>CM039677.1:162682883-167682883 GCA_022496015.1 Hordeum marinum | reverse complement strand
TCCTCGACCGAGCCAGGCATCCACCACGCCACGCTCAGGTTAACAGTGCCGACCACCAATGTACCGGCAAACTGAACAATGAACATTGATCTTGGAGGTATCTTCATGTAGTGTCCGAGATTGAAACCTGAGAGGAAACGATTTGCCTGTGACATGCTCATGTAGCCGTACACCACGGGAGCTGAACCTGGTACAATGTCACCGACAATACTGCTAGGGAGTAGAAACACCATGTTGTATGTCGTCATACTTCCTCATCAGCTTTGCGTGAACGTCTTGGCATTGTAAAGGTCCATCCCACAGTACGCGGTGGGCACGAACACTGGATTAAGCTTAAGATTCATCCCCCCGTCCCGAAGATGAGGCGCGGCAGAGGCCGGCGCCGCGGGGCTCAAGGCGCCACGACCGCTCAAGGTGCGATGGCGGCTCAAGGTGAGGCGAGGTGGAGCCGGGCGAGGTGGAGTGAAGGCCAGCGCCGCCGTGGCTCGAGGCACGGCTGAGCCGGCGGGCCTGACGCGGTGGACGAGCGAGGTGAGGTCACGACGGCTCGGACGCGGCAGGGCAACGCCATGGCGGCGGAGCGAGTAGTGCAGAGGCGATTCGAGCGGCCGGCTGGGAAAGCGTGCAGGCGAGGCGAATCAAAACCTATGGTTGAGCGGTCGGAAGGCGCGGATGCGACCAGCTGAGGGTGAGGCGCAGAGGGAAATGACGCGGGCGCAGGTGGGCGTGAGGGCGGCCGGAGCAGCGCGGACGTGGCCGGGGCAAGGCGAAGGCGAGGCAGAGCGAGACAGAAAGCGTAGCCGGGGCATGGCTACATCCGGCGGACGTGCTAAGCCGGCGGGAGCAGCGAGGCGAGGAATAGAAGACGCTGTAACTCTGGCCGTCGCCGCCGTTGCCCAAAAATCCCTTACAGAAACGGCTGGCTGTTTTCTCCATCAATCGTGCATGAATCCAATGCTTTTCTTGATCCGTGCAGGTAGGAATAGAAACCAAAGAAATAAAAATCCTTTTAAAAAGGTCTCCACGTGATGTAGTACTATCACAACAAGTTGATATTGATTGACTCATGGATTCGGCCTCCGTGCAAAGTTGTAACATCCTAAAGCCGTGATCACTTGCGACTCGGATTGGTCCTCGAGACTTTGACCTAATATTTCAGTTTGATTTCTACTGCCGCAGCGTACGGCTGCTGCCAAGATCAGCGATCCAACAGAGAAAAAAGAATATCTGTCAATCTTCGCGGACTATGCAAACCGATGAATCTCACAGGCAGCTATGGACAGTCAGCGATTCTTGAACTCAAATCTCATACTACTAACTCCCGAAATCAATTAACCCGGTAGGCGGCGTAATTTTTAAAGAGTTTGGCAATTCATGCTTCCGATCACATAAAGATGAACTTGCTGGCTGAGGTTGTTCCATGCCAGTTTAACCTGCGTGATTACTCTATGTCATCTCTCCTTCATCCAATATATTGCGAGCTTCTCGATCCTTCAAGAGCTCCATCCAAGAATATAACACCACCGTGCGCATGCTTCACGGTGGGCGCCAACTGTCGTGGATTTGTCATGATAGATGTTTGGGTGAACGGACTTAGGGTTCGGGGCAATCGCAACTATGTGGCGGCTTGAGAGGGGTTGGTCGGAATCGAGAGACGCGGAGTTTACCCAAGTTCGGCTCCTCCGATGGAGGTAAAAGCCTACGTCCTGCTTGTCTGGTATTGATCATGAAGGAGATCTCTCGGTTACAAGGGTGTTGTTTTACTATCTTAATCATGAAAGCCTCTAATCTGTCCATCTCTAATCTCTTTTGTCTGTCTAAACTTGTGGACTTGTGAACTTGTCTTTCTAGGGGTGCTTTACCCCTCCTTATATAAGTGGAGCGGGTAGGTTTACAAATAGAGTCCTACTAGAAGTAGGAGTAGGACTAGTCTCTCTAGAATCCTATTCCGGGTCTTGTTTCTCTTGTAAGGAAATCCTTTCTCCTTTAGGCCTTCTCTTGTGAGCCTCCTGGCACCGGCTCACACGCTGGGTCTTTGGCCTGGTCGTCCTGTGACCCGCCTACCAGATCACCAATAAAACGTCATGTCTTTACCGGGTCTCCTGTGAGTCGTCAGGCCGGGTCATACCGCGGGGTATATCCCCGACAGGTTCCGATAATACGGCTAAGGGACATAGTGCATTGGCATAGATACCCCATATAGTATCTATGTGGGGGCTGAAGCCGACGACTCGCATCTTTCAGTATTAAACAACCACCTAGGAGTTATAAGGGAATGCGAAATCATATAAGGACAAATACTAATATCATTAAAAGTTTAGGCAAGTCTTCAGACGCGTTACAGCTCATTCAAACATTTTACACCCGAACACTGTGACATTATAACCCGAGCACTCTCCATCCCTCCTTCAAAGTACAGCTCGGGGCGTCGATGCTCCTTCCCTGGTGGCGGCGGGTCGGTGGCTACCTTCATCGGATTTAGCCCCGGCCAGTGCACTTTGGCTTTGGCAAGGGCCATCTGGACTCCTTCGATGCAGGAGGAGCGCTTGACGGTGTCAAGGGGGGCGAAGCGGCAATCAGCCTCTGCACCAGGCCGAAGTAGCTGCCTGGCAGCGGCTCGCCGGGCCGTAAGCGGACACAGAGGTCCTTCATGGCCGGCTCAGCCATCTGGTGCAGCTCCATCAGTTGTTTCAGCTACTCCATCGGAAGAGGATGACGCTCTGGGGCTCCAAACTACGCCCAAAACAGCCGAGCTTCATCTTCTTCACCTCGCGAGGCGAATAGCTGATTAGCATTCACCACGCTCTTCTGGAGATCGAAGGATGTGCCTGAGGATCACCACACCTGGGTAAGCAATGAGAATTTGCTATCCCCGAATACGCACTTTAGATAGTACGGCTTACCATCTACTATGCCCTTGGCCTGGCGCACTTGCTCCTCGTAGAACCGTCTGTCTGTCCGCTCCTTCTGGAGTTCGGTTTTGAAAGAAGACAGTTTGGACGAGATCGCCTTATTCTTCTGCTCCAAGGCCTCGCACCTTTTGCTGGCATCCTTGAGCTCCTGCTGGACCTCTGCCATGCGAGCTTCATGCTTGCCACTAGTGGCTTGCATGGCGGAAAGGGCGACAACCGTTTCCTTAGTAGCCGCCCTCTCGGCATCCGTTTCATCTTTCGCGCGTTGGAGCTCGACCTTGAGCCTCTCCATCTCCTTCGCCGAGGCTGCGCGTGCATTATACAATATGAAGAAGCTGTGTTGACAGTATTCAGATGATTAATCTTAGACAAAGGCATTTCAGATTCTGTTTTGACATACCTTGAGCCTCGTCAAGCCTTCAGTTAAGGGCCTCAACTTCGTCTTCGGAGCTCTTTAGCTTCCGATTTAGCTCTTCCATCTCGGCGCCATTTATGGCCGCCGCCGATGATGAAGCCTGCATTATACGCATAGTTATTACAATACATGGGCTCTCAATTCCCAAATTATAGACAATCCGATCATATGTCGAGACTATTCTACACATGTCGTACACTTAAAGTGCATTTAGTTCGGATCTAGACGTGACCCCTAGCGGAGTTTTTTTCCAAATCACCTAGGGCTCGGGGGCTGCCATGTATATAATGCGAATAAATACAATCTTTGCAAAATAAACACATAGGGTAACTTACTTGAAAACCCGTAAGTAGACCTTTGAAGGCCTCCTTCAGTCTGTTGTCAACGGACTGGATGCTCTGTAGTACCACACCCATAAGGGTGTGGTGATCCTCAGGGAGTGAAGCACTCGATAGAGCCTCCTCCATGACTGACCACCTGTTGGTCGATGGTGCCAGTGATGATCGGATTCCCCAATCACCCATCGGGGATTGGACCGGTGCCTCCAGAGGCATAGTGCGCTCCAGAGATGCTCTCGGAGGGGACTGAGCGCCCTCTCATCCGGCCTCCTCGGAGTCTGGGCGGGGTGTTGCCCCCGGTCTTCCGTGGCCAAGATGTTAGCCTCGACCATAGTACGGTATCCCTTGCCACCGGTATCCGCCTCCATAGGGGGGTGCTGGGATGATACATCCATGACATCCCTCGTGGCGCCTGGAGTGGTGGGATGCGAGGCATCCCCGCTCTCCGCCAATTCGGCGGGCAGGGTCTCCCCGTCCGATATCACCTCAGTGGGGATGACGCGCGCGGGGGGGGGGGGGGTGCAAGGCCAATAACCTGCATGATAGCAAACTCTAAATCTATTCGTAATAAACAGGAGGGTCTTCAGATCCTAACCTTGTGGGGGGGGGGTGGCTTGACCCGTTGGCTCCTTTGTGGAACCCCTCGAGATCTTCAGACGCGGTGTCCGAGTCTGAACTATCGTCGGAGAGAACTACCTGCGTCTGCCGCGCCCTCTTCTGGGCAGGAGAAGGGACCTATTCCGAGGTGTCCAAAGACGTCGCTCTCTTCCTGGAATGGGGTGAATTTCCTCCCCCCCTCACCCTCGACCTCAGCCTCCTCCTCCTCCTCCTCTTCTTCTTCCTCTTCCTCCTCCTGATTCGAGGAGGCGGGGTATCCTTGGATATGGCATCAGGCTAGTCCCTGATATGGATGCCAGCCTGGCCTGGTTTCTTCTTCTTCTCTTTCTTCGTGGGAGCCTCGTAAGGCTTTACCACGAGCATTTTTGCCAACAACCCGGTCCTCTCGTCTTCGGGCTGAGGTGCCGGACTATTAATGTTACCGGCTTTCTTCAGCCATCTCTGCAAAGACAGATTGGATAAAGGGTTATGAGAATCTCCTATGCAATAAAGCCGACCAAGCTAGGGTGCATCGTACCTCGGAATCAGTCTTGGCGGCGTGCAGACCCTTGTCCTCCTCCTCGGATGGCCAGCTCTTCTGCGATTTGAAGAGCGCCTTCCACAATTTCTCCCACGTAGTGCGAAAGAGGTTCCGGACTGTGGGCTCAGCGTTGAGTTCATGAGCCCATAGGGGGGTGTCCCGGCGCTTGCAGGGGAGGATGCATCTTCGGAGCATCACCTGGACCGCGTCGGTCAACTTGGTGCCCTCCTCGACGATGGAGCGGATGCGCTTCTGTAGGTCACTCACCTCCTTGCCCGGTCCCGAGACGAGGCCCTTTTCGAGCCATGAAGCCAGTCTGGTGGGGGAACCGGATCTGAATGCGGCGGCAGGGTGCTGACCCTCTTCTTTTGGCTCGGTGACATAGAACCACTCCTTCTCCCACCCCTTGATGATGACGGCCACCCGCGTCCGATGACGGCCCCGCAGCAATCTACGTGCTTGCCGCCGATGCACTTGGGCTTGATGTTAAACACCTGAAGCCAGAGCCCGAAGGGTGGCTCGATGCGCAAAAAGGCCTCACAGATGAGGATGAACGCCGGGATGTGCATGATGGAGTTCGGCGGGAGGTCATGGAAGTTGAGGCCATAGAAGAACATCAGTCCCCTGACGAAGGGGTGGAGGGGAAAGCTCGGCCCTCTGATGAAGTGGGGTATGAACACCACCCTTTCGCCTGGCCTGGGGGTGGAAATCACTTGGCCCTCCTCCGCCACGCGGTGAGGGATGTTGGTGGAGAGGTAGCCGGCCTTCTTGAGGTAGAGAATGTCCTGGTCGGTGAACGTGGAGGCTTCCCATTGGCCGTTGGATCCCGCCATTAATGAGATTGGAGGTGGGGTCAGAGAAACCTAGATCTGTGCTTCGGAGGTGCAAGGAATGGGAGGTGGAGAAGTCGAATGGAGAGCATGAATAGCCTTTGGGGTTTTCTTCCTCTCTTTATGAAGCCTATCGGTTTAGACTCCCCTTGCTGCGCCGAGAATCCCTCCACTTCCCGAGACGTGCGAGCCGTTGCGTGTGTGTGATTAAGTATATCCCGTATAAAACGGGACACGATCGGTATATTGATAGATCATGATGATTAAAATAGCCTCGAACCGCGAACCGAGTCTATACAACTAGTCTAGCGGTTGTGGTGGGTCGTAGCCTTTCTTCAAAGAGGTCATTAGAGGAACATTGTTTACCCCTTGACGTTTGGCCTTCAAGGCCAATCAATTTGTTGTATCCGGACGTGCCACTACGCGGAAAGCTGATTATCATCAGAGGACCGAACTATGGTTCAGCGGGAAGGAACTCACCTCGCAAGCCGAAGACTCTGTTCGCGAAGCAATGGGAGATGAAGACCCTTGGTGTTGGAGGCACGTTAGGGGGCTACTGAGGGAGTCTTGGATTTGGGGGTCCTCGGATAGCCGATCTATTGTTTATGGGCCGGACTATATGGGCTACTTACCAAACACGGGAAGGTTTGAAGGCCCAGTCTCCAAGATGGATGCTTTGGGAAGCACGGCTTGCGCTCTACGTTTCATATAGCAAATAGGCATGTTTATCTCTTCAGCATGTAACCAACCATGTGTAAACCCTAGGCACCCTCGGCCTCTATATAAGCCGGAGGGTTTTAGGGTATAGATATAGAACAACTCATCTAGGGTTAGCTATTGGATCTCGAGGTAGATCAACTTTGTAACCCCTCATATCATCAATACAACCAAGCAAGACGTAGGGTATTACCTCCATAGGAGAGCCCGAACTTGGGTAAATCGGTGTCCCCTTCGTCTCCTGTTACCGTCGATTCTAGTCTCACAGTTCGGGACCCCCTACCCGAGATCCGCCAGTTTTGACACTGACAGGTGGCTGCTGCGCATGTTGCTGCTAGGGGCGCCGCCCTGCTGCTGCTGGCGACCGCCGCGCAGACCGCCCGTTTGCGACCAACGGGAGCAAGCGTGTCACGCCCAAGATGCGTGCCTATCCATTTTAAGACACGAGGGCCTCGCAAGTGATAGAGGCGCATCTTGTCGTTCGCAAGTATAGTAACATTGCATCATACATTACAGAAGAGATGAGTATACAAGTTGTCTTACACTCGCCACATGCTAAATTACAATCCACACAGAGTTCAAATCATCAAGATTAAGACAGGGTCCGGCTACAGATGAAATCAAACGATAAAACAAATGCAAATGAAACTATCTTGCTATCCCAAAGATCACGACCATGGTCCTATACTCATCCGGGTACGTCACGTACATCCTACCTATTTCCTCATCATATTCCCACTGGAGCTGGATAAGATCATCCTGCACATACTCATCGGAACCTATACCTGGAGGGGTGTAGTAATCTGTGAGCCACAAGGACTCAGCAATCAAGCGCCCGGGTATTGAGACTATTCAAGCTTAAAGGTTCGGATGTGGTAAGTGTTTAGTTTGCAGCAGCACAAAGCATTTATGGTGGCTGACTTACGTAACATGAACATGAATATGAGTGGCCTATGATGAGCGATCAAATCTAGTATGATCTCTATGAGATCCTGAACACCTGCTTACATCAATCATAACCCCACCGTGTTCTCTCTCGGATCGTGTTCACGAGCAGAGACGATCACGGTTACTCACACAGTTGGTGTATTTTATTAGAGTTTACTTCAAGTTTACTATAACCGGGTGTTAAACGAAATCCAAGTTGCCACATAACCACGGGCACGGCTTTCCGAAAGATTTAACCCTGTAGGGGTGCTCCAACTAGTCCATCACAAATTAACCACACTCCGCGGGAATAGCCTCGACCACGGATCTCACGGTCATCATAGGTAATTCCAAAGGAATTCCAACACCTGATAAAACCCGAAGAAAGTCAGACTCCACACGCAAGACATTCGATAAAGGTAAAACAAATCTAGCAAGACCTCCCGACATGTCGACGAACCCGATAAGAGATGCGTATCTTGTTCTCAAGACACGACCGGATGAGCACAACGTACAGTGGCCTTATACAAATCTCCCGAGTTGCCCCGGGTTGTCCCCGCACACGACTCTAGTTCGGACCAACACTCATGAGGAGCACTGGCCCGGGGGTTGATTAAATTATCCACGGGATTGCAAAGACCTATGCAAGTTTATTAAGTTATTAGCAAATGTAGTACCAAAGTTGGGTCTTGCCAGACAAGTTTTAATCTCAACCGAATAAACAAGGGGGTCCCCATAACAACGCCGAGCATGTTAGGAGCGCAAAGGATGGAAACATAACACCGGTAACAAGAAACTATGACGGTAACAGCGGAACAAATCACTTAGCAAAAGGCCAAGCTTTCCACCAATACCAAGATATATATGTGCATTAAATTAAACAAAAGATAATATTATGATATCCAAATCCATGTTATCACATGGAACAACCTGCACCTGCAACTAAAAATGCTATAAGGGGGGCTGAGCAGCGGTAACTTAGCCAATCAAAGGTTTGCTAGGATGTGGAGGTTAGAGGCTGTCATGGCAAATAGGGGCTGATATCAAGTGGTAGGTAGCGCAATTGAAACGATAAGAGCGAAATACTAGCAAGCAAAAATAGTATCGGGATCCGGGTACGATCATCTTGCCTGTTGATTCTTCAGCGGAACAAGTAGCGGGATCCTCGTAGTGGTACTCTCCTGGGTCCTCGTAATCAGTATCGACACTTGCGTCTATGCAAGAGAAACATCAAATAAATATGCAACCAAGGTGCAATGCACAAACAATATGATGCATGGTCCATTTAGAGAATTTAACATGGCAATACAAAACTAGTCATGTTTCACATGCAAGGTTTGTTTATTAATAAATCTGGACAGAACCTCATGTTAAGTTATTTAAACATGCATGAACATGGAAAATATGGATGCAACATGCAAAACCAATAGAAATGCATATAAAGAACGCAAGGAACAGAGTTACCGTTCTCACGATACGCTCACGACAAGGTACGGAGGCAAAACACAAGACAACCAAGCTATGGGCTAATTCTTGGCATTCCAAGGCAGCCACTGGTTAGGTGATGAAAAACGAATCACAATAGACTCAAAGATCAATCAATTCCATGGAGTATATCTCCCACAAGTCATAAAACAATAAAACCCACAATCTGCCACAAAACAACAACATAGCAACTTACACACCCCACAACTTGAGCTATAAGAATTCTACAACCACAATCAAGGTATTGACAGAATCTACACAACACACATATCAACTTATCCAACTACACAATCAGCAAGTGAGGCACACATCAATAAGCATGAAGCTATCAAGTTGACATGATGAAACAGTTTTCTGGGACTTAGTGAAAATTCTAGTTTTCTGGAATCTGAGTTAATAAAGTAGCAAGTTGACAGTAGTAGTTAAGTATGCTAGAGACCACCTATTGGAATGAAAATTAACAGGATGATAGTAGACAACATCTATTTCAAATAGCTAACACTGAGCATGAGCAAATTCCTAACACATGACTAGATAACACCCACTCTTCATGGCATACAAATAACAGCAGATTCTCAGACTTTGTAGTTTTTAGCATGCCGAAATAGAAACATCAAGTAGGCAACTTAGCAGCATGTGTCCCACTTATATGGGTGATTCTCATGTTAAACAAAAATACCATGGCATAATAGATATAAAACACTAGCACTTCCATGTTGGCACATGCCCCAAAACAAGCATGGATTAAAACATGCAAAAATGGCAAAGTAGCACCACAACTAAGATGACAGAGTTATGAACTTACTCAAAAAATGAAATCTGAAAGTTCCAATGGATTCATTGGCTATTTCTACCCCAAAACCATGGGTCACACTCATATGTCCATGTGTAACAACACTCGTATCGTTTCAATTGTGCTAACTACCACTTGATATCAGCCCCTATTTGCCATGACAGCCTCTAACCTCCACATCCTATCAAACCCTTGATTGGCTAAGTTACCATTGCTCAGCCCCCCTTACAACATTTTTAGTTGCAGGTGCAGGTTGTTCCATGTGATAACGTGGATTTGGATATCGTAATATTATCCGTTGTTTAATTTAATGCACATATATATCTTGGTATTGGTGGAAGTCTTGGCCTTTTGCTAAGTGATTTGTTCTGCTGTTACCGCCATAATTTCCTGTTACCGGTGTTATGTTTCCATACTTTGCGCTCCTAACATGCTCAGGGTTGTTATGGGGACCCCCTTGTTTATTCGGTTGAGATTAAAACTTGTCTGGCAAGACCCAACTTTGGTACTACATTTGCTAATAACTTAATAAACTTGCATAGGGCTTTGCAACCCCGTGGATAATTTAATCAACCCTCGGGCCAGTGCTTCTCATGAGTGTTGGTCCAAACTAGAGTCGTGTGCGGGGCCAACCCGGGGCAACTCGGGAGATTTGTATCAGGCCACTGTACGCTGCGCTCATCCGGTCGTGTCCTGAGAATGAGATACGCGGCTCTTATCGGGTTCGTCGACATGTCGGGAGGTCTTGCTGGATTTGGTTTACCTTTATCGAATGTCTTGCGTATGGAGTCTAACTTTCTTCGGGTTTTCTCGAGGTGTTGGAATTCCTTTGGAATTACCTATGATGACCGCGAGATCCGTGGTCGAGGCTATTCCCGCGGAGTGTGGTTAATTTGTGATGAACTAGTTGGAGCACCCCTGCAGGGTTAAATCTTTCGGAAAGCCATGCCCACGGTTATGTGGCAACTTGGATTTTGTTTAACACTCGGTTATAGTAAACTTGAAGTAAACTCTAATAAAATACACCAACTGTGTGAGTAACCGTGACCGTCTCTGCTCGTGAACACGATCCGAGAGAGAACACGGTGGGGTTATGATTGATGTAAGCAAGTGTTTAGGATCTCATAGAGATCATACTAGATTCGATCGCTCATTGTAGGCCACTCATATTCATGTTCATGTTACGTAAGTTAGCCACCATAAATGCTTAGTGCTGCTGCAAACTAAACACTTACCACATCCCAACCTTTAAGCTTGAATAGTCTCGATACCCGGGCGCTTGATTGCTGAGTCCTTGTGGCTCATAGATTACTACACCCCTCCGGGTACAGGTTCCGGGTATGTGCAGGATGATCTTACCCAGCTCCAGTGGGAATATGATGAGGAAAGAGGCAGGATGTACGTGACGTACCCGAATGAGTAGAGGACCATGGTCGTGATCTTTGGGATAGCGAGATAGTTTCATTTGCATTTGTTTTATCGTTTGATTTCGTCCGTAGCCAGACCCTGTCTTCATCTTGATGATTTGAACTCTGTGTGGATTGTAATTTAGCATGTGGCGAGTGTAGGCCAACTTGTATACTCATCTCTTCTATAATGTATGATGCAATGTTACTGTACTTGCGAACGGCAAGATGCGCCACTATCCCTTGCGAGGCCCTCGTGTCTTAAAATGGATAGGCGCACATCTTGGGTGTGACAAAGCGCCGGTGGGGCTGGAGGTGCGCCGAATGGTACCGGCAATGTCGGGAGCAACGAAGGCTGCTATGGCATGGGGGCGCTACTGGTGAGGAGTGGCGGTGGGCGGTGTGGGACCGCCACGGGTGGTGTTGGCGGCTAGGGCAATGTGCATGGCCCGACTCTTCACCTGCTTCATCCGGTGCTCCTCCAACTGGAGATAGGCCACGAACTTGGCGAAGGATGGCTTCAGTGATGAGGGAAAGATTCGCCACGGCATTGTCGAAGTCCTTGTTGAGACCATCAGTCAGTGTGCTGAGGAGGGTATATTCATCGATCTTCGTGCGAATAGCATGGAGCTCGTCAGTAAGGCTCTTGAGACGAAGGCAATATTCGTCGACGGAGGAGTTGTCTTGGTGGTACCCAAAAAACTCTTGCTGCAAGAAGATGTGGCGTTGGAGGCGATTGTCGGTGAAGAGCCCATTCAGCTTTGTCCAAACCACACAAGCATCATCACCATCATGCACGACCGTGTGAAATAGATCGGGCGACATGGTGAGGAAGAACAAGCGGATGGGGGTGGCGTCGATGGTGGACCACTCATGGTGCGTAGGCACAAGGATGGAGTCAACAGATCCATCCACATGATCGAGAAGATTGTACTCCCGAAACACAAGGGAGAAATAGGTCTTCCGTGCATAGTAGGAGGAATCTGTCTAGTAGGACGAACCGGAACACGATCGTGGATGTTGAGGTTGCGGATGTTGGTAGTGTTGGGAGGATTGGCATCGGCAAAGGGGTTGGAGCTGGAGGAGGTAACGGAAGACATCGCGGCGGCGACAGCGCTAGATGGCGTGACGGCTAGGTTTTGTAGCGGCGGCGACGCTAGGATGGCGCGGCGGTGACAGAGTGGGAAAGCGGCGGCGCGAGGAGGCGTGGTGGCGGGTGGTTGAAGCGGCAGCGGCGGCGCATAGGGGTGGGCACGGAGGCGGTGGCTGATGGTTGATGCGGCGGCAGCGGCGTAGAAGGGTGGGCGCAGCGATGGCGGCAGGCGGAAGCTAGGGTTAGAACCTAAAAATTGATACCATGTATGATGATGGAATTTTATGATGTATTGATCAGGTGCAACCACACGTATATATGATGTACAAGGTGGGCCATGACCTCAACTATACAAGACTAGGAGGTGGGCCCAGACACAATATGTGCACACACACACACACACATATATATACTCAACAGTGACAATCCTCTCCCTCTCTCTTGACCTCTCACTCTATCTGTCTAACTACAAAATTAACCCTGATGCTAGAGTACTACCCACAAATCACAAGGACATATACAAACAAATTACTAACACCAAACTGTGGACGGTCCAATCATGCAAATTGACATGATGACCATAGTGACAATCCTGTCCCTCTGTCTTGACCTCTCACTCTGTCTGTCTAACTACAAAATCAACCCTGAAGCTAGAGTACTACCCACAAATCACAAGGACATGTACAAACAAATTACTAACACCAAATTGTATCGCTGACTCCGGTACAGAGTAACCTACTGACTCCATTTATTAACACCAAATTGTACTCCTGATTCTAGTACAAATTATTAACAACGACATATTAGAATAGGTAACCTAGCTGACCTTCCTTTCTCATTTCAATATGCACTGACAACACAATCACTGCATTGCCTATCAAAATAAAAATTGATGCTAGTTCCTTCCTAGGAAACCCCAAGAAATTCTCGATCTTGATGACCACATTTGGGAAGACAGATCAAGATCCGGCTAGGTTTTCATGGAGGGGGCGAATCAGTGTTTCTAGAGAGAGAAATAGTGGGAGGGGAAGGGAGAGAAAGACTAACCAGAGATCTCGTCGCCTGCAACAACCACTTCTCGAGACCTAGGGTTCTGGCCATGGCAAGGGGCGGCGGGGGAGATGGGACAATCAGAGGCTAGGGTTTTGACGGGCTTCATGGAAGGTCGTCGAAATAGGGGGGCTCCTCTTCCGGGTAGTTTGCGCTGCCGCCGTCCACTCGTCCATGTCGCCTCCTTGCCACTGCCTTTGTCGCCTTGCTCGGAAGAGATGAGACGAGTGCCTCGCTCGAGGATTACTTTCTTGGGGTGCTGGTGGATGATTTTTTCTGCATGGGTTTGGAGAGGTTTGGGACAGGGAAATAGATCAATGTTAGACTCACGGGGGGTTTATAGGGGGATTATGGAGTAGTTAGCAATTGATTGGCTGAGATTAAGTCAAGTGAGGCGGACCCACCAGTGAAAATCAGGGGGGTAATTAAAGCAAGGCATGCAAAGGGGTCCGTGAAAGTCCGTTGATTCCGCCCGTGCGTGTAGTATTATTGGGGGAAATATCACACGGGGCTTAACCGGACGAGAAAATCTAGGTGGGCCAGGCTTATTCCCCTACGGGGGTAATCCCTGTGGACCCGCATGGATTGGACCCAAAACCTCACGGGGTTGGGAGTAACCGAACACAGTCTTAGGGAGGTGGTAGTGCAAGCAATGCCCTCATAGGAGCTGCACGATTCGGTCTGACCCCAAAGATGACCTTAGAAAAAGAGATAATAGCACCGTAGGTCCTAGAACATGCAAGGCATACTATGGTTTAGTCCTAGTACTTGCAAAAGTGGTTTAACTAGTCCTACAACTTGCACAGGAGGTGCAAGTTTAGTCCTGGACCAATCAGCCGCTACCAAATGGATCCAGCATGGTCTGGGCAGTCATCCATGGTGCTTTTGCACTTACCCCCTGTTGTTTCCTCTATTTAACATGCAGGACACCTTGTGGTCATCGAACTTATCCACCTGAAGTTATTATGTCGGGGTCGCTCGCTCAATCATTCGTCCACCCCTCCCGCTCGCTCATCCTCCTGTTAGGACACCACACACAGCCTGCTGGCTGACTGACGTTCGCACGCATGGCGGCCTCGCCGGAGTGGACTGACAGCGTGCAGCGCCTCCGCCCGTTCACCTAGTGCGCCCGCACGGGTTCTTCCCTCCTGGCTACGGTTCGCCTCCCCTCATCTTTTCCTCCTCCTCTGTTTTGTTCCTCCTCTGCCTTTGGTGAATTTGTTCCTCTGATCCGGTGGATCGATAGGTTTGGTTAGTGTTTGATGTCGTCCGGTGTTAGGGTATGTCTTTGGAGATGCCAGGCGCTGGTAATTGTCTGTAGTGTGCACTGATTTGACTCTAGGGTTTTAAAGAAGGGGCTTTGGGGGAAGGAACAGGCGATTTTAGCCCAGTGTAGTGGGTGGATTTACTATATGTGTAAATTGCTCTGCAATGCCTGTCAATTTGGACCTAGGGTTTTGCCTTAGCTCTGTTTAGATAGTATGTGTACAAAAATCTAAACTTTATAGTTCATTTATGCTTATCATGTTGTAACGTCCAAGATGTGGTACAATCCCTGTTTAGGCTCGAGGACCTCGATGGGGATAGAAGCGCTGTTGGAAATATGCCCTAGAGGCAATAATAAAATGGTTATTATTATATTTCCTTGTTCATGATAATCGTTTATTCTCCATGCTATAATTGTATTGATTGGAAACACATTGCATGTGTGGATACATAGACAACACTGTGTCCCTAGTATGCCTCTAGTAGACTAGCTCGTTGATCAAAGATGGTCAAGGTTTCCTAGCCATATACATAAGATGTCGTTTGATAATGCGATCACATCATTGGGAGAATGATGTGATCGACAAGACCCAAACTGTAAACATAGCATATGATCAAGTCAGTTTATTGCTATAGTTTTCTACATGTCAAGTATCTGTTCCTATGACCATGAGATCATGCAACTCACTGACACCGTAGGAGTACCTTGTGTGTATCAAACATCGCAACGTAACTGGGTGACTAAAAAGATGCTCTACAGGTATCTCCGAGGGTGTTTGTTGAGTGGGCATGGATCAAGACTGGGATTTGTTACTCCGTGTGACGGAGAGGTATCTCAAGGCCCACTCGGTAATACAACATCACAACAAGCCTTGCAAGCAATGTGACTAAAGTGTTAGCCATGGGATCTTGTATTATGGAATGAGTAAAGAGACTTGCCGGTAACAAGATTGAACTAGGTATAGAGATATCGAAGATCGAATCTCGGGCAAGTAACATACCGAAGAACAAAGGGAACAACATACGAGATTAACTGAATCCTTGACATAGAGGTTCAACCGATAAAGATATTTGTAGAATATGTAGGAACCAATATGTTCATTTAGGTCCCGCTATCGTTTATTGCCCGTAGAGGTGTCTCGGTCATGTCTACATAGTTCTCGAACCCGCAAGGTCTGCACACTTAACGTTCGGTGACGTTTCAGTGGTATAGAGTTATGTATGGTGGTGACCGAAGGTTGTTCAGAGTCCCGGATGAGATCCCAGATGTCACGAGGACCTCCGGAATGGTCCGGAGGTAAAGATTCATATATAGGAATTCTCATTTTGGTCACCGGAAAAGTTTTGAGTACTTCAATAGTGTACTGAGGACCATCGGGAGGGGCCTCACGCCCCAAAGGGCCTCCTGGGCTGTGGGAGGAGGCAAACTAGCCCCTGGTGGGCTCGCCGAACCCCCCACTAAGGCCCATGCGGCTAGGGGTGGAAAAACCCAACAGGAGGAAAGGGTTTCCAAGTGGGGGAGGAATCCTACTCCTAGTAGGGTTGGAGTTGGACTCCTCCACCTCCCCACTTCGGCCGCAACCTAGGGGGAACCCTAGGGGTGCTGGCCTCCCTCCCCTTCCTCCTATATATATACTGGAGGGAGAGAGGGCAGCCACACCAGAAAACCCTAAGCCACGGTGCAACCCTCTCTCCCTGATAGATCGTTCCCTCTAGTTTTCGGCAGTGCTTAGGCGAAGCTCTACCAGAATAGTTCCACCACCATCACTGTCGCGCCGTCGCGCTGCCGGAGAACTCATCTACCTCTCTGCTCCCTCTTGCTGGATCTAGAAGGCAGAGATCGTCATCAAGTTGTACGTGTGCTGAACGCGGAGGTGTCGTCCGTTTGACGCTAGATCAGGACGGATCGTGATTGGATCGTGGGACGCTCGAGGATTAGGATCGCGAAGACGTTCGACTACATCAACCGCATTTCCTAACGCTTCCCACTTAGTGATCTACAAGGGTATGTAGATCCACTATCCCTCTCGTAGATGCTTATCACCATGGCTAGATCTTGCGTGCGCGTAGGATTTTTTTCCTATGCAATGTTCCCCACTGTGGTATCAAATCTAGGTCTACGTGTAGATGAGATCACGAGTAGAACACAAAGGAGATTGCTTCCTCCCTTGGTCGTTTTTTGATTTAGAGGTATTGTGGGATAAAGCGGCCCACACCAACCTTACTCGTACGCTTATCAGAGACCGGTTCTAGTTGACATGTGACTTTGTTGCATAAAGATGGCTGGCGGGTGTTTGTCTCTCCTACTCTAGTTGGATCGGATTCGACAAAGGCGGTCCTTGAGAAGGTTGAATAGCAATTTGTGTATCAGAGTAGTGGTTTCTGCATAGGTCAGAATTGTTCTTGCTAGATACCCATAGCAGCCACTGATACGTCTTTGTCGTATCTATAATTTTTGATTGTTTCATGCCAATATTCTAAACTTTCATATACTTTTGGCAACTTTTTATACTATTTTTAGGACTAACATATTGATCCAGTGCCCAGTGACAGTTCCTGTTTGTTGCATGTTTTTTGTTGCAAAGAAAATCCATATCAAACGAAGACCAAAAACGATAAAAACTTACGGAGATTTTTTGGGAATATATGTGATTTTTGGGAAAAAGAATCAACGGGAGACGATGCCCGAGAGGGGCACAAGCCAGGGGGCGCAGCCTCCCCCCTGGTCGCGCCCTGGGCCCTTCTAGCTAGCCCTTAGATTGGTTGGAGCTATACTTTTAAAGAAAGAAAGCTAATATCAGGATAAAAATCCCCTCAAAATTTCAGACCGATCGGAGTTACGGATCTCTGGATATTTAAGAAACGGTGAAAGGCCAGAATCTGGGAGCGTAGAAACAGAAGGAAACAAAGAGAGAGAGAGTTCCAATATCGGAGGGGCTCTCGTCCCTTCGCCACCATGGAGGCCATGGACTAGAGGGGAAACCCTTATCCCATCTATGGGGAAGGTCAAGGAAGAAGAAGGAGGAGGGGTGTCTCTCCCCCTCTCTCCCGGTGGCGTCGAAACGCCGCCGGGGCCATCATCGTGACGGCAATTTACTCCAACAACTCTGTCATATTCACCAACACCTCCATCACCTTCCCCCATCTATCTACAATGGTCCACTCTCCCGCAACCCTCTGTACCCTCTACTTGAACATGGTGCTTTAAACTTCATATTATTATCCAATGATATGTTGCCATCCTATGATGTTTGAGTAGATTTTTGTTGTCCTATGGGTTGATTGATGATCACGATTGGTTTGAGTTGCATGTTTTATTATTGGTGTTGTCCTATGGTGCTCTCCGTGTCGCACAAGCGTGAGGGATCCTCGCTGGAGGGTGTAGCAATGTGTTCATGATTTGCCTATGGTGGGTTGTGTGAGTGACAGAAGCATAAACCCGAGTAGGTGGGTTGTTGCATATGGGAGTAAAGAGGACGTGATACCTTATAATGCTATGGTTGGATTTTACCTTAATGATCTTTATTAGTTGCGGATGCTTGCTAGAGTTCAAATCATAAGTGCATATGATCCAAGTAGAGAAAGTATGTTAGCTTATGCCTCTCACTCATATAAAATTGCAATAATGATGACCGGTCTAGTTATCGATTGCCTAGGGACAATTCCGCAACTCCTACCACCACTTTTCCACACTTTTTAAACTAACTAAGTTGTTTCTTTATCTTAGCAGCCCCTAGTTTTTATTTACGTGCTCTTTATTATCTTGCAAACCTATCCCACAACACCTACAAAGTACTTCTAGTTTCACACTTGTTCTAGGTAAGCAAATGTTAAGCGTGCGTAGAGTTGTATTGGTGGTTGATATAACTTGAGGGGGTATTTTTTCTACCTTTATCTCCTTGTTGGGTTCAACACTCTTATTTATCGAAAAGGCTACAACTGATCTCCTACACTTGTGGGTTATCAAGACCTTTTTCTGGCGCCGTTGCCGGGGAGCAATAGTGTGGGGACAATATTCTCGTGTGTGATTATTTGCATTATAACTAAGTAAATTTTATTTTCTGTTCTAAGTTGTTTCCTATCTTTAGTTATGGATATGGAACACGAATACCAAAAAAATCAAGTGTACTTGCTACTCATGGAGATGGGGAACCTCCTAAAACCCTTGATGCTCATTATGTGGAAAATATTACGCACTTCTTTGATAATCCTAAGAAAAACCCATTCAACTTGATAATGGGATACATGTTGGATCAACGTGAATACTTTAGGGATTATCGCTTATCTCAAAAAGGGAAACACTTATGGGATCAAATTTGAATACTGGAATGGTTTGGTTGGGATGCATGATCGAGATGTGACTTTACTTCTTGCTTTAATATAGAAGCTCGACACCTACCCTTCCAATGTGAATTTAATGATAATGAAACCTTAACTTCTTATGCTAATGGTATATATGATTACTATGATGTGGAACAAATAGAAGAGTTTGTTGCTTTTAAGGGTGGTTATGAAATTGAAGCTTTGTTTGAAAAGTATGAAGATTATGATGATGCTTTTTACCGATCCCAAAATTTGGCTATGCTTCGTTATTGTTATGCCAATTATGTATATAATTCCCATATTGATTAATTTATTGATAAAGTCTCCGCTATCCAAGAAGATACTAATATTTTGCAGGAATCTATGGAAGAAGATCATTGATGACACTATGAGCTCATTGTATGAAAAAGATGAGGTGGAGAGTGGAGAACAAAAGGAGGAAGAGCGGATTAGCTAATCGTTCCTACATTCTAATGAGATTAACTCTCCAACTCATACATTGTTTAATTTCCCTCCGTGCTTACCGAAGGATGAATGCCATGTTGATTGCTATGATCCCTTGGTTCTTTTGAAATACCCCTTTTTGATGAACTTGATGCTTGCTATTCTTGTGGCCATGATGCCAACATGAATTATGCTTATGAAGATGAACTTGATATAGTTCCTTATGTAAATCATGAAATTGTTTCTATTCCACCCACACATGATAGTCCTATTATCTTTTTGAATTCTCCAAACTACACTATATCGGAGAAGTTTTCACTTATTAAGTATTATCTTGATGGGTTACGTTTTCCTATTGCACATGATGATTTTAATAAATATAATATGCATGTGCTTGATTCTTCTACTTGCAATTATTATGAGAGAGGAACTACATCTTCACCTCTCTATGTTTCCGATACAATAAAATTGCAAGAAACTGTTTATACTATGCATTGGCCTTTACTTTGTGTGAATGAATTGTTCTTTTATGACATGCCGATGCATAGAAAGAGAGTTAGAATTCATTGTTGCATTATTTATATAACTTTTTGCTCACTACTAAATCACAAATCATTGTTAATTAAAATTGGCTTTGATATACCTTGGGATCCAGGTGGATCGATTACTTGAGCACTATATGCCTAGCTTAATGGCTTTAAAGAAAGCGCTACCAGGGAGATAACCCAGAAGTTTTAGAGAGTAATTTTATTCTGTTATGTGATTTTATATAGTTTAAAAAATAAAAAAATAAAGTGGGGAACTTAAAACTTTTTCAAAAAGAAAAGTGAAACTGAGAAAGACAAGCAACGTAGAAGTGGGGATAGCCTTAAAATTTATTCATGCCATTGTAAACTTTGTGAATCTTGATTACACAAACTTTTCAACAAAAATAATTATCCCCTTGTACAAATCCATTGTATTATAAAAATAATGTGCCAAGAACTAACTTTAGGATGATTAAATTGCTTGTTTGATATGTGATGTGTAAAAACAGAAACTTTTGCTGCAATATTTGAATTTCTCTATTTTACTAGAGCATGCAAAAATTCTGAAATTTTTACACAATACTGTTATACAAATTATAGACCACGTCCTAATTTTTCAGAATTTTTAGAGTTATAGAAGTATGGTGAATGTTTAGATTACTACAGACTGTCCTGTTTTTGGTAGATTCTATTTTTTTATGCATTGTTTTGCTCATTTTGATGAAACGATCAATTGTATTGGTGGTATAAGCCATGGAAAATTTATATTACAGTAGATACAATGCAAAAACAAAATATGAAACTGTTGGCAACAATACTTAAAGTGGTAATTTGTTTTATTATACTAACGCATCTCATGAGGGTTTTGTTAAGTTTTATGTGATTGATGTTTTCAAGTTTTGGTGGAGATCACGATGGATTAAGGAATAAGGAGTGAAAATATACTAAGCTTGGGGATGCCTGAGAAACCCCAAGGTAATATTCAAGGACTCCCAAGAAACTAAGCTTGGGGATGCCCCGGAAGGCATCCCCTCTTTCTTCTAACAACCATCGGTAATTTAACTTGAAGCTATATTTTTATTCGTCACATGATATGCGTAAATCTTGGAGTGTCGTTTGCTTTTTATGTTTATTTTAATATTGCACCATGATGGTATGAGATAGTCCTTGGTTGATTTATAGAATGCTTCATGCACTTCACTTATATCTTTTAATTATGACTTTATATAATGCTTCATGTGCTTCACTTATATCATTTGAAGTTTGGATCGCCTGTTTCTCTACACATAGAAAACCGCCGTTTGTAGAATGCTCTTTTGCTTCACTTATATTTGTTAGAGCATGGGCATATCTTTTCTAGAAAGAAATAAACTCTCATGCTTCACTTATATCTATTTAAAGAGTTAACAGGAGTTGGTCATTCACATGGTTAGTCATAAAATCCTACACAAAACTTGTAGATCACTGAATATGATGTGTTTGATTCCTTACAATAGTTTTGCGATATAAAGATGGTGATATTAGAGTCATGCTAGTGAGTAATTTTGGATTGGTATAAATACTTGTGTAAAGGTTTGTGATTCCCATAGCATGCACATATGGTGAACCGTTATGTAAGGATGTCGGAGCATGATTTGTTTATTGATTGTCAACCTTTTGTGTGAGGGTTGGGAGCGCGCGATGGTTAACTCCTACCAACCTCTCCCCTAGGAGCATGCGTCTAATACTTTGCTTCGATGACTAATAGACTTTTTCAATAAGTATGTGAGTTCTTTATGACTAATGTGAGCCATGGATTATACGCACTCTCACCCTTCCACCTTTGCTAGCCTTTCTTGTACCGCGCAACTTTTGCCAGTGCATTACACCCACAATATATCCTTCCTAAAAACAACCACCATACTTACCTAATATGGCATTTCCATAGCCATTTCGAGATATATTTCCATGCAACTTACACTGTTCCATTTATTATGACACGCACCATCATTGTCATATTGCTTTGCATGATCGTAAGATAGCTAGCATGATGTTTTCATGGCTTGTCAATTTTTGATGTCATTGCTACGCTAGATCATTGCACATCCTGGTACACTGCCGGAGGCATTCATATAGAGTCATATTTTGTTCTAGTATCGAGTTGTAATTCTTGAGTTGTAAGTAAATAAAAGTGTGATGATCATCATTACTAGAGCATTGTCCCATGTGAGGAAAGGATGATGGAAGCTATGATTCCCTCACAAGTTGGGATGAGTCTCCGGACTTTACAAAAAAAGGCCAAAGAAGCCCAAATAAAAAATAATAGGCCAAGGATGCCCACCAAAAAATTAAAAAAAATAAAAAATAAATAGAAAAGAGAGAAGGGACAATGCTACTATCCTTTTTCCACACTTGTGCTTCAAAGTAGCACCATGATCTTCATGATAGAGAGTCTCCTATTTTGTCACTTTTATATACTAGTGGGAATTTTTCATTATATAACTTTGCTTGTATATTCCAATGATGGGCTTACTCAAATTACCCTAGGTCTTCATGAGCAAGCAAGTTGGATGGACACCCACTTAGTTTCATTTCGAGCTTTCATACACTTACAGCTCTAGTGCACCCGTTGCATGGCAATCCCTACTCACTCACATTAATATCTATTAATGGGCATCTCCATAGCCCGTTGATACGCCTAGTTTATGTGAGACAATCTTCTCCTTTTTCTTGAGAACCTCCACCATATTCTATTCCACCTATAGTGCTATATCCATGGCTCACGCTCATGTATTGCGTGAGAGTTGAAAAAGTTTGAGAACATAAAAGGTGTGAGACAATTGCTTGACTTGTCATCGGTGTTGTGCATGCTATAAATACTTTGTGTGGGGAAGAAGGAGCATAGCGAGACTATATGATATTGTAGGGATAACTTTCTTTTGCCATTATATTTCGAAGAGATACAATTGCTTTATTAGTATTATAATTGTCTTAATGTCAAATGATAGATTATTCTTTGAATTACTCGTGTCTTAATATTCATGCCATGATTAGATTATATGATCAAAATTATGCTAGGTAGCATTCCAAATCAAAAATTATCTTTTTTTATCATTTACCTACTCGAGGACGAGCAGGAATTAAGCTTGGGGATGCTAATATGTCTCCATCGTATCTATAATTTTTGATTGTTTCATGACAATATTCTACAACTTTCATATACTTTTGGCAACTTTTTATACTATTTTTGGGACTAACATATTGATCCAGCGCCCAGTGCCAGTTCCTGTTTGTTGCATGTTTTTTGTTTCACAAAAAATACATATCAAACAAATTCCAAATGCAAGAAAAACTTATGACGATTTGTTTTTGAATATATGTGATTTTTGGGAAAAAGAATGAACGCGAGACGATGCCCGAGGGGGGCACAAGCCAGGGGCGTGACCTACCCCCCTGGCTGCGCCCTAGGCCCTTGTGGTCAGCCATTAGGTCGGTTGGAGCTCTCTTTCTGCCACAACAAAGCTAATATCTGGATAAAAAATCCCCTCAAAATTTCAGCCCCATCGGAGTTACGGATCTCCAGATATTTAAGAAACGGTGAAAGGCCAGAATCTGGGAGTGCAGAAACAGAAGGAAACAAAGAGAGAGAGATCCAATCTCGGAGGGGCTCTCGCCCCTCTGCCGCCATGCAGGCCATGGAACAGAGGGTAAACCCTTCTCCCATCAAGGGGGAAGGTCAAGTAAGAAGAAGAAGGAGGGGGGCTCTCTCCCCCTCTCTCCTGGTGGCGCCAGAAGGCCGGCGGGGCCATCATCGTGACGGCAATCTACTCCAACAACTCCATCATCTTAACCAACACCTCCATCACCTTCCCCCATCTATCTACAACGGTCCACTCTCATGCAAACTGTTCTACCCTCTACTTGAACATGGTTCTTTATGCTTCATATTATTATCGAATGATGTGTTGCCATCCTATGATGTCTGAGTAGATTTTTGTTGTCCTATGGGTTGATTGATGCTCATGATTGGTTGGAGTTGCATGTTTTATTATTGGTGCTGTCCTATGGTCCTCTCCGTGTCGCACAAGCGTGAGGGATCCTCGCTGGAGGGTGTAGCAATGTGTTCATGATTTGCCTATGGTGGGTTGCGTGAGTGACAGAAGCATAAACCCTAGTAGGTGGGTTGTTGCATATGGGAGTAAAGAGGACTTGATACCTTATAATGCTATGGTTGGGTTTTATCTTAATGATCGTTAGTAGTTGCGTATGCTTGCTAGAGCTCCAATCATAAGTGCATATGATCCAAGTAGAGAAAGTATGTTAGCTTATGCCTCTCCCTCATATAAAATTGCAATAATGATGACCGGTCTAGTTATCGATTGCCTAGGGACAATTCCGCAACTCCTACCACCACTTTTCCACACTCGTTAAACTAACTTAGTTGTTTCTTTATCTTAGCAGCCCCTAGTTTTTATTTACGTGCTCTTTATTATCTTGCAAACCTATCCCACAACACCTACAAAGTACTTCTAGTTTCACACTTGTTCTAGCTAAAGCGAACGTTAAGCGTGCGTAGAGTTGTATCGGTGGTCGATATAACTTGAGGGAATATTTTTTCTACCTTAGCTTCTCATTGGGTTTGACACTCTTACTTATCGAAAGAGGATACAATTGATCCCCTACACTTGTGGGTTGTCAGCCACGTAAAACATGCAATAACAATTAGAGGACGTCTAACTTGTTTTTGTAGGGTATGTTGTGATGTGATATGATATGTCCAATTACATGATAAGATATATGGGATGTATGAGATGATCACGTTTTGTATAGAATATCACGACTTGCATGTCGATGAGTACAACAACTAGGTGGAGGCATATAAATATTTTCGTCGTTTTTCTTTACTTTATCGCTATGAGTAGCAATAGTCGTAGAAGCAACAGTTGGCGTGACAACTTCATGGCGACACGTTGATGCAGATCATGGTGTCGTGCCGGTGAGGATGGAGATCATGTTGGTGCTTTGGAGATGGACATTAAAAGCACAAGTTCATGGCCATATCATGTCACTTATGATTTGCTTGTGATGTTAATCCTTTTATGCATCTTATTTTGCTTAGGATGACAGTAGAATTATAAGGCGATCCCTCACTAAAATTTCAAGATAAAATTATGTTCTCCCCAAGTGTGCAACATTGCAAAAGTTCGTCCTGTTGAGACATCATGTGATGATCGGGTGTGATAGACTCTACGTTCACATACAACGGGTGCAAGTCGGTGTTGCATGTGCTAAACACTCGGGTCAAACTTGATGAGCCTAGCATGTACAAACAAGGCCTTGGAACACAAGAGACTGAAAGGTCGAACATGATTCATATAGTAGATATGATCAACATGATGATGTTCACCATTGAAACCACCTCAACTCACTTGATGATCCGACCTGAGTTGGTGAATTTGGATCATGTGACACTCGGATGACTGGAGGGATGTCAATTTGAGTGGGAGTTTTTAAGTAATTTGATTAACTAAAATCATTATCTTTAACGATAGTCTTAGTAACCTTTGCATATTTATGTTCTAGATCAATGGCTCGCGCAGTAGTTCCCCACAATTTTAATGCGTTCCTAGAGAAAGCCAAGTTGAAAGATGATGGAAGTAACTTTGTGGAACGGGCTCGTAATCTGAGGATTATCCTCACAGCTTCCAAGAAGGCTTATGTCCTTGATGCACCGCTTGGTGATCCAGCCGCTCCCTGTTGTTCGAAGATGTTAAGAACGCCTGAGAGACACATTCTAGAGATTACTCAATAGTTCAATGTGCAATGTTGTATGGCTTAGAACTGGGACTTCAAAGACATTTTGAAAATTATGGAGCATATGTGATGTTCCAGGAGTTGAAGTTTATCTTTGAGAAGAATGTGCTCATCGAGAGGTATGAGACCTCTGATAAGTCCCATGCTTGCAAGATGGAGGATAATGGGTCTGTCAGTGAACATATACTCAGAATGTCTGAGTATTCGAACCATCTGGCTGAGTTAAGGATGCCCCTTCCGCCAGAGGCAATCACTTACAAAGTTCTTCAATCATTGCCACCTAGGTACAAGAGCTTCATGTTGAACTATAACATGCACGGAGTGACCAAGTAGGTCGCCGAGCTGTTTGCGATGCTGAAAGTCATTGAGTTTGAAATCCAAAAAGAGCATCAAGTGTTGATGGTCAATAAAACCACTAGTTTCAAGAATAATGGCAAGGGAAAGAAGGGTAACTCTAAGAAGAGTGGCAAAGCAGTTGCCCCTCCCGTGAAGAAGCCCAAACCCAAGCCAGAAACTGAGTGCTTTCATTGCAAGGAACTGGTCGCTGGAAGCGGAACTGCCCCAAGTATCTGGCTAACAAGAAGGCGGCCAACACCAAACAAGGTATATATGATATATATGTTATTGGTGTGTACCTTACCAGCTCTCATTGTAGTGTCTGGGTATTTGATACCGGTTCGGTTTCTCACATTTGCAACTCAAAACAGGAGCTACGAAATAGACGAAGGCTGGCAAAGGACGAAGTGACGATGCACATGGGAAATGGTTCCAAGGTTGACGTGATCGCCGTCGGCACGCTCTCTCTTCTATTACCTTCGGGATTAGTGATGAACCTGAATAATTGTTATTTGGTGCCTGCGTTAAGCATGAACATTATATCTGGATCTTGTTTATTGTGAGACGGTTACTCATTTAAACTAGAGAATAATGGTTGTTCTATTTATATGATTAATATCTTTTATGGTTATGCACCCAATGTGAGGGGTTTATTCCTATTGAATCTTGATAGTGATGATACACATGTTCATAACATTGATGCCAAAAGATGTAGAGTTGATAATGATAGTACCACTTTCTTGTGGCACTACCGTTTAGGTCAGATTGGTGTAAAAAGCATGAAGAAGCTCCATGCTGATTGACTTTTGGAGTCACTTGATTTTGAATCACTTAACACATGTGAACCATGCCTCTTGGGAAAGATGACTAAAACTTCGTTCTCTGGAACAATGGAATGAGCAAGTGACTTGCTGGAAATCCTACATTCTAATGTGTGCGGTCCGATGAGCATTGAGGCACGCGGTGGATATCGTTATTTTCTCACCTTCACTGATGACTTAAGTAGATATGGGTATATTTACTTAATGAAACACAAGTCTGAAACGTTTGAAAAGTTCAAGCAATTTCAAAGTGAAGTTGAGAATGATCATAACAAGAAGATTAAATTCTTACGATCTAATCGAGGAGGAGAATATCTGAGTTATGAGTTTGGCAGTCACTTAAGACAGTGTGGAATTGTTTCACAATTGACACCGCCTGGAACACTGTTGGGGAACATTGCATGGGAAACAAAAAGTTTCCTATGTTTCACCAAGATCAATGTAGGAGATGAGCATCTAGAAGAGGGAGATTGAATCTACATACCCTAGTAGATCGCTAAGCGGGAAGCGTTAAGAAACGCGGTTGATATAGTCGAACATCTTCATGATCCAATCACGATCCGTCCCGTGATCACATCACGAGCCGTCCCTGCGATCCCATCGTGGTCCTTCCAATCTAGTGTCGAACGGATGGCACCTCCATGTTTAGCACACGTACAACTCGATGACGATCTCCACCTCCTTGATCCAGCAAGCGAGGGTGGAGAGATAGATGAGTCCTCCGGTAGCACAACGGCATGGTGGCGGTGGTGGTGGAGCTGTCCTGGCAGGGCTACGCCAAGCGCTACCGCGACAATCTAGAGGAGAAACTGATCTAGAGGGGGAGGGAGAGGCTACGCCGTGTCTTCTGATGTGCAGCCCTCCCTCCCCTCACATATATATATAGGAGGGAGAGGAGGAGGGGCGCCTTAGGGTTTCCCCTAGGGTGGGGCGGCTGCCAAGGGGGAAACTTGGCCCCCAAGGCAAGTGGGGCGCGCCCTCTTGGGCCAACCCTAGCCCTTCCAGTCGCAAGGGCTTTAGGTGGGAGGGGCGCCCAGCCCACCAGGGGCTGGTGCGCTTCCTCTGACAGCCCACGGGGCACTCCGGGGTAGGTGGACCCCCCCGGTGGACCCCCAGAACACTTCCGGCATTCCCGTCACAAAACCGGTAGGTCCTGAAACTTTTCCGGAATCCGAATACCGACTTCCTATATCTCAATCTTTACCTCCGAACCATTCCGGAGCTCCTCGTCATGTCCGGGATCTCATCCAAGACTCCGAACAACCTTTGGTCACCAACATACATAACTCAAATGTACTGAAACGTCATTGAACCATAAATGTGCAGACCCTGCGGGTTCGAGAACTACGCAGACATGACCGAGACACCTCTACGGTCAATAACCAATAGCGGGACCTGGATGCCCATATTGGTTCCTACATATTCTACGAAGATCTTTATCGGTCGAACCTCTATGTCAAGGATTCAGTTATCCCGTATGTTGTTCCCTTTGTTCTTCGGTATGTTACTTGCTCGAGATTCAATCGTCGGTATCTCTATACCTAATTCAATCTCATTACCGGCAAGTCTCTTTACTCATTCCTTAATACAAGATCCCGTGGCTAACACTTAGTCACATTGCTTGCAAGGCTTACAGTGATGTTGTATTACCGAGTGGGCCCTAAGATACCTCTTCGTCAGACGGAGTAACAAATCCCAGTCTTGATCCATGCCAACCCAACAGACACCCTCGGAGATAACTGTAGAGCACCTTTATAGTCACGTAGTTACGTTGCGACGTTTGATACACACAAGGTACTCCTCCGGTGTCAGTGAGTTGCATGATCTTATGGTCATCGGAACATATACTTGACATGCAGAAAACTGTAGCAATAAACTGACACGATCATATGCTATGTTTATAGTTTGGGTCTTGTCCATCACATCATTCTCCTAATGATGTGATACCATTATCAAATAACATCTCATGTTCATGGCTAGTAAATCTTAACCATCTTTGATCAATGAGCTAGTCTACTAGAGGCATACTAGGAACACACGTTGTCTAGTACCCACACATGTATTTGAGTTTCCAATCAATACAATTATAGCATGGATAATAAACGATTATCACGAACAAGGAAATGTAATAATAATCAATTTATTATTGCCTCTAGGGCATATTTCCAACAGTCTCCCACTTGCACTAGAGTCAATAATCTAGCTCACATCACTATGTTATTTGTTATGAATCTCACACCCAATGAGCTCTGGGGTTCGATCATGTTTTTCATGCGAGAGAGGTCTTTTAGTCAACGGGTCTGCGACATTCAAATCCGTGTGTGCTTTGCAAATCTCTATGTCATACTATAAAGATTGCTACCACACTGCACTTGGACTTATTCCAAATGGCTGCTCCACTATACGTATTCAGATTGCTACTAAGAGTCATCCGGAATGGTGTTAAAGCTTGCATCGATCTAACCCTTTACGACGAACTCTTTATCACCTCTATAATTGAGAAATATTTCCTTAGTCCTCTAGTTACTAAGGATAATCTTGACCGCTATCCAGTAATCCACTCCTGGATCACTCTTGTACCCCTTGACAAACTCATGGCAAGGCACACACCAGGAGCGGTACACAACATGACATACTATATAGAGCCTATGGCTAAGGCATAGGGGATGACCTTCATCCTTTTTCTTTCTTCTACCGTGGTCGAGCTTTGAGTCTTACTCAACTTCACACCTTACAAATTAGGCAAGAACTCTTTCTTTGACTGATCCATTTTGAATTCTTTCAAAATCTTGTTTTGGTATGTACTCATTGAAAATCTCATCAAGCATCTTGATCTATCTCTATAGATCTTGATGCCCAACAATTAGGTAGCTTTATCCAGGTCTTCCTTTGAAACACTCTTTTCAAACAACCGTTTATGCTTTCCAGAAATTCTACATTATTTCCGATCAACAATATGTCAACCACATATACATATCAGAAAGTCTATAGTGCTCCCACTCACTTTCGTGTAAATACAAGTTTCGCATAAACTTTGTATAAACACAAAAACTTTGATTACCTCATCAAAGCGTATATTCCAACTCCGAGATGCTTGCTCCAGCCCATAGAAGGATTGCTAGAGCTTGCACACCTTTTAGCATCCTTAGAACTGACAAAACCTTCTGGTTGTATCACATACAACCTTTCCTCAAGTAAACCGTTAAGGAAAGGATATTTTGACATCCATCTGCCAGATTTAATAATTGAAAAATGCAGCAACTGCTAATATAATTCCAACAGACTTTTAGCATCGCTACGGGTGAGAAAGTCTCATCATAGTCAACTCCTTGAACTTGGCAAAAACTTCTTTGCGATAAGTCGAGCTTTTTAAATGGTGACATTCACCATTAGCATCTGTCTTCATCTTAAAGGTCCATTTGTACTCAACGACCTGCCATTCAACGGGCAAGTCTACCAAAGTCCATACTTGGTTTTCATACATGGATCCTTTCTTGGATTTCATGGCCTCTACCCATTTATCGGAATTCGGGCCCATCGTCGCTTCTCCATAGCTCGTAGGTTCATCGTTGTCTAAAAACATGACCTCTAAGACATGGTTGTCATACCACTCAGGAGCAGTATGCATCCTTGTTCACCTACGAGGTTTGATAGTAACTTGATACGAAGCTTCATGATCATCATCATTAACTTCCTCGTCAACTAACGTAGACTCCATATAAACATCTTTCTGCGCTGTGCTACTCTTTGGTTGAAACAAAGGTTCAACAACCTCATCAAGTTCTATCTTCCTCCCACTCAATTCTTTCGAGAGAAACTCTTTCTCGAGAAAGGACCCATTTTAGCAACAAACACTTTGTGCTTGTTTCTAAGATAGAAGGTTTACCCAACTGTTAAGTTAGGGTATTCTATGAAGATGCATTTGACCGCTTTGGGTTCGAGCTCATTAGGTGAAAACCCTTTTCCACATAAGCATCGCAACCCCAAACATTAAGAAATGATAGCTTAGGTTTCCGCCAAACCAAAATTCATATGATGTCATCTCAACAGACTTAGATGGTGCCCCTTTTAAAGTGAATGTAGTTGTCTCTAATGCATAACCCCAAAACGATAGTGGCAAATCGATAAGAGACATCATAGTCCGGACCATATCCAATAGAGCATGACTACGACGTTCGGACACACCGTCACACTATGGTGTCCCAGGTGGCATGGGTTGTGAAACGGCTTCCACTTTGTCTTAAGTTGTATACCAAACTCGTAACTCCGATATTCACCTCCACGATCATATTGTACACATTTTATCTTCTTGTCACGATGATCTCAAACTTCACTTTGATTTTGCTTGAACTTTTCAAACGATTTAGACTTGTGTTTCATTAAGTAAATATACACTATCTACTCAAATCATTAGTGAAGGTAAGAAAATAACGATATCCACCGCACGCTACAACACTCATTGGATTGCATACATCAACATGTATCATTTCCAATAAGTCACTTGCCCGCTACATCAAACTGGAAAATGTGGTCCTTAGTCATCTTGCCCAAGAGGCATGGTTCACATGTCTCAACCGATTCGAAATCGAATGAGTCCAAAGATCCATCAACATGGAGTTTCTTCATGCGCTTTAGACCAATATGACAATTAGCGGTAGTGCCACAAGTATGTGGTACTATCGTTATTAAATTTGTATCTTTTGGCATCAATGTTATGAACATGTGTATTACTATGATCAAGATTCAACAAACCATTATCATTGGGTGCATGACCATTGAAGGTATTATTCATGTAAACAGAATAACCATTATTCTCTAACTTAAATGAATAACCGTATTGCAATAAACACGATCTAATCATGTTCATGCTTAACGCAAACACCAAATAACATTTATTTAGGTTTGTCATCAATCCCGAAGGTAGAGAAAGCGTGCGATGTTGATCACATCAACCTTGGAAACATTTCCAACACACATCGTCACCTCACCCTTGGCTAGTCTCCGTTTATTCCATAGCTTTTATTTCGAGTTACTAACATTTAGCAACCGAACCAGTATCCAATACCCAGCTGCTTCTAGGAGTACTAGCAAGGTACACAACAATAACACATATGTCAAATATACTTCTGTCGACGTTGTCGGCCTTCTTATCTACCAAGTATCTAGGGTTGTTCCGCTTCAGCGACCGCTCTCCTCATAATAGAACCACTTAGTCTCGGGTTTGGGTTCAACTTTTGGTTGCTTCACTGGAGCAGCAACTGACTTGCCATCCATGAAGTTTCCCTCCTTACCCTTTCCCTTTTTGAATCTAGTGGTTTTACTAACCATCAACACTTGATGGTCCTTCTTGATATCTACCTTCGCGGTGTCAAACATCGCGAATAGCTCAGGGATCATCATTTCCATCCCCGGCATTTTATAGTTCATCACGAAGCTCTAGTAGCTTAGTGTTAGTGACTTGGAAAACTATATCAATCATTGTCTTATCTGGAAGATCAACTCCCACTCGATTCAAGCGATTGTAGCACCCAGATAATATAAGCACATGCTCAATGATTGATCTATTCTCCTTCATCTTGCAGGCAAAGAATCTTGTTGGAGATCTCATATCTCACAACACGGGCACGAGCCCGAGATCCCAATTTTGGCTCTTAGAACACCTCATATGTTCCGTGGCATTCAAAACGTTTTGGAGCCTCAATTCTAAGCCGTAATGCATGACGCACTAAACTATCAAGTAGTCATCGGAACGTCCCTGTCAGATGTTCACAACATCTACATACGACACTAGAGGGGGTGGCGCATCGAGCGGTGCATTAAAGACATAAGCCTTATGTGCAGCAATGAGGACAATCCTCAGATCAGGGACCCAGTCCGCAATATTGCTACCATCATCTTTCAACTCTATTTCTCTAGGAACATATTAAAAATTCAAGGGAGCTACAGCTTGAGCTACAACATAATTTACAAAGACACTACTGACTATGTTCAGTATAATGAGTTCAATTAATCATATTACTTAAGAACTCCCAATAAAATTTGACATCCCACCGGTCATTCGAGTGATACATGATCCAAATTCACCAACTCAAGTCCGATCATCACGTGAGTTGAGGTGGTTTCAATGGTGAACATCATCATGTCGATCATATATACTATATGACTCATGTTTGACCTTTCAGTCTTGTTGTGGGGAATGAGCACCTATTGGATCACGCGGGGATCCCTTTTGGTTCGGCGGGGGGGGGGGGGGGGCGGGGAGCTCCCACAAAGAGTCGGTCTGGTAATCGGCGCACGGGGGTGTCTTTTACCCAGGTTCGGGCCGCACGGATGCGTAAAACCCTACTCCTGCTTGGTTGTATTGAGCGTGTTCTAGGGTTCTAGCTACCGGAGCGCCATGAACGGCTACTACGTGAGCTTGGCAGTCGCTAGTTGTCTAACTGTCTGACCGTCCGATAGTCTGAAGTCTAAAATCTCAAAGACCAAAAGTCCTCTCTTGTCACGCCCTGGGCCTCCTTTTATACTCAAGGGGAATCCCAACAGTGGTGTACAGTGTGCACACGGGATGCACAGTGCTATCATACCTAACTCTGGCGGAGTAGGACAAGAGCATTAAATGCACCATCAGACGCCTCAATCCGTCAGTGGGATGGAAAGGGGGCCTGTCCCATCGGCGCCGCTTAGCTCCCTAGCTTCGACACTGCGACATGCGTCCAAGTGAATCGTCACCTGGTATGTGCACTTGCGGTGCTTGCCGGGGCCTTGCCTTGCTGGGACCTCGCCTTGCCAAGGGCCTAGAGGCTCTAAAACCCTCCCGGCAAGGTCTTGTCGGGACTCTTGGGTCTTCCGTGCTGATACTTGGTAAGTCTTCGCTGGGCCTTGCCGCCGGGGCGGCTACTACTGCCCGTGCACGAGTAAAGGGGAACTAGATGGCCCAAAAACTCTAATGCACCGATAGGAGCCCCCGGGCTTGGGCCATACACATAGCGAGGCGTTGTTGGGCTAGGCCCAACCAGTTCATGGGCAGGCGCGGCAGGTCCTCACAGTTGTGATCATTGCGCTCGCTGCACTTCCCCATGACGCCCATTGAATGTGAGTAGTGGGATACGTGTGCGGCGCAGCCTTCAAGTTTTCAAACCATAGCATTAGGTCATTTCTACCATGCGTGCTGCGTGCATAGCGAGGAGCCAGCAACGGGCGCCCTGACTTAAAGTCGTGAGAAAAGCAGTAACTGTGGCACCATGGATTGGGGCGACGGGGCGGTTGTTGTTCGCCCCGTGATCGAGGGTGCCGCTATTGGAGGAGGCGGGCGGCGTCCTTTGGAGTGGGGGAGAGCCAGTCCCCGCGCTTCCTCCTATAAATTGGGGATAGCAGGGGCGGAGCTCATCCACCCTACTTCCATCCTTTGAGTGGAAAAACTCCATAGTCTACCTTCTCCCTCGCCTTCCCAATCTTCAAGTAGCGTCCGCCCTTCACCATGACCAGGGGGTGGGGGCGACCGCCTTCCTTGTCTGCGAGGAGGAGCTCACATCTAGATCATGCCACCGCTTCAGCCGCGGAGGCGGAGGGAGGCCCGAGCGCGCGTGGTGGAGGAGGCGCGAGGGGCCATGGCCGCCGCGGAGGCCAAGGTCGGGGGAGGCGGAGCGCTGCTCCACCCTCGCCTCTGACGCTAGGCATCTCCATCGAAGAGGCCCACGTCGAGGGGACGGTGCTGGACTTCGTCCTCGAGCTGGACGGTCCCCTCCAGAGCCATCTATACCTCCCACGCCTCTTTGCCAAGGCGATGGAGGACGACGAACCGCCCTTCATGTGGCTGCGGGTGGCAGGGTGCTGCAATGACGCGACGCGGGTGGATGTTGAGTACCCAGCACACCACGTCATGTTCCTCAGGCGAGGTTGGAAGACCTTCGCTCGTGCGCACAATCTCCAGGCGGGGCACATTCTTCGTTTTAAAATGATGGAGGCCAATACGCTCTCCATCAAGATCTATGGGAGCTCCGGCATCCGCCTCAGCTGCTGCGAAGAGAGCGCGAGCAGCGGCGAAAGCCTATCCTCCGACAAGAGTGACGGGGAGGACAGCGGCGAATACAACGGCGATGAGCCCGGTCCTTGAGCGGTCAAGTTCGAGCCCGAGGATTCGAGCTTGGACTGACCGCCACCCGCGCCATCATAGCCAGCCTCACGCTTCTCCCCCTCCTGGCAAGACGGTCTTGCCCGGGGTCCTTGTCTCGGGTGTTGCCTCATCTTCCAGCTGGGTCCCCTAGCAGGACCGCAGACCTAGGCTTCCCGGGCTCATCTCCCTGCTGGCCCTCTCCTGGGTGCAATGCTGGCCGAGGAGGATCCAGGTTCTTGTCTGCCCAACTGGCCGCCCTGCTCCTCCGTGCAGTGCTGGTCCAGATGGGTCAGGTTGGGCTTCTGGCGAGGGCTTCTCGCCATCTTTTTCTTCTTGTATCCCGCCTCTCCTTTCCATCTTTTTCTTCTTGTAATCTCCCCCAAGGGGAGAAAGTCAAATAAAGATGTACTTAGAGAAAAAGTGATATCTTATGTAAATTTCACCCCATTTTGAATGAATGTGCATTATCTTCCTTGTTAAATTGTTTCTGTGTATGGAATTTCCCTACGCCCTTTCTGGAATAATCTTGCTGACGTGCGTAGCCCTACCACGAGCGCTTTGAGGAACGGGTCCTTAGCAGCCTGCTGGCGGTGCCACCCCAGGCAAGATACCTTGGCGTCCTTGGTGCGGCCTCCCAAGCGTCGGCCTTACTCGAAAAAAAGATAAGGGTGCAAGCGCTGTCACTTGGATCGTTGAGCGGACTTGAAACAAAACAAGGAGCATGGGCGAAGCCACTTAAGTTGTTGAGCAGTCCCGAACGCAGTGAGGGCACATCCAATCATGGCAAAGTTCCCGAGCATGCAGGTTTTCCATACAGAAGTCGAAGTTGCTCAAGGAAAATAATTTTATGGCAAGGATTCACATGGAGTTTTTGCAACTTATCTTTTCGTTGCCTTTCTCCTTCCGGCAAGTTTCTTTTTCTGGGACGTAGCTCATAGGTATCCATACCATCATTCCCCGCGTCAAAGTTGCACGCGAGGGATGCTTCTGTCCTTTGAGAAGAAATAAAGAAGAGAAAATATGGATATGGAACCTTGGCGGTCCGTTACTCCTTGCCGGGATTAAGTGCGATGCAACACTTCTCATAAACATGCACATAAGTAAACATGGGAATCAAACAGAATTGCAGAACACTTATCTTTATTTAACTAGGCCCAGGGTCTGAGCCTGGCTTTGTACCAAGGATTACATGCTTCATTGGCAAGACTTGTACAAAAGGTGGTTGCCGGGCTGGCCCGACAACCGCGCCTCATGGGTAGAACTTTCGAAGATGTTCAATATTCCAGGAGTTGCTCACCGGAATGCCATCCTCGGTCTCCAGGCGGACAATGGCGGGCCTAGTGACTCGTACTACCCGATAAGGGCCTTCCCACTTTGGCGTCAACTTGTTTGGATTCTTGGCGGACCGAACTCGCCGAAGAATAAGGTCGTCTTCCTCATAACTTCTAGCATTGACCTTGCGGCCATGGTAGCGGCGCAAGGCCTGCTGGTAGCATGCAGCTCTCACAGCAGCCTGAAGACGATCTTCCTCAAGGAGCGTCGCGTTGTCGTGCCGCAACTGCTCTTGCTCAAGCTCATCATAAGCGAGCACTCGAGGAGACCCATATATGAGTTCCGTGGTGAGAACTGCCTCCGCCCCATAGACTAGGGAGAAGGGTGTCTGGCCGATAGCTCGATTTGGTGTCGTCCTGGTCGACCAAAGAACTGTTGGAAATATGCCCTAGAGGAAATAATAAATTAGTTATTATCATATTTCCTTGTTCATGATAATCGTTTCTTATCGATGCTAGAATTGTATTGATCGGAAGCTCAGATACATGTATGGATACATAGACAACACCATGTCCCTAGTATGCCTCTGATGGACTAGCTCGTTGATCAAATATGGTTAAGGTTTCCTAGCCATGGACATGGGATGTCATCTGATAACGGGGTCACATCATTAGGAGAATGATATGATGGACAAGACCCAAACTATAAACGTCGCATATGATCGTGTCAGTTTATTGCTACAGTTTTCTACATGTCAAGTATCTGTTCCTATGACCATGAGATCATGCAACTCACTGGCACCAGAGGAGTACCTTGGGTGTATCAAAATTCGCAACATAACTGGGTGACTATAAAGGTGCTCTACAGGTATCTCCGAGGGTGTGTGTTCTGTTGGCATGGATCAAGACTGGGATTTGTTACTCCGTGTGACGGAGAGGTATCTCAGGGCCCACTCAGTAATGCAACATCACAATAATCCTTGCAAGCAATGTTACTAAGTGTTATCTACGGGATCTTGTATTATGGAACAAGTAAAGAGACTTGGCGGTAACGAGTTTGAGCTGGGTATACAGACACCGACGATCGAATCTCGGGCAAATAACATACCGAAGAACAAAGGGAACATCATACGGGATTAACTGAATCCTTGACATAGAAGTTCGACCGATAATGATCTTCATAGAATATGTAGGAACCAATATGGGCATCTAGGTCCTGTTACTGGTTATTGACCATAGAGGTGTCTCGGTCATGTCTACATAGTTCTCGAACCCGCAGGGTCTGCACACTTAAGGTTTGGTGACGTTTCGGTATTATAGAGTTATGCATGGTGGTGTTCGAAGGTTGTTCGGAGTCCCAGATGAGATCTCGGACGTCACGAGGAGCTCCGGAATGGTCCGGAGGTAAAGACTGATATATGGGATAATAGTGTTTGGTCTCCGGAAGGGTTCCGGAATTCACCGGAAATAGTTTCGGATGTTTCCCGAATTGTTCGGGGTACAAGAACACTTTATTTGGGCCAAGGGGTAAAGCCCATGGGGCTTTAGGAAGGTGCAAAAGGTGTTTTGCAGAGGCCAGGAGCTAGACGCCAGGAACCCTAGCGTCTAGGGCGAGACGCAGAGAACCTTGGCGTCTGGTCCTGGAGTCCTAGGAGGACTCTTGCCTTTCGGGCAAACCGACCTTGAGGAGGATTTTTCTTCAAGTTTGGACCCCAGGGCTCAGCATATAAATAAAGGGGCGGGGCTAGCACTTGGAACACATCAAGAAACCCTAAGCCACGTGCTGCCTCTCCTCCAGATCGTATTTTCTCCTCTAGATTGGTTTCAGCGGTGCTTAGGCGAAGCCCTACTGGAATAGCTCCACCACCATCACCGCAACGCTGTCGTGCTACTGGAGAACTCGTCTACCTCCCTGCTTCCTCTTGCTGGATCAAGAAGGTGGAGATCGTCATCAAGCCATACGTGTGCTAAACGCGGAGGTGCCCTCCGTTCGGTGCTAGATTGGAAGGACCGTGATCAAGATCGCGAGACGATTCATGATTGGATTGCGAGACGGATCGTGATGAGATCGCGGTACGGATCGTGATTGGATCGCAGGATGGATAGTGATGGGATTACGGGACGCTCGGCGATTTGGATCGCGAAGACGTTCGACTACATCAATCGTGTTTCTTAACGCTTCCCGCTTAGCGATCTACAAGGGCATGTAGATCCACTCTTCCTCTCGTAGATGCTCATCACCATGGATAGATCTTGCGTGCGCGTAGGAAATTTTTTGTTTCCCATGCAATGTTCCCCAACAGTGGCATCATGAGCTAGGTCTATGTGTAGATGAGATCTCGAGTAGAACACAAAGGAGTTTGTGGGTGTTGATGCTTAGATTGCTTCCTCCCTTGGTCGTGTTTTTTGGTTCAGCGGTATTGTGGGATGAAGCGGCCCGGACCAACATTACTCGTACGCTTACGAGAGACCGGTTCCATCGACTGATGTGTAACTTTGTTGCATAAAGATGGCTGGCGGGTGTGTGTCTCTCCTACTTTAGTTGGATCGGATTCGACAAAGGCGGTCCTTGAGAAGGTTGAAAAGCAACTTATGTATACCCGTTGTGGTTTTTGCGTAGGTGAGAATTGTTCTTGCTAGATACCCGTAGCAGCCACGTAAAACTTGCAACAACAATTAGAGCACATCTAACTTGTTTTTGCAGGGTATGTTGTGATGTGATATGGCCAATTACATGATGAGATATATGTGATGTATGAGATGATCATGTGATGTAGAGAATTTCACGACTTGCATGTCAATGAGTACGGCAACCGGCAGGAGCCATAGGGTTTTCTTTAATTATTGTATGACCCGCGTGTCAATCATTAAGCGCTTTATAATGCTTTAATTTATCGCTAAACGGTAGCAATAGTAGTAGAAGCATGGTGGGCGTGACAACCCCGATGGCGACATGTTGGTGGGGATCAACATGATGGAGATCATGGTGTCATAACGGTGACGATGGAGATCATGCCGGTGCTTTCAGGATGGAGATCAAAAGCACAAGTTCATGGCCATATCATGTCACTTATGATTTGCATGTGATGTTAATCCTTTTATGCACCTTGTTTTGCTTAGGACGACGGTAGCATTATAAGGTGATCCCTCACTTAAATTTCAAGATAAATTGTGTTCTCCCCGAGTGTGCGTCGTTGCGAAAGTTCGTCGTGTCGAGATACCATGTGATGATCGGGTGTGATAGTCTCTACGTTCACATACAATGGATGCAAGCCAGTGTTGCACATGCAGGACACTCGGGTTAAACTTGACGAGCCTAGCATGTACATACATGGCCTCGGAACACAAGAGACCGAAAGGTCGAACATGAGTCATATAGTATATATGATCAACATGATGATGTTCACCATTGAAACCACCTCAACTCACGTGATGATCGGACTTGAGTTGGTGGATTTGGATCATGTGACACTCAAATGACCAGAGGGATTTCAATTTGAGTGGGAGTTCTTAAGTAATATGATTAATTGAACTCATTATCATGAACATAGTCAGTAGTGTCTTTGCAAATTATGTTGTAGATAACTAGCTCACGTTGTAGCTCCATTGAATTTTTATATGTTCCTAAAGAAATAGAGTTGAAAGATGATGCTAGCAATATTGCGGACTAGGTCCGTGATCTTAGGATTGTCCTCATTGCTGCACAGAAGGCTTATGTCCTTACTGCACCGCTTGGTGCGCCACCCCCTCTAGCGTCGTCTGTAGATGTTGTGAACATCTGACAGGCACATTCCGATGACTACTTGATAGTTCCGTGCGTCAGGCATTATAGCTTAGAATTGAGGCTCCAAAATGTTTTGAATGCCACGGAACATATGAGGTGTTCTAAGAGCCAAAATTGGGATCTCGGGCTCGTGCCCGTGTTGTGAGATATGAGATCTCCAACAAGATTCTTTGCCTGCAAGATGAAGGAGAATAGCTCAATCATTGAGCATGTGCTTAGATTATCTGGGTGCTACAATCGCTTGAATCGAGTGGGAGTTGATCTTCCAGATAAGACAGTGATTGGTATAGTTTTCCAAGTCACTACCAATCACTGTCACTAAGCTACTAGAGCTTCGTGATGAACTATAAAATGCCGGGGATGGAAATAATGATCCCTGAGCTATTCGCGATGTTTGACACCGCGAAGGTAGAAATCAAGAAGGAGTATCAAATGTTGATGGTTAGTAAAACCACTAGTTTTGAGAAGGGCAAGGGTAAGAAGGGAAACTTCATGGATGGCAAGTCAGTTGCTGCTCTTGTGAAGCAACCCGGAGTTGAACCCAAACCCGAGACTAAGTGCTTCTATTATGAGGAGAGTGGTCCCTGAAGCGGAACAACTCTAGATACCTGGTAGTTAAGAAGGCTGGCAACGTCGAAAGAAGTATATTTGATATACGTGTTATTGATGTGTACCTTGCTAGTACTCCTAGTAGCACCTAGGTATTGGATACCGGTTCGATTGCTAAATGTTAGTAACTCGAAATAAAAGCTACGGAATAAACGGAGGCTAGCTAAGGGTGAGGTGACGATGTGTGTTGGAAATGTTTCCAAGGTTGATGTGATCAACATCGCACGCTCTCTCTACCTTGGGGATTAGTGATGAACCTAAATAAATGTTATTTGGTGTTTGCGTTGAGCATGAACATGATTAGATCATGTTTATTTCAATACAGTTATTCATTTAAGTTAGAGAATAATGGTTATTCTGTTTACATGAATAATACCTTCAATGGTCATGCACCCAATGAGAATGGTTTATTGAATCGTGATCGTAGTGAGACACATGTTCATAACGTTGATGCCAAAAGATACAAAGTTAATAATGATAGTACCACATACTTGTGGCGCTGCGGCTAAATGTCATATTGGTTTAAAGCGCATGAAGAAACTCCATGCTGATGGATCTTTTGGACTCATCTGATTTCAAATCGGTTGAGACATGCGGACCATGCCTCGTGGGCAAGATGACTAAAACCCCGTTTTCAATATGATAGAGCGAGGCAAGTAACTTGTTGGAAATAATACATGTTGATGTATGCGATCCAATGAGTGTTGTAGCGTGTTGTGGGTATCGTTATTTTTCTTACCTTCACTGATGATTTGAGTATATATGAGTATATTTGATTAATGAAACACAAGTCTGAAACATTTGAAAAGTTCAAACAAATTTAGAGTGAAGTTTAAAGATCATTGTGACAAGAAGATAATAATGTCTACGATATGATTGTGGAGGTGCATATCTGAGTTAGGAGTTTGGCATACAACTTTAGACAATGTTAAAGTTGTTTCATACCTCACACCACCTGGAACACCATAGTGTGATGGTGTGTCCGAACGTCGTAGTCGTGCTCTATTGGATATAGTGCGAACTATGATGTCTCTTATCGTTGTACCACTATCGTTTTGGGTTATGCATTAGAGACAGCTACATTCACTTTAAATAGGTCACCATCTAAATCTATTGAGATGACACCATATGGTTTGGCAGAAACCTGAGCTGTCATTTCTTAATGTTTGGGGCTGTGACGCTTATGTGAAAAGGGTTTTCACCTAATGAGCTCGAACCTAAAGCGGACAAATGCATCTTCATAGAATACCCTAAGAACAGTTGGGTATACCTTCTATCTCAGATCCGAGTGCAAATTGTTTGTTGCTAAAAACGGGTCCTTTCTCGAGAAAGAGTTTCTCTTGAAAGAGTTGAGTGGGAGGAAGATAGAACTTGATGAGGTTGTTAAACCTTTGTTTCAACGAGAGAGTAGCACAACGCAGAAAGATTTTTCTATGGAGCCTACGCCAGTTGAAGAGGAAGTTAATGATGATGATCATGAAGCTTCGGATCCAGTTACTATCGAACCCCGTAGGTCGACAAGGACGCGTACTACTCTTGAGTGGTATGACAACCCTGTCATAGAGGTCATGTTGTTGGACAACGATGAGCCTACGAGCTATGGAGAAGCGGCGATGGGCCCGGATTCCGACAAATGGTTAGAGGCCATGAAATCCGAGAAAGGATCCATGTATGAAAACCAAGTATAGACTTTGGTAGACTTGCTCACTGAATGGCAGGTCGTAGAGTACAAATGGATCTTTAAGATGAATACAGGCGCTGATGGTAAATGTCACCATTTATAAAGCTCGACTTATCGGAAAGAAGTTTCCGCCAAGTTCAAGGAGTTGACTACGATGAGACTTCCTCACTCATAGCGATGCTAAAGTCTGTTGGAATTATGTTAGTAGTAGCTGCATTTTTCAATTATGAAATCTGGCAGATGGATGTTAAAACATCGTTTCCTTCATGGTTTCCTTGAGGAAAGGTTGTATGTGATACAACCAGAAGGTTTTGTCAGTCGTAAGGATGCTAAAAGGTGTGCAAGCTCCAGTGATCCTTCTATGGACTGGAGCAAGCATCTCGAAGTTGGAATATACACTTTGATGAGGTGATCAAAGTTTTTGAGTCTATACAAAGTTTATGAGAAACTTGTATTTCCAATAAAGTGAGTGGGAGCACTATAGAGTTTCTGATAAGCATATGTGGATAACATATTGTTGGTCGGAAATGATGTAGAATTTCTGGAAAGCATAAAAGGTTGTTGGAAAAGCAGTTTTTCAAAGGAAAAACCTGGAATGAAGCTACTTATTTGTTGGGCATCGAGATCTATAAGAGATACATCAAGACGCCTTATAAGATTTTTCAATGAGTAAATACCTTGACAAGATTTTGAAAGAGTTCAAAAATGGATCAGATAGAGAAAGAGTTCTTGCCTGACTCGTAAAGTGTGAAGTTGAGTAAGACTCAAAGCTCGACCACGACAGAAGAAAGAAAAAGGACGAAGGTCTTCCCCTATGCTTTAGCCATAGGCTCTATATAGTATGTCATGCTGTGTACCGCACCTGTGTGTGCCTTGCCATGGGTCCGTCAAGGGGTACAAGAGTGATCCAAGAGTGGATCACTGGACAACGGTCAAGGTTATCCTTAGTATCTAAAGGACAAAGGAAATGTTTCTCGATTATGGAGGTGATATTGAGTTTGTCGTAAAGAGTTACATCGATGCAAGCTTTAAACACCAATCCGGATGATGCTTGGTAGCAATCCGGATACGTAGAGTGGAGCAGCCATTTGGAATAGCTCCAAGCGAAGTGTGGTAGCAGTGTCTGCAGTAAGACATAGAGATTTGCAAAGTACACACGGATCTGAATGTCGCAGACCCGTTGACTAAAAGACCTCTCTCACATGCAAAGCATGATCAAGCCCCAGAACTCATTGGGTGTTAGATTCATAACAATGTGAATCACATGGTGATGTGAACTAGATTATTGACTCTAGTGCAAGTGGGATACTATTGGAAATATTCCCTAGAGGCAATAATAAATTAGTTATTATCATATTTCCTTGTTCATGATAATCGTTTATTATCCATGCTAGAATTGTATTGATCGGAATCTCAGATACATGTGTGGATACATAGACAACACCATGTTCCTAGTATGCCTCTGATGGACTAGCTCGTTGATCAAAGATGGTTAAGGTTTCCTAGCCATGGACATGAGATTTCATTTCATAACGGGGTCACATCATTAGGAGAATGATATGATGGACAAGACCCAAACTATAAACATAGCATCTGATCGTGTCAGTTTATTGCTACAATTTTCTGCATGTCAAGTATCTGTTCCTATGACCATGAGATCATGCAACTCACTGACACCGAAGGAGTACCTTGTGTGTATCAAACGTCGCAACATAACTGGGTGACTATAAAGGTGCTCTATAGGTATCTCCGATGGTGTCTGTTGGGTTGGCATGGATCAAGGCTGGGATTTGTTACTCCGTGTGACGGAGAGGTATCTCAGGGCCCACTCGGTAATGCAACATCACAATAAGCCTTGCAAGCAATGTGACTAAGTGTTAGCTACGAGATCTTGTATTAAAGAACGAGTAAAGAGACTCGCTGGTAACGAGGTTGAACTAGGTATACAGATACTGACGATCGAATCTTGGGCAAGTAACATATCGAAGAACAAAGGGAACATCATACGGGATTAACTGGATCCTTGACATAGAGGTTCGACCGATAAAGATCTTCGTAGAATGTGTAGGAACCAATATGGGCATCCAGGTCCCGCTATTGGTTATTGACCATACAGGTGTCTCGGTCATGTCTACATAGTTCTCAAACCCGCAGGGTCTGCACACTTAAGGTTTGGTGACGTTTCGGTAGTATAGAGTTATGCATGGTGGTGACCGAAGGTTGTTCGGAGTCTCGGATGAAATCCCAGATGTCACGAGGAGCTCCGGAATGGTCTGGAGGTAAAGATTGATATATGGGATAATAGTGTTTGATCCCCCGAAGGGTTCCGGAATTCACCAGAAATAGTTTTGGATGTTTCCCGAAATGTTCGGGGTACAAGGACACTTTATTTGGGCCAAGGGGTAAAGCCCATGGGGCTTTAGGAAGGTGCAAAAGGTGTTTTGCAGAGGCCAAGGGCTAGACACCAGGAACCCTGATGTCTGGGGCGAGACACCGAGAACCTTGGCGTCTGGTCCTGGAGTCCGAGGAGGACTCTTGCCTTTCGGGCAAACCGACCTTGAGGAGGATTTTTCTCCAAGTTTCAACCCGAGGGCTCAGCATATAAATAAAGGGGCGGGGCTAGCACTTGGAACACATCAGGAAACCCTAAGACACGTGTTGCCTCTCCTCCGGATCGTATTTTCTCCTCTACATGGGTTTCAACGGTGCTTAGGTGAAGCCCTGCTAGAATAGCTCCAGCACCATCGTCGCAACGCCGTCGCATTGCCGGAGAACTTGTCTACCTCTCTGCTCCCTCTTGCTGGATCAAGAAGGCGGAGATCGTCATCAAGCCGTACGTGTGCTGAACGCGGAGGTGCCATCCGTTCGGTGCTAGACCGGAAGGACCGTGATCAAGATCGCGAGACGATTCTTGATTGGATCGCGAGACGGATCGTGATGAGATCGCGGGACAGGTCGTGATTGGATCGCAGGATGGATCGTGATGGGATCGTGGGACGCTCAGCGATTTCGATCGCAAAGACGTTCGGCTACATCAACCGTGTTTCTTAACGCTTCTCGCTTAGCGATCTACAAGGGTATGTAGATCCACTCTCCCTCTCTGTCATGCCCAAGATGCGATCCTATCCTTATTTTGGCACGAGGGCCTCGACAGGGATAGAAGCGCATCTCGTCGTGTCGCAAGAATGGATATCATTACAAGTACATGTACAGAAGAGATGAGTATATGGAATTGGCTTACACTCGCCACAAGCTACAACAAGATCACATCAATACAACATGTTCAAGCATCATACATAAGAGCAGGGTCCGACTACGGACGAAATCAAACGATAAAATGACATCCATCCATGCTATCCCAGGCTGCCGTCTGGAACCCATCCGAGATTGATGATGAAGTAGAAGAAGAAATCCAAATCAAACAAGCAACGCGCTCACATCAAATCATCACATTACCTGTACCTGCAACTATTGTTGTAGTAAACTGTGAGCCACAGAGACTCAGCAATCTCATTTCCAAGGGTATCAAGACTATTAAAGCTTAATGGGTAAGGTATGGTTAAGTGGTGAGGCTGCAGCAAGCGACAAAGCATTTGTTTGAGTGGCTAACTTATGAATACAGAAAGTAAAGTATGGTGGTCTACGCATAGCGAACGTGAACTAGTAATGATCACTAACTGATCCTGAACACCTACTTACGTCAAACATAACCCCACCGTGTTCTCTCTCGGATAAAGGACTCACGAGAAGAGACAGACACGGTTACGCACACAGTTGGTGTATTTTATTTGAGTTTACTTCAAGTTTGCTATGACCGAGTGTTAAACAAAGTATCCAAGTTTGCCACATAACCGCGGGTATGGCTTTCCGAAAAATTTAACCCTGCAAGGGTGCTCCAACTCATCCATCACAAATTAACCACATGTCGCAGGAATAACCTCGACCACGGATCTCGTGATCATCCTAGGCAATTCCAAAGGAAATCCGACACCTCGAGGTAGGCCAGAGAAGATCAGAGTTCCTCACGCAAGACGTTCGAGAAAGGTAAAACAAATCCAGCAAGGCCGCCCGACGTGTCGACGAACCCGATAAGAGTCGCGTGTCTCGTTCTCAGGACACGACGGATTGTCCAAACTTCCGGTAGGCCAGTCGAAGAGTTGCCCCTGGTAGCCACCGGTGGTTGACAGGTTGGACCAACACTCATGAGGAGCATTGGCCCGAGGGTTGATTAATTATCCACGGGGTCCGGACAGTCTCTATGCAAGTTCATTAGTCATTAGGCAAATGTAGTACCAAAGTTGGGCCTTGTCGGACAAGTTTTATCCTAAAACGAAAATCAAGGGGTCCCCATAACAACCCCGAGCATGTTAGGAGCGCTCAATTATGGAACATAACACCGGTTCACAAGTAACTAGGGCGGCAAGAGCGGAACAAAACACCGAGCAAAAGGCCAAGCCTTCCACCCTTTACCAAGTATATATGTGCATTAAATTAAATAGCAATAATATTGTGATAACAAAAGAATGCACATGTTGACCCATGGCAACAATTGCACCTGCAGCTAGAAACGCTATAAGAAGGGTTGAGCAAGCGGTAACATAGCCAAACAAAGGTGTGCTAGGAAGGTGGAGGGTTAGAGGCTTTTCGTGACAATGTTGGGAGGCTTGACAAACAAGTGGTAGGTAGCGTGACATAACGATAAAAGCGGGACAACTAGCATGACAATGATTGTAGTAATATCCAAGAAAATGTGTCATCTTGTCTGAGATCCCGCTCGGAAGAAAATCGAGTCCATGAAGAAGACGAACCAACGTAGTCGAATGGATCATCACACTCCGAACGCTTTCGGAACTCTATCGAGAAGAAGCAATCCGGAAACAAAAATCAACACAAGATACACCACAACATATGCAAGACACGATGCACAAATAAATATGATGCATGTCCGGTTTAATATGCAGGGCATGGCATGGCATGGCAAGAACAACAGACAACTACTACACATTAAGTGAAGTTCAATATGCAACGAGTTGCATATTGACGAAACTCCACATTCGAATTATTTAGTTCACTCCTGTTTAGATACTCATGAATATTAAATGTTGTTTAACATGGAAAACGTTGAAGCACAACCAACTACAACATCTAGGCATTTAAAATAAGGCCGGAAGCAATATATATCATTTCCGAAACAACCCCATATGCATGTTATGAATTTGGTCCAGATCTGTCCTAACACAATTTTATATTTATTAAACATGGAAATAAAGTGTGGCAAGGGATTCTACATGTTTTTCTAGTCAAGTTACATATGTGGAACATTTTAAACGGAGCGGTTATGCAATAAACCGTTTTAACATGACATTAACGCAAATTAATGCAAACAACAAGTTTAAGTATTTTAAACATGTGTGAAAGTTGGTTATTGTGAATCTACATGAAATCTACACATTTTACATATATAAAGTATTTTGTTCCTATGCACGGTTATTTGTTTATGAGCAATACAAAAAGAAAAACATGAAGTTTATAAATATGCAATTTATTTGACAAAAGAAGACAACCCACAAATAGACACGGGTTGGGCTAGCCAATACCCATTAAAGTGGGGCCAGAAGGGTGTTCAGCAAGTCAACTATAACCGGTCAACATGTTGCTGAAACTCCACGTTCGAATTATTTTAGTTCACTCTCATTTAGATACTCATCAATATTAAATGTTGTTTAACATGGAAAACGGTGAAGCACAACCAACTACAACATCTAGGCATTTTAAATAAGGCCGGAAGCAATATATATCATTTCCGAAACAACTCCATATGCATGTTATGAATTTGATCCAGATCTGTCCTAACACAATTTTATATTTATTAAACATGGAAATAAAGTGTGGCAAGGGATTCTACACGTTTTTCTAGTCAAGTTACATATGTGAAACATTTTAAACGGAGCTACGGTTATTTAGTTATGTAATAAACCGTTTTAACATGACATTAACGCAAATTAATGCAAACAACAAGTTTAAGTATTTTAAACATGTGTGAAAGTTGGTTATTGTGAATCTACATGAAATCTACACATTTTACATATATAAAGTATTTTATTCCTATGCACGGTTATTTGTTATGAGCAATAAAAAAAGAAAAACATCAAGTTTATAAATATGCAATTTATTTGACAAAAGAAGACAACCCACAAATAGACACGGGCTGGGCTAGCCAGTGCCCATTAAAGTGAGGACAGAAGGGTGTTCAGCAAGTCAACTATGACCGGTCAACATGGTATTGGGACCCAGATGTCATTAACAGATATAATGAGGACAGAAGGGTGTTCAGCAAGTCAACTATGACCGGTCAACATGGTGTTGGGACCCAGATGTCATTAAAAGATAAAATTTAGTCATGCAAAAATTTGGTAGGACTGGGATTTGATCCCAGGATCTCTCCATTGAGAGATGGGGCGCTAGCCACTAGGCTAGGTCCGATGCTTGTGATACAATAGATCGCCAGAACCACTTAAACAAATACTGAATACCCGAGCTTTGGCCAAGGAAGACCGGCGTTGCTTGCCGGCGAGGATGGCTAGCAGTACAGCGATAGTCGCAGCCACAAGACAATGGCGGGCATAAGAAAATGGATGGGGAGGCTCCTCACCTAGCTGGGATGGCTCGGCGGTCCAAGGTGAGGCGCACGGTTGAGGCAGAGGTGACGTCCTCCTCTTCCCAAACTGCTGCTGCTCGAAGCAGTGAAGGAGGCCGACGGGATTTGGGCATTGGAGGTCGGGGACGGGGCAGGCATGGCGGGTTCCGGCGGCTCCGGGCGCGGGATGACGTCTCCCAGCGAGGAGACGAGTTGAGGTGTCCATGCTGCAGCGGGAGCTTCTAAAGAGGTCCATGGCGGGGCTGTGGAGCTGCTCTGTCCATATCACTTAACCAAAACAGAGGGTAATTAGGGGTACAGAGAGAGAGAGGCACGGGGATGAAAAAAGAGAGCACGGGAGGGGAAGAAGGGGCGTCGGCGCTCATCTTCGGGAAAGCTTGTCGGTGGCCCGATGACAGGCTCCTGCGGGGTGGTCCTTGCGCTGGGCGGGCGAGCAGAGGGACGGAGCGCAGGGGACCTGCTCGTCTATGCCGTCGGTGTGCCTGCAAGATGGCGACGGAGCGAGGCTCGGCCAGCAGCTCGTCCTGGAGGAGCTCCTCTCCTCTGGGGCTTGGGCACGGGGACGGGCTTGGAGGCAGAGGAGATCGGGCGCCATGGGAGTGCAGCTTGCTCCGGCGAGCCAAGGTGGAGGTTGGCGGAGGCAGGACGCGCGCGGGACCTCGGACGACTGCTGGGTTACGGGCGCCCTCTGGTCGCTGGACGCGTCCATGGGAGGTGTTGGGTGCGGGCTCGCTAGTTGGAGGATTGGATTGGGAGGGGATCCCGAGGAAGACAGTGGCGGCGGCGGACAAGGGATGGACGGGACAGTCGGCCTAGATAGATGATCTATTTATAGCAATTTAGAGATGATCTAGACCCTCCAATTAGATCGGACGATTGGAAAAAATGTTAGCAAGTCCATTTTCAAGAACGGATGATCGTTTAGGGTATAACGGGGTTGATCCGGACCTAACGGTTCTGACTCGATAATTCGGGTTCGAGAAGCTATCGGCCACGCGTGAGGGGTTCGTGCACTGTGTAGAGGGGCTAGGCATAGCAGAGAGGGAAAATGGACAGCCCGACATCAGTTTTACCAAATCAAAAACGACTGCAATTTGACTGGCTACAGTGCCGCTATAGATTTAACAGATCGGATATCAAATGGACTCTGAATGCGACGAAATTGGACAGACGTTCTACCTACAATAAAACAAGATCGCACGCCAACTTTCGACCAAATCCGAGGATATTTTTCGCGCGCTTTATAAATGAGTTTTTTAACGATGCCGCGGACGCGTGCGTGTGTGTGGTCTCCAAACGGTCGACGACACGAACAGAGAGAACCGACGACTACGAACGAATGCAAGTTTTCGAAAACGGGTAACGATGCTATGCAGATGATGCGAATGATGCAATAATGAATGTCACAACCAAACGAAACACATGACGAGAATGAAATAAAAGGGGAATCTTCTGGAGTGTCGGTCCCGAGCTGTTACACTCTCGTAGATGCTCATTACCATGGATAGATCTTGCGTGCACGTAGGAATTTTTTTGTTTCCCATGCAACGTTCCCCAACGAGAACCACCGGCAACTCATCAATCTAGTTCCTTCTGCACTTGTGCAGCCTATCAAAAGTCCTTTTCTTGAGACCTCGCATGTCACGCCCAAGATGCGTGCCTATCCATTTAAGGCATGAGGGCCTCGCAAGGGATAGAGGCGCATCTTGCCGTTAGCAATAATAGTATCATCATAACATACAATACTAAATGAGAAGAGTATACAAGTTGGCTTACACTCGCCACATGCTAACTTACAATGTCACTCAAATCATAACATCAAATTGAACACAGGGTCCGACTACGAACGAAATCAAACGATAAAAGGAGTTGCAAATGATACTATCCAGCTATCCCAAAGATCACGACCATGTCCTCTACTCATCTGGATATGTCACGTACATCTTGCCTCTCTCCTCGTCATACTCCCACTGGAGCTGGGTAAGATCATCCTGCACGAACTCATCTGAACCTGTACCTGAATTGTTGTAGTAAACTGTGAGCCACAGAGGACTCAGCTATCATGTGCCCGGGTACCGAGACTATTCAAGCTTAAAGGTTGGGATGGTGATGTTTAGTTTGCAGCAACACTAAGCATATGTGGTGGCTAGCTTACGCAACATGAAATAAATATGAGTAGCCTACGAAGAACGATCGAATCTAGTATGATCTCTAAGAGATCCTGAACACCTACTTACGTCAATCATAACCCCACCGTGTTCTCTCTCGGTCATGTTCACGAGTAGAGACGATCACGGTTACTCACACAGTTGGTGTATTTTAATTAAGTTTACTTCAAGTTTGCTATAACCGGGTGTTAAACAAATATCCAAGTTGCCACATAACCGCGGGCACGGCTTTCCGAAAGATTTAACCCTACAGGGGTGCTCCAACTAATACATTACCAAATTAACCACACTCCGTGGGAATACCTCGACCGCGGATCTCGCGATCATCATAGGTAATTCCAAAGGAATTCCAACACCTCGAGTAAACCCGAAGAAAATTAGACTCCACACGCAAGACACTCGATAAAGGTAAAACAAATCCAGCAAGACCACCTCGTGTTGACGAACCCGATAAGAGCCACATATCTCAGTCTCGGGACACGATGGATAAGCTACGCGTACGGAGGCCTGATAGAAATCTCCCAAGTTGCCCTGGGTTGGCCCCGCACAGTGCTCTAGTTTGGACCAATACTCATAAGGAACACTGGCCCGGGGTTGATTAAATTATCCACGGGTTTGTAAGACCCTATGCTATTTTATTAAGTTGTTAAGCAAATGTAGTACCAATGTTGGGTCTTGCCAGACAAGTTTTAATCTCAACCGAATATCAAGAGGGTCCCCATAACAACCCCGAACATGTTAGGAGCGCAAAGTATGGAAAACATAACACCGGTAACAAGGAACTAATGACGGTAGTAGTGGAACAAATCACTTAGCAAAAGGCCAAGCCTTCCACCAATACCAAGATATATATGTGCATTAAATTTAAATAACAGAATACTGTGATATCCAATCCATGTTATCACATGGAACAACCTGCACCTGCAACTAAAATGCTATAAGAGGGGTTGAGCAGCGGTAACTTAGCCAATCAAAGGTTTGCTAGGATGTGGAGGTTAGAGGCTGTCATGGCAACATGGGGGCTGATATCAAGTGGCAGGTATCGCAATTGTAATGACAAGAGCGAGAAACTAGCAAGCAAAAATAGTATCAGGATCCGGGTACGATCATCTTGCCTGTTGGTTCTTCAGCGAAACAAGTAGCGGGATCCTCGTAGTGGTACTCTCCTGGGTCCTCGTACTCAGTCTCAACACTCGTGTCTACCCAAGAGAAACAGCAATAATAAACATCCAACCAAGCTGCAATGCACAATCAAAATGATGCATGAGCACTTAAGAAGATTATAACATGGCAATCCAAAACTATTCATGTTTCACATGCAAAGTTGTTTATTAATGAATCTGGACAGAACCTCATGTAAAGTTATTTAGACATGCATGAACATGTCAAATATGGATGCATCTTGCAAAATTGATGGAAATGCATATAAGGATCGCAAGAAACGGAGCTACATTTCTCGAGATACGCTCACGACACGTACGAAGGCAAAACACAAGACCACCGATACCTGGGCTAAATCTTGGCATTCCAAGATATCCACTGGATAGGTGATGTAAAATCAATCACAATAGGCTCAAGAATCAAACCATTCCATGGAGTATAGCTCCCACAAGTCACAAAACAAAATAACACCCAATCTGCCACAAAACAGCAACATAGCAATTTGAAAAGCCCACAACTTGAGCTACAGGAAGCCTATAGCCAGAAACAAGATGTTGACAGAATCTACTCAACACACACATCAACTCATCCAATTACACCACTAGAAAAGGATCCACACATCAATAAGCAAGAAGCAACCAAGATGGCATGTTGAAACAGTTTTCTGGGACTTGGTGGAAATTACAGTTTTCTGAAATCTGTGATTATAAAGTAGCAAGTTGAAAGCACTGGTTAAATATGCTAGAGAGCTCCTATTGGCATGAAAATTAACAGGATGGTAGATGATAATATATACTACAAATAACAAACACTGATCATGGTCAAATTCACAACATGTTACAAGATATCATCCTCTTAACATGGCAAAACAATAACAGCAGACTCTCCAAACTTGGCCATTTTTCAAGCAGGTTGGCGGAAACAGAAAGTAGCTTACTAAACAGCATGGTTCCCACTTATCTAGGAACTTAACATAGATAACAAAAATACAGGAACATTCCCAACAACTTTAACTAACAAACTCATGTTGACAAGAACTTAAAAGCATGCATAGATTAATTCATATTAAAAAGACAAAAGGGCATCACAGCATAAAAATGCAGTTTTGTCAAGTTGCCCCAAAGTCAAATCTGACTTCACAGGTGCAAACATGGGTTGATTCTGCCCCAAAATCATTACCCATACCCACATGCTTGCATGGAACAAGAGGGAGAAAGGGGGGGTCAAAATTTAACCCTACAAGACATAAGTGACTTATGACACATATAGAACTTGATGAAAATGGCCCCAAATGATATGTGACCTAATGGTTCATGTTTTAAAAGGTTAATTTAACAACTTAGGGCATGATAGCATGGCATAGCATCAATAGGCAAGGTGAAACTAGCTAGGAGAAGGGACATGCTCATATGCACAAGAGAGACCTATACATGGAGCTACTTATGCACACACATACATTCTCATATGCATATATATATAAAGGCACACCACCTACACCTATGCAAACATCACTAACATATGTGTATGTGCAAAGCACATACACACACACCACAACACAAGCCACACATGTGTATATGCCTTGGCATATGCACACACACACCACCTATGTGCATGCTTAGCATGCTCACACACTACACTACACCACACACACACTCACACAAGTGTGTGTATGAATAACATACACACACACATGCACTTACAAACCACCACACTCACACAAGGGTGTGTATGTAAAACATACATACACACACTCCACTACACACCACTACACCACCACACATGCAAGAGATGCATGTGTGTGTGCAAAACATACACACACACTCACACAAGTGTGTGAAAAGCACACACATACCACTTATCACACACACTCACTTAGACACACACACACATAAACATGCACACATGTGCATATACACCATCAGGTGCATACACACACAAGTGTATATATACTCTAGGTATATATATATACACACACACACACATACCACAACACACACAGCAACACACACAGCAGCCACACCTGGATCTGGTGTATCCACACCAGATCCCACACACACAACACCACAGAACACCACACACGCGATCCGGCCCGCGCACCAGATCCGCACACCACACAGCAAAGCGCGCTAATGAAAAAAAAGGAAACCCTCGGCCGGGCTGGGGATCGAACCCCCGACCGCCTGGTCTCACACCGAGTGCTCCTCCACTGTGCTACGGCCTCGGTCGTTACTAGTATGGGAGGCTCGGCCCTACTGAACTAGCCCACTCAGATAACCGAACCTGACGGATCAACATGCTAACTGACGGAGCCGAGCCAGAGCACGATGTGCATGCATTGGGCACGGCCAGATCCGCGCCTACACACGATTAAACACACAGCTTAGCACGGGGATGGATCGGGCACTCGACGGACCTAGCCACGGACACCAAACGCACGCTCACACAGCACAGGGATCACAAGCTCACGACAGAGGCGGAGCTCAGAGCATCAGGACCTACAGATCCACGCGCCAAGACGAACGGGACGCGACGAGGGCGCTGGAGGTCGACTGCTCACCTAGGGGGTCGACGAAGACAGCTGGGTGAAGGGGAGGCCGACGACGCTCATCGGAGTCGAAGCAGAGAAGAACTTTGCCGGAGCGGGACGCCGTCGATGTAGAGGAAGAAGAGGTCATCGACACGGACGCGCTCCGGGCTTCCTATCGGCAGGAATGGACCGGGGGGAGGAGCCCAGAGCTTCTGGACATGCTGGTCGCCGACATCGTCGACAAAGCAGAGGGGGGAACGCCGGCGATCTTCTCTCACACTCTGAACCTCTCTGGCTAACCGAACCTGCTTACCTTCAGAGAAGAAAGAAGGGGAAGAAGGAGGAGAAGGTGGCGGCGGAGGAGGAGGAACCCTACATGGACGCCCAGGGAGGGGAGGGTTTAAAAAGGAGGCGAGGGGAAGCTTAGTGAGCCACGGTGGCCATGTGCGCTTCTCCTCGGAGTAGGAACGGCCGGAGAAAAGAGAAAAGAAGGGGAGATGGGCGGCTGACGAGCGGGCCCGGAGCTTGCCTCGCTGGAAGGGGACGGCGACGGGTGCGCGCTCGGGGGGGGGGGGAAGCTAGGCCTGCGGGCTATCTAGCTAGGCTGCGATGGGGAAGGAAGCCCACACTCACACTCTCTCTCACACACAAAATAAACAGAGGGTTTTTCTATTGTAACAAAACCAGCCACTCCCAAGAAAATCCCCAAGGAATTTTAAAATGAATTTGAGCAAAACAAAAATACATTTGAGAAGAGGGAAAAGAGCACTATTTGAATAAATTAACAGATTGATTTATTGGTCAAATTATTTGAACTGTTGTTTAAATAACAGCCCCTTTTTAAAAAGAAAACAAAACCCAAGCACCTCCAAATAACAAAAACACCAAGCTCATAATTCATAAGAATAATAGGGCCACCTTTTGAACATTTTTAAACAAATAAAACAGCAAGTAATTCTGATCATTAAAATAATAGGGAGAGATGGGGAGAAGGAAGGTGATGTTTGAAAGAGAGAAGAGAGGGAAGAAAGAGGTTGCACCACATGGCACCAACCACACACAAACATCTCAGACATCACAAAACAACACCTCACCACCATACATCATAGCAAGCACAAGAAAACCAACATGGCACATAAAGATGAAATGAGAATGATGCATGATGATGCATGAATGCAAACACATGAATACCAAGTTGGAAAATATCTCATACCTCATGACACAAGGTTCATACATGGGGTTACATGCCAAATAAGGTAGGGACATCACTTGGGATGTCACAACTCTCCCACACTACAAGAGGATCTCGACCCGAGATCTAGGAACAAAAGAAGTCCACATATGATCATGTTGGGAGCACCAAAGCGACAAACTAGTCCTTTAAAGAACTTGACGGCAGACTGTGTTTTCACCTACCTCACTACCTCCACTTCCGGCCACTTTGTGAACTTGTCGATTGCCACGTACAAGTACTCAAAGCCCCCAGCAGCACGGGGAAAGGGACCCAAGATGTCGAGCCCCCATACCGAGAATGGCCAGGAGAGAGGGGTTGTTTGAAGGGCTTGAGCTGGTTGATGTAGTTTCCTCGAATGAAACTGGCATGCTTCACACTTGGTTACTAACGCAGTTGCATCCTGGAGGGCAGTGGGCCAAAAGAAACCTTGCCAGAATGCCTTTCCGGCAAGTGCTCTTGATCCTATGTGGGAGCCACATATGCCTCTGTGTATCTCTGCCAACAGCTCCAGTCCGCTCCCGAGAAATGCACTTGAGTATCACGCCATTCGGTCTCTTTTTGTGCAGGACGTTGTCTACAAACTGGTACATATGAGATTAGCGGGCTACTTTCTCTGCTTTCCTCTTGTCCTCGGGAAGTTCTCCTGTTCGAAGGAATTGGACGATGTGTTGTGCCCATGCTGGAGTCTGGGGCTTGACAACAAGGACTAAAGGCATATCCTCTGTGGGGGGAGCAATTGCCTTGACGGCGAGGGATTGAGGGCCTGCCGGAGTCTGATGCGCCCTGGCAAGCCTGACGGGAGTGTATGCTTCCACAGCAGGGGATGGGGGCCCCGTCGGAGCATGGTACTCACCGATAGGCTTGTCGTTCCCTCTGGCAATCTTCTCGTCGGCGGCTTCGGGGAGCTCTACCGGGAAATACTTGCCGGAACTTAACTTCCTTCTCTTATCTTGTCCCATTGATGGTGTCATGGAGGGTTGAGTTAGTTGGAGCACAAAAATTCATGGTTCCACAAGTAACTTAAGGACAACACATTTTGACAGGCCATCGGCAATGCTGTTCTCTACACATGGAACGTGCTCCATTTTCAGGCCGTCAAAACGTTCTTCCAACTTCCTCACTTCCTCTACATAAGCTTCCATCAATGGACTCTGGTAATCTTTGTTCACTTGCCTGACGACAAGCTGAGAATCACCCCTGACAATAAGTTTCTTAATCCCAAGGTCCGATGCGATCCTGAGACCGGCAAGCAGCCCTTCGTACACAACAGTGTTGTTCGTTGATCTCTCTCGGGGAAAGTGCATCTGGACCACATATCTGAGGTGCTCTCCGGTGGGTGCGACAAGTAGCACTCCGGCACCAGTGCCTTGCAGCAAGAAAGCTCCATCAAAATACATGATCCATTCTCGATCAGTCTCCTTGCCGGGCAGAGTTGACTCCGGAATCTCTTCATCGGGCGTTGAGGTCCATTCTGCAATGAATTCTGACAAGGCCCTGCTTTGAATGGTCGAAGTGCTTTCAAATTTAAGACCAAAGCTTGATAGTTCCAAAGCCCATTCCATAATCCTGCTGGTAGCTTCCGAGTTTCACAATATCCGCTATAGCGAGAAGCGAGTGATAACGTTGATCTCATGTGCTTGGAAGTAATGGCATAGCTTCCTCGAGGCCATAAGAAGGCCGGAGAGCTATTTTTGCACGCCAGAGTACCTTGATCTAGCCCCTTGCAACAAGGAACTGACAAAATAGACCGGCTACTGCACCACTTTCTTCTTTCGGACTATCTCTTTCAATTGCACAGATCCTTCTTTGCCAGCACCAGACCTCATTGGAGACTGCTCTGGCTCATCGCTTGGCGTTCCTGCCGCTGTCGCTGCTCCTTCGTCAACCACTCTTTCAGCCACTAGTGCAACACTTACCACTTGATTCGTTGCCACTAGGTACAGTAGCAACGGCTCTTGTGGCCTTGGCACAACTAGGACTGGTGGAGAGGAAAGGTACTTCTTCAAATCCTGTAGCACTGCCTTCGCTTCCGGAGTCCATTTCATTGGATCTGCCTTCTTCAAGATTTTAAAAAAGGGGAGGGCGTGCTCAGCAGATTTTGAGATGAACCTACTCAAAGCAGTAACACAGCCAGCAAGGCGTCGCACATCTTTGACTCGTCTTGGTACCTCAATTTGCTCAATTTCTTTGATCTTGTCGGGATTTGCTTCGTTTCCTTGTTGAGGCACAAAGAACTCGAGAAGCTTGCCAGATGGGACGCCGAACATACATTTCTCGGGGTTGAGCTTCATGTTGATCTTGCGCAGGTTGGCGAACGTTTCTTCTAAGTCTGCTATGAGTGTAGCTTTGTCCTTGGTTTTGAACACTATATTGTCCATGTAAGCCTCCATATTTCTATATAGCTGGGGCTCAAAATCAATTTGGACTGCTTTTGCAAAAGTAGAACCAGCGTTTTCAACCCGAAAGGCATACGCAAAAAGCAGTACGTACCACATGGGGTGATGAACGCGGTCTTCTCTTCATCTTCCTTCGCCATAAAGATCTAATGATAACCGGAATAGGCTTCAAGGAAAGACAATAAGTCACAATCGGCGGTGGAGTCCACAATCTGGTCGATGCGCGGCAATGGAAAAGGTTCTTTGGGGGCAGGCCTTGTTGATGTCTATGAAATCAATGCATAGCCTCCATTTCCCATTCGCCTTGTGTACTACGACTAGATTGGCAACCACGTGGGGTGGAGCACTCCTCTGATTAGACCAGTTGCCTCTAACTTCTTGATCTCTTTGGCAATAAACTGTGGCCACTCCAAGGCTTGCTTTCCGGACTTTTTGCTTGACGGGCCGCACGTGTGGGCAGATGGTAAGGTGGTGCTCAATCACCTTTCTGGGAACACCGGGGATATCAGATGGTTGCCATGCAAACACATCGACATTCGCCCGTAGGAAGGCGATGAGCGCGCTTTCCTATTTGTCGTCAAGGGTGGAACTTATGGTGAAAGGTCCCCCCGTGCCGTCCTCCTTAGCGGACACCTTCTTGGTCTCTGGCGGGGCAACCTTGGACTTTTTGCTCTTGCCGGTGGATCTATCTGGTACATCATCAACGGTAGCGCAACACCCCGAAGAAGTGCGCTTGCCGGATTGTGTGCCAGAGGCCTTGCCGGTCTTCTTACCCCCGGGAGCTTCAGCGGTAGGAGCAAGTGCCTTAGAAGCACGTGCTGCGACCACGCCCCGGTAGAGTTGGTCGGCGCAGATAAGCGCGTTCTTCTTGTCAGAGTCGATGGTAATGATGCTCATTGGTCCGAGCATCTTCAGCACGTTGTAGGCGAAGTGAGTGGCTACCATGAACTTGGCCAGTGCCAGACGGCCGAGAATGCCGTTGTATGGCAACGAGATCTCGCAACATCAAAAACGATATTCTCCGTTCTGAAATTGATGTCGCTACCAAATGTCAGCTATAGCGCGACCTTGACTTTCGGCTGAGTCCTTCCCGAATTGACCCCTTGGAAAGCGCCTGTCAGCTTAAGATCTTCGTCAGGAATCTGCAACTTCTGAATGACATCGGGCGAGATCAGGTTTAGGCTGGCCCCACTGTCGACTAACATCTTCATCACCTTGAGGTTGCGGATTGTTGGGGAGACCAACAATGGCAGACACCCGACCGCAGTTATGCGATCAGGGTGGTCCTCGGCGTCGAAGATGATAGGAGTGTTGGACCATTTTAGAGGTTTATGTGCACCGATAGAGGGTTCTGCCGCATTGACCTCGTGCGCCCACTGTTTAAGTTGGCAGTGAGATGAATGCGATGAATCTCCTCCTTCAATGCACATCATCTTCGTAGCCTTCTGAAACTCATGCTCACTGGACTCATCGTCATCTCCTTCTTGTTTGTCACGGCCATGGGCTAGCCAGTCTTTCCGTTGCTTGGGCTTGCCGCGGCGGCCTTGTTAGCCAACATGCTTCTTGCCGGTCCCCTCAGCACCGTCATGGCCTTTCTCCTTGTTGCGCCTCTCATATTTGGCCCTCTGCTTCTCGGCAAGCTGCTCAACCTGCCGACGGTCTTGGAGGTCATGGCCTTTGGTGCGATGGATCTTGCAATACTGCTTGCCAGAGTCTTCTGGCTTGCTGGTGGCCGCCAGGGCATGGCAAGAGGTACACTCGGGAACCTCGTTGCCGGGGTCATCTACCTTCCCTTTCTTGGCGGCGCCGGGGTTGCTAGACGCCTCAACAGCAAGCACGGTCTTGACCTTGCGCTTCCTATTCCACCGTCGGCCCTTCTTTGTCAGCGCAGCAGTATCCTCATCTTCGGAGTCGACCTCTGCACCAGCATCTTCGCCGGGGAGTCTTCTCCCTTCTTCAGCTCGAGCGCACTTGTCTACCAAAGCGTAAAACTCGGCGTTCATCGCCAGCTCTTCTCGCATCCTGCGGTTGCGCACGTTCTGATGGAACGCGCTGATAACAGCAGCAGGGTGGACGTCCGGGATGTTGTGGTGCATGCGGCTAAACCTCTGGATGTACTTGCATAGAGTTTCTCCTTCCTTATGGGGGATGATGTGCAGGTCGCTCTCCTGGCCAGGAGGTTGATGACCTCCGGTGAAGGCGCCAACGAACTCGTGACACAAGTCCGCCCATGAAGCGATGGACCCCTCCGGCAAGTGCATCAGCCATGACCTAACATTGGGCTTGAGCACCAACAGGAAATAGTTGGCTAATATCTTGTCGCTGCGGCCTCCGGCAGCATGCAACGCAATGGTGTAGATGCTCAGGAACTCTGACAGATGGGTCTTGCCGTCATACTTTGCCGGGACTTCTGGTTTGAACATGCAGGAATTGGGCCACTGGACTTGCCGCAGCTCATGGGTAAACGCTGGACAACCCACCTCGTAAGGCAGGCTGACAGGGTACCTCGGCGCAGACTTGTCTACAGTGGGCCCCGCGCACTTATCCAATTGGAGGCGTGCTTTCTGCCGCCGCTCGATTGCAGTTCGAGCGTCTTCTTTGCCATGTTCCCAAAGAACATGACGCTGATTGCAACGCATCCGTGGGTCATACGACGCCGTTGAGTAACCATTGTAAGCGTTGGACCGTCGGGTCGGTGACCGGCAGTGTTGTCGCGGAGGAGATTGCACCGAGGTCACGTCGACTCCGGGCGCTTCGCCGCTAGTCTGAGTTGGCCCTATGGGTCGGAGCTTATGTGCGAGGCTGAGGAGGCTCTGAATGATGGCTCTCCATTCGTCGAGCTTCTCCGTTGCGGGAGGGAAGTTCAGGAGTAGCTGCAGTCGCGCCACTGCCTCCTTCGTTGTGGACGGCAGCGAGCGACGCGAGGAACGCGAGGTGCTCTAACTTCTAACGGTGTTAGAAGGAGCACCGCCGTGGCCCTGCATTGGCACGCCACTCCCACTTGCATGATGCTCCCGCGAGTCTTGGGAATGATGCGCAGGAGCTTTTCCGTGGGGACGATGAGAACTACGGGCGTCGTGGCGCTGTTCTCCACGCACGTCCTGAGAAGGTCACGACGTAGGCGCCGGCATGGGTGCCCTAGAAGACACTCTTCTGCCCCCGGAGTTCGACGTACCACCCGCAGGCGGTACTGCTTCGTCCTGAGACCCAGGGGCGCGAGGGTTCTCACCGTTGCGATGGACATCTCCGCGGCAAGCGTCGCCGCTTGCTTGGCCTTGGCCGCCGGAGCGTCGCGGAAGTTTTGAACCTCCGCCTCCTCCTTCCCCACCCGCGTCCACACAGTCTCCTGTCCGCACAGATGCAGGGATGGTGGACGCGGATGGGCCAACTGCTGTCAGGCCCCTCTTCTTGGGTGCCATGGTGATGATGAAGCTGGGGCGCGGATAACCAGAATGGATTCGCACCACTCAAGCGCGCACCCTACCTGGCGCGCTAGAGAGCCATGGGGAACGAGCACCTATGGGATCATGCGGGGATCCTTTTCAGTTCGGCAGGGGGCGGCAAGCTCGCACAAAGAGTCGGTCTGGTAATCGGCGCACGGGGTAGTCTTTTACCCAGGTTCGGGCCGCACGGATGCGTAAAACCCTACTCCTATCTGGTTGTATTGAGCGTGTTCTAGGGTTCCAACTACAGGAGCTCCATGAACGGCTACTACATGAGCTTGGCAGTCCCTAGTTGTCTAACTGTCTGACCGTCCGATAGTCTGAAGTCTAAAAGCTCAAAGTCCAAAAGTACTCTCCTGTAACGCCTTGGGCCTTCTTTTATACTCAAGGGGAATCCCAATAGTGGCATACAATGTGCACACGGGATGCACAGTGCCATCATACCTAACTCTGACAGAGTAGGACAAGAACATTAAATGTAGCGTCAGGTGCCTCAGTCCGTCAGTGCGACGGGATGGGGGCCCGTCCCAATGGCGCCGCTTAGCTCCCCCCAGCTTCGACGCTACGACACGCATCCAAGTGAATCGATACCTGGCCTGTGCACTGGCAGTGCTTGCCAGGGTCTTGCCTTGCCGAGACTCGCCTTGCCAAGGGTCTGGAGGCTCTAAAGCCCGCTTGGCAAGGTTTTGCTAGGACTCTTGGGTCTTCTGTGATGATTCTTGGTAAGTCTTCGTTGGGCCTTGCCGCTGGGGTGGCTACTACAGCCCGTGCACGAGTAAAGGGGCACTAGATGGCCCACAAACTCTAGTGCACCGACAGGTCTCTTGTGTTCCGAGGCCATGTGTGTACATGCTAGGCCCGTCAAGTCTAACCCGAGTGTTCTGCATGTGCAACACTAGCTTGCACCCGTTGTATGTGAACGTAGAGTCTATCACACCCAATCATCACGTGGCGTCTCAACACGACGAACTTTCACAACGGTGCACACTCGGGGAGAACACAATTGATCTTGAAATTTTAGTGAGGGATCACCTTATGATGCTACCGTCGTCCTAAGCAAAACAAGGTGCATAAAAGGGTTAACATCACATGCAAATCATAAGTGACATGATATGGCCATGAACTTGTGCTTTTGATCTCCATCCTTAAAGCACTGGCATGATCTCCATCGTCACCAGCATGACACCATGATCTACATCATCTTGATCTCCATCAACGTGTCACTGATGTCTACTACACAACCTTCTTCTTGTAGACTCGTGTTGGGCCTCCAAGCACAGAGTTTTGTAGGAGAATGGCAATTTTCCCTCAAGTGGATAACCTAAGGTTTATCAATCCGCGGGAGGTGTAGGATGAAGATGGTCTCTCTCAAACAACCCTGCAATCAAATAGCAAAGAGTCTCTTGTGTCCCCAACACACCCAATACAACGGTAAATTGTATTGGTGCACTAGTTCGGTGAAGAGATGGTGATACAAGTGCAATATGGATGGTAGATATAGGTTTTTGTAATCTGAAAATATAAAAACAGCAAGGTAACAAGTAACAAAAATGAGCAAAAACGGTATTGCAATGCTTGAAAACAAGGCCTAGGGTCCATACTTTCGCTAGTGCAAACTCTCTCAACAATACTAACAGAGTTGAATCATATGTAAATCTCTCACGTGCGACAATGAGTTCACTCCAAAGTCACAAATAGTGGAGAACTAACGAAGAAATTATTGTAGGGTACGAAACCACCTCAAAGTTATCTTTTCTGATCAATTTTATGAGCTATGCCTATAAGTGTCACGGGCAGCCCTAGAGTTTGTACTAAAATAACACCTTAAGACACACATCAACCAAAACCCTGATGTCACCTAGATACACCAATGTCACCAAAAGTACCCATGGGCTTGATTATACGATATGCATCACACAATTTCACATTCGTCATGTTCAATCCAACACAAAGAACTTCAAAGAGTGCCCCAAAGTTTCTATAGGAAAGTCAATACAAAAACGTCTGCCAACCCCTATGCATAGATTCCCAAGGTCATGGAACCCATAAGTTGATCACCAAAACATACATCAAGTGTATCAATAGAACATCCCATTGTCACCACAGATATCCCATCGCAAGACATACATCAGGTGTTCTCAAATCCTTAAAGACTCAATCCGATAAGTAAACTTCAAAGGGAAAACTCAATTCATCACAACTAGATAGAGAGGAGAAACACTCCATATGATTCAATCTATATCAATAAAGCTCGCGGTATATCAAGATCGTGCCATCTCAAGAACATGAGAAAGAGAGATCAAACACATAACTACTGGTACACCCTCAGCCCCGAGGGTGAACTACTCCCTCCTCATCATGGAGACCGCCGGAATGATGAAGATGGCCGCCGGTGATGATTTCCCCCTCTGGCAGGGTGCCGGAACGGGCTTCCGATTGGTTTTTCTTGGCTACAGAGACTTGCGACGGCGGAACTCCTGATCTAGGTTTCTTTTTGGAGGTTTCTTGATTTATAGGAAATTATGGCAGTGGAAATAAGTCCGGATGGGCCACGAGGGAGTCGCAAGCCTGAAGGGCATGGCCAGGGGGGTGGTCGCGCTCCCAAGGCTTGTGACTGCCTCGTGGGTCTTCTGTCCCAACTATTCGCTCTAGTATTTTTTATATTTTCCAAAAATATTCTTCGTAAATTTTCAGCCCATTCCGAGAATTTTATTTCTGCACAGAAACAACACCACGGTAGTTCTGCTGAAAATAGTGTCAGTCCGGGTTAGTTCTAATAAAATCATACCAAAATCATATAGAATTATTGTAAACATGACATGAATACTTTGTAAATTATAGATACGTTGGAGACGTATCAGCATCCCCAAGCTTAATTCCTGCTCGTCCTCGAGTAGGTAAATGATAAAAGAAATAATTTATGAAGTGTGAATGCTAGCAAGTGCACAAGTTTGATCAATCATAACTCCAATCAATTTTTCTAGCATCATTATGTATAATAAACAGTAGCTCATCTCATAAAACTTCTCATGATGAAATAACAAGCTATCCACATGTTAAAGTATAGACTAACAAACTATGCTTTTAGTCACCAAACAATTGCAATTTATCTTATTTTCAGGAAGGGTCTATGTAAGAGCTTTGATTTAGCAAATTCCACATACTCAACTATCATATAGTCTTTCATGATTACTAGCACTCAAAGCATATTTTTATAACAAATAGCATCCATCAAACACAGACAAAGATAGGGGCTTAATGTTTCGCCTCCTAACTTATTTATCATATAGATAATTGTCAACAATAATAATTCATGATCAGATATATTAATGGTCATATATGCTTTGATCTTTCCCCAACACATGACGCTTGCCGAGAGAAAAAGGTGAAATATAGGAAGTGGTGAAGATCACCATGACTCTTGCATAAAGGTAAAAGATAGGCCCTTCGCAGAGGGAAGCATTGATTTGCAGAGGTGCCAGAGCTCGAGCTTTTAAAACAGAGATGAATAATAATTTTGGGTGGTATGCTTTCATTGTCACCATAACGACCAAGAAATCTCGGTATCTTCCATGCTAGATACATTATAGGTGGTTCCCAAACAGAGTGGTAAAGTTTTTACTCCCCCTCCACCAATCAATCACCCTCCACGGTGAGCTGAATCCACGGTTACCATCCATACCAACAACATTCCTGAGGGAGTTTTGTTTAATTATTTGCATTTTTTTCTTTGATTTCGGGACTGGGAACCCCTATTACCAGCCACTTTCTCGTGAATCATAGTGAATCAACACATATCGTGAGAATAACCCATCTAACATGGAAGATACTGACAACCCCTAGTTACTATATGAGCGATTCGGGCATACAAAACAGAATATTATTTGAAGGTTTAGAGTTTGGCACATGCAAATTTACTTGGAACGGCAGGTAAATACCACATATAGGTAGGTATGGTGGACTCATATGTAAAAACTTTGGGTTTAAGGGTGTTTGGATGCACAAGTAGTATTTCTACTTGGTGCGGAAGTTTTGGCTAGTATGAGGTGGAAGCAAGCACCACATGTTGGAGGATCCATGACAATATAACTTCTATACAAATATACCCAAGCATAACTCATTATGTTGTCTTCCTTGTCCAACTTCAACTAATTTTCTCAAGTTTGAAAATAATTAATGGGTATTCACAATCATACAAGATGTCCAAGATAGTATATTTATATGTGAAATCTCTCTTCCATCAATATTCTTTCATGAATTGTTCAAGTGACCAATGTGGTGTTTGAAAATAATTAATGGGTATTCCATACAAAATGTCCAAGATAGTATATTTATATGTGAAATCTCTCTTCCATCAAAATTCTTTCATGAATTGTTCAAGTGACCAATGTGGTGTTTGCTAACTTTCAATAAATCTTACCACCTATACTTACTAAATGTGAAGTTATTACTCCCCATGGTATAAGCATATAAAACATATATAATTTCAGATTTATGATATTCAATTCGTTCGACCAATTACTCATAGGATATAAGTGAAGCACGAGAGTGAATGACAAAACTTCTCCAAAACATATAAGTGAATTTTAATGAGTGGTCAAACAATTAAGTAGCTATGTGGGGACTTTATATCTCTCTATAAATAAATATTTTCAGATCTGAGTATTTTATTCAATAACAAGCAAAAGAAAAATGGCACTGCAAGAATAGCACATATCATGTGGACAAATAAAAATTTAGGCTCAACATAGGCTAACCGATAGTTGCTGATGAAGAGAGGTGGGATGTGTAGCATCCCCAAGATTAGATGCTTGAGATTTCTTGAAATATGAACTTGGGGTTCCTTGGGCATCCCCAATCTTGAGCTTTTGTATCTCGTTCAATCCTCTCATACCACAGTTTCACCTATTCTCAAAAACTTCATCCACACAAAACTCAAAAAGAACTCGTCAGATAGGTTAGTACAAATAATAATAAACCAAATCTTTATGTACTGCCAAGACAAGTTGCATAATAATTTTCAAGCATTAGGTACTGTATACTATCATTTACACAATTTATATCTACCAATATAGGCTATGGAAACTATAGGATAAGAAGATAACGAAACTATGACAGCAATCTATCTAAACAGAACAGTCTGTAGCAATTTATGAAAATAGTGTACTTATGTAACTCACAAAATTATGAACATTTAGGACATGCTATAAAATTTATATGACCATACTGTGAAAAATTTCAGAAGCTTTCCACGTTCCGGTAAAATATGAAAATTCAAACACTACAGCCAAAGTTTCTGTTTTTTACACATCACTCATCAAAACATGCAATGCAAGCATCCTAAAGGCAATTATTGGAACATTTTATTGCAAAATAAGATTATAAATAACACCTAACATAAAATAATAAAATATAGTGATGATCCAAACAAAGCACGTATTGTGTGACGAATAAAAATATAGCTCCAAGTAAGATATATCGATAGTGTTGAAGACGAAAGAGGGGATGCCTTCCGGGGCATCCCCAAGCTTAGACGCTTGAGTCTTACTTTAATATTACCTTGGGGGTGCCTTGGGAATCCCCAATCTTAGGTTCTTGTCACTCCTTATTCTCCTCATATCGTTATCTCAGCCGAAACTTTAAAACTTCAATCACACAAAACTTAACGGATCTTCGTGAGATGGGCTAGTGTAGTAAATATAGATCATTCACTTAGGTACTGTCAAGACAAGATTCATAATTGTTCCCACATTATACCTACTGTATTACATCATTCCCACAATTTATATTACTCAATATAAGTGATAGTAACACTTGAAACAAGCAAACTATGCATGCAAAACAGAATCTGTCAACAACAGAACAGTCTGTAAAGATCTGAATGATCACCAAACTTTACTCACTCTAAAAATTATGAATAATTTGTAAAACTCAAGTAATTTGCGTATAAAGGTTGTGTAAAAATTTAAGAATTTTTTGACACTCCAGTAAAATCAGATACTTCATATACTGGACACAAAACTTTCTGTTTTTGCACAGAATCAAACAAGAAAGTATCCACATTATCCCAAAGGCTTTACTTGGTACTTTATTGAAATAAAAGACACAAAACATGATTAATACAGTATCTTAATAATGTTAACACATGAAAACATAAGGTAAAAGTGTTGGGTTGTCTCCCAACAAGCGCTTTTCTTTAATGCCTTTTAGCTAGGCATGATGATTTCAATGATGCTCGTATAGGAATAAGAATTGAAACCTGCAAAAGAGCATCATGAATCTCATGACAAGCACATTTAAGTCTAACCCACTTCCTATGCATAGGGATTTTTTTATCAAAAAATTTATGGGAACAAGAATCAACTTGCATAGGAAGGCAAAACAAGCATAACTTCAAAACTTTGAACACATAGAAAGGAAACTTGATATTATTGCAGTTCCTACAAGCATAAGTTCCTCCCTCATAATAATTTTCAGTAGCATAATTAAGTAATTCAAAAATATAACCAGCACATAAAGCATTCTTTTCATGATCTACAAGCATAAAATTTTTATTATTCTCCTCATAAGCAATTTTCTTCTCATGACTAATAGTGGGAGTATCATAAAAGACTTGAATACTACAAATTGGTTCCACACTAAAAGAGTAATATTTAGTAAAAGGATATTCATAATTATGACAAGTATTATAATAGTAATCATCACTCTTTTTCATTGCATAAATATCATCACAATAATAATCATAAGTAGGAGGCATGCAATCATTATAACAAATTTGATCATTCAAACTAGGGGGGATAAAAAGATCATCTTCATTAAGCATAGCATCCCCAAGCTTGGGACAAACATTAATTGCAGCAAATAATTTCTCAAACATCTGATTTTCATCAAACATAGCATCCCCAAGCTTGTGGCTTTGTATATCATAAACATAATCACTCTCATCATTGATAGTGTGAATAACACCAATAGTATAGAAATTATTATCATCATCCTCCAAGTTGGTGCCATAAATATTTTCAAGATTATAAGAAATATCATTATATTTCCAATCATAATTATCACAATAAGCAATAGGCATAACAAAATCATCCTCTAGTGTATCATCTTCCACACCTATTTTTGATTCATTCTCATGAGGCCTATCAACAATGGGAGCAACCTTATTTGGGAGAGATACCTCTTTACCTTTACTTTTCCTTCTTTTATTCTTCTTCACCACATTATGTGTGGGTTTATTTAATTCCTCCAAGCTTCTTTTTAAAGATGTTGGTTGAATAAAAAGCTCCTCCTCGTTACCTGATTCATCATAAGAAAAAAGAGGAGGATATTGGGAAACCTCTTCCCCTTCATTAGTATTCTCTTCCTATTCTAATTTTTTTCTTGTCTTTAAGTAATTGACAATATAAGGATTCTCAATGCAATTTACCACGCAATAAATATAGATTTCATTTAGATCAAAATCAACCACTTTCATGAGAGCCCATGCTGGAACATCCTTACTTTCATGTTTCATTTCTTCATACCCCAAAAATAGACTAAGTTCATTATGATGCTCAAGGATAATAAGGTTATCACAATTTTTGGACACAATTAGATCATGAAATAATTCACATTGGAAATTATAATGACCATGTTCATTGCAAAGTTCACCAGGACGGTGATAAATATGAAGTCTTTCAGCACAAACATATAGCCTCTCTTGCAACCATTTAGTTTCTAAATACTTGTGCCTCTTACAAAATCCATCTTCCCTTTTAGGCATGTCTTGACAAACTCTATGCACTCCACAAAAATTGACATGCTTATAAGAAATATGTTTATCATGACTAGTGCAATCATCATTAGTACTATGGATATTCAAATAATTCATACTAACAACATTGCAATATTGATCATCACTCAAATATTTAGTGCCAAACATTTTAAAAACTTCTTCTTCTAACACTTGAGCACAATTTTCCTTTCCATCATTTTCACGAAAGACATTAAAAAGATGAAGCATATGAGGCAACCTCAAATCCGTTTTTTAGTTTTCTTTTATAAAACCAAACTAGAGAAAAACAAGAAACTAAAATATTTGATTGCAAGATCTAAAGATTTACCTTCAAGCACACACCTCCCCGGCAACGGCGCTAGAAAAGAGCTTGATGTCTACTACACAACCTTCTTCTTGTAGACTCGTGTTGGGCCTCCAAGCATAGAGTTTTGTAGGACAATGGCAATTTTTCCTCAAGTGGATGACCTAAGGTTTATCAATCCACGGGAGGTGTAGCATGAAGATGGTCTCTCTCAAACAACCCTGCAATCAAATAGCAAGAGTCTCTTGTGTCCCCAACACACACAATACAATGGTAAATTGTATAGGTGCACTAGTTCGGCAAAGAGATGGTAATACAAGTGCAATATGGATGGTAGATATAGGTTTTTGTAATCAGAAAATATAAAAACAGCAAGGTAGCAAGTAACAAAAATGAGCACAAACGATATTGCAATGCTTGAAAACAAGGCCTAGGGTCCATACTTTCGCTAGTGCAAACTCTCTCAACAATACTAACATAGTTGAATCATATGTAAATCTCTGATGAGTGACAAAGAGTTCACTCCAAAGTCACAAATAGCGGAGAACTAACGAAGAAATTATTGTAGGGTACGAAACCACCTCAAAGTTATCTTTTGTGATCAATTTTATGAGCTATCCCTATAAGTGTCAAAGACAGCCCTAGAGTTCGCACTAAAATAACACCTTAAGACACACATCAGCCAAAACCCTAATGTCACCTAGATACTCGAATGTCACCAAAAGTACCCATGGGCTTGATTATACAATATGCATCACACAATTTCAGATTCGTCATGTTCAATCCAACACAAAGAACTTCAAAGAGTGCCCCAAAGTTTCTATCGGAAAGTCAAGACAAAAACGTGTGCCAACCCCTATGCATAGATTCCCAAGGTCACGGAACTCGTAAGTTGATCGCCAAAACATACATCAAGTGTATCAATAGAATATCCCATTGTCACCACAGATATCCCATCGCAAGACATACATCAAGTGTTCTCAAATCCTTAAAGACTCAATCCAATAAGTAAACTTAGAAGGGAAAACTCAATTCATCACAACTAGATAGAGAGGGGAAACACTCCATATGATTCAATCTATCAATAAAGCTTGCGGTACATCAAGATCGTGCCATCTCAAGAACACGAGAGAGAGAGATCAAACACATAGCTACTGGTACATACCCTCATCCCCGAGGGTGAACTACTCCCTTCTCGTCATGGAGACCATCGGGATGATGAAGATGGCCTCCGATGATGATTTCCCCCTCTAGCAGGGTGCCGGAACGGGCTCCTGATTGGTTTTTTGTGGCTATAGAGACTTGCGGCGGCGGAACTCCCAATCTAGGTTTCTTTTCGGAGGTTTATGGATTTATAGGAAATTATGGCGGTGGAAATAAGTCTGGATGGGCCACGAGGGAGTCACAAGCCTGCAGGGCGCGACTAGGGGGGTGGCCACACCCCTGAGGCTTGTGACTGCCTCGTGGGTCTTCTGGCCCAACTCTTCGCTCCAGTATTTTTTATATTTTCCAAAAATATTCTCCATAAATTCAGCTCATTCCGAGAACTTCTATTTCTACACAAAAACAACACCATGGTAGTTCTGCTAAAAACAGCGACAATCCGGGTTAGTTCTAATAAAATCATACCAAAATCATATAGAATTATTGTAAACATGGCATTAATACTTCATAAATTATAGATACGTTGGAGACGTATCAGTCACCATCGGGGTTGTCGCGCCCACCATGCTTCTACTACTATTGCTACCGCTTAGCAATAAAGTAAAGCATTACATAGCACTTAATGATTGACATGCAGGTCATACAATAATTAAAGACAACCCTATGGCTCCTGCCGGTTGCCGTACTCATCAACGTGCAAGTCGTGACATTGTATACAATACATGATCATCTCATACATCACATATATCTCATCATGTAATTGGCCATATCACATCACAACATACCCTGCAAAAACAAGTTAGATGTCCTCTAATTGTTGTTGCAAGTTTTACGTGGCTATTATGGGTATCTAGCAAGAACAATTCTCACCTACGCAAAAACCACAACGGTGACACATAAGTTTCTTTTCAACCTTCTCAAGGACCGCCTTTGTCGAATCCGATTCAACTAAAGTAGGAGAAACAGACACCCGCCAGCCATCTTTGTGCAACAAAGTTACACGTCAGTCGATGGAATCGGTCTCTTGTAAGCGTACGAGTAAGGTTGGTTCGGGCCGCTTCATCCCATAATACCGCTGAACCAAAACACGACCAAGGGAGGAAGCAATCTAAGCATCAACGCCCACAAAGTCCTTTCTGTTCTACTCGAGATCTCATCTACACATAGACCTAGCTCATGATGCCACTGTTGGGGGACGTTGCATGGGAAACAAAAAATTTCCTACGTTTCACCAAGATCAATCTAGGAGATGAGCATCTACGAGAGGGAGAGTGACTCTACATACCCTTGTAGATCGCTAAGCGGGAAGCGTTAAGAAATGCGGTTGATGTAGTCGAACGTCTTCACAATCCAATCACGATTCGTCCCGCGATCTCATCACGAGTCGTCCCGTGATCCCATCGTGGTCCTTCCGATTTAGTGCTGAACGGACGACACCTCCGGGTTCAGCACACGTACAGCTCGATGACGATCTCCACCTCCTTGATCCATCAAGCAAGGGTGGAGAGGTAGATGAGTTCTCCGGCAGCACAATGGCATGGTGGCGGTGGTGGTGGAGTTGTCCCGGCAGGGCTACGCCAAGCACTACCGCGACAATCTAGAGCAGAAACTGATCTAAAGGGGAGGGAGAGTTGTGCTATGGCTTGTGATGCTGCAGCCCTCCCCCCTCACATATATATAGGAGGGAGAGGAGGAGGGGCACCCTAGGGTTTCCCATAGGGTGGGGCGGCGGCCAAGGGGGAAACTTGGCCCCCAAGGCAAGTGGAGCGCCCCCTCTTGGGCCAACCCTAGCCCTTCTAGCCACATGGGCTTTAGGTGGGAGGGGTGCCCAGCCCACCAGGGGTTGGTGCGCCTCCTCTCACAGCCCATGGCCCCCTTCGGGGCAGGTGGACCCCCTCGATGGACCCCCGGAACACTTCTGGCATTCCCGTCACAAAACCGGTAAGTCCCAAAACTTTTCCGAAATCCGAATACCGACTTCCTATATATCAATCTTTACCTCCGTACTATTCCGGAGCTCCTCGTCATGTCCGGTATCTCATCCGAGACTCTAAACAACCTTCAGTCACCAACATACATAACTCAACTGTACCGAAACGTCACCGGACCTTAAGTGTGTAGACCCTACGGGTTCGAGAACTATGTAGACATGACCGAGAAACCTCTACGTTCAATAACCAATAGCGGGACCTCGATTCCCATATTGGTTCCTATATATTCTACGAAGATCTTTACCGGTATAACCTCTATGTCAAGGATTCAGTTAATCCCGTATGTTGTTCCCTTTGTTCTTCTTTATGTTACTTGCCCGAGATTCGATCGTCGGTATCTCTATACCTAGTTCAATCTCATTGCCGGCAAGTCTCTTTACTTATTCCATAATACAAGATCACGTGGCTAACACTTATTCACATTGCTTGCAAGGATTATAGTGATGTTGTATTACCGAGTGGGCCCTGAGATACCTCTCCGTCACACGGAGTAACAAATCTCAGTCTTGATCCATGCCAACCCAACAGACACCCTCAGAGATACCCTGTAGGGCAACTTTATAGTTAACCAGTTACGTTGCAACATTTGATACACACAAGGTACTCCTCCGGTGTCAGTGAGTTGCATGATCTCATGGTCATCGGAACATATACTTGACATGCAAAAAATTGTAGCAATAAATTAACAATCATATGCTATGTTTATACTTTGGGTCTTGTCCACCACAACATTCTCCTAATGATGTGATCCCGTTATCAAATAACATCTCATGTTCATGGCTGGGAAACCTTAACCATCTTTGATCAATGAGCTAGTCTACTAGAGTCATACTAGGAACACAGTGTTGTCTAGTAACCACACATGTATTTGAGTTTACAATCAATACAATTATAGTATGGATAATAAACGATTATCACGAACAAGGAAATGTAATAATAACCAATTTATTATTGCCTCTAGGGCATGTTTCCAACAAACACCACGGCGTAATGTTATGTCTGAACATCGTAATCGAACCTTATTAGATATGGTGCGTTCTATGATGTCTCTTGCCGATTTGCCACTATTGTATTGGGGTTATGCATTAGAGACAAATGCATTCACTTTAAATTGGGCACTATCGAAATCTATTGAGATGATGCCATATGAACTATGGTTTGGCAAGAAGCCAAAGTTGTCGTTTCATAAAGTTTGGGGATGTGATGCTTATGTCAAAAAACATCAGCGTGAAAAGCTAGGACCCAAAGCGGAGAAATGCCTCTTCAAAGGATACCCAAAAGAGACAGTTGGGTATACCTTCTATCTCAGATCCGAAGGCAAAGTGTTTGTCGTTAAGAATGGAACATTTCTTGAGAAAGAGTTTCTCTCAAAAGAATTGAGTGGGAGGAAAATGTAACTTGATGAGGTTACTGAACCTTTACTTCAACCAGAGAGTAGCGCGGCGCAAAACGATGTTTCTGTAGAACCTGCATTGGTTGAAGAGGAAGATAATGATGGTGATCATGAAGCTTCGTATCAAGTTACTATCAAACCTTGTAAACCGACAAGGGTGTGTGCTGCTCCTGAGTGGTATGACAACCCTGTCTTAGAAGTCATGTTGGTAGACAACAATGAGCCTATGAGCTATGGAGAAGCGATGATGGGTCCGGATTCCAAGAAATGGTTAGGGGCCATGAAATCTGAGATGGAATCCATGTATGAAAACAAAGTATGGACTTTGGAAGTATTACCTGAAGGGTGAAAGGCCATTCAGAACAAATGGATCTTTAAGAGGAAGATGGACGCAGACGGTAATGTCACCGTCTATAAAGCTCGACTTGTGGCAAAGGGTTTTTCACAAGTTCAATGAGTTGAATACGATGAGACCTTCTCACCCGTAGCGATGCTTAAGTCGGTCAGAATCATGTTAGCAATAGTTGCATATTTCGACTATGAAATTTGGCAGATGGATGTCAAAACAGGGTTCCTTAACGGTTTCCTTAAGGAAGAGTTGTATATGATACAACCAAAAGGTTTTGACAATGCAGAGAATTCTAACAAAGTTTGCAAACTCCAGCGATCCATTTATGGACTAGTGCAAGCATCTTGGAGTTGGAATTTTCGCTTTGATGAGGTGATCAAAGCGTTCGGGTTTATACAAGTTTACGGAGTAGCTTGTATTTACAAGAAACTGAGTGGGAGCTCTGTAGGGTTTCTAATATTATATGTGGATGACATATTTCTGATTGGAAACAATATAGAAGTGTTCGAAAGCGTGAAGGAATATTTGAACAAGAGTTTTTCAATGAAGGACCTAGGAGAAGCTGCTTTAGTATTAGGCAATAAGATCTATAGAGATAGATCGAGACGCTTAATAGGACTTCCACAGAGCACATACCTTGAAAAAGTTTTGAGCAAGTTCAAAATGGATCAGTCCAAGAAGGGGTTCTTGCCCGTGTTGCAAGGTGTGAAGTTGAGTAAGACTCAATGCCAAGTGACTACAGAAGATAGAGAAACGATGAGTGTCATCCCCTATGCTTCAGCCATAGGCTCTATCATATATGCAATGATGTGCACAAGACCTGATGTCATCCTTGCCATAAGTCTGGCCGGAAGGTTTTAGAGTGATCCAGGAATGGAGCACTAGACGGCGGTCAAGAATATCCTTAAATACCTGTAAAGGACTAATAAAATGTTGCTCATTTATGGAGGTGATCAAGAGCTCGTTGTAAAGGGTTACGTCGATGCAAGCTTTGGCACTGATCGAGATGACTCTAAGTCACAAACCGGATACGTATTTATTCTCAATGGGGAGCGCTAAGCTGGTGTAGTTCCAAGCAGAGTGTGGTAGCCGATTCTACATGCAAAGCAGAGTACATCGCAGCCTCGGAGGCGGCGAAGGAAGGTGTGTGGATGAAGGAGTTCATGACAGCTCTTAGAGTAGTGCCCAGTGCACTGAATCCAATGGATTTGTGCTGTGACAACACTAGTGCCATTGCTCTGGCCAAGGAACCAAGGTTTCACAAGAGGACCAGACACATAAAGTGATGCTTCAATTTCATCCGCGATTACATCAAGGAGGAGGACATAAATATTTGCAAAGTGTACACGGATATGAATGTTGCAGACCCATTGACTAAACCTCTTCCAAGGGCTAAACATGATCAACACCAGAACTATATGGATGTTAGATTCATTATAATGTAAATCACATAGTGATGTGATCTAGATTATTGACTCTAGCGCAAGTGGGAGGGTGTTGGAAATATGCCCTAGAGGCAATAATAAAATGGTTATTATTATAATTCCTTGTTCATGATAATATTTTATTATCCATGCTATAATTGTATTGATTGGAAACACATTGCATGTGTGGATGCATAGACAACACTGTGTCCCTAGTATGCCTCTAGTAGACTAGCTCGTTGATCAAAGGTGGTCAAGGTTTCCTATCTATAGACATAAGATGTCGTTTGATAACGGGATCACATCATTGGGAGAATGATGTGATGGACAAGACCCAAGCTATAAACCTAGCATATGATCGTGTCAGTTTATTGCTATAGTTTTCTACATGTCAAGTATCTGGTCCTATGACCATGAGATCATGCAACTCACTAATGCCGGAGGAGTACCTTGTGTGTATCAAACGTCGCAACGTAACTGGATGACTATAAAGATGCTCTATAGTTATCTTTGAGGGTGTCTGTTAAGTGGGCATGGATCAAGACTGAGATTTGTTACTCCGTGTGACGGAGAGGTATCTGAGGGCCCACTCGGTAATACAACATCACAACAAGCCTCGCAAGCAATGTGACTAAAGTGTTAGCCATGAGATCTTGTATTACGGAACGAGTAAATAGACTTTCCAGTAATGAGATTGAACTAGGTATAGAGATACCAACGATCGAATCTCGGGCAAGTAACATACCGAAAAACAAAGGAAACAACATACGGGATTAACTGAATCCCTGACATAAAGGTTCAACCGATAAAGATGTTCGTAGGATATGTAGGAACCAATATGGGCATCCAGGTCCCGCTATTGGTTATTGACCGTAGAGGTGTCTCGGTCATGTCTACATAGTTTCCGAACCCACAGGGTCTGCACACTTAACGTTCGGTGACGATTCGGTAGTATAGAGTTATGTATGGTGGTGACTGAAGGTTGTTCAAAGTTTCGGATGAGATCCCGTACTTCACGAGGAGCTCCTGATTGGTCCGGAGGTAAAGATTGATATATATAGGAAGTCCCGTTTTGGTCACCGGAAAAGTTTCGGTTACTTCGGTAGTGTACCGGGAGTGTCGGGAGGGTACCGGGGGACCATCAGGAGGGGCCTCTCGCCCCAAAGGGCCTCATGGGCTGTGGGAGGAGGCAAACCAGCCCCTGGTGGGCTGTCCGAACCCCTTACTAAGGCACATGCGGCTAGGGGTGGAAAAACCCAAGAGGAGGAAAGGGTTTCCAAGTGGGGGAGGAATCCTACTCCTAGTAGGATTGGAGTTGGACTCCTCCATCTCCCCACTTCGGCCGCAGCCTAGGGGGGACCATAGGGGTGCCGGCCTCCCTCCCCTTCCTCATATATATATACTGGAGGGGAGAGAGGGAAGCCGCACCAGAAAACCCTAAGCTACAGTGCAGCCCTCTCTCCCCGATAGATTGTTCCCTCTAGTTTTTGGTAGTGCTTAGGCAAAGCCATGCCGGAATAGTTCCACCACCATCGCTCCCGCGCCGTCACGCTGACGAGGAACTCATCTACCTCTCCTCTCCCTCTTGCTCGATCAATAAGGCGGAGATCGTCTTCGAGCTGTACGTGTGCTGAACGTGGAGGTGTCGTCCGTTCGGCGCTAGATCGGGACCGATCGTGATTGGATCGCGGGACGCTTGGCTATTTGGACCGCGAAGACGTTCGACTACATCAACCGCATTTCTTAACGTTTCCCGCTTAGCGATCTACAAGGGTATGTATATCCACTCTCCCTCTCGTATATGTTCATCGGCATGGATAGATCTTGCGTGTGCGTAAGAAAATTTGTTTTCCATGCAACGTTCCCCCACAAGCGCATCTCGTCATTTCGCAAGTATAGGAATCATTGCAATACATGTAAAAGAGAAGATGAATATATGAGTTGGCTTACACTCGCCACAAGCTAAAATACAAATCCATACAACCATCCAGAAATGCAAGGTCCGACCATGGACGAAATCAAACGACAAAAGCAAATAATCTCTATCTCGCTAAGCTCATGAAGACGACCAAGTAGCTCCCCTACTCGTCTGGTAAGTCACATACATCCACCCACACTCCTCGTTGAACTCCCACTCGAGCTGGGAAGCGTCAACTGGATCGAACTCATCTGTACCTGTGTCTACACCTGTATTGTTGTAGTAATCTGTGAGCCATAGAGACTCAACAATCTCATTAAGCCGGGTATCAAGACCATCTAAGCTGGTGGGTAAGGTATGGCTAAGTGATGAGGTTTGCAGCAACATTAAGCATTTATTTGAGTGGCTAACTTACGAGTACAAGAGTAAGATGAGTATCTATCCAAGTCGGACGAGTACAAATGCCCGTGCGTTACAACGGGCCAAAAAATTATCCCATGACGTGTCATTTCTTATATCCGATGCCACTAAACATTGGTAATAAGGTTGCACTCCTATTCTTGTTCGAAGCATGACGGGTGGAAACCAGCCTAACTACCTTCGTGTGTTGGAAGAGTAGTGGTGCACATGAAATAGACTCTCAATCAATTTTATGTTTTGCTTTTCCAGAAAACACGAATATTTCTTTACTTTTTAAGAAACAGTTTTTTTATTACAACTGGGACATGTTTTGAAACCAAACATTTTATGAACACATACATTTTTTGATTTTTTGAAAAAAAAATATAATTTTTTTAAACTAAGAACAATTAGAAATCTCATTATGTTACAAAATAGACGCTCGGTGTCGGTAATTAGAAAAAAATTGGTGTCCGAACCATGGAGTATTGAGTTAAGAAATTCTACCGGATGGAAGAGGGATGGTGTATTTATTTTTAGTGGGACAAACAGACGTTGGAATGTTTTATAATAGTCAAGATTATAATAACCAGTCATTATTTTTAGAATATTCAAAATAGTTTAATGTAAAGGGATTTTTATTATGTTGGATTTTTACATTTCTGAGTCTATGTTTGTACTGTGTTTTTCAAAAGAAGGTTCCCTTTAACCTTTGTATGCTACAGTTTAATGTGTCCTGTTTTTGCACCGAAATAAAAATATTATCACATGTTGTTAGTGACAATTCATGTTGTCCTTTCCATGTTCGCCAACATCGTCAATGATGATACAATTTTTGGTGTCCACGGTTCAAAAAAGTTGATGAACCCACATTCATGTCCTTCGAGGTTTCCTCAATCAGCATCACGCTATCACGGGATGGGGGAGTAGTGGTGTATTGAAGTGGAATTGTTTATTTACAATTATGTGTTAATATTTATAAGCAAAAAGGATTTTTCAATGCTTTTTTTCAGAAAATGTTGGTTGTTTGGTTTGCAAGATTATATTATGTTCCTTTTCTTTTTTTGCACTTCTTGGACTTGGCCAAACACAAACTTCTCATGTAAATTGCAGGCTCTCTAAAATACATAAGTACGCCTTGGAGAGACGTGAACAGCACCCACGCATCTCTTGCTGTCCCACATCACAATAAAAAAAGAAAAATTCCATATCAAAAAATCTTAATGTGCACGTATCCCACGGCTTGGAAAGACCACTGAGACTCCGTTAATCTCAATCGGCTGAGATATAACTAATCCGTTTAAAATTAGTAGTTAAACTTATTAAAAAAGGTAGTTAATTGTGTATAAAAAGATAGCTAGTACAAAATAGGTAGCACAATGGCCCGTGCATTGCTATAAGCAAAAGTCGATGATTGACTTGAATACATATTTTCTAACTAGTTTTTGAAACATCAATTTAGTCAAACATAGGTCTCTAAGACGCTTCACGTTTGACAATTTTTTTAAGAAATCTTAGTCGGATCTTTTATACCATTACAATAGTTTTTTTTGGATAAACTTGTGTCAATATTCACAAATACGAGTCATATGCATAGCAAGCACAACTTCATACATAGATCCATTCACCACACACAATTGGTCCAATCCATCATTACCAATTTAGTTAATCCATTCAATTATGAAAGCAAGGCAACATGCTTCTTTAAAGATAGGTTAATATTTATTACTTGACTCGGATAATAAAAATACATAAAATCATATAATTACATATTTTCTTGAGTTAAAAAATTGTACTACTTAACAACAAATTAAATTATTGCCACCGTATTTACACATACACACGCACACACAATATACATTTGCAAGTGTTTCTTACCGCTCATATCACCCTTGAGCTGTAAAGAGAGCCTTGGCTTAGTGGTTGGGCATGTGGTTGTGCAACCCAACGGCCCGAGTTCAATTCCTAGAATTGACAGGTGATGCACAAGGATTTTTTCCCCATTCATTGAGGATCAAGTTTGACGTGTGGTAAAACTACTCATCAAAAATATCTTGATACTCATTTAAAAAAAACCGAGGACCATGTTTATCTTGGTACTCATACTAAAATGGCCGTATGCATCCCTAGTTGATGCAGAGGCCGGGAAGTGAAAAACTCTCCCATTTTTAAAGACCGTCCTCATTGTCGTCAACTGTGGTGCAAGCCCCCACCGCTCGTGCCTTGCGCCGGGTGCTGATCGGGATGGCGGTGGCCGCCGACGCCGGCAGCCATCCCGGAGGTGAACAGCGGATTGGGGGCGATTCTGGGCGCTCATTGACCACTCCGATGAGGAGATCGACTACGACGATCTGGATCCGGGGGCAAACTCTCCCACTCCGTCAGACAAAGTTTGTCAGGCATTTCAGGAAGGTGAGACGGAAGATTCAATTGCTACCAACTTGGATTCACTTGTTTCGCAGGAGGACCCAGCATGGGAGGGCGTGCCAAGGACTGAGACGAACGAGGTGGTGAGACGGCTCGTCCATCGCCGGACTTGCAGGACGCACCACGGCCATGGATCGGTCCGATCCCTAAGGTACGGCTTCCTAAACCCACTCTAGTGGATTTCCTCGATGAGACATGGAGGGTTGTCCAACGGAGGAGCAAGAAGAGGGCTCCGGCGATCCTCAGGGCATCGCCGGCGAGCTGCCAGGGAACGATCCGAGATCGAAGGATCGATCGTTTGAATTGCCTGTTAGGTGTTAACGGGCCGAGTTCTACCGGGGTCGAGGTGGGCCGTCAAGAGATTGGGTATGTGGCCCAACATATGGACCAACTAGCCACGTTAGAGACTCCTCGTGCGATCACTGAAGATTCATCGCCGCCACGGCTTAGGGTTTTGGCCAAGCTGGGCTTTCCTTCGGTCGGTACAGGGAGAGCGAGGCGCGTGAGGGCGCCGGAGGCGCCGCTGCTACTGCTGACAACCATGGCCGGCCGCGGCGCTTTGGCTGGCACGACGGCGCCTCCACCCGCGGGGCTGCATAGGCCGCCTAACCCCTTCCCAGCCGGGGCGGGGCGCAGGGGCTCATGAACCTACCGGTCATGGGACTGGAAGAGGTCGCGAGCACTGGCCGGCGGGCCGAGGAGGAGCTTCCCAGCAAGATTGCCGGGGATATTGGGGTGATGACGGCTACAACGCTTATGGTGAAGTCATCCATCGGGGGTCGTCTTCCATAGGTGGCGGCATGCAGCAAGGAGCTGGTTGGCCCTTTGATGGACCGTCGGGGCCATTCGTGCAAGGGATGTCGGGCCCTACGAATAGACAGCGGCATTGGTACCGCCCGAGAGGCGGAGGACAGGGTAGAGGATGTGGTCCCCCACCACCATTGTCGGCAGCCGAGACGCTGACAATCACACTAGAGGCACCTCTAGGCCGGGACACACCGCATCAACAGGCTGCGAGACTTACGGCTACTCCAAATTTGATGGGGGAGGCGGTTAAGGTGGTCAAGGACCTAGCTGCAATAACAGTTCCAAAGAAGGCTAATATCGCCCACGGCGCGCCTAATGAGACTGAGGTGTCAGACAAAGCCGAAGGTGAGAAAACGACCAAATGGGCTAGAAAAAAAGAAAAGATGTCGTGTTACCGGTGCGGTGGTCCGGGACACTTTGCGGCAGAGTGCAAGGTCGAGTTGTGCGACCTCTGTAGAAAGCCTAAGCATGACATTGGGGATTGCCCGTTTCTTCTGGGGGCTAAGCATGTGGTTAACATCTACGGTGTTTGTTGTCAGGAATTAATGTTCTTTGAGTCACCTAGGTCATCTTCGACGACGCCCATTCCGGAGAGTTCCCGTACTGGGGTTGTTCGCGTTACTCGCGGAAGGTTGACATTGGAACAAGTGCTGCAACGCCTAAGAGAGTTGGTACCCGCACCATTCCAGTGGGACCTGGTAAGTTTGGAGGATCAGGTATTCAGGGTGGATTTTTCCACTAAGGAGGATCTAGGGCGTCTTTTGGCTTTTGGAATGAGCAAGGTTCCTAACTACCCTTGTGTGCTTGAGTTTGAACCGTGGACACGCCAGGAGCCAGTTGGCAGTCCTTTACCCAATCTCTGGATACAACTTACAGGAGCATCACAGGTGGCACTTGATGACGTACGGATCACGTGGAGCCTAGGCTCGCTGGTTGGTAAAATGAAGAAGGTCGACATGTCTTTTACACGGGCCAATGGGGTGGCTCGTGTGTTCGTAAGTGTTATCAGTGTTGAGCATATACCAGACTCGGTCAGATGGGTTTATGATGGTAAGGCATATATGCTGGATATTGAGATTGAGGAGAATGCTGAGTTCCAAGACTTGGCAAGGCAGGTTGATATGGACACTAATGAGGGAAACGGGGGTGACGGACAGCCGCATAACGAGGGATCGAGGAGTGCCCAGAAGGGTACGGATGCTGCTCCACCAGCTGACAGATCAGCCACGGCAGATGATAGTGACCAGCCACGCGGTTCCTTTGTCACACGTCAGTTGCAGTTTGGTTCGTTTGGCGCTTGTTTGGCCCCAAGCAAGTTGTGGGGTTCCAGAGTTGATAGCGATGACCCGATGGAACGCGAGCTGCCGCCACTATCACCAGCGGGGCCTATATCACCACCGGTTTCCCCTCTTCCGTTTTCTGCTAAGGCACCAGAGGGGGGCTCCATCACAACGCCGGCTCCCAACCAGGTTCAGCTTGCAGCCGGAGGAGAGGTATCTCCAAGACCGGGGTCGGGTCAGGCCACGTCCGCTCGTAGCAAGACTCCGGTGCGCCCATGCCCAGCCTTTACGAGAGCATACTCCAAGACGACCAAGGAGCGGTCGCTTGGGGGTCGGCCGAGATCGGTTCCACGCGCTGCTTCCCGCCACTCTTGCGCGGGGCCGGTGACAGGTGCACGCACGGCTGCTCGTGGATCGTCGGTGCAAGCCGGCACGACTGTTGAGGAGCGCTCGTTGGAGGTCTGCCTCACGGCCAACGGCGCAGGTGCCTACGTGGCTGCTGGTGGACCGGCGGAGCAGGCCGGCACATCAGTTGAGGAGCGCTCGGCGGAGGTCCGCGACACGGATAACGGCGCATCAAAACCGACTGTCACAATGGCTGCCGGCATTCCTGGACCGAAAGGGGTGACGGTCGGCCACACGGTCTGGCTAGGGGCAGGAGGCCCCTTGCGCGACGAGCCGTCAACCGCGGAGGTGGTTGACTTCAGAGGTATCCAGGACCCGGCGACTGGCGATAGGCGGTCAAGTAGTCGTCTCCAGGAGCAGCCGGACGCTGATGGCTTACTGATGGGTCGTGCCATGAGGGCGGCGAAGTTGCGTGACATCGAGTCCACCACAGGTATGAAAGTTAATACGACATGCTCTATTTTACACTTTTCCGATAAAGATATTGTCTCGAATGCAAACTTGTTAGGAGTCTCGTTGGGTAGCAATGCTAAAGAGATGTCCAACTCTATAAACAATCTTGTAGACTTAGAGGCTGAAAGAGCCATGTTCACGCTACGTAAGATTGCATCTGTTAAACCTTTGAATGATGATGAGATAAATGACCTACGTATGGACGACATGGAACGTCTATGTGAGGATCTTGTTCCTACATCACTAATAGTTGAGGATGAAGAGAACATAAGTACGGAGGGGTATGTGGCCCCGCCGGAACTTGATGGGAACTCTCTTGCAGCATCTGGTTATGTGGACCAGGATGCGATTATTGAGCGACCAAAAAGATCTTGAAAGAGGAAAGTTTATCCGGTGTTAGCGGTACGCCGGAGTGCGATATTTAAGATTGCAAAGAAATTCCACGACGAAATATGAGAGGCATATTCTGGAATAGCAAAGGTCTTGGAGACTTGGCTAAAAGGAGATTTCTTGCAGAAGCAACGATCGAACATAAGCTCGATTTCATAGCTGTATTGGAAATGGGCAGAGATAACTTCACTTCCCAGTTTCTTAACACGATTTCGAGAGGTGCTGATTTTGACTGGCGTTGCTTACCCCCAAGAGGAAGGTTTGGAGGGATCTTACTTGGGGTGCGTTGCGAGACCCTGGAAGTATGGACCGTGTCTTTAGGGGACTTTGTAGTCAAGTTCAGAGTACGGTCCAAAGAGGATGGGTTTTTGTGGGCGTTAGTGGCCGTATATGGGGCGGCATAGCCAGAGTTTAAAATGAACTTCCTGGCAGACCTCGTTCGCATATGTGGGAACGAGAGGTTACCAATCCTAGTGGGTGGTGACTTCAATATTATCAGGCGTATAGATGAAAAGAATAATGACAATTTTGATGGCGGATGGTCATTCATGTTCAATACCATCATCGAAAGCCTAGATCTGCGGGAGATAGAATTCATAGGCAGAAAAATTACGTGGGCCAACTCGTTACCCAACCAAACCTTCTAAAAGTTGGATAGAGTCCTTACCAGTGTAGAATGGGAACAGAAATTCCCACGTGTGACAGTGCGAGCATTGCCACGGGTAATCTCGGATCACACACCACTATTTGTGGACTCCGGAGGGGCGACTCATGTGGGCAACAAAGATGCGTTTTCCTTTGAGTTGGCATGGTTCGAAAGAGAAGGTTTCATAGATCTTGTTGCGAGAGAATGGGGGCTACCCATGGCAGTGGTTCCAATATTGACAGATGGCAGAATAAGATTTGTCATTTAAGAAAATTTCTTCGAGGTTGGGTGAAGAATGAGAGCGGAGCTTATAGACTCAAAAATCAAAAGCTTATGGAGCGTATAGATCGACTTGACATCAAGGCTGAATCCGTGTTGTTGGATGATAATGAGAGAGCATCCAAAGCGGAGGCAGAACTTGAACTTAAGAAAATGCTTAGAGAAGAGGAGCTAAAATGGGCCCTATGAGCAAAAGTGAGACAAGTAATACAAGGAGATGATAATACGCAATTTTTCCATCTCATCGCCAATGGAAAACATAGAAAGAAGAAGATTTATCAGCTAGAACAGGACGAGGGTACAATCGTTGGGCAAGATAATCTAAAGTTGTACATCTCCGAATATTACAAGAAATTGTTCGGCCCACCGGAGGACAGTGCAGTCACCATGGACGAACAATTTGTCGGAGATATTCCTCAATTAGGAATAGATGAGAATGAGATACTAACCGCACCATTCACGAAAAAAGAGGTGTTCGATGCTATTGCGCAAATGAAGAATGATATGGCCCCTGGCCCGGATGGGTTTCCAGCTGAATTCTATAAGAAATGTTGGCATATTATCAAAGGTGATCTTCTGCCAATGTTTCGTGACCTTTTCAATGGGCACTTGCAGTTATACCATCTTAACTTTGGGACGATCACGCTGTTGCCAAAGAAGGAAGGGGCGGTGCGGATTGAACAATTCAGACCCATATGCTTACTGAATGTAAGCTTCAAAATATTCACAAAAGTTGGAACAAACAAGCTAACACAGATCGCACATAAAGTGGTGCAACCGAGCCAATCTGCGTTTATGCCTGATCGCAATATTCTGGAGGGGGTGGTTGTGCTCCATGAAACCCTTCACGAAATTCATTCGAAGAAACTAGATGGGGTTATCTTCAAAGTGGACTTCGAGAAGGCATACGACAAAGTTAAATGGCCTTTCCTTCAACAAGCATTATGTATGAAGGGGTTTGACGAGCTATGGAGAAAGCAAGTCGAATCCTTCGTACAAAAAGGGAGTGTTGGGATTAAATTGAATGACGACATGGGTCGTTTCTTCCAAACTCAAAAGGGACTTCGACATGGAGACCCCATGTCCCCTATCCTATTCAATGTGGTCGCAGATATGCTTGCGGTATTGATAGGGAGGGCTAAACAGGAAGGCCTCATAGGTGGATTGGTGCCCCATTTAGTTGACGATGGGGTGTCAATTTTACAATATGCAGATGACACCATTCTGTTCATTGAGCATGATATAGCGAAAGCCAGAAACATGAAACTCATTCTCTGTTTGTTTGAACAACTGTCAGGTCTGAAAATAAATTTCCATAAGAGCGAATTGTTTTGCTTTGGGAGAGCCAAAGAGGAACAAGAGAATTATAAATAGTTGTTTGGATGTGAATTGGTACTTTGCCGTTTAGCTACCTGGGCATACCGATTCATCATCGCAAATTGTCAAACCATGAATGGAAAAGAATAGAGGATCAATTTGAGAAGAAACTAAGCTGCTGGAAGGGCAAGCTGTTATCTTACGAAGGAAGGTTAATTTTGATTAACTCGGTAATCATGAGTATGCCGATGTTCCTCTTGTCATTCTTTGAGGTACCAGTAGGGGTACGGAAAAGATTAGATTTTTATCGATCAAGGTTCTTTTGGCAGAGCGATGAGATTAAGAAGAAATATAGACTGACTAGATGGGACATTATATGTCGACCCAAAGACCAGGGAGGAGTTGGAATCGAAAACCTCGAGGTGAAAAACAGGTGTTTACTCAGCAAGTGGCTCTTTAGATTATCGGTCGAGACTGAGGGTATGTGGGTACAAATTCTGCGTAATAAATACCTACACAACAAAACTTTGGCCCAAGTCATGGCTAGGACGACTGACTCCCCCTTCTGGAAAGGTTTGATGAAGGTTAAGCCTCAGTTTTTTCATAGAACGAAGTTCATCACTGGAAATGGGGAGACAACCGGGTTTTGGGAAGACACGTGGTTGGGAAACACGCCTCTGGCCATGCAGTATCCAACCTTGTACAATATCGTGCAACACAAGGAGAGATATGTGGCCACGGTATTACAGTCCACTCCGCTCAACATCCAGTTCAAGCATGCTTTGATAGGTCATTGATGGGCGGAGTGGCTACATCTAGTCAGAAGACTTATGGATGTGCAGCTAACGGAAGAAGCAGACAAGGTTGTTTGGCAACTTTCTAAGGCTGGGACATTCTCAGTTAAATCCATGTATCTTGACTTCATAAATACAAAGGCGCTGACCAAAGCCACCCATATGTGGAAGGTCAAAGTACCTTTGAGAATCAAAATATTCATGTGGTTTGTTCACAAGAAAGTGATTCTTACTAAGGATAAACCTCGCAAAGCGTAATTGGCCGGGGTGCACGCGATGTAGCTTTTGTGATCATCACGAGACAATCGAACACCTATTCTTCCGTTGCCCACTAGCGAAACTTCTATGGCAAACAGTTACAATTACTTTCAATATTAAACCTCCAGATAGTGTTGACATGTTATTTGGGATATGGCTAAATGGAGTGGATATCAATGTAGCAAAACATATAAGCATAGGGATCTGTGCACTGCTTTGGGCTATATAGAACTGTAGGAATGACATGACATTTAACAGAAAGACACATATTCATTTCTTGCAGGTACTATTTAGGGCGTCGGCGTGGATTCGTACTTGGTTGTTACTCACTCCTACGGAAGCCAGGGAGTCTTTGGTTACTGGGTCTGCCCGATGGGAGATGGTAGCGCGGGATATATACAACCGGTTTGGATGGCGGTCCACTAATAAGATAAATGAGTAGGCATCTATGTTTTTTTTGCCGGTTGTGGCTTTTCTTGATTTATTTTACAATTTGTGATAGATCCTTTAGAGCTTGGTTGTATCACCAGACTATTGGACTACGCTTTTTTTTAATAAAAAGGCCGTATGCATCTCATTGATGCAGAGGCCGGAGGTAACACTCCTTTTCAAAAAAAAATCACCCTTGAGCTAAAATGAGTAGACCCAGCATAAAATTTCAAATGAGCATATGGTACAAAAGATACCTATAAAGAGTTCATTATGTACGTTAGACATGTATAGCAATACTCCTAGGCTGCACTCGTATGCATTGTTAGACAATTTCTATTTTCTTTAGAAACTCAAGTATACAAAATACTCGAGAACTTAGACTGCATCAAAGTCATCGGTCTGTCCGGGACCCTTGCGAAAATCACCATGCCGTCTTGCCTATGCAGCTAGCTCGTGAGCCAGACGTCGTATCATGGTGAAAGGTTATCGTATCCTTGCTCTCTTCCTTGTCTCTGAAGAGTAGGCGCTCAAAACAACATCTAGTTTCTTATTTACTAAACAATTGGTTTAGAAACAGTTTTATTTCAATTAGTAAGAATATGGTGGTGGTGATTTGAATTGTTCAGCAAAAAAAAGTGTATGGCAAATTCACGAACTATCCTTTAAATCACATGATAGATACGTAGGAATAGAAAGAAAATAGAGAAATTAAAAAGGAAAACACGGTGTAATGCTCAATATCTACCATTCTTAAGAAGTTGCTCCTCACTTCTCCCTATTCTCTCGTCATGCGCACTGTCAATATCATCAACTAGATCACTGAAGGCGCGCGTTGCTGCACCCATCCATTTTAAAGTAGAGTCGTTGGAATTTATGATGCAAAAAGAAAATTTACATGAAGTGCCTTCAAAGTATAACACATTTCTTCTAAATAAACTAACACAGAGAATATGAAAGTTCAATTTGCATAATATATTGACACTACCGGAAGTGAATAATCTAACCGGTTTTACAAAAAAAATGAAGACTTTAATTGGCATTATTACTACAAGAAAAGGGAGACATGTGTGATGCACTGTGTCAAATATTTCTCCTTTTCATTTTATTTCTATTAAATCATTAGTGAATAAGAAACAAAAAAAATAGAGAAAAATGCTTTTTGGTGAATTTTACCCTTTCTAGTATCCAAATAGCTAATGCAACAAAACTGGTAGAGAGATGATTTATAGTCATAGTTCTTGGAATCAAAGTGGGACCCTCTTGTCCACCCGTGCCATGGCTGGTGTGGTGCCTCAATGTGTTTGGATTCAATATAGAACAGACGAATTATTACCCAAGGATCTAACCGAAACTCAACAACAATGGCATGGTTTTACAAAGTCGGAGAAGCCAGAGATATGGCCTTCATGCAGTTTTTTCATCCATTCATGTAAAGAGAGGTTTATGGGAGAAGGTAACATCTATATAATCAATGATGGCGCGAGTTGCAGCGCCCTAGTATTTTAACAAAACATTCGTATTTCGACATTATTTACGTCCAAGTATTTCAAATTTATTTCCAACAATTCAAGTTATTGCTAAGTATATGTGAGGATTATTACAAAATAAGCTCAAGGTAATCTAATGGTACCAGAAGAAACACATTATGCATGTAAATGCTTAATTCTAAGAATCATCATGAAGGCGCACGTTGCCGCGTCGTGTATCTCGAGGAAAGAAATTCTTAATATGTTGAAGAAAACTTGGACGGCAAAAACATTTGGTAAAATTCTTACAATATGAATTATAATGCGACAAATAGATTTTATGGTGTATATTAAAATCAAACTGGAACTAATACACTGATATAAATAGTTTCCGTATCAACATTCGTGATTAGATACAGAAAACAGACAAAAGGGAAATATTACAACATTTGTCTAACAAATACCATCTTCCACTCCTACACAAAATTCAACTCTAATGAGAAGTTCATGTTCCCAAGGATCCAACTCTTGCATTGTTGAGCACTAATGCAAATTATTTTAATGGGTTAACATGACGTGCAACACTAAAACTGCACATATCAAGAGCTAGTCACATACCATCATCTAAAAAACATGCAAGAACTGGGAACTATAAGCTGAGAAATGGTAATAGACAATGTCTTTTTATTATACACATAACTGATATCCAGTATCCATAGATCTAGCTTGTTTGTACACAAAAAAATATAATGAACTTTATGTTGGCATATCAACAAAACCATTTGTAAGATCAAACAAAAGCTATTTAACTCTGTTGGCATATCGAGTCAATATAATATAAGCTCAATCTTCTGATTTTGGATTTGTGTGTTCACACCGGTAGATTTATTATCCTGGCAAAGTTTAGGAGAGGAAATCCCATATGCAACTTAAATAGCAGGTGAATTTACACTCAAGTTAGCCTAAAAGACACACACTGGTTTTTTTTAATCTGAAACTTCTTATAAGAACAAGTGCAACCAATCGCATATTGCAAACCAGTCAACAAATATGTTCATCCGTAACTTGTTATCCGAGAGATGGAATGCGAGTGTCATGTTAAGGATATTATTTGTTTGTGAATAAACGTCTTATAATCAGTAAACACATACTCCCTTCGTCCCATAATATAAGACGTTTTTTGACACTAGTGTAGTGTCAAAAAACGTCCTATGTTATGGGACGGAGGGAGTAGTAGATAAGCTTTGAATGGAGAATGAACAAGTGCTTTAGTTGATCCTTGGCACTTTCTTCATCACCGGCATATTTTAAATTCTTAAGTATTGCATATAAATACAGGTTCGGTTCAGCTTACCTGACATGCCACTCCAATCTGATGATATCTTCTTTTCACCTTGAGTATTCGTTCCTTTTTTCAGGTTTATAAAGCTAATGCAACCTGCAAATATAAAAATTCAGACAAAAAATCTGAATTTTAATGAACAAACACTTAAGTCCTTTTAGACTGAAAGCACCACACGCATAAGCCAAAATTTCCCTTTTGGTGACATTTCACAACTCTAAACCTTTTACCGACCTATCCAAGCATCGACTCGTGATGAACCAATGATTAGCCCAATTCAGACCACCATGCATAAGATAATTAGGTGCAAAAAGAAGTCAGTTGTATTTATTTCCATAATAAGCAGAGCTTCAACAAGTATGAACTATGTACCTGATCACTGCAACAGAAAAATCAGGGCACCAATTGTCATTTTATTCATGAGAATTGTTTCAATGCAACCAAAATAAAATTTGATAACAATTCAATTTTTTTATAAGAGAGCTATTAGCCCAACCACTGTCGAATTTACAGAAATGAGTCAACGTGGATAACTTGAGATAACTATCAGTCATTTTGGAAACTCTAGACAAATACTATAATGCTTCATGATAAGCCAGTTATCTCAGCCCATTGTATTAAAAAAAAAAAACTTCTACTCCTGATATAGTTTTGGTTCTTTTATTGTAGGTGAATACTACAATACTCCATGATAAGTCAGAAAGCAGGAGTACCATTTGTACATAAAGAAGGAGACAGCACAAAAATATAAACCACACAGCTAGAGCACTTCACCTTTCTCCTGAAATGGGTGTGCTAAGTGGAAGTCGCTGGTGATCGGATTGTCAACAAGCAGTGGTCGTACACTGGCACACACCATCTCTTCATTTGCGGATCCTCGGCTCCTCGCCCTGAACCTTGTAAACGCATGACCAACAAGATGAACGGGAGGTGAAGAGCTAATTCTGCCGCTGTCGCATCCTCTTGTCGTCTTGCGCTAGTGAACCACATATGTTGTCCCTTCCTTATCCTCCTCTACATCGTCGAGCTGCTGACGCTACTGCCTCATCCTCCTCATCGGTCACCATGGCTTTATCGACCGTTGTGGCATCGGAATCACACAAGAACAACATGAATTAGCACATATGCGGTCCGTGAAAGCAGGGATGTAAAGAAAATTAATACGAGGAAAGATGCAAACACAAGAGAGAATAAATAGCATGAAGATGAGTCGAAGAGGTGAGGTGGACCAGTCAGTTTATGTACACCATCACCCGCCATGAAAGCGTGCTTAGAAATTGAGCGGAGCAGTTTCTAGTAGATGAGGTGTCGGACATTATTGCCAGCACCCCTACCTTTCTTCGTTGGCAGATCGCCCAGGCCGTCTGGATCGACCGGCGTTCGATTCACCCGCATCTCGCGCTGGATCCCTTGCGCGGCTCACGTCGGTTGGATCCCCTGAACCGCTAGTTCCCTCGCGCGCGTCGCGTGGCTCCCTCGCGCGACTTGAGTCCGCTGGATCCCCTTGACCACCGGTTCTCTCGCATGCGTCTCGTCGAGGGCAGCTTGGTTGGATGGATGCAGATGATAAATGGGCCAGTGAAGCACCTACCGCTATGGGCCAATGGAGCCCACTTAACGATAGGCCTTCAAAAAAGTCACCAGAGTAGCTGCCCATTAGGACAGATAGCCCAGTCGTGGCTGATTCATGCTTAGACAAAGATCTGACGATTAGAAATGGTTCAAACGCGAAATCCAGCGGTCAAAATCACTGGGCGCGTGAGACACCTCGGATTGGGCTCAGTTTTACTATCCTAAACTAGATCGTGGATGGCGCGCTTTGCTGCGCCCGTGAATTTTGGCAATGGAATGGTCATAATTTCCAAAAATTAGTCACAAAATATGTTAAACTTGTGGCAAATATATATCACTAATCAAATGGTTGGCTGGAGTTTGGGTTTGATTTGTATGATTTGGTGGTCAGCCTATTCATTATTTTCCCTTGACAAGATTTCACCAAAGTTGGACATCCTTCTGCATGACACTATGAGAGAATGTGTGTATATAGCACATGCAAGCAGGGGAAGCAATATTCACCTATTGAACCATGAGAGAAAGTGTGTGTATAGCACTTGCAAAAGTGTTTGGGATACAGAAACCAAGTTATGCAGTACCATTTAATGCATAGCTGAAAATTCTCCATAAGCATATGGAAAATGAACTAAAATATCATCCCTTAAAAAGTGTTAGAAATATGATTTGGGCCTACTTTTATGAAGGCATAGAGCTGAGCGGACATATTAAAACAATCTGCACATAAGAACTATTCTGCAATATCTGAAAATAGACTCTTTGATACACAAATTTTAAGCATGCAATACACATTCTAAATGGTAATTAATTGGTCCAGGAGCAACCCTGACAATAGAAACTTTTGTTTGTAGTGGTTGGATTGGTCACATATTTCTTGTCTTACAAACCAATGGTATGATTAGGTCTTAACTGATATAAATTATCTAAGAACAAATTAGGAATCATTATTTCCTTAATACATCTGTCAAAACACATTTCGTAAGTCATAAATGTGAGATATATCTCCAAAAGTTCATCTTACAACAAGTATGATACATTTAGTAATTGTAAACACCAAATAACAAAAATAGGCAGCACCTCGCAATGGTCAACATGTCATTTCTCAAAGATTCAAAGATCCCGAAACGACCAAGCACCTTCAATAAAGGTCAATGTCTCAAAAAGTCAAGGATATACTCAAATCATTAAATACCATAACTTTTTGCAGATTGAACACTTTCATAATTTTGTGCAGATTGAACACATTAAGGGAGTTACCAATCTCGCATAATCAAGTGCTCGAGAACATTGACTTCATTAATAGATGCAGATGTGTAGCAGATAATATGATGAAACATCTTCCTTTCTTGTATACCCTGTTGCACAAAATAAAAATATCAAGGAATTTAAATACATGATTAATAAAGAATATATAGCCATGAACAAGTCTGGAAATAGTAATCGGACCAAAAAATATGTTTGATACCTTTGTAGCAAGTGCCACCATGAGTTAGTTTCAATATGCTTGTCACATCAACTTTCTTGTGCACATCTTCTGGAATTGGTATGCCTGTAAATGAAAGGGAATTGAGTTAGGAAGCAACTATGATAATAATACAGTAAGAGGCTAAGGAGCTAATTTGCATGCCTGCATATCGCTAACTTGAAGCCAGGATTCTAGCAGAAGTTCATCTAGAAGATCAATTTAAATAAAATGATTTAAGCTAGTAACATCTAGTCAAGTATATTATTAGTTTGAAACTTTAATGATCTTGGGAATGACAATTGACCAACTTTTGCAATTGTTGAAGTAAAGAAATTGATAAAATCAATAAAATCAACTAAAGTGAGGGAATTATCAAGAAATTAGTAGAAAAAATATGAAGAAATAAAGACACAACCGGAAACAGCATACACAAAAAGTACCACACCAAATCACATGAAATTACTCAATTGTTCATACTTACCTTATCAGATAGATGTTGGATATACAGTTACTATAATTTCCCAAAATGCTAAATGATCCAAACTATTTAAGAGGACAGCAGAATCAATGAGCACCGGTCAATCGAACCTAAGACAATGGAGATATAAACTAAATAATACTCCCTCAGTCCGAAAATACTTGTTATATGAATGGATGTATCTAGATGTATTTTAGTTTTAAATACATTCATTTTTATTCATTTGTGTGACAAGTAATTCCAGACGGAGGGAGTATGTGTGAAGATTTTGTAAACCTTTGTATCCATTGAAGTTTCAGGTATGTCTCATTCGCTATGTCGCGTGGCAGTTGATGGAAAAGAGACAGAAGGACCCCTTGGTTTAGACGAATATGTTAAGTCCACACAATCCTTGCAAATCAACGTGGACGAATGGGCATTTGCAGTATCTGGTATCCACAACCATACGAATGCTAATTAAAATAGTGGGTGCCTTGATAAAAGTATTTCTCCGTGTAATGGAACCATACTGAAAGAGACAGACTAACTATGAGATGCAAATTTGTACTCCCTCCGTTTTTCAAACTAAAACCACTACACTTATTTTGGAACGGAGGGAATATGTGTGTAGACTGTAGACATCTCCTGATTTGCTCAAGCGGCAAGAAAAAAACGGGGAATAAGCCAACAATTACACTTCAAATTTTAAATGTGCCCAATACCTGATGAGAGCTCAATCAAGACACCATGAAGACGTAACTTCTTTGAACAGCCATCGAACATCAACCTAAACCAGCAATTACAACCAGTAAACCAAATGATTGATGTTTTCACCATTCAAAACACACACACACAAGATTTGTGATGGGATGGAGCATCAAAGACTGTATGACTATTCTCACGTATTCAATTGTATGGAAGGCCATGGATAAAAACAACAAATTAATAGGTACCTATAGGGTAGAAAAATGTTACTCCTGATGCGAGTAGTACCTCGCGAGATTGGGCGTTGATCCATTAGTGGGATGCAAATCACCAGCATTTGGTGAGATTAATATCGAGCCGCTGACGACCGAAGGTATGGCCGGTGGAGGAGAAGATGTGGTGGAGAGCCGCTATGCTGCTGCGTGGTCGCTCCTGATGCGCCGACGTTGCTGCCGCCATGTCTGCCGAAAGAGAAAACAAGCCGATCTCACCATAGATGAGGAACCCGGATGACACTGGATCCAGTTTTGGCAGCCTGCTCCTGTGCAGCGAGGGAGAGAGCACGGTGGAGAGGGGGCGCTGCTGCTGCTCCCTTTCTCTGGCAGTAGCTCCCCACGATGATGTGGATGGTGGACGGCTCCCATGCAAGGCGGCGGAGCGCATACGTGAGGTTGAGACGCGGACGACGCATAAGCCGTGCAGGAGAATGGGGGAGGGGGGCTAGGGGCAATGGCGGCGGCCGTGACGGGGAAGTTTTCCGATCCATTCGTTGCAAAAGAGAAAGACGAAGCGGTGACAAGAGAGACGAGGGTCGATCCAGCGGGCTGGGCTTTCATAGCGGCCCAAGCAAGCCCAATCAACGACAGACCGTGAAAAAGGTCGCGAGAGTAGCAGCCCATTAGGACAGATGGGCCCAGCTCGCGGTAAACTCGCACGGAACGGAGATCTCACGGCCGGAAATGATTCACACGCGAAATCTGACGGCTGGAATCACTGATGGCCTAAGAGAGCTCGGTTTAGATGCAGTTTTACTATCCTAAGATGGGCCCAGCTCGCGGTAAACTCGCACAGAACGGAGATCTCACGGCCGAAAATGATTCACACGCGAAATTTGACGGCTGGAATCACTGATGGCCTGAGAGAGCTCGATTTAGGTACAGTTTTACTGTCCTAAATATGCCACCCTCATTATTCAGTTTCCAAAAGCAACCCTCCACATCAACCAATGTGCCACCTCAGCAAGAATAATCTAAGTGCGCTACGTTACCGAGCAGTTCTGCCTTCTCTGCCGCTTCTCATTCCCCTCCCTTTCAGCCAGTCCTTTCCCTTCCCTTTCTCCTCCCCAGAAGCCGCTTTTCCCAATCTCAGGCATCTTCTCCACTTCCGCGTCCTCCCTGTTCAGCACGCGCTTGGTTGTCCGCCCTGTGCTGCCTGCCTGCAGATACTTGGTCCCAAGCCTTCGCCCACACAGACATGACGAAGACATGCTGTTGCTGCGGGCATGCCGAAGGAATAGCAGGAGGCGCAGACGCTCTCCATGCCGGGCCGAACCCCTAGGCAGGACATTTTTCTGTCCTCCCCTAACAAGGCATGCAATCAGAATCACACAAGGGTGTACATGTGCCTGTTAATCTGTGCGTGATCCCGACAGTGCTTGGATGAAGTCTTTGACTTCATGATCCCAGTGAGAGAGCAAGGTGGCCTTTCATGGCATACAAGGCGATTAAGGTAACTCCATATTGGCTCTAGAAGATTGTGTGTCTATTTTGTGATTACTTCTATGTCGTTCAATTCCAGATTCATCAAGATCCTTTTGCTTACCGTTCCATAATTGCTTTTGATCGACCACTCCAGATTAACTTATTTTGTGATTAAGGTAATTATTTTGTCGTTCAACTCCAAATTGCTCCGGATCTTTGACGGCATCACAAGTTGATTAAGGTAACTCCAAATTCGCTCTAGCAGATTGTGTATTTGATTTGTGATTACTTCTTTATCGTTTAACTGCAAATTTGATCTTCCAGATTGCATATCTATTTTGTCGACAAAGAAAGGTGATTAAGGTAACTCCCTTCAGGTTTCATGACTATTCTATCTTGCTCTAGCAGATTACGTAAATCATGTTACTTAAGGTAATTCCAGATCCTCCATGTTTATACAAGGATTGCAGTAAGTTTTCACTGATTGATTGTAGTATCAGGCATTGCTAAAGAATACTTTGAAGATATTACCTTGCACAAATACCCTTTGATGTTATGGCTTCCGTAATCTTCTGTGTTGTTCAACATTGCTTCTATTTGTGGTTACTTACGTTTACTGCATGCATCTGTGTATAACCGAAATATCATATAATTGGAGGTTACTTTTTTTTTCCGTTAAACTTCTTCTCAATGATGGGTAATTCTAACCTGCTAGCAGTATTATAGTGATACGACTTATTTTCCATGTCTATGCATCTCCTTTTGCATTGTTTAACAATTATAGACGGACATTAGTGTGTTTTCATCGGCAATTGATTGGCTGTAAGCTATCCATTCAACAACAAAGAGCTCTTGAATTTATTTTTTGCAACGAACTATAAGCTGCCGACTGCTATTAATCTTCCTTCGGCCAGATATCTCACTCATCTTGATCCTCCATGTCATTTCTTCTTAGTCAGGTTTTATGTTTAGATAACTAAATTTATGTGAAATTGTACTTTGGCATGTTTTTTTTCCAGGAATGTCATGACTACAGATGTCAAATTGATTTACCATGTATATAGACCAGTTTGCTCTTGCAATCGTTTGCCAAAGGTAGGAAACATCTCCGCCCTCAACGCCACGTGGAACCTGTTTCAATCCCCTTTTTGTACGACGAGGTTCTCCCTGATTCCTCCATTTCCAATTTTCTTGCATCATGTTGTTTTTTTTTGCTGTTAGATTATTACTACCATGAACTTGATATGTTGATCATTTTTTACTTGCTTTCCTTTTGTATGTTCACGACGAGTCAATGTATTATGATTCCCAACTACATCATGCATACTAAGTTAAATTATGAACATTTTCAGGCATCTCAAAGCAAGGACCTGTTGTCCCTTCCAGGTTTGAGCCACACAAGTAGTGAGAGTTATTATCCTTTGGAACACTACTTTATAGTCCATCTATCCTTAGTCAAGGGACCTCCCAAGATGACACATCACAAGTTAGTGTAGTTGTTTATGATGATACAAAAAAAATCCAAACGAGGTACTGCATATAGATCTGCATACTTATATAATTCCTGGATGATGTTTTCACACAAAACTTTCTTTCACAGAAACCCCGGTACAAAATAAAAAGGCGACTTTACTAAATATGGTAGCAACAAATTCCAAAGGTATAAAACACCGTTGGACTACATGCATCTGCATCAAGTTATCATGCACATATTTTTTACAAACCTCCATATGAGGCATGTGTTGTCGTATTGACCTTACCTTACTGTACAATGACAGCTCTCCAGAATGTGTAAGTCCGCTGCACAATTTTATTACTCGAGTGTTTTTCCTGACCTTCCTAGAAAATTGATGAAACAAATTCCGGAGCAACGAGTGGAGCATCATCTAGTTTGAAAAAAAAATACATACCTATTGCTTGGAATAAAGTGTAACCTACAGGAAAAATAATAGCTCGGTCAAAGTACAAGCAAAACACAAACCCCACTTGTCATTCAACCATGCCTCGTACAAACATTTTCTAGATACAACTACGTGTCAGTGTAGCCAAAGAGTAGTTAGCAAGCACCATTTCTCCATCATGTATTCCTCTTATCTCCTCACCCACTCCAGTATGGTTCCCATTTTTGCTCTCTTATTTGTGCTCACCGCTAGTTTTGGCTGATTTTGTTTTGTTTTGAGTATGAGAAAAGCTGTCCGTGGAGGAGCGTGTGTATCAGGCATGTTCTTTTCACGTCGGCATTGATGGTGTTGTCTGAGTTCCCGGCACATTCCCAGCATAGCGACGGTGTGGCACCACCGCACCACCGCACCACGGCAAGTCGTTGCGCGATTGCAACCCGAGCTTGCCGCCTCGGCGCTGTCTATTTACCCCATCCATGAGCTGTCGCTCCGATGGTGAGTTCGCCCTAGACACCTTCCTCTGCCCAACCTTGACTCCGGTCTTCAGCACCCATCTCGCCTTCCCGCCATTACCTTGTCCTCCCATCGTGAGCTCCCCGCCTGGCGTCGTTCTCTGCTCCTGCAGTCCTGCTATTAGCCACTACCAAATCAGGCACCACCTCAGTCGCGCCATCTTCTGCATGCACAGACACACGACCTCCATATGGCCACCCGTCATCGACGTAGTCTTGTGCTGCGTAGCAGGCTGTGGGGGTCTCATGGAGTACGTGGCCGTGTCTGGCCAGAGCAGCAACCCCCATCCGCCCCTGTTGGTGGGGATGTCGGTGGGGAAGCAGAGGACGCGCCATGGTCTTCTGAGATCCTCTGTCGTGGCCAGATCTGGCCATTCACTCCTGGAGTGCTCCGCTGTGGTAGCTCCATGCGTCTCCCCATGCTCTGGATCCAGCCAGCAGCCTCGCCTTCAACCCTATTCGGACGCCCATAGGCTGCGCCACCTGCATTGTGCCCCAAAGGTTTGGCCATGCTGCTCATCCTCGTTGCTTCCTGTGCTTATGGCTCGCGTTCACCGCGAGAAGGCTAGCGCCTCATCCAGCCGCCATCCACCAGCTGCGTCGGCCCAGCCGCCTCGCCCCGTCCTGCTTCGCCAAAGCCATCTACAGCGGCGAGGCGGCTTCCCTCCTCCCGCACGAGCACGATGGCTGCCTTCTCGTCATCGTCGCGTCCGTAGCCATCTCCTCTTCCCGCCCCTCACCCAAGCCTGAGCCCCAGCTAGGCGGCCCCCATCCTCCCATGCAAGCACAGCAGGTGCCTTCTTGTCCTGTCGCGGCTGTAGTCGCGTCCGTCGTCGACAAGGACGCCGTTGTGCCGGACGGATGTCACGCTGGATAACAAGAGTGCAGGTTTCTTTTTTGTACAAACGAAACGTTTTCTTAACTTAAAAAGGTAGTGCAGGTTGAATACCCGAAAACATAGGGACTTTTTTCGCAAAATGACCGACGATGTATGACCAGAAGGTGTCGGTGGTTTATTAGGTATAACAATAAAAAGATACTCCTCCGTTTCACGCATATAGATTTTTTGAGAAGTCAAACTTGAAGAACTTTGATCAAGTCTGTAGAAAAATATATATACATCTAGAATACCAAATACATATCATTAGATTCACCGCAAGATGTACTTTCATATTGTATATATTTGGTATTATAAATATGTATAGTTTTCTCTATAAACTTGGTCAAAGTTTGTAAAGATTGACTTCTCAAAAAATCAATATGCACTACATTATGGAATGGAGGGAGTATCACACTGGGCTTAACCGAACAAGAAAAACTGGGTGGGCCGGGCTTATTCCCCGACGGGGTAAATCCCTGTGGACCTGCATGGATTGGACCCAAAACCTCGCGGGGTTGGGCGTAACCGAACACAGTCTTAGGGAGGTGGTAGCACAAGCAATGCCCTCATAGGAGCTGCACGAATCAGTCTGACCCCAAAGATAACCTTAGAAAAAAAGAGATAATGGCACTATAGGTCCTAGAACTTGCAGGGCATGTGACGGTTTAGTCCTAGTACTTGCAAAAATGGATTAACTAGTCCTACAACTTGCACAAGAGGTGCAAGTTTAGTCCTGGACCAATCAGCCGCTGCCAAATGGATCCAGCATGGCGTGGGCAGTCATCCATGGTGCTTTTGCACTTACCCCCCATGTCTTTTCCTCTATTCAACCCACAGTACACCTTGTGGTTATCGAACTTATCCATTTGAAGTTATTCTGTCGGGGTTGCTCGCTCAATCATTCGTCCACCCCTCTCGCTCGCTCGTCCTCTTGTCAGGACACCACACACAGCCTGCTGCTGACTGACGTCTGCACTCATGGTGGCCTCGTCGGAGTGGACCGACGGTGTGCAACCGCTTTCTCCTGTTCACCTAGTGCGCCCGCCCGGGGTCTTCCCTCCTGGCTATGGTTCGCCTCCCCTCATCTTCTCATCCTCCCCTGCTTTGTTCCTCCTCCGCCTCTGGTGATTTTGTTCCTCTGCTTCGGTGGATCGGTAGGTTTGGTTAGTGTTTGATGTCATCCGGTGTTAGGCTATGTCTTTGGAGATGCCAGGCGCTGGGAATTCTCTGTATTGTGCACTGATTTGACTCTAGGGTTTTAAAGAAGGGGGGTTTTGGGAAGAAACGGACGTTATTAGCCTGGTGTAGTGGGTGAATTTACTATATGTGTAAATTGTTCTGCAATACCTGTCAATTTGGGCCTGGAATTCTGCCTTAGCTCTGTTCAGATAGTATGTGTATAAAAATCTAAACTTTGTAGTTTATTTATGCTTATCATGTTGTAACGTCCAAGATGCGGTATTATCCCTATTTAGGCTCAAGGGCCTCGATGGGGATAGACGCATCTCGTCGTTTCGCAAGTATAGAAATCATTGCAATACATGTAAAAGAGGAGATGATTATATGAGTTGGCTTACACTCGCCACAAGTTAAAATACGAATCCATACAATCATCTAGAAATGCAGGGTCCGACTACGGACGAAATCAAATGAGAAAATCTTATTAAGTTGTCAAGCAAATATAGTACCAATGTCTGCTCTTGCTAAAAATTTTTTATACCAAAATAATAATCAAGGGGGTCCTCATAACAACCCCAACCATGTTAAGAACGCTCAATATGGAACATAACATGGGTAATCGGAAACTAGGGCGGCAAAAGTGGAACAAATCACCAGGCAAAAGGTCAAGCCTTCCACCTTCACCAAGTATATAGGTGCATTAAATTAAATAGCAATAAATAAGGTGATATCCCAAGATATTCATGTTGCCACATGGAAAGAACCTATACCTACAACTAGCAATGCTATAAGAAGGGGGCTGAGCAAGCGGTAACTTAACCAATCAAAGTTTTGCTAGGTATTGGGAGGGGTAGAGGCTTTCATGGAAATTTGGGAGGCTTGACATTTAAGTGATAGGTAACAAGACATAACGATAGAAGCGAAATAACTAGCATAGCAAAAATAGTATCGAGATCCGGGTAACGATCATCTTGCCTGTAGGGTCTTCAGGGGGATAAAGAGCTGGGTCCTCATAGGTGTTCGCTCTAGAATCCTCGAACTCAGTCTCAACACTCGGGTCTACCCATAGAAAAACAACACCAAATAAACATACAAGCAAGGTGCAATGCGCAACCAAGGATGATGCATGACCAATTTGATGTATTTAACATGACAACCCTATGCTAGTCATCTTTCTCATGCAATTATTTAGTTCTTTAATATTCTGGACAAAACATCATGATTAGTTATTTGGACATGCATTAACATGGGCAAAATGAATACTTCTCATGAAAACGATGCAAATGCATATGGAGAACGTTGTGAACGGAGTAATGAAACTCTCGGAGCACTCACGACAAGGTACTAATTGTAACAGAGACAAAACAGAGATTGAGGAAGACCATGGGAAATTTCTTGGTATTCCAAGTGTGTCATTGGATTGGAAATGAAATTTTAGTAGAAATAGACCTAAAGATCATGCAAAACAAGTGGGTGCAACTCCCACAAGGCACAAAACTAAAACACAAGCAATCTGTCCAAAACAACATGTCATATTGCAATCCACACATCAACAAGCTACATCACACTAAAATGCACAACAAGGGCATGGGGATGTAGACAACATGAAGCATAACAATTCATGTCATGATAGCAAATTAAATTGCAACAAGGATCAATAGCAAATGAGCTCACAAGATGGCATATTGAACAACAGTTAATTACTTAGTGAAAAATACCAGTTTTTCACAATCTAAGTTAACAGGTTGGCATACTGATAGCAATAAATATATATGCTACAGAGACTTTCATGACATGAAATTTAACAGCATGTTAGAGAACAAGATGCACTTCAAATAACTCTATTACAGAAACAACAAAACATGTATAGATTACTAGCTAACATCCTCCCAACATGGCATATTGAACTAACCAGATCTTCACACTTCAAAAATATCAAGGAGTAAAGCAGATCAGCTTTTATCAGGTTGGCATGTTTGACAGCAAAACTAACTAGGATGCAACAACTCTACTTGCAAACTATTGTCACATTCTAACAGAGGATAACATGCTCAACAATTCATTTCATTGGGCCAACCACAAAGGAACTACAGATTCATGGCAATCATCATGGAAACATAACAACAAAATAACTAGATTCCAGACTTAGAATTATTTGAGTATATGAAAACAATAATATTTTATAGCATGTTGACAACAGAAATCCACACCCAAACATGGTTTTTCATGGCATGTAAAATTATCTAGGGCTAGTACACATATCAAGGAACAATGTTCATCTATACTAGTATTAAACAAGCAAACATATTCATTGCTACGTGCACCCAGCCGAAGGTACACGTAATAACAAGGATCAATTACAGCCTCACGATCAGGGTCGCTTAAATTGATCTAACCATTAAGATTACCCTAACCCTCAACCATGAGTGTATCTAGCAAATTTCCCAGGCGGACGAAAACTCTGCCCACCCCCATGCCAGTAGTAATAGAGGAAAAAAGGCAATCGCAAAAGAGAAACAACACGTACGATTCGCATGCATTGCTCAACTATACAGAAAGAAAATTGCTAAATTAGAGGCAATCAATTCATTTTTCCCTGTCGTCGCTGCGTTCCGCGTTACCGTCCAGGTGTCTAGGTTGACCTGTGCCATCGTTGCCCTGTGCAGCTGGCGAGGCACCTGACGACGGCCGCGACGATGAGCTCTTGGCCAACACAGGCGTCACCCAGCCTATTGAACTTTGTTGTCGTCCAGGCATCTAGGTTGACCTGCGCCATCGTTGCCCCGTGCACCGGACAATGGCCGCGACGATGAGCTCTTCACCAAAACAGGTGCCGCCCAGACTGTCTAATCTTTGTTGCGGTCCAAGCGTCCAGGTTGACCTGCACCATTGATGCCCTGCGCACCCGATGAAGTAGCATTACAAACAACTACACCTTGTAGCATTATACTAAGTATATTATGCAAATTGAATTCATTTGGGTAAGCAGAGGCACCACAAGAAGGCTCTGAAGGTAAACAATTGGTGGGAGTTGAACATAAAACTCTACTATGTCTGTATTCCGGTAATACTATGCCTTCAAAGATAGTTGTATGATCACATTCTTGACATTCACAGGGTTGAAGGACTTCGTATGGCCCCTACCACTCCCAACGGGTAATGTTCATAACCCAGTCACTCGATTGTTGCTCAACTGTTGAATTTTGTCATGATTTGCAGACCCTAAAGAAACAAAAAGGCAGATGGATAGAGAATGACATGCACAAAATAGGGACGAGATTAATAAGAGAGGCATGAGGCCTACAAACAGAAAACAATTGTCGCTGCCAACGGGTAATGTTCATAACCCAGTCACTCGATTGTTGCTCAACTGTTGAATTTTGTCATGATTTGTAGACCCTAAAGAAACAAAAAGGCAGATGGATAGAGAACGACATGCACAAAATAGGGACGGGATTAATAAGAGAGGCGTGAGGCCTACAAACAGAAAACAATTGTCGCGGCCAAGATCGATGGACTAAATAACAAAGCACACACATAGTTGGTTGTATCACAAGTTAATGATGATCAACTTCATGATGTATGGCCCAGTTGTATTGCTATATAATGATCTATTCTTCATATATTCAGACTGTAATGAGATTAAGAATCAGATGCAAAGGGAGCGGTATGTAAAAAATACAGGAAATATTAAAGCGACAACGTCAAACCCGCAAGCAAAATAAGCATATTGTTGTCGTCCTCGGTGGCAGCAACATTGTGTCACAAGTGCTAGCTACCGGATAATCGGCAATCACACAATTGCAAAACATAACATGTGCAGGTGGTGCAGTACCAAATTCCATGAATTTCAACAGAGACATCCTCGATGAGAAAGAGAATATTTATGAAGATGATAAGTCCAATTACTTGCATAGAAATGATGCGTACCAGATGCAATGAATTTCAAGACAAACAACACTCACACAAATGTCAAACTGTTTGAAAGCCCCCAACTCAGTACAAACGTCGACCTACATATCAAATAAGAGTCTTTAAAAAAGTAGGTTAGTTCATCGATTTTTTAGTGGTGCTAAAGTATCGCAAGTGTTTATTTCTTCTTTCTTTGGGCACTCTATAGTTGATTCAGTTACAGAGCCTTTTTATGGTATCAAACAACCTCTACCAATCCAAGCTAATAATGATCACTCACGCATTCGGTGATCCGCAAGTAAGAAAGTACTATTTGTGATAAAAAAAATATGTATGTGATACAACCAAAAGGTTTTGTCAGTCCTAAGGATGCTAAAAGGTGTGCAAGCTCCAACAATCCTTCTATGGGATGGAGCAAGCATCTCGGAATTGGAATATATGCTTTGATGAGGTAATCAAACTTTTTGGGTTTGTACAAAGTTTGTGAAAAACTTGTATTTACAAGAAAATTAATGGAAGCACTATAGAACTTTTGATATGTATATGTGGTTGACATATTGTTGATCGGAAATAATGTAAATTTTTTGGAAAGCATAAACAGTTGTTTGAAAAGAGTTTATCAAAGGAAGACATGGAGAAAGCTATCTAATTGTTGGGCATCAAGATCTTTAGAGATAGATCAAGATGCTTGATGAGACTTTCAATGAATACATACCTACACAAGATTTTGAAAGAGTTTAAAATGAATCAGTCAAAGAAAGAGTTGCCTGATTTGTAAGGTGTGGAGTTGAGTGAGACTCAAAGGTTGACTACGGCAGAATAAAGAGAAAGGATGAAGGTCGTCCCCTATGCCGTATTCATAAGTTCTGTTTAGTATGCCATGCTGTGTATCGTACATGTGTGTGCCTTGCCATGAGTCTGTCAAGGGGTACAAGTGTGATCCAGGTGTGGATCACTGGACATCGGTCAAGATTATCCTTAGTAACCAGAGGACTAAGGAAATATTTTCTCAATTATGGAGGTGATAAAGAGTTCGTTGTAAAGGGTTACGTCGATGCAAGCTTTAATATCAATCCGGATGACTCTTAGTAGCAATCCGGATACGTATAATCAAGCAAACATTTGGAATAGTTCCAAGTGTAGTGTGGTAGTAGTGTTTTCAGTATGACATAGAGATTTAGAAAGTACACACGGATCTAAATGTCGTAGACGACCTCTCTCACATGCAAAGCATGATCGAGCCCCATAACTCATTGGGTGTTAGATTCATAACAATGTGAATCACATGGTGATGTGAACTAGATTATTGACTCTAGTGCAAGTGAGAGACTGTTGGAAATCTGCCCTAGAGGCAATAATAAATTAGTTATTATCATTAATTAGTTCATGATAATCATTTATTATCCATGCTAGAATTGTATTGATCGGAAATTCAGATACATGTGTGGATACATAGACAACACCATGTCCCTATTATGCTTCTAATAGACCAGCTCGTTGATCAAAGATGGTTAAGGTTTTCTAGCCATGGACATGAGTGGCTAACTTATGAATGCAGGAAGTAAAGTATGGTGGTCTATGCATAACGGACGTGAGCTAGTAATGATCACTAAGTGATCCTGAACACCTACTTACGTCAAACATAACCCCACTGTGTTCTCTGTCGGATAAGGTCTCACGAGGACAGTCATGGTTACGCACACGGTTGGTGTATTTTATTAGAGTTTACTTCGAGTTTACTATGATCGGGTGTTAAACAAAGTTTTCAAGTTGCCACATAACCGTGGGCACGGCTTTCTGAAAGATTTAACCCTGTAGGGGTGCTCCAACTCATCCAACACAAATTAACCACACGCCGAATTGGAATTCCTCAACCACAGAATCACCCGTAGTATTTGCGGAATCCCGATGGAAAATCTCAACTTCGAGATAGCTCGAATTGTCGTCGAAATCCCATGCGCAAGACGTTCGAGAAAGGTAAAACAAATCTAGCAAGACCACCCGACGTGTCGACAAACCCAATAGGGGCCGCGTATCTCGTTCTCAAGACACGACGAATAAGCGAAGCGTACGGTGGCCTGATGGAGATCACCCGAGTTGCCCCGGGTTGGCACCACACGGTGCTCTAGTTTGGACTAGCACCAGCAGCACTGGTCGCCCTGTATTATGTTAAATTACTCCTCAGGTTCGTGACGCCCTATGCTTTAGAAATGGTGTCCAATATTATTATGTTGGGAAAATGTAGTACCAAAGTTGGGCCTTGCTAGACAAGTTTTATCATAAAACGAAAATCAAGGGGATCCCATAACAACCCCGAGCATGTTAGGAGCACTCAATTAGGGAACATAACACCGTACACAAGTAACTATGGCGGCAAAGGTGGAACATAACATAGAGCAAAGGGCCAAGCCTTCCACCCTTTACCAAGTATGTACGTGCATTAAATTAAATAGCAATAATATTGTGATAACAAAAGAATGTCCATGTTGACACATGGAAGCAATTGCACCTGCATCTAGAAACACTATAAGAAGGGCTGAGCACGCGGTAACATAGCCAAACAAAGGTTTGCTGGGATGTGGAGGGGGTAGAGGCTTATCATGGCAATGTTGGGAGGCTTGACAAACAAGTCATAGGTAACGAGACATAATGATGGAAGCGAGACAACTAGCATGGCAATGATAGTAGTGGTATCTAGGGAAATGTGTCATCTTGCCTGAGATCCCGCTTGGAAGAAGAACGAGTCCGTGAAGAAGACGATCCGTGAAGTAGACGAACGAATCATCATACTCCGAATGCTTTTGGAACTCTATCGAGAAGAAGCAATCCGGAACAAACAATCAACACACGATACACAACAACATATGCTTGACATGATGCGCAAACCAATATGATGCATGTCCATTTAATTATGCAAGGCATGGCAAAGTACATCAATCAACTCCTACACATTAAGTGAAGCTCAATATGCAACGGGTTGCATATTGACGAAACTCCACATCTGAATCACTTAGTTCATTCCCGTTAGGTACACGACAATAGTAAATGTTGGTACATGGTAAGAGGTGAAGCATAAATAAACTACTCTATCTAGGCATCTTAAATGAGGTCGGAAACAACTTATAGTATTGCTGAAACGACCCTATATGCATATTATGGTTTTGGGAAATATCTGTTCTAAACATATTTTATATTTGTTAAACAACAAAATTAATGTCACCATGTGATTCTACACATTATTGCAGTCAAGTTACATGTGTGGAACATGTTAATCGGAGCTCTGGTTTTGTACTTATGAAATAAATCATTTTACATGGAATTTACGTAAAATACATGAAAACATCAAGTTAAACATTTCAGAACATGCATGAAAGTTGGATATTGTGAATCTACACGAAATTCTAGTCATTTTATGATGCACGGTTCATGAGATATTAAATGCATGAACTAAAGGAACTATTCTGCAAATCTGTAATTCGTGGGATAAATACTAAATTCGTGGAATCTGAAAAAAGGTATGCAAGCCGAATCTATACACGGGTCTAAATAGAGACATTGGCGCAACATAGCAATGCAGCGCCTGGGGCAAGGGATAGGCAGACTAGGCAGCTCACCATTGGGCCATCAGGCCGGTAGGTGAGGAGGAGGCTTGGCCCTAGCATGGGGCCCAAGTGGCGGAGGCTGGGGCGATGCAGCGGCAGGGCTGGCGGCCCACCTGCTGTGGACGTGGCCCAAATCTGGCAGCTTGGCCGCACGCGCTCGCCTGGTCACCGCAGGCATGAGCGTCTTCCTCCCTGGACGCCGAGAGGCAACCTGTGGCCGCCGCCGCCGGCAAGATCTCCGGCGAGAAGGCATCGGCGGGGGTCAAGATGGAGGGGAATGGATGGATCTTGCCGGTGGGGGCCGGATCTAGTGGTTTGGAGGGCCGCAGGTGGTCGAGGATGGCTCAAGGCATAGCTTCGAGCTCCATTGCATCTCGGGCTCCTTCGTGTCAGGCATGGCAGAGGGAGAGATCATGAGAGAGAGGAAGAAGAAGGAGAGGAACGAGAGTGGGAAGCAGGGCGCAATGGTCCTGGGGCTCGCGGTCTCTGGTGGTGCCGCTAGTCACCGGCAGCGCGAGGAGGAGCACCGGGGGCGAAGGAGCTCTCGTTCCCTCGTTCCAGATCGGGATCGACAAGGTTGCGGGAGCAGGGGAGCTGCGGGGCTGCAGAAGGCGCCCTGGGCCGTTGGATCTGAGATTCGACGGTCCAGTTCGAGTGGGTTTGGATGTCGTGGTTGTTTGGGTGGTGGCTGAGGGTTGGAGAGGTGCGGAATTCGAGGAGGGGATTAGGGTTGCATCCAAAAATGGAACGAGGGTCAGCTTAAATAGGAAAGGGGTCTAGGGTTAGGGGTTTGAGAGGGTTTTTGCTCCATTTTCGAGTCGTTTGATCTCGATCGGATGGCTCAGAAGCGGAGGGGGTTGCTAGGTGGGTTGTTGGGCTGTGGATTGGGGGTGTGGGCTGAGAAGAGAGGGAGTGGTGGCCTGTGGCACGAGTTTTCAAACACCACCGCTACGGTCGACTGTTGGGGTATCAAAAAACTTCTGATTGCAACGAAATTTGGCAGGCCGTCTACCTACAAAATAACAAGACCGCATGCTAACTTTTGACCCAATCCGAGAAAGTTTTATATGCACTTTTGAAAACCATATTTTACCGATGCTACGGGCGCGTGCGTGTGTGGTTGGTCTCGAAACGATCGACGACACGAACGGAGTGAACCGTCAACTACGAGTGGATGCAAGTTTTCAAAAACGAGTGATGATGCTATGCGGATGACGCGAATGATGCAATGATGAATGCGACAACCAGACGAAACACAAGACGAGAATGGAAATAAAAGGGGAATCTTCTGGAGCGTCGGTCCCGTGCTATTACAACTCTCCTCCACTACATGAGGATCTCGTCCCGAGATCATAGAATGAGAAGGGGAAGAGACAGAGTAAGAGGAGGAGGTAAAACTTAGTTGCTTCTTTGACCAACCAGTGAAACCACATGAACTTGAAGGATTGCAAGAGAAGAAGAATGATATGAGGAACAAGCAAGACTTCAAAAGAAATTTTGGTAGCACTTCGGTAGGATAGAGGGAAAAACTTGATAAGATGGAAAGAACTTGACAAAAGGGCATAACATTCCGGTTAAATTAGTAAGCAAAGAAGGAACATGATCTTGACAAAACGAGATGATGGACTGAAGAGAGCAACGTCATGATGCCCCCAGAACAAAAGAATAGAAACTAGACCCCTGGAAAGAAAAGGATGGAGAAGAAAATGACAATTCTACCACAATCAAATTTGTAAAGCATCCATATAATGAAAGGATTGAACGAGGTTGTTGGAAAATCAACAACGAAAAGAAAGCTTGTTGTGGGCTTATGGAAAACATCTCAAAATGATGAGGTGACAACCGGCCACTAACGGAGAGAAAGATTACATGGAAGCAACAAGATATGCAAAACTTCTTTCACCAAGAGGATACATTGAGAACTTGGAACTTGGTATGCACCATGATAGCACCAATAAATAGGAAACACTTTAGGTGAACCCGATCCAAGATAACTCTGAGAAGGAAATGATGGGTTCACTTATATCATTCTTGACAAATTTCCTTTGAGACTCCTCATAATCAAGAGTTTAATAACACCATCTCAAAAGACAATGGAGAATGCATTGAACTTAGAAATGCGAGAAAAGAATGCTTGAGCACCTCAGAATCTTGAAGAAAAATTCGAGAAGAATTACATCCTTAACAGACCACCATGAAGAAGCATCGGGATGAACTCCGAAATGAAAGGATGATAGAAAAGAATTGAAGGTTGTGAAACGACAAGATTGAGGCCTTGCTATGCTTTAGATGAAGCTTCACGAAGATATATTTGAGAATAACTGGGAACTCCTGAAAGAAAAGATGAGAACGCTTGAAATCGAGAACTTGATATCATGAACAACTCTGGAAGAAGGACTGAAATCCCCTTGATGAAACAAGAATAAGAACTATGTTATGCTTATCCTTCATCAAGTTAAATTGATGACAGGCAACGGATTTAGCATACCACTTATTCTTCTTGAATAGACTAGAGAGAAAGATATGGCACAAACTTGAAGAAGTCTTCCACGAAACACCGGTATGAAATTGGAACCAAAGGGGATATTACGAATGAATGGCATACATGAGACGAAGAGATCATGATCCGCCTAGAGAAATCTTGAACGAAGCACAAGAAAAATTGAGATATGAACAAAGGGACAACAATTGAGAAGAATCCGAGAACGAAGGCTGAAAGCTGGGAATGACGAAATCTTCTGAAATGATGGCCTTCGGAGGATCAAGAAATGAAAACAATCATGAAATGCACCGGATATATATGGGGGAATTACTCATGATTCAAACAAATTGAGAGGATACCACGAAGTTTGAGCAGGGAATTCTTCAAAAGAACGGATAAGGATTTAAAAGAAAAACTCTCCTTCGATCTTCAGTGCAGAGAATGATGATGAGAAACAACACCATGAATTACTAAGATACTTCGGAATAATGAATATATAAGGTTGAGTCAATGATGAAAATGATTTAGAAGCGATCTTCGAGAAGGAATATGACTGATGAAAATCATTCTTACATCCTATTGATAAGAACTTGAGGACATCTCTAGAAAGATTAGAAGAGCTACGTAAGATCCTGGGGGAAAACCTGTGGGTTATGGGCCCACTGAAAAGAAACCACCATTGAAATGAATGCTTAGAAAGAGAGATTGCACCGGTACAAATGAAAACTTGATGAGGTGAGAACCCTCGAAATAATCTGGAAGGATTATTGAATAGCAGCACGAAACATCTGAGATATCTTCAACACTCCTGATAGAATAGAGAGAGACGACAACCAAGAGATACTTGGACAAGAATTATACACACGAAAAACTTTTAGCGAATGAAAAGGATATGATGAACACCAAGAGGTTGATTTGAATTCACCAGAGAAGAATAACAACTACAACAAAGGATATGAAGATAGGTCTTGAAATTGTAACTCCTGAGAATATCCACAAGAATCACCGAATACAATACAGAATAAATGATAGGGGAAGCATTGATGAAGAGAAAGGCACCTAGACGAGAATATAACCACAGAAGAAAAAGGGTGGGGGTGGGGAAAACCAAAGACAACTTGGAACAGATGAGACGAACTCCAGAAGGAAATATGGGGATTGATCTTGCAAATATTAAAGAGGATAGAATTATCTTGAAGAGAAGCACACCTGTAGGAAAAGAATTAATATGACAACTTGGTTGAGCAAAAGAGTTAGCAATCCCACAGAAATATGAGAACACTACTTCGGAAAGATGTGAGATCACCACTTGACATCGAAGCAACTCGAATTACCATATTCAAAAACAAAACAAAGGATGAGGCTTACAAAACAAGCCAGAAAAAAAAATACATAATAGAGATATCGTCTGATATTTTTGTGGTAAAATTTCCATGGGTTTGATCGTACATTGGATTGTCATATTGAAATGATCCTCAAATATGCTCCCTAGGCATAGCGAGCTACAAGGCTTGACGAAGCATACCGAGACTATCCTCTGTAAAAAAGACCGTGAACAAACAAACCACTAGATATCGAATCCCAACCTCACATCATGATCTGTTGGAACATAACCTAGGTAAATACTTGAATTCCCACCTAAGAACTCCCGAAATCTTCCGGTTATGCAATCGGGTGTTGGGGATACAAGGAGGCAAAATATCTCACACAACTAACAAGCCCTACACTCCAACTGTATCCATTTGTAAACACATAACCAAGAAAACCTCGGAAATTGTGTACCTCAGACCTTTGAAAAACATCCGATATACTAGCCATGGCAATACCTCTGATCGCTCTCCCTTGTACTGGGTGGCGCCAACTACTCTCACCACAAAGAGTATAGAAGTGTTTTTAATGTTGGAGACTTGTAGTATTCTGGAACTGCGACGATACAAATGTGACGACAACACCTCGGAGCTCAACTCCCCGGGACATTGCCACAACCCCTAAATGTCAGGAGGCACCAAGAACAATGTTCTCATCACAAACATATTGGAACGATCCCAACAATACCCGCATGATCCTAAAAAATTGAGTGAAAAAGAGAAGGGGAGTAGGATTAAAAATTCTTAAGCCGAATATCTCACCAAAGTATAGAACAGGAGTAAAAGAAACCTACTCTCCAATATATAACTAGACTCAAAATAATTTTTCACTAGACTCGACTCGGCCAAGTTTGATCAATCAAGGGTGCTCCTAGGTCGGTACAGGCTCTGATACCAACTTGTAACGCCCAAGATGCGATCCTATCCTTATTTGGGTGCGAGGGCCTTGACAAGGATAGAAGCGCATCTCATCATTTCTTAAGAATGGATATCATTATAAGTACATGTACAGAAGAGATGAGTATATGGAATTGGCTTACACTCGCCACAAGCTACATCAAGATCACATCAATACAACAATATATTCAAACATCATGCAGAAGAGAAGGGTCCGACTACGGATGAAAACAAACGATAAAAAGACATCCATCCTTGCTATCCCAGGCTGCCTCCTGGAACCCATCCTAGATTGATGAACAAGAAGAGGAACTCCAAATCAAAACAAGCATCATGCTCACGTTAAATCATCGCATTACCTGTACCTGCAACTGTTGTTGTAGTAATTTGTGAGTCACAGGGACTCAGCAATCTCATTTCCAAGGGTATCAAGACTAGCAAAGCTTAATGGGTGAGGTACGGTTAAGTTGTGAGGCTGCAGCAAGCAACTAAGCATTTATTTGAGTGGCTAACTTACGAATACAGGAAGTAATGTATGGTGGTCTATGCATAATGGATGTGAGCTAGTAATGATCACTAAGTGATCTTGAACACCTATTTACGTCAAACATAACCCCACCATGTTTTCTCTTGGATAAGGTCTCACGAGAAGAGACAGTCATGGTAGTCATGGTTACACACACAGTTGGTGTATTTTATTTGAATTTACTTCAAGTTTACTATGACCGGGTGTTAAGCAAAGTTTCCAAGTTGCCACATAACCGCGGGCACGGCTTTCCAAAAGATTTAACCCTGCAGGGATGCTCCAACTCATCCATCACAAATTAACCACACGCCGATTTGGAATTCCTCAACCGCGGAATCACCCGTAGTATTTGCAAAATCCCGATGGAAAATCTCAAATTCGAGATAGCCCGAAGTGTCATCAAAATCCCACGTGCAAGACGTTCGAGAAAGGTAAAACAAATCCAGCAAGACTGCCCGACGTGTCGACAAACCCGATAGGAGCCGCATATCTCGTTTTTAGGACATGATGGATAAGCGAAGCATATGGTGGCCTGGTAGAGATCACCCGAGTTGCCCCAGGTTGTCCCCACACAGTGCTCTAGTTTTGGAAAAGCACCAGCAGCACTAGCCCCCTGTATTATGTTAAATTACTCCTCAGGTTTATGACGCCCTATGCTTTATAAATGGTGTTCAGTATTATTATTTTGGGAAAATTTAGTACCAAAGTTGGGCCCTTCCAGACAAGTTTTATCCTAAAACGAAAATCAAGGGGTCCCCATACCAACCCCGAGCATGTTAGGAGCGCTCAATTATGGAACATAACACAGGTACACAAGTAACTAAGGCGGCAAAGGTGGAACAAAACACCAAGCAAAAATCCAAGCCTTCCACCCTTTACCAAGTATATACATGCATTAAATAAATAGCAATAATATTGTGATAACAAAAGAATGTCCGTGTTGACACCTGGAAGCAATTACACCTGCAGGTAGAAACGCTATAAGAAGGGCTGAGCACGCGGTAACATAGCCAAACAAAGGTTTGCTGGGATGTGGAGGGGTTAGAGGCTTATCATGGCAATGTTGGAAGTCTTGACAAACAAGTGGTAGGTAAAGAGACATAACGATGGAAGCGAGACAACTAGCATGGCAATGATAGTAATGGTATCCAGGGGAATGTGTCATCTTGCCTGAGACCTCGCTTGGAAGAAGAACGAGTCCATGAAGAAGACGATCCGTGAAGTAGACGAATGAATCCTCACACAACGAACGCTTTCCGAACTCTATCGAGAAGAAGCACTTCAGAACAAACAATCAACACATGATATATGACAACATATGCATGACATGATGCACAAAACAATATGATGCATGTCCATTTAATTATGCAAGGCATGGCAAAGTACATCAATCAACTCCTACACATTAAGTGAAGCTCAATATGCAACGAGTTTCATATTGGCGAAACTCCACATTTGAATCACTTAGTTCATTCCCGTTAGGTACACGAGAATACTAAATGTTGGTACATGGCAAGAGGTGAAGCATAAATAAACTACTCTATCTAGGCATCTTAAATGAGGTCGGAAACAACTTATAGTATTGCTGAAACGACCCCATATGCATATTATGATTTTGGTCCAGATCTGTCCTAAAAATATTTTATATTCTTTTGAACAACAAAATTAGTGCCACCATGTGATTCTACACATTATTCCATTCAAGTTACATATGTGGAACATGTTAATCGGAGCTCCGGTTTTGTACTTATGAAATAAATCATTTTTTATTGCATTTACGTAAAATACATGTAAACAGCAAGTTAAACATTTTAGAACATGCATGAAAGTTAGATATTGTGAATCTACACGAAATTCTAGTCATTTAACATATATAAAGTATTTCGATCCGATGCACGGTTCATGAGATATTAAATGCATGAACTAACGGAACTATTCTGCAAATCTGTAATTCCTGGGATAAATACTAAATCCACAGAATCTAAAAAAAAGGTCTAAGGGCCGAATCTATACACGGGCCTAAACAAACATTGGCGCAACATAGTAATGCAGTGCCTGGGGTGCGGGATAGGCAGACTAGGCAGCTCTGCATTGGGCCATCAAGCTGGTCGATGAGGAGGAGGCTAGGCCCTAGCGCGGGGCCCAAGTGGCGAAGGCTGGGACGATGCAGCGGCTAGGCTGGCGGCCCACCTGGCTGTGGACGTGGTCCAATTCCGGCGGCTAGGTCACAAAACCTCGCCTGGTCAACGCGGGCACGAGCATCTTCCTCCCTAGACGTCAAGAGGCAACATGTGGCCGCCGCCGCTGGCAACATCTCTGGCGACCAGGCGTCGGCTGGGGTCAAGATGGATGGGAATGGATGGATCTTGCTGGTGGGGGCTGGATCTCGTGGTTTGGAGGGCCGCAGGAGGTTGAGGACGGCTCAAGGCATAGCTTCGAGCTCCATGGCATCTCGGGCTCCTTCCTGTGAGGCTTGGCAAAGGGAGATATTATGAGAGAGGGAGAAGGAGAGGAACGAGAGAGGGAAGCAGGGGCGCAACGGTCCTGGGGTTCGCGGTCTCCGATGGTGGCGCCAGTCGCCAGCACCACGAGGAGGAGAACAGGGGCTAAGGAGCTCCCGTTCCCTCGATCCAGATCGAGATCGGCGTGGTTGCGAGAGCAGGGGAGCTACGGGGTTGCGGGAGGCGCCCTAGGCCATTGCATCTGAGATTCGACGGTCCAGTTCGAGTGGGTTTGGATGTGGTGGTTGTTTGGGTGGCGGCTGGGGGCTGGAGAGGTGCGAAAATTGAGGAGGGGATTAGGGTTGCGTCCAAAAATGAAATGAGGGCCGGCTTAAATAGGAAAGTTGTCTAGGGTTAGGGGTTTGAGGGGTTTTTTGCTCCGTTTTCAAGCCGTCCGATCGAGATCGGACGGCTCGGAAGTGGAGGGGGTTTCTAGGTGGGTTGTTGGGCTGTGGAGAGGGAGTGTGGGCTAAGAAGAGAGCGAGGTTGGTGGCCCGTGGTATGAGTTTTCAAACACCGAAACATCCGACAAATAAACCGATCACGATGCCGCTATGGTCAACTGTTGGGGTATCAAACGACTTCTGATTGCGACAAAATTTTGCAGGCCATCCACCTACAAAATATCAAGACCGCATGACAACTTTTCACCCAATCCGAGAAAGTTTATATGCAGTATTAAAAACAATGTTTTATGGATGCCGTGGGCGCGTGCGTGTGTGGTTGATCTCGGAACGGTCGACGACACGAACGTAGAGAACCGGCAGCTATGAACGGATGCAAGTTTTCAAAAATGAGTGATGATGCTATGTAGATTACGTGAATGATGCAATGATGAATGCGACAACCACACGAAACACAAGATGAGAATGGAAATAAAAGGGGAATCTTTAGGAGCGTCGTCCCGGGCTGTTACACCAATAGTCTCCCACTTGCACTAGAGTCAATAATCTAGTTCACATCACCATGTGATTTACATTGTTAGGAATCTAACACCCAATGAGTTCTGGGGTTTGATCATGATATGCATGTGAGAGAGGTCTTTAGTCAATGGGTCTGCGACATTCAGATCCATGTGTACTGTGCAAATCTCTATGTCATACTGTAGACAATGCTACCACACTCCACTTGGAGTTATTCCAAATGGCTGCTCCACTATACGTATCTAGATTGCTACTCAGGCTCACACAGATTGGTGTTAATGCTTGCATCGACGTAACCCTTTACATCACCTCCATAATCGAGAAATATTTCCATAGTCCACTAGTTACTAAGGACAATTTTGACCGTTATCCAGTGATCCACTCCTGAATCACTCTTGTACCCCTTGACAGACTCATGGCATGGCATACTATATAGAGCATATGGATAAAGCATAGGGGACGACATTCGTCCTTTCTCTTTCTTCTGCCGTGGTCGAGCTTTTAGTCTCACTCAACTCCACACCTTACAAATTAGGCAAGAACTCCTTTGACTGGTCCATTTTGAACTCTTTCAAAATCTTGTCTAGGTATGTACTCATTGAAAGTCTCATCAAGCATCTTGATCTACCTCTATAGATCTTGATGCCCAACAATTAAGTAGCTTTATCTAGGTCTTCCTTTGAAAAACTCCTTTCAAACAATCATTTATGCTTTACAGAAATTCTACATCATTTCTGATCAATAATATGTCAACCACATATGCTTATAAAAAATTCTGTAGAGCTCCCACTCACTTTCTTGTAAATACAAGTTTCTCATAAACTTTTTATAAACCCAAAAACTTTGATCACCTCATCAAAGCGTATATTCCAACTCGGAGATGCCCTCTCCAGCCCATAGACGAATCGCTGGAGCTTGCACACCTTTTATCATCCTTAGGACTCACAAAACCTTCTGGTTGTATCACATACAACCTTTCCTGAAATAAACCATTAAGGAAACGATGTTTTAACATCCATATCCTAGATTTGATAATTGAAAAATGCAGCAACCGCTAACATAATTCCAACAGACTTTAGCGTCACTAACGGTGAGAAAGTCTCATCGTAGTCAATTCCTTGAACTTGGCAAAAACTTCTTTGCGACAAGTCGAGCTTTATAAATGGTGACATTCACCAATAGTGAATGTCTTCATCTTAAAGGTCCATTTGTACTCAACAACCTGCCATTCAACGGGCAAGTCTACCAAAGTCCATACTTGGTTTTCATACATGGGTCCTTTCTCGGATTTCATGTCCTCTAACCATTTGTTGGAATCCACGCCCATCATCGCTTCTCCATAGTTCGTCGGCTCATCGTTGTCCAACTACATGAGCTCTAAGACGGGGTTGTCGTACCACTGAAGAGCAGTACGCGTCCTTGTCGACCTACGAGGTTCGATAGTAACCTGATCCGAAGCTTCATGATCATCATCATTAACTTCCTCTTCAACTGACGTAGGCTCCACAGAAACATCTTTCTGTGTTGCGCTACTCTCTGGTTGAAACAAAGGTTCAACAACCTCATCAATTTCTATCTTCGTCCCACTCAATTCTTTCAAGAGAAACTCTTTCTCGAGAAAGGACTCGTTTTAGCAACAAACACTTTGTGCTTGGATCAAAGATAGAAGGTTTACCCAACTGTTACGTTAGGGTATTCTATCAAGATGCATTAGTCCGCTTTAGTTTCGAGCTCATTAGGTGAAAACCGTTTTTCACATAAGCATCGCAACCACAAACATTAAGAAATGGCAGCTTAGGTTTCTACCAAACCATAATTCATATGTGTCATCTCAACGGACTTAGATGGTGCCCTATTAAAGTGAATGGATTTGTCTCTAATGCATAATCCCATAACGATTGTGACAAAACGATAAGAGACATCATAGTATGCACCATATCCTATAGAGCATGACTACGACGTTCGGACACACCATCACACTACGGTTTTTCCAGGAGGAATCAACTATGAAACAATTTCCACATTGTCTTAAGTTGCATACCAAACTCATAACTCAGATATTCACCTCCATGATCATATCATAGACATTTTATCTTCTTGTCACGATGATCTTCAACTTCACTCAGAAACTGCGTGAACCTTTCAAACGTTTCAGACTTGTGTTTCATTAAGTAAATATCCCCATATTTACTCAAATCATCAGTGAAGGTAAGAAAATAACGATATCCACTGTGTGTTTCAACACTCATTGTACTACATACATCACCATGTATCAATTCTAATAAGCCACTGGGCCGCTCCATCATACCGGAAAACAGTGTCTTAATCATCTTGCCCAAGAGGCATGGTTCACATGTCTCAACCGATTCGAAATCGAGTGAGTCAAAAGATCTATCAGCATGGAGTTTCTTCATGCGCTTTACACCAATATGACCTTCGTGGCAGTGCCACAAGAATGTGGTACTTATCATTACTAACTTGCATCTTTTGGTATCATTATTATAAATATGTGTATTGCTACGATCGAGATTCAACAAATCATTCACATTGGGTGCATGACCATTAAAGGTATTATTCATATAAACATAATAACCATTATTCTCTAAGTTAAATGAATAATTGTATTGCAATAAAAATGATCTAATCACATTCATGCTCAACGCAATCGCCAAATATTTATTTAGGTTCATCACTAATCCCGAAGGTAGGGAGACCGTGCGATGGCGATCACATCAACCTTGGAAACACTTCCAACACTCATCGTCACCTCACCCTTAGCTAGACTCCGTTTATTCCGTAGCTTTTATTTCGAGTTACTAAAATTTAGCCACAAGAATGTGGTACTTATCACTACTAACTTGCATCTTTTGGTATCATTATTATAAATATGTGTATTACTACGATCGAGATTCAATAAATCATTCACATTGGGTGCATGACCATTGAAGGTATTATTCATATAAACAAAATAACCATTATTCTCTAACTTAAATGAATAACCGTATTACAATAAACATGATCTAATCATGTTCATGCTTAACGCAGTCACCAAATATTTATTTAGGTTCATCACTAATCCCAAGGGTAGGGAGAGCATGCGATGGTGATCACATCAACCTTGGAAACACTTCCAACACTCATCGTAACCTCACCCTTAGCTAGACTCCGTTTATTCTGTAGCTTTTATTTCGAGTTACTAACATTTAGCAACCAAACCGGTATCCAATACCCAGGTGCTACTAGGAGTACTAGCAAGGTACACATCAATAACACGTATATCAAATATACTTTTGTCGACATTGCCAGCCTTCTTATCTAACAAGTATCTAGGGTTGTTCCACTTCAGCGACCGTTCTCCTCATAATAGAAGCACCTAGTCTCGGGTTTGGGTTCAACCTTGGGTTTCTTCACTAGAGCAGCAACTGACTTGCCATCCATGAAGTTTCCCTTCTAGCCCTTGCCTTTTTCGAAACTAGTGGTTTCACTAACCATCAACACTTGATGCTCCTTCTTGATTTCTACCTTCGCGGTGTCAAACATCATGAATGGCTCAAGGATCATTATTTCCATGCCTGGCATTTTATAGTTCATCACGAAGCTCTAGTAGCTTAGTGACAGTGACTTGGAGAACTATATCAATCACTATCTTATCTGGAAGATCAACTCCCACTCGATTCAAGCGATTGTAGTACCCAGACAATATGAGCACATGCTTAGTGATTGAGCTATTCTCCTTCCTCTTGTAGGCAAAGAATCTTGTTGGAGGTCTCATACCTATCAACACGAGCACGAGCCTGAGATCCCAATTCCAGCTCTTAGAACATCTCATATGTTCTGTGATGTTCAAAACGTTTTGGAGCCTCAATTCAAAGCCGTAATGCATGATGCACTAAACTATCAAGTAGTCATCAGAACGTGCCTGTCGGATGTTCACAACATCTACATATGACGCTTGAGGGGGTGGCGCACCGAGCGGTGCATCAAGGATATAAGCCTTTTGTGCAGCAATGAGGACAATCCTTAGATCACGGACCCAGTCCGCATTATTGCTACCATCATATTTCAAATCTATTTCCCTAGTAACATATAAAAATTCAAGGGAGCTACCGCGCGAGCTAGTAATCTACAACATAATTTGCAAAGACATTTTTACTATGTTCATGATAATGAGTTTAGTTAATCATATTGCTTAAAAACTCCCACTCAAATTGACATCCCTCTGGTCATTCGAGTGTCACATGATCCAAATCCACCAACTCAAGTCCGATCATCACGTGAGTTGAGGTGGTTTCAATGGTGAACATCTTCATGTTGATCATATCTGTTATATGACCCATGTTTGACCTTTCGATCTATTGTGTTCCGAGGCCATGTCTGTACATGCTAGTCTCATCAAGTTTAACCCGAGTGTCCCGCATGTGCAACACTGGCTTGCACCCATTGTATGTGAACGTAGAGTCTATCACGCCCGATCATCACGTGGTGTCTCGACACGACCAACTTTTTCAATGGTGCACACTCGGGGAGAACACAATTCACCTTGAAATTTAAGTGAGGGGTCACCTTATAATGCTACTGTCATCCTAAGCAAAACAAGGTGCATAAAAGGAGTAACATCACATGCGAAACATAAGTTACATGATATGGCCATGGACTTGTGCTTTTGATCTTCATCTTCAAAGCACCGGCATGATCTCCATCATCACCGGCATGACACCATGATCTCCATCAACGTGTCGCCATCGAGGCTGTCGTGCCAACTATTGCTTCCACGACTATTGCTAACTCATAGCGATAAAGTAAAGCAAAAACGGCAAAAATAATTAAAGACAACCCTATGGCTCCTGCCGGTTTCTGTACTCATAGACATGCAAGTCATGATATTCTATACAAAACATGATCATATCATACATCATATATATCTCATCATGTAATTGGTCATATCACATCACAACAAACCCTGTAAAAACAAGTTAGACATCCTCTAATTGTTGTTGCAAGTTTTATGTGGCTGCAACGGGTATCTAGCAAGAACAATTCTCACCTACGCATAAACCACAACGGTGATGCACAAATTGCTATTCAACCTTCTCAAGGACCTCCTTTGTCGAGTCCGATCCAACTAGAGTAGGAGAGACAGATACCCACCAGCCATCTTTGTGTAACAAAGTTACACGTCAATCGATGGAAACGGTCTCTCGTAAGCATACGAGTAAGGTTGGTCCGAGCCGCTTCATCCCACAATACCGCTTAATCAAAACACGACCAAGGGAGGAAGAAATCTAAGCATCAACGCCCACAAACTCCTTTGTGTTCTACTCATGATCTCATCTACACATAGACCTAGCTCATGATGCCACTGTTGGGGAACGTTGCATGGGAAACAAAAAATTCCTACGCACAAGCAAGATCTATCCATGGTGATGAGTATCTATGAGAGGGAGAGTGGATCTACATACCCTTGTAGATTGCTAAGCGGCAAGCGTTAAGAAACGCGGTTGATGTAGTCAAATGTCTTCGCGATCCAAATCGCCAAGCATCCCGTGATCCCATCACGATCTTTCTCGCGATCCAATCACGATCTGTCCCATGATCCAGTCGTGGTCCTTCCAATCTAGTACCGAACAAACGACACCTCCGCGTTCAGCACACGTATAGCTCGATGACGATGTCCGCCTTCTTGATCCAGCAAGAGGGGGCTGAGAGGTAGATGAGTTCTCCGGCAGCACAACGGTGTGGTGGTAAACTAATCCTGTAGGGCTTCGCCTAAGCACCATAGAACTAATCTAGAGAAGAAACTGATCTAGGGAAGAAGAGGGCAGCACATGGCAATTAGGGTTTAGTGCTTTTCCCCTCTCCCCTCCAGTCTATATAGGCGGAGCGGAGGCAGGCCGGCGCCCTAGGGCTGGCCCCTTTGCCTTGGCCGCAAGGAGGAGAGGAGGAGTCCTCCTCCAATCCTAGTAGGATTAGGAGTCCTCCTTCCCACTTGGAAACTCTTTCCACCTTGGGTTTTTTCCACCCCAGTCGCATGAGCCTTTAGTAGGGGCTTCGGCCAGCCCACCAGGGGCTGGTTTGCCTCCTTCCACAGCCCATGTAGCCCTTTGGGTCAAGACACCCCTCCCGATGGTCCCCCGGCACCCTCCCGACAATCCTGGTACACTACCGATGAACCCGAAACTTTTCTGGTGACCAAAACGGGACTTCATATATATCAATCTTTACCTCCGGACCATTCTGGAGCTCCTCGTGATGTCCAGGATCCCATCCAAGACTTTGAACAACCTTCAGCCACCACCATACATAACTCTACTGTATCGGAACTTCATCGAACCTTAAGTGTGCAGACCCTGCGGGTTTGAGAACTATGTAGACATGACCAAGACACCTCCAAGATCAATAAAAAATAGGAGGACCTGGATGCCCATATTGGTTCCTACATATTCTATGGAGATCTTTATCAGTTGAACCTGTATGTCAAGGATTCAGTTAATCTCGTACGTTGTTCCCTTTGTTCTTCGGTATGTTACTTGCCAGAGATTCAATCGTCGGTATCTCTATACCTAGTTAATCTCGTTACCGTCAAGTCTCTTTACTCGTTCCGTAATACAAAATCCCTTCGCTAAAACTTTAGTCACTTTGCTTGCAAGGCTTGTTGTGATGTTGTATTACCGAGTGGGCCCTGAGATACGTCTCCGTCACACGGAGTAACAAATCCCAGTCTTGATCCGTGCCAACCCAACAGACACCCTCGGAGATACCTGGAGAGCACCTTTATAGTCACCCAGTTACGTTGCGGCGTTTGATTCACACAAGGTACTCCTCCGGTGTCAGTGATTTGCATGGTCTCATGGTCATAGGAATAGATACTTGACACACAGAAAACTATAGCAATAAACTGACACGATCTTATGCTATGCTTATAGTTTGGGTTTGTCCATCACATCATTCTCCTAATGATGTGATCCCATTATCAAATGACATATCATGTCTGTGGTCAGGAAACCTTGACCATCTTTGATCAACGAACTAGTTAACTAGAGGCATACTAGGGACACAGTGTTGTCTATGTACCCACACATGTATTTTAGTTTCCAATCAATACTATTATAGCATGGATAATAAACGATTATCACGAACAAGGAAATATAATAATAACCAGTTTATTATTGCCTCTAGGGCATATTTCCAACGTTCGGTGTTCCCAGGGAACTGGCTGAGCACCAACTCCGAACAGATCCTAAGGTCAAACCAGTCAACGAGTACTTGTGTCAATCTTCCATCAAGAAGCGCAAGGTGGTTGGTGAAGAAATAGCTCGGGTCTTGGCTGCCGAATTCATTCGGGAGGTATAACCCTCCGAGTGGCTCGCGAATGTTGTTCTGTTGCCTAAGAAGGATAAAACATCACTCTGTATGTATATTGACTTCAAACACCTCAATCGGGAATGCCCAAAATATCATTTTCCTTTACCATGGATAGATCAAATAGTGGACTCTACTGCCGGATGCGAACGTATGTCATTCCTGGATGCGTACTCTGGGTACCACCAGATCCGAATGTACGGCCCTGATGAAATAAAAATGTACTTCATCACCCCCATTCGGGTGTTTCTTCTACGACACAATGCCATTCGGCCTGAAAAATGCTTGCGCTAATTTCCAACGCATGATCCAGAAATGTTTGCAAAGGCAGATCAGTCGAAACGTAGAAGCTTATATGGACGATATCGTGGTCAAGTCTAGGAAAGATTCCGACCTCCTGGTTGACCTCGCTGAAACCTTCGCGATCCTATGGCTATTTGGAAAAAAGTTGAATCCAGCCAAGTGCACATTCAGAGTGCCTGTGGGAAAGTTGCTCGGTTTCCTCATTTCCGAACATGGGATTGACACCAATCCGGACAAAATCGGTGCCATAGTGTAGATGAAGCAACCAGAAAGCATGCATGACATGCAAAGGTTGACAGGTTGCCTTGCGGCCCTGAGCTGATTCACCTCAAGACTCGCTGAAAAGGATTTGCATCTTTACCAACGGATGAAAAAGTTTGACAAATTCAAGTGGACTACTGAAGCGCAAGCCGCGTTTGAAGAACTCAAGGCATTGTTGTCCACCCAGTCGGTGTTAGCTGCTCCGGGCATCTAGGAACCTTTGCTCATGTACATCGCAGCCACTAACCAAGTGGTGAGCACTGTCCTTGCAGCAGAGCGCGAGGATCCAGGAAAAATATTCAAAGTTCAAAGACCCATGTATTATATCTCAAAAGTTTTGACCCCCTACAAGCAAAGGTACCCACATTATCAAAAGCTGGTCTATGGTATTTACCTGACTGTAAAAAAGGTGGTTCACTACTTCTAAGATCACTCGGTCACGGTCATTAGCAACGCTCCCTTGTCTGAGATTCTGCACAATCGAGACGCAGTGGCCGAGTGGCAAAATGGGCAATTGAGCTCCTTCCGTTGGAGATCCAGTTTGAAGCTAAGAAAGCAATCAAGTCCTAGGCATTGGTTGATTTTATGTCCGAGTGGATTGAACAGGAGAAATAAACCCCAAGTGTTCCCGAACACTAGACTATGTTCTTTGAAGGATACAAGATGCTCAATGGCTCAGGGGCTGGCGTTGTCTTTGTTTCTCCCAAAGGAGATCGGCTGAATTACGTCCTCCAAATCCATTTCGATTCATTAAACAATGAGACCAAATACGAAGCCCTCCTGCATGGACTCCGAATGGCTATATCACTCGGCATTCGTCGTTTGATGGTCTACGGAGATTCGGACCTTGTTATCAACCAATTGATGAAAGAGTGGGACATTTGGAGTCCATCTATGACTGGTTACTGCATTGTAGTCAGAAAGCTAGAAAAGAATTTTGAAGGTTTGGAGTTGGATCACATTCCTCGCGCAAAGAATCGGGCAGCAGACGACCTAGTTAAAAATTGGATCCACTTAGTAGGCAGCTCCCAAGGACATATTCCTCGAACATCTGCACACCCCTACAATTGCAGAAGATCCTTTCATAGAGGATCCCCCACAAGAAGTTGGTCCAACAAATCCGACTGAGGTTGACGTCCTAGCTATGGTCGACTTAGTCCACGAAATGCTGGTAATCACTCCCGTGTGGACTCAAGCTTATTTGGCATACTTGCTCTGGCAAGAACTCCCCAAAGATGAAGACGAGGCTCGCCAAATCGTTCATCGATCCAAATCATTTGAAGTTTTGGGAGATCAATTGTACAAGAAAAACACCACAGGAGTCACACAAAAATGCATCTCCCTGGAGGAAGGGCTGCAGATCCTACACGAGATTCACTCGGGAACTTGTGGTCATGACGCGTCCTCTCGGACATTGGTCGCCAAGGCTTTTCGAGCAAGTTTTTATTGGCCCCGAGCCAATCAAGCCGCCAGAGATCTGGTCGATATGTTTGTTGGGTATCAATTCTATAAGAGCAAATCCCACAAGCCTGCGTCCACATTAAAGACTATCCTGCTCAGTTGGCCATTCGCCGTGTGGGGCCTCGACATGGTTGGACCTCTGCAAACTGGAACGAGTGGATTCACCCACCTGCTTGTAACGGTCGATAAGTTAACCAAGTGGATTGAGGCAAAACCAATCAAGAGTTTGGATGCGAGCACTGCCATCAGTTTTATTCAGCAGATCATCTTTAGGATCGGTGTGCCGCATGACATCATCACAGATAACAGGAAGAACTTTGATTCGACGAGTTTCGCGAATTCTGCTATTCCTAGGGCACTTGGGTTAACTATGCCTCCGTGTCTCCCCCATGGCCGAATGGGCAAGCAGAACGAGCAAACGGGATGATCCTCCAGGGACTAAAACCCCGTGAGGGAGTCATGGATTAAGGGGCCCTCGCGGAGCCGGCCTATTCTTATGGGCCGAACTATATGGGCTACTTACCGAACACTAGAAGATTTGAATGCCCAGTCTCCAAGATGGAAGCTTCGGGAAGCACGGCTTGCGCTCCATGTTTGATGTACCAAATAGGCATGTTTATCTCTTCGGCATGTAACCGACCTTGTGTAAACCCTAAGCATCCTCGGTATCTATATAAGCCGAAGGGTTTTAGGGTATAGGTATAGAACAACTCATCTAGGGTTAGACATATGATCTCGAGGTAGATCAACTCTGTAACCCCCCATATCATCGATACAACCAAGCAGGACGTAGTGTATTACCTCCATAGGAGGGCCCGAACCTGGGCAAATCTATGTCCCCTTCGTCTCTTGTTACCGTAGATTCTAGTCTCACAGTTCGGGACCACCTACCCGAGATCCGCCGGTTTTGACATCGACATTGGTGCTTTCATCGAGAGTTCCTCTGTGATCAAGATGGAATCGACCCCTCACCTTGTCATCAACGAAGAGTGCCGCAACTTGGACACCTTTGTTCCCGGACAGATCTTCGCCTTTGGCAGCGTTCTGCTACATGTTGATCCCTTTGGCTATCTAGGCCATGTTGAGAGCTTCGCCCCGGATCGAGAGGTCAGATTCGGAAGCTTAGAGTTCTTCATAGACTCTTGGGGTGATTTTTCGTTAACCAGGCTTGCAGCTTCGCCTATAGCACCCGCGGACTCTGAGGCTTTAACCTCAAGCCCGTTCTTCGGACATGCCAATGGAATCGCCCATGGCGATGGGCCGATATCCCATCTTGGTCGGGACACTAAGCCAGACGACCGGACATGTGTTATCGCCGAACACCTCCCATGTCCGGACGCCTTGAAGATTTACTCTACGAGTTCCGAACGGCATGATCTGGCCAGTCCCCCAACTGTCGGCGAGGCCCTAGATCGGATCTCATCGATGAATATCACTGACGATCCAACCCCGATCTAAGCTCAGTTCGGTTATGGTGCTGGTCGGTACGAATTTTTGATCCACCCACCACTCACTTGATAGCGACTATCGAAGATTTAACCGACATGTTGGACTATGCCTCCGAGGAGGCAGAATACATGGATGAAGTGGACAGTGCTCCCACCCCCGTTATCATCGAGAGGTGGCCGCCACTTACACATACGATGTCTACATCGTAGTACTCCCGCAGATAAAGGCGGCAACACGCCTAACAATGACGGCGACAAGTCGGTCGAAGCGCCCTCAAGGTGCCGGAAACCGCACAAGCGGTCCAAACGCAAAAAGAGAAGGAAAGCTATCATTAGTAGCGAGGACGATAATACCTCGGCTGATCATGGTTCAATCCCGACATCCCCGAACACCCGCAGAGGGTGCGAAAAGGCCCGAGGACCAGGAAAATACCAATAAGGACAATGACTCCGAAGACGACAATTACCTTCCCCCCGTCGAGGAGGAAAAAATACTGGAGTCCGACCATTTATACATCCTTGATAACTTTGAAGATTAGGAAGAAATCAGGCAACGGCTCGTAGGAACGGCTCGTAGCCTAAAGGCTAAAGAACGACAACTCAAAGCCGAACAGGACGACCTCAATGAGTGATGGACAAAAGTCCTATCAGCTGAGGAAGTATACGGCACCGGTCTATCGAACCAGCCCAAAAGCTACCCTTAGAGGAGGCTGCGGCCTCAATTTGATGATGAACTCACTGATACTTCGTCTCCAAACCGTACTCCATACGATAAGCCTGATCGCCACCCTCGTGGTAGGGACAGGACGGCTAACTACAATGGTTATATACCGGCAGTGCCCCGAAGATTGGGTAAGGAGCCATTAGAGCCCAATGACAGGTTCGACCTACGAGATGACCTAGATCATAGAGCAGGCCGTACAAGATCCATATATGGATCCAGAGAGTACTCGCCCGACAGACGGGCAGATACAGACCATGGTTCGACCAAAACAATAGAGTTCGGGAACGCAACCGACCCCACACAGACGCCGAATACAGGCGCAACATAGCATGGGTCAGAGGCGCTGCTCACCCACTGTGCTTCACAGATGAGGTAATGCGACATCAGTTCCACGAGGGGTTTAAACCCGTGTATATAGAACAGTATGATGGGACCACCGACCCAACCGCATGGATTAAGGACTTCCTCCTTCATATCCACATGGCGCGAGGAGACAATCTCCATGCCATCAGATATCTACCTCTTAAGCTTAAGGGGACAGCTCGGCACTGGTTAAACAGCCTCCCCGAAAACTCCATTGGATGCTGGGAAGACCTGGAAGATGTGTTCCGCTCTAACTACCAGGGAACCAATGTCCGCCCGCCGGACTCTTCCGATCTCAGCAACGTCGTCTAGAAGCCCGACAAGTCAGCTCGGCAATTCTGGAATCGGTTCCTAACAAAAAGAACCAAATTATCGACTATCTAGACGTTGAGGCCATAGCCTCCTTCCGGCACAATATTCAGGACGAATGGTTGGCCCGCCAGTTAGGCTACGACAAACCTCGGACCATGTCTGCCCTTACCTCCCTCCTGACCCGCTTTTGCACAGGCGAAGACAATTGGCTGGCAAGACGCGGCCACAATTCCGAAGATCCCGTAGCACATGAAGCCCGGGATGGCAACTTAAAACCAAAGTGCAATAAGAATAAGCGCCGACACAATAATAGCGATGACGATGACACAGCTGTAAATGCCGGATTCTGCAACTCCCGACCTGGGCAGCGGAAGAAGCCTCCTAAAGGCAATCGCGACGGACCCACTCAGCTGGATAAGATCATGGAAAGGCCAGGCCAAATCCATGGGACTTCGTAGAAGCCCACCAACCACACACACTGCAACTGTTGGGTGTTTAAACAAGCCGGAAAGATACCACCCGAGGACCAAGGCAAGAGCTCTCGCAGCGAGGACGAGGATGAGCCTCGGGGTCCAATTGGTGGCAGACAGAAGAAATTTCCTCCCAAAGTCAAAACGGTGAACATGATATACGCCGCCCATATACCCAAGAAGGAGAGGAAACATGCCCTTCGGGAGGTCTACGCTGTGGAACCCGTAGCCTCGAAGTACAACCCATGGTCGGCATACCCGATCACCTTTGATCGGCGTGATCACCCGACCAGTATCCGTCCTGGGGGTTCAATGGTGTGACAGCCCAAGTGTTGTCCCTACCTTATTTGTCATGTAACCTATTGTATGAACCTTGTGCCATGAGATTTATGATGTTTTGCAACTTGTCATCCATGTCTTGTTCTTGCATTCATGCATCATCCATCATGCATCCATCACGTTATGCCTTGTTGTGAAGTGACCATGTATGTGAGTGTTATTGTGTGCATCTCCTCCTTCTTCCCCTCTATTTTCTTTTCAACAAAACCCCCATCATAATGCCTTAATACCCATGTTAATTAATAATCAGAATTAAGTTACTATTTAAATTATTTAAAAATATTCAAGTGCTAGCCTAATATGTTTTAAGAGTGAGTGTGTTGGTCTTTTTTGTTTTGAGCTTTATGCATTTGTGGCATTTAAATACAGGAGCTATTATTTTAAAAATATTTAAAATTACTTGTCCAAAAATTCAACTTAATATTTTTATTAAATGGGGCATATTAATTTCTATACAAAGCTATTTTGTTTGCCCAAAACTCCTTTATTTTATCTCTGGGTTTTCCCTTTTGTTGTGGTGTTTTAAAAAAAGAAAAAGGCTTTCTATTTTGTTGGATTAGAAAGAGTGTGTGCGTGTGGGCTGTGCCCTCCCGGCCCATGCGGCCTAGCAGGTAGCTGATGGCTACCTGCCTCGTCCTCCTCCGTTAGCAGGTTCACAGAGAGTGAGAGTGCAGGGAGCCGACGCCGTCACCGTCAGGGGCTCACGCACGTCGAGCCCCCCCCTTTATAAGATCACGTAGCCCTAGGGTTCTTCTTCCTCCTCGCCGCCGCCACTCCCCTTCTCCCCTTCTTCTTATCCCTCCTCCTCCGCTCTTCTTCCCCCTTCAGGTAAGGTTTCAGAGAGCAGGGGATTTCAGAGAGCGAGAGGTCGCCGTCGTCTTCGCGCCTCCGACGGGCCTCGTCATCGACGGAGATGGTGTGGAGCAAGACGCCATCGCCCTCGATCCATTCCTGGTGCTAGGAGGCTCTAGGAGGTCGTTTTCTTCCTCCTCGCCGCCAGGTCGACGTAGGGTCTTATTCCTCTTTGTCGCCGCCGCGTCTTCGCCTCTCCTTCCTCTCCGCGTGTCAAGGTCGTTGTCATCCTCCCCTAGGTGAGCAGTCGACATGCAGCCTCCTCCCCTTGTAGCTAGATCCGTCGCCGTCGTGCTCGTGTCGCCGTCGTGCTCGTGTCGCCGTCGGTCCGAAAAGCTCATGCTTGAGCTCGCTTCCGTCCCCCTCATCGCAAGATGAACAGAGGGATGGGTTCCCTGTTGTGTCCGTAGTCCCCGCGGTAGCTCCCTCTCGCCGCTAGTGTCGTAGTTCGCCGGAGCTGCTCGCCGCCGTTGCTCTGTCGCCGCAAGCCTTTCGGGTTCAGTTTCGTCAGGCATTTGTGGCGTGTGTGTATAAGAGGGCGTGTGCCCCTCCTCTGTTACCAGTCGTGGTCGTAGCCCGGTGGTGTGGTGCATGGGAGGCAACCAGGAGGTTGCGGGTTCGAATCCGAACCGCTCCTATTTTTCCTTTTTTGTCTTTTTTTCTTCCTTTGCATATATATATGTGTGTGTAGATGCAACCAGCATTTGTTGGTTTTCTTTTCTATTATAATTGAGGTGTGTGTGTGCTTTGCACATGTATGGATGTGCTTGTGTGTGTATGTGTCACATGGTGTGATGCATTCATATGCATGTGTGTAAGTGTGTTTGTGAGTGTGTGCATGTGCATATGTGTATGCACATAGGTGTATATGCACGTGTGTGTGTGTATGTGTATGTGCATGTGAGTGTGCCTATATGCATGACCTTGTGTTGTGTGAGTTTATATGCATGTGATCTTGTGTGAGTGTATGTGTGTGCGTTGCCATCTACATATGCAAATGCATATATGCATTATGCATATATGTATGCATATGTGTGTGGATGACCACCCACACACATGAGCTTGTGTGTGAGAGTGTATGTGCCTAGTGCACTTCTGAGAGTGAGTGTGTGTATGCCTATGTGCATTATGCATATATGGGCATGTGAGTGTGCGTGTGGGTGAACACCCCCTTCTTGGGTGGTATGCTCATGAGTGTTGGTGCTCATATGCCTTGGGCATATATAGAGCATGTGTGAGTGCTTGCTTGTTGTGTGTGTAGGGTGTATGTGTGTGTGTGGGGGGGGGGCTAGTGGGTTTCCCCACTTGATAAACCCCTTTGTTGTATATATATTAATGCTTGTAGTTTGTTATCTCATTTCCATATCTAGATAAGTTACAAATCTGGTTATGATCATTTATGCTCATGTTCAAATTAGAGTTATGATTCACTTATGAGAATAGGTGGTAGTTTTGCTATCTTGTTTATGTCTTGTTGTTTCACATGAACATATGAGTATGACACATGTTTTTGGGGTATAAAGAGCCAATGAATCCATTGGTGCCTTCAGATTTCACTTTTGAGCAAGTTTATAAAACTATCATTTTCAGCTGAGATGCTATTGTCATTTTTGCATGATTTAATCCTTGCTTGCTTTGGGGCATGTGCCAACATGGAAGTGCTAGTGTTTTATATCTATTATGCCATGGTATTTTTGTTTAACATGAGAATCACCCATATAAGTGGGAACCATGCTGCTAAGGAGCCAACTTGATGTTTCTGTTTCAGCATGCTAAAAACTACCAAGTCTGAGAATCTGCTGTTATTTTTATGCCATGTAGAGTGGATGGTATCTTGTAATGTGTTGTGAATTTGAGCATGCTCAGTGCTAGTGTTTTGGAGTAGATGTTGTCTAATATCATTCTGTTAATTTTCATGCCAAGAGGTGCTCTCTAACATATTTAACTACTGCTGTAAACTTGCTACTTTATTAACTCAGATTTCAGAAAACTGTTATTTTCACTAAGTCCCACACAATTGTTTCATCTTGTCAACTTGATAACTTCATGCTTATTGATGTGGGACTCCTATGCAGACGGTGTAGTTGGATAAGTTGTTGCATTTGTTATGTAGTTTCTGGCAATATCTTGTTTGTGGCTGTAGGGTTACTGTAGCTCAAGTTGTGGGCTGTGTAAGTTGCTATGTTGCTGTTTTGTGGCAGATTGTTTGTTTTATTGTTTTGTGACTTGTGGGAGCTATACTCCATCGAATTGATTGATCTTTGAGTCTATTGTGGTTGGTTTTTCATGGCCTAACCAGTGGCTACCTTGGAATGCCAAGTATTATCTCATGGTATTGATTGTCTTGTGTTTTGCCTCCGTACCTTGTCGTGAGCGTATCGTGAGAACCGTAACTCTGTTTCTTGCGTTCTTTATATGCATTTCTATCGATTTTTCATGCTACATCCATATTTGCCATGTTCATGCATGTTTAAATAACTTAACATGAGGTTCTGTCCAGATTCATTAATAAACAAACTTTGCATGTGAAACATGACTAGTTTTGGACCGCAATGTTAAATTCTTTGTAAATGAATCATGCATCATCTTGGTTGTGCATTGCACCTTGGTTGGATGTTTATGGTTGCTGTTTATCTTGGGTAGACACAAGTGTTGAAACTGAGTACGAGGACCCAGGAGAGTACTACTACGAGGATCTCGCTACTTGTTCCACTGAAGAACCAACAGGCAAGATGATCGTACCCGGATCCCGATACTATTTTCGTTTGCTAGTTTCTCGCTCTTATCATTACCATTGATCTACCTAACACTTGAGTATTAGCCTCCTAAATGCCATGAAAGCCTCTAACCCTCCACATCCTAGCAAACCTTTGATTGGCTAAGTTACCGCTGCCCGGCCCCTCTTATAGCGTTCTTAGTTGCAGGTGCAGGTTGTTCCATGTGATAACATGGATTTGGATATCAAAATATTATCTGTTATTTAATTTAATGCAAATATATATCTTGGTATTGGTGGAAGGCTTGGCCTTATGCTAGGTGTTTTGTTCCGTTGTTACCGCCATAGTTCTTGTTACCGGTGTTATGTTTTCCATATTTTGCGCTCCTAACACGCTCGGGGTTGTTATGGGGACCCCCTTGTTTATTCGGTTGAGATTAAAACTTGTCTGGCAAGACCCAACATTGGTACTACATTTGCTTAATAACTTAATAAAATTTGCATAGGATCTTGCAAACCCGTGGATAATTAATCAACCCCCAGGCCAGTGCTCCTCATGAGTGTTGGTCCAAACTAGAGCACTGTGCGACGCCAACCTAGGCCAACTTGGGAGATTCCTATCAGGCCACTATAAACAAGCTTATCCGTCGTGTCCTGAGAATGAGATACGCAGCTCTTATCAGGTTCGTCGACACATCAGGTAGTCTTGCTGGATTTGTTTTACCTTTATCGATTGTCTTGCGTGTGGAGTCTGACTTTCTTCGGGTTTTCTCGAGGTGTTGGAATTCCTTTGGAATTACCTATGATGACCATGAGGTGCATGGTCGAGACTATTCCCGCGGAGTGTGGTTATTTGTGATAGACTAGTTGGAGCACCCTGCAGGGTTAAATCTTTTCGAGAAGCCGTGCCCGTGGTTATGTGGCAACTTGGATATTTTTTAACACCCGGTTATAGTAAAATTTAAGCAACCTCTAATTAAAAATACACCAACTGTGTGAGTAACCGTAATTGTCTCTGCTCGTGAACATGATCCGAGAGAGAACATGGTGGGGTTATGATTGACGTAAGTAGGTGTTCAAGATCTCATAGAGATCATACTAGACCCGATCGTTCATCGTAGGCCACTCATATTTATTTTCATGTTTCGTAAGTTAGCCACATATATGCTTAGTGTTGCTGCAAACTAAACACACACCCCATCCCAACCTTTAAGCTTGAATAGTCTCAGTACCCGGGTGCTTGATTGCTGAGTCCTTGTGGCTCACAGATTACTACAACCCTCCGGGTACAGGTACAGATGAGTATGTGCAGGATGATCTTACCCAGCTCCAGTGGGAATATGACGAGGAAAGAAGCAGGATGTACGTGACTTACCCGGATGAGTAGAGGACCATGGCTGTGATCTTTGGGATAGCGAGATAGTATCATTTGCATCTGTTTTTCTCGTTTGATTTCGTCCATAGTCGGACCCTGTCTTCACCTTGATGATTTGAACTCTGTGTGGAATTTTAATTTAGCATGTGGCGAGTGTGAGCCAACTTGTATACTCATCCCTTATGTAATGTATGATGCAATGATTCTATACTTGTGAATGGCAAGATGCGCCTCCATCCCTTGTGAGGCCCTCGTGTCTTAAAATGGATAGGCGCACATCTTGGGCGTGCCAAATGGCCCTCGTCCTAGACCCCATTATAGATGGGTATCACCTCACAAAAGTCCTAATGGACGGAGGAAGTAGCCTCAACCTGATTTACTCAGATACGATGAAAAAGATGGGCATAGATCCGTCAGGGATCAAACCCAGCAGCACTACCTTCAAAGGAGTGAGGCGTTGAGGCCTGATGTACGGGTTCCGTAACTCTGGAAGTTGTGTTCGGCTCGCCCGATAACTTTCGCAACAAAGACTTGATCTTCGACATTGTGCCTTTCCGCAGCGGCTATCACGCGCTGCTTGGTTGGACAGCGTTCGCTCATTTCAACGCGGTCCCACACTACGCATACCTCAAGCTCAAGATGCCGGGCCCAAGGGGGTCATTACTATCAATGGCAATACAGAGCGCTCCCTTAGAACTGAGGAACATGCACTGGCCCTAGCGGCCGAATTCAGCTTCAAAGAAGATCGACACGTTTTGACATCCGCCATAAAGGCACACAAGGCTGGGAAGCGCGTTCAGCTTCAGACCAAAAACTCAGATCCTTCCTCCTCCCTTCAATACGGACTCGCCCCCCACCGCACAACCCTAAGACCAGCAAAGTACGTGCCAAGGAGGCACAATTTCGCACTTAAAATTCCATGGGTAGCGGTGGGGAGATAAAGAGGGGTGTTTGGCTAGCTCGAACCTCTACCATCAACACGTCATCGGACAAAATGTAGGTGCTCCTAAAGAGCCTGCCTATGGCATAAATCTCACCTACAATTTGGCGGCCTCTCGAGACTTTATTTGCAAAATCTGTCCGCTGAACATTAACACCCATCAAGGTGCGTCTAAGAGCAGGAGTCAACTAGAAATGGGGCATATCAAGGACATCAGGTTATCAATTGAACACCCCTAGTACAACTACTCCTGTATATTTTTATTTCTTTCACATACCTGTAAACACTTGCTTCGCCAATCCGAGCTATAAGAGTTGTTGAGAAAAATGTAAATTGCGTGGCACAAGTTTGCCCCATCTGTCCTTTTTTCGGCACATATTTTTTCCTCTCTCCCTCTTCTCATGGACCTGTTCGGTATGATGCAAGGTAAACGGCTAATAGAACTGGGGCTCGAATTCAAAAACAAATCGCCTTATCTATCATGTGGTCGGCGTCTTGGTGTTCGCTATATATGCATCGGTTCCGAACTATGTCTTTGGTCAATAAGTTGGGTTTCCCGGCTCCTGTGCTTGCCCCTTTATGTTCCGCTCGTTCGGCTAAAAGGGCAAAGGGAGCACCCTGCGATTGTGCTTCCGGATAGTCTGGTGAAGCACCTCAGGGGAGAAAGCCGAAAATAGACTGTCATAGTATGCGAGATCTGGTCTGTGAACCCCGATCTCGAAGTGTTATACTTCAATCCTCGTAAGCAATTATTCCGTGTTATATGAGGAACTTGCCCTTTGTGCAAACATTGTGATACCGGCGTTGGCCACGATTCGTCCAAACATCAGAACACTTTGGTGGCTAATTGTACGCTTCATGTCATCTTTTTCGCGCCCCTACGGCTAAGTGAGAGAAATAAAGCACTATAGTCTGATTGCCTAGTCTTCCGCACTATACCGCCTTCAGGATCCGATAATTCGGCTAAAGGACATTGTGCATTGGCATAGACACCCCATGTAGTATCTACACGGGAGCTGAAGCCGATGACTCACATCTTTCAGTACTGAACGGCCACATAGGAGTTATAAAAGAGTACAAAACCATATACGAACATTAACTAATATTCTCAAAAGTTTGGACAAGTCTTCGTACTTGTTATACTTCATTCAAATACATGAACACCCGGACACTAGGACGCTATCACCCGAGCATTGTCCATCACCCCATCAAAATACAGCTCAGGGCGTCTATGCTCCTTTTCGGGTGGCGGCGGGGCGGTGGCTACCTTCATCGGATCCAGACCGGACCAGTGCACCTTCGCTCTTGCAAGGGCCATCCGGACTCCCTCGATGCTGGAAGAACGCTTGATGGTGTCGAGACGGGGCGAAGCAGCAATCAACCTCTGCACCAGGCCAAAGTAGTTGCATGGCAGCGGCTCGCCGGGCCATAGGCGGATGTAGAGGTCCTTTATTGCTGGCTCCGCCATCTGGTGTAGCTCCATTAGCTGTTTGAGCTGATCCACCAGAAGAGGAGGACGCTCGAGGGCTCCAAATTGTGCCCAGAATAGCCGAGCCTCATCTCCTTCTCCCCGGGAGGCAAACAGCCGATTGGCATCCGCCACACTCTTCTGGATGTCGACGGAGGCGCCCGAGGATCGCCACACCTGGGTAAGCAATTCAAATTTTCTATCCCTGAATACGCACTTTACTGAGTACGGCTTACCATATGTTATGTCCTTGGCTTGGCGCACTTGCTCCACATAGAACCGTATGTCCATCTGCTCCTTCTGGAGTTCGGTTTTTAAAGTGGATAGTTTGGCCAAGCATGCCTTATTCTTCTGTTCCAAGGGCTCGCACCTTTCACTGGAGTCCTTGAGCTCCTGCTAGACCTCTGCCACACGGGCCTCATGCTTGTCGCTGGTGGCCTGCATGGTGGAAAGGGTGGTAGTCGTTTCTTTAGCAGCCGCCTTCTCGACGGCTGCTTCGTCCTTAGCGCGTTGGAGCTCGGCCTTGAGCAGCTCCACCTCTTTTGCTAAAGTTGCACGTACATTATATAATGCAAAGAAGCTGCATTGACAGTATTCAGACAATGGAGATTGTACAAAGGTATTCGGTTTCTGTTTTGACATACCTTGAGCCTCGTCGAGTCTTTGGTTAAGGGCCCCAACTTCATCTTCGGAGCGCTTAAGCTTCCCATTTAGCTCGTCCAGCTCGGCACCATTTGTTGCCACCGCCGATGACGAAGCCTGCATCACACAAACAGTTGATATATTATGTGGGTTCTCAATTCCCGAACTACAGTCAATCCGATATTTCGTTGAGTTATCTGCGCATGCCGGATACTTAGAGTTTATCTCGTCCAGTATCGGATACAGGAGTGACCCCTAGGTGAGTTTTTTTCACCTCACCCAGGGCTCGGGGGCTGCCATGTATATGATGGAAATAAATAAAAACTTCATACAAAAGAGTATCAGGTGACTTACTTGAAAGCTCGTAAGGAGACCTTTGAAGGCCTCCTTCAGTTTGTTGTCGATGGACCGGATGCTCTTCAATACCGCACCCATAAGGGTGCAGTGCTCCTTAGAGATGGAGGCGCTCGTTAGAGCCTCCTTCATTACCGGCCATCCGTTGATCGGTGGCGTCGGAGGTGATCGGACAATCCGATCACCGACCGGAGTTTGAATCGGAGCCTCCGGAGGCATACTACGCTCCGGAGATACCCTTGGAGGAGACTGGGCAGCCGCTCACTTGGCCTGCTAAGTGTCCGGGCGGGGCACTCCCCCCCGGTCTTCGGTAACCAAGGTGTTAGCCTCGGCCGTCATGTCGTCTCCCTCGCCGCTGGTGCCCGGCTCCTTAGGAGCATGCTAGGACGACACCTCGGCGATGTACTTCGCAGCGCCTGGAGTGACAGGATGGGAGGCATTCCCTCTATTCGCTAGTTCGGTGGGCGGGGTCTCCCCATCCGATATTTGATCGGTGGAGAGGACGCGCAGAGGGCTAGAAAATTGATGAGCACTTGCGCATTAATAAATGCTCAACCTCTTAATGGACGAATAAGGGGTCTACGGATCTTGACCTTTGGGCGGGGGGCTTGACCCTAAGGTTCCTTCTCGGAACCTCCTCGGCATCCTTAGACTTGGCATCTAAATCCGAGCTGTCCTCGGACAAGACCACCTGCGCCTGACGCGCTCTCTTCCGGGCGGGAGGGGTTGCCTCCTTTGGGGCGTCCGATGACGCCGCCCTTTTTCTTGCGAAGGGGGAATCGCCTTCCCCCCGGCTTAGTCCTCCTCCTCTTCCTCCTGCTCCTCCTCCTCCTCTTCCTCCTCATGCTCCTCTTGATTTGAGGAGGCATGGATTTCTCCGGACACAGTCTCTGACTGGTCCCAGATACGAAGGCCGCTTCGGCCTGTTTTCTTCTTTTTCTCCTCCTTCTTCTCGGGGGCCTTGTACGGCTTCGCCTCGAGCATCGCTGCTAACAGCCCAGACCTAGCGTCTTCCGGCTGAGGTGCCGGACTGTTGATGCTTACGACCTTCTTCAGCCATGTCTATAGTGGGTAATCAGAAAAAATATGAGCCCTCTCTATGGAAAATAAAGCTGATCAAGCGAAGTTAACGTCGTACCTTGGACGTGAGCTTGGTGGCATGCAAACCCTTGTCTTCTTCGGATGGCCAGCTCTTTTGTGACTTAAAGAGCGCCTTCCACAACTTCTCCCGCGTGGTGCGGAAGAAAGTCAAAATCGTGGGCGCGTCGTCAAGTTGGCAAGCCCACAATGGAGTATCCCGACGCTGGCAGAGGAGGATACATCTTCGAAGCATGACCTGGACCATGCTGGTCAGCGTGATGCCCTTCTCGACTTGGGCACTGACGCGCTTCTACAGGTCCCTCACCTCCTTGCTCAGTCCCTAGCTGAGGACCTTCTTAAGCCATGAAGCCAATCTTGTGGGGGAACCGGACCTGAATGCGGCAGGGGGATGCTGGCCTTCTTCTTGCGGCTCGGTGATGTAGAACCACTCCCTCTGCCACACCTTGATGGTGTCGATGAAGGAGCCCGACGATCACACAACACGGGTGAGCTTGCTGATGACAGCCCCACCGCAACCTACATGCTTGCCATCGACGCACTTGGGCTTGACGTTGAACACTTGGAGCCAGAGCCCAAAGTATGTGCATAAAAGAATTCGACGGGAGGTCAGGGAAGTGGAGGACGTAGAAGAACATCAGCCCCCTAACGAAGGGATGGATTGGAAAGCTCAACCCCTGATGAAGTGGGGGATGAAGATCAGCCTTTCGCCCGGCCTGGGGATGGGGATCAATTGGCCCTCCTTTGGCGCTCGGTGAGGGATATCGGCGGGGAGGTATCCGGCCTTTTTAAGGTCATGTATGTCATTATTGGTGACAGTGGAGGCCTCCCACTGGCCGTTGCGGCCTGAGCCCGCCATCGGTGAGCTTGGAGGTGGGGGCGGAAGATCTAGATTTGGGCTTCGAATGCTCCGAGGAATGGAAAGCAGAGGAGCCGGATGAGGAGAGTAATCAGCTTCAGGTTTTTTCCTTTCTATGAGGCTTATCGTTTAGACTCCCTCCGTGGCGCCGCTAATCCCTCCACTTACCGAGATGTGCGTGCCGTTGCACGCGCATTATTAAACATATCCCATGTAAAATAGTGCACGATCTGCACGTTGATAGATCGTGTTGGTGGAACGGCCTCGAACCGTGCATCGAGTCCCAGTAACTTGCCTAGCGGTCATGGTGGGCCATGACCTTTCGATGGAGAGGTCATTAGGGAACGCTATCTTTTCTTCCCTGATGTTTGGCCTTCAAAGCCAACTTATTTCATAGTATTCGGATGCGCCGCTATTCAGAAGCTATTTGTCATCGCAGGCCGAGCTTTGTTCGGCAGAAGGAACTTACCTCACAAGACGAAGACTTTGTTCATGAAGCAATTGGAGCTGAAGACCCTTAGCGTTGGAGGCACGTTCGGGGCTACTGAGGGAGTCCTAGATTAAGGGGTCCTCGGGAAGCCGGCCTATTCTTATGGGCCGAACTATATGGGCTACTTACCGAACACTGGAAGATTTGAAGGCCTAGTCTCCAAGATGGAAGCTTCGGGAAGCATCGCTTGCGCTCCATGTTTGATGTAGGAAATGGGAATGTTTATCTCTTCGGCATGTAACCGACCTTGTGTAAACCCTAGGCATCCTCGGCATCTATATAAGCTAAAGGGTTTTAGGTTATAGGAACAGAACAACTCATTTAGGATTAGACATACGATCTCGAGGTAGATCAACTTTGTAACCCCCCATATCATCAATACAATCAAGCAGGACGTAGGGTATTACCTCCATAGGAGGGCCCGAACCTCGGTAAATATGCGTCCTCTTTGTCTCCTGTTACCGTCGATTCTAGTCTCACAGTTTGGGACCCCCTACCCGAGATCCGCCGGTTTTGACACCGACACCCTGACTGATGAGGGACCTGAAGTGCGCTGTGGGATCTTGGGTCGAAGAGCTATTTATCTTATGGGGCATACGAACAACACCTAACCGCTCTACACAGCGCACTCCCTTCTTCATGGTGTACGGATCAGAGGTTGTGTTGCCGTGTGATCTCCAGCACAATTATCCCTGAGTGGAACAGTATGATGAGGTCGAAGCTGAAGGAGCACGTCAAGATGGTTTGGACCTCTTGGAGGAAGAAAGAGAGCTATCCCTCATCAGATCTACACTCTATCAGCATGATTTGAGACGTTACCACGATAGAGAGGCCAAGGGGCGTGCTTTTCAAGAGGGACATCTTATTCTCCGACTAGACCAGCAAAAACCACATAAGTTGGCACCTCCGTGGCAAGGACCATTCACGATCTCCAAAGTCCTACACAATGGATCCTATCGGCTCTACAATATCAAGGATGGCGTAGAGGAGCCTCGAACTTGGAACGCAGACCTGTTTCGCAAGTTCTACACATTGAACACGACGAGTGTAGTTTGCCATTCCCATAATAAATCTAAGTGACCTCAATGAATAAAGTTTTGTTTCATTATATTTTGTCAAAATTTAACCTCTTTTTTCCCTCGGGTGAATTAATTTCCCCTATCACCCCTAATGGGTGCAAAATACTTAGTTGCAAACCTGATTTTTCCTAAGTACGAATTACTCCGAGTGAGGGTCTCGCCCACACTCTAAGGCTTAGCCGCTACCCCGCGTCGCCTAAGTTAAAAATTCTTCGAATGGGACATCCTCCACACTCAAACGACAAGATGGACATGACCATCATTGTTCGTCTAAGTACGAACTAATCCGAGTGAGGGTCTCGCCCACACTCGGGGTCTTAGTTGCGACCCCACGTCGCCTAAGTTAAAAATGCTTCGAGTGGGACATCCTCCACACTCGAACGACAAGATGGACAGGACCATCATTGTTCATCTGAATACAAACTACTCAGAGTAAGGGTCTCGCCCACACTCAGGGGCTTAGCTGCAACCCCGTGTCGCCTAAGTTAAAAATGCTTCGAGTGGGACATCCTCCCCACTTGAGCGACAAGATGGACATGACCATCATTGTTCATCTAAATACGAACTACTCCGAGTGAGGGTCTCGCCCACACTCGAGGTCTTAGCTGTGACCCCGCGTCGCCTAAGTTAAAGATGCTTCGATTGGGACATTGTCCACACTCGGACGAAAAGATGGACATGACCATCATTGTCCATCTTAGTACGTACTAATCCGAGTGTGGGCTTCACCCACACCCACATTCGAGGGCTTAGCCGCGACCCCATGTTGCCTAAGTTAAAGATGCTTCGAGTGGGACATTATCCACACTCGGATGGCAAGATGGACAAGACCATCATTGTTCGCCTAAGTACAAACTACTTCGAGTGTGGGCTTCACCCACACTCAGGGGCTTAGCCGCAGCCCCATGTCGCCTAAGTTAACAATGTTTTGAGTGGGACATTCTCCACACTCAGATGACAAGATGGACAGGACCATCATTGTTTGTCTAAGTATGAACTACTCTGAATGAGGGTCTCGCCCACACTCGGGGGCTTATCCGTGACCCCGCGTCCCCTAAGTTAAAAATGCTTCGAGTGGGACACCCTCCACACCCGGATGACACGATGGACAGGACCATCATTGTTCGTCTAAGTACGAACTACTCCAAGTGTGAGCTTCACCCACACTCGAGGGATTAGCCATGGCCTCATGTCACCTAAGTTAAAAACATTTCGAGTGGGACATTCTACATACTCAGATGACAAGATGAACAGGACCATCATTGTTCGTCTAAGTACGAACTACTCACCCACACTCGGGGGCTTAGCCGCGGCCCCATGTGGCCTAAGTTAAAAACGTTTCGAGTGGTACATTCTACACACTCGGACGACAAGATGAATAGTACCATCATTGTTCTTCTAAGTACGAACTACTCCGAGTGTGGGCTTCACCCACACTCGGGGACTTAATCGTGATCGCGCGTCGCCTAAGTGTAAAACCATTCCAAGTGTGAACGTCACTCACACTTGGAGACTCATGAGCGATCCTGTAATCACTTAAGTATAAACACTCAGAAATCAAGGATCAAATGAAGGCAAGGCGAATAAAAACTACACCGCTCAAAGCGAAAGTACGAATATAAGTGCGGACGATAGGAGCCTTAGGCTCGTTCGAAGTCTTACGGATACAACTACCACTCGGCATTCTGAGGCAAAATCTTAAAGAGTTTTATCAGCCCGGCAATCACTCGGGGCGAGGCGAAACCACCGATTCAACAAAGCTGTCCAGGTCAATGTTGTCCGCGATCCGAGTGGCATCCTCCATGAACATCTCCTTAAAGTCTTCAAGCTTGATGTGCTTCTTGTTGGCAACCTCCAGGGACTTCATCTTCTTCTCATCCACCCCCTTGTAGTGGACGCGGACAAGTGAGCGAGCGATGTCAGCTCTAGCTAGGGCTGATGTTTTCTTCCATGTTTTCATCTATCTCGGGACATCCCTCACTCGGGTGAGAACGGATTCCAGATCCTTTGAAGGTTCCTCATTAGGAAAGATGTACTTATCAATGTTTGAAATGGCATCACGGAGCCTCTTAATGTATGCAACTACTTCATCGATGTGTTCTTCCAAACGGAGAACGGCCATGGCAGCGCTATCCTTAAGCAACTCTTGGGACGGGCCCAGCTCCTTCTCGATCTTCTCGGTCTCCTCGGCAACATCGTCGCAGAACACTGAATTTAGTCGAATGGAGAAAAGAATCAGAGGCAAACAAATATCATTCCGCTAGAGAAGGCCGCACAAGAGTCACTCGGGAAGTTTACCTTTGAGCTTTTCACTCGCGGCATCACCAAATTCTTTGACAAACTACTACAACTCGGTTTTCTTGGCAGTAATCTGCTTGAGTTTGGCCTCCCCCCCAGCATGTGATTTCTTCATCTCAGCGAATTCCTCCCTGGACTTCTTCGCAGTGGCTTCCAGAGTTATGTTCTCCTCTTCCATCTTCTGGACTGTCTTCAACTTCTCCTCAGCCTCCTTGGCCTTCCGGCTGGCCTCCTTCTGGGCATCTTCTAGATCTGTGTCCTTCTTCTCGAGGGCCATCTTCACAGTTTCTGAATAAATAGAATTCTTTAGCCTCTCGATAAGTTTATGATTTTGTCCATGGAGATATGATGAAGTAGACTCAGCCGGACAGGGAGAAAGAGTAGTTAGGGTGGCAGCCAGATAGGATGAGTATACCTTCAATTGCCTTCTTCTCTTGCTCCAATCGGGCGTTCTTGTACTTTTTGGCTTCAAGGTCAAGGCATAGGGCCAGCACCTCCTTATCTAGAGCTTTGTAGTGGCTTCCGAGCTCACAAACAACCTGCAAATAGGAATCAAAAGAAAAATATTAGTCAAAGTTTGGCTCAAACTTCAAGACTCCCGCCGACTGCTTCAGTTAACAGCAGTCTCGGGGACTACACCCAGTGGGTGCGCTCAGCGCGCCCCCACTGGAAGATCAAATACAAGAAATTTTTTGATGACGGATCAAACACATCTACACTCTTAGACTTCCGCCGACTGCTTCAGTCGACGGCGGTCTAGGGGACTACACCCAGTGGGTACGCTCAACGCACCCCCACTGGAACCCAGAAGCACCCAGTGGGTGTGCCCAGATGCAAACCCACTCGGGACTCAAACCAAAAACAAAAGACACATGGACCAAAATTCTGACTGAGGAAGGTACTTACGAGAGTACTTATCTGGACGTTCTTCTGTAACGCTACACTCGCATCATATGCTGTCGTCAACCATTCGCTCATCACCTCCAGCTGGATCAGCGCCTCTTTGCTCGCTCCTGCCTGATCCTCCGGGGCACGGTGTAGCATGAAGATGTTAGTCTTAGGAGGAGTCGGCAAGGAGGACGTTGCACTGGTTTCGAGTGCGACTCCGATGCCCGAACTGGTTCCCGTACTGACACCAAGGCATCACCAAGCGATGGCTCCTGCATCACACCCTCCATGTTGGCAGATGGGTTCGGCGGGTCAACCTTGTCGTCCACATCGATGTCAAACACATCATGCGGGGCTGCAAGTGTTCAAAAGCACTCGGGAATAAGCAGAAAGAAAACCATGATGTGCGCTGGAAAGAGTTCAAAGTCTACCTTCCAAAGACGCAACGTCGGTGTTGGCTCGCTCCCTCTCTAGAGTTTGGAGTTCAGGCGAAGCAGTCAAAGTGTCCGCACTGCAAAGAAAGCACTCGGAATGTCATATCATTCGGTTGAATTCAAACAATAACTATCAAAGTGGAAATACTTATGCTGAGGCCACAGGGATAGTCATCTTGATCTTCGAGTTGGGGACTGCCTTTCGAGGTTTGGCTGCCATGACTTTGGCCTGTTTTGCCGCCTTCTCGGGCAGGGAAGCAAGTTCTCCACGTCCACGCTTTGAGCTGCAAGTCAGGAGGACGTATGCAGTAGGCTTGGCGATGTTTGATCATTTGGAGCCACCACCACAGACTCCTGGGTGCTGGCGCGCCTTGGAGCGGGATTCGGGCACACGGTCATCCGAGCATGAAGATTCCACTTTGTAGTTGTTGTCTGAATCCTCTTCTTCATCGTCACTCTCGTCGTCTTCTCTTTATCCTACATCTGCCGAGTCTTCCGGGTGATTAGTGTCACTTGCTACATCAACCAGGCCTCGATCCACAGCAGGTACCGGACTATTTATTTACGTGAAAGCCCGCCGAATAAAGAACAAGTCAATCAAGCCGATTTCGACAAGTACATAAATATCAATCGGTTATTGGATTTTCGAGAGTTACCTCATTCGGTGCATGTTCTGATGAAAGTGGAGCCACCAGTGTGCTCCCTCTGGGGTTATCATGTGCTGGGGTGATTGCTTTGATCTTCTCCACCACCATATCCTTCGTGAGTTCTTCCGGGTGCGTTCGGGTGGTGTCATCAGGGCCCCGTGTACTCCCACATGGGAAGATCCATAGCTTGCAGCGGTTGGATCCTCCTCTAGAAGAAAACCTCGAGTAGGTCTAGGTTGTTGACACCTTTCTGCACCAAGGCCACTAGAGCTATCACCAAGATATCTACCTCCATCTTCTCATCCTTGGTCACAGTCAACCTGGGGACTGGCCGAATGCGTTCCGACGTATACGGTGGAAGTCCCGACTGGAACATCCTGGCAATAAAACCAGTTTTCCTGCTAGCCCTTCACTGAGTCTAGGAATGTTATCGCTGGGAAGCAAACCTTACCGCAGCTGGATTCCCAAACCCCCAGACGACTTCGCTACGTTTGTTTTGTCCTCTGACCGAGTGGGCTCCTTCACAATCATCACTCGGCAGGTCAAAGGTGTTTGAAGAAACCCCAATGAGGGTGGCAACCCAAGAAGTTTTCACAGAGAGAAACGAATGCAGCCAAGTACACCACAGCGTTGGCAGGTATATGATGCAGTTGAGCACCAAAGAAATCTAAAAATCTATGAAAGAATGGATGAGGCGGAAGAGATAAACCTCGCTCGAGGTGAGTCACCAGGAGGACGTGCTCGTTCCCCCGCGGCGAGGGCTAGTCCATGCTAGCCTCTGGCAACTGCCAACTCCCCCTAGACAAGAGTCCCTCGCCCTCCAACTCGAGCATCTGTCCCTTGGTGACCCATGACGACATCCAGTCGCCTTGGGTCCACCCCACGGGCGTGCTGGCACTTGAGGAGGAGCCGTGCGAGCCCTTCTTTGCTCGCTTGGCCTTCGTAGTCACTCCTCGATTCATCTCCGGCGAGGTCAAGTCTGGTCTATAGCAAGAGCTCGGTGGGAGGATCCCGTGCGGGCATTGGAGAAGACGAAGGAAGAGGCGAGAAATGAGATTTGTTCCATCCCAACAATGCCCTCGCCTTTTATAACAAAACTCGGGCGAGATCTCTGGCTGTTAATCCGCAAATGGAGAAAGATCCGTGGATCTACTGCTTAGATCCTTGGGGACACGTGGCAAAAATCTCGGCGCGGATATCGAGGCGTCATGCTCGCTACCCCCAATTCCCGCGACATGATTGTTCTATCGCACATCAGCGCGCTTCCTTCACGATTTCGAACGTGTGGGAATATCTTCGTACCTTAGAACAGAACGAGCCCGACGCTCCGAAGTGACCAACGGTTCGTTTTTACAAGCTGAATGGTCAACCTGTTTCCAGATAAGCACTCTGATGAAATAATCAGGCATTCGGATCGTTTCTTCAGGGAAACGTCTCAATTTCAAATGACAGTATCACATATTCAAGCTAAGTCATTCGGTCAAGGAACGATAATCATGAATCCGTCATGGTTTGAAGTTGAGTGAGAAACAACTCAGATCATTTCTTGGACACCTCCGAGATGCCGTCGATGCTTCCAACTGTCAATCACTCGACCACTAAAACCTCACGCATTCGGTGGCTACTGATGAGGTCGTCTACCATGGGTAGGGTTACAAGACTGACATCGAGGGCCCACATGTGCTCCATATTATCATTAAAGCCCTTGAACTAAAAGTGCATTCTGATGGTTATGAAGATTCACTCGGATCATTCAAGTCATTCGGACGTACATGGCTTCCCTCGGGTGATAGAAGTTCAGTGGCTCAGGAGATGCAGCGTCCAAAGGATTTGAATCGACACTCGCGGTGTAGTTAATTATGCGTTACCAGTAACGCTCCACTTAATCTGCAGGTTCTATAACATAACATTAATTAGCATTAATGATGGCGCTCGGCCGGTGGTGGCACACTCTATATAAGCCACCACCGGGTGCCATAGCATGGGTTCCGACATCTTGTAATCCTCTATTCCCCATAAGAGAACACCAAAGCCTTAGGGCTCGAGACTTAGCGCTTTTACCACTTCCGAGTGGGGCCTGAACTCATACACATCCAAGTGAACACATGTGTCGTAGCTAGGCTTCGCCCCTCCGTTCGTACCCCTTGTACTATTGTCAGGATAATTCCCTCGACAGTTCCTTTTCCTATAATGTTCCCTTGCCCCAAAACAGAAGTTTTAGAATACAAATTACCGGAATGTCCAAATTTAGGCGTGTTGCCATCATCTATTTCTACCATACCAAAATCACTCATGATGACAACCAAATAAGGGATCGAACGAGAAAAAGGCAAAAGAAAAAGACAGAGCGAATAAAACGGCAAATTTGTGAAGTGGGGGAGAGAAAAATGAGAGGCAAATTTCAAATAATGTAAATTGCAAGGAGATGAGAGTTGTAATTAGGAACCTGGTAGATGAGATTGCTTCCTCCCAGGCAACGGTGCCAAAAATTCCTTTAACGTGGCTTGAGACTGCGTTTGTAGTTCGCCAAAGAGGAAGGGGTGATGCAGCACAGTGACGGTACGTATTTCCTTCAGTTTATGAAACCAAGGTATCAATCCGTAGAGGAATATCATGCACCCACATAAACACCACCTGCACACAAACAACAAATACTTGCAACCCGACGCGAAAGATAGGTTGTCACCCTCTCTGCGGTAAAAAGATAGATTAGGTAATGATAGTTTTGGCAAAATGGATCTCGTAAGAACACAAAATAAAATAAGTAAACAAAAAGTGCAGCAAGGTATTTTTGGGTTTTTGGGATTAATAGATATGAAAACAAAAGATGCAAATAGTAGACCGGAAAGCAATATGTTGGGAAAGTAGACCCGAGGCCGTAGGTTTCACTAGTGGCTTCTCTCATGAGTATAGCACACGGTGGGTGAAAAAATTACTGTTAGGCAATTGATAGAAGATCAAATAATCATGACAATATCCATGCAATGATCATTATATAGGCATCACGTACAAGATAATTAGACCGAAATGATTCCACATCTACTTCTATTACTCCACACATTTCGCTATCCAGCATGCATCTAGTGTACTAAGTTAATGGGAAAACGGAGTACTGCAATAAGAATGGTGATATGATGTAGACAAGATCTATTCATGTTGGAATGGACACCATCTTGTTATCCTTAATGGTAATGATACATGTGTGTCTTGCTGCCCCTTCTGTCACTAGGAAAGAACACCGCAAGATCGAACCCATCACAAAGCACCTCTTCTGTCGGTGTACTAAAGTACGGGCCTTTTAGTACCCCATACTTTTGCACGGACAGTTGTAGACGTACCAGCGGCAAGGCCTGCCAGGGAGCAACAGAGAACAAATACAGCAACAGTCAAGAAGGCATTCAAGTCAACACACCGAAGACCGAAGGCTGGACCCCTGGTAAGATCTTGTCGAGCCCCGGCAAGAAGCGCACCTGGCAAGGCATCGCCATCCTACCAGCACAACGACTAGGTGTCATCCCACCTTGATACGTGTCGAGGCGCCAGGGATGGAGGAGGCTAAGAAGTGCCGATGGGACGAGCTCCTGTCCTGTCCCGTAGATGGTCAGGACCGCCTGACAGGCATTAAATGTGTTTGTCTTGCACCATCAGTGTTAGGTACGATAACACTGTAGCACCATACACCTCATGTATGCGATGTACACCATTCTTGGTGACCCCTTCGAGAGTATAAAAGGAGGCCCAAGGCACAACTACAAGGAGATCGGATCTTCTCTAGCCCGTTCTGCATGAGTAGCGGCTGTGTACTATAGCGCTCCCAGAACCTGAGCTAGAACTCATCTAATACAACCAAGCAAGAGTAGGGTTTTACGCATCTTTGCAGCCCGAACCTGGGTAAAATCATGCGTGCTAGCCATTAGATCTGCTCTCTGTGTGAGCCTTCTTCCCCGCCGAACCAAAAAGGGATCCTCCCGATCCCATAGGCGTTGCTTTCCCCCGACATCTTTGGCACGCCAGGTACAGGGAAAGGTTGCGCAGACCTGATCTGGTGATTAGTGCGCCAGTTCCTTCATAATCATCATTGCCATGGCACCCAAGAGGAAGGGTCTTACGGCAGTTGGCCCATCCACGTCCGCTGTCCCTGTAGCTACACAGACAGGCGATGGTGTAGACACGGGTGGAGGAGGCGGAGGTTGAGAGCTTCCACGATGTTTTGGTGATCATAGCCAGGCGGGTGGCATCGTCCGCGCCGCTGGATCTAAGGACAATGTTGTACTGCCAGCAGCGGTGTAGTGACCTCTAGAGATAGAAGGGCGCCTTCCAGGACACCCACACCGGCGCCCACGCCACGACCTTCTCAGGGCACGCGTGATGAGCATCACCGTGATGTTGCTGGGTCCGGGCGTCCTCACCGAAAAGCTCTTGCGCATCGCTCCCAAGATGAGCGGGGCTAGCATGCACGCCAGCATGCTAGTGGGAGTGGCGTGCAATCGCGGGACCGCGACGGAGCTCCTTCTAACACGGTTAGGAGTCAGAGCACCTCGTGTTCTTCGCACCATTCACTGTCGACCACGGCGAAAGAAGCAATGGCGTGAGCACAACTACTCCTGAACTTCCCTCCTGCTGTGGAGAAGCTCGACGAGTGGAGAGCCACCATTCAGAGCCTCCTCAGCCTCGCTGACAAGTTTTGGTCCACCGAGCCAGCTCGCGCAAGTGGCAAGAAGACAGGAGGCGGTGCGACCATGGTGCACTCTCCTTCATAGCAACAACGCCGATCACCGACTCGACTGACCGACGCTTGCGATGGTTACTCGACAGTGTCATCCGATCCACGGACTCGCCGCGATTAGCATCAAGTTCTTCGGGAGCAAGGAAAGGAAGACGCTCGGACTACCATCGAGCAGCGGCAGGAAGCGTGCTATCAGTCTGATAAGCATGCGGGACTCACTGTAGACAAGCCAGCGCCAGGGTATCCTGTCGATCTACCTTATGAGGTGGGTTGTCCAGCATTTACCCGTGAGCTGCAGCGAGTCCAGTGGCCCAACTCCCACATGTTCAAGCCAGAGGTCCCGGAGAAATATGACGACAAGACTCACCCGTCAGAGTTCTTGAGCATCTACACCATTGCGGTGTAGGATGTCGTGGCTCGCGACGACAAGATACTCGCCAACTACTTCCCATTGGTGCTTAAGCCCAACATTAGGTCATGGTTGATGCACCTGCCGGAAGGGTCCATTTCTTCCTAGGTAGATATGTGTCGTGAGTTTGTTGGCACCTTTACTGGAGGTCATCAAGCTCCTGGCCAGGAAAGTGATTGACATCTCATCCCCGAGAAGGAAGGCGAGACTTTGCGCAAGTACATCCAAACGTTCAGCCGCATACACCACAACATACCAGATGTTCATCCTGTCATTGTTATCAGTGCGTTCCATCAGAACGTGTGCAACCGCAGGATGCGGGAAGAGCTAGCGATGAACAAGGTCAGGGATGTTGCCGAGCTCTATGCCCTGGTAGATAAATGTGCTCTTGCTGAGGAAGGGAGGAGGCTCCCCGGCGAGGACGCTGGTGCAGGGGTCGACTCCGAGGATGAGGACACCGCCGCCCCGACAAAGAAGGGACAGTGGCATAACAGGAAGCGCAAAGACAAGGCTGTGCTTGCCGTCGAGGGATCCGGCAACCCCGGCACCGCCAAGAAGGTCAAGGCTGATGACCCCGACAAGGATGTTGCCGGGTGCACCTCCTATCAAGCTTTGGTGGCTGCCGACCAGCCGGAAGGCTCCATCAAGCATTATTGCAAGATCCATCGCACCAAAGGCCACGATCTCTAGGACTGTCAGCAAGTTGAGCAGCTTGCCGAGAAGCAAAAAGCTGAGTACGAGAGGAGAGACAAGGAGAAGGGAAAGGATGGTGCGGACGGGTCTAGCAAGAAGTGCGGTGGCCGAGGGGGTCATCGCAGCAAGGCCAAGCAACAGAAGGACCGGCCTGCTCGTGGTCGTGACAAGCAAGAGGGGTTGATGATGATGTTGAAGAGGACGATGAGTCCAGCGAGCAAGAGTTCCAAAGAGCTACAGAAGCCATATGCGTCGACGGAGGTGCCTCGTTGCATTCTTCCCACCGCCAACTTAAAAAGTGGGCGTGTGAGGTTAATGCGACTGAGCCATCTGTCGGCGCCTGGAAGCCTTTGAAATGGTCCAACACGCCTATCATTTTCGACATTGAGGATCACCCTAATCGCGTAACTACGATTGGCTGTTTTCCATTGTTGGTCTCACCAACAATTCGCAACCTCAAAGTGACGAAAATGTTAGTTGACGGTGGGGCCAGCTTGAACTTGATCTCACCCGAGGTAATCAAGAGATTGCAAATTCCTGATGGAGATCTCGAGGAAACGGGCTCGTTTCAGGGGGGTCAATCCAGGAAGGAGCCAGCCCAAGGGAAATATCACGCTTCCGGCAACGTTTGGTAGCGATCTGAACTTCAGGACGAAGAAGGTTGTTTTCGACGTCGCCAAAATACCGTCGCCATACAATGGGATCCTTTGTCGTCCAGCGTTAGCCAAGTTCATGGCGCCATCACACTACGCCTACAATGTATTGAAGATGCCCAGGCCGATGAGCGTCATCACTGGCAAGTCCGACAAGAAGCACTTGCTTTATCTACACTGATCAAATCTACCGAGAAGCAGTTGCAGCATCTGCCGCCAAGGCTCTTGCTCGTGCTGCTGAAACTCCCGGGAGGAAGACGCCCGGCAAGACCTCTCGCACAGACTCCGGCAAGCACACCTCCTCGGAGTGATGCGCTCCTGTTGAGGACATGCCAGAGAGTTCCACCAGAGACTAAGAAGGTGCCTGCCAAGGAGGATGGTATGGGAGGAACTTTCACCATAAGTTCCACCCTTGGCGACAAATAGGAAAGCGCACTCGTCGCCTTCCTGCAAGCGACTGTCGATGTGTTTGCATGGCAACCATCTGATATCCCCAGTGTTCCCAGGAAGGTGATTGAGCACCACCTTGCCATATGTCCACACGCGTGGCCCGTCGAGCAGAAGGTCAGGAAGCAAGCTTTGGAACGGCAACAGTTTATTGCCGAAGAAATCAAGAAATTAGAAGCGGCTGGCTTGGTTAGAGGAGTACTTCATCCAACATGGTTGGACAATCCAGTTGTAGTGCGCAAGGCGAATGGGAAATGGAGGCTATGTATTGACAACATAGATATCAATAAGGCCTTCCCCAAAGATCCTTTTCCCTTGCCGTGCATTGACCAGATTGTGGACTCCACCGCCGGCTGCAACTTGTTGTCTTTTCTTGATGCCTATTCAGGTTATCATCAGATTTTCATGGCCAAGGAAGACGAAGAGAAGACCACATTTATCACCCCATGTGGTACGTATTGCTTTTTGAGTATGCCTTTCGGGTTGAAAAGTGTTGGTTCTACATTTGCAAGAACAGTCCAGATTGGTTTTGAGGCCTAGCTACATAGAAATCTGGAGGCTTATACGGATGACATAGTGTTCAAAACCAAGGACAAGGCTACGCTCATATCAGACCTAGAAGAAACATTTGCAAATCTGCGCAAGGTCAACTTGAAGCTCAACCCTGAGAAGTGTGTATTTGGTGTCCCATCCAGCAAGCTTCTCGGGTTCCTTGTATCTCAACGTGGAATTGAAGCAAATCCCAACAAGATCAAAGCGATTGAGCAAATTGAAGCACCAAGATGTGTCAAGGATATGCGTCATCTTGCCGGCTGTGTTGCCGCTCTGAGTAGGTTCATTTCAAAATCTGTTGAGCGTGCCCTGCCCTTTTTCAGAATCTTGAAAAAGGAAGGTCTGGTGAAATGGACTCCGGAAACGGAGGCATCACTACAGGATTTGAAGAAGTACCTCTCCTCTCCGCCAGTCCTAGTCGCGCCAAAACCACAAAAGTCGTTGCTGCTATATCTAGCCGCAACAAATCAAGTGGTGAGTGCTGCGTTAGTGGCTGAAAGAGAGGTTGATGGAGAAGTGGCAGCAGCAACAGGACCACCAAGCGACAAGCCATGATATTCCCCGGCAGGGTCTAGTGTCGACAAAGCTGGATCTACGTAGTCGAAAGAAACAATTCAGAAGAAGAAGATGGTGCAACGCCCAGTCTATTTTGTCAGCTCCCTTTTGTAGGGGGTTAGGTCAAGATATTCTGGCATGCAAAAGTTGCTCTTCGGTCTCGTTATGGACTCGAGGAAGCAGCACCATTACTTCTAGGCACATGAGATCACCGTTATCACTCGCTTCCCGTTACAGCAGATTTTGTGGAACCCAGATGCTACCGGCAAGATTGTGGAGTGGGATTTGGAATTGTGAAGCTTTTGTCTCAAGTTTGAAAATACTTCAACTATCTAGAGCAGAGCCTTGGTGGAGTTCATTACGGAATGGACCCCAACGCCAGATGAAGAAGTTCCATAGTCAACTCTCCCCGACAAGGAAACGAATCAAGAGTGGATCATGTATTTTGATGAGGCTTTCTCGCTGCAAGGCGCCGGTGCTGGAGTGCTGCTTGTCGCACCCACCGAAGAGCACCTCAAATATGTGATTCAGATGCACTTTCCCCGGGAGAGGTTAACGAACAAAACTGCAGAGTATGAAGGGCTGCTTGTCGGTCTCAGGATCGCGGCAGAACATGGGATTAAGAAGCTTATTGTCAGGGGTGATTCTCAGCTTGTCGTCAAGCAGGTGAATAAGGATTATAAGAGTCCATTGATGGAAGATTATGTAGATGAAGTGAGAAAGTTGGAAGAACATTTTGACGGTCTTCAAATGGAGCATGTTCCACGTGTAGAGAACAGTGTTGCTGATGGCCTGTCAAAGTGTGCTTCCCTTAAGTTGCCTATGGAACCAGGAACTTTTGTGCTCCGGTTGACTCAACCATCCGTGAAACCATCAATTGGACAAGAGAACAGAAGAAAGTTGAGTTCTGGCAAGTATTTCTCGGCAGAGCTTCCAAAAGCCACCGGTGAGGAAGTTGTCTGGAACGATGCCAGGCTTGCCGGTGAGCGTCACGCTCCGGCAGGGCCTCAGGATCTTGTCGTGGAAGTTCACGCTCCCGCCAAGCTTACCGGGGGGCAATGGGCTCCGGCAGGGCCTCGAGCCCTTGCGATTGAGACAAATGCTTCCCCGGTAGAGGATATGCCTTTAGTCCTTGTTGTCAAGCCCAGGCTCTAGCATGGGCACATCACATCGTCCATTTCCTTGAAATAGGAGAACTCCCTGAGGAACAAGAAGAAGCAGAGAAAGTAGCCCGCGGTCTAATATGTACCAGTTCGTGGAAACGTCCTATACAGAAAGAGGCCGAATGGTGTGAAACTCAAGTGCATTTCTTGGGAAGATGGACTGGAGCTGTTAGCGGAGATACATGGAGGCATATGTGGCTCCCACATAGGATCAAGCGCGCTTGTCGGAAAGGCATTCCGGCAAGGTTTCTTTTGGCCCGCTGCCCTCCAGGATGCAACTACACTAGTAACCAAGTGTGAAGCATGCCAGTTTCATTCGAAGAAAATGCATCAACCAACTCAAGCTCTTCAAACAATCCCTCTCTCCTGGCCATTTTCAGTCTGATGGCTCGACATCTAGGGTCCTTTTCCCCGTGCTACCGGGGGCTTTGAGTACTTGTACGTTGCAATCGACAAGTTCACAAAGTGGCCAGAAGTGGAAGCAGTGAGAAAGGTGACAGCACAATCGGCCATCAAGTTTTTAAAGGAATAGTTTGTCGTTTTAGTGTACCAAACAGGGTCATCACTGACAATGGCACACAGTCCACAAGTCACACCTTCATGCAGTATGTCCATGACCTTGGCGGCAAGATATGTTTTGCTTCTGTTGCCCACCCAAGGAGCAACGTCCAGGCGGAAAGGGCTAATGCTAAAGTGTTGCGAGGCCTCAAGACAAGAACTTTCGACAAGCTGTGCAAGTGTGGAAGGCGCCGGATTGATGAGTTGCCGGTGGTTCTTTGGTCAATCAGGACGACTCCAAATCGAGCTACCGGCCACACACACCCTTCTCCCTAGTATATGGGGCAGAAGCAGTTCTCCCCACGGAACTCACATACGGTTCACCTCGAGTGCTCGCTTATGATGAGCTTGAGCAAGAGAAGTTGCGGCAAGATGACGCTATGCTCCTTGAGGAAGATTGTCTTCAGGCTCGTGTGCGAGTTGTGCGCTACCAGCAAGCTTTGCGCCGCTATCATAGCCGCAAGGTTCATGCCCGAAGTCTTGAGGAAGGCGACCTTGTTCTTTGGCGCGTTCAGTCTGCCAAGAATTCCAACAAGTTGACGCCAAAGTGGGAAGGCCCTTATCGGGTAGTACGAGTCACTAGACCTGGCGCAGTCCACCTGGAGACCGTGGATGGCATCCCAATGAGCAACTCCTGGAATATCGAACATCTTCGTAAGTTCTACCCATGAGGCGCAGTTGTCGGGTCTCCCGGCAACCACTGAAGCATGTAATCCTCCGTACAAAGCCAGCCGCAGACCTTGTGCATAGTTGAATAAGGCTAAGTGTTCTGCACATCTTGTTCATTCTCATGTTTACTTATGTACATGTTTGTCCGAGATATTGTATTGCGCTTACTCCCGGCAAGAGCTAATGGACCGCCAAGGTTCCATATCCCTATTTCTCTTCTTTCTTTTTCTCAAAGGACAGAAAGTTACCTCGTGTGCAGCTTTGCCAGGGAGAATGGTGGTATGGATACCGACGGGCAACATTCAAGGAAAACATCTTGCTGGAAGGAGTAGGCGACAAAAAGTTAAGTTGCAGAAACTCTAGAACATATTTTTGTTTGTTATTCTCCTTGAACGATTTTGACTCTCTCATGGGAAACCTACACGTGAAGGAACCTTGTGGTGATCAGCTGCGCCCTTGCTCTGTTTCGAGTCAATTCAACAGTTTAGGCGGCTGCACTAAGAACATCAAGGTAGCTTGCCATGATTGGTCACGCCCTTATTTTATTCGAGTCCGCTCAACAGTTTAGGTGGCTGCACTAAAAGTGTCAAGACGTCTTGTCGGTAGCGACACCCCCAGCAGGCTGCTAAGGACCCTCTCCTCAAAGCGCTCACGGTAGTGTTTGCATGTGGCAGCAAGATTCCGATAAAGCATAGGGAATACACCATACAGAGGCAAATCAGACAAGAAGAATAATTTGCATTTCTTTCAAAAAGGAATGAGATTTACATGGGATGTCGCCTCTTCCTAAGTACATCTTTATTTGACTTTCTCCCCTAGGGGCAGATTAGAAGAAGAAAAATATAGGAAGAGGCCCCCAACAGAAGCCCAACCTGACCCCTCTAGACCAGCACTACATGGAGGGGCAGGGCTTCCAAAAGGGAAGACAAGGGCCTGGCCCCTCTTGGGCCAACAATGCACCGAGAAGAAGACCAGCGCTATGCGGATGAGAGGGGGGTGGAAGCCGAAGTCCACGGGCCTGCTGGAAGATCCAGCTGGAAGATGAGGCAGTGCCTGGGACTAGGACCACCGGCAAAGTCGCTCCGTCAGGAGAGGGAGAGGCGTGAGCTGACCGTGAAGGTGCAGCCGGCAGTCAGTCCGAGTCCGGGTCGTCATACTCTGATTTGACGGCCTGGAGCTCGGACTCGTCATCGTCGTCGCTGTTGTTGTTTGTCCTCCTCGTCACTATCACTCGAGGAGGAGCTTTCGGTACCTCTCGAGCTCTCTTCGCAGCAGCTGAGACAAACGCTTGAGCGCCCATAAACATTGACGGAGAGCGGATCGTCCTTCATCATTTTGAAACGAAGGATGTGCCCATCCTGGAGGTTGTGGGCGCGGGTGAAGGATTTCCAGTGGCACCTAAAGAACATGACGCGGCTCTCCGGATAATCGACGTCCACCTGTGTGGCGCCATTGCAGCAGCCATGCCCGCAACCACCAAACGGGCGGCTCGTCGGCCTCCATCACCCTGGCGAAAGGGTTAGGGAGGCACAAATGGCTCCGAAGGGGGCCATGCCGTTTGAGGACGAACTCCAATGCCATCCCCTTGGTGTGGGTCTCTTCGAGGAAGGGGGCTAGCTTCAGAGGGACAGATGGAGCAGCACTCTGCCTCCCCCGGCCTTGGCCTCCACGACGACCACTGCCCTTCGCACCTCTCCTGCCGTGAGCACCCAAGTCACCCTCCGCCTCTGCGGCGGAAGCGGTGGCATGATCCAAACGAGAACTCCTCCTTGGAGCAGAAGACGGTGGCCGCCCTTGCCCCCTATACATTGCCAAGGGTGGGCACCACTCAAGGTTTGGAAGAGGTGGATAGGTGAGCTCTAGAAATTCGCACTTGATGAGGGAGGAAGGATGGATGAGCATTGCCCTCACTGCCCCTCAATTTATAGGGGGAAGCGCAAGGGCTGGCTCTCCTGCACTCCAAGAGTCGCCCCCCACCTCCTCCAATAGTGTCGCCCATGATCACAGGGCGAACAGCAACCGCCCCATTGCTCCAATCCACGGCCCCGAAGTTTCTGCCACGGCTAGGACTTTAAGTCATGGGCGCATGTTGCTTGCTCTCTGCTATGCATACGACATGCATGGCGGAAACGGCCTGACACGGTCATGGAAACAATTATTACTGTTCCGCGCACGTATCCCAGGGCGCGCACTTAGTGTACATCATGAGGAGACGCGGTAATGGAATGATTCCAGCAGTTAATCCCTGCCACGCGTGCCCGTGCACTATTTGGGTCTAGCCCAGCAACGCCTCACACCGTGTATGGCCTAGGCCCGGGGGCTCCTGTTGGTGTACTAAAGTATGGGCCTTTTAGTACCCCATACTTATGCACGGACAGTTGTAGCCGTACCAGCGGCAAGGCCTTCCAGGGAGCAACTGAGAACAAATACAGCAACAGTCAAGAAGGCATTCAAGTCAATAGACCGAAGACCGAAGGCTGGACCCCTAGCAAGATCTTGCCAGGAGGGCCTACGGAGCCCCGGCAAGAAGCGCACCCGGCAAGGCCTCGCCATCCTGCTAGCGCAGAGACCAGGTGTCATCCCACCTTGATACGAGTCAAGGCGCCAGGGATGGAGGAGGCTAAGCGGTGCTAATGGGAAGGGCTCTTGTCCCGTCCCGTAGATGGTCAGGACCGCCTGACAGGCAGAGCATTAAATGTGTTTGTCTTGCATCATCAGTGTTAGGTACGATAACACTGTAGCACTGTACACCTCATGTATGCGTTGTACGCCACTGTTGGTGACCCCTTCGAGAGTATAAAAGGAGGCCCAAGGCACTGGACCACCCGTAGATGGTCAGGACCGCCTGACAGAGCATTGAATGTGTATGTCTTGCATCGTTAGTGTTAGGTACGATAACACTATAGCACTGTACACCTCATGTATGCATTGTATGCCACTGTTGGTGACCCCTTCGAGAGTATAAAAGGAGGCCCAAGGCACAGATACAGGGGGATTGGATCTTCTCTAGCCCGTTCTGCATGAGTAGCGGTTGTGTACTATAGTGCTCCCAGAACCTGAGCTAGAACTCATCCAATACAACCAAGCAGGATTAGGGTTTTACGCATCTTTGCGGCCTGAACCTGGGTAAAATCACACGCGCTAGCCATCAGAACTACTCTCTGTGTGAGCCTTCTTCCCCTCCGAACCGAAAAGGGATCCTCCCGATCCCATAGGTGTCACTTTCCCCTGACATCTTCCCATGGCAAGAAAAATCAATCTAGTTGGCCTAACTAAACCAAAGATTCGAAGAAGACTCAAATCATATTCATGGATAGAAACTGATCATGAACTCAAAATTCATCGAATCCCAACAAACACACTGCAAAAGTCATTACATTAAATAGATCTCCAAGAGACCATTGTATTGAGAAACATAGAGAGAGAGGAAGCCATCTAGCTACTGCCTGCGGACCCATAGGTCTATGGTGGACTACTCACGGATTGGAGAGGCACCTATGAAGAAGATGAACCCCTCCGTGATGGTATTTGATTGGATCGCTAGGTTTTGGAACTTGCGGCAGCTGGAATTGTGTTTTGTCGACTCCCCTAGGGTTTTTGGATTTTCTGGGAATTTATAGGCTCGATAGTCGGTTGAGGGGGTGCCCGAGGTGCCCACCCTTTACCAGGCTGCACTAGGGGCCTATGGCGTGCCCTGGTGGAGGGTGGCCACCCTGGGCCCCCTCTTCTGGTGATCTTTGGCCCATCTTCCTTGTTCTAGTTCATAAAAATCCACAAAAATCCCTGCAGCATTTGGCTCCGTTTGGTACTGATTTTTTGCGAAGTAAAAAAACAAGCAAAAACAGCAACTGGCACTTTGGCACTATGTCAATAGGTTATTCCCAAAAAATGATACAAAGTTGCTATAACGTAATTGTAAAACATCCAAGATTAATAATATAACAACATGGAACAAGCAAAAATTATAGATACGTTGGAGACGTATCACACACTTGCACTATTATTATTTTCACATCATCCGGTCATGCAAGTGAAAGGTAATAATGACTATAATTTGATGAAGTGATCGCGGTAAAGGAAGTTCGTATGAACTCTTCTTATTTTATGTTTCTGTAAATATGTTTAGCTTGTTCGATCTTGATTCGGCATATTATGAGTAAACATGTTTATGATAGTAATTAGAGATTTATAGTAGCTCATGAAATGCTCAAAAAATCTAGGAGTGGATAATGATTTATTTATGTATCAACATGCATTAAAATGGTTGTGATGTGGTATGTTAGTATGGTATACTCCCTCTGAGTAGTTTGAGTGGCTTGACTTGACTCATGTGTAAACATGTAGTTGATTCAAAACCAATGCAACCTTCATGATATTTAAGTTCAGAGTGTTCATATCCAACTTGATACGGGGCAAACCTGTGGGTGTCGATCTTTTCACACCTGGAGGAGTGGAAAAGGAAGAAACTTAAGAGAAAATACAAACTCAAGAACGATCTCCAATCACAGATCCACTAGATCCATAGAAACACACGAGATACATAGATCCAATCTCAACAAACGGATACAAGTAACAAATAGTCTTCCACTCCGGAGGAGGGGCCTTGATATCACATGGGATCTTACCTAAAGAGGACATTGGCATCCATAGGATATTCTCACGTGGAGGTGTTCAACTCCAAGGGAGAAGGTAATGGAAGGAGCAATGTTCAGCTAGTTTATGAACCAACACATTCCTAACCCTAGACAGAGGAAGAGGAGGTCTATATATAGTCCAAGACGAGTGGTGGGGAAAAGGGGGGTTACATGGCCTTTAGTCCCGCGTCTTCCTGCACAGGGGCCGGATGTCCGGGCCAGGGGCAGAAGTCCGGAGCTTCATGTCGGGTTGGATGTTCGGGTCAGGATGGTTGGATGTTTGGGGCTCGGGTGACTGGCTCCGCTTGGTACTGGTATCGACGCGTTAAACTTCTAGGCCAAGGGCCGGATGTCCGGGGCTTTGTCCATATGTCTGGGCCCTGGGACAGATGTCCGGGCTTGTCCTTCGCGAGGAGCTTTGTCTTCTAGCATCTTCGTGGCCAGATTTCCGGGGCGATGGCCAGATTTCTGGCCCGGGGCTGGATGTCCAAGCCCTATAGCTTGGTCGACTCTCCCTTGGCGCTGGCATGGGTTCGAGGGGCCGAATGTCTGGGCCAAGGGTCGTATGTCCGGGGCCTGGAAGATCTTGTTGTCTTCTTTTGGCGCTCTTGTTCATCCATCTTCGGGTCCATCTTCATGGTTGCTCGGTCTTCATTACAAGTGTCTCCAGGGTCATCCTCATGGTACCTAAGTAGACATAGAATCTTTGCTTGAGGTAGCATCCAAGTTCCAAGAGTATCGAATGAAGATTTACTAAGGAGAGATGTCACCTCAGTTTCAATGGCACACACACCGGCTCTTGTCATAGGACCAATTGGAGCTGGAGGTGTAGTTGATGGATCCATCGGGTGACCATGGGATTGTCCGCATCATCTCCCCCTTGGGAAAGATCCATCCTCGGATCTCGATCTTCATAACCATGGTAAGGGGATAGGTCCTTGATGTTGAAGGTGTCGCTCAAAATGTACTTGTCGCATGGAATGTTGATCTTGTAGGCATTGATGTTGTAGTGTTCCAACACCTTGAATGGCGCATCAGCTCGAGGGAGTGTCTTTGAATTGTGCTTGCTTAGAAATCGATCCTTGTGAAGGTGTAGCCACACAAGATCGTCGGTATTGAACATCACGAGGTGTTTGTTGATGTTGTGCTTGGTGGTGACTCTTTCCACTTGATGTTCAATTGTGCGCCTTGTTTATTCATGCATCTTCTTGATGTAGCTTGCCCTTACATTTGTGTCATGATCACACACTCTTGTAGTGGTAGCAGAAGTATGTCCAATGGGGACAAAGCATTGAGGCCATAGACCACCTCGAATGGAGACTTGTTAGTGTTAAAGTAATGTGTGCGATTGTAGGCATACTCGGTGATGGGGAGACATTCTTTCCATTCCTTGAGATTCTTCTTGATCAACACACGAAGAAGCATTGACAGCGTCTGGTTGGTCACCTCCGTTTGGCCATCAGTTTGTGGATGGTAGGTCAACGAGAATAGGAGCTTGATTCCGATCTTGGTGCATAGCGTCTTCCAAAAGAAGCTAAGGAACTTGACGCCGTGGTTTGACAAAATGGTCTTGTGAACTTAATGTAGTCTCAGTATGTCCCTACAAAAGAGGTTTGCAACATGTGAAGCATCATATATCTTGTGACATGGACTGGAATGAGCCATCTTAGAAAAATGATCCACAACAACAAACACGGAATCATGTCCATTTTTAGTTCTTGGAAAACCAAGAACAAAGTCCATGCTTATATCTTTCCAAGGTTCAAAAGGTATAGGAAGAGGCATGTAAATACCATGGGATTGAGATTTAGACTTAGCTTTGTGACATGTAGAGCATCGGTTGGTGAAACGTGCAACATCACAAAACATCTTTGGCCAAAAGTACTTGTTGGAGAGTGTGGCATATGTCTTGTTGCGTCCAAAGATACCCATGAGTACTCCACCATGAGCCTCTTACAATAGCAACAAACAAAGAGAATACTCGGGTATATAAAGTTTGTTAGCGCCCATATGTAACATCCCAAAATTTCATTTTGGAATGTTATGAATATAGCTATGCATCTATCATCATCATTGCTTGATTGTAAGTGTTTGTTGAAATGGCTTTTCCAAATTTCTGAAAGTCCCTTCTACTTTTCCCTATGTTGCTTTCACCTATTGGAAATTTTGGTTAAATGTTCAAAATAAGAGGGGAGTAATATGACACTCCACACCAGGGACTAATTGGTGATATATTTGAACAATAATAACCAGGAGTTATTTTGAAAATATTTGCAAAAAGGGTTTAAAAACAATTAGGCAATTTCTGAAAATAATATTTTTTCCAAAGTGTTCAAATGACAGAATAGAAATGTTCATTAAATAGCATTTATTATTCTGTTAATTTTGATATATAATACCCCTATATTTACAAAAGATTTGAATGCTTTAAAAGCTTTTGAATGTCTCTGGAAAATTATTAAAGGAAAAACGGTAACCATTTCCGGTATTAAACGGGCCGGCCCACGGCAGTTACTCGCGTATTGATTAGAAGCCGGCCGACCGCGCGTAACGGACACGCCCTCCTCTCACTGACGCTGGACCCCACCCGACCGACCGTTTCACCGAACGGTCATCTCCTTCTCCCCCCCCCCCCCCCGCGCGCCGGACTCGACGTCGGCCGTTTCCTCCCCTCGCCGGATCTCTCTCCTCTCTTAACTCCCTCTCGCTCCCCTCACTCCTATATAAGCCGGCCAGCTCCGCCTTTCATTTTCCCCCCTAGCCCCCTCTGTCCCTCGCCGGAAGACCGCACAATTGCTCGCCGGAGCTCCCACCCCCACCGGACCTCCCGTCGACCGTAGCCACCGATTCCGTCCACCTCTCGCCCAACCGACCTCACCAATCGACTCCGGAGAACCGTCGCCGTCGCCAGGACCACTTCCCCGTCTTCCCCGACCACCGGAGCACCAACGCCGTCGTCTTTGCCGTTCCGGACTCGCCGGAGATCTCCGACGCCGGCGACTTTTCCCCGTAAGCTCCCCTCGACCATCGGATCCTGAATCAACGACCGAGATTAGAACGGATTTAAATCCGAACCGGTATCCTCTACCGACCGGTCGCCCGCTCTAAATAACCTACCGCACGCGCTCGCTAGCCAATAGGATCGCGCCACGTCACCCCTGGCCGTCCGTTAGATTTAGTCTCTTTTCTCTGATTTCTTTTAGTAAACAGAACCTATTCTAAATTTGTTTTGCTTATATCTTTTAATCTATTTAGTGTGTTGAGCTGATTCTTTTTGCAATAGCTCACATTTTTCATGTAGTTTCACCCTGTACTTTTAAATTTCAAATTTGACCTACAAAATTTGAATTTAATCAAATTTGCTCAAAATCATCAAATCTGAATAACTAGAGTTTGAAAATAGATTTTGATATGATTCTTTTTGCTACTGTTTGATATTGGTTAGGACTATCTTCATGCTTAGTTTGAGGATTTTTAGGTTTAATTTGACTAATTTTTTAACCAAAAAACAGAATCTGCTTAGTATTATAATATAGTTTTATAAACTCAATTTTAATTAGTTTGATTTAGAGTTTGGTTTTATTTGTTTATTAGGTTCTGTTAGTAAACATTTAGTGTTTTCACTTACTGTTAATAAAAATATAAATTTGCTTAGTTTAATTTTATTTAACATAGGAATCACAACTTCTTTTCAAATAGGCATAATTTGATTAAAACAACTAACTAGTAATAGTTTTGTTTTCAAACAAAGTTTTGTATATTTTAATTCTGTTTTCTAAGACAGATTTAATTGTAAATTATTTTCTGTTAAGAACATGTTTTACAAATAAATAATTAGTTTAATTTTTCATTCTTTTGTTAATATAACTATAGTTGATTCATATAGTGTTTATCACAAACTTGTATAAACTTTACTAAACTTTTCCCAACAAACTTAAATTGATTTTATTCTGTTTATTAATAAAATATTCTATTGTTTCCTTGCTGACAACAATTGTTTTGTTATTACAAAATAGTTTTATTATGATAGTAGTGTTTTATCAATCACCTCCTAGTAAACAAAACTTTGTGTGTTTTCTTACTTGAGATTTGTGCATTGTTTTGTCTTGACTGTTTACTAGTTCTTGGTTGATGTTTGTGAGTTACAATATTTTGTTGTATGCTTATTGAGTGCTTGTTTGCTTCATTAGATTATCCGGAGTGCGAAGCTTGTTACTTAGAGTCCCACGAGTACGATGATCATCAATCAGGCAAGTCACTTTGACCATGTTTACCCATGTTTTATATGCATTAGTTCTACCATCTCCCCAATTGCATGCAAGATAGGTTAGTTGGAAACTTGGTTACATTATAGTAGTATCATGTGGTAGGTACCCCCCCTCAACCTCTTTGACACATTGGCCCCGGGAAACGTTGTTTTACCTTTTGCTATGCTATTAGTAGACGGGGTTGGTTGTGTGATTCATGAGAGTTGAGAGAGTTAATAATTTCAAGACCTACATAATGATCAAGATTTAAGACTCCGAGTTTTCAACATACCTCTGGGTGGATGATGGTTGAACGGCACCCTGGAGAAACCAGTGGATTTGCCTAGGTGATGCTGGAGATGGCCAGTATTCACGCGGAAAGGTCCACCCAGGCACAAAGAGATGGATGGATGCTTTAAAACCCAAGGCTTACCTTCACAGCCACAAGTCATTATGGGCTCTGGCTTGGTTGGATATCATGGTGACCCTGGACAGGCGGTGCTACGAGAGGTAGAAGAACGGTAGGAAAGGATGGGCACCGACAGAGTCGCAGGGAAACCCTTTGGAAGACCATGTTTTGGTCATCCGTTTCTCAAACACCCTGAAGTGCGAGAAATCAAACGGAGGCGACCAAATCTTGTGGGGAACGTGTGCAAAACTCTGCAGAGTATTCAAAACCTAATCGATTAGCCGTGTCCATAGTCATGGATGACTTGAGCCAAAGGAATTGAAACTTCCGGAACTCTCAACACAATTAATATGATGATGTGGGTATTTAATAATTTTGGGTATGAGAAATGGTTGGTGGAACCATCTCATTAATCAACCAACTTAGTAATATTTTGCTTAGCCCCTCCCTTGATGTAGGAAAAACTTGGCTTTACGCAAAAACTTACCACCCCACCTGCCATATAAGCATATAGACTAGATGATTATCTTTTCACCCTTCTCTTGTGACTTTGCCGGCATATCCCATATGCTGACCTACACGGCTGCAACGTATAATGTTGCAGAGTACTTTTCTGACCAGGAGTGAGGACACGTTCTATGCTCAGTGAGATGCCCTTGGAGTCAGATGGACTCACCTACCTTCGACGCTTCCGCAAGATTTAGATATTCTCATGAGTTGGCCTTTGGCCACTTTATTGTAATCTTTATTGTAATAAAGGACTCGATATGAGATTTCGATTAATATAATGCTGTGTGATTTCCCTTTGATATATACATTGATGTACCGTGTGTGTACCAGCATGATCTTGGGATGGTACGGAAACACCGGAGACTTGACCTTTCAGGTCGGGTCGCTACAGAAATGGTATCAGAGCACACGCTGACCGTAGGACGTAACCTCTAGGATTGGAAAGCCTTAGGATTGTTTCTCTTTGTCTTTAAATATCTTATACTCTCATCTATTCGTTTCTGACTCCTCTCCGATTATTTCAAAATTTATAGATGGCCACCTTCATCCCAGTGTTGATCACGGAGTTTTGCCAGCCTGACGCAACGATGCCCTTTGGTAAGGAGCTGATGAGGATTGTCAAGGACGTAAGGATTGCTTTGCCGAGCATCACCGGGATTCCTATCATGTCATTTCCCCAAGATGGATGCTACAGGATCGAGGTGCATATCCCAGGGAAGACCTTTGGGAATCGGAAGAAACCCATCGATTTCAAGTTCGTGGCACCCAGCTGGATACTTGGAAGAGACATGGCCATTCATCGTGCCCTTGGACGTATTCAGGAGGAATACAGAGGTGGAACCATTTCACCAGGACTCAGCATGGTTTGCCGCAGAGATGTCCATGGAAACATCATAACTCCTCCCACTACAGACACCACTATTTCCTATATCCAGACCCTGGAGACTCACATCAGGACTCTGGAGCTTCGAGTTCGTGCTGATACGAAGACAATCAAGAATCTGATGAACCGTGAGATTGACCTTGAAGCTGACTTACGGGAAGCCGAGTACGAGCATGAGGATGAGGTGAAGGATTTCTTAGAGAGGATCGACAAGCTGAACACTCGCATCTCCACTCTGGAGGAATAGATGGACATGGGTGAAAATCTTCATCCTGAGGGAGACTTGGCTCCTTTCATCAGCGACGATGATGACTATGAGGAGAGCACCACTGGAGGAGACTCAGTCACCATGTGCTTCCGAGGAAAAACTTTAGTTATGCCCTCCATGTATCTTTTAGTTTCAACGTTAAGAGCGTAGGTCGATGTGTAGTTTGATTGAGACTTGTATTCCCGATGTTTGACGTTGATTGAATAAATGAATGAGTGTTTGGTGTGATATGTTTGTTGCATTGCATATGGGTAGTGAATTTCTTCTAGACCCTTGTTCTATTCTAATTCTCACCCCTCTGAAAACAGCAAGATGCCTCCACGACGTGAGACCGACTTCACTTTCCCGCCGGAACTCACTCAACTCCTTCAGCAGCAGAATGCACTGATGCAGTTATTGATTCAGAATCAGACCAACAATCAGAACAACCAGAACAACCACCATCCACCCCAGACTGACAATCTCACCCGTTTTCTAAGGTTGAACCCTCCAACTTTCTCCAGCAGTACTGAGCCCATTGTGGCAGATGACTGGCTCCGTAAGATGGAGAGAGAACTTGTCACCGCTGGATGTACTGATGCTGAGAAGGTGTGATTTGCCGCACATCAACTGGAAGGACCAGCAGCTTCATGGTGGGAGAATTACATCACCACATATCCTATTGCTGATGTAACTTGGGAGCAATTCCAGCAAGCTTTTCGCACCGCACATGTTTCAGCTGGAGCCATGAGTCTAAAGAAGCGCGAGTTTCGCAACTTGCGCCAGGGAAATCGCTCTGTGGCCCAGTACGTGGACGACTTCAACACATTGGCACGTTATGCACCAGGAGACGTGGCCGATGATGCGGCCAAGCAAGAGAAATTTCTGGAAGGACTCAACGATGAGTCGAGCATGCTGCTGGGTAGTGGCTAATTTCAACAACTACCAAGAGCTGGTGGATAAGGCACTCATTCTGGAAGGTAAACAGCAGCAGATTGAGAACCGCAAGAGGAAGTACACTCAGGGGAAGTTTAACTCTGGAGCTTATCAGAAGCTTCACTACTCCCCGTACTCAGGGAACACCGGATCAGGTACCGGTAAGTTTGGAAGGCACACTCATGCCGTGCATAACCATGGAGGTCACAACCATGGAGGAAATGGGAACAACCGTCCCAACCATGGCAACTTCAAGACTGACAATGGGAATGGGAACAACAATCAGCACCGTCACGTTCCTACTCATAAGGATCTGAGTCACATCACCTGTTTCAAGTGCCAGAAGACAGGGCACTATGCTACTGAGTGTCCCCAGAGCAAGCAGGGAAATGGAAACGGCAACTCCGCAGCCAAGAAGCCAAACCCTTTTCCTCGTGCCCAGGTGAATCACCTCGACGTGGAAGAAGTCTATGATCAACCCAAGACTGTGGTTGGTAAGTTTTTATTGCATTCACGTCCAGTTACAGTACTTTTTGATTCCGGTGCAACTCATTCATTCATATCAAGGGTAGTTGTGGATAAGTATGGTTTGCCCACCAAAACCCTTAGCCAGCCTATTCAGGTCAGTTCCCCAGGAGGTATGATGATGGCAGGGATAGGATGCCATGCCCTGAAACTTCATATAGGAAACCATGTTTTTTCCACCGACCTCATCGTCTTAGAATCGCAGGGATTGGATGTAATCCTAGGCATGGATTGTATGACCAAGTATGAAGGAAATCTTGATTGCCTCAGCAAGTCTGTTTCACTCACCACCCCGGAGAACAAGAGGATTAAGTATGTATCCCGACGCACACGTATGAGTGCTCGGTTAAATTCTCTCACGGGAGTTGTTCAGGAGGAAGTACCTGTGGTAAAAGATTATCTGGATGTATTTCCGGAAGAATTACCAGGAATGCCACCAGATAGGGAAATTGAGTTCCTAATAGAGTTACAGCCAGGGACAGCACCAATTTCCAAGAGACCCTATCGGATGCCCGCAAATGATCTGTTGGAAATCAAGAAGCAAATTAAGGAGTTATTGGACAAAGGTTATATACGCCCAAGTTCTTCACCTTGGGGATCCCCAGTTCTTTTGGTGGAGAAGAAGGATAAAACCTTGAGAATGGTAGTCGATTATCGTGCCTTGAACGAGGTGACTATCAAGAACAAGTATCCTCTACCGATGATTAATGATTTGTTTGATCAGCTCGTAGGAGCCAAAGTATTCTCCAAGATCGATCTTCGATCAGGGTATCATCAACTTAAAATTCGTGAACAGGATATACCCAAAACAGCTTTCACCACGAGGTATGGCTTGTATGAGTATACGGTCATGTCTTTTGGATTGACTAATGCTCCTGCCTACTTCATGAATTTGATGAACAAAGTATTCATGGAATACCTAGACAAGTTTGTTGTGGTGTTCATCGATGACATTCTGATATTCTCCAAGAACGAGGAAGAGCATAAGGAACATTTGCGTTTAGTTCTGGAGAAGCTAAGAGAGCATCAGTTATATGCTAAGTTCAGCAAATGTGAATTTTGGCTAACGGAAGTCGGATTCCTTGGACATGTTATTTCCAGAGAAGGAATAGCCGTAGACCCCGCTAAGGTTGAAGCCGTCACCGAGTGGAAGTCACCCACCTCATTTAAGGAGATCCGCAGTTTCCTCGAACTTGCTGGATATTACCGGAGATTCATTGAGAATTTCTCAAAGATTGCCAAGCCCATGACAGAGTTGTTGAAGAAAGAATCTAAGTATGTTTGGACTGAGGAATGTGAAGCCAGTTTCCAGGAGTTGAAGAAACGTTTGGTCACAGCCCCAATATTGATCTTGCCCAATATTCGGAAGGACTTCCAAGTTTATTGTGATGCTTCACGTCAAGGACTTGGAGGAGTACTCATGCAAGATGGAAAGGTTGTAGCTTATGCATCCAGACAACTACGACCTCATGAGTTGAATTATGCCACCCATGATTTGGAATTAGCAGCCATAGTGCACGCACTCAAGACCTGGAGACATTTCCTTATCGGAAATAGTTGTGATGTTTACACCGACCATAAGAGCCTGAAGTATATCTTCACGCAGAAAGAGTTGAACCTCAGACAGAGGAGATGGTTAGAGTTAATCAAGGACTATGACATGAGATTACACTACCATCCAGGTAAGGCTAATGTTGTAGCCGATGCCTTGAGTCATAAAACTTATGTGAACACACTCACAGCGGGAGGATTACCCCAAGAGTTAGTCGATGATCTCAGAGAGCTCAAGCTAGAGATAGTTCCAAGAGGATATGTTGGTACACTAGAGATCCAGTCCACCTTGACCGAAAGAATTCGAGAAGCCCAGAAATCGGACAAGGAGATAGCTGAGATTAAACAGAGAATGGAAGATGGTAAAGCTAAAGGTTTTCGTGAGGATGAACACGGAACTTTGTGGTTTGAGAACCGAATCTATGTGCCCTATGACCCAGAGCTCAGGAAGTTGATACTTCAGGAAGCTCACGATTCACCTTACTCGATACACCCAGGCAACACCAAGATGTATCTGGATTTAAAGGAAAATTATTGGTGGACAGGTATGAAGAAAGATATTGCGGAACATGTTGCAATATGTGATGTTTGTCAGCGAGTAAGGGCAGAACATCAGAAACCAGCAGGGTTACTCCAACCTTTGCAGATACCCGAGTGGAAATGGGAAAATCTTGGTATGGACTTCATCACAGGATTACCCAGGACCCGTTCAGGTTATGATTCCATCTGGGTAGTGGTAGATCGCTTGACCAAGGTAGCTCATTTCATTCCAGTGAAAACCACCTATACCAGTGCTAAGCTAGCCAAGATATATATGACCAGGATCGTATGTCTGCATGGAGTTCCGAGGAGTATCGTGTCAGATAGAGGAACACAATTTACCTCAAAGTTTTGGCATCAGTTACATGAAACTTTGGGTACAAGGCTAGAGTTCAGTACAACTTTTCATCCGCAGACAGATGGACAGACTGAGAGAGTCAACCAGATTCGGGAAGACATGTTGAGAGCTTGTGCGCTAGATTATGGATCTAGTTGGGATGACAACTTACCTTACGCAGAATTCTCGTACAACAACAGTTATCAGACCAGTCTAAAGATGGCCCCTTTCGAAGCTTTATACGGAAGGAGATGCAGAACACCACTGACGTGGGATGGTGTTGGAGACTGACAACTTTTTGGTCCCGACCTTATCCGAGATTCTGAAGAGAAAGTCAAGCTGATTCGTGACAAACTCAAGATAGCTCAATCTCGACAAAAGAGTTATGTTGACAGCAAACGAAAAGAAGTGACGTATGAAGTGGGAGACAGAGCATATCTTCGTGTGTCCCCGCTTCGAGGAATCAAGAGGTTTGGTGTTAAAGGAAAATTAGCACCCAGATTCATAGCCCCCTACAACATTCTTGAACGTAGAGGCGAAGTTGCATACAAACTGGAATTGCCGGAAGGATTATCCAAAGTTCATAATGTGTTCCATGTGTCCCAGCTGAAGAAATGTCATACTAAGATGGCTGATATTCCTTTGGGAGATACAGTGCCCCTAGAGGCCATACAACTTGACAATGATCTGACCTACGAGGAGAAGCCTGTCAGAATCCTCGAGACTGCCAACAGAGTTACCTGCAGCAGGATCATCAAGTTCTGTAAGGTTTTGTGGAGTCATCACACCGAGGAAGAAGCCACCTGGGAACGCGAAGAAGATCTTCGTAGAGACCATCCGCACCTATTTTCTAGCCAACCCGAATTTCGAGGGCGAGATTCATCTTAAGGTGGGTAGGTTTGTAATATCCCAAAATTTCATTTTGGAATGTTATGAATATAGCTATGCATCTATCATCATCATTGCTTGATTGTAAGTGTTTGTTGAAATGCCTTTTCCAAATTTCTGAAAGTCCCTTCTACTTTTCCCTATGTTGCTTTCACCTATTGGAAATTTTGGTTAAATGTTCAAAATAAGAGGGGAGTAATATGACACTCCACACCAGGGACTAATTGGTGATATATTTGAACAATAATAACCAGGAGCTATTTTGAAAATATTTGCAAAAAGGGTTTAAAAACAATTAGGCAATTTCTGAAAATAATATTTTTCGCAAAGTGTTCAAATGACAGAATAGAAATGTTCATTAAATAGCATTTATTATTCTGTTAATTTTGATATATAATACCCCTATATTTACAAAAGATTTTAATGCTTTAAAAGCTTTTGAATGTCTCTGGAAAATTATTAAAGGAAAAACGGTAACCGTTTCCGGTATTAAACGGGCCGGCCCACGGCAGTTACTCGCGTATTGATTAGAAGCCGGCCGACCGCGCGTAACGGACACGCCCTCCTCTCACTGACGCTGGACCCCACCCGACCGACCGTTTCACCGAACGGTCATCTCCTTCTCCCCCCCCCCCCCCCCCGCGCGCCGGACTCGACGTCGGCCGTTTCCTCCCCTCGTCGGATCTCTCTCCTCTCTTAACTCCCTCTCGCTCCCCGCACTCCTATATAAGCCGGCCAGCCCCGCCTTTCATTTTCCCCCCTAGCCCCCTCTGTCCCTCGCCGGAAGACCACGCAATTGCTCGCCGGAGCTCCCACCCCCACCGGACCTCCCGTCGACCGTAGCCACCGATTCCGTCCACCTCTCGCCCAACCGACCTCACCAATCGACTCCGGAGAACCGTCGCCGTCCCCAGGACCACTTCCCCGTATTACCCGACCACTGGAGCACCAACGCCATCGTCTTTGCCGTTCCGGACTCGCCGGAGATCTCCGACGTCGGCGACTTTTCCCCGTAAGCTCCCCTCGACCATCGAATCCTGAATCAACGACCGAGATTAGAACGGATTTAAATCCGAACCGGTATCCTCTACCGACCGGTCGCCCGCTCTAAATCACCTACCGCACGCGCTCGCTAGCCAATAGGATCGCACCACGTCACCCCTGGCCGTCCGTTAGATTTAGTCTCTTTTCTCTGATTTCTTTTAGTAAACAGAACCTATTCTAAATTTGTTTTGCTTATATCTTTTAATCTATTTAGTGTTTTGAGTTGATTCTTTTTGCAATAGCTCACATTTTTCATGTAGTTTCACCCTGTACTTTTAAATTTCAAATTTGAACTATAAAATTTGAATTTAATCAAATTTGCTCAAAATCTTCAAATCTGAATAACTAGAGTTTGAAAATAGATTTTGATATGATTCTTTTTGCTACTGTTTGATATTGGTTAGGAATATCTTCATGCTTAGTTTGAGGATTTTTAGGTTTAATTTGATTAATGTTTTAACCAAAAAACAGAATCTGCTTAGTATTATAATATAGTTTTATAAACTCAATTTTAATTAGTTTGATTTAGACTTTGGTTTTATTTGTTTATTAGGTTCTGTTAGTAAACATTTAGTGTTTTCACTTACTGTTAATAAAAATATAAATTTGCTTAGTTTAATTTTATTTAACATAGGAATCACAACTTCTTTTCAAATAGGCATAATTTGATTAAAACAACTAACTAGTAATAGTTTTGTTTTCAAACAAAGTTTTGTATATTTTAATTCTGTTTTCTAAGACAGATTTAATTGTAAAGGACCCCGCCGTCCTCATTAAGGAAGCCATCCACGTCATCAGCTGTGGGTATGAGGAGAAGATATTTTCTGTTAAGAACATGTTTTACAAATAAATAATTAGTTTAATTTTTCATTCTTTTGTTAATATAACTATAGTTGATTCATATAGTGTTTATCACAAACTTGTATAAACTTTACTAAACTTTTCCCAACAAACTTAAATTGATTTTATTCTGTTTATTAATAAAATATTCTATTGTTTCCTTGCTGACAACAATTGTTTTGTTATTACAAAATAGTTTTATTATGATAGTAGTGTTTTATCAATCACCTCCTAGTACACAAAACTTTGTGTGTTTTCTTACTTGAGATTTGTGCATTGTGTTGTCTTGATTGTTTACTAGTTCTTGGTTGATGTTTGTGAGTTACAATATTTTGTTGTATGCTTATTGAGTGCTTGTTTGCTTCGTTAGATTATCCGGAGTGCGAAGCTTGTTACTTAGAGTCCCACGAGTACGAAGATCATCAATCAGGCAAGTCACTTTGACCATGTTTACCCATGTTTTATATGCATTAGTTCTACCATCTCCCCAATTGCATGCAAGATAGGTTAGTTGGAAACTTGGTTACATTGTAGTAGTATCATGTGGTAGGTACCCCCCTCAACCTCTTTGACACATTGGCCCCGGGAAACGTTGTTTTACCTTTTGCTATGCTATTAGTAGACGGGGTTGGTTGTGTGATTCATGAGAGTTGAGAGAGTTAATAATTTCAAGACCTACATAATGATCAAGATTTAAGACTCCGAGTTTTCAACATACCTCTGGGTGGATGATGGTTGAACGGCACCCTGGAGAAACTAGTGGATTTGCCTAGGTGATGCTGGAGATGGCCAGTATTCACGCGGAAAGGTCCACCCAGGCACAAAGAGATGGATGGATGCTTTAAAACCCAAGGCTTACCTGCACAGCCACAAGTCATTATGGGCTCTGGCTTGGTTGGATATCATGGTGACCCTGGACAGGCGGTGCTACGAGAGGTAGAAGAACGGTAGGAAAGGATGGGCACCGACAGAGTCGCAGGGAAACCCTTTGGAAGACCATGTTTTGGTCATCCGTTTCTCAAACACCCTGAAGTGCGAGAAATCAAACGGAGGCGACCAAATCTTGTGGGGAACGTGTGCAAAACTCTGCAGAGTATTCAAAACCTAATCGATTAGCCGTGTCCACAGTCATGGACGACTTGAGCCAAAGGAATTGAAACTTCCGGAACTCTCAACACAATTAATATGATGATGTGGGTATTTAATAATTTTAGGTATGAGAAATGGTTGGTGGAACCATCTCATTAATCAACCAACTTAGTAATATTTTGCTTAGCCCCTCCCTTGATGTAGGAAAAACTTGGCTTTACGCAAAAACTTACCACCCCACCTGCCATATATGCATATAGACTAGATGATTATCTTTTCACCCTTCTCTTGTGACTTTGCCGGCATATTCCATATGCTGACCTACATGGCTGCAACGTATCATGTTGCAGAGTACTTTTCCGACCAGGAGTGAGGACACGTTCTATGCTCAGTGAGATGCCCTTGGAGTCAGATGGACTCACCTACCTTCGACGCTTCCGCAAGATTTAGATATTCTCATGAGTTGGCCTTTGGCCACTTTATTGTAATCTTTATTGTAATAAAGGACTCGATATGAGATTTCGATTAATATAATGTTGTGTGATTTCCCTTTGATATATACATTGATGTACCGTGTGTGTACCAGCATGATCTTGGGATGGTACGGAAACACCGGAGACTTGACCTTTCAGGTCGGGTCGCTACACCATAAGATATCCATCTTTCATGTAATAGTTCTCCCAAAAAGGTTTCACATGACACTTAGCATATGGAGTAGCAAATGAAACAGCATGATCATACAAATCTTTGATATGCTCAAAACCAATGACATTCAATTCAAGTTGAGTAACTAGCAAGCATTTGCGGGAAAGAGCATCTACCACAACATTTTATTTACCCTTGATGTATTTGATGACATAAGGAAAGACTCAATGAATTCACTCCATTTAGCATGCCGTTTGTTCAACTTAGTTTTTAACTTAAGATACTTGAGAGTTTCATGATCGGTATGAATGAGAAACTCATGAGTACGGAGATAATGCTCCCAAACATGTAACACCCTAACCAAAGCATACAATTTCTTATCGTATATGGGATAATTTAGTTGGGCTCTAGAAAAAAATTCACTAAAGTACGTAGTTGGTCGTCTATCTTGCATTAACACGCCACATATGCCATTACCACTAGCGTCACAATGCACTTCAAAAGTTTTATCAAAGTTGGGTAAGGTAAGAAATGGTGCATGAGTAAGAAAACTTTTAATCTCATGGAATGCACTGTCTTGCAATGGTCCCCACACAAAGGGTGTGTTATTCTTGCTCAAACCATGTAGAGGGGATGCAATTGTGCTAAAATCCTTAACAAAGCAACGGTAAAAGATGGCTAGGCCAAGGAAACTATGCACTTGTTGCAAATTGGTGGCTGTGGGCCAAGTTTTAATATCATTAATTTCAGTTTCATCAACTTGAACACCCTTAGAGGATACCACAAATCCTAGGAAAACAACCTTGTCAACACCAAAAGTGAATTTGGCCATATTTGCATAAAGTTTTCATTCCTAAGAACTTGCAATGCTTCCCTAACATGTTTAGCATGTACCTCTAGAGTTTCACTAAAAACAAGAATGTCATGAAAGTATACCACAACGGAATATCCAATGAGATGTCGTAAGACATAATGCATGACACACATAAAATTACCCAGTGCTTGGTATAGACCCATTGGCATGACTAGCGATTCATAGAGGACAAACTTAGTTTTGAATGACTTTTTCCACTCATCGCCCTCTGGCATGCGTATTTGATAGTAACCACTTTTCAAATCAATTTTGGAAGATATAGTGGAACCACTAAGTTCATCTAGCATGTCACCTAGGTGAGGAATAGGATGCCGATATCTAACAGTTATAGCACTGATATGGTGGCAATTCGAACACATGCGCATACTACCATCTTTCTTAGGCACTAGTATCACCGGAACCGCACAAGACTTAAGCTCTCGCGTACATTCCCTTTGTCTAAGAGTTTTTGCACTTGACTTTGTATCTCCTTAGTTTCGTTGGGGTTGACGCGGTTGGGTGCCTTGTTAGGAAGTGGTCCGCTGGGTATGAGGTCGATGCGGTGTTTGATCCCTCGTTTTGGTGGTAGTCCTGGAGGTAGCTCGTCGGGAAAACGTCTTGGAATTCCCGCAACAAACGAGACAACACAGGAGGTAGATGTTGTGAAGTATTAGTCTGTACAAATTCATCTTTGCACATAAGTACAAAGTTAAGAACGCTCGATGGGCTCTCACTCACATTCCTCAAGTCTATTTTGGTGGCTAAAAGAACTAGATCTTTCTTGTCTCTCACCGTGGAGCCACTCAAATTTGGCTTGTGGTGCTCAATCTCTTTAAGGTGGATTGCACTCTCACTTTTATCTCCTTAACGGGACGAAGATTTCTTATCAGCGATCACTTAACTTGGAGACATTGGTCGAAGCACATATTCCCTGCCCTTCATCTTGAAGCTATAGTGATTGGTTTGACTGTTGTGGATGATGTCGCGGTCGAATTGCCAAGGTCTCCCAAGGAGGATACGACAAACGTATATGGGAACCACATCACAGTCCAAAGTGTCCTTCATAGGCGCCTATCTTGAAGGATACTTGCACGGTGTGGTCAACTTGGAGGGTACCGGAATCACTGAGCCATTGGACCTTGTAGGGGCATGGATGCTTCTTCTTGACCAAGTGTAGTTTGGAACAATGGTCCTCACTTGCCAAATTGTGGCAACTTCCACCATTGATGATGACCTTGACGGATTTTCCTTGTAAGCCCACCTTGGTATGGAATATGTGGCAATCTTGTTCCTCGCCTTGTTGTTGTTGAAGAGTCAAGACCTTTGAAACAACAAGGGCGGGGCTCGGATCATTGTCGCAGTAGATTTGTGCATCTTCATCTTCATTGACTTGTCGGTGCATGGCCATGTGCTCCAAAGCTTCCATCTCTTTGTCACTCATGGAGTCATATGCATCCTCGTCTTGAAGAATCATAGTGCTTCTTGTTGGTGTACAGGATGAAGCTCTTGGCTTGTAGTTTCTCGTGGAAGTAGGTCGGCTTGAGGAAGTCATCTTGTCCTTGTAACTTGACTTGTCATCTTTAGTCGTTGGAGTTTTCATAGTCGAAGGCGTCGTAGTCGAGAAGCTTGTGCACTTGAGCCATAGGTCTTGGAAGATAACTTGGATTACTTGTAGTCATCTTGCACTTGGCGTTCTGCCTTTGTTTCTTGATGCACTAGCTCGAGTAAGTTGGAATAGGGTTGGAAGTCCACGATTAGCTTGACTTGAAAATTGAGACCATTCAAGAAGTGTTCCATTGTTTGCTCATCATCTTCCTTGACATTGGCTCAAACCATGGGCATTTCCATCTCTTGGTAGTAGTATTCTACCGACTTGGTGCCTTGCTTGAGGAGTTGTAGCTTGTTCAGGAAATCATGGTTGTAGTGGGTTGGCACAAAGCGAGCTTGCATAAGGTCCTTCATTTGCGCCCAGGTGGTGATAGGAGGTTCACCATTTTCTCTTCTTTTCTTGATCACTTGTTCCCAAAAAATGAAAACATAGTCTTGGGACTCAAGTGAGTGATCTTCTTTTCTTCTTCAAAGTTGCGTAGACGGAAGATCTTGTCAACCTTGAATGCTTAGAGATAGTCTTCGGGATCATTGCTTCCGGAAAACTTAGGCATGGTGAAATTGAGTTTGTCGAAGTGTTGTTCTTCATTGTGACTGTTTTGGCAATTCCCTTGTTGTGGAGGAGGTGCATCATTGTTGCTGTGGAGTTGCTATTGTTCTTGACTTGGGGCTTCGTTGGCATTGGGCTCGACATGGTGTGCTTGAGGGCGTTGACGAGGTCCTCACACCCGGTTGCGTTGTTCTTAGTGCTCCTCTTGGCGCTTGGCTTTCTCTTGGTGTTCACGCCGGAGTTCTTCTACCAGTTATGTCCTTGCAAAGCATGTGTTGCTTTACGAAGGGCATGTTGTGCTTCAATTATTTGTTCTTCACGGCGAAGATCATCTTCACGGCATTGTTGTTGTATGATACTTGTCATCTGCGTTGGGTTTCCGTGAATAGGAACGGGTGATGCAGCACAATATAGATAAGTATTTCCCTTAGTAGAGAACCATGGCTTGTCCAAGCAATAGGAGTAACAACCAAACCCCGTCTTCATCAACTGCACACAAAGAAGCAAACACGTGTACCCAACGCGAGCAAGAGGGTTATCAATCCCCTGGGACTCGTTATTTGCAAGCAAGTAAAGTGTGTAGATGATATTTGATAGTTGTAAATTACAAAGTAAATAAAAAGTAAATAAATTGCAGCAAGGTAATCGTAGTGTTTGTGAACTTATAAGTGAATAGACCCGGGGGGCATAGTTTTCCCTAATGGCATCTCTCATGTAGTAGGCATAAGGTGGGTAGATAAATTACTGTTGGGCAATTCATAGAAAAGCGCATAGTTATGTGATATTCATGGCAATGATCATGTATATATAAGCATCAAATAATAAGAAAATAGGCCTACTCCTACCTACACCTAATACTATTACTCCACCCATCGACCGCTATCCATCATGCATCTAGAGTATTAAGTAAAATAAAGTAATGCTTGGAGAATAATGACATGATGTAGACAAAGAGAACTCAATCAATATGAATTAAACCCATCATTTTATCCTTAGTGGCAACAATACAAAGACGTATCCTATCCCCTTCTGTCATTGGGATATAAAAATCTGTCAGATTGAACCCACTACAATGCACCCCTCTCACTGAAGAAAGATCAATCTACTTGGCCAAAGCAAATCCATAGATCGGAGAGATTTACGAAGCTATAATAATCATGCAAATAAGAATCATAATAGATTTTAGATAAGACTCGAATATTTTATCATGAATAATCTGAACATAAACCCACAATTCATCGGATCCCAACAAAAACACCACATAAAAGAATTACATCAGATAGATCAAAGTGAAGATGTGATGATCATTGTATTGAAGATCAAGAGAGAGAGAGATAGCCATCTAGGTACTAACTACGGACTCGTAGGTCTGTGGTGAACTACTCACACATCACCATGGGAGCAGGAAGGTTGATGTAGAGACCCTCCCTGATCGATCCCCCCTCCGACAGGGCACCGGAAAAGGGCTCCAGATGGGCACATGGTCGAACAGAGACTTGCGACGGCAGAAAAAGTGTTTTGGGAGGCTCTCATAGAGTTTTGGGATATTTTAGAATTTATAGCCGAGAGAGGGATGTCCGGGGCCACCCAAGGGGGCAAGACACACCGGTATGGCGAGCTGCTATACAAACGGTTTTAACCCCTTTTTGTGACGACATTTTAAACCGTCACCAGGTGAGTGTGGACGATAGGAGGTCCCATGCCACACGACCCAGAAACCGTCGAGGGTAACTGTCACGCCCATGATGCGCGCCTATCCATTTAAGGCACGAGGGCCTCGCAAGGGATAGAGGCGCATCTTGCCGTTAGCAAGAATAGTATCATTACAACATACAATACTTAATGAGAAGAGTATACAAGTTGGCTTACACTCGCCACATACTAACTTACAATGTCACTCAAATCATAGCATCAAGTTGAACACAGGGTCCGACTACGGACGAAATCAAACGATAAAAGAAGTTGCAAATGATATTATCAAGCTATCCCAAAGATCACGACCAGGTCCTCTACTCATCCGGATACGTCACGTACATCCTGCCTCTCTCCTTATCATACTCCCACTGAAGCTGAGTAAGATCATCCTGCACGATCTCATCTGAACCTGCACCTGGATTGTTGTAGTAAACTGTGAGTCATAGAGGACTCGGCTATCATGTGCCCGGGTACCAAGACTATTTAAGCTTTAGGAAGGAAGGGATGATGTTTAGTTTGCAGCAGCACTAAGCATTTTATGGTGGCTAGCTTATGCAACATGAAATAAAGGTGAGTGGCCTACGTAGAAGTTCGAATCTAGAATGATCTCTAAGAGATCCTCAACACTTACTTACGTCAATCATAACCCCACCATGTTCTCTCTTGGTTCATGTTCACGAGCAGAGACGATCACGGTTACTCACACAGATGGTGTATTTTAATTAGAGTTTACTTCGAGTTTTCTATAACCGGGTGTTAAACAAATATCCAAGTTGCGACATAACCGCGGGCACAGCTTTCCAAAAGATTTGACCCTGCAGGGGTGCTCCAACTAGTCCATCACAAATAACCACACTCCGTGGGAATAGTCTCGAATGCGGTTCTCACGATCATCATAGACAATTCCGAAAGAGGCCAACACCTCGAGTAAACCCGAAGAAAGTCAGACCCCACACGCAAGACTTTCGATAAGGTAAAACAAATCCAGCAAGACCACCCGACGTGTCGACGAACCTGATAAGAGCCACGTATCTCGTTCTCAGGACACGGCGGATAAGCAAAGCGTACGGTGGCCTGATAGAGATCTCCCGAGTTGCCCCGGGTTGGCCCCGCACACGGCTCTAGTTTGGACCAACACTCATGAGGAGCACTGGCCCGGGGGTTGATTAATTATCCACGGGTTTGCAAGACCCTATGCAAGTTCATTATTTATTAGCAAATGTAGTACCAAAGTTGGGTCTTGCCAGACAAGTTTAATCTCATCCGAATGATCAAGGGGGTCCCCATAACAACCCCAAGCGTGTTAGGAGCACAAAATATGGAAAACATAACACCGGTAACAAGAAACTAATGGCGGTATGAGCAGAACAAATCACTTAGCAAAAGACCAAGCCTTCCACCAATACCAGATATATATGTGCATTAAATTAAACAAGAGAATTTATTTGTGTTATCCAATACATGTTATCACATGGAACAACCTGCAACTAAGAACGCTATAAGAGGGCTGAGCAGCGGTATCTTAGCCAATCAACAGTTTGCTGGGACGTGGAGGTTAGAGGCTGACATGGCAACATGGAGGCTGATATCATGTGGTAGGTAGCGCAATTGTAACAATAAGAACGATAAAACTAGCAAGCAAAGATAGTATAGGGATCCGGGTACGATCATCTTGCATGTTGGTTCTTCAGTGGAACAAGTAGCGGGATCCTCGTAGTGATACTCTCCAGGTTCCTCAAACTCAGATTCGATACTCGCGTCTACCCAAGAGAAACAGAAAATAAATAACCAACCAAGGTGCAATGGACAACCAAGATGATGCATGATCATTTTAATGAACAATTTAACATGGCAATCCAGTTCTAGTCAAGTTTCACATGCAAAGGTGGTAGATTAATGAATCTGGACAGAACCTCATGTTAAGTTATGTAGACATGCATGAACATGGCAAATATGGATGCATCATGCAAAATCGATGGAAATGCAAATAAAGATCGCGAGGAACGGAGCTACGGTTCTCGAGATACGATCACGACAAGGTACGAAGGCAAAACACAAGACCACCAAATACCTGGGCTAATTCTTGGCATTCCAAGGTAGCCACTGGATAGGTGATGAAAAACCAATCACAATATACTCAAGAATCACCCAATTCTATGGAGTATAGCTCCCACAACGCACAAAACAACATAACTCCAAATCTGTCACAAAACAGCAACATAGCAATTTGACAAGCTCACAACTATTGCTACAGGAACTCTACAGCCACAAACAAGACATGTACATAAACTAGACCACAAACACACCAATTCATCCAACTATGCAATCAGCAAAAGAGCTAGACCTCAATATGCATGGAGCTGTCAAGTAGGCATGATGAAACAGGTTTTTAGGGACTTAGTGAAAATTCCAGTTTTCTGGAATCTGGGTTAATAAAGTAACAAGTTAACAGCACTGGTTAAATATGCTAGGAAGCTCCAAATGGCATGAAAATTGATAGGACGGTAGATGACAATATCTACTACAATTAACTAACACTGAACATGGTCAAATTCACAACACATCACTTGCTACACCCCACTTAACATGGCAAAATAATAACAACAGATTTTCCAGACAGCCATTTTTAGAGCAGGTTGGCAGAATCAGAAAGTAGCTTAATAAACAGCATGGATCCCACTGATCTAGAGACTAGCACAAATAACAAAATTACATGGATGTTCACAGCAACTTTGAATAGCAATCTCATGTTGACAAGAACTCCAAAGCATGCATGGATTAATTCATATGAAAAAGACAAAAGGGCATCACAGCATAAAAATGCAGTTTTGGCAAGTTGCCCCAAAGTCAAATCTGACTTCACAGATGCATAGAGGGGTTGAAAACACCCCAAAATCATTACTCATACCTATATGCTTGTATGGAACAAAAGGGAGCAAAGGGGGGTCGAAATTTGACCCACACTAGGCATGGGTGACTTATGTCACTTATGAAACTTAATGGAAATGCTCCAAATTGACATGTGCTCCATAGATACATGTTAGAAGTGATTAATTAACATGTTAGGGACATGATAACATAGGCTAGCATCAAAACAAGAATGGAACTAGCTAGAGCAGAAACCATGCTCATTTGGCCACATAGGTTAAAACCTACACATGGAGCTACAATGCACATGGATGAGTGTATGTAGAACATACACACCACTCACAATCACCTACATCACATGACACACCCCATGTGCCAAGCTCACACTACATGTGCACCACACACTCCCTAACACACCTACACATGTAAGTGGGTGTGAAACACACACACACACACACATAGCACCACACTATGATGCACTCACTAATAGAACTCATATGTGGGTATGTGCAAGGGCACATACATACAAATACACTTACAAGCACACACATACATGCATAACATACATACACACACATGCATGGGTGCATATGCACATAGTGCATACACACACACACATCTCACTCTCACCACAAGAGCATGTGCAACAAAGCACACACACACTCACTAGCTAACACACACAACACACAACACGCACACTCATGTGTGTGTGTGCACAAACACACACACATCTGCCACTCACACAAAACACCACATAAAACAATATAAGCCACAGACACACTATAGATATTTGCAAAAGGAAGAAATAGCAAAAAAAAAGAAAAATAGAAAAGAAAAGAAAAGGGGGGGAAGAGGATCGAACCCATGACCTCCCTGCACAGCCCATCGAACCAGGCCACTGGGCTATGGGCGCGACGGTTAACAGAGGAGGGAGCACTCTGCTCTAATACACATGCGCTAGCCGAAACTCTAACGAAACTGAAGAACAACAGAGCACGGCACAGAGCAACGCGGCGGCGCAGCTTCGGCGATCCTACGCGCTACAGGGCCACTCCGATGACGCTACCACGCGGAATCGACAGGGGAACCAACGGGGAACCCACCCCTCGTCTCCTCTCGCGAAGAGGGGGACGGTGGCGAGCGGCAGGAGCTCTACAACCTACCGGCGGCGACCGACGGCGGCGATCGAAACGAGCTACGCGCGGAGGAGAAGACCTACGGGGCCGACGGCTCACCTTGGGCTCGAACGATGCGAGACAAGCTCGACGGAGGGGAAGAAGGGGATGGAGCCGCTCGGGGACGCGTCGGCGACAGAGGGTAAGGAGATCGGTTCCGCTCCGGCAACAAGGAGGAAGACGAGGGCCTCCAGGGCTCTCCTAGCTCCGGGAACGGGACGACGGGTCCACCAGGAACGCGGTGGCCATCTCCGACGGCGACGAGCCCCACCGGAGGCGACGACGCGACGGCGAGCTCTCTCCTCTGAACCTACCTCTCTCTGAACCCGACGAAGAAGAAGAGAAACAAGGGAAGAAGGAGGAGGAAGAAGAAGGAGATGGCGGCGGCGGCGAGGGAGAAGGAAGAGGGAACCCTAGCGTGGGGGCACGGACGCCGAGGGGAGGCTTAAAAGGCCTCAGGCAGACGGAGACGCGACGGAAAGCGACGGTGACGCCGCTCTGCCTCTCTGAACCCGACTGACGGAGGTGGGAGACGGGGCAGGTAGCCGTTACTGTGGTCCTGGGCTGGGCCTCGGCCCACCTGCCTCTCTCTCACTCTCTCAAACAAAAAAATAAAATAAAAAACAGGGTTTTCTTCCTTTTAAAATAAACAGCCAACTCAATTAATTCCCCCTAGCATTTATAAAAGGTTTTAGCCCAAAACAAAAACACTTTTGAGAAGAAGACAAAATGCTCCTATTAAATAAAATATTAGGTTGATTTTAAAACAAGTTATTTTATTAATATAATAATAAAACAGCCATTGCTTAAATAGTTTTCAGAAACCAAACCTATTCAAATATGAAAAGCTACACTCCCAATATTCATAGGACATACTGGGCTAACACATGAACATTTTTAAAAGGGTTTTATAACAACTTGAAATCTGGACATAAATAATAAGTAGGAAAAGGGATATTTGGAAGAAGGGGGTTGCAAAGGGAAAGAGGGGGAGGAGAAGAGGTTGAGAGATGCACACAAGCCAACCACCACTCTCAAGCCACATCAACACAAGGCACAAACCACATACACAAGATCCAGTAGAAGACCCACAAACACAAGCAAAACATGGAAGGCATGACGATGAAATGATGGATGCCATGATGCATGAATGAATGAATGCAAGAACAACACAAGAATGACAAGGATCAACCATAACATAGCTCATGTCACAAGGTCATACATATGGATTACATGCCAATAAGGTAGGGACAGCACTTGGGCTGTCACAACTCTCCCACACTACATGAGGATCTCGACCCGAGATCTAGGAGCGGAAGAAGTCTGGAAATTCGGAACGGAGCAGGTCCTCACGTTCCCAAGTAGCTTCTTTGTTGGAATGATGAGACCACTTCACCTTGATGAACTTGATAGACTTGTTGCGAGTCTTACGCTCAATTTCTTCAAGAATTGCAACTGGGTGCTCACGATAAGAAAGATCATCTTGAAGATCGATGTCTTGGAGGTCAATGGTTCGCTCTGGAGTCTTGAAGCATTTCTGGAGCTGAGAAACATGGAAGACATCGTGCATGTTTGCGAAATTTGGAGGAAGCTCAAGTTGATATGCAAGACCACCTCTCTTGTCAACAACTTTGAATGGACCAACGAAACGAGGAGCTAGCTTCCCTTTGATTCCAAATCGCTGCGTGCCTCTCATGAGAGAACTTTGAGATAGACAAGATCATCCACTTGGAAGGAAACATCCCGATGTTTGCTATCATAATAGCTCTTCTGACGGGACTGAGCTGCTTTGAGGTTCTCACGAATGACATGGCACATTTCTTCTGCTTCAGTGATCATGTCATTGCCCAATATCCGACGCTCACCGGTTTCAGACCAGTTAAGCGGGGTACGACACTTTCTGCCGTAGAGAATCTCGAACGGGCCTTGCCTAAACTAGCTTGGAAGCTATTCTTATATGAAAATTCAGCATATGGGAGGCAGTCTTCCCACTTCATGCCGAACGACATCACATAGGCTCTGAGCATATCTTCAAGAACCTGATTGACCCTCTCAACTTGACCACTTGTCTGCGGATGGAATGTCGTGCTGAAATGGATCTTAGTACCCATAGCAGTCTGGAAGGATTCCCAAAACTTGGAAGTGAAGAGACTTCCACGGTCAGAAGAGATGAGCTGAGGAATACCATGCAAAGAGACTATCCTTGACGTATACAACTCTACAAGCTGAGCTGCCGAGATAGATTCTTTGACTAGCAGGAAAAGAGCAACTTTTGATAGCTTGTCGATAACCACAAAGATGGCATTGTTGCCTTTCTTGGACTAGGGGAACCCAGTTACGAAATCCATCTCCACATGATCAAATTTCCACTCTGGGATAGGCAAAGGCTGAAGAAGACCTGCGGACGTTGATGCTCCGCCTTCACTCTGCGACAAACATCACACTCATTCACGAACTGAGCAATTTCACGTTTCATGCGAGTCCACCAGAAGGTCTGCTTGAGGTCCTGATACATCTTGGAGCTGCCTGGATGAATGGATAGAAGGGAATTGTGTGCTTCATCCATGATAACCTTTCTGAGATCACCTTTCGGAACCACAAGACGGTCCTCAAAGAACAAGGTATCTTGGTCATCGATACGAAAGCACTTATACCTCGGAATGCTCTTGGCCACACCTTTCTTCACTTTCTTCACCATAGCGTCTAGCAGCTGCGCTTGGCGAACCTGATCTTCCAGAGTCGGAGAGACTTGAAGATTGGCAAGAAATCCTTGTGGAATCATTTGAAGGTTGAGCTTGCGGAAGGCTTCACAAAGCTCGGGTTGAAAAGGCTTCAAGATCAGACTATTGCAGTATGCCTTACGGCTGAGCGCGTCTGCAATGACATTTGCTTTCCCAGGAGTATACTCAATGCTTGGATTGAAGTCCTCAAGCATTTCCACCCAACGAGATTGCCGAAGATTGAGATTGGGCTGAGTGAAAATGTACTCCAAGCTCTTGTGATCGGTGTACACCCCAACTGGTCTACCCAACAACAAATGCCTCCAAGTCATAAGAGCATGCACAACTGCCGCCAACTCAAGATCATGAGTGGGGTGGTTCTTCTCGGCAGGCTTCAACTGACGCGAGGTATAGACCACAATCTTCTTGTCTTGCATAAGAACACCACCAAGTCCTTGGAGAGACGCATCACAGAAAACTTGGAAAGGCTTGGACTGCTCCGGAGGAACAAGAACTGGAGCTAAAGTCAGTCTCTGCTTGAGCGTATTGAATGCCGCATCACACTCAGGAGACCAAACATACTTGACACTCTTCTGAAGGAGATTGGACAGAGGCTTAGCAATTTGAGAGAAGTTCTCCACGAATCTTCTGGAATAGCTAGCAAGCCCGAGGAAACTCTGAAGCTGCTTGACGTTCTGAGGAGGCTCCCACTTCAAGATTACCTCGACTTTCTCAGGGTGCACTTTAATTCCCTCGGCAGAGATGACATGCCCGAGGTACACCACTTCGTTGAGCCAGAACTCACACTTGGAAAACTTGGCATAGAACCGATGTTCCCTTAACTTGTCAAGCACGAGGCGGAGATGCTCTGCATGATCTTCTTCTGTCTCCGAGAACACCAGAATATCATCAAGATAAACCAAGACAAACTCATTCTTGAAAGGAGAGAAGATGAAATTCATCATCCTTGAGAAGGTTGGAGGAGCATTCGCAAGACCAAACGACATAACGGTGTACTCATATGAGCCAAAACTTTTCCTGAACGCGGTCTTGGGAATGTCTTCTTCGCGAATGCTAATTTGATGATAACCCATTCGAAGATCCAACTTGGAGAAAACTTTGGCACCCTTTAGTTGCTCAAACAACTCATTGATGTTGGGAAGTGGGTACTTGTTTCTGATTGTCTTCTTATTCAATGGTCGGTAATCAACACAAAGATGATCCGTGCCATCCTTCTTTTTGACAAACAAAACTCCACAACCCCACGGAGAAGAGTTTGGCCTGATCAGACCCAGACGTTCTTCTCATCTAGCTGCTTCTTCAACTCTTTCAGCTCTTCGGGGCCAAGTTTATATGGGCGCTTGCATACCGGTTCAGTTCCAGGCTCGAAATCAATCACAAACTCAACTGGCCGGTGCGGAGGCAATCCTGGCAATTCTTCTGGAAAGACATCTTCATACTCACAAACCACCGGAATTTGAGAAATCGCGGAGATTTCACCCTTCTCATTAAGAGCAAAGAGACGGATTGTGTCATCGCGAGCTGCGAAAATAATCACGTCTTCTGAAGGATGAGTCAGCTTGACTTCTTTTGCTTTGCAATCAATATGAGCCTTATTCATAGCTAGGAAGTCCATGCCCAGAATGAGATCAATATCAGAATTTCCGAGAACAATTGGAGAAGCCAGAAAAGCATAATTGCCCATCTTGATAGAAACATCCGGTACCATGCAATTGGAATTCATTAACTTCCCAGGGGACACCACTGACACAGGTCTAAGGAGATCTTGACATGCAAACTCATGCATTTCAAAGAATGAACGGGACATGAAACAATGCGATGCACCAGAATCAAACAAAACTTTTGCTGGAATAGAATTGACTGAGAGATTACCCAAGATCACTTGAGAAGAATCCTCTGCCTCTGCTGCATTCACCATATTCGCTCTTGCGGACTTGGGATTATGCTTCACCATAGCATTGCCTGGAGGCTTGACAGGAGGAGGAGGCGGAAGACGCCGCTGGTTGCACTTGTTAGCATAGTGACCCTTCTGGCCACACTTGTGACAAGTCACCTCAGAGAGCAAACGCACATTGCCTGGAGGAGGAACAAGAACAGCCTTGGACGCCTGATTCTTCTGCTGGAAACCTGGGTTGGGTGGGTGGGAAGAACCACGACCACCAAACTGTTTCTGCTGCTGAGGAGGACGAAACGGAAGAGGATTTGGCGCCCAATACTTCTGCTGCTTAGGAACCATCTGAGAGCCGGAAGAAGAAGAATATGAATCCCTTGAATGCTTCTTGGAATTCTCCAACTTGAGCTGAGCTGCTTCAATCTTCAAAGCCATGTTGTAGAACTGATCAAACTTACGAGGCTCTTGAAGAACAAGGCCTGGCAAAAGCTCATCCTTGAGACCACCTCTAAACTCATAGATCATAGCCTTATCATCTGGAACATCTTGCTTGGCATAACGAGCTAGATTCTGGAACTCAATGTTGTACTGGTAGACTGACTTGGTTCCCTGCTTCAGGTGCCTGAACTTCTCACGCATCTCCTCGACAAAGCTTGTCGGAATGTAATGAGCCCTAAAGTCACGACGGAAATCGTCCCAAGTAACAACACGATCGCCCCTGGAATCCTTGTACTGTTGCCACCAATCAGCTGCCTGACCCTTCAGTTGGAACGATGCAAACCTGACAAAGTCCTCTGGCCTGACATTGCTGCACTCAAAATGCTTGCTCATATCACGAAGCCAATCATCAGCATCTAGAGGCTTCTCACAACAGGTGAAAGTCTTGGGCTGGTTGGCAAGGAACTGATTGAGTGTCGCAAACTGAAGCTGATTCTGAAAATTGCCTTGAAAACCTTGCTGACCCTGCTCCCTTTCTTGCAACAGCCTGAGCAACATCTGCGTGTTTGCATTGATCACGGCCATCACAGCTTGCCAAGCTTCTGGAGGAGGAGGCGGAGGAGGCGGTGGCAGAGGTGGTGGTGGAACATCAGTCTGCTCCTCACCACGACCCGGATTGCTGTGAGTTGGTGGAGCCATCCTGAAGACGGACAAAATGCATTAGCCTCACTGATAAGATGAAACATAAGCTGAATCAAAAGCTTGAAAGAATTGAACAACACACATAGCCTTCCTACTGAAAAATTAGTAAGAATGCTTCTTCGGATCATGATAACATCATTAGACATAATAAGCTACTTGCAATAACACAACAAGTATTGAGCTAAGCGCTCGGAACAAATGTACATGCCCAATACATCTGGAGAAGATGATCCTAGATGACTACAAGATTTCCCACGTATGAACTTCCGAAAACTTTCTTGTTTATGCGATTCGGGTTGCAGAATCAGGAACCTACCCTAGGCAATCAGCTGTGACTACATCCGCAACCTTCCACACCATAATTCAAGACATTTCGCAAACTCATCTAATCTCGAATCCTCGAACTCACAACGATACTAAACCATGGTGGTACCCCGGATGCCTCCCCAGTACTGGGTGACTCCGACCTTATCTCACCACGATAAGTATTGAAGCAATTTCGAACATTCTCCGTCCTGAAATATCAAGGAAGCTAAATGATAACGATGTGCCAACATTCCTCGGAGCTCAACTCCCCGGAAGAAATCAAGTCAGACAGGAGGCACCAAGACAGAACCCTGTCACATCGGCATCATATAGATTCCAAAATACCCGCGTGATCCTAAAAAAAATTGAGCGAGGAGAGGAGTAGAATCAAAATTCCTAAGTCGGAAACCTCACCAGAGCATAGAAGAGGAGTAAAAAGAATCCTACTCTCTGATATAACTAGACTCAAAATAGTTTTACTAGACACAACTCGGCCAAGTTCAAACAAGCAAAGGCTCCTATGGTCGTATGGCTCTGATACCAACTTGTCACGCCCAAGATGCGCGCCTATCCATTTAAGGCACGAGGGCCTCGCAAGGGATAGAGGCGCATCTTGCCGTTAGCAAGAATAGTATCATTACAACATACAATACTGAATGAGAAGAGTATACAAGTTGGCTTACACTCGCCACATGCTAACTTACAATGTCACTCAAATCATAGCATCAAGTTGAACACAGGGTCCGACTACGAACGAAATCAAACGATAAAAGAAGTTGCAAATAATACTATCAAGCTATCCCAAAGATCACGACCAGGTCCTCTACTCATCCGGATACGTCACGTACATCCTGCCTCTCTCCTCATCATACTCCCACTAGAGCTGAGTAAGATCATCCTGCACGATCTCATCTGAACCTGCACCTGGATTGTTGTAGTAAACTGTGAGTCACAGTGGACTCGGCTATCATGTGCCCGAGTACCAAGACTATTTAAGCTTTAGGAAGGAAGGGGTGATGTTTAGTTTACAGCAGCACTAAGCATTTTATGGTGGCTAGCTTACGCAACATGAAATAAAGGTGAGTGGCCAACGTAGACATTCGAATCTAGAATGATCTCTAAGAGATCCTGAACACTTACTTACGTCAATCATAACCCCACCATGTTCTCTCTCGGTTCATGTTCACGAGTAGAGACGATCACGGTTACTCACATAGTTGGTGTATTTTAGTTAGAGTTTACTTTGAGTTTTCTATAACCGGGTGTTAAACAAATATCCAAGTTGCCACATAACCGCGAGCACGGCTTTCCAAAAGATTTGACCCTGCAGGGGTGCTCCAACTAGTCCATCACAAATAACCACACTCCGTGGGAATAGTCTCGCGGTCATCATAGACAATTCCGAAGGAGGCCAACACCTCGAGTAAACCCGAAGAAAGTTAGACCCCACACGCAAGACTTTCGATAAGGTAAAACAAATCCAGCAAAACCACCCGACGTGTCGATGAACCTGATAAGAGTCGCGTATCTCGTTCTCAGGACACGACGGATAAGCACAGCATACTATGGCCTGATAGAGATCTCCCGAGTTGCCCCGGGTTGGCCCCGCACACGGCTCTAGTTTGGACCAACACTCATGAGGAGCACCGGCCCGGGGGTTGATTAATTATCCACGGGTTTGCAAGACCCTATGCAAGTTCATTAGTTATTAGCAAATGTAGTACCAAAGTTGGGTCTTGCCAAACAAGTTTTAATCTCAACCGAATGATCAAGGGGGTCCCCATAACAACCCCAAGCGTGTTAGGAGCGCAAAATATGGAAAACATAACACCGGTAACAAGGAACTAATGGCGGTATGAGCGGAACAAATCACTTAGCAAAAGGCCAAGCCTTCCACCAATACCAGATATATATGTGCATTAAATTAAACAAGAGAATTTATTTGTGTTATCCAATCCATGTTATCACATGGAACAACCTGCAACTAAGAACGCTATAAGAGGGCTGAGCAGCGGTATCTTAGCCAATCAATGGTTTGTTGGGACGTGGAGGTTAGAGGCTGACATGGCGACATGGAGGGTGATATCATGTGGTAGGTAGCGCAATTGTAACGATAAGATCGAGAAAACTAGCAAGCAAAGATAGTATAGGGATCCCGGTACGATCATCTTGCCTGTTGGTTCTTCAGCGGAACAAGTAGCGGGATCCTCGTAGTGATACTCTCCAGGTTCCTGGAACTCAGATTCGATACTCGCGTCTACCCAAGAGAAACAGCAAATAAATAACCAACTAAGGTGCAATGCACAACCAAGATGATGCATGATCATTTTAATGAGCAATTTAACATGGCAATCCAGTTCTAGTCAAGTTTCACATGCAAAGGTGGTAGATTAATGAATCTGGACAGAACCTCATGTTAAGTTATGTAGACATGCATGAACATGGAAAATATGGATTCATCATGCAAAATCGATGGAAATGCATATAAAGATCGCGAGGAACGGAGCTACGGTTCTCGAGATACGATCACGACAAGGTAAGAAGGCAAAACACAAGACCACCAAATATCTGGGCTAATTCTTGGCATTCCAAGGTAGCCACTGGATAGGTGATGAAAAACCAATCACAATATACTCAAGAATCACCCAATTCTATAGAGTATAGCTCCCACAACACACAAAACAACATAACCCCAAATTTGTCACAAAACAGCAACATAGCAATTTGACAAGCTCACAACTATTGCTACAGGAACTCTACAGCCACAAACAAGACATGTACATAAACTAGACCACAAACACACCAATTCATCCAACTATGCAAGCAGAAAAAGAGCTACACCTCAATATGCATGGAGGTGTCAAGTAGGCATGATGAAACAGGTTTTTAGGGACTTACTGAAAATTCCAGTTTTCTGGAATCTGGGTTAATAAAGTAACAAGTTAACAGCACTAGTTAAATATGCTAGGAAGCTCCAAATGGCATGAAAATTGATAGGACGGTAGATGACAATATCTACTACAATTAACTAACACTGAACATGGTCAAATTCACAACACATCACTTGCTACACCCCACTTAACATGGAAAAACAATAACAACAGATTTTCTAGACAACCATTTTTAGAGCAGGTTGGCAGAAACAGAAAGTAGCTTCATAAACAGCATGGATCCCACTGATCTAGAGACTTAGCACAAATAACAAAATTACACGGGTGTTCACAGCAACTTTTACTAGCAATCCCATGTTGACAAGAACTCCAAAGCATGCATGGATTAATTCATATGAAAAAGACAAAAGGGCATCATAGCATAAAAATGCAGTTTTGGCAAGTTGCCCCAAAGTCAAATCTGAATTCACAGATGAATAGAGGGGTTGAAAACACCCCAAAATCATTACCCATACCTATATGCTTGTATGGAACAAAAGGGAGCAAAGGGGGGTCGAAATTTGACCCACACTAGGCATGGGTGACTTATGTCACTTATGAAACTTAATGGAAATGCTCCAAATTGACATGTGCTCCATAGATACATGTTAGAAGTGATTAATTAACATGTTAGGGACATGATAACATAGGCTAGCATCAAAACAAGAATGGAACTAGCTAGAGTAGAAACCATGCTCATTTGGCCACATAGGTTAAAACCTACACATGGAGCTACAATGCACATGGATGAGTGTATGTAGAACATACACACCACTCACACTCACCTACATCACATGGCACACCCCATGTTCCAAGCTCACACTACATGTGGACCACACACCCTACACACACACACTCCCTAACACACCTACAGATGTAAGTGGGTGTGAAACACACACACACACACACACATAGCACCACACTATGATGCACTCACCAATAGCACTCATATGTGGGTATGTGCAAGGGCACATACACACACATACACTTACAAGCACACACATACACACACATACATGCATAACATACATACACACACATGCATGGGTGCATATGCACATAGTGCATACACACACACATACACATCTCACTCTCACCACAAGAGCATGTGCAACAAAGCACACACACACTCACTAGCTAACACACACAACAAATATGTGGGTATATGCACATGGGTGCATACACACACACACACACACAACACGCACTCTCATGTGTGTGTGAACACAAACACACACACATCTGCCACTCACACAAAACACCACATAAAACAATATAAGCCAAACACACACACTATAGATATTTGCAAAAGGAAGAAATAGCAAAAAAAAGAAAAACAGAAAAGAAAACAAAAGGGGGGAAGACGATCGAACCCACGACCTCCCTGCACAGCCCATCGAACCAGGCCACTTGGCTACGGGCGCGACGATTAACAGAGGAGGAAGCACTGTGCTCTAATACACACGCGCTAGCCGAAACTCTGACGAAACTGAAGAACAACAGAGCACGGCACAGAGCAACGCGGCGGCGCAGCTCCGGCGATCCTACACGCTACAGGGCCACTCCGACGACGCTACCACGCGGAATTGACAGGGGAACCAACGGGGAACTCATCCCTCGTCTCCTCTCGCGAACAGGGGGACGGTGGCGAGCGGCAGGAGCTCTACAACCTACCGGTGGCAACCATGCAACGGCGGTGACCGAAACGAGCTACACGCGGAGGAGAAGACCTACGGGGCCGGCGGCTCACCTTGGGCTCGAACGACGCGAGACAAGCTCGACGGAGGGGAAGAAGGGGATGGAGCCGCTCGGGGACGCGTCGGCGACGGAGGGGAAGGAGATCGGCTCCGCTCCGGTGACAAGGAGGAAGACGAGGGCCTCCAGGGCTCTCCTAGCTCCGGGAACGGGACGGCGGGTCCATCAGGAACGCGGTGGCCATCTCCGACGGCGACGAGCCCCACCGGAGGCGACGACGCGACGGCGAGCTCTCTCCTCTGAACCTACCTCTCTCTGAACCCGACGAAGAAGAAGAGAAACAGGGGAAGAAGGAGGAGGAAGAAGAAGGAGATGGCGGCGGCAGCGAGGGAGAAGGAAGAGGGAACCCTAGCGTGGGGGCACGGACGCCGAGGGGAGGCTTAAAAGGCCTCAGGCAGACGGAGACACGACAGAAAGCGACGGTGACGCCGCTCTGCCTCTCTGAACCCGACTGACGGAGGTGGGAGATGGGGCAGGTGGTCGTTACTGTGGTCCTGGGCTAGGCCTCGGCCCACCTGCCTCTCTCTCACTCTCTCAGACAAAAAAACAAAAAAAAACAGGGTTTTCTTCCTTTTAAAATAAACAGCCAATTCAATTAATTCCCCCTGGCATTTACAAAAGGTTTTAGCCCAAAACAAAATCACTTTTGAGAAGAAGACAAAATGCTCCTATTAAATAAAATATTAGGTTGATTTTAAAACAAGTTATTTTATTAATATAATAATAAAACAGCCCCTGCTTAAATAGTTTTTCAGAAACCAAACCTATTCAAATATGAAAAGCTACACTCCCAATATTCATAGGACATATTGGGCTAACACATGAACATTTTTAAAAGGGTTTTATAACAACTTGAAATATGGACATAAATAATAAGTAGGAAAAGGGATATTTGGAAGAAGGGGGTTGCAAAGGGAAAGAGGGGGAGGATAAGAGGTTGAGAGATGCACACAAGCCAACCACCACTCTCAAGCCACATCAACACAAGGCACAAACCACATACACAAGATCCAATAGAAGACCCACAAACACAAGCAAAACACGGAAGGCATGATGATGAAATGATGGATGCTATGATGCATGAATGAATGAATGTAAGAACAACACAAGAATGTCAAGGAGCAACCATAACATAGCTCATGTCACAAGGTCATACATATGGATTACATGCCAATAAGGTAGGGACAGCGCTTGGGCTGTCACAATAGCGTGTGGGAATGCATACGTTTTGAATAACTAAGCGTATGCGATGCCGTCATCTATCCCAAGCGTGAGTCTTCAGACAACTGTTTCTGATATCTCCAATATCCCGAACGCTCCATCCTTGCTACTCGTTTGTGATTGCATTACCATCGCAGTCGGTATTCTGTTGTGCTATGTCTACGATGAGTGCCCCATCACAAACAGTTCACCATTATAGAACGTGTACGATAAGCAGACAATGACACACCCTTAATTTTCCTCGCCTTTATACGATTCGATATAATAGTGCATACAGTTGTTCCTATAAAACTGTATGCAAAGCTTGAATATATCCCACACGATTCATCTGTCATACCCTCGTCAGATGAAGGGCTATCGCACACGTTCTTCTATGAGAAAACGTTTACGATGCACTCGACATCATAAACAGTCCATAATTGCCAAGTGTGTGTGATAAGATGGCTTTCACAAACATTTAATAAGAATTAACTGTGTGTGCTATTGTTCTTAATCTCACACGTTTTTCCTTGGTTGATCGTGTGTGAAGTAGGGATTCATCGCACATGTAGTGGATCTAAGAAACGTTTCTGATCTTGGCGTTTATCACAGACATTTTGCTTTCGCAAAGCATGTGCTGGGTACTGGCCTACGGAACATAATTTATCCCTAATTTAATCCCTGCATTAAAAAACACAGATTTTGAATGTGTAAGTAGGCAATCACTTATTTCATATCAAACCATGTTTATTAAAAATATAGGTTCAAGCACAAATGCATAATTCGATGCATAGGTACATATACTGAAGAACTACAAAAGCACCAACTAAAGAATGATGAACCACATTTGTACTAAATACTATAAAGAGAGAGGTGAAAGACATTCTGGTTGCTCGAAAAGGTGAAGCGGAATGCCCATATTGTGCCTTCCTCCATGAGTAATGCGTGCACGACTCTAGGCCAACCCATTGTGATGGCTGCCCGCGCATCCTTCACTGTCTTCGTTAGGACTTCTCGATGCTCTTTGTAGTCTTGATGAAATACTTTAACCTTCATTGCATGTACACCAATCATGTACTTTGCGAGGTAATCTTGAGTAAACTTCTTTGGAAACCACTGCAAACAAAAAAGATTCAGACGTCATGTAACAACTCATTATGGATAGTAAAAAGAGAAGGCTTCAAAGTTCGTAGTTACCATCCTATAGCTCACTATTGTGTTGAACAGACCGTAAACAAATAATTTGATTTCCATGGTTCGTATCTCTTTGCTAATAATCCTTATCAGTTTCTTCACCTGATGTTTGTTCATAAATATACCATTGCCCCATACGCAAAAAGGGTCGATACATGGATCTTTGCCAAGGACATATGTACCTACAAGGAACAAGTCAATATTAGAAGCTAAAAAGTGTACATGCATGGATCTATATGCACTACATTATGGAATAACAAGGGGAGTACAAGACGAGGGATGAAACTAACCTCAGGGGGAAATGTTGGCCACTCCCGTTGTTGTCCTACATAAGTAGTGTAAAGGCATGATAAGTATAGCAACCTTAACATCAAACAAATATATCCAAGGTAAACAACATCATCTCCAAATGATAGCTCGAATGTGTTGGTTTCAGTATGTTGTTAAAGAGGATATAAAATGGAAGGGAATGTTAACTACAGCAGGCTTAACAGCCACCAAATATTGTAATTCAAACTGGTATTGTTGAAAATGAATAGAATGTAGCTCATGCTTAAACATCACAGCGGATAAATGTGTAAAACTAAAATAAACAGCATGTGTTAACTTCACCAGGCATAACAAGAACCAAATATAGTCGTTCAAACTGGTATTGATGAAATCGAACTGCACAGTTCCGACTTGCACATAATGAACATCACATTGTGAATAACTAAAATAAACAAGGCATATATGATCGGTATAACAACCTAATATAGCCATTGAAAACTGGACATAGGCTCACTATAACCAACCTAATAAGCAAATATAGATAAACAAGGCATATGCTTGAAAACTGGACAAATGCTTGATACGTCTCCAACGTATCTACTTTTCCAAACTCTTTTGCCCTTGTTTTGGACTCTAATTTGCATGATTTGAATGGAACTAACCCGGACTGACATTATTTTCAGCAGAATTGCCTTGGTGTTATTTTTGTGCAGAAATAAAAGTTCTCAGATCGTCCTAAATATTTGCGGAGAATATTTTTTGAATTAATAAAAAATACTGGCAAAAGAATCAACTGTAGGGGGGCCACCACCTGGCCACAAGCCTGGTGGGCGCGGCCACCCCCCTAGGCCGCACCGAGCAGGCTTCTGGGCCCCCTGCTGCTGCTCCGACCTCGTTTCCACTCCTATATATTCCTATTCGGGAGAGAAAAGTCAAAGAGAAGAGTTCATTGCATTCACGATACGGAGCCGCCGCCACCTCCTGTTCTTCCTCGAGAGACCATATCTGGAGTCCATTTTGGGCTCCGGAGAGGGGAAATCGATGCCTTCGTCATCACCAACCATCCTTCATCACCAATTCAATGATGCTCTCCATCGTTCGTGAGTAATCTCATCGTAGGCTTGCTGGATGGTGATGGGTTGGATGAGATTTATCATGTAATCGAGTTAGTTTTGTTAGGGTTTGATCCCTAGTATCCACTATGTTCTGAGATTGATGTTGCTATGACTTTGCTATGATTAATGCTTGTCACTAGGGCCCGAGTGCCATGATTTCAGATCTGAACCTATTATGTTTTCATGAATATATGTGTGTTCTTGATCCTATCTTCCAAGTTGTAGACACCTATTACGAGTTATGATCCACATCCCCTAGGGTGACAACAATTGGGATTCTTTCTGATGATTACTGTAGTTTACGAGTTATGATCCACATCCCCTAGGGTGACAACAACTGGGATTCTTTCTAATGATTACTGTAGTTTGAGGAGTTCATGTATTCACTAAGTGCTAATTCTTTGGTTCGGTTCTCTATTAAAAGGAGGCCTTAATATCCCTTAGTTTCCAATAGGACACCGCTGCCATGGGAGGGTAGGACAAAAGATGTCATGCAAGTTCTTTTCCATAAGCACGTATGACTATATATGGAATACATGCCTACATTACATTGATGAATTGGAGCTAGTTCTGTGTCACCCTATTTTATAACGGTTGCATGATGAATGCCATCTGATATAATTATCCATCACTGATCCATTTCCTACGAGCTTTCCATATATTGATCTTTGCTCAGTTACTTTTCTGTTGCTACTGTTACAAACACTACAAACTGCTACTATCACTTGCCACCGTTACTGTTATTACCATATTACTTTGCTATTGAACACTTTGTTGCAGATATTAAGTCTTTTAGGTGTGCTTGAATTGAAAACTTAGTTGCTAATACTAGAGAATATTCTTTGGCTCCCCTTTTGTCGAATCAATAAATTTGGGTTGAATACTCTACCCTCGAAAACTGTTGTGATCCCCTATACTTGTGGGTTATCAAGACCTTTTTCTGGCACCATTGCCGGGGAGCATAGCTCTATTCTCTGAGTCACTTGGGATTTATATCTGTGGACCACTATGAAGAATCTGAAAGATCAAAAAACCAAGATCTATCCCTCTACTACTAGGGGAGGTAAGGAACTGCCATCTTGCTCTGCACTTGATTCACCTTCTGTTATGAGTAAGTTTGCAACACCACCACCTGCTAGTAATTCTGATATGTCGCAAGTAATTGATGATGCTACTTCTACTCTGCATGATGCTTATGATAATACTTTTCTTGATGATATTGTGCCACTGGGTGAATTTCTTGATGAACAAATTGCTAGAGCCAATGCTGAAACTGATAATATTTCTGAATCTGATGAAATTGTTGAAATTGAACACTATGATTCACCAGCTAGACCTAGCTCTCCTAGATATGAATTTCTTGATATACCTGAGGGTTATGTTATGGAAGGAGAGGTAGCTAGGGACTTTCTTGCTTGTCAGGATAGAGATGATCTTAAGAAATTGCTTCGCAAGTGGAAGGAAAAATCTATGAATGCTAGAATGCAATATGATCCTAAGTTTGCTACTTCACCTATCTTTGTTACTGATAAGGATTATGAATTCTCTATCGATCCTGAGTTAATTACTTTGGTTGAATCTGATCCTTTACATGGTTATGAATCTAAAATTGTTGTGGCACATCTTACCAAATTGGATGATATAGCCACCCTATTTACTCATAAGGAAAAAAATTCACTATTACTATATTCTTAAATTGTTTCCTTTCTCATTAAAGGGTGATGCTAAGATATGGTTTAATTCTCTTTCTCCTGGTTGTGTGCGTAGTCCCCAGGATATGATTTATTACTTATCTAAAAAATATTTTCTTGTCCATAAGAAACAAGTTGCCTTGCAGGAAATATTTGACTTTGTCCAAATTGAAGAAGAGAGTCTCCCACAAGCTTGGGGGAGGCTTCTCCAATTACTTAATTCTTTGCGTGATCATCCTCTCAAGAAAAATGAAATACTTGATATCTTTTATAATGGACTAACCGATGCTTCTAGGTACCACCTAGATAGCTGTGTTGGTTGTGTTTTCAGGGAACGAACTGTTGAACAAGCTGAATTACTATTGAATAGTATACTGAGCAATGATAATGATTGGACTATTCCTGAACCACCTCCAAAGCCAACTCCGAAGAAAAGAGGCATTCTATTCCTCAGTCCTAAAGATATGCAAGAGGCAAAGAAATCTATGAAAGAAAAAGGTATTAAAGCTGAGTTAAGAATCTACCACCTATTGAAGAAATACATGGTCTTGATAACCCGACACAGGTAGTAGAGGTAAATTCTCTCAGTAGATTCGATGAAGGAGATATACCTTATAATAAGTCTGCTTGCCAATGCTTGGATGAATTTGATAATTTTATTATGAAGCAAGAAAATTTCAATGCCTATGTTAGTAGACAATTGAAACATAATGCTTATATGCTTGATCGCTTGGGTGATTATTTGAGTAGAACTTTCAATGATCTTAAGCTTATTAGTAAACATGATTCCATGGTAACCACTCAAGTAGAACAAGTACTTAAGTCTCAAAATGATTTTCTTAATGAGATGAATACTAAAGATAATGACCATTCTGTTAAAGTTGTGACTAGAGGAGGTAGAATGACTCAGGAACCTTTGTATCCTGAGGGCCATCCTAGGAGAATTGAACAAGATTCTCAGAGAGTTAATACTGATGCACCTATTCCTTCCAATAAGAGTAGGAAAAAGAATGATGATAGTACTTTGCATGCTGCTAGTGAACCTATTATAGATATGTCTGAGAATCCAAATGATATTTCTATTTCTAATGCTGAGATACAATCTGGTGAAGAACATGAGCCTAGTGATAACATTAATAATGATCTTCATGCTGATGCCCAACCTAGTAATGATAATGATGTGGAGATTGAACCTGCTGATGATCTTGATAACCCACAACCTAAGAATAAAAGATACGATAAAAGAGACTTCATTGCTAGGAAACATGGTAGAGAAAGAGAACCATGGGTTTAGAAACCCATGCCATTTCCTCCTAAACCATCCAATAAAAAGAATCATGAGGATTTTGAGCGCTTTGCCGAAATGCTTAGACCTGTCTTTTTACGTATGCGCTTGACTAATATTTTGAAAATGTCTCCTTATGCTAAGTATATGAAAGATATTGTGACGAATAAAAGAAAGATACCGGAAGCTGAGATTTCCACCATGCTTGATAATTATACTTTTAAAGGTGGAATACCTAAGAAACTAGGAGATCCCGGAGTACCTACTATACCATGTTCTATTAAAGGAAATTATGTTAAAATTGCTTTATGTGATCTTGGAGCTGGTGTTAGTGTTATGCCTTTCTCTTTATACCATAGACTTGATTTGAATAAGTTGACACCTACTCAAATCTCTTTGTAAATGGCTGATAAATCAACTCCTCTAACTATTGGTATTTGTGAGCATGTACCTGTCGTAGTTGCAAATCCTACTATCTTGACGGACTTTGTTATTCTTGATATTCCCGAGGACGACAGTATGTCGATCATCCTTGGTAGACCCGTTTTGAATACTGCAGGGGCTGTTATTGATTGCAACAAGGGTAATGTCACTTTTCATATTAACGGTAATGAACATATGGTACACTTTCCGAAGAAACAACCTCAAGTTCATAGTATCAACTCTATTGAAAAAATTCCAACAATTATTATTGGAGACTTTGACTTCCCTCTTCCTACTATCAAGAAGAAATATGATATACTTATTATTGGGGAAATGCATATCCCCACTGAGGTAACTTAGTGTTATTCGAAAATTCTTTGGTTTCATGATATTGGAAAGAAGTTTGTTAATAAGTCTTGATCAACCTTATTGATGGATTCCTTTTGATGAGCATGAGATGGATGAATTTAGAAAGCAAAACTTCCTGTACCTAACTTTTACTTTCTGTTACCTAGATGAAATTAAGTAAAAATGCTATTATTTTTTTGTTTTCTGAGTTTTCCGTGCAATAGAAAAATGACCTAAAAATAAAAGTTCCCAGAATTCCCTGAAAATTTAGTATGATTTTTTCTGGAATATTAAAGAATTTTTGGCACTGAGAATGCATCAGGGGCTGCACTAGTGGGCCACAAGCCTGCAGGGCGCGGCCACACCCCTAGGGGGCCCTTGTGGCTTGTGGGTCCCACATGGCCCTACTCCACTTATTCTAGCACCCATTCACTTCATCTTCCTCCAGAAAAAATCCAACCATTGCTCAAACCCGTGTTTTAGCTCATCTTGCTGCCATTTTCGATCTCCTTGCTCAAAGCTCCATTTGCAAAATTGTTTTAGGAGATTGCTCATCGGTATGTGACTCCTCCAATGGTCCAATTAGTTTTTCTTCTCGTGCCTTATATATTGCAAAAAAAAATATGTTATGGTGACCTTGTTCTTGAGCTTGCATGTCAAATTAGTATGGTCCCAAGCAGTTTTGATGCATGATATAGTCTCTAGGCACTTGAGGGAGTAGTTGCTATGAGTTTTGTTGAGTTTTGTTCACCTTTATTTTCACTCACTAAAAATTTCAGAAATTTTTCACAGAAAAAAAGATGTTGAGGAGAATGTACCAAGGTGGTTCCTCGAGAAAGAAAGCTCCGAGACTCGCGCTACGTGAGACCGATTTTGAACTACCCAGAAAAGCTCAAGTACTGCCTTGTGAATGGACATCGGATCAATTCATGGACAACGCAGGATTCAAGGAAGATTTTTATGCGTACATAAGGAATGCTGGCCTTGAGGATTTCATTTCAGATCGATGCAAGCAATACTACCAACTCACTCATTCTTTCGTGCGGAGGTTTGAATTTTCATCTAGGCGTAATTCTCATTCTGTTGTATTTAATCTTTATGATAAAACCTATACCATGGACCTAGAAGATTTTAACAATGCGTGCAAAATTCCACCGTGGGGTAGTCGTAGAGATCCTCATAAAAATGAATATAATGATTTCCTTGCTAGCATCACAGTGGGAGAAACTAGAATCATTACACAAGCTACTTTGGGGAGCATTTACTTTCCGGCTATACATTAGTTTGCCCTCTTCATAGGTAGATGTATTAACGGTAAACTTGAGCATAGTCACCTTTGTGTGCCTGATCTGAGTATTCTTAAGAGTGCGATAATGGTAGATAGACGATATAACTTGGGGGCTATTATTGCCAGGAGTTTACATCATAATGCTAAGGATGGAGATTTCTTTGGTGGAATTTATGCCACCCGTGTAGCTAAGTATCTTGGGGTACCCATAAGAGGGAATGACATTGAGTTACCCCCTGCTTTCCTTGATTATGAGGCTTTGGTGCGCTATCAGTTTCTTGAAAGAAACAAACAATCCCTCCAGTACCGACTATTTTTTGACAGGCAACGTGTTGTCCATGTTAGCCTTCCTGCTCCTGCCTTCTTTAACTTTCAGGAAAAGCAGAGATATTTTATAACCAGAGAGGAGGCAAACAAGTACGAGCGAAATGCAGAAACCGCTCGCCTTCACGCTGTAGTGGTTCAGGCGGTAGCCACCGCAGCCCAGTACAACCCCGACTTTGACTTCGGATATTATCCAGGCTAGCCATGGCCCTATACCAACTTAGGCCAAAAGCCTAAGCTTGGGGAGTACGTATTTCTCATCGACATTACATTCATGTTCACACACTTATTTCAGTTGTCGGTGTTCATACCTTTTCATTGTACTATCCATGGTAGTTTATTTTATTCTTTATGCTTTCTTCTTGTGTGTTTAATTAACTTTGAGGAAAATACAAAAAAATAGTTCTAGCTTTATTTCCTAGTTGCTTAGTTGTAGCATTAAAGAGAAAACCCAAAAAGATTTCTCGTTCTTCTTCTTGCTTGTTGGGAGCTTTCCCGTGTAAATACTTTTCCTTTCTTTCCGTTGGGTCATAAGGAGAAGACCACGATGACGTGTTGAGTGGCTCTCATATGCACTATTGTTTATCTTACAAAGAGCCCATATTGCCTTGTCTTCTCCTTTGGTTTATTGTTTGCAGATTCTAGCTTAGTTCAATGCACATGCACTATTATTATTATTCACATCGTTCGGTCGTGCAAGTGAAAGGCAATAATGCCGATATTTGATGAAAAGATTGAGATGGAGAAAAGCTGGTATGAACTCAACCTATCTTGCTTTTGTAAATATGGTTAGCTCATCATTCCGGATTTAGTACATTATGGGTTGAACATGCTTGCAATGATAATTAGATATTATAGTTATTCATTCCATGCTTAATTAGCTAAGAGTGGATAATGGTTCGTCTTGAGTTCCAACATGCGCATTAAAATGGTTGTGATGTAGTATGATAGAATGGTATCCTCCTCTGGATGATTCAAGTGGCTTGACTTGGCACATGTTCACGCATGTAGTTGAAACAAATCAACATAGTCTCCAAGATATTTATGTTCATAGTGAATTATATCCTACTCATGCTTGCATTCAATGTTGGTTAATCTCAAAGCATGTTGATGACTGTGTCACTCTCTAGTTGGTCGCTCCCCAGTCTTTTGCTAGCCTTCACTTGTACTAAGCGGGAATACCGCTTGTGCATCCATCTCAATAAACCCAAAGTTGTTCCATATGAGTCCACCATATCTACCTATATGCGGTATTTACCTACCGTTCCAAGTAAATTTGCATGTGCTAAACTTTAAATCTTCAAATAAACTTTCTGTTTTGTATGCCCAAATCGCTCATGTGGTGACTGCGGCTTGTTAGTATCTCCATGCTAGGTGGGTTATTCTCACGATATGTGTCGATTCACTATCATTCATGAGAAAGTGGCTGGTAATCGGGATGCCCATTTCCATGCTTGAAATAAAAAGAAAAATATCATTAAACAAAACTCCCCCAGGACTGTGTTTGTATGGACGGTACCCGTGAATTCGGCCCGCCGTGGAGTGTGACTAATTGGTGGAGGGGGTGTAAAAACTTTATCACTCTGTTTGGGAACCGCCTATAATGTATCTAGCATGGAAGATATTGAAAACCTCTTGGTCGTTATGTGAGCAACAAAAGCATACCGCTCCAAAATCATTACCTATCTCTGTTTTAAAAGCTTGAGCTCTGGCACCTCTGCAAATCAATGCTTCCCTCTGTGAAGGGTCTTTCCATTTACTTTATTGTTGAGTCATCATCCTCTTATAAAAAGCACTAGTTAGAGAGCACCATTGTGATTTGTATGCATTGCTATTAATTGATATTGAGTATGATCATGACTAGATCTCTCTCATCATAAATTACAATGTTTAGTCAGTCCTTGTTCTCTAGAGGTGCTCTGCATTTATGTTTTGCGGTCTCAGAAAGGGCTAGCGAGATACCATTATGTCATATTGTATCATTATTGTTTTGATAAAATTGTTGTCATCCGGGACTTGTTATTATTGCTCGCTAGTTGGTTATGTCATTGCTATGAGTAAATGTGAGACCTAAGTGTTATTGTGAATGTGCTTAGTTTAGAATCTTTGCAGAAAATCTGAACATAAGTTAGACATATTTACAACAGCGAGATCAAACAGAGTTTGTAAAAGTTTTTCTTTATCACTTTCAGTTTATCAACTGAATTGCTTGAGGACAAGCAAAGGTTTAAGCTTGGGGAGTTGATAAGTCTCCAATGTATCTACTTTTCCAAACTCGTTTGCCCTTGTTTTGGACTCTAATTTGCATGATTTGAATGGAACTAACCCGGACTGACGCTGTTTTCAGCAGAATTGCCTTGGTGTTATTTTTGTGCGGAAATAAAAGTTCTCGGATCGTCTTGAAAATTTATGGAGAATATTTTTGGAATTAATAAAAAATATTGGCGAAAGAATCAACTGCAGGGGGCCCACCACCTGGCCACAAGCCTGGTGGGCGCGGCCACCCCCTTAGGCCGCACCGAGAAGGCTTGTGGGCCCCCTGCTGCTCCTCCGATCTTGTTTCCACTCCTATATATTCCTATTCGGGGAGAGAGGAAATCAGAGAGAAGAGTTCATCATGTTTCATGATACGGAGCCGCCGCCACCTCCTGTTCTTACTTGGGAGACCAGATCTGGAGTCTGTTTTGGGCTCCGGAGAGGGGAAATCAACGCCTTCATCGTCACCAACCATCCTTCATCACCAATTCCATGATGCTCTCCACCGTTCGTGAGTAATCTCATCATACGCTTGCTGGACGGTGATGGGTTGAATGAGATTTATCATGTAATCGAGATAGTTTTCTTACAGTTTGATCCCTAGTATCCACTATGTTCTGAGATTGATGTTGCTATGACTTTGCTATGCTTAATGCTTGTCACTAGGGCCCGAGTGCCATTATTTCAGATCTAATCCTATTATGTTTTCATGAATATATGTGTGTTCTTGATCCTATCTTGCACGTTGTAGACACCTATTACGAGTTATGATCTGCATCCCCCAGGGTGACAACAACTAGGATTCTTTCTGGTTATTACCATAGTTTGCGGAGTTCATGTATTCACTAAGTGCTAATGTTTTGGTCCGGTTCTCTATTAAAAGGAGGCCTTAATATCCCTTAGTTTCCAATAGGACCCCGCTGCCATGGGAGGGTAGGACAAAAGATGTCATGCAAGTTCTTTTCCATAAGCATGTATGACTTTATATGGAATACATGCCTACATTACATTATTGAATTGGAGCTAGTTCTGTGTCACCCTATGTTATAACTGTTGCATGATAAATGTCATCCGACATAATTATCCATCACTGATCCATTGCCTATGAGCTTTCCATATATTGATCTTTGCTCAGTTACTTTTCCGTTGCTACTTTTACAAACACTACAAACTGCTACTATCACTTGCCACCGTTACTGTTATTACCATATTACTTTGCTACTGAACACTTTGCTGCAGATATTAAGTCTTTCAGGTTTGGTTGAATTGACAACTCAGCTGCTAATACTAGAGAATATTCTTTGGCTCCCCTTGTGTCGAATCTATAAATTTGGGTTGAATACTCTATCCTCGAAAACTATTGCGATCCCCTATACTTGTGGGTTATCAATGCTCACTGCAACCAGCCTAACAAGCAAATACACATAAACAAGGTATCTGCTTGAAAACTAGACAGATTCTCACTACAACCAACCTAACAACCAAATATAGATAAACAAGGCATCTGCTCGCTATAAACAACCAAATATAGCCATTCGTGAAACTGAAGTGGACAATTCATACTTAAACATCACATGGCCCTATTGAACATTACATTTTTGCATAACTGGAATAATTAAACACAGCACAGTTAAAACACCACATGGAAAAAGCTACTACAACAAAGGGTAAGGATTGGCTAGTTAGAAAAAGTAAGATTTGCTGATAGGATATTGCCTCACTTGGCATGGACGGGATCCTTCTAGTTGGAAGAGGACAAACCCATGGTGCGCTCTCTGATGGCATATGCATCATTTCACCTTGGAAGACCCTTTGTGGGTGCCCTCCTCATGGTCGTGGTCGGTCAGATCTGACTTGGAGACCGGGGATCCCAAGCCGCCAACGTACAACGTGTCCTTCAAAATGACAAAATGGGCTCGATGGCATACAAGGATCACAAATCCTTGACTGTGTGGCGGACGAGATCAGCGGTAGGGCCTTCGAAGTGATTGACGACGGTTGAACCAAAGGGGTCAGGGATAGACCACTTAACCTGTGACATGGCCCACGTGAAGCTGTTGCTGTTGACAAGCTTGATGTCATAGATAGCTTTTAAGAGATACAATAATACGCTAGCCCACTGACATGAAGCTTTCGGCATGGCAACATAGTCAACGTCCCCGCCGGCTTCTATGGCAAGGTGTTGCTCCAGATCGACAGGTCGGGACAAACGGCAGCCACCTCACCAACATCCGCCGAAGAGGCCTGGACGAACGCTTGTTGGGATCCCCGGGATACAAGGTCGGGCTTAGGCTATGACTCTCTGGAGTAGGGGATGTGGATCTGGTGGGGAGGTACATGGAAGGCCTCATCTAAAAACTCAGGGGGCAATGGTATGGGAATCGTTGGGTAACCTGAACTTTATTATATAAGCTAGGAGGAACAGACAGACCGGCAGGGGTTGGAGGCATTGGCGATGGCGGCGGCGGCAATCTAGGATTCGAGCGGGGGGTGAGGGGGACTATGGAGGGGGCGGGTACGCGGGGTGTTGTTTGAAGATACGCCATGGCTACTAAAATGTTTAGTAATGGTGGGTGGAGATGGTAGTTGACAAGGAAGGGCGACGGTTCAATTGCCTCGGCTACTTGAATTTTACTATAAGGTTGGCGGTGGAGGAGTGGGGGCGACGGTTGAAATACCATGACTACTAAAATTTGGGTAAAGGAATCGAAGCGAGGCGGTAACAACCAATATCGCACATGGTCAAAAAGGAATGTGTGTGTATGATAATAAGGAAAAGCGGAGGAACCACCGATTTTTGCATCGCTCAAGATGGGTAGTATGTTTTTCGATTTCTAGCTAGCTAGTCTATCGCACACGGTCATCCTAACTTTTAGACGCAGACGTGGAATTCATCCTAAATAAACTATTGATACGTCTCCACTGTATTTATAATTTTTAATTGTTCCATGCTGATATATTATCATTCTAGGATACTTTTTGGGCATTTTTTACCAATTTATAATATTTTTTAGCACTAACCTATTAACCTAGTGCTCGCTGCTAGTTGCTATTTTCTGCATGTTTTTTACTTCTCAGGTTTACAGTACCAAACTAAGTCCAATTGCCACAAAACTTTTTGATGATTTTTTCTGGACCAAAAGAAGACCTGGAAGCTTCGGGAAGAAGCCGGGAGGCACACGAGGGCCCCACCACACATCAGAGCACACCCTAGGGGTAGCGCCCTGATATGTGGTGGCCCCTCGTGCTTCTCCCGACATCCCTCTCTCGCCTATAAATTCTCTAATATTCCAAAAACCCTAGAGGAGGTCCTAAAATACTTTTTACGCTGTCGCAAGTCTCTGTTCTGACGAGAGCCCATCAAGAGCTCTGCTCCGGCACCCTGGCAGAGGGGGGACCGATCACGAAGGGCCTCTTCATCAACCTTGCTGCCCTCATGATGATGTTTGAGTAGTTCACTATGGACCTACGGGTCCGTAGGTACTACCTAGATGGCAATCTCTCTCTCTCTCTCTTGATCTTCAATACAATGTTCATCGCATCTTTGCTTTGATATATCTGATGTAATCCCTTTGTATGGTGTGTTTGTTGGGATCCGATGAATTGTGAGTTTATGTTCAGATTATTCATGAAAAGTATTTGAGTCAAACCTGATTACTATGATTCTTATTGGATGGTCATTATAGCTTCGTAATGCTCTCCGGTCTATTGAGATAGTTTGGCCAACTAGATTAATATTTCTTCGGTGGGAGTGGTGCGTTGTGGTAGGTTTAACCTGACGAGTTTCCATATCCCGGTGACAAAGTAGGGGACAAGATACGTATTTGTGTTGATGTTACTATGGATAAAACAATAGGGTTAATTCATATTGATTGAATTACTTTATCTACATCATGTCATCGTTCTCCAAGCATTACTTTGTTTTACTTAATACTCTAGATGCATGCTGGATAGCGGTCGATGAGTGGAGTAATAGTAATATGTGCAAGCAGGAGTCATCCTATTTTCTTATGGACATGATGCCTATATACACATGACCATTGCCATGAAAATCGCATAACTATTCACTTCTCTATCAATTGCCCAACAGTAATTTATTTACCCACCATATGCTATTTCTATGAGAGATGCCACTAGAGAACACTATGGCCCTCGGGTTTATTCACTTATATATATTTACAAACGCTACTATTACATTGCTACCATTTACTTGCTTTTATTTATTCAGCAATTTGCAATTATCTACACAACTCACTTTCTTGCAAATAACGAGACCAAGGGGATTGACAACCCTCTTGCCAGCGTTGGGTGCAAGTTGTTTGCTCTTTTGTATGCAGTCGCTGAAGACGGTTGAGGATTGGTATTCCTAATAGTTCAATAATCCTTGGTTTCATAACTGAGGGAAATACTTACCCACATTGTGCTGCGACAAACCCGTTCCTCTTCACGGAAAACCCAATGCATATCACAAGTATCAGGAAGGATTTATGGCGCCGTTGTCAGGGAATACCATCACCAACTATTAAGTAACTTCACACAATTTATTATTCACTTGTTCTTCTTTTTATTTGCTGTTATATTTAGTTTGTCTCATAAAAATCTAAAATACAAAAATATTTATCTTTGCTAGTTTCTTGGTTACTTATTTGCTTGCTTTACTTGCTAGTTTACTTGTATCGCTTGTTGCTTTGCTTGTTCGGTCACCATGTATCAAGACACTACCAAGTTGTGTGACTTCTCAAATACTAATAATAATGATTTTATTAGTACTCATATACCACCCTCCACTAGTGCGGATGCTTTTGATATTAATGTTGCATTGCTAAATCTTGTCATGAAAGATCAATTTTCAGGAAGTCCTAATGAAGATCCCACATCACATCTTAATACCTTTGTTGAATTATGTGATATGCAAAATAAAAAGGATATGGATAATAATATTTTGAAATTAAAATTATTTCCTTTTTCACTAAGATATAAAGCTAAAGCTTGGTTTTCATCTTTACCACGTAATAGTATTGGAACATGGGATAAGTGTAAAGATGCTTTCATTGCCAAGTATTTTTCTCCTGCTAAGATCATCTCCCTTACTAATCAAATAATTAATTTTAAACATCAAGATCAAGAGCATGTTTCACAAGCTTTGGAGAGAATGAAATTGATGATAAGAAATTGCCTACTCATGGTTTAAACTTGTGTATGATTATCCAAAACTTCTATGATGGACTAAACTTTATGTCTAGAAATGTTTTAGTTTCTGCTAGAGGTGGTACCTTTATGGATGTGACCTTAGGAGAGTCCACAAAACTTCTGGACAACATTATGACAAATTATTCTCAATGGCATACCGAAAGAGCTCCAACTGGTAAGAAGGTAAATTCTCTCGAAGAAATCGCTACTTTGAGTGTAAAAGTGGATGCTCATATGAATATGGTTGCTAGTAAAAATAATCGTGTTGATCCCAATGATATGCATTTGTCTGCTTTGATTGAGAAAAATAACGATGCTATTGATGTGAAATTCATCTCGCGAAATAATTTCAATAATAATGCTTATAGAGGAAATTTCAATTCTAGATCGTATTCGGGTAATTCCTCTAACAATTATGGAAAATCTTATGGTAATTCTTACATAAATTCTTCTAAAAATTCTAATAGGATACCTTCTGATCTTTAGAACACAATTAAGGAACTTATTAATTCTCAAAAAGTTTTCAATGGTACGGTGGAAGAAAAGTTGCATGTGATTGATGCTTTGGCTAAAAACATGGATAGAATTGCTCTTGATGTAGAAACTCTTAGAAATAAAGCTTTGCCACCCAAGCATTATTTTAATGAGACTATTAAATCTATCCAAATATCTATTAATGAAAGTAAGGAGAGGACAACTAAGTTGGGAGCTAAGCGGGAATTCTTAGAAAAAACTCTTCCACTTGGTTTTTACCAGAATCATGATGAAGATCTTAAAATGATTGGTGTTTCTACTATTGAATTTTTGTTTACTTATCTGAATATAAATGATAAAGGGACTAGATATGAGTCAACTCTAGTTGAGAAGCGTCTCGTTTGCTTGAAGGGTGATGATTTTGATGCTAAAACTAAAAAAGGTGGATTTGGAGAGGTCAAAACTTTAACTAGTGATGTGACCACTATCTTGGATTACAAGGACATTAATTATGATAAATGTTCTTTAGTAGAATGTATTTTCTTTCTGCAATCCATTATTATGCTTATGAAAAAAACAAATCTTTTACGGAACATATAGTAGAAGCTATGATAAAAGCTTATGATGAGAAACTTGAACTTGAGGTTTCTATTCCTAGAAAATTGCATGATGAGTGGGAACCTACTATTAAAATAAATATAAACAAATATGAATGTAATTGTTTGTGTTACCTTGGTGCTGGTGTTTCAACCAAACCTAAAACTTTATGTGATGTGCTTGGTTTCACTAATATTGAAGAGTGTTCCCTAAACTTGCATCTTGCGGATTCTACCATTAAGAAACCTTTGGGTAGAATTGATGATGTGCTTATTATTGAAAATAAAAATTATGTGCATGTATATTTCATTGTTCTTGACCTTGATTGTAATCCTTCTTATCCCATAATACTTGGAAGGCCTTTCTTGCGGATCTCATGAAGTTTTGTTAAGTTTTGTGTGATTGAAGTTTTTAAGTTTATGGTGTTATCACGATGGATCACGGAATAAGGAGTAGCAAGAGCCTAAGCTTGGGGATGACCAAGTCACCCCAAGGTAATATTCAAAGGAAGACTCAGGCCTCTAAGCTTGGGGATGCCCCGGAAGGCATCCCCTCTTTCATCCCAATCCATCGGTATGTCACTTGGAGCTACATTTTTATTCATCACATGATATGTGTTTTGCTTGGAGTGTCGTTTGCTTTTGTTTGCTTTTACTTTCAGTTTGTCACAATCATGGTTTGCTGGACACACCTATTTGAGATAGACACACCTTCATCATAATTTGTTAGAATACTCTTTTGCTTCACTTATACTTTTTGAGCTTGGCAGTTGCTCTAGTACTTCACTTATATATTTTTGAGCACGACGGAGTGTAGATTTTATAGAAATACTATGCTCTCATTCTTCACTTATATTTTTTGAGAGTTAATAAATAATAATGGTAATTTTCATGGGTCATAAGACTAGTCCAAAAATAATAAGTATTCAATGAGTGATAATCAAAACCATCATGTAGCACATAAAGAGAAATTTCGGGTTAATGACATTAATGTGGTAATATGAAAAAGGTGTGAGTTCACAATTATTGATTCATAGAAGTGTCGATATTAAGAGGTGTTAACTTGTTATTCATCTAAAAATTAAAGAGGCATGGTGATTACGTGTGAACATTTCTATTCCTTGTTAAAATCCTAGTGTTGTTTCAAGTCGGGGGCACGCAATGGTTAACTCCTCCCAACCTCCTACCTCGGGGCATGCGAGTAGTACTTTGATTTATGATAAAACTAATAAAAATTTGCAATAAGTATATGAGTTCTTTATGACTAATGTGACACCATGGACATACGCATCTTCACCTTCTCATATTTGCTAGCATCTTCGATACCGTGCATAGCCCATTCTCACCTCGAGGATCAGGCAATTTTTGCCGGTGCATACAAACACATAAGCCTCATTATATTGTTGGGAGACGTAGTAGTAAATCAAAATTTTCCTACGTGTTCACCAAGATCTATCTATAGAGAAACCAGCAACGAGTGGGAAGAGATTGCATCTTCATACCTTTGAATATCGCTAAGCAAAAGTGTTACAAGAACGCGGTTGGTGGAGTCGTACTCGTAGCGATTCAGATCGCGGTGGACTCCGGCGCCTCCGCGTTCAACACACGTGCAGCCCGGTGACGTCTCCTATGCCTTGATCCAGCAAGGAGGAAGGAGAGGTTGAGGGAGAGCTCCGGTAGCACGACGGTGTGGTGACGGTGGAGCTGCATGGTCTCCGGCAGGGCTTCACCAAGCACTACGGAGAAGGAGGAGAGGGAGGAGTAGGGCTATGCCGAGAGAGGAAGAAACTTGTGTTGTCGGTAGCCCCAAAACCACCACTATATATAGGAGGAGGAGGAGGAAGGGCTGCATCCTAGGGTTCCCACCCTAGGGGCCGGTAGCAGCCCTAGATGGGACTTGGTGCAGCGGCCAAGGGAGGGAAGAGGTGGTGCGGCAGCCCTAGCTGCCCTAGGGTGGGCCTAGGGCCCATCTAGGCCTAGGGTTTGCCCCACCTCTCTCCTTGTTGTGCCTTGGGCCAGGTGGGAGGGGCGCACCAGCCCACCTAGGGGCTGGTTCCCTCCACCTTCGGCCCATGCAGCCCTTCGGGGCCCGTGGCCCCTCCCGGTGGACCCTCGGAACCCTTCCGGTGGTCCCGGTATGTTACCGGTGATGCCCGAAACATTTCCGATAACCAAAACCTCACTTCCTATATATGAATCTTTACCTCCAAACCATTCTGGAGCTCCTCGTGATGTCCGAGATCTCATCCGGGACTCCAAACTACCTTAGGTGACAACATACACTATTTCTCTATAACCCTAGCATCATCGAACCTTAAGTGTGTAGACCCTACGGGTTCGGGAGACACGTAGACATGACCGATACACCTCTCCGGTCAATAACCAACAGCGGGATCTGGATACCCATGTTGTCTCCCACATGCTCCACGATGATCTCATCGAATGAACCATGATGTCGGGGATTCAATCAATCCCGTATACAATTCCCTTTGTCTACCGGTATGATACTTGCCCGAGATTCGATCGTCGGTATCCCTATACCTTGTTCAATCTCGTTACCGGCAAGTCTCTTTACTTGTTTCGTAACACATCATCCCGTGGCTAACTCCTTAGTCACATTGAGCTCATTATGATGATTTCTTACCGAGTGGGCCTAGAGATACCTCTCTGTCACATGAAGTGACAAATCCCAGTCTCGATTCGTGCCAACCCAATAGACACTTTCAGAGATACCCGTAGTGCACCTTTATAGCCACCTAGTTACGTTGTGATGTTTGGAACACCCAAAGAATTCCTACGGCATCCGGGAGTTGCACAATCTCATGGTCTAAGGAAATGATACTTGACATTGGAAAAGCTTTAGCAGACAAACTACACGATCTTGTGCTATGCTTAGGATTGGGTCTTGTCCATCACATCATTCTCCTAATGATGTGATCCCGTTATCAATGACATCCAATGTCCATGGTCATGAAAATGTGACCATCTATTGATCAACGAGCTAGCCAACTAGAGGCTCACTAGGGACATGTTGTGGTCTATGTATTCACACATGCATTACGGTTTCCGGTTAACACAATTATAGCATGAACAATACACAATTATCATGAACAAGGAAATACAATAATAACCATTTTATTATTGCCTCTAGGGCATATTTCCAACATATATCTCCCTCAAAACATCCATCATACCTATCTATCATGGCATATCCATAGCCATTCCGAGATATCTTGCCATGCAAATTCCATCGTCACTTCACATGACTAGTTCGTTCATCATCATATTGCTTTGCATGATCATATAGAGCTGACATAGTATTTGTGGGAAATCCGCCGTTCATAATATTTTTGATACATGTCACGCTAGATCTTTCACATCTTGGTACACTACTAGAGGCATTCACATAGATTCATATTATCATATCTGTTTTTCATATTGAGTTGTAGGTAAATAAAAGTGTGATGATCATCCTTATTAGAGCATTGTCCCAGTGAGGAAAGGATGATGGAGACTATGATTCCCCCACAAGTCGGGATGAGACTCCGTACAAAAATAAATAAAAAATGGGGGAGGCCAAATGAGCCCACCATATAAAAAATATAAATGGGGGAGGCAAAAAGGAAATAAAAAGAGAAAAGCCCACCATGAAAATAAATAAATAAATAAATGAGAGAAAAAGAGAGAAGGGACTTTGCTACTATCCTTTACCGCACTTGTGCCTCAAAGTGGCACCATGTTCTTCATATAGAGAGTCTCATGTATTATCACTTCCATATGCTGGTGGGAATCACCTTTTCATTATAAACTTGGATTGTTTATTACGATGACGGGCTTCCTCAAATGCCCGAGGTCTTCATGAGCAAGCAAGTTGGATGCACACCCACTTAAATTCAGTTGAGCTTTCATACACTTATAGATCTAGTGCATAATTTGCATGACAATCCCTACTCCTTGCATTGACATCTATCGTTGGCATCTCCATAGCCCGTTGGCACGCCTAGTTGATGTGAGACTATCTTCTCCACTTTTTACCCCTTTGATATATGCCATCATATTCTATTCCACTTACATGCTATGTCCAATGGTTCACGCTCATGTAATGCGTGAAGAATAAAAAGTTTATGCATATTGAAAAAGTACGATCCAATTGCCTGACTTGGACACCTTGGTGCTTAATATTTGTATTGATGTGGTGAAGACGGAGTCATGCCTTGCTAATATAATAAGATGAATGGGGGTAAATATTCTTTTAGGATCGTATACTTTGAAAAATAAATGATTTGTTTCTTATACTTATAAATATTGTTATATTAATTAATTCATCGTTTCTCAATGAGCATACATACAAAATATTACATAATGGGTAGCATGTCAAATCAAAATTTCTGTTTTTATCATTTGCCTACTCGAGGATGAGCAGGAATTAAGCTTGGGGATGTTGATACGTCTCCAACATATCTATAATTTTTTATTATTCCATGATGATATATTATCATTCTAGGATACTTTTTGGGCATTTGTTTACGAATTTATAATATTTTGAGCACTAACCTATTGACCCAACACCTAGTGCTAGTTGTTGTTTCCTGCATATTTTTACTTTTCGGGGGTACAGTACCAAACAAAGTCCAATTACCACGGAATTTTTTGATGGTTTTTCTGGACCAAAAGAAGACTTGGAAGCTTTGGGAGGAGGTCGGGAGGCACACGAGGGCCCCACCACACATCAGGGCGCGCCCTTGGGAGGCGCGCCCTGATATGTGGTGGCCCCCTCGTGGCTCTCCCGATGTCCCTCTCTGGCCTATAAATTCTCTAATATTCCAAAAACTCTATAGGAGGTCCCGAAACACTTCATATGCCGTAACAAGTCTCTATTCCGACGGGAGCCCATCTAGAGCTTCGTTCCGGCACCCTGCCGGAGGGGGAATCGATCACGGAGGGCCTCTTCATCAACCTTGCTGCCCTCATGATGATGTGCGAGTAGTTCACCATAGACATACGGGTCCGTAGGTAGTACCTAGATGGCAATATATCTCTCTCTCTCCCTCGATCTTCAATACAATGTTCATCACAACTTTGCCTTGATCTATCGGATTAATCCCTTTGTATGGTGCGTTTGTTGGGATTCGATGAATTGTGATTTTATGTTCAGATTACTCATGAGAGGTATTTCAGTCAAACCTGGTTACTATGATTCTTATTTGAATGATCATTACAACTTTGTAATGCTCTCCGATCTATTAAGATAGTTTCGCCAACTAGATTGATATTTCTTCGGTGGGAGTCGTGCGTCGTGGTAGGTTCAACCTGACAAGTTTCTATATCCCAGTGACAAAGTAGGGGACAAGATACATCTTTGTGTTGCTAGTACTAAGGATAAAACGATGGGGTTAATTCATATTGATTGAGTTTACTTCATCTACATCATGTCATGGTTCTCCAAGCATTACTATGTTTTACTTAATACTCTAGATGCATGATGGATAGCGGTCGATGAGTGGAGTAATAGTAATAGGTGCAAGCACGAGTCGGACTATTTGCTTATGGACGTGATGCCTATATACACATGATCATTGCTGTGAAAGTCACATAACTATTCGCTTTTCTATCAATTGTCCAACAATAATTTTTTTACCCCAATATGTTATTTCTATGAGAGATGCCACTAGAGAACACTACGGCCCCCGGGTCTATTCACTTATATATTTACAGACGCTACTATTAACTTTCTGTCATTTACTTGCTTTTACTTTATTTTGGAATTTACAATTGTCTACAATTATCTACCCAACTCACTTGCTTATAAATAACGAGACCAAGGGGATTGACAACCCTCTTGCCAATGTTGGGTGCAAGTTGTTTGCTCTTTTGTGGGCAACCGCTGAAGACGGTTGAGGATTGGTATTCCTATTGGTTCGATAAACTTTGGTTTTATAACTAAGGGAAATACTTACCCATATTGTGCGGCGATAACCCATTCCTCTTCACAAAAAAAACAACGTAGATCACAAGTATCAATTAGCCGCCTTGAGGTTGCACACCAGCATCGCAAACAGTTAAGCCAGTACCTCCACCGTTGCTCGCGCTGGTCCGATCCGAGCGCAGGGGCTATGGGAGGTCGCATGGGTGGTGAGGGAGTGTGATTGGGTTCAATACAGAGCTAGGGAGGCGGGGAGAAGGGATCGACTAACTTTAAATAGCCGGGGGCATGGTGCACCATGGGTGGAGTTCACCGGCGTCCGCAACAACGGCTCTGGAGGCTACGCGAGGAGGTCGGGTGTGTCTTGCGGTTTGCGTGGGAGTGGTCTAGGCTACAGGGAAGCGAGAGGGAGAGCAGGGCAAGGTCAGAGGTAGGTCCTCCATGCGGACAGGCACTAGCCGGTGCGGGTGGCCTCGGGCACATGCGAGAACGTCCGACGAAGAGAGAGGGAAGGGGGCCAACCACTTAGCATCTTGAGGACGTCGAGGGGGGCTCGGGGGACAAGCTCCCGCCTCCCTAGGTTGTTGGGGGCCTCGGGATGCGCTGACTACATTGTGAGCTAGCACTATAGCGCGTCCTAGAGCACGTGTTTGGCATGCCATGGCATGTGTCATGTGCTTTGGTCGTGGCCCACTGGTGTCTGATAGCGCATATAGGTTATGGAGATGCCCTTTGACGCTTAAGAGCTAAGGTAAGGGTAGAGGTAAATGGAAATGAAGGGATAGGGAGTGTTGTCTTGGTAAAACAATGAAGAAAATGGGGGGTTTTACCCCTCCAATAATTGGGCAATGGCCAGGGGAAAGTTACTCAAGGTAGAGGGTGTTTAGGTGGGACTACGGTAAAAAATTCAGCTCAAGGAGTACTCATTTGGTGCTCCAATGATTGGTACCAAAATTGTATCACAAGGTGTTTGATATGGGTTTGAGCTAGCTAATGGATTCTCCTTGCCATGAGATTTAACAGGAGTGATGGTTATGATCAAATGAACTTGCTCACAAATTTTGAGCTCATTTGGAGAAAGTGACCAATGCAACTTTGGCAAACCCTAGAAATCAACAGAAACATATTTGGCTAGATCTAGCTACGCTACACTATTCTACTTGATGCACCACTTGGTGTAGATATTATTAGAGGATTTGAATATGTCCACAAAGTTTGAGCTCAATTGATGACACTTGGTAATGTAAAGTTGATCCAAGTTGCAAATGAACAAAAGGGGTTTGGGGGCACTTTTGTGAACCAAAAAAATAGATTGATATGAAACTTGGCAAGATCATCATATGGGCATATGTGATTTGCTAGAATTTTCCTGGATTTATTTGACAATATACGGAAATATTTCAAATACTTTAGATGTCCAAAAAGGGTTTTGGAGGGTTTTGTCTAATATTTTGAACATGATCGTATGTTGAAACTCATATATATGGAAAAATATATGTCCACTAAGTTTCCCTAAATTTTCTCAAATATTTTTGGAGCATTAAAATATATTTTTCCCTATAAAAGACCATTTATGGCCTCAGAAAAAGGCATTTAAATAGAATACAAAAATAACTTTAAAATGTTATTTTTATGGTTTGGGGAATTATTTTAGACAAAAGGTTCCAAATAAAATCTTTGAGATAAAATATTTACCCTAATTTGAGGACTTGTAGTTGAAGTCTCAACTCGGGGGAGGGGGGGTTGAAGACCTAAATTTGATAAATGCTTTTTGGCCCAAATAATATTGTATAAAAATAGTTTTATACCCTATATGCATGGCATGATCATTGGACAAAGATTTGGATAAAGGAGATGAATTATGAGAGTAGGAGGATTTTTATGAACTACATCACATACAAGCAAACAAGAAAATCGTAAATCATTCAAGCATCACATGCACACAAACGTTTTTGTTGGTCCAAATATTTAAGCTTAAGTACATAGTGAAAACATGCAAATCAAATAGACATTGAGATTTCCAGGAAATAATGCATTGATCTTGGGTCTGTAAATTCTAATATAGATGAGCAAACAGTGGCGGATCCAGGACCCAGGCCGGGGGGCCTCGGCCTGGGACATGCAGAACACTTGCTTCGTTCACTGTAGCACCCGGGACATTGTAGCGCTACTGTTGATACACTGTAGCAGCCTGGGCCCGGGGCTTTGCCCAATTCTGGATCTGCCCCTGTGAGCAAACACGCATGTGCTATTAGGTCATGATTGATTTTTTGCATGTGAGGCTATCCCATGGCTTGTTGGGCCTATCCATGTGACGCCTTTCGAAAAGGAGTCAAGCAGGTAGGAGACTTTTGGACATGATTATTTTTATTAGAAATACAATACAAATGCAGGCGCTAACATCTCGTACACACTCTCACCTCTATGAATTGGCCTTGTGAGGCACCTTCATGGATTGATTTTGCTTAATATCGATGGACGTGTTTGTTCTTATCACATGTTATATTGTGTGTTAGTTGTGTTCATCTTGCTGCTTCCTTGTGTTTTGAGTGTTGTGTCAGGAGACACCAGCCTCTTGAGGTCCTTTGCTCTCATTCACTTCACAAACTTTGTTATCAACTAGCAACTTTTTGGCATTAGCCGTCTCAAAATTTACTTCCCATGTTGTTTCTGTTTTTAGGATGAGCAGTTTTAACATGCTCCCTCTTACCCCTTCCTTTCACATGAGAGGTAAGAGTATATAATAGGTCTGAGCCGTTGATCTCGTAAATTAATGGTCTGATTAACATATGGCATTTGAAAATGCTTGCATAATTACCTACAATCTTAGTAGACGACGGAAAAACTTCATATCATTTATAATCCTACAAAATAAATTCCATAAAAAAATCATGAGGAATAAAAACCTTCCAATCTTGTGTTATGGAAGTTCTGAGACTAAAGAGTTGTATGACATCTGATGTCTTTGTGTTCTTCTCACGTGGGATCTATGCTGATACATAGAGAGAACATTTTTTTTACCTAGGAGCAGGAGCCTACAAATTGTGGTGGGTATGCCTGCGATTTGCTGGGTTATTTGGAGCAGGAACCTACAAAACCTCCACCGAAGCTACTGCAGCAGCAATAACCAAACGTTAAGGCACCAAGAGCAAAGACCCGATTGGATTTCATTAAGAAGCAAACACTATCAGCCATCAACAACTGCATTATCACCTTAAAACTGCCCTTTTCAATGTTATTACTATCACAACCCAACCCAAACATGCATGTTATAGCAGTACAATCGCGTTTGCACAGGAGAACTGCTGAACATGTACACACAAATACATCACTGGTAATGTACATGTTTTTGTTTTTTAATGTCAAAAAAAATGGAACAATAAGATTTGTGCCAGTAAATTATTGGCACAGATAGCCCAATCGCTAGACCATTCCTGTAGAGGACTCGGTAGCAGCCATGTTTAGTTCGGTTCAGCCTCAGTGTTTCCTACTCAGTAGGGAACGATGATTGATTCGATGAGCTCCTGGAGGGGAGCCAGTTCTTTCTTGTCAATCAACCCAAATTCCTGCATCACAAGTCAATACGTGTAAATTATTTGTTGTTTGTTTCTTTTCTCTTCTCCCAGCCAAGAGCAGAACCACGATGCTCGACAGCACAATCACTGTGAATGGTGAGCTTGCAACATGTGAGCAAGAGACTTACGTTCGTAAACAGAATGAAGTGCTTGAAGCAGGTGTTAAGATGAGCCTCCTCCTTGAGGCTGACAATCTTCTGAAAATGGGAATGGTATATGTGGGCATAAACACGAAACAAGCGCTTGAAAATTGTGTTTACAACATCCTTGAAGTTGGGTGGAAACGGTGTGCCTGGATAAAGGAAATTAACCCAGATCAGGTAAACATGACAGCTCCAACAATATGAAGTACTACATCCGTCCGGAAATACTTGTCCTAAAATTGAATAAAATGGATGTGTCTATAACTAAAATAAGTCTAGATACATCCATTTTTAGGACAAGTATTTCCGGACGGAGGGAGTACTTCTGAGAAAGTAATGGGGTCCAGGATGTGGGCAACATACCAAGCTTCTGAGGAAATAAGGATTCATTGTCAAGCTGGCCTTCAATCCAGTCCATTAGATACTCCACGTACTTTGGTGCTGACACTTCTATGGGCTTCTTTATCTGTACACCATCAGCCCATCGATACTCATACCTACATGAAGATAGCAGTTCTTTTGTCATGATATATCACCTAAATATGCAACTAATTATGAAGAAAATTCAATCGGGGGATTATGGGAGTGATAAAGTCTAATTGATAATATATGGAGCGATGTATGCCTGCATCATACTGCCTAGTGCCCATGGTTTTTGAGTCGCCGACTAATCGCCGAGTCGTTTCCAAAAATCAGGGCGACTCGCAACTATACAGCGACTTATGGCGACTATACAGCGACTTATGGTGACTATACAGCGACTTTCGTCGACTAATCGCCAAGCCGCAGGGCTCGCAGCGACTCGCCAAGTCGCGACTCAAAAACCATGCTAGTGCCTACTGAAATGCTATCACATTTTGGAAATTCCCTTCTTTCAGAAAGGGGTGTAACCACGACTATCACTTTAGTTAATGTTCAAACCTAGTTATATCTTTGGCAAAAAAAAAATATGTCAGGACAAGTGAAAGTAGCAGGACACTGAAGAGAATTCCGGGTGCAGAATAACATTAAACCACGAGGAATAGATTTGCCTGGTGCAGTATCCTAAACCAAACCTAAGCTTTAACACCCTGATAATTAACAACATTGAGCCAAATTTAAATAACATAACAACCTTTTTTCTTTTCTTGTTCAAATACGATAAAATACTTCATTTGTCTATTAGCTTCAAGTAAAGAAAGATAAATCAGCTTGTATATACTGTCGCACTCCCTCCATTCCTAAGGCTGTGTTTGGTTGGACTTCCCAGTCCAACTTTAGCTGTCAAAAGTCAACCAAACGCGTTATTTCTCGCAGCAGATTCGGAAAAGCAGCAGCTTCGGTCCAGTGCAGATTGCAAAGCCGCTCGACCCCGGATTCCAGCTGCAGAGGGCAAATTCTTGTCCAAATTACCACAGCGCCATCCCGCATTACGTACCGGTTCGCTGGTGTTTCTCCCGACAGAGTCCTCCCGAACACAATCGAGACGAGCAGCAGCCGGCCGCATCTCGAATAGACGGGCTAGGGTTGGCCGCCGCCGCCAGCTCCGCCGTCCCAGGTATACTCCCTTCCTCCTTCCTCCCTCCTTCCCCCCCCCCCCTCCCCCTCTCCTCCCTCCTCCCCCTCTCCTCCCTCCTCCGGCCAGCCGTCCGGCGGCGTCGGCCGGCTTCTTCCTCCCTCCTTTCTCCTCCTCCCCCACCCACCCACGGCCCTGCTCCGTCCGGCCGTCCAGCGGCGTCGGCGCCAGCTTCTTCCTCCTTTCTCCTCCCCCTCTCCTCCCTCCTCCCCCCCATGGCCCTGCTCCGACCGGCAGGCCGGCGGCGTCGTTGCCGGCTCCCAGACTCTCCCTTCTCCTCCCACCTCCTTCCTTTCTCCTCCTCCCCCTCCCCGGCCAGGCCCTCCTTTCTCTTTCCCCCACTCCTTTCTCCCCCTCTCTGTTAATGCATATGTTCACTGTTTTTATATACATATGAATAGAATCTGCACATTTGATTTGGTAGTGTCCAGTGCTAATAGTGATGCACATCACAACCTATGTCATTGTTCATTATATTACCTTGGTGATTTGATTTTCGTTTTTAGGGGTGCTCAAGCAGAAATGGCGCATGTTGAAGAGGAGGAGAATGAAGATACCATATGTATATTCTATGGTGCCTGTCTTTTGTAATATTATTATGGGATCAATATGTATATATATGTAATATGCAACATGGAAGTATAATCGTTGAATCCATATATGTTAGCTGTGAATCATCTCAATTGTCATAATTTTTCTTTGCAAAACGGTCGTTCTATTGCCTACCAATGTAAATATCACCATTTTACGGTCAAGTTGCATATAATTTTTTTGACTCATTGCCCCATTTCAGACAATTCACAGTCAAATCACAGTTTCACAGTTGTTTCAGCCAAACAGCTTCCAGCTTTTCCACAGCTGAAAGTTCACAGCAGCTTTTCCACAGCTCACAGCTCACAGCAGCTTTTACAGAATCTGCAGCTCAACCAAACACAGCCTAAGAATAAGGTGTGGAACCTTTTTTGCAAAGAGCAAGGTGTCTTACAAGTTTTGGACCATTTTGCCCCTGGTAAATCACATGCTAAGCAGTTATTAGCACACACAAACGATGTCCACGGCCAACCAGAGGCAGCTAGCTCTACACGGATTGACACTGGCCATTACTCTCTCGACATGCATGCGGTAATAACGGCGAGAGGAGGCGAGAAGTTCACAATGCAACTAAGGCAAGCACATCTTTAGAGGAGCAGGGTGCAGCATGGAGAGGTATATTTGGTAAATCAGAGGGGAAAATAGGAGTGCACCCTGTTTAGCGGAATTCTCAGAAAAGTTTCATGCCTTCTTAGGAATGGAGGGAGCAAGGTTACGGAAATAATTAGACACCATGGGTCACTTGTTAAGCTTTTAGCATAATCAATTAATCATGGACAAAGAAATTAAACATGCACTAGGTAGGAACTAGGAAGCCTTCAATATTTATAAAATAAGATGTCAATTTAGAAGATTTACAGCAGATAATGACCAGGTGCTATAAATTGCAGCTCCGTAAATCAACTTATCAAAATTAAATAGCAATCTCATGAAGAGACTAAAAGGTTTCCGGCTTATTCCTTTTTGAGAAGTTCAAAGAATGAGATTGATGGGCAAGCGTACTTTGGGCCTGCAGTCATTGTTGGGCAGCTCTCCGATGTGCAGAACTCTGCGAGTGTGCCATACAGCAGGTTAACTTGATTAAAGAAATCCACAGCTGAGAAGCAAAACACACATGTTAGCTCCAGTGAAATTACTGATTTCCATAACATTTTTTACGGCAATGTTATTCAATACCAACCACAGAATATTCTAGATCCAAAAAATACCAAAACGAATATAGAATGAAATATGTCAAGTATGGGTCACGGCAAAAAAGGAAACTGAAGAACATTACTGTTAACAGCAAGCCATTCATTGATATCCTCTCCAGGAGGCAGCCTCACAGCTTCCCTAAGGTTTCCACTGCCGAGGGTTGCATCTATGTGCTTTCGGAGCTGTGCCCCCTGTAGATAAAAAAGGAAGACAATAAATGGATAATATCAAATTATGTACAGCATTATCACGGTGTAATCTAAATGTCTCCTCCCAGTTTCTGAGTGGCGTATATAACAAGTAAACTCTGTGGCAAATTTAATATACTGAGGACACCCCCAGAGATGGATGTTCATTCCATGTAGCAAACCTAGCGATGCAAGTACATTTTATGCCCAAATTTGCAGCCATCTTTGGTGATTTAGGAACACAGGACATGTAATGAAGATTAAATCTGCTAAGCAAAGACAAATAAGCATTGCTCAAGGCTTAGCCATCAATCCAGCACAAGCATTTGTAGACCAAACTCACCCTGAGCCGTGGCAGGTTTGAAAAACGCCACATTTCCCATACGATAAAAAAAAGACATCTGAGTTACGATTCATTTCCACCACGTACTTCTATTAAAGGAATCCACTGCAGTGGATATATGACACAATGAATTGAATCTGAGAAGTTGGATACGGCAAAATGTTTGATACTGCCTTTTTGGAATAGATGGGACCATGGGAGTATAGTAGGAACATTGAGCATGCAATAAAGTCTTTTTGCTAACCTGTCCATAACAAAAACACCAAGCTCATATCTATGTCGACGAAAACCAACAAGAATATCAATCGAGTAACATGGTGTTTTGACTTCGGAAAAGTTTGAACTAAACGTCGATGAATAACAGTTTGTCTACTTTACTTTTAAAACAAGTTCAATTCCATGATTTATCATCACCAGTCCATGTATGCCTAACAATAACATATATTCCGCAATCCTCAAGTTAATGTAAACAAATGAATTGTTCTAGGTCCACCATATACATTTCCAACGACAAGCAAAATGTGCATGCCCCATATATAGGTATGACAACCAATAAAAGGGCTGGATGTAGCACCATTTAAGTAACAGCAGTGATGACTATAAATCACGGCCTACTTACTACTTAAGCCAGGAACCCGTTCATCTCCCAATCAACTCATGCCACCGCCTTGAACCACACAAATCTTGTGACCTCCTTACTACTTAAGCCAGGAACCCGTTCATCTCCCAATCAACTCATGCCACCGCCTTGAACCACACAAATCTTGTGACCTCACCTCAATCTTACCATGCACGGGGATAATCTTGAGAAACCGAAGCAGACACTAAATCCTTAGCCGAATGACTCACGGCCGCCAAGAATAATGTAACTAGCGCCACTGATTACTGAAGCAGCGGCCACAAGACCGTCATGGAGAGGAGCAAACGAGGAATTTTACATGAGAACCCAACCCACTCGTTGCTCTCTTCACCTTGCTGCCGAGAATCGAGCAAATCTGATACCAGTTGTAATGCCTGACTGACTTGACACAGATAATAAGTGTTTGTGGGATACAAAAAATCTTGATTGTTTGTGGATACAAACTTATCAAGAAATGAGAAAACAAGAGATAGAGAGAGGACAGTGTAGAGTTCTACTTTCAGATCATTCCATACATGCCGATCTTCAGGCTACAAGTTAGTTAGTAAAAACAACACCTGCTCATGCAACACGCGCACCACCCACCCCATACCTCACACTCGACTCACGTGCTCGAATACGTATTATTCAGTGACCCCTTTCCTTAGACATGGAATTCCTTCCGGTCATCACACCAGGATCTTATACAAGCAGACCAAATTCCTCTCGACGACGAAAACAGAGCAATTTCTATACACACACTGCAGATGCTAGGATACTGAAATTCTGTGATTCACTGCCATTTGCTCTTGCTGGTACCAGGAATACAGTGGAATTAGGGACTTGGGAGGTCAGTATCCTCACCTTGCTGCCTGATGGAGCACTTTTCTTGGGACGGAAGGTCTTCTGATTCCTGGCAAAAAGGGAGAAGGGATTGTCAGGGTGACTGCGTCAAGAAGCAAAACAGGCCGGGAAGAGAAGTTGAGCATAGCAGCAGCAAAATTGTGGGAAACAAACAGCTATTACTACTCGGCCAGACATCATACAAAACCAAGAAATCCGTCACAATCTGCATGGATCGGAGAGGAACAGCGATTTCGGTCTATGAATCCGCAACCAACTCTGAGCAAGCTAGGGTTGTCACCAGCTGAAGAAAACAATCATGCTCCTAACGGGTCTCCACTCCAGTCCAGTGCAACGGACGACCACGACGAAAATTTCTTGGAGACGAGGTGCGCTTCGGTCCAAGGAGATCCAGAGGCGTGTTCGCCGGAGAGGGTTCGACGACGCATGGGGGTGAAGAACAGCAGGATCGTGGAACAAAACAAAGCAGAGGGAGGGGGGGGGGGAGGAGGGGGGAGCTCGGGCTCACCGTCCGAGGCCGAAGAGACTCATCCCGCCTCAGCTTCCTCCTCGTCGGCCGGTCCCTCTCCCCTTCCGATCCGAGGAAGAAAGCAAGGGGGAGATGGTGATGGAGCTGCTGCTACTGCTGCGGGGTGGAGGTAGGAAGGAAGGCTGCGTGCGAGTGCGACTCGGACAAAAATGATTTGGCCGCGGTCGCTGGCTGGCTCGTCAGCGCATGATGCGGCGCCGCGAGGCATCATGGGCCGGCGCGGTGGCAGCAAGGGCCGTCGGATCTGGGGGACGGACGGAGGATGGCCGCGGCCTGCCTGGCATCCATGATCCCGCACCCGAGATTCCGGAGTCGGATCAAGATCTGGCTGTCATTACTAAGACTAAGAGCATCTTCAGTCGCGGCCCCAAAAACCTTTACAGGGCCTTTTCTATCGTCGGCGGGCGAAAAAAACCCAGCCGTGGCCCTAAGACGTCGTTTTTCGTCGGTTGAGGCCTTTTTTTGGCCGGCGAATCCAGGCCGAACCCAGGGCGCTGGGGTCTCTTGGGCGCGCCGGCTGAAGCGAAAAGCCGAGTGGGACCGAGGTGTCGGCGACCGCTACTACTTCCCGCCACTTCCCCCCTCCTTTTCCCTCTACTCCTGCCGTTTCGCCCGCCGGTTCTTTCATTTTCCCTTTCTTCGTCGCCATGCCGCCGAAGAAGTACGCCGCCCCTCGCCAAGCCACCGGCTCTGCCGTCGCCAAGCCCCGAAAGCCCCGTGCGCTGATGGCGAGACCGGCGAGGATGACGAACGCCGAGTGGAAGGCCGACGTCGAGCGAAGGGAAGTGGTGACCGCCGATCGCCACAACAGGCTTCTCATGAAGAAAGCCGGGACGCGGCGGCGGCGGCGACGGCAGTTGAGCAGGAGGTGTCGTGTCGCCGTCCGATCTTCCCGGGGAGACAGCCCGCGGGGCCGTTTCCCCACGGCGCCGGCCATCAAATCGCCCCGGGCTACCCGCACTTTCCTTCGCCGACCGTCCCTTCGCCGGGGTGGGGGTACGCGCCCTCGCCGGAGTACGTCGACGGCGACGCCCTTGGCGGGTTCAACCCCAACATTACCTTTCCGTGCACGCCCCCCGCCTTCTCCGCTGGCCACCCCAATGCCCAGTATGGCTATGTGCCCTCGCCGACGTACTCCAGCTCGTCCGCGACCGTCCGGTGAGGCCCTCTTCCTTTCGCGCCCACGTCGTAGTACGCCAATGCCGAGGCCGAGATGGAGGACATAATCAACACCGGCTCCACCGCGACCGCCTCGTGTCCCGGGTTTGGTGCGCACGAGGAGGACACCGGCGACATGGACGACGCCGAGGTCGACCCCGAGGAGGAGGAGGCGGAGGAGGAGGAGGAGGAGCTCGAGGAGGAAGAGCCGGTGGTCGCGCCGACGAAGGGCAACGGTAAAAAGAAGAGGAAGACGTGATCGGCCAACGGCAAGCCGGGCGAGCCCCGCATCGAGTGGATGTCGGTGGAGGACGTGTGCCTCGCCAAAGCATGGAAGCTCGTGAGCATGGACCCGATCACCGGCGCGAACTAGGACACCGACACGTACTGGAAGAGGATCAAGGCGGCTTTCGACGAGCGCAAATTGGTCGACCCAGAGTTCACCGGCACGTACATGGACCGCGACACCAAGGGCATGTCCAACCATTGGGCGGGCATTCAAACGGCGTCCAACAGATGGCACGACATCCAGGAATCGGTCCATGCTCGCCCAGAGAGCGGCGCGAGTGGCGAGCAGCAGGTATGTTTGCCTACTTTCTTTCGTCGAACACTTGGCATGCGTCCTCGCCGCCGAACTGTTGTTTTTTGGGCGCTGATGGTGCGGATGTTCGAAATGTTTCGCCGGGAAGCCGGCTTCGACTTCAAGTTCCTCCATGTGTTCACGCGGATCGAGTCGTGCGAGAAATGGGCCGAGGTTCGGCATCAGCTCGCCGACAAGGACGCCTCGCTCAGCCCGGACGCGCCTGTTCCGAGGCGGCGGAAGGGCGACCAGACGGGAACAAGAAGGCGAAGAAGGCCAGGAACAACGCGCCGGCGGCCGAGCATCTGCAGGCGTCAATCGAGCAATGCATCGCCGATGCAAAGACCCACTCTGCCCTGAGAGAGGAGAAGACGGAGGCGAGGTGGACGGCGTTGTTGTCGAAGCAGGACGCAAAGCTCGATGTCCTCAGGACCAACGTCATCGCGAAGAAGCGCAATACCGACTTGGCGTTCCTCATGGGAGGCGTCACGGCGGACATGGACCCGCTGGTCAAGGCGTGGTACCTGGCGGAGCGCGACCTCATCCTCAACTGCATGCCGACGCAGCCGCCCACACCGCCCACACCGCCGACGAGCCCTCCGCCCGCGTCTCTGAGGTTGGAAGTGCTCGATACGCCGACCTCACTCACGCCGATCGCTAGCCGATAGCTTTGGCAGACGGCGGGGAGCAGGCTGCTTGAGGAGTTTGGCATGTTTCGCCGGACTATTAGCTTTCTTTGTACGCCGGACATTTTGTACGCCGAACCTGTGCGCGATCGATCGCCGACCGATGGCATGATGACGCCGAACTGTGGCTCGCCGAACCCGCGGGAAATGGAATGTTTGAAATTTACAGACACTGGGCCGAACCCCCGGGGGCGCGACTGGGAAGCCGAGCCCCCCCCCCCAGGTCGATTTTAGCGCCGGCTCGCCCCCAGGCGGCGCCAAAATCGGCCCCTAAGGGGCCAACGGTTGGAGATGCTCTAAGGGCATATGGCAGACCCTTTAAACCGATAGTAACAGTTTGGATTGATCTTTTCGGATCAATTCTATCATTCAACATGGTTTTTAATGGTTCAGGGAGTGGTTTGAACGTCCGTTTTTCGTAAATCAGAAGTAAATGAGGGGCTTCGCGGAAGTGCGAGACACCGTCATGTAGGACTCTGACACCCTGGCCCATTCAAGTCCTCCTTTCGGTCACACTCTCTTTCACTTTCACCCTGCTCCCCTTTGCTTTCCATCTGCATTCTTCTCGCTCGCCGTCGCTATACCTAGGCATCAGAGGACGTCGCAGCCTCTGACGTCCTTGGACTAGGCCGTCGTCCATCCATGATCCCTCCGTAGTCAGGCACCCTCCGCCCCACTGCCGATGATGTCCATGGCGACACCACATTCGGGGGGTGTTCAATCAAATGTTATTGAGCTTATTTTCGAACTTCATGTTGGTTTTTAGCATAAGCACAATGGCGGAGTACTCAGTGAAGGAGAATGAAGAGTTATGCGACGCGTGGTTGACCATATGTGCAAACTTTGTAGGCAGGGGTGCAAGGGGAGGGTTATTTTGGCAACGCGTGCTATGGTTCGTTTCATGCGCGAAAGAACTTTGCATCCTATGACATGCACATCATTCATGAACGCAACATGGAGTCGTTAGGGCATTGATGGTGCATCATTCAAAACTTCGTCATGAATTTTTTTGGCATCGTTGAACGAGTGGAGGCAATGTGGCCATTTACACATGGCAATCATGATGATCATAAGTCTTGCTTCTTATTGCTCTACATGTTGGTTCATTCATTTTCCACTCAATGTTTCCTCTACACGTTGTTGAGTCTGCACGCGTTATCATGTTGTACTATGAAAGGTGGACCATTCATGCACATACATTATTGAATGAAATTCATGGGGCAGTGTGCGTGACGGCATGTGGCGGCTCCAATTATCCTAATGACGTTGAATGTGATCTATTCATAAGAGACTTGTTAAACATCCGATTATCTCGTTGAATTTAAACTATCGTTGTACTAGAGATATTTGCGTGCTATTTATGAATGAATTGTGCTATTTGCGATTGGAACTTTGTTGAATTAGGTATGTCTCATGAAAATCATTTTGTTTGTTAAAATTTGGTTTGAAATGTATGCAGACACAATTGGATGACTGGCTCCCGCATCAGTGTTCGTGGACTAGTCCCCACTGGTCCGCGGATGAATATGGTCTCTCGTTTGGTGGGTCGGGATTGGGGAAATGGCAATTCAATGGCCGATGCATTTTGTCTGCCCGGGTCTATTTGCGTCTGCATGGACAAAAATACATCGACACAAATGGACAGATGTCCCTTCAATCCATTTTATTCTAAATTTTGTCTCAATTTGGGTCCATGTGGGCACGCCTTAGACACCTGCGACGCCCTCTCTTTTTCCTCCCTTGGCCTGCCAGTCAGATTTGCAAGGAGTTTGCCCAAGGCTTTCTCATTCGAAAAAAAACAATTTCAAGTATATTTCCCTTCTCCATTCTCTTCGGATGATTGCCTCTTGTGGCGCACCATCTCCACTCCCATCGTTCCTCCCACAAAATCATTCTACCCTAGAGCCACGGCCAATGAACACAACCGTGTCGACGTCATCCTCATCATGGTTGTTTGTCGTGGCCTTGAAGAAGCCGAAGAAGGAGTTCACCTCGGAGCAGATAGCGGTCGAGACAACAAAGAGAGCCAACCAGAGGATGAGGGGCAAGGAAAAAGTAGACGTCGTCGCCTCCGTCCCAACCGCCACTGCGGCCACCATGGCCATCACAGCCAAGGCCGCACAAATCGCCCTGCTCCTACTAGGGTACCGTGAGTCAGCCCTTCTCACCATCAACACTACCATGACGAACTGCTCGCCTAGGCTTTCGGGCTTGCCGCTAATGTCAACATCACAACCAACATACTTGTACCTTCCAGTACATGACCCGACAACGAACCGCTTCTCCACCTCACCTGGGGATGGCTCGCTGGAAATGGTTGAATCAGTGTCAGTCGTCCACATGGTGCCTACCATTGATAACAATGCTGCACCTTTGATCAGTCGGTCCACCGGGACACAAAGGAAGCACGTGTGGGTGGTTTCCCCCGCCAACTTCCCCGATGCCCACAACATGTTTGATGGAATATGCCGGTCCCGACGCCTGGCAACCCGAGGTACTATGATGATCCCATGGCGGACGTGATCAATGAGGGTGCCCAGGGGGTTGGTCGCCAAGAGATCGAAGGCTAAGAGAGTGTCAACATCAAGGACGGACCATTGTTTGGGGGAGCTATCTCATCAAGCCTGGTCACAAAAGAGGCGGCAAAGCGTGAGGACTGAAGAATACACGGAGGAGGGGGACAAGTTTCTTTGTGAGGCTTGCATGGAAATTGGACAAGATCCCCAAATAGGCGCTGAGCAAAATGTTCAATATTTTGGAAGAGGGTCCATGCTTTCTTCTATGAACATAGGAAGTTCGTAGGGCGTTTGAGAGTGACGGGGGTGATGTGTCACTTCAAACGAGGTGTGCTTCATCCAACTGGAGTGCAACAAATTTGTGGCTCTTATGAACATGTGGTTGTCTGGCTGAGTGGCATTGGCTTCAAGTGTTGGAAATATGCCCTAGAGGCAATAATAAATTGGTTATTATCATATTTCCTTGTTCATGATAACCGTTTATTATCCATGCTAGAATTGTATTGATCGGAAACTCAGATACATGTGTGGATACATAGACAACACCATGTCCCTAGTATGCCTCTAATAGACTAGCTAATTGATCAAAGATGGTTAAGGTTTCCTAGCCATGGACATGAGATGTCATTTGATAACGGGATCACATCATTAGGAGAATGATGTGATGGACAAGACCCAAACAATAAACATAGCATATGACCATGTCAGTTTATTGCTATAGTTTTCTGCATGTTAAGTATCTGTTCCTAGGATCATGAGATCATGCAACTCACTGACACCAGAGGAGTTGATAGTGATAGTACCACTTTCTTGTGGTACTGCCATTTGGGTCATATTGGTGTAAAACGCATGAAGAAGCTCCATGCTGATGGACTTTTGGAGTCACTTGATTTTGAATCACTTGACACATGTGAACCATGCCTCATGGGCAAGATGACTAAAACGCCGTTCTCTAGAACAATGGAACGGGCGAGCGACTTGTTCGAAATCATACATACTGATGTGTGCGGACCGATGAGCATTGAGGCACATGGTGGATATCGTTATTTTCTCACCTTCAATGATGACTTAAGTAGATATGGGTATATTTACTTAATGAAACACAAGTCTGAAATGTTTGAAAAGTTCAAGCAATTTCAGAGTGAAGTGAGAATCATCGTAACAAGAAGATTAAATTTCTGCGATCTGTTCGAGGAGGTGAATATCTGAGTTATGAGTTTGGCATTCACTTAAGACAGTGCGGAATTGTTTCACAATTGACACCGCTTGGAACACCATAGTGTAATGGTGTGTCCGAACGTCGTAATCGAACCTTATTAGATATGGTGTGTTCTATGATGTCTCTTGCCGATTTGCCACTGTCATTTTGGGGTTATGCATTAGAGACAACTGCATTCACTTTAAATAGGGCACCATGAAAATCTGTTGAGACGATGCCATATGAACTGTGATTTGGCAAGAAGCTAAAATTGTTGTTTCTTAAAGTTTGGGGATGTGATGCTTATGTCAAAAAGCTTCAGCCTGAAAAGCTGGAACCCAAAGCGGAGAAATGTGTCTTCATATGATACCCGAAAGAGACAGTTGGGTATACCTTCTATCTCAGATCCGAAGGCAAAGTGTTTGTCGCTAAGAACGGAACATTTCTTGAGAAAGAGTTTCTCTCGAAAGAATTGAGTGGGAGGAAAATAGAACTTGATGAGGTTATTGAACCTTTACTTCAACCAGAGAGTAGCACAGCGCAGAAAGATGTTTATGTGGAGCCTATGAAAGTTGAAAAGGAAGTTAATGATGATGATCATGAAACTTCGGATCAAGTTACTATTGAACCTCGTAGGTCGACAAGGGCGCGTACTGCTCCTGAGTGGTATGGCAACCCTGTCTTGGAGGTCATGTTGTTGGACAACGATGAACCTATGAGCTATGAAGGAGCGATGATGGGCCCGGATTCCGAGAAGTGGTTAGAGGCCATGAAATCCGAGATGGTATCCATGTATGAAAACAAAGTATGGACTTTGGAAGTATTACCTGAAGGGCGAAAGGCCATTCAGAACAAATGGATCTTTCAGAAGAAGACGGACGCGGACGGTAATGTCACCGTCTATAAAGCTCGACTTGTGGCAAAGGGTTTTTCACAAGTTCAAGGAGTTGACTACGATGAGACCTTCTCACCCATAGCGATGCTTAAGTCCGTCAGAATCATGTTAGCAATAGCTGCATATTTCGACTATGAAATTTGGCAGATAGATGTCAAAACAATGTTCTTAACGGTTTCCTTGAGGAAGAGTTGTATATGATGCAATCGGAAGGTTTTGTCGATCCAGAGAATGCTGACAAAGTTTGCGAACTCTGGCGATCCATTTATGGACTGGTGCAACCATCTCGGAGTTGGAATAAGCGCTTTGATGAGGTGATCAAGGCGTTTGGGTTTATACAAGTTTATGGAGAAGCTTATATTTACAAGAAAGTGAGTGGGAGCTCTGTAGCGTTTCTAATATTATATGTGGATGACATAATGCTTATTGGAAACAATATAGAAATGCTAGAAAGCGTGAAGGAATATTTGAACAAGAGTTTTTCAATGAAGGACCTAGGAGAAGCTGCTTTCATATTAGGCAGTAAGATCTATAGAGATAGATCGGGACGCTTGATAGCACTTTCACAAAGCACATACCTCGATAAAGTATTGAAGAAGTTCAAAATGGACCAGTCTAAGAAAGGGTTCTTACCTGTGCTACAATGTGTGAAGTTGAGTAAGACTTAATGCCCAATGACTATAGAAGCTAGAGAAAAGATGAGTGTCATCCCCTATGCTTCAGCCATAGGCTCTACCATGTATGCGATGCTGTGCACAAGACCCGATGTCAGCCTTGACATAAGTATGGCCAGAAGGTTTCGAAGTAATCCTGGAATGGAGCACTGGATGGCGGTCAAGAATATCCTTAAGTACCTAAAAAGGACTAAGGAAATGTTTCTCATTTATGGAGGTGATCAAGAGCTCGTCGTAAAGGGTTATGCCGATGCAAGCTTTGACACTGATCCGGATGACTCCAAGTCGCAAAGCGGATACGTATTTATTCTCAATGGGGGAGCGGTAAGCTGGTGCAGTTCCAAGCAAAGGGTGGTAGCTGATTCTACATGCGAAGCGGAGTACATCGCAACCTCGGAGGCAGCGAAGGAAGGTGTCTGGATGAAGTAGTTCATGACAGATCTTGGAGTATTGCCCAGTGCACTAAATCCAATGGCTCTGTTCTGTGACAACACTGGTGCCATTGCTCTGTCCAAGGAACCAAGGTTTCACAAGAGGACCAGACACATAAAGCGACGCTTCAATTCCATCCGCGACTACATCGAGGAGAAGGACATAAATATTTGCAAAGTGCACACGGATCTGAATGTTGCAGACCCGTTGACTAAACCTCTTCCAAGGACTAAACATGATCAACACCAGAACTACATGGGTGTTCGATTCATTACAATGTAAATCACATAGTGATGTGAGCTAGATTATTGACTCTAGTGCAAGTGGGAGACTGTTGGAAATATGCCCTAGAGGAAATAAATAAAGTGTTTATTATTATATTTCCTTTCATGATAATCATTTATTGTCCATGCTATAATTGTGTTGATTGGAAACTAAATACATGTGTGGGCATATGGACAAACATTGTGTCCCTAGTATTCCTCTAGCAGGCTGGCTCGTTGATCAAAGATGGTTAAGGTTCCCTAGCCATGGACATGAGATGTCATTTGATGATGGGATCACATCTTTGGGAGAATGATGTGATGGACAAGACCCAAACTATGAACGTAGCATATGATCGTGTCAGTTTATTGCTACAGTTTTCTGCATGTCAAGTATATGTTCCTATGACCACGAGATCATGCAACACACTGACACCGGAGGAGTGCCTTGTGTGTATCAAACGTCGCAATGTAACTAGCTGACTATAAAGGTGCTCTATAGGTGTCTCCGAGGGTGTTTGATGATTTGGCATGGATCAATAGTGGGATTTGTTACTCCATGTGACAGAGAGGTATCTCAGGGCCCACTCGGTGATACAACATCACAATAAGCCTTGCAAGCAATGTGACTAAGTGTTAGCCACATGATCTTGTATTATGGAACGAGTAAAGAGACTTGTCGGCAACGAGATTAAACTAGGTATGGATATACCGACGATCGAATCTCGGTCAAGTAACATACCGAAGAACAAAGGGAACATCATACGGGATTAACTGAATCTTTGACATAGAGGTTTGACCGATAAAGATCTTCGTAGAATATGTAGGAATCAATATGGGCATCCAGGTCCTGCTATTGGTTATTGACCATAGAGGTGTCTCAGTCATGTCTACATAGTTCTCGAACCCGCAGGGTCTGCACACTTAAGGTTCGATGACGTTTCGGTATAGATGAGTTATGTGTGTTGGTGACCGAAGGTTGTTCGGAGTCCCAGATGAGATCCCGGACGTTACGAGGAGCTCTGTAATGGTCCATAGGTAAAGATTCATATATAGGATGTTCCGTGTTGGTTACCGGGAAAGGTTCGGGCATCGCCGGTAACTTACCAGGGATGCCGGCACGGTCCCGGGGGTTCACCGGAAGGGGCCACCAGCCCCAAAGGCCTACATGTGCTGTGAGAGAGGGAACACCAGCCCCTAGTGGGCTAGCCACCCCTCCCACAAGGCCCATGCAGCTAGGGGTTGGTGGGAGGGCCAACCCTAGGGTTGGCGCCACCTAACTTGGGTGGCAAGCCACCCTAGGGCGCCTCCACCCTTGGCCACCACCCCAAGGGGGAAACCCTAGGGGTTTGGGCGCACCACCCCTCCCCCTATATATATGTGAGAGGGAGGAGGGTAGCTGCACCCTAAGCCACGACGCAGCCCTTCCTCCCTCTCCGATAGTCTCTCCTCTAGTAGATTGGTTCGGTACCGCTTAGCGAAGCTCTGTCGGATCAGCTCCACCACCATCGTCGTCACGCCGTCGTGCTGCTGGCAAACCCATCCACCTCTCTGCTCCCTCTTGCTAGATCAAGAAGTCGGAGATCTTCATCGAGTTGCACGTGTGCTGAATGCGGATGTGCCGTCCGTTCGGCACTTGATTGGGAGTTCGTGGGACGGCTTACGATTTGGATCGCGGAGATGTACCACTACATCAACCGCGTTCTTTAACGCTTCTGCTTAGCAATCTACAAGGGTACGTAGATCCAATCTCTCCTCTCATAGATGCTCATTTCCTAGATTGATCTTGGTGAAGCGTAGGCAATTTATTGTTTCCCATGCATCGTTCCCCAACAGTGGCATCATGAGCTAGGTCTATGCGTAGATGAGATCTTGAGTAGAACACAAAGAGTTTGGGGGCATTGATATTCAGATTGCTTTCTTCCTTAGTCTTTTCTTGGTTCAGTGGTATTGTGGGATGAAGCGGCTCGGACTGACTTTACTCGTACACTTACGAGAGACCGTGTTCCATCGACTGGCATGTGACTTCGTCGCATAAAGATGGCCGGCGGGTGTCTGTCTCTCCCAGTTTAGTTGGATCGGATTTGATTAAGGCGGTCCTTGTAGAAGGTTGAAAAGCAATCTTCATATCACCGTTGTGGTTTTTGCGTAGGTAAGAATCGTTCTTGCTAGATACCCATAGCAGCCACATAAAACATGCAACAACAATTAGAGGACGTCTAACTTGTTTTTGCAGGGTATGTTGTGTTGTGATATGGCCAATTACATGATGTGATATATGTGATGTATGAGATGATCATGTTTTGTATAGAATATCACGACTTGCATGTCGATGAGTACGGCAACCGGCAGGAGCCATAGGGTTGTCTTTGATTATTGTATGACCTGCATGTCAATCTTTAAGCGATATGTAATGCTTTACTTTATCACTAAGCGGTAGCAATAGTAGTATGAGCATGGTGGGCGGGACAACCCCGAGGACGACACAATGATGGATATCATGATGATGGAGATCATGGTGTCATGCCGGTGACGATGGAGATCATGTCGGTGCTTTGGAGATGGAGATCAAAAATACAAGTTCATGGCTATATCATGTCACTTATGATTTGCATGTGATGTTGATATTTTTATGCACCTTGTTTTGCTTAGCATGACGGTAGCATTAGAAGGTGATCCCTCACTTCAATTTCAAGATGAATTGTGTTCTCCCCGACTTTGCGCTGTTGCGAAAGTTCGTCGTGTCAAGACACCACGTGATGATCAAGTGTGATAGACTCTACGTTCGCATACAACGGGTGTAAGCCAGCGTTGCACATGCGAAACACTCGGGTCAAACTGGACGAGCCTAGCATGTACAAACATGGCCTCAGAACACAAGAGACTGAAAGGTCGAGAATGAGTCATATAGTAGATATGATCAATATGATGATGTTCACCATTGAAACCACCTTAAATCACGTGATGATAGAACTTGAGTTGGTGAATTTGGATGGATCATGTATCACTCAGATGACCTGAGGGATGTCAATTTGAGTGGGAGCTTTAGTAATTTGATTAACTAAACTCATTATCTTGAACAATAGTTCTAGTAACCTTTGCTTATTTATGTTGTAGATCAATGGCTCGCGCAGTAGCACCCCTGAATTTTAATGCGTTCCTAGAGAAAGCTAAGTTGAAAGATGATGGAAGTAATTTTCTAGACTGGGCCCGTAATCTGAGGATTATCCTCACGGCTTCCCAGAAGGCATATGTCTTTGATGCACCGCTTGGTAACCAACCCACTGACATGTCTTCCAAAGACGTTAAGAACGCTTGGGAGGCACGTTCTGGAGATTACTCAATAGTTCAATGTGCAATATTGTATGGCTTAGAACCGGGACTTCAAAGATGTTTTGAACGTCATGGAGCATATGAGATGTTCCAGGAGTTGAAGTTTATCTTTAAGAAGAATGCCCAGATCGAGAGGTATGAGACCTCCGATAAGTTCTATGCTTGCAAAATGGAGGAGAACGGGTCTATCAGTGAACATATACTCAGAATGTCTGGGTATTCGACTTGTCTGGCAGAGTTAGGATGCCCCTTCTGCCAGAGGCGATCACAGACAGAGTTCTTCAATCACTACCACCTAGCTACAAGAGCTTTGTGATGAACTATAACATGCACGGGATGAACAAGTCAGTCGCTGAGCTGTTTGCGATGTTGAAAGTTGCTGAGTCTGAAATCCAGAAAGAACAACAAGTGTTGATGGTCAATAAAACCACTAGTTTCAAGAAGAATGGCAAGGGTAAGAAGGGTAACTCCAAGAAGGGTGGCAAAGCATTTGCTCCTCCCGTGAAGAAACCCAAGGCTGGACCCAAGCCAGAAACTGAGTGCTTTCATTGCAAGGGAACTGGTCACTAGAAGCGGAACTGCCCCAAGTATCTGGCTAACAAGAAGATGGCCAACAACAAACAAGGTATATATGATATACATGTTATTGATGTGCACCTTACTAGCTCTCGTTGTAGTGCCTGGGTATTTTATACCGTTTCGGTTGCTCACATTTGCAACTCAAAATAGGAACTACGGAATAGATGAAGGTTGGCAAAGGACGAAGTGACGATGCGCGTGGGAAATGGTTCCAAGGTTGATGTGATCGCCGTCGGCACTCTCTCTCTTCGATTACCATCGGGATTAGTGATGAACCTGAATAACTGTTATTTAGTGCATGCGTTAAGCATGAACATTATATCTGGATCTTGTTTATTGCGAGACGGTTACTCATTTAAATCAGAGAATAACAGTTGTTCAATTTATGTGAGTAATATCTTTTATGGTCATGCACCCAATGTGAGAGGTTTATTCATGTTGAATCTTGATAGTGATGATACACATGTTCATAACATTGATGCCAAAAGATGTAGAGTTGATAGTGATAGTACCACTTTCTTGTGGCACTGCCGTTTGGGTCATTTTGGTGTAAAACGCATGAAGAAGCTCCATGATGATGGACTTTTGGAGTCACTTGATTTTGAATCACTTGCACATGTGAACCATGCCTCATGGGCAAGATGACTAAAACGCCGTTCTCTGGAACAATGGAACGGGCAAGTGACTTGTTGAAAATCATACATACTAATGTGTGCGGTCCGATGAGCACTGAGGCGCGCAATGGATATCGTTATTTTCTCACCTTCACTGATGACTTAAGTAGATATGGGTATATTTACTTAATGAAACACAAGTCTAAAACGTTTGAAAAGTTCAAGCAATTTTAGAGTGAAATTGAGAATCATCGTAACAAGAAGATTAAATTTCTGGGATCTGATCGAGGAGGTGAATATCTGAGTTATGAGTTTGGCAGTCACTTAAGATAGTGTGGAATTGTTTCACAATTGAAACCGCCTCGAACACCACAACATAATGGTGTGTCGAACATCATAATCGAACCTTATTAGATATGGTGTGTTCTATGATGTCTCTTGCTGATTTGCCACTATCGTTTTAGGGTTATGCATTAGAGACAGCTGCATTCACTTTAAATAGGGCACCATCAAAATCCTTTGAGATGACGCCATATGAACTGTGGTTTGGCAAGAAGCCAAAGTTGTCGTTTCTTAAAGTTTGGGGATGTGATGCTTATGTCAAAAAGCTTCAGCCTGAAAAGCTGGAACCCAAAGCGGAGAAATGGGTCTTCATAGGATACCCGAAAGAGACAGTTGGATACACCTTCTATCTCAGATCCCAAGGCAAAGTGTTTGTCGCTAAGAACGGAACATTTCTTGAGAAAGAGTTTCTCTCAAAAGAATTGAGTGGGAGGAAAATAGAACTTGATGAGGTTATTGAACCTTTACTTTAACCAGAGAGTAGCGCAGCGCAGAAAGATGTTTCTGTGGAGCCTACGACAGTTGAAAAGGAAGTTAATGATGATGATCATGAAACTTCGGATCAAGTTACTATTGAATCTCATAGGTCGACAAGGGCGCGTACTGCTCTTGAGTGGTACGTCAACCCTGTCTTGGAGGTCATGTTGTTGGACAACGATGAACCTCGAGCTATGGAAAAGCGATGATGGGCCCAAATTCCGAGAAATGGTTAGAGGCCATGAAATCCGAGATGGGAACCATGTATGAAAACAAAGTATGGACTTTGGAAGTATTACCTGAAGGGCGAAAGGGCATTCAGAACAAATGGATCTTTAAGAAGAAGACGGACGCAAACGGTAATGTCACCGTTTATAAAGCTCGACTTGTGGCAAAGGGTTTTTCACAAGTTCAAGGAGTTGACTACAATGAGACCTTCTCACCCGTAGCGATGCTTAAGTCCGTCAGAATCATGTTAGCAATAGCTGCATATTTCGACTATGAAATTTGGCAGATGGATGTCAAAACAACGTTCCTTAATGGTTTCCTTGAGGAAGAGTTGTATATGATGCAACCGGAAGGTTTTGTCGATCCAGAGAATGCTGACAAAGTTTGCAAACTCTAACAATCCATTTATGGACTGGTGCAAGCATCTCGGAGTTGGAATAAGCGCTTTGATGAGGTGATCAAGGCGTTTGGGTTTATACAAGTTTATGGAGAAGCTTGTATTTACAAGAAAGTGAGTGGGAGCTCTATAACATTTCTAATATTATATGTGGATGACATATTGTTGATTGGAAACAATATAGAAATGATGGAAAGTGTGAAGGAATATTTGAACAAGAGTTTTTCAATGAAGGACCTAGGAGAAGCTGCTTTCATATTAGGCATTAAAATCTATAGAGATAGATCGAGACGCTTGATAGCACTTTCACAAAGCACATACCTTGATAAAGTTTTGAAGAAGTTCAAAATGGATCAGTCTAAGAAAGGGTTCTTACCTGTGCTACAATGTGTGAAGTTGAGTAAGACTCAATGCCAAGTGACTGTAGAAGATAGAGAAAAGATGAGTGTCATCCCCTATGCTTCAGCCATAGGCTCTATCATGTATGCAATGTTGTGCACAAGACCCGATGTCAACCTTGCCATAAGTATGGCCGGAAGGTTTCAAAGTAATCCTGGAATGGAGCACTGGGCGGCGGTCAAGAATATCCTTAAGTACCTGAAAAGGACTAAGGAAATGTTTCTCATTTATGGAGGTGATCAAGAGCTCGTCGTAAGGGGTTACGTCGATGCCAGCTTTGACACTGATCCGGATGACTCCAAGTCGCAAAACAGATATGTATTTATTCTCAATGGGGGAGCGGTAAGCTGGTGCAGTTCCAAGCAAAGCGTGGTAGCCGATTCTACATGCGAAGCGGAGGACATCACAACCTCGAAGGCAGCGAAGGAAGGTGACTGGATGAAGCAGTTCATGACAGATCTTGGAGTAGTGCCTAGTGCTCTGAATCCAATGGCTCTGTTCTGTGACAACACTGGTGCCATTCCTCTAGCCAAGGAACCAAAATTTCACAAGAGGACCAGACACATAATGTGACGCTTCAATTCCATCCGTTACTACGTCGAGGAGAAGGACATAAATATTTGCAAAGTGCACACGGATCTAAATGTTGCAAACCCGTTGACTAAACCTCTTCCAAGGGCTAAACATGATCAACACCAGAACTGCATGGGTGTTCGATTCATTATAATGTAAATCACATAGTGATGTGAGCTAGATTATTGACTCTAGTTCAAGTGGGAGACTGTTGGAAATATGCCCTAGAGGCAATAAATAAAGTGTTTATTATTATATTTCCTTGTTCATGATAATCATTTATTGTCCATGCTATAATTGTGTTGATTGGAAACTAAATACATGTGTGGGCATATAGGCAAACATTTTGTCCCTAGTATGCCTCTAGCAGGCTGGCTCGTTGATCAAAGATGGTTAAGGTTTCCTAGCCATGGACATGAGATGTCATTTGATGATGGGATCACATCTTTGGGAGAATGATGTGATGGACAAGACCCAAACTATGAATGTAGCATATGATCGTGTCAGTTTATTGCTAGAATTTTCTACATGTCAAGTATATGTTCCTATGACCACGAGATCATGCAACACACTGACACCAGAAGAGTGCCTTGTGTTTATAAAACATCGCAATGTTATTGGGTGACTATAAAGGTGCTCTACAGGTGTCTCCAAGGGTGTTTATTGAGTTGGCATGGATCAATACTGGGATTTGTTACTCCGTGTGACGGAGAGGTATCTCAGGGCCCACTCGGTAATACAACATCACAATAAGCCTTGCAAGCAATGTGACTAAGTGTTAGCCACAAGATCTTGTATTACGGAACAAGTAAAGAGACTTACTACAACGAGATTGAACTAGGTATGGAGATACCGATGATCGAATCTTGGGCAAGTAACATACCGAAGAACAAAGGGAACATCATACGGGATTAACTGAATCCTTGACATAGAGGTTCGACCGATAAAGATCTTCATAGAATATGTAGGAATAAATATGGGCATGTAGGTACCGCTATTGGTTATTGACCATAGAGGTGTCTCGGTCATGTCTACATAGTTCTCGAACCCACAGGGTCTGCACACTTAAGGTTCAATGACGTTTCGGTATAGATGAGTTATGTGTGTTGGTGACCGAAGGTTGTTCGGAGTCCCGGATGAGATCTCGGACATAAAGTGGAGCTCCGAAATGGTCCAAAAGTAAAGATTCATATATAGGATGTTCCGTGTTGGTTACCAGGTAATGTTCGGGCGTCGCCGGTAACGTACCGGGGTTGCCGAGATGGTCCCGAGGGTCCACCAGAAGGGGCCAGCAGCCCCAAAGGCCTACATGGGATGTGACAGAGGGAGCACCAGCTCCTAGTGGGCTGGCTGCCCTGTCCACAAGGCCCATGCGGCTGGGGGTTGGTGGGAGGGCCAACCCTAGGGTTGGCGCCATCTAACTTGGGTGGCAAACCACCCTAGGGTGCCTCCACCCTTGGCCGCCACCCCAAATAAGAAACCCTAGGGGTTTGGGCGCACCACCCCTCCCCCTATATATGTGATAGGGAGGAGGGCAGCCGCACCCTAAGCCACGGTACAGCCCTTCCTCCCTCTCCGATAGTCCCTCCTCTAGTAGATTGGTTCGGTACCGCTTAGCGAAGCTCTGCCGGATTAGCTCCACCACCATCGCCGTCACACTGTCGTGCTGCCGGCGAACCCATCCACCTCTCTGCTCCCTCTTGCTGGATCAAGAAGGCGGAGATCTTCATCAAGCTGCATGTGTGTTGAACAGGGAGGTGCCATCCGTTCGGCACTTGATCGGGAGTTCGTGGGACGGCTTGCGATTTGGATCACGGAGACGTACCACTACATCAACCGCATTCTTTAACGCTTACGCTTAGCGATCTACAAGGGTACGTAGATCCAATCTCTCCTCTCATAGATGCTCATCTCCTAGATTGATCCTGGTGAAGCATAGGGAATTTTTTGTTTCCCATGCATCGTTCCCCAACAGAAAGTGGAGATCGTCATTGAGTTGCACGTGTGCTGAATGCGGAGGTGCCATCCATTCGACGCTAGATCGGAAGGTCCACGATAGGATCGTGGGACGGCTCGTGATGAGATCATGGGACGGCTTGTGATTGGATCGCGAAGATGTTCGACTACACCGATCGTGTTTCTTAGCACTTCCCGCTTAGCGATCTACAAGGGTATGTAGAACCACTCTCCCTCTCGTATATGCTCATCACCATGGATAGATCTTGCGAGTGCATAGGAATTTTTTTGTTTCCCATGCAACGTTCCACAACATGAAGGACTTGGTATGTTTCTTTTCCTCTTCATAAGGGCATATATCGTCCTTCTATGCATATGAATGTGTTTTGTTGGTTTCATGTGCATATGTAGGTGTTTCTGTTGGGAACGTAGCGTGAAAATAAATAAAAATCCCACAAAACACCCAAGATCTAAGCTATGAGATGCATAACAACGAGATGGGAGAGTGTGTCTACGTACCCTTGATACGTCCATTTTGCATCATGTTTTCCTAGTGTTATTTATAATGTTTTATGCACAATAATGCTTTGGGGAGTAATTCTAATGCCTTTTCTCTCACAATTTGCAAGGTTTACACCAAGAGGGAGAATGTCCGCAACTGGAATGGAGTGCTTGAAAAAAGCATGCCAAAGATACCTATTCTGCACATTACCAATGAAGCTGAAATTTTATGGAGATTTTTTATATAATAAATAAGAAATATTGGAGCTGAAAACTATGGGAGGGGGTCACCAGGTGGCCACCCTCCATCAGGGCACACCAGGCCCCCTAACCGCGCCCTGGTGGAGCGTGCCCATCCTCACCCACCTTAGGAGCCCATATTCTTGTATAAATTCCCAAAAAACCTTTAAAAAATTAGGAGGGGGACTTTCGGGATGAAGCGCCACCACCTCGAGGGGGAACTTAGGCACAACACTTTTGCCCTCCAACGGAGCGATTCCGCTGGGGGAACTTCCCTCCCAGAGGAGGAAATCGAAGCCAACGTCATCACCAACAACCGTCTCATCTTGGGGAGGACATTATGCATCAACATCTTCAACAACATCATCTCCTCTCAAACCCTAGTTCATCTCTTGTGTTCAATCATTGTACCAGAACCTCAGATTGATACCTGTGGGTGACTAGTAGTGTTGATTACCTTGTGTAGTTGTTTACTATATGGTTCATTTGGTGGAAGATTATATGTTCATGTCCATTATGCTATTCAATACACCTATGATATTGAGAATGCATATTATTTGTGAGTAGTTACCTTTGTTCTTGAGGTCACGGGAGAAATCATGTTGCAAGTAATCATGTGAATTTGACATGTGTTCGATATTTCGATGATATGTATGTTGTGATTCCCTTAGCAGTGTCATGTGAACGTCGAGTACATGACACTTCACCATACTTGGGCCTAAGGGAATGCATTGTGCAGTAGTTATTAGATGACGGGTTGCTAGAGTGACAGAAGCTTAAACCCTAGTTTATGCGCTACTTTGTAAGGGGCTGATTTGGGTCCACATGTTTAATGCTATGGTTAGACTTTGTCTTGATACTTTTCTCGTGGTTGCGGATGCTTGAGAGGGGGTTAATCATAATTAGGTTGTTAGTTCAAGTAATAACAACACCTTAGCACCGTTCCACCCACATATCAAATTATCAAAGTAGCGAACACGAACCAAACCAACATGATGAAAGTGACTAGATGAAATTCCTGTGTACCCTCAAGAACACTTTGCCTATCATAAGATATAGTTTTGTCCCGTCCTTTGCCACAAAAGGATTGGACTACCTTGCTACACCTTACCTATTGTTACCGTTACTTTCTCGTTACAAATTACCTTGCTATCAAACTACTTGCTACTTACAATTTTAGTGCCTGCAGAAATTACCTTGCTGAAAACCGCTTATCATTTCCTTGTGCTCGTTGTTGGGTTCGACACTCTTACTTATCGAAATGACAATGATTGATCCCCTATACTTCTGGGTCATCATGACTCTTTTCTGTTGCTGTTGCCGGGGAGTGAAGTGCTCTCGGTAAGTGGAAATCGGTAAGGAAAAACTTAAACTACATGCTGAAATTTACTGTCATTTGTTACTATGGAAAGTAATCCTTTGAGGGGTTTGTTCGGGGTATCTTTACCTCGACCAGAACCACCATTAGTTGCCCCTCAACCTACAACACCTACTGAAATATTGGTTATGAAATTCCTTCGGGTATGTTAGAACAACTGCTAGCTAGTCCTTATGCAGGAGATGGAACTGAACATCTTGATATGCACCTAATACATGTGGAAGAAATTTTTGGACTATTTAAGCTTGCAAGTTTATCCGGAGATGAAGTTAAGAAGATAGTTTTCCCTTTATCTTTGAAGGGAAAAGCATTGATATGGTATAGGCGATGTGATGATATTGGATCATGGAACTGGAATCGTTTGAAATTGGAATTCCACCAAAAGTTTTTATCCTATGCATCTAGTTCATCGTGATCGGAATTATATATATAATTTTTGGCCTCGTGAAGGAGAAACTATCGCTCTAGTTTTGGGGAGGCTTAATTCAATGTTATATTCATGCCCCAATCATGACATCCCGAGAGAAGTTATTATTCAGAATTTTTATGCTCGGTTTTCTCGTAATGATCAAACTATGCTCGATACTTCCTTTACCGGTTCTTTTATGAAGAAGACTATTGAATTCAATTGGGATATCTTGGAAAGAATTAAACGCAACTCTGAAGATTGGGAACTTGAGGAAGGTAGTGAGTCAAGTATAAAGCTTGAATTTGATTGTGTTAAAACTTTTATGAATACTGATGCTTTTCACAAGTTTAGCACAAAATACGGACTTGACTCTGAGATAGTAGCCTCTTTTGTGAATCATTTCCTACTCATGTTGATCTCCCTAAAGAGAAGTGGTTTAAATATCATCCCCCTATTAAAGAAGAAATTAAAGGACCGGTCATTGCTAAAGAATAAACTATTATTTACAATGTTAATCCAGTTGTGCCTACTGCTTATATTGAGAAACCACCTTTCCCTATTAGAATAAAGGAACATGCTAAGGTATCAACTGTGGTTCGCAAAAGTAATATTAGAGCACCTAAGCCCTCTGAACAAATTAAAGTAGAACCTGGTGTTGTTATGGTTAAAGATCTCTTGGTAGAAAATATTGATGGGCATGTCATTTACTTCTGTGATGAAGCTGCTAGAATTGGTAAACCCGATGAAAAAGACAAACATAGACCCGTAGTTGGCTTGCTTGTTTTCTCACTTAAAATTGGATATCATTTTTATCATGGCTTATGTGATTTGGGTGCTAGTGTGAGTGTTATTCCTTTTACCTTATATCAAGAAATTATAAATGACATAGCACCTGCTGAAATAGAAGATATTGATGTTGCTATTAAACTTGCTAATAGAGACACCATCACACCACTTGGGATGGTTAGAGATGTTGAGGTCTTGTGTGGGAAAATAAAATATCCTACGGATTTTCTATTTCTTGGTTCCCCACAAGATGACCTTTGTCCCATTATCTTTGGTAGACCTTTCTTGAACACTGTTAATGCTAAGATAGATTGTCAAAAAAAACTATCAGTGTTGAGTTGGTGATGTGTCTCATGAGTTTAATTTTTCCAAGTTTAGAAGACAACCTCGCGATAGAGAATTACCTAGTCAGGATGAAATAATTGGTCTTGCTTCTATTGCCGTTCCTCCTACCGATCCACTAGAACAATATTTGCTAGACCATGAAAATGGTATGCACTTTCGTGAAAGAAATGAAATAGATAAAAAATTCTTCGAACAACAACCTCTATTGAAACACAATTTGCCTATTTAAACTCTTGGAGGTCCTCCTCCACCTAAAGGTGATCCTGTGTTTGAACTAAAACAATTGCCTGACACTCTGAAATATGCTTATCTTGATGAGAAAATGACATATCTTGTTATTATTAGTGCTAACCTTTCAGTACATGAAGAAGAAATATTATTGAAAATTTCGAGGAAGCACCAGGCTTCTATTGGATATACTCTTGATGATCTTAAGGGCATTAGTCCCACTCTATGTCAGCATAAGATTAATATGGAACCTGATGCTAAACCCGTTGTTGATCACCAATGACGATTGAATCCCAAGATGAAAGAAGTGGTAAGAGCTGAAATATTAAAGCTTCTGGAAGCAAGTATAATCTATCCTATAGTTGATAGTAGATGGGTGAGTCCCATTCATTGTGTTCCTAAGAAAGGAGGTATTACTGTTTTTCCTAATGATAATAATGAGCTTATTCCACGGAGAATTGTTACTGGCTATAGGATGGTAATTTATTTTAGAAAATTAAATAAAGCTACAGGAAAGATCATTGCCCCTTGGCTTTTATTGATCAAATGCTTGAAAGATTATCTTAGCATTTATACTTTGTTTCTTGGATGGATATTCCGGTTTCTCTCAAATAGCCATGTCATAATATGATCAAGAGAAAACCACCTTTACTTGTCCTTTTGGAACCTATGCTTATAGACGTATGCCTTTTGGTTTATGCAATGCACCTGCTACCTTTCAAAGATGTATGGCTGCTATATTCTCTGATTTTTGTGAAAAGATTGTGGAGGTTTTCATGGATGATTTTTCTGTTTACGGATCTTCTTTTGATGATTGCTTAAGTAACCTTAATCAAGTTTTGCAGAGATGTGAACAAACTAATCTCGTCTTGAATTGGGAGAAGTGCCCCTTTATGGTTAATGAAGGTATTGTCTTGGAGCATAAGATCTTCGGACGAGGTATTGAGGTGGATCAAGCTAAAGTTGATGCAATTGAGAAAATGCCATGCCCTACAGATATCAAAGATATTCGAAGTTTCCTTGGTCACGCTGGTTGCTATACGAGGTTTATTAAAGACTTCTCAAAGATTTCTAGGCATCTTACTAATCTTTTGCAAAAGGATATTCCCTTTGTTTTTGATGATGATTGCATGTAAGCCTTTGAAACACTAAAGAAAGCCTTAACCACTGCACCTATTGTTCAACAACCTGATTGGAACTTGCCTTTTGAAATTATGTGTGATGCCAGTGATTATGTTGTTGGTGTTGTTCTAGGACAAAGAGTTGATAAGAAATTGAATGTTATCCATTATGCTAGCAAAACTCTAGACAGTGCCCAAAGAAATTATGCCACTAGTGAAAAAGAATTTCTAGTAGTCGTGTTTGCTTGTGATAAATTCAGACCTTACATTGTTGATTCCAAAGTTATTTTTCACACTGATCATGCTGCTATAAAATATCTTATGGAAAAGAAAGATGCTAAACCTAGACTCATTAGGTGAGTTCTCTTGCTTCACGAATTTGATTTACATATCGTTGATAGGAAGGGAGCTGAGAACCCCGTAGCTGATAACTTATCTAGGGTAGAAAATATTCTTGATGACCCACTACCTATTGATGATAGTTTTCCTGATAAACAACTAGCTCTAATAAATGTCTCTCAAAACACTCCATGGAATGCTGACTATGCTAATTACATTGTTACTAAATATATTCCACCTAATTTCACATACCAACAAAAGAAGAAGAAAATCTTCTATGACTTAATACATTACTTTTGGGATGACCCACATCTTTATAAAGGAGTAGATGGTATTATTAGACGTTGTGTACCTGAGCATGAAAAGGAACAAATCTTACGGAAATGTCATTTCGAAGCTTATGGAGGACATCATGCTGGCGATAGAACTACTCATAAGGTATTATAATCTGGTTTTTATTGGCCTTCTCTCTTCAAAGATGCTCGTAAGTTTGTCTTGTCTTGTGATGAATGTCAAAGAATTGGTAATATCGGTAAGCGTCAAGAAATGCCTATGAACTATTCACTTGTTGTTGAACCATTTGATGTTTGGGGTTTTGATTATATGGGACCTTTTCCTTCCTCTAATGGGTACACTCATATTTTGGTTGCTGTTTATTATGTCACTAAGTGGGTAGAAGCTATTTGAACTAGTAGTGTTGATCATCATACTTCCATTAAAATGCTTAAAGAAGTTATCTTCCCAAGGTTTGGAGTCCCTAAATATTTAATGACTGATGGTGGTTCACACTTTATTCATGGTGCTTTCCGTAATATGCTTGCCAAATATGATGTTAACCATACAATTGCATCGCCCTATCATCCTTAATCTAGTGGTCAATTTGATCTTAGCAATAGAGAAATAAATTTGATATTACAAAAAACTGCCAATAGGTCTCGAAAGAATTGATCTAAGAAATTAGATGATGCACTTTGGGCCTATAGAACAACATATAAAAATCCTATGGGTATGTCTCCATACAAGATGGTATACAAGGAAGCTTGTCATTTTCCTCTCGAGTTAGAACATAAAGCATTTGGGGTTTTAAAGAACTAAATTATGACTTCAAACTTGCCGGTGAAAAGAGGTTATTTGATATTAACTCATTAAATGAATGGAGAACCCAAGCTTATGAAAATGCCAAGTTATTCAAAGAAAAAGTTAAAAGATGGCATGACAAAAGAATCCAAAAGCAAGAATTCAAAGTTGGAGAATATGTTCTTTTGTACAATTCTCGTTTCAGATTTTTTGTAGGAAAACTTATCTCCAAATGGGAAGAACCCTATGTTATCGAAGAGGTTTATCGCTCTGGAGCTATTAAGATTATTAACGCCGAAGGTACCAACCCGAACGTGGTCAATGGACAAAGAATTAAACACTATATCTCAGGTACGCCTAATAATATTGAAAGCAATGTGATCCAAACCATGACACTGGAGGAGCACATAAAAGAAACCTTCCGGAACACTCCAGAATCGTGAAAATAAAGAGGTACGCGATACAGTGAGTAAACAGTCTCCAAAAAATCCGCAAAAATATTTTTTATCAGTTTTGGAATATGTATGACTTTTAGGAAATGAAAAATAAACTGGAAGGTAACCGAGGAGGGCACGACACACTAGGGTGTGGTTGCCAGCCATGGCGTGCCCTAGTGGAGCATGCCCACCTCGGGAACCTTACCGACTCTGTTTTCCTCTCGTTTGCTTGGTTTCCAAGAATAAAAATTCTCTATATATGCCCCCGACTGTTTTGACAACCTCATCGCGAGATTTTCTTATATTCTTGTTTCGTGTTGTTTTCTTGTCAGATCTAAATCCCCATGGCTTCCTCAAGTTCCCCCAAGAACAAGTTCTTCGAGAAGGTTATCAACCCATACCTGCCCGAGGTGATGAAGCACACTCAAACCATTGAGATGCGTGAGGGGGTGCTCCGCATCCGGGATGTTCAGGTGCCCAAGAGGACTAGAAGCGTGGAGGCCAGGCTGGAAGCTGTCGAGCAAGACGTCTTCAAGTGCAAAGGTATGGTGGAATGTGGACTTAGTGCCAATCACTCCATGATCATGGAATTCACCCGTGATCACATGGTGGATGGCCAATCCATGAAAGACATCGTCTTCAACTTCAATGAGCAAATCAACTTTTTGCATAGTCAAATTTATGATCTCCAAAATCAAGTTTTTGAATATGAAGCAAGATTGAAGGATATGAGTTTAGCTGCCAATTGCATGACTCCAGAGACTCGTACATCAACTTTTGATGGTGAACCCTTGCCCTAGAAGCCGGAGGACAAACCTACTACCACTTCATCACCTTCGACTTGAGCCAAGCTTGGGGGAGGTTCCCCAGTATCGTATCACCATAACTTTTTACCTTTGCTTTCTATTTTCGGTCCTTAACCTTTTCATGATCTAGTTGAATAAAAGTTTGGTATGATCTATTTTCGAGTGCTAGTTTCGTGATCTATCTATCTATGTAATCGAGCGAGAGTTATATAATAAAGATTAGTTTGAGCCTTTGCCCCTTTTACTTTGTTTTTGCAATCATGATGAAAGAAAATAAATGAAAAAGATCATATGCTAATCTTATGATGACTAATGACATCACAATAAATAAAAGTATAAGTAGTAAAATTTATTGGAGATTTGCAAAGGTATCATTAGTCAATGATGCAACTCATGAAAGAATTAATTAGGGAGGAGAAGATTCACATGCAAATATACTATCATGGACATATTTTATGATTGTGAGCCCCCATTAAATATTATATGCCAAAATTGTTGAAATTGGACAAGGAAGACAACGTAACATATTCACAAAGAAGTTATATTGTCATAGATCCTTTAACATGTGGTGCTTGCCCAATATCTTTGCTAGCCAAAAATTCCGCACTAAGTAGAGATACTACTTGTGCATCCAAAAACCCAAACCCAAACTCATGTGTGAGAGTTCACCATACCTACCTATGGATTGAATAAGATCCTTCAAGTAAGTTGTCATTGATGCATCAAGGCAATAAAAATTGCTTCTAGAAGTGTTGGATCAATTAGTGTAAGAGAAAATTGAGCATTGCATGAACTTGTGATGGCAAAGCAATAAAAGCGACAGAGTGCATAATAAAGGTTGCTATCACAAGGGGAAATGTAAAGTGACGTTCTTTTGTGCTGAAGGCTTTGGCATACAAACTAAAAAGCGCATGGCAACCTCTGCTTCCCTCTGCGAAGGGCCTATCTTTTACCTTTAAGCATTTACTTTTATGAAAGAGTCAAAGTATTCTTCCCTATTCCTTTTTATTTTTCTCCTTTGGAAAGCATCAGGTGGTGAGGAAAGATCTAGGCAAATATATCCAATTGGATATGAGTGAGCATGAGTTATTATTGTTGACATCACCCTTGAGGTGAATACGCTGGGAGGCAAACTATAAGCCCCTATCTTTCTATGTGTCCGATTGAAACTTTTTCTTCATGGGTATGCTGTGAGTGTTAGAAATCATAGAAGACTAAATGATGGTTGAGTATGTGGACTTTCCAAAAGGCTCCTACATGCGACCCTTCCTGAAAAATATGATGAATTGTAGTTGCAAAGTTGACAAAGAACATAGTTTGTTGGTTTCCAATAAGGTTAATGCTTTATACTTCCACGTTGTGATGAATTGTTACTTACTCATAAGAAGTTATATGATGAAATAAAAGTTGTATAAGAAAGTTTTATGTTAATTTTTGTTGTTGTTATAATAATAAGCATGATACTACTATGTCTGTATTCTATTTTTATCGACACCTCTCTCTCAAACCATGTGGACATGTTATTCGATATCAGCTTTCGCTTGAGGACAAGCAAGGCCTAAGCTTGGGGGAGTTGATACGTCCATTTTGCATCATGTTTTCCTACTGTTATTAATAATGTTTTTATGCACAATAATGCTTTGGGGAGTAATTCTAATGCCTTTTCTCTCACAATTTGCAAGGTTTACACCAAGAGGGAGAATGCCACCAACTGGAATTCAGCACCTGAAAAAAGCATGTCAGAGATACCTATTCTGCACATCCCCGATGAATCTGAAATTTTATGGAGATTTTTATATAATAAATAAGAAATACCGGAGCTGAAAATTACCAGAGGGGGTTCACTAGGTGGCCACCCTCCACCAGGGTGCGCCAGGCCCCCTAATCGTGCCCTGGTGGAGCGTGCCCATCCTCTCCCACCTCCGGAGCCCATCTTCTGGTAAAAATTCCCAAAAAACCTTAAAAATTAGGAGGAGGACTTTCAGGATGAAGAGCCGCTTCCACGAGGCGGAACTTGGGCAGGAGCACTTTTGCCCTCTGGCGGAGCGATTCCGCGGGGGGAACTTCCCTCCCGTAGGCGGAAATCGAAGCCATCGTCATCACCAACAACCCTCTCATCTTGGGGAGGCCATTATTCATCAACATCTTCAACATCATCATCTCCTCTCAAACCCTATTTCATCTCTTGTGTTCAATCTTTGTATCAGAACCTTAGATTGATACTTGTGGGTGACTAGTAGTGTTGATTACTTGTAGTTGATTACTATATGGTTTATTTGGTGGACGATTATATGTTCATATCCATTATACTATTCAGTACACCTCTGATCTTGAGCATGCATATTATTTATGAGTAGTTACCTTTGTTCTTGAGGTCACGGGAGGAATCATGTTGCAAGTAATCATGTGAATTTGACATGAGTTCGATATTTCGATGATATGTATGTTGTGATTCACTTAGTGGTGTCATGTGAACGTCGACTACATGACACTTCACCATCCTTGGGCCTAAGGGAATGCATTGTGGAGTAGTTATTAGATGATGGGTTGCTAGAGTGACAGAAGCTTAAACCCTAGTTTATGCGCTACTTCGTAAGGGGCTGATTTGGGTCCACATGTTTAATGCTATGGTTATACTTTGTCTTAATACTTTTCTCGTAGTTGCGGATGCTTGCGAGGGGGTTAATCATAAGTAGGTTGTTAGATCAAGTAAGAACATCACCTTAGCACCGGTCCACCCACATATCAAATTATCAAAGTAGCGAACACAAATCAAACCAACATGATGAAAGTGACTAGATGAATTTGCCGTGTACCCTCAAGAACACTTTGCCTATCTAACGGGGGGATAACCCTGGGGTAGCCTCAACTGGCTCTTTACTCCAAGTTTTTGAAACGACTGCAGGGCAAGCCGCCTCCCCCTACAGTCCGGCTCCGCACTGCTAGCTGCGACGGGCTGGCCAGCTAGAGGCAGAGACGGCCAGCTCTCTAGCCGGTGACGCATTGGACACCGCGGCCAGGGCACGCGTGGCTACATTACCCCCCGTTGCATCGGGGGTCATCGCCCGCATGGCTATAGTGAGGGCGACAGTGCCTCTGACTCTGGCCGACTGCGACCGACCTTACAACATAGTGCCGACACGCCCTCAATGTTGGAAATATGCCCTAGAGGCAATAATAAATTAGTTATTATCATATTTCCTTGTTCATGATAACCGTTTATTATCCATGCTATAATTGTATTGATCGGAGACTTAGATGCATGTGTGGATACATAGACAAAACCATGTCCCTAGTATGCCTCTAATAGACTAGCTCGTTGATCAAAGATGGTTAAGGTTTCCTAGCCATTTACATGAGATGTCATTTGATAATGGGATCACATCATTAGGAGAATGATGGGATGGACAAGACCCAAACTACAAACGTAGCATACGATCGTGTCAGTTTAATGCTACTGTTTTCTGCATGTCAAGTATCTGTTCCTATGACCATGAGATCATGCAACTCAATGACACCGAAGGAGTGCCTTGTGTGTATCAAACATCGTAACGTAACTAGGTGACTATAGAGGTAACCTACAGGTATCTCCGAGGGTGTCTGTTAGGTTGGCATGGATCAAGACTGGGATTTGTTACTCCGTGTGACGGAGAGGTATCTCAGGGCCCACTCGGTAATACAACATCACGACAAGCCTTGCAAGCAATGTGACTAAGTGTTAGTCATGGGATCTTGTATTGCGGAACGAGTAAAGAGACTTACCGGTAATGAGGTTGAACTAGGTATGGAGATACCGACGATCGAATCTCGGGCAAGTAACATACCGAAGAACAAAGGGAACATCATACGGGATTAACTGAATCCTTGACATAGAGGTTCGACCGATAAAGATCTTCATAGAATATGTAGGAACCAATATGGGCATCTAGGTCCCTCTATTGGTTATTGACCGTAGAGGTGTCTCGGTCGTGTCTACATAGTTCTCGAACCCGCAGGGTCTGCACACTTAAGGTTCGGTGACGTTTCGGTAGTATAGAGTTATGTATGTTGGTGACCGAAGATTGTTTGGAGTCCCGGATGAGATCCCGGATGTCACGAGGAGCTCCGGAGGTAAAGATTGATATATAGGAAGTCCCATTTTGGTCGCCGGAAAAGTTTCGGGCTAATCGGTAATGTACCGGGAGTGCCGGTAGTGTACCGGGAGACCACCGGGAGGGGTATTTCGACCCAAGAGGCTTCATGGGCTGTGGGAGAGTAAATACCAGCCTTTTGTGGGCTGGTGGAAGTCCCACACAAGGCCCATGCGGCTGGGAGAAAAAGCCCAAAGGGAAAAAGGTGGAAAAAGGCCAAAAAAAAAGGAGGAATCCTAGTCCTACTAGGATTGGAGGAGGAGTCCTCCTCTCCTCCCCACTTTGGCCGACCCAAGGGCTGTATTTTTGGCAGACAAGCCTCCTCCTCCTCTCCTCCTATATATACTAGAGGATTTTAGGGTTTTGTCACAGAATTTTCATCCACGTGCTACCCGTTCCTCTAGTGCATAGTTTCTCCTCTAGATCGGTTTTCTGCAGTGCTTAGGCGAAGCCCTGCCGGAATAGCTCCACCACCATCGCCGCAGCGCCGTGACGCTGCCGGAGAACTCTTCTACGTATCCGCTCCCTATTACTAGATCAAGAAGGCGGAGATCGTCATCAAGCTGTACGTGTGCTGAACGCGGAGGTGCCGTCCGTTCGGCGCTAGATCGGAAGGACCGTGATCAAGATTGCGAGACGGATCGTGACGAGATCGCGGGACGGATCGTGATGAGATCACGGGACGGATCGTGATGAGTTCGCGGGATGGATCGTGATGAGATCGCGGGACGGATCGTGATGAGTTTGCGGGACGGATCGTGATTGGATCGCGGGACGGATCGTGATGAGATCACGGGACGCTCGGCAATTTGGATCGCGAAGACGTTCAACTACACCAACCGCGTTTCTTAACGCTTCCCGCTTAGCGATCTACAAGGGTATGTAGATCCACTCTCCCTCTCGTAGATGCTCATCACCATGGATAGATCTTGTGTGTGCGTAGGAAATTTTTTGTTTCCCATGCAACGTTCCCCAACAGTGGCATCATGAGCTAGGTCTATGTGTAGATGAGATCTCGAGTAGAACACAAAAGGTTTGTGGGCGTTGATGCTTAGATTGCTTCCTTCCTTGGTCGGATTTTGGTTCAGCGGTATTGTGAGATGAAGCGGCTCGGACCAACATTACTCGTACGCTTACGAGAGACCGGTTCCCTCGACCGCAACTTGTTGCATAGATGGCTTGCGGGTGCTAGTTTCTCTCACTTTAGTTGGATCGGATTCGATAAAGACGGTCCTTGAGAAGGTTGAAAAGCAATCTATGTATCACCGTTGTGGTTTTTGCGTAGATGAGAATTGTTCTTGCTAGATACCCATAGCAGCCACGTAAAACATGCAACAACAATTAGAGGACGTCTAACTTGTTTTTGCAGGGTATGTTGTGATGTGATATGGCCAATTACATGATGTGATATATGTGATGTATGAGATGATCATGTGATGTATAGATTATCATGACTTGCATGTCGATGTGTACGGCAACCGGCAGGAGCCATAGGGTTGTCTTTAATTATTGTATGACCTGCGTGTCAATCATTAAGCGCTATGTAATGCTTTACTTTATCGCTAAACGGTAGCAATAGTAGTAGAAGCATGGTGGGCGTGACAACCCCGATGGTGACGCGTTGATGGAGATCAAGATGATGGAGATCATGGTGTCATGCCGGTGACAATGGAGATCTTGCCGGTGCTTTCATGATGGAGATCAAAAGCACAAGTTCATGCCCATATCATGTCACTTATGATTTGCATGTGATGTTAATCCTATTATGCACTTTGTTATGCTTAGGACGACGGTAGCATTATAAGGTGATCCCTCACTTAATTTCAAGATAAATTGTGTTCTTTCCGAGTGTGCACATTGTGAAAGTTCTTCGTGTCGAGACACCACGTGATGATCGGGTGTGATAGACTCTACGTTCACATACAACGGGTGCAAGCCGGTGTTGCACATGCAGAACACTCGGGTTAAACTTGACGAGCCTAACATGTATAGACATGGCCTCGGAACACAAGAGACCGAAAGGTCGAACATAAGTCATATAGTAGATATGATCAACATAATGATGTTCACCATTGTAACCACCTCAACTCACGTGATGATCAGACTTGAGTTGGTGAATTTGGATCATGTATCACTCGGATGACCGGAGGGATGTCAATTTGAGTGGGAGTTCTTAAGTAATATGATTAATTGAACTCATTATCATGAACATAGTTAGTATTGTCTTTGCAAAATTATGTTGTAGATTACTAAATCACGCTGTAGATCCCTTGAATTTTTATATGTTCCTAGAGAAATAGAGTTGAAAGTTGATGGTAGCAATATTGCGGACTGGCTCCGTGATCTGAGGATTGTCCTCATTGCTGCACAGAAGGCTTATGTCCTTAATGCACCACTCGGTGCACCAACCCCTCTAGCGTTGTTTGTAGATGTTTTGAACATCCGACAGGCACGTTCTGATAACTACTTGATAGTTTAGTGCGTCATGCATTACAGCTTAGAATTGAGGCTCCGAAACGTTTTGAACGTCATGGAACATATGAGATGTCCTAAGAGCTAAAATTAGGATCTCATGCTCGTGCCCGTGTTGCGAGATATGAGATCTCCAACAAGATTCTTTGCCTGTAAGATGAAGGAGAATAGCTCAATCGTTGAGCATGTGCTCAGATTGTCTGGGTGCTACAATCGCTTGAATCGAGTGGGAGTTGATATTCCAGATAAGATAGTGGTTGATATAGTTCTCCAAGTCACTGTCACTAAGCTACTAGAACTTGGTGATGAACTTAAAACGCCAGGGATAGAAATAATGATCCCTGAGCTGTTCGCGATGTTTGACACCGCGAAGGTAGAAATCAAGAAGGAGCGTCAAGTGTTGATGGTTAGTAAAACCACTAGTTTCGAGAAGAGCAAGGAGGGAAACTTCATGGATGGCAAGTCAGTTGCTGCTCCAGTGAAGCAACCCAAAGTTGAACTCAAACCCGAGACTAAGTGCTTCGATTATGAGGAGAGCGGTCGCTAAAGCGGAACAACCGTAGATACTTGGTAGATAAGAAGGCTGGCAACATCAACAGAAGTATATTTGATATACATGTTATTGATGTGTACCTTGCTAGTACTCCTAGTAGCACCTGGGTATTGGATACCGGTTCGGTTACTAAATGTTAGTAACTTGAAATAAAAGCTACGGAATAAACGGAGAACTAGCTAAGGGTGAGGTGACGATGTGTGTTGGAAGTGTTTCCAAGGTTGATGTGATCGACATCGCACGCTCTCTCTACCTTCGGGATTAGTAACAAACCTAAATAAGTGCTATTTGGTGTTTTGCGTTGAGCATGAACGTGATTAGATCATGTTTATTGCAACACGGTTATTCATTTAAGTTAGAGAATAATGGTTATTCTGTTTACATGAATAATACCTTCAATGGTCATGCACCCAGTGAGAATGGTTTGTTGAATCTTGATCGTAGTAATACACATGTTCATAACATTGATGCCAAAAGATGCAAAGTTAATAATGATAGTACTACATACTTGTGGCACTGCCGCTAAATGTCATATTGGTATAAAATGCATGAAGAAACTCCATGCTGATGGATCTTTGGACTCTTTCGATTTCGAATCGGTCGAGACATGCGAACCATGCCTCTTGGTCAAACATGACTAAGGACCCCGTTTTCTGGTTTGACGGAGTGGGCAAGTGATTTATTAGAAATGATACATGTTGATGTATGCAATCGAATGAGTCTTGTAGCGTGCGGTGGATATCGTTATTTTCTTACCTTCACTAATGATTTGGGTAGATATAGTGTATGTTTACTTAATGAAACACAAGTCTGAATCGTTTGAAAATTTCAAGCAAATTCAGAGTGAAGTTTAAGATCATCGTGACAAGAAGATAAAAATATCCACGATATGATCGTGGAGGTGAATATCTGAGTTACGAGTTTGGCATACAACTTTAGACAATGTGAAAGTTGTTTCACAACACACGCCACCTGGAATACCATAGTGTGATGGTATGTCCGAACGTCATAGTCGTGCTCTATTGGATATGGTGCATGTTATGATGTCTCTTATCGTTTTGCTACTATAATTTTGGGGTTGTGCATTAGAGACAACTACATTCACTTTAAATAGGGCACCATCTAAATCCGTTGAGATGACACCGTGTGAATTATGGTTTGATAAAAACCTAAGCTGTCAGTTCTTGATGTTTGGGGCTGCGACGTTTGTGTGGAAAATGTTTTCACCTACTGAGCTCGAACCCAAAGCGGACAAATGCATCTTCGTAGAATACCCTAAGAAGAGTTGGGTGAACCTTCTATCTCAGATCCAAGCATAAAGTGTTTGTTGCTAAAACGGTTCCTTTCCCGAGAAAAAGTTTCTCTCAAAAGAATTGCGTGGGAGAAAGATAGAACTTGATGAGGTTGTTGAACCTTTGTTTCAACTAGAGAGTAGCACAGCGCAGAAAGAAGTTTCTGTGGGACCTACATCAGTTGAAGAGGAAGTAAATGATGATGATCATGAAGCTTCGGATCAAGTTACTATCGAACCTCGTAGGTCGACAAGGATGTGTACTGCTCCTGAGCGGTACGACAACCCTATCTTGGAGGTCATGTTGTTGGACAACAATGAATCTACGAGCTGTGGAGAAGCGATGATGGGCTCGGATTCCGACAAATGGTTAGAGGCCATGAAATCCGAGAAAGGATCCATATATGAAAACCAAGTATAGACTTTGGTAGACTTGCTTGTTGGACGGTAGGTCATTGAGTACAAATGGATCTTTAAAATGAAGACAGACGCTGATGGTGAATGTCACCATTTATAAAGCTCGACTTGTCGCAAAGAAGTTTCTGGCGAGTTCAAGGAGTTGACTGCGATGAGACTTTCTCTCGTAGCGATGCTAAAGTCTGTTAGAATTATGTTAGCAGTTGCTGCATTTTTCAATTATGAAATCTGGCAGATGGATGCCAAAACATCGTTTCATTTCTTGAGGAAAGGTTTTATGTGATACAACCAGAAGGTTTTCTCAGTCCTAAGGATGCTAAAAGGTGTGCAAGCTTCAGTGATCCTTCTATGAACTGAAGCAAGCATCTCGGAGTTGGAATATACACTTTGATGAGGTGTTTAAAGTTTTTAAGTCTATACAAAGTTTACGAGAAACTTGTATTTACAATAAAGTGAGTGGGAGCACTATAGAGTTTCTGATAAGTATATGTGGATGACATATTACTATTCGGAAATGACGTAGAATTTCTGGAGAGCATAAACGGTTGTTTGAAAAGAGTTCTTTCAAACGAAGACCTAGATAAAGCTACCTAATTGTTGAGCATCAAGATCTATAAAGATAGATCAAGATGTTTGATAAGACTTTCAATGAGTACATACCTTGACAAGATTTTGAAAGAGTTCAAAATGGATTAGTCAGAGAGAAGTGTTCTCGCCTAATTTCTAAGGTGTGAAGTCGAGTGAGACTCAAAGCTGGACAACGGCAGAAGAAAGAGAAAGGATGAATGTCGTCCCCTATGCCTTAGCCATAGGCTCTATATTATGCCATGCTGTGTACCGCACCTGGTGTGTGCCTTGCCATGAGTCAGTCAAGGGGTACAAAAGGGATCCAGGAGTGGATCGCTAGACAGCGGTCAAGATTATCCTTAGTGACTAAAAGACTAAGGAGATGTTTCTCGATTATGGAGGTGATAAAGAGTTCGTCGTAAAGAGTTACGTCGATGCAAGCTTTAACACCAATCCGGATGACTCGTAGTAGCAATCTGGATACGTATAGTGGAGCAGCCATTTGGAATAGTACCACATGGGGTGTGGTAGCAGTGTTTACGGTTTGACATAGAGATTTGCAAAGTACACTCGGATTTGAATGTCGCAGATCCGTCGACTATAAGACCTCTCTCACATGCAAAGCATGATCGAGCCCCAGAACTCATTGGGTGTTAGATTCATAACAATTCAAATCACATGGTGATGTGAACTAGATTATTGACTCTACTGCAAGTGGGAGACTGTTGGAAATATGCCCTAGAGGCAATAATAAATTAGTTATTATCATATTTCCTTGTTCATGATAATCGTTTATTATCCATGCTATAATTGTATTGATCGGAGACTTAGATGCATGTGTGGATACATAGACAAAACCATGTCCCTAGTATGCCTCTAATAGACTAGCTCGTTGATCAAAGATAGTTAAGGTTTCCTAGCCATTGACATGAGATGTCATTTGATAATGGGATCACATCATTAGGAGAATGATGGGATGGACAAGATCCAAACTACAAACGTAGCATAGGATCGTGTCAGTTTAATGCTACTGTTTTCTGCATGTCATGTATCTGTTCCTATGACCATGAGATCATGCAACTCACTGACACCAGAGGAGTGCCTTGTGTGTATCAAACGTCGCAATGTAACTGGTGACTATAAAGGTACTCTACAGGTATCTCCGAGGGTGTCTGTTGGGTTGGCATGGATCAAGACTGGGATTTGTTACTCCGTGTGACGGAGAGGTATCTCAGGGCCCACTCGGTAATACAACATCACAACAAGCCTTGCAAGCAATGTGACTAAGTGTTAGTCATTGGATCTTGTATTACGGAACGAGTAAAGAGACTTGCCGGTAACGAGGTTGAACTAGGTATGGAGATACCGACGATAGAATCTCGGGCAAGTAACATACCGAAGAACAAAGGGAACATCATACGGGATTAACTGAATCCTTGACATAGAGGTTCGACCGATAAAGATCTTCATAGAATATGTAGGAACCAATATGGGCATCCAGGTTTCTCTATTGGTTATTGACCGTAGAGGTGTCTCGGTCATGTCTACATAGTTCTCGAACCCGCAGGGTCTGCACACATAAGGTTCAATGACGTTTCGGTAGTATAGAGTTATGTATGTTGGTGACCAAAGATTTTTCGGAGTCCCGGATGAGATCCCGGACGTCACGAGGAGCTCCGGAGGTAAAGATTGATATATAGGAAGTCCCATTTTGGTCGCCGGAGTATGCCTCTAGTATGCCTCTATGTATCCTCGTGACGTCCGGGATCTCATCCGGGACTCTGAACAACCTTTGGTCACCACCATACATAACTCTATACTACCGAAACGTCACCAAACCTTAAGTGTGCAGACCCTGCGGGTTAGACAACTATGTAGACATGACCGAGACACCTCTATGGTAAATAACCAATAGCGGGACCTGGATGCCTATATTGGTTCCTACATATTCTACGAAGATCTTTATCGGTCGAACCTCTATGTCCAGGATTTAGTTAATCCCGTATGATGTTCCCTTTGTTCTTCGGTATGTTACTTTCCCGAGATTCGGTCGCCGGTATCTCCATACCTAGTTCAACCTCGTTACCGGCAAGTCTCTTTACTCGTTCCGTAATACAAGATCCCATGACTAACACTTAGTCACATTGCTTGCAAGGCTTACTGTGATGTTGTATTACCGAGTGGGCCCTGAGATACCTCTCCATCACACGGAGTAACAAATCCCAGTCTTGATCCATGCCAACCCAACAGACACCCTCGGAGATACCTGTAGAGCACCTTTATAGTCACCCAGTTACGTTGTGACGTTTGATACACACAAGGTACTCCTCCGGTGTCGGTGAGTTGCATGATCTCATGGTCATAGGAACATATACTTGACATGCAGAAAACAGTAGCAATAAACTGACACGATCATATGCTACGTTTGTAGTTTGGGTCTTGTCCATCAGATCATTCTTCTAATGATGTGATCCCGTTACCAAATGACATCTCATGTCCATGACTAGGAAACCATAGCCATCTTTGATTAAGGAGCTAGTCTATTAGAGGCATACTAGGGACATGGTGTTGTCTATGTATCCACACATGTATGTGAATTTCTGATCAACACAGTTATAGAATGGATAATAAACGATTATCATGAACAAGGAAATATGATAATAACTAATTTATTATTGCCTCTAGGGCATATTTCCAACAAATCCCACGTTGAGAGGCAACGAAGGCAAGCTAGCTCCTTCTTCCTCCTCTACCCATACAGCTCAAGGAGCACCATTGTAGCCCCCTTTGGTTCATTAACCAGACTAGCAGGACTAGGGGTATTACCTCCCACGGAGGGCCCCGAACCTGGGTACATCGTGTGTCCCGCACCGTTTGTCCCCGTCCTGCTCCCGGAGTTCACCGGCGTCCATCGGCCCCAACCACTCTCGATAAGCCTACCCGGCATGTGTCATGGGAAAACGACGACAGTTGGCGCCCACTGTGGGGCCGAACGTGGCACTAGCCGAAGTCGTACTCTAGGCAGGAACCCTCGCCAACTCTGTTGGGCATCTCCCGTCCGGGCTGATCAGCATGCTCGTGTGGTCTGCCCTCGCAGAAGCTCCCGCGGCTCCTGACCGCGGTTCCACCCGCCTTGCGGGCGGAAACACCATCTACTCCCTAGAGCCGAACTGCATCGACGCTCCGCTCGACATTAGCGGCCTTTGCATGATCTATGCCGGGTTGCGTCTCGACGACGCACCGGCACAAGACGAGTATCCCAGCATGGTGCTCGACTGCTGCGACCCACCCTCGTGCATAGACGGGACACCCACGGGCGGCGCGTGCGACTCCCTCGTCATCTCGGAGGTGCTGGCCACCGGCTCATCCACGACTTCTTGCTGCATCAGGGCAGACGAGCTGGCGTCCGCAGCTACCGCCCGCGCTGGCGTCTCCGACCCCATCGGCTCTGCCCTTCGAGGCCTAAGCACCCTCATCGTGCCAACGGCCGACCTGGCCACGACTATGAATGATCTGGAGACGGCACGTCAACTGCTGTTCTCCCAGGCCACCGCTCTTGCTAGGGCCAAGCGCCAGATGGAATCCGCGCAGTGGGAGTATAACTCCGCCTACGGCCTCACGCGGTCTGGCACCGAGCCCAGCCGGCAGGACAACGTCCGCGGCCATGGCCGCGTGGTCATGGAAATCCCCGGGGGCACGCTACCCACCTACGACATGCCAACGGCTAACATGAGGGCCGCCCAGGTGGCTTACGCCGACCTGGCTAGCTTGGAGGGTGAGGAGCGCACCCTGTAGGACCAACACATCCAGGACCTCATCAACACCACCAACGCGTAGCAGGCCCGACTCGACCACCACAACCTCGTCTACGAGGTCCCGCCTCTCGAGGGAGACGGCGCGTCGGCTGCCGGCCTGCGACGGCCAGTCCAACAAGCCTCTTCCCCTCGTGGCTCCGCCAAGCGTGATGGAGGCTCCCGCGACACGCGCTCTCACCACGCAAATGAGCCGCCGACTATCACCAGCCGGTGCACCAATGGGCCGGACGAGGACGGCCGGCGCCCGTGCGCCCACACCCTGCCCCCACGGCGGGAATGCGTGCCTTCTTCGGCTCCGACGGTCCACCCCGAGCTCGCGGCTCGCCTTGGCCCGCGCGTCCCTCGAAGCGAGAACGATGCGTGGACCCACATCGACCGGCTAGCGCAGTCGACCCTCCTCGAGGAGGAGGGCTCGATTGGCCCGACGTGTTTCGGCCCCCGAATCCGCAATGAGGCATTCCCGACCGGCTTCACTCTCCCTCGCGACACCCCGAAGTACAACGACACCGCTAAGCCGGAGGACTGGCTGATCGACTACACCACCGCAGTCGGCATCACTAGGGGGAACAAGCGTGTAGCCATGCGCTACGCCCCCCTCATGTTGATTAGCTCGGCTCGGACGTCGCTCAACAGCCTGTCTGCCGGCAGCATCAATACCTGGATGGACTTCGAGGAGGCTTTCATCCACAACTTCACTGGCACCTACAAGCGGCCCGACCATCCCCGCGAGATGGCCATGTGCGTCCAGGGCCCGGACGAGGCCCTCCGCGACTACCTCACCCAATGGAGTGAGCTCTACAACTCCTCCGAGGGAGTGCACGAGGTGCATGCCATCCAGTACTTCGTTGAGCGCTGCCGCGACGGCACCCACCTCAAGCACAAGCTCTTGTTCTCCGAGTCGGCTACCTTGGCGGACCTCATGGCCAGGGCAGACAAGTACGCCATAGCCGACTCCGCCATGTAGGTCAAGGCCACCATGCCTGCCAAACCAACCCCGCCGTCTGCTACACCATGGCCGGCTGCCCACAACCGGTAGCAACAGAACAACAAGCGCAAATCCGACTAGCCGGATCCCCGGCATGGGAGCCGGTAGGTTGCCACCGTCGAAGAGGAGCAGCCAGTTGCCCAGGCACCCAGCCAACATCAGCGTGCTGGCAAGGCCGCCTGGCAGCCCAAGCTCACCTTCGAGTAGATGCTCGACCTACCATGCAAGCACCATTCTAGAGCCAAGCCATAAATGCACACGCTCCTGTAGTGCAGCTTCTCGTAGCGGCTGGCCCGAGGCGAGGGCCTCTCGGCTCCTCCTCTGCCACCGCCCCAAGCTCCGACTCCGGCCCCGGCACCGGCCCCAACATCGGCTCCGGCCCCGCGCGACGGCCGCCTCCCCGACCAATTCCCCGACCAAGACGGGGCCTATGTCGTCTTCACCAGTGAGGAGATGGACAAGCATACCCAGTGCCAGCTCCAGTGAGAGGTGAACGCCACCATGCCCGCGATTCCCCGGTTCATGCACTAGCCCGAGAAGCCCGTCACCTGGAGCCGGGCGGACCACCCGATAGTGATGTCAAACCCGCGCAGCTACGCCCTCGTCCTTGGTCCCACCATCGTCTCCGCAAGACACACCTACCGCTTCTCGCGGGTGTTGGTCGACGGTGGTAGCAGCATCAACATCCTCTATCGCGACACGATGGTCAAGCTGGGGCTCAAGCAGACGGACTTGCAGCCGATACAGACGGTCTTCCACGACATCATGCTGGGGCGGTCCTGCTGCCCCATCGGCAAGATCTGGCCTGACATCCTCTTTGGCAACAAGCACCACTTCCACCGTGAACCAATATGGTTCGAGGTGGTGGACCTCAACAACCCCTACCATGCGCTGCTGGGGCGGCCGACGCTCGTCAAGTTCATGGCGGTTCCCCACTACGCCTACCTCAAGCTCAATATGTTGGGCCTCAAGGAGTCGATCGAGTGTGCCCGTGACGGCAGCCGACTGGCCAAAGCTCTGGTGATCACTGAGGAGAGGCGACTCGTGGCTCAAGCCACCAAGCAGCCAGCGATGCCGGTTCCCCCATCCGAGACGGCCGGCGAGGCGTCTTTCCAACCGTCCAAGGACACCAAGTAGGTGTCGCTCGATCAAGCTAACCCCAAGCAGTGCGTCACCATTGGCGCCAACCTCAGCAGCAAATAGGAAGGCGAGCTCGTCAACTTCCTCCGTGAGAATCGGGACATCTTTGCATGGTCTCCTAAGGACATGCCGGGTGTTCCGAGGAAGTACGCCGAGCACAAACTTCACGTGCGGCCAGATGCGAAGCTGGTCAAGCAACCCCTACTCCATTTCTCCGAGGAGAAGCGGCACACTATAGGCGAGGAGATAGCCCGAGTGCTCGCAGCCAGCTTCATCATGGAAGTATTCCACCCGGACTGGCTGGCCAACCCAGTCCTGGTGCTGAAAAAACAAGACCTGGCACATGTGTATCGACTACACGAGCCTAAATAAGGCATGTCCTAAGGACCCATTCGCCCTGCCGCAGATCGATCGAGTTATCGAGTCCACGACTGGCTGCAATCTGCTGTCCTTCCTGGATGCCTACTCAGGCTACCACCAGATCAAGCTAGATCCAGCCGACCGGCTGAAGACCTCCTTCATCACCCCTTTCGGAGCCTACTGCTACATCACCATGTCCTTCGGCTTGAAGAATGCAGGCGTGACCTTCCAGCCCTGCATGTAGAAGTGCCTCCTGCCCCAGATTGACAGGAACGTCCATGTCTACATTGACGACATCGTCGTCAACGCCAAGAAGCATTCCAGCCTCCTCGACGACCACTGGGAGGCCTTCGCCAACCCGCGCGAGTACAAGGTCAAGCTCAACCCAGAGAAGTGCGTCTTTGGTGTCCCAGCCGGCTAGATCCTGGGTTTCTTCATGTCCGCTCGCGACATCGAAGCTGACCCAGAGAAGATCAGGGCGATCGAGCGTATGCCCAAGCCGACCCGGCTTTGTGACGTCTAGAAGTTCACCGGCTGCCTCGCCTCGCTCAGTCGGTTCGTCAGCCGACTGGGGGAGAAGGCCCTGCCCCTCTACCAGCTCATGAGGAAGATGTCGCTCATTAAGCTGGCTGCCGACTCCACCCGAAAGCCGGCCAAGTTCGAGTGGACCGACTAGGCGGACAAGGCATTCCGCGACCTCAAGCGAGTCCTCACCAGCATGCCCATCCTGCCATGTCGGCTCAGAAGGAGCCCCTGCTCGCGTACATCACGGCAACCACATGCGTCATCAACATCATCCTGGTAGTGGAGTGGACGGAGGAAGGAAGGGTGCTATCGATCCAGCGCCCCATCTACTACCTCAACGAGGTCCTCAACGCCTCCAAGCAAAACTGCCCCACTACCAGAAGATGTGCTACGACATATATTTCGCCGCCCAGAAGATCAAGCAGTACTTCCAAGAACATACCATCACCGTCGTGAGCACGACGCCGCTGGGCGAGATCATGAGCGGCCGGAACGCCATCAATTGGATTGCCAAGTGGGCAATTGCCCTCGCCGACTATGAGATTCGGTACGAGCCGCGCACCGCCATCAAATCGCAGGCCATGGCCGACTTCCTCGTCGATTGGGCCGAAACCCAGTTCATGCTGCCTCCCTTGGAATCTACGCACTGGCGCATGCACTTCGATGGCTCGAAGATGCGGACTGACTTGGGAGCTGGCATCATCCTGTCGTCTCGTAAGGGAGACCAACTCAAGTACGCGCTCCAGATCCACTTTGCCGCCTCCAACAACGTGGCCGAGTACGAGATGCTCGTCCATGGCCTACGGCTCACTAAAGCAATTGGCATACATCACATCTTATGCTTCGACGACTCTGACCTCGTGGTGCAGCAAGTCTCTAGCGAATGGGACACCAGGGACGCCAACATGGCCAGCTACCGCTTCCACGTCCAGCAGCTCACCAGCTCCTTCGAGGGCTCTAAGTTCCATCACGTCCCCCGGGCGAACAACGAGGCTGCAGACGCCTTCGCAAAAGTCGGCTCCACTCGCGAGGCCATTCTGGCTGGCGTCTACCTCGAGCAGCTATGCAAGCCATCGATCAAACCCTCCGCCGAGTCAGAGTCCATCTTCGTGCCCACGGATCCCGCCGGTCCCTCAACTGGCTCCGGGGCTCCACCGACTCCACCTCCTTCTTCTGCTCTGCTAGCTCCACCTGTTTCACTAGCTGCGGCCGCCACGCCGGCTCTGGCTGCGGTCGTTCCGTTGGCAGGCGGCTGCGAGCCCGTAGCTGTCATGATCATTATCGACCAGCCGGTCCTGGGGCCTAACGTGTCTGGCCCAGGGGCTCCGGCTGCCCAAATTCCCCAGCCCGTGTTGGAGCCGGCCCCGGTCTCGGCTCCGTCATGGGCCTAGCCAACCTTGGCTTTTCTCTTGCACGGTGAGCTCCCCCTAACGAGGACGAGGCTTGGCAGATCCAATCTTGGCTCCCTCCCGCCTACAGCATCATCAAGCGTGAGCTGGTTCATCGCACCACAACCGGCATGTACCAATGCCGCATCTAGCCCTAGAAGGGTCAAGAGATCCTTCGAGATATCCACCAGGGTGAGTGCGGGCATCACGCTGCCTCGAGGACCCTGGTGGCCAAGGGATTTTGCCACGGCTTCTACTGGCCGGCTGCCATTAAGGAGGCGACGCAGCTCGTCGACAGGTGCGAAGGGTGCCAGCGCTTCTGCACGCAAAGCCACCTACCGGCTACGGCGCTCAAGACCATCCTGCTGTCGTGGACCTTTGTCGTCTAGGGGTCGACATGGTGGGACCATTCAAGACCGCCCGAGGCGGCATGATGCATCTGCTGGTAGTCGTCGACAAGTTCACCAAGTGGATCGAGGCCATACCCATCAAGAAGCTGGACGATCCCACGGCCGTCCGTTCATCGAGGATATCACAGTCCGCTACGGCATCCCACACAACATCATCACCGACAACGACACCAATTTTGCCAAGGGCACGTTGGCACATTTCTGTGCCAAGCAGGGCATCTGGCTTGACCTGGACTCCGTCGCCCACCCGTAGTCGAACAGCCAGGCCAAGAGGGCAAACGGCCTGATCCTGGATGGCATCAAGCTCCGACTCGTGGCACCACTTGTCTGGTCAGCCGGATGCTGGATCGAAGAGCTGTCCGCTGTCTTGTGGAGCCTTAGAACCACACCCAAGCTGTCAACTGGTTTCACACCCTTCTTCCTCGTGTACGGTTCCGAGGCTGTCATCCCCATAGACATCGAGTTCGACTTGCCTCGGGTCACCCTGTACACGGAGGCGGACGCAAAGGAGGCAAGAGAAGACGACGTCGACCTCCTCGAGGAGGCCCACGAGCTGACGCTGAGCCAAACGACTATCTACCAGCAAAAGCTCCGACACTAGCACAACAAGCGGATCCGGCCCCTCTCCTTTCACGAGGGGACCTGGTGCTTAGGCGGATCCAGCGAACAGCCGACCAGCACAAGCTGTCCTCCCCATGGGAGGGCCCGTTCATCGTCAGCAAGGCGCTGCAAAACAACATCTAATATATACCCCAAAGCCACAAAAGCGCAAGAGAGACGCCTCCGACGAGGAGATGGAGCGCCCGTGGAACGCGGCGCTCATCCATCCATTTTACTGCTAAGGACTAGTGTATGTAGGTGCCCTCCCCTTTTGGGCTTATGAATGCAATGAGTGCCCCAAGCCAGCTCTTGGGGCACGCCCCTATCATTTCCTTACAAAGCATTTTGCCTCACTCACCGACTCCCGAACCCGGTCTGACGGTCCCAGGGGCTCGCCGGCTAGCCTGGATGTCGCTTTCCGTAGCTGGTCAAGTAGTGTGTACTAAAGAAAAACCCTCCCACCCCCTGCTACAGACCGGCTCCTGGCTGTCCGGCTGGTGGGTCCTCGGGACGGTAAACTTAACGCACACGAAAAACGGTCATAAGGGGTCACCGGCTTGGGCCAGCCGAAACACTTTTTCTTAGCCTCTACCACTCACCTTAGCCGAAACACCCTCGTGCTTTCCAAACTCATGGCCGACCCCCCCGAGACGGACGCCCTATCCAAACTATAGACTGGCTCCTATTGGAAATATGCCCTAGAGGCAATAATAAATTAGTTATTATCATATTTCCTTGTTCATGATAATCGTTTATTATCCATGCTAGAATTGTATTGATCGGAAACTAAGATACATGTTTGGATACATAGACAACACCATGTCCCTAGTATGCCTCTAATAGACTAGCTCGTTGATCAAAGATGGTTAAGATTTCCTGGCCATGGACATGAGATGTCATTTGATAACAAGATCACATCATTGGGAGAATGATGTGATGAAAAAGACTCAAACTATAAACGTAGCATATGATCGTGTCAGTTTATTGCTACAGTTTTCTGCATGTCAAGTATCTGTTCCTATGACCATGAGATCATGCAACTCACTGACACCGGAGGAGTACCTTGTGTGTATCAAACGTCGCAACGTAATTGGGTGACTATAAATGTACTCTACAGGTATCTCCGAGGGTGTCTATTGGGTTGGCATGCATCAAGACTGGGATTTGTTACTTCGTGTGATGGAGAGGTATCTCAGGGCCCACTCGGTAATAGAACATCACAACAAGCCTTGCAAGCAATGTGACTAAGTGTTAGCCACGGGATCTTGTATTACATAACAAGTAAAGAGACTTGCTGGTAACGAGATTGAACTAGGTATGGAGATACCGACGATCGAATCTCGGGCAAGTAACATACTAAAGAACAAAGGGAACAACATACATGATTAACTGAATCCTTGACATAGAGGTTCAACCGACAAAGATCTTCATAGAATATTTAGGAACCAATATGGTCATCCAGGTCCCGCTATTGGTTATTGACCATAGAGGTGTCTCGGTCATGTCTACATAGTTCTCGAACCTGTAGGGTCTGCACACTTAAGGTTTGGTGACGTTTCGGTAGTATAGAGTTATGTATGGTGGTTACCGAAGGTTGTTCGGAGTCTCGGATGAGATCCCGTACGTCATGAGGAGCTCCGGAATGGTCCAGAGGTAGAGATTGATATATAGGAAGTCCTGTTTTGGTCACCGGAAATTTTTTGAGCTCATCGGTAGTGTACCGGGAGTGCCTGGAGGGTATCGGGGGACCATCGGGAGGGGTATTTCGACCCAAGAGGCTACATGAGCTGTGGGAGGAGGTATATCAGCCCTTAGTGGGCTGGCCAAAGCCCCACAGGAAGCCCACGCGGCTGGGGTGAAGAAACCCAAGGGTGGAAGGAGGCCCAAGTGGGAAAGGAGGAGTCCTAGTCCTACTAGGAGTGGAGGAGGAGGACTCCTCCCCCCACTTTGGCCGAACTAGGGTTGGCTCCCTTGGGGGCCAAGCCTCTTCCCTCTACTCCTCCTATATATTCTAAGGTTTTGAGGGTTTTTGACACAGAAAAACAGCAACGTGCTACCTCTCCTCTAGATCGTAGTTTCTCCAGTAGATCGGTTTCAGTGGTGCTTAGGTGAACCCCTGCTGGAATAGCTCCACCACCATCATCGCAACACCGTCGCGCTGCCGGAGAACTCATCTACCTCTCTGCTCCCTCTTGCTGGATCAAGAAGGCGGAGATCGTCATCGAGCTATACGTGTGCTGAACGCGGAGGTGCCCTCCGTTCGGTGCTAGATCGGAAGGACCGTGATCAAGATCGCGAGACGATTCGTGATTGGACGGTGGGATGGATCATGATGAGATCGCGGGATGGATCATGATGGGATCGCGGGACGCTCGACGATTTGGATCATGAAGACGTTCGACTACTTCAACCGCTTTTCTTAAATGATTCCCGCTTAGCGATCTACAAGGGTATGTTGATCCACTCTCCCTCTCATAGATGCTCATCACCATCGATAGATCTTGCGTGTGCATAGGAATTTTTTTGTTTCCCATGCAATGTTCCCCAACAGTGGTATCAGATCTAGGTCTATGTGTAGATGAGATCTCGAGTAGAACACAAAGGAGTTTGTGGGCGTTGATGCTTAGATTGCTTCCGCCATTCGTCGTGTTTTGGTTCAGCGGTATTGTGGGATGAAGTGGCCCGAACCAACCTTACTCGTACGCTTATGAGAGACGGTTCCATTGACATACGTGTAACTTTGTTGCACAAAGATGGCTGGTGGGTGTCTGTTTCTCCTACCTTAGTTGGATCGGAGTCGACAAAGGCGGTCCTTGAGAAGGTTGAAAATCAACTTATGTATTGGCGTTGTGGTTTTTGCGTAGGTGAGAATTGTTCTTGCTAGATACCCGTAGCAGCCACGTAAAACTTGCAACAACAATTAGAGGACATCTAACTTGTTTTTGCAGGGTATGTTGTGATGTGATATGTCCAATTACATGATGAGATATATGTGATGTATGAGATGATCATGTGTTGTATAGAATATCATGACTTGCATGTCAATGAGTACAACAACCGGCAGGAGCCATAGGGTTGTCTTTAATTTTGTTATAACCTGCGTGTCAATCATTAAGCTCTATGTAATGCTTTACTTTATCGCTAAGCGGTAGCAATAGTAGTATGAGCATGGTGGGCGCGACAACACCGATGGCGACACAATGATGGAGATCATGGTGTTATGCCGGTGACGATGGAGATCATGTCGATGCTTTCAAGATGGAGATCAAAAGCACAAGTTCATGGCCATATCATGTCACTTATGATTTGCATGTGATGTTAATACTTTTATGCGCCTTGTTTTGCTTAGGACGACGGTAGCATTATATGGTGATCCCTCACTTAAATTTCAAGGTGAATTGTGTTCTCCCCAAGTGTGCACCGTTGCGAAAGTTCATCGTGTCGAGACACCACGTGATGACCGGGTGTGATAGACTCTATGTTCACACACAATGGGTGCAAGCCAGTGTTGCACATGCAGAACACTCAGGTTAAACTTGACGAGCCTAGCATGTACAGACATGGCCTCGGAACACAAGAGACCGAAAGGTCGAACATGAGTCATATAGTAGATATGATCAACATGATGATGTTCACCATTGAAACGACGTCAACTCACGTGATGATAGGACTTGAGTTGGTGAATTTGGATCATGTATCACTTGAATGACCGGAGGGATGTCAATTTGAGTGGGAGTTCTTAAGTAATATGATTAATTGAACTCATTATCATGAACATAGTCAGTAGTGTCTTTACAAATTATGTTGTAGATTACTAGCTCACGCCGTAGCTCCATTGAATTTTTATATGTTCCTAGAGAAATACAGTTGAAAGATGATGGTAGCAATATTGCAGGCTGGGTCCATGATCTGAGGATTGTCCTCATTGCTGCACAGAAGGCTTATGTCCTTAATGCACCGCTCAGTGCGCCACCCCTCTAGCATCGTCTGTAGATGTTATGAACATCTAACAGGCACGTTCCGATGACTACTTGATAGTTCCACGTGTCATGCATTACAACTTAGAATTGAGACAAATGCATCTTCATAGAATACCCTAAGAACAGTTGGGTATACCTTCTATGTCAGATCCGAGTGCAAAGTGTTTGTTGCTAAAATGGGTCCTTTCTCGAGAAAGAGTTTCTCTAGAAAGAATTGAGTTGGAGGAAGATAGAACTTGATGAGGTTGTTGAACCTTTGGTTCAAACAGAAAGTAGCGCAGCGCAGAAAAATGTTTCTATGGAGCCTATGTTAGTTGAACAGGAAGATCATGAAACTTCGGATCAAGTTACTATTTAACCTCGTAGGTCGACAAGGACACGTACTGCTCCTGAGTGGTATGACAACCCTGTCTTAGAGGTCATGTTGTTAGACAACAATGAACCTACGAGCTATGGAGAAGCGATGATGGGACCGGATTTCGACAAATGGTTTGAGGCCATGAAATCAGAGAAAGGATCCATGTATGAAAACCAAGTATAGACTTTGGTAGACTTGCCCGTTGGATGGCAGGTCATTGAGTACAAATGGACCTTCAAGATGAAGACAAACGCTGATGGTAAATGTCACCATTTATAAAGCTCGACTTGTTGCAAAGAATTTTCCGACAAGTTCAAGGAGTTGACTGCGATGAGACTTTCTTACTCATAGCGATGCTAAAGTCTGTTGGAATTATGTTAGCAGTTGCTACATTTTTCAGTTATGAAACCTGACAGATGGATGTCAAAACATTGTTTCCTTAATGGTTTACTTGAGGAAAGGTTGTATGTGATGCAACCAGAAGGTTTTGTCAGTCCTAAGGACGCTAAAAGGTGTGCGATCTCCAGCAATCCTTCTATGGGCTGGAGCAAGCATCACGGAGTTGGAACATATGCTTTGATGAGGTGATCAAAGTTTTTGAGTCTATACAAAATTTAAGAGAAACTTGTATTTACAATAAAGTGAGTGGGAGTACTATAGAATTTCTGATAATGATATGTGGATGACATATTGTTGATTGGAAATGATGTAGAATTTCTGGAAAGCATAAAGGGTTGTTTGAAAAGAGTTTTTCAAAGGAAGACCTGGATAAAGCTACTTAATTGTTGGGCATCGAGATATATAGAGATAGATCAAGATGCCTGATGAGTCTTTCAATGAGTACATACCTTGACAAGATTTTGAAAGAGTTCAAAATGGATCAGTCAAAGAAAGAGTTCTTGCCTGATTTGTAAGGTGTGAAGTTGAGTGAGACTCAAAGCTTGACCACGATAGAAGAAAGAGAAAAGACGAAGGTCGTCCCCTGTGCCTTATCCATAGGCTCTGTATAGTATGCCATGCTATGTACCGAACCTGTGTGTGCCTTGCCATGAGTCCGTCAAGGGGTACAAGAGTGATCCAGGATGGATCACTGGACAACGGTCAAAATTATCCTTAGTAACTAGAGGACCGAGGAGATGTTTCTCGATTCTGGAGGTGATAAAGAGTTCGTCGTAAAGAGTTACGTTGATGCAAGCTTTAACACCAATCCGAATGACTCTTGGTAGCAATCCAGATACGTATAGTGGAGTAGCCATTTGGAATAGCTCCAAGTGGAGCGTGGTAGCAGTGTTTACATTATGACATCGAGATTTGCAAAGTACACACGGATCTGAATGTCGCAGACCCGTTGACTTAAAGACCTCTCTCACATGTAAAGCATGATCGAGCACCAGCACTCATTGGCTGTTAGATTCATAACATTGTGAATCACATGGTGATGTGAACTAGATTATTGACTCTAGTGCAAATGGAAGACTGTTGGAAATATGCCCTAGAGGCAATAATAAATTAGTTATTATCATATTTCCTTGTTCATGATAATCGTTTATTATCCATGCTAGAATTGTATTGATCGGAAACTCAGATACATGTTTGGATACATAGACAACACCATGTCCCTAGTATGCCTCTAATAGACTAGCTTGTTGATCAAAGATGGTTAAGGTTTCCTGGCCATGGACTTGAGATGTCATTTGACAATGGGACCAGATCATTGGGAGAATGATGTGATGGACTAGACCCAAACTATAAACGTATAATATGATCGTGTCAATTTATTGCTACAGTTTTCTGCATGTCAAGTATCTGTTCCTATGACCATGAGATCATGCAACTCACAGACACCAGAGGATTTCCTTGTGTGTATCAAACATCGCAATGTAACTGGGTGACTATAAAGGTACTCTACAGGTATCTCCGAGGGTGTCTATTGGGTTGGCATGGATCAATACTAGGATTTGTTACTTCGTATGATGGAGAGGTATCTCAGGGCCCACTTGGTAATACAACATCACAACAAGCCTTGCAAGCAATGTGACTAAGTGTTAGCCACGGGATCTTGTATTACGTAACAAGTAAAGAGACTTGCCGGTAATGATATTCAACTAGGTATGGAGATACCGACAATCGAATCTCGGGCAAGTAACATACCGAAGAACAAAGGGAACAACATACGGGATTAACTGAATCCTTGACATAAAGGTTCAACCAATAAAGATCTTCGTAGAATATGTAGGAATGAATATGGGCATCCAGGTCTTGCTATTGTTTATTGACCGTAGAGGTGTCTTGGTCATGTCTACATAGTTCTCGAACCCGCAGGGTCTGCACAGTTAAGGTTCGGTGATGTTTCAGTAGTATAGAGTTATGTATGGTTGTTACTGAAGGTTGTTTGGAGTCCCGGATGACATCCCGGACATCACAAGGAGCACCAGCATGGTCCGGAGGTAAATATTGATATATAGTAAGTCCTCTTTTGGTCACTGGAAAAGTTTCGGGCTCATCGGTAGTGTATCGGGAGTGCCAGGAGGGTACCGGGGGACCATCAGGAGGGGTATTCCGATCCAAGAGGCTGCATGGGCTGTGGGAGGAGGTATACTAGCCCTTAGTGGGCTGGCCAAAGCCCCATCCTACTAGGAGTGGAGGAGGAGGACTCCTCCCCCAACCTCAGCCGAACTAGGGTTGGATCCCTTGGGGGCCAAGACTCCTCCCTCTCGTCCTCCTATATATACTAGAGGTTTCGAGGGTTTTTGACACAGAAAAACAGCCACGTGCTACCTCTCCTCTAGATCGTAGTTTCTCCTCTAGATCAGTTTCAGCGGTGCTTAGGCGAACCCCTGCTGAAATAGCTCCACCACCATCGCCGCAACGCCGTCGCGCTGCCGGAGAACTCATCTACCTCTCCGCTCCCTCTTGGTGGATCAAGAAGGCGGAGATCGTCATCGAGCTGTACGTGTGCTGAACGTGGAGGTGTCGTCCGTTCGGCACTAGATCAGAAGGACTGTGATCAAGATCATGAGACAATTCATGACTGGATCGCGGGATGGATCGTGATGAGATCACGGGATGGATTGTGATTGGATCGCAGGACGGATTGTGTTGGGATCGTGGGACGCTCGGCGATTTGGATCGCGAAGATGTTCGACTACATCAACAGCGTATCTTAAACGCTTCCCGCTTAGCGATCTACAAGGGTATGTAGATCCACTCTCCCCCTTGTAGATGCTCATCACCATGGATAGATCTCGCGTGTGCGTAGGAATTTTTTTTGTTTCCCATGCAACATTCCCCAACAGCTCCTGGCTGCCCGGCTGGCGGGGCCGATACCAAAGGGGACAAGGCTTTGGGCAGAAGGAACCAAAAGGGCAAAAAGGCTAAGGCCGAGCCAGCACGCACCAACACTTTGGCAATCAAAAGCATAATAACTTATATACACAAAAGAGCGTAAATGACCCACGACCACAAGTTCATTACATACACCCCTAGTGGGTGGAACTGCAATCTAATCAAATGCAGCAAAATAAAAGAAGGCCCTAAATAGCGACGGCGCCGTCTTCTCCTCCGGCTTTTCCCAGGGCGGTTGAGGTAGAGGCCCCGTCCTTGGCCATGGGATGATCGCGTCGGCCCCCGCGTCCAAGTCCTGAGCCGGCTCGGAGTCAGCATAATCGTTGGTGCTGGACCCGGCATCTTCGTCGTCCGTCTCCGCGGCGCTGCCCTCCGGGTCGTCAAGGCCGAGCGTGTATGGGTCCTTTGGGATCACCTCGCCATCTCCCGTGTGCCCCGAGACGTACTTGTCCCACGTGGCGAAAGAAGCAAGGTCACTAGCCCACATGGCCAGCGCATCAACAATCGCCTCCAGCTCCGCATCGGTGTCGGTGCGCTGAGTCATGAGCAGCCCCAAGTCCAGCTCGGGGTACCATGACCTAGCGATGCGCAATGCCATGGCCGCTCCAACGCGAGCGGCGGAGGCCCTCCAAGCATTCACCCGCGCGGTCCCAAACCCGAGCCACCTCGACAGTTGGCTCATGGAGTCTGGCTCCATCGCAGCCGGCTAGAGGGTGCGAACCAGCACGGTGTCAGCCGCCTAGAGCCGCTTCAGGGCCCAGACCACCTCGGTCAGGCGCACCTTGGCGGCGATTCCCACCTCATCAAGGGTCCATGCGGCGTGCTGCTCAATGGCGATCCCCTGCACTCGCTGTTCCTCACAATGGGCCTCCACGGCCGCATCCGCGACTCCCTACATGCCTCGGAAAAGCTCTAAGGGGAGAGAAGGACGAATAATGAGCAATGAAGAGAAACTCCAAGTTCAAACCACTACACAAAAACATCAAGACTTACCGGTCAGCAGCCGGTCCACCTCATGCCCCTTCTCCTGTAGATCGAGCTCCCGGGCCGACCACTCCTTGACCCGGCGCTCGTGCTCGGCCTAGGCCTTCTGCGCCTCCTTGGCCGCCTTCACCAGCGCGATGTCCCTTGCCTCCAGCTCCCGATGGAGAGCCGCCTCCCGCCCCTCCGACTTCCGGTGAAGGGCCGCCTCTTGCTCCTCCAGCTCTCGACGGTGGGATGCCTCACGCTCATCCTTCTCCACCCGCGCCCGATCCGCCAACCGGCCGCGCTCCGTGGTCAGGAAGTCCCGCCATTCGCCAAGCTGCACCACCTGGCGACGGAGGTTGACCGTATCGGCTTGGGTAGCTGCCTAGGACAAAGACGTCTATGTCAGAAAGCAAAGAAGAGAGGGATTCAGCCCGCCTCTGGAGTAGCCAACCTGAATCCTGGGGGTTACACCCAGTGGGTGCGCTCGCGCGCCCCCACTGGAGATTTAGAAAGTTACCTTGCAGATCCATGGACAACATGGACGGCTGGCTCTTGGCTCTGCGGTACAGGCCTAGCAATGTGTTGTATGTGGCCACCCGACGGTCGTGTGCGGCCTACAGAGGACACGAAAGCAAAACGCCATTAGACTTGACCCGCCTGCATCCCAACCGGCCCAAGTCTCGGGGGCTACACTCAGTTGGTGCACTGGCATGTCCCCACTAGACAAAATCAATGCAAAGTACAAGGCGCCGAACCCTTACCGCGACGGATTGCTCGAGGTGCACCAGCCGGTTACTAGCAGCCTGGGCATCTTGCGCTGTTTAGGCGCGACAGGCAGCAAACTCCGTGATGACGTCACCCATTGCAACCCCAAGGGCGCTTGGCGCGTCGTCGATGGCCACACCTCCGGCCGCGGCCCAGGTCCTCTATGGGCGACCCCCGTCGGCGGGTCTACCCTTCGCCATGATCACCAGGGGACCCATCTCTCCCAGCGCCGTTGAGGGAGTCCTGGATTAAGGGGTCCTCGGTTGGCCGACCTATTTCCTATGGGCCGGATTGTGTGGGCCACAAAGTGACCATTGGGTGATTAAGGGCTCCGTTGCCAGGGTGGAAGCTTCGAGGAGCCATGGCATGTTTTCCAAGTTGTCATCCATAGATAGGCATGTTTATCTCTTCGGCATGTAACCGACCATGTGTAAACCCTAGGCACCACCGGCGTCTATATAAGCAAGAGGATTTTAGGTTGTATAGATAGAACAACTCATCTAGGGTTTAGCTCTTTGATCTTGAGGTAGATCGACTCTGTAACCTATACCATCAATACAATCAAGCAGGACGTAGGGTATTACCTCCATAGGAGGGCCCGAACCCGGGTAAAACCTTGTCCCCTTCGTCTCCTGTTACCATCGATTCTAGTCTCACAGCTCGGGACCCCTGTCGGTGTCAAAACCAGCGGAGATTCTACATGATTTTCTAGTCAAGTTACATTTGTAAAACATTTTCAACGGAGCTATGGTTAATTAGTTATGAAATAAATCATTTTACATGGCATTTACGCAAATTACATGAAAATAGAAGGTTAAACATGTTAAAAACATGTGAGAGTAGGATATTGTGAATCTACATGAAATTCTAGTCACTTTTCATATATAAAGTTTTTACATGCGAGGCATGGATGAAAAGTAATTAATGCATGAAGAACGGGGGGTTTTCTTCAATTTTATGTCGGGACCGCGATCCTAAGCCATAAGAATCCAACCTGTAACACATCACATCACTTTGTTGTCTCACGCACGGTTATCTCCACGACTGCCACCTTACCTGGGCGGGGACCGTTTGCGTCTTTTGACTGATGTATGTGAATGTGTCGCTAGCATTCAAATGTCAAAGAACCCGGGCCGACATGACTAGTCGTAGAACCCAAGTGGCACATCCGTACAGGGACAGGCATACGTAACCCAACAAAGCAGGTGTCGATCTCTAGCGTGTTTAGACGAGTCATAGCAAGCTACAAGGACTCCATTACGCCGTGGGACATAAATGTCATCACTGCACGTAGACGAGTCGTAGCAGGCTACAAGGACTCCATTACACTGCGAGACATTTCCCCGAAGGGAAAGACACAATAGCAAAGAAGGATACACGCCGATCAATCAATGTGTCCGGAGCAGTAGCAAGCTACCAAGGCTCGGTGGAAGCACAAAGAGGCATTTCCCCATAAAGAATACTACTAAAGGCACACAACTAGGTGTCGAATCCCATACATACCGTTGCACGTCACACGTACGCACGACATGCCCGGTATGCATAGATACAACTATGGCATCACAACATAACCATACAACATTACAACATTTATTTAGAAGGCTCGGTAGGGGTCACAAGACCCAACATTCAAAGCATTCAAACAAACAAGCAGAAGTTAAACATGTCTGGGTATAGACATCTACAAAAGTGGCTAAAGGAGCCTAAAAAGCTACAACGACCTTACCATAGGAACCAGACCTCTGTCTGGGATTCCCATGCTAATTCGGTCAACATCGAACTTCATGTCGTATATACCACTAATGAGACTGACGTTTCCTCTACAAAAACATAAATTAAGCAAACGTGAGTACAAGGGTACTCAGCAAGACTTACATCAGAACTAACTACATATGCATCAGTATCAATGAAGGGGGTTGTGGAGTTTATTGCAGCAAGCTAGCTTTGACTCTTGGCTAACCTGTACTATGACTACAAGTGCTTTCTTTGAGGTGGGATAGTGCACACGAGTCCACATATTCACCAAGTCAATACACCACTATGGTTCCACTTCCGTCTCCCTAGTAGAAGGCCATCCATAGCGCTCACGCTTATCTTGCGTATTTTAGAGTATCCACTTCAAGTTGTCTATGAACCGCATAAGTTCTCCAAGTAGTCCATATCCGAGGACGCGACTATTTGAATAGATTAATAACCCTGCAGGGGTATACTTCTTCACACATGTTCTCGCCACTTATCACCACATGCATGTCATGCATCTCGGAAATCTTCAAGCGGAAGCACTGGCGTGGGCGTCGGCCACGACCGTCAACCAGACAAGACCCTAGTCCAGGTTTAAGGACGGTCCCAGTGAGACAACCTGTCATCTACTCCTACATGACCTCTCATCGCTACCTTTACCAATTCGTGTTCACACACTTAGCTCTTACATGGTAGGACATGAACATTTCCATTCTGATTGATCACCCAGATGGATCAAACTCGACCTGACACGACTCTAAGCATAGCAGGCACGATAAGCAAACATGGTTGAGTAAGCACAACAAGGCTCAAGTAGTTGCTACTCATGCTAAGTGGTTTCAACTATTTACTGTGGCAAAGACAGGTCATGCAAAGGAATGGGTTCAACTACCGAGAATAGATAACAGTTGAATCGTTATTGTCCTAATGTAGTAAAAGAGAGCAGGAGCGAGAGAGTGGGTTCATATCAGTATGCTCAAGGGGGTTTGCTTGCCTGACAATCTTGAAGATATAACTTCTTTTCATTAGCGTCAATGGTTGCATCATCTACCCAGAAGGAACAAACATCGGCAAACAAGAAGAACCAACATTGAACTTATGGAATGCACAATCATGATGTATGATATGAGAAGTTAAGGTATTGAATTGACCTAGAGGAATCATTAGCCAAGTTAATTGAAGTGGAATTCAAACAAGTTTGAATTCCAACTTCAAAAGATATTCCCTATATTGCCCTAATCATGAAATGTCCTACTTAGTGATGTTAACTTGTTCAAACATGCATTATCATGGCATAAACAGATTCATTGGATTTTTTTTATCATTTTTCATATATAAATTATTTTCATCTGACTTACAGATTATTTTCCATGATTTTTAGAAGTTTGAAACATTTTCTTGAATTTCTTTATTAATTTAAGAACCAGAAAAGCTTTAATGCGTTAGCATTGCGTCATAGTGATGTCAGCAGGTCAATGCCCTGGTCAAAGTCAAACCTGACCAGTGGGACCGTGTGGTCAGTGACTCAGGGATTAAACCGAAGTTGACGTGGGGTTTGACTCGGGCCGAGGCCCACTATCAAGGGCTGTGGGAGGTTGTTAGTGGTTAATTAGGCCCTAATGACGGCGCCACGTCAGCCACACCAGCGATGAGTCGCTAGCGACTATAAACTACAGAGGTGACTTCAGAATCCACCGTCTGGCGATTGTTTCGAGTGCAGTTTGGACCTAAGGCGAGCCGACGATGCCGCTCATCGAGAGGAGCAACCAGAAAATCACGGGGAGGACTTCAACAACGGTAGCAACAACGAAGGCGGCCGCTAGAGCACGGGGGTCGACGGAGCCAAGGCGTAGGAGCACTTCGAGAGCAGACAAGGCTACCCACGGACTCCTGGCGGCTCCTGAACACACCGGCGTGCTCAAACAAGGGTGCCACCCACCGGAGCAATGGCTAGCTCGAGCTTCAACAATGGAAGCTTTCGGCCTCAGCGAGGATGGGGGCTAGGGGATGAGCGCGAGCACCAGGGATCAGGGGTTAGCAAGAGGGGCTCACAGCGATTCCGATGAGCTGACCAGCGGGCTCGGGGACGACCAGGACGACACCAATTGACGACGAGGATCCACGGTGGCCGGCGGTGAAGATGGAGGAACTAGCGATGACTGCGGCCTCCCAACTATGCTCCACTCGGTGGAGAGGACAAGGCAATGCGGTGGAGCTCGTGGGCACTAGGGCAAGGCGAGGCATGGTCGAAGGGAGCGGCAGCAGCGAACGACAGCGAGCAGCGCTCTCGGTTCCGGTCAGGAGGGGAAAGCAGAGGAGAGCGAGGGGAGAGAGATGGAGAGGGGGGATGGATCCGGACGGCTCTGGGGGGTCGCGTGGCACTCTTAGGTGACCTCCGGGCAAGCAGGCAGGCTGGAGGTGGCCGGGCACACGGCGACCACGCGCCTCGCGCCCTCCTCGCGCGAGGTGGGAGACGACTGGCAGCGCTAGGTGGGCTGGGCTGGCTACAGAGCTGGGCCAAGAGGTACTCCCTCTCTCTTTTTCTATTTTTCCTCTCTTATTTATTTCTGACATTTGTTTCATTTTCGTTTGGGCCACAAGGACCTAGCACAAAAATACCAACACATTTTTTGGAGTGTAGTTTAAATATTTCAAACTTCCTAAAAATGTTTCAGAATTTTTGGATGACTAAAATAATTGAAATGCTTTATTAGTGATTTTTAGATACTTTCCTATTTTATTTAATTTACCAAAATAGTTGTTAAAATATAATTCACCCTTGATATGTTGTTGCCAACATTTATCAAAGAGGGGGAACTTTTTGAAGAGCATTTTGGATTCACTCAAATATCTTAGTAGTTTAACCTATTTGAATTTTATCTGTTCTAGGGTTTGATCACCCCCATTTCAAATTAATTTGAATTTAAACATGATGACATGATGCACATGCTGATGTTGATGCAAACAATTCATGCAAATTCTAGGGCTGTGACATTTTATTATTCACTAGATAATTGACAAATTCGTTAACAGGGAAAAAAGGTAACGAGACGAATTTGCACATTGATGGGCTCAACAGGTGGGGGGGGGGGGCGCAGCATAACTAAATAGCGCCCATGCGATGAATAGCAGAGAGCATGGGCTTCGTGGGGATGCTCACAGTGGGCCTCATGGGCCGGTCGGTGGGGCGGCTGGGCCGCGGGTGTAACAGCCCGGGACCGATGCTCCAGAAGATTCCCCTTTTATTCCATTGTCGTCTTGTGTTTCGTTTGGTTGTTGCATTCATGATCGCGTCATTAACATCATCTGCATAGCATCGTCACTCATTTTCGAAAACTTGCATTCGTTCGTAGTTGCCAGTTCTCTATGTTTTCGTCGCTGACCATTTTGAGACCAACCACACGCACGTGCCTACGACATCGTTAAAAAAATATTGTTTTTGAAGTGTGCGAAAAATATTCTCGGGTTGGGTCGGAACTTGGTGTGCGGTCTTATTATAGTGTAGGTAGACCGCCTGCCAAATTTCGTCGCATTCTGAGGTCGTTTGATACCTCAACGGACGACTTTAGCAGTGCGGTCATCGGTTATTTATCAATCGTTTTCGGTTTATAAAACCTCGTGTTACGGGCCGCAAACCTCCCTCTCATCCCCACGTAGCCCAACTACATAGCCCTCTATCCCAACCTAGCCCCTCCCTCCGTTTGGGGCCATCGAATCACGATCGGACGGATGAGGTCCAACCCACCCTAGTGCCATTTCCTATATATAAAACCACTCCACGGAGAGGCCCCTCTCACTCTCTAGGGTTTCCCCCGTGTAAAATTGTAGCCATCCCCCTCAAAAACTCCACCTTCAAGCCTCCTTTCAATCCCGAAATCTACTCCTCCCCTCCATTTTCAGCCCTCGGATCCGCAATTGGAGGCTCAGATTTCGTCTCCTAGCCCTACCAGACATTGTCCATGGCCGCCGGATATTGTCCGGGCGCCCACAGAGCCACAGCCGCCAAGCCGCAGCCCCACAGTCCGCGCCCGAGCCAGGGGCTTGCCCGACCCACGCCGCCAGTTGCCGCCCCCTACCGGAGCCGTGCCTCCGCCGCCGCACCCGATCTCCGGCTGCCCTGCAGCTCCGCGCGAACCGCGCCCTCCACCGTCCGCGCCATGGTCCGGCTCGCCGCCGGCCGAGAATAGGCTCCCCGGACCCAGATCCGCTCGAATCCGGTCAGGCCCTACCGGATCCTGCCTCCCCTGCGCCGCCGCCTCGCTGGAAGGCCGTCCCCGTCGTGTTGACCGCCGCCGCGGCCTCCTGGTCGTGCCCCTCAATAGGAGGTGGACGACGCGCTCGCCCCGTGGCCTAGCTGCCTCGCCTCTCAGCCCAGCCCCGCCTCTTCATGGGCTTGACCCACTCTGGTGAGCACCGAGCAGCCTATACCTTACGCGTGTGCGCGATTTAGTATCCAGCGCCCGTATACTGTTAGCCTGTTTGCTCTCAGATACGGCCCGTTAGATTTTCTTCTTTTGTCCAACGAATTTATCAATTATCGAGTGCATTTCATAATTACAGAAAAATGTCATATTTTAAAATGCTAATAGCTAAATAATCCTGCACCGGATCGAAATGTTTTATATATGAAGGATGCTCAGAAAAATGTGTAGATTAATTATATGCCATCTTCATCGATGTTAAAAAAAATACTTAAGCTTGCCGTTTGCATAATTGTGCATAAATGCCACGTTTATTGCATTACGCATATTTATTTAATTGTGCATGAGAATTAGTCCAACAATATATTTAAATGTTCACATTGTTTGTAGCGCATTCTCATGTATGATAAAAATGTTAGGTGTGATGGTTGCATTTAATTTGCACGTATAACTTGCTAATAGGTTATGTCATAAACTTGCATAATTAATTGTGAAATATTTTCCTACATGAACCTATACATGTTATATATGTTTTGGGATAGAAAAATCCATAGAATTTATTTGCGTATTTAGTTTTGTCGTTTGAGCATTTTTGTGTGCATGTCATTTTTGCTGTGATGCTTTTTGTCTATTTCGTGTGATTTAATCTCTACATGATATGAAGTAATTCTGAACATAAGATATACCCTTTGACTTGTGCACTAGACCCTAGTCATTTTGTTTTCCATGATAAACCATGTTTAGGTGTTGTTTTCTTGTTGCTATAAAATACTGCTGTTTTAAGGGTCCAAAATATTTCTAAGTCTGGAATCTGTAACGTTTTGTTGCTGTTTTGCCATATGTTTTGCTAGTGATCTAGAACCCATTTAGGGTAGGTGCAATGGAGTTATTTGTAGTTGATAATGTACTCTAGCATGCTGTTAATTTTCATGACATAATATGCACTGTAGCTTATAGTTTTATTGCTATCATTATGCCTTCATGATAAAAACTGCACTGTCAAAAACTGCTATTTTCATCAAGTCTGAAACTGTTTTCAACTAGCCATGTTGTGAGCTTCCTACCATGTGATTCATGCATATATTGAGTACGATATGTGAATATTAAATGAAGTGTGTGTTATATGCTACTGCCCCATGTTTAGTTTGTGTATTTTAGGATCTTATAGCTTGTTGTTTTCATGTGTGCAAAATGCCATCTTGCTGTTTTGGTCAGATTTAAAATAAACTTATGTTACTTGTTGTGGTTGAACAGAAGCTCTGTTTTGGGCATGCCATATATGAAACTTGCTTAGAATTTCATGTAGTTTCATAATATCTTGCTGCATCCATGAATTGAAATGCTTGTGGTTGTCATTTTCATGTATTTTGCATTCAAGGCATATTATCTTGTGCGGGTCATAACTTTTAGACCGTAACTTCGTTTGAGATGTTTCATATATGTAACTCGACTAGAATGACGTGTAGAATCATGTGGCATGCTTTATTCTGTTTCTTAACAAATATAAAATAGTTTCGGACCTCATTTAACGTGGCTAGATTGATAGTTTACTTATGCTTCACCTCTTGCCATGTTTAACAACATTTAATATTGATGTGTACCTAAATGAGAGTGAAAAAAATATTCGAATGTGGAGTTTCGTCAATATGCAACTCAGTGCATATAGAACTTCACTTAATATGTAGTAGTTGGTTGTTGTTCTTGCCATGCCATGCCATGCGTTGCGTATTAAACCGGACATGCATCATATTTGATTGTGCATCATGTCATGCATATATTGTGGTGTTCTCGTGTGTGATTGTTGTTTCCGGCTTGCTTCTTCTCGATAGAGTTCTGGAAGCGTTCGGAGTGTGAAGATTCATTCGACCATGTTGGCATGTCTTCTTCACGGATTCGATCTGCTTCCATGCGGGAACTCAGGCAAGATGACACATTTCCCTAGATACCACTACTATCATTTGTATGCTAGTTGTCCCGCTTTTATCGTTATGTCACGCTACCTACTACATGTTTGTGAAGCCTCCCAACATTTCCATGATAAGCCTCTAACCCTTTCACATCCCGGCAAACCTTTGTTTGGCTATGTTACCGCTTGCTCAGCCCTTCTTATAGCATTTCTAGCTACAGATGCAATTGCTTCCATGTGGCAACATGAACATTCTTTTGTTATGACAATATTATTGCTATTTAATTTAATGCACTTATACACTTGGTAAAGGTTGGAAGGCTTGGCCTTTTTCTCGGTGTTTTGTTCCACTGTTGCCGCCCTAGTTACTTGTGAACCGGTGTTATGTTCCATAATTGAGCGCTCCTAACATGCTCGGGGTTGTTATGGGGACCCCTTGATTTTTGTTTTAGGATAAAACTTGTCTGGCAAGGCCCAACATTGGTACTATATTTGCCTAATAACTAATAAAATTGCATAGGGACCCGCCGACACCCGCGAATCCTTAATCAACAACCCGTGCTAGTGCTGCTCATGAGTGTTGGTCCAAACTACAGCCGTGTGTGGGGCCAACCCGGGGCAACTCGGGAGATTTATATCAGGCCACTGTACGCTGTGCTTATCCGGTCGTGTCCTGAGAACGAGATAGGTGGCTTCTATCGGGTTTGTCGACACGTCAGGCGGCCTTGGTGGACTTGTTTTACCTTTCTCGAATGTCTTGCTTGAGGAACTCTAATCTTCTTCGGGTTATCTCGAGGTGTTGGATTTTCTTTGGAATTGCCTAGGATGATCACGAGATCCATGGTCGAGGTTATTCCCATGACGTGTGGTTAATTTGTGATGGATGAGTTGGAGCACCCCTGCAGGGTTAAACCTTTCGGAAAGCCGTGCCCGCGGTTATGTGGCAAACTTGGAAACTTTGGTTAAAAACCGGTCATAGCGAACTTGAAGTAAACTCTAATAAAATACACCAACTATGTGCATAACCATGACTGTCTCTTCTCGCGAGTCCTTATCCGAGAGAGAACACGGTGGGGTTATGTTTGACGTAAGTAGGTGTTCAGGATCACTTAGTGATCATTTCTAGTTCACGTCCGTTATGCGTAGACCACCATACTTTACTTTCTGTATTCGTAAGTTAGCCACTCAATAAATGCCTAGTCGCTTGTTGCAGCCTCACCACTTAATCATACCTCACCCATTAAGCTTTAATAGTCTTAATACCCTTGTAAATGAGATTGTTGAGTCCCTGTGGCTCATAGATTACTACAACAACAATTGTAGGTATAGGTAATGCAATGCTTTGACGTGAGAGCGATGCTTATTTGATTTGGAGTTATTCTTCTTCAATCTAGGATGGGTTCCAGGCAGTAGCCTTGGATAGCAAGGATGGATGTCATTTTATCGTTTGATTTTGTCCGTAGTTGGACCCTGCTCTTATGTATGATGTTTGAGTATGTTGTTGTATTGATGTGATCTTGATGTAGCTTGTGGCGAGTGTAAGACAATTCCATATACTCATCTCTTCTGTAAATGTACTTGTCGTGATATCCATTCTTGCAACACGACGAGATGCACTTCTATACCTGTCGAGGCCTTCTTGCCAAAATAAGGATAGGATCGCATCTTGGGCGTGACAGTGGGCGAGGCGAGGTGGGCCGACTAGGCGATCCTGCTGGGCCTTGGCGTGGCCCGGCGCGAGGGCGAGCAGGGAGGCGGAGCGCTCATCCTCCTCGTACTCCCTCAACGAGGCAGGAGGCCATGGCGGCGGCAGGTGTCGGGGCTGGAGCTTCGGTGGGCTAAGGCGGCGGGGCTGGCCGGAAACAGGTTGGGGGTGGCCGGATCCGGCGACCCTTGGCGGGATTTGGGCGGCGGCGAGCGAATGAGGTCCGACGCGGAGCTTCAGACATCCATGGCGTCCTGGACAAGGGGAAGAGAGAGAGAGAGGGGTTAGGGGAAGCGAGAAGAGAAGGGAGAAGAGAGAAGGAGAGGGAGGGAGGAGGAGGTCCGGCGAGGGATGGGCAAGATCTGGTCAGCGGTGAGCTCCGACGGCCTCCATGGCGGGCAGGGTCTATTGGCGGGAGAGAGGGGCACCGAGGGTGAGAGAGAGAGGGAGAAATGAAAGGAGGAGGAGAGGGGCGGCGAGGCCTGTCCAGCAAGGGCAAACGGGCGGCAGGGCGAGCTCTTACTCCAGTGAGCTCCAGCCTGAGTGGCGGCAAAGATCCCCTGCTCGGGAGCGAGCTGAGTGAGATGAGCGCGCGAGGATCGGGCGGCGGCTCCTCCAGATGGGCTCGGGCGGCCGATCTGGGCTTCGGCGGGCCCTGGATTCTGGTGGGAGCTGAGAGGCGATGTGGAGCATGGTGGTTGGCTGTGGGGGGCTGCTGGGAGGCGACGTGGCGGCCACTAATTGGCCGCGAGTGGCGACACGGCGGCGCTAGGGTGGGCAGGCATGGAATTTTAGGTGGGAGGAGGGAGAGACCATATTAGGAAGGGCTAGCCTTCCTTTTATAGGATGGGGTTAGGGTTAAGGGTTTTAGGGGTGATTTTTCGACCATGCGATTGCCATTGGACGGCCGGATCTGGGTGGAGGTTTAGGTGGGCTGGGTAGCTATGTAGATGGGCTAGGTGGAGATGATAGGGAGGTTTGTGGCCCGTGACACGAGGTTTTAAAACACCGAAAAACATCCGATTATAAACCCGATGATCGCACTGCCACAGTTGACCGTTCGGGTATCAAACGATATCCGATTGCGGCAAAATTTGGCAGGCGGTCTACCTATAATATAAGAAGACCGCACGCCAAGTTTTGACCCAATCCGAGAATATTTTTTGCGCGTTTTAAAAACGTTTTTTTAAACGATGCCGCGGGCGCGTGCGTGTGTGGTTGGTCTCGAAATGGGCAACGGCAAGAACGAAGAGAACCGGCGACTACGAACGGATGCAAGTTTTCGAAAACGAGAGAGGATGCTATGCAGATGATGTGAATGATGCAATGATGAATGTGACAACCACACGAATCACACTACAAAAATGGAAATATAAGGGGAATCTTTTGGAGCGTCGGTCCCGGGCTGTTACAACTCTCCTCCACTACACGAGGATCTCGTCCCAAGATCTAGAATGAGAAGGGGAAGAAAAAGAGCAAGCGAAACAGGTAAAACTTTATTGCTTCTTTGACAAACGAGTGAAATCAACAAACCTTGAAGGTTGCAAAGAGATGAAGAATGATATGAGAAACAAACAATATTTAGAAGAAATTTGGGAGCACTTCGATAGGAAAGAGAGGCAAAACTTGATAAGAAGGAAAGAACTGAAACAGAGACATCAAACTTCGGTTGGATTGGAATCAAAACTTCATAAGATGGAGGGATCATGAAAAGATTTCATAACACTCTGGTAAATGGACAAGCAAGGGAAGAACATGATCTTAATCAAACTAGATGTGAGTTGAAAATAGAAACACCATAATGCCTCCAGAACAAAAGAATAGAAGCTAGATCTTTGAAGAGAAGAGAACGGAGAAGAAAATGACAACTTCTACCACCATTGAACTTGAGAAGCATAGGGTGAATGGGGGTTGATGGAGAATCGACAACGAAAGGAATAGCTTGTTATGGGCTTATGGAAAACATCTCAAAATTATGAGGTGACAACCTGCCACAACAAAAACAATTGATTGCTTGAGAGCAACAAGATATGGAAAGCTTCTTTCACCAAGAGGTGGAGGAGACACTTGAATCATGTATAACACCATGATAGCAACAATCCTTAGGAAATGCTTTAGGTGAAATCCAACCCAAGATAACTCCGAGAATACAAGATGGGTTTACTTATCTCATTCTTGATAATTTCCTTCGAGACTCCTCATAATCAAGAATTTAATAACACCATCTCAAAATTCAGTGGAGAAGGAATTGAACTTAGAAATCCAAGATAAAGAACACTTGAGCATCTCCAACAAGAATCTTGATGAATACTTCAAGAAAGAATTAACTCCTTGACGAACCACCATGAAGAAGCATTAGGATGAACTCCGGAATGAAAGGATGATAGAAAAGAAATGAAGGTTGCAAAATCACAAGATTGATGCATTGCCATGATTTAGAGAATCTTCACGAAGAGATACTTGAGAAAATTTTGGCCTCCGGAAAAGAAACGATTAGCAATTGTAATCGAGAATTTAATATCATGAACAACTCGGAAGAAGGATTGAAATCACCTTGATGAAACAAGAATAAGAATTATGTTATGCGTATCCTTCATCAAGTTCAATTGATGACAAGCAACGAATTTCACACACCACTTATTCTTCTTGCAAGGAATTGAAGAGAGAGAGAGAGAGATCACAAACATGAAGAAGTCTTGCACGAGAACACCGGTAAGAATTAGAAACTAAAGAGGATAACACAAATGAATGATGATGGAGAGAGCATGATCCACCTAATAGAAAACTTGAACGAAGCACCTGAATACTTGAGATACGAACGAAGAGATCTTTAGAAATGATAGCCTTCGGGAGGATCGAGAAATGAAAACAACTCTGAATGCTTCGGGTAGATATGGAAAGAATTACTCCTGATCAAAATAATTCATATGATGGCTTCAAGCTGAAACCATGAATCTTTGGAAGAACGATCAAAGATTTAAGAGAAACTCTTCTTTGGTCTTCAATGTTGAGAATGATGGCGATAAACACCACCAAGAATTACTAAGGCGCTCCAGAACAAATGAATAAAGAAGGTTGACCAACGATGAAAATAATTTTGAAGCGATCTTCGAGAAGGAATATGACTGATGAATATCATTCTTACATCATATTGAAGAACTTGAGAACATTTCCGTAAAGATTAGAAGAGCCAATTAAGATCCCGAGGAAAACACCTGTGGGTTATGGGCCCACTGAAAGAAAACTCCGTTGAAACAATCGCTTAGAAAGAGATATTGCACCGGTAGAATGAAAACTCGATGAGGTGGGAACCTCGAATAATTTGGGAGGATTGAATGAAAACATGATTCTTCTGAGATATCTTCAACACTCCGAATAGAACAGGGAGATACAAAAAACAAGAGATACTTGGACAGAATTTCTGACATGGGGAAGCATTAAGCGATTGAAAAGGATATGAAGAACATCGAGATCTTGAATTGAATGCGCTGGGAAGGAAAACAAGAATAAAGAAATGATGAATTCGAATCACTTAAGAATCTTCACAATGAATCCCCGGATATGATACAAAAGAAAGATAGAGGAAGCATCGATGAAAAAGAAAGGCATTTGGATGATAATTGTGAGAACCTGGCTTAATAGGAATGATAGACTACTCATATCAACAAGGAATTCCTTTTTTTTTCTGGAAGCCCATTCAAAAAGAACTCCAAAGTTAAGCGTGCTTGGCTTGGAGCGATTTTAGGATGGGTGACCGATCGGGAAGTTGGTCCCGGGTGCGCACGAGTGAGGACAAAGTGCGCAGGAAAGACTAGTGTTGGTCTATGGGGCCAGTCTAGATCCCGCCAGGCGTAACAAGGTGTTACAATTGGTATCAGAGCCGACCCTTGCGGTTACACGGGCATGCGCGGGTCAGGTGCACAGGCGTGTGTGGCCCTTCATGGCACACAGCATGGCACATGTGCCGGACTGGACGCACATACGTGAGCCAAAAGGGAACGTTCCTGATGGGCCGACGAGGATGTCGGTTCCTTTGAGTGGGGGTGTATGTGAGAACCTGGCTTAATAGGAATGATAGACTACTCATATCAACAAGGAATTCCTTCTTTTCCAGAAGCCCATTCAAAAAGAACTCCAAAGTTAAACGTGCTTGGCTTGGAGCGATTCTAGGATGGGTGACTGACCGGGAAGTTGGTCCCGGGTGTGCACGAGTGAGGACAAAGTGCGCAGGAAAGACTAGTGTTGGTCTGTGGGGCCAGTCTACATCTCGCCAAGCGTAACGGGGTGTTACAATAATTTAATTACAGAATAAGAAGGGCAGGAGGGTGGGGAAAAACAAAGACAACTTGGAACAGATGAGACAAACTCTAGAACGAAATATGAGGATTGATCTTGCAAATCGTGAGGAGGATAGAATTATCTTGAAGAGAAGCACACCGGATGAAAAGAATTGATATGACAACTTGATTGAGCAAAAGAATTAGCATTCCCAGATAACATGAGAACACTAGTTAGAAAATATATGAAATCACCACTTGACATCGATGCAACTCGGATTACCATATACAAAAAGAAACAAAGGATGAGGCTTATGAAACGAGCCAGAACAAATTCATGACAGAGATTTGGTCGATATTTTTGTGGTAAGGTTCGCATGGGCTCGATCATACATTGGATTGTCATATTGAAATGACGCTCGAATATGCTCCCTAGGCATAGCAAACTACAAGGCTTGACGAAGAATATCTGATGACATATATCTAGATTGTCCTCTGTAAGAAAGATCGTGAACAAACGAATCCACTAGATGTCGAACCCCAACCTCACATCATGATTTGTTGAAGATAGCCTAGGTAACTACTTCAATTCCCACCTAAGAACTCCCGAAACTTTCTTGGTTATGCAATCGGGTGTTGGGGATATAGGGAGGCAAAATATCTCACACAACTAACAAGCCCTACACTCCAACTATATCCACCCGTCAACACATAACTAGAGGTCTCGGAAACTCATCTATCTCGGACCCTCGAAAACACGACAATACCAAACATGGCAGTACCCCGGACGCCTCCCTAGTACTGGGTGACTCCGACCTTATCTCACCATGAAAAGTATTGAAGCAATTTCGAACATCCTCCGTCCCGAGATACTAAGGAAACTGAATGATAATGATGTGAAAAAATCCCTTGGAGCTCTACTCCTCGATAACAGGAGGCACCAAGTACATAACTCCATCACATCGGCATCATATAGATTCCAAAATATCCGCGTGATCCTAAATTTTTTTGAGTGAGAAGAGGGTAGAATCAAAATTCCTAAGTCGTAATTCCTCACCAGAGTATAGCAGAGGAGTCAAAGAAATCTACTCTCCGATATATAACTAGACTCAAAATAGTTTTTATTTAGACTCAACTCGGCCAAGTTCGATCAATCAAGGGGGCTCCTAGGTCGGAACCTGGCTCTGATACCAACTTGTCACGGCCAAGATGCGATCTTATCCTTATTTTGGCACGAGGGCCTTGACATGGATAGAAGCGCATATCGTCGTATTGCAAGAATGGATATCATTACAAGTACATTTACAAAAGAGATGAGTATATGGAATTGGCTTACACTTGCCACAAGCTAATCAAGGTCACATCAATGCAACAACATATGCAAACATCGTACATAAGAGCAGGGTCCGATTACGGACGAAAAAACAAACGACAAAATGACATCCATCCTTGCTATCCCAGGCTGCCGCCTGGAACCCATCGTAGATCGATGAAGAAGAACTCCAAATCAAACAAGCATCGCTGTCATGTCAATTCATCGCATTACCTATACTTGCAACTGTTGTTGTAGTAATCTGTGAGCCACAAGGACCCAACAATCTCATTTCAAGGGTATCAAGACTATTAAAGCTTAATGGGTGAGGTAAGGTTAAGTGGTGAGGCTGCAGCAAGCGGCTAAGCATTTATTTGAGTGGCTAACTTACGAACACAAAAAAGTAAAGCATGGTGGTCTACAAATAGCGGACGTGACTACCAATGATAACTAAATGATCCTGAACACCTACTTACGTCAAACATAACCCCACCGCGTTCTCTCTCGGACAAGGGCTCACGAGAAGAGACATTCATGGTTATGCACACAGTTGGTGTATTTTATTAGAGTTTACTTCAAGTTTGCTATGACCGGATGTTAAACAAAGTTTCCAAGTTACCACATAACCACGGGCATGGCCTTACGAAAGATTTAACCCTACAGGGGGTGCTCCAACTCGTCCATCACAAATTAACCACACGCAACGGGAATAACCTCGACCACGGATCTCGTGATCTTCCTAGGCAGTTCCATTGGAAATCCGCCACCTTGAGATAGTCCGAAGAAAAATCGGAATTCCTCACTCAAGACGTTCGAGAAAGGTAAAACAAATCCAGCAAGACCGCCTGACGTGTCGACGATCCCGATAGGAGCCGCGTATCTCGTTCTCAGGACACGACGGATGACCGATGGTTACCACACCAATCACTGAGTTGCCTCGGGTAGTGTTAATAAGCTGCTCTAGGTTGGACCAACACTCATGAGGAGCACTGGACCGGTTTGTTGATTAAAGATCCACGGGTGCCGGCGGGTCCCTATGCATTTTATTAGTTATTAGGCAAATGTAGTACCAATGTTGGGCCTTGCGAGACAAGCTTTATCCTAAAACAAAAATCAAGGGGGTCCCCATAACAACCCTGAGCATGTTAGGAGCGCTGAATTATGGAACATAACACCGGTTCACAAGTAACTAGGGGCGGCAAGAGTGGAACAAAACATCGAGAAAAAGGCCAAGCCTTCCACCCTTTACCAAGTATATATGTGCATTAAATTAAATAGCAAGAATATTGTGATATCAAAAGAATGTCCATGTTGACACATGGAAGCAAATTGCACTTGCAGCTAGAAACGCTATAAGAGGGGCTGAGCAAGCTGTAACATAGCCAAACAAAGGTTTGATAGGATGTGGAGGGATTAGAGGCTTATCATGGCAATGTTGGGAGGCTTGTCAAACAAGTGGTAGGTAGCGAGACATAGCGATATAAAACAAGACAGCTAGCATGGCAATGATAGTAGTGGTATCTAAGGAAATGTGTCATCTTGCCTGAGATCCTGCTTGGAAGAAGAACGAGTCCATGAAGAATATGAGCCAACGTAGTCGAACGAATCCTCACACTCTGAACGCTTTCGGAACTCTAACGAGAAGAAGCAAACCGGAAACAACAATTACACACGAGAACCCACAATATATGCATGACATGATGTGCGATCAAATATGATGCATGTCCGGTTTAATATGCAACGCATGGCATGACATGGCAAGAACAACGACCAACTACTATATATTAAGTGAAATTCAATATGCAACGAGTTGCATATTGACAAAACTCCACGTTCGAATTATTTAGTTCACTCTCGTTAGGTACTCATCAATATTAAATGTTGTTATACATGGCAAGAGGTGAAGCACAAACAACTACATCAACTAGGCATATTAAATGAGGCCGGAAGCAGCGAATAACAATTCCGGAACGACCTCGTATGCATATTTTAAGTTTGGTCCAGATCTGAACTAACCATATTTTAGAGTTGTCAAACAGCAAAATAAATGTCACCATGAGATTCTACATGATTTTCTAGTCAAGTTACATATGTAAAACATTTGCAACAGAGCTACGGTTAATTAGTTATGAAATAAATCAATTTACATGGCATTTACGCAAATTACATGAAAACAGCAGGTTAAACATGTTAAACACATGGGAGAGTTGGATACTGTGAATCTACACGAATTTCTAGTTACTTTTCATATATAAAGTTTTTACATGCGATGCATGGATGAAAAGTTATTAATGCATGAAGAACGGGGGGTTTTCTGCAATTTTATTATTCACTAGATAATTGACAAATTTGTTAACAGGAAAAAAGGTAACGGGCCAAATCTGCACACTGATGGGCTCAACAGGGGGGGGGGGCAGCATAACAAAACAGCACCCACAAGTCAAATAGCATAGAGCACAGGCTTCGCGGGGATGCTCACCGTGGGCCTGATGGGCCGCCGGTGGGGCGGCTGGGCCGCGGGCGAGGCGAGGTGGGCCGACAGGGTGCTCCTGCTGGGCCTTGGTGTGGCCCAGCACGAGGGCGAACAAGGAGGTGGAGCACTCATCCTCCTCGTTCTCCCGTAACGAGGCAGGAGGCCATGGCGGCGGCGGGTGCCAGGGCCGGAGCTCCGGCGGACTGAGGCAGCGGGACTGGCAGGAAACGGGCTGGGGGCAGCCAGATCCGGTGATCCCCGGCGGGATATGGGCGGCAGCGAGCAGACGAGGGCCGGCACGCAGCTTCGGGCATCCAGGGCGGCCTGGACAAGGGGAAGAGAAGGAGAGGGGTTAGGGGAAAGAGAGAAGAGAAGGGAGAAGAGAGAAGGAGAGGGAGGGAGGAGGAGGTCCGGCAGGGGTGGGCCAGATCTTGTCAGCGGCGAGCTCCGGCAGCCTCCATGGCAGGCGGGGTCTACCGACAGGAGAGAGGGGCACCAAGGGTAAGAGAGAGAGGGAGAAATGAAGGGAGGAGGAGGAGAGGGGCGGCGAGGCCTGTCCTACAAGGGAAAACGGGTGGCGGGGCGAGCTCTTACTCCGGCGAGCTCCAGCCGGAGTGGCGGCGAGGCTCCCCTGCTCGGGAGGGAGCTCAGCGAGATGAGCGTGCGAGGCTCGGGCAGCGGCTCATCCATATGGGCTCGGGCGGCCGATCTGGGCTTCAGCAGGCCCTAGAGGATGGTGGGAGGTGAGAGGCGACGTGGAGCGTGGTGGTTGGCTACTGGGGCTACTCGGAGGCGACGTAGCAACCACTGATAGGCCACGAGTGGCGGCGCGATGGCTAGGTGGCTGGCTGCCGGCCAAGTGGCAGCGCTAGGGTGGGCAAGCACGGAATTTGAGGTGGGAGGAGGGAGAGGCCAGATTAGGAAGGGCTAGCCTCCCTTTTATAGGCTGGGTTAGGGTTAAGGGTTTTAGGGGTGGTTTTTCGACCGTGTGATTGCCATCGGATGGCCGGATTCGGGTGGAGGTTTAGGTGGGCTGGGTAGCTGTGTAGATAGGTTAGGTGGAGATGAGAGGGATATTTGCGGCCCGTGGAGCGAGGTTTTAAAACACCGAAAAATGTCCGATAATAAACCTGATGACCATAGTGCTACAGTTGATCGTTCGGGTATCAAATGACCTCCAGTTGCGGCAAAATTTGGCAGGCGGTCTATCTATAATATAACAAGACCGCACGCCAAGTTTCGACCCAATCCGAGAATATTTTTCACGCGCTTTAAAAATGGTTTTTTCTAAAAACGATGCCGCGGGCGCGTGCGTGTGTGGTTGGTCTTGGAACGGGCAACAACAAGAATGGAGAGAACCGGTGACTATGAACGGATGCGAGTTTTCGAAAACGAGAGATGATGCTATGTAGATGATGCAAATGATGCAATGATGAATGCGACAACCACATGAATCACACGACAAAAATGGAAATAAAAGGGGTCTCTTCTGGAGCGTCGTTCCTGGGTTGTTACAAGATAGGTCGGCCTCCCGAGGACCCCTTAATCTAGGACTCCCTCAGTAGCCCCCGAACTTGCCTCCAACACCAAAGGTCTCAGCTTCAACTGCTTCATACGATCAGAGTCTTCGGCTTGCGAGGTGAGTTCTTCCCGCCGAACCTAGTTCGGCCTCTGATGGCAAGTAGCTTTCCATAGTGGCGCGTCCGAACACTGTAAATAGGCTGGCCTTGAAGGCCAAACATCAGGGGGTAAATAATGTTCCTCTGACGACTTCTCTGACAAAAGGTCGTGTCCCATCATGACCGCCAAGCCAGTTTCAAAAGCTTGATTCGCGGTTCGAGGCCGTTTTAATCAACACGATCTGTCAATGTGATGATCGTGCCCTGTTTTACATGGGATATGTTTAATCATGCGCGTGTAATGGCTTGCATGTCTCGGGAAGCGGAGGGATTCACGACGCAACGAGGGGAGACTGAATCGATAAGCCTCATAAAAGGGGAAGAAAACCCAGAGCCTATTCACGCTCCCCTTCCGCCTTCTCTGTTTTCCATTGCTCTATGCCTCCAAAGCACAGATCTAGATCTTCTGCCCCCACCTCCGAGCTCATCAATGGCAGGCTCCAATGGCCAGTGGGAGGCCTCCACGGTCACCGATAAGGAAATCCATGACCTAAAGAAGGCTGGATACCTCCCCGCCGATATCCCTCACCGCATGCTGGAGGAGGGCCAAGTGATCCCCACCCCAAGCCAGGTGAAAGGGTGGTCTTCATCCCCCACTTCGTAAGGGGGTTGAGCTTTCCACTCCACCCCTTCATCAGGGGGTTGATGTTTTTCTACAGCCTCGACTTCCATGACCTCCCGCCGAACTCTTTCATGCATATATCGGTGTTCATCCTCGTTTGCGAGGCTTTCCTGCGGGTCGAGCCACACTTCGGGCTTTGGCTCCAAGTGTTCAACATCAAGCCCAAGTGCATTGGCGGCAAGCACGTGGATTGCCATGGGGCTGTCACCGGCAAGCTCACCCACGTCGTGTGGCCGTCGGGCACCTTCATCGACACCATCAAGGTGTGGCAGAAGGAGATATTCCACATTACCGAGCCGCAAGAAGAAGGTCAGCATCCCCTTGCCGCATTCAGGTCCGGTCCCCCACTAGATTGGCTTCATGGCTCGAAAATGGCCTCAGCTGGGGACAGAGGAAGGAGGTGAGCAACCCGCAGAAGCGCATCGGCTCCATGATCGAGAAGGATACCAAGTTGATCGATGTGGTCCAGGTCATGCTCCGAAGGCGCATCCTCCCCTGCCAGTGCCAAGATACTCCCTTGTGGGCTCGTCAGCTCGACGTCGCGCCCACGATTCTGAAGCTCTTCCACACTACGCGGGAGAAGCTGTGGAAGGCGCTCTTCAAGTCACAAAAGAGCTGGCCATCCGAAGAAGAAGACAAGGGTCTACACGCTGCCAAGCCCGCCTCTGAGTTACGGTATTAACTTCGCTTGGTCGGCCTTATATTCCATAGAGAGGACTTATAACACTCCTTTCGATCACCCATTGTAGTCATGGCTGAAGAAGGCTATGAATATCAATAGTCCGGCACCTCAGCCAGAAGACGCTAAGTCCGGGCTATTAGCGGCAATGCTCGTGGTGAAGCCGTACCAGGCCCCCGTGAAGAAGGAGGAGAAGAAGAAACCAGGCCAGGGCAGACTTCGCATTAGGGACCAGTCAGAGACTGTGTCCAGGGAGACAAATGCCTCCTCAAATCATGAGGGGCATGAGGAGGAAGAGGAAGAGGAAGAGCGGGAGGAAGAGGAGGAGGTCAAAGTCGAGGGAGAGAGCAATTCCCCCCTCGCAAGAAAGAGGGCAGCGTCATCGGACGCTCCAAACGAGGTACCCCCTCCCACCCAGAAGAGAGCACGTCGGTCACATGTGGCCTTGTCCGACGATAGCTTGGATTCAGACACTGAGTCCGATGACGCCGAGATGGTTCCACAAAGGAACGTCAGGGTCAAGCCCCCCGCCCGAAGGTTAGGATCCGAAGACCCCTTGTTCGTCCTTTAACAGGTTGAGAGTTTTATTAACACACATGGGCTTATCAATTTTGCATCCCCCCGCATGTCCTTCCCACCGATCAAATGTCGGACGGGGAGACCCTGCCCGCTGAACTAGCGGAGAGCGGGAATGCCTCGCATCCCGCCACTCCAGGCGCCGCGAAGGACACCGTGGAGGTGTCATCCCAGTGTGTTCCTATGGAGCCGGCCACCGGTGGCGGGGGGATGATATAACGGCCGAGGCTAACACCTCGATCATCGAAAATCGGGGGGAGGCATCCCGCCCGGATACTGAGGAGGCCGGTCGAGCGGCTGCTCAGTCTCCCCCGAGGGCATCTCCGGAGCACACCATGCCTCTGGAGGTACTGGTTCAAACCCCGATTGGTGATCGGGTTATCCAATCACCACCGGCGTCACCGGCCAATGGGTGGCCGCTCATGGAGGAGGCTCTACCGAGCGCCTCCATCTCCGAAGAGCACCACACCCTTATGGGTGCGGCAAGCATCCAATCCATCGACAAAGGACTGAAGGAGGCCGTCAAAGGTCTCCTGACGGGTTTTCAAGTAAGTCACATGAGACTCCTATTTGCAAAGTTCTTACTTATTTTTATTATTATGTAAATGGCAGCCCCCGAGCCCTAGGTGAGTTTGAAAAAAACTTACCTAGGGGTCAATCATGGATCTGATTCTGGACTAGATACAAATTATGTGTCTGGAGTGTTAGATTAGCCCCTAATAAGGTCGAACATATGATTGGATTGAATATAGTTCGAGAGTATAGAACCCATGTAACATGTCAACTGCATGTGTATTGCAGGCTTCATCATCGTCGGTGGCCATAAATGGCGCTGAACCGGACGAACTGAATCGGAAGCTTAAAAGCTCCGAGGATGAAGTTGATGCCCTCAATAGAAAATTTGACGAGGCACAAGGTAGGTCAAAACAAAATTCGAATACCTTTTCCCGAACGCCTTTACCCGAACACTGTTCATAGTGTTTTAATGTTTAAATAGCTTCGGCAAAAGAGGTGGAGAGGCTCAAGGCTGAGCTCCAACAAGCGAAAGTCCAAGCGGCCGTCGAGAGGGCGGTGGCCAAAGAAGGGGCTACCGCCCTCTCCGCCTCACAAACCACCAGCGACAAGCATGAGGCTCGTGTGTCGGAGGTCCAGCAGGAGCTCAAGGACGCCAGCCAGAAGTGCGAGGCCCTTGAGAATATGGGCAAGGAGAGCACGACCGAACTGTCCACCTCGAAGAACGATCTGCAGAAGGAGCGGGTGGACAAGCGGTTTTATGAGGAGCAGGTCTGCCAAGTGAAAGGCATAATGGATGGTAAGCCATGCTTACTAAAATGTGTCTTTAGGGACAGCAAATTCAAATTGCTTACCCAGGTGTCGTGGATTAGTCATGGCAGATGTGCGGGTGACCGGACTTAGGTTCGGGGCGAAGACACAACTATGTGGCGGCCTGAAGGGGTTGATTGGAATCGAGAGACACGGAATTTACCCAGGTTCGGCCCCTCCGATGGAGGTAAAAGCCTACATCCTACTTGTCTGGTATTGATGATGAAGGAGATCTCTCGGTTACAAGGGTGTTGTTTGCTACCTCTAATCCCGAGAACCTCTAATCTGTCTAAACTTGTGGACTTCTGAATCTTCCCCCTCTAGGGGTGCACTACCCCTCCTTATATAAGTGGAGAGGGTAGGTTTACAAATAAAGTCCTACTAGGAGTAGGATTAGGACTAGTTTCTCTAGAATCCTATTCCGGGTCTTGTAACCTTCGGCAGGGAGTCTTTCTCTCTTTGAGCCTTCTCTTGTGAGCCGCGTGACGCCGGCTTACACGTCGAGTCTTGGGCCTGGTCGTCCTGTGATCTGCCTGCCGGGTCATTAATAAAATGTCATGGCTTTTCCGGGTCTCCTGTGAGTCGCCAAGCTGGGTCATACCGCGGGGTATATCCCCGACATTAGCCCCCAGATTAGTTTGAATTTGTTCATGCTAAGCTCCTGAAATAAAAATAATAAATATGTTAAGTAGCCGGCTTGCTCCTTTGGCCAGCTTATGAAATGGCTCCTCAGAAATCCGGGTCTTTTCTGCATATGAAATAGTCGTCTTTGATAATCATCTTGCTTGTTAATGTCCTTTGAAAAATATTGAGAATAGAACACCCATATGCCATTGAGTCGGCTTCCAATACTCTTGGCGGGTCATTTCTGCCAGGTCATAATCATTGATGATGCCAGGTCATTATCGTTGATGATGTCAGGTCAAATAACTAGAATCCAGCTGACTTGATAAAAATATTGGGATGAAAATGCATCTGATGTAAAACCGGACTTCCATTGTTGTGAAGCAAGGCGGCTTTATAGAAAATCCGGTGGGTTATGATCTTTTGATAATGCCGGGTCATAAATGTTTGGTGCCGTCGGGTCTAACAACTGAACTCCATAATTAACAACTTGAAAATTTCTCCTCAAAGTTTTTGATATGTCCATATTACCTGTAGCTCCCAAGCTCCGAGATTATCCATGATGACTTGGTGCTTTGCAATAATATTTTGGACTGTGTAGCCCCCAAGTACCGGGTTGTCCTGTTTGCAGCAACCTGGGACTTATAAGTGCCTTATACCTTTATAAAGCTTCGGTGGGTGTAGCCCCCAAGGGTCGGCTCATCAGAACGTGATGTGCCGGGTCTTTAATTTGAATCTCTTTAATCTGTTGGAATAGCTGAATATTGTAGCCCCCAAGTGCCGGGTCACACGCCTGCGGCGACTTGGGACTTTTTAGAAAATTTATTCTGAGTGGTGTAGCCCCCCAAGTGCCGGGTCAGTAAGAATTACTGGGCTGGGACTTAGGAAAATATAGAAACACCGACTCATCTCCTTAAGATAATAGGGTCTTGCTGATAATAGGGTCTTGCATTAGCCCCCAAGTGCCATGGTACATGCTTGCAGCGACATGAGACTTGCATATTTGATATAAACTGAACTTGAACAATGTAGCCCCCAAGTGTCGGATTGTCTGCCTGCGGCGACTCGGGACTATGTGAGAATAATATGACTCACCACAACTTGTTGGATGAATCTTTGACCGTGGTTGTAATATAACCCGGAATGAATATCCTGCAATAATTCCTTCGTCTTTGACATGAAATCCCTGCTCGTGGTTGTGATGTAACCTGTCAATGTATATTGGAGGAATCCATTAGTGTTATAGATTACCACAGAGCACATATGAAGAAAATTGAGAATCGGTTAATTAGATGACATAGCATTATATCTGATAGGGCGGCTCTTGAAAAATAATGAATTCTCTGAGCCGGCTTGAAAACCCCAATCATCTAGTACTAGTTTTGATAAACCATGAAGATCCAGCTAGGTTGGCTATTAAAGATCCATTTACTCTTGCAGAGTACTTAATGGCGGCTCATCTTAAGAGATAAAACCTGCAAACATGAACAAGACAGAATATATTCTACATTGTCATAAGGGCGGCTTGAAAAAGCACAACCCGAAGATGTTATAACATTGCTCCTTCTTTCATAATCTTGCTCTGACCCGGCTTGATAAGACGACATGTCATGTGAATATGATTCGATGTATGATGCAATGTTGATGCAATGTACGATGCAATGTTGATGCAATATATGATGCAATGTTTGACTTGTCAGTATTTTTGGCGCGAACGTCGGTTGTTAGGGTTAGGTAAGCTACACCCAGAGGTGAGAAGCCCCCTTTTACAACCATGGCTAATCATGTTAGCCGGAGATGGCATAAAGCCGGCCGATAAGGCGTTAGAAGCGATACCCGAAGGTAAGAAGCCGCCCTCAGCCTACGGCTAATCGTGTTAGCCGGAGATTTGGCATAAAGCCGGCCGATAAGGCGTTAGAAGTGATACCCGAAGGTAAGAAGCCGCCCTCAGCCCGCGGCTAATCGTGTTAGCCGGAGATTTGGCATAAAGCCGACCAATAAGGTGTTAGAAGCGATACCCGGAGGTAAGAAGCCACCCTCAGCAGTATGGCGCGAATGCTGGTTGTTAGGGTTAGATAAGCTACACCCGGAGGTGGGAAGTCCCCTTTCACAACCATGGCTAATCGTGTTAGTCAGAGATGTCATAAAGCCGGCCGATAAGGTGTTAGAAGCGATACCCGGAGGTAAGAAGCCACCCTCAGCAATGTGGCATAAACGCCGGTTGTTAGGGTTAGATACCCGTCGGTAAGAAACCCCTTACAACCGTGGCTAATCATGTTAGCCGGAGATTTGGCATAAAGTCGGCCGATAGGGTGTTAGAAGCGATACCCGTTGGTAAGAAGCCCCCTTCAGCAATATGGCGTAAACGCCGGTTGTTAGGGTTAGATACCCGTCGGTAAAAAAAACCTTACAACCGCGGCTAATCATGTTAGCCGGAGATTTGGCATAAAGCCGGCCGATAGGGTGTTAGAAGCGATACCCATCGGTAAGAAGCCCCCTTTAGCAATATGGCGTAAACGCCGGTCAATCAGGTGTTAGAAGCTATACCCGGAGGTAAGAAGCCACCCTCAACTGCGGCTAATCGTGTTAACCAGAATTTGGCATAAAGCCGGCCGATAGGGCGTTAGAAGCGATACCCGTAGGTAAGAAGTCGCATTCAGCAGTCGCAGTTGACATGTCAACTCAAATATTTGTGAATTCTTCTTGTAAGTCACCATCTTGTAAGCCGCCATCTTGTATGAAGGAACGGCAGAAGCTCCAAATAAATTCAGGCACCTATGTTTGAATGGTGCATCACGGTGGTTCGTCCTCTTGGGGAACCTTTAATCATCCGCAAATAACGTAATAGCCCCCAGGATTGGGTTTTCTCTTGCAAAGACCTGGGGTTCTCATTGAAGACGATCAAATGTGTCTCGCCATGTCTGTAGCCCCCGAGTCTTAAGTTGACTCGAAGAAGCGGCTTTGAGAGTCTCCACTGATGGTTGAGGTTGACTATGGTGGGTTATAGATGATCCCGTATGAATTGTTTGAATGATTCGGTCGATGGTTCGTCCCGGCTGGTTATTGAAGTGAACCAAACTATAATGGCAGTGACTTACACACTTGTCCGTTGGGCGGCTCGCATCGATGAGCACTGCACCGATAAGTTGATGTAGATCAAACTGTGGGCGGCGGCTTGCGCACGTCAATTGGGCGGCTCGTACTGGTGTATGCGGCCGTTGGCGTGTTGATGTAGACGTCAAAGTCAGCTGCGACATGATCGCGAGAGACGACCACGACATTGTAACCCGGCACGGTCACGAGAGATGGCCACGGCGTTGCGAGCCGGGCAGTCGGTGAGTTGCGGCGTTGTTGGTGAAGACCATATCGCGAATGTGGCGGCTTACCGCGTCCATTGGGCGGCTCATAATTCCGGGTTAGCACGAGTGGTACCGGTGCATTGATGTAGACGTAGAAACCAGCCGTGGCATTGTAAGCCGGTGCTATTGTGGAAGACGCCATGACGTTGTAAGCCGGCACGGATGGCGAGAGACAGCCACGGCGTTGTAAGACGGTTCGGCCACGAGAGACGGCCATGGCGTTGTGGCCAGCACAGACGTGCGAGTCGCTGGTGGTGTTGTAAGCGCGGCCGGGAGAATCAGCCATGGTCATTGTAAGCCGGCACAAACGGGTGACTCGCCCGCAAGTATTGTAAGCCGGCGCAGATAGATGACTCAGCCGCGGACATTGCGAGCCGGCGCGGCCACGAGAGACGGCTGTGGTGCTGTAAGCCGGTACGGACGCCGATGCCAAACGGCGTTGGTGCGCCTCCATCTCCGCGATATGATGCCACTTTTGTAATGAATAATTTGTCCTGTGTAAAAAATATTACAAAGACGAAGTAATTTGTTCTTCAAAGGAATCAAAATGTATAGATAAAATAAATTGGGTGGATAGCACCTGTTTCGTCTTGACGACCAGCTGAGTCATATACATCGTCCGTGGATTGCCTCCCGTAATTTCAACTGTGATTGAGGCACTCTCTCCAGGCCGCAGCCATAGAGGGCCACGTACAGACATGGTAGGTTGTTCGGTGAATTTTGTCGGGCAGACGCTTATAGGTGGAGGCTGGAGAGGCGAGGCCTGGCTGCGTCGGCTCACAACAGAGGCAAAGCTCGCGGCGGCGGCTCGGCGGCGCCGGTCCGCGACAGAGGCGGGGCTTGCGAAGGCGGCACGGGAGCTCGTGGTGGCGGCTTGGCGGTGGCGGCTCAGCGGCGCCGTCCCAAGGCAAAGGGAGCACGCGTCGGCAGATCGGCGGTGCTGCCCGCGACAGAGATGATGGTTCGCGGTGGTGGCACAGGAGCTCGTGGTGGCGGCTCGACGGTGGTGAAGCTATGGCGGACGTGGGGAGAGGCGGTCGCATGGGCCATCGAGGTGCAGCAACTGGTGCAACGGGGCGCTGACGCATGGAGGCTTGGTCATTGGTAGCACGGGGCGGAGCCGACCCGGCGCGGGCGTATGGTGGGCGGAGCGGCGCGGTCGAGCAGCGGCTGAGCCAGCCGAGTCTGTATCCAGGGCGAGGTGGAGCTATCGGAGCACGGAGAGACCGAGATGACCACGGCATTGCATCGAGGGGAGTTCGAGCCAGCAAAAACTCTGTCGCTGCAGGTGAAGACCGAGTCCGTGACCACTTCTGTTCCCTTCCTTCTTCGTTCTTCTCTTCGCCTGAATCTTTGTGAGCAAAAGAAATATGGCTCTGGCCATTGACCCGGAGCCACCAGCGTTATCCGATGGATGGAACAACAACCAAAAATCTCCTTGACACGTGCAATTGCCCATGGCCAGTGGGCCCCTCATTGTTAATGTAAATTGAATCCCAAAAGTGTGGACTATATGCATGTGAATCCTCTTAGCCGACTCTTCTTCATCTGGAAGGTCATAAACTCCCCGATCCCTAGGAGAAATCCCTTCAAGAACACAACACCAATGTGCTAGCCCCACGGTGGGCACCAACTGTCGTGGATTAGTCACGGCATATGTGCGGGTGACCGGACTTAGGTTCGGGGCAAAGACGCAACTATGTGGCGGCTTGAAGGGGTTGATTGGAATCGAGAGACACAGAATTTACCTAGGTTCGGCCCCTCCGATGGAGGTCAAAGCCTACGTCTTGCTTGTCTGGTATTGATGATGAAGGAGATCTCTCGGTTACAAGGGTGTTGTTTGCGACCTCTAATCCCGAAAACCTCTAATCTATCTAAACTTGTGGACTTCTGAATCTTCCCCCTCTAGGGGTGCTCTACCCCTCCTTATATAAGTGGAGAGGGTAGGTTTACAAATAGAGTCCTACTAGGAGTAGGATTAGGACTAGTTTCTCTAGAATCCTATTCCGGGTCTTGTAACCTTCGGCAGGGAGTCTTTCTCTCTTTGAGCCTTCTCTTGTGAGCCACCTGACGCCGTCTTACACGCCAGGTCTTGGGCCTGGTCGTCCTATGATCCGCCTGTCGGGTCATTAATAAAATGTCATGTCTTTTCCGGGTCTCCTGTGAGTCGCCAGGCCGGGTCATACCGCGAGGTATATCCCCAACACCAGGTGTGGCGTTCCTCAGGCGCCTCCTCCAATCTCCAGAAGAGCGTGGTGGACGCCAATCAGCTGTTCGCCGCGAAGGAAGGAGACAAAGCTCGCCTGTTCTGGGAATAGTTCGGAGCCCCCGAGCGCCCTCCTCTTCTGGTGGAGCAATTGAAGCAGTTGATGGAGCTGCACCAGATGGCGGAGCCGGTCATGAAGGACCTCTGCATCTGCCTATGGCCTGGCGAGCCGCTGCCAGGCAACTACTTTGGCATGGTGCAGAAGTTGATTGCCGCTTCGCCCCGCCTCGACACCATGAAGCACTCCTCCTACATCAAGGAAGTCCGGATGGCCCTTGCCAAGGCCAAGGTGCACTGGCCGGGGTTGGATCCGATGAAGGTAGCCACTGCCCCACCGCCTCCCGAGAAGGAGCATAGACGCCCTGAGCTATACTTCACCGGAGTAATGGAAGGTGCTCGGGCGATAGCTTCTCAGTGTTTGGGTGATAATGTATTCGAATGAATTGTAATGCGTTCGAAGACTTTTCAAAGTTTTTAATGTTATAAGTTATTTATTCAGCTTTGATGTTTTTGCATTTCTTTATAACTCTTGTGTGGCCGTTTGAAACTGAAAGATGCAAGTCGTCGGCCTCAGCCCCCATGTTGATACTACATGGGGTGTCTCTGCCAATGCACAATATTCCTTAGCCGAGTGATTGGAACCCGAAGGCGGTAGAGTGCGGTGGACTAGGCAATTATACTATAGTGCCTTATTTCTTTCACTTAGTTGTAGGGGCGCGAAAAGAACTGCGGGGGGCTAAGGACTAGCCCTCGGAGTGTTGTGATGTTCGGATGAACCATGGCTAAGGTCCGCATCACATGGTTCGCATGGATAACAAAACCCCTCGCACAATGCAGAATATCCTCTGACGAGGATGTAAGTATAACACTTCAAGTTCGGATTCACAGACCGGCTCTCGCATACTATGACGGTCTGTTTCGGCTTTCTCCCCTGAGGTGCTTGACCAGACTAACCGGAAACACAATCGCAGGGGTTCTCCCTTTGCCCTTTTAGCCAAACGAGGAGAACGTAAAGGGGAAAGAACAGGAGCCGGGCAACCCAACTATTGACCCAAGACATATTTCGGAACCGATGCATATAAAGTGAACTCCAAGACGCCGAACACGTAATAAAACATATGTAAGGCGATTTGTTTGTAAGATCGAGCCACCGATATATTATCCGGTTGCGTCGTAACATATCAAACTGTGTCACGGGAAGAGGGAGAAAAGGAAAATGTGTGCCAAAAAGGACAACCACACAAACATATAAAATGATGCTATATATTTTTTGTTTTCTCCATAACTCTTATTACTCGGAGTGCTAAAGCAACTGCTTACAGGTATGTGAAAAAAAAGATTACGGGAGTGGTTGTACCAGGGGTCTTCGTTTGTTGGCCTTACGTACTCGATGTTCCCTATTGCTAGTTTACTCCTGATATTTGGTTGTTCGGCGAACGGATCTTGCAAACAAGGTCTTGAAAAGTCACCGAATTATGAATAAGCTTTACGCCCTTGGTGGGTCCTTTAATGGTCCCAGCATTGTGTCTGAAGACGTATTGAATGGTAGTGGTCCGGTCCACCCGGACTCCCACCTTTATTTCCCCATTGCTGCCCATGGTATTTGAAGTGCGAAGTTGTGCCTTGTTGGCACGTACTTCACTGGTCCTGGGGCATGCGATGGGGAGCGAGTCCCTATGTGTGTGGGGGGGGGGGGGGAGGAAAGCTCTAGGAGTTCGGCTTGCGGCCGAGCTCGCTTCCCGACCTTGCGTGCCTTTACGACAGATACCGGAACTTGTCAATCATCTTTGTAACTAAATTCAGCCGCCAGGGCCAGCGCATGTTCCTCAGTTCATAAAGATCGCTCCGTATTGCCGTTAACAGTGATGAACCCTTTGGGGCCAGACATCTTGAGCTTGAGGTATGTGTAATGCGGGACGATGTTGAAATGGGTGAACGTTGTCTGGACGAGCAGAGCGTGATAGCCGCTATGAAAGGGCACAATGTCAAAGATCAAGTCTTCGCTGCAAAAGTTATCGGGCGAGCCGAACACAACTTCCAGGCTAATGGAACCTGTGCATCGGGCTTCGACATCTGGGATGACCCCTTTAAAGGTAGTGTTACTGGGTTTAATTTGTGATGGGTCTATGCCCATCTTTTTCACTGTGTCTGAATAAATCAGGTTAAGGCTACTTCCTCTGTCCATTAGGACTTTTGTGAGGTGATACCCATCGATAATAGGGTCGAGGACGAGTGTAGCCGAGCCCCCGTGACGGATACTAGTCGGGTGATCGTGCCGATCAAAGGTGATCGGATATGCCGACCATGGGTTGTACTTCGGGGCCACGGGCTCTACAGCGCAGACCTCTCGAAGGGCACGCTTCCTCTCCTTCTTGGGTATATGGGTGGCGTATATCATGTTTGCTGTCCTGATTGCCACCAATCGGACCCCGAGGTTCATTCTCATCCTTGCTGTGAGGGCTCTTGCTTTGATCCTCGGGTGGGAGCTTGCCGACCTGTTTAGACACCCACCAATTGCGGTGTGTGTGGTTGGCGGGCTTCTCTTGAGTCCCGTGGATTTGGCAAGGCCTTTCCATGATTTTTTCCAGCAGAGTGGGTCCGTCGCGAGTGCCTTTAGGGGGCTTCTTCCGCTTCCTGGGATGGGGGTTACAGAAGCCGGCGTTAACGGCCGTATCATCGACATCACTATTATTATGCCGATGCTTGTTCTTGTCGTGCTTAGGCTTCTCGTTGCCATACCGACCTTTAGAGGTTCCAGGCTCTTCGGAATTGTGGCTGCGTCTTGCTATCCAATTGTCTTCACCCGCACAAAAGCGGGTCATCATGAAAGTAAGGGTGGACATAGTCCTAGGTTTATCCTGGCCGAGTTGGCAGGCCATCCATTCATTCCGAGTATTGTGTCAGAAGGAGGCTATTGCCTCAGTGTCCGGGTAGTCAACGAACTGGTTCGTCTTGGTCAAAAACCGATTCTATAATTGCTAAGCAGACTCTCCGGGCTTTTGAACGATGTTACTTAGGTCGGAGGAATCCAGCAGCCGAACAAAGGTTCCCTGGAAGTTGGAGCGGAATGCATCCTCCAGGTCTTCCTAGCATCCAATGGAGTTTTCAGGGAGGCTGTTTAGCCAGTGCCGAGGTGGCCCCTTGAGTTTAAGGGGGAGGTATTTAATGGCGTGGAGATCATCTTCTCAAGCCATGTGGATGTGGAGGAGGAAGTCCTCGATCCATACAGTTGCGTTAGTTGTCCCATCGTACTGTTCGATGTTGACGGGTTTAAACCCTTCCGGGAACGATGCCGCATCACCTCATCTGTGAAACACAATGGGTGAGAGGCGCCTCGAGCCCAAGCTATGTCACGCCTGTAAGCAGCGTCTGTTCTAGCTCGGTTGCATTCCTGGTCTCTATTATTACTTCGGTTGAACCATGGTCTGTACCCGTCCCGTCTATCGGGTGAGTAGCCCCTGGATCCGTACATGGATCTTGTGCGGCCTGCTTTGTGATCTAAGTCATCTCACAGGTCGAACCTGTCATTGGGCTCTAATGGCTCCTTTCCCCACCTCTAGGGCATCGCCGGTCTATAACCGGTATCATCGGCCGTCCGATCACGCCCGCGAGGAGGGCGGTCTGGCTTATCGTATGGGTTATGTTTTGGGGACAGAGTATCAGTGAGCTCGTCGTCGAATTGTGGCAGCAGCCTTCTTCGTGGATAGCTTTTGGGTTGGTCCGATAGACCGGCTCCATGTCCTTCCTTAGTCATTGAGGTCATCCTATTTGGCTTTAAGCTACCGTTCCTTAGCTTTCGGGCTGTGTGCCGTCGCTATGAGCTGCTATCTAAACAGTTCCTGGTCTTCATGGTTATCAGGGATGACCAAGTCATCGGCTGCCGGGATATCCTCCTCCTCAATAGGGAGGAGGTAGTTATCGTCCTCGGAGTCATTGACGTCATCAGGGATGCTCTGGTCTTCAAGCCTTTCCTGTCCCTCTAACGGGTGTTCGGGGATATCAGGGTCGCCGCGGTCCTCAGGGGTAACTCTGTCCCCGATGCCGATAATAGCTTTCCTTCCCTTTTTGCCTTTGGACCGCTTATGCGGTTTCCGACGCCTTGATGGCGCGTTGCCTGACTTGTCACCATCATTATTAGGCGTTTTGTCGCCATTAGGAGTGTCCACCATGTAGACGTCATATGTAGAAGTGGTGGCCCATCGCCTGGTATTAGCGGTGGTGGGGGCGCAATCCTCTTCATCCATGTATTCTGCCTCATCGGAGGCATAGTCCAGCATGTCGGTTAAACCTTCGATTGTGGCTATCAAGTGGGTGGTGGGTGGGTCAAAAAATTCGTCCTGACCCGTATTGTAGCCGATCTGAACTTAGATCGGGGCTGGATCGTTAGAAATTTCCATCGATAAGATCCGATCTAGAGTTTATTCGAACGCCGAAGGCTTGCCCGGGTCATGTTGTTCAGAATCTTCAGGATTGAGCCCCGATGCGCCCGAACAAGGAGGATGTTCAACAAGAACAAGTGTCCGACCTTCCGACATTGTGGCCAGATCCGGACCAGGAACGGGGACACCACCATGGATAACTCCATTGGCGTGTCCGAAGAAAGAACTCGAGGATAAAGCCTCGGAGTTTTTGGGCACGACAAGTGGTGCCGCAAGCCCGGTTAATGACAAGTCGCCCCGAGAATCCACGGAGAACTCTAGGTTCCCAAATCGGACCTGTTGATCAGGGGCAAAACTTTCGACACGACCTAGATGGCCGGTCGGGTCGGTGTGCAGTACAACGCTGCCAAAGGCGAAGATCTGTCCGGGGACGAAAGTGTCCATGTTGCGGACCTCTTCATTGACGACAAGGCGAGGCATCGACCCCTTGAGTGCTCACAGAGGAACTCTCAATGAAAGCACCAATGTCGGTGTCAAAACCGGGAGATCTCGGGTAGGTGGTCCCGAACTGTGAGACTAGGATCGATGGTAATGGGAGACGAAGGGGACACAGATTTACCCAGGTTCGGGCCCTCCTGTGGAGGTAATAACCTACGTCCTGCTTGATTTTGGTATGAGGGGTTATAGAGTTGATCTATCCCGAGATCGAATAGCTAACCCCAGATGAGATGTTCTCTATAACCTAAAACCCTCCGGCTTATATAGACGCCGAGGGTACCTAGGGTTTACACATGGTCGGTTACACGCCGAAGAGATAGACACGTGGAGCACAAACCGTACTTCTTGAAGCTTCTATCTTGGAGATAAGGTCTTCAATGAATCTTGTGTTCGGTAAGTGGCCCATATAGTCCGGCCCATAGAGATAGGCCAGCCTCCCGAGGACTTAATCCAGGACTCCCTCAACCCCCTACCTGAGATCCATCGGTTTTGACACCGACATTGGTGCTTTCATTGAGAGTTCCGCTGTGAACAACAAAGGAATCGATGGATCACCTCATCGCGAGCAATGAGATCTGCATCCAGGGAACCCTTACCCCTGACCAGACTCTCACAGGTGGCGACATCCTGTCACACGCCGACCCGATCAGCCACCTTGGTCAGATTGAAAACTTCCCCCCGATCATAAAATCAGGTTCGGAACCTTAGAGTTCGTCGCCGGTTCACGGGGATTACTCGTCCTTATGGAACCTTCGACCATTGAGGAGGAGCCTGAATGTCTCGACTCCTCGACGCCTAAGACATTGGGTTTCTCCCCCAATGGAGTCATCACCCCCGGGCGATCTGGAACGCCCAATTCGGCTAATGTGACCGGATCCGCCATGGCTAGGCGGAACACGGAGCCGCCTTCGCGCATCTCTAGAACCGCCATGCCGCATATTGACTCCACTCGGCTCAGCGACACACATCCTACCATCGCCTCGTTCTTAAACGAGTTGTTCGATCGGGTTGAAGCTATGCGTATGATGAATGACCAGATTCCGGTTTATGACCATCTCGGGATTAGGCCCGACGATATGGATATTCATGCCCCCCTGGTCACCCACCTTGTCGCTACCATTGAGTGTCTGGCTGAGGACTTGTCCAGACAGAAGGAATTGAAAAGATTCTATACTCCGGTCTCTGATCACCAAGACTTCATTGGCGATCCAGATGCCGGAATTTATTCTAAATCCGAACTTTCATCGGTCCAAGATCTATCAAACAATTCGAAGCCCTTGATTCCGAACACCCAATGTGGCATGGGGTCGGATTTTTTCCACCCACCACCCAAGATGATGATTCCATTATAGCACCAAAGCCCACGTCTTCGGACACTAAACAATTACTAGGAGAATCAGTCCATCACTTTTGGGCCAGACTCGTACTCGCTAGAAGCAGAGAAAAACGTCTTAGTGACCAAGAGATCATGGCAACTTTTAGTAACAATTGCCATGATGAAGGGATTCTTAACGCCCTGGCTCGCCGACACATTCGTGATTTTTCCGAGCTATCCGATTTGGTACAAAAATACTGTGCCATGGAAAGCACTTGGCAATCCGAGCGGTTATTTTCACTTGGGTATTCTTTCTTGATGATAAGTCACAGGCTCAAAAGATCTTCAAGAACTTCGCTCGCAAAGAGCAAAATTAGTTTGAAGTGAAGATCAAGAAGGTTCGGAGCGATAATAGATCGGAGTTCAAGAACACCCATGTAGATACCTTTCTTAACGAAGAAGGTGTCTCACATGAGTTCTTAGCTACATACACACCTCAACAAAATGGATTTGTTGAGAGGATGAACCAGACGCTCATTGAGATATCAAGAACGATGCTGGACGAATACAAGACGCCAAGACAATTTTGGGAAGAAGCCGTTGAAACAACATGTCATGCCACAAACCAACTTTACTTGCACAGGCTTCTCGGTAAAACGGCGTACGAGCTACTCACCGGTAACAAACCCCAAGTCGGATACTCTCTGGTATTTGGCTCAAAGTGCTACATTCTTGACAAGCATCGTCATACTAAATTTGCTCCTAAATCTCATGAAGGATTCCTACTTGGTTACGGATAGAACTCTCACACTTACCGTGTCTACAATAACTTCACTCAAAAAGTTGAAGAGACGATAGATGTGAAGTTTGATGAATCTAATGGTTCGCAAGTCGAACAATTACCAAATGATGTAGGTGATAAGGACCCTTCAGAAGCTATTCTAGATCTATCCATCGGCAAGATTCGTCCCATGGAGGTGAAGGAAAGTACTTCATCAACTCAAGTGGAAGACCCAACTTCACGTCAAGGTGAACCTCAACACGACATGGAGGCATCCACGAGCGGTACTCGACGAGATGATGAAGAGGAGGAAGTGCACCATGAAGATCCACCACAACCACCTTAACCTCCACCTCAAGGGAACGACACCGTCAACAACAACGAAGATGAATGAGATGATGATGATGAAGAAGAAGATCCACCATCCAACAATCGGAAGCTGACCCGAGTTCGAGCTCAAGTGACCAAGAACCATCCCCTAAACCAAATCTTTGGTGATATACAAACAGGGAGAATCACTCACTCTAAAACCCGTCTAGCTAACTTTTGTGAGCATTATTCTTTCATCTCTAGCATTGAGCCTTTGAAGATAGAACAAGCTCTAGAAGACGCGGATTCGGTGAACGCTATGCATGAAGAGCTACACAACTTTGAGAGGAACGAAGTGTGGACACTCGTGGAGAAGCCCAAGGATGAACACAACATCATCGGAACCAAATGGGTGTTTCGGAAAAAACAAGACGAAGATGGTCAAGTCGTGCGCAACAAGGCTCATCTCGTAGCCCAATGATATACGCAAGTCGAAGGTATGGACTATGGTGAGACTTATGGCCCCGTCGCTAGACTTGAAGCTATCCGTATTCTTCTTGCTTATGCTAATCACCATGATATCACACCTTATCAAATGGATATCAAAAGTGCATTTTTAAATGGTGAAATTGAAGAATTTTATGTTAAGCAACCACATAGTTTTGTGAATCCTAAGAAACCTAATCATGTTTACAAACTTTGCAAAGCTCTTTATGATCATAAGCAAGCCCCTCGTGCTTGGTATAAATGTTTAACGAAGTTTCTCATCGAAAAGGGTTTTGAAATTGGTAAAATTCATGCAACGTTGTTCACTAAGAGAGTTAATGGAGAATTATTTGTTTGCCAAATCTATGTGGATGATATTATCTTTGGTTCCACTAACCCTCAATTTAGTGAAAGATTTGGAAGGTTGATGTCCGAGAAATATGAGATTTCTATGATGTGTGAGCTGAAATTCTTTCTTGGAATTCAAATCAAGCAATCAAGAGAAGGAACTTTCATCTCTCTAACTAAGTATACCAAGGACTTGATCAAGAAGTTCAACATGCAGGATTGCAAAGGTATGAAAACTCCTATGCCCACTAGTGGAAATGTTGACCTCACAAGGGAGGATGAACCGGTTGATCAAAAGGTTTATCGTTCTATGATTGGTTCATTGCTATATCTGTGTGCATCTCGTCTCGACATTATGCTTAGTGTTTGCATGTGTGCTAGATATGAAACGTATTGTAAGATACTTGATACAAACACCAAACTTTGGCATTTGGTATCCCAAGGGATTTTCTTTTGATCTTGTTAGCTATTCCGATTCGGACTATGCCGGTGACAAGGTTGATAGAAAGTCCACCTCGGGTACTTGTCAATTTTTAGGTAGATCTCTTGTGTGTTGGTCCTCCAAGAAACAAAACTCGGTATCTCTATCTACTGCCAAAGCTGAGTATATTGTTGCTGGATCTTGTTGTGCGCAATTACTATGGATGACACAAACACTTAAGGATTATGGAATTTACGTTAAAAATGTTCCATTACTTTGTCATAATGAAAGTGCTATTAAAATTGGACATAATCCTATGCAACATTCTCGAACCAAGCATATACAAGTTCGACATCATTTCATTCGTGATCATGTTGCCACTCAATCTTAAGCATGTTCGCACTAACAAGCAATTGGCCAATATCTTTACCAAGGCACTTGATGAGAAAACATTTTGTCATTCGAGGAGTGAGTTGAACATCATTGATGCTTAATACTTGAGCTAGACTCACTCGGTTGCAAGCAAGGGCATGGGCTATCTTGTCATTTCCATGTTCCGTAACTCGTTATCATATGCCATGGAATTCTATGCTCCCTTGTATTGCATCTAACCTTCTGTAGGTACTTGGAAGAATGTCATTCCACAAGATTTCCATCAACTCCAATCATAAGCAATCTTGTCATTACCAAGTATCCACAAACCCTGTTGATGATGGAAGGAAGAAGACAACAAAAACATATCCTTGATATATACTTGATATTAGTTGCAGAATCTTGGGAAGTATCATGTCAATTGGATATATCCATTGTTCTTCCTTGCATAACTAACCTTTGTAGGTGACTAGTGTACTAGATCGATAAGGATTGCTCCAAATTCAAGATGATCTTCATCAATCTCGAGCATCCTCAACAAGTTCACCTACGAGCAACATCATCAACATTACTCAAAGGTATGAACTCATATCCTTGAAAAGGCTTTACTCCAAGTTATGGGCTAAAGCAACTCAAGTGACATGAAGACATCAGAATGCTTAATCGAAAAATGGTAACCCCATTTTGTGCTTAACATAGAGTATGACCTATGATGAAGTATTCTTGTTTGGCTCCTAAGTCAATATACTCTAATATAGGTGACTTAGCCACCGCCCATCATTTAGTTAAGATTCTTGCGTGGTTTGCTCTCTATTTGCATGATCTCTTGTAACCACTCAAATCTTATCTATTAGATGTCCTTTGTAAAAATTTCGCATTTTCTTTTTGAAACTATTTCGTTTGTCTCTGTGAAAACAGAAACTTGGTCTTTCATTCGGAGTCACCAATATAGATAACTCGGTTCTACCAAAATTGCAGATGAACTGCACTACACAATTCCGGTACCATCAATTTATTTATCTCGGAGTCACCGATTTTCTTTGTTCTCGAAATCTATGTTTGTTTCCGTTCTTGTGATATTCTTGTTCCTTCGATGATCCCTTCATAAATATTTTAAAAAAATCCTTAGGGGGAGAAGAACAAACAATACTTCGGGGGAGAAATTCTTTATTCAATGATCCCTAGTTCCAAGGAAAAGAAAACCAAAATTTACAAAAGGGAGATAATTTACATTCATTGATTCCCTTAGTTCTTTTCTATGAACCCTACTTTCAATGACCCTTGTTCATTAAGATCCCTTCCTTGTCAATGATCCCTGTCACTACTCCTAAGTTTAACCTTTTTGGTATTTATGCAAAAGGGGGAGAATATCAAATCTTCATGCTAAAGGGAGAGTTACATGCTTATGCAAAGGGGGAGATATGATTTAGGGGGAGAGGAAAACATCAAAACTTCCCACTTATATAAACAAGGGGAGAGTAACAATGTTGGGGGAGAAAACTATATTTTGGAGACAAGTCTAAAGTGAATAAAGAAGAATTTTTTCTCACCCTATCCAATCCCAATATCGACATGCTGAGACTTAGTGGGAGAGGATGAACTACTACTTTCATATTTAAGGGGAGAAAGTTCTAAATAATATTGGAGACATATTAATCTTAAGGATTATCATATTTTATATATTATCCATATCTTGGTATTCTTTGAGTTCTATTGCTTTTGTTTAGTAGAATACTCTTGTGTTTTCTAACATTGTTTTCTCAAGTGTGTCTCTGCTACTAGAATGCTCAAGAACTCAAGGTAAGTATATGCTTCATATCCTTGATCAAGATGATCTCTTGCTTCTTGCACATATTGTTTGCAAGAGTGAAGTCTTGAACGAGGATACACTTCATTCATATATATTTTGATGCATATAGCCAAGATACACATGACTTCCTATATCCTTTCATCTATCTGTGTGTCCCTGCATTCCAAAGCAACTATTCTTTAAAGGACTGCACACATTTAGGGGGAGCAAATCTAAGTCATGTGCTTCTCAAAGTCTTCATTGCATCCATGCATATCCTTATTTGAAGCTTTGATTGTATGTTGCCATCAATTACCAAAAAGGGGGAGATTGAAAGCACAACATGCTCCCTTGGTGGTTTTGATAATTCATGACAACATACATTGTCTCTTGGACTAATACCTCTATCTAATGTATTTCAGAAAATAGTCCATGGAGAGTTCAGTTGGCAAAAGGTTGTGCAGATTGTGGAATTACCCCAAGATGCAAGCAAATAAGTTGGCTAAGCTTCAAGCACGAGGACTCTACATTTTACATTTGTGAGAAATCACTTTGAGTCCATAGGAAAGCTAATACTATCAAAAGGGGGTAAGGTTTTGTTGGTGAACAAAATGCTCATACGTGCACAAGTGATAGTCACCAAAAACATCCACAAAACTCTCCCACCAAAGTCTATCCAAAGCCAAAATATGCAAAATCGGTGCAACCAACATTCCTATCCCGGTGCCACCGATTCTAGACCCTGGACAGACTCAGCCAAACCCTAACACTTTGGTGCAGCCAACACTGCTTTCGGTGCCACCGAGTTGGGTTGCCAAGTTTTTGTTACGCAAGTTCACATTTTTTGTCCGTCCGAAAATGGTGAATCTGCATCACCGAGTTTGGCAATTCTGACCGTTGGTCACCTTGTCGGTACAATCGAGATTCGTATATCGGTCCCTCCGAGATTCAAAAGTTGCCACTTTTGGTCACTTCGGTACCACTGAGATTAACACATCGGTGTCACCGAGTTGGTCATTTTGTGTGGAACGGTTGGATTTTTGGGGATGCCTATATATACCCCTCCACCACCACCTACTCGGAAGAGAAGCACTTAGAACTATTCCATACCTATCCTACTCAGTTTTCTGAGAGAGGACCACCTACCCTTGTGTTGGGATCAAGATCTTCCACTCCAACCATATGGATCTTGATTTCTAGCCTCCCCAAGTTGCTTTCCACCAATCCCATCTCTTCTACCAAGCCAAATCTATGAGAGAGTGATCGTGTGTTGAGGAGTCTATCATCTTGAAGCATAAGAGCGAGAAGTTCATCGTCACTACCGAGCCTATTACCTTTTGGAGTGTGGTGCCTCCTAGATTGGTTAGGTGTCGCTTGGGAGCCTCCTACTTCGTGTTGTGGAGTGAACCAAGAAGTTTGTAAGGGCAAGGAGATTTCCTACTTCATGAAGATCTACCCATAGTGAGGCTAGTCCTTCGTGGACGGAAACTGTCATGGTATAGTCAAGGTTGCTTCTTCGTGGAACCCTCCGTGGGTAGAGCCCTCCATGGACTCTCGTGACCATTAGCCTCCGTGGGTTGAAGACTCCATGAACGTGTACATACGATAGCACCAGCTATCTGAACCACGGGAAAAATCCTTGCGTCTCCTATTGCGTTTGATCTTCCTATCCCATCTCTTTACTTCATGTGCAATGTCTTTACTTTCTGCTGCCATACTTGTAGACATGCATGTGTAGGGATGTTAGACATACTAGACTTGCTAAATTTTTTTAAATCTGCCTACCAATTAACTTGGGAAATGGTTAGGTTTTGAATTCCTGCTAGTAGTCTATTCACCCCCTCTAGACACTCTTCTAGTGATCCGACAGTTGGCGAATCTGGTGATGGTGCCAAATAAAGATAAGTCCTAACGGCTGTTGTCAATTTTAAAGACCTTAATAAAGCTCGCTCTAAGGACCCTTTCCCCTTACCACGCATAGATCAATCATTGATGCCATAGATGGACATGATTCGTTGTGTTTCCTCGACGCTTATTCCGGACACTATCAAATCAAAATGAAGGAATCCGACCAATCGACAACCGTATTCATCGCCCTTTACGACCCATTTTGCTTTAACACGATGCCCTTTGGGCTATAGAACATTGGGGCCACATACCAGTGCATGATCCAGACTTGTCTCATGACACAGGTCGGTAAGACAGTCGAGGCATACATGGATGACGTGGTAATCAAAACGAAACACGTCAGCTAGTTGATCGATGACCTACGACAAACCTTTGCCAGCCTATGTGAGTATGACATACGACTCAATCCGGAAAAATGTGTATTCAGAGTCCCTTCTGGTAAACTGCTCGGATTCATAGTCTCCCATAGAGGAATAGAAGCGAATCCATCTAAGATCTGTGCTCAGTCAAAACTTGCAATTCCTACAGAGCTAAAGCATGTCCAGAGGCTGGTTGGCTGTGTCGTGGCATTAAGCTGCTTTATATCCCGCCTTGGAGAGAAGGCTTTACCACTCTATAAGCTATTGAAACGGACCAACAATTTTGAATGGACCAATGAAGCAGCGGTTGCGTTAGAAAAAATTAAAGCTTTACTGGCAACCAACCCCAGACTCACAACACCAGGCGCTGGTGAGCCCATGTTATTATACATGTAGGCCACCAACCAAGTCGTTAGCACAGTGCTCGTCGTTGAACGAGATGAGGAGGGACATAAATTCAGGCCTCAGAAACCAGTCTATTACGTGTCAGAAGTACTAACACAATGCAAGTCCAGATACCCGCACTACCAGAAGGTAGCCTACATAGTGTTTATGGCATCAAGGAAACTTAGACATTATTTCCAAGACTGTGCGCTAATGGTGGCATCTGAAGTACCCCTGAATGATATAATCAATAACAGGGACGCCATCGGTCGCATAGCCAAGTGGGCCATTGATCTCCTTCCCTTTGAAATAACCTACAAGCCATGCCGTCAGAAAATAAGTATTGGCAGACTTCCTGGCTGAATGGACAGAGGCTGAGCAACCCAAGGAATACAGTGCATACTCCCATTGGACAATGTACTTTGATGGATCCAAAACCTTGGCCAGACCGGGGGATGGAGTTATCCTCACATCCCCCACAGGCGACACAGTGCGATACATGTTGTAGATTATGTATGCCGACTCCAACAATGCAACCGAATATGAAGCCCTTTTTCATGGTCTTCGGATGGCAGTATCAATGGGCATACGATGACTGGAGGTATGGGGAGACTCCTACCTGGCCATCTCCCAAATCAATAGCGAATTCGATGCCAAAAATATAGAGATTGTGGCGTATAGGAACACTGTCTTAAAAATATCCACACATTCAAGGGGTTTGAATTCCACCACGTCGCTCGCGACAATAACCAAGCCGCCGACGTACTGGCCCGCATGGGGGCTAAGCACGACCCTGTCCCAAGAAACACCTTCCTGGAGGGGCTCTTCAAGACATTTGTGGTTTGGCAAGACGATCACAAGGGTGTCGACCTAGATACGACGGAAGAGGTTGTTCCCCTATAAATGAACCAGACAATCAAATCATTGGCGGCTCCGTAATGGATGAAACGCCTTAGGCCCATGAATTCATGGTGGTAATCACGCCATGGACAGAGCCCTTCCTCGCCTATCTTCTTCGCAAGGAACTCCCCGATGACCAGACGGAGGCGCGACGCATAGTTCAGCGATCCAAGGCCTACAAAGTACATGAGGGTGAGTTCTACAAGAAAAGCACCACCGTAATATTACGACGGTGCATATCTGAGGAAGAAGGACGGGAGCTCCTAGCTGAAGTCCACGCAAGTATGGGTGGCCACCACGCTGCGACAAGAGCCTTAGTTAGAAAGGCCTTCCGTGCTGGTTTCTTTTGGCCGACAGCTCGGGCAGACGCCCAATCGCTTGTTAAACACTGTGTGGGTTGTCAACTTTTTGAAAATCAAGGTTAGATGCCACCAACATCTCTTCGGACTATTTCGATAACCTGGCCTTTCGCGTCTGGGGGCTAGACATGGTCGGACCCCTTAAAGGGGGGGGGGACCAAGAAAAATAAATACCTACTGGTCATGGTTGACAAGTACACCAAATGGATATTGGCAAAGCCTGTTAAATCGGCCAAGTCCGGACCAGTAATTGACTTTATCTCCAACATGGTACACCGTTACAGTGTCCCACACAGTATAATAACGTACAATGGATCAAACTTCATGACCCAAGAGGTCAAAGACTGGTGTGCAAAAATGGGCATAAAGCTGGATTACGCATCAGTATATCATCCGTAGACCAATGGACAAGTCGAATGAGCAAACGGTGTCATTATGAGCAGCATTAAGCCACGTTTGGTACGATCTCTTCATGAGTCCAACTGCCATTGGGTGGAGGAGCTCGACTCCATTTTATGGGGCCTGCGCACCATCCCGAATAGATCAACGAGATACACACCGTTCTTCATGGTCTGCGGGGCAGAAGTAGTCCTCCCCTGTGACATTATTCATGACGCACCAAGGGTGCGCATGTATGAGGAAAGGGAGGCCGAGCTAGATCGGTTGGACGACCTGGACGCCTTAGAAGGAGAGCGCGACATAGCTCGGGCTTGCTCTACTTTTTACCAACAATAGGCCAGATGTTACCAGAGTCAGGAGGTCAGGGCAAAGGAATATAACATAGGTTAACTCGTCCTAGGTCTCTCGAAGAAGCAAAAGCATAAACTCAACCCCAACTGGGAAGGCCCCTTCATAATTGACGAAGTACTCATGGGAGGAGCTTACCGTCTTCGGAGCCCGCCGAACAACCGCCTTGAACCAAACCCATGGGACGCAGCTCGTCTTTGACGATTCTACGGATAAACCGGCGTCATCACATTTTCTAGCCCCTTTTATTTATTTTTCTTCCCCCTCCCACTTTGCTATTTGGTAGGATTGAATTTTTCCCTTTTCTCCCCGTGTTCGGTTTCAACCGACCTTGTGCTAAAATACTTGGCTCACACCCTTAAGTGTTGAGTCCGAACACTGTACCCGGGGGCTTCTTCTAGAAGCCAACACTTTTATATTACAAGCATTTATGGACACCTATTGTTCACACACATTTCCTTCGTCGCGTTCGAGCCATCATATGCATCAAATTGAACTAAGACTTTGCCAAGCTGGGTTGCCTCGCTCCCGTGATTGCCCTCTACGTTTCCGATTGTTCGGCTAGAGGGTAAAGGGAGCACCTCTGCGATTGTTACAACCGGGTCATCATGATACATACATCAGATGGGTGAAGCCAAAAGCTAGCTATCTTACATAGATAATTGGTCGGCTGTGACGGAAACATTTAATACGGTGATGGTAACTATCACCATTACTTGGGCTTCCTCCTTCTTAAAGGCCCTTAGCCGCATACTATTTTCCTCAGAAGATGTTTCTTACGCTAAGCAGTAATATAACATACCTCTCTGTGTGCTTTCTATCCGTTCGCACCACATGGCCGGATTGCCTGGTTCGCCGAACACAATTCGCCCTTTTAGGGTGATAAATTACGAGGAACACTCCCGATCTCTTCACACGGGAGGGAGAAGCTGATGGCCAGTTAAGACAAAGTTTATAACACATATTATTCATACAAAATGATATAAAATTACACAATCGGTTGTTGGTCGAGCTTGTCGATTATCGTATCTAGGGAGCAATCTTCTTGTGAAAGACGGGCGACAGGCATCACCTGGTTATACACTAGGTGGAGTGGCACTTCTTTCCCATTCGATCCCACCGGACCAATCCGAGCCATACGCTCGGGGTTAAGTCTGGTCTAACAGGTCTTGATCATTGCCCATGCTTCCCGTGCTCCCTCCGGGCAAACCGATGTCTTCCACATGTCGAACCTACTTAGGGATCCCTTGAATCGATCGACTAGTTCGGTCATTCCTTCCGGAGGCTGTTCGGCAGGCCATAGCGCCTTTACCATGCTTTTCATCGCTTTCCGAGCATGCTCGTAAAGAGCGGAAAGCTCTTTTAACAGATTCCCCCGGAAGGACCCAATCTCTTCTTCAGGATACCCATACAGGAGGCCTATATATGAGGCAAAGGCATGCTTATTTAACTTCCTTTATAAGAAGTACTTACTAACGTCGGAATCAAACTTACCGAACATGCCCCTTTTTAGCTTCTGGTTTTCTTATTGGGCCTGGGCCAATTGATCTTTTAAATTCTCAATTTCTTCGACCTTTTGCTTCTTTTCTTCCTGGAGGCGATTCAAAACACGACAACCAACATCGTGCTGGGACGGCATACCGCTGAGCTTCTCGGGCTTCATCCAGCTCCTTTTGCATATGCCCTATTGATTCAGCTGCTAAAGAGAATCCTTGCATCAGCATGGACATTTGCTAGAAATTAGCAGCACTAGTATGCTCACCATGGGCCTCCCGGGTGAAGCTCTTCACTTGCGCAAGCTCTGCCTTCATAGATTGCACCTGTGATCGGCTGTCCTCCAGCTCCTTGGCCAGTTGTTCGTTCTGTTTCTTTGCAGCCTGCATAAGCAGTAAAACAACATAAAGACCCTTAATTCAGTTGTTCCGAACCAATTCAATGCTCGGAGGCTACTGGGTTTGCATGAGTGTTTGGGATCTTGAAAACCAATTACTTACCTACAAGATGGCCGATATTAACTTTATGGCCTTGTCGAACCCAGCTCGGGAGGCACCAATGTGCGCGTCCACCGTATGTAGGGCTTCGAACTCTTGTTCGAAGAATACTGGGTGGCGTAGAGCCTCCCATCGTCACTGATGATTCACGGCACTTCCCACTTCCGAATTAGTGAAAGACACGACATCGGCAGAATCGATGGGGCCGGATCGGCTATGGGGCCCTCGGTGGCAGGTTCGGCATAAGCCTTAGCTCTGGAATTTTGAGCATCGTCGGGCGCCTTGGTAACCTCTTCGGCGGGAGAAGACTGGGCATTTCGCCTGAGTATATCAATGTAGGAATTTCTGTAAGGCTCTATTAATTGTGATAAGACAACCGAACAAAGTACCTTTGGATTGAACGAGTAGACGAATTTGTCCTCGCAGCTGTGTGGGGACCCCGACTCATAAGTCGTGATCACCGAATGCACGTGTACAGTGATCCCTGAGATCAATGCTCACTGAACACACAGAAGCTGAATAACAAGAGTCTTACATCCACACTTAACGTCTTACACAAATAATGACCAGGAAGGTCTTAGTCTTACATAGATAGGGCCACACAGGCCAAACACTTAAATAGAACAAGCATCGGAAATCTTGGTCGAAAGCGTGAACCCATGCCATCTTCCTTAACCTACATGCATTCTGACTGGGAAGCATCCTAATTCGCATGTTCGTCTCCAATGAACTCTTCAACATAGTCCTGTTCTTCCATGCATGGCCAATTATATAACCAGTGGCAAGCCAATGAGTACTTTGAATGTACTTGCAAGCAACCCAAGTGTGGAACGAGGTAACCATGATGCATGGTATAGCACTAAGTAGGCAAATTTGCAGAAAGCTAATTTTGTATGCAAATGACATGATCAAGTAACTTGAAAGCATGCATCAACAACTAGCAGGTATCCATGTGAACAAATTGCAGATATCATCACAAGTAGGGGTAGAACATCTCATGTTCTTTAATCATTCTAATCCATTGGAATTAGTTTAATTCCCTTGCTAAGTCATCGAACTCAGCTAATGTGACCTCTTGTCACTATCACATCCATACTCACACAAAGTTTTATGAAAACATCCAAACGTAGTCTAAGAAGGAATTCCAACTGTCCATGACCGCAGACGCGGCTATTCGTATAGTTTTACACTCTTTAGAGGTTGCACACTTTACCCACAAGACTCGGGGAACTTTCGTGTCATACACGACTCATGGTATATAACATACCCGAGGTAAGCACCCGAACAATGCCTTTCCCATAGCGATACTAAACAAAGAGTCACGATGTACATCACACGAGCCTCGCTCTAATCGTACCATCCATGAGGGGACCAACGGTGTGCCCGGTGCCGGTGAAGACAACACATGATCATGCATACTGGTACGACCCCGTATCGAGAGTGACCACGCCACTCCCGCCACTAGTAATGCGGGCTCCTTTCCAGTACCCACCAAGGTAATCAACAAAGCCCCGTCCCATAAGGGGTATCGTGGTTGCACATGTAATGTTGGGACAGTCAGCAGACCTTAGAACTCTCCATTTTCGAAAACACATACTCACTTGTTCCGGCACACCACTTCTTTCTCAAGTGGCCACCTATCTCATCAATATCTCCCTCGGGCATTAGTGGCACCCGACGGGGTTTTCAAAAGTTCTTGAAATCATTTCTCTCTTTCCATCACTATCCATAGTCCCGATCCCACTTGCGTAGCATCTACTAGCATCCTATCTATACCGACCCGCATAAACCTCATAAGGTGGTAGGGTCATGCACGATGCAAGTGTCAAAGGAAAAGTATCGGAGGCATCCCACCAAAAGGGGAACACCACATCACATGATCAATTATGATGAAAGTAAAATGCTATATGACATGCAATAAAAATGGTTTTTGATCATGGTCAAAGGGCTGCTTGCCTGGTTCACAAAGTCTCTGGGGTCTTCAAAGTCTTCCGATCCAACTTCTTCGTCAACAGCGCAATCTATCGTCGCGATAAAATAACGATAGAAATAAGCAACACACAAAACAGAGCACTCAAACTACTATAAAAAATGTTAACATACTCTGATAAATAGTAAATTTCATACTAAAAATATTTCCTTAGGGTTTGGTTGTTGAAAATATTTTGGAAATAAATTAACAGAGGCAAAAAGGTGCCCAAATATAGGTTTTAAAATAAAACAATACTAAAAATATTTCCAAACATTTTTATAATGGCACTATTAAATTCTATCAGTTATTCTAAGAATTTAGGTGCCAAAATAATTGGAATTAGATTTAATTTGGGCCCTGTGGGAAATGGCCACTAGACCGGGGCCAGAGGCGGCTAGAGGCTAGGCCGGCCCAGCTGGCCAGCCAGCCGGCCTCGCACGCGGTCAGGTTCAAACTTGACGCGCGGGGCCCGATCGCCAGTGACACGAGGGGGAAGAGAGAGCGTGCGGGAGGGAGGAAGAGAGGACGATAGGTGGGCCTCACCTGTCTGGTCCTTCTCCCACCTCGGGACAGGGAGCGGGGAGAGCTCACCAGCGGCGGCACGGGGCACGGCAACGGCGGGCGATGGTGGGAATGGGCTCGGGGAAGAGTCACTAGTCTCCTGGACGTGGAACGAAGGCCGGAGGTGGCCGGAGTCACCGGCGGCGAGCACCCACGACGGAGGTGGCTTCGGGAGGTTTCTGGGGAGAGAAGAGGGGGCCAGAAGGGAGAGAGGGGCCCGGGAGGCCTTTTTATATCGGTGGCGCGACTCCACCGATGAGCCGTGCACTGGGGAGGACGTGGCCGAGGCTAGAGGGAGAGGGAGGCTCGCGGGACTGCTCGGGGGCATTCCTGGGGCTAGTCTACGCCGAGTGGGAGCAATGGGAGAGAGAGAGAGGAGGGCGCGCATGCAATTTCGCGGGTTGGCCGAGCCGGGCGACGCTCGACACGCGCGGGAGGAGGGAGGAGGAGGAGGAGAGAGGAGGGGGCCGACAGCTTGCCGTGTCACGGACGCCGATGGCGTCTCAGGGGACACGCTGGGGAGGCCCAAGGTGGTCGGGGCTGGCCATTGGGCAGCGGCTACAGTGCGAAAGCGCACTATAGCATGCTCCAGAGCGTGCGTATGGCCGGCATTGCTGCTGCCTGCATGCTCTGGGGTTCCCACCTTGTCCACTAGCTCCTAGGGGCCTGGAGATGCTCTTTGGATGCCTTAGAGTCTAAGGAGAGATAGGGGAGAAAAGAAATGGGTAGGGGAGGATAGAAAAAGATGCTGGCCGGGGTAGAAATAAGGGTTTTACCCCACCTCACAGTGGTCTGATGACTTGGGATGTTTACAGGGGGTGCTTGGGCATTGCTTGAAGGCGTGGTAATATTTTGAGGGCAAGGGTAAAAGAGAAAAGGGTAAAAAGGCTGGTTTTACAAAATCACCAGAAGGTGTTTGATGGAGTTTTGGACAAGAAGATGTTTCCACCTTACTGAGATATTTTCCAGGGTCAAAGGCTAGGTAGAAATGAGGGGATTCACCAAGTTTGAGCTCAAGAGGAAAAAGTTGACAATGGAGATTTGATGAACCCCAAAAACTAGTAGAATCAGATTTCTGTAGATCCATTGATGTTAGGATTTTACCCTTGATGCACCACTTGGTGTATCATAACTATTTGGCCATTAGAGCATGCCCACAAAGTTTGAGGCCAAGGGGAGACACTTCACAATGTAAAGTTTCTCAAATTTGCTTCTGGACAGGAATGGTTTTGGGATGGTTTGATGAACCAAATCAACTTGGATTGAGATGGAACTTTTCAAGATCATCACCTATGATAGTGTTGACATTCTGGAATTTTCCTGGAATTTATTGAGGATATTTCTTATAGAAATATTTCAAAAGTTTGATCTGAACAGAAAGGGTTTTGAGGGGTTTTGCCCATGATTTGATCATGCCCTTGTGTTGAAATTCATATATATGGAAAGTATATGTCCACTGATTTTCTTTATTTTTTCTCAAATATTTTCAAAGTATTTAAATAATTTTTCCCTATGAAAAACCATTTCCGCCCTTAAGAACAAGCCTTTAAATAAAATGTGAAATAATATTAAAAAATAATATTTGGTGGTTTTGGGAAGTCATATATATAGTAGGTTTGAAATAAAGCTTTTGGGAAGGAAGGATCCACCTAATTCGAGGACTTGCAGTGCAAACCTCATTTCAGTGGGTTTTGAAAACCTAATTTGAATAAATCATTTTTGGTTAAAACATTATTTGATAGAAATAGTTTTGAGAACTATCCACATGGCATGGTCATTGGGCAAGGGGTTTGGGATATGGAAGATGAATATGAAGTAAAATAGAACCTAGTAGTGCCATAAAACAAAATCAACAAGCAAGCAAACAACATAGCAAGCAAGCACAAGGACTTAGAAAAAGTTTTAGTTGGCTCCAAATTTTATAAACCCAAACATAACGATGTGCTACAAACACAGGGTGTGACAGACCTTCCCCCCTTACAAGAATCTCGTCCCCAAGATTCCTAGGCTAAGCGCTAAAAAGATAAGGAAACTCAGATCTATGATAATCTTCATGCTCCCAGGTTGCTTCAGCTTCAGTGTGGTTGCTCCACTGGACCTTGAAGTATTTGATGGTGCGGCTTTGGGTGCAGCGCTCGGCTTCATCCAAAATGCGAACAGGCCTCTCACGATAAGTGAGGTCTGGATGAACATTGATGGCTTGATGGTCGATGTCCTTGTAAAGGCCGGGGCGGTTGGGCACTTGTAGACACTTCCGGAGTTGAGACATGTGGAAGACATTGTGCACATCCGACAGCTCGGAAGGTATCTCTAACTAGTAGGCAACTTCTCCACATGTAGCGGTGATCTTGAAGGGGCCGATGTATCTTGGTGCGAGCTTTCCTTTGACGTGGAAGCGCTTGGTTCCCTTGAGAGGTGTGACCCGGAGGTAGACATGGTCACTAACACAGAAGTTCACTTCTCGGCTGTGAGAGTCGGCATGGCTCTTCCATCTTGATTTGGCAGCCTCCAGACATTCTTGGACGAGTTGAACTTGCTCTTCTGCTTCGCGGAGGATATCTGGTCCGAAAACTAATCCTTCTACGGTCTCTGACCAGTTGAGGGGAGTACGACACTTGCGTCCATACAACACCTCAAATGGTGCCATGTGAAGACTCGACTGATAGCCGTTGTTGTAAAAGAACTCGGCGAATGGTAGGCAATCTTCCCATTTGGCTCCATATGCCAAAACACAAGCGCGGAGCATATCTTCGAGTATCTGATTTACTCATTCCGTTTGTCCGCCGGTCTGGGGGTGAAAAGCAGTGCTTAAGGAAAGCTTGGTTCCCATAGCTTCTTGAAACATCTTCCAGAATCTTGAGGTGAACTGAGTGCCTCAATCTGACACAATATCCTTTGGAACTCCGTGAAGGCTCACGATACGCTCGATCTAGAGGCTGGCTAACTTGTTACCATCATAGGTGGTCTTGACGGGAATGAAATGGGCTACCTTGGTCAGGTGGTCGACAATGACCCAAATGGAATCATGTCCCTTTCTTGACCTTGGTAAACCGGTGATGAAATCCATCCCGATTTTGTCCCACTTCCATTCAGGCACTTTGAGGGGCTATAGTAATCCAGCGGGTTGCTGATGCTCAGCCTTGCCCTCTGGCATATGTCACACTTAGCCATGAACGCGCCTATCTCCCGTTTCATGCCATGCCACAAGAATCTTGCCTTGAGGTCTTGATACATCTTGGTTCCTCCAGGATGGATGGACTAGGGAGTGTCATGAGCTTCTTGCAAGATCAGGTTCTTGAGCTCCTGTTTGTTGGGTACGCATATGCGATTCCCGAACCATACAACTCCTTGTTCATCCACCGAAAATCCTGGGGCCTTGCCTGCCTTGATCTTCCTCTTGATGCCTTCAATGCTCTCATGTCCTTTCTGGGCTTCTTTGATATCATCCATCTAGGTAGTCTTTGCTTCAAGGTTGGCGGGGAAGCCTGGTGCAACCAGTTCCAAGCTGAAGCTCTCAAGCTCTTCATACAGGGCGGGTAGCCTTTCCTTAATCATAGCATTCAAGGAACAAGCCTTTCTTCTTAAGGTGTCTGCTACCACGTTGGCCTTTCCGGGGTGGTATTGAACACTGAGGTCATAATCCTTGATTAATTCCAACCATCTTCGCTGCCTCATGTTCGACTCCCTTTGAGTGAAGATATACTTCAAACTCTTTTGGTCTGTGAATATCTCACATCGCTTCCCTAGAAGGTAATGTCGCCATGTCTTCAAAGCATGAACCACGGCGGCTAACTCAAGATCATGAGTTGCGTAGTTCTCTTCATGCGGGCGTAGTTGTCTGGATAGATATGCTACAACTCTGCCATCTTGCATCAGAACACCTCCAAATCCGGTTCTTGATGCATCACAATAAATCACAAACTCCTTGTGAATATCAGGGGTGGCCAAGACAGGGGCTGTGTTCAATCTCTTCTTGAGTTCCTAGAAGCTTTCCTCACACTTAGCAGTCCATTCAAACTTCTTGTCCTCCTTCAAAAGCTGGGTCATGGGTCGGGTAATGCTCGAGAACCCTTCCACGAACTTGCGGTAATAACCTGCGAGTGCGAGGAAGCTCCTGACTTCCTTCACTGTGGTTGGGGTTTGCCATTCAGTCACGACATCAATCTTGACAGGATCCACTGATAATCCTTCTGTAGTCAACACATGACCCAAGAATCCAACTTCATGCAGCCAGAATTCACACTTGCTGAACTTCGCATAAAGCTGGTGCTCTTCAAGCTTCTCTAGGACCAATCTCAAGTGCTCCTCATGTTCTTCATCAGACTTGGAGAAGACAAGTATGTCATCAATGAAGACAACAACGAACTTGTCCAAGTACTCCATGAAGACTTTATTCATGAGGTACATGAAGTAGGCAGGGGCATCAGTTAACCCGAATGACATGACCGTGTATTCATACAAGCCATACCGGGTTACGAATGCCGTCTTCGAGATATCTTGGGGTCTGATCTTCAGCTGGTAGTACCCAGACATGAGGTCGATCTTGGAGAACACCTTAGCTCCATTCAACTGATCAAACAGATGTTCAATCTTGGGGAGTGGGTACTTGTTCTTTATTGTGACTTCATTGAGAGAACGGTAATCAACACGAAGTTTGATAGTCCCGTCCCTCTTTGACACAAATAGAACAGGCGATCCCCTAGGAGAGGCACTAGGGCGAATAAATTCTTTTATGAGCTGCTCTGCTAGTTGCTTCTTCAACTCAGCCAATTCTTCGAATCCCATCCTATAGGACTTCTTATAGATGGGCCTTGATCCGGGCATAAGCTCAATGATGAACTCGATGTCGCGGTCAGGAGGCATTCCGGGCAGCTCATCAGGAAACACATCCGGGTACTCACATACCACTGGCACTTGATCCAACTCAACTCCCGATAGGCAGTTAGCCTTAGGGGCTTGAGTGGAGGCAGGATTGGGAACAAACTTGACTTCCACTCCTTGGATGTTGGTTATGGTGACAATCCTCTTGGCAAAGTCTAGCATGCCTTGGTGCTTGGTCAACCAATTCATGCCAAGGATGACATCCAAGCCCGATGAGTCCAGAACTATAAGATCTGCTAGAAAGTCTACCCCGTTGATGTCAATCTTCACTCCCTTACACCCCATCCTAGACTTCATAAATGAACCGGGGGTTTGTATCAACATACGACTACCCAGGGGTGTAGGTTTCATGCCACTCTCTAGTGCAAACTTTTGGGTGACAAATGAATGCGAAGCTCCACAATCAAACAATACTGTTGCTGGGGTTGAGTTGACGAGGAATGTACCCAGTATGACATTGGGTCTTCCTGGGCTTCCTCTGCGGTGTCGTGATTCACACGACCCTTGCCGTTGTTGGGATGGTTGTGGGGAGTGGGGTTCCTTGGTGGTGCTCCATGGGCTTGACCTTGATTTGGCGCATTGGGGCGCGACACATCTGGCTTCTTGTTGGGACACAGCCTAGAGATGTGTACTGGCTGACCACATCCAAAACAAGCGACTTGTACAGGGTTGTTGCTGAAGTTTCTGCCACCGTTGTTGTTATTGGGGTTGTTGTTGTAGGCTGGCCTAGGATTGGCATACTGCTGAGGCTGGTAGCTCGGACGAGGTGCAGGAGGTCTGGTCTACTGCGGCTGATAGGTCGGCTTGGCTGGGGCTGGCTGCCAGGGGCGAGGCTTCTAGTTGCTGGGGCTACCCTTGCTGATCATCTTGCACTTGCGAGTGTCGTCAATGGCACGATGCTTGTCTTCCAGCATGAGGTCCTTGTTCACCAAGTCGAAGAAGGTTCGACTGTCCTAGACGATGAGCTGATACTGCAGGACCTGTTGAAGTCCTTCCATGAAGCGTTCCTTCTTGGCAGCCTCTGTGCTGACGTCTTCAGGTGCATACCTTGATAGCAGGTTGAACTTCTGCAGGTACTCCTTGACAGAGACACTTCCTTGCTTCAACGCTCGGAATTCTCTCTTCTTGATAGCCATGATCCCAGAAGGAATATGGGTAGTGCGGAATCCTTCCTTGAAGTCATTCCACGTGATCACACATTCCCCTTGGATGACCTTGAATCCATCCCACCAAGCTCGGCGGTACCTCCGAGGCAGTGAGAGGCATAAAGCACCTTCTCACAATCCTCATTGCAATTGACCAGTGCAAGGAGGTCCTCGATGGTGCGGATCCAGTCATCAGCATCCAGTGGTTTAGCAGTCTCGGTGAAGGTTGGGGGCGAGTTCCTCATGAACTCACACAGCATGGAGCGGCCATTGCCGTTCCTGCCTTGCTGCTGGTTGTTCACAAGGCCTGAGACATCTGCTGGATAGCAGCATTGTTGGCTTGGCGCTCCTCCTAGAGAACTTGGAGAAACTGAGCTATGGTCATGTTCTCCGATGGAGGTGGTGGCGGGGGAATGTCACCTTGTGGCTGCTCCTGGTGTCCTCTAGCGTGAGCAGCCCCACCAGCTCCCTGTTGCTGGCTCGAGTTGCCGACTTCAGGGTTGGTGAAGGAGCTGTTGCGGGTAGCAGTCACCATCCTGTTTGGAGCAGCCAAGTCAAACAACTAGGATTGACAAGAGTATAAGCAATAACGGAAAAGCACGCCTAAGGGGGTCGGTCAAGTGCAAGTGTGTTAAAACAAAGGTCGAAAGACCAACACCATATTAAGATAGACGATGGAGTCGCTTACATGTTGCCTAAGGCAAAAGCGCGACTTGCATCGGAACACAAACAACAAAACAAACAACAATGTCACATGGTTTCATATGAACCATTACATAGACTCGACTTCGCATGAGGGATACATGACTGATCCTACCCTAGGGTTTCTCGGACTCAGGTGGTGGAGTGCTCGGTCTCGTAGTCACGCTCCTATGGGTCTTCCTCCTGTTCATCATCTGAACAGGCATCATTCCCGATCGAAGGGGTCGGGGAATGAGGAGGTCCATCCCGATGACACTTTGCTGGCGTGTTGGTGAAGAGCTCACGGTACTCCTTCACACTCATGCGACCACGACGTGTGAGTGCATCACTAGCTGGGGGTACTCCTCTGTGGGGACCCGACTCATAAGTCGTGATCACCAAATGCACGTGTATAGTGATCAAAGAGATCAATGCCCACTTAACACACAGAAGCTGAATAACAAGAGTCTTACATCCATACTTAACGTCTTACACAAATAAGGACCATGAAGGTCAAGTCTTACATAGATAGGGCCACACGGGCCAAACACTTAAAACAGAACAAGCAGTAGAAATCTTGGTCGAAAGCGTGAACCCATGCCATCTGCCTTAACCTACAGGCATTCTGACCGAGAAGCGTCCTAGTTCGCATGTTCGTCTCCAACGAACTCTTCAACATACTCCTGTTCTTCCATGCCTAGCCAATTAAATAACCAGTGGCAAACCAATGAGTACTTTGTATGTACTCGCAAGCAACCCAAGTTGTGGAACAAGGTAACAATGATGCATGATATAGCACGAAGTAGGTAAATTTGCGGAAGGCTAATTTCAGGTAACTAGTGAGCATGCATCAACAACTAGCAGGTATCCATGTGGTCAATTACCGATATCATCATAAGTAGGGGTAGAACATCTCATGTTCATTCATCATGCTAAGCCATCGGACTTTGTTTAATTCCCTTGCTAAGTCATCAAACTCAGCTCATGTGACCTCTTGCCACCATCACATCCATACTCACACCAAGTTTTATGAAAACATCCAGACGTGGAATAAGCAGCACCACCCAAATGTCCTCGACCATGGACACGGCTATTCGAATAGTTTTACACTCTCCAGAGGTTGCACACTTTACCCACAAGACTCGGGGAACTTCCGTGTCATCCACGACTCGCAGTATATAACATACCCGAGGTAAGCACCCGAACAATGCCTTTCCCCCAGCGATACTAAACAAAGAGTCCACTCGATTGGCACCCAGCCCTCATGATGTACATCACACGAGCCTCTCTCTAATCCTACGATCCATGAGGGGACCAACGGTGTGCCCGGTGCCTATGAAGAGAATGCATGATCGTACATAACGGTAGGACCTCGTATCGAGAGTGACCATGCCACTCCCGCCACTACTAATGCGGGATCCTTGCCAGTACCCACCAAGGTAATCAACAAAGCCCCATCCCATAAGGGGTATCGTGGTTGCGCATGTAAGGTTGGGATGATCAACAAATCTTAAACCCTCCGTTTTTGAAAACACATCCTCATCTTGTTCCGGCACACCACTTCTTCCTCAAGTGGTCACCCATCTTATCAACATCTCCCTCGGGCATTAGTGGCACCCGACGTTTTTTTTCAAAAAAGTCTTTGAAATCATTTCCCTTCACCTTACTAAGCATAAAGTCCCTTCCCACTTGCGTAGCATCTACTAGCATAATAACTACACCCACCCGCACAACCCTCATAAGGTGGTAGGGTCATGCACGATGCAAGTGTCAATGGAGAAGTACCGGAGGCATTCCACCGAAAGGGGAAAACCACATCAAATGATCAAATATGTTGAAAGCAAGGTGCTATATGACATGCAATAACAATGGTTTCTCATCATGGTCAAAGGGCTGCTTGCCGGGCTCAACAAAGTCTCCCGGGTCTTCGAAGTCTTCGGGTCCAACTTCTTCGTCAACCACGCAATCTATCGTCACGAAATAAAGCGATAAAAATAAGCAACACACAAAAACAAAGCACTCAACTACTTATTAAAAATGCTAATCTATTCTGATAAACACCCAATGTCATACTAAAAATATCCTCCTAGGGTTTTGTTGTGAAAAAGATTTTGGAAATTAATTAACAGAGGCAAAAAGGTGCCTAAATATAGGTTTTAAAATAAAAAAGTTATAAAAATATTTTAAAACATTTTCACAAATGGCACTATTAAATTCTATGGATTATTTGAAGAATTTAGATAAAATAATTATTTTCATAGGATTTAATTTGGGTCCTATGGGATTTTTGCAAAATCCCATAGAAAAGGAAAAAGAAAAGGGCCACGGGGACCCAGGCCAGAAGCGGCCAATGGCTGGGCCGGCCCAGCTGGCTAGCCATCCGGCCTCGCGCGCGGCTAGGTTTAAACTTGACGCATGGGGCCTGGCCATCAGCGACCGCGGGGGAGAGAGAGAGGGTGCGGGAGAGGGGAGGAGAGGTCGACAGGTGGGCCCCACCTGTCGGGTCCTTCTCCCACCTTGGGACAGGAAGGGGTAGAGCTCACCGGCAGCGAAGGGAGGCGCGGCGAGGGGATCTGGAGGCAGCAACGGGTTTGGCGTCAACCTGCTGGTCCTCTGGAGGTGGAAGGGTGGCCGGAGTCGCCGACGGGGAGATGGTCGTGGCGGAGGAGATTCAGGAGAGGGTCGCCGGCGTTGCTCCTAGCAGCAAACCGGTCGGGGAGGAAGGGGGAATGATGCAGGAGCTCACTGGGGGCTCGAAGGAGGAGAAAGGGAGGCCAGAGCGGGCCGGTAGCCCGAGATCTATGAAGCCCCAACGCGGCGGTGCCTTGGTCGATCCCTAGCACAGGGGCTTCGGGCGGTCCCTAGAGCGGTTCAGGGGGAAGATTGAGAGTGTAAGGGGGCCAAGGGCGGAGAGAGGAGGAACCAGGAGGCTTAAATAGAGGAGGGGGCGGTGCACCGTGGACCCGTGCGCCGACGAGGTTGTGGCCGAGGCCAGAGGGGAGAGAGGGCTCGCGGGGCAGCTCGAGGGTGCTCCTGGGGCTGGTCTAGGCCCCTAGACAGAGAGGAGAGAGGGAGAGATGCCCGCGCATGTGAGCTCCCTGGTTGGCCGAACCGGGCGGCGCCGGGCATGTGTGTGGAAGGGCGGAGGAGAGAGGGGAGAGAGGGGGCCGACCGTTTGCCGTGTCACGGACGCCGAGGGCATCTCAGGGGACACGCGGGGAGGCCCAAGGCTGTCGGGGCCGGCCATTGGGTGGCGGCTATAGTGCGGGAGCACACTGTAGCGCGCTCTAGAGCGTGCGTATGGCCGGAATTGCTGCTGCCTGCGTGCTCTAGGGTGCCCCACCTTGTCCACTAGCTCCTGGGGGAACTGGAGATGCTCTTTGGATGCCTTAGAGGCTAAGTAGGGCTAGGGAGAAAAGAAAGGGAAAGGGAAAAATAGAAAAAGATGTTGTCCAGGGTGAAAATGGGGGATTTTACCCCACCTCCTGGTGACCTCATGACTCGTTTTTTTACTGGAGGTGAAATGCAACTACTAGAGACTGTGGTAAAAAGTTGGGAGCAAGGGTAAAGGATAAGGTGGGGAGATGATGGTTTTACCAATTCACCAGAAGGTGTTTGGTAATGATTTAGGCAAGAAAACTCTACCACCTTAGTGAGATACTTACCAGGGTCAAAGTCTAGGTAGAAATGAGAGGATTGACCAGGTTTTAGATCAAGTGGGAAAAGTTGACAATGGAGGTTTGATGAACCCTAGAAATTAGCAGAATCAGATTCCTATAGATCCATTGATGCTAGGCTTTTACCCTTGATGCACCACTTAGTGTATCATCACTATTTGGCCATTAGAGCATGCCCACAAAGTTTGAGGCCAAGGGGAGACACTTCACAATGTAAAGTTGCTCAAATTTGATTCTGGACAGGAATGGTTTTGGGATGGTTTGATGAATCAAACCAACTTGGATTGAGATGAAACTTTGCAAGATCATCACCTAAGATAGTGTTGACTTGGTGGAATTTTCTTGGAATTTATTGAGAATGTTTCTTATAGACATTTTCCAAAAGTTTGATTTGAACAGAAAGGGTTTTGAGGGGATTTGCCTATGATCTGATCATGCCCTTGTGTTGAAACTCATATATATGGGAAATATATGTCCACTGAGTTTCTCTAAATTTCTCAAATATTTTCAAAGCATTAAATAATTTTTCCCTAGGAAAAACCATTTATGGCCTTAAGAAAAAGCCTTTAAATAAAATGAGAAAATAATCTTTAAAAAAATATTTTGTGGTTATGGGAAGTCTTATATATAGTGGGTTTGAAATAAAGCCTTTGGGAAAGAGGGGTCCACCTAATTTGAGGACTTGCAGTGCAAACCTCATTTCAGGGGGTTTTGAAAACCTAATTTGATTAAATCATTTTTAGTTAAAACAAAATTTGATAGAAACAATTTTGGGCACTATTCACATGGCATGATCATTAGGCAAGAGGTTTGGAACAAGGAAGATGAATATGATGTGGAATAGAACCTAGTTGTGCCAAATAACAGAATCATCAAGCAAGCAAACATCATAGCAAACAAGCATGAGCACTTTGAAAAAGTTTTAGTTGGCTCCAAATTTTATAAACCCAAACATAACAATGTGCTACAAACACAGGGTGTGACATCCTCCTCGATAAGCGATAGCCGGTCGTCCATCAGGGGCTCCATCCTTCTTGATCTTGTGTGGCTTTGTCTTGGCTTGTCGAAGTAGCTCTAGGGTGTGGTGAAGTTCCACGCGGAGCTTCACAGACTCCTTCATCAAGTTGTGAACTAGACAGTCGACGAAGAGGCTAAAGTAGGTCTGGAACCTAAGTGGTGCGCCGTCCTCCTTGGTTGGAAAGCGTCCAACTCTCGCCAAAGTCATCCTTCCCGAAGGGAAGGTAGAGAGTAGCTGGCTCGTCGGCCATCTCTGGAATGATGTCTCGAAGGTGTAGGAGTGCCTTGTGTGCAGCTGTCTCAATGTAAAACATCATGGTCTCCATCCGTGGTCCTTCAAAGAACCAACTGATCGGGGGGTCATTTGCCTTCATGACCACATCTATGTGGTACTCCTGCGTGACGGCATCGACCCAGTGCTCGTGGTAGAGGAAGATGGGTGATTGGCGAAACTGGCACTTCTCCAGGCTATCCCCAAGGAGTAAGGGAAAGCCGGATGTTAGGAAGGCTTCGGGTATGACGGCCATCTACAAACGTTTGAAAGGAGAAGTGTTAGCAGAGTGTTGTGTGAAGATGAGAAGAGGTAGATAGTGTAGAACTCCTAAGTACAAATGCTAGGTGTAGTTTTGAAAAAGACTTTTATCCTGTCTAACGTCCATGCTAACTAAGGACTTCCTATAGTTAGGATGGCTCTGATACCAGCTCTGTGGGGACCCTGACTCATAAGTCGTGATCACCGAATGCATGTGTATAGTGATCCCAGAGATCAATGCTCACTAAACACACATAAGCTGAATAACAAGAGTCTTACATCCACACTTAACGTCTTACACAAATAATGACAACGAAGGTCTTAGTCTTACATAGATAGGGCCACACGGGCCAAACACTTAAATAGAACAAGCAGCGGAAATCTTGGTCGAAAGCGTGAACCCATGCCATCTGCCTTAACCTACAAGTATTCTGACTAGGAAGCGTCCTAGTTCGCATGTTCGTCTCCAACGAACTCTTCAACATACTCCTGTTCTTCCATGCTTGGCCAATTAAATAACTAGTGGCAAGCCAACGAGTACTTTGAATGTACTCGCAAGCAACCCAAGTGTGGAACAAGGTAACAATGATGCATGGTATAGCACTAAGTAGGTAAATTTGCGGAAAGCTAATTTTGTATGCAAATGACATGATCAAGTAACTTGCAAGCATGTATCAACAACTAGCAGGTATCCATGTGAACAGATTGTAGATATCATCACAAGTAGGGGTAGAACATCTCATGTTCTTTCATCATTCTAATCCATCGGAATTAGTTTAATTCCCTCGCTAAGTCATCGAACTCAGCTCATGTGACCTCTTGTCACCATCTCATCCGTACACTCACCAAGTTTCACGAAAACATCCAGATGTAGTCTAAGAAGGACCTCCAACTGTCCATGACCGCGGACGTGGCTATTCGAATAGTTTTACACTCTACAAAGGTTGCACACTTTACCCACAAGACTCGGGGAACTTCCTGTCATCCACGACTCGCGGTATATAACATACCCGAGGTAAGCACCCAAACAATGCCTTTCCCCTAGCGATACTAAACAAAGAGTCCACTCGATTGGTAGCCAGACCTCACGATGTATATCACACGAGCCTTGCTCTAATCGTGCCATCCATGAGGGGACCAACGGTGTGCCCGGTGCCTGTGAAGAAAGCGCATGATCGTCCATACCGGTACGACCCCGTATCGAGAGTGACCACGCCACTCGCACCACTAGTAATGCGGGCTCCCTGCCAATACCCACCAAGGTAATCAACAAAGCCCTATCCCATAAGGGGTATCGTGGTTGCGCATGTAATGTTGGGACGGTTAGCAGACCTTAGAACTCTCCATTTTCGAAAACACATACTCACTTGTTCAGGCACACCACTTATTTCTCAAGTGGTCGCCCATCTCATCAATATCTCCCTTGGGCATTAGTGGCACCCGACAGGGTTTTCGAAAGTTCTTGAAATCATTTCTCTCTTTCCATCACTATGCATAGTCACGATCCCACTTGCGTAGCATCTACTAGCATCCTATCTATACCCACCCGCATAACCCTCATAAGGTGGTAGGGTCATGCACGATGCAAGTGTCAAAGGAAAAGTATTAGAGGCATCCCACCAAAAGGGGAACACCACATCACATGATCAATTATGATGAAAGTAAAATGCTACATGACATGCAATAAAAATGGTTTTCGATCATGGTCAAAGGGCTGCTTGCCTGGCTCCACAAAGTCTCCGGGGTCTTCAAAGTCTTCGGGTCCAACTTCTTCGTCAACAACGCAATCTATCGTCGCAATAAAATAACGATGAAAATAAACAACACACAAAATAGAGCACTCAAACTACTATCAAAAATGTTAACCTATTCTGATAAATACTAAATTTCATACTAAAAATATTTCCGTAGGGTTTGGTTGTTGAAAATATTTTGGAAATAAATTAACAGAGGCAAAAAGGTGCCCAAATCTAGGTTTTAAAATAAAACAGTACTAAAAATATTTTCAAACATTTTTATAAATGGCACTATTAAATTCTATAGATTTTTCTAAGAATTTAGGTGCAAAAATAATTGGAATTAGATTTAATTTGGGGCCTGTGGGATTTGCAAAATCCCATAGAAAAGGAAAAAACAAAAAGGAGAGGAAATGGCCACTGGATCGGGGCCAGAGGCGGCTAGAGGCTGGGCCGGCCCAGCTGGCCAACCAGCCAGCCTCGCACGCGGTTAGGTTCAAACCTGACGTGTGGGGCCCAGTCGCTAGTGACACGAGGGGGTAGAGAGAGCGCGTGGGAGGGAGGAATAGAGGATGACAGGTGGGCCCCACCTGTCGGGTCCTTCTCCCACCTCGGGACAGGGAGGGGGAGAGCTCACCGGCGGCGGCATGGGGCACGGTGATGGCGGGCGATGGTGGGAACGGGCTCGAGGAATAGTAATCGTTCTCCTAGAGGTTGAACGGAGGCCGGAGGTGGTCGGAGTTGCCGGCGGCGAGCACCCATGGCGGAGGTGGCTTCGAGAGGTTTCCGGGGAGAGAAGAGGGGGGCCAGAGGGGAGAGAGGGGCCCGGGAGGCCTTTTTATAGCGGGGGCGCGAGTCCACTGACGAGCCGTGCACCGGGGAGGACGTGGCCGAGGCCAGAGGGAGAGGGAGGCTCGCAGGACTGCTCGGGGCATTCCTGGGGCTGGTCTACGCCGAGCAGGAGGAATGGGAGAGAGGAGGGTGCGCGTGTGAGGTCGCGGGTTGGCCGAGCCAGGGGGCGCTCAGCACGCGTGGGAGGAGGGAGGAGGAGGAGGAGATAGGAGGGGGCCGACAGCTTGCCTTGTTACGGACGCCGAGGGCATCTCGGGGGACACGCAGGGGAGGCCCAAGGTGGTCGGGGCTGGCCATTGGGCGATGGCTACATTGAGGGAGCGCACTGTAGCACGCTCCAGACCATGCGTATGGCCGGCATTGCTGCTGCGTGCGCGCTCTGGGGTGCCCACCTTGTCCACTAGCTCCTGGGGGCCTGGAGATGCTCTTTGGATGCCTTAGAGGCTAAGGAGAGCTAGGGGAGAAAAGAAATGGGAAGGGGAAGATAGAAAATGTGCTGCCAGGGGTAGAAATAGGGGTTTTACCCCACCTCATAGTGGTCTAATGACTTGGGATTTTTATAGGGGGTGCTTGGGCATTTCGTGAAGGTGTGGTAAAGCTTTGAGGGCAAGGGTAAAAGGGAAAGGGGTGAAAAGGCTGGTTTTACAAAATCACCAGAAGGTGTTTGATGGTGTTTTGGACAAGAAGATGTTTCCACCATACTGAGATATTTACCAGGGTCAAAGGCTAGGTAGAAATGAGGGGATTCACCAAGTTTGTGCTCAAGAGGAAAAAGTTGACAATGGAGGTTTGATGAACCCTAGAAATTAGCAGAATCAGATTTCTGTAGATCCATTGATGCTAGGCTTTTACCCTTGATGCACCACATAGTGTATCATCACTATTTTGCTATTATAGCATGCCCACAAAGTTTGAGGCCAAGGGGAGACACTTCACAATGTAAAGTTTCTTAAATTTGATTTTGGACAGGAATGGTTATGTGATGGTTTGATGAACCAAATCAACTTGGATTGAGATGAAACTTTGCAAGTTCATCACCTACGATAGTGTTGACTTGCTGGAATTTTCCTGGAATTTATTGAGAATATTTCTTATAGAAATATTTCAAAAGTTTGATCTGAACAGAAAGGGTTTTGAGGGATTTTGCCCATGATTTGATCATGCCCTTGTGTTGAAATTCATATATATGGAGGAAGGGTCCACCTAATTTGAGGATTTGCAGTGCAAACCTCATTTCAGGGGTTTTTGAAAACCTAATTTGAATAAATCATTTTTGTTTAAAACATTATTTGATAAAAATAGTTTTGGACACTATCCACATGGCATGATCATTGGGCAAGGGGTTTGGGACATGGAAGATGAATAGGAAGTGAAATAGAACCTAGTAGTGCCATAAAACACAATCAACAAGCAAGCAAATAATATAGTAAGCAAGCACAAGCACATAGAAAAAGTTTTAGTAGGCTCCAAATTTTATAAACCCAAACATAACAATGTGCTACAAACACAGGGTGTGATAAGCTGGCTCACGGGCTGGGTCCCTGTTGGCTTCTGATCCGGGCACTGCTTCATTTGCCGGTGTATGGCGCGCGGATCGATGATGCTTGGGAGCAGGGGCCGACGCGTTCATGGCGCTGTTGGATGCCTTCCTCTTGCGGGATAAACTCTTTTTCTTCTTGTTTGTTGCGGGAACAGAGAATGACCTAGGGTAATCGACTATGATAGCCACCTGAGATCAGTCAAGGATCTCTTGGTAAAGACTCCATCTTCAAACTCAATTAGAAGATTCGGGTCCTTGTGAAAACCCGGATCATCATCATGTGAATAGTCTTCGGGCTGGGGAGTCGGATAGTTGACTGTCTCTATGAAACTCCTCCATTCCTATTCACGTAAAGTTAAAAGGCTTCGTTCAAATAAAGGACGAAATGGAAACCCCGAACTATGTTCGTGGAGGGGAAAGGCTTACCCATTCGATAGGGTTGTGGCTTGAGTATCCCTCCTTGGTTGATCGCTGAATGAAATCCTCTTGCTCTCCTTTATACATGTCATCAAGGGCAGCGGCCAACGCTATCTGATTAGCGGGTCCCAGTCTTCGGGAGCGCATGGTGTCGCTTGTACCGTTGTAGTGCCACACGGGATGTATCCTCTATTGGAGAGGCTGCACACACCGGGTGATGGCAACGGCCATGACATCGGTCATGGTTAGGTTGTGATGGGTAAGCATCCGCACCTGAGCCACTAAGCGTTGTACTTCAACGCTGGCCTCTTGGGATGAACTCTTTGGCCGCCAGTTGTACCTTTTCTTGAAAGGGGCGTCAGGGTATTCGGGCAGACCTCTCCGAGCTGGCTCGAACAGGGGGACGTCTTCAATGTAAAACCACTCCGAAGTCCACTCTTCGGATTCCTTCAGTGTACCCACCGGATACCCCGTCCTTTCTATACGACATACTTCGGCTCCGTCGACCTCCAGGATTGCCTTCTCCCGAGTTTGAGGGACAAGGCATAGGTACTTCCTCCATAACTCAAAATGTGCCTCACAGCCCAGGAACATCTCGCAAAGGGCTACGAAGCCTGAAATATGTAGGATAGGCCCCAGGGTGAGATGGTGGAGTTGGATCCCGTAGAATTGCATCAATCCCCCAAGGAACGAATGGATAGAAAACCCGAGGCCCCGCAGGAGGAAGGGCACAAAGCATACGCGTTCCCCCTTTGAGTGTTGGGTAAACGCTCTACGAAGACCTCGTTGTTGTAAGAAGTTAAACCTGCACGGGTCACCGCCAGATACGAAGAAGGGAGATATCCTTAGAAGCAATACAGAGCAGATGGTCCAGTCCTGGAGACATGAGCAATAAGGGCGGGCGGAAGAGCTGGAGGCGCTTCCCATGTTTTTCGTAGATCTTCCGCTAGCAGTTTTTTCCGTTGGGGAGGAGGAGGATGTGGTCTAAACCACGATTCTATTTACTTAAATGGGTGTAGCCTCCGTTACGGAAGGGTAGCACTGTCAAAAATCGCTGAACCGCTCGCCTCCACGATGCGCGAAAATCGAGAGATGCTGGCAGTTATTATAATGGACCTGAAAAGCTCATGACGCTTGAGATTTCACCGATGACTGGTCGGTTGCCAAACAAGGAGTATGGGACTCACCTTGCAAGCTGAAGATTATGAAGATTATCCGGATATACACCGGCATTGAAGACTAGTCCGGGGGCTACTGAGAGAATCATGGAGTAAGGGGTCCTTGGATGGCCGACATATTTCCTATGGGCCGGATTTTGTGGGCCACAAAGTGATCATTGGGTGATCAAGGGCCCCGTAACTAGGGTGGAATCTTTGAGGAGCCATGGCGTGTTTTCGAAGTTGTCAGCCGTAGGTAGGCATGTTTACCTCTTCGGCATGTAACCGACCATGTGCGAACCCTAGGTACCCCCGGCGTCTATATAAGCCAGAGGGTTTTAGGCTGTAGAGATAGAACAAATCATCTAGGGTTAGCTCTTTGATCTCGAGGTAGATCGACTTTGTAACCTATACATCATCAATACAATCAAGTAGGACGTATGGTATTACCTCCATAGGAGGACCCGAACCTGGCTAAAACCTTGTCCCCTTCGTCTCTTGTTACCATCGATTCTAGTCTCACAGCACGGGACCCCCTACCCGAGATCCGCAGGTTTTGACACCGACAGCCGTGGTGTCGGGTGCCCCCGTTGATGAGCCCGGAGCGTCCGCCCCCCGGGCACTGCAGCCTCAACCTCCGGCACTCTACCTCCGCCGATGCCTCCATGGCTCGTGTCCGGAGCTGGAGCCTCAGGTGCCGGAACCTCTGGAGCCGAATCCTAAATGATGACTTCGGGGGGCTCCCGACGAAGTCGTGTTGCTGCCTGGCTCCGCCCCTTCGGTGGCACCAGCCGCACTCGTGGCCGCGCGGGCCTCCTCTTCGGCCTCCACGTCCGCCTCTGCCCGCCGTGCGGGTTCGTGCTTGTCCTTCGACCTCCTCTCCTGGCCAAGGCGGAAAGGCTCCCATGACTAGCCGTCTGCCTCCGCGCTGGCCCTCCCCGATGGCTACTTCCGTGCCGTCTCCTCCCACCGGCATCGCTCCTACTCGCGCTGCTATCGTTCAGCCGCCTCGAGGTCCTGCCACGCCTGGCGCTCCCTCTCCTCGGTAGTGTTTGGCGGTGCCGTGCTCGCCGCCCCAACGGCCATAGCCCTCCCTAGGGCACATGACTCCCTAGACGAACAAGATGAGAAGGGGGAGTTGACTGAAAAACAAGCAAGCACATAAGGAAAACAAAACTTACCCGATGACGACGGGGACTGCCCGCCTAGTGGGGCCCGTCCGGCCGACCCACTATTTCTTCCCGCCGCCTCTGCGGCTGCTGCCCGGCTGCCTGCTAGCTGCTCGCTTGGGGGCCGGCCTAGAGACGGCCGACTGCTTCCCCTTATCGCCTATCGCCGTGTCACCCTGGCTGGGCTCGCGGTCGATGCGGCGAACAAGCCTCCTCGGCACCGTGGTTTCATCCCCCGAGGCTTCATGCTCCTCTAGGGCCGCTGCATTGCACGTACTCTTCGATTCAGCATCGTCATCGATCCAATCCCGCAACAGCGATTGGGGGAGTAACTCACCCACCGACTTGGTGGCCTCCGTCTCCGTCTTCATCCCGCAGGCTTCGGACACGTCGGCTCGCTCCGACTCCGTCGGCTCCAAGTTGTCGGCATCCTTGACCTCCTCAGGATCCGACTCCGCCACGTCGGCAGCCGGCTCCCCGTACTTCTGTAGCTAGAGGAAGACCTACATGCAAGAGGAGCCCTCCTCCGTCAGGCCGAGGAAGGGCGCCGGCTTTGAAATAAAAAGAAAGGGTGGGGGACGGCTCATCACGTACCCGCGGAGCCGGACGGTCCAGGCTGTACCGGGCCTTCCCCCATTGCCATCCGCCCTCGTCCATCATGGCGGCTAAAATGGCGTTCACCCTCCTTGCCACCTGCATTGTCTTCAGCTCTTTGGTGGAGAGCCGGCAGGGGTCGTGCCGCCCTCCCATCTGGTAGATGAGGTGCGGCCAGCTCTGCAGCAGTTGTACCCGGCGTGCCACCATTGTGGCCAGGAGGTCCGAGGCCGTTAGCCCCTTCGTCCTAGTCATCACCACCAGGCGCTCGGAGAGCTGGTCATCCGTCTCGAGGGAGTGGGGCGGAGCCACCCTCCAGTTCAGCATCGCGACCGACGGCTGGTTGACGAAGTCTGGGAGGATGATGTAGTCCTCCTCTGGCTTCGCGTTCTTCACATAGAAGAACCCTTTTTCCCAGTTCTTCACCGTATCCTATAAGGAGAGTTGCGGGAATCCGGCTCCGGCTCGAAAGTGAATCAGGGCGGCTCCACAGGCGGTCATGACCTTTTGACCGGTTGCCGGATTCATCACCGTCTGGCGCTTGAGGTAGAAGAGTGATACGTCTCCATCATATCTACTTTTCCAAACTCTTTTGACCTTTATTTGTACTCTAATTTGCATGATTTGGATGGAACTAACCCGGACTGACGCTGTTTTCAGGAGAATTGCCTTGTTGTTATTTTTGTGCAAAAATAAAAGTACTCGGATTGACCTGAAAATTTACAAAGAATATTTTTGGAATTAATAAAAAATACTGGCGAAAGAATCAACCGGAGGGGGGCCACCCACAGGTGGCAAGCCTGCGAGGCGCGACCACCCCCTGTCCGCGCCTAGCAGGCTTGTGGCCCCCCTGTTGCTCCACTGACCTCAATTCCACTCCTATTTATTCCTATTTGCAGAGAAAAAATAAAGGAGAAGAGTTCATTGCTTTTCACGATACGGATCCGCCGCCACCTCTAGTTCTTCCTTGAGAGGCTAGATCTAGAGTCCGCTTTGAGCTCCGGAGAGGGGAAATCGACGCCATCGTCATCACCAACCATCCTTCATCACCAATTTCATGATACTCTCCTCCTTTCATGAGTAATCCCCTCATAGGTTTGCTGGACGTTGATTGGTTGGATGAGATTTATCATGTAATCGAGTTAGTTTTGTTAGGGTTTGATCCCTAGTATCCACTATGTTCTGAGATTGATGTTGCTATGACTTTGATATGCTTAATGCTTGTCACTAGGGCCCGAGTGCCATGATTTCGGATCTAAACCTATTATGTTTTCATGAATATATATATATGTGTTCTTGATCCTATCTTGCAAGTTGTAGACACCTATTACTAGTTATGATCTGCATCCCCAAGGTGACAATAACTGGGATTCTTTTCGGTGATTACCATAGTTTGAGGAGTTCATGTATTCACTAAGTGCTAATGCTTTGGTCCGGCTCTGTATTAAAAGGAGGCCTTAATATCCCTTAGTTTACAATAGTACCCCACTACCACGGGAGGGGAGGGAAAAAGATAGCATGCAAGTTCTTTTCCATAAGCACGTATGACTATATCTGGAATACATGCCTACATTACATTGATGAACTGGAGCTAGTTCTGTGTCACCGTATGTTATAACTATTGCATGATGAATGCCATCAAACGTAATTTTCCATCACTGATTGATTGCCTATGAGCTTTTCACATATTGATCTTTGCTAAGTTACTTTTCCATTGCTACTGTCACAATCACTACAAAACTGCTACTGTCACTATTGCCATCGTTACCGTTACTTCCATACTACTTTGCTACGGAATACTTTGCTGTAGATATTAAGTCTTTCAGGTGTGGTTGAATTGACAACTCAGCTGCGGATACTCGAGAATATTCTTTGGCTACTCTTTTGTCGTATCAATAAATTTTGGTTGAATACTCTACCCTCGAAAACTGTTGCGATCCCCTATACTTGCGGGTTATCAAAGAGTCGACACGAGAGCTCAATGCACGGGTCCACCCCCAAAAACCCCTTGCAGAGGGTGAAGAATGCCACCAGCTGCAAGACAACATTGGCGGCGAGATGATGCGGCTGCAGGCCGAACCGCATGAGGAACCGCTGGAAGAATGTGATCGCCGGCAGCCCGAGCCCGCGGAGGAAGTACTCGGTGAAAACCACCACCTCACCCTCTTGCGGGGCCGGAGCGTTCTCTGCCCCGGTGACGCGTGCCTCCAGGTGCTCTTCTGACGGTAACTTGTGGTGGTGGCGGAGGTTCTTGATGAAGTGCTCGACGACGTCACTGCCGTCCCAAGCACCCTTGCTTGCCATGGCCCCCAAAGGGTCTCGCGGTCGTGGCGGCGGGCGTGAGGGCTCGGTCGTAGTGCGGCTCTCCGACGGGGGTGGGCGGCGGAGTGGCGAATGCGTGACCTCCGCTCTTCCTCTCTCTTTCTCTCAATGGGGAGGGGATGTGCGACGAAGACGATGTGTCTAGGGTGGAGGGAGCGAATGTGCCGTTCTGCTCCTCTCCCCTTCCATTTAAACCCTATGCGGTGGGTAGTAGGGGCGACAGTACCTCTGCGTGGCTTGTTAGGCAACAGCCCGCTATGCTCCCCACATGGTGTGTCTCCTCTGCCCATCGGGGCATTCGAGGCGTCCTGCGAAGCGTCGGCTGGATACGGAGCCGTTCGCCGCGCACCCATGCCTTCCAGCTCCTGGATCGTGCAATAATGATGGAACACAAGACTCAAGCCGGTGAGGTCCGCGGCCGCTCACCGGTGGGCCCCCCTGCTTTGGGGATTACTAACGGGGGGATAACCCCGGGTAGCCTCAGTCGGCTCTTTACTCCAAATTTTCAAAACGACTACAGGGCGAGCCTCCTCCCCCTACAGTCCGGCTCCGCGCTGCCAACTGCGACGGGATGGCCGGCTAGAGGCGGAGACGGTCGGCTCTCTAGCCGGTGATGCATTGGATACCGTGGCTAGGGCATGCGTGGCTAAAATGCCCCCTTGTCCCATCGGGGGTTAGCGCCCGCATGGCTACAGTGAGGGCGACAGTACCTCTGACTCTGGCTGACTGCGACCGGCCTTACAACACAGTGCCGGCATGCCCTCAACCACTCCATTACCTACCCCGACGTGGCTACAGCAGGCCGGCCGTACTGCTGACAACATCCGGCTTCCACTAGACGACGCCCCAAAGGATGACCCGTGCCTCGACGCGATGGGCACGGGGGCCTACCAGGTGGGCCCCCTCTGGTTCCCGACAGGACACCACAGCCGACAGGCCCTGCTGGTGACAAGACCCCTCAGCCGAGGGCCCCACAGCTAGTTAGAGAGACCACCAGCTGGGGCCCTCCAACAATCTCTACTCATATCGTATTTTGATGGGTTGGCCTATAAAATCCCCCGGAGCTTCCCCATGCATGGGGAAATCACTATCATAGCAACACACACACACACACACACACTCCCACGTAGAGAGGCAGCGAAGGCAAGCTAGCTCCTTCCTCCTCTAGCAATACAGCTCAAGGAGCACCACTGTAGTCCCCTTTAGTTCATCAACGAGACTAGTAGTACTAGGGGTATTACCTCCCATGGAGGGCCCCTGAACTGGGTACATCGTGTGTCCTGCACCGTTTGTCCCCGATCCCGCTCCCAGAGTCCACCGACGTCCATCAGCCCCAAGCACTCTCGATAAGCCTACCCATGGCATCTGTCATGGGAAAAACAACGACACTATCATAAGAGATAGTTTTGGCCTTTCCTTTGCCACAAAAGGATTGGGATACCTTGCTGCATCTTACCTATTGTTATTGTTACTTGCTCGTTACAAATTACCTTGCTATCAAACTACTTACTACTCACAATTTCAGTGCCTGTAGAAATTACCTTGCTGCAAACCACTTATCATTTCCTTCTGCTCCTCGTTGGGTTCAACGCTCTTACTTATCGAAATGAATACGATTGATCACCTATACTTGTGGGTCATCAATCCTGGTAGACCATTAAGAGGAAGTGTATATTACGTGGTTGATGTGGTCGTACTCTTCATGATCCAATCGTGATCCAATCCGATCAAGCATCAAACGGACGACACCTCTGTGTATATCACACGCGCGGCTCATTGACGTCTCCTCCTTCTTGATCCAGCAAGCGAGGGAGGAGACATAGATGGGATCTCAACCAAAATGACAACATGGTGAAGAAGGTGTTGGTGCATGATAACCCACAAGTGTAGGGGATCGTTTGTAGCCTTTTTCGATAAGTAAGAGTGTGGAACCAAACAAGGAGTTGAAGGTAGAATGAATATTCTCTCTAGTTGTATCGACCATCGATACAACTCTACGCAGGCTAACGCTTACTTTACCTAGAACAAGTATGAAACTATTTTGCTGGAAGGAAATTAGAAGTTCTTAGTAGGTGTAATAGATAGTTCTACAAGGTAATAAAGAACACCAAGATAAAAGTTAGGTATTGTTTTAGATAAATATTAATTAAGTTAATTTTTTAGTAGAGATATTTTTGTAACACAAGAGAAAGGTTTGTCCCTAGGCAATCGATAACTAGAACAGTAACCATGATTACAGTTTTATATGAGGAAGAGGCATACGCTAACATACTTTCCGTACATGGATCATATGAACTTATGATTGGACCTCTAGCAAGCATCCGCAACTACTAGGAAGCATTAAGATAAACCCAACCATATCATTAACACATCAAGTCCTCTTTACTCCCACACATAAACAACCCCATTACTCGGTTGTAATCTTTTGTCACTCTAGCCACCCACTATAAGCAGATCATAAAATATTGAAACACCCTACAGCAGGAATCCCCCACGTGTATGCGACATGGAAGGCACCATAGGGTAGCACCAATATAAAACATACAACTCAAACCAATCACGATCATCAATGAACCCATAGGACAAAAGAAATCTACTCAAACATCATAGGATAGCCACACATCATTGGATAATAATATATAGCATTAAGCATAATGTTTGAGTATAGATTACAATGGGAAAGAGAGGTCTTACGCCGCTGCATAGATGGAGAGAGAGTTGGTGGTGACGGCGACAAAGTTCTTGGTGTAGATTGCCGTCATGATGGTTACCCCGGCGACGCTCTTGCGCCACCGGGAGAGAGGGGGAGAGAGCCCCTCATCCTTCTTCTTCCTTGGTCTCCCCCTAGATGGGAGGAGAGTTTACCCTCTGGTCCATGGCCGCCATGGCTCCTGGAGGGCAGCAAGCCCTCCGAGATTGGATCTCTCTCTCTGTTTCTCTTCTGTTTTCGTGACTGTTTTCTCACCCCTTCACCATTTCTCACATATACGGATATCCGCAACTCCGATTGGGCTGAAATTTTCAGGGCATATTTATCGGGAAATTATATTTCTTACGACGAAAGAGGGCCCCCAACATTAGTGCAGGCTCCTGCTATACCAATTATTTTTAACACCTTTCCACGACGTAGTCTTAAACCGTTGCCTTGCATGTGAAGGCGATAGGGGGAGGGGGGCTATCCCACACGACACGGAAAACCCGTTGGCGATGCCTGCTCCCGATCACACACGATGGGCAAAAATCTATCGTGTGCGATTGGAAGGGCCATCACAAACAGACATATTGGGGAAGTCGTGTTAGATGTGCTTAGCATCCCACACAGTGAATCCCAAATGTACATTTCTATTCGTATTGTACATCACACACAATTTTCTGCATAACATCGTTTGTGTTAGGGGTGGCCATCACGCACGATGCATAGAAGAAACTATTTGGCATAGGGCTGTCCATCACACACACATTTTATGTGAAAACGTTTGGGAATGGGTGTTCTAACGCACACTGTTTTTGGCCGGAAGTCTTGTTTTTTTTCACAAATCCAACAGGCCAATTTTCTAGAAACCGTGTGGGTTTGTTGAGGTCATCGCTCACGGTGTTCTACGACAAACCGTCTACAATATGAAACCCCAATAACCAGGCTAATTGATCTATTATTTATAATCCATCTAGTAAACAAATTGACACTTCATATCAAGCACACAATAATTTCATTTCGTATTATGACAACCAGGATTTCATAATTGAAATATATCAGAGTACAACATCATATAGGCTATACTACCTAGCTACCCAATTACACGACAGGACCGAGTTTCACATGCAACATCTAAAACATTTGGAAAATAGCATCATATATGGTAAATAGACAGATGAATCTCATCTAGAAAACTATTGAAGTAGAAGGCGAATATTGAGCCTTCACTAATGTCGAAGGTCCTTGCAACTTTATGCCAGTGTCTATGGATGGTTGCCTGCCCATCCTTCATCCTCTTGAGGAAGACTTCAAGATTATATGGTGGGTGTTGTATGAATACCTTCCTCACCTCTTGGCTATACAGGTGGTTCGAGACGTACTCATTGATGAACTGCTTTGGAAAGGATTGGAAACAAAGATACGCATAAATTTCATGTTGAAAAATTGAAATGTCACAAAGGGAAAAAGGACAAGGTAAAAGAGATAGTACCATCCTATGGTTCACTGATGTCTTCTTCATTGTGCACACAAACAACTTGTTGTTTTTCGTCGCAAGTTTCTTTATCTTAACAATCTTTTTGAGTTTCTTGATTTGACGGATATTCATGAACACATCATTTCCCCACATGCAAAATGGGTCGAACAGTGGGTCTAAACCTCTTACAACAGGACCTACATGTGGAAGACCAATATATTATTAGAAACCTAAATATTAGAATGTTGGGGAACGTTGCATGGGAAACAAAAATTTTGCTACGCACAAGAAGATCTATCCATGGTGATGAGCATCTATGAGAGGGAGAGTGGATATACATACCCTTGTAGATTGCTAAGCGGGAAGCGTTAAGAAACGCGGTTGGTGTAGTCGAACGTCTTCGCGATCCAAATTGCCGTGCGTCCCGCGATCCAATCACGATACGTCCCGCAATCCGATCACGATCCGTCCCGCGATGCGATCACGATCTGTCCCACGAACTTGATCACGATCCGTCTCACGAACTTGACCACAATCCTTCCGATCTAGCACCGAACGGACGACACCTCCGCGTTCAACACACGTACAACTTGATGACGATCTCCACCGTCTTGATCCAGCAAGAAGGAGTGGAGAGGAAGAAGAGTTCTCCGGCAGCCTGAGGGCGCTCCGGCGATGGTGGTGGAGCAATTCCGGCAGGGCTTCGCCTAAGCACTGCAGAAAACCGATCTAGAGGAGAAACTATGCACTGGAGGAACGGGTAGCACGTGGCTGAAAATCTAGTGCAAAAACCCTCAATACCACCATTATATATAGGAGGAGAGGAGGAGAGGAGGCAGCTTGGCCTCCAAGCCTCCTAGGCTTCGGCCGAACTAGGAGAGGAGGAATCCACCTCCTCCACTCCTAGTAGGATTAGGATTCATCCTTTTTTTTTCCTTTTTGCATTTTTCCACCTTTTTCCTTTTGGATTTTCTTCTACAACCACATGGGCCTTGTGTGGGAGTTTCTACCAGCCCACTAAGGGCTATATTCACTCTCCCACATCCCATGAAGCCTCTTGGGTCGAAATACCCCTCCCGGAGGTCTCCCGGTACACTACCGGCACTTCCGGTACACTACCGATAAGCCCGGAACTTTACCGGCAACCAAAACAGGACTTCCTATATATGAATCTTTACCTCCGGACCATTCCGGAGCTCCTCGTGATGTCCAGGATCTCATCCGGGACTCCGAACAAACTTCGGTCACCACCATACATAACTTTATACTACCCAAACGTCACCAAATCTTAAGTGTGTAGACCCTGCGGGTTCGAGAACTATGTAGACATGACCGAGACACCTCTACGGTCAATAACCAATGGCGGGACCTAGATGTCGACATTGGTTCCTACATATTCTACGAAGATCTTTATCGGTCGAACCTCTATGTCAAGGATTTAGTTAATCCCGTATGATGTTCCCTTTGTTCTTCGGTATGTTACTTGCCCGAGATTCGATCGTCGGTATCTCCATAACTAGTTCAACCTCGTTACTGGCAAGTCTCTTTACTCATTCCGTAATACAAGATCCCGTGACCAACACTTAGTCACATTGCTTGCAAGGCTTATTGTGATGTTGTATTACCGAGTGGGCCCTGAGATACCTCTCCATCACACAAAGTAACAAATCCCAGTCTTGATCCATGCCAACTCAACAGACACCCTCGGAGACACCTGTAGAGAACCTTTATAGTCTCCCAGTTACGTTGCGACATTTGATACACACAAGGTACTCCTCCGATATCTGTGAGATGCATGATCTCATGGTCATAGGAACATATACTTGACATGGAGAAAACAGTAGCAATAAACTGACACGATCATAAGCTACGTTTGTAGTTTGGGTCTTGTCCATCACATCATTCTCCTAATGATGTGACCCCGTTATCAAATGACATCTCATGTCCATGGCTAGGAAACCTTAACCATCTTTCAATCAATGAGCTAGTTCACTAGAGGCGTACTAGGGACATTGTGTTTGTCTATGTATCCACACATGTATCCATGTTTCCAATTATTACAATTATAGCATGGATAATAAACGATTATCATGAACAAAGAAATACAATAATAAACACTTTATTTATTGCCTCTAGGGCATATTTCCAATAGTCTCCCACTTGCAGTAGAGTCAATAATCTAGTTCACATCACTATGTGATTTACATTGTAATGAATCGAACACCCATGCAATTCTGGTGTTGATCATGTTTAGCCCTTGGAAGAGGTTTAGTCAATGGATCTGCAACATTCAGATCCGCGTGCACTTTGCAAATATTTATGTCTTTCTCCAAGATGTAATCGCAGATGGAGTTGAAGTGTCGCTTTATGTGTCTGGTCCTCTTGTGAAACCTTGGATCATTGGCCAGAGCAATGGCACCAGTGTTGTCACAGAACAGGTTCATTGGATTCAGTGCACTAGGCACTACTCCAAGATCTGTCATGAACTGCTTCATCCAGACACCTTCCTTTGCCGCCTCCGAGGCTGCGATGTATAACGCTTCACACGTAGAATCAGCTACCACGCTTTGCTTGGAACTGCACCAGCTTACCGCTCCCCCGTTAAGAATAAATACGTATCCAGTTTGCGACTTAGAGTCGTCCGGATCAGTGTCAAAGCTTGCATCGACGTAACCCTTTACGACGAGCTCTTCATCACCTCCATAAAGGAGAAACATTTCCTTAGTTCGTTTCAGGTACTTAAGGATATTCTTGACCGCTTGCCAGTGCTCCATTCCAGGATCACTTTGAAACCTTCCGACCATACTTATGGCAAGGCTGACATCGGGTCTTGTGTACAACATTGCATACATGATAGAGCCTATGGCTGAAGCATAGGGGATGACACTCATCTTTTCTCTATCTTCTGCAGTTACTGGGCATTGAGTCTTACTCAACTTCACACCTTGTAATACAGGCAAGAACCCCTTCTTGGACTGTTCCATTTTGAACTTCTTCAAAACTTTATCAAGGTATGTGCTCTGTGAAAGTGCTATTAAGCGTCTCGATCTATCTCTATAGATCTTAATGCCTAATATTAAAGCAGCTTCTCCTAGGTCCTTCATTGAAAAATTCTTGTTCAAATATTCCTTCACGCTTTCCAGCATTTCTAAATTGTTTCCAATCAGCAATATGTCATCCACATATAATACTAGAAATGCTATAGAGCTCCCACTCACTTTCTTGTAAATACAAGCTTCTCCGTAAACGTGTATAAACTCAAACGCTTTGATCACCTCATCAAAGCGCTTATTCCAACTCCGAGATGCTTGCACCAGTCCATAAATGGATCGCTGGAGTTTGCAAACTTTGTCAGCATTTGCTGGATCGACAAAACCTTCGGGTTGCATCATATACAACTCTTCGTCCAGGAAACCATTGAGGAACGCTGTTTTTACATCCATCTGCCAAATTTCATAGTCGAAAGGCAGCTATTGCTAACATGATTCTGACAGACTTAAGCATCGCTACAGGTGAGAAAGTCTCATCGTAGTCAACTCTTTGAACTTGTGAAAAACCCTTTGCCACAAGTCGAGCTTTATAAACGGTGACATTACTTGTAGCGACCTGACTCAAAATGAGTCAAGCCTCTGTGTTTTCTGTGCCATCCCTAGATCAGTATGCTGGCACACACAATACATCAATGTATATATCAAAGTGCAATCACATGTAAATAACGTAAAACTGATATATACCTTAAAATAGCAGCGGATACAGTCAACGGGAGTGGAGTCCCAATAACACCAACGGCAAGTTGAGTGCGGACCATAACCCTGAATCGTACTCTTACCCGTCGTAGAAGAGTATCTGCAACATAAGACGTTGCAGCCGTGTAGGTCGGCATTTTGAATATGCTGGCAAGATCACCATAGAAGAACAGAAGAATAAACCATACTATATGCAATAAGGCTTTATGGCTCTGTGGCTAAGTTCTTTGCATAAAAGCTGATTTTGTTTTCCTACAACAAAGGAATATCAGGAATTTCACTATAGAGTTACCTATCATGACATGGTTCCGCCAACCAATGTCTCAATGCCCATAAGTATCATAAGTTGCCCACAATTAGTTATCAGTCCAGTGTTGAGAGTTCAGAGATAGATCCAAGTCTAGAAGCTCAAATTGTCCGTAACCGGGGACACGGCTAATCGATTAGGTTTAACTCTGCAGAGTGTTGTGTACTTTACCCACAAGATTCTTTCCCTCCTGGTAAGTCCTCGCACTGCCTGGTGTTTGAGAACAGGATGAAAGAAACATGGTCTTTCAGAGTGCTTCCCTGACTGTCCGACAGTGCCCATCCCAATCCTAACAGCGACTACATCTCGTAGCACTGCCCAGCAAAGTCACAACAAAGATCAACCAAGCCAGAGCCCATAATGACTTGTGGCTACACAAGTAAGCTTCCGGGCATGAAGTATTCATCCTTCTCTTTGAGTCTGGGTGAAGCTTTCCGCAAGATGTCATGGCGCTTCTCCATGCATCCCGGCCACTCACTGGTTTCTCCAGGGTGCCCAATCAACCATCCTTCACCCAGTAGTGTGTATTGAAAACTTGTCTTCTCGAGTCTTGAAGTCTTGAGGTCTTGAAGATGCAGGACTTGAAGATGTCTTCATGAAGTCGTCGTTTTGACGTGGAGTCCTTCTTCACACCACTCACGAACACTCATACCAGACCCCATCTACTTTAGCATAGCATTGCACTAACTAGCGTTCCCGGGGCTTTAGTAACCAGTGGTGGGTTCCTACCTCATGCATTCTACTCAACTACAAGAATTTCAATAACACTACGGGAGGGATATGTTGAATGATGTCACTACATGCAATAAAAACATAGGTATGAAATAGATGGTCAAGGTGAACTTGCCTGTACTGTTGATGAAGAGAAAGATCGCTCTCAGAGATAACTTGATAGACTATTCGTCACTCTCCGATGAAATCTATAATCAAGCATTACATACATATAAGCAATCATACTGGCAATCAATTCTAACAATCACAAGGTAACACAAGAAACAAAATCAACAAGGTTGATGAAAGAAATACTTAAGACAAAGTTGAAACACAAAACTCCAACAAATTCAAAAGTAACACAAAACCCAAAGCATAGTAAAATATAATCAAAGGATTTTAGTAAATATTTTGTTAGCAAAATGAATTACTTTTGAAGAACAAGTAAAACTATGCAAACAATATTCTAAACAACACAAGTGTTTGCCTAATGAACTTAACTACAAGCACAACCATAAACTAAGAGAAAACAAATTATGAAACAACTTAGTTAACAGAAAGTAATTAAATAAAATCTTTATTATAAAACAGAATTAAGTCATCTAAAACTTTGTGAAAAGAGTTTCTATGAAACTAAATTGTTTTTATAACATATTACCTAATGAAAATAATATAGTTTTCCTATCATAATAGAGCAAAACTAAATTATTTTATTAACAAATCATTACTTAACAGAAATGAATAAGTACAAATTTTTATTTGAAAACAGAATCTATTTATATAAAACTTTGTTGGAATAAACTATTACTAACTAGTTTGTTTATCACAAATTAAACCTATTTGAAAATGTATAGTGTTCCTATAACAACATGGTAGTAAACTAAGCAAATTATTTTTATTTTAACAACAAGTAATTCACCTAAAGTTTAACTAACAGAATATACTAAATCAAATATATAATTAACTCAGATTTAAAACTAACAAAATAAAACTAATTAAACTATATTAACAAACTAAACAGATTCTGTTTCTAGTTAAAACCCTAATAAATTTTATTTTAAAAATTCTCAAACTCTGCCTAATGATAACTAAGATCACTAGTGACAAGTAGGAAAAAGAATCAATCAAAAATTTATTTTAGAACTCAAGATATTCAGAAAACAAAATTTAAATCAAATCTGTCCAAATTCAAATTGAATTATTCAAACATAGTCAAATTTGGTATTCACAGAAACTAGAGGAAATTTGTGATCTAATGCACAAGAATTCAATTGAAAACAATTAAGAACATAAAAGTTATAAGCAAAACAAATCTGAAACTATTCTGGAAACAGAAATTAAATCAGAAATGAAAATACGTTTCTAACGGACAGGTGGGCTACGTGTCGCTCTTTGGTTGGCTACGGATGTGAGCGTGCGGGCGAATACGAGCGGGTGACCGGTACTTAGCAGAAAACGTTTCGCGAATTTAAATGTTATGATCTGGATCGTTGGATCCAGATCCAACGCACACAGAGGAGGGTGAGCTCACAGGGGTGGTTTGCCGGCAATGAGCGTCTCTGGCGACGGCGACGGCGACGGCGTGACGCAGGCGAGCTCTCTGGTGGGTCTCCGACGACGGTGTTGGCACTGGTTGACGCGGCGATGAGTGGGGCGTCTAGTGGTGGCGTCGGACGAGCTTGGGGACGACGGAGATGAGAGGTACGAGCTCGAGGGCGGTTCGGACTCCGGCGAGGTCGACGGTGTGGCGGCTCTGGGGTCTCCGAGGCTCAGGCAGGGGATGGGGAGATGCGGGCGAGCGAGGGAAGCTCGGTGATGGGCTCGGGAGAGCTCAGGGAGGGCAGGGTGGAGCGGTGGCGTGGTAATGGCGCGGCGGCCGTGGTGATGTCCGGCGAGGAATCCTGACGAGAGAGAGGCACGGGCAGAGGGGCGAAGGGGGGGAATGGAGAGAGGAGAGGTGCCGGCTACTTATAGGGGTCTCAGGGGGTCGGGGGAGTAAGGAGGGAGGGCGTCCGCGTCGAGGGAAAACCGGCGATGGCGTCGGGCGCGGGAGGAGGGTGATGACCGGCGACGGTTTCGGTCGGGCGCGTGGGACCGGCCTGTCAGTGAGAGAGCGAGAGGGGGTGTTATTAGCGGTGACCGTTATGAAATAAAATCGGCTTTAAAGGCTGTGGGCCGGCCGGTTTTATTATAAACCGTTACCGTTTCCTATTTATGATTTTACCAGAGCCATAAACTTGATCAATGCATTCGAATAAATTCCAAATATAGTCAAATTTTATATCAAAATTAACAGAATAATAAATGCCATTTAATGGACATTTTTATTCTGGCATTTGAAAAAAAACATTTTTCAGAAAATGCCTTAATTGGCTTTATTTACTTTTGCAAATATTTTTCAAATAACTTTTTGGGTTTGATGATTCAAAAACTTCAAAAATTACCCCTTGTCTTGGAGTGTCATGTTACTCCTCTCAAATTTTGTCAGGGTTTTGAATTCTTTGAAAATTTTGGATAGGGACCAATATGAAATGGATTTTCAAAATAATCCAGAGGTTTTCAAAAGCTCTTTCAATTCCTTCTTTTAAACTTCCAACTCATATTTCTTAAAATTTGAGGAAGTCATATTATCCTCTCTCATGAAAATCATTGAGTTGCATAAAGTTTTCTGAATTTGAAATATTTTCAAAATGGAAATTCAAATCATTTTCAAATCCCTTTTCATTTCTTTAAATGGAAGAAGTCATGTCATCTTCACTCTAGGGTTTTGGTGATGAAATGAATTTGAATTCCCGGTGATCAAAATGCAGATTGAAAGTTTTGGGAAAGTCATTTTATTCCCTCTCATTAAAATTTCAAAAGTTTCAAAATTCCACTCAATTTCACACAATCAATCACACAACATTCAAAAAAACAATTACTTATTTATTTAATATAACATTTCAAAATTTAGAATTTTGGGATGTTACATTACTGTCCGCGTCTGTTTTCTTCTTAAAGATCCATTTGTTCTGAATGGCCTTTTGCCCTTCAGGTAATACTTCCAAAGTCCATACTTTGTTTTCATACATGGATTCCATCTCGGATTTCATGGCCTCTAACCATTTCTCGGAATCCAGGCCCATCACTGCTCCTCCATAGCTCGTAGGTTCATTGTTGTCCAACAACATGACCTCCAAGACAGGGTTGTCGTACCACTCAGGGGTAGTACGCGACCTTGTCGACCTACGAGGTTCAATAGCTGCTTGATCCGAAGCTTCATGATTATCATCATTAACTTCCTCTTCTACCGTTGTAGGTTCCACAGAAACATCTTTCTGCGCTGCGCTACTTTCTGGTTGAAGTAAAGGTTCAATAACCTCATCAAGCTCTATTTTCCTCCCACTCGATTCTTTCGATAGAAACTCTTTCTCAAGAAATGTTCCGTTTTTAGCGACAAACACTTTGATTTCGGATCTAAGATAGAAGGTATACCCGACTATCTCTTTCGGGTATCCTATGAAGAATCATTTCTTCGCTTTGGGTTCCAGCTTTTCAGGCTGAAGCTTTTTGACATAAGCATCACATCCCCAAACTTTAAGAAACGACAACTTTCGCTTCTTGCGAAACCACAGTTCATATGGCATCATCTCAAAGGATTTTGATGGTTCCCTATTTAAAGTGAATGCAGCTGTCTCCAATGCATAACCCGAAAACGATAGTGGCAAATCAGCAAGAGACATCATAGAACACACCATATCTAATAAGGTTCGATTACGATGTTCAGACACATCATTACGCTGTGGTGTTCCGGGCGGTGTCAACTGTCAAACAATTCCACACTGTCTTAAGTGACTACCAAACTCATAACTCAGATATTCACCTCCTAGATCAGATCGCAGGAACTTAATCTTTTTGTTATGATGATTGTCAACTTCACTCTGAAATTGCTTGAACTTTTCAAACGTTTCAGACTTGTGTTTCATTAAGTAAATATACCCATATCTACTTAAGTCATTAGTGAAAGTGAGAAAATAATGATATCCACCACGCGCTGTAACATTCATTGGACCGCACACATCAGTGTGTATGATTTCCAATAAGTCACTCGCCCGTTCCATTGTTCTAGAGAACGGCGTTTTAGTCATCTTGCCCATGAGGCATGGTTCACATGTGTCAAGTGATTCAAAATCAAGTGACTTCAAAAGTCCATCAGCATGGAGCTTCCTCATGCATTTTACACCAATATGACCTAAACGGCAATGCCACAAGAAAGTGGTACTATCATTATCAATTTTACATCTTTTGGCAACAATGTTTTGAACATGTGTGTCATCACTATCAAGATTCAATATGAATAAACCCCTAACATTGGGTGCATGACCATAAAAGATATTACTCATATAAATAGAACAACCTTTATTCTTTGATTTAAATGAGTAACCGTCTCGCAATAAACAAGATCCAGATATAATGTTCATGCTTAACGCAGGCACTAAATAACAATTATTCAGGTTCATCACTAATCCTGAAGGCAATCGAAGAGAGAGCGTGCCGACGGCGATCACATTAACCTGGGAACCATTTCCCACGCGCATCGTCACTTCGTCCTTTGCCAGCCTTCGTTTATTCCATAGTTCCTGCTTTGAGTTGCAAATGTGAGAAACCGAACCGGTATCAAATACCCAGGCACTACTACGAGAGCTAGTAAGGTACAGATCAATAACATGTATATCATATATACCTTGTTTGTCGTTGGCCGCCTTCTTGTCAGCCAGGTACTTTGGGTAGTTCCACTTCCAGTGACCAGTTCCTTTGCAATGAAAGCACTCAGTTTCTGGCTTGGGTCCATGCTTGGGCTTCTTTGCAGGAGTAGCAATTGCTTTGCCATCCTTCTTGGTTTTACCCTTCTTGCCCTTGCCCTTGACTTTGCCATTTTCTTGAAACTAGTGGTTTTATTGACCATCAACACTTGATGTTCTTTCTGGATTTCAGACTCAGTGACTTTTAACATTGCAAACAGCTCGGCGACTGACTTGTTCATCCCGTGCATGTTATAGTTCATCACAAAGCTCTTGTAACTAGGTGGCAGTGATTGACGAACTCTGTCAGTGATCGCCTCTGGCGGAAGGGCAATTCCCAACTCTGCTAGACGACTTGAATACCTAGACATTCTGAGTATATGTTCACTGATAGACCCATTCTCCTCCATCTTGCAAGCATAGAACTTATCGGAGGTTTCATACCTCTCGATCCGGGCGTTCTTCTGAAAGATAAACTTCAACTCCTGGAACATCTCATATGCTCCATGACGTTCAAAACGTCTTTGAAGTCCCTGTTCTAAGCCATACAATATTGCACACTGAACTATTGAGTAATCTCCAGTACGTGCCTCCCAAGTGTTCTTAACATCTTCGGAGGTCATGTCTTCTGGTTGGTTACCAAGCGGTGCATCAAGGACATATGATTTCTGGGAAGCTGTGAGGATAATCCTCAGATTACGGGCCCAGTCAACAAAGTTACTTCCATCATCTTTTAGTTTAGCTTTCTCTAGGAACGCATTAAAATTTAGGGGTGCTACTGCGCGAGCCATCGATCTACAACATAAATATGCAAAGTTCACTTAGACTATTGTTCAAGATAATGAGTTTAGTTAATCAAATTGCTAAAGCTCCCACTCAATTTGACATCCCTCAAGTCATCTGAGTGTCACATGATCCAAATCCACCAACTCAAGTCCGATCATCACGTGAGTTGAGGTGGCTTCAATGGTGAACATCATTATGTTGATCATATCTACTATATGACTCATGTTCGACCTTTCGGTCTCTTGTGTTCCGAGGCCATGTCTGTACATGCTAGGCTCGTCAAGTTTAACCCGAGTGTTCTGTGCGTGCAACAATGGCTTGCACCCGTTGTATGTGAACGTAGAGTCTATCACACCTGATCATCACGTGGTGTCTCAACACGACGAACTTTCGTAACGGTGCAAACTCGGGGAGAACACAAATTTTATCTTGAAATTTAGGTGAGGGATCACCTTATAATGCTACCGTCGTACTAAGCATAACAAGGTGCATAAAAGGATTAACATCACATGCAATTCATAAGTGACATGATATGGCCATGAACTTGTGCTTTAGATCTCCATCTTGAAAGCACCAGCATGATCTTCATCATCACTGGCATGACACCATGATCTCCATCATCTTGATCTCCATCAACGTGTCGCCATCGAGGTTGTCACGCCCTGCATGCTTCTACTACTATTGCTACCGTTTAGCGATAAAGTAAAGCATTACATAGCGCTTAATGATTGACACGCAGGTCATACAATAATTAAAGACAACCCTATGGCTCCTGCCGGTTGCTGTACTCATCGACATGCAAGTCGTGAAATTCTATACATCACATGATCATCTCATACATCACATATATCACATCATGTAATTGGCCATATCAAATCACAACATACCCTGCAAAAATAAGTTAGACGTCCTCTAATTGTTGTTGCATGTTTTACGTGGCTGCTACGGGTTTCTAGCAAAAATGATTCTCACCTATGCATAAACCACAACGGTGATACATAATTTGGTTTTCAACCTTCTCAAGGACCGCCTTTGTCGAATCCGATCCAACGAAAGTGAGAGAAACTGCCACCCGCAAGCCATCTAGGCAACACGTTGCGTCGAGGGAACCGGTCTCTCGTAAGCATATGAGTAATGTTGGTCCGGGCCGCTTCATCTCACAATACCGCTGAACCAAAATCCGACCAAGGGAGGAAGCAATCTAAGCATCAACGCCCACAGACCTTTTGTGTTCTACTCGAGATCTCATCTACACATAGACCTAGATCATGATGCCACTCTTGGGGAACGTTGCATGGGAAACAAAAATTTTGCTACGCACACGAAGATCTATCCATGGTGATGAGCATCTATGAGAGGGAGAGTGGATATACATACCCTTGTAGATTGCTAAGCGAGAAGCGTTAAGAAACGCGGTTGGTGTAGTCGAACGTCTTCACGATCCAAATCGCCATGCGTCCCGCGATCCAATCACGATCCGTCCCGCGATCCGATCGCGATCCGTCCCACGAACTTGATCACGATCCGTCTCACGAACTTGATCACGATCCTTCCGATCTAGCACCGAACGGACGGACCTCCACGTTCAGCACACGTACAGCTTGATGACGATCTCCACCATCTTGATCCAGCAAGAAGGAGTGGAGAGGAAGAAGAGTTCTCCGGCAGCCTGATGGCGCTCCGGCGATGATGGTGGAGCAATTTCGGCAGGGCTTCGCCTAAGCACTGCAGAAAACCGATCTAGAGGAGAAACTATGCACTAGAGGAACGGGTAGCACGTGGCTGAAAATCTAGTGCAACAAGCTTCAATACCACCAGTATATATAGGTGGAGAGGAGGAGAGGAAGCAGCTTGGCCTCCAAGCCTCCTAGGCTTCGGCCGAGCTAGGAGAGGAGGAGTCCACCTCCTCCACTCCTAGTAGGATTAGGATTCATCCTTTTTTTTCCTTTTTTCCTTTTTCCACCTTTTTCCTTTTGGATTTTCTTATCCAACCACATGGGCCTTGTGTGGGAGTTTCCACCAGCCCACTAAGTGCTAATATTCACTCTCTCACAGCCCATGAAGCCTATTGGGTCGAAATACCCCTCCCGGAGGTCTCCCGATACACTACCGGCACTCCCGGTACACTACCGATAAGCCCGGAACTTTTCCGGAGACCAAAACAGGACTTGCTATATATGAATCTTTACCTCTGGACCATTCCGGAGCTCCTCGTGATGTCCAGGATCTCATCTGGGACTCCAAACAAACTTCAGTCACCACCATACATAACTCTATACTACCGAAACGTCACCAAACCTTAAGTGTGCAGACCCTGCGGGTTAGAGAACTATGTAGACATGACCGAGACACCTCTACGGTCAATAACCAATGGCGGGACCTTTATGTCCACATTGGTTGCTACATATTCTACGAAGATCTTTATCGGTCGAACCTCTATGTCAAGGATTTAGTTAATCCCGTATGATGTTCCCTTTGTTCTTCGGTATGTTACTTGCCCGTGATTCGATTGTCGGTATCTCCATACCTAGTTCAACCTCGTTACTGGCAAGTCTCTTTACTCGTTCCGTAATACAAGATCCCGTGACCAACACTTAGTCACATTTCTTGCAAGGCTTATTGTGATGTTGTATTACCGAGTGGGCCCTGAGATACCTCTCCGTGACACGAAGTAACAAATCCCAGTCTTGATCCATGCCAACTCAACAGACACCCTTGGAGACACCTGTAGAGCACCTTTATAGTCACCCAGTTACGTTGCGACATTTGATACACACAAGGTACTCCTCCGATATCTGTGAGATGCATGATCTCATGGTCATAGGAACATATACTTGACATGCAGAAAACAGTAGCAATAAACTGACACGATCATAAGCTACGTTTGTAGTTTGGGTCTTCTCCATCACATCATTCTCCTAATGATGTGATCCCGTTATCAAATGACATCTCATGTCCATGGCTAGGAAACGTTAACCATCTTGCAATCAATGAGCTAGTTCACTAGAGGCATACTAGGGACATTGTGTTTGTCTGTGTATCCACACATGTATCCATGTTTCCAATTAATACAATTATAGCATGGATAATAAACGATTATCATGAACAAAGATATACAACAATAAACACTTCATTTATTGCCTCTAGGGCATATTTCCAACATAGAATGGTTCCTGCAATTGCACAGTAACGTGCTATTAGCCAAAGGATCATGAAAGTGCAAACCTCGATGGTAAACTTCAGTGTCTCCCATTGTTCCCCTTGTAACATGTTTAAGATAGATATTGATCTGGTTTTAAGTGAGATTTGATGTGCTATCAATAAAATATGTTAATAAAAAATAAACGCATTGCAGATCCAACATATGAATTCAAGCCAGATGGAAAAGCCAAGCGTGCTAAGAACTATTAAATATAGCAATTGCATGTTTAACATGCATAAGAAAACAAAATTGTACCAAAAATAATCGAACATCACATTGCAGATGATCACCAAAATAAATGAACCAAGCAGTTAACTAAGTATCACATTGCACAATAGAACATACTAGAAGGTGAGATAGCATATTAGCATTACATTGGATATTTCACTAGAATTTCTTAAGGAAAGGCAGGAGCAGCACATGCAACAGGTAAAGCAAACATACTTAACGGGCGTAGCTAGCTGAACACAAGTCATTAGAAATAATGCTTAAAAAAGATATTCCTCGTCGTTGTTGATATCGAAAACGATGGGCTTGGATGAGTGCGAGGCCTCCACATGTGGGTGCCCTCCTCGTAGTGGTGAGTGGCCTCAGCCTGTCCAAGCACCAACCTGCCGGCTCTGGAGTTGAGTAAAGCACGGGCTAGCTGAGAAAACAACTCGAAGTCGTCGTGGAAGGCAACAATGCAGCCCTTGAGAAAACACAACGAGTTGTTGTTCAAAGAAGCCAACCACATGGCGGTTTCCGTGTGCGAGGCGTCGACGGTGGCCTCGACGGTGAGGTGCTGCACCAAGATCTGGGGGTCGGCACACATGGCAGCCATCGCGGCCTCATCTGCGTGTGCTGTCGCAATTTGCTTCTCCGCTACCTGGTGCTCCTTGATATCCTGACTATACTGTGTGCACCATGTCTTTCGGCGGCGATTATGTGGGGGTGGGCTATTGATTTTGGTGGAATGTGTCGCGCCAGCGATCAAGGCATGTGGAATGGAGGAGAGGGGTGCAGGGGGAGTGGTATGGGTAAGGTGTGGATTACCTGACTAGATGGAGGAGGCCGATCAACAGGAAGGAGCATCATCGGTGAGGAGGAGGTGCTACAAGCACTACTGGAATCAGAAGATTTGCCGTCTGCCACATCTTTGCCGTCTCCTAGCGGACGGCAAAGAGTGGCTTTGCCATCAGCTAGCATAAAACAGATGGCAAAGAGCTAGCAGACGACAAAGGGTGGCTTTGCCATCAGCAAGTTCTTTGCCGTCTGCCAGCTGATGGCAAAGCTTCTTTGCCGTCGGCTAGCAGACAACAAAGAGGTGGGGTGGGGGCCCAGTGGAGGCTAGCTTAGGGCAATGGCCCACCCCACCTCTTTGTCTTCTGCTAGCTGACGGCAAAAAACTTCCTATCTAACGGCCCGTTACCCCCTCCTCTCTTCTCTCCCTCTCTCTCTCTCTCTCTCTCTCTCTCTCTGACCGCACCCCGCCGCCGCCCCCGATCGCCACCCCGCCGCTGCCCCGACCCCACGCCGCTCCGGCCCGCCACCTACCGCCATCAACGCCCCGCCGCTCCCCCACCGCCACCGCCCTGCCCCCTCCCCTGCCCCGGCCTCCTCCACCAGCCCCGCCCTACACCCTCCCTTGCCCCGACCTCCTCCATCGGCCCCACGCCTGCCCCCTCCCCTGCCCCGGCGTCCTCCACCGGCCCGCCCTACCCCCTCCCTTGTAGCGATGCCGCCCCCTCTCCTGGACCCTCCACCGGCCCCGACCAGGCCACCCCGCCCGTCGACACCGACGCACCGCCGCCGCCGCACCCCGCCGTCGCCCCGCGTACCGGTGAGTTTAATTAGGTTTATTTTTTTCTGTTTTTTTTAAAATTTTCTATTTTTTAGATTTAGGTTTAATTAGTTTAGTTTAGTTTATTAGGTTAGAAAAAAATAAGTTAGTTAGTTAGTTTTTCTATTAAGTTAGTAAGTTAGTTAGTTAGTTAGGAGGAGGAGGAGAGGAAATGAAGAAGAAGAAGAAGAGAGAAGAAGAAGAGGAGGAGATGGAGACGAAGAAGAAGAAGAAGAGGAAAGAGAAGAAGAAAAATAATAAGAAAAGGAGGAGGAGGAGGAGAAGAAAAGAGGAAAAAGAAGAAGGAGAATAAGAAGAAGAAGAGGAGGAGGAGGAGGAGAAGGAGAAGAAGAAGAAAAGGAGGAGAAGAGGAGAAGAAGAAAAGGAAAAAGGAAAACCGGGTCGAGGATCGGTGACGGGGTGCGTCGGCACCGACGTAACCGGGTCGATGATCGGTGACGGGGTGCGTCGGCGCCGACGTAACCGGGTCGAGGATCGCCGACACCCCGACCCCCAACACGACTCCCCGACACCCCGACACGGCACCCCTACCCCAACACAGCACCCCTACCCCGACACGACACCACCGACACCCCGACCCCCGACACGACACCCCAACACGGCACCCCAGACTCCGACACAACACCCTTACCCCGACACGACACCCCCGACACCCCGACCCCGACATGACACCCCTGACACCCGATCCCGAAAAAGGTGCTCTTCGGCCTTACAGAGGCCGACGGGTCATATATTTGTGAATTATGAGTTAGGTCATATATTTTTCAATTTTGTTATACAAAACATCATATTTATGTTGATCAGGTGGATTTAAATGTGCAGTTGTTTCGCTGATGCGAGGGTCTGGTGTTCAACGACCTCCCCGTGCGTTCGACGAGCTCCGGGCCCTATACGAGCTACTCGTGGTAAGTTTCTCCTGCATATTAGCCAAATCATGCACGTAATGTTCGTTTCATCACTAACATATATGAATGACTCGTGAAAACAAAATGTGCAGACCATGTGCCAGAACAATGGCCAGACCCCTCTATCGATGCCCCATATTGCTATAGCACCCACGATGAGTTTCATTTGAATGGTCATTAGTTACTAGTATTCAGATTTGAGTTGCATCATACTATGGAGACATAATGATCTTTGGTGCAGCATGCCTCCCGACAAGCATTGACCGATCCTTCTACATCTGCCGCAACCCCGACCGATCCTTCTGCGTCTGCCACAACCCTGACCGGTCCTTCTACGTCTCACCCTGGAGCAAACCCTACCGGTCCTTCACCTCCGTGATGATGGTAAGTTTTCCCAAGTGTTTTCATTAACTAATGCATACTTAGCTTAAGAAATGACCTACTTAGCTCCAAAATGACCTATACTTAGCTTAGTTTCCTCGAAAATGACATAATAACCTTACTTACCTCCAAAATGATATATTCTACCTAGGATAGCTATTAAATGACCTATACTTAGCATTTTTTCCTCCAAAATGACTTGATATGCTTAGTTAGCTAGAAAATGGCATAACTACCTAGGATAGCTCAATAATGATCTATAGCTAGCTTAGCTAGTTCATTTATGACATAATTAGCTCACTTAGGTACAAAATGGCATAACTACCTAGGATAGCTCAATAATGATCTATAATTAGCTTAGCTAGTTCATTTATGACATAATTAGCTCAATTAGGTAAAAACTGGCATAATAACCTTGGTTTAGCTCCAAAATGACCTATACTTAGCTTATATTCCTGAAAAATGACATAATAACCTTACTTACCTCGAAAATGATATATTCTACCTAGGATAGCTATAAAATGACCTATACTTCGCCATTTTTTCTCCGAAATGACTTGATATGCTTAGTTAGCTAGAAAATGGCATTACTACCTAGGATAGCTCAATAATGATCTATAGCTAGCTTAGCTAGTTCATTTATGACATAATTAGCTCACTTAGGTACAAAATGGAATAACTACCTAGGATAGCTCAACAATGATCTATAATTAGCTTAGCTAGTTCATTTATGATATAATTACCTCAATTAGGTAAATAAACTGGCATAATAACCTTGGTTTAGCTCCAAAATGACCTATACTTAGCTTATTTTCCTCAAAAATGACATAATAACCTTACTTACCTCCAAAATGATATATTCTACCTAGGATAGCTATAAAATGACCTATACTTCACATTTTTTCCTCCAAAATGACTTGATATGCTTAGTTAGCTAGAAAATGGCATTACTACCTTGTAGAAGAGGAGAGGAGAGGAGAAAAAGAAAGAGAAGATAAATTCTTCTTCTTCTTCTTTTTCTTCTTCTTCTTCTTTTTCTTTTACCTAGTCTTCTTCTTCTTCTAACTTTCATCTTTCCTAATTTGCAGATTTGCTATAGATGAGGAAGCTTGCATTGGAGTGCACTCTTATACTTTTGCTTCCTTTTTGTTTATGGAAACTTGTTGGAAACTTGTTTTGGATATGTATGTATGGATATGTTGTTGGAAACCATTGTATGTTGGATATGTTGTTGGAAACTTGTATGTTGGAACTTATTGTTGGTATGCTTGTTGAAACTAATTGTTGGTATGCTTGTTGGAAACTTGTATTGTTGATATGTTAGATATATATGTGATATTCTGTCAAACTGAATGATTTTAAGAAAAAACAGAAAAAACAGGGGCTATATAGCCACTTTGCCATCTGCTGGCGGACATCAAAGAGCTTTGCCGTCAGCCGACAGACGGCAAAGCGGCCATGTGGCAGCTACCTGTGCAATCTGGGGTAGCACTAGGCTGACCTAGGTGGGTTCTTTGTTGTCCGCCAGCAGACGACAAAGACCTTAGTTCTTTGCCGTTTGCCTGCGGATGACAAAGAACCCACCTAGGCTGGCAATGAAACAGGTGCTTTGTCGTCCGCTGGCAGATGACAAAGAACTAAGGTCTTTGCCATCTGCGAGCAGACAACAAAGCATGTCGTTAAGCCCTTAACGGATCTAAGTTGCCACGTGTGCCGTCCATGCCCTTTGCCGTCCGCTGGCAGACGACAAAGATGCAAAGCGCCCTTTACCGTGGCTTATTCAGTCAGACGGTTGGCCGTCTGCTGGCGGACGGCAAAGCCTTTGCCGTCCGGGATGCATGCCTTTGCCGTCCGGGATGGCTGACAGCAAAGTGCCTGATTCGTGTAGTGAAGCAAGAAATGAAGGTTTGAACTTAGGAAAGGAAGGGGGAAGCAGGGGAAATGTGGCTTTTGGTTGGTACGAGGGGCGAGGGGGAGGTAGATATTTGCGCGGTAGCCCAAAATTCCGCTCAGTGCGGCAAAAAAGTACCGCTCACAGTGACATCGGACACAGACCCTTTACCATAATTGTGTGTGATATTCAACAACACAAATGAATCTTATAGTTTATCCAGTGTGAGATGAGACTGAACGTGGAAATTTTGGTCTCCAAGCTTCCGGCGTAAGATATCAGATACGACATTGCACATAGTACTTGCATTTAATTTTCATTTGGAAGAGAAAATGGGGATACTGCAGCAAATTTTGGTCCAAATTTCCCTCATTACATTGGCCATCGACGTCATTGGTTAATTTAGCAAAACTTGTAAATTTGAGTACTACACAAAATACCCTACAACACTGCCCGCACTTACTTAATCGAGCAACTAATAAACATTACTTATTTGACCTAAACATTACTCTAGCAAAAGACCTTCTCTCTAGACAGAGACTAATATTTTTCCAGGCATTCATCAATCTCCTTCGCCTCCTCGATGACCGGATCCCGCTCGACGACCTCCAGGGTAAGGAGATCCATGGGATCCATCGCCACATACTCCAAAACCTTGAAGTCTTCGTCCACCATCTCTTTGGATAAGGCCACCATGAGACGGGCATGGGCGGCCTTGCTTAGGGCATGGAAAGCTACAATCTTGGCTAGGGAGACCACCAACGAACGGACGACTGCTCGAGCACACTCAACGACTACCAACTAGACCTACATGGGTTGTCGACCGGTGTCGAAGAAGGCAAATATGATTTGTGCAGTGACCAACACGAGATGGGCATGGGCGGCCTTGAGATGGGACTGGTGATATGTCCATTTTGCATAATGATTTCCTACATTTATTTGCTTTTTTTTGTTGAATAATAATGCTTTGGGGAGTGATTCTAATGCCTCTTCTCTCATCATATGCCAGGTTTACACAAAGAGGGAGAATACCGGCAGCTGGAATTCTGGACCCAAGAAAAGCACGTCAGAGATACCTATTCTGCACAACTCCAATGAAGCTGAAACTTTACGGATATTATTTTTCGAGTTAATAAAAAATACTGGAGCAAAAATATACCGGAGGTGGGCACCTGGTGAGGAGCACCCACCAAGGTGCGCCAGGCATCCCTTGGCGCGACCTAGTGGGTGGTGCTCACCCAGGCCCACCTTTGGAGCCCATCTTAAGGTATAAATTCCAAAAAACCTTGAAAAAAATAGAAGGAGGACTTTTGGGACGAAGTGCTGCCGCCTCGACGTAACTTGGGCAGGAGCACTTTTGCCCTCCGGTGGAGCGATTCCGACGGGGGAACTTCCCTCCCGGAGGGGGAAATTGAAGCTATCATCATCACAAACACCCTTCTCATATTTAGGAGGCCAATCTTCATCAACATATTGAACAACACCATGTCCTCTCAAACCCTAGTCCATCTCTTGTGTTCAATCTTCGTACTGGAACCTCAGATTGATACCTGTGGGTGACTAGTAGTGTTGATTACCTTGCGTAGTTGGTTACTATATGGTTTATTTCGTGGAAGATCATATGTTCAGATCCATTATGCTATTCAATAGTCCTCTAATCTTGAGCATGGATATTATTTGTGACTATTTACCTTTGTTCTTGAGGTCACGGGAGAAGTCATGTTGCGAATAATCATGTGAATTTGATATGTGTTCGATATTTTGATGATATGTATGTTGTGATTCCCTTAGTGGTGTCATGTGAACGTCGACTACATGACACTTCACCATTCATGGGCCTAAGGGAATGCATTGTGGAGTATTTATTAGATGATGGGTTGCTAGATTTATAGAAGCTTAAACCCTAGTTTATGCACTACTTCGTAAGGGGCTGATTTGGATCCACATGTTTAATGCTATGGTTAGACTTTGTCTTAATACTTTTATCGTAGTTGCGGATGCTTGTGATGGGGTTAATCGTAAGTAGGTTTTTATTTCAAGTAAGAAAAGCACCATAGCACCGGTCCATCCACATATCAAATTATCAAAGTAGCGAACACGAACCAAACCAACATGATAAAAGTGACTAGACGAAATTGCCGTGTACCATCAAGAACACTTTGCCTGTTACTAGTGATTGTTTTGGCTTGTAGTTTGCCTCAAAAGGATTGGGCTACCTTGCTGCAACTTGTTTACCTTCACCTTTACTTGCTCGTTACAAATTACCTTGCTATCCAACTATCTGTTACCTATAATTTTAGTGCTTGCAGAGATTACCTTGCTGAAAACTACTTGCCATTTCCTTCTGCTCCTCGTTGGGTTCGAGACTCTTAGTTATCGTAAGGACTACGATTGATCCTCTATACTTGTGGGTCATCAAGACTCTCTTATGGCACCATTGCCGTGGTGTGAAGCGCTCTTGGTAGGTGGAAATCGGTAATGAAAAACTTATATTGTGTGCTGAAATTTATTGCTACTTGCTACTATGGAGAACAATCCTTTGATGGGTTTGTTTGGAATATCTTCACCTCTATCGGAACCACAATTAGTTACCTCTCAACCTACAACACCTACTGAAAATGTTACTTATGAAATTCCTTCGGGTATGCAAGAACACTTGCTTGCTAAACCTTATGGACGAGATGGAACTGAACATCCTGATATGCATCTTTTATATGTGAACGATATATGTGGATTATTAAGCTGACATGTTTATCCAGAGATAAATTTAAGACGAAGGTTTTCCCTTTATCTTTGGAGGGAAAATCATTGACATGGTATAAGCTATGTGATGATCTTGGATCATGGAACTGGAATCGTTTGCAATTGGAATTCCATCAAAAGTTTTATCCTATGCACCTAGTTCATTGTGATCGGAATTATATATATAATTTTGTCCTCGGGAAGGATAAAGTATTGCTCTAGCTTGGGGGAGGCTTAAGTCAATGATATATTCATCCCCAACCATGACATTCTGAGGGAAGTTATCATTCAAAATTTTTATGCTCGGCTTTCTCATAACGATCAAACCATGCTCGATTCTTCTTGTGTTGGTTCTTATATGAAGAAGACTATTGATTTCAAGTGGGAACTCATAGAAAGAATTAAATGCAAATCTGAAGATTGGGAACTTGACAAAGGTAATGAGTCAGGTATAAATCTTGAATTTGATTGTGTTAAATATTTTATGAATACCGATACTTTTCATAAGTTTAGCACTAAATATGGGCTTGACTCTGAGATAGTAGCCTCTTTCTGTGAAGCATTTTCTACTCATGTTGATCTCCCTAAGGAGATTATGAATGAAATAGCACCTGCTGAAATAGAAGATATTGATGTTACTATTAAACTTGCTAATAGAGACACCATCACACCACTTGGGATTGTTAGAGATGTTGAAGTCTTGTGTGCGAAAATAAAATATCCTACGGATTTTCTGGTTCTTGGTTCCCCACAAGATGACATTTGTCCCATTATCTTTGGTAGACCTTTCTTGAACATTGTTAATGCTAATATAAATTGCAAAAAGGAAACTATCAGTGTTGAGTTTGGTGATGTGTCTCACGAGTTTAATTTTTCCAAGTTTAATAGACAACCTCGTGATAGAGAATTACCTAATAAGGATGAAATAATTGGTCTTGCTTCTATTCCTGTGCCACCTGCTTATCCTTTAGAACAATATTTGCTAGACCATGAAAATTATATGCACTTGCATGAAAGAAATGAAATAGAGCAAATTTTCTTCAAACAACAACCTCTCTTGAAACACAATTTGCCTATTGAAACCCTTGGAGGTCCTCCTCCACTTAAAGGTGATCCTATGTTTGAATTGAAACAATTGCCTGACACTTTGAAGTATGCTTATATTGATGAGAAAAAGATATATCCTATTATTATTAGTGCTAACCTTTTAGAACATGAAGAAGAGAGATTATTTAAAATTCTGACGAAGCACCATGTTGCTATTGGGTATACTCTTGATGATCTTAAGGGTATTAGTCCCACTCTATGTCATCACAAGATCAATATGGAACCAGACGCTAAACCCATTGTTGATCACCAATGGCTATTGAATCCTAAGATGAAGTGGTAAGAGCTGAAATATTGAAGCTTCTGGAAGCAGGTACAATCTATCCCATAGATGATAGTAGATGGGTAAGTCCTGTTCACTATGTCCCTAAGAAAGGAGGTATTACCGTTGTCCCTAATGATAAGAATGAACTCATTCCACAAAGAATTGTCACTGGCTATAGAATGGTAAATTGATTTTAGAAAATTAAATAAAGCTACTAGGAAAGATCATTACCCTTTTCCTTTCATTGATCAAATGCTAGAGATATTATCTAAGCACACACACTTTTGTTTCGTAGATGGATATTCTGGTTTCTCTCAAATACCTATGTCACAATCCGATCAAGAGAAAACCACCTTTACTTGCCCTTTTGGAACCTATGCTTATAGACCCTTTTCGGTCTATGCAATGCACCTGCTACATTTCAAAGATGTATGACTCCTATATTATTTGATTTTTTTGAAAAGATTGTGGAGGTTTTCATGGATGATTTTTCCGTTTACGGAACTTCTTTTGATGATTGCTTAAGCAACCTTGATCGATTTTTGCAGAGATGTGAACAAACTAATCTTGTCTTGAATTGAGATAAGTGCCACTTTATTGTTAATGAAGGAATTGTCTTGGGACATAAGATCTCCGAATGAGGTATTGAGGTGGATCAAGCTAAAGTTGATGCAGTTGAGAAAATGCCATGTCCTAAAGATATCAAAGGTATTCGAAGTTTCCTGGGTCATGTTGGTTTTTATAGGAGATTCATTAAGGACTTGTCTAAAATTTCTAGGCCTCTTACTAATCTTTTGCAAAAGGATATTCCTTTTGTTTTCGATGATGATTTTGTAGAAGCCTTTGAAACACTCAAGAAAGCCTTAACTTCTGCACCTATCGTCCAAGCACTTGATTGAACTTGGCTTTTGAAATTATGTGTGATGCTAGTGCTTATGCTGTTAGTGCTGTCCTAGGACAAAGAGTTTATAATAAATTGAATGTTATCCATTATGCTAGTAAAACTATAGATAATGCCCAACGAAACTATGCTACTACTGAAAAAGAATTTTTACCAGTTGTGTTTGCTTGTGATAAATTTTGATCCTATATTATTGACTCCAAATATATTGTTCACACCAATCATGTTGCTATACAAATATCTTATGGAAAAGAAATATGCTAAACCTAGACTTATTAGGTGGGTTCTTTTGCTTCAAGAATTTGACTTGCATATCGTTGATAGGAAAGGAGTTGAGAACCCCGTAGCTGATAACTTGTCTAGGTTAGAAAATATTCTTGATGACCCACTACCTATTGATGATTGTTTCCCTGACGAACAGCTAGCTGCAATAAGTGTCTCACACAACACACCTTGGTATGCTGATTATGCTAATTACATTGTCGCTAAATATATACCACCTAGTTTTACATACCAACAAAAGAAAAAAAATCTTATATGACTTGTGACATTACTTTTGGGATGACCCACATCTTTATAAAGAAGGAGTATATGGTATTATTAGGCGTTGTGTACCTGAGCATGAACATGAACAGATCCTACGGAAATGTCATTCCAAAGCTTGTGGAGGACATCATGCAGGAGATAGAACTGGTCACAAGGTGCCGGCGTTCTGGGAACGGGTGTACCTAGTCCTGTCTGCCTGTGGCGTAAGGTGTGGCCCACTTGCCAGCCAGGAGCGTCCTAGCGTGGCGCTGCTCAGGGCAAGGCCCTCGCGAGGACCCTGGGCTCACGAGGAAGAACAACATGAAGACCAACAAGGATGGGCCTCCTTAGCCCCCCTCCTAAGTGTCGGAGATCTCTATGCAAAGCCCGGCCTCAGGAGTCAAAGGTGGCACAAGGAAGGACAAGTGTGCACCAGCGCACCAGGCGGCATAATTTCCTCTTTGGTGCAAAGGGAGCAAGGACGTACGCGGGTTTCCAAAGCGTCGCCCAAAGGTTTCCTTTCCGATGCAACAAGACCATGACCACGAGCCCCGCAGGATGGATGTCATCACCGAGCCCACCACTGCATCACCAACAGCTACTTTGCAGGCGAAGACCACCTTTGGACAGAGCGCGGATGTACTCCTGTCCCCCTTTGAAATAGGATTTTATGGGATCCCTTCCCACCACTGGGATAAGGGAAGAGGAACCGGGCCACCGATATATATACAGGCTAGGCCACACCATAGTGGAGGCCCCGATCCAACACTTAGCCATCCGGCGCACCACCATAAGATAGCTAGCCAAGAGCACATCTTGAGCGCCCTCGCAAGGCTCAAGCACATTGTACTAGAGGCAATCAACCAAAGCAGGAGTAGGGTATTACGCTTCATAGTGGCCCGAACCTGGGTAAACTGCCGTGTTCATCTTCTTCCTCGTCATCGTGTGATTTTGCCATCATATCCATCGAGTAGTGAGCTAGGTTGGGTGAGGCCATAGAAAACCTTTGCGCATGCCCCTGTGTTAGAACCTTAAGGGTTTTACAGTGCCCGAAATCTGACATTTGGCGCGCCAGGTAGGGGGCGTGTCAAATCCTACCCTGAGTCTCACCCCGCATCCGCTCGCCGTGCTCATGGCGAAAGGACGACGAGTTCGGGATGAGCGGCGAGCTGCCCGTGTGGCACGGGCAGCGCCGACGGGCCTCGGAACACCGCGTCGTGTAGCCTCTCCATTGGCAGATCCCATCACCGGCCAGGACCTTAACAGGCACCGAGGGCCGCCGCATCCACCAGCTGCACGACAAGCCCTCGCCGCCCAAGTTCCTCCCCACACCAGGGGTGCGCCGCAGCCCTTCCGGGTGTGCCACGACCCGACGCACTCCTCGTGGTGCACGAGCTATGGCACCACTGCGTGGTGTGTGTTTGCCGCGACGCCTGGGCCAGGAATGCCCTCAGGCGCACCACCGCCACCCGCAAGGCCCTAGCATACCTCGGCAGGGCCTGCACCCGTGGACTCGCTCAACTGACAGAACCAATGCTCGAGACACACGAGCACATCCGGGACGTCCGCGATGAACCACGCTCGCCAGGAGCTTGGCCCAAGAGACCGGAGTCGCGGGAGCCGACTGTAGGCACCGTTAGACGCTGATGGGAGGTGCCACCCACGCAAGAGGCACGTCCCCTCCCACCACTCATCGCTTCCGCCGGAACCAGGGAGGAAGACCGGAGGCTCGGCTACACCAACACCCAAGGGCTCAGGAAACTCTACAACAACTGTGTTGATGAGTGTCCGGGCCAAGAAGGAGGCAACGCCGGCTACCGTGACTGAAGGAGGTACATACATGGCTTCGCGAGCGGTTCTCATGAGGAATGGCGCGTGCATCCTCGCGAGGGCAGATCGAGCGACTGGTTTTGTGAGGGTGACCGGTGCGAGCACCCTCTCGGGGCACACTCGCTGGCAGGGAGCTGTCGTGAGCAGGCATCTGGGTCTGGGGACCGGGGGTCATTGATCCGGAAATGGAGGTGGGGACACCCGCCATCGTTCCCGGGCCTAGTGGCCCGAGCTTGGAGACTAAGGGTGGAACACATGCCCATGTCTCCGGGCCAGATGATCCCAACTTGGGGACGGAGGGTAGAGCACACTGCCTCGTCCCTAGGGCGTGCGAATCCTGCTTGGACACGGAGGGTGGAACACACACCCATGTCTCCGAGTCGGGTGTTGCTCGGTCACCAGCGGGCGATCCTGTAATTGCCCATGTCCTCGTGCCCAGTTTACCTGGCCTGGGGGCTGGGCCGCAAGCACCTGCAAAGGGAACTCGGGCACCCCAGCGAGGCGCGTTGGGGCACCGCCCGAGGTGCCGACGTCGCGTGCAATGGACGGGCCTCGCCTAGCCCGACCTACGGCACGGGGGGCTGCACCTCTGTTGTGATGATGATGCCCAGGCACGGGTTCTGGTGTGTGAGGGGCTACCCCTACACTCGGGTGCCGCCCCAAGCCGGCCCTACTTCACCAACCTGGGATGTTCTCACGTAATAATGAGCAGGCTATATATGCCCGGAGGCCCCCGAGGACGCGGAGGAGTTCCCACCCACACTTTGTGGCAACCACAGCTCCACGCTGGCGGAGAAGTCAACACTGCCCATCAATGGATATGCCCATGCAATGTGGATGCCCTACGCTCAGCGCTTGGGGAAGACGAAACTAGCCTAGGTGTCCGACACGACATTTGCCTATTTATATTTGTGTTCGAATTGCCACTTTCTGGAATGAAGTTTGAAGAGTTCAGAACTCTAGATTTAATAGAAAAAAGGGGCGGGGACTTTTCCTCTCACTTTTCTCATTTTACCGGCCTTGGACCTTTCTTATTTGTATTTGCGTTTCACAAGGTGCCGTGCGCTCCAGCCCACCCTGGAGAACCACACGGCTCGGTTGCGAACCCGTGTAGCCTGAGGGGATCGCACCTTTGGGCAGTCGACCCCCGCCTGGGGGTTCCGACCGCGACACGACACCACGACATGGAACTTGGGAGGCCCTAGTGTCTGGACCTCCTGAGGCAAAGCTCGACATGGCGGAAAAGGGGTCGCTCGAGCATGAAAGGGGGCTCTTGAGCAACACGCCTCAGGAGCCTTACTGGTCATATAGCCACTCACCACCCTCGATGCGATCCTTGGTGATCCGGCCGGCATCGAGGGTGTCGGGGCCTCACCTCTTGGTTGCATCCTTGGTGATCCAGTCGTATACCACGGTGGTAGGGAAATGTGCAGGACTGGGACTTGCCGACATAGAGCTGCTTGAGCGTCAAAGGGGGGCTCCTAAGCAGCGCTCCTCAGGAGCCTTACCGGTCATATAGCCACTTGGTAGCCTCAATGCCGTCCTTGATGATCCAGCCGGAATCGAGGGTGTCAAGGCTTCGCCCTATGGTTAAGTCCTTGGCCAGACGTAGCCACAGTGGTGGGGAAATGAGCGGAATTGGGACCCATAGACACAGAGTGCCGAAAGGACCCTCAACCCAATACACACGCAAGAAAGGAGGCCCGACGCAACACACCCCGTCATTCAAAAGTAAGTTCAAGGGTAATTTTCTAAGGTACATACAAAATTGCCGTTAGGCCGCATACGTGACCTTGCCAGGAAAACAAGAAGGCCTCTCAAGGAGACACGTAGACGCCGCTACCCTCACCATCACCCCCGTCGATGGCCTTGTGTGCCCTGGCCACAACCTGGTACTCGGTCTCGTCAGAGGAAAACTCTGCTATTAGGTTCTCCACATGGTCTCTTACCCACTCGGCGAGGGTGGCACACATCATTTATGGCACTAGACCGAGCACCGCATCGAAGTCAAAGTGTGGGTCGAGGCGAAGGAGGTGGCTGAAGATGCGCGAGGCCGCCTGCGCGAGGAGGTCATGGCTCTTCTCCTCCACCAGCAAGCAGATCTTCTCCGTGCCCCCCTCAAGACACTCCATGACCCTGGAAAAGAAACCCAAGTACCCGGCGGCGTCCCGGAACCAAGAGGCTTGAGACGCTCGCTCCACAGATGTCATCCAAGGCCTGCTTGGCCCTCCCCTCGAGAGATTGGAACATCTGAAAGCGCATATGCTGGAGGCCACGAGCCCGGACCGCCTCGTCCGAAGTCTTCTTCACCAAGGAAGCAAGACCATTTACTTTTTTATAAAGGAAAGCCACCTCGGCTTCGGCGGTGGCTTGAGCGTCCATCGCGGCATGCCGGCGCCCTTCCACTTGATCTAACATTTTCTTGAGGTCATTAACCTCGCCTTTTAGGTGGTCATGTCGCCCACAGAATCTGGAGTCCTAGAGATGCAGCTTTGCGCGATACTCCTAAATGAGGGAGCACCAAGCCTCAAACACTTTGTTGTCGACCACCTCCTAGAGCCTTGCCTCATGTGAGGCAAGGGACTCTTCGGCAAGCAACACCTAGCGCTCCCTCGTCTCCAGCCTCTCCTGCTCCAAGCTCTGCTCCAGTGCCTCCATTGCCACCGTGTTAGGAGGGACACCAGGGCTCGCACCAGAAGGGAGGAACTCGGGAGCCGCACCATCAAGCACAACCTTCCATGCTTGAATCTACCGTTTGAGGGCAGTGGTGAAGGCCTGAAGCTCCGCGAGGCATTCCTCCGAGGCCTTGCATCGGCAGACCGCTTCTTGAGCTTCGGCCAGGGCGCGCTCGCGGGGCTTCATCGCCACCGCAAGGGACTCCCTAGTTTCAGCACGAGCACACTCGTTCTGCAGGTGCCCGAGGTTCACCGCAACCTCAAGGCGGCGCCATTCCTGCAAAAGGTGTTGACACTCCCTCCCCGAGTGAGCGTCACTACAAGCGAGCTTCGTCCCCAGTTGTTCCAGCGCCTTCACCGCTGTTTGGAGCAAACCTCACCGCATGACGCTCCGGTCACTCACGAGCCCGAGTGCCTAGTCGGGCTCCTCACCTCCCTGAGGAGGGATGGGGGATGTGTGCAAGCTGCCGCCCAGCCCAGACGCTTCCCCCGGGACTAGGGGCTCCCCCACAACCGCCCCCGAAGAACAATTCACCTCCTGAAGACCCACAACACCAAGCAAAGGGGGTCTTGGGACGACCCACGGCTTATCTCCAAGGAAGGGCACCAGCGGCAGACGCCACCCCATCCCCGGAAGTCGAAGACCGTGAGCGAAGAAGATCGTCGGGGCTCGCGCTGGGGGCCCCTGATGGATGAGCTAGCACGATCGTGAGCGGGGTGGCGACTAGTGGTCCGCGGCCAACGGAGGGCGAGGCCACGGGAAGCTCGACAGCCATGAAAGCGGATGACACCAGCTCAGCTCCTCCTTCACTACGGGGGAGCCTACAAGACTTAGGATCAGAAGAAGAACACAGAAGGAGGGGACGAGGTGATCTTGGCACTTACTCGTCTAGGCCAACACACTTCTTCTTCGACGGCGCCTAGGGCGACAAGGAGCGACCGCCCTTCGGCGCCTTCCTCTTCCATATGGAGCGGTAGAGGGGAGACGACGGGTTGACGATCGACTCCACATGCTCGAGAGCGGGGGCGGAGGCCCCTATAGTCAGCAGGGCGACACCTTCGACTCCGGGTCGGCCCAATGCAGCAACTAGGGGAGCATCCGGTGAAGGGCGCCCGATCTCGGCCTCGGGAGGAGCAGCACTTTCAGGAGGAAGGATCCCTCACTCGTCAAAACGCGGCATCTTCAGGATCAGGGCTTCTCAGCCCTTGTAGTTATACAAGGGGAGGACGCCCTAAGGAAGCTCACCGGGCTCACCCCTGGTCAGGCAGCGGAGCAATTCACATAGCATGTCAGGGGCAAGAGATGAGGCCTGGATACTCATAGGATCGCGGGTCCCCCTAAAGGCCCACATCGGACGTGAATGACACTGTAGGGGAGCGAGTTGTCAGCACATGAACTCCTGCACCACAATCGCCATCGTCACGCCCACCCCCTTTAGCCTCGCCAGCCTGGCTAGGACACGCCCGCACCGCGGGTCGGCGAGCTCCTCATGCGCCCACCCGTGGCGCGACACCGCTAGGGACAGTGGGAGTCGGAACAGGGGGTCGACCCTGGCTGCATCATCATACACCCATTGTCGCCGGAACCCTTCAGCCTTTGGAGAGAGCCCCGCATCAAGGACCCTCCGGTCGGTGCATCGGCGACTCTCAAGGACACGCACCCAGAGCATTGTTCCCCCGAGGTCAACTCGAGGGAGAAGAAGTGGCACAGCCGGGCCACGGAAGGGACAATGCACACAAAGGCCTCACACAGAAATGCAAAGTCTGAGAGGAGGACCAGAGAGCCAGGGTTAAGATGGAGCACATGGATCCCATAGTGTGACAGCACGGCTGAGAGAAAGTCCGAGAACGGCAGCAGCAAGCCAGAGAGGAGGGCATGGATATGGAGAGGAACGACGGAAGCCGCAAGCTCGCCTCGGGGTAGTGAGCCCGACCAGATTCTAGTCTCCCCCCATTCGTTGGAGTCGGCGACCACCACCAGCTAAACCTTCTCCAACCCCTCCAGGTTCACCACCAAAGACTAGCCCAGCGCGAGCAAGGGCGCGGACGCGCCAGTCAGCTCCCTTGGGCCCTCGCCCTCTTCCCTCTTGGAAACCATGGCGAAGAGAGCGAGGCAACGTGCATGGGGATTTAGTAGGAAGGGAGAGGATTGCAGAGGAGGGGAGACGGATAGCGAGAATGATGAAGGGCAAGGGCGACATAGCGGTGTGCATCAAGCAATTTAACAGGCCAGACGACAGCTAAGATGGAACGAAGCAGAGGCGGGCTAGGCCCCCTCAGGATTTGATGCATGTAAGGCCTGGCCCGCAGGTGTTTGAGGCCCGCGGTACTCCGGGCCGGCCTCAAAGCTTCGCTCCGAAGCCAACTCGAGCACGCCTTGGGCCCGGGGCTACTGTCAGCATTCTGCGAACGGGGGTACCTGGTCCTGCCTGCTTGCGGCCCAGGGTGTGGCCCACTTGTCAGCCAGGCGTGGCCTGGCGTGGCATTGCTCAGGGCAAGAACCTCGCATGGACCCTGGGCTCGGGAGGAAGAACAACATCAAGACCAACAAGGATGGTCCTCCTCAGGCCCCCTCCTGAGCGGCGGAGATCTCTATGCAAAGCCCGGCCTCAGGAGTCAAAGGTCACGCAAGGAAGGACAGGTGGGCGCCAGCGCGCTAGGCGGCGCTGTTTCCTCTTTCGTGCAAAGGGATCAAGGACGTATGCGGGTTCCTAGAGCGCCTCCCAAAGGTTTCCTTTCCTGTGCAACAATACCATAACCACGAGCCCCACAGGATGGATGTGATCGCCGAGCCCACCACTACAATACCAACAACTACTTTGCAGGCAAAGACAACCTTTGGCTAGGGCGCAGATGTACTCCTGTCCCCCTTCTAAATTGGCCATTGTGGGATCCCTTCCCGCCATTGCGATAAGGGAAGAGGACCCGAGCACCGATATATATAGAGGCTAGGCCACACCGTAGTGGAGTCCCCGATCCAACACTTAGCCATCGGACGCACCACCACAAGATAGCCAGCCAAGAGCACATCTTGAGCACCCTCGCGAGGCTCTAGCACACTATACTAGTTCATCCACCCAAACCTCCACGAGAGGCAATCCACCAAAGCAGGAATAGGGTATTATGCTTCATAGTGGCCCGAACCTGGGTAAACTGCCGTGTTCATCTTCTTCCTCGTCATTGTGCGACTTTGTAGTCATATCCATCGAGTAGTGAGCTAGGTTGGGTGAGGTCGCAGGAAAGCTTCGCACACACCTCTGTGTCCAAACCTTAAGGGTTTTGCGGAGCCCGAAATCCGACACAAGGTATTATAAATCTGGTTTTTATTGGCCTACTATCTTCAAGGATGCCCGTAAGTTTGTCTTATCTTGTGACGAATGTCAAAGAATTGGTAATGTCGGTAAGCATCAAGAAATGCCTATGAATTATTCACTTGTTCTTGAACCATTTCATGTATTAGGTATTGATTATAGGGACCTTTTCCTTGCTCTAACAGATACACTCATATTTTAGTTGTGGTTGATTATGTCACTAAGTGGGTAAAAGCTATTCCAAATTGTAGTGCTGATCACCACACCTCCATTAAAATGCTTAAAGAGGTTATTTTCTAAGGTTTGGGGTCCGTAGATATTTAATGACTGATGGTGGTTCACACTTTATTCATGGTGCCTTCCGTAAGATGCTTGCTAAATATGATGTTAACCATAGAATTGCATCACCCTATTGAGGGAGTCTTGGTTTAAGGGGTTCTCGGATGGCCGACCTATTTCTCTTGGGCCGGACTATGTGGGCCACTAGCCGAGCATTGGGTGATCAAAGGCCTTGTCGCCAGGGTGGAAGCTTCAAGGAGTCATGGCGTGTCCTCCAAGTTTCAAATAGTAGATAGGCATGTTTTTCCCTTTGATGTACAACCGACCATGTGTAAACCCTAGGTACCCTCTGCATCTATATAAGCCATAGGGTTTTGGATTGTATGGCAGGGAAACTCATCTAGGGTTTAGCTATTCGATCACGAGGTAGATCAACTCTGTAACCTTCATACCATCAATATAATCAAGCAGGACATAGCGTTTTACCTCCATAGGAGGGTCCGAACTTGGGTAAACATCTTCTCCTTCGTCCCCTTTTACCATCGATCCTAGTCTCACAGCTCGGGACCCCCAACCCGAGATCAGCCGGTTTTGACACCGACTTTGGTGCTTTCATTGAGAGTTCCGCTGTGATCGCCAAAGGGATCGATGGCTCGCCTTGTCATAATCAACGAGATCTACAGCCAGGTTGTTCTCATCCCTAGTTAGATCTTCACATGCGGCGATGTATCGTCGCATGCCGACATGACTGGCCATCTTGGCCATAGCGGAAGTTGTGCCCCCGATCAAGGAATCAGATTCGGAACCCTAGAGTTTGTCACTGATTCACGGGGAGAGTTTGTATTGATGAAACCCTTAGCTCTCATGGAGGAGCCCGCAGGTCCCGATGCCTCGACACCGAATACATCGGGCCCCACCTCTGAGGTGGCCTTCACCCTCGGGCTGTCTAGAACGCCCAATCCAGTCTTCGCGTCCGGATCCGCTATGGCCGAACATGACCCGGATTCGCTGTAAAGCAACTCCGGAACCACGACGCCGCAGATCGACCCCGCGCGCTTCAGCGACACACATCCTACCGATGCCTCATCCCTAAACGAGTTGTTTGATCGGATTCAGACCATGCACATGAATAGCGACCAGACACCGGTCTATGACCGGATCGGGCTTAAACCCGACGATAGGGAGATTCGCACCCCCTCGGTCACTCACTTAGTCGCCACCGTCGAGTGTCTGGCTAGGGGCTCATCCCCCCAATGACCGGAATTAAAAACGGTTTATACCCCAATCTCCAATCATCAAGACCTTGCTTGCAACCCATACCCTGGTGTTCACTCCAGAGATAGATCGCAATCGGTCCCTAATCTAGCGCGCAACTCGGAACCCGTGATTCTAGACTCACATCGTGGCGTGGAATAAAGTTTTTTCCCACCCACCACCCAAGTCGAGTCGTTTCATCATTTTTGGGCTAGACTCCTCCTTGCTAGAAACAAAATACGAGGTTCTAGTGACCAGGAGATAATGGCAACCTTCAACCGCAATTGTCATGACAAAGGGATCCTCAATGCCCTGGCTCGTCGGCACATTTGCGCCTTCACTAAATTATCGGACTTGGTACAAAAATACTGTGCCATGGAGAGCACCTGGCAAGCCGAACGACTACTTCTAGAACCAAACTTTACTGAATACCCTATAGGAGATCAGAAAAAGAGGATACCTTTGAAGCGGCTAGTCGAATTCGAACCCATCGAAAAGAGAAATAGACCCCTTACAGGGGCCAGAACTGCCCTTGATGGACTATTGGATAAACCATGCCCTGTACATTTTGTATTGCTGAACACAAGCCCGACTCACAGCCTTAGGGCTTGCTGGGTCATTAGGCAGGTCACAAATAGTGGTGAAGCCATCCTCAAGGCACTACCACCGAATAGGTGCTCCACATCGCCACCAGAATACAACGCCGAAGTCCTCACGATCTACGAAACGTTCCCCTGAAGGAACAAGAGGAAAATAGCTCTTAGAGAACTCGAACAGGTCTATCATGTGACAGCAACAAGTTCATGGGCAGATATACTCATCACCTTTAGAGATACTGACCAACCCGCCATCCGTCCCGGTCATACACCGGCCGCACTGGTCTTAAACCTCATCGTCGATGGCTTCAGGATGCATAAGGTGCTAATGGATGGCAACAGTGGTTTAAACCTTATTTTCAAAGGTAACCTAGAGAAAATGCAGTTCGACCGATCTTGCATCGAGCATAGCAACACAACATTCCGGGGGATCATTCCTGGGAAAGAGGCGCATTGTTGAGGACGTATCACCCAGAATGTAGTGTTTGACACGCCCGAAATCTACCGATATGGAGAACTTCTCTTCCATATCGTGCCTTTCCCCAGCGGCTACCACGCCCTGCTAGGGCATGACGCCTTCAAAAAATTCCAGGCTATAACACATTACGAGTATATGAAGCTCAAGATGCCATGCCCAAACGGGGTAATCACAGTCGCTAGTCATCAAAATATAGCCCTCCAAGCTGAAAACAAAACAGCAGCGCTCGCCCTCGAGGCACTAGCTGAGACCTTCGCTGCAGAAGAAATGACCGCACTCCGATCAACAGTAGTCAAGGATGATGTGATCCTTAGCAAAAGTCCCAAACCCACGTCCTTTAAACCTACAGACGAAATCATTAAATTTCAGGTACACCCAACGAACCCCAATAAGACAACGTCCATCGAAGCTCAACTAGATCCCATGGTAGACGAAGTACTGCAAGCATTCTTACGAGAAAACTGGGACATCTTTGCCTGGCATCCTTCTGATATGCCTGGAATCCCACGGCGGCTAGCAAAACATAGTCTAAACACCATCGCAGGCTTCAAGCCCGTTAAACAGACTCCGCGCTGCTTTTCCGAGCCCAAACAACAAGCTATGGGTGAAGAATTTGCCAAACTACTAGAGCCGGTTTCATACGGGAGATTAAGCACCCCGAATGGTTGGCAAACCTAGTAACGGTCCACAAAAAAGACAAATCCTGGCGGCTGTGCGTCGACTTTAAAGACCTCAACAAGGCCTTCCCTAAGGACCCTTTCCCCTTACCACGCATAGACCAGAATATTGACGCCACAACCGGACATGACTCATTGGGTTTCGTTGATGCTTATACCGGATACCATAAGATCAAAATGAAGGAATCCGATCAAGCCGCAATCGAATTCATCACCCCTTATGGGCCATTCCGCTTCAAGACAATGCCTTTTGGGCTAAAAAACACTAGTGCTACGTACCAGCGCATGATCCAAACTTGTCTCGCAAAACTGTAGGATCAAAAGTAGTGCTAGAGGGGGAGGGGATTAGACTACTTGACCAATTAAAAATTTACTTTTTCCCAATTTTATGTCTTGGCAGATTTTAGCATTCATAGCAAGTCAAGTACACCCTACACATGCATGTCTACGAGTATTGCAACAGAAAGTAAAGACAAGCATGTAAGTAGAGAAAGGGTAGGAAGATCAAACACAATTTGAAGACACAATGATTTTTCCGTGGTTCCGATAGGTGGTGCTATCGTACGTCCATGTTTATGGAGTCTTCAACCCACGAAGGGTAATGGTCGCGAGAGTCGACAGAGGGCTCTACCCATGGAGCGTTCCACGAAGAAGCAACCTTGACTATTCCATAACGGCTTCTGTTCACGAAGTACTAGCCTCACTATGGGTAGATCTTCATGCAGTAGGCAATCTCCTTGCCCTTACAAACTTCTTGGTTCACTCCACAACACGAAGTAGGAGCCTCCCAAGCGACAACTAACCAATCTAGGAGGCACCACCCTCCAAAAGGTAATAGGTTCGATAATGTCGATGAACTCCTTGCTCTTGTGCTTCAAGATGATAGACTCCTCAACAGACAATCACTCTCTCATAGATTTGGCTATGGTCGAAGAGATTGATTGGGTGGAAAGCAACTTGGGGAGGCTAGAGATCAAGATTCATATGGTTGGAATGGAATGGAATGGAACTATTTAATGTCGGTGAGACCGATACATACAACTCGGTTGCACCGATTCGGTGACCAATGGTCAGATTGCCAAACTCGGTGACGCCAATTCAACAAACTCGGACAGACCGATTTTGTGAACTTGCATAATAGGAAGTTGGCAACCCAAACTCGGTGGCACCAAAATGGAATCGGTTGCATCGAAAGGCTAGGGTTTGGTAGAGTCTGTGTGAGGCTGAGAATCGGTGGCACCAGGTGGAAAGTGCTGGTTGCACCGATTTTGGATATTTGGCTTTGGACAGAATTTTGTGAAAGAGCTTGTGGGTTATGTGGTGACTATCACTTTTGCACGTATGAGCATTTTGTTCACCAATAGTACCTTACCCCCTTTTAATAGTGTTGTCTTTCCTATGGAATCAAATGATTTCTCACCAAGGTAAAATGTAGAGTCCTCTTGCTTGAAGCTTTGCCAATCTATTTCCTTGCATCTTGGGGTATTCCACAATCGTTTTGCCAACCCATCATTGAACTTTTCCTGAAACATGCTTAGTGGAAACATTAGGTCAATGACATATATCTTGTTATCAATTATCAAAACCACCAAGGGAGAAAATGTGCTTTCAATCTCCCCTTTTTGGTAATTGATGACAACATATAGATCAAAGCTTTGACATATGATATAATCAATGAATATAATCGTCGCTTTGAGAAGTATGTGATAAGCAAGATCTCCCCCTAAATTTTTGCATTATTTTCTAAATTTGCGTTTTAATGCAAATGCACAATCGATTAGGTACATGGGGTACTTCTTCCATGTCACATACATCTTGGTGGTGTGCAAGAGTAATAAGAGTTAACAACATAACACAACACATCAAGCAAACTGATTCATCACATAACCATCAAAAGGATAGGAAATAGTAGCAACACACATTAAAGTGTATGATCAAATACAAACAAAAGTATATCACACCAAACCAAAAGATCAAATGTTTTGAAAAAGAACAATAAAAACAAGACACTCTCTCACTCAAAGCCTAAAGATCTATATACAACTTATCCCCCTTTGGCAACAAGTTCCCAAAAAGTTCAAAGAGATATACCCAACCGTCCTTCTACAGCTGATCTCCTCCGATGGTCAATGTTGGAGTCGAGAGAACTGCGTCGGTGAAGACCTCTGCTGATGTCTTGGACAGAGTTGGAGTAGCAACGGGAGGCACAGGAGTAGCTGATGGAGCTAAAGTCACTATAGCTGGAGAAGATGATGAAGGTCTCGTCTCCGGAGCTGGCACCGTAGGTGTCCTGGCCTCTGTCCTGAACCGGGCAGTTGTCCTGACAGGTGCACTATCCTCCTCATCATCAGAAGAATCGACAGGAGCTTCATCTACTTCCTTCTTGAGCTCGTTGACGGTCTTGGTCAGCCCATCCACCTTGTCATTAAGAGTTTTCACTCTATCCTCAAATATGTTCACAAGGCTCTCCTGACCATCCAGTATGATTTTGATGTTCTTATTCATGTCCATGACAGTAGAGATCAAGAGATCCATCTGCTCGTTCTGGATCTGGGGACCTAAGCACTAGTGGCTCTAGCTGCCTCTGCCTTTGCTTCTGCCTGAGCTTGAGCTGCAGTTGACGTGGGATGGTCTAGGTCCATCACCACATGTTGTCCCCGAAATTTGGCTTTAGTGTCAAGTGGGGTCTATCCAGAGCAAATATGTGCTTCTCAAGTTTGGAGTTGATGAGCATCTGAATGTAGGGTGTATAGCAGCATGAATGCTTCTGATCAGCAGCAACCCTCTTCACAGTTTCTACAATCAAGTCCATCACTCGAATCCTGGTATGACTATCAAGATGGATCAGCATGTTGATTAAATAACCTCGAATCATCTTCTCATCTCCAGACTAAAGAATCAATGTATGCCTCAAGATGGTGTTAATGGTACGGAGGCCAGCCCGGAGGAAGTAAATAGATCCTAACTTGTGTGATTTCAAGTTAGCGGCGGGGATAGCATTGTACATATCCTTCATAGTATCATGGCTCTCCTTGGATTCAGAGTAGACATCCAGGTCACCATCCCGCACTTCCAGGACTCCTAAGATGGTAGCCCATTCATCAAGTGAAGACTCATATCTTGCTCCTTCTGTCATCCACACCATCCTGCCATCTCCATAGAAGTGAGCACTGGAGTAGACTTTCATTATCATCTCATCATTCCAAGCAGTAAACTCTTTGCCAACAAACTCATCTCGGCCAATGCAGTGAAAGTTGTCTCGAATGCATGGGAAATAGTTCTCATTAGCCTTGATGTACTTCCAGTCAACGTATGTCATATCACTAATAGCTGGACTCTTGTCAAGCAAGATTGTCTCATAGAAATCTTGTTGTTCCGTGGTGTAGAACATACAGTCCACAACAGTTTGTCTCCTTTGGGAATATGGATCAATAGCTCTCCATGCCCTAAAACCAGAATCCTTACTCTTCTTCATATCCTCAGCAATTTGATGGATGTCATTGTGTTCAGGAAGGTGAGGTCTAAGCTTCATCAAAACTGTCATAGCATCATCATCAGCTTCTCTGAAAGTAGATCCTTTGTTCTTCTCAACAGGTGGAATATCTCTAGTAGTCCTCTTGCACTTCCCTGCAGCAACCTTCTTAGGTGCAACCTTGGTGCTCTTGGAGGGACCTGGCTTTGGCATAGCATCTTCCAAAAACTTCTTATGTTTCTTCTTAGGAGGGGCCTAAACAACATGCTCTTCCTCCTCCTCCTCCTCCTCGGCAGCACCAGCAGCCTCCTTTGGATCCTCATACATTGAGGTAGGCCTACCAGTCACACGAATGATCCTCTTTCTGGCTTTCTTCTCTCCTGCCTTCTTAGCCAAAGAGTTCCTTGGGGACTCAATAGTCATGGTAGCCCTAGCACTCTCAGGTGCTCTCATTGTCTCTGGAGGTGCATAAGTTTTGCTGACCACCCTCCTGGATGAGGTGGCCTCATTGGCTGACTTCTTTCTCTTGCTTCTTAGCAAGTACCTCCTTTGGCACAAAATCTGAATCCTCTTCATCAGAATTCAATATCTTCCTGGTCCTTGTAGCAGGTTTAGGCAGCCCATGAGAGCTAGGGGTGCCTGGATCTAAGAAAGAGCTGGACTCATGGCTAGTGCGTGGACTTATGTCAACATTCTGCTCCTGCAAGTTCTGGCTATCCTCTAAACCTAACATATTTGACCCTGTGAATAGAGTTGAGAAGAGTGGAATAGGATAAGTCATCACAAAATGCAGAGTTTTTGAAAGTTTTAACAAAAGATTTCTCAAATTTTGCATTCCGCCAAATGTATGTCGGTACAGCCGAGACAAATTTTCCAGTCACACCGAGACTAACAACCCGCTTTCCAGGAACTTGGCACCATTCTCGATTACACTGAAAATAGGCACTCGGTTCCACCGAGGTGTTCTCAGTGTGCCAAAAAACCAAATCGTGATACCTATTATTTTGCATCGGTTCTTTCGAGATACATGAGGCGGACGACAAAACCTAAAAAAAATCCATCATTCTCTATTCTATTGAGTTTTATTTTGGATAGATAGAAGTGCAATCGGTGGCTTATAGATAAATCTAACTTTGTTGTGCAAGAATCAGACGGGGAGTGCAAAAAGAATCGGATCCGTACCCTAGCTTGGTGACGGTTCCGCTACGGCGAGGACGACGGCGAAGATCCCAGCGACGGAGGAGTGCGGGGAGACAAGGGCGACGACCAGGGGGTCCTTTCCGGCAGCTTAGGGTTCTGGGGCGCGACGGTTTGAGATTGAATTTCAAAGCATCGGGGAACATAGCTTATATACCCCTCACTGTCGGTGATACTGATTCTAAAATTTTGGTGTCACCGAGTTTCTCAACTTCCAGCTGACTGGAAACTCGGTGTAACCGAGAATATGGAGTTGGTAGTACCGAGATTCACAACCAGATCAACCCTAGGCATTCGATGAGACCGAGTTTTGAATTTGGTTCTATCGAGATGCACTTGGGAGGTTTTAATGGTCAGTCCTTTGTCGATACGGAACTCCGAGTGCTCCTCACACAGAGAGATCGAAAAGCACTTGTTCAATTTTTATGATGCAACATGAATAGAATATGAGGTGAGAAAGCATAGATAGCTACAGGAGTGGTCCTAGGCATTCTTGTATATCCAATTGGAAAATGAAAAATCAAAAACCAAATAGCAACAATTGGATATCCTCGAATGAGTAAATAAATGCAGACCAACATGCTCACACAATAAGATGTCAAATGAAAACAAGGCAAACATGCACAAACACACTAGCAACTAACAAGCACTTTGGCTATGATGGAGTCATCTATATATGAGTATATTCACTTAGGAGGAAAGTAAGCATACTTGATCATAGGTCATACTCATCTTTTAAGCACAAGTGGGGTTACCACTTTTACATAAAGCATTTAATGTTGTCACATACTATGAGATGCTTTGACTCAAGTCTTAGAGTAAATCTCCCCCTTGATGTGACATCCCCCCATAGAAGGTATAAACTAACCTTGGGTTTTGTCGATGAATACTTCATGTACGTGAAGTAGTGGTGGATGCTCAAAGTTGATGAAGATCACCAAGAGTTGGGAGCATCTTTATTGTTTGATAACTCTTCTCACCTACATGGGTTAGTCCCAACACACAAGAGACAAATACAAGGATATCTATGGCCATGGAGTGCAAAGCATATATGATGATGTCCATTGATTTGTTGATTACCTTGTCCCTTGCTTACCTTTGAGGGAATGTGCGACTCCTTGAACTATTGTATGATGTTGATATTGATTGCAACTAGTTCTTGCCAATAATGAATATGAGTGGATTTCATTGGCAGAGTCACCCCTCAAGAATATCTCTAGTTATTCTTCTTGGGGACCCACATCAAGTTGATGGGAATCCCTGGTGTTGAAGTAGCACTTGTAGAAGTTGATCTTGTAGTATCCTTGGGAACCCACTTCACCAAAGCTTGGGATTCATCTTCATATGAGTCAATGTCATCTTGAAGCTTGTTTTTGCCCTTGAGCTTGGGGTCTTGTGGTGGAAGTCATCTTGAGCTTTTGTTCCCTTGGGGAGAGTATTTTCATAGTTCTCCTTTTGAGGAACAAACTTGGGATTGGGGTATTGACCTTCTTCCATTCAACTCCATTAGCGTTCAAGTAGCCAACACCGTGATTCCTCTGGTATCCTCCGTGCTTGCGTACAATATCCTCAAATTGTTTGCATCCTTCAAGACTCCTGTAGATACCTTTCTCTATAATCCCTTTCAAAAGTTCATTTTCTTGCTCAAGTGAAACTTGGTTAAGAGAAGAGTTAGTGGAATCAATAGATCTACTAGAAGCAATATCATTTGGTTTATCATTTTTATTGCTACTAGTTGAAGAACCTTTCTTTCCTTTGTTACTAGCTTTTGGTATGAACGTAGACAAGAGAAGTCGCTTGGCTAGATAAGCGGAAGTCTTCTTTCGAAGATCGTTATTGATAGTTTCAAGGAAATCATGCTCTTGCTCTAAATTGAGCTTCTCTAAGTGGAGCTTCTCATGTGTCCTTACAAGCTCTCTATGATCTTGTAGAGTAGACTCGTGAGCTAACTTAAGAGTGCTTAGTTCTTGAGTTAGTCATTCTATTTCCAACTTATCATCATTGCATGACTTATCTAGACTAGAGTGATTACTAGCAAGTTCATTTTGACTAACATTACTAGATTTGTCAAATAGCAAGTCATCTTCAATTAACAAGTCATCTTCATCACTATTGAAATCAAGATACTCGGGGTCTGATACCTTGGGGCCTTTAGCCATGAAGGAACACCCACTCCCTTCATTTTGTGAATCAAATATGTCATAGGAGTCGGTTATCACTAGTGCAAGCCCGACAAGACCTTCATTTTGACTATAGTCGGAGTTTGAGTGGTATCTTCTCTCAGAGTGGTTGTTGGATTCAGAGCCGGAAACCCATTCACCAACATGAGCTTGATGTTTTCTTCTTGAGTAGCTCTTGGTGTACTTGTCCTTCTTCTTTGAGTCCCTACTTCTCCTTGAGGGTCTTCGTTCATAACGATCATCCCTACTCCTTCTCTCTCTTCGAGGTGACTCATCTCTTGAGCTTCGTCTTCTTGGTGACTCTTCTTTCCTTTTGTAAGGGGCCGTGCAATCATTGGAGTAGTGTCTGGGCTTCCCACAATTGTAGCAGTTTCGGTCATGACTTGACGAATGCTTCTCTTGATATCTTGAGTTGGAGCTTCAATCTTTGCTTCTATCCTTGTAGAACTTGTTGAATTTATGGAGCATGAGGCTTATCTCTTCATTTGTGACAAGGTTGTCTCTTGAAGTTGCGGCAGCATCACTTGTGGCTTTGTAAGCACCGCTAGACTTGTGGTGAAGCTCTTCCTTGTTCTTAAAAACTGTCATCTCATGAGCAACATTCCTTCCAATCACTTCCGTTGGCTTGAGATCTTTGTAGTTGGGCATCATTTGGACCAATGTGCATACGGTGTCATATCGATCATCCAAAGCTCGAAGTATCTTCTTGATGATAAATTTGTCGGTCATTTCCTCGCTTCCTAAGCCAACAATCTCATTGGTGATGAGAGCTAGCCTAGAGTACATCCCAGTGACTCCTTCACCATCCTTCATGTTGAACTTGTCAAGTTGACTTTGTTGAACATCCAACTTGGATTCTCTCACAGATTTGGAACCTGCATGCATATCAACCAAAGTATCCCAAATCTCTTTTGCATTGTCAAGACGGCTGATTTTGTTGAATTCTTCGGGGCATAGGTAGTTGAAGAGTATGACACATGCTTGAGTATTGAGTTGCAACATCTTCAATTCATCCACAGTAGCTTCACGATCCGGTTCCCTTCCATTCGCAAAGAATTCACCTTGCAATCCAATACGAACAACATACCAAACGGTGGGGTTATGGCCAAGTAGATGCATTTTCATTTTGTGCTTCCAACTAGCAAAATTAGTGCCATAAAAGTACGGACCTCTATGGTGATAGTTTCCCTCACTAGACGCTATATTCTCCTAGGTTGTGAAACCAATGCAATGGAGACCAATGCTCTGATACCATTTGTAGGATCGAAAGTAGTGCTAGAGGGGGATTAGACTACTTGACCAATTAAAAATCTACTTTTTCCCAATTTTATGTCTTGGCAGATTTTAGCATTCATAGCAAGTCAAGTACACCCTACACATGCATGTCTACGAGTATTGCAGCAGAAAGTAAAGACAACCATGTAAGTAGAGAAAGGGTAGGAAGATCAAATGCAATTTGAAGACACGATGATTTTCCCGTGGTTCTGATAGGTGGTGCTATCGTACGTCCACATTTATGGAGTCTTCAACCCACGGAGGGTAACGGTCGCGAGAGTCCATAGAGCGCTCTACCCACAGAGGGTTCCACAAAGAAGCAACCTTGACTATTCCATAACGGCTTCCGTCCATGAAGGACTAGCCTCACTATGGGTAGACCTTCATGAAGTAGGCGATCTCCTTGACCTTACAAACTTCTTGATTCACTCCACAACATGAAGTAGGAGGCTCCCAAGCGACACCTAACAAATCTTGGAAGCACCACCCTCCAAAAGGTAATTGGCTCAATAATGTCGATGAACTCCTTGCTCTTGTGCTTCAAGATGATAGACTCCTCAACACACAATCACTCTCTCATAGATTTGGCTATGGTGGAAGACATTGATTGGGTGGAAAGAAACTTGGGGAGGTTAGAGATCAAGATTCATATGGTTGGAATGGAATGGCATGATCTCAACACATGAGTAGGTGGCTCTCTCTCAGAAAATCAGTAGGTATGAGTGGGGAACTATTCTGAGTGCTTCTCTTGCGAGTGAGTGGTGGTGGACGGGTATATATAGGCATCTCCAAAAATCCTACCGTTACACCTACTAAGTCATACTCGGTGACACCTATGTGTTAATCTCGGTGGCACTGAGTTGCCTCAAAGGTAGCAACTTTTGAATCTCAGTGAGACCGATACATACAACTCCGTTGCACCGATCAGGTGACCAATGGTCAAATTGCCAAACTCGATGACACCGATTCAACAAACTCGGACGGACCAATTTTGTGAATTTGCATAATAGGAAGTTGGGAACCCAAACTCGGTGGCACCGAAATGGAATTAGTTGCACCGAAAGGCTAGGGTTTGGCAAAGTCTATCTGATGCTGAGAATCGGTGGCACCGAGTGGAATGTGTTGGTTGCACCAATTTTGGATATTTGGCTTTGGACAAACTTTTGTGAAAGAGCTTGTGGGTGTATGTGGTGACTATCACTTGTGCACGTATGAGCATTTTGCTCACCAACGGTACCTTACCCCTTTTAATAGTATTGGCTTTCCCATGGACTCAAAGTGATTTCTCACAAAGGTAAAATGTAGAGTCCTCTTGAATGAAGCTTTGCCGATCTATTTCCTTGCATCTTGGGGTATTCCACAATCCTTTTGCCAACCCATCATTGAAATTTTCCTGAAACATGCTTAGTGGAAACATTAGTTCAATGACATATATGTTGTTATTAATTACCAAAACCACCAAGGGAGCAAATGTGCTTTCAAAAACTAGTCGGTAAAACAGTTAAGGCATACGTGGATGATGTGTTAATCAAAACTAAACATGTCAGCTAGCTGATTGACGACCTAAGGCAAACCTTTGCCAGCCTACGTGAGTACGATATACGACTCAATCCGTGGAAATGTGTATTCAGAGTTCCCACTGGTAAACTACTCGGATTCATCGTTTCCCATAGAGGAATAGAAGCGAATCCGGTTAAGATCCAAGCTCTATCAGAACTTGCAGTTCCCACAGAGCTAAAGCGTGTACAAAGGTTGGCTGGTTGCATGACGACGCTAAGCCGCTTTATCTCCTGCCTCGGTGAAAAGGCTTTACCGCTCTACAGATTGCTGAAATAGACCAACAATTTCGAATGGACCAATGAAGTAGTGGCTGCATTAGAAGAAATTAAAACACTGCTAGCAAATAATCCCATACTCATAGCACCAGGCGCTGGTGAACCCATGTTATTATACATATCGTCCACCAACCGAGTTGTTAGCGCAGTGCTCGTCGTCGAACGAGAGGAGGAGGGACACAAATTCTAGATACAAAAGCCGTTCTATTACGTGTAAGAAGTATTAACGCAGTGCAAGTCTAGATACCCACACTACCAGAAGATAGCCTATATAGTATTTATGGCATCACGGAAAATAAGACACTACTTTCAAGAGTGTTCGGTTACGGTGGCATCCAAAGTACGTCTAAACGATATAATCAACAACAGGGATGCCACTAGCCGAACCAAATGGGCCGTTGAGCTCCTTCCTTTTGAAATTTCCTACAAGCCACGACGAGCTATTAAATCTCAGGTGTTGGCAGATTTCCTCGCTGAATGGACAGAGGCCGAGCTCCCCAGGGAATATAGTACCTACTCCCATTGGACGATGTACTTCGATGGATCCAAAACTTTGGCCGAACTGGGGGCTGGAGTTATTCTCACATCCCCCATAGGCGACAACGTTCGATACGTGTTGCAGATCATGTATGATGATTCCAACAATGCAGCCGAATACGAAGCACTCTTGCATGATCTTCAGATGGTAGCATCAATGGGCATACAACGACTGGAGGTATGGGGAGACTCCAACTTGGCCATCTCCCAAATCAATGGTGAATTCCTCACCAAAAACCCGAAGATGGTGGCATACAGAAACGCTATCCTCAAGATATCCGCACGGTTCGAGGGGCTAGAATTTCACCATGTCGCCAGAGACAACAACCAAGCCGCCGACATACTGGCCCACATGGGGGCCAAACGCTACCCTGTCCCAAAAAACACTTTCTTGGAATGGCTCTTCAAGGTATCAGTGGTTTGGCAAGACGATAATAAGGGCGCCGGTCTCACCAGTGCAGAAGAGGTTGTTCCCCTATAACCGAACCAGATGGCCAAATCATCGGTGGCTCCGTAATGGACAAAACACCCTCGGCTCATGAGGTCATGGCAGTAATCGCACCATGGACCGAGCCCTTCTTCGCAAAGAACTCTGCGATGATTAGACGATACAGTGCATAATTTCGGCGATACAAAGCCTATAAAGTCCGCGAGGGTGAGTTATACAAGAAAAGCACCACTAGAGTACTACAACAGTGCATATTCGAGGAAGAAGGACAACAACTCTTAGCCAAAGTCCACGCAGGGATGGGAGGCCATCACGCCGCGGCAAGGGCCTTAGTTAACAAGGCCTTTCGGGCCGGTTTCTTCTGGCCCACTCCTCGAGCGGACGCCCAGTCACTTGTCAAGCACTGCGTGGGGTGTCAAGTTTTTGCAAAGCAAAGTCACATGCCCCCAACAACTCTTCGGACTATTCTGATTCCTTGGCCCTTTGCGGTATGGGGCTAGACATGGTCGGACCACTTAAAGGTGGGACGAAGAAGAATAAATACTTACTGGTCATGGTTGACAAATTAACCAAATGGATAGAGGCAAAACCTGTCAAATCAGCCAAGTCCGAACCAGTAATCGACTTTATATCCGGCATGGTACACCGTTACGGCATCCCGCACTGCATAATAACGGACAATGGATCCAACTTCATAGCCCGCAGACCAATGGACAAGTAAAACGGGAAAACAACCTCATCATGAGTGGTATTAAACCACGTCTGGTCCGATCTCTGCATGTGTCCAACTGCCATTGGGTAGAGGAGCTTGACTCTGTTTTGTGGGGCCTGCGCACCACCCCGAATAGATCAACGGGATACACACCGTTCTTCATGGTGTACGGGGCAGAAGCAGTCCTCCCCTGTGATATTATTCACGATGTACCAAGGGTGCACATGTATGAGGAAAAGGAGGCCGAGTTAGATCGGCAGGATGACCTGGACACCTTAGAAGGAGAGCGCGACATAGCCCGGGCTCGTTCTAGTTTTTATCAATAGCAGGCCCGACGTTACCAGAGTAGGGAGGTTAGGGCAAAAGCATATAATGTGGGTGACCTCGTCTTATGGCTCCCGGAGAAGAAGAAGCAAAAAATCAACCCCAAATGGGAGGCCCCCTTCATAATTGACGAAGTACTCGAAGGATGGGCTTACAGTCTTCGAAACCCGTTGGATAGCCACCATGAACCAAACCCATGGAACGCGGCTCGTCTTCGGCGCTTCTACGGTAGAACGGCGTCATCATATTCTTTACCATTCACTTCCTTTTCTTTTCTTTTTCTTTTTTCCTTTCCCTCCCACCTTGATTTTTGGCAGGATTGAATTTTTTTCTTTTCTTCCCAAGTCTATATTCGGTTAAACCGATCTTGTATGAAAATTTTCGGCATACATCCTTAACTGTTAAATCTGAACATAACACCTAGGGGCTTCTTCCCGAACATAATCTGAAACTTTTATTACAAGTCTAAAATATTCAGACTTCTTTTTAGAAAATACTTGGATCTTTTTGAAAAGCTATTTGGACCTGCAAAGAAAATCAAACAAATGTCAGAAAATATAAACAGAAAGAAAAAAAGAGAGAGAGAAAGACTTACTTGTGGCCCAGCACTGTAGCAGGCCCGACCCAGGATGAACCGTTGCCAGTCGTCCTCCTCCTTGCGCCAGAAGGACGCCGGGCGCGTGGTCGCCGCGCGCCGGTCACCTCCTCCCTGCCTGGCTTCTTGCTGGAGGGTTGGGAGTGCACCAGCGCAAAGCACCTCGCCGCCGTGCTCCTTCTCCTCTCTCCCTCCCGCGAGCTCTCTCCCTCTCTCGCGCATTCTCCCCTCGGACCCGCCATGGCCGCGCAGCTCCTCGCCATCGTGCTGACGTTCTAGCCACCCCCAAGCCCGTTTGAGCCAGCCAAAAGCTCCGCCCGGACCTTCTCTTCCTCCTAGCCGAGCTACGCATCGCCGGAAGGCTCCTATCGCTGTCGCGCCATCATCTTCCTCCTCGGGTCGCCAGAAGGGAATTCGAAGGCCGTCACCGTTCCAGGTCCTCCCCGAGCTCGTTTGCGATGCCGCTTCACTCGCCGTGAGCCCCTGGTCATTCCCCCCTCTTTTCCCCTTGGATAGAGCCTCGTAGTGCCGGATTTCCCCGAGCCCGAAAGCTCCCCGCCGCCGGCGAGGTCGTGGGCGCCGTTGTGGCGACCCAAGCTTGCTTCTAAGCACGCGGTTGTGCTCAGGAGGCTCCCATGTAGCCTCTGGAGGCCTCAGCTTCCCCGTTCGAGCTCCGACTCGACGAGCCCGTGCTCGCCCAAGCTCTGACCTCCGCTACCCTCAACGCCGGCGCCGTTTCCGGCCACCCTAGCCTCGGGGGTGTGCCCAGATGGATGGGTGTGCGCGTGGGTGACATTTTGAGCCATCCGCCGGCCTTTTGGTCATCGGAGAGGGGATTTCGATCCCCTCCGCCATGTCTGGTGCCGCCGACGGCTAAACGCCGGTGGGCACAGCCGTTTGACCACGGGGTTTTGTTGGGGAACGTCGCATGGGAAACAAAAAATTTCCTACGCACACGCAAACCTATCCATGGTTATGAGCATCTACGAGAGGGAGAGTGGATCTACGTACCCTTGTAGATCGCTAAGCGGGAAGCATTAAGAAACGCGGTTGGTGTAGTCGAACTTCTTCGCGATCCAAATCGCCGAGCGTCCCGCGATCCAATCACGAACCGTCCCGCGAACACATCATGATCCGTCCCGTGAACTCATCACGATACGTCTCACGATCTTGATCACGATCCGTCCCGCGAACTCATCACGATCCGTTCCGTGATCACATCACGAACTGTCTCGCGATCTCGATCACGGTCCTTCCGATCTAGCGCCGAACAGACGGCACCTCCGCGTTCAGCACACGTGCAGCTTGATGATGGTCTTCACCGTCTCAATCTAGCGAGAGGAGGTGGAGAGGAGAGAGATTTCACCGGCAGCGTGACGGCGCTCCGGTGATGGTGGTGGAGCAATTCCGGCAGGGCTTCGCCTAAGCGCTGCAGAAAACCGATCTAGAGGAGAAACTATGCACCGGTGTAACGGGTAGCACGTGGCCGGAAATTCTGTCCAAAAACCACCCAATCCACTAGTATATATAGAGGAGAGGAGAGGAGAGGCAGCCAAGGCCTTTGGGTCGGCCGAAATAGGAGGTGGGAGCAATCCTACTTCACCTCCAATCCTAGTTGGAGTAGGATTGCCTCCTATTGGCTGATTTTCCACTTTTTGCTTTAGGATTTTCTCTCCTGCGCCATGGGCCTTTGTGGCTATTTTCCCAGCCCACTAAGGGCTGGTTATTATTCTCCCACAGCCCATGGACCTCTTGGGGTCGAAATACCCCTCCCGGAGGCCTCCCGGTACACTACCGACACTCCCGGTACACTACCGATGAGCCCGAAACTTTTCCGGAAACCAAACTGGGACTTCCTATATATGAATCTTTACCTCCGGACCATTCCGGAGCTCCTCGTGACGTCCGGGATCTCATCCGGGACTCCGAACAAACTTCGGTCACCACCATACATAACTCTACACTACCAAAACGTCACCGAACCTTAAGTGTGCAGACCCTGCGGGTTCGAGAACTATGTAGACATGACCGAGACACCTCTACAGTCAATAACCAATGGCGGGACCTAGACGTCCACATTTGTTCCTACATATTCTATGAAGATCTTTATCGGTCGAACCTCTATGTCAAGGATTCAGTTAATCCCGTATAACGTTCCCTTTGTTCTTCGGTATGTTACTTGCCCAAGATTCGATCGTTGGTATCTCCATACCTAGTTCAACCTCGTTACCGGCAAGTCTCTTTACTCGTTCTGTAATACAAGATCCCGCAATTAACAATTAGTCACATTGCTTGCAAGGCTTATTGTGATGTTGCATTACCGAGTGGGCCCCGAGATACCTCTCCGTCACATGGAGTAACAAATCCCAGTCTCGATCCATGCCAACTCAACAGACACCATCGAAGATAGCTGTAGAGCACCATTATAGTCACCCAGTTACGTTGCGACGTTTCATACACACAAGGCACTCCTCCGATATCTGTGAGTTGCATGATCTCATGGTCATAGGAACATATACTTGACATGCAGAAAACAGTAGCAATAAACTGATACGATCATATGCTATGTTTGTAGTTTGGGTCTTATCCATCACATCATTCTCCTAATGATGTGATCCCGTTATCAAATGACATCTCATGTCCATGGCTAGGAAACCTTAACCATCCTTTGATCAACGAGCTAGTCCATTAGAGGCATACTAGGGACATGGTTTTGTCTATGTATCCACACATGCATTTAAGTCTCCGATCAATACAATTATAGCATGGATAATAAACGATTATGATGAACAAGGAAATATGATAATAACTAATTTATTATTGCCTCTAGGGCATATTTCCAACAGGTTTGACCCCCTGGGTCACAGACAGGTGGGCCCAGCCTCTGACTAATCACAGATTAGTAATAAGTTAATTAATTTAATTAATTAAGTTAATTAGTCACTGACATGTGGGCCAAAACTGTTAATTAATCAGAACTAGTTTTAATTAGTTAATTAAGTTAACCAGACACTGACATGTGGACCCCACATGTCAGGTTTGACTCTGGCCCGGTCAGCTGATGTAATCATGACATCATGCTGATGCAATAAAATAATTTCTAGTTTAAAAATAATTCCAGAAAATGTTTAAAACTTTGAAAAATCATATAAAATAATCTGTTAGTCAAATGAAAATAATTTATATATGAAAATTGATCAGAAAAATCCAATGAATCCATTGGTGCTATTATCATGCATGTTAGAGCAATCTAAATAGGTGAACATGGACATTTACCATTAGGTTAGTATATGGAATTTGAAAGAAGAACAACTTTGAATCTATGTTCAAATCCATTTCAAATTGACATGATCACTAGTTGCATTAGCTCATACATGCATATTACTATGCCATGATCATGCATCATATTGTTGCACTTGCGTGTATTGAATGCTCTTATCTGCGTTGCGGTAGGCCCTAATCCGGAAGATACTACCTCGTATCCCGACGAAGGAGAGAACTCCTCCGCAACTCAGCAAGGCAAGCAACCCCATTGATCATTCCGATAACATCCCACTCTCTCGCTCCTGCTCTTGTTTATTGCATTAGGACCAATGGTCGCATGTCAGTCATATACGATAGATGAACCTATTCCTATGCATGACCTGATCTTGTCACAGTAAATAGCTAAACCTTGCAACCTAGCATACCTGGTAGATGCTTGTGCCATGATATGCTTAGCTTACTTTGCCTGCTATGCTTGCTATTCTTTGAGTTGAGTCAGGTCTGATTCATCTAGGTGATGAACCGGAGTGGAACCGTGTTGTCCGATGTGATGAGCTCATAATGAATTCGATTAGGTAAAGGTAGAGATGAGAGGCTATGTAGGAGTACATAGTGGGTTGTCTCATTGGGACCGTTCTTAGGAACCGTGTTCCGTGTTTGTGATCCAAGACTAGATACTACCACATGCTGGGCCCTGAAATATGACCCCGCTCGACTCATCAGTCGCTTAGTCCTTGGTCCAGGTATTGCAAGTAGTTTCTGGTGTTTATAGCATGCTGGAGGCCGTGCGTAGCGCTGACCCTCGGGGTGGGTTACGGCGCGGTAGGCAGTGGCACGATGTACCAAGGGTCACCCGATTGGTGGGCTTGAGAACCCTGCGCACATCGTTTGGGGCCGTAGCGGAAACTTCGGCCGGACTTCCGTACGGGTTCAGTCTCAAATAGGCGGTAGCCTGGACTACTGGTCTTATGTGATTGACGGTCGTGGCCGACTCCCTCGCTAGGCATCCGCTTGAAGGTTGCCGAGGTGCATGGTTTATGGCACACAGTGATAAGTGGCGAGAGCGTGTGTGAAGAAGTACACCCCTACAGGGTATGAAACTATTCGAATAGCCGCGTCCTCGGATATGGACTACTTGGAGAACTTATGCTGTTCATAGATAATCAAATGGATACTCCTAAAAATATCAAGACAAGTGTGAGTACCGTGGATGGCACTCTTCCGGTAGGGGAAGGTGAATCCATGGTAGTGTATTGTGATGGAGATAGTGGACTCGTGTGCGATAACTAAAATTGTAACAAAGAGTTTAAAAATGAGTAGTGTAGGATAGCCATGAGTCAAGCTGGCATTTCTGCATGAACTGCACCCCCCCCCTTGTTGTTACATGAGCATAAATAAACTAGGTCTGTTTTAAAGACTTGCCGAGTATGATTTGTACTCATCCTTGCTTAATTAATGTTGCAGAAGAGAGCCAGGACCCATGAGGTGGGTTCTATCTAGACGTTGACGATGCCGAATAGCTGGTGTCCCAGCTACGATATTGCCCGTGTGGTGGGCTGTAGATAGTCAGGCCGTGTGCCTCTTTGCTATTTCGCCGTCTGTACTCAGACAGCTTAAGTTTCCGCTGGCTTGTATGACTTTGTTTGTATGGCTTGAGTGTCGGGTCATGTGACCCCTATCTGTAAGAACATATTATGCAAGGCTCGTCTGAGCCTCTTAAATAAAAGGCATGTTGTTGTATGGTTATGTTGTGATGCCATAGTTGTATCTATGCATATCGGGCATGTCGTGCGTACGTGTGACGTGCAACGATATGTATGGGATCCGACACCTAGTCGTGTGCCTTTAGTAGTACTCCTTACAGTAAACTGCCTCTTTGTGCTTCCATCGAGCCATGGTAGCTTGCTACTGCTCCGGACACATTGATTGACCGGCATGTATCCTTCTTTGCTACTGTGTCTGTCCCTTCGGGGAAATGTCTCGCAGTGTAATGGAGTCCCTGTAGCCTGCTACGACTCGTCTACGTGAACTGATGACATTCGTGTCTCGCAACGTAATGGAGCCCCTGTAGCTTGCTATGACTCGTCTACACACGCTTGAGGCCGACACCTGCATTGCTGGGTTATGTATGCCTGTTTCCGTACGGATGTGCCACTTGGGTTCTATGACTAGTTATGTCGGCCCGGGTTCTTGGTCTTTGTGATTGCCGGCGACATGTTCACATACGTGAGCCAAAAGACGCAAACGGTCCCGGCCAAGGTAAGGCTGCAGCCGTGGAGTACCGTGCGTGAGGCCGCAAAGTGATGTGACTTGTTACAGTATGAAATCATATGACTTAGGATCGGGGTCCCGACAGCGTTGGTATCAGAGCCTGACTGACTGTAGGACTACCAAGCCAAACCGGTCGAAGTTGAGTCTAGAAACACTATAGATAAGTAGGGGAATTGATTGTGGAAGGGAACATAAGGTTCTTTTACTCCTCTTCCCAAGTTATTCTATGCTGGGTCATTCTCATCCTTTCTACGGGGATAGGAACTAGGATTCTCATCTATTGCTTAGGATGACGAGTTACTAGCCTTGGACCAATAGCTAGCTTGTTGTAAGTGAGTGCAGTTATTCAAGTATAGTTGGTGTGACAAACAGATGGAGAAGAGATTTGAGTCTAGATAGTCGAGTGGTTATGCCTTTCCAATCTTTTTCAATTGTCTCAAAACTTTTCTTGAGCAATTACAGCCGTTACGCTGTCCAATTTCTGCTAGGATCTCTAATGTCTTTGCATCATTCTCTATTTCAGATGCCCTCTTGTTCTTTCTGTCAGGTGGTCCGTCTGACCAGGTGCATCGATGTACCGGGTCACACGGCCATGTTGGTTAGACTCATGATGGAGGCTGGATACTGTTGGTACCCAGAGTACACAGTGGAGGAGCAGTATCGAGATTTCAACCAGAGTCAGTATCTATGTACCGTTAGGATATATCCTTCATATCCTGGAGCTGTAGAGCCGCTTCACTGGACTCATGGATTGGGAGTTACCATAGATATGGCCGTTCAGGAAGCCGCCTACACTATGCTGACTATTATGAGGTTTCACCATGGTCTGCTACAGAACACGGAGTTCTGCTATGTTCCTACTTCCATGGGAGGAGAGGATGGATATCTTAGTGCAGCCTACTTTGATCATTCGCATGAGGACCCTAGGCTGCAGGTGACCGCTCAGATGTTGGAGAACAGGGATCGTGATGCACGTGCCCTTCGCATGGAGCTCTATGCTACTCGTGCCCGTCTTTGGACAGCCTTGACGCAGTTGGCACCTGTCGTGCAGACAGGCTATGGAGATTTGGAGATGGTGACCCCATCACAGACTCATTTGCCAGCACACGTACACTGGCCTGATGTTGGAGGCATCACCCCTCTTCGAGGACCGCTGTTACCGCCGACAAGGGGACCAAGGCCACATCCGTGTCCTTATGGTTTCCAGGGATCCCAGGCTAGAGTGTTTCTTGATCCTCAGGTTCAGCTCCCAGGTCACGGGGGTAACCTGTACGAGGCATTCTACGGTGATGTTTGAGTGCGTGGATGTTAGTCCTGGTATGGTAGTAGTCGTATCGCCACAGTCCTGCGTGTCTTGTGGGATATGACCTAGGTCGAGAGTTGAGTTCCGGAGGTGTAGATAGATCATGTATAGGAAGCTTGTAATGCCTCCGATGAGTTGTGTCATCTCTCCGTAGTTGTTTTCAGCTTGGGTTTGTACTGAACTAAGTCTTGGTGTGTATGAAACCTAATGTTCATATGGTAGTTGCTTTACCATGTTGATTGATATTTATCCGACATGCCATGTTGATCAGCACATTCCATAATTCATGTCTTAGAGTTGATGTTCTCTATGTCTAAGCTATGGATTGTTTCCCCAGGATGGTGGCAACTAGGAACAATCCCGTGCCTGCTCCTGAGCAGGGTGAGAGTAGCCAGCCAAGGCAAGAGGAGCTGCCACATGCACCATCCCTGGCGGAGGTGATGCTAGAGGCTGAAAGGAATAAGAGGGAGACCAATAGGCTGTTGGAAAGAATTGAGCAAAACGCAGCTCGTGCTCCCCGCAATGATCACCACGATGGAGTATCACTTGGTGACTTTATCAAGCTGTGTCCGCCCAAGTACCATCATTCGATCGACCCTCTCGATGCAGATGATTGGCTGACGAGTATGTTCCGCAAGATACGGGCTGCTAATGTGCCCGAGGCCAACACTGTGTCTTTTGCCACCTAATTTCTGGAGGGACCTGCCAACCTGTGGTGGGAAAGCTATGAGCCTATGCGTCCCCAGGGACCTGCACCAACCTGGGCAGAGTTCAGCGCCGCATTCCGTATCCATCACATCTCAGAAGGGCTGATGGATCGCAAAAGAGAGGAATTCTGTGCCTTCACCCATGGCAGATTGTCAGTGGATGCATACAGTCGCGAGTTTGGTAATCTTGCTCGCTATGCTCCAGAGGAAGTCTCAACTAATGCTAAGAAGCAGGCTAGGTTCTGCAAGGGACTTAATGCTGAGCTTCGCCGAGATCTACGCTTACACGAGTGCACCACCTTCCAGGCTCTCGTCAATAAGGCCATCAATACCGAGTCAGGACAATTTGACTACGAGGCTACGAGGAAGCATAACCGTGACTTCAATCCTGCATCGGGTTGAGGCCCTAACAAACGCCAAGTGTGGGTGCCCAATGCAGCTTTGCCGCCATGATACATCGTGAGGCCATCCTTCCAGGCACCTCGTCCAGTTCAGTCCAACCCTCCACCCAGACCATTTGGAGGACTGCCTACAAATGTTGCACCTCGTGCTACAGTGGTATGCTACAAATGTGGAGAACCGGGACACTATTCTCGTGAGTGTCCCCAGAACAATACTAAGCCCGCTGGACGTGGAAAACCAGGAAAAGCTTTCTATGTGAAGCCAGCCCTTGTCCGTGGGCGAGTGAATTATGTGTCTGCTGAAGAAGCCCTTGAAGATCCTGAAGTTATTCTAGGTACGCTTCTTGTTAATAGCCATCCAGCATCTGTTCCATTTGATACTGGGGCATCTCATTCTTTCATCTCTAAAAGTTATGCACAGTTGCATAACATGTCCTTTTGTGACATGCCCACTCCTTTAGTAGTTCAGACTCCTGGTTCAAAATGGCAAACTTCTAGAGTGAGTCATGACAATAAAATTTTGGTGGATAGACTAGTATTCCTAGCATCCTTCATAGCTCTTAAGTCTTCGGACATCAATATCATTCTATGTATGGATTGGACGAAAGCTCACTATGCCAAGATTGATACTCAATCTAGGAATGTTCAACTTACACATCCCTCGGGTGAGATAGTTAATGTCTCTACTCAAACAGCCAAGCGCCAACTCTATTCGCTCAATGCTAGCCCTCTTCCAGAGTTAGAAGATATTTCGGTAGTCCGTGATTTTTCGGATGTCTTTCCAGAAGAACTGCCAGGTATTCCACCTGTCAGAGATGTTGAGTTTGTGATAGAACTTATTCCAGGGACAGTCCCAATAGCCAGAAGACCCTATAAGATGGCACCCTTAGAACTGGCCGAGCTAAAAAACCAACTCGATGAAGCTTTGAAGAAAGGTTTCATCCGTCCTAGCTCTTCTCCCTGGGCTTGCCCCGTCCTCTTTGTTAAGAAGAAGGATGGATCGGATCGAATGGTTGTGGATTATCGACCAGTGAATCTGGTCACTATCAAGAACAACAATCCGCTCCCCAGGATCAACGATTTGTATGATCAACTCGCTGGATCCTCTGTCTTCTCCAAAATGGATTTGAGGTTGGGATACCATCAAATCAGAATTAGAAACGGGGACATTCCAAAAACGGCTTTTGTCACTCGTTATGGCCAATATGAGTACACCGTCATGTCCTTCGGTTTGACCAATGCTCCAGCCACCTTCTCTCGTTTGATTAATTCAATTTTCATGGAGTATTTGGATAAATTCTCGTGGTTTAGCTCGACGACTTACTCATCTACTCGAAGAACGAACAAGAACATGCCGAGCATCTAAGGCTAGTATTGATGAAACTTCAAGAGCACCGCTTATATGCCAAATTCTCCAAGTGTGAATTCTGGTTGCCAGAAGTGACCTATCTGGGTCACGTGATCTCTAGTAAAGGTATTGCTATCAATCCCAAGAGAGTTCAGGCCGTCCTTGATTGTACTCAACCTGAATCAGTTAAGCAAGTTTGGAGCTTCCTTGGCTTAGCGAGCTATTGTCGCCGCTTTGTTGAGAACTTCTCCAAGGTTGCGAAACCTCTGACTGAACTCCTCAAGAAAGATAAAAAGTTCGAGTGGACCTCACAATGCGAGCATAGTTTTCAGGAGTTGAAAAGACGACTGACCTCTGCTCCCGTTCTGGTGCCACCAGATTTTTTTAAGGGCTTTATTATCTACTCTGATGCCTCGCGACAAGGATTAGGTTGCATTCTCATGCAAGACCGTCATGTGATTGCATACGCATCTCGACAGCTACGTCCACATGAGGATAATTATCCAACACATGATCTTGAGCTTGCAGCTGTAGTCCATGCACTAAAAACATGGCGACATTACCTTCTGGGTAATCGTTGCGAGATATACACTGATCACCAAAGTCTGAAATATATTTTCACCCAGCCGGATTTGAATCTCAGGCAAAGACGATGGGTAGAGTTGATTATAGATTACGACTTAGGGATAACTTACACCCCGGGGAAAGCCAATGTCATGGCTAATGCACTAAGTCGTAAGTCTTATTGTAACAATCTAATGTTACAACAAGGTCAACCACTTCTCTATGAGGAATTCCGAAAGTTAAACCTTCACATTGTTCCTCAAGGATTCCTATCAAACCTGGTGGCGAAATCTACTCTTAAGGATCAAATCATAGCTGGCCAAAGGCATGATAAGGGAATTTCCCAGATCAAAGAGAACCTCGTTAGCGGTCTCGCTAAGGAATTCTCTATAGATGATCAAGGTGTAGTGCTCTTCCAGGTCCGTTTGGTGGTTCCTAAGAGCCAACATCTCAGGCAGCTGATTCTTAAGGAGGCTGATGATTCTCCTCTTACAATCCATCCGGGGAGTACCAAAATGTATCAGGACCTACGCCAGAGGTTCTGGTGGACTAGGATGAAGAGAGAAATTGCTCATTATGTTGCTAACTGCGACGTTTGTCGTCGTGTGAAAGCAGAACATCAAAGGCCTGCTGGCACCCTTCAACCTTTAGCTATTCCTGAGTGGAAATGGGATAAGGTCGGTATGGATTTCATCACCGGTTTTCCCAGGACCAAGAGAGGGAACAATGCTATATTTGTAGTCATTGATCGCCTCTCCAAAGTGGCTCATTTTCTTCCTGTTCGTGAAAGCATTACTGCTAGCCAGCTAGCGGAGTTATATGTTTCTCGAATAGTTTCTCTTCATGGTGTTCCTTTGGAGATTAACTCAGACCGCGGAAGTATCTTTACTTCTCGATTTTGGGAAATCTTTCAAACCGCTATGGGGACTCGTCTATCCTTTAGCACTGCTTTCCACCCTCAATCAAGTGGTCAAGTAGAGCGAGTCAATCAAATTCTCGAAGACATGCTCCGAGCTTGTGTTATATCTTTCAGTATGAATTGGGAGAACTACCTTCCATTTGCTGAATTCGCATATAACAACAGTTATCAGTCAAGCTTGGGCAAAGCCCCTTTTGAAGTTCTCTATGGACGTAAATGTCGAACACCTCTTAACTGGTTAGAAACCAGAGAGAGGCAACTCTTTGGTCCGGACATGATCCAGGATGCAGAGGAGCAAGTTCGGGTTATTCGTGAAAAGTTGAAACCAGCCCAATTCCGTCAAAAGAGTCAATATGACCGTCATCATAAGTCTGTGACCTATGAGGTTGACGAGAAGTCTTATTCGGGTTACACCTCTGAAGGGTACCCATCGATTCGGTATCCAAGGCAAGTTGGCTCCTCGTTACATTGGACCTTTTCGCATTCTTGCTAAACGAGGAGAGGTTGCCTACCAATTGGAACTTCCGCCACATCTTTCCAAGGTTCATGATGTCTTCCACGTCTCGCAACTCAGGCGTTGTTTTTCGAACCCTGTCCGAGAAGTGGACCACGAAGCGCTTGATCTCCAAGATAACCTTACATATCGAGAATAGCCTGTTCGTATTCTTGACCAAGCTGAGCGTACCACTCTGCGTCGGAACATCAAGTTTCTTAAGGTTCAGTGGTCGCATCATTCTGAAAAGGAGGCGACATGGGAAAGAGAAGATCGTCTTCGACTAGAGTACCCGTGCTCTATCCGATGACTTCAAAATCTCGGGACGAGATTCGTTTGAGTGGGGGTGAGTTGTCACAACCCTAGTAAGTGTCCTAGGCTAGCAATGTGTTTGCATCATCATCATCATCATTGCATCAATGTGAAATGGGGAGAAAGAAAAGAAACCCCAAGCACTTAATGAATTAAAGAAATTCAAGATAAATGAAATTTCAACAAATCCAAAATGCCCATCAAAAATGTTCCCTATGTCTGATAATTGAGGACATGGATATACCAGGGATCATTCTAATTATTTGAAAAATTTAAATAATTAAAATTAATGACCTAAGCCTCTGAAATTGATAAATAAATCATTATCATTATTATTGTTTTGATAATAATCTGAAACTTTTATTACAAGTCTGAAATATTCAGACTTGTTTTTAGAAAATACTTGGATCTTTTTGAAAAGCTATTTGGACCTGCAAAGAAAATCAAACAAATGTCGGAAAATATAAACAGAAAGAAAAAAAGAGAGAGAAAGACTTACCTGTGGCCCAACACTGTAGCAGGCCCGGCCCAGGACGAACCGTTGCCATTCGTCGTCCTCCTCGCGCCAGAAGGACGCCAGGCGCGTGGTCGCCGCGCGGCGGCCACCTCCTCCCTGCCTGGCTCCTTGCTGGAGGGCTGGGAGTGCGCCAGCGCGAAGCACCTCGCCGCCGTGCTCCTTCTCCTCTCTCCCTCCCGCGAGCTCTCTCCCTCTCTTGCGCATTCTCCCCTCGGACCCGCCACGGCCGCACAGCTCCTCGCTGTCGTGCCGACGTTCTAGCCACCCCCGAGCCCGTCTGAGCTAGCCAAAAGCTCCGCCCGGACCTCCTCTTCCTCCTAGCCGAGCTACGCATCGCCGGAAGGTTCCAATCGCCATCGCGCCATCATCTTCCTCCTCGGGTCACCGGAAGGGAATTCGAAGGCCGTCACCGTTCCAGGTCCTCCCCGAGCTCGTTTGCGACACCGCTGCACTCGCCATGAGCCCCTGGTCTTTTCCCCCCTCTTTTCCCCTTGGATAGAGCCTCGTAACGCCGAATTTCCCCGAGCCCGAAAGCTCCCCGCCGCTGGCGAGGCCGTGGGCGCCGTTGTGGCGACCCAAGCTTGCTTCTTAGCATGCGGTCGTGCTTAGGAGGCTCCCAGGTAGCCTCTGGAGGCCTCAGCTGCCCCGTTCGAGCTTCGGCTCGACGAGCCCGTGCTCGCCCGAGCTCCGGCCGCCGCTGCCCTCAACGCCGGCGCCGTTTCCGGCCACCCCAGCCTCAGGGGTGTGCCCAGATGGATGGGCGTGCGCGTGGGCGTCATTTTGAGCCATCCGCCGGCCGTTTGGTCATCGAAGAGGGGATTCCGATCCCCTCCGCCGTGTCTGGTGCCGTCGGCGGCTAAACGCCGGTGGACACAGCTGTTTGACCACGGGGTTTGACCCCCTGGGTCACAAACAGGTGGGCGCAGCCTCTGACTAATCACAGATTAGTAATAAGTTAATTAATTTAATTAATTAAGTTTAATTAGTCACTGACATGTGGGCCAAATCTTTTAATTAATCAAAATTAGTTTTAATTAGTTAATTAAGTTAACCAGACACTGACATGTGGACCCCACATGTCAGGTTTGACTCTGGCCCGGTCAGCTGACCAGCTGATGTCATCATGACATCATGCTGATGTAATAAAACAATTTCTAGTTTAAAAATAATTCCAGAAACTGTTTAAAACTTTGAAAAATCATATAAAATAATCTGTAAGTCAAATGAAAATAATTTATATATGAAAATTGATCAGAAAAATCCAATGAATCCAATGGTGGTATTCTCATGCATGTTAGAGCAATATAAACAGGTGAACATGGACATTTACCATTAGGTTAGTATATGGAATTTGAAAGAAGAACAACTTTGAATCTATGTTCAAATCCATTTCAAATTGACATGATCACTAGTTGCGTTAGCTCATCCATGCATATTACTATGCCATGATCATGCATCATATTGTTGCACTTGCGTGTATTGAATGCTCTTATCTGCGTTGCGGTAGGCCCTAATCCGGAAGATACTACCCCATATCCCGACGAAGGAGAGAACTCCTCCGCAACTCAGCAAGGCAAGCAACCCCATTGATCATTCCGATAACATCCCACTCTCTCCCTCCTGCTCTTGTTTATTGCATTAGGACCAACGGTCGCATGTCAGTCATACACGATAGATGATCCTATTCCTATGCATGACCTGATCTTGTCACAGTAAATAGCTAAACCTTGCAACCTAGCATACCTGGTAGATGCTTGTCCCATGATATGCTTAGCTTACTTTGTCTGCTATGCTTGCTATGCTTAGAGTTGACTCAGGTCTGATTCATCTGGGTGATGAACCGGAGTGGAACCGTGTTGTCCGATGTGATGAGCTCATAATGAATTCAATTTGGTAAAGGTAGCGATGAGAGGCTATGTAGGAGTACATAGTGTGTTGTCTCATTGGGATCGTTCTTAGGAACCGGGTTCCGTGTTTGTGATCCAAGACTAGATACTACCAGATGCTGGGCCTTGAAATATGACCCCGCTCGACTCATGAGTCGCTTAGTCCTTGGTCCAGGTATTGCAAGTAGTTTCTGGTGTTTATAGCATGCTGGAGGCCGTGCGTAGCGCTGACCCTCGGGGTGGGTTACAACGCGGTAGTAGTGGCACGGTGTACCAAGGGTCACCCGAATGGTGGGCTTGGGAACCCTGCGCACATCGTTTGGGGCCGTAGCGGAAACTTCGGCTGGACTTCCGTGCGGGCTCAGTCTCAAATAGGCGGTAGCCTGGACTACTGGTCTTATGTGATTGACGGTCGTGGCCGACTCCCTCGCTGGGCATCCGCTTGAAGGTTGCCGAGGTGCATGGTTTATGGCACACATCGATAAGTGGCGAGAGCGTGTGTGAAGAAGTACACCCCTGCAGGGTATGAAACTATTCGAATAGCCGCGTGCTCGGATATGGACTACTTGGAGAACTTATGATGTTCATAGATAATCAAATGGATACTCCTAAAAATATCAAGACAAGTGTGAGTATTGTGGATGGCACTCTTCCGGTAGGGGAAGGTCAATCCATGGTAGTGTATTGTGATGGAGATAGTGGACTCGTGTGCGATAATTAAAATTGTAACAAAGAGTTTAAAACTGAGTATTGTAGGATAGCCATGAGTCAAGCTGGCATTTCTGCATGAACTCCACCACCCCCTTGTTGTTACATGAGCATAAATAGACTAGGTCTATTTTAAAGACTTGCTGAGTACGATTGTACTCATCCTTGCTTAATTAATGTTGCAGAAGAGAGCCAGGACCCATCAGGTGGGTTCTATCTAGACGTTGACGATGCGGAATAGCTGGTGTCCCAGCTACTATCTTGCCCGTGTGGTGGGCTGTAGATAGTCAGGCCGTGTGCCTCTTTGCTATTTCGCCGTCTGTACTCAGACAGCTTAAGTTTCCGCTGGCTTGTATGACTTTGTTTGTATGGCTTGAGTGTCGGGTCATGTGACCCCTATCTGTAAGAACATATTATGCAAGGCTCGTCTGAGCCTCTTAAATAAAAGTCATGTTGTTGTATGGTTATGTTGTGATGCCATAGTTGTATCTGTGCATATCGGGCATGTCGTGCGTACGTGTGACGTGCAACGGTATGTATGGGATCCGACACCTAGTCATGTGCCTTTAGTAGTACTCCTTACGGGAAACTACCTCTTTGTGCTTCCACCGAGCCATGGTAGCTTGCTACTGCTCCGGACACATTGATTGACTGGCATGTATCCTTCTTTGCTGCTGTGTCTGTCCCTTCAGGGAAATGTCTCGCAGTGTAATGGAGTCCCTGTAGCCTGCTACGACTCGTCTACGTGCAGTGATGACATTCGTGTCTCACAACATAATGGAGCCCCTATAGCTTGCTATGACTCGTCTATACACGCTTGAGGCCGACACCTGCATTGCTGGGTTATGTATGCCTGTTTCCGTACGGATGTGCCACTTGGGTTCTCTGACTAGTTATGTCGGCCCGGGTTCTTGGTCTTTGTGATTGCCGGCGACATGTTCACATACGTGATCAAAAAGATGCAAATAGTCCCGGCCAAGGTAAGGCTGCAGCCGTGGAGTACCGTGCGTGAGGCCGCAAAGTGATGTGACTTGTTACAGTATGGAATCATATGACTTAGGATCGAGGTCCCGTCACAACGATTTTATATTTTGAGCATCTATTCACATTCATCGTGTATGCACGTTTTCCTTGTCGATTTTTAAGCCATTCTATGCATCAGTTCGAACTAAGATTTTTTCCAAGCTGGATTGCCTCGCTCCTGTGTTTACCCTCTACGTTCCCGATTGTTCGGCTAGAGAGTAAAGGGAGCACCTATGCGATTGTTACGACCGGGTCATCTGGATACGTACCTCAGACGGGTGAAGCCAAAAGCTACCTATCTTCAGCAAAAAATTGGTCGGCTACGACGAAAACAACAAAAAATATGGTTATCATCACCAATACTCGCGCTTCTTTTTTCCAAAAAGAGCAATTAGTCGCATACTAGCAGTATACGGCCTTATTACCTGCGATTTAAGTAGCAACCTGAAGGAAGGTATCGATAGAGGTACTATTTTCTTTGGAAGATGTTTCTTACGCTAAAAAGTAATATAACATATCTCCCTATGCATTTTTCTGTCTGTTCGCACCAAATGGCCGGATTCCCTGGTTCCTTGAAGGAATTCCTTCCTAGCAAGGGATATTTCATAAGGAACACTTCCAAGCTCTTTGCATGGGAGTTTGAAGCCGATGACTGGTTAAGACATAGTTTACAGCACAAACGGAGAATTTTTTATTTAAAGTACATAGTTACATAAAATCACTCATCTGGCTGCTGGTCGATATTGTCTATTAATGCATCTAGGGCGCAATCTTCCTGTGAGAGACGAGTGGCAGGCATCACTTGGTCATACACCAAATGAAGTGGCACTTCTTGCCCATCAGGCCCTAGTCGCCCAACCTGAGCCATATGTGTAACGCCTCGGACACACCCGCCGGTGGTCGTTACTCCTGGTGGGCTCTAGACTGGCCTTCACAGATCAATACTAGCTTTTTCTGTGCACTTTGTCCTCACTCATGCGCACCCGGGATCAACTTCCCGGTCGATCACCCATCCTAGAACTACTCCAAGCCAAGCACACTTAACCTGGGAGTTCTATTCGAATGGGCTCCCAAAAAAGAAGGAATTCCTTATTGATATGAGTAGTCTATCATCCCTAATATGCCAGGCTATTACATACACCACCACTCAGAGGAACTGACGTCCTCGTCGGGCCACAGGAATTTTCCCTCTTGGCACAAGCATCTGTGCTTCCAGTCTCATACATGTGTCATTCTGTGTGCCACTATGGGTCACAAACTTCATGAACAACATGACCGCGCACCTGTCGGCAAACATCCGTGTAACCACGAGGGTCGGCTCTGATACCAACTTGTAACGTCCCAAACACACATGTCGGTGATCGTTACGCCTGGCAAGATCTAGACTGGCCTCACAGATCAATACTAGCCTTTTCTATGCATTTTGTCCTCACAGATGCGCACCGGGACCAACTTCCCGGCCGGTCACCCATCCTAGAACTACTCTAAGCCAAACACGCTTAACCTGGGAGTTCTGTTCGAATGGGCTCCCAGAAAAGATGGAATTCCTTATTGATATGAGTAGTCTATCATCCCTAATATGTCAGGCTATTATAATATGTTCGGTGGTAAGGCCAGTATACCGAGTCTTGATCATCGCCCATGCCTCTCCCGCTCCCTCCTGACAAGCCGATGTCTTCCATAACTCGAACCAACTTCGGGCTCCCTTGATCCGATCAACCATTTTGGTCACCCCTCCGAATATTGCTTGGCGGGCCATAGCACTTTTATCATGCTCTTCATGGCCTTCCGAGCCCATGCATGAAGGGCGAACAGTTCCTTCAGAAGACTTCTCGGGTAAGATCCGATATCTTCTTCAGCTTGTCTGGTTAGAAGACCTATACGTGAGACAAGGCATATCCATTAAACCTAACGTATGAGAGGTATTCAAGGATGTTATGATTGCACTTACTAAACATGCCCCTCTGTAATTTCTGGTTTGTTTCTTGCGTCTGGGCAAATTGAGGTTTTAAACTCTCGATCTCTTCGGCCTTCTACTTGTTCTCCGCCTAGAGGCGTTTCTTCTCTTCCAGGTTTTTCTGCAACGAAAGGCAGCCGACCTCATGATGGGACTCGACATACCTCTTAGATTCTCGGGCTGCATCTAAATCTTTTTGCATCTGCCCTATTGATTCAGCTTCTACAAAGTACCCTTGCGTCAAGCATGGGATTATATACTAAGATCAATAGAACAAATATACTCACCATGTGCCTCCCAAGTAAAATTCTTCACTTGATCAAGTTCGGCCTTCACGGTTTCTACCTGTGTTCGGCTCATCTCCATTTCATGGGTCAGTTGCTCGTTTTGCTGCCTAGAGGCCTGCATCATCAGTAAAATCATCAGTAAAACAATACGCGGACCCTTAATTCGATCGTTCCGACCAATTCAAGGTGGGGTGGGCTACTGGGTTTACATGTGTGTTCGGATTCTTATAGCCGATCACTCACCTGCAGACTAGATGATATCAGTTTCATGGCTTCCCTGAATCCAGCTTGGGCAGACCCGATGTGTGCGTCAACCAAGCGTAGAGCAATGAACTCTTGTTCGGAGAACGCTGGGTGGCACAGGGCTCCTCGTCGCCGCTGGTGATTCATCGCGCTCTCTACCTCGGATTTAGTAATACATATGACGTCCCTGGAGTCTTCAAGGGCCTGATTGACCACAGGGACCTCCGGAACAGGTTCAGTATGAGCTAAAGATCTGGAATCGTGAGCATTGCCAGACACCTTGGAAACATCCTCGGTAGGAGATGGCTGAGCTCGTTGCCTGAGTATTTCGACATGAGATCTCTTGTGAGTCCCTATCGATCGTAATAATAAATTAAGCAACCAAACAAAGTACCTTTGAGCTAAACAAGTGGTCGGGCCTGTCCCCACGACCGGCTCACTCAACGGATCCCTATTGATACCCGGTCCGGGCATTGCCGCCATAGTCGATGTTTGTCCCGCAGACCGATGACGCTTGGGAGCAAGAGCCGTCACATTTGGGTATATGGAGGAGGCTTGCCTTTTGTGGGACGAATTTTCCTTCTTCTTGCCTGTAGTAGGTGAAGGGAATGATTCGGCATAACCGACTATGATAGTCACCTTTGAGAGGTCGAGACTCTCTTGGTAGAATACCTCGTCTTTGAACTCAACTGACAGCTCTGGGTCGTCCTGAAAACCTGGATCGTCGTGACGAGAATAGTTCTCGGGTTGGGGGGCCAGACAGTTAACTGTCTCGACAAAGCTCATCCATTCCTGTTCACACAAATTAACGGCTTCAGTCAAAAAGGGACAAACTAAAAACCCGAATTCGGGTCACAGAGTCGAAAGGCTTGCCCATTCGATGGGATTGTGACTGGAGTAGCCCTCCTTGGTCAGTAGCCAAACAAAATCTTCTTTCTCCCCTTTGTATAGGTTAGCAAGTGCGGCGACTAATGCTGTTTGATTGGCAGAGCCCAACCGTCGGGAGCGAGTGGTGTCACTTATCCCGTTGTAACACCACAAAGGGTGTATTATTTGCTGAAAAGGCTGAACGCACCAGGTGATGGTGGTGGCCATGACGTTTATCATGGTCAACTTGTGATGGGCTAGTAGCTTTACATGGGCAGGAAAGCATTGCACTTCGGCGCCGTCCTCTTGGGATGAGCTCTTCGGTCGCCAGTTGTACCTTTTCTTCAAGCGGGCGTCGGAGTATGCGGGCAAACCCCTCCGAGCTGGATCGAATAGGGGAACGTCCTCGATATAGAACCATTTCAAAGACCATTCTTCGGACTCCTTCGGTGTCCCCACTAGATTCCCCGTCCTGGCTATGCGGCATATTTCGGCTCCTCCGACCTCTAGAATTGTCTTACCCCGAGTGTGAGGGACGAGGCAAAAGTACTTCCTCCACAATTCAATGTGTGCCTCACAGCCCAAAAACATCTCGCAAAGGGCGACGAAGCCCGAGATATGCATAATGGATCCAAGGGTGAGATGATGGAGCTGGATCCCATAGAACTCCAATAATCCCCTCAGGAATGGTTGAATGGGGGAACCCGAGACCCCACAAGAGGAAGGGCACGAAGCATACTCTCTCTCCCTTTTGAGGATTACGGAAGTTTTCCGCAAAGGCTTCACCATTGAAAGAAGTCAAACTAGCATGGGTAACCGCTATATCTGAGGAAGGAAGATACCCTTGGGTCTCGAGGTTACACAGTCGAAGGAGGATATAGAGCAGCTTGTCCAATCTCCGGGACAGGAACCGTAAGGGCACGGGGAAGAGCTGGGGGAGCTCGCCATGTTATTGTGGTGATCTCTCGCTGAAGGGTTTTTTCTGATGGGGAGGAATAAGAAGATGTGGCCTAGACAACGATTTAGCTTGTTTAAATGGGTGGTGCCTCGTTTGTGGGAGGGGTAGTCTTGTAAAAAGCTACTGAACTGCTCGTCTCCCCTCAGCGCACGAGGATCAAGAAGCGTAGACAGTTATTACAATGGACCCTACAAGTTCGTGACGCTTGGGATTTCGCCGATGACAACATAGTTGCCGAATAATAAGGGATAGAGGGACTCGCCTCGCAAGCCAAAGCCTTCGACACGCGAGATTGTCCGGTTAGTATACCTCGGCATGGGGGGCTAGTCCGGGGGCTACTGAGGGAGTCTTGATTGAAGGGGTTCTCGGATGGCCGACCTGTTTCTCGTGGGCTGGACTATGTGGGCCACTGGCTAAGCATTGGATGTTCAAAGGCCCTGTCACTAGGGTGGAAGCTTCAAGGAGTCGTGGCGTGTCCTCCAAGTTTGAAATAGTAGATAGGCATGTTTTTCCCTTTGATGTGCAACCGACCATCTGTAAACCCTAGGTATCCTGGGCGTCCATATAAGCCAGAGGGTTTTGGATTGTAGGGCGGGGAAACTCGTCCAGGGTTTAGCTAGTCGATCTTGAGGTAGATCAATTCTGTAACCTTCATGCCATCAATATAATCAAGCAGGACATAGGTCTTTACCTCTAGAAGGGGCCTGAACCTAGGTAAACATCGTCTCCTTTGTCTCGTGTTACCATTGATCCTAGTCTCACAACTCGGGACCCCCTACCCGAGATCCACCGGTTTTGACACCGACACCCATCATCCTCAATCTAGTGGCCAGGTAGAACTTAGCAATAGAGAAATAAAATTATTATTACGAAAAACCCTCAATAGGTCTCGTAAGAATTGGTCTAGGAAATTAGATGATGCACTTTGGGCCTATAGAACAGCTTATAAAAATCCTATGGGTATGTCTCCGTATAAAATGGTATATGGAAAGGCTTGTCATTTGCCTCTAGAACTAGAACATAAAGCATTTTGGGCAATTAAAGAATTCAACTATGATTTCAAACTTGCCGGTGAAAAAATGCTATTTGATATTAGCTCATTAGATGAATGCAGAACCCAACCTTATGAAAATGCCAAGCTATTCAAAGAAAAAGTAAAAAGATGGCATGACAAAAGAATTCAGAAAGCGGGAATTCAAAATAGGAGACCATGTTCTTTTTTCCAACTCTCGATTAAGATTTTTTATAGGAAAGCATCTCTCCAAATGGGAAGGACCGTATATTGTCGGAGAGGTTTATCGTTCTGGAGCTATAAATATTAATAATGCCAAGGGTAATAACTACTAACCCGAAGGCGGTCAACGGCCAAAGAATTAAGCATTATATCTCATGTACGCAAATTAACATTGAAAGCAATGTTATCCAAACTATGAAACCAGAGGAGCACATAAAAGAAACCTTCTTAAACACTCCAGAATTCTTAAAAATAGGTGGTATCCGCTCTTCTGTTAGGATGAACACATGAATGAGATTCTTCTTATTCTTCCTAAATAAAACCCCCACTCTCACCTTTCTTAGGACTATCAAGCCTTCTCGGACTGCGAAAAATCCGCAAAAATATTTTCTGTCAGTTTTGGAATATTTTTTAGAAATTTAGGAATAAAGAAATAAACCGAGGTGAGCACGATACACCAGGGCACGCAAGGCACCTCTGGCCGCGCCCTGGTGGGTGATGCCCATATCGGATGCCTTCCCGACTCCATTTTCCTTCCAAATACTTGTTTCCCAAGAATTAAATTCCTCTATATATACCCCCAACTGTTTTGACGACTGCAGTGCAGAAAAATCCTTTGTTCTTATTCCGTGCTGTTTTCCTGACAGATATGAAAATATGTCGTCCCAAGGTTCAGATGGAGAGATCCATGTTGATCCCTATATTCCATACCCGAAGATCTTTAGGGAGATTTACCATTATCTATGGACCTCGGAGGAGGAAGAAGATGTTACCATGCAGGATTCAAAAGGTGAAAACTTTGAGGAAGAGTATGACCCATTGCATCAACCCGAAGACATGCATGTGGAATTCAAGAATTCAAGCCTCCCTAGAAGATACAAACCTAAGGTCCAATTTATCCCGTCTTGTTTTCTTCAGGAAAGCAAGGAGGCCCTATGCCGAAGGATATTAAATCTTGAATTGGAGAACGACAATCTAAGGGAGGAAAACTTTATTCTTAAATATAAGTTGAATAAGAAGGCTTGATCAACTCCTCCACCTTCTTCATCACCACCACCAAAGGAGACTTTAGCACCCGGGTATGGGCACTCCCCTTGGATTAAGCCAAGCTTGGGGGAGGTGCCCCGATATTGTATCACCACCACTTTTATTTATCTTTACCAATTTTTAGTTCGGTCCTTAGTTTCCCTTTTCTTTAGTTGAAGAAAAGTTTAGCATGATCCATTTTTGTGTGTTAGTTCTGAGGCCTATCTATCTATGTAATCGAGTGAGAGTTATAATAAAGTTAGTTTTAGTTTTGCCTCTTCACTTTCTTGTTGCATTCAAATAAAGGAAAAGAAACAAATAAAAAAACTCATATGCTAATCTTATGGTGAGTAATGAAATCACATAATTAAAAGTATAAGTAGTAGAATTTGTTGGAGATTGGCAAACATAGCATTGGTTAATGATGCAATTCGAGAAAGAATTAATAAATGAAGAGAAGATTCACATGCAAATACACTATGTTGGACATCTTTTATGATTGTGAGCCCCCATCAAATATTATATGTCAAAATTGTTGACGTTGGACAAGGAATACAAGGTAATGATCTATGTTTGTTCATATCCACACAAAATTTATATTTTCATAGATCCTTTATGTGGTGCTTGCCCAATATCTTTGCTAGCCAAAAATTCCGCACTAAGTAGAGATACTACTTGTGCGTCCCAAAACCCAAACCAAACTCTTTCTTTGAGTGTCCACCATACCTACCTATGGATCGAGAAAGATCTTTCAAGTAAGTTCTCATAGGTGCAATAAGGCAATAAAAATTGCTTCTAAAACTGTTTTGATCAATTATTGTAAGAGAAAATTGAGCGTTATATGAACTTATGATGGGAAAGTAATAAAAGCGACGGACTGCATAATAAAGGCTATCATAGGGGGCAATATAACATGACGTTCTTTTACATTAAGAGATTGGCCATACAAACCAATAAGCGCATGACAACCTCTGCTTCCCTCTGTGAAGGGCCTATCTTTTACTTTTACGCACTTACTTTTATGTAAGATTCAAAGTATTCTTACGTATTCCTTTTTACTTTTTCTTTTGTAAGTATCATGTGGTGAGGAAAGATATAGGCACATATATCCAGTTGGATATGGGTGGGAATGAGTTATTATTGTTGACATCAACCTTGAGGTGAATACATTGGGTGGCAAAACTATAAGCCCCTATCTTCCTATGTGTCCGCTTGAAACTTTTTGTTCATGGGTCTGCCATGAGCGTTAGCAATCATAGAAGACTAAATGATGGTTGAGTATGTGGACTTGACAAAAGGCTCCGACATGAGACCCTTCCTGAAAATATGATGAATTGTAGTTTCAAAGTTGACTCAGAACATAGTTTGTTGGTTCCCAATAAGGCTTATGCTTCATACTTCTTTGTAGTGATGAATTGTTACTTGTTCATGAGAAGATTTATGATAAAAAACTATTCAAATAAGTTCTTATCTTAGAGTTTGTTGTTGTTATGTTAATTACCATGATGCTTCTATGTCCGTATTTTATTTTTATCGACACCTCTCTCTCAAACCATGTGGGCATGCTTTTCAATATCGGCTTTTGCTTGAGGACAAGCGAGGTCTAAGCTTGGCGGAGTTGATACGTCCATTTTGCATCATGATTTCCTACTATTATTTACTTTGTTTTGTTGAATAATAATTCTTTGGGGAGTGATTCTAATGCCTTTTCTATCATAATATGCAAGGTTTACACAAAGAGGGAGAATACCGAGCTGGAATTCTGGACCCAAGAAAAGCATGCCAGAGATACCTATTCTGCACAACTCCAATGAAGCTGAAACTTTACAGAGATTATTTTTGGAATCAATAAAAATTACTGGAGCAAAAATATACCGGAGGGGGGGCAGCTGGTGAGGAGCACCCACCAGGGCACGCGAGGCACCCCTAGCACAGCCTGGTGGGTGGTTCTCACCCATGCCCACCTTCGAAGCCCATCTTCTGGTATAAATTCCCAAAAAACCTATAAAAATAGGAGGAGGAATTTTGGGATGAAGCGCCGCCGCCTCGAGGCAGAACTTGGGCAGGAGCACTTTTCCCCTCCGGCGAAGCGATTCCGGTAGGGGAACTTCCCTCCCGGAGGGGAAATCGAAGCTATTTTCATCACCAACACCCCTCTCATATTTGGGAGGACAATTTTCATCAACATATTCAATATCACCATCTCCTCTCAAACCCTAGTTCATCTATTGTGTTCAATCTTTGTACCGGAACCTCAAATTGGTACCTGTGGGTGACTAGTAGTGCCGATTACCTTGCGTAGTTGATTACTATATGGTTTATTTGGTAGAAGAGTATATGTTCAGATCCATTATGCTATTCAATACTCCTCTGATCTTGAGCATGAATATTATTTGTGAGTAGTTACCTTTGTTCTTAAGGTCACGGGAGAAGTCATGTTGCGAGTAATCATGTGAATTTGATATGTGTTCAATATTTTGATGATATGTATGTTGTGATTCCCTTAGTGGTGTCATGTGAATGTCGACTACATGACACTTCACCATTCATGGTCCTAAGGGAATGCGTTGTGGAGTAGTTATTAGATGATGGGTTGCTAGACTGACAGAAGCTTAAACCCTAGTTTATGCGCTACTTCGTAAGGGGCTGATTTGGATCCACATGTTTAATGTTATGGTTAGACTTTGGCTTTATACGTTTCTCCTAGTTGTGGATGCTTCTGAGGGGGTTAATCATAAGTAGCTTGTTTGTTCAAGTAAGAACAACACCTTAGCACCGGTCCACCCACATATCAAATTATCAAAGTAGCGAACATGAATAAAGCCAACATGATAAAAGTGACTAGAAGAAATTTCTGTGTACCCTCAAGAACACTTTGCCTATTACTAGTGATTGTTCTGGCATGTCCTTTGCATCAAAAGGATTGGCCTACCTTGCAGCAACTTGTTTACCATTACTGTTACTTGTTCGTTACAAATTACCTTGCTATCAAACTATCTATTACCTACAATTTCAATGCTTGTAGAGATTACCTTGCTGAAAACCGCTTGTTATTTCCTTCTGCTCCTCGTTGGGTTCGACACTCTTACTTATTGAATTGACTAAAATTGATCCCCTGTACTTGTGGGTCATCAACTAGCTGTCCGCCATCAGGGCTACGGCAACAGCCAACAAATTGACAGTTAATGTGTCGTTATTTGCATTTGCTATCTCTGCCGCGGTTGTTGCTGCCGCCCTCTCAGTTGTAGTAGCTAATCTTTTGGTTGTTGCAGCCGCCCTGTTGGAGGTAGCGGCCATGTTCAAGCATGTTGAGAGCGTGATCATGGCTGATGCGGTCGTGCTTGGGCCGTAGTAGGTTGCCGTAGTTGCCCTCGCGATGGGGATCCACGTCCCCATCTTTCACCTGCGATGATTGAAAAGTAAAATGGTCTGAGGAGTTAGTGCGGTAAATTGGTGGGCGGTGTACCATAGCTGACGAAGCTTCTGGCCTAAGCTGTGCATTATGAGCATTGTCCCAAGATATTTTGTATTGCATCACAGACAATTCATGAACATGAGTTGTTTGTCAAAGACTTTATTTTAAAAATGTTTTAAAAACAAAATTGAGGTTACTTTGACAAAGGATGGTGTTTTGATTGCAATAAGACTTATCTGCAGTGAACATTTACCAATAGTTGTGTCATGCTAAAATATGGGATTATTCAAGGTCCGCCTGACATTTTTATAAATTAATTGACTTCTCTAGACATTGAATGTGTATAATTCAAATTTCAACCATCATCCCAATGTCCGGTGCATCAAAATGGGATGAAAAATCGTACTAGCATCCATGGATTCATCTTTAGGTCACGGGCAAGAAATGGGAATGATTTCAAACATCTCGGCATCTTGGCTCAGCCAGCAACATTGAGAAACTTGGTTTTTAAATTACTTTAAATCCAAAACGTGTCATAAATTCGAAAAACTTGGCATGTTGTCATCACATGGCACATGCCATGGTAAAAAGTTTGTCCAACTTACGACAATTTTATGCACAAGTCTTGTACAAACCGAAGCTTCTCACTGCAAGCTTTATGGTTCCGATAAGGAACACTTCACCTTACTTGGGCAAAACAACATCCTCTCATCTTCTTGCCTTGAACTTTTGTTAGAGGCAACATAGACCACTAAGAGTGACATGCTACAATGCAGAATTATTTAGGGTTCTTTTTGCATTTTCATACGTTAATTGAGTTCTCTAGGCATTTAATGTGGATAATTAAAATTTGAACTATAATCACAAGGTCCAATGCATCAAAATGGGTTGAAAAATCATATAAGTTTCCATGTCTACTTTGGGCCCCATGCAAGATATGGGAGTGGATTTCAAACATCTTGTGGTCTTGGCTCGACCACATACATTGCTTGACCAGCCACCCAAGTTCAAGTCCTTACGGGCGCGAATTTTGCTTCTTTTTTATTTTTTAAAAATCAATGTGGGAGGCTTCCCTTACAGTTTTCCTTTCAAAAAACATACATTGCTCGACCACATACATTGAGAAACTTGGTTTAACATTCATGTATAAATCAAAAACTCGTCACAAATTCTTGAAACTTGGCATGGTGTCATGATATGGCTCATATGTGTCGTGATGAAAAAACGTCCGATTTTGGACAAGTTTTGGCAAAAGCCCCTTAGAAACTTGAGCTTCTCATGGGAAGCTTTTGTGGTTTCGATATGGAATGTGTCACCTTATGTCGGTGAATCGACATTCGCTACCTCTTCTCGTCCTGAAATGTATATTTGTAGAGGTAATATATACCAAAATGGGTGTGATTCCAAACTATGAAATTATACATGGTTCGTTTGGCCTTTTTATACATTAGTTGACTTTTATATGCATTATTTAACATGCATAATTCAAATTTGAACTACAATCACAAGGTCCGGTGCATCAAAATGGGTTGAAAATCAAATAAGTGTACATGCATCTTTACGATCCCATGCAAGATATGGGAATGAATTTCAAACATCTCACGGTCTTGGCTCGACCACACAAACATTAAGAAACTCAGGTTTTAAATCACGTGTAAATCAAAAGCTCATCAGAAAATTCATGAAACTTGGAATGGTTTCATGACAAGCATGGATCATATGTGCCCTGGTAAAATAATGTGCAATTTGGGAGAAGTTTTGGCACAAGCCCCTCACAAACTAGAGCTTCTCACGAGAAACCTTGTTGTTTCAATATGGAATGTGTCACGTTACGTGGGCGAATCAGCATCGACTGCCTCTTCTCATCTTGAACTATTTCTATAGGCAAGATATACGAAAATGAGAGTGTCTTGCCAAAATATAAAATTATACATGGTTCATTTGGCCTTTTCATACATTAATTGACTTTTATATGCATTATTTAATATGCATAATTCAAATCTGAACTACAATCACAAGTTCAGGTGCATCAAAATGGGTTGAAAACCATATTTGTGTGCATGCATCTTTAGGTCCCATGCAAGATATGGGAATGAATTTCAAACATCAAGGAGTCTTGGCTCGGCCACAGAAACACTGAGAAACTCGAGTTTTAAATCATGTAAATCAAAAACTCATCAAAATATTCATGAAACTTGGCATGGTGTCAGGATCATGGCACATAAAGGCGTCATAGTATTTTGTTTTCCTATTTCACACTCGTTTTTAATATATATTTTCTTTTAGAGACAACATTGAGAATATTATGTTAAATTATAGTAAATCTAGAACTCAGATAAAATTCAAGAAATTGGGCATGGCATCATGATATAGAACAAATAAGTTGTGGTATTTTTGTGTCCACTTTGGGAAAAGGCGCACGCATTAATAGCGAACAAAAGCTATTTGGAACAAAGAACTGTCACATTTCCATGCAAACGGTTGCATTATTTTCAAACAGTGGGCATTCTAATACCCTTATGTGTTGCCAAGCGTCGCACTCTTTTATTGGCTAGGGCTTAGAAGATGTTGTGCGAGCAGCTACTTGAGTTGGCAGCAGGCGTGCGAGCTGGCCTTCGCTGCATAGGCTCACCGGGAGGCGTGCGGGCAGTACGCAACAGGCTCACAAAGAAGCGAGCCCTTTGACCTCTATATTCGCCTCCTGGCTTCCAACTTGTCCATTAATGGTGCCTGAGCTGCTATTTAATAGGCGGCTTTACTACCCACTCACTCACAATCAGCTATATATCTTCGCCTCGCATTCTCCTCCATCATTCGTACCTCCACGGCGACCTACGTCATGGTGCACAAGGATAATATGCCACTAGTCTTCCGGTTTGGTGAAGTTGACACCGAACCATAAGAGATAGAACATATAGACAAATGGGATGCCATGGACATGACCCTGGAAGAGCTGCATGCCACAACGGATGTTGCCTTGACGCACTTGCCAACAACCATCCCCGTGCTCGTGCCAGCAACCATCCCCATGGCATTAACGGGCTGGTCGCTGAGCATCATCGCAGAGGTGGAAACAACAGGCGTCAGTGAGGTCCTTGTGGACCCGCGTGAGCTCATGTACATGCAAGCACTAGCGCCTCCTCCCGCGCCCATGCTCATGTGCACCCCTGCACAGGCCACACCGGTCCCACTGCGCATGCCCGCACCCACGACTCCGGACCCCATGCGTGCATCTGCACCCACAGCGCCCTTGCCCATGCGTGCGCCTACACCTGTCATGCCCCCTCAGCGGATTTGGCTGCCACTATCGACAACTTCCTCCCAGCACTGCTAGTCGCTGCCCCGGCCCTATGCCCTTTGATCGCACGATGACCGACTCTTTGATTGAGAAGTCCATAACATTCTAGTCTCAAATGAAGAACTGTACAAGTACGTCCTGGAGCACGAGAACGCTGCCAAAGGACGCCGCCGACGCAACTAGTTTTCTGTATATTGTATCTCGATTGTATGAATGTAAAGTCAAAGCTTGACTGACTGAAATCTATGGTTTTATGAACTAAATATTTATCTCTGAATTCACATAGCAAACAAAAACCATCATTGTTTTATCTGAATAAACACTCATCACAAATGGTTCAGGTTGAATACCCATTTGCATATTGATATCTATCTTTCCTTCTACCGTAAGCCAAGTGAAAATATTGGTGCGAAGGATTGGTGCAATGTGTCATCACTACCATTTCTCTAATACGACCTGTGTACCTAGTACAAACAATCCGGGAAGATTTGCATCTATCATATTGGGTAAATTGCCATGTGTCTAATCGGAAACATTGGTATCTGTTGATCTAGTAACATTGGCATTTGTCAACCTTGTAGCACTGGTAGTTGTCAAATTTTGCAGGAACAAAATCACAATTAGGGTGTAATTTTGCAACTGAAATTCACTTAACATGGATTTCATCCATACATTAAGCACTGGTCTTTGTACAATACAGTTCCACTCGACAGCTGAACTGAACAAACTTTTCCCCAATTGTTGCAAACCACGTACTGAAATAGGTAGTTCAACTATATATACTAGCTAATTTAAAGTACATGGGACAGTTCAACCATATCTGTAGTTAGATGAACTGAACAAAATAGCCCGTAAATACAAGTACTACGAAGGGGCTTTGTACTACTTCCAGCAGAATCGAGCGCATCGGTAAGAGCAAGTGGAGGACGAGCCTGTCCGTGAGTTATTGGAGTCATGTCTGTTGCCTGCCAGTGCTTCCCTCCAGCGCTCAAGACGCCCCTCCTCGAAGTGATGGGACTCGGTGTAGATACCTGCATTCCACGCCACCGCCGCAGCTTCTCCTACGACCACAATGTCGGTAAGCTTCTTCGCACGTGCGACGTGGTGCTCCACCTCCTTCCCTAGGAAGTCGATGTAGCGTGCAAGCGTTGTGATGTAGAAGCTTGACGGCAGGCCTTTGGTGGCCTCCAGCTCCTGCCTTCGAGTCATGGTTGCGGAGCGGGTGATGACCCCACCACCTGACGGCAGGGTCGGGGCAAAGACGGACGACGGTGGGGTGGCGACTATCGGCATTCTGGGACTGGGGGTACCCAGACCTGCCTTCCTATAGCCTAGTGTGTGGCCCACCTCGACGGCCCGGAACGGCCCAGTGGCAAGCCCTCCAAGTCAAGGCCCTCGTGAGAGCCCCAGCCTCGCGAGGCGAACATGGCAAGACCTCTAGAGGAGTGGCCTCCCCGGGCTGCCTTCCGAGGAGAGGATATTTGTATGTATGTACCCGGCCTCACGAGGTCATAATGACGTGAGCCATGGCGACCGAGGTCAGGCGGGCACCAGCGGGAAGAGAGGAGGACAGTTTCCTCTTTTGTGCTAACGAGGCAAGGACGAACGCAGGTTCCTAAGGAATCCCCCAAAGGATTCCCTTCCAGTGCAACAAGACCTAGACCACGAGCTCGGCAGGATGGATGTCATCGCCGAGCCCACCTCCGCGTCACGCCCGAGAGCTTTGCACACGAAGACCACCTTTAGTCAGGATTAGATGTACCTCCTGTCCCCTTTCAAATTTGGCTGTTGTCGGATCCCTTCCCGCATGTGCGATAAGGGAAGAGGACAAAATCCAATATCAATAGGGACTAGCCTCCACCGTAGAGAGGAGGATCGATTCATCCACACCCTAGAACCCTCGCGAGGTCGCTCAGCCAGTGTACTAGTTCATCCCCAACCACCTCATGAGGCCAATCCACCAATAGCAGGAGTAGGGTTTTACACCGCAAGGTGGCCCGAAGCTGGGTAAGTCTCTTTGTTCATCTTCTTTCCCGCTCGCATGCATTCGGCGAGGCTTGGCCGTAGCATGACAAGATTGAGACTTTGAGCTAATTGAGATATTCGCACACGCCCTAGAGTTCAACCTCGTTAGGTCCGTGAAGCCCCGATTCCGACATTTGGCACGCCAGGTTGAGGCGTGTCGTAATCTTCCTTCGGTTCCAGTTCGTCTTCGCTTCGTCGCTCCCATGGCTGACGCCCATCGAGTCCGCACCGAGTACCAGGCTGGTCACATCTCCCATATGGCGCCTACGGTCTGCGGCGTCCCGTGCTGCTCCGTATCTCCTGCAAGCAACGCTGCCACTGACCCGGCTGCTCACAAGAAGCAAAAATCGTTGTTGCCGCCCTCCACGCAGCGCAACGGCCACACCGCTACTGCGTCCCTCACTCTCGCCATGGCATCGTCCCCCGCGCTCGCAAGGGCTGGCCAGTGCGCAGGCTGCACAGCTCGAGGCATGTAAGGAGCCTTGTGGTCGGTTAATCCGTGTTTCATGTTCCTTGAGCCTCGCACGGTCGCCTGCATCCTCGGTGGATTGCGGGCGCCCGCGTTTGGTCACCACATCAAGCAGCTTTTTCGCGAGGCGGGCGCAACCCAGTCACGACCCGAGGCCCTGTGGGGCAGGGCGAGGCCTCAGACTGACATCACCTTCAACTCCAAGGACCATCACAAGACTACGGTCACCGCTGGTGCACTCCCTATGTTGTGCATGCCCACCATTAGCAACATTGCGGTTGCCAAAACCCTCATCGACAGCGGCACCAGCCTCAACGTCCTCTCCATGGAGGCCTTCGACATGCTATAGATGCCTTACGACCAGATCACGCCTACCAGGTCCTTCTCAGGGGTGATCCTTGCGACAGGTACGCCTCCCGGTCACCTTTGGCACTCATGACAACTACTGCATCGAGTTGATCGACTTCGACGTGGCCCACATCATCCTCCCGTACAATGCCATCTTGGGGTATTCGGCCCTCACCAAGTTCATGGCGGAATCGCACCCAGGCTACAACATCATAAAGATGTGCCCCGGTGCCGAGGGTGCTGTGCAGGATTTGGAGGCCGCGCCCATGAAGAAGAAACATTTGTTCTCTTAGGATCGGGCTGAGACGAAGCAGGTGTTTGTTGACGGCGGGAACTCAGGACCCACCTTCACCATTAATGCTGGCTTTCCCCTAGAGCAGGAGAAGACACTGGTCACCTTCCTCCCCACGAACAAGGACGTGTTTGCGTGAGAGCTGTCTGACCTGGTGGGCGTCCCGAGGGAGGTGATTGAACACCACTTGATGGTGTGCCCCAAGGCGCGCCCGGTAAAGAAGAAAGCAAGGTGACAAGCACAAGAGAAGGAAGCATTCATCGTCCAAGAGGTCCGCAAGTTGCAGGAAGCCGGTGTTATTTAGGAAGTGCGATACCTGTATTGGCTGGCCAACCTTGTGATCATCCTCAAGAAGGGTGGGAAGGAGCGCATGTGGGTCGACTTCACGAGCCTCAGCAAGGCTTGTTCGCGGGATCCCTTCGCGCTCCCGCGCATCGACCAGATCGTGGACTCCTCCGCCAAGTGCGATCTGCTGTGCTTTTTGTATGCTTTCTCACGTTACCACCAAATCAAGATGGTAGTGGAGGATGTAAAAAATACAGCCTTCCTCACCCCGTGTGGTGTGTATTGCTATACCTACATGCCCTTTGGGTTGCAGAACGCTGGCGCGACCTTCCAGCGGTTGATGCACATCGCCTTGGGGCAGTAGCTCGGGAGAAATGGCGAGGCATACGTCACGACATCATGGCCAAATGTCGAGAGGCGAGGACCCTGATCGAGGACCTGGAGGAGACTTTCGCGAGTGTCTGTCAAGTGAAACCGAGGCTTAACCCAGAAAAGTGTGTTTTCGGGGCCCCGTCCGGAAAGCTGCTCGGTTTCTCGGTATCGCACCGAGGGATCGAGGAAAACCCGATAAGATCATGGCAATCGAAAAGATGTGACCGCATCAGACCCTCAAGGAAATGCAGAAATTGGTGGGTTGTGTGACCGCCTTGGGACGCTTCATCTCTATGCTTGGCTAGTGCGCCCTCCCCTTATTCAAGCTCATGAAGAGGAAGGGCCCCTCCGAGTGGACCCCTAAAGTGGAGGCGGCTTTCGAGGACCTCAAGAGGTACCTCACGAGCCCACATGTTATGGTGGCGCCTCGTCCTTACGAGCCTCTTGTGATCTACTTGGCAGCAACCCCCCACTCATCCAACGCATTGCTTGTAGCGATCCGAGACAAACACACCGGCACAGGTGCAGAGCGGGGCGGCCCACAAGACACCACACAATGTTCGCCGCCTCAGGATGGCACTCCTAAGGCACTTGTAACCTCACCAACCCGCGGGGCACCAGATTCCCTCGTGCTCCTTGTTCTGCATTTTGTGTACTTCGTTAGCACCGTGCTATGGGATGCGCGTGCTATCCTATGCAGAAGAAGCTCCTGCTCGCACTCCTCGTTGCCTCAAGGAAGTTGTGCCATTACTTCCAAGGCCACCCCATCAAGGTCGTCTCTGCATACCAACTTGAGAAAGTGTTGCATAGCCCTAATGTAGCTGGAAGGGTTGCGGAGTGGATCATCGAGCCGTAGGCCTTCCAGGTGGAATTGAGCAGAACCTAGGTCATCAAGGGCGCAGCCCTTGCTGACTTCATGTCGGAGTGGATAGATGCTCCCAACTAGGGGATGGATGAGGGACAGTCCCTCACACCTGGTGATGAGGTGCCCGATGGCTGGGTCATGCACTTCACCAGTGTCTTCGCAAGGTAGGGCATGGGGGCTGGAGTTGTACTCATCTCACTAACCAAGGACAAGCTTTGATATCCATGCAACTTTGCTTCTAGCATGGCGAGAAGGTCTCCAACAACATTGCGGATTACGAGGGCTTGATCGCTGGCCTCAGGGCCGCTGCAGCCTTGGGGGTCAAGCGCCTTACCGTCAAGGGCGACTCCCAACTCCTCGTCAACTTCTCCAACAAGGAGTACAAGCCGAAGGACGAGCATATGGAGGCATACTTGGAAGAGGTACGCAAAATTAAAAAGTGATTCCTGGGCTTGGAATTGCAGCACCTCCCACGCGGCGTGGACAAGGGAACAAACAACGTCACCAAAAGGGTGTCACGTCGCGAGCCTCAAGAGCCTGGCGTCTTCGAGGAGAGGATTTTCAAACCATTGGTAGCGCCCCTGGCTGCAGGCCTGACGTCTCTTCGAGAAGAGCTACCACTGGCTCTGCCCTCAGGCATCTTGGCCTGCAATCTGGCCATAGGAGCCCGCCTGCTCCTGGCGTTGGAACCCCATGCTGACGAATGGACCAAGGAGTTCAAGGCGTACCTGCTCCATGGAACCTTACAAGAGAGGTAAAAGGACGCGGAATGTGTGGCTCGCCAGTCCACTGCCTATTGTTCGAAGGACGGCGAGCTATACCGCACGCAACCAAACGACGTCTCACTATGGTGTATATCCAAGGAGCAGGGGCATAAGCTATTGGCCGACATCCACAGTGGCGACTGTGGGCACCACTCCTCGTCTCCCACCCTCGTGGGGAAGGCGTTCCACAATGGCTTCTATTGGCCCACGATGCTCAATGACACCATCGAGCTAGTCCGATCCTGCGAGGCCTGCAAATTCCATGCCAAGTAGATTCATCAGCCTGCATAGGGTCTCTAGACTATCCTGCTCTCCTAGACTTTCACGGTCTAGGGGCTGGACATACTGGGTCCTTTCCCTCGGGCGGCTGGAGGTTACCTTTACCTCGACGTCGCTGTCGACAAGTTCACCAAGTGGGCGGAGGTGGAGCCCGTGCACACCATCCCCACCGGCTCGGCCATCAAGTTCATCAGGGACTCGTGATCCACTTCGGTGTCCCCAACCCTATCATTACTAACAATGGCTCATAGTTCACAAGCAACCTCTTTAGGACATATTGTGCTAACCTTGGAACACAGATATGTTATGCTTCGGTGGTGCACCCACGGAGCAATGGCCAGGCCGAGCGCACCAATGCAGAGGTCCCAAGGGGCCTCAAGACGAGGAGCTTCAAGAAGAAGCTTGAGGCCTGCAGTAAGGGTTGGCTCGGTGAGCTTCAGTCTGTGTTGTGGTCCATCCGCACTACCACGACTAAGACCACCGGCGAGACCCCATTCTTCCTCATCTACGGGGTTGAGGCGGTCATCCCGCACAAGGTTAAGGATTGTTCCCCACGAGTCTTGTCATTCTACGAGGAGCGTCAAGATGCCTTGTGGGGAATAGATCTTGTACTCGGGGAGGAGGCCCGCCTCCAAGCCTCTCTCCTGCAGCAAGGTACCAGCAGGCGTTGCGACACTACCATTGCCTCAACATCTGCTCCGGGACCCTCGAAGTTGGAGACCTCGTCCTGAGGTGGGTGCTTGATACGTCTCCATGGTATCTATATTTTTCGATTGTTTCATGCGAATATTCTACAACTTTCATATAATTTTGGCAACTTTTTATACTATCTTTGGGACTAACATATTGATCTAGTGCCCAGTGCCAGTTCGTGTTTGTTGCATCTTTTTTGTTCCGCATAAAATCCATATCAAACGAAGTCCAAACGTGATAAAAACTTATGGATATTTCTTTGGAATATATGAGATTTTTGGGAGAAAGAATCAACGCGAGAAGATGCCCGAGGGGCCCAGAAGCCAGGGGCGCGACCTCCCTCCTGGCCACGCCAGTGTGGCTTGTGGCCACCCCTTAAGGCTGTTGGTTCCCTTCTTTCACCGCAATAAGCTACTATCCAGATAAAAATCATGTTAAAAGTTCAGCCCAATCGGAGTTACGGATCTCCGGGAATTTAAGAAAGGGTGAAAGGCAAGAATCTGGGAAAACAGATACAAAAGGAGACGGAGAGAGAGAGAGAGATCCAATCTTAGAGGGGCTCCCTCCCCTATGCCACCATGGAGGCCAAGGAACAAATGGGAAACCCTTCTTCCATCTAGGGGGAGTCCAAGAAATAAGAAGGAGGGGGGCTCTCTCCCCCTCTCTCCTGCGTCCATCATCATGATGGCGATCTACACCAACAATTTAGCCACCGTCATCATCAACTCTCTCCACCTCTATGCAGCGGTGTCACACCCCTTCGCCCGCTGTAATCTTTACTTAAACATGATGCTCAATGCTATATATTATTTCCCAATGATGTATGGCTATCCTATGATGTTTGAGTAGATATGTTTTGTCCTATGGGTTGATTGGTGATCATGATTGGTTTGAGTTCCCTGTTTTATTATTGGTGCTGTCCTATGGTGCTCTCTGTGTCGCGCAAGCATGAGGGATCCTCGTTTTAGGGTGTTGCAATGTGTTCATGATTTGCCTATGGTGGGTTGCTTGAGTGATAGAAGGATAAACCCGAGTAGGTGGGTTGTTGCATATGTGAGTAAAGAGGACTTGATACCTTATAATGTTATGGTTGGGTTTCACCTTAATGATATTTAGTAGTTTTAGATGCTTGCTAGAGTACCAATCATTAGTGCATATGATCCAAGTATATAAACTATGTTATCTTATGCCTCTCCCTCATATAAAATTGCAATAGTGATTATCCGTCTAGTTATCGATTGCCTAGGGACAAATATCTTTATTGTGACAAAAATATCTCTACTCAGATTAACTTAGTTGTTTCTTATCTTAGCTGCCCCTAGTTTTTATTTACGTGCTCCTTAGTATCTCACTAACCTATCTTATCTTACCTACAAAGTACTTCTTGTTTCATACTTGTTCTAGGTAAATCGAACGTTAAGTGTGCGTAGAGTTGTATTGGTGGTCGATAGAACCTCAGGGAATATTTGTTCTACCTTTAGCTCTTCGTTGGGGTCGACACTCTTACTGATCAAAAGAGGCTACAACTGATCCCGTATACTTGTGGGTTATCTTGACCTTTTTTGGCACCGTTGCCGGGGAGCAATAGGGTGGGGTGAATATTCACATGTGTGCTTGTTTTCTTTATAAATAAGTAGATTTTATTTGCTGTTCTAAGTTGTTCTCTATCTTTAGTTATGGATATGGAACACTAAATACCAAAAAAATTAGGTGAGCTTGCTACTCATGGAGATGGGGAACCACCTAAAACCCTCGATGCTCGTTATGTGAAAGATATTATGCACTACTTTAATAATCCAAAGAAAACCCCATTCAATTATATAATTGGATACACGTTGGATCAATGTGAATACTTTAGGGATTATCGCTTGACTCAGAAAGGGAAACTGTTATGTGATCAAATTCATATGTTGAAATGGTATGCTTGGAATCTATGCTTGAGATATGCTATTACTTGTTGCTCTAGGATGAAGGCTAAATACCTTACCTTTTCATGTAAATTTAATGATAATGAAACCTTGGCTTGCTATGCTAATGGTATTTATGATTACTATGATGTGGAACAAATAGAAGAGTTTGTTGCTTTTAAGGGTGCTTATGAAATTGAAGCTTTGTTTGAAAAGTATGAAGATTATGATGATGGTGTTTACCGATCCCAAAATTTGGCTATGCTTCATTATTATTATGATAATTATGAATATAATGCCCATACTGATCAATTTATTGAGAAAGTCTCCGCTATCCAAGAAGAGACTAATATTTTGCAGGAATCTATGGAAGAAGAACTTGATGACACTGTGATATCATTGGATGAAAAAGATGAGGAGAGGAAAGAACAAAAGGAGGAAGAGCGGATTAGATACCCGTTCCCACCTTCTAATGAGAGTAACTCTTGAAATCGTGCATTGTTTAATTTCCCTTTGTTCTTACCGAAGAATGAATGTTATGATAATTGCTATGATCCCTTGGATTGATTTGAAATATCTCTTTTTGATGAACTTGACGCTTGCTATGCTTGTGGCCATGATGCCAATATGAATTTTCCTTATGAATTTGAACTTGCTATAGTTCCTTATGTTAAGCATGAAATTGTTTCTATTGCACCCACACATGATAGTCCCATTATCTTTTTGAATTCTCCAAACTACACAATATCGGAGAAGTTTTCACTTATTAAGGATTATATTGATGGGTGGCATTTTCCTATTGCACATGATGATTTTAATGAATATAATATTCATGTGATTACTTATCCTACTTTCAATTATTATTATAGAGGAACTACATGTTCACCTCTCTATGTTTCCGCTACAATAAAATTGCAAGAGAATTACGTATGCTATGCATTGACCTTTACTTGGTTTGAATGAATTGTTCTTGTATGACATGCCAATGCATAGGAAGAGAGTAGAATTTGTTTTCACATGATTTATATCACTTTGTGATCCCTACTTAATTACAAATCATTAATTAAAATTGGCTTTGATATACCTTGGGATCCGGGTGGATCCACTACTAGAGCACTTTATGCCTAGCTTAATGGCTTTAAAGAAAGCGCTGCCAGGGAGACAACCCGGAAGTTTTTGAGATTCATTTTATTCGATTGTGTTGTTTTAAAATAATTAAAAACAAATAAATAAAGTGGTGAACTTCAAAAAAATTCAAAAATAAAAGTGAAAGTGAGAAAGATGAGCAACGTTGAAGTAGGGGCTAGCCTTGAACTTTGTTCATGCCCATGGAAACTTTGTGAATCTTGATTACAGAAACTTTTCAAAAAAAATAATTATCCCCTTGTACAAATCCATTTTATTATAAAAAATAATGTGCCAATAATTACCTTTAGGATGTTTAAATTGCTTGTTTGATATGTGTTGTGTAAAACCAGAAACTTTTGCTGCAGTGTTTGAATTTCTATATTTTACCGGAGCATGCACAAATTCTGAAATTTTTACAAAATATTTTTATACAAATTCTTGACCCTTACTAATTTTTCAGAATTTTTAGAGTTTCATTAGTATGGTGAATCTTCATATTACTACAGACTGTCCTATTTTTGACAGATTTTGTTTTTCATGCATTGCTTTGCTTGTTTTGATGAAACTATCAATTGTGTTAGTGGTATAAGCCATGGAAAAGTTATATTAAAGTAGATACAATGCAAAAACAAAATATGAATTGGTTGGCAACAATAGTTAAAGTGGTAATTTGCTTTATTATACTAACGGATCTCATGAGGGTTTTGTTAAGTTTTGTGTGATTGAAGTTTTCAAGTTTTGGGTGAGAACACGATGTATGAAGGAATAATGACTGGAAAGATACTAAGCTTGGGGTTGCCCGAGTCACCCCAAGGTAATATTCAAGAACTCCCAAGAAAGTAAGCTTGAGGATGCCCTGGAAGGCATCCCCTCTTTCTTCTAACAACCATCGGTAATTTTACTTGGAGCTATATTTTTATTCGTCACATGATATGTGTAAATCTTGGAGCATCGTGTGATTTTTATTTCTCTTTTAATAATGCACCATGATGGTATGATATAGTCCTTGGTCTATTTATAGAATGCTTCATGCACTTTACTTATATCTTTTGAGTATGGCTTTATAGAATGCTTCATGTGCTTCACTTATATCATTTGAAGTTTGGATTGCCTGTTTCTCACACATAGAAAACCGCCATTTGTAGAATGCTCTTTTTCTTCACTTATATTTGTTATATCATGGGAATATATTTTGTAGAAAGTATTAAACTCTCACGCTTCACTTATATCTATTTAGAGATTCAACAAGAATTGGTCATTCACATGGTTAGTCATAAAATCCTACATAAAACTTGTAGATCACTGAATATGATATGTTTGATTGCTTGCAATAGTTTATCAATATAAATATGGTGATACTAGAGTTATGCTAGTGAGTAATTTTGGATTGGTAGAAATACTTGTGTTAAGAGTTTGTGATTCCCGTAGCATGCACGTATGGTGAACCGTTATGTAACGAAGTCGGAGCATAATATGTTTATTAATTGTCATCCTTTGTGTGAGGGTCAGGAGCACGCGATGGTTAACTCCTACCAACCTATCCCCTAGGAGCATGCCTCTAATACTTTTCTTCGATAACTAATAGATTTTTCAATAATTACGTGAGTTCTTTTTGACTAATGTGAGTCCATGGATTATACACACTCTCACCCTTCCACATTTGCTAGCCTCTCTAGTACCGTGCAACTTTCGCCGGTGCATTAAACCCACCATATAACCTTCCTCAAAACAGACTCCATACCTTTCACACACTTATAGCTCTAGTGCATCCATTGCATTGCAATTCCTACTCACTCACATTGATATATATTAAAGGGCATCTCCATAGCCCGTTGATACGCCTAGTTGATGTGAGACTATCTTCTCCTTTTACTCATAACCTCCACCATATTCTATTCCCCTATAATGATATATCCATGACTCATGCTCATGTATTGCATGAGCGTTGAATAGGTTTGAGAACATAAAAGGTGTGAAACAATTGCTTGATTTGTCATCCGGGTTGTGCATGATATAAATACTTTGTGTGATGAAGATGGAGCATAGCCAGACTATATGATTTTGTAGGGATAACTTTCTTTTAGCCATGATATTTTGAGAAGACATGATTGCTTTATTAGTATGCTTGAAGTATTATTGTCTTAATGCCAAATGATAGATTATTGATTTGAAACACTTGTGTCTTAATTTTCATGCCATGACTAGATTATATGAACAAGATTATGCTAGGTAGCATTCCACATCAAAAATTATTATTTTTATCATTTACCTACTCGAGGACGAGCAGGAATTAAGCTTGGGGATGCTGATATGTCTCCATCACATCTATAATTTTTGATTGTTTCATGCCAATATTCTACAACTTTCATATACTTTTGGCAACTTTTTATATTATTTTTGGGACTAACATATTGATCCAGTGCCAGTGCCAGTACCTATTTGTTGCATGTTTTTTGTTTCGCAGAAAATCCATATTGAACGAAGTCCAAACGCGATAAAAACTTACGGATATTTTTTTTGTAATATATGTGATTTGTGGGAAAAAGAATCAATGCAAGACGATGCCCCAGGGGCCCACAAGCTAGGGGGCGGCCTATTCCCTGACCATGCTAGGGTGGCTTGTGGCCACCCCTTAAGGCGGTTGGTGCCCTTCTTTCTCCGCAAGAAAGCTAATATCTGGATAAAAATCGTGTTAAAATTTCAGCCCAATTGGAGTTACCGATCTCTGGTAATTTAAGAAACGGCGAAAGGCCAGAATTTGGGAACTTAGAAACAGAAGGAAACAGAGAGAGAGAGAGAGAGATCCAATCACGGAGGGGCTCCCACACCTCCGCCACCATGGAGGCCAAGGACTAGAGGGGAAACCCTCCTCCCATATTGGGGGGTGGCCAAGGAAGAACAAGAAGGAGGGGGGGCTCTCTCCCCCTCTCTCCCGGTGTTACCGGAATGCCACTAGGGCCATCATCGTGACAACGATCTACACCAACAACTTTCCCACCATCATCACCAACTCTTTCCCCGTCTATGCAGCGGTGTACCACCCTTTCTCCCCACTGTAATCTCTACTTAATCATGGTGCTCAATGCTATATATTATTTCCCAATGATGTATGGCTATCCTATGATGTTTGAGTAGATCTGTTTTGTCCTATGGGTTGATTGATGATCATGATTGGTTTGAGTTGCATGTTTTATTATTGGTGCTGTCCTATGGTGCTCTCCGTGTCACGCAAGCATGAGGGTTCATCGCTTTAGGGTGTTGCAATGTGTTCATGATTTTCCTATGGTGGGTTGCTTGAGTGATAGAAGCATAAACCCGAGTAGGTGGGTTATTGCATATGGGAGTAAAGAGGACTTGATACCTTATAATGCTATGGTTGGGTTTTACCTTAATGATCTTTAGTAGTTACAGATGCTTGCAAGAGTTCCAATCGTAAGTGCATATGATCCAAGCATAGAAAGTATGTTAGCTTATGCCTCTCCCTCATATAAAATTGCAATAGTAATTATCGGTCTAGTTATCGATTGCCTAGGGACAAATAAATTTCTTGTGATAAAAAGCTCTCTACTAAGACTAACTTAGTTGTTTCTTTAGCTTAGCAGCCCCTAGTTTTTATTTACATGCTCCTTAGTATCTTGCAAACCTATCCTATCTTACCTACAAAGTACCTCTAGTTTCATACTTGTTCTAGGTAAAGCGAACGTTAAGCGTGCGTAGAGTTGTATTGGTGGTCAATAGAACTTGAGGGAATATTTGTTCTACCTTTAGCTCATCGTTGGGTTCGACACTCTTACTTATCAAAAGAGGCTACAACTACCCCCTATACTTGTGGGTTATTAGTCCTCTCTAGGGAGGGCTTGCATAAGCTCTCCCCCATGTGGGAGGGCCCATTCAGGGTTGCCCGCGTCTCCAGGCCTAGCGCTGTACCCCTGAAGACTCATGACGGGGTCCCCATCCAGAATGCCGGGAACATCCATCATCTCCGCAAGTTCTACTCGTGGCAATCTCACGCAATAATGAGTGGGTTGTACATGCCCGGAGCCCCCCGAGGAGTGTCGTACGAGTCTGCATAGGAGCTACCACCCATGCCCAAGTGGAAGCCCCATGCTCCGCACTAGAGGATGACACTGTCTTTCAACGAATATACCCACGCCTAGTGGAGGCCCCATGCTCCGCACTGGGGGAAGACTAGCTTAGGTGCCGGGTGCGGGTTTTCTTTGCTCTCTTTTGTAACCAAATTTGCCACTTTTTGGTATGAAGTTTGAAGTTTTCGCGTCTGGTTCGAAAAAAGGATGGGAAATTTTCTCCTGGTAGCATTTCTTCTTTTGAGTTTCTTTTTAAAGGGTTTGGCACCCGCCAGCTCTCTCGAGCGGGCCCCGCGATCAGGGGCTCGAGATGGTGCGTAGTCCCGGAGGGCCTGGGTCACAACAGTCGCGGGACTGCCCGCGCGCACACCTCACCAAAACTTTGGCATCCTAATCCTCACGTGCTGCTCTCAAATCGAGCGAATATGCAATATTGCCTCCGGCACCCAGCCTCAGTAGCACCATCTCCTGGCCTTGCCAGGGATCACGACCTGACATACCAGCGATGATCGACCCTCGCTCAGAGGCTCCAACCCAAAATGGTCGCCGGAAGAAGGACGACCAAGGAAAGAAGCTCTAGAGGAGTGCGCCCTCATGACGCAGGAACCCGCCACAAACACGCCAAGCTAAGTTATCCTAATCACGACGAGCGGGAACATTTCAATTTGTAGCAATATAAAAGCTAGGGTACGAAATGAAAAATGCTAACATGAAGACGCAAGCGCCATAGTTCATCACACGCTCCCATGGGGCTCTCTATGGTTCTTAATGCAGGAAATAAAAGCAAAAGATGGGCTCCCGAGGACCTTCACTCCTGAGGCCTAGCTTCAGTGTCACCCACGCTCAGTCAGAGTCCTCCTCCTTGATGTGGGAGCGGCGGCTCGATGTCCTCCTAGGCAAGGGCACGACGCCGTGGTGGCTCGCCGCCTTCCTTGGTCTGGGCACGATGACGTGGTGCCTCATCACAGTCATCGTCGCTCGAGCTCCCCCCGGAGGAGGTGTCGCTACCGTTGGAGGTGCTGCAGCTGTTGCCAAGGGCAAGTTCACCGTCGAGGATGCCGCCGTGCGATGGCCATAATCGGCAGGAAGGCGGTCAATGTTGCTGCTGTCGCCCTTAGGGAAGCACCCCTAGCGCATGTCGTCTTCCCCGAAGGTCTTGACGAAGAGAGTTGCTGCCCCGTCATGCTTGAAGTGGACGGTATACCTCCCCTCTAGGAACACATAGACCGCGGGGGTGACCTTGACTTTCACCCAGGAGGCCGCACTATAACAACCATAAGATTGCAGCCATAGGCCAGCAGGCCTTCCGGCTGGCAGCGCCTCCGCGAAGAAGTGTGGGAGCTAGAACCAGGTGATTGCCAGCCTCTCTGCCCACACCACAAACTCCTGGGCTGCGTCGACCGAATGGAGTCATGGGCGAAGCGGCCTGACGGCTTCTCCAAGCTTGCCCCCTCGGGCACACCCACCACGGCTACTATGGCCGCCTATGCGGGAGGGAGCCTTCCCATGGCTACCAGAGGTAGCATCGGCCTGCGTGGGAGTGCGCCCGCGCCCTCGAGGGACCACGGTCGGTGTCACGGTGTACTTTTAGGGACGACCGCGACCCCTCTTGGGAGGCAGCAAGCCCGGTCCCTCCTGGGGGGCCTTCCCTTTCTCGGTAGCAGAGAACCTCCTCAATGGCGCCATGGCTATGGAGTGGTGGCTTGAAGTGGGGAGGCAAGAAGATTAAGGTGGGGTGAGGGCTTCGTCTGTTTCGCCCACTTATAGTCGACCAGAGGCGAACCAGCATCCCTTCGCATTCTAGGCAATGATGGCCCTATGGCACGCGCCAGCCCTTGTTAGCTGGGGCAGTTACCGAGGCGAGGCAGGGAAGTGGATGTGTCTACGCCCCGTCGTGGGCCACATGTCGAGCCTGTCCCGCAGGCAATTTGGGCCACGACACTTCGGCCTTCCTTCCGTGTCTTCATATTGAAGCCAGCCCGAGTGTGCCTTGGGCCCAGGGGCTACCATCGGTGTTCTGGAACTGGGGCTACCCAGACCTGCCTGCCTGCGGCCCAACGCGTGGTCCACCTCGACGGCCTGGTACGGCCCAACGGCAAGCCCCCCAAGTCAAGGCCCTCGCGGGAGTCCCTACCTCGCAAGGCGAACATGCCAAGACCTCTAGAGTAGTGGCCTCCCCAGGCTGCCTCCCGAGGAGCGGAGATTTCAATGTAGGTACTGTGGGGACCCCGACTCATAAGTCGAGATCACCGAATGGACGTGTATAGTGATCCTAGAGATCAATGCTCACTGAACACACAGAAGCTGAATAACAAGAGTCTTACATCCATACTTAACGTCTTACACAAATAACGACCATAAAGGTCTTAGTCTTACATAGATAGGGCCACACGGGCCAAACACTTAAACTAGAACAAGCAGCAGAAATCTTGGTCGAAAGCGTGAACCCATGCCATCTGCCTTAACCTACATGCATTCTGACTGGGAAGCGTCCTCGTTCGCATGTTCGTCTCCAACGAACTCTTCAACATAATCCTGTTCTTCCATGCCTGGCCAATTAAATAATCAGTGGCAAGACAATGAGTACTTTGAATGTACTCGCAAGCAACCCAAGTGTGTAACGAGGTAACAAAGATGCATGATATAGCACTAAGTAGGTTAATTTGCGGAAAGCTAATTTTTTTATGCAATGCCATGATCAAGTAACTAGTGAGCATGCATCAACGATTAGCAAATATCCATATGAACATGTTACAGATATCATCTTAAGCAGAGGTTGAACACCTGGTGTTCATACGTCAAGCTAAGTCATCGGACTTAGATCACTTCCCATGCTAAGTCATCGGACTTAGTTCAAGTACCATCTGTGTCTCCAACACACCCACAGACCCATGTGAAAAATATTTGGACGTAGCACAAGAGCGGTCATCCAACTGTCCTTGATCATGGACACGGCTATTCGAATAGTTGAACACTTTGCAGAGGTTGCACACTTTACCCACAAGACTCGGGGAACTTCCGTGTCATCCACGACTCGCGATATATAACATACCCGAGGTAAGAACCCAAACAATGCCTTTCCCCCGGTGATACTAAACAAAGAGTCCACTCGACTGGTACCTAGCCCTCATGATGTACATCACACGAGCCTCGCTCTAATCGTACCATCCATGAGGGGACCAACGGTGTGCCCGGTGCCTGTGAAGAAAGCGCATGATCATACATATCGGTACGACTCCGTATCGAGAGTGACCACGCCACTCTCGCCACTAGTAATGCGGGCTCCTTGCCAGTACCCACCAAGGTAATCAACAAAGTCCTATCCCATAAGGGGTATCGTGGTTGCGCATGTAAGGTTGGAATAATGGTCGCAACTTACACCAGACTGTTTTCGAAAACCACCACACTCACTTGTTCAAGTACACCACTTCTTTCTCAAGTGGTCACCCACCTCATTATCATCTCCCTCGGGCATTAGTGGCACCCGACGGGGTTTTCGAAAAGTCTTTGAAAGAATCACTTCCTTTCTTGCCATCACTATGCATAAGTCCCATCCCATTTGTGTAGCATCTATTAGCAACCTATCTACTCCCACCCGCACAACCCTCATAAGGTGGTAGGGTCATGCACGATGCAAGTGTCAAAAGAAAGGTACCGGAGGCATCCCACCGGAAGGGGAACACCACCACATATGGTCAAATACAATGAAGGTAAAGTTCTACATGATATGCAAATAAAAATGGTTTCTTATCATGGTCAAAGGGATGCTTTCCTAGCTCAATAAAGTCTTCGGGTCCAACTTGTTTGTCAACAGCACAATCTATCGTCGCGAAATATAACGATAAAAATAAGTAAACACACAAAACAGAGCACTCAAACACTTACCAAAAATGTTAACCTACTCTGGTAAATACTAAATATCATACTAAAAATACTCTCCTAGGTTTTTGTTGTGAAAAAGATTTTTGAAATAAAATAATAGAGGCACAAAGGTGCCTGTAAATAGGTTTTAAAATAAAACAGTACTAAAACATTTTAAAACATTTTTACAAATGGCACTATTAAATTCTAGGGATTATTTCATGAATTTAGGTGGAAGAAATATTGGCATTGGACATATAATCACCCTGTGGGATTTTTGCAAATAATTGAATAAAAGAAAAGGAAAATGAAACGGGCACAGTGCCCTGGCCGGAGGAGGCCAGCAACCGGGCCGGTCCAGAGGCCAACCAGACCAGGCGAACCGGCGCGTGCGCGTTCGAACCTGATGGCTGGGCCCCAACGGCCAGCGATGGAGAGGGGATGGGGAGGGAGGTGAGGATGACAGGCGGGCCCCGCCTGTCATCTCCATCCTCGCAACAGGACGGTCGGCATGCTCACAGGCAATGATGCAGGGCATGGCGACGACAGGCGAAGGCGGGGATGAGCTCAGGGTCGACCGCCAGTCCTTTGGAGGTGGAATGAAGGCTTGAGATGGCCAGAGTCGCCGGCGACGAGCTTTTGCGGCGGAGGGCGATACGGGATAGGTCGCCGGAGCCGTCCAGCGCTGAAAAATGGAAGAGAGGAAGAGGGGAATGTATTAGCACGGCGACGGAGGACCAATGGGAGAAGAATGGGGGCTGGAGGTGGCCGGTACCAGGAGATCGGTGTTGGTGACGCCACGGTGATCTCCGGTCGATTCCAAGCGCCTCGAGCACGGGAAGGAGTAGGGGCCTTGCGGTCGGTCAATGGAGGAGGAGAGAGGGCCAGAGAGGAGGGAAGGGCTCCGTGAAGGCCCTTTTTATAGGGGAACGCGAGTCCACCGAGGGTCTAGTGCACCGGCAAGGCCATGGCGTGCGCTAGAGGGCTCGGGGGAGAGCAGGAATGGGTCTGGGGTGTTCCTGAGAGTCGCCCACGACCAGAGGGAGAGGAGAGAGGGGCGGGGGAGCGCGCGCGTGCGAGACCCGTGGTTGGCCAGTTTAGACGGCCGCAGCGCATGCGAGATGAGGTCGGAGGAGGGAGAGAGAGGAGGGGCCGACAGGGGTGGCGTGGCGCGAACGCCGAGGGGGACCAAGTGGCGCGAGGGGGAGGCCCGAGGCTGCCGGAGCCATGCAGTGGGCGACAACTATAGTGCCTGTTGGCACTATAGCACGCTCCAGAGCGCGCGTTTGGCATGCCACGGCATGCCAACGACGTCTTCTGGATGGCCTGCTATGCCTAGGGGGATCTAGGGCGTTTTACAATAGAGGATAGGGCATTGGATGCTGCGGGATGCCTTAGGAGAGAAGGGAAAGTGAGAGGGAGATAGGAAAAACTCCTGTCCAGGGGGTAAAATGAGGAATTTACCCCACTTACTTTAGGTACCTTGGCCAGGGAGAGTTACTGGAGGTAAAATGCATCAACAAGAGGTTGTGGTAGAAAGCAGGGGCAAGGGTAAAAGGATAAGAGGTGAAAAAGCTGGTTTCACAAATTTACTAGAAGGTGTTTGATGAGGTTTTGGGCAAGAAGGCATTACCATCTTACTGAGATTTTTACCAGGGTCAAAGGTTAGGTGAAAATGAGATGCTCCACCAAATTTGATCTTAAGGAGAAAAAGTTCCCAATGGAGATTAGGTGAACCCTAGAACTTGGTAGAATCAGATTCTTATAGATCTAATGATGCTAGGCTTAAACCCTTGATACACCACTTAATGTATCATCAGTATTTGGTCATTAGAGCATGCCCACAAAGTTTGTGGCCAAGGGGAGACACTTCACAATGTAAAGTTGCTCAAATTTGATTCTGGACAGGAATGGATTTGGGTTGATTTGATGAATCAAACCAACTTGGATTGAGATGAAACTTTGCAAGTTCATCACCCATGATAGTGTTGACTTGCTAGAATTTTCCTGGAATTTATTGAGAATATTTCTTATAGAAATATTCCAAAAGTTTGATCTAAACAGAAAGGGTTTTTAGGGGTTTTGCCCATGATCTGTTCAAGCCCTTGTGTTGAAACTCATAAATATGGAAAATATATGTCCACTGAGTTTTTCTAAATTTTCTCAAATATTTTTAAATCATTTAAGTAATTGTTCCCTAGGAAAAATCATTTCTGGCCTTGAGAAAAAGCCTTTAAATAAAATATGAAAATAATCTTTAAAAATAATATTTGGGGGTTTTGAGAAGTCATATATATAGTAGGTCTGAAATAAAGCCTTTGGGAAAGAAAGTCCCACCTGGTTTGAGGACTTGTAATGCAAACCTCATTTCAAGGGGTTTTGGAAACTTAAATTAAATAAATCATTTTTGGTTAAAACAAAATTTGATAAAAAAATAGTGTTAGGCACTATTCATATGGCATGATCATTGGGAAAGGGTTTGGAGCAAGGAAGATGATTATGGAGTGGAATGGAACCTAGTAGTGCCATAAAACCCAATCAACAAGCAAGCAAACAACATAGCAAGAAAGTACAAACACATAGAAAAAGTTTTAGTTGGCTCCAAAATTTTTAAACCCAAACATAACAATATGCTACAAACACAGGGTGTGACAGACCTTCCCCTTACAAGAATCTCGTCCCCGAGATTCCTAGGCTAAGCACTAAAAAGATACGGGAACTTTGATCTAAGATAATCTTCATGCTCCCAGGTTGCTTCTACTTCGGTGTGGTTGCTCCACTAGACCTTGAAGTACTTGATAGTGCGGCTTCGGGTGCAGCGCTCGGCTTCATCCAAGATGCAAACTGGCCTCTCACGGTAAGTGATATCTGGCTGAATATTGATGGCTTGATGGTCGATGTCCTTGTAGAGGTCGGGGCGGTTGGGAACTTGCAGACACTTCCGGAGCTATGACACATGAAAGACGTTGTGCACATTTGATAGCTCGGAAGGTAACTCTAGCTGATAAGCAACTTCTCCTTGCCTATTGGTGATCTTGAAGGGGCCGATGAATCTTGGTGCGAGCTTCCCCTTGACGTGGAAACACTGGCTCCCTTTGAGAGGCGTGACATGGAGGTAGACATGGTCCCCAACACGGAAACTCATGTCTCGCCAATGGGAGTCGACGTAGCTCTTCTGCCTAGTCTTGGTGGTCTCGAGGCTCTCTCAGACGAGTGTAACTTGCTCTTCGGCTTCCCAGAGGATATACTGTCCAAAAGTTAATCCTTCTTCGGTCTCTGACCAGTTGAGGGGAGTACGGCACTTTCGTCCATACAACACCTCAAATGGTGCCATCTGAAGACTCGACTGATAGCTGTTGTTGTAGGAGAACTCGGCGAATGTTAGGCAATCTTCCCACTTGGATCCATATGCTAGAACACAAGATCGGAGCATGTCTTCGAGTATCTGGTTTACTTGCTCTGTTTGCGCACCGGTCTGAGGGTGAAAAGCAGTGCTGAAGGAGAGCTTGGTTCCCAACGCTTCTTGGAACCTATTCCAGAATCTTGAGGTAAACAGGGTTCCTCGGTCCTACACAATCTCCTTAGGAACCCCGTGGAGGCTCACAATTCGGTTAATGTAGAGGTTGGCCAACTGGTTTCCATTGTAGGTCGTCTTGATGGGGATGAAGTGGGCTACCTTGGTCAGGTAATCAACAATGACCCAAATGGAGTCATGTCCCTTGCTTGACCTCGGTAAACCGGTGATGAAATCCATCCCGACTTTGTCCCATTTCCATTCGGGCACTTTGAGAGGTTGTAATAGTCCAGCGGGTCGCTGATGCTCAGCCTTGACTCTCTCGCATATGTCACACTTAGCCACGAATGTGCCTATCTCCCGTTTCATGCCATGCCACCAGAATCTTGACTTGAGGTCTTGATACATCTTGGTTCCTCCAGGATGGATGGAGTAGGGAGTGTCATGAGCTTCTTGCAAGATTAGGTTCTTGAGCTCTTCTTTGTTGGGTTCGCAAATGCAATTACCAAACCATACAACTCCTTGTTCATCCTCTGGGAATCCTGGGGCCTTGCCTGCCTTGATCTTCCTGTTGATGCCTTTAATGCTCTCGTGCCCCTTTTGGGCTTCTTTGATATCATCCATCAAGATAGGTTTTGCTTCAAGGTTGGGGAGGAATCCTGGTGCGACCAGTTCCCACCTAGGCCTCCTTGCCTCTGCATGGCCTGGTAGCAGCAATAGCGTAGCCTAGCTGGCCTCCCAGTGCTGCACATTCGTCCTCCTCTTTACGGCGTGCATCAGCAGCAACCATGTCGGTGCCCGTGCCGATTTGACGGTCGTCGGTGCCCCTAGCTTCCTTTATAGCTTGTCCCCCATGGTGCCCTAACTTCCCTTGACCCATTCCCTCCTTCTATTTCCCTCGTCGTCACCGAGGTAAGTTTCCAAGCTCCATGCCGTCGCTGCGCCTGCCATGCTTCGGCCGAGCAACATCTCGTGCCCAGAGATAGCCTCCATCTCCGCGTCTCCGTCGCTCTGGTGCACAGGAAGGGACCCCCCGTGCTCCTCTCCTTCCCTGATGGCTCACGGGATGCCAAGGCATTGCTCGCCATCGTCTTCTTTTCCGTCTTCCTCCTGTTGAACTAGGTCAGAAGCGCAACAAGTTCACCATCTCGCGGCACCGTCTTCATCATGCTCCAACCGTTGTCTGCGTGTCCTAGTTAAGGAGGTACGACCCCTCATTCCTTTCCTCCTCGCCGTCCCAGCGTTATCCGTGTGTTCGCGTAGATCCAGATGCGCCATGCTCATGCGCTCCATGCTCCGGCAAGCTGCATTTTTTCCTTCAGTCGTCAGTAGTGTGTGGAGTAGTATCCTCCTGCGCCCAACCAGTCGCAGCCCGCCATGCTGGCGCATCCCGGCCCCACACGCGTCCAGCCGCCCCAGAGCCCCGTGCAGCCTTGCGTCGTGCCGAAGGCGAGCGGTGGCTTCCGCCGTGATCAGAGAGCTTGAGCTCGTCCTGCCTCACATCATGGTCGCCCTAGCTCCGCACAGATGAGGGAGATGAGTTTCCCCTATGTTTTCGTAGCCCTGTCACAGGTTGCCGGCCCCGGTGGTTGCCAGAGGGCTCGCCGACATCGTCTCCATCTTGCCTGCCTGAAGGTAAGAGAAAGCTGGCTCTGTTAGTAGTTTTTCCTTGCAAGCCCCTTGCTAGCAAAAGTCCCCACCTATCCTAGTGGTAGCAGCTCGCATTGTGGACCGAGAGGTCAGGGGTTCGATCCTCCGCCGGGCCTTTTTATTTTCTGAGTGGTTTTACTATGTCTGTACTGTGCGTGTGTGTATCTTTGTGGCTCCGTGTGTGTGTATGTGGGATCCCATGTGGTTGTGTGTGGGATACCGTGTGCCTGTATATATGTGAGTGTGTGTGCTCCTGTGTGTGCTCCTGTGTGTGTGTGTGACAGGTAGGCCATGGGGCCACCTTGTCATCCACATAGAGGGGCCCTGGTGTCTATGCCAGGTGGGACCCCTCCTTTTCTTTTCTTTTTTGTTTTATAGTTTTGCTAGTTTTGTTTGTTTATTTTCTTCTTTATATTTTTAGTATGTTCCATTTCTGTTCATAGACAATTTTTGCATGAGCATACATGGCAAGTTTTGACTTATAAGCATATGATGATTTTGAAGTAATTTGAGACTTGAGATTATGGGCATTTTATCTATTGCAACGTATCAGTATGATATATGAAATTGGGGTAGACTTTCCCAAGGAATTCATTGGTACAATTTGTTTTGTCATTTGAGCCAGTTTTACAAAATGTCATTTTGTCCCAATATGCCACTTTGTCATTTTTGTAAAATTTAATCCATGCATGCTATGATATTTGTGTCAACAAGAAAGTGGTAGTGATTTATGACTATCATGCCATGGTATTTTATTTTGACATGATATTCTTGTGTGTGAGTAGGATTGTTTCTCCAAAGTAGCTAACAAAATATTTCTAAGTCTGAGAATCTGATATTATTTTTATGCCATGTTGAGTGGATGCTACCAAGTGATGTGTTGTGTTTTAGCTCAAGCTCAGTGCTAGTGTTTTGTAGTAGAAGTTGTACTTTATATTTCTGTTAATTTTCATGCCATGAGGTGGTATCTAGCATCATCATGCTATCAATATGCTATCAGCTTAACTCAGATTCCAGAAAACTGTGATTTTCACCAAGTCACTAGAATATGTTTCATCATGCCATCTTGTGAGCTTCATACTTAGTGAACCATGCTTGGTTTCCAGTTAGTGTAGTTGGATGAATTTATAAGAATTCTATTTAGTTTCTGTACATACTTTGTTTATGGTTGGAAACCTCCTATAGCTCTAGTTATTAATTGAGTAAGTTGCTATGTTGTTGTTTTTCGACAGATTGGCGTGGCAGTGTTATGTGTCTTGTGGGAGCTATGCTCCATTGTTTTACTTGATTTTTGGCTCTATTGTGATTGATTTTTCATTTCCTAACTAGTGGGTACCTTGGAATACCAAGTACTAGCCCTTAGCCTTCCATACCTTGTATTTTGTTTTCGTACCTTGCCGTGAGCGTAGCATGAGAATCGTAACTCCGTTTCATACGTTCTACATATGCATTTGCATCGATTTGCATGTAGCATTCATATTTTCCATGATCATGCATGTTCAAACAACGTGACATGAGGTTCTTTAGATAATTGTAAATAACTTCACTATTGCACGAGAAACATGACTTTCTTAGGATTGCCATGTTAAATATTTCAACTGAATCATGCATTGTTGGGGAACGTTGCATGGGAAACAAAAAAAATTCCTACACACAAGCAGATCTATCCATGGTGATGAGCATCTATGAGAGGGAGATTGGATCTATGTACCCTTGTAGTTTGCTAAGCAGGAAGCGTTAAGAAACGTGGTTGGTGTAGTCGAATGTCTTCGTGATCCAAATCGCCGAGCGTCCCGTGATCTCATCACGATCAGTCCCGCGATCCAATCACGATCCGTCCCGCGAACTCATCATGATCCGTCCTGCGATCTCATCACGATCCGTCCCGCGAACTCATCACGATCCATCCTGCGATCTCATCACGATCCGTCCCGGGTTCTCGTCACGATCCGTCTCGCAATCTTGATCACGGTCCTTCCTATCTAGCGCCGAACGGATGGCACCTCCGCGTTCAGCACACCTACAGCTTGATAGCGATATCCACCTTCTTCATCTAGCAAGAGGGAGCGGAGAGGTAGAAGAGTTCTCCAGCAGCGTGACGGCGCTGCGGCGATGGTGGTGGAGCTATTCCGGTAGGGCTTCGCCTAAGCACTGCAGAAAAACGATCTAGAGGAGAAACTATGCACTAGAGGAACGAGTAGCACGTGGCTGAAAATTCTATGCCAAACCCTAAAATCCTCTAGTATATATAGGAGGAGAGGAGGAGGAGGCTTGTGTGCCAAAAAGCCAGCCCTTGGGTCGGCCAAAGTGGGGAGGAGAGGTGGACTCCTCCTCCAATCCTAGTAGGACTAGGATTCCTCCCTTTTTGGCCTTTTTCCACCTTTTTCCCTTTGGACTTTTCTCCCAGACGCATGGGCCTTGTGTGGGACTTACACAAGCCCACAAAAGGCTGGTATTTACTCTCCCACAGCCCATTAAGCCTCTTGGGTCGAAATACCCCTCCCGGTGGTCTCCCGGTACACTACCGGCACTCCTGGTACATTACCGATTAGCCCAAAACTTTCCCGGCGACCAAAATGGGACTTCCTATATATCAATATTTACCTCCGGACCATTATGGAGCTCCTTGTGATGTCCGGGATCTCATCCGGGACTCTGAACAACCTTCGGTCACCACCATACATAACTCTATACAACCGAAACGTCACCGAACCTTAAGTGTGCAGACCCTACGGGTTCGAGAACTATGTAGACATGACTGAGACACCTCTACAGTCAATACGCAATAGAGGGACCTGGATGCCCATATTGGTTCCTAAATATTCTACGAAGATCTTTATCGGTCGAACCTCTATGTCAAGGATTCAGTTAATCTCGTGTGATGTTCCCTTTGTTCTTCGGTATGTTACTTGCAAGAGATTCGATCGTCGGTATCTCCATACCTAGTTCAACCTCGTTACCGGCAAGTCTCTTTACTCATTCCGTAATACAAGATCCCGTGACTAACACTTAGTCACATTGCTTGCAAGGCTTGTTGTGATGTTGTATTACCGAGTGGGCCCTGAGATACCTCTCCGTCACACGGAGTAACAAATCCCAGTCTTGATCCATGCCAACCCAACAGACACCCTCGGAGATACCTGTAGAGTACCTTTATAGTCACCCAGTTACGTTGCGACGTTTGATACACACAAGGCACTCCTCCGGTGTTAGTGAGTTGCATGATCTCATGGTCATAGGAACAGATACTTGACATGCAGAAAACAATAGCATTAAACTGACACGATCATATGCTACGTTTGTAGTTTGGGTCTTGTCCATCCCATCATTCTCCTAATGATGTGATCCCATTATCAAATGAAATATCATGTAAATGGCTAGAAAACCTTAACCATCTTTGATCAACGAGCTAGTCTATTAGAGGCATACTAGGGACATGGTTTTGTCTATGTATCCACGCATGCATCTAAGTCTCCGATCAATACAATTATAGCATGGATAATAAACAATTATCAGGAACAAGGAAATATGATAACAACTAATTTATTATTGCCTCTAGGGCATATTTCCAACAGTCTCCCACTTGCACTATAGTCAATAATCTAGTTCACATCCATCTGCCAGATTTCATAATTGAAAAATGCAGCAACTGCTCACATAATTCTAACAGACTTTAACATCGCTACGAGAGAAAGTCTCATCGCAGTCAACTCCTTGAACTTGCCGGAAACTTCTTTGCGACAAGTCGAGCTTTATAAATGGTGACATTCAACATCAGCGTGTGTCTTCATTTTAAAGATCCATTTGTACTCAACGACCTGTCGTCCAACGAGCAAGTCTACCAAAGTCTATACTTGGTTTTCATATATGGATCCTTTCTCGGATTTCATGGCCTCTAACCATTTGTTGAAATCTAGGCCCATCATCGCTTCTCCATAGCTCGTAGGTTCATTGTTGTCCAACAACATGACCTCCAAGACAGGGTTGTCGTACCGCTCAGGAGCAGTACACATCCTTGTCGACCTACGAGGTTCGATAGTAACTTGATCCGAAGCTTCATGATCATCATCATTTACTACCTCTTCAACTGACGTAGGTTCCACAGAAACATCTTTCTACGCTATGCTACTCTCTGGTTGAAACAAACGTTCAACAACCTCATCAAGTTCTATCTTCCTCCCACTCAATTCTTTCTCGAGAAAGGACCCGTTTTAGCAACAAACACTTTATGCTTGGATCTGAGAGAGAAGGTTCACCCAACTGTTCTTAGGGTATTCTACGAAGATGCATTTGTCCTCTTTGGGTTCGAGCTCATTAGGTGAAAACATTTTCCACACAAGCGTCGCAGCCCCAAACATCAAGAAATGACAGCTTAGGTTTCTATCAAACCATAATTCACACGGCGTCATCTCAACGGATTCAGATGGTGTCCTATTTAAAGTGAATGTAGTTGTCTCTAATGCACAACCCCAAAATTATAGTAGCAAAACGATAAGAGACAACATAACATGCACCATATCTAGTAGAGCACGACTATGACGTTCGGACATACCATCACACTATGGTGTTCCAGGTGGCGTGTGTTGTGAAACAACTTTCACATTGTCTAAAGTTGTATGCCAAACTCGGAACTCAGATATTCACCTTCACAATCATAACGTAGATATTTTTATCTTCTTGTCACGATGATCTTAAACTTCACTCTAAATTTGCTTGAACTTTTCAAACGATTCAGACTTGTGTTTCATTAAGTAAACATACACTATATCTACCCAAATCATCAGTGAAGGTAAGAAAATAACGATATCCACCGCACGCTACAAGACTCATTGGATTGCATACATCAACATGTATCATTTCCAATAAATCACTTGCCCGCTCCGTCAAACCAGAAAACGGGGTCCTTAGTCATCTTTGACCAAGAGGCATGGTTCGCATGTCTCAGCCTTTTCAAAATCGAAAGAGTCTGAAGATCCATCAGCATGGAGTTTCTTCATGCGTTTTATGCGAATATGACATTTAGCGGTAGTGCCACAAGTATGTGGTACTATCATTATTAACTTTTCATCTTTTGGCATCAATGTTATGAACATGTGTATTACTACGATCAAAATTCAACAAACCATTCTCACTGGGTGCATGACCATTGAAGGTATTATTCATGTAAACAGAATAACCATTATTCTCTAACTTAAATGAATAACCGTGTTGCAATAAACACGATCTAATCACGATCATGCTCAACGCAAAACACCAAATAACACTTATTTATGTTTGTTACTAATCCCAAAGGTAGAGAGAGCGTGCGATGTCAATCACATCAACCTTGGAAACACTTCCAACACACATCGTCACCTCACCCTTAGCTAGTTCTCCGTTTATTCCGTAGCTTTTATTTCGAGTTACTAACATTTAGCAACCGAACTGGTATCCAATACCCAGGTGCTACTAGGAGTACTAGCAAGGTACACATCAATAACACGTATATCAAATATACTTCTGTTGATGTTGCCAGCCTTCTTATCTACCAAGTATCTAGGGTTGTTCCGCTTCAGCGACCGCTCTCCTCATTATCGAAGCATTTAGTCTCGGGTTTGAGTTCAACTTTGGGTTGCTTCACTGGAGCAGCAACTGACTTGCCATCCATGAAGTTTCCCTCCTCGCTCTTCTCGAAACTAGTGGTTTTACTAACCGTCAACACTTGACGCTCCTTCTTGATTTCTACCTTCGCAGTGCCAAACATCGCAAACAACTAAGGGATCATTATTTCTATCCCTGGCGTTTTATAGTTCATCACCAAGTTCTAGTAGCTTAGTGACAGTGACTCGGAGAACTATATCAATCACTATCTTATCTAGAATATCAACTCCCACTCGATTCAAGCGATTGTAGCACCCAGACAATCTGAGCACATGCTCAACGATTGAGCTATTCTCCTTCATCTTGCAGGCAAAGAATCTTATTGGAGATCTCATATCTCACAACATGGGCATGAGCCTGAGATCCTAATTTCAGCTCTTAGAACATCTCATATGTTCTGTGACGTTCAAAACGTTTCGGAGCCTCAATTCTAAGCCGTAATGAATGACGCACTAAACTATCAAGTAGTCATCAGAACGTGCCTGTCAGATGTTCACAACATCTACAAACGACTCTAGAGGGGTTGGCGCACCGAGCGGTGCATTAAGGACATAAGCCTTCTGTGCAGCAATGAGGATAATCCTCAGATCATGGACCTAGTCCGCAATATTGCTACCAACATCTTTCAACTCTATTTCTCTAGGAACATATAAAAATTCAAGGGAGCTACAGCACGAGCAAGTAATCTACAACATAATTTGCACAAACACTATGAACTATGTTCATGATAATGAGTTCAATTAATCATATTACTTAAGAACTCCCACTCAAATTGACATCCCTCCAATCATTCGAGTGATACATGATCCAAATTCATCAACTCAAGTCCGATCATCACGTGAGTTGAGGTGGTTTCAATGGTGAACATCATCATGTTGATCATATCTACTATATGACTCATGTTCGACCTTTCGGTCTCTTGTGTTCCGAGGCCATGTCTTTACATGCTAGGCTCGTCAAGTTCAACCCGAGTGTTTTGCATGCGCAACATTGGCTTGCACCCGTTGTATGTGAACGTAGAGTCTATCACACCCGATCATCACGTGATGTCTTGACACGAAGAACTTTCACAATGGTGCACACTTGGGGAGAACACAATTTATCTTGAAATTAAGTGAGGGATCACCTTATAATGCTACCGTCATTCGAAGCAAAACAAGGTGCATAAAAGGATTAACATCGCATGCAAATCATAAGTGACATGATATGGCCATGAACTTGTGCTTTTGATCTCCATCATGAAAGCACGAGCATGATATCCATCGTCACCGGCATGACACCATGATCTCCATCATCTTGATCTCCATCAACGTGTCGCCATCGGGGTTGTCACGCCTAACATGCTTCTACTACTATTGCTACCGTTTAGCGATAAAGTAAAGCATTACATAGTGCTTAATGATTGACACGCAGGTCATACAATAATTAAAGACAACCCTATGGCTCCTGCCAGTTGCCGTACTCATCGACATGCAAGTCGTGATAATCTATACATCACATGATAATCTCATACATCACATATATCACATCATGTAATTGGCCATATCATATCACAACATACCCTACAAAAACAAGTTAGACGTCCTCTAATTGTTGTTGCATGTTTTACGTGGCTGCTACGGGTATCTAGCAAGAACAACTCTCATCTATGAAAAAACCACAACGGTGATACACTAGTTGCTTTTCAACCTTCTAAAGGACCGCCTTTGTCGAATCTGATCCAACTAAAGTGAGAGAAACTGGCACTCGCAAGCCATCTATGCAACAAGTTGCGGTCGAGGGAACCGGTCTCTCGTAAGCGTACGAGTAATGTTGGTCCGGGCCGCTTCATCTCACAATACCGCTGAACCAAAATCCGACCAAGGGAGGAAGCAATCTAAGCATCAACGCCCACAAACTCTTTGTGTTCTACTCGAGATCTCGTCTACACATAGACCTAGCTCATGATCCCACTTTATGGGTACGTTGCATGGGAAACAAAAAATTTCCTACGCACACGCAAATCTATCCATGGAGATGAGCATCTACGAGAGGGATAGTGGATCTACGTACCCTTGTAGATCGCTAAGAGGGAAGCGCTAAGAAACGAGGTTGTTGTAGTCGAACGTCTTCGCGATCCAAATCGTCGAGCATCCCGCGAACTCATCATGATCCTTCCCGCGATCCAATCACGATCCATCCCGCGAACTCATCACGATCCGTCTCACGATCTCATCACGATCCGTCCCGCAAACTCATCATGATCCGTCCCACAATCTCATCATGATCCTTCATGCGATCTCGTCACAATCCGTCTCGCAATCTTGATCATGGTCCTTCCGATCTAGCGCTGAACGGACGGCACCTCCGCGTTCAGCACACTTACAAATTGATGACGATCTCCACCTTCTTGATCTAGCAACAGGGAGTGGAGAGGTAGAAGAGTTCTCCGGCAGCGTGACGGCGCTACGGCGATGGTGGTGGAGCTATTCCGGCAGGGCTTCGCCTAAGCACTGCAGAAAACCGATCTAGAGGAGAAACTATGCACTAGAGGAATGGGTAGCACGTGGCTGAAAATTCTGTGCCAAAACCCTAAAATCCTCTAGTATATATAGGAGGAGAGGAGGAGTAGGCTTGGCTGCCAAAAAGCCAGCCCTTGGGTCAGCCAAAGTGGGGAGGAGAGGAGGACTCCTCCTCCAATCCTAGTAGGACTAGGATTCCTCCTTTTTTTGGCCTTTTTCCACCTTTTTCCCTTTGGGCTTTTTCTCCCAGTCGCATGGGCCTTGTGTTGGACTTCCACAAGCCCACAAAAGGCTGGTATTTACTCTCCCACAGCCCATGAGGCCTCTTGGGTCGAAATACCCCTCCCGGTGGTCTCCCGGTACACTACCGGCACTCCCGGTACATTACCGATTAGCCCGAAACTTTCCCGGCGACCAAAATGGGACTTCCTATATATCAATATTTACCTCCGGACCATTCTGGAGCTCCTCTTGACGTCTGGGATCTCATCCGGGACTCTGAAAAACCTTCGGTCACCACCATACATAACTTTATACTACTGAAACGTCACCGAACCTTAAGTGTGCAGACCCTTCGGGTTCGAGAACTATGTAGACAAGACCGAGACACCTCTATTGTCAATAACCAATAGAGGGGCTTGGATGCCCATATTGGTTCCTACATATTCTACGAAGATCTTTATCGGTCGAACCTCTATGTCAAGGATTCAGTTAATCCCGTATGATGTTCCCTTTGTTCTTCGGTATGTTAGTTTCCCGAGATTCGATTGTCGGTATCTCTATACCTAGTTCAACCTCGTTACCGGCAAGTCTCTTTACTTGTTCCGTAATACAATATCCCATGACTAACACTTAGTCACATTGCTTGCGAGGCTTGTTGTGATGTTGTATTACCGAGTGGGCCCTAAGATACCTCTCCGTCACACGGAGTAACAAATCCCAGTCTTGATCCATGCCAACCCAACAGACACCCTCGGAGATACCTGTAGAGTACCTTTATAGTCACCAAGTTACATTGCGACGTTTGATACACACAAGGCACTCCTCCGGTGTTAGTGAGTTGCATGATCTCATGGTCATAGGAACAGATACTTGACATGCAGAAAACAGTAGCATTAAACTGACACGATCATATGCTATGTTTGTAGTTTGGGTCTTGTCCATCAAATCATTCTCCTAATGATGTGATCCCGTTATCAAATGACATATCATGTCAATGTCTAGGAAACCTTAACCATCTTTGATCAACGAGCTAGTCTAATAGAGGCATACTAGGGACATGGTTTTGTCTATGTATCGACACATGCATCTAAGTCTCCGATCAATACAATTATAGCATGGATAATAAACGATTATCATGAACAAGGAAATATGATAACAACTAATTTATTTTTGCCTCTAGGCCATATTTCCGACATGCATCATCTTGTTTCTGCATTGAAACTTGGTTGTTTGTTTATTGTTGATGTTTCTCTTGGGTAGACGCGAGTGTTGAACTCGAATATGAGGTTCTAGGAGAGTACAACTACGAGGACCTAGCTCTTTGTCCCTCTGAAGAACAGACAGGCAAGATGATCATACCCGGATCCCAACACTATTTTTGCTTTTCTAGATGTCTCGCTCTTATCGTTACATTGTGTTACCTACCACTTGAATGTCAAGCCTCCTACATTGCCAGGACAGCCTCTAACCCTCCACTACCTAGCAAACCTTGTTTGGCTATGTTACCGCTGCTCAGCCCCTCTTATAGCGGTCTTAGATGCAGGTGGAGGTTGTTTCCATGTGATAGCATGGATATCTAGAGATATCAGAGTATTTATTGCTATTTAATTTAATGCATATATATACCTCGGTAAGGTGGAAGGCTTGGCCTTTTTCTTAGTTTTTTATTCCACTTTTACTGCCATAGTACTTGTTACCGGTGTTATGTTTCCATACTTTGCGCTCCTAACATGCTCAGGGTTGTTATGGGGACCCCCTTGATTATTCGTTTGAGATTAAAACTTGTCTGGCAAGACCCAATATTGGATTGCTTAACAACTTAAAAAAAGCATAAGGCTTAGCTACCCCGTGGATAATTAATTAACAACCCGGGCGAGTGCTCCTCATGAGTGTTGGTCCAAACCAGGCAATGTTTGGCACCCCCTGGTCACCCGGGGTTTCAGCCAACCCGACATCCTACCATCTGGTAGTGCCCTGAGAAAGAGATATGCGCAGCTCGTCTTGGGATCTGGCCTGCCAGGCGGTCTTGCTGGACTTGTTTTACCTTTGTCGAATGTCTTCCATGAGGAATACTGATCTTCATCGGGCTATCTCGAGGTGTCGGTCTTTCCTTTGGACTTTCCTATGATGATCATGAGATCCATGGTCAAGGTTATTCCCGCGGCGTGTGGTAATTTCTGATGGATTAGTTGGAGCACCCCTGCAGGGTTAAATCTTTCGGAAAGCCGTGCCCGCGGTTATGTGGCAACTTGGGTATTTTGTTTAACACCCGGTTATAGCTAACTTGAAGTAAACTCCAATAAAATATACCAACTGTGTGCGTAACCGTGATGGTCTCTGCTCGTGAACACAAATCGAGAGAGAACACAATGGGGTTATCTTTGATGTAAGTAGGTGTTCAGGATCACATCGTGATCATGCTAGTTCTCGATCGTCTTTCATAGTCCACATATTTGCATTCATGTTCTCGTAAGTTAGCCACCAAATACATGCTTAGTGCTTGCTGCAATCTCAACACTTACCCCTTCCAACCCACAAGCTTACATAGTTTCGATACCTGGGATTACATGATTACTGAGTCCTCGTGGCTCACAGATTACTACAACAATACAGGTGCAGGTGTTGATGAGTTCGTGCCAGATGATGTATCCCAGCTCTAGTGGGAGTATGATGAAGAACGTGGCAGGATGTATTTCACTTACCCCAATGAGTAGAGTGGACCTGGTCATGATCCATGGGATAGCAAGGCATTTTTCATTGCTTCTTTTCTTCATTTGATTTTGTCCGTAGACGGACCCTGCCTTCTGTATGATGTTTGAATATCGAGTGACTTGTAACTAGCTTGTGGCGAGTGTAATCCGACTCATATACTCTCTTTTCATAAAGGTATGAAATGAACTACTGCACTTGCGAAACAACAAGATGCGCCTCTATCCCTGTCGAGTCCATCGTGCCTTAATAAGCGTAGGCGCGCATCTTGGGTGTTACAAGTTGCTATTCAGAGCCATACGACCATAGGAGCCCTTTACTTGATCGAACTTGGTCGAGTCGAGTCTTGTAAATCTATTTTGAGTCTAGTTATATCGAAGAGTAGGTTTCTTTTCCTCCTCATCTATACTCTGGTGAGGTATTCGACATAGGAATTGGTGATACTACTCCTCTTCTCTCTCAATTTTTTGTTAGGATCACATGGGTATTTTGGAAACTATATGATACCGATGTGACAGAGTTCTGTTTTGGTGCCTCCTGTCTGACTTGATTTCTTCCGGGGAGTTGAGCTCTAGGGGATTCTTGGCACATCGTTATCATTCAGTTTCCTTATCTCAGGACAGAGGATGTTCAAAATTGCTTCAATACTTATCATGGCGAGATAAGGTCAGAGTCACCTAGTACTAGGGAGGCGTCCGGGGTACTGCCATGTTTCGTATCATTGTGTTTACTAGGATCCGAGATAGATGGAGTTCCGAAGCATTTGGTTATGTGTTGAAGGATGGATACAGTTGGAGTGTAGGGCTTGTTAGTTGTGTGAGATATTTTGCCTCCCTGTATCCCCAACACCCGATTGCATAATCAAAGAGTTCAGAAGTTCTTAGGCGGGAATTCAAGTAGCTATCTAGGATTATCTTCTTCAGATGTATGAGGGCATATACATTTGTTCCAAGCAACATTAGTTCAATACTTTGGTAATTATTGCAAGTGGCTTCTAATATCTTATGATGTTATCGCAAACCCGAAGAAAGCATTCTTACTAATTTTTAGTAGGAAGGCTATGATGTTATTCAGTTCAATTTCTTTCAAGTCTTTTGATTCAGCTATTGCAATCATCTTTGTCAATGATGTGCTGATGTTCTGTCCATCTCTAGGATGGCTCCACCAACTCACAGGAATCCAGGTCGGGGAGGAGCACCCTGATCCTCCACTATCCCCACCACCTCCTCCTCCTCTAGAAGCTTGGCAAGCTATGATGTCCGCAACCAATACGAATACTCAGATGTTGCTCAGGTTGTTACAAGAGAGAGAGAGAGAGAGCACGGCCAGCAAGGTTATCAAGGGAATTTCCAGAATCAGCCTCAGTTTGCGACTCTCAACCAGTTCCTTGCCAACCAGCCCAAGTCTTTAACCTATTGTGAGAAGCCTTTTGATGCAGATGATTGGCTCTACAACATGAGTAAGCATTTTGCGTGCAGCAATGTCAGACAAGAGGACTATGTTAGGTTCGTGTCCTTTTAGCTCAAGGGTTAGGCAACAGATTGGTGGCAGCAATACAAGGACTCCAGGGGTGAGCGTGTTATCAGCTGGGATGATTTCTGTCGTGACTTTAGGGTCCATTAAATTCCGATGAGCTTTGTCGATGAGATGCGCGAGAAGTTCAGGCACCTGAAGCAGGGAAGCAAGTCTGTCTACCAGTACAACGTCGAGTTCCAAAATCTGGCCCGCTATGCTAAGCAAGATGTTCCAGATGGCAAGTCCACGATTTATCAGTTCAGAGGTGGTCTCAAGATGAGCTTATGCTGGGTCTAGTCTTGCAAGAGCCTCGTGAGTTTGATAAGTTCTACAACATGGATTTGAAGGTCAAGGCAACTAGCTTAAGTTGGAAAACTCAAGGAAGTGATTCAGAGACTCCAATTCTTCTTCTTCCAGCTCTCAGATGGTTCCTAAGCAGCAGAAGTATTGGGTTCCTCCTCCTCCTCCATTTCGTTCTCCTCAGCAGCAGAAGCAGTTTGGTGGTCGTGGTTCTTTCCACCCACCCAACCCAGGATATCAGTAGAGGCCCCAGGGACCCAAGTCAGCTAATGTTCCTCCTCCAGGCAACTTCCGCCCGCTTTCAGAGGTTACTTGTCACAAGTGTGGTCAGAAGGGTCACTACTCAAACAAGTGCAACAATCAGCGGCATCTTCTGCCTCCTCCTCCTCCTATTAAGCCCCCAGGCAGTGCTATGGTGAGGCACAATCCCAAGTCAGCAAGGGTAAACTTGATCAATGCAGCTCAAGCAGAGGAGTCTCATGAAGTGATTATGGGTAATCTCTCAGTTAATTCTATTCTCGCAAAAGTGTTATTTGATACTGGTGCATCTCATTCATTCATTTCAAAACCTTTTGCAACCAAGCATAATTTGCATCATGAGAAATTATCCAAGTCTTTGCCAGTCGTATCCCCAGGTGCTTTCATGCATGAAAAGATGGTGGTTCCCGATGTTTCTATCAAGATGGGCAGCTATTCTTTCCACGCTTCCCCAATTGTTCTTGGCAATTCCAATATTGATCTCATTCTTCGCGTGGATTTCCTCGGGAAGAACCAGGCTAAGATTGTTTTTGCAGAAAAAGAAGTCAAGATGACTCGTCCTTCAGAAGACATGATCATTTTCGCTGCTCACGATGACACGATTCGTCTCTTTGCTCTTAATGAGAAGGGTGAGATCTCAGCCATTTCTCAGATTCCGGTGGTTTGTGAGCATGAGGATGTCTTTCCCGAAGAATTGTCAAGGATGCCTCCGCACTGGCCAGTTGAGTTTGTGATTGATCTCGAACCTGGAACTAAACCGGTTTGCAAGCGTCCTTATAAACTTGGCCCCGAAGAGCTGAAAGAGTTGAAGAAGCAGCTAGATGAACGAGAGCGTCTGGGTTTGATCAGACCAAATACTTCTCCATGGGGTTGTGGTGTGTTGTTTGTCAAGAAGAAGGATGGCACGGACCGACTTTGTGTCGATTACCTTCCATTGAATAAAAAGGAAATAAAAAACAAGTACCCACTTCCCAACATCAATGAGTTGTTTGAACAACTGAAAGGTGCCAAGGTTTTCTCGAAGCTTGATCTTCGCATGGGCTATCATCAGATTCACATTCATGAAGAAGATATTCCAAAGACTGCTTTCAAGATGAGTTTTGGCTCTTATGAGTACACCGTCATGTCCTTTGGTCTCACCAATGCTCCTCCAACCTTCTCCAAAATGATGAACTTCATATTCTATCCTTTCAAAAATGAGTTTCTCTTGGTATATTTCGATGATATTCTGGTGTTCTCGGAGACTAAAGAAGAACACGCAGACCATCTCCAGCTTGTGCTTCACAAGCTAAGAGAGCATCGATTCTATGCTAAGTTTTCCAAGTGTGAGTTTTGGCTCAATGAAGTGGTGTACCTTGGGCATGTGATCTCTGCCGAGGGCATTAAAGTGCACCCTGAGAAAGTTGAGGCAATCTAGAAGTGGGAGCCTCCTCAGAATGTCAAGCACCTGTGTAGCTTCCTCGGGCTTGCAAGTTACTTCAGAAGATTCGTGGAGAACTTCTCTCAAATTGCTAAGCCTCTGTCCAACCTCCTCCAGAAGAATGTAAAGTATGCTTCGTCTCCTGAGTGTGATGTGGCATTTAGTACGCTCAAGCAGAAACTGACTTCAGCTCCAGTTCTTGTCCCTCCCGAGAAATCAAAGCCTTTCCAAGTGTTCTGTGATGCTTCCCTCCAAGGTCTTGGTGGCATTCTCATGCAAGATAAGAAGATAGTTGCTTATACTTCGCGTTAGTTGAAGCCTGCTGAAACGAACTACGCCACTCATGATCTTGAGTTGGCGGCAGTTGTGCATGCTCTGATGACTTGGAGGCATTTATTGTTGGGTAGACCAGTTGAGGTGTACACTGATCACAAGAGCTTGAAGCACATTTTCACTCAACCAAATATCAATCTTCGGCAGTCTCATTGGGTGGAAATGCTTGAGGACTTGAATCCAAGCATTGAGTACACTCCTGGTAAAGCAAATGTCATTGCACATGTGCTCAGCCGAAAGGCGTACTGCAATAGTCTTACCCTGAAGCCTCTTCAACCCGAGCTTTGTGAAGCCCTCCGCAAGCTCAATCTTCAAATGATTCTGCAAGGATTTCTTGCCAATCTTTCAAGTCTCCCTGACTCTAGAAGATCAGCTTTACGAAGCTAAACTTCCTAATGCTATGGTGAAGAAGGTGAAGAAGGGTGTGGCCAAGGGCATTCCGAAGTATAAGTGCTTTTGCGTTGATGACAAAGATACCTTGTTCTTTGAGGACCGTTTGGTGGTTCCGAAAGGTGATCTAAGGAAATTTATCATGGACGAAGCACACATTTCTCTCCTATAAATTCATCTAGGCAGTTCCAAGATGTATCAGGACCTCAAGCAAACCTTCTAGTGGAATCGCATCAAATGTGAAATTGCTCAGTTTGTGAACGAGTGTGATGTTTGTTGCAGAGTGAAGGAAGAACATCAACGTCCAACAAGTCTCCTTTAGCCTTTGCCTATCCCAGAGTGGAAATTCGATCTTGTGGAGATGGATTTCATCACTGGTTTTCCTAAGTCCAAGAAGGGAAACGATGCCATCTTTGTGGTTATCGACAAGCTGACCAAAGTTGTCCATTTCCTTCCGGCCAAAGAATCTATCTCGGCAGCTCAGCTAGCAGAGTTGTATACGTCAAGGATAGTTTCCTTGCACGGTATTCCTTAGCTCATTTTATCTGATCGTGGAAGCCTCTTCACTTCCAAGTTTTCGGAGTCCTTCCAGACTGCTATGGGTGCCAAGATCCGTTTCAGCACTGCATTCCATCCGCAGACAAGTGGTCAAGTTGAGAGAGTTAATAAAATCCTTGAAGACATGCCGAGAGCCTGTGTGATTTCTTTCGGCATGAAATGGGAATACTGCCTTCCATATGCTGAATTTTCATACAACAACAGCTTCCAGGCTAGTTTAGGCAAGACCCCTTTCGAGATTCTCTACGGCAGGAAGTGTCGTACCCCGCTCAATTGGTCTGAAACCAGGGAGCGTCAAATTTTGGGAAATGACATGATCACTGAAGTAGAAGAAATGTGCATGTCATTCGTGAGAATCTCAAAGCAGCTCAATCCCAACAGAAGAGTTATTACGATTACAAACATTGGGATGTCTCCTTTCAAGTTGATGATCTGGTCTATCTCAGAGTTTCTCCTATGAAGGGCACTCAATGGTTTGGAATCAAAGGGAAGGTATCTCCTCGCTTTGTGGGTCCATTCAAAGTTGTAGGCAACAGAGGTGATCTTGCCTATAAACTAGAGCTTCCTCCAAATTTTGCAAATGTGCATGATGTTTTCCATGTCTCTCAGCTCTGGAAGTGCTTGAAGACTCCTGGGTGTACCATTGACCTCCAAGACATTGATCTCCAAGAAGACCTATCGTATCATGAGCATCCAATTGCTTTTTTCGAAGAAACTGGGTGTAAGACTCGCAACAAGTCTATCAAGTTTCTCAAGGTGAGGTGGTCTCACCATTCTGACAAAGAAGCTACTTGGGAACGTGAGGATCTTCTCTGTTCCGAATTTCCAGAGTTCTTTCGTTCTTAGATCTCGGGTCAAGATCCTCTTGTGGTGTGGGAGAGTTGTAAAAGCCCAGATGCACTCCTTTGCCATATTTGTAATGTACCTCATGTGGACCTCCATGTTTTGCCTATGTGGTTGAATATTATATTTGTGCTTCATGTCTTTCATCATTCATCATGGCATCATGGCATCATGGCATAATCTCATGAATTTCATGTTGCATCCTATGCTTGTGTTGATGTGAGTGTTGGTATGTGCTTAAGGTTCAACCCCCGTTACCTATAAACTCAACACCATGCCCAACTATCTCTCTTTTATTCAGAAATTCAACTTGTGATGATATTTTCTTGCTGTTTTCCCTCTTTTAAAATGTCGGTCATCTTCTAAATATTCTACTAAGATTTCTAGAGTAGTCCTTCTGCCATGGTCGGGGTTTTCTTCCTTTCAAATAATTTTGAAACCATGTCTAGTTAAATACTAGGTAAAATATTTGCTTGCTCCAAAAATGTCCTAACCATTTTTATTAAATGGCTTGTATTTTTGTGAGCTCAAAAGTATTTTCTTTGTTTTCCCAAACCTTTCTCCGTGTCCTCTAGGGATAATTTTGTTCCTAGCTTTAAACAAAGGGAAAAACCTTTGGTTTTTCCTAAGAGAGAGGGTTCTTAGCCCACCTGGGCCTCCTTGCCCCTGCGTGGCACAGTAGCAGCAGTACCGTAGCCTAGCCGGCCTCCCAGCTCCACACGTCTGTCCTCCTCTATACGGCGCGCATCAGCAGCAGCCATGTCGGTGTCCGTGCCGATTTGACAGCCATCGGTGCCCCTAGCTTCCTTTATAGCCTGTCCCCCATGGTGCCCTGGCTTCCTTGACCCATTCCCTCCTTCTACTCCACTCGCCGCTGTCGAGGTAATTTTCCAAGCTCTAGGCCGTCCCCATGCCTGCCGTGCTCCGGACAAGCAACTGCTCATGCCCGGAGATAGCCTCCATCGCCGCATCTCCATCGCTCTGGTGCGCGGGAAGGGACGCCCCCCCCCCCCGTGCTCCTCTCCTTCCCCGATGGCTCACGAGACGCCAAGGCATTGCTCGCCCTTGTTTTCTTAGCCGTCTTCCTCCTGGAAAACTGGGTTAGAAGCGCATCAAGTTAGCCATCTCGCGGCACCATTTTTGTCGTGCCCCAGCCGTCGTCTATGTGACCTAGTTAAGCAGGTATGACCCCTCCTTCCTTTCCTCCTCGCCGTTGCGTCGTTATCCGCGTGTTCGCGTAGATCCAGATGTGCCATGCTTGTGCGCTCCATGCTCCGGCAAGCTGCATTTTTCCCTTCAGTCGTCAGTAGTGGGTGGCGTAGTAGCCTCCCATGCCCAACCAGTCATAGCCCGGCATGCTGGCGCTCGCACATCATGGCCCCGCGCACGTCCAGCCGCCCCGCAGCCCCATGCAGCCTTGCGTCGCACCGAAGGCGAGCATTGGCTTCCGCCATGAGCGGAGAGCTTGAGCTCTTCCTGCCTTGCGTCGTGGTCACCCTAGCTCCGTGCAGATGAGGGAGATGAGTTTCCCCTATGTTTCTGCAGCCCCACCGCATGTCGCTGGCCCCGATGGTCGCCGGAGGGCTCACCGGCGTCGTCTCCATCTTGCCTGCCTGAAGGTAGGAGAAAGCTGGCTCTGTTAGTAGTTTTTCCTAGCTAGCCCCTTTCTAGCAGAAGGCCCCACCTAACCTAGTGGTAGCAGCTCGCATTGTGGACCGAGAGGTCAGGGGTTCCATCCCCCGTCGGGCCTTTTTGTTTTCCGAGTGGTTTTAATATGCATGTACTGTGCGTGTGTGTATCTCTATGGCTCCGTGTGTGTGTAGGTGGGATCCCATGTGGCTGTGTGTGGAATCTCGTGTGCCTGTATATGTGTGAGTGTGTGTGCTCCTGTGTGTGCTCCTGTGTGTGTGTTTGTGTGTGACAGGTGGGCCATGGGGCCACCTTGTCATCCACATAGAGGGGCCCTGGTGTCTACGCCACGTGGGACCCCTCCTTTTCTTTTATTTGTTGTTTTATATTTTTGCTAGTTTTGTTTCTTTAATTGTTTTCTTTCCATTTCTAGTATGTTCCATTTCTGTTCATAGACAATTTTGGCATGAGCATAAATGGCAACTTTTGACTTACAAGCATATGATGATTTTGAAGTAATTTGAGACTTGAGATTGTGGGCATTTTACCTATTGAAACATATGAGTATGATATATGAAATTGGGGTAGAATTTCCCAAGGAATTCATTGGTGCAATTTGTTTTGTCATTTGAGCAAGTTTTATATAATGTCATTTTGTCCCAATATGCCACTTTGTCATTTTTGTAAGATTTAATCCATGCATGCTATGATATTTGTGTCAACATGAAAGTGGTAGTGTTTTATAAGTATTATGCCATGGTATTTTCTTTTGACATGATATGCTTGCGTGTGAGTATGATTCTTGCTCCAAAGTAGCTAACAAAATACTACTAGTTTCAACATGCCAAATATTTCTAAGTCTGAGAATCTGATATTATTTTTATGTCATGTTGAGTAGATGCTACCAAGTGAAGTGTTGTGTTTTAGCTCAAGCTCAGTGCTAGTGTTTTGTAGTAGAAGTTTTCCTATACATTCCTTTTAATTTTCATGCCATGAGGTGGTCTCTAGCATCATTAATTCCTGCTGTCAATTTTCTATCAGCTTAACTCAGATTCCACAAAACTGTGATTTTCACTAAGTCCCTAGAATCCGTTTCATCATGCCATCTTGTGAGATTCATACTTAGTGGTCCATGATTACTTTCTAGTTGGTATAGTTGGATGAATTGATAAGAATGCTATGTAGTTCCTATAAATACTTTGTTTATGGTTGGAAACCTCCTGCAGCTCTAGTTATTGATTGAGTAAGTTGCTATGTTGCTGTTTTTGGACAGATTGGTGTGGTAGTGTTTTGTTTCTTGTGGGAGCTATGCTCCATTGTTTTGCTTGATTTTTTCTCTATTATGATTGGTTTTTCATTTCCTAACCAGTGGCCACCTTGGAATACCAAGGAATAGCCCTTACCTTCCATGCCTTGTATTTTGTCTCCGTACCTTGTCGTGAGCGTAGCGTGAGAACCGTAACTCCGTTTCCTACGTTCTACATATGCATTTGCATCGATTTTGCATGTAGCATCCATATTTGCCATGATCATGCATGTTCAAACAACTTAACATGAGGTTCTCTCCAGAATGTAAATAACTTCACTACTGCACGAGAAACATGACTAGCTTAGGATTGCCATGTTAAATACTTCAACTGGATCAGGCATCATCTTGTTTGTGCATTGCACCTTGGTTGTTTGCTTATTGTTGCTGTTTCTCTTGGGTAGACACGAGTGTTGAACCTGAGTAGAGGATCCAGGAGAGTACATCTACGAGGACCCAGCTCTTTGTCCCTCTAAAGAACCAATAGGCAAGATGATCGTACCCGGATCCCAACACTATTTTTTGCTTTGGTAGATGTCTCGCTCTTATCGTTACATTGTGTTATCTACCACTTGAGTGTCAAGCCTCCTACATTGCCATGATAGCCTCTAACCGTCCACTACCTAGCAAACCTTGTTTGGCTAAGTTACCACTGCTCACCCCCTCTTATAGCATTCTTAGATGCAGGTGCAGGTTGTTTCCATGTGATAGCATGGATATCTGGAGATATCACAGTATTTACAGAAATTTAATTTAATGGACATATATACCTTGGTAAGGTGGAAGACTTGGCCTTTTGCTTAGTGTTTTATTCCACTTTTACCGCCATAGTACTTGTTACTGGTGTTATGTTTCCATACTTTGCGCTCCTAACATGCTCGGGGTTGTTATGGGGACCCCCTTGATTATTCATTTGAGATTAAAACTTTTCTGGCAAGACCCAACATTGGTATTGTTTGCTTAACAACTTAATAAAAGAAGCATAGGGCTTAGCTACCTCGTGGATAATTAATCAACAACCCGGGCCAGTGCTCCTCATGAGTGTTGGTCCAAACCGGGCAATGTCCAGCACCCCCTGGTCGGCCGAGGTTTCAGCCAACCTGATGTCATGCCCATCTGTAGTGCCCTGAGAAAGAGATACACGCTGCTCCTATTGGGATTTGGCCTGCCAGGCAGTCTTGCTGGACTTGTTTTATCTTTCTCGAATGTCTTGCGTGAAGAATTCTGATCTTCTTCGGGCTATCTCGAGGTGTCAGTCTTTCCTTTGGATTTGCCTAGGATGATCACGAGATCCGTGGTCGAGGTTATTCCTATGGTGTGTGGTAATTTGTGATGGATTAGTTGGAGCACCCCTACAGGGTTAAATCTTTCGGAAAGCCATGACCATGGTTATGTGGCAACTTGGATATTTTGTTTAACACCTGGTTATAGCTAACTTGATGTAAGCTCCAATAAAATACAGCAACTATGTGCGTAACCATGATGGTCTCTGCTCGTGAACACGAACCGAGAGAGAACATGGTGGGGTTATGTTTGACGTAAGTAGGTGTTTAGGATCACTTTATGATCATGCTAGTTCTCGATCGTCTTTCGTAGTCCACATATGTACATTCATGTTCTCGTAAGTTAGCCACCAAATACACGCTTAGTGCTTGCTGCAACCTCAACACTTACCCCTTTCAACCCAAGCTTACATAGTTTTGGTACCCAGGATTACATGATTGCCGAGTCCTCGTGGCTCACGGATTACTACAACAATATAGGTGCAGGTGTTGATGAGTTCGTGCCAGATGATGTGTCCCAGCTCCAGTGGGAGTATGATGAAGAACGTGGCATAATGTATGTCACGTACCCCGATGAGTAGAGTGGCCCTGGTCGTGATCGATGGGATAGAAAGGCGTTTTTCATTCCTTCCTTTCTTCATTTGATTTCGTCCGTAGACGGACCCAGCCTTCTGTATGATGTTTGAATATTGAGTGACTTGTAACTAGCTTGTGGCGAGTGTAAGATGACTCATATACTCTCTTCTCATAAATGTATGCAATGAATTACTACACTTGCAAAACGACGAGATGCGCCTCTATCCCTGTCAAGGCCCTAGTTCCTTAATAAGGATAGGCGTGCATCTTGGGCGTTACACTATCATGCTTGGTCTTTCTAGCATAAAGTATAAATCATGAGCACCCCGGTGTGAAACCAAGCAATTAGATCATACTTTTTAATGCGCTTCAGCATTTTATACCTCACTCAATACATAAGCGTGAACCATGGACATAGCATATAGGTGAAATAGAATATGTTGGTGAGTTTCAATGGGGTAAAAGTAGATAAGAAGAAAGTCTTGCATCAACTAGGCAGATCAACGAGCTATGGAGATGCCCATCAATCGATATCAATGCAAGGAGTAGAGATTGCCATGCAACAGATGCACTAAGAGCTACAAGTGTCTGAAAGCTCAAATGAAACTAAGTCGGTGTGCATCCAACTTGCTTTCTCATGAAGACCTCGGGCATTTGAGGAAGCCCGTCATCGGAACATACAAGCCAACTTCTATAATGAAAAATTCCCAGTAGTACATGAAAGTGACAAATCATGAGACTCTCTATATGAAGAACATGGTGCTACTTTGAAGCACAAGTGTGGTAAAGGATGGTGGCAACTCCCTTCTCTCGTTTTCTCTCATTTTTTCTATTTCTTCTTTTCATTTTTCCCTTGTTTTTTCTTTTTTCTTTCTGTTTTCTTTTTTTTTCTTGTTGGGCTCATTTGGCCTCCCCCATTTTTTCATTTTTCGTACGGAGTTTCATCCCGACTTGTGGGGGAATCATAATCTCCATCATCCTTTCCTCACTGGGAGAATGCTCTAATAATGATGATCATCACACTTTTATTTACAACTCGTCATAACAACTCAATGATGATATGATATGACTCTACATGAATGCCTCTCGTAGTGTACTAGGATGTGCAATGGTCTAGCGTAACATGTAGACAATGATGAACGATGGCTTTGCCACAAATACTATGTCAACTATATGATGATGCAAAGCAATATGATGATGAACACACAAGTCATGTGATGTAACGGTCGAAGTTGCATGACAATATATCTAGGAATGGCTATGGAAATGCCATGATAGGTAGGTATGGTGGCTGATTTGAGGAAGATATAAGGAGGCTTATGTGCAATAGAGCGTACCATGTTGCGAGATTTGGATGCATCAGTGAAGTTTGCACCAATCCTGGACGTGAGAATGGTCAATGCATGGTACCGAAGAGGCTAACCAAATATGTGGAAAGGTGAGAGTGCATGCATCCATGGATTCACATTAGTCATAAAGAAGTCACATACTTATTGCAAAGCTTTATTAGGTCCCTCGAAGCAAAGTACTACTCGCATGACCCTAGGTAGGAGGTTGGGAGGAGTTAACCATCGGGCGCCCCCGATTAAACCACACAAAGGATTTGAATCAAGGATAAATTAGGCTCCAACTTAATCGCATAACTAGAGACTATACGTGCATGCTTCGGGAATCAAAAACCTTAACACCAATATTCTTACTAATCCACAATCATCCACTCATGCACCCACATATTACCTTCTTAATATCACAAAACTATTGCGAGGAATCAAACATATCATATCAGTGATCTACAAGTTTTATGTAGGATTTTATGACTAACCATGTGAATGACCAATTCATGTTAACTCTCTAAATAGGTATAAGTGAAGCATGAGAGATTAATTCTTTCTACAAAATACCACTCTCTAATAAATATAAGTGAATAAAAAGATCATTCAACAAATAACGGTTTTCTATAAGTAGACAAACATGCATCCAACTTCAAATGATATAAGGGAATTACATGAAGCATTCTAATAAAGTCATACTCAAAAGATATAAGTGAGGTGCATGAAGAATTCTATAAATCAACAAATGAATATTCCATACAAGCATGGTGCATTGCTAAAATAAAATAAAAGGCACATGATGCTTCAAGAATTTACGCATATCAAGTGAAACAAAAAAAACAAGACATACCGATAATTGTTAAAGAAGAAAGATGGGATGCCTTTTGGGGCATCCTCAAGCTTAGACACTTGAGCCTCCTTGGATATTTAGTTCGGTGCCTTGAGAATCCCCAAGCTTGAACTCTTGTCTCTCCTGATTCTTCTCATATCAATACCTCCTCGATCTTCGAACACTTCATCAACACAAAACTTGACATAACTTTTATTAGAAAGGTTAGTTCATATAACATCAAATCCCATTATGTCCTGCCATAAAATTATTGTATAATTATAATATAACAATACATTATATTCTATCACAATTCTATGGCTCCCAAGTCAATGGGGCTCAACAAGAATTGAACACAAGTATACAAAGAAACTATAACAACAATCTGTGAAAAACAGGACAGTCTGTAAAGATGCAAATGATACATGTACTTCTGTAACCGAAACAATTCTGAAAAATTACAACATGGTTCATATTTTTTATAAAAGTACTGTGTACAAATTTCAGAAATTTCTTACATTCCAGTAAAATGTGAAAAATCAAACACTACGGCCAAAGTTCTTATTTTTACACAATACATATCAAACAAGGAATTTTAACATCCTAAAGTAAATCTTGGCACATTATTTTTATAATACAACGGATTTATACAAGGGTCTAATTATTTTTGTTGATTTTTTTGGTACTCAAGATTCACAAAGTTCCCATGGGTATGAATAAAGTTCAAGGCTAGCCCCCATAATCAGCCACGTTTGAGATTAGACTAGCGTGTGTGATGCAGAGCATACAGTTGGTGCTCATGAACTGTTTGCGATTATAGAAGATAACACAAACAATTCACAAAATACATATGTGTGCAAGTACGGCATACAGTTCATTCGGACAAACTGTTTGCATTGATTGAGCTAGAACACAAACTAGTTACCATAACAAGGTGTGTGTGATACCAAGCAAATAGTTCATTCATGAGAATTGTGTGGAAGACCAATAATAACCCAAACAAATCATGCTAACAAGTTGTGTGTGTTGCGGGCAGACAGTTGCTACCAAACAATTGTCAGTGATGGATGAAATCATTACCATGCTACATTCAGAAGTGTCATTTTCCTGTATTAATATCGTAGACATTTCATTATTATGATTCGTGTGCCTGCGCATCACCCTATCCTCTTCTCTCGCGTCTTGTCACTGTGTTGCCGCCCGAGGATTCCAGTGCACGTTTCAGTACCACTTTTGGCCACGCGTCCACTCGATGAGCCCGTTCCCGCGCACAACCGTGCAGGTTGCCACGAACAAAACCGTGATACGACTCTAGATTCCCGTCCGGCTTGGTGAGACCCCCAATGCTTGTCGGACTGCTATATAAACCCTCACAAACAATGACTCCACATTTCCTTCATCCCCTCTGTCCTCGTAGCTTGTCTACTTTTCTTCTCCCCAATTGCCAATGGCACCAGCCGTTCTTCGTCGCCTAGCCACTCCACCAGACGACAACTCCAGCTGGGAGGCTTCATCGCGTTGGCACGACAGCCCTCTGAAGCGTGGCGCCCTTGTGAGTGTGCGCACGCCAGCAACTACATGCTCCACCAGCGCTGCCCGAAGGCAGCTGCTATCGGTGGCCACTGTGGATGCCACCATGCCGGCACTCACCTAGGCCGCTATTGGAATCGAGGCTCCACGGACCAAACAAGCTTTGAACTCTGGGGCGTGTGCGAAGATCTCAACCAGCTCAAAGTCTCAAGCTCTTCACCCTATGGCCAAGCCACGTCGAATGTGTGCGAGCGGGGAAGAAGATGAATACAGAGATTTACCCAGGTTCAGGTCACCTTGCGGTATTAAACCCTACTCCTGCTTTTGGTGGATTGGGCTTATGAGGAGGTTGGGGATGAACTAGTACAGTGGTTGAGCGAGCTCGCGAGGGCTCTGGTGTGTGGATGAATCGTTCCTGCTCTCTACGGTGGCGGCTAGTCCCTATTTATAGTGGCTTGGGTCTTCTTCCCTTATCGCACAGGTGGGAAGGGATCCCATAATGGCCAAATTTGAAACGGGACAGGAGGTACATCTCATCCTGACTAAAGGTGGTCTTCGCCTGCAAAGCTCCCGAGCATGATGCAAAGGTGGGCTCGGCAATGAGATCCATCCTGCCGAGCTCTTGGTCTTGGTATTGTTGCACTCGAAGGGAAACATTTGGGGGATTCCATGGGAACCCGCGTTCGTCCTTGCCTCCTTAGCACGAAAGAGAAAACCGTCCTCCTCTGCGCCCACTGGTGCCCGCCTAACATCGATCGTCAAGGCTCATGTCATTCTAGCCTTGTGAGGCCGGGTACCTACATAGAAATCTCCGCTCCTCCGGATGCAGCCCGGGGAGGACGCTCCACTAGAGGTCTTGGCATGTTTGCCTCACGAGGTTGGGGCTCTCGTGAGGGCCTTGGCTTGGGGGGCTTACCGTTGGGCCGTACCGGGCCGTCGAGGCAGGCCATGCGCTGGGCCATAGGCATGCAAGTCTGGGTACCCCAGTCCTAGAACACCGACAGTAGCCCCCGAGCCCAAGGCTCGCTCGGGCTGGCTTCAAGGCAAAGCCAAGGAAGAAAGGCCAAAGCGTTGCAGGCACCAATCGCCTACGGGGCAGGCACGATGCGTGGCACACGATGATGCATGGATGCCTCCACTTCCCCATGTCACCTCGGTAACTGCCCCAGCTGACAAGGACTGGCGCGCGCCGCGGGGCCATCATTACCCAAAATGCGGAGGGATGTCGGTTGGCCTTTGGTCGACCATAAGTGCGCAAAGGAGACGAAGACCTTAGCCCAGCTTGATCTTCTTGCCTCCCCACTTCAAGCCGCCACTCCATAGCCATGGTGCCAGTGAGGAGGTTCTCTGCTGCCGAGAAAGGGAAGGCCCGCCAGGAGGGACCAAGCTCGCCACCGCCCAAGAGGGGTCGCGGCCATCCCCGAAAGTACACCACGACACCGGCGGTGGTCCCTTGAGGGCACGGGCGCACTCCCACACAATTCGATGCTACTTCCGTTAGCCGTGGGAAGGCTCCCTCCTGCGTAGGCGACCGTAGTAGTCGTGGCGGCTTTGTCCGAGGGGGAGGGGGAAGTTTGCGACGGCTATCAGGCCGCCTCGTCCACGACTCCATTCGGTCGGTGCAGCCCAGGAGTTTCTGGTGTGGCTAGAGAGGTCGGCAATCACCTGGTTCCCACTCCCGTGCTTCTTCATGGAGGCGCTGCCAGCCGGAGGGCCGGCTGGCCTATGGCTGCAGGCTGATGGCTGTTGTAGTGCGGCCTCATAGGTGGAAGTCAAGGTTATCCCTGCAAGCTATGTGTTCTTGAACCGTGGGTGGCAGGCGTTCGCCCGTGCCCGCGGCCTGGAGGGGAGGTGTATCCTCCACTTCAAGGACAACGGGGTGGCAATGCTCTTCGTCAAGACATTCGGGGAAGACGGAGGCACTTGGGGGGCCTTTCCGCCGATGACGAACATAGTGACGGCAGCATCTTCAGCGGTGAACTTGACCTTGGCGATAGCCGCAATACCACCAGTGGTGGCAACACCTCCTTCAGGGGAAGCTCGAGCGACGACGACTATGATGAGCTGCCACGTCGACGCGCCCGAACCAGGGAAGGTGGGGAGCCGCCGCAGTGTCGTGCCCCTGCCTAGGAGGATGTCGATCCTCCATGCCATCGTGCCCATGTCAAGGAGGAGGAGGACTCCGACTGAGAGTGGGTGACGTCGGAGCCAGGTCATAGGAGTGACGGTCCTCAGGAGGCCATCTTTTGCTTTTCTTTCCTGCATTAAGAACCATAGAGAGCCCCGTGGGAGCGTGTAATGAACTATCACGCTTGCGCCTTTATGTTAGCATTTTTTCTTTTGTACCCTAGCATTTATATCGCTACAAATTGAAATGTCCCCACTCGTCACGATTAGGATAACTTAGCTTGGCATGCTTGTAGTGGGTTCCTATGTCGTGAGGGTGTGCTCCTCCGGAGCTTCTTTCCATGGCCGTCCTTCTTCTGGTGACCATTTTGGGTTGGATACTCCGAGCGAGTGTCGATCGTCCTGGTATGTTGGGTCACAATGCCCGACAAGACCAGGAGATGGGCGCTCTTGAGTCCGGGGGCCGAAGCCAATATTGTCAACTGGCTTGGTTCGAGAGCGTCACGCGAGGATTAGAATGCCAAAGTTTTGGCGAGGTGTGTGCATGGGCAGCCTCGCGTCCGCTCTGACCCGGACCCTCGGGCCTGCACGCTGTGTCCACCCCCGCTCGTGGGGTGCCCGAGAGAGAGCTGGCGGGTGCCAAACCGCTTAAAAAGAAAACCCAGAACGAGAAATGTTGCAAGGAGAAAAGTTCCCACCCTTTTCTTTGAACAAGACGCGAAAACTTCAAACTTCATTCCAAAAAATGGCAAATTTTGTTACAAAGTGTACAAAGAACACCCGCGTCCGGCACCAAAGCTAGTCTTCCCCCAACGCAGAGCATGGGGCCTCCACAAGGTGTGGGCATAGTCGTTGAAAGACAGTGTCGTCCACCAGCGCGGATCATGGGGCTTCCACTTGGGCATGGGTGAGAGCTCCTTTGCGGCCTCGTACGACACTCGTCGTGGGGCTTTGAGCGTGTATATCCCACTCATTATTACGTGAGAGTGTCACGGGTAGAACTTGTGGAGATGCTGGATGTTCCAGGCATTCTCGATAGGGACCCCGTCCTGAGTCTCCAGGCGTATGACTCAAGGCCTGGAGACGCGGGCGTCCTTGAACGGGCCCTCCCACATGTGGGAGAGCTTGTGCAAGCCCTCCCTAGAGAGGACCCACCTCAGGACGAGGTCTCCGACCTCAAGGGTCCAGGAGAGGATGCTAAGGCAATAGTAGCGCCGCAACGCCTATTGGTACCTCACTGCACGGAGCGAGGCTTGGCGGCGGGCCTCCTCCCCGAGCACGAGATCCGTTCCCGGCGAGGCTCCTGTTGCTCCTCGTCGAATGCCAAGACTCGCGAGGAGCGATGTTTAACGTCATGCAGGAGGACCACATCATCCCCGTAGAGGAGGAAGAATGGGGTCTCTCCAAAGGGCTTAGTCGTGGTTGTCGGTGTTCTAGTAACGGGGGTACCCAGACCTACCTGCCCGCGGCCCAGGGCGTGGCCCACTTCGTCAACCAAATAAGACTAGGAGTGGTCCCACTCAAGACAAGGCCCTCGAGAGGGGCCCTAGCCTCCCGAGGAAGAACAACGACAAGACCCGCGAAGGATGGCTTCCTCAGGACCCCTCCGGTTGGCGAAGATTTCTATGCAAGGCCTAGCCTCAGGGGTCAAGGCTGATGCAAGGAAGGACAGGCGGGCGTCAGTGCGCCAGGCGGCGCAGTTTCCTCTTTGGTGCAAAGGGCGCAAGGACATATGCGGGTTCCCAAAGAACCCCCCAAAGGTTTCCATTCCGGTGCAAGAAGACCACAACCACTCGCCCCGCAGGGCAGATGTCATTTCTAAGCCCATCCCTACACCATCGACAACTACTTTGCAGGCGAAGACCGCCTTTGGGCAGGGCGAGCGCCTATTGCCGCCCCCTTCAAAATTTGCCATTGTGGGATCCCTTCCCGCCATTATGATAAGGGAAGAGGACCCGGTCCACCACTATATATAGAGGATAGGTAGCACCGTACAAAGGAGGGGACGAATTGACCCGACCGTCGGAGCCACCACAGAATCCATTCCATCACTCATCCACCACCAACACAGAGGGCCTCGAACACCTCGAGAGATCCCTCAAGAGGCCCAAGAACACTATACTATTTCCTCCACATAACATTCTTAAGAAGCACTCCACCAAAGCAGGAGTATGGTATTACGCTTCGCAACGGTCCGAACCTGGGTAAACTGTCGTGTTCATCTTCTTCCTCTTCATCGTGCGAGTTCGACGTTGTGTCCATCGAGTAGCGAGCTAGGGTGACGAGGCTACAGGGATCTTCGCACACGCCTCTCTGTTCGAATCTTAAGGGTTTTGCGGAGTCCAAAATCCTACATTTGGCGTGCCAGGTAGGGGGCGTGTCAAAGCTTGCCTAGAATCTCGCCTCGTCTCCACTCGCCACACTCATGGCGAAAGGATGTCGGGCCCGGGCCGAGTGCTGGGCAGCTTGTGTGGCGCGGTTGGCACGCGCGGGCACCAGTGCCTTCCGCCGAATTGCCTCCCCATTGGTAGCTCCTTGAGGGAGTCTTGGATTAAGGGGTCCTCGGATAGAAGACCAGTGGTTTATGGGTCGGACTCTATGGGCCACAAGACAGTCATCGGATGATCGAGGACCACCTGTGCCAAGCGGAAGCTTCGAGGAGTCAAGACATGTTCTCCAAGTTATTAGATGTAGTTAGGCAAGTTATCTCTTCGGCATGTAACCAACCATGTGTAAGCGAGGGACACGCTCGGCATCTATATAAGCCGAAGAGTTTTAGGGCATAGGGACAGAACAACTCATCTACGGTTAGACATACGATCTCAAGGTAGATCAACTCTGTAACCTCTTACACCATCAATACAATCAAGCAGGACATAGGGTATTACCTCCATTGGAGGGCCCGAACCTGGGTAAACTTGTGTCCCCATGGGTCCCTTGTTATCGTCGATCCAAGTCTCATAGTTCGGGACCCCCTACCTGAGATCTGCCAGTTTTAGAGAGTTCCTCTGTGAGTGCCGAAGGAATCGATGGCTTGCCCCGTCGCAAGTAGCAAGATCTGTATCGAGGAGGCTCTCGCCCCCGATCAAAATTTCACCGGCAACGACATCTTGTCGCATGCTGGCCCGGTCGGCCATCATGGCCAGATCGGGAGGTTTGCCCCCAACCAGAGCATCAAAATCGGAACCCTAGAGTTCGAGGCTGATTCATGGGGAACACTCGTTCCAATGGAACCCTCAACCTTCGCAGAAAAACCTATAAGCCCGGATGTTTTGACATCCGATACATCAGGTCCCGCGGTGGAATGGAACACAGATCCGCTTCGGCGTAACTCTAGAACCGTCACACCGCTTGACGAATCCACTCATATTAGCGACACGCACCCGGCCATCGCCTCTGTCTTAAACAAGTTGTTTGATCAGATCGAAGCTATGCATATATCGGATGATCAGGTTCCGATCTATGATCGGCTCGGTATCAGACCTGATGATAGGGAGATTCATATCCCTCCGGTCACCCATCTGGTTACCACCATCGAGTGTCCGGCCACGGATTCTGCCTGACAACCGCAATTGAAAACCGTCTATACCCCCGTCTACGATCTCCAAGACCCCATTGGGGAATCAGAGGTGGAGAATCACTTTAAAGCCAGACCATCACCGGTCCAGGACCAGTAGCACAATCGGGAAATTGCTATTCCAAACACTTGTTGTGGCGGGGAACCAAATTTCTTCCCACCCACCACCCAAGACGATCATCCAAGTACTGCGCCAAAGCCAATATCTTCGGACTTTCGGGATATCAAACAAAGACAAGGAGAATCAGTCCACCACTTCTAGGCAAGACTCCTACTCACCTAGAGCAGAGTAAACGGTCTTAGTGACCAAGATGTAATGGCAATTTTCATTCACAATTGCCATGATGAAGGGATTCTTAACACCCTAGCCCGTCGACGCATATGCGAATTTTCGGAATTGGCCGAATTGGTACAGAAGTACTGGTCCATGGAGACTGTCTGGCAAACCGAATGGTTGTTTTCGGAACCAATTTTCTCCGAACACCCTAGAGGAGCTCGAAAAAAGAGGATACCTCAAATTGGCCGGCCAGGTATGAACCCATAGAAAAAAGAAACAAGTCCCTTTCCGGGACCGGCACCGTCCTCAATGGAATTTTGGATAAACCATGCCCCATTCATTCTGTGTTGTTGAACACAAACCCTACTCATAGCCTTCGAGGTTCCTGGGTCGTCAGGCAAGTCACAAAAAGTGGCGAGGCCATTCTCGACACACCTCCGCCGAACAGGCGTTCTCCTTTGCCAATTGGATTCAGTTACGAAGTCCTGACGGTCTATCAGATCTTCCCCTCAAGGAGCAGGCGTAAAAGAGCTCTTAAGGAGCACGAGAAAGTCTACCACGTGGTAGCTACTAGCCCATGGGCAGACGTACCGATTACTCTCAGGGACATTGACCAGACGCCCATCCTCCCCAGTCATTCACTAGCCGCTCTAGTCTTGAATCCCATCATTGATGGATACAGACTACATACGGTGCTCATGTACGGTGGCAGTGGTGTAAACCTCATATACGAGGCCATTCTGGAGAAAATGCAGTTTGAACGATCTCACATCAAACATAGCGACACAACCTTCTGGGGAATTATCCTAGGGAAAGAGGCACATTATTCCAAATGTATCATCCTGGACGTTGTGTTCGGCACGCCCGAAAACAACCGATCCAAAGAACTTCTCTTCCACATCGTCCCCTTCCCTAGTGGCTATCACGCCCTATTAGGACGCGATGCCTTTAAAAAGTTCCAGGCTATAACCCATTATGGGTACATGAAACTCAAAATGCCAAGACCAAATGGAGTGATCACGATCGCGAGTGATAAGAATATAGCCCTTTGGGCCGAAAACAAAACGGCAGCACTCGCCTTAGAGGCATTAGTGGAAACTTTCGCCGCCGAGGAGTTGATCGCCCTACGGTGGATAGTAAATAGGGACGATGTGGTCCTCAGCAAAAGGCCCAAGTACACGTCCTTTAAACCCGTAGAGGAAATCGTCAAATTTCAGGTGCATCTAACGGACCCTAATAAAACGGCGTCCATTGGAGACCTGCTCGATCCCCTTCTGGACGAAGCGTTGCGGAATTTCCTCCATGAAAACTGGGACATTTTTCGCTTGTCATCCTTCCGATATGCCCGGAATCCCACGTCGGCTCGCTGAACACAGCTTGAACATTATTCCAGGCTTTAAGCCCGTGAAACAGACCCTGTGCCACTTTTCCGAGCCCAAACGGCAAGCCATGGGTGAAGAATTAGCCAAATTGCTCGAGGCCAGATTTATTCGGGATATTAAACACCCCGAGTGGCTAGCAAACTTGGTGATGGTACCTAAGAAAGACAAGTCCTGGCGGCTCTGTGTTGATTTCAAAGACCTTAACAAAGCATGCCCCAAGGACCCTTTCCCCTTACCACGCATCGACCAGATCATTGATGCCACAGCCGGACATGATTTGTTGTGTTTCCTTGATGATTACTCTGGATACCATGAAATTAAAATGAAGGAATCTGATCAAGCAGCTACTGCATTCATCACCCCCTACGGGCTGTTCTGCTTCATCATGATGCCCCTCGGGCTAAAAAACGCTGGGGCCACATACCAGCGCATGAGCCAAACCAGCCTCGCTACACAAGTCAGAAATACTATCGAGGCATACTTGGACAATGTGGTAATCAAAACCAAACACGCCGATCAGTTGATCGATGACCTACGTCAAACTTTCGCTAATTAGTGCGACTACGGTATACGACTCCATCTGGAAAAATGTGTATTCGGAGTTCCCTTGAGTAAGCTACTGGGATTTATCATCTCCCATATAGGAATAGAGGCAAATCCAGCTAAAATTCGTGCTCTGTTAGAACTTGCAATCCCTACAGAGCTAAAGCATGTCCAGAGGCTAGTCGGGTGCGTAGCCGCGTTAAGCCGCTTTATCTCCCGCCTCGGAGAAAAAGCTTTGCCACTCTATAAGCTGCTGAAACGGACCAACAATTTCGAATGGACCGATGAAGCAGCGGCTGTGTTGGAAGAAATCAAAACCATACCGACAACTAACCCCATACTCACAACACCAGGCGCCGGTGAGCGCATGTTGTTATACATATCGGATACCAACAAAGTCATCAGTGCAACGCTCGTCATCGAACGAGATGAGGAGGGACATAAATTCTGGACTCAGAAACCGGTATATTATGTGTCAGAGGTGCTAACGCAGTGCAAGTCTAGATACCCACATTATCAAAAACTAGCCTATACAGTATTCATGGCATCGAGGAAACTCGGACACTACTTCCAGGAGTGCATGGTAACGGTGGCATCGGAAGTCCCCTTGAATCATATAATCAACAACAAGGACGCCACCGAGCGCATAACCAAATGGGCAATTGGGCTCCTTCGCTTTGAAATAACCTACAAGCTACGTCGCGCCATTAAATCTCAGGTACTGGTGGATTTCACGGCTGAATGGACAGAGGCCGAGCTGCCTAAAGAGTATAGTGCATATCCCATTGGACAATGTACTTTGATGGATCCAAGACCTTGGCCTGTTTGGGGGCTGGAGTTATCCTTACATCCCCGTCGGGCGACAACATAAGATAAGTGTTGCACATCATGTATGCTGACTCCAACAATGCCGACGAATATGAAGCTCTTCTTCATGGTATTCGGATGGGGGTGTCAATGGGCATGCATATGGCGTCTAGAGGTACGGGGAGACTCAAATCTGGCCATATCCGAAATTAACGGTGAGTTCGACGCCAAAAATCCGAAGATGGCGGCGTATAAAAACGCCATCCTCAAGATATCTGCTCGGTTCGAGGGGTTCGAATTCCACCATGTCGTTCGAGACAACAACCAAGCCGCCGATATACTGGCCCGTATGGGAGCCAATCGCGATCTCGTCCCGACAAACATATTCCTAGAGCATCTCTTCAAGCCCTCTGTTGTGTGGCAGGACAGTGCAAGTGGCGTCGGTCCAAATACAGCGGACGAAGTTGTTCCCCCTATATACAAACCAGATGAAGACATTATTGGCGGCTAAACTATTAATGAGACGCCCTCGGCTCATGAGGTCATGGCAATAATTGCACCATGGACAGAGCCCTTCCTCGCTTACCTCCTACACAAGGAACTCCCCGACGATCAAACTAAGGCACGGCGCATAGTTTGGCGATCCAAGGCCTACAAAGTACATGGGGGTGAGTTATACAAGAAAAGCACCACTAGAGTATTACATAGGTGTATATCTGAGGAAGAAGGGCAGGAGCTCCTCGCCGAAATCCATGTAGGCATGGGTGAGCATCATTCCGCGGCAAGATGCCTTGTCGGCAAGGCCTTCCGAGCCAGTTATTTTGGCCTATAGCTTGGACGGACGCCCAGTCAATTGTTCAACATTGCCTAGGGTGTCAACTCTTTGCAAACCAAAGTCACATGCCCCCGACAGCTCTTCGGACTATCCCGATCACCTGGCCTTTTGCGGTCTGGAGGCTAGACATGGTCGGACCCCTCAAAGTCTGTTAAATAAATACCTACTGGTCATGGTTGACAAGTTCACCAAATGGATAGAAGCAAAGTCTGTTAAATCGGCTAAATCCAGGCCGGCGATTGAATTTATATCTAGCGTAGTGCACCATTACGGTGTCCCGCATAGGTTAATCACGGATAATGGATCCAACTTCACGGCCCAAGAGGTCAAGGACTGGTGCGCAAAAATGGGCATAAAGCTTGATTATGCATCGGTCTAGCATCCGTAGACCAATGGATAGGTCGAGCGAGCAAATGGTCTCATTATGAGCGGCATAAACCCACGTTTGGCCCGATCTCTTCATGAGTCTGACTTTCATTGGGTGGAGGAACTCGACTCCGCTCTATGGGGCCTGCATACCATCCCGAACAGATCAACGAGTTATACACCATTTTTTATGGTCTATGGGGCAGAGGCAGTCCTCCCCTGCGATATTATCGATGATGCACCAAGAGTGTGCATGTACGAGGAAAAGGAGGCCAAGCTAGATTGGCAGGACGACTTATACGCCTTGGAGGGGGAGCATGACATAGCTTTGGCCCGATCCACTCTTTATCAACAGCAAGCTCGGTGGTACCAAAGTAGGGAGGTCGGGGCAAAAGCATACAACATAGGAGACCTCGTCCTATGGCTCCCGGAGAAACAAAAGCACAAACACAACCCCAAATGGGAGGGTCCTTTCATCATTGACGAAGTGCTCACAGGAGGGGCCTATTGTTTGCGGAGACCATCCGATAACCACCTTGAACCAAACACATGGAACACAGCTCGTCTTCGGCGCTTCTATGGATAAACCGGTGTCATCTAAACTCTCCTACGTTCTTTCCTATTTCTTATTTTTTTGCCTTTTTGCCTTTTCCCTCCCCACTTTGCTGCTCGATAGGGATAATTTATTTTCTTACCCTATGTTCGGCTCAACCTATCTTGTACTACAGATAATCGGCATACACCATAAAGTGTTAAATCCGAACACAACATGTGGGTTCTTCTTTCAAATAGCAAAGATTTTATTTTTCTCATACATACCGGGCGCGCATGTTTCTTTTGTCATGTTTTAGCCATTATATGCATCAATTCGAAATAAGACTCTGCCAAGCTAGGTTGCCTCGCTCTTGTGGTTACTCTCTACGTTCCTGATAGTTCGGCTAGAGAGTAAAGGGAGCACCTCTGCGATTGTTATGACCAGGTCATCCGGACACGTACCTTAGACGGGTGAAGCTGAAAGCTAGCTATCTTACGTAGACAATTGGTCAGCTTTGATGAAAACAACTAATACGGCTCTAGTCGCTATTTCCATTGTTTGGGTCTTTTTTCCCAGAGGACAATTCGCCGCATACTACAAGTATGCGAACTTCTATCTACGTTCTTTGTAGAGCCTCAACAAAAGGTATCGATTATGGTAATATTTTCATCAGAAGATGTTTCTTACGCTTTGACGTAATATAACATATCTTTCTGTGTACTTTCTGTCTATTCGCACCACATGGCCTGATTGCTTGGTTCTCCGAATAGAGTTTGCTCTTTTGTGAAGGGATAATAAGGAAGAACACTCCCGAGCTATTCACACAGGAGGAAGAAGCCGATGGCCAGTTAAGACAAAGTTTATAACACAGATTGTTTATACACATGTACATATAAATTACATGTGTGGCTGCTGATCGAGATCATCAATTATTGTGTTGAGGGGGCAGTCTGCTTGCGAAAGACAGGCAACTGGCATCACCTGGTCATATACCAAGTGGAGTGGCACTTCTTTTCCATCCGATCCCACAGAACCAACCCGCGCCATATGCTCGGGGTTGAGTCCGGTGAAACGGGTCTTGACCATTGCCCATGCCTCCCATGCTCCCTCACGACAGGCTGAATTCTTTCACAACTCGAACCTATCCCGAGCTCCCCTAAATCGATCCACAAGTGCGGCTAGCACTTCAGGTGGCTATTCGGTGGGACATAAAGCCTTCACCATCCCTTTCATCGCTTTTTGCACACACTTATGGAGAGAGGTCAACTCCTTCAGCAGGTCCCCTTGGTACGATTCGATCTCCTCTTCCGGATGTCCGGACAGGAGACCTGCACATGAGATAAAAAGCGCGATTACTATCATTCCTTACATCGGAGAAATTAGCTCATGGCGGAATTGTACTTACCGAATACGCCCCTCTGGATCTTTCGATTCTCTTCCTGAGCTTGGGCCAATTAAGTCTTTAAACTCTTTATTTCCTCGACCTGTTTTTGTATAGTAAGGCAGCCGACCTGATGATGGGATTCTGCATACCTTTGAGAATCTCGGGCTTCTTCCAGCTGTCTTTGCATATGTCCTATTGATTCGGCTGCTGCACGGATTCCATATGTCAGGCACGATGATATAAAAGATTAGCAATAAAATTATACTCACCATGGGCCACTCGTGTGAAGCTCTTCACTTGTGCTAGTTCGGCCTTCACGGACTGCACTTCCGTGCAGCTCTCCTCGAGGGCCTTGGCCAATTGCTCGGACTGTTGCTTTGAGGCCTGCGTCAGCAGTCAAACAGTGTGGAGATCCTTAATTCATTTATTCTAAATCAAATTAAGGCTTGGGGGCTACTAGACTTACATAAGTATTCAAATTCTATAAAATCTGATCTCTTACATGAATGTTGGTTGTTATCAGCTTCATAGCTTCACCGAATCCAGCTCGGGGGGCCCCGAGGTGTGCATCCGCTGACCGTTAGGTGTCAAATGCCTGGTCGGAGAAAATTGGGACCCGCATGGCCTCCCATTGGTGCCGATGATGCATGGCACTCTCCACCTCCGATTTGGTGACGGATACTCCGTCGCCAGATTTGGTGGGCGCCGGATTGGCCATGGGGGCTTCCGTAGCAGAAGCTGCTTGGTCGTGGCCCCGGAGCTTCGGGTGTCTCCTGACAACCGGGCAGCCCCCTCGGTAGGAGAGGATTGGGTGTTTCGCCTAAGTATAAATCAAGCGCCTATGAGATTCTGCTGACTATAACGATAAAATGGATATCCAAACAATGTACCTTCGGGATGAGAGGAAGGGTGAATTCATCCCCATGTTTGGTTCCTCCGCAGGGTCTCGGTGGGCCTCTGACTCGCATGCAGCTTCGGCTACTTGCGCATGGTGCGCTGATCGGCAGCGCTTAGGGGTCGGGACCGGCGCGTCTGGGGCGCTCTTAGTAGCGGACCTTGATACGTCGCAGATAAGGAATATTAAACAGAGTCCAATGGAATAAAATCTCCGGATTGATTTTTATTGGACCAGAAGCAAACCAGGAGACTTGGAGATGAAGTCGGGAGAGCCACCGTGGGGACACAAGCCCTAGCGGCGCGCCCAGGGGGTAGGGCGCGCCCCATAGGCTTATGGGCCCACGGCAGCTCTCCTAACCCTATTTCTCGGCCTATAAATTCCGAAATATTACAATATACCAGAACAAGCCATGAAAACACTTTTCCGCCGCTAGAAGCCTCCGTTCCCAAGAGATCCAATCTTGGAGCCTTTTCCCATAATCTGCCAGAGGGGGATTTGGTCACAGAGGGCATCTGCATCAACTTCATTGCCCCTATGATGATGCGTGAGTAGTTCACCACAGACCCTCGGGCCCATAGCTACTAGCTAGATGGCTTCTTCTCTCTCTTTGCTCTTCAATACCATGTTCTTCATGATCTTCATGGAGATCTATCCGATGTAATACTCTTTTGTGGTGTGTTTGTCGAGATCCGATGAATTGTGGTTTGTGTTCAGATTATCCATGAATATTATTTGAGTCTTTTCTGAATTATTATATGCATGATTTCATATCTTTGCAAGTCTTTTCAAGTTATTGGTTTGGGTTGGCCAACTAGATTGGTAATTCTTGCAATGGGAGAAGTGCTTAGTTTTGGGTTCAATCTTGCGGTGTCCTCACCCAGTGACAAAGTAGGGGTAGCAAGGCACATATTGTACTGTTGCCATCAAGGATAACAAGATGGGGTTTCATCATATTGCTTGAGTTTATCCCTCTACATCATGTCATCTTACTTAATGCGTTACTCTGTTCGTCATGGCCTTAATACTCTAGATGTAGTTAGGAGCCAGTCGATGTTTGGAGTAATAGTAGTAGATGTAGAATTGTTTCGATCTACTTGACACGGACGTGATGCCTATATGCATAATCATTGCCTTGGATATCTTCGTAATTATTTGCTTTTCTATCAATTGGTCTACAAAAATTTGATCACCCACCGTAATACTTGCCATCATGAGAGAAGTCTCTAGTGAAACCTATGGCACCCGGGTCTATTTTCATCTTATACTTTCAGATCTAAAGCCAAAAATACCAAAACTACTTGTCTGCCTTATTTTTATCTTTTGTTTTACTTTCCGTTCAAGCAATCTATCTCTATCAGATCTCATCCTTGCAAGTAACCTTAAAGGGATTGGCAACCCCTTTATAGCATTGGGCGCAAGAGTTTGATTCTTTGTGTAGGTACAACTATTGGGGACTTGCTTGTATCTCCTACTGGATTGATACCTTGGTTCTCAATAATTGAGGTAAATACTTATATACTTTGCTACATCACTCATTCCTCTTCACGAAAATGAATGCATGCTCGAGAAGTAGCAGACCTCTTGTGGGAGGAACTTTTCTTCTTGCCCGCGGATGGAATGGAGAATGGCTCGGGGTAATCGATTATGAAAGTCAACGGAGTCTGGGCGATGTTGTCCTGGTAATAGACTCTGTTTTCAAAGTCAATGAGAAGATTCGGGTCCTCGTTGAAGCCCGGATTGTTGTCGCATGAATGGTTCTTGGGCTTAGGAGCCGAACAGCTTACTGTTGTTAGTGCATCTAGTGCCCCTTAGTGATTTTGGTGTATTGAAGACTTATAGGTTAAGGAACTAATGTGTTTGTGAGTTTACACAGGCTCTATAAGTCAATGAGGAGTTTGATACATCCAGAGATTACCGACCCCTAAAAATGTATGTCTTCAACTCAAGACTTTGGTGAAGACTTTGTGAAGACTTTGCTGAAGACTTTGATAATTCCCTGAAGACTTTGAACTTGAAGAATTTGGTGTGACCTTGAAGATTTGAACAAGGACTATGAAGCATGAAGACTTTGTTTTGATAGTTTCATTTCCTTTCTTTGAGTCGTAGGAAACACCGTACTATTAAAGGGGGTCGAGGTAATACTAAGGAAAATTTCCAACTGATGCTCAACTCCAAAATCGCCAACCTATCCAATCCTTCGAGTGAAGCCTTTGGAAATCTCTTGCGGTTCAGTCAAATTCATCAGTGACAGAGACAAAGTTCTTCTGGTGTCTGAGGAAATTGATCTGACTGAGGAGTTAGGATTTCGCCAGTGCGAATTGCCTACAAGTGAGGAACATGATAAGCTTGAGGACTTTCATAGTTCGAAATTCCGACCGTTGTTGTGCATAGCGCTAGCTGTGCCCAATCTTAACATCCGCATAACGGTCATATCATTGGGGGCATTTATGTCTTATCATGTCAGATTGGACACTGGCTATAAATAGCCATCGCCACAACCACTAGTTGGTTGGCTGCTCCAAGAGAGAACTGACACTTGTCATTTGAGAGCAACCTATCCTCCGAGGACTTTGAGAGAAAATCATCAGTGAGGAAAAACCCACAACCAAACCACCAAACCCAAAAGTGATTGAGCATCACTGAAGAAATTCCTGTGTGGAACCGACGCTTGTTACCTATGAGGACTATGCATCCTCCAGACGGTTAGGCGTCATGGTCTAGTGCATCCTGTAGTTAATTGGGGATCACAAAGTGACCTTGGTCTAGAGCATCCGACAGTAGATTGTGGATCGTCGGGTGACCAGTTTGTGAGGGTTTTGGAAGTCTACCCTGAAGACTTACCACGAGTGCTGGACGAGGATTGTGTGACCTTAGCTCAAGGAGAATACGGTAAGGACTGTGTGTCCTGGGACTGTGTATCCTCTGGTTGAAATATCAGGCTGCTCAAAACCACACGTACGACTGTCACATCAGTTGGAACTGGGTCATCTAACCATTGTCTTAATCAAGCTACATGGTTCTATTTCCTCAACCCCTCTGTTCCTCATATACTTGTTAATGAAATTGATTGTTACTGTTTGAAGAATTTGAATGAAGACTTTCACAATTTGCTCACCTCAAATTCTTCAAGTTACCTTGTTCATCACTGCTTATCCTGTATCATGCTACCTGTAACTTGTGCATGTTCATTTCATCATCATGACTATGCTATTGATATGTTCCTCATGAACTTGGGTACTAATTCTGCTGCTAGTTATTCATCACATTTCAAATTCCTCAAAGTTGAAATTCCTCAAGTGATGAATTTGTAAAAATCACCTATTCACCCCCCTCTAGTCGATATAACGCACTTTCAATTGGTATCAGAGTAGGTACTCCCTCGCTCTATGTGATTTTGGTCTAACCACCTAGAGTTCTAGTTTTGTCAACTGCTGGTATGATCAAGGTTTCCGCGGGATGTCCTACCTTCGATGGGACGGACTACCCCTACTGGAAGAACAAGATGCGTATGCACCTTGAAGCTATTAACAACGATCTCTGGTACATTGTGGAAAATGGTGTACCCTCTGTCACTCCCACTGTTACTACTGCTGATGTGAAGAGATTCAAGCAACTCGACTCTCAAGCGAAGAATATCATTTGTGGCCATCCAAGCAAAGGTCAGTATGGCAGAGTGAGTGCTTTGGAGACTACTACGCTTATTTGGGATAGCCTGTCCAAAGTCAACGAAGGTGTTTCCACTCAACGTGATTCTCATGTTGATCTTCCTCGCAATCTCTTCAATCGCTTCAAGAGACTTGACAATGAAAATGTTCAGCAAACTTTTGATCGTCTTATTGATATCTCCAATGAGCTTCAAGCGCTCGGTGCCACCGATATCACTGACCATGAAGTGGTGAAGAAACTGCTAAGATCTCTTGACTCCTCATTTGATACTCTGGCTTTGATGAGTTAAGAATTTGGAGACTACAAGTCACTTGATCTTGCTGATATTCTTGAGAGACTCAATACTCATGAATTCCAACAAGTTGAGAAAAGAGACCTATACAGGCCAAGCGATGGAAGATCTCGTGCTCTGAAGGCAGAATCTGAGGAAGAATCTGAAGAATATGAAGAAGAGGAAGAATCTGAGGTGGAATCTGAATCTGGTGTTGGTAGCCTTGCTCTCGCTACTGGTTTCGTCAGCAAGTCCATCTTCAACGATGAAGAATATGACTACTCCAACGACTCTAACGTTAGCAATGATGATTATGCTCCCACCTATTGCTTCATGGCAAAAGGATCAAAGGTACAGAAACATCATTCCTCTTCTGAATCAAGTGAAGGTGAATCTGATGAATATGTGAAACCTAGCTATGCCAAACTTGTTAAACTTTCCACTAAGCAACGAAGAGCACTTGAAAAGCTTCAGAAAATGCTAGACAAAAGCAATGATCTATTGAACAATGAAGTGGATCGGACTCAAACTCTGTCTGACGATCTCAAAAGTCTTCAGACAAAGTATGATAACCTTTAGAGTCATCATAACGACCTCTTAGTCGATCATGAGAAGTTTTCTTATGTATTTCTTCAAAGAAAGCAAGATCTTGAGAAACTGAGGGTGTCACATGAGGATCTGCAAAGGGAAAACAATTCCTTACTGGCTGAACAGATCAGTACCGCTCAAGAAAAATTTGTTCCACCTTGTTTGAAATGCATCGAACATGAAACTGCTAATTGTTCACCTGAATGTTCAATTGCTTCTATTACTGCAAATTCTTCAACTATTCCGATGGTCTCAAATTCCTCATCTGAGGATACCACAAGTATCACTAATGAAAATGCAAGGTTGAAGGAATTGTATGTGACAGGCATGTACAAAAGTCTCAAAGGACATCAAACCCTTTGTGATGTCCTCAAAAAGCAGATTCTGATCAGGAACCCTAAGAAAGAGGGTATTGCCTTTGTGAGGAAACTCAACACTGATGGATCCTAATGGACACCTGAGCAGTACCCCAAAACCTTATGGGTTGCTACGAAAGGACCTCTTGTAGATCCATCCACTTTATCTGGCTTTACTTGTGAAACTTCATATTCCTTTGATGAGTCACTTGACTCCAACTACAAATTCTTCAAAAATCAGAAAGGCGAAGTATTTGCTAGATTTGTTGGAACTAACTATAGGAACGGTTCTCCTTTGAAGAAAATCTGGGTTCCCAAGAGCTACCTACAAAATCTTCAAGTGAATGTCCTCACGCCACCACTCATGAAGAATAGGAACCCCAGATCAAATTCTTCACTTGGACGAAATTCCTCAAATGGTCAAAAATATCATTCTCGTGCTAATGCCTTTGTTTCGCAGGGAAAATCTAAGAGTTATGAATATGTGCATTATTCTTCAAACCATTATGTTCATAAGTCCTTGAAGAATTTCTTTGCTTATTCATTTGAGTACTCTAACCCTCACCCTTTAGAACGAAGCGCACTTGCTTGAATGCCTCCCTTCTCACATGGTGCTCACAGAATGATGAACTCTTTGCCACCCCTTCAGATGTGGGTGGTGAAGAAATTGAATAACTTCTTATGCAGGGTCAGGTCTCCAAATGAACTTGAATATCTAATGAATTTGCTGGAGACCTGAGGAAATGCTTGAAAGGACGCAAGCTAACCTTGTAGAAATGAATTCTTCATTTCTCACGTCCTCACACTACTTCCTTACTATCTTGTGTGATGAAATCATGTCTGATGAAATTGATGTCATATTCTTCACTCTGAATCATATGAGTTTGTAAGTTGTACTAATTCATCTATAGGATTATACTACAAAAGCTACTAAGTGGGTCCTCGACAATGGATTCACAAACCACATGACTGGTGACAAGAATCTACTAATAAATTTGCCACTTGCTCCATCTCATCTGAAGCATATCACCTATGCAGACAAAGGAAAAAAGCAAGGTATTTGGTCTAGGTAAGGTTGCAATCTCAAAGTACCAAACCATGGATAAGGTGATGCTTGTCGAATCCCTTGGGTTCAACCTTATGTCTGTCTAAATGCTTTGCGATCTTGATATGATTGTCGTAGTTGGAAAATATCGTTGTGTTGTCATCATGGAATCTGACAACTCCAAAGTCTTCGAAGGCTTTACGAGAGGAGACTTGTATATTGTTGATTTCTCTATAGGTCCTCAACCTGCCACATGCTTACTTGCAAAGTCCTCAAAAGGCTGGTTGTGGCATCGACAACTTGTACATGCTGGTATGAGGAACTTGCACACGCTCGTGAAGAAAATGCACGTCATTGGCATCAAAGGTGTCAAATTCCTCAAGGACCACCTCTGTGGTGCATGTCAGTCTGGAAAGATGACCAGATCCAAGCATCCCTCGAAGACAATCATGACCACGACACGACCTTTTGAATTGCTTCACATGGATCTCTTTGGTCCCACTCATTACTCCACACTAACAAATTCTTCAAGTTTGTATGGATTTGTCATTGTTGATGATTACTCTCATTACACTTGGGTGCATATTATTCTATACAAGACTGAAGTGCAGGATGTCTTCAGACAATTTGCTTCAAGGGCCTCCACCAACTTCGGCGTCAAGATCAAGCATATCAGGAGTGATAATGGGACTGAGTTCAAGAACACTAATCTTGATGAATACCTTGATGAAATTGGTATTATTCATGAGTTATCTGCCCCTTATACTCCTCAGCAGAATGGCATCATGGAGCGCAAGAACATGACTCTTGTTGAGATGGCTTGCACCATGCTTGATGAATACAAGACTCCTCGTCGCTCCTGGCTTGAGACAATTGATACTGCATGCCACATCATCAACAGGGTATATCTTCACAAATTCTTCAAGAAGACTTCATATGAACTTATGACTGGCAAAACACCCAATGTAAGTTATCTACAAGTCTTCGGTGCAAAATGCTAGATTAGAGATCCTCACCATAGTTCAAAATTTGCACCGAAAGCACATGGAGGTTTTATGCTTGGTTATGGAAAAGCCTCGCACACCTACAGAGTCTTCAACACCTACCACCACAAGGTTGTTCAAACTGTAGATGTGCGGTTCGATGAAACTGATGGTTTGCAAACATAGCACCCACCTTCTATGCTAGATGAACAGTCTCCTGAGGAATCCATTAAGTTGAAGGATACTAAAGACATCATACCCACTGAGGAAGTCATTCCAACGAATGAATACATTCATGCTGATACACCTGAAGAAAGTGGTGCTGATGAAAATCCTCAGCCACGTCAAACTGCTCACCCAAGAATTGCAAATGAAGTGCAGATTGACAAAATCATCGATGATATCAATGCACCAGGTCACCTCACTTGCTCAAAAGCTTCACATTTGACTAACTTTTGTGGGCACTGTGCCTTTGTCTCTATCATAGAGCCCACCAAATTGATGTAGCATTCAAGGAGCCTGAGTGGATTCAAGCTATGCAAGAGGAATTGCATCAATTCATGCTCAACAACGTGTGGGAACTTGTCAAGCGTCCAGATCCTCGCAAGCATAACATCATAGGTACCAAGTGGATCTACCGCAACAAGAAAGATGAAAATGGCCTTGTGGTAAGGAATAAGACTCGTCTTGTAGCTCAAGGCTACACACAGGTTGAAGGAATTTACTTTGATGAAACTTTTGCACCTGTTGCTAGACTTGAAGCTATTCTCATATTGCTTGCTTATGCTAACCATCATGATATCATCTTATATCAAATGGATGTAAAAAGTGCATTCCTCAATGGTAAGCTTGAGGAAGAAGTATATGTTGCTCAACCCCTAGGTTTTGAAGACCCTAAGCATCCTGACAAAGTCTTCAGACTCAACAAGGCCCTCTATGGCCACAAGCAGGCCCCTCGGGCGTGGTACGACACTCTGATGGAATTCGTCATGAAGAAAGGCTTCAAACCCGGTTCACTCGACCCAACTCTTTTCACAAAATCCTATGACAATGAACTGTTCATATGCCAAATATATGTAGACGATATTATCTTTGGCTGTACTGACAAACATTACAGTGTTGAATTTGCCTATATGATGAGTGAAGAATATCAAATGTCTATGATGGGAGAGTTGAAATTCTTGTTAGGTCTTCAAATTCGTCAGCAAGACAACGACATCTTCATCTCACAAGAGAAATACCTCATGGATGTTCTGAGGAAATTTGAGATGCAAGATTGCAAAGGCGTCAAAACTCCAATACCTTCAAAAGGCCATCTCTGCACAGACGAAAATGGTAAAGATTTCGATCAGAAGGTATATCGCTCCATGATTGGCTCATTATTGTATCTATGTGCATCTAGGCCTGATATTATGCTGAGTTTTTGCATGTGTGCCCGATTCCAAGCAACACTGAAGGAATCACACCATAAGGCTGTGAAACATATTCTTAGAAACTTAGCTCACACACCAACGCTTGGATTATGGTATCCCAAGGGCTCAAATCTTCACCTCGTCAGATACTCTAATGCTGACTATGCTGGAGATCGTGTGGATCGCAAGTCAACCTTAGGCACATGTCATTTCCTCAGACGATCCTTAGTCTGTTGGTCCTCGAAGAAGCAGAATTGCGTTTCACTCTCTATTGCTGAGGCTGAGTACATTGCTGCTGGCTCATGTTGTGTTCAATTACTATGGATGAAGCAAACCCTCAAGGACTACGGCATCAAGTTGAAGAATGTGCCTCTCTATTGAGACAACAAGAGTGCAATCAAGATTGCTTACAACCCAGTTCAGCATTCCAAGACCAAGCACATCCAGATTCGTCATTACTTTCTTCAAGATCATGTACTCAAGGGCGACATCTCTAGCAACCACATTCCCACTGAAGAACAACTGTGCGATATCTTCAAAAAGCCCTTGGATGAAAAGATATTTTGCATGTTGCGCTGTGAGCTAAATATCTTAGAATCTTCGAATGTTCTTTGAAAAAGGACACACATTCGAACACTTATGCAAAATTGATGACTTACATGTGCAACACACGAAGTAACGTTTTTCTCCAATCAATGAAGAATAACCCTCTAAGTGTGAAGAAATCAATGAATAATTTGATTCTTAGAACCCTACGACAATTGTACGTGGTGTCTGAAATCATTCTTCTTATATGGTGGGTCACGCCACCAACCAAAGTTGAAATTCTTCAAAATTGAGTTTTCGTCATTTTGCAAATTCTTCAAATTTTCAAATTCCTTAACTTTTCAAATTCTTCAAACTTTGAAACTCATGTTCTTCATTGACTATATATATATATATACATTTGATTTTTCAATGTCCTCAACAACATTCACTTATTGCTAATTCTTCAAGTTGATTTTCATCTAAGTGAATGTGATCGGACCCTTTCCCCTCTATGCTAAACTAAACCCGGTCTATTCACAAATTGTTCATATGGGTTCTACTTTGAAAATCGTTCAAAGTCTTCATTGTGTCCTTGACAGCTGATGAATTTGCGAACGGAAACTTTGAAATTTTCACTATCAAAATTTTCGGCGGTTCCCGCTCAAACGGTTCCGATTCCCGCGAATAGATAACCCACAATCCCCCACTATCGCCACTTCTCAGTACATGGGTGACACCTGTCGCGTGGAGAGCAAGGGTCAGGGGTAATCCTGTCCAAAATCTTTGGACAGATTGGTTTTCACCTCCACTATAAATACCCCCTCCCCTTCCACTGTGCTCGGTTACTCCTCATCTCTACTCTCTCTCCCGAGCTCCAACCTAGCTCCGCCGCTAAAGTCATCGGTGCCGGTGTGGAAGAGCTTCACTGCCTCGACCTTGCCGTCGCCGTACTCGCATCGGCTGTGGAAGTCTTCATCCTGCCGCCGCTATAGCTGTCTCCCTGTGCCAAGCTAGGGCGTGGGATATCTCGACTGACAAACTTCCTCAATCTCATCTCATAGTTCATCATGTTCTTCATCGGGGTAAATAAAATTTATTTTTACAGCCCTTATTTGATCTTCAAGATTTCCCAAATCTTCAGAAAGGTGTTTATTCTTGAAGAATCTCATTCTAAAGCATCTTACATCTTCATACACTTGATGATTTTCCCTAAGTTATGATTTTCTTCAAGATTCCTCAATTGTGTGAATCCTCAAAATTTGCACAACTCTAGAACCTAAGACAAAGAACACTTAGTGAAATTCATCAAGACACCATTGGTCAAATTCCTCACTCTTGAATTTATTGAAATTTTTTGAGAACGCATATGACCTCTTCAAATTCTCCGCACCTATACTCCGTTCATAGGTACAACAAGTCCGTTGATGAATCACTAGGTTCTCATCAACTTAACTCATTTGCAGCATTTCTTGAGGAAAAACTGTGTACTTCTTCAGAGTCCTCAAGAGTTCAAAATCATAAACTGAAGAAAATGGATGATGGGAAGAAGCCACAGAAAGGTGGAAAGAAGCCAGATGTGCACACTGCTTTTGACATTCCAGATGACTTCTATGAGGAATGTTGCACACCCAATGAAGGAACTCATGACAAAGAGACAACTAAGTAGAGACAGATTCGTCTGCAGAAAATTGAGAGGAGATGGGAAAATGAATGGAATGAATATCGTTATGTAACTCCAAAATACATGATGAAATTCGTTGTGTAACCTCCATGCAACATGCCTCCTTTGGCTCAAAATCAAATTGCTGATCCCACTAGTCTCAAGACTCGTGAAGACTTGCCTCATATATGGGAGAAACAACAAGCCAAGCTGGCAAGGAAAGCCACAGAGGTAATGAAGAAATTTAATGAAGACTCTGCTGCTCCCACCTCTGCCAGAGCCCCTACAAGTGCCCCGAAGAAATCAATGATGAAGAAATCTGCTGTGAAACCAACTTCTTCAATTTCAAAGTCATCACAACAGATTCCTCAAGTTCAAAGACCTTAGTCTTCAAAGGTCTCAATAGCTGGCTCTGTTGCTGCTGAGTCCTCAGCTATAGTTGCAAAGTCCCCAACCCCTGTGCATCTGGCATCATGCAAGAGGACGGAGGGATTCACAAAATTTCCAAAGATCTCAGCAAGCCCCTCTACTACAGCAAAGTCTTCAACAAGTCCGACATTGTTGAAACTAAAGAGAACTGTTGGACGAGGTCAAAAACCAAGTCCTCATACAAGCAAAGTTGTCGTAACGATACCCTCAGGACCTGCGGATGATGATGAAGAACTTGAACAAATCGTCAGAGAGAGCCAGCAAAAGGCTACAATAGCCCAAGGCAGCTCTATTCGTCTCATGCTGGACCCCAAGATGATCCTCAACTTCATAGATATATGGCATGAGGATCCAAACACCCCACTTTCTTCATTGAACCTGCCTCTTGGTGTGGACCAAGAGGATCAGGGATCGGAAAGAAAAGTTTCTAAGAGACAATGTGATGAACTTGACCCCAAATCAACTCGTCACAGTTCAGTCTGAAATTCACTCACATTTCCCGAGCACCATAAGTGGCGTCCGGATCACTAGGACACAACTACGGGGTGAGGCCTCGACACCTTGATACCGACCGGATCTCTAGGACGAAATCAAGGGGCGAGGGGCTATATGACCGGTAAGGATCCTGAGGCGCGCTGCTCAGGAGCCCCCTTTAACGCTCAAGCAACTCTACGTCGGCAGGTCACAGTCCCACACATTCCTCGACCACCATAAGGGGTGTTTGGATCGCCAGGGCGCGACTACGGGGTGAGGCCTTGACACCCTTGATGCCGAATGGATTGCCAGGATTCTTTCAAGAGGTGAGTGGCTATCTGACCGGTAAGGCTCCCGAGGCGCATTGCTCAGGAACCCCCCTTGACGCTCGGGCGGTTCCACAAAAAAATTGTTTCCTATCCCAGGAGGTGCGAGCCTCCAGAGGCTGTTGATATGACGCGTTGGGCCATGGGCAGATCCCCCGAGTGAGCATAAAGCCACACGTGTCTGCCGACCCTCTCAAGAGTGCAACGCGAAGATCCGGGTGCCAAGGCCTTAGCAAGCTGCGGGCATCGTGCCCCCCCATCCCCCGCTCGCGGGGTGCAAGGGGGAGGGAGTAGGCGAGTGCTTACCCCAAAGAAAGCGAGGCATAAAACGGTGATTGTTATCAAACAGAACGACATCCCTTCCCTCGATATGAAAAATGCAAAAACACAAAATTCTATTACAAAAGGCAGCAAGTTCTAGTACAAAAAGGACTCCCAAAGGCGAAAATTTTGAATACAAAAAGGAGCAAGAAACAGCCATGTCCGGCTCTTAGGGTAGTCTTTGTCTTTGTCTTCCCCCGGCGTGGAGCATAGGGCATCCATGTTGCATGGGCATAGCCATTGGAGGGCAGTGTTGTCCGCCAATGCGGAGCATGTGGCTTCCACATAGGCATGGGAAGGTACCCCTCTGCGTCCTCGGGGGGCTCAGGGCATATACATCCCACTCACTATTATGTGAGAGTGTCACGGGTTGGTCCTAGGGGTGTACAGTGGGATCCATGACCCACGGACATGAAGCCCACTCCCAGCCCCCATGCTTGGCGTGGTAAAGTAGGGTCGGCTCGGGACGGGCCCTCGAGCATAAGGGGAACCCCTCGCGCTCTGCGATGGGAAGGGCCACCCTAAGAGAGGGCCTTGGGCATCCTAGAGTCCGTTACCGGGTGCCATCATCGTGGTGATGGTGCTACCCCTGCACCATAGGTTGGGCCCGATGGGGCCCTTCCATTGCGCACTAGGCCGACACCCTGGCCAGTGCCCTGGCGCGCCTTGCTGGGGTGCCCGGGGTCCCCACGCAAGTACTCGAGACCCTGTCCCCAGGCTGGGCGAGCTGGGCCTCGGGACATGGGCGAGTATGTGATCACAAACTGGTAATCGAACGAAACCTGACCCGGAGACATGGGCGTGTGTTCCACCCCCGTTTCCAAGCGGGTAGTGCACCCCGGAGACATGGGCATGTGTTCCACCCTCCATCTCCAGGTTAGGATCATCTGGCCTGAAGACATGGGCGTGTGCTCCACCCTCTGTCTCCAAGCTGGGGCCATTCGACCTACACTACTGGAAACAGAAGATTTGCCGTCTGCCTCCTCTTTGCCATCAGCTAGCGGACAAAAAGAATGGCTTTGCCATCAGCTAGGAGAAAGCGGACGGCAAAGAGGTGGCAGACTACAAAGAGTGGCTTTGCTATCAGCCACCTCTTTGTCGTCTGCTAGCGGACATCAAAGGAGCTTTGCCGTCGGCTAGCGGACGGCAAAGAGGCAGGGGCCCACCCACGACACAGCCCGCTAGTTGACCTAACGGCCCCCCTCTTTGTCGTCCGCTAGCAAACGGCAAAGAGGGGGTATTAGCTAACGGCTAACGCCTCCCCGGCCCGCCTCTCTCTCTCTCTCTCTCTCTCTCTCTCTCTCTTTCTCTCCTTCCCTCTCTCCTCCCTTCGCCTGTCGCCCCCGCCGCCAGCGCCCACCGCCACCGACGCCACCGTTGCCCCTTCGCCCCCGCCCCCGCCGCCACGCACCGCGTCGCCCCCACCGTAGCGCGCCCCCGTCCGCGCCACCGCGCGCCCGCACCCCCGCCCCCGCCACCGCGCGCCCGCACCCCCGTCGTCGTGCGCCCTCGCACCCCCATCGTCGTGCGCCCTCGCACCCCCGCCGTCGCGCGCCCCCGTCGCTCCCGCCGCCACGCGCCCCCGCCGCCGCTGCGTCGCCACCGCCGCCCCACCTGCTCGCGTCGCCAGCGCCGCCCCATCGCCCGCCAGCGCCGCCCCACCGGCCTGCGTCGCCACCGTCACCCCACCCCACAGGTCTAGTTTTTTTTCCGTTTTTTAGATTTTTCTGTTTTTTTAGATTTAGGTTTAATTAGTTTAGTTTATTAGTTTAGTTTAGTTAGTTTTTCTGTTAAGTTAGTAAGTTAGTTACTTAGTTAGGAGGAGGAGGAGAGGAAATGAAGAAGAAGAAGAAGAGGAGGAGAAGGAGATGGGGAAGAAGAAGAAGAGGAAGGAGAAGAAGAAAAAGAAGAGGAAAAGCAAGAGGAGGAGGAGGAGAAAAGAAGAAAAAGACGGCAAACCGGACGACACTCACCCGCACCGCCGCCCGCGCACCTGACCCGAGAATAAGAAGAAGAACAGGAGGAGGAGGGGTGCGTTGACACCGACGGAACCGGGTCGAGGATCGCCGACACGACACCCCCCACACCCCGACCCCGACACGACACCCCCTACACCCCGACCCCGACACGACACCCCGACCCCGACCCCGACCCAACACCCCGAGCCCGACAAGACACCCCCGACACCCCGACCCCGACACGACACCCCGACACCCCGACCCCGACACGACACCCTGACCCCGACACCCCGACACGACACCCCGACACGGCACCCCGACACGGCACCCCCGACACCCCGTCACCCCGACCCCGACCCCGACCCCGACCCCGACACGACACCCCCTACACCCCGACCCCGACATGACACCCCCTACACCCCGACCACGACACAGCACCCCGACCCTGACACGACACCCCCGACACCGACATGACACCCCGACCCCGACCCCGACACGACACCCCCGACACGACACCCCGACCCCGACACCCCGACATGACACCCCGACAGCCCGACACGGCACACCGACTCCGACACCCCGAGACCCCGACACAGCACCCCGACCCCGACACCCCGACACGGCACCCCGACCCCGACACGACACCCCTACACCTCGACCCCGACACGACACCCTGAGACCCCGACACGGCACCCCCGACCCCGACACGGCACCCCGAGCCCGACACCCCGACCCCGACACGAGGTTTCATCGACGTCGGGGAACCCCCTAACCCAGACACAACACCCTACCCCGACACGACATCCCCGACACCCAGACCCCGACATGACACCCCGACCCCGACACATGTCCAGTAGCTAGGCAAGATGAGTGATCGTGGGTCGATGTACATCGGTATAATGCGTGTGTGACTTTCGGTCTGTCGAGGCTTTCCTTAAATAACTTTCATGTGTGGTCTTGATGGAGGAATCCCAACTGTTGTCGTGGGGCGCGCCTCATCATTCTTCTCTTCTTTGTGATATACTCGTCGATATATTGCGCAAGAAGAGAGGAGGTGAGGCGTCCATCACCGGCGGTCGAACTATTACTGTGAGAGAGTGCCCACCAACATATATACACCATCGTATCAGTGTGAGAGAGAGTGCACCAACACACCATGAGATATGAGAGTTACTTAAGGAAAGCCTCGACGAACCGAAAGTCACACACACATTATACCGATGTACACCGACATAGAACTATTGCTGCGCGCGGGACACCGGGCGCCGGCGTCACTTGTGGGATGTGGATCTAGTGTTTAACGCCGAGCGCCACATGTATCTCGCACCGATGATACTTGCTATTTTGGGTTTCATCGACGTCGAGGAACCCCCTAACCTGACACCACGACACGACACCCCCAACCCCCGACCCCGACACGACATCTCAACCCCGACACGACACCCCGACACCATGACACGACACCCCCGACCCCCGACACCTCTTCGGCCTCCTGTTGACCGAAAGGGTGCTCTTCAGCCTTCTAGAGGCCGACGGGGTCATATATGTGTGAATTATAAGTTAGGTCATATAATTTCCGATTTTGGTATGAAAAACACCATATATGTATTTGTGTTCATCGGGTGGATTTAAGTGTGCAGTTGTTTCATCGCTGCGAGGGTTTGGCGTTCGACGACCTCCCCGTGCGTTCGACGAGCTCCGCCCCTGCGTTCGTGGGTGAGCACAAATGACATCTCCTCCTCCCCCTTCATTTGCTCTTTTCTGGTCTTCATGCCGATGAAACTTGCTAGTTGTAGGTAGATTGAATCATCAGTATGCATGAACACTATGCGTCTCCCGTTCGAAAGGGTTACATCTATAAATATGCATACATTTGCATATTTATAACCGTGATTCTTTCGAATTGTCCAACGTTATCCATGGACAACCCGATTATGTGTAGATTGAGTTCGTTTTCCCATATGCTCTGCTCCGGATCCGATGCCGAATTTCGTCAGTGCCTCCCTGTTGTTCTCCGGGTACACATCCTCTCTGCTTATTGCTGAGACATGTATTAGGAGAACAGCGGGGAGGTGCTACCGAAATTTTGCATCGGATCCGGAGGAGAGCATGGGAAAACGAACCCAATGTACACATACTCGGATGGGATTAGTACCTATCTTTACCTACTAGCGTCTAGGTTGCATCGACGTAATGAAACTGACAATCTCTATTAACTGATGAATATGGTTTGCTGAATTATGTATATAATTTGTGTGTCTCCAGTAGCTAGGCAGGATGAGTGATCGTGGGTGGATGTACAACGGTCACACTAGTCATAAAAACATGACCCGTGAATGGTTAACAAAAACCAAGGAGTTTGTGAGAGTCGCATTTGCAAATGGACAAAAAACAACCTGGTGCCCTTATGTCGATTGCGATAACTAGAAGAAGAAGTCGGAGTTTGAAATGATCAAACACCTATAGAAGTGGGGTTTTACGCCTAATTATATGGTCTGGACATTTCATGGTGAGTCTGCCCAACGTGCCAGAGCTGAGGTGCTTCGTCGTCGCAGCGACGAGCATGGTACCGGGATCGAAGACATGGTGCAAGACATTGATGATGCTTGGGATTCGGACGATGAGATGGAGGAATCTGCAAAGGCCTTTTATGAAATGTTGGAGTCTTCAAAACGTCCTCTCCATGAGCACACTGAGCTTTGTCAGCTGGATGGCATCGCGCAAGTAACGGTTCTAAAGGCTCAGTTCAACCTAGGCAGAGAATGCTATGATGCGATTATGACAATATTTGGACGCTTTCTATCCAAAGGCCATGTATTGCCACCAAACCTGTACCAGTCGGACAAAATCCTGCGTGCGCTTAAGATGCCCTATGAGAAGATAGATGCCTGTGAGAATGGATGTGCCTTATATAGGCTTCAGTATGCGGGCTCGAACTATTGCGCCATTTGCAATGCTTCTAGGTATGTTCTGGTAGACAACGGCATGGGTGAGAAGAGTCAGACCAAAATCCCCATTAATGTTCTTCGGTATCTGCCAATCATACCAAGACTTCAACGGCTTTTCATGGTCAAAGAGACGGCTAGACAGATGACGTGGCATAAATTGGGTAAAAGAACAGAACTGGATGCAGATGGGAATCTGATGTTGGGACACACTTCGGACGCTTTTTCGTGGAAGCACTTCGATGCATTACATAAGGATAAAGCGACACAACCAAGGCATCCTCGAGTTGCCATCAGCACGGATGGGTTCAATGTGTATGGTATGACGGTAGCACAATACAGTTGTTGGCCTGTATTTGTCATTCCACTCAATCTCCCCACCCCCGGAGAGATTATAAAAAGAAACAACATTTTCCTGACCCTAATAATTCCAGGGCCCAAATATCTGGGGAAGAATATGAATGTGTACATGCAACCGCTTAAGGATGAATTACAAGAAGCCTGGGATAATGGGATCAAGACATACGATGCCGCTACAAAAAAGAACTTCAAAATCCATGTGTGGTACACGTACTCGATGCATGACTTGCCAGCGTATGCGCTATTCATTGGCTGGTGTGTGCATGGAAGGTTTCCGTGCCCCACATGCAAGGTAGCTCTTCAGTATCGTTGGCTGGAGGAGGGTCACAAGTTTTCTTGCTTCGACATGCATAGACAGTTCCTGGATCCTGACCATAAGTTCAGAAAAGACAAGAATAATTTCATCAAAGGTAGAGTTGTCAAAAACATTGCACCACCTGCGTTGACAGGCCAACAGATCCTGGATCAGATAAACGCTCTCGAGCCGGATCCAAATCGTCCAGGGTATTTCAAAGGGTATAATACGGAACACGCTTGGACTCACAACATATGTTTGTTGGATCTGCCTTACTTCAAAGACCTCCTTTGCCCACACAACATCAACGTGATGCACACTGAAAAGAATGTCGTAGAGGCCCTTTTTGGTACATTGTTCGGCATAGAGGGGAAGGCGAGGAAAGGGGAGGACTTCAACCCGAGCCAGAGTCCTTTTGATCCAGAGCTCGTGATGATATCTGGTGGTGGGAGGCCCCATGGCTCGATAGCCATTGGGGATGGACTGATACGTTGTCCTAGAACTCTCCCAAAGATCAAGAAGCGCCAGACAAGCTCTGATCCTGAGATAAGGCCTCGTCCACGGCCAATGGAGCTCGCCATTGAGGCTAGGCCCTAGGAGCTTCTGGCGGAGGCAAATAGGCAGGCGACGCTGAGGGAGAGGGATATGGAGGACAGGACGGCTAGGCTGTTGGAGGAGGAGAGGAACCGGAACGACGCGTCTCACCGGGCCCTATACGAGCTCCTCGTGGTAAGTTTCTCCTGCATATTAGCCAAATCATGCATGTAATGTTCATTTCATCACTAACTAATATGAATGACTCGTGAAAACAAAATGTGCAGACCGTGTGCCAAAACAATGGTCAGACCCCTCCGTCGATGCCCCATATTGCTATAACACCCACGGTGAGTTTCATTTAAATGGTCACTAGTGACTAGTATTCACATTTGAGTTGCATCATGCTAAGGAGACATTGCAAATGATCTTTGGTGCAGCTTGCCTCCCGACAAGCATCGACCGATCCTTCTTCGTCTACCGCAACCCCGACCGGTCCTTCTATGTCTCACCCTGGCCCAAACCCTACCGGTCCTTCACCTCCATGTTGATGGTAAGTTTTCCCAAGTGTTTTCATTAACAAATGCATACTTAGCTTCAAAAATGAACTACTTAGCTCCAAAATGACCTATACTTAGCTTATTTTCCTCAAAAATACATAATAACCTTACTTACCTCCAAAATGGTATATTCTACCTAGGATAGCTATAAAATGACCTATACTTAGCATTTTTTCCTCCAAAATTACTTGATATGATTAGTTAGCTACAAAATGGCATCACCACCTTGGAGAAGAGGAGAGGAGAGGAGAGGAGAAAAAGAAATAGAAGATAAATTCTTCTTCTTATTTTTTTCTTCATTTTCTTCTTCTTCTTCTAGCTAGTCTTCTTCTTCTTCTTCTTCTTCTTCTTCTTCTTCTTCTTCTTTTTTTCTTCATTTTCTTCTTCTTCTTCTTCTAACTATATCTTGATATGATGAGGAAGAATGCATTGATGGACTGTACTCTTCTACTTCTGCTACCTTTATGTTTATGGAGAACTTGTTTTGGATACATATGTATGGATATGTTGTTGGAAACCATATTGTGTGTTGTTGGAAACTTGTATATATGTTGGACTTGTATGTTGGAACTTAATTATTGGTATATATATGCTTGTTTCAACTTATTTGGTATGTTTGTTGGAACTTGTTGAGTGATATGTATGTTCTGGATATGTATATGTTGGATATATATTAATATTCTGTCAAATTGAATGATTTTAAGAAAAAACAAAAAAAATAGGGGCTATATAGCCACTTTGCCATCTGCTGGCAGACGACAATGAGCTTTGTCGTCCGCCAGCAGATGGCAAAGTGGCCACGTGGCAGCTACCTGTGCAAACTGGGGCTGGCCTAGGTGGGTTCTTTGCCGTTCGTTGGCAGACGACAAAGAATTAAGATTCTTTGTCGTCTGCCAACGGACGGCAAAGAACCCACCTAGGCCAGCCCCAGCTATCAAAAAAAAGGTGTTTTGCCGTCCGCTGGCAGACGACAAAGACCTTAGGTTCTTTGTCGTTCGTGGGTAGACGGCAAAGACCTTAGGTTCTTTGTCGTCCGTGGGTCTTTGTCGTCTACCAGCGGACGGCAAAGCACGCCGTTAAGCCCCCTAACGGAGATAAGTGCGCACGTGTGCCGTCCAGTCTCTTTGCCGTCCGCTGGTAGACGGCAAAGAACCTAAGATGTTTGCCGTCCGCTAGCGGACGGCAAAGCGGCCTTTACCGTGGATTATTCAGCCAGACGGTTTGCCGTCCGCCGGCGGACGACAAAGCCTTTGCCGTCCGTGTTTCATGCCTTTGCCGTCCGGGATGGCGGACGGCAAAGTACCTATTTCCCATAGTGCTAGGGACATGGGCGTGTGTTCCACCCTCCGTTCCCAGGAAAGTGACCCCCAATAAACAGACCCAAATGCATGCTCAAGGTAGCTCCCTACCATCGGGTACCCCTCCCAAAGTTGATAACGTCGGGCATCCTCGTGAGGCCATCCCTGCAAGACGCCCTCACGAGGCTTTGCATACCAGCCCGGGCGAGAGCCGCTCGCGAGGTCGCGTATGCTCCTCCCATCGCCATGGTAGCTGGCATAGCTTCCTTCGCGGTCCGGGCGCTCGTCAACATGGTCGTTGTAGAATTGATCGAGCCCCTAGGTGCCGACGTAGTCGAGCCTCTTGTCCTCCTCCCTGGTCCCGGTGGTCACACTGAGGGGCGCGAGGCGACACCCCTCTCGTGCAGCCAGCACATCCCATCGGTCTCCGCCGGCGCCTGCGGCTGGCTCCTGCATCCCCGGCGACTAGGGCCAGACCCTCAGCAAGCGCGGGTCGCAGCGGATGTCCCGAGCGTACCCGTGCGATCCAGGCGTTGTGCCAGTCGACTGAACGAGTCCACGGGCACGAGCCCAGTTGAGATACGCCTGGGTCCTGCCGGTGGCGGTGATGTGTCTGAAGGCATGCCTGGCCTAGTTGTTGCGTCAATCGCGCATAGCGTGGTGGCGCTGTAGCTCATGCGCCACAAGGAGCATGACATGTGTGTGTGTGTCGGGTCATGGCTGACCCCGAAGGGTGACGGTGTCGCTCGGATGCCGGGAAGGGCCGGGGCGGCAAGGGCATGCCGTGTGTTTCGTGAACACGGCAACCCCCGATGCCCGTGGAGAGCCCGGATGGTGATGGTGCCTGCCAACAGGGAGGCAGAACGATGCAGGGTACCGAGGTTCACCCGCGCCGCCCGCGCCACACGAGCAGCCTGCCGCTCAGCACGGGCTCGATATCCTTTTGCCATGAGTGCGGTGAGCGAAGGCGAGGCTAGGCTTGCGAATGGGTTCCGACACGCCCCCTACCTGGCACGCCAAATGTCGGATTTTGGGCTCCACAAGACCCATGGAAGTTCGAACACAGGGGCGTGTGCGAAGATACCCTGCAGCCTCACAATTCCTAGCTCGCTACTCGATGAATTCTATGACGAACTTGTATGATGACGAGGAGGATGTCACACCCTATGTTTGTAGCACATTCTCATGTTTGGGTTTATAAAATTTGGAGCCAACAAAAACTTTTTCAAAGTGCTTGAGCTTGTTTGCTATGTTGTTTGCTGGCTTGTTGATTGTGTTATATGGCACTGCTAGGTTCTATTCCACTTCATATTCATCTTCCATGTCCCAAACCCCTTGCCCAATGATCATGACATGTGAATAGTGCCCAAAACTATTTTTATCAAATTTTGTTTTAAACAAAAATGATTTGTTCAAATTGGATTTCCAAAACCCCCTGAAATGAGGTATGCACTACAAGTCTTCAAATTTGGTGGACCCTTCTTTTCCAAAGGCTTTATTTCCAACCTACTAAATATATGACTTCCCAAAACCACCAAATATTATTTAGAAGATTATTCTTATATTTTATTTAAAGGCTTTTTCTTAAGGCCAAAAATGGTTTTTCCTAGGGAAAAATTATTTAAATACTTTTAAAATATTTCAGAAAATTTAGAGAAACACAATGGACATATATTTTCCATATATATGAGTTTCAACACAAGGGCATGATCAGATCATAGGCAAAACCCCTCAAAACCCTTTCTGTTCAAATCAAACTTTTGGAATATTTCTATAAGAAATATTCTCAATAAATTAAAGGAAAATTCCAGCAAGTCTACACTATCATGGGTGATGATCTTGCAAAGTTTCATCTCAATCCAAGTTGGTTTAGTTCATCAAACCCTGGGTGATGATCTACAGAAATCTGATTCTGCTAATTTCTAGGGTTCATCAAATCTCCATTATCAACTTTTTCCCCTTGAGCTCAAACTTGGTGAATCCCCTCATTTTTACATAGCCTTTCACCCTGGTAAGTATCTCAGTAAGGTGGTAGAGTTTTCTTGCCTAAATCATTACCAAACACCTTCTGGTGAATTGGTAAAACCATCATCTCCCCCACCTTATCCTTTTACCCTTGGCCCCAAATTTTTACCACCGCATCATGCAGTCCCTCCCCACCTCCAGTATAGTCCCTGGCGCCAGAGAGCATGAGTGCATGGGGTAAAAGCTCCATTTTCCTCTATGTACAACATATTTTCTCTCTTCTCTTACTTCTCCCTCTCACTCAGGGCTACTCCAGAGCATCCAAGCCTCTGTCCCTCTTTCTTTATTCCCCTTTCAGCTACGGGACACAAGTTGACACGCTAGAGCGCGTCAAAAGCACTGGCATGCCGACCAAAGTCGTGCTTTGGAGCGCGCAGCCGCGCTCCAGAGGGTTGACCTCCCTCTTCTGCCCATACCCGACCACCTCGGGCCTTCCCCTCGTGCTAGTTGATGCACCTCGACGTCCGCAACACGCCAGGGCAACGGCTCGCCCTCTCCCCTCTCTCTCCTCTCCTCCCTCGCGCGCACATGGAACCGCCCAAACCGTCTAGTGGCTGCACTCGCACTCGCATGCGTGACGCCCTCGTCCCCCTCTACCTGGCCGTGCTCTCAAGGGCATCTCCCGTGGGCCCCCAGCCCTGCCGTTGCCCCCTCCTTTCCCTGCCGTGGCTCGACGGTGAGCGCCCGAGCTCTCCTGCGCTTGCCACTCCCCCTGCCTCCGCCTTGCCTATTTAAAGGGTTCCGAGCACCCCCTCTCTCTTTCCTTGGCCTCCTTCCACTCCCAATCCCTCCCTAAGCCACCCTAGAGACCGCCGGGAGCCCCTGTGCTCGGGATCGACCAAGGCACCGCCGCATCGGGGTTTGTCGATCTCCGGATACCGGCCTGCTCCGGCCTTCCTTTCTCCACCTTTGAGGCCACAGCTCACCCCTAGCTCGTTTCCCACTCTCCCCCGCTCATTTTGAGGAAAGAACCATCGGCTCCGACCCCCTCCCAAATCTCCTCCGTTGCGGCCATCTCGTCGCCGACAGCTCCAACCCCCCCGGCCACACTTCCACCTCCAGAGGACCGGCGCGTTGACGCCAAACCCGTTCCTGCCTCCAGATCCCCTCGCCGTGCCTCCCTTTGCCGCTGGTGAGCTCTCCCCCCTTCCCGTCCTGAGGTGGGAGAAGGACCCGATAGGTGGGGCCCACCTGTCAGCCTCTCCTTCCCTCTCTTGCACCCTCTCTCTCCCTCGCAGTCGCTGACGGCCGGGCCCCGCGCATTAGGGTTAGAACTGGCTGCGCGCGAGGCCGGTTGGCTGGCCAGCTGGGCCGGCCCGGCCTCTGGCTACCTCTGCCCCAGGTCCTGGTGGCCTTTTCCTTTTCTTTTTCTTTTTCTTTTGTGTGGGATTTTGCAAAAATCCCATAGAACCCAAATAAAATCCTATGACAAAACTTTTTGCACTTAAATTCTTAGAATATTCCATAGAATATATTAGTGACATTTGTGAAAATGTTTGAAAAACTTTTTATTACTGTTTTTAATTAAAAACCCCTATTTGGCATTTCCTGCCTCTGTTTAATAGTTTTTAAAAATATTTTTCACCGTAAAATATTAAACAAACATTTTTAATATAGTCCTTAGTATTTATCAGAATAGATTATCATTTTTATTAGTAGCTTGAGTGCTCTGTTTTTGTGTGTTGATTATTTTTATCGTTATTTTATCACGACGATAGATTGCGCTGTTGACGGAGAAGTTGGACCCGAAGACTTCGAAGACCCTGGAGACTTTGTTGAGCCAGGCAAGCAGCCCTTTCACCATGTTAAGAAACTTTTTCATGCATGTCATATAGCACTTGTTGATTCGATGAAATGTTCATGATGACTTGTTCCCCCTTCGGTGGGATACCTCCGTTACTTTTACCGTTGAGACTTGCATCATGCATGACCCTACCACCTTATGAGGGTTTTGCGGGTGGGTAGTTAGGTTTCTAATAGATGCTATGCAAATGGGATGGGACTTATGCATAGTGATGGCAAGAAAAGAAATGATTTCAAAGATTTTTTTCAAAACCCCGTCGGGTGCCCCTGATGCCCGAGGGAGATGATGATGAGATGGGTGACCACTTGAGAAAGAAGTGGTGTGCCGGGATAAGAGAGTGATGTGGTTTTCGAAAATGGATTGGTGTAAGTTGCGACCGTTACTCCAACCCTACATGCGCAACCACGATACCCCTTATGGGATGGGGATTTGTTGATTACCTTGGTGGGTATTGGCAAGGAGCCCACATTACTAGTGGCGGGAGTGGTGTGGTCACTCTCGATATGGGGTCGTACCTGTATGTATATCATGCGCTGTCTTCGCAAGCACCGGGCACACCGTTGGTCCCCTCATGGATGGTATGATTAGAGTGAGGCTCGTGTAATGTACATCATGAGGGCTGGGTACCAATTGAGTGGACTCTTTGTTTAGTATCGCTGCGGGAAAGGCATTGTTCGGGTGCTTACCTTGGGTATGTTATACACCGCGAGTCGTGGACAACACGGAAGTTCCCCGAGTCTTGTGGGTAAAGTGTGCAAACCTCTGCAGAGTATAAAACTATTTGAATAGTCGTGTCCACAATCAAGGACAGTTGGATGACCGCTCTTATGCTACGTCCAAGTGTTTTCACAAACTGATGTGTGTGGGGTTGGAGACAAAGATGGTACTTGAGCTAAGTCTGATGACTAGCTTGGAAAGCAATCTAAGTCCAATGACTTAGTATGATGAATGAACATGAGGTGTTCAACCCCGAGCTTATGATGATATCAGTAACTTGTTCATATGGATATCTGTTATTTGTTGATGCATGCTCACTAGTTACTTTATCATGACATTTGCATTCAAATTAGCTTTCCGGAAAATCACCTACTTAGTGCTATATCATGCATCATTGCTACCTTGTTCCACAACTTGGGTTGCTTGCGAGTACATTCAAAGTACTCATTGGCTTGCCACTGGTTATTTAATTGTCCAGTCATGGATGAACAGGAGTATGTCGAAGAATTCGTTGAAGACAAACATGCAAACTAGGACGCTTCCCAGACAGAATGCCTGTAAATTAAGGCAGATGGCATGGTATCATGCTTTCGATCAAGATTTCCGCTGCTTGTTCTATTTTAAGTGTTTGGCCCATGTGGCCCTATCTATGTAAGAGTTGACCTTCATGGTCTTTATTTGTGTAAGACGTTAAGTGTGGATGTAAGACTCTTGTTATTCAGCTTCTGTGTTTTCAGTGAGCATTGATCTCTGGGATCACTGTACACGTGCATTCGGTGATCACGACTTATGAGTTGGGGTCCCCACAGAGCTGGTATTTGAGCCATCCTGTCTATAGGAAGCCCTTAGTTAGCATGGACGTTAGCCAGGATAAAACCGACTTTCAAAACTACACCTAGAATTTGTACTTAGGAATTCTGCACTATTTACCTCGTCTTATCTTCACCACACCCCGGAGCTACTTCGGCAAGCCAAGACAAAGCCATACAAGATCAAGAAGGATGGAGCCCCCGAGGGACGACCAGCTATCGCTTATAGAGGAGGAGTACCCACAACTAGTGATACACCCACATGTCATCATCGCATGAGTGCGAAGGAGTACCATGCTCTTTACTGACACACCAACAAAGCGTCATCGGGATGGACCTCCTCGTTCCTCGACCCCTTCGACCGGGAACGATGCTTGTTCAGATGATGAACGGGAGGAAGACCTAGAGGAGCGTGACTATGAGACCGAGCACTCCACCACCTGAGTTTGAGAACCCCTAGGGTAGGATCAATCATGTATCCCTCATGCGAAGTCGAGTCCGTGTAATGGTTCATATGAAACCATGTGTGCTTGTTGTTTGTTTTGTTGTTTGTGTTTCGATACAAGTCACGCTTTTTCCTTAGGCAACATGTACGCGACTCCGTCGTCTATCTTAATATATGTTGGTCTTTCGACCTTTGTTTCAACCCACTTGCACTTGACCGACCCCCTTAGGCACGTTTTTCCGTATTGTTCATCCTCTTGTCAATCCTAGTTGTTTGACTTGCCTGCTCCAAACAAGATGGTGACTGCTACACGCAATAGCTCCTTCACCAACCCTGAAGCGGGCAACTCCAGCCAGCAACAGGTAGCTGGTGGGGCTGCTCATGCTGGAGGACACCAGGAGGAGCCACAAGGCGACATTCCCCCACCACCACCTGTGCCGGAGAACATGACCATAACTCAGTTTCTCCAAGTTCTCTGGGAGGAACGCCAAGCAAACAATGTTGCTATCCAGCAGATGGCTCAGGCCCTCGTGAACAACCATCAGCAAGGCAGGAAAGGCAATGGCCGCTCCACGCTGTCTGAGTTCATGAGGAACTCGCCCCCAACCTTCACCGAGACTGCTGAACCATTGGATGCTGATGACTGGATCCGCACCATCGAGGACCTCCTTGCACTGGTCAACTGCAATGAGGATCGTGAGAAGGTGCTTTATTCCTCTCATAGCCTCGGAGGTACCGCCCGAGCTTGGTGGGATGGATTCAAGGTCATGCAAGGAGAGCGTGTGATCACCAGGAATGACTTCAAGGATGGATTCCGCACTGCCCATATTCCTTCTGGGATCATGGCTATCAAGAAGAGAGAATTCCGAGCATTGAAGCAAGGAAGTAGCTCTTTCAAGGAGTACCTGCAAAGGTTCAACCTGCTGTCACGGTATGCACCTGAAGACGTCAGCACAGAGGTTGCCAAGAAGGAACGCTTCATGGAAGGACTTCAACAGGTCCTGCAGTGTCAGCTCATCATATGCGACTGTTGTACCTTCTTCGACCTGGTGAACAAGGCCCTCATGTTGGAAGACAAGCATCGTGCCATTGACGACACTCTCAAGTGTAAGATGATCAGCAAGGGAAGCTCAAGCAACCAGAAGCCTCGCCCCTTGCAGCCAGCCCTAGCCAAGCCAACCTATCAGCCGCATCAGGCTAGACCTCCTATGCCTCGTCCGAGCTACCAGCCTCAGAAGTATGCCAATCCCAGGCCAGCCTACAACAACAAACCCAATAACAACAAGCTGGCAGAAACTTCAACAACAACCCTGGACAAGTCGCTTGTGTTGGATGTGGTCAGCCAGGACCCATCTCTAGGTCATGTCCCAACAAGAAGCCAAATGCACCGCGCCCCAATGCGCTAGCTCAAGGTCAAGCCCATGGAGCACCACCAAGGAACCCCGCTCCCCGCAATCAGCCCAACAATGGCAAGGGTCATGTGAATCATGTCACCGCAGAGGAAGCCCAGGAAGAGTCGGACGTCATACTGGGTATATTCCTCATCAACTCAACCGCAGCAACTGTATTGTTTGATTGTGGAGCTTCGCATTCTTTTGTCACCCAAAAGTTTGCACTAAAGAGTGGCATGAAACCTACACCCCTGGGTAGCCGTATGTTGATACAAACCCCGGGATCAGTTATGAAGTCCGGGATAGGTTGTAAGGGAGTTGAGATTAAATCAATGGGGTAGACTTCCTAGCGGATCTTATCATCCAAAAGTCAGAAGGTTTGGATGTGATCCTAGGCATGGACTGGTTAACCAAGCACCAGGGCATGCTAGACTGTGACAAAAGGATTGTCACCATGACCAATAGCCAAGGAATGGAAGTCAAGTATGTTCCCAACCCTGCCTCCACTCAAGCCCCTCAGGCTAACTCCCTATCGGGAGTTGAGTTGGATCAAGTGCCAGTGGTATGTGAGTAACCGGATGTGTTTCCTGATGAGCTGCCTGAAATGCCTCCTGACCGTGACATCCAGTTCATCATTGAGCTTATGCCTGGATGAAGGCCCATCTATAAGAAGGACTACAGGATGGGATCCGAAGAGTGGGCTGAGTTGAAGAAGCTACTGGCAGAACAGATCAGAAAAGGATTTATTCGCCCTAGTGCCTCTCCTTGGGGATCACCTGTTCTATTTGTCTCAAAGAGGGACAGAACTATCAGACTTTGTGTCGATTACTGTTCTCTCAATGAGGTCACGATAAAGAACAAGTACCCACTAACCAAGATTGAAGACCTTTTTGATCAGTTGAATGGAGCCAAGGTGTTCCAAGATCGACCTCAGGTCTAGGTACTACCAGCTGAAGATTAGACCACAAGATATTCCGAGGACAGCATTGTAACCCGGTATGGCCTGTATGAATACACGGTCATGTCATTCGGGTTAACCAATGCCCTGGCCTACTTCATGTACCTCATGAATAAAGTCTTCATGGATTATTTGGACAAGTTCGTTGTCGTCTTCATTGATGACATACTTGTCTTCTCCAAGTCTGAAGAAGAACATGAGGAACACTTGAGACTGGTCCTAGAGAAGCTTCGAGAGCACCAGCTTTATGCCAAGTTCAACAAGTGTGAATTCTTGCTGCATGAAGTTGGATTCTTGGGTCATGTGTTGAATGCAAAAAAAATTGTTAGTGGATCCTGCTAAGATTGAAGCCATGACTGAGTGGCAAACCCCAACCACCGTAATGGAAGTTAGGAGCTTCCCCGGACTCACGGGATATTACCGCAAGTTTGTGGAAGGGTTCTCAAGCATTGCCCAACCCATGACCCAACTTTTGAAGAAGGACAGGAAGTTCGAATGGACTGCTAAGTGCGAGGAAATATTCCAGGGCTCAAGAAGAGACTGACCATGGCCCCAGTTTTGGCCATCCCGGATATTCACAAGGAGTTTGTGATATATTGTGATGCATCAAGAACCGGACTTGGAGGAGTTCTGATGCAAGAAGGCAGATTCGTAGCATATCTATCCAGACAGCTACGTCCTCATGAAGAGAACTACGCCACTCATGATCTTGAGTTAGCAGCCGTGGTTCATGCCTTGAAGACATGAAGACATTACCTTCTAGGGAAACGATGTGAGATATGCACAAACCACAAGAGTTTGAAGTATATCTTCACTCAAAGGGAGTTGAACATGAGGCAGAAAAGATGGTTGGAATTGATCAAGGATTACAACCTCAGTGTTCAATACCACCCCGGAAAGGCCAACGTGGTAGCATACGCCTTAAGCAGAAAGGCTTGTTCCTTGAATGCTATGATTAAGGAAAGGCTACCCACCCTGTATGAAGAACTTGAGAGCTTCGGATTGGAACTCGTTGCACCAAGATTCCTCACCAACCTCGAAGCAAAGCCTACCTTGATGGATGATATCAAGGAAGCCTAGAAGGGACACGAGAGCATTGAAGGCATCAAGAGGAAGATCAAGGCAGGCAAGGCCCCAGGATTCTCGGTGGATGAACAAGGAGTTGTATGCTTCAGGACTCACATTTGCGTACCCAATAAGGAAGATCTCAAGAACCTGATCTTGCAAGAAGCTCATGACACTCCATACTCCATCCATCCTGGAGGAACCAAGACGTATCAAGACCCCAAGGCAACATTCTGGTGGCATGGCATGAAACGGGAGATAGGCACATTCATGGCTAAGTGTGACATATGCCAGATGGTCAAGGCTGAGCATCAGCAACCCGCTGGACTACTGCAGCCCCTCAGAGTGCCTGAATGGAAGTAGGATAAATTGAGGATGGATTTCATCACCGGTTTGCCAAGGTCGAGCAAAGGACATAATTCCATTTGGGTCATTGTCGACCACCTGACCAAGGTAGCCCACTTCATTCCAGTCAAGACGACCTACAATGGGAACCAGTTGGGCAACCTCTACATTAACCGGATTGTGAGACTCCACGGGGTTTCTAAGGAGATTGTGTCGGATCGAGGAACCCAGTTTACCTCAAGATTCTGTAATAGGATCCAAGAAGCATTGGGAACCAAGATCTCCTTCAGCACTGCCTTTCATCCCCACACCGGTGGGCAAACGGAATGAGTGAATCGGATACTCGAAGATATGCTCCTCGCTTGTGTTTTGGCGTATGGAGCCAAGTGGGAAGATTGCCTACCATTCGCCGAGTTCTCCTACAACAACAGCTGTCAGTCGAATCTTCAGATGGCACCATTTCAGGTGTTGTATGGACGCAAGTGTCGTACTCCCGTCAACTTGTCAGAGACCGGAGAAGGATTAGTTTTTGGGCCAGACATCCTCCGTGAAGCCGAAAAACAAGTTCAACTTGTCCGAGAATGACTTGAGACCGCCAACACAAGGTAGAAGAGTTATGCCGACTCTCACCGTCGAGACATGAGTTTCCGTGTTGGGGACCATGGTTACCTCTGAGTCATGCCTCTCAAAGGGAACAAGCGTTTCCACGTCAAAGGGAAGCTCGCACCAAGATTCATCGGCCCCTTCAAGATCACCAACAGGCGAGGAGAAGTTGCATGTCAGCTAGATTTACCCTCCGAGCTGTCAGATGTGCACAACGTCTTTCACGTGTCACAGCTCTGAAAGTGTCTAGAAGTTCCCAACCGCCCCAACCCCTACAAGGACGTCGGCCATCAAGCCATCGATCTTCACGCAGATCTCACTTATCATGAGAGGCCAGTTCGCATTTTGGATCAAGCCGAGTGCTGCACCCGAAGCCGCACCATGAAGTACTTCAAGGTCCAGTGGAGCAACCACACTGAAGCTGAAGCAACCTGGGAGCATGAAGATTATCTTAGATCAAAGTTCCCGCATCTTTTTAGCGCTTAGCCTAGGAATCTCGGGGACGAGATTCTTGTAAGGGGGGAAGGTCTGTCACACACTGTGTTTGTAGCACATTGTTATGTTTGGGTTTGTAAAATTTGGAGCCAACAAAAACTTCTTCAAAATGCTTGTGCTTGTTTGCTATGTTGTTTGCTTGCTTGTTGATTGTGTTATATGACACTACTAGGTTCTATTCCACTTCATATTCATCTTCCATGTCCCAAACCCCCCAAAATTCGGTTTATCAAATTTTATCAAATTTTATCAAATTTTATCAAAACTATTTTAAGGTGCCCAAAACCCCCCGAAATAGTGCCCAAAACTATTTTATCAAATTTTGTTTTAACAAAAAATGATTTGTTCAAATTCGGTTTTCAAAACCCCCCGAAATGAGGTTTGCACTACAAGTCTTCAAATTAGGTGGACCCTTCTTTTCCAAAGGCTTCATTTCAAACCTACTATATATATCACTTCCCAAAACCACCAAATATTATTTTCAAAGATTACTTTCATATTTTATTTAAAGGATTTTTCTTAAGGCCCGAAATGGTTTTTCGTCAGGAAAAATTATTTAAATACTTTGAAAATATTTGAGAAAATTGCGAGACACTCAGTGGACATATATTTTCCATATATATGAGTTTCAACTCAAGGGCATGATCAGATCACAGGAAAAACCCCTCAAAACCCTTTCTGTTCAAATCAAAATTTTGGAATATTTCTATAAGAAATATTATCAATAAATTCCAGGAAACTTCCAGCAAGTCAACACTATCATGGGTGATGATCTTGCAAAGTTTCATCTCAATACAAGTTTGTTTGGTTCATCAAACCATCCCAAAACCATTCATGTCCAGAATCAAATTTGAGAAACTTTACATTGTGAAGTGTCTCCCCTTGGCCTCAAACTTTGTGGGCATGCTCTAATGGCCAAATAATGATGATACACTATGTAGGTGCATCAAGGGTAAAAGCCTAGCATCAATGGATTTACAGAAATGTGATTCTGCTAATTTCTAGGGTTCATCAAATCTCCATTACCAACTTTTTCCCCTTGAGCTCAAACTTGGTGAATTCCCTCATTTTTACCTAGCCTTTCACCCCGGTAAGTATCTCAGTAAGGTGGTAGAGTTTTCTTGCCTAAATAATTACCAAACACCTTCTGGTGAATTGGTAAAACCATCATCTCCCCCACCTTATCCTTTTACCCTTGGCCCCAAATTTTTACCGCAGCATCATGTAGTCCCTCCACACCTCCAGTATAGTCCCTGGCGCCAAAGAGCATGTGTGCATGGGGTAAAAGCTCCATTTCACTCTTTGGACAACATCTTTTCTCTCTTCTCCTACTTCTCCCTCTCACTCATGGCTACTCCAGAGCATCCAAGGCTCTTTCCCACTTTCTTTATTCCCCTTTCAGCTGTGGGACACAAGTGGACACGCCAGAGCGCGTCAAAAGCACTGGCATACCGGCCAAAGTCGTGCTTTGGAGCGTGCAACCACGCTCCAGAGGGTTGACCTCCCTCTCCTGCCCATACCCGACCACCTAGGGCCTTCCCCTCATGCGAGTTGATGCACCTCGACATCCGCAACACGCCAGGGCAACGACCCCCTCTCTCCTCTCCTCCCTCGCGCACGCACGACACTGCCCGAACCAGCCAGTTCCCACGCTTGCACATGCTACGCCCTCGATCCCCCTCTGCCTATCCGTGATCTACATGGCATCTCCCGTGGGCCCCCAGCCCTGCCTTTGCCCCCTCCTTTCCCTGTCGTGGCTCGACAGGGAGCGCCCGAGCTCTCCCACGTTCGCCACTCCCCTGCCTCCGCCTCGCCGATTTAAAGGGGCCCCGAGCACACCCCCCTCTCTCTTTCCCTGTCCTCCTTCCACTCCAGATCCCCCTAAGCCACCCTAGAGACCGCCCGGAGCCCTTGTGCTCGGGATCGACCGAGGCACCGCCGCGTCGGGGCTTCATCGATCTTGGGCTACCGGCCTGCTCCGGCCTTCCTTTCTCCTCCTTTGAGCCCACACCTCACCCCTGGCTTGTTTCCCCCTCTCCCTCGCTCATTTTGAGGCATGAAACGCCGACTCCGACCACCTCCCGAATCTCCTCCGACGTGGCCATCTCGCCACCGACAGCTACAACCCCCTCTGGCCGCCCTTCCACGTCCAAAGGACCGGCGGGTCGACGCCGAACCCGTTCTGGCCTGTAGATCCCCTCGTTGTGCCTCCCTTCGTCGTCGGTGATCTCTCCTAATGCCTCTCCTAAGGTGGGATAAGGACCCGATAGGTGGGGCCCACTTGTCGGCCTCTCCTTCCCTCTCCCGTGCCCTCTCTCTCTCTCCCTCGCGGTCGCTAACGGTCGGGCCCCGTGCGTTGGGTTTAAACCTTGCCGTGCACGAGGCCGGCTGGCTGGCCAGCTGGGCCGACCCAGCCTCTGGCCGCCTCTGGCCCAGGTCCCAGTGGCCTTTTCCTTTTCTTTTTATTTTTCTTTTCTATGGGATTTTTGCAAAATCCCATAGAGCCCAAATAAAATCCTATGACATAACGTTTTTCACCTAAATTCTTAGAATATTCCATAGAAAATATTAGTGCCATTTGTAAAAATGTTTGAAAAACTTTTTAGCACTTGTTTTAATTAAAAACCCCTATTTGGAATTTCATGCCTCTGTTTAATAGTTTTTAAAAATATTTTTCATAGTAAAATATTAAACAAACATTTTTAATATAGTCCTTAGTATTTATTAGAATAGATTAGCATTTTTATTCGTAGCTTGAGTGCTCTGTTTTTGTGTGTTGATTATTTTTATCGATATTTTATGGCAACGATAGATTGTGCTGTTGACGACCCCGGAGACTTTGTTGAGCCAGGCAAGCAGCCCTTTGACCATGTTAAGAAACTTTTTCATGCATGTCATATAGCACTTGTTGATTCGATGAAATGATCATGATGATGTGTTCCCCCTTTGGTGGGATACCTCCGTTACTTTTACCGTTGAGACTTGCATCGTGCATGACCCTACCACCTTATGAGGGTTGTCCGGGTGGGAGTAGTTAGGTTGCTAATAGATGCTACACAAATGGGATGGGACTTGTGCATAGTTATGGAAAGAAAAGAAATGATTTCAAAGTTTTTTCGAAAACCCCGTCGGGTGCCACTCATTCCCGACCACTTGAGAAAGAAGTGGTGTGCTGGGACAAGAGAGTGATGTGGTTTTCGAAAACAGATTGGTGTAAGTTGCGACCGTTACTCCAACATTACTTGCGTAACCACGGTACCCCTTATGGGACGGGGCTTTGTTGATTAACTTGGTGGGTACTAGCAAGGATCCCGCATTACTAGTGGCGGGAGTGGCGTGGTCACTCTCGATATGGGGTCGTACCGGTATGTACGATCATGCGCTATCTTCACAGGCACCGGCACACCGTTGGTCCCCTCATGGATGGTATGATTAGAGAGAGGCTCGTGTAATGTACATCATGAGGGCTGGGTACCAATCGAGTGGACTCTTTGTTTAGTACCGTTGGGGGAAAGGCATTGCTCGGGTGCTTACCTTGGGTATGTTATATACCGCGAGTTGTGGACGACATGGAAGTTCCCCGAGTCTTGTGGGTAAAGTGTGCAAACCTCTACAGAGTGTAAAACTATTCAAATAGCCATGTCCACAGTTAAGGACAGTTGGATGACTGCTCTCGTGCTACGTCCAAGTGTTTTCACAAACTGATGTGTGTGGGTGTGTTGGAGACAAATATGGTACTTGAGCTAAGTCCGATGACTAGCTTGGAAAGCGATCTAAGTCCGATGACTTAGTATGACAAATGAACATGAGGTGTTCAACTCCCAGGTTATGACGATATCGGTAACTTGTTCATATGGATATCTGTTAATTGTTGATGGATGCTCACTAGTTACTTGATCAGGACATTTGCATTCAAATTAGCTTTCCGCAAAATCACCTACTTAGTGCTATATCATGCATCATTGCTACCTTGTTCCACAACTTGGGTTGCTTGCGAGTACATTCAAAGTACTCATTGGCTTGCCACTAGTTATTTAATTGGCCAGGCATGGATTAACAGGAGTATGTCGAAGAATTCATTGAAGACGAACATGCGAACTAGGACGCTTCCCAGTCAGAATGCCTATAAATTAAGGCAGATGGCATGGGTTCACAGTTTCGATCAAGATTTCTGCTGCTTGTTCTATTTTAAGTGTTTGGCCTGTGTGGCCCTACCTATTTAAGACTTGACCTTCATGGTCTTTATTTGTGTAAGACCTTAAGTACGGATGTAAGACTCTTGTTATTCAGCTTCTGTGTGTTCTGTGAGCATTGATCTCTGGGATCACTGTACACGTGCATTCGGTGATCATGACTTATGAGTACGGGGCCGTTGCGAAGCGTAATACCCCAATCCTTCTTTGGTGGATTGCCTCACGAGGAGGTTGGAGGATGAACTAGTATAGTGGTGCCTTGCCTTGCGAGGGGGCTCTGGTGGTGTTGCCTCCCTTCTGTTGCCTCACCGTTGTCTTGTCCCTTCTGTAGTGCGGCCTATCCTCTATTTATAGTGCCTCGGGTCCTCTTCCCTTAGCACTATGGCGAGAAGGGATCCCACAATGACCAAATTCGAAGGGGGACGAGAATACATCTTTATCCTGACAAAAGTTGGTCTTTGCCTACAAAGTAGCTGTCAATGATGCAGAGGTGGGCTCGGCAATGACATCGTTCCTGCTGGGCTCGTGGTCATGGTCTCGTTGCACTATAATGGAAACCTTTGGGAGGCGCTTTGGGAACCTGCATACGTCCTTGCTTCCTTTGCACCAAAGGGGAAACTGCATCGTCTGGCGCGCTAGCGCCCACCTATCCCACCTGGCGTCATCCTCGGCCTCTCGAGCCCGAGCGCTGCATAGAGATCTCCGCCACTCTGTGGGGGCCTGAGGAGGCCCGCCCTTGCTGGTCTTGATGATGCTTCCCTCGCGAGCCCAGGACTCTCGCGAGGACCTTGTCTTTAGTCAGATCATGTTGGTCTGTATCGAACGGCAGGGTGTGCCGCGCCCTAGGCCACAGGCTGGCAGGTCTGGTTACCCCCATTCCCAGAACATTGACAAGAGACCCTACGTGGGCTGATGAATCTGCTTGGCGTGAAATTGGCAGGCCACACAAGATTGGACCAACTCAGTGGCGTCGTTGAGCACCGCGGACCAATAGAAGTTGCCTCCGAACGCCTTTCCCACGAGGGTGTTGACTCCCAGGACTGTAGCGGCCCTGAGGCTAGCGATCAAGCCCTCATACTCCATGATGTTGTTGGAGAGGTTCTCATCGTGATGGAAGCAAAGCTGCACGGCATAGCAAACCTTGTCCTTGGTTGGTGATATGAGTACAACTCTAGACCCCGCGCCTTGCCTTGTGAAGGCACCGTCGAAGTGCATGACCTAGCCATCGGGCACCTCATCGCCAGGCACGGGGAACTGGCCCTCATCCAGCCCCTGGTTGGAAGAATCTGTCCACTCCGCCATGAAGTAAGCAAGGTCCACGCCCTTGATGACCCTAGTTGTGCTGAATTCTAGTTGGAAGACCAGCAGCTTGATATTCCACAACACAGCCCTTCCAGCTGTGTTAGGGCTACACAACGCTTTCTCTAGTGGGTATGCAGGGACGACCTTGATGGGGTGGCCCTAGAAGTAATGGCGTAGCTTCCTTGAGGCAACGAGGAGTGCCAATAGGAGCTTCTGCTACATAGGGTAGTGCACACACATCCCACAGTACGGTGTTGACGAAGTACACCGGGGCCTGCATTCAGTTCTACCTGCCGAGGGTGTTGGTCCAAGCCTTCAAGGAGTCCTTGTGAAGCCCTTGCTAGTGATGTTGCCGTGTGCCTCGCGAGGCGTCGCCCCTCGCGAGGGCCTTGCTCTCGAAGCTTGTAGGTGGGCCACATGGTACCCATAGCATCCCTTTCCTCCTGGGCCATAGGCAGATGGGCCTGGATACCCCTAGTTCCAGAGGCCCGACAGTAGCCCCCGGGCCCGCGATGTGCATGATGCGGCCTACCGAGGTGATGAAGCGATGTGGGCCCTAACCAACTCTAGCCTAGGCTGGACATGTAGCGTGAGCTGAGTCGCACGTCGCCTCCACTCCCCCATGACGCCTCGAGAACCGCACCTCCAATTAGAAAACCCTCGTCTTAGACGGCAGAACCACCATTAAGCAGTTCCCCACTCATCCCCCGTTGTCGCCTCCGCTTCTCCATGTGAACACCGCCCCCATTCCCTTGATCTTCTTTATGACGGTGAAAAGGATGCCTCGAGCACAGGGGTGCAAGCAAGTCCTTCATCACCGGTTCTGAGTCGGCGGCGTTGAGCCGCTATTGATGAGTAAGTACTTTCGCCTTCTAGAGCTTCCTCTTGCATTCTCATCCTGGTCAATGATCCTGACAACCAAGATCCTCAGAGCACGCACGCTCAAGAGGCAGAGGGAGTCCTCGTCTGGGACCTCCTCCCACGTGCCGCCTGCCGGCGAGGCCTCTGCCCGGGCACTTGGCCTGATGGGGCCCGGAGAGCGTGTGACCTGCGTCGCCGCCCACACAGCACCCAGCATCGAGTGCGATGCGGAGCTGATCCGTCAGGTAGCAGTTGTCGCCGAGCAGGAGGCCGATGTGGCTTTGCACAAGCGGGAGGCCGACTGAACCGCCTTCGAGTGTGCGTAAGGCCCTGGAGGGTCGGGTCCTTGCCGACGAGGCCGCCCTTGCGGTGGTGTGTAAGGAGGACCATGACGATGCTGACGCATGGGTAGCTCGGGTGCGGGCAGTCGCCCTCGCGGAGTATCAAGGCGAGCTAGCTAGGAAGGAGGCCCGCCTCCAGCTTTGCTCCGACGTGCTCAAGGGGAGGTGAGTGCGCTGTGAGCCCAGCTGCAGGGCATCGAGGTCAAGCTCCAGGGAGCTCTCGCGACCAAGGAGGTCGTTAAGGCAGAGCTGACATCGCTGTAGGCTCAAGTCATTGAGGCCGTCGGCAGCATGCAGGCGGCCCGGAACGAGGCAGCACAAGCGCGCATGATGGAGTCACAACACGCGGGGCAGTTCCAGGGCCTCACGCACCGCGCTGGTGGCGTGTTGCGTCATTGTGTCAAGGACATCCTGGGGCTACCGAGTGCGCAAGGCGATGGAGGCTACCTCGAATTCTCTCGAAGGTGGTGGAGTCAGGCGTCTCCAATGTGGAGGAGGACATTGAGTCTAGCGCGCGCGACCTCCTGCACTTCGCACTGACGCGCGTCTTCTCCAACCAGCGTCGCCATTACCCCTCCTTCGACCTCTCTAGCATGATGGAACCAGTGCCCTAGGAGCTCTGACGTCCCCTCGGGGGGGAGGTGCGCGAGAACCTAGAGTCACTGGTGGGGCGGTTCGCCTCGGATGCGCCTCCTGAGGTTAGCGGGAGCCTCATTGCCGCATCCTCCGGCGGCCATGACGCCTCCTCCGCTTAAGTTTTTATGTTCTATTCCTGTAAAGTTATGAACCACCAGGCCCCAAGCACGCGCAAGACGTTGCAAGTTACTTTTATTTAACCATTAGTTATTTATCTTGATTTGGACGCCCTCGCTCCCCTGGCGGGGTTTTCTGTCTTCTTTTATGCATCTCCCATGCCCTTGCTGGCTGGGGAGCTGCGTCCGCGGCAAACCTCGCGCTGCTGACGAGGATCCTCTTAGAGCGAGCCCCTTTTCTAGGTGGTAGGGATCCGCGAGGTCGGTGAAGGCCCGCATCGTGCAGCACCCACGATTCCTGCCCTTGATGCGTGATGTGATGTCGAGCGACAGCCCCCGAGGCCTGTAGTATCTACCTCGTGCCTTGCCAGGTCGTCGTCCTTCGCCTGTCCTTTCTCGAGGACCCCTCCTGCAAGTCGTCCCGCCGGGGACCCTGCACTTTGGGTTCCACATGGGGAATTACATCGCCCGAGGCCCCTGCGAGGCGATCGGACGTCTTTGATGTGAGTGGGGACGTGTGCTGGGCCTGGGCCCACTCCACGGAGCCTGTAGGTGGCTACGCCCGACCTGTGACACGTGTGATGCCAAGGGTCATCGGCGTCTGAGCTTACACTCCTGCCCCGCGGGTCTGGCGATGATGCTCTGTGGACACGCGGTGGCCAGAGCTTCTTCGGTACGTGTAGATCAGAGTGACGCGGGACCCATTGTCTAAGAATCAAGCGTGGTGCACGGCGTACGACGGGACATGTGGCCCCCACCACTCTCCACAATGCCTTGGTAACTACCAAGTGCTGTCGTAAAGCCAGAGCGCGGTGTAGGGTCATCATGACTCTTAATCCTGCGGCAAGCCAATAGAGGTAGTGGTGCATGGCGAGCATCCATCAAGACTTTATATAAGGGAGAGGGGAAAATCCCCTTGGCTCATTCTCCCCTCTCTTGACCTCCGTCGCCATTCGCTGTTGTAGTAGCCATGGTACCCGTGAGGAAGTTCTCCACCGCTGAGAAAGTGAAAGGCAGTGATCGGCGAGGTGGGCTCTTCCAGGGTGCCGAGGGGCAGCAGCCATCCTCACGCATCCGTCATCGCGCTTGAGCCACCTTCGCGAGGGCATGGACAACCCCCGTCGGCGGCCCACGCTTGTCCGAGCAGCCACGAAAGAGGCTCCTGTGGGATCACTAGAAGAGTATGTCTAGAGGGGGTGAATAGACTACTAGCAGGAATTTAAAACTACCTCAAGCATAAGTTTAAGTCTTGGCAAATTTTAGCATATATAGCAAGTCTAGTACAGCCTAAACATGCAAGTCATCAAGTATTGCAGCGGAATGTAAGGACATTGCACATGGAAGTAAAGAGTAGAGATAGGGAGATCAAACGCATGAAGGACACGGAGATTTTTCCCATGGTTCCGATAGGTGGTGCTATCGTATGTCCACGTTTATGGAGTCTTCAACCCACGGAGATTACCGGTCACGAGAGTCTACGGAGGGCTCCACCCATAAGGGTCTATGAAGTAGCAACCATGACTATTCCATAATGGCTTCCGTCCACGAAGGACTAGCCTCACCATGGGTAGAACTTCACAAAGTAGGCAATCTCCTTGCCCTTACAAACTTCATGGTTCACTCCACAACACGAAGTAGGAGGCTCCCAAGCGACACCTAACCAATCTAGGAGGCATCACCCTCCAGAAGGTAATAGGCTCGATAATGTCAATGAACTCCTTGCTCTTGTGCTTCAACATGACAGACTCCTCAACACACAATCACTCTCTCATAGATTTGGCTTTGGTGGAAGAGATTGATTGGTGGAAAGCGGGGAGGCTAGAGATCAAGATTCATATGGTTGGAATGGAATGACATGATCTCTACACATGGTTAGGTGCCTCTCTCTCAAAAAATTAATTAGTATGAGTGGGGATCTATCCTGAGTGCTTCTCTTGCGAGTGAGTGGTGGTGGAGGGGTATATATTGGCATCTCCAAAAATCCAACCATTACACCTAATAAGTCAGATTTGGAGACACCAATCTGTTAATCTCGGTGGTACCGAGTTGCCTCAAAGGTAGCAACTTTTGAATCTCAGTGAGACCGATACATAAAACTCGGTTGCACCGATAAGGTGACCAACGGTCAGATTGCCAAACTAGGTGACACCGATTCAGCAAACTCGGTGGGACCGATTTTATGAATTTGGGTAACAGGAAGTTGGCAACCCAAACTTGGTGACACCGAAGCAGTGACACCGAAGCAGAATCGGTTGCACTGATTGACTAGGGTTTGGCTGAGTCTATCTGAGGCTAAGAATCGGTGGCACCAAGTAGAAAGTGTTGGTTGCACCGATTTTGGATATTTGGCTTTGGACAGACTTTTGTGGAAGAGCTTGTGGGTGTATGTGGTGACTATCACTTGTGCACGTATGAGCATTTTGTTCACCAACAATACCTTACCCCCTTTTAATAGTATTGGCTTTCCTATGGACTCAAAGTGGTTTCTCACAAAGTAAAATGTAGAGTCCTCTTGCTTGACGCTTTGTGTAGAATTTTGGGCTCCGCAAAACCCTCAAGGTTCGAACACATGGGCATGTGCAAGGGTTCCCTACTGCCTCTCCCAACCTACCTCTCTACTCGATGGTTACTACGGCGAAGTCGCACGTTGACGAGGAAGAAGATGAACACGACCGTTTACCTAGGTTCGGGCCGCTGTGAAGCATAACACCCTACTCCTGGTTCGATGGATTGCCTCTCGTGGTGGTTTGTGGTTGAACTAGTATAATGGGCTTGAGCCTTGCTAGGGCGCTCAAGGGATGTTCTTGTTTCTCTGCCTTGTGGTGGTTCATCGAGTGGCTAAGTGTTGGATCCGGCGCTACGACATGACCTAGCCTCTATATATAGCGGTGGCCTGGGTCCTCTTCCCTTATCACAATGGTGGGAAGGAATCCCACAACGGCCAATTTTGAAGGGGGACAGGAGTACATCCGCCCCAGTCCAAAGGTGGTCTTCGCTTGCAAAGTGGCCGTCGATGGTGTAGTGGGGGGATCGGCGATGAAATCCAACCTGTAGGGCTCGTGGTCATGGTATCGTAGCACCAGAATAGAAACCTTTGGGCGGCGTTTTGGGAACCCGCGTACGTCCTTTCTCCCTTTGCACAAAAGGGGAAACTACACCGCCTGGGGCGCTGGCGCTCGCCTGTCCTTCCTTGCGTCACCATTGACTCCTAAGGCCTGGCTCTGCATAGAGATCTCCGATGTTCATGAGGGAGCCTGAGGAGGCCCATCCTTGCTGGTCTCGGGGCCGTTCTTCCTTGCAAGCCCTGGGTCCTTGCGAGGGCCTTGTCTTGAGTAGATCTGTGCCAGGCCATGCCTGGCTAATGATGTGGGCCATGTCCTGGGCCGCAGGCAGGTAGGGTTGGGTACCCCCATTCCTAGAACACCGACAGTAGCCCCCGGCCCCAAGGTGCGCTTGAGACGGCTTCAGGGCGAAGTTTTGAGGAAGGCTCGAAGCACCACAGGCCCCAAACTCCTGTGAGCCAGGCTTTACATGCGTCAGACGCACGTGCGGTGACGCCCCCGCTCCCCCAAGGCGTCAGGAACCGCCCCAAGTCAAACCAATGTGATGCCTGTGCACATCGCCGACCATCATTACCTTTCCTTGAATGTTGTTGCCACCTCAGCCTTCCCTCCTCGGTCCAAGCGGATGTGACCCTTCAGAGGGTGCACTCCTCTCAGGATGCGAGGGTGCATCGGTTGCCCCCCGGCTATACATAAGCAAGCGAGGGCGAGTAAACCCTCACTACAAATTCGTCTCCTTTGCTTCCCAACCTCCAAGCCACTGCTCTCCCAACCATGCCTTTAGTGAGGTAGCATTCCGCCGCCGAGAAGGGGAAGGCCCTCGAGGAGAGCCCTGCTCCACCGCCGCCCAAGAGGGGCCGTAGACGCCTCCGGAAGTATGTTGCAACACCAGCGGTAGCTCCCAGTGGGCACGGCCATACTCCAGTGCAGTCTTGGGTTGTCATTAGTGGTCGTGGTGCGGGATCGACCACGACGGGAGGGTGATGGTGGCGTCCCCGCCACCACCCCTACTAATCCATCCGGCCGAAATGGACCGAGAGTCCGTGGTGTGGGCAAAGAGGTCAGAGGCCACCTGGCTTCAACTCCCCAGCTCCTTCGCGGGAGCACTACCGGCTGGGGGGCTGACGGCCTATGGCTGCATGCCAATCGCTGCTGTAGCGCGGCGTCATGGGTGCAGGTCAAGGTCACCCTGAAGGGCTATGTGTTTCTGGTCCGTGAGGTGTAGGAATTCGCCCGCACCCATGGCCTGGTGGGGTGGCGCACCCTCCACTTCAAGTACGAAGGGATGGCGATGCTCTTCGTCAAGGTCTTCTGTGGCGAGGGCGAGCGCCTAGGGTGTTGCCCGGAAGATGTCGGCCACGGCGATCTTGAAGATGAGCTTGGCCTTCGCGATGATCGTCGTACATCTAGCAACAGTGACACCCCCTTCAAGGGGAACCCGAGCGGCAGCAGCGACAGCGACGGCAGCAGCTACGATGCGCCACCGCATCGCCGTGCCCGGACCTCAGGGGGTTTCCAACCATTGCGGCACCGCTCCTCCGCTCGTGAAGCCTCCGCATTGGCACACCTCCACGAGCACGTGAAGGAGGAGGAGGACACCAAGTGAGCGCTGATGCGCGGGCCCCAGAGCTCCTAAAGCGGTAGCCCCCGTGGGGGGCTTTTTCCTTCTTTTCCTGCCACTGCAATCAAAGAACCAAGAAAGGCCCTGCGGGCGTGTAATGAACTTGGGTGCTAGCCCCTTTTGTCTGTGCTTTGGTTAGGCGTCTAGAATTTTGTGTTTTCGTTAATTGAGGCTGCCTTTCGATTGTAGTTAGGATACCTATCTTGGCATGCTCGTTGTAGGCTCCAGGGGAGGCCTGGCCATGGTGCTTGGTGAGTCTGGTTGTCCTATGATCCTCTTCTCCTTATAGGTGATGCAAGTTGGGAGCCCTTTTGGCACTCTGTGTCGTCAGGCCCCAGTCCCGCACATTTCCCTACCACCACAGATGCATCTGACCAAGGACGCAACTGCAGGGTGAGGCCTCTACAACCTAAATGCCGACCGGATCACCAAGGACGACATCGAGGCTGCAAGTGGCTTTATGACCAGTAAGGCTCCTAAGGCGTGATGCTCAGGAGCCCCCTTTGACGCTCAAGCAGCTCTATCTCGGCCAGTCCCAGTCCAGCACATTTCCCTACCACCATGGTATTCGACCGGGTAACCAAGGATGCAACCACGGGGTGAGGCGCCGACACCCCCGATGCCGACCGGATCACCAAGGACGGCATCGGGGCTGCCTGGTGGCTATATGACCAGCAAAGCTCCTGAGGCGTGTTCCTCAGGAGCACCCCTTAAACGCTTGAGCAATGCCCTAAAGAAAATTTTGTTTCCTACCCCGGGAGGGGTGGGCCTTCCGAGGCTCCGAAATGGCGCGTCGAGGGGTGAGTGGAGCCCCCGATTGAGTATGAAGTGTCTCGTGCCTTCTAGCTCATTCGGGAGTACCACGCGAGGATCCGGGCGCCAAGGCCTTGGTGAGTTGCGAGCACCATGCCCCCCAGCCCCCACTCGCGAGGTGCGAGGGGGAGGGGAGCAAGCGAGTGCCCGTCCTAAAGAGAGAAAACCCAAGATGGGAAATGGCAATGAACACGAACCCCTGGCCCGTTTCTTGAAAACATGATTTGAAAAACCCTGAGTTTTGTTCCAGGAAGTGGCAAATAACAGCCGCGTCAGGCACCGAGAATAGTCTTCGTCTTCCCCCAGCGTTGAGCGTAGGGCATCCACATTACATGGGCATTGTCATTTGTGGGTAGTGTTGACTTCTCCGCCAGCATGGATCTGTGGCTGGCACATTGCATGGGAGTAACCCCTCGCCATCCTCAGGGGGCTCCGGGCATATATATCACGCTCATTATTAAATGAGAGTGTCACAGGTAGAATCTCCGGAGGTGCTGGATGTTCTAGGCGTTCTGGATGGGGACCCCGTCCTGGCTTGTAGATGTGAGCGACCTTGAATAGGCCCTCCCACATGGGAGAGAGCTTGCGCAAGCCCTCCCTAGAGAGGCTTTGAGGGTCTTGGAGCGGATGTTATGACAGTGGTAGCACCATAGCGCTTGTTCATACCTTGTAGCTCGGAGCGAGGCTTGGCAACAAGATTCTTCCCCAAGAACGGGGTCCGTTTCCCACGCGGTGTTCTGACGCTCCTTGTCGAATGCCATTACCCGAGGGGAGCGGTGCTTGACCTCGTGGGGGAGGACGGCTTCGGCTCCACAGACGAGGAGGAATAGGCCGAGACCGACGCTCCAGAAGATTCCAGAAGATTCCCCTTAGTTTCCGTTTTCATTTGTGTTCTATTTTGGTTGTTGCATTCATCATCGCATCATTTGCATCATCGGCATTGCATCGTCAACCGTTTTCGAAAACTTGCATTCGTTCGTAGTTGCCGGTTCTCTCCGTTTCGCCGTTGCTCGTTTCAGGCCAGCCACACACGCACGCGCCCGCGGCACCTTTTAAATAAAACCGTTTTTAGCGCGTGCAAAAATATTCTCGGATCGAGTTGAAACTTGTTGTGCGGTCTTGTTATAGCTTACGTAGACCGCCTGTCGAATTTCGTCGCGATCCGAGCTCGTTGGATACCCTGTCGGTCAGTCGCAGCAGAGAGGTTATCGGTAGTTATCGGGTTTCCGTCGGACGTTTGCTCTTGTCACGGGTCGCACCATTCACTCTCTCTTCCCCTCATTGCCCCTCTGCACAGTCCTCGCAGCCCGTCCCTCCGCTTCCGGACCGTCGGGTCGACACCCGGCAGTCCGAAACGGACAGTGCGGTAACCCCAGCCTGAATCCCTATAAATAGGCCTCGTTCCGCGTGCCCCAAATGCTAGCCAGCTTCTCTCCCACCTATAGCCAGCCCGCCGAGCCCATCTGGGCCCGTTCGAGCCGATCCGGGCCCGATCCGGCCGTTCCGGAGCTCTCCCGAAGCTCCCGAGCTCATCCATGGCGTCCCCGCAGTGGCCGTTGCTCCCGCCGCCGCGCCACCTCGCCGGAGCTGCCGCAACTCACCGCCGGACCTGGCCAGAGTTCCTCTCCTCGCCTCTCCCTTCTCCTTCCTCTCTCCCTCTCTCCTCTAAGCACCGGCTTCCTCTGTGCCCGCAGGTCGCCGCTGCCGCTGCTGCTGCGCAGGTCGCCGCCGCCGTCGCAGGTCGCCGCGCCGCCTCTCTCCGGCCTCCTCGCCGCCGGATCCGGGCCGCCGCCGCCCGTTCTCGCTCCTCCACGCCTGTGCCGCCAGCCATCGCCAGCCTGCCCCATGGGCGCTGCCGTTGCCTGGTCCCGATCCGGTCAAGCTCGGGACGAGGACGAGCCAGCGCTCGATCTCCTCGACCCCGGTGACCCGTTGCGTCGCCAGTTGGGCTCGGCCCAGTCAGCCTTGAGCCGGCCCAGCCGCTCCCTTCGCCTGTCCCCAGCTCCCCTGCCCAGCAACCCCTGCAATCCGGCCCAGTTGGCCCAAGGGTGAGCCTCCCTTTTCTTTTTCTTTTAGGGTATTATTGCGTTTAATTCATGTAGATATATCCGTGCACCGTTTCAAAATGGTTCCAACATGTAAGTTGTTTAGAATATTGCGTAGAATTTTAACATGTCATTTTCATCCTTGTTAAAAATTATCAACATGTCATTTTCATGCCATATTGCATTTTGACATTTAAATGCATTTTCATAAATAAATAAACATGCATCGGAATTAATATTACCTCATATTAAAAATGTTCATCTAATCCGCATCGCATTTTCAGGCATGAGAAAAATATTGGCATGATGATTGCAATTATTTTGCATTAATGGTTTGCTCTAACATGAATAGGCCTATTCCCGAGTATTTAATTGAGATTAATTTACTACATGAACATATGCATATTATATATGTTTTCGGGGTAGAAAAATATATAGGATTTAACTGTGCATTTAGTTTTGCCATTTGAGCATGTTTGTGTACATGTCATTTTCACCGTGATGCCCTTTTGTCATTTTCGTAGGAATGAATCCGTGCATGATATGAAAATATTTTCAACATGTAACTTGCTCGTTGGTGTGTGTCCTAGCCCATGGTCATTTTGTTTGTCATAGAAATGCATGTTTAGCTGTTGTTACGCTGTTATCTACTTGCTATAAAAATCTGCTATTTTCGAGGGTCCTAAATATTTCTAAGTCTGGAATCTGTTATATTTTGTTGCTGTCTTGCCATGTGATTTGTTAGTGATCTAGACCTCTTTTGTGGTAGGTGTAATGGAGTTATTTGTTGTTGGTAGTGCCCTCTAGTATGCTGGTAAGTTTCATGCCATTTCATGACTTGTAGCCTATAGTTTCACTTCTGTCAATATGGCCTCGTGATAAAAACTGCACTGTCCAAAACTGCTATTTTCACTAAGTCTGAAACTGTTATTAAGTTGCCTTCTTGTGAGCTACCTACTAAGTGATCCATGCTTGTTTTGCTTATGATATGTGAAGATGAAATGAAATTGGTGTTGTATGCTATTGCCCCATGCTTAGTTTGTGCATTTCGGAATCTGGTAGCTTGTTCTTTTCTCATGTTCAAAATGCTATGTTGCTGTTTTTGGCAGATTTCAACTAAACTTCTTTTGTTGATTGTGGTTGAACCGTAGCTCCGTTGAGGGCATTCCATATATGAAACTTGCTTAGAATATCTTGTAGTTTCATAATAACCTGGTGCATTCATGATTTGAAGTGTTTGTGAATGTTTTCCCCATGCAGTTGCATTCATGACATGTGCATCTTGTGTTGGTCATATCTTTTGAACCGTAGCTCCGTTTGAGATGTTCTATATATGTAAATCGACTAGAATTGCATGTAAAATAACATGGTGATGCTTATTTTGCCGTTTAACAAATATAAAATATGTTTAGATCAGATCTGGACCAAATTCATAATTAACATATGGGGTCATTTCGGAAATGCTATAAGTTGTTTCCGACCTCATTTAAGATGCCTAGATAGTATAGTTTACTTATGCTTCACCTCTTGCCATGTTTAACAACATTTAATATTGTCGTGTACCTAACGGGAGTGAACTAAATAATTCGAATGTGGAGTTTCGTCAATATGTAACCCGTTGCATATTGAGCTTCACTTAATGTGTAGAGTTATTTGAATGATTGTCATGCCTTGCATATTTAATCCGGACATGCATCATATTTGTTGTGCATCGTGTTTTGCATATGTTGTGGTGTATCTTGTGTTGATTGCTTATTCGGATTGCTTCTCCTCGATAGAGTTCCGAAAGCGTTCGGAGTGTGAGGATTCGTTTGACTACGATGGTTCTTCTTCTTCATGGACTCGGTCTTCTTCTGAGCGGGATCTCAGGCAAGATGACACATTTCCCTGGATACCACTACTATCATTGCCATGCTAGTTGTCTCGTCTTTATCGTTATGTCTCGCTACCTACCACTTGTTTTGATAAGCCTCCCAACATTGCCATGATAAGCCTCTAACCTCCCCAAAACCCAGCAAAACATTGTTTGGCTATGTCACCGCTTGCTCAGCCCTTCTTATAGCGTTGCTAGTTGCAGGTGCAATTGTTTCCATGTGTCAACATGGATTTTCCCTGATATATCATAATATTGCTGCTAATTAACTTAATGCACATATATACTTGGTAAAGGGTGGAAGGCTTGGCCTTTTGCTTGGTGTTTTGTTCCACTCTTGCCGCCCTTAGTTACTTGTGAACCGGTGTTATGATCCATAAATGAGCGCTCCTAACATGCTCGGGGTTGTTATGGGGACCTCCTTGATTTTCAGGTTGGAATAAAACTTGTCTGGCAAGGCCCAACATTGGTACTACATTTGCCTAATTAATGAACTTGCATAGGGGATATTTTTCCGGACCCCGTGGATAATTAATCAACAACCCGGGCCAGTGCTCCGCATGAGTGTTGGTCCAACCTGTGAACCGCCGGTGGCTACCAAGGGCAACTCTGTGTTTGGCCTACCGGAAGTTTGGACAATCCGTAGTGCCCTGAGAACGAGATACGCGGCTCCTATCGGGATTGTCGGCACGTTGGGCGGCCTTGCTGGATTTGTTTTACCTTTCTCGAACGTCGCGAGTGAGGAACTCTGATTGTCTTCGGGATAACTCGAGGTGTTGGGTTTCCTTCGGAATTGCCTAGGAAGATCACGAGATCCGTGGTTGAGGTTATTCCCGCTGAGTGTGGTTAATTTGTGATGGACGAGTTGGAGCACCCCTGCAGGGTTAAATCTTTTCGAGAAGCCGTGCCCGCAGTTATGTGGCAAACTTGGATACTTTGTTTAACACCCGTTCATAGCAAACTTGAAGTAAACTCTAATAAAATACACCAACTGTGTGCGTAACCGTGACTGTCTCTTCTCGTGAGTTCTTATCCGGAAGAGAACACGGTGGGGTTATGTTTGATGTAAGTAGGTGTTCAGGATCAGTTAGTGATCAATGCTAGTTCACGTCCGTTGTGCGTAGACCACCATACCTTTATTTCTGTACTCGTAAGTTAGCCACTCAAATATATGCTTAGTCGCTTGCTACAGCCTCACCACTTAACCATACCTTACCTATTAAGCTTTAATAGTCTTGATACCCTTGGAAATGAGATTGCTGAGTCCCTGTGGCTCACAGATTACTACAACAACAGTTGTAGGTACAGGTAATGTGATGATTTGACGTGAGCGCGTTGCTTGATTGACTTGGAGTTCTTCTTCTTCTTCTTCTTCTTCAATCTTGGATGGGTTCCAGGCGGCAGCCTGGGATAGCAAGGGTGGATGTCATTTTATCGTTTGATTTCGTCCATAGTCGGACCCTACTCTTGTGTATGATGTTTGAGATGTTATTGTGTTGCTGTGAATCTGATGTAGCTTGTGGCGAGTGTAAGCCAATTCCATATACTCATCTCTTCTATACATGTACTTGTAATGATAAACATTCTTGCGAACGCATCGAGATGCGCTTCTATCCCCTTTGAGGCCCTCGTGCCAAATAAGGATAGGACCGCATCTTGGGCATGACAAGGGTCTCGCCAATGGGCTTGGTTACGGTGGTGCGGATGGAACACAACATGGAATGGAGCTCGTCAACCCAGCCCCTGCTACAAGCTTCTTGTTTCTTCTTGAAGCTCCTTGCCTTGAGGCCTCGCAGGACCTCCACTTTGGCGCGCTCCGCCGGACTGTTGCTCTTTGGGTGGGCAACTGAGGCGTAGCAAATCTGCGTTCCAAGGTTAGCGCAGTAAGAATTGAAGATGCTACTTGTGAACTGTGAACCATTGTTGGTGAAGATGCAGTTTTGATGCCGAATAGGCTCACGATGCCCTTGATGAACTTGACGGCCGACCCAGCCGGGATGGTGCGCACTGGCTCCACCTCGGCCCATTTGGTGAACTTGTAGATGGCGACGTAGAGGTAGTGGTATCTACCCGCTGCCCACGAGAAAGGACCCAATATGTCCAGCCCCCAGACCACAAAGGGCCAGGAGAGTGGGATGGTCTAGAGGCCTTGGGTAGGCTGGTGAATCTGCTTGGCATGGAATTGGCAGGCCTCACAAGATCGGACCAACTCTATGGTGTCGTTAAGCGCCGAGGGCTAATAGAAGCCTGATCGGAATGCCTTCCCTGCAAGGGTAAGAGACAAGGAGTGGTGCCCCCAATCCCCTCAGTGGATGTCTTCCAGCAGCTCGCACCCCTGCTCCTTGGAGATGCACTGCAGCAAGACGTTGTTCGGGCGCCTGCGCTACAAGTTGTCGTCTTGCAGGCAATAGGCCGTGGCCTACCTGGCTACATGCTCTACGTCTTCCTCCTTTTTTGGCAGCATGCTATGAATCATGTATGCCTTGAGCTCCTGTATCCAGTCATCGATTGAGGCTCCTGTGCCAGGAGAAATCGGGCTCTTGAGGTTGGGCCACAGTCCAGAGCCCCAAGGGGCGACACCAGGGGGAGCTCCTCACTTTGTGGCACCGGGTCATCAGAGAGCTATGCGGCAGAGGGTTTGAAGAGCCGCTCCTCGAAGACGCCCGACCCTTGGGGCTCACGTCGTGACGCCCTCTTGGTGATGTCACCATCTTCCTTGTTTCTGCCGCACGGGATGTGTTGCAATTCCAAGCCCTGAAAATGTTTTTCAATCTTACGTGCCTCTTCCAAGTATGCCTCCATATTCTCGTCCTTGGGTGTATACTCTTTGTTGGAGAAGTTGACGAGGAGCTGGGAGTCGCCTATGACGGAGAGACACCAAACCCCCAAGGTCGTCGCTGCCTTGAGACCTGCGATGAGGCCCTCATACTCCGAGATGTTGTTGGAGACCTTCTCCCCGTGCGGGAAAAACAGATGCACGGCGTAGCAAAGCTTGTCGCCCGCCGGGGAAGTGAGAACGACCCCAGCCCCTGCTCCCACGTGCGTGAAGGCTCCGTCAAAATGCATGGTCCAACCCTCTGGTGTCTCATCACCGGGGGTGAGGGACTGACTCCCGTACAGCCCCCGAACAGGGGCGTCTGTCCACTCCGCCATGATGTCTGCCAGGGCCGCCCCTTTGATGACCCTGGTCATGCTGAATTCTATGTTAAAGGCCTGCAGCTTGATGTTCCACTCGGCAACCCTTCCCGCTACATTGGGGTTGCGCAAGAACTTTTCCAGGGGGTATGCGGAGATGACCTTGATGGGATGCCCCTGGAAACAGTGGCGTAGCTTTCTCGAAGCGACAAGGAGCAGTAGGAGGAGCTTCTGTTGCATGGGGTAGCATGAGTGTGTGTCCCGTAGCACCGTGCATATGTAGTTGACCGGGTGTTCGACGAGGGTGAGGTCTTCCGTGGTGTCCTGTCTTGCGGCGGGCTTAAGAGGCTCTGGTGCCCCAAGGGCCATCGAAGCGGTTGGGCCCTCATGAGGATTAGGCGGCTCGGGAGCTGTTGGAGCAGGTGGGGCCTCATAAGGGTTTCTTCGGACCTTGCAATCCCCCTTGCTCCATGCCTGGAAACCCGCTCATGCTCGGTGACGCAGCGCAAGTGTTGGTCCGTTCCTTCCTGACTGCCACCAATGGAGCACTGGCGGAGTGGGGGTGGTAGCCAGGTATAGTAGCAATGGCTCTCGAGGGCGAGGCGCCACCATCATCGGCAGGCTCATGAGGTATTGCTTGAGTTCCTCGAAGGCAGTGTCTGCCTCCAGAGTCCATTCGAAGGGCCCCTTTCTCTTCATGATCTTGAAGAACGACAAGGCCTGCTCACCAAGCTTGGAGATGAAGTACCCCAAGGAGGTCACGCAACGCGCCAACTTCTGCATTTCCTTGAGGGTCTGGGGCGCGCTCATCTTGCTTATGGATTTGATCTTCTTCGGGTTTGCATCGATCCCTCGGTGCGACACTAGGAAACCAAGCAGCTTCTCCGAGGGGATTCCAAAGACGCACTTTTCAGGGTTGAGTTTCAGGTTTACCTCCCTCAGGCTAGCGAACGTCTCCTCCAAGTCCACGATCTGGGTCTTGGCCTCCTTGTACTTGACCACGATGTCATCGACGTAAGCTTCTGCATTTCTCCCAAGCTGCTGCCCCAGGGCGATGTGCATCAGCATCTGGAAGGTTGCTCCAGCGTTCCGCAGCCCGAAAGGCATGTGATGGGGTTATTACTCCTAGGTAGGCGCAAGCTACGGGGTTCTCTCCTCCGCTTCAATAAAAATCACGTCGTCGGCTCGTCCTTGGCCAGCGGGCATGTTGCCGCCTGCCTCATGGTCGGCTGGCGTGCGGCCTGCAGGCTCGTTGCCGGCTGGCTCATGGCCGGCTAGCCTGGGAGCCGGTTCGGCCCTGGCTGACTAGGACACGGCCGGCTGCCTACAGGCCAGCCCTTCCGTTGGCCCTCGAGCGATAAGGCTCCCGTCCTATCTCTCTGCGCGTGTACGGCGACAAGACAAGACCCCCACGACGAGCCCCTGCATGGCCACAGTAACCATTGACACGCGAGCGCGCGTGGCTACAGTGCAACCGGTCATACCACTGACATCGGCTGACCGCGATCGAGCGGGGAAACAGTGTCGTCATGCGCCAACCTACTCCATTACCTTCCCCCGCATGGCTACAGTAGTATCGGCCGTACCGGATACCTAAGCCGACTGGCACAAGGCGATGTTGCTTGGGCGGCCCGTGCCGTGGCAGGTGGACGCGGGACAATCGCGGAGCCGGCTGGCGGGCCATAGTGGGTGATGGGATCACGCAGCGAGAGGGCCCCACGGGCAACGAGACGGCTCAAGGAGTGGACCCCCTAGCCAGCCTGAGAGGCTGCCTGCCAGGTCCCCCATCCAGTACTTTAGCAATATTGTAAGCCAGGGGGTTGACCTATAACCCCCCCCCCGAGCCCCCCCATGCAGGGCGAGAGACTTCACACACACACATGGGATCTTTTCCTCCCACATCCACTCACGTAGCAAAGGACGTGGGCCCCCTATCATCCCACACCTCTCTCCCTCTCCCTTGCTCTCGCTGACGCTAGGGCCCATGCGTCAGGTTCAAGTCTGGCCGCATGCGCACGCCCGCAGCTCAGCTGGGCCGGCCTGGCCGGTTGGGCCCGGTACGGCTGGGCATTTGGCCCAAGGCATCAAGGCCCTTTTCTTTTTCTTTTTCAGTAGGTTTTCCAACAATCCCATAGGATTAAATAAAAAATCCTAAGCCAAATATTTTCCACCATAAATCTGAGAATATTCTATAGAATTTTATAGTGCCATTTGTGAAATATTTTGAAAATATTTTATTTACTAAACCCCCTTTTGGCATTTTTAGACTTTGTTATAAATAGTTTTAAAAACCTTTTCACCCCAAAACCTTAGACAAATATTCTTAGAATAGTTTGTAGTATTTATAAGAATAGATTAACACTTTATTAGTATATTTTTGTGCTTTGTTTTTTTGTGATGCTTATTATTTCCATTATTTATCATGATGATAGATTGTGCTATTGACGAGGGAGTTAGACCCGAAGACTTTGTTGAGCCAGACAAGCAGTCGTTTGACCATGTAAATAAACTTTTCATGCATGTCATATAACACTTTATATTCCGATGAATTGATCACGTGATGTAGTAACCACTTCGGCGGGTTGCCTCTGATACATTCTTGATTGATACTTGCAGTGTGCATGACCCTACCTCCTTATGAGGGTTGTGTGGGTAGGAGTAGATAGGATGCTAGTAGTTAATATGCAAGTGGGATGGGAATATGCATGGTGATGGAAACATAGTGTTTTCAAAGACTTTTTGAAAACCCCGATGGGTGCCACTAATGCCCCAGGGAAATGATGTTGAGTTGGGTAGCCACTTGAGAAAGAAGAGGTATACCGGAGCAAGTGAGTGTGTGTGGTTTCAAAAACAGATTGGTGTAAATTCCGACCGTTACTCCAACCTTACATGCACAACCACTCTACCCCTATATGGTATGAGGCTTTGTTGATTACTATGGTTGGTGCTAGCAGGGAGGCTGCATTACTAGTGGCTAGAGTGAAGTGGTCACTCTCGAGACGGGGTCGTCCCGGATTGGAAGGCCATGCGCTGTCTTTACAGGCACCGGGCACACCGTTGTGTGCCCTCATGGATGATACGTGTGATGTATATCATGAGGGATGACACCAACGAGTGGACTCTTTGTTTAGTATCACCATGGGAAAGGCATTGTTCTCATGCTTACCTCGCGTATGTAATATACCGCGACTCGTGGCTGACACGGAAGTACCTCGAGTCTTGTGGGTAAAGTGTGCAACCTCTGTAGAGTGTAAAACTATTCGAATAGCCGTGTCCATGGTCAAGGACAGTTGCATGACCGCTCTGTGCTACGTCCAAATGTTTCCTAAACTTGGTGTGCACGTGTGTGGATGACAAAGAGTGGATACTGGAAATAAGTCAGATGACTTTACGTGATGACTAAACATAAGATGTTCAACCCCTTGATTATGATGATATCTGGAACTTGTTCATACGGATATCGGCCAACTATTGATGCATGCTTACATAAGTTACTTGATCATGGCATTTCATACAAAATTAGCTTTCTGCAAACTACCTATTAGTGCTTTACCATGCATAGTTATTTCCTTGTTCCAACATGGGTTGCTTGCGAGTAAATTCAAAGTAATCATTGGCTTGCCACTGGTTATTTAATTGGCTAGGCATGGAAGAGCAGGAGTGTGGTGAAGAGTTCGATGGTGACGAACACGCGAAGTACGACACTTCGCAGTCAGAATGCCTATAGGTTTAAGGCAGATGGCATGGGTTCACGCTTTCGACCAAGATTCCGCAGTTTGTTCTGTTTAAGTGTTTCACCCTTGCAGCCCTATCTATGTAAGACTTGACCTCCATGGTCTTTATTTGTGTACGATGGTATGTAAGGATGTAAGACTCTTGTTATTCGGCTTATGTGTGTTTAGTGAGCATTGATCTCCGGGATCACTATACACGTGCATTCAGTGATCACGACTTATGAGTCGGGGTCCACACAGAGCTGGTATCAGAGCCATCATGACTATAGGAAGACCTTAGTTACCATGGACGTTAGTTAGGATAAAACCGTTTTCAAAACTACACCTAGCACCTATACTTAGGTGTTCTTCACTATTTACCACTTCTATTCTTCACACAACAACCTGCTGACTCTTCTCCCTTCAAACTTTGTAGATGATCATCATACCCGAAGCCCTCCTAGCATGTGGCTTTCCCTTAGTCCTTGGGAATAGCCTGGACAAGTGCCAGTTTTGCCGACCACCCATTTTCCTCTATCACGGGCACTGGGTCGATGCCATCACGGAGGAGTACCATGTTGATGTGGTCATGAAGGCAAACGACTCCCCGACCAGTTGGTTCATTGATGGCCCACAGATGGGGACCCTAGCACTCGCAGTCGAGACACCTGCACGGAAGGCACTCATCCACCTTCGAGGGATCATCCCAGGGATGGATGACGAACTAGCTACTCTCTATCTACCCTTCAGGAGGGATGATATCGGCGAGAGTTGGACATTGGTTCCATCTAAGGAGGATGGGACACCACTCAGATTCCAGACCTACTTCAGCCTCTCTGCCAATAGTGTGGCTCACCACTCGATTAAGGAGTCTGTGAAGCTCCGCAAGGAACTTCACCACACCTGGGAGCTACTTCGACAAGCCAAGACGAAGTCAGACAGGATCAAGAAGGATGGGGCCCCCGAGGGACAACCAACCGTCGCTTACAAAGGAGGAGCACCCCTAGCTAGAGATGCACCCAGACGTCGTCATCACATGAGTGCGAAGGAGTACCGTGAGTTCTTCACAGACCCACCGACGAAGCATCATTCAGATGGACCTCCTCGTTCTCCGACTCCCTCGACCGGAGACGATGCCCTTCCGGAAGACAATCAAGAAGAAGATCTAGAGGAGCGTGACTATGAGACCGAGCACTCCACCACCTGAGTTCGAGAACCCCTAGGGTAGGATCAGTCATGTACCCCTCATGCAAAGTCAAGTCCGTGTAATGGCTCATATGAAACCATGGGTGCTTGTTGTTTATTTTGTTGTTTGTGTTTCGATGCAAGTCACATTTTTGCCTTAGGCAACATGTAAGTGACTCCATCGTCTAACTTATCTTAATATATGTATAGGTCTTTCGACCTTCGTTTTACCACACTTGCACTATACCAACCCCCTTAGGTGCGCTTTCCATTGTTGCTTTCCCTTTTGTCTATCCCAGTTGTTTGACTTGTCTGCTCCAAACAGGATGGTGCTGCTACCCGCAACAGCACCTTTGCCAACCCTAAGGCCGGCAACTCAAGCCAGCAACAGGGAGCTAGTGGGGCTGCTCAGGATGGAGGACACTAGGAGCAACCACAAGGCGACATTCCCCCGCCACCACCTCCACTTGAGAACATGACCATAGCTCAGTTTCTCCAAGTTCTCCGGCAAGAATGCCAAGCCAACAATGCTGCTATTCAGCAGATGGAGCAAGTCCTTGTGAACAACTAGCAGCAAGGCAGGAACAGCAATGGCCGCTCCACTCTGTCTGAATTCATGAGGAATTCACCCCAACCTTCACCGAGACTGCTAAGCCCTTGGATGCTGGCGACTGGATCCGCACCATCGAGGACCTCCTTGCACTGGTCAACTGCAATGAGGATCATGAGAAGTTGCTTTATGCCTCTCACTGCCTCGGAGGTACCGCCGGAGCTTGGTGGGATGGATTCAAGGTCATGCAAGGCAATCGTGTGATCACTTTGGATAACTTCAAGGAAGGATTCCGCACCGCCCACATTCCTTCCGAGAGCATGCCTATCAAGAAGAGAGAATTCCGAGCGCTGAAGAAAGGAAGTGGCTCTGTCAAGGAGTACCTACAGAAGTTCAACCTGCTGTCAAGGTATGGACTTGAAGATGTCAACACGGAGGCTGCCAAGAAGGAACGCTTCATGGAAGGACCTCAGCAGACCCTGCAGTATTAGGTCATCGTCTGCGACTGTGATACCTTCTTCGACTTGGTAAACAAGGCCCCCATTCTGGAAGACAAGCATCATGCCATAGATGACACTCGCAAGCACAAGATGATCAACAAGGGTAGATCCAGCAACCAGAAGCCTCGCCCCTAGGAGCCAGCCCGAGCCAAGCCAACCTATCAACCGAAACAGGCTATTCCTCCTGCACCTCGTCCGAGCTACCAGCCTCGGCAGTATGCCAATCCTAGATCGGTTTACAACAACCCAATAACAACAATGGCGGTAGGAACTACAACAACAACCCTGTACAAGTCACTTGTTTTGGATGTGGTTAGCCCAGACACATCTCTAAGTTGTGCCCCAACAAGAAGGCAGAAGCACCGCGCCCCAATGCGCCAAGCCAAGGTCAAGGCAGTGGTGCGCCTTCAAGGAACCTAGCTCCCCGCAACCAGCCGAACAATGGCACAGGTCATGTGAATCACGTCACCGCTGAGGAATCCTAGGAAGACCCGGACGTCATACTGGGTACGTTCCTCATCAACTCAACCCAAGCAACAGTATTGTTTGATTGTGGAGCTTCACATTCTTTTGTCACTCAAAAGTTTGCATGAAAGATTGGTATGAAGCCCACACCCCTGGGTACTCATATGATGATACAAACCCCGGGTTCGGTTATGAAGTCCAAGGTAGGATGTAAAGGAGTGGAGATCATCATCAATGGGGTAGACTTCTTAGTAGACCTTATAGTTCTGGAATAACCAGGCTTGGACATCATCCTTGGCATGAATTGGTTGACCAAGAACCAAGGCTACTTAGATTGTGCCAAGACGACCGTCACCATAACCAATATCCAAGGAGTGGAAGTCAAGTATGTTCCCAACCCTGCCTCAACTCAAGCCCCTCAGGCTAACTGTCTATCGGGAAATGAGTTGGATCAAGTGTCAGTGGTATGTGAATACCCGGATTTATTTCCTGATGAGCTGACCGGGATGCCACCTGACAGCAACATTGAGTTCATCATTAAACAAATGCCCAGGTCCAGGCCCATCTATAAGAATACCTATAGGATGGGATCTGAAGAGTTGGCTAAATTGAAGAAGCACCTGGCAGAGCAGCTCAGAAAAGGATTCATTCGCCCTAGTGCCTCTCCTTGGGGGTCGCCTGTTCTGTTTGTGTCAAACAGGGATGGAACTATCAAACTATGTGTCGATTACCGATCTCTCAATGAAGTCACATTAAATAACAAGTACCCACTTACCAAGATTGAAGACCAGTTCAATCAGTTGAACGGAGCCAAGGTGTTCTCCAAGATCGACCTCAGGTATGGGTAGTACCAGCTGAAGATCAGACCCCAAGACATTCCAAAGACGGCGTTTGTAACCCGGTATGGCCTGTATGAATACACGGTGATGTCATTTGGGTTAACCAATGCCCCTGCCTACTTCATGTACCTCATGAACAAGGTCTTCATGGAATACTTGGACAAGTTTGTTGTCATCTTCATTGATGACATACTCGTCTTCTCCAAGTCTAAAGAAGAGCATGAGAAACACTTGAGATTGGTACTAGACAAGCTTAGTGAGAACAAGCTTTATGCCAAGTTCAGCAAATGTGAATTCTGGCTACATGAAGTCGGATTCTTGGGTCATGTGTTGACTGCAGAAGGATTGTTAGTGGATCCTGCTAAGATTGAAACCGTGACTGAATGGCAATCCCCAACCACTGTGAAGGAAGTCAGGAGCTTCCTCGGACTCGCAGGATATTATTGCAAGTTCGTCGAAGGATTCTCGAGCATTGCTTGGCCCATGACTCCACTTCTGAAGACGGACAAGAAGTTTGAATGGATGGCCAAGTGCGATGAAAGCTTCCAGGAGCTCAAGAAGAGATTGATCACAACCCCAGTTTTGGTCACCCCCGATATTCACAAGCAGTTTGTGATATATTGTGATGCATCGAGAACTAGGCTTAGAGGTGTTCTGATACAAGAAGGCAAAGTTGTAGCATATCTTTCCAAACAGCTACGTCCTCATGAAGAGAACTACGCTACTGATGATCTTGAGTTGGCAGCCGTGGTTCATGCCTTGAAAACATGGCGACATTACCTTCTGGGGAAGCGATGTGAGATATACACTGACCACAAGAGTTTGAAGTATATTTTCACCCAAAGGGAATTGAACATGAGTCAGCAAAGATGGTTAGAGTTGATTAAAGATTACGACCTCAGTGTTCAATACCACCCCGGAAAGGCTACCGTGGTAGCAGACGCCTTAAGCAGAAAGGCTTGTTCCTTGAATGCTATGATTATGGAAAGGCTACCCTATTGGAAATATTCCCTAGAGGCAATAATAAATTAGTTATTATCATATTTCCTTATTCATGATAATCGTTTATTATCCATGCTAGAATTGTATTGACGGAAACACAGATACATGTGTGGATACATAGACAACACCAAGTCCATAGTATGCCTCTAATAGACTAGCTCGTTGATCAAAGATGGTTAAGGTTTCCTAGCCATGGACATGAGATGCCATTTGATAATGGGGTCACATAATTAGGAGAATTATGTGATGGACAAGACCCAAACTATAAACGTAGCATATGATCGTGTCAGTTTATTGCTACAGTTTTTGCATGTCAAGTATTTTTTCCTATGACCATGAGATCATGCAACTCACTGACACCGGAGGAGTACCTTGTGTGTATCAAACCTTGCAATGTAACTAGGTGAGTAGAAAGGTTATCTATAGGTATCTCCGAGGGTGTCTGTTGGGTTGGCATGGATCAACACTGGGATTTGTTACTCCGGGTGACGGAGAGGTATCTCAGGGCCCACTCGGTAATACAACATCACAATAAGCCTTGAAAGCAATGTGACTAAGTGTTAGCCATGGGATCTTGTATTACGAAACGAGTAAAGATACTTGCCGGTAACAAGATTGAACTAGGTATGGGGATGCCGACGATCGAATCTTGGGCAAGTAACATGCTGAAGAACAAAGGGAACATCATACGGGATTAACTGAATCCTTGACATAGAGGTTCGACCGGTAAAGATCTTCATAGCATATGTAGGAACCAATATGGCCATACAGGTCCCGCTATTGGTTATTGATCGTAGAGGTGTCTTGGTCAGGTCTACATAGTTCTCGAACCTGCAGGGTCTGCACACTTAAGGTTCAGTGACGTTTCGGTAGTATAGAGTTATATATGGTGGTGACGGAAGGTTGTTCGCAGTCCAGGATGATATCTCGGACGTCACAAGGAGCTCTGGAATGGTCCAGAGGTAAAGATTCATATATAGGAAGTCCTGTTTTGGTCGCTGGAAAAGTTTCGGGCTCACCGATAGTGTTCCGGGAGTGCCGGGAGGGTACCGGGGGACCATCGGGAGGGGTGTCATGCCCCGAGGGGCCTCATGGCTGTGGGAGGAGACAAACCAGCCCCTAGTGGGATGGCCAAAGCCTCCACTGAAGCCCATGAGGTTTGAGAAGGAAAAAAGCCAAGGGTGGAGAGGTGAAAAGAGTTTCCAAGTGGAAAGGAGGAATCCTACTCCTAATAGGATTGGAGTAAGACTCCTCCACCTCCAATTTCGGCCAACTCTTGAGGTTTTGAGGATGACTCCTCCCCTCCCTCCCTCCTATATATACTAAAGTATTCAGAGGGGATAGATAACCATAATTGCAACACGGTGCCCTCTTCTTCCTCTAGATCTATTCTCCACTAGATTGTCTCGGTTGTGCTTGGCGAAGCCCTGCTGGGACAGCACCACTACCACCGCCACCACGTCTTTGTGCCAGTGGAGAACTCACCTACCTCTCTGCTCCCTCTGGCTAGATGAAGAAGGCAGAGATCGTCATCGAGCTGTATGTGTGCCGAATGCAGAGGCGCCGTCCATTCGGCGCTAGATCGAAAGGACTGTGATCAGGATCGCGAGACGATTCATGATTTGATCGCGGGACAGATCATGATGGGATCATGGGATGGATCGTGATGGGATCGTGAGAAGGATCGTGATGGGATCGCGGGATGCTGGCGATTTGGATCGTGAAGACACTTGACTACATCAATCCCGTTTCTTAACGCTTCCCGCTTAGCGATCTACAAGGGTATGTAGATCCACTCTCCCCATCGTAGATGCTTATCACCAGGGATAGATCTTGCATGTGCGTAGGAATTTTTTTGTTTCCCATGCAATGTTCCCCAACAGTGGTATCAGAGCTAGGTCTATGTTTAGATGAGCTCTGGAGTAGAACACAAAGGAGTTTGTGGGCGTTGATGCTTAGATTGCTTCCTCCCTTGGTCATGTTTTCATTCAGCGGTATTGTGGGATGAAGCGGAGTGGACCAACCTTACTCGTATGCTTACGAGAGGCCGGTTCCATCGACTGACATGTAACTTCCTTGCACAAAGATGGTTGGCGGGTGTCTGTTTCTCCTACTTTAGTTGGATCGGATTCGACAAAGGCGGTCCTTGAGAAGGTTGAATAGCAATTTATGTATCACCGTTGTGGTTTTTGCGTAGGTGAAAATTGTACTTGCTAGATACCCATATCATCCATGTAAAACTTGCAACAACAGTTAGAGGACGTCCAACTTGTTTTTGCATGGTATGTTGTGATGTAATATGGCAATTACATGATGAGATATATGTGGTGTGTGAGATGATCATGTGTTGTATAGAATATCACAACTTGCATGTCGGTGAGTACGACAACCGGCAGGAGACATAGGGTTGTCTTTAATTATTGTATGACATGCATGTCACTCATTAAGCGCTATGTAATGCTTTACTTTACCGCTAAGCGGTAGCAATAGTAGTATAAGAATGGTGAGCATGACAACCCCGATGGTGACATGTTGATGGAGATCAAGATGATCGAGATCATGGTGTCATGCCGGTGATGATGGAGATCATGCCGGTGCTTTAAGGATGGAGATCAAAAGCACAAGTTCATGGCCATATCATGTCACTTATGATTTACATGTGATGTTAATCCTTTTATGCACCTTGTTTTGCTTAGGACGACAGTAGCATTATAAGGTGATCCCTCACTTAAATTTCAAGATAAATTGTGTTCTCCCCGAGTGTGCACTGTTGCGAAAGTTCTTCATGTCGAGACACCACGTGATGATCGGGTGTGATAGACTCTATGTTCACATACAACGGGTGCAAGCCAGTGTTGCACATGAGGAACACTCGGGTTAAACTTGACGAGCCTAGCATGTACAGACATGGACTTGGAACACAAGAGACGGAAAGGTCGAACATGAGTCATATAGTAGATATGATCAACACGATGATGTTCACCATTGAAACCACCTCAACTCACGTGATGATCGGACTTGAGTTGGTGAATTTGGATCATGTATCACTCAAATGACCAAAGGGATGTCAATTTGAGTGGGAGTTCTTAAGTAAGATGATTAATTGAACTCATTATCATGAACATAGTTAGTAGTGTCTTTGCAAATTATGTTGTAGATTACTAGCTCACACTATAGCTCCCTTGAATTTTTTATGTGTTCCTAGAGAAATAGAGTTGAAATATGTTGGTAGAAATATTGCGCATTGGGTCTGTGATCTGAGGATTGTCTTCATTGCTGCACAGACGGCTTATGTCCTTAATGCACCACTCAGTGCGCCACCCCCTCTAGCATCGTCTGTAGATGTTGTGAACATCTGACAGGCACGTTCCGATGACTAATTGATAGTTCAGTGCGTCGTGCATTACGGCTTAGAACTGAGGCTCCAAAACGTTTTGAACGTTACGGAACATGTGAGATGTTCTAAGAGCTGAAATTGGGATCTCAGGCTCGTTCTCGTGTTGTGAGATATGAGATCTCCAACAAGATGATTTGCCTGCAAGATGAAGGAGAATAGCTCAATCGTTGAGCATGTGCTAAGCTTGTCTGGGTACTACAATCGCTTGAATCAAGTGGGAGTTGATCTTCCAGATAAGATAGTGATTGATATAGTTCTCTAAGTCACTGTCACTAAGCTACTAGAGCTTCGTGATAAACTATAAAATGTCGGGGATGGAAATAATAATCCTGGAGCTGTTCACGATGATTGACAGTGTGAAGGTAGAAATAAAGAAGGAGCATCAAGTGTTGATGGTTAGTAAAAACACTAGTTTCGAGAAGGGCAAGGGCAAGGAGGGAAACTTCATGGATGGCAAGTCAGTTGCTGCTCCAGTGAAGCAACCCAAAGTTGAACCTATACCCAAGACTAAGTGCTTGTATTATGTGGAGAGCGGTCGCTGAAGCGGAACAACCCCAGATACTTGGTAGATAAGAAGGTTGGCACCGTCGACATAAGTATATTTTTGATATACGTGTTATTGATGTGTACCTTGCTAGTACTCCTAGTAGCACCTTGGTATAGGATACCGATTTGGTTGCTAAATGTTAGTAACTCCAAATAAAAGCCATGGAATAAACGAAGACTAGCTAAGGGTGAGGTGACGATGTGTGTTGGAATGTTTCCAAGGTTGATATGATCAACATCGCACGCTCTCTCTACCTTCGGGATTAGTGACGAACCTAAATAAATATTATTTGGTGTTTGCGTTGAGCATGAACGTGATTAGATCATGTTTATTGCAATACGGTTATTCATTTAAGTCAGGGGATAATTGTTATTCTTTTACATGAATAATACCTTCAATGGTCATGCATCCAATGAATGGGTTGTTGAATCTTGATCGTAGTAATACACATGTTCAAAACATTGATGCCAAAAGATACAAAGTTAATAATGATAGTACCACATACTTATGGCACTGCCGCTGAATGTCATATTGGTGTAAAGCGCATGAAGAAACTCCATGTTGATGGATCATTGGACTCTTTCGATTTTGAATCGGTTGGGACATGCGGACCATGCCTCATGGGCAAGATGACTGAAGACCCCATTTTTAGTATGATGAAGCGGGCTAGTAACTTGTTGGAAATAATACATGTTGATGTATGCGGTCCAATGAGTGTTGAAGCGTGTGTAGTGGATATCGTTATTTTCTTACCTTCACTGGTGATTTCAGCATATATATGAGTATATTTACTTAATGAAACACAAGTCTGAAACATTTGAAAAGTTCAAACAAATTCAGAGTGAAGTTTGAGATCATCGTGACGAGAAGATAAAATGTCTACGATATGATCATAGAGGTGAATATCTGAGATACGAGTTTGGCATACAACTTTAGACAATGTGAAAGTTGTTTCACAACTCACGCCACCTAGAACACCATAGTGTGATGGTGTGTCCGAACGTCATAGTCGTGCTCTATTGGATACGGTGCGTACTATGATGTCTCTTATCGTTTTGCCACTATCGTTTTGGGGTTATGCATTAGAGACAACTACATTCACTTTAAATAGGGCACCATCTAAATCCGTTGAGATGACACCGTATGAATTATGGTTTGATAGAAACCTAAGTTGTCATTTCTTAAAGTTTGGGGCTGCGATGCTTATGTGAAAAAGGTTTTCACCTAATGAGGTCGAACCCAAAGCAGACAAATGCATCTTCATAGAATACCATAACTTAACAGTTGGGTAAACCTTCTATCTCAGATCCGAGCGCATAGTGTTTGCTGCTAAAACGGGTCCTTTCTCAAGAAAGAGTTTCTCTCGAAAGAATTGACTTGGAGGAAGATAGAACTTGATGAGGTTGTTGAACCTTTGTTTCAACCAGAGATTAGCGCAGCGCAGAAAGATGTTTCTGTGGATCCTACATCAGTTGAAGAGGAAGTTAATGATAATGATCATGAAGCTTCGGATCAAGTTACTATCAAACCTCGTAGGTCAACAAGGACGCGCACTACTCCTGAGTGGTACGACAACCCTGTCTTAGAGGTCATGTTCATGGACAAAGATGAACCTATGAACTGTGGAGAAGTGATGATGGACCCGGATTCCGACAAATGGTTAGAGGCCATGAAATCCAAGAAAGGATCCATGTATGAAAACCAACTATGGACTTTGGTAGACTTGCCCATTGAACTGGAGGTCGTTGAGTACAAGTGGACCTTTAAGATGAAGACAGATGCTGATGGTGAATGTCACCATTTATAAAGCTTGACTTATCACAAAGAAATTTTCGACAAGTTCAAGGAGTTAACTGCGATGAGACTTTCTTACTCGTAGCGATGCTAAAGCCTCTTGGAATTATGTTAGCAGTTGCTACATTTTTCAATTATGAAATCTGGCAGATGGATGTCAAAACATTTTTTCCTTAACGGTTTCCGTGAGGAAAGGTTGTATGTGATACAACCAGAAGGTTTTGTCAGTCCTAAGAATGCTAAAATGTGTGCAAGCTCAAGCAATCCTTCTACGGGTTGGATCAAGCATCTCGGAGTTGGAATATACACTTTGATGAGGTAATCAAAGTTTTTGGGTTTATACAAAGTTTATGAGAAACTTGTATTTACAAGAAAGTGAGTGGGAGCACTATTGAATTTCTGATATGTATATGTGGTTGACATATTGTTTATCGGAAATAATGTAGAATTTTTGGAAAGCATAAACAGTTGTTTGAAAAGAGTTTTCCAAAAGAAGACCTGGATAAAGCTACCTAATTGTTGGGCATCAAGATCTATAGAGATAGATCAAGATGCTTTATGAGACTTTCAATGAGTACATACCTAGACAAGATTTTGAAAGAGTTCAAAATGGATCAGTCAAAGAAAGAGTTCTTGCTGATTTGTAAGGTGTGGAGTTGAGTGAGACTCAAAGCTCGACCACAGAACAAGAAAGAGAAAGGAGGAAGGTCGTCCCCAATGCATTAGCCATAGGCTCTATATTATGCCATGTTGTGTACTTCACCTGGCATGTGCCTTGCCATGAGTCCGTCAAGTGGTACAAAAGTGATCCAAGAGTGGATCACTGGACAACGGTCAATATTATCCTTAGTAACGAAAGGACAAAGGAAATGTTTCTCGATTATGGAGGTGAGAAAGAGTTTATCGTAAAAGAGTTACGTCGATGCAAGCTTTTACACCAATCCGGATGACTCTTAGTAGCAATCCGGATACGTATATTGGAGCAGCCATTTGGAATAGTCCAAGTGCAATGTGGTAGAAGTGTTTACAGTATGACATAGAGATTTGCAAAGTAGACACGGATCTGAATGTCGCATACCCATTGACTAAAAGACCTCTCTCACATGCAAAGCATGATCAAGCCCCAGAACTCATTGGGTGTTAGATTCACAACAATGTGAATCACATGGTGATGTGAACTAGATTATTAACTCTAGTGCAAGTGGGAGACTGTTGGAAATATGCCCTAGAGGCAATAATAAATTAGTTATTATCATATTTCCTTGTTCATAATAATCGTTTATTATCCATGCTACAATTGTATTGATCGGAAACTCACATACATGTGTGGATACATAGACAACACCAATTCCCTAGTATGCCTCTAATAGACTAGCTCGTTGATCAAAGATGGTTAAGGTTTCCTAGCCATGGACATGATATGTCATTTGATAATAGGATCACATGATTAGGAGAATGATGTGATGGACAAGACCCAAACTATAAACGTAGCATATGATCGTATCAGTTTATTGCTACAGTTTTCTGCATGTCAAGTATTTGTTCCTATGACCATGGGATCATGCAACTCACTAACACTTGAGGAGTACCTTGTGTGTATCAAACGTTGCAACCTAACTGTGTGACTATAAAGGTGCTCTACAGGTATCTCTGAGGGTGTCTGTTGGGTTGGCATGGATCAACACTGGGATTTGTTACTCCGTGCGACGGAGAGGTATCTCAGGGCCCACTCGGTAATACAACATCACAATAAGCCTTGCAAGCAATGTCACTAAGTGTTATCCACGGGATCTTGTATTACGGAACGAGTAAAGAGACTTGCCGGTAACGAGATTGAACTAGGTATGGAGATGCCGACGATCGAATCTTGGGCAAGTAACATACCGAAGAACAAAGGGAACAACATACGGGATTAACTGAATCCTTGACATAGAGGTTCGACCGATAAAGATCTTCGTAGAAAATGTAGGAACCAATATGGGCATCCAGGTCCCATTATTGGTTATTGACCGTAGAGGTGTCTCGGTCATGTCTACATAGTTCTCGAACCCAGAGGGTCTGCACACTTAAGGTTCGGTGACATTTCAGTAGTATAGAGTTATGTATGGTGGTGATTGAAGGTTGTTTGGAGTCCTCGATGAGATCCTGGACATCACAAGGAGCTCCAGAATGGTCCGGAGGTAAAGATTGATATATAGGAAGTCCTGTTTTGGTCGCCAAAAAAGTTTCGGGCTCATCGGTAGTGTTCTGTGAGTGCCGAGAGGGTACCGGGGGACCATCGGGAGGTGTGTCACGCTCCGAGGGTTGTGGGACGAGACAAACCATCCCTAGTGGGATGGAAAAAGCCTCCACTAAATCCCATGAGGTTTGAGAAGGAAAAAATCCAAAGGTGGAGAGGTGGAAAGAGTTTCCAAGTGGAAAGGAGGAACCGTACTCCTAATAGGATTGGAGTAGGACTCCTCCACCTCCAGTTTCGGACAACTCTTGAGGTTTTGAGGACTTGTCCCCTCCCTCGCTCCTATATATACTAGAGGATTTAGAGGGGATAGCTAACCCTAATTGCCACGTGATGCCCTCTTCTTCCTCTAGATCTGTTCTCCACTAGATCGTCTTAGTTGTGCTTGGCGAAGCCCTGCCGGGACAACACCACTACCACCGCCACCACGCCATTGTGCCAGCGGAGAACTCACCTACCTCTCCGCTCCCTATTGCTGACTCAAGAAGGCGGAGATTGTCATCGAGCTGTATGTGTGCCGAACGCGAAGGCGCCGTCCATTCGGCGCTAGATCGAAAGGACCGCGATCAGGATCGCGAGACGATTCGTGATTTGATCGCGGGACGGATCGTGATGGGATCGCAGGATGTATCGTGATTGGACTGTGAGAAGGATCGTGATGGGATCGCGGGATGCTCGGTGATTGATATAGTTCTCTAAGTCACTGTCACTAAGCTACTAGAGCTCCATGATGAACTATAAACTGTCGGGGATGGAAATAATGATCCCTGAGATGTTCGCGATGTTTGACACCACGAAGGTAGAAATCAAGACGGAGCATAAAGTGGTGATGGTTAGTAAAACCACTAGTTTCGAGAAGGGCAAGGGCAAGGAGGGTAACTTCATGGATGGCAAGTCAGTTGCTGTTCCAGTGAAGCAACCGAAAGTTGAACCTATACCCGAGACTAACTGTTTGTATTATGAGGAGAGCGGTCGCTGAAGAGGAACAACCGTAGATACTTGGTAGATAAGAAGGCTGGCTACATCAACAAAAGTATATTTTTGATATACGTGTTATTGATGTGTACCTTGCTAGTACTCCTAGTAGCACCTGGGTATAGGTTACCGGTTTGGTTGCTAAATGTTAGTAACTCGAAATAAAAGCTATGGAATAAACGGAGACTAGCTAAGGGTGAGGTGACGATGTGTGTTGGAATGTTTCCAAGGTTGATATGATCAACATCGCACGCTCTATCTACCTTTGGGATTAGTGATGAACCTAAATAAATGTTATTTGGTGTTTGTGCTGAGCATGAACGTGATTAGATCCTGTTTATTGCAATACGTTTATTCATTTAAGTCAGGGGATAATTGTTATTCTGTCTACATCAATAATACCTTCAATGGTCATGCACCAAATGAATGGTTTGTTAAAGCATGATCATAATAATACACATGTTCATAACATTGATGCCAAAAGATACAAAGTTAACAATGATAGTACCACATACTTATGGCACTGCCGCTGAATGTCATATTGGTGTAAAGCGCATGGATAAACTCCATGTTGATGGATCTTTGGACTCTTTCGATTTTGAATCGGTTGAGACAGGCGGACCATGCCTCACGGGCAAGATGCCTGAAGACCCCGTTTTCAGTATGATGGAGCGGGCTAGTAACTTGTTGGAAATAATACATGTTGATGTATGCGATCCAATGAGTGTTGCAGCATGCAGTGGATATCGTTATTTTCTTACCTTCACTAGTGATTTGAATATATATATGATAATATTTACTTAATGAAACACAAGTCTGAAACATTTGAAAAGTTCAAACAAATTCAGAGTGAAGTTTGAGATCATCGTGACGAGAAGATAAAATGTCTACGATATGATCATAGAGGTGAATATCTGAGATACGAGTTTGGCATACAACTTTAGACAATGTGAGAGTTGTTTCACAACTCACACCACCCTGAACACCATAGTGTGGTGGTGTGTCCGAACGTCATAGTCGTGCTCTATTGGATATGGTGCATGCTATGATGTCTATTATCATTTTGTTGCTATAATTTTGGGGTTATGCATTACAGACAACTACATTCACTTTAAATAGGGCACCATCTAAATCCGTTGAGATGAAACCGTGTGAACTATGGTTTGATAGAAACCTAAGCTGTCATTTCTTAGTGCTTGGGGCTGCGACGCTTGTGTGGAAAATGTTTTCACCTAATGAGCTCGAACCCAAAGCAGACAAATGCATCTTCATAGAATACCATAACTTAATAGTTAGGTAAACCTTCTATCTCAGATCCGAGCACAATGTGTTTGCTGCTAAAACAGGTCCTTTCTCAAGAATGAGTTTCTCTCGAAAGACTTGAGTGGGAGGAAGATAGAACTTGATGAAGTTGTTGAACCTTTGTTACAACCAGAGATTAGCGCAGCACAGAAAGATGTGACACCTCTAAGTGTGACATATGCCAGAGAGTCAAAGCTAAGCATCAGCGACCCGCTGGACTACTAAAACCCCTCAAATTGCCTGAATGGAAGTGGGACAATGTCAGGATGGACTTCATCACCAGATTTCCAAGGTCAAGCAAGGGACATGATTAGATTTGGGTCATTGTCGACCATCTTACAAAGGTAGCCCACTTCATCCCTGTCAAGACCACCTATAATGGGAGCCAACTGGCCAGCCTCTACATCGGCCAAATTGTAAGCCTCCATGGAGTTCCTAAAGAGATCTTGTCAGAACGAGGCACCCAGTTTACCTCAAGGTTCTGGAATAGATTCCAAGAATCCTTGGGAGCCAATCTCTCCTTCAGCACTGCTTTTCACCCCCAGACCATGGACAGACGGAACGAGTAAATCATATACTCAAAGGTATGCTCCGTGCTTGTGTTTTGGCATATGGAGCCATGTGGGAAGATTGCCTACCGTTTGCAAAGTTCTCCTACAACAACAGCTATTAGTCGAGCCTTCAAATGACACCATTTGAGGTGTTGTATTGACGCAGGTGCCATACTCCCCTCAACTGGTTAGAAACCGAGGATGGACTGGTCTTTGGACCAGACATCCTTCGCAGCACAAGAGCAAGTTCAACTCGTCCGAGAGCGTCTCGAGACCTCCATGTTGAGCATTTCCGTGTTGGGGACCATGTTTACCTCCATGTCACGTCCCTCAAAGGAACCAAGCATTTCCACGTCAAGGGAAAGCTTGCACTAAGATTCATTGCCCCCTTCAAGATCACTAACAAACAAGGAGAAGTTGCCTACCAGCTAGAGCTGCCTTCTGAGCTATCAGATGTGCACAACGTGTTCCATGTGTCACAGCTTCGGAGGTGACTTCGAGTTACCAACCGCCCGACCTCTACAAGGATATCGTCCATCAAGCCATTTACCTTCAGCCAGACCTCACTTATTGTGAGAGGCCAGTCTGTATTTTGGATGAATTGGAGCATTGCACCTAAAGCCGCACCATCAAGTACTTCAAGATCCAATGGAGCAACCACACTGAAGCTGAAGCAACCTGGGAGCATGAAGACTATCTTTGATCTGAGTTCCCTTATCTCTATAGCGCTTATCCTAGGAATCTCGGGAACGAGATTCTTGTAAGGGGGTAGGTCTGTCACACCCTGTGTTTGTATCAATTTGCTATGCTTGGATTTATAAAAATTTGGAACCAACAAAAACTTCTGAGTGCATGCTTGTTTGAATTGTGCTTGTTTGATTGTTTGGTTGATTGTGTTTGGCACTCTTAGGTTCTACTCCTCTCCATATTCATCTTCCTTGAACCAAACTTCTTGCACAATTATCGTTCCATGTGAATAGTGCCCAAAATTATTTTTATCAAATATTATTTTGACCAAAAAGGATTTATTCAAATTAGGTTTTCAAAAACCCCTGAGTTGAGGTTTGCACTACACGTCCTCAAATTGGGTGGATCCTTTTTCCCCAAAGGCTTTATTTCAAACCTATTATATTTATGACTTTCCAAAACCACCAAATATTAATTTTAAATATTATTTTACTATTTATTTAAAAGGATTTTTATTAAGGCCAAAAAAGGTCTTTTATAGGGAAAATTATTTAAATGATTTCCAAATATTTGAGAAAATTTAGGGAAACTCAGTGGACATACATTTTCCATATATATGAGTTTGAACACATGGTCATGTTCAAAATCATGGGCAAAGCACCTCAAAACCCTTTCTGTCCAAATCAACCTTTTCAAATATTTATATAAGAAATATTCTCAATAAATTCCAAGACAATTCTAGCAAGTCAACATTGTCATATGTGATGATCTTGCAAAGTTTCATCTCAATACAAGTTGTTTTGACTCATCAAAACTTTCTAAAAGCCTTCCTGTCCAGATTCAAATTTGAACAACTTTACATTGTGAAGTTTGTTCCCTTGACCCCAAACTTTGTGGAAATGTTCTAATCACCAAATAATGTTGCTGCACTAAGTGGTGCATCAAGGAGATTAGCTTAGCATGACTAGATCTACAAAAACCAGATTTTATTGATTTCTAGGGTTCTACAAAGTTACATTGTGAACTTTCTTCAATCAAGCTCAAAGTTGGTAATAAACCCTATTTCTAATCACCATTTGATCATGTCAAATCTTATGGCAAGAAAAGCTCATTTTCTTGCCCTAATCATCATCAAACACCTTCTGCCAGAATGATAAAAACCCTGTTTGACCCTCTTCCTCTATTCTCCTTGAGTCTAAATTTTTACCACACCTAGTTGCAATGCTCAATCATCTCCAGTTACTTCCAATGGCAAAGTTTCAATGCTTAAAGGGGGTAAAAACCCATTTTATCCTCTGGACATCCCCTTTCTATCTCTTCCTTGGTCTCTCTCCTTCTCCCTTGACTCTCCAGGGAATCCAATGCCTCATCCATGCTTGTTTATTCCCCCTAGATCCCCTAGACACGGGAGGCCATGCACAAGTCGCCAAAGGCATGCCATGGCATGCCAAAACGACGCTCTGGAGCGCTCTACAGTGCGCTCCCGCAACGTAGCCGCTGCCCAATCCTCCTTCACGATAGCCTAGGGAGGCGGAAGCTTGTTCCCTTGGCCGGCCTCGACGTCCGCAGCGCGGTAGGTGGTCGGCCCCCTCCTCTCTCCCCCTCCTTCTCCCTCCTCCCGCTCGTGGCGACACTGACCAGCTCGGACAATCGTGGGACTCGCATGAGCACGCGCCTCTGCTCTATCTCTCCCTTCCCTCACGCTTGGACCCCTCCCAGGAACGCCCTAGAGATGCCCAAGCTTGCCCCTGTGGTTTGTGCCGTGGGCTATGACCTCAACGATGCACCACCATGCTCAGTCCATCCACCCCAAGGAGGACCCGAGCTGGAGATCGAGCCGGAGCTCCATTGTCTCGGCTCGCCAGCAACCGCACGGTAGAAGCCTTCCCCGCCCGCGCTCTGACTCGATCTGGATCCAGCGCGAGCTCCTGACTATTTCCCCTCATTTCCCCCCTCCATTTGCTGCACAGGGTGACCAAGGTTTTCCCCTCCCGAGGCACCGCCACCCTACTTCTTCGTCGTCGGCGATCCCTTGCTCTCTAGCGTTTCCCTCCACCTCCAGGAGATCGGCGACTCAACCCCGATCCTGTTCCCGCATCCGACTGCCATCACCGTGCCCCACACCGTCGCCGATGAACATTTCCGCCCCCTGTCTGAAGGTGGGAGATGAAAGGTGGGCCCCCTATCATCCCCACACCTCTTTCCCTCTCCCTCGCTCTCGCTGACGTTGGGGCCCACGCGTCAGGTTCAAGTCTGGTCGCGCACGCGTGCCCCTAGCTCAATTGGGTCGGCCTAGCCGGTTGGGCCCGGTACGGCTGGGCATTTGGCCCAAGGCATCAAGGCCTTTTTATTTTTATTTTTCAGTAGGTTTTCCAAAAATCCCACAGGATTCAATAAAAAATCATATGCCAAATATTTTTCCACCATAAATCTTAGAATATTCTACAGCATTTTATAGTTCCATTTGTGAAATATTTTGAAAATATTTTATGTACTGTTTTATTTAAACCCCCTTTTGGCATTTTTACCCTATGTTATAAATAGTTTTAAAAACCTTTTTCACCCCAAAACCTTAGAGAAATATTCTTATAATAGTTTGTAGTAATTATAGGAATAGGTTAGCATTTTATTAGTAGAATTTTGTGCTTTGTTTTTGTGTGATGCTTATTATTCCCGTTATTTATTGACGAGGGAGTTGCACCCGAAGACTTTGTTGAGCCAGGCAAGCAGCCCTTTGACCATGTGAAGAAACTTTTTCATGCTTGTCATATAGCACTTTATGTTCCGATGAATTGATCATGTGATGTGGTAACCACTTCGATGGGTTGCCTCCAATACTTTGTTGATTGATACTTGCATCGTGCATGACCCTACCTCCTTATGAGGGTTGTGCGGGTGGGAGTAGATAGGATGGTAGTAGTTCCTACGCAAGTGGGATGGGAATATGCATGGTGCTGGAAGGATTTAAAGACTTTTCGAAAAACCCAACGGGTACCACTAATGCCCGAGGGAGACGATGTTGAGTTGGGTAAAGAAGTGGTATATCGGACCAAGTGAGTGTGTGTGGTTTCAAAAATGGATTGGTGTAAGTTGCGACCATTACTCCAACCTTACATGCACAACCACTCTATCCCTATATAGGAAGGGGCTTTGTTGATTACTATGGTTGGTGCTAGCAAGGAGCCCGCATTACCAGTGGCGAGAGTGAAGTGGTCACTCTTGAGACGGGGTCGTCCTGGAGGAAGGCCATGCACTGTCTTTACAAGCATCGGACACACCATTGTGTGCCCTCATGGATGATATGTGTGATGTATATCATGAGGGTTGGCACCAACGAGTGGACTCTTTGTTTAGTATTACCATGGGAACGACATTGTTCGGGTGCTTACCTCGGGTATGTAATTTACCATGAGTAGTGGATGGCACAGAAGTACCCCAAGTGTTGTGGGTAAAGTGTGTAATCTCTGCAGAGTGTAAAACGATTCGAATAGCCGTGTCCATGGTCAAGGACAGTCGGATGACTACTCTTGTGCTACGTCCAAATGTTTAGTAAACTTGGTGTCTGCGTGTGTGGATGACACAGAGAGGATACCTAAAAAAAGTCAGATGTCTTGATGTGATGACTGAACATGAGATGTTCAACCCCCTGGTTATGATGATATCTCGAACTTGTTCATGCGGATATCGGCCAACTATTGATGCATGCTTACATAAGTTACTTGATCATGGCATTGCATACAAAATTAGCTTTATGCAAACTACCTACTTAGTGCTTTACCATGCATTGTTATTGCCTTGTTCCAACATGGGTTGCTTGCGAGTACATTCAAAGTACTCATTGGCTTGCCACTGGATATTTAATTGACCATGCATGGAAGAGCGGGAGTGTGGTGAAGAGCTCGTTGGTGACGAACATGCAAACTAGGACGCTTCCCAGTCAGGATGCCTGTAGGTTTAAGGCAGATGGCATGGGTTCACGCTTTTGACCAAGATTTCCACTGTTTGTTATGTTTAAGTGTTTGGCCCTTGCGGCCCTATCTATGTAAGACTTGACCTCCATGGTGTTTATTTGTGTAAGACGGTATGTAAGGATGTAAGACTCTTGTTGTTCAGCTTCTATGTGTTCAGTGAGCATTGATCTCTGGGATTACTATACACGTGCATTTAGTGATCACGACTTATGAGTTGGGTTCCCCACATAGTTCCACCACCTCCCCCGATGTCGGTGTTCTAGGAATAGGGGTACCTAGACCTACCTTCCTGCGGCCCAGGGCATGGCCCACATCATCAACCAACGCAGCAAGGTGTGGCCCAATCAGGACATGGCCCTCGCGAGGCCCCAAACCTCGTGAGGAGGAGCAACATCAAGACCGCTGGGGGACAAGCCTCCCTAGGCCCCCTCCGGAGGGGCGGATATCTCTATGCAAGGCCCGGCCTCGGGAGTCAAGGGTGATGCAAGGAAGGACAGGCGGGCGCTAGTGCGCCAGGCGGCACAGTTTCCCCTTTGGTGCAAAGGGAGCAAGGACATACGTGGGTTCCCAAAGCACCCCCTAAAGGTTTCCATTCCGGTGCAAGAAGACCACAACCACCCATCCAGCAGGGCGGATGTCATTGCTGAGCCCATCCATGCGCTGTCGATAGCCACTTTTGCAGACAAAGACCGCCTTTGGGCAGGGTGAGCACGAACCCGTGTCCCCCTTCAAAATTGGTCGTTGTGGGATCCCTTCCTGCCATTGCGACAAGGGAGGAGGACCCGGGCCACCGCTACATATAGAGGGTAGATTGCTTCGTAGAGGGGGATCGACCAACCCCACCATTCACCAACCACCAAATCAAAAGGAGCCTCGAACACCACCGAGAGCCCTCAGGAGGCTCCGAAACTCTGTACTTGTTCATCTACCTCACCTCCTTGAGAGGCAATCCACCAAAGGCAGGATTAGGGTATTATGCTTCGCAGCAGCCCGAACCTGGTTAAATTGTCTTGTTCGTTCTCTACCTCGTCATCGCACGAGTTCTTTGTTGTGTTCATCGAGTAGCGAGCTAGGTTGGACGATGGCGCGGGGGATCTTTACACACGCCCCTGTGTTCGAATCTTAAGAGTTTTGCGGAGCCTGAAATCCAACATTTGGCGCGCTAGGTAGAAGGCGTGTCGGAGTCTCCTTCAAGCCAATATCTCCTCCCACCTTGCCGCTCTGATGTCTGACGCTCGCCGAGCCCGCGCCGAGCACCGTGCCACCCGCGTCGCCCAGACGGAGCCGGTGGGCCGCGCCGGTGCGCGTAGACCACCCTCGCCAATGGAAAACGCCGCCATGAGCCCCGACGCCCATTTCAACAAATTCTTCCTAGCTGATCACCACGCAGCACAACGGCCACACCGCCACACCGTCGATCGTCCCAGCCACTGGTTCGTCGTCTCATGTTCGGCCAGGGCCGGTGCACGGCTAGATCGCGCTCGCCATGGCTAATGAACTACTTCGCTACCGCGCCACTCCCGACCACTACAACAACTGGCTTCAGCGCACCGCGAAGCTCGTCAGCACTGCCAGCAATGCTTCAGCGCTCTCCCGCTTGCTTCAACCCCAACCATCCCTGGCAAACAATGTGGTGCAAGACGCGCAGCCACCACCTCCATGACGTGATGCTAACCCCGAGCCCAGGTGGGAACCACGCCACATGACCGGCCACGTGAGCTATTGTGGTTTTCTCACAGCAGATGTCCGGGTGAACGGACTTGGATTCGAGGCCATCGCAAAGGTGATGGACTCAAAGGGGTTGATTGGGACGAAGGACACGAATTTACCTAGGTCCGGCCCCTCAAGTAGAGGTAATATCCTACGACCTGCTTGTGTTTGTATTGTTTTTTTATCGATTACAAGGGAGCGAATTGCTTGACCTAGTTCTCGATATCTCTAATCCCTCCATAAGTCGCCCCCGGTCTCACCATTATATAGGAGGTCAAGACCAAGGGTCATACAAGTTGTAACCGACTCTCACTATGTGTCTGAATGCATCTCTACATTGTCTTGCCTTCCTGAGAAAGTTGTCTCCGGGTGGCTCTCCGCCCGGGTCTTCATACTTTCTCTGTTCGGGCCACACTCCGGCCCATCTTGTCAAGCCGCCCAACGTCCTGGGCTTATGTCTTTGAAAGAACATTTGCTCCCTTGGTGGTTTTGGTAATTAATAACAACATATAAGTCATTGAACAAATGTTTCAACTAAGTATATTTCAGGGAATGTTCAATGATAGGATTGGCGAAAGGAGATTGTGGAGAAACCCCAAGATGCAAGGAAATAGGTTGGCAAAGCTTCAAGCAAGAGGACTCTACATTTTATATTTGCGAGAAATCACTTTGAGTCATAGGAAAGGCAATACTATTAAAAGGGGATAAGGTTTTGTTGGTGAACAATATGCTCAAACGTGCACAAGTGATAGTCGCCAAAAACATCCACAAACTCTCCCACCAAAGTCTGTTCTATACCTAACACTCAAAATCGGTGCAACCAACTTTCCCACTTCGGTGCCACCGATTCCAGAACCTAGACAAACTCAAGCCAAACCCTAGCCACTTCGGTGCAACCGATTCCATGTTGGAAATATGCCCTAGAGGCAATAATAAATTAGTTATTATCATATTTCCTTGTTCATGATAATCGTTTATTATCCATGCTATAATTGTATTGATCGGAGACTTAGATGCATGTGTGGATACATAGACAAAACCATGTCCCTAGTATGCCTCTAATAGAATAGCTCATTGATCAAAGATGGTTAAGGTTTCCTAGCCATGGACATGAGATGTCATTTGATAAACGGGATCACATCATTAGGAGAATAGTGTGATGGACAAGACCCAAACTACAAACGTAGCATATGATCGTGTCAGTTTATTGCTACTGTATTCTGCTTGTCAAGTATATGTTCCTATGACCATGAGATCATGCAACTCACGGACATCGTAGGAGTGCCTTGTGTGTATCAAACTTCACAATGTAACTGGGTGACTATAAAGGTGCTCTACAGGTATCTCTGAGGGTGTCTGTTGAGTTGGCATGGATCAAGACTAGGATTTGTTACTTCGTGTGACGGAGAGGTATCTCAGGGCCCACTCGGTAATACAACATCACAACAAGCCTTGCAAGCAATGTGACTAAAGTGTTAGACACGGGATCTTGTATTACGGAACGAGTAAAGAGACTTGCCGGTAACGAGGTTTGGTGACGTTTTGGTAGTATAGAGTTATGTATGGTGGTGACCGAAGGTTGTTCAGAGTCCCGGATGAGATCCCGGAAGTCACGAGGAGCTCCGGAATGGTCCGGAGGTAAAGATTCATATATAGTAAGTCCTCTTTTGGTCGCCGGAATAATTTTGGGCTCATCGGTAGTGTACCGGGAGTGCCGGTAGTGTACCAGGAGACCTCCGGGAGGGGTATTTCGACCCAAGAGGCTTCACGGGCTGTGGGAGAGTGAATATCAACCCTTAGTGGGCTGGTGGAAACCCCCACACAAGTCCCATGTGGCTGGAGAAGAAAACCCAAAAGGAAAAAGGTGGAAAAAGGAAAAAAGGCAAATTAGGGAAGGAGTCCTAATCCTACTAGGAGTGGAGGAGGTGGACTCCTCCCTAGTTGGTTTGGCCGACTCCTATAGGAGCCTTGGCCTTGCGCCAGCCTCCTCTCCTCTTCTCCTATATATACCGGTGGATTTTGGGGTTTTGGACTAGTTTTTACTGCCACGTGCTACCCGTTCCACCGGTGCTCCTCTAGATCGGATTTCCGCAGTGCTCAGGCGAAGCCCTGCCGGAATTGCTCCACCACCATCGCCGGAGCGCCATCACGCTGCCGGTGAACTCCTCTTCCTCTCCACTTCCTCTTGCTGGATCAAGACAGTGGAGATCATCATCAAGCTGCACGTCTGCTGAACGCGGAGCTGCCGTCCGTTCGGCGCTAGATCGGAAGGACCGTGATCAAGATCACGAGACGGTTTGTGATGAGTTCGCAGGACGGATCGTGATGAGTTCACGGGACGGATCGTGATGAGATCACGGGACGGATCGTGATGAGTTCGCGGGATGGATCGTGATTGGACCGCGTGACAGATCGTGATGTGATCGCGGGACGCTCGGCGATTTGGATCGCGAAGATGTTCGACTACACCAACCGCGTTTCTTAACGCTTCCCGCCTAGCGATCTACAAGGGTATGTAGATCCACTCTCCCTCTCGTAGATGATCATCACCATGGATAGATCTTGCGTGTGTGTAGGAAAATTTTTGTTTCCCATGCGACGTTCGCCAACAGTGGTATCAGAGCTAGGTCTATGTGTAGATGAGATCTCGAGTAGAACACAAAAGGTTTGTGGGCGTTGATGCTTAGATTGCTTCCTCCCTTGGTCGGATTTTGGTTCAGCGGTATTGTGAGATGAAGCGGCCCGAACAAACATTACTCGTATACTTACGAGAGACCGGTTCCCTCGACCGCAACTTGTTGCATAGATGGCTTGCAGGTGACAGTTTCTCTCACTTTAGTTGGATCGGATTCGACAAAGGCGGTCCTTGAGAAGGTTGAAAAGCAACTAGTGTATCACCATTGTGGTTTTTGCGTAGATGAGAATTGTTCTTGCTAGATACCCATAGCAGCCACGTAAAACATGCAACAACAATTAGAGGACGTCTAACTTGTTTTTGCAGGGTATGTTGTGATATGATACGGCCAATTACATGATGTGGTATATGTGATGTATGAGATGATCATGTGATGTATAAATTATCACGACTTGCATGTCGATGAATACGGCAACCAGCAGGAGCCATAGGGTTGTCTTTAATTATTGTATGACTTGTGTGTCAATCATTAAGCGCTATGTAATGCTTTACTTTATCGCTAAACGGTAGCAATAGTAGTAGAAGCATGGTGGGCGTGACAACCCCGATGGCGACACGTTGATGGAGATCATGGTGTCATGCCGGTGACGATGAAGATCATGCCGGTGCTTTCATGATGGAGATCAAAAGCACAAGTTCATGGCCATATCATGTCACTTATGATTTGCATGTGATGTTAATCCTTTTATGCACCTTGTTTTGCTTAGGACGATGGTAGCATTCTAAGGTGATCCCTCACATAATTTCAAGATAAATTGTGTTCTCCCCGAGTGTGCATCGTTGCGAACGTTCGTCGTGTTGAGACACCACGTGATGATCAGGTGTGATAGACTCTACGTTCACATACTACGGGTGCAAGCCAGTGTTGCACATGCAGAACACTCGGGTTAAACTTGACGAGCGTAGCATGTACATACATGGCCTCTGAACACAAGAGACCGAAAGGTCGAACATGAGTCATATAGTAGATATGATCAACATGATGATGTTCACCATTGTAACCACCTCAACTCACGTGATGATCGGATTTGAGTTGGTGAATTTGTATCATGTATCACTCGGATGACCGGAGGGATGTCAATTTGAGTGGGAGTTCTTAAGTAATATGATTAATTGAACTCATTATCATGAACATAGTTAGTAGTGTCTTTGCAAATTATGTTGTAGATTACTTGCTCGCGCTGTAGCTCCCTTGAATTTTTATATGTTCCTAGAGAAATAGAGTTGAAAGATGATGGTAGAAATATTGCGGACTGGCTCCGTGATCTGAGGATTGTCCTCGTTACTGCACAGAAGGCTTATGTCCTTAATGCACCGCTCGGTGCGCCAACCCCTCTAGCATCGTTTGTAGATGTTGTGAACATCTGACAGGCACGTTCTTACGACTACTTGATAGTTTAGTGCGTCTTGCATTACGGCTTACAATTGAGGCTCCGAAATGTTTTGAACGTCACGGAACATATGAGATGTTCTAAGACCTGAAATTAGGATCTTAGGCTCATGCCCGTGTTGCGAGATATGAGATCTCCAACAAGATTCTTTGCTTGCAAGATGAAAGAGAATAGCTCAATCGTTGAGCATATGCTTAGATTGTCCAATCGCTTGAATCGAGTGGGAGTTGATCTTCCAGATAAGATAGTGATTGATATTGTTCTCCAAGTCACCGTCACTAAGCTACTAGAACTTGGTGATGAATTATAAATGGCAGGGATAGAAATAATGATCCCTGAGCTGTTCGCGATGTTTGACACCGCGAAGGTAGAAATCAAGAAGGAGCATCAAGTGTTGATGGTTAGTAAAACCACTAGTTTCGAGAAGGGCAAGGGTACGGAGGGAAACTTCATGGATAGCAAGTCAGTTGTTGCTCTGGTGAAAGCAACCCAAAGTTGAACCCAAACCCGAGACTAAGTGCTCCGATTATGAGGACAGCGGTCGCTAAAGCGGAACAACCCTAGATGCTTGGTAGAGAAGAAGGCTGGCAACGTCAACAGAAGTATATTTGATATATGTGTTATTTATGTGTACCTTGCTAGTACTCTAGCACCTGGGTATTGGATACCAGTTCGGTTGCTAAATATTAGTAGCTCGAAATAAAAGCTATGGAATAAACGGAGAACTAGCTAAGGGTGAGGTGACGATCTGAGTTTGAAATGTTTCCAAGGTTGATGTGACCAACATCGCACGCTCTCTCTACCTTCGGGATTGGTGACAAACCTAAATAAATGTTATTTGGTGTTTTGCGTTGAGCATGAACGTGATTAGATCGTGTTTATTGCAACACGGTTATTCATTTAAGTTAGAGAATAATGGTTATTCTGTTTACATGAATAATACCTTCAATGGTCGTGCACCCAGTGACAATGGTTTGTTGAAATCTTGATCGTAGTAACACACATGTTCATAACATTGATGCCAAAAGATACAAAGTTAATAATGATAGTACCACATCCTTGTGGCACTGCCGTTAAATGTCATATTGGTATAAAGCGCATGAAGAAACTCCATGCTGATGGATATTTGGACTCATTTGATTTCGAATCGGTTGAGATATGCGAACCATGCCTCTTGGGCAAGATGACTAAGGACCCTGTTTTCTGGTTTGATGGAGCGGGCAAGTGATTTATTGGAAATGATACATGTTGATGTATGCAATCCACTGAGTCTTGTAGCATGCGGTGGATATCGTTACTTTCTTACCTTCACTGATGATTTCAGTAGATATAGTGTATATTTGCTTAATGAAACACAAGTCTGAATCGTTTGTAAGGCTCAAGCAAATTCAGAGTAAAGTTTAAGATCATCGTGACAAGAAGATAAAATGTCTACGATATGATCGTTGAGATGAATGTCTGAGTTACGAGTTTGGCATACTACTTTAGACAATGTGAAAGTTGTTTCACAACTCACGCCACCTAGAACACCATAGTGTGATGGTGTGTCTGAACGTCATAGTCGTGCTCTATTGGATATGGTGCATGCTATGATGTCTATTATCGTTTTGTTGCTATAATTTTGGGGTTATGCATTACAGACAACTACATTCACTTTAAATAGGGCACCATCTAAATCCGTTGAGATGAGACCATGTGAACTATGGTTTGATAGAAACCTAAGTTGTCATTTCTTAGTGTTTGGGGCTGCGACGCTTGTGTGGAAAATGTTTTCACCTAATGAGCTCGAACCCAAAGCGGACAAATGCATCTTCATAGAATACCCTAAGAACAGTTGGGTGAACCTTCTATCTCAGATCCAAGCATAAAATGTTTGTTTCTAAAACGGGGTCCTTTCTCAATAAAGGGTTTCTCTTGAAAGAATTGAGTGGGAGGAGGATAGAACTTGATGAGGTTGTTGAACCTCTGCTTCAACCAGAAAGTAGCGCAGCGCAGAAAGATGTTTCTATGAAGCCTACGTTAGTTGAACAGGAAGTTAATGATGATGATCATGAAGCTTCGGATCATGTTACTATCGACCTACGAGGAAAATAGAGCTTGATGAGGTTATTGAACCTTTACTTCAACCAGAAAGTAGCGCAGCGTAGAAAGATGTTTTTGTGAAGCCTACGTCAGTTGAAGAGGAAGTTAATGATGATGATCAGGAAGCTTCGGATCAAGTTACTATCGAACTTCGTAGGTTGACAAGGACTTGTACTGCTAGTGAGCGGTACGACAACCCTGTCTTGGAGGTCATGTTGTTGGACAACGATGAACCTACGAACTATGGAGAAGCGATGATGGGCCCGAAAACCAACAAATGGTTAGAGGCCGTGAAATCCGAGAAAGGATCCATGTATGAAAACCAAGTATAGACTTTGGTGGACTTGCTCGTTGGATGGCAGGTCGTTAAGTACAAATGGATCTTTAAAATGAAGACAGACACTGATGGTAAATGTCACCATTTGTAAAGCTCGACTTGTTGCAAAGAAGTTTACGACAAGTTCAAGGAGTTGACTGCGATGAGACTCTCTCACTCGTAGCGATGCTAAAGTCTGTTGAAACTATGTTAGCAGTTGCTGCACTTTCAATTATGAAATCGGGCAGATGGATGTCAAAACATCGTTACCTTAACGGTTTACTTGAGGAAAGGTTGTATGTGATACAACCAGAAGGTTTTGTCAGTCCTAAGGATGCTAAAAGTTGTGCAAGCTTCAGTGATTCTTCTATGAACTAAAGCAAGCATCTCAGAGTTGGAATATAAACTTTGATGAGGTGATCAAAGTTTTTGAGTCTATACAAAGTTTACGAGAAACTTGTATTTGCAATAAAGTGAGTGGGAGCACTATAGAGTTTCTGATAAGTATGTGTGGATGACATATTGCTATTCAGAAATGATGTAGAATTTCTAGAGAGCATAAACGGTTGTTTGAAAAGAGTTATTCAAAGGAAGACTTGGATAAAGCTACATAATTGTTGAGCATCAAGATCTATAAAGATAGATCAAGATGTTTGATAAGACTTTCAATGAGTACATACCTTGACAAGATTTTGAAAGAGTTCAAAATGGATTAGTCAGAGAGAAGAGTTCTCGCCTCCTTTGTAAGGTGTGAAGTTGAGTGAGACTCAAAGCTTGACAATGGCAGAAGAAAGAGAAAGGGAGAATGTCGTCCCCTATGACTTAGCCAAAGGCTCTGTATAGTATGACATGCTGTGTTTCGCACCTGTGTGTGCCTTACCATGAGTCCATCAAGGGGTACAAGAGTGATCCAGGAGTGGATCACTAGACAGCGGTCAAGGTTATCCAAAGTAACTAAAGGACTAAAGAGATGTTTCTCGATTATGGAGGTGATAAAGAGTTCATTGTAAAGAGTTACGTCGATACAAGCTTTAACACCAATCCGGATGACCCGTAGTAGCAATCTGGATACATATAGTGGAGTAGCCATTTGGAATAGTACCAAGTGGAGTGTGGTAGCAGTGTTTACGATTTGACATAGAGATTTGCAAAGTACACACAGATCTGAATGTCACAGACCCATTAACTATAGGACCTCTCTCACATGCAAAGCATGATCGAGCCCCAGAACTCATTGGGTGTTAGATTCATAACAATGCGTATCATATGGTGATGTGAACTAGATTATTGACTCTAGTGCAAGTGGGAGACTATTGGAAATATGCCCTAGAGGCAATAATAAATTAGTTATTATCATATTTCCTTGTTCATGATAATCGTTTATTATCCATGCTATAATTGTATTGATCGGAGACTTAGATGCATGTGTGGATACATAGACAAAACCATGTCCCTAGTATGCCTCTAATAGACTAGCTCATTGATCAAAGATGGTTAAGGTTTCCTAGCCATGGACATGAGATGTCATTTGATAAATGGGATCATATCATTAGGAGAATAGTGTGATGGACAAGACCCAAACTACAAATGTAGCATATGATCGTGTCGGTTTATTGCTACTGTTTTCTGCTTGTCAAGTATATGTTCCTATGACCGTGAGATCATGCAACTCACGGACATCGGAGGAGTGCCTTGTGTGTATCAAACGTCATAACGTAACTGGGTGACTATAAAGGTGCTCTACAGGTATCTCCGAGGGTGTCTATTGAGTTCGCATGGATCAAGACTGGGATTTGTTACTCCGTGTGACGGAGAGGTATCTCAGGGCCCACTCGGTAATACAACATCACAACAAGCCTTGCAAGCAATGTGACTAAAGTGTTAGCCACGGGATCTTGTATTACAGAACGAGTAAAGAGACTTGCCGGTAACGAGGTTGAACTAGGTATGGAGATACCGACGATCGAATCTCGAGCAAGTAACATACCGAAGAACAAAGGGAACGTTATACGGGATTGACTGAATCCTTGACATAGAGGTTCAACCGATAAAGATCTTCGTAGAATATGTAGGAACCAATATGGTCATCCAGGGCCCGCTATTGGTTATTGACCATAGAGGTGTCTCGGTCATGTCTACATAGTTCTCGAAACCGCAGGGTCTGCACCCTTCAGGTTTCGTGACGTTTTGGTAGTATAGAGTTATGTGTGGTGGTGACCGAAGGTTGTTCAGAGTCCCGGAAGAGATCCCGGACATCATGAGGAGCTCCGGAATGGTCCAGAGGTAAAGATTCATATATAGGAAGACCTATTTTGGTCGCCGGAAAAGTTTCGGGCTCATCGGTAGTGTACCGGGAGTGTCGGTAGTGTACCGGGAGACCTCCGGGAGTGGTATTTCGACCCAAGAGGCTTCATGGGCTGTCAGAGAGTGAATATCAGACCTTAGTGGGCTGGTGGAAACTCCCACACAAGGCCCATGTGGCTGGAGAAGAAAACTTAAAAGGAAAAAGGTGGAAAAAGGCAAAAAGGCAAATTAGGGAAGGAGTCCTAATCCTACTAGGAGTGGAGGAGGTGGACTCCTCCCTAGTTGGTTCGGCCGACTCCTATAGAGCCTTGTCCCTTGCGCCAGCCTCCTCTCCTCTTCTCCTATATATACCGGTGGATTTTGGGGTTTTGCACTAGTTTTTACGGCCACGTGCTACCCGTTCCACCGGTGCTCCTCTAGATCGGATTTCCGCAGTGCTCAAGCGAAGCCCTGCCGGAATTTCTCCACCACCATCGCCGGAGCGCCGTCATGCTGCCGGTGAACTCTTCTTCCTCCCCACTTCCTCTTGCTGGATCAACACGGTGGAGATCCACATCATGTTGCACGTGTGCTGAATGTGGAGGTGTCGTCCGTTCGGCGCTAGATCGGAAGGACCGTGATCAAGATCGCGAGACGATTCGTGATGAGTTCGCGGGACGGATCGTGATGAGTTCATGGGATGGATCATGATGAGATCGCAGGACGGATCGTGATGGTTCGCAGGACGGATCGTGATTGGATCGCGGGACGGATCGTGATGTGATCGCGGGACGCTCGGCGATTTGGATCGTGAAGATGTTCGACTACACCAACCGTGTTTCTTAACGCTTCCCGCTTAGCAATCTACAAGGTATGTAGATCCACTCTCCCTCTCGTAGATGCTCATCACCATGGATAGATCTTGCTTGTGCGTAGGAAACTTTTTGTTTCCCATGCGACGTTCCCCAACATTCCATACCGGTGCCACCGAGTTTAGGTTGCCTACTTTCTATTATGCAAATTCACATTTTCGGTCCCATCGAGAATGTTGGATCGGCGTCACCGAGATTGGAAATCTGACCATTGGTCATCTTATCAATGCAACCGAGTTTCCTATATCGGCCTTACCGAGATTCAAAAGTTGCCACCTTTTGGTCACTTCGGTACCACCGAGATTAACACATCGGTGTCACCGAGTTGGTCATTTTGTGTGTAAAGGTTGAATTTTTGGGGATGCCTACATATACCCCTTCACCACCACTTACTCAAAAGAGAAGCACTAAGAACTGTTCCATACATATCCTATCAGATTTTCTAAGAGAGAACCACCTACCCTTGTGTTGAGGTCAAGATATTCCACAACAATCATATGGTTCTTGATTTCTAGCCTCCCCAAGTAGCTTTCCACCAATCCCATCTCTTCAAGCAAGCGAAATCTATGAGAGAGTGATTGTGTGCTGAGGAGTCTATCATCTTGAAGCACAAGAGCAAGGAGTTCATCGTCATTATCGAGCCTATTACCTTTTGGAGGGTGGTGCCTCCTAGATTGGTTAGGTGTCACTTGGGAGCCTCCTACTTCGTGCTGTGGAGTGAACCAAGAAGTTTGTAAGGGCACGGAGATCGCCTACTTCGTGAAGATCTACCCATAGTGAGGCTAGTGCTTCATGGACGGAAGCTGTATGGAATAGTCAAGGTTGCTACTTCGTGGACCCTTTTGGGTGGAGCCCTTCGTGGACTCTCGCGGCCGTTACCCTCCGTGGGTTGAAGACTCCATAAATGTGGATGTACGATAGCACCACCTATTGGAACCACAGGAAAAAATATCGGGTCTACAATTGTGTTTGATCTTCCTACCATATCCCTTCTATACATGCTTGTTGTTACTTTCCGCTGCTATATACTCTTAGACTTGCATGTGTAGGTTGTACTTGACTTGCCCTGAAATGCTAAAAACTTTCAACCCTAAAAATTGGTATAGGCCAAACTTTTAATTGGTCAAGTAGTCTAATCACCCCCCTCTAGACATACTTTCGATCTTACAGTCTTCATAGCCCATCTTTGGACTGGTGTACGAGCCGCCTAGTCTGACCCGGAGCCTCAAGGTCGGATCTCACCGTGGGGTTATATCCCCAACATTAGGCCCCAAGGGTATTTGAGCTTGCTCACTTCAGCCTCCTTCTCAATCTTCGGTGAGTCTCCTTGTGTTACCTGAAAACAATGACCCGCCATGACGTCATGTCAAATCTGTCAGAAAGATCCTTTGACGTTCGCAGGGAATCTTTCCCTTATTAAATGGACGGTTCGGGAATCGAGGCGTTCGCCTCGGTCAAATGATATCCTTCGCCTGGATTTTCGCGCCCATTTCCACCCTTGCCTATTACATAGGACCGCGAGGGGTGGCATTTGTTTTCCTCCCCGCTGCTCTTCGTCTTCTTTCTTCCGATGTCGCCGCTCCAGCACACCTCGCTCCGGTTCCGTCTTCACAGCATCGTCGTCGAGGCCGCTGCATCAACCTATTTGTTCTAGAGTTCTACCCGCGTCCACCGTGCCGTCTCTGATGAGTCTTTCCTCCCCTAGGTCTGTAGCCATTTCGGTAGGGTTTGCACGGAGTTCTTCCGCCGCTTAGAACACGAGCTTCTCTCCAATGCCAGCGATGACTTCCCCATAAAACTCGATGATATGCTTTCCCTATTGCGACATTCGGTAGAAAACCAATAGCAGCGCCATGTAGATCTGCAACTGCTCGGCCTACCGTTTTCAAACTTTTGCCGTATAGATAGTTCGTCGCTAGGTTTTGAAATAAAACCATTTTTCTTTGCTTTTTAGATCCGCAATCTCGGAGATATGTTGCAAAACCTATTTTCCACACTTAGCCAAATTTTGCCTTATCTTCTCATAAACTTGACCCGCCATGTAATTCTGGTTCTCATCAACCGGATCCTAGCGGCTTAATCTTAAAATCTTAGGCTTTTAACCGCCCGTAGACGTTTGCCGTTCCCTGACTCGCCGTACATTGTTACCTTGCGTAGTTTTGAACCGCCGCCATGTCTCAGGCATCCAACTCATGCAATTGGGTCGGCTCTTGCATCACTGAAGAATTCCTGATGGACATTGTACATGCGGGTACCCTTCCCGCGAAAGATGTCATCCATTGGTGGGTTTCTGGTAATGAACTAAAGCCCGTTCCTCAGGAGGGCGAAGCACTTGTAATAAAATTTTGCAAGAACCTATGGAAGAAGAAATTATCGAAACTATGAGCTCATTAGATGAAGAAAATGAGGAGGAGAGCGAAGAACAAAAGGAGGAAGAGCGGATAAGCTTCTCGTTCCCATCTTATAATGAGAGTAACTCTTCAATGCATACATCTTTTAATTTCCCTTCGAGCTTACCGAAGGACGAATGCTATGATAATTGCTATGATCCTGTGGATTCTTTTGAAATATCCCTTTTTGATGAACTAGATGCTTGCTATGCCTATGGCCAAGATGCCAATATGAATTATGCTTATGGATATGAACATGCTATAGTTGCTTATATTATGAATGAAATTGTTGCTATTGCACCCACACATGATAGTCATATTATCTTTTTGAATTCTCCCAACTACACTATATCGGAGAAGTGCTCTTATTAAGGATTATATTGATGGGTTGCGTTTTGCTACTACACATGATGATTTTGATGAATATAATATGCATGTGCTTGCTGATCCTACTTGCGATTATTATGAGATAGGAACTACATCTCCACCTCTTTATGTTTCCAATACGATAAAATTGCAAAAAACTGACTATACTATGCATTAGCCTTTACTTGATGTGAATGAATTGTTCTTTTACGACATGCTGATGCATAGGAAGAGAGTTAGACCTCATCATTGCATGATATATGTTTATTTGTGCTCACTACTAAATTAAAAATCATTGTTAATCAAAATTGGCTTTGATATACCTTGGGATTCAGGTGGATCTATTACTTTAGCACTTTATGCCTAGCTTAATGGCTTTAAAGAAGCACTGCCTGGGAGACAACCGAGAAATTTAAGAGAGTAATTTTATTCTGTTGAGTGCTTCTGTAAAGTTTAAAACCAAAAAAAACATAGAGGGGAACCTAAAACTTCACAAAAAGAAAAGTGAAAGTGAGAGAGACGGACATTGTGAAAGTGGGGGAATTCCATGAACTTGTTCATGCCACTGAAACTTTGTGAATCTTGAATCACAGAAACTTTTCAACAAAGATAATTACCCCCTTGTACAAATCCATTGTATTATAAAAATAATGTGCCAATATTTGCCTTTAGGACGATTAGACTGGTTGATGGTACGTGCGGTGTAAAAATAGAAACTTTGGAAGTACTGCGTGAATTTACATTTTTTTGCTGGAACGTCGAAAGTTTCTGAATTTTTTACACAATATTGCTATAAAAATGTTTATTTCTTCCTATGAATTTTTGGAGTTATAGAAGTATGGTCGAAGTTCAGATTACTACAGATTGTCATGTTTAAGACAGATTATGTTTTTGATGCATTGTTTTGATTGTTTTGATGAAGCTATTGATTTTATCGGTGGTATAAGCCATGAAGAAGTTATAATACAATAGGGATAATGCAAATATAAAATATGAACAGTTTTGTAACAATACTTAAAGTAGTAATTTGCTTTATTATACTAACGGATCTCATTAGTTTTCTGTTAAGTTTTGTGTGGATGAAGTTTTCAAAGATCGAGGAGGTCTCCATATGAGGAGAAGGAGGAGAGGCAAGATTTCAAGCTTGGAGATGCCGAAGGCACCCCAAGTAAATATCCAAGGATAATGAAGCGTCTAAGCTTTGGGAAGCCATGGAAGGCATCCCATCTTTCTTAAACAAGTATCGGTATGTTTTCGTTTTCGTTTCGCTCATGTGATATGTGTAAATCTTGGAGTGTCTTTTGTGTTTAGTTTTCACTTTTATTTTATGCACCATGCTGGTATGAGATAGTCCATGGCTGATTTATATAATTTTCATTGCACTTCACTATATCTTTTGAGTATGGCCTTATAGAACGCTTGATGTGCTTCACTTATATCATTTGAAGTTTGGATTCCCTATTTCTCTTCACATTGTAAGCCGTTATTTGTAGAATACTCTTTTGCTTTGCTTATATTTATTAGAGCATGGTCTTTTGTATAAATAATTAAACTCTCTTGCTTCACTTATATCTCTTTAGAGTCAACAGGAATTGGTCATTTGCATGGTTAGTCATAAAATCCTACATAAAACTTATGGATAACTGAATATTATATGTCTGATTCCTTGCAATAATTTTTTGATATAGAGATGATAATATGTGGGAGGTAGTAGCGGATGATCGTGTTTAGTAAGATATTGGTGTTAAGGTTTGTGATTCCCGAAGCATGCACATATAGTGTCCCGTTATGCCATGAAGTTAGAGAACAATTTATCATTGATTGTCTATCTTTGTCTGAAGGTCGGGGGCACGCGATGGTTAACTCCTACCACCCTCCCACCTAGGAGCATGTGTAGTAATACTTTGCTTTGAGGGCTAGTATACTTTTGCAATAAGTATGTGACTTATTTATGATTAATGTGAGTCCATGGATTATACGCACTCTTACCTTTCCGCAATTTGCTAGCTTCTACGGTACCGTGCATTGCCCTTTCTCACCTCGGCTAATAAACCGTGCATTGCCCTTGTATGTTTTATTTTCGTGTTGTCCTATGGTGCCCTCCATGTCACGCAAACATGAGGGATCCCTGATGTAGGGTGTTTCAATATGTTCATGATTTTCTTATGGTGTGTGGCGTGAGTGACAGAAGCACATACCCGAGTAGGTGAGTTGTTGCATATGGGAGTAAAGAGGACTTGATACTTAATGCTATGGTTCGGTTTTACCTTAATGATCTTTGGTAGTTCTAGATGCTTTCTAGGGTTCCATTCATAAGTGCATATGATCCAAATACAGAAAGTATATTAGCTCATGCCTCTCCCTCATATAAAATTACAGTAATGAGTTATAAATTGGCCAGGGACAAATAACCTTCTTGTTTGACAGAAGCTTTCTACTAAAATAACTAAATTTTATTATCTTGTAATTTACTTGTAGTTTTATTCCTACAAAGTACTTCTAGTTTTATTCGTGCAAACTATCCTACCACCTCCGAAAGAGTTTCATACTTGTTCTAGGTAAAGCAAACGTTAAAGTGTGCGTAGAGTTGTATCGGTGGTCGATAGAACTTGAGGGAATATTTCTTCTACCTTTAGCTCCTCATTGGGTTCAACAATCTTATTAATCAAAAAAGGCTAAAAACAATCCCCTACACTTGTGGGTTATCACACACAATCCAAAACTAGTGCTAGTACATCAAAGAAAAAAATCCCAAGTTCATATTTATTCCTAAGAGCATTAGTACACCTCCTTCCAAAAGAAACGAAGATCTCAAAATGATTAGTGTTCACCCCAAATTTTTGAACTTGATAAAGGAGCCTATGGTCAAGCCTTCCATTGTTCCTATTAAGGAGAGTTGTGTTGTTAAGGAGTTGAGTGTCAAAGATGACGACACTTGACACTATGCATTATGCCTAGCTGGGGGCGTAAAACAATAGCGCTTGTTGGGAGGCAACCCAATATGTATCTTTATTTTTGTTTTTACTATTTCTTTTTATGTGATAACATGATTTTTGCCTGTGTAATTATTATGTTTGTATGTTTTAATCAGTATTTGTGCCAAGTAAAGCCTTTGGGATGACACAAAAGATGAGTAGAAATGATGCTGAAACATAACAGAAACTTGGATTCCAGTGCAGGAATTTTCATTTTTACTGGAGCGTGATAATGATCTGCAATTTGAACATAGTATTTTCATACAAATTCTTTACGTTGTCCTATTTTTCAGAATTCTTAGAGTTACATAAGTATGGGCTCTTTACAGCTTGCTACAGAATGTTCTGTTATAAATAGATTCTGTTTTGTTTGCATAGTTTGCTTGTTTTAATTATGCCATGGACTATAAGGGTGGGTGTAATCCATGGGGAAGTTAGAATACAATACCTATTATGCAAAAATGAATTTGAATCAATTTATCATAGTACCTCAAATATTCAATGTGTTTCTTATACTAACGGATCTCATGATGTTTTGTTGAGTTTTGTGTGATTGAAGTTTTCAAGTTTTGGGTGTGATCGTGATGGACTATGGAATAAGGAGTAGCAAGAACCTAATCTTCTGAATTCCCAAAGCACCCCCAGTATAATTCTAAGGAGACTCAAGCGTCTAAAGTTGGGGGTGCCCCGAAAGGCATCCCCCTTTCGTCTCAATCCATCGGTATGTCACTTGGAGCTATATTTTATTCATCACATGATATGTGTTCTGCTTGGAGCGTCATTTGCTTTTGTTTACTTTTACCTTCAGTTGTCACAATCATCATTTGTTGGACACACCTATTTTAGAGATACAAACCTTCATGATAATTTGCTATAATACTCTATGTGCTTCACTTATATCTTTTGACTTGTTGTCATGTTATTGTCTTTAGCTAATACTAGCTAGGTCGATCCTCGTGTCGCCTCCCCCCGTGGGCGGCTCGGGAGGGCTCAGCCACCGTCGCTACCTAGTAACCCTCTAGCGCCCACCTTCCCTTCGCCGCTGCCGATGGTCGGTGCCGAGCAAAGCCCGTGCGTGCGACGGCAGCAGCAGAGGATCTCTCCTCCCTCTCCCGGATCCACGGCGGCGCGGGCGCCATGGTCCGTGGGGTGTGGCCCTCCTGACAGTGTTGCGGATCCCGGAGGCGGCAGGCTCAAGGCGGAGCTCGGGCGCCCAGATCCATGGGTGTGGGATTCCTGGTAGCATGCATGCTCCTCGTGGCGGCGGGAACGGTCGAAGGCAGGCATGGGCACTGGCGTCGGCTACGCGGTGCCGGATCTCGTCGCTAGTGGCAGATCTCGACACTCCAGCCATCGTGGAGGCACCTGGATCTGGGGCGGCGACCCCGTTAGGCATGGCAACGGTGCCCTTGACTGGTGACGCTCACGGGGGGTGGATGGACGGTGTCTTGACCGCGTGGGCGGTGAGTTGCCAGTGGATCTCCTTACGATCGCGGTCGTCGGCCTAGGTGCGTTCGCGGGGGCTGGTATAGGTGACATCGGACTGGAGGAAACTCTGGATGACTAGGTCATCCTAGCGGTGGCGATGACCAAGGTCGTCGTTCTCCTCCTTGCAGACGTCATCGAGGTCTCTGCCCTCCACCCTGACCCCATGCCCGGGTGAAGACTCAAAATCTCCTTAGATTGGGCGGCGGTGACACTACATGTGTCGTACCCTTCTTTGGAGGTGCCGCCTGGGGCATTTGGGTGCTCGGTTAGAGGACATGCAGGCGAAGGGGATGGGACCAGTGGCAGCAGGTGGTGTTCGAGATGGAGGAGCGGTGTGACATATGGCATGTCAACAATGGTGGGTCTCAGTGGCATGGAGCAGCGGGGTTTCTCCTTGGGCGTGTGACGATGGACGAGCGCAGGATGGTGGCACTATCTGGCATCGTGGTGGCGTCGACGGTAGTTAGACCGGGTAGGGTCGATGCGTTAGTATAGCTTTGAAGATGGATCGGTGGAAGACGGCGGAGGCAGCCTCGGTGAGTGCGCCGGATCGGTATGTGACCCAGTCCAGGTATGTGGTCGGGATGGGGCATCTGGCACTAAATGTTAGTATTTGGTGCGATGTCTGTTTGGTATTAGGCTCGGACATTAGGTACCACTACATTAAAGGGATAGGAGTAGCGACAGGAGTTGCCTAGAGGGTGGCTTCAGGCTTACTGATGTACTTCCTTGTAAGGTTTTTTTGTGAATAATCAATAAAGTGGCCGCATCATCGTCAATATGCAGAGGCCGGGGGTGCATCCTCCTTTTCTAAAAAAACTTATATCTTTTGAGATAGGCCATTGCTCTAATACTTCGGTTATATATTTTTGAGCACAGTGGCGTGTAGATTTTGTCGAAATAATATGCTCTCGCTCTTCACTTATACTTGTTTGAGAGCTGAATTAATAGTGATGATAATTTGCATGGGTCATAAGACTAGTCCAAGAATATAGAGGAGTTGTGGGTTAATGATATTTATGTAGTAATATGAAAAAGGTGTGAGTCCAAAATTGTTGATTCGTAGAAGTGTCGAGATCAATATTTGTTAACTTGTTATTCATCTAAATATTAAAAAGGCATGGTGATGATGTGTGAGCATTTATATTCCTCGTTGAAATCCTAGTGTTCTTTTGAGTCAGGCACACACGATGGTTAACTCCTACCAACCTCCTCCCTCGGTACATGCGATGAGTACTTTGATTTGCGATAAAACTAATAAAACATTGCAATAAGTATGTGAGTTCATTATGACTAATGTGACACCATGTACATACTGATGACCCACAAGTATAGGTGATCAATCGTAGTCCTTTTGATAAGTAAGAGTGTCGAACCCAACGAGGAGCTGAAGGAAATGATAAGAGGTTTTCGGCAGGGTAATTTCTGCAACCACTGAAATTGTAAGTAACAAGTAGTTTGATAGAAAGGTAATTTGTAACGAGCAAGTAACGGTAACAATAGCTAAGGTGCAGCAAGGTAGCCCAATCCTTTTGTGGCAATGGACAGGCCAAAAGTATCGCTTATGATGAGCAAAGTTTTCTTGAGGATACATGGGAATTTTATCTAGTCACTTTCATCATGATGGTTTGATTCGCGTTCGCTACACTGATAATTCTATATGTGTGTGGACCAGTGCTAAGGTGTTGTTCTTACTTGAACTAAAAACCTACTTATGATTAACCCCCTCGCAAGCATATGCAACTACGAGAAAAGTATTAAGACAAAGTCTAACCATAGCATTAAACATGTGGAACCAAATCAGTCCCTTATGAAGTAGCGCATAAACTAGTGTTTAAGTTTCTATCACTCTAGCAACCCGTCATCTAATAACTACTCCACAATGCATTCCCTTAGGCCCAAGGATTGTGAAGTGTCATGTAGTCGACATTCACATGACACCACTAAGGGAATCACAACATACATATCATCAAAATATCGAACACATATCAAATTCACACGATTACTTGCAACATGATTTCTCCCGTGACCTCAAGAACAAAAGTAACTACTCACAAATAATATGCATGCTGAAGATGAGAGGCGTATTGGATAGCATAATGGATCTAAACATATAATCTTCCACCAAATAAACCATATAGTAATCAAGTACACAAGGTAATCAACACTACTAGTCACCCACAGGTACCAATCTGAGGTTTCAGTACAAAGATTGAACACAAGAGATGAACTAGGGTTTGAGAGGAGATGGTGTTGTTGAAGATGTTGATGAAGAATGGCCGCCCCAAGATGAGAGGGTTGTTGGTGATGATGATGGCTTTGATTTCCACCTCCGGGAGGGAAGTTCCCCGGCAAAATCGCTCCACCAGAGGGCAAAAGTACTCCTGTCCAGGTGCCACCTCGAGGCAGCAGCCCTTAGTCCCAAAAGTCCTCTCCCTAAGTTTTTTAGGTTTTTAGGAGTTTATACCACAAGATGGGCTCCGAAGGTGGGCCTATGTGTCCACCCTCCACCAGGGCGCGGTTATGAGGCCTGGCACGCCGTGGTGGAGGGTGTCCACTTGGTGGCCCCCCTCTAGTAGTTTTTAGCTCCGGTATTTTTTTAATTGCATAAAAAATCTCCGTAAATTTTTAGCGTCATTGGGATGTGCAGAATAGGTATCTCTGCCGTGCTTTTTCAAAATGCTGAATTCCAGTTGCCGACATTCTCCCTCTTGATGTAAACCTTGCAAATTGTGAGAGAAAATGCATTAGAATTACTCCCCAATGAATTATTATGCATAAAAACATTATAAATAACAGTAGGAAATCATCTTGCAAAATGGACGTATCAACTCCACCAAGCTTATACCTCGCTTGTCCTCAAGCGAAAGCGGATATCGAAGAACATGTCCACATGGTTTGAGAGAAAGGTGTCAATAAAAACAAAATACGGACATAATAGCATCATGCTTATTATTATAACATCAACAAAAATTAACATAAAACTTTCTCATAAAACTTTTATGTCATAGAAACATCATATAACTTCTTATGAGCAAGTATCAATTCATCACAACATGGAAGTATAAAGCGTAAACCTTATTGGAAACAAACAAACTATGTTCTCAGTCAACTTTGCAACTACAATTCATCATATTTTTAGGAAGGGTCTCATGTAGGAGACTTTTTGGCAAGTTCACATACTCAACCATCATTTAGTCTTCTATGATTACTAGCACTCACATCCTACCCATGAGCAAAAAGTTTCAACCGGACACATAGATAGATAGGGGCTTATAGTTTGACTCCCAATATATTCATCGCAAGGGTGATGTCAACAATAATAACTCATGCTTACTAATATCCAACTGGACATATGTGCCTAGATCTTTCCTCACCACATGATGCTTGCCAAAGAGAAAAATAAAAAGGAATAGAGAAGAATATTTTGACTCTTGCATAAAGGTAAATACATAAAGGTAAAATATAGGCCCTTCACAAAGGGAAGGAGAGGTTGTCATGCGCTTTTTAGTTTGTATGCCAAATCTCTTGTGATGGCAACCTTTATTATGCAGTCTGTCGCTTTTATTACTTTGCTATCACAAGTTTGTCGAATGCTTAATGTTCTCTTAGACTAATTGATCCAACACTTTTAGAAGCAATTTTTATTGCCTTGATGCACTGATGACAACTTACTTGAAGGATCTTATTCAATCCATAGGTAGGTATGGTGGACTCTCAAACATGAGTTTGGTTTTTGGGGTTTTGGATGCACAAGTAGTATCTCTACTTAGTGCAGAGTTTTTGGCTAGCAAAGATATTGGGCAAGCACCACATATTGAAGGATCTATGACAATATAACTTCTATGTGAATATAAACAAGCATAAATCATTACACTGTCTTCCTTGTCCAACGTCATAAATTTTGGCATGTAATATTTAATGCGGTCTCACAATCATAAAAGATGTCCATGATAGTATATTTTCATGTGAATCTTCTCTTCCCTAATTAATTCTTTAATGAGTTGCATCATTGACTAATGCTATGGTTGCCAATCTCCAATAAATTTTACTGGTTATACTTTTGTTTATTGTGATTTCATTACTCGGCATAAGATTAGCATGCGATCCTTTTCATTTATTTTCTTTTATCATGATTGCAACAAGAAAGTAAAATGGGCAAAATCTCAAACTAAACTTTATTATATAACTCTCACTCGATTACATAGATAGATAGATCACGAAACTAGCACTCGAAAATAGATCATACTAAACTTTTATTCGACTAAATCATGAAAAAGTCTAAGGATCGAAATAAAAAGCAAAAGGTAGAAAGTGATGGCGATACGATACTGGGGCACCTCCCCAAGGCTTGCTCAAGCCAAGGGGAGTGCCGATACCCGTGTACCCAAGTTTCCTTTCGTGGTGGTGATGATGAAGGTGGTGGTGATGAAACGGTATTCTTCTTCGCCAATTTTTGCTTGAGGATAAAGTTTTCTTCCCTCAAATCTTCATTCTCTTCCTCAAGTTTCAAAATCCTCTATCAGAGAGCTGGCTTGCTCTCCTGCAGAAAACGAGAAGGGAAAAAAAGGAGTATTGGGTATACTCCTACCATTGGGAAGTCTTGACTTCTTGAACTCCACGTGCATATCTCCAAGTTGAGTTAGTGGAGGTTCATCTTCATCTGAGCCATCGTCTTGTCTTGCTTCTTCTATTTCGTCCAGATTGGTGTCTTCTTCTTCCTCCAAAGTCCACAAGTAGGGGTAAATGTCCCCAAAGATCTTTGGATCAACAACATAATTGGACACATAGCTCTCTCCCTCAAAATCTTGGGATGACATATTTGCAGATCTGCAGGAAAACAACACGAAAGAAGAATAGAGGAAAATCTCACGATGCGGTGGTCACAATAGTAGGGGTATATATAGAGAATTTTTATTCTTGAAAACCAAGCAAACAAAAGAAAAATGGACTCGGGAAGGTTCTCTAGGTGGGCACCCTACACGAGGGCGCGCTAGGGATGGCAACCGCGCCTTGGTAGACCGTGCCCTCCTCGGTTCCTTTTCGCTTTATTTTTTATTTTCTAAAATTCTTAAATATTCCAAAACTGAATAAAAATATTTTTGCGGATTTTTCATAGACCATTTACTTATCGTATCACGTACCTATTAATTTTCACGACTCTGGGGTGTTCTGAAAGGTTTCTTTTATTTGTTCCTATGGTGTCATGGTTTGGATAACATTGCTTTCAATATTAATAGGCGTACCTGAGATATAGTGTTTAATTCTTTGTTCATTGACCACCTTCGGGTTAGTACCTTTGGCATTATTAATCTTAATAGCTCCAGAGCGATAAACCTCTTCGTTAACATAGGGTCCTTCCCATTTGGAGAGAAGTTTTCCTGCAAAAAATCTAAAACGAGAATTTTACAAAAGAACATATTCTCCAACTTTGAATTCTCGCTTTTGGATTCTTTTTCATGCCATCTTTTAGCTTTTTCTTTGAATAACTTGGCATTTTCATAAGCTTGGGTTCTCCATTCATCTAATGAGCTAATATCAAATAACCTCTTTTCACCAGCAAGTTTGAAGTCATAATTTAGTTCTTTAATTTCCCAAAATGCTTTATGTTGTAACTCTAGAGGCAAATGACAAGCTTTCACATATACCATTTTGTATGGAGACATACCCATAGGATTTTTATAAGACGTTCTATAGGCCCAAAGTGCATCATCTCATTTCTTAGACCAATTCTCTCGAGACCTATTAACAGGTTTTTGTAATATCAATTTTATTTCTCTATTGCGAAGTTCAACTTGACCACTAGATTGAGGATGATACGGTGATGCAAGTCTATGGTTAACGTCATATTTATCAAGCATTTTACGGACAGTACCATGAATAAAGTGTGAACCACCATCAGTCATTAGATAGATAGGGACTCCAAACCTTGGGAAAATAACTTCTTTAAGCATTTTAATGGAAGTGTGATGATCAACACAACTAGTTGGAGCAGCTTCTACCCACTTAGTAACATAATCAACAACAACCAAAATATGAGTATACCCATTAGAGGAAGGAAAATGTCCCATATAATCAAAACCTCAAACATCAAATGGTTCAACAACAAGTGAATAATTCATAGGCATTTCCTGACGCTTACCGATATTACCAATTCTTTGACATTCATCACAAGATGAGAGAAAATTACGGGAATCCTTGAAGAGAGTAGGCCAATAAAGCCCATAGTGTAATACCTTATGAGCAGTTCTATCTCTAGCATGATGTCCTCCCTAAGCTTCAGAATGACATTTTCGTAGGATTTGTTACTATTCATGCTCAGGTACACAACGTCTAATAATACCATCTACTCCTTTATAAAGATGTGGGTCATCCCAAAAGTAATATCTTAAATCAAAGTTTTTTCTTTTGTTGGTATGTGAAACTAGGTGGCTTATATTTAGCAACAATGTAATTAGCATAATCAACATATCATGGAGTGTTTTGAGAGACATTTATTGCAGTTAATTGTTCATCAGGAAAACTATCATCAATAGGTAGTGGGTCATCAAGAATATTTTCTAACATAGACAAGTTATCACCTATGAGGTTTTCAACTCCCTTCCTATCAACGATATGAGACTGGGCCCTTACCTCGGGGTAGGCCAAGGAAACGGGGTCCTCCCCACTCCGCTTCGAAGAAAAACCAAACGATCGGCTGGACGAGGCCGGCTGGGGACATTCCACACGAGCCCTCTCCGACCGGCGCTTCGTCCGGCCGGCCTAGCGACCGAGCGAGCTCCCACCCGGCTGGCCAAGCAGCCGGCCGTCCGCGAGCCGGGCAGCCCATTGACTTGGGGAAGGACACGCCCTGTCCCGTCCCTATGACCGTAGGTATAGCAACACAATGTGACTGGCGGGGCGTGCGACCCTGTGGCCATAGTGGTCGCCGACGCGCCGTCCCGCATGGCTACAGTCCTTTCGTCTGGCCCGCAGACCTCAGTGAGTGCGACCGGACGGGGAACGGTTCCAGCACGCCCCCGCCACTCGAGTACCTGCCCCGGCATGGCTATAGTGCCGCCGGCCATACCGACGACCTCGGCCGGCTGGCGCTAGGCGACGCCTCCCCGGGCGGCCCGTGCCAGAGCAGGTGGGGGGGGGGTCAATCGCGGCGCCCGTCGGCGGGTCCCAGCAGCGAGGGGACCGCTCGGCCGGCTGGCCCCGCCCGCGACGAGACGATACAAGCCGCGGGACCCTATGGCCCGGCGGAGAGGCTGCCAGCCAGGTCCCTTCACCCTTGTACCTAAATCATATTGTAAGAGTCGGGGTTGGCCTATAAAACCCCCCGAGCCCCCCATGCAACGGGGATGGACCCCCGATCGAGAACACACACATAGAGAGCCCCCATACTCTTCCCAGTGGTAGAGGAAGACGAGTCGGCTGCTCCTTTCTTCCGCCTCCGAACACAGCTCCAGAAGCACCTCTGTATACCTATCCATCCATCCAAAGAATCCAAGCAGGACTAGGGGTATTACCTCCCATGGAGGGCCCCGAACCTGGGTATGTCGCGTGTCTCCACCTTCTCGTACTCAATCCCGCACCCAGAGCCCACCGGCGTCCAATGGCCCCAACACCACCGATAAGCCACCCTATGGCATCTGCCGTGAGAAAACGACGACAGTTGGCGCCCACCGTGGGGCCATCCGCGGCACCGTTCGGGTTCATGCTCCGGGCGAGACCTCTCGCCATTCCCCGCCGCCACCGCTCGGCCCGGCAAAACTGTGGAAGGCTCATGGGGCTTGCCGCGGCACACCCTGCGGGCGACTCCGACGGCCTAGCGGCCGATATCGACGCGCTCATCGAGCGCTTCGGCAGGCTCAGCCTTGCCGAGGCGCCAGCCACGGGTGAGTACCCCGCGGGGGTACTCGTCTGCGCCGGCCCGCCCACGGCCGTGGGAGTAATCGCTACGGCTCGCCCCAGCGAGTCCCGCCACTATGAGGGGGTGATGGCCATCACCTCCTCCACCGCCTCCGAATGGGCACGGGTAATGGCCACCGCTGCTGCAGCCCGCGTCGGCACATCCGACCTGATCGGTGTGGCCCTCCGGGGCTTGAGCACCCCGATTGCCCCGACGGCAAACCCCGATACCGCCATGGCCGACCTCGAGGCAGCTCGTCGCATCCTCTTCGAGGACGTCACCACCCTCGCTGCCACGTGCCGCCGCATGGAAGTGGTGCAGCGGGAATACGCCTCCGCTTACGGCCTTACCCCGGTTGGCACCGAGCCCAGCCAGCGTGGGGCCATGCGCGATCGCAGCCACGTGGTCGCCGAGATCCTCAGAGGCAAAATGCCTGTCTACGACACCCCCGCAGCTAACCTGCGGGCCCTAAAGGTGGCCTACGAGGAACTGGCCACCTTGGAGGGCGAAGAGCGTGCCGCCCATGAGCGCCACATCAAGGAGCTTATCAATGCTGCTGACGCACAGCAGCATCAGCTCGCGGCAGGCGGCACCGCCGCCGAAGGCCCCTCGGCCCGAGCGCAAGGGCATGAGAACTGCTGGCCGCCAGCCGGCGCAGCACTCCTGTTCCCCACGCGTCTCCGGTCATCGGATCGAGATGGGCGACCCGGCCCTCTCAGCCGCCGGGGACTGAGCAGCCGGCTATAAGCAGCCGGCGCACCGGCGAGCCGCCTCGTAGCGGCCGCTACCACGAAGCGCCGGCATCCGGCAGCCGGTGCAACCGGGGGCACACCCCAACCCCGTAACGCGGGTCATGGCAATCGACGCCGCCCACCATCCGCCCCGAGATTTCAGCCCGGCTCGGGCCATGCGTCCCCCGTAGCAAGGATGATGCTCGCAATCGCATCGACGAACTCGCGCAATCCGCCCTCCTCGAGGAAGAGGGATCGATCGGCCCGCTTGCTTCGGCCCCCGGATCCGCACCGAGCCATTCCCGAAGGGCTTCACACTTCCTAGGGACACCCCAAAGTATAACGGGGCCGCCAAGCCAGAAGATTGGCTGATCGATTACACCACCGCAATGGGCATCGCAAGGGGAAACAAATGCGTGGCCGTCCGCTATGCCCCCCTCATGCTCATCGGCTCAGCCCGCAACTGGCTCAACAGCCTGGCGGCCAGCAGCATCAACATGTGGACGGACTTCAAGGAAGCCTTCGTCCGCAACTTCAGTGGCACCTACAAGCGGCCGGGCCGGCCCCGCGAACTTGCTATGTGCGTTCAGGGGCCGGACGAATCCCTCTGCGACTACCTCACCCGATGGACTGAGCTCTGCAACTCCTGCGAGGGGGTGCACGAGGTGCAGGCCGTGCAATACTTCATTGAGGGTTGCCAGGACGGCACCCCTCTCAAGCACAAGCTTTTGTGCTCCGAGCCGGCCACGCTGGCCGAACTCATGACCAAGGCGGACAAATATGTCACGGTCGATTCGGCCATTCGGGTCAAGACGGCCCCGCCGGCCAAGGCAACAACGACGCCGGCCGCGGCCCGGCCGGCTGCCGACAACCGGCAGCCGCACAGCAACAAGCACAAGAACGACCTGCCGGATCCCCACTACGGGAGCCGGCAGGTCAACACTGTCGAGAATCGGGAGCCGGCTGCCCAACCTTCCAGCCAGCGCCAGTGCGCCGGCAAGGCTGCCTGGTAGCCGAAGCTCACCTTCGAGCAGATGCTCAACCTTCCATGCAAGAATCACTCGGGGGGGCAAACCCTCCACACACACGCTCCGGCAGTGCAGCTTCTCATAGCGATTGGCCCGGAGGGACGGCCTTCCGGCCCCTCCTGCGCCGCCAGCCCGTGCGCCGGCCCCGGTCCAAGCTGCTGCCTCGGCGCCAGCAATGGCCCCGAACGACGGTCGCCTGGTCGACCAGTACCCAAACCAAGACAGTTGCTACGTCATCTTCACCAGTGAAGAGACAGGCAAGCACGCGGAGCGCCGGCTCCGTCGTGAAGTGAACGCCACCAAGCCGGCGACTCCCCAGTTCATGCACTGGTCAGAGAGGCCGGTCACATGGAGCCAGGCCGACCATCCGGCGGTGATGCCGCATCTTGGCAGCTATGCCCTAGTCCTTGACCCCACCATCGACACCAGGGATCGAGCCTGCCGCTTTACGCGGGTGCTGATAGACGGTGGCAGCAGCATCAATATCCTCTACCTCGAAAAGATGCACAAGCTGGGACTAAAGATAGAAGACCTGCATGCGAGCCGTACGGTTTTCCACGGCATCGTGCCTGGGAAGTCCTGCTCCCCTGTAGGCAAGATCATGCTCGATGTCCTCTTCGATGGACCTGGCCACTTCTGCCTCGAGCCAGTACTAGTCGAGGTCGTGGACCTCGCAAGCCCCTTCCATGCGTTGATGGGTCGGTCGGCTCTAGTCAGTTTCATGGCGGTCCCACACAACGCCTACCTCAAGCTCAAGATGCCGGGTCCCAAGGGAATCATTACCGTCAAAGGCGACTACAAGATGTCGCTCGAATGCGCTCGAGACGGTAGCTGGCTGGCAGAGGCCCTGGAGATCGCCGAGGAGAAGCGGCAGCTCGACCGGCTCGTGGCCCTTGCCGCCAGCCAGCCGGTCGTGCCAGCTCCCCCCTCGCAATCCGCTGGCGAGGCCTCCTTCCAGCCATCCAGGGACACCAAGCAAATCCCGCTCGACCAAGCTAACCCGGCTTAGTGTGTCACGATCGGCTCCCGCCTCAACAGCAAATAGGAAGGCGAGCTCGTCGACTTCCTCCGTGAGAATCGGGACATCTTCGCATGGTCCCCCAAGGACATGTCGGGTTTTCCAAGGAAGTTCGCCGAGCACAAACTACATGTCCGGCCAGATGCCAAGCCGGTCAAGCAACCCCTATGCCGCTTCTCCGAGGAGAAGCGGCGCACTATAGGAGAAGAGATCGCCCGGCTGCTCGCAACCGGGTTCATCATGGAAGTTTTTCACCCAGACTGGTTGGCCAATGCAGTCCTGGTGCTGAAGAAAAACAAGACCTGACGCATGTGCATCAACTACACCAGCCTGAACAAGGCGTGTCCCAAGGACCCATTCGCCCTGCCACGGATCGATCAAGTTATCGACTCCACAGCCGGCTGCGACTTGCTGTCCTTCCTGGATGCCTATTCTGGCCACCACCAAATCAAGCTAGACCCAGAAGACCGCCTCAAGACCTCCTTCATCACGCCCTTTGGGGCATACTGCTACATCACCATGTCCTTCGGCCTGAAGAACACAGGCGCCACTTTCCAACGGTGCATGCAAAAGTGCCTCCTGCCCCAGATAGGCAAGAACGTCCATGTCTACGTTGACGACATCGTTGTCAAAACCAAGAAGCACTTCAGCCTCCTCGATGACCTCCGGGAGACCTTCGCGAACTTGCGCGAATACAAGGTCAAGCTCAACCCAGAGAAATGCGTCTTCGACATCCCCGCCGGTCAACTCTTGGGTTTCTTCATGTCCGCCCACGGCATCGAGGCTAACCCCAAGAAGATCCGCGTGATCGAGCGCATGACAAAGCCGACCCGGCTCCGCGACGTCCAGAAGCTCATCGGCTACCTTGCCTCGCTCAGCCGGTTCATCAGCCGGCTGGGGGAGAAGGCTCTGCCCCTCTACAGGCTCATTCACAAGACGGCTCTCATCGAGCCGGGTCAAACCAAGAAGCCGGGCACCTTCAACTGGCCGGACGAGGAGGACAAGGCCTTCCCCGGCATCAAGAAGGCTCTCACCCGCGCACCAATCTTGGCGGCACTGGCTCAGAAGGAACCACTGCTCGCGTACATCGTCGCGACGACCCGGGTCATCAGCGTCGTGCTGGTGGTCGAAGGGCCGGAGGCGGGCAAGGCCCTGCCGGTTCAGCGGCCCATCTACTACCTCAGCGAGGTCCTCTCCGCGTCCAAGCAGAACTACCCCCACTACCAGAAGATGTGTTACGGCATATACTTTGTTGCCAAGAAGGTCAAGCAATACTTCCAAGAGCACACAATCACCGTGGTGAGCACGGCCCGCTCGGCGAGATCATGAGCGGCCGGGACTCCACCAGCCGGATTGCCAAGTCGGTGACCGCCCTTGCCGATCACGAGATCCGGTACGAGCCAAGAACCGGCGTCAAGTCGCAAGCACTAGTGGATTTCCTCGTCGACTGGGCGGAGACAGAGTTCGTTCCGCCTCCCCCGGACTCCACGCATTGGCGAATGCACTTAGAAGGCTCGAAGATGAGGACCGGCCTGGGTGCCGGCATAGTCCTCTCCTCCCCGAAATGTGATCAGCTCAAGTACGCCCTCCAGATCCACTTTGCCGCCTCCAACAACGTGGCGGAGTACGAGGCCATCGTTCATGGCCTCCGGCTCGCCAAGGAGATCGGCATCAGGCGCATCCTCTGTTTCGGTGACTCTGACCTCGTGGTGCAACAAGTTTCCGGCGAGTGGGATGCCAGGGATGCCAACATGGCCAGCTATCGTTTCCTCATGCAGCAACTCACCGGCTCCTTCGAGGGTTGCGAGTTCCACCATATCCCCCGAGCGGATAATGAGGCGGCGGACACGTTGGCAAAAATCAACTCCACCCGACAGGCCATCCCAGCTGGCGTCTCCCTCGAGCGGCTGCTCAAGCCGTCGGTCAAGCCCTCCCCAGGGTCAGAGTCAATCTTCGTGCCGACAAGCACTACCGTCCCATTAACGGCGTCGGTCGCCTCCCCAGCAACTCCATCGTCAGCTCTCGAACCGTCGGTTGCCCAGCCGACCCCGGTCGAACCGGCGGCGCCCGGGGCGGACAGACCCGACGACGTGGCTGCCATGATGGTCATCGACCCGCCGACTCCAGGGGCCGACGAGCCGGGCCCGAGAGTTGACCAATCAGCCTCGGGGGCTCCCAAGAAGGCCCCAGGGCTGGCGAGCTAGTCTCGGGGACTGGCCAACCAGCCCCAGGAGCTCTTGAGTCGGCTGCCGTCACAGCTCCCTCATGGGCCCAGCCCATCTTGGCATTCCTTCTATGGGGCGAGCTGCCCTCGGACGATGCTCTGGCTAGGCAGATCCACTGTCGGGCCTCAACTTACAGCATCGTCAACAGTGAGATCATCCATTGCAGCACCACCGGCGTTTTCCAGCGGTGTGTCGAGCCGGGAAAAGGCCAAGAGATCCTCCTCGACATCCACCAGGGCGAATGCAGTCACCACGCCGCCTCCCGGGCCCTGGTGTCCAAGGATTTCCACCATGGCTTCTATTGGACCACGGCTCTCGAGGCGGCCAAGAAATTGGTCGACGAGTGCGAGGGCTGCCAACACTTCAGCACGCAAAGCCACCTGCCGGCAACAGCCCTCCAAACCATCCCCCTCTCGTGGCCCTTTGCCGTTTGGGGTCTGGACATGGTGGGCCCCTTCAAAACCGCCCGAGGCGGCATGACGCACTTGCTGGTGGTCGTGGACAAATTCACTAAGTGGATCGAAGCGCGGCCCATCAACAAGCTGGACGGCCCCACGGTCGTCTGGTTCATCAATGACATTACAATACGCTACAGCGTCCCCCACAGCATCATCACCGACAACGGCACCAACTTCGCCAAAGGCGCGCTCGCGCGTTTCTGCTCCAAGCAAGGGATCCGGCTCGACCTGGCCTCTGTCGCTCATCTGCAATCAAACGGCCAGGTCGACAGGGCAAACAGCCTCATCCTATCCGGCATCAAGCCCCGGCTCATGACCCCGCTGGTCAGGTTGGCCGGCTGCTGGATTGACGAGCTGCCGGCCGTCCTTTGGAGTCTCAGGACCACCCCTAACCGTTCAATCGGCTACACCCCGTTCTTTCTCGTGTATGGATCCGAGGCGATCATCCCCACCGACATCGAATTCGACTCGCCTCGGGTCGCCCTATACACGGAGAAGGACGCCAAGGAAGCGAGAGAAGACGGCGTCGACCTGCTTGAGGAGGCTCGCGAACTAGCCTTGAGCCGGACGGCAATCTACCAACAGAAGCTCCGGCATTACCATAGCAAGAGGATCCGGCCGCTCTCATTCCGCGAGGGGGACTTGGTCCTCAGACGGATCCAACGAACCGCCGGTCAGCACAAGTTGTCCTCCCCATGGGAGGGCCCGTTCATCGTCAGCAAGGCGCTACACAACAACGCGTACTATCTAATAGACGCCCAGAAGCCACAGAAGCACAAGAGAGACGCCTCCGGCGAAGAAACGGAGCGTGCGTGGAACGTGGCACTCCTGCGCCCGTTTTACTACTAAGGAAAAAACAACGTATATATGTATCCCCATCCTTTTGGGCTTATGAATGCAATGGGCATCCCAAGTGGGCTCTCGGGGCGTGCCCAGTTTCGTTTATCTCAAAGTTCCACACTCACCGGCTCCCCGGTCCGGCTCCCGGCCCGGGGGCTAGCCGGCTGGGCCTAGAGGTGTCTCTCCATAGAAAAGACTAAGTAAATGTGAGCCGGCCAAGCCTCTCCACCCTTACCAGCTACAGACCGGCACCCGGCTGTCCGGCTGACGGGGCCTCGGGGCAGCAAGGCTCGGCTCGCACCAAAGGTCGAAATAGGATGGGACCTTTTCTAGGCCCAGCTGGCCCCTCGCTGCGTCTCTAGCCACTTCACTTACCCCGAAAAAACCCTCCGCGATTCCTAAGTTTTTGAAATGGCTCCCTCGAGGCGGACGCCCCGACCCAGCCACAGACCGGCTCTCGGCTGGCGGGCTGGCGGGGCTAAGGCCAAAGGGGAAACAGAGTAGAAATACAAAGGGGCGTGGCGGATGAAAAAGGGGTAAGGTGGAGGCGGCAAGAATCATAAGGCATCAAACACAATGTACTCATAACATAAAGCAAAATGGCCCACGGCCGGCGTTCAATTCATTACATACACACCCCCAGTGGGTGGATCGTACCCAAGTTCAAAGTGCGGGAAAGAAGAAAAAGAAAGAGCAAAACAGTAAGATGCCCGAAGGCTCAAGCCACCGGTGTGTCACCAACCGGCACATCGAGAGGCGGCTCGATCCCCGTCCCAGAGATGCTCGCGTCCTTCGGGTCAGCCGCCTTGCCCTTCGCGGCAGCCTCCTCGGTCTCCGTCGTCTCGCCGCTCGAGTCGGTGCTCTCGTCGGCAACTTCAGCATCGTCCGAGCCCTGGGGGATGCCGAAGAAGTCCTCGGGAAGCAGCTCGCCGTCTTCTCCAAGGGGCGGCAGGAACTCGTCCACGTCGACGTACGACACGAGCTCGTTCGCCCGCAAGACAAGGGCTGGCTCGCGAGCCTCCCGCTCCGCAGCTGGCACGTCCCGCATCGTTGCTAGCCAGGCGAGGTCCACCCCCCGGTACCACGAAGTGACGAACCGAAGCACCATCTGCGCTCCGGCTCGGGCGACCAAGGCTTTCCAGGCCTCGAGATGGGAGACGACGTGCTCAAGCCACAGCGCCACGCGATGCATCGGAGCTCCTCCGCGGCCCAGCCACAGCACGGCGATGACCTCCTTGCCGGCGGTCTTGAGCCGCTCCATGCTCCGCTCGAGATGGATCATCCGCATCTCGATGGCGAGCCCGATCTCGTCCACGTCCCATGGGTCGTGCTCATCAATAGAGCGCCCGTAGTGTACCCCGGAGGTGCTCCCGGTGCTCCTCAACAGCCCGCGCGGAGCGGCGATGGGTCTCTGGGAACCGCACTAAGGGGAAGAAGGGAAGAAGAAAAGAAAAAACAGATGAAGCGCAAAGAGGCGGCAAGCAGAAGGCAACCGATCGAAACAAGAAAGAAACAAGTGCTTACCTTTGATTGCATCATCCACATTGATGGTGAAGTTGAGCGCCGCCGCCCGCTCGCCTGCCCGAGCCACTTCCGAGGCGGCAAGAGAGCTCTTGGCCTCCTCGAGTGACTTCTCGAGGTGGGTCACCTCGCCTTGAAGGGCGGCAGTCCTCAAGGTGGCGTCAGCCGCCTCCTTGACGGCCGCCTCCCGGGCCGCCACCTCCTTCGCCGCCTCGGCCTTGAGCCGATCACAGGCCGCCTCGTCGTCCACCAGCAGCGTGGCCAGCCGGCCCATCTCTTGCATGGCTGCCTGGAAATCCCGCGCCAGCCGGTCCCGCTCAGCGGCGAGCCCAGTCTTTTCCTCCCGAAGGGCAGCCAGCTTGCCGGCGTAACAAGGATAGCATCAGTAAGACAGGCGTGAAGTCGCCGACCCCCAAGGGCTACACGCCCCCACCCGCAAAACGCAACCCACCTTGCACATGGGCCAGCTCCTCCTCCATATGGTAGAAGCCGCGCTTGCCGCGGTCATGGATGGCGACCGCCTCCACGAAGAGCCTCTGCCGAAGGGAGGCCCCCTCCTGTTGCAAAAGGGGGAGAACGTCAAAAAACACGCTCGAAGGAGATCCGGCCCGGCTGCCCGTTAGCCGGTCAGCCAGTTCGCATCTTGGGGACTACACCCAGTGGGTGCGCTTGCGCGCCCCCACTAAGAATACTAAGGACGGAAGAAGAAGCTTACCTCAGTATGCCGAAGGGAGGAGTCCGCTGGCTCAACGAACCGGGCCAGCTCCTGCCGGCACCGGTCTAGGACGGTCCCCAGATACCCAAGAGAGGGGACCGTCCGCCCGGTGGAGGCGTTGGTAGGACCGACACGTTCGCCAATGCCTCCTAGTCTCGGCTGACCTCCTGCATCGACCGCAGGATCCGCCGAGCGCGGCCGCCGCTACCGCCCTGGCTCGCCATGGCTTCGGCCGCTGGGGACGGGTTGATAACGGCGAGGGACCGGGAGTCGCCTCCTGTCGGCCCCCCGCCGGGCGCCGTCGCCGCCTCACCCGCCGGCTGCTCCGGCGCGTCGGTCGCGCCGGAGGGCCGCTCCGCCTCCACAACGACCGCCTCCGGCGGTGCCCCCGGCGTCGCTTCCAGAGCCCGCGGGATCACCTCCTCCCGGGACGGCTCAGGAACCGGCGGGGGCACCTCCGGTACTTCGTGCCGAGCCTCTTTAGAGGCCGGCCCCGTCATCGTCTCCCATGCGGGCAGGGGCGGCGGCAGATCCATGGCCGCGTCTCGCGGCTCGCTGGAGGGGGGTCTTGACAGGCGGGCAGACTTCGCCGTTGAGTCCGAGGCCGGCGGCAGCTTGGTCGCCGGCCGCTCGAAGTCCTGGAGCATGCAGACCCTCCCCACGTTCCGGACCGGGAGGCTCGCAGCTCCACGAGCCTCCTCTTCTCCTCCCTTAGGGTGGCCACATGCTAGCGGGCCAGCTGGCCGGCAACGTCCGCATGCTTGTCAGGCCCCCCTCCTCTTGGAGCTCGATGGGGTCACTGCGACATCCGAGCCCCGGTCATCGACCGGCTCGAAATACGAAAACAGGAAAAAGAGAACAAGGGAAGAAGCACAGAGGACTCACGCGACGACGAGGGGCAAGGCCCGCTTGGCGCGAGGCGGCGGCTTCCGCGCGGCCACCTTGACCCGCTTCGGGTCGGGCAGTGGAGCCGCTGACCCCTCCTGGGCCGGCCTTTTTCCCTGCTGACCAGCTCGGTGGCCGGGCCTTGAGGTGGGCGCTCCTCGCTCCTTCGGTCCGGGCGCGCTGCAGGAGGAGGTCCATCGAGGATCATCAGCTCATCATCATCACCGTCGTCGTCGTCCGTTCAATCGCGGATGGAGGGACCACGAGGGAACTCACCCGCTCCACCGGGTCCCCCGGCTGCTCCGGACCCTCCGGCTCTGCTGGAAGCGCCGCCTCGCGGCCCCACCGGCTCATCGGCCTCCCCGAAGGAGTCCACAACCTCTTCAGTGGGACCCCTCGTCAGGAAGTACCGGGAGTCGGAGTCCGCCCGCTCCGCCTCGAAGATCTGCGGATGCGGGCCGTCTGGGGTGTTTTGTTGCACCAGCCGCTGCGGTCAACACCCCGTCATAAGTTCTCTCGCCAGCTACCGGCTAGGGATACTAAGCAAAAGACAAACCTTAGCAAGAAGACTTACCAGGGGGGCCGGTTGATGCAGTCATACGGCTCCATGCCGAACGACCATGAGGCGGGCTTCAGCTTGAACGTCGTGAGAGCCTTCACCCGCTTCGCCACCTGAGCCGGCATCAGCTCCACGGTGGACTGCCGGCAGGGGTCGTGCCAGCCCGACAAGTCGCAGATCCGATGCGGCCTCATCTGCAGAGGCGACACCCGGCGTGATATGAAGGCTGCCCGAGCCGTCCCAGCTCCTCCAGAGCGACGCCGCGCGGGGCCGACGCCGGCCAGTTCTGCTGGTACAACTGGCGGTCCTCGAACGGCGGCAGCCCAATGTAGTCCGTCGCCGGGTCGACGTTCCGCATGTAGAAGAACGGGTGCCACCCCTTGATGGAGTCGATCAGAGAAAGGGTAGGGAAACGGGCAACGTCGCGGTAGCACACTACGGTGCCCCCCGCATGCGTTGTTGATCAACGGCTTGAGATAAAAAAAAGCGCATTGAAGAGGCCAAGAAAAGGAAGAACTCCCAGATACCCCTCACACAATGTCACGAAGGCAGAGAGATACAAGATGGCATTGGGACCGAGATTGTGGGGTTGAAGATCAAGGGTCTCAAGGAAGAGGCGGAAGAAGTTGCTCACCGAGAGCGCGAAGCCCCGGGAGAAGTGCCATAGGAACACTACCCGTTCCTCTGGCTGCGGCGCCGGCACGAGCTCGCCGCCCGGCGCATGGGCGGCCACCTGCTCGGGCGGCGGTAGCATCCGCGCCTTGTGCAGCTCCCCGATATCGGCAATGGTGACGACGGATCCTCCCCAGCTGCCGCCGCGTCCGTCGGCCATCTCAGCGGTGGGGCGGCATGCGGGCGCGTGCACGGGCTTGAGCACGGTAGCACGAGGAAAGGCAAGGTCGAGAAGCAGGGGGCAATGGCGAGAAGTACTACAAGGGGGCGAGTGGGGTGCGGGTACCTCCGCCCCTGCCCTTCCCTCCCCTTCCATAGGGGAGGACACGACCAGGAACGTGGGATCGTCTGCACCAACGTTCCCCGGAAATCCCGCACGAGTGGATCCCCACCAGCCGTAACGATCGTATCGGGGCATCAAAGATCCGGCCCCGGCCCCAAGGCCTACCGGGCTATGGCTGGGCCCTACCGGACTAGCCCTGGGTGACGTCCCGTCTCCCCTCGTGCGCGGGGCCCAGCACATCATTACGCGCCGCGTGGCCAGTCGCGTGCCGGCGCGTGCCCCAGAGCGACGCACCAGAACCCGAGGCGTCGGGTCCTGTAGCTGGCCTGGTTGCCCCTTCGCCTTTGGGCAGGAGGCGAGCTAGACTGGGGGGAAGCCACCGGCGTCCCACCATCCGGCGGACGTGGGCCCCCGCCGGCTTCGGGGGCTACTGACGGGGCCCTTACGCCGGGGTAGGCCAAGGCAACGGGGTCCTCCCCACTCCGCTTCGAAGAAAAACCAAACGACCGGCTGGACGAGGCCGGCTGGGGACATTCCACACGAGCCCTCTCTGGCTGGCGCTTCTCCGACCGGCCTAGCGACCGGGCGAGCTCCCGCCCGGCTGGCCAAGTAGCCGGCCGGCCGCGAGCCGGGCAGCCCATTGACTTGGGGATGGACACGCCCTGTCCCGTCCCTCTGACCGCAGGTATAGCAGCGCAATGTGACTAGCGGGGCGTGCGACCCTGTGGCCACTGTGGTCGCCGACGCGCCGTCCCGCATGCCTACAGTCCATCCGTCCGGCCCGCTGACCTCAATGAGCACACCCGGACGGGGAACAGTTCCAGCACGCCCCCGCCACTCGAGTACCTGCCCCGGCATGGCTAAAGTGTTGCCGGTCGTACCGACGACCTTGGCCGGTTGGCACTAGGCGACGTCTCCCCGGGCGGCCCGTGCCGGAGTAGGTGGGGGAGGGCCAATTGCGGCGCCCGTCGGCGGGTCCTAGCAGCGAGCGGACCGCTCGGCCGGTGGGCCCCGCCCGCGACGAGACGATACAAGCCGCAGGACCCTCTGGCCCGGCAGAGAGGCTGCCAGCCGGGTCCCTCCACCCTCGTGCCTAAATCATATTGTAAGAGCCGGGGGTTGGCCTATAAAACCCCCGAGCCCCCCATGCAACGGGGATGGACCCCCGATCGAGAACACACACATAGAGAGCCCCCATACTCTTCCAAGTGGTAGAGGAAGACGAGCCGGCTGCTCCTTTCTTCCACCTCCGAACACAGCTCTAGGAGCACCTCTATATACCTATCTATCCATACAATGAATCCAAGCAGGACTAGGGGTATTACCTCCCATGGAGGGCCCCGAACCTGGGTATGTCGCGTGTCTCCACCTTCTCGTACCCAATCTCGCACCCGGAGCCCACCGACGTCCAATGGCCCCAACACCACTGATAAGCCTCCCTATGGCATCTGCCGTGAGAAAACGACGACAATATGTAAATCAAATTCCTGAAGCAAAAGAACTCACCTAATGATTCTAGGTTTAGCATCTTTCTTTTCCATAAGATATTTTACAGCAACATGAACAGTGTGAACAATAACTTTGGAATCAACTATATAAGATCTGAATTTATCACAAGCAAACACGACTGCTAAAAATTCTTTTTCAGTAGTAGCATAATTTCTTTGGTGTTGGAAATATGCCCTAGAGGCAATAATAAAATGGTTATTATTATATTTCCTTGTTCATGATAATTGTCTATTGTTCATGCTATAATTGTATTAACCGGAAACCGTAATACATGTGTGAATACATAGACCACAACATGTCCCTAGTGAGCCTCTAGTTGGCTAGCTCGTTGATCAATAGATGGTCACGGTTTCATGACCATGCACATTGGATGTCGTTGATAATGAGATCACATCACTAGGAGAATGATGTGAGGGACAAGACCCAATCCTAAGCATAGCACAAGATCGTGTAGTTCGTCTACTAAAGCTTTTCTAATGTCAAGTATAATTTCCTTAGACCATGAGATTGTGCAACTCCCGGATACCACAAGAATACTTTGGGTGTGCTAAACGTCACAACATAACTGGGTGGCTATAAAGGTACACTACGGGTATCCTCGAAAGTATCTGTTGGGTTGGCACGAATCGAGACTGGGATTTGTCACTCTGTGTGACGGGGAGGTATCTCTGGGCCCACTCGGTAAGACATCATCATAATGAGCTCAATGTGACTAAGGAGTTATCCACGATATGTTGTGTTACGGAACGAATAAAGAGACTTGTCGGTAACGAGATTGAACAAGGTATAGAGATACCGACGAACGAATCTCGGGCAAGTAACATACCGATGGACAAAGGGAATTGTATACGGGATTGATTGAATCCCCGACATCATGGTTCATCCGATGAGATCATTGTGGAACATGTGGGAGCCAATATGGGTATCCAGATCCCGCTATTGGTTATTGGCCGGAGAGGTGTCTCGGTCATGTCTACATGCCTCCCGAACCCATAGGGTCTACACACTTAAGATTCGATGATGTTAGGGTTATAGGGGAATTGTGTATGTGGTTACCGAAGGTTGTTAGGAGTCCCGTATGAGATCCCGGATGTCATGAGGAGTTCCAGAATGGTCCGGAGGTAAATATTCATATATAGGAAGTGAGGATTTGGTCACCGGAAGTGTTTCGGGCATCACCGGTAATGTACCGGGACCACCGGAAGGGTTCCGGGGGTCCACCAGGAGGGGCCACCAAACCCGGAAGGCTACATGGGCCAAGAGTGGGAGGGAACCAGCCCCTAGGTGGGCTGGTGCGCCTCCCACCTTAGCCCAAGGCGCAGCTAGGAGGAGAGGGGGCAAACCATAGGCGCAGATGGGCCCTAGGCCCACCCTAGGGCGCGCCCCCCTCTCTCCCTCTCTTGGCCGTCGGCCACAAGGGCCATCTAGGGCTGGCTGCCGCCCTAGGGTGGGAACCCTAGGGAGTGCGCCCCCCTCCTCCTCCTCCTATAAATAGTGGAGGGTTTTGGGGCTTCTGACACACAAGTCCCTTTCTATCTCGGCGCATCCCTACTCCTCCTCCTCCTCGTCCTCCGTAGCGCTTGGCGAAGCCCTGCCGAGTACCACGCAGTTCCACCGTCACCACGCCGTCGTGCTACCGGAGCTCTCCCTCAACTTCTCCTTCCTCCTTGCTGGATCAAGGCGTAGGAGACGTCACCGGGATGCACGTGTGTTGAACGCGGAGGCGCCGTTGTTCGGTGCTTAGATCGGAGTCGACCGCGATCTGAATCGCTGCGAGTACGACTCCACCAACCATGTTCTTGTAACGCTTCCACTTTGCGATCTTCAAAGTTATGAAGATGCACTCAAACCCCTTACTCGTTGTTGGTTTCTCCATAGATTGATCTTGGTGATACGTAGGAAAATTTTGAATTACTACTACGTTCCCCAACAGTGGCATCATGAGCTAGGTCTATGGGTAGATTCTATGCACGAGTAGAACACAAGTTGTTGTGGGCATCGATTTTTTCAATTTGCTTGCGGTTACTAGTCTTACCTTGATTCGGCGGCATCATGGGATGAAGCGGCCCGGATCGACTTTACACGTACGCTTACGTGAGACTGGTTCCACCGCCTGACATGCACTTGTTGCATAAGGTGGCTAGCGGGTGTCTGTCTCTCCCACTTTAGTCGAATCGGATTCGATGAAAAGGGTCCTTACAAAGGGTCAATAGAAATTGGCATATCATGTTGTGGTTTTTGCGTATGTAAGAACGTTCTTGCTAGAAACCTATAGCAGCCATGTAAAAACTTGCAACAACAATTACAGGACGTCTAACTTGTTTTTGCAGCATATGTCGTTTTATGTGATATGGCCAAAGGATGTGATGTGATATATGTGATGTATGAGAATGATCATGTTCTTGTAATAGGATTCACGACTTGCATGTCGATGAGTATGACAACCGGCAGGAGCCATAGGAGTTGTCTTAGTTCATTTTATGACCTGCGTGTCAATCAAAAACTCCATGCAATTACTTTACTTTATTGCTAACCGTTAGCCATAGTAGTAGAAGTAATAGTTGGCAAGGCAACTTCACGAAGACACGATGATGGAGATCATGGTGTCATGCCAGTGACAATGATGATCATGGTGCCCCGAAGATGGAGATCAAAGGAGCAAGATGATATTGGCCATATCATGTCACTATGTGATTGCATGTGATGTTTATCATGTTTTACATTTTATTTGCTTAGAATGACGGTAGCTTAAGTAAGATGATCTCTCACTAAAATTTCAAGAAATGTGTTCCCCCTAACTGTGCACCATTGTTAAGGTTTGTTGTTCTGAAGCACCACGTGATGATCGGGTGTGATAGGTTCTAACGTTCGCATACAACGGTTGTAAGCCAGATTTACACACGCAATACACTTAGGTTGACTTGATGAGCCTAGCATGTACAGACATGGCCTCGGAACACGGGAGACCGAAAGGTCGAACATGAGTCATATAGAAAGATACGATCAACATGGAGATGTTCACCATTGATGACTAGTCTATCTCATGTGATGATCGGACACGGGCTAGTTGACGTGGATCATGTCTCACTTGGATGACTAGAGAGATGTCTATCTAAGTGGGATTTCATTAAATAATTTGATTATGTGAACTTAATTATCATGAACTTAGTCTAAAATTTTCTTTACAATCTATCTTGTAGATCCAATGGCCCACGCTAATTTCGCCCTCAACTTCAATGCGTTCCTAGAGAAAACCAAGCTGAAAGACGATGGAAGCAACTATATGGACTGGGTCCGTAACTTGAGGATCATCCTCATAGCTTCCAAGAAATTATATGTCCTTGATGCATCGCTAGGTGACGCACCTATTTTCCCAGCAACTCAAGACATTATGAACGTCTCGCAGTCGTGTAGTGATGATTACTCCCTGGTTCAGTGCGGCATGCTTTACAGCTTAGAACCAGGGCTCCAAAAGCGTTTTGAGCAAATCGGAGCATATGAGATGTTCCAAGAGCTGAGAATGGTTTTCCAAGCTCATGCCTGGGTCGAGAGATATGAAGTCTCCGACAAGTTTTTCTTTAGTTGTAAGATGGAGGAAAAATAGTTCTGTCAGCGAGCACATACTCTAAATGTCTGGCTTGCACAACCACTTGTCTCAGCTAGGAGTTAATCTTCCAGATGATTCGGTTATTGACAGAATCCTCTAGTCGCTTCCACCTAGCTACAAGAGCTTTTTGATGAACTACAATATGCAAGGGGTGGAGAAGTCCATTCCTGAGTTATATTCGATGTTGAAATTAGTGGAGGTAGAAATCAAAAAGGAACATCAAGTGTTGATGGTCAACAAGACCACTAGTTTCAAGAAAGGTAAGGGTAAAAAGAACTTCAAGAAGGACGGCAAAGCAGTTGCCGCGCCCGGTAAATCAGGTTCCGGGAAGAAGAACAAGAATGGACCCAAGCCTGAGACTAAGTGCTTTTATTGCAAGGGTACCGGTCACTGGAAGCGGAACTACCCCAAGTACTTAGCAGATAAGAAGGCCGACAACGTTAAAGGTATATGTGATATACTTGTTATTTATGTGTACCTTACCAGCGCTAGCTCCTGGGTATTTGATACCGATGCAGTTGCTCACATTTGTAACTCTAAGCAGGAGCTACAGAATAAGTGGAGACTGGCAAAGGACGAGGTGATGATGCGCGTCGTGAATGGTTCCAAGGTCGATGTGATCGCCGTCGGCACGCTACCTCTACATCTACCTTCAGGGTTAATTTTAAACCTTAATAATTGTTATTTAGTACCAGCTTTGAGCATGAACATTGTATCTGGATCTCGCTTGATGCGAGATGGCTACTCATTTAAATCTGAGAATAATGGTTGTTCTACTTATATGAGAGAAATGTTTTATGGTCATGCCCCGCTGGTCAATGGTTTATTTTTGATGAATCTCGAACGTGATGTTACACATGTTCATAGTGTGAGTACCAAAAGATGTAAGGTTGATAACGATAGTCCCACTTACATGTGGCACTGCCGCCTTGGTCATATTGGTGTCAAACGCATGAAGAAACTCCATGATGATGGACTTTTGGAGTCTCTTGATTTTGAATCATTTGACACGTGTGAACCATGCCTCATGGACAAGACGACCAAGACTCCGATCTCTGGAACAATGGAGCGAGCAACTGACTTGTTCGAGATAATACATACCGATGTATGCGGTCCAACGAGCGTTGAGGCTCGTGGTGGCTACCGTTATGTTCTCACCCTCACTGATGACTTGAGCAAATATGGGTATGTCTACTTAATGAAACACAAGTCTGAAACCTTTGAAAAGTTCAAGGAATTTCAGAGTGAGGTAGAGAATCAACATGACAAGAAAATAAAGTGCCTATGATCTGATCGTGGCGGAGAATATTTGAGTCACGAGTTTGGCACGCACCTAAGGAAATGTGGTATTGTTTCACAACTCACGCCACCTAGCACACCTCAGCGAAATGGTGTGTCTGAACGTCATAATCGCACTCTATTGGATATGGTGGATCTATGATGTCTCTTACCGACTTACCGCTATCATTTTGGGGATATGCATTAGAGACTGTCGCATTCACTTTAAATAGGGCACCGTCTAAGTCCGTTGAGACAACACCGTACGAATTATGGTTTCGAAAGAAACCTAAGCTGTCGTTTCTGAAAGTTTGGGGATGCGATGCTTATGTGAAGAAACTTCAACCTGAGAAGCTCGAACCCAAAGAGGAAAAGTGGTCTTCATAGGATACCCCACAGAAACTGTTGGGTATGCCTTTTACCTTAGATCCGAAGTCAAAGTATTTGTTGCCAAGAATGGATCGTTTCTAGAGAAAGAGTTTCTCTCGAAAGAAGTAAGTGGGAGGAAAATAGAACTTGATGAGGTAATTGTACCTCCACTCAAACCAGAGAGTAGCGCAGCACAGGAAGTTGTTTCTGTGGAGCCTGCACCGGCTGGAGAGGAAGTTAATGATGATGATCATGAAACTTCAGATCAAGTTGCTATTGAACCTCGAAGGTCCACAAGGACACGTTCCGCACCAGAGTGGTACGGCAACCCTGTCCTAGAGATCATGTTGTTGGACAACGGTGAACCTTCAAACTATGAAGAAGCGATGGCGGGCCCGGATTCCAACAAATGGCTTGAATCCATGAAATCCGAGATAGGATCCATGTATGAGAACAAAGTATGGACTTTGGTGGACTTGCCCGATGATCGGCGAGCCATAGAAAATAAATGGATCTTAAGAAGAAGGCTGACGCGTATGTTAATGTGACCGTCTATAAGGCTTGGCTTTTGGCTAAGGGTTATCGGCAAGTTCAAGGAGTTGACTACGATGATACTTTCTCACCCGTAGTGATGCTGAAGTCCGTCCGAATCATGTTATCAATTGCCGCATTTTATGATTATGAGATCTGGCAAATGGACGTCAAAACGGCATACCTTAATGGTTTCCTTAAGAAAGAACTGTATATGATGTAGACGGAAGGTTTTGTCAATCCTAAAGATGCTAACAAAGTATGCAAGCTTCAACGCTCCATCTATAGGCTGGTGCAAGCATCTCGGAGTTGGAACATTCACTTTCATGAGTTGATTAAAGTGTTTGGATTTATACAGGTTTATGGAGAGCCCTGTATTTACAAGAAAGTGAGTGGGAGCTCTGTAGCATTTCTCATATTATATGTGGATGACATATTGTTGATGGGAAATGATATAGAACTTTTGGAAAGCATAAAGGCCTACTTGAATAAGTGTTTTTGAATGAAGGACCTTGGAGAAGTTGCTTACATATTAGGCATCAAGATCTATAGAGATAGATCGAAACGCCTCATAGGTCTTTCACAAAGCACATACCTTGACAAGATATTGAAGAAGTTCAATATGGATCAGTCCAAGAAGGGGTTCTTGCCTGTGTTACAGGGTGTGAGATTGAGTACGACTCAATGCCCGACCACGGCAAAGGATAGAGAAAAGATGAGTGTCATCTTCTATGCTTCAGCCATAGGCTCTATTATGTATGCCTTGCTGTGTACCAGACCTGATGTGAACCTTGCCATAAGTTTGGTAGGGAGGTACCAAAGTGATCCCGAAGCGGAACAATGGACAGCGGTCAAGAATATCCTAAAGTACCTGAAAAGTACCAAGGACAAGTTTCTCATATATGGAGGTGTCGAAGAGCTCGTCGTAAAGGGTTACGTTGATGTTAGCTTCGACACAGATCCAGATGACTCCAAGTCACAAACCGGATACGTGTATATTGTGAAAGGAGGGGCAGTCAGCTGGTGCAGCAGCAAGCAAAGCGTCATGGTGGCATCTACATGTGAAGCGGAGTACATAGCTGCTTCGGAAGCAGCAAAGGAAGGAGTCTGGATGAAGGAGTTCATCAACGACCTAGAAGTGATTCCCAATGCGTCGGGCCAGATGACTCTATTCTGTGACAACACTCGAGCTATTGCCCTTGCCAAGGAGCCCAGGTTTCACAAGAAGACAAGACACATCAAGCGCCGCTTCAACTCCATTCATGATAACATTCAGGAAGGAGATATAGATATTTGTAAAGTACATACGGATCTGAATGTCGCAGATCCGTTGACTAAACCTCTCTCACGAGCAAAACATGATCAACACCACAACTCTATGGGTGTTCGATTTATCACAATGTAACTAGATTATTGACTCTAGTGCAAGTGGGAGACTGTTGTAAATATGCCCTAGAGGCAATAATAAAATGGTTATTATTATATTTCCTTGTTCATGATAATTGTCTATTGTTCATGCTATAATTGTATTAACCGGAAACCGTAATACATATGTGAATACATAGACCACAACATCTCCCTAGTGATCCTCTAGTTGGCTAGCTCGTTGATCAATAGATGGTCACGGTTTCATGACCATGGATATTGGATGTCATTGATAACGGGATCACATCATTAGGAGAATGATGTGATGGACAAGACCCAATCCTAAGCATAGCACAAGATCGTGTAGTTCGTCTACTAAAGCTTTTCTAATGTCAAGTATAATTTCCTTAGACCATGAGATTGTGCAACTCCGGGATACCGTAGGAATACTTTGGGTGTGCCAAACATCACAACATAACTGGGTGGCTATAAAGGTACATTATGGGTATCCCCGAAAGTATCTGTTGGGTTGGCACGAATCAAGACTGGGATTTGTCACTCCGTGTGACGGAGAGGTATCTCTAGGCCCACTCGGTAAGACATCATCATAATGAGCTCAGTGTGACTAAGGAGTTAGCCACAGGATGATGTGTTACGAAACGAGTAAAGAGACTTGCGGTAACGAGATTGAACAAGGTATAGGGATACCAGCGATCGAATCTCGGGCAAGTAACATACCAATGGACAAAGGGAATTGTATACGGGATTGATTGAATCCCCGACATCATGGTTCATCCGATGAGATCATCATGGAACATGTGGGAGCCAATATGAGTATCCAGATCCCGCTATTGGTTATTGGCCACAGAGGTGTCTCGGTCATGTCTACATGCCTCCCGAACCCGTAGGGTCTACACACTTAAGGTTCGATGATGCTAGGGTTATAGGGGAATTGTGTACGTGGTTACCAAAGGTTGTTCAGAGTCCTAGATGAGATCCCGGACGTCACGAGGAGTTCCGGAATGGTCCGGAGGTAAATATTCATATATAGGAAGTGACTATTTGGTCATCGGAAGTGTTTCAGGCATCACCGATAATGTACCGGGACCACCGGAAGGGTGTCGAGGGTCCACCGGGAGGGGCCACCGGCCCCGGAAGGCTACATGGGCCAAGAGTGGGAGGGAACCAGCCCCTAGGTGGGCTGGTGCGCCTCCCACCTCAGCCCAAGTCACGGCTAGGAGGAGAGGGGCAAACCCTAGGCGCAGATGGGCCCTAGGCCCACCCTAGGGCGCGCCCCCCTCTCCCCCTCTCTTGGCCGCCGGCCACAAGGGCCATCTAGGGCTGGCCGCCACCCTAGGGTGGGAACCCTAGGGGGTGCACACCCCTCCTCCTCCTCCTCTAAATAGTGGAGGGTTTTGGGGCTCCCGACACATAAGTCCCTCTCTCTCTCGGCGCAGCCCTGCTCCTCCTCCTCCTTGTCCTCCGTAGTCCTTGGCGAAGCCCTACCAGAGTACCATGCAGCTCCACCATCACCACGCCGTCGTGTTGCTAGAGCTCTCCCTCAACCTCTCCTTCCTCCTTGCTGGATCAAGGCGTATGAGACGTCATCAGGCTGCACGTGTGTTGAACGCAGAGGCGCCGTTGTTCGGTGCTTAGATCGGAATTGACCGCAATCTGAATCACTGCGAGTACGACTCCACCAACCATGTTCTTGTAACGCTTCCGCTTTGCGATCTTCAAAGGTATGAATATGCACTCAAACCCCTTACTCGTTGCTGGTTTCTCCATAGATTGATCTTGGTGATACGTAGGAAAATTTTCAATTACTACTATGCTCCCGAACATTTGGGCACTGTCTAGAGTTTTGCTAGCATAATGGATAACATTTAATTTCTTATCAACTCTTGAACTAGAACAACACCAACAACATAATCACTAGCACCACACATAATTTTAAAAGGCAAGTTCCAATCAGGTGGTTGAACTATAGGTGTAGTGGTTAAGGCTTTCTTAAGTGTTTCAAAGGCTTCTATGAAATCATCATAAAAAAACAACGGGGCGTCCTTTTGTAAAATATTAGTAAGCAGCCTAAGATCATCAGAATTTTGTAGAAGATGTTCTGGTGGAGGGTGGCCACCTAGTGGCCCCCTTCGGTAGGAGCCCGATGCTTCCTCAGAATTTTCAATAATCATTCTTCTTCATGTTCTGAAAGGTTAGCACTAATAATAAAAGGATATATCTTTTTCTCATCAAGATAAGCATATTTCGGAGTATCAGGCAATTGTTTGAGTTCAAACACAGGATCACCTTTAGGTGGAGGAGGACCTCCAAGAGTTTCAATAGGCAAATTGTGTTTCAGTAGAGGTTGTTGTTCGAACAACATTTTATCTCTTTCATTTCGTTCACACAAGTGCATATCATTTTCATGGTCTAGCAAATATTGTTCTACTGGATTGGTAGGAGGAACGACAATAGAATCAAGACCAACTATTTCATCCTTATTAGGTAATTCTCTATCACGAGGTTGTCTACTAAACTTGGAAATATTAAACTCATGAGACACATCACCAAACTCAACACTGACAGTTCCTGTTTTGCAATCTATCTTAGCATTAACAGTGTTCAAGAAAGGTCTACCAAGATAATGGGACAAAAGTTATCTTGTGGGGAATCAAGAACTAGAAAATCAGTAGGATATTTTATTTTTGCACACAAGACTTCAACATCTCTAACAATCCCAAATGGTGTGATGGTGTCTCTATTAGCAAGTTTAATAGTAACATCAATATCTTCTATTTCAGCACGTGCTATTTCATTCATAATTTCTTGATATAAAGTAAAAGGAATATCACTCACACTAGCACCCAAATCACATAAGCCATGATAACAATGATCTCCTATTTTGACTGAGACAACACGCAAGCCAACTACGACTGTAGGTTTGTCTTTTTCATCGGGTTTAGAAATTCTAGCAGCTTCATCATAGAAGTTAATGACATGACCATCAATATTTTCTGCCAAGAGATATTTAACCATAGTAATACTTGGTTCTACTTTAATTTGTTCAAAGGGCTTAGGTGCTCTAATATTACTTTTGTGAACCATAGCTGATACCTTAGCATGTTCCTTTATCCTAACAGGGAAAGGTGGTTTCTCAATGTAAGCAGTAGGCACAACTGGATCAACATTGTAAATGATAGTTTCTTCTTTAGCAATGACCGGGTCTTTAATTTCTTCTTAATAGGGGGATGATATTTAAACCACTTCTCTTTAGGGAGATCAACATGAGCAGCAAATGATTCACAAAAAGAGGCTACCATCTCAGAGTCAAGTCCATATTTTGTGCTAAACTTGTGAAAAGCATTGGTATTCATAAAAGATTTAACACAATCAAATTCAATCTTAATATCTAACTCATTACCTTCGTCGATTTCCCAATCTTCAAAGTTGCATTTAATTGTTTCCAAGATATCCCACTTGAATTCAATAGTCTTCTTCATAAAAGAACTAGTACGGGAAGTATCGAGCATGGTTTGATCATTATGAGAAAGTCGAGCATAAAAATTCTGAATAATAACTTCTCTTGGGATATCCTGATTGTGACATGAGTATAACATTGACTTAAGCCTCCCTCAAGCTAGATAGATACTTTCTCCTTCACGAGGCCAAAATTTATATATATATAATTCTGATCACGATGAACTAGGTGCATAGGATAAAACTTTTGGTGGAATTCCAATTTCAAACGATTCCAATTCCATGATCCAATATCATCACATAGCCTATAACATGTCAATGTTTTTCCCTTCAAAGATAAAGGGAAAACCTTCTTCTTAACTTCATCTCCAGATAAACCTGCAAGCTTAAATAGTCCACAAATTTCTTCCACGTGTATTAGGTGCATATCAGGATGTTCAGTTCCATCTCCTGCATAAGGACTAGCTAGTAGTTGTTCTAACATACCCAAAGTAATTTCATAACCAACATTTTTAGTAAGTTACGTAGGTTGAGGGGCAACTAATTGTGGTTCTGGTCGAGGTGAAGATACCCCGAACAAACCCCTCAAAGGATTACTTTCCATAGTAACAAGTGACAGTAAATTTTAGCACAAACTATAAGTTTTTCCTTACCGCTTTCAACTGACCAAGACCACTTCACTTCCCGTAAATGGCGCCAGAAAAGAGACTTGATGACCCACAAGCATCGGGGATCAATCGTAATCCTTTCTATAAGTAAGAGTGTCGAACCCAAAGAGGAGCAGAAGGAAATGATAAGCGGTTTCAGCAAGGTAATTTCTGCAAGCACTGAAATTGTAACTAGCAAGTAGATTGATAGCAAGGTAATTTGTAACGATCAAGTAAAGCTAACAATAGGTAAGGTGCAGCCCAATCCTTTAGTGGCAAAGGACAGGCCAAAAGTATCTCTTATGATGAGCAAAGTATTCTTGAGGGTACACGGGAATTTCATCTAGTCACTTTCATCATGTTAGTTTGATTCGTGTTCGCTCCTTTGATAACTTGATATGTGGGTGGACCGGTGCTAAGGTGTTGTTCTTACTTGAACTAAAAACCTACTTATGATTAACCCCCTCACAAGCATATGCAACTACGAGAAAAATATTAAGAGCAAGTCTAACCATAGAATTAAACATGTGGACCCAAATCAGCCCCTTACGAAGTAGCGCATAAACTAGGGTTTAAGTTTCTGTCAGTCTAGCAACCCATCATCTAATAACTACTCCACAATGCATTCCCTTAGGCCCAAGGATGGTGAAGTGTCATCTAGTCGACGTTCACATGACACCACTAAGGGAATCACAACATACATATCATAAAAATATCGAACACATATCAAATTCACATGATTACTTGCAACATGATTTCTCCAGTGACCTCAGGAACAAAAGTAACTACTCACAAATAATATGCATGCTCAATATCAGAGGTGTATTGAATATCATAATGGATTTGAACATATAATCTTCCACCAAACAAACCATATAGTAATCGACTACACAAGGTAATCAACACTACTAGTCACCCACACGTACCAATCTGAGGTTCCGTTACAAAGATTGAACACAAGAGATGACCTAGGGTTTCAGAGGAGATGGTTATGTTGAATATGTTAATGAAGAATGCCATCCCCAAGATGAGAGGGTTGTTGGTGATGACAATGGCTTTGATTTACCCCTATGGGATGGACCCTGGTGGAATCGCTCCGCCGGAGGGCAAAAGTGCTCCAGCCCAAGTTCCGCCTCGAGGCGGCGGCACTTTGTCCCAAAATTCCTCTTACTATTTTTTTAGTTTTTTGGGGAATTTATACTAGAAGATGGGCTCCGGAGGTGAACCTGGGTGACCACCCTCCACCGGGGCACGGTTAGGGGGCCTGACGCGCCCTGGTGGAGGGTGGCCACCTGGTGGCCCACCTTCGGTAGTTGTCAGCTCCAGTATTTTTTATTTATTGCATAAAAAAATTCCGTAAATTTTGAGCTTCATTGGGGATGTGTAGAATAGGTATCTCTGATTTGCTTTCTCAAGGTGTTGAATTCCAGTTGTCGGCATTCTCCCTCTTGATGTAAACCTTGCAAATTGTGAGAGAAAAGGCATTAGAATTTGTCGGTGTACTAAAGTTTGGGTCCTTTAGTACCCCTTACTTGTGCACGGGCAATTGTAGTTGCACCAGCGGTAAGGCCTGCCAGGCGACTAGTGGATGCATGCACAAGGAAGTCAAGAAAGCATTCAAGCTAACAATCAGGATTGAAGACCGAAGGCTGGGACCCCAGCAAGATCTTGCCAGGATGGCCTACGGAGCCCGAGCAAGAAGTGCACCCGGCAAGGCCCCGCCATCCTACCAGCGCAGAAACCAGGTGTCATCCCACCTTGGTACGTGTCGGGGCGTCGGGGATGGAGGAGGCTAAGCGGTGCCGATGGGACGGGCTCCTGTCCCGTCCCGTAGAAGGTCAGGGACGCCTGACGGAGCATTAAATGTGTATGTCTTACACCGTCAATGTTAGGTACAATAACACTGTAGCACTTTACACCTCATGTATGCATTGTACGCCATTATTGGTGACCTCTTCGAGAGTATAAAAGGAGGCCGAAGGCACGGCTACAGGGGGATCTTCTCTGTCCGTTTCTACATGAGTAACAGTTGTGTACTGTAGCTCTCCCAGAACCAGAGCTAGAACTCATCCAATACAACAAAGGAGGAGTAGGTTTTATGCATATTTGCTTCCCGAACCTGGGTAAAATCCCGCATGTTTATCATCAGATCTGATCTCTGTGTGAGCCTTCTTCCCCGCCGAACCGTAAAGGGATCCTTTCGATCCCATAGGTGTCGTTTCTCCGACATCTTTGGCGTGCCAGGTAGGGGGAAAAGGTAGCACAGACCTGATCTGGTGACTAGCGCGCCAGTTCCTTCATAATCATCATTGCCATGGCCCTCAAGAGGAAGGGTTTGACGACAGTTGGTCCATCCACGTCCGCTGTCCTTGTAGCTACACAGATGTGCAACGGTGTAGACACGGGTGGAGGAGGCGGAGGTTCAGAGCTTCAACGACATTCCGATTATCATAGCCAGGCGAGCAGCGTCGTCCGTGCCGCTAGATCTAAGTACAGTGTTGTACTGTCAGGAGGCGAAGCAGTGAATTCTAGAGATGGAAGGGCGCCTTCCAAGACACCCACACTGGCGCACGTATCGTGACCTTCTCACGGCGCGCGTGGTGAGCATCGTCGTGATGTTGCTGGGTCCGGGCGTCCTCATGGAAAATATCCTGAGCATCATCCTCGGGATGTGCGAGACCAACATGCACATCCATGTGCTGGTGGAAGCCGCGTACGATCATGGGACCGTGATGTAGCTCCTTCCAATATAGTTGGGAGTCAGAGCACCTCACATTCCTTGTACCTATCGCCACCGCCTGCGCGAGCAGAAGCACTGGCGTGAGCATAGTTGCTCCTCAACTTTCCTCTTGCTACAGACAAGCTCGGAGAATGGAGATCTGCCATTCAAAGCCTCGTTGGATTCTCCAACGAAGATAAGCCACAGCAGGTGGATCCTTCACGGCGACGGTCCATCGAGCTAACGCGTGCTCGTGGCGAGAAGACTGGAGGTGGTACAACTACGGTGTACTCTCCTCCATAGCGGTAGGAGCGGTTGCTGACTCATCAGATCGACACTCCTGATGATGATTCCATGGCATCATCCGATCCGTGAACTCGCCGCGACCAACGTCAAGTTCTTCGGGAGCGAGGCAAGGAAGACGCTCGAACTACCATCGAGCGGCGGCGAGAAGTGCGCTATCAGTATGACAAGCGCGTAGGACCTCCTGTAGACAAGCCAGCGCCGAGGTATCCTGTCACTCTACCTTATGAGGTGGGTTGTCCAGCATTCACCCGTGAGTTGTGGCGAGTCTAGTGGCCCAATTCCCACACGTTCAAGTCAGAGGTCCCGGAGAACTATGACGGCAAGACTCACCCGTCAGAGTTCTTGAGCATCTACACCATTGCGGTGCAGGCTGCTGGGGCTTGCGATGACAAGATACTCGCCAACTACTTACCGTTGGTGCTTAAGCCCAACATCAGGTCGTGGTTGATGCACTTATGTATACTACACAACCTTCTTCTTGTAGACTCGTGTTGGGCCTCCAACCATAGAGTTTTGTAGGACAAAGGCAATTTTCCTCAGTGGATGACCTAAGGTTTATCAATCTGTGGGAGGTGTAGGATGAAGATGGTCTCTCTCAAACAACCCTGCAACCAAATAACAAAGAGTCTCTTGTGTCCCCAACACACCCAATACAATGGCAAATTGTATAGGTGCACTAGTTCGGCGAAGAGATCATGATACAAGTGCAATATGGATGGTAGATATATGTTTTTGTAATCTGAAAATATAAAAATAGAAACATAACAAATATTAAACAACGAGCAAAACATTGTATTAATGCTTGGAAACAAGGCCTAGGGTCCATACTTTCACTAGTGCAATTTCTCTCAACATTATTGACATAGTTGAATCATATGTAAACACCTCTCGTGCGACAAAGAGTTCACTCCAAAGTCACAAGTAGTGGAGAACTAACGAAGAAATTATTGTAGGGTACGAAACCACCTCAAAGTTATCTTTTCTGATCAATCTTATGAGCTATCCCTATAAGTGTCACGGACAGCCCTAGAGTTTGTACTAAAATAACACCTTAAGATACACATCAACCAAAACCCTAATGTCACCCAGATACTCCAATGTCACCACAAGTACCCATGGGATTGATTATATGATGTGCATCACATAAGTTCAGATTCATCATGTTAAATCCAACACAAAAAACTTCAAAGAGAGTCCCAAAGTTTCTACCGGAAAGTCAAGACAAAAACATGTGCCAACCCCTATGCATAGATTCCCAAGGTCACGGAACCCGCAAGTTGATCACAAAAACATACATCAAGTAGATCAATAGAACATCCCATTGTCACCACGGATATCCCATTGCAAGACATACATCAAGTGTTCTCAAATCCTTAAAGACTCAATGTGATAAGAAAATTTCAAAGGGAAAACTCAATTCATCACAACAAGATAGAGAGGGAAAAACTCCATATGATTCAATCTATATAAACAAAGCTCATGGTACATCAAGATTGTGCCATCTCAAGAACACGAGAGAGAGAGGAGGTCAAACACATAGCTACTGGTACATACCCTCAGCCCCGAGGGTGAACTACTCCCTCCTCGTCATGGAGAGCATCAGGATGATGAAGATGGCCTCTAGTGATGGTTTCCACCTCCGGCAGGGTGCCGAAACGGTCTCCTGATTGGTTTTTCATGGCTCTGGAGGTTTGCAGCGGCGGAACTCTCGATCTAGGTTCTGCATTGGGGTTTTTGATATTTATAGGAAATTATAGCAGTGGAAGAGGGAGTCACAAGCCTGCAAGGCACGACTAGGGGGGTGGCCGCGCCCCTGAGGCTTGTGACTACCTTGTGGGTCTTCTAGCCCAACTCCAATGCTTCGTGGGTATCTTCTGGTCCAAAAAAAATCACCGTCAATTTTTATTCCGTTTGATATTCCTTTTCTGTAAAACTCAAAAACACAGAAAAAACAGGAACTGGCACTGGGCTCTAGGTTAATAGGTTAGTCCCAAAAATAATATAAAGTTGTGGTAAAATGGTTGTAAAACATCCAAGAATAATAATATAGCAGCATGAAATAAGCAAAAAATTATAGATACGTTGGAGACGTATCATGCACCTGCCGGAAGGATTCGTTTCTTCCTAGGCAGATATGTGCCATGAGTTTGTTGGCGCCTTTATCGGAGGTCATCAATCTCCTGGCCAGGAAAGTGATTTACATCTCATCCCCCAGAAGGAGGGCGAGGCTTTGCACAAGTACATCTAGAGGTTCAGCCGCATACACCACAACATACCAGACGTTCATCTTGTCGTTGTTATCGGGGCGTTCCATCAGAACGTGCACAACCGCAGGATGTGGGAAGAGCTGGTGATGAACAAGGTCAGGGATGTTGCCGAGCTCTATGCTCTTGCAGATAAATGTGCTCAAGATAAATGTGCTCGAGACTAAATGTGCTTCCCGGCGAGGACGCTGGCGCAGGGGTCGACTTTGAGGATGAGGACACCGCCGCCCCAGCAAAGAAGGGCGGGCGGCATAACAGGAAGCCGAAGGGTAAGGACGTGCTTGTCATCGAGGTATCTGGCAACCCCGGCATCGCCAAGAAGGCCAAGGTTGATGGCCCCGGCAAGGATATTGCTGGGTGCGCCTCCTGTCAGGCTTTGGCGGTTGCCGACAAGCCGGAAAGCTCCGTCAAGCAGTATTGCAAGATCCATCGCACCAAGCGCCATAACCTCTAGGATGGCCAGCAAGTTGAGCGGCTTGCCAAGAAGAAAAAAGCCGAGTAAGAGAGGCGAGACAAGGAGAAGGGCCAGGATGGTGCGGAGGGGTCCAGCAAGAAGCGTGGTGGCCAAGGAGGTCACCACGGCAAGGCCAAGCAATAGAAGGACCAGTCCGCTTGTGGCCGCGACAAGCAAGAGGGGGTGATGATGACGTTGAAGAGGACGACGAGTCCAGCGAGCAAGAATTCCAGAGAGCTAAAAAGCCCATGTGTGTCGATGGAGGTGCCTCATTGCATTCTTCCCGTCGCCAACTTAAACAATGGACGCGTGAGGTTAATGCAACTGAGCCATCTGTCGGCGCCCGGAAGCCTTTGAAATGGTCCAACATGCCTATCATTTTTGACATGGAGGATCACCCTAATCGTGTAACTGTGGTTGGGTGTTTTCCGTTGTTGGTCTCACCAACGATTCGCAACCTCAAAGTGAGGAAAATTTTAGTTGACGGTGGGACGGCTTGAACTTGATCTTGCTCGAGGTAATCAAGAGATTGCAAATTCTTGATGGAGATCTCGAGGAAACGGGATCGTTTCAGGCAGACAATCTTGGAAGGAGCCAGCCCAAGGGAAAGATCACGCTTCCGGTAACATTTGGTAGCGATCGGAACTTCAGGACAGAGAAGGTAGATTTCGACCTCGCCAAAATTCCGTTTCCATACAATGGGATCCTTGGTCGTCCAGCGTTAGCCAAGTTTATGGCAGCGTCGCACTATGCCTACAATGTATTGAAGATGCCTGGACCGATGAGCGTCATCACTGTCAAGTCCTACAAGAAGGACGTGCTTATCTGCGCTGATCAACTCTACCGGGAGGCAGTTGCAGCAGCTATCGCCAAGGCACTTGGTCCTGCTGCTGAAACTCCCAGAAGGAAGAAGCCTGGCTAGACCTCTCGCACAGACTCCAGAAAGCACACTTCCTCAGAGTGCGGCGCTCCTATTGAGGACGTGCTAGAGAGTCCCACCAGCAAGAGCAAGAAGTCCAAGGCAGCTCCACCAGAGACTAAGAAGTTGCCCGCCAAGGAGGATGGTACGGGAGGAACTTTCACCATAAGTACCACCCTTGACAAAAAATAGGAAAGCGTGCTCGTTGCCTTCCTGTGGGAAAATGCCGATGTGTTTGCGTGGAAACCATCTGATATCCCCGGTGTTCTCAGGGAGGTGATTGAGCACCACCTTGTCGTCTGTCCACACGCGCGGCCCGTCAAGCAGAAGGTTAGGAAGCAGGCTTTGGAGCGACAACAGTTTATTGCCAAAGAAATCAAGAAATTAGAAGCAACTGGCTTGGTTAGAGGAGTACTTCATCCAACATGGTTGGCCAATCCAGTTGTAGTGCGCAAGGCGAATGAGAAATGGAGGCTATTTATTGAGTACACATATATCAATAAAGCATGCCCCAAAGATCCTTTTCCCTTGCCACGCATTGACTAGATTGTGGACTCCACCTCCGGCTGTGACTTGTTGTCTTTCCTTGATGCCTATTCAGGTTATCATCAGATTTTCATGGCCAATGAAGACGAAGAGAAGACCGCATTTATCACCCCATGTGGTACGTATTCCTTTTTGCGTATGCCTTTCGGATTGAAAAGTGTTGGTTATACATTTGCAAGAGCGGTCCAGATTTGTTTTGAGCCCTAGCTACATAGAAATATGGAGGCTTATATGGATGACATAGTGGTTAAAACCATGGACAAGGCGACATGCATATCAGATTTGGAAGAAACATTTGCAAATTTGCGCAAGATCAACTTGAAGCTCAACCCTGAGAAGTGTGTGTTTGGTGTCCCATCCAGCAAGCTTCTTGGGTTCTTTGTATCTCAATGTGGAATTGAAGCAAATCCCAACAAGATCAAAGCAATTGAGCAAATTGAAGCACCAAGACATGTCAAGGATGCACATCGTCTTGCCGGCTATGTTGCCCCTCTGAGTAGGTTCATTTCAAAATCTGCTGAGCGCGCCTTGCCCTTTTTCAAAATCTTGAAGAAGGCAGGTCCGATGAAATGGACTCCAGAAGTGGAGGCAATGCTGCAGGATTTGAAGAAATACCTCTCCTCTCCTCTTCGCCAGTCCTAGTCACGCCAAAACCACAAGAGCCGTTGCTACTATATCTAGCGGCAACAAATCAAGTGGTGAGTGTTGTGTTAGTGGCTCAAAGAGAATTTGATGAAGAAGGAGAGGCAGCGGCGGGACCACCAAGCGACAAGCCAGGATATTCCCCGGTAAGGTCTGGTGCCGACAAAGCAGGATCTGCGCAATCGAATGAAATAATTCAGAAGAAGAAGATGGTGCAGCGCCGAGTCTATTTTGTCAGCTCCCTTTTGCGGGGGGCTAGGTCAAGATATTCTGGCATGCAAAAGTTGCTCTTCGTCCTCTTTATGACCTCGAGGAAGCTGCGCCATTACATCCAGGCACATGAGATCACCGTTATCACTCGCTTCCCGTTGCAGCGGATTTTGCGGAACCCAGATGCTACCGGCAGGATTGTGGAGTGGGCTTTGGAATCAAGCTTTGGTCTCAAGTTTGAAAGTACTTCGACTATCCAGAGCAGAGCCTTGGCGGAGTTCACTGTGGAATGGACCCCAACGCCAGATGAAGAAGTTCCAGAGTCAACTCTCCCCGGCAACGAAACAAATCAAGAGTAGATCGTGTATTTTGATGGGGCTTTCTCACTACAAGGCACCGGTGCTGGAGTGCTGCTTGTCGCACCCACCAAAGAGCACCTCGAATATGTGATTCAAATGCATTTTCCTCGGGAGAGGTCAACGAACAATACTGCAGAATACGAAGGGCTGCTTGCCGGTCTCAAGATCGCGACAGACCTTGGGATTAAGAAACATATTGTCAGGGGTGATTCTCAGCTTGTCGTCAAGCAAGTGAATAAGTATTATCAGAGTCCATTGATGAAAGTTGGAAGACATTTTGACAGTCTCCAAATGGAGCATATTCCGTGTGCAGAGAACAGTGTTGCCGATAGCCTATCAAAGAGTGCCGCCCTTAAGTTGCCTGTGGAACCAGGAACTCTTGTGCTCCGACTAACTCAACCATCCGTGACACCATCAATTAGACAAGAGAAAAGAAGAAAGTTGAATTCTGGCAAGTATTTTCCGGCAGAGCTCCCAAAAGCCACCGGCGAGGAAATTCTCAGGAACGACGCTAGGCTTGCCGGGGGCAACGGGCTCCGTCAGGGCCTCGAGCCCTTGCCGTTGAGAAAAATGCTTCCTCGGTAGTAGATATGCCTTTAGTCCTTGTTGTCGAGCCCCAGGCTCCAGCCTGGGCACAACACATCGTCTATTTCCTTCAAACAGGAGAACTCCCTGAGGAACAAGAAGAAGCAAAGAAAGTAGCTTGCCGGTCTAATATGTACCAGTTCGTGGACAACACCCTGTACAAAAAGAGGCCGAATGGTGTGAAATTCAAGTGCATTTGTTGAGAAGATGGACTGAAGATGTTGGCGGAGATACATGGAGGCATATGTGGCAAGGCATTCCGGCAAGGTTTCTTTTGGCCCACTGCCCTCCAGGATGCAACTGCGCTAGTAACCAAGTGTGAAGCATGCCAGTTTCATTCGAAGAAAATGCATCAACCAGCTCAATCTCTTCAAACAATCCCTCTCTCCTGGTCATTTTCCGTCTGGGGTCTTGACATCTTGGGTCCTTTTCCCCGTGCTACCGGGGGCTTTGAGTACTTGTGCGTCACACTCGACAAGTTCACAAAGTGGCCAGAAGTGGAAGCCGTTGCCTCCGGAGGCATAGTGCACTCCGGAGATGTTCTCGGAGGGGACTAAGCGTCCACTCGTCTAGCCTCCTTGGTGTCCGGGCAGGGTGGTGCCCCCGGTCTTCAGTGGCTGAAGCATTAGCCTCGGGCACGATATGATCTCCCTCGTCTCCTATGTCCGCCTCCATTGGAGTAGGCTGGGACAATACCTTCACGGCATCCTTCATGGCACTTGGAGTGGTGGGTGCGATGCGTCCCCGCTCTCCTCTAGTTCGGCGGGTTGGGTCTCCCCGTCCGATGTCACCTCGGTGGGGATAATGCATGGGGGCGGCAAGGCCAATAACCTGCATGGTGCCTACTTCGAACAATAACCTTCGGTCGCGACCTTCATCGGATTTATCCCTGGTCAGTGCACTTTGTCCTTGGAAAGGGCCATCCGGACTCCTTCGATGCAGGAGGAACGCTTGACAGTGTCGAGGAGGGGCGTGGCAGCCATCAGTCTCTGCACCAGGCCGAAGTAGCTGCCTGGTAGCAGCTCGGTGGGCCATAAGCGGATGTAGAGGTCCTTGATGGTCGGCTCTACCATCTAGTGCAACTCCATCAGCTGTTCAGCTACTCCCCAGAAGAGAGGACGCTCGGGGGCTCCGAACTGTGCCCAGAACATCCGAGCTTCATCTTCCCCTCCCCGCGAGGCGAACAATTGATTGGGGTCCGCCACGCTCTTTTGGAGATCAGCAGACGCGCGTGAGGATCGCCACACCTGAGTAAGCAACTCGAATTTTCTATCCCTGAATACGCACTTTAATGAGTACGGCTTACCATCGGCTATTGCCTTGGCCTAGCGCACTTGCTCCTCGTAGAACCGTCTGTCCATCCACTCCTTCTAGAGGGCTTTTATGGTGGACAGTTCGGCCGAGCTCGCTTTTATTCTTCTGCTCCAAGGCCTCGCATCTCTCGCTGGCATCCTTGAGCTCCTGTTGGACCTCTGCCACACGAGCTTCATGCTTGCCACTAGTGCCCCGCATGGCGGAAAGGGTGGTAGCCGATTCCTTAGCAGCCGCCCTCTCAGCGGCCGTCTCGTCCTTTGCGTGCTGGAGCTCGGCCTTGAGCCTCTCCACCTCGTTCGCTGAGGCTGCGCGTGCAGTACACAAAGATAAAGAATCTGCATTGACGGTATTCAGACTATAAAACTCAGACGAAGGTATTCGGATTCTGTTTCGACATATCTTCAGCGTCATCGAGCCTTCGACTAAGGGCGTCCACTTCATCTTCGGAGCGCTTCAGCTCGGCGCCATTTATGGCCGCCGCTGATGACGAAGCCTACATTACACATAATTAATACATTACATGAGCTCTCAATTCCCGAATTGTAAACAATCCAATCATATATTAGGTTATTCTAACATGTTGGACACTTAAAGTGCTTCCAAGGTGGTATCGGATTCAGATGTGACCCCTAGGTGAGCTTTTTCACCTCACCTAGGGCTCGAGGACTGCCATGTATACAATGCAAATAAATAAAAATCTTTGTAAATATCAGATGAATTACTTGAAAGCCCGCAAGGACACCTTTGAAGGCCTCCTTCAGTCCGTTGTCAACGGACTGGACGCTTTGTAGTACTGCACCAATAAGGGTGCAGTGATCCTCGGGGATGGAGGCGCTCGATAGAGCCTCCTCCATGGCCGACCACCTGTTGGTCGGTGGTGCCAGGGATGATCGAATTTCCCGAGCACCCACTGGGGATTGGACCGGTGCCTCCAGAGGCATAGTGCGCTTTGGAGATGTCCTAGGAGGGGACTAAGCGTTTGCTCGTCTAGCCTCCTCGGTGTCCGGGCACGGTGGTGCGCCCCGGTCTTCAGTGGCCGAAGCGTTAGCCTCGGCCATGATACATCTCCCTCGCCCCCTGTGTCCGCCTCCATTGGAGTAGGCTGCGACAACACCTCCACGGCGTCCTTCATGGCGCCTGGAGTGGTGGGGTGCGAGGCGTCCCCGCTCTTCGCCAGTTCGGCGGGCGGGGTCTCCCTGTCTGATATCACCTCAGTGGGGATAACGCACGAGGGGGTGCAAGGCCAATAACCTGCGTGTCAGCAAACTATAAATCTACTCATAATGAATAGGAGGGTCTTCGGATCCTAACCTTGGGGGGGGGTCTTGACCCTTAGTCTCCTTCGTGGAACCTCCTCGGGGTCTTCGGATGCAGATCTCGAGTCCGAGCTGTCGCCGAACAGAACCACCCGTGTCTATCATGCCCTCTTTGTGGCAGGAGAAGCGACCCGCTCGTCCGAAGACGTTGCTCTCTTCTTGGCACGGGGGGATTTCCTCCCCCTCGCTCTCGACCTCGGCCTCCTCTTCTTCTTCCTCCTCCTCTTCGGCCTCCTCCTAATTTGAGGAGGTGGGGTATCTTTAGATGTGGCATCGGGCTGGTCCCTGATGCGAAGGCCAGCCTGGCCTGGTTTCTTCTTCTTCTCTTTCTTCGTGGGAGCCTCATGAGGCTTCACCACGAGCATCTTGGCTAATAGCCCGGTCCTCTCATCTTCGGGCTGATGCGCCGGACTATCGATGTTGACGGCTTTCTTCAGCCATATCTACCAGAACAGATCGGACAAGGGGTTATAGGAATTCTCTGTGTAATAAAGTTGACCAAGCTGGGGAATATCGTACCTCGGAATCGGGCTTGGCGGCATGCAGACCCTTGTCCTCCTCCTCGGATGACCAGCTCTTCATTGATTTGAAGAGAGCCTTTCACAACTTCTCCCGTGTAGTGCGGAAGAGATTCCAGACTGTGGGCTCAGCTTCGAGTTCTCGATCCCACAGGGGGTGTCCCGATGCTGGCAGGGGAAGATGCGTCTTCAGAGCATCACCTGGACCACATCGGCTAGCTTGATGCCCTCCTCGACCAAGGAGCGGATGCGCTTCTGCAGATCGGCCACCTTCTTGCTGATCCCCAGACAAGGCCCTTTTCGTGCCATGAAGCCAATCTGGTGGGGGGGGCAAATCTGTATGCGGCGTCCGGGAGTTGGCCCTCTTATTGTGGTTCGGTGACATAGAACCACTCCTTTTTCCATCCCTTGATAGTGTTGATGAAGGTGCACGACAGCCACCCGACGCGGGCGAGCTTGTCGATGGCTACCCTGCCACAGTCCGCATGCTTGCCGCTGACGCACTTGGGCTTGATGTTGAAAACCTGCAGCCAGAGCCCGAAGTGCAGCTCGATGCGTAGGAAGGCCTCGCAGACGAGGATGAACGCCGAGATATGCATGATGGAGTTCGGTGGGAGGTCATGGAAGTCGAGGCCGTAGAAGAACATCAGCCCCCTGACGAAGGGGTGGAGTGGGAAGCTCAACCCCCTGATGAAGTGGGGGATGAACACCACCCTCTCGCCTGGCTTGGGGGTGGGGGTCAATTGGCCTGCCTCCGTTGTGCGGTGAGGGATGTTGGCGGGGAGGTAGCCGACATTCTTGAGGTCGAGTATGTCTTGGTTGGTGACCATGGAAGCTTCCCACTGGCCGTTGGAGCCTGCCATTGCTGAGCTCGAAGGTGGGGGCGGAGCGACCTAGATCTGTGCTCTGGAGGCGCAAGGGAATGGGAGGCGGAGAAGACGAATGGAGAGTATAAAAAAGCCTTTGGGGTTTTCCTTCTCTTTTTATGAGGCCTATCGATGTGGATTCCCCTCATTGCACCATGAATCCCTCCACTTCCCGAGATGCGCGAGCCGTTGCGTGCGCGTGATTAAGTATATCCCGTATAAAATGGGACACGATCGGTATATTGATAGATCATGATGATTAAAACGGCCTAGAACCATGAATCGAGTCTATGTGACTGGCCTGGCGGTCGTGGTGAGCCGTAGCCTTTCGTTAGAAAGGTCGTTAGAGGGCCGTTGTTTATCCCCTGACATTTGGGCTTCAAAGCCAATCAATTTACAGTATTCGGACGTGCCACTAAACGGGAGATTGCTTGTCATCGGAGGCCGAACTATAGTTCGGCAGGAAGGAACTCACCTCGCAAGCCGAAGACTCTGTTCGTGATGCAGTCGGAGATGAAGACCGTTGGTGTTGGAGGCATGTTCCGGGTCTACTGAGGGAGTCCTGGATTAGGGGGTCCGCGGATAGCCGACCTACTATTATGGGCCGGACTATGAGGGCTACTTACCGAACACCGAAAGATTTGAAGGCCCAGTCTCCAAGATGGAAGCTTCAGAAGGCACAGATTGTGCTCCATGTCTGATGTAGTAATTAGGCATGTTTATCTCTTCGGCATGTAACCAACCATATGTAAACCCTAGGCATCCTCGGCATCTATATAAGCCGGAGGGTTTTAGGGTATAGGGATAGAACAACTCATCTAGGGTTAGCTATACGATCTCGGGGTAGATCAACTTTGTAACCCCTTACATCATCAATACAACCAAGCAAGACGTAGGGTATTACCTCCATAGGACGGCCCGAACCTGGGTAAACTCGTGTCCCCTTCGTCTCCTCTTACCGTCGATTCTAGTCTCACAGTTCGGGACCCCCTACCCGAGATCCGCCGGTTTTGACACCGACACTCATCTCCTGAGTATTTCAACATGAGATCTTCTATGAATACCTATCGATTGTGTTAACAACAGATTAAGTGGCCAGATGAAGTACCTTTTGGTTGAACGAGTGGTCAAGGTTGTCCCAGCGGTTGGCTCACATGAAGGATTCTTGTTGCTGTTCGGTCCAGCAATTGTTGTTGTAGTCGATGTTCGTCACGTGGAACGACAACACTTGGGAGTAGAAACTGGCACATTCGGGTCGACGGAGGTCGCTTGCCTTTTACGGGAAGAATTTTTCTTTTTATCTATAGTAGGGGAAGGGAGTGATCTGGGGTGATCGGCTATGATAGCCACCTTGGAACCATCAAAGCTCTCTTGGTAAAAGACCCCGTCATCGTGCTCGATTGATAGCTCCGGATCGTCGTGGAATCCTGGATTGTCATCATGAGAGTATTTCTCTGGTTGAGGTGTTGGATAATTGATTATCTCAACAAAGCACCTCTAGTTCTGTTCGCACAGATTGAAAGCTTCGGTCAAAAGGGGCAAGTAAAAAACCCGAACTCGGGTCACAGAGTCGAAAGACTTACTCATTCGATGGGGTTATAACCCAAGTAGCCATCCTTAACCGGTAGCAAAACAAAGTCTTCTTCTTCCCCTTTGAACAGGTCAGCAAGTGCGGCCGCCATCGCCACTTGATCGGCAGGTCCCAGCCGTCGGGAACGAGTGGTGTCACTTGTTCCATTGTAACTCCACAAAGGGTGTATCCTTTGTTGAAGGGGTTGAACGCATCGAGCAATGGCAACCTTACTTGGGCAGCCAGGCGTTGCACTTCGACACCTTCCTCTTGGGATGAACTCTTCGGTTGCCAGTTATACCTTTTCTTCAAAGGGGCATCGGAGTATTCGAGCAAACCCCACTGAGCTGGATCGAATAGGGGAACGTCCTCAATACAGAACCACTCCAAGGACCATTCTTCGGACTCCTTCTTCGAAGTCCCCACAGGATACCCCATCCCGGCTATATGCCATACTTCGTCTCCTCCGACTTCCCGAATTGTCTCACCCCGAGTGCGGGGGATGAGGCGGAAGTACTTCCTCCATAATCCAAAGTGGGCCTCGCAGCCCAGAAACATCTCGCAAAGAGCAACAAAGCCCGAGATGTGCAGAATAGATCTGGGGGTAAGATGATGGAGCTGGATCCCATAGAATTCCAATAGTCCTCTCAAGAAGGGATGAATGGGGAACCCTAGGTCCCGTAAGAGGAAAGGCACGAAGCATACCCGCTCTCCCTTGTGTGGAGCAGGTAAGTTCTCTATGAAGGCCTCGTTGCCAAGAGAAGTTAATCCGACACGGGTAGCTGCCAGATCCGAGGAGGGAAGATAACCCTGGGTCTCGAGGTCGCGCAGCCGATGGAGGGATACTTAGCAACTTTCCCAATCCCCGAGAAGGGTGTCGTAAGGACACGAGGAAGAGCCAGGGACGCTCGCCATGTTTTTTGGTGATATTTCGTTTGAAGCTTTTTCTGATGGGGAAGAAGAGGAAGGTGTGGCCCATGCCACGGTTCAGCCTGTTTAAATGGGTGGTGCCTCCCTTGTGGCAAGGGCAGTCTTGTAAAAAGATGTTGGGCCGCCAGTCTCCCCTTGGTGCACAAGGATCGAGGGGCATCAAAGTTACTACAATGGGTCCCTCAAGTTCTCAACGATTGATAGTTCACCGATGAAGGGATTGCTAACGAACAAGAAGGGGTAGAGGGACTCGCCTCGCAAGCCAAAGACTTTGACGCGCAAGACTGTCCGGGTAATATACCTCGGCATTGGAGGCTAGTCCGGGGGCTACTGAGGGAGTACGGGATTAAGGGGTCCTCAGACTGCCGGCCTATTTCTTATGGGCTAGACTCATGGTCCGCTCGCTAAGGATTGGACTGATCGAAGGCCTCGTCGCTAGGGAGGAGACCTTAGGAGCCGTGGTGTGTCTTTCAAGTTTAAGATAGTAGAATAGGAATGTTTTTCCCTTCGGTGGGGAACCGACTGTGTGTAACCCTAGGGACCCCTGGCATCTATATAAGTAGAGGATTTTAGATTGTAAAATAGACAAACTCATCTAGGGTTTTAGCTATCCGATCTCGAGGTAGATCAACTTTGTAACCTTCATGCACATCAATATAATCTAGCAGGACGTAGGGTTTTACCTCCATAGGAGGGCCCGAACCTGGGTAAATATCATCTCCTTCGTCCCCTGTTACCATCAATTCTAGACTCACGGCTTGGGACCCCCTACCCGAGATCCGCCGGTTTTGACACCGACACCAACTTCTTAGGCACTCCACCATCAAACGAATAATTAGCAAGTATGGTGGAAATCTCATCTTTAGGTATGTTTCTTTTATTAGTGATAATATCTTTCATATATTTAGCATAAGGAGGCATTTTCAAGATACCCGTCAAACGTGTTAGTAAAAAGACGGATCTAATCATTTCAACAAATCTCTCAAAATCCTCATCGTCCTTATTCTTAGAAGGCTTATGAGAGAAGGGCATGGGTTTCTAAACCCATGGCTCTCTTTCCCTACCGTGTTTTATAGCAATAAAGTCCTTCTTATCATAACATTCATTCTTGGGATGTGGGTTATCAAAATCACCAGGAGGTTCTATTTCCGCATCATTATCATGTTCTTTATCATTATCTGGTTGAGCATCTACATGAACATCATTGTTATCATTAGGCGGGTGTTCACTACCAGATTGTGTCTCGACATCAAAAATAGAAACATCATTATGATTCTCAACAGGTTTTTCTATAACAGGTTCTCTAGAAGCATGCAAAGTCCAATCATTTTTCTTTTTCCTTTTCTTTTTAGAAGGACTAGGTTCGTCATCATTAACTCTCTGAAAATCTTGTTCAATTCTTTTAGGGTGACCTTCAGGTTAGAGGGGTTCTTGAGTCATCTACCCCTCTAGTTATTACTCTAACACCATGATCATTCAGTTTATCATTCATTTCAGCAAGCAAATCATTTTGTGACTTAGAAACTTGGTCTAATTGAGTATGAACCATGGTTGAATGTTTACCTAGAACTTTAACATAATTAGCAATTCTAAATATTAAGTCACTCAAACAATCAATCATCATGGCATTTTGTTCTATTTAACATGCATATTTAAATGTTCTTGCTTAACAATATAAGTATCAAATTCATTCATACATTGATCAACAGTTTTATTATAAGGTATGTCACCCTCATCACATCTTCGGTGAGAATTTACCTCTACAACCTGTGTAGGGACATTGAGTTCATGTATTTCTTTAATAGACAGTAAATTCTTGACACCTTTGGATTTAATACCTTTTTCTTTCATAGATCTCTTGGCTTCTTGCATATCTTCTGGATTGAGAAACATAATACCTCTCTTCTTTTGAATATGTTCCAGTGGTGGTTCAGGAAGTGTCCAATCATCGTCATTCTTTAACATATTATTCAATAGTTCTTCAACTTGTCCTATAACCTGTTCCCTGAAAAAACAACCAACACAACTATCTAGGTAATCCCTAGAAGCATCGGTTAGTCCATTATAAAAGATATCAAGTATTTCGTTTTTCTTAAGAGGATGATCACGCAAAGCTTTAACTAGCTGGACATGCCTCCCCCAAGCTTGAGGGAGAGTCTCTTCTTCAATTTGCACAAAGTTAAATGTTTCCTCTAAACAGCTTGTTTGTTATGAGCAGGAAAATATTTTCAGAGAAGTAATATATCATATCCCGAGGACTACGCACACAACCAGGAGCAAGAGTATGAAACCAATTATTAGCATCACCCTTTAGTGAGGAAGGAAAAGGTTTAAGTATATAGTAATAACAAATCTTTTCCTCGTGAGCAAATAAGGTGGCAGTATCATTTAATTTGGTAAGCTGTGCCACAATAGTTCACGTTTCATAACTATGAAAAGGATCCAACTCTACAAAAGTAATTAACTCGGGATGAATAGAGAATTCATAATCCTTATCAATAGCACATATAGGAGAAATAGCAAACTTAGGGTCATATTTCATTTTCTCCATCATATATTTTTCTTTTAGCTTACATAGCAATTTCCTTAAGTCATCTCTATCATTACAAGCAAGGAAGTCTCTAGATATCTTCATAACATAACCATCAGGCACATCGGGCATAGTAATTCTAGTAGGAGAGCTAGGAATAATAGGTGAATCATAGTTTTCATCAGTTTCAGCATTTTCAATTTCTTTGGATTTGGCAATATGAGCATCAAATAATTCATTAAGTGGCACAATTTTAGTTTAATCTAGCATAGTAATAGCATCATCATTAACATCCTCCATAGTAGAAGCAATATTAGATTGAATAACAGGTGGGGGTGTCATAAGCTAGTTCAAAAACACAAGGTGAATCAAATGCAAAGCTAGATGACAGTTCCTTACCTTCCCTTGCCATAGAGGGTATGATCTTAGTCTTAGGGTCTTTCAGTTTCTTCATCATTATAGTGAGAATCTCAAGTGAACTCAATAAATAGAGATATGCTCCTCGGTAACGACGCCAGAAAAATGTCTTGATAGCCCACAAGTATAGGGGAACGCACAGTCTTCACGGGTAGTATTACACCTTACTTTATTGATTCGACACAAGGGGAGCCAAAGAATATTTATTGGTCTTAGAAGTTGAGTTGTCAATTCAACCACACTTGGGATTTCTTTCTGCAACAAAGTTTTAGTAGCAAAGTAAAAAGAGCAATAGGAACGGTAATAGTAGAGGTTGTGATGGTTGTAGCAGCGACAGTAACAATAGTAACTTCGTGAAAGACCAATATGCGAAAAGCATAGGTACTGGATCGGTGATGGATAATTGTGTTCGTCAAGATCTCCCCATGAATGAGCTCCCAATACTTTCTTGTGGTTTCAGCCATTGTTTTGGATTCATGAGCATGATAGCACGATATTCGGCTTTCTTGGCATCATGAATCCTCTCCTCCTCAAGTGCAAGTCTACGCTCCTCCACCTTCAACTTCCTTTCTTCCGCCGCCAACTTGGCCTTCCATTTCTCATCCTCGAACATCTTGAGCACATTCCACCTCATCATATTCTCTTCTTTGCATTTGGACACCAACACCTTCTTGGCCTCAATCATGGACACAAGTTCTTCGTATGTGCCATTATATGCATTTCTCTTCTTTCTCTCTTTTGTAATTTTATTCCCTTCCAGTCCATTGTTGGCATCTTCCTTTACCTCGTCCTCCTCCTCGACGGATATGCTCAACCTTGGTCTCTTTGAAGTGGTCTTCACAACTCTTTGGATCCACTTCTTTTTCCTGCATAGCCCTTTGTAGCAATGGTGCAACGTGAAGGGCTTGTGGCCAAACTTGGTGTTCCTATGCTTGAATAGTTCTTGGCCGTAGGGGCTATATCCTGCCACTTGCACACCACTCAGTGGTGGCATTTGTTGTGAATGGTGCCCCAACGATGCCCAAGATAACCTTGTGTACGGCTTGATTGCACCTCCACGAAGTTGTCGTAGTACCCTGCGATCCTCTCCCAAAACATAGACTTGGTTTGGTCCGTTCCAACCGTTGCATCCATGGAGATGTTCATCCAAGCATATCATAGAGCAAAATCTTCATCTTGATTGAAGCTTTGAGTGTGTGACCTTGACGACCTCGTGCTTGCTCCTACCACCTCCTCAACTTCATCTTCATTGGCCACCTCCCCTTCTTCAATCTCTTCAACTACCTCCTCTTCTTCGGCCACCTCCGAATGATCCCAAAATGAGTCACAATTGAGATCTTCTAGCCCCATCATAGTCGAAGACTCCAAAGACGCTAATAATTCGGTCGTGTTCATCTCCACACTATGACAACAAAACGAACAAACTCCATCACCCTCACCCACCAACAATCATAGTATAAATTTCATTGGCCGAAATGTGAAATATTGTTTTATTTTTACCTTGTTAGCATTTCGTCGAGCACTTGACGTCCACGACCTTTCTTGTCGGTTGCGGCCACTGGACTCGTTGGACCAGTTGTCCTAGGGGTTGGCAGAGACAATGCACGAGGCGTCGGACGTGGTTTTGGGCGTCAAAGTGGTCTTTTTCTTCTTCTTTCACGCGGCCTCTTTGTCGAGGGCCGTTGTCATCTGTTTTCTAGCTCTCTTGGATCTGGCGGGAGCGACAGGAAGGGGGATGGAGAGGCAGTTGCCACCCGACGGTCTTTCCCGCGATTGGAGCTTGTCCTTGAGACCGGTGGAGATTTTTCATTCCCAACCTTTTCTTCGGCATGGACGACAGCGCGGGGGTGGTTTACGGCAACGACAAGACGACGCGGTGGCCGGGAGGGTGGCTGAAGGGTCTTGGCCATCCATTCCGACGAGTTGGCCGATCATCGGTGACAACGACGACGACACGTGGTGGCGGCAGCGACGGGAGAAAGAGGGCGCCACTTTTTTCTCGACCGCGCAAGCAGTGAGCATATGTAGGCGGGGTGGAGAGATTTTTTGGCGAGGGAGTAAAATTTATCCTTCCTTAGTTGGTTTATTACTTTGGTTAGGTGCGACATAAAAAAGTTAACGAAATTTACCAAATTTATTAGGGTGAGCTGTTTTGGCTTTGGGGTGCACGCGCTCCCTAATGAACAGTAAATTCAAATATAATGATAATAATTTTAAAAGTTCTGATTGTTTTTGTTACTATAACAAGTGTGCTCAATATTTTCACGCGAAACGGAATAGCAATGCTTCATCGGTAAAAAAGGTATAACATTGAAATATAACATTTGTCATTTACCTTGTTTATTTTGCGTCAGACAAAAATGCTAAACCTTACCCTCTAAAATTTACGGGTAACATTTTGGTGTGACAATGAACACAATTTTTTTTCCATTTTTTTCAAACATTTACAGATAACATTTGTAGTGCGAAGGAGCATATGCTCTAGAAACCGAATTGCATTTCCCAATTTATCATCTCTATATATAATAGCTGAATAGGGAATCCATTAGAGTTTGCCTAAGAATTGGTCTGTGCGAGGTCTCCGCTTCTCCAAATAAATTCCACCGACAACGAAAATAATCCCAACAACGATTTGTTTTTGTTTTTTACTTGGAAGTTGGAACAAGTAACGATTTGTAGCACGTCGGCGACAATGGCCTCCTCCCTCCGTGTCTTCTGCGCCGGCGGAGTGACCGCCCTACCCGCACCGAGCCGCTCCACCAATGCCTGCGCCGCCTCCTTCCTCGTTGAGCGCAGAAGCAGCAGCAGCACGCACCAGGCAAGCGCTGCCCTGAGGCCGTGCCGCGCACGCCCTAGCACTTCGGACATGCGATCCTGGTGGGCGGAGGAACTTACCCCGGAAGACATCTCTTTCGATGACTTCCCTGAGCCGACAACCGGGCGCGGCGAGGAAGAGCTGCACGCCATATGGAAAGCCCTCGTCATCGACCCCCTCCAGCCCGTCCTGCTCGCCGTGCGCGAGGTCAGGGCCTCCGGCCACTTCTTCCGCTGTCGCAGCTTTCATGCGGGGATAATCTGTGGTACAGTGGCTATGCTTTCTTTTTTGTCCCTAATTATATTGTCCCAACAATTTGAATCGTCTCGTCGTTTCGATCTAATACCACTTCAGAGTGAAAATTTACTGCCGTTCAGTTGCAACCTGCAATCACTGAACCTCCCCCCCCCCCCCCCCCCCCTCCTGAATAATTTAATCTAATACGGTTTTCTGCATGTTAATTTGAATCCTCGTGCTGTATCTGTCTTCACTTATAGAATACAGATGTTCTGATAATCTGACTTCTGAGGAAATATGGCACACGTCTGACTTAATAAGCAATATGCTTTATGCAGGCCCATTGTTACTGGCTGCTGCTTTCTGCCAGCTCGGCAAATTAGCGCTGAGGTTTTGCATCGATATAAGTCTTGGATATATATTCTACAAGTTAAGTGTCTTAGCAGCAGAGTTGAAAAGAAATGGGAAGGCAAACAATATATGTGCTCGGATACAGCTCGGTAAGTTTTTGAACTCAAGATGTTGCCTAGCAGGTGTTTATAATGGGAGGAACAACTAGTATATTATTTTTGAGACACTAGAACCAACTAATACTTTCCATAGGATCCATCGAGGACTATTACTCACTCTTACAAAATCTCCTCTCTATGGCTCAAAGAAAATTCTGTTCTTCTGTGAGAAGTCCCATACACTCCTAAAAAAAAATATAGACAGCAAAAATGTTCTTTTAGTTTTTGTTATAGATATCCAAGAAATACGATTGCATCCAATAGGATGTAAACCTATACCAAATATCTGGAAGAGAGCTCTGTCATTAGACAATAGATGCTTTGCTCTTGTATCTTCTTTCTTTTCGTTTTGATTACTCCACGAGGGGTAGTGTATGTTGGGCACTGGAAAAGATTTCTGCTCGTTACTCCAACTATGCTTCTCCAAGTGTATTTTTTGGGCTTTATCTTGTGATCTGTCCGATCACTGCCCTATCCTGCTGTCCTGTCAGCGACCCAATATTACCACGGCCGAATCGGCCATCGCTGCCATGACAGCCAAGGCAGCAAGCCCACCAAATAGCCAGAGCATGGGTCGGGCCTTGCTGGGCGGCACCCCAAGGAGGAGGCGGACTACAAATATCTAGGGAAGACGCAGCGAACAGGTATCCGGGCTTGGATAAGGCAAAGGCAACGGCGGCTCCCTCCTTCCTTTATCTTCTCCTACGTCCTGTACTTCCTTCCCAAATTCTTGTATTTGAGATCGATTTCTCTCTAATGGAGTGATTCTCGAGTGGACCCTAACATGTCCTGCGATGCCCAGTTCAAGCCACGCCGACGTTTCCGGTTCGAGAACTTCTTGACTAAGATTGATGGCTTCGATGAGACAGTGCGTTTGCTTGGGACACTCCACGAAACAGTTCAGACCCACTGGTGATCCTACATGAATCCCTGAAGGCTACTGCAAAGGCTCTCAGATATTGGAGTTCCAAATCAAAGAATAACATCGCCCTCAGAACTTCCATTACTTGTGAGATCATTGCTTGTTTAGATTCACCGGATCATGTTTTATTTTTGGAACGAAGGCTCAAGAAGAGCCCGGCTTTGAATTAACAAAGCCATCAACCGGCCAGAATTACATTGCAAGATTACAGCTACAGACTAACCAAATAAAAAAGAAATCGACAAAGATACAAAGGCGTCGAGAGACAACTCACATTGCTCACATCCAGCAAGCTATCTAACAGATCAACAAGAAAATTAAAGCTTGAAGATGCAGGGGACCTCTTGCATGCACACCACCAAGGGGAAGGCGACTCCCAGCACAGGGTGAGGAAACGGCGACGATGAAATGCAAGCTATCACCAGAGCACTAGGAGCTTGAAGAAAACACAACCGGCCAGTTCCATCGTCAAAGAAGCCCCCTGCCTCCTTGCGTGGATCGAGGGGGCCGCACCGTTGGGCGATGGACATGTTCACTCTAGAACCTGACAGGATGGCATCGAAGAAAGCCACATGAGTGGACCAAGCGTTCTCAACATGTCTCCGGCGACTCACCAATAGCAGAGCATCATCAAAGACCAAAGCCCGGGCATGAAAGAGGGTTAGCTGCCACGATGAACAGACAGGCAGCAGCAAGGGCCGTGACCGAAATACGAAGCTCCAGATCTTTGAACAAGCTGGGGTGGAGCCACCGGAGGAGGGAAACCCATTCCCCTCTCGACCCCGTAATCAACGGGCACTGGAGGGACACACAGCAGCCACACAAAGAGCACCAAAATAGCATAACCCCGCACCAGGGAGGACACCGCCACCACTGGAGACCTGCTACCGCCACCGCCGTGCACCAATCTCATCATAAAGAAGCTCAAATCAAACCTTGTGCCCAAAAAACAGCGCCTTCAAGAAGGATATGGTGCCTGGGACATCGCCGCCGTCCAACCAAGTTGAGGTTTTCACCTAGGACACAAAAGGGGAAGGGGATGGGGGCAAAACTTGATTGGCGCCTCCAGGAAGGTGAGCGGCGCCCGCGGGCGCCGCCGCCATCACAACCGGAAGGCTGGCTAGGGGTTTCGCTCAGTCCTGACACCCTGCATCCACTCCCACCCGGCGAAACCGGCATCCACAAATAGCAGGCCGGATATGGGGGAGGAGCTCGCCGGTGGAGAGATGAGGTGGAGACGGCCAGATCTGGCGCCGTAGGGGACAAAGCCTTCTTCGCCGTGCCCTTGCCTACAACCTCCCGAGGGCTCACTATCCCCACGGCCGAGCGCACCGGCCCGCGCCCGCGCCACCAGTAGCCAAGAGCTGGGGCCACCACACCAGCCGGGGCCGCCGCCCCGAGAAGCGAGGGCCCCGCCGCCACCATCATCAGCAGCGTGCACAACAACTGCCTCAGGCGGCGGCGAGGGAAGGAGATCGAGTGGAGGGGGGGTCTAGGGTTTTGGCCCTCGAGTCGCCATTGCGGGGCGACGCGACGGAGAGGGGGAGGGGGTGGGGGTTCACTGCTTGTCGAATCAACCGGATCATGTTGGATGCTGGGGCAATCATGGGTCAAGAAGGAAAGGAGCTGCCACTCGTGATTGTTTCTACAAGCTCATTGGTTCCAACCTGGTCCAGAAGACTGCCAACAATGTGCAAGCTATTTTTTCTGAAAAGCAATTTTTTTCAAAAAAGAGGATTACTTACGGCCTCTGCATCAAGCGATGCACACAACCATTTCTATTGCATTATTCATCAAGGCCATACAAAATAACTACACGGATCAATCTAAAGCCACCTTCGTGACGAAAATTGTCGCCCTACTTACAAGGTTGATAATGTGTCCTGGACTCGTGCCACGCACTCCAAGAAATCTAGTGGCCCTCACTAAGACGCCCGTCGGCTAGCTGGGAGCATCAACCGGTCTAGCAGATCCTCAGCATGCACCGCATGTGCACACTGTAGAATCCGTCGCTGCCTTCTTCCGCAGTCCCATATTCAGAAGCAAACAATGTGCTGATCTTGCCAGACCCTTTTGTGTCAATGCCACCACGACACCGGACAGCGCCAACCTCGCGCGTGCCCATCAATCAGTATCCAGCGTCGAGACCCCGCTGCATCTTGACGCCAAGACTCGTCATCGCCGATACTGTAGATGGCATGCCACTCCACCTTGGTCACTGCACAAGAAGCATGTGAAGACCTGCGCCCAGCTACCAAGCCAAACACCTGTCCCTCCAGCTGATGTACAACCCCAAAGATGATGCCCCGTGGGGGTGACGAAGCAGGAGCGTCCCATCATTCGATCCGGAAAGCCCGAACCTGGGGTTTCCCCTGGGCACACAAGGAACGCAAATTGCCCCGCAATGCCTCCAATGAAGCAACGACGCCTGCGGGCGCTGCCGTTGATGGTTCTGGCCAAGGCCGAACCAAGCTTTCGCCGTCAAATTCGTGCCCATCCCTTGCTGGACCACCAGATCGACCTCCTCCGTCATCCGGCATGCCTATGGGTGACGTCTGCCGCCGGGAAAGCGCACGACCGGAGCCGCACCACCGCCCGGCCTAGGCGAGCCATCTACGGTGGAGGGACCACCACCGTTGCGCCGCCGATGCAGGACGACGCACATGTCCAGGACATCCGCATGGATCTCCACCGCAACCGCATCCCAGAGCCGCGCTGGAGGAAGGCCCCGCCGTCACCATCATCCCCCATGTGGGCTTCGCCCCGCGGAGGTCCGGTGGAGGCAAGGGGAGGGGTGGCGGTGGCTCGAAGCCCTAAGTCGGATCTGGAGGGAGGGGGTCCATCAAATTGCAAGCTATTGGTGTCGCCCCAATCGATCTTTCGGAGCTACAGAGGCATTTTACCGAGGAGGAGGTGAATGACTGCTAATTTTTAATTCATGACGACTGCGCTCCGGGCTCTGATGGTTTCTCCTCAGCCTGCTTGAAGAGGTGTTGGCCTGTAATCCGTCATGAGAGCTCTGCATGCTGTCTGGAACCCACGCAATGCAAATTGAAAATTGTTGAACATTGCAACCATGGTTCTTCTGCCAAAGGAGGATGTGCTAACCCTAAAAGATTTCAGACCCATCAGTCTTGTTCATTTCTTTGTCAAGCTGACCATGAAGATTCTAGCAACAAGACTGAGACCAAGAATGACTGACCTGGTAAAGCCTTGTCAAAATGCGTTTATCAAGGGGCGAACTATTCATGATAACTTTTCTTATGCCGTGTGATGGCCAAAAGCTTCAGCCACTCCAAAACTCCGTCCATCATGACTAAGCTTGACGTCGCAAGAGCTTTTGACACCTTGTCCTGGGAATTGCGGCTGCAAGTGGTGACTGCTAAGGGTTTTGGGATTAAATGGGGGAGACTGGATTTCAACGATGCTATTCTCGCTATCGACTTGTACTTTGGTGAATGGATGCATGACCGACGAGATTTACCATGCCAGGGGTTTGTGTCAAGGAGATTCTCTATCGCCGCTGCTTTTCACTTTGGTAATGGACTGCCTGGCTGCTCTCATTTCCTTCACCAAGGAGGCAGCCTGCTGCGCCCAGTTGGAACAATTGACATGCCTTTCCGTGCGCCGATATACACAGATGATGCGGTCATGTTCTTGAACCCTGTCAGAAGTGTTCATCCATCACTAAGATGTTGCAGTTCTTTGGGGAGGCCTCCGGACTAACCTGTAATTTTTCCAAGAGCACAATCACTCCAATCTGCTGTGATGGGCTGATGGTGGAAAACCTTGCCACCCAATTGGAGTTTCCGGTCAAGCACTTGCCATTGACATACCTTGGAATGCCATTATCCCGTTGAAGGCTACGGAGAGTGGATCTCCAATCATGCTTCGACAATATTGCCAGTAGACTAAAGGGCTGGAACCAATCTCATATGAATCTGGACAACAGGCTAATCATGGCCAAACACGTCCCCTCGGCAATGATGATCTACCAAATGATTTTCATTGAGCAACATGGGTGGCTGATCAATGCCGTGGACAAGCGTCAGAGGGGTTTCATGTGGGAGAAACACAAAAAGGTCTCGGGAGGCAAATGTTTGGTGAACTGGAGTGCGATCTGTAGGCTACTGGAGTTTGGGTGCTTGAGCATTCATAAGCTGCAGATGCAAGGCACTGCTCTTCAGATGAGTTAGCTATGGCAACTCTGGACTGACCCATCGAAGCCTTGGAAAAATCTGCCGCTTCCTATTGATAGGCAGATTAAGAAACTATTCCATGATTACGTGATCTTTCAACTCGGAAGGAACTGTTCAGTGCTTCCGTGATCTTTCAACTCGGCAATGGGTCTAAGATATCATTTAGGTCTGACCCTTGGCTCAAGTCCAACCCTCTATGCACCCAGTACCATGAGTTGTTAAGACTGTACAAGGAAGAAACTCACCATGGCTCAAGCGACTGTTGAAAATCTTTGGACGAAGCATCTCAAGACACTCTTCTCACCGCAGGCAATTGCCAAGTTTGTCGATCTTTAGATAAGTATGACCATGTGCAGCTTCAGTATGGCATGGAGGATTCTGTAGTTTGGTGCTGGCTGGCGAATGGGTTGTTCTAACCTGTCTCCTCTTACACCATTCAATTTGACGGAAGCATGCACTTTGGACTAACCAACTTCATATGGAAATCCAAGGCTGCTCTAAAAATAAAGACTTTCTCCTGGTTGGCTGTCCTGGGCAAGTGTTTAACGTCCGACAATCTAATCAAGAAGGATTGGCCGCACAACCCGGTGTGCTCGCTATGCAGCACCGTGCAAGAGACTGGCATTCATCTGTTAGCCACCTGCTCCTTCACCACCTCGGTTTGGATCGTGATGCTTGACTACCTGCACCTGCCGCACCACTTATGCCCTTCACCAGACATCATCAGTTTGGCAGAGTGGTGGACTGTCATCCCATTTGCAGTTGCTAGGTCAGCATACCAAGGCTTGGTCCTCCGTTGTGCAACTTGTTTGGTGGTACACTGGAAAGAGAGAAACGAACGTATCTTCTAGCACACGGTTGCTACCCCCACGGCTGTAGTGTCGCGCATCGCCAATGAAGCATCTCTATGGTCGGCTGCTCGTAAATCAAATATTGCTGAGCTGATCAACCGACCACGGGAATCTGACTAATAACTGAACTACGAACCTTTCGCTGTTTGCATGGTCATTCGTTGGCGAACCCATGTGATGGCCACTTCGGCCATTCAGTTGGATCTAGTCCACCGAGGTTCATGAGCATGCTGTAATTTTATTTCCTTGGTTCGGTATCACCGACTATAACTCTTCTCTCTTACTGAAATGAAAGCTGTGTTGACAACATTTGCAGTCAAAAACATATTTTTTACAAAACTTGTACAAAAGAACTATACATAGCACCTCTGACTTAAATTATGAGGGAGATGTGAGATATAGGTAGCACAACTGCACAACCAAAACTCAAAGGGCCTCTTTGGTGTGGTTTCTCTAACACAGGAATACATAAAATGATAAAATACAGGGATATACTATCGGCGTGGTTGGTAGGTTGCATCAAGCCCAATCAGGTTCTGCCGGGCTAAGAGCCAGTTCTTTTGGGGCTTATGGCTGGATATGGAAATAAGTTGCCCCCTCCCTAGCTTATTCTAGAAACCCAACCTAAAATTTCATTTTAGAAGCCTACTATTTAACCCTTAATTGATAGGTTTCTAAAATAATTTTTTAGGTTGGGCTTTTAGAATAAGTTGGGAAGGGGAGAACTTATTTCCACAACCAGATATAAGCCCCAAAAGAACTGCGCCGAATTCTGGGATGTTTGGTTGCCTGGCTCCATGGAAAAACTGCACGGCACAAAACTTAAAGCACCCCTCAGCCAGGCCCTCTGGCTCACCAGGAACACTCAGTTTGGCCGTTTTGTCAGATGCAGCCTTGGGCTAGTGCAATTCACACTATGAGGGAGGATGCACGTTGGGTAAATGCAGGGGACCAAACAACATGCAGAATGTGGTCCAGAGCCAGCATACTCTCGATCAGGCTCTACAGGGCCAGGCTCCCGAGAAACGTAAAAAGCATGCAGTCTACCAAACACTTCCTTTACAAAAGTTATAGGATTCTTTACAAAAGGTAAAGTGGATGTAAATATTCTTACAAAATTTAGTACTAATGAGTCCTTACAAAAATTCCTACGGATTCAATCCAACGAATCAACAATGCTCATAGGTTCCTTTAGAAATCTTCTGAATCAAAGAATCACATTGACATCAAGGGCATATTAGAGTTTACTTTAGAAACTTGTAAAGGTATATACGGATGTCGGACTTTACAAATGCATAATGCTCTAGTTAAAGATTTGTAGGGGCGTAGGAAGTTCTATATATGTTCCTTAATTGAGTGATCATATGGTTATGTTGATAGATAGATTGTATTAGTCAACTAAGTATATTTTAACAGGATTTGTCCCTTGGTTTGAGCATGTCACATCTTATTGTTGTTTAGGTATATACCTGCTTCTGCCTAGTTTTTCAGTGGCATTTATGCACTTCTTGTGAATAACATGTGCCTTTCCTTTTCAATGCAGTTCTCTTACTTATTTTGTCATACAAGGATTATGGCGCTTCCCTAGTAAGTTTTTTTATTACATAGTATGGATGCCTAAATCTCATATTAAATATTCACATACGAAAAATATATTCTCATACCACATTTGGTTGATTTATGTATCTCTATGTGGTGTATGCTGTAGGATGTTTACCGTGTCGTCACAAAATTTATCTGGTTAGTACTTGGTGTATCCTACTTTGGATGTTATTGTGCTTTTCCATTCCTGGAACATAAACATTTCCTCTAAATAATTATCTGTTCACCCCCAGGTTGTTTGGTACATATGTCTACATGTCAGCTGTGTACTATGAAATCATTGGTGAAGAGGATCCCAGACATCTGATGCTAGGAATTTACAAGATATTACAAACCAAAGGAGGCCTCATGAGGGTGATAAAAACAATTATTTCTTGAACGAGTTGAATACCATAGTAAGGTTAGCACAGCTGGCCAGCAAGTCATTTTTTTGTGAGGAAAAAGACTTCGGCACCCCTGAGAATTTAATGTATTTTTCAACTTTTGTAAGGGTCTGTGCTACTTAATATACAACCTTTGGCCTTTTCAAAAATAATTGGTCAGCAAGTCATCTGTTTTCGTGGTGGCACATGTTAGTGTCTTGAGTAACTAAATGTTTAGGCTTATGATTAATTCAAGTTGCTATATGATACTCCCTCCGTAAAGAAATATAAGAGTGTTTAGATCACTAAACTAGTGATCTAAATGCTTTTATATTTCTTTACAGAGGAAGTACTAAGCAATTCATTAAGGATGTTAATGATTTCATGCATTATTATCTCCTGCCAAACTTTCCTTAGTCACATTACTAAATAACACAAATAGTTTTAATATCGTATATATCACATCCATCCATTTTGTTGGACTGTTAACATCAGCGGCCCACAATGTTTACTCTCTCCCACCTAGCATCCTGTTATGATATCCAGTATGTAGATGGATTTTAATCGATTCGGGAGCGAGAAGTTCAGAGACTGGTATGATATTCAGCACGGATATGTTCCAAATTTTGTTTCTCGTGTGGTCGCTAGGTCATTCTGTCCGACACTGGGGACGCGGGATGAGAATGGTGATTTACCGTTCAAACAAGCATGAGAGTGCCGGATGAGAAAAAGTCAGCTTCAAATGATAACTCATCCAGTGAGCAGCAATCCACGCAAAATATATAGTACGAGGCTCCGGGTGGGAGTGCAAAAGCTGACGATCCTGAGGTCACACATCTCCATGGAAGAACAACTGAACAAGAGGAAAGGTAGACCTCGAGGGCCGAATCAGGTATACGAGTTGATAGATATGCCACCGGCTAGTACCGAAGAGTAGAGAAAAGAGATTGAAGCTACTAGTGGGGTGACAAGCCCGACGTACGCTTGCGGCGGCGGGTGGGGTGGGGTGAACCTACTCCTACTAATTCCCAAAATTCTGAAAGTTCGGCAGCTGGAACTGCCGGGGCCTTGGGAACCCCAAGGCAGTCAGCTGCCGGGGCCTTGGAACCCCATGGCAGTCCGCAAGCTTCTCAATGTGGTGAAGCAAGAAAGCAGCCCCTCTTTGCACTTCGTGATAAGGAACCTGCGGAATGGTTTAGATTTTACAGGTTTTGCTATGGATAGCAACGTACACAGTGGAGGGATTGGTCTTTTTTGGTTGCATGAGATTTTTTTTTCAAAACGGAGGCATAAGCTTTACCTCATTTATTAATTAAGAAGGAAAATAGAGTTTGTTATACATCACCCCAAATACAAGATGGTCATTACTCTCCTAGCATTACAGAAGGTCAAGGACTTCGGTGGAGGATTCCAGTGTCAGACCAAGGCGTTTGATGGATGATCTGATCGAAGAAGATAGCGCGAGAAGAAGCTTATTGCTACTAGGCATTCGACGAGTATTCTGGATGAAGATTTTTGTATTTATGAGCACCACGAGGAGCACGTCGAGGAAGATCGTAAGAAAGGAAGCTCTGTTCACAGTTGGTTCTCATATTCTAGATTGAGGGGTAACAGGAGAACACACTCAGAGAATATTGTGCAAACCTCTTGCGAAAAGGGCAGTAGACCAAAGCTGGGAAAATGTCTGTCTTCCAGAATGATGAAGGCCCGGAGTAAATGATACCCAAATGCTATCTACGGGACATCTGCTGCTTTATTTTCTGAGTGGAGTCGTGAAAAGCGGCACACGGCAAGTAGTTCCTTGCATGACATAGGATATGCCATTAGCCTAGGTGACCTTAAAGTTCAGTGTATATATGTGTTTTTTGACTCATTGTTCCTTCCAAGTTTGATGATCTTATTGTTTAGTTGCATGAGATTATAATTGATCTAAAGAAGAAGAAATTGCGAATACACAAAACTTGTGTGAAGCAGAATGGGTATATAAGAGGATACAACACATGACACGAACACAATTAGACGTGAGTATGACTATGCTCAACCCAAACAAAAGAAAAAACACCGCCAAACCCACAAAGCCTAGATCTAGGGAGGCAAGCCAAACCAGTACGACATCCACCATCTCAAATCCAAACATTAGGGACACCTCGAGCAAACATGATAGCGCCTTCCAGAAAGAGAGCGATGTCATGACGCCACCGCTATCCGATCCGAAGAACCGGGCCTAGGGTTTCCCCCGTTGCTCGACTAGGGGCACGGATAAAGGCATGACAGCGCCTCCAAAAAGGTAAACGACACCCGTGAGTGCCGCCGCTACCAGCACCGACAAGATGAGCAAGGATTTTGCCCTGGCATAAGTCCAAGCAATCCCATTGTCGCCAGAGCAAGATATGGAGATGATGAAGTCAGGCCACCGATCAAGTCCACCACCTCAGGAGGAGTGGGGATGCATCTGCCGTCGGAGGGTGGCACAGGGCATTGTCAAAAAACGCAATCTTTGGATCTGGCTCAAGGACGAGGCGCCAAGGTCGACGGGGTCAGGGCAGTGCAGTAGAGGACTGAGGTGGAGGAAGGGGCAGCTACCGGTGACATCGACAAGCTAGGAACCGATGAACGCAGATCTGAGCAGCCGGGAACGAAGCCGCTGAAACATCGACGGACAGGGAGCTAGAAGGGACGTAGCAACCATAACATCGGGTCCGGAGCTGCTCCGGTAGGGGATGCCGGTGAGCCATGGACGCTAGAGGACGTAGGTTCAGGGCCGTCGGGACCGGAGCTACGCATGCAAAGAGTCCGCCTCGAGGCCTCAAGCACCCTCCCATGAAAGCCACCATGGCCACATAAACCATTTCACCTAAGCCGTCACCATAGCCATAGGATGAGCTGTCGGCGATAAGGAGATGGCCCACATCGAGCCAGGGCCAATCTCGGCCATCCCAAGGTGCCAGCGTCTCCACCCAAGCCCTCGAAGACCCAACCAACAACAACAAGAGAGAGGAGATGCGCCAGGAGGGGGCTAAAAGGAAGGCAAGGGAGGAGCAGCCATGGGCCATGGCCGCGCCGTTGAGTCGAACGAGCAGGTGAGGAAGCAACAACATGAAGATGGGCGGCCTGTGTCACACAGAACAGATGTGGGAGGTGTGGAAGGGCGCTGCGACATGCGCTAGGGATGAGACCGCCCCACCGCCACCTCGGGCAACACGCTTTGCCGGCAGCCCTTTGGTGGGAGGTGACGGAGGCGGGGGGGAGGGTGGCGGCTAGGGTTCCCCGTGTCGCCCGACGCAGGGCCGCTCGGCTCACTTAAACTCTTTCTTCGATCTGAAGAATTTTAGTTTCGGCCATATTGACACTATGGTGTGGAGAGAAAGCGAAGCGACGATCAATTGGATGGTGATTTACGGGCTTCTATAGGGCTCCTCGGGATGAGAAGACAACGAAGTCGGAGATTCCCGAAAACGTTGTATGGTAAGAGTAACTACAACGGTTTCCTTATAAATCTTCCCGTAAAAGATAGGGTATGTTTTTTAAAAGTAACTTTTGTCACTTCCCCTAATCTTATTTCATAAATGCATTTTTTCTGACTTTTGATTAAGCAAAAAAATAGATCATTGGTAGGACCCGCCGGTTAGTGAAACTAGCGGGCGGTGCGGTGGCCACCGGCGAGGCCATGGTGGCGGGCAACGATGCGCGGCCGGCGACAAGTATGTGGCGGCTGGCGCGAGCAGCGGCGCGGGAGCGGGCGGCGACAATAGAAGCATGACAACGTGGGCGCGGGCGAGGTAGCAATAGGCAACAACGGCACGAGCGAGGTAGCGGCAGGCAACGTCGTGAGCAGCGACGCGGGAGCAGGCGACGGGCAATGCGGTGACAGGTGAGGTGGAGATGAGCGACTGTGGCACATGCGAGGTGACGGTGGGCGATGCCCTAGGCGAGGGGAAGACGACAATGGTCGGCATTACGTTGTTGGCATCGACAACGCGGTGACTTTCTGGCAGTGTTTCGATGGGCTGCACACGAAATTTTCAAACGAATGCAATGCTGTCAAAATGATATGGGAAGGCCATCTTCCCGTAAATCAGCAGTCAGAAAGGACCTTTTTATGGGATCCTCTAAAGATAAACCCACTTTACATGAACATTTGGAGAGATTTTTCCTCCAACTTTTCGTAAACCACTAATATTTTAGAGATAGAGAAACGGTTGGAGTTGCTCTTAAACATGATGCTCATCAATTCTGTGGATTACAACCTAATTGTGGAGGTGGCGGCATGGAGAAGATGTCCTCACGATGAAGATGTAGATGGTGGCACCATCAGCAGCAAAACATGTCAACCAATACTGATGCAGCACCGTCCTATACAAATGGTTTTTATCCTCTTTCTACGACAGAGTTTTAATCGTCACATTGCCTGTGTGGGCGATAGGGGTTCATTCCACACGACACAGAAAAATCATCGGTGATAGTGACCGATGAACGCGAACGTTTGGCAAAACTAAACGTATGGGATGTCTACATCTATCACAAACGAGAGTCGTCGGTCGACCGTTTGAGATATGTAATATTCTCCAAACGGTCCATGCTTGAAACTCACGTGGGATCGCATCACCATCGCACGCGTTATTCTGTGATGCAACGTTTAGGATGAGCGCTACATGATAAACAATTCACAATCGTAATTCGTGTACGATGATGAGAATATCACACGCAATTACATTTGCCACAACATTTGTGATTTGTAATTAAGAAGATAATTTAATCGTCGTACAAGTGTCGGATAAGTTTATGAACATCTGACTGTCGTATTCGTGTCGGATGGGATAACTATCACATACGTTATCAACGTTTACGATGCATACGACATCATAAACATTTTATAGTTTGTGGACCATGGGCGATATAGATACTATCACTAATGTTTAATTCAGTTGCACCGTTTGCGATATCGTTTGACATCACACATGGTTTGGAACTACAATTTTGTGCCTGGTCGAACACGTTGTCTATCTCTGAAACATGTCATATGATGAGGTATATCACAAATGTTGAGATTTACAAACCGTGTGCGGTGTAATGACCCACGGGGCATTTATTTTTTTCCTAATTTAATCACTACAATTTAAAATTAGACACAGTTTGAGTTTGAAAGTAGGGGATAAGTTTTTCCATATCCATCGTACACAAAGATAGGTTCACCAACCAATGCATTATTCGATTCATAGGTATAAATGTTCAATTATATCAACAAAATAATTACATAAGAACCAAAATAAAGAATGATGAACGACAATTGAATACTTGTATTAAAGATGGTAAAGAAAGAGGTGAAAGATATTCTGGTTGCTCTAGGTGAAGCGGAATGCCAATATTGTGTTCTCCACCATGTCGAATGCACGCACGACTCTAGTACAAACCATTGTGATGGCCGATCGCCCATCCTTCACTATCTTTATGAGGACTCCTAGATAGTCATTGCAGTCTGGTAGAAATATCTTTACGTTTGCATGTCCAAGAATCATGTAGTTTGAGATGTGATCTTGACTAAACTGCATTGTGAACCAGTGCAAACGAAAAGGATTCAGACATTGTCATCTAACAACTCATTATGGGCAGTAAAAAGGCTACATAGTTCTAAGTTACCATCATGCACATCACTATTGTTTAGACAAATTGTAAATAAATAGTTTAATTTCCATTTGACCCATTGAACTAACAATCTTTATTAGTTACCTCACATGATGTTGGTTCATGAATATATTGTTGCCCCATATGCAAAAGGATCGAAACTCGGATCTTTACCAGTGACGTATGTACCTACAAGCAACATGTAATATTGGAAGCTAAACTGCAATTACATAATTATGTAGTACAATACTATCTCCGTCCCACTATATAAGATCTTATTACATCCAATATACTAACATATTGGATGCATTAGCATCTTATATTATGAGGCGAAGGGAGTATATATATGGCATGGGAAACAAATATAGCCATGGGGACCAAAATCCATTAAAAGAGGGATATGCTCACTACAACATGCTTAACAACAACCAAATATAGTCATTCGTAATGGTACTGTTGAAATTGCATAGAACATAGCTTGTGCTTAAACATCAAATTGTATAACTGGACATCACAGGGTGAAAAAACAGGGGGCATATTACTTACACCAGGCTTAACAGGAAACAAATATGGCCATTGAACTGGTATTGGTCAAATTGTACTGCACATTGATAACTGAATAAACAAGGCATACTACAAACAACGAGATATACCAATTGAAACTGGACAAACCCTAACCACAAACAATCAAGAACTATTAAAGGAGGCATATGCTCACTACAACAGACTTAACAATAACCAAATATAGTCATTCATAGAGGTATTGTCGAAATTTCATAGAACGTAGCTTGTGCTTAAACATCAAACTATATGATTGAACATCACATTGTCAGAAAACTAAAATAAACAGGGGCGTATTAACTACACCAGCTTTCACATGAACCAATTTTGGTCGTTGAAACTAGCATCGATGAAAGTGAACTGCATGGTACATTCTTGCACATATAGTACATCACATTATGAATAAATGAAATAAAGATGGCATACTACAAACAACCAAATATAGCAATTGAAACTAGACATATGTTCACTACAAACAACCAAAAACAGTTAAACAAGATGTATGCTCACTACACACAACCAAACATAGGCATTCGTGAAACTGAACTAAACAATTCATACTCCAACATATCAAATTGCACTTTTAAACATTACATTTTGCATGACTGTAATAATTAAGCATGGCATGGTTAAAACCTAGCATGGCAAAAGCTACTAGCACGATCATATGCTGAGGAGGCACAACAAAACAAATCATGGGTTTCTTAACTTGTCACACATGGGCTCCTTCCCCTTGGAAGAGCCCATATTGTGGGTGCGCACCTTGCGCTCCCTGTTGTCGTAGATTGGCTCCTTCCCTTTGGAAGAGCACGATTGCAGGGTGCCTGATAACCCACAAGTTAAGGGGATTAGAACAGTCTTTATGTGTAGTATTACACCCTAATTTATTGATTTGACAAAATGGGAGCCAAAGAATATTTATTGGTCTTAGCAGTTGAGTTGTCAATTCAACTACACCTGGAATATCTCTCTGTAGTAAAAGTTTTAGTAGCACAGCAAAATAATAGTAGTAACAGTAACGATAACACTAGCAGTTTTGTAGTGATTGTAACAATAGCAGCAGCAATAGTAACTTAGCAAGATTCGGTATATGAAAAGCGTGGGCACATGGATCGGCGATGGATAATGATTTAGATGACATTCATCTGTAACAGTTACACACTAGAGCGACAGAAAACTAGCTCCAATTCATCAATGTAATGTAGGCATGTATTCCGTATATAGTCATGCGTGCTGATAATAAGAACTTGCATGACATCTTTTGTCCTACCCCCTGGCTGTGGGGTCCATAATGAAACTAAGGGATATTAAGGCCTCCTATTAATGGAGAACCAGAATAGAGAATTAGCACATAATGAACTCCTGAAACTAAGACAATCACCGAAAAGAATCTCAATTATTGTCACCCTGGGGTATGCGGATCATGACACATAGTGGTTGTATATAACTTGCAACATAGGATCCAAAACACTCTCATATTCATAGAAACATGATAGGTTCAGATCTGAAATCGTGGCACTCGGTGAGGGAGTCCTGGATTAGGGGGTCCTCAGGGAGCCGGCCTATTATTATGGGCCGGACTATATGGGCTACTTACTGAACACTGGAAGATTTGAAGGCCCGGTCTCCAAGATGGAAGCTTTAGGAAGCACGGCTTGCGCTCCACATTTGATGTAGCAAATAGGCATGTTTATCTCTTCGGCATGTAACCGACCTTGTGTGAACCCTAGGCATCCTCGGCATCTATATAAGCCGGAGGATTTTAGGTTATACAGAAAGAAGAACTCATCTAGGGTTAGCTATTCGATCTCGAGGTAGATCAACTCTATAATCCCCCACATCATCAATGAAACTAAGAAGGACATAGGGTATTACCTCCGTAGGAGGGCCCGAACCTGGGTAAATCTGCGTCCCCTCGTCTCCTGTTACCGTCGATTCTAGTCTCATAGTTCGGGACCCCTACCCAAGATCCACCGGTTTTGACACCGACATTGGTGCTTTCATTGAGAGTTCCTCCGTGAGCAAGATGGAATCGATGTCTCGCCTTGTCATCAACAAAGAGGTCTGCAACATGGACACTTTTGTCCCCGGACAGATCTTCGCCTTCGGCAGCGTTGTGTTGCACGCTGATTCCGCTCGCCATCTAGGCCGTGTTGAGAGCTTCGCCCCTAATCGAGAGGTCAGATTTGGAAACCTAGAGTTCTCCATTGACTCTCGGGGTGACTTGTCGTTAGTCGGGCTCGCAGCTATGCTTGTAGCCTCCGAGGACTCTAAGGCTTTAACCTCGAGCCCCTTCTTCGAACATGCCCATGGGGTCACCCATAGCGATGAGCCGATCTCCTATCCCGGTCCGTCCATTAAGCCAGATGACCAGACACGTGTTCTTGCCGAACACTTCCCATGTCCGGACGTCTTGGAGGTTAACTCCACAAGTTCTGAATAGCTGAATCTGATCAGGCCCTTAGCGGTTGACGAGGCCCTAGATCGGATCTCTTCGATGAAGATCACCGACGATCCAGCCCCGATCTACGCTCAGTTTGGATACAGTGCGGGTCAGGACGAATTTTTCGACCCATCCACCACCCACTTGATAGCCACTGTCAAAGATTTAACCGACATGCTGGACTATGCCTCCGAGGAGGCAAAATACATGGATGAAGAAGACTATGCTCCCACCCCCGTTAACACCAGGAGGTGGGCCGCCACTTCCACATATGACGTCTACATGGTAGATACTCCTGCCACTAACGGTGACAACACGCCTAAGAACGATGGCGACAAATTGGGCGATGCGCCGTCAGGGCGCCAGAAACCGCATAAGTGGTCCAAAGGCAAAAAAGGGAAGGAAAGCTATTATTAACAACGGGGACAGTAATACCCCCGCTGACCATGGCAATCCTGGTATCCCCGAACACCCGTTAGAGGGTCTGGAAGAGCCCGAGGACCAAAACAACCCCGATAACGTCAACAACTCCGAAGACGATAATTACCTCCCCCCGTAGAGGAGGAATATATACTAGAAGCCGATGACTTGTACATCCTTGATAACCTCGAAGATCAGGAAGAAATCAGGCAACGACTCATAGCAACGGCTCGCAGCCTAAAGGCTAAAGAACGACAACTCAAAACCGAACAGGATGACCCCAATGATCGATGGACGAAAGTCCTCTCAACCGAGGAAGTATACGGCACCGGTCTATTGAACCAGCCCAAAAGCTACCCTCAGAGGAGGCTGCTTCCACAATTCGATGATGAACTCACTATATGACAAGTCGGACCGCCCCCCTCGTGATCGAGACAAGACGGCTGACGACACCGGTTATATACCGGTAGTGCCTCGAAGACGGGGTAAGGAGCCATTAGAGACCACTGACAGGTTCGGCCTGCGAGATGACCTGGATCACAGGGCAAGCCATACAAGATCCATCTATGGATCTAGAGAGTACTCGCCCGATAGACGGGGCAGATACAGACCATGGTTCAACCAAAACAACAGAGTCCGAGAACGCAGCTGGCCCCACATAGACACCAAATACAGGCGCGACATAGCACAGGTCAGAGGCGCCGCTCACCCACCATGCTTCACAGGTGAGGTAATGCGACATTAGTTCCCCGAGGGGTTTAAACCCATGAATATAGAACACTATGATGGGACCACTGACCCAACCGTATAGATCAAGGACTTCCTCCTCCATATCCATATGGCACAAGGAGACGATGTCCATGCCATCAAATATCTACCTCTTAAGCTTAAGGGGCCAGCTCGACACTGGTTAAACAGCCTCCCCGAAAACTCCATTGGATGCTCGGAAGACCTGGAAGATGCGTTCTGCTCTAACTTCCAGGGAACCTATGTCCGCCCGCCGGACTCTTCCGATCTCAGCAACGTCGTCCATAAGCCCGGCGAGTCTGCTTGGCAATTCTAGAATCGATTCGTGACTAAGAAGAACCAAATCGTTGACTGTCAGGATGGTGAGGCCGTAGCCTCCTTCTGGCACAATATTCGGGATGAATGGCTGGCCCGCCAGCTAGGCCAAGACAAACCTTGGACCATGTCCGCCCGTATCTCCCTCATGACCCGCTTTTGCGCGTGCGAAGACAATTGGCTGGCAAGACGCAGCTACAATTCCGAAGATCCCGTAGCATCTGAAGCCTGGGATGGCAATTTAAAAGCAAAGCGCAAAGAGAACAAGCGTCGACACAATAATAGCGATGCCGATGACATGCCGACACAATAATAGCTCTCAATTTCTTTGGCCTGTTGTTTGTTCTCTGCCTGAAGATGGTTCTTCTCTTCAAGGTGTCATTGCAAAACACAACAACCGGCCTCGTGCTGGGACTCGGCCTATCACTAAGATTCTTGGGCTGCATCCAAATCTCTTTGCATTTTCCCTATTGATTCAGCTGCTAAAAAGTACCCTTGCGTCAGCATAGGAATATACTAAGATCAGCAGCACAGATATACTCACCATGTGCCTCTCGAATAAAGCTCTTCACTTGCTCCAATTCGGCCTTCACAGATTCCACCTGTGTTCGGCTGGATTCTAGTTCCTTGGCCAGTTGCTCACTCTGCTGCTTCGAGGCCTGCATTAGCAATAAAAGAAAACAAGGGCCCTTAATTCGGTCGTTCCGACCAATTTAAGGCTCGGGGGCTACTGGGTTTACATGAGTGTTCGGACTCTAAAAAACCGATTATTTACTTGCAGGCTGGACGATATCAATTTCATGGCCTCCCCGAACACAGCTCGGGCAGCACTGATACGTCTCCAACGTATCTATAATTTTTGCTTGTTCCATGCTGTTATATTATCATTCTTGGATGTTTTACAATCATTTTATACAACTTTCTATTATTTTGGGACGAACCTATTAACCTAGAGTCTAGTGACACTTCCTGTTTTTTCCGTGTTTTGGGGTTTTACACAAAAGGAATATCAAACGGAGCCCAAATGGAATAAAAAACTACGGTGTATTTTATGGACCAGAAGAAGCCCAGGGAGAGTTCGAGTTGGGCCAGGGGAGCCATGAGGCCACCACAAGCCTGGGGGGCGCACCCCTAGGGCGCGCCCCTGGCTTGTCGTCACCTCGTGGCCCATCCTGACTTGTTTTCATCACCATAAATTCCTATAAATAGAAAACCCTCGGAAAATAAAAAGATATTGGGAGTTCCTCCACTGAAAACCTCCAGAGCCACGAAAAACCAATCGGGAGCCCGTTCCGGCACCCTACCGGAGGGGGAAACCATCACCGGAGGCCATCTTCATCATCCCATCGTTCTTCATAACGAGGAGGGAGTAGTTCACCCTCGGGTCTGAGGGTATGTACCAGTAGCTATGTGTTTGATCTCTCTCTCTCTCTCTCTCGTGTTCTTGAGATGGGACGATCTTTATGTACTGTGAGCCTTATTGATTAGATGAATCATATGGAGTTTTCGCCTCTCTATCTTCTTGTGATGAATTGAGTTTTCCCTTAAGTTTTCTTATCAGATTGAGTCTTTAAGGATTTGAGAACACTTGATGTATGTCTTGCGATGGGATATCCGTGGTGATAATGGGATGTTCTATTGATACACTTGATGTATGTTTTGGTGATCAACTTGCGGGTTCCGGGACCTTGGGAATCTATGCATGGGGGTTGGCACACATTTTTGTCTTGACTTTCCGGTAGAAACTTTGGGGCACTCTTTGAAGTTATTTGTGTTGGATTGAATATGACGAAACTGAAATTATGTGATGCATATCGTATAATCAAGCCCATGGGTACATGTGGTGACATTGGAGTATCTAGATGACATTAGGGTTTTAGTTGATGTGTATCTTAAGGTGTTATTTTAGTACAAACTCTAGGGCTGTTCGTGACACTTATAGGGATAGCTCATAAGATTGATCAGAAAAGATAACTTTGAGGTGGTTTCGTACCCTACAATAATTTCTTTGTTAGTTCTCCGCTATTTGTGACTTTGGAGTGAACTCTTTGTCGCACGAGAGGTATTTACATATGATTCAACTATGTCATTATTGTTGAGAGAAATTGCACTAGTGAAAGTATGGAGCCTAGGCCTTGTTTCCAAGCATTTATACAACGTTTTGCTCATTGTTTACTATTTTGTACCTTGCTGATTATATATTTTCAGATTACAAAAACCTATATCTACCGTCCATATTGCACTTGTATCACCATCTCTTCGCCGAACTAGTGCACCTATACATTTTACCATTGTACCGGGTGTGTTGGGGACACAAGAGACTCTTTGTTATTTGGTTGCAGGGTTGCTTGAGAGAGACCATTTCATCCTACACCTCTCACGGATTGATAAACCTTAGGTCATCCACTTGAGGGAAAATTGCTACTGTCCTACAAAACTCTGCCTTGGAGGCCCAACGAGTGTACAAGAAGAAGGTTGTGTAGTAGACATCAAGCACCGATGTGCGCGTCCGCCGTGCGTAGAGCACTAAACTCCTGTTCGGAGAATACTGGGTGATGTAAGCCCTCTCGTCGCCGCTGATGATTCATGGCGCTTCCTACCTCGGATTTGGTAATGGACACAGTGTCACCAGAATCGGCAGGGGCCGGATTGACCATGGGAACCTCCGTAGCAGGTTCATCATGAGCCGAAGCTCTGGAATTTTGATCGCCCCGGACACCCTGGAAACCTCCTCGGCAGAAGAAGGTTGGGGTTTTGCCTGAGAATTTTGATATAAAATCTGCTGCAAGGCTCTATCAGTTGTGATAATAAATAAACAACTGAACAAAATACCTTTGGGTTGAACGAGTGGACGAACTCGTCCCCACAACAGAAGATGGTATTGTGGCTTGAGTAACCCTCCTTGGTTGACTGCCAAATAGAATCTTCTTGCTCCCCTTTGTACAGGTCGGCAAGTGCGGCAGCCAATGTTGCCTGATCGACAGGGCCCAGTCTTTGAGAGCAAGTGGTGTCGCTTCTACCATTGTAACGCCACAAGGGGTGTATCCTCTGCTGAAGGGGCTGAATGCACCGGGTGATGGCGACAGCCATGACGTCTATCATGGCCAGCTTGGGATGGGCTAGTACCCTCACCTGGGCTGCCAAGCATTGCACTTCAATGTTGTCCTCTTGGGACAAACTCTTTGGCTGCCAATTGTACCTTTTCTTTAAGGGGGCGTCGAAGTATTCGGGCAGACCCCTTCGAGATGGATCGAACAGGGGGACATCCTCGATATAAAAGCATTCCGAAGACCATTCTTTGAACTCCTTCGGTGTTCCCACTGGATACCCCGTCCCCTCTATGTGACATATTTCCGATCCTCCGACCTCCAAAATAGTCTGGTCCGGGGTACGAGGGACGAGGCAGAAGTACTTCCTCCACAATTCAAAATGTGCCTGGTAGCCTAGGAACATCTCGCAAAGGGCGACGAAGCCCGAGATGTGCAGGATAAACCCCGTGGTGAGGTGGTGGAGTTGGACCCCATAAAATTCCAATAACCCTCTCAAGAATGGGTGAATAGGAAACCCGAGGCTCCGCAGAAGAAAGGGCACGAAGAATACGCGTTCCTCCCTTTGTGTATTGGGGAAATTCTCCACAAAGGCTTCGCCATTGAATGAAGATAAACCTGCGCAGGTAACTACTAGATCTGAGGAAGGAAGGTACCCCTAGGTTTCAAGATTACGGAGTCGAAGGAGCGATAAGGAGCAGCTGGTCCAATCCTCGGGGCAGGAGCCGTAGGGGCGCTAGGAAGAGCTGGGGGCGTTTGCCATGCTTTTCGTGGTGATCTTTCGTTGAAAGTTTTTTTGATGGGGAGGAAGAAGAGGGTGTGGCTCAAACCACGATTCAATTTGTTTAAATGGGTGGTGCCGCCTTTGTGGAGGGGCAGTCTTGTAAAAAGCCATTGAACTGCTCATCTCCCCATGACGCGCGAAAATCGAGAAGCGCTAAAAGTTGTTACAATGGACCTGGCGAGCTCGTGACGCTTGGGATTTCACCGATGATGGAACGGTTGCCAAACAAGAAGGGATGAGGGACTCGCCAAGCAACCCGAAGACCTCGACGCACAAAGATTGTCCGGATATACCTCAGCATTGGAGGCCAGTCCGAGGGCTACTGAGGGAGTCCTGGTTTAAGGGGTCCTCGGATAGCTGACCTATTTCTCATGGGCCGGACTATATGGGTCGCTGGATGAGCATTGGATGATCAAAGGCCCCGTCACTAGGGTGGAAGCTTCAAGGAGCCGAGGCATGTCCTCCAAGTTGTCGACAATAGATAGGCATGTTTTTTTCCTTCAACGTGTAACCGACCATGCGTGAACCCTAGGTACCCTCGGCGTCTATATAAGATGGAGGGTTTTAGGTTGTAGACAGAGGACAACTCATCTAGGGTTTAGATATTCGATGTCGAGGTAGATCAACTCTGTAACCTACATATCATCAATACAATCAAGCAGGATGTAGGGTATTACCTTCATAGGAGGGCCCAAACCTGGGTAAACATCGTCTCCTGTTGCCATCGATTCTAGTCTCACAGCTCGGGACCCCCTACCCGAGATCCGTTGGTTTTGACACCGACAGTGGCCACTACGGTCGCCTACGCTGGAGGGAGCCTGGTCGCGGCTGCCGGAGGTGGCACCGGCCCGTGCGAAACTGCACACGTGCACTCGGGGAGCCAGTGCCGGCTTCGCGGTGTACTTCCGGGGGTGGCCACGACCCCTCTTGGGTGGTGACGAGCCCGACTCCTCCAGGGGGGCCTTCCCTTTGTCGGTAGTGGAGAACCTCCTCACTGGCGCCATAGCTTTGGAGGTGGCAGATTGAAGGAAGGATGCAAGCAAATGAGGATGGGTTGGGGGCTTTGCCTCCCTCATCCATTTATATCCGGCTAGAGGCCAGCCGGCGTCGCTCCACATCCCAGGCAATGATGGCCCTGCGGCGCGTGCCAGCCCGTGTCAGTCAGTCCGTGCCTCAACGTGCGCCACACGTTGATCCTGGCCCGCAGGCAATTAGGGTCCGTGGCGCCTCGGTGTCCCCCCTTGGCTTTGGCTCGAATCCAGCCCGAACATGCCTTGGGCCTGAGGGCTACTATTGGCGTTCTGGGACTGGGGGTACCCAAACCTGCCCGCCTGTGGCCCAGTACGTGGCCCACCTCGAAGGCCCTGTATGGCCCAGCAAGAAGCCCTTCAAGTGAAGGCATTCACGGGAGCCCCTGCCTCGCGAGGAGAATGACACCAAGACCTTCGGAGAAGTGGCATCCTCCGAGGCCGCCTCCCGTGGAGCAGAGATTCCTATGCTAGTACCCGGCCTTAAGAGGCCACAGTGACGTGGGTTCTGACGGCAAAGCCAGGCAGGCGCAAGCGGGTGCAGAGGGAGGAAATCTTCCTATTTCATGCTAAGGAGATAAGGACATACGCGGGTTCCAAAGGATTCCCCCAAAGGTTTCCTTCACAGTGCAATAGGACCAAGACCCCGAGCCCGGCAGGACAGATGTCATTGCCGAGCCCACCGCTGTGTCATGCCTCGAAGCTTTGCAGGCGAAGACCACCTTTAGTCAGGATAAGATGTACCTCCTGTCCCCTTCGAATTTGGCCATTGTGGATCCCTTCCCGCCTGTGCGATAAGGGAAGAGGACCGTGTCCCCTATAAATAGCAACTAGCTCGCATCGTAGAAGGTAGGTTGAACACAACTAGCTCATCACCGCCAAGAGCCCTCCTAAGGCCACCCCACCACTGTTCCTGTTCATTCTTAGCCTCCTCGTGAGGACAATCCACCACAAAGTAGGAGTAGGGTCTTACACCACAAGGTGGCCCGAACCTGGGTAAATCTCTGAGCCCACCTTCTTCCTCGCTGGCACTTACTCGATGGAGCTAGGCCGTAGGGAGACAAGCTTGAGTCTCCGAGCCGGTTGAGATCCTCGCACACGCCCCAGTGTTCAAACCTTGTGGGTTTTGCGGAGCACCGATTCCGACAACGTTGGTGGCGTAGCTAATGGATTGAATAGAAGTAGCGCTGCTACGGCGGGATGACTCGCCGGACTGCATTGGTCATCGCGAGCTCATGGTGTAGCCAACAGGACCATACGTGAGCTCGGCCAGGGCGGCGGAGTCCCAATCTTTCAACACGCTCCGTCGACGTGGGTCCATAACTAAGAGGAGCTAACTAGTTATTAGGGAGAAGAATTGGAAGTGAATATATTTTGAGCAACAAAGGGGCTTCCAACACTATCTTATATAGGAAAAACTTAATGCTGGCGTTCACGAACAGGGAACGCGAGAACTACATAATATATCTATGGCATGTTAGGAAATATGATGCCAACAATGCATTCCGAGTGGTCAGCTCAGCAAGGCCTACTTTTTGGTGGCGTTCCACTTTATGTCCATGTCAGCACTAACTGCACAACACCGGCGTACCATTTCGTCCAACGCCATCGCTATTTGGAAATATTAGTGTTCGCGTTAGTGGATAATGGCATGCCACCAACAAGAGTTGTGGCTAGCCATTTCTCTACTAGTGAATCCCCTAGTGATGTCCACGAGGTCCCCAACCCGAACTGCATGGCCCCACCGACCTGTAAGTCTAAGGTTACGGATCCTAATATTTGGGTGTCGTTAGGGCATTTACAATGGTGCTATCTTAGTAGTGCCACATAGGATAAATTATGAGAAAAGGTTTGTATTCTCTTATTTAAGACATGACCTTTTAGCGCAATATGTCTCACCATATTTTTAGGAATAACTAGTTATTGAAGATACGGCTAAGAGATAACCCATTCTAGACATGATTTTTTTGTCTTCTCTCGATTACATGCAAGGCTTAAGATAAGGGTATCTTATTGCCCTTAACTCGCAAACAACCTTATGCAAACATTTCCTTATGGATAGGCAAAACCAGCGAACGATTCCTAATGCGACGTCATCTGGCCTAGAAACGCCTTAACGGGCAGCAGAAAAGACAAATTCCATCTCGAGCTAGATGTTTCTACATGACAATTTGGAGTGCTCAACTAAAAAAGGAAAAAATATATAGGGTACATGATTAAAAACTACCGCCTCTCTAGATAGAAAATGCCATAAAAAGCACATGAATTTATAAAATGCCAAGCTGTGAAAATGTGAAAATTGTCATGCCATTAAAAATGAAAATATCGTCCTCTCGACATTGAAAAGCCATCCTCTCAATGATAAAATTTCATCCTCCCATAATAAAAATGTCATCCTATTAATAACAAATATGTCATGCGCTTAGTAATAGGAGTTGCCAAGCCATTAAAAATTAAAATGCCATCCTCTCAAATAATAAAAGTCCATCATGTTATTAATAAAAACGCCATCTTGTTATTATTAAAATGGCATGCAGTGATCCACGAACAGGTGTCTCACGATCACGACGCCTAGGCGGTCGGCCCTGAACGGCTCCATAGGGAGGAACGAGCATGATCGCTGGGTGGCTCCAGCTCCATGGCTACCGGTTCTGGCGGTGGTGTGTCACCAGAGGTGGATCCTTGGGAGGTGGCAGCGGCGGGGGGCACGGTGGGCGCTACCTCGTCCATTCCTCCTCCTCCTCCTCCCCGGGGCCTGGATCCTCCTCCTCGCGCGCAGATTCGGGCGCCTGGTTCGGGATCTAGTGCTTGCCCTTATCTGCGCATCAACTTTGGTCCCCACCCTCCCCACCAGGTCAAAGCTCGTCGTTTTCCACTTTGGCGTCTAGCACCTCTTCTGATGCCCTCGGCGATGGCATTCTTCCACCATCCCCGCCCCTACCTCAACGTCCATCCAACCCCTCGCCGGACCCCTCGTCCGCTCTCACTTGCTTTGCTTTCCACAAACCGGGCCACTTCCAATCCCGCTGCTTTAACCCCCCTTCTGCCTTATCTATAGAGCTGACGGTCACCTCACTATCGACTGCCAAAATTGTCTTAAACCTCCCTCGATGGTGCACTATGGCCATGGGCTGCCTAGTTGTTCCTTTTTTGCTCTGGACGGCGAGATGCCAATGGTGGCCACTGCCCCTTCCCTCTCCAATGTTGCGGTTATGTTCGTCAAGGGTCAGATGATTTCCCCTTGGACTTTGCTGGAGGGCCATCGGGTCTGGGATGTGGATGGCTGGGATTGGCAAGTTCAACAGTTGTCTGATTCTGAGTTTGCCGCGGTATTCCCTTCCTCTGAAAGCCTTCACATGATCTCCTCCTGCACCAGCTTTACCCTTTTGCGCAACCAGCTTGTTGTTTCGGTGAGGGTGGCTGCTAGTGGCTCCAAATCTGTGGGATCTCTCTCTGATGTGTGGGTGCTGGTGGATGACGTTCCTGCTGGTCTTCGCTCTGCTCAGTTCATGATGGCTTTCGGTGTTCTCATTGGTAAACCTATTGAGGTGGATCTCGACTCTTTGGTCAAGTTTGGCCCTGTTCGTCTTCGGGTCTGGTGTATCGACCCGATATGTCTGTATGGTGTTGTTGATCTCTTTCCGACGTCTGATAGCATTCGTCTGAAGGTGCGGATCGAGGGGGGTGATAGCTCTCATGTTCCTCCGCCCCTCCTCCCATCCTCCCCTTGCTGATGAGGATCCTGACAACTCTGAGAATAATGGGGACGACTCCAGGGGTGGATAAAACCCCAACGGTGGCACTGATGCTCACTTTACCCAATTTGAGTGGGATGGCATGGAACCTAATACGAGAGAGCTTTTCAAGGAGAATGCCCCAAGGGCGGTGCTGCTAAGGATTCTTCTGCTATGGCTGTGTCTGGTGGGCTGGACCTCCCTCCTGCTGGTCTGGGTGGGGCGGCCCCGGCTGGCACACCCATCTCGAGTGTTTGCTCTAATATGCCAACCAAACCAATCTCGCCTTCCACCTTTGGGATTGAGGATCCTGCTGTCTCCCCTGTTCGCTCCAATGGGGGCCTGGTGAGTAAGAAGAAGAAGACTGCGATCAAGAAGGTCTCGGCTAAGAGCAGGACATCTTCGGGCTCCAAGCATTCTGTGGCTGGACTATGTCATCGTTTGGATGACGATCTGGGTACGGCATCTGGCTCCCCTTCCTGGCCTGTGGCTCCCTCACCGGTGGCTCGCTCGCCGGCTGTCCGCACGCCTGCCTCCACGGCTCGCAAAGGACGACGAGTGCAGGGCTCAGGCGAGTCGGTTGTGGTGTGTGCAAAGCGACGGGCTGCGGCTAAGGATCGCCCTCCCACAGGTATTTCTTCCCAGCCTCCTTCTCTTGCATCTCCCGTTAGATTAGTGCTTCCTGCTATTTCGGACGATCATTTATTACATGTTCTATCTGATGTGGGGGTTGCATTGGATTCGTAGTTTGGCTCGCCTTCTACTATCCTATCTACTATTCAGGCTAACGAATTGGCTCAGATGGCTTTGTCTAAAGCGAAGGATGCTGCTAAGGAAAATGTGGTTGCCACAGCTCTGGGTATGGAGGACGGATGTGACAATGGTTGTGGTCAGTCTCATCTCCCCCTACAGTAGGGCCTCGTCTAAACATGCTAAACCCTACGTTGCCCCTAGAAGATCAAGTCTCCGTATCAAAAATATGTCTTACAAATGAGAGCTCTCTTTTGGAACATTAGTTGTTTCGGTGCTAGGGGGCATCGTGACTAGATCAGAGATGTGGTTCGAGGGGATAACATTGATGTGGTAGTGCTTGTTGAAACCTTTAAGGAATCTTTCTCTCACAACAAAGTTTTTGCTATGGCGGGGATAGACAGATTTGACTAGCAGTACCTCCCTGCCTCAGGTCATTCTGGAGGCATCCTAATTGGGACTAAAATGGACATGTTTGATTTTGTGACTTTTGACCATGGCATTTTTTGGGCTAGTTATGTGGTTCATCACCGCCAACTTAACACTCTTTTGGAAATCATGGTGGTGTATGGCCCTGCGGATCATTCTTTATCTCGGCTCTTTCTCGAGGAGTCATCCACTAAAATTGAGGCTTGCACGCTTCCTTTGTTGGTTGGTGGGGACTGTAACCTCCTACGCTCCCCTACGGACAAAAATTCTAGTATTTTTTCCTGGCCTCATGTGGATGCCTTCAATGCTTTTATTTGGGACTGTGCCTTAAGGGAAATCCCTAGTATGGGAGCCCGATTTACCTGGACGAATCACCAGATTAACCCGATTTGCTCTATTCTGGCCCGTGCTTTCGTTTGCTCGATTTGGGATTCTCTTCCCCGCCGTGCTATTCTGAAAGCGAAAGCTATAGTCGGTTCTCATCATGCCCCCTTGATTCTTGACGCGGGTCTGAATTACTCTATCGCTCCCTCTAGGTTTAAATTTGATGCTTCTTGGCTCCTTGTGGATGGGTTTCCTGATATGTTAGCCAATAGGATTTCTACTCTTCTTATTTCTCTTCAGTGTTCTTTCTTTCCTATGGATGGTTAGCACAAGTGCTCCTATGCCATCCGTAAATTTCTTCATGGCTAGTCCCGTAATAGAGCTGCGGAGGCTCGTTGTGAAAAAAATTCCCTAGAATCCTAGATTGTGGGTCTGGACTCGTTGGTTGATGGGCTAGGTCTCTCGGAGGATGACTGGGCTTTGCGGTATGCTCTTGAGGAGGCCTTTATGCAGTTGCATCAGCAGGCGGAGGTCTACTGGCGTCATAGGGGTACCTTAAATTGGACCCTTAAGGGGACTCTCCCATGACCTATTTCTTTGCCATTGCCAATGGTAGGAGGAGACATTGCATGATTGATAGCCTGTTGATAGATGGTGTCCGAGTTTCTGATCAGTCTCAAATTATGGACCATGTGGTCGGTTTCATCTCTACTCTTCTTTCTGCTAAGCCGGCTGTCGGCCTTACTGTCTCTCCTTCCCTTTGGGATGATCAGTATAAGATTTCTAGGCAGGAAAATGCTAATCTGATGGTACCACTTTCTGAGGAGGAAATCTGGGAGGTTGTTAAATCTGCCAACCCGAATGCTGTCTCGGGCCCTGATGGATTCTCCATTCCTTTCTTTAGGAAGTTCTGGTCACCACTTAAACCATTGGTTTGTAAGATTATTTGGGTTTCTTCCTGGGTATGGTTGACATATCTCGTCTCAACTATGTTGTGATTTCTCTCATTGTAAGATTAAAGGGGCTGAGGTGATCACTCAATTCAGACCTATTGCCCTCAGTAACAACTTCGCTAAATTCCCAGCTAAGGGTTTTGCTACGCGTCTTTCCCCTGTGGCTCATATAACATTGATCCCTTTTCATTCTGCTTTCATTAAAGAGACATTTATTCTGGACGGGATCCTCTGCCTTCATGAGATTGTCCATGATCTCAAAATCCGGAAGTCTAAACCTATCATTCTTAAGCTGGATTATGAGAAAGCTTATGACCCAGTCAGGTGGCCTTTTCTTAGGCAAGTTCTTCTAGCTAAGGGCTTCGATGGAGCTTATGTCCATAGAGTTATGTAGCTGGTCTTCGGGGGCCACACGACGGTCTCAGTTAATGGCCAAACTAGCTCCTTTTTTGCCAACGGTGGGGGCCTGTGGGAAGGTGATCCTTTCTCTCCCCTTTTGTTCAACTTTGTGGCGGACATCCTCTCCCGTATTCTTTGCAGAGCTGCTTCTCATGGGTATATCTCTCTCGTTATCTTACACCTTATTCCCCAAGGTATCACTCACCTCCAATATGCGAATGATGTTGGGGAATGTTGCATGGGAAAGAAAAAATTTCCTACGCACATGCAGATCTATCCATGGTGATGAGCATCTACGGGAGGGAGAGTGGATCTATGTACCCTTGTAGATCGCTAAGCGGGAAGCGTTAATAAACGCGGCTGGTGTAGTCGACCGTCTTCGCGATCCAAATTGCCAAGCATCCCGCAATCCAATCACAATCCGTCCCGCGAACTTGATCACGATCCGTCCCACAAACTTGATCACGGTCCTTCCGATCTAGCGCCAAACGGACGACACCTCCGCGTTCAGCACACGTACGGCTTGATGAAGATCTCCGCCGTATTGATCCAGCAAGAGGGAGCGGAGAGATAGAAGGGTTCTCCGGCAGCGTGACGGCACTCCGGCGATGGTGGTGGAGCTATTCCGGCAGGGCTTCGCCTAAGCACTGCAGAAATCCGATCTAGAGGAGAAACTGTGCACTGGAGGAACGGGCAGCACGTGGCTAAAAATCCTGTGAAAAAACACTAAAACCCACCAGTATATATAGGAGGAAGGGAGGAAAGTCTTGGCACAAGGTCCAAGCCTCCTTTGGTTCGGCCAAAGTGGGGAGGAGAGGAGGACTCCTCCTCCAATCCTAGTAGGACTAGGATTCCTCATTTTTGACCTTTTTTCCACCTTTCTTCCTTTGGGCTTTTCTTCCCAGCCGCATGGGCCTTGTGTGGGACTTCCACCAGCCCACAAAAGGCTGGTAATTATTACCCCACAGCCCATGAAGCCTCTTGGGTCGAAATACCCCTCCCGGTGGTCTCCCGGTACACTACCTGTACTCCCGGTACATTACCGATTAGCCCGAAACTTTTTCGGCGACCAAAACAGGACTTCCTATATATCAATCTTTACCTCCGGACCATTCTGGATCTCCTCGTGACGTCCGGGATCTCATCCGGGACTCTGAACAACCTTCGGTCACCACCATACATAACTCTATACTAACAAAACGTCACCGAACCTTAAGTGTGCAGACCCTATGGGTTCAAGAACTATGTAGACATGACCGAGACACCTCTACGATCAATAGCCAATAGAGGGACCTGGATGCCCATATTGGTTCCTAAATATTCTACGAAGAACTTTATCGGTCGGACCTCTATGTCAAGGATTCAGTTAATCCCATATGATGTTCCCTTTGTTCTTCGGTATGTTACTTGCCCAAGATTCGATCGTCGGTATCTCCATACCTAGTTCAACCTCATTACCGGCAAGTCTCTTTACTCGTTCTATAATACAAGATCCCGTGACTAACACTTAGTCACATTGCTTGCAAGGCTTATTGTGATGTTGTATAACCGAGTGGGCCCTGAGATACCTCTCCGTCACACGGAGTAACAAATTCCAGTCTTGATCCATGCCAACTCAACAGACACCCCCGAAGATACCTGTAGAGCACCTTTATAGTCACCCAATTACATTGTGACCTTTGATACACACAAGGCACTCCTCCGATGTCCGTGAGTTGCATGATCTCATGGTCATAGGAACATATACTTGACATGCAGAAAACAGTAGCAATAAACTGACACGATCATATGCTACGTTTGTAGTTTGGGTCTTGTCCATCACATCATTCTACTAATGATGTGATCCCGTTATCAACTGACATCACATGTCTATGGCTAGGAAACCTTGACCATCTTTGATTAACGAGCTAGTTCACTAGAGGCATACTAGGGACCAAGTGTTGTCTATTTACCCACACATGTAATGTGTTTCCAATCAATACAATTATAGCATGGATAATAAACAATTATCATGAACAAGGAAATATAATAATAAACACTTTATTTATTGCCTCTAGGGCATATTTCCAATAGTCTCCCACTTGCACTAGAGTCAATAATCTAGTTCACATCACTATGTGATTTACATTGTAATGAATCGAACACCCATGCAATTCTGGTGTTGATCATGTTTAGCCCTTGGGAGAGGTTTAGTCAACAGGTCTGCAACATTCAGATCCGTGTGCACTTTGCAAATATTTATGTCCTTCTCCTTGATGTAATCGCGGATGGAGTTGAAGCGTCGCTTTATGTGTCTGGTCCTCTTGTGAAACCTTGGTTCCTTGGCCAGAGCAATGGCACCAGTGTTGTCACAGAACAGGTTCATTGGATTTAATGCACTGGGCACTACTCCAAGATCTGTCATGAACTGCTTCATCCAGACACCTTCCTTCGCCGCCTCCGAGGCTGCGATGTACTCCGCTTCGCATGTAGAATCGGCTACCACGCTTTGCTTGGAACTGCACCAGCTTACCGATCCCCCGTTGAGAATAAATACGTATCCGGTTTGTGACTTAGAGTCATCCGGATCAGTGTCAAAGCTTGCATCGACGTAACCCTTTACGACGAGCTCTTCATTACCTCCATAATCAAGAAACATATCCTTAGTCCTGTTCAGGTACTTAAGGATATTCTTGACCACTGCCCAGTGTTCCATTCCAGAATCACTTTGAAACCTTCCGGCCATACTTATGGCAAGGCTGACATCGGGTCTTGTGCACAACATTGCATACATGACAGAGCCTATGGCTGAAGCATAGGGGATGACACTCATCTTTTCTCTATCTTCTGCAGTCACTAGGCATTGAGTCTTACTCAACTTCACACCTTGTAACACAGGCAAGAACCCCTTCTTGGACTGATCCATTTTGAACTTCTTCAAAACTTTATCAAGGTACGTGCTCTGTGAAAGTGCTATTAAGTGTCTCGATCTATCTCTATAGATCTTAATGCCTAATATGAAAGCAGCTTCTCCTAGGTCCTTCATTGAAAAACTCTTGTTCAAATATTCCTTCACACTTTCCAGCATTTCTATATCGATAGAGCTCCCACTCACTTTCTTGTAAATACAAGCTTCTCCATAAACTTGTATAAACTCAAACCCTTTGATCACCTCATCAAAGCGCTTATTCCAACTCCGAGATGCTTGCACCAGCCCATAAATGGATCGCCGGAGTTTGCAAACTTTGTCAGCATTCTCTGGATCCACAAAACCTTTTGGTTGCATCATATACAACTCTTCCTCAAGGAAACCATTGAGGAACACCGTTTTGACATCCATCTGCCAAATTTCATAATCAAAATAAGTAGCTATTGCCAACATGATTCTGACAGACTTAAGCATCGCTACAGGTGAGAATGTCTCATCGTAGTCAACTCCTTGAACTTGTGAAAAACCATTTGCCACAAGTCGAGCTTTATAGACGGTGACATTAGCGTCCGTGTCTGTCTTCTTCTTAAAGATCCATTTATTCTGAATGGCCTTTCGCCCTTCAGGTAATACTTCCAAAGTCCATACTTTGTTTTCATACATGGATCCCATCTCGGATTTCATGGCCTCTAACCATTTCTCGGAATCCGGGCCCATCACTGCTCCTCCATAGCTCGTAGGTTCATTGTTGTCCAACAACATGACCTCCAAGACAGGGTTGTCGTACCACTCAGGAGTAGTACGCGCCCTTGTTGACCTATGAGGTTCAATAGTAGCTTGATCTGAAGCTTCATGATCATCATCGTTAACTTCCTCTTCTACCGTCGTAGGTTCCACAGAAACATCTTTCTGCGCTGCGCTACTTTCTGGTTGAAGTAAAGGTTCAATAATCTCATCAAGCTCTATTTTCCTCCCACTCAATTCTTTCGAGAGAAACTCTTTCTCAAGAAATGTTCCATTCTTAGCGACAAACACTTTGCCTTCGGATCTGAGATAGAAGGTATACCCGACTGTCTCTTTCGGGTAACCTATGAAGACACATTTCTCCGCTTTGGGTTCCATCTTTTCAGGCTGAAGCTTTTTGACATAAGCATCACATCCCCAAACTTTAAGAAATGACAACTTTGCCACTTGCCAAACCACAGTTCATATGGCATCGTCTCAACGGATTTCGATGGTGCCCTATTTACAGTGAATGCAGCTGTCTCTAATGCATAACCCCAAAATGATAGTGGCAAATCAGCAAGAGACATCATAGAACGCACCATATCGAATAGGGTTCGATTACGACGTTCGGACACACCATTACGATGTGGTGTTCCAGGCGGTGTCAACTGTGAAAAAATTCCACACTGTCTTAAGTGACTGCCAAACTCATAACTCAGATATTCACCTCCTCGATCAGATCGCAGGAATTTAATCTTCTTGTTACGATGATTCTCAACTTCACTTTGAAATTGCTTGAACTTTTCAAACGTTTTAGACTTGTGTTTCATTAAGTAAATATACCCATATCTACTTAAGTCATCAGTGAAGGTGAGAAAATAACGATATCCACCACACGCTGTAACATTCATTGGACCGCACACATTAGTATGTATGATTTCCAATAAGTCACTCGCCCGTTCCATTGCTCCAGAGAACGGCGTTTTAGTCATCTTGCCCATGAGGCATGGTTCACATGTGTCAAGTGATTCAAAATCAAGTGACTCCAATAGTCCATCAGCATGGAGCTTCCTCATGCGTTTTACACCAATATGACCTAAACAGCAGTGCCACAAGAAAGTGGTACTATCATTATCAACTCTACATCTTTTGGCATCAATGTTATGAACATGTGTGTCATTACTATCAAGATTCAATATGAATAAACCCCTCACATCGGGTGCATGACCATAAAAGATATTACTCATATAAATAGAACAACCTTTATTCTCTGATTTAAATGAGTAACCATCTTGCAATAAACAAGATCCAGATATAATGTTCATGCTTAACGCAGACACTAAATAACAATTATTCAGGTTCATCACTAATCCCGATGGTAAATAAAGAGAGAGCGTGCCGACGACGATCACATCAACCTTGGAACCATTTCCCACGTACATCGTCACTTCATCCTTTGCCAGCCTTCGTCTATTCCGTAGGTCCTGCTTTGAGTTGCAAATGTGAGCAACCGAACCGGTATCAAATACCCAGGCACTACAACGAGAGCTAGTAAGGTACACATCAATAACATGTATATCATATATACCTTGTTTGTCGTTGGCCGCCTTCTTGTCACCCAGGTACTTGGGGCAGTTCCGCTTCCAGTGACCGGTTCCCTTGCAATTAAAGCACTCAGTTTCTGGCTTAGGTCCATGCTTAGGCTTCTTTACAGGAGTAGCAACTGCTTTGCCATCCTTCTTGGTTTTGCCCTTCTTGGCTTTGCCCTTGCCATCTTTCTTGAAACTAGTGGTTTTATTGACCATCAACACTTGATGTTCTTTCCGGATTTCAGACTCAGCGACTTTTAGCATCGCAAATAGCTCGGCGACTGACTTGTTCATCCTGTGCATGTTATAGTTCATCACAAAGCTTTGTAACTAGGTGGCAATGATTGAAGAACTCTGTCAGTGATCGCCTCTGGTGGAAGGGCAATTCCCAACTCCACTAGATGAGTTGAATACCCAAACATTCTGAGTATATGTTCACTGATATACCCGTTCTCCTCCATCTTGCAAGCATAGAACTTATCGGAGGTTTGACCTCTCGATCCGGGCATTCTTCTGAAAGATAACCTTCAATTCCTGGAACATCTCATATGCTCCATGATGTTCAAAACGTCTTTGAAGTCCCGGTTCTAAGCCATACAATAGTGCACACTGAACTATTGAGTAATCTCCAGTACGTGCCTCCCAAGCGTTCTGAACGTCTTCAGAGGTCATGTCTTCTGGTTGGTCACCAAGCGGTGCACCAAGGACATATGATTTCTGGGAAGCCGTGAGGATAATCCTCAGATTACGGGCCCAGTCAACAAAGTTACTTCCATCATCTTTCAACTTAGCTTTCTCCAGGAACTCATTAAAATTTAGGGGTGCTACTGCGCGAGCCATTGATCTACAACATAAATATGCAAAGGTTACTTAGACTATTGTTCAAGATAATGAGTTTAGTTAATCATATTACTAAAGCTCCCACTCAAATTGACATCCCTCAGGTCATCTGAGTGTGACATGGTCCAAATTCACCAACTCAAGTCCGATCATCACGTGAGTTGAGGTGGCTTCAATGGTGAACATCATTATGTTGATCATATCTACTATATGACTCATGTTTGACCTTTCGGTCTCTTGTGTTCCGAGGCCATGTCTGTACATGCTAGGATCGTCAAGTTTAACCCGAGTGTTCTGCACGTGCAACACTGGCTTGCACCCATTGTATATGAACGTAGAGTCTATCACACCCGATCATCACGTGGTGTCTCAACACGACAAACTTTTGCAATGGTGCACACTCGGGGAGAACACAATTTATCTTGAAATTAAGTGAGGGATCACCTTATAATGCTACTGTCGTCCTAAGAAAAACAAGGTGCATAAAAGGATTAACATCACATGCAAATCATAAGTGACATGATATGGCCATGAACTTGTGCTTTTGATCTCCATCTAGAAAGCACCGGCATGATCTCCATCGTAACCGGTAAGACACAATGATCTCCATCATCTTGATCTCCATCAACGTGTCGCCATCGGGGTTGTCGCTCCCAACATGCTTCTACTACTATTGCTACCGTTTAGCGATAAAGTAAAGCATTACATAACGCTTAATGATTGACACGCAGGTCATACAATAATTAAAGACAACCCTATGGCTCCTGCCGGTTGCTGTACTCATCGACATGCAAGTCGTGATAATCTATACATCACATGATCATCTCATACATTACATATATTACATCATGTAATTGGCCATATCACATCACAACATACCCTGCAAAAACAAGTTAGATGTCCTCTAATTGTTGTTGCATGTTTTACATGGCTGCTACGGGTATCTAGCAAGAATAATTCTCATGTACGCAAAAACCACAACGGTGATACACTAGTTGCTTTTCCACCTTCTCAAGGACCGCCTTTGTCGAATCGGATCCAACTAAAGTGAGAGAAACTGGCACCCGCAAGCCATCTATGCAACATGTTGCGGTTGAGGGAACCGGTCTCTCGTAAGCGTACGAGTAATGTTGGTCCAGGCCGCTTCATCTCATAATACCGTTGAACCAAAACACGACCAAGGGAGGAAGCAATCTAATCATCAACGCCCACAAACTCTTTGTGTTCTACTCGAGATCTCATCTACACATAGACCTAGCTCATGATGCCACTGTTGGGGAACGTTGCATGGGAAACAAAAAATTTCCTACACACAGGCAGGTCTATCCATGGTGATGAGCATCTACGAGAGGGAGAGTGGATCTACGTACCCTTGTAGATCGCTAAGCGGGAAGCATTAATAAACGCGGTTGGTGTAGTCGACCGTCTTTGCGATCCAAATTGCCGAGCGTCCCGCGATCCAATCACGATCCGTCCCGTGAACTTGATCACGATCCGTCCCGCGAACTTGATCACGGTCCTTCCGATCTAGCGCCAAACGGAGGGCACCTCCGCGTTCAGCACACGTACGGCTTGATGACGATCTCTGCCGTCTTGATCCAGCAAGAGGGAGCGGAGAGATAAAATAGTTCTCCGGCAGCATGACGGCGCTCCGGCGATGGTGGTGGAGCTATTCCGTCAGGGCTTCGCCTAAGCACTGCAGAAATCCGATCTAGAGGAGAAACTGTGCACTGGAGGAACGGGCAGCACATGGCTAAAAATTATGTGCAAAAACCCTAAAACCCACCAGTATATATAGGAGGAAGGGAGGAGAGGCTTGGCGCAAGGTCCAAGCCTCCTTTGGTTCGGCCAAAGTGGGGAGGATAGGAGGAGGACTCCTCCAATCCTAGTAGGACTAGGATTCCTCCTTTTTGGCCTTTTTTCCACCTTTTTCCCTTTGGGCTTTTCTTCCCAGCCGCATGGGTCTTGTGTGGGACTTCCACCAGCCCACAAAAGGCTGGTAATTATTATCCCACAGCCCATGAAGCCTCTTGGGTCGAAATACCCCTCCCGGTGGTCTCCCGGTACATTACCGATTAGCCCGAAACTTTTTCGACGACCAAAACAGGACTTCCTATATATCAATCGTTACCTCCGGACCATTCTGGAGCTCCTCGTGACGTCCGGGATCTCATATGGGACTCTGAACAACCTTCAGTCACCACCATACATAACTCTATACTAACGAAACGTCATCGAACCTTAAGTGTGCAGACCCTGCGGGTTCGAGAACTATGTAGACATGACCGAGACACCTCTACGGTCAATAACCAATAGCAGGACCTGGATGCCCATATTGGTTCCTACATATTCTACGAAGAACTTTATCGGTCGAACCTCTATGTCAAGGATTCAGTTAATCCCGTATGATGTTCCCTTTGTTCTTCGGTATGTTACTTGCCCGAGATTCGATCGTAGATATCTCCATACCTAGTTCAACCTCATTACCGGCAAGTCTCTTTACTCATTACGTAATACAAGATCCCGTGACTAACACTTAGTCACATTGCTTGCAAGGCTTATTGTGATGTTGTATAACCGAGTGGGCCATGAGATACCTCTCCGTCACACGGAGTAACAAATTCCAGTCTTGATCCATGCCAACTCAACAGACACCTTCGGAGATACCTGTAGAGCACCTTTATAGTCACCCAGTTACGTTGCGACGTTTGATACACACAAGGCACTCCTTCGATGTCCGTGAGTTGCATGATCTCATGGTCATAGGAATATATACTTGACATGCAGAAAACAGTAGCAATAAACTGACACGATCATATGCTACGTTTGTAGTTTGGGTCTTGTCCATCACATCATTCTACTAATGATGTGATCCTGTTATCAACTGACATCACATGTCAATGGCTAGGAAACCTTGACCAGCTTTGATTAACGAGCTAGTTCACTAGAGGCATACTAGGGACCAAGTGTTGTCTATTTACCCACACATGTAATGTGTTTCCAATCAATACAATTATAGCATGGATAATAAACGATTATCATGAACAAGGAAACATAATAATAAACACTTTATTTATTGCCTCTAGGGCATATTTCCAACAAATGATACCACCATCATGGTGGAGATGAATGACTCTTGTATTTCCCACCTCAAATTCATTTTACTTTGCTTTGAAGCCTTATCGGGTTTACAAATCAAAATTTCTAAGAATGAGGTCATAGTTACTAGAGTCAATGAGAACGAGGCTATTCAGGTGGCACGTCTTCTTAACTGTAATCGGGGCTCCTTCCCTTGCAAATATTTGGGCCTCCCGATCGCCCCGGACAGATTATTTGCCAAAGAGTTCGCTCCCATGGTTACGAAGGTTGGAAATAGGGTTCTTCCATGGAGAGGCAGATATAACACGAATGCTGGGAAGGTTGCCCTGATGAACTCTTGTCTTTCTTCCCTCTCTATGTTCATTATGGGCTTCTACCTACTTTCTGCGGGCACTCATGAAGGTTTTGATAAGCACAAGCGTGCATTTTATTAGAATTTTGCTGATAATAAGCGTAAATATAGGATGATCAAGTGGAGACATATCTGTAGACCTAAAAACCTTGGAGGGTTAGGGATTATTAACACGACGGTGATGAACAAATGCCTTATGATCAAGTGGTGGTGGAAAATTATGGCTTCTGGGCCTGACTCTCTGTGCCCTTTTATTCTGAGGGCCAAATATTTCCCCAACGGTGGTCCCATGTTGGCTTCCTCTAGGGGCGGATCCCAATTTTGTAAAGACCTTGTGAAAGTTTGCCCCTTGTTTAAAGAGCATGTGAGGTTTGTGGTTGGTAATGGCTCCTCGGTTCGTTTCTGGCTTGATTGGTGGTGTGGTGATTCTTCTTTGGCGCTGGCTTTTCCAACTTTTTTTTCTTACTACCCTAAGCCAGAAATCTCCATCGCGGAGCTTGCGCAGAATAATTGGGACCTTGCCTTCCGTGGTTTGCTTTCTCTTGTAGAGTTGGAATAGTGGCAGTGTCTTGCTGCCTGCTTCCCCTCCCTCTCGTAGAATGAGGACGCGGTTGTTTGGCCCCACACAGCTCCGGGTCGTTTTTCCGTTAAGTCGCTTTATGCTAAACTCATTGGTGGCTCTCCTACTAGCAAGTTCACCCCTATTTGGCGCGCCCGCATCCCTCCTAAGATTCAGATTTTCATGTGGCAAGCTTTTAGGGGTCGTCTTCCGGCGGCTGATCAGATTCGAAAGCGCAATGGCCCTGGCTCTGATCGATGTGTGTTGTGTGATGGCCTAGAGGATACAAATCATGTTTTCTTTCATTGTGTACTTGTCAAGCTGGTTTGGAGCTGTTTTAGGTCTTGGCTCCACGTGTCTTGGGATCCTTCGTCCTTCAATGATCTCCTGGCTCACGCCAATGGTTTAACGGGATTACCAAATATCTATTCTGGGTGGGCCTAAGCTCTATTTGTTGGGCCTTGTGGACCATCAGGAACAAGCATACTATCGAGCATGTGTTCCCTTCCAAACCGACTAACTGTTTATTTAAATCTTGCCTATTTCTGCAGTAGTGGAGATCATTGACTAAGGCTGGAGACCATGACGTATTCGACCTGCTTCTATCTAAGATCCGGGCTTCGGCGTCCTCCTTAGCGCGGCAGGAGCCGGCTTCATAGTGTCATCTCTGTGAACTTGGGCCATGCTTTTTCTATTGATGAAATTTTATCTTTGTTGGCCTGCGTGACGTGGGCTGGCCTCAGTGCCATGTATCTCGTACTTTCCTGGTCTATTATGTTCTGGTTCTGATGCTGGTTGATGGGTGTTGGTGTTTGTCTTGTCTGAACGTTGCCCGGTGACTTTATTTATAAAGGCGGGCTAATGCCTTTTCTCTAAAATGGCATGCACTTAGTAATAAAACTGCCATGCCAAAAAATGTCATCCTCTGAATAATAAATCGGCATCCCTATTTTTTAAATAAATATCATATTATTAATAATAAAACTGCCATGTACAAAAACAAAATTGACTTGTTTACATTAGAAAAAATTGTTTAAATTTGCCATGTGACATAGTTTCAAAAAATTATAGAAACTGCAATATTAAATTTGTTTTAAAAAGTGCCATGTACCTAAGCAAAAAGGAATATAAAAAGGAAAAATAAATTCGGGACCAAATTTGAACTATGGTCGCTCAGGTAGAGACTCACATACCTAGCCAGTGTGGTGCACATTAATTAGCATAGCGTTGGCAAGCTTTTATATTCACAGGAAACGTGTTAACAAATCTGACATGCCTGCTGACGCACATGAAAATTCGCGTAATGAATTCGATGGAAGGGAGCAATGTTCGCTAGGATTGCCGCCCGGTGAACGTTTGCCCGTTGTTTTTTCGATGATTATTGGTCGGAACATTCGCCAGTTAGCTTTTCTGAAGTTTTTTTTTTTTTGAGGATAGCTTTCTTTTCCGAAGGTTATTGGGTGGAAATCGCTTTCGGGTGTCGAACTCGGACAGCATCCCTTCACCTCTTAATTTTTTTCCCCGACAGCTACAGGCCCCTTCATTGCTGTTGTAATCTGCAAATAAATTACGTGTCCTTTCAAATCTGGAATACTCCTCCGAAGCAAAAAAAAAAAAAAACAATCATGAAGGATCTCTGCGTCCCAAAGCAATCATGTACTACTAGTGCTAACATAAAACGACCCGTTAACTGGGGACTGTCCTTTCATCTCTTTACAGGCACTAGCCCACAACATTTCAAAGGCTAGAGGCACTAAGAAACAACATATCACTCTCACACTGACGTTTGTGGAGACGTCCAAGCTTCAAATTCGCGTGGAGCACGACGATTACGACGCGAATTAACGCATGTTCAGAATAAATCAAACAGATGGAAAGTCAAAGCTGAGAAACAATAATGCACTCGAGGCTAGTTCCTGCTTGATTAATAAACAAACTGATGTGAAGCAAGGAGGTCAGTGGGGGGAGCTCTAGCCTATAGCCATGACAAAACAGAAGCAAGAGCAAGCTGCCGCCTCCAGCCCCAGCCCCGCTCTCTTCTCCCTCCACCCTACACTTTTCTTCATGTTCTCGTCACTAGATTCCAACTTCCAGTTCGCCCCCGCTCTGGCCAAGAGGCAACCGGCCACGACAAATGTGGACGACCAACCTTCTCAATCGCAGGGCCATGAACGGAGGCTGCCGGCCATGGATCATTCCAGGAAGCGCCACCAGGAGAAGGGCTTCCTCTATGACTGGTCAGTAAATTTCTTCTTGCAGAGTTCTTGACATGATCATGTGTACACAGGCGCATGATTGATGCTGTGGTTTCATCTCTTCTTGGTGTCTGCTTGCAGTACCGTCTGTGTCTTTGATCTGAACTTCTCAAGTGTCTTATGGCTGCGACTGCAGAAAACATAAGTGGTGGGTCATGTTTTCTTCCTTTGTTTGGTTGGTGCAGCTTCTTCATGTTGTGCTGCTGCTTCTTCTGTCATGAGGCCTGCGAGCACTGCCTCAAGTGCTTCTGCTGCTGCCGCAACAAGGACGAGTGACCGACCAACTGGTCCGGAATCGGCGCTCATCCGAAGATAAGCTTTGTGCATTTGCGATTGTATATTTTTCAGTTTGGTTGCCAATTTGCACCATTTTAGTGCACTAGTGTAGTAAAGTCCATGCGTGTACATCTGGAATTGATCTTCCCCTTGCTTTGCCTATGCCCCTGCATTTGAACACTGTACACCAAGAGAACCTGAGTGAGAAAACTGGTATTCAGCAGATGCATGAAGACGTTCTTTGTTGTTGTTGTTGTTGTACAACATCAGTCTGTTGTTGTTGCCTGCGATTCATACTAACTCTGCCATCCTCTCTCTCTCTCTCTCTCTCTCTCTCTCCATTTATGCATCATCTGAAGAAAAATGCAGTCCTGATGGCATTGGCTGGCTAGGAAGTGCCCAACGTGCTTGCAAGTACAGTAGCAGTGGCTGAGCCAATATGAGCCATGTATCCGGATTTCCAATACAGTGAGCTACTGAATCAAGCTTGCAAGGGGAAAAGAAAGAGACGCGACACCCAACCGAACTAACAGAAAATTGTGCGTACGACACTATGCTTGGCGCAGAAAATACTAAAAGCATGATTGGTCTCTGGGACCCCTTTGTTTTGCATGAATTTCACAACGAAATTCCTTTCCTATGATCCTGGCACAACCGTCATCTGAGAGCGACCCTAGCGGCCATATACGATCAATCGCCACAATAATTGGCTGCAGGACGATTTTGCCTAAAAAGGCTGATCTCCATTGCGCGCTCGAATGCCATATTTTTGGAGATCACTCTAAAAGCACTGAGATGATCTTCGGAGCGCACTCCATCCCGAAAAACAGTTTGGTGCAAGCGACATTTCCACTCCCGCTCCTCTTTCTGCCGGCGCCTCCCCTTCCTCACCGTAGCGCCTCCTCCGACTGCCTGACCACAGTCCCGTCAACGATGCCATAGACTCCGGATTATACCTGGCCATGGGCCGGGCCGGGCCGGACCAAACCAGAAGCAGAAAACTCAGGCCCGGGGCCGGCCCGACCCGGAAGTCAGGCCTAAAAAAACAGGCCCAAGCCTGGCCCGAAAGTGCAAAAGCCCGCCAGGCCTTGGGCCTCGGGCCGGGCATTTTCAGTAAAATGCAAAATCAACGGGCCCAAGCCCGGCTCGACACGATCATCGGGCTGAAAATCTAGGCCCGAGCCCGTCCCGTGGACAAGGTCGGACCGAGCCGGGTCGGGCTTTTTCGGGCTGGACTGATCGGGCCGTGTTTTCCGACCAGATCTACTCCGAATGCACTGGTCCCATTACATTCCCTTGGTTTAGAGGCCGATCCCCCGACACACTCAGAGATTTGTAATGAGGTAAAAAAACACCTCCCATATCTTGTCTTTCGAATGGTCCGATTGAATGCAATGTGATCATGGAAGAATGGTGACAATTATGCAACTTGTGTTTATTGATGATTTTGTCCATTTCAGGGATTGATGCACTACTGGAATTTTCCTCTTTGCCTAGTGTTAGGCTCTTTGCCGATTGTATTATGTCTGGCACTCGACAATAGTATCTTTGCCGAGTACAAAACTCGACGAAAATAAGAAACTAAGCAAGCATGCACTTTGCCGAGTGTCATGGACAAAACACTCGGTAAAACAACAAAACTTAGCAAACAGGGCGTTGTCGAGTGCTACACTCGGCAAAAGGGTTTTTTAACCGAGCATCACACTCGGCAAAAGGGGGTCTTCACTAAATTGCATGGTTTTGGTTGTAGAGACTGCATACCAGCTCGGATGAAGATGGTCCAAAAACCAAAGTTGATCATTTTGACCAGATGGGCAATTTCCATGTTGAGAACATTTTCATTTTAGGTCATATTAATTATACTTTTAAGCCAAATATTATTATAGTCTCAAATGATTCGGGTGATGGCAATATTCATTGCATGGTTTATTATAACGCTTCCAAATTAGACACATATGTGCATCTTGACATTACAAACAATGTTGCCAAATAGAGTGTCCTACATTTTTGTAAAACACAATTTTCATTCTCGAAGTGTTAAAAATGGGTGTTTTTTGTGAAGCAAGTATAAAATAAGGGTGCAAAATGGCACCACTCCAATTATCATAGTAAGTAGACCATATTTTATGCACAATTCCCAAGTTTCATGTATTTTCTAGTTTTCTAGCTACTTTCGCACATTTAAATGACTTTAGGTCAAGTTTCCGAAAGCAATTCCCAATTGAACTACAAATGTGTGATAGCTCAGTAATAAAAAAAAAGCAAAAAATACTTTTAGGTACACAAGTAGTCATTATATGGGATAACCACTTAGATTTTTGAGAGATTCAACCCCTTGTGATGAATAGCCATGCCGACCATTTTGGCCCCTTTTTGAAAAGAATGAAAGAAAAAGAATACATGTTTTAAAAATGCAATCCTTCTGCATGGAGTCTTTTTATGTGTAGTAGTTGCCAGAAAAAATACCAAACTTTCAATATAACAATTTTGAAAAAAAATCTTTCACAAAACTGGCTATCATGTATGAAGATTCATGGCTTTCAAGTCAAAGGACCAAGGTGATGACCATATCCATTGCATAGTTTATTATAATGTTCCCAAATTAGGTCCATACACTAGTAGAAAAATGGCTAGCCACAACTCCCATCGGTGGCACGCCGTTTTCCACCAATGCCAGCACTAATATTTTTAAATAGTGCTGGTGTTGCCTAAATTCGCACGTTATTGGTACACACATAGTGATGGCGTTCAAATTCTATCGAACGCTACTTTTATGTGGACCTAGCGCTCCTCCCTTTCACATATTATTGTTGGCGTGGCTAATGTTTCCACGCCAAGACTATGTATTGTACTTGTGTCGTGCAACTTATACGACACGTTGTAGGTATATTTTGTGGAGCCCACAAATATTGTGGTGGCGTTGGTAACTGTAGAGCGCCATTAGTAGTTGCATCTCTCTCTATATATATAGGTGACCTGCCAGCCTGGTTTATCATAGGCAATCTCTTAACGGTACTCTCACATATATGTGTGTAAAGAGATACACAACCAGTGGACTCTGCCTTCGATCCATTGTGAGAACTAGGCGACTATTTTTTATGTGTATATCATTAATTTAGATATGTAATGCCCGTATATGTGTGTGTATATACCGGCATTACATATTTTATCTATCTTTTATTTATTGTTAATTTGGCAGTCCGATCATATTTTAATATTGATGCATATGCAATAATCTTTATCTGGATGTGACCTTAATCAAACCCTTTTTAACATTTTTGTCTTGACTGTATTTTGTTATTCCACATTTGTATTGACCATCGAAAGTTGAATTAATTAAGTTGATGTAATTTTGGAAGAAAAATAGCTATGGCGTTGGTGACGTCACCAACGACATAACTAATATATCTATGGCGTTTTTATACGTCACCAACGCCATTGCTATTTTCCCCATTGTCTTTGCTTGTTTGGGGGGAAATGTTTACCGCAAATTTTCGTTTCGTGCGCTCGTACACCCTCCGCTCCACACGCTGCCGCCACCACATTCGTCATCGTCGCCACCACCCCCTCCCTCGATGCTGCCGCCACTTTCGTTGTCATCACCGCCACCCCCCTCCATCACCGCCGTCTCCCACCTTCCCCTCCGTTCACCGCTCCTCGACTCGCCGTCGACCCCAATCGCCTCGACCTCGCCGTTCGCCCCCAACCACGTCGACCTCAAGCCGCCTTTATCCCCTCCTGCCACTGGCCCGAACGACCTCAACCTCCCCTGTCGTCGACCTCAACCTCCCGTGCCGCCACCTCAATTCCTCCGTAAGTGCTTGAAATGTGTTTGAGGAAATGTGGTTCAAATTTTGTTTTGATGGAAATGTGGTTGCTTGTGTATTGTTTGCAGGGAATGCATAGGGTTGCCAATGTTTTGGCAAAATGTTGATTAATTTCCGCTTCGTAAAATTTCTGGCAACCAATATGTCCTATTTTTAGCAAAGGTCATGTCAAAATTTTGTATTTTATATGTGAATTAATAAAGTTGCCAATGTTTTCTTTTTGTAGATGTCCAATCAAACAAACGACGCACGGGACTCTTCTTCCACACATTTGGTACACGGCGGCGATGCATTTACTGACGGGAGCTTAATCCAGATGACTACTATATGAGAGGCAGAGGCTACAGTGTTCCTCTTGATATGGACACTAATGGAGAGGACACAGAGGAGTATTCTCCCGCGGAAGAGGTGGATGTGGAGGTTGACAAGGAAGTATCAAAATCCAAGAAGCATCGGAAACCTAGTAGCCAAAATGCTATAGGCACCAACAGGCTCGTCGTCACACTAGTTAATGAGACTTGTGAGCATGTTAGTCCGCGGAAAGCCGCTGCTCACTATGGCAACGCCCTAGGTGTTATCGTTCGAGAAGTTTGCTCCATTAACGGGACAAATTTAAGGGATATGGACAAAGCTAATCTATGAGAACTCCTCATAAGAAGGCTGCACGTAAGATTAATGTTTCCTGAGGAGTGTGACAACCTATCGTACACAAAGAATTAGGTAAAAACATGCAATCCATAAGTTCTCGAAGAATTTGAGTTCTTGGAAATCTACAGCAAGAAAAGATATTGCAATGGAACCCGACATAGATATCTCCGAGATCCAGCAGAAGTGGCTTACCATTAGTGTAGATGATTGGAACATTTTCAAGATGCAAAATCAGGAGAACTCAATGATGACCCAATCGTCATGGGGAAAGGAAATGCGATCGAAGACATTAAGTAACCACACCCTTGGCAGTCGTGGTTTTGTTGGGAAGAAGCCCGTATGGGACAAGAAGGATGCTGCACTTGCATCAAAGGGCATCCCAAACCACTTCACGCAATTCAAGGACCCCCTTGAATATAACTATGTCAGGGGGTACCATTATGATCAAAATATAGGGGAATTTACCACGGATCACCAAACAAGGAAACTAGAAAAAGAACTAGCAAGGCAACATGTAGAACCTCATAGCTCGCAAGGGTCGTCGGTCAGGTGGAACACTCCTCTTAACCGGTCAATCAACATTACCCTTGGCAAGGAGCCATTAGCACCACCAGTGGGTGGACGTGTGAACGGTGATGGATGCGGTGCCAAATGAGACTATCATTATCCCGAAGACCAGGAGCTGCAACGATAGAGAAGGAGAGCCAACAAGCGGAGCATTGAACAACAAATAATGGAAGCCATAGCCGCAGCCACAGCCAACATCGAAGAATGCATCAACATTCAAAGCCAAACCCAATCCCAAGCCATGCTGCCTTCAATAATCGAGAACGTGAAGAATTGCATCAAGAACGAAGAACGAGGAAATATTGTGATCCAAACTAATTCGGCTAAGGATAGCAGCCAACATTCTATCACTTTCATTGGTAAGCCATCAGCAATGGATGCTCTCAACGCTCTTACTTAAGACACCCCATGCAGTCTCTTAGCTTATGTGCGTGATGAACTGGTTAAAGTTGCAATTGAGTCGATCATTCGCCCCAAAGATACCATGATGCACGGAGTGCCCATGCCTGAGGGGGTCTTCAAAGTTGAGGTGTCTGTTATCTTAAGGGGTTTCAAAGATATTTCTCCTCCGATACAACCTCCGGGTGTGGATAGCCAGTTGACCCTCTCAGGATGTTTGAGTTGGCCAATGTAGTGGTCAAAGAATCAAATTCAGCTAGGAAACATCCAAATATCGCCAACCTCGCAGCAAATGAACAATGACATCACACGTGGGTGAGCACCATCTCCTTTGGGTCAGATTCAACGACAATGTGCATGTTGGTGAGGACCACGACAATGCGGTTGTAGGTGGTGAGGACCATGTCAAAGGTGGTGATTTGGGCGGTGCGGACCATGTCAATGGTGGGGATTTGGGTACTGAGAGCCATGTTAATAATGGTGGTGATTACAACGGTGAGGACAATCTACTTGTCAATTGATACTTCCTTATTGACGAATATTACCAATCAGCTCCCAACATGTGCAAACTTGATGGACCTATGTTTGCTGGTCCTACTCTTGGATTCTCATCTATGCCTTTGTTTGGTCCACAGGAACGTGTTGTTCCTTGCCAGAAGAGTTTTTTCAACGAGGACTTCACACCACAAGACACACATGTGCCACCACACAGGGGAACATTGGTGAGTCCAAACACACTCAATGCGATGGTCACAAATGCATTGCTAGGCAATATAGCCAGCCAGCCTAACCTGACACGCAAGAAGAGAAAGGGATGAGCTGGTAATAAGACAAATACACATGCTGCGAGCCAACCGGTTCAGAAGAGTAAACAAGTTTGGCATGTCGTTCAATGGCTGGATTACCATTACCCAGGTGATCCCATCCTTCTGAAGGAGCTCGGCGATCTTCTGTAGATAGAATTGAGGATTCTGCATGACACAGTTCTATCTAGGAGAAGTATGCATTCTCTACTGGATGTGGGTTTCACCCTGTTTTTTCAGTGATGGTGCCACCAAATCTTGGTTTGTGCGATGATTTCCCAGCGGAAATATTCTATGTGTCGTTCGAAGACATCTTCAACATGTTCCGTCTAATGAAGCTTAGTTCTTTCTTAGTATGCCTATGGGCAATCAATGCTGCCTACACTGCCAAATGTGAGCTCAACAAGGATGTCACGGTTGCGAACCCTTAGCTCATGCATGAGACCAACACCAATCACCCTGAGCGCAGACAAGCTATGCAGAAGTATTTGACACACTTCATGATTGCCAACATGGACAAAGACTGCCTTCTCGTGCCCTACTATCCCAAGTAAGTCATTATGTCTAGCTAGATTACTATTTCATACAATCTTGTTATGCATGCTTCCACATAACACCATTAATTAACTCGATCGACTTTGTATGCAGAGAACATTGTGTCCTCATCGTTATTACCTCGAAGTTCGTTGAAACTTATTTCTTGGATTCGACGAGGAAAGTGAAAAAAGACTACAGAGGCAGCAAGAAGGTCCTGGAAGAAGCACTTTTTGAGTATAATAGACGGGAAGGAGTGATCAGAGATGGATATCACAAGTTCACAAGTTTAAAGCGCTACACTTCGGCCACAAAACTGACTTTTGTTGCATGCAATAGTCGGAATATAGACGGCTACTACGTTGTCCACCACATGGAGGAGTACATATGGGAGGGAGAACGCCTTAAAAAGAACTCAAACATCATCGCATGGGGGGGGGAGGAAGAAAATGGAGGAAATTAGCCCAGGAAATAACAAAGATGAATTCAGATGAATCCAAGTGAAGTTTGCTACCATCCTCAACAAGGATGTCATCGACCATTGCGGGGTTTTCAACGGCGGCGCACCTTCTGGCCCGAAGGAGATAAAAGCTCGCATTCGAAAGCAGGGGTTGATGCTGACAGTCCTGTGTCTATCGCGAATACGGCGAAGAAATACGTTAATGATCCTGATGCCGGTATGTAATAGGATAGTGTCAGCTACCTATGTTGTTTGTTCTACAATACTGCTAGCTCGATCAACTACATGTTCATGTGGTTTTGTGTTATAGTACTTAAACACTTGATCACTAGCTATCTTAACTAATTATTTAAGCACTACCTAGGAATCTAAAATGTCTTTCAATTGCCTTTATTTGTTACCTTATTCTGCCATGCAAACGGTGTCCTTTTGCTTTATCGTGGCAACGATTTTCCGATGCTTACAAATTAAGTAATGGTGTGCTGAGAAGGTACAACATGTGGAATGTTTTCAGTTATTTGTGACGTTGGAATAATGTGTACACTATAGATACGGGTCATAATACCGGCGTACAACATAACCTGACACCATAGGTATTCTAAATACTGCTAGTGTAGGCTCCAACGCCACCATTGTTTTTAATGGTGGCATCATATTGCTGGCGTCTGGTGTCTACGCCAGCGAGGCCCTTTTTACCACGCCATAGCTAGGCTTTTCTGCACTAGTGATAGGTGCATCTTGCCATTACAAACAATGTTGCAAATTCTTGTATGAACATTGATGGTCTGCAAGTCAAATGACTTAGGTGACGGTTAAATTTATTGCATAGTTTATTATAATGTTCCCAAATTAAAATCATAGGTGCATCTTGACATTACAAACAATGTTGCCAAATACATTTTCTAACATTTTTGTACAAAAAAATATTTTCCATTTCCGAAGTGTCAAAACTGTTTTTTTGCAAAGCAAGTACAAAAAAGTGGGTGTAAAATGGTACCACTCCAATTACACAGTAGGTAGACCATATTTTATTCACAATTTCCAGGTTTCATGGATTTTCTAGTTTTGGAGCTACTTTTGCAAATTTAAATGACTTATGTCGATTTCCCAAAGTAACTCAAATTTGAAAATGAGTATTTTTTGTGAAGGAAGTACGAAACCAAGGTGCAAAATGGCACCACTCCAATTTCCAAATAAAGTAGATCATATTCGATGGACAATAAATACAGAAAGAAAGAAAAACATGTATTTACCGAGTGTAACACTCGGTAAAGTTTCTTGGCTCTCATTGGTTGGAAGGTAGTGCCACGGATCGATGATGTGCCAAGCATACAACCACACATCTTGTATCTCTCTAAAGATCACAGCCGCACATGTCGCTACCACAACAAACACAAACACACTCATGTATATATGCATCTCACACACACATCCACACACTATCATATCCTCTCTCTCGTCTCTCATCTCTCTTAGAGCATCTCCAGCCGCACCCCTAGGACACCCTCCCAAGCACCTTTTTTAGCACTCACGATAGAAAAAGTCCCAGCCATGCCCCCATGACGTTGTTTTGCGCCGGATTTGGGAAAAACTAGCCTCGATGACCCCAACCCAAACCCAGCCCCCGAGCGACACTTGGGACGTTCGACGCTATTTCTGCATGCACAAACCCCAGCCTCTCTCTCCTCTCTCTCTCCTCCCTTTTTCTGCTAGGCCCACCCATGTGCATGCAAAAAAGGAATCTCCTCTCTCTCTACATGTGTTCGACTGGGTGGGGGCGTCTGGAAATATCCCCCCCAGTGCATGAATTCTGCCGGGGCAACCCAGGAGGCCGAAAAACATATCTTGGGGGGCACAACGGCTGGAGATGCCATGGACGGCTCGAAGCACGCCGGCGGAGGACTTGAGCAGTCGCAGCACGCCGTAGCGGACTCCGATAAGAGCATCTCCAGTCGCGTCCCCAACAGCCCCCCAAGCCCCATTTTTATCACCAATGCTAAAAAATGTCTCAGTCGTGCCCTAGGACCTTGTTTTCCGCCGGTTTGGGCCGAAATTGGCACATGCGGAACTAGGCCGAACCAAGCGCGCCGGGGGCGCTTAGGGGTACCGGCTGAAGCAAAAAGGCGCGTGGGGCCGCACTATTGGTGTCACCTACTGATTTTCCCGTTGTTTCCCTCCTTTTCCCTCCCCATCATCCACATTCCCCCCATCGTTCCCGTTATTCTCTTCATCTCTCTCCATCTCTCCTCGTGCCATGCCACCGAAGAAGTACGCCACCCCTCGCCAAGCCACCAAACCTGCACCACCAAAGGCGAGGAAGCCTAGGGCGCCGATGGCAAGGCCCCCGGGTTGACGAACACGTAGTGGAAGGATGACGTTCAACGCTGGTCGGCGATGACCACCGATCGGCAAAATAGGCTCATCATGAAGAAAGCCAGGGATGCGACGGTGGAGCAGGAGGCGTTGTCTCGCTCAGCCATGGCGAACGATCGGCCGATCTTTTCGCCTCAACAAGCGGGCCCGTTCTCGCAAGGCGCGTGGGACAGCCAGCAGAGTGTTGCATCACTGACCAACTTCCCGTCACTGGCATGGGGCTATGCACCCTCGCCGGAATATGTCAACGGCGACGCCCTTGGCGGCTTCAACCCCAAAATCACCTTCACGCGCACTCGTTACACGTTCACCGCATGCCACAATGCCCAATATGGCTACTCACCAACGTAATCGGGTTCGTCTACGGCTCTGCACAGCCCTGCCTTTTGCACCGGGTTCGGCGCCACAGTTCAGCAACACCGACGCCAAGATGGAGAAGATCATCAACAATGGCTTGGCCACCGCCGCGTCATGCCCCGACTTTGGCACGGAAGAGGAAATGCTGGACATCAGCGACGACATGGACGACTTCGAACCCAACGAAGTCGAGGAGGAGGTGGAGGATATAGAACCAGCAGAGCCGGAGTTGGCGAGGAGCAAAGGAAGAAAGAAGAAGAAAAGGACGGCTAGCGAAAAGCCGACTGAGCCCCACATCAAGTGGACGGCAAAGGAAGACGAGTGCCTCTCCGAAGCATGGAAGATGCTCAGCATGGATCCGATCACCAGCGTGAATCAAAACACCGACACGTACTGGAGAAGGATCAAGACGGTGTTCGGCGAGAACAAGTTGGTTGACCCTGAGTTCGCCAGCATACACATGGACCGCGGCGACAAGGCCATGTCCAACCATTGGGCGAGCATCCAACTAGCGTGCAACAAGTGGCATGGGATTCAGGAAGAGGTCCAGGCTCGCCCTGAGAGTGGTGCCAACATCGAACAACAGGTACGTCCACGACTCATCGGTCCACAATCTTCACTGTGTTCTTCGCTGACACCTGTTCTTTGTGTTGATTGTTCAAATGTTCGAGATGTTCCGTCGGGATAGCAAAACCGATGCCGACTTCAAGTTCCTTCGCATGTTCACTAGGATCGAGTCATGCGAGAAATGGGCGGAGGTCCAGCTAGCTCATGCCAACACCAAGGACAACGTGTACAACCCGGACGCGCATGTCTCGAGGGCGGCAGAAGGGTGACCTGATGGCAACAAGTAGGCAAAGAAGGCCAGGGACTCGGCGCCTGCCGCCGAATAGCTGTAGGCGTCGGTCGACCAATGCATCACCGATGCCAAGAGCCACTCTACATTGAAACAGGAGAAGTCAGAGGCGAGGTGGTCGGCGTTGATGGGGAAGCAGGACGCCAAGATCTACCTTCTCAGGACCAACATCGCTGCGAAGAAGCGCAACAGCGACCACGCCAACACCGAGCACTACGAACCTGATGCCTACACGGATCTCTCCCGCCTCTACGGGAGGTGAGGAATTTGTCATTTGAGTCCTATGTCTCCCGCCTTTTTGTGCGCCGGACTATTGGCATATTGATCGCCGGACTGTGGTGGCGATCATCAGCCTGTGGCATGATGGACGCCGACCTGTGGCATGATGGATGCCAAATATGCGTAGTTTTTTGGTAGCAGGAAAGAAAACTTTGAATTTTATGCGCCTCTACGGCCAAAACTCAGGAGTGCAACTGGGAACTTGAGCCCCCCACCCTAGCCGAAAAAACCACCAGCTGGAATGCTTAGCGCCTTCACTAGACGCCCTGGGGGCAAATGGATGGAGATGTTCTAAAGCCGCCACCTTGAGGCACGAGTCAAGGTTGACATGCGGTCTATCTAGGCTCGGTTCGCCCGCATGCGATGCCAAAGTACTCCGCCAAGGACGACACCTTCAGGCTGCCATCCCTGGTGCTTGATGACCCACAAGTATAGGGGATCAATATTAGTCCTTTAAATAAGTAAGATTGTCGAACCCAACGAGGAGAAGAAGTTAATGATAAGCGGTTTTCAGCAAGATAATTTCTGTAGGCACTGAAATTGTAAGTAGCGAGTAGATTGATAGCAAGGTAATTTGTATCGAGCAAGTAACAGTAGCAATAGGTAAGGTGCAGCAAGATAGCCCAATCCTTTTGTGGCAAAGGACAGGCCATAACAGTCACTAGTAATAGGAAAAGTGTTCTTGAGGGTACACGGGAATTTCGTCTAGTCACTTTTATCATGTTGGTTTGATTCGTGTTCGCTACTTTGATAATTTGATATTTGGGTGGACCGGTCCTAAGGTGCTGTTCTTACTTGAACTAATAACCTACTTATGATTAACCCCCTCGCAAGCATCCGCAACTATGATAAAAGTATTAAGAAAAAGTCTAACCATAGCATTAAACATGTGGATCCAAATCAGCCCCTTACGAAGTAGTGCATAAACTAGGGTTTAAGCTTCTGTCACTCTAGCAACCCATCATCTAATAACTACTCCACAATGCATTCCCTTAGGCCCATTAATGGTGAAGTTTCATGTAGTCGACGTTCACATGACACCACTAGGAGAATCACAACATACATATCATCAAAATATCAAACACATATCAAATTCACATGATTACTCGCAACATGACTTTTCCCGTGACCTCAATAACAAAGGTAACTACTCACAAATAATATGCATGCTCAAGATCAGAGGTGTATTGAAAAGCATAATGGATCTAAACTTATAATCTACCACCCAATAAACCATATAGTAATCAACTACACAAGGTAATCAACACTACTAGTCACTCACATGTACCAATCTGAGGTTCCGGTACAAAGATTGAACACAAGACATGAAGTAGGGTTTGAGAGGAGATGGTGCTGTTGAAGATGTTTACAAAGATTGGCCTCCCAAAGATGAGAGGGGTGTTGGTGATGACGATAGCTTTGATTTCCCCCTACGGGAGGGAAGTTTCCCCGGCGGAATCGCTCCGCCGGAGGGCAAAAGTGCTCCTACCCAAGTTCTGCCTCGAGGCAGTGACGCTTCGTCTCGAAAGTCATCCTCTGATTTTTTTCTAGGTAAAGTGTGACCATATACCATAACATGGGCACCGAAGGTGGGCCGAGGTGGCCAAAACCCATCAGGGCATGACCAGGGGGTCTGGCATGCCCTGGTGGGTTGTGCCCACCTGGGAGGGCCCCTCCGGTAGTTTTCTACTCTAGTATTTTTTTAGTAAATACAAAAATAATCTCCGTAAAATTTCATCTTCATTGGAGATGTGCAGAATTGGTATCTCCAACGTGCTTTTCTTGGGTCTAGAATTCGAGCTGCCGGTATTCTCCCTCTTTGTGTAAACCTTGCATATTATGAGAGAAAAGGCATTAGAATCACTACCCCAAGCATTATTATTCAACAAAACAAAGTAAATAATAGTAGGAAATCATTATATAAAATGGACATATCAACTCCCCCAAGCTTAGACCTCGCCTGTCCTCAAGCGAAAGCCGATATTGAAAAGCATGTCCACGTGGTTTGAGAGGGAGGTGTCGACAAAAACAAAATATGAACATAGAAGCACCATGCTTATTAATATAACAGCAAAAAGCTCTAACGTAAAATTTATTCTAAATTTTTTTATTATCATATAGCTTCTCATGAACAAGTAACAATTCATCACAACATAGAAGTATGAGGCATAAACCTTATTAGGACCAACAAACTATGTTCTCAGTCAACTTTGCAACTACAATTCATGATATTTTCAAGAAGGGTCTCATGTCGGAGCCTTTTGGCAAGTCCACATACTCAACCATTATTTAGTCTTCTATGATTGCTAACCCTCAGGACATACCCATGAACAATAAGTTTCAACCGGACACGTAGGAAAATAGGGGCTTATAGTTTCGCCTCCCAACTCACTCACCTCAAGGGTGATGTCAACAATAATAACTCATGCCCACCCATATCCAATTGGATATATGTGCCTAGATCTTTCCTCACCTCATGTTGCTTGCAAAAGAAAAAGTAAAAAGGAATAGGGAAAAATACTTTGACTCTTGCATAAAAGTAAATTCATAAAATTAAAAGATAGGCCCTTTGCAGAGGGAAGCAGATGTTGTCATGCGCTTACTGGTTTGTGTGCCCAATCCATTGATGTAAAAGAACGTCACGATATATTGCCCCCTATGATAGCAACTTTTATTATGTAGTCCGTCGCTTTTATTACTTTTCCATCATAAGTTCGTATAACGCTCAATTTTCTCTTACATTAATTGATCAAAACACTTTTAGAAGAAATTTTTATTTCCTTATTGCATCGGCGACAACTTACTTGAAGGATCTTTCTCGATCCATAGGTAGGTATGGTGGACACTCAAAGAAAGAATTTGGTTTGGGTTTTTTTGACTCACAAGTAGTATATCTACTTAGTGCAGAGTTTTTTGCTAGCAAAGATATTGAGCAAGCACCACATGTTAAAGGATCTATGACGATATAACTTCTATGTGGATATGAACAAACATAAATCATGACGTTGTCTTCCTTTCCCAATGTCAACAATTTTGATATATAATATTTAATGGGTGCTCGCAATCATAAAAGATGTCCAAGATAGTGTATTTGCATGTGAATCTTTGCTTCCCTAATTAATTATTTCATGAATTGCATCATTGACCGATCCTATGTTTGTTAATCTCCAATAAGTTTTACTACTTATACTTTTCCTTATGTGATGTCATTACTCACTATAAGATTAGCATATGATACTTTTCATTTATTTTCTTTTCCTTTTTTTGATTGAAACAAGAAAATAGAGAGGCAAAAAACTCAAACTAACTTTATTATATAACTCTCACTCGATTACAAAGATAGGTAGGCCACGGAACTAACGCATGAAAATAGATCATGCTAAACTTTTATTCAACTAAAGCAAAGGGAAACTAAAGATCGAACTAAAATAGGTCAAGGTGAATAAAAGTAATGGTGATACGATACCGGGGCACCTCCCCCAAGATTGGCTCAAGCCAAGGGGAGTTCCCATACCCGTGTACTTAAGTGTCCTTTGGTGGTGGTGATGAAGAAGGTGGGGGAGTTGATGTAGGTGGTGGTGATCATGTAGCAAGCTTGTCCTCCAGCTTCCAGGGCAAGGGATCCCCATCAAAGGTTGACGCTAGAGTCCCCTAAGTCCTGCAACTGGCAGTTAAACTCATACATTTAAAGCTCGCTTCATATTCGAAGAGTTGGTTTTGAAGATCATAAACTTGGCTCTATAGAAAATTAATTTTCTCGTTGAGGGCGGAGATGATGTCCTTCATGGACCAACCATCCACCGTCTGATCACGGGTGAATTCCGTGATCATGGAGTGATTGGCACTAAGTCCACGCTCCACCATCTTCTGGCACTTGAAGATTTCCTGTTCCACGGCCTCGAGCCTAGCCTCCACACTCCTGGTCTTCATGAGTCCCTGAAAATCCCGGAAGTGGAGCACCCCCTCACGCATCTCAATGGCTTAAGGGTTCTTCATCACCTCCGACAAGTATGGTTGATGACCTTCTCAAAGAACTTGTCCTTGGAGGAGCTTGGTGGAGCCATGGAGGTCTAGATATGATAAAAAAACAGCAAGAAACAAGAACAGAGGATTTTTTGCGATGTGGTCGTCAAAATAGTCGGGGGTATATATAGAGAATTTTTATTCTAGTGAAACAAGTATATGGAAGGAAAACATAGTCAGGAAGGCATCCGAGGTGGGCACAACCCACCAGGGTGCGCCCAGGGGTGCCTGGCACGCCCTGGTGTATCGTGCTCACCTCGATCACCTTCTAGTTTATTTCTTTATTTCCAAAATTTTAAAATATTCCAAAACTGGCAGAAAATATTTTGTGGATTTTTCGGAGTCTGTTTACCTACCGTATCACATACCTCCTATTTTTAAGAATTCTGGAGTGTTCCGGAAGGTTTCTTTTATGTGCTCCTCCGGTGTCATGGTTTGGATAACATTGCTTTCAACGTTAATAGGCATACCTGAGATATAATGCTTAATTCTTTGTCCATTGACCACCTTCGGGTTAGTACCTTTGGCATTATTAATCTTGATAGCTTGAGAACGATAAACTTCTTTGATAATATATGGTGCTTTCCATTTGGAGAGAAGCTTTCTTGCAAAAAATCTTAAACGGGAGGTGAACAAAAGAACATAGTCTACTATTTTGAATTCCCGCTTTTGGATTCTTTTGTCAGGCCATCTTTTTCTTTTTCTTTGAATAGCCTAGCATTTTCATACACTTGGGTTCTCCATTCATCTAGTGAGCTAATATCAAATAGCCTCTTCTCAACATTAAGTTTGAAATCATAGTTGAGTTCTTTAATTGCCCAAAATGCTTTATGTTCTAATTCTAGAGGCAAATGACAAGCTTTCCGATATACCATTTTATATGGAGACATACCCATAGGATTATTATAAGCTGTTCTATTGGCCCAAAGTGCATCATCTAATTTGTTAGACCAATTCTTACGAGACCTATTGACAGTTTTTTGTAATATTAATTTTATTTCTCTATTGCTAAGTTCAACTTGACCACTAGAGTGAGGATGATAGGGTGATGTGATTCTATGGTTAACATCATATTTAGCAAGCATCTTACGGAAAGCACCATGGATAAAGTGTGAACCACCATCGGTCATTAAATATCTAGGGACTCCAAACCTCGGGAAGATAACCTCTTTAAGCATTTTAATGGAGGTGTGGTGATCAACACTACTAGTTGGAATAGCTTCTACCCACTTAGTGACATAATCAACCGCAAGCAAAATAAAAGTGTACTAGTTGGAGGAAGGAAAAGGTCCCATATAAACAAAACCCCAAACATCAAATGGTTCAATGGCAAGTGAATAATTCATAGGCATTTCCTGAAGCTTATCGATATTACCAATTATTTGACATTCATCACAAGATAAAACAAACTTAGGGGCATCCTTGAAGAGAGTAGGCTAATAAAAACAAGATTTCAATACCTTATGAGCATTTCTATCTCCTGCATGATGTCCTCCATAAGCTTCGGAATGACACTTCCATGGGATTTATTTATGTTCATGCTCAAGTGCACAACATCTAATTATACCATCTACTCCTTCTTTATAAAGATGTGGGTCATCTCAAAAGTAATGTCTTAAGTTATAGAAGAATTATTTTTCTTTTGTTGTTATGTGAAGTTAGGTGGTATATATTTAGGAACAATGTAATTACCATAATCAAAATACCATGGAGTGTTTCAAGAGACATTTATTGCAGCTAATTGTTCATCAGGGAAACTATCATCAATAGGTAGTGGGTCACCAAGAATATTTTCTAACCTAGACAAGTTATCATCTACGGGGTTCTCAGCTCCCTTCCTGTCAACAATGTGTAAGTCAAATTCTAGGAGCAAGAGAACCCACCTAATGAGCCTAGATTTAGCACCTTTCTTTTCCATAAGGTATTTTATAGCAGCATGATCGGTGTGAATAATAACTTTGGAATCAGCAATGTAGGATCTAAATTTATGACAGGCAAACACAACTGCTAAAAATTATTTTTCTGTAGTAGCATAGTTTCCTTGGGCACTATCTAGAGTTTTACTAGCATAATGCATAACATTCAATTTCTTATCAACTCTTTGTCTCAGGAAAGCACCAACAGCATAATCACTAGCATCACACATAATTTCAAAAGGCAAGCTCCAATCAGGTGGTTGAACGATAGGTGCAGAGGTTAGGGCTTTCTTGAGTGTTTGAATGGCTTCCACACAATCATCATCAAAAACAAAAGGAATATCCTTTTGCAGAAGATTAGTAAGAGGCCTAGAAATTTTAGAGAAGTCTTTAATGAACCTCCTATAAAATCCAGCATGACCAAGGAAACTTTGAATGCCTTTAATATCTTTAGGACATGGCATTTTCTCAATTGCATCAACTTTAGCTTTATCCACCTCAATACATTGTTCAGATATTTTATGCCCCAAGACAATGCCTTCATTAACCACAAAGTGTCACTTCTCCCAATTTAAGACGAGATTAGTTTGTTCACATCTCTACAAAACTCGATCAAGGTTGCTTAAGTAATCATCAAAAGAAGTTCCGTAAACAAAAATATCATCCAGGAAAACCTCCAAAATCTTTTCATAAAAATCACAGAATATAGCAGTCATACATCTTTGAAAGGTAGAAGGTGCATTGCATAAACCAAAAGGCATGCGTCTATGAGCATAAGTTCCAAAAGGGCAAGTAAAGGTAGTTTTCTCTTGATAAGATTGTGACACGGGTATTTGAGAGAAACCATAATATCCATTTAGGAAACAAAAGTGTGTGTGCTTAGATAATCTTTATAGCATTTGATAAATGAACGGTAGAGGATAATCTAGTAGCTTTATTTAATTTTCTAAAACCAATTACCATTCTATAGCCAGTGACAATTCTTTGTGGAATGAGTTCATTCTTATCATTGGGAACAACAGTAATACCTCCTTTCTTTGGGACACAATGAACGGGACTTACCCATATACTATGAGCTATGGGTAGATTATACCTGCTTCTAGAAGCATTAATATTTCAGTTATTACCACTTATTTCATCTTAGGATTCAATCGTCGTTGGTGATCAACAAAGGGTTCAGCATCAGCTTCCATATTAATCTGGGGCTGACATAGAGTGGGACTAATGCCCTTAAGATCATAAAGAGTATATCCAATAGCAGCCTGGTGCTTCCTTAGAACTTTTAATAATCTTTCTTCTTCATGTTCTGAAAGGTTAACACAAATAATAACATGATATATCTTTTTCTCATCAAGATAAGCATACTTCAAAGTGTCAGGCAATTGTTTCAAGTCAAACACAAGATCACCTTTAGGTGGAGGAGGACCTCCAAGAGTTTCAATAGGCAAATTGTGTTTCAAGAGAGGTTGTTGTTCGAAGAAAATTTGATCTAGTTCATTTCTTTTAGGCAAGTGCAAATCATTTTCATGGTCTAGCAAATATTGTTCTAATGGATCAGTAGGAGGCATGATACGTCTCCAACATATCTATAATTTATGAAGTATTGATGCCATGTTTACAATAATTCGACATGATTTTGGTATGATTTTACTAGAACTAACCCAGACTGACGCTGTTTTTAGCAGAACTACCATGGTGTCATTTTTTTGCACAAATAAAAGTTCTCGGAATGGGCTGAAAATTTATGATGATTTTTATGGACTAAAAGCGACCCCCGAAGCATTGGAGTTGGGACAGACGATCCACGAAGAGGCCACAAGCCAGGAGGGCGCCCCCTGGCCGCACCAGGTTGGATTGTCGTCGCCTCCTGGCCCCCCTTGACTTGTTTCCGATGCCAAAAATTCCTATAAATACAAAAAACTCCAAAAAGAAACGTAGATCAGAAGTTCCGCCACCGGAAGTCTTTATAGCCACGAAAAACCAATCTTGGCCCTCTCCGACACCCTGTGGGAGGGGGTTACCATCACTAGAGGCCATCTTCATCATTCCGGAGGGGCCATCATCACCATGGAGACCAAGGACCAGAGGGAGAACCTCTTCCCACCTATAGGGGAGGCCATGGAGGAGGAAGCACAAGGGGGGAGACCCTCTCCCCCCCTCTCTCGGTGGTGCCAGAGTGCCATCGGGGGAACCATCGCCGCGGTGATCATCCTGATCAACATCACCTTCTTCATCACCGTCCTCATATCTTTTAGGAGGTCCACTCTCCTGCATCTTGCTGTAATCCCCTACTTGAACATTGTGCTTTATGCCACATATTATGATCCAATGATGTGTTTCCATCCTATGATGTTTTAAGTAGATTTATTTTGTCTTATGGCTTGACTGATGATCTAGATTGGTTTGAGTTGTATGCTTATTTTGGTGCTGTCCTATGGTGCCTTCCGTGCCATGCACACATGAAGGATTCCCGCTGTAGGGTGTTGCAATATGTTCATGATTCACTTATAGTGGGTTGCTTGAGTGACTGAAGCATAAACCCGAGTAAGGGGGTTGTTGCGTATGGGATAAAGGGGACTTGATGCTTTAATGCTATGGTTGGGTTTTACCTTAATGATCTTTAGTTGTTGCGGATGATTTTTTGATTTACAATCATAAGTGCATATAATCCAAGTAGAGAAATTATGTTAGCTTATGCCTCTCCCTCATATAAAATTGCAATAATGATTTTTGATCTTGTTAACAATTGCCTAGGACAATTCCGCACACCGACCCATCATTATTCCACACTCGCTATTTGTAATATATTATAATATATTCTAACTTTTATGATAACAGCACCTATTTTTATATTTTTGTTCTTCGATATCATGCAAAGCTATTCTCTTCATACCCACATCGTAGTTGTATTTCTTGTTTCTAGTTGGAAGCAAACGTTCGGCGTACATAGAGTCATATCAGTGGCGGATAGGACTTGAGAGAATATTGATCTTAACTTTACCTCCTTGTGGGTTCGACAGTCCATACTTATCACTTCCACCTTTGGAAATTGCTACGATGATTCCTGGAACTTGGGGATTATCAAGACCTTTTTCTGGCGTCGTTGCTAGGGAGCAATAGCGTGGGGTTGATATTCTCGTGCGTGCTTGTTTGCTTTCTTCACTAAGTAGATTTTGTTTTCCCTTTTTGCTTTATTTAGTTGTGGGTGAAACAAAAAAATGAAAAATACAAAAATATTTATTTGCCTCTTATGCCTTGGAAGTTTTTCAAAAAGAGAAGTGATTGGAAGGTTGTGCATTGGAGAAGTGAGGGTTGACCTTGAACACTTGTGTTCATGATCATGGAAACAATGTGAATTTTTCATGGAAGATTCTAAAAAATAATTATACCCTTGTATAAATCCATTTTATTATAAAAATAATGTGCCAAGATTTGCTTTTAGGATGATTAGATTGCTTGTTTGGTGTGTGCACTGCAAAAACAGAAACTTTGGCTGTAGTGCGTGAATTTACATTGTTTACTGGAATGTCAAAAGTTTCTGAAATTTTTACACAGTACTTCTATGCAAAAATATTATTTTTTCCTAAATTTTCAGAAGTTTTTATATTACATAAGTATACAAAGTTTCCAGATTTCTATAGACTATCCTGGTTTTGACAGATTCTGTTTTCTATGCATTGTTCTCTTATTTTGATGAATCTATGGGTTGTATCGGGGGGTATGAACCATGGTGAAGTTGGACTAAAGTATATATAATGCTAATATGAATTTTGAATGAGTTCTCAACAGTACTTAAAGTGGTATTTTGCTTTATTATACTAATGGATCTCATGAGGATTTTGTCAAGTTTTGTGTGAAGTAAGTGCTCGAAGATCGAGGAGGTACCAATATAAGAAGAATACGGAGAGAGAATAGTTCAAGCTTGGGGATGCCCAAGTCACCCCATGTAAATATTTCAAGGAGACTCAAGGACCTATGCTTGGGGATGCGCCGGAAGGCATCCCATCTTATTCTTCTACAACTTTCGGTATACCTCGGTTTTTGTTTTGTTCAGATGATATGCGTCTTTAGTGTTTTTGTTTTCCTTTATGCACCCTTCTAGTATGAGATAGTCCTTCATTGATTTGTAGAATGATTCATGTGATTCACTTAAATATTTTGAGTATGGCTTTGTATAATGCTCTTTGTGCTTCACTTAAATCTTTTGATTATGGCTTTGTAGAATGCTCTTTGTGCTTCACTTAAATCTTTCGAGTATGGCTTTATAGAATGCCTCGCGTGCTTCACTTATATATTTTGAGCTTGGATATTGGTTAATCTATATTAAACGTAGAATGCTATATGAACTTCACTTATATATTTTAGAGTATGAACAAAACTATCATCGGAATTAGGGTTGGAAGAGTATTGACGAGGATATGTACCTAGGGTAGGGTCCTAGGCAAGGCCTACATACCCTACCTAAGGACACTACATTGGAGGACTTGAAGATCAAGCATAAGCTTCCGACTGGATTACATGGGATGTTCAAGTCACTCGACATTCGATTCACTTGGAGTCTTCTTCCTCCACTCGACAGTCGCCTGTCACTCGCTAGACCTCATTCTCAGTCGACACCAGAAGACCAGGAGCCACCATTAGGAGGCCAACGGGCAGTCGTTGGTCCTTCATCATTAGTAGCATTTATTATGTACGTTACCAGTAACGCCAGCCTTTTGAACCCACGATCGGACCCTTAGATGCTGGGCACTTATGAGGGGCAGCGAACTCTATATAAGCCGCCCCTCCCCTCTGGCACAAGGGTTCGCGACCATTGTAATCTTAACATTCCACATGACATAAGCTCCCGAGCACTGAGACGTAGGGATGTTACCTCCACGAGAGGGTCCTGAACTCATACATCCGTGTGTACACCCTCGCCGTAGCTAGGACCGCGCCCTCTCCTTTCGTACCCCTACCTTCTACTGTCAGGCTCACTCGCACGATAGTTGGCGCCCACCGTGGGGCAGGCGTCTAAGCGACTTCCGACGAGGTTGTGTTTTCCATCGTTCGACATGTCTTCCGGCGGTGTTTTTGCTTTGGGCCACGAGATCTGTTTCGGTGCACTCGCCTTCATCGCCGACGATTCGGCATGGCTTAAGGAAGCGCCTCTCGATGTCGAGGCGCTCCCAGTCCGTGGGGCCACACACTTCTGCGCGAGTTCCTACGGCGTGTTGCTGCATCAGCCGTCGACTCCCTATACATCGGCTCCCCTCGCTGTCCTCGGTCGCAAGCGGTCTGGCCGCTCACGACTCCAGCGCTGGGTCAAGCACGCAGTGGCGCATCGAATTTCTTCTCCGCAGATTGCAACGCTCGAGCCTGCCGAGTCTCTTCATGGCGTGTTCGAGTCGGATTCCGATCCGTGCGGTATCCTTTCCGAGTGCGAGAGTTGCGATCCGGTAGCGGAGGTCCTTATGGTGGGATCTCATCAAAGCCCGCCACCGGGCTTTGGCCACGACAAGCGTGATGCTGGTGGTGCGTCGAGTGAACAGCCAAGTCGTGAGGGGGAGGTTTTTCATACCCCCATCGTTGGTACGGCCGCTAAGGCCCAGGCCTTGGAGTCCACGTGCATTCGGCTGGAAGAGCTCCAGCGAGAACTCGACGAATGTGCTCGCCAGCGTCCACCTGTTACCAGTCGACGACCGCGACAGCTGTTCCCGACTGGCTCCCACAACGATGTTGAGGTATATCAAACTCCTATGTTAAATGTTGCAACTGCTACTAGGATAGCAGATTCTATTCAGCCGTCACGGTCAGAGGCTGGAAGAGGGTTGATGCAGATCAGAGCATTGTTAGATGCAACACAATGTCAGAATTCTGTAGTTTCACAGTCCCGCAACAGGATACACAGCAACTCGCCCAGGGCCAAAACCGTTTAGTCTGCACACAACCCTAGATCGCCCCTGCGTCATAGGGGTGGGGGCTTTCACGAGGATCAGTTCAGAGGTCAGCCTCACCATGAAGACCACCGTCGAGTGCCCGCTCCTCTGCAGGGCGGTCCGCGTGTGCCCCGGCACCCGGACGATAGGCGCTTGTTTGGTGATGAACGGAATGCGGAGTTTGATGCTCGAGATCTCCTCACCCAGAAACGGATCGACAGGGGCAGATCCCATAGAGAAGGCCAAGATAGAGACTTTCCGAGTGGTAGCTCAGTCGTGATTTTTGGTCCTTAGTGTTTTAGCAGAGCCATCCGTTCTGTGGAGATTCCCCCCAACTTCAGGTTGGCGGCTGGGATCGAAAAAATTTCTGGCAAGTCCAAGCCAGAGACTTGGTTAGATGATTACCGAGTGGCTGTACAGAATTGTGGCGGCAATGACAATGTCGCAATGAAGCACCTATCCTTGATGCTAGATGGTTCATCTCGATCTTGGTTGAATCGCTTGGCTCCTTCCAGTATATATTGCTGGGAAGATCTTGCCCGAGTATTTATCCGAACCTTCGAGGGCACGTGCAAACGTCCTGCAGATCTGGTCGAGTTATAGCATTGTGTCCAGAAGCCTGATGAAACTTTGAGAGATTATATTCAGCGGTGGTCCACTTTGCATCATACAGTGGAGAATGTGTCAGAACACCAGGCTGTGTGTGCTTTCAAGGCCGGTGTGAGATACAGGGAGCTATACCTAAAGTTCGGGTGCACGTGTGATATTTCACTCGGCAAGATGATGTAAATTGCCACTCGGTACGCCAATGGCGAGGAAGAAGACCGCCTCCATAGCGGGAAAGAAAAGGCAGTCGCCAATGAGGCTGGTGGCAGTAACAATCGGAAACAGAAGCGAAAAGCTGAGGGTCCGGTTCAAGCAGAAGCAGCAGGACTGGCGACCCAATCAGAAAACAAGGGCAAGGCTAAAGCACCGTATGCCCCCAAGAAAGGGAAAAATCAGTCAAGAACTGATATCATGGATCAGCCGTGTGTAATTCACACGGGGAAAGATGCGGAAGGCAATGTGATTTTGCTCAAGCACACCACTCGGCAGTGTCGAACCATTATCCAGCAATTCAAAGGGGACCCGCCAAGTGATAAATCTCCTGAGAAGGGTGATGAAGATGAAGACAAAGAAACATTCCCTGATGTAACTGCAACACTTGTGATTTTTTGCTGATGTCGAGAGCAAGAGTCGAATGAAATTCATCAACAGAGAAGTCAACATGGTTGTGCCTGCTACCCCCACTTACCTCAAGTGGTCCCAGTATGCTATCACATTCGATCAGACAGACCATCCTACTCATGTGGCCACTCTCGGTCGACATGATCTGGTAGTTGATCTGGTGGGGGGGACACTCGACTCAGAAAGGTCCTCATGAATGGTGGCAGCGGCCTAAACATTCTCTATGCGGATACCCTGAAAGGGATAGGCATTCCAATGTCCCGACTGAGTGAAAGCAACATGCAATTTCACGGGGTCATCCTAGGGAAGAAGGCCAAGTCACTCGGCCAAATAGCATTGGATGTGACATTCGGGAATGACAAAAATTTCCAAAAAGAAAAGCTGACGTTTGAAGTCATGGATTTCTAGAGTGCCTGCCATGCCATTTTTGGTCGACCCTTTTATGCACGTTTCATGGCCCGACCATGTTATGTGTATCTCAACTTGAAGATTCCAGGCCCTAAGTGTGTGATCACGGTCACTGGCAATCGACAGTGGGCCGAAGAATACCTCCAGCAAGGCTCCAAGATCGCTGATCACCAGATGGCCATGGTCGAGCTGGAAGAGTACAAGAAAACCGCCGACCCTGCTGATTTGGTCCATGCAAAGAAGCCGGCTTCCGAGTCGGCATTTCAGTCAGCAGGGGAAGTGAAGAAGGTGCACATCCACTCGACAGATTCTACTGCTGTCCCGACGAATATCTCATCAACACTCGACAGCAAATAGGAAGCCGAGCTCATCCAGTTCCTCCGTGAGAACTGGGATATCTTTGCATGGACGCCTGGTGACATGCCGGGGGTCCTAGGGAGCTGGCTGAGCACCGTCTGAGAGTGGATCCGAAAGCCAAACCCGTCAAGGAGCATTTGCGTCATTCAGCAGCGGAGAAGCGCAAGGCAATCGGCGAAAAGGTGGCCCGTCTCTTGCAAGCCAAGTTCATTTGGGAGATTTACCACTCCGAGTGGCTCCCAAATGTTGTGATGGTGCCAAAGAAAGATAAGTCTTTGCGTATGTGCATTGACTTCAAACATCTCAATCGGGTATGCCCGAAGGATCATTTTCCGCTCCCCCGCATAGATCAAATTGTTGACTCGACTGCGGGGTGCGAGCGTTTATCATTTCTGGATGCTTACTCTAGGTACCATCAGATCCGTCTGTTTGGCCCAGATGAAATAAAGACAGCTTTCATCACCCCATTCGGGTGTTTCTGCTACATCACTATGCCATTTGGTCTCAAAAATGCTGGCACACCTTTTATGCGCATGATTCAGAAATGTTTACTCGACCAGATCCCTCGGAATGTTGAGGCGTACATGGATGATATAGTGGTCAAGTCCCGCAGAGGTTCCGACCTGCTGGCCGACTTGGCCGAAACATTCGCCAATATTAGGAGATTCGACATAAAGCTGAATCCGGCCAAGTGTACTTTCGGCGTCCTTGGCGGCAAATTACTCGGTTTTCTCGTTTCCGTACGGGGGATCGATGTCAACCCTGAGAAAATCAGCGCCATTACCCGAATGAAGACTCCCGTGCGAGTGCATGACATTCAGAAGCTCATAGGTTGCTTGGCAGCATTGAGTCGATTCATTTCTCATCTTGGTGAGAAGGCTCTGCCTTTATATCAATTGATGAAGAAGTCCGGCACGTTTGAGTGGACTCCCAAAGCCGAAGTAGAGTTTGTTGAGCTCAAAGCTCTGCTCTCCGCCCAGCCGGTGCTTGCCGCCCCTGGCAGCAAAGAGCCCTTGCTCCTATACATCGCGGCCACAAACCAGGTCGTCAGTACAGTGCTAACTGTCGAGCGAAAAGAGGAGGGTAAAGCTTATAAAGTCTAGAGGCCAGTCTATTATGTCTCGGAAGTTTTGTCCCCCTCAAGCAAAGATATCCACACTATCAGAAGCTGGTTTATGGTATTTACCTATCAGCAAAGAAGGTGGCGCATTATTTCCAAGACCACTCAATTTCAGTCGTCAGTGATGCTCCTGTGTCCAAGATTTTCAATAATCGAGACGCATCAGGTCAAGTGGCTAAATGGGCAATCGAGCTTGGACAGTTTGACATCAGATTCGAAGCCAAAAAAGCAATCAAGTCCTAGGCGTTGGCAGATTTCATGGCCGAGTGGATTGAACAACAACAACCAATCCAAGTTCACCCGACGCATTGGACCATGTTCTTTGACGGCTCTAAAATGTTGAATGGGTCCAGTGTTGGTGTTGTCTTGATATCTCCCAGGGGCGACAAGTTCAGCTATGTCTTGCAAATTCACTTCGATTCCTCCAACAATGAGGCAGAATATGAAGCACTTTTGTATGGGTTGCGCATGGCTATTTCACTCGGCGTGAAGCACCTGATGGTTTATGGCGACTCAGATCTAGTGATGAATCAAGTGATGAAAGAGTGGGATGTTTGAAACCCCGCTATGACTGGGTACTGGAATGCAGTCAGAAAGTTGGAGAAGAAATTCGAAGGCCTGGAACTTCATCACGTTCCCCGACTGAAAAATCAGGCGGCCGACGAGCTATCCAAGATTGGGTCCACTCGACGGCCAGTCTCCAGTGGTGTGTTCTTAGAGCACTTGCACACTCCTTCGATACAAGAAGATCCTTTGACCGAAGAGCCCCCACAAGCTTTGAGTTCCACTGACCCGATAGAAGTCGATGTCCCTGCAGTGATTGATCTGGTCATGGAGATTCTAGTTATCACTCCCGATTGGACTATGCCTTACATTTCCTATATCCTCAGACAAGAGCTCCCCAAAGATGAAACAGAGGTTCGACAGATTGTGCACAGGTCCAAGGCTTTTACTGTGATGGGAGACCAACTGTTCAGAGAGAGTGTGATTGGCGTTACATAGCGCTGCATTTCCCCCGAGGAAGGTCGAATGATTCTGGATGAGATCCACTCGGGAACTTGCGGTCATCATGCATCCTCACGGACGATTGTCGCCAAAGCGTACAGAGCTGGTTTCTTCTGGCCCCGGGCTAATGAGATGGCTAAAGACATCGTCGATCACTGTGATGGATGCCAGCTCTATGCAAACTTGTCACACAAGCCGACCTCTGCTCTGAAGACAATTCCCCTCGCCTGGCCATTTGCTGTTTGGGGATTCAACATGGTTGGTCCCTTTCGGACCGGAAAAGGTGGTTTCACTCATTTGCTGGTTGAAGTATACAAGTTTACCAAGTGGATAGAAGCCAAGCCCATCAAGAAATTGAACTCCCGTATGGCGGTTACATTCATGAGAGAGATAATTTTCCGATACGACGTTCCTCACAGCATTATCACGGATGACGGCACCAACTTTGACTCGGAAGAATTCAGAAACTTCTGCACATCTCAGGGCACTCAGGTGGATCATGCATCTGTCGCTCACCCGCAAACCAATGGGCAAGTCGAGCGAGCCAATGGCCTCATCCTGCAAGGTCTAAAACCTAGTCTCATGCGCGACCTGGATCATGCCGCTGCTGCCTGGGTAACTGAGTTGTCGTCTGTGTTATGGGGCCTGAGAACTACACCAAATCGGTCGACTGGACGGACTCCTTTTTTCCTGGTCTATGGTGCTGAAGCTGTCTTGTCGAGTGACTTGTTTCACAATTCTCCTCGGGTGGAACTGTATTCTTAGGCTGAAGCCGAATAGGCTAGGCAGGATGGTGTAGATCTTCCGGAGGAAGAATGAGAGATGCCTTTGATCCGGACTACTGCCTATCAGCAGGATCTGCGGCGCTTCCATGCAAAGAATGTCAAGAGTCGATCATTTCATGAGGGAGACTTGGTGCTCTGAGTGAATCAACACCGACCTCACAAGCTTGCTCCTGCATGGGAAGGTCCTTTCATTGTCACTAAAGTGCTGAACAACGGAGCTTATTGTGACAGCCCCAGACCGACCTTCCAGAAGATTCCAGAAGATTCCCCTTTTATTTCTGTTCTCGTCATGTGTTCGTCTGGTTGTCGCATTCATCATCGCATCATTTGCATCATATGCATAGCATCGTCACCCGTTTTCAAAAACTTGCATCCGTTCGTAGTCGCCGGTTTTCATCGTTCTTCCCGTTGCCCGTTTCGAGACCAGCCACACACGCACGCGCCCGCGGCACCGTTAAATAAAACCGGTTTTAAGCACGCGCAAAAATATTCTCGGATTGAGTTGAAACTTGTCGTGCGGTCTTGTTATATTATAGGTAGACTGCCTGTCGATTTTCGTTGCGTTCTGATTTCGTTTGATGCCCCGTCGGTCGTCCGTAGCAGTGCGGTCATCGGTTATTGTCGGACGTTTCTCGGTGCTTTGAAACCTCTATGCCACGGGTCACCATTCTCTCTCTCTTCCCCTTAGCCCCTCTGCACAGTCGCCATACCCCCAAGCCTCCGCTTCCGGACGTCGCATCATCATCCGGCAGTCTGAAAACGGACAGAGCCGTAAACCTAGCCCGGAACCTATATATAGCCCCTAGCTCCACCTCGTTCCCCGTGCAACCCTAGCAGCCCTTCTCCCTCCTCCAGCCAGCCCGCCAAGCCCATCTGGGCCCGTTCGAGCCCATCCGGGCCCGTTCGAGCCCATCCGGGCCCGTTCGAGCCCATCCGGGCCCGAGTCGCGCCCGGAGCTCCTCCCGAGCTCCCATGGTGGTTCCTCCCGATCCTGCAGCTCCCCGTCGCCGCAGCTCCACCAGCCCTCGCCGGAGTGGCCCCTCGCCGGAGCCACCATCGCTGGACCTCATCGGACCGCCAACCCCCTCTTCCTCTCCTCCTTCCCCTCCTTCCTCTCCTCACCTAACCCTCCTCTCTCCCCCTCTGTTGTAGCGCCATGGCAGCCCGAACCGCCGCCCTGCCCCTCGCCACCGGACCTCTCGCCGCCGGGATTGGGACCCCCGCGGCCGATCCGCCGCTGCCCGGCCTGGTTCCGCCCATCCCCGCCCCCTCCGCTCGCCACTGCCTAGCCGCCGCCAGCCATCACAACCGCCGACGCTGCTCTGGTCGAGGACGAGTGCTCGAGCGCGCGTTGACCCCGCCAGCCTCCGTGCATGGGTCGGCCCAGCCGGTGCCCTAGGCCCAGCTCCCCTACCTGCCTGCTCCGATTGGGCCCAGGTCAGGCCCAATGGTGAGCCAGCCCCCCTGTTGTTTTTATTTATTTATTTATTTTAATTTTGCATATTTAAAAACGTGATAGAAATTAAACCGTAAGTCGGATCCAAATGTTTTATATATGAAAAGTAGTTAGAAAAATATATAGATTAATATTATGCCATTTGTATCCCTGTTTAAAATAATTAACATGTCATTTCCTGCATTTTTGGATATATGTCATAATATTGCATTTTCATAATTAATAAACCGTGCATCAAAATCAATAAAATCATATATCAAAAATGTCCATGTCTTTTGCATCGCATTTTCATGCATGAGATAATTGTCGGTATCATGTTTCCATATTGTTTGCATTATCGAATTGCTTTTCCGTGAATAGGCCTAATACCCGCATATTTAATTGTGATTAATTTCCTACATGAACCTATGCATATTATATATGTTTTCAGGGTAGAAAAACCCATAGGATTTATCGGTGCATTTAGTTTTGCCATTTGAGCATGTTGGTGTGCATGTCATTTATGCCGTGTTCCCCTTTTGTCTTTTTCGTAGGAATTACTCCGGGCATGATATGAATTAATTTTCAACATGAAAGTTGCTCTTTGGTATGTGTCCTAGTCCATGGACATTTTTCTTGTCATAGAAATGCATGTTTAGGTGTTTTTTTGGTGTTGTCAACTTGCTATAAAAATCTGATATTTAAGTCTGGAATCTGTTATATTTTGTTGCTGTCTTGCCATGTGATTTGCTAGTGATCTAGAAATCTTTTGTGGTAGGTGTAATGGAGTTATTTGTAGTTGATATTGCCCTCTAGCATGCTGTTAAGTTTCATGCCATAATATGATTTTTAGCATATAGTTTTACTGCTGTCAATATGCCTCCGTGATAAAAACTGCACTGTCAAAACTACTATTTTCACTAAGTCTGAAACTGTTTTCAACTAGCCTTCTTGTGAGCTTCCTACCTAGTGATCCATGCATGTTTTTGTTATGATTTGTGAAGATCAAATGAAGTGGATGTTGTATGATATTGCCCCATGCTTAGTTGTGCATTTTGGAGTATTGTAACTTGTTGTTTTCATATGTCCAAAATGCTAAGTTGCTGTTTTTGGCAGATTTCAACTAAAACTTGTTTTGTTGATTGTGGTTGAACCGTAGCTCCGTTTTGGGCATTCCATATACGAAACTTGCTTAGAATCTCATGTAGTTTCATGATAACTTGTTGCATTCATGATTTGAAATGGTTGTGGTGGTTTTTCCCATGCATTTGCATTCATGGCATGTGCATCTTGTGTTGCTCATATCTTTTAGACCGTAGCTCCGTTTGAGATGTTCCATATATGTAAAACGACTAGAATGACGTGTAGAATAACATGGTATGCTTTATTCTGCTGTTTAAAAAATATAAATATGATTAGTTCAGATCTGGACAAATTTCGAAATTATCATATGGGATCATTTCGGAAATGCTATAAGTTGTTTCCGAGCTCATTTAAGATGCCTAGATAGATAGTTTACTTATGCTTCCCCTCTTACCATGTTTACCAACATTTAATATTGTTGCGTACTTAACGGGAGTGAACTAAATAATTCGAATGTGGAGTTTCGTCAATATTGAGCTTCACTTAATGTGTAGCATTTGATTGTTGTGAATTGTCATGCCTTGCATATTTAAACCAGACATGCATCATATTTGTTTGCACATCGTGTCTTGCATATATTGTGGTGTATCTTGTGTTGATTGTTTGTTCGGATTGCTTCTTCTCAATAGAGTTCCGAAAGCGTTCGGAGTGTGAAGATTCGTTCGACTACGTGGTTCGTCTTCTTCATGGATTCGTTCTTCTTCGGAGCGGGATCTCAGGCAAGATGACACATTTCCCTGGATACCATTACTATCATTGCCATGCTAGTTGTCTCATCTTTTATCGTTATGTCTTGCTACCTACCACTTGTTAGATAAGCCTCCCAACATTGCCATGAAAAGCCTCTAACCTCTCCACATCCCAGCAAACCTTTGTTTGGCTTGTTACCGCTTGTTCAGCCCTTCTTATAGCGTTGCTATTTGCAGGTGCAAGTGCTTCCATGTGGCAACATGGACATTCTTTTGTTATATCACAATATTGCTGCTATTTAATTTAATGCACATATATACTTGGTAAAGGTGGAAGGCTTGGCCTTTTGCTCGGTGTTTTGTTCCACTCTTGCCGCCCCTAGTTACGTGTGAATCGGTGTTATGTTCCATAAACGAGCGCTCCTAACATGCTCGGGGTTGTTATGGGGACCCCCTTGATTTTCGGGTTAGAATAAAACTTGTCCAGCAAGGCCCAACATTGGTACTACATTTGCCTAAAACTAATAAAATTGCATAGGGACCCGCCGGCACCCGCGGATAATTAATCAACCACCGGATCAGTGCTCCTCATGAGTGTTGGTCCAAACTAGAGCACTGTGCGGGGCCAACCCGGGGCAACTCGAGAGATTTCTATCAGGCCTCCGTACACTAGCTTATCCGGTCATGTCCTGAGAACGAGATATGCGGCTCGTATCGGGTTCGTCGACACGTCGGGCGGCCTTGCTTTATTTGTTTTACCTTTCTCGAACGTCTCGAGTGAGGAACTCTGATTTTCTTCGGGCTATCTCGAGGTGTTGGATTTCCTTTGGAATTGCCTAGGAAGATCACGAGATCCGTGGTTGAGGTTATTCCCGTTGAGTGTGGTTAATTTGTGATGGACGAGTTGGAGCACCCCTGCAGGGTTAAATCTTTTCGAGAAGACGTGCCCGCGGTTATGTGGCAAACTTGGATACTTTGTTTAACACCCGGTCATAGCAAACTTGAAGTAAATTCTAATAAAATACACCAACCGTGTGCGTAACCGTGACTGTCTCTTCTCGTGAGTCCTTATTCGTAAGACAACACGGTGGGGTTACGATTGATGTAAGTAGGTGTTCAGGATCAGTTAGTGATCATTTCTAGTTCTCGTCTGTTATGCGTAGACCACCATACTTTACTTTCTATACTCGTAAGTTCGCCACTCAAATAGATGCTTAGTCGCTTGCTGTAGCCTCACCACTTAATCATACCTTACATATTAAGCTTTAATAGTCTTGATACCCTTGGAAATGAGATTGTTGAGTCCCTATGGCTCACAGATTACTACAACAACAGTTGCAGGTACAGGTAATGCGATGAATTGACGTGAGCGCGTTGCTTGATTTGATTTGGAGTCCTTCTTCTTATTCTTCATCAATCTTGGACGGGTTCCAGGCGGCAGCTTGGGATAGCGAGGGAGGATGTCATTTTATCATTTGATTTCGTCCGTAGTCAGACCCTGCTCTTATGTATGATGTTTGAGATGTTATTGTATTGATGTGACTCTGATGTAGCTTGTGGCGAGTGTAAGCCAATTCCATATACTCATCTCTTCTGTACATGTACTTGTAATGATATCCATTCTTGCGAACGCATCGAGATGCGCTTCTATCCCTGTTAAGGCCCTCATGCCGAATAAGGATAGGACCGCACCTTGGGCGTGACACTTATCTTCTATATAATCTCATGAAGCGGATAGACGAGCCACGAGCCTGGAATGCGGATCTGCTCTGGCGTTTTTATACTTAAGGGACAGAAGAATCTTCTGATGTAATAAGAATACTTCATCAATGCAATTCAAATTTTTGCAATATATATTGTCGATTCTGATCATATAGTTTCACTCTTGGGAATACTCCAAGTGCTGAGAAATCCTCTCACTCGGGGGCTTAGTTGCGAACATGCTTTCACCTAAGTTAAAAACCCTATCAGGTGGATATCAGTCCATTCACTCGACGTCTTAGCTGCGAATCGACATTCGCCTAAGTTCGAAAAAACTCCGAGTGATGAGCAATCCTCACACTCGGGGGCTTAGCTACGAACATGTTTCGCCTAAGTTAAAAACCTTGTCGGGTGGATAGCAGTCCATTCACTTGAAGGCCTATTTGCGAATCCGTCTTCCCTTAGGTTCAAAAATACTCCGAGTGGTGAGCAATCCTCACACTCGAGGGCTTAGCTGCGAACATGTTTTCACCTATGTTAAACACCCTGTCGGGTGGATAGTATTCCATTCACTCGACGACCTATTTGCGAATCCGTCTTCTCTTAGGTTGAAAAATACTCCGAGTGGTGAGCAATCCTCACACTCGGGGGCTTAGCTGCGAACATGCTTTTGCCTAAGTTAAAAACCCTGTTGGGTGGATAGTATTCCATTCACTCGACGTCCTATTTGCGAATTCATCTTTGCTTAGGATCAAAAATATTCCGAGTGTTGAGCAATCCTCGCACTCGGGGGGCTTATCTGCGGACATGTTTTCGCCTAAGACTAAAAACAAACTCAGTCGAACAAATGATTGAAAGCCAAATACGGATAAAATCCAAAGGTTAAATTGCAGATAAATGTTTCGTAAAGAAGAAAATGTGCTCAGGCCTAAGGCCTGAATGAAGTTTTAAGGGATACAGTTTCACTCAGCATACCGAGGCGAATAAAAGTGTTTCTTCCTTAGGTCAAGTTTTTCAATCATTCGACGGGCTGGCTGGCTCGACGAAAGTGTCCAACTCGATGCCATCTGTGATTTTGGTAGCTGCGTCGATGAAGGTCTCCATGAAGTCCTCGAACTGAAGCTTCTTTGTGTTAACCACTCGGAGCTCCTTCAGCTTCTCCTCCCTCACGTCCCTACAATGGACCCTGATGAGTGATAGCGCCACGTCGGCCCTGCAGCGAGCATCAGACTTCTTCCAGGCGTGCACTCGACTTGGAAGGTCATTCACATGGGCCATCATGGAGTTGAGGTCGAGCTAAGGAGTGTCCTCGGGCCACAACTCCTTATCAATCCTCTCCATCGCAGATTTCAGTCGGACAAGATATGCCTGAGCGCCCTAGAGCCGGAAATTGAGTCTGAGCATGTTCATGGCCATCGCGTCTGCGACAGGAGACTTGGTGGGATCCAGGTTGGGCTCAATCTCTTTAGTCTCCTTTTCAAAGTCTTGGCAGAATTCTGTTGAAGAGAAGGAATGGGAGTAGAGTCGGTGAGGTACTATCTTCATGGATTTTACAAAGTTCAGTCGACAAGAGACACTCACCATCGAGCATGATGTACATCTTCCTTGAGAATTCGCCCAAATGCTTCTCTAGGACGTTGCTCCTTTTGTTCAGCTGCTCAGCCCTTTTGACGAGGTCCACGCGCTCTTGCTCCAGCTTTGCGTTCTCCTCCTCCAGCTTCTGGGCAGCCGCCAGCTTTCGATCTGCAGTCTCGGTTTTGTCCTTGGCCACCCGTTGGGCATCGGCGAGTGCTTTGTCCTTGTCCTCCAGCACCTACTTCATGGAATCTAAAGAAAAAACATTGTTGAGTCATGCTTGGAGTCGATGATTTTCATTGCGCACGTCTGTTCGAGTGAGAGCACTCGGTTCAAAGCATGAAAAGTGAAGATGGGAATGCAGAGAGTCAACGGTAGTTACCTCCCAGAGACTTCAGCTCAGCCTGCGCTCGCTCCAAAGCATTGTTGGAGGCTTCTAGATCCACGCGCATTCGGTTCCTTTCATCCTCAAGATCCTTATACTGCGTTCCAAGTTCGCAAGCCCTCTGAAACCAACAAAATAAAGAAATTTAATCGACAAAGTAATACCAAGGATGGTCGACTGGGTTATGAATACCGTCGAATGCCTGTCTTACTATCCTGGAACAACGTCATATACTGGTTGACCTATGATGTCCATGAAGCCCATGTCCAGGGGAAGATGAATTCAAGCAAAAAGTCCACCCGACATGTCGAGTGGCTATGGCGCTCCGCGTGCCGTAAAAAAATTCAATGCAATCTCTATTAAGACCCTCGCCGGTGCAAGCACTCGACGACGGTCTCGGGGACTACACCCAATGGGTGCACTCAGAGTGCCCCCACTGAGATGGTTAACATTCGACCTGTCGAGTAACTTGTTAGAAAAAAATACATATGCACTCGACATGTCGAGTGCCTCCAGTACTACGTGTATGATAGAAATCCTGATTTCAAGTTTTCAAGACTACTGCTTATCATCTGTGCTTAGCAGTAGCCTCGGGGACTACACCTAGTGGGTGCACTTTGCGTGCCCCCACTGGTTACTGAAACGTTCGACAAGGTCAGCCCTGTCAGAACATTCATCCGTCACTTGACTCGTCGAGTGACGCGCCTCCCTGCTCTGTGAAGTTCAATCTATCCTTATGTAGCGTCATATCATGGTTTATCAACAATATCCATGAAACCTACAAGGTCGCTTTGGAGTGGTGTGATCAAAGGCAAAATGTATCCCGCATACAACAAACTCTAAGACCCCTGCCGATGCAAGCACTCGACATCGGTCTCGGGGACTACACCCAGTGGGTGCACTTAGCGTGCTCCCACTGGATCTGCCAATTCTCGATCAGTCGAGTGGCAGAAAACATCTGTCATTGGAATATCTGTCACTCGATCCTTCGAGTGACACGCCCTTCCCCACTCGGTGAAGTGCAGTCTATCCTTATGTAGCGTCATATCATGGTTTATCAACGATATCCACGGAACCTACAAAGTAGCTGCGGAGTGGTGCAACCAAGGGCAAACGTATCAAGCATATGACAAGCTCTAAGACACCTGCCGATGCAAGCACTCGACAACGGTCTTGGGGACTACACCCAGTGGGTGCACTTAGAGTTCCCCCATTGAGACGGTTAATGCTCGATCCGTTGAGTGGCCCGTCAAAAGGAAATATGCACTCGACATGTCGAGTGCCTCTAGTACTGCACATACTATCGATCCAAAACCTACTCGACTAAGACCTGATCTATGGAGAAATTTCAAACATTCTACGAGTGGAAAATAAGCACCCACTGGGTGTACAGTCAAGAAAAGACAGGAATTCAATCGGAAATGTACTTACAATCGAACTTACTCGGACTTTGGTGCGGAGGGCCGCACTAGCATCATAAGCTAGCTTGTTGGCCTCATACGCCTCTTTGGTTTGCAGCATTATCAGCTCTGCCTGGATCATAGCCTCCTTCGCAGCTCCGGTCTGATCTTCAGCGATGCGATGTAGAGAGAAAGCCATCATGGGCGGGATCGGTGTAGTAGCTGGGGCAGCTGAAGCAGTCTGAGCAGGTCCGGTTGGAGTTGATGTCACGATGGTCGAGACAGCTGGAGGGGCACTCGATAGAGGTACTGCAGGATTAGCTCTGATTCGTGTCGAGTCGCCCATCCCCTGGGAGGACTCTATAATCGACCGTTGAAGCGTCTGCACTGATGAAGCTCTTCGGGTATGGGTGCGCAAGGTGTCTAGGTGTTCCTTGTCGTCTTCTAGTTGGATGACCTCTACAACGTCATCCAACAGTGTTAACTTTTGCAAGTGACGAATCTCATTCAGATGAACCAAGGACTTATTAACCTCTATGAGAAGTGGCAGCGTCAGCAGTGTCAATGTCAATCGCTTCCCCTCCATCTCGAGGAGGTGATGTTACAGACGTAGCAGCTCTGATGGATTAGACAACACTCGGTTAGCAACAACACAAAGTCACAATCGACACAAAGCATTTGAGAGCAAACACTCATGTGGATACAACAGGCACGGCCATCTTCATGCGAGGCAAGGCTTTGGGAGGTTTTGCCATGGTCACTTTGGTTTGCTTCGCCGATCATTCGCTTGACTCGACAGTCGAGGGGCGGCTCTGCTTCGGGTTCTTCTCGCTTGGGCCCGGAGCCTTGTCCTTAGGAGCTGCAGGATCTTGGCAAGCCTTGGTGTGGCGTTCGGTGCGAAGAGATGGCTCGACTTTTGGCTCGTTTTCGTCTGAGTTTTCATACTCGTCCTCGGAGTCTTCTGAACTATTGCCGTCCATGCTGCCGCCTTCACTCACAACTCCATCGTCAACGTGGTTCCTGTTAGGAATGGGCGAGTGCATGTGCATCCATTCCTGCATGATTCAAGTAAAGAAGTCAGTTCATAAGTCAGTATATCACGCGACGATACAAGTACATCAGTCGACAGCGCGCAACTAACCAGATTCTTTGGTGGGTTTTCGGCCGAGTAAGGTCGGATCCTCTTAGCTCCCAAAGGGTTGTCGCATGCTCCAGTGATGCTACGAAGCCACTGCTCAACAGTTTTTTTGTAGAACCTCTTCTGGGTGCGCCCTGGTCGAGTCCTCAGAGCCCGCGTAGTGCCAGATGGTGTGATCTCTGGCTTGGAGTGGCTGAATCCGTAGATCGAGAAATGTTTCAATATATCCATGCCAGTCACTCCACCCTGGATCAGTTGCACCAGAGCTTCAACCAAGATTCCCACTTGGACATGTTCCTCTTCGGTCACCCTCAGAGACTTGGCGACAGCTGGACGGTCAGGTGTATAGGGGGGAAGGCCAGTCGACATGTTGGGCGATGCTGCGTCTTTGTAGTAGAACCAAGTCGACTACCAGCCTCTAACAGACTCAGGAAAAGTCGTGGCAGGGAAAGAACTATGGGCTCTTTTCTGAAGTCCTAAACCCCCACACAACTGAAGCACATGAGTCTTCCCATCAGCAGGGAGAGCTTTCTTCATGGTCTGGGATCTGACCGTAAAGATGTGCTTGAACAACCCCCAATGAGGAGAACAACCTAGAAAACACTCTCACAAAGTAACGAAGGCATACAAGTATGCAATAGTATTCGGTGGGAGATGGTGCAGTTGGGCGCCGAAGAAATTCAAGAACCCTCTAAAGAACGGGCGGGGTAGCATAGAGAAACCTCTTTCAACATGGGAGAGAAGGAGGACCCGCTCCCCGTCGTGTAGCTCCAGCTCGCGCTCTCCCTCCGGTAGCCTCCAGGCGCCGTCCGCCATGAGCCCATCGGCGACAAGGCCCTCCATGTCCTTGCGAGTGACTACGGAGGGGAGAAAGTCCTCCTGCATCCATCCCGCCGGCGCGGTGAACCAAGCGGTCGAGGGCTTCTTGCCCTTGACCTTGGACACCCCTTTCTTAGCTTGCTCCAGCTTCTCCGGGTGCTCTTCGTCATCGCCGTGATGGCTCTCATCGGAGAAGAAAAAGATGGGGCGCTGGAGACAAGGGAGGAGGAGGAAGAGAGTAAGTTTGGGGAAAAGTACTGTGCGAACCACAGCTCTCCGAGATTTATATCCCGGCGAGTGCCTCGCTGACTGGTGGACCCGCGAGATCACCACGCACGCTAGCCGCAGTCTGCATCCGATACGTGGCGAAATGACCATCATGGAGATCGAGGCATCGTGCCACCACTTGCCCTGATCTTGGCGTCATCATCGCACACGCGTGCGCTTCCCAAATTTTCGTATCCCGCGAAATCCGGATTTGATAGACCGACCCGTCACCTCCAAAGATGCATTCAGTTCACTTGGAGAAAAATAGGCATTGAACATTCACTCGGAAACTGTCAAGGCTAAATGGATCCGGGCGAATGGTGAAGTGTTCAATCGACGCAAGTTTCATTGAAGCTCCGAATATCATTCGGAAGATTTGGCGTGTTAATCCTGAATTGACATCAATACTCAGAGTTCAATCGATGCAAGTTTCGTTGAAGCCCCGAATATCATTTGGATGATTTGGCGTGTTAATCTTGAATTGACATCAATTCTTAGAGTTCAATTGACGCAAGTTTCGTTGAAGCCCCGAATATCATTCGGAAGATTTGATGCCTTAATTCGAGATTGGCATTGATACCCCATTTCACCACTCGAACCCCGATCCATTCGGGGGCTAATGACAAGGATATGTACCTAGGGTAGGGTCCTAGGCAAGGCCTACATACCCTACCTAAGGATACTACATTGGAGGACTTGAAGATCAAGCATAAGCTACCGACTGGATTCCATGGAACATTCAAGTCACTCAACATTCGATCCACTCGGAGTCTTCTTCCTCCACTCGACAATCGCTTGTCACTCGGTAGACCTCATTCTCAGTCGACACTAGAAGAACAGGAGCCACCATCAGGAGGCCAATGGGCAGTCGTTAGTCCTTAGTCATTAGTAGCATTTATATGTACGTTACCAGTAACGCCAGACTTTAAACCCACGATCGGACCCTTACATGTCGGGCACTTATGAGGGGCAGCGAACTCTATATAAGCCGCCCCTCCCCTCTGGCACCAAGGTTGGCAACCATTGTAATCTTAACATTCCACGTGACATAAGCTCCCGAGCACTGAGACGTAGGGCTGTTACCTCCACGAGAGGGGCCTGAACTCATACATCCATGTGTACACCCTCGCCGTAGCTAGGACTCTGCCATCTCCTTTCATACCCCTACCTTCTACTATCAGGCTCGTTCCCATGACAAGTATCATTAAAATGTCACGCCTAGCTAAAAAGGCATTAAAGAAAAGCGCTTGTTGGGAGACAACCCAACACTTCTAAAATTTCTGTTTTTGTGTGTTAACATGATTAATATACTATAGTAATCATGTTTTGTGCCTTTTATATCAATAAAGTGCCAAGTAAAGCCTTTAGAATGGTGTGGATACTTGCTTGTTTGATACTGTGCAGAAACAGAAAGTTTAGCGTCCAGTGTATGAATTATTTGATTTAACTATAGAGTTTTTACACAATATTTATATGCAAATTATGTGATATGTCCTAATTTTGTAGAATTTTGAGAGTCAGGGAAGTGTGGTGATCATTAAGATCTTTGTAGACTATTCTGTTTTTGACAGATTCTGTTTTGCGTGCATAGTTTGCTTGTCTTAAGTGTTCCTATAGCTTATATTGAGTAATATAAATTGCGGAAATTATAAGTTACAATAGACATTATCCGAGAATAATTATGGATCTTTTATTTGACATTACCTAAGTGGATGATTTTCTCTTTATCATACTAACCCATCTCATGAAGTTCCGTAAAGTTTTGGGTAAGACACCGATAAGAGGAGAAAAAAGAGTGACAAGAACCTTATCTTGGGGATGCCCAAGGCAGCCCCAAGGTAATATGCATGGAAAACTTAAGCTCCTAAGCTTGGGGATGCCCCGAAAAACATCCCCTCTTTCGTCTTCAACATTATCGATATATCTTACTTAGAGCTATATTTTTATTCATCACATAATATGAGTTTTACCTAGATCGTCATTTTATTTTGTTGTTATCTGTTAGGTTTTATTTATAATCTTGTTTTTCAATAAAAAGTTCCAATAATTGCCTTAGGATGCTTGCACTGCATGTTTTGATTTGTGCTGGATAAAAATAGAAACTTCTGCTGTAGTGTTTGAATTTTCATATTTTACTGGAACGTAAAAAGTTTCTGAAATGTTTACACAGTGTTTTCATATAAATTCCTTAGCATTTCCTAAATTTTAATAATTTTTAGAGTTGCAAAAGTACACTGGTTTAATAAATTGCTATAGACTGTTCTGTTTAGATAGATTGTTGTCATAGTTTTGTTATCTACTTATCATATAGTTTTCATAGCCTATATTGGTAGATATAAATTGTGGAAGTGAAAGTTTACAGTACATAATGTTTGAAAATTATTGTGCAACTTGTTTTGGCAGTACATGAAGTGTTGATTTGTTCTTAGGTGTACTAACCTATCTCACGAGTTCTTTTTGAGTTTTGTGTGGATGAAGTTTTTGAGAACAGGTGAAACCGGGATATGAGAGGATTGAACAAGATACAAAAGCTCAAGCTTAGGGATACCCAAGGAACCCCAAGTTAATATTTCAATAAGTCTCAAGTATCTAAGCTTGCGGATGCTATGCACCCCACCTCTCTTCTTCAACAATTATCGGTTAGCCTATGTTAAGCCTAAATTTTTATTTGTTCACATGATGTGTGCTATCCTTGCAATGCCATTTTATTTTGTTTGATGTTTCAATAAAATTATTCGATCTGAAATTTTGAATAAGAGAGAGTCCTCGCATGGCTATTTAACTAATTGACTATGCATTGATCTTCACTTATATCTTTTTGGAGTAGTTTGTCATTCACTCTCGTGCTTCACATATATCCTATGAGTAAATGGTTGAATGAATTGAATATCATAAATTTGAAATTTAAAATGCTTCATATACTTATCCCATGGGGAGTGATGACTTCACACATAATAAGTATAGGTGGTAAAATTTATTGAAAGTTAGCAAACACTGCATTGGTCACTTGAACAATTCATGAAAGAATATTGAAGGAAGAGAGATTCCACATATAAATATACTATCTTTGACATCTTCTATGATTGTGAGCTAATTAATTATTTTCAAACTCGAGCAAATTAGTTGAAATTGGACAAGGAAGACAACTTAATGAGTTATGTTTGGGTATATTTGTGTACAAGTTATATTGTTATGGATCCTCCAACATGTGGTGCTTGCTTTGACCTCATACTAGCCAAAACTTCCGCACCAAGTAGAAATACTACTTGTGCATCCAAACACCCTTAAACCAGTTTTTCCATGAGAGTCCACTATACCTACCTACAGATTGAGTAAGATCCTTCAAGTAAGTTGGCATCGGTGCAAAATGCAATAATAATTGCTCCTAAATATGTGTGATCTTTTATTGTAAAGGAAAATAAGCATTGTACGAACTTGTGATGGTAAAGAAATAAAAGCGACAGATTGTGTAATAAAGGTTGCTATCACAAAGGGCAATACAACGTGACATTCCTTTGCATTAAGGGTTTGCACATCCAAATACAAAAAGCGCATGACTACCTCTGCTTCCCTTTGCGAAGGGCCTATCTTTTTCTTTCTAGTACTTACCTTTACACAAGAGTCATGGTGATCTTCACCACTTCCTATATTTCCCCTTTTTCTCTTGGCAAGCGTCATGTGTTGGGGAATGATCTAGGCATATATAGCCATTCAAATATATTTGATCATGAATTATTATTGTTGACAATTATCTATATGATAAATAAGTTGGGAGGCAAACTTTAAGCCCCTATCTTTTTCTGTGTTCGGCGGATGTCATTTGCTCTAAATATATGCTTTGAGTGTTAGCAATCATGGAAGACTATATCATAGTTGAGTATGTGGAATTTGTTAAATCAAAGATCTTACATATACCTTCCTGAAAACAAGATGAATCGCAATTGTTTGCTGACTGAAAGTATAGTTTGTTAGTTTTCAAGAAACTTTATGGTCTATACTTTAACATGTGAATAGCTTGTTATTTCATCATGAGAAGTTTTATGAGATGAGCTACTTTTTATGATATTTAATGATGCTAGAAAAAGTCTTTGGAACTATCATTGATCAAACATGTGCACTTGCTAGCATTCACACTTCATAAATTATTTGTTTTGTCATTTACCTACTCGAGGACGAGCAGGAATTAAGCTTGGGATGCTGATACATCTCCAACATATCTATAATTTATGAAGTATTCATGTCATGTTTACAATAATTCTATATGATTTTGGTATGATTTTATTAGGACTAACCCGGACTGACGTTGTTTTTAGCAGAACTACCATGGTGTCGTTTTTTGTGCTGAAATAAAAGTTCTCAGAATCGGCTAAAAATTTACGATGATTTTTTATGGACCAAAAGAGACCCACCGAAGCATTGGATTTGGGCCAGAAGAGCGACGAGGAGGACACAAGCCAGGAGGGCGCCCCCATGGCCGTGCCGGGGTGGCTTGTCGTCGCCTCGTGGCCCCCTTGACTTGTTTCCGACGCCAAAAATTCCTCTAAATACAGAAACCTCCGAAAAGAAACGTAGATCAGAAGTTCCGCTACCGTAAGTCTTTGTAGCCACAAAAAAGCAATCTTGTCCCTCTCCGGCACCCTGCCGAAGGGGGTCACCATCACCGGAGGCCATCTTCATCATCCTGGAGGGGCCATCAGTACCATGGAGGCCAAGGACCAGAGGGAGAACCTCTTCCCACCTAGGGGGGAGGCCATGGAGGAGGAATCGCAAGGGGGAGACCCTCTCCCCGTCTCTCTCATTGGCGCTGGAGTGCCATGCAGGGAACCATTGCCGCGGTGATCGTTTTCATCAACCTCACCGTCTTCATCACCGTCCTCATATCTTTTCAGTGGTCCACTCTCCCACATCTCGCTGTAATCCCCTACTTGAACATGGTGCTTTATGCCACATATTATGATCCAATGATGTGTTGCCATCCTATGATGTTTTGAGTAGATTTCGTTTGTCTTATGGGTTAATTGATGATCTAGATTGGTTTGAGTTGTATGTTTATTTTGGTGTTGTCCTATGGTGCCTTCCATGCCGCGCACACGTGAAGGATTCCCACTGTAGGGTGTTGCAATATGTTCACGATTCGCTTATAGTGGGTGGCTTGTGTGGCAGAAGCATAAACCCGAGTAAGTAGGTTGTTTGCGTATGGGATAAAGGGGACTTGATGTTGTAATGCTATGGTTGGGTTTTACCTTAATGATCTTTAGTAGTTGCGGATGCTTGCTAGACTTCCAATCATAAGTGCATATCATCCAAGTAGAGAAAGTATGTTAGCTTATGCCTCTCCCTCATGTAAAATTGCAATAATGATTTCCGATCTTTTTAACAGTTTCTTAGGACAATTCCGCACACCGACCCATCATTATTCCACACTCGCTATTTTTAATATATTATAATATATTCTAACTTTATGATAACAACACCTATTTTTGTATTTTTGTTCTTCGATATCATGCAAAGCTATTCCCTTCATACCCACAACGTAGTTTTATTTCTCGTTTCTAGTTGGAAGCAAACGTTTGGCATATGTAGAGACATATCAGTAGCAGATAGGACTTGAGAGAATATTTATCTTACCTTTAGCTCCTTATGGGTTCGACACTCCATACTTATCACTTCCACCTTTGGAAATTGCTACGATGATTCCTTGCACTTGGGGATTATCAAGGCACAACAATGGAAGCAAGACCAATTATTTCATCCTTACTAGATAACGCCTTATCGCGAGGTTGTCTACTGAACTTGGAAAAATTAAACTCACGAGACACATTACAAAAACTGACACCGACAGTTTGTTTTTCACAATCTATGTTAGCATTAACGGTGCTCAAGAAAGGTCTAGCAAAGATAATGGGACAAAAGTCATCTTGTGGGGAACCAAGGACTAGAAAATTACTAGGGTATTTTACTTTCCCACACAAGACATCAACATCTCTAACAATCGAAGTGGTGTGATAGTGTCTCTATTAGCAAGTTTAATAGTAAACTTAATGTCTTCAATTTCAGCAGGTGCTATTTCATCCATAATTTCTTGGTATAAGGTAAAAGGGATAGCACTCACACTAGCACCCAAATCACATAATCCATGATAACAATGATCTCATATTTTAACTGAGACAACATGCAAGCCAACTACGGGTCTATCTTTGTCTTTTTCATTGGGTTTAGCAATTCTAGCTGTTTCATCACAGAAGTAAATGACATGCCCATCGATATTTTCTTCCAAGTGATCTTTAACCATAGCAACACTAGGTTCTACTTTGATTTGTTCAGGGGGCTTAGATGCTCTTATATTACTCTTACGAACCACATTTGATACCTTAGCATGTTCCTTTATCGTAACAGGGAAAGGTGGTTTTCCAATATAAGTGGTAGGCACAACTTGATCAACATTGTAAATGATAGTTTCTTCTTTACTTATGACCGGTTGTTTAATTAATTCATTAATAGGGGGATAATATTTAAACCACTTCTATTTAGGGAGATCAAAGTGAGTAGAAAATGCTTCGCAGAAAGAGGCTACAATCTTAGAGTCAAGTCCATATTTAGTGCTAAACTTGTGAAAAGTTTCGATATTCATAAAAGAATTAACACAATCGAATTCAAGCTTTATACCTGACTTATTACCTTCATGGATTTCACAACCTTCAAAGTTGCGTTTAATTATTTCTAAGAGATCCCACTTGAATTCAATAGTCTTCTTCATATAAGAACCAACACAAGAAGTATCGAGCATGGATCGATCATTTTGAGAAAGTCGAGCATAAAAATTCTGAATGATAACTTCTCTCAAAATGTCATGATTGAGGCATGAATATAACATTGACTTAAGCCTACCTGAAGCTAGAACGGTACTTTCTCCTTCACGAGGCCAAAAATTATATATCTAATTCCGATCACGATGAACTAGATGCATGGGATAAAACTTTTGGCGAAATTCCAATTGCAAATTATTCCAGTTCCATGATCCAATATCATCACATAGCCTATACCATGTCAATGCTTTTCCCTCCAAAGATAAAGGGAAAACCTTCTTCTTAACTTCATCTCTGGGTAAACCTGCAAGCATAAATAATCCACAAACTTTGTTCACATAGAAGTGGTGCGTATCAGGATGTTCAGTTCCATCTCCTGCATATGGTTTAGCAAGCAGTTATTCTAACATACCCGAAGGAATTTCGTAAGTAAAATTTTAAGTAGGTGTTGTAGGTTGAGGGGCAACTAATGGTGGTTCGGATCGAGGTGAAGATACCCCGAAGAAACCCCTCAAAGGATTACTTTCCATAGTAACAAGTGACAGTAAATTTCAGCATGTAGTATAAATTTTTCCTTACTGAATTCCACTTACCAAGAGCGCTTCACTCCCCGGAAACGGCGCTAGAAAAGAGTCTTGATGACCCACAAGTATAGGGGATCAACCGTAGTCCTTTCGATAAGTAAGAGTGTTGAACCCAACGAGGAGCAGACGGAAATGATAAGCGGTTTCCAGCAAGGTAATTTCTGCAGGCACTGAAATTGTAAGTAGCAAGTAGTTTCATAGCAACATAATTTATAATGAGCAAGTAACGGTAACAATAGGAATGGTGCATCAAGATATCCCAATCCTTTTGTGGCAAAGGACAGGCCAGAACAATCACTAGTAATAGGCTAAGTGTTCCTGAGGGTACACGAGAATTTCGTTTAGTCACTTTTATCATGTTGGTCCGATTTGTGTTCGCTACTTTGATAATTTGATATGTGAGTGGACCGGTGCTAAGGTGTTGTTCTTACTTGAACCGACAACCTACTTATTATTAACCCCCTCGCAAGCATCCGCAACTTAGAGAAAAGTATTAAGACAAAGTCTAACCATAGCATTAAACATGTGGATCCAAATCAGCCCCTTACGAAGTAGCACATAAACAAGGGTTAAGCTTCTGTCACTCTAGCAACCCATCATCTAATAACTACTCCAAAATGAATTCCCTTAGTCCCATGAATGGTTAAGTGTCATGTAGTCGACGTTCACATAACACCACTAAGGGAATCACAACATACATATCATCAAAATATCGAACACATATCAAATTCACATGATTACTCGCAACATGACTTTTCCCGTGACCTAACAAACAAAGGTAACTACTCACAAATAATATGCATGCTCAAGATCAGAGGTGTATTGAATAGCATAATGGATCTAAACTTGTAATTTTCCACCAAATAAACCATATAGTAATCAACTACGCAAGGTAATCAACACTACTAGTCACCCACAAATACCAATCTGAGGTTTCGGTACAAAGATTGAACACAAGAGATGAACTTTGAGAGGAGATGGTGATGTTGAGGATGTTGATGAAGATTGACCTCCCAAAGATAAGAGGGGTGTTGGTGATGATGATAGCTTCGATTTTCCCCTATGTTAGGGAAGTTTCCCCGGCGGAATCGCTCCGCCGGAGAGCATAAGTGCCCCTACCCAAGTTCTGCCTCGAGGCGGCGACGCTTCTTCTCGAAAGTCCTCCTCTTATTTTTTTCTAGGTCAAGTGTGACCATATACCAGAAGATGGACACCGGAGGTGGGCCGAGGTGGCCACTGTTGAAATATGCCCTAGAGGCAATAATAAGTTAGTTATTCTCATATTTCCTTCTTCATGATAATCATTTATTATCCACGTTATAATTGTATTGATTGGAAACTCAAATACATGTGAGGATACATATACAACAAAGTGTCCCTAGTAAGCCTCTACTAGACTAGCTCGTTGATGCAAGATGGTCAAGGTTTCCTGAACATAGACATGAGTTGTCATTTGTTAACGGGATCACATCATTAGGGGAATGATGTGATGGACAAAAAATAACCGTAAACATAGCATATGATCGTGTCAATTTATTGCTACTTCTTTATCCATGTCAAGTATCCGTTCCTATGACCATGAGATTGATACGTCCCCAATGTATCTATAATTTTTTATTGTTACATGCTATTATATTATCTGTTTTGGATGTTTTATATGCATTAATATGCTATTTTATATTATTTTTTGGACTAACCTATTAATCTGGAGCCTAGTGCCAGTTTCTGTTTTTCCTTGTTTTTGAGTTCCGCAGATAAAGAATATTAAATGGAGTCCAAACGGAATAAAACCTTTGGAATGATTTTTCTAGAACAAAAGGAAACTACGAGATGGAGAACCAAGGCAGAGGAGCCACCATGGGGCCACAAGCCCTAGGGGCACGACCAAGGGGTAGGTCGCGCCGGGCAGGCTTGTGGGCCCACGGCAGCTCCCCTAACCCTAATCTTTCGCCTATAAATTCCCAAATATTCCATCATTATTAGAACGAGCCACGAAAACACTTTTTTGCCGCCAAAAGCCTCCGTTCCTGAGAGATCCAATCTTGGAGCCTTTTCCGATAATCTGTCGGAGGGGGATTTGATCACGGTGGGCATCTACATCAACTCCATTGCCCCCCCCCCCCGATGATGCGAGAGTAGTTCACCATAGACCTATGGGTCCATAGCTAGTAGCTAGATGTCTTCATCTCTCTCTTTGCTTCTCAATACCATGTTCTTCATGATCTTCATGGAGATCTATCCGATGTAATACTCTTTTGCGGTGTGTTTGTCGAGATTCGATGAATTGTGGGTTTATGTTCAGGTTATCCATGAATATTATTTGAGGCTTTTCTGAATTCTTATATGCATGATTTCATATCTTTACAAGTCTCTTCGAGTTATTGGTTTGGTTTGGCCAACTAGATTGGTAATTCTTGCCTTGGATATATTCATAATTATTCGCTTTTCTATCAATTGCTCGACAGTAATTTGTTCACCCACCGTAATACTTGCCATCATGAGAGAAGCCATCTAGTGAAACCTATGGCCCCCGGGTCTATTTTCCATATTATACGTTCAGATCTAAAACCAAAAATACCAAAAATACTTGTTTCCTTATTTTTACTTTTAGTTTTGCTTTCCGTTCAAGCATACTATTATATCTATCTCTATTAGATCTCATCCTTGCAAGTAACCGTGAAGGGATTGACAACCCCTTTATAGCGTTGGGTGCAAGAGTTTGATTCTTTGTGCAGGTACATCTATTGGTGATTCGCTTGTATCTCCTACTGGATTGATACCTTGGTTCTCAAAAACTGAGGGAAATACTTATCTACTTTGGTACATCAAACCCTTCCTCTTCACGGGAAACCAACGCATGCTCGAGAAGTAGCAAGAAGGATTTATGGTGCCGTTGCCGGGGAGATACATAGAAAGTAAAGATACCAAGTACCCATCACAAACTCATCTCTTGCATTTACATTATTTGCCATTTGCCTCTCGTTTTCCTCTCCCACACTTCTAAAATGATTTTTAGAAATCACCAAAAAGATTTGCCTTTTGTTTGCCCTTCTTTCGCTTGTCTTTTTGATTACCTAACTATGTCGAACATCACCACATCCCCCTTGTCACCAGACTTTGAAGTTCTTTACTTCAAACAAAAACAAGGAGAAAAGGATGCTTGGTATAGGCTAATGGAATCTTATTGTGTTTCCAATCTAAAAGGGGATTTAAAAGTTTTGCTCAGAAATTTTTACATTGGTTTAGCTTTGCATCATAGGGAGCTTTTAGATTTCGCCTCAAAAGGAAATTTTATTGAGTTTGACACGAATGCAACCTATGAAATCATAGAAGGGATTTTTGGGGTTCCTCCGCCAAAAAGTGGGTTTGCTTTATCTCAAGAGGGAGTTCAAGTTCTCGACAAATTGGGTGACTTACATAAGCACTTGGTCGAGTTACAACAACATCATGAACCCCTCAAACATATTAACAGGAACCTTAATCGCTTGAAAACTTTGATCACCCTTTGCAATAAGTGTTTGGACATTTTGGACACCAAGATTGATCGTCCCCCTACAAGTGGGGGAAAGAGGAAAGAGCCTCCTGGATTTGAGAAGGTCCTCACAAAAATTTCCAATACCAAAGATGACAATACTTAGATCTATTGTGTTTTGCCTAGCTAGGGGCGTTAAACAATAGCGCTTGTTGGGAGGCAACCCAATTTTATTTTGCTTTCTACTTTTTGCTTCTGTTTTGGTGTATTTGTCATATTATTACTTCTGTAGTAATTGTGTTTTTGTGTTTTGATTAGTGTTTGAGACAAGTAAAACCTTTGGGGTGATCTATGGTAGTTGTTGATTTGATCCTGCTGAAAAATAGAAACTTTTACGCTCAGTCCAGAAATTTTCCAAAATTTTCAGAGAGCTTAATGGATCTCAAATTTTTACACAAGATTGATATACAAATTTCCATGAATATTCTAATTGTTCAGAATTTTAAGAGTTCCAGAAGTATTCGAAGTTTACAGATTGCTATAGACTATTCTGTTCTTAACAGATTCTGTTTTCTTTGTGTTGTTTGCTTATTTCGATGTATCTATGGGTCGTATCGGGGGGTATGAGTCATGTAGAAGTTAGAATACAATAGGTATTACACAAATACAACTAAATAATGAGTTCACAACAGTACATAAAGTGGTCATTTATTTTTCTTATACTAACGGATCTCATGAGTTTTGTGTTGAGTTTTGTGTTGTGAAGTTTTCAAGTTTTGGGTGAAGATTTGGTGGACTATGGAATAAAGAGTGGAAAGAGACTAAGCTTGGGGATGCCCAAGGCACCAAAAGTCATATTCAAGTATACCAAAAAGCCTAAGCTTGGGGATGCTCCGAAAGGCATCCCCTCTTTCGCCTTCAATCCATCGGTAAATTTACTTGAGGTTATATTTTTATTCACCGCATGATATGTATTTTGCTTGGAGCGTCTTGTATGATATGAGTATTTGCTTTTTAGTTTTCCACAATCATCCTTTCTGCACACATATTTTGAGAGATACACGCTGAATCGTGAATTTTTTAGAATACTATATGTGCTTCACTTATATCTTTTGAGCTAGGCAATGTTGCCCTAGTACTTCAGTTATATCTTTATAGAGCATGGTGGTGTTATATTTTAAAGAAATTATTGAACTCTCGTTCCTCACTTATATTTTGTTGAAAGTTTCTTAAAACCGCATGGTAATTTGTTTAGGTTATGAATTTAGTCCTAATATAATGGGCATCGAAGAGGGATATAATAAAAACTTTCATATTAAGTGCATTAAAAACTATGAGAAGTTGGATTCCTTGCATATAGTTTTGAGATAATAGGAATGGTAATATGAGAGTCATTCTAGTGAGTAGTTGTGAATTGAAGAGATACATGTGTTAAAGCTTGTGATTCCCGTAGCATGCATGTATGGTGAACCGTTATGTAACGAAGTCGGAGCATGATTTGTTTAATGATTATAGACCTTTGTGTGAGGGTCGGGAGAGCGTGATGGTTAACTCCTACCAAACTCTCCCCTAAGAGCATGCGCCTAATGCTTTGTTTTATAACTAATAGACTTTTTCTATAAGTATGTGAGTTCTTTATGACTAATGTTGAGTCCATGGATTATACACACTCTCACCCTTCCATCTTTGCTAGCCTCTGTAGTACCGCGCAACTTTCGCCGGTACACCAAACCTTCCTTACTCAAAACAACCACCATATATTCCTCAAAACAGCCGTCATACCTACCTATTATGGCATTTCCATAGCCATTCCGAGATACATTGCCATGCAACTTCCACCATGTAGTTTTTCTGTGACTTGCATCATCACTTCATATTGCCTATAGAATCATATTTTGTCATAGGAATCGAGTTGTAATTTCTTTTTCTCTGAGTTATAAGTAAAGAAAAGTGTGATGATTTTTCATTAATAGATCATTGTCCCATGAGAGAAAATGATGATGGAGGCTATGACTCCCTCACAAGTTCGGATGAGTATCCAGACTTTACATAAACTAAAAGAGGCCAGCGAAGCCCAAACAAAAAAATAAAAGAGGCCAAATAAGCCCACCAAAATAAAAAAATGAGAGAAAGAGAGAAGGGAAAATTGCTACTACCTTTTTCCACACTTGTTCTTCAAAGTAGCACCATGATCTTCATGATAGAGAGTCTCCTATTTTGTCACTTTGATATAACTAGTGGATATTCATCTTGCATGACCACTTAGTTTTCTTTTTGAGCTTTCATACACTTATAGCTCTAAGTGCATTTGTTGCATGGAAATCCCTACTCACTCACATTGATATCTATTGACGGGCATATCCATAACCCGTTAATACGCCTAGTTGATGTGAGACTATCTTATCATTTTTCCCTTGCACCTCCTCCGTATTCTATTCCACCTATAATGCTATATCCATGGCTCACGCTCATGTATTGTGTGAGAGTTGAAAAGGTTTGAGAACACCAAAAGTGTGAAACAATTGCTTGACTTGTTCATAGGGGTTGTGCATGATTTAGATACTTTGTGTGGGGAAGATGGAACATAGCCAGACCCTATGATTTTGTAGGGATGACTTTCTAAGGCCATGTTATTTCAAAAGGACAAGACTACCTTGTTGGTGTGCTCAAAGTATTACTATTTTTTTGTCAATATTAGACTATTGTTTTGAATCTTACGGATCTGAATATTTATGCCACAATAAAGAATATTACATGGATAAATATGTTAGGTAGCATTCCACATCAAAAATTCTGTTTTTATCATTTACCTACTCGAGGACGAGCAAGAATTAAGCTTGGAGATGCTGATATGTCTCCAACGTATCTATAATTTTTTATTGTTCCATGCTATTATATTATCTGTTTTGGATGTTTTATATGCATTAGTATGCTATTTTATATTATTTTTGGGACTAAACTATTAATCTAGAGCCTAGTGCCAGTTTTTGTTTTTTCCTTGTTTTTGAGTTTCGCAGATAAGGAATATTAAATGGAGTCCAAACGTAATAAAACTTTCGGAATGATTTTTTCTGGAAGAAAAGGAAACTACGAGACTTGAGAACCAAGGTACAGGAGCCACCGTGGGGCCACAAGCCCTAGGGGCACGGCTAGGGGGTAGGCCACACCGGGCAGACTTGTGGGCCCACGGTAGCTCCCCTAACCCTAATCTTTGGCCTATAAATTCCCAAATATTCTATCATTATCAGAACGAGCCACGAAAACACTTTTCCGCCGCCAGAAGCCTTCGTTCCCAAGAGATCCAATCTTGGAGCCTTTTCCGGTAATCTACCGGAAGGGGATTCAATCACGCAGGGCATCTACATCAACTCCATTGCCCCTCTGATGATGCGTGAGTAGTTCACCACAGACCTATGGGTCCATAGCTAGTATCTAGATGGATTCTGCTCTCTCTTTGCTTCTCAATACCATGTTCTTCATGATCTTCATGGAGATCTATTCGATGTAATTCTCTTTTGCAGTGTGTTTGTCGAGATTCGATGAATTGTGCGTTTATGTTTAGGTTATCCATGAATATTATTTGAGTCTTTCCTGAATTCTTATATGCATGATTTCATATCTTTGCAAGTCTCTTAGAATTATTGGTTTGGTTTGGACAACTAGATTGGTAAATCTTGCAATGGGAGAAGTGCTTAGATTTGGGTTCAATCTTGCGATGTCCTCACCCAGTGACAAAGTAGGGGTAGCGAGGCACGTATTTTATTGTTGCCATTAAGGGTAAAAATATGGGGTTTTCATCATATTGCTTGAGTTTATCCCTCTACATCATGTCATCTTACTTAATGTGTTACTCTGTTCTTCATGAACTTACTACTCTAGATGCAGGCAGGAGTCGGTCGATGTGTGGAGTAATAGTAGTAGATGCAGAATCGTTTCGGTCTACTTGTCACGGACATGATGCCTATATGCATAATCATTGCCTTGGATATCTTCATAATTATTTGCTTTTCTATCAGTTTCTCGACAGTAATTTGTTCACCTGCCATAATACTTGCCATCATGAGACAAGCCATCTAGTGAAACCTATGGCCCGCAGGTCTATTTTCCATATTATACTTTCAGATCTAAAACCAAAAATACCAAAAATACTTGCTGCCTTATTTTTACTTTTGTTTTATGTTCCGTTCAAGCATCCTATTATATCTATCTATATTAGATCTCATCCTTGCAAGTAACCATGAAGGGATTGACAACCCCTTTATAGCGTTGGGTGCAAGAGTTTGATTCTTCATGCAGGTACATATATTGGTGATTTGCTTGTATCTCCTACTGGATTGATACGTTGGTCCTCAAAAACTGAGCGAAATACTTATCTACTTTGCTACATCAAACCGTTCCTCTTCACGGGAAACCAACGCATGCTCGAGAAGTAGCAGAGATCACGCAACTCCCTGACACCGGAGGAATGCCTTGTTTGTATCAAACATCACAACATAACTGGGTGACTATAAAGGTGCTCTACAGGTATCTCCGTGGGTGTCTGTTGGGTTAGCGTTGATCAAGACTGGGATTTGTCACTCCATATGATGAAGAGGTATCTCTAGGCCCACCTGGTAATACATCATAACAAGAAGCTTGCAAGCAATGTGACTAACGAGTTAGTCACGGGATCTTGTATTACAGAACAAGTAAAGAGACTTGCCAGTAATGAGATTGAACTAGGTATGGAAATACTGACGATTGAATCTCGGGAAAGTAACATACTGATGGATAAAGGGAACTGCATACAAGATTGATTGAATCCTTGACATCATGGTTTGACTGATACAAATCTTCATAGAATATGTAGGATCCAATATGGGTATCCAGGTCCCACTATTGGTTATTAACCGTAGAGGTGTCTCGGTCATGTCTGCATAGTTCTCGAACCCGAAGGGTCTGCACACTTAACATTTGGTGACGATATAGTGTTGATGAGTTATATATGTTGGTGACCGAAAGTTGTTCGGAGTCCCGAATGATATCTCGAACGTCATGAGGAGCTCCAGAATGGTCTGGAGGTACAGATTTATATATGGGAAGTCATATTTTGGCTATCGGAAAAGTTTTGGATTTTTCCCGTATTGTACCGGGAAGCTTCTAGAAGGTTCGGGAAACTTCCGGAGGAGTTCAGAAGTCCACCAAGGATTCCACCACATCCCAAGGGTTTACATGGGTTTACGGGAGATGCAGTGGCCCTATTGGGCCAAGCGCACAAGTCCCTCAAGGCCCATGCAGTTGGGAAAGGTGGAAAGTCCACCTTTGTATAGAAGGGAAGGAGGGGGACTAGGATTCCACCTCCTCCCCCCTTGGCTGCGCCCTAGGGTTTGGACGGGCTGTTCCCCACGCCCCTCCATCTATATATAGAGGGGAGGGGTGCCCCAAGAGGACACACAAAGCCCTTGGTGCCCCTCTCTCTCCCTAGATCATTTTCTCCTCCGTTCGTGGTTTCCGCAGCGCTAGGCGTAGCCCTACCAGGATAGCACCACCACCACGCTGTCATGTTGCCATAGAACTCATCTACTACTCCGCCCTCGCTCGCTGGATTGAGGAGGCGGAGACATCATCGAGCTATACGTGTGCTGAACATGGAGGTGTCGTCCGTTCGGCACTAGATCGGAAGGGATCACAGGACGAATCGTGATTGGATCGTGAAGATGTTCGACTACATCAACCGCGTTTATTAACGCATCCGCTTAGCGGTCTACAAGGTTATTTAGACACACTCCCTCTCTCATAGCTATGCATATCCATGGATAGATCTTGCGTGTGTGTAGGAACTTTTTTGTTTCCCATGCAACGTTCCCCAACAGTGGCATCATGAGCTAGGTCTATGCGTAGATGATATGCACGAGTAGAACACAAAGGAGTTTGTGGGCGTTGATATTCAGCTTTCTTCCTCCCTTAGTCTTTTCTTGATTCAGTAGTATTGTGGGATGAAGCGGATCGGACCAACCTTACTCGTCCACGTACGAGAGACCGGTTCCATCGACAGACATGTGATTTTATTGCATAAATATGGCTAGCAGGTGTCTGTCTCTCCCACTCTAGTTGGATCGGATTCGACTAAGGTGGTTCTTGTATAAGCTGAATAGAAATTTGTGTATCACCATTGTGGTTTTGCATAGGTAAGAATCGTTCTTGCTAGATACCCATAGCAGCCACGTAAAACAACAACAATTAGAGGACGTCTAACTTGTTTTTGCAGGGTATGTTGTGATATGATATGACCAAAGAGATGATGAGATATATGTGATGTATGAGATGATCATGTTTTGTATAGATTATCACGACTTTCATGGTGTTGAGTACGGCAACTGTCAAGAGCCATAGGGTTGTCTTTAATTATTGTATGACCTGTGTGTTAATAATTAAGCGCTACGTAATGCTTTACTTTATCGTTAAAAGGTAGCAATAGTAGTAGAATCATGGTTGGCGCGACAACCCCGATGGCGACACAGTGATGGAGATCATGATGATGGACATCATGGTGTTATGCCGGTGACGATGGAGATCATGCCGGTGCTTTGGAGATGGAGATCAAAAGCACAAGTTCATGGCCATATCATGTCACTTATGATTTGCATGTGATGTTAATACTTTTATGCATCTTATTTTGCTTAGGACGACGGTAGCATTATAAGGTGATCCCTCATTAAAATTTCAAGATAAAATTGTGTTCTCCCCGAGTGTGCACCTTGCGAAAGTTCATCATTTCAAAGCACCACGTGATGATCGGGTGTGATAGACTCTATGTTCACATACAACAGGTGCAAGCTAGTGTTGCACATGCGAAACACTTGGGTTAAACTTGACGAGCCTAGCATGTACGGACATGGCCTTGGAACACAAGAGACCGAAAGGTCGAACATGAGTCATATAGTAGATATGATCAACATGGAGATGTTCATCATTGAAACCACCTCATCTCACGTGATGATCGGACTTGGGTTGGTGGATTTCGATCATGTCACACTTAGACAACCTGAGGGATGTTGATTTGAGTGGGAGTTCCTTAGCAATATTATTAATTGAACTCATTATATTAACATGGTCTAAGTTGTCTTTGCAAAATTATGTTGTAGATCAATAGCTAGCATTGTAGCTCCCCTGTGTTATTGATACGTTCCTAGAGAAAATCGAGTTGAAAGATGATGGTAGCAATTATGCGGACTAGGTACGTGATCAAAGGATTGTCCTTAGTTGCTTCACAGAAGGCTTATGTCCTTAATGCACCGCTCGGAGTGCCACCCCCTCAAGCGGCGATTGTGGATGTTGTGAACATCTAACAGACACGTTCTGATAACTACTTGATAGTTCAGTGCGTCTTGCATTATGGCTTAGAACTGAGGCTGCAAAAAGTTTTAAACGTCACAGAACATATGACATGTTCTAAGAGCCGAAATTAGGATTTTAGGCTCATGCCCGTGTTGATAGGTATGACACGTCCAACAAGATTCTTTTCCTACAAGATAAATGAGAATAGCTCAATCGGTGAGCATGTGCTCAGATTGTCTGGGTGCTACAATCATTTGAATTGAATGGAAGTTAATCTTCCAAATAAGATAGTGATTGATATAGTTCTCCAAGTCACTGCTAGAAAGCTACTAGAGCTTCATGATGAACAATAAATATGCCAGGGATGGAAAACATGATACTTGAGATGTTCACGATGTTCGACACCGCAAAGGTAGAAATCAAGAAGGAGCATCAAGTGTTGATGGTTAGTAAAACCACTAGTTTTGAGAAGGGCAAGGGCAAAAAGGGAAACTTCATGAATGGCAAGTCAGTTGCCGCTCTAGTGAATAAACCCAAGGTTGAACCCAAACCCAAGACTAAGTGCTTATATTATGAGGAAATGGTCACTGAAGCAGAACTCCCTAAATACTTGGTAGATAATAAGGTTGGCAACGTCGACAGAAGTATATTCGATATACATATTATTGATGTGTACCTTGCTAGGACTCCTAGTAGCACCTGGGTATTAGATACCGGTTCGATTGCTAATGTTAGTAACTCGAAGCAAAAGCTACAGAATAAACGGAGACTAGCTAAGGGTGAGGTGACGATGTGTGTTGGAAGTGTTTCCAAGGTTGATATGATCACCACCGCACGCTCTCTCTACCTTCAGGATTGGTGTTGAACCTAAACAAATATTATTTGGTGTTTGCATTGAGCATGAACATGATTAGATCGTGTTTATTGCAATACGTTTATTCATTTAAGTCATAGAATAATAGTTATTTTGTTTACATGAATAAAACCTTCAATGGTCATGCACCCAATGTGAATGGTTTATTCAATCTCGATCGTAGTGATACACATGTTCATAAAATTGATGCCAAAAGGATGCAAAGTTAATAATGATAGTACCACATACTTGTGGCACTGCCGCTAAATGTCATATTGGTGTAAAGCGCGTGAAGAAAACTCCATGCTGATGGATCATTGGACTCACTCGATTTTGAATCGGTTGAGACATGCGGACCATGCCTCATGGGCAAGATGACTAAGTCCCCGTTTTCCGGTATGATGGAGCGGGCAAGTGACTTATTGGAAATGATACATGTTGGTGTATGCGGTCCAATGAGTGTTGGAGCATGCGGTAGATATTGTTATTTTCTTACCTTATTGATAATTTTAGATATGGGTATATTTTCTTAATGAGACACAAGTCTGAAACATTTGAAAAGTTCAAGAAAATTCAGAGTCAAGTTTGAGATCATCATGACAAGAAGATAAAATGTCTAGGATATGATTGTGGTGGTGAATATTTGGGTTACGAGTTTGGTATACAACTTAAGACAATATGGAAATTGTTTTAGAACTCACGCCACCTAGAACACCACAGTGTGATGGTGTGTCCGAACATCGTAGTCGTGCTCTATTGGATATGGTGCGTACTATGATGTCTCTTATCATTTTGTCGCTCTCATTTTGGGGTTATGCATTAGAGACAACTACATTCACTTTAAATAGGGCACCATCTAATTCCGTGGAGATGACACTGTATGAATTACGGTTTGGCAAATACCTAAGCTGTCATTTCTCAGAGTTTGGGAATGCGACGCTTATGTCTGATAAGCTCGAACCAAAGCGGAAAAGTGGATCTTCATAGGATACCCTAAGGAAACAGTTGGGTATTGTTGGAAATATGCCCTAGAGGCAATAATAAATTAGTTATTATCATATTTCCTTGTTCATGATAATCTTTATTATCCATGCTATAATTGTATTGATCGGAAACTCACATACATGTGTGGATACATAAACAACACCATGTCCCTAGTATGCCTCTAATAGACTAGCTCGTTAATCGAAGATGGTCAAGGTTTCCTGGCCATGGACATGAGATGTCATTTTATAACGGGATCAAATCATTAGGAGAATGATGTGATGGACAAGACCCAAACTATAAACATAGCATATGATCATGTCAGTTTATTGATATAGTTTTCTGCATGTCAAGTATCTGTTCCCATGACCATGAGATCATGCAACTCACTGACACCGAAGGAGTACCTTGTGTGTATCAAATGTCACAACATAACTGGGTAACTATAAAGGTGCTCTACAGGTATCTCCGGGGATGTTTGTTGGTTTGGCATGGATCAAGACTAGGATTTGTTACTCCATGTGATGGAGAGGTATCTCAGGGCCCACTCGGTAATACATCATCACTATAAGCCTTGCAAGCAATGTGACTAAAGATTTAGCCACGGGATCTTGTATTGCAGAACGAGTAAAGAGACTTGTCGGTAACAAGACTGAACTAAGTATAGAGATACCGATGATTGAATCTCGGGCAAGTAACATACCGAAGAACAAAGGAAACATTGATACGTCTCCGTCGTATCTATAATTTTTGATTGTTTTATGCCAATATTCTACAACTTTCACATACTTTTGGTAACTTTTTATACTATTTTTGGTACTAACATATTGATCCAGTGCCTAGTGCCAGTTCCTGTTTGTTGCATGTTTTTTGTTTCGTAGAAAATCCATATTAAACGAAGTACAAACGGGATAAAAACTTACGGAGATTTTTTTTGGAATATATGTGAATTTTGGGAAGTGGAATCAATAGAAGGTGGTGCCCTAGGGCTTGTGGCCACCCCTTAGGTCGGTTGGAGGTGTACTTTGGCTGCAAGTAAGATATTTTTATCAGGAAAATCCCCTCAAAATTTCAGCCCGATCGGACATAAGGATCTCCGGATATTTAAGAAACGGTGAAAGGCCAGAATCTGGGAGCGAAGAAACAGAAGGAAACAGAGAGAGAGATCCAATCTCGGAGGGGCTCTCGCCCCTCTGCTACCATGGAGGCCAAGGACCAGAGGGGAAACCCTCCACCCATATAGGGAGGAGGTCAAGGAATAAAAAGAATGAGGAGGGGGGCTCTCTCTCCCTCTCTCCCGGTGGCACCGGAACGCCGCCGGGGCCATCATCGTGACGGCGATCTACTCCAACAACTCCGTCATCTTCACCAACATCTCCATCACCTTCTCCCATCCATCTACAAAGGTCCACTCTCCCACAACCCGCTGTACCCTCTACTTGAACATTGTGCTTTATGCTTCATATTATTATCCAATGATGTGTTGCCATCCTATGATGTGTGAGTAGATCTATTTTGTCCTATTGGTTGATTGATGATCATGATTGGTTTGAGTTGCATGTTTTATTATTGATGTTGTCATATGGTGCTCTCCGTGTCGCGCAAGCGTGAGGGATCCCCGCTATAGGGTTTGCAATATTCTTATGATTCGCTTATGGTAGGTTGCGTGAGTGATAGAAAGACAGACCCGAGTAAGTAGGTTGTTTGCGTATGGGAATAAAGAGGACTTGATACCTCATAATGCTATGGTTGGGTTTTACCTTAATGATCTTTAGTAGTTGCGGATGCTTGCTAGAGGTCCAATCATAGGTGCATATCATCCAAGTAGAGAAAGTATGTTAGCTTATGCCTCTCCCTCATATAAAATTGCAATAATGATTACCGGTCTAGTTATCAATTGCCTAGGGCAAATTCCGCAACTCCTACCACCACTTTTCGACACTCGTTAAACTAACTTAGTTTTTTCTTTATCTTAGCATACCCTAGTTTTTATTTCCGTGCTCTTTATTATCTTGCAAACCTATCCTATCACACCTATAAAGTACTTCTAGTTTCATACTTGTTCTAGGTAAAGCGAACGTTAAGCGTGCGTAGTGTTGTATCGGTGGTCGATAGAGCTTAAGGGAATATTTGTTCTACCTTTAGCTCCTCATTGGGTTCGACACTCTTACTTATCGAAAGAGGCTACAACTGATCCCCTATACTTGTGGGTTATCAAACATCATACGGGATTAACTGAATCCTTGACATAGAGGTTCAATCGATAAAGATCTTCGTAGAATATGTAGGAACCAATATGGGCATCTAGGTCCCGCTATTGGTTATGGACCGTAGAGGAGTCTCAATCATGTCTACATAGTTCTCGAACCCGCAGGGTCTGCACACTTAATGTTCGGTTACGTTTCGGTAGTATTGAGTTATATGTGCTGGTGACCGAAGGTTGTTTGGAGTCCCAGATGAGATCCCGGACGTTACGAGGAACTCCAGGATGGTCCTGAGATGAAGATCGATATATAGGACGAAGGGAATCGGAGTCCGGAAGCGTTCCGGGGGTACCGGGTTATGACCGGGAATACCGAAAGGTGTTTCGGGGGTCCCCGACAAGTGTTGGGGGCCTCATGGGCCAAGGGGACGGGGCACACAAGCCCACAAGGGGGTTGGGCACCACCCACACCCTAGCCCACTTTGACCAAGGGTGGGGGAGCCCATCTAAGGGGCTGCCACTAGGTAATTTGGGGGCCAAGCCACCCTAGGGTTTCCCTACCCCCCCTCTGCCTTGGCTGCAACTCCCTAGATGGGATCTAGGGCGCCCCACCTCCTCCTCTCCTCCAATATATAGTGGAGGGAGAGAGAGGGCAGCCCACCTAAAAAGCCACGTGCTGCCCTCTCTCCCTCTAGATAGCTTCTCCTCTAGATCTGTTCGGTACGGCTTAGCAAAGCTCTAGTGGATCAGCTCCACCACCACCGCCACCATGCCATTGTGCTTCCGAAGAACTCATCTACCTATCCACCCTCGCTTGCTGGATCAAGGAGGTGGAGATCGTCATTGAGTTGTACGTGTGCTGAATGTGGAGGTGTCGTCCGTTCGGCGCTAGATCGGAAGGATCGTGATTGGATCGCGGGACGAATCATGATTGGACCGTGGGATGGATCATGATGGGATCGCGGGACGGATAGTGATTTGGATCGAAAATACGTTCGACTACATCAACCGTGTTTCTTAACGCTTCTCGCTTAGCGATCTACAAGGGTATGTAGATCCACTCTCCTTCTCATAGATCCTCATCACCATGGATAGATCTTACGTGTGCGTAGGAAAAAATTTGTTTCCCCTGCATCGTTCCCCAACAGGTATACCTTCTATCTCAGATCCGAGGGCAAAGTATTTGTTGCTAAAAACGGGTCCTTTCTCGAGAAAGAATTTCTCACGAAAAAATTGAGTGGGAGCAAAGTAGAACTTGATGAGGTTGTTGAACCGCCACTTTAGTTGGATAGTAGCACGATGCAAAAATATGTTTCTGCGACGCCTACACGAAGTGAAGAGGAAGCAAATGATGATGATCATGAAGCTTCGGATCAAGTTACTACCGAACCTCGTAGGTCAATAAGGACTCGTACCGCCCCTGAGTGGTACGTCAATCATGTCTTGGAGGTCATGTTGTTAGACAACAGTGAACCTACGAGCTATCAAGAAGCGATGGTGGTCCTGGATTCCAACAAATGGCTAGGAGCCATGAAATCCGAGAAAGGATCCATGTATGAAAATCAGTATGGACTTTGGTAGACTTGTCGTCGAACGGCAGGCTGTTGATGGAGCTTTAAGAAGAAGACAGACGCTGATGGTAAATGTCGCCATTTATAAAGCTCGAGTTGTCGCAAAGAAGTTTCCAACAAGTTCAAGGAGTTGAGTACAATGAGACTTTCTCGCCCGCAGCGATGCTAAAGTCTGTTGAAATTATGTTAGCAGTTGCTGCATCTTTTGATTATGAAAGCTGGCAGATGGATGTCAAAACATCATTTCCTTGACGGTTTCCTTAACGAAAGGTTGTATGTGATACAACCAGAAGGTTCTGTCAGTCCTAAGGATGCTAAAAGGTATGCAAGCTCCAACGATCCTTCTATGGGCTAGAGAAAGCATCTCGGAGTTGGAATATGCGCTTTGATGAGGCGATCAAAGCTTTTGGGTTTATACAAAGTTTATGAGAAAGTTGTATTCACAAGAAAGTGAGTGGGAGCACTATAGAATTTCTGATATGTATATGTGGTTGACATATTGTTGATCGGAAATAATGTAGAATTTCTAGAAGGCTTAAAGGGTTGTTTGAAAAATGTTATTCAAAGGAAGACCCGGATTAAGGTACTTAGGTATTGGGCATCATGATCTATAGAGATAGATCAAGACACTTGATAAGACTTTCAATGAGTACATACCTGACAAGATTTTGAAAGAGTTCAAAATGGATCTGTCAAAGAAGGAGTTCTTTCCTTGTTTGTAAGGTGTGAAGTTGAGTAAGACTCAAAACTCGACCACGACAGAAGAAAGAGAAAGGACGAAGGCCGTCCCCTATGCCTTAGCAATAGGCTCTATACTGTATCCCATGTTGTGTACCGCATGTGATGTGTGCCTTGCCATTAGTTTGGCAAATGGTACAAGAGTGATCCAGGAGTGGATCACTGGTCAACGGTCAAAAATATCCTTAGTAACTAGAGGACTAAGGAAATGTTTCTTGATTATGGAGGTGACAAAGAGTTCGTTGTAAAGGGTTACGTCGATGCAAGCTTTGACACCGATCCGGATGACCCTAAGTAGCAAACTGGATACGTATAGTGGAGCAGCCGTTTGGAATAGCTCCAAGTGGAGCGTGGTAGCAGCATCTATAGTATAAATAGTTGCAAAGAATACATGTATCTGAATGTTACAGACCCGTTGACTGAAACCTCTCTCACAAGCAAAACATGATCAAACCCCAGAATTCATTGGGTGTTAATCACATGGTGATGTGAACTAGATTATTGACTCTAGTGCAAGTGGGATACTCTTGAAAATATGCCCTAGAGGCAATAATAAGTTAGTTATTATCATATTTCCTTGTTCATGATAATCGTTAATAATCCATGCTATAATTGTATTGATTGGAAACTCAAATACATGTGTGGATACATAGACAACGAAGTGTCCCCAGTAAGCCTCTACTAGACTAGCTTGTTGATGAAAGATGGCAAAGGTTTCCTGACCATAGACATGAGTTGCCATTTGATAACGGGATCACATCATTAGGATAATGATATGATAGACAAAACCCAACCGTACGCATAGCATATGATCGTGTCAGTTTATTGCTACTGCTTTATCCACGTCAAGTATTTGTTCCTACGACCATGAGATCACGCAACTCCCTAACACCGGATGAATGCCTTGTTTGTATTTAATGTCATAATGTAACTTGGGTGACTATAAAGGTACTCTACAGTATCTCCGAGGGTGTCTGTTGGGTTGGCATGGATCAAGACTAGGATTTGTCACTTCGTATGACGGAGAGGTATCTCTGGGCCCACTCGGTAATACATCATCACAATAATCTTGCAAGCAATGTGACTAACGAGTTAGTCACGGAATCTTGTATTACGGAACAAGTAAACAGACTTGCCGGTAACGAGATTGAACTAGGTATGGACATACCGATGATCAAATCTCGGGCAAGTAACATACTCATGGACAAAGGGAACTGCATACAGGATTGATTGAATCCTTGACATCATGGTTCCACCGATAAAGATCTTCATAAAATATGTAGGAGCCAATATGGGCATCCAGGTCCCGCTATTGGTTATTGACCATAGAGGTGTGTCGGTCATGTCTGCATAGTTCTCGAACCCGCAGGGTCTGCACACTTAACATTCGGTAACGATATAGTGTTGATGAGTTATATATGTTTGTGACCGAAATTTGTTCGGAGTCCCCGATGAGATCACGAACGTCATGAGGAGGTCCGGAATGGTCCGGAGGTAAATATTTATATATGGGAAGTCATATTTTATCTATCAAAAAAGTTTCGGGTTTTTTGGTATTGTACTGGGAAGCTTTTAGAAGGTTCCGGAAACTTCTAGAGGAGTCCGGAAGTCTACCAAGGGTTCCACCACGTCCCAAGGGTTTGCATGGGCTGAGGGGATACACCATGGACTTATTGGGCCAAGCGCACAAGTCCCTAAAGGCCCATGCAGTTGGGAAAGGTGGAAAGTCCACCTTTGTATGGAAGGGAAGGAGGGGGACTAGGATTCCACCTCCTCCCCCTTGGCTGCACCCTAGGGCTTGGAGGGCCTGTTCTCCACGCCCCTCCACCTATATACAGAGGGGAGGGGACGCCCTAAGAGGACGCACGAAGCCATTGGCATTCCTCTCTCTCCCTAGATCATTTTCTCCTCCGTTCGCGGTTTCGGTAGTGCTAGACGTAGCCCTACCGGGATAGCACTACCATCATGCTATCATGTTGCTGGAGAACTCATCTAATACTCCGACTTCTATCGCTGGGTCGAGGAGGCGAAGGCGTCATCGAGTTGTACATGCGTTGAACGCGGAGGTGTCGTCCGCTCGGCACTAGATCGGGACGGGTCGTGATTGGATCGCGAAGACGTTCGACTATATCAACCGCGTTTATTAACGCTTTCGCTTAGCAATTTACAAGGGTATGTTTGACGCACTCCCCCTCTCGTAGCTATGCATCTTCGTGAATAGATCTTGGGTGTGCGTAGGAAATTTTTTGTTTCACATGCAACGTTTCCCAACAGTCACAACCCATCAGGGCGTGGCCAAGGGGCTTGACGCGTCCTGGTGGGTTGTGCCCACCTGGGAGGCACCCTTCGATAGTTTTCTGCTTCAGTATTTTTTATTAAATACAAAAGTAATCTTCGGAAAATTTCAGCTTCATTAAGTTGTGCAGAATAGGTATCTCTAACGTGCTTTTTGTGGGTTCAGAATTCCAACTACCGATATTCAACCTCTTTGTGTAAACCTTGCATATTATGAGAGAAAAGAGATTAGAATCATTCCGCAAAGCATTATTATTCAACAAAATAAAGTAAATAACAGTAAAAAATCGTGATCCAAAATGGACGTATCAATGCTCCGAGCCCATGCACAAGCACGTCGAGAGAGTCAACGACCCCGCGAGCTCCGACACAGGGAGACTGAAGGGCCCACGCATGCGCAAGAAGCAGTATGCACCGGCGACGAGCACAAGCAGCCACGCACGATGACAGTGGCGAGCAGAGCACAAGCAGCAGCAGTACATGGAGCTAGCTAGCTCCAGCACAACCGGCAGCAACACGTAGAGCTAGGTAGTGAGCCACGTAGAGCTAGGTAGTGAGCCAGCGAGCAGTATCTATTGTTGCTACCGAGCACGACGACAGCGGAACATTCTGTCATTTTTTTAAATTCAGCTCAATAGGTTTACCGAGTGCATGCACTCGGCAATGCCTTGTCCGTTGCCGAGTGCCTGTTGCACCGTCTACGTTCGTCGCTCGTCAAGTCACCTTATTATGCCGAGTACCCTTGTTTGAAATTTGGAAAAGTCTTTGCCGAGTGTCCGACAAATGGCCCTCGGCAAAAATCTGTTTGCGTGAGATGGCAACTCTCGACGAAGCCTTTGCCGAGGATTTTAGGCCTTTCGCCGAGTGTTTCTCGCACTCGGTGTACGTGTCAATTCCAGTAGTGACGGTCAATAGCGAATCATTTTTGGATAGCACTAGCAAAAGAATCTGTATGTTGTAAAGGGAGAAAAAATACCATATGCTCTTAATCTATAAAATACGGTTTATAATCTGAGAATTTGTAATCACAACCTAAATAAAGATGGTCTTAGCCTATAAAAATGGTACGTGATCATCCATTTATTCATGTCATGCGTGGAATGGGGTGTTGTTATAGGTAAAGGAAAATGATATAAACAGGCGATGAGAAATTATCGCACTACAGAGACATGTGTGCATTCGTTCGATTTCTAGTTTAAGCGTCACCAACTTAGGGCATGTGCAACATGTTGGAAATATGCCCTAGAGGCAATAATAAATTAGTTATTATCATATTTCCTTGTTCATGATAATCGTTTATTATCCATGCTATAATTGTATTGATCGGAGACTTAAATGCATGTGTGGATACATAGACAAAACCATGTCCCTAGTATGCCTCTAATGGACTAGCTCGTTGATCAAAGGATGGTTAAGGTTTCCTAGCCATGGACATGAGATGTCATTTGATAACGGGATCACATCATTAGGAGAATGATGTGATGGATAAGACCCAAGCTACAAACATAGCATATGATCGTGTCAGTTTATTGCTACTGTTTTCTGCATGTCAAGTATATGTTCCTATGACCATGAGATCATGCAACTCACGGATATCGGAGGAGTGCCTTGTGTGTATCAAACGTCGCAACGTAACTGGGTGACTATAAAGGTGCTCTACAGGTATCTCCGATGGTGTCTGTTGAGTTGGCATGGATTGAGACTGGGATTTGTTACTCCGTGTGACGGAGAGGTATCTCAGGGCCCACTCGGTAATACAACATCACAACAAGCCTTGCAAGCAATGTGGCTAAGAGTTAGTCACGGATCTTGTATTACGGAACGAGTAAAGAGACTTGCCAGTAACGAGGTTGAACTAGGTGTGGAGATACCAACGATCGAATCTCGGGAAAGTAACATACCGAAGAACAAAGGGAACGTTATACGGGATTAACTGAATCCTTGACATAGAGGTTCAACCGATAAAGATCTTCGTAGAATATGTAGGAACCAATGTGGACGTCCAGGTCCCGCCATTGGTTATTGACCATAGAGGTGTCTCGGTCATGTCTACATAGTTCTCGAACCCGCAGGGTCTGCACACTTAAGGTTCGGTGATGTTTCGGTAGTGTAGAGTTATGTATGGTGGTGACCGAAGTTTGTTCGGAGTCCCGGATGAGATCCTGGACATCACGAGGAGCTCCGGAATGGTCCGGAGGTAAAGATTCATATATAGGAAGTCCTAGTTTGGTTTCCGGAAAGGTTTCGGGCTCATCGGTAGTGTACCGGGAGTATCGGTAGTGTACCGGGAGTGCCGGTAGTGTACCGGGGGACCTCCGGGAGGGGTATTTCGACCCCAAGAGGTCCATGGGCTGTGGGAGAATAATAACCAGCCCTTACTGGGCTGGGAAAACAGCCACAAAGGCCCATGGCGCAGGAGAGAAAGTCCTAAAGCAAAAAGTGGAAAATCAGCCAATAGGAGGCAATCCTACTCCAACTAGGATTGGAGGTGAAGTAGGATTGCTCCCACCTCCTATTTCGGCCGACCCAAAGGCCTTGGCTGCCTCTCCTCTCCTCTCCTCCTATATATACTAGTGGATTGGGTGGTTTTTGGACAGAATTCCCGGCCACGTGCTACCCGTTTCACCGGTGCACAGTTTCTCCTCTAGATCGGTTTTCCGCAGCGCTTAGGCGAAGCCCTGCCGGAATCACTCCACCACCATCACTGGAGCACCGTCACGCTGCCGGTGAACTCTCTCTCCTCTCCACCTCCTCTTGCTGGATCAAGACGGTGGAGATCGTCATCAAGCTGCACGTGTGCTGAACGCGGAGGTGCCGTCCGTTCGGCGCTAGATCGGAAGGACCGTGATCGAGATCGCGAGACGGTTCGTGATGAGATCGCAGAACGGATCGTGATGAGTTCGCGGGACAGATCGTGATCAAGATCGTGAGACGGATCGTGATGAGATCGCGGGACGGATCGTGATGGGATCGCGGGACGGATCGTGATGAGATCGCGGGACGCTCGGCGATTTGGATTGCGAAGATGTTCGACTACACCAACCGCGTTTCTTAACGCTTCCCGCTTAGCGATCTACAAGGGTATGTAGATCCACTCTCCCTCTCGTAGATGCTCATCACCATGGATAGGTTTGCGTGTGCGTAGGAAATTTTTTGTTTCCCATGCGACGTTCCCCAACAGTGGCATCATGAGCTAGGTTGATGGTTCGATGAGATCTCGAGTAGAACACAAAAGGTTTGTGGGCGTTGATGCTTAGATTGCTTCCTCCCTTGGTCGGATTTTGGTTCAGCGGGATTGTGAGATGAAGCGGCCCAGACCAACATTACTCGTACGCTTACGAGAGACCGGTTCCCTCGACGCAACTTGTTGCTTAGATGGCTTGCGGGTGACAGTTTCTCTCACTTTAGTTGGATCGGATCCGACAAAGGCGGTCCTTGAGAAGGTTGAAAAGCAATCTATGTATCACCGTTGTGGTTTATGCGTAGGTGAGAATCGTTCTTGCTAGATACCCGTAGCAGCCACGTAAAACATGCAACAACAATTAGAGGACGTCTAACTTGTTTTTGCAGGGTATGTTGTGATGTGATATGGCCAATTACATGATGAGATATATGTGATGTATGAGATGATCATGTGATGTATAGAATTTCACGACTTGCATGTCGTTGAGTACGGCAACCGGCAGGAGCCATAGGGTTGTCTTTAATTATTGTATGACCTGTGTGTCAATCATTAAGCGCTATGTAATGCTTTACTTTATCGCTAAGCAGTAGCAATAGAAGTAGAAGCAGGGCTGGCGCCACAACCCCAATGGCAACACATTGATGGAGATCAAGATGATGGAGATCATGGTGTTGTGCCGGTGACGATGGAGATCATGCCGGTGTTTTGAAGATGGAGATCTTAAACACAAGTTCATGGCCATATCATGTCACTTATGAATTGCATGAGATGTTAATCCTTTTATGCACCTTGTTTTTCTTAGTACGGCGGTAGCATTATAAGGTGATCCCTGACTTGAATTTCAAGATGAACTGTGTTCTCCCCGAGTGTGCACCGTTGCGAAAGTTCGTCGTGTTGAGACACCACGTGATGATCGGGTGTGATAGACTCTACGTTCACATACAACGGGTGCAAGCCAAATTTGCACGCGCAGAACACTCGGGTTAAACTTGACGAGCCTAGCATGTACAGACATGGCCTCGGAACACGAGAGACCGAAAGGTCGAACATGAGTCATATAGTAGATATGATCAACATAATGATGTTCACCATTGCAGCCACCTCAACTCACGTGATGATCGGACTTGAGTTGGTGAATTTGGATCATGTATCACTCGAATGATCGGAGGGATGTCAATATGAGTGGGAGTTCTTAAGTAATATGATTAATTGAACTCATTATCATGAACATAGTCAAAGTGTCTTTGCAAATTATGTTGTAGATTACTAGCTCGCGCTGTAGCTCCCTTAAATTTGTATATGTTCCTAGAGAAATAGAGTTGAAATATGTTGGTAGCAATATTGTGGACTCGGTCCATGATCTGAGGATTGTCCTCATTGCTGCACAGAAGGCTTATGTCCTTAATGCACCGCTCGGTGCGCCACCCCATCTAGCGTCGTCTGTAGATGTTGTGAACATCTGACAGGCACGTTTCGATGACTACTTGATAGTTTAGTGCGTCATGCATTACAGCTTAGAATTGAGGCTCCGAAACGTTTTGAACGTCACGGAACATATGAGATGTTCTAGGAGCAGAGATTGTGATCTCAGGCTCGTGCCTGTGTTGCGAGATATGAGATCTCCAACAAGATTCTTTGCCTATAAGATGAAGGAGAATAGCTCAATCTTTGAGCATGTACTCAGATTATCTGGGTACTACAATCGCTTGAATCAAGTGGGAGTTGATCTTCCAGATAAGATAGTGATTGATATAGTTCTCCAAGTCACTGTCACTAAAGCTGCTAGAACTTAGTGATGAACTATAATACACCAGGGATAGAAGTATTGATCCCTGAGCTGTTCGCGATGTTTGACACCACGAAGGTAGAAATCAAGAAGGAGCGTCAAGTGTTGATGGTTAATCAAACCACTAGTTTCGAAAAGGGCAAGAGCAAGGAGGGAAACTTCATGGATAGCAAGTCAGTTGCTGCTCCAGTGAAGCAATCCAAGGTTGAACTCAAACCCGAGACTAAGTGCTTCTATTATGAGGTGAGAGGTCGCTGAAGCGGAACAACCCTAGATACTTGGTAGATAAGAAGGCTGGCAACATCGACAGAAGTATATTTGATATACGAGTTATTGATGTGTTCCTTGCTAGTACTCCTAGTAGCACCTGGGTATTGGATACCGGTTCGGTTGCTAAATGTTAGTAACTCGAAATAAAAGCTACGGAATAAACGGAGAACTAGCTAAGGGTGAGGTAACGATGTGTGTTGGAAATGTTTCCAAGGTTGATGTGATCAACATCGCACGCTCTCTCTACCTTCAGGATTAGTGACGAACCTAAATAAATGTTATTTGGTGTTTTGCGTTGAGCATGAACATGATTAGATCATGTTTGTTGCAATACGGTTATTCATTTAAGTCAGAGAATAATAGTTATTCTGTTTACATGAATAATACCGTCAATGGTCATGCACCCAGTGAGAATGGTTTGTTGAAATCTTGATCGTAGTAATACACATGTTCATAACATTGATGTCAAAAGATACAAAGTTAAATAATGATAGTACCACATACTTGTGGCACTGCCGCAAAATGTCATATTGGTATAAAGCGCATGAAGAAACTCCATGGTGATGGATATTTGGACTCATTCGATTTCGAATCGGTTGAGACATGCGAACCATGCCTCTTGGGCAAGATGACTAAAGGACCCCGTTGGATGGAGCGGGCAAGTGATTCATTGGAAATGATACATGTTGATGTATGCAATCTAGTGAGTCTTGTAGCGTGAAGTGGATATCATTATTTTCTTACCTTCACTGATGATTTGAGTAGATATAGTGTATATTTACGTAATGAAACACAAGTCTGAATCGTTTGAAAGGTTCAAGCACATTCAGAGTGAAGTTTAAAGATCATCGTGACAAGAAGATAAAAATGACCACGATATGATCGTGGAGGTGAATATCTGAGTTACGAGTTTGGCATACAACTTAAGACAATGTGAAATTTGTTTCACAACTAAACGCCACCTGGAACACCATAGTGTGATGGTGTGTCCGAACATCATAGTTATGCTCTATTGGACATGGTGCGTGCTATGATGTCTCTTGTCGTTTTACTACTATAATTTTGGGGTTATGCATTAGAGACAACTACATTCACTTTAAATAGGGCACCATCTAAATCGGTTGAGATGACACCATATGAATTATGGTTTGATAGAAACCTAAGTTGTCATTTCTTAATACTTGGGGCTGCGGCACTTGTGTGAAAAATGTTTTCACCTAATGAGGTCGAACCCAAGGCGGACAAATGCATCTTCATAGAATACCCTAAGATCAGTTGGGTGAACCTTCTATCTCAGATCCAAGTGCAAAGTGTTTGTTACTAAAACGGATCCTTTCTCGAGGAAAGGTTTCTCTCGAAAGAATTGAGTGGGAGGAAGATAGAACTTGATGAGGTTGTTAAACCTTTGTTCAACCAGAGAGTAGCGCAGCGTAGAAAGATGTTTCTGTGAAGCCTACGTTAGTTGAAGAGGAAGTTAATGATGATGATCATGAAGCTTCAGGATCAAGTTACTATCGAACTTCGTGGGTCGACAAGGATGTGTACTGCTCCTAAGCGGTACGACAACCCTGTCTTCGAGGTCATGTTGTTGGACAGCGATGAACCTACGAGCTATGGAGAAGCGATGATGGGCCCGGATTCCAACAAATGGTTGGAGGCCATGAAATCCGAGATAGGATCCATGTATGAACAACCAAGTATAGACATTGGTAGACTTGCTCGTTGGACGGCAGGTCGTTGAGTACAAATGGATCTTTAAAATGAAGACAGACACTGATGGTGAATGTCACTATTTGTAAAGCTCGACTTGTTGCAAAGATATTTGTGACAAGTTCAAGGAGTTGACTACGATGAGACTTTCTCACTCGTAGCGATGCTAAAGTCTGTTGGAATTATGTTAGCAGTTGCTGCGTTTTCAATTATGAAATCTGACAGATGGATGTCAAAACATCATTTCCTTAACGGTTTACTTGAGGAAAGGTTGTATGTGATACAACCAGAAGGTTTTGTCAGTCCTAAGGATGCTAAAAGATGAGTAAGCTTCAGTGATCCTTCTATGGACTGAAGCAAGCATCTCGGAGTTGGAATATACACTTTGATGAGGTGATCAAAGTTTTTGTAGTTTATACAAAGTTTACGAGAAACTTGTATTTGCAATAAAGTGAGTGGGAGCACTATAGAGTTTCTGATAAGTATATGTGGTTGACATATTGTTGATCGGAAATAATGTAGAATTTCTGGAAGGCATAAAAGGTTGTTTGAAAAGTGTTTTTCAAAGGAAGACCTAGATAAAGCTACCTAATTGTTGAGCATCAAAATCTATAGAGATAGATCAAGATGCTTGATGAGACTTTCAATGAGTGCATACCTTGACAAGATTTTGAAAGAGTTCAAAATGGATCAGCAAGAGAAATAGTTCTCGTCTGATTTGTAAGGTGTGAAGTTGATTGAGACTCAAAGCTCGACAACGGCAGAAGAAAGAGAAAGGACGAACGTCGTCCCCTATGCCTTAGCCATAGGCTCTATATTATGCCATGCTGTGTACTGCACCTGTGTGTGCCTTGCCATGAGTCTGTCAAGGGGTACAAGAGTGGTCCAGGAGTGGATCACTGGACAGCGGTCGGAATTATCCTTAGTAACCAGAGGACTAAGGAAATGTTTCTCGATTATGGAGGTGATAAAGAATTCATCGTAAGGAGTTACGTCGATACAAGCTTTAACATTAATCCGGATGACTCGTAGTAGCAATCTGGATACATATAGTGGAGCAGCCATTTGGAAATAGTACCAAGTGGAGTGTGGTAGCAGTGTTTACGGTTTGACATAGAGATTTGCAAAGTACACACGGATCTGAATATCGCAGACCCGTTGACTATAAGACCTCTCTCACATGCAAAGAATGATCGAGCCCCAAAACTCATTGGGTGTTAGATTCATAACAATGCGAATCACATGGTGATGTGAACTAGATTATTGACTCTAGTGCAAGTGGGAGACTGTTGGAAATATGCCCTAGAGGCAATAATAAATTAGTTATTATCATATTTCCTTGTTCATGATAATCGTTTATTATCCATGCTATAATTGTATTGATCGGAGACTTAAATGCATGTGTGGATACATAGACAAAACCATGTCCCTAGTATGCCTCTAATGGACTAGCTCGTTGATCAAAGGATGGTTAAGGTTTCCTAGCCATGGACATGAGATGTCATTTGATAACGGGATCACATCATTAGGAGAATGATGTGATGGATAAGACCCAAGCTACAAACATAGCATATGATTGTGTCAGTTTATTGCTACTGTTTTCTGCATGTCAAGTATATGTTCCTATGACCATGAGATCATGCAACTCACGGATATCGGAGGAGTGCCTTGTGTGTATTAAACGTCACAACATAACTGGGTGACTATAAAGGAGCTCTACAGGTATCTCCGATGGTGTCTGTTGAGTTGGCATGGATTGAGACTGGGATTTGTTACTCCGTGTGACGGAGAGGTATCACAGGGCCCACTCGGTAATACAACATCAGAACAAGCCTTGCAAGCAATGTGGCTAAGTGTTAGTCACGGGATCTTGTATTACGGAACGAGTAAAGAGACTTGCCAGTAACGAGGTTGAACTAGGTGTGGAGATACCAACGATCGAATTTCGGGCAAGTAACATACCGAAGAAGAAAGGGAACATTATACGGGATTAACTGAATCCTTGACATAGAGGTTCAACCGATAAAGATCTTCGTAGAATATGTAGGAACCAATGTGGACGTCCAGGTCCCGCCATTGGTTATTGACCGTAGAGGTGTCTCGGTCATGTCTACATAGTTCTCGAACCCGCAGGGTCTGCACACTTAAGGTTCGGCGACGTTTCGGTAGTGTAGAGTTATGTATGGTGGTGACCGAAGTTTGTTCGGAGTCCCGGATGAGATCCCAGACATCACGAGGAGCTCCGGAATGGTCCGGAGGTAAAGATTCATATATAGGAAGTCCCAGTTTGGTTTCCGGAAAGGTTTCGGGCTCATCGGTAGTGTACCGGGAGTATCGGTAGTGTACCGGGAGTGCCGGTAGTGTACCGGGGGACCTCCGGGAGGGGTATTTCGACCCCAAGAGGTCCATGGGCTGTGGGAGAATAATAACCAGCCCTTACTGGGCTGGGCAAACAGCCACAAAGGCCCATGGCGCAGGAGAGAAAGTCCTAAAGCAAAAAGTGGAAAATCAGCCAATAGCAAGCAATCCTACTCCAACTAGGATTGGAGGTGAAGTAGGATTGCTCCCACCTCCTATTTCGGCCAACCCAAAGGCCTTGGCTGCCTCTCCTCTCCTCTCCTCCTATATATACTAGTGGATTGGGTGGTTTTTGGACAGAATTCCCGGCCACGTGCTACCCGTTTCACCGGTGCACAGTTTCTCCTCTAGATCGGTTTTCCGCAGCGCTTAGGCGAAGCCCTGCCGGAATCACTCCACCACCATCACCGGAGCACCGTCACGCTGCCAGTGAACTCTCTCTCCTCTCCACCTCCTCTTGCTGGATCAAGACGGTGGAGATCGTCATCAAGCTGCACGTGTGCTGAACGCGGAGGTGCCATCCGTTCAGCGCTAGATCGGAAGGACCGTGATCGAGATCGCGAGACGGTTCGTGATGAGATCGCGGAACGGATCGTGATGAGTTCGCGGGACAGATCATGATCAAGATCGTGAGACGGATCGTGATGAGATCGCGGGACGGATCGTGATGGGATCGCGGGACGGATCGTGATGAGATCGCGGGACGCTCGGCGATTTGGATCGCGAAGATGTTCGACTACACCAACCGCGTTTCTTAATGCTTCCCGCTTAGCGATCTACAAGGGTATGTAGATCCACTCTCCCTCTCGTAGATGCTCATCACCATGGATAGGTTTGCGTGTGCGTAGGAATTTTTTTGTTTCCCATGCGACGTTCCCCAACACAACATCATTCCATCTCCTGACTCCGCTCCATAACCTCAAGCTCATACTCGCATCACCGTCCCGAGCTCCTCGCTTCACTCTGACTTCAAACATCGCTCTGGAGAGCTTAAAAAACATCGCTCTGGAACTCATATGACTCCTTTATGCTCATCCAGTTTGGTTCGGCAACACCGTCTTTCTGATAATTTACCTACCCCTTTGCTAAAGGGTCTCTTACCTTGTTGTTTACAACATGTCTGAAAGAAGTTGTTGGTGTCGCATTTTGTTTGTCCTCAAGCCCAACAATCGCCATAGATTGCTACATTTGATATGGTCTTCACTTCTCATTTAATCTGTTTTGAAAACTACACACATATTTATGTTGTATATGCAAATATTTTTGCATTCTCTCTTTTATTTGTTTTCTAGGGAACCTCCCATCTTTATTGGGCCTCTCTTTTATTTCCTGTCATGCATGTCCTTATTATTGAGTGTCTATAGCAAATTTACCTTCAATTATGTCTTCAATCCTAATTGAGCTGAGGTGTTTAGCTCCGATCTTAATCGGTACCGGTATGAGAGGAAAACGGATATTGCAATATTGATTAAGGTTGCAAGCCCAAATATCATTTTAAAATAGTTAATGCGTAAAATAATATCAGATTCAGATTCTACATATTTTTCTAATCAAATTCCATATATAACATGTTATATTTCAAGTTAGGGTTTAAAAGATATGGATATTTAAATGAACATATCAATAATGCACTATTGATTAAGTTGCAACCCAAATAATATTTTAAAAATGGTTAACATGTAAAATAATATCATATTCAGATTCTACATATTTTTCTAATCAAATTCCATATACAACATGTTAAATTTAAAATTAGGATTTAAAAGATATGAATCTTAAATAAAAACATTTGATATATATATACATATATATATATATATACCGTGGGTTTAATATTAAAAATATCGGTTTCTTTTTATGTAAAATGGAATGATGGACTAAGAATACATATTCGTTTTAATAGTAGGTATAGATAATGGGTGATTCTGTTGCGTGCAATAATTTATGTTTTCATGGCACATCGGTGACGCACTTTGAATAGTTGGATGCGGAGAGAGATACTCCCTCCGTCCCATAATATAAGAGCATTTTTGATACTAGTGTAGTGTAAAAAATGCTTTTATATTATGGTATGGAGGGAGTACCAAATTAGATGAATTCCAGCCCTTAGGCTCATCGAGATGGAAAGAAATTTGGGCGGAAGCCCCATCCCCCAGTGTTGCCCCGCGTGAGACCGGGGGCAATCCGTGCCGCCGCCAGCCCTAGGCCCCCTCTGCCGCCCCTCCCTCCTCGCCGGCCCCACATCTCGCCGACAAATTTCTTCGGAATTTTATAAGCCAAGTCATCGTTTTGACCATGTTAGACAGTAGCGAGCTTTTCAAACGAAACATGTCTCTACTGAATCAAAGATAGACAATCTTGTGGAAAATATTTTAATTGTTAACAATTTTACGAAATTACAACTGGCCCTCCTCTGACAGTTACAATATATACATAATTGAACTACTGGTCTAAGAAATAAGTTAATTACCTAAGAAACGGATACCGGATATTTTGTCTCTAAACTTATTTTCCCGGGTTCCCTACTGTAGAAGTGCATGCTCTAGCCAATGGAACCAAAAGACCGATCTGATGAAAGAGACAAAGCAATATATTTATACGTCAACACTCCTCCCCACGTGTGTCTCCCTTGGGCCTAAACGTGGACCGAAAGTGGGCTGCAAGTCTCGGCTGGCGCAATTAAATTGCAACCCACTTTCGGTCCACGTTTAGGCCTGAGGGAGTGATACGTCCATTTTGCATCATGCTTTTATATTGATATGTATTGCATTATGGGCTGTTATTACACGTTATGGTACAATACTTATGCCTTTTCTCTCTTATTTACAAGGTTTACACGAAGAGGGAGAATGCCGAGAGCTAGAATTCTAGACCAGAAAAGGAGCAAATCTGAGATACCTATTCTGCACAACTCCAAAAGTCCTGAAAATTTACGGAGAATTATTTTGGAATATATATAAAATACTGGGCAAAATAGATCCAGAGGGGGCCCACCAGGAGGTGGCAAGCCTGCTAGGCGTGGCCACACCCCTGGCCACGCCTAGCAGGCTTGTGACCCACCTGGCAGGTCCCCGACGCCCATCTTCTTCTATATGGAGATTTTTGACCTGGAAAAAAATTAGAAGGAAGTTTTCGGGACAAAGAGCCGCCTTCTCGAGATGGAACTTGGACAGAACCAATCTAGAGCTATGGCATGGCTATTCTGCCGGGGAAACTTCCCTCCCGGAGGGGGAAATCGAAGCCACCGTCATCACCAATGACCCTCTCATCGAGAGGGGGTCAATCTCCATCAACATCTTCACCAGCACCATCTCCTCTCCAAACCCTAGTTCATCTCTTGTATTCGATCTTTGTCTCAAACCTCAGATTGGTACCTATGGGTTGCTAGTAGTGTTGATTACTCCTTGTAGTTGATGCTAGTTGGTTTACTTGGTGGAAGATCATATGTTCACATCCTTTATGATAATTAATACTCCTTTGATTATGAACATGATCATGCTTTGTGAGTAGTTACGTTTGTTCCTGAGGACATTGTATAAGTCTTGTTATAAGTAATCATGTGAAGATGGTATTCGTTCGATATTTTGATGAGATGTATGTTGTCTCTCCTCTAGTGGTGTTATGTGAATGTCGACTACATAACATTTCACCATTATTTGGGCCTAGGGGAAGGCATTGGGAAGTAATAAGTAGATGATGGGTTGCTAGGGTGATATAAGCTTAATCCCTAGTTTATGCGTTGCTTCGTAAGGGCTGATTTGGATCCATATAATTCATGCTATGGTCAGATTTATCTTAATTCTTCTTTCGTAGTTGCAGATGCTTGCGCGAGGGGTTAGTCATAAGTGGGAGGTTTGTCCAAGTAAGGGCAGCACCCAAGCACCGGTCCACCCACATATCAAATTATCAAAGTAACGAACGCGAATCAAATGAGCATGATGAAAACTAGCTTGACAGAAATTCCCATGTGTCCTCGGGAGCGCTTTGCTTTATATAAGAGTTTGTCCAGGCCTGTCCTTTGCTAAAAAATGATTAGGATACCTTGCTGCACCTTTGCTACACTTGTTACTTGTTACTCTTTACAAATTATCTTATCACAAAACTATCTGTTACAGATAATTTCAGTGCTTGCAGAGAATACCTTACTCAAAACCGCTTGTCATTTCCTTCTGCTCCTCACTGGGTTCGACACTCTTACTTATCGAAAGGACTACGATAGATCCCCTATACTTGTGGGTCATCAAGACTCCTTTCTGGCGCCGTTGCCGGGGAGTGAAGCGCCTATGGTTAGTGGAATATGGTAAGGAAAAAAATTTATAGTGTCCTAGAATTTACTGTTACTTGTTAATATGGAAAGTAATCCTTTGAGGGGCTTGTTCGGGGTATCTTCACCTCGACCAGAAACAGAAAGAGTTGTCCCTAAACTTACTAAACCTACTGAAAATATTTATTATGAAATTCCTTTGGGTATGATAGAGAAATTGTTGGCTAATCCTTAAGAAGGAGATGGAACACTACATCCTGATTTGCATCTAATCTATGTGGATGAAGTTTGTGGATTATTTAAGCTTGCAGGTCTGCCCAAGGATCACTTCAAGAAGAAGCTCTTTCATTTATATTTGAAGGGGAAGGCATTGACATGGTATAGGCTATGTGATGATATTGGATCATGGAGTTACAACCGATTGAAAATGGAATTTCATCAGAAGTTCTATCCTATGCATCTAGTTCATCGTGATCGAAATTATATTTATAATTTTTGGCCTCGTGAAGGAGAAATAATCGCTCAATCTTGGGGGAGGCTTAAGTCAATGTTATATTCAGTCTCCAATCATGACCTCTCGAGAGAAATTATTATTCAGAATTTTTATGCTCGACTTTCTCGTAATGATCAATACATGCTCGATACTTCTTGTGTTGGTTCCTATATGAAGAAAGATATTGACTTCAAATGGGAATTATTGGAAAGAATTAAACGCAACTCTGAAGATTGGGAAATCGACAAAGGTAAGGAGTCAGGTATAAACCTTAAGTTTGATTGTGTTAAATCCTGCGTAGGCACTGATGCTTTTCATGAATTTAGCACTAAATATGGACTTGACTTTGAGATAGTAGCTTCTTTTTGTGAATCTTTTGCTGCTCATTTTGATCTCCCTAAGGAGAAGTGGTTTAAATATCATCCTCCCATTGAAGTGAAAGTAGTTGAACCTATTAAAGTTGAAGAGGAAACTATTACTTATAATGTTGATCCTGTTATTCCTGCTGCTTATATTGAGAAACCACCTTTTCCTGTTAGAATAATGGAACATGCTAAAGCTTCAACTGTGCTTCGAAAGAGCTATGCTAGAACACCTATACCCCCTAAGCAAATTAAAGTTGAGCCTAGTATTGATATGGTTAAGATCTCTTGGTTGATAATATTGATGGGCATGTTATTCAATTTTGTGATGAAGCCACTAGAATTGCTAAACCTGATGCTAAAGATAAACATAGACCCATTCAAGGTTGTCAGAATCGCGATTCTGTTATATGATTCTACGACTTTACGATCCAAACAAACCCCTCTGATTCTACGATTTTAGTTCATAGAATGTACGTTTCTACGATCCTGATAGTGAAGATTCTACGATTTGCGATCCTACCATCGGAGTTCCAATCCGATTCAAAATCACGATTCTGACAACCCATTGTTGGAATGCATGTTGTTTCTGTCCAAATAGGAGATCGTTGTTATCATGGCTTATGTGATATGGGTGCTAGTGTGAGTGCAATTTCCTTTACCTTATATAAAGACATTATGAATGATATTGCACCAACTGAGATACAATATGCATTAAGCAGGAAATTGATGTTACAGTTAAGCTTGCTAGTAGAGATACTATATCACCGGTTGGGATTATTAGAGATGTTGAAGTCTTGTGTGGGAAAATAAAATATCCTACTGATTTTCTTATTCTTGGCTCCCCACAAGATGATTTTTGTCCCATTATATTTGGTAGACCCTTCCTGAATACCGTTAATGCCAGGATAGATTGCGAGAAGGAAATTGTTGCCGTAAGTTTTGGGGATGCGTCTCATGAGTTTAATTTCTCTAAATTTCGTAGACAACCCCTATTGGAAATATGCCCTAGAGCCAATAAATAAAGTGTTTATTATTATATTTCCTTGCTCATGATAACTGTTTATTGTCCATGCTATAATTGTATTGATTGGAAACACACTACATGTGTGGATAAATAGACAACACTTTGTCACTAGTATGCCTCTAGTGAACTAGCTCGTTGATCAAAGATGGTCAAGGTTTCCTAGCCATTGACATGTGATGTCATTTGATAATGGGATCACATCATTAGGAGAATGATGTGATGGACAAGACCCAAACTACAAACATATCATATGATCGTGTCAGTTTATTGCTACTGTTTTTTGCATGTCAAGTATATGTTCCTATGACCATGAGATCATGCAACTCATGGACACCGGAGGAGTGACTTGGGTGTATCAAACGTCGCAACATAACTGGGTGACTATAAAGGTGCTCTAGAGGTATCCCTGAGGGTGTCTATTGGGTTGGCATGGATCAAGACTGGGATTTGTTACTCCGTGTGACGGAGAGGTATCACAGGGCCCACTCGGTAATACAAAATCACAATAAGCCTTGCAAGCAATGTGACTAAGTGTTAGTCACGGGGTCTTGTATTACGGAATGAGTAAAGAGACTTGCCGGTAACGAGGTTGAACTAGGTATGGAGATACTGACGATCGAAACTTGGGCAAGTAACATACCAAAGAACAAAGGGAACATCATACGGGATTAACTAAATCCTTGACATAGAGGTTCGGCCGATAAAGATCTTCGTAGAATATGTAGGAACCAATATGGGCATCCAGGTCGTGCTATTGGTTATTTACTATAGAGGTGTCTCGGTCATGTCTACATAGTTCTCGAACCCACAGGGTCTGCACACTTAAGGTTCGGTGACGTTTCGGTATGTATGGTGGTGACAGAAGGTTGTTCTGAGTCTCGGATGAGATCCCGGACATCACGAGGAGCTTTGTAATGGTCCGTAGGTAAAGATTGATATATAGGAAGTCCTATTTTGGTCGCCGAAAAAGTTTCGGGCTCATCGGTAGTGTACCGAGAGTGCCGAGAGTGTACCGGGAGACCATCGGGAGGGGTATTTCGACCCAAGAGGCTACATGGGCTGTGGGAGAGTGAATACCATCCCTTAGTGGTCTGGTGGAAGTCCCACTCAAGGCCCATGCGTCTGGGAAGAAAAGCCCAAAGAGAAAAAGGTGGGAAAAGGCAAAAAGACCAAAATAAGGAGGAGTCCTAGTCCTACTAGCATTGGAGGAGGATTCCTCCTCTCGTCCTTGGTTCGGCCAAAGCCTAGATGGCTTGGTCCTTGGGCCAAGCCTCCTCCTCTCTTACTCTTATATATACTAGAGGTTTTAGGGTTTTTGGAACTTGATTTTCAGCCATGTGCTACCCGTTCCTCTAGTGCATAGTTTCTCCTCTAGATCGGTTTTCTGCAGTGCTTAGGCGAAGCCCTGCCGAAATTGCTCCACCACCATCACCGCGGCGCCGTCACGCTGCCAGAAAACTCATCTACCTCTCTGCACCCTCTCACTAGATCAACAAGGCGGAGATCATCATCAAGCTGTACGTGTGCTGAACGCGGAGGTGTCGTTCGTTCGGTGCTTGATCAGGACGGATCGTGATTGGATCGCGGGACGCTCGGCGATTTGGATCGCGAAGACGTTCTACTACACCAACCGCGTTTCTTAATGCTTACCACTTAGCTATCTACAAGGGTATGTATATCCACTCTCCCTCTCGTAGATACTCATCACCATGGATAGATCTTGCGTGTGCGTAGGAAATTTTTTGTTTCCCATGCAACGTTCCCCAACAACCCCATCATAAAGAATTGTCTAGTAAGGATGAAATTATTGGTCTTGCTTCTATTGTTGTTCCTCCTACTGATCCTTTAGAAAAATATTTACTGAACCATGAAAATGATATGCATATGAATGAAAGGAATGAAATAGATAAGATTTTGTTTGATCAACATCCTATTCTGAAACATAACTTGCCTGTTGAAATACTTGGGGATCCTCCTCCACCCAAGGGTGATCCCGTGTTTGAGCTTAAACAATTACCGGATACTCTGAAATAAGCTTATCTTGATGAAAAGAAGATATATCCTATTATTATTAGGGCTAACCTTTCAGAGCATGAAGAAGAGAGATTATTGAAAACTCTGAGGAAGCATCGTGCTGCTATTGGATATACTTTTGACAATCTTAAGGGCATTAGCCCCACTCTATGTCAGCATAAAATTAAAATGGAGCCCGATGCTAAACCAGTTGTTGATCACCAACTACGGTTAAATCCTAAAATGAAAGAAATGGTAAGAAATGAAATATTAAAGCTTCTGGAGGCAAGTATCATTTACCCTATTGCTGACAGTAGATGGGTTAGTCCCGTTCATTGTGTCCTTAAGAAAGGAGGTATTACCATAGTTCCTAATGATAAAAATGAATTGATCCCGCAGACAATTGTTAAAGGATGTAAGATGGTAATTGATTTTAGGAAATTAAATAAAGCTACTAGAAAAGATCATTACCCTCTACCTTTATTGGTCAAATGCTAGAAAGACTACCCAAACACACACATTTCTGCTTTCTAGATGGTTATTCTGGTTTCTCTCAAATACCCGTGTCAAAATAGGACCAAGAGAAGACCACTTTTACTTGCCCTTTTGGTACCTTTGCTTATAGACGTATACCTTTTGGTTTATGCAATGCACCTGCTACCTTTCAAAGATGCATGAATGCTATATTCTCTGATTTTTGTGAAAGGATTGTTGACGTTTTCATGGATGATTTTTCCGTTTACGGAACTTCTTTTGATGATTGTTTGAGAAACCTTGGTCGAGTTTTGCAGAGATGTGAATAAACTAATCTTGTATTGAATTGGGAAAAGTGCCATTTTATGGTGAATGATTGTCTTGGGACATAAAATTCCCGAAGGAGGTATTGAAGTTCACAAAGCTAAAGTTGATGCTATCGAAAACTGTCATGTCCTACGAATAGCAGAGGTATAAGAAGTTTCCTTGGTCATGTTGGTTTCTATAGGAGATTTATTAAAGACTACTCTAAGATTTCTAGGCTGCTCACTAATCTCTTGCAAAAAGATGTTCCATCTGTTTTTGATGATGATTGTGTAGAAACTTTTGAAATTCTTAAGAACGCCTTGATTTCTGCACCTGTTGTTCAACCACCTGATTGGAACCTACCCTTTGAAATTATGTGTGATGATAATGATTATGTCGTTGGTACTGTCCTAGGACAAAGAGTTGATTAGAAATTAAATGTTATTCATTATGCTAGTAAAACTCTAGACAGTGCTCAAAGAAACTATGCTACCACTAAAAAAGAATTTCTAGCAGTTGTGTTCGCTTGTGATAAGTTTAGACCCTATACTGTTGATTCTAAAGTAACTGTTCACACTGATCATGCTGCTATTAAATATCTTATGGAAAAGAAAGATGCTAAACCTAGACTTATCAGGTGGGTTCTTCTGCTACAAGAATTTGATTTGCATATTGTTGATAGAAAGGGTGCTCATAACCCTGTAGCAGATAACTTGTCTAGGTTAGAGAATGTTCTTGATGACCCACTACCTGTTGATGATAGCTTTCCTGATGAACAATTAGTTGTCATAAATGCTTCTCGTAATGCTCCTTGGTATGCTGATTATGCCAATTACATTGTCGCTAAATTTATACCGCCTAGTTTCACATACCAACAAAAGAAAAAGTTCTTCTATGATTTAAGACATTACTTCTGGGATGACCCACACCTTTATAAATAAGGAGTAGATGGTGTTATTCCGAGGCATGAATAGGAACAGATCCTACACAAGTGTCATTCCGAGGCCTAAGGAGGACACCACGCTGGAGATAGAACTGCACATAAGGTATTACAATCTAGTTTCTATTGGCTTACTCTCTTCAAGGATGCTCGTAATTTTGTCTTGTCATGTGATGAATGTTAAAGAATTGGCAATATTAGTAGATGTCAGGAAATGCCTATGAATTACTCTCTTGTTACTGAACCATTTGATGTTTGGGGTTTTAGTTATATGGGACCTTTTCCAACATCCAACGGGTATACTCATATATTAGTTGTTGTTGATTATGTTACTAAGTGGGTAGAAGTTATTCCAACTAGTAGTGCTGATCATAACACCTCTATTAAGATGCTTAAAGAAGTTATTTTCCCTAGATTTGGAGTCCCCGGATATTTAATGACTGATGGTGGTTCACATTTTATTCATTGTGCTTTCCATAAATTGCTTTCTAAGTATGATGTTAATCATAGAATTGCATCTCCTTATCATCCTCAGTCTAGTGGTCAAGTAGAATTAAGCAATAAATAAATTAAATTGATCTTCCAAAAGACGGTTAATAGATCTAGGAAGAATTGGTCAAAGAAACTTGACGATGCATTATGGGCTTCTAGAACTGCTTACAAGAATCCTATGGGTATGTCTCCGTATAAAATGGTTTATGGTAAAGCATGTCACTTACCTATAGAGCTAGATACTAAAGGTTATTGGGCAATCAAAGATATAAATTATGATTTCAAACTTGCTGGTGAGAAAAGGTTATTTGACATTAGCTCACTTGATGAATGGAGAACCCAGGCCTATGAGAATGCCAAGTTGTTTAAAGAGAAAGTTAAGAGATGGCATGATAAAAGGATACAAAAGCGTGAATTCAATGTAGGTGATCATGTCTTGCTATACAATTCTCGGTTCAGATTTTTTGCAGGAAACTTCTCTCTAAATGGGAAGGACCTTACATTGTCGAGGAAGTATATTGTTCCGGTGCCATCAAGATCAACAACGCCAAAGGCACAAATCCGAAGGTGGTAAACGGGCAAAGAATCAAACATTATATCTCAGGTACTCCCAGAAATGTTGAAACCAATGTTATCAATACCATAACTCCGGAAGAGTATATTACGGAGACCTACCGGAACGTTTTAGACTCCAAAAAGGAATAGGTATGTGGTACGGTAAGTAAACCGACTCCAAACTTTCCCAATAGCAATTTTACTCAGTTTTGGAATATTCAGAAAATTAGGAAAATCAAAAGTAGTCCGAAACATGCACGAGGAGGTGACAAACCTCCTAGGCGCGGCCACCCCTTAGCCGTGCCTAGGGGGCTTGCCACCACACCATGCACCCTCCAGAATCCGGATTCTTGTGGTACACTCCTCCGGGTCGGCAAAACATAGTGATTGGTCATTGGTACAATTGAAAAGGAAGTGACAAAGAAAGAGAGATTCACATATAAATATATCATCTTGGACATCTTTTATGATTGTGACCACTGATTAAAATATTACATGCTAAGAATTTGATGTTGGACAAGGAAGACAACATAATGGGTTATGTTTAGTTGCTTCCGGATAGAAGTTATATGGTTTTAGATCCTCCAACATGTAGTGCTTGCTTCCATATCATATTAGCCAAAACTTCCGCACCAAGTAGAGATACTACTTGTGCATCCATACACCTCAACCCAGTTTTGCCATGAGAGTCCACTATACCTACCTATGGATTAAATAAGATCCTTCAAGTAAGTTTTCATCGGTGCAAAAAGCAATAAAAATTGCTCCTAAATATGTAAGATCTTTATTGTAAGGGAAATAAGCGTTGTACGAACTTGTGATGATAAAGAAATAAAGCGATGGACTGCATAATAAATGTTTCTATCACAAAGGGCAATACAACACGGCGTTCCTTTGCACTAAGGGTTTGCACATCCCAAAAACAGAAGGCGCATGACAACCTCTGTTTCCCTCTGCGAAGGGCCTATCTGTTACTTTTAATTTTTAAGTACATAGCTTTATGCAAGAGTCATGGTTCTTCACCACTTCCTATATTTCGCCTTTCTCTCTTGGCAAGCATTATGTGTTGGGGAATGATCTAGACACATATATCCACTCGGATGTGGGTGATCATGAGTTATTATTGTTGACATCACCCTTGAGGTGAATAGTCTGGAGGCAAAACTATAAGACCCTATCTTTCTCTGCGTCCAATTGAAACTTTGATCTCATGAGTACCGCGTGAGTGTTAGCAATTATGATAGACTAAAAGATGATTGAGTATGTGGGTTTTCTTTACAAGCTCTTAAACTGACTCTTTCCGATGTTATGATAAATTGCCAATTGCTTGATGACTAAGATCATAGTTTGTTGGTTGTCAATAGAGTTATTGGTTCATACTTTATCTTGCGAATGAATTTTTACTCTAGCATAAGAAATCTTATACAATAAGTATTGTTGTTCTAAAGATGTTCATGATGCCCTCATGTCCGTATTGTATTTTATCGACACCTCTATCTCTAAGCATGTGGACATATTTGTCGATCTCGGCTTTCACTTCAGGGCAAGCGAGGTCTAAGCTTGTGGGAGTTGATACGTCCATTTTTCATCATGCTTTTATATTGATATTTATTGCATTATGGGCTGTTATTACACGTTATGGTACAATACTTATGCCTTTTCTCTCTTATTTTACAAGGTTTACATAAAGAGGGAGAACGCCGACAGCTAGAATTCTGGACCAAAAAGGAGCAAATCTGAGATACCTATTCTGCACAACTCCAAAAGTCCTAAAAATTTACAGAGAATTATTTTGGAATATATAAAAAAATATTGGGCGAAACAGATACCAGAGGGGGCCCACCAGGAGGTGGCAAGCCTGCCAGGCGGGTCCACCCCCCTGGTCGCGGCTAGCAGGCTTGTGACCCACCTGGCACGTCCCCGACGCCCATCTTCTGCTATATGAAGGGTTTTGACCTGGAAAAATCAGAAGGAAGCTTTCAGGACGAAGAGCCGCCGTCTCGAGGCAGAACTTGGAAAGAACCAATCTAGAGCTCCGGCAAGGCTGTTCTGCTGGGGAAACTTCCCTCCCGGAGGGGGAAATTGAAGCCATTGTCATCACCAACGATCCTCTCATGGAGAGGGGGTCAATCTCCATCAACATCTTCACCAGAACTATCTCCTCTCCAAACCCTAGTTCATCTCTTGTATCTAATCTTTCTCTCAAACCTCATATTGGTACCTGTGGGTTGCTAGTAGTGTTGATTACTCCTTGTAGTTGATGCTAGTTGGTTTACTTGGTGCAAGATCATATGTTCAGATCCTTTATGATAATTAATAATCCTATGATTATGAACATGAACGTGCTTTGTGAGTAGTTACGTTTGTTCCTGAGGACATGGGATAAGTCTTGTTATAACTAATCATGTGAGTTTGGTATTCGTTCAATATTTTGATGAGATGTATTTTGTCTCTCCTCTAGTGGTGTTATGTGAACGTCAATTACATAACACTTCACCATTAATTGGGCCTAGGGGAAGATATTGCAAAGTAATAAGTAGATGATGGGTTGCTAGAGTGACAGAAGCTTAAACCCTAGTTTATGCGTTGCTTCGTAAGGGGCTGATTTGGATCCATATATTTCATGCTATGGTTAGATTTATCTGAATTCTTCTTTCGTGGTTGCGGATGCTTGCGAGAGGGGTTAATCATAATTTGGAGGTTTGTCCAAGTAAGGGCAGCACCCAAGCACCGGTGCACCTACATATCAAATTATCAAAGTAACAAACAAAAATTCCCATGTGTCCTCGGGGGAGCTTTGCTTTATATAAGAGTTTGTCCAGGTCTATCCTTTGCTACAAAAAGGATTGGGATACCTTGCTGCACCTTTTCTACACTTGTTACTTGTTACTCGTTACAAATTATCTTATCACGAAACTATCTATTATCGATAATTCCAGTGTTTGCACAGAATACCTTATTAGAAACCGCTTGTCATTTCCTTCTGCCCCTTGCTGGTTTTGACACTCTTTATTATCGAAAGGACTATGATAGATACCCTATACTTGTGGGTCATTAGGGAGCCACACGTGAGAAGTGTTGACATATAAATGTACTACTTAGTCTCTTTCATGGGATCGGTATTTTGGTTGCATTGGCTAGAGCATGCACTTCTACATGGTATCTTCCGCACATTTCTAGACCTAGCCACCGCCCACCACTTCTGCACCATGCACCACCCCCGGGGCGGTCGGCCTCCATGGCCGCCGCCGTGGGCCACGCCACCAGTACCTCAGGTTCATCCACCGGTCGTGTTGACTGGCTGCCCTAGAGAGTCTTTTTCCCGATCTGTTGATCCGGGTTTTTCTCTCTATCGCTGGTTACATTGATCGGCGTTTTCATTTTGGTTTTCTGATCTTAGATCGGTTTGCGTCGCCCGCCGGCGCCATCAACCATCATGCCTCTACTCTAACATCAGCGTGACCTGGCCTCTCCATCGACCTGGCAGCCTCGCGCAACGCGGCGGCCCCTCAAAGCGGTCGTTCGTGCGCCGGCCATCACCACCCTTCTCCGATTGAGACTCTTGCATCGCCACGACCCGGCGGCCTCGCGTCATGTGGCGGCCCATCACCGTTCGCGTGTTGGCCCGCCCGTCTATCAACACCACGCCTATATGGCTGCCTTGTCGGCCATCGTCCCCGGTTTCATCTCGGACTCCGCCTCCATCCTGCTTCCCCGATCGGCGTCCCCGACATCGCGCGTGATCAGATTGATCACCCGCTCACCGCCGCAATCTGCCTCATCTACGTCGTGGGACCAACCTAGCCCGTCGGTTGCACGTGCCCCCGTAGGTCCCATGAAGAATGTCCTAAGTACATCACGCCCCTCCGCCCATCGAGCCACGGGTTGTCGTCGCGTCATCCCTTCAGACTGCTGCATCATCGCCTCGAAGCCTTCCCCTCAGGTGCCCTGACCCGCACGCCGCTATCGTCGATGCCCCTTCGAGTTGTCACATTGTGGGCCGCGGTCCATGAAGCCGCCTTGAGATCCTTTAACCGTCTACCCTCGTACCAGTTGCCGCCTTTGCGTCGCCCCTTAGGGTTGATGCATCGCGGCACGCGGTCCATGTCGTCTCCCAACGGGTTGTTGCCCCTGGCTAGTGGTTCTCCTCGTGGCTGCCCTGACCCACGAGCCGCCACTACATGCAGTCCCTGCCACCGCCTGAGGCCGTTCCTGTGGCAGCACCGACCCGCACACAATTGCTATGCTACACCATCGGGCCGTAGCACCGCAGCACGTAGTCCATGCAGCCAACTAGAGGACTTCCCGTCATCGCCCCGACCACCTGTTGCTGTTGCATTTCCCCTTCGGGCCGTAGTGTCATGGTCCGCGGTCCACTCGGTCGTCTCTATGCGTCGACTCTATGTGGTATGTGATGACCCACAAGTATAGGGGATCTATTGTAGTCCTTTTGATAAGTAAGAGTGTTGAATCCAACGAGGAGCAGAAGGAAATGACAAGCGGTTCTCAGTAAGGTATTCTCTGCAAGCACTAAAATTATCGGTAACAGATAGTTTTGTGATAAGATAATTTGTAACGGTTAGCAAGTAAAAATTGTAACAACAGTGCAGAAAGGTGTCCCAATCCTTTTTATAGCAAAGGATAAGCCTGGACAAACTCTTATATAAAGCAAAGCGCTCCCGAGGACACATGGGAATTTATGTCAAGCTAGTTTTCATCATGCTCATTTGATTCGCGTTCGCTACTTTGATAGTTTGATATGTGGGTCGACCGGTGCTTGGGTGATGTCCTTACTTGGACAAGCCTCCCACTTATTATTAACCCCTCCCGCAAGGATCCGCAACTACAGAAGAAGAATTAAGATAAATCTAACCATAGCATGAAACATGTGGATCCAAATCAGCCCCTTACGAAGCAACGCATAAACTAGGGTTTAAGCTTCTGTCACTCTAGAAACCCATCATCTACTTATTACTTCCCAATGCCTTCCTCTAGGAACAAACAATGGTGAAGTGTTATGTAGTCGACGTTCACATAACACCACTAGAGGAGAGACAACATACATCTCATCAAAATATCGAGCGAATACCAAATTCATATGATTACTTATAACAAGACTTGTCCCATGTGCTTAGGAACAAATGTAACTACTCACAAAGCATATTCATGTTCATAATCAGAGGTTTATAAATGATGATCAAGGATCTGAACATATAATATTCCACCAAGTAAACCAACTAGCATCAACTACAAGGAGTAATCAGCACTACTAGCAACCCATAGGTACCAATATGAGGTTTTGAGACAAAGATCGGATACAGGAGATGGACTAGGGTTTGGAGAGGAGATGATGCTAATGAAGATATTGCTGGAGATTTACCCCCTCTCGATGAGAAGATCGTTGGTGATGACGATGGCTTCGATTCCCCCTCCCGGAGGGAAGTTTCTCTGGCAGGATCGCCCTGCCGAAGCTCTAGATTGGTTCTGCCCAAGTTCTGCCTCGAGACGGCAGCGCTTTGTCCCAAAAGCTCTAACGTGATTTTTTCTAGGACGAAACCCTTAATATAGAAGAATATGGGCACCGGAGGGCTGCCAGGTGGGCCACAAGCCCTAGGGGCACGGCTAGGGAGTGGCCGCACCCAGCAGGCTTGTGGCTCCCTGGTGGGGCCCCTGATGTATTTCTTTCGCCCAGTATGTTTATATATTACAAAATAATTCTCCATAGATTTTCAGGACTTTTGGAGTTGTGTAGAATAGGTATCTCAGATTTGCTCCTTTTCTAGTCCAGAACTCCAGCTGTCGGCATTCTCCCTCTTCATGTAGACCTTGTAAAATAAGAGAGAAAAGGCATAAGTATTGTACCAAAATGTGTAATAACATCCCATAATACAATAAATATCAATATAAAATCATGATGTAAAATGGACGTATCAACTCCCCCAAGCTTAGACCTTGCTTGTCCTCAAGCAGAAGCCGAAATCAATAAATATGCCCACATGTTTAGAGATAGAGGTGTCAATAAAATAAAATACGGACATGGAGGCATCATGATCATCTTTAGAACAACAACATATATTGACATATAATTTCTTATGATAAACTAATAATTCATTCACAATGGCAAAGTATGAATCAAGAACTCTATTGAGAACTGACAAACTATGATCTCAGTCATTAAAGCAATTCCAATTTATCATAACGTAGGAAAGAGTCAATATAAGAGATTTTAAAGCAAACCCACATACTCAATCATATTTTAGTCTTTCACAATTTCTAACACTCACGAGGTACCGATGAGTTCAAAGTTTCAATCAGACACAGGAAAGATAGGGGCTTATAGTGTTGCCTCCCAACTATTTACCTCAAGGGTAATGTCAACAATAATAACTCGTGATCATCCACTTCCGAGTGGATATATTTGTCTAGATCATTCCCCAGCACATGACACTTGCCAGAAGATAAAGGCGAAAATAGCGAAGGTGATGGGGATCACCACAACTCTTGCATAAAGGTAAGTACTAGAGAATAAAAGTAACAGATAGGCCCTTCGCAGAGGGAAGCAGAGGTTGTCATGCGCTTTTATAATTGGATGCACAATCTCTTAATACAAAAGAACGTTACTTTATATTGCCCCTTGTGATAGAGAACTTTATTATGCAGTCCATCGCTTTTATTTCTTCCCTATCACAAGTTCGTATAAAGTTTATTTTCCTCACACTAATAGATCACACATATTTAGAGAGCAAGTTTTATTTCTTGCACCGACAACAACTTACTTGAAGGATCTTATTCCATCCTTAGGTAGGTATGGTGGAATCTCATGGCAAAACTGGGTTAAGGGTGTTTGGATGCACAAGTAGTATCTCTACTTGGTGCGAAAGTTTTGGCTGATATGAGGTGGAAGCAAGCGACACATTTTGAGGGATCTATAAAAATATAACTTCTATTCGGAAATAAGCAAACAAAACCCATTATGTTGTCTTCCTTGTCCAACATCAAATTCTTAACATATAATATCTTAATGAGTGCTCACAATCATAAAAGATGTCCAAGATAATATATTTATATGTGAACCTCTCTTTCTTTATTACTTCCTTTTAATTGCCCCAATGACCAACAACTATGTTTGTCAACCCACAACAGGTTTCAGTCGACATAGTTTTTATATGTGAAGTCATCACTCCCCATAAGATTTTCATATGTACTCTTTGCTTTTATTATACACTTCTTTCTACTTTATCTTTCTCAAGATCAAGATCATACCAAACAAGCAAAGTCCTCAACTCAAAAGCACTTTTTATTATATAACTCACGGACTTGCTTACATAGGAGGAATCATAAAGCAAAGACTCAAAACTAGATCACACAAAAACTTTATTCTACTAGATCAAGATATAACCAAAAGGACTGAACTAAGAAAAGATGATGATAATAAAAATAAAAATAAAAATAAAACATGTGATGGTGATACGATACCGGGGCACCTCCCCCAAGCTTGGCACAAGCCAAGGGGAGTGCCCATACCCATGTGTTTAGTTGTCTTGCTTCGGAGGTGATGATGCTATATACTTGGCAATGAGGCACTTCAGAATATGATTCTCCTCCTCAAGCTTGTTATTTTTACCGTCTGAGATCCATTATTTCCTTGTAAAGTTTTTCAGTGATGGCTAGAGCGCATTTACCCCACGGATGTTTCATTGCTGCGAGGGAAAAAGCAACACTCCTCTTCATATTTTCAAAAGTAAGAAATTTAGCATTGGAAGGGATAACCGAATTTGGAATTTCTGAGCTCTAAAGTTCTTCCAGCTTGTCTCCAGGTTGTGAATGAGAGGTAACTTATTGGTCTTCCTCCATGGCATCTATCCTTTTCAAGTCAGCCTCCATCTCTTCTTCTGTAGCTAGCCCGAAGCAGTTCTCCCTGACCGACTCTTGCAAAGACATCTTGCGATAAATCTGCTACAAAACAGCTCAAAAAGAAAACGGGAGATATTGTTGTGATTAAAGAATCAAAACCTTCGAGATATTATATAATGAATTTTTACCGACACGAAGGAGTATGTGTAGATCGAGAGAGGCGTGTCTAGAGGGGGATGAATAGACTACTAGCAGAAATTTAAAACATAACCTTTTCCCAAGTTAATTGGTTGGCAGATTTTAATACTTTTAGCAAATCTAGATAGTCAAATAGCCCTACACATGCATGTCTACAAGTATGGCAGCGGAAAGTAAAGACATTGCACATGTAAGTAAAGAGATGGTTTAGAAAGATCAAACACAATAGGAGACGCAAGTATTTTTCCCGTGGTTCCGATAGGTGGTGCTATCGTATGTCCACGTTCATGGAGTCTTCAACCCACAGAGGGTAACGGTCGCGAGAGTCCACGGGGGGATCTACCCACGGAGGGTTCCACGAAGAAGCAACCTTGACTATTCCATGCGGCTTCCGTCCATGAAGGACTAGCCTCACTATGGGTAGATCTTCACGAAGTAGGCGATCTCCTTGCCCTTCAAACTTCTTAGTTCACTCCACAACATGAAGTAGGAGGCTCCCAAGTGACACCTAACGAATCTAGGAGGCACCACCCTCCAAAAGGTAATAAGCTCAATAATGACGATGAACTCCTTGCTCTTGTGCTTCAAGATGATAGACTCCTCAACACACAATCTCTCTCACACAGATTTGGCTTGGTAGAAGAGATGGGACTAGTGGAAAGCGACTTGGGGAGGCTAGAAATCAAGATCCATATGGTTGGAGTGGAAGATCTTGACCTCAACACAAGGGTAGGTGGTTCTCTCTCAGAAAACTAAGTAGGATAGGTATGGAATAGTTATGAGTGCTTCTCTTTCAGTGGGTGGTGGTGAAGGGGTATATATAGGCATCCCCCAAAATGGCAAAAAGTGGTACCTAAGTGACAAAAAGTGGCAACTTTTGAATCTCGGATGGACCGATATATAACTCTCGATTGGCTTTCCTATAGACTCAAAGTGATTTCTCACAAATATAAAATGTAGAGTCCTCTCGCTTGGAGCTTGGCCAACCTATTTCTTTGCATCTTGGGGTAATTCCACAATCTCCTCAACCTTTTTGCCAACTCAGATATTCATGGACCATCATCTGAAATGTACTAGATAGAGGTGTTAGTCCAAGAGACAATGAATGTTGTCATGAATTATCAAAACCACCAAGGGAGCATATTGTGCTTTCAATCTCCCCCTTTTTGGTAATTGATGAAAACATACAATCAAAGCTTCAAATAAAGATATGCACGGATGCAATGAAGACTTTGAGAAACACATGACTTAGATTTGCTCCCCCTAAGTGTGTGCAGTCCTTTAAAGGATATTTGATTTGGAATGCATGGACACACATATGGATGAAGGGATGTAAGGAGTCATGTGTATCTTGTCTATATGCATCAATATATGTGAATGGAATGTATATCCTTGATCAAGACTTCACTCTTGCAAACAATATGTGCAAGAAGCAAGAGATCATGTTGATCAAAGATATGATGCATATACTTACCTTGAGCTCTTGAGCATTCTAGTAGTAGAGACACACTTGAGAAAACAATGTTAGGAAACACAAGAGTATTCTACTAAGCAGAAGCAATAGAACTCAAAGATGCCAAGATATGGAGAACATATAAAGTATGATAATCCTTAAGATTAATATGTCTCCCCCTTAGGCATAAATTCTTTAGAACTTTCTCCCCTTTAGATATCAAAGTAGTAGTTCATCCTCTCCCCTGAATCTCAGCATGTAGATATTGGGATTGGATAGGGTGAGAAAAAGTACGATATCAAAAGATTACTTTTCAACAGTAGTTTTCTCTCCCTACATGTTGTTCTTCTCCTTGATTATGTATTTTCCTCTCCCCCTAAATCATGTCTTCCCTTTTGCATAAGCATGTGACTCTCCCTTTAGCATGAAGCTTTGGTATTCTCCCCCTTTGGCATAAATTACCAAAAAGGTCAAACTTGGGAGTAGTGACAGGGATCATTGATAAGGTAGGGATCATGGAGATCAAGGGTCATTGAAGGTAGGGTCTCTCCCTTTGGAAAATGTGAGGTTTCTCCTTGAATAATGATTTTCTCCCCCGAAGTGTTGTTTGTTCTTCTCACCCTAAATTTTTTTGAAGGGATCATAGAAGGAACAAGATTGTCTCGGGAACAGAAAGCAAAGTAAACTACATCAGGAAAACATAAAATTTGCACTCCAAGAAAATCGGTGGCTCCAGGATGGATAAATCAGTGATACCGAGTTTGTATAGTGCAGCTTAACTACAAGTTTGGTAGAACCAAGTTATCTAAGTCGGCGACTCCGAAAGATAAACCAAGTTTCTATTTTCAGAGAGGCAAACGAAACTGTTTCAAAGAAAAATGTGAAACATTTACGAGGATCATCAAATAGATAAGATTTGAGTGGTTACGAGAAATCATGCAATAAGAGAGCAATCCTCACACATTTCTTACCTAAATGATGGGCGGTGACTAGGTCACCTATATTAGAGTATATTGACTTAGGATCCAAGCAAAAATACTTGATCATAGGTCATACTCATTGTTTAAGCTCAAAATGGGGTTACCATTTTTCGATTAAGCATTTTGATGTCTTCATATCTCTTGAGTTGCTTTAGCCCATGACTTGGAGTAAAGCCTTTTCAAGGATATGATTACATACCTTTGAATGATGTTGATGATGCTGCTTGTAGGTGAACTTTTTTTGAGGATGCTTGAGGTTGACAAAGATCATCTTGACTCTAGAGCAATCCTTCTTGTTCTAGTACACTCATCACCTACAAAGGTTAGTCATGGAAGGAAGAACAATGGATATATCCTATTGACATGATACCACTTATAGATTTGCAACTAAGATCAAGTATATGTCAAGGATATTTTTTGTTGTCTTCTTCCTTCCATCATCAAGAGGGGTTGTGGATACTTGGTAATGACAATATTTCTTATGATTGGAGTTGATAGCAATCTTGTGGAATGAAGTTCTTCCAAGTACCTACAAAAGTTTAGATGCAATACAAGGGAGCATAGAATTCCATGGCATGTGATAATGAGTTACAAGATCATGGAGATAATAATTAAGCTCATGCCCTTGCTTGCAACCGAGTGAGTCTACCTCAAGTTTGAAGCATCAATAATATTCAACTCACTCCTCAAATGACAAAATGTCTTCTCATCAAGTGGCTTAGTAAACATATCTGCCAATTGCTTGTTAGTACGAACATGCTTAAGATTGATATCTCCTTTGGCAACATGATCACGAATGAAATGATGTCGAACTTGAATATGCTTTGTTCGAAAATGTTGCACACGATTATGTCCAATTTTAATAGCACTTTCATTGTCACAAAGTCATGGAACATTTTTAACATGAATACCATAATCTTTAAGCATTTGTGTCATCCATAGTAATTGCGCACAACAAGATTGAGCAGCAATATACTCAGCTTTGGTAGTAGATAGAGATACCGAGTTTTGTTTCTTGGAGGACCAAGACACAAGAGATATACATAAAAATTGACAAGTACCCGAGGTGGATTTTCTATCAACCTTGTCACCGGCATAGTCCGAATCGGAGTAGCTAACAAGATTAAAAGAAAATCCCTTGGGATACCAAATGCCAAAGTTTGGTGTTTGTATCAAGTATCTCACAATACATTTCACAGCCAAAAGATGACACTCCTTAGGTGCGGCTTGATATCTAGCACACATGCAAACACTAAGCATAATATCAGGACGAGATGCACATAGATATAACAAAGAACCTATCATAGATCGATAAACCTTTTGATCAACCTGGTTCATCCTCCTTGGTAAGGTCAACATGTCCACTAGTGGTCATAGGGGTTTTCATACCTTTGCAATCCTGCATGTTGAACTTCTTGATTAAGTCCTTGGTATACTTAGTTTGAGATATGAAAGTTCCTTCTCTTCATTGCTTGATTTGCAATCCAAGAAAGCATTTCAGCTCACACATCATAGACATCTCATACTTCTCAAACATCAACCTTCCAAATCTTTCACTAAATTGAGGGTTAGTGGAACCAAAGATAATATCATCCGCATAAATTTGGCATACAAAGAATTCTCTATTCACTCTCTTAGTGAACAAGGTTGCATCAATTTTACCAATTTCAAAACCTTTTTTGATGAGAAACTTCGTTAAGCATTTATACCAAGCACGAGGGGCTTGTTTAAGACCATAAAGAGTTTTGCGAAGCTTGCAAACATGATTAGGTTTATTAGGATTCAAAAAACTAGGTGGTTGCTTAACATAAACTTCTTCCTCTATTTCACCATTTAAAAATGCACTTTTGATGTCCATTTTGTAGAGTGTGATATCATGGTGATTAGCATAAGCAAGAAGAATACGAATAGCTTCAAGTCTAGAAACGGGGGCGTAAGTCTCACCGTAGTCCATACCCTCGACTTGCGTATATCCTTGGGCTACGAGACGAGCCTTGTTGCGTATGACTTGACCATCTGCGTCTTGTTTGTTTTGAAACACCCATTTGGTTCTAATGATGTTGTGCTCATCTTCGGGTTTCTCCATGAGTGTCCACACTTCGTTCCTCTCGAAGTTTTGTAGCTCTTCATGCATTGCATTCACCCAATCCGCATCTTCAAGAGCTTGTTCTACCTTTAAGGGCTCAATGCTAGAGATGAAAGAAAAATGCCCATAGAAGTTAGCTAGACGGGTTTTGGAGCGAGTGATTCTCCCTGTTTGTATATCACCAACGATTTGGTTTAGGGGATGGTTCTTGGTCACCTGAGCTCGAACACAGGCTAGCTTCCGATTGTTGGATGGTAGAGCTTCTTCTTCTTCATTATCATCTCGTTCATCTTCGTTGTTGTTGAAGGTGTCGTTCCCTTGAGGTGGTGGTGAAGGTGGTTGTGGTGGATCTTCATGATGTACTTCCTCTTCTTCATCATCTTGTCGTGTACCACTTGTGGATGCCTCCATGTCGTATTGAGGTTCACCTTGACGTGAGGTGGGGGCTTCCACTTGAGTTGATGAAGTACTCTCCTTCACCTCCATGGGACGAATCTTGCCGATAGGTAGATCTAGTATGGCTTCCGAAGGATCCTTATCATCGGTGAGTAGCTCGTACGCCGTTCTACCGAGAAGCTTGTGCAAGTAAAGTTGGTTTGTGGCATGACATGTTGTTTCAATGGCTTCTGCCCAAAATTGTCTTGGTGTCTTGTATTCATCAAGCATCGTTCTTGCCATCTCAATGAGTGTCCGATTCTTCCTCTCAACAACTCCATTTTGTTGGGGTGTGTACATAGCCGAGAACTCATGTGAGACACCTTCTTTGTAAAGAAATGTATCCACATGGGTGTTCTTGAACTCCGATCCGTTATCGCTTCGAACCTTCTTGATCTTTACTTCAAACTGATTTTGCGCTTTGCGAGCGAATTTCTTGAAGATCTTTTGAACCTGCGACTTATCATCAATAAAGAATACCCACGTAAATCTGGAAAAATCATCAACTATAACTAGACCATAGGAATTTCCACCGAGACTCTTGTAAGCATTGGGACCAAAAAGATCCATGTGAAGTAACTCGAGTGGTCTCCTAGTAGTCATGATATTCTTAACGGGAAGACTTCAACCTACTTGCTTCCAGCTTGACAAGCACTACAAAGTCTATATTTGTCAAAGATAGCATCTTTAAATCCAAGTATATGATCATCTTTTGATTAGATTATCTAGATTTTGCATGCCTACAAGTCCAAGCCTTCTATGCCAAAGCCAACCTTTAGAAGATTTTGCAATTAAACAAGTGCGAGGCTTGGATCTTTTAGTGAAATCAACAATGTATAGATCACCTCTACGGAAACCGGTAAAGACCATTTTATGATTATCTCGAGAAACACTTGGCAATCAATTTTCGTAAATAAAACATTGAAACCAAAGTCGGCAAGTCTAGATACGGAAAGAAGATTATAGCCAAGGGATTCAACAAGCATGACGTTTTGAATAGAGCTATCATGAGATATGGTCACCTTACCAAGGCCAAGTACCTTACCCTTAGACTTGTCTCCAAAGGTCACGTACCGTCGAGGACCTTGATTAGGCGTGATCTCTTGGAACATGTCTCTGTCACTAGTCATATGATCCGTACATCCACTGCCAAGAATCCACTCTTTTCCTCCAGACATGTAATCTCTAAAGTTTGCCATAAGACTCCGATTCTTCATGATCTTCTCATACTCGATGTCGAACAACTCATCTTCTTCATAATAGCCATGTTCCACATTGTCATCATCAAGTGGGAAATCCTCGTCATAAAGAACAAGAGATTCGTTAGAATAGTGATTATGACAATGCTCAAGTTGATGAATGTGAATGGCTTCAAATATAATGTTGTTGATAGTGGTGACATCTCCTTTAGCACGCATAAGATCACGGCGCTCAAATAGACATTTACCAAAGTTTGGATCACTAGGCTTCATTTTGTGAAAAGCAACAGCTTTATGAAGAATTTCATCAAGATTTCCTAAGGAAAGATTTGGATATCGTTCCTCCAAATTATTCCAGAAGGTATAGGCACATGCAAAGTTCTTCATTTGAGAAAGCATGAATCTTGGTAAACCTCTAACAATAAGATTGATGGCTCTTAGGTTACCAAGCATGTTAATTTCCTCTTCGTATGTGGGATGCATTTCATCAATGGGGAGCTCATAGGGTTGTTCAATATATTTAGTCAAATGGAATCTATTAAATAGATCAATCATGGCATTCTTCCATTGACTATAATACTCTCCATCAAGAAGGGGCACTCTACAACTCAAACTCTCTACACTAGACAAATCCATCTTCCTCCACGATGATTAAATGGAAGCAATGGAGACCAATGCTCTGATACCACTTGTAGGATCGGGAGAGGCATGTCTAGAGGGAGGTGAATAGACTACTAGCAGAAAATTAAAACCTAACTTTTTCCCAAGTTAATTGGTTGGCAGATTTTAATACTTTAAGCAAATCTAGATAGTCAAACAGCCCTACACATGCATGTCTACAAATATGGCTGCGGAAACTAAAGACATTGCACATCTAAGTAGAGATGGGTTAGAAAGATCAAACACAATAGGAGACGCAAGGATTTTCCCCCTGGTTCTGATAGGTGGTGTTATCCTACATCCACGTTCGTGGAGTCTTCAACCCACGGAGGGTAACGGTCGCGAGAGTCCATGGAGGGCTCTACCTACGGAGGGTTCCACGAAGAAGCAACCTTGACTATTCCATGCGGCTTCCGTCCACGAAGGACTAGCCTCACTATGGGTAGATCTTCATGAAGTAGGCGATCTCCTTGCCCTTACAAACTTCTTGGTTCACTTCACAACACGAAGTAGGAGGCTCCCAAGCGATACCTAACCAATCTAGGAGGCACCACCCTCCAAAAGGTAATAGGCTCGATAATGACGATGAACTCCTTGCTCTTGTGCTTCAAGATGATAGACTCCTCAACACACAATCTCTCTCACACAGATTTGGCTTGGTAGAAGAGATGGGACTGGTGGAAAGCAACTTGGGGAGGCTAGAAATCAAGATCCATATGGTTGGAGTGGAAGATCTTGACCTCAACACAAGGGTAGGTGGTTCTCTCTCAGAAAACTGAGTAGGATAGGTATGGAATAGTTTTGAGTGCTTCATTTTTGAGTGGGTGGTGGTGAAGGGGTATATATAGGCATCCCCAAAAATCCAACCGTTACACACAATAAGTTAGACTTGGTGACACCAAAGTGTAAAACTTGGTGGTACCGAAGTGACAAAAAGTGGCAACTTTTGAATCTCGGATGGACCGATATATAACTCTCGGTTGCACCGACAAGGTGACCAACGGTCAGAATTACCATGCTCGGTGACGTCGATTCACCATTCTCGGTCGGATCGAAAATGAGAATTTGTGTAACACGAAGTTGGCAACCCAACTCGATGGCGCCGAGTGCAGTGTCGGCTGCACCGAAGTGTTAGGGTCCGGCTGAGTCTGTCTAGGGTTTGGAACTCGGTGGCACCAGGATAGGAAAGTTGGTTGCACCGATTTGGTATACTTGGCTTAGGGCAGACTTTGGTGGGAGAGTATGTGGATGTTTTGGTGACTGTCACTTGTGCATGTTTGAGCATATTGTTCACCATCAAAACTTTACCCCCTTTTAATAGTATTGGCTTTCCTATAGACTCAAAGTGATTTCTCACAAATATAGAATGTAGAGTCCTCTTGCTTGAAGCTTGGCCAACCTATTTCCTTGCATCTTGGGGTAATTCCACAATCTCCTCAACCTTTTTGCCAACTAGGATCTTCATGGACCATGATCTAAAATGTACTAGATAGAGGTGTTAGTCCAAGAGACAATGTATGTTGTCACGAATTATCAAAACCACCAAGGGAGCAAATTGTTCTTTTAGTATGCCACAAGAAAACAGAGTCCGGGTGGTGCATGAGGTGGCCACAAGCCCCAGGGGTGCGGCCAGGGGGGTGGCCGCGCCCAGCAGGCTTGTCGCCTCCTCGTGCACTATTCGGACTACTTTAAATTTTGTTAATTTTTTAAATATTCCAAAACAGATAAAATTTGCCGTTGAAAAAGTTTTGGAGTCTTTTTGCTTACTGTACCACATACCTATTCCTTTTCGGAGTCTGAAATGTTCTGGTAAGTCTCCCTAATGTACTCCTCCGGAGTTATGGTATTGATGATATTGGTTTCAACATTTATGGGAGTACCTGAGATATAATGTTTGATTCTTTGACCGTTCACCACCTTCGGGTTTGTGCCTTCGACGTTGGTAATCTTGATGGCACCGGAACGGTATACCTCTTTGATGACATAAGGACCTTCCCATTTAGAGAGAAGTTTTCCTATAAAAAATCTTAAACGTGAATTGTATAGCAAGACATGATCACCTACATTAAATTCACACCTTTGTATCCTTCTATCATGCCATCTCTTAACCTTTTCTTTAAAAAACTTGGCATTCTCATAGGCTTGGGTTCTCCATTAGTCAAGTGAGCTGATGTCAAATAACCTCTTCTCACCAGCAAGTTTGGAATCATAATTGAGCTTGTTGATTGCCCAATAAACCTTAAGTTCTAGCTCTAGAGGTAAGTGACATGCTTTACCATAAACCATCTTATACGGAGACATACCCATAGGGTTTTTGTAAGCAGTTCTATAAGCCCACAATGCATCATCGAGTTTCTCAGACCAATTCTTCCTAGATCTATTAACGGTCTTCTGCAAAATCAATTTAATCTCTCTATTGCTCAATTTTACTTGACCACTAGACTGAGGATGATAAGGAGATGCAACTCTATGATTAACATCATATTTAGCGAGCAATTTACGAAAAACACCATGAGCAAAATGTGAACCACCATCAGTCATCAAATATCTAGGGACTCCAAATCTAGGGAATAACTTCTTTAAGAATTTTAATAGAAGTGTTATGATCAGTGCTACTAGTTGGAATAACTTCTACCCACTTAGTGACATAATCAACAACAACTAGAATATGAGTATACCCGTTAGATTGTGGAAAAGGCCCCATATAATCAAAGCCCCAAACATCAAATGGTTCAATAACAAGAGAGTAATTCATAGGCATTTCCTGACCTCTACTAATATTACCAATTCTTTGACATTCATCATAGGATAAGACAAACTTATGAGCATCCTTGAAGAGAGTAGGCCAATAAAACCGAGATTGTAGTACCTTGTGTGCGGTTCTATCTCCAGCGTGATGTCCTCCGTAGGCTTCGGAGTGACACTTGCATAAGATCTGTTCCTGTTCATGCTCAGGTACACAACGTCTAATAATACCATCTACTCCTTCTTTATAAAGAGGTGGGTCATCCCAAAAGTAATGCCTTAAATCATAGAAGAACTTTTTATTTTGTTGGTATGTGAAACTAGGAGGTATAAATTTAGAAACAATGTAATTGGCGTAATCAGCATACCAAGGAGCATTATGTGAAGTATTCACGACAACTAATTGTTCATCAGGAAAGCTATCATCAATACGTAGTGGGTCATCAAGAACATTTTCTAACCTAGACTATTTATCTGCCATAGGGTTATCAGCACCCTTTCTATCACTGATATGCAAATCAAATTCTTGTAGCAGAAGGACCCACCTAATAAGTCTAGGTTTAGCATCTTTCTTCTCCATAAGGTACTTAATAGAAGCATGATCGGTGTGAACAATTACTTTGGAATCAACAATATAAGGTCTAAACTTATCACAAGCAAACACAATTGCTAAAAATTCCTTTTTAGTAGTAGCATAGTTTCTTTGAGCACTATCTAGAGTTTTACTAGCATAATGGGTAACATTTAATTTCCTATTGACTCTTTGTCCTAGAACAGCACCAACAGCATAATCACTAGCATCACACATAATTTCAAAAGGTAGGTTCCAGTCGGGTGGTTGAACAATAGGTGCGGTAATCAAGGCATTCTTAAGAATTTCAAATGCTTCTACACAATCATCATCAAAAATAAACGGAACATGTTTTTGCAAAGGTTTGTGAGAGTCCTAGAAATCTTAGAGAAATCTTTGATAAATCTCCTATAGAAACCAGCATGACCAAGGAAACTTCTTATACCTTTAATATCCATAGGGCATGGCATTTTTTCAATAGCATCAACTTTAGCTTTGTCAACTTCAATACCTCTTTCGAAGATCTTGTGACCCAAGACAATACCTTCATTAACCATAAAGTGGCACTTTTCCAAATTCAAGACAAGATTTGTTTCTTCACATCTCTGCAAAACTCGATCAAGGTTGCCCAAACAATCATCAAATGAAGTTCCGTAAAGAAAAAAATCATCCATGAAAACCTCAAGAATCTTTTCACGCAAGTCAGAGAAAATAGCCATCATACATCTTTGAAAGGTACTAGGTGCATTGCATAAACCAAAAGGCATACGTCTATAAGCAAAGGTACCGAAAGGGCAAGTAAAAGTGTTTTTCTTGATCCTGGCTTGATACAGGTATGAGAGAAATGTAAGTAACCATATAGAAAGCAAAAATGAGTATGTTTGGATAATATTTCTAGCATTTGATCAATAAAAGGTAAAGGGTAATGATCTTTCTTAGTAGCTTTATTTAATTTCCTAAAATCAATTACAATTCTATAACTTGTAACAATTCTTTGCGGGATCAATTCATTTTTATCATTAAGAACAACGGTAATACCTCCCTTCTTAGGAACACAATGGACGGGACCCATCTACTATCAGCAATAGGATAAATTGTACCTACCTCCAGAAGCTTTAATATTTCTTTTCTTACCACTTCTTTCATCTGAGGATTCAATCGTTGTTGGTGATCATGGCATCACGCTCCATATTAATTTTATGTTGGCATAGAGTGGGACTAATGCCCTTAAGATCATCAAGAGTATAACCAATAGCAGCACGGGGCTTCCTCAGAGTTTTCAATAATCTCTTTTCTTCATGCTCTGAAAGGTTAGAACTAATAATAAGAGGATCTATCTCCTTTTCATCAAGACAAGCATATTTCAACGTATCAGGTAATTGCTTGAGCTCGAACACGGGATCACCCTTGGGTGGAGGAGGATCCCAAAGTATTTCAACAGGTAAGTTGTGTTTCAAAATAGGTTGTTGCTCAAAGAAAATTTCATCTATTTCATTCCTCTCATTCATATCCATATCATTTTCATGGTCTAGCAAATATTGTTCTAAGGGATCAGTAGGAGTCACAGCAATAGAAGCGAGACCAATAATTTCATATTTACTAGGCAATTCGTTGTCATGGGGTTGTCTATGAAATTTAGAGAAATTAAACTCATGAGACACATCCCCAAAGCTCACAGTAGCTATTTCTTTCTCACAATCAATCTTAGGATTAACAGTATTCAAGAAGGGTCTGCCAAATATAATGGGACAAAAATTATCTTGTGGGGAACCAAGAACAAGAAAATCAGTAGGATACTTTATTTTCCCACACAAGACTTCAATATCTCTAACAATCCCTATTGGTGCAATAGTGTCTCTATTAGCGAGCTCAATAGTAACATCAATATCCTCTAGTTCAACTGGTGCAATATCATGCATGATTTCTTTGTATAAGGAATGGGGAATTTCACTTACGCTAGCACCCATATCACATAAGCCATGATAACAATCATCTCCTATTTTAATAGAAACAACACGCATGCCAACAACTGGTCTATGTTTATGATTAGTATCAGGTCTAGCAATTCTAGCAGCTTCATGACAGAAATGAATAACATGCCCATCAATATTATCAACCAAGAGATCTTTAACCATAGCAATACTAGGATCAACTTTGATGTGTTCAGGGGGTGTAGGTGTTATAATACAACTCTTACGGACCACAGTTAAAGCTTTAGTATGTTCCTTTATCCTAACAGGGAAAGGTGGTTTCTCAATATAAGTAGTAGGGATAACAGGATCAACATTGTAAGTAATTTTTTCGTCAACTTTAATAGGTTCCACTACTTTCACTTAAATGGGAGGATGATATTTAAACCACTTCTCCTTAGGGAGATCAACATGAGTAGCAAAAGATTCACAGAAAGAAGCTACTATCTCAGAGTCAAGTCCATATTTAGTGCAAAATTCACGAAAAGCATCGGTGTCTTTGAAGGATTTAACACAATCAAACTTAAGATTTATACCTGACTCCTTACCTTCGTCGAGTTACCAATCTTCATAGTTTATTTTAATTCTTTTCAATAAATCCCATTTGAATTCAATATCTTTCTTCATAAAAAAAACAGCACAAGAAGTATCGAGCATGGATTGATCATTACGAGAAAGCCGAGCATAAAAATTCTAAATAATAATTTCTCTCGAGAGCTCATGATTGGGGCATGAATATAACATTGAATTAAGCCTCCCCCAAGCTTGAGCGATTCTTTCTCCTTCACGAGGCCAAAAATTATAAATATAATTCCGATCACGATGAACTAGATGCATAGGATAGAACTTCTGATGAAATTTCATTTTCAGCCGGTTGTAGCTCTTTGATCCAATATCATCACATAGCCTATACCATGTCAATGCCTTCTCCTTCAAAGATAAAGGAAATACCTTCTTCTTGATGTGATCCTCGGGCAGACCTGCAAGCTTAAATAATCCACAGACTTTGTCTACATAGATTAGATGCAAATCAGGATGTAGTGTTCCATCTCTTGCATAAGGATTAGCTAGCAGTTTCTCTATCATACCCAAAGGAATTTCATAATAAATATTTTCAGTAGGTTTAGTAGGTGGAGGGACAACTCTTTGTGATTCTGGTTGAGGTGAAGATACCCCGAACAAGCCCCTCAAAGGATTACTTTCCATAGTAACAAGTGACAGTAAATTTCAGCACACTATATAAATTTTTCCTTACCAATTTCCACTCACCAAAGGTGCTTCACTCCCCAGCAACGGTGCAAGAAAAGAGTATTGATGACCCACAAATATAGGGAATCTATCATAGTCCTTTCTATAAGTAAGAGTGTCGAACCCAACGAGGATCAGAAGGAAATGGCAAGCGGTTCTTAGTAAGGTATTCTCTGCAAGCACTAAAATTATCGGTAACAGATAGTTTTGTGATAAGATAATTTGTAACGGGTAGCAAGTAAATATTGTAACAACGGTGCAACAAGGTGGCCCAATCCTTTTTATAGCAAAGGATAAGCCTGGACAAACTCTTATATAAAGCAAAGCGCTCCCGAGGACACACGGAAATTTATGTCAAGCTAGTTTTCATTATGCTCATTTGATTCGCGTTCGCTACTTTGATAATTTGATATGTGGGTGGACCGGTGCTTGGGTGTTGTACTTACTTAGACAAGCCTCCCACTTATGATTAACCCCTCCCGCAAGGATCCGCAACTACAGAAGAAGAATTAAGATAAATCTAACTGTAGCACAAAACATGTGGATACAAATTAGCCCATCATCTAGCAACCCATCATCTACTTATTACTTCCCAATGCCTTCCTCTAGGCCCTCACAATGGTGAAGTGTTATGTAGTCGACGTTCATATAACACCACTAGAGGAGAGAAAACATACATCTCATCAAAATATCGAGCGAATACCAAATTCACATGATTACTTATAACAAGAATTATCCCATGTCCTCAGGAACAAATGTAACTACTCACAAAGCATATTCATGTTCATAATTAGAGGTGAATAAATGATGATCAAGGATCTGAACATATAATCTTCCACCAAGTAGACCAACTAGCATCAACTACAAGGAGTAATCAACACTACTAGCAACCCACAGGTACCAATCTGAGGTTTTGAGACAAAGATCGGATACAAGAGATGAACTAGGGTTTGGAGAGGAGATGGTGCTGATGAAGATGTTGCTGGAGATTGACCCCCTCTCGATGAGAGAATCGTTGGTGATGACGATGGCTTCGAATTCCCCCTCCCGGAGGGAAATTTCTCTAGCAGGATCGCCCTGCCGGAGCTCTAGATTGGTTCTGCCCAAGTTCTGCCTCGAGAAGGCGGGTGCTTTGTCCCGAAAGCTCTGATATGATTTTTTTTCCAGGACGAAACCCTCAATATAGAGGAAGATGGGCACCGGAGGGTTGCCAGGTGGGCCACAAGCCCTAGGGGCGCGGCCAGGGGAGTGGCGACGCCCAGCAGGCTTTTGGCTCCCTGGTAGGGCCCCTGATGTATTTATTTCACCCAGTATTTTTATATATTCCAAAATAATTCTCCGTAGAATTTTAGGACTTTTGGAGTTGTGGAGAATAGGTATCTCAGATTTGCTCCTTTTCTAGTCCAGAACTCCAGCTGACGGCATTCTCCCTCTTCATGTAGACCTTGTAAAATAAGAGAGAAAAGGCATAAGTATTGTACCAAAATGTGTAATAACATCCCATTATGCAATAAATAACAATATAAAATCATGATGCAAAATGGACGTATCAGTATGCACCGTGCAGCCTCCCTTGGTGCGGGAGCGCCACCGTCTGCGTCGGTCTTCATCATGCTGTCAGGTTCTTCCTTGCCTACTTTGAGCATCGCTGCTGCGCTCCTAACCAGCCGCCATCGCCACTCTTCTTCAGCGCCGCTGCAGCTCGCTCACCCGAGTAGCGCTGCCCATCCACCCCTTCATCTTCGTCCAACACCAGCCCATCGCCAGCATCGTCGTCATCTACTCTGACCACTTCGTCTACTTTGACCATCGTTGGTAACATTGGTTCTGCGCTGATGGAGGCTGCAATCATCGTCGAGTTTTTCTCTGTTGGCCCCTCTGACTTCTCTAACATGGCGTACAGCTCGTGCAGGTCCCTATCTACGCATGCCCGGTGCTGGCAACACCTACGCGTGCCTTTGTCCACGACGTGTCCCCAGGCCTGGCAAGCCTGGAGCGGCTCTTCATCAACTTCGTCTTTGTCCGTCTATGCATGCTCAGTGCAAGCAACACCGACGCCGGCCTTTTGTTGAGTATCGCGATTGTTTAGGAAACATAGATAGACTAGGATTTGTTCCTACCTTGACTTGTACTCCAAGATGATCATGTACTCCTATATATGTGCCCATGAAGCCCAAGCAATACATCAACTATTTCACCAATCCCTCTCTCCCTTCCAACATGGTATCAGAGCCAAGAGGTCTTCAAGTGCATGCTCTAGCCAATGCAACCAAAAGACCGATATGATGAAAGAGACTAAGCTATACATTTATACGTTAACACCTATGGCCAAGTGCCAACATTCCACTACCAGGAGAAAGGCTAGTAGTAGCGTTGGAAATAGGGCTAGTACTAGTGCGGGAGCCAGTGCTACTAGTACGGCGCTACATCTAACTGTACCAGTAGCGCAGTTTGCCCAGCGTTATAGATAAATATTAGTAGTAGAGCCTCTTAACCAGCGCTACTGCTAACTGATAATGACATCACTAATGTAACTAGCGGTGTCACTGGTGGGTCCAATGTAGCAGTAGTGTCATTAGTAAGCAGAGGTGGGTGGGTTTATATATATATTAATTGATGACAACTTGAGTTCAAACAGATAACTAGACTTCAAAAACCTTACAAGTCTAGACCAAACTACTAGATCGAGATCAATAATCTTACTACAATACTATTAATCTTACTACAATACTATTAAACCTTAAACTAGAGCTTAATCTTACTATAATACTATTAATGAGCAAAATCTGGTGGGGGGGCATTCTCGGCGGAAGTATCCGGACGACACTTCCCCATCTGGCTCTCTGAGCTGGGCACAAAGATGTCACTTGGTGTAGCACCCATTACATAACCAAGTGGGGACTACTCTGAGGTGGCATCTAAGCATGCTCTGTAGCGTTGGCCTCCGCGAAGATGAAGTCTACCGCAACTTTTAGTTGTGTTTCGGCATAAGTCTTGCACGTATTGACTTTGTGCTCCCAGAAACCACACTAAGTCTCCCAGAACTTATTCTCTGCCTCTTTCAGCTCCCGCATACAATCTCTCCATCTGAACACTGCATCATCAATCCTTTTTCCCCGCACCACCAACTGTCTCCGCCACTCCAACTCCTGTTCACGAGAATGTTTAGGAGACAAGGGAATCCCTGTAAATTTGGCATGACATTTTCTTAACAATGGACATATTAAGTAGACATCACATAGAACAAATCTCATGAAGAAATCAGATCCATAGGAGCAATGGTTTAGATGCAATCCACGAAAGTCTGCATGTGGATGAATTACGGTTACGACACGAAGCGTCTTTGTAACACAATTTACAGCATGTGGATGAATTCCAATATGCATCTAAATGCATCCATCCATCCACCTAAATGCATGCATCCATTCATCTAAATGTGTCCATTCATCTAAAATGCATCCATTCATCTAAATGCATCCATTCGTCTAAATGCATCCATTCATCTAAATGCATCCATCCATCCATCTAACCATCTAAATGCATCCATTCACAATCGTCTCAATGCATCCATTCACGACCATCTAAATGCATCCATTCACATCATCCATCCATCTAACCATCTAAATTTCATCCATCCATTCATCTAACCATCTAAATTTCATCCATCCATGGGAGAGAGGAGGGAGAGGGAGAGATACCGCTCTGCGGATGGCCGGGACGGGGATTCGTCGTGTAGGGAGGGTTGAGACGGGGAGCCACCATGTGGGGATGACTAGGACGGGGAGCCACCGCGTGGGGATGCCCGGGACGGGGAGGGCCGCCGCGTAGGAGCCGCCGCATGGGGAGGGTCGACGCGTTGGAGCGGCAGCGTGGGGATGTGGGAGCAGCGACGCGAGGGAGAGATCTAAGAGTGAAGAGTGAGGTCCGCGCGGGGGAAGATGCTAAGTAGAGGGGACCGATACTTATCAGTATCGTGGGGACGGGAAAAGCGCTACTGCTACACCTTTAGTAGTAGTGTTGCTCTCTGATAGCCGCTGCTACTACCGGTCGCCCCCATCGGTCAGGATGGGACCGATTAACAATAGCGCCAGTTCAAATTACATCACTACTACTAACGGAATACCAGTAGCGCCTTTCTCTGAGTGCGCTACTACTAATTAGCAGTAGTGTCATCCGTTCAACAAGCGCTACTGCTAAAATCCTATCTATAAGCATTCTCCTAGTAGTGCTCTATTAGCTATAGCAATCTAAAGCAAATCTGAATTTGTTTTCAGATGGCTTCTCTTATCTTCTTTGGAAGTTCAAGACTTTGATGGAGAAGGCAAAAATAAAAGTGAAGAGAACATCAAATCCTACAACACTGATAGCCATAAAACCTACATAATCATGCCTGAATCCAAAGAATCTGTGGATGAAAGCGTTCACTTGTTCCCCATCCTCCAACCTAACATCTGCAATGTCTCCATTGTGAGGCAACAAGACCGTAGAGTGTCCATGACACCGGGCATGCCCACGAGTATCACCTCCACCATATTGGTATCCTCTGCAAGCCAGACAAATGTAGAGTTCACTACAAATAAACTAGTCATAGGACACTTACTGGTCGGGAAACTAGGAAGTCGGCAAAGATTTTCCATACCACATAGAATGCAGTTCCGACTATGGCATCAATGTCGCGGTTTGGCGTCATTGCGACTACTATCATCCCATAAAATGTATTCGAGAGGTGATTCCGAAGGCGATTTATGCCTCCTCTCAACGCTAGCGTGGCTGAGGGTCCTCATCCCTCCCATCTGCCACTTCGATAGTGGGTGTGTACGGGGATCTTGGCGATTCTTTACGGCAAGAAGATATGATAGGCTAGTGTTTTTAGAGGCATTGGATCAATGGAGGTGAAGGTGTCGCGCCTAAATAATTTGCCTCTATTTTCCCTTCATCTTGATGGTGCTCTAATCAGCGGTGCTGAGGAGCAGATGGCTTGGTGTCTTGCCAGGCTTCAGATCCGGTGAGATTTGTGACTAGTGGTCAATGCTCGACACTCTTCTGGGTGGCGATGGGATCGGCTATTGTAGTTGTGTTTGGTGTCTTGTAGTGGGGTACGTCGATGATGGCATACGACGATGTTCCACTTCTTCAACCATGTTGGATAAAGTTGATGGCGCTGGGATCTAATGGACACGGGGAAGAACCCCAACCGATGTGCCACAAAGCATCGGTCTCGTCGCTTGCGGCGGTCCGGTTCATCGGGTCAAAAAGCATCCTTGTATGCGAAGGTGTTCCCTCAGTTCTAGGTATGATGGATGTTCTCCTTTTTCTCTGGTGTTGCTTTGACGATGGCATACAAGAATGGTTGAAAACAATTCAGCGAGGCACAAGGTCCGCTGCCTGTGAAATTGTAGTTTTATTAGTGGTAAGATCCTTGGTGCAAAAATGTAAGACCTATGTATGTCTCATGCGATGATCATGTATGTACTCTCTGTAATATATTTGTCTAATGGAATATATGTGGTTAAAACTGTAAAAGTGAAAGTGGTTGTACGAATTGATTCGATTCTCATTGCTTTTGACTATATATATATATATATATAGGAGGCGGTTACAAATCCGTGAGAGTAACTCTAACCGCAACAAGCGATTCCTAATGTGCGAGACAAAGTAGCAACCGCAAGTAGCAGTTGTTAGGATGGGAGAGATATTAGCAACTGCTAATATTACAATGTCGGTTCACTAATATGCACATGGTAATTAGTAATTCCCCACGTGATCTAATCCTATTCCTAACACTCCCCCTTGGATCACACATCTTCTAGAAATGTCCATCATCCAGAGCTTCATGTATATTCATCATCGAGCTTGAGAATCTTTTGTACAATTTGAGAATCTCCCCCAAAAACCCTGTGGAAAAATATGAGGAGTAATAGATACACCACTGAAAAGTCCTTTAAAACCGTGTGGGAAAAATATAAGGAGAAAACGATATGATATGATTTATATTGCCTCAATAAAAACCTTTTATGAGAAAACTGATGAAAAACTCATAAAGGAAAAGGAATACAATATTTATCATCTGATGAAAATTAATGGGTTATAAATCTAGGAGTTTTCTCCCCCTGAAATTCGCAAATCTCAAAAACATCTCATACCTTCCATGAATACACTTCTGGAATGTCGAATTTGGTAAAGACTTTGTGAACAAATCTGCTAGATTGTCACGTGATTTGGTTTGCAAAATATCAATTTCTCCATATTTATATAATGCATGATGAAAGAACAACTTAGGAGAAATGTGTTTTGTGATATTGCTTTTTACATAACCCATTTGCATTTGAGCAATGCAAGTTGCATTATCTTCAATAGTTGGTGATCCTAATGAACCAACACCACATGAAGTTTGAATATGGTTAATCATCCTGTGAAGCCATACACATCTTTGGATGCTTCAAATAATGAAATAATTTCAGAATGATTAGTGGAAGTTGCTACGAGAGTCTGTTTTGTTGACTTCGATGAAAAAGTAGTTCCACCATATAGGACTACAAAACCTATCTGTGACCTGGCATTGTGACGATCAGATAAATAGACAATGTCAGTATATCCTACCATAGTCATATCTTGGTTTTTCTGATAGAATAAGTCAAGATCTTTTGTGCCATGTAAGTATCTAAGGATATTCTTTACTCTTGTCCAATGGCGTTTTGTTGGAGTAGCATTATGTCTAGCTAGTAAATTTACTACAAATGCAATATCAGGACTGGTGCAATTTGCAAGATACATTAGCGTGCCAATGGCACTAAGATGTGGGAACTCGGGTCCTAATATCTCTTCGTCATCATCCCGATGTCTAAAAGGATCTTTATTCATGTCAAGGGATCTGACAACCATGGGTGTTTTGGTTGGATATGATTTATCCATATTAAAAAAATTCCAAAACGTTTTGAATATAATCAGGTTGGTATACTAAAATTCCTAAGGGAAGGTGCTCAAGCTGTAAGCCTAAGCAGAATTTGTTTTCCCCAAAATCTTTCATCTCAAATTCCGCCATTAGATGATTGCGTGCTTCTTCTATATCAGGTGTACTCCCACTGATATTGAGGTCATCTACGTACACTGAGATGATGCAAAATCCATTTGGGGACTTATTTATAAATACACAAGGGCAATCATCATTATTTGAGTAGCCTTTCTGAATAAGGAACTTGCTCAGTCGGTTATACCACATTCTACCCAACTTTTTTAAGCCATCTAGTGACTTTTGTAATTCTACACAATATGTGTTGCGATTTGCTTTTGGAATTGGCATTTTAAGTCCTTCAGGGACTTCCATATATATGTCCAATTTGAGTGACCCATATAAGTATGTTGTCACCACGTCCATCAACTGCATAGATAAATTGGTTTTGTACTGCCAAAGATATTAAGTATCGAAACATTATTCCACTCATAACAGGAGAGTATGCATCATCATAGTCGATGCCAGGTCTATGCGTGAATCCTTGTTGTACAAGCCTTGTTTCTATCTCACCACTTCATTGTTTTCATTCCTTTTTTGAACAACAAACACATTTTGCTCCCACAGGGAAGACATTCTGAGGAATATGTATTACTAAGGAAAATACCTCTCTTTTGTTGAGGGAGTGCAGTTTTACCTCAATTGCTTCCTTCCATTTAGGGCAATCAGGATGCTTGAGGTACTCCCTGACGGTCTTTGGTTCCGGATCGACATGAAGGGTTTCAACAATTTTGGAGGCAAAATATATGTCGACAATTGTAGTCTCTCTAATATATCATTCTCCTGATTCTATATAGTTTATGGAAATTTCTTTTATACCTTTAGACTCTATGTGATTTCCCACAACAATAGAGTCATGGTGTTCCAATGTCCCACCTATTATGTTTGTATGCACATTTATGTTGGGTCCAAAATGTTGAGCATCTGGTTGGTGTCTTTCAACTTGAGGTTGAATTGCATTTACTGGTAGAGGATTGATTTCCTCTAATTCCGCGGAGGCTTTTGAGAAGCTATATTCTGGCTAACCAGATTTCTCCCCCTCTTATTCTCATTTGGGGTTTGAGTGGTTTTAGTGTTGGGGAACATTGAATGGGAAACAAAAAAATTCCTACGCACACGCAAGATCTATCTATGGTGATGAGCATCTACGAGAGGGAGAGTGGATCTACATACCCTTGTAGATCGCTAAGCAGAAGTGTTAAGAAACACGGTTGATGTGGTCGAACGTCTTCGCGATCCAAATTGCCGAGCGTCCCGCGATCCCATCATGATCCATCTTTCAATCTTGATCACGATCCGTCCTGTGATCCCATCATGATCCATCTCGCGATCTTGATCATGGTCCTTCTGATCTAACGCCGAATGGATGGCACCTCCGCGTTCAACACACGTACGGTTTGATAACGCCTTCACCTCCTTGATCCAACGAGCGATGGTGAAGTAGTAGATGAGTTCCGGCAACACGACAATGTGGTGACGGTGTTGGAGAAGAACAATCTCCGCAGGGCTTTGCCAAGCACAACGGAAACTATGACGGAGGATAAACTAGAGGGATGGGGTTGCCGGCACACGGCTTGGGGATTCTTGATGTATCCCAGGTGCTAGCCCCGCCCCTTTATTTATATGTTGCGCCCTGGGGTCGAAACTTGGAGAAAAATCATCCTCAAGGTTGGTTTGCCTGCAAGGCAAGAGTCCTCCTCAGACTCCAGGACCAGACACCAAGGTCCTCAGCGTCTGGTCCCAAACGCTAGGGCCCCTGGCGTCTAGCCCCTGGCCTCCACAAAACACATTTTGCACCTTCCTAAAGCCTCATGGGATTTACCCCTTGGCCCAAATAAAGTGTTCTTGTACCCCGAAACTTTCGGGAAACATTCGAAACCATTCCGGTGAATTCCGAAGCCCTTCCGGAGACCAAACACTATTATCCCATATATCAATCTTTAGCTCCGGACTATTCCGGAGCTCCTCGTAATGTCCAGGATCTCATCCGGGACTCCGAACAACTTTTAGTCACCAACATAACAACACAATTATGCTTATATCATCACCAAACGTTAAGTGTGTAGACCCTGCGGGTTCGAGAACTATGCACACATGACCGAGACACCTCTATGGTCAATAACCAATAGCGGGACCTGGATACCCATATTGGTTCCTACATATTCTGTCGAACCTCTATCTCAAGGATTCAGTTAATCCCGTATGATGTTCCCTTTTTTCTTCGGTATGTTACTTGCCCAAGATTCGATCGTCGGTATCTCCATACCTAGTTCAACCTCGTTACTGGCAAGTCTCTTTACTCATTCCGTAATACAAGATCCCTTGACCAACACTTAGTCACATTGCTTGCAAGTCTTATTGTGATGTTGTCTTACCGAGTGGGCCCTGAGATACCTCTCCGTCACACAGAGTAACAAATCCCAGTCTTGATCCATGACAGCTCAACAGACACCCTCGGAGACACCTGTAGAGTACCTTTATAGTCACCCAGTTACGTTGCGACGTTTGATACACACAAGGTACTCCTCCGATATCTGTGAGTTGCATGATCTCACAGTCATAGAAACATATACTTGACATGCAGAAAACAGTAGCAACAAACTGACACGATCATAAGCTACGTTTGTAGTTTGGGTCTTGTCCATCACATCATTCTCCTAATGATGTGATCCCGTTATCAAATGACATCTCATGTCCATGGCTAGGAAACCTTAACCATCTTTCAATCAACGAGCTAGTTCACTAGAGGCATACTAGGGACATTGTGTTTGTCTATGTATCCACACATGTATCCATGTTTCCAATTAATACAATTATAGCATGGATAACAAACAATTATCATGAACAAGGAAATACAATAATAAACACTTTATTTATTGCCTCTAGGGCATATTTCCAACAGTCTCCCACTTGCACTAGAGTCACTAATCTAGTTCACATCACTATGTGATTTACATTGTAATGAATCGAACACCCATGCAGTTTTGGTGTTGATCATGTTTAGCCATTGGAAGAGGTTTAGTCAACGGGTCTGCAACATTCAGATATGTGTGCACTTTGCAAATATTTATGTCTTTCTCCAAGATGTAATCGTGGATGGAGTTGAAGCGTCGCTTTATGTGTCTGGTCCTCTTGTGAAACATTGGTTCCTTGGCCAAAGCAATGGCACCAGTGTTGTCACAGAACAGGTTCATTGGATTCAGTGCACTAGGCACTACTCCAAGATCTGTCATGAACGGCTTCATCCAGACACCTTCCTTCGCCGCCTCTGAGGCTGCGATGTATTGCGCTTCGCACATAGAATCAGCTACCACGCTTTGCTTGGAACTGCACCAGCTTACCGCTCCCCCGTTAAGAATAAATACGTATCCGGTTTGCGACTTAGAGTCGTCCAGATCAGTGTCAAACCTTGCATCGACGTAACCCTTTACGACGAGTTCTTCATCACCTCGATAAACGAGAAACATTTCCTTAGTCCTTTTCAGGTACATAAGGATATTCTTGACCGCTTGCCAATGCTCCATTCTAGGATCACTTTGATACCTTCCGGCCATACTTATGGCAAGGCTGACATCGGGTCTTGTGCACAGCATTGCATACATGATAGATCCTATGGCTGAAGCATAGGGGATGACACTCATCTTTTCTCTATCTTCTGCAGTTACTGGGCATTGAGTCTTACTCAACTTCACACCTTGTAATACAGGCAAGAACCCCTTCTTGGACTGTTCCATTTTCAACTTCTTCAAAACTTTATCAAGGTATGTGCTCTGTGAAAGTGCTATTAAGCATCTCGATCTATCTCTATAGATCTTAATGCCTAATATTAAAGCAGCTTCTCCTAGGTCCTTCATTGAAAAACTCTTGTTCAAATATTCCTTCACGCTTTCCAGAATTTCTATATTGTTTCCAATCAGCAATATGTCATCCACATATAATACTAGAAACGCTATAGAGCTCCCACTCACTTTCTTGTAAATACAAGCTTCTCCGTAAACTTGTATAAACACAAACGCGTTGATCACCTCATCAAAGCGCTTATTCCAACTCCAAGATGCTTGCAGCAGTCCATAAATGGATCACTGAAGTTTGCAAACTTTGTCAGCATTCTCTAGATCGACAAAACCTTCGGGTTGCATCATATACAACTCTTCCTCAATGAAACCGTTGAGGAACGTTGTTTTTACATCCATCTGCCAAATTTCATAGTCAAAATAGGCAGCTATTGCTAACATGATTCTGACAGACTTAAGCATCGCTACGGGTGACAAAGTCTCATCGTAGTCAACTCCTTGAACTTGTGAAAAAACCTTTGCCACAAGTCGAGCTTTATAGACGGTGACATTACCGTCCGCGTCTGTTTTCTTCTTAAAGATCCATTTGTTCTGAATGGCCTTTCGCCCTTCAGGTAATACTTCCAAAGTCCATACTTTGTTTTCATACATGGATCCCATCTCGGATTTCATGGCCTCTAACCATTTCTCGAAATCTGGGCCCATCACTACTCCTCCATAGCTCGTAGGTTCATTGTTGTCCAACAACATGACCTCCAAGACAGGGTTGCCGTACCACTCAGGGGTAGTACACGGCCTTGTCGACCTACGAGGTTCAATAGCTGCTTGATCCGAAGCTTCATGATCATCATCATTAACTTCCTCTTCTACCGTCGTAGGTTCCACAGAAACATCTTTCTGCGCTGCACTACTTTCTGGTTGAAGTAAAGGTTCAATAACCTCATCAAGCTCTATTTTCCTCCCACTCAATTCTTTCGAGAGAAACTCTTTCTCAAGAAATGTTCCATTTTTAGCGACAAACACTTTGCCTTCGGATATGAGATAGAAGGTATACCCGACTGTCTCTTCCGGGTATCCTATGAAGACGCATTTCTCTTCCTTGGGTTCCAACTTTTCAGGCTGAAGCTTTTTGACATAAGCATCACATCCCCAAATTTAAGAAACGACAACTTTGGCTTCTTGCCAAACCACAGTTCATATGGCAGTTGTCTCTAATGCATAACCCCAAAACAATAGTGGCAAATCAGCAAGAGACATCATAGAACGCACCATATCTAATAAGGTTCGATTACTATGTTCGGACACACCATTACGCTATGGTGTTCCGGGCGGTGTCAACTGTGAAACAATTCCACCCTATCTTAAGTGACTGCCAAACTCATAACTCGGATATTCACCTCCTCGGTCAGATCACAGGAACTTAATATTCTTGTTATGATGATTCTCAACTTCACTCTGAAATTGCTTGAACTTTTCAAACATTTCATACTTGTGTTTCATTAAGTAAATATACCCATATCTACTTAAGTCATCAGTGAAGGTGAGAAAATAACGATATCGACCACGCGTTGTAACATTCATTGGACCGCACACATCAGTGTGTATGATTTCCAATAAGTCACTCGCCCGTTCCATTGTTCTAGAGAACGGCATTTTAGTCATCTTGCCCATGAGGCATGGTTCACATGTGTCAAGTGATTCAAAATCAAGTGACTCCAAAAGTCCATCAGCATGGAGCTTCCTCATGCGTTTTACACCAATATGACCTAAACGGCAGTGCCACAAGAAAGTAGTACTATCATTATCAATTCTACATCTTTTGGCATCAATGTTATGAACATGTGTATCATCACTATCAAGATTCAATATGAATAAACCCCTAACATTGGGTTCATGACCATAAAAGATATTACTCATATAAAAAGAACAACCTTTATTCTTTAATTTAAATGAGTAACCGTCTCGCAATAAACAAGATCTAGATATAATGTTCATGCTTAACGCAGGCACTAAATAACAATTATTCAGGTTCATCACTAATCCCGATGGTAATCGAAGAGAGAGCGTGCCGACGGCGATCACATCAACCTTGGAACCATTTCCCACGCGCAATGTCCCTTCGTCCTTTGCCAGCCTTCGTTTAGTCCGTAGTTCCTGCTTTGAGTTGCAAATGTGAGCAACCGAACGGGTATCAAATACCCAGGCACTACTACGAGAGCTAGTAAGGTACACATAAATAACATGTATATCATATATACCTTGTTTGTCGTTGGCCGCCTTCTTGTCAGCCAGGTACTTGGGGCAGTTCCGCTTCCAGTGACCAGTTCCTTTGCAATGAAAGCACTCAGTTTCTGGCTTGGGTCCATGCTTGGGCTTCTTTGCAGGAGTAGCAACTGCTTTGCCATCCTTCTTGGTTTTACCCTTCTTGCCCTTGCCCTTGACTTTAACATTTTTCTTGAAACTAGTGGTTTTATTGACCATCAACACTTGATGTTCTTTCTGGATTTCAGACTCAGTGACTTTTAGCATCGCAAACAGCTCGGTGACTGACTTGTTCATCCCGTGCATGTTATAGTTCATCACAAAGCTTTTGTAACTAGGTGGCAGTGATTGAAGAACTCTATCAGTGATCGCCTCTGGCGGAAGGGCAATTCCCAACTCCGCTAGACGAGTTGAATACCCAGACATTCTGAGTATATGTTCACTGATAGACCCGTTCTCCTCCATCTTGCAAGCATAGAACTTATCGGAGGTTTCATACCTCTCGATCCGGGCGTTCTTCTGAAAGATAAACTTCAACTCCTAGAACATCTCATATGCTCCATGACGTTCACAACGTCTTTGAAGTCCCGGTTCTAAGCCATACAATATTGCACACTGAACTATTGAGTAATGTCCAGTACGTGCCTCCCAAGCGTTCTTAACGTCTTCGAAGGTCATGTCTTCTGGTTGGTCACCAAGCGGTGCATCAAGGACATATGATTTCTGGGAAGCCGTGAGGATAATCCTCAGATTACGGGCCCAGTCAACACAGTTACTTCCATCATCTTTCAGTTTAGCTTTCTCTAGGAACGCATTAAAACTCAGAGGTGCTACTGCGTGAGCCATTGATCTACAACATAAATATGCAAAGTTCACTTAGACTATTGTTCAAGATAATGAGTTTAGTTAATCAAATTACTAAAGCTCCCACTCAAATTGACATCCCTCGGGTCATCTGAGTGTCACATGATCCAAATCCACCAACTCAAGTCCGATCATCATGTGAGTTGAGGTGGCTTCAATGGTGAACATCATTATGTTGATCATATCTACTATATGACTCATGTTCGACCTTTTGGTCTCTTGTGTTCCGAGGCCATGTCTGTACATGCCAGGCTCGTCAAGTTTAATCCGAGTGTTATGCGCGTGCAACACTGGCTTGCACCCGTTGTATGTGAACGTAGAGTCTATCACACCTGATCATCACATGGTGTCTCAACACGACAAACTTTCGCAACGGTGCACACTCGGGGAGAACACAATTTTATCTTGAAATTTAAGTGAGGGATCACCTTATAATGCTACTGTCGTACTAAGTATAACAAGGTGCATAAAAGGATTAACATCACATGCAATTCATAAGTGACATGATATGGCCATGAACTTGTGCTTTAGATCTCCATCTTGAAAGCAACGGCATGATCTTCATCGTCACCGGCACGACACCATGATCTCCATCATCTTGATCTCCATCAACGTGTCGCCATCGAGGTTGTCACGCCCTGCATGCTTCTACTACTATTGCTACCGTTTAGCGATAAAGTAAAGCATTACATAGCGCTTAATGATTGGCACGCAGGTCATACAATAATTAAAGACAACCCTATGGCTCCTGCCGGTTGCCGTACTCATCGACATGCAAGTCATGAAATTCTATACATCACATGATCATCTCATACATCACATATATCACATCATGTAATTGGCCATATCACATCACGACATACCCTGCAAAAACAAGTTAGACGTCCTCTAATTGTTGTTGCATGTTTTACGTGGCTGCTACGTGTTTCTAGCAAGAACAATTCTCACCTACGCATAAACCACAACGGTGATACATAATTTGCTTTTCAACCTTCTCAAGGACCGCCTTTGTCGAATCCGATCCAACTAAAGTGAGAGAAACTACCACCCGCAAGCCATCTAGCCAACAAGTTGCGTCGAGGGAACCGGTCTCTTGTAAGCGTACGAGTAATGTTGGTCCGGGCCGCTTCATCTCACAATACCGCTGAACCAAAATCCGACCAAGGGAGGAAGCAATCTAAGCATCAATGCCCACAAACCTTTTGTGTTCTACAAGAGATCTCATCTACACATAGACCTAGCTCTGATACCACTGTTGGGGAACGTTGCATGGGAAACAAAAAATTTCCTATGCACACGAAGATCTATCCATGGTGATGAGCATCTACGAGAGGGAGAGTGCATCTACATACCCTTGTAGATCGCTAAGCGGGAAGCGTTAAGAAACGCGGTTGGTGTAGTCGAACGTCTTCGCAATCCAAATCGCCGTGTGTCCCACGATCCAATCACGATCCGTCCCGCGATCCAATCATGATCAGTCCCACGATCCGATCACGATCCGTCCCACGAACTTGATCACGATCCATCTCACAAACTTGATCACGATCCTTCCGATCTAGCACCGAACGAACGGCACCTCCGCGTTCAGCACACGTACACCTTGATGACGATCTCCACCGTCTTGATCCAGAAGAAGGACTAGAGGGGAAGAAGAGTTCTCCGGCATCCTGACGGCACTCCGGCGATGGTGGTGGAGCAATTCTGGCAGGGCTTCGCCTAAGCACTACAGAAAACCGATCTAGAGGAGAAACTATGCACTGGAGGAACAGGTAGCACGTGGCCGAAAATCTTGTGCAAAAACCCTCAATACCACCAGTATATATAGGAGGAGAGGAGGAAGCTTGGCCTCCAAGCCTTCTAGGCTTCGGCCGAACTAGGAGAGGAGGAGTCCACCTCCTCCACTCCTAGTAGGATTAGGATTCATTCTTTTTTGTCCTTTTTGCCTTTTTCCACCTGTTTCCTTTTGGGTTTTCTTCTCCAGCCACATGGGCCTTGTGTGGGAGTTTCCACCAGCCCACTAAGGTCTTCACTCTCCCACAGCCCATGAAGCCTCTTGAGTCGAAATACCACTCCCAGAGATCTCCCGGTACACTACCAGCACTCCCGGTACACTACCGATAAGCCCGGAACTTTTCCGGCGACCAAAACAGAACTTCCTATATATGAATCTTTACCTCCAGACCATTCCGGAGCTCCTCGTCACGTCCAGGATCTCATCCGGGACTCCGAACAAACTTCGGTCACCACCATACATAACTCTATACTACCGAAACATCACCAAACCTTAAGTGTGCAGACCCTCGGGTTCGACAACTATGTAGACATGACCGAGACACCTCTACGGTTAATAACCAATGGCGGGACCTGGATTTCCACATTGGTTCCTACATATTCTACGAAGATCTTTATCGGTCGAACCTCTATGTCAAGGATTCAGTTAGTCCCGTATGATGTTCCCTTTGTTCTTCGGTATGTTACTTGCCCGAGATTCGATCGTCGGTACCTCCATACCTAGTTCAACCTCGTTACTGGCAAGTCTCTTTACTCGTTCCGTAATACAAGATCCCTTGACCAACACTTAGTCACATTGCTTGCAAGTCTTATTGTGATGTTGTATTACCGAGTGGGCCCTGAGATACCTCTCCGTAACACGGAATAACAAATCCCAGTCTTGATCCATGCCAACTCAACAGACACCCTCGGAGACACCTATAGAGTACCTTTATAGTCACCCAGTTACGTTGCGACGTTTGATACACACAAGGTACTCCTCCGATATCTGTGAGTTGCATGATCTCACGGTCATAGGAACATATACTTGACATGTAGAAAACAGTAGCAATAAACTGACACGATCATAAGCTACGTTTGTAGTTTGGGTCTTGTCCATCACATCATTCTCCTAATGATGTGATCCCGTTATCAAATGACATCTCATGTCCATGGCTAGGAAACCTTAACCATCTTTCAATCAACGAGCTAGTTCACTAGAGGCATACTAGGGACATTGTGTTTGTCTATGTATCCACACATGTATCCATGTTTCCAATTAATACAATTATAGCATGGATAATAAACGATTGTCATGAACAAGGAAATACAATAATAAACACTTTATTTATTGCCTCTAGCGCATATTTCCAACACTATTCCAAATGGCTGCTCCAGTATACGTATCCGGATTGCTACTCAGAGTCATCCAGATTGGTGAAGAAGTTTGCATCGACGTAACCCTTTACGATGAACTCTTTATCACCTCCATAATCGATAAATATTTCCTTAGTCTTCTAGTTACTAAGGATAATTTTGACCGATGTCCAGTGATCAACTCCTGGATCACTCTTGTACCCCTTGACAGACTCATGGCAAAGCACACACAGGTGTGGTACACAACATGGCATACCATATAGAACCTATGCATAAAGCATAGGGGACAACCTTTGTCCTTTCTCTTTCTTCTGCCATGGTCGATCTTTGTGTCTCACTCAACTCCACACCTTACAAATCAGGCAAGAACTCCTTCTTTGACTGGTCCATTTTGAACTCTTTCAAAATCTTGTCTAGGTATGTACTCATTGAAAGTCTCATCAAGCATCTTGATCTATCTCTGTAGATTTTGATGCCCAACAATTAGGTAGCTTTATCCAGGTCTTCCTTTGAAAGATTCTTTTCAAACAACCGTTTATGCTTTCTAGAAATTCTACATGATTTCCGATCAAAAATATGTCAACCACATATACTTATCAGAAATTCTATAGTGCTCCCACTCACTTTCTTGTAAATACAAGTTTCTCGTAAACTTTGTATAGACTCAAAAACTTTGATCACCTCATCAAAGCGTATATTCCAACTCCGAGATGCTTGCTCCATCCCATAAAAGTATTGCTGGAGCTTGCACACCTTTTAGCATCCTTAGGACTAATAAAATCTTCTAGTTGTATCTCATACAACCTTTCCTCAAGGAAGAAAACGATGTTTTGGCATCCATCTGTCAGAATTCATAATTGAAAAACGCAGATACTGCTAACATAATTCCAACAAACTTTAGCATCACTATGGGTGAGAAAGTATCATCGTAGTCAACTCCTTGAACTTGGGGAAAATCCTTTGCCACAAGTCAAGCTTTATAAAATGGTGTCATTAACCATCAACGTATGTCTTCATCTTAAAGGTCCATTTGTACTCAACGACCTACCGTTCAACGGGCAAGTCTACCAAAGTCCATACTTGGTTTTCATGCATGGATCCTTTCTCGGATTTCATGGCCTCTAACCATTTGTTGGAATCTGGGCCCATCATTGCTTCTCCATAGTTCGTAGGTTCACTGTTGTCCAACAACATGACCTCTAAGATAGGGTTGCCATACCACTCAGGAGCAGTACGCGTCCTTGTCGACCTACGAGGTTTGATAGTAACTTGATTCGAAGCTTCATGATCATCATCATTAACTTCCTCTTCAACTAACGTAGGCTCCACAGAAACAATTTTCTACACTGCACTACTCTCTGGCTGAAACAAAAGTTCAACAACCTCATCAAGTTCTATCTTTCTCCCACTCAATTCTTTCGAGAGAAACTCTTTCTCGATAAAGGACCCGTTTTTAGCAACAAACACTTTGCACCCGAATCGGAGTTACAAGGTATACCCAACTGTTCTTAGGGTATTCTATGAAGATGCATTTGTCCGCTTTGGGTTTGAGCTCATTAGGTGAAAACCTTTTTTCACATAAGTGTCGCAGACCCAAACATTAAGAAATGACAGCTTAGGTTTCTATCAAACCATAATTCAACGGATTTAGATGGTTCCCTATTTAAAGTGAATGTATTTGTCTCTAATGCATAACCCCAAAACAATAGTGGCAAATCGATAAGAGACATCATAGTACGCATCATATCCAATAAAGCACGGCTATGCCGTTTGGACACACCATCACACTATGGCGTTCCAGGTGGCGTGAGTTGTGAAACAACTTTCACATTGTCTAAAGTTGTATGCCAAACTCGTAACTCAGATATTCACCTCCACAATCATATCGTAGACATTTTTATCTTCTTGTCACGATGATCTTAAACTTCACTCTGAATTTGTTTGAACTTTTCAAAGGTTTCAGACTTGTGTTTCACTAAGTAAATATACTCATATATACTCAAATCATCAGTGAAGGTAAGAAAATAACGAAATCCACTCCATGCTACAACACTAATTGGACCGCATACATCAACACGTATTATTTCCAATAAGTTACTAGCCCGCTCCATCATACCGAAAACAGGGTCTTTAGTCATCTTGCCCATGAGGCATGATCCGCATGTCTCAGCCAATTCAAAATTGAATGAGTCCAAAGATCCATCAGCATGGAGTTTCTTCATGCGATTTATACCAATATGACATTTAGCGGTAGTACCACAAGTATGTGGTACTATCATTATTAACTTTGTATCTTTTGGCATCAATGTTAAGAACATGTGTATTACTACGATCAAGATTCAACAAACCATTCTCATTGGGTGCATGACCATTGAAGGTATTATTCATGTAAACAGAATAACCATTATTCTCTAACTTAAATGAATAATTGTATTGCAATAAACACGATCTAATCACGTTCATGCTTAACGTAAACACCAAATAGCATTTATTTAGGTTCGTCACTAATCCCGAAGGTAGAGAGAGCGTGCGATGTTGATCACATCAACCTTGAAGACATTTCAACCACACATCGTCACCTCACCCTTAGCTAGTCTCCGTTTATACCGTAGCTTTTATTTTGAGTTACTAACATTTAGCAATCGAACCGGTATCCAATACCCAAGTGCTACTAGGAGTACTAGCAAGGTACACATCAATAACGCGTATATCAAATATACTAATGTCGCGTTGACAGCCCTCTTATCTACCAAGTATCTACGGTTGTTCCGCTTCAGCAACCGCTCTCCTCATAATAGAAGCACTTAGTCTCGGGTTTGGGTTCAACTTTGGGTTGCTTCACTGGAGCAACAACTGACTTGTCATCCATGAAGTTTCCCTCCTTGCCCTTGCCCTTCTCGAAACTAGTGGTTGTACTAACCATCAACACTTGATGCTCCTTCTTGATTTCTACCTTCACGGTGTCAAATATTGCGAACATCTCAGGGATCATTATTTCCATCCCTGGCATTTTATAGTTCATCATGAAGCTCTAGTAGCTTAGTGACAGTGACTTGGAAAACTATATCAATCACTTTTTTATCTGGAAGATCAACTCCCACTCGATTCAAGCGATTGTAGCACCCAGACAATCTGAGCACATGCTCAACGATTGAACTATTCTCCTTCATATTGAAGGCAAAGAATCTTGTTGGAGATCTCATATCTCATAACATGGGCACGAGCCTGAGAGCCCAATTTCAGCTCTTAGAACATCTCATATGTTCCGTGACGTTCAAAACGTTTTTGGGGCGTCAATTCTAAGCCGTAAAGCATGACGCACTAAACTATCAAGTAGTCATCCGAACGTGTCTGTCAGATGTTCACAACATCTATAGATGACGCTAGAGGGCGTGGCGCACCGAGCGGTACATTAAGGACATAAGCCTTCTATGCAGCAATGAGGACAATCCTCAGATCACGGGCCTAGTCCGCAATATTGCTACCATCATCTTTCAACTCTATTTCTCTAGGAACATATAAAAATTCAAGGGAGCTACAACGTGAGCTAGTAATCTACAACATAATTTGCAAAGACAGTATTGACTATGTTCATGATAATGAGTTCAATTAATAATATTACTTAAGAACTCCCACTCAAATTGACATTCCTCCGATCATTCGAGTGATACATGATCCAAATTCACCAACTCAAGTCCGATCATCATGTGAGTTGAGGTGGTTTCAATGGTGAACATCGTCATGTTGATCATATCTACTATATGACTCATGTTCGACCTTTTCGATCTCTTGTGTTCTGAGGCCATGTTTGTACATGCTAGGCTCGTCAAGTTTAACCTGAGTGTTCCGCATGTGCAACACTAGCTTGCACCCGTTATATGTGAACGTAGATTCTATCAAACCCGATCATCAGGTGGTGTCTCAACACGACGAACTTTCGCAACGGTGCACGCTCGGGGAAAATACAATTTATCTTGAAATTTTAGTAAGGGATCACCTTATAATGCTACCGTCATCCTAAGAAAAACAAGGTGCATAAAAGGATTAACATCACATGCAAATCATAAGTGACATGATATGGCCATGAACTTGTGCTTTTGATCTCCATCTTGAAAGCACCGGCATGATCTCCATCGTCACCGGCATGACACCATGATATCCATCATCTTGATCTCCATCAACGTGTCGCCATCGGGGTTGTCGCACCCACCATGCTTCTACTACTACTGCTACCGTTTAGCGATAAAGTAAAGCATTACATATTGATTAATGATTGACACGCAGGTCATACAATAATTAAAAACAACCCTATGGCTCCTGCCGGTTGCCGTACTCATCGACATGCAAGTCGTGATATTCTATACAATACATGATCATATCATACATCACATATATCTCATCATGTAATTGGCCATATCACATCACAACATACCCTGCAAAAACAAGTTAGACGTCCTCTAATTGTTGTTGCAAGTTTTACGTGACTGCTACAGGTATCTAGCAAGAACAATTCTCATCTACGCAAAACCATAACGGTGATACATAAGTTGCTTTTCAACATTCTCAAGGACCGCCTTTGTCGAATCCGATCCAACTAAAGTAGGAGAAACAAACACCCGCCAGCCATCTTTGTGCAACAAAGTTACACGTCAGTCGATGGAACCGGTCTCCCGTAAGCGTACGAGTAAGGTTGGTCCGGGAAACTTCATCCCACAATACCACTGAACCAAAACACGACCAAGGGAGGAAGCAATCTAAGCATCAACTTCAACAAACTTCTTTGTGTTCTACTCAAGATCTCATCTACACATAGACCTAGTACCACTATTGGGGAACGTTGCATGGGAAACAAAAAAATTCCTACGTACACAAAAGATATATCTATGGTGATGAGCATCTACGAGAGGGAGAGTGGATCTACATACCCTTGTAGATCGCTAAGCGGAAGCGTTAAGAAACACGATTGATGTAGTCGAAGGTATTCGCTATCTAAATCGCCGAGCATCACGCGATCCCATCATGGAGGTGGATCTCCTCTTTTTCAAACTCCTTTGCCCTATCTACTTATCTCCAACCGCATGGGCCTTTCTAGAAGGTCTTGGCCAGCCCAATAAGGGCTGGCACACCTCCTCTAAGGGCCACGAAGTCCTATGGTTGTCACACCCCTCCCGGGGTCCTCCGCCACCCTCCCGGCACTCCCGGTACACTACCGATGAGCCCGAAAACTTTTCGGTGACCAAAACTGGACTTCCTATATATCAATCTTTACCTCCGGACCATTCCGGAGCTCCTCGTGACGTCCAGGACCTCATCCGAGACTCCGAATAACCTTCGGTAATCACGTATACCATTTCCCTATAACCCTAGCGTCACCGAACCTTAAGTGTGTAGACCCTACGGGTTCGGGAGAACGTAGACATGACCGAGACACCTCTCCGGTCAATAATCAACAGCATCTGGATACCCATGTTGGCTCCCACATGCTCCACGATGATTTAATTGGATGAACCACGATGTCGGGGATTCAATCAATCCCGTATTCAATTCCCTTTGTCTATCGGTATGATACTTGCCCGAGATTCGATCGTCGGTATCTCTATACCTTGTTCAATCTCGTTACCGGCAAGTCTCTTTACTTGTTCCGTAATACATCATCCCGTGGCTAACTCCTTAGTCAAATTGAGCTCATTATGATGATGTCTCACCGAGTGGGCCCAGAGATACCTCTCCGTCACACGGAGTGACAAATCCCAGTCTCGATTCGTCCCAACCCAACAGACACTTTCATAGATACCCGTAGTGCACCTTTATAGCCATCCAGTTACGTTGTGATGTTTGGCACACCCAAAGCATTCCTATGGTATCCGGGAGTTGCACAATCTCATGGTCTAAGGAAACGATACTTGACATTGAAAAGCTTTTAGCAAACGAACTACACGATCTTGTGCTATGCTTAGGATTGGGTCTTGTCCATCACATCATTATCCTAATGATGTGATCCCGTTATCAACAACATCCAATGTCCATGGTCATGAAACCGTGACCATCTATTGATCAATGAGCTAGTCAACTAGAGGCTCACTAGGGACATGTTGTGGTCTATGTATTCACACATGCATTACGGTTTCTGGTTAACACAATTATAGCATGAACAATAGACAATTATCATGAACAAGGAAATACAATAATAACCATTTTAATATTTCCTCTAGGGCATATTTCCAACAGTCTTCCACTTACACTAGAGTCAATAATCTAGTTACATTGTGATGAATCGTACACCCATAGCATTCTGGTGTTGATCATGTTTTGCTCGTGAGAGAGGTTTAGTCAATGGATCTGCGACATTCAGATCTGTATGCACTGTACAAATATCTATATCTCCCTCCTGAATGTAATCACGGATGGAGTTGAAGCGGCGCTTGATGTGTCTTGTCTTCTTGTGAAACCTGGGCTCCTTCGCAAGGGCGATAGCTCCAGTGTTGTCACAGAATAGAGTCATCGGGCCCGATGCACTTGGAATTACTCCTAGGTCAGTGATGAACTCCTTCATCCAGACTCCTTCCTTTGCTGCTTCCGAAGCAGCTATGTACTCCGCTTCACATGTAGATGCCGCCACAACGCTTTGCTTGCTGCTGCACTAGCTGACTGCCCCTCCGTTCAAAACATACACGTATCCGGTTCGCGACTTGAAGTCGTCCGGATTTGTGTCGAAGCTAGCATCGACGTAACCCTTTACGACAAGCTCTTCGGCACCTCCATATACGAGAAACATGTCCTTTGTCCTTTTCAGGTACTTCAGGATATTCTTGACCGTTGTCCAGTGTTCCGCTCCGGGATCACTTTGGTACCTCCCTACCAAACTTATGGCAAGGTTCACATCAGGTCTGGTACACAACATGGCATACATAATAGAGCCTATGGATGAAGCATAGGGGATGACACTCATCTCTTCTCTATCCTTTGCCGTGGTCGGGCATTGAGTCGTACTCAATCTCACACCTTGTAACACAGGCAAGAACCCCTTCTTGGACTGATCCATATTGAACTTCTTCAATATCTTTTCAAGGTATGTGCTTTGTCAAAGACCTATGAGGCGTCTCGATCTATCTCTATAGAGCTTCTCCAAGGTCCTTCATTGAAAAACACTTATTCAAGTAGGCCTTTATACTTTCCAAGAGTTCTATATCATTTCCCATTATCAGTATGTTATCCACATATAATATGAGAAATGCCATAGAGTTCCCACTCACTTTCTTGTAAATACAGGGTTCTCCATAAACCTGTACAAACCCAAACGCTTTAATCACTTCATTCAAGCGAATGTTCCAACTCCGAGATGCTTGCACCAGCCCATAGATGGTGCGCTGGAGTTTGCATACCTTGTTAGCATCTTTAGGATTGACGAAACCTTCCGGCTGCATCATATACAGTTCTTCCTTAAGGAAACCATTAAGGAATTCCGTTTTGACGTCCATTTGCCAGATCTCATAATCATAAAATGCGGCAATTGCTAACATGATTCGGACAGACTTTAGCATTGCTACGGGTGAGAAAGTCTCATCGTAGTCAACTCCTTGAACTTGTCGATAACCCTTAGCGACAAGCCGAGCCTTATAGACGGTCACATTACCATCCGCGTTAGTCTTCTTCTTAAAGATCCATTTATTTTCAATGGCTCTCTTATCAACAGGCAAGTCCACCAAAGTCCACACTTTGTTCTCATACATGGATCCTATCTCGGATTTCATGGCTTCAAGCCATTTGTTGGAATTCGGGCCCGCCATTGCTTCTTCATAGTTCGAAGGTTCACCATTGTCTAACAACATGATCTCTAAGACAGGGTTGTCGTGCCACTATGTTGCGGAACATGTCCTAGTGGACCTTCGACATTCAACAGTAACTTGATCTGAAGTTTCATGATCAACATCATTAACTTCCTCTCCAACCGGTGTAGGCTCCACAAAAACAACTTCCTGTGCTACGCTACTCTCCGGTTCGAGTGGAGGTACAATTACCTCATCAAGTTCTATTTTCCTCCCACTTACTTCTTTCGAGAGAAACTCTTTCTCGAGAAAGGATCCATTCTTGGCAACAAAGACTTTGCCCTCGGATCGTAGGTAGAAGGTATACCCAATAGTCTCTTTGGGATATCCTATGAAGACGCACTTTTCAGCTTTGGGTTCGAGCTTCTCAGGTTGAAGTTTCTTCACATAAGCATCGCATCCCCAAACTTTTAGAAATGACATCTTAGGTTTCTTACCAAACCATAATTCATACGGTGTCGTCTCAACGGATTTTGACAGTGCCCTATTTAAAGTGAATGCGACAGTCTCTAATGCATATCCCCAAAATGATAGCGGTAAGTCGGTAAGAGACATCATAGATCGTACCATATCTAATAGAGTGCGATTACGACATTCAGACACACCATTTCGCTGAGGTGTGCCAGGCGGCGTGAGTTGTGAAACAATTCCACATTTCCTTAGGTGCGTGCCAAACTCATTACTTAAATATTCTCCGCCACGATCAGATCGTAGGCACTTTATTTTCCTGTCACGTTGATTCTCTACCTCACTCTGAAATTCCTTGAACCTTTCAAAAGTTTCAGACTTATGTTTCATTAAGTAGACATACCCATATCTACTCAAGTCATCAGTGAGGGTGAGAATATAACGGTAGCCACCACGAGCCTCGACACTCATTGGGCCGCATACATCGGTATGTATTATTTCCAACAAGTCAGTTGCTCGCTCCATTGTTCCGAAGAACGGAGTCTTGGTCATCTTGCCCATGAGGCATGGTTCGCACGTGTCAAATGATTCGAAATCAAGAGACTCCAAAAGTCCATCAGTATGGAGCTTCTTCACGCGTTTGACACCAATATGACCAAGGCGGCAGTGCCACATGTAAGTGGGACTATCGTTATCAACCTTACACTTTTTGGTACTCACACTATGGACATGTGTAACATCACGTTCGAGATTCATCAAAAATAAACCATTGACCAGCGGGGCATAACCATAAAACATTTCTCTCATATAAATAGAACAACCATTATTCTCAGATTTAAATGAGTAGCCATCTCGCGTTAAGCGAGATCCAGATACAATGTTCATGCTCAAAGCTGGTACTAAATAACAATTATTAAGGTTTAACACTATTCCCGAAGGTAGATGTAGAGGTAGTGTGCCGACGGCGATCACATCGACCTTGGAACCATTCCCGACGCGCATCGTCACCTCGTCCTTTGCCAGCCTCCGCTTATTCCGCAGCTCCTGCTTGGAGTTACAAATGTGAGCAACTGCACCCGTATCAAATACCCAGGAGCTACTACGAGCGCTGGTTAGGTACACATCCATAACAAGTATATCACATATACCTTTAACGTTGTCGTCCTTCTTATCTGCTAAGTACTTGGGGCAGTTCTGCTTCTAGTGACCGGTACCCTTGCAATAAAAACACTCAGTCTCAGGCTTGGGTCCATTCTTGTTCTTCTTCTTCCCGGCAACTTTCTTACCGGGCGCGGCAACAACTTTGTCGTCCTTCTTGAAGTTCTTCTTGCCCTTGACTTTCTTGAAACTAGTGGTCTTATTCACCATCAACACTTGATGCTCCTTTTTGATCTCGACCTCCGTTGATTTCAGCATCGAGTACAACTCATGAATGGACTTATCCATCCCTTGTATGTTGTAGTTCATCACAAAGCTCTTGTAGCTAGGTGGAAGCGATTGGAGGATTCTGTCAATGACCGAGTCATCGGGGAGATTAACTCCCAGCTGAGTCAAGCGGTTGTGTAGCCCAGACATCTTGAGGATGTGCTCACTGACAGAACTGTTCTCCTCCATCTTACAGCTGAAGAACTTGTCGGAGACGTCATATCTCTCGACCCGGGCATGAGCTTGAAAAACCAGTTTCAGCTCTTGGAACATCTCATATGCTCCGTGTTGCTCAAAACGTTTTTGGAGCCCCGGTTCTAAACTATAAAGCATGCCGCACTGAACAAGGGAGTAATCATCACAGTGAGAATGCCAAGCGTTCACAACGTCTTGCTCTGCTGGGAGAAGGGGTGGGTCACCTAGCGGTGCATCGAGGACATACAATTTCTTGGAAGCTATGAGGATGATCCTCAAACCATGGACCCAGTTCGCATAGTTGCTTCCATCATCTTTCAGCTTGGTTTTCTCTAGGAACACATTGAAATTGAGGGTGACATTCGCGTTGGCCATTGGATCTACAATATAGATTGTAAAGACAATTTTAGACTAAGTTCATGATAATTAAGTTCACATAATCAAATTATTTAATGAACTCCCACTTAGATAGACATCTCCCTAGTCATCCAAGTGACACATTATCCATGTCAACTAGCCCGTGTCCGATCATCACGTGAGACGGACTAGTCATCCATGGTGAACATCTCCATGTTGATTGTATCTTCTATATGACTCATGTTCGACCTTTCGGTCTTCCGTGTTCCGAGGCCATGTCTGTACATGCTAGGCTCGTCAAGTCAACCTAAGTGTATCGCGTGTGTAAATCTGGCTTACACCCGTTGTATGCGAACATTAGAACCTATCACACCCGATCATCACGTGGTGCTTCGGAACAACGATCCTTAGCAACGGTGCACAGTTAGGGTGAACACTTCTCTTGAAATTTTTATTGAGAGATCATCTTATTTACTACCATCATTCTAAGCAAATACGATGTAAACATGATAAACATCACATGCAATCAATATAGTGACATGATATGGCCAATATCATCTTGCTCATTTGATCTCCATCTTCGGGGCACCATGATCATCACTGTCACCGGCAAGACACCATGATCTCCATCATTGTGTCTTCATGAAGTTGTCTCACCAACTATTACTTCTACTACTATGGCTAACGTTTAGCAATAAAGTAAAGTAATTACATGGTGTTTGTGATTGACACGCAGGTCATACAATAAAATAAGACAACTCCTATGGCTCCTGCCGGTTGTCATACTCATCGACATGCAAGTCATGAATCCTATTACAAGAACATGATCAATCTCATACATCACAATGCATCACATCACATTCTTTGGCCATATCACATCACAAGGCATATGCTGCAAAAAACAAGTTAGACGTCCTCTAATTTGTAGTTGCAAGTTTTTACGTGGCTGCTATAGGTTACTAGCAAGAACGTTTCTTACCTACGCCAAAACCACAACGTGATATGCCAATTGCTATTTACCCTTCATAAGCACCCTTTTCATCGAATCCAATCTGACTAAGGTGGGAGAGACAGACACCCGCTAGCCACCTTATGCAACAAGTGCATGTCAGGCGGTGGAACCAGTCTCACGTAAGCGTATGTGTAAAGTCGGTCTAGGCCGCTTCATCCCACAATACCGCCGAATCAAGATAAGACTAGTAGTGGTAAGCAAATTAAAAAGATCGACGGCCACAACTGCTTTGTGTTCTACTCGTGCATAGATTCTACGCATAGACCTAGCTCATGATGCCACGGTTGGGAGACGTAGTAGTAAATCAAAAAAATTCCTACGATCACCAAGATCTATCCATGGAGAAACCAGCAACGAGTGGGGAGAGATTGCATCTTCATACCTTTGAAGATCGCTAAGCAGAAGCGTTACAAGAACGCGGTTGGTGGAGTCGTACTCGCAGCGATTCAGATCGCGGTGGATTCCGATCTTAGCGCCGAACAACAGCGCCTCCGTGTTCAACACACGTACAGCCCGGTGACGTCTCCCGCACCTTGATCCAGCAAGGAGGAGGGAGAGGTTGGGGAAGGGCTCCAACAGCAGCACGACGGTGTGGTGGTGGTGGAGTAGCAAGGTATTCCGGCAGGGCTTCGCCTAAGCGCTACGGAGGAGGAAGAAGAGAGGTAGGGCTGCGTCGTAGGAGAGAGATCAAATCTTGTTCCCAAAAGGCCAAAACCTCAAGTATATATAGGAGGAGGGAGAGGGAGGGCTACCTTGGCCTCTCCTCCAAAGAGGAGAGGTTCGGCCGACCCTAGGGGAAGAGTCCACCTCCCACAAGGGAGGTGGATCTCCTCTTTTTCAAACTCCTTTGCCCTATCTCCTTATCTCCAACCGCATGGGCCTTTCTAGAAGGTCTTGGCCAGCCCAATAAGGGCTGGCATACCTCCTCTAAGGGCCCACGAAGTCCTATGGTCGTCATACCCCTCCCGGGGTCCTCCGGCACCCTCCCGGCACTCTCGGTACACTACCGATGAGCCCGAAAACTTTCCGGTGACCAAAACTGGACTTCCTATATATCAATCTTTACCTCCGGACCATTCCGGAGCTCCTCTAACGTCCAGGATCTCATCCGAGCCTCCGAACAACCTTCGGTAATCACGTATACCATTTCCCTATAACCCTAGCGTCACTGAATCTTAAGTGTGTAGACCCTACGGGTTCGGGAGACACGTAGACATGACCGAGACACCTCTCCGGTCAATAACTAACAGCGGGAACTGGATACCCATGTTGGCTCCCACATGCTCCATGATGATTTCATCAGATGAACCACGATGTTGGGGATTCAATCAATCCCGTATTCAATTCCCTTTGTCTATCGGTATGATACTTGCCCGAGATTCGATCGTCGGTATCTCTATACCTTGTTCAATCTCGTTACCAGCAAGTCTCTTTACTCTTTCCGTCATACATCATCCCTTGGCTAACTCCTTAGTCACATTGAGCTCATTATGATGATGTCTCACCGAGTGGGCCCAGAGATACCTCTCCGTCACACGGAGTGACAAATCCCAGTCTCGATTCGTGCCAACCCAACAGACACTTTCGGAGATACCCGTAGTGCACCTTTATAGACACCAGTTACGTTGTGACGTTTGGCACACCCAAAGCATTCCTACGGTATCCGGGAGTTGCACAATCTCATGGTCTAAAGAAACGATACTTGACATTGAAAAGCTTTTAGCAAACGAACTACACGATCTTGTGCTATGCTTAGGATTGGGTCTTGTCCATCACATCATTCTCCTAATGATGTGATCCCGTTATCAACGACGTCCAATGTCCATGGTCATGAAACCATGACCATCTATTGATCAACGAGCTAGTCAACTAGAGGCTCACTAGGGACATGTTGTGGTCTATGTATTCACACATGCATTACGGTTTCTGGTTAACACAATTATAGCATGAACAATACACAATTATCATGAACAAGGAAATACAATAATAACCATTTTATTATTGCCTCCAGGGCATATTTCCAACACACCTTATTTTCCTTAGGACAACGGTAGCATTATAAGGTGATCCCTCACTTAAATTTCAAGATGAATTGTGTTCTCCCCGAGTGTGCACCGTTGCGAAAGTTCGTCGTGTTGAGACACCACATGATGATCGGGTGTGACAGACTCTACGTTCACATACAATGGGTGCAACCCAATGTTGCACATGAAGAACACTCGGGTTAAACTTGACGAGCCTAGCATGTACAGACATGGCCTCGGAACACAAGATACTGAAAGGTCGAACATGAGTCATATAGTAGATATGATCAACATGATGATGTTCACCATGAAACCACCTCAACTCACGTGATGATCGGACTTGAGTTGGTGAATTTGGATCATGTGACACTCAGATGACCTGACGGATGTCAATTTGAGTGGGAGCTTTAGTAATTTGATTAACTAAACTCATTATCTTGAACAATAGTCTAAGTAACCTTTGCATATTTATGTTGTAGATCAATGACTCGGCAGTAGCACCCCTCAATTTTAATGCATTCCTAGAGAAAGCTAAGTTGAAAGATGATGGAAGTAACTTTGTTGACTGGGCCCGTAATTTGAGGATTATCCTCGCGGCTTCCCAGAAATCATATGTCCTTGATGCACCGCTTGGTGACCAACCTGAAGAGTGTCATCCGAAGACGTTAAGAACGCTTGGGAGGCACCTTCTGGGGATTACTCAATAGTTCAGTGTGCAATGTTGTATGGCTTAGAACCGGGACTCCAAAGACGTTTTGAACGTCATGGAGCATATGAGATGTTCCAGGAGTTGAAGTTTATCTTTCAGAAGAATGCCCGGATCGAGAGGTATGAGACCTCCGATAAGTTCTATGCTTGCAAAATGGAGGAGATCGGGTCTATCAGTGAACATATACTCAGAATGTCTGGGTATTCGACTCGTTTGGCAGAGTTGGGAATTCCCCTTCCGGCAGAGGCGATCACTGATAGAGTTCTTCAATCACTGCCGCCTAGCTACAGGAGCTTTGTGATGAACTATAACATGCATGGGATGAACAAGTCAGTCGCCGAGCTGTTTGCGATGTTGAAAGTCGCTGAGTCTGAAATCTAGAAAGAACATCAAGTGTTGATGGTCAATAAAACCACTAGTTTCAAGAAGAATGGCAAGGGCAAGGGTAAGAAGGGTAAATCCAAGAAGGATGGCAAAGCAGTTGGTACTCCTGTGAAGAAGCCCAAGGCTAGACCCAAGCCAGAAACTGAGTGTTTTCATTGCAAGGGAACTGATCACTGGAAGCAGAACTGCCCCAAGTACCTGGCTGACAAGAAGGTGGCCAACAACAAACAAGGTATATATGATATACATGTTATTGATGTGTACCTTACTAGCTCTCGTTGTAGTGCCTGGGTATTTGATACCGGTTCGGTTGCTCACATTGGCAACTCAAAACAGGAACTACGGAATAGACGAAGGCTGGCGAAGGACGAAGTGATGATGCGCGTGGGAAATGGTTCCAAGGTTGATGTGATCGCCGTCAGCATGCTCTCTCTTTGATTACCATCGGGATTAGTGATGAACCTGAATAATTGTTATCTAGTGCCTGCGCTAAGCATGAACATTATATCTGGATCTTGTTTATTGCGAGACGGTTACTCATTTAAATCAGAGAATAATGGTTGTTCTATTTATATGAGTAATATCTTTTATGGTCATGCACCCAATGTGAGGGGTTTATTCATATTGAATCTTGATAGTGATGATACACATGTTCATAACATTGATGCCAAAAGATGTAGAGTTGATAATGATAGTACCACTTTCTTGTGGCACTGCCGTTTGGGTCATATTGGTGTAAAACACATGAGGAAGCTCCATGCTGATGGACTTTTGGAGTCACTTGATTTTTAAATCACTTGACACATGTGAACCATGCCTCATGGGCAAGATGACTAAAACGTCGTTCTCTGGAACAATGGAACGGGCAAGGGACTTGTTGGAAATCATACATACTGATGTGTGCGGTCCAATGAATGTTGCAGTGCGCGATGGATATTGTTATTTTCTCACCTTCACTGATGACTTAAGTAGATATGGATATATTTACTTAATGAAACAAAAGTCTGAAACATTTGAAAAGTTCAAGCAATTTCAGAGTGAAGTTGAGAATCATCGTAACAAGAAGATTGAATTCCTGCGATGTGATCGAGGAGGTGAATATCTGAGTTATGAGTTTGGCAGTCACTTAAGACAGTGTGGAATTGTTTCACAGTTGACACGCCTGGAACACCATAGCGTAATGGTGTGTCCGAACGTCATAATCGAACCTTATTAGATATGGTGCATTCTATGATGTCTCTTGCTGATTTGCCACTATCATTTTGGGGTTATGCATTAGAGACAGCTGCATTCACTTTAAATAGGGCACCATCGAAATCCGTTCAAACGACGCCATATGAACTGTGGTTTGGCAAGACGCCAAAGTTGTCGTTTCTTAAAGTTTGGGGATGTGATGCTTATGTCAAAAAGCTTCAGCCTGAAAAGCTGGAACCCAAAGCGGAAAAATGCGTCTTCATAGGATACCCAAAAGAGACAGTGGGGTATACCTTCTATCTCAGATCCGAAGGCAAAGTGTTTGTCACTAAGAACGGAACATTTCTTGAGAAACAGTTTCTCTCGAAAGAATTGAGTGGGAGGAAAATAGAGCTTGATGAGGTTGTTGAACCTTTACTTCAACCAGAAAGTAGCCCAACGCAGAAAGATCTTTCTGTGGAGCCTACAATAGTTGAAGAGGAAGTTAATGATGATGATCATGAAGCTTCCGATCAAGTTACTATTGAACCTCGTAGGTCGACAAGGGCGCGTACTACTCCTGAGTGGTATGGCAACCCTATCTTGGAGGTCATGTTGTTGGACAACAATGAACCTACGAGCTATGGAGGAGAGATGATGGGCCCAGATTCCGAGAAATGGCTAGAGGCCATGAAATCCGAGATGGGATCCATGTATGAAAACAAAGTATGGACTTTGGAAGTATTACCTAAAGGGCGAAAAGCCACTCAGAACAAATGGATCTTTAAGAAGAAGATGGACGCGGATGGTAATGTCACCGTCTATAAAGCTTGACTTGTGGCAAAGGGTTTTTCACAAGTTCAAGGAGTTGAGTACAATGAGACCTTCTCACCCGTAGCGATGCTTAGGTCCATCAGAATCATGTTAGCAATAGCTGCATATTTCCACTATGAAATTTGGCAGATGGATGTCAAAAGAGCGTTCCTCAACGGTTTCCTTGAGGAAGAGTTGTATATGATGCAACCAGAAAGTTTTGTTGATCCAGAGAATGCTGACAAAGTTTGCAAACTCCAGCGATCCATTTATGGACTGGTGCAAGCATCTCGGAGTTGGAATAAGCACTTTGATGAGGTGATCAAAGCGTTTGGGTTTATACAAGTTTATGGAGAAGCTTGTATTTACAAGAAAGTGAGTGGGAGCTCTATAGCGTTTCTAATATTATATGTAGATGACACATTGTTGATTGGAAACAATATAGAAATGCTGGAAAGCGTGAAGGAATATTTAAACAAGAGTTTTTCAATGAAGGACCTAGGATAAGCTGCTTTCATAATAGGCATTAAGATCTATAGAGATAGATCGAGACGCTTAATTGCACTTTCACAGAGCACATACCTTGATAAAGTTTTGAATAAGTTCAAAATGGATCAGTCCAAGAAGGGGTTCTTGCCTGTGTTACAAGGTGTGAAGTTGAGTAAGACTCAATGCCGAGTGACTGTAGAAGATAGAGAGAAGATGAGTGTCATCCCCTATGCTTCAACCATAGGCTCTATCATGTATGCAATGCTGTGCACAAGACCCGATGTCAGCCTTGCCATAAGTATGGCCAGAAGGTTTCAAAGTGATCCTGGAATGGAGCACTAGACGGCGGTCAAGACTATCCTTAAGTACCTGAAAAGGAATAAGGAGATGTTTCTCGTTTATGGAGGTGATGAAGAGCTCATCATAAAGGGTTACATCGATGCAAGCTTTGACACTGATTCGGATGGCTCTAAGTCACAAACCGGATACGTATTTATTCTCAACAGGGGAGCGGTAAGCTGGTGCAGTTCCAAGCAAAGCGTGGTAGCCGATTCTACATGCGAGGCGGAGTACATCGCAGCCTCGGAGGCAGCAAAGGAAGGTGTACGGATGAAGCAGTTCATGATAGATCTTGGAGTAGTGCCTAGTGCACTGAATCCAATGACTCTGTTCTGTGACAACACTGGTGCCATTGCTCTGGCCAAGGAACCAAGGTTTCACAAGAGGACCAGACACATAGAGCGACGCTTCAATTCCATCCGCGATGAAATCGAGGAGAAGGAGATAAATATTTGCAAAGTGCACACGGATCTGAATGTTGTAGACCCATTGACTAAACCTCTTCCAAGGGCTAAACATGATCAACACCAGATCTGCATGGGTGTTCGATTCATTACAATGTAGATCACATAGTGATGTGAACTAGATTACTGACTCTAGTGCAAGTGGGAGACTATTGGAAATATGCCCTAGAGGCAATAAATAAATTGTTTATTATTATATTTCCTTGTTCATGATTAGTTTTTTATTATCCATGCTATAATTGTATTGATTGGAAACACATTGCATGTGTGGATAAATAGACAACACTTAGTCCCTAGTATGCCTCTAGTGAACTAGCTCGTTGATCAAAGATGGTCAAGGTTTCCTAGCCATTGACATGTGATGTCATTTGATAACGGGATCACATCATTAGGAGAATGATGGGATGGACAAGACCCAAACTATAAACATAGCATATGATCGTGTCAGTTTATTGCTACAGTTTTTTGCATGTCAAGTATATGTTCCCATGACCATGAGATCATGCAACTCACGGACACCGGAGGAGTGCCTTGTGTGTATCAAATGTTGCAACGTAACTGGGTGACTATAAAGGTGATCTACAGGTATCTTTGAGGGTGTCTATTGGGTTGCCATGGATCAAGACTGGGATTTGTTACTCCGTGTGACGGAGAGGTATCTCAGGGCCCACTCGGTAATACAACATCATAATAATCCTTGCAAGCAATGTGACTAAGTGTTAGTCACGGTATCTTGTATTACGGAACGAGTAAAGAGACTTGCCGGTAACGAGGTTGAACTAGGTATGGGGATACCGACGATCGAATCTCGGGCAAGTAACATACCGAAGAATAAAGGGAACATCCTATGGGATTAACTGAATCTTTAACATAAAGGTTCGACCGATAAAGATCTTCATAGAATATGTAGGAACCAATATGGGCATCCAGGTTCCACTATTGGTTATTGACCGTAGAGGTGTCTCGGTCATGTCTACATAGTTCTCGAACCCGCAGGGTCTGCACACTTCAGGTTCGGTGACGTTTCGGTAGTATAGAGTTATGCATGATGGTGACCGAAGGTTGTTCGGAGTCCCGGGTGAGATCCCAGACATCACGAGGAGCTCCGGAATGGTCCGGAGGTAAATATTGATATATAGGAAGTCCTATTTTGGTCGCCAGAAAAGTTTCGGGCTCATCGGTAGTGTACCGAGAGTGTCAGTAGTGTACCGGGGGACCATCGGGGGAGGTATTTTGACCCAAGAGGCTACATGGGCTGTGTGAGGACTAATACCAGTCCTTAGTGGGCTGGCCAAAGTCCCACACGAGGCCCATGCGGCTGGGAAGAGATTCCTAAGTGGAAAAGATGGAAAAAGGCAAAAAGGGTGGAAATAAGGAAGGAGTCTTAATCCTACTAGGAATGGAGGAGGAGGACTCCTCCTCTCCACTTCGACCGAATCCTAGAGGGGCTGGCCCTTGCGCCAAGCCTCCTCCTCCTCTCCTCCTATATATACTAGAGGGTTTTAGGGTTTTGGTCAAGATTTTCAGCCACGTGCAACCCTACCCTCTAGTTCATAGTTTCTCCTCTAGATCGGTTTCAGTTGTGCTTAGGCGAAGCCCTGCTGAGATTACTCCACCACCATCGCCGCAGCGCCGTCACGCTGCCGGAGAACTCGTCTACCTCTCTGCTCCCTCTTGTTGGATCAAGAAGGCGGAGATCGTCATCAAGTTGTACGTGTGCTGGACGCGGAGGTGTCGTCCGTTCGGTGCTTGATCGGGACGGATCGTGATTGGATCGTGGGACGCTCGATGATTTGGATCGCGAAGACGTTCAACTACATCAGCCGCGTTTCTTAACGCTTCCCGCTTAGTGATCTACAAGGGTACGTAGATCCACTCTCCCTCTCGTAGATACTCGTCACCATGGATAGATCTTGCGTGTGCGTAGGAAATTTTTTGTTTCCCATCCAACGTTCCCCAACAGTTCCTACATATTCTACGAAGATCTTTATCGGTTGAACCTCTATTTCAAGATTCATTTAATCCCGTATGTTGTTCCCTTTGTTCTTTGGTATGTTACTTGCCCAAGATTCAATCGTCGGTATCTCTATACCTAGTTCAATCTCGTTACCGTCAAGTCTATTTACTCGTTCCGTAATACAAGATCTTATGGCTAACACATTATTCACTTTGCTTGCAAGGCTTATTGTGATGTTGTATTACCGAGTGGGCCCCGAGATACCTCTCCGTCACACGGAGTAACAAATCCCAGTCTTGATCCATGCCAACCCAACAGACACCCTCGGAGATACCTGTAGAGCACATTTATAGTCACCCAGTTACGTTGCGACGTTTGATACACACAAGGTACTCCTCCGGTGTCAGCGAGTTGCATGATCTCATGATCATAAGAACAGATACTTGATATGCAGAAAACTGTAGCAATAAACTGACATGATCATATGCTACGTTTATAGTTTGGGTCTTGTCCATCACATCATTTTCCTAATGATGTGATCCCGTTATCAAATAACATATCATGTTCATGGCTAGGAAACCTTAACCATCTTTGATCAACGAGCTAGTCTACTAGAGGCATACTAGGGACATAGTGTTGTCTATATACCCACACATGTATTTTGTTCTCAATCAATACAATTATAACATGGATAATAAACGATTATCATGAACAAGAAAATATAATAATAACTAATTTATTATTGCCTCTAGGGCATACTTCCAACATTTAGTTGGTACCTCCACTCGTTTTGGTGCATTAATAGCGGGAATATGTGATTTAGTGACACATTTGTGGTCACTAAATGCATGTGACAGGTTATTTGCAATGTGTTGTAAATCTATGATCCTCTGAACTTTAGTTTCAAATTCTTTAGTACGTGGATCTAAGGACTGAATGTCTGTTACATTCCAATTTATTTCCTGGCATTCTTTGTGGTTTGACTCTCCCCCCTAATGCGGGGAAATGGTCCTCATCAAAAATAGGATCAGCGTAGCAGGCAGTAAATAGGTCCCTTGTAAGAGGTTCGGGATATTTTATTATTGACGGAGAATTATAACCCACATAGATCCCTAGTTTTCTGTGGGAGCCCATGGATATACACTGCGATGGTGATATCGGTACATATAATGCGCAACCAAATTTTCGCAAATGGAAAATACTTGGCTGAGTGCCACGTACTAGTTGTAGCGGGGAGGTTGTATGATATGCAGTTGGTCTGATTTGTATCATATCCGCGGCGGTAATACCGCATGTGCCCAACAAGATGTTGGTAAATTACAATTCTGTAACAGTGGTCGAGCAATTAATTTTACTCTTTTGATGAGAGATTCAGCCCAACCATTTTGGACATGAACATGAGGCACAGAATGTTCTAAATGAATACACATAGCCATGCAATAGTCTTTGAATGCACCTGAAGATAATTCAGTGGCATTATCCATTCGAATTGTTTTTATCCTATTTTCAGGATGATTTGCTCTTAATTTGATAATTTGAGCAATTAGCTTGGCAAAGGCATGATTTCGTGTGGACAATAGACACACATGTGACCATCTAGTAGATGCATCTATGAGTACTATGAAATACCTAAAGGGTCCCGATAGTGGTTGAATTGGACCACATATATCTCCTTGAATGTGTTCAAGAAAATTAAGTGACTCGTTTTTTAGTTTAAGATAAGATGGTCTTATAATTAATTTCCCGGTTGCAAATGCGGTACACACAAAATCTGATGATTTTGTGATCTTTTTTAGTTGGAAGGTTGTGACCAATAGAATTGTCAATAATTTTTCTCATCATTGCTATGCCAGGATGACCTAGGCGATCATGCCAAGTCTTCAATATATCAAGGTCTTAAAAAATTATTTTGTACGCAACATGTGGTACGGGTTTTATGTAACCGTGATATAATCCAGATGAAAGTGAGGGGAATTTCTCAAGAATTTGTTTCCCAAACCCATTGCTCTTTGTTAAAAGCAAATATTTAGAATTATTTTCAAAGATTGTTTTCAGATGGAAATTATTTGATTTGAGGTCTTTGAAACTTAGGAGGATGTGTGTAGATTCAGGATACAAAAGTGCATCCTATAATTGACGCATCACGACCAGCGATAGTCATAATATTCCTTTTTCTCTTGGTAAGAGTTTGGAAATATTTTATTTCCCTTAATATTGTGTTAGTGGTATAACCGTCCACCAAACTTAATTCTTCTTCCATTGAATTATCTTTCCGTAAAATATTTTCTTCTCTTTCTCGTGATGGCTCTATGTCTTTTTTGACATAGCAGTGCTGGTAACATGTAAAAATGAAAGTGATTATACGAATTGATTCGAGATTGCTTGTGACTGTATACAGAAGGCAGTTAGAAATATGTGAGAGTAACTCTAACCGCAATAAGCGGTTTCTAATGTGTGAGACAAAGTAGCAACCACAAGTAGCAGTTGTTAGCATGAAAAAAGATTAGCAACTGCTAATATTAGCATGTCGGTTCACTAATCTACACATGGTAATTAGTAATTTCTCACGTGATCTAATCCTATTCTTAATTAAAAAACAGATACGTGAGAAGCAAACGAGGCGTCCGACGCCAACGAGTTATCAGCCGGCTGGAACGAACATGTGCGATTTATCGCAAACAAAAGGAAATGACGCTGTAAAAAGGAAAACCTCCCCACGGGGCCTCGCGCGGATTCCAAGGCAACCTGCGGACTGGGAGCGGCGGCCGCCGGAGCCCGCGCGGGGGAGACGCGTAGGGCCGGAAGAGGGAGCTTTGCTCTGAAGCGGACGAGGGTGAGGTGCTGCTGCGCCCGTGATGGAGGCAGAGGATTTGATGTTGATTCGGCGGTGGGATGGGATCGATTGGTTGCAGGGGACCGCGACATTCCTTCCTTCAGGTAGTCTCCGTACTCAAATCTGCAGAATCTGGCGGACTAGTGGATGCCTGTTCTCAGAGTTGATTACCTAGTGTCGATTCTACAAGCATTAGTCTTATGCTACAATTTCAAATTCTTAGAGCTGCGAAATCATGCTTGCTGCTCCATATAGTCGATTTTTAGTAAACAAAACAATCTTCCTTCGTCCCAGAATAACTGTCTTAACTTTATACTAACTTTAGTACAAAGTTATATTAAGCTTGAGACATTTATTTTGAAACAGAAAGAGTACGTAATTGAATTTGGGACACCTCACAATTGAAAATATGGATACATTCAGTCAGATAGCAGCGCCTGAAAAGCGGATGGTAACCTTTTTACTGCCATGCTGTCCAGAAATGATAGTTTCTTCTTCAAGTTTCGTTAAGGCTCTATTTTCTAAGTGCTACGATTGTGAACGAGTAATTCATATGCTGAACACAAACACAGAGCATCACCATTCACAGATCTTGATTATACGACCAGTTTCCAGAGCTAGTTTTCACGGGAAATTTGTTAAGTTTTCCCACAACATTCTTCGGAATTTTATAAGCCAAGTCATCTTTTTGACCATGTTAGCCGGTAACAGGCTTTTCGAAGGAAACATGTCTCTACTGAATCAAAGATAGACAATCTTGCGGAAAAATATTTGAACTGTTAACAATTTACAAAATTACAACTGGCCCTCCTCTGACAGTTACAATATATACATAATTGAACTACTGGTCTAAGAAATAAGTTAATTACCTAAGAAACGGATGCCGAATATTCTGTCTCTAAACTTATTTTCCTGGGTTCCCTACTGCCAAGTGCCAACACTCTATTAGCTATAGCGATCTGAAGCAAATCTGAATCTGTTTTCAGATAGCTTCTCTTATCTTCTTTGGAAGTTCAAGACTTTGATGGAGAAGGCAAAAACAAAAGCAAAGAGAACAGCGAATCCTACAACACCAATAGCCATAAAACCTACGTAATCATGCCTGAATCCAAAGAATCTGTGGATGAAAGCGTTCACTTGTTCCCCATCCTCCAGCCTAACATCGTCGATGTCTCCATATTGTGAGGCAACAAGCCCGTAGAGTGTCCATGCCACCGGGCATGCCCATGAGTACCACCTCCACCATATTGGTATCCTCTGCACGCCAGACAAGACACATATAATTTAGCATCGACAGTATGGAGAAAATGTAGAGGTTGGTTCACTACAAATAAACCAGTCATACGACACTTACTGGTCGGGGAACGAGGAAGCCGGCAAAGATATTCCATACTGCATAGAATGCAGTTGCGACTATGGCAGCAATGTCGCTGTTTGGCGTCATGGCGACTGCCATCATCCCATAAAATGTGAAGTACAGGAAAGTGAAGAACATGAAGAACATGTACCAAAAGAATTTCATAAATGCCCAGTCCAAGCCAATCAAGCTGTAAACAATCAGACCATAAATAATGGTCTGCAGGAAGACATGTGGGATCTCAATGAAAACCTGTTGAATGGTTAACATCATTAGATTTTATTAAAAAAAAGTTGAAGGAACAGAAGTTCAATCTTTTTGTTTCAAATATTCTGCAACGACCGTTACCTGTGCAAAAGCATAGGGTAGAGCAGAGTACATCCCAGCAGCTTTTTCTCGGTAAAAAACTGTTCGCTCGACGTCGACAATAGGTTGAACGCATTGTCCATTCTGAATTCCAATGAAAATAACTGCTGCATACATGGAACCCAAAGAATTGAACAGGTCCTGTCTCTTGCCGCTGAAAGGAAAGATGAAATACAAATAAGTTTCTTTCTCATGCTGTGTCGTTATGGATCAGTGTCTCAGCTGGAGTTGTTAGCGAATGTACTTACACTTTCTGTCCTAGGTTCAAAAAGATGGTGCCAAAGATGAGGGCAATAATCGTCGTGAAGAAGATTCTAGTTGCAGTGTATGATGGATTTCTCCAATATGACTTGTGCTGCTTCCACAGGCAAGCAACGCATTGTGTGAAGAAGGACTGCGCGTACTGTTTTGGGAAATACAGGTCCGTCGATCCAGGTGGAGGTGTGCTTAGGTCACTTATCAAAGCTTTGTTCCTCCTGGCATGATGCATTTGAATAAGTGAGACGATGGAGAAGTATACAAACAAACCAAAACAACGTTCTGAGACTGCAACATACCGGTATAGGTCAGAATTCATGTATACTTCGGCAAAGTTGACACCCAAAGCATCTTCTTGAGCTAGGGTGGTCACTTCTAACATCCAGGTTGCAGGGTTGTATCCATCCTTGATTTTCTTCACACCTTGTATTCCCTACGTTTGGGGCACCAAGCAAGGTTATCATGCATGCCATAAGTTGGAAACTGGGTGTTCTGTTCAATGGATCAGTAAGGAGGCTCACCTCAAAGTAATTGATCAGATGGCATGAGTTGTGTCCCAAGGGGCCGACATAAATTTCTTCTCCTCCCCGTTTCATCAGGAACAGCTGTAAATGTTCAAGAATAACATGTGAGTTCTCACATGAGACATCCAATACTTGTACAGATCACAATTTCCTTCTCCTTGCTGCAATTTACCTCATCAAAAGCTTCAAATATGTCGATGCTGGGCTGGTGGATGGTGCAGACAACTGTTCTGCCCGTGTCTACTGTGTTTCTGACCGCCCTCATCACGATGGCAGCCGCCCTTGCGTCCAGTCCAGAAGTTGGTTCATCCATGAATATGATGGAGGGGTTGGCAACAAGCTCAACAGCAATGGTTAGTCTTTTACGCTGTTCGGTGGATAAGCCATTCACTCCTGGCAGTCCCACCAATGCTCCCCTCAGTGATGTCAGCTCGACGAGTTCCATGACTTGTTCCACAAACATCTGAATTAATGAAATGGGTCAGTTCGGTACTCCAGATATCAGTTGCAGTGTGCATATTACAATGAGCTACTTATGAACTAGCAGAATAAAGGCCATTCAACTTACTTGTCTTGCTTCTGAGTCCACATCAGGGGACAATCGGAGCCACGCCGAGTACACGAGGGATTCATAGACGGTGACATGGGGAGAATGGATATCATTTTGCTCACAGTAACCAGCAATCCGGGCAAAAGTTTCTTGGTTCTTCGGGTATCCAGAGATGCTGATGTCTCCTTCAATGTAACCGCCAGTTTTCCGTCCCGCCAACACATCCATCAAAGTGGTCTTTCCCGCCCCACTGACGCCCATCAATGCTGTAAGAACTCCTGGCCTGAAAGCTCCACTTACACCTTTTAGGAGCACTAGACGGTCTTCAGTAATACCTTTGTCTTTCATTTCCTGTCAAAGATTTGTGCATCACAGTTAGTATCTGTCATTGGTGCCAGCCTGCGTCGAACACATGACACAACTTCTGGGTTTTATGCTTACCTGAGGCATGTCCACAGAATATCTGATATTGTTGAAGGTGATCGACAAGGGAGTAAATGGAAGTGCCATTCCCCTCTCCCTGGTGTCAGCACCGGTGATTTCTCCTCCTGCATTTGTTACACTTGTCACAATGATGCAACGGTGGAAGTTTGTTCCTGATGCAGTTTATGCAAGAATTTGTACTGACCATTGGAAGGTGAATTCTGGAAATCGTTTCCAAGAAGCAGCAACTCTACATTTTCTCCGGTGCGGTTCACATGCTTCTCCATCAGTTCCTCTTCGGAAATAACATTTTGGCCCTTTCCAAGTGCTGTAGATATAAGAATGATGTCAGCGCCAAGGTAAGATGGCGATGCGTGAATCGATGCATTTTTTGCTGAGAAGGTACTCACGATCAAGCAAGTCGAGGAACACAATGAAGAGCACATTGAAGAGCATGATGTACCCAAGTAAGGCACCAACACCGATCCAGTACCAGTTTGGGTCGACAAAGATGCCACGCGACTTCAAGACTTGTACGCCAAGCGTGTCGTTGCTTTCTGTCAGATCAACAACCTGTGCAAGGATTGGCATTTATATTTTAATTATCTATCTGAAATTCGACCGATCAACTGAAATTAGATTGATCAGGGGTCCAGGATACGCTGCATTACCATCCGCCAACTATGCCCAAGGAACTCGTTCACCGCTATAGCGTTCTGGGCATACATCAGAGGGGAGCACCAGTAGCCCCAAATCCACCATGCCTTGATGTTATCTGCAGAAATGGAACTCGGCATGATTTTCTTGACAATTGACACTAGATGAACAGCCGCTGAATGGAGGGAGATTCGACATACCTCTAGCTATCAAGAAGCCACCGAGAATCAAAAGAACAAGCTGAGCAAATGACCCAAACGTGTCTGCAACAACCATATCCCTTCCTAATGCAGCAAGAACTCGGAAGAGACCAGATGCCATCTGGCTGATCAGCACAAGCAGCAGGTAATGGCGGAAGAACCTTTCGATGTTTGGATCAAAGCCGATGACATAGTAAGTCATGCAGATCCACACGGCACATTCCAGAAATGATATTGGGATCTTGAGCAGCCATGTAGGCAATCCATATGCCCATGATGGATAGAAGAGCAGGTCCCTCTGCTTGTAGAATATGGGCAGCTTTGCAATGCTCATAGCGAGCTCGGCGAATCCATTGAACAAATGTGTGACCAGGCCGAGGAACATCGCGCCCATGTAGATCACTCCATCCTCGACTGTGTCCCGGTGCATCTCCGTACGCAGGAAGACAGTCATTGCAATGGTCCCAAGGATTATGAGCTGGTACAAACATGTAACATTCATCAGACTTCACTATCCGAATTCAGAATTGAGGAAAAATTTCAACAAGCAGGATGCATACCTGAACTATTTTAAAGATGTAAACAAATGAGTTCCTCTTCATCAGCAGCCACTCCCTAGAGACGCATGCCTTGAGAAGCTCCATCTTGCTGATACCGAACTTGGAAGTCGTGAGCGCAGCAGGGTGGTTCCTGGTTCGATCGAACGGCACCCTGAGCTCTGAGCCCATCTTACGGCCAACATGGAACGCTTTGAACGCCTCCGTGAAGTCATTAACCGAGATGTATCGGTACGGCTCGTCGCTTCGGCACCAGTACTGGTGCTGATCCTTCCTAGATGTTACCTGTGCATTCAAGATAAACGCGGTCAAGTTTTGAGTTCCTAGTCCCAACATGCAGCACAGAGAGCTCTTGTGTATCACATACTTCTTGCAAGAAGTCTGCAATGCCTTTCCTCTCAGGGCATCTGAATCCGACGACCTCAAAGAACTCAAGGACACTTTCTCGAGGACCCTGGTACACGATTTTTCCCTCGGTGAGCAGAACAATGTCATCAAAGAGCTCGTATGTTTCAGGTGCGGGCTGAAGCAACGCGATCAACGCTGTGCCGCCGAGGATGTGGACAGATTGCCTGAGGGAGTTGATGATCTGATACGTTGTGGAGCTGTCCAGACCGGTGGAGATTTCATCCATAAACAGTGCCTTTGCTGGCCCAACAAGCATCTCGCCTATTTAAATTTCAATGATTTTAGAGATCTGATTTCACTGTCATGATCAAAAGGGTATCATTATGTGCATTTATTTCCTTAACTGCATATTGCACATACCTGTGGTTACACGCTTCTTTTGTCCTCCTGAGATGCCTCTGATCATACCGTCGCCAACCATTGTATCTGCACAAATTTCCAGACCCAAAATCTGCACGACAGATGCAAGTGTGTCAGGGGCATATGCATTTATTTGGCTTATTTTGCATGTTATGTATGATGCTCACTTTGAGGATGTAATCCGTGATCACGCTCTCTTGACCTTCCACAGAGATGGCCTGTTTGGACAGAGGAGCAGAATAACTTAGTAACTGTAGTTTGTTTCGATTTCTCTTCAAAAAGGCAATATTGTTTACTCCTAAATAGGTAAGGATTTCGATTCAGATATATGGAACAACAGCTCACCTTCATATAGATATCAATATCAGGATCTGGCTTAATATTGGCTTCTTTCTCCCTTCTTGAGAGTTCAGAAAGCATGTCTGCAATTTGAAACCACCATAAGAATCACTTTACAATTTGTGAATATAGTTAGATATCCCTTTTTCCAGCGCCCGTGTCACCTACCGTAACGGGTTCCGACTCCTTGGCATCTTGCAGAGAAGGCCAGCGTCTCCCTCACCGTCATTTCGCCGATGTGAAGATCGTGCTGCCCGATGTACGCTGATGTCCTCTGGGGGACAAACTCATCCATGTCATGCCCGTTGTAAGTCACTCTCCCTGACACCTGAACATTTCCAATTCAAACTCATCATGTTACAGCTTATAGTGGACATATCTTCCCTGGTTATATTGTAAATTTCTGTATGGAATGAAAAAGTAGTCGAAATCACGAAAGGAGGTGAAGATGTTGTACCTTGAGAGAAGAGTCCAGCTTCCCTGCCAGGGCCAGGAGTAGACTGGTCTTTCCAGACCCAGGGGGGCCAAGCAACAAGGACATCCTGAAGAAACTGGACACGATCAAAACATCGAAAAATCTGCGAGATCATGCAAAACAAACAGGTCCGTGATCTCTCACTCACCTGCCGGGTCTCACGACTCCGCTGATGTCATGGATGATGGAGATGGGCCTCTTCCCGCTTGAGATGATGCGCAGAGCACTCAGCACATCCTGAAGGAGACTAGGGTTAGAAGCTGAAGTTGGAACCACTCAGCATGTGCATGTACTGTACTTTGTTCAGTTCTTCCATTCCACGATTAAAAGGATCAGTGATCACCAAGCTGCTGCTGCTGTACTGAAGACGATGCGTACCATGATTTTGTTGGAGAAGAAGTTGGTGAATGTCGGGATTCCCCGGTTGCCGATGTACGCCTCGGCCTCGATGTTGAGGTTCTGGAACCGCACCTCGATCGTCGGGTTCTCGATGCCAACCCTGCCAAACACACCAAACATCAGCATCCGTCGTGCCGAGAGAAATGGATGAACAGAAGAAGAAGAAGCGAGGTGATGAAGATGAAGTGAGACGTACCGCTCCATCCGGTCGCGGAGCTTGAGGAGGAAGCGCTCGTTGTCCTCCTCGGCGGTGCGTATGAGGCGCTCGATGAGGTTCTTCCTCTCGTTCAGGCCGAGCCCCTGGATGTCCACCTCCTGCCCGGCGCCGCCGGCGACGGCGCCCGGGAGCAGGATGCCCTTGCGCATGCGGTCGTACGTGGGGAGCTTCTCGATGGCCGCCCAGCGCAGCGCCTCCTCGTCGTCCTCCTCCCTGGCCGACCTCCCGAAGGCGTCGCTCCTCCCCGACGCCCCACGCCACGACGACGCCGTCCGCCGCACGCCGCTCCCGCCCCCCGCCGAGCTCCCCATCCTCACGATCTCCATCGGCCCCTCCTCCTCCTTCAGCCGCTGCCGTTGTTCGTTCGCTGCCACTACCACCTGGTGTCCTTGCTCGTTGATGCTCCCAGGGAAAAGATACGTGCGGGAGGATCGGATGCTCGTCAGTGGCTGATGACTGACAGACGGACTGTCTGAGGAGGAGAAGCGCCGGGGCACGAGCTATAAATACCCGTGCTCCCGCGCCGTCGGCCTGCCGGCGAAGACGCGGTTTGGTGGCGCGATTAGGGCGTCGTGATCGAGATTACTACTACGACGACGTACTCCAGGGTGGCGGGCGTGGAATCGCATGGGTCCTTGTCGTTCAGCTCTACTACTCTCTAGTCGGTCTGGGGTCGGGCGTGCATGGTTTGACCCGCCCAGCGCATCAACGGCTTGACCCGTTCAGGTCGCCTCTGTCGGACGGACGCTACCGTCCAGCCGGGACGCAGCGGGCGCCCGTGGCCGTCCATCGGTGGATCTGCGGGGCCGTGGTGGGGTGATGTACGGAGATCAGGGAACTGGACTTTCAAGCCGGCGGGCCGGCCGGCCGTGTGGCGGTGGATGCTGCAGGTAAACGTCGATTAGGGGATATGCTTGTGTGTGACGTTGGCTAGCCGCTCTCTTGATTTCACATTACCAGAACGAAATGATTCTTTTCCCTCAAAAAAAAAACCGAAATGGTTCTCAAACAATGTATTGTGAAGAGTATGGTTGTGTGCATTTAAGTTATATACAAAGAGCAGGTGTAATGCTTAAATCTTTTAAGTAATAAAACGTCATATTTTTTAAGAATGTATTGTGACGAAAATTAATTTTCATAAAAAGTGACTTTCACACTATTCATGTAGATGATGATGTAGCTAGTTGCTCTTCTCAGGTTTTTTGTTGTCAACTTGGCTCCTTCCCTTTTAAGAATTTGGGTGGGTCCTCCATTTAAGAAAACTTAGAAAGGAAAACATAAAGCCTATTAGGGCATGAACTATGAATTATGGTACCATTCGTTTGTGTTGCCCCCACACTAGCCACGTAGACTGTATAGGTTGAGGCTATCGGCTCGATTTTAATCTTCCAACGCAATGCATGAGGCCACAAAGGCTAGGGGCCACAGACACTCTCTCTTCTAGGGTTGATGCACTTACTTTCCATCACGCACTATGTCTTGCTTTTCTACCTTTTTCTTACCTTTTCGCTCGAGGAAATCGACCCCTCTACAAGCTACCACTTTAATGCCATGGTGGCATCGGAGCCTAGCTGGCCTGGTGGGCATCGATGTTGGGGCTACCTGTTGGGCATATGCCTTTATTGACAAAATTATTGGAAACATCTTTGGTTGGTTGGGAAGGAATCTTTCTTATAGGGGTAAACTTATCCTCCTCGCCACCTGCATTGTCAGTATTCCTACTCACCTGATGTCTATCATGAAGTTCCATAAGGGGGTTGATGGCATCACTTCCCAAATGCCTCATTTCTTCTGGGGCAACTTGGGCAATGATCATAGGTATCATCTTCCTAGTTGGGTTTAATCTCTAGGAAAAAAGAATTTGGGGGTATAGGTGTTCCCTAATCTTAGACATTTTAATTTTGCAATGTTGGCCTCTTGGAGTAAGAGATTGTTTGACGGCAGACCCAGTGATTGGAAAGAAACTTCTGGAATATAATATGTCACCAATAAACTTAACATTACATTATTCAAGCACGGACATGAGTCTCCATTTTGGAGAAGTATCTCTTAGGCTTTTGCTTCTACAAAAAAAGAAATACCGGAAGATCGATGATGTGCAACGTATCTCCTTTTTGGAGAAGTATCTCTTAGGCTTTTGCTTCTGCAAAGAAAAATTACCGGAAGATTGGTGTTGTGCAATGTATCTCTTTTTTGGCAGGACATTTGGCTTGCTGGTGTTTCTCTGAAAATCCAATTTTGGGATCTATTTATGATTTGTCAACAAGAAAAGGCTTTTGTTGCCTAGATGTGAGATGACACTTCTCTTTAGTTATCCTTTAGGAGATAAGTTGATGAAGTGCTCATGGGTCAGTTGTTTGATTTGCTTAAACTGTAAGTCTTACTTCTGGTAGTGATGCTCCCATTTTGGTTGCTTGAACCTTCTGGTTCCTACCCAGTTAGATCCTTGTGTAAGATGATTAATTTTGAGTAAGTCAAGAATGCACGTCTTAATTTTGGAATACACATTTTGTTTCTTTTTTCGCTTAATTCTAGATGGTCATGTGCTTTCAAGTTTTCACCAAAATCGGCAATATATACTGTATTTCTGTCTTTTGATATAAAAAATCTGAAAAAAGGACTACTCGTTTTGTTGCATATTAGCTTCCCAATATTACAATGCTTGAACATTAAAAATAAGATAAATTAATAACTCTTTCTCTCTAATTAAGCAAAACTACTCTCTCTCTCCCTCCCTTCCTCTCTCTCGCAAAAGAAAAAGGACCGTTTCGATACGAATAATGGTAAAATAATATAAAATGAGTCGAAGAATATAGAAATGCAGGATCATAATGCACACACATCTCGCACTTTGCTGAGGACCTATTTGGTGAGGTCAAATCGCCGTCGTTGTTTGTCAGAACTTTCAAAAGTGGCTTCCGCCTCATTTTATTGTCCATACAAGAAGTTCACATGCAGAAAAAAAATCTGTAATTTACTGCACCAGACAGTAGTCGTCTCCACGACGGACCGGCGAGTTTTCTTTGCAGACATACCCAAAAAAAATATGTAATTTACTGCACCATTCGATATGAATAATGATAAGGCAACAACGCAGACATACCCAAAAAAATGATACTCCCTCCGTCTAGGTGCATTTTAGGCGCCTAAGGAAGGACACTGCAATTTGGGTAAGTGTAGATTGGCTGCAACGATAATTATGGACCAAGAGATAACCTATCAGCTCATGTTTCTCTTTCTCTAAATCTGAACCAAAAGCAGTGGTACATCCTATAATAAGTGCAGGGTCGTTTAGGCTAATCCATGCAAAAACTGCACCCAACCGGCTGACTCTCTTGCCTAATCAACGCACCCCTTCTTTGCATGCATTCGTGGTTTGCTCCTTTCCCAGGTCACAAGGATATAACAATAGAAAGAAATATGCATGCGGCGAAGCTGAGGGACAGGTTAATTAAGTGTCCTGCGTGGTAACTAAGCCTCTATTACAACCGCGACTTATACTTTTGGAATTTTTAAATTCTCTTAGTAGGTGCCCAACACACCTGGACGGAGGAAGTACAAGGTCACTTTAGTTAGCACCAGGCGAGTTTTCTTGATCCCTGGGTAAATTACTGCTCCATTGGTCAGCGGCTCGTCGTCTCGGCGACGGGCCGGCTCACTCACACCACGTTCCTTCCCTAGCAAGTAGCAGTACGTACGTACGAGGAGTGTAACAGGTCACGTCTCCACTGCCGTCCCCCTCGGTGCACCGCGCCGCGTCAGCAGCTCACGAGCGGCCGGTCAACGAGGGCGTGCGCTTCTCGACGCCACGAACAGGACAATCAAGGCGGCAGACGGATCGTCACCATTTGTTGTTTGTATGCATGGTACGCCAAGGTAGATCAAGTCACGGTGCCTCCGGTCGGTCTAGTCAAGGATGGATAACCGGCTCTCGGATAATTGGATTGCAGTGCTAGCCACCAGCATGATTCTTCGAACGAGAATGGTACTTACAACCAAGATACGTTTTTTTTAGGATCTACAACCAAGATACGTGGGTACCGGTTGCAGCAGCGGACCTATATCTGGCGGGCCGGGCCTAAAAAAGCCCATGACAAACAACTGAGGCCTAGGCCTTGGCATCGGGCCTACTTTGAAGCCCAAGCCCGACCCATATGTTGAAAAGTTTGTCGGGCCTGGGGCAATGGGCCGGGCCTCTTCCTAAAAATCTTAATATGTCAAGCCCAAGCCCGACCCGGCCCTACTTGTGGGCTCAAAACTCAGGGTCAAGCCCAGCCCATGGGCAAGCCCGTCGGGCCCTTGCCCTGGATTTTGAGGCCGGGCCTGGACTGGCCGGGCGAGCCGGGCCTGAGATGCCCCGGACCCAAGTATAAGCGGACCTCAACGGTCTTTTTGGTTGGGGGAGAAAAATAAAAAAGAACAGCTCTCGGGCTGTTTGCGCTCCAAACTTTAACAGATGCATTTGGGATTGAGATCGAGTGACTTGGTGTGGACAAGTCACCCATGAACTGTACGGTGACTAGCTCCCTTGTCTGGACTGTCGGATCAAGGATTAACGGACGGATCCGCTAGAACAGAATTCGGTCTATAGATATTTCATCTATTGAAAATATGCCCTAGAGGCAATAAATAAAGTGTTTATTATTGTATTTCCTTGTTCATGATAATCGTTTATTATCCATGCTATAATTGTATTAATCGAAAACTTGGATACATGTGTGGATACATAGACAAACACAATGTCCCTAGTATGCCTCTAGTGAACTAGCTCGTTGATTGAAAGATGGTTAAGGTTTCATAGCCATGGACATGAGTTGTCATTTGATAATGGGATCACATCATTAGGAGAATGATGTGATGGACAAGACCCAAACTACAAACGTAGCTTATGATCATGTCAGTTTATTCCTACTGTTTTCTGCATGTCAAGTATATGTTCCTATGACCATGAGATCATGCAACTCACAGATACCGGAGGAGTACCTTGTGTGTATCAAACGTCGCAATGTAAATCACATAGTGATGTGAACTAGATTATTGACTCTAGTGCAAGTGGGAGACTGTTGGAAATATGCCCTAGAGGCAATAAATAAAGTGTTTATTATTGTATTTCCTTGTTCATGATAATCGTTTATTATCCATGCTATAATTGTATTAATTGGAAACTTGGATACATGTGTGGATACATAGACAAACACAATGTCCCTAGTATGCCTCTAGTGAACTAGCTCGTTAATTGAAAGATGGTTAAGGTCTCCTAGGCATGGACATGAGATGTCATTTGATAACGGGATCACATCATTAGGAGAATGATGTGATGGACAAGACCCAAACTACAAACGTAGCTTATGATCGTGTCAGTTTATTGCTACTGTTTTCTGCATGTCAAGTATATGTTCCTATGACCATGAGATCATGCAACTCACAGATATCGGAGGAGTACCTTGTGTGTATTAAATGTCGCACCGTAACTGGGTGACTATAAAGGTGCTCTACAGGTGTCTCCGAGGGTGTCTGTTGAGTTGGCATGGATCAAGACTGGGATTTGTTACTCCGTGTGACGGAGAGGTATCTCAGGGCCCACTCGGTAATACAACATCACAATAAGCCTTGCAAGCAATGTGACTAAGTGTTGGTCACGGGATCTTGTATTACGGAACGAGTAAAGAGACTTGCCAGTAATGAGGTTGAACTAGGTATGGAGATACCGATGATCGAATCTCGGGCAAGTAACATACCGAAGAACAAAGGGAACATCATATGGGATTAACTGAATCCTTGACATAGAGGTTCAACCGATAAAGATCTTCATAGAATATGTAGGAACCAATGTGGACATCCAGGTCCCGCCATTGGTTATTGACCGTAGAGGTGTCTCGGTCGTGTCTACATAGTTCTCGAACCCGCAGGGTCTGCACACTTAAGGTTTGGTGACGTTTCGGTAGTATAGAGTTATGTATGGTGGTGACCGAAGTTTGTTCGGAGTCCCGGATGAGATCCTGGACATCATGAGGAGCTCCGGAATGGTCCGGAGGTAAAGATTCATATATAGGAAGTCCTGTTTTGGTCGCCGGAAAAGTTCCGGGCTTATCGGTAGTGTACCGGGAGTGCCGATAGTGTACCGGGAGACCTCCGGAAGGGGTATTTAGACCCAAGAGGCTTCATGGGATGTGGGAGAGTGAATATCAGCCCTTAGTGGGCTGGTGGAAACTCCCACACAAGGCCCATGTGTCTGGAGAAGAAAATCCAAAAGGAAAAAGGTGGAAAAAGGCAAAAAGGAAAAAAGGAAAAAAAAGGATGAATCCTAATCCTACTAGGAGTGGAGGAGGTGGACTCCTCCTCTCCTAGTTCGGCCGAAGCCTAGGAGACTTGGAGGCCAAGATGCCTCCTCTCCTCCTCTCCTCCTATATATACTGGTGGTATTGAGGGTTTTTGCACAAGATTTTCAGCCACGTGCTACCCGTTCCTCCAGTGCATAGTTTCTCCTCTAGATCGGTTTTCTGCAGTGCTTAGGCGAAGCCCTGTCGGAATTGCTCCACCACCATCGCCGGAGTGCCGTCAGGATGCCGGAGAACTCTTCTTCCTCTCCACTCCTTCTTGCTGGATCAAGACGGTGGAGATCGTCATCAAGCTGTACGTGTGCTGAACGCGGAGGTGCCGTCCGTTCGGTGCTAGATCGGAAGGATCGTGATCAAGTTCGTGAGACGGATCGTGATCAAGTTCGTGGGACGGATCGTGATCGGATCGCGGGACGGACCGTGATTGGATCGTGGGACGGATCGTGATTGGATCGTGGGATGCACGGCGATTTGGATCACGAAGACGTTCGACTACACCAACCGCGTTTCTTAACGCTTCCCGCTTTGCGATCTACAAGGGTATGTAGATCCACTCTCCCTCTCGTAGATGCTCATCACCATGGATAGATCTTCGTGTGCGTAGGAAAATTTGTGTTTCCCATGCAACGTTCCCCAACAGTGGCATCATGAGCTAGGTCTATGTGTAGATGAGATCTCGAGTAGAACACAAAAGGTTTGTGGGCGTTGATGCTTAGATTGCTTCCTCCCTTGGTCGGATTTTGGTTCAGCGGTATTGTGAGATGAAGCGGCCCGAACCAACATTACTCGTACGCTTACGAGAGACCGGTTCCCTCGACGCAACTTGTTGCCTAGATGGCTTGTGAGTGGTAGTTTCTCTCACTTTAGTTGGATCGGATTCGACAAAGGCGGTCCTTGAGAAGGTTGAAAAGCAAATTATGTATCACTGTTGTGGTTTATGAGTAGGTGAGAATCGTTCTTGCTAGAAACTCGTAGCAGCCACGTAAAACATGCAACAACAATTAGAGGACGTCTAACTTGTTTTTGCAGGGTATGTTGTGATGTGATATGGCCAATTACATGATGTGATATATGTGATGTATGAGATGATCATGTGATGTATAGAATTTCACGACTTGCATGTCGATGAGTACGGCAACCGGCAGGAGCCATAGGGTTGTCTTTAATTATTGTATGACCTGCGTGTCAATCATTAAGCGCTATGTAATGCTTTACTTTATCGCTAAACGGTAGCAATAGTAGTAGAAGCATGCAAGGCGTGACAACCTCGATGGCGACATGTTGATGGAGATCAAGATGATGGAGATCATGGTGTCGTGCTGGTGACGATGAAGATCATGCTGGTGCTTTCAAGATGGAGATCTAAAGCACAAGTTCATGGCCATATCATGTCACTTATGAATTGCATGTGATGTTAATCCTTTTATGCACCTTGTTATGCTTAGTACGACGGTAGCATTATAAGGTGATCCCTCACTTAAATTTCAAGATAAAATTGTGTTCTTCCCGAGTGTGCACCGTTGCGAAAATTCGTCGTGTTGAGACACCACGTGATGATCGGGTGTGATAGACTCTACATTCACATACAACGGGTGCAAGCCAGTGTTGCACGCGTAGAACACTTGGGTTAAACTTGACGAGCCTAGCATGTACAGACATGGCCTCATAACACAAGAGACCGAAAGGTCGAACATGAGTCATATAATAGATATGATCAACATAATGATGTTCACCATTGAAGCCACCTCAACTCACGTGATGATCGGACTTGAGTTGGTGGATTTGGATCATGTGACACTCGGATGACCTGAGGATGTCAATTTGAGTGGGAGCTTTAGTAATTTGATTAACTAAACTCATTATCTTGAACAATAGTCTAAGTGAACTTTGCATATTTATGTTGTAGATCAATGGCTCGCGCAGTAGCACCCCTGAATTTTAATGCGTTCCTAGAGAAAGCTAAACTGAAAGATGATGGAAGTAACTTTGTTGACTGGGCCCGTAATCTGAGGATTATCCTCACGGCTTCCCAGAAATCATATGTCCTTGATGCACCGCTTGGTGACCAACCAGAAGACATGACCTCCGAAGACGTTCAGAACGCTTGGGAGGCACGTACTGGAGATTACTCAACAGTTCAGTGTGCAATATTGTATGGATTAGAACCGGGACTTCAAAGACGTTTTGAACGTCATGGAGCATATGAGATGTTCCAGGAGTTGAAGTTTATCTTTCAGAAGAATGCCCGGATCGAGAGGTATGAAACCTCCGATAAGTTCTATGCTTGCAAGATGGAGGAGAACGGGTCTATCAGTGAACATATACTCAGAATGTCTGGGTATTCAACTCGTGTAGCGGAGTTGGGAATTGCCCTTCCGCCAGAGGCGATCACTGATAGAGTTCTTCATCACTGCCACCTAGTTACAAGAGCTTTGTGATGAACTATAACATGAACGGGATGAACAAGTCAGTCGCTGAGCTGTTTGCGATGCTAAAAGTCGCTGAGTCTGAAATCCAGAAAGAACATCAAGTGTTGATGGTCAATAAAACCACTAGTTTCAAGAAAAATGGCAAAGTCAAGGGCAAGGGCAAGAAGGGTAAAACCAAGAAGGATGGCAAAGCAGTTGCTACTCCTGCAAAGAAGCCCAAGCATGGACCCAAGCCAGAAACTGAGTGCTTTCATTGCAAAGGAACTGGTCACTGGAAGCGGAACTGCCCCAAGTACCTGGCTGACAAGAAGGCGGCCAACGACAAACAAGGTATATATGATATACATGTTATTGATGTGTACCTTACTAGCTCTCGTAGTAGTGCCTGGGTATTTGATACCGGTTCGGTTGCTCACATTTGCAACTCAAAGCAGGAACTATGGAATAAACGAAGGCTGGCAAAGGACGAAGTGACGATGCGCGTGGGAAATGGTTCCAAGGTTGATGTGATCGCCGTCGGCACACTCTCTCTTCGATTACCATCGGGATTAGTGATGAACCTGAATAATTGTTATTTAGTGCCTGCGTTAAGCATGAACATTATATCTGGATCTTTTTTATTGCGAGACGGTTACTCATTTAAATCAGAGAATAAAGGTTGTTCTATTTATATGAGTAATATCTTTTATGGTCATGCACCCAATGTTAGGGGTTTATTCATATTGAATCTTGATAGTGATGACACACATGTTCATAACATTGATGCCAAAGGATGTATAATTGATAATGATAGTACCACTTTCTTGTGGCACTGCCGATTAGGTCATATTGGTGTAAAACGCATGAGGAAGCTCCATGCTGATGGACTTTTGGAGTCACTTGATTTTGAATCACTTGACACATGCGAACCATGCCTCATGGGCAAGATGACTAAAACGCCGTTCTCTGGAACAATGGAAGAGGCGAGTGACTTATTGGAAATCATACACACTGATGTGTGCGGTCCAATGAATGTTACAACGCGTGGTGGATATCGTTATTTTCTCACCTTCACTGATGACTTAAGTAGATATGGGTATATTTACTTAATGAAACACAAGTCTGAAACGTTTGAAAAGTTCTAGCAATTTCAGAGTGAAGTTGAGAATCATCGTAACAAGAAGATTAAGTTCCTGCGATCTGATCGAGGAGGTAAATATGTGAGTTATGAGTTTGGCAGTCAATTAAGACAGTGTGGAATTGTTTCACAGTTGACACCGCCCGGAACACCACAGCATAATGGTGTGTTCGAACGTCGTTATCGAACCTTATTAGATATGGTGCGTTCTATGATGTCTCTTGCTGATTTGCCACTATCATTTTGGGGTTATGCATTAGAGACAGCTGCATTCACTTTAAATAAGGCACCATCAAAATCCGTTGAGACGACGCCATATGAACCGTGGTTTGGCAAGAAGCCAAAGTTGTCGTTTCTTAAAGTTTGGGGATGTGATGCTTATGTCAAAAAGCTTCAGCCTGAAAAGCTGGAACCCAAAGCGGAAAAATGCGTCTTCATAGGATACCCGAAAGAGACAGTCGGGTATGCCTTCTATCTCAGATCCGAAGGCAAAGTGTTTGTCGCTAAAAACGGAACATTTCTTGAGAAAGAGTTTCTCTCGAAAGAATTGAGTGGGAGGAAAATAGAGCTTGATGAGGTTATTGAACCTTTACTTCAACCAGAAAGTAGCGCAGCGCAGAAAGATGTTTCTGTGGAACCTACGACGGAAGAGGAAGTTAATGATGATGATCATGAAGCTTCGGATCAAGCATCTATTGAACCTCGTAGGTCGACAAGGCCGCGTACTACCCCTGAGTGGTACGGCAACCCTGTCTTGGAGGTCATGTTGTTGGACAACAATGAACCTACGAGCTATGGAGGAGCAGTGATGGGCCCGGATTCCGAGAAATGGTTAGAGGCCATGAAATCCGAGATGGGATCCATGTATGAAAACAAATATGGACTTTGGAAGTATTACTTGAAGGGCACAAGGCCATTCAGAACAAATGGATCTTTAAGAAGAAAACAGACGCAGATGGTAATGTCACCGTCTATAAAGCTCGACTTGTGGCAAAGGGTTTTTCACAAGTTCAAGGAGTTGACTATGATGATACTTTCTCACCCGTAGCGATGGTTAAGTCTGTCAGAATCATGTTAGCAATAGCTGCCTATTTCGACTATGAAATTTGGTAGATGGATGTAAAAACAACGTTCCTCAACGGTTTCCTTGAGGAAGAGTTGTATATGATGCAACCCAAAGGTTTTGTCAATCCAGAGAATGCTGACAAAGTTTGTAAACTCCAGCGATCCATTAATGGACTGGTGCAAGCATCTCGGAGTTGGAATAAGCGCTTTGATGAGGTGATCAAAGCGTTTGAGTTTATACAAGTTTACGGAGAAGCTTGTATTTACAATAAAGTGAGTGGGAGTTCTATAGCGTTTCTAGTATTATATGTGGATGACATATTGCTGACTGGAAACAATATAGAAATGCTGGAAAGCATGAAGGAATATTTGAACAAGAGTTTTTCAATGAAGGACCTAGGAGAAGCTGCTTTCATATTAGGTATTATGATCTATAGAGATAGATCGAGACGCTTAATAGCACTTTCACAGAGCACATACCTTGATAAAGTTTTGAACAAGTTCAAAATGGAACAGTCCAAGAAGGGGTTCTTGCCTATATTACAAGATGTGAAGTTGAGTAAGACTCAATGCCGAGTAACTGCAGAAGATAGAGAAAAGATGAGTGTCATCCCCTATGCTTCAGCCATAGGCTCTATCATGTATGCAATGCTGTGCACAAGACCCGATGTCAGCCTTGCCATAAGTATGGCCGGAAGGTTTCAAAGTGATCCTGGAATGGAGCACTGGCAAGCGGTCAAGAATATCCTTAAGTACCTGAAAAGGACTGAGGAAATGTTTCTCATTTATGGAGGTGATGAAGAGCTCGTCGTAAAGGGTTACGTCGATGCAAGCTTTGACACTGATCTGGACGACTCTAAGTTGCAAACCGGATACGTATTTATTCTTAACGGTGGAGCGGTAAGCTGGTGCAGTTCCAAGCAAAGCGTGGTAGCTGATTCTACATGCGAAGCGGAATACATCGCAGCCTCGGAGGCGGCGAAGGAAGCTGTCTGGATGAAGCAGTTCATGACAGATCTTGGAGTAGTGCCCCGTGCATTGAATCCAATACACTGGTGCCATTGCTCTGGCCAAGGAACCAAGGTTTCACAAGAGGACCAGACACATAAAGCGACGCTTCAACTCCATCCGCGATTACATCTTGGAGAAAGACATAAATATTTGCAAAGTGCACACGGATCTGAATGTTGCAGACCCGTTGACTAAACCTCTTCCAAGGGCTAAACATGATCAACACCAGAACTGCATGGGTGTTCGATTCATTACAATGTAAATCACATAGTGATGTGAACTAGATTATTGACTCTAGTGCAAGTGGGAGACTGTTGGAAATATGCCCTAGAGGCAATAAATAAAGTGTTTATTATTGTATTTCCTTGTTCATGATAATCGTTTATTATCCATGCTATAATTGTATTAATTGGAAACTTGGATACATATGTGGATACATAGACAAACACAATGTCCCTAGTATGCCTCTAGTGAACTAGCTCGTTAATTGAAAGATGGTTAAGGTCTCCTAGGCATGGACATGAGATGTCATTTGATAACGGGATCACATCATTAGGAGAATGATGTGATGGACAAGACCCAAACTACAAACATAGCTTATGATCGTGTCAGTTTATTGCTACTGTTTTCTGCATGTCAAGTATATGTTCCTATGACCATGAGATCATGCAACTCACAGATATCGAAGGAGTACCTTGTGTGTATTAAATGTCGCACCGTAACTGGGTGACTATAAAGGTGCTCTACAGGTGTCTCCGAGGGTGTCTGTTGAGTTGGCATGGATCAAGACTAGGATTTGTTACTCCGTGTGACGGAGAGGTATCTCAGGGCCCACTCGGTAATACAACATCACAATAAGCCTTGCAAGCAATGTGACTAAGTGTTGGTCACGGGATCTTGTATTACGGAACGAGTAAAGAGACTTGACAGTAATGAGGTTGAACTAGGTATGGAGATACCGACGATCGAATCTCGGGCAAGTAACATACCGAAGAACAAAGGGAACATCATACGGGATTAACTGAATCCTTGACATAGAGGTTCAACCGATAAAGATCTTCATAGAATATGTAGGAACCAATGTGGACATCCAGGTCCCGCCATTGGTTATTGACCGTAGAGGTGTCTCGGTTGTGTCTACATAGTTCTCGAACCCGCAGGGTCTGCACACTTAAGGTTTGGTGACGTTTCGGTAGTATAGAGTTATGTATGGTGGTGACCGAAGTTTATTCGGAGTCCCGGATGAGATCATGTACATCACGAGGAGCTCCGGAATGGTCCGTAGGTAAAGATTCATATATAGGAAGTCCTGTTTTGGTCGCCGGAAAAGTTCCGGGCTTATCGGTAGTGTACCGGGAGTGCCGATAGTGTACCGGGAGACCTCCGGAAGGGGTATTTCGACCCAAGAGGCTTCATGGGCTGTGGGAGAGTGAATATCAGCCCTTAGTGGGCTGGTGGAAACTCCCACACAAGGCCCATGTGTCTGGAGAAGAAAACCAAAAAGGAAAAAGGTGGAAAAAGGCAAAAAGGAAAAAAAAGGATGAATCCTAATCCTACTAGGAGTGGAGGAGGTGGACTCCTCCTCTCCTAGTTCGCCCGAAGCCTAGGATACTTGGAGGCCAAGATGCCTCCTCTCCTCCTCTCCTCCTATATATACTGGTGGTATTGAGGGTTTTTGCACAAGATTTTCAGCCACGTGCTACCCGTTCCTCCAGTGCATAGTTTCTCCTCTAGATCGGTTTTCTGCAGTGCTTAGGCGAAGCCCTGTCGGAATTGCTCCACCACCATCGCCGGAGTGCCGTCAGGCTGCTGGAGAACTCTTCTTCCTCTCCACTCCTTCTTGCTGGATCAAGACGGTGGAGATCGTCATCAAGCTGTACGTGTGCTGAACGCGGAGGTGCTGTCCGTTCGGTGCTAGATCGGAAGGATCGTGATCAAGTTCGTGAGACGGATCGTGATCAAGTTTGTGGGACGGATCGTGATCGGATCGCGGGACGGACCGTGATTGGATCGTGGGACAGATCGTGATTGGATCGCGGGATGCACGGCGATTTGGATCGCGAAGACGTTCGACTACACCAACCGCGTTTCTTAACGCTTCCCGCTTTGCGATGTACAAGGGTATGTAGATCCACTCTCCCTCTCATAGATGCTCATCACCATGGATAGATCTTTGTGTGCGTAGGAAATTTTTTGTTTCCCATGCAACGTTCCCCAACATCATCTACATCAGGTCGTCTATAGTACCCGGTCAACATTGCGTGCTACAGTTTTTTTTGCACAACGCCTAATCTGGACATCTCATCCTTGATCCAATGGCTGGCTGGCTGCCAGTCACAACGTGACTGGCCAGAGATCTATCAGCATGCATTTGTTGTTTGTCTTTCTTGTTTTTTTGAAGGGGGGATGGTACACTTCAAAACAATAAAGCATTGTGTGCACGGGAAGAGGATAGATTTTGTCAAAAGTAAAAAAACATGGGAATGGCTACAGGAGAGTCGACTGAAATTTTATTTGGGATGAAAGCTCGGTGGCCTCTTGGGAAAAGTTCTGAGGGTATACGCTGGTAAATTTGGGAATATTTTCTCTGAATTCCTTCGTGTACACGTAGAACATAATGTAAACACTCCGTTCCTGCGTGAGATCGGTCCTAGAGAGTTAGGTGGCGTGAAACATATGGACCTAGAGGTCAAGTATGAAAGATCCCCTCATTTTTGTGTGTATTGTGGGCACATAGGGTATGGTGAGAGGGACTGCAGACTGCCTGTAGATGATCAAGCAGTGACGTTCACGGGTGCCATGAGAGCATCGCCCTACAAGTCAAGAAAAACAAGGGAGGCTTCATGGCACCGGACGCGTGTAGTGACGCTTCCTGCACTTTGGATCCGAGTTGGATAGGAAGGCATGGAAAACACCGACCAAGATGGCCTCGGAAAAGCTTGGAAGGGACAAGAAGGAGATGCACGCTGGAACACGGGAGATGGTAAGGTACATGGATATACCTAATGATGTGTTGTTGGACCCGTCTGTACAAGCGGCAATCGCCACGGTGAGAGCGCTCGGAGTGAGCGAAGACCCCGGATAGGACGGCGCAAGGAAGGCGAGCATCAGCGAGAATAATGTGTCGGCCCCGGCAAAACCAATGCTGGTCACGGCCTCTGCTCCAACCATAGCCTTGGTTGGCGCGAAGACTTCACCATCTACAAGATCAGGTACCAGGGTGGGGGGGCAACATTGACAAAACCTTGCTCGCACATACAATTGAGGTTGCTGCGACCTCCTCCCATCCACCAACAACAAATCACGTGTGGTTTATGGCTTCTACACCAGCAATAGCCACGAACGTCACGGATGCATTGACAATACCACCTGCAAGAAATGGGGCGGGGGATGTGGACTCTACGCTAACGACAGTCATGGCCTCCGCGGATGCATCATCAACACCACCCGCAGGAACTATGGTGGGGGCCGGCTGTGACATAACTCCGCTTGTGCACGCCATCATGAATTTAGTGATCCTTCCCTACACCCTAGGGTCTGGACTTGATGTAGTGTTAAATGTCATGCGTGATGTTGCTTCTACCTCCATCCTAAAGATGGTCGACGAGGTGACAGGGAAAGAGAGGATCCTAGAGGCCGACGTTGAGGCGAACGATATTGTTGGCCTGGGTGTTGCAGGTGTTGATCCTACCAGTATCCTTGTGGCGCCTCAGGGGAAGGATAACATAGGCAAGATTAAGAAGAGGTACATGAGTCAGTTTAATGGAAGGAAGTCCACAACAAAGGCAGACTCTGTTCTTGGCAAGAGGTCGACCTGCAACACATCTGCAAAAACTGTAGGGATAGGTGAGGTAGCTGAAAACAGGGACATGTATAAGAAAAAGAGACACACTAAGAGGGTAGAGGAGGGAAGCACTACAAGAGAGATAGGTGGAAAGTAAGCTACCGGTATTGGGGCTATCCGAGAACTGACAGACGCGACGGAGAACATCTGTCAGGAGGAATGACTATCTTGAGCTAGAACTGCTAGGGCTTGGGCCACCTCGGGACAGTTCGAGAGTTGGTGTGCCTGGTGCACACACACCGCCCCTCTATCGTGTTTATCTCAGAGACACAACAGTGTGAGGAGAGCGTCAAGAAAATAAGAGGTTGAATAGGTATGAAGCACTGTATCACCCATGACGGGCATGGAAAAGGTGCCCGTATCGCCCTACCTTGGGACGATAGCATTGAAATAAATTTGCTCTCCTATGGTCCGTGGTATATCCATGTTGATATCTGTTATGATCCTCGTGGCCCTTTGTGGCAAGGCACTTTCATTTATGGCGAGCCTCGTGCTCACGAGAGACATCATATGTGGACCTTGATTCATAGCATAAAACACAGATATGAGGAACCATGGATGATGATAGGTGACTTTAATGAGACAATGTGGCAGGGAGAACATTTTTCAGCTACAAAACGTTTTGAAAAATAAATGAGTAACTTCAGAGAATTGCTAGGATGGTGTGATTTGCATGATCTTGGATATAGGGGTCCAGACTGGACCTTTGACAACAAGGAAAGTGGAAGGAAAAATGTTAGATCTCGGCTGGACAGGGTAGTGGCTTCAACACAATGGATGGACATGTTCCCTCACGGACAGGTACATCACATAGTTACCTCTAGGTCTGACCATTTTCCTTTGCTATTAACTCTTGTCAGTGACCAGACTATGAATAGAAAGAAGGGATTCAGGTATGAGATGATGTGGGAGAGAGTAAACACACTAGAACCCACTATGAGAAATGCATGGGGAAATGAAGGATTTGCTAGTACGTTGGCTGGAGATGCACAAAAGCTGCAGGAGGTTAGAAATCGCTAATGGCGTGGTCCAGAAAGGATTTCGGGTCTGTAACCTAGAACATAAAAAAGAAGAGACAACGAAGAGATTACTAAGAATTCAAATCAAGGGGAAAATGAGATCTTCAGCATAAACACAGCTGCAAAATTGGATGAACTTTTGTTTAGGGAGGAAGTCATGTGGCAACAATGCTCCCGAGCAACTTGGATCGGAGATGGAGACCAAAACACACGCTACTTCCATCGTAAGGCAACATGTCATCAAAAGAAGAATACTATCAAAAAACTGAATAATAATGCTGGAGAGTGGGTGGAAAAAATGGAGGCCCTGAATAAGATGGCCACTAAGTTCTTTAAGAATCTTTACACTAAGGAGGATAGAGTGGTCCCTTTTGAACTAATTGACATGTTGCCTCGTACTGTAAATGAGGGGATGAAAAAATGTTTGACAAAGGGATTCACAGAAAAGTAAATTAATGACGCCCTATTTCAGATCGGTCCTCTCAAGGCACCAGGCCAGGATGGCTTCCCGGCGCATTTTTCCAACAGAATTGGGAGTTTCTGAAAAAAGATGTAATTGCAGGAGTAAGGAATTTCTTTGAGAATGGGGTCATGCCGGAGGGAATTAACAATACATCCATCGTTCTCATTCCCAAAGAAAAGAACCCACAGAGTCTAAAGGACTTTCGCCCGATAAGTCTATGCAACGTGATTTACAAGGTAATTTCCAAGTGCTTGGTTAAACGGTTGAGGCCACTTTTGGATCAGCTAATATCATAAACTCAGAGCTCCTTTATCGCCAGGACGATGATCACGGACAATGCCATCATTGCATTGGAGTGCGTCCATAAGATCCATTAAAGTGAAGAAACCCACAACACACATTGTGCGTATAAACTTGATCTAGCAAAAGCATACGATCGAGTGGACTGGGATTTTCTTGTTGGCGCCATGGAGAAATTGGGTTTTAGTGTGGTGTGGATCAGCTTGATCATGAAGTGTGTGAGCTAATATCATAAACTCAGAGCTCCTTTATCGCCAGGACGATGATCACGGACAATGCCATCATTGCATTGGAGTGCGTCCATAAGATCCATTAAAGTGAAGAAACCCACAACACACATTGTGCGTATAAACTTGATCTAGCAAAAGCATACGATCGAGTGGACTGGGATTTTCTTGTTGGCGCCATGGAGAAATTGGGTTTTAGTGTGGTGTGGATCAGCTTGATCATGAAGTGTGTGAGATCTGTCCAGTTCTTAGTTAAATTGAATGGAGAAGTTCTAGATTTTTTTCAATCCGTAGAGAGGGCTGAGACAAGGTGACCCCCTAAGCTCGTATTTATTTCTCTTTGTCGCTGATGGTCTTGCAACCATTTTAACAGAGAGGTTCAGGGAGGTAGCATATCACTAGTGAAAGTGGCGCGAAACAGCCCGAGAATCTCAAATCTTTTGTTCGCAGATGATAGCTTGGTGTTCTTTAAGGCTCGAATGAGCAAGCGAGGGCGGTAAAGAGGGCTCTAATTTTGTTCCAAAAATGCATAGGCCAACTCTTGAGCAGCAGCAAGTGTTCGGTTTTGTTTAGTGAGCACTCCCCTCTGGACACACAGGAAGAAATTAAGAAGATGCTTGCTTGTGAAACTTCAACTTTTGAGAGCAAATATTTGGGGCTCCCGATCCCGAATGGAAGAATGAAGGACGACCACTTCCAACCTATCATGGATAGATTTCTTAAGAGATGTAATGACTATGCAGGGAGGCATATGACCTCTGCGGCCAAGGAGATGCACGTTAAGTCGATCGTACAAGTGTTGCCTACTTTTGCTATGGGGTGTTCAAATTCTCAGTGGGCTTTTGTGACAAGTATGAATGCCTTATTAGAGAATTTAGGTGGGGAGAGGATGGCGAGAAGAGAAATGTCCATTAGATGGCCTGGGATCATATGATCAGGCCCAAGAGGACAGGTGGAATTGGTTTCCGTGATATGCACATTTTCAACAAAGACCTCTTAGCACAACAAGGCTGGCGCCCCCTTCAAAAGCCAAATAGTTTATGTGCAGGGGTCCTAAAATCAAAATACTACCCGAGGGGTCAACTCCTCGATATCATGTTTACTTCGGATGCCTCGCAAGCATGGAGGGGCATCGAACATGGACTAGAATTACTGAAAAAGGGACTAATTTGGAGGGTGGGAAATGGTGATAATATTCAAATTCAAAGGGAGCAATGGGTCCCTAGGAAGAGTGGCCTAAAGATTACAGTTTTTAAAGGCGCTCGAGATTGAGGTGGGTGAACCAGCTAATCAAACCAGGGAGTAAAGAATGGGATGAAGCCCTTGTGCATCAAATATTTCACAAGTATGATGCCAAAGAAATTTGTAAAATAAAAATCCCATCGAGCATGGTGCAGGACTGTGTAGCATGGGATGAAGAGAAGTCGGGTGTGTTCTCTGTTCGCAGTGCCTATAGGCTAGGCGCAAGTCTCAAACAACAGAGCAACATGTTGGCATCAACATCAGGTAATGAGGTGGATAAGAGAAGCATATGGGACCTCATATGGAAGGCAAAGGTCCCAGAGAAAGTTAGGATTTTTGCATGGCGGGTAGCGACCGAAACATTACCCACGAAAGAGAACAAGTGGAAGAGAACACTCTGGTGGATAGTACATGCAAGATTTGTGGAAGAGAAACAGAAGATGAGTTCCATCGGTAATGAGATGCACAAAGGACGAGCCCTTAGAGAAGAAATGAGGTTACACTGGGATTTACCGATAGAAGTGTTGGGGAATGTTGCATGTGAAAAAAAATCGTACGCACACAGAAGATCTATCCATGGTGATGAGCATCTACGAGAGGGAGAGTGGATCTACATACCCTTGTAGATCACTAAGAGGGAAGCGTTAAGAAACATGGTTGATGTAGTCGAACGTCTTCTTGATCCAAATCGCAAGCCGTCCTGTGATCCCATCATGATCCATCCCGCAATCCAATCACGATCCGTCCCATGATCCAATCACGGTCCTTCCGATCTAGCGTCGAACGGACGAAACCTCCGTGTTCAGCACATGTATAGCTCGATGACGATCTCCACCTCCTTGATCCAGTAAGCGAGGGTGGAGAGGTAGATGAGTTCTCCAACAGCACAATGGCGTGGTGGCGGTGGTGGTGGAGCTAATCCGGTAGAGCTTCGCTAATCCGTACCGAACAGATCTAGATGAGAAGCTATCTAGAGGGAGAGAGGGCAACACGTGGATTTTTAGGTGGGATGCCCTCTCTCTCCCTCCACTATATATAGGAGGATAGGAGGAGGTGGGGCACCCTAGATTCAATCTAGGAGTGGCGTCCAAGGCAAGGGGGAGGCGCCCCCTAGGGAAACCCTAGGGTGGCTTGGCCCCCAAGTACCTAGTGGCAGCCCCTTAGATGGGCTCTCCCACCCTTGGCTGAAGTGGCCTAGGGTTTGGTGGCGCCCAGACCCCTTGTGGGCTGGTGTGCCCCTCCCCTTAGCCCATGAGCCCCCCCACTTGTCGGGGCCCCCCGAAACACCTTTCGGTACTCCCGGTCATAACCCGGTACCCCAAGAAAACTGCCGGACTCCGATTCCCTTCGTCCTATATATCGATCTTCACCTCCGGACCATTATAGAGTTCCTCATCACGTCCAGGATCTCATAGGGACTCCGAACAACCTATGGTCACCAACACATATAACTCAATACTACCGAAATGTCACAGAACCTTAAGTGTGCAGACCCTACGGGTTCGAGAACTACGTAGACATGACCAAGACACCTCTACGGTCAATAACCAATAGTGGGACCTCGATGCATATACTGGTTCCTACATATTCTACGATGATCTTTATCGGTTGAACCTCTATGTCAAAGATTCCGTTAATCTCGTATGATGTACCCTTTGTTCTTCGGTATGTTACTTGCCCGAGATTCGATCGTCAGTATCTCTATACCTAGTTCAATCTCGTTACCAACAAGTCTCTTTACTCATTTCGCAATACAAGATCTCGTGGCTAAATCTTTAGTCACATTTCTTGCAAGGCTTATAGTGATGTTGTATTACCGAGTGGGCCCTGAGATACCTCTCCGTCACACGGAGTAACAAATCCCAGTCTTGATCCATGCCAACCCAACAGACACCCTCGGAGATACCTGTAGAGCACCTTTATAGTCACCTAGTTATGTTGCGACGTTTGATACACACAAGGTACTCCTCCGGTGTCAGTGAGTTGCATGATCTCATGGTCATAGGAACATATACTTGACATGCAGAAAACTATAGCACTAAACTGACACGATCATATGCTATGTTTATAGTTTGGGTCTTGTCCATCACATCATTCTCCTGATGATGTGATCCTGTTATGATAATGATATCTCATGTCCATGGCCAGGAAACCTTGACCATCTTTGATTAAAGAGCTAGTCTATTAGAGGCATACTAGGGACATGGTGTTGTCTATGTATCCACACATGTATCTCAGTTTCCGGTCAATACAATTCTAGCATGGATAATAAACGATTATCATGAACAAGGAAATATGATAATAACTAATTTATTATTGCCTCTGGGGCATATTTCCAACAGTCTCCCACTTGCACTAGAGTCAATAATCTAGCTCACATCGCTATGTGATTTGTTATGAATCTCACACCCAATGAGTTCTGGGGTTCGATCATGTTTTGCATGTGAAAGAGGTTTTAGTCAACAGGTCTGCGACATTCAGATCCGTGTGTACTTTTCAAATCTCTATGTCATACTGTAGACACTGCTACCACGCTCCACTTGGAGCTATTCCAAATGGCTACTCCACTATACGTATCTGGATTGCTACTAAGAGTCATCTGTATTGGTGTTAAAGCTTGCATCGACATAACCCTTTACGACGAACTCTTTATCACCTCCATAATCGAGAAATATTTCCTTAGTCCTCTAGTTATTAAGGATAACTTTGACCGTTGTCCAGTGATCCACTCCTCGACCACTCTTGTACCCCTTGACAGACTCATGGCAAGGCACACACAGGTGCGGTATACAACATGGCATACTATACAAAGCCTATGTCTAAGGCATAGGGGACGACCTTCGTCCTTTCTCTTTCTTCTGCCACGGTCAAGCTTTGAGTCTTACTCAACTTCACACCTTACAAGTCAGGCAAAACTACTTCTTTGACTGATCCATTTTGAACTCTTTCAAAATCTTGTCAAGGTATGTACTCATTGAAAGTCTCATAGAGCGTCTTGATCTATCTCTATAGATCTCGATGCCCAACAATTAAGTAGCTTTATCCAGGTCTTCCTTTGAAAAATACATTTCAAACAACCCTTTATGCTTTCCAGAAATTCTACATCATTTCCGATCTACAATATGTCATCCACATATACTTATCGGAAATTCTATAGTGCTCCCACTCACTTTCTTGTAAATACAAGTTTCTCATAAACTTTGTACAAACCCAAAAACTTTGATCACCTCATCAAAGCGTATATTCCAACTCCGAGATGCTTGCTCCAACCCATACAAGGATTGTTGGAGCTTGCACACCTTTTAGCATCCTTAGGAGTGACTGATACGTCCATTTTGCATCATGCTTTTATATGGATATTTATTGCATTATGGGCTGTTACTACACATTTTGGTACAATATTTATGCATTTTTATCTTATTTTACAAGGTTTACATGAAGAGTGAGAATGCCGGCAGCTGGAATTCTGGAGTGGAAAAGGAGAAAAAAATTGAGATACCTATTCTGCACAACTCCAAAAGTCCTAAAAATCTACGGAGAATTATTTTGGAATATATAAAAATTATTGGGTGAAAGAAATACATCAAGGGGCCCACCAGGCAGTCACAAGCCAGGGGGCGCGCCCTACCCCCTGGGCACGCCCCTATGGCTTATGGCCCACCTGGCAGCCCTCCGATGCCCATCTTTTGCTATATGGAGGGTTTTGACCTAGAAAAAATCATAACAGAGCTTTCGGGGCGAAGCGCTGCCGTCTCGAGGCGGAACTTGGGCAGAACCAATCTAAAGCTCCGACAGGGCTGTTCTACCAGGGAAGCTTCCCTCCCGGAGGTGGAAATCAAAGCCATCGTCATCACCAACGATGCTCTCATCGAGAGGGGGTCAATATCCATCAACATCTTCACCAACACCATCTCCTCTCCAAACCCTAGTTTATCTCTTGTATCCGATCTTTGTGTCAAAACCTCACATTGGTACCTGTGGGTTGCTAGTAGTGTTGATTACTCCTTGTAGTTGATGCTATTCAGTTTACTTGGTGGAAGATCATATGTTCAGATCCTTGATCATCATTAATACTCCTATGATTATGAACATGAATATGCTTTGTGAGTAGTTACATTTGTTCCTGAGGACATGGGATAAGTCTTGTTATAAGTAATCATGTGAATTTGGTATTTGTTCAATATTTTGATGGGATGTATGTTGTCTCTCCTCTAGTGGTGTTATGTGAACGTCGACTACATGACACTTCACCATTGTTTGGGACTAGAGGAAGGCATTGGGAAGTAATAAGTAGATGATGGGTTGCTAGAGTGACAGAAGCTTAAACCCTAGTTTATGCATTGCTTCATAAGGGGCTGATTTGGATCCACATGTTTCATGCTATGGTTAGATTTATCTTAATTCTTCTTTCGTAGTTGCGGATGCTTGCGAGAGGGGTTAATCATAAGTAGGAGGTTTTTCCAAGTAATGGCAGTACCCAAGCACCGGTCCACCCACATATCAAATAATCAAAGTCACGAACGTGAATCATATGAGCATGATGAAAACTAGCTTGATAGAAATTCCCATGTGTCCTCGGGAGCGCCTTGGTTTATATAAGAGTTTGTCCAGGCTTGTCCTTTGCTATAAAAAGGATTGGGCCACCTTGCTGCATCTTTGTTACAATTGTTACTTGCTACCCGTTACGAATTATCGTATCTCAAAACTATCTGTTACCGATAATTTCAGTGCTTGCAGAGAATACCTTACTGAAAACCTCTTGTCATTTCCTTCTGCTCCTCATTGGGTTCGACACTCTTACTTATCGAAAGGACTACGATAGATCCCCTATACTTGTGGGTTATCAAGACTCTTTTCTGGCACTATTGCCGGGGATTGAAGCACCTTTGGTGAGTGGAACTTGGTAAGAAAAAATTTATATAGTGTGCTAAAATTTACTGTCACTTGTTAGTATGGAAAATAATCCTTTGAGAGGCTTTTTCGGGGTATCTTTACCTCGACCGGAAGCACAAAGAGTCGCTCCTCAACCTGCTGCACCTATTGAAAATATTTATTTTGAAATTCCTTCGGGTATGATAGAGAAACTGCTAGCTAATCCTTATGTAGGAGATGGAACACTACATCCTAATTTGCATCTAATCTATGTGGATGAAGTTTGTGGATTATTTAAGCTTGCGGGTTTGCCCGAGGATGTTGTCAAGAAGAAGGTCTTTCCTTTATCTTTGAAGGAGAAGGCATTGGCATGCTACAGGCTATGTGATGATATTGTATCATGGAAGTACAACCGATTGAAATTGGAATTTCATCAAAAGTTTTATCCCATGCATCGGGTTCATCGTGATCGGAATTATATTTACAATTTTTGACCTCGTGAAGGAGAAAGAATCGCTCAAGCTTGGGGGAGGCTTAAGTCAATGTTATATACATGCCCCAACCTTGATCTCTCAAGAGAAATTATTATTCAGAATTTTTATGCTCGACTTTCTCATAATGATCGATCCATGCTCGATACTTCTTGATCCAGTTCTTTTATGAAGAAAGATATAATTCAAATGGGACTTATTGGAAAGAATTAAACGCAACTCTGAAGATTGGAAACTCGATGAAGGTAAGGAGTCAGGTATAAACCTTAGGTTTGATTGTGTTAAATCCTTTATAGACACCAATGCTTTTCGTGAATTTAGCACTAAATATGGACTTGACTCTGAGATAGTAGCTTCTTTCTGTGAATCTTTTGCTACTCATGTTGATCTCCCTAAGGAGAAGTGGTTTAAATATCATCTTACCATTGAAGTGAAAGTATTTGAACCTATTAAAGTTGAAGAGGAAACTATTACTTATAATGTTGATCCTCTTATTCATACTGCTTACATTGAGAAACCACCCTTTCCTGTTAGGATAAAGGAACATGCTAAAGCTTCAACTGGGTGCTAGCATATGTGCAATTCCCTTTTCCTTATACAAAGAAATCATGCATGATATTTCACCAATTGAACTAGAGGAAATTGATGTTACTATTAAGCTTGCTAATAGAGACACTATTGCACCGATGGGGATTGTTAGATATGTTGAAGTCTTGTGTGGGAAAATAAAATATCCTACTGATATTCTTGTTCTTGGTTCCACACAAGATGATTTTTGTCCCATTATATTTAGCAAACCATTCTTGAATACTATTAGTGCTAGGATTGATTTTGAGAAAGAAACAGTTACTGTGAGTTTTGGGGATGTGTCTCATTAGTTCAGTTTCTCTAAATTTCGTAGACAACCCCATGACAAAGAATTGCCTAGTAAAGATGAAATTATTCGTCTTGCTTCTATTGCTGTGCCTCCTACTGATCCTTTAGAAAATTATTTGCTAGACCATGAAAATGATATGCATATGAATGAGAGGAATGAAATAGATAAAAATTTCTTTGATCAACAGCCTATTTTGAAACACAACTTACATGTTGAAATACTTGGGGATCCTCCCCCACCCAAGGGCGATCCGGTGTTTGAGCTCAAACAATTACCCGATACGTTGAAATATGATTTTCTTGATGAAAAGGAGGTATATCATGTTATTATTAGTGTTAACCTTTCACAGCATGAAGAAAAGAGATTATTGAAAACCCTGAGGAAGCACCGTGCTGCTATTGGTTATACTCTTAATGATCTTAAGGGCATTAGTTCCACTCTATGTCAACATAAAATTAATATGGAGCCTGATGCCAAACAAGTTATTGATCACCAACGACGATCGAACCCTAAGATGAAAGTAGTGGTAAGAAAAGAAATACTAAAGCTTCTGGAGGCAGGTATAATTTATCCTATTGCTGATAGTAGATGGGTTAGTCCCGTCATTGTGTCCCTAAGAAGGGAGGTATTACCATTGTTCCTAATGATAAAAATGAATTGACCCCGCAAAGAATTGTTACAGGTTATAGAATGGTAATTTATTTTAGGAAACTAAATAAAGCTACTAATAAAGATCATTACCCTTTACCTTTTATTGATCAAATGCTAGAAATATTTTTCAAAGATACTCATTTTTGCTTTCTAGATGGTTACTCTGGTTTCTCTCAAATACCTATATCAAGAGAGGATCAAGAAAAAACCACTTTTACTTGCCCTTTCGGTACCTTTGCTTATAGACGTATGCCTTTTGGTTTATGCAATGCACCTGCTACCTTTCAAAGATGTATGATGGCTATATTCTCTGACTTTTGTGAAAAGATTCTTGAGGTTGTCATGGATGATTTTTCCATTTATGGAACTTCATTTGATGATTGTTTGAGCAACCTTGACCGAGTTTTGTAGAGATGTGAAGAAACTAATCTTGTCTTGAATAGGGTAAAGTGCCACTTTATGGTTAATGAAGGTATTTTCTTGGGGCACAAGATCTCTGAAAGAGGTATTGACGTTGATAAAGCTAAAGTTGATGCTATTGAAAAAATGACGTGCCCTACGGATATCAAAGGTATAAGAAGTTTCCTTGGTCATGCTGGTTTCTATAGGAGGTTTATCAAAGATTTCTCTAAGATTTCTAGGCCTCTCACAAATCTTTTGCAAAAAGATGTTCCATTTGTTTTTGATGATGATTGTGTAGAAGCATTTGAAATTCTTAAGAATGCCTTGATTACCGCACCTATTGTTCAACCACCCGACTGGAACCTACCCTTCGAAAATATGTGTGATGCTAGTGATTATGTTGTTGGTGCTGTTCTAGGACAAAGAGTCGATAAGAAATTAAATGTTATCCATTATGCTAGTAAAACTCTAGACAGTGCTCAAACAAACTATGCTACTACTGAAAAGGAATTTTTAGCATTCATGTTTGCTTGTGATAAGTTTAGACCTTATATTGTTGATTCCAAAGTAACTGTTCACACTGATCATGCTGCTATTAAGTACCTTATGGAAAAGAAAGATGCTAAACCTAGACTTATTAGGTGGGTCCTACTACTACAAGAATTTGATTTGCATATTATTGATAGAAAGGGTGCTAATAACCCTGTGGCAGATAACTTGTCTAGGTTAGAAAATGTTCTTAATAACCCACTACCTATTGATGATAGCTTTCCTGATGAACAATTAGCTGTCGTAAATGCTTCACACAATGCTCCATGGTATGCTGATTATGCCAATTACATTGTTGCTAAATTTATACTGCTTACTTTCACATACCAACAAAAGAAAAAGTTCTTCCATGATTTAAGGCATTACTTTTGGGATGATCCATACCTTTATAAAGAAGGACTAGATGGTATTATTAGACGTTGTGTACCTGAGCATGAACAGGAATAGATCTTACGCAAGTGTCACTCCGAAGCCTATGGAGGACACCATGCTGGAGATAGAACTGCACAAAAGGTACTACAATCTCGGTTTGATTGGCCTACTCTCTTCAAGGATGCTCGTAAGTTTGTCTTGTCTTGTGATGAATGTCAAAGAATTGGTAATATTAGTAGACGTCAGGAAATGACTATGAATTACTCTCTTGTTATTGAACCATTTGATGTTTGTGGTTTTGATTATATGGGGCCTTTTCCACAATCTAACGGGTATACTCATATTCTAGTTGATGTTGATTATGTTACTAAGTGGGTAGAAGCTATTCAAACTAGTAGTGCTGATCATAACACATCTATTAAAATGCTTAAAGAAGTTATTTTCCCTAGATTTGGAGTCCCTAGATATTTGATGACTGATGGTGGTTCACATTTTGCTCATGGTGTTTTTCGTAAAGTGCTCGCTAAATATGATGTTAATCATAGAGTTGCATCTCCTTATCATCCTCAGTCTAGTGGTCAAGTAGAATTGAGCAATAGAGAGATTAAATTGATTTTGCAGAAGACTGTTAATAGATCTAGGAATAATTGGTCTAAGAAACTTGATGATGCATTGTGGGCTTACATAACTGCTTACAAAAACCCTATGGGTATGTCTCCGTATAAGATGGTTTATGGTAAAGCATGTCACTTACCTCTAGATCTAGAACATAAAGCTTATTGGACAATCAAAGAGCTCAATCATGATTTCAAGCTTGTTGGTGAGAAGAGGTTATTTGACATTATCTCACTTGACTAATGGAGAACCCAAGCCTATGAGAATGCCAAGTTGTTTAAAGAAAAGGTTAAGAGATGGCATGATAGAAGGATACAAAGCGTGAATCTAATGTAGGTGATCATGTCTTGCTACACAATTCTCGTTTAAGATTTTTTGCAGGAAAACTTCTCTCTAAATGGGAAGGTCCTTACGTTATCGAGGAGGTATACCATTCCGGTGCCATCAAGATTACCAACGCCGAAGGCACAAACCCGAAGGTGGTGAACGGTCAAAGAATCAAACATTATATCTCAGGTACTCCCGTAAATGTTGAAACCAATATCATCAATACCATAACTCCGGAGGAGTACATTAGGGAGACTTACCAGAACGTTTCAGACTCCGAAAAGGAATAGGTATGTGGTACGGTAAGTAAATAGACTCCAAAACTTTTTCAATGGCAATTTTTATCTGTTTTGGAATATTTAAAAATTTAGGAAAATTTAAAGTAGTCCGAATAGTGCACGAGGAGGCGAAAAGCCAGGGGGCGCGCCCCTATGGCTTGCGGTCACCTCGTGTACCATACGGACTCCGTTTTCTTGTGGTATACTCCTTCGGGTCGGTAAAAATTCATTATATAATCTCCCGAAGGTTTTGACTCTCGTATCACGACAATATCTCCTGTTTTTGTTTTAAGTTGTTTCTGTAGCAGTTTTAGATCAACATGACGTCCCCAAGTGCTTCGGAGGACAAGTTCTTCGAGAAGGTCATCAACCCCTACCTTGCGGAGGTGCTACAACACCCTCAAACCATTGAGATGCGTGAGGGGGTGTTGCACATCCGTGATGTTGAGGGGCCAAAGAAGACCGGAAGCATGGAGACAAGGCTCGAAGCAATGGAGCAACAGGTCTTCAAGTGCCAAGGGATGCTGGAACGAGGACTCAATGCCAATCACATGATCATCGCGGAGTTTACCAGCAATAAAAAGTTGGATGCCAAGGAAATCGGGGAGCACATCTTTAAGCTTTACAAGAAAATCGAGCATCTCCAAGCCCAGATCTATGACTTACAGAACCAAAATTGTGAGTATGAATAAAGATTTAAGAAAATGAGTTTGGCTGCAGATTTGAGGATCCTGGAGACTCATTCATCCTTTTACGATGGTGAGCCTATGTGTTGGGGATATAACCCCACGGTGAGACCCGGCTCTGAGGCACCGGGTCACACCTGGCGGCTCATACGCCATCCCAAGGATGGGCCGTGAAGATGTAATCCCAAGACTTTGGGTGGCTTAACAAGATGGGCCGGGACGTGGCCCGGACGAAGAAAGCACGAAGACCCGGGCGAGTGAGCCGCCCGGAGACAACTTGCCTAGGAAGGCAAGACAATGTAGAGATAGAATCAGACACGGTTGTGAGAGTCGGTTACGACTTGTATGACCCGTGGTCTTGACCTCCTATATAAAGGCGAGACCCGGGGAGACTTAGAGAGATCAGAGATATCGAGAACTAGGTCAAGCAATTCGCTCCCTTGTAATTGATACACCAAGCAATACAAACACAAGCACGACGTAGGCTATTACCTCTACTTGAGGGGCCGGACCTGGGTAAACTCCTGTCCTTCGTCCCAATCAACCCCTTTGAGTCCGTCACCTTAGCGATGGCCTTGAATCCAAGTCCATTCACCCGGGCATCTGCCGTGACAAAACCACGATAGTTGGCGCCCACCATGGGGCTTGCGCTCGGTGGTGTTGAGTTCTCAAAGGGCTCTCTGCCGGGGCTCGAGGGATACATGGTCGGAAGGATGAACAAGAGTCGCCGTAGCCGGCTCTACATCGACGATGCCGGTTGGGGTCTTGATACCGGCTCTATTGAATATGGATTCCGGGTTCCCTTCGGTGGGATCCACATCTTCATCGGCTGGATCAACGGATCTACACCCGGGACGGACATCTACACCAGCATCGTCGAGCCGGCTCGGCATGCACAACCCGCCCGTGATGTGTGACCCGCCTGTGTCAACCCGGCCCGGAAGCACGTCTTCGTGGGATTTACTCCAGGTATGGATCTTGAAGCTTCTACGTCGCAGGAGACTCTTGTCTGCTCAGAGGACGGATCTTCGAGCGGAGAAGCAGAGTTGATCTACCAGCTTCACAACGGTGGGCTCGGGGGCTACGACGAGCTTTACCCTGAGTCGAAGCGTTCTGAGCCGGACGATTTCGGGCCGCCGGTTCATGCGTCCGTGTTCATGGCGGGGTCGGCCCCAAGCGCGAGCAGCACAGCCGTCGGAGTAGCAACCTCAGGGGCTGACCTGCCGCCACCGGCTCAAGTTCTCTTGGATCTGATGAACGAGCTCACGGCCCTGATGGCCACTGAAGTCACGCCAGATAGTCAAGCCGTTCGGAACTTGGATATTGTGAGACTCAAGGACCGGATGGCAGAGGAGCAACAGAGGATAGCAGAGCTAAAAGTTCAGATGGAGGCAGAGGTAGAATGCATTAACACGGATGCCTTCCGCCTTGGGCTAGAACAGCAATCAGCGGTTGTGGTGCATTGGATGAGGCATCAATCCCGCTTACCAGAACATTATGAGGCTAGGAATCTCTTCAATACGCCAGGAACGGGACGAGCAGCGGATGCGCCAGGAAGTCGGCCGGTGGCTCGACGGCCGCTTAACCCGCCTCGACGAAATCAGGCCTCACCAGTGGTCTTTCCAATGCCGGCAGGCCATTATTCCAACCCGGCAAAGAACATGGTGGCCGCGGCCACCCGGCTTGAAACAATCCCTATCCCAGATGAGGTGCCTTTTGCAAAAGAGGTACAGAACGCCATTGGGTACCTTCAGACGGCGATGGGCCAGCAGGAGAAATATGCTTACAATCGGAGCCGCGTTCATTCAACCCCCCTCCCCAGCCGAAGCTTTAGCCGGCGCTATGAGTCGTCGATGGTTTCTAGCAGCGATCGACACACGAGGCTCCAGGGGATGATTAGGCGGCTCTAGATGCACATGCGCTCATAAACCGGGCGAGAAACCAGCAAGAGGCGGTGGCTTTGGCCACGACGGTTCACCAAGAGCCCGCGCCCTCTGTCTCAGTAGGAACAGGAGTAACCACCAGGGCCATGGGAGTGCCATGCTTAGCACCGGCTCTGCGGAATGAGCGGTTGCCGAAGGATTTCAAAGGACCTCGCAAGGTCCCGAATTACACTGCCGACTTACCTCCAGAGGCCTGGATCGAAAGTTATGAGCTGGCTATGGAGATGTTGGATGTCAGTGAGGCAGTGTGTGCCAAGTACTTCATCATGATGCTTGAAGGTCCGGCTCGCACATGGTTAAAGGGTTTGCCACCCAATACCATCAATTCATGGGCTGAGTTGAGGGAAAGGTTCATCAAAAACTTTCAAGGGACTTGCAAACAACCTATGACCATTGTGGATCTTGATCATTGTGTCCAGCAGGAGAACGAGTCGGCTCATCATTGGGTCCGACGGGTATCGACCATCATCCACTCATCTGAATAGATCACGGCGGCTCAAGCGGTACTGATCCTAGAAAAGAAGTGTCACTTCGTTCCTCTGAAGCAGAAGCTCGACCGGCTCAAGCGTACGTGTCAGGACATGGGAGAACTCATGGTGGCTCTCACAAAGTATGCTGACTCTGATAACACGAAGGATCCAGGCTCTGATGAGGAGAAGGCCGACCAAGGTAAAAAGAACAACCAGGGCAAGAGTGCGGCAAGTAATGGTAACCAGAGCAAGCAGAAGAACCCGGATGACGGGTCAGAACTGGTGGCCAATGCGAGCACCGGCCAGAATCATCCTAAGGGCAATGGGAAGTTCAGACCGCCTTTTAACAAAAATAAGACTCCTTTAAATTTGGAGGAAATGCTCAATGAACCCTATCCGGAGCATTGCCGGCCCGATAGAGCTGCGGGGCACACATGGGGTAATTGCCACATCATGCAGAAGTTCAAGAACTACAACATGCAGCAGCACAACAACCATGGTGGTGGCTCGCCTAGCGGCTCAGGACCGGGCGGGTCAGGAGCCGGATTTGGATCCGGCGGCTCAGGGTCCGGTCATCATGGTCAGAGCAATCAAGGAGGACATCCTCAGCACTCTGGTAACAATAATCAGCAACAACATAATCAATTCGGGTATCAGAGTAATCCAAAGCAGCTCAGTTCGGGCCAGTATCATGTTTTTACGACCAACCTTAAATAGCGGGATCAGAAATTGCGCAAGCGAGCGGTTAACGCAGTCGCGCCGGCTGTGCCGCAATACTTGAAGTGGTCTGAGTATGACATAACATGGAGCCGGGAGGATCACCCGCCGCGTGTTGATGACCCGGGGCGGCTAGCCCTGGTAGTTGCCCCCCAAGTGGGAGGATATATGGTGAATAAGGTGCTCATGGATGGTGGCAGTAGCATCGACATCCTGTATTATGATTCCTTCCGGCGGATGAAGCTGCTTGATAAAGACCTTAAGCCATCATCAATAGTTTTTCATGGTGTAGTACCGGGCAAGTCAGCTTACCCGGTGGGCAGGATTTCTTTGGAAGTAGCCTTTGGCGACAAGTACAACTACATGGTGGAGTCCTTATGGTTTGAAGTGGTCAAGATCAAGAGCCCTTATCATGCATTGCTTGGGCGACCGGCTTATGCTAAGTTCATGGCTAGGCCCTATTATGTTTACTTATAGCTCAAGATGCCCGGGTTAAAAGGCACGATTACTGTTCATGGTGATCGAAATATGGCTATTGAGTGTGAAGAAGGGGACGCGACTTACGCGGAATCCAGTTGTGCTGAGGCAGAACTCAACTTCTATAAGGAAAATGTTGACCCGGAGGATATGACCCTGCTGAAGAAGCCTACCATAGAGGTTGAGCCAACCCTCAAATTTTTGGCGGATGATACCAAGGCGGTGGATTTCACTCCGGCTGACTCATCCAAACAGTTCATTATTGGGGCCAACATGGATCCCAAATAGGAAAGCACGCTCATCGAATTCATCGTGAGAATCGGGACATCTTTGCATGGAAACCTTCGGACATGCCGGGTGTACCGAGAGAGTTCGCTGAGCATAACCTTAATGTGGATCCTAAGTTTAAACCTGTCAAGCAATTTCTACGGCGGTTCAATGAGGAGAGACGCAAGGCCATTGGTGAAGAGGTCGCCCGGCTCTTAGTGGCGGGTTTCATCGTCGAGGTCTTTCACCCGGAGAATGGCGTATGGCGTATGTGTGTGGACTATATGGATCTTAACAAGGCCTGTCCGGCTGATCCTTTTGCCCTCCCTCGTATTGATCAAATCATTGATGCTACAGCGGGTTGCGAAAGTTTATGCTTCCTAGATGCTTATTCGGGATATCATCAGATCAAGATGGTGGGTAAGGACCAAGAGAAGACGGCTTTTATCATGCCTTTTGGAGCCTTCTGCTATGTGTCTATGCCTTTTGGGCTCAAAAGTGCCCAGGCGACTTATCAGCGTTGCGTGCAGAATTGTCTTCACAATCAGATTGGACGCAATGTTCATGCTTATGTGGATGATATTGTGATCAAGTCAAGGAAGAAGGAGACCCTGCTTGATGACTTAAAGGAAACCTTTGACAATCTGCGGATCTATAAGATGATGCTCAACCCGGCAAAGTGTGTCTTTGGTGTTTCGGCTGGCAAGCTCTTGGGATTTCTGGTTTCTAAGCGTGGTATCGAAGCTAACCCGGATAAGATCAAGGCTATCACCTCCCTGGCTAAGCCGGCTTGTATCAATGATGTCCAACGCCTGGCAGGGCGGATTGCTGCGTTAAGCCGGTTTATAAGCCGCCTTGGTGAGAAAGCTATCCCTCTATATCAAATGTTGAAAAAGACAGACCATTTTGTCTGGAGTACGGCGGCGGGTGAAGCGTTTGAGGCGCTCAAGAAGCAGCTCACCGAGCCGCCGGTTTTAGCTGCTCCGGCCGAGAAAGAGCCCTTGCTCCTATACGTGGCGGCTAACAACCAGGCTGTTAGCGCTGCAATTGTGGTCGAGCGCAAGGAAGCAGGGAAAGGGTATCCAGTTCAGAGGCCGGTTTATTATATCAGTGAGGTCATGACAGAGTCCAAGCAGAGATATCCACATTGGCAGAAGCTAGTGTATGGGGTATTCATGGCCAACCGCAAATTAAAGCATTACTTCTTAGGACACCAGATCACCGTGGTCAGCTCTGCCCCGTTGGGAGACATAATTCAAAATAGAGAAGCCACAGGTAGGATTGCTAAATGGGCATTGGAGCTGGGGCCTCTCAATCTGAAATACGTACCTCGTACGGCTGTCAAGTCTTAAGCCCTTGTGGATTTCATAAACGACTCGACAGAGTGTCAAGCGCTCGAAGAAAAGCCGGATAACACATACTAGACAATACACTTTGGTGGATCCAAGCAGTTGGAAGGATCAGGGGCAGGAGTTGTTTTAACATCTCCCAAAGGTGATAAGTCCTGTTATGTGCTCCGGCTGATGTTCCCTTGCACTAATAATGCAGCTGAATATGAAGCCCTGCTTCATGGCCTCAGGGTAGCAAAGGAGATGAACTTAAGCCGGGTAAGGTGCTTTGGCAACTCAGATCTTGTGGCTTAGCAAGTTTCAGGCACTTGGGACTCCAGGGATCAGCGTATGGCCACTTATCGTCAAGCGGTGGATGTCAGTGCTGGTCACTTCAAGGGTTATCAGGTGGATCACATTGATCGTCGCAGGAACGAGGTAGCTGATGCCCTACCAAGGCTAGGCTCTCAGCGAAAGCCGGTGCCGCCCAATATCTTTCTGGACGTCTTATATCACCCGACTGTCAAGTTACCTTTAGAGGAAGATTTGGTTGTTCCTGACCCAGAGGGACAATTGGTGGTGGCTCTACATGCTATTCAGGATTGGACTATGCCTTACTTGGCGTATTTGACTCGGGGCGAGTTACCTGATGATGAAAATCTGGCCAAATAGATCACCTGGCGATCTAAGTCCACGACAATAGTTAATGGCGATTTGCACAAGTGCAGCGTGACCAGAGTGTTTCAGCGTTGTGTTTAGCCAGAGGTAGGCAAAGAAATCTTGAATGAAATCCATGTTGGTGATTGCGGACATTACGCCAGCTCAAAATCTCTGGTGGCCAAGGCTTTCCGACATGGTTTCTTCTGGTTGACGGCTCACAAGGATGTAGAGGATCTGGTCCGCAAATGCAACGACTATCAAAAGTTTGGCCGGCGTGCTCATGTTTCGGCTCAAGAATTGTGCATGATAGCAATTACTTGGCCGTTTGCGGTCTGGGGGCTCGATATGGTCGGGCCTTTCGAGAGATCCAAGGACAAGAAAACACACCTCTTGGTGGCGGTTGATAAGTTTACCAAGTGGGTAGATGCTGAGCCGGTCAGCAAGTGTGATGCGGCTATGGCAGTTTAGTTTATCAAAAAGCTGATCTACCGTTTTGGTTACCCTCACAGCATCATCACGGACAATGGCACGAACCTGTCTAAGCGGGCTATGGAAACATTCTGCGACTATGAACACATCCGGCTTGATGTTTCTGAAGTTGCTCACCGACAGTCCAATGGTCAGGCGGAGCGCGCTAACCAAGAGATCCTAAGAGGTATCAAGCCCCGGCTTATGGTTCCTTTACAACGAATGCCAGGTTGTTGGATGGAGGAATTGCCATCCATCTTATAGAGCATCAAGACTACCCCAAACAGATCAACGGGGTATACACCTTTCTTTATGGTTGACGGGGCAGAGGCCATGTTGCCAAGTGACATCTGGCATGACTCACCAAGAGTGGTGGCTTACGTTGATACGGACAATGAGACAGCGCGTCAAGACACATTGGATGCCTTGGAGGAGGAACGAGCTAGCGGATGCTCGTTCGGCAATTTATCAGCAAGACCTGTGCTGCTATCATAGCCGCAGGGTCAAGACCCAGACGTTTCAAGAAGGCGACTTAGTGTTGCGGCTAATCCAAGACCAGACAAATATGCATAAGTTGTCTCCTCCATGGGAAGGACCGTTCGTGGTCAGCATAAATCTCAACAACGGGTCGTATTACCTCATTGACATCCGAGACGATTCAGATACCTCGGGGCAGGAGACCCGCCGGCCGTGGAACATAGCGCATATGCGGCCTTACTACACTTAGGTCATTGAGAATCGACATTGTACACTACCATTGTACATATCATATTTATATATGAATAAAATTTGCATCCCTGCAAGCCGGGGCCTCTGTCGTTCTGCACATCTTCGTCTATGCAAGAAAGATCCAAACTTGGTTGTCCAGGGGGCTTCCCACCCTCCGGGTGTAGCTTATCAGACCCTATCAGCCGACTCTTAAGCCAAAAAGTTGCTAAGTCAACTTGGTTGTCCAGGGGGCTTCCCACCCTCCGGGTGTAGCTTATCAGGCCCTATCAGCCGGCTCTTAAGCCAAAAAAGTTGACAATTCAACTTGGTTGTCCAGGGGGCTTCCCACCCTCCGGGTGTAGCTTATTAGACCCTATTAGCCGGCTCTTAAGCCAAAAAAGTTGACAAGTCAACTTGGTTGTCCAGGGGGCTTCCCACCCTCCGGGTGTAGCTTATCAGACCCTATCAGCCGGCTTTTAAGCCAAAAAAGTTGACAAGTCAACTTGGTTGTCCAGGGGGCTTCCCACCCGCCGGGTGTAGCTTATCAGACCCTATCAGCCGGCTCTTAAGCCATACAGTTGACACCGTCAATACGTTAGGAAGATATAACATATTTGGGTTATGCTTTTAAGCTGCCCACGTGATAATATCAAGATACATCTATTCTTGCAGGTCAAATAAGCTGCCGAGAGTCGGCAAAGCATCCAATATGAGGTGCAAGAAAGATGATATATATATATATATATTAAGATGGACTATTGATGTGCATGATGGCATAGTTTAGGCAAAAGTAAAGTTACTACAAGCCTATTACATATGCTCTTTGTAGAGCCCAAAAATATTTCAAGTGTTTTACACCGCTCATGGCGGGTCACAAGAGCCGAGTTATCAACAGGCGTTCACAGCGCGATTAGCTGGCCGGCGGGTCACCCTGCTCCGGGTCTTCGACCTCCTTGATCTGAAGATTTTCCAAGTCCGAGTTGCAGTTGGTTAAAGCTATAAAATTTCCTTCTTCAAAGAAGGGGGACGGGTCAAGTTCAGAAGCAAAAAGGTTCTTACTGCGGGCAGGCGTAAGGTCCTTGGACTCAAAGAGAGGGCCGTGGATTCTTTTCTGGTCAGTGTTGTAAGCCGCCTGATATGTCTCTAGATTGACTTCTTCTGCTAACACAGAGGCAATGAATTTGGAGGCCTTCACACACCGTGCATAGTCAGCCTCTGTAAACTCAGAGCCATCATCTTTTCTGGAGGGAAACCCGTCCATCATATCAGCCGGAGTCAACTTTGGAGCAAAGGCCAATGCCTGGCTTATGGCTACGATCGCCCCCTGTCGGGCGGCTGACCTCTTCAACTCCACAATTTGTTTTGGCAGCATGGAAAGAAGCTCTAAGACCCCTTTGATAGTTGAAGGGGTGGTATCCTTGTAAAGTACAGACTTGATCGTACACACAGCGCCACAGTAAAGCTATTCCGTCAGAGTATACATGGCCTTCAGGGGTAACAAGCTGTCGAAAGCAAGTTGGCGGCTCCTAGGACCTGTATAAGACGGACGCCTCGTCATGAGTCGCCAGTACATGTACAATACACAAACTGAGTTAAGTTATCAAATACTTACCAAAGATGGCGGCTATCCTCTTCTTGATGTGGCACTTCAAAGACTGCAGCTCATCAGACACGATCATAAGCCGCTGGTCAGCATCATCCGCCCGTTGAGTCAGGGCGGTTTGTTCAGTCTTAGCATACTCCTTGAAGGTTGCAAAGTCGGCCTTGATCTTGGTCAGTTCTTCAGAGAGGAGCTAGCATTTTTCATCAGCTTCACTTCGGGCGGCCTGCTGCGTGGCTAGATTATTTTTTAAGCCGGCCACTTCTGACGCGGCTTTGTTTAAAGCTTCCTGTGACATAGCAAAGTATGGAATGAGCCATCAGGAGGAGAATTTTAAAAAGATTCAGCAAGTCTCAAACAGATTGCAAGCAATATGTATGACACTTGGGGGCTAATGTCTATTTGATCTCCTAGATTAAATGCAGTTCCGGATCATCTTTATCAAGTTAACCCGGAACTTGGGGGTTACACATTGGCTTTTCAAGTTGTTCCAAGGAAAGATCCGACTCAAATTTAACAAGATTGAGCTGGCCCTTGGGGTCTTCAATTGGCTCTAATAGCTATCTTCAATAAATATCCGACTCAAATTTAACAAGATTGAGCCGGCCCTTGGGGGCTATAATTGGCTCTAATAGCTATCTTCAATAAAGCTCCGGCTCAATGTTATCAAATTTGAGTCGGCCCTTGGGGGCTACGAATAATGATTTGCGATTGCTTCTAAATAAGTTGAGGCCTACAGGCTAAGCATGTTTACTTCTAGAAGGTTTGGAAGACCCCGATTGCCATCATCCAATGTTAACCCGGCTCTTGGGGGTTACGTAAGGGTATAAAGAGAGTAAAGAATACCTCATATCTCTTCTTCATCAAATTTACAAGCTTGAGCTCCAGGTCCCGGCTTGTGGACAGACGGTTCAAATAACCGGCATGAAGTTCATCAGTTTTCATCTTCTCAAGGGCGGGGAGTTCAAACTCCAGCTTCTTGGAGGTTTCAGTCAGCTCACTATGCTTGGTTAGCACATGAGGTGGAGGAGAGTGGAAGCCGGTGTCGGTAATCAAGACATCTGGAGTAGTTGTTTCATCAGCAACCTTTGCAGGGTTGGGCGGCTTGGAATGGTCCCTCAGAGGACTCTCAGGAATCATGTCATCAGCCGTCGGCTCTAAAGAGGGACAAGTTTCTTCAGGTGCCTCCTTTGAAGCCGCTGAAGGATCAACATCCGGCATGGGAGCATCCAGCTTGGCAGGCTTCGATTCTTGACCATTAGGGCCAGGGGAGGACTTGTTGGTCTTCCTTCGCTTGGCTTGACCCATGAAAAGCATAAAGGTTAGAGCTTAAAGTTTTACGACCACAAAAGACTCGGATGTAAGACTGGAAAAGCGCATACAGCGGGTTAATCTTTGGAGGCGGCAGTGTAGTGGCCGTAGAGTCGCCAGATGAAGGAGATGGTCCCTGAAAAGCAATTCAGGTAATATAAGGTAATTCTGGAATTACAAAGGAAGGGTTAGTAAAATCAAGCAGAGAAGGAATATATATACCTCAGCTGGACGATTCCTCTGAGCCGGAGAGTTAGGTAACCCGAACATAAGCACGGTAGAGTCGACGCACCGGGTCTGGCGTCGGGAGGCTTGCTGTTGCTTTTTCAAAAAAATTGGGGGTCTAAGTAAGCAAGAGGATGAGAAAGGGGAACTTTTCGAATGACGAGCCATATCTTCTGGGGTACAAAGTAGTCTGAGTCGGACGAAACATAAGTTACCTCAGGAGCATTGGTGTGGCTGGTCTCTGTCTCGTCCTGTGAATAATTGATATCAATAAGATGAATAAAGAGGCAGCAAAAGATAGTCAAGCTATACCTCTGAGCTGGCAGATTCTGACTGTTCTTCTGGTTCTTCCTGAGGAGTGGTTTTCTTCTTCCGGACCGCAGTCTTCTTCCTCGATTTCTTCAGAGGAGGAACACATTTTTTCTTCCAGAAGTCAGAGTCAGCCTGAAAATATAAGCTGACAAATGGTGAGGGGATTGCCAAGACATAGCTACTAAAGATAAGAGAGTATAAAGAGTTGCCCTACATCTGGGGCCGGGTTAACGGCACAGAAAGGTGCCAACCCAATGGCACTGCAAGCTCCTGAAGATTCGTGGACAAGACTCTGGATGATAGTTGTAATATCATCCTCTGTTAACGTTGTTTGGCTGAAGCAGAGGGAATCATCATACTGTCCCAGATATTTGCACATAAGGCGACTTTGTCGGCTCAAGGGCATGATCCTCCAAGAAGTCCAGCAGCGGATCAAGTCCAGTCCCGTTAGTCCGTTGGCCATAAGGGCTTTAATCTTAGCGTGAGCCGGGGCATACTTCGCCCGTTCAGCAGTTGACAGCCGGCTAGGAAACTCAGAAGTCGTCTTGAGCCGGGATGGGCGAATACCCGGCAGGGGATGCTCTCCTTCTGGGGAGGTATCTTTGCAGTAGAACCAAGTCTTGTTCCAGTCTTTTGGATGGCTTGGCATCTGAACAGCCAGAAAAGTTATGTCCTGGCGCCTCTGAATAGAAATTCTGCCAAGTTCCAAGCTTGGGCCGGCCTTCACCTCTGTCTGGCGGTTTGCATAGAAAAACTCACGAAAGAGACCAATGGATGGTTCTGTTTGCAAGTAGACTTTGCTAAGTACTTGGAAGTTGCATATATTAGAAACAGAGTTGGGAGCAAGGTCTTGAGGGTGCAGCTTGTAGAAGTGGAGAACATCTCGAAATAATCTTGAGCCAAGGGGTACAAACCCGCGTTCAACATGATCTGAAAACACAACTACTTCACCCTCCTGAGGAATGGGTCTTAGCTCGTTACCCGGAACCCGCCAATGGATGACATCCTTGGCAGGAATGGTACCCGCATTGACAAAATCCATCAAGAATTCTTCAGTGATGACACAGCCGACCCAGTTGCATGAATTGGATGCATGAGACATGGTGGCGACTCAAAACTGCGCAAAGTAAAACAACGTTTGGCGGGTCAGGAGATGCCAGGAAGCTAAGGGCAGCTAAAGGCTTAAGATTTTACAATGCTAAGTCGCCAGGAGCCGGTTAGTGAGAGCCAGAACTTCATGGTGGGTCAAATTTGTGAGAAGACAAGGCAAAATTTGGCTAAGTGTGGAAAACAGACTTCACAACATATCTCTAAGATTACGGATCTACAAAATAGAGAAAAATGGTTTTATTTCAAACCTAGCTACGAACTGTCAAAACGGCGAAAGTTTTAGAACGGCAGGCGGAGCAGTTGCAGATCTGTGCGGTGCTGCTATCGGTTTTCTACAGAATGCTGCAATGGGGAAAGCATATCATTGAGTTTTTATGGAGAAAGCATGGCTGGCATTGGAGAGAAGCTTGTGTTCGAAGCGGCGGAAGAACTTCGTGAAACCCTACCAAAATGGCTACGGATCTAAGGGGAGGAAAGACTTACCGGAGATGGTGCGGCGGACGCGGGCAGAACTTTGGAAAAAACAGGTTGATGCAGCGGCCTCGATGACGACGGTGTGAAGACGTCACCAGAGTGAGGTGTGCTGGAGCGGCGGCGGCGGAAGGAAGAAGACGAAGAGCGAGCGGGGAGGAAAACAAATGCCACCCTTCGTGGTCCTATTTAATAGGCAAAGGTGGAAACATGCGCGAAAATCCAGGCGACGGATATTATTTGACCGAGGCGGATGCCTTGATTCTCAGGCCATCCATTTAATAGAGGAAAAGATTCGTCGCGGATGTCAGAGGATCTTTCTGACAGATTTGACATGACATCACGGCGTGTCATTTTTTACTTTCAGGTAACATAAGGGAGACTCGCCGATGATTGAGAAGGAGGCTGAAGTGAGCAAGCTCAAATCAACCTGGGGCCTAATGTTGGGGATATAACCCCATGCTGAGGCCCGCCTCTGAGGCACCGGGTCACACCTGGCGGCTCATACGCCAGCCCAAGGATGGGCCGTGAAGATGTAAGCCCAAGACGTTGGGCGGCTTAACAAGATGGCCCGGGATGTGGCCCGGATGGAGAAAGCATGAAGACCCGGGCGGGTGAGCCGCCCGGAGACAACTTGCCCAGGAAGGCAAGACAATGTAGAGATAGAATCAGACACGGTTGTGAGAGTCGGTTACGACTTGTATGACCCATGGTCTTGACCTCCTATATAAAGGCAAGACCTGGGGCGACTTAGAGATAGATTAGAGATATCGAGAACTAGGTCAAGCGATTCGCTCCCTTGTAATCAATACACCAAGCAATACAAACACAAGCAGGACGTGGGCTATTACGTCTACTTGATGCGCTGAACCTGGGTAAACTCGTGTCCTTCGTCCCAATCAACCCCTTTGAGTCCATCACCTTAGCGATGGACTCAAATCCAAGTCCGTTCACTCGGGCGTCTGCCATGACAAAACCACGATACTATGCCTTAGAAGATGGAGGACAAGCTTCCAACCTCGTCAACAACTCCCACCTCACCACCTCCGAAGCAAGACAACTAAACACATGGGTATGGGTACTCCCCTTGGCTTGCGCCAAGCTTGGGGGAGGTTCCCCGGTATCATATCACCATCACACCTTTTATTTTTACTTTTATCATTTTTCTTAGTTCAATCCTTTTGGTCATATCTTGACCTAGTAGAATAAAGTTTTTGTGTGATCTAGTTTTGAGTTTTGCTTTATGATTCCTCCTATGTAAGCAAGTCCAAGAGTTATCTAATAAAAAGTACTTTTGAGTTGAGGGCTTTGCTTGTTTGGTATGATCCTGATCTTGAGAAAGATGAAGTTGAAAGAAGTATAGAATAAAAGCAAAGAGTATATATGATGATCTTATGGGGAGTGATGACTTCACATATAAGAAGTATGTCAACTGAAACCTGTTGTGGGTTAACAAACATAGTTGTTGGTCATTGGGGCAATTAAAGGAAGTAATAAAGAAAGAGAGGTTCACATATAAATATATTATCTTGGACATCTTTTATGATTGTGAGCACTCATTAAAATATTATATGTTAAGAAGTTGATGTTGGACAAGGAAGACAACATAATGGTTCATGTTTGCTTATTTCCGAATAGAAGTTATATTGTTATAGATCCCTCAACATGTGTCTCTTGCTTCCACCTCATATCAGCCAAAACTTCCGCACCAAGTAGAGATACTACTTGTGCAGCCAAACACCCTTAACCCAGTTTTGCCATGAGAGTCCACCATGCCTACCTATGGATTGAGTAAGATCCTTAAAGTAAGTTGTCATAGGTGCAAGCAATAAAAATTTCTCTCTAAATATGTGTGATCTATTAGTGTGAGGAAAATAAGCTTTATACGAACTTGTGATAGGGAAGAAATAAAAGCGACGGACTGCATAATAAAGTTCTCTATCACAAGGGGCAATATAAAGTGACATTCTTTTGCATTAAGGGATTGTGCATCCAACTATAAAAGTGCATGACAACCTCTGCTTCCCTCTACGAAGGGCCTATTAGTTACTTTTATTTTCTACTACTTACCTTTATGCAAGAGTCGTGCTGATCTCCATCATTTTCTCTATTTCGCCTTTATCTTATGGCAAGCATCTTGTGTTGGGGAATGATCTAGACACATATATCCACTCGGAAGTGGAGAAGCATGACTTATAACTGTTGACATTACCCTTGAGGTAAATAGTTGGGAGGCAATACTATAAGCCCCTATCTTTCTCTGTGTCCAATTGAAGCTTTGACCTAAAGGTACCTCATGAGTGTTAGCAATTGTGAAATACTAAAAGATGATTGAGTATGTGTATTTGCTTTACAAGCTCTTATATTGACTCTTTCCTACATTATGATAAATTGGAATTGCTTCAATGACTGAGATCATAGTTTGTCGGTTCTCAATAGAGTTCTTGATTCGTACTTTACCATTGTGAATGAATTGTTACTTTAGCATAAGAAATTATATGTCAATATATGTTGATGTTCTAAAGATAATCATGATGCCTTCATGTCCGTATTTTATTTTATCGACACCTCTATCTCTAAACACGTGGGCACATTTATCAATTTGGGCTTTCGCTTGAGGACAAGCGAGGTCTAAGCTTGGGGGAGTTGATACGTCCATTTTGCATCATGCTTTTATATTGATATTTATTGCATTATGGGCTGTTACTACACATTTTGGTACAATATTTATGCCTTTTTCTGTTATTTTACAAGGTTTACATGAAGAGGGAGAATGTTGGTAGTTGGAATTCTGGACTAGAAAAGGAGCAAATCTGAGATACCTATTCTGCACAACTCCAAAAGTCCTGAAAATCTACGGAGAATTATTTTGGAATATATAAAAATTATTCGAAAAAATAAATACATCAGGGGGGCCACGAGGCAGTCGCAAGTCAGGGGGCGCGCCCTTGTGGCTTGTGGCCCACCTTGCAGCCCTCTGATGCCCATCTTCTGCTATATGGAAGGTTTTGATGTGGAAAAAAATCATAAGAGAGCTTTTGGCATGAAGCGTCGCCGTCTCGAGGCGGAACTTGGGCAAAACCAATCTAGAGCTCCGGCAAGGCTGTTCTGCCGGGGAAACTTCCCTCCTGGAGGGGGAAATCGAAGCCATCATCATCACCAACGATCCTCTCATCGAGAGGGGGTCAATCTCCATCAACATCTTCACCAGCACCATCTCCTCTCCAACCCTAGTTTATCTGTTATATCCGATCTTTGTCTCAAAACCTCAGATTGGTACCTGTGGGTTGCTAGTAGTGTTGATTACTCCTTGTAGTTGATTCTAGTCGGTTTACTTGGTGGAAGATCATATGTTCAGATCCTTGATCATCATTAGTACTCCTCTGATTATGAACATGAATATGCTTTGTGAGTAGTTACGTTTGTTCCTGAGGACATGGGATAAGTCTTGTTATAAGAAATCATGTGAATTTGGTATTCGTTCGATATATTGATGAGATGTATGTTGTCTCTCCTCTAGTGGTGTTATGTGAACGTCGAGTACATGACACTTCACCATTGTTTGGGCATAGAGGAAGGCATTGGAAAGTAATAAGTAGATGATGGGTTGCTAGAGTGATAGAAGCTTAAACCCTAGTTTATGTGTTGCTTCGTAAGGGGCTGATTTGGATCCACATGTTTCATGATATGGTTAGATTTATCTTAATTCTCCTTTCGTAGTTATGGATGCTTTCGAGAGGGGTTAATCATAAGTAGGAGGATTGTCCAAGTAAGGGCAGGACCCAAGCACCGGTACACCCACATATCAAATTATCAAAGTAACGAATGTGAATCATATGAGCGTGATGAAAACTAGCTTGACAGAAATTCCCATGTGTCCTCGAGAGTGCCTTGCTTTATATAAGAGTTTGTCCAAGCTTGTCATTTGCTATAAAAAGGATTGGGCCACCTTGCTGCACCTTTTTTACAATCGTTACTTGGTACCCGTTACGAATTATCTTATCACAAAACTATCTGTTACCGATAATTTCAGTGCTTGCAGAGAATACCTTACTAAAAACCGCTTGTCATTTCCTTCTGCTCCTCGTTGGGTTCGACACTCTTACTTATCGAAAGGACTACAATAGATCCCCTATACTTGTGGGTCATTAGGGACAAAACTTTCCAGTTGTATCACATACAACCTTTCCTCACGAAAACCATTAAGGAAACTATGTTTTTACATCCATGTGCCAAATTTAATAACCGAAAAATGCAACAACTGCTAACATAATTTCAACAGAATTTTAGCATCGCTATGGGTGAGAAAGTCTCATCACACTCAACTCATTGAACTTGGCGGAAACTTCTTTGCGACTAGTCGAGCTTTAAATGGTGACATTCACCATCAATGTTCATCTTCATACTAAAGGTCCATTTGTACTCAATGACGTGTCGTTCATAGGGCAAGTCTACCAAAGTCCATACTTGGTTTTCATACATGGATCCTTTCTCGGATTTCATGGCCTCTAACCATTTGTTGGAATCCAGGCCCATCATCGCTTCTCCATAATTCGTAGGTTCATCGTTGTCCAACAACATGACCTCCAAGACAGGGTTGTTGTACCACTCCGAGATGCTTGCTCCAATCCATAGAAGGATCACTGGAGCTTGCATATATTTCATTATCCTTAGAACTGACAAAACCTTCCGGTTGTATCACATACCACTTTTCCTCATGGATACCGTTAAGGAAACGATGTTTTGACATCCATCTGCCAGATTTCATAATCGAAAAATGCAGCAACTGCTAATATAATTCCAACAGACTTTAGCATCGCTACGGGTGAGAAAGTTTCATCGTAGTCAACTCCTTGAACTTGTGAAAAACCCTTTGCCACAAGTAGAGCTTTATAGACGTTGACATTACCGTCCACGTCCGTGTTCCTTTTAAATATCCATTTGTTCTGAATGGCCTTGCGCCCTTCAGGTAATACTTCCAAAGCCCATACTTTGTTTTCTTACATGGATCCCATCTCGGATTGCATCACCTCTAACCATTTCTCGGAATCTAGGCCCATCATCTCTTCTCCATAGCTCGTAGGTTCATCGTTGTCCAACAACATGACCTCTAAGACAGGGTTGCCGTACCACTCAGGAGCAGTACGCGTCCTTGTCGACCTACGAGGTTAGATAGTAACTTGATCCGAAGCTTCATGATCATCATCATTAACTTCCTTTTCAACTTACTTAGGTTCCACAGAAACATCTTTCTGCATTGCGCTACTCTCTGGTTGAAACAAAGGATCAACAACCTCATCAATTTCTATCTTCCCCCACTCAATTCTTTCGAGAGAAACTCTTTCTCGAGAAAGGACCCATTTTTAGCAACAAACACTTTTGCCCTCAGATCTGAGATAGAAGGTATACCCAACTATTACCTTAGGGTATCCTATGAATATGCACCTTTCCACTTTGGGTTCGAGCTCATCAGACATAAGCATCGCATCCCCAAACTCTGAGAGACGACAGCTAAGGTTTCTGCCAAACCATAATACATACAGTGTTATCTCAACGGATTTAGATGGTACCCTATTTAAAGTGAATGTATTTGTCTCTAATGCATAACCTCAAAACGATAGTGTAAAAATGATAAGAGACATCATAGTACGCACCATATACAATAGAGCGCGACTATGACGTTCGGACACATCATCAGAATATTGTGTTCCAGGTGGCGTGAATTGTGAAATAACTTCCACATTGTCTTAAGGTGTATACCAAACTCGTAACTCAGATATTCACCTCCACGATCATATCGTAGACATTTTTATCTTCTTGGCACGATGATCTCAAACTTCACTCTGAATTTGCTTGAACTTTTCAAACGTTTCAGACTTGTGTTTCATTAAGTAAATATGCACATATCTACTCAAATCATCAGTGAAGGTAAGAAAATAACGATATCCACCGCAAGTTACAACATTAATTGGACTGCATACATCAACATGTATTATTTCCAATAAGTTACTAGCCCGCTCCATCATACCAAAAACGAGGTCTTTAGTCATCTTGCCCATGAGGCACGGTTCGCATGTGTCAACCGATTCGAAATCGAATGAGTCCAAAGATCCATCAGCATGGAGTTTCATCGTGCGATTTATACCAATATGACATTCAGCGGCAGTGCCACAAGTATGTGGTACTATCATTATTAACTTTTTATCTTTTGGCATCAATGCTATGAACATGTGTATTACTACGATCAAGATTCAATAAACCATTCTCATTGGGTGCATGACCATTGAAGGTATTATTCATGTAAACAAAATAACCATTATTCTCTAACTTAAATGAATAACCGTATTGCAATAAACATGATGTAATCATGTTCATGCTCAATGAAACACCAAATAACATTTATTTAGGTTTCTCACTAATCCCAAAGGTAGAGAGAGCGTGTGACAGCCCAAGTGCCGTCCCTACCTTATTTGGCATGTAACCCCATGTATGAACTTGTGTCATGAGCTATGAATGAATTGCATCTTGTCATACCTTGTCTTGTTTTTGCATCCATGCATCATGCATCATGTCATCCATCATGCCATGCCTTGTGGTGAGTGACCTTGTATGTGATTGTGTCCTTGGGTGTTTTGATGTGGTTGGTGTGTATGTGGTACCACTCTTTCTCATTCCCCTCCTTGCCAACATGCCAAACCCTCTTATTCCCTCTATATTTCTACTTGATAAATTAACTTGGCATCAATTTGTCAAAAAAATGTTTTGGTTTTAGGTCATATTATTTTGAGCAAGGTGTGATGTTCTTTTGGGGTTTGAGCCTTGTGATTTTGGGGGTGCTAAAAATAACAGGGGCTGTTGTATTTTTAAAAAGTATTTAAATTACTTGCTATAAAAAAATCTCTTTGTAATTATTTAAATATGTTGCATTTATGCTGGTGCCAAAATATTTTGATTTTCCAAAAAGCCTTTTGTTTATTTCGATGGGGTTTTCTAAGTTGATTTGGTTTATTAAAAAGAAAACCTCTTCTTCTTTGTTTCTCCCGCGTAATAGGATAGTGGGCCTCCTCCTCCCGCAGCGGCCCAGCTAGCGCAGCCCAGCCAACCCTCGTGCTCATCCGGTCATTGCATTGTACGGCAGGGCATCGGCAGGAGCCACGTTGTCGTGCTCCACGATTTGACGGCCGGCGGCGTCCCTAGCCGCCTTTTAAGCTCGTCCCCCCTGCCCTAGTTCCTCCCCTCTCACCATTCCTCCTTCTTCCTCGCCGCGCCGCCACCAGGTAAGGTAGATAGCCTCATGCCATTTCCGCGTCCGTCATGCTCCGGCCGAGCATCAGCTCGTGCCCAGAGGTAGCTCCTCCGGCCGTCTTCGTCCCTTTGGTGCGCGGAAAGGGCTTCCACGTCGACGCCCCTTCTTCCTCATCGTCCGAGGGAGCGTCAGGTTGTCTCCATCGCCGCGCCCCCGAGCTCTTCCTCCGCTGCTCCGCGTCTAGGAGCATCGCCGCGCGCTGCCATTGATAGCGTCGTCTCCATCGCGCGTTCGGCCTCGCCTTCATGTCCAGTGGACACTAGGTGAGCTCCCCGTTGTCATCCGCCCTTTCTTGCCGTCTGTCGCCTCGCGTAGTCATCGCCATGCCCGTGTCTCTGGCGAGTTCTCGCAGCTCCGGTCAAAACCATGGCTTTGATGTGCGTGTGTGTGTCCGGCCAGTCTCGGGTCTTGCCTCTGTCACCCCGTGCGTCGTGCATATCCCCCTAGTCCTTGCAGCCTAGTGGTGAGTCTCCCTCGCCGGAGTTCCCCCTGAGACCTGCCTGTCCGCCGTCGCTGTCAATGTGTGTGTGCAAGTTCAGTTTCGACAGTTAAGTTAGTGCTAGTACTAGTGCGGTGTTGCCTCCCTCTGTTCAAAACTCCCGCCTAGCCCAACTGGTTCCCGCACGTGCCTCCCATGGGGGAGACCTGGGTTCGAAACCCTGCGGGTGCACGTCCTTTTTTGGGGTTCTTTTATTCTATTGGTCAGATCCGGTGTGCTGTGTTCGGATCTGGTGCGCTCATGCCCGGATCTGGTGTGATCTGTGTGTGCCTGTGTGTGTGTGTGAGTGTGTGCAGGATCTGTTGTGGCAGCAGATCCAGGGCGTGTAGAGTGTGTGTGTAGTTGTTGTGTGTGTGTGGGCTGAGTGTGTGTGTATGTTTTGCATACACACATGTGTGTGTAGATATAGAGTGTGTGTGTTGTGTGAGACATACTTGTACATGTGCCTATTTGCACTTGTGCATATATGGGTGCACATGTATGTGTGTGTTGAGCACCACACGCACATATGTGAGTGTATACCCATGTGTGTATGTGATGCCATGTGTAGGTATGTATGTATGAGAGTGTGTGTGTGTGTTTTGTCTACCACTTGTGCATGTGTAGGGATAGTTGTCCAAGAGTGGTGTAGTGAGTGTAGGTGCATGAGTAGTGCTTGTGTAGGTGTAGGTATGTATATATGAGAGGTGTGACACATGTGAATGAGTAGCTCCATGTGTAGGTGTTCTCTCTTTTGTGCATATGAGCATAGTTTCTCTTCTAGCTAGTTTTATCCTTACTTTTGATGTTATGCCATGATATTTTGTCCCTAGGATGCTATTTAACCACTTCCAACATGTATCAATAGGGCACATGCCTTTTGGGGCCATTTTCATTAAGTTGCATAAGTGGCATAAGTCACCCTTCGCCCTTAGGAGGTCAATTTCGACCTAGAGTTTCTTCCTCTTGCTCCAAGCAAGTATAGGGGTATGAGTAATGCATTTGGGGTAGAATCAACCCAGGAATGCATCTGTGAAGTCAGATTTGACTTTGGGGCAACTTCACAAAAAACTGCAATTTTATGCTGTGATGCCCTTTTGTCCATTTCATAAGATTTAATCTATGTATGATTTTAAGTTCTTGCCAACATGGAAGTGGTAGCTGAAGTTTCTGGGAATGTCCCAATATTTTTTAGAAGTCGAGACCTAACAAAATAAGTAAACCAGAAGTGTCGCAAAAGACTAGGATGGGAAACAAAACGGAATGTACCGGATTTTTAGCACGTACAACCATCAAACCAGAGACCAAAGCAGGGCTCGACAAAACAGATATTCATGATAAGCCACCAGGTCAGTGGCTACCTTGCTGTTAAGTTGCTACGATGATGTTGTTTCCTGCCAACCTGAAATATGGCTAAGTCTGGGAGAACTGCTGTTATTGTTTCGCCATGTAGAGTGGGTTGTACCTAGTTATATGTTTGGAATTTGCTCATGCTCAGTATTAGTTATTTGTAGTAGTTATATTCATGTACTATGCAGTTAATTTTCATGTCAATAGGAGCTCTCTAGAATATTTAATCAGTGCTGTCAACTTGCTACTTTGTTAACCCAGATTCCAGAAAAACTGGAATTTTCACCCAAGTCCGTGAAAAACTGATTCATCATGCCAACTGGATTGCTTCTTAATTATTGATGTGTGGCTCTTTTGCTGATTGCATAGTTGGATAAGTTGATGTGTATGTTGAGTAGATTCTGTCCATATCTTGTTTGTGGCTGTAGGGTTTTTGTAGCTCTAGTTGTGATCTGTAGAAGTTGCTATGTTGCTGTTTTGTGGCAGATTTGGTGTTTTATTGTTTTGTGGTTTGTGGGAGCTATGCTCCATGGAATTGATTGATTCTTGAGTCTATTGTGCTTGAATTTTCATCACCTATCCAGTGGCTGCCTTGGAATGCCAAGAATTAGCCCAGGTCTTGATTGTCTTGTGTTTTGCCTCCGTACCTTGTCGAGAGCGTATCTCGAGAACCGTAGCTCCGTTTCTTGCGATCCTTGTATGCATTTCTGTAGATTTTGCATGATGCATCCATATTTGCCATGTTCATGCATGTCTAAATAACTTAACATGAGGTTCTGTCCAGATTCACTAATATACAAACTTTGCATGTGAAACTTGACTAGTTGTGGTTACCATGTTAAGTTTCTTCTAAAATGAATCATGCATCATCTTGGTTGTGCATTGCACCTTGGTTGGTTATTTATTTCCTGTTTCTCTTGGGTAGACGCGAGTGTCGATACTGAGTTCGAGGACCCTGGAGAGTACCACTACGAGGATCCCGCTACTTGTTTCGTTGAAGAACCAACAGGCAAGATGATCATACCCGGATCCTGATACTATTTTTGCTTGCTAGTTTCTCTCTCTTATCGTTAAAATTGTGCTACCTACCACCTGATATCAGCCCCCATGTTGCCATGACAACCTCTAACCTCCACCTCCTAGCAAACCTTTGATTGGCTAAGTTACCCTTGCTCAGGCCCTCTTATAGCATTCTTAGTTGCAGGTGCAGGTTGTTCCATGTGATAACATGGATTTGGATATCACAATATTCTGCTATTTAATTTAATGCACATATATATCTTGGTATTGGTGGAAGGCTTGGCCTTTTGCTAAGTGATTTGTTCCGCTATTACCGCCATTAGTTCCTTGCTACCGGTGTTATGGTTTCCATACTTTGCGCTCCTAACATGCTCGAGGTTGTTATGGGGACCCCCTTGTTTATTCAGTTGAGATTAAAATTTGTCTAGAAAGACCCAACTTTGGTTCTAAATTTGCTAATAACTTAATAAAGTTGCATAGGGCTTTGCAACCCCATGGATAATTTAGTCAACCCCCGGGCCAGTGCTCCTCATGAGTGTTGGTCCAAACTAGAGCACCGTGCGGGGCCAAACCGGGGCAACTCAGGAGATTTCTATCAGGCCACCGTACGCTTCGCTTATTCGTTGTGTCCTGAGACTAAGATACGTGGCTCTTATCGGGTTCGTCGACACGTCGGGTGGTCTTGTTGGAGTTGTTTTACCTTTATCGATTGTCTTGCATGTGGAGTCTGACTTTCTTCGGGTTTACTCGAGGTGTTGGAATTCCTTTGGAATTACCGATGATGATCACGAGATCCGTGGTCGAGGAATTCCCACGGAGTGTGGTTATTTGTGATGGACTAGTTGGAGCACCCCTGCAAGGTTAAATCTTTCGGAAAGCCGTGCCCGTGGTTATGTGGCAACTTTGATATTTGTTTAACACCCGGTTCTAGCAAACTTGAAGTAAACTCTAACTAAAATACACCAACTGTGTGAGTAACCGTGATCGTCTCTGCTCGTGAACATGATCCGAGAGAGAACACGGTGGGGTTATGACTGACGTAAGTAAGTGTTCAGGATCTCATAGAGATTATACTAGATTCGATCGTTCTTTGTAGGCCACTCATATTTATTTCATGTTGTGTAAGATAGCCACCATAAAATGCTTAGTGCTACTGCAAACTTAACACCACCCTTTCCAACCTAAAGCTTAAATAGTCTTGCTACCCGGGCATATGATAGCTGAGTCCTCTGTGGCTCACAGTTTACTACAACGCTCCAGGTACAGGTTCAGATGAGTACGTGTAGGATGATCTTACCCAGCTCCAGTGGGATTATGACGAGGAAAGAGGTCGTATGTACGTGACGTATTCGGATGAGTGAGGACCTGGTCGTGATCTTTGGGAAAGCTTGATAGTATCATTTGCAACTTCTTTTATCGTTTTATTTCGTCCGTAGTCGGACCCTGTGTTCAACTTGATGTTATGATTTGAGTGACATTGTAAGTTAGCATGTGGCGAGTGTAAGCCAACTTGTATACTCTTCTCTTTCAGTACTATATGTTGTGATGATACTATTCTTGATAACAACAAGATGCGCATCTATCCCTTGCGAGGCCCTCGTGCTTTAATTGGATAGGCGCGCATCTTGGGCGTGATAGAGCGTGCGATGGTGATCACATCAACCTTAGAAACACTTCCAACAGACATCATCACCTCACATTAGCTAGCCACCATTTATACCGTAGCTTTTATTTCGATTTAGCAACCGAACCAGTATCCAATACCCAGGTGCTACTAGGAGTACTACCAACTTACACATCAATAACACGTATATCAAATATACTTCTGTCGACATTGCTAGCCTTCTTATCTACCAAGTATCTAGGGTTGTTCCATTTCAGCGATCGTTCTCCTCATAATAGAAGCACTTAGTCTCGGGTTTGGGTTCAACCTTGGGTTTCTTCACTGGAGCAGCAACTGACTTGCATCCATGAAGTTTCCCTCCTAGCCCTTGCCCTTCTCGAAACTAGCGGTTTTACCAACCATCAATACTTGATGCTCCTTCTTGATTTCTACCTTCGATATGTCAAACATCACGAATATCTCATGGGATCATCCATCCCTGTCATGTTTATAGTTCATCACGAAGCTCTAGTAGCATGGTGGTAGTGACTTGGAGAACTATATCAATCACTATCTTATCTGCAAGATCAACTCCCACTTGATTCAAGTGATTGTAGTACTCAGACAATCAGAGCACATGCTTACTGATTGAGCTATTCTCCTTCATCTTGCAGGCAAAGAATCATTGTTGGAGGTCTCATACCTCTCAACATGGGCACGAGCCTGAAATCCAATTTCAGCTCTTGGAACATCACATATGCTCCGTCATGTTCAAAACATGTTTGGAGCCTCAGTTATAAGCCGTAATGCATGACGCACTGAACTATCAAGTAGTCATCAGAACATGCTTGTCAAATGTTCACAACATCCACAAACGCCACTTCAGGGGGTTTGGCGCACCGAGCGGTGCATTAAGGACATAAACTTTCTGTGTAACAACTGAGGACAATCCTCAGATCACACACAGAAGTCCGCATAATTGCTACTACCATCTTCCAACTTACTTTTCTCTAGGAACGTATCAATAAAACAGGGGAACTACAACGCGAGCTATCTACAACATAATTTTCAAAGACACTTCTGAATATGTTCATGATAAAGAGTTCAATTAATCATATTACCTAAGAACTCCCACTCAAATTGACATCCCTCCGGTCATCTGAGTGATACATGATCCAAATTCACCAACTCAAGTCCGATCATCACGTGAGTTGAGGTGGTTTCAATAGTGAACATCATCATGTTGATCATATCTACTATATGGCTCATGTTCAACCTTTCGGTCTCTTGTGTTCCGAGGCCATGTTTATACATGCTAGTCTCGTCAAGTTTAACCCGGGTGTTCTGCACGTGCAACACTGGCTTGCACCTATTGTATGTGAATGTAGAGTCTATCACACCCGATCATCATGTGGTGTCTCGAAACGATGAACTTTCGCAATGGTGCACACTCAGGGAGAACACAATTTTATCTTGAAATTTTAGTGAGGGGTCACCTTATAATGCTATCGTCGAGCTAACCAAAACAAGGTGCATAAAGGGATTAACATCACATGCAAATCATAAGTGACATGATATGTCCAGGAACTTGTGCTTTTGATCTCCATCTCCAAAGCACCAGCATGATCTCCATCGTCACCGGCATGACACCATGATCTCCATCATCTTGATCTCCATCAACATGTTGTTGGGGAATGTTGCATGGGAAACAAAAAAATTCCTATGCACATGCAAGATCTATCCATGGTGATGAGCATGTACGAGAGGGAGAGTGGATCTACATACCCTTGTAGATCGCTAAGCGGGAAGCGTTAAGAAACGCGGTTGATGTAATCGAACGTCGCGATTCAAATCGCCGAGCATCCCATGATCTCATCACGATCCATCCCACGATCCAATCATGATCCGTCCCCCGAACTCATCATGATCCATCCCGTGATCTCATCATGATCCGTCCCGCGAACTTGATCACAGTCCTTCCAATCTAGCGCCGAACAGACGGCACCTCCGCGTTCAGCACACGTACATCTCGATGACGATCTTTGCCTTCTTGATCCAGCAAGAGGCAGCGGAGAGTTAGATGAGTTCTCCAGCAGCACGACGGCATTGTGGCGATGGTGGTGGAGCCATTCCAGCAGGGCTTCGCCTAAGCACCGCTGAAAACCGATCTAGAGGAGAAACTGCGATCTAGAGGAGAGGTAGCACGTGGCCATTAGGGTTAGATTTTTCCTCTAAATCCTCTAGTATATCTAGGAGGGAGGGAGGGCAGGAGGCATCCTCAAACCTGGCCGAAATTGGAGGTGGAGGAGTCCTACTCCAATCCTATTAGGAGTAGGATTCCTTCTTTCCACTTGGAAAGTCTTTCCACCTCTTCACCTTTGGATTTATTTTCCTTCTCAAACCACTCCAGCCACATGGGCCCTTAGAGGACACTTCGTCCAGCCCACCAGGGGTTGGTTTACCTCCTCCCACAGCCCATGTAGCCTCTTGGGTCGAAATACCTCTCCCGATGGTCCCCCGGTACACTGTCGGCACTCCCGGTACACTACCGATGAGCCCGAAACTTTTTCGGCGACCAAAACAGGACGTCCTATGTATCAATCTTTACCTCCGAACCATTTCGGAGCTCCTCGTGACTTCCGAGATCTCATCCGGGACTCCGAACAACCTTTGTTCACCACCATACATAACTCTATACTACCAAAACGTCACCGAACCTTAAGTGTGCAGACCCTGCGGGTTCGAGAACTATGTAGACATGACCGAGACACCTCTACGGTCAATAACCAATAGTGGGACCTGGATGCTCATATTGGTTCCTAGATATTCTACAAATATCTTTATCGGTCGAACCTCTATGTCAAGGATTCAGTTAATCTCGTATGATGTTCCCTTTGTTCCTCGGTATGTTACTTGCCCGAGGTTCGATCGTCGGTATCTCCATACCTAGTTCGATCTCGTTACCGTCAAGTCTCTTACTCGATCTGTAATATAAGATCCCATGACTAACACTTATTCACATTGCTTGCAAGGCTTATTGTGATGTTGTATTACCGAGTGGGCCCTGAGATACCTCTTGGTCACACAGAGTAACAAATCCTAGTCTTGATCCATGCCAACCCAACAGACACCCTCGGAGATACCTGTAGAGCACCTTTATAGTCACCCAGTTACGTTGTGACGTTTGATACACACTAGTACTCCTCCGGCGTCAGTGAGTTTCATGATCTCATGGTCATAGGAACATATACTTGACATGTAGAAAACAGTAGCAATAAGCTAACACGATCATATGCTACGTTTGTAGTTTGGGTCTTGTCCATCACATCATTCTCCAAATTATGTGATCCCGTTATCAAATGACATCTCATGTCCATGACTAGGAAACCATTGCCATCTTTGATCAACGAGCTAGTCTATTATAGGCATACTAGGGACATGGTGTTGTCTATGTATCCACACATGTATCTGAGTTTCTGATCAATACAATTATAGCATGGATAATAAACTATTACCATGAGCAAGGAAATATGATAATAACCAATTTATTATTGCCTCTAGGGCATATTTCCAATAGTCTCCCACTTGCACTAGAGTCAATAATCTAGTTCACATCACCATGTGATCCGCATTGTTATGAATCTAACACCCAATGAGTTCTGGGGCTCGATCATGCTTTGCATGTGAGAGAGGTCTTTTAGTCAACGGGTCTATGACATTCAAATCCGTGTGTACTTTGCAAATCTATATGTTAAATTGTAAATACTACTACCACACTCCACTTGGAGCTATTCCAAATGGCTGCTCCACTATATGTATCCGGATTGCTACTAAGAGCCATCCGGATTGGTGTTAAAGCTTGCATCGACGTAACTCTTTACGAAGAACTCTTTATCACCCCCATAATCGAGAAACATTTCCTTAGTCTTTTAGTCACTAAGGATAATCTTAGCTGATGTCCAGTGATCCACTCCTGGACCACCTTGTACCCCTTGATGGACTCATGGCAAGGCACACATAGGTGTGATACACAGCATGGCATACTATACAGAGCCTATGGCTAAGGCATAGGGGGCGACGTTCGTCCTTTCTCTTTCTTCTGCCGTGGTCGAGCTTTGAGTCTCACTCAACTTCACACCTTACAAAGCAGGCGAGAACACTTCTCTTTGACTGATCCATTTTGAACTCTTTCAAAATCTTGTCAAGGTATGTACTCATTGAAAGTCTCATCAAGCATCTTGATCTATCTCTATAGATCTTGATGTTCAACAATTAGGTAGCTTTATCCAGGTCTTACTTTGAAAAACTCCTTTCAAACAACCCTTTATGCTTTCTAGAAATTCTACATCATTTCTGATCAACAATATGTCGACCACATATGTTTATCAGAAACTCTATAGTGCTCCCACTCACTTTATTGTAAATACAAGTTTCTCATAAACTTTGTATAGACTCAAAAACTTTGATCACCTCATCAAAGTTTATATTCCAACTCTGAGATGCTTGCTTCAGTCCATAGAAGGATCACTGAAGCTTGCTCACCTTTTAGCATCCTTAGGACAGACAAAACCTTCTGGTTGTATCACATACAACCTTTCCTCAAGTAAACCGTTAAGGAAACGATGTTTTGACATCCATCTGCCAGATTTTATAATTGAAAAATGTAGCAACTGCTAACATAATTCCAACAGACTTTAGCATCACTACGAGTGAGAAAGTCTCATCGTAGTCAACTCCTTGAACTTGCCGGAAACTTATTTGCGACAAGTCGAGCTTTATAAATGGTGGCATTCACCATCAGTGTCTATCTTCATTTTAAAGATCCATTTGTACTCAACGACCTGCCGTCCAACAAGCAAGTCCACCAAAGTCTATACTTGGTTTTCATACATGGATCCTTTCTCGGATTTCATGGCCTCTAACCATTTGTCGGATTCCGGGCCCATCATCGCTTCTCCATAGCTCGTAGGTTCATTGTTGTCCAACAACATGACCTCTAAGACAGGGTTGGCGTACCACTCAGGAGCAGTACACGTCCTTGTCGACCTACGAGGTTCGATAGTAACTTGATCCGAAGCTTCATGATCATCATCATTAACTTCCTCTTCAACTAACGTAGGCTTCACAGAAACATCTTCTTGCGCTGCGCTACTCTCTCGTTGAAATAGAGGTTCAATAACCTCATCAAGTTCTATCTTCCTCCCACTCAATTCTTTCGAGAGAAACTTTTTCTCGGGAAAGGACCCGTTTTAGCAACAAACACTTTGCACGTGGATCTGAGATAGAAGGTATACCCAACTGTTCTTAGGGTATTCTATGAAGATGCATTTGTCCGCTTTGGGTTCGAGCTCATTAGGTGAAAACCTTTTTCCACATAAGCGTCAAGGCCCCAAACAATAAGAAATGACAGCTTAGGTTTCTATCAAACCATAGTTCAGACGGTGTCATCTCAATGGATTTAGATGGTGCCCTATTTAAAGTGAATGTAGTTGTGTCTAACACATAACCCCAAAACTATAGTACCAAAATGATAAGAGACATCATAGCATGCACCATATCCAATAGAGCACGACTATGACGTTCGGACACACCATCACACTATGGTGTTCCAGGTGGCGTGAGTTGTGAAACAATTTTCACATTGTCTAAAGTTGTATGCCAAACTCGCAACTCAAATATTCATCTCGACAATCATATTGTAGACATTTTTATCTTCTTGTCATGATGATCTTAAACTTCACTCTGAATTTGCTTGAACCTTTCAAACAATTCAGACTTGTGTTTCATTAAGTAAATATACACTATATCTACTCAAATCATCAGTGAAGGTAAGAAAATAATGATATCCACTACATGCTACAAGACTCATTGGATTGAATACATCAACATGTATCATTTCCAGTAAATCACTTGCCCGCTCCATCCATCTAGAAAACAAGGTCCTTAGTCATCTTGCCTAAGAGGCATGGTTCGCATGTCTCAACCGATTCGAAATCGAGTGAGTCCAAAGATCCATAAGCATGGTGTCGTGGGAACGAGCCTGACAATAGATGGTAGGGGTACGAAGGGAGAGGGCAGAGTCCTAGCTACGGCGAGGGTGTACACACAGATGTATGAATTTAGGCCCCTCTCGTGGAGGTAACAGCCCTATGTCTTAGTGCTCGGGAGCTTTATGTCGCGTGGAATGTTAAGATTACAATGGTTGCGAACCCTTGTGCAGGAGGGGAGGGGCGGCTTATATAGAGTTCGCTACCCCTCATGATTGCCCCGCATCAAAGGGTCTGGTCGTGGGGTTTAAAGTCTGTCGTTACAGGTAACGTACATAATAAAAGCTACTAATGACCATTGAACCAGCGTTTGCCCGTTGGGCTCTTGATGGTGGCTCCTGGTCTTCTGGCGTCGAGTGAAAGCGAGGTCTTCCGAGTGACACGCGACTGTCAAGTGAGAGCGGGAGTCTCCAAGTGGATTGTTGTCGAGTGGCTTTGAACGTCTCCAGGGATCCACTCAGAAGTTCATGCTTGATCTTCAAGTCTTCCCATGTGGTGTCCTTAGGTAGGGTATGTGGGCCATTCCTAGGACCCTACCCTAGGTACATATCCTTGTCATTAGCCCCCGAATGGATCGGGGTTTGAGTGGTGGAAGGAGGTATCTCCGTAGACCTTGAGTTAGTGCATCAGATACTCCGAATGATATTTGGGATTTCCATGAAACTTGTGTCGATTGAACTCTGAGCATTAGCATTCATTCAGGGTCAACACACAAAATCTTCCGAATGATATTTGGGGCTTCAACGAAACTTGTATCGATTGAATTCCTCTCTGCTCGCCCGGATCCATTCAGCCTTAAAGGTGTCCGAGTGGATGCTCAACATTTGTTTTGGTCCAAGTGAGCTGACAGTATCTTGGGAGGCGACGGGTCGGTCTGACAGACCCGGATTTTCCGAGATACGAAAATTTGGGAAGCGTGCGCGCTCGCGCGACGATTACGCCACGATCGGGGCAAGTGGAGGCGTGCCGCCTCGATCTTCGCACCGGTCGTATCGCCACGTACCGAGCGCCGTCAGCAGTTGGCGTCCACGATAACCTCGCCGGTCCACTGGTCAGTGAGACACTCGGTAGCGTATAAAGCTTTCTGCACCGCGGTTTGCACAGTACCTCCGCTAGTTCTTTCTCTCTTTTCCTCCACCTCCTCTGCTCCCAGTGCCCCACTCCGATCTCCCTCGACGAGAGTCGCTGCGACGAAGATGAAGAACACGACGGAGAAGCTGGAGCAAGCGAAGAAGGGGGCGGCGAAGATCAAGGGCAAGAAGCCCTCGACCGCCCGATTCATCGTGCCAGCGGGTTGGATGCAGGGGGATTTTCTCCCCTATGTCGTCACCCGCGAGGACATGGAGGGCCTCGTCTCCGACGGGCTCATGGCGGACGGCGCCTGGAGGCTACCGGGGGAGGAACGCGAGCCGGAGCCGCGTGACGGGGAGCGTGTCCTCCTTCTCTCCCACGTGGAGCGAGGTTTTTCTCCGCCACCCCACCCGTTCTTTAGGGTCTTTTTGAATTTTTTCGGTGCCCAACTGCACCACCTCTCGCCAAATACCATCGCCTATCTGTCTGCATTCGTCACTTTGTGCGAATGTTTCCTGGGCTGCTCTCCCCATTGGGGATTGTCCAAACATCTCTTCACGGTTAGATCCCAGACCGTGAAGAAAGCCCTCCCCGCTGATGGGAAGACTCACGTGCTCCAGCTGTGCGGAGGTTTAGGAGTTCAGAAAAGAGCTCGTTGCTCCTTCCCTGCCATGACCTTTCCTGAGTCTGTCGGAGGTTGGCAGTCGACCTGGTTATACTGCAAGGATGCAGCATCGCCCAATATGTCGACTGGCCTTCCCCCATATACACCCGACCGTCCAGCTGTCCTCGAGTCTCTGAAGGTGACTGAAGAAGAGCACATCCAAGTAGGAATGTTGGTTGAAGCGGTGGTGCAGCTGATCCGGGGTGGAGTGACTAGCATGGACCTGTTGGAGACGTTTCTCGGTCGACGTATTCAGCCGCTCCAAGCCAGAGACCACACCATGTGGCACTACGCAGGCCCTGAGGACTCGACAAGGATGCATCCCGAGGAAGTTCCTCAGAAAACTATCGAGCAGTGGCTCCGTAGCATCATCGGAGCTTGTGACAATCCTTTGGGAGCCAAGAGGATCCGGCCATACTCGGTCAAAAACCCGCCGAAGAACCTGGTGAGTTGTGTGATGTCGACTGATATATTGTACTGTCGAGTGATATATTGAACTGATATCTTTGCTTGAATCATGCAAGAATGGACGCACATGCACTCGCCCGTTCCCAACGGGAACCATGTTGAAGGTGGCGTGGTGACCGAGGGCGGCAGTGTGTATGGCGACGGTTCTTCTGACACCGAGGAGGAATACGAGGACTCCAGCGAGGAGGAAGAAGTCGAGTCACCTCCCCGACGTGAAAGCCACACCAAGTCCTGCCAAGATCCGTCAACTGTTGAGGACAGGGCTCCGGGCCCTAGTGAGAAGAACTTGAAATGGAGCCGCCCTTCGACCGCTGAGCCGAGCGAAAAACTTGCCAAGCAGCCCAAGCAAGCCGTCACCAAGCCTCGCAAGGCTCTGCCTCGCATGAGGGTGCCTGTCGTCTCCACGTAAGTGTTTATTTCCGTACTTGTTCTGTCGACTGAAGTCTGGAGTTGTATCTGACCAAATGTCATTCAATCAGTCAGAGATGCTACATCTATGTCTTCGCCTCATCGAGATGGAGGGGAAGCAATGGATGTCGACACTGCTGACGCGGCCACTTCTCATAGAGGTTAGATAGTTGTTGGTTCATCCGAATGGGACTCGACACATGCAGATGTTAATGCCATTGGTTGTCGATGCAGAGGTCATTTAGGTGTAGGACGACGAGGAGCGATTGGACACTTTGCACCCTCGCATCCAAGGAGCGTCATCGGCGCAAGCGCTTCAGCGTTTGACTGCAGAGTCTTCCCAGGGGGTGGCTCGACACAACCCAGGGCTGAATCTGCAGCACCTCTGTCACATGCTCCTCCAGCCGTCTCGACCATTGTGGTATCGACTCCAACTGGCCCCCCTTATACTGTCTCAGCTGCACCTGCGACCATGCCAACCCCACCTGTGACAGCCTTCTCTCTGCATCGCACCACGAAAGATCAGACCGGCTCTACGAATGAAGCCATGATTCAGGCGGAGCAGGTCATGTTGAGGACCAAGGAGGCGTACGAGGCCAGCAAACTAGCTTTTGTCGTCAGAGCAGCCCTCCGCACCAATGTCTGAGTAAGTTCGATTGTAAGTCCATTGTCGATTGAATTCCTGTCTTCTCTTGGTTGTTGTACACCCACTGGGTGATTGTTGTAGAATGTTTGAACTTTCTCCACTCGAATAGATCGGATCGTAGTCGAGTAGGATTGGGATTGATAGTACGCGTGGTACTAGGTCCACTCAATGTGTTGAGCGTATTTTTTTTCTGGCGAGTTACTCGACGGATCGAGAATTAACCGTCTCAGTGGGGGCGCTCTTAGCGCACCCACTGGGTGTAGTCCCCAAGGCCACTATCGAGTGCTTGCATCGGTAGGGTTCTTAGAGTTTATTGTATATGGGATACATTTTGCCTTTGAATCACACCACTCTGTAGCTACCTTGCAGGTTTCATGGATATTATTGGCAAACCATGATATGAAGTTGCATAAGGATAGACTACACTTCATAGAGTAGGGGGAGTGTGTCACTCGACGGGTCGAGTGTTACGATAGGGCTGACCTTGTCGAGTGTATTTTCTGACGAGTTACTCGACGGATCGAGAGTTAACCGTCTCAGTGGGGGCGCTCTTAGCGCACCCATTGGGTGTAGTCCCCGAGACCACTATCAAGTGCTTGCATCGGTTGGGGTCTTGGAGTCTGTTGTATACAGGATACACTTCACCTTGAATTACACCACTCCGTAGCTACCTTGCAGGTTTCAAGGATATTATTGGCAAACCATGATATGACACTGTATAAGGATAGACTGCACTTCATAGAGTAGGGGGGTGTGTCACTCGCCGGTCGAGTGTCGTGACAGGGCTGACCTTGTCGAATGTTTGAATAACTAGTGGGGGCACGCTAAGTGCACCCACTAGGTGTAGTCCCCAAGGCTACTGTTCATCGCAGACGATAAATAGTAGGCTTGAAAACTTGTCGTACGCGTGGTACTGGGGTCACTCGACATGTTGAGTGTTTTTTTGACGAGTTACTCGATGGATCGAGAGTTAACCGTCTCAGTGGGGGCACTCTTAGTGCACCCACTGGGTGTAGTCCCCGAGACCGCTGTCGAATGCTTGCATCGGCAAGGGTCTTAATAGAGACAACTTTAAATTTGTTTACGGTGCGCGGAGCGCCAGGGCCACTCGACATGCCGAGTGGACTTTTTGCTTGAATTCTTCTTAGGTTTTTTCAAGGTTGGAAGATAGTCATTCGCCGGTGTTCATAACTCAGTCGATTGTCCAGGAACCACTTGCCATTTGAATTCCTGTCTTTTGTTGGTTCCAGACGGCTTGCGAACTTAGGACGCAATACAAGGACGTGGAGGATGAGAGAAACCAGTTGCACGTGGATCTAGCGGTCGCGAACAACACCCTGGAGCGAGTGCGTGCTGAGAAGAAGACCTTGGGAGGTAATTACTGCTGACTTTCTGCATTCTCCCCTTCACTCTTCATGTTTTGAACCGAGTGCTCTCACTCGAACAGACGTACGCAATGAAAACCGTCGACTCCGAGCGCAACTCAACAATGTTGTTTCTTTAGATTCCATGAAGAAGGCGCTGGAGGAGAAGGACAAGGCGCTTGATGACGCTCAACGAGCGGCCACGGAGAAGACTGAAGCTGTGGATCGGAAGCTGGCGGCTGCCAAGAAACTGGAGGATGAGAACGCCAAACTGAAGCAGGAGCATGCAAATCTTGTCAAGAAGGCCGAACAATTAACCAAGAGGGGTAATGGTCTGGAGAAGCATCTGGGCGAATTCTCGAGGAAGATGTATATTATGCTCGAAGGTGAGTGTTTCTTGTCGACTGAGCTTTGTAAAATCTTTGAGGGTCGCAGTTCACCGATTCTCCTCCCATTCCCCATTCTTCAACAGAATTCTGCCAAGACTTTAAGAAGGAGACAGAGGAGGTTGAGCCCAATCTGGATCCCACCAAGTCACCAATTGTTGATGCAGTGGCGATGAACATGCTGCGACTCAACTTCTAACTCCAAGGTGTCCAGGCCTATATCGCCCGACTGAAATCTGCCATGGAGAGAATCGACAAGTAGCTATGGCCCGAGGACACTCTTCAGCTCGACCTCAACTCTATAATGGTTCGCCTGAATGAACTTCCCAGACGAGTGCAGGCTTGGAAGAAATATGCTACTCGCTGCGGGGCCGATGTGGCATTGTCACTTGTCAGGGTCCATTGTAGGGACGTGAGGGAGGAGAGGCTGAAGGAGCTCCAGGTGGTCAACACGAAGAAACTCTAGTTCGAGGACTTCATGGAGACCTTCATCGAAGCGGCCACCAAAATCGCCGACGGCATCGACCTGGACACTTTCGTCGAGCCCGCTAGTCCGTCTCCCATTTGAAAAACTTGTCTTTGGAAGAAACAGTTAAATTTGCCTCGGTATGCTGAGTGGATTTGCATCCTTTAAAACTTCGTTCAGGCCTTAGGCCTGAGCACATTTGCTTTCGTACTAAACGTTTATCCGTGGTTTACCCTTTGGATTTTGTTCGTACTTGGTTTTCAGTCATCTGTTTGACTGAATTTGTTTTTTACTTAGGCGAAGCATGTTCACAGCTAAGCCTCCGAGTGTGAGGATTGCACATCACTCGGAGTATTTTCGAACTTAGGCGAATGTCGATTCGCGGCTAAGTTGTCGAGTGAATGGATTACCATCCACCCGACGAGGTTTTTAACTTAGGCAAAACGTGTTTCATAGCTAAGCCCCTGAGTGTGAGGATTGCTCATCACTCGGAATATTTTTGAACTTAGGCGAATGTCGATTCGCATCTAAGTTGTCGAGTGAATGGATTACCATCCACTCGACGAGGTTTTTAACTTAGGCGAAACGTGTTTCGCAGCTTAGCCCCCGAGTGTGAGGATTTCTCATCACTCAGAATATGTTTTGAACTTAGGTGAATGTCGATTTGCATCTAAGTTGTCGAGTGAATGGATTACCATCCACTCGACGAGGTTTTTAACTTAGGCGAAACATGTTTTGCGGCTAAGCCCCTGAGCGTGAGGATTGCTCATCACTCGGAATATTTTTTGAACTTAGGCGAATGTCGATTCGCATCTAAGTTGTCGAGTGAATGGATTACCGTCCACTCGATGAGGTTTTTAACTTAGGCGAAACGTGTTTCGCGGCTAAGCCCCTGAGTGTGAGGATTCCTCATCACTCAAAATATTTTTTGAACTTAGGCCAATGTCGATTTGCATCTAAGTTGTCGAGTGAATGGATTACCGTCCACTTGACGAGGTTTTTAACTTAGGCGAAACGTGTTTCGCAGCTAAGCTCCTGAGTGTGAGGATTGCTCATCACTCGGAATATTTTTTGAACTTAGGCGAATGTCGATTCGCATCTAAGTTGTCGAGTGAATGGATTACCATCCACTCGACGAGGTTTTTAACTTAGGGGAAACGTGTTTCGCAGCTAAGCCCCCCGAGTGTGAGGATTGCTCATCACTCGGAGTATTTTTGAACTTAGGTGAATGTCGATTCGCATCTAAGTTGTCGAGTGAATGGATTACCGTCCACTCGACGAGGTTTTTAACTTAGGCAAAACATGTTTCGCGGCTAAGCCCCTGAGGGTGAGGATTGCTCATCACTCGGAATATTGTTATTTTTTAACCCAAGCGAAGGTGGATTCGCAAATAGGTCGTCGAGTGAATGGACTGCTATCCACCCGATAGGGTTTTTAACTTAGGCGAAACATGTTTCGTAGCTAAGCCCCTGAGTGTGAGGACTGCTCATCACTCGGAGTATTTTTGATCTTAGGCGAATGTCGATTCACAGCTAAGTTGTCGAGTGAATGGATTACTATCCACTCAACGAGGTTTTTAACTTAGGCGAAACGTGTTTCGCAGCTAAGCCCCCGAGTGTGAGGATTGCTCATCACTCGGAGTATTTTTGAACCCAAGCGAAGAAGGATTCGCAAATAGGCCGTCGAGTGAATGGACTGCTATCCACCCGATAGGGTTTTTAACTTAGGCGAAACATGTTTCGCGGCTAAGCCCCTGAGTGTGAGGATTGCCCATCACTCGGAGTATCCCCAAGAATGTAACTGCACGGTTGGAATCGACGAAGTATATATCACAGAAACGTGAATTGCATTGATGAAGTACTCTTATTACATCAGAAAACTCTTGTCTCAAGTGTAAAAACGCTGGAGCAGGTCTGCATTCCAGGCTCGTGGCTCATCTATCTGTTTCATGAGATTATACAGGTGATAGGCTCCATTGTTTAACACCTTAGTGACGACAAAAGGACCTTCCCATGCAGGAGCAAGCTTGTGAGGTCAGTGTTGATTCACTCGGAGCACCAAATCTCCCTCATGGAACGCTCGGCTTTTGACATTCCTTGCATGGAAGCGCCGTAGGTGTTGCTGATAGGCAGTGGTCCGGATCAGAGCCATCTCACGCTCCTCCTCGAGAAGATCTACCCCATCCTATCTAGCATGTTCAGCTTGAACCTCAGAATATAGCTCCACTCGAGGATAATTGTGGGCTAAGTCACTCGACAACATGGCTTCGGCGCCATAGACAAGGAAGAAAGGAGTTCGTCCCGTCGACCGATTAGGTGTTGTCCTCAATCACCACAAAACAGACGGCAGCTTAGTTATCCATGCACCGGCGGCATGATCCAAATTGCGCATGAGACGAGGCTTTAGACCTTGCAGAATGAGACCATTAGCCCGCTCGACTTGCCCATTCGTTTGAGGATGTGCAACGGAAGCGTAATCCACTCGGGTGCCTTGGGAGTTACAGAATCTCCTGAATTCTTCCGAGTCAAAATTAGTGTCGTTGTCCGTGATGATGTTGTGCGGAATGTCGTATCGGATAATGATCTCCCTCATGAACGTGACCGTCGTACGGGAGTTCAGCTTCTTGATGGGCTTGGCTTCAATCCACTTGGTGAATTTGTCGACTGCTACCAACAGGTGGGTGAATCCTCCTTTTCCGGGTCGGAAGGGACCAACCATGTCGAGTCCCCAAACCGCAAACGTCCAGGCGAGAGGAATTGTCTTCAGAGCATACGCCGGCTTGTGCGACAGATTCGCATAGAACTGACAGCCCTCGCGGTGATCAACGATGTCCTTAGCCATCTCATTAGCTCGTGGCCAGTAAAAACCAGCTCGGTATGCTGTAGCGATGATCGCCCTCGATGATGCATGGTGGCCGCAAGTTCCCGAGTGAATTTCGTCTAGAATCATCCGACCTTCCTCAGAGGAAATGCAGCGTTGGGTGACACCAGTCACACTCTCTCTGAATAGTTGATCTCCCATCACAGTGAAAGCCTTGGACCTGCGCACAGTCTGTCGAGCCTCTGCTTCATCTTCAGGGAGCTCTTGTCTGAGGATATAGGCAATGTATGGCACAGTCCAGTCAGGAATGATAACTAGCATCTCCATGACCAGGTCAATCACAGAAGGAACATTGACTTCAGTCGAGTCACAGGAGATCAAAGCTTGTGGGGGCTCTTCGGTGAAGGGATCCTCTTGAATCTAAGGAGTGTGCAAATGCTCCAGGAACACCCCGTTGGGGACAGGCCGTCGAGTGGAGCCAATCTTGGACAGCTCATCGGCCGCCTGATTTTTCAGTCGGGGAACATGGTGAAGTTCCATGCCTTCAAATTTCTTCTCCAACTTCCGGACTGCATTGCAGTATCCGGTCATAGCAGGGTTTCTAACATCCCATTCTTTCATCACTTGATTCACCACCAAATCTGAGTCGCCATAAACCATCAGGCGCTTGATGCCGAGTGAGATAGCCATGCGCAACCCATACAAAAGTGCTTCATACTCTGCCTCATTGTTGGAGGAATCAAAGTGAATCTGCAAGACATAGCTGAGCTTGTCGCCTCTGGGGGATATCAAAACAACACCAGCACCGGACCCATTCAACATTTTGGAGCCGTCGAAGAACATTGTCCAATGCGCCGAGTGAACTTGGATAGGCTGTTCCTGTTCAGTCCACTCGGCCGTGAAATCCGCCAATGCTTGGGATTTGATTGCTTTGTTGGCCTCAAATCTGTTGTCAAAGTGTCCAAGCTCAATTGCCCATTTAGCCACTTGACCTGATGCGTCGCGATTATTGAAAATCTCAGATAAAGGAGCATCACTGTCGACCGAGATCGAATGGTGTTGGAAATAATGCGCCACCTTCTTCGCTGACAGGTAAATACCATACACAGCTTCTGATAGTGTGGATATCTTTGTTTGAGGGGGACAATACTTCTGAGACATAATAAACTGGCCGCTGGACCTTATAGGCTTTACTCTCCACTTCTCGCTCGATAGTCAGCACTGTACTGACGACCTGATTTGTGGCCGCGATGTACAGGAGCAAGGGCTCTTTACTGGCAGGAGCGGCAAGCACCGGCTGGGTGGAGAGCAGGGCTTTGAGCTCAATAAACGCTGCTTCGGCTTCGGGAGTCTAGTCGAACATGTCGGACTTCTTCATCAACTGATATAAGGGCAGAGCCTTCTCACCAAGATGAGAAATGAATCGAATCAATGCTGCCAAGCAACCTGTGAGCTTCTGAATGTCGTGCACTCGCACGGGAGTCTTCATACAGGTAATGGCGCTGATCTTCTCAGGATTAACATCAATTCCTCACTCGTAAACAAGAAAACTGAGCAACTTGCCGCCAGGGACACCGAAGGTACATTTGGCCGGATTCAGCTTTATGTCGAATCGCCTCAGATTGGCGAATGTCTTGGCCAAGTCAGCCAGCAGGTCGGAACCTTTGCGTGACTTGACTACTATATCGTCCATGTACGCTTCGACATTCCGAGGGATCTGGTCGAATAAGCATTTCTGAATCATGCGCACAAAACTAGCGCCCGCATTCTTAAGACCAAAAGGCATGGTGATGTAGCAAAAACACCCAAAAGGGGTGATGAAGGTTGTCTTTATTTCGTCTGGGCCATAAAGACGGATCTGATGGTACCCAGAATAAGCATCCAAAAACGATAAACGCTCACATCCCGCTGTCGAGTCAACAATTTGATCTATGCGGGGGAGCGGAAAATAGTCTTTCGAGCACACCTTATTGAGATGTTTGAAGTCAATGCACATGCGCAACGACTTATCTTTCTTTGGCACCATCACAACATTCGAGAACCACTCGGAGTGGTAAATCTCCCGAATGAACTTGGCTTGCAAGACATGGGCCACTTCTTCTCTGATTGCCTTGCGCTTCTTCGCCACTGATCGACGCAAATGCTCCCTGACGGGCTTGGCTTTCGGATCCACTCGCAGATGGAGCTCAGCCAGCTCCCTGGGAATCCCCGGCATGTCAGCAGGCTTCCATGCAAAGATATCCCAGTTCTCACGGAGGAACTGGATGAGCTCGGCTTCCTATTTACTGTCGAGTGTTGTTGAGGTATTCGTCGGGGCAGCAGTTGGGTCCGTCGGGTGGATGTGCACCTTCTTCACTTCCCTTGCCAACAGAAATGCCGACTCGGAAGCCGGCTTTTTTGCGTGGAGCAAATCAGCAGGATCAATGGTTTTCTTGTACTCCTCCAGCTCGACCATGGCCATCTGTTGATCGGCGATCTTGGATCCTTGCTAGAGACACTCTTCGGCCCATTGTCGATTGCCAGTGACCATGATCACGCCCTTAGGGCCTGGCATTTTCAACTTGAGATACACGTAACATGGTCAGGCCATGAAACGTGCATAAGCGGGTCGACCCAAGATGGCGTGGTAAGCACTCTTGAAATCCACGACTTCAAATGTCAACTTTTCTTTTCATAAATTTTTGCTATCTCCGAATGCCACATCCAATGCTATCTGGCCGAGTGACTTGGCCTTCTTTCCTGGGATGACCCCGTGAAACTGCATGCTACTCTCGCTCAAACGGGACATCGGAATGCCCATCCCTTTCAGGGTATCCGCATACAGAATGTTCAGGCCGCTGCCGCCGTCCATAAGGACCTTCTGAGTCAAGTCCCCTGCACCACCAGATCAACTAGCAGAGCCTATCGACCAGGAATGGCCTCACGAGCAGGATGGTCTATCTGGTTGAATGTGATAGCATATTCAGACCATTCGAGGTAGGTGGGGTGTCTGGCACAGCCATGTTGATTTCCCTATTGATGACTTTCAGACGACTCTTGCTCTCGACATCAGCAAAAATCACTAGTGTAGCAGTGACATCCGGGAATGTTTCCTTTTCCTCATATTCATCTTCTTTTTCAGGAGATTTCGCACTCGACTGGTCTCCCTTGAATTGCTGGATAAGGGTTCGACACTATCGAGTGGTGTGCTTGGGAAAAATCAGGTTACCTTCTGCATCTTTCCTCGTGTGAATTACACACGGCTGGTCCAAGATATCAGTTCCTGACTGACCCTTCCCCTTCTTGGGGCATACTGAGCCTTGGCTTTTCCCTTGTTCTTTGACTGAGTTGCCAGTGCTGCTGCCTCTGCCGGAGCCGGGTCTTCAGCCTTCCGCTTCTGTTTCCGATTGTTTCCACCACCAGACTTGTTGGCGACTATTTTTCCTTTGCTGCTATGGAGGCGGTCCTCTTCCTCGCCATTAGCATAGCGAGTGGCAATTTCCATCATCTTGCCGAGTGAAATGTCACCGGTGCGCCCGAACTTTAGGTACAGCTCCCTGTATCTCACACCGGCCTTGAAGGCACAAACAGCCTGGTGTTCCGACACATTCTCCATCGTATGATGCAGGGTGGACCATCGCTAAATATAATCCCTTAAGGTTTCATTGGGCTTCTGGACACAGTGCTATAAGTCGACCAGACCTGTCGGGCGCTTGCAAGTGCCCTCAAAGGTCCGGACAAACACTCGGGAAAGATCTTCCCAATAATGTATGCTGGAAGGAGCCAAACGATTCAACCATGCTCGAGCTGAACCATCCAACATGAGGGGCAGGTGCTTCATTGTGACATTGTCATTTCTGCCACCAATCTGTACAGCCACTCGATAATCATCTAACCAAGTCTCTGGCTTTGTTTCACCAGAAAACTTTCCGATTCCCGCCACCATCCAGAAGTTTGGGGGGATCTCTGCAGAACGTATAGCCCTGCTGAAACACTCAGGACCAGACACCACAACTGAGCTTCCACTCGGAACATCTCTGTCGTGTCCTTCTCTGTAGGATCTACTCTTGTCAATCCGCTTCTGAACAAGGTAGGTGCGGGCGTCAAAGTCCGTGTCCCGCTCATCGCCGAAGGAGCGCCTGTTGTCCTGGCGCCGGGGTGCGTACGGACCACTCTGTGGAGGAGTGGGCACTCGACGGTGGTCTTCGCGGTGATGCTGATCTCTGTCTTGCCCTTCACGAAAACCACCACCTCGACGATGCAAGGGTGATCCAGGGCTGTGTGCCGACTAAACAGTCTCTTCCTTGGGTGAATTGTTGTATATCCTATTATAGGACTAAGAAACTGCTGAATTCTGGCGTTGTGCTACATCCAACAGCGCTCTGATCTGCAACAACCCTCTACCAACCTCTGACCGAGAAGGCTGAATGGAATCCGCTATCCTAGCAGCAACAACAACATTTAGCACAGGAGTTTGGTATACCTCAACGCCATCGTGAGATCCAGTCAGAAACAGTTGTCGATGACGTCGACTGGGGCGCAGCAGGCGCTGGCGAGCGCGCTCATCAATCTCTGCCTGGAGCTCTTCCAGACGAATGCGCTCGGCCTCCAAAGATTGGGCCTCGGCAGTAGTGCCGACGATGGGAGTATGAAGAACCACCTCATCACGACATAGGTGCCCGTTCGACGGGCCTCCAGCCTCACGCTTGCCACGGCCGAAACCAGGCGGTGAACCCTGATGAGAGCCCGCCATCAAGACCTCTACTGCAGGGTCGCAGCTTTCGCACTCGGAAGGCACATCCGATGGGTCGGAATCCGACTCGAACACGCCGTGAAGGGACTCGGTGGGCTCGAGCGCTGCAACCTGCGGAGAAGTTTGACGCGCTGCTGCGTGTTCGACCCACCGTTGGAGTCGTGAGCAGTCGGACCGCTTGCGACCGCGAACGGCGAGAGGAGCCGACGCGTAGGGGGTCGACGGCTGTCGCAGCAACACGCCACAGGGACTCACGCGGAAGTGCGCAGCCCTGTGGACCGGGAGTGCCTCGACATCGAGAGGCGCTTCTTGGAGCCATGCCGAATCGTCAGCAATGAAGGCGAGCGCTCCGAAACTGATCTCGTGGCCCAGAGCAAAAACACCGCCAGATGACATGTCGAAGGATGAAAATCACAACCTCGCCGGAAGTCGCTTAGACGCCTGCCCCACGGTGGGCGCCAACTGTCGTGGGAACGAGCCTGATAGTAGATGGTAGGGGTACGAAGCGAGAGGGCAGAGTCCTAGCTACGGCGAGGGTGTACACACAGATGTATGAGTTCAGGCCCCTCTCGTGGATGTAACAGCCCTACCTCTCAGTGCTCGGGAGCTTTATGTTGTGTGGAATGTTGAGATTATAATGGTTGCGAACCCTTGTGCAGGAGGGGAGGGCGTCTTATATAGAGTTTGCTGCCCCTCATAATTGCCCCGCATCAAAGGGTCTTGTCATGGGGTTTAAAGTCTGCCGTTACAGGTAACGTACGTAATAAAATCTACTAATGAACATTGAACTAGCGTGTGCCCGTTGGGCTCTTGATGGTGGCTCCTGGTCTTCTGGCGTCGAGTGAAAGCGAGGTCTTCCTAGTGACACACGACTGCCGAGTGAGAGCGGGAGTCTCCGAGTGGATTGCTGTTGAGTGGCTTTGAACGTCTCTAGGGATCCACTCAGAAGCTCATGCTTGATCTTCAAGTCTTCCCATGTGGTGTCCTTAGGTAGGGTATGTGGGTCGTGCCTAGGACCCTACTGTAGGTACATATCCTCGTCACATGAGTTTATTCATGCGCTTTATACCAATATGACATTTAGCAGCAGTGCCACAAGTATGTGGTACTATCATTATTAACTTTGTATCTTTTGGCATCAATGTTATGAACATGTGTATTACTATGATCAAGATTCAACAAACCATTCTCACTGGGTGCAAGACCATTGAAGGTATCATTCATGTAAACCGAATAACCATTATTCTCTAACTTAAACGAATAACCGTGTTGCAATAAATACGATCTAATCATGTTCATGCTCAACGCAAAACACCAAATAACATTTATTTAGGTTCGTCACTAATCCCGTAGAGAGAGCATGCGATGTTGATCACATCAACCTTGGAAACATTTCCAACACACATCGTCACCTCACCCTTAGCTAGTTCTCCGTTTATTTCGTAGCTTTTATTTCGAGTTACTAACATTTAGCAACCGAATCGGTATCCAATACCCGGGTGCTACTAGGAGTACTCGCAAGGTACAACTCATTAACACGTATATCAAATATACGTATGTCGATGTTGCCAGCCTTCTTATCTACCAAGTATCTAGGGTTGTTCCGCTTCAGTGACTGCTCTCCTCATAATCGAAGCACTTAGTCTCGGGTTTGGGTTCAACTTTGGGTTGCTTCACTGGAGCAGCAACTGACTTGCTATCCATGAAGTTTCCCTCCTTGCTCTTGCCCTTCTCGAAACTAGTGGTTTGACTAACCATCAACACTTGATGCTCCTTCTTGATTTCTACCTTCGCGGTGTCAAACATCGTGAATAGCTCAAGGATCATTATTTCTATCCCTAGCATTTTATAGTTCATCACCAAGTTCTAGTAGCTTAGTGACAGTGACTTGGAGAACTATATCAATCACTATCTTATCTGGACGATCAACTCCCACTCGATTCAAGCGATTGTAGCACCCAGACTATCTGAGCACATGCTCAATGATTGAGCTATTCTCTTTCATCTTGCAGGCAAAGAATCTTGTTGGAGATCTCATATCTCGCAACACGGGCACGAGCCTGAGATCCTAATTTCAGCTCTTAGAACATCTCATATGTTTCGTGACGTTCAAAACGTTTCGGAGCCTCAATTCTAAGCCATAATGCATGACGCACTAAACTATCAAGTAGTCATCAGAACATGCTTGTCAGATGTTCACAACATCTACAAACGACGCTAGAGGGGTTGGCGCACCAAGCGGTGCATTAAGGACATAAGCCTTCTCTTCCGCAATGAGGACAATCCTCAGATCACGGACCTAGTCCGCAATATTGCTACCATCATCTTTCAACTCTATTTCTCTAGGAACATATCAAAATTCAAGGGAGCTACAGCGCGAGCAAGTAATCTACAACATAATTTGCAACAACTGACTATGTTCATGATAATGAGTTCAATTAATTATATTACTGAAGAACTCCCACTCAAATTGACATCCCTCCGGTCATTCGAGCGATACATGATCCAAATTCACCAACTCAAGTCCGATCATCACGTGAGTTGAGGTGGTTTCAATGGTGAACATCATCATGTTGATCATATCTACTATATGACTCATGTTTGACCTTTCGGTCTCTTGTGTTCCGAGGCCATGTCTGTACATGCTAGGCTCATCAAGTTTAACCCGACTGTTTTGCATGTGCAACACTGGCTTGCACCCATTGTATGTTAACGTAGAGTCTATCACACCCGATCATCACGTGGTGTCTCGACACAACAAACTTTCGCAACGGTGCACACTCGGGGAGAACACAATTTATCTTGAAATTAAGTGAGGGATAACCTTATAATGCTACCATCGTCCTAAGCAAAACAAGGTGCATAAAAGGATTAACATCGCATGCAAATCATAAGTGACATGATATGTCCATGAACTTGTGCTTTTGATCACCATCTTGAAAGCACTGGCATGATCTCCATCGTCACCGGCATGACACCATGATCTCCATCAACGTGTTGCCATCGAGGTTGTCGCGCCCACCATGCTTCTACTACTATTGCTACCGTTTAGCGATAAAGTAAAGCATTACATAGCGCTTAATGATTGACATGCAAGTCATACAATAATTAAAGACAACCCTATGGCTCCTGCCGGTTGCCGTACTCACCGACATGCAAGTCGTGATATTCTATACAATACATGATCATCTCATACATCACATATATCTCAGCATGTAATTGGCCATATCACATCACAACATACCCTACAAAAACAAGTTAGACTTCCTCTAATTGTTGTTGCATGTTTTACGTGGCTGCTATGGGTATCTATCAAGAACAATTCTTACCTATGCATAAACCACAACGGTGATACATAAGTTGGTTTTCAACCTTCTCAAGGACCGCGTTAGTCGAATCCGATCCAACTAAAGTAGGAGAAACAGACACACGTTAGCCATCTTTGTGCAACAAAGTTACACGTCAGTTGATGGAACCGGTCTCTCGTAAGCGTACGAGTAAGGTTGGTCCGGGCCGCTTCATCCCACAATACCGCTGAACCAAAACACGACCAAGGGAGGAAGCAATCTAAGCATCAATGCCCTCAAACTCTTTGTGTTCCACTCGAGATCTCGTCTACACATAGACCTAGCTCATGATGCCACTATTGGGGAACGTTGCATGGGAAAAAAAAATCCTACGCACATGCAAGATCTATCCATGGTGATGAGCATCTACGAGAGGGAGAGTTGATCTACATACCCTTGTAGATCGCTAAGCGGGAAGCATTAAGAAATGCGGTTGGTGTAGTCGAACGTCTTCGCGATTCAAATTGCCGAGCATCCTGCGATCTCATCATGATCCACCCTGCAATCCAATCACGATCCATCCCGCGAACTCATCATGATCCGTCCCGTGATCTCATCACGATCCGTCCCGCGAACTTGATCACGGTCCTTCCGATCTAGCGCCGAACGGACGGCACCTCCGCGTTCAGCACACGTACAGGTCAATGACGATCTCTGCCTTCTTGATCCAGCAAGAGGGAGCGAAGAGGTAGATGAGTTCTCCGGTAGCGTGATGGCATTGCGGCAATGGTGGTGGACCTATTCCAGCAGGGCTTCGCCTAAGCATCGTTGAAAACCGATCTAGAGGAGAAACTGCGATCTAGAGGAGAGGTAGCACGTGGCTATTAGGGTTAGCTTTTTCCTCTAGTATATATAGGAGGGAGTGAGGAGAGGAGGCAGCCTCAAACCTGGCCGAAATTGATGGTGGAGGAGTCCTACTCCAATCCTATTAGGAGTAGGATTCCTTCTTTCCACTTGGAAACTCTTTCCACCTCTCCACCTTTGGATTTTTTCCTTCACAAACCACTCCAGCCGCATGGTCCCTTATAGGAGGCTTCGTCCAGCCCACCAGGGGCTGGTTTACCTCCTCCCACAGCCCATGTAGCCTCTTGGGTCGAAATACCTCTCCCGATGGTACCCCGGTACACTACCGGCACTCCCGGTACACTACGGATGAGCCCGAAACTTTTCCGGTGACCAAAACCGGACTTCCTATATATCAATCTTTACCTCTGGACCATTCCGGAGCTCCTCGCGACGTCCGGGATCTCATCCGGGACTCCTAACAACCTTCGGTCACCACCATACATAACTCTATACTACCGAAATGTCACCAAACCTTAAGTGTGCAGACCCTGCAGGTTCGAGAACTATGTAGACATGACCGAGACACCTCTATGGTCAATAACCAATAGCGGGACCTGTATGACCATATTGGTTCCTACATATTCTACAAAGATCTTTATCGATCGAACCTCTATGTCAAGGATTCAGTTAATCCCGTATGATGTTCCCTTTGTTCTTCGGTATGTTACTTGCCCCAGGTTTGATCGTCGGTATCTCCATACCTAGTTCAATCTCGTTACCGGCAAGTCTCTTTACTCATTCCATAATACAAGATCCCTTGACTAACACTTATTCACATTGCTTGCAAGGCTTATTGTGATGTTGTATTACCGACTGGGCCCTGAGATACCTCTCCGTCACACGGAGTAACAAATCCCAGTCTTGATCCATGCCAACCCAACAGACACCCTCAGAGATACCTGTAGAGCACCTTTATAGTCACCTAGTTACGTTGCGACGTTTGATACACACAAGGTACTCCTCCGGTGTTAGTGAGTTGCATGATCTCATGGTCATAGGAACATATACTTGACATGTAGAAAACAGTAGCAATAAACTGACATGATCATATGCTACGTTTGTAGTTTGGGTCTTGTCCATCACATCAATTCTCCTAATTATGTTATCCCGTTATCAAATGGCATCTCATGTCCATGACCAGGAAACCATAGCCATCTTTGATCAACGAGCTAGTCTATTAGAGGCATACTAGGGACATGGTGTTGTCTATGTATCCACACATGTATCTGAGTTTCCGATCAATACAATTATAGCTTGGATAATAAACGATTATCATGAGTAAGGAAATATGATAATTACCAATTTATTATTGTCTCTAGGGCATATTTCCAACACGTGTCACCATCGGGGTTGTCGCGCCCACCATGATTCTACTACTATTGCTACTGCTTAGCAATAAACTAAAGCATTACATAGCGCTTAATGATTGACACGCAGGTCATACAATAATTAAAGACAACCCTATGGCTCCTGTCGGTTGTCGTACTCATTGACATGCAAGTCATGATATTCTATACAAAACATGATCATCCCATACATCACATATATCTCATCATGTAATTGGCCATATCACATCCCAACATGCCCTGCAAAAACAAGTTAGACATCCTCTAATTGTTGTTGCATGTTTTACGTGGCTGCTATGGGTATCTAGTAAGAACGATTCTTACCTACGCAAAACCACAATGGTGATACACAAATTTCTATTCAACCTTCTCAAGGACCGGCTTTTTCGAATCTGATCCAACTAGAGTAGGAGAGACATACGTCTGTCAGCCATCTTTATGCAAGAAAGTCACATGTCAGACGATGGAACCGGTCTCTCGTACGTGGACGAGTAAGGTTCGTCCGGGCCGCATCATCCCACAATACCGCTGAATCAAGAAAAGACCAAATGAGGAAGCAATCTAAGCATCAGCGCCCACAAACTCCTTTGTGTTCTACTCATGATCTCATCTAAGCATAGACCTAGCTCTTGTACCACCGTTGGGGAACATTCCATGGGAAACAAAAAAATTCCTACGCACACGCAAGATCTATCCATGGTGATTAGCATCTACGAGAGGGAGAGTGGATCTACATACCCTTGTAGATCGCTAAGCGGAAAGCGTTAAGAAACGCGGTTGATGTAGTCGAACGTCTTCGTGATCCAAATCACAAGAATTCCCGCGATCCCATCATGATCCGTGCCGCGATCCAATCAGGATCCGTCCCGCGATCCAATCACGGTCCTTCTGATCTAGCGCCGAACGGATGGCACCTCCGCGTTCAGCACACATATAGCTCGATGACGATCTCCACCTCCTTGATCCAGCACGCGAGGGTGGAGCGGCACATGAGTTCTCCGGCAGCACAATGGTGTGGTGTCAGTGGTGGTGGAGCTGATCCGGCACAGCTTCGCTAAGCCGTACCGAACAGATCTAGAGGGGAAGCTATCTAGAGGGAGAGAGGGCATCACGTGGCTTTTCAGGTGGGCTGCCCTCTCTCTCCCTCCATTATATATAGGAGGAGAGGAGGAGGTTCGGCGCCCTAGATCCAATCTAGGAGTGGTGGCCAAGGCAAAGGGGGAGGCGCCCCTAGGGAAACCCTAGGGTGGCTTGCCCCCAAATTACCTAGTGGCAGCCCCTTAGATGGGCTCTCCCACCCTTGGCCGAAGTGGTCTAGGGTTTGGGTGGCGCCCAGCCCCTTGTGGGCTGGTGTGCCCCCTCCCCTTGGCCCATGAGGCCCCCCAACACTTCTCGAGGGCCCCCAAAACACCTTTCGGTAGTCCCGGTCATAACCTGGTACCCCTAGAATGCTTCCGGACTCCAATTCCCTTTGTCCTATATATCTATCTTCACCTCCGGACCATTCCGGAGTTCCTCGTCATGTCTGGGATCTCATATGGGACTCCGAACAACCTTCTGTCACCAACACATATAACTCAATACTACCAAAACATCACCGGACCTTAAGTGTGCAGACCCTGTAGGTTCGAGAACTATTTAGACATGACCAAGACACCTCTACGTCAATAACGAGTAGCGGGACCTAGATGCCCATATTGGTTCCTACATATTCTACGAAGATCTTTACCGGTTGAACCTCTATGTCAAGGATTCAGTTAATCCCGTATGATGTTTCCTTTGTTCTTTGGTATGTTACTTGCCCGAGATTTGGTTATCGGTATCTCTATACCTAGTTCAATCTCGTTACCGGCAAGTCTCTTTAATCATTCCGTAATACAAGATCTCATGGCTAACTCTTTAGTCACATTGCTTGCAAGGCTTATAGTGATGTTGTATTACCGAGTGGGCCCTGAGATACCTCTCCGTCACACAGAGTAACAAATCCCAGTCTTGATCCATGCCAACCCAACAAATTCCCTCGAAGATACCTGTAGAGAACCTTTATAGTCACCCAGTTACGTTGCGACGTTTGACACACACTAGGTACTCCTCCGGTGTCAGTGAGTTGCATGATCTCATGATCATAGGAACAGATACTTGACATGCAGAAAACTATAGCACTAAACTGACACGATCATATGCTATGTTTATAGTTTGGGTCTTGTCCATCACATCATTCTCCTAATGATGTGATCCCGTTATAAATGACATCTCATGTCCATGGCTAGGAAACCTTGACCATCTTTGATTAACGAGCTAGTCTATTAGAGGCATACTAGGGACATGGTGTTGTCTATGTATCCACACATGTATCTGAGTTTCCGATCAATACAATTCTAGCATGGATAATAAACGATTATCATGAACAAGGAAATATTTTAATAACTAATTTATTGTTGCCTCTAGGGCATATTTCCAACAAGAAGATCAATGTCGGTTTACTGGCTTCAGAACCTGCTGGGAGGGTGTGATGTGGAGGGGATAAAGAAGCTCCTTCTACTGCTATGGCGGTCCTGGTGGCTGAGAGACAACTGCATCCATGCGGATGGAAAGGCTCCCATCGGACAGTCAGTTCAATCGTTACTAAAATATGCAAAGGAAATCAAGTTATGTGAAACTAGTAGCAATATAGGCGAGAGAGATGCGCCATTGGGTGGACGACACACCGATCGGGCAAGGGAGTTGCGTCATGGAGAAATTAAGAAAGGGAGGCAGCCCTGTGGGATGAGCACATACATCGGGAAAAGTGAATGTCGCAACGAGGGAAATTATGAGACCAATTAGAGAAGAAGCGAGCGAGCTCCAGGCCAGAAGATGGACATAAGTGGACTCCACCACCGGAGGGTTTTTGGAAAATGAACTTGGATGCGTCTTTCCTGCCTAGCTCTGGGGAGTCGACGACTGGCATTGTAGTTAGAAACCACCTGGGAATGGTCGCTTTGTGTTGCGGTCAGCGTTTACAACCATGCAACGGGCCGGAGGAGGCTGAATTTGCTACAATTATGCATGGTCTTTTTGTGCTAGCTAAGCACTACTAGGGTCGGGTTTGTGTGGAGTCACAATGTGCTACGGTTGTCAGTGTGATAAATAATAGAACCAACAATCAGTTCGTGCTCTTCACTCTAATCATAGAGGTTTGGCACCTTGAGGAGAAGTTTGATGGGATAGCCTACAGTGCAGTGAAGAGGGCTAGTAACAAACTGGTGCATGAAATAGCTGCTCATGTCAAGGGATAGGGGCTATTTTTGCATGGGAGATGTTCATCCTGACCATAGGAGTATCCTCTTGGAGGAATATATCAACTCCGGTTCTATAATATGACTGGTGGTTGGGTGTTTTTCCTCAAAAAAAAGAAATTTCATTTGGGGTCAGTCGAATCAATATGAAGCATTAGATAGAAAATGAACGCACCAGGTTATCTCTTCAACCTCGAACCGTTTCTTCCTGAAAACAGATCGTCTTCCCCCGCCGCCCTACTGGCACCGTCCGGACCGCCTGTTGTCGCTGCCCCGACCTCTCCCCACCTCTGTGCATGCCGCCACCCCCGGCCATCCCTCTAGCCCCGCTCGCATCCATTTTTTTCTCCGGCGAAGCCCCACCATTCGGCCCCACACTGAACCCTAAGATAGATAATGAGGGTGCTAAGGGCAATCCCTTCCTTCTCTTCGACGAGGTCATTCCTTCTCCTTCCTTCACTCAAAATTGACTGACCCAAAATCAAAAATTCAGCTGACTAGTGTGTAGCCAAATTGAAAAAATATAGCACGAAACTCAAAGTGAAAACAAATTGTAGATACATGCACAATATTTATTTGCATGATAAAAGAATCATTATTTCCTTTCACCATGTCCACTCCAACGCCTCTCCATTAATGAGGACATCTCCACTACATTTACATCCAAAGGTCATGCAACGCACCTGCTCAAGTACAAGAAATACAAGACCAGTCATCGAAGCTCACGCGTCAATTGACGTATCAGGTAATTTTGTTTCTCGTAACTTCCACCATTACTAATGAAAAAATGATGCTTCCTAAACCAAATATGTGTGCATTACTAAGAGCATCTACAATCGGACCCCTCTACACCTTAGGATGGACATCGTCCGGGTCTAAAAACACCATCCAATCGAAACCCTTAGACTCATCTCAAACGTCCGAGTTGTTCGACACCCCTCACATTCAGCCCATGTGTGAGCTAGATATGGGACGGTCCAAACACATACAAATGTGTTGCCCATGTACGATTTGGCCCAACTCTAGCCCACAGTGACCCCACAAAATCCCATTCGGACCAAACCCTGGCCGCTTCCACTTTCCTCACCCTCCTTGTCCACTCTTCTTCCAATGCCCTCTCCCCATCCGCTCCCCTTCCCTCGTCGGACCTTCTTTGGATCCGGCAAAAGCTCCTCGTCTAAAGTCGACCCCCATCGATTGAGACACTCTCATGGCAGAGTCAGACGAGGATCACACAAATCCCGATTGCCATCAACTGGTCGTGGGTGGATAGGGGCGGCTGAGAGCTTCTCCAGCCGTGCCCCCAAGCGCCCCCCCCCTAGGCCTCCTATTTATCACGGGTGCCGAAAAATACTCCCAGTCGCCCCCAGGATGGCTAATTCTGCCGGTTGGGCCTTTTTGGGGACAGGCAATCCCAGGCCGAACCCAGCGCGCGAGGGGGCACTTGGGGCCTCCGGCGAAGGAAAAGCGATGTATGGGACACCACTGTCATGCGAGAAATGCCTTTTCCCCGCCAGATTCGCCTGCGCGTGCCATAGCAGGCCTCGCCGCCACGCCGATTCCGGTGCTACCTGATGTCTACTATGCAACTTTATTCTTCTAGACTTTGTTGGGCCTCCAAGCACAGAGTTTTGTAGGATAGTAGCAATTTTCTCTCAAGTGGATGACCTAAGGTTTATCAATCTATAGGAGGTGTAGGATGAAGATGGTTTCTCTCAAACAACCCTGCAACCAAATAACAAAGAATCTCTTGTGTCCCCAACACACCCAACACAATGGTAAATTGTATAGGTCCACTAGTTCGACGAAGAGATGGTGATACAAGTGTAATACGGATGGTATAGGTTTTTGTAATCTGAAAATATAAAAACAGCAAGGTAGCAAGTAACAAAAGTGAGCAAAAACGGTATTGCAATACTTGAAACAAGGCCTAGGGTTCATACTTTCACTAGTGCAAGTTCTCTCAACAATACTAACATAGTTGAATCATATGTAAATACCTCTCGTGTGACAAAGGGTTCACTCCAAAGTCACAAATAGTAAAGAACTAACGAAGAAATTATTGTAGGATACGAAACCACCTCAAAGTTATCTTTTGTGATCAATCTTATGAGCTATCCCTATAAGTGTCACGGACAGCCCTAGAGTTCGTACTAAAATAACACCTTAAGATACACATCAACTAAAACCCTAATGTCACCTAGATACTCCAATGTCACCACAAGTACCCATGGGCTTGATTATACGATGTGCATCAAATAATTTCTGATTCATCATATTCAATTGTGACAGCCCAAGTGTTGTCCCTACCTTTATTGGCATGTAATCTCTTGTATGAACCTTGGGTCATGAGCTTAATGAATGAATTGCACCTTGTCATCCATGTGTTGTTTTGCATTCATGCATCATGCATAATTTCATTCATCTTGCCATTTTTGGTTTTTCATGTGTCCTTGAAGGATGTGGTGGTTGTGAGTGTGACTTGTGTGGTGAGTTGATAGGATCATGGCTGCAACCTCTACTTCTCTCCCCTCTCTTTTGCTTTTTAACAAAAAAACCAACCTAATGCCTTTATTCCCATGTTATTTTATAAACAGATTTAACTTGCAAATTAAATTGCTTAAAAATGTTCAAGTGCTAACCTATATTGTTTTGAGCATGTGAGTGTTGGCCTTTTATTGTTTTGGGCTTTTATGTAATTGGGGTGTTTAAATAACAGGAGCTATTATTTTAAAAACAATTAAAATTACTTGGCCTAAAAATCATTTTAACATATTTATTAAATAGTGCAATTTATTTTCTTTCCAAAAGTAATTTTGTTCTGCACAAAAACCTTTTATTTTTCTCTGGGGTTTTCCCTTGTTTTGTGGTGTTTTAAAAAAGGAAAAGGATTTCGATTTTGTTGGAATTGAGAGAGTGGGTGTGTGTGGGCCTACATCCCCAGCGCGGCCCAACAGTTCCTGCAGCCAGCCCAGCCGCGTCTGACGGAGCCATGTCGGCGTTCCCCTCCCTCCGTCAGAGTAGCAGAGAGAGTGAGAGCGCGCCGAGCTCACGGATGTCGAGGATGCCGTCTACGCCCCCCTTTTAAAAGGCCTCGGCGTGCGTGCCTTCCCCTAGGGTTCCTCCTCGCTGCCGCATCGTCTTTCTTCTTCCCCCCTCTCCCTTCTCCTCTAGATCACCCCTCTGTCAGGTAAGTTCAGAGGAGCAGAGAGATTCAGAGAAAGAGAGGGCCGATCATCGTCATCGCCGTCGTCGCGTTCCAGGAGGTCTCCGCTGCTCCCAGCATGCGGTGGTGGTCGTGGGCCATCCCCGGAGCCCGTTCCCGTTTCTAGGAGAGGCTGGGCCGCCCCGCCTCGATGGCCTCTTCCTTGCCGGAGCCGCGGACAGAGCCTTCACGTGCGTCTTCTTCCCCTTCGTTGCCGCCGCGTCTTCGAGCCTCTCCTTCCTCTTCGCGCGTCTGAATCGTCATCGTTTCCCCTTGATGAGCTGTCGCGTCCTTCCCTCCTGTTGTCGTTGCCGCCGTTGTTGCCGTAGCTGCTCGCCGCCGCCGTCCGCAAGGCAGGGCCTTGAGGGCTGCCTCCGTCCTCCTCGTCACAAGGCAAGCAAGGGAATGGAACCCCGTAGCTTCCGTAGGCCCCGCCATAGTTTCCCCTCGCCAGAGACCCCCCTGTGTCGCCGGAATTGCCGCGTCGTAGCGCTGTCGCATGTGTTCTTTTGTTCAATTTTGTCAGTAAGTTGTGATGTGTGTGTGTATTAGAGGTCAGTGCCCCTCCTCTGTTCAGATGCCGTAGCATAGCAGAGTGGTGTGTGCTCGAGGGAATGACCCTAAGGTCAGGGGTTCGAGCCCGACCCCTCCCCCCTTTTTTGATTTATTTTCTCTCTTTTTTTTCTCTTCCTTGCTATATGTATGCTTGTGTATATGTGTATTTGTAGGGGTTATTTTTTTCTGTTGTGTAGAGTGTGGTGTGTGTGTGTGTGCTTAGTGCATACATACACATGTGCTTGTGTATGTGAGTTTGCTTGTATGTGTATGTGCATGTGAGTATGCACATATGCATGTGCTTGTGAGTGTGTGTGCTTCATGCATACACACTTATGGGTAGTGTGTGTGGTGGTCCATATTTGGATGTGTGTGTAGGAGAGCATGTGGTTTGTGGTAATGTGTGTGTGAGTGGTAGTCCTATGCATATGCATAGGCATATGTTCACTTGTGCATATGTGTGTCTGCATATGTGTGTGGATGCACACCCACACACACACATGAGCATGAGTGTAGTGAGTGTATGTGCCTAGTGCACTTTTGAGAGTGAGTTTGTGTGTGCCTATATGCTTTATGCATATATGAGCATGTGAGTGTGTGTGTGGATGAACACCCCCTCATGGGTGGTATGCTCATGGTTGTATTGTGCTCATATGTCCTTGGGCATATAAAGAGCATGTGTGTGCTTGCTTTGTAGTGTGTATGAGAGTGGACGTTTGCTTGCTAGTAATTGTGCCATGTTATTTCACATGAACATATGAGTATGACACAAGCTATTGGGGTAGAAAGAGCCAATGAATCCATTGGTGCTTTCAGATTTCACTTGTGAGCAAGTTTATAAAACTGTTATTTTCAGCTGTGATGCTACATTGTCATTTTTGCATGATTTATTCCATGCTTGCTTTGGGACATGTGCCAACTAGGAAGTGCTAGTGTTTTATATCTATTATGCCATGGTATTTTTTTTTAACATGAGAATCACCCATATAAGTGGGAAACATGTTGCTAAGTAGCTAACTTGATGTTTCTGTTTTCAACATGCTAAATATTTCCAAGTCTGAGAATCTGCTGTTATTTTTATGCCATGTAGAGTGGTTGACAACTTGTAATCTGTTGAGTTTTTGCTCATGCTCAGTGCTAGTATTTTGGAGTAGATGTTGTCTACTACCATCCTATTAATTTTCATGCCAATAGGTGCTCTATAACATGTTTAACTTCTGCTGTCAACTTGCTACTTTATTAACTCAGATTCCAGAAAACTGTTATTTTCTCCAAGTCCCAGAAAAACTGTTTCATCATGTCAACTTGGTAGCTTCATGCTTATTTATGTGTGCCGCCTTTGCAGATTGTGTAGTTGGATAATTTGATAAGCATATTATGTAGTTTCTATCAATACCTTGTTTGTGGCTATAGGATTCCCGTAGCTCAAGTTGTGGGCTTTGTAAGTTGCTATGTTGCTGTTTTGTGGCAGATTGTTTGTTTTATTATTTTGTGACTTGTGGGAGCTATACTCCATGGAATTGATTGATCTTTGAGTCTATTGTGGTTGGTTTTTCATTGCCTAACCAGTGGCTACCTTGGAATGCCAAGAATTAGTCCATGGTATTGGTTGTCTTGTGTTTTCCCTTTGTACCTTGTCGTGAGCGTATCGTGAGAACCGTAACTCCGTTTCTTGCGTTCTTTATATGCATTTCTATCGATTCTGAATGATGCATCCATATTTTCCATGTTCATGCATGTATAAATAACTTAACATGAGGTTCTGTACAGATTCATTAATAACCAATCCTTGCTTGTGAAACATGAATAGTTTTGGATTGCCATGTTTAATTTCTTTATAAAATGAATCATCATCATCTTGGTTGTGCATTGCACCTTGGTTGGAGGTTTATTGTTGTTGTTTCTCTTGGGTAGACGCGAGTGTTGATACTGAGTACGAGGACCCAGGGGAGTACTACTACGAGGATCCCGCTATTTGTTCCACCGAAGAACCAACAGGCAAGATGATCGTGCCCGGATCCCGATACTATTTTCACTTGCTAGTTTCTCGCTCTTATCGTTACAATTGTGCTACCTACCACTTAAATATCATCCTCCTAATTGCCATGAAAGCCTCTAACCCTCCACATCCTAGCAAACCTTTGATTGGCTAAGTTAGCGCTGCTCAGCCTCTCTTATAGCGTTCTTAGTTGCAGGTGCAGGTTGTTCCATGTGATAACATGGATTTGGATATCACAATATTTTTTTCTGTTATTTAATTTAATGCACATATATATATTGGTATTGGTCGAAGGCTTGGCCTTTTGCTAGGTGTTTTGTTCCGCTGTTACCGCCATAGTTCTTGTTACCGGTGTTATGTTTCCATATTTTGCGCTCCTAAGACGCTCGGGGTTGTTATGGGGACCCCCTTGTTTATTCGGTTGAGATTAAAACTTGTCTGGCAAGACCCAACATTGGTTCTACATTTGCTTAATAACTTAATAAATTTGCATAGGGCTTTGCAACCCTGTGGATAATTAATCAACCCCCTGGCCAGTGCTCCTCATGAGTGTTGGTCCAAACTAGAGCACTGTGCGGGGCCAACCCAGGGCAACTTGGGAGATTTCTATCAGGCCACCATACACTAGCTTTACCGTCGTGTCCTGAGAACGAGATACGCGGCTCTTATCGGGTTCGTCGACACGTCGGGTGGTCTTGCTGGATTTGTTTTACCTTTGTCGAGTGTCTTGCGTGTGGAGTCTGACTTTCTTCGGGTTATCTCGAGGTGTTGGAAATCCTTTGGAGTTACCTATGATGATCACGAGATCCGTGGTTGAGGCTATTCCCGTGGAGTGTGGTTATTTGTGATGGACTAGTTGGAGCACCTCTGCAGGGTTAAATATTTTCGTGAAGCCGTGCCCACGGTTATGTGGCAACTTGGATATTTGTTTAACACCCGGTTATAGTAAACTTGAAGTAAACTCTAATTAAAATACACCAACTATGTGAGTAACCGTGATCGTGTCTACTCGTGAACATGATCCGAGAGAGAACATGGTGGGGCTATGATTGACGTAGGTAAGTGTTCAGGATCTCATAGAGGTCATACTAGATTCGATCGATCGTCGTAGGCCACTTATAATTATTTTCATGTTACGCAGGTTTAGCCACCATATTTGCTTAGTGCTGCTGCAAACTAAACACATACCCCATCCCAACCTTTAAGCTTGAATAGTCTTGGTACCCGGGCGCTTGATTGTTGAGTCCTTGTGGCTCACAGATTACTACAACCCTCTAGGTATAGGTACAGATGAGTAGTGCAAGATGATCTTACCCAACTCTAGTGGGAATATGATGAGAAAAGAGGTAGGATGTACGTGACTTACCCGGATGAGTAGAGGACCATGGTCGTGATCTTTGGGATAGCGAGATAGTATCATTTGCATCTGTTTTATTGTTTGATTTCGTCCGTAGTCGGACCCTGTCTTCATCTTGATGACTTGAACTCTGTGTGGAATTGTAATTTAGCATGTGGCGAGTGTAAGTCAACTTGTATACTCATCTCTTCTGTAATGTATGATGCAATGATTCTATACTTGCGAACGACAAGATGCGCCTCTATCCCTTGCGAGGTCCTCGTGCCTTAAAATGGATAGGCGCGCATCTTGGGCGTGACATCAATCCAACATAAAGAACTTCAAAGAGTGCCCCAAAGTTTCTACCGGAAAGTCAAGACAAAAATGTGTGCCAACCCCTATGCATAGATTCCCACAATCACGGAACTCGCAAGTTCATCACCAAAACATACATCTAGTGGATCGATAGAACATCCCATTGTCACCACGGATATCCCATCGCAAGACATACATCAATTGTTCTCAAATACTTAAAGACTCAATCCGATAAGAAAACTTCAAAGGAAAACTCAATTCATCACAACAAGATAGAGAGGGGAAAACTCCATATGATTCATCTATATCAATAAAGCTTGCGGTACATCAAGATCGTGCCATCTCAAGAACACAAGAGAGAGAGAGAGATCAAACATATAGTTACTGGTACATACCCTCAGCCTCGAGGGTGAACTACTCTCTCCTCGTCATGGAGACCGCCGGGGTGATGAAGATGGCCTCTGGTGATGGTTTCCCCCTCCGGCAGGGTGCCGTAATGGGCTCCTGATTAGTTTTTCGTGGCTTTGGAGCCTTGCGGTGGCAGAATCCTAATCTAGGTTTCTTTTCGGGGGTTTATATATTTATAGGAATTTTGGCGTCGATCTCATGTCAAGGAGGGGCACGAAGCGGTGACAAGCCTGCGAGGCGTGGGCAGGGGGTGGTCGCGCCTGGCAGGCTTGTGACCTCCTCATGGATCTTCTGGACCAACTCCTTGCTTTGCGGGTCTCTTTTGGTCCAGAAAAAATCATACTAAATTTTTAGCCCATTCCGAGAACTTTTATTTCTGCACAAAAAACGACACCATGATAGTTCTGTTGAAAAAAGCGTCAGTCTAGATTAGTTCTAATAAAATCATACCAAAATCATATAGAATTGTTGTAAACATGGCATGAATACTTCATAAATTATATATACTTTGGAGAGGTATCAGCATCCCCAAGCTTAATTCTTGCTTGTCCTCGAGTAGGTAAATGATAAAACAAATAATTTATGAAGTGTGGATTCTAGCATAGTGCATAAATTTCATCAATGGTAATTCCAAACACTTTTTCATGATTGCTAACACTCAAAGCATATTTTTAGAGCAAATGGCATCCGTTGAACACAAATAAAGATAGGGGCTTAAAGTTTCGCCTCCCAACTTATATCATATAGATAATTGTCAACATTAATAATTCATGATCAAATATATTTGAATGGTCATATATGCTTGGATCTTTCCCCAACACATGACGCTTGCCAAGAGAAAAGAAGGCGAAATATAGGAAGTGGTGAAGATCACCATGACTCTTGCATAAAGGTAAGTACTAGAAAGTAAAAGATAGGCCCTTCGTAGAGGGAAGCATTGATTTGCAGAGGTGCCAGAGCTCGAGCTATTAAAATAGAGATGAATAATAATTTTGGGCGGTATGCTTTCATTATCACCATAACAACCGAGAGATCTCGATATCTTCCATGCTAGATATATTATAGGCGGTTCCAAACAGAATGGTAAAGTTCTTACTCCCCCTCCACCAATCAATCACACTACACGGCGAGCCGAATCCACGGGTACCGTCCATACCAACAACAGTCCTAGGGGAGTTTTGTTTAATTATTTGCATTTTTTTCGGGACTGAGAATACCTATTACCAGCCACTTTCTCATGAATGATACTGAATCAACACATATCGTGAGAATAACCAACCTAGCATGGAAGATACTAACAGCCCCTAGTTACTATATGAGCGATTCGGGCATACAAAACAGAATATTATTTGAAGGTTTAGAGTTTGGCACATGTAAATTTACTTGGAACGGCAGGTAAATACCGCATATAGGTAGGTATGGTGGACTCATATGGAACAACTTTGGGTTTAAGTGTAATTAGATACACAAGTAGTATTTCTACTTGGTGCGGAAGTTTTGGTTAATATGAGGTGAAAGCAAGCACCACATGTTGGAGGATCCATAACAATATAACTTCTATGCAAATATACGCAACCATAACTCATTATGTTGTCCTCCTTGTCCAACTTCAACTAATCTGCGCAAGTTTGAAAATAATTAATGGGCATTCACAATCATATAAGATTTCCAAGATAGTATATTTATATGTGAAATCTCTCTTCCTTCAACATTCTTTCATGAATGGTTCAAGTGACCAATGCGGTGTTTGCTAACTTTCAATAAATTTTACCACCTACACTTCTTATACATGAAGTCATTCCTCCACATGGGATAATCATATAAAACATATATAATTTCAGATTTATGATATTCAATTCATTCAACCATTTACTCATAGGATATAAGTGAAGCACGAGAGTAAATGACAAAATTACTCCAAAACATATAAGTGAAGATCAATGAGTAGTCAAACAATTAAGTAGCTATGTGAGGACTTCATCTATATCTCTCAATAAAGATATTAAAATCTTAGTATTTTATTTAAACATCAAGCAAAACAAAAATAGCACTCCAAGAATAGCATGCATCATGTGAACGAATTAAAATTTAGGCTCAACATAGGCTAACCGATAATTGTAGATGAAGAGAGATGGGATGCGTAGCATACCCAAGCTTAGATTCTTGATACTTCTTGAAATATTTACTTAGGGTGCCTTGGGAATCCCAAATCTTGAGCTTTTTTATCTCGTTCAATCCTCACATATCATGGTTTCACCTATTCTCAAAAACTTCATCCACACAAAACTCGAAAAGAACTCGTGAGCTAGGTTAGTACACATAATAATATATCAACTATTTATGTACTGCCAATACAAGTTGAACAATAATTTTCAAACATTAGTTATTGTATGCTATCATTTTCACAATTTATATCTACCAGTATAGGCTATGGAAACTATAGGACAAGTAGATAACAAAACTATGACAACAATCTGTCCAAACAAAACAGTCTGTAGAAATTTATGAAAACAATGTACTTTTGTAACCCAAACAATTATTAAAATTTAGGACATGATATAAAATTTATATGAAAACACTGTGTAAAAATTTCAGAAACTTTCCACGTTCCAGTAAAATATGAAAATTCAAATGCTACAGAAGAAGTTTCTGTTTTCACACAGCACACATCAAAACATGCAATGCAAGCATCCTAAGGAAATTCTTGTAAATTTTTATTGAAAAACAAGATTATAAATAACACATAATATATAAAAACAAAATAAAATGACGCTCCAAGCAAAACTCATATTATGTGACGAATAAAAATATAACTCCAAGTAAGATATACCGACAGTGTTGAAGACGAAAGAGGCGATGCCTTCCGGGGCATCCCCAAGCTTAGATGCTTGAGTATTCCTTTAATATTACCTTAGGGGTGCCTTGGGAATCCCCAATCTTAGGTTCTTGTAACTCCTTATTCACCTCATATTGGTATCTCACCCAAAACTTGAAAACTTTAATCACACAGAACTTAACGGAACTTTGTGAGAAGGGTTAGTGTAATAAAGATAGATCATTCACTTAGGTACTATCAAGACAAGATTAATAATTGTTATCTCATAATACATACTATATTCCATCATTCCCATAATTTATATTACTCAATATAAGCTATAGGAACACTTGAAACAAGCAAACTATGCATGCAAAACAGAATCTGTCAAACACAGAACAGTCTGTAAAGATCTGAATGATCACCTTACTTACCTGACTCTAAAAATTATTCCAAATTAGGAAATCTCAAGGTATTTTCATATAAATGTTGTGTAAAAATTTCAGAATGTTTTGATGCTCGTAAAATCATATAATTCATATACTGGACGCAAAACTTTCTGTTTTTTCATAGAATCAAACAAGGAAGTATCCAAACTGTCCCAAAGGCTTTACTTGGCACTGGATTGAAATAAAAGGAACAAAATATGATTACTACAGTATCTTAATCATGTGAACACACAAAATCAGAAATTAAAAGCGTTGGGTTGTCTCCCAACAAGCGCTTTTCTTTAATGTCGTTTAGCTAGGCATGATGATTTCAATGATGCTCGTATAGGAATAATTGAAACATGCAAGAGAGCATCATGAATCTCATGAGAAGCATATTTAAGTCTAACCCACTTCATATGCATAGGGATTTTGTGAGCAAACAATTTATGGGAACAAGAATCATCTAGCATAGGAAGGGAAAACAAGCATATCTTCAAGAATTTGAACACATAGAGAGGAAACTTGCTATTATTGCAATTCCTATAAGCATATGTTCCTCCCTCATAATAATTTTCAGTAGCATCATGAAGTAATTTGACAATATAACCGGCACATAAAGCACCCTTTTCATGATCTACAAGCATAGAAAATTTATCACTCTCCACATAAGCAAGCTTCTTCTCATTCATAGTAGTGGGAGCAAACTCAACAAAATAACTATCACGGGATACTTGATTGACATAACCAATTTGAATATTAAAATCATGATGACAAGTTTCATGGTTGTCATTACTCTTTATAGCATGTGTTTCATCACAATAATCATCATATACAGGAGGCATGCTATCATCATAGTAGTTTTGCTCATCAAAACTTGGGGGACAAAAAATATCATCTTCATCAAACATAGCATCCCCAAGCTTGTGGCTTTGCATATCATTAGCATCATGAATATTAAGATAATTCATACTAAAAATATTCAAATAATGCTCATCATTCAAGCATTTAGTGACAAACATTTTAATAACTTCTTCTTCTAGCACTTGAGCACAATTTTCCTAACCAATTTGAATATTAAAATCATGATGACAAGTTTTATGGTTGTCATTACTATTTATAGCATGTGTTTCATCACAATAATCATCATATACAGGAGGCATGCTATCATCATAATAGTTTTGCTCATCAAAACTTGGGGGACAAAACATATCATCTTCATCAAACATAGCATCCCCAAGCTTGTGGCTTTGCATATCATTAGCATCATGAATATTCGGAGAATTCATACTAAATTTATTGAAATAATGCTCATCATTCAAGCATTTAGTGCCAAACATTTTAATAACTTCTTCTTCTAGCACTTGAGCACAATTTTCCTTTCCATTATTTTCACGAAAGACATTAAAAAGATGAAGCATACGAGGCAACCTCAATTCCATTTTTTGTGTAGTTTTCTTTTACAAAACCAAACTAGTAATAAAACAAGAAACTAAAAGATTCAATTGCAAGATCTAAAGATATACCTTCAAGCACTCACCTCCCCGGCAACGGCACCAGAAAAGAGATTGATGTCTACTATGCAACTTTATTCTTGTAGACTTTGCTGGGCCTCCAAGCGCAGAGTTTTGTACGACAGTGGCAATTTTATCTCAAGTGGATGACCTAAGGTTTATAAATCCAAAGGAGGTGTAGGATGAAGATGGTCTCCCTCAAAAAACCCTGCAATCAAATAACAAAGAGTCTCTTGTGTCCCCAACACACCCAATACAATGGTAAATTATATAGGTGCACTAGTTCGGCGAAGAGATGATGATACAAGTGTAATATGGATGGTAGATATAGGTTTTTGTAATCTGAAAATATAAAAACATCAAGGTAGCAAGTAACAAAAGTGAGCAAAAACGGTATTGCAATGCTTGAAAACAAGGCCTAGGATTCATACTTTCACTAGTGCAAGTTCTCTCAACGATACTAACATAGTTGAATCATATGTAAATACCTCTCGTGCGACAAAGAGTTCACTCCAAAGTCACAAATAGCAGAGAACTGATGAAGAAATTATTGTAGGATACTAAACCACCTCAAAGTTATCTTTTCTGATCAATCTTATGAGCTATACCTATAAGTGTCATGGACAGCCCTAGAGTTCGTACTAAAATAACACCTTAAGATACACATCAACCAAAACCCTAATGTCACCTAGATACTCCAATGTCACCATAAGTACCCATGGGCTTGATTATACGATGTGCATCACATAATTTCTAATTCATCATATTCAATCCAACACAAAGAACTTCAAAGAGTGCCCCAAAGTTTCACTAGAAAGTAAGACAAAAACGTGTGCCAACCCCTATGCATAGATTCCCAAGGTCACGAAACCCACAAGTTGATCACAAAACATACATCAAGTGGATCAATAGAACATCCCATTGTCACCACGGATATACCATCGCAAGACATACATCAAGTGTTCTCAAATCCTTAAAGACTCAATTTGATAAAAAAACTTCAAAGAAAAACTCAATTCATCACAAGAAGATAGAGAGGGGAAAACTCCATATAATTCATCTATATCAATAAAGCTCGCGGTACATCAAGATCGTGCGTTCTCAAGAACACGAGAGAGAGAGAGAGAGAGATCAAACACAGAACTACTTGTACATACCCTCAGCCTCGAGGGTGAACTACTTTGTCCTCGTCATGGAGACCGCCGGGTTGATGAAGATGGCCTCCGGTGATGGTTTCCCCCTCCGGTAGGGTGCCAGAACGGGCTCCCGATTGGTTTTTTGTGGCTCTGGAGGCTTTCGGCGGCGGAACTCCCGATCTAGGTTCGGAGGTTGCTATATTTATAGGATTTTTGGCGTCGATCTCACGTCAAGGGGGGCCACGAGGGGGTGACAAGCCTGCTAGGCGCGGCCAAGGGGGTGGTCGTGCCTGGCAGGCTTGTGACCTCCTCGTGGCTCTTGTGGCTCAACTATAATGCTTTGGGGGTCTCTTTGGTCCAGAAATAATCATAATAAATTTCCAACCCATTCCGAGAACTTTTATTTCTACACAAAAAACAACACCATGGTAGTTCTGTTGAAAATAGCGTAAGTCCGGGTTAGTTCTAATAAAATCATACCAAAATCATATAGAATTACTGTAAACATGGCATGAATACTTCATAAATTATAGATACTTTGGAGACGTATCACCGCCCACCTGCCCACAACAGCTGAATAGTCACTAGAAAAGGCCATTTCCTCACCGGATTCGCGGCAGCCTCCTCCCCGCTCTCCGACGGACACGCAGGCGAGATACCGGCGGCTGCCCATCCACCACGCCCGCCAAGTGTTCAGCGATTTGCCTGTCCGGCCATGGACTCAGACAAAGAGTAGGTGTTCACGGCTTTGATGGAGGAGGAAGTCGAGGCCGACACCGCCGATGAGGAGCACCTCATTATTCTCACCGCATTGGTCAGCCTATTCGCAAATGATGCCAAGCCGCGGCGAGGTGGCTCGGCGCCGGGCCACCGCAAGAGCAAACAAAGGCATCGAATGGATGGCTATTGCATGATCTACGCCGACTACTTCGTCGACGCTCCTCTGCACGGCGAGAAAGTATTTCGGCGCCGTTATCGGATGGGCCAGAAGCTCTTCCTCGAGATTGTGAATGCCATCCGAGAGTTCAACAGCTATTTCATTTTCAAGAAGGATTGCACTGGCATGGTTGGATTCTCCTCACTCCAGAAGTGCACCACTGCTATGAGGATGATTGTTGATGAGGACATCAATACCATTGTTACACCCACAACCCTTGTTGTTATTCATAGTGGACCAGTTACTAGAGCTCATGCTCGCCAATCGAATTACCAGGTACTTTCGTTTCTTAGAAATCCTTCTAATGTTCAGGAACATATGATGCTGTCTAAATTAGATACTTTTGTAATAATTATGAATGAAGGACCTAGCATGGACAAGAAGGATGGCCATTGGGGCGGAATCAAGCATGGAGAAGAAGGTGCGCACGGGGGAAAGAACAATGGAGCTTCTAGTGATGATTTTCTCTCTTTGAAGCCACCGTGATGAGAGCAAGAAGGCCTGGACGAAATATACATGATGTCACTTTATAAAATTCGTTCATAGTCTATTACAGGTGTTGTGCCACCTTATTTTTGGGTCAGGCCCATGTAATTTCAAAATACCATATTATAGGCTGTTTTTAGAGTCAGTATGTATGGGGAAACTGAGTTAGGGTCGGTTTTGGACCCCTCCTCCAAGGGGCCACGAAATCCCCCTCTATACCCCCATGTATACAGCCCTTAGGGCGTCATTTTATATTTGGGTTTTGTTTAGAGTACAAGTTCGCCATAGTTGCAACTTCGCATTCTTCATTTGTGTTCCACGACCAGACAAAGGGGTCACAGAACCCCACCTTCATCAATAAAGCTTTCCTTTTATATTCACAATATCCAGATTGCAATCTCAGTTTCTTGCTTGTTCTTTGTTTGCGTGCAGGAAACAGACCCTCATGGTCAGGCTGATCATGCTCTGGCATGGTCAATAACCTCTCGGAGTTAGTTTAGCGATTGCTAAGGCGTGACGTCCTTGCACGTTCGTAGTCGGATCGTCAAAGTTGACTCTACCAAAAATGATAGTCACATCTCATCGAAAGACAGGGACAACTTCGCCTCTATCAAGTGGTATCATATTTCCAGGTTGCTCGGTGAGATTTTACTAGTTTTTTTATAGTTTAGATCGCATCTGTTCTTCATACCTATAGTCCACGAAAAGACACAAAAAATAGGGTTAGATCATCATCTCCGAACCAATATGAGCCTTTGCAATTTTCTGTTCGGTGTTTGCTTTGTTGAATTTGTGGTTGCATCATCGTGCCAATTTGTTGGTCTTAAAGTCTAGTCTTTTAGAGTTTCGAGTTCTGTTCAGAGTTTGTCATGCCGCTACCCATCATCATAATCACCGCTGCCATACCCACCATCATATATTACCACCATATATCTGTCATATATCCCACCACATATCCATATATACCACCACATATCCGCGCCACCAATCCTAGTCCGAGTCCATCCCATATTCGGTTTAGTTTTGAGATCCTCTTGTTTTCTGTTTTGTCTTTCCTTGCCTCGGTAGGTTTTGGGGAAAAAAGGAGTCTGGCACCGCTTTCAGAGCACTATTAAAAATATGTTTCCATGTCCTATTTTTAGGCTTTTCAGAGCATTTTGAGACACTTGTCATCATAGTGATTTTTGTCCCAAATTTTGGTCATCGCAGCCCCGAATCGCTCCAAAAAATAAATAGTCAAAAAAATTAGTGCATATCCTGATTTTGGACCTTAGGAAGAGTTTTGAGACACTCGCCATTATAGTAATTTTCTGAAGAAAAAAAGAAAAAAAGAGCGCAAAAAAGGAGGCGCCAAATGAAAAAAATTAGAGTGGCTCTTCCCTTGATTACGTGTAGCGTCGTGCTTTCGTTGGTGCTCTAGGCTCGCATCTCTAGTATGGTCTATCCTAGGACCAGCACAGTATCGTCGTTGAGCGTTTATTCAACTTTGCATCTCTGAATTGATTATTATTGACCCCTTTTGCTACCATATAATAAGCCATCCTAGCTCCACATACATCTACGTCGTGTGTTTGACACCACCTGGCAATCGCTCTGTCCAAGCTTTAAGAGTTTTGACTACACTGGTTGCCGCTCACCACCTGCGGCTGGGTAAGAACTAGTAAGAATTTGAGATTTGCTTGGCGGATTTGTGACACACCACCATCACCACCACCACTTCCTAGTAGTCTGTAGGTTCATATTGTTGTGTGTTCCTATTACTGCTAACCATGCTAGGATCACAAGCTGACGACGTCGACTGGGAGAGCATGACCAACAAGGCGCTCCATGATAAATTTCAGCAAATGATGGCTGACCATGTACAAGACTTCGTGATCAGCCTTGGAGAGGCCATGGAGAAACCAGATGGTTTGGAGAAGACATTCCACACCAAGATGGATGCCAAGTTCAATGAGGTGTTTGCCCGTCTACCACCACCATCTGCAGCTAGTGTCCCTCTCCAACGACGAGCGCAACGTGTGCCTCCTGAATAATGCCAAAATTCTGGTGCCGCTAATACTGTTGCTACTGTTGCGGCTTCTATGGCTGTTGCTACTATCCTTGAGTAGAATGAGGATTATGATGGTGATTACAATGATGAGGGAGAGGTTGCTCCAGATCAGCCCTAGGGGCAACCACCACCACATGCACCAGGTCGTCCACATGGATACAATCGCAATGGTAGGGCAGCACCACCCCGGGATCATGACCATCTCCCTAAACTTAAATTGCATATTCCAACATTAGAGGGTAGATATGTTCCTGATATATATCTTACTTGGGAGTTAAAAAAAGAGCAAAGGTTTACATGCCTACAATTTCCTGAGGATAGACGTGTTGTTGTTGTTGTTTGTGCATTCACTAGTTTTTCTTGTGTTTTGTGGTCTAAATATTGTAGAATATATCATGATAATATCCCTACTACTTGGGCTGCTTTGAAAACTGCTATGCATAATCGTTGGGTTCCACCATATTATCAACGTGAATTGCTTCAAAATTTGTAGCATTTAAGACAAGGAAAAAAATTTGTAGAGGAATATTATGAGGAATACAAACTGGCATGATTAGATATGGTATTATTGAGCAGAATGAAGCTATGCTTGCACGTTTTATGGGTGGATTAAATAGAGAGATTCAGACTATTCTCGAGTATAAGGAGTATAATACTATCACTCGTTTATTCCATCTTTCTTGCAAAGCTGAACGTGAAGTGCAGGATCACCAGGCAATGGCGAGAACTAATTTTTCTGCAAGACGATCTTCATCATGGACACCACGTACATCATCTAATTCCACACATCCTACTACAGCACCACTTCCTTCTACCGTTAACTCCAATGAAGATACAAGAAAACAGGCACCACCACCAGCCTCCAGCAAGGGCACACCTTCGGGGCATGCACAGAGCTCTTCTTCATCCATGGCATCTACATGGCAAACTCATGAGGTTATTTGTCATCGTTGCAAGGTTGGAGGTCACTATGCGAGAGAATGCCCTTCCAAACATGTGATGATTGTTATTGAGGATGGTGGATATGCCTCTGCTAGTGATTATGATGATGAGACTTTGGCTCTAATTGCGAGTGAAGAACAGGTGTCGAGGATACTGAACAAGAGACACACTACATGGCTGCTGACTACGCGGATAGGTATGAAAGTTTAGTTGCTCAACGTGTACTGAGTGTGCAGGTTACACAGGCTGAGCAAAATCAGAGGCACAACTTGTTCCATACAAAGGGAGTTGTGAGTTGCAATAACCTGGCTAGCATGGAGATGGTGGAGAAGCTTTCTCTAACCACCAGACCACATGCTCATCCTTATTACATCCAATGGTTCAACAACAGAGGCAAGGTTAAGGTAACACGTACTGTTCGTGTGTATTTTAGCATTGCTACATATTCTGATTATGTTGATTGTGATGTGGTACCCATGAAAGCATGTTCCATTTTACTTGGTAGACCATGGCAATTTAATTAAAAAATGTACACCATGGTAGGGCAAATCAGTATACTCTTGTTTATAAGGATCGAAATATACTTTACGTCCTATGTCTCCTGAACATATTATGAAAGATGACATAGATAGAGCTAGTAAAGCAAGACAAGAGCTAAATAAGAGTGAAAATCATATTGTAGCAAAGGAATTTGAGCAACACCATAAGCCTAATAAGCCATCCTCAAGTGTTGCATCTGAAATAAAATTTAAGAGTGGGTGTTTACTTGCTACTAAATCTGATATTACTGATTTGGATATTACTACATCTGTTTGCTATGCTTTCGTATGCAAAGAGGTATTATTTTCATTCGAGGACATGCCTCCCTCTTTGCCCCTTGCTGTCATTAACATTTTACACTATAGGAATCAGGCTCTTTGCCATCTGCCATGGCAGACGGCAAAGGACACAGCCATGAACGGCAAAGGCCTTTGCCGTCAGCTAGCGGACGGCAAAATTTTGGACCGAATAAACTCCGGTAAAGAGGTTCTTTGCCGTCTGCCAGGCAAAAGTGGACGGCAAAGACTTTTGCCATCAGTCTTCCTAGCCAAGCTGGCGGCAAAGGAAAACCCTGTTTGTCGTCAGCCAAACATGGCCTTTGCCATGATCCTAGTACATTCACAGATGGCAAAGAATTTTCAAAACGTTAAAAAAAGCATTTGTCTAGCGGTGTGTCTGACGTCCGGCGAGCGGCGTCTCCAGTGTTTGGCTAGCAGCGTGTCCAACATCCTTTAAGCAGCGTGTCCGGCGTTCTTTGAGTAGTGTGGACTGAGTAGTAGCAGACGACAATGGCCATGGCCGGAATAGCAGCAGACGACGGCGGTCATGGCCGGAGCAACAGCTGACGACGATGGCCATGGCCGGAGCAATAGCAGACGACGACATCCATGGCCAGGCTCCGACGGGATGCGCACGGACACGAGTGGCGTGCAAATGCGGGCGGGCTTTGGAGGGTAGCTGCTGCTTCGGTAGTCGCCGGAGTTACCAACTCTCGCAAATCTGGCGCTCGGGATAGAGACGAGAACAACGAGTGGCGCCGGCGGTGTAGTCCGGCGAGGTGCCTAGAGGAGGAGACCGAGGAGGCTCACCTGCAGCGAGGTGCGTAGAGGAGGGGACCGAGGAGGCTCGCCCACGGCGAGGCCCGGCAAGGGATGTAGAATAGGATGTCTGGGACGCTAGGCCGTGGCCGGATCCGGCGATGGGCGGCAACGGCGGAGCCGGCAAGGGGCGGAGAGGCGGCACCTGACGAGGAGCGGAGACGGGGCCGCTGGGGAAGTTCGGCAGCGGCTGTTGCGCTTCTACACTCTCGTAGAGGGGAGAGAAAGAGATCAAGAGGATGGGGACGTGCACGTGGGAGAGAGAGTGGTGGGGTCGGGCGTGGGAGGAAGTGGATGGTCGGGTGGGAGATCGTGATGTGTGGAACGGATCATGCCATGTCATCGATCCGTGGGATTGATCCGCGTGGTGTGTGTTTTCTTTGCCGGCCACAATTTTTCTACAGACAGCAAAGTGAACTCTTTGCCGTCTACCTGTTGGTTCTTTGCCGTCAGCTGGCAGACGGCAAAGAACTGACTAATGGCAAATAGAATCTTTGCCATCAGCCAGTTTTTTGTCGTCTGCATGTTGGATCACGACAAAGAACTGACTAATGGCAAACAGAATCTTTGCCATCAGCCAGTTCTTTGTTGTCTATTTTGTGGAAGCTGGCAGCAAAGACTTTCTTTACCGTCTGCTGGCAGAAGGCAAAGAACAGGAAGATGGCAAATACTCTGATTCCAGTAGTGTTGCAGGAGTTCGCTGACGTCTTTCGACAAGACGTGCCACCGGGATACCACCTATTAGAGGGATTGAGCATCAGATTGACTTAATTCCCGATGCATCGCTACCCAACCGTGCAGCATACCGTACCAATCTAGAGGAGACGAAGGAGATTATGCGTCAAGTATAGGAGCTGCTCGACAAAGGTTATATACGTGAATCTCTTAGTCCTTGTGTTGTTCCTATTATTCTAGTGCCAAAAAAGGATGGTACATCGTGTGTGTGTGTGTGTGTTGATTTTAGAGATGGTAATAATATTACTATGCGTTATCGTCATCATATTCCTAGACGAGATGATATGCTTGATGAATTAAGTGGCTCTACAATTTTCTCCAAAGTTGATTTGCGTAGTGGGTACCATCAAATTCGTATGAAATTGGGAGATGAATGGAAAACAGCATTTAAAACTAACTTTGGATTATCTGAGTGGTTAGTCATGCCTTTTGGGTTAATTAATGCATCTAGCACTTTCATGAGATTAATGAATGAGGTTTTACGTGCTTTCATTGAACGATTTGTGGTAGTCTATTTTGATGATGTCCTTATTTATAGCAGATCTTTGGAGGAATATTTGGAACATTTATGTGTTGTGTTTATTGCTCTACATGATGCACGTCTGTTTGGTAACCTTGGGTAGTGCACCTTTTGCACCGACCGAGTATCTTTTCTTGGCTATGTTGTTACTCCATAGGGAATTGAAATTGAAAAAGCCAAGTTTAAGCTATTGAGAGTTGGTCGCAGCCCAAGACGGTAACACAAGTGAGGAGGTTTCTTGGCCTCGCTAGTTTCTATAGGCATTTTGTGAGAGATTTCAGCACATTGTTGCACCTCTCAATGAGCTTACAAAGAAGGATATGCCATTTGCTTGGGGTACGGCACAGGAAGAAGCCTTCACGGTATTGAAAGATAAGTTAACACATGCTCCTTTACTCCAACTTCCTGATTTTAATAAGACTTTCGAGGTAGAATGTGATGCTAGTGGAATTGGATTAGGAACTGTGTTATTACAAGATGGTAAACCTGTTGCATACTTTTCTGAAAAAATGAGTGGTCCTAGTCTGAATTATTCTACTTATGATAAGGAATTATATGCTCTTGTTCAGACTTTGGAAACCTGGCAACATTATTTATGGCCCAAAGAATTTGTGATGCATTCTGATCATGAATCTTTGAAACATATTAAAAGTCAAGCAAAACTGAATCGTAGACATGCTAAATGGGTTGAATTCAGTGAAACTTTCCCTTATGTTATTAAACACAAGAAGGGAAAATAAAATGTTATTGTTGATGCATTGTCTCGTCGCTATACTATGCTTTCACAACTTGACTTTAAAATATTTGGTTTGGAGACCATCAAAGATCAATATGTACATGATGTTGAATTTAAAGATGTGTTGCAAAATTGTAAAGAAGGGAGAACATGGAACAAGTTCGTCATTAATGATGGATTTGTGTTCTGTGCTAATAAGCTATGCATTCCAGGTAGATCCATTTGTCTTTTTTTGTTGCAGGAGGCGCATGGAGGAGGATTAATGGGGCACTTTGGCGTGAAGAAGACGGAGGACGTACTTGCCACACATTTCTTTTGGCCAAAGATGAGACGGGATGTTGAGCGTTTTGTTGCTCGCTGCACTACATGTCAAAAAGCTAAGTCGCGAGTCAATCCTCATGGTTTATATATGCATTTGTCTATACCTAGTGTTCCTTGGGAGGACATATCTATGGACTTTCTTTTAGGTTTACCTTGAACAAAGAAGGGGAGGATAGCATATTTGTTGTCGTGGATAGATTTTCAAAAATGACACACTTTATACCCTGTCATAAAAGTGGTGATGTTGCTAATGTTGCTGATTTGTTCTTTCGTGAAATTATCGTTTGCATGGTGTGTCAAATACAATTGTTTCATACCGTGATGCTAAATTTCTTAGCCACTTTGGAGATGTTTATGGGCTAAGTTGGGGACTAGACTACTTTTTAGTAGTACATGTCACCCCCAAACTGGTGAACAAACTGAAATACTCAATAGATCATTGTCTACTATGCTTAGGATTGTTTTGAAGAATAACTTGAAAATGTGAGAAGAACGCTTGCCTCATATTGAATTTTCTTATAACTGTTCATTGCATTCTACTACTAAGATGTGCCTCTTTGAGATTGTGTATGGTTTCATACCTTGTGCGCCTATTGATTTGTTGCCTCTTCCATCTTTGGAGAAGGTTAATTTTGATGCTAAAAAACGTGTTGAATTGATCTTAAAAATGCATGAGGTAACTAAGGAAAATATTGAGCGTATGAATGCTAAATACAAACTTGTTGGATATAAGGGTAGAAAACATGTTGTGTTTGCACCTGGAGATCTTGTTTGGTTACATTTGCGTAAGGATAGATTTCTTGATTTGCGCAAGTCAAAGCTAATGCCACGTGCTCATGGTCCTTTTAAGGTGTTAGAGAAAATAAATGATAATCCATATAAACTTGAGATGCCTACAGAGTTTGGGGTTAGTCCCACTTTTAACATTGCAGATTTGAAGCCTTATTTGGGTGAGGAAGATGGGCTTCCTCGAGGACAACTTCACTTCAAGAAGGGGAGGATGATGAGGACATCAAAGTTGACTCTATCAAAAAATGATAGCCACATCTCATCAAAAGACACGGACAACTTCGCCTCTATCACTTGCATACGGAGCTCCTGCTGATATACAGGAAGACTATGGACGCATGGCTGAGTCCACCACCATTGAGTGTTCGTACAAGTTTTGCGGGGCAGTGGTGGCATTGTTTGGACCACAATATTTGTGATCACACAATGCTGAAGACATTGCTTGGGTCCTAGCAAAGAATGCAGCAAAAGGATTTCCCGGGATGCTTGGAAGGATTGAGTGCATGCATTGGGCATGGAAAAACTGCCCATTTGCTTGGCAGAGGATGTACAAAGGCACCGAAGGATCTTGTAGTGTGGTACTTGAGGAAGTGGTCACACATGACCTATGGATTTGGCACTCCTTCTTTGATATGCCAGGAACTCACAATGACATCAACGTACTGCAGTGCTCGAATGTATTTGCCAAACTTGTTGAAGGTCATGCTCCTCCGGTGAACTTCGAGATCAATGGGCGCCACTACAACAAGGGATATTATCTAGCAAATGGTATCTATCTGAGATGATCCACATTTGTAAAGACTATCTTAAACCCTGTGACAGGAGGCAAGAAGTCATACTTTACTAAGTATCAGGAGGCTTGCAGGAAAGACGTCAAGCGAGCATTTGGTGTGCTCCAATCTCGATTTGTTGTTGTCCAGTACCCCGCTCTGACCTAGTCAAAATCGTAGATGTGGGAGGTGATGATTGATGTGTCATCTTGCACAACATGATCATTGAGAGTGAGTGGGAAGAGCAAGTGTTTGACACTGAACCGTATTTCAGGCACGGTCCTCTTGCAGATGTTGATCACCAAGTACCGTGTCACACCCAAGATGCGATCCTATCCTTATTTTGGCATGAGGGCCTCGACAGGGATAGAAGCGCATCTCGTCGTGTTGCAAGAATGGATATCATTGTAAGTACATGTACAGAAGAGGTGAGTATATGGAATTGGCTTACACTCGCCACAAGCTACAACAACATCACATCAATACAACAACATACTCAAACATCATACAGAAGAGCAGGGTCCGAAGACGGACGAAAATAAACGACAAAAAGACATCCATCCTTGCTATCTCAGGCTGCCACCTGGAACCCATCCTAGATCGATGAAGAAGAAGAAGAACTCCAACAACAAGCAACGCTCTCACGTTCAAGCATCACATTACCTATACCTACAACTGTTGTTGTAGTAATCTGTGAGCCACAGGGACTCAGCAATCTCATTTCCAAGCGTATCAAGACTATTAAAGCTTAATAGGTGAGGTATGGTTAAGTGGTGAGGCTGCAGCAAGCGACTAAGCATTTATTTGAGTGGCTAACTTACGTATACAGAAAGTAAAGTATGATGGTCTACACATAACGAACGTGAACTAGTAATGATCACTAACTGATCCTGAACACCTACTTACGTCAAACATAACCCCACCATGTTCTCACTCGGATAAGGACTCACGAGAAGAGACAATCACGGTTACGTACTCAGTTGGTGTATTTTATTTGAGTTTACTTCAAGTTTGCTATGACCGGGTGTTAAACAAAGTATCCAAATTTGCCACATAACCGCGGGCATGACTTTCCGAAAGATTTAACCCTGCAGGGGTGCTCCAACTCATCCATCATAAATTAACCACACGCGGCGGGAATAACCTCGACCACCGATCTCGTGATCATCCTAGGCAATTCCAAAGGAAATCCGACACCTCGAGATAGCCCGAAGAAGATCAGAGTTCCTCACTCAAAACGTTCGAGAAAGGTAAAACAAATCCAGCAAGGCTGCACGACGTGCCGACAATCCCAATAGGAGCCACGTATCTCGTTCTCAGGGCACAACCGAATGAGCACAGCGTACAGTGGCCTGATAGAAATCACCCGAGTTGCCTCGGGTTAGCCTCGCACATGACTCTGTTTAGGACCAGCACCATCAGCACTGGCCCTCCCTGTATTATGTTAAATTAATCCACGAGGGGGCGACCCTCTATGCTTTAATAAGGTGATCAGTATTATTATGATGGGCAAATGTAGTACCAAAGTTGGGCCTTGCCAGACAAGTTTTATCCTAAAACGAAAATCAAGGGGGTCCCCATAACAACCCCGAGCATGTTAGGAGCGCTCAATTATGGAACATAACACCGGTGCACAAGTAACTAGGGCGGCAAGAGTGGAACAAAACACCGAGCAAAAGGCCAAGCCTTCCACCCTTTGCCAAATGTATAAGTGCATTAATTAAATAGCAGTAATATTGTGATAACAAAAGTATGCACATGTTGTCACATGGAAGCAATTGCACCTGCAGCTAGAAATGCTATAAGAAGGGCTGAGCAAGCCGTAACATAGCCAAACAACGGTTTGCTGGGAAGGTGGAGGGTTAGAGGCTTTTCATGGCAATGTGGGGAGGCTTGACAAACAAGTGGTAGGTAGCGAGACATAACGATAAAAGCGGGACAACTAGCATGGCAATAATAGTAGTGGTATTCAGGGAAATGTGTCATCTTGCCTGAGATCCCGCTCGAAAGAAGAACGAGTCCATGAATAAGACGGGCCAACGTAGTCGAACGAATCCTCACACTCCAAACGCTTTCGGAACTCTATCGAGAAGGAACAATCCGAAACAACAATCAACACATGATACACCACAACATATGCATGACATGATGCACAAACTAATATGATGCATGTCCGGTTTAATTATGCAAGGCATGACATTGCAAATGACATCAATCAAATACTACACATTAAGTGAAGCTCAATATATAACGAGTTGCATATTGATGAAACTCCACGATCAAATATTTAGTTGAGTCTCGTTTATTTACTCGGTCACATTAAATGTTGTTAAACATGGCAAGAGGTGAAGCAATAACAAACTACATCATCTAGGCGTTTTAAATGGGGCCGGAAGCAACATACAACATTTTCGAAAGATCCCCATAAGCATAATATGAATTAGGTTCAGATCTATCCTAACACAATTTTAGAGTTATTAAACAGCAAAATAAATGCCACCATGTGATTCTACACATTTTTCTAGTCAAGATACATATGTAAAACATTTGTATCGGAGCTATGGTCTAAAAGTTATTAAACAATTCATTTTAACATGGCATTAATGTAAATTACGGCAAACAGCAAATTATTAATCTACGCGAAATTCTAGTCAAGTTTCATATATAAAGCATTTCGATCCGAGGCACGGTTAGGTTGTTATGAATTAATTCATTTTTAAAAGGGCATCACGCCAATCCATGCAAACAGCGTGTTTAAATATTTTTAACATGCGTGAAAGTTGAATATTAGTAAACTACATGAAATTCTAGACATTTTACATATCTACATTATTTTCATACGATGCATGAACAATTAGTTATTAGCAATTTTAAATCATGGATTTTTTTAAAATTCTGAAATTCACTGGTTAATTAATAAAATCGCAGCGAGAGAAAAAAACATTGTTGGGCCGAATCTGAATCTGGCCCAACAGGACATGGGCGCTGGATGGCTAAACGGTGCATGGGGTGGGACTTAGCGGTGCTCACCATTGTGGCCATGGGCCGGTAGGGCTCGCTGGGCGAGGGGAGCTGGGCCGGGGCGCTGGCGAGGCCGCATGCGCTCGCGTGGTCAACGCACGCACGGGCGTCTTCCTCCCTGGACGCGGAGAGGCAATCTATGGCCACCGCCACCGACAAGATCTCCGGCGAGGAGGCGTCGGCGGGGGTCAAGATGGATGGGAATGGACGGATCCAGGCCCAAGGGGTCCATTTCCAACGCTTGAGGGACCTTGGGGTGGTGCGGACGGCGACTCCAAGGCCGGCACAACGGGAGAGAGAGGTCAAGGGATAGGGAGAGATCCACGGGTAGCCGGGGAAGGAGAAGAGGGACGGTCACTAGTCTTTTCTGCGCACTTTGTCCTCACTCATGCGCACCCGGGACCAACTTCCTGGTCGGTCACCCATCCTAAAACTACTCCAAGACAAGCACGCTTAACCTGAGAGTTTTGTTTGAATGGGCTCCCGGAAAAGAAGGAATTCCTTATTGATATGAGTAGTCTGTCATTCCTAATAAGCCAGGCTATCACATACACCACCACTCAGAGGAACCGACATCCTCGTCGGGTCACAGGAACGTTCCCTCTTGGCACAAACGTCTATGCTTCCAGTCCGATACATGTGTCATTCCGTGTGCCACGACGGGTCACCAACTTCGTGAATAACATGACCGTGCACCTGTCGGCAAACATCCGTGTAACCGCGAGGGTCAGCTCTGATACCAACTTGTAACGCTCCGGACACACCCGCCGGTAGTCGTTACTCCTGGCGGGATCTAAACTGCCCTCACAGATCAGTACTAGTCTTTTCTGCGCACTTTGTCCTCACTCGTGCGCATCCGGGACCAACTTCCCGGTCGATCACCCATCCTAGAACTACTCCAAGCCAAGCACACTTAACCTGAGAGTTCTGTTTGAATGGGCTCTCGGAAAGAAGGAATTCCTTATTGATATGAGTAGTCTATCATCCCTAATAAGCCAGGCTATCACAAGCTGGCGGCGCTGGATCGCGGGAGGAGCGAGGGCGGCGCGAGGGCTGCGGGACTCGGAGGCGAACGGCTGCGGGGGCGAGCGGTGGCGGGGATCCGGCCCGGGCGGGCCACCAGATGGGCCTACGTGGGCCCGGCAGCTGGAGGAGGGAGGAGGCTGGCCAAGTGGCGGCTAGGGATAGGAGGGCGCGGATTTCGAGGCAGGGTAGGCTAGGGAGGTTATTTATACTAATTAGGGCTAGGGTTATGGGGTTTTTGTCTGTTTTCGGACCGTAGGATGTCGATCCGACGGTCCGGAAGCGGAGGGAGCTAGCAAGGTGGTAGTGGGTCATGTAGACGGGGTGTGGGATCAGCAGCGGGGGGAGGTTGGCCCGTGGCACGAGTTTTGAAACACCGAAAACATCGGACGAATAACCCGATGACGGTGCCGCTACAGGCGATCGTTCGGGTATCATACGGACCCTGATTGCGACGAAATTTGGCAGGCGGTCCACCTACAAAATAATAAGACCGCATGCCAAGTTTCGACCCAATCCAAGAATATTTTTCGCGCGCCTTAAAAACGGTTTTTTTAACGATGTCGTGGGCGCGTGCGTGTGTGGTTGGTCTCAAAACGGTTGACGGCACGAACGAAGAGAACCGGTAGCTACTCACGGATGCAAGTTTCGAAAACGAGTGACGATGCAATGCAGATGATGCGAACGATGCGATGATGAATGCAACAACCAAACGACCCACGAATGAGAATGGAAATAAAAGGGGAATCTTCTGGAGCGTCGGTCCCGGGCTGTTGCATACCGGTAACATGGGTTGCCTTTCTCAATATGCGCCAGGAGATCCGAGACCCACGGGTGCATCAAGAACTGCTGGATGATTTGGTGGAGCACCTATGGAGGCTTAAGGGCAATGCCTAGTCGATTTCTTTTAATTTGTGTTAAAATTATGAGCTTGCTTCGTTGAACAATTTGATTTGTATTGAATTCTGTGATGAACTTTGGCATACAATTTTAGTTTTTGTTGAATTTGTACCGAAAGAGCGTCGAATTTGGGCCGAAACTGGGCCAAAATCGTCGGCTCGGGGTGACCTTGTGGCGGCGGCTGGGAACCCAAGCCGCTCCAAGCCGATTTAGCGCATGTTCGCCCCCAAGCGACGTTATTTCAGGCCCCTGGGGGCCGAACGGCTGGAGATGCTCTGATTCTCCTCCTCTACACATTCCCCGGTGGCCCAATGGATCTCCTCCTCTGCACACGCTGGCATTGCGTTTTTTCCAATCCACTAGCCCGGTGGCCCACGTGGGGCAGTTTGTCGCGCGAGGCAAAGGGCGCATACCGGATCTAGCCGGTCCAACTTTGGGTTGTGCAACGCATCGGTTGCCATGCCCTCCAACTAGGAGGAGGGGCTCCTTCACAGTGTCATCTGTCGGTCGTTGACCAGAGCCGATATGGACGCTCGTCGTCACCTTCGCAAAATGCTAAGACACTGCGACTCGGGCTCGAGGAGTCCAAGCGACTCATGAAGGAGAAGGCCCACACCACTCGGCATCTGGTTAGGCTCCCCTCCTCGACTCCTCTCATCCGACGGTAGCACCAACAACGGTGATGACGCCCCTCCACCGGCTGGCATGTACGCCGAGGAGTACTACCATCGATCTGAAGAGGCCAAGGGGAAGGGCTCAGTGACTGGTGAGGAAGTGGTGGACAGACGAAGCCACATGTTTGGTTGCATTCTCATCTCAGCATATTTGTTACCTCCTCATGCATGCATGCTATCTAGCACCTCTTCATGCATGCTCTAGTGTATTTATGCTAAGCTGGTGTAACTCATACACCCTTCATACACTTTACCAACACCCAAAAGTGGGTTGAGAAGAAAACTTTTGGAACACACCCTTATATCCATCTTCGTGAGAGTCGTAGGCTAGGTACGTATCCATCTTTGTGAGAGTCGTAGGCTAGGTATGGTTGAAGACTTTAACGTAGACAGATCCGACCGTCTAGAACCTACTACTGATCCGCATCTACTCAGACAAGTGCCTCGCAACACAGAGACAAATTAGGAAATTACCAATACTTGGGGTTTGCGGCGAATCCTTGGAGCGTCCATGAAAAGTTATGGCCGGCCAATGAAGAGAGCCCAAATACTGGAATTGCTCTGGTTGATATACTACGGGCAGCTTACATTACAAACGGGGAAGTCTGCAACAAAAAGGTCTGTACGGCACCAATCAATGTGCGAAGGGACATGGTTTTCCTAGACTTCACTTGCATGAGCTACTTACTGGTTACGGTTCTACTACATGGTAAGTCGTAATTCTCCACGAACAGCACCGTGAGAAAGTGATTCCATTTCGGCTTTGAGATTCAGACCATGCCGTTCTCATACCCTGAACCATCTTTGGTTGTAGCGTCTTCAGCCATGTCCACCTCAGCCATCGCAGAATCAACCAGAGCCTGCAATATCACGAGCAAGTCGATAAGTCATGTGCTTTGTAACGACTAGGAACTGTCAGTCTAGAGACTGCTTTATTAAAACCACACTACTTAATGCACAGTGCAATTGTGTTGCACGAACAATTTTTGCAATAAAACAGGATAAGCGCGTTGGGGAAATAACCTTGAGATCCTCTTCTGCGGTCTTGGCCCTGTCATTGTAGTCTTGAAGTTGAAGAAAACTTTTGTACAGCTGAACATATACATAACATGTGTGTTAAATATCAGTTGCTTGGCTTGCTTCCCTTCATCAAAGCAGCAGCTAAAGTGAAGACAAGAAGCAAATACCTTTGTGACAGTCAATTGTCGCTCTGAAGAAACTTTCCGCGCTGCAGCCAATTCATCCTCCAGTTTCTGTATTTTTTTTAAGATTTTTTTTAGAGCTTTTCATCACAATTTGACACGGGCTAGTTCAAATAAGAACCAATGCGAGTAATTTAAAATAGATACACCAATATCAGGTAAAAAGTTACCTGAGATTTCTTTTGCAAATCTGCAATGTGGTGATCTTTGCTTGCAACTTTATCTTTGATCTGAGAAACCTGTAAAACCAGAGTATTAACATTCCTCTTTCATAACATGGAAATGCAATAGTCAAGTTGAGTATATCATCAGTCCTCCCATACGGCATCAGTGTGACTGCTATATTTCTACAAATGAACAAGCAATAAAAAAACTGTGATGCAGACGTGCGTAAGCAACTAACATACGTGACGAGGCATTCACATAACTATATTATACTTAAGTGTTGGGTCAAATGGATTCTATGAATAAAAAAATTCACATTAGCTTACACTGACTATTGGGATGGTCTAAGTAGCTTGAGCGTCCAAATAGAGCGTAATATAGTGCAGAGCTCTTTAGGAAAATGGAGTACCTCATTTTCAAGGTCTTCGTGCATCTGAATAGCCTTGTCCAGCTGATGTTTTGCCTGATACAAACGCACAAACAGAGATGTTGCAGATTTACCGAAACAAGAAACAGTCAACAGGAAGTTGGAGGAGTCTCAAAAAAATATGGACAAAGAACCATTCAAATAACATAGAACAAGGACAAATGCTTTTACATCATTATGAAGCTCATCACTGGAACTTGATATCTCTCTGCTGTCACGACCTTTTGGACGGCTGCAAAAAAAGATAGGAAAGTGAGCACTTCATCCTGGGAAAGACTTCTCTGCAATTTGATGACTAGGCAAAAGCTCGCGTTTAAAGATTATGGTTTTGAAGAAGTAGAAACAAACAAATAAAGCCATATTATGAATGTTGAAACTCGTATGTGCCATTTCTGAATTTCACACTTGTCACTGAGAGTGCGAGTAAAAAAGCATGTTGAATATTTTGTCAATAATCTATTTAGTATCACAGGTCCAGATCCATTATTTATATCTTAGTGAAGCAGATGACTTGGTTTTAATGAATAAACTACCAATATAAATACATCTGTAAACCTCGTCAGCATAGTCAAGTCCATTAGGTTGATTTGCTCAGTGTCATTCTAGTCGTTGTATTACGAAGTTACTTGAACTGCACACCTTCAATACTATTAGTTAAGTATTAAACCAATTTGCAATCTAGCATGAGCAGAAGTATAAATCAACAATGGAAGATCACATTAGCACTAGCAGCATGCATTTTGGCAAATTAAAGCAATCTAACCATTGACGAAGATACAGTTTCAGCAAGACAATCTGTAACTTACCAATGTACATTTACATATCCAGATAACTTAATGTACATAATAAGACAGGTGCATGCTTATTTATTTGATATCATCCACCTTCATTGCTCAAACTTACTACCTCCGTACCAAAATATAAGACGTTTCGGTAGGCTGAGATGGCCTACCAAAACGTCCTATGTTTTGGTACGAAGAAGGTAGTACTTCATAGGCTATTGTTTATTTACAGAACTTAACTGAAATGCATTTGGGGGGAGGGGAGGGGGTGGGGGGTATTGCAGTTGCCGCAATTTTACTGAAAGGCTTTGTTGTTGTTGTTTGTTGTTGTTGTTGCTGTTGTCCTAAAATTCCAATTAGCTTCACAGTACTATAGATGATATCCCTATAAGAGGTATGATCTTATTGTGACCCAAAGCGAGGTCATGCCTACCAAACATAACATACCCCCTCCGTTCACTTTTATAAGTCCTTTCAGACAACTGGAATTGAACTGTTTTACATTATGTCTGAATATCTACAAGCACTTATAAAAGGGAACGGAGGGAGTAATAACTATGAAAAAGTAGTACCTGAACCTTTTCCTTGGTGGCTGTTCCTTGTCTTCTTTATCTCTTTCACTATCATAGCCTTTTGAATTTTCCTTGTCTCTGTCATTATCGGAATCCATACGCGTCTCCACTGGACGATCATGGTCTCCTCGATAAAGGTCTCTAGCGCGCCTCTCATCTCCTTCATGATCTCGATCCATGGAATAGTCCATTTCATGATCAAATCCCCCACGTTCATCATATCTGTCTCTATCATGGTCACGAGGTCTATCACTATCCCTGTCATGGTACGGATCTCTATCCCGGTGACGATCATAACTCCTCTCCCTATCCCTTCGGTCCCAGTATACATCCCTTCCATCTCTTACAGGATCTCGTCTGAAGCCATCACGCCCAAAATCACGGGTGTTGCCTCTTGTACGCACTTCATTTACTCTCACAGCACGATTACCTATTTGCTGTTCCAAATAATAAAATTCAATACAAGAGAAAAGAAATAGCTGTTAAAATTCCATATAGAACTATACCTTGCCATCCATCTCCAAGATAGCACGCTGAGCAGCCCTATGTTGAGTGTAAGTAACAAACCCATAACACTTGCCCCTGACTCTCTGATCATTTATCACCTGCAATGCACAAATTGATTAGGAAAGGATGGTATATAATTGCACGTACAATCTCAATCTGCCATTGGTCATATCACAAGGAACCACCTCAAGGAAAATCGTAGCACTTAACTACAAGCGTTCATAGTAAACAAACAAAAAAACATAGCCAATATGGCCTCTGATGTTGTCTAGGGCAGAATTTTTGGCCTAGTAAAAGACAATCGAGCAGATAAGTGCAGCAGAGATGCATATGCCATGGTGAATCTGTGATCATGCAAGGAATGATCAAATCAAAATGACGATAATTGAAGAAAAGCTGATCTAACACGGCATGATATGATTTTGACATGTCCAAAGGAGGCCCCCAGAGGATTGGGTGTGCATAGATCAATTTTAACTTGTGTCAACTATACGATGAGAGTCAGGACTCGACCATAAGAAGAGACTTGAAGGAAGTAAGGAACGAATGTACCCAAAGATTTGGGTTTGGATAGGAGAGTATGGAAAATAGTGATCCATGAATGTGCCATGACCTCCAAATCAAAACCAAAAAACAGGCCTCTTTTCTAATTCCTGTTCATGTTGCTTTTCGTTGCTTACACACATTTAATTATGATGGGATTTACATCAGCTAGTTCACAATTGAAGTTTCCAAATTAGTTTTTTTTTTCTTGATTTTGGCCCTATATTTTTTACACCTCTATACAGTCATACTTCTTCCACTGAAAGAATAACAATACACTTGCAACCTAGATCATAATGTCCTCAAATTCATGCCAATATATGAGACACTTTAAAAAAAATCTACTTGCAATCTTCTAGGCATTAAATCAAATATCTGAAATGGAAGAATGCAGACATCCAAAACAAATTCAATCGAACCTCTAACCCTCTTATGGGATAAGAATACCTCAAAATACGAAACCAAGGCCTGAAACGTGATCCATCTTGACACCGAACAAAGCAACAAACAAGTGACACGACACTAGATCTGCTACCTCCATCTTCCCAGATCATCTTGAGAGACTTGAAGGCATTAAAGAACAGAATGTACCCAACGATTTGGGTTTGGATACAAGAACATGGAAATAATGATCCATGAATGTGACAGAATCATGACCTCCAAATCAAATCCAAAAAAACAGGCATCTTCTGCTAGTTCCTGTTCTTGTTGTTTTTCAGTACTTTATACATATTAATTGAAGACGGGATTTACATCAGCAAGCTCACAATTGAAGTTTCCAAAGTTGTGTTAATGAGTTTGGCATGTAATGGTTACTACACCTCTACAGTCATACTTCTTCCACTCCGACAAGAACACTTTGCTTGCAACCCATATCATAATGTCCTCAAATTCATGCCTTGACATCTGAGCCACACTTGAATTTTTTTTCTACTTCCAACCTTCGAGGCATTTAATCAAATACCTGAAATGGAAGAATGCAGACATCCAAAACAAATCCAAGAGAACCCCCTTCTGGGATAATAAGAACTAAGACCTGAAACGTGATACACTTTGACACTGAACAAAGCAACAAAGTGACACGACGCTAGATCTGCTACCCCCCATCTTCCCAGATCATCTTTAGTGAGGCAAGTCTTTATCCAGTAGTGTAGCTCTTCCAGAATTTAGTTCACCCGGCCGCTACATGCACAGTCAATTGCACGTAATAATCCAAGAAACCTGGAAAAGCCTCTTTCGTTGACATAGACTATCTCACACACGGAACCCGACAGGCGCATGCTTCTGCATCAAAGCGGCAGCAAAGAAACAAAACCCTAACAACCAAGCCATTTTTTTCTCCCCGAAAGTACACGGAACGAACAAGGAGAAGCGGGGTACGGGAGCAACAAGGAGAAGCTGGAGGTACGGAAGCAAAACGGAGGCGGGGGTGGGAGACCTTGACGGAGACGATGGTGCCGCAGGGCCCAAAGTAGTTGCGGAGCATATCCTCGTCGGCGTCGTAGGGCAGACCGCCGACGTAGACGGACGTCTCCTCGTTGACGGCCATCTCGCCGCCGGCGATGGGGACTAGGGTTTTGGGCTTTCTTCCACTGTCTCTCTCGCACGCGTCGAGGAGAGCAGAGGCGAGGAGAGGAGGTAGTCCGCGACCCGGATCTGACGGGGTAGTCCGCGACCCAGATCCCAGAAGCGCTTGGAAATCTCCGCCGTCCGTTTGGATCATGGGACGATGCGGTCCGAAACTGCCCGTGCTGGCGTCCCCCTTTTGTTTATGGCCCAACAAACACCTGACCTTGTTAAAGCTCAGCCCAGGCTGGCCTCTGAGTGACTGAAATGGGTGGGTCTGGCTGCTGAATCCTATTTGGTTTCACTTTTCACTTTTTTTATTATTTTGTCTGTTTTCCTTTTTCTTTTCTATTTTTCAACTTTAATATTTTCATGTTTTGCCAATTTTATTTTAAAATTCGCTAAAAAGAATTGTACATCGCATTTAAAAGATGTTCACCAATTCAAAAAGGTTCATCAAATTCATTTTTTTGTTCATCAGGATTTAAAATATGTTCATCAAATTCGAAATTTTACATCGTTTTCAAAACTTGTTCATCAATTCGAAACTTGTTCATCAACTAAAAATATTCGTCAAATTCAAAATTTTCTCACTGAATTCAAAATTTGTTCATTCATTTTTTTAAATGTCATTGAATAGAAAATTTGTTATCAAGATCGAAAAATGTTCATCGAATTCAAAATTTGTTCATCTAACATAAAACATGTTCATTTAACCTCAAAAAGTGCTCATTCTTCTGAAATCTCGAATTGTTTTGTGAATGCAAGAGCTGTTTTTGTTCGATGAACATTTTCTTGAATATGTGGAAGTTTTTTGAAAGATAATTTTCTTTTGGAAATTAAAAAAAACAAGGGACGCCTCGTGCCCCACATGGTCCGACACAAAAGGGCGCACGCAGGACAGGTGTGCGCGCGTCGGCTTCCCTGACCTTATTTTATGGAGAAGCACAAACACACCTAGGGCATCGATCTTGGGAAGTCTTAAAAGGAATAGGCACTGTGAGCAATCTCCCTGGTTATGCTTAGGTGATTTTAATGAAGTGCTACGTCCGGAAGAACAAGAGGGGATTGGAGAAAGAAGTAATGCGCAAATTCAGAATTTTTGGGAAGCAGTTGGTGTTTGCATGTTGATGGATATAGGCTATCAGAGCCTTTTTGGACATTTGAAAAGAAAGTAGCAGGGGGGGCTATACGCGGGTTTAGCTAGATCGAGCATTAGCTACTTTCGAGTGGAACGAGAAGTACCCAAATGCTCACCTGAAGGACTTTGACAGCGGTACTTCAGACCACTTCCCTATCTTGTTGAAGCTAGATGACTCGGTACCCACACAAAACAAGAGGGGATTCATGTACAAAGTTATGTGGGAGAACCACGAGACATGGACAGACACAACATCGGAGTGTTGGACGGAGGAAGGTCGAGCAGGAAGCCTGCAGGATTTACAGTCCAAATTTTCTAGAGTATCGAGGAGGCTTGGGTCATGAAACAAAAATACCTTTGGTAGTGTTAGAAAAGAGATAAAAAGCTTGAAGGTCGGATTGGGGTGCCTGAGATGCAACCCAAACAGAACAACACCAACCCATGTGTAGATGAAAATCAATGAAAAGTTGATAGAACTGTACCACAAAGAGGAGCTCATTCGGAGACAGAGGTCCAGGCTGGAGTGGCTCTCTGCGGGAGACTAAAATACCCGTTTCTTTCATCTTTGGGCGAGCTAACGGAGGAAGAGAAACATGATAAAAGATCTATCTATTTCCTTGGGTGTCCTAACAAATGATCCGGGAGAATTGAAGTCTATGGTTAATGATTTCTATAAATTTCTCTATATTTCTGAAAGGGTAATCGGGATTGAGGTGTTGTCTAGAGTTCGTGTTAAAGTGACAGATCAGATGAACACTATGTTGCTTGCTCCTTATTCCAATGAGGAAGTAAATAAAACTCTATTTCAGATGTTTCCCACTAAGTCTCCAGGGCCTGATGTATTTCCCGCTCACTTTTACCAACATCATTGGGTCTCATGTGGGGAAGAGGTGACAGAAGTTGTTCTGAAAGTGGTAAGGGGAGAGGTAGGGGTAATTGTGTAAATGACACCATTCTGGTGCTTATTCCAAAGGTTCTCAATCCAACCCTCCTTTCTCAATTCTGGCCTATTAGTTTATGCAATGTGATCTACAAAATTGCTTCAAAAGTTGTCGCAAATAGGCTCAAGCTCATATTGCCTGACATTATTTGTGAGGAACTGTGAGCATTTGTACCAGGAAGGCTGATTACAAGAAACATAATAAGTGTGTATGAGTATTTGCACCTTATGAAAAGGAGTAAGGGGGTGTCAAATAGCCATTGTGCTCTAAAACCGGATATGATGAAAGCTTATGGTAGATTGGAGTGGTCATATTTACGAGTAATGATGGAGACACTACTGGAATCTGGAAATTTGCCATGTGCTGCCTCTTTGCCGTCTGCTAGCTGACGGCAAAGACAGGCTTTGTCGTCAGCTTTGAGAAAGCAGACGGCAAAGAAAGGACTCGCGGCATAATTCAATTATGCCAACAGCAGACGACAAAGAGGATGGTGGGCCTCACTAGGGCACGGCTTCGGCTAGGTCACCTCTTTGCCATCCGCTGCCTCTTTGCCGTCCGCTAGCGGACGGCAAAGAAGGCCAAGGCAGACGACAAAGGCGGGAAATGGGGGCACCTAACGGACGACCCTCTTTGTCGTTTGCTATCTGACGGCAAAGAGGGCATCCTTAACGGTTGCCCCCGCGCCCCTCTATCTCTTTCTCCCCCTCGATCTCTCTCACCACCCTTACCCACAGCACCTCCCCGCCGCCGCCGGCCCCTCCCGACACCATCGGCCCCTCCCCGCATAGTCGCCCCCTTCCCAGCCCCGCTGCCCCGTAGCCCGAGCCGCCGGCGGCCCGCGCCACCCCTGGAGCCTGAGCCGCCGCCGGCTAGCCCCGCCCCCCGGAGCCCACTCGCCTGCCCCGCCCAACACACCCTGGCCCGCCGCCCACCGCTCCGCCCCCCCCCCCCCCGATGCCCCACCCCCGTCCTCACACCGCCCCAGCCCGCCGCCCCCCCCCCCCTCGACGACCTGCCGACGTCAGCCTCCTCCACCTCCACCAATGCCGACCCCCACCTCCCCCACTCCGTTGAGCCCCCTCCCCCTCTCTTTTTTTCATATTTTTCTCTGTTAATTATTATAGTTTAGTTAGTGTAGTTTCGTTAGTGTAGTTTAGTTTAGTTAGTGTATTTAGTGTAGTTTAGTTAGTTTAGTTAGTGTAGTTTAGTTTAGTTAGTGTTGTTTAATTTAGTTAGTTTAGTTAGTGTAGTTAGTGTAGTTTAGTTGGAAATAGGAAAATGATAAAAATAGGAGGAGAAGAATAGGAAAAAGGAAAAGAAGGAAGAAGAAGAAGAATAGGAGGAGCAGAAGAAGAAGAAGACCCCCGACCCCCGATGCCCGACGCCACTAACCCCCACTGACCCCCGACCCCCGGCGTCACTGACCCCCGACCCCGACGCCACTGACCCCCGACCCTCAACTCCAATGACCCCCGACCCCCGACGCCACTGACCCCCGACGCCACTAACCCCAGACACCACTGACCCCCGACCCCACTGACCCCCGACCCCCGACGCCACTAACCCCCGACCCCACTGACCCCCGACCCTGACCCCCGACGCCACTGACCCCCGACGCCACTAACCCCCGACCATCGACGCCACTGGCACTCAACGCCACTGACCCCCGACCCCGACCCCCGACACCTCTTCGGTCTCCTGTTGACCGAAAAGGTGCTTTTCGGCCTTCCAGAGTCTAACGGGGTCTTATATTTGTAAATTATGAGTTAGGTCATATATTTACCAATTTTGTTATGAAAAACATCATATATATTTGTGTTGATCGGGTGGATTTAAATGTGTAGTTGTTTCGTCGCTGCGAGGGTCTGGTGTTCGACGACCTCCCCGTGCGTTCGACGAGCTACGCCCGTGCGTTCGTGGGTGAGCACAAATGACATCTCCTCCTTCCCCCTTCATTTGCTCTGTTCCGGTCTTCGTGTCGATGAAACATGCTAGTTGTAGGTAGATTGAATCATCAGTATGCGTGACCACTATGCGTCTCCCGTTCGAAAGGGTTACATCTATAAATATGCATGCATTTGCATATTTATAACTGTGATTCTTTCGAATTGTCCAACGTTATCCATGGACAGCCCGAGTATGTGTAGATTGGGTTCGTTTTCCCATATGCTCTGCTCCGCATCCGATGCAGAATTTCGGCAATGCCTCCCTGTTGTTCTCCGAGTACACGTCCTCTCTGCTTATTGCCGAGACGTGTATGAGGAGAACAACGGGGAGGTGCTGTCGAAATTCTGCGTCTGATCCGGAGCAAAGCATGGGAAAACGAACCCAATCTACACATATTCGGGTGGGATTAGGACCTATCTCTACCTATTAGCGTGTAGGTTGCATGGACGTAATAAAACTGGCAAACTTGATTAACGGATGAATATAGATGATGAATTATATATGTATTTCTTGTGTGTTTAGTAGGTAGGCAAGATGAGTGATCGTGCTTGGATGTACACTGGTCACCCTAGTCAGGAAGACATGACCAATGAATGGTTAACAAAAACCAGGGGGTTTGTGAGGGCCGCATTTGCAAATGGCCAGCAAAAAACATGGTGCCCCTGTCCCGAATGTGACAACATTAAAAGGCGGACAAAGTTTGAAATGAGTAAACACCTGCAGAAGTGGGATTTTATGCCTAATTATACGGTGTGGACTTTTCATGGTGAGTCTGACCAACGTGCCAGAGCTGAGGTGGTTCGTCGTTGAACCGACGAGCATGGTACCGGGATCGAAGACATGGTGCAAGACTTTGATGATGCTCGGGATTCGGACGATGAGATGGAGGAATCTGCAAAGGCCTTCTATGAAATGTTGGAGTCTTCAAAACGTCCTCTCCACGAGCACACTGAGCTTTGTCAGCTGGATGCCATCACGCAAGTAATGGCTCTAAAGGCTCAATTCAACCTAGGCAGAGAATGCTACGATGCGATGGTGATGATATTTGGACGCTTTCTACCCAAAGGCCATGTACTGCCTGCAAACATGTACCAGTCAGACAAAATCCTCCGTGTACTTAAGATGCCCTATGAGAAGATACATGCCTGTGAGAATGGATGTGCCTTATTTAGGCTTGAGTATGCGGCTTTGAACTATTGCCCCATTTGCAATTCTTCCAGGTATATTGTGGTAGACAACGGTATGGGTGAGAAGATTTAGACCAAAATCCCCATTAATGTTCTTCGGTATCTTCCAATCGTACCAAGACTTCAATGTCTTTTCATGGTCGAAGAGACGGCCAGACAGATGACATGGCACAAATTGGGCAAAAGAACCGAACTAGATGCGGATGGGAACAAGATGTTGGTACACACTTCAGATGCTTTTGCGTGGAAGCACTTCGATGCATTACATAAGGATAAATCGTCAGATCCAAGGCATCCTCGAGTTGCCATCAGCACGGATGGGTTCAATGTGTATGGTATGACGCTAACACAATACAGTTGTTGGTCTGTATTTGTCATTCCACTCACCCCCCCCTGGAGAGATTATGAAAAGAAAGAACATTTTCCTGACGTTGATAATTCTAGGGCCCAAATATCCGAGGAAGAATATGAATTTGTACATGCAGCCGCTTAAGGATGAATTGCAAGAAGCCTGGGATAATGGGATCAAGACATACGACACTGCTACCAAAAGAAACTTCAAAATGCATGTGTGGTACATGTACTCGATGCATGACTATCCGACATATGCGCTATTCGTTGGCTGGTGTGTGCATGGAAGGTTCCCGTGCCCACATGCAAGGCAGCTCTTCAGTTTCGTTGGCTGCAGGCGGGTCGCAAGTTTTCTTGCTTTGACATGCATAGACAGTTCCTGGATCCTGACCATAAGTTCAGAAAAGACAAGAATAATTTCATCAAAGGTAGAGTTGTCAAAAACGCTGCACCACCTGCGTTGACAGGCTAACAGACCCTTGATCAGTTAAACACTCTCGAGCCTGATCCTTTGCATCCAGGGTATTTCAAAGGGTATAATACGAAACACACCTGGACTTAGAAGTCATGCTTATGGGATCTGCCTTACTTCAAAGACCTCATTTGCCCACACAACATCGACATGATGCACACTGAAAAGAAAATGGCGGAGGCCATGTTTGGTACATTGTTCGGCATAGAGGGGAGGTCAAAGGATAATCCTAAGGCTAGAATCTACCATGAGGCTCTATGTGATAGACCGTTACAAAACTTGCGACAACGGAAAGGAAAGCAAAGCGTAGCGAAGCCAAAGGCATGGTTCAATCTTGGAAGGCCAGATATGAGGGAAATGCTATTATGGGTGAAAATGCGGTTGATATTCCCCGATGGGTATGCTGCGAATCTAAAGAGGGGAGCGAGTCTTGAAAAAATGAAAATATTTGGTCTCAAGAGTCATGATTGGCACATATGGCTTGAGCGGGTAATGCCGGTGATGTTGCGTGGCTTTATCCCTGAGGATGAATGGCTAGTACTGGGAGAGCTAAGCTATTTCTTCCGTTCTCTTTGTGCGAAAGAACTATCGCCTCGTGTGCTAGATGAAATGAAAGAGTTGGCGCCGGAGTTGATCTGCAAATTAGAAAGGATCTTTCCACCGGGCTTCTTTAATCCAATGCAGCATTTGATTTTGCATCTCCCGACCGAGGCAAGATTGGGGGGGGGGCAGTTCAAAATTGATGGTGCTTCTCAACTAAGAGGATGCGGAAGATGCTTCGAGCTAAATGTAAAAATAAATGTAGAGTTGAAGCATCGATGGAAGAGGCATTCATTACTAAGGAGGCGGCAAACTTTGTGACAACACACTACGAAGCCAAAAATCATCATTTTCATAACCCAAAGCCTTGGTACAATGATGGCGAGCCTAAAAAAGGTCGATCCAACCTCAACCTATTCAAAGGGAAGCTCGCACCAGCCGATGCTTCGAAAGGGGAATCGTTGGATGTCAAAGAATGGCAGACCATTTCATTGTATATCTTCAACAACCTAACAGAAGTGCGGCCGTACATCGAGTAAGTTCTCGGTAAATTATTGTTCCGCAACTTCTAATTCCTTTGAACTGCTCTTATTCTCGGATATTTGATATAGTCGATACATCGCCAAATTCTTGGACGGAGAGGTCATCGAAAAGGATTCCGTCGAAGAGTATGAGCTTTTGGCAAAGCATGGAGGCGACTATCTCGGTTTCATCTCTTGGTTCAAACAAAAGGGTAATTAATTACCATTAATGGACCATTTGATTTCTTGGTCTAATTTGCGGCTAATGCATCCATTCTTCCATATTAAACTTGTAGGATGATGCAGAGTCTATGGACGCCGAGTTGATACAAGTCGCTAATGGTTTTGACTATAAGGTCCATTCATTTGACAAATACGACATAACCGGGTATCGCTTTCGTACCTTTGGCAAAGAGATATCTATGCCCGAACTAAAAACTACAAATTGTTGTGTCTCTGCTATCGGTGAAGGAGGTAACGAGTATTATGGAAGAGTTGAAGCAATTTATGAACTTCTATTCTATGGTGAAAACCCACCGACCGTCGTAGTCTTCAAATGTTATTGGTTTCAGCCGAAGGAGACTAGAAGGACTCATGAACATATAGGGCTAGTCGGAATCAACCAAAGCACCCATTTAGATGTTCCCGATGTCTATATTACGGCTCAACAGGCGACACAAGTTTTCTATCTACCGTGGGCCTACCAAACTGATCTAAATCTGAAAGGTTGGGATGTCGTTTATGAAGTGCCGCCAAGTTTTAGACCACCTACCCTCAATGAAGAGGATTACGAACCTCACATTGACCCAGACACATATGAAGGAGAATTCTTCCAAGAAACACGTATGTCCAAAAAACGTTTCAAGAACCGCTCTACTTCATCCGAGAACATTGAAGTAGACAGCGACAGTGAATTCGTCTTAACCCCTGAGCCGGAACAGGAAGATCCAAAATAAGAAGAGGTTACTCCTGCGGATGACCTATCACTTCTTGACCGATTACATAATGGAGACCTTCCACATGGTCTTCCTGATAGTGATGATGATGCTCCATTTATTGATGATAGTGATGATCATGATGCATTTATTGATCCCGAAGCATATATAGTGTTGGAAATATGCCCTAGAGGCAATAATAAATTAGTTATTATCATATTTCCTTGTTCATGATAATCGTTTATTATCCATGCTAGAATTGTGATCGGAAACTCAGATACATGTGGGGATACATAGACAACACCATGTCCCTAGTATGCCTCTAATAGACTAGCTCATTAATCAAAGATGGTTAAGGTTTCCTAACCATGGACATGAGATGTCATTTGTTAACGGGATCACATCATTAGGAGAATGATGTGATGGACAAGACCCAATCTATAAACGTAGCAGATGATCATGTCAGTTATTGCTACAGTTTTCTGCATGTCAAGTATCTGTTCCTATGACCATGAGATCATGCAAATCACTGACACCGGAGGAGTTCCTTGTGTGTAAATGTCGCAACGTAACTGGGTGACTATAAAGGTGCTCTACACGTATCTCCGAGGGTGTCTATTGGGTTGGCATGGATCAAGACTGGGATTTGTTACTCCATGTGACGGAGAGGTATCTCAGGGCCCACTCGATAATACAACATCACAATAAGCCTTGCAAGCAATGTGACTAAGTGTTAGCCACGGGATCTTGTATTACGGAACGAGTAAAGAGACTTGTCGGTAACGAGATTGAGCTAGGTATGCAGATACCAACGAGCAAATCTCGAGCAAGTAACATACCGAAGAACAAAGGGAACAACATACGGGATTAACTGAATCCTTGACATAGAGGTTCGACCGATAAAGATCTTCATAGAATATGTAGAAACCAATATGGGCATCTAGGTCCCATTATTGGTTATTGACCGTAGAGGTGTCTCGGTCATGTCTACATCGTTCTCGAACCCGCAGGGTCTGCATACTTAAGGTTCGGTGATGTTTCGGTAGTATAGAGTTATGTATGCTGGTGACCGAAGGTTGTTCGTAGTCCTAGATGAGATCCCAGACGTCACGAGGAGCTCCGGAATGGTCCGGAGGTAAGGATTGATATATGGGATAATAGTGTACTTTATTTGGGCAAAGGGGTAAAGCCCATGAGGCTTTAGGAAGGTGCAAAAGGTGTTTTGCGGAAGCCAGGGGCCAGACGCCAAGGACCCTGACGTGTGGGGCCAGACGTTGAGGACCTTGGCGTCTGGTCCTGGAGTCTGAGGAGGACTCTTGCCTTGCGGGCAAACCGACCTTGAGGAGGATTTTTCTCCAAGTTTCGACCCCAGGGCTCAGCATATAAATAAAGGGGCGGGGCTAGCACTTGGGACACATCAAGAAACCCTAAGCCACGTGTTGCCTCTCCTCTAGTTCGTAGTTTCTCCTCTATATCGGTTTTAGCGGTGCTTAGGCGAAGCCCTGCTGGAATAGCTCCACCACAATCGCCGCAATGTCGTCGCGCTGCCGGAGAACTCTTCTACCTCTCCGCTCCCTCTTGCTGGATCAAGAAGGCGGAGATCGTCATCGAGCCATACGTGTGCTGAATGCGGAGGTGCCTCCGTTCGGCGCTAGATCAGAAGGATCGTGATCAAGATCACGAGACGATTCGTGATTGGATCACGGGACGGATCGTGATGAGATCGCGGGAAGGATCGTGGTTGGATCGCGAGATGGATCATGATGGGATCGCGGGACGCTCGACGATTTGGATCGCGAAGACGTTCGACTACATCAACCGCGTTTCTTAACGCTTCCCGCTTAGCGATCTACAAGGGTATGTAGATCCACTCTCCCTCTCGTAGATGCTCATCACCATGGATAGATCTTGCATGTGCGTAGGAAATTTTTTGTTTCCCATGCAACGTTCCCCAACACTTTAGTTCATGTTAGGTATCCAATTTTTATTACTCATGTTGGTATTTATGATGATGATACACTTAAATTATATACATTTTATTACTCATGTTGGTATTTATGTTGTACTAATTTCATTTACTCTTTATCATGGCAGGTGTTGAAAGATGGTGGGAAAGGTCGAGAGAACTCCGAGGCTCCTTCTTCGTCGGCGGGTGGTGGGATGGGTACTCCCATTCCTGCCTCGTCTCTCCGGAGAGCATTGCTCTCTACTCTGCATGGAGTGCCCACTGTTGGAAATATGCCCTAGAGGCAATAATAAAATGGTTATTATTGTATTTCCTTGTTCATGATAATTGTCTATTGTTCATGCTATAATTGTGTTAACCGGAAACCATAATACATGTGTGAATACATAGACCACAACATGTCCCTAGTGAGCCTCTAGTTGACTAGCTCGTTGATCAATAGATGGTCACGGTTTCATGGCCATGGACATTGGATGTCATTGATAACGGGATCACATCATTAGGAGAATGATGTGATGGACAAGACCCAATTCTAAGCATAGCACAAGATCGTGTAGTTCGTTTGCTAAAGCTTTTCAATGTCAAGTATCGTTTCCTTAGACCATGAGATTGTGCAACTCCCGGATACCATAGGAATGCTTTGGGTGTGCCAAACGTCACAACGTAACTGGGTGGCTATAAAGGTGCACTACGGGTATCTCCTAAAGTATCTGTTGGGTTGGCATGAATCGAGACTGGGATTTGTCACTCCGTGTGACGGAGAGGTATCTCTGGGCCCACTCGGTAAGACATCATCATTATGAGCTCAATGTGACTAAGGAGTTAGTCACGGGATGATGTATTATGGAACGAGTAAAGAGACTTGCCGGTAACGAGATTGAACAAGGTATGGGGATACCGACGATCGAATCTCGGGCAAGTATCATACCGATAGACAAAGGGAATTGTATACGGGATTGATTGAATCCTTGACATCGTGGTTCATCCGATGAGATCATCGTGGAGTACGTGGGAGCCAACATGGGTATCCAGATCCCGCTGTTGGTTATTGACCGGAGAGGTGTCTCGGTCATGTCTACGTGTCTCCCGAACCCGTAGGGTCTACACACTTAAGGTTCGATGACGCTAGGGTTATAGGGAAAAGGTATACGTGATTACCGAAGGTTGTTCGGAGTCCCGGATGAGATCCCAGACGTCACGAGGAGCTCCGGAATGGTCCGGAGGTAAAGATTGATATATAGGAAGTCCAGTTTTGGTCACCGGAAAGTTTTCGGGCTCATCGGTAGTGTACCGGGAGTGCCGGGAGGGTGCCGGATGACCCCCGGGAGGGGTGTGACGACCAAAGGACCACATGGGCTGTTAGATAAAGTGTGCCAGCCCTTATTGGGCTGGGCAAGACTTTTGCTAAAGGCCCATGCGGCTGGAGATAAGGAGATAAGGCAAAAAGGATTTAAAAGGAGGAGATCCACCTCCCTTGTGGGAGGTGGACTCTCCCTTTAATTCGGCCGGCCATCTCCTCTTTGGAGTAGAGGCCAAGCCAGCCCTCCACGTCCCTCCTCCTATATATACTTGAGGTTTTGGATGTTTTGAGACAAGATTTGATCTCTCTCTCTCACGGCGAAGCCCTACCTCTCTTCTTCCTCCTCCGCAGCGCTTAGGCGAAGCCCTGTCGGAATACCTTGCTACTCCACCACCACCACGCCGTCGTGCTGCTGTTGGAGCCCTTCCCCAACCTCTCCTTCCTCCTTGCTGGATCAAGGTGTTGGAGACGTCACCGGGCTGCACGTGTGTTGAACGCGGAGGTGCCGTCCGTTCGGCACTTGATCGGATCTACCGCGATCTGAATCGCTGCGAGTACGACTCCATCAACCGCGTTCTTGTAACGCTTCCGCTTAGCGATCTTCAAAGGTATGAAGATGAAATCTCTCCCCTCTCGTTGCTGGTTTCTCCATAGATAGATCTTGGTGAACGTAGGAAAATTTTGATTTACTACTACGTCTACCAACAGTGGCATCATGAGCTAGGTCTATGCGTAGAATCTATGCACGAGTAGAACACAAAGCAGTTGTGGGCGTCGAGTTTGTTAATTTGCTTGCCGCTACTAGTCTTATCTTGATTCGGCGGTATTGTGGGATGAAGCGGCCCGGACCAACTTTACACGTACGCTTACGTGAGACCGGTTCCACCGCCTGACATGCACTAGATGCATAAGGTGGCTAGCGGGTGTCTGTCTCTCCTACCTTAGTCGGATCGGATTCGATGAAAAGGGTCCTTATGAAGGGTAAATAGCAATTGGCAAATCACGTTGTGGTGTTGGCGTAGGTAAGAAACGTTCTTGCTAGTAACCTATAGCAGCCACGTAAAAACTTGCAACTACAAATTAGAGGACGTCTAACTTGTTTTTGCAGCATATGCCGTGTGATGTGATATGGCCAAAAGGATGTGATGTGATGCATTGTGATGTATGAGATTGATCATGTTCTTGTAATAGGGTTCACGACTTGCATGTCGATGACTATGACAACCGGCAGGAGCCATAGGAGTTGTCTTATATTATTGTATGACCTGCGTGTCAATCATAAACGCCATGTAATTGCTTTACTTTATTGCTAAACGTTAGCTGTAGTAGTAGAAGTAATAGTTGGCGAGACAACTTCATGAAGACACAATGATGGAGATCATGATGATGGAGATCATGGTGTCGTGCCGGTGACAGTGATGATCATGGTGCCCCGAAGATGGAGATCGAAGGAGCAAGATGATATTGGCCATATCATGTCACTATATTGATTGCATGTGATGTTTATCATGTTTACATCTTATTTTCATAGAACGACGGTAGTAAATAAGATGATCTCTCAATAAAATTTCAAGAAAGGTGTTCACCCTAACTGTGCACCGTTGCTAAGGATCGTCGTTCCGAAGCACCACGTGATGATCGGGTGTGATAGGTTCTAACGTTCGCATACAACGGGTGTAAGCCAGATTTACACATGCGAAACACTTAGGTTGACTTGACGAGCCTAGCATGTACAGACATGGCCTCGGAACACGGAAGACCGAAAGGTCGAACATGAGTCGTATAGAAGATACGATCAACATAGAGATGTTCACCATGGATGACTAGTCCGTCTCACGTGATGATCGGACACGGGCTAGTTGACATGGATCATGTATCACTTGGAAGACTAGAGAGATGTCTATCTAAGTGGGAGTTCATTAATAATTTGATTAAGTGAACTTAATTATCATGAACTTAGTCTAAAAATGTCCTTGCAAATTATGTCGTAGATAGCTCGCGCTGTAGCTCCACAGTTTTATTGATACAATCCTAGAGAAAAGTAAGTTGAAAGTTGATGGTAGCAATAATGCGGACTGGGTCCGTGATCTGAGGATTGTCCTCATTGCTGCACAGAAAGCTTATGTTTTTGATGTACCGCTAACTGCACCACTCCCTCAAGTGTTGTCTGTAGATGTTGTGAACATATGACAGGCACTTTTTGGTGACTACGTGATAGTTCAATGCGTCATGCATTGCGGCTTAGAATTGAGGCTCCAAAATGTTTTGAACGTCACAGAACATATGAGATGTTCTAGGAGCTGAGATTGTGATCTCAAGCTCGTGCCTATGTTGAGAGGTATGAGACCTCCAACAAGATTCTTTGCCTGCAAGATAAAGGAGAATAGCTTAATCGGTGAGCGTGTTCTCAGATTGTCTGGGTGCTACAATCACTTGAATCAAGTGGGAGTTAATCTTCCAGATGAGATAGTGATTAATGCAGTTCTCCAAGTCACTGCCACCAAGCTACTAGAGCTTCGTGATGAACTATAACATGCCAGGGATGGATAAGATGATCCCTGAGTTGTTCGTGATGTTTGACACCACGAAGGTAGAAATCAATAAGGAGCATCAAGTGTTGATGGTTAAGTGAAAACCACTAGTTTCAAAAGGGGCAAGGGCAAGAAGGGAAAAACTTCAGGAATGGCAAGCCAGTTGTTGCTCTAGTGAAGAAACCCAAGGTTGAGCCCGAACCCGAGACTAAGTGCTTCTGTTATGAGGAGAATGTTCGCTGAAGCGGAAAAACCCTAGATGATTGGTGGATAAGAAGGCTGGTAATGTCAATGGAAGTATATTTGATATACGTGTTAGTGATGTGTACCTTGATGGTACTCCTAGTAGCACCTGGGTATTAGATACCGGTTCAGTTGCTAAGTGTTAGCAACTCGAAATAAAAGCTACGGAGTAAATGGAGACTAGCTAGGTGAAAGGTGACGATGTGTGTTGGAAGTATTTCCAAGATTGATGTGATCACCATCGCACGCTCTCTCTACCTTCAGGATTTGTGATAAACCTAAATAAATGTTATTTGGTGTTTGCGTTGAGCATAAACGTGATTAGATCATGATTAGTGCGATACGGTTATTCATATAAGTTAGAGAATAATGGTTATTCTGTTTACATGGATAATGCCTTCAATGGTCATGCACCCACTCGAAATGGTTTATCGAATCATGATCGTAGTAGTACACATATTCATAACATTGGTACCAAAAGATACAAAGTTAATAATGATAGTACCACATGCTTGTGGCACTGCCACGTAATGTCATATTGGTATAAATCGCATGAAGAAACTCCATGATGATGGATGTTTTTTGACTCACTCGATTTCGAATCGGTTGAGACATGCGAGCCATGCCTCTTGGGCAAGATGACTGAGACCCCGTCATCCAATATGATGGAGCGGGCAAGTGGCTTATTGGAATTAATACATGTTGATGTATGTGGTCCAATGAGTGTTGAAACACACAGTGGATATCGTTGTTTTTCTTTACCTTCACTGATGATTTGAGTAAATATGGGGATATTTACTTAATGAAACACGAATCTGAAATGTTTGAAAGGTTCAAGGAGTTTCAGAGTGAAGTTAAAGATCATCGTGACAAGAAGATAAATGTCTATGATATGATCATGGAGGTGAATATCTAAGTTACGAGTTTGGTATGCAATTTTAGACAATGTGGAAATTGTTTCACAGCTCACGCCTCCTGGAACACCATAGTGTGATGGTGTGTTCGAACGTCGTAGTCGTGCTCTATTGGATATAGTGAGTACTATGATGTCTCTTATCGTTTTACCACTATCGTTATGGGGTTATGCATTAAAGACAAATCCATTCACTTTAACAGGGCACCATCTAAGTCTGTTGAGATGACACCGTGAGAATTATGGTTTGACAGAAGCCTAAGCTGTCATTTCTTAATGTTTGGGGCTGCGACGCTTATGTGAAAATGGGTTTTTCACTTAGCGAGCTCGAACTCAAAGCAGACAAATGCATCTTCATAGAATACCCTAATGAGACATTGGGTATACCTTCTATCTCAGATCCAAGCGCAAAAGGTGTTTGTTGCTAAGAACGGGTCCTTTTTGAGAAAGAGTTTCTCTCGAAAGAATTGAGTGGGAGGAAGATAGAACTTGATAAGGTTGTTGAACCTTTGTTTCAACCAGAGAATGGCGCAACACAGAAAGATGTTTCTGTAGAGCCTACTTAGTTGAAAAGGAAGTTAATGATGATGATCATGAAGCTTCGGATCAAGTCACTATCGAACCTCGTAGGTCGACAAGGACGCGTACTGCTCCTGAGTAGTACGACAACCCTGTCTTGGAAATCATGTTGTTGGACAACGATGAACCTACGAACTATGGAGAAGCGATGGTGGGCCCGGATTCCAACAAATGGCTAGGAGTCATGAAATCCGAGAAAGGATCCATGTATGAAAACCAAGTATGGACTTTGGTAGACTTGCCTGTTGAATGGCGGGTCATTGAGTACAAATGGACCTTTGAGATAAACATAGACGCTAATGGTGAAATGTCACCGTTTATAAAGCTCGACTTGTCGCAAAGAAGTTTCCGCCAAGTTCAAGGAGTTGACTGCAATGAGATTGTCTCATCTGTAGCGATGCTAAAAGTCTATTAAAATTTTGTTAGCAGTTGCTGCATTTTTCGATTATGAAATCTGGCAGATGGATGACAAAACAAGGTTTCCGTAATGGTTTCTGTGAGGAAGAGTTGTATGTGATACAACCAGAAGGTTTTGTCAATCCTAAGGATGCTAATAATATGCAAACTCCAGCGATCCTTCTATGGACTGGAGCAAGTATCTCGGAGTTGGAATATATGCTTTGATGAGGTGATCAAAGTGTTTAAGTTTATACAAAGTTTATGAGAAACTTGTATTTGCAAGAAAGTGAGTGGGAGCACTATGGAATTTCTTATAAGAATATGTAGTTGACATATTATTGATCGGAAATGATGTAGAATTTCTGGAAGAGCATGAAGGGTTGTTTGAAAAGTTTTGTTTTTCAAAGGAAGACCCAGATAAAGCTACTATTTTATTGAGCATCAAGATCTATAGGGATAGATCTATTCGCTTGATAAGTTTTTTCGACGAAGACATACCTTGACAAGTTTTTGAAGGAGTTCAAAATAGATGGGTCAAAGAAGGAGTTCTTGACTGTATTGTAAGGTGTGAAATTGAGTAAGACTCAATACCCGACCACGGCAGAAGATAAAGAAGAGATGAGTGTCATCTCCTATGCTTTAGCCATAGGCTCTATATAGTATGCCATGCTGTGTACCGCACCTGTGTGTGCCTTGCCATGAGTCTGTCAAGGGGTACAAGAGTAATCCAAGAGTGGATCACTAGACAGCGGTCAAAGTTAGCCTTAGTAACTTGAGAACTAAGGAAATATTTCTCGATTATGGAGGTGATAAAGAGTTCATCGTAAAGTGTTACGATGATGCAAGCTTTAAAACCAATCCGGATGACTCTTAGTAGAAATCCAGCTACGTATTGTGGAGCAGCCATTTGGAATAGCTCCAAGTGGAGCATGGGAGTAGTATCTACAAATATGACATGGAAAGTTTGTAAGGTACACACGGATCTGAATGTCGCAGACCCGTTGACTAAAACCTCTTTCACGAGCAGGACATGAACAAACCCCAGAACTTATTGGGTGTTAATCACATGATGATATGATCACATGGTGATGTAAGTGTTAATCACATGGTGATGTGAACTAGATTATTGACTCTAGTGCAAGTGGGAGACTGTTGGAAATATGCCCTAGAGGCAATAATAAAATGGTTATTATTGTATTTCCTTGTTCATGATAATTGTCTATTGTTCATGCTATAATTGTGTTAACCGGAAACCATAATACATGTGTGAATACATAGACCACAACATGTCCCTAGTGAGCCTCTAGTTGACTAGCTCGTTGATCAATAGATGGTCACGGTTTCATGGCCATGGACATTGGATGTCATTGATAACGGGATCACATCATTAGGAGAATGATGTGATGGACAAGACCCAATTCTAAGCATAGCACAAGATCGTGTAGTTCGTTTGCTAAAGCTTTTCAATGTCAAGTATCGTTTCCTTAGACCATGAGATTGTGCAACTCCCGGATACCGTAGGAATGCTTTGGGTGTGCCAAACGTCACAACGTAACTGGGTGGCTATAAAGGTGCACTACGGGTATCTCCGAAAGTATCTGTTGGGTTGGCATGAATCGAGACTGGGATTTGTCACTCCGTGTGACGGAGAGGTATCTCTGGGCCCACTCGGTAAGACATCATCATTATGAGCTCAATGTGACTAAGGAGTTAGTCACGGGATGATGTATTACGGAACGAGTAAAGAGACTTGCCGGTAACGAGATTGAACAAGGTATGGGGATACCGACGATCGAATCTCGGGCAAGTATCATACCGATAGACAAAGGGAATTGTATACGGGATTGATTGAATCCTTGACATCGTGGTTCATCCGATGAGATCATCGTGGAGTACGTGGGAGCCAACATGGGTATCCAGATCCCGCTGTTGGTTATTGACCGGAGAGGTGTCTCGGTCATGTCTACGTGTCTCCCGAACCCGTAGGGTCTACACACTTAAGGTTCGATGACGCTAGGGTTATAGGGAAAAGGTATACGTGATTACCGAAGGTTGTTCGGAGTCTCGGATGAGATCCCGAACGTCACGAGGAGCTCCGGAATGGTCCGGAGGTAAAGATTGATATATAGGAAGTCCAGTTTTGGTCACCGGAAAGTTTTCGGGCTCATCGGTAGTGTACCGGGAGTGCCGGGAGGGTGCCGGATGACCCCCGGGAGGGGTGTGACGACCAAAGGACCACATGGGCTGTTAGATAAAGTGTGCCAGCCCTTATTGGGCTGGGCAAGACTTTTGCTAAAGGCCCATGCGGCTGGAGATAAGGAGATAAGGCAAAAAGGATTTAAAAGGAGGAGATCCACCTCCCTTGTGGGAGGTGGACTCTCCCTTTAATTCGGCCGGCCATCTCCTCTTTGGAGTAGAGGCCAAGCCAGCCCTCCACGTCCCTCCTCCTATATATACTTGAGGTTTTGGATGTTTTGAGACAAGATTTGATCTCTCTCTCACGGCGAAGCCCTACCTCTCTTCTTCCTCCTCCGCAGCGCTTAGGCGAAGCCCTGTCGGAATACCTTGCTACTCCACCACCACCACGCCGTCGTGCTGCTGTTGGAGCCCTTCCCCAACCTCTCCTTCCTCCTTGCTGGATCAAGGTGTTGGAGACGTCACCGGGCTGCACGTGTGTTGAACGCGGAGGTGCCGTCCGTTCGGCACTTGATCGGATCTACCGCAATCTGAATCGCTGCGAGTACGACTCCATCAACCGCGTTCTTGTAACGCTTCCGCTTAGTGATCTTCAAAGGTATGAAGATGCAATCTCTCCCCTCTCGTTGCTGGTTTCTCCATAGACAACCGCGGCCCCCGTGAGAGGAGGTCGACCCCCCGCGAAGAAGAGAGCTACTAAAGGTACACGTGGCCGTGGGAGAGGTAGGGTGGCTGCCACGTCTTCCTCGCCGCCACCCCCAGCCGATTCACTTGAGCACATGACTGTTAGGGTGGACCCATCTGAGGTGGAAGCTACACGGACTCTGGTTCACGAGCCTCAGGTCGACGAGCCTTCGACCCACGAGACTCGTGTCCCAAAGGCTTCATTCCAGGAGACTCCGGAGCAAAGAAGGGATGAGGGTACGTCCCAAGAGACCTAGTGAGATACCTATCATGATCTGGGTCAGCCGGAGCCAAGTGGCCATGCTGATAGCGACCAGGAGCTGGGTGAGGGGGCCACCGTCTACCGGCGTGGTAGTACGGGGCTCTCGCCCGTGCCGGCGACCTGCGAGCAGAGGTGGTCGATTCAGCCAAATGGGGAGAAGCAAGTTCATTTACTCTTATTTAGCCTTTTGCCCTCATGTTTTCTCAAATATGTAATGTGTTGGCTTTAATTTTTCATACTGCAGGGGTTGGATTGTTTCCAAGTGTGTCCGCAAGCCCAACAGCGTCCTTGGTGTGCTTTGCCGGCAAAACTTCTGGGGGTTTGTTACGTTGCCCAGTTGGGGTCGAGAGGTAGGAATGACCTGGGAGCACTACTTGGGTGCCCCGGCCCCGCCAGAGGTGGAGATTGATACGTCTCCAACATCTCTATAATTTTTGATCATTCCATGCTATTATATTATCTGTCTTGGATGTTTTATATGCATTAATATGCTATTTTATATTATTTTGGGACTAACCTATTAATCTAGAGCCTAGTGCCAGTTTATGTTTTTCCTTGTTTTTGAGTTTCGCAGATAAGGAATATTAAACGGAGTCCAAATTGAATAAAACATTCGGAAGGAATTTTTCTGGAACAAAAGGAATCTATGAGACTTGATAACCAAGGCGTAGGAGCCACCGTGGGGCCACAAGCCCTAGGGGCGCGGTCAGGGGGGTAGGCTGCGCTGGGCAGGCTTGTGGGCCAACGACAGCTCCCCTAACCCTAATCTTCGGCCTATAAATTCCCAAATATTCCATCATTATCAGAATGGGCCACGAAAACACTTTTCTGCCGCCAGAAGCCTCCGTTCCCGAGAGATCCAATCTTGGAGCCTTTTCCGGTAATCTACCAGAGGGGGATTCGATCACGGAGGGCATCTACATCAACTCCATTGCCCCTCCGATGATGCGTGAGTAGTTCACCACAGACCTACAGGTCCATAGCTAGTAGTTATATGGCTTCTTCTCTCTCTTTGCTTCTCAATATCATGTTCTTCATGATCTTCATGGAGATCTATCCGATGTAATACTCTTTTGCGGTGTGTTTCTCGAGATCCGATGAATTGTGGGTTTATGTTTAGATTATCCATGAATATTATTTGAGTCTTTCCTGAATTCTTATATGCATGGTTTCATATCTTTGCAAGTCTGTTCGAGTTATTGGTTTGGTTTGGCCAACTAGATTGGTAATTCTTGCAATAGGAGAAGTGCTTAGTTTTGGGTTCAATCTTGCGGTGTCCTCACCCAGTCACATAGTAGGGGTAGCGAGGCACGTATTGTATTGTTGCCATCAAGGGTAGAAAGATGGGGTTTTCATCATATTGCTTGAGTTTATCCCTCTACATCATGTCATCTTACTTAATGCGTTACTCTGTTCTTCATGAACTTAATACTCTAGATGGAGGCAGGAGTCGGTCGATGTGTGGAGTAATAGTAGTAGATGCACAATCGTTTCGGTCTACTTGTCACGGATGTGATGCCTATATGCATAATCATTGCCTTGGATATCTTCATAATTATTCGCTTTTCTATCAATTGCTCGACAATAATTTGTTCACCCACCGTAATACTTGCCATCATGAGAGAAGCCATCTAGCGAAACCTATGGCCCCCTGGTCTATTTTCCATATTATACTTTCAGATCTAAAAGCAAAAATACCAAAAATACTTGTTGCCCTATTTTTACTTTTAGTTTTACTTTCCGTTCAAGCATCCTATTATATCTATCTCTATTAGATCTCATCCTTGCAAGTAACCGTGAAGGGATTGACAACCCCTTTATAGCGTTGGGCGCAAGAGTTTGATTCTTTGTGTCGGTACATCTATTGGTGACTCGCTTGTATCTCCTACTGGATTGATACCTTGGTTCTCAAAAACTGAGGGAAATACTTATCTACTTTGATGCATCAAACCTTTCCTCTTTAGAGGAAACCAACGCATGCTCGAGAAGTAGCAAGAAGGATTTCTGGCGCCGTTGCCGGGGAGATACAAGTCAAGTCAAGATAAGAACTCTCTTGTCAACTTGCCAATTTCTGGTTTGGTTGCAGGGAGTGTTGGGGAACGTTGCATGGGAAACAAAAAATTTCCTACGCACACACGAAGATCTATCCATGGTGATGAGCATCTACGAGAGGGAGAGTGGATCTACATACCCTTGTAGATCGCTAAGCGGGAAGCGTTAAGAAACGCGGTTGGTGTAGTCGTACGTCTTCGCGATCCAAATCACCGTGTGTCCCGCGATCCAATCACGATCCGTCTCGCGATCCAATCACGATCTGTCCCGCGATCCGATCACGATCCGTCCCACGAACTTGATCACGATCCGTCTCACGAACTTGATCACGATCCTTCCGATCTAGCACCGAACGGACGGCACCTCCGTGTTCAACACACATATAGCTTGATGACGATCTCCACCGTCTTGATCCAGCAAGAAGGAGTGGAGAGGAAGAAGAGTTCTCCGGCAGCCTGACGGCGCTTCGGCGATGGTGGTGGAGCAATTTCGGCATGGCTTTGCCTAAGCACTTCAGAAAACCGATCTAGAGGAGAAACTATGCACTGGAGGAACGGGTAGCACGTGGCTGAAAATCTTGTGCAAAAACCCTCAATACCACCAGTATATATAGGAGGAGAGTAGGAGAGGAGGCAGCTTGGCCTCCAAGCCTCCTAGGCTTCGGCCGAACTAGGAGAGGAGGAGTCCACCTCCTCCACTCCTAGTAGGATTAGGATTCATCCTTTTTTTTCCTTTTTGCCTTTTTCCACCTTTTTCCTTTTGGGATTTCTTCTCCAACCACGTGGGCCTTGTGTGGGAGTTTCCACCAGCCCACTAAGGGCTGATATTCACTCTCCCACAGCCGATGAAGCCTCTTGGGTCGAAATACCCCTCCCGGAGGTCTCCCGGTACACTACCGATAAGCCCGGAACTTTTCCGGCGACCAAAACAGGACTTCCTATATATGAATCTTTACCTCCGGACCATTCCGGATCTCCTCGTGACGTCTAGGATCTCATCCGGGACTCCGAACAAACTTCATTCACCACCATACATAACTCTATACTATCGAAACGTCACCAAACCTTAAGTGTGCAGACCCTGCGGGTTCGAGAACTGTGTAGACATGACCGAGACACCTCTACGGTCAATAACCACTGGCGGGACCTGGATGTCCACATTGGTTCCTACATATTCTACAAAGATCTTTATCGGTTGAACCTCTATGTCAAGGATTCAGTTAATCCCGTATGATGTTCCCTTTGTTCTTCGGTATGTTACTTGCCCGAGATTCGATCGTCGGTATCTCCATACCTAGTTCAACCTCGTTACTGGCAAGTCTCTTTACTCGTTCCGTAATACAAGATCCCGTGACCAACACTTAGTCACATTGCTTGCAAGGCTTATTGTGATGTTGTATTACCGAGTGGGCCCTAAGATACCTCTCCGTCACACGGAGTAACAAATCCCACTCTTGATCCATGCCAACTCAACAGACACCCTCGGAGACACCTGTAGAGCACCTTTATAGTCACCCAGTTACGTTGTGACGTTTGATACACACAAGGTACTCCTCCGATATCTGTGAGTTGCATGATCTCATGGTCATAGGAACATATACTTGACATGCAGAAAACAGTAGCAATAAACTGACACGATCATAAGCTACGTTTGTAGTTTGGGTCTTGTCCATCACATCATTCTCCTAATGATGTGATCCCGTTATCAAATGACATCTCATGTCCATGGCTAGGAAACCTTAACCATCTTTCAATCAACGAGCTAGTTCACTAGAGGCATACTAGGGCCATTGTGTTTGTCTATGTATCCACACATGTATCCAAGTTTCCAATTAATACAATTATAGCATGGATAATAAACTATTATCATGAACAAGTAAATACAATAATAAACACTTTATTTATTGCCTCTAGGGCATATTTCCAACAGGGAGATCTACATCAAGCCTACCAAGTACCCATCACAAACTCATCTCTTGCATTAACATTATTTTCCATTTGCCTCTCGTTTTCCTCTCCCCCACTTCTAAAACGATTTTAAGAAAACACCAAAAAGATTTTCCTTTTTGTTTGCCCTTATTTCGCTTGACTTTTTGATTACCTGAACTATGTCGAACATCACCACATCCCCTTGTCACCGGACTTTGAAGTTTTTTACTTCAAACAAAAACAAGGGGAAAATTTGAAGGATGCTTGGTATAGGCTAATGGAATCTTATCGTGTTTCTAATCTAAAAGGGTATGCAAAAGTTTTTCTTAGGAACTTTTGCATTGGTTTAGATTTGCATCATAGGGAGCTTTTAGATTTTGCCTCAAAGAAAATTTTATTGAGCTTGACACGAATGCAGCCTATGAAGTTTTAGAAGGGATTTTGGGGGTTACTCCACCAAAAAAGGGGTTTGCTTTCTCTCGAGAGGGAGTTCAAGTTCTCGACAAATTGGTGACTTACATAAGCACTTGGTCGAGTTACAACAACATCATGTACCCCTCAAACATATTAACGGGAACCTTAATCGCTTGAATACTTTGATCACCCTTTGCAATAAGCGTTTGGACATTTTGTACACCAAGATGGATCCTCCCCCTACAAGTGGGGGAAATATGAAAGAACCTCCTAGATTTGATAAGGTCTTCACAAAAGTTGCCAATACCAAAGATGACAATACCTAGATTTATTGCGTTTTGCCTAGCTAGGGGCGTTAAACAATAGCGCTTGTTGGGAGGCGACCCAATTTTATTTTGCTTTCTGCTTTTTGCTTCTGTTTTGGTGTGTTTGGAACATTATTAATTATGTATTAATTTTGTTTTTGTGTTTTGATTAGTGTTTGAGCCAAGTAAAACCTTTGGGGTGATCTATGGTAGTTGTTGATTTGATCCTGCTGAAAAACAGAAACTTTTGCCCTCAGTCCATGAATTTTCCAATTTTTTCAGAGCATATAATTGATCTGAAATTCTTACACACGATTTATATACAAATTGCCCTGATTTTACTATTTTTTCAGAATTTTTAGAGTTCCATAAGTATTCGAAGTGTACAGACTGCTACAGACTGTTCTGTTTTTGACAGATTCTGTTTTCTTTGTGTTGTTTGCTTATTTTGATGTATCTATGGGTCGTATCGGGGGGTATGAGTCATGGAAAAGTTAGAATACAGTAGGTATTACACAAATATAAATAAATAATGAGTTCACAACATTACCTAAAGTGGAGATTTATTTTCCTTATACTAGCGGAACTTATGAGTTTTCTATTGAGTTTTGTGTTGTGAAGTTTTCAAGTTTTGGATGAAGATTTGATGGACTATGGAATAAAGAGTGGCAAGAGCCTAGGCTTGGGTATGCCCAAGGCAACCTAATTTATATTCAAGGATACCAAAAAGCCTAAGCTTGGGGATGCTCCGGAAGGCATCCCCTCTTTCTTTTTCAATCAATCGGTAAATTTACTTGAGGCTATATTTTTATTCACCACATGATATGTGTTTTGCTTGGAGCGTCTTGTATGATATGAGTATTTGCTTTTTAGTTTGACACAATCATCCTTGATGCACACATGTTTTGAGAGAGACACGCTGAATCGTGAATTTGTTAGAATACTCTATGTGCTTCACTTATATCTTTTGAGCTAGGCAATGTTGCTCTAGTGCTTCACTTATATCTTTATAGAGCATGGTGGTGTTATATTTTATAGAAATTATCGATCTCTCGTTCCTCACTTATATTATTTTGAGAGTTTCTTAAAACAGCATGGTAATTTGTTTAGGTTATGAATTTAGTCCTAATATAATGGGCATCCAAGAGGGATATAATAAAAACTTTCATATTAAGTGCATTAAAAACTATGAGAAGTTTGATTCCTTGCATATAGTTTTGAGATAATAGGGATGGTAATATGAGAGTTGCTAGTGAGTAGTTGTGAAATGGAAGAGATGTGTGTGTTAAAGCTTGTGATTCCCGTAGCATGCACGTATGTTGAACCATTATGTAACAAAGTAGGAGCATGATTTGTTTAATGATTGTCGACCTTTGTGTGAGGGTCGGGAGTGCGCGATGGTTAAATCCTACCATCCTCTCCCCTAGGATCATGCGTCTAATGCTTTGTTTGATAACTGATAGACTTTTGCAATAAGTATGTGGGTTCTTTATGACTAATGTCGAGTCCATTGATTATACGCACTCTCACCCTTCAACCTTTGTTAGCCTCTCTAGTACCACGCAAATTTCGCCGGTACACCAAACCCTCCTTCCTCAAAGCAGCCACCATATATTCCTCAAAACAGCCACCATACCTACCTATTATGGCATTTCCATAGCCATTCCGAGAAATATTTCCATGCAACTTCCACCATGTAGTTTTTCTATGACTTGCATCATCACTTCATATTGCATATAGAGTCATATATTGTCATAGGAATCGAGTTGTATTTTCTTTTTCTTTGAGTTATAAGTAAATAAAAGTGTGATGATTTTTCATTAATAGAACATTGTCCCATGAGAGAAAAGGATGATGGAGGCTATGACTCCCTCACAAGCTGGGATGAGTATCCGGACTTTACAAAAAATAAAAGAGGCCAGCGAAGCCCAAATAAAAAAAATAAAAGAGGCCAAATAAGCCCACCAAAAAGAAAAAATGATAGAAAGAGAGAAGGGACAATTGCTACTACCTTTTTCCACACTTGTGCTTCAAAGTAGCACCATGATCTTCATGATAGATAGTCTCCAATTTTGTCACTTTCATATAACTAGTGGATATTCATTATGCACGACCACTTAGTTTTCTTTTTGAGCTTTCATACACTTATAGCTCTAAGTGCATTAGTTGCATGGAAATCCCTACTCACTCACATTGATATCTATTGACGGGCATCTCCATAACCCGCTGATACGCCTAGTTTATGTGAGACTACCTTCTCCTTTTTCCCTTGCACCGCCTCCATATTCTATTCCACCTATAATGTTATATCCATGGCTCACGCTCATGTATTGCGTAAGTGTTGAAAAGGTTCGAGAACACCAAAAGTGTGAAACAATTGCTTGACTTGTTCATCGAGGTTGTGCATGATTTAGATACTTTGTGTGGGGAAGATGGAGCATAGCCAGACCATATGATTTTGTAGGGATAACTTTCTAAGGCCATGTTATTTCGAAAGGACACGACTACCTTGTTGGTGTGCTCGAAGTATTACTGTTTTTATGTCAATATTAGACTATTGCTTTGAATCTTACGGATCTAAATATTCATGCCACAATAAAGAATATTACATGGATAAATATGTTAGGTAGAATTCCACATCAAAAATTCTGTTTTTATCATTTACCTACTTGAGGACGAGCAGGAATTAAGCTTGGGGATGCTGATACGTCTCCAATGTATCTATAATTTTTGATTGTTCCATGCTATTATATTAGCTGTCTTGGATGTTTTATATGCATTAATATGCTATTTTATATTATTTGGGGACTAAACTATTAATCTAGAGCCTAGTGCCAGTTTTTATTTTTTCCTTGTTTTTGAGTTTCGCAGATAAGGGATATTAAACGGAGTCCAAACGGAATAAAACCTTCGAAAGGGATTTTTTGGAACAAAAGGAATCTACGAGACTTGAGAACCAAGGCAGAGGAGCCACCATGGGGCCACAAGCCCTAGGGGCATGGCCAGGGGGGTAGGCCGTGCTGGGCAGGCTTGTGGGCCCACGGCAACTCCCCTAACCCTAATCTTCGGCCTATAAATTCCCAAATATGCCATCATTATCAGAACGAGCCACGAAAACACTTTTCTGCCGCCAGAAGCCTCCGTTCACGAGAGATCCAATCTTGGAGCCTTTTCCGGTAATCTTCCAGAGGGGGATTCGATCATGGAGGGCATCTACATCAACTCCATTGCCCATCCGATGATGCGTGAGTAGTTCACCACAGACCTACAGGTCCATAGCTAGTAGCTAGATGGCTTCTTCTCTCTCTTTGCTTCTCAATACTCTTTTGTGGTGTGTTTGTTGAGATCCGATGAATTGTGGGTTTATGTTCAGATTATCCATGAATATTATTTGAGTCTTTCCTGAATTCTTTATGCATGATTTCATATCTCTGCAAGTCTCTTCGAGTTATTGGTTTGGTTGGTAATATTAGATTGGTAATTCTTGTAATAGGAGAAGTGCTTAGTTTTGGGTGCAATCTTGCGGTGTCCTCACCCAGTGACAAAGTAGGGGTAGCGCGGCACATATTATATTGTTGCCATCAAGGGTAGAAAGATGGGGTTTTCATCATACTGCTTGAGTTTATCCCTCTACATCATGTCATCTTACTTAATGTGTTACCCTGTTCTTCATGAACTTAATACTCTAGATGGAGGCAGGAGTCGGTCGATGTGTGGAGTAATAGTAGTAGATGCACAATCGTCTTGGTATACTTGTCACGAACGTGATGCCTATATGCATAATCATTGCCTTGGATATCTTCATAATTATTCGCTTTTCTATCAATTGCTCGACAGTAATTTGTTCACCCACCGTAATGCTTGCCATCATGAGAGAAGCCATCTAGTGAAACCTATGCCCCCCTGGTCTATTTTCCATATTATACTTTCAGATCTAAAACCAAAAATACCAAAAATACTTGCTGCCCTATTTTTACTTTTAGTTTTACTTTCCGTTCAAGCATCCTATTATATCTATCTCTATTAGATCTCATCCTTGCAAGTAACCGTGAAGGGATTGACAACCCCTTTATAGCGTTGGGTGCAAGAGTTTGATTCTTTGTGTAGGTACATCTGTTGGTGACTCGCTTGTATCTCCTACTGGATTGATACCTTGGTTCTCAAAAACTGAGGGAAACACTTATCTACTTTGCTGCATCAAACTGTTCCTCTTCACGGGAAACCAACGCATGCTCGAGAAGTAGTAGAGATCGACGGTGTTTTGTGACACACGAGGGCCGACATGGTGATCACACAGTTTTGGGTAATTTCTATTGGGGAACGTCGCATGGGAAACAAAAAATTTCCTACGCACACGCAAACCTATCCATGGTGATGAGCATCTACGAGAGGGAGAGTGGATCTACATACCCTTGTAGATCGCTAAGCGGGAAGCGTTAAGAAACGCGGTTGGTGTAGTCGAACATCTTCGCGATCCAAATCGCCGAGCGTCCCGCGATCTCATCACGATCCGTCCCGCGATCCAATCACGATCCGTCCCGTGAACTCATCACGATCCGTCCCGCGATCTCATCACGATCCGTCTCACGATATTGATCATGATCTGTCCCGCGAACTCATCACGATCCGTTCCGCGATCTCATCACGAACTGTCTCGCGATCTCGATCACGGTCCTTCCGATCTAGCGCCGAACGGACGGCACCTCCGCGTTCAGCACACGTGCAGCTTGATGACGATCTCCACCGGCTCGATCCAGCGAGAGGAGGTGGAGAGGAGAGAGAGTTCACCGGCAGCGTGACGGCGCTCCGGTGATGGTGGTGGAGTGATTCCGGCAGGGCTTCGCCTAAGCGCTGCGGAAAACCGATCTAGAGGAGAAAATGTGCACCGGTGAAACGGGTAGCACGTGGCCGGAAATTCTGTCCAAAAACCACCCAATCCACTAGTATATATTGGAGGAGAGGATAGGAGAGGCAGCCAAGGCCTTTGGGTCAGCCGAAATAGGAGGTGGGAGCAATCCTACTTCACCTCCAATCCTAGTTGGAGTAGGATTGCCTCCTATTGGCTGATTTTCCACTTTTTGCTTTAGGACTTTCTCTCCTGCGCCATGGGCCTTTGTGGATGTTTTCCCAGCCCACTAAGGGCTGGTTATTATTCTCCCACAGCCCATGGACCTCTTGGGGTCGAAATACCCCTCCCGGAGGTCCTCCGGTACACTACCGGCACTCCCGGTACAATACCGATACTCCCGGTACACTACCGATGAGCCCGAAACTTTTCCGGAAACCAAACTGGGACTTCCTATATATGAATCTTTACCTTCGGACCATTCCGGAGCTCCTCGTGACGTCCGGGATCTCATCCGAGACTCCGAACAACCTTCGGTCACCACCATACATAACTCTACACTACCGAAACGTCACCGAACCTTAAGTGTGCAGACCCTGCGGGTTCGAGAACTATGTAGACATGACCGAGACACCTCTACGGTCAATAACCAATGGCGGGACCTGGACGTCCACATTGGTTCCTACATATTCTACGAAGATCTTTATCGGTCGAACCTCTATGTCAAGGATTTAGTTAATCCCGTATATCGTTCCCTTTGTTCTTCGGTATGTTACTTGCCCGAGATTTGATCGTCGGTATCTCCATACCTAGTTCAACCTCGTTACCGGAAAGTCTCTTTACTCATTCCGTAATACAAGATCCCGCAACTAACAATTAGTCACATTGCTTGCAAGGCTTATTGTGATGTTGCATTACCGAGTGGGCCCCGAGATACCTCTCTGTTACACGGAGTAACAAATCCCAGTCTCGATCCATGCCAACTCAACAGACACCATCGGAGATACCTGTAGAGCACCTTTATAGTCACCCATTTACGTTGCGACGTTTGATACACACAAGGCACTCCTCCGATATCCGTGAGTTGCATGATCTCATGGTCATAGGAACATATAATTGACATGCAGAAAACAGTAGCAATAAACTGACACGATCATATGCTATGTTTGTAGTTTGGGTCTTATCCATCACATCATTCTCCTAATGATGTGATCCCGTTATCAAATGACATCTCATGTCCATGGCTAGGAAACCTTAACCATCCTTTGATCAACGAGCTAGTCCATTAGAGGCATACTAGGGACATGGTTTTGTCTATGTATCCACACATGCATTTAAGTCTCCGATCAATACAATTATAGCATGGATAATAAACGATTATCATGAACAAGGAAATATGATAATAACTAATTTATTATTGCCTCTAGGGCATATTTCCAACAGTCTCCCACTTGCACTAGAGTCAATAATCTAGTTACATCACCATGTGATTCGCATTGTTATGAATCTAACACCCAATGAGTTCTGGGGCTCGATCATGCTTTGCATGTGAGAGAGGTCTTATAGTCAACGGGTCTACGATATTCAGATCCGTGTGTACTTTGCATATCTCTATGTCAAACCGTAAACACTGCTACCACACTCCACTTGGTACTATTTCCAAATGGCTGCTCCACTATACGTATCCAGATTGCTACTACTAGTCATCCGGATAGGTGTTAAAGCTTGCATCGGCGTAACTCTTTACGACGAACTCTTTATCACCTCCATAATCAAGAAACATTTCCTTAGTCCTCTGATTACGAAGGATAATTCCGACCGCTGTCCAGTGATCCACTCCTGGACCACTCTTGTACCCCTTGACAGACTCATGGCAAGGCACACATAGGTGCGGTACACAGCATGGCATAATATAGAGCCTATGGCTAAGGCATAGGGGACGACGTTCGTCCTTTCTCTTTCTTCTGCCGTTGTCGAGCTTTGAGTCTCACTCAACTTCACACCTTACAAATCAGACGAGAACTATTTCTCTGGCTGATCCATTTTGAACTCTTTCAAAATCTTGTGAAGGTATGCACTCATTGAAAGTCTCATCAAGCATCTTGATCTATCTCTATAGATTTTGATGCTCAACAATTAGGTAGCTTTATCCAGGTCTTCCTTTGAAAATCACTTTCCAAATAACTGTTTTATGCTTTCCAGAAACTCTACATTATTTCTGAACAACAATATGTCATCCACATATACTTATCAGAAATTCTATAGTGCTCCCACTCACTTTATTGCAAATACAGGTTTCTCATAAACTTTGTATAAACATCAAAACTTTGATCACCTCATCAAAGCGTATATTCCAACTCCGAGATGCTTGCTTCAGTCCATGGAAGGATCACCGAAGCTTGCACACCTTTTAGCATCCTTAGGCCTGACAAAACCTTCTGGTTGTATCACATACAACCTTTCCTCAAGTAAACCATTAAGGAAACGATGTTTTGACATCCATCTGCCAGATTTCATAATTGAAAACACAGCAACTGCTAACATAATTCCAACAGACTTTTAGCATCGCTACAAGTGAGAAAGTCTCATCGTAGTCAACTCCTTGAACTTGTCACAAACATCCTTGCAACAAGTCGAGCTTTACAAATAGTGACATTCACCATCAATGTCTGTCTTCATTTTAAAGATCCATTTGTACTCAACGACCTGCCGTCCAACGAGCAAGTCTACCAAAGTCTACACTTGGTTTTAATACATGGATCCTATCTCGGATTTCATGGCCTCCAACCATTTGTCGGAATCCGGGCCCATCATCGCTTCTCCATAGCTCGTAGGTTCATCGTTGTCCAACAACATGACCTCCAAGACAGAGTTGTCGTACCACTTAGGAGCAGTACACATCCTTGTCGACCTACGAAGTTTGATAGTAACTTGATCCTGAAGCTTCATGATCATCATCATTAACTTCCTCTTCAACTAACGTAGGCTTCACAGTAACATCTTTCTGCGCTGCGCTACTCTCTGGTTGAACAAAGGTTTAACAACCTCATCAAGTTCTATCTTCCTCCCACTCAATTCTTTCGAGAGAAACTTTTTCTCGAGAAAGGACCCAGTTCTAGCAACAAACACTTTGCACTGGGATCTGAGATAGAAGGTATACCCATCTGTTCTTAGGGTATTCTATGAAGATACATTTGTCCGCTTTGGGTTCTAGCTTATCATGTGAAAACATTTTCCACACAAGCATCGCAGCCCCAAACATTAAGAAATGACAGCTTAGGTTTCTATCAAACCATAATTCACATGGTGTCATCTCAACTGATTTAGATGATGCCCTATTTAAAGTGAATGTAGTTGTCTCTAATGCATAACCCCAAAAATTATAGTAGTAAAACGATAAGAGACATCACAGTATGCACTATATCAATAGAGCATGACTATGATGTTCGGACACACCATCACACCATGGTGTTCCAGGTGGCGTTAGTTGTGAAACAAATTTCACGTTGTCTTAAGTTGTATGCCAAACTCGTAACTCAGATATTCACCTCCACGATCATATCGCGGTCATTTTTATCTTCTTGTCACGATGATCTTTAAACTTCACTCTGAATTTGCTTGAACCTTTCAAACGATTCAGACTTGTGTTTCATTAAGTAAATATACACTATATCTACTCAAATCATCAGTGAAGGTAAGAAAATAACGATATCCACTGCATGCTACAAGACTCACTAGATTGCATACATGAACATGTATCATTTCCAATGAATCACTTGCCCGCTCCATCCAACGGGGTCCTTTAGTCATCTTGCCCAAGAGGCATGGTTCGCATGTCTCAACCGATTCGAAATCGATGAGTCCAAATATCCATCAGCACGGAGTTTCTACATGCGCTTTATACCAATATGACATTTAGCAGCAGTGCCACAAGTATGTGGTACTATCATTATTAACTTTGTATCTTTTAACATCAATGTTATGGACATGTGTACTACTACGATCAAGATTTCAACAAACCATTCTCACTGGGTGCATGACCATTGAAGGTATTATTCATGTAACCAGAATAACTATTATTCTCTGACTTAAATGAATAATTGTATTGCAATAAACACGATCTAATCACGTTCATGCTTAACGTAAACACCAAATAGCATTTATTTAGGTTCGTCACTAATCCCGAAGGTAGAGAGAGCGTGCGATGTTGATCACATCAACCTTGGAAACATTTCCAACACACATCGTCACCTCACCCTTAGCTAGTTCTCCGTTTATTCCGTAGCTTTTATTTCGAGTTACTAACATTTAGCAACCGAACCGGTATCCAATACCCAGGTGCTACTAGGAGTACTAGCAAGGTACACATCAATAACTCGTATATCAAATATACTTCTGTCGATGTTGCCAGCCTTCTTATCTACCAAGTATCTAGGGTTGTTCCGCTTCAGCGACCTCTCACCTCATAATAGAAGCACTTAGTCTCGGGTTTGAGTTCAACTTTGGGTTGCTTCACTGGAGTAGCAACTGACTTGCTATCCATGAAGTTTCCCTCCTTGCTCTTGCCCTTTTCGAAACTAGTGGTTTGATTAACCATCAACACTTGACGCTCCTTCTTGATTTCTACCTTCGCGGTGTCAAACATCGCGAACAACTCAGGGATCAATACTTCTATCCCTGGTGTATTATAGTTCATCACTAAGTTCTAGTAGCTTTAGTGACAGTGACTTGGAGAACTATATCAATCACTATCTTATCTAGAAGATCAACTCCCACTTGATTCAAGCGATTGTAGTACCCAGACAATCTGAGTACATGCTCAACGATTGAGCTATTCTCCTTCATCTTACAAGCAAAGAATCCTGTTGGAGATCTCATATCTCGCAACAAAGGCACGAGCCTGAGATCACAATCTCTGCTCTAGAACATCTCATATGTTCCGTGACGTTCAAAACGTTTTGGAGCCTCAATTCTAAGCCGTAATGCATGACGCACTAAACTATCAAGTAGTCATCGAAACGTGCCTGTTAGATGTTCACAACATCTATAGACGACGCTAGAGGGGGTGGCGCACCGAGCGGTGCATTAAGGACATAAGCCTTCTGTGCAGCAATGAGGACAATCCTCAGATCACGGACCTAGTCCGCAATTTTGCTACCAACATCTTTCAATTCTATTTCTCTAGGAACATATAAAAATACAAGGGAGCTACAGCGCGAGCTAGTAATCTACAACATAATTTGCAAAGACACTTTGACTATGTTCATGATAATGAGTTCAATTAATCATATTACTTAAGAACTCCCACTCAAATTGACATCCCTCCGATCATTCGAGTGATACATGATCCAAATTCACCAACTCAAGTCCGATCATCACGTGAGTTGAGGTGGCTGCAATGGTGAACATCATTATGTTGATCATATCTACTATATGACTCATGTTCGACCTTTCGGTCTCTCGTGTTCCGAGGCCATGTCTGTACATGCTAGGCTCGTCAAGTTTAACCCGAGTGTTCTGCGCGTGCAAATCTGGCTTGCACCCGTTGTATGTGAACGTAGAGTCTATCACACCCGATCATCACGTGGTGTCTCAACACGACGAACTTTCGCAACGGTGCACACTCGGGGAGAACACAGTTCATCTTGAAATTCAAGTGAGGGATCACCTTATAATGCTACCGCCGTACTAAGCAAAACAAGGTGCATAAAAGGATTAACATCTCATGCAATTCATAAGTGACATGATAAGGCCATGAACTTGTGTTTAAGATCTCCATCTTCGAAACACCGGCATGATCTCCATCGTCACCGGCACAACACCATGATCTCCATCATCTTGATCTCCATCAATGTGTTGCCATTGGGGTTGTCACGCCCTGCATGCTTCTACTACTATTGCTACCGTAGCGATAAAGTAAAGCATTACATAGCGCTTAATGATTGACACGCAGGTCATACAACAATTAAAGACAACCCTATGGCTCCTGCCGGTTGCCGTACTCATCGACATGCAAGTCGTGATAATCTATACATCACATGATCATCTCATACATCACATATATCTCATCATGTAATTGGCCATATCACATCACAACATACCCTGCAAAAACAAGTTAGACGTCCTCTAATTGTTGTTGCATATTTTACGTGGCTGCTATGGGTATCTAGCAAGAACGATTCTCACCTACGCATAAACCACAACGGTGATACACTAGTTTGCTTTTCAACCTTCTCAAGGACCGCCTTTGTCGAATCCGATCCAACTAAAGTGAGAGAAACTGTCACCCGCAAGCCATCTAGGCAACAAGTTGCGTCGAGGGAACCGGTCTCTCGTAAGCGTACGAGTAATGTTGGTCCGGGCCGCTTCATCTCACAATCCCGCTGAACCAAAATACGACCAAGGGAGGAAGGAATCTAAGCATCAATGCCCACAAACCTTTTGTGTTCTACTCGAGATCTCATCGAACCATCAACCTAGCTCATGATGCCACTGTTGGGGAACGTCGCATGGGAAACAAAAATTTTCCTACGCACACGCAAATCTATCCATGGTGATGAGCATCTACGAGAGGGAGAGTGGATCTACATACCCTTGTAGATCGCTAAGCGGGAAGCGTTAAGAAACGCGGTTGGTGTAGTCGAACATCTTTGCGATCCAAATCGCCGAGCGTCCCGCGATCTCATCACGATCCGTCCCGCGATCCAATCACGATCCGTCCCGTGAACTCATCACGATCCGTCCCGCGATCTTATCACGAGCCGTCTCACGATATTGATCATGATCTGTCCCGCGAACTCATCACGATCCGTTCCGCGATCTCATCACGAACTGTCTCGCGATCTCGATCACGGTCCTTCCGATCTAGCGCCGAACGGACGGCACCTCCGCGTTCAGCACACGTGCAGCTTGATGACGATCTCCACCGTCTCGATCCAGCGAGAGGAGGTGGAGAGGAGAGAGAGTTCACCGGCAGCGTGACGGCGCTCCGGTGATGGTGGTGGAGTGATTTCGGCAGGGCTTCGCCTAAGCGCTGCGGAAAACCGATCTAGAGGAGAAACTGTGCACCGGTGAAACGGGCAGCACGTGGCCGGAAATTCTGTCCAAAAACCACCCAATCCACTAGTATATATAGGAGGAGAGGAGAGGAGAGGCAGCCAAGGCCTTTGGGTCGGCCGAAATAGGAGGTGGGAGCAATCCTACTTCACCTCCAATCCTAGTTGGAGTAGGATTGCCTCCTATTGGCTGCTTTTCCACTTTTTGCTTTAGGACTTTCTCTCCTGCGCCATGGGCCTTTGTGGCTGTTTTCCCAGCCCACTAAGGGCTGGTTATTATTCTCCCACAGCCCATGGACCTCTTGGGGTCGAAATACCCCTCCCGGAGGTCCTCCGGTACACTACCGGCACTCCCGGTACAATACCGATACTCCCGGTACACTACCGATGAGCCCGAAACTTTTCCGGAAACCAAACTGGGACTTCCTATATATGAATCTTTACCTTCGTACCATTCCGGAGCTCCTCGTGACGTCCGGGATCTCATCCGGGACTCCGAACAACCTTCGGTCACCACCATACATAACTCTACACTACCGAAACGTCACCGAACCTTAAGTGTGCAGACCCTGCGGGTTCGAGAACTATGTAGACATGACCGAGACACCTCTACGGTCAATAACCAATGGCGGGACCTGGACATCCACATTGGTTCCTACATATTCTACGAAGATCTTTATCGGTCGAACCTCTATGTCAAGGATTTAGTTAATCCCGTATATCGTTCCCTTTGTTCTTCGGTATGTTACTTGCCCGAGATTTGATCGTCGGTATCTCCATACCTAGTTCAACCTCGTTACCGGAAAGTCTCTTTACTCGTTCCGTAATACAAGATCCCGCAACTAACAATTAGTCACATTGCTTGCAAGGCTTATTGTGATATTGCATTACCGAGTGGGCCCCGAGATACCTCTCCGTTACACGGAGTAACAAATCCCAGTTTCGATCCATGCCAACTCAACAGACACCATCGGAGATACCTGTAGAGCACCTTTATAGTCACCCATTTACGTTGCGACGTTTGATACACACAAGGCACTCCTCCGATATCCATGAGTTGCATGATCTCATGGTCATAGGAACATATAATTGACATGCAAAAAACAGTAGCAATAAACTGACACGATCATATGCTATGTTTGTAGTTTGGGTCTTATCCATCACATCATTCTCCTAATGATGTGATCCCGTTATCAAATGACATCTCATGTCCATGGCTAGGAAACCTTAACCATCCTTTGATCAACGAGCTAGTCCATTAGAGGCATACTAGGGACATGGTTTTGTCTATGTATCCACACATGCATTTAAGTCTCCGATCAATACAATTATATCATGGATAATAAACGATTATCATGAACAAGGAAATATGATAATAACTAATTTATTATTGCCTCTAGGGCATATTTCCGACAGTCTCCCACTTGCACTAGAGTCAATAATCTAGTTCACATCACCATGTGATTTGCATTGTTATGCATCTAACACCCAATGAGTTCTGGGGCTCGATCATGCTTTGCATGTGAGAGAGGTCTTATAGTCAACGGGTCTACGATATTCAGATCCGTGTGTACTTTGCATATCTCTATGTCAAACCGTAACCACACATGTATCTGAGTTTCCGATCAACACAGTTATAGCATGGATAATAAACGATTATCATGAACAAGGAAATATGATAATAACTAATTTATTATTGCCTCTAGGGCATATTTCCAACAATTTCTCCTTTACACAATTAAAAATCAACAATAGGTAGTTATTGTACTAATCAGTGTTGTCTCGTTTGGAGACCCTCTAAATGTGTGAGGAGCGATACGAGGAGGCCGCGACACAAGTTATCGAAACCGAATGCCGCCGCCTACTTCAAAACTGGCGGCACGAGGCTCGGGTGCAGGCTGTTCGAGACTACTACACCTCGCGGCATATTAGGAAGGAAAAGGCGAAGTGCTGCAATTCTAAGATGGATAAGGAGCATTACATGATGGTAATTACATATTATTAAGGCCTTGTAGTTAGTTTTCTTGATTTGATTCTTACATGTAGCGCTCAAATTTCTCTTTATTAACTTAGGTGCCCTCGAGATGGTGTGTGGATAAGATGGATTGTTGGGAGGTGTTGGTGGATCAGTGGTGCTCCGAAAAGTGGGAGGCCAACCACAACACTACCAAGGAGAGGCGTGGCAAAATGGTTAGTGTGCCACACCATCAAGGGAGCGTCAACTTAAATGAGTTTGGTGAGAATTGGGTATGTGGTTTGCTTCATGACTCATGCAATTCATTCTTAATGCTAGCTTGATCCCTTTACTAATACTTTTTTCCTCTCTCTCTCTTTTAGGCGCGTCACAATAAGACGGAGGTGCCAGAGATGTATGACCTCTATGCGATGGCCCATACTGCCTCGTACAAGAAGGTCATGGCATTCTCTGAGTTTGACCTCAATCATCCCGAAAACGTCACCAACATCTCCTCCCACCACAAGCTCGTGAAGTACAGAGATCACAGGAAGGCGAGGAAAGTGGAGGACTTTAACCCGAGCCAGGTGCCTATTGATGTAGAGCTAGGGATGATAGATGACAACGGGAGGCCTCATGGCTCGATTGCCATTGGAGACGGCCTTATACGTTGTCCTAGAACTCTCCAGCAGATAAAGGTACGCCAAACGAGCTCCTGTCCTGAGATAACACCTCGTCCACGGCCAGTTGATCTCGCCATCGAGGTTAGTTTAATGGACTTAACTATCTTTCTGCATTACGTTGTGTGTGTGAACCAATATGATTACAATGCTAACAATGAGTTGTGTTGTAGGCTGCTAATCTGAAAGAGAGAGAGGCAACGCAGGCGCTTTTGGCGGCGAAGGATAAGGAGATGAAGGAGATGGAGGAGAGGACAACTGCGTTGATGGAGGCGGAGAGGGCATGGAATGATGCGTCTAACAGGTCCATGTACGAGCTCTTCATGGTAAGTTTCTTCTTCATATTTGTCAAATCTTGCATTTTAATGTTCGTTTCATTAATAACTAAAAGTTTGACTTGTCGAAACCAAATGTAAAGTCTATGTGCGAGAAGACCGACCACGTCCCTCCGGCGATGCCAGTCATTAACATGGCGGGGACAGTGAGTTTCATTTCAATAAGTGATCTTTTGAGTGTCATCATGCTAACGACACATTGCAAATGATGTTTGGTGCAGAATATCTCCCGAAATGCATCGCACGACCCTTCTATAGGGCAGCCTTCTCTAGGTGAAACAAGCCAGAGCCACCGTGCTTTAGCTTCGTGCTGACGAGAATGGTATGTTTTTTCTAGTGTTTTGCTTAACAACCACATAATGATGGTTACTTACCTTACCTTACCTCCAAAATGACATATTTTACCCAAGTTAGCTCTAGAATGACCTATACTTAGCTTAGTTTCCTCCTAAATGACATAGTAAGCTAAATTAGCTCCAAAATGACCTATTTATCATAAATGTCCTATACTTAGCTTAGTTTCCTCCTAAATGACATAGTAAGCTAAATTAGCTCCAAAATGGCCTATTTTATCAAAAATGACCTATACTTAGCTTAGTTCTCTCCTAAATGACATAATAAACTTACCTAGCTCCAAAATGACCTATTGTACCTAGCTTAGCTATTAAATGACCTATACTTAGCTTAGTTAGCTCCAAAATGGCATAATAAGCATAGTTAGCTCCTAAATGACCTGTTTTTACCTAAGTTAGCTCTAAAGTTACATATAGTTAGCTTAGTTTCCTCCTAAATGACGTAGTAAGCTAAATTAGCTCCAAAATGGCCTATTTTATCAAAAATGACCTATACTTCGCTTAGTTAGCTCCAAAATGGCATAATAAGCTTAGCTAGCTCCAAAATGACCTATTTTACCAAAGTTAGCTAGCAAATGACCTATGATTAGCTTAGTTAGCTTCAAAATGGCATAATAAGCATAGTTAGCTCCTAAATACCTATTTTTACCTAAGTTAGCTCCAAAATGACATATATTTAGCTTAGTTTCCTCCTAAATGACATAGTAAGCCAAAATAGCTCCAAAATGGCCTATTTTATCAAAAATGTCCTATACTTAGCTTAGTTTCCTCCTAAATGGCATAATAAGCTTAACCATCTCCAAAATGACCTATTTTACCAAAGTTAGCTATTAAATGACCTATAATTAGCTTAGTTAGCTTCAAAATGGATAATACGCATAGTTAGCTCCTAAATGACCTATTTTGCCCTAAGTTAGCTCCAAAATGACATATATTTAGCTTAGTTTCCTCCTAAATGACATAGTAAGCTAAATTAGCTCCAAAATGGCCTATTTTATCAAAAATGTCCTATACTTAGCTTAGTTCACTCCTAAATGACATAATAAGCTTACCTAGCTCTAAAATGACTTATTTTACCCAACTTAGCTATTAAATGACCTATAATTAGCTTAGTTAGCTCCAAAATGGCATAATAAGCATAGTTAACTCCAAAATGACCTATTTTTTACTGAAGTTTGCTCTAAAATGACATATAGTTAGCTTAGTTTCTTCCTAAATGACGTAGTAAGCTAAATTAGCTCCAAAATGTCCTATTTTATCAAAAATGACATATACTTAGTTAAGTTCTATCATAAATGACATAATAAGCTTACTTAGTTCCCTTCTTCATCTAGTCTTCTTCTTCTAATTTTGGAGCTTCCCATTTTGCAGATTACATTCACTTCACAGAAGTTTGCATTGATGGAGTGCTTGGGTTACTTGTGTTTTTATTTTGTATCGATGAACAATGTGGCACTTGCTCCATATGGATATGAAACTATGTATGTATGGATGCAACTATTGTAATATGGTTTAGTACAGATGAAACTTGCATAATATGTGTGTATGTATGGATGAAACTTATTTCAATATGGTTATCGGTATGGCAACATATTTATTTCTGTGAAATATATATATATATATATCATATTGTTGTGAAAATTGATGTGAAAATTGTTATAATAAAAAATAAAAGAAAAAGGAAATTTTGGTTACCCTTTGTCGTCGGCCCATAGACGGCAAAGGGGGGGTCGTGGGCTGACGACAAAGGAGGGACCCCAGGCGGCATGGGCCTTACTCTTTGCTGTCTGCCCACGAATGGCAAAGGGGGGGCCTGGGCAGATGGCAAAGGGGGACCCCAGGCAGCATGGGCCTTACTCTTTGCCGTCCGCCCACCGACGACAAGGGGGGGGCCTTGGCACACGGCAAAGAGTGCCATTTACACTTGACGACCCTAACCCCGTGGGTCTCCCGTCCATGGTCTTTGCCGTCTGCTCCCCCACAACAAAGATTCTTTGTCGTCCTGGTCCTAAGGCGGACGACAAAGGACCGTTTTACCGGGTTTTTCTTTGTCGTGATGTTTGCCGTTTGCCGACGGACGGCAAAGGCCTTTGCCGTCCGGGGTCCTTCCCTTTGCCATCTGCCATGGCGGACGGCAAATTCCCTGATTCCTGTAGTGAGAAACTGGGATTTGCACACACATGGATCAGTATAATAATGAGCATGGTACAGTCAGTAACTTTCTCAGATATGTTTAATGGAGAAAAGTTAGAGCAGTTTACACCTACAAGAGGTATTCAACAGGAAGATCCTATCTCCCCTTACCTTTTCTTGACTGCAATAGAGGGCCTTTCGTGCATTTTGAAATCTAGTTCTGAGTTGTCGGGTCTTGAAGGAATTAAGGTGACACCAACAGCTTCGGCTATCAACCATCTCCTCTTCGTGGATGATGGCCTGCTGCTCTTTAAGTCAAGTAATGAGGGGGCGTTGACGGTGTCAAACCTATTGGATGCATACTGTAATGCTTCAGGACAAAGAATAAATCACGCGAAGTCCTCAATCTTCTTTAGTAAGGGTTGCACTCACAGTATGCGAGACCCGATTAAGCATATTCTTCGGGTGGACAATGAATCTGTGAGTGAGAAATATTTGGGTATGCCCACGGATGTTGGTTAGACAAAGATGGGAACTTTCAAGTAGGGACCGATTTTGGGAGAAAGTAAGACGATGTATGGATAAATTGCTATCGGCGGAAGGTAAAGAAGTCCTCATCAAATCGGTTGCGCAATCCATATTGGTTTATTTGATGTCTTGTTTGAGATTGCCAAGAGGTTTGTGTGACAATATCACTTCCATAATTCGTCAGTTTTGGTGGGGAAGCAAGCAAGGAAGGAGAAAGCCAGCATGGGTTGCATGGGATGTTATGACACATCCAAAATCTTTTGGTGGCATGGGATTTAGAGACATGGAAATATTCAACTTATCACTGCTAGCCCGTCAGGCGTGGAGAGTGCTGGCTGAACCGAGTTCTCTCGGAGCTATGATTTTGAAAGCAACATATTTTCCTAACACTTCTTTCTTTGAGGCAGAACTTGGTAACCATCCGTCTCAAATATGGAGAGCGATACTTGATGGAAGGGAAATAATGAAACAAGGAGTGATTAGGCGGATCGGAACAAGGCAGACAACAAAAATCCGGGAGACCAACTGGCTCCCGAGGACAGGACCTAAACGCCCAATCACGTTGTTGTCTGCCAACCCGCCGGTCTTAGTGTCAGAACTAATTGATTTTTGGGGAACGTTGCATGGGAAACAAAAAATTTCCTATACACACGCAAGATCTATCCATGGTGATGAGCATCTACGAGAAGGAGAGTGGATCTACATACCCTTATAGATCGCTAAGCGGGAAGCGTTAAGAAACGCGGTTGATGTAGTCAAATGTCTTCGGGATCCAAATCTCCGAGTGTCCCGCGATCCATCATGGTCCATCCCGCGATCCAATCACGATCCGTCCCGCGATCCCATCATGATCCATCTCGCAATCAAATTGAATCGTCTCGCGATCCTGATCACGGTCCTTCCGATCTAGCGTCGAATGAACGACACCTCCGCGTTCAGCACACGTACAACTCGATGACGATCTCCACCTTATTAATCCAGAAAGAGGGGGCGGAGAGGTAGATGAGTTCTCCGGCAGCGCGATGGTGCGGCGGCAGTGGTGGTGGAACTATTCCGACAAGGCTTTGCCTAAGCACCGCCGAAACTAGACTAAAGGAGAAAATGATCTAGAGGAAGTAGAAGGAGCACGTGGCAATTAGGGTTAGCTCTCCCCTCTAAATCCTCTAGTATATATAGGAGGGATGGAGGGGAGGAGGCAGCCTCAAACCCTCAAGGGTTGGCGGAAATTGGAGGTGGAGGAGTCCTACTCCAATCCTACTAGGAGTAGGATTCCTTCTATCCACTTGGAAACCCTTTCCACCTTTCCACCTTTGTGTTTCCCCCACCCCTAGCCGCATGGGCCTTAGTCGGGGGTTTGGCCAGCCCACCAGGGGCTGGTTTGACTCCTCCCACAGCCCACGAGCTCCTTTGGGTCGAAACACCCCTATCGATGGCCCTCGGTACCCTCCCGACACTCCCGGTACACTACCAAAGTACCCAAAACTTTTTCGGTGACCAAAACAGGACTTCCTATATACCAATATTTACCTTCGGACTATTCCAGAGCTCCTCGTGATGTCCAGGATCTCAGCCGGGACTCCGAACCACCTACGGTCACCACCTACGGTCACCACCTACGGTCACCACCATACATAACTCTACTATACTAAAACGTCACCGAACCTTAAGTGTGCACACCCTGCGGGTTCGAGAACTATGTAGACATGACCGAGACACTCCATGGTCAATAACCAATAGCGGGACTTGGATACCCATATTGTGTCCTACATATTCGACGAAGATATTTATTGGTTGAACCTCTATGTCAAGGATTCAGTTAATCCCTTACGTTGTTCCCTTCGTTCTTCGGTATGTTGCTTGATCGAGATTCGATCGTCGGTATCTCTATACCTAGTTCAATCTCATTACTGGCAAGTCTTTTTACTCGTTCCATAATACAAGATCCCATGGATAACACTTAGTCACATTGCTTGCAAGGCTTATTGTGAAGTTGTATTACCGAGTGGGCCCTGAGATACCTCTCCGTCACACGGAGTAACAAATCCCAGTCTTGATCCATGCCCACTCAACAGACACCCTCGAAGATACCTGTAGAGCATCTTTATAGTGACCCAGTTATGTTGTGACGTTTTATAAACACAAGGTATTCCTCCGGTGTCAGTGAGTTGCATGATCTCATGGCCATAGCAACAGATACTTGACATGCAGAAAATAGCAACAAACTGACACGATCATATGCTATGTTTATAATTTGGGTCTTGTCCATCACATCATTCTCCTAATGATGTGATCCCGCTATCAAATGACATCTCATGTCTATGGCCATGAAACCTTGACCATCTTTGATCAACGAACTAGTTAACTAGAGGCATACTAGGGACACAGTGTTGTCTATGTACCCACACATGTATTTGAGTTTCCAATCAATACAATTATAGCATGGGTAATAAACGATTATCACGAGCAAGGAAATATTATAATAAAAAATTTATTATTGCCTCTAGGGCATATTTTCAACAGTCTCCCACTTGCACTAGAGTCAGAAATCTAGTTCACATCACCATGTGATTTACATTGTTATGAATCTAACACACAATGAGTTCTGGGGTTCGATCATGTTTTGCATGTGAAAGAGGTTTTAGTCAACGGGACTGCGACATTCAGATCTGTATGTACTTTGCAAATCTCTATGTCATACTGTAGACACCGCTACCACGCTCCACTTGGAGCTATTCCAAATGGCTACTCCACTATACGTATCCGGATTGCTACTAAGAGTCATCCGGATTGGTGTTAAAGCTTGCATCGATGTAACCCTTTACGACGAACTCTTTATCACCTCCATAATCGAGAAATATTTCCTTAGTCCTCTAGTTACTAAGGATAATTTTGCCTGCTGTCCATTCCACTCTTGGATCACTCTGTTGGGGAACGTTGCATGGGAAACAAGAAACTTCCTACGCACACGCAAATCTATCCATGGTGATGAGCATCTACGAGAGGGAGAGTGGATCTACATACCCTTGTAGATCGCTAAGCGAGAAGCGTTAAGAAATGTGGTTGGTGTAGTCAAATGTCTTCGCGATCCAAATCGCCGAGCGTCCCGCGATCCAATCACGCTCCGTCCTGCGATCCAATCACGATTCGTCCCGCAAACTTGATCATGATCCGTCCTGCGAACTTGATCATGATCCTTCTGATCTAGCGCCGAATGGACGACACCTCCGCGTTCAGCACACGTACATCTTGATGACGATCTCCGCCGTCTTGATCTAGCAAGAAGGAGCGGAGAGTAAGAAGAGTTCTCCGGCAGCGTGACGGCGCTCCGGCGATGGTGGTGAAGCTATTCCTGCAGGGCTTCGCCTAAGCGCTGTAGAAAACCGATCTAGAGGAGAAACTATGCACTCGAGGAACGGGTAGCACGTGGCTGAAAATTCTGTGCAAAAACCCTAAATCCTCCCATATATATAAGAGGAAGATAGGAGGAGGCTTGGCCCAAGGGCCAAGCCACAAGGAGTCAGCCGAACCAGGTTGTGGAGGTGGAATCCACCTCCAATCCTAGTAGGACTAGGATTCACCCAATTTTTGCCCTTTTCCACCTTTTCTCTTTGGATTTTCTTCTCTAGCCGCATGGGCCTTGTGTGGGGTTTTCCACCAGCCCACTAAGGGCTGGTATTCACTCTCCCACAGCCCATGTTGCCTCTTGGGTCGAAATACCCCTCCTGATGGTCTCTCGGTACACTCCCGGCACTCCCGGTACACTACCGATGAGCCCGAAACTTTTTCGGCGACCAAAATAGGACTTCCTATATATCAATATTTACCTTTGGACCATTCCAGAGCTCCTCATGACATCTGGGATCTCATCTGGGACTCCGAACAACCTTCGGTCACCACCATACATAACTCTATACTACTGAAACGTCATCAAACCTTAAGTGTGCAGACCCTGCGGGTTCGAGAACTATGTAGACATGACCGAGACACCTCTACGGTCAATAACCAATAGCGGGACCTAGATGCCCATATTGGTTCCTACATATTCTATGAAGATCTTTATCAGTCGAACCTCCATGTCAAGGATTCAGTTAATCTCGTATGATGTTCCCTTTGTTCTTCGGTATGTTACTTGCCCGAGATTCGATCATCGGTATCTCCATACCTAGTTCAACTTCGTTACTGGCAAGTCTCTTTACTCATTCCATAATACAAGATCCCTAAACTAACACTTAGTTACATTGCTTGCAAGGCTAATTGTGATGTTGTATTACCGAGTGGGCCCTGAGATACCTCTCCGTCATACGAAGTAACGAATCCCAGTCTTGATCCATGCCAACTCAACAGACACCCTCGAAGATACCTGTAGAGCACCTTTATAGTCACCCAATTACGTTGCGACGTTTGATACACACAAGGCAATCCTCCGATGTTCGTGAGTTGCATGATATCATGGTCATAGGAACACATACTTGACATGCAGAAAACAGTAGCAATAAACTGACACGATCATATGCTACGTTTGTAGTTTGGGTCTTGTCCATCACATCATTCTCCTAATGATGTGATCCCGTTATCAAATGACATCTCATGTCAATGGCTAGGAAACCTTGACCATCTTTGATCAACGAGCTAGTTCACTAGAGGCATACTAGGGACAGTGTGTTGTCTATTTACCCACACATGTAATGTGTTTCCAATCAGTACAATTATAGCATGGATAATAAACGATTATCATGAACAAGGAAATATAATAATAAACACTTTATTCATTGCCGCTAGGGCATATTTCCAACACACTCTTGTACCCCTTGACGGACTCATGGGAAGGCACACACACGTGCGGTACACAGCATGTCATACTATATAGAGCCTATGGATAAAGCATAGGGGACGACCTTCATCCTTTTCTCTTTCTTCTGTTGTGGTCGAGCTTTGAGTCTCACTCAACTCAACACCTTACAAATCAGGCAAGAACTCCTTCTTTGACTGATTCATTTTGAACTCTTTCAAATTCTTGTCTAGGTATGTACTCATTGAAAGTCTCATCAAGCATCTTCATCTGTCTCTATAGATCTTGATGCCCAACAATTAGGTAGCTTTATCCAGGTCTTCCTTTGAAAAAATCTTTTGAAACAACCGTTTATGCTTTCCGAAAATTCTACGTCATTTCCGATCAATAATATGTCAACCACATATACTTATCAGAAATTTTATAGTGTTCCCACTCACTTTCTTGTAACTACAAGTTTCTCGTAAACTTTGTATAAACCCAAAAAACTTTGATCACCTCATCAAAGCGTATATTCCAACTCTGAGATGCTTGCTCCAGCCCATAGAAGGGTTGTTGGAGCTTGCACACCTTTTAGCATCCTTAGGACTAACAAAACCTTCTGGTTGTATCACATACAACCTTTCCTCAAGTAAACCGTGAAGGAAATGATATTTTGACATCCATCCGCCATATTTCATAATTGAAAAATGCAGCAACTGCTAACATAATTCCAACAGACTTTTAGCATCGCTACGGGTGAGAAAGTCTCATCGTAGTCAACTCCTTGAACTTGGCGGGAACTTCTTTGCGACAAGTCGAGCTTTACAAATGGTGACATTCACCATCAGCGTCTGTCTTTGTCTTAAAGGTCCATCTGTACTCAACGACCTGCCATTCAACGGGCAAGTCTACCAAAGTCCATACTTGGTTTTCATACATGGATCCTTTCTCGGATTTCATGGCCTCTAACCATTTGTTGGAATCTGGGCCCATCATCGCTTCTCCATAGTTCGTAGGTTCATCGTTGTCCAACAACATGACCTCTAAGACAGGGTTGCCATACCACTTAGGAGTAGTACGCGTCCTTGTCGACCTACGAGGTTTGATAGTAACTTGATCCGAAGCTTCATGATCATCATCATTAACTTCCTCTTCAACTGATGTAGGCTCCATAGAAACATCTTTCTGCGTGGATGGACTAATGTTTATCAATCCGTAGGAGGTGTAGGATGAAGATGGTCTCTCTCAAACAATCATGCAACCAAATACAAAGAGTCTCTTGTGTCCCCAACACACCAAATACAATGGTAAATTGTATAGGTGCACTAGTTTGGCGAAGACATGGTGATACAAGTGTAATATGGATGGTAGATATAGGTTTTTGTAACCTGAAAATATAAAAACAGCAAGGTAACAAATAGGAAACGGCGAGCAAAACATTGTATAAATGCTTGGAAACAAGGCCTAGGGTCCATACATTCACTAGTGCAATTTCTCTCAACATTAATGACATAGTTGAATCATATGTAAATACCTCTCGTGCGACAAAGAGTTCACTCCAAAGTCACAAATAGCGGAGAACTAACGAAGAAATTATTGTAGGGTACAAAACCACCTCAAAGTTATCTTTTCGGATCAATCTTATGAGCTATCCCTGTAAGTATCATGAACAACCCTAGAGTTTGTACTAAAATAACACCTTAAGACACACATCAACCAAAACCCTAATGTCACCTAGATACCCCAATGTCACCACAAGTACCCATGGGCTTGATTATGCGATATGCATCACACAATTTCAGATTCATCATGTTCAATCCAACACAAAGAACTTCAAAGAGTGCCCCAAAGTTTCTACCGGAAAGTCAAGGCAAAAATGTGTGCCAACCCCTATGCATAGATTCCCAAGGTCACGAAACCCGCAAGTTGATCACCAAAACATGCATCAAGTGGATCAATAGAACATCCCATTGTCACCACAGATATCCCATCGCAAGACATTCATCAAGTGCTCTCAAATCCTTAAAGACTCAATCCGATAAGAACTTCAAAAGGAAAACTCAATTCATCACAAGAAATAGAGAGGGGAAGACTCCATATGATTCATCTATATCAATAAAGCTCGCGGTACATCAAGATCGTGCCATCTCAAGAACACGAGAGAGAGAGAGAGAGATCAAACACATAGCTACTGGTACATACCCTCAGCCCTGAGGGTGAACTACTCCCTCCTCGTCATGGAGAGCGCGGGATGATGAAGATGGCCTCCGGTGATGGTTTCCCCCTCCGATAGGATGCCGGAATGGGCTCGCGATTGGTTTTTCGTGGCTCTGGAGGCTTACGTTGGCGGAACTCCTGATCTAGGTTTCTTTTCGGAGGTTTCAATATTTATAGGAATTTTTGGCACTGGAATCACGTCAAGGGGTGCCATGAGGCGGTGACAAGTCTGCTAGGCGAGACCAGGGGGTGGTTGTGCCTGGCAGGCTTGTGACCTCCTCGTGGCTCTTCTAGCCCAACTCCAATGCTTTGGGGGTCTCTTTTGGTCCAGAAAAAATCATACTAAATTTTTAGCCCATTCTGAGAACTTTTATTTCTGCACAAAAAACGACACCATGGTAGTTGTGCTGAAAACAACGTCAGTCCGGGTTAGTTCTAATAAAATCATACCAAAATCATATAGAATTATTTTAAACATGACATGAATACTTCATAAATTATAGATACGTTGGAGACGTATCAGCATCCTCAAGCTTAATTCCTGCTCGTCCTTGAGTAGGTAAATGATAAAAGTAATAATTTAGGAAGTGTGAATGCTAGCATAGTGCATAAATTTGATCAATGATAGTTCCAAACACTTTTTTCTAGCATCATTATATATCATAAACAGTAGCTCATCTCATTAAACTTCTCATGATGAAATAACAAGCTATCCACATGTTAAAGTATAGCCTAACAAACTATGCTTTCAGTCACCAAGCAATTGCAATTCATCTTATTTTCAGGAAGGGTCTATGTAAGAGCTTTGATTTAGCAAATTCCACATACTCAACTATCATATAGTCTTCCATGATTGCTAACCCTCAAATCATATTTTTAGAACTAATAGCATCCACCGAACACAAATACAGATAGGGGCTCAATGGTTCGCCCCCCAACTTATTTATCATATAGATACTTGTCAACAATAATAATTCATGATCAAATATATTTGAATGGCCATATATGCTTGGATATTTCCCCAACACATGACGCTTGCCAAGAGAAAAAGGCGAAATATAGGAAGTGGTGAAGATCACTGTGACTCTTGCATAAAGGTAAGTACATGATAGAGGGAAGCATTGATTTGCAGAGGTGCCAGAGCTTGAGCTTTTAAAACAGAGATGAATAATAATTTTGGGCGGTATGCTTTCATTGTCACCATACAACCGAGAGATCTCGGTATCTTCCATGCTAGATACATTATAGGCGGTTCCCAAACAGAATGGTAAAGTTTTTACTCCCCCTCACCAATCAATCACACTCCACGGCGAGCAAAATCCAGGGGTACCGTCCATACCAACAACATTCCTGGGGGAGTTTTGTTTAATTATTTGCATTTTTTCCTTTGATTTCGGGACTGGAAATCCCTATTACCAGCCACTTTCTCGTGAATGATATGTTGGAAATATGACCTAGAGGCAATAATAAATTAGTTATTATCATATGTCCTTGTTCATGATATAATTGTGTTGATCGGAAACTCAGATACATGTGTGGATACATAGACAACACCATGTCCCTAGTATGCCTCTAATAGACTAGCTCGTTGATCAAAGATGGCTATGGTTTCCTAGTCATGGACATGAGATTTCATTTGGTAATGGTATCACATCATTAGGAGAATGATGTGATGGACAAGACCCAAACTACAAATGTAGCATATGATCATGTCAGTTTATTGCTACTGTTTTCTGCATGTCAAGTATATGTTCCTATGACCATGAGATCATGCAACTCACTGACACAGGAGGAGTACCTTGTGTGTATCAAACGTCACAACGTAATTGGGACACTATAAAGGTGCTCTACAGATATCTTCGAGGGTGTCTGTTGGGTTGGCATGGATCAAGACCGGGATTTGTTACTCCGTGTGACGGAGAGGTATCTCAGGGCCCACTCGGTAATAAGCCTTGCAAGCAATGTGACTGAGTGTTAGTCACGGGATCTTGTATTACGGAACGAGTAAAGAGACTTGCCGGCAACAAGGTTGAACTAGGTATGGAGATACCGACGATCGAATCTCGGGTAAGTAACATACCGCATAACAAAGGGAACATCATACGAGATTAACTGAATCCTTGACATAAAGGTTTGACCGATAAAGATCTTCATAGAATATGTAGGAACCAATATGGGCATCCAGGTCCCGCTATTGGTTATTGACCGTAGAGGTGTCTCGGTCATGTCTACATAGTTCTCGAACCCGCAGGGTCTGCACACTTAAGGTTCGGTGACATTTCGGTAGTATAGAGTTATGTATGGTGGTGACCGAAGGTTGTTCAGAGTCCCGGATGAGATCCTGGACGTTACGAGGAGCTCTAGAATGATCCGGAGGTAAATATTTATATATAGGAAGTCCTATTTTGGTCACCGGAAAAGTTTTGGGCTCATCGGTAGTGTACCGGGAGTGCCGGTACTGTACCGGGAGACCATCGGGAGGGGTATTTCGACCCAAGAGTCTACATGGGCTATGGGAGAGTAAATACCAGCCCTTAGTGGGCTGGTGGAAGTCCCACACAAGGCCCATGCGGTTGGGAAGAAAAGCCCAAAGAGAAAAAGGTGGAAAAAGGCAAAAAAGGCTAAAATAAGGAGGAGTCCTAGTCCTACTAGGATTGGAGGAGGAATATCCTCCAATCCTACTTGGTTCGGCTGACCCAAGGGCTGGCTCCTTGGGATCCAAGCCTCCTCCTCTATTCCTCCAATATATACTAGAGGTTTTAGGGTTTTTGGCACAAGATTTTCAGCCACGTGCTACCCGTTCCTCTAGTGCATAGTTTCTCCTCTAGATCGGTTTTCTGCAGTGCTTAGGCAAAGCCCTGCCGGAATTGCTCCACCACCATTGCCGTGGCGCCGTCACGCTGCCGGAGAACTCATCTAACTCTCCACTCCCTCTTGCTGGATCAAGAAGACAGATATCGTCATCGACCTGTACGTGTGCTGAGCGCGTAGGTGTCGTCCGTTCGGCACTAGATCGGAAGGACCGTGATCAAGATCACGAGACGGATCATGACGAGTTCGCGGGACGGATCGTGATGAGTTTGCGGGACGGATCATGATTGGATCGCGGGATGAATCGTGATGAGATCGCGGGACACTCGGCGATTTGGATCGCGAAGACGTTCGTCTACACCAACCGCGTTTCTTAACGCTTCCTGCTTAGCGATCTACAAGGGTACGTAGATCCACTCTCCCTCTCGTAGATGCTCATCACCATGGATAGATCTGCATGTGCATAGGATTTTTTTTGTTTCCCATGCAACGTTCCCAACAGTGGCATCATGAGCTAGGTCTATGTGTAGATGAGATCTCGTGTAGAACACCAAGAGTTTGTGGGCGTTGATGCTTAGATTGCTTCCTCCCTTGGTCGTATTTTGGTTCAGCGGTATTGTGGGATGAAGCGGCCCAGACCAACATTACTCGTACGCTTACTACAGACTGGTTCCCTCAACTGCAACTTGTTGCAAAAGATGGCTGGCGGGTGGCAGTTTCTCCTACTTTAGTTGGATCGGATTCGACAATGGCGGTCCTTGAGAAGGTTGAAAAGCAACTTACGTATCACCGTCATGGTTTATGCGTAGGTGAGAATTGTTCTTGCTAGATACCCGTAGCAGCCACGTAAAACATGCAACAACAATTAGAGGACGTCTAACTTGTTTTTGCAGGGTATGTTGTGATGTGATATGGCCAATTACATGATGAGATATATGTGATGTATGAGATGATCATGTTTGTATAGAATATCACCACTTGCATGTCGATGAGTACGGCAACTGGCAGGAGCCATAGGGTTGTCTTTAATTATTGTATGACCTGCATGTCAATCATTAAGCGCTATGTAATGCTTTACTTTATCGCTAAACGGTAGCAATAGTAGTACAATCATGATGGGCACGACAACCCCGACGGCGACACGTTGATGGAGATCATGGTGTCGTGCCAGTGACGATGGAGATCATGCCGGTGCTTTCAATATGGAGATCAAAAGCACAAGTTCATGGCCATATCATGTCACTTATGATTTGCATGTGATGTTAATCCTTTTATGCACCTTGTTTTGCTTAGGACAACGGTAGCATTATAAGGTGATCCCTCACTTAATTTCAAGATAAATTGTGTTCTCCCCGAGTGTGCACCGTTGCGAAAGTTCGTCGTGTTGAGACACCACATGATGATCGGGTGTGATAGACTCTATGTTCACATACAACGGGTGCAAGCCAGTGTTGCACATGTAGAACACTCGGGTTAAACTTGACGAGCCTAGCATGTACAGACATGGCCTCGGAACACAAGATACCGAAAGGTCGAACATGAGTCATATAGCAGATATGATCAACATGATGATGTTCACCATTGAAACCACCTCAACTCATGTGATGATCGGACTTGAGTTGGTGAATTTGGATCATGTATCACTCGAATGACCGGAGGGATGTCAATTTGAGTGGGAGTTCTTAAGTAATATGATTAATTGAACTCATTATCATGAACATAGTCAGTAGTGTCTTTGCAAATTGTGTTGTAGATTACTAACTCACGCTGTAGCTCCCTTGAATTTTTATATGTTCCTAGAGAAATAGAGTTGAAAGATGATGGTAGCAATATTGCAGACTGGCTCCGTGATCTGAGGATTGTCCTCATTGCTGCATAGAAGGCTTATGTCCTTAATGCACCGCTCGGTGCGCCAACCCCTCTAGCGTCATCTGTAGATGTTGTGAAACTCCGACAGGCACGTTTTGATGACTACTTAATAGTTTAGTGCGTCATGCATTATGGCTTAGAATTGAGGCTCCGAAATGTTTTGAACATCACGAAACATATGAGATGTTCTAAGATCTGAAATTAGGATCTCAGGCTCGTGCCCGTGTTGCGAGATACGAGATGTCCAACAAGATTCTTTGCCTGCAAGATGAAAGAGAATAGCTCAATCGTTGAACATGTGCTCAGATTGTCTGGGTGCTACAATCGCTTGAATCGAGTGGGAGTTGATCTTCTAGATAAGATAGTGATTGATATAGTTCTGCAAGTCACTGTCACTAAAGCTACTAGAACTTGGTGATGAACTATAAAATGCCAGGGATAGAAATAATGATCCCTGAGCTATTCGCGATGTTTGACACCGCAAAGGTAGAAATCAAGAAGGATCATCAAGTATTGATGGTTAATCAAACCACTAGTTTCGAGAAGGGCAAGAGCAAGGAGGGAAACTTGATGGATAGCAAGTCAGTTGCTGCTCCAGTGAAGCAACCCAAAGTTGAACCCAAACCCGAGACTAAGTGCTTCGATTATGAGGAGAGCGGTCGCTGAAGCGGAACAACCCTAGATACTTGGTAGATAAGAAGGATGGCAACATCAACAGAAGTATATTTGATATACGTGTTAATGATGTGTACCTTACGAGTACTCCTAGTAGCACCTGGGTATTGGATACAGGTTCAGTTGCTAAATGTTAGTAACTCGAAATAAAAGCTACGGAATAAACGGAGAACTAGCTAAGGGTGAGGTGACTATGTGTGTTGGAGATGTTTCCAAGGTTGATGTGATCAACATCGCACGCTCTCTCTACCTTCGGGATTAGTGACAAACCTAAATAAATGTTATTTGGTGTTTTGCGTTGAGCATGAACGTGATTAGATCGTGTTTATTGCAACACAGTTATTCATTTAATTTAGAGAATAATGGTTATTCTATTTACATGAATAATACCTTCAATGGTCATGCACCTAGTGAGAATGGTTTGTTGAATCTTGATTGTAGTAATACACATGTTTATAACATTGATGCCAAAAGATAAAAAGTTAATAATGATAGTACCACATACTTGTGGCATTGCCGCTAAATGTCATGTTGGTATAAAGCGCATGAAGAAACTCGATGCTGATGGATCTTTGGAATCATTTGATTTTGAATCGGTTGAGACATGCGAACCGTGCCTCTTGGGCAAGATGACTAAGGACCCCGTTTTCCGGTTTGATGGAGCGGGCAAGTGATTTATTGGAAATGATACATGTTGATGTATGCAATCCAATGAGTCTTGTAGCGTGCGGTGGATATCGTTATTTTCTTACCTTCACTGATGATTTGAGTAGATATAGTGTATATTTACTTAATAAAACACAAGTCTGAATCGTTTGAAAGGTTCAAGCAAATTTAGAGTGAAGTTTAAGATCATCATGACAAGAAGATAAAAATGTCTGCGATATTATCGTGGAGGTAAATATCTGAGTTACGAGTTTGGCATACAACTTTAGATAATGTGAAAGTTGTTTCACAACTCACGCCACGTGGAACACCATAGTGTGATGGTGTGTTCGAATGTCATAGTCATGCTCTATTGAAAATGGTGCTTGCTATGATGTCTCTTATCGTTTTGCTACTGTAATTTTGGGGTTATGCATTAGAGACAACTACATACACTTTAGATAGGGCACCATCTAAATCCGTTGAGATGACACCATGTGAATTATGGTTTGATAGAAACCTAAGCTGTCATTTCTTAATGTTTGGGGCTGCAACACTTATGTGAAAAAGTTTTTCACCTAATGAGCTCGAACCCAAAGCGGAAAAATGCATCTTCATAGAATACGCTAAAGAAAGTTGGGTAAACCTTCTATCTCAAATCCAAGCATAAAGTGTTTGTTGCTAAAACTGGGTCCTTTCTCGAGAAAGAGTTTCTCTCGAAAGAATTGAGTGGGAGGAAGATAGAACTTGATGAGGTTGTTGAACCTTTGTTTCAACGAGAGAGTAGCGCAGCACAGGAAGATGTTTCTGTGAAGCCTACGTTAGTTGAAGAGGAAGTTAATGCTGATGATCATGAAGCTTCAGATAAAGTTACTATCAAACCTCATAGGTCGACAAGGACGTGTACTGCTCCTGAGTGGTACGACAACCCTGTCTTAGAGGTCATGTTGTTGGACAACGATGAACCTACGAGCTGTGGAGAAGCGATGATGGGCCTGGATTCTGACAAATGGTTAGAGGTCATGAAATCCGAGAAAGGATCCATGTATGAAAACCAAGTATAGACTTTGGTAGACTTGCTCGTTGGACGACAGGTTGTTGAGTACAAATGGATGTTTAAAATGAAGAAGACGCTCATGGTAAATGTCACCATTTGTAAAGCTCGACTTGTTGCAAAGAAGTTTACGACAAGTTCAAGGAGTTGACTGCGATGAGACTTTCTCACTCATAGCAATGCTAAAGTCTATTGGAATTATGTTAGCAGTTGCTGCATTTTTCAATTATGAAATCTGGCAGATGGATATCAAAACATCGTTTCCTTAACGGTTTACTTGAGGAAAGGTTGTATGTGATACAACCAGAAGGTTTTGTCAGTCCTAAGGATGCTAAAAGGTGTGCAAAGCTTCAATGATTCTTCTATGAACTGAAGCAAGCATCTCGGAGTTAGAATATACACTTTGATGAGGTGATCAAAGTTTTTGAGTCTATACAAAGTTTCTGAGAAACTTGTATTTACAATAAAGTGGTGGGAGAACTATAGAATTTCTGATAAGTATATGTGGATGACATATTGTTGATCGGAAATGATGTAGAATTTTTGGAAAGCATAAACGTTGTTTGAAAAGAGTTTTTCAAAGGAAGACCTGGATAAAGCTACCTAATTGTTGAGCATCAAGATCTATAGAGATATATCAAGATTCTTGATGAGACTTTCAACGAGTACATACCTTGACAAGATTTTGAAATAGTTCAAAATGGATCAGTCAGAGAAAGAGTTCTCGACTGATTTGCGAGGTGTGAAGTTGAGTGAGACTCAAAGCTCGACAACGATAGAACAAAAAGAAAGGACGAATGTCGTCCCCTATGCCTTAGCCATAGGCTCTGTATAGTATACCATGCTATGTACCGCACCTATGTGTGCCTTGCCATGAGTCCGTCAAGGGGTACAAGAGTGATCCAGAAGTGGATCACTGGACAACGATCAATATTATCCTTAGTGACTAAAAGACTAAGGAAAAGTTTCTCGATTATGGAGGTGATAAAGGGTTCGTCGTAAAGAGTTATGTCGATGCAAGCTTTAACACTAATCCGGATGAATCTTAGTAGCAATCCGGATACGTATAGTGGAGCAGCCATTTGGAATAGTACCAAGTGGAGTGTGGTAGCAGTCTTTACAGTTTGACATAGAGATTTGCAAAGTACATACGGATCTGAATGTCGCGGAGCCATTGACTATAAGACGTCTCTCACATGCAAAGCATGATCGAGCCCCAGAACTCAGTGGCTGTTAGATTCATAACAATGCGAATCATATGGTGATGTGAACTAGATTATTGACTCTAGTGCAAGTGGGAGACTGTTGGTAATATGCCCTAGAGGCAATAATAAATTAGTTATTATCATATTTCCTTGTTCATGATAATCGTTTATTATCCATGCTATAACTGTGTTGATCGGAAACTCAGATACATGTGTGGATACATAGACAACACCATGTCCCTAGTATGCCTCTAATAGACTAGCTCATTGATCAAAGATGGCTATGGTTTCCTAGTCATGGACATGAGATGTCATTTGGTAACGGGATCACATCATTAGGAGAATTATGTGATGGACAAGACCCAAACTACAAACGTAGCATATGATCGTGTCAGTTTATTGCTACTATTTTCTGCATGTCAAGTATATGTTCCTATGACCATGAGATCATGCAACTCAGTGACATTGGAGGAGTACCTTGTGTGTATCAAACGTCGCAACGTAACTAGGTGACTATAAAGGAGCTCTACAAGTATCTCCGAGGGTGTCTGTTGGGTTGGCATGGATCAAGATTGGGATTTGTTACTCCGTGTGACAGAGAGGTATCTCAGGGCCCACTCGGTAATACAACATCACAATAAGCCTTGCAAGCAATGTGACTGAGTGTTAGTCACGGGATCTTGTATTATGGAACGAGTAAAGAGACTTCCCGGTAACGAGGTTGAACTAGGTATGGAGATACCGACGACCGAATCTCGGGCAAGTAACACACCGAAGAACAAAGGGAACATCATACGGGATTAACTGAATCCTTGACATAAAGGTTCGACCAATAAAGATCTTCGTAGAATATGTAGGAACCAATATGGGCATCCAGGTCCCGCTATTTTTTTATTGACCGTAGAGGTGTCTCGGTCATGTCTACATAGTTCTCGAACCCGCAGGGTCTGCACACTTAAGGTTCGGTGACGTTTCAGTAGTATAGAGTTATGTATGGTGGTGACCGAAGGTTGTTCAGAGTCCCGTATGAGATCCTGTACGTCATGAGGAGCTCCGGAATGGTCCAAAGGTAAAGGTTGATATATAGGAAGTCCTATTTTGGTCATCGGAAAAGTTTCGGGCTCATCGGTAGTGTATCGGGAGTGCCGGTAGTTTACCGGGAGACCATCGGGAGGGGTATTTCGACCCAAGAGGCTACATGGGCTGTGGGAGAGTAAATATTAGCCCTTAGTGGGCTGGTGGAAGTCCCACACAAGGCCCATGCGTCTGGGAAGAAAATCCCAAAGAGAAAAAGGTGGAAAAAGGCAAAAAAGGCAAAAATAAGGAGGAGTCCTAGTCCTACTAGGATTGGAGGAGGAATCCTCCAATCCTCCTTGGTTCGGCCGTCCCAAGGGCTGGCTCCTTGGGAGCCAAGCCTCCTCATCTCTTCCTCCTATATATACTAGAGGTTTTAGGGGTTTTGGCACAAGATTTTCAGCCACGTGCTACCCGTTCCTCTAGTGCATAGTTTCTCCTCTAGATCGGTTTTCTGCAGTGCTTAGACGAAGCCCTGCCGGAATTGCTCCACCACCATCGCAGCATCGCCGTCATGCTGCCGGAGAACTCGTCTACCTCTCCGCTCCCTCTTGCTGGATTAAGAAGGCGGAGATCGTCATCGAGCTGTACGTGTGCTGAACGCAGAGGTGTTGTCCGTTCGACGCTAGATCGGAAGGACCATGATCAAGATCACGAGGCGGATCGTGATGAGTTTGCGGGACGGATCATGATGAGTGTGTGGGACGGATCATGATTGGATCGCGGGACGGATCATGATGAGATCGCGGGACGCTCTGCGATTTGGATCGCAAAGACGTTCGACTACACCAACCGCGTTTCTTAACGCTTCCCGCTTAGTGATCTACAAGGGTACGTAGATCCACTCTCCCTCTTGTAGATGCTCATCACCATGGATAGATCTGCGTGTGCGTAGGATTTTTTTTGTTTCCCATGCAACATTCCCAACATGATAGTGAATCAACACATATCATGAGAATAACCCACCTAGAATGGAAGATATTGACAGCCCCTAGTCATTATATGAGCGATTCGGGCATACAAAACAGAATTTTATTTGAAGGTTTTGAGTTTGGCAGATGCAAATTTACTTGGAACGGCAGGTAAAATACCGCATATAGGTAGGTATGGTGGACTCATATGGAACAACTTTGGGTTTAAGGGTGTTTGTATGCACAAGTAGTATTTCAACTTGGTGCGGAAGTTTTGGCTAGTATGAGGTGGAAGCAAGCACCACATGTTGGAGGATCCATAACAATATAACTTCTATGCAAATATACACAACCATAACTCATTACGTTGTCTTCCTTGTCCAAATTCAACTAATTTGCTCAAGTTTGAAAATAAGCAATGGGTTCACAATCATAGAAGATGTCCAACATAGTATATTTATATGTGAAATCTCTCTTCCTTCAATATTCTTTCATGAATGGTTCGAGTGACCAATGCGGTGTTTGCTAACTTTCAATAAATTTTACCACCTATACTTCTTATATGTGAAATCATTACTCCCCATGGGATAAGCATATAAAAAATATATAATTTCAAATTTATGATATTCAATTCATTCAACCATTTACTCATGGAATATAAGTGAAGCATAAGAGTAAATGACAAAACTACTACAAAACATATAAGTGAAGATGAATGAGTAGTATAACAATTAAGTAGCTATGTGAGGCCTTTCTTTCTCTCTATCTATCTCAATAAAGATTTTAAGATCTGAGTATTTTATTTAAACAGCAAGAAAAATAAAAATATCACTCCAAGAATAGCACGCATCATGTGAAATAATTAAAATTTAGGCTCAACATAGGCTAACCGATAATTGTTGATGAAGAGAGGTGGGATTCGTAGCATCCCCAAGGTTAGATGCTTGAGACTTCTTGAAATATTTACTTGGGGTGCCTTGGGCATCCCCAATATGGAGATTTTGTATCTTCTTCAATCATCTCATATCCCGGTTTCACCTATTCTCAAAAACTTCATCCACACAAAACTCAAAAAGAACTCGTGAGATAGGTTAGTACACATAAGAATAAATCAACACTTCATGTACTGACTAGACAAATTGCATAATAATTTTAAAACATTAGGTACTGTATACTATTATTTCCACAATTTATATCTACCAATATAGGCTATGGAAACTATAGGATAAGTAGATAACAAAACTATGACAGCAATCTGTCCAAACAGAACAATCTGTAGAAATTTATGAAAACAGTGTACCTCTGTAACTCACAAAATTATGAAAATTTAGTAAATGATATAAAATTTATATGACAACACTTCGTACAAATTTCATAAACTTTCCACATTCAAGTAAAATATGAAAATTCAAACACTACAGCAGAAGTTTTTGTTTTTACTCAGCACATATCAAAACATGCAATGCAAGCATCCTAAGGCAATTCTTGGAACTATTTATTGAAAAACAAGATTATAAATAACACCTAACAGAGAACAACAAAATAAAATGATGCTCCAAGCAAAACTCATATTATGTGACGAATAAAAATATAGCTCCAAGTGAGATATACCGATAGTGTTGAAGACGAAAGAGGGGATGCCTTTCGGAGCATCCCCAAGCTTAGAAGATTGAGTCTTCCTTGGATATTACCTTGGGGGTTCCTTGGGAATCCCCAGTATTAGGTTCTTGTCACTACTTATTCTCCTCATATCAGTGTCTCACCCAAAACTTGAAAACTTCAATCACACAAAACTTAACGGAACTTCGTGAGATGGGTTAGTGTAGTAAATATAGATCATTCACTTAGGTACTATCAAGACAAGATTCATAATTATTCCCAGATTATACCTATTGTATTACATCATTCCCACAATTTATATTACTCAATATAATCTATAGGAACACTTGAAACAAGCAAACTATGCATGCAAAACAGAATCTGTCAAAAACAGAACAGTCTGTAAAGATCTAAATGATCACCATACTTTCCTGACTCTAAAAATTCTGAAAATTAGGAGAACTTAAGTAATTTCTGTATCAATGTTGTGCAAAAATTTCAGAATTTTTTGACTCTCCAATAGAATCGGATAATTCATATACTGAACGCAAAACTTTCTATTTTTGCACATAATCAAACAAGCAAGCATCCACACCATGCCAAAGGCTTTACTTGACACTTTATTGAAATAAAAGACACAAAACATTATTAATACAGTATATTAATAATGTTCACACATAAAAACAGAAGGTAAAAGTGTTGGGTTGTCTCCCAACAAGCGCTTTTTTAAATGCCTTTTAGCTAGGCATGATGATTTCAATGATGCTCACATAGGAGTAATATTTGAGACATGCAAAAGAGCATCATGAATCACATAACAAGAACATTTAAGTCTAACCCACTTCCTATGCATGGGGATTTTGTGAGCAAACAATTCATGGGAACAAGAATCAATTTGCATAGGAAGGCAAAACAAGCATATCTTTAAAAGTTTGAACACATAGAGAGGAAACTTGATATTATTGCAATTCCTACAAGCATATGTTCCTCCCTCATAATAATTTTCAGTATAATCATGAAGAAATTCAACAATATAACCAGCACATAAATCATTCGTTTCATGATCTACAAGCATAGAATTTTTATCACTCTCCACATAAGCAAATTTCTTCTCATTCATAGTAGTGGGAGCAAACTCAACAAAATAACTATCATGTGACACTTGATTGACATAACCACATTGAATATTAAAATCATGATAATAGGTTTCATGGTTGTCATTACTCTTTATAGCATACATGTCATCACAATAATCATCCTAGATAGGAGGCATGCTACCATCATAATAGTTTTGCTCATCAAAACTTGGGGGACAAAAATATCACCTTCATCAAACATAGCATCCCCAAGCTTGTGACAAACATTAATTGCATAAAATAAATCCTCAAACATGTCATTTCATCAAACATAGCACCCCCAAGCTTGTGTCTTTGTATATCGTAAACATAATCACTCTCATCATTAATGGTATGAATAGCGCCAATAGTATAAAAATTATCATCATCCTCCTCCAAGTTGGTGCCATAAATATTTTCAAGGTTATAAGAAGTATCATTATCTTCCCTATCATAATTATCACAACAAGCAATAGGCATAACTAAATCATCCTCAAGTGTATCATTTTCCACAACTATTTTGATTCATTCTCATGAGGCCTATCAATAATGGGAGCAACATTAGTTGGGAGAGATACCTCTTTACCTTTAATTTTTCTTCTTTTCTTCTTATTCACCACATTATGTGTGGGTTTATTTAATTCCTCCAAGCTTCTTTTTGAAGAGGTTTTTCGAATAAAAATCTCCTCTTCGTTACTTGATTCATCATAAGAAAAATAGGAGGATATTGGGAAACCTCTTCCCCTTCATTAGTATTATGTTCATCTTATATTTGTTTTCTTGTCTTTAAGTAATTGGCAATATAAGGATTCTCAATGCAATTTACCACGCAATACATTTATATTTCATTTAGATCAAAATCAATCAATTTAATGAGAACCCAAGATGGAACATCCTTAGTTTTATGTTTCATTTCTTCATACCCCCAAAATAGACTAAGTTCATTATGATGCTCAAGGGTAATGAGGTTATCACAATTTTTGGACACAATTCAATCATGAAATAATTCATATTGGAAATTAAAATGACCACTTTGATTGCAAAGTTCACAAGGACGGTGAGAAATATTAAGTTTCAGCACAAACATATAGCCTCTCTTGCAACCATTTAGTTTCTAAATACTTGTGCCTCTTACAAAACCTATCTTCCCTATTAGGCATGTCTTGACAAACTCTATGCCCTCCACCAAAATTGACATGCTTATAAGAAGTCTTTTTATCATGACTAGTGCAATCATCATTAGTACTATGGATATTCAAAGAGTTCATACTAAAAATGTTGCAATCATGCTCATCACTCAAATATTTAGTGCCAAACATTTTAATACCTTCTTCTTCTAACACTTGAGCACAATTTTCTTTCTCATCATTTTCACGAAAGACATTAAAAAGACGAACCATATGAGGCAACCTCAATTCCATTTTTTGTAGTTTTGTTTTATAAAACCAAACTAGTGAAAAACAAGAAACTAAAAGATTTGATTGAAAGATCTAAAGATATACCTTCAAGCACTCACCTCCCCGGCAACGGCGCCATAAAAGATCTTGATGTCTACTACACAACCTTCTTCTTGTAGACTCGTCTTGGGCCTCCAAGCGCAGAGTTTTGTAGGACAGCGGCAATTTTCCCTCAAGTGGATGAACTTAGGTTTATTAATCCTTGGGAGGTGTAGGATGAAGATGGTCTCTCTCAAACAACCCTCCAACCAAATAACAAAGAGTTTCTTGTGTCCCCAACACACCCAATACAATGGTAAATTGTATAGGTGCACTAGTTCCGCAAAGAGATGGTGATACAAGTGTAATATGGATGGTAGATATAGGTTTTTGTAATCTGAAAATATAAAAACCGAAAGGTAAAAATTGTAAACAAAGAGCAAAACGTTTTATAAATGCTTGGAAACAAGTCCTAGGGTCCATACTTTCACTAGCTAGTGCAATTCCTCTCAACATTAATGACATAGTTTAATCATATGTAAATACCTCTCGTGCGACAAAGAGTTCACTCCAAAGTCACAAATAGCGGAGAACTAATGAAGAAATTATTGTAGGGTACAAAACCACCTCAAAGTTATCTTTTCCGATCAATCTTATGAGCTATCCCTATAAGTGTCACGAACAACCCTAGAGTTCGTACTGAAATAACACCTTAAGACACACATCAACCAAAACCCTAATGTCACCTAGATACCCCAATGTCACCACGAGTACCCATGGGCTTGATTATAAGATATGCGTCACACAATTTCAGATTCATCATGTTCAATCCAACACAAAGAACTTCAAAGATTTCCTCACAGTTTCTACCGGAAAGTCAAGACAAAAACGTGTGCCAACCCCTATGCATAGATTCCCAAGGTCACAGAACCCGCAAGTTGATCACCAAAACATACATCAAGTGGATCAATAGAACATCCCATTGTCACCACGAATATCCCATCGTAATACATACATCAGTTGCTCTCAAATCCTTAAAGACTCAATCCAATAAGAAAACTTCAAAGGGAAAATTCAATTCATCACAAGAAGATAGAAAGGGGAAAACCCCATATAATTCATCTATATCAATAGAGCTCACGGTACATCAAGATTGTGCCATCTCGAACACGAGAGAGAGAGAGAGAGAGATCAAACACATAGATAATGGTACATACCCTCACCCCCGAGGGTGAACTACTCCCTCCTCGTCATGGAGAGCGTCGGGAGGATGAAGATGGCCTCCGGTGATGGTTTGCCTCTCCGGCAGGGAGCCTGAACGGGCTCCTGATTGGTTTTTCGTGGCTCTAGAGGCTTACGGCGGTGGAACTCCCGATCTAGGTTTCTTTTCGGAGGTTTCTATATTTATCGGAATTTTTGGCATTGGAATCACATTAAGGGGTGCCACGAGGCGGTGACAAGCCTACTAGGCACGACTAGGGGGTGGTCGTGCCTGGCAGGCTTGTGACCACCTCGTGGATCTTCTCGCCCAACTCCAATGCTTCAGGGGTCTGTTTTGGTCTAGAAAAAAATCATATTAAATTTTCAGCCCATTCTGAGAACTTTTATTTCTGCACAAAAAATGACACCATGGTAGTTCTGCTGAAAACAACGTCAGTCCGGGTTAGTTCTAATAAAATCATACCAAAATCATATAGAATTATTTTAAACATGACATGAATACTTCATAAATTATAGATACGTTGGATACGTATCAATACCCATATCTACTCAAATCATCAGTGAAGGTAAGAAAACAACAATATCCACCACACGCTACAACACTCACGATTGCATACACCAACATGCATAATTTCCAATAAGTCACTTGCCTGCTCCATCATACCGGAAAATGGAGTCCTTAGTCATCTTGCTCAAGAGGCATGGTTTGCATGTCTCAACCGATTCGAAATTGAATGAGTCCAAAGATCCATCAACATGGAGTTTCTTCATGCGCTTTACACCAATGTGACTTTCAGCGGGAGTGCCACAAGTATGTTGTACTATCATTATTAACTTTGTATATTTTTAGCATCAATATTATGAACATGTGTATCACTACGATCAAGATTCAATAAACCATTCTCATCGTGTGCATGACCATTGAAGGTATTATTCATGTAAACAGAATAACCATTATTCTCTAACTTAAATGAATAACCGTATTGCAATAAACACGATCTAATCACCTTCATGCTTAACGCAAACACCAGATAACATTTATTTAGGTTTATGACTAATATCGAAGGTAGAGAGAGCGTGCGATGGTGATCACATCAACCTTGGAAACACTTCCAACAGTTATCGTCACCTCACCCTTAGCTAGCCTCCATTTATTCTGTCGCTTTTATTTCGAGTTACTAACATTTAGCAACCGAACCGGTATCCAATAACCATGTGCTACTAGGACTACTAGCAAGGTACACATTAATAACACGTATATAAAATATACTTATGTCGACATTGCCAGCCTTCTTATCTACCAAGTATCTAGGGTTATTCCCCTTCAGCGACCGTTCTCCTCATAATAGAAGCACTTAGTCTTGGGTTTGGGTTTAACCTTGGGTTTCTTCACTAGAGCAGCAACTGACTTGCCATCTATGAAGTTTCCCCCTAGCCCTTGCCCTTATCGAAACTAGTGGTTTCACTAACCATCAACACTTGATGCTCCTTCTTGATTTCTACCTTCGCGGTGTCAAACATCGCGAATAGCTCAGGGATCATTATATCCATCCCTGGTATGTTCATAGTTCATCATGAAGCTCTAGTAGCTTGGTGACAGTGACTTGGAGAAACATATGAATCACTATCTTATTTGGAAGATCAACTCCCACTCGATTCAAGCGATTGTAGCACCCAAACAATCTGAGCACATGCTCACCGATTGAGCTATTCTCCTTCATCTTGCAGGCAAGGAATCTTGTTGGAGGTCTCATATAACACGGGCACGAGCCTGAAATCCAATTTCAGATCTTGGAACATCACATATGCTCCGTGACGTTCAAAACGTATTTGAAGCCTGAATTCTAAGCCGTAATGCAAGACGCACTGAACTATCAAGTAGTCATCAAAACGTGCTGGGCAAATGTTCTCAACATCCATAGATGATGCTAGAGGGGGTGGCGCACTGAGCAGCGCATCAAGGACATAAGGCTTCTCTGCAGCAACTGAGGACAATCCTCTGATCACGGACCTAGTCCACATAATTGCTACCATTATCTTTCAACTCTATTTCTCTAGGAAGATATAAAAAATCAAGGGAGCTATAGCGCGAGCTAGTAATCTACAACATAATTTGCAAAGACATTTTGACTATGTTCATGATAATGAGTTTAGTTAATCATATTACTGAAAAACTCCCACTCAAATTGACATCCCTCTGGTCATTCGAGTGTCACATGATCCAAATCCACCAACTCAAGTCCGATCATCATGTGGGTTGAGGTGGTTTCAATGGTGAACATCTTCATGTTGATCATATCTACTATATGAATCATGTTCGACCTTTCGGTCTCTTGTGTTCTGAGGCCATGTCTGTACATGCTAGGCTCGTCAGGTTTAACCCAAGTGTTCTACACACGCAATACTGGCTTGCACCCGTTGTATGTGAACGTAGAGTCTATCACACCCGTGTTGGAAATATGCCCTAGAGGCAATAATAAATTAGTTATTATCATATTTCCTTGTTCATGATAATCGTTTATTATCCATGCTATAACTGTATTGATCGGAGACTTAAATGCATGTGTGGATACATAGACAAAACCATGTCCCTAGTATGCCTCTAATGGACTAGCTCGTTGATCAAAGGATGGTTAAGGTTTCCTAGCCATGGACATGAGATGTCATTTGATAACGGGATCACATCATTAGGAGAATGATGTGATGGATAAGACCCAAACTACAAACATAGCATATGATCGTGTCAGTTTATTGCTACTGTTTTCTGCATGTCAAGTATATGTTCCTATGACCATGAGATCATGCAACTCACGGATATCGGAGGAGTGCCTTGTGTGTATCAAACGTCGCAACGTAACTGGGTGACTATAAAGGTGCTCTACAGGTATCTCCGATGGTGTTTGTTGAGTTGGCATGGATCGAGACTGGGATTTGTTACTCCGTGTGACGGAGAGGTATCTCAGGGCCCACTCGGTAATACAACATCACAACAAGCCTTGCAAGCAATGTGGCTAAGTGTTAGTCACGGGATCTTGTATTACGGAACGAGTAAAGAGACTTGCCAGTAACGAGGTTGAACTAGGTATGGAGATACCGACGATCGAATCTCGGGCAAGTAACATACCGAAGAACAAAGGGGACGTTATACGGGATTAACTGAATCCTTGACATAGAGGTTCGACCGATAAAGATCTTCGTAGAATATGTAGGAACCAATGTGGACGTCCAGGTCCCGCCATTGGTTATTGACCGTAGAGGTGTCTCGGTCATGTCTACATAGTTCTCGAACCCGCAGGGTCTGCACACTTAAGGTTCGGTGACGTTTCGGTAGTGTAGAGTTATGTATGGTGGTGACCGAAGGTTGTTCGGAGTCCCGGATGAGATCCCGGACGTCACGAGGAGCTCCGGAATGGTCCGGAGGTAAAGATTCATATATAGGAAGTCCCAGTTTGGTTTCCGGAAAAGTTTCGGGCTCATCGGTAGTGTACCGGGAGTATCGGTATTGTACCGGGAGTGCCGGTAGTGTACCGGAGGACCTCCGGGAGGGGTACTTCGACCCCAAGAGGTCCATGGGCTGTGGGAGAATAATAACCAGCCCTTATTGGGCTGGGAAAACAGCCACAAAGGCCCATGGCGCAGGAGAGAAAGTCCTAAAGCAAAAAGTGGAAAATCAGCCAATAGGAGGCAATCCTACTCCAACTAGGATTGGAGGTGAAGTAGGATTTCTTCCCACCTCCTATTTCGGCCGACCCAAAGGCCTTGGCTGCCTCTCCTCTCCTCTCCTCCTATATATACTAGTGGATTGGGTGGTTTTTGGACAGAATTTCCGGCCACGTGCTACCCGTTTCACCGGTGCACAGTTTCTCCTCTAGATCGGATTTCTGCAGCGCTTAGGCGAAGCCCTGCCGGAATTGCTCCACCACCACCATCACCGGAGCGCCGTCACGCTGCCGGTGAACTCTCTCTCCTCTCCACCTCCTCTTGCTGGATCAAGATGGTGGAGATCGTCATCAAGCTGCACGTGTGCTGAACGCGGAGGTGCCGTCCGTTCGGCGCTAGATCGGAAGGACCGTGATCGAGATCGCGAGACGGTTCGTGATGTGATCACGGAACGGATCGTGATGAGTTCGCGGGACAGATCGTGATCAAGATCGTGAGACGGATCGTGATGAGTTCACGGGACGGATCATGATGTGTTCGCGGGACGGTTCGTGATTGGATCGCGGGACGCTCGGCGATTTGGATCGCGAAGAAGTTCGACTACACCAACCGCGTTTCTTAACGCTTCCCGCTTAGCGATCTACAAGGGTACGTAGATCCACTCTCCCTCTCGTAGATGCTCATCACCATGGATAGGTTTGCGTGTGCGTAGGAAAATTTTGTTTCCCATGCGACGTTCCCCAACAGTGGCATCATGAGCTAGGTTGATGGTTCGATGAGATCTCGAGTAGAACACAAAAGGTTTGTGGGCGTTGATGCTTAGATTGCTTCCTCCCTTGGTCGGATTTTGGTTCAGCGGTATTGTGAGATGAAGCGGCCCGGACCAACATTACTCGTACGCTTACGAGAGACCGGTTCCCGCGATGCAACTTGTTGCTTAGCTGGCTTGCGGGTGACAGTTTCTCTTACTCTAGTTGGATCGGATCCGACAAAGGCGGTCCTTGAGAAGGTTGAAAAGCAAACTAGTGTATCACCGTTGTGGTTTTGCGTAGGTGAGAATTGTTCTTGCTAGATACCCGTAGCAGCCACGTAAAACATGCAACAACAATTAGAGGACGTCTAACTTGTTTTTGCAGGGTATGTTGTGATATGATATGGCCAATTACATGATGAGATATATGTGATGTATGAGATGATCATGTGATGTATAGATTATCACGACTTGCATGTCGGTGATTACGGCAACCGGCAGGAGCCATAGGGTTGTCTTTAATTATTGTATGACCTGCGTGTCAATCATTAAAGCGCTATGTAATGCTTTACTTTATCGCTACGGTAGCAATAGTAGTAGAAGCATGCAGGGCGTGACAACCCCGATGGCGACACGTTGATGGAGATCATGGTGTCGTGCCGGTGACGATGGAGATCATGCCGGTGTTTCGAAGATGGAGATCTTAAACACAAGTTGATGGCCATATCATGTCACTTATGAATTGCATGAGATGTTAATCCTTTTATGCACCTTGTTTTGCTTAGGACGACGGTAGCATTATAAGGTGATCCCTCACTTAATTTCAAGATAAATTGTGTTCTCCCCAAGTGTGCACCGTTGCGAAAGTTCGTCGTGTTGAGACACCACGTGATGATCGGGTGTGATAGACTCTACGTTCACATACAACGGGTGCAAGACAGATTTGCACATGCGGAACACTCGGGTTAAACTTGACGAGCCTAGCATGTACAGACATGGCCTCGGAACACAAGAGACCGAAAGGTCGAGCATGAGTCATATAGTAGATATGATCAACATAATGATGTTCACCATTGAAGCCACCTCAACTCACGTGATGATCGGACTCGAGTTGGTGAATTTGGATCATGTGACACTCAGATGACCTGAGGGATGTCAATTTGAGTGGGAGTTCTTAAGTAATATGATTAATTGAACTCATTATCATGAACATAGTCAGTAGTGTCTTTGCAAATTATGTTGTAGATTACTAGCTCGCACTGTAGCTCCCGTGTGTTTTTATATGTTCCTAGAGAAATAGAGTTGAAAGATGATGGTAGCAATATTGCGGACTGGGTCCGTGATATGAGGATTGTCCTCATTGCTGCACAGAAGGCTTATGTCCTTAATGCACCGTTCGGTACGCCACCCCCTCTAGCGTCGTCTGTAGATGTTGTGAACATCTGACAGGCACGTTCTGATGACTACTTGATAGTTTAGTGCGTCATGCATTACGACTTAGAATTGAGGCTCCAAGACGTTTTGAACGTCACGGAACATACGAGATGTTCTAAGAGCTGAGATTGTGATCTCAGGCTCGTGCCCGTGTTATGAGATATGAGATCTCAAACAAAGATTCTTTGCTTGCAAGACGAAAGAGAATAGCTCAATAGTTGAGCATGTGCTTAGATTGTCTAGGTGCCACAATCGCTTGAATCGAGTGGGAGTTGATCTTCCAGATAAGATAGTGATTGATATAGTTCTCCAAGTCACTATCACTAAGCTACTAGAACTTGGTGATGAACTATAAATTGCCAGGGATAGAAATGATTCCTGAGCTTCTCGCGATGTTTTGACACCGCGAAGGTAGAAGTCAAAAAGGAGCATCAAAGTGTTGATGGTTAGTAAAAACCACTAGTTTCGAGAAGGGCAAGGGCAAGTAGGGAAACTTCATGGATGGCAAGTCAGTTGCTGCTCCAGTGAAGCAGCCCAAAGTTGAACCTAAACCCGAGACTGAGTGCTTCCATTATGAGGAGAACGGTCACTGAAGCGGAACAACCCTGGATACATGGTAGATAAGAAGGCTGGCTAAGTCGACAGAAGTATATTTGATATGCATGTTATTGATGTGTACCTTGCTAGTACTCCTAGTAGCACCTGGGTATTGGATACCGGTTCGGTTGCTCGAAATAAAAGCTACGGAATAAATGGAGAACTAGCTAAGTGTGAGGTGACGATGTGTGTTGGAAATGTTTCCAAGGTTGATATGATCAAACATCGCACGCTCTCTCTACCTTCGGGATTAGTGACGAACCTAAATTTTATTTGGTGTTTTGCATTGAAGCATGAACGTGATTAGATCATGTTTATTGCAACACGGTTATTCATTCAAGTTAGAGAATAATGGTTATTCTGCTTACATGAATAAATACCTTCAATGGTCATGCACCTAGTAAGTGTGGTTCATTGAATCTTGATCATAGTAATACACATGTTCATAACAATGATGCCAAAAGATGCAAAGTTAATAATGATAGTACCACATACTTGTGGCACTGCCGCTAAATGTCATATTGGTATAAAGCGCATGAAGAAACTCCATGTTGATGGATCTTTGGACTCATTCGATTTTGAATTGGTTGAGACATGCGGACCATGCCTTTTGGTAAGATGACTAAACCCCGTTTTCTGGCTTGATGAAACGGGCAAGTGACTTATTGGAAACAATGCATGTTGATGTATACGATCCAATGAGTGTTTATAGCTTGCAGTGAATATCATTGTTTTCTTACCTTCACTGATGATTTGAGTAGATATAGTGTATATTTACTTAATGAAACACAAGTCTGAATTGTTTGAAAGGTTCAAAGCAAAGTTCAGAGTGAAGTTTAAAGATCATCGTGACAAGAAGATAAAAATTTCTGCGATATGATCGTGGAGGTGAATATCTGGGTTACGAGTTTGGCATACAAATTTAGACAATGTGAAAGTTGTTTCACAACTCACGCCACCTGGAACACCATAGTGTGATGGTGTGTCCGAACGTCGTAGTCATGCCTTATTTGATATAGCACATACTATGATGTCTCTTATCGTTTTAATACTATCGTTTTAGGGTTATGCATTAGAGACAACCGCATTCACTTTAAAATAGGGCACCATCTAAATCCGTTGAGATGACACCGTGTGAATTATGGTTTGATAGAAACCTAAAGCTGTCATTTCTTGATGTTTGGGGCTGCGAAGCTTGTGTGGAAAATGTTTTCACCTAATGAGCTCAAACCCAAAGCGAACAAATGCATCTTCATAGAATACGCCAAGAACAGTTGGGTATACCTTCTATCTCAGATCCGAGTGCAAAGTGTTTGTTGCTGGAATGGATCCTTTCCTGAGAAAAGGTTTCCCTCGAAAGAATTGAGTGGGAGGAAGATAGAACTTGATGAGGTTATTGAACCTTGTTTCAATCAGAGTAGCGCAGCGCAGAAAGTTGTTTCTGTGAAGCCTATGTTAGTTGAAGAAAGAAGTTAATGATGATGATCATGAAGCTTCGGATCAAGTTACTATCGAACCTCGTAGGTCGACAAGGACGTGTACTGCTCTTGAGTGGTACAACAACCCTGTCTTAAAGGTCATGTTGTTGGACAGCGATGAACCTACGAGCTATGGAGAAGCGATGATGGGCCCGGATTCCGACAAATGGATGAGACCATGAAATCCGAGATAGGATCCATGTATGAAAACCAAGTATAGACTTTGGTAGACTTGCTCGTTGGACGGCAGGTCGTTGAGTACAAATGGATCTTTAAAAATGAAGACAGACGCTGATGGTAAATATCACCATTTGTAAAGCTCGACTTGTTGCAAAGTAGTTTGTGACAAGTTCAAGGAGTTGACTACGATGAGATTTTCTCACTCGTAGTGGTGCTAAAGTCTGTTGGAATTATGTTAGCAGTTGCTGCGTTTTCAATTATGAAATCTGACAGATGGATGTCAAAACATCATTTCCTTAACGGTTTACTTGAGGAAAGGTTGTATGTGATACAACCAGAAGGTTTTGTCAGTCCTAAGGATGCTAAAAGGTGTGCAAGCTTTGGTGATCCTTCCATGGACTGAAGCAAGCATCTCGGAGTTGGAATATACACTTTGATGAGGTGATCAAAGTTTTTGATGTTTATACAAAGTTTACGAGAAACTTGTATTTGCAATAAAGTGAGTGGGAGCACTATAGAGTTTCTGATAAGTATATGTGGTTGACATATTGTTGATCGGAAATAATGTAGAATTTCTGGAAGGCATAAAAGGTTGTTTGAAAAGTGTTTTTCTAAGGAAGACCTGGATAAAGCTACCTAATTGTTGAGCATCAAAATCTATAGAGATAGATCAAGATGCTTGATGAGACTTTCAATGAGTGCATACCTTGACAAGATTTTGAAAGAGTTCAAAATGGATCAGCCAGAGAAATAGTTCTCGTCTGATTTGTAAGGTGTGAAGTTGAGTGAGACTCAAAGCTCGACAACGGCAGAAGAAAGAGAAAGGATGAATGTCGTCCCCTATGCCTTAGCCATAGGCTCTATATTATGCCATGCTGTGTACCGCACCTATGTGTGCCTTGCCACGAGTCTGTCAAGGGGTACAAGAGTGGTCCAGGAGTGGATCACTGGACAGCGGTCGGAATTATCCTTAGTAACCAGAGGACTAAGGAAATGTTTCTTGATTATGGAGGTGATAAAGAGTTCGTCGTAAAGAGTTACGTCGATGCAAGCTTTAACACCTATCCGGATGACTAGTAGTAGCAATCTGGATACGTATAGTGGAGCAGCCATTTGGAAATAGTACCAAGTGGAGTGTGGTAGCAGTGATTACAGTTTGACATAGAGATTTGCAAAGTACACACGGATCTGAATATCGCAGACCCGTTGACTATAAGACCTCTCTCACATGCAAAGCATGATCGAGCCCCAAAACTCATTGGGTGTTAGATTCATAACAATGCGAATCACATGGTGATGTGAACTAGATTATTGACTCTAGTGCAAGTGGGAGACTGTTGGAAATATGCCCTAGAGGCAATAATAAATTAGTTATTATCATATTTCCTTGTTCATGATAATCGTTTATTATCCATGCTATAACTGTATTGATCGGAGACTTAAATGCATGTGTGGATACATAGACAAAACCATGTCCCTAGTATGCCTCTAATGGACTAGCTCGTTGATCAAAGGATGGTTAAGGTTTCCTAGCCATGGACATGAGATGTCATTTGATAACGGGATCACATCATTAGGAGAATGATGTGATGGATAAGACCCAAACTACAAACATAGCATATGATCGTGTCAGTTTATTGCTACTGTTTTCTGCATGTCAAGTATATGTTCCTATGACCATGAGATCATGCAACTCACGGATATCGGAGGAGTGCCTTGTGTGTATCAAACGTCGCAACGTAACTGGGTGACTATAAAGGTGCTCTACAGGTATCTCCGATGGTGTTTGTTGAGTTGGCATGGATCGAGACTGGGATTTGTTACTCCGTGTGACGGAGAGGTATCTCAGGGCCCACTCGGTAATACAACATCACAACAAGCCTTGCAAGCAATGTGGCTAAGTGTTAGTCACGGGATCTTGTATTACGGAACGAGTAAAGAGACTTGCCAGTAACGAGGTTGAACTAGGTATGGAGATACCGACGATCGAATCTCGGGCAAGTAACATACCGAAGAACAAAGGGGACGTTATACGGGATTAACTGAATCCTTGACATAGAGGTTCGACCGATAAAGATCTTCGTAGAATATGTAGGAACCAATGTGGACGTCCAGGTCCCGCCATTGGTTATTGACCGTAGAGGTGTCTCGGTCATGTCTACATAGTTCTCGAACCCGCAGGGTCTGCACACTTAAGGTTCGGTGACGTTTCGGTAGTGTAGAGTTATGTATGGTGGTGACCGAAGGTTGTTCGGAGTCCCGGATGAGATCCCGGACGTCACGAGGAGCTCCGGAATGGTCCGGAGGTAAAGATTCATATATAGGAAGTCCCAGTTTGGTTTCCGGAAAAGTTTCGGGCTCATCGGTAGTGTACCGGGAGTATCGGTATTGTACCGGGAGTGCCGGTAGTGTACCGGAGGACCTCCGGGAGGGGTACTTCGACCCCAAGAGGTCCATGGGCTGTGGGAGAATAATAACCAGCCCTTATTGGGCTGGGAAAACAGCCACAAAGGCCCATGGCGCAGGAGAGAAAGTCCTAAAGCAAAAAGTGGAAAATCAGCCAATAGGAGGCAATCCTACTCCAACTAGGATTGGAGGTGAAGTAGGATTTCTTCCCACCTCCTATTTCGGCCGACCCAAAGGCCTTGGCTGCCTCTCCTCTCCTCTCCTCCTATATATACTAGTGGATTGGGTGGTTTTTGGACAGAATTTCCGGCCACGTGCTACCCGTTTCACCGGTGCACAGTTTCTCCTCTAGATCGGATTTCTGCAGCGCTTAGGCGAAGCCCTGCCGGAATTGCTCCACCACCACCATCACCGGAGCGCCGTCACGCTGCCGGTGAACTCTCTCTCCTCTCCACCTCCTCTTGCTGGATCAAGATGGTGGAGATCGTCATCAAGCTGCACGTGTGCTGAACGCGGAGGTGCCGTCCGTTCGGCGCTAGATCGGAAGGACCGTGATCGAGATCGCGAGACGGTTCGTGATGTGATCACGGAACGGATCGTGATGAGTTCGCGGGACAGATCGTGATCAAGATCGTGAGACGGATCGTGATGAGTTCACGGGACGGATCATGATGTGTTCGCGGGACGGTTCGTGATTGGATCGCGGGACGCTCGGCGATTTGGATCGCGAAGAAGTTCGACTACACCAACCGCGTTTCTTAACGCTTCCCGCTTAGCGATCTACAAGGGTACGTAGATCCACTCTCCCTCTCGTAGATGCTCATCACCATGGATAGGTTTGCGTGTGCGTAGGAAAATTTTGTTTCCCATGCGACGTTCCCCAACAACCCGATCATCACGTGGTGTCTCGAAACGACGAACTTTCGCAATGGTGCACACTCGGGGAGAACACAATTTTATCTTGAAATTTTAGTGGGGGATCACCTTATAATGCTTCGTGCTAAGCAAAACAAGGTGTATAAAAGGATTAACATCACATGCAAATCATAAGTGACATGAAATGGCCAAGAACTTGTGCTTTTGATCTTCATCTTCAAAGCACCGACATGTTCTCCATCGTCATTGGCATGACACCATGATCTCCATCATCTTGATCTCCATCAACGTGTCGCCATCGGGGTTGCCGCGCCGACTATTGCTTCCACGACCATTGCTAACTCATAGCGATAAACTAAAGCAAAAACGACGAAAATAATTAAAGACAACCCTATGGATCCTGCCGATTGCCGTAATCATTGACATGCAAGTCGTGATCCAATCACGATTCATCCCGCAATCACATCACGATCCGTCACTCGATTCCATCACGAATCGTCTCGCGATCCTGATCACGGTCCTTCCAATCTAGCACTGAACGAATGACACCTCCGCGTTCAACACACGTACGGCTCGATGAAGATCTCCGCCTTCTTAATCCAACAAGAGAGGGCGGAGAGGTAGATGAGTTGTCTGGCAGCGTGACGGCACGGCGGTGGAACTATTCCGGCAGGGCTTCGCCTAAGCACCGCCGAAACTAGACTAAAGGAAAAAAGGATCTAGAGGAAGTAGAGGGAGCACGTGGAAATTAGGGTTAGCTCTCCCCTCTAAATCCTCTAGTATATATAGGAGGGATAGAGGGGAGGAGGCAGCCTCAAACCCTCTAGGGTTGGCCGAAATTGGGGGTGGAGGAGTCCTACTCCAATCCTACTAGGAGTAGGATTCCTCCTCTCCACTTGGAAACCCTTTCCACCTTTCCACCTTTGTGTTTTTTCCACCCCTATCCGCATGGGCCTTATTCAGGGGTTCGGCCAGCCCACTAGGGGATGGTTTGACTCCTCCCATAGTCCATGAGGTCCTTTGGGTCAAGACACCCCTCCCGATGGCCCCCGATACCCTCCCGGCACTCCCGGTACACTACCGAAGTACCTGAAACTTTTCCGATGACCAAAACAGGTCTTCCTATATATCAATCTTTACCTTCGGACCATTCCGAAGCTCCTCATGATGTCCAGGATCTCATCCTGGACTCCGAACCACCTTCGGTCACCACCATACATAACTCTACTATACCGAAACGTCAGCGAACCTTAAGTGTGCAGACCCTGCGGGTTCGAGAACTATGTAGACATGACCGAGACACCTCCACGGTCAATAATCAGTATCGGGACCTGGATATCCATATTGGTTCCTACATATTCTACGAAGATATTTATCGGTTGAACCTCTATGTCAAGGATTCAGTTAATCCCGTACGCTGTTCCCTTTGTTCTTCGGTATGTTACTTGCCCGACATTCGATCGTCGATATCTCTATACCTAGTTCAATCTCGTTATCAGCAAGTCTCTTTACTCGTTCCATAATACAAGAACCCATGGCTAACACTTAGTCACATTGCTTGCAAGGATTATTGTGATGTTGTATTACCGAGTGAGTCCTGAGATACCTCTCCCCCACACAGAGTAACAAATCCCAGTCTTGATCCATGCCCACTCAACAAACACCCTCAGAGATACATGTAGAGCATCTTTATAGTTACCGAGTTACATTATGATGTTTTATACGCACAAGGTATTCCTCCGGTGTAAGTGAGTTGCATGATCTCATGGTCATAGGAACAGACACTTGACATGCACAAAACTATAGCAATAATCTGATACGAACATATGCTATGTTTATAGTTTGGGCCTTGTCCATCACATCATTCTCCTACTGATGTGATCCCACTATCAAATGACATCTCATGTCTATGGCGAGGAAACCTTGACCATCTTTGATCAACGAACTAGTTAACTAGAGGCATACTAGGGACACAATGTTGTCTATGTACCCACATATGTATTTGAGTTTCCAATCAATACAATTATAGCATGGATAATAAACGATTATCACAAACAAGGAAATATAATAAGAACCAATTTATTATTGCCTCTAGGGCATATTTCCAACATTGATAACACCTCCGTGTCTTGGAAGGAAGAGATTATCCGATCTACTTTACTGCCACTTGATGCAGACGCCATCTTGTCTATACCTTTGTGCACGAGGAATATGGATGACTTTTGGGCTTGGTCGGAGGAAAGAACCGGCAAGTTCACTGTCTGCTCTGCTGACAGAATGATTATCAACACTAGAGAACACGGGGGGAACTGATTTGGGGAGATTGCAGGCGTCTCATGTGGCTCGAGTGGCAACGCATGGACGCAACTGTGGCACACTCTGGTTCCGTCGAAGCTGAAGGTCTTCTTATGGAGGCTGGTTAGGCCTTCGATGCCGACTGCAGATTTATTACACCATGAAATATGTCTACAACTCACCGGTGTGCGCTATGCGGTCGAGAGGATTCATGGAGGCATGCCCTCTTGGAGTGCACCATGTCCAGGTGTATCTAGGCCCTGTCCGAGATGACCTTGTCATTGGTACCGTTAGGTGCTATACAACCGGTTTTTAACCCCTTTCCGTGACGTAGTACAATACCGTCGCCTTGCATGTGTGGGCGATAGGGGGGTCCATCCCACATGACACGAAAACATCGTCCGCGATGGTGCGAGCGCCTGCTGACGATTCGCCTAACGTAAACGTATGCGAAGTCATAGCATATCCCGCACGCCACACTTTGATGCTACGTTTGTGGTCAAGCACACATCCGAGATGATGGCACATATATATTCGTGTGTGATAATTTTTCGGATCGCACATGCGAAACGTATGTCAAACGTCTCTTGATCGTCCTACATTACACACACACATTCGTAACCGTTTGTGCTATTAACGGCAAGCGCACACAGTTATGACACCCAAACACGTTTGTGACAGTGCGCGCATCGCACACGCACAAAATATGTGACCGTGTGTTGCAAAGCTGATAATCACATACACTATTATTCAAACAATCGTGTGTGACATATGACACCATCGCATACGGTTTAATCGTTCTAGCTGTGTGTGCTGTAATTTAGTATCTAATAGCTTATTTTTGTTAATTTATTATTAGATTTGGATTTTTTTTATTTTTAATTATGAAATGTGGATTTCACACCCAACAATACATACCATGATTACAATGGTTCAACAACCAAAGCATAAATCAAAAGCTCAGTACATGTTCCATGGTTACATAGTTTGGCAGAAGATTAAATATGATGAACCACAATATATAGTACTAGAGGCGGTAAAGATGAAGAGAGAATTTTAAATGCTTTTGGCTGCCGATGGTGTTGAAGAAGTGGAATACCCATAATTTTCCCTCCTCCATGCCAAAGGTGCGCACAATTTTTGTCCAACCCCTTGTGATTATCGCCCGTCCATCCTTCACCGCCTTCAGGAAGACTTTTAGACCGTTATCATGCTAGCATGAATTATATACTATAACCTTCGTTGCCTCCACATTGGTCAGGTAATTTGCTAGGTAATCTTGAGTAAATTCCTTTGGAAACCACTGAAAAGAGACAACTTTCATGTATTCATGTCTAATAGAGTAACTTGTTCTGGGCTAGAAAAGAAGGAAATAGATTACTTACCATCCTAAAGCTCACTGATGTCTTGGATAAAGTATAAATAAAGAGTTTACTTCCAATCAGATGTCTCTTCTGCCTAACATTTTTTCTTAGTTTCCTCACTTGATGCTTGTTCATGGTTATCTCATTGCCCCATATGCAAAGAGGGTCGAAGCGTGAATCAGTACTGCTGATATATGTATCTACAAGCAACAAATCAATGTTAGAACACAAGTTGCAATTGCACAAATGATGTAAAATATTATAAGAAAATGGGAGGTGACTAACCTCGATGGTAAACAACAACATCGCGCATCGTAGCCCTAAGTAAGCACATAGAAAGGCGTGTTAAAGACAACGGGGTTAACATCCACCAAAAATAGCAAATGTTAACTAAACGACAATATCTTCGATGATATTTTCATTGTGAGGAGTAGCGCGGTAACAAAGGGACAGGTATTGGTGGAATTAAACTGGACGTGTTAACTTTAGAGTTCCGACAACCTTACATAGTCATTAAAACTTGTACCAGTGAAATAAAAATTGACACATTTAAACATTACGAGCCAGTTCATACTTGCTAAATCCTGAGGTGTAGTTGCTTGAGTACTTCAACTCGGCCAGAGCCCGCACAAAGTCGGTGGCTAGGTGTTCCTGCTGGTCGCAGCGTGGATTAGTACTGCTAACATATGTACCTACAAGCAACAAGAAATGTTAGAAGCTAAACTATAACTGAACAAATGATGTAAAGTACTATAAGATATTGGGATGTGACTAACCTCGACGGTAAACAACATCATCGTGCATTATGGAACTGCGTAGGTACAAGGAAAGGCATGTCAACTACAATAGGGTTAACATGCACCAAAAATATATAATGCTAATTGAAGGACATCATCTCCAATGATATCTTCTTTGCGAAGAGTAGCACGGTACCGAATGGACATCGTAAATAATGGATATAACTATTCACTACAGCAGGCTTCACAGTAACCTAGCATAGGCATTGTAAGTTTGTAACTGGTATTGGTAAAATTGAACTGGACACTTCATACTTCAACAACACACTACGCATAACTGAAATGAACAACGGAAACCTAACATGGCAATCTAAACATGTACTGTTGAAACTGAAATTGACACGATTAAACATTGCTATACCGGTATTTGTAAAAATGAACTAGACAATTCATACTTGGTAGGTCTCGGGGGGGGGGGGGTAGTTGCTTGGGGATTTCATCAAGGCCAGAGCCCGCACCACGTTGGCGGCGTTGGCGGCGAGGTGTTCCTCCAGGTCGGCACGCATAGCATTCATCGCGGCATCGACCGCCATGACCAGCTCCTCGACCTCCGCATGATATGCAGTTGGGCTTACACAAGGATGCTCGACGATAGGGGATGGGGATGTGGAGGCATGAGGGTGGTTCGCATGCTCCATCTGAGCTATCGGGCCGGGGCGGACATGGAGATCGGAGGTTACCTCACTAGATCGACGAGAGAGATTGGTGCAGAACGTAGATTTGGTTGCGGCGGCGGCGACGGTTTGGGCTACAGTTAGAGCGAGGGGAGGGGCAGTGGGGATAGGGGGGAAATGTTATGGGTTGATATGGGGTGGGAGTAATAACTACTGGAATCACGTGCCTATTGAAAATTTGGCAGCGAAACTCGAACCTTATAGGGGGAACGCACAATACAGACGAAGCGCATCAAATACCCGTGTGTGATAAAAGAGAAAATTGGTGATCCCGCGTCAGAAAAAATTCAAGTCTTCTCTCTATATCTCGTGCCATCACACGCTTTTGCAAACAGTTTGTTGTAAAAAAACGTTTGCCATTAAAGATGTATTAAAAACATAAAGGCCTAGAAAATACACAAAAAGGACTAAATACGATAAACAAGCCTGAAAATTTGAAATTTGGACATGGTGCATTCTAGTGGGTATGTTGATCGTAGAAAATAAATCAAGTTGAAAGGACCAAATAAATATAGGCCCCCCTTGAAAACATGGTGATTTTCGCTCCCGGAACCATGAAACTCCATAGGTGATGATCTAGTTTACGAAGAGTGTTTATCACAACATTATCCATACCTCCTCAATTCTTTACCAAATCATATTGCGGTCATGCCCGGGCACCACACGAGATAACATGTTCTTCAAGCATGTTTTCCATTTTTCTAGAGATGCAAAATAAATGACACATATCTGGTTGCCTCTTCCCACACATATCCTTAAAAATTGTATTAGTTTCCTACAGAATACATGAAGGATTATCCAACGACATAATTACGAATTTTTGAGTCCTTTTTTAACGCATTTTCATGTACAAAACGTTCTAACCTGAATTATAAGCACAAATGACCTAAAAAGTACACAAAAGGGACCAAATACGACGGACGAGCATGAATATTGTGAAATTTGGACATGGTGCATTCTAGTGGTCATGTTGATCATATAAAATAAATCTAGTTGAAAGGACCAAGGAAAAAATATGAGTTCCCCTTGAAAACATGGCGATGTTCACTCCCGAACCATGAAACTCCATAGGTGATGGTCCGGTTTATGAAGAGTGTCTAGCACGACATTATCCATACCTCCTCAAAATTTTACCGAATCATATTGAGGTCATGCCCGGACACCACAGGAGATAACATGTTCTTCAAGCATGTTTTCCATTTTTCTAAAGTTATAAAATAAATAAACAACACATCCAGGGTTGCCTCTTCCCACACATACATATCCTTTTAAACTGTATTAATTTCCTATTAAATACATGATAACTTATTCAACGATATAATTACGAATTTTCTAGTCATTTTTGAACGCTTTTTCATGTGCCAAACGTTCTAACCTAAATTATAAGCACAAAGGACCTAGAAAGTACACAAAAGGGACCAAATACGATAAACGAGCATGAAAATTGTGAAATTTGGACATGCTGCATTCTAGTGGGCATGTTGATCATGTAAAATAAATCTAGTTCAAAGGACCAAGAAAAATATGGGTTCCCCTTGAAAACATGGTGATTTTCGCTCCTGAACCATGAAACTCCATAGGCTTTGGTCCGGTTGAAGAGTGTCTATCACGATATTATCTACACCTCCTCAATTTTTTACCGAATCATATTGAGGTCATCATGCCCGGGCACCACACGAGATAACATGTTCTTCACGCATGTTTTCCATTTTTCTAGAGTTACAAAATAAATAAACGACATATCTTTGGTTGTCTTTTCCCACACATATCCTTTAAAATTGTATTAGTTCCTATAAAATACATGAAAACTTATTCAACAACACAATTACGAATTTTCGAGTCCTTTTTGGATGCCTTTTCGTGTACAGAACATTCTAACCTGAATTATAAGCATACATGAGCTACAAAGTACATAAAATGGGATCAAATACGATAAACGGACCTGAAAATTGTGAAATTTGTACATGGTGCATTCTAATGCGTATGTTGATTGTATACGATAAGTCTAGTTGAAAGGACCAAGGAAAAAGTATGGGTTCCCCTTGAAAACATGACAATTTTCGCTCCCCGAACCATGAAACTCCATAGGTGATGGTCCGGTTTATGAAGAGTGTCTATCACGACATTATTCATACCTCCTCAAATTTCTACCGAATCATATTGAGGTCATGCCCGAGAACCACATGAGATAACATGTGCTTCAGGCATGTTTTCCATTTTCTCTATAGTTCCAAAACAAATAAATTAAACGACACATCTCTGGTTGCCTCTCCCCACACATATTCTCTAAAATATTATTAGTTTCCTATAAAATACATGAAAACTTATCCAACGACACAATTATGAATTTACGAGTCCTTTTTGAACGACTTTTCATGTACACAACATTATAACCTGAATTATAAACACAATTGCTTGTCCTCCCCCGGCGTCCGGAGCTGCTTTCTCCTTCATCTGGGACATAAGCCTGCGCCTCGTGCTGCGGCCACTGACACAGTTGTCCTTGCGGCGTCGCGGTTCCTGCTCCGATGCCCAACTCTGCACCGAGCCCGCAATATTGCCCGTTGGCGATCACTAGTTGCTTTCAAGACGACCGTGGCTAACTTCTTGGCTTTATCATGTCGTGATTCCTGCCTCCTCTGGCTGTCGTCGGGAGAGGTAGTGGAATGACCGTCGATCCTCAAGCCGACCATCACGCACGCAACCTCGATTCCACAGTCGCCTAACTCCATCCTGTCGTCGGCCATTGGGGGTTTGATGGTGTGTGTGGCAACTAGCCAGGGGATCATTGACTCGCCGCCACCGACCATCATTGTGGTTATTTATAGCTACCTGATGCCAAGGGGGTTGGGGATTTTATAATTTACCAATATGGCTGGTGCGTGCGCTTGTGCGGGAAGCATTTTCATAGTTCTTGAGTTCTTTTTCGTGCACACATAATCGCACATGGAACACATATAGCAACTGTATGCAATCGTGTATAGGGTCATAAATTAATATCACCAGTCTTCGCTCTCCACCATCTCTTTCCCCTCTCGCACCCCCAAAATTTGTCTCTTCTTCTCCCCACTATCCTCGCCTCCACAAAATTAGGACCCCGCCGCGGAGGAGCGCGCGGTCAAGGTAGGTACACGCTATTGAGGGTCCGGAGGCGTTGGCGGCGGTACGCACTGCTGAGACCCTGTTGCGAAGGAGCACGCGGTTGAGGCAGCTACACGCTGCTGAGGGTCCGAAGGCCTTGGCGGCAGTACGCGCTGCTGAGGGTCCGGAGGCCTTGGCGGATAAAGAGGAAGAGCTGGATGTTATATCAGATTGGTTGCTGGCAAGCGCGATTCTGTATGCGGAACGTGCAGCTGTGGCCTTCGGAAGAGCATCATGCGTCGACCAGTCTGCCGTTGCCTTGCCGCCTCACATGGATTTGGCCTCGGTAAGGACAGCAACCTCCTTACTGCAGTCTTGACTATGTTTTTTACGACCGCTTTGAATATCTCCATCGTAAGAGGGCCGTACACATGTTGTTCGCCGTGGATGGGATTTTCCATGATACCGAAGCTACCATGATGGGGTATGAGCAGAGGAAAGTCCGGGCCTATGAAGCGTTCAAGAACATGGTCAATACCAACCCAAAAGCGCATCCTACTTCCATAGATAGGATGTTGCATGAGTGCAGAAGATATTTCTATTAAGGCGAACCAACAAGCCAGCCCCGCAACAACGACGACAAGTAGCTATTTCCATTTTGTTGTTTTCTGAACCTTGCTGCTATGTAATGTCGCTATTATGTTCTTTAGTCGATTATGTAGGAGTGCGAACGATAATTTGTGCTATCACTTTCTGAATCAGGTGCTTATTATCACGAATCGTCTGTGTTATTACATGTCTATGTTATTTTCTGTCTTTTCCACGCAATTTAGACTACTGACCTGTTTGCTGGGCATCACACACATCTTGTTATGCCCAATTATTTGTGTTATTTTGTCTCGCACATTTCATCCGAGCACATAGTATGCCGTCTGCCGCACACATCTTGATCTGTGCAACCGTTTGTGTAGGCAGCATAGATGTTGTGCAGACAGAGCAAATCATAGTACACACGAACAAAACTACGAAATCTGTCGATGATGATTTCATCAATCGCTGACAGTTGTATACCAGCAAACGTTTCCCCACAACACACACAGATTATTAGCACCAATCGTCTGTGTTATATCTGGTGTTCGCACACAATTCCCATCACTCACATGTTTGCTGTATATCACACACATCTTGTTATGCCGAATCATTTGTGTTCTGCTGTATCAGCGTACACAGTTTATGCGAGTGAATTGTATGCCATACTTTGCACACATCTTGTTATACTGAATCGTTTGTGTTCTGCTATATTATCACACACAGTTTGTAGTGATGATCTGTGTGCCCACTATCGCACACATCTGGATTTGTGGAACCGTTTCTGTTATCTTATGTAATCACAAACGGTCCATAAAAACAAACTGTCTGCCGTAGATCGCACACGCAACGACTTTCTGAATCGTATTTGATGGATCCGCCTTCGCACACAGTTCGTGCCATTAGAGAAGGAGGTTGAACTATAATGTTTGTGATTCATGCATCACACACATTTTCATCGAAGGGTCTCTAATTGCAGTGTCGCGTTAGCAGCATCTTGCAGTAGTGTGTGGAGCGAATAAGCCGGAACAATGATCTTAATGCAAGAAATTGCCTTTTTGCAATGCGCAATGAGCTTTCACAGAAGCAATACAACCTCTTGGTGGTCACTCTTTGGGCAATTTGAAGGGCTAGAAGATATTGGGAAACGTTGCATGGGAAACAAAAAATTCTACGAACACCCAAGATCTATCCATGGAGATGCATAGCTATGAGAAGGGAGTGTAACTACATACCCTTATAGATCGCTAAGCAAAAGTGTATATAACGCTGTTGATTTAGTCATACTCTTCAGATCCAGTTGCAATCCGACCCGCGATCCAATCACGAGCCGTCCCGCGATCCAATCACGGTCCTTCCGATCTAGTGCCGAACGGACGACACCTTCGCGTTCCGCACACGTGCGGCTCGATGATGTCTCCTCCTTCTTGATCGAGCAAGCATGGGAGTATAAGTAGATGGGATCTCAACCATCACAATGGCATGATGGATATGGTGGTGGAGCAATCCCGGCAGGGCTTCGCCAAGCGCTACCGAAGATGCGATCTGAGGAGAAAACGATCTAGGGAGAGAGGTAGGGTTGCTAGCGACGTGTAGGATTATTGTGTCCAGCCCTCCGCATCTCCTCTACTATATATAGGAAGCAAGGGGCAGGGTTTGGTCGTAGCCCTAGGCCCCTCCTCCAAGGAGGGCCGACGGCTAGGGAGGAAACTTGCGCATGGGCCTTGTGGGGCTGGTGCTCCTCGCCTAATAAGGCTATGGCGCCCCCTTACAGCCCATGCACGCCCTAGGGGCTGGAGGGATCCTTATGGACTCCTCCGGAACCCTTCGGAACCTTCCAAAAGCTTCCCGACACAATATCGAAAAACCTCGGAACTTTTCCGATAGCCAAAATATGACTTCCCATATATAAATCTTTACCTCCTGACCATTCCAGAGCTCCTCGTGATGTCAGGGATCTCATCCGTGACTCCGAACAACATTCGGTCACCAACATACATATCCCAATACTACCCTAGCGTCAGCGAACATTAAGCGTGCGGACCCTACGGGTTCAAGAATCATGTAGACATGACCGAGACACCTCTCCGGTCAATAACCAATAGCGGGACCTAGATGCCCATATTGGTTCCTACATATTCCATGAAGATCTTCATCGGTCGAACCACAATGCCAAGGATTCAATCAATCTCGTATGCAGTTCCCTTTGTCCATGGGTATGTTACTTGCCCGGGATTCGATCGTCGATATCTCCATACCTGGTTCAATCTTGTTGCCGGCAAGTCTCTTTACTCGTTCCGTAATACAAGATCCCGTGACTAAATCCTTAGTCACATTGCTTGCAAGATTCTTGTGATGTTGTATTACCGAGAGGGCCTAGAGATACCTCCCCGTCAAATGCAGTGACAAATTTGAGTCTCGATCCATGCCAACTCAACAGACACCCTTGGAGATACCTGTAGAGCTCCTTTATAGTCACCCAGTTACGTTGCGGTGTTTGATACACACAAGGTACTCCTACGGTGTCAGTGAGTTGCATGATCTCATGGTCATAGGAACAAATACTTGACATGCAGAAAACAATAGCAATAAACTGACACGATCATATGCTACATTCATAGTTTGGGTCTTGTCCATCACATCATTCTCCTAATGGTGCGATCCCGTTATCAGATGACAACTCATGTCTATGATTAGTAAACCTTGACCATCTCTGATCAACGAGCTAGTCTAGTAGAGGCTCACTAGGGACATGGTCTTGTCTATGCATCCACACATGTATCCGAGTTTCCGATCAATACAATTCTAGCATGGATAATAAATGATTATCATGAACTAGAAAATATGATAATAACTAATTTATTATTGCCTCTAGGGCATATTTCCAATACAAGAAAGGAGATATACAAAGATGTTTTTCAAAGCCCATAGTCGACAAGTTAGTTCATCCAAACTTACTTGTCAGACTTGGAGACAGAGGTGGGCAGAAGGGGAGAACCCGTGCGATAGGCAAGACCCCGGACTGGCAGATGGTTAAGGCCTCCTGCTATGTGCTTTAAGATCAATGTTGACGCAGCGGTGGCAAATAACCGGCGACGGGGAGTGGCTGCAGCGATTTGTCGCGACCACAATGGCTCATTTCAGGGTGCTTCGGCCATTGTCTTTAAAGGAATCCATGATCCGGCTACCCCGAAGGCACTAGCGATTGGGGAGGCGCTAGCCCTCGCCGAAGACCTCGACACCCAATGAATTCATGTGGCATCCGAGTGTAAGGTCGTGGTGGAAGACATTAAGGAGAATAACCCAACTAGTTATGGTGCAATTCTACATGAAATCATAGACCAAAGTTCGTCTTTTGGAGATGTAGTTTTGTGCATGAGTATAGGAGCTCGAATACCAAGGCTCGGGATTTAGCAAGGCATGTTATGAGATTAGAGGCTGGCCGCCATGTCTGGTTAGGCAACCCTGGGACACTATCTTTTGTACCTTTGAATATTGATCGATAAGGCTTCATGGGATTGTCTAAAAACAGTACTACGCGGAATAGGAGGTCCCGCCAAACGGCAATTCCGTCGTGGCACACCTCCCACCCCACCCCCCGCGACAGAAACAAGCCAACCCATTTATTACTGTAGCTGTAGTCTGTTTTTTCTCGCATTTTTTTCTAGACGGTTATATTTTTACTATTTTCTTTCTCCTCAGTTTTAGGCCAGTTTTGGTAGTTTTTCTTTTTCTTTTTTTATGTTTTCTATTTTTTACTTTATGTTTCCTTAACTTTGCTGATTTGAAATTCGTGAAAAAATCATTAAATTCATGAACTTTTCCAAGTTCATTTTTATCTCAAATTCGTGAATTTCTTTATTAAATCCATGAAACTTTCCAAATTTGTGAACTTTTATTTAAATTTGTGATCTTTTTTTCTTAAATTCGTGAACTTTATAGCGAAAATGTGAAAATCTTTACAAACTCATGACCTTTTCTAAAATTCGATGAATCTTTTTCCAAAAATGATGAGCTTTTTCAATTTTATGTGAACTTTTTTCAAAATCGGTGGAAAAAATTTCAAATTAGTGAACTTTTTTCAACTATGTCAGAAAAAGTTCCAAACACAATGAATTTTAAAAAATTTGTTGGACCTTTTCATCTTTGTGACTTTTTTGAATCCATAAAGTTTTTTTAAACCCACGAACTTCTTCAAATTCAATAACAGCTGTTAGTTCCTGATTATGTTTGTACAAAAATCACATTTCTTTATAAAAGTCGAAGGTTAAGGGTGAGCCAGTCAAGTGTGACTAGAGAACCAACAAAATCGGCACTGCTCCATCGAGCGCTAGCCACCATACCATGAGGGGTGCGTGTCGGTGTCGGTTCCCCTCGTTGGCGCTTAAGGCACCAAGGAGGAGTACTCACTCTGGCTCGTATAATGCGAGGGGCACATCTATACCTCGCTTAATGCGAGCTGTAGCATACCATTGGGAGTCTAGTGCCAGGCTACAAATACCATGTCCCTCTCGACGGGTCATAAATACCTTTTCACTCTCACTTTCAAACAGCTGGGAAAGTGATTCGTTAATAGATCTAAAAGACTCCGTATGCAATTCGCTATTTCAGCAACAAGTTATTGGATGAGATAAGGGTTCTACACAAACCTCTCACTACTATGGTGGCTTCCTCCTCGGTATTGAGACCAAGGCATTGCCTCCCTCCGCTCGATGGCCATGCAAATATCAATGTGGACGCGGCAGTGACAAGGACACGAGGAGATGGAGTGACAACGACAGTATGTAGAAACCAAGAAAATCCTACTAGGGGTGTTGACAGTTCTGATTAATCACATTGATGCTCCAACAATTCTTGAAACACTAACAATGAGGGAGACACTAGCGTTGGCCGAGGCTTATACATCACTAGGATCGCAGTGGCATCGGATTGTAAAGTGTCAATTGAAGCAATTAAGGAAGGGAACGCAGCAACGTATGGAGCAGTGAACATGAAATAATAGATAGAGCTAGTATTTTCCAATTCGTGACTCTTTAGTCACGAGTTTCAGACCTCAAATGTCAAGTCTCACAATCTCGCAAAGCACGTATTTTCATTTGGGGTTGGCCGTCATATCTGGTTAGCCCGACCCGATGACCTTTTGTACGTCCATATAAACATTGTGACGTTGTAATAAAGATTGCAAGTTTGCCTAATAAAAGTTGGGGCAACCGCCGAGCTGCTTTTTTTACGCAAGAATGCTGACCTGATTTTTCACGCGAGAAAGCTGAGGTGTTCGGTCATTTGCTCATGAAGCATTAATGTGTCTTGAAAAGGAGAGTTATATGTATACGTGGCATTTTGCAAGTTAGTTCCTTTTTTTGTTGCTTTTCTAAAAAAAATCTTCTCTTTGTCCTTTTATTTCCCTCTTTCCTTTTAGCCTTTCATTTTATAAAAGTGGTCATCGCATATTAAAAAGTGTCAATCATGTATTTCATAACATGTTAAATGTGTATGAAAAATTCTGATTTATACAAAAAGTGTACAACGTGTATGAAAAAAGTAGACATGAAAACATGTATTTGAATAATGTTAATCATGTAATTGAAAAATGTTTAATGTGTATAAAAAGTATTCCGCATGCAAACTAAAAATATATGACGTGTATTAAAAAATGTACAACATGTATTTTAAAAAATGTTCAAAACATGTAGTCTTAAATGTTGATCATATATCTGAAAAACGTTTAACGTGCATCGAAAATGTTTCAGATTTATAAAATATATGTACATTATGTATGAAAAAAGTAGACATAATATGCATAGGTTTGAAAAAAACGTTTATTTTAAAATTTTAAACTTGTACAAAAATGATTCATATGTATACGAAACATGTACATGTTGGATGAAAAAATGTAGACGCCAAAACAAAAGTTTGAAACAAAAATGTTAATTATGTATTTGAGCGAATGTTGAACATTCAGAAAACAGAATTCTTATATATACAAAAAAAAATGTTTAGTGTGCATAAAAATGGTAGATGTCAACCCATATTTTTGAAAATGCTAACCATGTTTTTAAATAATGAATAAAAGATGTTTCTATTGTATGAAAAAATGTACAATGTGTATGAAAAAAGTATACTTGAGTTAAAAAAATGAAAATGAAAACAGAAAAAAATGAAATTCAAAGAAACCAGTAAAGAAAAACATTGAAAAAGAGAAACAAACAACCAAAGATACCCAATGAAAACCGTAACAAAAACACAGACGGAAATTAAAAAAAAACAGAACCATAAAGAAAAACACATAAAATGAAGGAAATAAAAAACAACGAAAACTAGATGAAATTCATTAAAAAATCACACACAAAAAGAAAGTAAAAAACCATTGAAAAACAACAAAAACTATAAAGAAAGCATAGAAAGAAAAACAAATAGGGAAACCCGTAGAAAAAGAAAAGGAAACCAAGTGAAAACCATAAATACAAGCATAGAAAAGAAAGAAAGAAACATGGAAACCTGACCAACCAACAGACAACGAACAAGAAAAAGACATCGAACAACGATACAACGAGGATCACCTGGTTCGTTAGCCACGATACGGAAAAAAGGGTCGGCCCGATAAGAACATCAAAAAGAAAGAAATTGAGGCGAAAGTAGCATAGGCCTCGCTACAAGCAATCTATAGTCGCCGCATAGCATGAGAGCTATTCCTGGCCTATTACAAGACCTAAGTGAATCCTTATCTTGCGCATTTTTTGTAAAACTATCGGGTGCCGAAATCACTAATTGAAGACTACTTCTTTCAAAGATTACTCACATTTTCTCAGGTTGTGATAAGTGGCGTGCTACATGTGTGCCACTTGTTTTTCACTTTTTTCGTAGATCCATTATTTCAAAACGTTTTATCTCTTAAATCGCACGTCCAAATCTTGAACTGTTTTCACCATTGGATTAGTCGCGTCAAGATCTTTAAAACTTCTTTTTTCATAAAAAAATTGATGAAAGACAGTGCCTCTTACGGAAAGGGAAAAAATGAAAACGCGTTTTTTTTTCGTTTTCCGAGAGGCACGGTTGTGCATCTCGCGGAAGCAGATACATGCCTCTCGCGAAATCAAAATCATGCCTCTTGAGAAAGGAGGGAAAATAAAACACATTTTTTCCTTTTCGAGAGGCACGACCATGCCTCTCGCGGAAGCAAAACCATGCTTCTCGAGGAACGAGAAAAAATCGTGTTGTCTCCGGACTGGTCGTGGTGTGTCGAGGGGTGTCGTCCCCAACATAGGTGGTTGGTTTTCTGGACAAAACTTTCGCTCAACTTCGGTCAGGTCTGGTGGCGAATGATGCCTTTGGGGTATGGTTTTCCTTATTGAATGCATCATCAAGGGGATCCTGTTAGAGCATATTTCTTCATGTGTGGTTTTGGTAATTGATTGCAATCCCTATGGACTAATGGTTGCTTTGAGTTTTACTTCAAGGATTTGTCCATAGGCATTTCTTGAGGTCCATTTGTTGGTTTCAAGGAGTTTATGTGATGACCAAGGCGGTATTCAAGGATATATCAAAAGATTGGTCATGTGGGTGTTGAGCCTATTGCAAGCATGTCTTGAAAAAGATTGTGAGAACATTCATGTTTACCTTTAAGACATCATCTTTATTAAGAGAAAAGACATGATGTAAGGTTGATCAAGACTAAGTGAAAGAGCGAATCAAGTTGATCAACACACAAAGCATACAAGATGTACCGGAAGGTATCAACTAATCCCATGGTATGGTAAGCATTGTCCATTACACTTTGTGTACTAATCCATGTTTTGTGTGAGAGTTCTGTGTGGGGTTAGATATGTTTCCATGGACTTGCGTCAAGAGTAAGATCTCATACAACCCATAGAGGATGGCATCAAGTGGTAATCGTCGTCAAGATTGTGGTGTGCAAGTTCAAGTGGATCATCACGAAGAGATCAGGCTTGAAGCTTGCCTTCCATTGTGATGACAATGGACTTGTGAAGATGTGCCGAAGAGTGGCTCACCCATAGTGGAGTATGGGGTGGCAATCTACTATCTAGTCTTCATCAAGTCGGCACAATCAAGAAATGCGGTCCATCCCGAGGAGGACAAGATCGTCATCATCTATCTCAAGTGGACTACTCGCAAGGAAAAGGTTTGTCCTTAATACGATTTCAATTTTACTGGTCCTATGGTGGTAGTCAGGAGACCGGGTTATAGAATCCATAGCCATACTATCAAGGGGGGCTCTCGACCAACTAGCTTGATCATATCGCTTGTTGAGATCTCAAACCATTGCATTCTTGACATCATCATCTTTTTTGGTTCTTGTTTGGCTTTTCGCTATGTGAGTTTTGGAGCTTGTCGTCTTCATCGTGATAGGCTCAAGCTCATCGTAAACAGATTTTGTATGCATTATCTTTCTGTTTTCGGTGTTGGAAATTTTGCCGGGTCATGTTTGGGAAGTTCATATTCCTTATACTATTGGAATTTATTCTCCATTGTGTGTTATTAATATAACCATCCGATGTTGGGTAACTCTTGTCGTCTTCTATCCAACAAGTTTGAATTTGCTCAATTCGGAGTCTGTATGTACACCCCTCCTTCCAAAATAAGTGTCATTCGTCTAGTATAAAATTTGTACTAACTTAGTACTAATTTTGCGTCACTTATTTTGGGACAGAGGGAGTGGTATTTATAGTTGTTTTAGTATGAGGGGCATCCTTCTATTTTGCTTGGGTGGGTTTTCAGCTCTAAGCGGTAGTACTGCTCCTAGAGTGGTAGTACCGCTTATAAGCGGTACTAGTGGCGAGCTACTTCCGCTCTTATTTATGCTTTTGGAACTCGTCAAAGAAATTCACGGTAGTAGAGAGCGGTAGCACCTCTTATAAGCGGCAGTACCTATCTGAGCGAAAGTACCTCTTATAAGCGGTAATACCTCTTATAAGTGATAGTACCTCTGTGGCAGAACTTTTTTTGTCTCGTTGGGCTGTTTTGACAGTGCTAAGTGATGTAGACCGAACCTCGTGATGAGATCCGATCTGTTATTGCGGCCCGATCTTTCACGATACTTCACCACCACCAGTGGCAACCTCTCGCCCGCGCACGCGATGTACACGAAATAGAGGGTTTGAACCTTGCGGCTCAGCACGAGAAAACCAATCTCGATGATGGTACTCACGCACAAAACAATTTCAACAAAGAAATCGCAACACAAAGGTTTTCTAAAGATTGTTCCAAAACTTGATGGGTGTCTACCCTAAAAACACATCGTGTCCATTTCATAAAATATAACCTAATTTTATAATGACCTGAGTCGGCTTTATATAATAACCGGACATCCTAACTAACTTGCAAAGCGAGCACTTGATACACGTAATTAAAAACCGAGTCGATCTATCTAAGGAAACAAAAAGTACTAGCTTGGTGGATGCATCGCCGGCAACAGTTTTGGTTCTGGTGGACCCCATCCAATTTCCTTTAGACATAGTAGACTCCACATATCCCACGTCTGTGCCCTTGCATGATATTCCTTACGTGGCAGGAAAAAATAGAATTCTGCCATTTATCTTTTTGACCGATTCAAACACATCAGCTGATAGATTTTTTGTTTTATCTCCAACAAAGGACTCCTTTGGTGGATTTGCCTTCACAAGATCTTGATGGAGCCACGTACTGACGTGCACCCAAATAGTACTAGAACATGTAGTCTTAGCTGAACTAACAATAATACTAGTCCCTATGTAAATTGTTCCAACCAATTTTTGTACGTGATGCACTTTCGTATCTTCATGCCCAGTTTGTATCTTCTTTTCGATTGTGCTCAACTCAATGTTTATTTTCCCAAAGAGGTATGTGTTATTCTTGCATGTAATCACCACCAAAGAATTGACCTTCTTCTTATCTTCACTAAACTGAAATATTTGGGGCTCATATATATCTGTGATCGGATGCGGTACAATATTACGTGTGGCTATATCATCCTCTCTTTCTTGAAACAAAACTGTCCTCGATTTCGGGGCGAGGTCTTCAACAATTTTTTTAGTTGTACACTGACCGACCATGGTAGAAATTTCAGCAACTTCGTCCTTGTTCCTCCTCTATTATCTTCTCAAGATGTTCTTTCCTCCGTGTAATGAAACGCTCCTCATCCATGGGCACAAGATTGCACTTTTTACCCTTCTTGACAGTATATGTATGTGTGTGATAATCATACACAACATCATGCTCTTTGTACCATGGCTCACCCAACAACAAGTGGCACGAAACCATCGGCGCTGGAATCACATCACACAAAACCTCGCAAAAGTATTTTCCCAACAAAAACGGTAACTTAGTTTGGTGCGTGACAGTGAGATCTTCATGACCCCAACGGAACAAGTAAGGTTGTAGACGCGGTGTCATTGGTAGCGCTAGTTTCTCCACCATCTCGATGCTTGCGGCGTTGATCAAATTCATGTGATCGATCGTCATCGCACATGATCTCTCTCTCACCACCACACGGGTGTGAAAAAGCCCGGCCCAACAACCTTCTTCCTCAAACTGAAAACCATAGCTTAACTTAGTGAAAGATGACACGCTCACGCTCTTCTCCATAGTGTCATGAACAACCTGATGCTCTGATACCACCTGATATAGACCAAACCTCGTGGTGAGATCCGATCTGTTGTTGCGGTCCGATCTTTCACGACACTTCACCACCACCAGTAGCAACCTCTCGCCCGCGCCCGCGATGTACACGAAATAGAGGGTTTGAACTTTGCGTCTCAGCACGAGAAAACCAATCTCGATGATGGTACTCACGCGCAAAACAATTTCAACAAGAAAATCGCAACACAAAGGTTTTCTAAAGATTCCTCCAAAACATGATATGGGTGGCTATCCTGAAAAACACATCGTGTTTATTTCATAAAATATAACCTAATTTTATAATGATCTCAGTCGGCTTTATATAATAGCAGGACATCCTAACTAACTTGCAAAGCAAGCACTTGATACACGTAATTAAAAATCGAGTCAATCTATCTAAGGAAACAAAGAGTACTAGCTTGGTGGATGCATCGCCGGCAACAGTTTTGGTTTTGGTGGACCCCATCCAATTTCCTTTAGACATAGTAGACCACATATCCCACGTCTCTGCACTTGCATGATATTCCTTACGTGGCAGGAAAAGAAATAGAATTTTGCCATTTATCTTTTTGACCGATTCAAACACATCAGGTGATAGATTTTCTGTTTTATCTCCAACCAATGACTCCTTTGGTGGATTTGCCTTCACAAGATCTTGATGGAGCCACGTACTGCCATGCACCCAAATAGTACCAGAACATGTAGTCTTAGCTGAACCAACAATAATACTAGTCCCTGTGTAAATTGTTCCAACCAATTTTTGTACGTGATGCACTTTCGTATCTTCATGCCCAGCTTGTATCTTCTTTTCGAATGTGCTTAACTCAGTGTTTATTTTCCCAAAGTGGTATGTTTCATTCTTGCATGTAATCACCACCAAAGAATTGACCTCCTTCTTACCTTCACTAAACTGAAATATTTGGGGCTCATATATACCTGTGATCGGATGCGGTACAATATTACGTGTGGCTATATCACTAAGCCATAGTACCCCCCCGCAAACGGTAGTACTTCTTGAGCACGACTTGTGGGTATGACGGTTGGATTCGGGAGGGGGTATTTAAGGGGGCCTTCTTCCACAATGGCACCTATCCTTTGAGGTCATATTTTGCCCCCGTTGTTGACCTTTTTCGAGCTTGCTATCTCTCAATCTCTCCAATGGTTTTTGTTAGTTCTTGAGGAAAAAAAGAGAAGAAATCTAGATCTACATTTTCACCAATCACTTTCTCCTCTAAGTGAGGGGAACCCCTTGGTTCTAGATCTTGGAGTTTTTTGTGTTATCTTCTTTGTTCTTCCTCTCATTTTCCTCCATAGCTTAGTTGTTGTGGTGGGATTTGGGAGAGAAGGACTTAGCACTCTGTGTGCCCTTGTCATTGCATTTGGTGCATAGGTTTGAGTTCTCCATGATGATACGTGAAAGTGAAGTTTGAGAAGCTTATTACTCTTTGGTGTTTGGCCACTCTAAAGCTTGTTCCTCTTGGATGCTTTGGCGCCTTAAACGGTTGGTGGTGTCTCAGAGCTCAATCATTACATTATAAAGCTTTGCGCAAGCGTCGAGGTCTTCAATTAGGTTGTGAAGATTGCCCCAAGCAATTCATACGAGTTTCGATGACCGCCCCCAAGGGTTACCAAAGTGTATGGGTTCGGTGACCACCCCAAGGGTTGCCATTTGTACGGGTTCAGTGACCATCCTCAAGGGTCCCTTAGTGGAATCACGACATCTTGCATTGTGCGAGGGCGTGAGGAGATTACTGTGGCCCTAGTGGCATCTTGGGGAGCATTGTGCATCCACACCGCTCCAAACGGAGATTAGCATCCGCAAGGGCATGAACTTCGGGATACATCGTCGTCTCCGCACGCCTCAGTTATCTCTTCCTCGAACTCTTTACTTATGCAATTTATTTTGTGATAGTTATATTGCTTCTTGTTATATATCGTGCTATCACTTAGTTGTTTATCTTGCTTAGCATAAGTTGTTGGTGCACATAGGTGAGCCTAATTGTTTTAGGTTTTGTGCTTGACAAATTAAACGCTAGTTTAATTTCGCATTTGTTTAAGCCTAAACCGTAATTATTTTAAAGCGTCTATTCACGCCACCCCCTCTAGGCGACATCCACGTCCTTTCGGATCCGACACCTCTCCCATGTCAATATCTTATCTCCTGGTGAAACTCGTGAGTGATGGTGGCACCTTGGCGTGATTAGCTGATTAGAAGCATTGATTTGTTGCTTTGTAGTATAATCTTGTGATGGAAGCATCGGGTCTATGGTGACGTGGTTGCTCGGGAGCGAATAACGATGTGTTGTGAAGTTGTTGTTGGTGCATCTGTGATTTCTTGTTTTGCCGGCGGTGTGGATTCGGGTTGGGGGGTGGGGGTACATGATCACCCTGTACGTGTAAGGAGAATTATGTGAGTTATGCGAATCAACTTTACGGGGTCACGCTTTATTGGACATATCGTTTCTCTCGAGTATCGTTAAGACTCACGAATATGCTTGTGAAGATTTGGACTAATACGAAGATTTTTGACGTGTGGTTTGATAGCGGCGAAGACGTTCGAGCATCCGGTCGGGTGTGTTGGTCTTTTGATGTTTTGTCATCTCTTCCACAATTATTGTCATGATTTTAATTCAAAGAATTATTCATGTGCTTTAGGCCTAGTCTAGCTAGGTGCCCAAGTTTTCCCCCGTTTTCCCTTATTTTGCCATTTTCTTTGGCACCTGCATTTTGCGGTTCCTCCTTCTGATGTTTTTGTATTACCCCTTTGCGATCAAAATAAAAAACGTGTATACAAAACTCCTATAGAAATTTTCTTATCCATTCTTCTTGCTTGGTGCGTTCGGTGCTTTTGAGGAGGGCAGGAGCCGAGGCCGGCTTTCCCCCCGAGCAGAGCATCCAGCCAAAGCTGCACGCCATGGGCCAGAGCGTGGCGTGACAAAGCGAAAGCAGGGCTCTCTACCTCTCTCTCTCTATCTCCACTTGGTACTGTCGAGATCCCAGCCACACGTCACGCCCATGCCGCGTACGTACGCACGCGCTGCGTCGGCCCTTGTCTCGCTCTCCCCCACCCTCGTGCGTGTGCAGTGCATGCATGATCGATCGATCGATCCTAATCCCGTTTGCCGCGCGAGATCTCCCAATGACCATGATTGCAAATCGCCCGTAGTCTTGGCGGCTTCCTCTCGTTTTCTTCGCTCTCTTTCTTTCTGCTCATCCGCCCGTCCTCCTACTTTGAAGGAGTGCATTTCTACTGTTCCCAGGCCATTTCGTGTACTTTTGCGGCTGATTATAGTGCCAGGAGGGAGGTCGATGATGTTATTAGCTGCTCGACCGGCACGCCACCTGCTGCCGAGACCGGCAGCGGGACGGGCGTGGTAGCCGTGTAGCGCGCACGTGGCCATGCAGCGCACGCTTGACCGCAGCAGCGCACGCACGCGCGGGCCTCGCCGTCGCCGGGCCACACCTAGGCGCACGCGGCTCCCCTTGATCAGCCTTTTCTGCCGGTTGGTGGCAGTTGGATCGCATCGCACGCGCCTCTCTCGCGTCGCGTGCGTGATCTTCCCATGATCTCACGGGGGTTCCTTGGCACTTGGCAGCCCCGACGCCACGCTAGGCTGCTCGCCTCGCCTGCGGCTGGCTAGCGCAATGATGCCTGCCGTTGCGATAGACGTAGAGTACTGTTAGGAATACAGCGCTAGGCGTACTTCCAGCGTGCAGTGCCGCCCTGTGTCGGCCTGACAAATTCCGCTGCCGCAAGCTAGCTAGTGGCGTGCCTATCCTATCCGAGGCGCGTACGTAACTCTCTGCTGCGCATGCACGGCCGCGCGGCCGGCAAGCAACCGTGTACAGTGGCGGTAGCGGAGGCAGGCACAAGCTGGCTATACAAGGGACGTATAGCTGGGTGTGACTTCGGGCCGAGGGATCGCATGCTGTGCTGCTGGGCAGCTAGGTGTGCCAGCACCGGCACTGTCTTCCCTAAATGAAGTCGCCCGCTAATTTGTCCATGGAGCACGAACCAGTGCGAAGCCAATACGCGCGATTTGGACGGCTCGAAACGATCGGACTCTGTGCGGCTGTACCCCTAGGTAACGTGTAATATTACCTCCGATATGGGTTTATTAGGGTTTATTAGTCCTTTCGTATTTTGTATCAATTTTGACCATAGATTTGACTAACAAATTATAAATTGTATGCCATAAAATTAATATTGTTGGGTTCATATTTGAAAGAGATTTTCAATGCAAGAACGACAGAAGCGAATGCGAGACCTTCCCCTCCCGACCCCCGTGTCGCCCTCCTCTGGCAACTCGGGGGGAGAAGCTCCGGATCCGCCGCCGTTCAACCTCCCCTTCCCTTCCTCTCCTCGTCGTCACCTAAGGGGCTCACCGGCGAAGCCCAGACGACTCCGGGGATGGCGGCGGCGGGGCGTTTTCTTCTAGCCTGCAGCGTCTTCGTGAGGCAATCCCTCGGCCGTCGGCCGGCGACCGGGACTCGGGCTGGTCCAGCTGCCAGCGGTGGTGGAGGTTGCCGCCGGTGGGTCGTGGAGGTAGCGGACGCAGCTCCTCCCGTGGGCGTGGGTGCACGACGGAGGAAGCGGGCGGAAGTGCCAGATCTGGCCTGCTCCAGGCCTCTAGCGGGCTCAGGTGGCTCCAGCGGGGACTCCTCGTCAGGCCAGCCATGTGTGGCGAGTCCCGAGCAGGAGCTGCATGGCCTTGGGCGGGGAGGCAGCGACGGCTGCGAGCAGGCGAGCGGGCTAGATCTGGTCGCGTCCCGGCTGCGTCGGGTGCATGGGTCACCTTTGGAGCGGCCTGAGGTGACCGTACGTGACATGCTGGTGTGGAGCGGCGTGTGGTGGTGGTGCGGCGTTGGGTGCAGATCCTCCGGACGAAAGTCTTGCTCGATGCAGGTGATGGCAACATCCGTGGATGATCTTTTCCTTCTTGAAGGCATCATCGAGGAGATTTGTCACCCTCTTGCCATTTGGGATCCATTCTTCGGGTGAAAACCTAAATCCGCCTCGTCGGATTGGCAATGGGACGGCCTTGGCAGCCTTAATTTGTTGGAACCATTGTTTTGGAGAGGTTCTTGGTTGATGCACCCGGTTAGTGATGGTGGTGGAGTCCACGTTGCCGTGTCTGCTCGTGGCTTGCCGTTGCACGGTGGTGGTCGTAGCGGAAGCTCGACAGCATGCAGGGAACGCCGGACAAGTCGTGTTTGTCCTCCTCTCGGGGTCGGAGCGACACATCTCCGCTTCTCTTTAGAAATGCCTTCTCTCTCCGATGTCGGTGAGGTTGATGAACACGCTTGTGGCGAACATGCTCGGTGAAGGCGCTCTACTGTTTTGTTTCAGTGAAGTCGAAGTCGCCGGGTTGTGTGTGCGATGGGTGATATACGATGACATTGTAGTGGGGCTATGAGTGTTCTAGTTTGTCATGTTTAGTTTGCCCGGCATCTTCGTATGTTTTTTAGCCTAGTAGAGCTAGGCGGGATTGTCTGTTGTACAGGATTTTGTTCGGTTTTCCTTCAATAAACCGAGCAGTTCTCGCCGTTGACGTATTTCTTCTGGATGGAATCTTAGCAGCTCTCCTGTTAATTAAAAAAGAAGATTTCCAATAATACTATTTTTATGGTATACAATTTATTTTCTAATAGTTAAATCAAAAGTTAAAGTTTAGTCCAAGCTACAAGGAGGATTAATAAACCGGAACAGAGGTAATACTATATACAGGTTTAAGCAGAGTACTTATGTGACGACCAGCAGAGACTACGCAAACACGCACGCACACTTAAAGCATTGTAAACTTTAGCTTGCCGAAGCGCAATTCATTTGCTTGATTTTGGCGATGTTGGCATTCCTCATGACGTGGAGGATATCGAATGCCTTCACGCTCCTCAAGATTTCCTTGGTGAGGGTGTCTGCCATGCTCCTCAATTCTTGGCGTTTCCCTCGTGATTTCTACCGATCTATTTTCTTCATTTTTAAATATTTGTTTTTTTAGATATTCAACTATGTACTACATACAAAGCAAAATAAATGAATTCACATTCTAAATTGTGTCTATATACATCAGTATATAGTTTAATATGAAAACTCTAAAAAGACAAATATTTAGGAACGAAAGGAGTAATTTTTTCGATAGAGTGATGAAAGTAAGAAAAAATATAGACTTGCTAAATTGGACATGATGTGTAGAGCCAAGGATAAGGGTGGATTGTGTATTGAAAATTTACATACTAAAAATAGATATCTATTGAGCAAATGGTTTTACACACTCTTTGTGGAGACAAAAGGTATATGGATACAAATTTTGCATAATAAGTACCTATTCCCTTCTTGCCGATTTATAGGGCTCATCTAATTTTTTTTTCCAGATTTTCATTACATTAGGCTCATTTTGACATCTTTTCACCACATGTTCACATTCCAATGTGCATTAAATTGATACATGCAAGGATTAAAAACAACAACCAATGCATGTAACCATTCCTACTCATTTAGTGGTCATCCATGCATACACCGTAAATAATGCAGATTAAAGTTTGAGTAATTTTGTAAACTACAAGATACATTCTTCCACTCACCATCTAACTTGGTTGATGAGATTTTAGATTTAAGCCCTATAAATCGGAAAGGAGGGAGTACAAACCAAGACCCTGACTCAAGTTACGATGAAACACTCGAACTCACCGTTCTGGTAAGGTTTAATGAGGAAAAAGAAGCTTTTTTCGAGAGGGTTAAGTTTCACATTGGAAACGGTACCATGACCAAGTTTTGGGAAGATACGTGCTCAGGATAGATGCCCCTAGCTACACAATATCCGGCTTTATATAACATCGTGAAACAAAAAGAGGCTTATGTGGATACAGTTTTGCAGACGGTCCCTCTGAATAATCAGTTTAGGAGATCTCTGGTAGGAGAATGATGGAGTGCGTGGCTCCACTTGGTACGTAGGTTGATGGAAATTCAACTTTTGGACCAACCAGACACAATTCATTGAAAATTAACTACAAGTGGTAGTTTCTCCGTCAAATCAATGTATCTAGATCTTATTAATGTCAGACCGATACCTACTTCTCCACACACTTGAAAAATAAAAGTACCGCTTAAGATTAAGATATTTATGTGGTTTGTTCACAAAGGAGTGATACTTACGAAATATAATCTGATTAAGCAAAGATGGATGGGTAATGCTAGATGTTGTTTTTGTGATCATAATGAGAGTATCAAACACCTCTTTCTCGAATGCCCTTTAGCCAGACTCCTATGGCGTACTATTCATACAACATTCACTATAAACCCTCCAACGAGTATGCACACGTTATTTGAGACGTGGCTTGATGGAGTAGACGTTACTATAGCTAGACACATTCGAATAGGAATTTGTGCAATGCTTTGGGCTATATGGAACCGCAGGAATGACATAATATTTAACAGGAAGAACTTCACCAATTTCTTGCAGGCTATCTACAGAGCTACCGCGTGGATCCGTACGTGTCCACTACTCACGCCTGCGGAGGACAGGGAGCTTTTGGTTACTGGGTGCAACCGGTGGGAGACGGCATCAAGGGCTATCTTCAATCTATATGGATGGCGACAAACTAATAGGCTAGGTGTTTAGTCATAGTAGCCTCTTATTATGTTGCCAGATGTGGCATGTGATTTCCTTTTATGATTCTTGTTCGCTATTGTACTGTCTTGAACCTTTTTATTTTTAATAAAAAGGCTGCATGCATCATCATGATGCAGAGTCCGGGGGTCATCCTCCTTTTCCCAAAACAAATGTCGTGCTTCTTCATCTCATCGGTCTTCTTTTGTCATTCTGTTGCACTCTTCAAGGTTATATAGAACTTCACGAAGTGCTTGGTGGACTTCCTGTGCTTACTCGACACGACGTTCTTCCTCTTGTCACAGGGTGTCTTTTTTATCAAGCTGTCCAGGATGTTTTTTATAGTCGATGTCATTACTCGTTAGTCATCTCGACGCATTTGTCACTCGAGGGCATATTGTTCTTCACGATGACATCATTCATTCTCAAGGATGTGGTCATGTAATTCCTTTTCAGGGATATGAATTGAAGTTTGATGATCTTAACAATCGTCTCGAAGATGAGGATTTCATCGTACTGTACCTGCGACGGATGGAGCTTCGCCTTCAAAGAATGGCTACTTGAGAGTTACCTCCTTGATGCCGACGAAGATGGTGAAGACCTACGGTTGTCCATCATTGCTCAAAGTTCGCCATTTGTGTAGCCATCTTGGCATCAAGATAATCCTGGTTTCGATATGGCAAATCGTGGAATTTGGTTCTCACAATTTGGTGGTGGAGAAGGAAAATTTTGGGTGGGAATGCTAGGGAAAGGTGCGGAAAGGCTAGATCCATCAACAACACATTAAATTCATGGACCAGATCCAACAAATTTCACAAGAACCAAGGACTTGCAAGAAATTGGGTGACGCTATTTTTAATATAGAATTTTGGAATTAGGTAATAATAGTCAAAAGTTGTCTAGAAAAGTGAGGGGGACTCCAGGATGTGATCAAACTTGCTCATGATACCAACATGGTGTAGGGTAGACACCCTAGGTTTGCCCAGTCTTTCACAACTTGGAGTGGATCAAGAGGCACGTTCAAGAACATAAAGGCAACACCCAAGAAAATATCCAATCACACATCCACTAAATAAGCAAACACATAGAAGAGCCACAAAGATACATGAATAACAAAGGGAGAAAAGTAGCCAGGATAATTCTTCCCAAATCCAAGAGGAGATGAGGTCTTGATAGAGGTCGTATTATCCAACCCACAAGAGGAAGGGAGGTAGTGGAAATCCCTTGGGATTCTTCTCCAAAGGAAGCCTTCATATCCTATGGAGAGGGGTAGATGAGCAAAGATCTCTCCAGTTCATAAAATATGCTTTGTTGACCCTAATCCGTCCAAGGGATATGGTATATATAGTCTAGGGAAAGGGGGTAGATGGGTCGAAATCCTAGTCACTGCGTGGGCAGGTACTAGATGTCCGGTGGGTGGATGTGGTACTGATTTTCGACTAAAAATGCATGCTATTTGGATACGGTTGCACCCAATTTTCGATGTGGGTCAGATGTCCGGTTTGTGGGTGAACCACCGGATGTCCGGTCATTGTAGTGGCTCGACCTTCAGCTGAATCTTCTGGCCGGTCCTCCTCGGTTAGCACCGGTTGATTGGTGGTTGTAGCCCCGTTGTAGCTCCTCTTGCCATGTCTTTTGTGATGGCTTGGCTTTTCCTTTGAGCTTATTCATGGGCATCCTCTTGGTACCTAAGTACATATAACTTCCCCATTTGAGGTAGTAGTCAGGTAGGAAAGGGTAAGTCAATAAGGAGCTAGATTTAACCTCTCCTTCCATGGCACGTGCACGGGCTCTTGTCATAGTTCCACTTAGTGCTTGTGGGGTTGGTGTAGTATGCATGGGTTGACCCTTGGGTGCTCTACTCCACCTTGCCAGTGTTGTCATTGTCGCAGAAGTAGCAACTAAATACACGAAATGTATCAAGCCAAATCCGCTCACTGTTGGAGTTGCTCGATCCATCACTAGCTTCCTCCTCCTCTCTCGGGGGGGGGGGATATTCCGGGTCATGGAACGGACCACCCGATTTTGCTCCTTTACGAGGGCACGTCTCGTCCTCTTTTTCTGTTTCTCGCACTATCAAAGTTGTTTGGTATATCACTGGCTTCCTCTTCCTATATTTTGGGGGAGGAGGAGGAGTCCGGCCATGGCACGAACCGCCCTGTTTTGCTCCTTTTTAAGGGCGCGAGCTGTCCCCTTTTTGTCGCCTCTTGAGGATGCAGGCATGAAGGTCATCCTCGTTTTTGTTAAAGGGGGCGTGTGGCTCCGCCTCCGTGCCACGTTCCTTGAACGGTGGGCACGTCGCTCGTGCACAGTGCTGGGGGTGTGGCACATACTAACATTGACCTCTGACTCGAAACTAGACGTGGCGGGGATGAGGCGTCACTTCATGAGGTTTGCTGCCAGTCGATGGTCATCACATCCGGCGAGGCCACGATCACACGCCTTGAGCCGCTGGAGCCTATTGCCATATGCGTGGACGCAATGGATTTGTGTTGGAGTGACTACGACTGCATTGATATTCCCTCCCGAGACCGGTTGAGATCAATCTGGATGACCAACTCCTCCTCGTCCCCACACAGGATAAGGTCCCAGTCGAAAAACTGGGAGATGTTGGATTTGGATCCACTCGTTGTCATGCCAAAGAAGGCCGAAAGTCGCCAGATAGGTATTGAGAGTGATAGTAAAAAAATCTGCCCTACGAATCAAGAACCAGGGTCACTATGAAGATGCATACAAGGTTAGATCGGTTTGTTACCAACTTTGAGTTGTAGTGGTAGAACAGTTGGTGTAGAACATTCTTGAAGTCCCTCGAACCTTCCCATGAATGACCTTGAATGAAGATCGAAAGCATGATCTCTAAACGGATTGCACGCACACAAGATCAATGATATACCTACACTTCACTGTCCAAAGCTTGACGTCACCGTAGAACTAGGTGAGGGCAGAAAAGCCTTGTATCGTCTTTCAAATTTATATGGAGACTAAGGGGGGCGCGAGAATGGGAGAGAACTTGTGTGTTCAATAGGGAGGGACTCCCCTCCCTTGGCGCTCTGACTTAGGAGGAGGAGCCCTCAAATTCCTAGCCACCCCTATTGGGCCTTCTAGGCCCATGTGGCTCCCTCAATAGGCTTTATCCTATTTGGGCTGCCCATGACACCTACAATAATTCTGGACGGGAGGGTGGATTCTATATTTATCGGGAGCCCTCCTGTATTATTATTAGGTCCTTCAAAACTTTTCACCTTCTTGGTTTAACCCAGGTTCTTCAAAACACTTCGACTTCCCCATAACACTTCTAGTTTTCTCTCGAAACATTTTTTGTTATCTCCAAAACTTTTTCGACAAATGGAACGGGCATCGTGCAGCCGTCGTGCAAGCTACATCATCCGCCTAGCGGGTTTGTACATGCATTGGTGAGCTTCCTTCATTTAAGTGTTTTGCCTAGGTTGATGTGCTCGACATTGAATCTTCCTGGGGTCACTAAAGTGCTCTCTCACCTCCTTAATTGATGTGCGATGTCATTTTTTTTGCTTATGTGTCATGCTTAGCATCTATACAACGTGGTACACTGGTAAGGGTCTAAGGCTAGTAACAATGGGAAATATCATATAATAGTATCATGCAAATGATACGAGTGTATGCGATTACCTCCACGATGCATAGTATCATATTTTCGTATCATAGTGGCATCATTCATTACCATGGATGACACATACTAGTATATCATTTAATATGATATGGTGTCATATCAAGGTACACAATCATCTCTTTCATCACTTAATTGTGTGTCATCTAAGCAAAAGTACATAGTTGGCATGTGTAAGAGGAATAGAAAGGGATTGATGTATTGATTGAGCCTCATGGGTGTATATATACGAATACATGATCTTATCAGTGTACAAGGTAAGGTATAATAAATCCTATGTTTCCTATATAATCATGATACTCAACACCCCCTGCAAATCATAACTGTAGCGGCGCAAATGATGATATTGGAGAAGAATCCAAGGAATGTAAGCTGAAGGACATCCCCACACAGCCGTAACGGTCGATGCATCGTGGAAGTTGTTGCTGCAATGAAAGCTGACGAGGTTGCTCAAGTAAGGCGGTAGCCCTTTCTGCCAATGTTGATGGAGCCGAGAGTGTAAGGTGGTGTAGCCATGGTCGAGGTAGCCGTGCGAGGGACGTTGTGGTCGATGTTGAGTCGGGGTGGGCGGTGTCGAGGTAGTCACCATGGAGTCGCGGGCACAATGAAGCATCATGTTAGTCACGGGCTCAGTGACGCACTAGGAAGAAGAAGGGTGGAAGAGGTGCCGAGCCAGGTTTGTTGAGCCCGTTGACACATCGGGGATGAATGCATGCATCGATATTGCTAGCACCTGTCATGCGTAGACGGGGAGAAGTCGGTGTTGACACGGCGCTGCACTAGGATTGCCAAACCTTGGTACACGTCATGGACGAAGGCACGCATCGGTGTTGCTAGCATAGGACATGCGTTGCCGGGGACTAACACCAGGTGTATGCCATGTCAAAGAGACCAGCAGAGGAGAACTCGATGATGGTTGCACCGCCAATCGGCGTGGGGTAGAAGGTGTCAATGTCGTTCGCGGTTGTTGGAGTAAATGAAGTGGTCGGAGAAAATGACGACGACACCGGCGATGAGCCGATGCTGGACGATGATGAAGAGGTGGTCGTCGGAAAGAGAGACAGCCCATGAGGGTGCACGTCGATCATGTGTAGAAGTGCGGCAACGATGCTCGAAGTAGACAAGGAAAAACCCAACAACATGACAAATATTGTGCACAGACGGTGGGGTTCCTGCGCCTAGGGAGGCGGCATGGAGCATACCATGTAGAAGTCAACATGCACGCACAACGGGGTGGGCCGTGTGTCACGACACTACGAATTGAAGGGAAAATACCTTACACTATGTTCATGATAATTAGTTTAGTTAATCACATTACTAATGAACTCCCACTTAAATCAACACCCCTCAAGTTGTCTAAGTGATACATGATCCAAATTCACCAACCCAAGTCTGATCATCATGTGAGGTGAGGTGCTTTCAACAGTGAACAACTCCGCATTCAACACACGTGCGGCTCGATGACATCTCTGCATCCTCTAAATCCAGCGAGCGAGGGAGGAGAAGTATGCTTGACCAGCACAATGACATGGTGGAGATGGTGGAGTCGTAGTGCCGGCAGGGCTTTGCCGAGTGCATGCGGAACGACGAACCGAGGAAGAACGGGAGTAATGGGAGAGGGGATGTGACCATGGGACAAGGTGCTGCCCCTATGCGCCTCCCCACCTTTATATAGGCTTTGGAGGGGCTGGTGGCTTGACCTCCAAGCCCCTAGGGTCATTGGTCAAGGGGGGAGGAAGGAAATCCCTCCTTTCTTCCCCTCCGATCGCTATCCCCCCTTTTAGGGATCTTGATCTTATCCCTTTGGGATATGATCCTATTCCTTTTTGGGGATTTCTTGGTGCGCCTAAAACAGGGGTATGGGTCCTTGGCCTACTACCACCGTACATGTGGGTCTTTCCATGCAGGTGGGCCTCACTCCAGAACCTTCTAGAACCTTCCCGATACAATACAGAAAAGTCACGAACATTTTTGGGAACCCTGAATAAGACTTTCCATATATAAGTGTTTACCTTCGGACCATTCCGGAGCTCCTAGTGACATCCGGGACTCCAAAGAACATTCGATCACCAATTCAATTATCTCAATACTACTCTAGCATCATTGAACGTTAAGCGTGTGGACCCTACGAGTTCGAGAATCATGTAGACATGACCGAGACTCCTCTTCGATCAATAACCAATAGCGGGACCATGATGCCCAATTGGTTCCTACATATTATACAAAATATTTATAGCTCGAACAATGTTGTCAAGGATTTAGTCAATCCCATTGGTATCTTACTTGTCTGAGATTCGATCGTTGGTATCTCCATACCTAGTTCAATCTCATCACCGACAAGTCTCTTTACTCGTTTTGTAATACAAGATCCCATGACTAACTCATTAGCCACATTTCTTGCAAGCTTCTTGTGATGTTGTATTACCTAGAGGGCCCAAATATACCTCTCCGTCATACGGAGTGACAAATCCCAATCTCGATCCATGCCAACCCAAAAGACACCTTCAGAGATACCTGTAGAGCACCTTTATGATCACCCAGTTACAGAGTGACTATTGATAGCCCACAAGGCATTCCTCCGATGTCCGGGATTTTCATGACCTCATGGTCTTAGCAACACATACTTGACATGAAGAAAGTAGTAGCGATAAACTTAAGTGATACGATCAAATTGTTCGCTTACGGTTGGGTCTTGTCCATCACATCATTCTCCTAATGATGTGATCCCTTATCAAATGACAACTCATGTCTATGGTTAGGAAACCTTAACCATCTTTTATCAACGAGCTAGTCTAGTAGAGGCTCACTAGGGACACGGTGTTGTGTATATATCCACACATGTATCTGAGTTTCCGGTCAATAGAATTCTAGCACGGATAATAAACGATTATCATGAACAAGGAAATATGATAATAACCAATTTATTATTGCCTTTGGGGCATATTTCCAACAACATGGAGGGCATGCTGAACTCAGGAACGGTCTTCACGGACCTGTAGAGGTGCAAGAAAGTGACTGATCAAGTTAGTCGTGCAGCACGAATGAGGATCAAGGGCAGGTGCATGATTAATCTAATTGCTCGCGAGGTCGGGGACGCTGGTCGGTGATGAGGTCAAAGTCACGGACAACGGAGGGAGCAGCAACGGGGCCTAGTGAACAGACGCGTGATCTAATCGGAACATGGGATGACAACCAGTGAAGAATGACGAACGAACACTGGCTACGGTCCATGGGATGACAACCAGTGAAGAATGACGAGCGAACACTGGCACGCAACACAGGATTGGATGATGTGCAACTCACAACAACGGACACGTGTATGTCACGAGGCAGCCGTGAGTGACGCGGTGCCTAAGAGAAGGCGAGCGCAAGCGTCCACTGTACTCGACGGCATGAAGTCTGGACCATGGTGCTGCAGACGATCTGGGGTGGTGGCGAGGTTGATGGAGAGTCCTGATCCAATCATGGTGATGACACATGGATGGACGCGTGGACGATGGTCATACGGGCGGCCTCGTGTCGCCCGAGGCTGTCGTGTCGGAGAAGAGACCCATGGAGTCGACATCAAAGTAGGAGTAGAGGTGCACGAGGGTCGAGGGGCAACGTCGGACGATGCAAGCCGTCCTTAGATCCGAAAATCAAAAAAAAATGCTGGTAAAAATGACTGACGAGCGAGCGAGAAATCCGAATCAGAGTATCGAGAAAAAGACTCTAGGGCAGCCTATTAACAGGACTCATGGACGAACCCTAGGTACGGGTGGCGTGGCCCCCAATGATGATCATGGAGATCAGCCGCCCTGGGGGCGCCGCAGCGTAGAAACGGCGGTGACTAGGGTTATCAATCGGGGTTAGGCTATCATATGTCTCAAACGTATCTACTTTTCCAAACATTTTTGCTCATTTTGGACTCTAATTTGCATGATTTGAATGAAACTAACCTGGACTAATGATGTTTTCAGTAGAACTATTATGGTCTTGTTTTTGTGCAGAAATAAAACTTCTCAGAATTGGACAAAACTTTTTATGGTTTTTTCCGGAACAGAAAAAAATGGAGCGAAGACCCACCAGAGGGGGCCACCTGTTGGTGCCAACTCAACAGGGTGCGCCCACCCCCTGATGTCTTGGGGCCATCTCATGGCTCCCCCGACCCTAATTCCAGTGCTATAATTTCCTATTTACGAAGAAAAAATAGGAGAGAAGTTTTCATCGCGTTTCACGAGACGGAGCCGCTGCCACCTCCTGTTCTTCCTCGGGAGGGCTGATTTGAAGTCTGTTTGGGGCTCCAGGGAGGGGGATTCGTCATATCCTCATCACCAACTCTTGTTCATCAACAACCCCATGATGCTCACCATCAGGAGTGGGTAATACCTTTGTAGGCTTGCTGGACAGTGATGGGATTGGATGGGATTGATCATGTAATTGAGTTATTTTGATAGGGCTTGATCCCTACTATCCACTATGTTCTGATATTGATGTTGCTATGCCTTTGCTATCGTTACTTCTTGTCAGGGCCCGAGTGCCATGATTTCAAATATTAACCTATTATGTTTCCATGAATATGGGAGTGTTTAGATCCTACCTTGCAATATGTATGCACCTATTACGTGTCATGATCCGCATACCCCAAGGTGACAATAATTTGGATTCTTTTCGGTGATTGTCGTAGTTTGAGGATTTCATGTATTCACAATGTGTTAATGCTTTGTTCTGGTTCTCTATTAAAAGGAGGCCTTAATATCCCTTAGATTTCCTAATGGACCCCGCTACCACAGGAGGGTAGGACATAAGATGGCATGCATATTCTTATTATAAGCACGTATAACTACATACGAAATGCATGCCTACATTACATTGATGATTGGAGCTAGTTCCGTGTCGCTCTAAGATGTAACTGTTACATGATTGATGTCATCTAAATCAGTATCCATCACCGGTCGATGTGCCTACGCTTTTAATATACTCAATCTTGCTAAGTTACTATTTCTTCTACTACTGTTACAATCACTATAAAACTGTTGTTGTTACCGTTATCATTACTACTACTATTTTATTGTGCTACTAAAACTTGTCCTACAAAGAGAAAACCTAGTGTGGTTGAATTTATAACTCAAGTGCCAATACCAATAAATATTCTTTGGCTCCCCTTGTGTCGAATCAACAAATTTGGATAAAATACTTTCCTCGAAGACTATTATGATCCCCTATACTTGTGGGTTATCACGCTACCATGTAAAAGGATAGAGATGGATTGATAAAATTATTATGTATTTCTTGAGTCTCATGGACGTATATATATATATATATATATATATATATATATATATGAGTACATGATCTTCTTGAAATACAAGCAGAGGTAAAATAAATCATATGCTATCCTATGTTTTCTAAATAATTACGATACTCAATAACATGCATGATACTACTCCCTCTGTTTTTATTTACTCTCCATAATAGGTTTGTCTAAAGTCAAACTTTATATACTTTTAATAAGTTTGTAGAAAAATACACTCCAAGTTAACATACACCATCAAATCTATATGATTGGGTTCATCATTGCATATATTTTCACATTATATAAATTGTTACTATAATTGTTTATTTTTTTACAAACTTATTTAAATTTTAAAGTTTTACTTCGATAAAAATTAATATGCGAAGTAAATAAAAACACATTGGTACTAGTAACCACTACCTCCCTTCCGGTTTATAGGCAATTCAAAAATCTCAGTAACCAAGGTAGATCATATTAATTGAGTGATGCAATAGTTTTCATAGTTTGCAAAAAATACTCAATTAATATGCTCTTTGTGTTTACCAATGCATCAATTGCAATGCATGCATGCATGAACATTTTTTACCATGCACTGGTAAATGTTCTCTTAATCTTTACATGCAACAATTTAATGCTCCTTGAAATCTGAACATGTGGTGGCGAACAATGAAATCGAGACTTATAAAGCAAGACAACTATTTTTTATATAATCCCTACAAACCGGAATGGATGGAGTATGATACTCGATCAACCTAAGAGCATGGTTAGTAGTATAGCCAACAACCGGTTATATGGAGTTGCCATGTCACATATAGTCAACCTAATAGCCAATATGTATAGTAGCTAGTTGCTAAGTAATACTACTTTATTAATGCATGGTTAACTATACACTCTTAGAATGTTTCTTGGAGTTTGTGCTACTGTCGGATGTTAATCTACAACCCATTTTCCTTCTCTCTCATCTTCGCTCTCATCCAAACCAACACATATATAATTGTTTAATCCTTATAGCATGATGTCTGTTACCTTATTACTAGTAGAACATCCGTCCATTGCCACGAGAACACATATGATTCTATGTCGAGCCCCTCAACTTCAGCTCTTCAATCATTTGTTATTACTTTTCTATGTTGTCACCCCACGCCCAATCGGACAGGCGCTTCCTCCCAAGTCTATGAAATTGTTGAGTCCCATCATCCCTAACCCAAGGACAAACGTATGAATACGAGACGCTTGGCTTCAACTCTACATTGCCACCCAGCTCCAAATTCACATATGTTATCTCCAAGTTTGTCAAATTGCCATAGACATATCCATCATCCCTATCTTTGAATGTCTTTCAACATTCATCATCCACTTCCTCATAAAAGTTCTGACAAACTAAACTTCCTCGTACAATTTTGCAGTTTTGTAAATCAAAAGTTCTAAATTGCTCTCATTTCCCTCTTAAGTATTGCATGGGAACTAATAGTTCCACTCGTACAAACTCTACCGCTTGAGGATTAAAATCACCCATACAATGGACAATAGCTAGGATCATATCATATGCACAGAATGATCGAAGGTGTCGCACTTGTGTTGTCGAATTAGTTATTATGAAATAATTTATTTTAACTTTTGTCCACTATAAATCACATGAAACATGTACTTCTCACTTGAACTGATGACCCATGCAACATATTTGTATTCTATTATGCAAATGATTGCATGCATCATCGTCCCTCTAGCTAGCTAATATGACACAACCTTTTTTGAATCAAACTATGACACAACTTCATGACGGAGCATCGAGTCCATGTTGTCTACACTCCCATGTTTCTCTCACATGATCATGCTCCTTGCCCTTCCCATTGACAACACAACTTTCCCGTAGTAGGAGATCCCTACAATGCAAAGTTATTTCATAGAAAACCAAATCAATTTCACATGTGTAGATTTTGCTATGTCAACCATTTGCAACCCCATCAATTTTAGATGTATAAACTTTGTCGTGCTTCAATAGTAGTACATGCTTGTTTGTTTTATATGCATCTAAAATAGTTAATAAATGTGCCGATGAGATTCTTTGTATTTCTCGTAACACGGTTAATTAAAATAGAAGAACTATGATCACCTTCTCACTGAAATATCAAAGAAAATGTAGTGCCCATCTCGATCAAGAGAATCCTTGTTATTGGCACCGAAGGCAACCTAGGTTTGGAGCCACAGACACAAACCCCACAATCCAAGTTAGAACCATGTTGTCATGCAAAAATCACAATAATTATTGCTTGAGGTGTAAATATAGTATGGTTCTCAAGGGCGGGGGGGATTTGTGGCCCAACTATATAGGGAGATTATCTGATGGGGGAGTATGTGGCCCTAAAAGAGAGTATGCTAGTATGGTTGTGATGTACTGTCACTGCGTGTTGGCACGAAACAGCTAGTCCTATGATATGTGACAGTTAGTCCACAGCAGCATGGGCCATCCGCGGCCCTTGCTGGTCTCAGCTCTCGCCATCTCTCATGATCCGCCGAGGGCTCTGTCTCTCAATAAAGATTTTTTTGATCTGAGTATTTCATTTAAACAAAAATAAAAAGAAAAATAGCACTCCAAGAATAGCACATATTATGTGGACACATAAAAATTAAGGCTCAACATAGGCTAACCGATAGTTATTGATGAAGAGAGGTAGGATGCGTAGCATCCCCAAGCTTAGATGCTTGAGACTTCTTGAAATATTTACTTGGTGTGCCTTGGGCATCCCCAAGCTTGAGATTTTGTGTCCCGTTCAATCCTCTCACATCCTGGTCTCACCTATTCTGAAAAACTTCATCCACACAAAACTTGACAAGAACTCATGATATAGGTTAGTGCACATAATAATAAATAAACTCTTTATGTACCGCCAAGACATGTTGCATAATAATTTTCAAACATCATCTACTGTTTACTACCACTTCCCAATTTATATCTACCAATATAGGCTATGGAAACTATAGGAAAAGTAACAAAACTATGACAGAAATCTGTCCAAATATAACAGTCTGTAGCAATCTATTAAACCAGTGTACCTATGTACCTAAAAAAATCTGAAAATTTAGGAAGTGATAAACAACTTATATGAAAACACTGTGTAAATATTTCAGAAACTTTCCACGTTCTAGTAAAATATGAAAATTCAAGCACTACAATAAAAGTTCCTGTTTTTATACAGCACATAACAAAAATATGCAATGCAAGCATCCTATTGGTGCACTAGAGTTTTGGGCTCTCCAGTGCCCCTTACTCGTGCACGGGCTGTAGTAGCCACCCTGACGACGAGGCCTAGCAGGGACTTACCAGGTACAAGCACAAAAAAATCAAGACCCCCGGCAAGACCTTGCCGGGATGAACATCAAACCCCTAAGCAAGTCAAGGCCCCTGGCAAGCCCCAGCAAGGCCCCGCCAACGCACATGCGAGGTGTCGCCTCACCTAGGCACGTGTCGCGGCTTCAATGATGGAGGGGCTAAGCGGTGCCGATGGGACGGACCCCTGTCCCGTCCCGCAGACGGACAGAGATGCCTGACAATGCATTAAATGCGCCTGTCCTACTCCATCAGTGGTAGGTATGATAGCACTGTAGCTCTATACACCCCGTGTATGCATTGTACGCCACTGCTGGGATCCCCTTTAGAGTATAAAAGGAGGCCCAGGGCGATGCGGTAGAGGACTTTTGGACTTTTAGTCTTTTGGGCTTTCAGTCTTGGGACCTGCTAGCTCACATGTGTGGCGGCTGCTCACAACGCTCCTGTAGCTAGAACTCTCAGAACAATCTCAATACAACCAAGCAGGAGTAGGGTTTTACACATCCTTGTGGCCCGAACCTGGGTAAAATCCTCGCATGCTGTTCATCAGACCTACTCTTTGTGCGAGCCTTCACCCCCGCCGAATCGAAAGGGGTCCCTCCGATCCCATAGGTGCTCGTTCCCCACGACACATCCTAATGCAATTCTTGGATTTTTTTTTTAAAATAAGATTATAAATAACATCTAACAAAGAAGAAGAAATTATAATGATGATCCAAGCAAAACACATATCATGTGACGAATAAAAATATACCTCCAAGTAAGATGTGCCGATAGTGTTGGAGACGAAAGAGGGGATGCCTTCCAGGGCATCCCCAAGCTTAGACGCTTGAGTCTTCCTTGGATATTAACATGGGTGTGCCTTGGGCATACCCAATCTTGGGTCCTTGCTTCTCCTGAACTTCGTGAGATGGATTAGTGTAGTAAAGATAGATTATTCACTTAGTTACTGTCAAGACAAGATTCATAATTTTTCTCACATAATACCTACTGTATTACATAATTTTCACAATTTTTATCACCAAATATAAGCTATGGAAAAACTTGAAACAAGCAAACTGTGCATGCAAAACAGAATCTTTCAAAAATAGAATAGTCTGTAAAGATATGAATGATCACCATAATTACCTAACTCTAAAAATTATGAAACATTAGGAAAACTCATAGAATTTTCATAAAAAGTTTGTATAAAAATTTCAGATTTTTTTGACGCTCCAGTAAAATCATATAATTCATATACTGAACGCAAAACTTTCTGTTTTTGGACAATATCAAACAAGCAAGTATCCACACTATCCCAAAGGCTTTACTTGGAACTTTATTGAAATAAAAGACACAAAACATGATTACTACAGTAGCTTAATCATGTGAACAACAAAAACATAAAGTAAAATTGTTGGGTTGTCTCCCAACAAGTGCTTTTCTTTTAAGCCTTTTAGTTAGGCATGATGATTTCAATGATGCTCGTATAGGAATAGAAGTTGAAACATGCAAGAGAGCATCATGAATCACATGACAAACATATTTTAGTCTAAACCACTTCCCATGCATAGGGATTTTGTGAGAAAACAATTTATGGGATCAAGAATCAACTAGCATCGGAAGACACATCAAGCATATCTTCAAAAAATTGAACACATAGAGAGGAAACTTGATATTATTGCAATTCCTACAAGCATAAGTTCCTCCCTCATAATAGTTTTCAGTAGCATCATGAAGGAATTCAACAATGTAACTATCACATACAACATTCTTTTCATGATCTATAAGCATAGAAAATTTATCAGTCTCCACATAAGCAAACTTCTTCTCATTCATAATAGTGGGAGCAAACTCAACGAAATAACTATCATGAGGTACTTGATAGACATAATCACTTTTAATATTAAAATAATGATAAAAAGTTTCATGGTTGTCATTACTGTCTATAGCATACATGTCATGACAATAATCATCATACATAGGAGGCATGCTATCATCATAATAGTTTTGCTCATCAAAACTTGGGGCACTAAAAATATCATCTTCATCAAACATAGCATCCCCAAGCTTGTGGATTTGTATATCATTAGCATCATGGATATTCAAAAAATTCATACTAAAAATATTTCTATCATGCTCATCATTCAAGGAATTCTCATTCATTATTTTCATAAATTCTTCCTCTACCAATTGAGCACAATTTTCCTTTCCATCATTTTCATGAAAGACATCAAAGAGACGAAACAATTGATGCAACCAAAACTCCATTTTTTGTTTTATTTTATAAAACCAAACAAGTGAAAAACAAGAAACTAAACGATTTTATTGCAAGATCTAAAGATATACCTTCAAGCACTCACCTCCCTGGCAACGATGCCAGAAAAGAGCTTGATGTCTACTACACAACTTTATTCTTGTAGACTATGTTGGGCCTCCAAGCACAAAGTTTTATAGGACAGTAGCAATTTTCCCTCAAGTGGATGACCTAAGGTTTATGAATCCGTGGGAGGTGTAGGATGAAGATGGCCTCTCTCAGGCAACCCTGCAATCAAATAGAAGAAATCTCTTGTGTTCCCATAACACCCAATACAATGGCAAATTGTAGGTGCACTAGTTCGGCAAAGAGATGGTGATACAAGTGTAGTAATGCTAGTAGATACTGATTTTTGTAATCTGAAAATATAAAAACAGCAACGTAGCAAGTGACAAAAGTGAGCACAAATGGTATTGCAATGCTTCAAAACAAGGCCCAGGGTCCGTACTTTCACTAGTGCAATCTCTCAACAATGCTAATATAATTGGATCACATAAAAATCGCTCAACGTGCAACAAAGAATCACTCCAAAGTTCTTATCTAGCGGAGAACATAAGAAGAAATTGGTTGTAGGGTATGAATCCACCTTAAAGTTATTCTTTCCGATCGATCTATTCAAGAGTTCATACTAGAATAACACCATATGATACGCATCAACCAACTGTAATGTCACCTTGATACTCCAATGTCACCACAAGTATCCATGAGTTAATTATACGATACGCATCAAACAATTTTAGATTCATAATACTCAATCCACACAAAGAACCTCAAAGAGTGCCCCGAGATTTCTATCGGAAAAGTAGGACAAGAACGTGTATCAACCCCTATGCATAGATTACCCCAATGTCACAACGGGAATCCAAAAGTTGAGTATCAAAACATATATCAAGTGAATCAATAGAACGTCCCATTGTCACCACGGGTATCCACATGCAAGACACACACACACACACACACACACATATATATATATATATATCAAGTGTTCTAAAATACATAAAAGCATTCAATTCAGTAACGAAATCTCAAAGGAAAAACTCAATTCATCACAACTAGATAGAGAGGGAAACACATCATATGATCCGACTATATTAACAAGGCCCGTGATACATCAAGACCGTGACATCTCAAGAACGCGTGCGAGAGAGATTGAACACATAGATACTAGTACATACCATCATCCCCAAGGAGGATTACTCACACATTATCATGGTGAGAAAGAGAGATTTGTTGATGGAGAGGTGCAACCCCAAAGAGACGAAGGCGATGGCGGCCACGACATCGGCGACGGGCGGCGGCGGCGGCGACGGGCGGTGGCCCCTTGCCCCTCCTTATTACTTGGTCTTGGTGCTGCAATGGAGGAGCCTCTCCCTTTCTTGGAGGCTGCCAGGTGAGAGGCAAATTCGTGGCTCTTGGTGGCTCTACGAAATTAGAGTTTTTCTCTCCTTATATGTGCCTCTCTGGTGCTCTATGGCCCTTTGATGGATGGACCCTTGATCCAATGGTTCTTGGGCACCTCTAGAACCTTCATAGGGGCCCCTCACAGCCCTCATGAGTCCCCAAAGTCGTGTCTTGGCCGAATATATTAGATATGGTAAGAGTTGGACTCAATCACGTCATCAATTCTCGTGATCTCGTAATCAGATATTTTCCTTCAGTAAAACGGGTCTTGAGATCGCATCCGGACTCCTTTGTGGACGAATTTGTAGTCCAGAATCATTGCCATAAAATTCCCCAAACTTTCTAGTTTAAACTTTTTCCATTTGACGCCATCTTCACGGGTCAAACTCACGATCTCTAAAAACTGTTTGTGGACAGATTTCAGGAAAGTCAAAGTCCTCCTCCAACAAGGCTCCTTTTGCGTTTTTGCTATTTTCCAATTATTTCCTACACATCAAAGTGTGAAACAAGAACTTGTGCACTTTTGCAACTATTAATAGGTTACTCCCAATAAATCATAAAACCATAGTAAAAAGATAAGTAAATATGACATGAATACTTCATAAATTGTCGATACGTTGGAGAGATATCATCCGCCTAAGGAAGTGACCGCCACTTATGGATCATCCCTCCAGCGCGCCACATGTCGCGCGGTTGAGACACAAGCACGCCCCGCCACACCTGGGTATCGTTGTCATGATTTCTAGCATTCCTACCACGCCTTGGCACGGTGGCGGTAGCCCATGCCTACCCCATCGTGCAAGAGGATAGAAAGTGCCCCACCACCGTCGAGATCGGTCGAGCTTCTCCCAGACGCGCCTCCTGGCGGAGGCCAGTGTAGAAGGTAACAACTTTGTAGCTTTCTATATGCCAAATAGGTTGCCAAGGAATGTAGTTCAGGAAGTATAATAATATTCAACTTATATGTAGTTATTGTCTCCTTAAAAAATGTTGTGTAACTACAAAAGATATATCGAGCACTAACCACAATGCTGCTACTTAGGGGAGTGCAGTAATGATGAAAACAAAAATGGAATAGACAATATGCTGTTCTAAAACATCAACTCATTGAGGAAAGAGTGTCATTTGTGCCTGATTTCTCTACCAGAATCAAGTACATCATCTGCATGCACATTATGTTAGTTAGAACTATAGCCAATTCTAGTTTGGGTGTGGGTGTTGTGTTAACCAGATTACAAAAGCAAACTTGTAAGAGTACCGATGTTAGATCCATACTATATCCATACAAGTCAAAAGAAAAATCTCCAAATCCTACATTAAGGACACCTAAGATGCTTCAGACAACTGAAAGTGACACCTTTGCACCGATGAGACAATGCCAAATAATTCTTGGAATGGTGGTGACATACAATCCCATGTTATTTACCACTAACAATGGTTTTCAAGGATCGAGTGAATGAGCCGTCCAAGGTTGAGAACATTTTGTTTACTTCGTCATCTGAAATCAAATGGGGGATAAGAATATTCAACTAGACATCGTAAGAGTTGTAACAACACAACATATCTCAGTTTTGCACATATAGATCATTTATATTTTACGTGGTTCATTAAGTTTCTAACAAAATTTCAGATCTAACCAAAGCAAGTACATGACATATAACTGCATTTGATCTAATTGTAAAATTCAATTTTATATTCTAAAATATGAAGTGGCTGGTGATGACTTGAAAAAGTGTGAGCCACTTAGGCAGCTACTAAATTATATTATTGCTAGGCAATATTATGTTTAACATTACATGTAGACTTTGTGCAACTGGAACCATACATGTCACCTCCTACATATTCATCGGCGCATAGGGGAGCTGGCGCTTGATGTACCTGAACCAACTCTTCCCATTGAAGGACTTCTAGTCATGTTGAACCGCCTGCCAGGCCTGAGGAAAAGCAGGTTACTTCACGAGAACGAACCCTACTTAGTCTGGATCAAAACCATAAATTAACAAGAATAATTAATTTGAACTGAGATTTCAATTTTCGAGGGTTTTACCAATTACATCGGGGCGGGGATCGGTAGTAGCTGGCGTAGACACGGACACAGTGAGCACCATTCCCATCATCACGTGGTAGCCAAGACCGTCGGTGTCGGCGTCCTAGGAACAAGGGCACCCAGACCTACCTGTCAGCGGCCCAGGGCGTGGCCAACCTCGTTAGCCAAGCATGGTCGGTGCGACTGCACTATAGACAAGGCCCTCACGAGAGCCATGGGCTCATGAGGGAAGCAACACCTAGACCAGCAAAGAATGGGCCTCCTCAGGCTCCCTCCGGAGCGGCGGAGATCTCTATGCAACACTTGGCCTCGGGAGGCCAAGGATGACGCTGGGTGGGACAGGCAGTTGCCAGCATGCCAGGCGGTATAGTTTCCCCTTTGTTGCAAAGGGGGCAAGGACGTACGTGGGTTCCCAAAGCGCCCCCAAAGGTTTCCGTTCCAATGCAACAAGACCACGACCACGAGCCCTGCAGGACGGATGTCATCGCCAAGCCCACCTCTGCATCATCAACAACTACTTTGCAGGCGAAGACCACCTTTCATGAGGATAGAGATGTACTCCTATCCCCCTTTGAATTTGGTTGTTGTGGGATCCCTTCCCGCCATAGCGATAAGGGAAGAGGACTCGGGCCACTATAAATAGAGGCTAGGCTGCACCGCATAGAGGGACAACAGAAGAGAGGCAACACCACCAAGGCGCCCTCACGAGGCAACTCGCCACTCTACTAGTTCATTCAAAAACCTCCTCGTGAGGCAATCCACCAAAGGAGGAGTAGGGTTTTACACTTCGCAGCGGCCCGAACCTGGGTAAATCAGCGTGTACATCTTCTTCCTCGTCATCATGCGAGTTCATCATAGAAATCGTTCAGTAGTGAGCTAGGCGGGGTGAGGCTGTTGGGGATCTTCACACAGGCCCATATGTTCAAACTTCTTTGGGTTTTGCGGAGACCGAGATACAACATTTGGCAGGCCAGGTAGGGTGTGTGTCGAAGTTTCCCCACTCACAGCAAATGTCGAGCCCCGGTTCGCCAATCCCATGGCGGATGCGATCCCTGAAGCTGGGTGGCCCTTGGCACGCGATGGCGCCATGACGCACAGGGCCGGCCTCGTGGTCACGTGCATCCTTGGCAGATTGCAGGCACCCACCTTTAGCCACCAGGTCAAGCAGTTCTTTCGCCGCGTAAGCGCGATTCGTCCGTAGCCGAGCCCACGCCGCCTCGGACGTGGACGGAGACCGACATCACCTTCGGCCCAGACGACCACCCCAAGACAACGGCGACCGCCAATACGCTCCCCATGTTGTTCATGCCAACCATAAGTGGCGTGGCCGTATCAAGGGCCCTCATAGATGGCGGCGTCGGGCTCAACGTCATCTCCGTGGAGGCCTTCGATGCGCTGCAGTTTCCCCATGACCAACTCGCGCCTTCAAGGCCCTTCTCCGTGGTGGTCAAGGGATCCGTCGTTCCCATGGGGCGGGTGCGCCTTCCCGTCACCTTCGGCACCTGCTCCAACTTCCGCACCGAGTAGATCGACTTCGATGTCGCCCACATCCACCTCCCGTACAACAGAATACTTGGCTACCCCTCCCTCGCCCAGTTCACGGCAGCAATGCACCCGGGCTATAACGTCGTCAAGATGCCCAGGATCGGCGACATCCTCATTGTCATTGGACATGCCAAGGACGCATCCCACGCACTCAAGATCACCTACAAAGCAGCGACCACAGCACGCCCCAGCGCTGGGGAGGCCATGCAGGCCACAAAGCACTCTGGGGGTGCCCTCGACATCGCGCCGGTAAAGAAGAGGCATCTGTTCTCCCAGGACCGGGCATAGACGAAGCAGGTGCCTGTGGTTGAAGGAAACCCTGGCCCTACCTTCACCATTGGCGTCGACCTGCCTCAGGAGTAGGAGGAGGCGTTGGTGGCCTTCGTCCATGCAAACAAGGACGCATTCGCGTGGAGCGCCTCCGACCTGGTGGGGGTCCCAAGGGACGTAATCGAGCACCACCTAATGGTGTGCCCAAATGCATGCCCGGTGAAGCAAAAGGCAAGGAGGCAGGTTCAGGAGAAACAAGCATTCATCGCCCAGGAGGTCGGCAAGCTAAAGGAGTCCAGAGTCATCCGGGAGGTGCATTACTCGGAGTGGCTCGCCAACCCGGTGGTCGCCCTGAAGAAGTGCGGGAAGGAGCGTATGTGCGTCGACTTCACCATCCTCAACAAAGCCTGTCCCCAAGACCCATTCCCGTTGCCGCACATCGATCAGATCGTGGACTCCACCGCCGAGTGCGACCTCCTGTGCTTCCTGGACGCTTTCTTGGGTTACCATCAAATCAAAATGGCGGTGGAAGATGTCGAGAAGACGGCCTTCCTCACTTAGTGCAGTGTGTTCTGCTACACATGCATGCCCTTCGGACTACAGAACAACATGGCAACCTTCCAGCGGCTGATGCACATCGTCCTGGAGCCGCAGCTCGGGAGGAACATGAAAGCCTACGTTGACGACATCGTGGTCAAGTCACGAAAAGCCAAGACCCTGATCGAGGACCTGGAGGAGACGTTTTCCAGCCTGAGGGAGGTGAACCTGAAGCTCAACCCCGAGAAGTGCGTCTTCGGGGTCCTGTCAGGCAAGCTGCTCGGTTTCCTGGTGTCGCACCGGGGAATCGAGGCGGACCTGGAGAAGATCAAGGCTATAAACAATATGAGCACGCCCCAGACCCTCAAGGAAACACAGAAACTGGCAAGTTGTGTGACTTCCTTGGGGCGCTTCATCTCCAAACTCGGTGAACGAGCCCTGCCATTCTTCAAGGTCATGAAAAGGAAGGGCCCCTTCGAATGGGCGCTGGAGGCAGACGCGACATTTGAGGAACTCAAGCGGTACCTCATGAGCCCGCCGATAATGGTGGTGCCTCATCCTCGGGAGCCCCTAATGCTATACCTGGCTGCCACCCCCGAATATGCCATCACTACATTGGTGGCGGTCTGGGAGGAGCATACCAACACGCGCACCATGTCGACGGGCGCAGGCGGGCCCCCCCAACATGGAGCAAGGGGACTCGTAGGATGCCAAGGAGCCTGCTCCTCCCCAAGACGGTGCTCCTGACGCCCCGGCCGCTCCGACGGCCCTTGATGCACTCAATCCCCATGAGGCCCCGACGGTCCCGAGGCGCTCAAGCCTCGTGGTCCCTCCGTAGAGCAGGGCACTGCAGGGGGATTCACCCTCATCGAACACCCAATGTACTACGTTAGTACAGTGCCGCGGGATGCACGCTCATGCTACCCCATGCAATAGAAGCTCCTGCTCGCACTCCTTGTCGCTTTGAGGAAGCTGTGCCACTACTTCCAGGGGCATCCCATCAAGGTCGTCTGCGCATACCCCTTGGAGAAGGTGCTGCACAACCCCAACGCAGCATGAAGAGTAGCTGAGTGGAACATCGAGCTACATGCCTTCAATATTGAGTTCAGCATGACCAGGGTTATTAAGGAGGCGGCCCTAGCAGACTTCATGGCGAAGTGGACAGACGCTCCCGACCGGGGGCTGGACGGGAGCTAGTCCCTCACCCCTGGCAACGAGGCACCTAAGGGTTGGACCATGCATTTTGACGGAGCCTTCGTATGCATGGGAGCAGGGGCCGGAGTCGTGCTCATATCCTCGACGAGGGACATGCTCCGCTATGCTATGCAGCTCTATTCCCAGCATGGTGAGAAGGTCTCCAACAACATTGCGGAGTACGAGGGCCTCATTGTTGGCCTCAAGGCCGCGACAGCCTTGGGGATTCAGTGCCTCACCATCAAGGGTGATTCCCAACTCCTCGTCAACTTCTTTAACAAAGAGTATACACCCAGGGATGAGCACATGGGGGCGTACTTGGAAGAGGTACGTGTGATTGAAAAACATTTTCAAGGCTTGGAATTGCAGCACATCCCGCGCGACGCGAACAAGGAAACCGATGACATCCCAAGAGGGCGTCGCGCCATGAGCCCCAAGAGTCGGGCATCTTCGAGGAATGGCTCTTCAAGCCCTCCGTGGTGCCACTGTTGGGGAACGTCGCATGGGAAACAAAATTTTTCCTACACACACGCAAACCTATCCATGGTGATGAGCATATACGAGAGGGAGAGTGGATCTACGTACCATTGTAGACCGCTAAGCGGGAAGCGTTAAGAAACGCGGTTGGTGTAGTCGAACTTCTTCGCGATCCAAATCGCCGAGCGTCCCGCGATCCAATCACGAACCGTCCCGCGAACACATCATGATCCGTCCCACGAACTCATCACGATCCGTCTCACGATCTTGATCATGATCTGTCCCGCGAACTCATCACGATCCGTTCCGTGATCACATCACGAACCGTCTCGCGATCTCGATCACGGTCCTTCCGATCTAGCGCCGAACGGACGACACCTTCGCGTTCAGCACACGTGCAGCTTGATGACGATCTCCACCGTCTCGATCCAGCGAGAGGAGGTGGAGAGGAGAGAGAATTCACCGGCAGCGTGACGGTGCTCCGGTGATGGTGGTGGAGCAGTTCCGGCAGGGCTTCGCCTAAGCGCTGCAGAAAACCGATCTAGAGGAGAAACTATGCACCGGTGTAACGGGTAGCACGTGGCCGGAAATTCTGTCCAAAAACCACCCAATCCACTAGTATATATAGGAGGAGAGGAGAGGAGAGGCAGCCAAGGCCTTTGGGTCGGCCGAAATAGGAGGTGGGAAGCAATCCTACTTCACCTCCAATCCTAGTTGGAGTAGGATTGCCTCCTATTGGCTGATTTTCCACTTTTTGCTTTAGGACTTTCTCTCCTGCGCCATGGGCCTTTGTGGCTGTTTTCCCAGCCCACTAAGGGCTGGTTATTATTATCCCACAGCCCATGGACCTCTTGGGGTCGAAATACCCCTCCCGGAGGCCTTCCGGTACACTACCGGCACTCCCGGTACACTACCGATGAGCCCGAAACTTTTCCGGAAACCAAACTGGGACTTCCTATATATGAATCATTACCTACAGACCATTCCGGAGCTCCTCGTGACGTCCGGGATCTCATCCGGGACTCCGAACAAACTTCGGTCACCACCATACATAACTCTACACTACCGAAACATCACCGAACCTTAAGTGTGCAGACCCTGCGGGTTCGAGAACTATGTAGACATGACCGAGACACCTCTACGGTCAATAACCAATGGAGGGACCTGGACGTCCACATTGGTTCCTACATATTCTACGAAGATCTTTATCAGTCGAACCTCTATGTCAAGGATTCAGTTAATCCCGTATAACGTTCCCTTTGTTCTTCGGTATGTTACTTGCCCGAGATTCGATCGTCGGTATCTTCATACCTAATTCAACCTCGTTACCATCAAGTCTCTTTACTCGTTCCGTAATACAAGATCCCGCAACTAACAATTAGTCACATTGCTTGGAAGGCTTATTGTGATGTTGCATTACCGAGTGGGCCCCGAGATACCTCTCCGTCACACGGAGTAACAAATCCCAGTCTCGATCCATGCCGACTCAACAGACACCATCGGAGATACCTGTAGAGCACCTTTATAGTCACCCAGTTACGTTGCGACATTTGATACACACAAGCCACTCCTCCGATATCTATGAGTTGCATGATCTCATGGTCATAGGAACACATACTTGACATGCGGAAAACAGTAGCAATAAACTGACACGATCATATGCTACGTTTGCAGTTTGGGTCTTGTCCATCACATCATTCTCCTAATGATGTGACCCCGTTATCAAATGACATCTCATGTCCATGGCTAGGAAACCTTAACCATCTTTTGATCAACGAGCTAGTCTATTAGAGGCATACTAGGGACATGGTTTTGTCTATGTATACACACATGCATCTAAGTCTCCGATCATTACAATTATGGCATGGATAATAAACGATTATCATGAACAAGGAAATATGATAATAAATAATTTATTATTGCCTTTAGGGTATATTTCCAACAGCCTCCCAGTTGCACTAGAGTCAATAATCTAGTTCACATCACCATGTGATTCGCATTGTTATGAATGTAACACCCAACGAGTTCTGGGGCTCGATCATGCTTTGCATGTGAGAGAGGTCTTATAGTCAACGGGTCTGTAACATTCAGACCCGTGTGCACTTTGCAAATACCTATGTCAAACTGTAAACACTGCTACCACACTCCGCTCGGTTCTATTCCAAATGGCTGCTCCACTATACGTATCCAGATTGCTACTACGAGTCATCCGGATTGGTGTTAAAGCTTGTATCGACGTAACTCCTTACGATGAAATCTTTATCACCTCCATAATCGAGAAACATCTCCTCAGTCTCTTAGTTACTGAGGATAATCTTGACCGCTGTCTAGTGATCCACTCCTGGTTCACTCTTGTACCCCCTGACGGACTCATGACAAGTCACACACAGGTGCGGTACACAGCATGGCATAATATAGAGCCTATGGCTAAGGCATAGGGGACGACGTTCATCCTTTCTCTTTCTTCTGCCGTTGTCGAGCTTTGAGTCTCACTCAACTTTCACACCTTACAAATTAGGCGAGAACTCTTTCTCTGACTGATCCATTTTGAACTCTTTCAAAATCTTGTCAAGGTATGCACTCATTGAAAGTCTCATCGAGCATCTTGATCTATCTCCATAGATTTTGATGCTCAACAATTAGGTAGCTTCATCTAGGTCTTCCTTTGAAAATCACTTTCCAAATGACCGTTTTATGCTTTCCAGAAACTCTACATTATTTCTGATCAACAATATGTCATCCACATATACTTATCAGAAATTCTATAGTGCCCCCACTCACTTTATTGCAAATACAAGTTTCTCGTAAACTTTGTATAAACATCAAAACTTTGATCACCTCATCAAAGCATATATTCCAACTTCGAGATGCTTGCTTCAGTCCATGGAAGGATCACCAAAGCTTGCACACCTTTTAGCATCCATAGGCCTGACAAAACCTTCTGGTTGTATCACATACAACCTTTCCTCAAGTAAACCATTAAGGAAACGATGTTTTGACATCCATCTGCCAGATTTCATAATTGAAAATACAGCAACTGCTAACATAATTCCAACAGACTTTAGCACCACTACGAGTGAGAAAGTCTCATCGTAGTCAACTCCTTGAACTTGTCACAAACATCTTTGCAACAAGTCGAGCTTTACAAATAGTGACATTCACCACCAGTGTCTGTCTTCATTTTAAAGATCCAATTGTACTCAACGACCTGCCGTCCAACGAGCAAGGCTACCAAAGTCTACACTTGGTTTTCATACATGGATCCTATCTCGGATTTCATGGCCTCCAACCATTTGTCGGAATCCGGGCCCATCATCGCTTCTCCATAGCTCGTAGGTTCATCGTTTGTCCAACAACATGACCTCCAAGACAGGGTTGTCGTACCGCTTAGGAGCAGTACACATCCTTGTCGACCTACGAAGTTTGATAGTAACTTGATCCTGAAGCTTCACGATCATCATCATTAACTTCCTCTTCAACTAACGTAGGCTTCACAGAAACAACATCCTGCACTGCGCTACTCTCTGGTTGAACAAAGTTTAAACAACCTCATCAAGTTCTATCTTGCTCCCACTTAATTCTTTCGAGAGAAACTTTTCCTCGAGAAAGGATCCGTTTTAGTAACAAACACTTTGCACTTGGATCTGAGATAGAAGGTTCACCCAACTGATCTTAGGGTATTCTATGAAGATGCATTTGTCCGCCTTGGGTTTGACCTCATTAGGTGAAAACATTTTCCACACAAGTGTCGCAACCCCAAGTATTAAGAAATGACAGCTTAGGTTTCTATCAAACCATAATTCACATGGTGTCATCTCAACGGATTTAGATGGTGCCCTATTTAAAGTGAATGTAGTTGTCTCTAATGCATAACCCCAAAATTATAGTAGTAAAACGACAAGAGACATCATAGCACGCACCATGTCCAATAGAGCATAACTATGATGTCCGGACACACCATCACACTATGGTGTTCCAGGTGGCGTTTAGTTGTGAAACAACTTTCACATTGTCTTAAGTTGTATGCCAAACTCGTGACTCAGATATTCACGTCCACGATCATACCGCAGTCATTTTTAGCTTCTTGTCACGATGATCTTTAAACTTCACTCTGAATTTGCTTGAACCTTTCAAACGATTCATACTTGTGTTTCATTAAGTAAATATACACTATATCTACTCAAATCATCAGTGAAGGTAAGAAAATAACGATATCCACTGCACGCTACAAGACTCACTAGATTGCATACATCAACATGTATCATTTCCAATGAATCACTTGCCCGCTCCATCCAACGGGGTCCTTTAATCATCTTGCCCAAGAGGCATGGTTCGCATGTCTCAACCGATTCGAAATCGAATGAGTCCAAATATCCATCACCATGGAGTTTCTTCATGCGCTTTATACCAATATGACATTTTGCGGCAGTGCCACAAGTATGTGGTACTATCATTATTTAAATTTGTATCTTTTGACATAAATGTTATGAACATGTGTATTACTACGATCAAGATTTCAACAAACCATTCTCACTGGGTGCATGACCATTGAAGGTATTATTCATGTAAACATAATAACTATTATTCTCTGTCTTAAATGAATAACCATATTGCAACAAACATGATCTAATCATGTTCATGCTCAACGCAAAACACCAAATAACATTTATTTAGGTTCGTCACTAATCCTGAAGGTAGAGAGAGCGTGCGATGTTGATCACATCAACCTTGGAAACATTTCCAACACACATCGTCACCTCACCCTTAGCTAGTTCCCTATTTATTCCGTAGCTTTTATTTCGAGTTACTAACATTTAGCAACCGAACTGGTATCCAATACCCAGGTGCTACTAGGAGTACTAGCAAGGTACACATCAATAACTCGTATATCAAATATACTTCTGTCGATGTTGCCAGCCTTCTTATCTACAAAGTATCTAGGGTTGTTCCACTTCAGCGACCTCTCACCTCATAATAGAAGCACTTAGTATCGGGTTCTAGTTCAACTTTGGGTTGCTTCACTGGAGCAACAACTGACTTGCTATCCATGAAGTTTCCCTCCTTGCTCTTGCCCTTTTCGAAACTAGTGGTTTGATTAACCATCAACACTTGACGCTCCTTCTTGATTTCTACCTTCGCGGTGTCAAACATCGCGAACAGCTCAGGGATCAATACTTCTATCCCTGGTGTATTATAGTTCATCACTAAGTTCTAGTAGCTTTAGTGACAGTGACTTGGAGAACTATATCAATCACTATCTTATCTGGAAGATCAACTCCCACTTGATTCAAGCGATTGTAGTACCCAGACAATCTGAGTACATGCTCAACGATTGAGCTATTCTCCTTCATCTTACAGGCAAAGAATCTTGTTGGAGATCTCATATCTCGCAACACAGGCATGAGCCTAAGATCACATTCTCTGCTCCTAGAACATCTCATATGTTCCGTGACGTTCAAATTGTTTCAGAGCCTCAATTCTAAGCCGTAATGCATGACGCACTAAACTATCAAGTAGTCATCGAAACGTGCCTGTCAGATGTTCACAACATCTATAGACGACGCTAGAGGGGGTGGCGCACCGAGCGGTGCATTAAGGACATAAGCCTTCTGTGCAACAATGAGGACAATCCTCAGATCACGGACCTAGTCCGCAATATTGCTACCAACATCTTTCAACTCTATTTCTCTAGGAACATATAAAAATTTAAGGGAGCTACAACGCGAGCTAGTAATCTACAACATAATTTGCAACGACACTTTGACTATGTTCATGATAATGAGTTCAATTAATCATATTACTTAAGAACTCCCACTCAAATTGACATCCCTCCGATCATTCGAGTGATACATGATCCAAATTCACCAACTCAAGTCCGATCATCACGTGAGTTGAGGTGGCTGCAATGGTGAACATCATTATGTTGATCATATCTACCTTATGACTCATGTTCGACCTTTCGGTCTCTCGTGTTCCGAGGCCATGTCTGTAAATGCTAGGCTCGTCAAGTTTAACCCGAGTGTTCTGCGCATGCAAATCTGGCTTGCACCCGTTGTATGTGAACGTAGAGTCTATCACACCCGATCATCACGTGGTGTCTCAACACGACGAACTTTCGCAACGGTGCACACTCGGGGAGAACACAGCTCATCTTGAAATTCACGTGAGGGATCACCTTATAATGCTACCGCCGTACTAAGCAAAACAAGGTGCATAAAAGGATTAGCATCTCATGCAATTCATAAGTGACATGATATGGCCATGAACTTGTGTTTAAGATCTCCATGTTTGAAACACCGGCATGATCTCCATCGTCACCGGCACAACACCATGATCTCCATCATCTTGATCTCCATCAATGTGTTGCCATTGGGGTTGTGGCGCCAGCCCTGCTTCTACTTATATTAATACCGCTTAGCGATAAAGTAAAGCATTACATAACGCTTAATGATTGACACGCAGGTCATACAATAATTAAAGACAACCCTATGGCTCCTGCCGGTTGCCGTACTCAACGACATGCAAGTTGTGAAATTCTATACATCGCATGATCATCTCATACATCACATATATCTCATCATGTAATTGGCCATATCACATCACAACATACCCTGCAAAAACAAGTTAGACGTCCTCTAATTGTTGTTGCATGTCTTACGTGGCTGATACGGGTATCTAGCAAGAACGATTCTCACCTACGCATAAACCACAATGTGATACATAGATTGCTTTTCAACCTTCTTAAGGACCGCCTTTGTCAGATCCGATCCAACTAAAGTGAGAGAAACTGTCACCCGCAAGCCATCTAGCCAACAAGTTGCGTCGAGGGAACCGGTCTCTCGTAAGCGTACGAGTAATGTTGGTTCGGGCCACTTCATCTCACAATCCCGCTGAACCAAAATACGACCAAGGGAGGAAGCAATCTAAGCATCAACGCCCACAAACCTTTTGTGTTCTACTCGAGATCTCATCGAACCATCAACCTAGCTCATGATGCCACTGTTGGGGAACGTCGCATGGGAAACAAAATTTTCCCTACGCACACGCAAACCTATCCATGGTTATGAGCATCTACGAGAGGGAGAGTGGATCTACGTACCCTTGTAGATCACTAAGCGGGAAGCGTTAAGAAACGCGGTTGGTGTAGTCGAACTTCTTCGCGATCCAAATCGCCGAGCGTCCCGCGATCCAATCACGAACCATCCCGCGAACACATCATGATCCGTCCTGCGAACTCATCACGATCCGTCTCACGATCTTGATCATGATCTGTCCCGCCAACTCATCATGATCTGTTCCGTGATCACATCACGAACCGTCTCGCGATCTCGATCACGGTCCTTCCGATCTAGCGCCGGACGGACGTCACCTCCACGTTCAGCACACGTGCAGCTTGATGACGATCTCCACCATCTTGATCCAGCGAGAGGAGGTGGAGAGGAGAGAGAGTTCACCAGCAGCGTGATGGCGCTCCGGTGATGGTGGTGGAGCAGTTCTGGCAGGGCTTCGCCTAAGCGCTGTAGAAAACCGATCTAGAGGAGGAACTATGCACCGGTGTAACGGGTAGCACGTGGCCGGAAATTCTGTCCAAAAACCACCCAATCCACTAGTATATATAGGAGGAGAGGAGAGGATAGGCAGCCAAGGACTTTGGGTCAGCCGAAATAGGAGGTGGGAAGCAATCCTACTTCACCTCCAATCCTAGTTGGAGTAGGATTGCCTCCTATTGGCTGATTTTCCACTTTTTGCTTTAGGACTTTCTCTCCCGCGCCATGGGCCTTTGTGGCTGTTTTCCCAGCCCACTAAGGGCTGGTTATTATTCCCCCACAGACCATGGACCTCTTGGGGTCCAAATACCCCTCCCGGAGGCCTCCCGGTACACTACCGGCACTCCCGATACACTACCGGCACTCCCGGTACACTACCGATGAGCCCGAAACTTTTCCGGAAACCAAACTGGGACTTCCTATATATGAATCTTTACCTCCGGACCATTCCGGAGCTCCTCGTGACATCCGGGATCTCATCCGGGACTCCGAACAAACTTCGGTCACCACCATACATAACTCTACACTACCGAAACGTCACCGAACCTTAAGTGTGCAGACCCTGCGGGTTCGAGAACAATGTAGACATGACCGAGACACCTCTACGGTCAATAACCAATGGCAGGACCTGGACGTCCACATTGGTTCCTACATATTCTACGAAGATCTTTATCGGTCGAACCTCTATGTCAAGGATTCAGTTAATCCCGTATAACGTTCCCTTTGTTCTTCGGTATGTTACTTGCCCGAGATTCGATCGTCGGTATCTCCATACCTAGTTCAACCTCGTTACCGTCAAGTCTCTTTACTCGTTCCGTAATACAAGATCCTGCAACTAACAATTAGTCACATTGCTTGCAAGGCTTATTGTGATGTTGCATTACCGAGTGGGCCCCGAGATACCTCTCCGTCACACGGAGTAACAAATCCCAGTCTCGATCCATGCCAACTCAACAGACACCATCGGAGATACCTGTAGAGCACCTTTATAGTCACCCATTTACGTTGCGACGTTTGATACACACAAGGCACTCCTCCGATATCTATGAGTTGCATGATCTCATGGTCGTAGGAACACGTACTTGACATGCGGAAAACAGTAGCAATAAACTGACACGATCATATGCTACGTTTGCAGTTTGGGTCTTGTCCATCACATCATTCTCCTAATGATGTGACCCCGTTATCAAATGACATCTCATGTCCATGGCTAGGAAACCTTAACCATCTTTTGATCAACGAGCTAGTCTATTAGAGGCACACTGGGGACATGGTTTTGTCTATGTATCCACACATGCATCTAAGTCTCCGATCATTACAATTATGGCATGGATAATAAACGATTATCATGAACAAGGAAATATGATAATAAATAATTTATTATTGCCTTTAGGGTATATTTCCAACAGCCTCCCAGTTGCACTAGAGTCAATAATCTAGTTCACATCACCATGTGATTCACATTGTTATGAATGTAACACCCAACGAGTTCTGGGGCTCGATCATGCTTTGCATGTGAGAGAGGTCTTATAGTCAACGGGTCTGTAACATTCAGACCCGTGTGCACTTTGCAAATACCTATGTCAAACTGTAAACACTGCTACCACACTTCGCTCGGTTCTATTCCAAATGGCTGCTCCACTATACGTATCCAGATTGCTACTACGAGTCATCCGGATTGGTGTTAAAGCTTGTATCGACGTAACTCCTTACGATGAAATCTTTATCACCTCCATAATCGAGAAACATCTCCTCAGTCTCTTAGTTACTGAGGATAATCTTGACCGCTGTCTAGTGATCCACTCCTGGTTCACTCTTGTACCCCCTGACGGACTCATGACAAGGCACACACAGGTGCGGTACACAACATGGCATAATATAGAGCCTATGGCTAAGGCATAGGGGACGACGTTCATCCTTTCTCTTTCTTCTGCCGTTGTCGAGCTTTGAGTCTCACTCAACTTCACACCTTACAAATCAGGCGAGAACTCTTTCTCTGACTGATCCATTTTGAACTCTTTCAAAATCTTGTCAAGGTATGCACTCATTGAAAGTCTCATCGAGCATCTTGATCTATCTCCATAGATTTTGATGCTCAATAATCAGGTAGCTTCATCCAGGTCTTCCTTTGAAAATCACTTTCCAAATAACCGTTTTATGCTTTCCAGAAACTCTACATTATTTCTGATCAACAATATGTCATCCACATATACTTATCAGAAATTCTATAGTGCCCCCACTCACTTTATTGCAAATACAAGTTTCTCGTAAACTTTGTATAAACATCAAAACTTTGATCACCTCATCAAAGCGTATATTTCAACTTCGAGATGCTTGCTTCAGTCCATGGAAGGATCACCGAAGCTTGCACACCTTTTAGCATCCATAGGCCTGACAAAACCTTTTAGCATCCATAGGCCAGGCAGAGCACGCCAACATGGAGGTCCTGCGGGGCCTCAAGGCTAGGATCTTCAAGAAGAAGCTTGAATCTTGCGGCAGGGGTTGGGTCGATGAGCTTCAGTCCGTGTCGTGGTCCATCCGCACCATCGCGACTAAGCCCACCGGCGAGACCCCGTTCTTCATCGTCTACGGAGTCGAGGCTGTCCTCCCGCATGAGGTCAAGCACCGGTCCCTGCGAGTCTTGGCATTCGAAGAGGAGCGTCAGGATGCTGCGCGAGGAATAGACCTCGGGGTCAAGGAGGAGGCCCGTCGCCTAGCCTTGCTTCGAGCTGCGAGGTACCAACAGGCGCGGCAGTGTTACCATCATCGTAACATCTGCCCCAGGACCCTCAAAGTAGGAGACCTCGTCCTGAGGCGAGTCCTTTCTAGGGAGGGCTTGCAAAAGCTCTCGCCCATGTGGGAGGGCCCGTTCAAGGTCGCCCACATCTCTAGGCCTGGCGTCGTGCGCCTGGAGACTCAGGATGGGGTCCCCATCTAGAATGCCTAGAACATCCAGCACCTTCGCATGTTCTACCATTGACACTCTCATGTAATAATTAGTGGGTTGTATACGCCCGGAGTCCCCCGAGGACACAGAGGGGTTTCCACCCACGCCCAAGTGAAAGCCCCATGCTCCGCACTGGTGGACAACGCTGCCCTCCAATGGCTATGCCCACACAACATGGATGCCCTACGCTTCGCGCTGGGGGAACACGAAGATGAATACTAGCCTAGGTGCCAGACGCGGATGTTATTTGCTTTTCTGGTGTTTGAATTTTCCAAGTTTTCTGGAACAGAACTTAGGGTTTTCTACAACCACGTTTTAAAGAAAAGGGCCAGGAATTTCTTCTTATCGCCATTTCCTATCTTGAACTTTCTCTCTTCGGGTCGAGCACTCGCCTGCTTCCCTGCCCCTCGCACCCTGCGAGCAGGGGCTAGGGGGCACCATGCTCGCACCTTGCCAAGGCCTTGGCACCCGGATCCTCGTGTGGCACTCCCAGGTGAGTCAGCAGGCGCATGTTGCTTTATACTCACTCATGGGCTCCGCCCACGGCCTGAGACGCCATCTCGAAGCCTCAGTGTAGGATCGAAAGTATGTCTAGAGGGGGGTGATTAGACTACTTGACCAAATAAAAGTTTTGCCTTTTCCCAAATTTTAGTGTTTGCAGTTTCAACATTCATGGCAAGTCAATTTCACCCTACACATGCAAGTCTAAGAGTATAGCAGCGGAAAGTAACAACAAGCATGAGTAAAAGGGATAGGGTAGGAAGATCAAACGCAATTGTAGACACGATGATTTTTCCTGTGGTTCCGATAGGTGGCACTATCGTACGTCCACATTTATGGAGTCTTCAACATATGGAGGGTAACGGTCGTGAGAGTCCACGGAGGGCTCCACCCATAAGGGTCCACGAAGTAGCAACCTTGACTATTCCATATGGCTTCCATCCACGAAGGACTAGCCTCACTACGGGTAGATCTTCACAAAGTAGGCGATCTCCTTGCCCTTACAAACTTCTTGGTTCACTCCACAACATGAAGTAGGAGGCTCCCAAGCGGCACCTAACCAATCTAGGAGACACCACCCTCCAAAAGGTAATAGGCTCGGTAATGACGATGAACTCCTTGCTGTTGTGCTTCAAGATGATAGACTCCTCAACACACAATCACTCTCTCACAGATTTGGCTTGGTGGAAGAGATGGGATTGGTGGAAACCAACTTGGGGAGGCTAGAAATCAAGATCCATATGGTTGGAGTGGAAGATCTTGATCTCAACACAAGGGTAGGATGTTCTCTCTCAGAAAATCTGATAGGATAGGTATGGAATAGTTCTGAGTGCTTATCTTTCGAGTAGGTGGTGGTGGAGGGGTATATATAGGCATCCCCAAAAATCCAACCGTTACACACAAAATGACCAACTTGATGAAACCGATGTGTTAATCTCGGTGGTACCGAAGTGATCAAAAGGTGGCAACTTTTGAATCTTGGTGAGACTGATATATGAAACTCGGTTGCACTGATAAGGTGACAATCGGTCAGATTTCCAATCTTGGTGTGACACCGACCCAACAATCTCGGTGGTACCAAAAATGTGAATTTGCGTAATAGAAAGTTGGCAACCTAAACTCGGTGGCATCGGTATGGAATCGGTTGCACCGAAGTGGCTAGGGTTTGGATGAGTCTGTCTAGGTTGTGGAATCGGTGGCACCGGGATAGGAATATTGGTTGCACCAATTTTGAATGTTTGGCTATAGACAGACTTTGGTGGGAGAGCTTGTGGATGTTTTTGGTGACTATCACTTGTGCACGTATGAGCATTTTGTTCACCAACAAAACCTTACCCCCTTTTAATAGGCTTTCCTATGGACTCAAAGTGATTTCTCACAAATGTAAAATGTATAGTCCTCTTGCTTGAAGCTTGGCCAACCTATTTCCTTGCATCTTGGGGTAATTCCACAATCCTTTTGCCATCCCTATCAGTGAACTTTTTCTGAAATATACTTGGTGGAAACATTAGTTCAATGACTTATATGTTGTTATTAATTACCAAAACCACCAAGGGAGCAAATGTGCTTTCAATCTCCCCCCATTTGGTCATTGATGACAACATATAGATCAAAGCTTTGACAAAGATAAAATCAATGAATATAATCGTCGCTTTGAGAAGTATGTGATAAGCAAGAGCTCGCCCTAATTTTTTGCATTATTTTAAATTTGCGTTTGAATGCAAATGCACAATTGACTAGGTACATGGATCACTTCTTACATGTCACATACAACTTGGTGGTGTGCGAGAATAATTAGAGTTAACAACATAGCACAACACAATCAAGGAATGTGAGTGATCATCACATAATCATCAAATGATAGGAAATAGTAGCATCACACATTAAAGCGTATGATCAAACATCATCAAACGTGTATCACAAGCAACCAAAAGACGTCAAAGCAAAACAATTATCTTTTGAAAAAGCAATAAACACCAAAACGCTCTCTCACTTGAAGCCTAAAGATCTATATACACTTCTCCCCTTTGGCAACAAGTTACCAAAAAGTTCAAAGGCATATATCTAAGCGTTCTTGGGCTGATCTCCTCTGGTTGTTGATGAAGGAGTCAAGAGAACATCGTCGGCGAATATCTCTGCACATGTCGTGGATGGAGTTGGAGTGGCAGCTAGAGGGACTGGAGTTTATGGAGCAAGAGCTGAGGTGATAGCAGCATGAGCTGATGAAGAGGGCCTCAAGTCTGGAGCAGGCACAATGGCTGATCTGGCCTGAGTAGGAAATTGTGTGCCTGTCCTAGGAGGTGATCTATCCTCCTCCTCCTCATCATCATCATCATCTGGAGAAGTGGAACAAACCCGAGGGATGTGCACTGACTCAACTTCCTTGTAAAGCTCTATGACTATCTTAGTCACCTTATCCACCTTATCATTGAGGGTCTTGATCCTAGTTTCAAAGATCCTCAGAAGACTGCTCTGGTTGTCGAGAATACCCTTAATGTCCTTTTGCATGCCCTGAACTGATGAGATCAAAAGATCCATTTGCTCACTTATGGATCTAGGGACTTGAGCACTAGTGGCCCGAGCTGCCTCTGCTTGAGCTGCAGCTGAAGTGGGATGATCTGGGTTCATCACCACGATGTTATCCTCAAGCTCTGTCTATAGGGGCAAATGGGGACTGTCAAGAGAAAATATGCGCTTCTCAATCTGAAAGTTGGTAAGCATATGGATATAGGGTGCATAGCAGCAAGAGCGCTTATGATCCGCAACAACCCTCTTGGCTGTCTCAACAATCAAGTCCATGACTCTGATCCTGGTGTGACTGTCAAGGTGGATCAGCATGTTGATGGAGTAGCCTCGGATCATCTTGTCATCTACTGACTCGGGCATCAAAGTATGCCTCAGAATGGTGTTCATGGTACGGAGGCCAGCTTGAAGATATTAGATGGATCCTAGCTTGTGAGATCGCACTTTGTCTGCAGGGATAGGAGTATACATATCCTTCATGGCATTGTGACTCGCTTTGGATTCCGTGTAGATATCCAAGTCTCCATCCTGAACCTTAGGGACCCCTAGAAGTGCAGCCCATTCATTAGTGGTGGACTCATATCTTGCTCCTTCTGTCATCCATACAATCCTACCATATCCATAGAAATGTGGAGTGGAGTAGAATTGCATGATCATCTCATCATTCCATGCAGTAAGTTCTCTACCAATGAACTCATCCAAACCAATGCAGTGGAAATTGTCTTGGACACTTGGAATATAGTCCTCATTCTCCTTAATGAATTTCCAGTCTACATACCTCATGTCACTCACAGCCGGACTCTTGTCAAGTAGCACAGTCTCATAGAAATCCTCTTGCTCTTTGGTATAGAATCTGTAGTCCACGGCTGTCTTCTTCCTTTGGGCATATGGATCTATAGCTCTCCATGCCCTCAAACCTGAATCTTTCCTCTTCTTCATATCTTCAGCAAGTGGATAGTTGACATTATGTACTGGAAGGAGTGGTCTGAGTTTCATCAAGGTTGTCAATTCATCATCATGCTCAGCTCTGGAGGTAGTTCCTTTGTTCTTTTCAGAAGCTGGAATTTGCCTAGATGTCCTCTTAGGATTTTCAGCAGCAGCCTTCTGGGATTTTGTGCTCTTGGATGTACCAGACTTGGGCATAGCACCATCTAGAAGTTCTCTTTTTCTTCTTGGGAGGGGCCTTCTCAACATGTTCTTCCTCCTCTTCCTCAGTAACAACACCAACAACCTCCTCTGGATCTTCAAACATAGATGTAGGCCTGCCAGTCACATGGACTTTCTGACTCTCTTCTCCCTGCCTTCTTAGGCATAGACTTCCTTGGGGGATCAATGGTCACTGTAGCCCTAGCACTCTCAGGTGCTCTCATAGCTTCAGAGCTAGCATAGACTTTGCTAACAACTCTCCTGGAAGAAGTGGCTACAGTAGCAGACTTCTTAGCATCCTTCTCTTGCTTCTTGGCAAGAATCTCCTCAGGGACAAAGTTTGAATTCTCCTCATCTGAATTCAGCTTCTTCCTGGTCCTTGTAGCAGCCTTGGGCAAGCCATGGGAGCTGGGGGTGCCTAGATCTGAATATGTACTAGGCTCAGGGATAGTGCCTAAACTCATGTCAATACCCTCCTTTGGCAAGTTCTAACTGTCCTCAACATCTGACATACTGACCCAGTGCATAGAGTATAGAAGAGCAGAATAAGATGAGTCATCACAATGAGGCTGGTTTTTGAAGATTGAACAAAAGATTTCCAAGGTTTTGCATTCTGTCACATGAAAATTGGTCCAGCCGAAGCAAAGTTTTCGGTGCTATCGAGACTGACTATCCCATTAACAGAAACCTGACACTCTTTTCTATGAGACCAAAAAGAAGTACTCGGTTTCACCAAGACAGTTCTCAGCAACACAGAAAGACAAATCGGTGATACCGATTTGTTTTCTTCGGTTCCATCGAGTTCCATCGGGCGGAAGGCAAACCCTAGTAAATCGATCATTTGCTAGACTATAAGAATTTCTTGTGGATAGGAAGACGTGCAATAGGTGGCTCATAGAGAAAAACATATCCAATGTGCAAGAATCAGACAGGGAGCGCAAAAGAGGTCGAATCCGTACCCTAACTCAGCGACGGATCCGCTACAGCGGCGACGATGGAGAAGATTTTGTCGACGGCGGCGATTCCCAGCGGCGGAGGAGCACAGGGGGACAAGGGCGATGACCAGGGGTCTTGAAAATGACAGCTTAGGGTTTTGAGGCGCGACGGTTTGAGGATTAATTTCAATGTGTCAGGGTCCACAGTATATATACGCACCACTCTCGGTGACGCCGATTCTATATTGTCGATGTCATCAAGTTCCTCAACTGTCAGTTGATAGGGAAACTCAGTGTAACCGAGAATATGGAATCGGTAGTACCGAGATAGAAAACCAGATCAACCCTAGGCAGTCAGTGAGACCGAGATTTTGGGGTTGGTTCCATCGAGATGCACTTGGGAGGTTTTAATGGCCAGTCCTTGTCGATACGGAACTCCGAGTGCTCCACACATAGAGGGATCGAAAAGCACTCGTTCAAATTTTGTGACGCAACATGAATAGAGTATGAGGTGAGAAAGCATAGATAGCTAAAGAGTGGTCCTAGGTATTCTTGTCCATCCAATTGGGAAAAGATAAATCTAAGACCAAATAGCAACAATTGGATGTCCTCGAATGAGAAAATAAATGCAGACCAACATGCTCACACAATAAGATGTCAAATGAAATCATGTCAAACATGCACAAACACTCTAGCATCTAACAAGCACTTGGGCGATGACGAATTCATCTATATATGAGTATTTGACTTAGGAGCCAAGTAAGAATACTTGATCATAGGTCATACTCATCATTTAAGCACAAGTGGGGTTACCACTTTTATATAAAGCATTTAATGTTGTCACATACTAAGAGATGCTTTGACTCAAGTCTTAGAGTAAAGCTCCCCCTTGATGTGACATCCCCCATAAGAGGGATAAACTAACCTTGAGTTTTGTTGATGAATACTTCATGTTGGTGAGGTAGTGGTGGATGCTCAAAGTTGATGAATATCACCAAGAGTTGGGAGTATCCTTGTTGTTTCCTTACTCTATCACCTACATGGGTTAGTCCCAACACACAAGAGACAAATACAAGGATATCTATGGACATGGAGTGCAAAGCATGTGTGATGATGTCCAATGATTTGTTGATTACCTTGTCCCTTGCTTACATTTGAGGGAATGTGTGACTCCTTGAACTATTGCATAGGGTTGATGTTGATTGCAAATAGATCTTGCCAATAATGAATGTGAGTGAATTTCATTGGCGGATTCACCCCTCAAGAACTTTCTAGTTCTTATTCTTGGGACCTACATCAAGTTGATGGGGATCCTTGGTGTTGTAGTAGCCTTTATAGATGTTGAGCTTGAAGCAGCCTTGGGAACCCACTCCACCATAGCTAGGGGTTCATCTTCATATGAGTCAATGTCCTCTTGAAGCTTGTTCTTGCCCTTGAGCTTGTGGTCTTGTGGTGGAAGGTCATCTTGAGCGTTTGTCCCCTTGGGAAGAGTATTTTCATACTTCTCCTTTTGAGGAACAAACTTGGGCTCGGGATATTGACCTCCTTCCCATTCAACTCCCTTAGCATTGAAGTAGCCAACACCACGATTCTTCCGGTATCATCCGTGCTTGCGTACAATTTCCTCAAATTGCTTACACCCGGCAAGACTCTTGTAGATACCTTTCTCGATAATTCCTTTCAATAAAGCATTTTCTTGCTCAAGTGTAACTTGGCTAAGAGAATCATCATTAGTGGAATCAATAGAACTACTAGGAGCAACATCATTGGGTTTAGCATTTTTATTCACTACTGGAATAAGAAGATTTGCCGTCTGCCACATCTTTGCCATCCGCTAGCGGATGGCAACAAGTGGCTTTGCCATCAGCTATCACAAAATAGACGACAAATAGCTAGCAGACGACAAAGGGTGGCTTTGCCGTCAGCAAATTCTTTGCCGTCCGCCAACTGATGGCAAAGATTCTTTGTCGTCTGCCAGCAAACGACAAAGCGGTGGGGTGGGGCCCGGTGGAGGCCAGCTTATTGCAACGGCCCACCCCACCTCTTTGTCGTCTTCTAGCGGACGGCAAAGAATCTTTGCCGTTTGCTAGCAGACGGCAAAGAAGCCACTACCATAATGGCCCTAACGGCCCACCCCCTCTTCGCTCTCTCTCTCTCTCTCTGTGTGTGTGTGTGTGTGTCTCTCTCTCTCTCCCCGATCGCACCCCGCCACACCCCGCCGCCGCGCCCGAACACACCCCAGCGTTGCCCCGACCGCACCCCAGCGCTGCCCCGACCGCACCCCGCGCCGGACCGCCGCTCGCCGCCATCGATGCCCCGCCGCTCCGCCCCCCTGCCACACCACGCCACCGCCCCGACCCCCACCGCCACCGCCGCCCCGGCCCCGCCCCGCCCCGGCCTCCTCCACCGGCCCTGCCCTGCCCCCTCCCCTATGGCGACGCTGCCCCTCACCTGCCCCTCCACCGGCACCCCTCCACCAGCCCCGTCCAGGCCGCCCCGCCCGCCGACACCGACGCACCACCGCTAAGCCCTCCCGCCACACCCTGCCGCCGCATCTTTGCCATCTGCCAGCGGATGACAAAGCATGCCGTTAACCCCTTAACGGACGTAAGCTACCACATGTGCCATCCACGGTCTTTGTCGTCCGCTGGCAGACGGCAAAGACCTAAGCATCTTTGTCGTCTGCCAGCAGATGGCAAAGCGCCCTTTACCATAGCTTATTCAGCCGGACGGTTGGCCGTCTACTGGCAGACGGAAAAGCCTTTGCCGTCCACCATGCATGCCTTTGCCGTCCGCTATGGAGGACGGCAAAGTTGCTGATTCCTGTAGTGATTGTTGCTACTAGATGAAGAACCTTTCTTGACTTTGTTACTAGTTTGCTTAGATTTAACTTGTGGCATGAATGTAGACAAGAGTAGTCTTTTGACAAGATAAGATAAAATCTTCTTTCGGAGATCATCATTGATAGCTTTAAGAGATTCATGTTCTTGCTCCAAATTATGCTTCTCGAATTGTAGCTTCTCATGAGTACTTACAAGCTCTCTATGGTATTCAAGAGTAGATTCATGGGCTAACTTAAGAGTGTTAAGTTCTTTAGTTAGTTCTTGTATTTTCATCTTATAATCGTCAATTGACCTATCTTGACTAGCACGAGAATTATCAAGTTCATTTTGATCAACAACACTAGTTTTGTCACATAGCAAGTCATCTTCCTCACTATTGAAATCAAGATATTCAGGGTGTGATACCTTGGGGCCTTTAGCCATGAACCAACTTCCACTCCCTTCGTTTGGTGAATCAAATAGATCAAAGGAGTTGGTAGTCACTAGAGCAATTCCGGCAACACCATCATCTTGACTATAGTCGGAGTCGGAGTTACAACTTCTCTCGGAGTTGCTGTCGGAGTCGGAGCCAGAAACCCATTCACCAACATGAACTTGGTGTTCTCTTCTTGTGTAGATCTTGGTGTACTTGCCCTTCTTCTTCAAATCTCTACTTCTCCTTGAGGTTCTTCGTTCATAACGATCATCTCTACTCCTTCTCTCTCTTTGAGGTGATTCATTCCTTGAGCTTCGTCTTCTAGGTGACTCTTCTCTTTATTTGTAGGGAGCCGTGCACTCATTGGAGTAGTATCCGGGCTTCCCACAATTTTAGCAATTGCGGTCACAACTTGATGAACGCTTCTCATCATATCTTGAGTTGGAGTTTCTTTCTTTGCCTCTACTCTTGTAGAACTTGTTGAATTTCTTGACCATGAGGCTTATGTCTTCATTGGTGACAAGGTTGTCGCTTGAAGTTGCGGGAGCTTCACTTGTGGCCTTGTAAGCACCACTAGACTTGTTATGGAGCTCTTCTTTGTCTTTGAGTGTCATCTCATGAGCAACAATCCTTCCAATGACTTCCGTAGGCTTGAGACCTTTGTAGTTGGGCATCATTTGGATTAATGTGCACACGGTGTCATATCTCTCATCAAAAGCTCTAAGTATCTTCTTGATGATGAATTTGTCGGTCGTTTCATCGCTTCCTAAGCCGACAATCTCATTGGTGATGAGATCTAGCCTAGAGTACATCTCTGCGACTCCTTCACCATCCTTCATCTTGAACCTGTCAAGGTGACTTTGAAGAACATCCAACTTGGATTCTCTCATGGACTCTGTTCCTTCGTGCATATCAACCAAAGTATCCCAAATATCTTTTGCATTCTCAAGACGACTGATTTTGTTGAACTCTTCGGGGCATAGGCAGTTGCAGAGAATGTCGCATGCTTGAGCATTGAGTTACAACATCTTCAATTCATCCGCGGTCGCTTCACGATCCGGGTCTCTTCCATCACCAAAGAATTCACCTTGCAAGCCAACACGAACAACAGCCCAAATGGCGGGGTTATGACTAAGAATATGCATTTTGATTTTGTGCTTCCAACTAGCAAAATTAGTACCATCAAAGTAGGGACCTCTATGTTAATAATTACCCTCACTAGAAGCCATACTCTCCTAGGTTGTGAGACCAATGCAATGGAGACCAAAGCTCTGATACCACTTGTAGGACCGAGAGTATGTCTAGAGGGGGGGGTGATTAGACTACTTGACCAAATAAAAGTTTTGCCTTTTCCCAAATTTTAGTGTTTGCAGTTTTAGCATTCATGGCAAGTCAATTTCACTCTACACATGCAAGTCTATGAGTATAGCAACAGAAAGTAACAACAAGCATGAGTAAAAGGGATAGGGTATGAAGATCAAACGCTATTGTAGACACAATGTTTTTCCCATAGTTCCGATAGGTGGCGCTATCGTACATCCACATTTATGGAGTCTTCAACCCACGGAGGGTAACGGTCGCGAGAGTCCACAGAGGGCTCCCCCATAAGGGTCCACGAAGTAGCAAACCTTGAGCATTCCATATGGCTTCCGTCCACGAAGGACTACCCTCACTATGGGTAGATTTTCATGAAGTAGGCGATCTCCTTGCCCTTACAAACTTCTTGGTTCACTCCACAACATGAAGTAGGAGGCTCCCAAGCGACACCTAACCAATCTAGGAGGCACCACCCTCCAAAAGGTAATAGGCTCAGTAATGACGATGAACTCCTTGCTCTTGTGCTGCAAGATGATAGGCTCCTCAACACACAATCACTCTCTCGCAGATTTGGCTTGGTGGAAGAGATGGCATTGGTGGAAAGCAACTTGGGGAGGCTAGAAATCAAGATCCATATGGTTGGAGTGGAAGATCTTGATCTCAATACAAGGGTAGGTGGTTCTCTCTCGGAAAATCTGATAGGATAGGTATGGAATGGTTATGAGTGCTTCTCTTTAGAGTAGGTGGTGGTGGAGGGGTATATATAGGCATCCCCAAAAATCCAACCGTTACACACAAAATTACCAACTCGGTGACACCGATGTGTTAATCTCGGTGGTACCAAAGTGATCAAAAGGTGGCAACTTTTGAATCTCGGTGAGACCGATATATGAAACTCGGTTGCACCGATAAGGTGACCAATGGTCAGATTTCCAATCTCGGTGACACTGACCCAACAATCTCGGTGGTACCAAACATGTGAATTTGCATAACAAAAGTTGGCAACCTAAACTCGGTGGCACCGGTGTGGAATCGGTTGCACCGAAGTGGCTAGGGTTTGGCTGAGTCTGTCTAGGTTCTGGAATTGGTGGCACCGGGATAGGAATCTTGGTTGCACCGATTTTGAATGTTTGGCTATAGAGAGACTTTGGTGGGAGAGCTTGTGGATGTTTTTGGTGACTATCATTTGTGCACGTATGAGCATTTTGTTCACCAACAAAACCTTACACCCTTTTAATAGTATTGGCATTCCTATGGACTCAAAAGTGATTTCTCACAAATGTAAAATGTAGAGTACTCTTGCTTGAAGCATTGCCAACCTATTTCCTTGCATCTTGGGGTAATTCCACAATCCTTTTGCCATCCCTATCATTGAACTTTTCCTTGAATATACTTGGTGGAAACATTAGTTCAATGACTTATATGTTGTTATTAACTACCAAAACCACCAAGGGAGAAAATGTACTTTCACTCGGGAGGCTCGCGCCTCCCGGGGCAGGAAACAATTTTTTTGGGGGAGCCGCTTGAGCATCAAAGGGGGCTCCTGAGCAACATGCCTTAGGAGCCTTACCGGTAATATAGCCCCTCGCCCCTTGATGTCCTCCTGGCGATCCGGTCAGCGTCAAGGGTGTCGAGGCCTCAACCCGTAGTCGCGTCCTGGTGATCCGAACACCCCTTATTATGGTCGAGGAATTTGCAGGACTGGGACCTACCGATGAAGAGCTGCTTGAGCGTCAAGGGGGGCTCCTGAGCAGCGCGCCTCAGGAGCCTTACCGGTCATATAGCCCCTAGCCCCTTGATGTCGTCCTGGCAATCCGGTCGGCATCAATGGTGTCAAGGCCTCACCCCATAGTCACGTCCTGGTGATCGGACGCCCCTTACAATGGTCGAGGAATATGCGGGACTGGGGCCTGCAAACGCAGAGTGCCAAAAGGGCTCCCAACCAGCCTTAGTGATAAGAAGAAGAAGCCCCCAGGACATCCGGGCTCCCCAAGCGCCACAGCCAAACCTCCCCGACGAAAAGCCTACCACGAGCATGTCAAGCTAATTACTCTAACCGCAAACAGCAGGAAGTTTCAATTAAAAATGACACAAGGACTAGGACACATGATAAGAGTACTAACAAAGGTGCAAGCACCGAAATTCATTACATGCCCCATGGGGCTCCCCTTGGTTCTTTGATTGCAGGAAAGGGAGAAGAGAAGGATAAAGAAAGTGAGGAAGCCACCTCGAGGTCTGCCGCTCTAGGAGCCCTGGCTTCGGCGCACCAGCACTCATTCGGAGTCCTCCTCTTCCTTGACGGGCCCATGGAGGCGCGCCGGCATGGCCGTTTCTTGAGCAAAGGAGCAACACCATGGTGGCTGGCTACCCCCCGAGGTCCGAGCGCGCCGGTGTGATGGCGCGCCGTAGCTGCTGTCGCTCGGGCTCTCCCCGGAGGTGGTGTCACTGCTGCTGGAGACGCGGCGCCCGTTGTTAAGGGCAAGCTTGATACGTCTCCATCGTATCCACTTTTCCAAACTCTTTTGCCCTTGTTTTGGACTCTAATTTGCATGATTTGAATGGAACTAACCTGCACTAACGCTGTTTTCAGCAAAATTGCCTTGGTGTTATTTTTGTGCAGAAATAAAAGTTCTCGGATTGACCTAAAAATTTACGGGGATTATTTTTGGAATTAATAAAAAATACTGGCGAAAGAATCAACCAGAGGGGGGCCACCCAAAGCTCAAAATCCTGCAGGGCGCGAGCACCCCCTGGCCACGCCTGGCAAGCTTGTGGGCCCCCTGTGGCTGCACCGACCTCAATTCCAACTCTATATATTCCTATTTGTGGAGAAGAGTTCATCGCGTTTCACGATACAGAGCCGCCGCCCCCTCTTGTTCTTCCTTGGGAGGCCGGATCTGGAGTCTGTTTTGGGCTTCGGAGAGGGGAAGTCAACGCCATTGTCATCACCAACCATCCTTCATCACCAATTCCATGATGCTCTCTGCCGTTCATGAGTAGTCCCATCCCAGGCTTACAAGACGGTGATGGGTTGGATGAGATTTGTCATGTAATCGAGTTAGTTTTGTTAGAGTTTGATCCCTAGTATCCACTATGTTCTGAGATTGATGTTGCTATGAATTTGCTGTGCTTAATGCTTGTCACTAGGGCCCGAGTGCCATGATTTCACATCTGAACCTATTATTTTTTCATAAATATATATGTGTTCTTGATCCTATCTTGCAAGTTGTAGACACCTATTATGAGTTATGATTTGCATCCCCCAGGGTGACAATAACTGGGATTCTTTCTGGTGATTACCGTAGTTTGAGGAGTTCATGTATTCACTAAGTGCTAATGCTTTGGTCCCATTCTCTATTAAAAGGAGGCCTTAATATCCCTTAGTTTCTATTAGGACCCTGCTGCCATGGGAGGGTAGGACAAAAGATGTCATGCAAGTTCTTTTCCATAAGCACGTATGACTATATATGGAATACATGCCTACATTACATTGATGAATTGGAGCTAGTTCTGTGTCACCCTATGTTATAACTGTTGCATGATGAATACCATTTGACATAATTATCCATCACTGATCCATTGGCTATGAGATTTTCACATATTGATCTTTGCTTATTTACTTTTCCTTTGCTACTTCTATAATCACTACAAAACTGCTACTGTTACTTTTGCCACCGTTACCGCTACTTCCATACTACTTTGCTACTGAATACTTTGCTGCAGATATTAAGTCTTTCAGGTGTGGTTGAATTGACAACTCAGCTGCTAATACTCGATAATATTCTTTGGCTCCCCTTGTGTTGAATCAATAAATTTGGGTTGAATACTCTACCCTCGAAAACTGTTGTGATCCCCTATACTTATGGGTTATCAAGACCTTTTTCTGGCACCGTTGCCGGGGAGCATAGCTCTATTCTTTGAGTCACTTGGGATTTATATCTATTGATCACTATGAAGAATCTAAAAGACCCCAAAACCAAGATCTATCCCTCTACTATGAGGGGAGGTAAGGAACTGCCATCTAGCTCTGCACTTGATTCACCTTCCATTATGAGTAAGTTTGCGACACCACCACCTGCTAGTACTTCTAATATGTCGCAAGTAATTGATGATGCCACTTCTGCTATGCATGATGCTTATGATGATACTTTGCTTGATAATACTATGCCACTAGGTGAATTTCTTGATGAACAAATTGCTAGAGTCAATGCTGAAAATAATGATATCTCTGAAAGCGATGAATTTATTGAAACTGAGCACTATAAGACACCTGCTAGACCTAGCTCTCCTAGATATGAATTGCCTAACATACCTAAGGGTTTTGTTATGGAAGGAGAGGTAGCTAGGGACTTTCTTGCTTGTAAGGATAGAGATGATCTTAAGAAACTGCTATGCAAGTGGAAAGAAAAATCTTTGAATGCTAGAATGCAATATGATCCTAAGTTTGCTACTTCACCTATCTTTGTTACTGATAAGGATTATGAATTCTCTGTTGATATTGAGTTAATTACTTTGGTTGAATCTGATCCTTTCTATGGTTATGAATCTGAAATTGTTGTGGCACATCTTACTAAATTGAATGATATAGCCACCCTATTTACTAATGAGGAAAAAATTCGGTATTACTATATTCTTAAGTTGTTTCCTTTCTCATTAAAGGGTGATGCTAAGATATGGTTTAATTCTCTTGCTCTTGGTTGTGTGCGTAGTCCCTAGGATATGATATATTACTTCTCTGAAAAATATTTTCCTGCACATAAGAAACAAGCTGCCTTGCAGGAAATATTTAACTTTGTGCAAATTGAAGAAGAGAGTCTCCCACAAGCTTGGGGGAGGCTTCTCCAATTACTTAATGCTTTGCCTGATCATCCTCTCAAGAAAAACGAAAAATACTTGATATCTTTTATAATGGACTAACCAATGCTTCTAGGGACCACCTAGATAGTTGTGATGGTTGTGTTTTCAGGGAACGAACTATTGAACAAGCTGAACTACTATTGAATAATATATTGTGCAATGATAATGATTGGACTATTCCTGAACCACCTCCGAAGCCAACTCCAAAGAAGAGCTATTCTATTTCTCTGTCCTGAAGATATGCAAGAGGCAAAGAATTCTGTGAAATAAAAAGGTATTAAAGCTAAAGATGTTAAGAATAGACCACCTATTGAAGAAATACATGGTCTTGATAACCCGACACAGGTAGTAGAGGTAAATTCTCTCCGTAAATTTGATGAAGGTGATATTCCTTATAGTAAGTCTGCTAGCCAATACTTGGATGAGTTTGATAACTTTGTTATTAAGGAAGAAAATTTTAATGCTTATGTTAGTAGACAATTGAAACATAATGCTTACATGCTTGATCGCTTGGGTGATTATATGAGTAGAACTATTAATGATCTTAAGCTTATTAGTAAACATGATTCCATGGTAACTACTCAAGTAGAACAAGTACTTAAGGCACATAATGATTTTCTTAATGAGATGAATAGTAAGAATAATGATCATTCTATTAGAGTTGTTACTAGAGGTGGTAGAATGACTCAGGAACCTTTGTATCTCAAGGGCCATCCCAAGAGAATTGAGCAAGATTCTCAAGGAATTAATACTCATGCACCTACTCATTCCAGTAATAAGTGGAAAAAGGATGATGATAGGACCTTGCATGCTGCTAGTGAACCTGGTATAAATACACCTGAAAACCCAAATGATATTTCTGTTTCTGATGCTGAGACATGATACATCTCCAACGTATCTATAATTTATGAAGTATTCATGCCATGTTTACAATAACTCTATATGATTTTGGTATGATTTTATTAGAACTAACCCGGAGTGACACTGTTTTCAGCAGAACTACCATGGTGTCGTTTTTTGTGTAGAAATAAAAATTCTCGGAATGGGCTGAAAATTTAGTATGATTTTTGGACCAAAAGAGACCCTCTAAGCATTGGGGTTGGGCCAGAAGATCCACGAGGAGGTCACAAGCCTGTCAGGTGCGGACACCCCCCTGGTCGCGCCTAGCAGGTTTGTCACCGCCTCGTGGCCCCCTTGACGTGAGATCGACACAAAAAATTCATATAAATATAGAAACCTCAGAAAAGATACCTAGATCAGGAGTTTCGCCGCCGCAAGCCTCTAGAGCCACGAAAAAACAACCGGGAGCCTGTTCCGGCACCCCGCCAGAGGGGGAAACCATCATAGGAGGCCATCTTCATCATCCCGGCGGTCTACATGACTAAGAGGGAGTAGTTCACCATCTGGGCTGAGGGTATGTACCAGTAGCTATCTGTTTCATCTCTCACTCATGTTCTTGAGATGACACCATCTTGATGTACCGCGAGCCTTATTAATATAGATGAATCATATGGACTTTCCCCCTCTCTATCTTCTTGTGATGAATTGAGTTTTCTCTTGAAGTTTTCTTATCGGATTGAGTCTTTAAGGATTTGAGAACACATGATGTATGTCGTGCGATGGGATATCCGTGCTGACAATGGGATGTTATATTGATCCACTTGATGTATGTTTTGGTGATCAACTTGTGGGTTCCGTGACCTTGGGAATCTATGCATAGGGGTTGGCACATGTTTTCGTCCTGAATCTCTGATAGAAACTTTGGGGCACTCTTTGAAGTTCTTTGTGTTGTATTGAACATGATGAATCTAAAATTGTGTGATGCATATCGTATAATCAAGCCCATGGGTACTTGTGGTGACATTGGAGTATCTAGGTGACATTAGGGTTTTGATTGATGTGTATCTTAAGAATTTTTTCAAAAGTACTATGAATTGTGCACCAAATTTGAAAAAATGTTATCAATTTGAAAAATTACAAAAGTAGTACCCTGTCGGCCGCAGTTGGGCCGACTGGCGGCTCGTCGGCTTTTACCAGGCCGAAATCGGCCTATCGGCCGAAGCCAGGCCGAACAGGCCGGCCGTCGGCCCACGTCAGGCCGAGCACCACCCGTAGGCCACCAGGAGGCTGACCTGGATAAGGCCAACACGGCCAACCCCCTTCTTCCTCCTCCAGCTCTCTCTTTCTCTCATACTTCGGCCAAAAATCCCCCCTTGATCTCCCTTTCCCTCCACCCATTTCCCGTTTTAATCCGATGAAACGCTAGATCGTCTTCTTCTCCCCTGCCCTACGGTTTCATTTTTTGCAACGTGGTAGTGATTTTTTCGTGTGGAGGAGAAATGGTGTGGTGGTGGAGGTGTGAATGGTGAGAAGGTGAAGTGGTGGAGAGGAAGAAGGAGGGCACTCACGCATCAAAGGTATAATTTTTTTTCTGTTAGTTTAGGTTAGTTTTTTGTTAGTTTTTTTAATGTACATAAAATTAGTTTAGGTTATTTTTATTAGTGTAGTGATTTTATGTTACTTTTATTAGTGTAGTGATTTTAGTGTATGTTTTCCAAGTATACGTTTAGTTAGTGTAGTCCTATTAGTGTCAGTTTATTTTTGCGAAGTTCATTTTAGTGTAGGTTTTTTTAGAATACGTATGTATATTTTAGTGTACATTTTAGTGTATGTTTTCCTAGTGTAGGTTTAGTTAGTGTAGTCATATTAGTGTCGGTTTATTTTTGTGAAGTTCATTTTAGTGTAGGTTTATTTAGAATATGTGGGTATATTTTAGTGTATGTTTTATTTTAGTGTCAATTTATTCGTTGCGAATAATGAGAAGCTGGCAATGTCTGACAGGTTAAAATGTCTGAATCCATAAATTTCACTGTGTATTACGGCCCTTGTAATGTTTGATATAATGAGTTGGGGGTTGATCTTAGCGAGTTTAAAAGAGGCGAGATGACACTTTCAGACCCGGACAGACTGGACATTAGGCAGTTGAAGCACCGGTTGACAACTAGTTTTGGCCTGGATCCTGAAGTTTGTTCCGTCAGTATTCATGCCTTGTGGACCAAATCCTATAAAAATGTCAAGTGGGATTTGATTCCAATAGATAGGAGCCATCACTGCTTGTCTTTGTTAAGTCGTTGCAGAGACCGAAGAATCCATCTGTATGCCCTAGTGCAACCAGTGGCGAAGGAGGAGAATATCGTACCACCCATCATGGGGTATGAACCAGGCCAGAGTAGTCAAGTGGCTAACAATATTTATGTATCTGGGTCATAGCCATCGGATGTGAATGCTAGCCAAGCCGAGAAAGAGTCAGATTATGTGCCACACAATGTTAGTGGTCATGCTGCTGGTCAGAGTATTCAGTCGATAGTATTAGCTGCCTCTGGTGTTGCTGATGGGGATGAGGAAGGCGATGAAATGCAGAGGGTGATGGAGGAAGAGGAAGAGGATGGGATTGCAGAGGAACTTGATTCTGAAAATTCCGAGGAGGAGGAGGAGGAGGTACCAATTCCTACTGCATGGGAGCAGGACAATCCGCATGCTTTACTGTCAATGATGGCCATGAGACTCCATGGCAATATAATCTGAACCAAGTCCAGATCGGGGTTATGTTTGAAACAAAGAAGAAAATGAAGTATGCGGTGATAAAGTGGGCTATGTCTATGTCGAGGGTTTTCCGGACACACATATCTAGTCCAACGAAATATACCATGAATTGTCTTGAATCAGGTTGTCCTGCGAAGGTGCACGGCCATGTGCCAAAGTATAACATCCACTTGGTTGTGACAATGGTTGTCCTGCATAATTGTGTTAGGAAAAACATGTTGGTTCGTCATCCAAACCTTACTTGAACTCTCATAGCGCAACTCATGTATACTGAGATAGTGACGAACAAAGATATGGAAGCAAAACACATCCAGATAGCAGTGAAGGTCAGATGGAAGTATGACATTCCATATGGGAAGGCTTGGAGGGCTAAGCAGAAGGCTATGGAGGAGAGGTTTGGGACGTTCTTCGACTCCTATGATAATGTTGTCCGTCTCCTTGACGCACTGAAGGAGAGGAATCCCGACACTTATGTTAACATTCAGCACACGAGGTTGGATAGTATACCAGATTACATGGTGTTGGAACGAGTATTCTTCTCTTTTGGTATGTGCATCGAAGCTTTCAGGCATTGTCCTCCTATGATGTTTGTGGATGGTACATTCCTGACTGGTCAGTACAAAGGGCAAATCCTGACTGCTATTGGTGTGGACGGGAACAACCAAATCATCCCACTAGCCATGACGTTTGTGGAGGGTGAGAACTTTTCGAGCTGGGTATGGTTCTTCCGGCAAGTTACAATTGTGATCGTGAAGGACCTATCAAGTGTGTGTCTCATTCATGATAGACATCCCGGTATATTGAAGGTCGTGAAGACACTGAGTAATCCAACTGCTAACGAGCCAACACCTTGGATGGACTTGCAAAGTCGGTGGTGCATGCGCCATTTGGGTGCTAATTTTTTCTCACAGTTCAAGAACAAACGGTTGATGAACTTGTTCAAGAAGTTATGCAAGCAGAACCAGCGGCACAAACACGATTTTATTTGGTCAAAACTAGATGAGTTCACTAAGAAGCAGGTCCTTGCAAGGAAGAAAATGGAAAAAGACCAGGTTAAATTAACAGCACTCATTGCGGAGCTTGAGGAGCCAGTTGGTCTTTGTGACTTGCCAGCAATTGACCCTCCTAATACAAAGAGAAAGAAGGACAGTGCAATAACAAATTTTTCTGAGTGGATAGAGAAAAAGCCTCCAGTGAATTGGTCTTTGCTCCATGACACTCATGGAGCTAGGTATGGCCACATGACAACCAATCTTGCAGAGATCTATAACTTTGTACTCAGAGGGAATAGAGCATTGCCATTAACAGCTATTGTGGAGGGCGAATTCCATGGCACTGTGAGATATTTCAGAGAAAGGCACGAGTTAGCAAAGAAGCATATTGTGGATAATCAGAACACTCCTTATTGTAGCCGTGTCATGGAGTACATGGTTGAGAAGATAAAGAAAGCAAAAAAGAACACTGTCACACACATAGGTAATCAGGAAAGGAGGTATGAGATTCAACTTCCTACTGATGGTTTTGGTTCTGCAAATGAGGTGAAGACGCATGAGGTTATAATTGGAGCAGAATTTTATCCAACTTGTGAGTGTAGATGCAACAAACCGAAGTTATTGCACCTGCCTTGCTCACATGTGTTGGCTGCCTGTGGCTAGATTCAGTTGGACGCTATCTCCTTCATCTCTCCGTACTATTCAAAGGAGGTAGTACTCAATGTCTGGACAGGTGAGATGACAGGGTTTAGAGTCGTCGGCAATTTCAACAAGGTAAACGATGGTGATAGAGTATACATCCCGGATCCTGCACTACGGCGAACTAGCAGGGGCAGGCGTAAGGTAAAGCACATACGAAACTATATGGACCAATCTGAAGCTGGTGGAGCAACCAGACAATGTTTGCTCTGCGCGGCTTATGGGCATAGGATGAAATATTGCCTCGACCTGAAGAAAGACGATGCTTCCACATCGACGAGCACTTCCACATCAACGACTGTAGCAGCAGTTGCAAGAGGTGGTCCTGGAAGTCGTGGTGGACGAGGCTCTCGAGGCCGAAGGGGCGGACGAGGAATAAATAACTCAGAAGCTACATAATATGTCGGACTATGTTTTTATTTGTAATATGTCAGACTATGTTTTTATTTGTAATATGTGTGCACTATGTTTTTATGTGTAATATGCGAGACTATGCTTTAATGTGTCATATGTGAGACTAAGTTTTTATTTGTTATATGTGAGACTATGTTGAAGAGTCTTCAAGCGAAGATACACGGGATCGTCGCAGCTGTTACATGTAGACAATCTTCCAATGTTGTTGACACTCGTGCAACACATTGTCCGCCACACCCCTCTCTGCGGCGTTCAGAACCTCGACCTTCACAGCCAGGGAGCTCCTCCTGGCAGCAGGAACCTCCTTCGCAGCCAGGGAGCTCCTCCTGGCAGCAGGAACCTCCTTCGCAGCCAGGGAGCTCCTCCTGGCAGCAGGCACCTCCTTCATAGCCAGGGAGCTCCTCCTGGCAGCAGGCACCTCCTTCACAGCCCGGGGGCTATTTCTACCAGCAGCCACCTCCTTCACAGCCTGGGGACTCTTCCTGGCTTCAGCAGATGGACCTAGGTAACTTAACTTTGTACATTCTTTTACAAAATTCAGCCTCGTAAGTCATTATTTACATGTTTTAATTTACCAGTAGGCAGCAGCCAGTCGCAACCATTCATGACTTCAGTTCAGTCACCTCTATTTACTAGTCCTGGTTCGTACATACCTGGCGACGGCGAGGAAGATAACCATGTTGCATGCACCTATGGTATCTTGGAGACAGTTCTTGTCACTCCACCACCACCATCGACGCAGGAGATACAGACACCGACGGATGAGGTGTTCTATGGTCGTGGTCATCGTGACACTCGTCCACCGCCTCAGCGCTTATCGCCTTCCGGTCCACGTCCGAGGAAGCCCAAGATTCGTCGCAAGCCCCAGCATTGATATGGTCATCTACGTACGAGACATGACTATCTATTTATGTATGAGACATATGTAGCCTTTATGTATCGGACATATTCATGTATTTGACATATTTAGCCTCTATGTATCGGATATATTCATGTATGCAACATATTTATGGTTGAGACTTATTTGGTTTGGAGAGAGAACAACAGTAACGCAAACCAAATACGTCCAAATGAATTAAACATTAAGACTGAATTAAACGTTACAACTTAAGTAAAATGCACTACATAAAATACCACTACAGAAAATAGTACTACATGAAAATATATTACATGAATGCATCATCATCATCCTCCATCGATGCAGATCTCTTCCCCATTGTCGCTCTAGAACTATTGCCCATCGACTGTGCGGTCGTCTTCACCTTGGTACTCGGCATGAAGACGTCGTCTTCGTCCTCCATCGATGCAGAACTCTTCCCCTTCGATGCAGAACTCTTCACCTTGGTGCTCGACATGAAGAGTTCGTCCTCGTCCTCACTTTATGCTGACCATAAACCTGAATTATTCATAGCAATCTTGAGATAAGCATCACCCTTATGCAGTTGCTTTTGCCATCTGGCGTGCAACCTTAGAAGTTCTTTCCGTATCTCCTCAAAAGTCCTGGGAGGCCACCCACTCCTAGCTAATTGGTGAGCCAACTCATTCATTATGAAGTCACTACTAATGAGTTCCTCCCATGGAACTACTCTATCATTCATCTTGAAATTGGCAGCTAGACGAAGAAGACGGTCGGATACAATTTGCTGAAATTAAGATAGAACTTGCTGAAATTAAGATACAACTTGCTGGCATACAACTCCCTTTCTTTCTTTCTCTACCCTCATGGGCCTCCTCTCGCTGCGGGTAGACCTGCGCCAGTCGAAGTTGGTTTTCTTGGTTTTTGTTCTTCATCTCAGCAAGAAAAGCCCTCTGCTCCAGACAATACTCTTGCCAAGCTCTCTTCTGCTCTGCTTTCTCCTTTGTTGCCGCCTTCTTGCAACGCTCCTCCAAGTCCAAAGTTTCCCATGCACAACGAATTCTTTCACGTATCTCAGTCACCACTCAGTCCGGTATTTTCGTGCCTATCCAACGATAGTACTGGCACAGGGGCGGAGGAGACTACAAAAGAAACAAAAATATAAAAATCAAATGAACAAAAATATCAACAACGTGTTTATTCTGGGTGACTGAAACATACCGGAGGCGTGATGTACGGTGAAGGACCAACAGGTGGATCTTCCTCATAATTAGCGCACATGAAAAACTTCACGCCCAACCAATCTGAAAAATTCGTCACCTCCTTCACCTTCTAGAGATCCCCGCACCAACAACGAACTGCTTCCACCCCCTGAGGCAACTTCGCACTCTTCCATTCACTAGGCCTAATGCTTTGATCCGAACAAGGCAAACTCATAATGACTACCGCGCTGGTTTTTTCGAGTGTTGGTGGCGGATGGAGGAAGGCAGATACAATGCGTCCTTTTACAGGCAAATGACAACAGCAATGGCGGGAAATCGGGCGGGAAAATTTGGCGGGAATACCTGGCGGGAGAGAATGGCGGGAGAGAATGGTAGGAGAGAAAGGCGGGACATAATGGCAGGAGAGAATGGCGGGAAGGAAATTGGCGGCAGAGAATGGTGGGAAAAAGGTGGCGGCACAATATGGCGGAAAATAATAAGGAGAATAGTATGGCTTGCTGAAATTAATATACAACTTGCTGAAATTAAGATACAACTTGCTGAAATTAAGATACAAGAATATAAATCTACTGAGTACAACGTGGATATTTTCTGCTACCTGGGCTGCACGAGCCCTTTCCTTGTTTCTCACCATGGCAGATAGCTGAGAACAACAGCTAGCTCCTGTTCACGCTGTTTGAATGTTACGAGCACCAAATTGTTGACTTCAATAGACGATGCCAGTAGAAAATTACCGAAACCTTCCTTCTTCAACACCATTTGATCACCCAAGCGAATGAAGTAGGAACAAGGAGTGATCACAAATATATCATCATCTTCTGAATCCAAAGTAATTTCAAGAGTTAAAGAACCAGTCCTAGGAATAGCCACAAATTCCATCAAACTCCTGACAACCATGGTAGGAATAACCTGACAAAAAAAGCAAGTTATATGATCCATCCTATGAACCAGCAAAGAACAAACAAATAATAACAACCAGAAACCAAAGCTTACCATATGTTGAGAAATAACATTCATGCGATCCATCCTATGAAGAAAAGGAGTACATAGTATGTAGTTGTCATCAAAGAGCTGCCGCAACATGACATACATTTGATGATAATTCAGAGTGACACCATGACTGTAAAAACAGTTGTCAACAAGTTCCCTCCGAGTTTCACTTAGATCCTCAAGAGCTACAAAAAATGATTTCACTAACTCAGATGAACAGCAAAACGTATAAGTTGAAACAAATCTGAAAATCAGTCAAAATAAATATCTTAACAACATGGGGTAAAGGAAACAACATAACACCATCCCGATGAAATTCGACACTAATATAAGTTCCATAGTGCTCAAGCATAACAGTCATCATGTCACTATGGCGGAGACCATAATGATTCACAAGTTCCTCCCACGAAGGACCATGGAATTTACTGCTCATCCTACCATGTGTAAATATAACATGGTATAAGTTACCCTCACTGTTGTGCAGAGCAAGATCAATATCTGTGTCACCTCTCCGAATAGCTAAAGCTCTGCACTCCTCAATGTACCGAGCAAGATGTGATCTAACACTGAACGGAACATACTACAACAAGAATGGAAGCAAACATCATAATCATATAAACAAAGGCATCGAATATGCCATAGTCAGATAATCAAGACATAGAATCTTACAACACGTCTTGAACAACGACGATCCAGCACCATAGTAAATATAGATGCACCAGAATCAACGACAGCACAAGGGCCACCTGGAGCTCGGCAAAATGGGCAAGCCATTTACCTGCAGACGGATGGTGACCAATAAGAACTAAATCCACTACCGACTTGAGAGTTCTCATTCGATTGAGTTGGAAGCCAAAAAGAACACTGTAGGCTGCTGGAGAGCGCCCTGATCTATTGTGTATGCGGGTACGATAACAACATGTGTGGTCGAGCAAAGCGATCGGTGAGGCGGCGGAAGCACCGGAGAGCAACAGGAATGAGAGGTGGAGAGGGGCAGGCTACTAGACGACGGAGGGTGAAACGAGTGGTCGGAGGAGGAAGGAGGAATCCCTAGGCCTTATCCAGGGGCCCATCGACCTCCCTCTGGCCGATAGGTGGCTCTTCGGCCCCCCTCTGGCCGACAGGGGGCTCTTCGGTCGGGTGCTGGCCGACAGGCCCCTCTTCATCCTGGTGCTGGCCGACGGGCCCCTATTCTGCCTGGTGCTGGCCGATGGGGTACTAATTTCGAATTTTTTTCAATTGCTATAGCTATTTTCAAATTTGGTACAAATTTCGTACTAGTTTTGAAAAAATTCGTATCTTAAGGTGTTATTTTAGTACGAACTCTAGGGCTGTTTGTGACACTTATAGGGATAGCTCATAAGATTGATCAGAAAAGATAACTTTGAGGTGGTTTCATACCATACAATAATTTCTTCGTTAGTTCTCCGCTATTTGTGACTTTGGAGTGAACTCTTTGTCGCACGAGAGGTATTTACATATGATTCAACTATGTCAGTATTGTTTAGAGAAATTGCACTAGTGAATGTATGAAGCCTAGGCCTTGTTTCTATGCATTGCAATACCGTTTGTGCTCACTTTTATCATTAGTTACCTTGCTGTTTTTATATTTTCAGATTACAAAAACCTATATCTTCCATCCATATTGCACTTTAACACCATCTCTTCGCCAAACTAGTGCACCTATACAATTTTCCATTGTATTGGGTGTGTTGGGGACACAAGAGATTTCTTGTATTTCATTGCAGGGTTGTTTGAGAGAGACCATATTCATCCTGCACCTCCCACGGATTGATAAACCTTAGGTCATCCACTTGAGGGAAAATTGCCATTGTCCTACAAAACTTTGTGCTTGGAGGCCCAACACGAGTCTACAATAAGAAGGTTGTATAGTAGACATCAAGCTCTTTTCTGGCACTGTTACCGGGGGTGGGGTGGGTGGGGTGGGGTGAGTGCTTGGAGATACATCTTTAGGTCTTGCAATTAAATATTTTAGTTTCTTGTTTTTCACTAGTTTGGTTTTATAAAAGAAAACTACAAAAAATGTAATCGAGGTTGCCTCATATGCTTCATATTTTTAATGTCTTTCGTGAAAATGATGGAAAGAAAAATTGCGCTCAAGTGTTAGAAGAAGAAGTTATTAAAATGTTTGGCACTAATTCTTTGAATGATGAGCATGATTTCAATATTGTTAGTATGAATTCTCTGAATATCCATTAAGCTAATGATATGCAAAGCCACAAGCTTGGATGAAAATGATATTTTTAGTCCCCCAAGTTTTGATGAGCAAAACTATTATGATGATGGCATGTCTCCTATCTATGATGATTATTGTGATGACAAGTATGCTATAAATATTAATGACAACCATGAAACCTAATATCTTTATTTTAATATTCATTGTGGTTATGTCAATCAAGTGTCACATGATAGTTATTTTGTTGAGTTTGCTCCCACTACTTTGCATGAGAAGAATTTTGCTTGTGTGGGTAGTAATAAAAATTATATGCTTGTGCATCATGAAAATAATGCTTTATGTGCTGGTTATATTGCGGAATTACTTCATGATGCTACTGAAAATTATTATGAGGGAGGAACATATGCTTGTAGGAATTGCAATAATATCAAGTTTCCTCTCTATGTGTTCAAGGTTTTGAAGTTATGCTTGTTTTGCCTTCCTATGCCAATTGATTCTTGATACCATAAATTTTTCGCTTAAAAAATCCCTATGAATATGAAGTGGGTTAGACTTAAATCTGCTTGTCATGATATTCATGATGCTCTTTTGCATGTTTCAATTATTATTCCTATACGGGCATCATTGAAATCATCATGCTTAACTAAAAGGCATTAAAGAAAAGCGCTTGTTGGGGGACAACCCAACACTTCTATATTCTGTTTTTATGTGTTCACATGACTAATCTAATGTAGTAATCATGTTTTGTGTCTTTTATTTCAATAAAGTGCCAAGTAAAGCCTTTGCGATAGTGTGGATGCTTGCTTGTTTGATTCTGTGCAAAAACAGAAAGTTTTGCGTCTAGTATATGAATTTTCTGATTTTACTAGGATGTAAAAAAAATCTGAATTTTTTACAAAACATTTATATGCGAATTCCTTGTGTTGTACTAATTTTTTAGAATTGTTAGAGTCAGGGAACTATGGTGATCATTCAGATCTTTAAAGATTGTTCTGTTTTTGACAGATTATGTTTTGCATGCATAGTTTGCTTGTTCAAGTGTTCCTATAGCTTGTATTGAGTAATATAAATTGTGGTAATGATGGAATACAGTAGGTATCATTTGAGAAAAATTATGAATCTTGTCTTGACAGTACCTAAGTGAATGATCTATCTTTATTACACTAACCCTTCTCACAAAGTTCCGTTAAGTTTTATGTGATTGAAAATTTCATGTTTTGGGTGAGACACCGTTATGAGGAGAATAAGGAGTGAAAAGAACCTAGGCTTGGGGTTGCCCAAGGCACCCCCAAGGTAATATTCAAGGAAGACTCAAGCGTGTAAGCTTGGGGATGCCCCGGAAGGCATCCCCTCTTTCGTCTTCAACACTATCGGTATATCTTACTTGGAGCTATATTTTTATTTGTCACATAATATGAGTGTTGCTTGGAGAGTCATTTTATTTTGTTTTTATCTATTAGGTGTTCTTTAAATTCTTGCTTTTAAATAATTTTTTTCAAGAATTGCCTTAGGATGCTTTCATTGCATGTTTGATGTGTGCTGTGTAAAAACAGAAACTTTTTCTATGGTGTTTTGAATTTTCATATTTTACTGGAATGTGGAAAGTTTCTGAAACTTTTACACAGTATTGTTATAAAAATGTTTTAGTATGTCCAAACTTTTCATTTTTTTGAGTTACAGAAGTACACTATTTTCATAAATTGCTACAGACTGTACTGTTTGGATAGATTGCTGTCATAGTTTTGTTATCTACTTATCCTATAGTTTCCATGGCATATATTGGTAGATATAAATTGTGGGAATGGTATCATAAGTACCTAATGTTTGGAAATTATTGTGCAACTTGTATTGGCAGTACATGAAGTGTTGATTTGTTCTTATGTGTACTAACCTATCTCACGAGTTCTTTTGAGTTTTGTGTGGATGAAGTTTTTTGAGAATAGGTGAAACCTGGATATGAGAGGATTGAGAGAGATACAAAAGCTCAATATTGGGGATGCCCAAGGCACCACAAGTAAATATTCAAGAAGTCTCAAGCATCTAAGCTTGGGGATGCTATGCATCCACCTCTCTTCGTCAACTATCGGTTAGCCTATGTTGAGCCTAAATTTTTATTCGTTCACATGATGTGTGCTATTTTTGTTTTGCTTGATGTTTAAAGAAAATACTCAGATATGAAAATCTTTATTGAGATAGAGAGATAAAGTCCTCACGTAGCTACTTAATTGTTTGACTACTCATTGATCTTCACTTATATGTTTTGGAGTAGTTTTGTCATTTACTCTCGTGCTTCACTTATATCCCTGAGTAAATGGTTGAATGATTCATAAATCTGAAATTATACATGTTTCATATTCTTATCCCATGGGGAGTAATGACTTCACATATAAGAAGTATAGGTGGTAAAATTTATTGAAAGTTAGCAAACACCGCATTGTTCACTTGAACCATTCATGAAAGAATATTGAAGGGAGAGAGATTTCACATATAAATATACTATCTTGGACATCTTCTATGATTGTGAATACCCATTAATTATTTTCAAACTTGAGAAAATTAGTTGAAGTTGCACAAGGAAGACAACGTAATGAGTTATGCTTGGGTATATTTTTCTAGAAGTTACATTGTTTTGGATCCTCCAACATGTGGTGCTTGCTTGCACCTCATACTAGCCAAAACTCCCGCACCAAGTAGAAATGCTACTTGTGCATCCAAACACCCTTAAACCCAAAGTTGTTCCATATGATTCCATCATACCTACCTATATGTGTTATTTACCTGCCATTCCAAGTAAATTTGCATGTGCCAAACTCTAATCCTTCAAATAATATTTTGATTTGTATGCCCGAATCGCTCATATAATGACTAGGGGATGTCAGTATCTTCCATGCTAGGTGGGTTATTCTCACAATATGTGTTGATTCACTATCATTCACGAGGAAGTGGCTGGTAATAGGGATTCCGAGTCCCGAAATCAAATACAATGCAAATAATTAAACAAAACTCCCCCAGGAATGTTGTTGGTATGGACGATACCCGCACATTTGGATCACCGTGGAGTGTGATTGATTGGTGGAGGGGGAGAAAAAATTTACCATTCTGTTTGGGAACCGCCTATAATGTATCTAGCATGGAAGATACCGATACCTGTTGGTTGTTATGGTGACCATGAAAGCATACCGCTCAAAATTATTATTCATCTCTGTTTTAAAAGCTCGAGCTCTGGCACCTCTGCAAATCAATGCTTCCCTTTGCAAAGGGCCTATCTTTTACTTTCTAGTACTTACCTTTATGCAAGAGTCATGGTGGTCTTCACCACTTCCTATATTTATCCTTTTTCTCTTGGCAAGCATCATGTGTTGGGGAAATATCGAAGCCTATATGGCCATTCAAATATATTTGATCATGAATTATTATTGTTGACAATTATCTATATGATAAATAAGTTGGGAGGCAAAACTTTAAGCCCCTATCTTTCTTTATGCTCGACCGATGCCATTTGCTCCAAAAATATGCTTTGAGTGTTAGCAATCATGGAAGACTATATGATAGTTGAGTATGTGGAATTTTCTAAATCAAAGCTCTTACATAGACCCTTCGTGGAAATAAGATGAATGGCAATTGTTTGGTGAGTGAAAGCATAGTTTGTTAGTCTATACTTTAACTTGTGGATAGCTTGTTATTTCATCATGAGAAGGTTTACGATATGAGCTACTTTTTATGATATATAATGATGCTAGAAAAAGTGTTTGGAATTGTCATTGATCAAATTTATGCACTATGCTAGCATTCACACTTCATAAATTATTTATTTTATCATTTACCTACTCGAGGACGAGCATGAATTAAGCTTGGGGATGCTGATACGTCTCCAACGTATCTCTAATTTATGAAGTATTCATGCCATGTTTATTCTATATGATTTTATTAGAACTAACCGGACTGATGCTATTTTCAGCAGAACTACCATGGTGTCATTTTTTGTGTAGAAATAAAAATTCTCGGAATGGGCTGAAAATTTAGTATGATTTTTGGACCAAAACAGACCCTCTAAGCATTGGGGTTGGGCCAGAAGAGCCACGAGGAGGTCACAAGCCTGCCAGGTGTGGCCACCCCCTGGCCACGTCTAGCAGGCTTGTCATCGCCTTGTGGCCCCCCTTGACGTGAGATCGACACCAAAAATTCCTATAAATATAGAAACCTCCAAAAAGTAACCTAGATTGCGAGTTCTGCCGTCGCAAGCCTATAGAGCCACGAAAAACCAATCGGGAGCCCATTCCTGCACCCTGTCGGAGGGGGAAACCATCACTGGAGGCCATCTTCATCATCCTGGCGGTGTCCATGATGAAGAGGGAGTAGTTCACCCTCAGGGCTAAGGGTATGTACCAGTAGCTATGTGTTTGATCTCTCTCTCTCTCTCTCTCTCTCTCTCTCGTGTTCTTGAGATGACACGATCTTGATGTACCGCGAGCCTTATTGATATAGATGAATCATATGGAGTTTTCCCCTCTCTATCTTCTTGTGATGAATTGAGTTTTCCCTCGAAGTTTTCTTATCGTATTGAGTCTTTAAGGATTTTGGAACACTTGATGTATGTCTTGTGATGGGATATCCGTGGTGACAATGGGATTTTCTATTGATCCACTTAATGTATGTTTGGGTGATCAACTTGTGGGTTCCGTGACCTTGGTAATCTATGCATAGGGGTTGGCACATGTTTTCTTCTTGAATCTCCGATAGAAACTTTGGGGCACTCTTTGAAGTTCTTTGTGTTGGATTGAACATGATGAATCTGAAATTGTGTGATGCATATCATATAATCAAGCCCATGGGTACTTGTGGTGACATTGGAGTATCTAGGTGACATTAGGGTTTTGGTTGATGTGTATCTTAAGGTGTTATTTTAGTAAGAGCTCTAGGGCTATTCGTGACAGTTATAGGGATAGCTCATAAGATTGATTGAAAAAGATAACTTTGAGGTGGTTTTGTACCCTACAATAATTTCTTCGTTAGTTCTACGCTATTTGTGACTTTGGAGTGAACTCTTTGTCGCACGAGAGGTATTTACATATGATTCAACTATGTCAGTATTTTTGAGAGAAATTGCACTAGTGAAAGTATGAACCCTAGGCCTTGTTTCTAAGAATTGCAATACCATTTGTGCTCCCTTTTATCATTATTTACCTTGCTGTTTTTATATTTTCAGATTACAAAACCCTATATCTACCATCCATATTGCAGTTGTATCACCATCTCTTTGCCAAACTAGTGCACCTATACAATTTGCCGTTGTATTGGGTGTGTTGGGGACACAAGATATTTCTTTTATTTCATTGCAGGGTTGTTTTAGAGAGACCATCTTCATCCTACACCTCCCATGGATTGATAAACCTTAGGCCATCCACTCGAGGGAAAATTGCCACTATCCTACAAAACTTTGCGCTTGGAGGCCCAACACGAGTCTACAAGAAGAAGGTTGTGTAGTAGACATCAAGACACAATCTGGTGATGAACATGAGCCGAGTGATAATATTAATGATGATGTTCATGTTGATGCTCAACCTAGTAATGATAACAGTGTGGGGATTGAACCTGCTGTTGATCTTGATAACCCACAATCTAAGAATAAAAAATATGAGAAAAGATACTTTGTTGCTAGGAAGCATGGTAAAGAAAGAGAACCTTGAGTTCAGAAACCCATGCCCTATCCTCCAGAACTACCCAAGAAAAAGGATGATGAGGATTTTGAGCGCTTTGTTGAAATGCTTAGACCTATCTTCTTATGTAGCGCTTGACTGATATTCTGAAAATGTCTCCTTATGCTAAGTATATGAAAGATATTGTGACTAATAAAAGAAAGATACCCGAGGCTTAGGTTTCCACCATGCTTGCTAATTATACTTTTAAGGGTGGAATACCTAAGAAATTAGGAGATCCAGAAATACCAAATATACTATGTTCTATTAAAGGAAATTATGTTAAAACTGCTTTAAGTGGTTTGGGAGCTGGTGTTAGTGTTATAACTTTCTCTTTATATCGTAGACTTGGTTTGAATAAGTTGACAGCTACTGAAATCTCTTTACAAATGGCTGATAAATCAACTACTTTACCCATCGGTATTTGGGAGGTTGTGCCTGTCGTAGTTGCAAATGCTACTATCCTAATGGACTTTGTTATTCTTGATATTCCCAAGGACGACAGTATGTCGCATCCTTGGTAGACCCTTTTTGAATATTGCAGGGGCTTTTATTGATTGCAACAAGGGCAATGTATTTTTTTCATATTAATGGTAATGAGAATACGATACACTTTCCGAAGAAACAACTTCAAGTTCATAGTATCAACTCCATTGAAAAAATTCTGACGATTATTATTGGAGACTTTGAATTCCCTCTTCCTACTATCAACAAGAAATATGATATACTTATTGTTGGGGACATACATATCCCCATTGAGGTAACATAGTGTTATTTGAAAATTCTCTGGTTTCATGTCACTTGAAAGAAGTTTGTTAATAACACTTGATCAAACTTATTGATGGATTCCTTTTGGTAGGCATGAGATGGATGAATCTAGAAAGCAGAACTTTCTCTACCCAACCTTTACTTTCTGTTAGTTAGATTAAATTAAGTAAAAAGGCAATTATTATTTCTCTATTTTCTAAGTTTTCCGTGCAATAGAAAAATGACTTGAGAATAAAAGTTCTTCAAATGCCCTGAAAATCTAGTATGTTTTTTCCGGAATATTAAAAACTATCTAGCATTGAATACAAACCAGGGGGCAGTAGGTCACAAGCCCATAGGGCGCGGCCACCCCATGGTCACGCCTAGGTGGCTAGTGCGTCCCATGTAGGCCCCCTTCACTTATTCCAGAGCCCATCCACTTCGTCTTCCTTTAGAAAAAAATCCCACCATTGCTCAAACCCGTGTTCTAGCTCATTTTGCTGCCATTTTCGATCTCCTTGTGCAAAGCTCCATTCGCAAAACTGTTTTAGGAGAATCTTCTTTGGTATGTGACTCCTCCAATGGTCGGATTAGTTTTTGTTCTAGTGCTTTATATATTGCCAATTTTTGCTATTATGGTGACCTTGTTCTTGGGCTTGCATGTCAAATTTGTATGGTCCCAAGTAGTTTTGATGCATGATATAGGCTCTAGGCACTTATGGGAGTAGTTGCTATACGTTTTGTTGAGTTTTGTTCTCCTTTATTTCGAGTCACTAAAAAATTTCAGAATGTTTTAGAAAAAGAAAAGATTAGGAGATTGTTAAGAGGCTCTTCAAACCGGAGTTCTAAAGAAGATGAAAATGAAATGAAGAAGAAATCCAAGTATAGTCTTCCTCGCGTTGCGGAAGTTCGACCATGTGAATGGCCAAGTAATGCATTCTTGAGGGCGGTTGGAATTTATGAAGATTTCTATTATTTGGCCAAGAATGCAGGCATCACCGACTTCCTCAACGATAAGTGTGACCAGTACCTCTTGCACACTAATACCTTTGTGAAAAAAATTCACTTTCATTATAGGGAAGACCCTCCTACGGTAGAATTTTGTTTATATGATGTGCCTAAGAAAATGAACGTTTACGATTTTGGCAATGTTTGCAAAATACCCTATGAGGGCAGTATTAGGGAACCACATCCTAGAGACATGGAAGATTTCATTGTCGCAATCACGGTAGGAGAAGAGAGAGGGGTGTCAAAGGCAAGAACAACTAGTTTACATTTTCCTGTTCTATGCTATTATTCATTATTTACGGGGAGATGTTTAGTTGGATGTGGGGAGAGTGGAGGCCTTAGTGCTCCCGACCTCGCCATTCTGCGCCTCGCTTTACTTGATGATAGAACTTTTAGTCTCGGCGCTATGGTGGCCCAACGGTTGAACTTAAACCGTTCAAAGGGGCCCATATTCGGAGGTATATATGCATCTTGTCTATCCAAACACTTTAAGATACCCATTAGGCTTGACAAGGAAGAGGAAATGTTGCTACCTATGAAAGATCTAGACTATGACATTATGGTAACACAAGATTTTATTAGAAAGAATAATGATAGGAGGCTACTTTATAACTTGGTGTTTAGTCAAGGTACTTGTGAGATTATTGTTCTGCCTACTTTTTCCTTGTTCGATATTCATTCCGGTAGCTACACTATTATGCCCGAGGACATTTACAGATATTCGGGTCGTCGCAACCCCCAGCACCTGAACTGACACCAACCCTTGATCCGTATCTGGAGATAGTTTTTTAGTGGGAGCCACAGGAGCTCGCCAACCAAAGAAACCCCCAGGATCCTCCGAAGTATCCAGGAGAGGGTTATTTCCAGCCATGGCCCTAGTCCAACTTAGGCCAAAAGCCTAAGCTTGGGGGAGTACGTATTTCTCACCGACTCTACATTCATGTTCACACATTCATCTTAGTAGTGGGTGCTCATACTTTTTCACTGTACCATCCATGGTAGTTTATTTCTTCTTTTTGCTTTCTTCTTGTGTGTTTAATTAACTTTGAGAAAAATCCAAAAACAATAGTTCTAGGTTTCTCTTCTAGTTTGTTTAGTTGTAGTATTAAAAGAAAATCCAAAAAGATTTCTCATTGTTCTTTTGCTTGTTGGGATCTTTGTTGTGTAAATAGTTATTCTTGTTCTTGTTTTGAATTTTCCTTTTTGGGTCGTATGAAGAAGACCACAATGAAAATGTCGAGTGCCTCTCATATGCATTATTGTTTACCTATTAGAGAACCATACTACCTTGTCTTCCCTTTTGAGTTATTGTTTGCAGATTACAGCTTAGTCCAATGCATGCGCACTCTTATTATTATTCACACCATTCGGTCATGCAAGTGAAAGGCAATAATGATGATATATGATGAGAAGATTGAGATGGAGAAAATATGGTATGAACTCGACCTATTTTGCTTTTGTAAATATGATTGGCTCATCGTTCCAAATTTAGTTAATTATGGGTGAAACATATTTGCAATGACAATTAGAGATTATAGTTACTCATGCCATGTTTAATTAGCTAAGAGTGGATAATGGTTTGTCTTGAGTGCCAACATGCATATTGAAATGGTTTTGATGTGGTATGATAGGATGGTACCCTCCTCTAAATGATTCAAGTGGCTTGACTTGGCACATGTTCATGCATGTAGTTGAAACAAAATCAACATAGCCCCCACGATATTTATGTTCATGGTGATTTATATGCTACTCATTCTTGCATTCAATGTTGGTTAGTCTCAAAGCATGTTAATGACTGTTGTCGCTCTCCAGTTGGTCGCTCCCCAGTCTTTTGCTAGACTTCACTTGTACTAAGCAGGAATACTACTTGTGCATCCACTTCCTTAAACCCAAAGTTGTTCCATCTGAGTCCACCATACCTACCTATATGCGGTATTCACCTACCGTTTCAAGTAAATTTGCATGTGCCAATATCTAGACCTTCAAACAATATTCTGTTTTGTATGCCCGAATCGCTCATGTAGCGACTGGGGGCGGTCAGTATATTCCATTCTAGGTGGGTTATTCTCATGATATGTGTTGATTCACTATCATTCACGAGAAATTGGCTGGTATTCGGAATGCCCGGTTTAATGCTCAAAATCAAATCAAAATATAATGAAACAAAACTCCCCCGGGATTGTGTTTGTATGGACGGTACTCGTGAATTAGGCTCGCCATGCAGTGTGATTGATTGATCGAGGGGGAGTAAAAACTTTATCATTCTATTTGGGAACCGCCTATAATCTACCCAGCATGGAGGATGTTGAAATCTCTTGGTCGTTATGATGACAATGAAAGCATACCGCTCAATATTGCTATTCATCCATGTTTTAAAAGCTCGAGCTCTGGCACCTCTACAAATCAATGCTTCCCTCTGCGAAGGGCCTATCTATTTACTTTATTAATTGATATTGAGTATGAGTGTGACTGGATCTCTTTTACCATGAATTACAATGTCTAGTCAGTCCTTGTTCTTTAGAGGTTTTCTGCATTTTGTTTTGCGGTCTCAGAAAGAGCTAGTGAGATACCATTATATCATATTGTATCATGCTTGTTTTGATAAAAGTGTTATCATCTGAGAGTTATTATTATTGCTCGCTAGTTGGTTATGCCATTGATATGGGTAAATGTGAGACCTAAATGTTATTGTGAACGTGGTTAACCTATAATCTTTGCTAAAAGTCTGAACATCAGTTAGACATATTTACAACAAGAAGTTCAAACAGAGTTTGTAAAAGTTTTTCTTTATCACTTTCAGTTTATCAACTGAATTGCTTGAGGATAAGCAATGGGTTAAGCTTGGGGAGTTGATACGTCTCCATCGTATCCACTTTTTCCAAACTCTTTTGCCCTTGTTTTGGACTCTAATTTGCATGATTTGAATGGAACTAACCTGGACTGACACCGTTTTCAGCAGAATTGCCTTGGTGTTATTTTTGTGCAGAAATAGAAGTTCTCGGATTGACCTGAAAATTTATGGGGATTATTTTTGCAATTAATAAAAAATATTGGCGAAAGAATCAACTGAGGGGGGCACCCATAGTTCACAAGCTTGCACGGCACGGCCACCCCCTGGCCGCGCCTGGTAAGCTTGTGGGCCCCCTGTGGCTCTACCGACCTCAATTCCAACTCTATATATTACTATTCATGGAGAAGAGTTCATCGTGTTTCATGATACAGATCCGCCGCCACCTCTTGTTCTTCCTTGGGAGGCCAGATCTGGAGTCCGTTTTGGGCTCCGGAGAGGGGAAATCGACGCCGTCCTCATCACCAACCATCCATCATCACCAATTCCATGATGCTCTGCGCTGTTCGTGAGTAATCCCATCGTAGGCTTGCTGGACGGTGATGGGTTGGATGAGATTTATCATGTAATCGAGTTAGTTTTGTTAGAGTTTGATCCCTAGTATCCACTATGTTCTGAGATTGATGTTGCTATGACTTTGCTATGCTTAATGCTTCTCACTAGGGCCCGAGTGCCATGATTTCAGATCTGAACCTATTATGTTTTCATATATATATATATATATATATATATGTGTGTGTGTGTGTGTGTGTGTGTGTGTGTTATTGATCCTATATTGCAAGTTGTAGACACCTATTACAAGTTATGATCTGCATCCCCTAGGGTGACAATAACTGGGATTCTTTCCAGCGATTACTGTAGTTTGAGGAGTTCATGTATTCACTAAGTGTTAATGCTTTCGTCCGGTTCTCTATTAAAAGGAGGCCTTAATATCCCTTAGTTTCCATTAGGAACCCGCTGCCATGGGAGGGTAGGACAAAAGATGTCATGCAAGTTCTTTTCCATAAGCACCTATGACTATATATGGAATACATGCCTACATTACATTGATGAATTGGAGCTAGTTCTGTGTCACCCTACTTTATAACCATTGCAGGATGAATGCCATCCGACATAATTATCCATCACTGATCCATTGCCTACGAGCTTTTCATATATTGATCTTTGCTAAGTTACTTTTCCTTTGCTACTGCTACAATCAATACAAAACTGCTACTGTCACTTTTGCCACTGTTACTGCTAGTTCCATACTACTTTTCTACCGAATACTTTGCTGCAGATATTAAGTCTTTCAGGTGTGGTTGAATTTACAACTCAGCTGCTAATACTCGAGAATATTCTTTGGCTCCCCTTGTGCCGAATCAATAAATTTGGGTTGAATACTCTACCCTCGAAAACTATTGCTATCCCCTATACTTGTGGGTTATCAAAGCTCACCTCCAAGATCACCGTGGCCGTTGCCTTCCGGGCAGCACCCCAGGCGCTCGCCCTCTCACACGAAGATCTTGACGAAGAGCGTCGCCGTCCCATCGTACTTGAAGTAAAGGGTGCACCTCCCCTCCAAGCCACGGGCGTGGGAAAACATCTTCCACTCGCGGTTCAGGTACACATAATCCACGGGGGTGACCTCGACCTCCACCCATGAGGACACGTTGTATCAACTTCACCCTATAGCCATAGGACAGCAGCCCCCCGGTCGGCAGCGCCTTCGTGAAGAAGCACGGGAGTTGAAACAAAGCGGTCGACTGCCTCTCCGCCCATAGCACAAACTCCTAGGTTGTGTCGGCTGAATGAAGCCGCGGGCGGGGTGGCCGAGTAGCCGATGCCAGCCTCCCTCCACGGGCGCCACCACATCGATTACTATGGCCGCCCGCGCTGGATGGAGCCTCCCCGCGGATGCCGAGGGTAACCCCGGGCCGTGTTGGAGCACGCGCACACCCATGGGGAACCACCACCGACGTCGTGGTATATTTCCGAGGACGACCGCGGCCTCTCCTGGGTGGTGGCAAGACAGGGCTCTCATTAGAGGACTTCCCTTTCTCGACAGCAAAAAACTTCCTCACTAGAGCCATGACTAGGAGAGCAGCGGCTTGTAGACTTGGAGACAGAGCATATGAAGATGTGCTCAGGTTTTTCTCGCCCATGCCCACATATATATGACCAAGGGCCAACCGGCGCCCCCTCGTATCCTAGGCAATGATGGCGTTGCTGTGCGCCCCACCCCTTGTCACCGGGGCGTCATGGGGAGTGCAAGGCGTTATGCGTTCCTCGGGCACCGTGGGGCAGGCCCGGGTGGCGTGCAACTCTGCCCCACATCGGTTCATCACCTCCCGAAGGGTAACATCCGCATGGCCCAAAGGGAGAAGTCCGAGAGAGCTGTCGCATTAAAGAAAAGGTAATGATGGCCGGCGCAGCGCGCATGCGTCGCATCAGTTTGACCTGGGAGGTCCCTAACGACCTCGGGAGTGGAGACGTCGTCCCCTGGGCGTGCGATGCGTGTCGATCCTGGACTATAGGCATTTTGTGCCCGCGGCCCTTCGGGCCGTCTGTCGGTATCAAAACCGGTGGATCTCGGGTAGGGGGTCCCGAGCTGTGAGACTAGAATCGATGGTAACATGAGATGAAGGAGACGATGTTTACCCAGGATCGAGCCCTCCTATGTAGGTAATACCCTACGTCTTGTTGATTGTATTGATGTTATGTAGGTTACAGGGTTGATCTACCTCGAGATCAAATAGCTAAACACTAGATGAGTTGTTCTCTATCTACAACCTAAAACCCTCTGGCTTATATAGGCGTCAAGGGTACCTAGGGTTTACACATGGTCCTACCCACATCAAAGGAAAATGCATACCTATCTACTGTCGACAATTAGGAGGACACGCCACGGCTCCTTGAAACTTCCATCCTGGTGACGGGGCCCTTGATCATCCAATGCTCATCCAACGGCCCACATAGTCTGGCCCATAAGAAATAGGTTGGCTATCCGAGGACCCCTTAATCTAGGAGTCCCTCACCGTCCTCAATGGCTTCGCCCGGATGCCAGCTTGAGCGTGCCTTGGGCCTGGGAGCTATTGTTGGTGTCTTAGGAATGGGGGTACCCAGACCTGCCTGCCTGTGGCCCAGGGTGTGGTCTACCTCGTCAGCCAAGCACGGTTAGCGTGAGCGCGCTCAAGACAAGGCCCTCGCGAGGGGCCTGGGCTCGCGAGGGAAGCAACACCTAGACCGGTGAAGAATGGGCCTCCTCCGGCTCCCTCCAGAACGGCAGAGATCTCTATGCAGCGCTTGGCCTCGGGAGGCCAAGGATGACACCCGGTGGGACAGGCGGGCGCCAGCACGCCACGCAGTACAGTTTCCCCTTTGGTGCAAAGGGGAAAATGACGTACGTGGGTTCCCAAAGCGCCCCCAAAGGTTTACGTTCCGATGCAACAAGACCACGACCACGAACCCTGCAGGACGGATGTCATCGCTGAGCCCACCTCTGCATCATCTATAGCTACTTTGCAGGCGAAGACCACCTTTCGTCGGGATAGAGATGTACTCCTGTCCCCATTGAATCTGGCCGTCTATTGTCGACAACTTGGAGGACACGCCACGGCGCCTTGAAACTTCTAGCCTGCGACGGGGCCCTTGATCATCCAATGCTCATCCAACGGCCCACATAGTCGGGCCCATCAGAAACAGGTCGGCTATCCGAGGACCCCTTAATCTAGGACTCCCTTAGTAGCCCCCGAACTAGCCTCCAACACCGAGGTATATTCGGATAATCTTTGTGTGTCATAGCCTTCAGCTTGCGAGGCGAGTCCCTCTACTCCTTCTTGTTTGACAACCGTCCTATCATTGGTGAAATCCCAAGCATCGCGGGCTTGCAGGGTCCATTAAAACAACCATTAGCATTTCTCGATTTTCACGCGTCATGGGGAGATGAGCGGTCTAGCGGCCTTTTACAAGACTGCCACTCCCTCAAAGGAGGCACCACCATTTAAACAATCTGAATCGTGGTTTACGCCACACCCTCTTCTTTCCCCCCATCGGGAAAAACCTTCAACGGTAGATCACCACAAAAAAACAAGGCGAGTGCCCCCAGCTCTTCCTCGCGCCCCTACGGCTCCCGTCCTGGGGATTGGACAAGCTGCTCTATATCACTCCTTCGACTACGTATTCTCGAGACCCAGCGGTACCTTCCTTCCTTAGATCTGGCAATTACCCACGCTGGTTTGTCTTCATTCAACATCGAAGCTTTAGCGGAGAATTTCCCCAACCCTCAAAAGGGGAGCGCGTATGCTTCGTGTCCTTCCTCCTGCAAGGTCTTGGGCTCCCCATTCATCCATTCTTGAGGGGGTTATTGGATTTCTATGGGATCTAGCTCCACCACCTCACCCCAGGATCTATTCTGCATGTCTCGGGATTCGTCGCCCTTTGTGAAGTGTTCCTGGGCTGCGAGACGCATTTCGAATTGTGGAGGAAGTACTTCTGCCTCGTCCCTCGCACTCAGGACAAGACGATTTTGGAGGTCGGAGGAGCCGAAGTATGTAGCAGGGATGAGATATCCAGTGGGAACTTCGAAGGAGTTCGAAGAATGGTCTTTGGAATGATTTTTTATTGAGGACGTCCCCCTATTTGATCCATCTCGGAAGGGTTTGCCTGAATACTCCGACGCCCCTTTAAATAAAAGGTACAACTGGCGACCGAAGAGCTCTTCCCAAGAAGACAGTATTGAAGTGCAACGTCTGGCGGCCCAGGTGAGGGTACTAGCCCATCACAAGTTGACCATCATAGACGTCATGGCCGCCGCCATCACCCAGTGCGTTCAGTCTCTTTAGCAGAGGATACACCCCTTGTGGAGTTACAATGGGACAAGCGACACCACTCACTCCCGAAGACTGGGCCCTGCCGATCAAACAACATTAGTTGCCGCACTTGCCGACCTGTACAAAAGGGAGCAAGAAGATTTTATTCGGCGGTCGACCAAGGAGGGATACTCAAGCCACAATCCCATCGAATGGGTGAGCCTTTCAACTCCGTGACCATGATTCGGGTTTTCAATTTGTCCCTTTTTGACCGAAGCCTTTAACTTTATGTGAACAGGAATGGAGGAGCTTCATCGATACAGTTAACTATTTGCCCCCTCAGCCCGAGGACTATTCCCGTGATGACGATCCGGGCTTTCATGATGACTCGGATCTGACAATCGATCTCGAAGACAGGGCTTTCAACTAGGAGAGCCTCGATCGCTCCAAGGTAGCTATTATAGTTGATTATCCCGGATCATTTCCTTCCCCCGTGATAAGCAAGAAGAATAAAAACTCGTCCCGCAAAAGGCAAGTTTCCTCCAACGATCCAAACGCACCAGCTCCTCCTCCCAAGCATCGACGGTCGCATGGCATGCAACGGCCACGACATCAATGCCTGGACCGAAAAGTAACAGGGATCCGTCAAATGAGCCGGTCATGGGGACACGCCCGCCCATTTGATCAACTCAAAGGTACTATGTTTGGCCGTTTTAATTTATTATTGCGATTGATAGAGCCTCACAAGAGACCTTATGTCGAAACACTCAGGCAAAGAGGTTAGCCATCTTCCGCTAAGGTCGTTGCTAGGGTGTCCAGGGATGCTCAAGGTTCCAGAGCTTCGGCCCATGCCGAATCCGCTACGGAGGTCCCTATGGTCAATCCAGCACCTGAAGACTCTTGGGAGGCGATGTCAGTTACCAAGTCCGAGGTAGAGAGTACTATGCATCATCAGCGGTGACGAGAAGCCCTACGCCACCCAGCTCTCTTCGAACAAGAGTTCAATGCTCTTTGCTCAGAGGACGCACACATCAGAGCTGCCCGAGCTGGATTCGGGGAGGCAATGAAACTGATATCATCAAGCCTGTAGGTGAGTAATTGGCTATAAGAGTCCGACCACTCGTCTAAACCCAGTAGCCCCTGAACCTGAAATTGGTCAGAACGACTGAATTAAGGGTCATCGTGTTGCTTTACTGCTAACGCGGGCCTCGAGGTAGGAGAGCGAGCAACTAGCCAAGGAGCTGGGGACGAGCCGAACATAGGTGGAAACCGTGAAGGCCGAATTGGAGCAAGTGAAGAGCTTTACCCGGGAGGCGCATGGTGAGTATGTCTGTTCTGCTGTCCTTGGTACATATTCCCATGCTGACGTAAGTGTACTTTGAGGCAGCTAAATCAATAGGGCGATTAGAAAGAGATTTAGAAGCATCTCGAGAGTCTGAGCGTTACACAAAATCTCAGCATGAGGCCGGCTGTCGTGTTTTGCAATGACATCTTGAACTGAAGAACCGTCTTCAGGCGGAGAACAAACAACATGCGAAGAAATTGAGAGCTTAAAGGCTCAGTTGGCCCAGGCCTAAGGAGATAACCAGAAATTGTAGAGGGGCATGTTTGATAAGTGTGATTCTTTCATCAGAAAGTACTTCTTATAAATGAAGCATAATAGGCATGCCTTGACTCATGTACAGGTCTCCTGTCTAGGCGACCCAAAGAAGAGATCGGATCCTACCAGGGAAGCCTTCTGAAGGAGTTGTCCGCCCTTCATAAGCGGGCTCAGAAAGCCATGAAGGGGATGGTAAAGGCGTTATGGACCGCCGATCAACCTCCAGAGGAGATGACCGAACTAGTCGATCAATTCAAGGGAGCCCGAAGTAGGTTCGAGTTGTGGAAGACATCGGCTTGTCAAGAGGGAGCGCAAGAGGCGTGGGCGATGATCAAGACCCGTTATACCTGCCTTAACCTCGAGTGTATGGCTCGGGTTGGGACAGTAGGGTCAGATGGACAAGAAGTGCCGCTCCACCTGGTATACAACCAAGTGATGTCTGTCGCCCGTCTCTCACAAGAAGATTGCTCCTTGGACACTATAATTGACAATCTCGATCAACAGCCAGATGTTTGATTATATGTAACTATGTACTGATAATCAAAAAATTCCTCCGTTTGTGTTGTAACCTTTGTCTTAACCGGCCATCGACTTCTTCCTCCCGTGCTAAGGGATCAAGAGTGTTCCTCGTAAATTATCACCCTAGAAGAGTGAATTATGTTCGGGGAACCAGACAATCCGGCCATTTGGTCCGAACAGACAGAAAGCACACATGGAGATATTTTATATTACTGCTTAACATAAGAAACATCTCCCGAAGAAAATAGTACCGCCATCGAGACCTTTCTTCAGGGTGCTACAAATCGTAGGCAGTAAGGCCGTATATTGTTAGTATGCGGCTGATGGCTTTTGTGATAAAAGAAGCCCGAGTAATGGTGATAACGACCATAGTCTTATTAGTTGCTTCCATCACAGCCGATCAATTGTCTATGGAAGATAGCTAGCTTTTGGCTTCACCCGTCTGAGGTACGTATCCGGATGACCCGGTCGTAACAATCGTAGAGGTGCTCCCTTTACCCTCTAGCTGAACAATCGGAAACATAGAGGGTAAGCACAGGCGCGAGGCAACCCAGCTTGGCAAAGTCTTAGTTTGAAGTGATGCATATGATGGCTTAAACACAACAAGGGAAACATGTGTGTACAATAAATGTGAATAAATGATTATAATACAAAAGCATTGGCTTCGGAAAGAAGCCCCCAGGTGCTGTGTTCGGATTTGACACTTAAGGGTGTAAGGCGAAAATCTTAGTACAAGATCGGTTGAACTGAACATAGATTTGGGAAGAAAAGGAAAAAAAATCATATCTACCAAACAACATGATGGGAGGAGAAGGAAAAAGTAACGAAAAAGGAGGTAAAGGGTAAAGAATGTGACGACACCGGTTTATCCGTAGAAGCGCTGAAGACGAGCTGCGTTCCATGGGTTTGGTTCAAGGCGATTGTCCGACGGGTTCCAAAGAAGGTAAGCCCCTCCTGCGAGTACTTCGTCAATTATGAAGGGGCCCTCGCATTTGGGGTTGAGTTTATGCTTCTGCTTCTCTGGGAGCCATAAGACGAGTTCACCCACGTTATATGTTGTTGCCCTGACCTCCCTACTCTGGTAACGTCGGGCCTGCTATTGATAAAAAGTAGAGCGAGCCCGAGTTATGTCACACTCTCCTTCTAAAGTGTCCAGGTCATCCTACCGATATAACTCGGCTTCCTTTTCCTCGTACATGCGCACCCTTGGTTACCAGAGTAGGTGCAGAACTGCTTCTGCCCCATAGACCACGAAGAACGGTGGGTATCCTGTTGATCTGTTCGGGGTGGTGTGCAGGCCCCATAGAACGGATTTGAGCTTCTCCACCCAATGACAGTCGGACTCATGAAGATATCGAACCAAACATGGCTTAATGCCGCTCATGATGAGGTCGTTTGCTCGTTCAACTTGTCCATTGGTCTGTAGATGATACACCGATGCGTAATCAAGCTTGATGCCCATTTTTGTGCACCAGTCTTTGACCTCTTGGGCTGTGAAGTTGGATCCATTGTCCATTATTATACTGTGCGGGATGCCATAATGGTGTACCACGCGGGATATAAAGTCGAATAATGGTCCGGACTTGGCTGATTTGACAGGTTTTGCCTCTATCCATTCGGTGAACTTGTCAACCATGACCAGTAGGTATTTATTCTTCTTGGTCCCCCTTTAAGTGGTCCGACCATATCCAGCCCCTAGACCGCGAAACGCCAGGTAATCGGTATAGTCCGAAGAGATGTTGAGGGCATGTGGCTTTGATTTGCAAAAAGTAGACACCCCACGCGGTCTTGGACAAGTGAATGGGCGTCCGCTCGAGCAGTGGGCCAAAAGAAGCTAGCTCCGAAGGCCTTGCTAACTAAGGCTTTTGATGCGGCATGGTGGCCGCCCATTCCTGCGTGGACTTCAGCTAAGAGTTTCCGCCCTTCTTCCTCAGATATGCACCGCTGTAATATTCCGGTGGTGCTTTTCTTGTATAACTCGCCCTCGTGTACTTTGTAGGTTTTGGATCGCCGAATTATGTGTCGCGCCTCCATCTGATCATCAGGGAGTTCTTTGCAAAGAAGGTAGGCGAGGAAGGGCTCGGTCCATGGCACGATTACTTCCATGACATCATGAGACGAAGGCGTTTCATCCATTACGAAGTTGCCAATGATTTGGTCATCTGGTTCATTTATAGGGGGAACAACCTCTTCCGCAATATTTGGACCGGCGCCCTTATGACCGTCCTACCAAACCACGAATGGCTTAAAGAGCTGTTCCAGGAAAGTGTTTTTTGGGACAGAGTTGCATTTAGCCCCATGCGGGTCAGTACGTCGGTGGCTTGGTTGTTGTCACGAGCGACATGGTGAAATTCCAACCCCTCAAACTATGCGGATATCTTGAGGACAACGTTTCTGTAGGCCGCCATCTTCGGGTTTTTGGTATCGAACCATTGATTTGCGAGATAGCCAAGTTAGAGTCTCCCCATACTTCCAGTTGTCTTATGCCCATTGATACTGCCATCCGAAGGCCATGCAAGAGTGCTTCGTATTCACCTGCATTGTTGAAATCAGCATACATGATTTGCAACACATATCGAACATTGTCACCTGTGGGGGATGTGAGAATAACTCTAGCCCCCAGACAGGCCAAAGTTTTAGATCCATCAAAGTACATCGTCGAATAGGAGTATGTACTATATTTCCTGGGGAGCTCAGCCTCTATCCACTCAGCAAGGAAATCTGCTAGTACCAGAGATTTTATAGCTCGTCGTGGCTTGTAGGCAATTTCAAAGGGAAGGAGCTCAATATCCCACTTGGCAATTCGGCCGGTGGCGTCCCTGTTGTTGATTATGTTGTTCAAGGGTACATTAGATGCCACTGTAACTGAATACTCTTGGAAGTAGTGCCTGAGTTTCTGTGATGCCATGAATACCGTATATGCTATCTTCTGGTAGTGCGGGTATCTGGTCTTGCACTGCGTTAGTACTTTTGAAACATAATAGACCGGTTTCTGTGTCTGGAATTTGTGTCCCTCCCCCTCTCGTTCGATGACGAGCACTGCGCTAACGACTTCGTTGGTAGAAGATATTTATACTAACATGGGTTCAACAGCGCCTGGTGCCGTGAGTATGGGACTGCTTGCTAGGAGTGTTTGAATTTCTTCTAACACAGTCGCTGCATCATCGGTCCACTCGAAACTTTTGGTCCGTTTGAGCAGTCTATAGAGTGGTAAAGCCTTTTCCCCGAGGCAGGAGATAAAGCGGCTTAGCACCACTACACAGCCAGCCAACCTCTGGAAATTCTTTAGCTCTGTGGGGATTGCAAGTTCTGATAGAGCAAGGATCTTAGCCGGATTCACTTCTATTCCTCTATGGGAGACGATGAATCCGAGCAGTTTACCAGCAGGAACTCCAAATACGCATTTCTCCAAATTGAGTCGTATGTCATACTCGCGTAGGCTGGCAAAGGTTTGTCATGGGTCGTCGATCAACTAGCTGACGTGTTTGGTTTTGATTACCACGTCGTCCACGTATGCTTCGATTATTTTACCGACTTGTTTTACGAGACAAGTATGGATCATGTGCTGGTATGTAGCCCTAGAATTTTTAGCCCAAAGGGCATTGTGTTGAAGGAGAATGGCCCGTAGGGGGTGATGAATGCGGTTGCAGCTTGGTCGGGTTCCTTCATTTTAATCCGATGGTATTCAGAAAAAACATCGAGGAAACACAACGAGTCATGTTTGGTTGTGGTGCCGATAATCTGGTCTATGCATGGTAAGGGGAAAGGGTCCTTAGGGCATGCCTTGTTGAGGTCTTTAACGTCGACGCACAGCAGCCAGGATATGTCTTTCTTTGGTACCATCACTAGGTTTTCCTACCATTTGGGGTGCTTAATCTCCCGAATGAATCCGGCCTCTAGAAGTTTAGCTAATTCTTCACCCATAGCTTGTCATTTGGGCTTGGAAAAGCAGCGCAGAGTTTGCTTAACGGGCTTCAAGCCTGAAATGATGTTCATACTATGTTCTGGTAGCCGCCGTGGGATTTCGGCATATCATAAGGATACCAAGCGAAGATGTCCCAGCTCCCGTAAAAATGTCTGTAGTGCCTCGTCCACTATGAGATCGAGCTGAGCTGCGATGGATGCTGTCTTGTTGGGGTCCGTCGGGTGCACCTAAAATTTAACAATTTCCTCTGCAGGTTTAAAGGACGTAGGTTTGGACCTTTTGCTAAGGATCACATCGTCCTTGTCAACTGTCGACCGAAATGCAGTCAGTTCTTCTATAGGGAAGGTCTCAGCTAGTGCCTCGAGGGCGAGCGCTACTGGGTTTTTTTCAGCTCAAAGGGCTATATTCGGATCACTCGGGATTGTGATTACTCCGTTTGGTCCTAGCATCTTGAGTTTCATATACCCGTAATGTGGTATAGCTTGGAATTTTGTGAAGGCGTCACGTCCCAATAGGGCGTGGTAGCCGCTGGGGAAGGGCACGATATGGAAGAGGATTTCTTCGGATCGGTAGTTTTTGTGTGTGCCGAACACTACATCTAGGACGATACATCCTGAACAACACGCCTCTTTCCCCAGAAAATCGTGTTGCTATGCTCGATGCGAGATTGGTTGAACTACATTTTTTCTAGGGTATCTTCATAGATCAGGTTTAAACCATTGCCGCCGTCCATTAGCACCTTGTGTAACCTGAAGCCATTGATGATGGGGTTCAGGACTAGTGCGGCCAGTGAATGACCAGGAAGAATGGCTGGTCGGTCAGTATCTCCGAAGGTAATGGGTATGTTTGCCCATGCACTTGTTGCTGCCACCTTATAGACATGTTCAATTTCTTTAAGAGCTATTTTCCTCCTGTTCCCTGAGGGGAACGTTTCGTAGATTGTCAGGACTTCGACATTGTATTCGGGTGGCGATGTGGAGCGCCTATTCGATGGTAGTGCCTCAAGAATGGCTTCACTGCTTTTTGTGACCCGCCTGACGACCCAGCGAGCTCTAAGGCTGTGAGTCGGGCTTGTGTTCAGCAATACGGAATGTATAGGGCATGGTTTGTCCAATAGCCCGTCAAGGACAGTATTGACCCGTGTACGGGGCCTATTTCTCTTTTTGGCGGGTTCGAGTCTGGCTGGCCGCTTCGGAGGTATCCTCTATTTCCGATCTCCCCTAGGGTATTCGGTAAATGTTGGTTCCGAAAACAGCCGTTCGGCTTGCCAAGCGCTTTCCATGGCACAATATTTTTGTACCAAATCTGACAGGTCGGTGAAGTCACGAATATGCCAACGAACCAGGGCATTGAGAATCCCTTCATCATGGAAATTGCGATTGAATGTTGCCATTATTTCTTGATCACTGAGTCCCCGTGCTTTGTTTCTAGCGAGGAGGAGTCTATCCCAATAATGATGAACCGACTCTCCTGGTAGCTGCTTAAAGTCCCGTAAGTCTAAAGACTTGGGCTCTGCAGCGATGCTTGAGTGATCAGCTTGGGTGGTGGGTGGGAAAAATTGGTCTCCACACCATGGTGTGAGTTCAGAGTCACAGGCTCCAAATTGTGTGTTGGATCATGGACCGATATTGGTATGTCTCTGGAGTGAACTCCAGTGTCTAGGTTGCAAGTGAGGTCTCGGTGATTGGAGACTGGGGTATAAACAATTTTTAATTCCGGTCGTTGGGGGGACAAGCCCCTGGCTGGACACTCGATGGTGGCGACTAGGTGGATGACCGTGGGGACGTAAATCTCCCTATCGTCGGGTTTAAGCCTGAGCCGGTCAAAGACCAAAATCGGGTCATCAGACATACACATGGTTTCAATCCGATCAAATTGCTCGTTTAAAAATGAGGCGATGGTAGGATGTGTGTCGCTAAAGTGAGTGGAGTCAATATGTGGCATCGTAGTTCCAGAGCCACATGAAAGCAGATCCGGGTCCTGTTTAGCCACGGTGGATCCGATCACAACGGCCGGATTGGGTATTATAGAAAGCTCGGGGGTGACGACTTCATCGGAAGCGGGGCTTGGTGTCTTCGGCGTTGAGGCGTCGGGATCTACGGGCTCCTTCATGAGAGTCGAGGGTTCTATCAAGACAAGTTCTCCCCGTTAATCAGCAACGAACTCTAGGGTTCCGAACTTGATTCCTTGATTGGGAGAAACGTTTCTGATCTAGCCAAGGTGGCATCTCGGGTCAGCCTGCAACGAGATGTCGCCGCTTGTGAGAATATGATCAGGGATGAGAATACCCTCGCTACAGATCTCATTGCTTGTGACAAGGCGAACCGTCGATTCCTTTGGTGATCACAGTGGAACTCTCAATGAAGGAACCAATGTCAGTGTCAAAACCGGCGGATCTCGGGTAGGGGTTCCCGAGCTATGAGACTAGAATCAATGGTAACAGGAGCAAAGGAGACGATGTTTACCCAGGTTCAGGCCCTCCTATGGAGGTAATACCGTACGTCCAACTTGATTGTATTGATGATCTGTAGGTTATAGAGTTGATCTACCTCGAGATCGAATAGCTAGTCCCTAGATGAGTTGTTCTCTGTCTACAACCTAAAACCCTCTGGCTTATATAAATGCCGAGGGTACCTAGGATTTACACATGGTCAGTCCCACATCAAAGGAAAATACATACCTATGTACTATCGACAACTTGGAGGAGACGCCACAGCTCCTTGAAACTTCCATCCTAGTGACGGGGCCCTTGATCATCCAATGCTCATCCAATGGCCCATATAGTTCGACCCATAAGAAATAGGTTGGCTATCCGAGGACCCCTTAATCCAGGACTCCCTCACCGTCCTCAATGGCTTCGCCCGGATGCCAACTCGAGCATGCCTTGGGCCCGGGGGCTATTGTCGGTGTCCTGGGAATGGGGGTACCCAGACTTGCCTGCCTGCGGCCCAGGGCATGGTCCACCTCGTCAGCCAAGCACGGTCGGCGTGAGCGCGCTCAAGACAAGGCCCTCGCGAGGGCCCTAGGCTCACGAGGGAAGCAGCACCTAGACCAGTGAAGAATGGGCCTCCTCAGGCTCCCTCCAGAATGGTGGAGATCTCTATGTAGCGCTTGGCCTTGGGAGGCCAAGGATGACGCCCGGTGGGAAAGGCAGGCGCCAGCATGCCACGCGGTACAATTTCCCCTTTGGTGCAAAGGGGGAAAGGACATACGTGGGTGCCCAAAGCGCCCCCAAAGGTTTACGTTCCGGTGCAACAAGACCATGACCACGAGCCATGCAGGACGGATGTCATTGCCGAGCCCACCTCTGCATCATCAATAGCTACTTTGCAGGCGAAGACCAACTTTTGTCAGGATAGAGATGTAGTCCTGTCCCCCTTTGAATTTGGCCGTTGTGGGATTCCTTCCCGCCATAGCGATAAGGGAAGAGGACTCAGGCCACTATAAATAGAGATGTACAGAACGATTAATTAATATAATTTTGGTGATGTACGGAAAGATTAATTAATGTGAGTTAGCGATTTATGGTAAGATTACTTTAGATTTGCTCTTTAGAGATTGACCATGATTGATTCTTTCACATGAAGACATTACTAAAGAACTTGCACCCGCATGGAAAGTTTTGATATGTTCAGATTTGTTTCACTATGTGGAAGGTGAGGTGAAAACAAACCTGTGGGAGGCGCTGGTGAGAGGCGAGGCAAAAAAACAAACGAAAATGAACCAGATGAAAATAATCGTGGATGCAATCCTACCAACTAAGACTTTAGAAGTAGACGTAGAGGTACATTACTCACCCAGTCCGCCCCTCTTCGTTGCGATTAGCATTTCGGTCTGACGATTGAGGAGGCAATCGCGGTAGAGTTCCTGGTCTGGTTCGACCCCCACATCCTCGAGATCAGGGTGTGATTCACGTTCGTGAATTCTCTCGTGTTAGCCGCAAACCATTCCCAAGTTCATTCCCTTCCCATCCACCATAGACCTTCTGTGTGATCCTAGGGTGGATGGTCGTAATACACTAACTGAGGCAGTGGAGCGGGGTCATTGGTGGAAGGGGATGGATGGGGCGACTTGGTTGATGAAGGGGCTCAGGTTGTCGGAGGATGAGAAGAAGGGGTTAAGATCAAGATCTCAGGGAGGGAGATGGGGAAAAGTGTGCAGTTGTGGGCGGTGGGGAAGATCATGTCGGAGCGGCTGGCACACCCGAATGCAATATGTTTGTCTCTGGGGCGAGTCTGGTGCCCCATCAAGGGGATTGATTGCAAGGAAGTAGGGGAGCTTTTTCATGTTTAGGTTTTTTCAAGAATCGGGGAGGCGAAAAGCTTTGGAAAATGGGCCTTGGATGTTTGACAAAGATCTCGTAGTAGTGGAGAATTTCATGCCTAGCATGAGGATTGAGGACTATGAGTTCAACAATATTCCAATCCGGGTGTGGGTTTTCAACCTCCCACTTGGTATGATGAATGTGGAGTCGGCAGAGGATGTTGGAATTATTATTGCTGACTTTGTTGAGGCAGAAACCAGGTCTGATGGTAATGCAGTGGGGAGGTATATGAGGATTAAGATACGAATGAGAATCGATAAGTCACTAATGAGGGGGTTCACACTAGAGGAAGCAGTTGGGAATCTATCGAAGGGGATAAAAAGGAGAAAAGGGGGAAGAGTGTCGGCGTTCTGGGACCGGGGGTACCCAGACTTGCCTGCCTGCGGCCCAGCACGTGGCTCACCACAACAAGCTCCTCCAGCCAAGACCCTCGCGAGGGCACCCCGCCTCACGAGGAGGATGAAGTCAAGACCTCCGGAGAGTAGCATCCCCCCAGGATGCCTCCCGAGGAGCGGAGATTCCTATGCAAGTGCCCAATCCCCCCAGGACGGGATGAAGTGGGTTCTCATGACGAAGCAAGGCAGGCGCCAGCAAGCGCAGGGGGAGGACATTTTCCTCTTTGGTGTTAAGGAGACAAGGACATACGCAGGTGCCCAAGGAATCCCCAAAGGTTTCCTTCCCTGTGCAACGAGACCGAGACCACGAGCTTGGCAGGACGGATGTCATCACCAAGTCCACCACTGCGTCACCCCTGAAGCTTTGCAGGCAGAGACCACCTTTAGTCAGGATAGGATGTACCTCTTGTCCCCTTTGAAATCTGGCTGTTGTGGATCCCTTCCCGCCTATGCAATGAGGGAACAGGACTGTGTCCCCTATAAATAGCCACCCACTCCAATCATAGAAGGCAGGTTCAGTACAGGTAGTTCATCACCACCAGAGGCCCTCGTGAGGCCACCCCACCACTGTACTAGTTCATCCTTAGCCTCCTGGTGAGGCCAATCCACCACAAAGCAGGAGTAGTGTTTTACTCCGCAAGGTGGCGGACCTGGGTAAGTCTCCGAGTCCACTTTCTCCCTCGATTGCATTCGCTCGTCGTAGCTAATCCGTAGGGTTATAAGCTTGAGACTTTGAGCCGGTTTAGATCCTTGCACATGCCCTAGTGTTCGACTCTTCAGGGTTTTGCGGAGACCTGAATCCAACAAATAGCAATTAAGAGGAGGAAGAGGACAGTGGGTGGTGTCGGTTTGAGTATGAAATTTTGCCAATCTTTTGCTACACATGTGGTATCATAAGGCATGCAGAGAAGGACTATTCCAAGAAGGTGAATAAGGGAGATAATTCCGAGTTTGGGAGGTGGTTAAAACATGACACAAGGTATAGGAGGAACCCACAGGACGAAGGAGGTTGGCGTAGTGGAGGGAAGGAATTGGGGGAGGTAGGAGCTATGGGTTTAGTAGATCGTCTGGGAGGTCAGGCAATGGCAACAATAGTTTGTCTTGGCAGAAGGATGGTTCACAGGATAGTAGAGCTGGGGGTAACAAGGTGGAGAAGGGTGAGGAGGTCAACAACCCATCAAAAAGCAACAAGGAATCTGAACGAATGAGCACTCCAAGGCAGCTTGTACTAGGGGATGGGGATCCTGGCTCTAGCGGGGGTATGGAGGTAGACAAACTAAATCTCGGTGGGACCAAGAAGTCAAAGGGGAAGGACACCATGGAGAGTGGTAAGGGTAAGCAAGTGAAGAAATTCAGGAGGTTGGCTCGTGATGATAAGACCGGTGTTGATGCTAAAAAAGGAGAAGGTGCTAGGGAGAAGAGGGGGAGAGTGGACATCGTGGAGAAGGATGGTAAAAAGGGGCGAGTGGAAGTGGAGGGAGAAGGGGAGGCATAAGAGGTGAGAAGAAGGAGGAAGAGAACATTCACAGCACATCGTCTAGGTTGCAAGAGCAGCCCTGCCGGGCACAATGAAAATAGTAAGATGGAACTACTGGGGGCTCGGGAATGGCTTGCGAGTTCGTAGAATCCTCGATATGGGGAGGAGGGAGGAGTCCGACATTCTATTCTTGGTGGGAATGAAGTTGATGGTGAAGGACCTTGAGAATTTTAGGTGGTTATCTGTGCTAGCTAACATGAATGCTTGGAACCCGGCCGGAAGGAGTTGTGGAGTGGCCATGTTTTTGAGACGAGGGGTTGACATGGCACTGAGATCCCACGATAGAAGACATATGGATGTGGACGCAAGAGAGGATAATGGCATGGTTTGGCTCCTCACGGTCGTTTATGGGGAGTCTGTGGCGGATCAGACAAGCATGGCGGCCTCAGCCATTAATGGCGACAAGTACGTGGTGAGGTAGGCCGAGGATGGTGCGTGGTCGGCTCGGCTGCGGATAACTCCCGGTGATCTGGAGAGCCGGGGAAGTGCCAGTTGGCCTAGATGGCGCCGACCATGGCAGAATCTTGTGCCGGTCATTGATGGTTGTGGTGCTGCGTTGGCAAAGCCGATGGTGTTCAGTTTGGATGGTGGCTTCCCACAGTGATGCCCGGGCGAGCTGGCTGGCTCGGGGTCGGCCACGCATCTAGGGCAGCACCGTCCACGTGCAGGCTCCGGTGCCAACACTAATGGCAAGTTGTGGACGTGGCAGGGTCAGAGCAGTGGACGATGGGGGTGTCGGGGTGCTCCAGTGTGATGTGGTGATCCGAAGGTGGCAAGGGGGAGGCAATAAGGCGACAGGTGGATGCGGCGGCTCGGTGCCAACACGTGCAAAACTCGTGCTCCGCACGCGCTCTGGACATGCACGAAACATGCTCGAGGAAATGCTAACGGCGACTACACTGGTCCACATGAGCTGAAAGTTACCACGATGGGACTTTCTAAGGTGGAGAGGATTATGGACATACTGCCATTCTCAAGTGGATGAGTTTGCAGTGGAGACTTGAGTGATGGACAAAATTCAACCCTGCACTCAAGGTGTTCGACATAATGATAAGGTCACCTAGATGATTTTGTTGACGAAAAATTCTCGAGGATGATGTCTCATTGCATCAGAGAGGTGGTAGGTTTCATTGGGAAAGAAATACAACTTGCACGTGCAAGTTTTGGTGAGATTTAGTTCTGGACAAAAACTACAGGGAAACTTTTAGTGACTTACAAGAGGCAAAATGAGCTGATATCCTCAACTTAAGGGTTTGGTTGGAGTAACTACAAGTGGGATTTTTAAATAATTATAGATCTAGGAAAATTGAGGTTGTAGTGAAAATGTCAAACTAGACCAGAATTGGAAATGGGATGGTGTGCTCAATTTTTTCAATAGACCATGATGTGTGTTTGCATAAAATAGTAGATCTACCGGTATCACATGACCTCTCAGAATTTTATATGATTTTTTTAAAGAAATTTTTGAAATAGTTGTAGTGCAAGAGAGGCATTTCAAAGATTGAATTTTCTATTAAAATAATTCTAATTGGGAAAAAAATCCTACTGAATTTGTAGATTAAATTAAATGACTTTAGGAAAACATTCGAAGATCAAAATACTTTCGAAAAATTTCTCTTTGGAGGGAAGAAATTTGGAAGACATTGACAAAGAGGGTTATGAAATCAACAGAGAACCAAACATAATAATAAAAGAATATTTATGGCACAATTTTAATTAAACAAAACATGGTTAAATTTTGGGGTGTTACACCTCATATGGGGAATTGGACCACTTTATGGTGAAACATCGACGCGTCGGCCTTTTGCCCTTTTTATGGGAAAGCCAGGCATGTGAATTTACCATGCACCCTGTTGGGGATATAACCCCACGGTGAGACCCGCCCTGATGGCTCTGGGTCACACCAGTCGGCTCGTGCACCAGCCCAAGAGTGAGCCGTGAAGACTTAAGGCCCAAGACGCTTGGCGGCTTGGCAGGATGGGCCGGAGTGTGGCCCGGACGGAGAAGACCCAGGCGTGTAAGCCACCTGGGGACCACTTGATCCAGAAGGGCAAGAAAAGGTAGAGATAGACTTGGACATGTAATGAGAGTCAGTTACAACTTGTATGACCCATGGTCTTGACCTCCTATATAAAGGCGAGACCCGGGGTGACTTAGAGATCAGGTGATCAAAAGCTAGGTCAAGCAATAGCTCCCTTGTAATCGATACATCAAGCAATACAAGCAGGACGTAGGCTTTTACCTCATCTTGAGGGGCCGAACCTGGGTAAACTCGTGTCCTTTGTCCCAATCAACCCCTTTGAGTCCATCACGTTAGCAATGGCCTTGAATCCAAGTTCGTTCACCCGGACATCTGCCATGATAAAACCTCGAGAGTTGGCGCCCACTGTGGGGCTTGCGCTCGGTGGTCTTAGTTCTCAAAGGGTTCTCTCCGAGGGCTTGAGGGATACGCGGTCGAAAGGATGAGCAAGAGTCGCTGCGGCCGGCTCTACATCGACGACGATGGCTGGGGTCTTGATGCCGGCTCTGTGGAATATGGATTCCGGGTTCCTTTTGGCGGGATCCATGTTTTCATCGGCAGGATTGATGGATCTATGCCTGGGCAGGACATCTGCACCAACCTCGTCGAGCCGGCCCGGCGCGCACAGCCCGCCCATGATGTGCAACCCGCCCGTGTTATCCCGGGCCGGAAGCACATCTTTGTGGGTTTTACTCAAGGTATGGATCTGGAAGCTTCTGGGTCACAGGAAACTCTTGTCCATTCATAAGATGAGTCTTCGAGCGGATACACGGAGTCGATTTACCAACTCTAAAATGGTGGGCTCGGGGGCTACAATGAGTTGTGCCCTAAGTCGGATCGTTCTAAGTCGGACGCTCTCGGGCTGCTGGTTCATGCTGCCGTGTTCATGGCAGGATTGGCCCCAGGTATGAGCAGTACAGCCGTGGGAGCGGCAACCTCGGGCGCTGACCCACCACCGCCGGCTCAAGTTCTTCTGGATCTGATGAACGAGCTTGAGGTCCTGATGGCCACAGAAGTTACGCTAGATAATCAAGCCGCCCGGAACCTAGAGATCGTGACACTCAAGGACCGGATGGCGGAGGAGCAACAGAGGATAGCGGAGCTGAAAGTCCAGATGGAGCAAGAGGCGGAACCGATTAAAACGTATGCTTTCCGCCTTGGGCTGGAACAGCAATCGACGGCTGCAGTACATCGGATGAGGCATCAATCCCGCTTACCAGAACGTTATCAGGCTAGGAACCTCTTCAAAACGCGAGGAACAAGATGAACAATGGATACACCTGTAAGCCGCCCGATGGCTCGACCGACGTCTCACCCGGCCTGACAAAACCTGGCCTCACCAATGGTCTTTCCAACACCAGCGGGTTATTATTCTAACCCGGCCAAGAACATGGTGGCCACGGCCAACCGGCTCAAAATAATTCCTATTCCGGATGAAGCACCTTTTGCGGAAGAGGTACGGAATGCCATTGGATACCTTCAAACGGGGATGGCCCAGCAGGAGAAATATACTCACAGTCGGAGCCTCGTGCATTCAACCCCTCTCCCCAGCCGGAGCTTTAGCCGGCGCTATGAGTTGCTGGCGGTTTCAAGCAGCGATCGGCAGAGAGGACCTCCAGGGGACAATCAGGCGGCTCTAGATGCGCAAGCACTCATAAACCGGGCGAGAAACCAGCAAGAGGCGGCAGCTTTGGCCATGGCGCCTCACCAAGAGCCCGCGCCTTCTGTATCAGTAGGAGCGGGAGTAACTGCCAGAGCCGTGGGAGTGCCATGCTTATCACCGGCTCTGCGAAGTGAACAGTTGCCGAAGGATTTCAAAGGACCTCGCAAAGTTCCGAATTACATTGCTGACCTGCCTCCGGAGGCCTGGATCAAAAGTTATGAGCTAGCTATGGATATGTTAGATGTCAGTGAGGCGGTGTGTGCTAAGTACTTCATCATGATGCTTGATGGTCCGGCTCGCACGTGGTTAAAAGGGTTGCCACCCAACACCATCAATTCGTGGGCTGAGTTAAGGGCAAGGTTCATCAAAAAAAATTCAAGGGACTTGCAAGCAGCCTATGACCATCGTGGATCTCGATCATTGCGTCCAACAGGAGGGTGAGTCGGCTCATTATTGGGTCCGATGGGTGTCGACCATCATCCACTCGTCTGAACAAATCACGGCGGCTCAAGCAGTGTTGATCTGAGAGAAGAACTGTCACTTCGTCCCGCTGAAGCAGAAGCTTGGTCGGCTCAAGCGTACGTGTCAGGACATGGGAGAGCTCATGACGGCTCTCACAAAATATGTCGATTCCGATAATACAAACGATCCAGGCTCTGATGAGGAGAAGGCCGGACAACGTAAGAAGAACAATCAAGGCAAGGGTGTGGCAAACAATGGCAACCAGAGTAAGCGGAAGAACCCCGACAGTGGGTCAGAACTGGTGGCCAATGCAAGTACTGGCCAGAATGATCCTAAAGGCAACGGGAAGTTTAGGCCGCCCTTTAATAAAAACATGACTCCTTTCAATTTGGAGGAAATGCTCAAAAAACCATGTCCTGAGCACAGCCAGCCCGGCAAGCCTTCGGCACACACATGGGGTGATTGCCATATCATGGAGAAGTTCAAGAATTATCACGTGCAGTAACACAACCACCAGGACGGTGATCTGCCCAGCGGCTCAGGACCGGGCGGATCAGGAGCCGGATTTGGAGCTGGCGGCTCAGGATCTGGTCATCATGGTCAGGCAACCGAGGAGGACATCCGCAACACTCTGGAAACAACAGCCAGCAGCAATAGCATAAGCAGTCTGGGTATCAAAGTAATCCGAAGGAGCTCAGTTCGGGCCAGTATCATGTTTTCACGACCAGCCTTAACAAGCAGGATCAGAAGTTGCCAAAGCGAGTGGTTAATCGAGTTGTGTCGGCTCTGCCACAGTACTTGAAGTGGTCTGAATATGATATAACGTGGAGCCGGGAGGACCACCCGCCGCGTGTGGATGACCCGGGGCGGCTGGCCTTAGTTGTTGCCCCCCAAGTGGGAGGGTATATGGTGAATAAGGTACTTATGGATGGAGGCAGCAGAATCAACTCCTTTTTTCAAGCAAATCGCGCAAGTGATCCCATGCTCCCAAGTCCACCTTCGAGAGTTCTTCATGGCGAGCGATGCTGGCTCTACGAGGTGCCCTCACGGTCATGTTGGCAGTTGTGCCCTTTCGCGCCTTCAATTAGAGCGCTTGGCCAAGCAAGGATATTTGTCAGTTCAGATTTTATAGTGACCCGCTCCGGCTTGACATCCGTGAGCGAGCAAGTGCACGCAGAGAATCACCCTTCTCCTCAAAAGGGCGAAAGGGTATGTTTCGTTTCCTTCTTATTATGCAGCTTAGGTTTTCCCATTTGGCCCTTCCTTCGGAGCCTTTTGCAGTTCTATGGGCTACAACTTCACCACTTCACCCCCAACTCGATTTTACATATCGCGGGGTACGTCGCCCTTTGCGAGATGCACGTCAGATGCAAGGCACACTTCGGGCTATGGAGAAAGTATTTCTGCGTAGTTCCCTATTTTCCTACCAAGAAGTTGTATGAGGTCGGGGCAACCAAAGTCTACTGGATCGAGGGGACTGGGTATCCATCAGGCATACCTCGGGAGGACACTGACGTTTGGACAACCGAGTGGTTCTACATAGATGATGTTCCACTCCTCGACCCAGTTTGGCTCAGCTCCCTTCATTTTCCATGGAGCTCCCGAGGAGGCATTATAGGTGGAGGCCATAGGGCCCGTCTCAAGAGGAAAGTGCTGAGGTTACCAAGTTGTCAGCTTGGGTGAAGCAATTGACGAGCACTGGCCTTACTATAATAGATGTAATGGCCATGGTGATGATCCGAAGAGTCCACACACTTTGGCAGAGCCCTCGTCTGCTGTGGGAATTAAATGAGACCGAAGACGCCTCACAAACAATCCAAGAGGACTTCTTTTACCAAGCAGCCTTTGGATCAACGCTGGCTGGTATTTATCAGGGGATGGTGGGGGACTTCGCCAAGTGGCAATTTTGGGACGGGCTATCCTACTATAATCACGTTGACATAGTAACTTTCTCCTAGTTCCCTCGTCCATCCAAAGTATTCGATAATTAATCTAACCAACCATGCACTGGTTTTTAATAAAGATGGAGGCGTTGGGTTGAGGCCATAAGTGGCCCGGCACCCGAGCCAGAGTCGCATGGCCGAGCCGAGGATCCCTTCTTTAACGAAGATGGGGACCAAGCCCTAATGTATGAAGGGTGGAGATTTTTCTAGGAGAGCCTTAATGGCTCAAGCGTGGCCATTTCCCCCGACGTTCCTGGGACGTGGCCAGCTTCATCAGTAACAGTCCCTTCCTCTAATAGAAAACGAGTTGCTTGCCCTCCAGCCCCTAGCCACCGAACTCCTCCTCCAAAGGGACAATGTTCCAAATGTCAACGTGGAGAGGAGGCTCTACAAGGGGGGTCCCCGCAGGAGGTGCAAGATGCACATGCCGAGGTCATTGGGGCAGGAGAAAGTGCCCCCTCAATTATTAGGTAACTTCTTATTTGTTGCATGTGTGAAAGGTACTATGTCGGGCCCTGACCCCTTTGATTATTCACAAGCAACCCTCGGCTTCTTCTATAGCAGTGAGTGCGAGGATCGAGGAAACGATAGCCTTGCACAAGGAAGCGGAGGGACACACTACTGCAGGAGTTACTCCCGAGGTTCCCCAGCCCGAGGACTCGTGGACCATTTCGGCTACTTCTTCCAAGATCCAATGCTCCATGAATTATCGGTAGCGGAAGGCTTCCTTATGGAATTCAGCCTTCTCGGATCAGGAGTTCAGTTCCCTCTGTGCGGTAGATGCATATCTTGGGGCGACCTGAGATGTTTTTGATTAGTCACTAGATGTCTTACCTCAAGGTTTATAGGTGAGGCTTCACCCAAGTTCATGTTCCCTCAAGTTGTTCATGTATTTGTTTATTTCCTTGAAGGCAAACAAGACTACCAAGTATGGTAGTAGCCCCTAAGGCTTGATATGGGTGAAATGCAGCCATAGCAAGGCTTGAATATCTAATGGCGCATGTCGTCCTTGATAGGAAGCTCGAGCAAAGATTGGTCAACTGACCGAGGTGCTGACCCAAACGAAGGCGAAGTTAGATGCCGTCTTGGCGGAGGTGGAGCGCGTGAAGAAGTTCACTAGGGAGGCACACGGTAAGTGCTTGTCTAGCATATATTATTAGCGCCATTGGGATTTTAGGACATGCCTTGATGACATAATCCCATGTAGCAGCAGAAACCCAAGGTCATCTTGATAGAGATCTTAAGCAGGCCCACGAGGATTTGACGTACAAGGAGTCGCAATGCCAAGCAAACCATAATGAGGTGACCCAAAAGGTGGATGGCGTAATTCCGCTAAGGTGCTGGTGAACTAAAGAATCATCGAACAAATGATATGATATTTGGTAAGTGGTGATTTTCAAAAATCCGTTACGAGGTTTAGCTGATTTAATTATCAGGATGGCTTTTCTCCTTTGGCACCTTCTCCGTATGGCCTACCCCCTCACGCCCGAGGTCGAGTGTTCGAAGACATGGCGGCTCATCTGTCCATGGTCCACGAGATTGCGCATAAATTGATGAAGGGAATTATCCAAGCTTTATGGCCCTAAGTGGTACAGGTGCCCGAAGACATGGCCGTCCTAGCCGAATAGCTAAAAAGAGCTCGACGTTGTATGTAGACTTGGAAGGTATCTTCATTTCGGGGAGGAGCGAGGGAGGCCTAGGCCATGGTGAAGACCCAGTATACACGTCTTAATACGACGGATCTAGCCGAGGTAGGACCTATGGGGATGGACGCTGAAGAGATAGCCACTAGTCTCATGTACGAGAATGTTATGCATGTTGCTTAGTTTTCATAGAAGGACTGCGCTCTAGACACCTTAATAGATGGAATACACCAGGTGTAATAAGTATTTGTGATTTTATGTATCAAAATACTTTGTGCCAATATTTAGACCGCTCTTCCGAACTCTTTCAGCTAGCCATCGGCTTCCACCTCCCTGGCCAATGGCCGAGGAGTGTCCCATACTACTGGCCAAAGTAACCAAACAAGGAGCTTTAGGTGACAAGGCAATCCGGCTATACGGCTTGAAAGATAAGAGGGAGGTGGAGAGTTATGTTATATTACTTTTTAACATAAGAAACATCTTTCGTGGAAAATAGTTCTTCCATTAGTTCCTTTCCTCGGGTGATTGTGCTGAGCACATGTGTCCGAAGACGGGTGACCTTGAGGGTATGCCCCTAGTCGGGGTTTGAAAGACCCTTCCACATTAACCCTATCTCATGGCCGACCAATTTGTATAGTAATATTGCTAGCTTTCGGCTTTTTCCATCTGAGGTACTGCACCGGCTGACCCAGGAGTAACGATCGCAGCGGTATCCCTTTGCCCCTTAGCCGAATTATCGGGAATGTAAGGGGCAAGCACAGGAGTCAGGCAACCCATCATGGCCAAATCTTCAATCAAAATTAGGCATATTATGGCTTGAAAGACAATAGTGTATAAGAGGTGGAACAACGCGTGTTTTCAAAAGAAAAAGCTATATTATCTCTCGAAGTCATTAAAAATATGCTCGAGGTGTAGAAAAAAGAAAGGGGGTAAGTTATATACATAAGCAGTTCATAGAGGCATCATAGCAGCACCGCGTTCAACGGATTAGGCTCTAGACGACCATCCTCTGGATCCCGAATTCGGTAAGCTGATGTGATTAGTATTTCATCTATAATAAATGGCCCGTCCCATCTATGGGAGAGTTTGTGCTTCTGCTTGTTTCGATGTAGCCTCATGACTAGGTCCACAACGTTGAAGTCCTTAGCGCGAACCTCCCTATTGTGGTAGCATCGGGCGTGCTGTTGGTAGATAGCAGATCGTGTCCAGGCAACTTTGCACTCTTCTTTGAGAGCATCCAAGGTGTCCTGTCGATCGAGCTCGGCCTCCCGCTCATAATACATGCGTACCCGAGGTGCATCATGTATGATGTCGCAAGGGAGTACTATCTCGGCGCCGTACACCATAAAAATGGTGTGCATCTGGTGGATCTGTTTGGTGTGGTGCACAAACCCCGTAAGACGGAATCGAGTTCCTCGACCCATTGCAATCGGCTTTTTAAGCGAACGTACTAGCCTTGGCTTAATGTCACTAAGGATTAGTCCGTTGGAGCACTCTGCTTGCCCATTTGAATGTGGGTGGTATCCAGACACGTAATCAAGCTTGATGACCATTTTTGTGCACCAACTTTTAACCGCTTTGGCCGTGAAGTTTGTCCCATTGTGTGCGATAAGTCTATGTGGGATACCGTAACAGTCTACTACCCTGAAGATGTACTCAATTACTTGGGTAGTGTCGGTTGAGGTAACTGTCTTTGCTTCGATCCACTTAGTGAATTTGTGAACCATGACAAGCAAGTATTTTTTTCTTCATCCGTCCTTGAGTGGGCTGACCATATCTAGCCCCCATACCGTGAAAGGCCAGCTGATGGGGATAGTGTGGAGAACCTCAGGAGGCATGTGGCTTTGTTTGGTGAATACTTGATAGCCCGGACAATGATGTACTAATGCCACGGTGTCGGCCCCCTCCGTTGGCCAATAGAAACCAGCTCGAAAGGCCTTGCTGACCAAGGTACGAGGAGCGGTGTGATGTATTCTCATGCCGGAGTGTAACTCCAGAAGTAATTTTCTTCATTCCTCTTCGGATATGCATTGTTGGAGGATGCCTGTGGCGCTCATCTTATAGAGCTCTCCTTCATGAACCTTATAGCCTTTGGATTGTCATACGATCCGTCATGTGTCGGTTTGGTCATCGGGGACCTTTTTATGGAGCAAGTATGCGAGGAGCGGCTCTGTCCATGGTGCAGTGACTGCCATGACTTCATGTGCACAAGTTGTTTCCTGAATAGCAGAGCCGCCCATTACGCCTTGTCCTAGGTCATCTTTGGGCGAGGCATATTGCCCGATGTCGCTTGACTCTGATGTTCTTTTATCATCTTGCTAGACTAAGGATGGCTTAAAGATACATTTGAGGAAGGTGTTGTGTGGGACTTTATCCCGCTTTGTGCTCATTCGAGCGAGTATATCTGTGGCCTGGTTTCTATCTCGGGGTGTGTGGTGAAATTCCATCCCCTCGAACATGGTCGAGATTTTTAAGACGACATTCATGTATGATGTAATCTTTGGGTCCTTGGCATAGAATTAACCGTTGACTTGTGACATGGCGAGGTTGGAATCGCCTCGGACCTCCAGGCATTTGACACCCATGAAGACTGCTATCCAAAGTCCATGTAAAAGGGAATCGTATTTGGTTGCGTTGTTGGAATCTGTGTACATAATTGTAACACATAACGTATATTGTCGTTCATGGGTGACGTGAGTATGACGCCAACCCCTAGGCCAGCAAGCATTTTTGAACCATCGAAGTACATGGTCCAGTGTGAATAGGTGTTGTACTTCAAGGGAGTTTGGCTTCCGTCCATTCGGCCATGAAGTCAGCCAATAGTTGAGATTTAATAGCTCGGCATGGTCGATAGGTGATTTCAAAACATAGGAGCTCTATGGCCCATTTGGCAATACACCCAGTTGCATCCCTGTTGTTAATTATGTCATTTAATGGGACATCGGATGCCACGGTCACCGATCACTCTTAAAAGTAGTGTCAGAGTTTTCTTGATGCCATGAGGGTAACGCGTTTTGCAAGGGGTTAAGACTTCGGAGACGTAATAAACGGGCTTCTGGACCTTGAAATTGTGACCCTCCATGTCTCGTTCAACCACGAGGACTGCGCTAACCACCTGGTTTGTGGCTGAGATGTATAATATCATCAGCTCACATACACTTGGGGTCGTCGGGATAGGATTATTCGCGAGGAGAGTTTTGATGTCTTCAAGGGCCGCTGCGGCCTCCTTGCTCCATACAAATGTCTTTGTTTGCTTTAACAACCTGTATGGAGGTAAGGCTTTCTCCCCGGGTCTTGGTATGAAGCGCCTTCATGCTGCCACGCATCCTGCTAGTTTTTGTACGTGTTTGAGCTCTGTTGGTACCTCCAAATGGTACAAGACTCATACTTTTCTAGATTGGCCTCGATTCCTCGGCTGGATACGATAAAGCCGAGGAGTTTGGCGGTTGGGTCTCCGAAGATGCATTTCTCCGGATTGATCTTAATTTGATATTCATATACGCTAGCGAATGTATCGCGGATGTTGTTTATCATTGTCCGACATGTTTAGTTTTGACAAGCACATCGTCAACGTAAGCCGCGATGGTCTTCCCGATGTGTTTCTCCAGGCATGATTGAATCATGTTGGTATGCGGCACCCATGTTCTTTAGTCCGAAGGGCATCGTGTTAAAACAGAATGACCCATAATGTGTGATGAATGCGGTTGCTGCCTGGTTAGATTCTTTCATCTTTATTTGATGATATCTTGAATAGGCGTCCAGGAAGCACAGTGACTCATGCCCTGCTGTGGCATCCATGTTTTGGTAGATGCGTGGTAACGAGAAGGGGTCCTTATGGCATGCTTTATTGAGGTATTTAAAATTGACACACAAGTGCCATGACCTATCCTTCTTTAGTACCATGACCAAGTTGACAAGCCAGTCGGGGTGCTTTATATCTCGGATGAACCCGGCCTCTAGTAGTTTAGCCAGTTCCTCGCCCATTGCTTGATGCTCGGGTTCAAAGAAACATCAAAGTATTTGTTTGAGAGGCTTGTAGCCATTTAATATGCTTAGATTGTGTCCGGCGAGCATGTGGGGTATCCCCGACATATTGGAAGGGTGCGAGGAAAATATATCCTAGTTTTCCCTAAGGAAATTGTGTAGAGCCTTGCTAATCTTCAGATCGAGGTTCGCCCCAATTGACGTCATTTTAGATGGGTCTGTGGGGTGTACTTGGAACTTGAATATTTCGTCAGCCGGCTTGAATGAAGTAGACTTTGGCCGTTTGTCGAGGATGACATCATCTCGATTGACTTTGGTGCGTATTGTGGTCAGCTCCTCGGCCACGAGGGCTTCGTATAGGGATTTGAGGGCGAGTGATGCCATTTTATTCTTGGCTTTGAGTGCTCTATCGGGGTAGCTTGAGATACTAATGACCCCATTTGGGCTCAGCATTTTGAGTTTCATGTAGTCGTAATGCAGTACTGCTTGGAATTTGGAGAAGGCATCCCGCCCAAGCAAGACATGATATCCACTCTTAAAAGGGGCGATGTGGAATGTAACCTCTTAGGAGTGGTAATTGTCCAGTGTTCCGAAGACTACACCCAGGGTTATTTTTCCGCTACAACGTGCCACTCGCCCGGGTATTATACCTTTAAAGGTGGTGCCACTCTGTTCTATGCGCGATTTATCGACGTGCATTTTATTCAAAGTGTCTGCATATATCAGATTTAGGCTCCTGCCTTCGTCCATGAGAACCTTCCAAAGTCGGCAACTGCCCACAATTGGGTTGAGGACCAGCGTGGCGGGGCACCTGTTCGCGGTCGACCTTGGTTGATCTTTATAATCAAAGGTGATCGGTGTGTCTATCCATGCGCCTCGGGTTGGCACCTGTCGGATAGAATTGATTTCCCACAGGGCTCGTTTGTGCTAGTTGTTAGACACGAATGTCTTGTAAATAATTATGACTTCGTCTTCGTCCGAGGACTGTTCTACATGGCTGGGGGCGCCTACCCAAAGGGCGGGTTCTTCCTTAGCCACCCGCCACACAACCCAATAATGGCGAAGGTTGTGAGTCGGGCGGGAATTAATAAAAATAGCATGTATTGGGCATGGTTTGTTCATGAGGCCATCGAGTGTTGTTCCATGGTGGCCGGAGAATTTTTATTCTTCTGAGGTCTTTCAACCGGGGTGTTCTGCTTGTGGGCTCGCGCCGAGGTGCGGGTACATCGTATCTCGGATTATGTTCACAGATTGAATATTTGCTTTCCTCGACCAGCCAAGCATCTTCGATGCTGCAGAATCTGGACACCACATCGGACAATTACGGGATTTTTTGAACAAAGCAGCGAGCGAGGGCGTACGAAGTGCCTTTATCCTTGCATCCGTGTGTTGGAAATATGCCCTAGAGGTAATAATAAGTTAGTTATTATCATATTTCCTTGTTCATGATAATCATTAATTATCCATGCTATAATTGTATTGATTGGAAACTCAAATACATGTGTGGATACATAGACAACAAAGTGTCCCTAGTAAACCTCTACTATACTAGATCGTTGATCAAAGATGGTCAAGGTTTCCTGACCATAGACATGAGTTGTCATTTGATAACAGGATCACATCATTAGGAGAATAATGTGATGAACAAGATCCAACCGTAGGCATAGCATATGATCATGTCAGTTTATTCATACTGCTTTATCCATGTCAAGTATTCGTTCCTATGACGATGAGATCACACAACTCCCTAACACCGGAGGAATGCCGTGTGCGTATCAAACGTCACAACGTAACTGGGTGACTATAAAGGTGCTCTGCAAGTATCTCCGAGGTGTCTGTTGGGTTAGCATGGATCAAGACATGGATTTGTCACTCCGTATGACGGAGAGCTACCTCTGGGCCCCCTCGGTAATACAACATCACAAGAAGCTTGCAAGCAATGTGACTAAGGAGTTAGTCACGGGATCTTGTATTATGGAACGATTAAAGAGACTTTCCGGTAATGAGATTGAACTAGGTATGGACATATCGACGATCGAATCTCGGGAAAGTAACATACTGATGGACAAAGGGAACTGCATACGAGATTGATTGAATCCTTGACATCGTGCTTTGACCGATAAAAATCTTCATAGAATATGTAGGAGCCAATATGGCCATCCAGGTCCCACTATTGGTTATTGACCGTAGAGGTGTCTCGATCATGTCTGCATAGTTCTCGAACCTGCAGGGTCTGCACACTTAACGTTCAGTGACGATATAGTGTTAATGAGTTATATATGTTGGTGATCGAAGTTGTTCAGAGTCCCATCTGAGATCCTGGACATTAGGAGGAGCTCCAGAATGGTCCGGAGGTAAATATTTACATATGGGAAGTCATATTTTGGATCAGAAAAGTTTTGGGTTTTTCCGGTATTATACCGGGAAGCTTCTAGAAGGTTCTAGAAACTTCTAGAGGAGTCTTGAAGTCCACCAAGGGTTCCACCACGTCCCAAGGGTTTGCATGGGCTTAGGGAGACACCTTAGCCTTATTGGTCCAAGCGCACAAGTCCCTTCAAGGCCCATGCAGTTGGGAAAGGTGAAAAGTCCACCTTTGTATGGAAGGGAAGGAGGGGACTAGGATTCCACCTCCTCCCCCCTTGGCTGCTCACTAGGGCTTGGAGGGTCTGTTCCCCACGCCCCTCCACCTATATATAGACGGGAGGGGCGCCCCAAGATGACACACGGAGCCCTTGGTGTCCCTCTCTCTCCCTAGATCGTTTTCTCCTCCGTTCGCGGTTTCGGTAGCTCTAGGCGTAGCCCTACCAGGATAACACCACCACCGCCTCCACCACACGTCATGTTGGCGGAGAACTCATCTACTACTCCACCCTCGCTTGCTGAATCGTGGAGGTGGAGATGTCATCGATCTGTACGTGTGCTGAATGCGGAGGTGCCGTTCATTCGGCACTAGATCGGGATGGATCAGGATTGGATTGCGGGACGGATCATGATTGGATCGCGAAGACTTTTGACTACATCAACCGCGTTTATTAACACTTCCGCTTAGCGATCTACAAGGGTATGTAGACACACTCCCCCTCTCGTAGCTATGCATCTCCATGGATATATCTTGCGTGTGCGTAGGAAAGTTTTTGTTTCCTATGCAACGTTCCCCAATAGTGGCATCATGATCTAGGTCTATGCGTAGATGATATGCACGGGTAGACACAAAGCAGTTTGTGGGCGTTGATAATCAGATTGCTTCCTCCCTTAGTCTTTTCTTGATCTAGTGGTATTGTGGGATGAAGTGGCTCGGACCAACCTTACTCGTCCACGTACGAGAGACTGGTTCCATCGACTGACATGTGACTTTGTTGCATAAAGATGGCTAGCGGGTGTCTGTCTCTCCCACTCTAGTTGGATCGGATTTCACTAAGGCGGTCCTTGTAGAAGGTTGAATAGCAATTTTTGTATCACCCTTGTGGTTTTGTGTAGATAAGAATCGTTCTTGCTAGATACCCATAGCAGCCATGTAAAACATGCAACAACAATTAGAGGACGTCTAACTAATTTTTGCAGGGTATGTTGTGATATGATATGGCCAAAGACATGATGAGATATATGTGATGACGAGGATATGTACCTAGGGTAGGGTCCTAGGCAAGGCCCACATACCCTACCTAAGGACACGACATGGGAGGACTTGAAGATCAAGCATGAACTTCTGAGTGGATCCCTGGAGACGTTCAAAGTCACTCGACAGTAATCCACTCGGAGACTCCCGCTCTCACTCGGCAGTCGCGTGTCACTCGACGGACCTCGCTTCACTCGACGCTAGAAAACCAGGAGCCATCATCAAGAGCCCAATGGGCAGACGCTGGCTTAATGGCCCTTAATAGCTTTTACTACGTACGTTACCTGTAATGTACGACTTTACACCCCATGACCAGACCCATTGATGCGGGGCCATTATGAGGGGCAGCAAACTCTATATAATCCGCCCCTACCCTCCTGCACAAGGGTTAAGAAAACTATTGTAATCTCTACATTCCACTCGACATAAAGCTCTTGAGCACTGAGACGTAGGGCTGTTACCTCCACGAGAGGGGCCTGAACTCATACATCTGTGTGTACACCCTCGCTGTAGCTAGGACTCTGCCCTCTCCATTCGTACCCCTACCATCTACTATCAGGCTCGTTCCCACGACATGTGATGTATGAGATTATCATGTTTTGTATAGATTATCACGACTTGCATGTCATTGAGTACGGCAACCGGCAGGAGCCATAGAGTTGTCTTTAATTATTGTATGACCTACGTGTCGATCATTAAGCACTATGTAATGCTTTACTTTATCGCTAAATGGTAGCAATAGTAGTAGAAGCATGATTGGCGTGATAACCCTGATGACGACGTCATCGACAGCTGTTCCTGACTGGATCTCACGATGGCGTCGAGGTATACCGAACTCCCGTGCTTAATGTTGTTGTTGCTGCTAGGATAGCAGATTCCATTCAGCCGTCCCGGTCAGAGGCTGGTAGAGGGTTGTTGCATATCAGAGCACTGTTAGATGCAGCACAGCGCCAAAATTCAGCAGTTTCTCAGTCTTGTCACAAGATACACGGCAATTCACCCAAGGCAGAGACCATTCAGTCGACACACAGTCCTGGGCGCCCTTGCGTCGTCGAGGCGGCGGTTATCGTGAAGGGCAAGACAGATATCAGCACCACCGCGAAGACCACCGTCGAGTGCCCACTCCTCCATGGAGTGGTCTGTACGCGCCCCGGCGCCAGGACGACAGGCACTCCTTTGGTGACGAGCGGGACGCGGACTTTGATGCCCGCGCATACCTTCTTCAGAAGAGGATCGATAAGAGCAGAGCCTACAGAGAAGGACACGACAGAGATGTCCCGAGTGGTAGCTCAGCTGCAGTGTCTAGTCCAAAGTGTTTTAGCAGAGCTATACGTTCTGTGGAGATTCCCCCCAACTTCAGAATGGCAGCGGGGATCGGAAAGTTTTCTGGTGAAACAAAACCAGAGACTTGGCTTGATGATTACCGAGTGGCTGTGCAGATTGGCGGCGGGAATGACAATGTCGCAATGGAGCACCTTCCTCTTATGTTGGATGGTCTAGCTCGAGCTTCGTTGAATCGTTTGGCTCCTTCCAGCATTCATTGTTGGGAAGATCTTGCCCGAGTGTTTGTCCGGACCTTCGAGGGCACTTGCAAGCGCCCCGCAGGTCTGGTCGACTTACAGAACTACGTCCAGAAGCCCAGCGAAACCTTAAGAGACTATATTCAGTGATGGTCCACCCTGCATCATACGGTGGAAAATGTATCGGAACACCGAGCTGTTTGTGCCTTCAAGGCCGATGTGAGATACAGAGAGATGTACTTGAAGTTCGGGCACACTGGTGACATTTCACTCGGCAAGATGATGGAAATTGCCACTAGCTATGCCAATGGCGAGGAAGAAGACCGCCTTCGTAGCGGCAAAGGAAAAGCAGTCGCCAACAAGTCTGGCGGCGGTAACAATAGGAAACAAAAGCGAAAGGCTGAAGACCCAGTTCCGGCAGAGGCAGCAACACTGGCGACTCAGTCGAAGAACAAGGGCAAGGCCAAAGCTCAGTATGCCCCCAAGAAGGAGAAGGGTCACCCAGGAACCAATATCTTGGATCAGCCGTGTGTGATTCACACGAAGAAAGATGCAGAAGGCAACCTGATTTTGCCCAAGCACACCACTTGACAGTGTCGAAACCCTCATCCAGCAGTTCAAGGGAGACCAGTCGAGTGGGAAATCTCCTGAAAAAGAAGATGAAGATGAAGAAAATGAAACATTCCCGGATGTCACTACTACACTGGTAATCTTTGCTGACGTCGAGAGCAAGAGTTGTCTGAAAGTCCTAAATAGAGAGATCAACATGGCTGTGCCAGACACCCCCACCTACCTTAAATGGTCTTAGTATGCGGTCACATTTGACCAGACTGACCATCCTGCCTGTGTGTCCACACCCGGTCGACAGGCTCTGGTAGTTGATCCAATGGTGCAGGGGACTCGACTCAGAAAGGTCCTCATGGACGGCGGCAGCGGCCTAAACATTATGTATGCGGATATGCTGAAGGGAATGGGCATTCCTATGTCCCGTCTCAGCGAAAGCAGCATGCATTTCCATGGGGTCATCCCAGGAAAGAAGGCCAAGTCACTCGGCCAGATAGCATTGGATGTGGCATTCGGAGATAGCAAAAAATTACGAAAAGAAAAGTTGACGTTTGAAGTCGTGGATTTCAAGAGTGCTTACCACGTCATTTTGGGTCGACCCGCTTATGCATGTTTCATGGCCCGACCATGTTACGTGTATCTCAAGCTGAAAATGTCGGGCCCTAAGGGCGTGATGACGGTCACTAGCAATCGACAGCGGGCCGAAGTGTGTCTCCAGCAAGGGTCCAAGATCGCCGATCAACAGATGGCCATGGTCGAGCTGGAGGAGTACAAGAAAACCACTGACCCTGCTGATTTGCTCCGCGCAAAAAAGCCGACTTCCGAGTCGGCATTTCAGTCGGCAGGAGAAGTGAAGAAGGTGCACATCCACCCGACGGATCCAACCGCTGCCCCAACGAATATCTCGACAACACTCGACAGCAAATAGGAAGCCGAGCTCATCTAGTTCCTCCGTGAGAACTGGGATATCTTTGCATGGAAGCCTGCTGACATGCCGGGAATTCCCAGGGAGCTGGCTGAGCATCGTCTGCGAGTGGATCCGAAGGCCAAGCCCGTCACGGAGCATTTGCATCGATCCGTAGCTGAGAAGCGCAAGGCAATCGGAGAAGAAGTGGCCTGTCTCTTGCAAGCCAAGTTCATTCGGGAGATTTACTACTCCGAGTGGATCTCGAATGTTGTGATGGTGCCCAAGAAAGATAAGTCGTTGCGCATGTGCATTGATTTCAAACATCTTAATAAGGTGTGTCCGAAAGACCATTTTCCGCTCCCCCACATAGATCAGATAGTTGACTCGACAGCGGGGTGCGAGCGATTATCGTTTTTGGATGCCTATTCTGGGTACCATCAGATCCGTCTGTTTGGCCCAAATGAAATAAAAACAGCCTTCATCACCCCGTTTGGGTGTTTCTGCTACATCACCATGCCTTTTGGTCTCAAGAATGTCGGTGCTACTTTTATGCGCATGATTCAAAAATGTTTACTCGACCAGATCCCTCGGAATGTCGAGGCGTACATGGACGATATAGTGGTCAAGTCCCGCAAAGGTTCCGACCTGGTGGCTGACTTGGCTGAGACATTCGCCAATCTCAGGCGATTCGACATAAAGCTGAATCCGGCCAAATGTACCTTCGGTGTCCCTGGCGGCAAGTTACTCGGTTTTCTCATTTCGGAACGAGGAATTGATGTCAATCTCGAGAAGATCAGCGCCATTACCCGTATGAAGACTCTCGCGCGAGTGCACGATGTTCAGATGCTCACAGGTTGCTTGGCGGCATTGAGTCGATTCATTTCGCGTCTTGGTGAGAAGGCTCTGCCCTCGTATCAGTTGATGAAGAAATCAGACACATTCGACTGGACTCCTAAAGCCGAAGCAGCGTTTGTTGAGCTCAAAGCCCTGCTGTCCACCCAGCCGGTGCTTGCCGCTCCTGCCAGCAAAGAGCCTTTGCTCCTGTACATCATGGCCACAAATTAGGTCGTCGGTACAATGCTGACTGTCGAGCGAGAAGAGGAAGGCAAATCCTATAAGGTTCAGCGGCCAATCTATTATGTCTCGGAAGTTTTGTCCCCCTCAAAGCAGAGATATCCTCATTATCAAAAGCTGGTGTATGGTATTTACTTATCAGCAAAGAAGGTGGCACATTATTTCCAAGACCATTCGATCTCAGTTGTCAGTGGTGCACCTTTGTCAGAGATTTTCAATAATCGTGACACATCAGGTCAAGTGGCTAAATGGGCAATTGAGCTGGGACACTTCGACATCAGATTCGAGGCCAAGAAGGCAATCAAGTCCCAAGCATCGGCAGATTTCATGGCCGAGTGGATCGAACAACAACAGCCTATCCAAATTCACTCGACGCATTGGACAATGTTCTTCGACGGCTCCAAAATGTTGAATGGGTCCGGTGCTGGCATTGTTCCGATATCCCCCAAAGATTACAGGCTCAGCTATGTCTGGCAAATTCACTTTGAATCCTCCAACAATGAGGCCGAGTATGAAGCTCTTTTGTACGGGTTGCGCATGGCTATCTCGCTCGGCGTCAAGCGCTTGATGGTTTATGGCGACTCAGATTTGGTGGTGAATCAAGTGATGAAAGAGTGGGATGTTAGAAACCCTGCTATGACTGGATACTGCAATGCAGTCCAGAAGATGGAGAAGAAATTTGAAGGTCTGGAACTTCACCATGTTCCTCGAATGAAAAATCAGGCAGCTGATGAGCTATCCAAGATTGGTTCCACTCGACGGCCTGTCCCCAACGGAGTGCTCCTGGAGCATTTGCACACTCCTTCGATTCAAGAGGTTCCCTTCACTGAAGAGCCCCCGCAAACCTTAAGCTCCTCTGACTCGACTGAAGTCGATGTTCCTGTTGTGATTGACCTAGTCATGGAGGTGCTAGTTATCATTCCCGACTGGACTGTACCGTACATAGCCTATATCCTCAGATAGGAGCTTCCTAAAGATGAAGCAGAGGCTCGACAGATTGTGCGTAGGTCCAAAGCTTTCACTATGATGGGTGATCAACTTGTTAGAGAAAGTGTGTCTGGTGTCACCCAGCGCTGCATTTCACCCGTGGAAGGTCGAATGATTCTAGATGAAATCCACTTGGGAACTTGCGGACACCATGTGTCTTCAAGGGCAATCGTCGCTAAAGCATACCGAGCGGGTTTTTATTGGCCACGGGCTAATGAAATGGCTAAGGACATTGTTGACCATTGCGAAGGCTGTCAGTTCTATGCAAACCTGTCACACAAGCCAGCGTCTGCTCTGAAGACAATTCCACTCGCCTGGTCGTTTGCGGTTTCGGGGCTCGACATGGTTGGTCCTTTCCGACCCGGAAAAGGAGGTTTAATCCACCTGTTGGTAGCAGTCGACAAGTTCACCAAGTGGATTGAAGCCAAGCCCATCAAGAAGCTGAATTCCCGCACGGCGGTCACGTTCATGAGGGAGATCATTATCCGGTTCAGCATTCCCCACAGCATCATCACGAACAATGGCACTAATTCTGACTCGGAAGAATTCAGGAGATTTTGTAACTCCCAAGGCACCCGAGTGGATTATGCTTCCGTTGCACATCCTCAAACCAATGGGCAAGTTGAGCGGGCTAATGGTCTCATTCTGCAAGGTCTGAAGCCACGTCTCATGCGCGATTTGGATCATGCCGCTGGTGCATGGGTAACTGAGCTGCCGTCTGTTTTGTGGGGGTTGAGGACAACACCTAATCGGTCGACTGGACGAACTCCTTTCTTCCTTGTCTATGGTGCTGAAGCTATACTGCCAAGTGACTTGGCCCGCAACTCTCCTCGAGTGGAGCTGTATTCTGAGGCTGAAGCCGAGCAGGCCAGGCAGGATGGGGTAGATCTTCTGGAAGAAGAGCATGAGATGGCTCTGATCCAGACCACAGCCTATCAACAAGACTTGCGGCGCTTCCATGCAAGGAATGTCAGAAGACGAGCATTCCATGAAGGAGATTTGGTGCTCCGAGTGAATCAGCACCGACCTCACAAGCTAGCTCCTGCATGGGAAGGCCCTTTTGTAGTCACCAAGGTGCTAAACAATGGAGCCTATCACTTATATAATCTCATGAAGCAGATGGATGAGCCACGAGCTTGGAATGCAGACCTGCTTCGACGTTTTTACACTTGAGACATTAGTTTTCTGATGTAATAAGAGTTCCTCATCAATGCAATTTGTGTCTCTGCAATTAATACCTCGTCGATTCCAACCATGCAGTTATTTACTTGGGGATACACCGAGCGACGAGCAATCCTCGCACTTGGGGACTTAGCTGCAAAACATGCTTCTCCTAAGTTAAAAACCCTGTCGGGTGGATAGCAGTCCATTCACTCGAAGGCCTATTCGCGAATCCGTCTTCGCTTAGGTTCAAAAATATATTTATATAACTCGTCGAGATGATGGTAATCCATTCATTCGACAACTTAGATGCGAATCGACATTCGCCTAAGTTCAAAATACTCCGAGTGATGAGCAATCCTCATGCTCGGGGGCTTAGCTGCGAATACAATTCGCCTAAGTTAAAAAAAACTCGTCGAGACGATGGTAATCCATTCACTCGATAGCTTAGATGCGAATCAACATTCGCCTAAGTTCAAAATACTCCGAGTGATGAGCGATCCTCACGCTCGGGGGCTTAGCTGCGAATACAATTCGCCTAAGTTCAAAAATTCGTTGAGACGATGGTAATCCATTCACTCGACAGCCTAGATGCGAATCGACATTCGCCTAAGTTCAAAATACTCTGAGTGATGAGCGATCCTCACACTCGAGGACTTAGCTGCGAATACAATTCTCCTAAGTTAAAAAACTCGTCGAGACGATGGTAATCCATTCACTCGACAGCTTAGATGTGAATCGACATTCGCCTAAGTTCAAAATACTCCGAGTGATGAGCAATCCTCACGCTCGGGGGCTTAGCTGCGAATACAATTCGCCTAAGTTAAAAAATTTGTCGAGACGATGGTAATCCATGCACTCGACAGCTTAGATGTGAATGGACATTCGCCTAAGTTCAAAATACTCCGAGTGATGAGCGATCCTCACGCTCGGCGGCTTAGCTGCGAATACAATTCGCCTAAGTTAAAAAAACTCGTCGACTGGATCGTAATCCATCCACTCGACAGCTTAGCTGCGATTCGACATTCGCCTAAGTTCAAAATACTCCGAGTGATGAGCGATCCTCACGCTTGGGGGCTTAGCTGCGAATACATTTTGCCTAAGTTAAAACCTCGTCGAGGCGACGGTAATCCATCCATTCGACAGCTTAGATGCGAATCGACATTCGCCTAACTTCAAAATACTTTGAGTGATGAGCGATCCTCACGCTCGGGGGCTTAGCTGCGAATACATTTCGCCTAAGTTAAAAACCTCGTAGAGGCGATGGTAATCCATTCACTCGACAACTTAGATGTGAATCGACATTTGCCTAAGTTTAAAATACTCCGAGTGATGAGCGATCCTCACGCTTGGGGGCTTAGCTGCGAATACATTTCACCTAAGTAAAAAAACAAAAGCAGTCGAACAAACGATTGAAAGCCAAAGCGCGAGCAAAATCCAAAGGATAAAACCGCAAATAAACATCTTGTGCAGAAGAAAATGTGCTCAGGCCTAAGGCCTAAATAAAGTTCTAAGGGATATAGTTCCACTCTGCATACCGAGGGAATTTTAATTGTTTTTTCCAAAGACTCAAGTTTCTAGGCAGGCGACGGACTGGCGGGCTCGACAAAAGTATCCAGGTCGATGTCGTCGGTGATTCTGGTGGCCGCCTCGATGAAGGTTTCCATGAACTCCTCAAACTGGAGTTTCTTCGTGTTTACCACTTGGAACTCCTTCACCTTCTCCTCCCTCATGTCCCTACAATGGACCCTGACTAGAGACAATGCCACGTCTGCCCCGCAACGAGCAGCAGATTTTTTCCAAGCTTGCACTCGACTGGGAAGTTCGTTCAGGCCAGCCATCATGGAGTTGAGGTCGAGGTGAAGAGTGTCCTCAGGCCATAGCTCCTTGTCGATTCTTTCCATGACAGATTTCAGTCGAGCGATATAGGCCTGGGCACCCCGGAGCCGAAAGTTAAACCGCAGCATGTTCCTCGCCACCGCATCAGCAACTGGCGACTTGATGGGGTCAAGCATGGGCTCAATCTCCTCTGTTTCCTTTTCAAAGTCCTGGCAGAATTCTGTTGAAGAAGGGGAATCGGTGAACTGCAACCCTTAAAAATTTATTGCAAATGTGAGTCGACAACAAATACTCACCGTCGAGCAGAAGATACATCTTCCTCGAGAATTCACCAGATGCCTCTCCAGGCCATTACTCCTCTTGGTTAGTTGCTCGGCCTTCTTGACAAGATCTGCACGCTCCTGCTTCAGCTTGGCGTTCTCCTCTTCCAACTTCTGGACGGCCGCCAACTTCTGCTCTGCGGCTTCAGTTTTGTCCTTGGCCACTTGTTGGGCGTCAGCAAGTGCTTTGTCCTTCTCCTCCAGTGCCCTCTTCATGGAATCTAAAGAAACAACATTGTTGAGTCGCGCTTCGAGTCGACGGTTTTCATTGCGCACGTCTGTTCGAGCGAGAGCACTCGGTTATAACATGAAAAGGGGAAGATGGGAATGCTCATAGTCGGCACTTATTACTTCCCAGAGACTTTACCTCAGCTCGTGCTCGCTCCAGGGCGTTGTTGGCAACCGCCAAGTCCACCTGCAATCGGTTCTTCTCCTCCTCCATCTCCTTGTACTGCGTCCCAAGTTCGCAAGCCATCTGGAACCAACAAAAGATAGGAGTTCAATCAACAAGTAGTTCTTGGACAGTCGACTGACTTATTAAAACTGGCAAATGCCCATGTTGGAAGAATTCAAACAGAAAGTCCACCCGACACATCGAGTGGGTCTGTCGCTCTGCACACCGTAAACAAATTCAAATAGAAAGCTATCTCTATTAAGACCCCTGCCGACGCAAGCACTCGACAGAGGTCTCGGGGACTACACCCAGTGGGTGCGCTAAGAGCGCCCCCACTGAGACGGTTAACTCTCGATCTGTCGAGTAACTCATCAGAAAACACACTCGACAAGGTCATCCATGTCGTTACACTCAACCCGTCTAGTGACGCACCCACCCTACTCTATGGAGTGCAGCCTATCCTTATGCAGTGTCATATCATGGTTTGTAATTAATATCCATGAAACCTGCAAGGTAGATGCGGAATGGTGTGATTCAAGGCAAAGTGTATCCTGTATACAATAGACTCTAAGACCCCTGTCGATGCAAGCAATCGACCGCGGTCTCGGGGACTACACCCATTGGGTGCGCTAAGAGCAACCCCATTGAGACGGTTAACTCTCGATACGTCGAGTAACTCGTCAGAGAAAAAAAACTCAACAAGGTCAGCCCTGTCGTGACACTCAACCCGTTGAGAGACACACCTCCCCCACTCTATGAAGTGCATTCGATCCTTATGCAGCGTCATATAATGGTTTCATAATAATATCCATGAAACCTGTAAGGTATCTATGGAGTGGTGTGATTCAAAGACAAAGTGTATCCTGTATACAATACACTCTAAGACCCCTGTCGATGCAAGCAATGGACAGCGGTCTCAGGGAGTACACCTAGTGGGTGCGCTAAGAGCGCCCCCACTGAGATGGTTAACTCTCGGTCCGTCGAGTGACTCGTCAGAAAACACACTCGACATGTCAAGCAACAATAGTACTGTGTGTACTACCAATCCTATTCCTACTCGACTATGATCCGATCTATTCGACTGGAGGAAGTTCAAACATTCTACGGCAATCACCCAGTGGGTGTTCGGCACCCAAGAAAAGACAATAATTCAATCGACAATAGACTTACAATCGAACTTACTCGGACATTGGTGCGGAGGGCTGCACTAACGTCAAAAGCCAGTTTGCTGGCCTCGTACGCCTCTTTGGTCCTCAGCATCAGCTGCTCCGCCTGGATCATGGCTTCCTTTGCAGCTCTAGTTTGGTCTTCCGAGGTGCGATGCAGAGGGAAGGCCGTCGCAGGTGGGGTCAGCGCAGTCGCTAGAGCAGCTGAGACAGCCTGAAGAGGTTCGATTGGGGTCGACGTCATGACGGTCGAGATGGTTGGAGGAGCATGTGACAGAGGCGTTGCAGGCTCAACCCTGGGTCGCGTCGAGCCACCTCTCCTCTGGGAAGATTCCGCAGTTGAGCGCTGAGGTGCTTGCGACGATGACGCCCTTCGGGTGCGAGCGCGCGAAGTGTCCAGCGGCCCCTCGTCGTCCTCCACTTGAATGACCTCTGCAACAACCGACAGCATCAACACCAGCATGTGTCGAGTCCTATTCGGACAAACTAATAACTTTCTTACCTCTATGAGAAGTGGCAGTGTCAGCGGTATCAACATCCATTGCGTCCTCTTCATCTCGACAAGGCGAGGTCACAGATGTTGCAGCTCTGATGGATTAGACAGCTTTCACTCGGATATAACTCAAGACTTCAGTCGACAGAACAATTCAGAAATGAACACTTACGTGGAGACAACAGGTACGGTCACCCTCATACGGGGTAGTGCTTTTGCGGGGCTTGGAGGTGGCTTGCTTGGGCTGCTTGGCCAGTCTTTCATTCGACTCGATAGTTGAGGGGCGGCTCCGCTTTGGGTTCTTCTCGCTTGGGCTCGGGGCCTTGTCCTCAGCAGTTGTCGGGTCATGGAGGACCCTAGTGCGGCCTTCATGATTAGGAGGCAACTCGACTGCTTCCTCTTTGCCGGAATCTTCATATTCATCCTCAGAGTCGGAAAGTCCGTCGCTCATCACGCCGTCATGCACATGGTTCCCGTTGGGAACGGGCAGTGCATGTTCGTCCATTCCGGCATAATTCAAACAAGATAGTCAGACTAGAAGTCAATACATCACTCAGCGGTATAAATGTATCAGTCGACATCACATGTCTCGCCAAGTTCTTTGGTGGGTTTTCAGCCGAGTAAGGCCGGATCCTCTTGGCACCTGAGGGGTTGTCACAAGCCCTAGTGATGCTCCGAAGCCACTGCTCGACAGTCTCCTGTGTAACTTCTTCTGGATGTGTCCTGATTGAGTCTCCTGGGCCTGAGTAGTGCCACATGGTGTGGTCTCTGGCCTGGAATGGTTGTATACGTCGACCGAGGAACATTTCAAGCAGATCCATGCCTGTCACCCCGCCCCGGATCAGTTGAACCACGGCCTCGACTAGGATACCTACTTGGACATGCTCCTCGTCGGTCACCTTCAGGGACTTGGGGGCAGCAGGTCGGTCAGGTGAAAACGGGGGAAGACCAGTCGACATGTTGGGTGGCGCTACATCTTTGCAATAGAACCAGGTCGACTGCCAGCCTCGAACAGACTCGGGAAGAGTAATGGCAGGAAAGGAACTATGTTGCCTTTTCTAGACCCCTAAGCCTCCACACAACTGGAGCACGTGAGTCTTCCCGTCGGCGGCAAGGATTTTCTTCACAGTCTGTGATCTGACCGTGAAGAGATGCTTAAACAACCCCCAATGGGGAGAGCCCCCCAGGAAACACTCGCACAAGGTGACGAATGCAGACAAGTATGCCATGGTGTTCGGTGGAAAGTGATGCAGCTGCGTACCAAAGAAATTTGGAAATCCCCGGAAGAATGGGCGGGGTGGCATGGAGAAACCTCTTTCTACATGGGAGAGGAGAAGAACCCCTCTCTGTCGTGCGGCTCCGGCTCGCGCTCCTCCCCCGGCAGTCTCCAGGCGCCGTCCGCCACCATCCCGTCGGAGACGAGGCCCTCGAGGTCGGCGCGAGTGTTAACAGAGGGGAGAAAGTCCCCCTGCAGCCACCCCATGGGTGCGGTGAAACAAGCGGTCAAGGGCTTCTTGCCCTTGAGCTTTGACGTCCCCTTCTTTGCGTGCTCCAGCTTCTCCGTCGCGTTCTTTGTCATCGGAGCGGCGCCTCTGGTCGAAGGGGAGCGGTGTGCTACGTTGGGGAGCAGAGGAGGCGGAGGAAGAGAGGGAGAATCAGCGGAAGGTACTGTGCAATCCACGGCTCAGGATGCTTTATATGCTGCCGAGTGTCTCACTAACCGGTGGGCCTACGAGATAACCGCACACGCCAACCGCTGACGGCGCCCAGTGCGTGGCGAGATGACCGGCACGAGAATCAAGGTGTTGTGCCTCCACTTTCCCTCATCGTGGCGTCATCTCCGCACGTGCGCGCGCTTCCCAAATTTTCATATCCTGGAGAATCCGGGCCCGTCAGACCGACCCGTCACCTCCCCAAGATGCACTCGATCCACTCGGACACTTTTAAGACTGAATGGATCCAAGCGATCGGAGAAGAATTCAATCGACGTAAATTTCGTTGAAGACCCGAATATCATTCGGAAGATTTTGCGTGTCGATCCTGAATGACTGCTAATGCTCAGAGTTCAATCGACGAAAGTTCCATGGAAATCCCAAATATCATTCGGAGGATTTGATACACTAACTCAAGGTCTATGTTATACCTCCTTCCACCACTCAAACCCTGATCCATTCGGGGGCTAATGATGAGGATATGTACCTAGGGTAGGGTCCTAGGCAAGGCCCACATACCCTACATAAGGGCACCACATGGGAGGACTTGAAGATCAAGCATGAACTTCCGAGTGGATCCCTGGAGACGTTCAAAGTCACTCGACAGTAATCCACTCAGAGACTCCCGCTCTCAGTCGGCAGTTGCGTGTCACTCGACGGACCTCGCTTCACTCGACGCTAGAAGACCAGGAGCCATCATCAAGAGCCCAACGGGCAGACGCTGGCTTAATGGCCCTTAATAGCTTTTACTACGTACGTTACCTGTAACGTACGACTTTACACCCCACGACTAGACCCATTGATGCGAGGCCATTATGAGGGGCAGCGAACTCTATATAAGCCGCCCCTCCCCTCCTGCACAAGGGTTAAGAAAACTATTGTAATCTCTACATTCCACTCGACATAAAGCTCCTAAGCACTAAGATGTAGGGCTATTACCTCCACGAGAGGGGCCTGAACTCATACATCTGTGTGTACACCCTCGCCGTAGCTAGGACTCTGCCCTCTCCATTCATAAGCCTACCATCTACTGTCAGGCTTGTTCCCACGACATGTGATGTATGAGATGATCATGTTTTGTATAGATTATCACGACTTGCATGTCGTTGAGTACGGCAACCGGCAGGAGCCATAGAGTTGTCTTTAAGTATTGTATGACCTACGTGTCAATCATTAAGCACTATGTAATGCTTTACTTTATCGCTAAATGGTAGCAATAGTAGTAGAAGCATGATTGGCGCGATAACCCTGATGGCGACACAATGATGGAGATCATGGTGTTATGCAGGTGACGATGGAGATCATGCCGGTGCTTTGGAGATGGAGATCAAAAGCACAAGTTTATGCCATATCATGTCACTTATAATTTGCATGGGATGTTAATCCTTTTATGCACCTTATTTTTCTTAGGACGATGGTAGCATTATAAGGTGATCCCTCACTAAAATTTCAAGAAAAATTGTGTTCTCCCCGAGTGTGCATTGTTGCGAAAGTTCGTCGTTTTGAAGCACCACGTGATGATTGGGTGTGATAGACTCTACGTTCACATACAACAGGTGCAAGCCAGTGTTGCACATGCGGAACACTTGTGTTAAAGTAGATGAGCCTAACATGTACAAATATGGCCTCGGGACATAGGAGACCGAAAGGTTGAACACGAGTCATATAGTAGATATGATGAACATGGAGATGTTCACCATTGAAACCATCTCATCTCACGTGACGATCAGACTAGGGTTGGTGGATTTGGATCAAGTTACACTTAGACAACCCGGGGGATGTTGATTTGAGTGGGAGTTCTGAAGTAATATGATTAATTGAACTCATTATCATGAACATATTCAAAGTGTCTTGGCAAATTATGTTGTAGATCAATAGCTCACGTTGTAGCTCCCCTGAATTTTGATACGTTCCTAAAGAAAAAGTAAGTTGAAAGATGATGGTAGCAAATATGCGGACTGGGTCCATAAACTGAGGATTGTCCAAATTGCTGCATAGAAGGCTTATGTCCTTGATGCACCGCCTGGTGCGCCACCCCCTCTAGCATCGTTTGTGGATGTTGTGAACATCTGACATGCACGTTGTGGTGACTGCTTGATAGTTCAGTTCGTCATGCATTACGGCTTAGAACTAAGGCTCCAAAGACGTTTTGAACTACACAGGGCATATGAGATGTTCCAAGAGCTGGAATTGAGATTTTAGGCTCGCGCTCGTGCTGAGAGGTATGAGACCTCGAACAAGATTTTTTGCCTACAAGATGAAGGAGAATAGGTCAATCAATGATCATGTACTCAGATTGTCTCGGTGTTGAAAATCGCTTGAATCGAGTGGGATTTGATCTTGCAGATAAGATAGTGATTAAGATAGTTCTCCAAGTCACTACCATCAAGCTACTAGAGCTTCGTGATGAACTATAACATGCCAGGGATGGATTATCCCATGAGCTAGTCGCTATGTTCGACCCTGCGAAGGTAGAAATCAAGAAGGAGCATCAAATGTTGATGGTTAGTAAAACCTCTAGTTTCGAGAAGGGCAAGGGCAAGAAGGGAAACTTCATGAATGGCAAGCCAGTTGCTACTCGAGTGAAGAAGCCCAAGGTTGAACTCAAACCCGAGACTAAGTGCTTCTATTATGAGGAGAACGGTCACTAGAGCGGAAGTACCCTAGATGCTTGGTAAATAAGAAGGTTGGCAACGTCAACAGAAGTATATTTGATATACGTGTTATTAATGTGTACCTTACTAGTACTCCTAGTAGCACTTGGGTATTAGATACCGATTCAGTTTCTAAATGTTGGTAACTCGATATAAAAGCTACAGAATAAAAAGAGACTAGCTAAGGGCGAGGTGACGATGTGTGTTGGAAGTGTTTCCAAGGTTGATGTGATCACCATCGCATACTCTCTCTACCTTCGGGATTAGTGATAAACCTAAATAAATGTTATTGGGTGTTTGCGGTGAGCATGAACATGATTAGATCATGTTTATTGCAATACGATTATTCATTTAAGTTAGAGAATAATGGTTATTTTATTTACATGAATAATACCTTCAATAGTCACGCACCCAATGTGAATGGTTTATTGAATCTCGATCATAGTGATAAACATGTTCATAATATTGATGCCAAAAGATGCAAAGTTCATAATGATAGTACCGCACACGCACTGCCGCCAAGGTCATATTGGTGTAAAGCGCATGAAGAAACTTCACGCTGATGGATCTTTTAACTCACTCGATTTCGAATCGGTTCAAACATGCGGACCATGCCTCATGGGCAAGATGACTAAGACACCGTTTTCCAGTATAATGGAGCAGGCAAGTGACTTATTGAAAATGGTACATGTTAATGTATGCGGTCCAATGAGTGTTGAAGCGTGCGGTGGATATCATTATTTTCTTACCTTCACTAGCGATTTGACTGGATATGTCTATATTTGCTTAATGAAACACAAGTCTGAAATGTTTAAAAAGTTGAGGCAATTCCAGAGTGAAGTTGAAAATCATCCTGACAAGAAGATAAAATGTCTACGATATGATTGTAGATGTAAATATCTGATTTATGAGTTTGGTATGCAACTTAAGACAAATGTGGAAGTTGTTTCACAACTCACGTCGCCTGGAACACCATAGTGTGATGGTGTGTCTGTACGTTGTAGTCATGCTCTAGTGGATATTGTGAGTACTATGATATCTCTTACCGATTTGCCACTATTGTTTTGGGGTTATGCATTAGAGACAATCACATTCACTTTAAATAGGACACCATCTAAATCCATTGAGATGACACCATTTGGTAGAAACCTAAGCTGCCATTTCTTAGAGTTTGGGAATGCGATGCTTATGCAAAAATATTTTAACATGATCAGCTCGAACCCAAAGCAGAGAAATGCATCTTCATGGAATACCCTAAGTAAACAGTTGGTATACTTTCTATTTCAGATCTGCTAACATACTTTCTTGAGAAAGAGTTTGTGTCGACAGAATTGAGTGGGAGGAAAGTAGAACTTGATGAGGTTATTGAACCGTCACTTCAGTTGGATGGTAGCAAGACACAGAAAGATGTTTCTGTGGTGCCTACACCAAAATAAGAGGAAGCTAATGATGATGATCATGAAACTTCAGATCAAATTACTACTGAACCTCGCATGATGACAAGGATACATACTGACCCTAAGTAGTGCGGTGTTCCTGTCTTTGAAATCATGTTGTTAGACAACAATGAGCCTATGAACTATGAAGAAGCGGTGGTGGGCTCGGATTCCAACAAATGGCTAGGAGCCATGAAATCCGAGATTTGATCCATGTATGAAAACCAAGTATGGACTTTGGTAGACTTGCTGTTGAATGGCATGTCGTTGAGTACAAATGGATCTTTAAGAGGAAGACATACGATGATGGTAAATGTCAGCATTGATAAAGCTCGACTTGTCGCGAAGAGATTTACTATAAGTCCAAGGAGTTAACTACGATGAGACTGTCTCACCCGTAGCGATGCTAAAGTCTATTGGAATTATGTTAGCAGATGTTGCATTTTTTGATTATGAAATCTAGCAGATGGATGCCAAAACAGAGTTTCCTTAATATTTCTATGAGGAAAGGTTGTATATGATACAACCAGAAGATTATGTCAGTCCTAAGGATGCTAAAAGGTGTGCAAGCTCTAGGGATCCTTCTATGTATTGGAGCAAGCATATCGGAGTTGGAATATGCGCTTTGATGAGGTGATCAAAGCTTTTGGGTTTATACAAAGTTTATGAGAAACACTATAGGAATCAGGCACTTTGCCGTCAGCCATCCCGGACGGCAAAGGCATGCATCCTAGACGGCAAAGTCTTTGTCGTCCGCCAGCAGACGGCCAACCGTCCAGCTGAATAAGCCACGGTAAAAGGTGCTTTGCCGTCTGCTGGCGGACGACAAAGACCTTTGCATCTTTGCCATCCGCCGGCGGACGGCAAAGGGCCTGGACGTTACACGTGGTAACTTAGCTCTGTTAAGGGCTTAACAATGTGCTTTGCCATCCGCTGGCAGATGACAAAGACCTTAGTTCTTTGTCGTCTGCCAGCGGACGGCAAAGCGCCTGTTTTTTTGTCGGCCTAGGTGGGTTCTTTGCCGTCCGCTGGCAGCCGACAAAGAACTAAGGTCTTTTCCGTCTGCCAGCTGATGGCAAATTACCCACCTAGGCCAGCCCCAGATTACACAGGCAGCTGCCACGTGGCATCTTTGCCGTCTGCTGGCTGACGGTAAAGCTCTTTGCCATTCGCCAACAGACGGCAAAGTGGCTATATAGCCCCTATTTTTTATGCTTTTTTCTTAAAATCATTCAATTTGACAGAATATCACATATATATCCAACATATCAACAATACAAGTTTCCAACAAGCATACCAACAATAAGTTTCAACAAGCATACCAACAATAAGTTCCAACAAGCATACCAAAAATAAGTCCAACAACATATACAAGTTTCGAACAACATATCCAACATACATATCCAAAACAAGTTTCCAACAAGTTTCCATAAACAAATAGGAAGTAGAAGTAGAAGAGTACACTCCATCAATGCAAGCTTCCTCATCTATAGCAAATCTGCAAAGTAGGAAAGATGAAAGTTAGAAGAAGAAGAAGAAGACTAGCTAGAAGAAAAAGAAGAAGAAGAAGAAGAATTTATATTCTCTTTCTTTTTCTCCTCTCCACTCCTCTTCTCCAAGGTAGTAATGTCATTTTCTAGCTAACTAAGCATATCAAGTCATTTTGGAGGAAAAAATGGTAAGTATAGGTCATTTTATAGCTATCCTAGGTAGAATATATCATTTTGGAGGTAAGTAAGATTATTATGTCATTTTTGAGGAAAATAAGCTAAGTATAGGTCATTTTGGAGCTAAACCAAGGTTATTAGGCCATTTTTTTTACCTAAGTGAGCTAATTATGTCATAAATGAACTAGCTAAGCTAATTATAGATCATTATTGAGCTATCCTAGGTAGTTATGCCATTTTGTACCTAAGTGAGCTAATTATGTCATAAATGAACTAGCTAAGCTAGCTATAGATCATTATTGAGCTATAGTAGGTAGTAATGCCATTTTCTAGCTAACTAAGCATATCAAGTCATTTTGGAGGAAAAAATGCTAAGTATAGGTCATTTTATAGCTATCCTAGGTAGAATATACCATTTTCTAGCTAACTAAGCATATCAAATTATTTTTGAGGAAAATAAGCTAAGTATAGGTCATTTTGGAGCTAAGTAGGTCATTTCTTAAGATAAGCATGCATTTGTTAATGAAAACACTTGGGGAAACTTACCATCAACATGGAGGTGAAGGACCGGTAGGGTTTGCACCAGGGTGAGACGTAGAAGGACCGGTCGGGGTTGCGGCAAACGCAGAAGGATCGGTCGATGCTTGTCGAGAGGCACGTTGCACCAGAAATCATTTGCAATGTCTCCTTAGCATGATGCAACTCAAATGTGAATACTAGTAACTAATGACCATTTAAATGAAACTCACCGTGGGTGCTATAGCAATATGGGGCATCGCCGGAGGGTTCTGACCATTGTTCTGGCACAGAATCTGCACATTTTGTTTTCACGAGTCATTCATATTAGTTAGTGATGAAACAAACATTACGTGCATGATTTGGCTAATATGCAGGAGAAACTTACCACGAGGAGCTCGTATAGGGCCCCGTGAGATGCGTCGTTCCGATTCCTCTCCTCCTCCAACAGCCTAGATGTCCTCTCCTCCATGTCCCTCTCCCTCTGTGCTGCCTGCCTGTTTGCCTCCGCCAGAAGCTCCTGGGCCCTAGCCTCAATGGCGAGCTCCATTGGCCGTGGACGAGGCCTTATCTCAGGATCAGAGCTCGTCTGGCGCTTCTTGATCTCCGGGAGAGTTCTAGGACAACGTATCAGTCCATCCCCAATGGCTATTGAGCCATGGGGCCTCCCACCACCAGATATCATCATGAGCTCTGGATCAAAAGGACTCTGGCTCGGGTTGAAGACCTCCCCTTTCATCGCCTACCCCTCATCCCTATACCTCACGAGCTTGTTGTGGGAGGAGATGTTGCTGAAGCTCTATGGCTGATCGAGGTCATCCTCAGAGAATGCCTTGGCCTTCTTGTACGAGGCAGTATGGGTCATGTCATAGAGGTCGAACAGAGGTGGCACCTCCTTCTTGTTGTGTTGCGCCTAAAAGAGAGGAACAAAATATTAGTTAAGGGCTCAAGCTAGCATGAAGAATGAAATTGCATGAATCATGAAGCAAACCACATACCCAGTTATCCCCGAACTCAAACAGGTTGGAGCTCCCTTGATGGTGTGGCACACCTCTCATTTGGGCATGCTTATCCTTGGCCTTGTTGTGTTAGGCTAGCCATTCGGGAGAGCACCACTCATCCACCAATGCCTCCCAACAGTCCATCCTATCCGCACACCATCTCGGGGGCACCTAAGTTAGACAAGAGAAATTTCAGCGCTACGCCTATGAATCAAATCAAAGAAACTAAGTACAAGGCCTTAAGAATAGATAATTACCTTCATTAACTTCTCCTTACTCGGATAATTTTTGCAGCACTTCTTCTTGTCCCTCTTAATGTTACTCGAGGCGTAGTAGTCTCGAATAGCCTGCACCCGAGCCTCGTGTCGTAAGTTCTGAAGTAGGCGCTTGCACTCGGCTTCGAGAACAACAGCCACTTTCGCCTCGTCTTCCTCAAGACACCTGTAGAAGGTCTGCAATCAAACAAGACAACACTAATTAGTACAATCACTAGGTGTTGTTGATTTTTAATTCTGTAAAGGAGAAATTATCCAAAAGCGACGGATCACAATGTCAGCCACCGTCTCGCACAAGACACCGTTGACCATCTCCTCCGGCGGGGCCGGGGCAGCCCTGTACAGCTCCCATGTCAGTGCTACCTGTGGAGACTCACCCTCATCGGGCAACTGGACCTTCCCCGAGAAGTGGTGTCGGAGAAGCACACCAAGGACCTGGTTGGGCCTGCAGACCCCACGCTCGTATTTCCAACCCCTGCAGTAGGACAAGGCCAACACATTAGATATTAATTTGAAGAAACATGAAGGTAAAAGGTTAAAAAAGAGTAAATGCACTTACTTCTCCGCATTTGGCGCAATCAACCACCTCTGCTCGCGGGTCGTCGGCACGGGCGGCAGCTTTGTACAAACAAGCTGGTAGACCTTCTTGCCCTCCTCAACCAGCTCGCCCTCGCTATAGATGTCCTCAAACAAGTTGTCCTCGCCACCATCAGCATGGCCACTAGCCTCAGGAGTCACGTGGGACGAAGACTCTAGGACCCGAGTCTCCTGGGACGAAGGCTCTGGGACCAGAGTCTCCTGGGACGAAGGCTCGTCGACCTGAGGCTCGTGGACCGGAGTCCGAGACGGGTCCAAGTCAGACGGGTCCACCTGAGATGAAGCACTTCTATGGTCGGGAGAATCAGCTGGGGTGGCGGCGAGGAAGGCGCAGCAGCCTTCCTACCTCTAGCACCTCTCTTCGGCTTCCCCCGACCTCTCCCGGTCGAAGAAGAAGCGCCCGTCGGTGTCTGCATGTTGTGTACCAGCGCTCTCCGGAGTTGCTGGGGTGGAATAATAGCACCCCTCCCAGCACGCGCCGAGGAAGGAGGCTTAGAGCGCTCTCGACCCCTGCCCACCATTTGTCAACACCTGCAATGACAAAGAGTGAACGAAATTAGTTCAACATAAAAAAATTGAATACCTAATAACATGAACTAATTAATAATATATATGTACATAATAATAATTGAATACCTCACATTACTGATATTAATCTTCATCGTCTATATATGCTCCGGGATCAATAAATGCATAATCATCATCACTATCAGTAATGACGTGCTCATCAGCATCATCAATAAATGCATCAACATGTGGAAGGCCTCTATGTAATCGGTTAAGCATTGTCAGGTCATCCGCAGCAGTAACCTCTTCTTCTTCCGTCTCTTCTTGTTCCTGCTCAGGGGTGAAGTCGGGTTTACTCTCGCTGTCGACCTCAATGTTCTAGGGTGAAGTAGAGCGGTTCTTGAAACGGTTTTTGGAAACACGTATTTCTTGGAAGAATTCTCCTTCATATGTGTCTGGGTTAATGTGAGGTTCATAATCATCTTCATTGAGGGGAGGTCGTCGAAAATGTGGTGGCACATCATAAACGACATCCCAACCTTTCAAATTTGGATCCGTTTGGCAGGCCCACGGTAGATAGAAAACTTGGGTCGCCTGTTGAGCCATAATATAGACATCGAGAACATCTAAATGGGTGCTTTGTTTGATTTCGACTAGCCCTATATGTTCATGAGTCCTTCTAGTCTCCTTCGGCTGGAACCAATAACATTTGAAGACTACGACGTTTGGTGGGTTTTCACCAAAGAATGTAAGTTCATAAATTGCTTCAACTTTTCCATAATACTCGACCCCTCCTTCGCCAACAGTGGAGACACAACAATTTGTAGACTTTCGGTCGGCCATAGATAGCTCTTTGCCAAAAGTATGAAAGCGATACCCGTTGATGTCGTATTTGTCAAATGAACGGACCTTAAAGTCAAAACCATTAGCGACTTGTCTCAGTTCGGAGTCCATAGACTCTGCATTAGCCTACAAGTTTAATACGAAAGGATTGTTGCATTAGCCGCAAACTAGGCGAAGAAATGAAATCGTCTAATTAATGGAAATTACCGTTTGCTTGAACCAAGAGATGAAACCGGGATAGCTGCCTCCATGCTTTGCCAGAAGCTCATACTCTTCGATGGAATCCTTTTGGATCACCGCTCCATCCGAGAATTTGGTGACATATCGACTGTATCACATATCTGGGAATAAGAGCATTTCAAAGGAATTAGAGGTTGTGAAACAATGTACCGAGAACTTACTCGATGTACGGCCGCACTTCTGTTAGTTTGTTGAAGATATACAACAAAATGGTCCGCCATTCTTCGACATCCAACCCTATATGACCTAACTCATAATTCACAAATATATGACCCGTGTCGTGTCAGGGTCGGGGTGTCGGGGGTGTCGTGTCGGGGTCGGGGTGTCTGGGGTGTCATGTCGGGGCCGGGGTGTCGGGGGTGTCGTGTCGGGGTCGGGTGTCGGGGGTGTCGTGTCGGGGTCGGGGTGTCTGGGTGTCGTGTCGGGGTTGGGGTGTCAGGGGTGTCGTGTCGGGGTCGGGGTGTCAGGGGTGTCGTGTCGGGGTCGGGGTGCCGAGGGTGTCGTGTCGGGGTTGTGGTGTCGGGGTGTCGTGTCAGGGTAGGGGTGTCGGGGGTGTCATGTCGGGGTCGGGGTGTCGGGGGTGTCGTGTTGGGGTAGGGGTGTCGGGGGTGTCGTCTCGGGGTAGGGGTGTTGTGTCGTGGTCGGGGTGCCGTGTCGGGGTGTCGGGGGTGTCGTGTTGGGGTCGGGGTGTCGGGGATGCCGTGCTGGGGTCGGGGTGTCGTGTCGGGGTCGGGGTGTCCGGGGTGTCATGTCGGGGTCCGGGGTGCCGTGTCGGGGTGTCGGGGTGTCGTGTCAGGGGGTCAGGGTGTCGGTGGTATCGTGTCGGCGATCCTCGACCCGGTTACGTCGGCGCCGACGCACCCCTCCTCCTCCTCCTCTTCTTCTTCTTATTCTCCTTCTTCTTTTTCTTCTTTTCTTCTCCTCCTCCTCCTCCTTTTCTTCTTCTTTTTCTTCTTCTCCTTCCTCTTCTTCTTCTTCTTCTTCTTCATCACCTTCTCCTCCTCCTCTTCTTCTCTCTTCTTCTAATTAACTACAAGTAATTAACCTAACTACAACTAAACTAGATTTAACTAAATTACTAACTAAACTATTAAAAAAATGAAAAATAGAGAGGGGGAGGGGGCTCACCGGAGTGGGGGAGGTGGAGGCCGGTGTTGGTGGAGGTGGAGGAGGCCGACACCGGCGATGGGGCGTCCCCGGCGGCGGGGCGTGTGGCGGTGGGGGCGCACGGTGGCGGGGGAGCGCGGTGGCGGGGGCGAGGGCGCGCGGCGGTGGGGGGGCACGGCAGCGGGGGCGTGCGGCGGCGGGGGCGCAGGGGCAACGCGACAGTGGGGGCGCACGGCGGCGGGGGCGCTCGGCGGTGGGGGGGCGTGGCGGCAGGGGCGACGCGGCGGCAGGGGCGACGGGGTGGCACGGGCGTCGGGGGTGGTGGGCGTAGGCGGCGGGGTCGTGGGGCGACGGGGAGGAGAGAGGGAGAGAAAGAGAAAGAGAGAGAGAGAGAGAGAGAGAGAGAGAGAGGCGGGTCGGGCGCGTTAGCCATTAGTTAACCCCCCTATTTGTCGTCTGCTAGCGGATGGCAAAGAGGGGGGCCGTTAGGTCAAGTTGCGGGCTGGGTTGTCAGTGGGCCCCCTCCCTCTTTGCTGTCTGCTAGCGGACGGCAAACCTCCTTTGTCGTCCGCTAGCAGACGACAAAGAACTGGCAGATGGCAAAGCCACCCTTTGCCATCTGCTAGCTCTTTGTTGTGTGCTTTCTGCTAGCTGATGGCAAAGCCACTCTTTGTTGTCCACTAGCAGACGGGAAAGAGGTGGCAGAAGGCAAATCTTCTAATTCCAGTAGTGAAACTTGTATTTACAAGAAAGCGAGCGGGAGCACTATAGAATTTCTGATATGTATATATGGTTGACTATTGTTGATCAGAAATCATGTAGAAATTTTGGAAAGCATAAAGGGTTGTTTGAAAAATGTTTTTCAAAGGAAGACCTGGATAAAGCTACTTAATTATTGGGCATCAAGATCTATAGAGATAGATCAAGACACTTGATAATAATTTCAATGAGTACATACTGTGACAAGATTTTGAAAGAGTTCAAAATGGGTCAGTCAAAGAAGGATTTCTTGCCTGATTTGCAAGGTGTGAAGTTGAGTAAGACTCAAAACTCGACCACGGCAGAAGAAAGAGAAAGGACGAAAGTCACCCCCTATGCCTTAGTGATAGGCTCTATACTGTATGCCATGATGTCTACCGCATGTGATGTGTGCCTTGCCATTAGTCTGGGAAGGGGTACAAGAGTGATCCAGGAGTGGATCACTGCTCAATGGTCAAAAATATCCTTAGTAACTAGAGGACTAAGGAAATGTTTCTCGATTATGGAGATGACAAAGAGTTCATCGTAAAGGGTTGTGTCAATGCAAGCTTTGACACTGATCCGGGTGACTCTGAGTAGCAAACCGGATACGTATAGTGGAGCAGTTGTTTGGAATAGCTCAAAGTGGAGTGCAGTAGCAGCATCAACAGTATAAAGATTTGCAAAGAATACACGGTCTGAATGTTACAGACCGGTTGACTAAAACCTCTCTCCCAAGCAAAACATGATCAAACCCTAGAACTCATTGGGTGTTAATCACATGGTGATGTGAGTGTTAATCACATGGTGATGTGAACTAGATTATTGACTCTAGTGCAAGTGGGAGACTGTTAGAAATTGGCCCTAGAGGCAATAATAAGTTAGTTATTATCATATTTCCTTGTTCATGATAATCATTTATTATCCATGCTATTATTGTATTGATTGGAAACTCAAATACATGTGTGGATACATAGACAACAAAGTGTCCCTAGTAAGCCTCTACTAGACTAGCTCGTTGATCAAACATGGTCTAGGTTTCCTGACCATAGACATGAGTTGTCATTTGATAACAGGATCACATCATTAGGAGAATGATGTGATGGACAAGAGCCAACCGCAAGCAGAGCATATGATCATGTCAGTTTATTGATACTTCTTTATCCATGTCAAGTATCAGTTCATACGACCATGAGAGCAGGCAACTCCCTGAAAGCGGAGGAATGCCTTGTGTGTATCAAACGTCACAACATAACTGGGTGACTATAAAGCTGCTCTACAGGTATCACCGAGGGTGTCTGTTGGGTTTGCATGGATCAAGACTGAGATTTGTCACTCCGTATGACGGAGAGGTGTATTTCGGCACACTCGGTAATACATCATCACAAGAAGCTTGCAAGCAATGTGAGTAAGGAGTTAGTCACGGGATCTTGTATTACAGAATGTGTAAAGAGACTTGCTGGTAATGATATTGAACTAGGTATGGACAACCGACGATCGAATCTTGGGCAAGTAACATACTGATGGACAAAGGTAACTGCATAAAGGATTGATTGAAAACTTGACCATCATGGTTCGACCGATAAATATCTTCATAGCATATGTAGGATACAATATGGGCATCCAGGTCCCACTATTAGTTATTGACCGTAGAGGTGTCCCGGTCATGCCTGCATAGTTCTTGAACCCGCGGGGTCTGCACACTTAACGTTCGGTGCCGATATAGTGTTGATGAGTTATATATGTTGGTGACCGAAGTTGTTCCGATTCCCTGATGAGATCTCAGACGTCACGAGGAGCTCAGGAATGGTCCGGAGGTAAAGATTTATATATGGGAAGTCATATTTTGTCTACTAGAAAGGTTTTGGGTTTTTCCGGTATTGTAACAAGAAGCTTCTAGAAGGTTCCAGAAACTTCCGGAGGAGTCTGGAAGACCACCAAGGGTTCCACCACGTCCCAAGGTTTTGCATGGGATGAGGGGAGACACCGTGGCCTTATTGGGCCAAGCGCACAAGTCCCTTAAGACCCATCCAGTTGGGAAAGGTGGAAAGTCCACCTTTGTATGGAAGGGAAGGAGGGGGACTAGGATTCCACCTCCTCCCCCCTTGGCTGTGCCCTAGGGCTTGGAGGGGCTGTTCCCAATGCCCCTCCACTTATATATAGAGGGGAGGGGTGCCCCAAGAGGACACACGAAGCCCTTGGTGTCCCTCTCCTTCCCTAGATCGTTTTCTCCTCCGTTCGTGGTTTCGGTAGCGGTAGGTGTAGCCCTACCGGGATAGCACCACCGCCGCCGCCACTACGCCATCGCGTTTCCGGAGAAATCATCTACTACTCCGCCCTTCCTCGCTGGATCAAGGAGGTGGAGACGTCATCGAGCTGTACTTGTGCTGAACGCAAAGGTGTCGTCCATTCGACACTAGATCGGGATGGATCGTGATTGGATCGCGAAGAAGTTCGACTACATGAACCGCATTTATTAATGCCCGCTTAGTGATCTACAAGGGTATATAGACACACTCCCCCTCTCGTAGCTACGCATATCCATGGGTAGATCTTGCGTGTGCGTAGGAAATTTTTTGTTTCCCATGCAACGTTCCCCAACACCGTGCTGGAAGGTTATTATTATGTTTGAGTCTTGGTAGCTCGGTATCTTGTTTTCCAAATACAAGAACCTAGCCCAGAACTGTCTGATTCATTCCTCAGGAAGTTGTTGACATAGGCTAGATCCCAAACGTCTGGTGGGCCCGAGTTATCAGGGAGATACTCGATGTGGGAGGTGGGTGGTTAAGTTTAGATCCCTAAGGACCACGGGTTCGAATCCCTAGCATCCTCATCCCGTGTTAGATCTATAGCCATCGGATCAACTGGACTGATTTGAAAATCAATTTCATCGACTGCCTCTAGTCGGTCGTTGTCTGAGTAGCTTTCCAAAAAATACCTCAGCCCTTCGTCCTTGAAGGAGGGTTCGGCTAAGGCCGTAGAGGAGTCACGGGGCTCCTCGATCCTACAAAGGAGAGAAGGCGTTTTGATGACAAAAGTTTCGGGCATGGGATCATGCCCATGAGTTTGGAGTCGTTAACCGATGATCCGATCGATCCTTTGACCGATCGCATAGTGGAAGTATCAATGAAAGCACCAGTGTCGGTGTGAAACCCGACAGACCTCGGGGTAGGGGGTCCCGAGCTGCGGATCTTAGACGGGTGGTATCAGGAGCAAGGGGACGATGTTTACCCAGGTTCGGGTCCTCTTGATGGAGGTAATACCCTACGTCATGCTCTTGTCTATATTAACGGAGAAGTATCAAGTATAGAGTTGATCTACCTCAAGATCGTTAGATGTGTTCTAACTCCAGGGAAGCTAATGATATTGTGTGATATCCCCTACATGAGCTAAACAGTATGGCTTATATACACGCCAGGTAGGGTATCCAGGATTATAAGGTCGGTATCTTGGCATAAAGGTGGTAGGAGCAGCCTTGGAGTATACGATAACCTTTGGCACACACAGTCCCGATCATGCCCCATCGTGTAGCTTCCGGAGTCCATCTTGAGAAGGAGGCGGGCCCATCGGCCTGATCCGAGGAGCCTAGGACGACTAGGTTAAGGTCCCCTGTTCTAGGACACTGTCAGTGGTAAGAGAAGGGGAGGAGCTCTGTAATTATGTCTGCTCTTTTTTTAGGACCTCTTTACGTCCAGTATTGGTAACCGACTAGATGAGCTCATTGCTAAGGTTGAACCCAGGGTCACGCAGCCCATGCATGCAATCCTTGATGCTGAGTTTACTAGGGAAGATGTGAAGGCGGCGCTTGACAATATTGGAGATGTGAAGGCGCTGAGTCCGGACAGGATGCCATCCATTGTGTACAAGCAACATTGGCAATTCATGGGAGACAAACATGTGGAGGAGGTCCTTGTTGTCCTTAATGGTGGACCAATTCTGGAGGGGGTGTAATGACACAGTGGTGGTGCTTATTCCGAAAGTTGAAAATTCTAACCGGATCAAAGACCTATGTCCGATCATCCTTTGTAATGTAATTTACAAGCTTGTCTCAAAAGTGGTCGCTAACCGGTTGAAACTTGTCCTACCTAACATCATATCTGACAATCGGAGTGCCTTTGTTCCGGATAGATTGATCACTGACAATGCGCTAATTGCCTATGAGCTATGACACTTCCTATTGAATAAGAGGAAAGGGAAGGAGGGGGTGGCGGCTATTAAGGCTGACATGAATAAGGCCAACAATAGGGTGGAGTGTAAGTTTTTGGCAGCAATGTTGAGCAAGTTGGGCTTCAAACAATAGTGGGTGGACCTGATTATTCGATGTGTTACATCGATCAGATACCAAATTAAGGTCAACGACGTCCTGACACAACAGTTTAACCCTTCTTGAGGGTACATCAAGGTGATCCGATATCGCCATACCTCTTAGTTATATGCATTGAGGGACTGTCGGCCCTTCTTCATGACGCGGAGAGGAACGGTCTGATTAGTGGAATTATTGTTGGCACTTCTGCACCAGTTGTGTCGCACTTGTTCTTCGTCGATGACTCAGTCCTGCTAATGAAGGCAAATTAGCAGGAAGCGACGGCCTTCAGGGGTGTATTGCAACTCTATGAAAATTGTTCTGGCAGTGCATTAACATAGAGAAGTCTCTGTAATGTCCAGTCCTAACACACCGGCTGCAGAGAGGGAACTAGTGAAGGCCACCCTACAAATTGGCAGTGAGGATTGGAATGCAAAATACCTTGGGCTTCCAGTTTAGGTGCGGAAGTCAAAACAAAAAGCCTTTCCTTATATTAAGGGTGCTATGGCTGGGAGGGTCTATGGATGGTAGGAGAAGTTGATTGCGAAGACTAGGAAAGAAACCTTGGTGAAAGTTGTGGCGCAAGCAATTCCAACTTTCGACATGTCCTATTTCTACCTAACTAAGACCTTCTGCCAAGAATTGAGCTCGATGATGGGGAAGTATTGGTGGAACCAGCAGGAAAAGGAGAACACCATCCACTGGATTAGTTGGGAGAAATTAACAAGGTCTATGTCCCAAGGAGGACTACGATTCAGGGACATGAACAGTTTTAATATCGCTATGCTATCGAGAGAAATATGGTGGCTGATCCAACATCCAGAGTCGTCGTGTGCACAAAACCTAAAAGCACGATACTTCCCCCAAACTCATGTGCTTGAGGCAGAAGTGAAGGATGGCATAACCTATGTGTGGTGGAGTCTTCTACATGGGCTGCAACCTGTGAGAGAAGGATATTGTAGGGGGGACGTGATTAGACTACTTGACCAAATAAAAATCTAGCCTTTTCCCAATTTTAGTTGTTGGCAAGTTTTATCAATTGTACCATGTCAAGCACACCCTACACATGCATGTCTAAGAGTATAGCAATGGAAAGTAAAGACAATCACGTTAAATTAGAGGGAAGGGATAGGAGAATCAAACGCAATTGGATACACAAAGATTTTTCCCGTGGTTCCGATAGGTGGTGCTATCATACGTCTAAGCTGATGGAGACTTCAACCCGCGGAGGGTAACGCTCGCAAGCATCCACTGAGGGCTCCACCCATAAGGGTCGACAGAGTAGCAAACTTGTATATTCCATCGCGGCTTCCATCCATGAAGGACTAGCCTCACGATGGGTAGATCTTCACGAAGTAGGTGATCTCCTTGCCCTTAAAAACTTCTTGGTTCAACTCCACACAAGAAGATGGAGGCTCCCAAGCAACACCTAACCAATCTAGGAGACATCACTCTCCAAAAGGTAATAGATGTGGTAGTATGATGAACTCCTTGTTCTTGTGCTTCGAAAGATAGTCTCCTCAACACTCAATGTGACATCCCTAGTGATGTCCCTACCTTTTATGGCATGTATCCCATTGTATGATCTTTGTGTCATGAGCTATGTTGGAGTTGATCCTTGTCATTCATGTGTTGGTGGAATTCATGCATCATGTCATCCATCAATTCTTCATCATGCATTCTTCTTGTTCATGTGTTTGTGATGTGTGTGGGATGGTGTGGTATTGTGCCTTGTGTGGTTTGGCCTTGAGAGTGGGGTGACCTTGGGTGCTCTTTTCCCTCTTCTACCTCTTTTCTTCTTCTCCTAAAAACTTCTCCTTTTAATGCTTTTATTCCCATGCTTTCACTTGGCAGATTTTATTTGCTTTTAAAAATCATTTTAAAATGTTCATGTGGTGGCCCCAATATTGCTATGAATATGAGCATGGAGTTTTTTGGTGTTTGGGTGATTTGGTTTTGAATCTCTTTTGAAAACAGGAGCTGTTTTATTAATTATAAAAATAATTAACTTGCTCTTTAATCAACTTCATATTTTATTCAAAATGGGATTTAATTTCCTTCATAAAACTATTTTTATTTTTCTCCAAAACCTTTTCCTTCTTCTCTAGCTTTATTTTTTCCTTCTCTCATTTATTTTAAAAGGTTAAACCTTTTCTGTTTTTCCAGAGAGAGAGAGAGAGGAGCGTGTGGCCTCCCGCCCCACTAGACCCAGCCTAGCAACGGCCACCTGCCCCGTCGTTCCCTTCCGTCAGTTTCGTTAGGGAAGCAGAGAAAGCAGAGTGCCGCCGTCGCCTTTTCCGTCCGTCGTCGCCGTCATCTCTGTGGCTATAAAGCCTCCCTCGGCGTGCGTGCGTCCCCGCCTAGGGTTCCTCTTCCCTCCGCCGCCGCCGCAGCCCCCATCGAGCTCTCCTCTGCTCTCCCTCCTCTCTTCTTCCTCCCTGTCAAGGTGGGTTTCCAGAGAAGTTCAGAGAGCTCCGCCGTCGTCATCGCCGTCGCAGCGCGTCTCCGGTGGGTCCCCGCCGCGTCCAGGATGGTGTGGTGGTAGGGGTTCGTCCCGGCGTTCCATTCCCGTCGCTAGGGGCCCAGGAGGAGCCCCGCAGTGAGGAGCTCGACGTCGCCGGACGTCCTGCTCCGCCTTCTTCTTCCTCTCCGTCGCCGTCGCGTCCCCGCCTCTCCTTCCTCTACATCGTCGCGCTCCGCTTCTCCTCGAGCCCCTCGAGGTGAGCAGTCGGAGATCCTTCGCCCTCTCCTCCTCTGTTGCGTGCCCACGTAGTTTCTGTCGTTGCCGTCCGCTGTTGATCACCGGCCGGTCACCTCCGTCCCCCTCGTCGCAAGATGAGCAAGGGGATGAGCTCGCCGTAGTTCTCGCGTCCTTCCTCGAGTGCCCATCGCGCCGTAGATCGCCAGAGCAGCTCGCACAGGGCTCTGTTTCACCGTCGTCGCCTCGCTGTAGCTCTGTCGCCGCTGGTACCTTTCGTTGATCGTGGGCTCGCCTCCGGTCCTTCCCTTCGCAAGATGATGGTGGGAACGGAAGCGTGGGTTGTCCGAGAGTGCGTGAGTGCAGTTAGTGTCACTGATTCGGCCGTGTATCGCCGGAGAGCTTCGCCGTCGTTCCCCTATCGCCGTGGCTCTGCCTTTCTTCAGTTTCGTCAGGTTCCGATAGTGTGTGTGTGTATTAAATAGATTGAGTCCCTCCTCTGTTAAGTTTCGAGCCGTAGCCCAGTGGTGTGGAGTGTTGTGGTTTCCAAGGGAGGTCATGGGTTCGATCCTCTTCCCCCCTTTTTTTTCTTTTCTTTTCTTTTCTTTCTTTTTTTGGCTATTTCTTTCTTTTGCAAATATCTATAGTGTGTGTGTGGCTTATATTGTTTTATGTGGTGTTTTTGTGTGAGTGGCAGGTGTGTGTGTGTGTGTGTTTGTGTGCACACACACATGAGAGAGTGTGTTGCGTGTGTGTGTATATGAACCCATGTGCATATACCCACATATTTGTTGTGTGGTTAGCTAGTGAGTGTGTGTGTGTGCTTTGTTGCACATGCTCTTGTGGTGAGAGTGAGATGTGTGTGTGTGTATGCACTATGTGCATATGCACCCATGCATGTGTGTGTATGTATGTTATGCATGTATGCGTGTGTATGTGTGTGCTTGTAAGTGCATGTGTGTGTATGTGCCCTTGCACATACCCACATATGAGTGCTATTGGTGAGTGCAGCATAGTGTGGTGCTATGTGTGTGTGTGGGTGTGTTACACCCACACATACATTTGTAGGTGTGTTAGTGAGTGGTGTGTGTAGGGTGTGTGGTGCACCATGTAGTGTGTGCTAGCACATGGGGTGTGCCATGTGATGTATGTGAGTGTGAGTGGTGTGTGTATGTCTACATACACTCACCCATGTGATGTGTAGCTCCATGTGTAGGGTTTTACCTATTTTGAGCATATGAGCATGAATCCTTCTCTAGCTAGTTTCATCTTTGTATTTGATGATATGCCATGTTAACATGTTACTAGGATGCTATTTTACCACTTCCAACATGTACCATTAGCCTACAAGTCATTTCGGGTCCATTTCCTTGCATATGCATAAGTGACATAAGTCACCCTTAACTTATAGGTCAAATTTTGACCTAGGTTTACTCCTACTTGCTCCAAACAAGTATAGGGGTATGAGTAATGAATTTGGGGTAGTTTCAACCCAGGAATTCACCTGTGAAGTCAGATTTGACTTTGGGGAAACTTGACAAAACTGCATTTTTACGCTGTGATGCCCTTTTGTCTTTTTCACATGATTTAATATATGCATGCTTTAAAGATCTTGCCAACATGATTTTGTTAGTAAAAGTTGTTGGGAATGTCCCAGTATTTTTTTATTCGTTTCAGATCCCTAGTTAAGTGGGAACCATGCTGTTTATCAAGCTACTTTCTGTTTCTGCCAACCTGCTCTAAAAATGGCTAAGTCTGGAGAATCTGTTGTTATTGTTTTGCCATGTTAAGTGGGGTGTAGCAAGTGATGTGTTGTGAATTTGACCATGTTTAGTGTTAGTTATTTGTAGTATATATTGTCATATACCATCCTGTCATTTTTCAAGCCATTTGGAGCTTTCTAGAATATTTAACCAGTGCTATCAACTTGCTACTTTATTAACCCAAATTCCAGAAAACTGGAATTTTCACCAAGTCCCTAAAAACCTGTTTCATCATGCCTACTTGACAGCTCCATGTATAGTGATGTGTAGCTCTTTTGCTGATTGCATAGTTAGATGAATTGGAGTGTGTGTGGTATAGTTTATGTTCATGTCTTGTTTGTGGCTGTAGAGTTCTTGTAGCATAATTGTGAGCTTTTCAAATTGCTATGTTGCTGTTTTGTGGCAGGTTGAGTGCTATGTTGTTTTGTGTGTTGTGGGAGCTATACTCCATAAAATTGGGTGATTCTTGAGTCATTGTGATCAATTTTTCATCACCTATCCAGTGGCTATCTTGGAATGCCAAGAATTAGCCCAGATATTTGGTGGTCTTGAGTTTTGCCTTCGTACCTTGTCGTGAGCGTATCTCGAGAACCGTAGCTCCGTTTCTCGCGATCTTTATATGTATTTCCATCGATTTTTCATGATGCATCCATATTGGCCATGTTCATGCACGTCTACATAACTTAACATGAGTTTCTGTCCAGATTCATTAATCTACCACCTTTGCACGTGAAACTTGACTAGTTTATGATTGCCAAGTTATAATCCTTCATTAAACGGATCATGCATCATCTTGGTTGTGCATTGCACCTTGGTTGGTTATTTATTTTCTGTTTCTCTTGGGTAGACGTGAGTGTCAAAACTGAGTTCGAGGACCCTGGAGAGTACCACTACGAGGATCCCGCTACTTGTTTCGCTGAAGAACCAACAGGCAAGATGATCGTACCCGGATCCCAATACTATCTTTGCTTGCTAGTTTCTCGTTCTTATCATTACAATTGCGCTACCTACCACATGATATCAACCTCCATGTTACCATGAAGCCTCTAACCTCCACATCCCAGCAAACCGTTGATTGGCTAAGATACCGCAGCTCAGCCCCTCTTATAGTGTTCTTAGTTGCAGGTGCAGGTTGTTCCATGTGATAACATGGTTGAATATCACAATAATTATGTTAATTAAATTAATGCACATATATATATGGTATTGGTGGAAGGCTTGGCCTTTTGCTAAGTGATTTGTTCCGCTCGTACCGCCATTAGTTCCTTGTTACCTGTGTTATGTTTTCCATATTTTGCGCTCCTAACACGCTTGGGGTTGTTATGGGGACCCCCTTTATTATTAGGTTGAGATTAAAACTTGTCTGGCAAGACCCAACATTGGTACTACATTTTCTTAACAACTTAATTAATTGCATAGGGTCTTGCAAACCCATGGACAATCTAATCAACCCCCGGGCCAGTGCTCCTCATGAGTGTTGGTCCAAAAATGGGCTGCCTGCGGGGCCGCCTCGAGGCAACTTGAGGATTGGTTATTTTTCTCCCGTAGCTAGTCCCATCTGTCGTGTCCTGAGAACGAGATACGCGGCTCTTATCGGGTTCGTCGACACGGCGGGTGGTCTTGCTGGATTTGTTTTACCCCTATTGAATGCCTTGCGTGTGAAGTCTGACTTTCTTTGGGTTTACTCGAGGTGTTGGGCTCCTTTGGAATTGTCTATGATGATCGCGAGAACCGCGTTCGAGGCTATTCCCACGGAGTGTGGTTATTTGTGATGGACTAGTTGGAGCACCCCTGCAGGGTTAAATCTTTTCGGAAAGTCGTGCCCGCGGTTATGTGGCAACTTGGATACCAATTTAGCACCCGGTTATGGACAACTTGAAGTAAACTCTAATTAAAATTACACCAACTGTGTGAGTAACCGTGATCGTCTCTGCTCGTGAACATGAACCGAGAGAGAACATGGTGGGGTTATGATTGACGTAAGTAAGTGTTCAAGATCTCTTAGAGATCATACCAGATTCGAACGTTCTTCATAGGCCACTCATATTTATTTCATGTTGCGTAAGCTATCACCATATCATGCTTAGTGCTGCTGCAAACTAAACATCACCCTTCCTTCCTAAAGCTTAAATAGCGTTGGTACCCGGGGTACTTGATAGCTGAGTCCTCTGTGGCTCATAGTTTACTACAACAATCCAGGTACAGGTACAGATGATTATGTTCAGGATGATCTTACGCAGTTGCAATGGGAGTATGATGAGGAGAGAGGCACGATGTACATGACGTATCCGGATGAGTAGAGCACCTGGTCGTGATCTTTGGGATAGCTTGATAGTATCATTTGCAAATTCTTTTATCGTTTGATTTCGTCCGTAGTCGGACCCTGTGTTCAACTTGATGCTATGATTTGAGTGACATTGTAAGTTAGCATGTGGCGAGTGTAAGCCAACTTGTATACTCTTCTCATTCAGTATTGTATGGTGTAATGATACTATTCTTGCTAACGGCAAGATGCGCCTCTATCCCTCGCGAGGCCCTCGTGCCTTAAACGGATAGGCGCGCATCTTGGGCGTGACACAAAATCACTCTCTCATAGATTTGGCTTGGTAGAAGAGCCTGATTGGGTGGAAAACAACTTGGGGAGGCTAGAAATCAAGATTCATCTAGTTGGAGTGGAAGATCTTGATCTCAACACATGAGTAGGTGGCTATCTCTCAGAAAATGGATATGGCAAGTGTTGGTCTGTTCTGAGTGCTTCATCTACGAGTGAGAGCCTGGTGGAGGGGTATATATAGGCATCTCCAAAAATCCAACCGTTACAACATTATTTCCCAACTCAGTGAAACTGATCCAAAAACTCAGTTGCACCGACTAGTGCAAGATGTGGCAACTTTTGGCGTTTCGGTGAGACCGATATGTAACACTCGGTGGGACCAAATTGTCTAACCTAGGTCGTTAGCAAAACTCGGTGTCACCGATTCCTAAAACTCGGAAATTCTGACTTTTAGAAACAGGACAACATAAGGTTGGTCACTGATTTTGGTTTCACCAAAATGAAAGTTGGTGTCACCGAGATGCTAGGGTTTGGCTTGGGATCTGTATGAGGCAAAACTTGGTAGGGCTGAATGGAAAATTTTGGTGGCACTAAATTTGGACTTTTAGGGTTTGGAAACAATATTTTGTGGGAGAATTTCATGAGTATTTTTGGTGCTAATCTGTAAGCACTTGAGAAACCAGGTCATCATATTTACCTCATCCCCTTTTAATAGTATTGGTTTTCATATGGACTCGAAAGTGATTTCTCACAAAATGCAAAGGGTAGTCTTCAAGCTTGTTACTAGTGGTGTTCCTTGCATCTAGGGAATCTCCTCACAATCCTTTGCCAATCCATCATTGAACTTTTCCTGTAATATACTTGGTGCAAACATTATTCCAATGAAATATGTTGTTATTAATTACCAAAACAACCTAGGGAGAAGTTGTGCTTTCAATCTCCCCCTTTTGGTAACTGATGACAACATATGTCAAAGCTTCGATGAGGGTAAAACAATGAATAGCATCGTCGCTTCGATGGGGGTAAAACAATGAATAGCTCCCCCTAAATTGGTGCACTATTTTTTAATTTTCGTTTGAATGCAAATGCCCAATCGATTAGGATCACGGGTCACTCTTTCATGTCACATACAACTTGGCGGTGCACATAAATGATTTGAATGAATAAAAATGCACATAACACCAAACATAAGTGAATGATCATCACATAATATCTCAAGGATAGGAAGTAGTAGCATCATCAATCATAGCGTATGATCAAACATGACGGAGTTTAAGATAAACAAATGATAAGCCAATTGGTTTGAAACCAAGAGAGCAAACAAAAGCAGGACACTCTCTCTCTCTCTCTCGAAGCCCTATGATCTATACACTCCTCCCCCTTTGGCAACAAGTTACCAAAAAGTTCAATGCTATAGAGCTAAATGTCGCTCTGGGCATGGCCTCCTCCGATAGATCCTGGAGGAGTCGCGACAACCACGTCCGCGAAGTATTCAACAAATGTCCTCTGAGGTGGTGGAGTAGACACTTGAGGTGTAGGACTTGAAGGAGATGATGCTGATGGTCTTGACTCTGGAACTGGCACGATACAATATCTGGCTTGTCTAGTGGACTAAGTGTGTGCCTAGAAAGAAACGTCAAGATCATCATCACTAGAGCTGGGGCTAGGCATAGCATCCACTTCCTGCTTCAACTGGTTGACCATGCTGGTCAGCTCAGTCACCTTGACATCCAAGTCATGAAACTTCGTCTCCATGATCCTCTCTAGGCTTGCCTAATTCAACAGAATATTCTTGATGTCCTTCTCCATCCCTTGGATGGTGCTGATGAGATAGGTCATTTGATCGCTCTTCATCCTCGGAACATGAGCACTAGTGCCTCTTGCTGCCACTGCCTCGGCCTGTGCTTGTACCGTAGCTGAAGTGGGATGAGTAGGATCCATCACCACAACATTGTCCCCGAGTTTAGCTGGAGTGCCAGGCGTGGGCGTTCAGGTGCATATTGACTCTTTCCAACATTAGAATTGATGAGCATCTGAATATATGGAGCATATCCACAAGACCACTTTTGATCAGCAGCAGTCCTCTTGATTGTCTCTACAAACAAATCCATCGCTCTGAACCTGGTGTGGGTGTCTACATGGTGCATCATGTTGATGGAGTACCCCCTGATCATCTTTTCATCTCCTAACTTTGGCATCAAAGTATGCCTCGTGATAGTGTTGGTGGTGGGTAGTCCTGCTTGCAGGTAGTAGACAAAGCCAAACTTGTGAGTCTTCACATATGCAGCGGGGATAGGATTATACATGTTGCTCATAGAATTATGATTCATCTTGGCTTCAGAATATACGTCAAGATCTCCTTATTCAACCTTTGGGTCTCCTTATATGCTAGTCCACTCATCAATAGAAGACCGATATCTGGTGCCCTTAGTCATCCATACAATTCTTCCACCTGAATAGAAATGAGGTGTGGAATAGAATTGCATGATCATCTCATCGTTCCATGAAGTGAACTCTTTGCCAACAAATGCGTCAATATCAATGGCCTTGAAGTTCTCTAGCACGTGAGGGAAGTAATCTTCATTGTCCTTGATAAAATTCCAGTCAGCATATTTCATGTCGCTGACTGCTAGAATTTTTTCTAACAGGGAAGTCTCATACAAATCTTGCTGCTCCTTGGTGTGGAAGCAAGCATCTACATCAGTCCTTCTCCTGGTAGAACATGTATCTTCTGCTCTCCATTTCCTGAGCCCAATATCCTTTCTCTTATTCATGTCTTCTGCTAATGGATGATCATCATTGTTTTGAGGCAGATAAGGTCTTAGCTTCCTCAAAATTGTAACATCTCCCTCTTCTTCCATGGTGGAAGATCCCTTGTTCTTCTCAGAAGGAGGAATATCTCTGGTGGTCCTCTTGGGCTTGGGGGCAGTAGACTTCTTGGGAGCGGTTGCCTTAGCGTTGGAGGGTGGGTTGCTAGGCATGACATCATCCAACAACTTCTTCTTCTTGGAAAGAGGAGGGTTTCCAGCTGGTTCTTCCTCTCCCTCTTCCTCATGCTCAGCTGGATCTTCAAACATAGAAATTTGCCTTCCAATCACATGGACAATCATCTTCCTGTCTCTTGTCTTTCCAGGTTTCTTAGCCATGGACTTGATTTTCTTGGAAGTGTCCGAAGTTCCAATCCTGATAGATTTTGCTACTTGGACAGACTCGGGAGCTCTCATAGCATCTATGCTTGCATACTCCCTATTGACAGGCTTCTTGGATAAAGTGACCTCATCAGCATTTTTCCTGGCAGCAACTCTCTCCTTATTCTCTTGCTGCTTCTTGGATGTCACCTCATTAGGCACAAAGTTAGCATCTTCCTCATTTGAATTGAGATTTCTCCTGGCCCTTGTGGCCTCCTTGGGTAAATCATGAGAACTGGGGGTGCTAGGTTCTTCTCAAGAACTGCCCTCGGGATTAGTGCCTGCATTGAGATCAACACTCTCCTCTCTAAAGTTTTTCTAACTATCATCTGATTTAGACATGTTGAACTAACCCTATGAATAGATGTAGAAGAGTGGAGGGGATAAGCGTCACAAAACACAAACAATTTGCAAAAAAATGAACTCAAAATTTTAGTTTCAGAATTCTGCTATGTGCGTTTCGGTTCCACCAAGATTTAATTTTTGGAGACTCCAAGATTGACTTTCTCCTTAATGGATACTTGGACACCTTTTAGGTTTCACCTAAAAAGGTAACTCGGTCTCACCGAGAAAGTTCTCAAAAACCCTAAACCTGAATCAGTAGTACCGACTCGTTTGCACTCGATGACACCGATACGCATATAGTGGAACCCTAACCTAAAATCTTTCGTTCAGCTAATCTAATCGAGTTTTCTCGTGGATAGGAATATTGCAATTCGTGGCGTGAAGATAAACACGACCTAATGTGCAAGAATCGGAACTTGGAGCGCAAGGGGGTCGAGTTCTTACCCTAATGCGGTGAAGAACTTGCTATGACGGCAACGTCGGGCAGATTGCCATTGACGGCAGCGGACTCCAGCGGAGAGAGTGTACGGGATACAAGTTTCAAGTCCGGAGACATGAGCGGCGGTAGCAGGGGTTGCGGGAGACTGGGTGTTTGAAGAATTTTTCAATCTTGGGTCTGCGAGTATATATACCCTCCTACTGTTGGTAGAACCGATGCCAAAAATTCAGTGCCACCAAGTCTCTTAACTGCGAGAAGACAAAAAAACTTGGTGAAGCCGAGATTTTGATTTTGGTGGTACCGAGGTTCAAAAACCATATCAACCCTAGTGCTTCGGTGAAACCGAGTTTTTGTAATTGGTTACACCGAGTGGCACAGGGGAGGTTTTGGAAGTTAGCTCTTGTCGAAATGGAACTCCGAGTGCTCCTCACACGGAGGGTTCGATAAGTGCTTGCTCAAATTTTGTGATGAAGCATGCATAGAATTTGAGACAATAAAACATAGATAGCCAGATGGGGTACTTAGGCATTCTTGTATATCCAATTGGATAGAGAAATTGAAAGCCAGGTAACAACAATTAGATATCCTCAAATGAGCAAAAATATGCATACCAACATGCTCACACAATAAGATGTCAAATGAAATATGGCAAACATGCAAAACCACTCTAGTATCTACCAATCACTTTGGAGATGACATAGTATCTATATATGAGTATATTGGCTTACGAGCCAAGTAAGAATACTTGATCATAGGTCATACTCATCGTTTAAGCACAAATGGAGTTTCCACTTTTCCATAAAGCTTTTAATGTGTTGACATCTTAAGAGATGCTCCGACTCAAGTCTTAGAGTAAAGACCCCCCTTGATGTGACATCCCCCCTAAGAGGGACAAACTAAAATTGGGTTTGAGACTTCACGTAGGTGCTGTAGTAGTGAATGCTCATAGTTGATTAAAATCATCTTGAGTTCGGAGTCATCCTTGTTGTTTCATACTCTTGTCACCTACATGGGTTAGTCCCACATAAGGAACAAACACAAGGATATGTATGGACATGGAGTGAAGCTCATTTAGATGATGTATATTGATTCTTTAATTACCGTGTCCCTTGCTTACCTATGAGGAAATGTGTGACTCCTTGAACTATTGCATAAAAGGAGTTGATTGCAAATAGTTCATGCCAAATATGAATGTCAGTAAATTTTGTTGAAAGAGTCGACCCTCAAGAACCTTTCTAGTTCTTCTTCTTTGGGCCCACATCAATTTGATGGGGATCCTTGGAGTTGAAGTAGAGCTTGTAGTAGCCTTGGGAAGCCACTTGACCATGGCTTGGGATTCGTCTTCAAATGTGTCAATCTCCTCTTGAAGATCGTCCTTGCCCTTGAGCTTGTGGTCTTGTGGTGGAAGGTCATCTTGGTCTTTTGTTTCCTTAAGGAGAGTAGGCTCATACTTCTCCTTTTGGGGAACAAACTTCGGCTTGGGGTATTGACCTTCTTCCCATTCAACTCCATTGGTGTTGAAGTAGCCAATACCTTGGTTCTTCCGGTGTCCTCCATGCTTGCATACAATCTCCTCAAGTTGCTTACTTCTGACAAGACTCTTGTAGACACCTTTTTCTATAACTCCTTTTAATAAATCGTTTTCTTTCTCAAGTGTAACTTTGCTAAGAGAATAATTAGTGGAATCAATAGAACTACTAGAAGCAACATCATTGGATTTAACATGTTTATTGTTGCTACTAGACGAGGAACCTTTCTTGCCTTCGTTACTAGTTTTCTTAGGTTTAACTTGTGGAAGAAAAATAGACAAGAGTGATCATTTGGCTAGATAAGAAGAACTCTTCTTTCGAATATCATCATTGATAGCTTTAAGAAACACATGTTCTTGCTCCAAATTTAGCTTCTCGAACGTAGCTTCTCATGAGTTCTTAGAAGCTCTCTATGATCTTCTTGAGTCGATTCATGAGCTAACTTAAGAGTGTTTAGTTCTGTAGTTAGACACTCAATATACTTCTTATCATCATCACACGAATTATCTTGACTAGCATGATTATTATCAAATTCATGTTTACTAACATCACTAGTTTTATCAAAGAGCAACTCATCATCTCCAAGTAAGTCATCCTCGTCACTCTTAGAGTCAATGTATTCGGGGTGTGATACCTTGGGGACTTTAGCCATGAAGAAATTTCCACTTCCTTCATTTGGTGAATCAAATATGTCATAGGAATTAGAGGATACGAGTGCTAGTCCGGCAACACCTTCATCTTGACTATAGTCGTGGTCGGAGTGATAGCTTCTCTCGGATTGGTTGTCGGATTCGGAGCCGGAAAACCATTCACCAACATGTGCTTGATGTATTCTTCTTGTGTAGCCCTTGGTGTACTTGTCCTTCTTATCCAAGTCCTTGATTCTCCGGGAGGGTCTTCATTCACATCGATCTTCTCTACTCCTTCTCTCTCTATGAGATGACTCATCTCTTGAGCCTGTTCTTCTAGGTGACTCTTCTCTTCGTTTGTGGGGGGGGGTGCACTCATTGGAGTAGTGTTCGGGCCTTCCACAATTGTAACAATTCCGGTCACGACTAGATGAACGCTTCTCTTCATATCTTGAGTTGGAGCTTCTCTCTTTTCCTCTATTCTTGTAGAACTCATTGAATTTATTGACCATGAGGCTTATCTCTTCATTAGTAACAACGTTGTCACTTGAGGTAGCGGGAGTGTCAGTTGAAGCTTTGTGTCCACTGCTTGACTTGTTGTGAATCTATTCTTTGTCTTTGAGTGACATCTTGTGATGCCCCCATTTTGATCGTATGCTAATTGTCGTGGTTTTATCACGGCAGATGTCTGGGTGAATGGACTTAGGTTTGAGGCCATCGCTAACGGGGTGGACCCAAAGGGGTTAGTCGGGACGAAAGACACGGATTTACCCAGGTTCGGCCCCTCAAATCGAGGTAATAGCCTACGTCCTACTTGTGTCTGTATTGCTTGCGTATCGATTACAAGGTGCTAGAAGCTTGACCTAGTTCTCGATTACCTGCCCCTAAGTCGCCCCGGGTCTGCCTTTATATAAGAGGTCAAGACATCCGGTTCGTTACAATTGCTAACCGAGTCTCTCTCTATCTTCTTGACTAAGCTGTCTGTGAGTCGGCTTGCACACCCGGGTCTTCTCCGTCCGGGCCGTCGTACGGCCCACACCGTGAGCCTCCTATCTTCTTGGGCCACTTGTCTTACGGCTCATCTTTGGGCCGGCTCACGAGCCAACAACATGACCCGGAGCCTCTTCGGCGGGTCATATCCCCAACATTAGGCCCCAGGTTGAATTGAGCTTGCTCACTTCATCCTTCTCTTCCACTTTTGGCGAGTCGCCCGGAAATGACCCGGTGTGACGTCATGAGATCTGCTCACATGTCACCAAATCTTTCATTTAACTATCATCCTAAGAATCGAGGCGTCCGCCTCGGTCAAACGGTGTCATTGCCTAGATTTTCGCGCCTTCCTTAACCCCCTTTTAAATATGACCCGTGCGGGTCGGAGTTTCCCATTCTCCCACTCATGCCTCTACTTCTTCGTCTTCTTCCTGTCGCCGCCCTAGCACTTTCGAGCTTTGCTCCGGCGCCGTCCATACGTCGTGCCCAACCTTGGCCGCTGCATCACCCTGAACGTACCATAGATCCGTCCGCCTTTGCCGCGCCATCTCCGGTAAGTTTTCCTGCTCCCTAGATTGCCGCTGCCGTAGTATGGTTTTCACCGGGGCTCCGCCGCCGCCGTTCGGGCTCCAGCACCGCCATCGCAAGTGTATCTCGACGCCGCTAACGCCTTTAGAATGCACTCTTGCGCCGCCGCCACACGCGGGCCGGTCACGCGTAATGCACTGGCCACGATGGCCCCAATCCGTTTCTTTTTCCTCCGATGTTCGTCGCTAGGTCAGAATAAAATTTATTTTCTCTGCTTTTGTAGATTCGTAGATATAGTAATATCTTGAGGAATCTGTTTTTAGGACTTAGCCAATTTTTTGATCTTCCCTTTCTCTGTTGAGTCACCAAACCTCTCCGGCTCTTATCAGTCGGGTCTTCCGCTTTACCCGTAGAGCCCTTAAACCTTTAAGTCGTCAAAAACGCTTGCTTGCGCCTTGACTCATCGTGCCTTTTATCTTGCACAACACTTAAACCGCCAATATGTCTCGTGCATCCAACTCATGCAACTGGGTTGGGTCGTGCATCACAGAGGACTTTTTGTCGGATTTTGTTCATGCGGGTACTCTTCCTCCCAAGGAAGTTATTAGCTGGCGGGTCCCGGGTGATGAGACGCGGCCCAATCCTCAAGAAGGTGAAATGGTGGTATTTTCTGACCATATTGAACGAGGATTCATGCCCCCCGGCTCAAAATTCTTTCGGGACGTCCTTCACTGTTATAAGCTTCACCTGCAAGACTTGGCCCCCAACTCTGTCTCAAACATATGCAACTTCCAAGTGCTCTGTGAAGCCTACCTTCAAATCAAGCCGTCTGTGGGGTTCTTTCGAGAGTTCTTTTATGCTAACCGGCAAACTGAAGTGAAAGCCGGTCCGAGCCTAGAGCTTGGAGGCATATCCATCCAACGGTGCAGAGATATCATCTTTCCAACCACGCAGATGCCGAGTCATCCAAAGACTGGAACAAGACCTGGTTCTATTGCAAGGACACCTCTCCTGAGAATGAGCGTCCCTTGCCAGGTTATCGTCCTTCCCGGCTCACAACAACATCAGAGCTTCCTGGCTGACTATCATCTTCAGAACGTGCAAGATATGAGCCAGCCCATGCCAAGATCAAGGCTCTCATGGCCAACGGTTTAATCGGGCTGGACCTGATCCGCTGCTGGATTTCGTGGCGGATTATGCCTTTGAGCCATAGAAGCCGACTCATGTGCGAATATCGAGGCAAGTATGATAGCTCATTATGCTTCAGCCGATCCATATTGACAGAGAATGACATTACCCTCGCCATCTGGAGCCTTGTCCATGAAGCCTCCGGATCATGTAACGAAATCGGCCTGGCGCCTTTTAGTGCCAACAATCCGGCTCCCGATGTAAGTTAATCTCTTCCCATACATCTCTTAAACATTGTTTGCACTTGTTTGATTTCGTATTCACTCTCCGGGTCATTCTTATAGGCCGACTCAGACTTCTGGAAGAGGGAATATGTTGCCCCTCCGAAGAAATCCAGGAAGAAGGTCCCAACTAAGAAGGCTAAAAAATATGCCCCACGAGATAATTTGCTTGACCCGCCACCATCATCTAGCTCAGAGGTAAAGTTTCAACTGTCTTGCTTGATCTTTTACCTTCTTGTTTTATTAACACTTACTTTACTCGCAGGATGAAGTGGAAACCAGCCGTGCCAATGCTCCTGAGGTAAATTACTTTTCCTCCGGCTTAGAATGTTTCATCCCCCGAAAGTAGCGGCGGGTTATCAGAAAAGTTCCTCTTTCTCACCCTCTTGCTTATCTGGCTCCCGATTTTCTCTTAAAAAAGCAACAACAAATTGAGCATCGACAGACTCGAAGCACCGGCTCTACTGAGCTCATGTCCGGCCTACCAAACTCTCTGGCTCCAAAGAAACACCCCGCCGAGGTTTAAGTCTCTTCTTTTCCTTTGACTTTCTTTTGTAAACTTGATACTCTCTTTACCTTTCTGTTTTATTCTTTGTAGAAATCTCCTTCCTCGACGACTCTTCGGAGTCAATTCGACCACCGCCCAAGATTAATCTACTGTAAGCATTTCTTATTATGATATCTGGATATCCGGCTTTTAATATGATAGCAACATCTTCAACTGTTGATCCTTCTATTTTGTAGTGCTCAAGCTAAACATTGCAAGACCAACAAGCCTTCCTCCGGCCCAGTTATCGAAGAGCCTGAGCTCGAACAATCAGAGGAGACTCAACCAGAAGAACACCCGCCGGCTGCCTCCACAGATCCGGCCGTTGAAGATGTCATTCTGGAGAGCCCTCCAAGGGCTCCTTCAAAGCCGGCGACTCCTACCAAGACCCCTGACACTCCGGATGTTGTTATCACCGGGTCTGGTCATCAAACGCCTCTGGCTCATATGTTGACCAAACATACAGAGCCGGCTGAAACCTCAAAGAAGCTGAATTTTGACTCTTCATATGAGAAGATGACAGCTGAAGAGCTCCACGCCGGGTATATAAACCAGGTTACCACCAGTCGAGATCTGGAACTTCGGTTCATCTCTTCAATGAAGACAAAATATGAGGTACCTTTCCTTCTTACCATATCCTTACTTAGCCCCCAAGAACCGGCTTAACGTACTAAATCGTTGAGCCGGGTCTTTCTGTGACCTCTATAGATATTGTCATGTCAAATTCCCTTAAAATTGCTTTAGCTTTGTACTGTAAATAAAAGTGAACCACCAATCGTAGCCCCCAAGGACCGGCTCAAATTATATTTGAGTCGGGTCTTTAATGTAGAAATCTTGAAGACCTAATCTTAACCCCCAAGGGTCGGCTCAAATTTGATCAAGTTGAGTCGGTGCTTCCATTATTAGCATATTGAAGAGCCATAGTGTAGCCCCCAAGTTCCGGATTAGCTTCGAAGGAGATGAAACGGTATTGCATTGCATACTGACAGATCACATATACATTAGCCCCCAAGTGTCAAATATATTGCTTGCAATATGTTTGAGACATGTATTTGCTTTCAACACTCGTCCTGTATTCTGGCGGCTTATCCCGTACTTTGATGTATTGTAGGAAGCTTTGAATGAAGCCGGGTCTCAGCTGACGGATCTGAAGGCCAACCTGGCGGCTCAGCAGGAAGCCTGAAGCATTGCTGACGAAAAGTGCCAGCTTCTCTCTGAGGAGCTGGCCAATGTCACCGCTGAGCTTACCTCTTTAAAAGAGACAGCTGAATCTGAAAAGGCCGCTCTAACCAAACGAGCGGACGACGCTGAGCAGCAGCTTACAGCTGTGGCGGAGGAACTTCAAGGTCTAAAACAGCACATCGCGAAGATGTCAGCCGCCCTATTTGGTAAGTTTTCTTGTTTACTTTGTAATGTTTAACATTGCTAGTGAAAAAACTAGCGACTCATTAACTTTATCCGACTTATCCAGGTCCCAGGAGCCGGCAGTTGGCTTCTGATAGCCTTCTACCACTAAAGGCCATTTATACTTTTGCGGAACAGTTATACTGCGACGCCATCTTCACGATCAAGAGCGTGCAATACAAGGAGAAGATCCCCACTGCTCTGAAAGGGGTCTTAGAACTCTTCTCTACAATGCCCAAGCAGATAGAAGAGCTCAAGAAGTCCGCCTTCCGCCAAGGAGCCATTGCTGGATTGAGTCGGGCTCTGGCCTTCTCCCCCAAGCTAACGCCGGCTGAAATGATGGATGGTTACCCGTCTAAAAGAGATGACGGCTCAGAATTCACCGAAGAAGATTACATCCGGTGTGTCAAAGAGTCGCGCTATCTGGCCTCTGTCTTGGCGGATGAAGCTGATTTGAGCACCTATCAGGCGGCTTATGATGCAGAGGAGAAGAGGATCCGCGGGCCCCTCTACGATTGGAAAGATCTGACACCCGCCCGCAGTAAGGATCTCTTTCCTTGTGAGCTTGACGCGTCTCCGTTCCTTGAGGGGTCTTTCGTTGCTCTGGCTGACTGTAACTGGGACTTGGGAAATCACCAGATAAGGCCAGCGGAAGAACCGGAGCGGGATGAGCCGGCCAGTAGCTGAAAGTTTGACCTTTTAATCTTCTTGAGCACCGACTCATGTACCGACTCATGTAATGACCCGCCGTGAGCGGTTGAAACTTTGGCAATGCATTTTCTGAGAATAGTTTTTCTAAGCATGACTCTGCCGTTTGGTGGCTGTATACATTTTTCACCTGTTTGTATGCATTTTTCCTTCTCTCTGTGTTTCGATTTAACGTATTGTCGGCTCTCCATGAATATACTTTGAGTTTTTCTGATGAGGGGTGTCTGTGCTTGAAGACGCCATTCCTTTCTCCAGAACATTAGAGCCGGATAATCTCTTTGAAACCTTGACTTTTGCCGACCGGAGCACATGGCTCCGGCTCTTGTCAGATGAAGTCGTTAGGGAGCCGGTTGTCTTTAGGATAATGTAAGTTATACCTGACGGTAAGAAGCCTCTATCAACAACTGCGGCTTATTGATGAACCGGAACTTTTTGAGGAGAATTGCGGCTGTGTAGCCCCCAAGTGCTAGGTAGTTCTGTCTGCAGCAACCTGGGACTTATAATAGTTTTGCTCTGACCCGGCTTGGTAAGCCAGCGTGATACAATGCATGATGATGATCTTTCCTTCCTCAAAAAACTCATATGGCAGCTCTTCTACGTGGATTCGAACGGATAAACTTATACCGGTTCAGGGTCTCTGTCGAGATTGGCCATCAATTATTTGAACCGGCTCAGGGTCTCTAAGCGAGATTAGCCGTCAATTATTTGAACCGGCTCAGGGTCTCTAGGCGAGATTGACTGGTAAGAATACAGTGAACGTCGGTTGATGATGGGAGATGTAAGCTATACCCCAAGGCAAGAAGCCTCCATCGACAGCCGCGGCTAATAATTAGCCAGAGATGGCATAAAGCCGAATGTTTGAAAGAAGTAAGCTATACCCGAAGGCAAGAAGCCTCTTTCAACAGCTACAGTAGATAAGCAACTGAATTTTGGCGTAAACGCCAGTTTTTAGGGTGAGATAAGCGAACCCGTCGGTAAGAAGCCCCCTTCGACAACCGCGGTTAATAAGTAACCGGAAGTGGCATAAAGCCGGCCATTAGGGTGAGATAAGCGATACCCGTCGGTAAGAAGCCCCCTTCGATGGCCGCAGTTGATAAGCAATTGGAATTTGGTGTACACGTTGTTGTCTTAGGGTCCTATAAGCTATACCAAAGGTAAGAAGCCTCCATCAACAACAGCGCTTAATGTAACCAAACTAGGCATAAAGCCAACTGTGCAAGGGAGGAGTAAGCTATACCCGGAGGCAAGAAGCCTCCTTGCAACAGTTTATAACAGCTGGCTATGCAAAGGAGAAGTAAGCTATACCCGAAGGCAAGAAGCCTCTTTGCAACAGTGCTTAATTGGGCATATCGCCGGCTGTGCAAGGGAGAAGTAAGCTATACCCGAAGGCAAGAAGCCTCCTTGCACCAGCATAAAAGCCGATTGCGCGGGGGAGATGTAAGCTATACCCGAAGGTAAGAAGCCTCCCTGCTATGGCGCAAGGCATAAAGCCGGATCAGCCATTTTGACGGTGAGGAAACCACTTTACTTCAAGTTTTTGAGCCGAAAAAAATTTCATCTTGAATGTACAAAGGTATACATAAGAGCAGAGGCCCCGGTCTTGTGCGGGGATGCTACCTTTTACTCATGTGAACATGATATATACAATGATAGCGGCTTTCAACGCCTGCTAAGTAAAGTATGGTCACAGATGTGCGATATTTCATGGCCGCAATGTCTCTTGACCCGCGGTTTCAGACTCATCTCTGACATCAATGAGGTAATATGACCCATTGTTAAGGTTCCTGCTGATCACAAAAGGCCCCTCCCATGGTGGAGATAACTTATGCATTCCAGACTGGTCTTGAATCAACCGGAGCACCAGGTCACCTTCCTAAAACGTCCGGGTCTTTACCCTACGGCTATGATAGCATCGCAGGTCTTGTTGATAAATTGCCGACCTGGCTGCTGCTAACTCTCGTGCTTCATCCAAGGCGTCCAACGCATCTTGGCGCGCTACCTCATTGTCCGTCTCAACATAAGCCACCACCCTTGGTGAGTCGTGCCGGATGTCACTAGGTAGAACCGCCTCAGCACCGTACACCATGAAGAAAGGTGTGAAACCTGTAGATCTATTAGGTGTAGTTCTGATGCTCCATAAGACGGAAGGCAACTCCTCAACCCAACATCCGGGTGTCTGTTTCAAAGGAACCATGAGCCGTGGTTTGACACCTCTTAAAATTTCCTGATTGGCTCGCTCTGCCTGACCATTAGACTGTGGATGTGCCACGGCTGAAACATCAAGCCGGATATGCTCCTTCTCACAGAACGTTTTCATAGCTCCTTTGGATAAATTTGTTCCATTGTCAGTAATAATACTTTGTGGGTAACCAAAGCGATAAATCATCTTCTTAACAAATTGAACCGCCATAGCTGCGTAACATTTACTGACCGACTCTGCCTCTACCAACATAGTAAATTTATCAACTGCCACCAGAAGGTGTGTTTTCTTATGCTTGGATATCTTGAAGGGCCCTACCATATCAAGCCCCCAAACCGCAAACGGCCAAGTAATTGGTATCATCCTCAACTCTTGAGCCGGAACGTGAGCACGCCGGCCAAACTTCTGACAGCCGTCACACTTACGCACTAAGTCTTCTGCGTCCTTGTGAGCCGTCAACCAGAAAAACCCATGTCGAAAAGCCTTGGCCACTAAAGATTTTGACCCGGCGTGATGTCCACAGTCGCCAGCATGAATTTCACTCAAGATTTGCCGACCCTCCTCCGGTGAAATGCAGCGCTAAAAGACACCCGTCACACTACACTTATGTAACTCACCATTGATAATCGTCATAGACTTAGAATGCCGGGTGATTTTCCTGGCCAGATCCTCCTCTTGAGGTAACTCGCCGCGTGTCAGATACGCCAAATAAGGAATAGCCTAGTCTGGGGTAGCATGCAGAGCCGCCACCAATTCTGCTTCTGGGTCAGGAATAGCCAGATCCTCAGAAGGTATCTTGACAGTCGGGTGATGCAATACATCCAGAAACACATTAGGTGGTACCGGTTTTCGTTGAGAGCCTAACCGTGACAAAGCATCACCCACCTCATTCCTGCAACGATCAATGTGATCCACCTGGTACCCCTTGAAGTGATCGGCAATGATATCAACCGCCTGTCGATAAGCCGCCATCCGCAGATCCTTGGAGTCCCAAGTACCTGAAACTTGCTGAGCCACCAGATCCGAGTCGCCTAAACATCTGACCCGGCTTAAGCTCATCTCTTTAGCGACTCTGAGACCATGGAGCAGTGCCTCATACTCAGCTGCATTATTAGTACAAGGGAACATTAACCGGAGCACATAACAAAACTAGTCACCCTTGGGGGATGTGAGAACAACTCCTGCACCGGACCCCTCCAGCTACTTGGATCCATCAAAGTGTATAGTCCAATACGTGTTATCCGGTTTCTCTTTGGGGGCTTGACATTCAGTCCAATCATTTATGAAATCCACCAGAGCTTGAGACTTAATTGTTGTACGAGGAACATACTTGATGTTAAGAGGACCCAGCTCTAAGGCCCACTTGGCAATCCTCCCTGTAGCTTCTCTATTTTGAATGATGTCTCCCAACGGGGCAAAACTGACTACTGTTATTTGGTGCCCCAAAAAATAATGTTTTAACTTGCGGTTGGCCATGAAGACTCTGTATACTAACTTCTGCCAATGCGGATACCTCTGCTTAGACTCTGCCAAAACTTCACTAATGTAATAAACCAACCTTTGCACAGGATACTCCTTCCCTGCCTCCTTGCGCTCAACCACAATTGCTACACAGACCGCTCTGTTGTTAGCCGCCACATAAAGGAGTAATGGCTCTTTCTCAACCGGAGCAGCTAACACTGGCGGCTCAGTCAACTGCTTTTTAAGATCTTCAAGTGCTTCGGCCGCTGTCGTGCTCCACTTAAACCTGTCTGTCTTCTTCATCATCTGGTATAAGGGAATGGCTTTCTCCCCAAGCCGGCTTATGAACCGGCTCAACGCAGCAATCCATCCTGCAAGGCACTGAACGTCATTAATGCACGTTGGCTCCCCCAAAGAAGTGATAGCCTTAATCTTATTCGGGTTGGCCTCGATGCCCCGCTCAGAGACCAAGAAACCCAACACCTTTCCTGCTGGAACACCAAAGACACACTTCGTCGGGTTAAGCATCATCTTGTAGACCCAGAGATTGTCAAAGGTTTCTTTCAAATCCTCTAAAAGAGTTTCCTTCTTCCTGGATTTTACCACGATGTCGTCTACGTAAGCATGAACATTTCGGCCAATCTGACTGTGGAGGCAATTCTGCACACAGCGTTGGTGAGTCGTCTGGGCACTCTTGAGCCCGAAAGGCATGGAGACGTAGCAGAATGCCCCAAAAGGTGTAATAAACGTTGTCTTCTCCTGATCTTTCGTTGCCATCTTAATCTGATGATATCCTGAGTATGCATCCAGGAAGCATAAACTTTCACATCCGGCTGATGCATCAATGATTTGATCGATACGAGGGAGTGCAAAAGGGTCGGTCGGGCAAGCCTTGTTAAGGTCTGTGTAATCTATACACATACGCCACGTGTCGTTCTTTTTCAGCACTAGCACTAGGTTAGCCAACCACTCCGGGTGAAAAACTTCCACTATAAAGCCTGCGGCCAAGAGTCGGGCAACTTCCTCCCCAATAGCTTTACGTCTCTCTTCATTGAACCGTCGCAAAAAATGTTTGACCGGCTTAAACTTTGGATCCACATTAAGATTGTGCTCAGCAAACTCTCTCGATACACCCGGCATGTCAGAAGGTTTCCATGCGAAGATCTCCTGATTCTCGCGGATGAATTCGATGAGCGCGCTTTCCTATTTGGGATCCATGTGAGCCCCAATGATGAACTGTTTGGATGAGTCGCCCGGATTGAAATCTACTGCCTTGGTATCATCCGCTAAAAACTTAAGTGGCGGCTCAACTTCTGTTGTAGGCTTCTTCAGCGGGGTCATATCCTCCGAGTCAACGTTCTCCTTGTAAAATTTCAGCTCCTCCTGAGCACAACTAGCCTCTGCATATGCCGCATCTCCTTCCTCACACTCGAGAGCCGTTTTCCTGTTATCGTGAATGGTAATTGTGCCTTTTAAGACGGGCATTTTGAGTTGCAAATAAACATAGCAAGGCCTAGCCATAAATTTGGCATAAGCCGGCCTCCCAAAGAGCGCATTATAGAGACTTTTGATTTTGACCACTTTGAACCATAAGGACTCCACCCTGTAATTATGCTCATCGCCAAAAGCTACTTCCAATGAAATCCGGCCCACCGGGTATGCTGATTTACCCGGGACCACACCATGAAAGACGATGGAAGAAGGTTTAAGATCCTTGTCAAGCAACTTCATCCGCCAGAAAGTGTCATAGTAAAGGATGTTGATGCTGCTACCTCCGTCCATAAGCACTTTGTTCACCATATAGCCATTCACCTGAGGGGCCACAACTAGAGCCAGCCGGCCTGGGTCATCTACCCGCGGCGGGTGATCCTCCCGGCTCCATATTATGTCATATTCAGACCACGGCAAATATCGCGAGAGAGCCGGAGCAACTGCATTAAGCGCTCGCCTCTGCAACTTCTCGTCTCGTTTACTGTGACCGGTCGTGAATACGTGATATTGTCCAGAACTAAGCTGCTCGGGTTACTCTGAAACCCGGACTGGTTGCGCTGCTGCTGATTGTTGTTATTGCCGTTGTTGCTAGGATGTTGTTGGTGCCCCCCTTGATTATTCTGACCCGGATGCCCGTTTCCTGAACCGCCAGCACTGAATCCAGCCCCTGACCCGCCGTGGCCTGAGCCGCCAGGCGGGCCACCGCCCTGGTTATTACGCGGTTGGGAATGCTGGTTTTTTAATCTCTGCATGATAAAGCAGTCATCCCACGCATGCAACGCCGGCTTGTCAGGCGTGCTATGCTCCGGGAAAGGCTTCCTAAGTGCCTCCTCTAAATTAAAAGGGCCTCTGTTCCTTAGCCTAAACTTTCCACCCCCCTGGGGATGGTTCTGTCCTGTGTTGGTATTTGCCACTAGCTCGGATCCGCCATCAGCGCTCTTCCGCTTATTTTGATTTAAATTGTTCACAAAACCTTTTCCTTGATTGTTTTTCTTCCCTTGATTGGCTTTCTCATCATCCGAGCCTGGATCCTTGGTGTTATCTGAGTCAGCATACTTCGTCAAGGCCGTCATGAGCTCTCCCATATCCTGACACGTGCGCTTGAGTTGGCCGAGCTTCTGGTTCAATGGAACAAAATGACAGTTCTTCTCTAAGATAAGCACCGCTTGAGCCGCTGTGATCTGCTCTGAAGAGTGAATAATGGTCGACACCCGCCGGACCGAATGATGGGCCGACTCATTCTCCTGTTGAACACAGTGGTCCAAGTCGACAATAGTCATCGGCTGCTTATAGGTCCCCTAGAAATTCTTGATAAACTTCGCTCTCAGCTCCGCCCATGAGTTTATCGTGTTAGGCGGCAGACCTTTTAACCACATACGAGCCGGACCCTCAAGCATCATGATAAAATATTTTGCGCATACCGCCTCACTGACATCCAGGATCTCCATGGCCAGTTCATAACTTTCAACCCACGCCTCAGGGGGTAGATCAGCTGTGTAATTTGGAACCTTTCGAGGCCCCTTGAAATCTTTTGGCAGCCGTTCACTTCTCAGAGCCAGAGTTAAACATGGCACCCCTACGGCTCTGTTACTAACCACTCCCATTGAAACGGAAAGGGCCGGCTCTGGACAGGTTGCCGCTATCTCCGCCTCTCGTCTATCTCTCGCCTAGTCCACGAGGGCTTGTGCATCTAGAGCCGCCCGCTCGTCCTCCGGTGGTCCGCGACGTGGGTGACTGCTGGAACACGCCGGCGACTCGTAGCGCCGGCTGAAACTTCGACTAGGGAGGGGGGTGGAGTGAACCCGGCTCCGGCTGTGAGCATACCTCTCTTGCTGGGCCATGGCCGTCTGTAAATACCCAATGGCGTTTCGCACATCCTCCGCAAAGGTGCCTCATCTGGGATGGGAATTGTCTCAAGCCGGGCGGCCGCTGCCACCATGTTCTCGGCCAGGTTAGAGTAATGACCCGCTGGTGTTGGAAAAGCCCTAGGTGAGATTTGGTTATGCTGGGGTGGGTGAGTCGTCGGGCGCTCCATCGGGCGGCTCTCCGGTGCACCCGTAACCCGTCCCACGCCAGGGGTGTTAAAAAGGTTCCTTGCTTCATGACATTCTAGTAGACGGGATTGATGCCTCCTCCGGTGCACTGCGGCCGCTGACCTCTGCTCCAGCTCCAGGTGGAAAGCATCAGCCTTGATACGCTCCGCTTCTTCCTCCATCTGGGTCTTTAGCTCGGCCATCCTTTGTCGTTCCTCTGTCATCCGGCCCTTGATCCATGCCACCTCTAGATTCCTGGTTGCTTGATTATCTGGTGTTACCTCTGTGGCCATGAGAGTTGTGAGTTCGTCCATCAATTCCACTAGAACCTGAGACGGCGGCGGCGGGCTACCACCCGATGCGGCAGCTCCCGCAGTTGTGTCTCCGACAGCTGAAGCCGATCCTGCCATGAACACCGCTGCATGAACCGGGGGGCTCTGAGCATCCGCCTCAACGCCCTCTACCTCAGAATAGTTGTCATGGTAGCCCCCAAGGCCACCGTTGCTGAGCCGGTCCACTAATTCTGTCTCCCCACCGGAGGACTCATCTTCCGAGCAAACGAGAGTTCCCTGTGACCCGGATGCTTCCAGGTCCATGCCTTGAGTGAAGCCCACGAGAACGTGCTTTTGACCTGGACGGGCATGGGCGGGCTGTATAACACGCGTAGATTGGAGAAGCCGAGCCGGCTCGACGATGTTGGTGCAGACGTCCGGCCCAGGTGTAGATCCATCAACCTTTCCGATGAAAACCTGGATCCCTCCGAACGGAACCCGGAATCCATACTCCACAGAGCCAGCATCAAGCCCCCAGCCGGCGTCGTCGATGTAGAGCCGGCCATGGCGACTCTTGCTCATCCTTCCGACCACGTATCCTTCGAGCCCTGGGAGAGAGCCCTTTGAGAACTCAACACCACCAAGTGCTAGCCCCACGGTGGGCGCCAACTGTCGTGGTTTTATCACGGCAGATGTCCGGGTGAACGGACTTAGGTTCGAGGCCACCGCTAACGGGGTGGACCCAAAGGGGTTAGTCGGGACGAAAGACACGGATTTACCCAGATTCGGCCCCTCAAATCGAGGTAATAGCCTACGTCCTGCATGTGTTTGTATTGCTTGCGCATCGATTACAAGGAGCTAGAAGCTTGACCTAGTTCTCGATTACCTGCCCCCTAAGTCGCCCCGAGTTTGCCTTTATATAAGAGGTCAGGACATCTGGTTCGTTACAATTGCTAACCGAGTCTCTCTCTATCTTCTTGACTAAGCTGTCTGTGAGTCGGCTTGCACGCCCGGGTCTTCTCCGTCCGGGCCGTCGTACGACCCACACCGTGAGCCGCCTATCTTCTTGGGCCACTAGTCTTATGGCTCATCTTTGGGCTAGCTCACGAGCCAACAACATGACCCGGAGCCTCTTCGCGGGTCATATCCCCAACACTAATCGTACATGCAAATGTGCACGACCAAGATTATGGACTCACGGGATGATATCACAACACAACTCTAGGCACAAATTAAAGTCATACAAGTTTCATATTACAAGCCATGGGCCTCGATGGCTCGAATACAAACGAGTCAGTGGAAGCAATAATATATGAGTACAGACATAATTAAACAAGTTTTCCTTAATAAGGTTAGCACAAACATAAGCAACCGATCAAAAAGGCAAGGCCTCCTATCTGGGAGCCTCCTATCCTACTGTTGGTCAGGGGCAGCCTCCACGTAGTATCAGGCTCCATCGGGTGTAGTAGTCATCAGTGAGATCATACGACTCCTGTGCTCCATCATCTGATCACAGTAATCGTATCGTGGGGAAAAGGGGAGAAAAGCAACCGTGAGTACTCATCCAAATTAGTCACAAGACTTACATGACATCTATGCTAAGTATGCAACATTATGAAAGGGATGGGGCTATATCTTTGGACTGACTGCAGAAATGCCAGAATAGACGGGAAGACCTAGTCCTATCAAAGACTAGCATCTTCGGTGTCTTGCGGTATTACAAGAGGGTGGATTAGCATATTATAAGTAGTAAGTTATATAAGTACCTCCCAGAGATTCTTTCTCGACTCCCTACGAGAAAGCAATCTCGGAGCCAACATTTCATTTTAAAGTCACCATTCTAGTTGTATTAGATCGGGATATAACTCCGAGCATCCGTTACCATGGACATGACTATTTGAATAGATATACTTCCCTGCAGGGGTGCACCAACTTGCTCAACACGCTCTATTAACTCTAGCCGGACACAATTTCTAGGTCATACCTGGCCTCGGCTGATCGACACGTTGTAGTCCTACCTAGACTGAATAAAGAGGCCACACGCTGGCCTACATCCTAATTGCGAAGGGTTCATGGGCCAATCTCCCTTTACAATCCTGCGTGTTGTGAAGACTACCGGTGTTAGTCCGGGCATCTCTTAATACAAAGACGATGCTTATGCGGGTCACCTGGGCGCGTGCTGCTCAACCGTGACGTCTCAAGAGCTTTCGTGCGGATGCACAACATAGAGTGCCCATACTGATTCCCGCATGGTGGTTGGTGCAAAACAGGTTAGAGGCTTCTCAGATCACATATCCAAACTCATTAATGTTTTGTTAGCTGCGATGATAATCAATGATCCATGATATGTGGTCCCGTTGCCCCGTCTCGAGGACTTACATCAAGGGCCAAGAATGCCCTGCCATTCCTTGTCATTTTTACACAAGCACCCTCCAGGTCATCCTAACCTCAACCTAGTTCTATAGTAAAGTTAAAGTAACCGTGTGTCCATAACATCAAGGGGGAACCCGAGGAGTCACCCTCGATGGATCCCACTCGATGTAATCATCAAGGTGACCAGAGAGGAATCACTCTCGATGGTTCGCGCTTGAGGTGTTGCACGACAGAGTCATTATTGGAAGTGGTGAAGGAGGAATCACCCTCGATATCCACGACCGGCTGGCTATAGTAGAGAGTTAGCATTAGGAGTACATTACGAGGTGTCACCATCGGTACTCGATGGTAGCTCTATAGAGTCGTACAACTAAGGGGATGATGTGATGTGTCGGGTTCAGGCTTGTCGATCATGTTGACCGAGTCTTCGAGTCGTCGATGATGAAGCAGGGGCAACAAGGACAAGGTCGGGTCACTAGGGGATCACTAATCAACCTATACCAAGAATTTAGTATAATAGTAAGGTACAACAACAATTTAATAAAAACTGGTTGTGCGTCAGAATAGGAGCTGTCCACAACAGTAGCAAAATCTAATGCAAGCGTGAGAGAGAAAGAATTGTGCGATATTGGAATGATCAAGGGGGGTTGCTTCCTTGGATACTCTGCGGCAAGTGGCTACACGTCGGCAGCGTAGTCCTACCAGGTAGCAATGTCGGGCCCAGTGTCTACCGGAGAGAAGATGGGGAAGAAGCAATAAATATAAAGCAATCAGATGCATCATGATACATTACATGACAACATGCAGTGCTAGGGGTGACCTAACATAGTGCTACACATTACAAACAGAGCAGGAAAATATATGACGATATTTCCCGGGTCTGGGGCTTTTATCGCACAAATGAATCAGCGGGGAGAGTTCCATGTTCATCATGCTAGGGGCATGTGACACGTGAACCAGCACCATATTCGGATTCGTTGGATTTTTCCGAGCAACTATAATATATAAATTATTTTTATCTAACTTACGACTTATTTTATATTAATTTTTGAAGTTTAAATAATATTATGTAATTGTTTTAATTGATTAATACGAATTAAACAACAAAAAGCTATGTGCACCCACTTTTGTACCCAACATGAAAGGCTTAGAGGCTGACGGTGGGACCAGGTCAATTGTCCAGTCAGGAGTTAATTGGTCAGCTTTGAGTGGTCAAAAGGTCTAGGGTGGCCCACATGTCATGGAACGTTTTCTTTACTAAAGTGTTAAACAGTGATGCGGCCCTCTTGTCATTGTCTATTAGACTAATTAACATTTCTTTAATTAGTCCACTAACTAATCCTAGTAACTATTTTTATATTTCTTTTATTTTATATATTTATTTTAGGGGTGGCCCCACCTATCAGTGGCCCACTGCCCCCACTCTCGCACACACACTGCACACAAGCGCACGCATGGCCGCTCGGCCAACAGCAGCAACAACCGCCAGCGAGGAGGGGCGGGCCACGCGCGGGGCGAGGCGCGGCTATGGCGGTGGCCAGTAGTGGCCGAAGGCGGGTTCGGGGTTGGGCGTGCGCGGGTTGGCAAGGCTGTAGGCGACGGCGACAGGAGCAACCATAGGGCAGGCGCGGGGCAGCAGGGGCGCGTGAGCGCAAGGAACGACCAGGCATGGGTCGCGCATGGGCGGGCGCACACGGGGTCGCGGTAGGCATGCGGGAAGAGCGGTCGTGGGCGCGCCCGTGGGGGATGAACGGGGGGAGAGGGGGAGAGGGGGGAACAAGCCCGGTCCTCACCGGTGTGGCAGAGAGGAGGGTCGACGAGGCTTGGTGGAGCCATTGCGGAGGCGGTCAAAGACGGCAACGGGGCGGTCTGTGTTGGGGCGGCACCCTTGGGCGAGCTCGAGCTCGAGCTCGGGAGGGAGAACAGGGGTGAAGGGGGGAGGTTAGGGTTTTGAGGGGGTCATCGATGCCTTATAGGCCGTAGGCGGCCGACGCGTGGCCTGGGGGCGTGGCGGGCATCGGGGCATCCACCTCCCCCTTCCCGTGTAGCGGGAGGAAGAAGACAAGGGGAGGGTGATGAGCTGGGTGGGTGGCTTAGCCCAGGGCGGAGCAAGGGGTGTTTCTCCTTTTATTTTACTTTAATATTTTACTTTTATTTATTTACGTTTTGTATTTATTTTTAATACCAAATAACTTTTGTAAATTATGGATCTGGTCCAATATTGGTATTGCAATATTTGATACTGCCACAAAAAGTCTGGAATGCTTTAGAGTTGTTTGGAATTTACATAATTTAAATGGCATCCAATTTATTGTTTTGGCCTCTCTTAAAATTGTTTTAGGGATTTTAAATACTTACAAAAATATTGGTTCTTATTTTATAAATACTTAAGGAATATTTGTAACACAACCATGATTCTAGTTTTCGGTTTGTGGGTTCCTTATTTCACCTTTTAGTTGAATATTGAAATTCAAAAGGGAATTTGAAATGAGATATGATTCAACTGTCATCAAACACTATTTACCAAAATGGATTAGCTTAATCTTGGCCATCACTATACTTGATTACATGGGTTACTATAGCTGATAATCCATGGGTGTTACAACTCTCCCCACTAAAAGCAATTCTCGTCCCAAGAATTAAGAGGTAGAAGGGAGAAGATCGAGGTTTTTTGCCTGAAGGTTTTCCTCGCATTCCCAAGTGGCTTGATCTTCAGAATGATTTGACCAGTGTACTTTGAAGAACTTGGTAACCTTCTGACGGGTTCGACGTTCAGCTTTTTTAAGAATGCGGATGAGATGCTCTTTGTAAGTGAGATCATCTTGCACTTCGATCAAGTCAGGATCCACTTCACGGCATGGGTCCTTGAAGCATCAACGAAGTTGCAACATATGGAAGACATCGTGGACATGAGAGAACTTTGGTGGCAGCTCCAATATGTAAGCCACATATCCACGTCTTTCCAGCATGCGGAAAGGACCAACGTAGAAAGGAGCTAACTTGCCCTGGACTCCGAACCTATGAGTGCCCCTCAGGAGTGACATGCAAATAAGCTTGATCACCGGGTTGATAGGTTGAACCCCGTTGCTTATGGTCATCATTGCTCTTCTAGCGGGACTGGGCCACCTTGAGATTATCCCGGACAATGCGGACTTGCTCTTCAGCTTGTTGCGTAATGTTTGGACCAATGAGTTCTCGTTCCATAGTTTCTAACCATTTCAGAGGGGTTCGGCGCTTACGTCCATATAACACCTCAAAGGGAGACATCTTTAAGCCTGCTTGATAGTTGTTGTTCTATAAGAATTCAACATACAGGAGAGATTCTTCCCACTTCTGGCCGAAAGAGATAACACGAGCCCAAAGCATGTCTTCGAAAATTTGATTGACTCGTTTGACTTGGCGTTGGGATTGGGGATGGTAAGCAGTGCTCCAGGTTATATGAGTTCCCATTACCTCTTGGAAACTACCCCAGAACTTGGAGGTGAACATACTGCCACGTTCTGAACTAATTTCCTTCGGAATGCCGTGGAGTGAAACAATTATGGAGATATATAAGTTTGCTAATTGACTAGAACTTATTGTCTCCTTGACTGGTAGAAAGTGTGCGACTTTTGAGAATTGGACAGTGGCCCACTGACAGGCATCATGGCATCCACCTCCCCCTTCCCCTATATCGGGAGGAAAAGACAATGGGGGTTGAGGTGGGACGGGTGGTCTTAGCTCAGAGAACGCAGGGGGTTTCTCCTTTTATTTTACTTTACCGCTTTAGTTTTATTTATTTCCATTTTGTATTTATTTTTAATACCAAATGACTTTTGTAAATTATGGTATCTGGTCCAATATTGGTATTGGAATATTTGATACTACCACAAACAGTTTGGAAGGCTTTGGAGTTGTTTGAAATTTACATAATTTGAAAGGCATCCAATTTATTATTTTGGCCTTTGTTTTAATTATTTTAGAGATTTTAAATACTTACAAAATGTTGGTTCATACTTTATAAATACTTAAGGAATATTTGTAACCCAACCATGGTTTTAGTTTTCAGCTTTGTGAATTCCTTATTTCACCTTTTAATTGAATATTGAATTTCAAAAGGGAATTTGAAATGAGATATGATTCAAATGTGATCAAACACAATTTAGCAAAATGGATTAGCTTAATCTCGTCCATCAGTGTAGTTTGATTACACGGGTTACTATAGCTGATAATCCACGGGTGTTGCACATCTCATGAGTGACAATCCTACCAATGACTTTTGTGGGCTTGAGATCTTTGTAGGTTGGCGTCATTCGGATCAATGTGCACACGGTGTCATACTTTCCATCCAAGGCTTTAAGGATCTTCTTGAGGATGAATTTTCGGTCATCTCTTCACTTCCTAAGCGGGCAATCTTATTTGTGATGAGAGCAAGCCTAGAGTACATTTCCGTGACTCCTTCACCACCCTTCATCTTGAACTTGCCAAGTTGACTTTGTAGCATATCCAACTTAGATTCCCTGATGGATTCGGTACCTTCATGCATATCAACTAAAGTATCCAAAATTTCCTTTGCATTCTCAAGACGACTAATCTTGCTGAACTCTTCGGGGCATAGGCTGTTGAATAGAATGTCGCGGGCTTGAGTATTGTATCGCAACATCTTCAATTCTTCCACGGTCACTTCACGATCCGGTTCCTTTCCATCACCAAAGAATTCACTTTGCAATCCAACACGAACAACATCCCAACAACGGGGTTATGACCAAGAATATGCATTTTCATTTTGTGCTTCCAACTAGCAAAGTTTGTACCATTAAAACATGGACCTCTATGGTGATAATTTCCCTCACTAGATGCCATACTCTTCTAGGTTCTGAAACCAATGCAATGGATACCAAAGCTCTGATACCACTTGTAGGATCTGAAGTATGTCTAGAGCAGGGTGATTAGACTAGTTGACCAAATAAAATCTAGCATTTTCCCAATTTTAGTTGTTGGCAAGTTTTATCAATTGTAGCATGTCAAACACACCCTACACATGCATGTCTCAGAGTATAGCAGCGGAAAGTAAAAACAAGCACATGAAAGTAGAGGTAAGGGATAGGAGAACCGAACGTAATTGGAGACACTAAGATTTTTCCTACGATTCCTATAGGTGGTGCTATCGCATGTCCATGCTGATGGAGACTTCAACCCACGAAGGGTAACGGTCGCGAGATTCCATGGAGGGTCCACCCATAAGGGTCCACAAAGTAGCAACCTTCTGTATTCCATCACAGCTTCCGTCCATGAAGGACTAGCCTCACTATGGGTAGATCTTCACGAAGTAGGCGATCTCCTTGCCCTTACAAACTTCTTAGTTCAACTCCACACACGAAGACGGGCGCTGTCAAGCGACACCCAATCAATCTAGGAGACACCACTCTCAAAAAGGTAATAGATGTGGTAGTATGATGAACTTCTTGCTCTTGCGCTTCAAAACATAGTCTCCTCAACACTCAATCACTCTCTCATAGATTTGGCTTGCTAGAAGAGGTTGATTGGATGGAAAGGAACTTGGGAAGGCTAGAAATCAAGATTCATATGGTTGGAGTGGAAGATCTTGATCTCAACACATGAGTAGGTGTCTCTCTCTCAGAAAACGGATATGGCAAGTGTTGGTCTGTTTCGAGTGCTTCCTCTACGAGTGAGAGGCTCGTGGAGGGGTATATATAGGCATCTCCAAAAATCCAACTGTTACAAAATTATTGCCCAACTCGGTGAAACCAATCCAAAAGCTCGGTTGCACCAACTAGCGCAAAATGTGGCAACTTTTGGCATTTCGGTGAGACCGGTATATAATACTAGGTGGCACTGAATTGGCTAACTTAGGCAGTTACCAAAACTTGGTGTCACCGATTCCTATAATTCAGAATTTCTGATTTTTAGAAATGGGGACAACAGAAGGTTGATCACTGATTTGGGTTTCACCGAAATGAAAGTTGGTGTCACTGAGATGCTAGGGTTTGGCTTGGGATCTGTTTGATGCAAAACTCGATAGGGCCGAATGGAAAAAGTTGGTGGCACCAAATTTGGACTTTTAGGGTTGGACATAATATTTTGTGGGAGAATTTCATGAGTATTTTTGTGGCTAATCTCTAAGCACTTGAGCAACTAGTTCATTATATTTACCTCATCCCCTTTTAATAGTATTGACTTTCGTATGGACTCAAAAGTGATTTCTCACAAAATGCAAAATGTAGAGTCTTCAAGCTTGTTGCCGATGGGTGTTCCTTGCATCTAGGAAATCTCTTCACAATCCTTTGCCAATCCATCATTGAACATTTCCTGTAATATACTTAGTGGAAACATTAGCCCAATGAAATATATGTTGGTGTTAATTACCTAAACCACCTAGGGAGAAGTTGTGCTTCCAGATATGTGCGGCATGTTGGGGACCAAACTACGATCATAATCTAGAGCGATCCATGGCTACTTAGACCGTGGTCGAGGAGGGTGCTTACTCCGAGAGGAGGAAACCTGATGGAGCTTGTTAGTGACCTGATCAGCCCTATTACATGCCTGGGATGAGGTGTTGGTACGGGACACCTTCTGGAGTGCGAATGCGGCCACCATCTTACAGATACCGATCTGGGAGGGGGTTCAAGACTTTATAGTGTTGGGGATATAACCCCACGGTGAGACCCGCCCTGATGGCTCCAGGTCACACCAGGTGGCTCGTGCACCAGCCCAAGAGTGAGCCGTGAAGACTTAAGGCCCAAGACGCTTGGCGACTTAGAAGGATGGGCCGGAGTGTGGCCCAGATGGAGAAGCCCCAGGCGTGTAAGCCGCCCGGGGACCACTTGATCCAGAAGGGCAAGAGAAGGTAGAGATATACTCGGACATGTAATGAGAGTCGGTTATAACTTGTATGACACGTGGTCTTCACCTCCTATATAAAGGCGAGACCCGGGGAAACTTAGAGATCGGGTTATCGAAAGCTAGGTCAAGCAATAGCTCCCTTGTAATCGATACAGCAAGCAATACAAGAGCAAGCAGGATGTAGGTTGTTACCTCATCTTGAGGGGCCGAACCTGGGTAAACTCGCGTCCTTCGTCCCAATCAACCCCTTTGAGTCCATCACGCTAGCAATGGCCTCGACTCCAAGTCCGTTCACCCGGACATCTGCCGTGATAAAATCACAACATTTGGTGCCCACCGTGGGGCTTGCGCTCGGTGGTGTTGAGTTCTCAAAGGGTTCTCTCCTAGGGCTCGAGGGATACATGGTCGGAAGAATGAGCAAGATTCGCCGCGGCCGACTCTACATCGCCAATGCCGGCTGGGGGCTTGATGCCAGCTCTGTGGAATATGGATTCTGGGTTCCTTTCGGCGGGATCCATGTTTTCATCGGCAGGATTGATGGATCTACGCCCGGGCCGGACATCTGCACCAACCTCGTCGAGCCGGCCCGGCACGCGCAGCCCGCCCGTGATGTGCAACCCGCTCGTGTTAACCCGGGCCGGAAGCACATCTTTGTGGGTTTACTCAAGGTATGGATCTGGAAGCTTCTGGGTCACAGGAAACTCTTGTCCATTCAGAAGATGAGTCTTCGAGCAGAGAGACTGAGTCGATTTACCAGCTCTACAATGGTGGGCTCGGGGGCTACGACGAGCTGTGCCTTGAGTCGGACGCTCTCGGGCCGTCGGTTCATGCTGCTGTGTTCATGGCAGGATCGGCCCCAGGTAAGAGCAATACAGCCGCGGGAGCGGCAACCTTGGGCGTTGATCCGCTGCCGCCGACTCAAGTTCTTCTGGATCTAATGAACGAGCTCGCGGTCCTGATGGCCACAGAAGTTATGCCAGATAATCAAGCCGCCCGGAACCTAGAGATCGTGAGACTCAAGGACCAGATGGCGAAGGAGCAACAGAGGATAGTGGAGCTGAAAGTCCAGATGGAGCAAGAGGCAGAACGGATTAAAACAGATGCTTTCCGTCTTGGGCTGGAACAGCAATCGGCGGTTGTTGTACATAGGATGAGGCATCAATCCCGCTTACCAGAATGTTATGAGGCTAGGAACCTCTTCAAAACGCCAGGAACAGGACGAACAGTGGATACACCTGTAAGCCGCCCGGCGGCTCGACCAATGTCTCACCTGGCCCGACAAAACCAGGCCTCACCAGTGATCTTTCCAACACCGGCGGGTCATTATTCTAACCCGGCCAAGAACATGGTGGCCGCGGCCACCCGGCTCGAAACAATTCCTATTCCGGATGAAGAACCTTTTGCGGAAGAGGTATGGAATGCCATTGGATAGCTCAGACGACGATGGCCCAGCAGGAGAAATATACTCACAGTCGGAGCTGCGTGCATTCAACCCCTCTCTCCAGCCGGAGCTTTAGCCAGTGCTATGAGTCACCGGCGGTTTCTAGCAGCGATCGGCAGAGAGGACCTCCGGGGGACGATCAGGCGGCTCTAGATGCGCAAGCACTCATAAACCGGGCGAGAAACCAGCAAGAGGTGGCAGCTTTGGCCACGGCGACTCACCAAGAGCCCACGCCCTCTGTATCAGTAGGAGCGGGAGTAACTGCCAGAGCCATGGGAGTGCCATGCTTACCGCCGGCTCTGCGAAGTGAACGGTTGCTGAAGGATTTCAAAGGACCTCACAAGGTTCCGAATTACATTGTTGACCTGCCTCCGGAGGCCTGGATCAAAAGTTATGAGCTGGCTATGGATATGTTAGATGTCAGTGAGGCGATGTGTGCTAAGTACTTCATCATGATGCTTGAAGGTCCGGCTCGCACGTGGTTAAAAGGGTTGCCACCCAACACCATCAATTCGTGGGCTGAGTTAAGGGAAAGGTTTATAAAAAAATTCAAGGGACTTGCAAGCAGCCTATGACCATCGTGGATCTCTATCATTGCGTCCAACAGGAGGGTGAGTCAGCTCATCATTGGGTCCAACGGGTGTCGACCATCATCCACTCGTCTGAACAGATCACGGCGGCTCAAGCAGTGCTGATCTTAGAGAAGAACTGTCACTTCGTTTCGCTGAAGCGGAAGCTTGGCCGGCTCAAGCGTACGTGTCAAGACATGCGAGAGCTCATGAAGGCTCTCACAAAATATGTTGATTCCGATAATACAAAGGATCCAGGCTCTAATGAGGAGAAGGCCAGCCAAGGTAAGAAGAACAATCAAGGCAAGGGTGTGGCAAACAATGGCAACTAGAGTAAGCGGAAGAACCCGGTTGGCGGGTTAGAACTGGTGGCCAATGCAAGCACTAGCCAGAATCATCCTAAAGGCAACGGGAAGTTCAGGACGCCCTTTAATAAAAATAGGACTCCTTTCAATTTGGAGGAAATGCTCAAAAAACCCTGTCCTGAGCACAGCCAGCCCGGCAAGCCTTCGGCAAACACATAGGGTGATTGCCATATCATGTAGAAGTTCAAGAATTATCACGTGCAGCAACACAACCACCTAGGCAGTGATCCGCCCGGCGGGTCAGGAGACGGATTTGGAGCTGGCGGCTCAGGATCTGGTCATCATGGTCAGGGCAACCAAGGAGGACATCCGCAGCACTCTAGAAACAACAGCCATCAGCAGCATAACCAGTCTGGGTATCAAAGTAATCTGAAGCAGCTCAGTTCGGGTCAGTATCATGTTTTCACGACCAGCCTTAACAAGCGAGATCAGAAGTTGCAAAAGCGAGCGGGCAATCGAGTTGCGTCGACTCTGCCACAGTACTTGAAGTGGTCTGAATATGATATAACGTGGAGCCAGGAGGACCACCCACCGCGTGTGGATGACCCGGGGCGGCTGGCCTTAGTTGTTGCCCCCCAAGTGGGAGGGTATATGGTTAATAAGGTACTTATGGATGGAGGCAGCAGCATCAACATCCTCTATTATGATACCTTCCGGTGGATGAAGCTGCTTGACAAGGATCTTAAGCCCTCATCCACCGTTTTTCATGGTGTGGTGCCAGGCAAGTCGGCTTATCCGGTGGACAGCATTTCCTTGGAGGTCGCTTTTGGTGACGAATATAACTACAGGGTGGAGTCCTTGTGGTTTGAAGTGGTCAAGATCAAGAGCCCTTACCATGCGTTGTTTGGGCGGCCGACTTATGCTAAGTTCATGGCTAGGCCCTGTTAAGTCTACTTATAGCTCAAGATGCCTGGGTTAAAGGGTACAATTACCATCCATGGTGATCAGAATACGGCTTGAGTGTGAGGAAGGAGATGCGGCTTATGCAGAATCCAGTTGTGCTCAGGAGGAGCTGAAATTTTACAAGGAGAACGTTGACTCGGAGGATATGACCCCGCTGAAGAAGCCTACAACAGAAGTTGAGCCGCCACTTAAGTTTTTAGCGGATGATACCAAGGCAGTAGATTTCAATCCGGGCGACTCATCCAAACAGTTCATCATTGGGGCTCACATGGATCCCAAATAGGAAAGCGCGCTCATCGAATTCATCCGCGAGAATCGGGAGATCTTCGCATGGAAACCTTCTGACATGCCGGGTGTATCGAGAGAGTTTGCTGAGCACAATCTTAATGTGGATCCAAAGTTTAAGCCGGTCAAACATTTTTTGCGACGGTTCAATGAAGAGAGACGTAAAGCTATTGGGGAGGAAGTTGCCCGACTCATGGCGGCAGGTTTCATCGTCGAGGTTTTTTACCCGGAGTGGCTTGCTAACCCAGTGCTGGTGCTTAAGAAACACGGCATGTGGCGGATGTGCGTGGATTATACAGACCTCAACAAAGCTTGTCCGGCTGATCCCTTTGCTCTCCCTCGTATTGATCAGATCATTGATGCTACCACGGGGTGTGAAAACTTATGCTTCCTAGATGCTTATTCAGGATATCATCAGATCAAGATGGCAGTCAAGGACCAAGAAAAGACGGCTTTCATTATGCCTTTTGGAGCCTTCTGTTATGTGTTTATGCCTTTCGGGCTCAAGAGTGCCCAGGCGACTTATCTACGCTGTGTGCAGAATTGCCTTCGTAGTCAGATTGGGCGGAATGTTCATGCTTATGTGGACGATATTGTGATCAAATCAAGGAAGAAGGAGACCCTTTTGGACGACTTGAGGGAAACCTTTGACAATCTTCAGATCTATAAGATGATGCTTAACCCGACCAAGTGTGTATTTTGTGTTTCGGCTAGCAAGCTCTTGGGATTTCTGGTTTCTAAGCGCGACATTGAGGCTAACCCGGATACAATCAAGGCTATCACCTCCCTGGCAGAGCTGGCTTATATTAACGATGTTCAACGCCTAGCGGGGCGGATCGCCGCGTTGAGCCGGTTCAAAAGCCGTCTTGGGGAGAAAGCTATCCCCTTATATCAGATGATGAAAAAGACAGACAATTTTGTCTGGAGTACGGCAGCGGGTGAAGCATTTGAGGCGCTCAAGAAGCAGCTCACTAAACCGCAGGTATTAGCTGCTCTGGCTAAGAAAGAACCTCTGCTACTGTACGTGGCGGCTAAAAACCGGGCGGTCAGCGCCGCAATTGTGGTCGAGCGCAAGGAAGCCGGGAAGGAGTACCTGGTTTAGAGGTCGGTGTATTATATCAGTGAGGTCCTAATAGAGTCCAAGCAGAGGTATCCACATTGGCAGAAGCTAGTGTACGGGGTGTTCATGGCCAATCGCAAGTTAAAGCACTATTTCCTAGGGCACCAGATCACCGTGGTCATCTCTGCTCCATTGGGGGACATAATTCAGAACAGAGAAGCAACTGGTAGGATTGCTAAGTGGGCATTGGAGCTAGGACCTCTCAATCTAAAATATGTGCCTCATACGGCTATCAAGTCCCAGGCCCTTGTGGATTTTATAAACGACTGGACAGAGTGTCAAGCTCCCGAGGAAAAACCGAATAACACATACTATACTATACACTTTGATGGGTCCAAGCAGCTGGAAGGATCAGGGGCAGGAGTTGTTTTGACATCTCCCAAAGGTGATAAGTTTTGTTATGTACTCTGGCTGATGTTCCCTTGCACCAACAATGCGGCTGAATATGAAGCCCTGCTTCATGGTCTCAGGGTGGCCAAGGAGATGAATTTAAGCCGGGTAAGGTGTTTGGGCGACTCAGATCTTGTGGCTCGGCAAGTTTCAGGCACTTGGGATTCCAAAGACCTGCGGATGGCGGCTTATCGTCAAGCGGTGGATGTCATTGCTGGTCACTTCAAAGGGTATCAAGTAGATCACATTGATCGTTGCAGGAACGAGGCGGATGATGCCTTGTCAAGGTTAGGCTCTTAGCGAAAGTCGATGCCGCCCAATGTCTTTCTAGATGTCTTACATCACCCGACTATCAAGTTACCTTCAGAGAAATATTTGGCTATTCCTGACCCAGAGGGGCAATTGGTGGCGGCTCTACATACCATTACGGATTGGATGGTGTCGTACCTGACCTATTTGACTCGGGGCGAGTTACCTGCTGATGAAAATCTGGCCAGACAGATCACCCGGCGGTCTAAGTCCATGACAATAGTTAATGGTGAATTGCACAAGTGAGAGTTGCTGGGGTCTTCCAACGATGTGTATGACCAGAGGAGGGTCAGGAAATCTTGAATGAAATTCATGTTGGAGATTGTGGACATCACGTCGGCTCAAAATCTCTGGTGGCCAAGGCTTTCCGGCACGGCTTCTTTTGGTTGACGACTCACAAGGATGCAGAGGATCTGGTCCGTAAGTGTGACGGCTGTCAAAAATTCGGCCGCCGTGCTCATGTTCTGGCTCAAGAATTGCGGATGATACCAATTACTTGGTCGTTTGAAGTTTGGGGGCTTGATATGGTTGGACCTTTCAAAAGGTCCAAGGATAAGAAAACGCACCTCTTGGTGGCGGTTGATAAGTTCACCAAATGGGTAGAGGCTGAGGCGGTCAGCAAGTGTGACGCGACTACGGCGGTTCAGTTTATCAAAAAGCCGATCTACCGTTTTGGTTACCTTCATAGCATCATCACGGACAATGGCACAAACTTATCCAAGGGGGCTATGAATTTTATTTTTTTGCGATGAGGAGCACATCCGGCTCGACGTTTTGGCGGTTGCTCATCCACAGTCCAACGGTCAGGCAGAACGGGCTAATCAAGAAATCTTGAGAGGTATCGAGCCATGGCTTATGGTCCCTTTACAGCGGACGCCGGGTTGTTGGGTGGAAGAATTGTCATCCGTCTTATGGAGCATTAGAACTACCCCCAATAGATCCACAGGGTATACACCTTTCTTCATGGTTTGCGGTGTAGAGGCCGTGTTACCAAGTGACATCCGGCATGACTCGCCACGAGTGGCGGCTTACATTGAGACGGATAATGAGACGGCACGTCAAGACGTGTTGGATGCTTTAGAGGAGGAACGAGAGCTGGCGGTTGTCCATTCGGCGATTTATCAACAAGACCTACGTCGCTATCATAGCCGCAGGGTCAAGACCCGGACATTTCAAGAGGGCGACTTAGTGCTACGGCTGATTCAAGACCAGTCAAATATGCATAAGTTATCTCCTCCATGGGAAGGACCTTTCGCGGTCAGCAGAATCTCGACAACGGGTCATATTACCTCATTGACATCCGGGACGACTCAGATACTTCGGGTCAGGAGACCCGCCGGTCGTGGAACATAGCCCATCTACGGCCTTATTACACTTAAAGTTGTTGGGAATCACCATTCTACACTATCATTTGTACATATCATATTTATATATGAATAAAATAGCATCCCTGCAAGCCGGGGCCTCTGCCGTATCGCATATCTTCATCGATGCAAGAAAAAATCCAAAAACATTGGTTGTCGAAGGGGGCTTCTTACCTTCGGTATCGCTTATCTCACCCTAACAGCCGGCTTTATGCCAATCCGGTTAACATGTTAGCCGCGGTTGTCGAAGGGGGCTTCTTACCTCCGGGTATCTCTTATCTCACCCTAACAACCGGCGTTCGCGCCAAAAATGTTGACAAGTCAACATTGGCTGTCTAAGGGGGCTTCTTACCTTTAGGTATCGCTTATCTCACCCTAACAGCCGGCTTTATGCCAATCCGGTTAACATGTTAGCCGCGTTTGTCGAAGGGGGCTTCTTACCTTCGGGTATCGCTTATCTCACCCTAACAACCGGCGTTCGCGCCAAAAATATTGACAAGTCAACATTGGCTGTCGAAGGGGGCTTCTTACCTTCGGGTATCGCTTATCTCACCCTAACAAACGGCTTTATGCCAATCCGGTTAACATGTTGGTCGCGGTTGTTGAAGGGGGCTTCTTACCTCTGGGTATCGCTTATCTCACCCTAACAACCGGCGTTCGCGCCAAAAATGTTGACAAGTCAACATTGGCTGTTGAAGGGGGCTTCTTACCTTCGGGTATTGCTTATCTCACCCTAACAGCCAGCATTATGCCAATCCGGTTGACATGTCAGCCGCGGTTGTCGAAGGGGGCTTCCCACCTCCGGGTGTAGCTTATCTATCCCTAACAACTGGCGTTCGCGCCAAAAATGTTGGCAAGCCAACATTGGCTGGTGAAGGGGGATTCCTGCCTTCGGGTATAGCTTATCTAACAGCCGGCTTCCTGCCCTACGGGTGAAGCTTATCAAACCTTATCAGCCGACTCTTAAGCCAAGCAATGTACTCCGTTCGCACGTTGGAAAGATACAACATCTTCGGGTTGCGCTTTTAAGCCGCCCTCCTAATGGTATAAAGATAGATCTATGCATACAGGAGACCAAGTTGCAAAGAGCCGGTAAGGCATACAATGAGAAAGACAAGGAAGATGGCATATATATATATGTTAAGCCAGACTTTCATCTGTGCGCGATGGCACAATTCAAGAAAGGCAAAAGTTGTCACTAGTCTATTACAGACGCTCTCTGTGGAGCCCAAAAATATCATCAAGTTTTTACACCGCTCATGGCGGGTCATGAAGAGTCGGCTACTAAAAGATATCTACAACGTGGTTAGCTGGCTAGCGGGTCATCCTGCTACGGCTCGACGGCTGCCTTGATCTGGAGATTTTCCAAGTCCCAGTTGTAGTCAGTTAAATCCACAAAAGTTCCTTCTTCAAAGAATGGGGACGGGTCAAGATCAGAGGCGAAAAGATTCTTACTGTGAGCGGGTGTCAGATCCTTGCACTCAAAGAGTGGGCCACGAATCCTTTTTTGATCGGCGCTGTAAGTCGCCTGGTAAGTCGCCAAATTGATCTCTTCTGCTAAGACGGAGGCCAGGACTTTGGAATCCTTAACGCACCGGTCATAGTCAACATCCGTAAATTCAGAGCCGTCGTCCTTCTTGGAGGGAAACCCATCCATCATATCAGCCGAAGTAAGCTCTGGAGCGAAAGCCAATGCCCGGCTTATGGCCGCGATCGCCCCCTGACGGGCGGCTGATCTCTTCAGCTCCACAATCTGCTTTGGCATTGTTGACAGAAGCTCCAAGACCCCTTTGAGAGCTGAAGGGATATTTTCTTTATATTGCACAGCCTTGATTGTGCATACTGCGCCACAGTAGAGTTTTTCTTTCAAAGTGTAGACGGCCTTCAGGGGCAGCAAGCTATCAGAGGCAAGTTGGCGGCTTCTAGGACCTGCATGAGACGGAGGCCTCATTATGAGTCGCCAACACAAGTATAATATCCGGATTAAAGTCAAGTTATTAAACAACTTACCAAAGTGGACGGCTGCCATCTTTGTAATGTGGCGCTTCAAGGACTGCAGCTCGTCAGACACAATCATGAGTCGCTGATCGGCGTCATCCGCCCGTTTAGTCAATGTGGCTTGTTCAGCTTTGGCAGATTCCTTGAAGGTGGTGAAGTCAACCTTGACTTTAGCTAATTCTTCGGCAAGGAGCCGACATTTCTCGCCACCTTCACTCCGGGCGGCTTGCTGAGTAGCTAGGTTGGTTTTTAAGCCGGCCACTTCTGACCCGGCGTCGATTAAAGCTTCCTGTGACATATCAAAGCATGGAATAAACTGACAGGGGGAGAAATTTCAAATATTCAGCAAGTCTCAAACAGATTGCAAGCAATATGCATGACACTTGGGGGCTAATGTCTATTTTCAAGACAGTTTCGACTCAACCTCGACAAGATTGACCCAGAACTTGGGGGCTACAATTGGCTCTGTTGTATCTTCTAGAAAGTTCCGGTTCAAAATTATCAATTATTGAGCCGGCCCTTGGGGGCTACAATTGGCTTTGTTATATCTTCTAGAAAGTTCCGGTTCAAAATTATCAATTATTGAGCCGGCCCTTGGGGGCTACAATTGGCTCTGTTATATCTTCTAGAAAGTTCCGGCTCAAAATTATCAATTATTGAGCCGGCCCTTGGGGACTAACGACAATGGTTTGAAATCACGTCTAAATAAATTAAGGCCTACAGGATAGGTGTTTCTACTTCTGCTAAGATGGAAGAGCCGGATTATTATCAACAAATATTAACCCGGCCCTTGGGGCTACGTAAGGGTATAAAAGGGGAAAAAGGAATACCTCGTATTTTTTTCTTCATTAAGTTAATGAATTTGAGCTCCAGATCCCGGCTCGTGGACAACCGGCTCATATAGCCCGCATGAAGCTCATCGGCTGTCATCTTCTCGAGGACAGGGAGCTCAAACTCCAGCTTCCTGGAGGCTTCAGATGTCTCAGCATGCTTTGTCAACACATGAGGAGAAGAAGGGTGGAAGCCAGCACCGGTAATCACGACATCCGGAGCAGTAGCGTCATCAGCAGCTCTGGCAGGACTCGGCGGCTTGGAAAGGTCCCTTTGCGGGCTCTCTAGAATAATTTCATCAGCAGCCGGCTCCGCAGAGGTGGCTAGAGGGTCTGCAACCGGCATAGGCATGTCCGACTTAATAAACTCCGGCTCTTGAGCAGTAGGGCCAGGGGAGGACCTGTTGGTTTTCCTTCGCTTGGCTTGAGCACTAGAAAAGCATGGAAGTTAGAGTCCAAGGATTACAACCGCCAAAGAGCCGGACATAAGGCTAGAAAAACACATACAGCGGATTAATCTTGGGAGGCGATAGAGCAGTGGCTGTAGAGTCGTCGAACGAAGGTGATCCCTGAGAGACAGTTCAGGTAATATAAGGCAGTGTTGAAATTACAAAGGGAAAGCTAGTAAAGTCAAACAAAGAAGAAATACATACCTCTGCAGGGCGCTTCTTCTGAGCCGGGGAATTAGGTAACCCGGACATGAGATTAGTAGAGCTGGCGCTCCGGGTCTGACGTCGGTCAACTTGCTATTGCTTTTTTAAAAGAAATTGGGGATCCAAATAAGCAAGAGGATGAGAAAGGGAAACTTTTCGAACAACCCGCCGTATCTTCTGGGGTACAAAACATTCTGAATCGGATGAAACATAAGTTACCTCAGGGGCGTTGGCGCGGCTTGTCTCTACTTCATCCTATGAATAAATTGTTATCAGTAAGGTGAATAGCGAGGTAACAAAAAGCAGTTAAATTATACCTCTGAGTCGGACGATTCTGGTGGTTCAAACCATTCCTCTTGAGGAGTGGCCTTCTTCGTCTTCTTGGACGGGGCCTTCTTCTTGTTTTTCTTCAAAGGAGGAACATACCTTTTCTTCTAGAAGTCAGAGTCAGCCTGAAAAAGGTAAGCCAGGTAATAGCGATGAATTACTAAGACATAAATAAAACAAAGAAGAACAGACTATGAAGAGTCGCCTTACGTCTAGGGCCGAATTAGTGACACAGAAAGGCACCGGCCCAATAGCGCTGCATGCTCCAGATGTCTCATGAACAAGACACCGGATGACGGTAGTAATATCATCTTCGGTCAGTGACGTCCAGCTGAAGCACAGGGAACCATCATACTTGCCCGGGTATTCGCACATGAGGCGGCTTCTCAAGCTCAAAGGCATAAGTCTCCAGGAGATCCAGCAGCGGATCAAGTCCAAACCCGTCAGTCCATTGGCCATGAGGGCTCTAATCTTGGCATGAGCCGGCTCATGCCTTACATGTTCAGAAGCTGACAGCCGGCCGGGAAGCTCGGAGGTGGTCTTGAGCCGGGAGGGGCGATAGCCCGACAGCGGATGCTCACCCTCCGGGGAGGTATCCTTGCAGTAGAACCAAGTCTTATTCCAATCCTTTGGATGACTCGGCATTGGTACAGCCAAAAAGGTAATATCCCGGCGCCTCTGAATAGAAATTCCACGAGTTCTAAGCTCGGGCCGGCCTTTACTTCAGTTTGCCGGTTCGCATAAAAGAATTCTCGGAAGAGACCTACAGACGGCTGAGTTTGCAAATAGACCTCGCTGAGCACTTGGAAGTTGCAGATTTGCGACGGAGTTGGGGGCAAGATCTTGAGGATGCAGCTTGTAGAAATGAAGGATATCCCGAAAGAATTTTGATCCGGGGGTACGAATCCACGTTCAATATGATCCGAAAAAACAACTACCTCGCCCTCCTAAGGAATGGGTCTTAGTTCATTACCCGAAACCCGCCAATGGATTACCTCTTTGGCAGGAAGGGTGCCCGCATGTACAAAATCCATCAGAAACTCTTCGGTAATGCAAGAACCGACCTAGTTGCAGGAGTTAGATGCGCGAGACATGGTGTCAGTTTTTAACTGTACAAAGTAACCATATACGACGAGTCAAGAAAATGGCGAATAAATACGGGCGGCTTAAAAGCTTAGGACCTTAGGGATGAGACGTCAAGATCCGGCTGATGAGAGCCAAGACAGCATGGCGGGTCAACATCACGAAAGGACAGAGTGAGATTTGTCTAAGTGTTGAAAACAGATTTCACAAAGTATTACTAAAATTACAGATCTACAAAAACAAAATAAATGCCTCTATTTCCAGACCTAAAGATGAACTGGTGAGATAAAGAAAGTCTGAAAACAACGGCCGGAGCCGTGGTGAATCTAAATAGCATCAGTGTCGATCTCCTACCTAGCGGCGCCATGGGGACAGGGTATGGTGGAGGATTCATGGACTAAACATGGCTGGCATTGATGGAACCCGAGTTCTAAAAACAGCGGCGACAAAACTCCATGAAAACCCTACCGGAATAGTTATAGATCTAAGGGGAGAAGGACTCACCGGTGAGGGCACGATGAAAGCGGAAGGTACTCTGGATCGCGTCAGGTTGATGCAGTAGCCCTGTCGATGGCGAGGAGGAGACGGCGCCGGAGCGGGAGGCGCTGGAAATGGAAGCGTCGGAAGGAAGGAGATGACGGAGCGAGCGGGAGAAGGCAAATGCCGCCCCTGGCGGTCCTATTTAATAAGGAAAAGGCGGAAACGAGCGCGAAAATCCAGGCGTCGGATGTCGTTTGACTGAGGTGGACGCCTCGATTTACGAGCTATTCATTTAATAAGAGAAGATTCGTTGCGTACGTTAGAGGATCTTTTTTACAGATTTGACATGACGTCACGGCGGGTCATTTCCGGGTGACTCGCCGAGGATTAAAGAGAAGGCTGAAGTGAGCACGCTCAAATCAAACTGGGGCCTAATGTTGGGGATATAACCCCATGGTGAGACCCGCCCTGATGGCTCCGGGTCACACCAGGCGGCTCGTGCACCAGCCCAAGAGTGAGCTGTGAAGACTTAAGGCCCAAGACGCTTGGCGGCTTGGCAGGATGGGCCGAAGTGTGGCCCGGACGGAGAAGACCCGGGCGTGTAAGCCGCCCGGGGACCACTTGATCCAGAAGGGCAAGAGAAGGTAGAGATAGACTCGAACATGTAATGAGAGTCGGTTACAACTTGTATGACCCGTGGTCTTGACCTCCTATATAAAGGCGAGACCCGGGGCGACTTAGAGATCAGGTTATCGAAAGCTAGGTCAAGCAATAGCTCCCTTGTAATCGATGCATCAAGCAATACAAGCGCAAGCAGGACGTAGGATGTTACCTCATCTTGAGGGGCCGAACCTGGGTAAACTCGTGTCCTTCGTCCCAATCAACCCCTTTGAGTCCATCACGTTAGTAATGGCCTCGAATCCAAGTCCGTTCATCCGGACATCTGCCGTGATAAAACCACGACATATAGCATGGCAATTAGATCCAAAGGGAGAGCATTATGTCAAGAGTGCATACAAACTCCACGTTCAGCTGGAGAAGATGGCGAAGGATGGGGGAGCTGGCGGCAGCACAACACTGCTGGCTAACTTGGACAACTGCCTTGACGGCTCCTGGAAACGTATATGGAAGCCGCCTTGTCTGAAGAACATACGTATGTTCACTTGGCGAATCAAATATGAATCACTAGCACCGAGGACAAATAGGGATAGAAGGGGTGTCTAAGTCCAAGATACATCGTGTCTCTTCTATGGTCGGGCGGATGAGGATGGTGCACACTTGTTCATAAAATGCAAATCGGTGAAGGAGGTCTGGAGGGAACCATCTTTGGAGGCGGAGAAAGTGGCGTTGAAAAGCACCCCGTCCGTGCATGCAATGCTCGCCTTCTTGTGAGGGCTAGATGTAAATAAGCGCATCCTGATCTTGAGCTTCTGGTGGCTGTGGTGGAGCAACCACAACAAATTAAGGGAGGGGGAGCTCCCGGATACCGCTGCCGTTGTGGGGAGGAGGGCGAAGTGTTGCACGTTAGAGTACCAACAGATTTTCTCTCAGCTGCCTATTAAGCTGAACTCAGTAAAGTGTCGCCCCCCTCCCCCCCCACAATAATGATATGATCAAGTTCAATGTTGAAGGATCCTTTGTGCCAGGAGCAAACCATGCTGGCTGGGGAGTGGCGGCGAGAGAATATCGGAGACACTTTTGTCACAGAAGTTCATGCCATGTCTCAGGGCGTCTCCATGGCTGCTGATTTGGGTATGTTGCAAGTGGTGTTCGAGACTGACTCCCAACTCGTTATGGATGCTATGAACCTGCGCAAGGTGGACTTATCTGCTTACTCTGCGGTCATCGAGGATACAAAACTTCAACTGAAGTTATGGTTTCCGCGTCATGAAGTTGTGTCTTGTAATCGTTGTGCGAAGTCTTGGTCGTTTATATAATACTAGTAACCACTCTGTGCAGTGGGAGTCGGATGTTCTAGCCGAGGTGTCTGCCTGTGTTCTAGGTGATTTGCATGGACAATGTTAATTATAAAGCTCTGCTTTGTCAGAAAAAATACCCGCTCCATTTCACAATGTGATGCGCTCGCATTTGTTGAAATCTAAATTTGATTATATCCATATATTTAACCAATAAGACCAAATGCGACGGGAGCAAAAAACTATATCACTAAATTTGTATCAAAATATAAATTCAGTGGTATAATTTTGAATGCCGTAATCGGTCTATTGATTAAATGCATGTGTTAAACTTAAACGCGCTCTAAATCGATGCACCGCATGACACAAGTGTGTCTTTGAAAACAGCGTGCACACACCCCAACCGGAGCCCGACGCTGCTTTCGAGCCACGGCCACCAGCACTGGCACAGGTCACCATATTAATTCCTTCTTCGGTGAGATCGCCGAGGCTTCCCTCCTTCCCCTCCCCTCCGCCTCCCGTTCAATAAAAATACTCCCGCCTTTCTGTAGCCTACCCACTGCGCCACTGTTCGTGACCCTAGCGGCCTAGCCTACCTCTCCAGACCCCTTTCACAGTCCTACCCTCGTCCCACTGACGCCTACTCCGTTTGGTAGAAACGCCGTTGCTCAGGTGGAGTTATCGCTTGGGTACTGGAACAAGGAAGGATTTTAATGCCGGAGGACGTCGCCGTCGCGAACCCTTTTTCGTGCGTGCTGCGGCTGTCGCGTCAATGCCGACCTCTCCCTTTTATGGCGCATGAGCTCGAATGTCTCGTCCCGGTGGTGATCCGGCCGTGCTCGTGCCGTCGTGTCCGCATTGACGCATGCTAGCTAAATCTTGGCTTTCTTCTTCTACCATCACTGCCCACTGGTACTTCCGTTGGACGGCGGATCGAGTTTCCTGCCTGGATTCTTGATCGCGAGGCGGCCGCTTTGTCTTGTTGCGTGAGCGCGGCTCCCGGCGGCCACGTCCGGCGGTATGCTCGAGGTTTTGGAGGTGCCGTGGACGGTGGTCGGTGGTAGGGCGGCTGGCGGGCGCCCGGGCGCGCCGCGGAGACAGGCGCTGCAAAGCAGCCTGGCGCAGCCCAAGGCGGCCGCGCGGTCGCCGGGGGCGGGAGGCAAGAAGTGCAATTCCGGTGCGAGCGGCCCGCGGCGCAACGCCGCGCGAACGCGGAGCAAGGAGGAGGCGGCGGTGGTGCGGGCCGCGTGCACTGGCGTTGTCAACGTCGCGCCAGCGGAGCCGCCGCCGGTGTCGAGCAAGGGGATGGAGCTCTGCCGGCGTCCGGGGTTTGGGAGGGCGGGCACGCGCTGCGTGGTGAAGGCTAATCACTTCCTCGCGGAGGTCGCCGACAAGGACCTCACCCAGTACGACGTAAGTCGCTCGCCACTCCTAGACTCTCGTCGAACACAATGTGGACATGCATGAGCAACCGTGGTGACCGTGACAGCGACACCCACGATGGATGTACTTTTGATGTTCTGCAGGTCAAGATCACGCCGGATGTGAGGTCGCGGAGCGTGAACCGGGCCGTCGTGGCCGAGCTGGTCCGCCTCTACCGCGCGTCCGACCTCGGCATGCGCCTCCCGGCCTATGACGGCCGCAGCAACCTCTACACCGCCGGGCGCCTCCCCTTCGACGCCCGAGAGTTCGTCGTACGCCTCGCCGTCGACGACGACGGCGTCTTCGGCGCCACAGCCCGGTACACACAATCGACTGATCCGCACGCAATCACAATACCTTTAAGGCCCCGCGTCTCCGTCGGCGACTAATTGATTTCGTTTGCCTGTACCTGTACCTTTACCTGTACCTGCAGGGAGAAGGAGTACAAGGTGGCCATCAAATTCGCCGCTGGCGCCGACCTGCGCCACCTTCGGGAGTTCATGGCGGGGCGGCAGCCCGACGAGCCGCAGGGGGCCCTGCAGATCCTCGACGTCGTGCTGCGGGAAGTCGCCAGCCAGAGGTACCTCTCCGTAAGGCGGTCGTTCTACTCGCCGGACATTAGGACGCCGCAGAGGCTCGGCGATGGCCTTCAGTCGTGGTTCGGCTTCTACCAAAGCATCCGGCCGACGCAAATGGGATTGTCACTCAACATTGGTGAGATACTGTTTGCCTTGGTTGTCCCAATGTTACCTGTCTTGAATCTTGATGATCCAAGTGATTGTTTCCTTGTGTGTGTGCCCTGAGCTTACACCTGGGTACCGATTTCAGACATGTCGGCCACGGCATTTATCGAGCCGCTGCCGGTGATCGACTTCGCGGCACAGATCCTGGGGAAGGATGTCATGGCAAGGCCGTTGTCGGACGCGAACAGAGTCAGGGTAAATTGTGTTGCACACTTGCACTTATGTGCTAAAATGGCTACTTGTTTGGTTGTGAACCGGAGGTTTGTTACCATTTCATGCCTCATGCCTGATTAGCTTATATGGTTGTGTTTGATGTCAAGCAGATAAAGAAAGCTCTACGCGATTTGAAGGTCGAAATCACTCACCGAGGAAGTTTAAGACGGAAGTACCGTGTCTTAGGCTTGACAGCGCAACCAACTCATGAGCTCATGTATGTTCTGGAATCTCTGTTAGTGTTATTCTTGTGTTCCTGTGTTTTGCCTTCCATTTTACTACTCTACTTTCCAAATAATTTGGGATTGTCAGTTTTAATGCCATAAAATTTACCTGATTGGACTTTAAATGTTACGGGAACTTCAGTTTATTCCAGGATGATTTGTAATTTTGTACTGGCAACTGAAATGTTTGTGCAATATTTAAAATATTGGAAGAAAAATGATCTGAGAAGCATACACTATTGTTGATGGATCTACTCTTAGAATTAGAGTACTTAAAATATGTTGTAGTATGAATAACATTTTCTTAACAACTTGAGCACTCGTTGAAATGTGAAGTTAGTTAGGCCTCGTTTGGTTCATAGGATAGAAGTATCATGGGAATAGGAAAGTCAGAGGAAATGGGATGGCATGTATCAGTTCCTATAGCAAATAAGATTGGTTCATAGGATAGGAATGTTTACATTAGGTCCAAGCTAATGTTCCTTTTTCCTTTGAAATGTGAAGGATAGGAACCAATCCCACATAGGAATAGAAATCCATTCTTACAAGCCAAAGAGCTCTAAAGAACTATCTTAAGTCGGTTGTTCGGCCATTGGTTTCAGAACTGACTGCAAGTCTGAATCTGATGAAACTTAAGTGCCTTTTAATTTGGTTCGAAAGATGACTGTCCCATTAGCCAGCCTATGGAATTCCTACGAAATTCCTACAAACCAAAGGAGGCCTTAGTTGATAATTTTTTGGTGTTATACATTAACATGTTGCTAGATATAACTGTATGTTAATTCAAACTTGTCCTAACTCCTAATGTGCATAGCGTATTGACGGTGCATGGCATATTGGCATATTGTTACGCAAGCATGTACTTTAACATGCAAAAAACGAAGCAGTGGTGCTTGGGCTAACATTTCAGCACCTGGGTTTGCTCTTTTTCTTATAACAGTTTCCCTATTGACGATGAAATGAAATCGGTTGTAGAGTACTTCATGGAAATGTATGGTTTTACCATAAAGCAACCACATCTTCCCTGCCTTCTTGTAGGAAACCAGAAGAAGCCAAGCTATCTACCAATGGAGGTCAGTAACTAATGCCTCTAGTCTCGTGCTGCCACAACTTTCTATCAGCCAGTGCAATACATGATGCTTTTACTATTGCTGGATGCTCATTGACAGGCTTGCAAGATTGTTGAAGGTCAGAGATACAAGAAGAAGTTGAATGAAAAGCAGATCACATCATTGCTGAAAGTTACATGCCAAAGGCCTAGAGACAAGGAGATGGATATTCGACGGGTATGGAGTGTTTCTTGGTATACTCAAAAGTGATTGAACTTGGCAATCTTTAAAGACACCATTCATAAGAAATTCAGATGCTAACATGCCAAATTTATTTTGAATAATTTCTTCATTTTTTGAATAATTAACATTGCAAGTTTATTTCAATCTTTGCGTAGTACATTGAAGAATATTGTTTGCTTCATCGAGACACTTTGCAACATACGTGACAGCTCTGTATAGCTACCGTTTGTTTTACTGGCATGGCTGTAAGTGTCGCGGCACACTTACCAGCCTGCTCTACCTTCCACCTGTCACCGAACTCGCACAACTTTTGCCAAAGTTGTGGATACCAATTTATTTGCCACACCCTTTGTAGTTTGACACGGTTTAGCAGGAAAATCTTGGCAAGGCTCGGTTATGAACCAAATGTGCATGTACTCTGTTTTTTTGTCAGTGCTTCAACATAATTCAGTCAAAACCCGATACAGAAAGAGTACAATTTTCACTGCTCAGTGCTCACTGCCAATTCTTCTTGCTTTGTTTCATTACACAACATTGAGTGACATAAAACATGGTCTGGCCCCTACCAAAATTTCCTAAAAGACAAAAAGGCAACTCTTTTCAGACCGTTCATCAAAATGGATATGATCAAGATCCCTATGCGAAGGAATTTGGGATAAACATAAGCGACAAACTCACCTCTATTGAAGCAAGAGTTCTGCCTGCACCCTGGGTAAGATCAATGATATTCTCCAATTTGCTATTGCCAGCTATTCTGTGCTCATTCCTGACTTGCCTTTTTGTGTGAAGCTAAAATATCATGATACCGGAAAAGAGTCAGAGTGCTTACCTCGTGTTGGCCAATGGGACATGAAAAACAAGGTTAATATCCACTCTGCTGAAGTCATCACTTCTCGGTTGTAGTAGAGTTACTATTGTGCCCGAAGTTGTCAATTCACCACTGAAATAAAATCATTTTTGCAGAAAGTTGTCAATGGATGCACTGTGAACCATTGGGCATCCATTAACTTCTCAAGAAGTGTTCAAGAAAGCACTGCCAGAGGATTTTGCCAGGAGTTAGCCCAAACGTGTAAAATTTTAGGCATGGTATACCTCTCATTTATGCTAGTATATTATTATTATACAGAGGCTTGCTTTCTTCAGTTGCAGAATAGCAATATTTTTTCAAGTAACTGTTATTTGTTAAATGGCATTGCAGGAGTTCAACAGTGAGCCTGCTATACCAATGTATTCGGCCAGACCAGAGCAAGCAGTACAGGCGCTTAAGCATGTGTATAACGCTGCACTGAAAAAACTCAAGGGAAAGGAGCTTGAGCTTCTTTTAGTAATCCTCCCTGACAACAATGGCCCATTGTATGGTGAGCATGCAGTTTCATCTTCTATTGTACAGTACTATGTTGCAAATATTTTTCAGTCCTCTGCTCGTCCTTTCTGCTATTCTCACATATATAATTACTACTAATTTTCAGGTGACATAAAGCGCATTTGTGAAACCGAATTGGGATTAATGTCACAGTGCTGCTTAGCTAAGCATGTATTTAAGATCTGCAAAAGATACTTGGCAAATGTCTCACTGAAAATCAATGTTAAGGTATTTATTAACTGGGAGCATCGGTCTTCTTTTCACATGTAGATTCCACGTTCAGAGAGTAAGCTAGTCTCTGATGATAGAGACAATCCACTATATCTCATGTTTGACAATTTTGGTGAAATCAGATGGGAGGAAGAAATACCGTACTCTTGGATGCGGTAAGTCGGAGGATCCCATTGGTCAGTGATATACCAACGATAATATTCGGTGCGGATGTAACACATCCTGAAACCAGAGAGGATACCAGTCCATCGATTGCTGCAGTAAGATTTAGCATTTCTCTGTTGTCTCTTTAACCAAGTTTCCATGTAATTTTCCTCTAATACGATGCTTTTACAGGTTGTTGCTTCTCAAGACTGGCCAGAAGTTACAAAGTATGCTGGATTGGTGTGTGCTCAAGCTTATCGGCAAGAGCTTATCCAGGACCTCTACAAAACATGGCATGATCCTCAGCGAGGCACTGTAACCGGAGGCATGATCAGGTATTTCTCATGCGCTGCGTCACACCCTTAATAACACATCATCTGTAAAGATAATGCACAAGTTAACTCGAGATGACAAAGAAGCACAGAACGATTTGTGCATTTGATCATCCATCATCATGCATGGTGAAAGTGTCAAAAAGAGCATCCAACTTTAGATCATTGGATCTCTCAGAAAAAATATCAGGACCCTCCATGCACAGAATGAGCTTGACGAATTTCCTTTCCGTACGCAACTTCATACAGGGAGCTTTTAATTTCCTTCAGCAAAGCCACAGGGCAGAAACCATTGAGAATAATCTTCTACAGGTACTTCACGGTGCATGTTGGAAATCTCTTGCAGAGTATAAAAGGCTTGCTAATGCCACCATGTTCAGATAGTTACAAATTATTTTCTTCTGCAGGGACGGTGTCAGCGCAGGACAGTTCCATCAAGTATTACTTTACGAGTTAGATGCTATCCGTAAGGTTGTCAACTGATGTTCTACCTATTATTTTGGTACGCTGACACGATAAAATATCATTATTAACCCCTTGGATATTTTCAGGCTTGTGCGTCTTTAGAACCAAATTACCAACCTCCAGTGACGTTTGTGATAGTCCAAAAGCGTCACCATACAAAACTATTTGCAAACAACCACAATGATAAAAGCAGCACCGACAAGAGCGGAAATATTCTGCCTGGTATATGTCATGCCATTTCCACCATCAAGATATTGATAACTCATTTATTAATTTAGATTTTATTTCCACTAATAAATTTTCATATCTGCTCACTGGTTCCTCCTAAAATAGGCACCATTGTTGATTCGAAGATATGCCACCCCACACAGTTTGACTTCTACCTCTGCAGTCATGCTGGAATTCAGGTAAGGATGTGTCTGATTGAATTTTGAAAGGATTGCCTTGATTCATATTTCGCGGCTATGATTATAGGCTTGAATGTGCAAAATGCAGAGAACAGCCCGTACAATAATTATATTGTTGAAGCTGAGATGATCTTATAGTGAGTTAGCTAATGTCAGTGACATTGCCAGGGCACCAGTAAGCCAGCACATTATCATGTTCTGTGGGACGAGAACAATTTCACGGCGGACGAAATGCAGACTTTGACAAACAACCTTTGCTACACGTATGGTGTTCCCATCCTATAATTCATGATACTTATTCAAAACCAAAATTGGATTCCGTTTTCGGTTTGAAGAATATCTTACTAGCTATGTGAATTCGTTGCAGGTATGCGCGTTGCACACGATCTGTTTCTATCGGTAATTCTTCCTTCTTTCGCTCCTGCTGAATACATTGCCTCTTTCAACGTAACAATTTGGTGACAAATCTGAACTTTGGCCTTTGATCTGTTGTGTTGTTTGAGCAGTGCCACCTGTTTACTATGCTCATCTAGCTGCATTCCGCGCACGTTTCTACATGGACCAGGATAGCCTCTCGGTGAAGAATGCCAACGGGAGGAATGGAGGTGCCATGAAGATTATGCCGGCGGTGAAAGAGAGGGTGAAGAGGGTGATGTTCTACTGCTGACAAAGGGGAAAACACTGGCACACAGGCATGCTAGCTAACACTAGGAATTAGAGGTTTAGATTAGATATGTAGGACGGGAAGAGTGAACTAGGTATCTTGTCCTGTCAAAACTTGGATGATTCTTTTGTTAAGGGCACAACATCCTCCGTAATATATAGCTTATAGATTGGCATTGTGCACAAATATGGTTCTTAAGGGCACTCCTCTGAACTTTGCATGAATTTGTGCAATATTTTGGGCATGTATGAAATACATGAATTTTGGGCATATACTAATGTAAGAATTAGGCAAGGCTTGTGACTACATTTTGACTGATCAGTGTTCAGAACGATTAGGATTTATTTAAATAAGCAGTAGCAAAACAAGTAGTAATAACTTTTGAGCATGAACTAATACTGTGAAAGCAGATTTTCCGCAAAATTGTAATATAAAAAATATCAAGAAAAAGAGTTTCATATCTACGGAGCGGCAAACCAAACAGCTACAGATACTCCCAGTAAACAGCTACAGGTACTTGCATGAAGTCAAAAATATGCTACAACAACAGAAGAACAGGCCATCTTATTTTCCTTATCAATCACTACTGGCTTTCCCAGCAGCTCCCCATGGCAGGCCCAACCAAGCAACATTTGGTTCCATCAAAAACTTGTAGTACTAACTAAATTTCTGGGGTGAAAACTTATTGAGACTGCTTGCCAGATTTTTCAGGGGCAGTGATCTCGGGTTCTTGCGACTGTTTGATAACCGTACCATTTGTGGAGTTCTGGCTGACAACATTTTCTTGAAGAGAGCCGTTTCCTGTCCCGACGACTTGAGCTGTCGTTTCCACCGCCTCTGCTTTCAGCTGTTGTTCCCTTTCTAGGTCTTGCTTTGCCAGGGGAGAGAACTGCGAGTCAAGGGACTTTACAGCACCCAACCACGTGATGACAATCACCAGCAATATTCCTCCAAGGTATGGCGTTGAGTTGGCAAGAGATCCAAATGACAAGATCATGAACTGCTGGATCAAGGCACCTCCAGATTTTCCCAGTGGGTTGCATACCACGTCTATTGCTGCCTTACCTTTGACCTATAATCACGACAAGAGAAGAAGTTACTCAATAAGTTGAGAATTCGACAATAGTAAAGTATTTGTTAAAGCAAGAATCAATGCCTGTGGACAATGCATACTAGGGCTCCTTTGATTCAAAGGAACTCTATAGGATTGTTGGAGGATTGAAATCCTTAGGATTTTTTCCTACATTGGTCATTTGATTCATAGGATTGGATCCCATAGGAATTTTTCCTATGGAATCTTTTGTACTACATTTCATAGGAAATCTAACATCCACTCCAACCTCTTTTTACAATTCCTTTGTTTTTCCTGTAACATCAAACACTCCTTGCTAATCCTATAGGGTTCAAATGGACATGCCACTTCAACCCTCTATTTTTCCTATTCCTACGTTTTCAAAATCCTGTGAATCAAAGAGGCCCATATATCCATCATAAAATTTCTGACAATTAAGTTGGTATAATTGTTTTTTCAGGAACGCGCAAGAAGTCTGCCTTTTTTATTAGAAGAGGGAACAACAAACAAGTACAGATAATTGTAAGATAACATTTAGCAATGATTCTATTGTGCGAGACAATTACGATTGGAAGTAAAAATAATGAAGCACAGAAACTTAAACATACTTTGATCGTACGAACACAATTGAATTCTAGTTACAATCACTGAATTAATCAACCATTACTTTTTTTTAACCAGACCTCATCAAACTATACAATTTTATATGTATATTTTTATCATATGATGATTTATTCTCATTTTGTAATATAGCAAGTATATCAAAGGAAGTTTATGTTCTATTCACATTCTTCCTTGTCTGTTCTCAAAATCTACAGCATCACGATCGATGTCACGTTTTGTTTTGTTTCAGTTACCAGTAACTTCAATTTCAGATCTTCAAAATCCAAAACCATATGAAACATGACTGGCTGGTTTTTCCCTGTGTTCCCACGCTACATTAGGAACAAGTAAATGGAGAGATATTTTCTACATTAGGAACAAGTAACTTTCATTACTAACCTTCATGTCCTCGTCCAAAGGAATGTACGCCATTTCTTTGCAAGGATCGAACAAACTGTACTTTGCACTCTTACTGAAGATGTTCTGTAGTGCCCCAACGAAGACCGCAGCAAGCAAAGGCGTCATCCCAAACGTGGCTAGAAGAGGAGTGAGTGGCTCACCAAACAAAAGCAGTGAGAAGAATCCAACTCCAGTGACAAGCAACACTGCAGGGGTGATTGTAGCTGCCACTCCCCACCCGAATTTTCTAAGAATTATTCTCCCTAACAACATCATCGTAAACGTAGCTATGCCAGTAGCCGTTGAGAAATCACCCATGAATGAAGAATACTCGTTAGGACTTGGGAACTGCAACAGAACAACATAAAAGTTAATTACTGTGCCGTCTATATACTATGAACAAATTGTAAGTCATGATTTATGGATGAACTTACCTGTGCCTTCAATTTTGATTTCCATGTAACCTCTACAAGGTTGATGCTTATACCATAAGCAACAACCAGTGTGGCAAGATCCCTCACATATCGAGATGATATCAGCACCTTCAAACTCTCCCCCATACTAAGCTTTGGCTTATTCTGTAAGTAAGATTTGTGTACAACACCGTCAACAGAAACTCCATATATACAAGTAGTAGAATTACAGAAACCATAACAAAGCTAACCTTCTTCTTCCGTTCGACCGGCAGAGATGTTTTATCAATAACATACTTGTTCACTCCCCAATAGATACCAGCAATGACGAAACCCAGTACAACCACTATGCTCATCATGCCCTTCAATGAAATAGCCCATCCGTCCACCCCTGGACCCAAATTCTGCCTCATGTTTGAGAAGTATTTCACCGTGCGACCAGAGAAGATGAGAGCCACATTGGCACCAAGCCCGAACAGTGGGTAAAACTCCTTGGCCTCTTCAACCGTAGTAATCTAAAAAACAGTACGGGCACGTGAGAAACTGTATAACTAATACAGAATCATCTACTGCGACTGATTCTGAAACAGCAATTCATAAATTCCTATGCACACGTACTTAGTCGTTCCCAATATTTTGGAACAACGGAGGACCCAACAATTTTGCACACTTATTGCCAAGATTCCGGAACGAGAAGAGAGTGTACCTGATTGGCAAATCCCCAAAACAGGACGGATATGACAACGCTACCCCAGAGCTCCGCCATGACGTAGAAGAGGCAGAAACTCCAGACGCGGAGGATGGCGACGGGCCCCAGGAAGCTGGGGCCGAGCGACGCGAGGAGGCGGTCGGCGAGCGCCGTGGGGTGGATGGCGTCGCGCATAGGGTAGAGCACGTATCCGAAGACGCCGAAGAAGGCGATGAAGGGGAAGATGACGGTGTAGAAGAGCGCCTCCTTGGAGAGCACGTCGGCGAGCTTGGAGTAGAGAAGCATGAAGCCGATGGCCATGGGGAGGTTGACCCACGTCTTGAGGAAGGGGATGATCTCGGCGCTGCTCCCCTTGGCGGTGACGACGAGCACGTCCTTGGTGTCCCTCAGGATGGTGTAGTTGAAGAGGATGCAGAAGAACATGAGCCCCAGGGGCACGATCTTCTTGAGCGTGAGCGCGTCCACGCCCAGGAACTTGCGGGAATTGTCCGGCGCATCGCCGGGCACCGGCGCGGGGGAGGCGACGGAGGCGGCGCGGGGAGGCCTGAGGCACGGGCGGAGCGGGAGCGCGGCGGGCTGGCGGAGAGGGGTCGGGGTGGTGGGGAGGCGGAGAGGCGTGGCCGCGAGGCGGCGGTGGCGGAGGAGATGTGCATGGGCCGCGGAGGGGAGGGCCGGAAGGCGAAGGCGTTGGCTTGCGACGAGGCCGGACTCCATGGGGGCGGAGAAGGTGCGAAAATTCTCGGGATGGAGGATGGAGGAGATAAGGGTGAGGGGCTCGGGCAAAGCAGGGGTTTGGGCAGGGGAGGGTTCTTTCTTATACCACTCCTCTGATGCTCCGCTGCCACTACTGGCGAGAGATTAGAGAAGATGCCACTGGCTTAGTGCGAAATTGGTATTATCCGACCTATCTTAATTGTGGCTAGGGCATCTCTGGTAGATGTATTAGGGCAACTCTAACGCGCCGACGTGTTTTTGTCCGTGCGCGTTTATGAATCTAAAAGAATAAAAACAAAAGCCCATGCATCAACGTAAACACGCGTTTTTCGTCCGTCCGCAACCAATTTCTGGTCCAAATTTGGGTAGGGTTTGCGTTGGCGTGGACATGGTACAGAGCACGTGACGCCCTCCCTTGTTCTTTCCTTGCCCATCCGTTAGTGGCACATCCACCACATCCCTCTCTTTTCCAAAACCCTCCCGTCGTCTTCACCTTCCCGTCCACTCACCATGGCCTACGTGCCAATCCCCGTTGTGTTGTTGTCCCTCCCATGGTGTTGTGCCTGAAGTCGCATGTGTGGTTTACAAAGGCATGCGGAAGCAAAAGCGTGGCTAGGTAGGTGACGCGGGCCCCTAGGGCTGCTAGAGCAACACGGATGAGCGCCCATGGAGGAGCAGAGTTACGGGCGCTTGGCCGGACACGAGGAAGACAACCGAGGCTATGAAACTTACTGCCTTAGTAGTTGATTCGTTCTATAGAGTGACCTCCCACACTAGTTCCGCTTCCTATTATCCATCTCCTTCCTTTTGTAGCTACATTGCCCTTCCCCTATTCCGGCAGCCACCAACGACGACCATTGCATCGTCTTCTATTAGGTGAACCCTTCCTTCCTTCTTTGCTTATAGAGCTCGTCACCAACTTCCGGTGGACACCTAAGTTGTCGCCTTCCAAGCTCCATGCACATGTCATCCTCACTACAACTCTCGCCCTAATAGCCTTTGGAATAGCCAAGGATGACTCCGCCGTCCTACCCGGTCCCCTCCAACCATGCTGATGACCTTGAGGTGAGATACGCCTCACGCTAGACCCCCTCCCCGGGTGCCCTTCGCCTCTCTTGTGTGTGACGCCATTGTTGTCGCCACTTGTTGGTGCCGTGGGAGAAGAAGTGAATGGAAATTGGCAAGGAGGAAGAAAAGGAACGGGGTGGTGGGGTCATGCTGGCAGATAGAAATATGAGAGGGAGAAAGATAGTGTTTTTCTCTTTTATTTTATTTCTCTCTTTATTTCTAGTGTAGGTCCCACCTGTTTGGAAGGGCAAAATAGTCCAAAGATTGCCTCAGTGATCGTCAAAATCCTTTGACCAAATGACTGTTGGAAATATACCCTAGTGGCAATAATATTATATTATTATATTTCCATATTCATAGTTAAGAGTTTATATTCCATGTTAAACTGCTATGATCGTGGAATATGTGGTTCACTGGAAAATTCATATGCACGTGTGGAATGATAAACAATAAAATAAGGTTCCTAGTCTTGCCTCTAAGATTGGCACAAGAGTTGTTGGTGATTATATTTTTTGGATCTTAGGATATCTTAAGTGTAAGACAGTAAAACAACATTGAGAGTATGATGTTAAAAGAATGATCGTATCGAATCGACCCAAAATTGTTTGTTATACTTTGATATAATATCTTCTGAAATGAATTGTTATAACACGAGTGTTAACAAGTGTTTTAGTTCCTTAGACCATGAGAGTATCATAGTCACTTCTTACCATACAATGGGCTTTGGGGTTGCTCAAACGTCATCTGTAACACAGTGATCATAACAACAACTTACAGGTTCCTCAAAAGTTTGACAAGGGACTAGATAGCTCGAGAGTGGAATTTTCTCCTTTGGCGATGGAGAGATATTCTTAGGGCCCTCTCGATGTGGCAACATCCATCATGGTGTGGCAAGGCATAGGTGACTCTGTGATACGTCTCCAACGTATCTATAATTTTTTTATTGTTTCATGCTATTATATTATCAATCTAAGATACTTTTCACGTAATTTTGTATAATTTTTGGGGACTAACCTATTAACCCAGTGCCTAGTGCCAACTGTTTTTTGCGTGTTTTTGGTTTCATAGAAAATCCATACCAAACAGTGTCCAAATGTTACGAAACTTTTTGATGATTTCTTTCTGGACAAGAGAGACCCTAGAAGCTTCGGGAGAAGATTGAACGATAAACAAGGAGACGGAAATGTTGGGGAACGTCGCATGGGAAACAAAAATTTTCCTACGCACACGTAGATCTATCCATGGTGATGAGCATCTACGAGAGGGAGAGTGGATCTATGTATCCTTGTAGATCGCTAAGGGGAAGCGTTAAGAAACGCGGTTGGTGTAGTCGAACATCTTCGCGATCCAAATCGCTGAGCGTCCCGCGATCTCATCACGATCCGTCCCACGATCCGTCCCGCGAACTCATCACAATCCGTCCCGCGAACTCATCACGATCCGTCCCGCGATCTCATCACGATCCGTCCCACGAACTCATCACGATCCGTCCCGCGATCTCATCATGATCCGTCTTGCGATCTTGATCATGATCCGTCCGATCTAGCGCCGAACGGACGGCACCTCCGCGTTCAGCACACGTACAGCTCGATGACGATCTCCTCCTTCTTGATCTAGCAAGAGGGAGAGGAGAGGTAGAAGAGTTCTCCGGTAGCGTGACGGCGCTCCGGAGATGGTGGTGGATCTATTCCGACAGGGCTTCGCCTAAGCACTGCAGAAAACCGATCTAGAGGAGAAACTATGCACTAGAGGAACGGGCAACACGTGGATAAAAATCAGGTGCCAAAAACCCTAAAACATCTAGTATATATAAGAGGAAGAGAGGAGGAGGCTTGGCCCTCAAGGGACAAGCCCTTTGGTTCGGCCGAACTAGGAGAAGAGGTGGAATCCACCTCCAATCCTATTAGGACTAGGATTCATCCTATTTTGCCTTATTTTTGCCCTTTTCCACCTTTTCTCTTTGGGCTTTTCTCTCCCAGCCGCATGGGACTTGTGTGGGACTTCCACCAGCCCACCAAGGACTGGTATTCACTCTCCCACAGCCCATGTAGCCTTTTGGGTCGAAATACCCCTCCCGATGGTCTCTCGGTGCACTACCGACACTCCCGGTACATTACCGATAAGCCCGAAACTTTTCCGGCGACCAAAATAGGACTTCCTATATATATCAATATTTACCTCCGGACCATTCCAGAGCTCCTCGTGACGTCCGGTATCTCATCCGGTACTCCGAACAACCTTCGGTCACCACCATACATAACTCTATACTACCAAAACGTCACCGAACCTTAAGTGTGCAGACCCTGCGGGTTCGAGAACTATGTAGACATGACCGAGACACCTTTATGGTCAATAACCAATAGCGGGATCTGGATGCCCATATTGGTTCCTACATATTCTACGAAGATCTTTATCGGTCGAACCTCTATGTCAAGGATTCAGTTAATCCCGTATGATGTTCCCTTCGTTCTTCGGTATGTTACTTGCCCGAGATACGATCGTCGGTATCTCCATACCTAGTTCAACCTCGTTACCGGCAAGTCTCTTTACTCGTTCCGTAATACAAGATCCCGTGAATAACACTTAGTCACATTGCTTGCAAGGCTTGTTGTGATGTTGTATTACCGAGTGGGCCCTGAGATACCTCTCCGTCACACGGAGTAACAAATCCCAGTCTTGATCCATGCCAACTCAACAGACACCCTCAGAGATACCTATAGATCACCTTTATAGTCACCCAGTTACGTTGCAATGTTTGATACACACAAGGCACTTCTTCGGTATCCGTGAGTTGCATGATCTCATGGTCATAGGAACATATACTTGACATGCAGAAAATAGTAGCAATAAACTGACACGATCATATGCTACGTTTGTAGTTTGGGTCTTGTCCATCACACCATTCTCCTAATGATGTGATCCCATTTATCAACTGACATCTCATGTCCATGGCTAGGAAACCTTGACCATCTTTGATTAACGAGCTAGTTCACTAGAGGCATACTAGGGACCAAGTGTTGTCTATTTACCCACACATGTAATGTGTTTCCAATCAATACAATTATAGCATGGATAATAAACAATTATCATGAACAAGGAAATATGATAATAACTAATTTATTATTGCCTCTAGGGCATATTTCCAACAGGAAAGACAATAGGGTGTGACCAGGGGGTGGTCGTGCCCTGATATCTCGTGGGCCTCGTGTGGCTCCGTCTGACCTAATTTCACTTATATATATTCCCAAATATTCTAAAACCCCTAGAGAGCCACCTGATTTTTTCCGTTGCTATCTCTATTCTTCTGCGATCCCATCTGGAGGCCTTTTCCAGCACCCTGCCATAGGGGGAATTGATCACGGAGATCTTCTACGTCAACCTTGCTGCCTCTCTGGTGATGTGTGAGTAGTCTACCACAGACCTACGTGGCCATATTGTTGCTATATGGCTTATTCTCTCTCTTTGATCTTCAATATCATGTTCTCTTCAGAGATCTATCCGATGTAATCATTTTTTGCGGCGTGTTTGTTGGGATCCAATGAATTGTGGGTTTATGATCAAATTATTCATTGATAGTAATTGGGTCAAATCCGAACTTTATTATCTATGATTTATAAATCTATTTAATGCTTTTCAATCTATGGGTTTTCTTTGGCCAAGTTGATCTATCGATCTTTAGTGGAAGTGGTGCATAGTAGTGGGTTCAATCTTGCGATATCCTCACCTAGAGACATCAGGGTTAGCGAGGCACGTAATGTATTGTTGATACTAAGGATAAAAAGACAGGGTCTGAATATATTGTTTGTCTATCTCTGTCTACATTATACCATCTTGGTTAAAGTGTTGCTCTCCTCGTCACAAACTTAATACTATAGATGCATGCATGAGTCGGTCGATTGGTGGAGTAATAGTAGTAGATGCAGGCATGAGTCGGTTTACTTGTCACGTACGTAAGGTCTATGTATATGATCATGCCATGAATAACGTAATAATTATTCGCTTTTCTATCAATTGCCCAAAAATGACTGATTTTAACTAGGATAGCTCTAAAATGACCTACACTTACCATTTTGTCCTCCAAAATGAATAAATATGCTTAGTTAGCTAAAAAATGGCATAACTACCTAGGTTAGCTCCAAAATGACCTATTTACCTATCTTAGCTCTAAAATGACCTACACACTGAGCATTTTACCTACCGTAGCTAAAAAGGGCATTTTTACCTACCTTAGTTAGAAGAAGAATAAGATAAGGAAGAGGACAAGAGAAAAAGAAAGAGAAGATAAATTCTTCTTCTTCTTTTTGTTCTTCTTTTTCTTCTTTTTCTTCTAGCTAGTCTTCTTCTTCTTCTAACTTTCATCTTTCCTAATTTGCAGATTTGCTATAGATGAGGAAGCTTGCATTGATGGAGTGTACTCGTCTACTTGTGCTTCCTTTTTGTTTATGGAAACTTGTTGGAAACTTGTTTTGGATATGTATGTATGGATACGTTGTTGGAAACCATTGTATGTTGGATATGTTGTTGGAAACTTGTATGTTGGATATGTTGTTGGAAACTTCTTGTTGGTATGCTTGTTGAAATTATTTTGAAATGTGTATATATATGTGTGTGTGTGAAATTCTGTCAAATTGAATGAATTTAAGAAAAAAAATAGGGGCTATATAGCAACTTTGCCGTCTGCTGGTAGACGGCAAAGGTCTTTGTCGTCAGCTCACACACGACAAAGCTGCCACGTGGCAGCTACCTGTGCAACCTGGGGTAGCACTAGGCTGGCCTAGGTGGTTTCTTTGCCGTTCGCTGGCAGACAACAAAGACCTAAGGTTCTTTGCTATCCGCTGGCAGACGACAAAGAAACCACGCAGGCCAACAAAGAAACAGTTGCTTTGCCATCCGCTGGCAGATGACAAAGATCCTTAGGTCTTTGTCGTCTGCCAGCGGACGACAAAGCACACCATCAACCCCTTAACGGCCATAAGCTGCCACGTGTGCCGTCCACGGTCTTTGCCGTTCGCTGGCGGATGACAAAGACCTAAGGATCTTTGTCGTCTGCCAGCGGATGGCAAAGTGCCCTTTACCGTGTCTTATTCAGCCGGACGGTTGGTCGTCTGCTGGCAGACGTCAAAGCCTTTGCCGTGTACTATGCAAGCCTTTGCCATCTAGGATGGCTGACGACAAAGTTGCTGATTCCTGTAGTGATCATAAGTGGGGGTTGAACATCTCATGTTCAATCATCATACCAAGTCATCAATCTTACCACAAGTACCACCTGAACACTTCATGTTCAGTCACCATGTCAAGTCATCTGACTTAGCTCAAATACCATCCTTGTGTTTTCACACGCACACACACCAAGCTTAGGAAAACACTAGAAGTAGCTTAAGCAGCACCACCCAACTATCCTTGACCATGGACACGACTATTCGAATAGTATTAAACTCTGCAGAAGTTGCACGCTTTACCCACAAGACCCAGGGAAATTCCGTGTCATCCACGACTCACGGTATATTTCATACCCGAGGTAAGTACCCGAACAATGCCTTTCCCACGATGATACTAAACAAAGAGTCCACTGGATTGGTAGACATCCCTCATGATGTACATCCCACGAGCCTCGCTCTAGATCGTATCATCCATGAAGGGACCAATGGTGTGCCCGGTGCATGTGAAGACATCGCATGATCGCCCATTCTGGTATGACCCCGTCTCGAGAGTGACCACTTCACTCTTGCCACTAGTAATGAGGGCTCCTTGCTAGCACCAACCATAGTAATCAACATAGCCCTGTCCCATAAGGGATATCATGGTCGCACATGTAAGGTTCGGACGGTCAACAAATCTTAAACCCTCTGTTTTCGGAAACACACACACATCCTGTTCCGCTAGACCACTTTTTCCCAAGTGGTTACCTAGTCCATCATCATCTCCCTCGGGAATTAGTGGCACCCGACGGGGTTTTCGAAAAAGTCTTCAAAATATTTTCCTTTGCATCACCATGCATATACCAATCCCATTTGCGTAGCAAGTACTAAGAAAACCTATCTACACCTACCCGTATAACCCTCATAAGGAGGTAGGTTCATGCATGATGCAAGTGTCAATGGTAAAGTATCGGTAGCAACCCACCGAAGTGGTCATCACATCATCATGATCAATATATCAATAATAAAGTGCCATGTGTCATGCAAATGATAAAAATGGTTTCTTAACATGGTCAAAGGGCTACTTGCCTGGCTCAACAAAGTCTTCCAGGTCTTCAAAGTCTTCGGGTCCAACTCCCTCGTTAACAATGAATCAATCGTCGCGATATAAACAGGCAAAAATAAGCATATAGCAAACAGAGAAAATAAACTACTCTAAAAATGTGGTAATAATTTTTGTAAAATACTAGATTTAAAACTAAAAATACAAGAAGTGGTTGCTTCTGGTTTTGGAAAGCAAAAGTGTCCAAAACCTATTTTTAACAGTGGTTAAAAGTGCCTAAATAGTGGTTTTAAAATAAAATAGTACATAGAATATTTTCAAATATTTTCACAAATGGCACTATTAAATACTACACATTAATCTAGGAATTTAGGTGGAAGAATATTTGGCATTGGAATTTTATTTGGAGTTATGGGATTTTTGGTTTATAGAGGAAAAAGAAAAAGGGGGAATGCCACTGTTCATTTGGGCCAAAACCACCGCAGCTGAGCCGGCCTAGGGAAGAACTGGCCCAGGGCGAAGCGGTGCACGTGGCAGGTTTATTTTTAAACCTGCCCGCTTGACCTTCTTGCAAGTGAGAGAGAGAGTGGGGTGAGGGTATGACAAGTGGGCTCCACTTGTCATCCCTCACCTCTAGTCAGGGGAGCGAGGGAGCTCACCGGTGGCGTTTTAGGTGGATAACCGACACGAGGGAGGCAATGTCGTGCTTAGGGGGTCACGGCCCGTCGATTGGAGGAGGAGGCGAGTGTCAGAAGGCCTTGGTCGGCCGGCAATGTTGAACACGAGCGACGGCCGACGAACCCGAAGATGGTTTGGTCGCCCTTGACTGCAATCCAATGATAGGAGAACGGGGTTAGACTCCTGAGGAGCAGGGGGGCGACTGGAGTCCAAGAGGGGAGAGTAGTGGCTTCGTACCGACTAGACGACGCTAGGCTGAGGCAGCAGTGCTTTGGCTCGCTTTGAGCATAGAGCGATGGGGAGGAGGATTGGGTGTCACGGGGGAGCGATTAGAGGCTGGGGAGAGAGAGACCGCTAGAGGCGTTTGGGGAGGCCTCTTATAGGGAGGCCGGGGCTTGCCGTGGACTAGGTCCTCGGGCGTCCATTGGACAGGCTCTAGAGGCCACAGGAGGGAGTCGAGGCTACTCCATGGTGCTCATGGAGTTAGTCTAGGGTGCCAGGGGATGAGAGAGAGCGAGGCAAGCTTGAGGCGGGTCCCCCGTGTGGACAAGGAGTGGCGGAGCTATGCGGCGCTCGGGCACGCGTGACTAGAAGCGCCGGAGAGAGAAGGGAGAGAGGGCCGACCGTTGGGAGGTATGCGGACGTCGAGGTGTACACGGGGACAACTCCCCTCATTCCAATGCGGTCGGGAGCCTAGGGATGCTCTAGCTACAGTGTAGCGTTGCACTGTAGCACGCTCTAGAGTGACCAAATTGCATGCCACGGCATGTCTTTGGCGTCTTGGGCACGGCCACTTATGTCTAGGATTATAAGGGGGGGTATACTAGCGTTATATGGCATTAGATGCCCTGTGAGGTTGATAGAATAAGAGGGGAGGGGTTAGAGAAGGAGATTCCTGCTTTCCAGGGGGTAAAAATGGGCTTTTACCGCACTTACCCATGGAGATGAGGCTTGAGATTTTACTAGGGGTAGAGGGGCATCCTAGAGATAGTGGTAAAAGTTTGAGGTCAAGAGGAATAGTAAAAGGTGGTCAAAACATGTTTTTACCAAACATGCAAAAGCTGTTTCATGGAGGTTTTGGCAAGCAAATGGGGTTTGCTATCCATGGTATTTAACAGGATGAAATAGAAGGGAAAAAGTGTGGAGCACCAAGTTTGAGCCCATTTGAATAAAGTTCGCAATGTGACTTTCTAAAACCCTAGAAATTAACAGAATCAGATTCATGTAGATCTAGGCATGCATTTCCATTCCCCTTGATGCACCACTTGGTTTGGCATCCTCATTTGTGTAACAGAACATGCTTACAAAGTTTGGGACCAATAGGAGATAATTCACAATGTAAAGTTGCTCAAATTTGATTCTGGACAGGAATGGTTTTGGAATATTTTGGTGAAGCAAATCAATTGGTATTAGATTGAAACTTTGCAAGACCATCAGATATAACATGTGTGACTTGCTGGAATTTTCGTCGAATTTATTGAGAATATTTCTTATAGGAATATTTTAAAAGCTTGATTGAGCAGAAAGGGTTTTGAGGGGTTTTCCCATGATTTTGAACAGGTCCATGTGTTGAAAATCATTTATATGGAAAATATATGTCCACTGTGTTTCCCTAAATTTTCTAAAATATTTTTAAAGCATTTAAATAATTTTCTCTATAAAATGACATTTCTGGCTTTAACAAAAAAGGCTTTAAATAAAAAAGTAAAATAATCTTTAAAAATAATATTTGGTGGTTTGGCAAGTCATATATATAGTAGGTTTCAAATAAATCCTTTGGGGAAAAAGGGTTCACCCAGTTTGAGGACTTGCAGTGCAAACCTCAACTCGGGGTTTTTTGAAAACCTAATTGGATACATTCTTTTTGGTCAAAATATTTTTTGATAAAATAAGTTTTAGTTACTATACACATGGTTTGCTCATTGGCAAGATTTTTGGATCAAGGAAGATGAGTATGGAGAGGATTAGAACCTAGGAGTGCCAAACACAATCAACCAAACAAGGAAACAAGCAACAATTCAGACAAGCATGCACTCAAAAGTTTTAATTGGTTCCAAATTTTGTAAATCCAAGCATAGCAAAGTGATACAAACACATGGTGTGACAGAGCTACCCCCCTTACAAGAATCTCGTCCCCGAGATTCTTAGGCTAAGCTCTAAAAAGATAAGGAAACTCGAATCTAAGATAATCTTCATGCTCCCAGGTTGCTTCTGCTTTAGTATGGTTGCTCCATTGGAACTTGAAGTACTTGATGGTGCGGCTTCGGGTGCAACACTCCTCTTCATCCAAAATGCGAACTGGCCTCTCACGATAAGTGAGGTCTGGCTGAAGGTCAATGTCCTTTTAGAGGTTGGTGTGGTTGGGCACTTGAAGGCACTCCGGAGTTGTGAAATGTGCAAAACATTGTGCACATCGGAGATCTCCGAAGGAAGAACAAGATGGTAAGCAACTTCTCCTCGCATAGCAGTGATCTTGAAGGGGCCGATGTATCTTGGTGCAAGCTTTCCCTTGACATGGAAACGCTTGGTCCCTTTGAGGGGCGTGACCCGGAGGTAGACATGGTCGTCGACGCAGAAGTTTACTTCCTGACGGTGAGAGTCAAATTGGCTCTTTTATCTTGACTTGGCAGTCTTGAGACGTTCTCAGAAGAGTTGAACTTGCTCTTCAGCTTCGTGGAGGATATCTGGTCCAAAGACCAATCCTTCTCGGGTCTCTGACTAGTTGAGGGGAGTACATCACTTGCGCCCATACAACACCTAAAATGGAGACATTTGGAGATTGGACTCGTATTGTTGTTGTAGGAGAACTCGGCAAACTGCAGGCAACTTCCGACTTGGCTCCATATGCCAAAACACAAGGACGGAGCATATCTTCGAGTATCTGATTCACTCGCTCTTTTTGCTCACCGGTTTGAGGGTGAAAAGTTGTACTGAAAGACTACTTGGTTCCCATTGCTTCTTGAAACTTCTTCCAAAACCTTGAGGTAAACTGGGTTCCTCGATCTGACACAATCTCCTTTGGAACTCCATGAAGACTCATGATGCGATCGATGTAGAGGTTTGCCAGCTGGCTTCCATCATAGGTGGTCTTAACATGGATGAAGTGGGCTACCTTTGTCAGATGGTTGACAATGACCCAAATGGAATCACATCCCTTGCTTGACCTTGGCAATCCGGTGATGAAATCCATCCCGACCTTATCCCACTTCCATTCAGGCACATTGTGAGGTTGCAATAGCCCAGCTAGCCACTGATGCTCAGCTTTGACTCTCTAGAATATGTCACACTTAGCAACAAACGTGCCTATTTCTCTCTTCATGACATGCCACAAGAACCTTGCCTTGAGGTCTTGATACATCTTGGTTCCTCCGGGATGGATGCAATACAGAGTGTCATGAGCTTCTTGCAAGATCAAGTTCTTGAGCTCAACTTTGTTGAGTACGCAGACACGCTTCCCAAATGACACAACTCCTTGCTCATCCTTTGAAAATCCTGGGGCCTTGCCTGCCTTGATGTTCCTCTTGATGCCTTCAATACTCTCGTGTCCCTTCTGAGCTTTCTTAATATCATCCACCAAGGTACGATTTGCTTCGAGGTTGTCTAGGAATCCAGTTGCAAATAGTTCCAAGACGAAGCTTTCAAGCTCCTTATACAGGGTGGGTAGCCTTTTCTTGATCATAGCATTCAAGGAACAAGCCTTTCTGCTTAAGGTGTCTGTGTAACATCCCAAATTTTCAATTTGGAATGTTTTACAATTAGATTTAAGCATCTATGCATTATGATTCAATGTGGCAATTATATTTTCATCTTCTTTATTTGACTCCTTTTCAATTGGCATTTGAGTTTACTCAATTCCCTGACAAAATACTTTGGTAAAAAGTATGATAGGAGGTAATATGACACCCCAAAACTCAGAAGAAAATAATGCCAATTTATTTGAATGTCCGTGATGCCCCCAATTTCGACCATACACTAAACATACACACAATGCGTAGGACCAAGATTAGGGACTCACTAATCAATATCACAACACAACTCTAGACACAAATTAAAGTCATACAACTTCATATTATAAGCCAGGGGCCTCGAGGGCTCGAATACAAAGCTCGACCAGCATGAGTCAGCGGAAGCAAACATATCTGAGTACAGACATAAGTTAGACAAGTTTTGCCTTAAGAAGGCTAACACAAACATAAGCAGCGGATCGAAAGGGGCGAGGCCTCCTGCCTGGGAACCTCCTAACTACTCCTAAGCGTCGGCGACCTCCACATAGTAGCAGGCTCCAGTGGTGGTGGTGTCGTCGTCTCCGGCGCACTCCATCTCCTGGGCTCCATCGTATGATCGCAGAATCACATCGAGGGGGAAAGAGAAAGCAAAGCAGCGGTGAGTACTCATCCAAAGTACTTGCAAGACTGACATCAGAACTAAGCTAAGGATGCATCTTTTTCAAGGCGTGGGGTTATCTCTGGGCTGACTTTAGAATGCAAGAATTGCGGGGGAGGCCTAGTCCTATCGAATACTAGCATCTTCAGCATCATGCAGCATTAGAAGAGAGTAGACTGGTAACTCACATATAGCAATATTTTATTGTAGCAATTCTATTAAGTAACCATGCCCAAAGATTCTTCCTCGACTCCCTGCGAGGAAGCAATCCCGGAGTCAACATTCATTTCACAATTAAAGTCACAATTATAGTTGTATAAGGTCAAGGTACAACAACAAGTCGTCCTGTTACCGTGGACACGACTATTCGAATAGACAAGTTCTTCCCTGCAGGGGTGCACAACATATTCCCCAACACGCTTGAATCACCTCCGGCCTGACACACTTTTTTCGGTCATGCCCAGCCTCGGGATATCAAAACGTCGTCGCCCCACCTAGGCTCAACAAAGAGGCCAGCCCGCCAGTCTAAATCCTAAGCACACAGGTTCATGGGCCCACTTTCCCTTGCACTCCTGCATGATGCGTACGCGGCCGGAAGCATACCAAGTACACTCAGTCCGGGAGCTGTACCTTCTAGCCCAATCCGGCGCGCGCCGCTCCGTTGCTGACGTCTGAAGAGCTTCGGCTGATACAACGATGCTGACTACCCATAACTTCTCCCATGCGAAGGTTAGTGCATAATTAAGGCCAAAGACTTAACTCATATCAAGTACCCAACCCATTAGCATTTTATTAATGCGGGGCAAGTGCGAACCATAATAGGCAATCCATCACCCTGCCAATAACCCTCGGGTGCCTTACGGGCGCACCCCGCCACATCTCACGAATGCCTTACAGCGCATCCCACCAAATCTTTCTCTCGCGGGCACCCTTGGGGCCGACCCGTCTTTCACTTGTAAACAAGGTCAAGTTAAAGTAATTGTGTGTTTATACACCAAGTGGATTTCCGAGGAATTACCCTTGATGGATCCCACTCGAGGTACGTGTATGACAAGATTCTCTTATTGATAAATGTGGAAGAGGAATCACCCTCGATACCCACTATTGATTAGCTACACTACAGAATTAACACGGGGAGTGCTAAGTGAGGTATCACCCTCAGCACTCGGTAGTAGCTCTACAGTGCCATACTAAAGGGGTGTGCGGTGATGTGAGGGGCCTGGCTTGTCGGTCTGTTGACCGAGTCTTCGGGTCTTCGAGTTGCCAAGTCATCGATGAAGAAGCAGGAGCAACTAGGACTAAGGGGCTCACTGGGGATTCATTGATCAACCTATACAAAACAGTTGATATGCTTGCAGGTATAGTAGCAGTTTACCAAAAACAGTCTATGCATGAGAATAGGAGCTAGCTAATACAATAGCAAAATCTAATGCAAGAATGAGAGGGAAAGAAAAGGGTGATATCGGAATGATCAAGGGGGGGGGTTGCTTGCCTTGTTTCTCTCTGGCAAAAGGCTGATCGTCAGGCATGTAGTCGTACCCGGCAACAGCGTTAGTCTCGGGGTCTACCGGAGACAAGAGGGGGGAAGAAACAATAAATACAAAGAAAACAGATGCACCACGATGCATGACATGGTAATATGCAGAGTTAGGTATACGCTAACGTAGCACTACACATATCAGACGGAGCGGGAGAATGCCTGACGATATTCCCCGGGTCTACGAATTTATTGGACAATCGAATCGGAGGGGAAAGTTCCATGTTCATCGTGCTAGGAGCATGTGACAGATGATTGGATGGCATATTTGGATTCGTGGGATTTTTCTGATCAACTTTCATGTATAAATTATTTTCATCTGAGTTACTGTTTAAAAGATATGATTTTCTAAAGTTTTATAGATTTTCTGGAATTATTTTAATTAAATAAATCAACATTATCCAGAACAGTGAATGATGATGTCAGCATGAGGTCAGCATTGCATCAGCAGTCAATAGTGGGACTGACCAGGTCAAACCTGACAAGTGGGCCCCACCTGTCATAGATAGGTATATTTCAGTTTATTAATTAAACTAACAAAGATTAAATTAGCAGTGGAGGCCACATGTCTGTGACATATTAGGGTTAAATTAATTATTCTAATTAAGTGAATTAGTTAATTAGGAAGCTGACAAGGGGGCTCACCTGTCATACACATAGGGGCATGGGGTCCCACCAGTCAGTGACTGGCCAGGCCCAGTCAGCATGTTGACCTAGTCAACAGGTCAACGGCGACCGCGGGACCCAGCTACCAGAGACACTGGCAGTGGCCCTGACCAGGCCAGGTCAGCGATGGCACTGGTCGGCCACCGGAGTAACTCCGGCGAGCACCTGAAACGGTGTTAGGCTCGGGTTTCGCGCACAGGGCGTCAAATCGCGCACGACCGGTGGCGTTCGAATGCTGGCGACGGCGTCGATCTATTCCAGGCATCGGCTCGAGCAACAGCGAGCCGTAGTGAGCGCTTCATCGCCGGCGGCGGAGGAGCTTCCGTGCGGTAGTGGCATCTAGCTATCCGGGTCGTTTTCGAGCTAACCAAAGGTGCTATGGGGGCCTACGCGTTGCATGGAGTCGAACGACAGCGGCGGTTGGACCAAATGGTCATCGGAGAGACACCGACATCGAGCTCTTGCTGCGGCAGGTTCGAGCTTGTGGCGTACAGGGGGCTACGGGGCACGACGAGGCACGTGCGTGGGTGCGTCGCACTCCTGGTAGCACCAGGATCTCGATGGTGAGCTCGAACGAGCGTGACAGGGTCGGTAGCGACGGCCAGAAGCTTGCCGGTGGCAACCTGAGCTCTGGCGCGGTGGAGATCTAGCTAGGAGGCACAGGCGAGCTCATCTACGCGGGAAGAGGAGCAAGAGCTCACCAGGACCTACAGATGTGCTTAAGTGGGCTCGGGGGAGGCGCGGTGGAGCGAAACGACGGCGGTGAGCTTCGGGCACCTGAGGAGGAAGAAGATTCGATGGCGACGATGCAGGGCTCCAAGGCTCGGTTCGATGGTCAAGGAGGAAGGGCAGGTCGCACATGTAGCTTAATTTTGAGATTTTTAACATTAGTTTTGAGATTTTTAACAAGTGTGCAACTTTTCTATTAGGCTTTTTGCAACTTTATTTTATCACATAAAAATTCCATGGGCTTTTTGAAGTGGAATTTGAATTGAGCTTTTATTCAAGAGGGATCACACATGGATTAGCAAAAGCATTAGCATAATCCTGGCCATCACTGTAGCTTAATTACAATGATCACTATAGCAGAAATCCAGGATGTCACAATTCTCCCCTGCTAACAAAAATTCTCATCTCGAGAATTAAGAAGTAGATGGAAAGAGCCTAGGATGTTCGGCACAAAGATGATCCCGCATTCCCAAGTGGCTTCGTCTTCAGAATGATTTGCCCACTGCATTTTGAAGAACTTGGTAACTTTCTGAAGAGCCCGACGTTCAGTTTCATCAAGAATGCCATCAAGAATGCCAACTGGTTGCTCTTTCTAAGAAAGGTCTTATTGTAGTTCAAGCATATCATGATCCACTGCTCGGATAGGATCCTTGAAACAGCGATGAAGCGGCAACACATGGAACACATCATGAACCTGAGAAAGGTTTGATGGTAGTTCCAATTGATATGCCACCTTACCACGCCTTTTGAGAATAATGAAAGGACCAATATAACAAGGAGCCAGTTTTCCCTTAATCCCGAAATGGAGTGTACCTATTATTGGCATGACTCGAAGAGAAACCTTTTCGCCAAGTTGATAGACCATATCCTTGTGATGACGGTCATACTGACTCCTCTGACGAGACTGAGCAGCCTTTATGTTGGGGATATGACCCCACGATATGACCCGCCCTGGAGGCTCCGGGTCATGTTGCTGGCTCGTGAGCCGGCCCAAAGGTGAGCCGTGAGACTGGTGGCCCAGGAAGATAGGCGGCTCAAGGTGTGGGCCGTACAAACGGCCCGGACGGAGAAGACCCGGGCGTGCAAGCCGACTCATAAACAAATTGGACAAGAAGATAGAGAGAGACTCGGTTAGCAATTGTAACGACCCGGTGGTCCTGACCTCTTATATAAAGGCAGACCCGGGGCGACTTGGGGGAAGGTGATCGAGAACTAGGTCAAGCTTCTAGCTCCTTGTAATCGATACACAAGCAATACAAACACAAGCAGGACGTAGGCTATTACCTCGACTTAAGAGGCCGAACCTGGGTAAATCCGTGTCTTTCGTCCCAACTAACCCCTTTGAGTCCACCCCGTTAGCGATGGCCTCGAATCTAAGTCCATTCACCCGGACATCTGTCGTGATAAAACCACGACAGTTGGCGCCCACCGTGGGGATTGCGCTTGGTGGTGTTGAGTTCTCAAAGGGCTCTCTCCCAGGGCTCGAAGGATACGTGGTTGGAAGGACGAGCAAGAGTCGCCGCGGCCGGATCTACATCGACGATGCTGGCTGGGGGCTTGACGCAGGTTCTGTGGAGTATGGATTCCGGGTTCCGTTCGGCGGGATCCAGGTTTTCATCGGAAAGGTTGATGGATCTACCCCCGGGCCGGACATCTGCACCAACATCGTCGAGCCGGCTCGGCGTCTCCAATCTACGAGTGTTGTGCGGCCTGCTCGTGCCCATCCAGGTCAAAAGCATGTTCTCGTGGGCTTCACTCAAGGCATGGACCTGGAAGCGTCTGAGTCACAGGGAACTCTCGTTTGCTCGGAAGATGAGTCCTCTAGTGGGGAGACAGAATCAGTGTATCGGCTCAGTAACGGTGGCCTTGGGGACTACTACGACACCTATTCTGAGGTAGAGGGTTTTGAGTCGGATGCTCTGAGACCCCCTGTTCATGCGGCGGTGTTCATGGCAGGATCGGCTTCAGCCGCCGGTGACACAGCTACAGGAGCTGCCACAACGGGTGATAGCCCGCTGCCGGCGGCTCAGGTTCTAGTGGAATTGATGGACGAACTTACAGCTCTCATGGCCACAGAAGTAACACCGGATAATCAAGCAGCCAGGAATCTAGAGGTGACATAGATCAAGGGCCGGATGGCAGAGGAACGGAAAAGGATGTCCGAGCTGAAAACCCATGGAGGAAGAAGCGGAGCGTATCAAGGCCGATGCTTTCCGTCTGGAGCTGGAGAAAAGGTCAGCGGCCGCGGTGCACCGGAGGAGGTATCAATCCTGTCTGCCAGAACGTTACGAAGTGAGGAACCTTTTTAACACCCCTGGTATGGGGCGGGTTACGGGCGCGCCGGAAAGCCGCCCTATGGAACGCCCGACGACTCATCCACCCCAGCATAACCAAATCTCGCCTAGGGCTTTTCCAACACCGGCGGGTCATTACTCTAACCCGGCCGAGAACATGGTGGCAGCGGCCGCCCGGCTTGAGACGATTCCCATCCCAGATGAAGCGCCCTTTGCGGAGGATGTGCGAAACGCCATTGGATATTTACAGACGGCCATGACCCAGCAAGAGAGGTATGCTCACAGCCGGAGCCGGGTTCACTCCACCCCCCTCCCCAGTCGAAGTTTCAGCCGGCGCTACGAGTCCCTGGCGTGTTCCAGCAGTCATCCATGTCGTGGACCACCGGAGGACGAGCGGGTGGCTCTAGATGCACAAGCCCTCGCGGACCAGGCGAGAGGCGGAGATAGCGGCAACCCGTCTAGAGCCGATGCTTTCCGTCTCAATGGGAGTAGTTAGTACCAGGGCTGTAGGGGTGCCATGTTTAACTCCGGCTCTGAGAAGTGAACAACTACCGAAAGATTTCAAGGGGCCTCGGAAGGTTCCGAATTACACAGCTGATCTACCCCCTGAGGCGTGGGTTGGAAGTTATGAGTTGGCCATGGAGATGCTGGATGTCAGTGAGGCGGTATGCGCAAAATATTTCATCATGATGCTTGAGGGTCCGGCTCGTGCATGGCCGAAAGGTCTGCCGCCTAACACGATAAGCTCATGGGCGGAGCTGAGAGCGAAGTTTATTAAGAATTTCCAGGGGACCTATAAGCAGCCTATGACCATGGTCGACTTGGACCATTGTGTTCAACAGGAGAGTGAGTCGGCCCATCATTGGGTCCGGCGTGTGTCGACCATTATTCACTCTTCAGAGAAGATCACGGCAGCTCAAGCGGTGCTTATTTTAGAAAAGAAATGTCATTTTGTTCCATTGAAACAGAAGCTCGTCCGTCTCAAGCGCACGTGTCAGGATATGGGAGAGCTCATGACGGCCTTAACAAAGTATGCCGACTCAAAATAACACCAAGGATCCAGGCTCGGATGATGAGAAAGCCAACCAAGGGAAGAAAAACAATCAAGGAAAAGGTTTTGTGAACAATGGGAATCAGAATAAGCGGAAGAGCGCTGATAGCGGGTCAGAGCTAGTGGCAAATACCAACACAGGACAGAACCATCCCAAGGGGAATGGAAAATTCAGGCTGTTTCATCAAAGGAACAGAGGCCCTTTTAATTTAGAAGAAGCGCTTAGGAAGCCTTGTCCGGAGCACAGCACGCCTGACAAGCCGGCGTTGCATGCGTGGGGTGATTGTTTTATCATGCAGAGATTCAAAAACTAGCATTCCCAACCGCGTAATAATAAGGGCGGTGGCCCGCCTGGCGGCTCAGGGCACGACGGATCAGGAGCTGGATTCGGCACCGGCGCTTCAGGAAACGGGCATCCGGGTCAGAATAACCAAGGGGGGCACCAACAGCATCCTGGCAACAAGAGCAATAACAACAATCAGCAGCAGCGCAATCAGTCCGGGTTTCAGAGTAACCCAAAGTAGCTCAGTTCTGGACAGTATCACGTATTCACGACCGGTCACAGTAAACGAGACGAGAAGTTGCGGAGGCGAGCAGTTAATGCGGTTGCTCCGGCTCTCCCGCGATATTTACCGTGGTCTGAGTATAACATAATGTGGAGCCGGGAGGATCACCCACCACGAGTAGATGACCTGGGCCGGCTGGCTCTAGTTGTGGCCCCTCAGGTGAATGGCTATATGGTGAATAAAGTGCTTATGGACGGAGGTAGCAGCATCAACATCCTTTACTATGACACTTTTTGGCGGATGAAGTTGCTTGACAAAGACCTTAAACCTTCCTCCACCGTTTTTCATGGTGTGGTCCCGGGTAAATCGGCATACCCGGTGGGACGGATTTCATTGGAAGTAGCTTTTGGCGATGAGTATAATTACAGGGTGGAGTCCTTGTGGTTCGAGGTGGTCAAAATCAAAAGTCCCTATCACGCACTATTTGGCAGGCCGGCTTATGCCAAATTTATGGCTAGGCCTTGCTATGTTTATTTGCAACTCAAAATGCCCGGCTTAAATGGTACAATTACCGTTCACGGTAATAGGAAAACGGCTCTCGAGTGTGAAGAAGGAGATGAGGCGTATGCAGAGTCTAGTTGTGCTCAGGAGGAACTAAAATTCTACAAGGAGAACGTTGACCCGGAGGATATGACCCCACTGAACAAGCCTACGACAGAAGTTGAGCCGCCACTCTAGTTTTCAGCAGATGATACCAAGGCAGTAGATTTCAATCCGGGTGACTCATCCAAGCAGTTCATCATTGGGCTCACATGGATCCCAAATAGGAAAGCGCGCTCATCGAATTCATCCGTGAGAATTGGGACATCTTTGCATGGAAGCCTTCTGACATGACGGGTGTACCGAGAGAGTTCGCTGAGCACAATCTTAATATGGATCCAAAGTTTAAGCCGATCAAACAGTTTCTACGACGGTTCAACGAAGAGAGATGTAAAGCTATTGGGGAGGAAGTTTCCCGGCTCTTGGCCGTAGGCTTTATAGTGGAAGTTTTTCACCCGGAGTGGTTGGCTAACCCGGTGCTAGTGCTAAAAAAGAACGACACTTGGCGTATGTGTATAGATTACACGGACCTTTACAAGGCTTGCCCGGCTGAACCTTTTGCACTCCCTCGTATTGATCAAATTATTGATGCTACAGCCGGATGTGAAAGTTTATGCTTCCTGGATGCATATTCAAGATATCATCAGATTAAGATGGCAACGATAGATCAGGAGAAGACGACATTTATTACACCTTTCGGGGCGTTCTGTTACATCTCCATGCCTTTCGGGCTCAAGAGTGCCCAGGCGACTTACCAATGATGTGTGCAGAACTGCCTCCACAGTCAGATTGGCCAAAATGTTCATGCTTACATAGACGACATCATGGTTAAATCCAGAAAGAAGGAAACTCTCCTGGAGGATTTGAAAGAAACCTTTGACAATCTCCGGGTCTACAAGATGATGCTTAACCCAACGAAGTGTGTCTTTGGTGTTCCAGCAGGAAAGCTTTTGGGTTTCTTGGTCTCTGAGCGGGGCATCGAGGCTAACCTAGATAAGATTAAGGCTATCACTTATTTAGGAGAGCTGACGTGCATTAATGACGTTCAGCGCCTTGCAGGACGGATTGCTGCATTGAGCCACTTCATAAGCCGGCTTGGGGAGAAAGCCATTCCCTTATACCAGATGATGAAAAAGACAGACAAGTTTAAGTGGAGCAAAGCAGCGGCCGAAGCACTTGAAGCTCTTAAAAACAGTTGACTAAGCCGCCAGTGTTAGCTGCTCCGGTTGAGAAAGAGACATTACTCCTTTATGTGGCGGCTAACAACAGAGCGGTCAGTGTAGCAATTATGGTTGAGCGTAGGGAGGCAGGGAAGGAATATCCTGTGCAAAGGCCAGTTTATTACATTAGTGAAGTTTTGGCAGAGTCTAAGCAGAGGTATCCGCATTGGCAGAAGTTAGTATATGGAGTTTTCATGGCCAACCGCAAGTTAAAACACTACTTTTTGGGGCACCAGATAAAAGTGGTCAGTTCCACCCCATTGGGAGATATCATTCAAAATAGAGAAGCTACAGGAAGGATTGCCAAGTGGGCCTTGGAGCTGGGTCCTCTTAACATCAAGTATGTTCCTCGTACAGCAATTAAGTCTCAAGCTTTGGTGGATTTCATAGATGACTGGACCGAATGTCAAGCCCCTGAAGAGAAGCTGGATAACACGTAACTATACACTTTGATGGGTCCAAGCAGTTAGAGGGGTCCGGTGCAGGAGTTGTTCTCACCTCCCCCAAGGGTGACAAGTTTTGTTATGTGCTCCGGTTAATGTTTCCTTGTACTAATAATGCGGCCGAGTATGAGGCACTGCTCCATGGTCTCAGAGTCGCTAAAGAGACGAATTTAAGCCGGGTAAGATGTTTAGGCGACTCAGATCTGGTGGCTCGGCAAGTTTCAGGTACTTGGGACTCCAAGGATCTGCGGATGGCGGCTTATCGACAGGCGGTTGATATCATTGCCGGTCACTTCAAGGGGTACCAGGTGGAACACATTGATCGTCGCAGGAATGAGGCGGCTGATGCTTTGTCACGGTTAGGTTCTCAACGAAAGCCGGTACCACCTAATGTTTTTCTGGATGTATTGCATCATCCGACTGTCAAGATACCCTCTGAGGAGGACCTGGCTATTCCTGACCCAGAAGCGGAATTGGTGGCGGCTCTACATGCCATCCCAAACTGGAGTATGCCTTATTTGGCGTATCTGATACGTGGCGAGTTACCTCGGGAGGAGGGTCTGGCCAGGAAGATCACCCGGCATTCTAAGTCTATGACAATTATCAATGGTGAGTTATATAAGTGTAGTGTGACGGGTGTCTTTCAGCGCTGCGTCTCACCAAAGGAGGGTCGGCAGATCTTGAGTGAAATTCATGCTAGCGACTGCGGACATCATGCCGGGTCAAAATCTTTAGTGGCCAAGGCTTTTTGACATGGATTTTTCTGGTTGACAGCTCACAAGGATGCAGAAGACTTAGTCCGTAAGTGTGACGGCTGTCAAAAGTTTGGCCGGCGTGCTCACGTTCCGGCTCAAGAGTTGAGGATGATACCAATCACTTGGCCGTTTGCGGTCTGGGGGCTTGATATGGTAGGACCCTTCAAGAGATCCAAGGATAAGAAAACACACCTTCTGGTGGCAATTGATAAATTTACTAAGTGGGTAGAGGCAGAGCCGGTTGGTAAATGTGACGCGGCTACAGCGGTTCAATTTATTAAGAAGCTGATTTATCGCTTTGGTTACCCGCACAGTATCATTACGGACAATGGAACAAATTTATCCAAAGGAGCTATGAAAACGTTCTGTGAAAAGGAGCATATCCGGCTTGATGTTTCAGCCGTGGCACATCCACAGTCTAATGGTCAGGCGGAGCGAGCCAATCAGAAAATTTTAAGAGGTGTCAAACCACGGCTCATGGTTCCTTTGAAGCGGACACCCGGATGTTGGGTTGAGGAGTTGCCTTCCGTCTTATGGAGCATCAGAACTACCCCTAATAGATCTACAGGTTTCACGCCTTTCTTCATGGTGTATGGTGCTGAGGCGGTTCTACCCAGTGATATCCAGCACGACTCACCAAGAGTGGCGGCTTATGTTGAGATGGACAATGAGGTAGCGCGCCAAGATGCGTTGGACGCCTTGGATGAAGCACGAGAGTTAGCAGCAGCCAGGTCGGCAGTTTATCAACAAGACCTGCGATGCTATCATAGCCACAGGGTGAAGACCCAGACGTTCCAGGAGGGTGTCCTGGTGCTCCTGCTGATTCAAGACCAATCTGGAATGCATAAGTTATCTCCACCATGGGAGGGGCCTTTTGTGATCAGCAGAAACCTCAACAATGGGTCATACTACCTCATTGATATCCGAGATGAGTCGGAAACCGCGGGTCAAGAGATGTTGCGGCCATGGAACGTCGCACATTTGCGACCATACTTTACTTAGCAGGCATTGAAAGCCACTATCATTGTATATATCATGCTCACATGAGCAAAAGCAAGCATCCCCGCTAAGACTGGGGCCTCTGCTCTTATGTATACCTTTGTGCAATCAGGATGAAATTTTTCCGGCTCAAAAATTTAAGTTAAAGTGGTTTGTTCGCCGTCAAAACGGCTGATCCGGCTTTATGCCTTATCAAGCGCTGTAGCAGGGAGGCTTCTTGCCTTCGGGTATAGCTCACATCTCCCCTGCACAGTTTGCTTTTACGCTGTTGCAAGGAGGCTTCTTGCCTTCGGGTATAGCTCACATCTCCCTTGCATAGCCGGCGTTATGCCCAATTAAGCACTGTTGCAAAGAGGCTTCTTGCCTTCGGGTATAGCTTACATCTCCTTTGCACAGCCAGCTGTTATTAAACTGTTGCAAGGAGGCTTCTTGCCTCCGGGTATAGCTTACATCTCCCTTGCACAGTTGGCTTTATGCCTAGTTTGGTTACATTAAGCGTTGTTGTTGATGGAGGCTTCTTACCTTTGGTATAGCTTACATGACCCTAAGACAATAGCGTGTACACCAAATTCCAGTTGCTTATCAACTACGGCCATCAAAGGGGGCTTCTTACTGATGGGTATCGCTTATCTCACCCTAATGGCTGGCTTTATGCCACTTCCGGTTACTTATTAACCGCGGTTGTAGAAGGGGGCTTCTTACCGATGGGTTCGCTTATCTCACCCTAACAACCGGCGTTTACGCCAAACCTCAATTGCTTATCAACTGTAGCTATTGAAAGAGGCTTCTTTCCTTCGGGTATAGCTTACATCTCCTTTCAAATAGACGGCTTTATGCCGTCTTAGGCTGATTATTAGCCGCGGCTGTCGATGGAGGCTTCTTGCCTTAAGGTATACCTTACATCTCCCATCATCAGCCGGCGTTCGCACATACAACATTTGCTGTTAAAAGGAGGCTTCTTACCATCAGGTATAGCTTATATTACCATTCATACAACCGGCTTTAAGCCGCTTCCGGTTCATCAATAGCCGCAGTTGTCGATAGAGGCTTCTTACCATCAGGTATAGCTTACATTATCCTATGATAATCGGCTCCTTAATGGATTCATCCGACAAGAATCGAAGCCATGTTGCTCCGGTTGACGAAAATTGAGCTTTCAAAGAGATTATCCGGCTCTAATATTCCGGAGAAGGAATGGCGTCTTCAAAGACAGACACCCCTCATCAGAAAAGCTCAAGGTATATCCATGGAGAGCCGGCAACACATTAAATTGAAACACAGAGAGAAGGAAAGTACACACAGACAGGTGAAAATATATACAGCTGCCAAACGGCAAGGTCATGCTTACTCTATTACAAAAACTACTCTCAGAAGGAGCAAAAGTCATTGTGAACCGCTCACGGCGGGTCATTACATGAGTCTGTGCGCAGAAAGGTTAAAAGAACAAAGTTCAGTTATTGGCCGGCTCATCCTGCTCCAGGTCTTCTGCTAGATTTATCTGGAGATTTCCCAATTCCCAATTACAATCAGCCAGAGCAGCGAAAGACCCTTTAAGGAAAGGGGACGCGTCAAGCTCACAAGGGGAGAGATCCTTACTGCGGGCGGGTGTCAGATCCTTCCACTCGTAGATAGGCCCGCGGATCCTCTTCTCCTCTGTGTCATAAGCCGCCTGATAAGTGCTCAAGTCGGCTTCATCTGCTAGTACAGAGGCCAGATAACGCGACTCTTTGACACACCGGATGTAATCTTCTTCGGTGAATTCTGAGCCGTCACCTCTTTTGGACGGGTAACCATCCATCATTTCAGCCGGCGTTAGCTCAGGGGCGAAGGCCAGAGCCCGGCTCAATCCAGCGACGGCTCCTTGGCGGAAGGTGGACTTCCTCAGCTCTTCTATCTGCTTGGGAATTGTGGAGAAGAGTTCCAAGACACCTTTTAGAGCGGTGGGGATCTTCTCCTTGTATTGAACTATCTTAATCGTGAAAATAGCGCCGCAGTAAAGCTGTTCTGCAAAGGTGTAAATAGCCTTCAGGGGTAAAAGGCTATCTGTAGCCAATTGCCAGCTTCTGGGGCCTGTAAAGGTCAAAACAAAGCAAGATGAGCTGCCATCACAGCAGATGAATGAGACATGCTAGAAACATGAAGTGAGTAAGAACTTACCAAAGAGAGCGGCGGCCATCTTGGTTATATGACACTTTAGGCCTTGAAGCTCATCCGCCACGGCTGTCAGCCGCTGGTCGGCATCATCCGCTCAATGCGGCTTTCTCCAACTCAGTAGATTCTTTAAAAGAAGCAAGCTCCGCCTTAATATGAACCAGCTCTTCAGACAGCAGCCGACACTTTTCGTCAGAGACGCTGTGGGCCTCTTGTTGAGCCGCTAAATTCACCTTCAGATCAGACAATTGAGAGCCGACTTCGTTTAAAGCTTCCTATAAGACATCAAAATACAGGATAAGTCACCAAAATACAGGCGAGTATTAAAAGCAAATTTATGCAAGTCTCAAACAGATTGCAAGCAATATATTTGACACTTGGGGGCTAATGCATGTTTGATCTTTCAGTATGCAGTGCAATTCCGGCTCATCTTCTTCGAAGTTAAACCGGAACTTGGGGGCTACACTATAGCTCTTTGATTTACTCCTAAATAGAAGATCTGATTCAACTTCATCAAGCTTGAGCCAGCCCTTGGGGGCTGCGAATGGCAGTTTAAGTGATCTAAAGGAAGATCCAACTCAACTTTGGCAAATTAAGACCGATTCAAGGGGACAATAACTATGAATTTGTTCTAACAGAAACTTAAACAAAGACCCAGTTCAACGATTGAGTACGTTAAACCGGCTCTTGGGGGCTAAGTAAGGATATGGTAAGAAGGAAAGGTACCTCATATTTTGTCTTCATTAAAGAGACCAAGCGAAGTTCCAGATCCCGGCTGGTGGTAACCTATTTATATACCCGGCGTGGAGTTCTTCGATTGTTATCTTCTCGCACGAAGAGTCAAAGTTCAGCTTCTTCGAGGCTTCAGCCAGCTCTGTATGCTTGGTCAGCACATGAGCTGGAGGCGTTTAATGACCAGACCCGATGATAATAACATCTGGAGTTTCAGGGGTCTTGGCAGGGGTCGCCGGTTTTGAAGGAGCCCTTGGAGGGCTCTTCATGATGATACTAGCAGCAGTCGGCTCTATGGAGGCAGCTGGTGGATTTTCTTCTGCTTCAGCCTCCTCCGGTTGTTTGGGCTCCAGCTCTTGGATAACCGGGCCGGAGGAGGGCTTGTTGCTCTTGCGACGTTTAGCTTGAGCACTACAAAATAGAAGGATCAACAATTGAAGATGTTGCTATCATATTAACAACCGGATATCCAGATATCATAGTAAGGAATGCTTACAGCGGATTGATCTTGGGCTGTGGTAGAATTGATGCCGAAGAGTCGCTGGAGGAAGGAGATTTCTAAAAATAATAAAACAGAAAGGTGAAGAAAGTATCAAGTTTACAAAGGAAAGTCAAAGGGAAAGAAGAGACTTAAACCTCGACGGGGCGTTTCTTTGGAGCCGGAGAGTTTGGTAGCCCGAACATGAGCTCAATAGAGCCGGTGCTTCGAGTCTGTCGACGCTCAACTTGCTGTTCCTTTTTTAAGAGAAAATCGGGAGCCAGATAAGCAAGAGGGTGAGAAAGAGGAACTTTTCTGATAACCCGCCGCGGCTTTCGGGGGACGAAACATTCTGAGCTGGAAGAAACGTAATTTACCTCGGGAGCATTGGCACGGCTGGTTTCCACTTCATCCTGCGAGTAAAACAAGCATTAATAATGCGGGAAGGTAAAAGATCAAACAAAGCAGTTAAAATTTTACCTCTGAGCTGGATGATGGTGGCGGGTCAAGCAAATTATCTTGCGGGGCGTCTTTTTTAGCCCTCTTGGTCATGACCTTCTTCCTGGATTTCTTTGGAGGGGCAACATATTCCTTCTTCCAGAAGTCTGAGTCGGTCTATAGGAATGACCTGGAGAGTGAATACCAAATCAACAAAGTACAAACAACATCTAAGAGACGGATGGGAAGAGATTAACTTACATGGGGAGCCAGATTATTGACGCAGAAAGGTGCTAGGCCAATGGCACTGCATGAGCCGGAGGCCTCGTGGACAAGGCTCCGGATGGTAGTGGTAATGTCATCCTCTGACAGTGTTGATTCACTGAAGCACAATGAGTTGTCATATGTGCCTTCATACTCGCACATAAGTAGACCTCTGTGGCTTAAAGGCATGACCCGCCAGGAAATCCAGCAGCGGATCAAATCCAATCCTATTAAGCCGTTGGCTAGGAGCGCTTTGATCTTGGCATGGAATGGCTCATATCTGGCACGCTCCAAGGCTGAGAGCCGGCCGGGAAGCTGTGTGTCTGTCCTAAGCCGGGAGGGGAGGTAACCCGCCAATGAGTGCTCTTTCTTGGGAGAGGTCTCTAGGCAATAGAACCATGTCTTATTCCAATCTTTTTGGTGACTCGGCATTGGAGTAGCAGGAAAGATGATGTCTCGGAGGCGTTGAATAGAAATGCCGCCCAGCTCGAGACTCGGGCCAACCCTCATTTCAGTTTGGCGGTTGGTGTAGAAGAATTCTCGAAAGAACCCCATAGACGGCTTACTTAGCAGATAAGCTTCACAGAGAACTTGGAAGTTGTAGATGTTGGAAACAGAGTTGAGTGCCAAGTCTTGAGGATGCAGCTTATAAAAATGAAGGACGTCCCGGAAAAACTTAGAGCCGGGCGGCACGAACCCTCGCTCGATGTGATCAGCAAAGACTACTATCTCTCCTTTTTGGGGAGAAGGCCGGGTCTCGTTGCCCGGAACCCGCCAATTGAGAACCTCTTTGGGAGGAAGAGTACCCGCTTCAATGTAGTCTGCTAAGTACTCCTCCGTAACGCAAGAACCAACCCAGTTGCATGAGTTGGACGCACGAGACATATTGGCGGCTTAAGTGCTATGCAAGATAAAAGGCATGATGAGTCAAAGCGCGAGCAAATATTTTTGACGGCTTAAAGGTTTAAGGGCTCTACGGATAAAGTGGAAAGACCCGGTTGATGAGAGCCGGAGAAGCTTAGCGACTCAACAGAGGAAAGGAAGATTGAAATATCGGCTAAGTCCGAAAAACAGATTCCGCAAACTATCACTATGGCTACGAATCTACAAAAGCAGAGAAAAAAGATCTAAATCCAGACCTAGCGATGAACATCAGAAAGAAAGAAAATGGAGCGAGGCTATCACGGTCCATGCATTGCGCGTGGCCGGCCCGCGTGCGGCGGCGGGGCGAGAGCGCGATCTAAAAGTAACAACATCGTCGAGATATACTCATGGTGGTGGTGCCGGAGGCCTGCTATGGCGGAACCCTACTACGGCGGAACCCTACTACGGCGGTGAGCGGTCTAAAGAGAAAGGGGAACTCACCGGAGATGTTGCAGCGGCGGCAGAAGAAATCTGGTCCGTATCAGGGTGATGCAGCAGCCCGGTCGGTGCAGATGCGAAGACGGCACCGGACGACGAGGACGCTAGAGCGGCGGCGACAGGAAGAAGAAGAAGAGGCACGAGCGGGAGGATGGAAAGCTCCGACCTGCACGGGTCATATTTAAAAAGGGATTAAGGAAGGCGCGAAAATCTAGGCGATGACACCGTTTGACCGAGGCGGATGCCTCAATTCTCGGGATGACAGTTAATGAAAGATTCGGTGGTACGTCAGCAGATCTTATGACGTCACGCTGGGTCATTTCCGAGCGACTCGCCAAAAAACGGAAGAGAAGGATGAAGTGAGCAAGCTCAATTCAACCTGGGGCCTAATGTTGGGGATATGACCCCACGATATGAGCCGCCCCGGAGGCTCCGGGTCATGTTTCTGGCTCGTGAGTTGGCCCGAAGGTGAGCCGTGAGACTGGTGGCCCAGGAAGATAGGCGACTCAAGGTATGGGCCGTACAAACGGCCCGGACGGAGAAGACCCGGGCGTGCAAGCCGACTCATAAACAGCTTGGACAAGAAGATAGAGAGAGACTCGGTTAGCAATTGTAACGACCCGTTGGTCCTTACCTCTTATATAAAGGCAGACCCGGGGCAACTTAGGGGGGAGGTGATCGAGAACTAGGTCAAGCTTCTAGCTCCTTGTAATCGATACACAAGAAAGACAAACACAAGCAGGACGTAGGCTATTACCTCGACTTAAGGGGCCGAACCTGGGTAAATCCGTGTCTTTCGTCCCAACTAACCCCTTTGAGTCCACCCCGTTAGCGATGGCCTCGAATCTAAGTCCGTTCACCCAGACATCTGCCGTGATAAAACCACGACACTTTATATTTGCATGTACAATGCGACCTTGGTCTTCGGCATCTTGGATAATATCCGGACCGATAATTGTACGGTCCCTAGTTTCTAACCAATTCAAGGGAGTCCGACACTTTCGTCCATATAACACTTCAAAGGGAGCCATCTTCAGACTAGCTTGATAGCTATTGTTGTAGGAGAACTCAACATACGGAAGAGATTCCTCCCATTTCTTACCAAAAGAAATGACACAAGCTCGAAGCATGTCTTCGAGAATCTGATTGACTCTTTCAACTTGTCCCTGGGACTGAGGGTGAAAAGCGGTGCTAAATGATGAATGAATTCCCATAGCTTCCTGGAAACTTGCCCAGAATCTTGAAGTGAGTAAACTGCCACGGTATGAACTAATCACGAATGGAATACCATGGAGGGAAACAACTCTAGACATGTAAAGATCTGCTAGCTAACTAGCAATAATAGTTTCCTTGACAGCCAACAAGTATGCAACTTTGGACAGTTGGTCAATGACGAAAAGAATAATATCATTACCTCGGACGATGGCTCGACATTTACATATGAAGCCAAGTGCAACATAAACTTTGGATTTAGAGATGTACAGGAGAGTCAGATTTTGGTCATGTGGAACTTTGGGGTATGGGCCCGCCATGCGGGTTAAGAGTAGGAAGAGCGGTGACATCTTGCACGATCATGGAAGTAAGATCTGCCAGAGGAGAGCCTGTCAGTTAGGTTGGCAACAACGTCGTTACCAAGGGCGGGGGACGAATAGAACCATTTTCCTGCTCGTTGAAATGAGGCAGACCAATAGGCAAAGTTCTCGTCCACCGGCGGTTACCGGAATGTCGTTAAGAATAGTAACATGGTCTTACTAACATAGTTGTTCACCAAGGTGTTTACCTAAGCAGGGAATTGTTATTGCTTAGATCATAAAATCTCAAGAAAGGTTAAACAGACCAATGGAAAGGAAAACGTGATTATTACTTTAATCAGACCAATGGAAAGGAAAATGTGATTAAACACAAGTATTATGAGTATATCCTTACCACGGGTAAACATTAGCTCGAAAAACATCACAAGGCAGCAAATGCATAAACCCTTGGATAAAAGGGGCAAGGAGAAACATGACGTTTAGCCATTTAATGAGGTTTGGAAAATGATCAAGAAACACTTAGCATTAAGTTTACGATGTTCTTTTTGATGATTGGAGTATCGCAGCCATGCTTTGGGGAAGCATCGACATGGTCATCAGATAAAGGACGAACTTCAAGAACACAAAGTATCCATCAGGAACAATTTATAAAATAAGTCTAACAATTTCCTCATGGGAGAAAAGGAGAATCTTTCACAAAAAAGGAAAATATAATAATAGGTCCTCCAGCCAGGTGTGTTAGGCATGGCATCACCTTACTGGGTCATCAAAGGACCAGTATTATAACTCCTGGAAATATGTTCCAACCATCATGTATGACCGAGATTCAGATCTTATTGGTGTCAGGATACCTCAAACTCAGAATGCCCGAGAAGAGAAGGTGCAACTCAAATCGTCGAGAGGACATAGTAAGATTCTCAGAAAATGAACTATGGAAGCGGGTACCCAAAACAATAGTTCATTGTTAAACCAAGGAGAGGATGAGGAGGTGGCTGATGGACTCAACAACAATTCATCGAGAATTCCAAACGGATGGATTCCCACAATTTTGTGAACAAGGAGATGACATTTGTCAGCTCAAATGATATAATGTTGTATGATCAAGGAAAACATGCATCATTAATCATTGGTTGATAAGTGCGTCCGAAATAGACCTTAGGCAGCAAGATCAGTGTCAGAGTGACGATTTAATAACCAACGGCCTAAGAACAAATTGTCGATCGCTAACTTCAAAGCAATAGGGTTGCTAGAAGTTAGAATCAAAGAAGTATCGTTTGATGGTGAGAAGTATCACTATGCCAAGAATTTCTAAGAGGTGGAGCAATCCTCACAACATTCTCGACACAAAGGGCAGTAATACTTCAGGGTAGAACATAGCACCAGCTGGATAGCAAGTTGCATCCATATCATGGACAAATTTGCTATGAAAGGAAGTCCAGGAGGTTGTCGATGATAACAAAAATCATCGAGGGCAAGGAAGGTATTTCTCATCAAGAGCTTAGTTGACGCCTCAGAAGAAGTCAAATTGTGAACGATGATCACGACACCTTTTGTTGAGAGTTTTCAAGAGAATGCAACTGAACAGTGGTGGCGTCAAGTAAGGGGATGACAACATGGAAGTTTATAGGAACAACAGATAAGATGCAAGCTATATATCGGGGTTGCTTTTCAAGACAAACAACAAGATGTTTAGAGCTTGACGTAAGCAATGCTCACACTCTGAAGAATTTGCGCACCATAGAAGGAGGAGGTAGCACAGTCGAAGATAGAAAGACAAGGATGTAGCCGATAGTCTACGAATGACCAGACTGACTTTGATATTCCCAGTAACAACTACAAGGGGTATTGAATTGTAGTGTGGAATAAATTTTCCACTCGGTGTTCTCGATTGACAACAATCCCAGAACACGTGGAGTGATTAAGACAAGGAAAATTATGACCTCATCAAAGTTAAGAAGATGTAGTGCAAAGGCGTGATATCCCCGAGATACCAAAGTGTAAAAATCGAAGGTAGAAAATGATAAAAGTAGAGCTGGGTCATTGATCTGCGACAGAAGATACTTTAACCTTGTAAACAATTTACGAGGTACCAGAATGAATTACTTTCCGATAAATTAACAAGGGTAGCATGGTCGAAACCATAACTACAATCCATCAAATTAAGGATATCGAAAGAATCATACGGATGAACAATTATTTTGCAAGGAGCTTCCGAGATGGTCTACATCATTTCCATGGGCATGATCACAAGTTCAATGTCGACTCACACTTCATTAATGTATAACATTTCATTCAATTCTTGCTTTGGACGATGTTGTAGCATTGAAAATTTATCTCGGAAGACTCCATAAGAGTATGACCCGTGAAAACTTTCGGGTTCTCACGGATTAGGGAGGGCATAGGTTCAACCCGTCGGGGTATTTTAGGAACATATACCACAAGCTTCAAGATAATTAACACAAGCTCGAAGGTAGAGCATGGTTGGCAAACAAAGGATACAATTTACCAAAGGCAATATGTATCAGGGGAAGAACTCACAAGGTGATTGAATATGAATGACACTGTCGGATAATAATCCAACAATGGATCGGGCGATCCACAACGAAGTTGATGTGAGTATCCGTACTAAATCCGAGGAGGAAAGAATGGAGAGGTATCAGATTCAAGAAACACCTGAATAGTCTGATGCTTAAAATAGAAAGGAATTATGATTCCCAAAACTAAGGATCAGCAGCAGACGCTGTGATCAAGGATGGATAAGTTGAAAGACCTAGGCAGACAATCAATAAAGGTTTGAATTGTTGACAACCAACTCATGTCCGGAAGGATGTGTGAGCCGGAAAGATAATTTAAACGAATCACCTGATGACTGCGTGCATACACACACATTGAATTAATAGGCTCAAAATGGCAAAGATAGGGGATGTCGACGAAGACTACTAGTCTTATGGAATCAACCATAATGCGAGCAGGCAAGAATTTCAAGAGCAACAAGCTACAGGGGATTTTTGGAAGATCGAAATGTATTTCGAAGAATTTTGTGAAACACATGAACAACTGGGATGAACGGACCCTCGACAATTGTGAGGAATTATCCGTAAGGCTTCCATACGGAAAAGAACAATAGGGCAATTAACTCAAAGGGTTATCAGGGAAATGGAGATTATTTCGGGGCATCTTGTAACAACAAGAGAAACGAGAAAAGATTGTATGAATGACAAGTGCAATTAGTCATCCATAGGGACTTATCGGTGGTAGGGACTTGCAAAGCTGATGAGCACAAAGTCTCGGAAAACATCAAAAGTGAATCTTCAGAATCTTCTAACGGAGCAGATGGTCTTCTGGTATGAGGGCTCTCCGAGAGAAGTAGTTACGAGAACCTAGAGTCAGAGTTAGTAAAATATTTAACCCGAAAGAGAAGAGAGATCAGAACCCAGAGTATAGACAAGGAATAAAAGATCCTAATACCACCCGATTGAGATGTGGGCCAATTGGCCACACAACTATGTTAGTAAAAGTTTTACAATGACTAGACTCAACTTCGGCCAAGGAGTTGGAAAGACGGCTACCTACAGGCACTCGACTCTGATACCAACTTGTGATGCCCCCAATTTCGACCGTACGCTAAACATACACGCAATGCATACGACCAAGATTAGGGACTCACTAATCAATATCACAACACAACTCTAGACACAAATTAAAGTCATACAACTTCAAATTACAAGCCAGGGACCTCGAGGGCTCGAATACAAAGCTCGACAAGCATGAGTCAGCGAAAGCAAACATATGTGAGTATAGACATAAGTTAGACAAGTTTTGCCTTAAGAAGGCTAACACAAACATAAGAAGTAGATCGAAAGAGGCGAGGCCTCCTGCTTGGGAACCTCCTAACTACTCTTGAGCATCGGCGGCCTCCACATAGTAGCAGGCTCCAGTGGTGGTGTAGTAGTCATCTCCGGCACACTCCATCTCCTGGGCTCCATCGTCTGATCGCAGAATCGCATTGAGGGGGAAGAGAAAGAAAAGCAGCGGTGAGTACTCATCCAAAGTACTCACAAGAATGACATCAGAACTAAGCTAAGCATGCATCATTTTCAAGGGGTGGGGTTATCTCTAGGCTGAGTGCAGAATGCAAGAATATCGGGGAGGCCTAGTCCTATCGAATACTAGCATCTTCAACATCTTGTAGCATTAGAAGGGAGTAGACTGGTAACTCACATATAGCAATATTTTATAGCAGCAATTTTATTAAGTAACCACGCCTAGAGATTCTTCCTCGACTCCCTGCGACGAAGCAATCCCGGAGCCAACATTCATTTCACAATTAAAGTCACAATTATAGTTGTATAAGGTCAGGGTACAACTCCAAGTCGCCCTGTTACCGTGGACATGGCTATTCGAATAGATACGTTCTTCCCTGTAGGGGTGCACAAGATATTCCCCAACACGATTGAATCACCTCCGACCGGACACACTTTTCTAGGTCATGCCTGGCCTCAGGATATCAAAACATCGTCACCCCACCTAGGCTCAACGAAGAGGCAAGCCTGCCGGTCTAAATCCTAAGCACGCAGGTTCGTGGGCCCACTTTCCCTTGCACTCCTGCACGATGCGTACGCGGCCGGAAGCAGACCTAGTACACTCAGTTCGGGAACTGTACCTTCCAGCCCAATACGGCGCGCGCCACTCCATTGCTGACGTCCGAAGAGCATCAGCTAATACAACAACGCTGAATACCCATAACTTCTCCCACATGAAGGTTAGTGCGTAATTAAGGCCAAAGACCTAACTCAGATCAAGTACCCAACCCATTAGCATTTTATTAATGCAGGGCAAGCGCGAACCATAATAGGCAGTTCATCGCCCCACCAATAACCCTCGGGTGCCTTACCGACGCACACCACCACATCTCATGAATGCCTTACGGTGCATCCCACCAAATCTTTCTATCGTAGGCACCCTTGGGGCCAACCCGTCTTTCACTTGTAGACAAGGTCAAGTTGAAGTAACTGTGTGTTTATACACCAAGTGGATATCCGAGGAATCACCCTCGATGGATCGCACTCGAGGTATGTGTATGACAAGAGTCGCTTATCGATAAATGGGGAAGAGGAATCACCCTCGATACCCACGATTGATTAGCTACGCTATAGAATTAACACCAGGAGTGCTAAGTGAGGTATCACCCTCGGCACTCGGTAGCAGCTCTATAGTGCCATACTAAAGGGGCGTGCGGTGATGTGAGGGGCCTGGCTTGTAGGTCTGTTGACCGAGTCTTCGGTTCTTCGAGTCACCGAGTCATCGATGAAGAAGCAGGGGAACTAGGACTATGGGGATCACTGGGGATTTATTGATCAACCTATACTAAACAGTTGATATGATTGCAGGTATAGTAGCAGGTTATCAAAAACAGGCTATGCATCAGAATAGGAGCTAGCTAATACAATAGCAAAATCTAATGCAAGAATGAGAGGGAAAGAAAAGGGCGATATTGGAATGCTCAAGGGGGGTTGCTTGCCTTGCTGGTCTGCGGCAAAACGCTGATCGTTAGGCGCGTAGTCGTACACGGCAGAAGTGTCAGTCTCGGGGTCTACCGGAGACAAGAGGGGCGAAGAAACAATAAATACAAAGCAAAGAGATGCACCACGATGCATGACATGGCAATATGCAGAGTTAGGTATGCGCTAACGTAGCACTACACATATCAGATGAAGCGGGAGAATACTTGACGATATTCCCCGGGTCTGCGGATTTATCAAACAGTCGAATCGGAGGGGAAAGTTCCATGTTCATCAATCTAGGATCATGTGAGAGATGATTGGATGGCACATTTGGATTCATGGGATTTTTCTGATCAACTTTCATGTATAAATTATTTTCATCTGAGTTACGGTTTAAAAGATATGATTTTCTAAAGTTTTATAGATTTTCTAGAATTATTTTAATTAAATAAATCAACATTATCTAGAACAGTGAATGATGATGTCAGCATGAGGTCAGCATTGCATCAACAGTCAACAGTGGGACTGACCAGGTCAAACCTGTCCAATGGGCCCCACCTGTCATAGACAAGTCTATTTTAGTTTATTAGTTAAACTAACAGAGATTAAATTAGCAGTGGGGGCCACATGTTAGTGACAGATTAGGCTTAAACTAATTATTCTAATTAATCCAATTAGTTAATTAGGCAGCTGACAGGGGGACCCACCTGTCATACACATAGGGGCATGGGGTCCCACGAGTCAGCGACTGGCCAAGCCCAGTCAGCACGTTGACCTGGTTAATAGGTCAACAGCGATCGCGGGACCCAGCTACTAGAGACACTGGCAGTGGCCCAGACCGGGCCAAGTCAGCGATGGCACCGGCCGGCCACCGGAGTAACTCCGGCGAGCACCCGAAATGGTGCCTGGGCTCGGGTTTCGCGTAGAGGGCATCAAATCGCACGCGACCGGTGGCGTTGAAATGCTGGCGACAACGCCGATGTATTCCAGGCATCGTCTCGAGCAGCGCGGGTCGTAGCGAGCGCTTTGTCGCCGGCGGCAGATGAGCTTCTGGGCGGCAATGGCATCTAGCTATTTGGGGCGTTTTCGGGCTAACCAAAGGTGCTACGGGAGCCTACGCGTTGCATGGAGTCGAACGGCGGCGACGGTTGGACCAAATGGTCACCGGAGAGACACCGGCATCGAGCTCTTGCGGCGGCGGGTTCAGACTTGTGGTGTACAGGGGGCTACGGGGCACGGTGAGGCACGTGTGTGGGTGCGTCGCGCTCCTGGAAGCACCAGGAGCTCGATGGTGAGCTAAGATGAGTGTGACAACATCGGTAGCGATGGCCAGAAGCTTGCAGGTAGCAACCGGAGCTCGGGCGCGGTGGAGATCTAGCTAGGAGGTGTAGGCGAGCTCATCTACGTGGGGGAAGAGGAGCAGGAGTTCACCGGGACCTACAGATGTGCTCAAGTGGGCTCGGGGGAGGCGCGGTGGAGCAAATCGACAGTGGCGAGCTTCGGGCGCCCGAGGAGGAAGAAGATTCGATGGCGACGACGCAAGGCTCCAGGGCTCGGTTCGATGGTCGAGGAGGAAGGGCAGGTCGCGGCGGGGCTCATGGACGTGTTGGCAGGGCGTGGGAGTGACGGTGGCCGCGGTTTTACCATTGCGCGGCCATGGTTTCGCTCGGGTGAGCTCGAGCCCGAGCTCAAGGAAGAGGATAAGGACGAGGGGAGGGCGATCTAGGGTTAGGGTTCACTGCGGGGGGAGGAGCGGGGGCCCTTGTAGGTATCCAGGGGGCCTGGATGGCCGACGCGTGGCCTCCATCGCCATGAACGCTTGACCGGCGTCCACATTCCCCCTGATGAGCAGGAGGAAGCGGATGATGGAGTTGGTGGGCTGGGCCGGGCCGCACTGTGGCGCCTTAAGGCCCATGTGCACAGTGCCCGTCTTCCTTTTCCCTTTCTTTTTCTGTTTTCAGTTTTACTTTTCTATTTCATTTATTGTTTTTGCTACTATTTGCCTTAGTAAAAATGTGTGACATGGTCCACAAAATAACATGCATTATTTTGAATGGCCACACCAAGTTTGAGCATTTTTGGAATCTGTTCAATTTTCCAGTTGAATTTAAGGGACACTTTTAAATGCAACTTGGCTCTGTTTTGATGGTGGGGTCCACACCAACATCAAGGTGATGTTGTTTTTCTTAACAACATTAGATTTGAGATTTCAACAAGTGTGCAACTTTTCTCTTAGGCTTTTTGCAACTTTATTTTATCACATAAAAATTCCATGGGATTTTTGAAGTGGAATTTGAATTGCCTTTTATTCGAGAGGGATTAGCAAAAGAATTAGCATAATCCTGACCATCACTATAGCTTAATTACAATGATCACTGTAGCAGAAATCCAAGTTGTCACAGAGTCAAATTTTGTTTTATTTTGGTAGCAGAAATCCAGCCAGCCACGGACCAAGCCCCATGCCCAGCACCCAGCCTCCAGCGTTCGGGGAGCCAGGAGTGCTAGCTCCTGCGGAGCCGCCGCCTCACGTACACGAAGCAACTCTCCCTCACGTGGCCATATCCCTCTTCTCTCTTTCATTTTTTTCTGACAAAGAGGACCAACAACTATCTTCTTTCTCCTCATGACAACGGGAAACCAACTCCCGTACGGACGCGAGCGAACCGACGCCGACTTCAACTCAAATCCATGGAAACTCTATCTCTAATCAACTCCTCATCCAAGCAAGATGTCCTATAAATAGCCACGACTCTCCTCGACCGATTCCTTCAAACCATAACACCCGAAACCCTCTGTACACGAAGCTCTTGTCGTTTGGATCTCGCCACAAAAGCCGCGGTTCATCGACGGATTCCGATGCGTGTGAGCCATCCTGAGCCTTTCTTTTCTACAATTCGACTTCTCTCGATCCGTATATTGATTTTGACAAGATCTTGTCCCCCCCTCTTAATCTACAGCGACCACCTCGAGCTTGCAACGCTGCCGTAGTTCACGGAGTTCACCTCGACACCCCGCTCGCTTCATACGTCATCAACCTTCACCTCCAGCAAAAATCGGTTTCCCTACATCTCCCTCACCCAACGGACATCACCGCCGACGCCGTTGATCGCTGAGCCGCCACCCCACCTCCATCTTCTTTCCATGTTTCTTCTCTGTAGGTAACGAGCATCTCATGTTCTGTTAATTTTTTTTAAGTTAAGCATTAAGTAGAGGTCATCCACCTTTTAGCCCCTTAGCGAACGCTTTCAGCCACCCAAAAACCGCCACGTGTCGGGTGCTCACAATTTAGCGTTTTCAGTAAAAAATCCCGTATTTAGTTTAGATCCTGATTTTGTTTTTTTTGTATCTTTAATTATACAACTCGGATTTCGACGATTCTTTTTGCTACGGTTTCTTAAAAATCCCATCTATCTGGAGAACCAAGCGAAAATTATTTTTCAAAGTTTTAAAATATTAATTCGGACAGATTTGTATAAAACACTAATGTAGGTCTAACTTTTATTCAAAAATAGGTTTTTTATAAATTCTTTTTGCTACGGTTTTCTGCATGTTACATGTATCCAGAGAACTAATAAAAATATTTTTTTTCATAAACACTTAATCTGGACAGATTTAAGTTTTTTCTTAAATAGGCCATAACTTTTGTTTTATAAAACCTTTTTAATTGATTCTTTTTGCTAACAAAAACTAATAGCAAATACTTTTTGTTAAACCAAAGTTTTACAATAATTTCTCATTTAAAATTTGTTTGTGTCCAGAAACTTGTTTGCCAATTTCTTTGAGTTTTTGACTTTTTTCTTTTGATGTTGTTTTGCATATGATCTTGTTTGCTCGATTGTGATTGTGATTTCTTATTGTATGCTTATTGTTTGTCACGTTAGATTGTCCGGAGTGCGAAGAGGAGTACTACCAACCTCTAGAGTTTAACGAACATCAGCAAGGCAAGTTCACACTTTGATCATACTTTCCTATACCCAATTTTACTATGCATTAGATTCACTCTTACAAATTGCATGAGTAGGATTGGGAAATTTCGGTATTGCTATGTAGTTCATGAGGTAGGAACCTATGACCCTTGATCACCCCGGGAATATTCGTTAAGTTTATGTATTGCTTAGCCATGCTCGTAGACGAGGATTGGTATGTGTGATTCATGTAAGTTGTGAGAGAAATAGTAATTTTGGGATAATCTTAAGGTGGCAACATTAACACAACTCTGGGTGGAATGGTTGGGGGCACATGGAGTATCTAGTGCTTGCCCTAGGGGATCCCGGAGAACCCGTGTGCTCACCCTACGGAATGCCACCCAGGCACAAAGGGATCATATGATATTTAAAGCCTAGAGACTTCCGTATGCAGCCACAAGCCATTATGGGATCCGGCATAGTTGAGTAAGTTTGTGTGAGCTTTTCCGAATAGGCTAGCAGATGTAGGGGAAAGTAGGTGTACCGGCCTATCCAGGGTTAAGGTGAACACACTCAGAAAGACTATGTCTCGATCTTCCGATCATGGAGGTGGTCGAGTCTTGTGGGGAGAAGTGTGCAACCTCTGCAGAGTGTATAAACTAATCATGATTAGCCGTGTCCCCGGTTATGGACAACTTTGAGTATCTAGAACTGAATTATTGGTTGATCTCATCGCTATATTTAATTAATGCATTGGGTTGTTAATGACTTGGTAATTTTGGGAATTGAGTTGGAGGAACCTTCTCAATAATGGCATAAACTTGGTAGTAAATAAAAATTTATTCCTTTGTTGTAGGAAAAAATAGCATTTTGGAAAATTAAACTTAGAGCCTCCACCAGCCAAAATAGCATATAGAGATAGTTATTTTCATCATTACTCTATGATGTGACATCGCCAGCATATTCCATGTGCTGACCTACACGGCTGCAACGTCTCATGTTGCAGAGTTTTTCTGATGAGGATTAAGGTGCGATAGGTTGTTGTTCTGCACTCAGTTTTGCCAGTGGAATTGATGGACTCATTTACCTTCGAAGCTTCCGCGATTATTTCATTTAGATGGCCTTTAGCCATATTTATGTAATAAATGCTCTTTTGAGGACCTCGATGTAATAAAGTGTGTGATTGAACTTTGTATTATTTCATCGACTATTGTGTGTGCTAGAAAGTTCAATCCAGGGACTAGCACGATATACACAGAGATTCCGATTTTCGGATCGGGTCGTTACAGTCTGCCACCACATTAGCCTTCCTAGGGTGGTATTGAACACTGAGGTCATAATCCTTGATCAACTCCAACCATCTTCGCTGCCTCATGTTCAATTCCCTTTGGGTGAAAATATACTTCAAACTCTTGTGGTCTGTGTATATCTCACATTGCTTCCCTAGAAGGTAATGTCGCCAAGTCTTCAGGGCGTGATCCACGGCTACCAAATCAAGATCATGAGTAGCACAGTTCTCCTCATGAGGACGTAGCTGTTTGGATAGATATGCTACGACTCTGCCTTCTTGCATCAGAAAACCTCCAAGCCTGGTTCTTGATGCATCACAATATATCACAAACTCCTTGTGAATGTTGGGGGTGGCCCAAAATGGGGTTGTGGTCAATCTCTTGTTGAGCTCTTGTAAGCTTTCCTCGCACTTAGTTGTCCATTCAAATTTCTTGTCCTTCTTTAGGAGCTAAGTCATGGGTCTGGCAATGCTTGTGAATCCTTCGATGAACTTGCGATAATATCTCACGAGTCCAAGGAAGCTCATGACTTCCTTCACATTGGTTAGTGATTGCCATTCAGTCACGACTTCGATCTTGGTAGGATCCACTGCCAGTCCTACCGAAGTCAACGCATGACCCTAGAACCCAACTTCATGCAGCCAGAATTCGCACTTGCTCAATTTGGCATAAAGTTGGTGCACTCGAAGCTTGTCTAGGACCAATCTCAAGTGTTGCTCATGCTCTACTTCAGACATGGAAAAGATGAGTATGTCGTCTATCAAGAAAATAACAAACTTATCCAAGTACTCCATGAAAACCTTATTCATGAGGTACATGAAGTAGGCTGAGGCATTGGTTAACTCGAATGACTTGACCGTGTACTCATACAAGCCATACGGGGTTACAAATGCCATCTTCGAAATGTCTTGGGGCCTGATCTTAAACTCGTAGTATCCCGATCTGAGGTTAATCTTGGAAAACACCTTGCCTCCATTCTGCTAATCGAACAAGTATTCAATCTTGGGGAGTGTTTACTTGTTCTTTATCGTGACTTCATTGAGAGAACGGTAATCGATGTAAAGTCGGATAGTTTTGTCCCTCTTTGATACAAACATAACAGGTGATCCCCAAGGAGAAGAACTGGGGCGAATGAATCCTTTCCTGAGCTGCTCCTTCAGTTCAACCAACTCTGCTGATCCCATTCTATAGGGCTTCTTATAGATGTGCCCTGACTCGGGCATTAGTTCGATGATGAACTCAATGTCGCGGTCAGGAGGCATCCCGGGCAGCTCATCAGGAAAACATTGGGGTATTTGCATACCACTGGCACTTGATCCATCTCAATTCCCGACAGACAGTTAACCTGAGGGGCTTGAGTGGAGGCCGGGTTGGGAAGATACTTGACTTCAAATCCTTGGCTATTGGTTATGGTGACGATCCTCTTGGCATAGTCCAAGTAGCCTTGGTTCTTGATTAGCCAGTCCATGCCTAGGATGACATCCAAACCCGGTGATTCTAGAACTATGAGGTTTGCTAGGAAGTCTACACCGTTGATGACAATCCCAACTCCCTTACATCCTATATTGGATTTCATAACTGAACCCGGTGTTTGTATCAACATACGACTACCCAGGGGTGTAGGCTTCATGCCACTCTCTAGTGCAAAGTTTTGAGTAACAAAAGAATGTGAAGCTCCATAATCAAACAATGCTGTTGCTAGGGTTGAGTTGACGAGGAATGTACCCAGTATGATGTCCAGGTATTCCTGGGCTTCCTCTGCAGTGACGTGATTCACACGACCCTTGCCATTGTTGGGCTGGTTGCAGGGAGCAGGGTTCCTTGGTGGTGCTCCACAGCCTTGACCTTGGTTGGGCGCATTGGGACGCGGTGCATCTCGATTTTGTTGGGGCATTGCCGAGAGACGTGCCCAGGCTGGCCACATCCAAAGCAAGTGACCTGCCCAAAGTTGTTGTTGTTGTTGTCCCTACCACCGTTGTAGTTAGTGGGTTTGTTGTAAGCTGGCCTGGGATTGGCATATTGCTGAGGCTAGTAGCTCGAACGAGGCGCAGGAGGTCTAGCCTGCTGTGGCTGATAAGTCGGCTTGGATGGGGCTTCCTGCCAGGAACTTGGCTTCTCATTGCTGGAACTGCCCTTGTTGATCATCTTGCGTTTCTGAGTGTCGTCCAAGGCACACGCTTATCTTTAAGCATGAGTGCCTTGTTCACCAGGTCGAAGAAGGTCTGACCGTCGGAGACAATGAGCTGATATTGCAGGGCTTGCTGGAGTCCTTCCATGAAGCGTTCCATCTTCGCGGCCTCAGTGTTGACATCTTCAGGTGCATACCTTGACAACGGGTTAAACTTCTGCATATAATCCTTGACAGAGCCACTTCCTTGCTTGAGTGCTTGGAATTCTCTCTTCTTAATAGCCATGATCCTAGAGGGAATGTGGGCAATGCGGAACCCTTCCTTGAAGCTATCCCAAGTGATCAGACGATCGGCTTGCATGACCTTGAATCCATCCCACCAAGCTCTAGCGGTACCTCCAAGGTAGTGAGAGGCATAAAGAACCTTCTCACGATCCTCGTTGCAGTTGACCAATGGAAGGAGGTCCTCGATGGTGCGGATCCAATCATCGGCATCGAAAGGTTCAGCAGTCTGAATGAAGGTTGGGGGCGAATTCCTCATGAACTCAGACAGAGTGGAGCATCCATTGCCGTTCCTTCCTTGCTGCTGGTTGTTCATAAGGGCTTGAGCCATCTACTGGATGGCAGCAGTGTTGGCTTGGAATTCCTCCCGGAGAACTTGGAGAAACTGGGCAATGGACAAGTTCTCCAGTGGAGGTGGCGGCGTGTGAATGTCACCTTGTGGCTGCTCCTGGTGTCCTCCAGCCTAGGCAGTTGCACTATCTCCTTGCTGCTGGCTGGAGTTGCCGGCTTCAAGGTTGGTGTAGTTGCTTTAGCGGGTAGCGGTCACCATCCTGTTTGGAGCAGCCAAGTCAAATAATAGGGACTGACAAGCAATGAACCAAGAAGAGCGCCTAGGAGGGGTTGGTATAGTGCGAGTGTGGTAAAACAAGGGTCGAAAGACCAATGCTACATCTCCATCGTATCCACTTTTCCAAACTCTTTTACCCATGTTTTGTACTCTAATTTGCATGATTTGAATGGAACTAACCCAAACTGACGATGTTTTCAGCAGAATTGCCTTGGTGTTATTTTTTGTGCAAAAATAAAAGTTCTCGGATTGACCTGAAAATTGACAAAGAATATTTTTGGATTTAATAAAAAATACTAGCGAAAGAATCAAACAGAGGGGGGGGGGCACCCACAGGTAGCAAGCCTGCCAGGCGCGACCACCGCCCTAGCCGCGCCTAGCAGGCATGTGGGGCCCCTGCTGCTCCACCGACCTCAATTCCACACCTATTTATTCCTATTCGCAGATAAAAAAATCAAGGAGAAGAGTTCATCGCGTTTCACGATATGGAGCCGCCGCCAGTTCCTGTTATTCCTTGGGAGGCCAGATCTGGAGTCCGTTTTGGGATCTAGAGAGGGGAAATCGACGCCATTGTCGTCACCAACCATCCTTCATCACCATTTTCATGATGCTCTCCACCGTTCATGAGTAATCCCATCGTAGGCTTGCTGGACTTTGATGGGTTGTATGAGATTTATCATCTAATCGAGTTAGTTTTGTTAGGGTTTGATCCCTAGTATCCACTATGTTCTGAGATTGATGTTGTTATGACTTTGCTTTGCGTAATGCTTGTCACTAGGGCCCGAGTGCCATCATTTCAGATCTGAACCTATTATGTTTTCATGAATATATGTGTGTTCTTGATCCTATCTTGCAAGTTGTAGACACCTATTATGAGTTATGATCCGCACCCCCCAGGGTGACTATAACTAGGATTCTTTCCGGTGATTACCGTAGTTTGAGGAGTTCATGTATTCACTAGGTTCTAATGCTTTGGTCCGGTTCTCTATTTAGGGGGCCTTAATATCCCTTAGTTTCCATTAGGACCCCGCTGCCATGGGAGGGTATGACAAAAGATGTCATGCAAGTTCTTTTCCATAAACACATATGACTATATATGGAATACATGCCTACATTAGATTGATGAATTGGAGCTAGTTCTGTGTCACCCTATGTTATAGCTGTTGCATGATGAATGCCATCTGACATAATTATCCATCACTGGTCCATTGCCTACGAGCTTTCCACATATTGATCTTTGCTAAGTTACTTTTCCATTACTACTGTTACAATCACTACAAAACTGCTACTGTCACTTGCCATCATTACCGCTACTCCCAGATTAGTTCGCCACTAAATACTTTGCTACAGATATTAAGTATTTCATGTGTGGTTGAACTGACAACTCAGCTGCTAATACTCGAGAATATTCTTTGGCTCCCCCTGTGTCGAATCAATAAATTTGGGTTGAATACTCCACCCTCGAAAACTGTTGCGATACCCGATACTTGTGGGTTATCAAGACCTTTTTCTGGCGCCGTTGCTAGGGAGTATAGCTCTATTCTCTGAGTCACTTGGAAGTTATATCTGTTGATCACTATGAAGAATCTGAAAGATCCAAAAACCAAGATTTATCCCTCTACTATGAGGGGAGTTAAGGAACTGCCATGTAGCTCTACACTTGATTCGCCTTCTATTATTACTAAGTTTGTGACACCACTACCTGCTAGTAATTCTGATATGTCGCAAGTAAATGATGATGCCACTTCTGCTATGCATGATGCTTATGATGATACTTTGCTTGATAATACTGTGCCACTAGGTGAATTTCTTGATGAACAGATTGCTAGAGTCAATGCTGAAAATTATGATACTTCTGATGAAATTATTGAAACTGAACACTATGAGACACTTGCTAGACCTAGCTCTCCTAGATATAAATTTCTTGATATTCCCAAGGGTTATGTTATGGAAGGAGAGGTTGCTAGGGACTTTCTTGCTTTTAAGGATAGAGATGATATTAAGAAATTACTAAGCAAGTGGAAAGAAAAATCTTTGAATGCTAGAATGAAATATGATTCTAAGTTTGCTACTTCACCTATCTTTGTTACTGATGAGGATTATGAATTCTCTGTCGATCCTGAGCTGATTACTTTGGTTGGCGCGGCCACCCCCTGGTCGCGTGTAGCAGGCTTGTGGGGCCCCTACTGCTCCACCGACCTCAATTCCACTCCTATTTATTACTATTTGCTAAGAAAAAATATCAAGGAGAAGAGTTCATCACGTTAGATGATACGGAGCCACCGCCACCTCCTGTTCTTCCTTGGGAGGCCAGATCTGGAGTATGTTTTGGGCTCTAGAGAGGGGAAATCAATGCCATAATCATCACCAACCATCCTTCATCACTAATTCCATGATGCTCTCCACCGTTCTTGAGTAATCCCATCATATGCTTGCTGGACGATGATGGGTTGGATGAGATTTATCATGTAATCGAGTTAGTTTTGTTAGGGTTTGATCCCTAGTATCCACTATGTTCTGAGATTGATGTTGCTATGAGTTTGCTTTGCTTAATGCTTGTCACTAGGGCCTGAGTTCCATGATTTTATATCTGAACCTATTATGTTTTCCTGAATATATATGTGTTCTTGATCCTATCTTGCAAGTTGTAGATACGTAGTACGAGTTATGATCCTCATCCCCCGGGGTGACAATAACCGGGATTTTTCTGGTGATTACCGTAATTTGAGGAGTTCATGTATTCACTAAGTGCTAATGCTTTGGTATGGTTCTCTATTAAGAGGAGGCCTTAATATCCCTTAGTTGCCATTAGGACACCGCTGCCACGGGAGGGTAGGACAAAAGATGTCATGCAAGTTCTTTTCATAAGCATGTATGACTATATATGGAATACATGCCTACATTACATTGATGAATTGGAGCTAGTTCTGTGTCACCCTATGTTATAACCGTTGCATGATGAATTCCATCCAAGATAATTATCCATCACTGATCCATTGCCTACGAGCTTTCCACATATTGATCTCGGCTAAGTTACTTTTCCGTTGCTACTGTTACAATCACTACAAAACTGCTAGTGTCACTTTTGCCATCATTACCGCTAGTCCCATATTACTTTGCTACTAAATACATTGCTGCAGATATTAAGTCTTTCAGGTGTGGTTGAATTGACAACTCAGCTGCTAATACTTGAGAATATTATTTGGCTCCCCTTGTGTCGAATCAATAAATTTGGGTTGAATACTCTACCCTAAAAAACTGTTGCGATCCCCTATACTTGTGGGTTATCAACCAACACATATATTAAGATAAGATAACGATGGAGTCGCTGACATGTTGCCAAAGGCAAAAGCGTGACTTGCATCAGAACACAAACAACAAAAACAAACGACAAGCACACACGGTTTCATATGAACCATTACACACACTCGACTTTGCATGAGGGGTACATGGCTGATCCTACCTTAGGGGTTCTCGGACTCAGGTAGTGGAGTGCTCGGTCTCGTAGTCATGCTCCTCTAGGTCTTCCTCCTAATCTTCATCCGTACTAGCATCGTCTCCGATTGAAGGGGCCGGAGGATGAGGAGGGTCATCCCGACGATGCTTCGCCGGTGGTTCAGTGAGGAGCACACGATACTCCTTCGCATGCATGCAATAATGACGTGTGGGTGCACTACTATCTAGGGGTACTCCTCCTATATAAGCGACATATGGTTTTCCTCCAGGGCCTCCATCCTTCTTGATTTTGTCTAGTTTCATCTTGGCCTGATGAAATAGCTCTCCAATGTGGTGAAGTTCCTCGCGGATCTTCATGGACTCCTTGATCAGGTTGTGAGTTAGACTTTCGGCAGAGAGGCTATAGTAGGTTTGGAACCTGTCGTGGTTTTATCACGGCAGATGTCCGGGTGAACGGACTTCGGTTTGAGGCCATCGCCAATGAGGTGGACTCAAAGGGGTTAGTCGGGACGAAAGACACGAATTTACCCAGGTTTGGCCCCTCGAATCGAGGTAATAGCCTACGTCCTGCTTGTGTTTGTATTGCTTACTTATCAATTACAAGGAGCTAAAAGCTTGACCTAGTTCTCGATTGCCTGCCCTCTAAGCTGCCCCGGGTCTGCCTTTATATAAGAGGTCAGGACATCCGGGTTGTTATAATTGCTAACCGAGTCTCTCTCTATCTTCTTTGTCCAAGACGTCTGTGAGTCGGCTTGCACGCCCGGGTCTTCTCAGTCCGGGCCGTCGTACGGCCCACACCGTGAGCAGCCTATCCTCTTGGGCCACTTAATCTTACGGCTCACCTTTGGGCCGGTTCACGAGCCAATAACATGACCCGGAGCCTCTTCGGCTGGTCATATCCCTAACATTAGGCCCCAGGTTGAATTGAGCTTGCTCACTTCATCCTTCTCTTCCACTTTTGGCGAGTCGCCCGGAAATGACCCGACGTGACGTCATGAGATCTGCTGACGTGTCACCAAATCTTTCACTTTAACTGTCATCCCGAGAATCGAGGCGTCCGCTTCGGTCAAACGGTGTCATCGCCTGGATTTTCGCGCCTTCCTTAACCCCCTTTTAAATAGGACCTGTGCGGGTCGGAGTTTCCCATTCTCCCGCTCGTGCCTCTACTTCTTCATCTTCTTCTCGTCACCTCCCCAGCATCTTCGAGCTTTGCTCCGGCGCCGTCTGAACGTCGTCCCCAACCTTGGCCGCTGCATCACCCTGAACGTACCAGAGATCCGTCTGCCTCTGCCGCGCCATCTTCGGTAAGTTTTCCTGCTCCCTAGATTGTCGCTGTCGTAGTAGGGTTTTCACCGGTGCTCCGCCGCCACCGTTCGGGCTCCGACACCGCCATCGCCAGTGTATCTCGACGCCGCTAACGCCTTTAGAATGCGCTCTTGCACCGCCGCCACACGTGGGCCGGTCGCGCGTAATGCACGGGCCACGATGTCCCCAATCCGTTTCTTTTTCCTCCGTTGTTCATCGCTAGGTCAGAATAAAATTTATTTTCTCTACTTTTGTTGATCCGTAGATATAGTAACATCTTGTGGAATCTGTTTTTAGGACTTAGCCGATTTTTCGATCTTCCCTTTCCCTGTTGAGTCGCCAAGCTTCTCCGGCTCTTATCAGCCGGGTCTTCCGCTTTATCCGTAGATCCCTTAAACTTTTAAGCTGTCAAAAATATTTGCTTGCGCTTCGACTCATCATGCCTTTTTTCTTGCACAGCAATTAAGCCGCCAACATGTCTCGTGCGTCCAACTCATGCAACTGGGTTGGGTCATGCATTATGGAGGACTTTTTGTCGGATTTTGTTCACGCGGGTACTCTTCCTCCTAAGGAAGTCATTAGCTGGCGGGTCCCAGGTGATGAGACGTGGCCTAAACCTGAAGAAGGTGAAGTGGTGGTTTTTTCTGACCACATTGAACGAGGGTTCGTGCCTCCCGGCTCAAAATTCTTTCGGGACGTCCTTCACTATTATAAGCTTCACCCGCAAGACTTGGCCCCCAATTCCGTCTCAAACATATGCAATTTCCAAGTGCTCTTGAAGCTTACCTTCAAATCAAGCCGTCTGTGGGGTTCTTTCGGGAGTTCTTTTACGCTAACCGGCAAACTGAAGTGAAAGCTGGCCCGAGCCTAGAACTTGGAGGCATATCCATCCAACGGCATAGAGATATCATCTTTCCAGCTACAGAGATCTGAGTCACCACAAGGACTGAAACAGGACCTGGTTCTATTGCAAGGACACCTCTCCTAAGAACGAGCGTCCTTTGCCGGGTTATCGTCCTTCCCGGCTCACAACAACATTAGAGCTTCCTGGCCGGCTATCAGCTTCTGAACACGCAAGATATGAGCCGGCCCATGCCAAAATCAAGGCTCTCATGGCCAACGGCTTAATTGGGCTGGACCTGATCCGCTGCTGGATTTCATGGCGGATTATGCCTTTGAGCCATAGAAGCCGACTCATGTGCGAATATAAAGGCAAGTATGATAGCTCATTATGCTTCAGCCGATCCACATTGACAGAAAATGACATTACCCTTGCCATCCGGAGCCTTGTCCATGAAGCTTCCGGATCATGTAGCGAAATTGGCCTGGCATCTTTTAGTGCCAACAATCCGGCTCCCGATGTAAGTTTAATCTCTTCCCCTCCGTCTCTTAGACGTTGTTTCACTTTGCTGATTTGATATTCACTCTCCGGGTCATTCTTATAGGCCGACTCAGACTTCTGGAAGAGGGAATATGTTGCCCCTCCGAAGAAATCCAGGAAGAAGGTCCCAACTAAGAAGGCTAAAAAATATGCCCCGCAAGATAATTTTCTTGACCCGCCACCATCATCCAGCTCAGAGGTAAAGTTTCAACTGTCTTGCTTGATCTTTTACCTTCCTATTTTAACACTTACTTTACTCGTAGGATGAAGTGGAAACCAGCCGTGCCAATGCTCCTGAGGTAAATTATTTTACCTCCGGCTCAGAATGTTTCGTCCCCCGAAAGCCGCGGCGGGTTATCAGAAAAGTTCCTCTTTCTCATTCTCTTGCTTATCTGGCTCCCGATTTTCTCTTAAAAAAGCAACAGCAAATTGAGCATCGACAGACTCGAAGCACCGGCTCTACCGAGCTCATGTCCGGGTTGCCAAACTCTCTGGCTCCGAAGAAGCGCCCTACCGAGGTTTAAACCTCTTCTTTTCCTTTGTCTTTCCTTTGTAAACTTTGATACTCTCTTCACCTTTCTGTTTTATTTTTGTAGAAATCTCCTTTCTCCGGCGACTCTTCGGAGTCAATTATACCACCACCCAAGATTAACCCGCTGTAAGCATTCCTTACTATGATATCTAGGTATCCGGCTGTTACTATGGCAGCAATATCTTCAACTGCTGATCTTTCTTTTTTGCAGTGCTCAAGCTAAACGTCGCAAGACCAACAAGCCCTCCTCCGGCCCAGTTATCGAAGAACTAGAGCCCAAACAACCGGAGGAAACTCAACCGTAAGATAACCCACCGGCTGCCTCCACAGAGCCCGCCGCTGAAGATGTCATCATGGAGAGCCCTCCAAGGGCTCCTTCCAAGCCGGCGACTCCTACCAAGACCCCTGACGCTCCGGATGTTGTTATCACCAGGTCTGGTCATCAAACGCCTCCGGCTCATGTGTTGACCAAACATACAGAGCCGACTGAAGCCTCGAAGAAACTGAACTTTGACTCTTCGTGCGAGAAAATGACCGTCGAAGAGCTACATGTCGGGTACATAAACCGAGTTACCACCAGCTGGGATTTGGAACTTCGGTTGATCTCTTCCATGAAGACAAAATATGAGGTACTTTTCCTTATTACTATATCTTTACTTAGCCCCCAAGAGTCGGCTTAACATAGTGAATCATTGAGACGGGTCTTTCTGTGACCTCCTCAGATATTGTCATGTCAAATTCCCTTAAAATTGCTTTAGCTTTGTACTGTAAATAAAGTGAACCGCCAATCGTAGCCCCCAAGGGCCGTCTCAGATGATATTTGAGCCGGGCGTGTAACGTAAATAAAGTGAACCGCCAATCATAGCCCCCAAGGGCCGTCTCAGATTATATTTGAGCCGGGCCTGTAATGTAGACAACTTGAAGATCTAATCGTAGCCCCCAAGGGCTGTCTCAAACTTGATCAAGTTGAGTCAGTGCTTCCATTATTCGTACATTGAAGAGCCATAGTGTAGCCCCCAAGTTCCGGATTAGCTTCGAAGGAGATGAACCGGAACTGCATACTTGAAAGATCAAATATACATTAGCCCCCAAGTGTCAAATATATTGCTTGCAATCTGTTTGAGACTTGTATTTGCTTTTAATACTCATCCTGCATTTTGGCGGCTTATCCTGTATTTTGATGTATTATAGGAAGCTTTGAATGAAGCCGGGTCTCAGTTGACGGATCTGAGGGGCAACCTGGCGGCTCAGCAAGAAGCCCAAAGTATCGCTGATGAAAAATGCCGGCTTCTCTCTGAGGAACTGGCCAATGTCACCACTGAGCTTACCTATTTAAAAGAGACAGTTGAATCTGAAAAGGCCACTTTAACCAAATGGGCGGACGACACTGAGCAGCGGCTTACAGCTATGGTGGAGGAACTTCAAGGTCTGAAATAGCACATCTCGAAGATGTCAGCCGCCCTATTTGGTAAGCTTTCTTGTTTACTTTGTACTGTTTAGCATTTCTAGTTAAAAAACTGGCGACTCATTAATTTTATCCGACTTATCCAGGTCCCAGGAGCCGGCAGTTGGCTTCTGATAGCCTTCTGCCACTGAAGGCCATTTATACTTTTGCGGAGCAGTTATACTGCGACGCCATCTTCACGATCAAGAGCGTGCAATACAAGGAGAAGATCCCCACTGCTCTGAAAGGGGTCTTGGAGCTCTTTTCTACAATGCCCAAGCAGATTGAAGAGCTCAAGAAATCCGCCTTCCGCCAAGGAGCCGTTGCTGGATTGAGTCGGGCTCTTGCCTTCGCCCCCAAGCTAATGCCAACTGAAATGATGGATGGATACCCGTCTAAAAGAGATGACGGCTCAAAATTCACCGAAGAAGATTACACCCGGTGTGTCAGAGAGTCGCGCTATCTGGCCTCTGTTCTGGCGGATGAAGCTGACTTGAGCACCTATCAGGCGGCTTATGACGCAGAGGAGAAGAGAATCCACGGTCCTCTCTACGAGTGGAAAGATCTGACACCCGCCCGCAGTAAGGTTCTCTTTCCTTGTGAGCTTGACGCGTCTCTGTTCCTTGAAGGGTCTTTTGCTGCTCTGGCTGACTGTAATTGGGACTTGGGCAATCTCCAGATAAAGCCAGTAGAAGACCCGGAGCAGGATGAGCCGGCCAATAACTAAAATGTATTCTTTTAGCCTTTCTGAGCACAGACTTATGTAATGACCCGCCGTGGGCGGTTGACAATGCTTTTGCTCCTTCTGAGAGTATCTTTTGTACTAGAGTAAACATGACTCTGCCACTTGGTAGCCGTATATATTTGCACCTCTTTGTGTTTTAATGTGTTGCTAGCTCTTCAGGGATATACCTTGAGATTTTCTGATGAGGGGTGTCTGTCTTTGAAGACGCCATTGCTTTCTCCAGAATATTAGAGCCGGATAATCTCTTTGAAACCTTAAATTTTGTCGACTGGAGCAACATGGCTCCGGCTCTTGTCGGACGAAGTCATTAAGGAGCCGGTTGTCTTTAGGATAATGTAAGCTATACCTGATGGTAAGAAGCCTCTATCGACAACTGCGGTGATTGATTAGCCGGAACTTTTGAGGAGAATTGCGGCTGTGTAGCCACCAAGTGCCAGGTAGTTCCACCTGCGACAACCCGGGACTTATAATTGCCTTGCTCTGACCCGGCTTTGATAAGCCGGGATGATACAATACGTGATGATGATCTTTCCTTCCTCAAAAAACTCATATGACGGCTCTTCTGCATGGATTCGAACAGTTAAACTCATACTAGTTCAGGGTCTCTGTCGAGATTGGCCATCAATTATTTGAACCGGCTCAGGGTCTCTAGGCGAGATTGGCCATCAATTTCTTGAACTAGCTCAGGGTCTCTAAGCGAGATTGGCCATCAATTTCTTGAACTGGCTCAGAGTCTCTAAGCGAGATTGCTCTCAATTTCTTGAACCGGCTCAGGGTCTCTAAGCGAGATTGGCCGTCAATTTCTTGAACCGGCTCAGGGTCTCTAGGTGAGATTGACTGGTAAGAGTAGAGTGAACGCCGGCTGTCGATGGGAGATGTAAGCCATACCCCAAGGCAAGAAGCCTCCATCAACAACCGTGGCTAACAATTAGCCTAAGATGGCATAAAGCCGGCTGTTTGAAAGGAGAAGTAAGCTATACCCGAAGGCAAGAAGCCTCTTTCAACAACTACAATTGATAAGCAACTATGTTTTGGCGTAAACGCCGGTTGTTAGGGTGAGATAAGCGAAACCGTCGGTGAGAAGCCCCCTTCGACAACCGCGGTTAATAAGTAACCGGAAGTGGCATAAAGCTGTCCATTAGGGTGAGATAAGCGATACCCGTCGGTAAGAAGCCCCCTTCGATGGCCGCAGTTGATAAGCAACTGGAATTTGGTGTACACGCTGTTGTCTTAGGGTACTATAAGCTATACCAAAGGTAAGAAGCCTCCATCAACAACAGCGCTTAATGTAACCAAACTAGGCATAAAGCCAACTGTGCAAGGGAGAAGTGAGCTATACCCGGAGACAAGAAGCCTCCTTGCAATAGTTTAATGATAGCTGGCTGTGCAAAGGAGAAGTAAGCTATACCCAAAGGCAGGAAGCCTCTTTGCACCAGCGTTTTAATTGGACATATCGTCGGATGTGCAAGGGAGAAGTAAGCTATACCCGAAGGCAAGAAGCGTCCTTGCCACAGCGCTTGATAGGGCATAAAGCTGGAGGGTAGACCAGCCGTTTTGACGGCGAACAAACCACTTCAACTCAAATTTTTTGAGCCGGAAAATTTTATCTAGATTGTACAAAGGTATACATAAGAGCAGAGGCCCCAGTCTTGTGCGGGGATGCTGGCTTTTACTCATGTGAACATGATATATACAATGATAGCGACTTTCAACCCCTGCTAAGTAAAGTATGGTCGCAGATGTGCGATATTCCAGGGCCGCAACATCTCTTGACCTGCAGTTTCTGACTCATCTCTGACATCAAGGAGGTAATATGACCCATTGTTAAGGTTCTTGCTGACCACAAAAGGCCCCTCCCATGGTAGAGATAGCTTATGCATTCCAGATTGGTCTTGAATCAACCGGAGCACCAGGTCACCCTCCTGGAACGTTCGGGTCTTTACCCTGCGGCTATGATAGCATCGTAGGTCTTGTTGATAAATTGCCGACCTGGCTGCTGCTAACTCTCGTGCTTCATCCAAGGCGTCCAACGCATCTTGGAGGGCTACCTCATTGTCCGTCTCAACATAAGCCGCCACTCGTGGTGAGTCGTGCCAGATGTCACTAGGTAGAACCACCTCAGCACCGTACACCATGAAGAAAGGTGTAAAACCTGTAGATCTGTTAGGTGTAGTTCTGATGCTCCATAAGACGGAAGGCAACTCCTCAACCTAACATCTGGGTGTCCGTTTCAAAGGAACCATGAGCCGTGGCTTGACACCTCTTAAAATTTCCTGATTGGCTCGCTCTGCCTGACCATTAGACTGTGGATGTGCCACGGCTGAAACGTCATGCCGGATATGCTCCTTCTCACAGAACATTTTCATAGCTCCTTTGGATAAATTTGTTCCATTGTCTGTAATAATACTGTGTGGGTAACCAAAGCGATAAAATCAGCTTCTTAATAAATTGAACCGCCATAGCTACGCCACATTTACTGACCGGCTCTGCCTCTACCCACTTAGTAAATTTATCAACCGCCACTAGAAGGTGCGTTTTCTTATCCTTGGATCGCTTGAAAGTTCCTACCATATCGAGCCCCCAGACCGCAAATGGCCAAGTGATAGGTATCATCCTCAACTCTTGAGCAAGAACGTGAGCACGCCGGCCAAACTTCTAACAGCCGTCACACTTATGGACTAAGTCTTCTGCATCCTTGTGAGCCGTCAACCAGAAAAACCATGTTGAAAAGCTTTAGCCACCAAAGATTTTGACCCGGCGTGATGCCCACAATCGCCAGCATGAATTTCACTAAATATTTGCCGGCCCTCCTCTGGTGAGACGCAGCGCTGAAAGACACCCGTCACACTACACTTATGTAACTCACCACCCTGGGATTTGACGGCGGACTTGAAAAGCCACCTATAGACGCTTTACGCCCAATCATTCCGGATAACGCTTGCATCGTCATATACTTAGAATGCCGAGTGATCTTCCTGGCCAGATCCTCCTCTTGAGGTAACTCGCCACATGTCAGATACGCCAAATAAGGAATAGTCCAGTCTGGGGTAGCATGCAGAGCCGCCACCAGTTTCGCCTCCGGGTCAGGAATAGCCAGATCCTCCTTAGAAGGTATCTTGATAGTCGGATGATGCAATACATCCAGAAAAATATTAGGTGGTACCGGCTTTCATTGAGAACCTAACCATGACAAGGCACCAGCCGCCTCATTCCTGCGACGATCAATGTGATCCACCTGGTACCCCTTGAAGTGACCGGCAATGATATCAACCGCCTATCGATAAGCCGCCATCTGCGGATCCATGGAGTCCCAAGTACCTGAAACTTGCTGAGCCACCAGATCTGAGTCGCCTAAACACCTGACCCGGCTTAAATTCATTTCTTTAGTGACTCTGAGACCATGGAGCAGTGCTTCATACTTAGCTGCATTATTAGTACAAGGGAACATTAACCGGAGCACATAACAAAACTTGTCACCCTTGGGGGAGGTGAGAACAACTCCTGCCCCGGACCCTTCTAGCTGCTTGGATCCATCAAAGTGTATAGTCCAATACGTGTTATCCAGCTTCTCTTCGAGGGCTTGACATTCAGTCCAATCATTTATGAAATCCACCAAAGCTTGAGACTTAATTGCTGCACGAGGAACATACTTGATGCCAAGAGGACTCAGCTCTAAGGCCCACTTGGCAATCCTCCGTGTAGCCTCTCTATTCTGAATGATATCCCCCAAGGGGCAGAACTGACCACTGTTACTTGGTGCCCCAAAAAGTAATGTTTTAACTTGCGATTGGCCTTGAAAACTCCGTATACTAACTTCTGCCAATGCGGATACCTCTGCTTAGACTCTGCCAAAACTTCACTAATGTAATAAACCGACCTTTGCACAGGATACTCCTTCCCTGCCTCCTTGTGCTCAACCACAATTCCTACACTGATCGCTCTGTTGTTAGCCGCCACAAAAAAGAGCAAAGGCTCTTTCTCAACCGGAGCAGCTAACACTTTCGGCTCAGTCAACTACTTTTTAAGAGCTTCAAGTGCTTCGACCGCTGCTGCGCTCCATTTAAACTTGTCTGTCTTCTTCATCATCTGGTATAAGGGAATAACTTTCTCCCCAAGCTGGCTTATGAAGCGGCTCAACGCAGCAATCCGTCCTGCAAGGCGCTGAACGTCATTAATGCACGTCCGCTCACCCAAAGAAGTGATGGCCTTAATCTTATCTGGGTTAGCCTCGATGCCCTGCTCAGAGACCAAGAAACCCAAAAGCTTTCCTGCTGGAACACCAAAGACACACTTCGTCGGGTTAAGCATCATCTTGTAGATCCGAAGATTGTTAAAGGTTTCTTTCAAATCCTCTAAAAGAGTTTCCTTCTTTCTGGACTTAACCACGATGTCGTCTACGTAAGCATGGACATTTCGGCCAATCTGACTGTGGAGGCAATTCTGCACACAACGTTGGTAAGTCGCCTGGGCACTCTTGAGCCCGAAAGGCATGGAGACGTAGCAGAACGCCCCAAAAGGTATAATAAACATCGTCTTCTCCTGATCTGTCATTGCCATCTTGATCTGATGATACCCTGAATAAGCATCTAGGAAGCATAAACTTCCGCATCCGGCTGTTGCATCAATAATTTGATCGATACGAGGGAGCGCAAAAGGGTCAGCCAGGCAAGCCTTGTTAAGGTCCGTGTAATCTATGCACATACGCCACGTGTCGTTCTTTTTTAGTAATAGCACCGGGTTAGCCAACCACTCCGGGTGAAAAACTTCCACTATAAAGCCTGCGGCCAAGAGCCGAGCAACTTCCTCTCCAATAGCTTTACGTCTCTCTTCGTTGAACCGCCGTAGAAACTGTTTGATCAGCTTAAACTTTGGATCCACATTAAGATTGTGCTCAGCGAACTCTCTTGGTACACCCGGCATGTCAGAAGGCTTCCATGCAAAGATGTCCCGATTCTCACGGATGAATTCGATGAGCGCGCTTTCCTATTTGGGATCCATGTGAGCCCCAATGATGAACTGCTTGGATGAGTCACCCGGATTGAAATCTACTGCCTTGGTATCATCCGCTGAAAACTTGAGTGGCGGCTGAACTTCTGTCGTAGGCTTTTTTAGTGGGGGCATATCCTCCGGATCAACGTTCTCTTTGTAAAATTTCAGCTCCTCCTAAGCACAACTAGACTCTGCATAAGCCGCATCTCCTTCTTCACACTCAAGAGCCGTTTTCCTATTATCGTGAACAGTAATTGTGCCATTTAAGTCGGGCATTTTGAGTTGCAAATAAACATAGCAAGGCCTAGCCATAAATTTAGCATAAGCCGGCCTCCCAAATAGCGCATTATAGGGACTTTTGATTTTGACCACTTCGAACCACAAAGACTTCACCCTGTAATTATGCTCATCACCAAAAGCTACTTCCAATGAGATCCGGCCCATCGGGTATGCTGATTTACCCAGGACCACACCATGAAAGACAGTGGAGGAAGGTTTAAGATCCTTGTCAAGCAACTTCATCCACCGGAAAGTATCATAGATGTTGATGCCGCTACCTCCGTCCATAAGCACTTTATTCACCATATAGCCATTCACCTGAGGGGCCACAACTAGAGCCAGCCGGGTCATCCACCCGCGGCGGGTGATCCTCCCGGCTCCACATTATGTCATATTCAGACCATGGAAAATATCGCGGGAGAGCCGGAGCAACTGCATTAACCGCTCGCCTCCGCAACTTCTCGTCTTGTTTACTATGACCGGTCGTGAATACATGATATTGTCCAGAACTGAGCTGCTTCGGGTTACTCTGAAACCCGGACTGATTGTGCTGCTGCTGATTGTTGTTATTGCCGTCATTGCCTGGATGCTGTTGGTGCCTCCTGGTTATTCTAACCCGGATGCCTGTTTCCTGAACCGCCGGCGCCAAATCCAACCCCTGACCCGCCGTGCCCTAAGCCGCCAGGCGGGCCACTGCCCTGGTTATTACGCGGTTGGGAATGCTGGTTTTTGAATCTCTACATGATAAAGCAATCACCCCACACATGCAACGCGGGCTTGTCAGGCATGCTGTGCTCCGGACAAGGCTTCCTAAGCGCCTCCTCTAAATTAAAAGGGGCCCTGTTCCTTGGCTTGAATTTTCCACCCCCCTTGGGATGATTCTGTCCTGTGTTGGCTTCTGCCACTAACTCGGATCCGCCATCAGCGCTCTTCCGCTTATTCTAATTCCCATTGTTCACAAAACCATTTCCTTGATTGTTTTTCTTCCCTTGATTGGCTTTCCCATTGTCCGAACTCGGATCCTTGGTGTTATCTGAGTCGGCATACTTCGTCAAGGCCGTCATGAGCTCTCCCATATCCTAACACGTGCGCTTGAGCTGGCTGAGCTTCTGCTTCAATGGAACAAAATGACAGTTCTTCTCTAAAATAAGCACCGCTTCAGCCGCTGTGATCTGCTCTGAAGAGTGAATAATGGTCGACACCCACCGGACCCAATGATGGGCCGACTCATTCTCTTGTTGAACACAATGGTCCAGATCGACAATAGTCATAGGCTGCTTACAGGTCCCTTGGAAATTCTTAATAAACCTTGCTCTCAGCTCCGCCCATGAGCTTATCGTGTTAGGCGGCAGACCTTTCAGCCATGTACGGGCCGGACCCTCAAGCATCATGATGAATTATTTCACGCATACCACCTCACTGACATCCAGCATCTCCATGGCCAGTTCATAACTTTCAACCCACGCCTCCGGGGGTAGATCAGCTGTGTAATTCGGAACCTTTCGAGGCCCCTTAAAGTCTTTTGGCATCCGTTCACTCCTCAGAGCCGGAGTTAAACATGGCACCCTTACGGCTCTGGTACTAACTACTCCCATTGACACGGAAAGCACCGGCTCTGGACGGCTGCAGCTATCTCCGCCTCCCGCCTGTCTCCCGCTTGGTCCATGATGGCTTGTGCATCTAGAGCCACCCTTTTGTCCTCCGGTGGTCCGCGGCGCGGGTGACTGCTGGAACACGCTGGCGACTCATAACGCCGGCTGAAACTTCGACTGGGGAGAGGGTGGAGTGAACCCGGCTCCGGCTGTGAGTATACTTCTCTTGCTGGGCCATGGCCGTCTGTAAATATCCAATGGCGTTTCGCACCTCCTTCGCAAAGGGTGCCTGATCTGGGATGGGGATCTTCTCAAGCCGGGCGGCCGCTGCCACCATGCTCTCAGCCGGGTTAGAATAATGACCCGCCGGTGTTGGAAAAGACCTAGGTGAGATTTCGTTATGCTGGGGTGGATGAGTCGTCGGGCGCTCCATCGGGCGGCTCTCCGGCACACCCGTAACCCGCCCCGCCCCAGGGGTGTTAAAAAGGTTCCTCGCTTCATAACGTTCCGGTAGACGGGATTGATGCCTCCTCCGGTGTACTGCGGCCACTAACCTCTACTCTAGCTCCAGTCGGAAAGCGTCTGCCTTGATACGCTCCGCTTCTTCCTCCATCTGGGCTTTTAGCTCGGCCCTCATTTGTTGTTCCTCTGCCATCCGGCCCTTGATCTGTGCCACCTCTAGATTCCTAGCTGCTTGATTATCCGGGGTTACCTCTGTGGCCATGAGAGCTGTGAGTTCGTCCATCAATTCCACTAGAACCTGAGCCGGCGGCGGCGAGCTATCACCTGCTGCGGCAGCTCCCGCAGCCGTGTCACCGGCGGCTGAAGCTGATCCTGCCATGAACACCGCCGCGTGAACCGGGGGGCTCAGAGCATCCGTCTCAACACCCTCTACCTCAGAATAGTTTTCGTAGTGGCCCCCAAGGCCACTGTTTCTGAGCCGATACACTGATTCTGTCTCCCCACTGGAGGACTCATCTTCCGAGCAAATGAGAGTTCCTTGTGACCCGGACGCTTCTAGGTCCATGCCTTGAGTGAAGCCCATGAGAACGTGCTTTTGACCCAGACGGGCATGGGCAGACTGCGTAACACGCGTAGATTGGAGACGCCGAGCTTGCTCGACGATGTCTGCGTAGGCGTCCGGCCCGGGTGTAGATCCATCAACCTTTCCGATGAAAACCTGGATCCCACCGAACGGAACCCGGAATCCATACTCCATAGAACCAGCCTGAAGCCCCCAGCCGGCGTCATCGATGTAGAGCCGGCCGCGGCGACTCTTGCTCATCCTTCCAACCACATATCCTTCGAGCCCTGGGAGAGAGCCCTTTGAGAACTCAACACCACCAAGCGATAGCCCCACGGTGTGCGCCAACTGTCGTTGTTTTATCATGGCAGATGTCCGGGTGAGCGGACTTCGGTTCGAGGCCATCGCCAATGGGATGGACTCAAAGGGGTTAGTCAGGACGAAAGACACGGATTTACCCAGGTTCGGCCCCTCGAATCGTGGTAATAGTGTACGTCCTGCTTGTGTTTGTATTGCTTGCGTATCGATTACAAGGAGCTAAAAGCTTGACCTACTTCTCGATTGCCTGCCCTCTAAGCCGCCCCGGGTCTGCCTTTATATAAGAGGTCAGGACATCCGGGTCGTTACAATTGCTAACCGAGTCTCTCTCTATCTTGTTTGTCCAAGCCGTCTGTGAGTCGGCTTGCACGCCCGAGTCTTCTCAGTCCGGGCTGTCGTACGGCCCACACCGTGAGCCGCCTATCCTCTTGGGCCACTTAATCTTACGGCTCACCTTTGGGCCGGTTCATGAGCCAATAACATGACCCGAAGCCTCTTCGGCGGGTCATATCCCCAACAGAACCTGAGTGGCATCCCATCCTCCTTGGATGGAATCAGTGTCCAACACTCGCCAAACTCATCCTTTCTGAAAGGGAGGTAACGGGTGGATGGCTCATCAGCCATCTTTGGGATGATGTCCCGAGGTGGTTAAGCACCTTGCGTGCGGCTGTCTCAACTGCAAGCGCCAGTGTATCCATTTGTGGTCCTTCAAAGAACCAACTAGTCGGGGAGTCATTTGCCTTCACGACCACATCAATGTGGTACTCCTTCATGACGGCATCCCAGTGCTCGTGATAGAGGAAAATAGGTGAACAGTGGTATTGTCACTTCTCCAGGCTATCCTCAAGGATTAGGGGAAAGCCGGATGCTAGGCGGGCGTCAGCTACAACGGCCATCTATAAGGTTTTAGGGGAGAGGGGTCAGTATAGTTTTGAAAGTATATTAGGAGAGGTAAGAAGTGTAGAAACTCCTAGGAATAGGTACTAGGCATAGTTTTGAAGATCGTTTTATCCTAACTGACATCCATGCTAACTAAGGGCTTCCTACAGTTAGGATGGCTCTGATACCAGCTTTGTGGGGACCCCAACTCATAAGTCGTGATCACCGAATGCACGTGCACAGTGATCCCAGAGATCAACGCTCACTGAACACACAGAAACTGGAATACAAGTGTCTTACATCCTTACATACCGTCTTACACAAATAAAGGCCAGCTAGGCCATGTCTTACATAGATAGCGATGTAAAGTACAAACACTTAAACATAACAAGTAGTGGAAATCCTGATCGAAAGCGTATACCCGTGCCATCTGCCTTAACCTACAGGCATTCTGACTGGGAAGCGTCCTAGTTCACATGTTCGTCACCAACGAACTCTCCACCATATTCCTGCTCTTCCATGCGTGGCCAATTAAATAACCAGTGGCAATCCAATGAGCACTTTGAATGTACTCGCAAGCAACCCATGTATGGAACAAGGTACAACAATGCATGATATAGCACTAAGTAGGTAAGTTTTGCAGAAAGCTAATTTTGAGTGAAATGACATGATCAAATATCTATGTAAGCATGCATCAACAGTTGATAGACATCCGAGTGAACAAGTTACTGATACCATCCCTGTGTTTTCTCACGCACACACCAAGAAAAGGGAAAACACTAGACGTAGCTTAAGCATCACTACCCAACTATCCATGACCGTGGACGCGGCTATTCGAATAGCTTTACACTCTATAGTGGTTGCGCGCTTTACCCACAAGACTCGAGGAACTTCCGCGTCGTCCACGACTCGTGGTATATTTCATACCCGAGGTAAGTACCCAAACAATGCCTTCCCCACGGTGATACTAAACAAAGAGTCAAATCGATTGGTACACAGCCCTCATGATGTACATCCATGAGCCTCGCTCCAAATCGTATCGTCCATGAAGGGACCAACGGTGTGCCCCGTGCCTCTGAATGTACCGCATGATCACCCATTCCGGTATGACCCCGTCTCGAGAGTGACCACTTCCCTCGCGCCACTAGTAATGCGGGATCCCTACTAGCACCAACCATAGTAATCAACATAGCCCCGTCCCATAAGGGGTATCATGGTCTCACATGCAAGGTTGGGACAACCGACAAATCTTAAACCCTCCGTTTTCGAAAACACACACACCATGTTCCGGTACACCACTTCTTTCCCAAGTGGTTACCTAGTCCATCATCATCTCCCTCGGGCATTAGTGGAACCCGACGAGGTTTTCAAAAAAGTCTTGAAAATATTTTCCTTTCCAACACCATCATATACCCATCACATTTGCGTAGCAAGTACTAAGAAAACCTATCTACATCCACCCACATAACCCTCATAAGGAAGTAGGGTTACGCACGATGCAAGTGTCAATGGTAAAGTATCAGTAGCAACCCACCGAAGTGGTCATCACATCATCATGATCAACATATCGATAATAAAGTGCCATGTGTCATGCAAATGATAAAAATGTTTTCTTAACATGGTCAAAGGGCTGCTTGCCTAGCTCAACAAAGTCTTCCAGGTCTTCAAAGTCTTCTGGTCCAACTCCCTCGTCAACAACGTAATCTATCGTCACGATATAAACGGGCAAATATAAGCATATATCAAACAGAGAAAACAAACTACTCTAACAATGTAGTAATAATTTTTGTAAAATACTAGATTTATAACTAAAAATACCAGAAGTGGTTGTTCATGGTTTTGGAAAGCAAAAGTTTCCAAAACCTATTTTTTATAGTGGTTAAAAGTGCCTAAATAGGGGTTTTAAAATAAAATAGTACATAAACTATTTTCAAATATTTCCACAAACGGCACTATTAAATACTACACATTAATCTAGGAATTTAGGTGGAAGAATATTTGGCATTGGAATTTTATTTGGAGTTGTCGGATTTTTGGTTTATGGAGGAAAAAAGGAAAATGCCACTATTCATTTGGGCCAAAACCACTGCAGCTGAGCCGGCCTAGGGAAGAATCGGCCTAGGGCAAAGCGGTGCATGCGGCAGGTTTATTTTTAAACTTGCCCATGTGCCCTTCTTGCTAGTGAGAGAGAGGGGGTGAGGGTATGACAAGTGGGCTCCACTGGTCATCCCTCACCTCTGGTCAGGGGAGCGGGGGAGCTCATTGGCGGCATTTTAGGCGGCGACCAACACTAGGAGGCACCGTCATGCTCAAGGGGTCGCCGCCCATCAATTGGAGGAGGAGGCGAGTGTCGAAAGGCCCTGGTCTGCCAACAACGTCGAACCTGGGCGACAGCCGACGAACCCGAAGACGGGTTGCTCGCCCTCGATTGCAATCCGATGAAAGGAGACTTGTGTTAGACTCCGGAGGATCAGGGGGAGCGAGTAGAGTGCAAGAGGGGAGCGTAGTGGCTTCGTACCGGCCGGATGACGTCAGGCTGAGCCGACGATGCTTCAGCTCGCGTCGAGCACACAGCGAGGGGGAGGAGGATTGGGTGGCACGGGGGAGTGATTAGGGGCCAGGGAGAGAGAGACCTCTAGAGGCATTCGGGGAGGCTTCTTATAAGGAGGCCAAGGCTTGCAATGGACTGGGTCCTCGGTCGTCCGCTGGACGGGCTCTGGAGGCCACGGGAGGGGTTCGGGGCTACTCCGCGGTGCTCGTGGAGTTAGTCTAGGGTGCTGGGGGGACGAGAGAGAGGGAGGGAGAGATCAAGGCTAGCTTTAGACGGGTCACTCGTGTGGACAGGGAGTGGCGAAGCTGTGCGATGCTCGAGCATGCGTGACTAGGGGCGCCGGATATAGAAGGAGGAGGGGGACGACCGTTGGGATGGACGCGGATGACGAGGGTGACACGAGGGACATCTCCCCTCATCCCAATGCGGTCGGGATCCTCGAGATGCTCCAGCTACAGTGCAACGGTGCACTATAGCATGCTCTAGAGCGCCCAAATTGCATGCCACGACATGTCTTTGGCGTCTTGGGCGCGACCACTTATGTCTAGGGTTATAAGGGGGCGGGGTGTATACTAGGGGTATATGGCATTGGATGCCCAGGGAGGTTGATAGAATATGAGGGGAGGGGAGTGAGAAGGAGATTCCTGTTGTCCAGGGGTAAAAATGGGGTTTTACCCCACTTACCCATGGAGCTGAGGCTTGATATTTTTACTCTGGGTAGAGGGGGCATCCTAAAGATAGCGGTAAAAGTTTGAGGTCAAGGGGAATAGTAAAAGGTGGTCAAAACATGTTTCTACCAAACATGCAGAAGGTGTTTGATGGATGTTTTGGCAAGCAAATGGGGTTTGTTGACCATGGTATTTAACAAGATGAACTAGAAGGTAAAAATAGTGTGGAACACCAAGTTTGAGCCCATTTGAAGAAAGTTCACAATGTAACTTTGTAAAATCCTAGGAATTAATAGAATCAGATTCCTGTATATCTAGGCATGCATTTCCATTCTCCTAGATGCACCACTTGGCGTGTCATCCTCATTTGGGTGACAGAACATGCTTCCAAAGTTTGGGGCTAATAGGAGATACTTCAGAATGTAAAGTTGCTCAAATTTGATTCTGGACAGGAATGGTTTTGGAATATTTTTGTGAAGAAAATCAATTGGGCCTGGGTTGAAACTTTACAAGACCATCACGTATAACATGTGTAACTCGCTGGAATTTTCCTATAATTTATTGACAATATTTCTTATAGAAATATTTCAAAAGCTTGATTTGAGCAGATTTCGAGGGGTTTTGTCCATGATTTTGAACATGAACATGTGTTGAAACTCATTTATATGGAAAATATATGTCCACTAAGTTTCCCTAAATTTTCTCAAATATTTTTAAAGCATTTATATAATTTTTCCCTATAAAATGCCATTTCTGGCCTTAAGAAAAAGCGTTTAAATAAAATAGGAAAATAATCTTTAAAATTAATATTTGATGGATTTGGCAAGTCATACATGTAGTAGGTTTCAAATAAATCCTTTGGGGAAAAAGGGTCCACCCAATTTGAGGACTTGTATTGCAAACCTCAACTCAGGAATTTTGCAAACCTAATTGAATAAATTCTTTTTGGTCAAAATAAATTTTGATAAAGTTTTAGGTACTATACACATGGTATGATCATTGGCCAAGATGTTTGGATCAAGGAAGATGAGTATGGAGAGTAGTAGAACTTAGGAGTGCCAAACACAATCAACCAAACAAGCAAAAATTCAAACAAGCATCCACTCAAAAGTTTTAATTAGTTCCAAATTTTGTAAATCCAAGCATACCAAAGTGATACAAACATAGGGTGTGACCTAAAACAACAAAACAACTTATAGAAAATATTTTAAAAAAGGAAATTAAACTAACATTGAAATCAATTTGCAAGTTATGGTTTAACTAGAATAGATTTTCATGCAAGCAAAAATAATAAACTAAATAAAAATAATCCTTGTTGAAATACTACTGTTAACTAACAGAAAACAATATAAAACTTGTCAACTAATAGAAAAAACAAATAAAAAGAAATTAAAACAAACGGAATAGAAATAAACCTAATTTGAATTCTCCTAAAAATTCCCAAATTGAACAGGGTGATAAAAATAACTAATAGAAACCAGTAGAAAAAAGAATCACTCAAAAATATGGTTTTAAACTCAAGCTATTCAAATTCCAGCAATTTGAGAAAATTCCAATGAATTCAAATTTAAAATTTCAAAATTTGAAAACTAAAGGCATAGACGGAAACTAAATAATATTTGTGACAACATGCAAAAATATTCAACCAAAAATTAAAAACCTAAGAGATATTTAGAAAACAAAAACATAAACTATTATGTTAATAGATCTAAAATAGAAAAAGAAAAATTAATGTAACAAACAGGGGTCTACATGGCATCTCTTAATTGGCTACGGGGTGTACACACGGTGTCTAAATGAGCGAACATCCGCAACTTAATAGAAAACACTTTGGCCTAAATAAAACAAATAAAACCGTCCGGTTCTCTAAAATAAACCGTAACGGTATATACTTCTAATCTACACCGTAGAAAGTGCTCGAGCGGTGGAGATTAACTCCGATGGCTTACATGGGGTGGAGATGAACTCTGGCGAGGCCTAGCAGGGCAGTGACAGCGATTCGACGGGGAGACGTCTCTTGTGGTTCTTCGTTAATGGCGACAGCACCAGTCGATGCCTGCAAGGATGGCGACTCTGGTGGTGGCCTTGGCGTGGCTCGAGGAAAACAGTGGTGATGACGGCGAGCTTCGAGGCGGCGAGGGTGTTCGGGTGGTTGACGGGGAGCTCACTCCGGTGGCTCTGGATCTCGGGCGAGTGCACGGGGAGGCGCGGGCGAGGGTGGCGGAGAGGATGGTGAGCTCAGGTGGCCGAGGGGGTGGTTAGGGCGAGCAGAGGGTCGGCAATGGTGCAACGATCGTGGTGAGGCTCCGGTGAGCTATTAGGGCAAGGTAGAGGCGGCAGGGGAGGGACCTTTAGGGGAAAAGTAGTGCGGGGGTACTTATAGCCAGCCTTGGGGTCCATTAGATAGCAAGGGAGAGGGAGATCGACGACGTCGGCGAGTTTTTGGAAGAAGGTGATCGGCGAGGACGACGACCGACATGGGCGAGATTCGGTCGTGTGGGTCCCTCGTGTTAGCGAGTGTGTGTGCAAGGAAAGGGAGCGATGGCCGATTCCTTGCCATTTCGGGGAGAGCCTGTGTGGGCTGGGGAGAGAGAGTGGGAGGTGGGCCTCAGGGTTTTTCCTTTTAAAAGCATTTTTTCCTTTTTATGAAAACAGGAAAGAAAATCCTGATTTGGAAAATCAAATAAAACTCAAACATGGAAGTTTTATATACTAAAAATATAAAATAATGCAAATTGATGAACATTTTTGCACTGCCAAAATAAATACTTTAAAAAAATATTTTTCAAAAAAAGCCTATATTGATTTTTTGGAAATAATTTTCAAATAACCCCTGGGTTTTAGGGTTCAAATATTTCACAAAAATACCCTGGCATTGAGGGTCATGTTCCTCCTCTCAAATTTTTTGAATTTGAGCTTGTGGATTTGAATTCATTCAAAAATAGAATCAAATGAAGTAAATACAAAATAGAAAATTTTGAGTAGTTTTTATAATCCAAAATTTCAATTCCTTCACTTGAAGCAGTCAGGTCATCTTCTTTCATTGATTTGTATTGGATGAAATTTGAATTCAAAAACAAGGGAAAGTCATTTTATTCCCTCTCATTCGAAAGTTTTTAAAAGTTTCAAATTTCACTCAATTTCAAACAATCAATCATTCAAAAATTAATATAACATTCCAAAGTTTGGGATGTAATAAACCTACCACACTTAAAATGAGTCTCGTCCTCGAGATTCTAAGAGGCTAGAAGGAAAGGGTTAGGGTTTGGGGGTCTTCTAACAAATCCATAGACCTGAAGGTGTGGGGCTACCACACTTAAAATGAGATTTACTAATCCCTCAATATCATGACAATCCTCTCGGGTCCTTGGAAATATTTGTCTCCTCACATTATCCACAGTAACCCCTTTTTTGATGTTTGTCATAACGTTACCTTCAAATTCCAGTGTTTCATTGGTCAAAACAAAGTTCTTTCGTTAGTGGGTCTTCTTAACTGAGAAGTCTCGTGATCATTCTAAATAACTTATCGATGATCTCATGGTGGTCTACCATTAGTGGTCATCCTGTAGTGAAATGGGTCTTGTCTTCACTCCTCACCGTAAAATTCCTACATTTGGCAACAACTGCCAAGTACAAGGGGTCTTCATCCTACCTTTCTAAGGATTAAAGAAAAGCTTCAAAGAACGTCGTCTCTTTACTATGGGTAAGTCACTCAGATTTACCATTCTGAATATAAAGAGAATGCTAATAGTAGATCGGTCATGGTGGACAAGCCATGTTGCACTTGGGCTTCCTCACAAGCGTTGCAGAAATTTCTCTTGTCAATGAACGAATTTTGGATAAATCCATTGATTCTGCAAGCTGAACAAAACATCTGTTGTTTCTGCACAAGTCTCAGGCTTTCGTATCCTCCTAGGAAAGTGTTTGCTAATCAGTCATAGCTTCTTCTAAGTTCCTCCTTCATAAAGGTAGTACTTGATCCTTATTAATCCTAAGGTATGTGGTTCTCTGGACTCACTTCCATACTTGTACAACTTTAACTCACCCTTGGGGTTACTAGCATTCCATATGCCAACATTGCCTTCAATTCATTCCATCATACCCTTGAGGTAATAAATCATAGACTTATTCTTGTCTAGATTCCACTCTCTGGAATTCATTTTCCTTTCCATTGGTTTGTTTACCCTTAGGTATTGGTTCATCATAATCATGCCTTCATTTCATCCTTATTCTATTATCAAAATTCCAACTTAAAAAGTACTTTCTTACAAATGTCGTCATCCACATAGTTTGATATGGTCTAGCATTACCGCCAACTGTATTCATTGGGTCCAGACTGCTTGGCAGGAACGGTACATTCTTATTCCTTGGATCATGTGGTTTTACCGGTTACTACCACACTTAAAATGAAATGTACATATGCCTGCATAGACCATATTCTCCCAGATCCTCAAAAATGGTTGGAGATATTTGTTCATAGAATAACAACTCATACAAATCAACATAGGAAATCATGACACAATAAATTTTATTGATTCATGAAGTTATTACAATCTCAGAGACTTTCGTTACAAAATTTTAACTCCATAATATCATGAAAACAAGAGTGCTTCATGTTACACTTATTGCCATTATCAAAACTTAATTACTCCATTCTAGCTTTCTTCTCCTCAGGACATTTATTAGCATAATGTCCTGCTTCCTTGCAACGAAAACAGATGACTCCCAACAAGTCTCGAGGCTTCTTGATGTTGGTGTTTGCTCCTTGGGTTCTTGGTTCCTTTCCTAGGCACATATTGGCATAGTGACCCACATCCTTACACTTGAAACATCTGATATAACTTGAGTCCTTCTATTTAGGGACTTGTCTCTTCCTGATACACTTTCTCTTCTTATTCCTAGAACCTTGCGTATTGATCATAGCTTCTATTTCCTAAGGATCATACCCAAACTCCACTTTCGGGAATTCTTCCAAATATCCCTTTGGACAATCCTGCGAGATATGTCCTTCTTCTTCACATGAATAACATGACTTGGTGTAGTTCTCTATTGAGGTATCTCCAAATGGTACATCTTTTTCATCATTGGCACTGGCATACCCATAAGAGGTTCCTCAAAGTTTTCCCTAGGGGCCTCTTTCTGCCGCTTGACAACTTGTCATACCTTAGGATAAACATGGCACTCACGTGGGTAGGGGGTGGTTCCTTCACACAAGAAACTAGTCACCTGACTACTTGGGCACCCCTCAGCTGGGTGATTTTCTTAACAAGAACGACATTCATCCTTGTGTTCATCCTGGGTGTGTCCTATCTCTCCATAGATCTTGCATGCATAAGTCTTCTTCATAGGGTTATCACAGCGCTTCTAAATGAGATAGGATCTTAATAGAGTCCTTTTGAATTCTTCCAAAGTTTCCGTTCCATTAAATCCTTGTATGGCGTGATGCATTTTCCATGAGATAGAAGCACTTTGGGTAAAGTATTGAAGATCATGTGGAACCCCATATTTCCTTGTAATCGAATTGCTCCCGAAGTGGTTCTCCATGTTCCGAAACCATATTTGAGCCTCCAGCAGGGTCATTGGTCTGGAGAAAACAAGTCCAGCTTCATATGCCATCTATTGGGTCCAAGGTTGTGGGGATGAGATGCATAAGAGAGACAGGAAAAATATACAAACAACACAATTACACAAAAGCATCAACAATCTCAAGTCCACAGATTCATAAAGTTCAATTAATACTATAGTATCGCCACACACATAAGGTTGTTATGGTCGATCACACAAATCGCAAAAACGTTTATATTTTATTCTCTCATGGTGGGTCTACTACTAGGCTAGCTTATAACATGTCTTCATCGCTAGTAGGTTTCTTCTGGTCATGCTTGGTCTTCTCAAGTTCTTCTGCCAGATTATCCCTATTGACGCTGAGTTTCCGATGTCGTCCCTGTAGTTCCAGGAGTTGCTTCTTGAGCTTGTGGATTTCAACATCACCAGCATGTGCCATGGCTTGACTGTTCTCCATGTCTTGACGAAGCTTCTGAATCTCAGGATCGTGCTTCTTCAGATTGCCTACCTTCAGCTTCTTGGCCTTGAGGTTCTCAAGAATTGCTTCATTCTCAAATAATTCCGAGAGAAGATCCATTTGAAGGTTCTTGATGTAGTGCTCCAGTTCTTGATTATACACTAGTATAGGTGAACACTTCCTATTCTGCTCATCTGTCAGGATGATGTGTGCTCCATCAGGCTTCTGCCATCTGAGCCTTACAAAGTAGTGGATACCTAAATCAACACGATGACGATAGCTCAAACGTGAGATAGCATCAAGGACGGAAGTGTTCATGCCCATATCACAATGATGGTTCAATGTGCCATAGTTGATGTCTTCAGTCTTGGGGTCTTCTCTACGTCCAAAAACTTTAGTTCTGATGCCCCAAAATCTAGGCTTCCTCTTAGTCACCTTGATCTTAGGTATCAGCAGCTTCATCATCTGTACCAGCTCCATGAGGAATGGGCCTCCGAGAACATCCCCATAGTGCTCCCTTTCGTTCGAAATGTAGCTTTCCATCTATAGTTTGAAACAAGGACGGTTCAGTAAAGGAATTTAGAAGGTACGAGAGTAGTGACAATAAAAGTTGTTCCTATCAAGGTCTTCATATTTCTAAGCTATTTCCTAGGGTCACGTCCTACAATCAACATGTGCTCTGATACCATTTCTATAGTTTCTCGACTCAAAACGAGTCAAGCCTCTATGTGTTTTGTGCCATCCCTGGATCAATATGCTAGCACACATAGTACATCAATGTATATATCAAAGTGCAATCACATGTAATAACGTAAAGTTGATATATACCTCAAAATCTCAGTTGAAACAGTCTACGGGAGTGGAGTCCTGGTAAACACCAAAGATAGGTTGAGTGCAGACTATAACCCTGAATCGTACTCTTACTCGTTGTAGAAGAGTATCTGCAACATGAGACTTGTAGTCGTGTAGGTCAACATATTGAATATGTTGGAAAGTCACAAGAGAGAGGGGTGAAAAATAATAATCTATACTATATACATATATGGCAGGTGGGGCTGTTAGTTTAAGTTTTGCGTAAAGCGATTTTTTCCTACACGAAGAGAGGGGGTGAAGCAAAAATTACTACTACAATGTTGGTTGTTTAATGAGATGGTTCCACCAACCAATACTCATACTCAAGCGGTGTCTAAACAAACGATGTCCGCAACTTAAAAGAAAATGCTTCGGCCTAAAATAAAACGAATATAACTGGCCGGTTCTCTAAAATAAACCGAAACGGTATATACTTCTAATCTACGTTGTAGAAAGTGATTGGGCGGTGGAGATTAACTCGGTTGGCTTATAGGGAGTGGAGATGAACTCTAGTGAGGCTCCGACAGGGCAAAGGCGGCGAGGTCGATGGGGAGACGTCTTTGGTGGTCCTTCGACAACGACGAAGGCACCAGCCGATGCAGGTGAGGACGATGACTATGGTTGTGGCCTTGACGTGGCTCGGGGACGACGGTGATGACAATGACAAGCTTTGAGGCGGCGAGGGCGTTCAGGTGGTCGATGGGGAGCTTGCTCTGGTTGCTCTGGAACTCGGGCGAGTGCATGGGGAGGTGCGGGCGAGGGTGGCGGAGAGTATAGTGGGCTCAGGTGGCCGAGGGGGTGGCTAAACAAGAGGTCGGTGTTGACACTATGGTCGTGGAGGGGCTCCCGTGAGCTATTAGGGCGAGGCAGAGGTGGCAGAGGAGGGATCTTTAGGGGAAAAGGAGTGCGGGGTGAGGTGGGGTAGTTATAGCCGGCCTCAGGGTGCATTAGATGGCAAGGGAGATGGAGATCGACAACGGGTCGGAAAGGATCAGCAGCGCCGTTGAGTTTTTGGAAGGAGGGAATCAGTGAGGACGACGACCGACCTGGGCGAGATTCGATCACGTGGGTCCCCCATGTCAGTGAGTGCGCGTGCAAGGAACTGGAGCGGTGATCGATTCATTGCCGTTTCGGGGACAGGCCGTAGTTGGGCTAGGGAGAGAGAGTGGGAGGTGGGCCTCGGGGTTTTTCCTTTTAAAAGCATTTTTTTCCTTTTTATTAAAACATGAAATAAAATCCTGATTTGGAAAATCAAATAAAACTCAAACATTGAAGTTTTATATACTTAAAATATCAGAAAATAAATGCAAATAGATGTCATTTTTCCATGGCCAAAATAAATACTTTAAAATATATTTTTCAGAAAAAGCCTAAATTGATTTTTTTGGCAAATAAATATCGAATAGCCCCTGGGTTTTATGGTTCAAATATTTCACAAAAAATAGCCCTGGCATGCAGGGTAATGTTCCTCCTCTCAAAAAAATTGAATTTGGGCATGTGGATTTGAACTCATTCTAAACTAGAATCAAATGAAGTAAATACCAGAATAGAAAAAAAATTAATAGTTTTCAGAATTCAAAATTTCAATTCCTTCACTTGAAGAACTCATGTCATCTTCTCCTATTCATTTGTATTGGATGAAATCTGAATTAAAAAACAAGGGAAAGTAATTTTATCCCTTCTCATTCAAAAGTTTTTAAAAGTTTCAAATTTCACTAAATTTCGAACAATCATTCAAAAAGTAAGTCATTCAAATATTAATCTAAGATTCCTAAGTTTGGGATGTTACAACGTTTGCCCCTGTCGTTAGCTAATTTTTCTTTTTTTAGTTTTAAAAACAGAATAGTTGCTAATTTTTTTGCTATAACTTTTATATTTTTAATTATTTTTGGGTGATTCTTTTTGCATTGGGTTAAGGAAATTATGTAGACTCTGTAAATATCACGTTTGACCATGTTTGAATAATTTAATTTTGAATTCAAACAGATTTGATTCAAATATGTTTTATGAATAACTTGAGTTTAAAAATAGGTTTGGAGTTGATTTTTTTTGCCACTGGTCACTTGTGACTTTTTTATTTGTAGGTACAATTTGGGAATTTTTTTGAATATTTTAAATTAGGTTTTGAAGCAAAACAGAACCTGTTTTAGTTCTTTTTAGGAATATTGCTATTTATTTTGTTTAATTGTTTTTAGTTTATATTCTTTTGTATTTGTTGACAAGTTGTGCTTTGTTTTATGTTAGTTAGCAATAGTATTTCAACAAAGATTATTTTTATTTTATTTATTATTATTTGATTGCATGAAATCAATTCTAGTTCAACAATAACTTGCAAATTGATTTCATTGCTAGTTTGATTTCCTATTTGAAAATGTTTTCTATATTTTTACAGTTTTATTTTTCTGTTTACTTTACTTTAGATGAGAAGCAATTTGTATTAAAGTTGAAATTGTTTGTAGTTTAATTCAAGGTTAACATTGTTTAGGTCATAAGAAGAGCTTAATAGTAGTTTTTCAATTAGTTCTTTTTGTCAACAAAGTTTTATGAGAAATACTTTGTGTTAATTTAGTGTTTTATATTTTTGTTTTTGTTATTTTTATTAACCTAGTGTTTTATTTGTTGATATGTTCTAGTAGGACAAAACCTTATATTGTTTAGGGTGTTACTTTTCATGCTTTCTTTAGTTGTTCATCGAAAGTAATTCTTTTTGCTAGTAAAATATTTACTAAAATACTTTTGTTAGATTTTTATTGTTCTTTTTTCTCTTGAAAATAGGTTATTTGTAGGTAAAACTACCCTTGGTTGTTTTGATGAAGTTTTGTTGTTTTAACTTTTGTCTTAAGTATTTCCTTCATCACAACCCTATTGTGTTTAGTTGTTTTGAAGCCTTTTGATTGATAGTATTATTTCTAAGAAGTGTTTGCTTATGAGTGCAATGTTTTCTTTATATAGATTTATCATCAAAGTGTGACGAATAGTTCTAACAGGTTATTTTTCTGAGAGCGACATTACCTTCGTCAACCTTACCACGCAAGTTCACTTTGACCATTTATTTTATACCTATGTTTTATTTGCCTGTAGTAACGTCAACCAACAAGTATCTCAAGTAGTGATATTGAATTCTCATAGTTGAGTTGAATGCATGAGGTAGGAACCCACTCCTTGTTACTAAGCCTAGGAACATTATTTATTTTAATGCTACGCTAAAGTAGACAAGGTTGGTATGAGTGTTCATGAGTAACGTGAGAAGGAGGAATCCATGTCCAAGACTTCATGATGGCATTCTCAAGGCCTACATCTTCAAGACCTCAAGACTTCAAGACTCGAGACAAGATTTTCAATACACACTACTAGGTTAAGGATGGTTGATTGGGCGCCCTGGAGAAACCAGTGGATGGTCGGGATGCATGGAGAAGTGCCATGACATCTTGCGGGAAGCATCACCCGGACTCAAAGATAAGGAAGAATACTTCATGCTTAGAAGCTTACCTGCGTAGCCACAAGTCGTTATGGGCTCAGGCTTGGTTAACAATAGTTGTAACTCTGGCCAGGACGGTGCCAGCAGATGTAGAACTACGATAGGATGGATGGTCCCGGACAATGGTCAGAGGAACTCTTTGGAAGATCATGTTTCGGTCATCCTATTCTCCAACAACTGGCAGTGCGAGGACTTACAAGGAGGGAACCAATCTTGTTGTTAAAGAACATAACACTCTTCAAAGTTAAAACCTAATGGATTAGCCGTGTCCCCGATTACGGACTATTTGAGCCTCTGGACTTGGATCTATCTGTGAACTCTCAACACCAGACTGATAATTAATTGTGGGCAACTTATTATACTAGTGGGCTATTAGACATTGGTTGGCAGAACTATGTTATGATAGATAACTCCATAGTGTAAACTGTTGATATTCCTTTTATGTAGGAAAAAGAAATAAAACCAACTTTTATGCAAAAAACTCAGACCCAGAGCCACAAATATTTATTGCATATAGAATAGTCTCATCATTTTTGTTTTCTCTTATTGTGATCTTGCCGGTACATTTAATGTACCGACCTACAAGGTTGCAATGTATCATGTTGCAGGTATAGTTCTTACGACGAGTAAGAGTACGACTTAGGGTTACAGTCTACACTCAACCTGTCGTTGGTGTTTATTGGGACTCCACTCCACTTTGATATATACATTGATGTATTGTGTGTGCCAGCATACTGATCCACAGATGGCATAGTCACACAGAGGCTTGAGTCGTTTTGAGTCGGGTCGCTACCTTATGCATTTTATTTTTCTTAGGACGATGATATCATTATAAGATGATCCCTCGCTAAATTTGAAGATAAAATTGTGTTCTCGCCATGTATGCACCATTGTGAAAGTTCTGTATTTCGAAGCACCTAGTGATAGACCCTTTGTTTGCAGACAACGGATGTAAGCCAGTTTTACACACGCAAAATACTTGGGTTAAACATGGATAGCCTAGCATGCACAGACATGGCCTAGGAACACAGGAGACCGAAAGGTCGAACATGAGTCATATAGTAGATATTATCAACATGGTGATGTTCACCATTGAAACCACCACATCTCATGAGATGATCGGACTTGGGTTGGTGGATTTGTATTATGACACACTTAGACAACCTGAGGGATGTTGATTTGAGTGGAATGATAACCCCATAAGTATAGGGGATCGCAACAGTCTTTGTAGGTAGTCAAACACCCTGATTTATTGATTCGACATAAGGGGAGCCAAAGAATTTTTATTGGCCTTAGCAGTTGAGTTGTCAATTCAACCAAGCTTGGAATATCTTTCTACAACAAAAAATTTAGTAACACAACAAAATAGTAGTAGTGACAACAACAGTAGCAGTATTGTAGTAGTTGTGACAGTAGCAGCGAAAATAGTAACTTAGCAAGATTCAGTATATGTCAAGCGTAGGCACATGTATCGATGATGGATAATGATTTAGATGGCATCAATCATATAACAATTACATACTAGAGTGACACAGAACTAGCTCATAGTCATTAATATAATGTAGGCATGTATTCCGTATATAGTCATACGTGCTTGCCATAAGAACTTGTATGACAAAATAAACATAGTAATATTTATAAGTATAAGAAACAAAATCATTGATTTTTTAAAGTATACGACCCTCAAAGAATTTTTACCCCTACTCATCTTATTATATTAGCAAGGCATGACTTCGTCTTCACCACAACAATACAAATGTTAAGCACCACGGTGTCCAAGTCAGAAAATTGGATCGTACTTTTTCAATATGTATTATAATTTTCAATATGCGTTAACTTTCAATACATGAGGATGAACCATTGGCCATAGCATATGGGTGGTATAGAAAATGATGGTAGATATCAAAGGGGTAAAAAGTGGAGAAGATAGTCTCACATCAACTAGGCGTACCAATAAGCTATGGAGATGCTCACCGATAGATTTCAATGCAAGGAGTAGGTCTTTCCATGCATATGATGCACTAGATCTACAAGTGTATTAAATCTCAACTGAAAATAAGTGGGGTGTGCATCCAAATTGCTTGCTCATGAAGACCTCGCGCATTTGAGGGAGCCCGTCATGGGAATATAAAAGCCAAATTTATTATATGAAAAAGTAATTTCCACTAGCATATGGAAGTTACAACATAGGAGACTCTGTATATATGTAGAACATGGCGGCATTTTGAGGAAAAAGTGTGGTAAAGGATAGTGGCAAAGTCCCTTCTCTCTTTTCCTCTCATTTATTATTATCATTATTCATGGTGGGCTTTTCTCTTTTTTTGCCTTCCCCATTCATTTTTTATATGGTGGGAACATTTGGTCTCCCCCATTTTTATTTCCTTTTTCTTTCAGAGTCTCATCCCGACTTGTGGGGAAATCATAGTCTCCATCATTCTTTCCTCACGAGGACAATGCTCTAATAATGATGATCATCACACTTTTATTTACTTACAACTAAATGTGAAGAACTGATAGCAAGATATGACTCTATATGGATGCCTCTGGTAGTGTACCAGGATGTGCAATGATCTAGCATGACATGTATCAACAACACGATGATGGTGGCTTTGCCACAAATACTATGTCAACTCTATATGATCATGCAAAGCAGTATGAGGATGAACGAACTAGTCATGTGAAGTGATGATGGAATTTGCATGGCAGTATATCTCAGAATGGATATGGAAATGCCATGATAGATAGGTATGGTGTCTATTTTGAGGAAGACATAATGAGGCTTATGTTAAACATAGTTTATCATGTCCCGGTCTTTGGATGCATCGACAAAAGTTTCACCGATCCTCGAGGTGAGATTGGGCTATGCACGGTACCGAAGAGGCTAGCAAATATTAGGAGGTGAGAATGTGTATGTTGATGGTGTCTCATTAACATAAAGAACTCACATACTTATTGCAAAGTCTTATTATTTTTATCACAAATCAAAGTACTCCTCGTATGCCCCAACAGAGGAGGTTGGTAGGAGTTAAGCACCGTGCAACCCCAACTCGAAACAACACTAGGATTTCAACGAGGAGTAAAAATGCTCACACGTCATCACCATGACTCTTTAATTTTTAGATTAATAACAAATTAACACCTCTTAATCTCGACACTTCTACAAATAAACAATTTTAGACTCACACCTTTTTCATATTACCACATCAATGTCATTAATCCACAATTTCTCTATATGCATGTGCTACATAATGATTTTGATTATCATTCATTGAATACCCAATATTTTTGGATTATACTTATGACCCATGCAAATTATCATCACTATTTATTCAGCTCTCAAATAAATATAAGTGAAGAATGAGAGCGTATTATTTCTATAAAATCTACACACCACCATGTTCAAAAAGATATATGTGAAGCACTAGAGCAACTGCCAAGCTCAAAAGATATAAGTAAAGCACATAGAGTATTCTAGAAAATTATGATGAATGTGTGTCTCTGTCAAATAGGTGTGTCCAGCGAATGATGAGTGCGACAAAATAAAAGTAAAAACAAACAAAATGAAATGACGCCCCAAGTGACATACCGATGGATTAAGATGAAAGAGGGGATGCCTTCTGGGGCATACCCAAGCTTAGACGCTTGAGTCTACTTAGAATTTTACTTAGGGTGCCTTGGGCATCCCCAAGATTAGGCTGTTGCTACTCCTTATTCCATAGTCCATCGTGATCACACCCAAAACATGAAAACTCCAATCACACAAAACTCAACAAAACTTCGTGAGATCCATTAGTATAAGAAACATATTGCATACTATAGGTACTGTGATAAATTTATTCTTAATTCCTTTTTTCATAATAGGTATTGTATTCTTACTTCTCCATGGCTTATGCCCCCTGATACAATCCATAACATAATCAAAACAAGCAAGCTATGCAAGCAAAACAGAATATGTTTAAAATAGAATAGTCTGTAGCAATCTATAAAGATCCCATACTTCTGTAACTCTAAAAATTCTGAAAAATTAGGAAAATTTGAGGAATTATAGAAATATTTTGTATAAATTTCAGATCATTATAATGCTTCAGTAAAAAATGAAAATTCATGTACTAGAGTCAAAGTTCATGTTATGTTTCAGCATCATTTATACTCATCTTATGAGTCATCCCAAAGGCTTTACTTCGCACAAACACGAATTAAATCATAACAACATAATCATTATAGAGGCAACAATCATGTTAGCACAAAATAACAGAAAGTAAAAAGTAAAATAAAGATACATATTGGGTTGCCTCCCAACAAGCGCTATTGTTTTATGCCCCTAGCCAGGCATAATGCATAGTTTCAAGTGTTGGACCCCTTCATGTCCTACAAAACTAGATTTTCCAAAATCTTACTTAATAAATTACCCTTGTCAAAGATGGTGGAAGATCCCAGGTGTTCAAAGGGGTTTATGAAATCATTATTGAGATCATTATTGGGAGTAACGCGAACAAGAGAAGGGCTAGCCATGACTTCAAACAAGAAAAGTAGTAACAAGCAAAGATAAATATTTTCGATTTATATAAGACAAACTAAATATAACAGTAAATAAAAATAAGAAAAAGTGAATGAAAATTTGTGCAAAGTTACTTGATAGGTGGTGATAGTATTCCCCGGCAACGGCGCCAGAAATCCTTCCTAATACTTGTGATCTGCGTTCTGTTTTCCGTGAAGAGGAACGAGTTATCACAGCACAAAGTAAGTAAGTACTTCCCTCAGTTATGAAACTAAGGTTTATCGAACCAATAGGTATACCAAACCTCAACCGTCTTCAATGGCTGCACACAAAATAACAAACAACTTGCACCCAACGCCGGCAAGAGAGTAGTCAATCCCCTTGATCTTGTTTTTTGTAAGCAAGTGAGTTGTGTCGATAATTGTAGATAACCATAAATTCAAAAAAAACATGGTAACAAAAGATTTGTGAATATGTAGGTGAATAGACCCGTGGGCCATAGAGTTCTCTAGTGGCACCTCTCATGGAAGTAGTATATGATGGGTAAACAAATTACTGTTGGGCAATTGATAGAAAATCGAATAGTTGTGCGATTTTCACGACAATGATCATGTGCATATAGCCATCACATCCATAAGAAATTAGGCTAACTCCTTCCTGCACCTATTACTATTACTCCAATCATCGACCGCTATCCAGCATGCATCTTGAGTATTAAGTAAAACAGAGTAATGCTTGGAGAATGATGACATGATGTAGACAAAGTAAACTCAATAAATATGAATAAACCCCATCATTTTATCCTTATTAGCAGCAACACAAAGACGCAACTTGTCCCCTTCTGTCACTGGGATATAGAAACTCGCTAGGTTGAACCTACTACAACACACCACTCCCACCGAAGAAATATCAATCTAGTTGGCCAAACTATCTCAATAGATCGAAGAGTATTACGAAGCTATGATGATCATGCAAATAATAATATTAGTATTCAGGATTGACTGGAATACTTTTCATGAATAATCTGAACATAAACTAACAATTCATTGGACCCCAACAAACACACCATATAAAGGGATTACATTGGATAGATCAAGGCAAAGATGCGAGGAACATTGTATTGAATATCGATAGAGAGAGATTGCCATCTTGGTAATACCTATGGACCCATAGGTCTATGGTGAACTACTCACACGTCATGCTGAGGGCAGCAAGGTTGATGGGGAGGCCCTCTGTTATCGGTATCCCCTTAGGTAGGGTGCCGGAATGGAGGTGTAGATGGCCTCCCATCGTAATAGATACTTGTAGTGGCGGAAAAAGTGTTTTGGGAGCGCTTCTGGAGTGTTTAGGAAAATTGTGAATTTATAGGCCAGAGAGGGGCATTAGGAGGCACCTGAGGGGGGCACAAGCCATGAGGGCAGCTCCTCCTAGTGGCGCGCCATGTTGGCTTGTGGGCCCCTCATGGCTCCTGTGACCTCCTCCCGAAGCTTGCTCTTCTTTCGTTCCAGAAAAAAACATCAAAAAGTTTCGTGGCAACTTTGTTTGGTACTGTAAACCTGAAAAGTCAAAAACATACAGAAAACAACAATTGGCACTAGGCATTAGGTCAATAGGTTAGTGCTAAAAAATATTATAAATTGGTCAATAAATACCCAAAAAGTATCCTAGAATGATAATATATTAGCATGGAACAAACAAAAATTATAGATACGTTGGAGACGTATCACTAGTGTTCAAGTTTTCAGCATGAATCATAAATAACCATATCCATGATAACTATTAAACATCATATTCAATCATGGCAATATATATGCAACTACCAAGCAATAATAAAATATCTCACATGCCAACAATTTGTCAAAACAATCATGATATAATATGATGACATGGTATTTCACTAGCCCTTCCTAAGACCGCAAAACATAAATGCAGAGCACCTCTGAGGTTCAAGAAGTGACTAAACATTATAATTCAGGGTCAAAGAGATCCAGCCATGCTCACATCCAACATTAACTAGACTCAAAGCATAGGAATGAGAATAGTGTTCTCCGGTCTGTTGCTTTTAGTAAGAAGGTAGTGACTCAGAAACAACATAAAAGTAAATAGAAAGGCCGTTCGTAGAGGGAAGCATTGATTTGTAGAGGTGCCAGAGCTCAAGTTTTAAAACAGAATTGAAATAGTAATTCTGGGTAGTGCACTTTTCCTGTCAACGTCACCACAAAGGTTTTCAGTATCTTCCATGCTAAACTCATTATTGGCGGTTCCCACACGAAATTGTAAAGTTTACTCCTAACCACCATCCATACACAAACGATGGCTAACCATATCCACGAGTGCCTACGAACATATCAATTGTCCCAAGGAGTTTTGTCTAATTAATTTTGATTTTGCAAAACTAGAGATCCTTTTTACCAGCCTCTCTCATGCAATGACGACGCATAAATGACCATCTTGAGAATAACTCACTTAGCATGGAAGATATCGACCGCCCCATCACTCCATGAGCGGTACGAGTGCACAAAACAGATGTTTGTTTGAATATTAGAGGTGGCACATGCAAATTTGCTTGGAATGGTAGGGTAATACCGCATATAGGTAGGTATGGTGGACTCATGTGGAACCACTTTGGGTTTAAGGTTATTGGATGCACAAGAAGCATTCCCGCTTAGTACACGTAAATGCTAGCAATAGATTGGGAAGCGGCCAGCTAGAGAGCAAAAACGATCATAAGCATGCATTGTGAATAATTAACATTGGACATTAGCATGAGTAGGATATAAACACTCTGGATTTAACCATTATGAAGGCATCATTGGTTTCGAATCAACTACATGTTTGCACATGGGCCAAGTCAAGCCGCCCTAATTACTCATAGGGAAACACCACACCATCATACCACATCATAATTATTTTAATGCATGTTGACACACAAGATAAGTCATTATCCACTCCTAGATATTTAAGCATGGCATGAGAAACTATAGTATCTAGTTTTCATCATAAACATGTTCACTCATGACATACTTACTCAAGATCGAACAAGCTAAACATATGTACAAAACCGGGAAACAAGAAGAGTTCATACCAACTTCCCTTTCCATGATCGCTTCATCAAATATTGTCATTATTGCCTTTCACTTGCATGACCGAATGATGTGATAATAATAATAGTGCAGAAGTGTCGTGGACTAAGCTAGAATCTGCAAGGTAGTTTTATACAAAGGAGAAAGCTGGTAATATTGTCTCTCTGTTAGATCAGCAATAATGCATATGAGATCCACTCAACATGCTCATCGTGGTCTTCTCCTCTCAGTGACTAAAATAAAAATAAATAAAAAGTTTAGAGAAACACACCAAAATATTTTTGGAGTTTTTGGTTTTTTCAAACGAAGCAAATAGACAAGGAAAAACAGAAACACGAAAAATTATTTACAAGGGAAAACTCCCAACATGCAAAAGAAATCTTTTTGGGTTTTATTTTAATAGTACAAACTAAATTAATCTAGAAACAAAAACTAAAAAGAAGAGATAAATATTTTGGATTTTCAAAGTTTTCAAAGACACAAGAAGAAAGCAGAAACTAAAATCTGACATGGATATACAATGAAAAAGGATGAACACGGACAATTTGTATGAAGTGTGTGAACATGAATGTAATGTCGGTAAGAAATATGTACTCCCCTAATTTTGCATTTCCCCATCTTGGTAATCACCATCCATAGTAGCCATCCGGTCTAGGAGGAAAGTCGTTGGGCTACGGTACCTGGGTGTTCCACGCTTGAGTCGCGGCCTCCACCTCGTCCAACTCATTTCAGTAAGCAATTATGTCCGATGACATGATGGTATATCCATGCCTGGAATGATAGTTAAACAAAGAAGGTTCATGAAACACAATAACATCGCGAGTCTTCTCGTTGTATAGTAAGTTATAATGAATGTGTTGCAGGGCCTTAGGTTCATCAATGAATTGGTGCTCTATCATGGACTAGTGATCAAGATAAACTTTAGGCAATAAATAATCACTAGGGTGTATAGCAAGGTTAAACATTTTGCTAAGCGAGTGGCATAAATGCCACCATCAACCTTGCCCTTGGTTCAGTTAAGATACAAGCGACACACGACAATAGCTCCTAAGTTGTAAGTCTTACCAATAAAACTGCACGACACAAAATAGCGAGGGTGGGGGCACTAAGACCACCACAGTTACTCATAGAAGTTAAACACTTCCCTATGAATAAAGCAAAGTAGTGCATATAAGGAAAATGTAAACTGGTGGCATTGGTGTTTGATACGCCCCTAGTTTCTCCCACAGTTAAGGTAAGCAAGAATCCCTCAAACTCCTCTAGCTTAGGCTCACGCATTATCCCATCATAGGGAAGCAAACACATTTCAAAAAATTCAGAAAGTGGAATTTCATAATCTGTTGCATATTAATCAAAGCGTACCATGGGAGCATTGGGCCTATTTATGAAATGGAAATTTTGCACAAAGGAATTTGTAAGGAGATAGTGTTGGTCACACTCATCCGCGAGGAAGTTGGTCAGTCTGGCATTTGCAACAAATTGCATGAACTCTTGCTAGAAGCCCCTTTCCTCATGAAGGGTACATGTGGTCATTCGCATGGCCTGACCTCTGCGTTGCGAAAGATGTTGATGTCCTGATCTTGAGTCCTCCCAACAACTCCTTTACGACTTCGGCTTGAAGAAGCCCTCCTAATGAAATTCATTTTCCTATGAACAAATTTTTGAAAAAAATTGGGCCACAAAAATATGTCAATAAAACCTTGCAAGATTGGTAGCAACAATTCATATAGGTACCTACAGGCTATATCAAGCATTCATACTACTTGGAACTCAAAGAATTCAATATGCAAGCTCATTTTTAGTAGCACCAAGTGCAGCAAAACATAAACCGCTAAAACAAAAACTAATTGGAGGAATGGGAGAGTCACATACCAAGGAGAAATTCCTCAAAACAGTTTTGAAAACGGATTTCCGAGCAAAGAGATCAAAAATTTCAGTTTTCGAAGCAAGAACACGAGAGATAGAGAGAGTGTGAATGCAGTTTTCCTGCATGTAGAGGGTGACATGGGCTGAAGAGATAAGGCAGGGGACCCCTATGGGCCCCACAAGCTATCAGGGCACGCCTAGGCGGCTGGGCATGCCCTGTTGGCTTGTGGCCCACACGTGCAATCTCCACAGCAAAAATTCCGAAGTATTTCCAAAAATCATGTTAAAGTTTTGTGGCAATCTGAGACTTTTTATTTTTGGGATTTTTTTATTGCACATGAAATTCAGAAAACAGGATAATCATGGCGTTTTATTTTATTTAACTAGAAATAAAAGATAGTAAAAAAATGATACACATAGTTGTGCTTACTAAATTCAACAACCTCATCTCTTTTAGAAAGGATCCATTAATAAGTTTGATCATGTCTTATTAATAACCGTTTCTGATAGACATGGAACCGAAGAATTTTCATATAGCATTGACTTAACTCAATGGGGATGTACATGTACCCAACAATAAAAATATCATATTTCTTCTTGATAATAGGACGAGGTAATTTAAAACCTCCAATGATGATTGTGGCACTTGGCTCAATGACATTAATATTATTAACCAAAGTTTGCTTCTTCGGAAAATGCACGGTATGTTGTTTTCCATTGACGTGAAAAGTGACCTTTCTTTTTTTGCAATCAATAAAGAAACCTGCAGTATTTATAATGGGTATACCAAGGATAATCGACATGTTGTCATCCTCGGGTATATCAAGAATAGGAAAGTCTTAAGATAGTAATACTTGCAACCACAACATGAACATCTTCACAAATTCCAATAGGTAGAGTAGTACATTTGTCAGCCATTTGCAAAGATATCTCAGTAGGTGTAAGCTTATTCCAATCAAGTCTTTTATATAGAGAGAAAGGCATAACACTAACACCGGCTCCTAAATCATTAAAGCAGTTTTAACATAGCTTGGATTAATGGAGCAAGGTATTGTGGGCATACCAGGATCTCCCAACTCTTAGGCACTCTACCATAAAAAGAATAATTAGCAAGCATAGTAGCAATTTTAGTTTCAGGTATTTTCCTTTTGTTGGTAATAGTATCCTTCATATACATGGCATAGGGAGACATGTTTAAAATATCAGTCAAGCGAGTACGTAAAAAGACATGTCTAATCATTTCGGCAAAACGTTCAAACTCCTCCTCGTCCTGACTCTTAGAAGGCTTATGAGGGAATGGCATGGGTTTTAGAACCCATGTCTCTCTTTATTTACCATGTTCTATAGCAACAAAATCTTTCTTCTCATAACGTTTATTTTTAGGAGGTAGGTTATCAAGATGTTCAGCAGATTCTATCTCCACATCATTCTGAGGTTCTTTATTACTATCTAGTCGACCATCTTCATGAACATTATCATTATTGTTATCATTATCACTAGGTGAATGTTCATTGTCAGATTGTGTTTTAGCATCAGAAATAGAAACATCGTTATGATTCACGGTAGGTTTTTCTATAACAGGTTCACTAGAAGTAGGCAAAGTCCTATCATTTTTATTTTTATTTTTAGACGGACCACGTGTAGTATCATTAATTCTCTGAGAATCTTGTTCAATTCTTTTATGATGACCTTCAGGAAAGAAAGGTTCACGAGTCCTTCTCCCTCCTCTAGTCATAACTCCAACAACATGGTCATTCATATTATCATTTATTTCAGCAAGTAAATCATTTTGTGACTTAGCAACCTTGTCTAGTTGAGTGTGAACCATGGAAGTATGTTTACCTAGACCCTTAACATCATTAGCAATTCTAAAAATCAAGTCACTTATGCGATCTATCATCACAACATTACATATTAATTGATCATTGACATAGTTATTAAAATGCTCTTGCTTAACAATGTATTTATCAATTTCATCCCTGCACTTACTAGGAGTCTTAGTAGAAGGTATATCATTTTCATTAAAGTAATATATCATATTTTAGGGGCTACATACAACCAGGAGCAAGAGTGAGGAACCATTCCTTAGCCTCGCCTTTTAGCGAGAAAGCAAAAAATGCTTAAGGATATAATAGTAGCAGATCTTTTCCTCACTAGTAAACAAGGCATCAATATCAGTCACTTTAGTAAGACGTCCCCTGATAGTTTTAGTTCCATAACCATGGAAAGGATCATATTCTACTAGAGGGATTAATAAGGGATCAATAGAGAATTCATAATCCTTATGAGTGACAAATATAGAAGTAGCAAATTTAGGACCGCGTTTCATTTTCTCCATCATAGATTTTTCTTTTAGTTTGCTTAGTAGTTTCTTCAAATCATATCTATCATTACAAGAAAGAAAGACCCTAGCTATATCCACATCCATAACATAACCCTTAGGTACATCAGTCAATTCATATCTATTGGTAGAGCAAGGTGTAACAGGTCATTCAAAATCTTCATCAGTTCTGCCTTTTCATGTTCTCTATTTTTAGCAATACGAGCACCAAGTAATTCACTAATGCGTTCATTTTTCATCATGATTTCCTAATGTTATTTATAATGTTTTTATGCATAATAATACTTTATGGAGTAATTCTAATGCCTTTTCTCTCGCAATATTCAAGATTTGCACCAAGAGGGAGAATACCGATAGCTGGAATTCTGGACCTGAAAAAGCATATCAGAGAAACGTATTCTATACATCTTCAAATGAGCTAAAACTTTATGGAGAATTATTTTGGAATATATAAAAAATACTGGAGCAAATAACTTTCGGAGGGGGGCTACCTGGTGAGCACAAGACACTAGGGCGCGCCAGCCCCCCAAGCGCGCCCTGGTGAGTTGTGCGCAGCCCGGACCACCTCCGGTGCCCATCTTCTGTTATTTAAGGTGTTTTGACCTATAAAAAATAGAGAGGGGACTTTCAGGACGGAACACCGCCGTCTCGAGGTGGAACTTAGGCAGGAGCACTTTTGCCCTCCGGTGGAGCAATTTCGCCAGGGGAAGTTCCCTGCCAGAGGGGGAAATTGAAGCCATCGTCATCAACAAGAACCCTCTCATATTTGGGAGGCCATTCTTCATCAACATCTTCAAGAACAATATCTCCTCTCAAACCCTAGTTCATCTCTTGTGTTCAATCTTCATACCGGAACCTTAGATTGGTACCTGTGGTTGACTAGTAGTGTTGATTACATTACGTAGTTGATTACTATATGGTTTATTTGGTGGAATATTATATATTCAGTTCCATTATAATATTTATTACCCCTCTGACCTTGAGCATGAATATTATTTGTGAGCAGTTTCCTTTGTTCTTGAGGTCACCGGAGAAGTCATGTTGCATTATGTGAATTTGATATGTGTTTGATATTTTGATGATATGTATGTTTTGATTCCCTTAGTGGTGTCATGTGAACGTTGACTACATGAGACTTCACCATCCTTGGGCATAAGGGAATGCACTGTGGATTAGTTATTAGATGGTGGGTTGCTAGAGTGATGGAAGCTTAAACTCTAGTTTATGTGCTACTTCGTAAGGGGTTGATTTTGATCCACATATTTAATGATATGGTTAGATTTTATCTTAATACTTTTTTCGTAGTTGCGGATGCTTATGAGGGGGTTAATCATAAGTGGGTGGGTGTTCAAGTAAGAACGTCACCCAAGCACTGGTCCACCCACGTATCGAATTATCAATGTAGCCAACACGAATCAAACCAACATGTCAAAGTGAGTAGATGAAATTACCGTGTACCCTCAAGAATGCTTTGCTTATTATAAGAGATCGTTTTGGCCTGTACTTCTCCACACAAGGAGTGGGCTACCTTGCTGCAATTTTATTTACTCTTACCGTTACTTGCTCATTACCAATTATCTTGCTATCGAACTACCTGTTACCCACAATTTCAGTGCTAGCAGAAATTACCTTGCTGAAAACCGCTTGTCATTTCCTTCTTCTCCTCGTTGGGTTCAACACTCTTACTTGTCAAAACGGCTACGATTGACCCGCTACACTTGTGGGTCATCAAGAATCTTTTCTGGCGCCATTGTCGTGGAGTGAAGTGCTGTTGGTAAGTGGAAATCGGTAAGGAAAAACTTATACTACGTGCTGAAATTTATTTTCATTTTATACTATGGAAAACAATCCTTTGAGGGGTTTGTTCAAGGTATCTTCACCTCTACCGGAACAAAAATTAGATGCTCCTCAACCTACTTCACATACTTAAAATATTGACTATGAAATTCCTTCAGGTATGATGGAACAACTACTAGCTAATTCTTATGCAGGAGACGGAACTAAACATCCTGATATGCATCTAATACATGTGGATGAAATTTGTGGATTATTTAAGCTTGCAGGTTTATCCAGAGATGAAGTTAAGAATAAGGTTTTCCCTTTCTCTTTGAAGAGGAAATCATTGGCATGATATAGGCTATGTGATTATATTGGATCACAAAACTGGAATCGATTGAAATTGGAATTCCATCAAAAGTTTTATCCTAAAACGGAGCAGAAACGGACGGAACTGAGTGCTATCACATTTGTTTTCACATATTTTTGAAGAAGTGGAAACAAACACAGAAACCCCGGAAATGAATACAGAAACAGATACTACCGGAAACGGACACTAAGCGAATACAAAGTTGAAACGAAAACCAAAGTGGGCATTGATCGAAACTTCAAAACCCCTTTGAATCATAGAGAATACACACAAAAACCAAAATTTTTATTGAATTGTTAACATGGCTAAAAAAATATCATCATGTTAGCAACTTAGCATGGTATTGTAGTTGTACTCGACAATTGCATATAGGGTCAAGCTCAGTACATATGTGGTAGTAGAAGTTGGGCCTCAAATGATCCATTCTACAAAGAAACCATAGGTCTATAGTAAAAACGGAAATTCCATATTAACGGAAATGGAAAGTTCCATTTCCATGCCCGTTCCACCAAAAAACAGAGTTTTCTTTTTCTTTTCATTTCCGCATAAAAAACTTCACTTCCACGTCCATTTTGATAATTTCCGTTTCTGTTTTTATATTTCCTCTCCATTTCCATTTTTCCTCTGGAAAAACGAAAAGTTTCCATTCTATTTTCATTCCTATATGCATATAGTTCATCATGATCGGAATTATATATATAATTTTTGGTCTCGTGAAGGAGAAAGCATCGCTCTAGCTTGGGGGAGGCTTAAATCAATGTTATATTCATGACCCAATCATGATCTCTCGAGAGAAATTATTATTCAATTTTTTTATGCTCGACTTTCTCATAATGATCAATCCATGCTCGATACTTCTTGTACTGGTTCTTTTATGAAGAAGACTATTGAATTCAATCGGTGTCTTTTTGAAAGAATTAAAGGAAACTCTGAAGATTGGGAACTCGACGAAAGGTAATGAGTCAGGTATTAAGCTTGAGTTTGATTGTGTTAAATATTTTATAAATATTGATGCTTTTCACAAGTTTAGCACTAAATATGGACTTGACTCTCAGATAGTAGCCTCTTTTTGTGAATCGTTTACAACTCATATTGATCTCCCTAAGGAGAAGTGGTTTAAATATCATCCCCCTATTAAAAAGGAAATCAAGGAACCGGTCATAGGTAAAGAATGAACTATCATTTACAATGTTGATCCAGTTCTGCCAACTTCTTATATTGAAAAAACACATTTCCCTGTTAGGATAAAGGAACATGCTAAGGTATCAACTGTGGTTCACAAAAGTAATATTAAAGCACCTAAGCCCTCTGAACAAATTAAAGTAGAAGCTAGTGTTGCTATGGTTAAAGATCTCTTGGTAGAAAATATTGATGGGCATGTTATTTACTTCTATGATGAAGCTGCTAGAATTGCCAAACCCGATGAAAAAGGTAAACATAAACCCGATGTTGAAGTCTCGTGTGGGAAAATAAAATATCATATACTGATTTTCTAGTTCTTGGTTCCCCACAAGATGAGTTTTGTCCCATTATCTTTGGCAGACCCTTTTTGAACACTGTTAATGCTATGATAGATTGCTAAAGAGAAATCATCAGTGTTAAGTTTGGTGATGTGTCTCATGAGTTTAATTTTTCCAGTTTAGTAGACCACCCCGTAATAAAGAATAATCTAGTAAGGATGAAATAACTGGTCTTGCTTCTATTGTCGTTTCTCCTACCGATCCACTAGAACAATATCTGCTAGACCATGAAAATGATATGCACTTGCGTGAAAGAAAATGAAATATATAAAATTTTCTTTGAAAAACAACCTCTGCTAAAACACAGTTTTCCTATTGAAACTCTAGGAGGTCCTCCTCCACCTAAAGGTGATCATATGTTTGAATTAAAACAATTGCCTGACACTTTGAAGTACGCTTATCTTGATGAGAAAAAGATATAACCTATTATTATTAGTGGAAATCTTTCATAACATGAAGAAGAAAGATTATTAAATTTTTTGAGGAAGCACCGAGCTGCTATTGGATATATTCTTGATGATCTTAAAGGCATTAGTCCCACTCTATGTCAGCACAATATTAATATGGAACCTAGTGCTAAATCCATTGTTGATCACCAACAACGATTGAATCCTAAGATGAAAGAAGTGGTAAGACTAAAATATTAAAGCTTCTAGAAGCAGGTATAATCTTTCTGGTAGCTGATAGTAGATGGGTAAGTCCAGTTCATGGTGTCCCTAAGAAGGGAGATATTATTGTTGTTCCTAATGATAAAAATGAACTTATCCCACAGAGAATTTTCACTAGCTATAGAATGGTAATTGATTTTAGAAAATTAAATAAAGCTCTAGTGTTGGTGCACTAGGAGATGGGTACCCAGTGCCCCTGACTTATGCATATGTAGTAGTAGCAGAATCCATCAACACGGATGCAAACCCACCAAGCATCCAAGACCAAGACTCCGACAAGAGCAACCTACAACATGCCAAGCAACGCCGAAAAGATCAACACTACAGCCCAAGACGGTCTCGAAGCACGCCAAGCATGCCCCCGGTGCTTGCTGGGGACCGAGGCGCTCGCACCCTCAAGAATACTCGGCAAGCTATTCCCCCGGCAGGCGCGAGCCATTCTACCACCTCTCCACCACATCACAACAACATTCATTTATTGATGCGGTGTCGAGCTCCCAAGTGGCCAAGTGACTATCGCTAAGTACGTGGCGACATGCTGGAAGACACATTATCACCCCTAGACACCCGTCCAAGGCATGTCAAGCTGTGATGCAGTAGTTAGATAGAGCGATGGTAGGAGCTTGCCGGGGTAGCACCCTGCACACCACCTAGACTGCATTTATGTCATTTTGTCCTAAGTGCTAGAGTTAGGTATGATAGCACTGTTAGCTATGTAATCATCAAACAATGTCTGTTTTGCCATTGTGGTTACCCCTTGGAATATAAAAGGAGGCCCAAGGCAACCTAGCTAAAGATTCATACTTTTGGACACTTGTACTCACGTAGCAGCTCCCCCGAAGACAACCCTTGTTGGTTTTGAGCATTGTGTGTTCTTCGTGTTCTTCTAATTAATCCACCAAAAGCAGGAGTAGGGTTTTACACTTCACAGCGGCCTGAACCTGGGTAAAGCACCTGTGTCCCGGTTGCCGCGTTGTCTCACCATCTCCGCTCTTTGTGCATGTGATCTCACCCCTGTAAAACCACAAAGGGGCTTACGGCCCCATAGGTGATTGATTGCATCCTGCGCTGACATATTTGGCGCCCCAGGTAGGGGTGCTTCATTTATGAGAACCTAAGTTCGTGAGAGGCGAATCGATCATCATCATCATCTTCTTCATCCATGGCTCCTAAGAAGAAGTCCGATGCGATCGCGCATCCCTCCACTCCGAAGGCTCCCTCACATGCATCTACGGATGACATTGGCACCACAACGGCCGCGAGTGAGGCAGGCATCATGGGCGGTGCGGCTGCCACAGGCAGCGCCACCATGATGTCCCCTACGACTGAAGTTGGAGCGGGGAACGCCGGAGAGGGGCAACGACAGCAACAACCTGATGAGCATGGCCTTGATGTCACAGGCGGAGGAATAGACCAGTCTCCACCTCCTCATCGCGCAGATGGCCACGTACACCATAGCGGTGCACAATCTGGATCGAGCATTGAACCCTTCGCTGCGCCCATCACCGGTGCGGCCACTGGGTACATGCCTCGTCCAGAACAAGATGGAGGGACAACCGGGTCCGCAAACCCATGGGCTTGGCCTCCTCCAGGTTAGACCGACCCAGCAAGCGGTGCATGACGACAAGAATGCGGCGACGACCATCCTGGTTCCACTAGGAATCGGGTGACGTCACGGTCCGCCTCTTTCACCATGCCGGACACGACATTGAAAGGGATGGCGCGAATCCAGCTGCTACTAAACATCCCGCCGGTGGCTAATAATATGGACGAGTGGAGAGCTATGATCTAGACTTTGATCTCCTTCATTGAAGCCAACAAGTCCCAGTATGCAGAGCCATCGCGACGTACGCGGACGGCGACGGCAGCCCAGGCCGGCGCTCTTGTCGAGGGGGCCACACCCACGAAACAGTCCCCTCCGCAGCAACTAACCTAGAGGCAGCCACTGCGGACTTCACATGCTGACGAGATCGATGAGGCATCTATGGCTTAGTCCGGCCCGCACAATTGTCGGGATCAGAGACGTGTCTTGGAGGATTGGCAGAAAGAACACGCGTGCATCACCATAGAGCAGCGTCGAGAAGCACACCTTCAGTCTGACAAGCACAATGGTTCGGGTGTTGGCAACCCCGCGCCTAGTGCTAGCGGGTTACTATCTTACGAGGTTGGGTTCTATGCCTTCACTCGCGAGCTGTGGCAGGTCTGCTGGCCATGGACCCGAGCTGTAAAGTCAGAGCTAACGTAGAAGTACGGTAGAAAGTTGAACCCGGTAGAATTCCTGGGCATCTACACAATAGACAATCAAACTGTTGGAGGAAGAGATGAGAAGGTGCTCGCTAACTATTCCCTTTGGCACTCGAGCCAAATCTGAGATCACGGCTGATGCACCTGCCAGAGAAATCCATTTTGTCATGGGCTGACCTATGCAACAAGTTTATCGGCGCCTCCACAGGTGGCCACTAGGAGCCTGGACAGCCCAACGACCTGCAAGTCCTTCCACGGAAGGAGGGGGAGAGCTTGTGGAAGTATATCCAGAGATTCAGTTGAGTGCACGGCAACATTCCAGAGATACACCCCGCATCCGTGATTGTCATGTTCCACTAGAATGTACGCAACAAGAGGATGTGGGCCAAGATGAATGTCAAACTCCCCAAGACCATCAACGAGTTGTACACATTGTCGGAGAAGTGTGCTCGTGCTAAGGAAGAAAGGCAATTACCCGGAGAGGAGGCCAGCGTCAAAGTCGATTCAGATGACGATGACGATGCCCCTGGCTCGAAGGGAAAGAGCCGAAAGCGCAACAAGAAGCATAAAGGAAAAGCAATATTGTTCGTTGAGAGCTCTTGTGATCTTAGTGCCGGCAAGAAAGCCAAGGCCGAGCCTCCCGGTAAGGGAGCTGCCGCGTGCCCTGATTGCCGGGAGGCCGCTGCCTCAGAGAAAACTGGAAAGTCCGGCGGGCCATACTGCAAGATTGACCACACCAAGGGGCATGATCTCCAAGAATGCCGCCAAGTTGAGCAGCTTCCTAAGAAACAGAAGGCTGAGTATGAGAAGCGCTATAAGGAGAAGGGCCAAGACAGTGCTGCCGGGGAGGGACGTGGCAGCACAGGAGGCCGCCGCGGCAAGGCCCCTGTAACAACCCGGGACCGACGTTCCAATAGATTCCCCTTTTATTTCCATTCTCGTCTTTTGATTCGTTTGGTTGTCGCATTCATCATCACATCATTCGCATCATCTGCATAGCATTGTCGCTCATTTTCAAAAACTTGCATCCGCTGTAGTTGTCGGTTCTCTCCGTTCTTGTCGTTGCCCATTTCGAGGCCAACCACACATGCACGTGCCCGTGACATCGTGTCACAGGCTGCAGACCTCCCTCTCATCTCCTCCTAGCACATCTACAAGGCTACCGCAACCCCCTAGCTAGCCCCTCCTTGTCCGGACCGTCCGATCCCGATCGATCGGTCCGAAAACGGTGCAAAACCCCCTCCCCTAGCCCTTAATGGCCTATTTAAACACCCCTATCCCTGCCTAATTAGGAAACCCTAGGTCTCCCCTCGAAAACCGCGCCGCCACCAGCTCCTCTCTCCTCCAGCGCGCAGCCCGCCCGAGCCTGGTCGGGGCCCGCCCGAGCCCATCTGGGCCCGGGTCAACCGCCGCCGCCTGAAGTACCCGATCTACCCCGTAGCCTCGACCAGCGCCTCCCCGCGCCCTCGCTGGCGGCTGCTGGACGATCCCCACCGCCGCCCGAGCTCACCTCCGGGCCGGTCCCCGCCGGAGCTGCCCAGTGCGCCGCCCTGTCTCGAGCTCCCTCCATCGCCATGGACCAGAGGCCCCGAGCTCGAGCGCCTCCGCCCCGTCGCCATCTTCGTTGCCACGTGCCAGGAATCGCCGGATCTGGGTCGCCGGGGTCCTAATCCATCATCGCCGTCCGGCCTTCTACCAACATCGTTGCCCATCGCTGGAGCCGCCGCCTCCCTCCTCGGCCTCGAGCACGGGAGCACGGGGACGAGCGCTGCTCCCCTGCCGATCTTCTCGCGTTGACCGCTCACCTACGTGGGCTCGATCCAATGCCAGCCTCCCAGGCCCAACTAGCCTCCCTGCCTCATGGGCTGAGCCCACGAGGTGAGCCCAACCTTCCCCGTGCATTTTTATTTTTTTTCGTGTGTAGGCCGAATTGCTTGTTGTTAATACGTTAATAGATAATTAACCATACGCCGTATAAAGATGTGTTATATATGTGAAATGCTCAGAAATATGTGTAGTTTAATAATATGACATTTTCATCCATGATAAAATACTTACACTCAGTGTTTGCACCATTTTGCATAATGGCCATCATTTTGCATCGACATATTTAATTACCGTGCATCGGGATTAAACAAACCATATGTGTTAAATGTTTAGATTATTGATGTCCAATGTTCATGCATGCCAAAAGTGGTTGATTTGAGGTCTGCAATTATTTTGCATAAATAACTTGCTACACCCGTTTATGTCCTAATCACGCACAAATATGGTGTCATTTGTTTGATAGTAAAAACTCACATATTATATATGATTTTGGGGTAGAAAAATCCATAGAATTTATCTGTGGCACTAGTTTTGTCATTGCAATAATTTTGTGTGCATATCATTTTTCCATGATGCCTTTTGTTTATTTCGTGTGATTTAATCCATGCATATTTTGGAATAGTTGCCAACATGAGATATGCTCTTTGACATGTGGGCTAGGCCCTAGTCATTTTGGGTGGTATAGGAATCCATGTTTAGGTGTTGTTTTCTTGTTGCCATCATGCTATAAAAATTATACTGTTTTGAGATGCTAAAATATTTCTAAGTCTAGAATCTGTAATATTTTGTTGCTGTCTTGCCATGTGTTTTGCTAGTGATCTAGAACCCCTTTGGAGTAGGTGTAATGGAGTTATTCGTAGTTGATAATGTCCTCTAGCATGCTGTTAATTTTCATGCCATAATATGCCCTGTATCTTAGAGTTTTACTGCTGTCAATATGTCTTCGTGATAAAAACTGCATTGTCAAAAACTGGGTTATTTTCACTAAGTCTGAAAACTGCTTAGTTCAATATGCCATGTTGTGAGCTCCCTACCATGTGATGCATGTCTCTTTTGAGTATGATATGTGAAGATGAAATGAAGTGTGTGTTATATGCTACTGCCCAATGCTTAGTTTGTGCATTTTAGGATCTTGTAGCTTGTTGTTTTCATGCGTGCAAAATGCTATGTTGCTGTTTTGGACAGATTTCATATAAAACTTGTGTTGGTTGTTGTGGTTGAACCATAGCTCCGTTTTGGACATGCCATATATGAAAATTGATTAGATTTTCATGTAGTATCATAATATCTTGATGATTTCATGATTTGAAGTGTTGTGGTTGCCATTGTCATGCATTTTACATTCACGGCATGATGATCTTGTGTGTGTCATATCTTTTAGACCGTAGCTCCGTTTATATATATTGCTTCCGGCCTCATTTAAAATGCCTAGATGTTGTAGTTGTATGTGCTTCACCGTTGCACATGTTAAACAACATTTAATATTGATGAGTTCCTAAACGAGAGTGGACTAAATAATTCGAACATGGAGTTTCGTCAATATACAACTCGTTGCATATTGAACTTCACTTAATATGTAGTGGTTGTTTGTTGTGTTTGCCATGCCATGCCATGCGTTGCATATTAAACCGGACAAGCATCATATTTATTTGTGCATCATGTCATGCATATGTTGTTGTGTTTCTAGTGTGTTGATTGTTGTTCGGATTGTTCCTTCTCGATATAGTTCCGAAAGCGTTCGGAGTGTGAGGATTTGTTCGACTATGTTGGCTCGTCTTCTTCATGGACTGGATCTTCTTCCTAGCGGGATCTCAGGCAAGATGACACATTTCCCTGGATACCATTACTATCACTACCATGCTAGTTGTCCCGCTTTTATCGTTATGTCTCGCTACCTACCACTTGTTGGTCAAGCCTCCCAACATTGCCATGAAAAGCCTTTAACCCTCCACCTTCCCAGCAAAACTTTGTTTGTCTATGTTACTGCTTGCTTAGCCCTTCTTATAGAGTTTCTAGCTGCAGGTGCCATTGCTTCCACGTGTCAATATGGACATTCTTTTGTTATCACAATATTATTGCTATTTAATTTAATGCACTTATACGCTTGGTAAAGGGTGGAAGGCTTGGCTTTTTTCTCGGTGTTTTGTTCCACAATTGAGCGCTCCTAACATGCTCGGGGTTGTTATGTGGACCCCCCAAGTTACTTGTGAACCGGTGTTATGTTCCATAATTGAGCTCTCCTAACATGCTCGGGGTTGTTATGGGGACCCCCTTGATTTTTGTTTTAGAAAAAAACTTGTCTGGCAAGGCCCAACTTTGGTACTACATTTGCCCATCATAATAATAATGATCACCTTATTAAAGCATAGAGGGTGGTCCTCTCGTGGATTAATTTAACATAATACAGGGGGGAGAGTGCTGTTGGTGCTAGTCCAAAAATAGAGCACTTTGCGGGGCCAACCCGGGGCAACTCGGGAGATTTCTATCCGACCACCGTACACTAGCTTATCCGTGGTGTCCTGAGAACGAGATACACGGCTCCTATCGGGATCGTCGACATGTCGGGAGGCCTTGCTGGATTTGTTTTACCTTTCTCGAACATCTTGAGTGAGGAACTCTGATCTTCTTCGGGCTATCTCAAGGTGTCGGATTTTCTTTGGAATTGCCTAGGATGATCACGAGATCCGTGGTCGATGTTATTCCCGCTGTGTGTGGCTAATTTGTGATGGATGAGTTGGAGCACCCCTGCAGGGTTAAATCTTTCGGAAAGCCATGCCCACGGTTATGTGGCAAACTTGGATACTTTATTTAACACACGATCATAGTAAACTTGAAGTAAACTCTAATAAAATACACCAACTGGGTGCATAACCTTGACTGTTTCTTCTCGTGAGTCCTTATCCTAGAAAGAACACGATGGGGTTATGTTTGACGTAAGTAGGTGTTCAGGATCTGTTAGTGATCATTACTAGTCCACATCCGTTATGCGTAGACCACCACACTTTACTTTCTGTATTCGTAAGTTAGCCACTCAAATAAATGCTTAGTCGCCTGCAGCAGCCTCACCACTTAACCGTACCTCAACTATTAAGCTTTAATAGTCTTGATACCCTTGGAAATGAGATTGCTGAGTCCCCGTGGCTCACAGATTACTGCAACAATAGTTGCAGGTACAGGTAATGCGATGATTTGACGTGAGCGCGTTGCTTGTTTGATTTGGAGTTCTTCTTCTTCATCAATCTAGGATGGGTTCCAGGCGGCAGCCTGGGATAGCAAGGATGGATGTCATTTTGTCGTTTGTTTTCCGTCTGTAGTTGAACCCTGCTCTTTTGTATGATGTTTGAATATGTTGTTGTATTGATGTGAATCTGATATAGTTTGTGGCGAGTGTAAGCCAATTCCATATACTCATCTCTTTTGTATATGTACCTGTAATGATATCCATTCTTGCAACACGATGAGATGCGCTTCTATCCCTATCGAGCCCTCGTGCCGAAATAAGGATAGGACCGCATCTTGCGCGTGACAAGTTGGTATCAGAACCTGTACCGACCTAGGAGCCCCCTTGATTGATCGAACTTGGCCGAGTCGAGTCTAGTGAAAAACTGTTTTGAGTCTAGTTATATATCAGAGAGTAGGGTTCTTTTTACTCCTCTTCTATGCTCTGGTGAGGAATTACAACTTAGGAATTTTTATTCTACTCCTCTTCTCGCTCCAAAAAATTTTAGGATCACACGGGTATTTTGGAAACTATATGATGCCGATGTGACGGAGTTCTGTCTTGGTGCCTCTTGTCTGACTTGATTTCTTCCGAGGAGTTGAGCTCCAAGGAATTCTTGGCACATCGTTATCATTCAGCTTCCTTAATTTCTCAGGATGGAGGGTGTTCGGAATTGCTTCTATACATGTCGTGGTGAGATAAGGTCGGAGTCACCCAGTACTGGGGAGGCTTCTGGGGTACCACCATGGTTAGTATCATTGTGCCTTCGAGGATCTGAGTTAGATGGACTTATGGAAGTCTCTGGTTATGTGTTGAAGGATGGATACAGTTGGGGTGTAGGTTTGCTAGTTGTGTGAGATATTTCCTCCTTTTATCCCCCACATCGGATTGCATAACCATAAAGTTTTTTGGATGTTCTTAGGTGAGAATTCAAGTAGGTACCTAGGATTATCTTTCCAACAAGTGCATAGTGGGTATGTATTTGTTCTGGCTTGTTAGTGTAAGCCTCATCCTTTGTTTTGTTTTCGAAGATGGTAATTCGAGTTGCTTTGATGTCAAATGGTGATCTCATATATTTCTGAAGTAGTGTTCTCATATTTTGTGGGATTGCTAATTCTTTTGCTCAATCCAGTTGTCATGAAATTCTTTGTATCCAGTGTGCTTCTCTTCAAGATAATTCTGTCATCTCCAATATTTGCAAGATCAACCCTCATATTTCATTTCGGAGTTTGTCTCATTTGTTCCAAGTTTTCTTTGTTTTTACCACCCTCTCGCCCTTTTTCTTCAATAATAAAATTCTCTTCCAAGTGCATTTCCCTTCATCAATGCTTCCGCTATCATTTCTTCATTTCTATCTCGTGATTTCTTGTGGAGATTCTCAAGAGTTTCAATTTCAAGATCTTTCCTCATATCCCTTGTTCTCATTGTTATTATTCTCCGGTGGATTCAATTCAAGCTCTCGGTGTTCATGATATCCTTTCTCATTTGTTCAAGGAAATTCTTTTCAAGCCTCTCTTGGTTTTCATATCTCTCTATTCTATCCGGAGTGCTGAAGATATCTCTGAAGACTTTCATTTCCATTCATATCCTCTTAAATTATTTTGAGGTTTTCACCTCATCAAGTTCATAACTTGTACTCGTGCAATCTTTTTTTAAAGCAATTGTCTCAACGGTGATCTCTTTGAGTGGGCCCATACCCAACAGGTGTTTTCCCCAGGATCTTACCTGACTCTTCTAATCTTTCCGGAAATGTTCTCAAGTTCTTTTCAAATATGATGCAAGAATTATTTTCATCAGTCATATTCCTCTCCCAAGATCGCTTCGAATCTTTGTCGTCGTTGGCTCAATCTTTCCATATTCATTATTCCGGAGTATCTCAGTAATTCATGGTGTTGTTCCTTGCCATCATTCTCAGCACTGAAGACCGAAGGAGAGTTTCTCGCAATCTTAGTCCATTCTCTTTAAGATTCTTCATATCATCTTGATGCTTTCTTCTCAAATTGTTTCCATTCATGAGAAATTTCTCCCATATCTATCCGGTGCATTCAGAGTTGTTTTCAACTCTCGATCCTCGTGAAGGCCATCATTTAAGAAGATTTCTTTGTTCTCAGCTTTTAGCTTTCGTTCTCAAGTTGTTCTCAATTGTTGTCCCTTCGTGCGTATCTCAATTATTCCGGTGCCTTGGGGAGTTTTCCATTAGGTGGATCATGCTCTCTTTGTTCTCATGTTATATCATTCATTTGTATTACCCTGTTTAGTTTCTAATTCTTACCGGTGTTCTCGTCCAAGACTTCTTCAATTTTGTGTTCTATCTCTCTCTTCAATCTTTTCAAGAAGAATAAGTGGTGTGCGAAATCCGTTGTTTGTCATCAATTTAACTTGATGAAGGATAGGCATATCATAATTCTCTTTCTTGTTTCATCCAAGTGATTTCAATCCTTCTTCCAGAGTTGTTCATGATATCAAATTTCCTAATTCCAACTGGTCATCTTTCCTTTCCAGAGTTCCTAGTTTGTCTCAAGTATCTCTGTGCGAAGTTCCAGCTCAATCTTTGCAAGGCCTCAATCTTGTTCATTTTGCAACCTTCACTTCGTGTCTATCTTCCTTTCATCCCGGTGTTCTACAAGAGGTCCTTCATGGTGGTTTGCTAATGATGTAATTCTTTCCCGAAGTGTTCTTCAAGATTCTTGTTGTGGAAGCTCAACCATTATTTTCTCGCATTTATAAGTTCAATTCCTTCTCCATTGTCTTTTAAGATGGTGTTATTAAATTCTTGATTATGAGAACTCTTGATGGAAATTGTCAAGAATAAGATAAGTAAACCCATCATGTCCCTATCGGAGTTATCTTGGGTTGGATTTCACCTAAAGCATTTCCTAAGGATTGTTGCTATCATGGTGTCATAAACAATCCAAGTTTTCTCCTCCTCTTCTTGGTGAAAGAAGTTTTGCATATCTTGTTGCTCTCAAGCAATCAATTGTTTCCGTTGTGGCAGGTTGTCACCTCATAATTTTGAGATGTTTTCCATAAGCCCATAACAAGCTATTCTTTCATTGTTGATTCTTCATCAACTCCATTCAACCTATGCTTTTCAAATTCATTTGTGCTGGAAATTGCCATTTTATTATCCGTTCTTTTCCTTCCATCATTCCAGTTTCTATTCTTTGTTGCGGAGGCCTTGTGATGTTGCTTTCTCCAATCTTTCATCTTGCCTTGTTAAGATCTTGTTGTTCCCTTGCTGTCCATTAACCGGAGTGCTGTGAAATTTTTCATGATCCTTCCGTCTTATGAAGTTTTGATTCTAATGCAACCAAAGTTTGGTGTTTCTCTTTCAATTTCTTTCCATCATATCAATTTTCCTCTCTATCCTATCGAAGTGCTGCCAAAATTTCTTGTGAATTCTTGCTTGTTCCTCAGGTCGTTCTTCATCTCTTTCCAACCTTCATGTTTCATTGGTTTCACTCATTTGTCAAACAAGAAACAAAGTTTTGCCTCTTGCTCTTTCTCTTCCCCTTCTCATTCTAGATCTCAGGACGAGATCCTCGTGTAGTGGAGGAGAGTTGTAACAGCCCGGGACCGATGCTCTAGTAGATTCCCCTTTTATTTCCATTCACGTCTTTTTATTCATTTGGTTGTCGCATTCATCATCGCATAATTCGCATCATCTGCATAACATCGTCACCCATTTTCGAAAACTTGCATCCGCCGTAGTTGCCGGTTCTCTCCGTTCTTGCTGTTGCCCATTTCGAGACCAACCACACATGCACGCGCCCGCGACATTGTTTAAAAAACCCGTTTTTAAAGCGTGTGAAAAATATTCTCAGATTGGGTTGAAACCTCGCTTGTGGTCTTATTATAGCATAGGTAGACCGCCTGCCAAATTTCATCGCATTCCGAGTTCGTTTCATACCCCGTCGGTCAATCATAGCAATGCGATCATCGGTAATTCATCGGGCGTTTTTCTGTGTTTTAAAAAAACCTTGTGTCACGGTCGCAAACCTCCCTCTCATCTCCCCTATCCCATCTACACAGCCACCGCAACCCCCTAGCTAGCCCCTCCTCGTCCGGACCGTCCGATCCAGATCGAACGGTCCGAAAACGGTGCAAAACCCCCTCCCCTAGCTCCTAATTGCCTATTTAAACACCCCTATCCCTGCCTAAGTGGGAAACCCTAGGTCTCCCCTTGAAAACCGCGCCGCCGCCAGCCTCCCACGCCGTAGCCGCCAGCTCCTCTCTCCTGCAGTGCGCAGCCCGCCCGAGCCCAGTCGGGGCCCGCCCGAGCCAATATGGGCCCGGGTCAACCGCCGCCGCCTGAAGCTCCGGATCTGCCCTGCAGCCTCAACCAGCGCCTCCCCGCGCCCTCGCCAGCGGCCGCTATACGATCCCCACCGCCCGCCCAAGCTCGCCTCTAGGCCGGTACCCGCCGGAGCTGCCAGTGCGCCGCCCTGTCTCGAGCTCCCTACGTCACCATGGACCAGAGGGCCTGAGCTCAAGCGTCTCCGCCTTGTCGCCATCTTTGCTGCCCCGTGCCGGCAATTGTTGGATCTGGGTCCCTGGGGTCCCGATCCATCATCGCCGTCCGGCCTTCTACCAGCGTCGTTGCCCATCACCGGAGCCGCCACCTCCCTCCTCGGCCTCGATCACGGGAGGACGGGGACGAGCGCCGCTCCACTGCCGATCTGTTCGCGTTGACCGGTCGCCAGCGTGGGCTGGATCCAACGCCAGCCTCCTAGGGCCAGCTAGCCTCCCTGCCTCATGGGCCGAGCCCATGAGGTGAGCCTAGCCTTCCCCCGCGCGTTTTTATTTTTTTCGTGTGTAGGTCCAATTGCTTGTTGTTAATACGTTAATAGATAATTAACCGTACGTCGTATAAAGATGTGTTATATATGTAAAATGCTCAGAAATATGTGTGGTTTAATAATATGATGTTTTCATCCATGATAAAATACTTACACTCGGTGTTTGCACCATTTTGCATAATGGCCATCATTTTGCATCGGCATATTTAATTACCGTGCATCGGGATTAAACAAACCATATGTGTTAAATGTTTAGATTACTGTTATCCAATGTTCATGCATGCCAAAAGTGGTTGATGTGAGGTTCGCAATTATTTTGCATAAATAACTTGCTACACCAGTTTATGTCCTAATCACGCACAAATATGGTGTCATTTGTTTGATAGTAAAAACTCACATATTATGTATGATTTTGGGGTAGAAAAATCCATAGAATTTATCTGTGGCATTAGTTTTGTCATTGGAGTAATTTTGTGTGCACATCATTTTTCCATGATGCCTTTTGTTTATTTCATTTAATTTAATCCATGCATATTTTGGAATAGTTGCCAACATAAGTGATGCTATTTGACATGTGGGCTAGGCCCTGGTCATTTTGGGTGCTATAGGAATCCATGTTTAGGTGCTGTTTTCTTGTTGCCATCATGCTATAAAAATTATGCTGTTTTGAGATGCTAAAATATTTCTAAGTCTGGAATCTGTAATATTTTGTTGCTGTCTTGCCATTTGTTTTGCTAGTGATCTAGAACACCTTTGGAGTAGGTGTAATGGAGTTATTTGTAGTCGATAATATCCTCTAGGATGCTTTTAATTTTCATGCCATAATATGCCCTGCAGGTTATAGTTTTACTGCTGTCAATATGCCTTCGTGATAAAAACTGCACTGTCAAAAACTGGGTTATTTTCACTAAGTCCGAATACTGCTTAGTTCAATATGCCATGTTGTGAGCTCCCTAACATGTGATCCATGCCTCTTTTGAGTATCATATGTGAGGATGAAACAAAGTGTGTGTTATATTCTACTGCCCCATGCTTAGTTTGTGCATTTTAGGATCTTGTAGATTGTTGTTTTCATGCGTGCAAAATGCTATGTTGCTATTTTGGACAGATTTCATATAAAACTTGTATTGGTTGTTGTGGTTGAACCATAGCTTCGTTTTGGACATGCCATATATGAAATTTGATTAGATTTTCATGTAGTATCATAATATCTTGCTTCTTTCATGATTTGAAGTGTTGTGGTTTCCATTCTCATGCATTTTGCATTCATGGCATGATCATCTTGTGTGTGTCATATCTTTTAGACCGTAGCTCCGTTTGAGATGTTCCACATATGTAAATTGACTAGAAAAACATGTAGAATCACATGGGGACATTTATTTTGCTATTTACCACTCTTAAATTGTGTTAGGATAGATCTGGACCAAATTCATATTCTGCATATGGGGTTGTTTCGGAAATGATATATATTGCTTCCGACCTCATTTAAAATGCCTAGATGTTGTAGTGGTATGTGCTTCACCATTTGCCATGTTAAACAACATTTAATATTGATGAGTACCTAAACAAGAGTGGACTAAATAATTTGAACGTGGAGTTTCGTCAATATGCAACTTGTTGCATATTGAACTTCACTTAATATGTAGTGGTTGTTTGTTGTGCTTTCCATGCCATGCGTTGCATATTAAACCGGGCATGCATCGTATTTGTTTGCGCATCATGTCATGCATATGTTGTGGTGTTTCTCATGTGTTGATTGTTGTTCGGATTGTTCCTTTTCGATATAGTTCCGAAAGCGTTCGGAGTGTGAGGATTTGTTCGACTACGTTGGCTCGTCTTCTTCATGGACTCGATCTTCTTCCGAGCGGGATCTCAGGCAAGATGACACATTTCCCTGGGTACTATTACTATCATTGCCATGCTAGTTGTCCTGATTTTATCATTATGTCTCGCTACCTACCACTTGTTGGTCAAGCCTCCCAACATTGCCATGAAAAGCCTCTAACCCTTCACCTTCCCAGCAAGCCTTTGTTTGGCTATGTTACCACTTGCTCAACCCTTCTTATAGCGTTTGTAGCTGCAGGTGCAATTGCTTCCATGTGTCAATGTGGACATTCGTTTGTTATCAAATTATTATTGCTATTTAATTTAATGCACTTATACACTTGGTAAAGGGTGGAAGGCTTGGCTTTTTTTCTCGGTGTTTTGTTCCACTCTTGCCGCTCTAGTTACTTGTGAACCGGTGTTATGTTCCATAACTGAGCTCTCCTAACATGCTCGGGGTTGTTATGGGGACCCCCTTGATTTTCGTTTTAGGAAAAAAACTTTTCTAGCAAGGCCCAACTTTGGTACTACATTTGCCCATCATAATGATAATGATCACCTTATTAAAGCATAGAGGGTGGCCCCCTCATGGATTAATTTAACATAATACAGGGGGGCTAGTGCTGTTGGTGCTGGTCCAAAAATAGAGCACTGTGCGGGGCCAACCCCGGGTAACTCGAGAGATTTCTATCCGGCAACCGTACACTAGCTTATCCGCTGTGTCGTGAGAACGAAATACACGGCTCCTATCGGGATCGTCGACTCATCGGGAGGCCTTGCTGGATTTGTTTTACCTTTCTCGAACATCTTGAGTGAGCAACTCTGATCTTCTTCGGGCTATCTCGAGATGTCGGATTTCCTTTGGAATTGCCTAGGATGATCACGAGATCCGTGGGCGAGATTATTCCCGCTGCATGTGGTTAATTTGTGATGGATGAGTTGCATCACCCCTATAGGCTTAAATCTTTCGGAATGCCATGTCTGCGGTTATGTGGCAAACTTGGATGCTTTGTTTAACACCCGGTCATAGTAAACTTGAATTAAACTCTAATAAAATACACCAACTAGGTGCGTAACCATGACTGTCTCTTCTCGTGAGTCCTTATCCGAGAAAGAACACGATGGGGTTATGTTTGACGTAAGTAGGTGTTCAAGATCAATTAGTGATCATTACTAGTTCACGTCCATTATGCGTAGACCACCACACTTTACTTTATGTATTCGTAAGTTAGCAACACAAATAAATGCGTAGTCACTTGCTGCAGCCTCACCACTTAACCATACCTCACCTATTAAGCTTGAATAGTCTTGATTCCCTTGGAAATGAGATTGTTGAGTCCCCGTGGCTCACAGATTACTACAACAATAGTTGCAGGTACAGGTAATGCGATGATTTGACGTGAGCGCATTGCTTGTTTGATTTGGAGTTCTTCTCCATCAATCTAGGATAGGTTCCAGGCGACAGCCTGGGATAGCAAGGATGGATGCCATTTTGTCATTTGTTTTCCGTCCGTAGTCGAACCCTGCTCTTCTGTATGATATTTGAATATGTTGATATATTGATGTGACTCTGATGTAGCTTGTGGTGAGTGTAAGCCAATTCCATATACTAATCTCTTCTGTACATGTACTTGTAATGATATCCATTCTTGCAACACGACAAGATGCGCTTCTATCCCTATTGAGGCCCTCATGCCGAAATAAGGATAGGACCATATCTTGGGCATGACAAGTTGGTATCAGAGCCTGTACCGACCTAGGAGCCCCCTTGATTGATCGAACTTGGCCGAGTCGAGTATAGTGAAAAACGGTTTTGAGTCTAGTTATATATCGAAGAGTAGGATTCTTTTTACTTCTCTTCTATGCCCTAGTGAGGAATTACGACTTAGGAATTTTGATTCTACTCCTCTTCTTGCTCAAATTTTTTTAGGATCATGCGGGTATTTTGGAAACTATATGATGCCGATGTGACGGAGTTCTATCTTTGTGCCTCCTGTCTGACCTGATTTCTTCCGGGGAGTTGAGCTCCAGGGAATTCTTGGCACATCGTTATCATTCATCTTCCTTAGTATCTCAGGACGGAGAGTGTTCGGAATTTCTTCAATACTTGTCGTGGTGAGATAAGGTCGGAGTCACCCAGTACTGGGGAGGCGTCCGGGGTACCACCATAGTTAGTATCATTGTGCTTTCGAGGATCTGAGTTAGATGGACATGCGGAAGCCTCTGGTTATGTGTTGAAGGATGGATACAGTTGGGGTGCAGGTTTGCTAGTTGTGTGAGATATTTCCTGCTTGTATCCCCCACACCGGATTGCATAACGAGAAAGTTTTTTGGAAGTTCTTAGGTGGGAATTCAAGTAGGTACCTAGGATTATCTTTCCAACAAGTGCATAGTGGGTATGTATTTGTTCTGTCTTGTTTCGTAAGACTCATCCTTTGTTTTGTTTTCAAAGATGGTAATTCGAGTTGCTTCGATGTCAAGTGGTGATCTCATATCTTTCCGAAGTAGTGTTCTCATATTTTGTGGGATTGCTAATTCTTTTGCTCAAACAAGTTGTCATGAAATTCTTTGTATCCGGTGTGCTTCTATTCAAGATAATTCTGTCATCTCCAATATTTGCAAGATCAACCCTCATATTTCGTTCCGGAGGTTGTCTCATCTGTTCCAAGTTTTCTTTGTTTTTACCACCCTCCCGCCCTTTTTCTTCAATGATTAAATTCTCTTCCAAGTACCTTTCTCTTCATCAATGCTTCCGCTATCATTTCTTCATTTGTATCCGGTGATTTCATGTGGAGATTCTCAAGAGTTTCAATTTCAAGATCTATCCTCATATCCCTTGTTCTCATTGTTATTCTTCTCCGGTGGATTCAATTCAAGCTCTTGGTGTTCATCATATCCTTTCTCTTTCGTTCAATGTTTTCCCTGTTGGAAATTATTTTCAAGCCTCTCTTTGTTTTCATATCTCTCTATTCTATCTGAAGTGTTGAAGATATCTCAGAAGACTTTCATTTCCATTCATATCCTCTTAAATTATTTTGAGGTTTTCACCTCATCAAGTTCGTAATTTGTACCGGTGCAATCTTTTTTTAAACAAATTGTCTCAATGGTGATCTCTTTGAGTGGGACCACAACCCACAGGTGTTTTTGCCAGGATCTTACCTGGCTCTTCCAATATTTCCGGAAATGTTCTCAAGTTCTTTTTTGAAATATGATGCAAGAATGATGTTCATCAGTCATATTCCTCTCCCAAGATCTCTTCGAATCTTTGTCGTCGTTGTCTCAACCTTTCCTTATTCATTATTCTGGAGTATCTCAGTAATTCATGGTGTTGTTTCTCGTCATCATTCTCGGCATTGAAGACCGAAGGAGAGTTTCTCGCAATCTTAGTCCATTCTCTTGAAGATTTGTCATATCATCTTGATGCTTTCCTCTCAAATTGTTTCCATTCATGAGAAATTTCTCCCATACCTATCTGATGCATTCAGAGTTGTTTTCAACTCTCGATCCTCGTGAAGGCCATCATTTTAGAAGATTTCTTCATTCTCAGCTTTTAGCTTTCGTTCTCAAATTCTTCTCAATTGTTGTCCCTTCGTGCGTATCTCAATTATTCCGGTGCCTCGTGAAGTTTTCCATTAGGTGGATCATGCTCTCTTTGTTCTCATGTTATGTCATTCATTTGTATTATCCTCTTTAGTTTCTAATTCTTACCGGTGTTCTCGTCCAAGACTTCTTCAAGTTTGTGTTCTATCTCTCTCTTCAATCTTTTCAAGAAGAATAAGTGGTGTGCGAAATGTGTTGTTTGTCATCAATTTAACTTGATGAAGTATAGGCATATCATAATTTTCTTTCTTGTTCCATCCAAGTGATTTCAATCCTTCTTCCAGAGTTGGTCATGATATCAAATTCCTTATTCCAAGTGGTCATCTTTCCTTTTCCGGAGTTCCTAGTTTGTCTCAAGTATCTCTTTGCAAAGTTCCATCTCAATTTTTGCAAGGCCTCAATCTTGTTCATTTTGCAACCTTCACTTCGTGTCTATCTTCCTTTCATCCCGGTGTTCCACAAGAGGTCCTTCATGGTGGTTTGCTAATGATGTAATTCTTTCCTGAAGTGTTCTTCAAGATTCTTGTTGGAGAAGCTCAACCATTCTTTTCTCGCATTTCTAAGTTCAATTCCTTCTTCATTGTATTTTAAGATGGTGTTATTAAATTTTTGATTATGGGAAGTCTCGATGGAAATTGTCAAGAATAAGATAAGTAAACCCATCATGTCCTTGTCGGAGTTATCTTGGGTTGGATTTCACCTAAAGCATTTCCTAAGGATTGTTGCTATCATGGTGTCATAAACGATCCAAGTTTTCTCCTCCTCTTCTTGGTGAAAGAAGTTTTCCATATCTCGTTGCTCTCATGCAATCAATTGTTTCTTTTGTGGGAGGTTGTCACCTCATAATTTTGAGATGTTTTCCATAAGCCCATAACAAGCTATTCTTTCATTGTTGATTCTTCATCAACTCCATTGAACCTATGCTTTTCAAATTCATTTGTGCTGGAAATTGCCATTTGATTATCCGTTCTTTTCCTTCCATCTTTCCAGTTTCTATTCTCTGTTGCGGAGGCCTTGCGATGTTGCTTTCTCCAATCTATCATCTTGCCTTGTTAAGATCTTGTTCTTCCCTTGCTGTCTATTAACCAGAGTGCTGTGAATTTTTTCATGATCCTTCCGTCTTATGAAGTTTTGATTCTAATTCAACCGAAGTTTGCTGTTTATCTTTCAATTTCTTTCCATCATATCAATTTTCCTCTCTATCCTATCGAAGTGCTGCCGAAATTTCTTGTGAATTCTTGCTTGTTCCTCATGTCGTTCTTCATCTCTTTCCAACCTTCATGTTTCATTGGTTTCACTCGTTTGTCAAAGAAGCAACTAAGTTTTGCCTCTTGCTCTTTCTCTTCCCCTTCTCATTCCAGATCTCGCGATGAGATCCTCGTGTAGTGGAGGAGAGTTGTAATAGCCCGGGACCGAAACTCTAGTAGATCCCCCTTTTATTTGCATTCTCATCTTTTGATTCATTTGGTTGTCGCATTCATCATCGCATCATTCGCATCAGCTGCATAGTATCATCGCTCATTTTCAAAACTTGCAGCCGCCGTAGTTGCCGGTTCTCTCCGTTCTTGCCGTTACGCATTTCGAGACCAACCACACATGCATGCGCCCGCGGCATCGTTTAAAAAAACCGTTTTTAAAGTGCATGAACAATATTCTCGGATTGGGTCGAAACCTGGCGTGCAGTCTTATTATAGCGTAGGTAGACCGCCTGCCAAATTTTGTCGCATTCGAGTTCGTTTCATACCCCGTCGGTTAGTCGTAGCAATGCGATAATCTGTAATTCATCGGATGTTTTTCGGTGCTTTAAAAAAAACCTCGTGTCATGGGTCGCAAACCTCCCTCTCATCTCCTCGTAGCCCATCTACACGACCACTGCAACTCCCCTAGCTAGCCCCTCCTCGTCCGTACCGTCCGATCCCTATCGAACGGTCTGAAAACAGCCCAAAAGCACCTCCCCTAGCCCCTAATTGCCTATTTAAACACCCCTATCCCTTCCTAATTGGGAAATCCTCGATTTCCCCTTGAAAACAGCATCGCCGCCAGCCTCCCACCCCGCAGCCTCCAGCTCCTCTCTCCTCCAGCGTGCAGCCCGCCCGAGCCCGGTCATGGCCCGCCCGAGCCCATCTGGGCCCGGGTCAACCGCCGCCGCCTGAAGCTCCCGATTTGCCCCGCAGCCTCGACTAGCGCCTCCCTGCGACCTCGCCGGCGGTCACTCGACGATCCCCGCCGCCACCCAAGCTTGCCTCCGGGCTGGTCCCCGCCGGAGCTACCAGTGCGCTGCCCTGTCTCGATCTCCATACGTTGCCATGGACCAAAGGCCCCGAGCTCAAGCGCCTCCGCCTCGTTGCCATCTTCGCTGGCCTTCTACCAGCGTCGTTGCCAATCGCTGGAGCCACCGCCTCCCTTCTCGGCCTCGAGCACGGGAGGACAGGGTCGAGCACTACTCCCCTGCCGATCTGCTCGCGTTGACCGCTCGCTCGCGTGGGCTGGATCCAACGCCAGCCTCCCAGGCCCAGCTAGCCTCTCTACATCAAGGGCCGAGCCCATGAGGTGAACCCAACCTTCCCCCACGCATTTTTTGTGTGTGTAGGCCCAATTGCTTGTTGTTAATACATTTATAGATAATTAACTGTACGTCGTATAAAGATGTGTTATATATGTAAAATGCTCAGAAATATGTGTGGTTTAATAATATGACATTTTCATCCATGATAAAATATTTACACTCAGTGTTTGCACCATTTTGCATAATGGCCATCATTTTGCATCGACATATTTAATTACCGTGCATCGGGATTAAACAAACCATATGTGTTAAATGTTTAGATTATTGATGTCCAATGTTCATGCATGCCAAAAGTGGTTGATGTGAGGTTTGCAATTATTTTTAATAAATAACTTGCTACATCATTTTATGTCCTAATCACGCACAAATATGTTGTCATTTGTTTGATAGTAAAAACTCACATATTATATATCATTTTTGGGTAGAAAAATCCATAGAATTTATCTATGGCATTAGTTTTGTCACTGGAGTAATTTTGTGTGCATATCATTTTTCCATGATGCCTTTTGTTTATTTCGTGTGATTTAATCCATGCATATTTTGGAATAGTTGCCAACATGAGATATGCTCTTTGACATGTGGGCTAGGCCCTAGTCATTTTGGGTGCTACAGGAATCCATGTTTAGGTGTTGTTTTCTTGTTGCCATCATCTTATAAAAATTATGCTGTTTTGAGATGCTAAAATATTTCTATGTCTGGAATCTGTAATATTTTGTTGCTGTCTGGCCATGTGTTTTTCTAGTGATCTAGAACCCCTTTGGAGTAGGTGTAATGGAGTTATTTATAGTCGATAATGTCCTCTAGGATGCTGTTAATTTTCATGCCATAATATGCCCTGTAGATTATAGTTTTACTTCTGTCAATATGCCTTCATGATAAAAACTGCACTGTTGAAAACTGGGTTATTTTCACCAAGTCTGAAAACTGCTTAGTTCAATATGCCATGTTGTGAGCTCCCTACCATGTGATCCATGCCTCTTTTGAGTATGATATGTGAAGATGAAATGAAGTGTGCGTTATAAGCTACTGCCCCATGCTTAATTTGTGCATTTTAGGATCATGTAGCTTGTTGTTTTCATGCGTGTAAAATGCTATGTTGCTGTTTTGGACATGTTTCATATAAAACTTGTGTTGGTTGTTGTGGTTGTACCATAGATCCGTTTTGAACATGACATATATGAAAATTGATTAGATTTTCATGTAGTATCATAACATATTGCTGATTTCATGATTTTAAGTGTTGTGGTTGCCGTTCTCATGCATTTTGCATTCATGGCATGATCATCTTGTGTGGGTCATATCTTTTAGACCATAACTCCGTTTGAGATGTTCCACATATGTAACTTGACTAGAAAAACATGTAGAATCATATGGGGATATTTATTTTGCTGTTTAACCACTCTAAAATTGTGTTAGGACAGATCTGGACCAAATTCGTATTATGCATATGGGGTTGTTTCGGAAATGATATATATTGCTTCCGACCTCATTTAAAATGCCTCGATATTGTAGTTGTATGTGCTTCACCATTTGGCATGTTAAACAACATTTAATATTGATGAGTACCGAAACAGGAGTGGACTAAATAATTCGAATGTGGAGTTTCGTCAATATGCAACTCGTTGCATATTGAACTTCCCTTAATATGTAGTGGTTGTTTGTTGTGCTTGCCATGCCATGCCATGCATTGCATATTAAACCGGACATGCATCATATTTGTTTGCGCATCATGTTATGCATATGTTGTGGTGTTTCTCGTGTGTTGACTGTTGTTCAGATTGTTCCTTCTCGATATAGTTCCGAAAGCATTCAGAGTGTGAGGATTCGTTCGTCTATGTTGGCTCGTCTTCTTCATGGACTCGATCTTCTTCCAAGCAGGATCTTAGGCAAGAGGACACATTTCCCTGGATACCATTACTATCATTGCCATGCTAGTTGTCCCGCTTTTATTGTTATGTCTCACTACCTACCACTTGGTGGTCAAGCCTCCCAACATTGCCATGAAAAGCCTCTAACCCTCCACCTTCCCAGCAAACCTTTGTTTGGCTATGTTACCCCTTGCTCAGCCCTTCTTATAGTGTTTCTAGCTGCAGGTGCAATGGCTTCCATGTGTCAATATGGACATTCTTTTTTATCACAATATTATTGCTATTTAATTTAATGCACTTATACATTTGGTAAAGGGTGGAAGGCTTGGCTTTTTGCTCGGTGTTTTGTTCCACTCTTGCCGCCCTAGTTACTTGTGAACCGGTGTTATGTTCGATAATTGAGCTCTCCTAACATGCTCGGGGTTGTTATGGGGACCCCCTTGATTTTTGTTTTAGGAAAAAACTTGTCTGGCAAGGTCCAACTTTGGTACTACATTTGCCCATCATAATAATAATGATCACCTTATTAAAGCATAGAGGGTGGTCCCCTCGTGGATTAATTTAACATAATACAGGGGGGCGAGTGCTGTTGGTGCTAGTCCAAAAATAGAGCACTGTGCGGGGCCAACCCGGGGCAACTGGGGAGATTTCTATGCCGCCACCGTACACTAGCTTATCCGCCGTGTCCTGAGAACGAGATACGCGGCTCCTATCGGGATCGTTGACACGCCGGAAGGCCCTGCTGGATTTGTGTTACTTTTCTCGAACATCTTGAGTGAGGAACTCTGATCTTCTTTGGGCTATCTCGAGGTGTCGGATTTCCTTTGGAATTGCCTAGGATGATCATGAGATCCGTGGTCGAGGTTATTCCCGCTGCGTGTGGTTAATTTGTGATGGATGAGTTGGAGCACCCCTGCAGGGTTAATTCTTTCGGAAAGCCGTTCCTGCGGTTATGTGGCAAACTTGGATACTTTGTTTAACACCCGGTCATAGTAAACTTGAAGTAAACTCTAATAAAATACACCAACTGGGTGCGTAACCGTGACTGTCTCTTCTCGTGAGTCCTTATCCGAGAAAGAACACGGTGGGGTTATGTTTGACGTAAGTAGGTGTTCAGGATCAGTTAGTGATCATTACTAGTTCAAGTCCGTTATGCGTAGACCACCACACTTTACTTTTTGTATTCGTAAGCTAGCCACTCAAATAAATGCTTAGTCGCTTGCTATAGCCTCACCACTTAACCATACCTCACCTATTAAGCTTTAATAGTCTTGATACCCTTGGAAATGAGATTGTTGAGTCCTCGTGGCTCACAGATTACTACAACAACATTTGTAGGTACAGGTAATGCGATGATTTGATGTGAGTGCGTTGCTTGTTTGATTTGGAGTTCTTCTTCTTCATCAATCTAGGATGGGTTCTAGGCGGCAGCCTGGGATAGCATGGATGGATGTCATTTTGTCGTTTGTTTTCCGTCCATAGTCGGACCCTGCTCTTCTATATGATGTTTGAATATGTTTTTGTATTGATGTGACTCTGATGTAGCTTGTGGCGAGTGTAAGCCAATTCCATATACTCATCTCTTTTGTACATGTGCTTGCAATGATATCCATTCTTGCAACACGACGAGATGCGCTTCTATCCAAGTCGAGGCCCTCGTGCCGAAATAAGAATAGGACCGCATCTTGGGCGTGATAGCCCCAAAGTAGAAGGAATCGCCAGCCAAACGCCATGAGAAGAAAGAAGCATATGATATGAGCGAAGATGAGGATGACAAGGAGAATTCCTGTGATTTAGAATTCTATAAGCCAACTGAAGCCATGTGTGGTAACGGGGGTGCATCCTTGCATTCCTCTCACCGCCAACTCAAACGGTGGGCACGTGAAATCAAGACCGTGGAACCAGCTCCAGAGTCCAGGAAGCCACTTAGATGGTCCCGCATGCCTATCATCTTTTATGATGATGATCATCCTGACTGCACCCCTACGATCGGATGCTTCTCATTGTTGGTATCCCTGACAATCCGCAACCTCAAAGTTACTAAGATGTTAGTTGACGGCAGGGCAGGGTTGAACCTGATTTCCCATAAAGTGTCACTTTGCTACGGGTACATACCAAGGTGTCAACCCCGATAGGAGCCGACCCAAGGGAAAAATCACTTTGCTTGTGACGTTTGGCGGGGAGTTGAACTACCAGACCGAGAAAGTAGTATTTGATGTTGTTGACTTTCTCTTGCCTTACAATGGAATTCTTGGTCACCTAGCTCTGGCAAAATTCATGGCAGCATCCCACTATGCTTACAACACCTTGAAGATGCCGGGGCCCATTGGAATAATCCCCATCCCATCTAACAAGAAGGACGCAGTCATATGTGTGGATAAGATATATTGAAACGCAATAGCAGCTGAGCTACAAAAGTCTTAGCTCCCACCGAGAAATTGAAGAAAGCAAAGAAGTCTAGCATGAACAATAGCAAGGACTCCGAGAAGCGTGCCTCTTCGGAGTGTGCTGCACCTGACGATAACTTGCCAGAAAGTTCCTCTAGCAAGAAGTCCAAGGCCATCTATCCTGAGACGAAGAAGGTCCCGACAGGGTTGGATGGCACTGGTAGTACATTCACCATTAGTGCCACCCTTACCGACAAATAGGAAAGCACGCTCATTGCCTTGCTACAAAAAAATGTCTATGTGTTTTCTTGGCAACCATCTGACATCCCCGGTGTTCCCAGGGAGGTAATTGAGCACCAACTTGTTGTCGGCCCTCATGTCAGGCCCATCAAGAAAAAGTTAGGAAGCAAGCTTTGGAATGGCAGCAGTTCACTGCCAAAGAGATCAACAAACTTGAAGCAGCTAGTTTGGTCAGAGGACTACTGCATCCAAATTTGTTAGCCAATCCGGTAGTGGTGCGCAAGGCAAATGGGAAATGGAGGCTTTGCATAGACTTCACAGACTTGAACAAGGCATGCCCGAAGGACCCTTTTCCCTTGTGGCGCATTGATCAGATTGTTGATTCCACTTCCGGGTGTGACTTGTTGTCCTTCTTGGGTGCATACTCCAGATACCACTCGATATTCCTGACTAAGGAAGATGAGGAAAATACCGTGTTCATAATTCCATGTGGCACATACTTTTTTGTACGTATGCCCTTCGAGTTAAAGAGTGCCGGGTCTACCTTTGCTAGAGCCGTATAGATTGGATTTGGACCTCAGTTGCACAGAAACTTGGAAGCCTACATTGATGACGTAGTAGCCAAGACCAAGGACGAAGAGACTCTGATACAAGACTTGGAAGAAACTTTTGCAAACCTACGCAAGTTCAATTTGAAGCTCAACCCTGAGAAATGTGTGTTTGGCATCCCATCCGGCAAGCTGCTTGGGTTCTTTGTGTCTCAGTGAGGAATAGAAGCCAATCCCGACAAGATCAAGGCAATTGAGCAGATACAAGCACCCAAGACCATCAAGGACATCAGGTGTTTGACTGGATGCGTTGCCACATTCAGCAGGTTCATCTCCATATCGCTGAACGTGTCGTGCTGTTCTTTAAGATCCTGAAGAAGGCTGGCCCGATGAAGTGGACACCGGAAGAAGAGGCAGCACTGTAAGACATGAAAGCTTACCTTTCCTCTTCTCCCACCTTGGTCACTCCTAAACTGCAAGAATCGTTGATGCTATAGTTGGTGGCAACAAATCAAGTTGTTAGTGCAGCTCTGGTGGCGCAGTGAGAAGTGGATGAAGATGCATCCGCTGCAACTAATGTTGTCGGGGGCAAGACAAAAACATCCACGGACGGACCCAATACAGATCAAGGGGAACCTCATCAAGCAGGCAAAGGCAGTTCCAAGGAAGTGGCGAAGAAAAAAAATGGTGTAGCAACCCATGTACTTTCTCTGTTCTGTATTGCATGGGGCTAGGTCAAGGTACTCTGGAGTACAAAAGCTAATCTTCGGCCTCATCATGGCCTCGAGGAAGCTACGCCACTACTTCCAAGCCCAAGAGATCACAGTTGTCACTCGCTTTTGGCTGCAACGCATATTGAGGAACCCTTAAGCCACTGGCAGGATTATTGAGTGGGCGCTAGAGCTATCGAGTTTTGGATTGAAGTATGAGAGCACTTTTACAATTCATAGCAAGGCGTTGGAAGAGTTCATTGCAGCATGGACACCGATGCTAGACGAAGATGTCCCAAAGACAACTCTCCCCGACAAGGAGACCCCCAAGGATTGGATCATGTACTTTGATGGTGCTTTTTTGCTCCAGGGTACTGAAGCAGGCGTGCTCTTCGTCACCCCCACTAGAGAGCACCTCAGGTATGTGGTTCAGATCCACTTTCCCCGGGAGGAGGCCACCAACAAAACTGCTGAGTATGAGGGGCTCCTTGCCGGACTTAGAATTGCGATGGAGTTGGGAATCAAGAAACTGATCATCACGGGGTATTATCAGCTTGTGGTGAAGCAAATCAACAAAGATTATCAAAGCCCATTGACGGAAGCATACGTAGAGGAAGTGAGGAAACTAGAGGAGCACTTCGATGGATTGCAAGCAAAGCATGTGTCATGGGCGGAAAACAGCATCGTTGATCATGAGTGAAAGTGCGCCACAGAGAAGCTTCCTATGGAACTAGGGACTTTTGTCCTCTGCCTCACTCAACCATCAATATCCCCATCAGAGATGGCCAAGCAAAGAAGAAAGTTGAACTCCAGCAAGCATTCCCCAACAGAGCTTCCCGAAGTTGCTGGTAGAGAGGCTACCGGGGGAAGTCCCGCTTTGGCTGGTGAGCAACTCCCTCATGCGGAACCCCATGTTCATGCGGTCGAGGTAAGCGCTCCCACGAGCGAGGAGACACCTTTAATTCTTGTTGTCGAGCCACATGATCCAACATGGGAGCAACATATAGTCAATTTCCTTCATACGGGAGAACTTCCCGAAGAGCAAGAAAAGGCTAAAAAAGTAGCCCGTTAGTCAAGTATGTACCTATTTGTCGATAACACCTTGTACAGAAGACGACCAAATGGTGTGAAATTGAGGTGCATCTATCGGGAGGATGGACTGAAGCTGTTGGCGGAGATTCATGGAGGCGTATGTGGCTGTCACATTGGATCAAGGGTTTTTGCTGGAAAAACCTTCCAGCAGGGTTTCTATTGGCCCACTGCCCTGCAAGATGCAACTGAGTTGGTCACCAAGTGTGAAGCCTGCCAGTTCCATTCCAAGAATATCCATCAACCAGCGCAACCTCTCTATACGATCCCTTTATCCTGGCCATTCTCGGTCTGGGGTCTTGATATTTTGGGCCCCTTTCCCAACGCTGTCGGGGGCTTTGAGTGCTTGTTCGTGGCGATCGACAAGTTCACAAAGTGGCCTGAGGTGGAGCCAGTGAGGAAGGTGACCGCGTAGTCAGCAATCAAGTTCATGAAAGGATTGGTGTGTCATTTTGGAGTGCCTAATAGAGTGATTACTGACAAGTGAACCAAGTTCACGAGACACGCCTTCATGCAATACATCCAAAGCCTTGGAAGCAAGGTCTCCTTTGCCTCCGCTGCCCATCCAAGAAGCAATGGGCAAGCCGAGAGGATGAATGCTGAAGTGTTGTGAGGACTCAAGACAAGGACTTTTGATAGACTGCGGAGGAGCGTCTAGCGCTGGATAGATGAACAGCTGTTGGTTCTTTGGTCCCTTAGAATGACACCAAATCGAGCTACCGGTTAGACGCCCTTCTCCCTAGCGTAGAGGGCGGAATCTGTGCTCTCCACAGAACTCATATGCGGGTCACCTCGAGTACTTGCCTATGACGAAGTAGAGCAAGAGCAGCTACGACATGACGATGCCATGCTCCTCGAGGAAGATCGTCTCCAGGCCGTTGTGCATGTTGCACACTACCAGCAAGCCCCATGCCACTACTATAGCTACAGGGTCCATGCCCGGAGCCTTGGGGAAGGTGACCTTGTCCTTAGGCGCGTTCAGACTGCCAAGCGTACCAACAAGTTGACAGCAAAGTGGGAAGGCTCTTACGGGGTAGCACGAGTCGCCATACCTTGCGTTGTCCATCTGGAGACCGAAGATGGCACCTTAACTCATGGACTATTGAGCATATTTGTAAGTTCTACCCGTGAGGCACGGCTGCCGGGCTCAAATCCCGGTAGCCACCTTTTGTACAAGCCTTGTCGAAGTCACATGTAACCCTTTCTATAAAGCTAGGCACAGACCGTGTGCAACAATATAAAGGTAGGCATTACATCATATCATCACATTGCATGATTACTATGCATTTTTTTATGATTGCAATATTATCGCTTTTAAGCTTTAGATGCTTGCTTTAGTACTTGTTGAGCGTATAATCCTTGTTATTGCATTCTCTCTTCGGGGATAGAGGCTTGTCGCCGCACGTGTTTGTCCACCAGGAAGACACAGGGGGAAGCCGAAGTAATGAGGACGACGGCCCAGCATACTCCAGAAAGGATAGTGCCTAAAAATATAATTCTAATCGCGTATCCCAAGCTCTATGTTGTTTTCCCCTTGAAAAGGAAACCCTTGATCTCCTTTTGGCTATGTGCGATGGAGCCTCCACGTGGTGTAAACCCTTGCCCAGGCGAGCCGTCCCCCAGCTCCTGATGATTATCAGCCATAGGGGGTCACGCCGATAGCGACAAGGAGCCCTGCGAGGAAACGATGTCCGCTTGCTGCTGGGGGCGCCCCCCCTTGGCGCTCGTGGTTATTAGTGACCCAGCAAGCGGCTCCATGTGGTGAGGACAAACATACAAACATAGTTGGAACTAAGGGAGAAAAGGATAGTACTTAAGGAAGAGAAATAACATTCTTTCATTCATTTCCAGTACAAATTGGATAGAGATTACATTGTGATTAGCTAAAATTTGGCAAGTGCCTACAACTTTTCATCTATAAAAAGATAAGTGCCCCGTAATGCCTTTCTTATCCCTCTCCTCCTAGGAATTAGGTGGAGAAGAAAAAGACGGCAAAACGAGCCTGGCTGGGATTTGGTGTTTCCTCGCCAGGACCAGAGGGACACGTCCCCTGGAGGAGCCAAAGGACCCTACACCCAGGCAGGGCATTACGGAGCCGGCAGGGAGGAAGAAGGAGGAGGGCGGGTGCAGATGGTGGCGCTGCCGAAGCCAAGTATTGTTGATGGTTCTCTTGGCGATCACGAGGCATCAGAGCTGTCGTCCCCGCTCCTGAAGTGTCGTGTGTCACTTCCATCATTGTCTTGTTCATCACCACCACTCGAGCGAACGCCTCCGTCATTGTTTGAACCCTCGACACAGCAGCTGAGGCGGACGCCAAGCCCCCAAGCGAACCTCACAGAGAGCATGGTCGTCCCTGGTGGCCAAAGGTGGGGAATCTTCCTTGTCCTTAAGAAGGACATGTGGGCGAAAGGCTCCCACCCATGCGCATTATGCAAAACGCCATGGGTGGAGTACTCTACAGCGATACATGATGAACCACCACCGTAACCACTCGCGAGTGACTGGTGGCCACACGAACGATTTCTCTCCATCACCTTGAAATAGGAGCGTAAGGACCGTGGCCACCACGAAGCATCATTTCCATTATGGATTCGAGGGCGGTGTCGGCCACACGGTGTTCCGTCAATATAGAAGCAGTGGGCGACGCAACGGTAGGTACGCCGTCGTAGCTGCCCCTAGCGTGACCACCATGCCACCCGCTCCCCCACTCAGGACTCCTCCGGCCAGATCTCAGCCTAAGGTCATCGGTCCGTGGCGGGTGTTGAGCTTGGACACGAGAAGAAGACCTTGCAGTGGCTAGCGCGTTCGCCAGGCCCTTCCCCCTAACCATCAGGAGGGAAGGGGCAGCCTGAAGACATGAGAAGAAGGGCGAGCTCTTCGAGCTTGTGACCGATGAGGAGAAGGAGATGGATGAGCATCTCCCCTCACGACACCCCAATTTATAGGGGAGGGCACGGGGGCTGGCTCTCCTTTGCTCCAAAGGTCGTCGTCCATCTCCACCAATTCCACTAGCCATGGTCACGGGCGAATAGGTAACTGCCCCATTGCTCCAATCCATGGCACTGCAGTTTCTGCCATGATCAGGCCTTTAGGTGACGAGCGCCCACCGCAAACTCCCCGCAATACATGCGGCACACGTGGCGGAAACGGCCTGAGGTAGTGGGGCAATGTTTACTAGTAAATTAGCGGTTACTTCCTCACATTGTGCACCTGTGCATAAATTTTGGGCCTAACCCAACGGCGCTGGGTGAGTGCATGTGGGCCAGACCCGGGGGTTCATGTCGATGCACTAGGACATGGGTACCCAGTGCCCCTGACCTATGCGCAAGCAGTAGTAGCAAAACCCATCAACATGGATGCAAACCCAGCAAGCATCCAAGACCAAGACTCTGGCAAGAGCAACCTACAACAGGCCAAATAACGCTAACAAGATCAACACTACAGCTGAAGACGGGCCCGAAGCTCGCCAAGCATGTCCCCTGTGCTTGCCCGGGACTGAGGCGCTTGCACCCTCGAGAAGACTCGGCAAGCTATCCCCCGACAAGCGCGAGTCGTTCGTCCAACACTCCACCGCATCGCAACACCAGTCACCTGTCGATGCGGCATTGATCTCCCAAGTGGCTAAGTGGCTCTTGCTAAGCACGCCATGACACGTTGGAAGACAGATTATGCCCCCTTGACACCTGTCCAAAGGCTTGTCAAGCTGTGATGCAGTAGTTAGCTAGAGTGGTGGTAGAAGCTTGCGGGGGATGCACCCCTGCGCGCCACCTAGACTGCATTTATGGCATTTTTCCGAAGTACCAGAGTTAGGTATGATAGCATTGTTAGCTATCTAATCATCACACAATGTCTATTTTGCCATTGTGGTAGCCCCTTGGACTATAAAAGGAGGCCCAAGGCAACCTAGCTAAACATTCAGACTTTTGGACACTTGTACTCACGTAACAGCTCCCCTGAAGTGTGAGGACCCCGATCCTAAGCCATACAAGTCTAGCATGTAACACACCATATCACTTTGCAACCTCACACATGGTAATCCCCATGGCTGCCACCTTACCTTGGTCAGGACCGTTTGTGCCGTTTGGCTCCTGTATATGAATATGCACTAGCAATCATATGTCAAAGAACCCGGGTCGACATGACTAGTTATAGATCCAAGTGGCACAACCGTATAGGGACATGCATACATAACCCAACAGTGGAGGTGTTGGTCATCAACGTGTGTAGACGAGTCGTAGCAAGCTACATGGACTCCATTACACCGCGTGACATTTCCCTCAAGGGACAGACACAACAGCAAAGAAGGGTACATGTCAGTCAATCAATGTGTTCGGAGCAGTAGCAAGCTACCAGGGCTCAATGGAACCACAAAGAGGCATTTCCGTGTAAAGAAGGGTACCATAGGCATACGACTAGGTGTCAAATCCCACACATACCAATGCATTTCAAATATACACACAATATGCACGATATGCGGAGATATAACATGGAATCACAACATAACTCTATGACTCAAGCATTTATTAAAGACTCATAAGATCCAACATAGTTTGATATTACAAACATGGGTCACATGACCCAATACTCAAGTCATACAAGCAACAAGTAGAAGCAAAACATGTCTGGGTACAGACATCTACTAAAGTGGTTGTAGGAGACTGAAAAGCTATAATGACCCTACCAAAGGAACCAGACCTCTGTCTGGGATTCCCAAGCTAATCTGGTAAACATCGAAATTCATGTCATAAGAAACACCAATGAGACTGGCGTCCCCTCTGCAAAAACATAGATTAAGCAACCGTGAGTATGAAGGTACTCAGGAAGACTTACATCAAAACTATCTACATATGCATCAATATCAATGAAGGGGGTTGTGGAGTTTATTGTAGCAAGCCAGCTTTGACCCTTGGCTAACCTGTACTACGACTACAAGTACTTTATTTGAGGTGGGATAGCGCACACGAGTCCACATATTTACCAAATCAATACACCACTATGGATCCACTCTCTTCTTCCTACGAGAAGTCCATCCATAGCATTCACACTTATCTTGCGTATTTTAGAGTATCCATTTCACTTGTCTATGAACCACGTAAGTTCTCCAAGTAGTCCATACCGAGGATGTGGCTATTCGAATAGATTCATAACCCTACATGGGTGTACTTCTATACACATAGTCCCGCCAATTATCGCCATGTGCACGTAAAAAGGCACCTCAGTAACATTCAAGCGGAAGCCCGGCGAGGGAGTCGGCCATGACCGTTAACCACACAAGACCCGTCGATGTTTATCGCCTATTGGAGACTGAACCAGAAAGGAAGTCCCGTCGAAGTTTCCTCTACGACCCCATGCAGAGTTCCACAAGTCCACCATCCGGGTGACACTTAGTACACCGTGCCACTATGCATCTACCACATCGAAGCCCACCCCGTTGGGTAGTGCTAAGAACGGCCGCCAACACTTTTCCTACAAACACCAGAAACTAATTGCAACTCCTAGACAGAGATCTAGGCAATTAATAAGTCGACTGGGGTCATATTTCAGGTACGAACGTGTGGTAGTAACTATCTTGGATCACATACACAGAACAGTTCTTAAGGATGGTACCAATGAGACAACCCTCCATGCACTCTACGTGGCCTCTCATCGCTACTTTTACCAAATCGTGTTCACACACTTAGCTCTCACACAGTAGGATATGAACACTGCCAATCCGATTCATCGCCCGGATGGATCAGACCCGACACGACACAACTCTAAGAATAGTAGGCACAGTAAGTACGCAAGCATGGATGAGTAGGCACATCAAGGCTCAAAAAGTTGCTACTCATGCTAAGTGGTTTCAAGTTCATGGCGGCAACTTGCACCATATGCACATGAACTAAGATTAAGTCACTTCTTACACCAAGCATATGCTTCATGTACAGGATGCGAAGATATTGCCTAAAAAGTTTCCAACACTAGGTTAATGTTCATCTTGAATCATGTGACAGATGAAAATGTTGTCGATGGGCTCAACAACAATTCATCGAGATATCCATATAGATGGAATTCCACAACTATGGGAACAAGGTGATAGCATTGGTCAGACCAAAGGATATAATGGTGTATGCTTGGGGATACATCCATGAGTAAAAACAACATTAGGAGGATCTTTGGTCCTGATTTTGATTTGATAATAGCCCACACTCAAATCAAAGATTGGATAAGACGATAGATGCAACAATTGGCCACAAGGATCACTCGATGAAGATATCGCCTTTCTTCAACACACACATCCACAAAAGAAGGCATTCCCTGGAATGAACTAAGTCAGGTGAAGCTTTTATCTTCCAACTCTCCAAGTTGTTGTTTGGCTTAACCAACCAGCTCAGGGGTATCTAACACAAAGTCTTGGAGAGGGAGGTTTATAGAAAAACCATCTTGATCACGAACCTAACATGATGGTCAAGGAACCCCTTGGTAATACTTCCGAGAAGATATTCGGAGAATCATGAACCACCGATATGTTATCAAGCTCGAGAACAATCTTGCTATTCAAGGCAAGACGATATGATCAACAGAGTGAAGGATTGCCATAATCCTAACTCATTGATCAAAGAGTGCACCATGGAAGATGGACTAGGTAACACGATCAATCTTAGAATGGTGATTCGATAACCAACCCACTAAGAATGAGATTATTGTCCATTAACTACCAAGCAACAAAGTTGCTAGGAGTATCGATTACACGCATCAGAATTCACTTGTCGGTGTTCTGGTCATGGACAACACAAAGACTGGGGAATGAATGATGATGGCGAGAAGTATCACTACGTCAAGATTTCATAAGAGGGAGTGCAGTTCTCAGGACAATCTTGACAAGAAGAGGGTAATACCTCAAGGTAGAATAGAGCAAAAGATGGATTGGCATTTTGATCCGTGGAATACAACTTGTTTGACCCAATCCAAGAAATGGATGAGGTCCGGGAGTTTGCTTCTCCTAGTCATTCCGAAATAGAATGGCTTGATAGACCACAAGAATAGTCTACACCGATAACATAATGCATGACATACTCTTGACTATCCATTGATAGATAAAGGTCAGAATACAGTTGAAGAGGGGCAACTCAAGAGCACATGATTTTTCCTGAGTTTAGATGCATAGGTTAACATGTTGAACATAGTTCAACACAGTTCTTACGGATAACCCATGCAGAAGGATAGGATTGGCAGAGTCACAGCTATGGAATGGAGAAATCACCAGGAGCACTCATGTTAAAATCTTTTGTTCATGAAGAACTTCTACCTGGGTTGGTTCATGGTATTGGAAGAACGACGTACCACAAACCTTGAAGACTAGAACACGGTTACTAATATCCTAAAGGAATGATCGAAATACTATCTACGGAAGGGAGCAGAATGATCCTTGGGTTCAAGAACCCAGAAAAAGAATACCTATTGACTAGGTAGCATCACAGCATGCTTTCGATAACAGTGGCTAGAGTTATCACACTGGGAATAGAATATAGAACTAGACAGTTGGGTGGTTCATTGAAACAACATGGTTTCCTAACACTTCATCAAACACGTCGAGGTAATGGAGTACCCCCAACACAATAATTAGTGTGCTTTGTCTGGTCTAAAAGACATTAACTCAAGATGAAAGAGTTTTGCAATTGCATCAGATAATTTAGAAACCTTGGATAACTCAGACAACATAACGGCTGTACGGGCATGAAATATGAGGCAACCTTCAAGACAACTTACAACATAACAATGAATTCTTATGGAGACACTGATCTAGGAAGACCACAACTTTCCTATAGGTCTCCAGCATAGTAACTCGTCATCCTGATAAATAGATGAGAAGGCCTAGTTCTTAAACCCCGTAGAAAAGAAGAGGGTGATTTAGAATTCCCTTCCACGGTCAATTCCCTGATATATCTAAAGCAGTTCTAGACTCGACATCGACCAGTTTGACTTGGTAGTCCTACAAGTAGTCAAGCTCTGATACCAACGTTGTCGGGACCCCGATCCTAAGCCATAAGAACCCAGCCTGTAACACATCACATCACTTTGCGACCTCACGCACAGTTATCTCCACGGCTGCCACCTTACCTAGGACGGGACCGTTTGCATCTTTTGGCTCACATATGTGAATGTGTTGCTAGCATTCAAATGACAAAGAACCCGGGTCGACATGACTAGTCATAGAACCCAAGTGGCACATCCGTACAGGGACAGGCATACATAACCCAGCAATGCAGGTGTCGTTCTCTAGCGTGTGTACACGAGACATAGCAAGCTACAAGGACTCCATTACACTGTGGGAAATAAATGTCATCATTGCACGTAGACGAGTCGTAGCATGCTACATGGACTCCATTACACTGCGAGACATTTCCCCGAAGGGACAGACACAACAACAAAGAAGGATACATGCTGGTCAATCAATGTGTCTAAAGCAGTAGCAAGCTACCAAGGCTCGGTGGAAGCACAAAGAGGCATTTCCCCGTAAAGAGTACTACTAAAGGCACACGACTAGGTGTTGAATACCACACATACCAATGCATTTCAAACATACACACAATATGCACGATATGTGTAGATACAACATGGCATCACAACATAACTCTATGACTCAAGTATTTATTAAAGACTTGTAAGAGCCAACATAGAGTGATATTACAAACAGGGGTCACATGACCCAACACTCAAGTCATTAAAGCGACAAGCAGAAGCAAAACGTGTCTGGGTACAGACATCTACTAAAAGTGGCTGGAGGAGCCTGAAAAGCTACAACGACCCTACCAAGGGAACTAGACTTCTGTCTTGGGTTCCCAAGCTAATCCGGTCAACATCGCACTTCACCTTGTAACGATCATGAGACTAACGTCTCCTCTGCAAAAACATAAATTAAGCAAACGTGAGTACAAAGGTACTCAGCAAGACTTACATCAGAACTATCTACATATGCATCAGTATGAATGAAGGGGGTTGTGGGGTTTATTGCAGCTTGCTAGCTTTGACTCTTGGCTAACCTATACTATGACTATAAGTACTTTCTTTGAGGTGGGATAGCGCACACGAGTCCACATATTCACCAATCAATACAACACTATGGATCCTCTCCCGTCTCCCTACGAGAACGTCATCCATAGCACTCTCGCTTATCTTGCATATTTTAGAAGTATCCATTTCTCTTATCTATGAACCACATAAGCAATAATAGTAATCCATATCTGAGGAAGCGGCTATTCGAACAGATTCATAACCCTGTAGGGGTATACTTCTTCACACACGCTCTCGCCACTTATCACCATATGCATGTCATGCATCTCGGCAACCTTCAAGAGGAAGCACTGTTATGGGCGTCGGCCATGACCATCTACCACAGAAGACCCTAGTCCAGGTTTATCGCCTATTTGAGACTGAACCCGCACAGAAGTCCGGTCGAAGTTTCCGCTACGGCCTCAAACGACATGCACAAGGTTCCCGAGCCCACCATATGGGTGCCACTTGGTACACCGTACCACTGTGCCTATACCGCATTCCATCCCATCCCGTCGGGCAGCGCTATGCACGGCCACCAACACTTAGTCTAGGCAATTAATAAGCCGAGAGGGGTCGAGTTACCGGAGCCCAATGTGTGGTAGTATCTTGTCTTGGATAACATACACAGAGCTCAGTTCTTGAGGGTTGTCCCAGTGAGACAACCTGCCATGTACTCCTACATGGCCTCTCATCGCTACCCTTACCAAATCGTGTTCACACACTTAGCTTTTCACATCGTAGGACATGAACACTGCCATTCCGATTCATCGCCCAGATGGATCAGACCCGACACGACACGACTCTAGGCATAGCAGGCATAGTAAGCAGACATGGATGAGTAAGCACAACAAGGCTCAAGCAGTTGCTACTCATGATGAGTGGTTTCAGCTATTTACTCTGGCAAATACCGGTCATCAAAGGAATGGGTTCAACTACTGAGAACATGTAACAGTTGAATCGACATTGTCCTAATGCAGTATAACAGAGCAGGAGTTGAATCGACATTATCCTAATGCTCAAGGAGGAGTTGCTTGCCTAACACTTCTGAAGATAGCAATGAGTCTTCATCAATGCCAACAATCACAACGTCGGAACCATCGTCTACCGAGGGGGAACAACCACCGGCAAACACAAAGGAATAACATTCAATGCAATGCAACAAACATGATGCATGATATGGCATGTTAAGCATTTAATTGACCTAGTGCAATAGGTAGTCATGATAAATGAAGTGTAATTCAAGTATATACTAAATTCCAACTCCAACTCTATTTGTTAAATTGTCCTAATCACCATTTTCCCTATTTGGTGATGTTAAATTTCTCAAACATGCATGATCATGGCATCAACAGATTCATTGGATTGTTATGATCATTTTTCATATATAAATTATTTTCATTCGAGTTATAGGTTATTTTATATGATTTTTAGAAGTTTATAGTATTTTCTGAAATTAAATAAATTCATAAATCAATTACTGCATCATCAATGCATCAGCATTGCGTCAGCAGTCAACAGGGCCAAGTCCAGGTCAAACCTAACCAGTGGAGCCCACTGGTTAGTCTCTGAGGGCTCGCTAGTGTCACTGACAGGTGGGACCGATTAGTCAGTGACTCAGGGATTAATTCCGAGTTGACCTAGGGTTTGACCCGGGCCAGGGCCCACTGTCAGTGGATGGAGGGTTAGTTAGTGGCTTGATTATACACTAATGGCCCTGCCACATCGCCACACCAAAGATCAGCTGGCGGCGACCACAAAACTCGGCGGTGGCTCACTAGACTTGCACATCCGGCGGCCATCTGGTGCGTTGAGGGAACCGGGGCGTAGCCCTCGCCCGTGCGCATCTAGGGGGCTTGCGGGAGGGCCTGGGAATGCCGGAGGGCTTGCCGTCAATCACAACCATGGCGGTGCCCGCATGGGTCCGACAGCACAGGGGCTCCAGGGCACGGGGAGTCCATCTAATGGGACCTACGGCTCCCTGGGAGCGCTCGGAGCATGATGTCGAGTTCGAGAGCAGGCCCCAGAGGTGGCAAATTGGTGGGGTCATTCGCCGATGTCCGGTGGAGGGAATCGGCGATGACGATGATGCTGAGGACTTCCGGGCTCGATTCCTTCGTCCAGGAGCTTCAGGGCATGGAGGCGAAGGTTTTGGTCGGGTCAGGGAGGCTGGGCGATGGCAGGAGCTAGCTGGCGACGATGGCGTGATTTTGGGTCTGGGGAGGTAGAAGCAAAGGAAGAGGGAGAGAGCGAGGGGGCAAATGTCAAGGCGTCGGCTCGACCCAACAGGGTCTCCGAGGGCCATCCACGCGTCCAGCTGCTCGGCGGCAAGCAGGAGGTGGCGAGGCGACCAGGCGCACGCGCGCCGTGCTCATCTCGCCTCTGCCTACTAGCAGAGGTTGCAGATGACCTCTTCTCCCCTGGTGGGCTAGGCAATCTCCTTCTTGGGCCAGGTAAGCCTGGTTGGGCCTTTCCCTTTTTTTATTTTTTTCTTTCTGTTCTAGTTTCTGACATTTATTTCTTAATTTATTTAGGGCTCAAATCCTAACTAAAAATAATAGAGGGTTGCTAGTGAGGTTATTTTGAATATTTGTCCCAGCAACTTTGATGATTTTGGGGCAACTATCATATTTATAATGATTTAATAATTGATTTCATAGCACTGGATGCTCATTTTAAAATGTTAAACTTGGTTTGAAAAATCTATTGTTCCCTGATATGGAGTGGCCAAAATTTATCAGAGACAATGAACATTTTTTAAGGGCATTTTGGATTCATTGGAATTATTTTTAAAATTAACCTATTTGAATTTTATTAGTTCTAGGGTTTGATCATCCACATTTCAGGTTTCATTTGAATTTCTAGGGCTGTGACACAACCTCTGCTTCCCTCAGCAAAGGGCCTATCTTCCACTTTTATGAATTTACCTTTATATGCAAGAGTCAAATTATTCTTCCCTATTCCTTTTATTTTTCGCTTTTTGCAAGCATCATGTGGTGAGGAAAGATCTAGGCACATATATCCAGTTGGATATGAGTGAGCATGAGTTATTATTGTTGACATCACCTTTGAGGTGAATACGTTGGGAGGCGAAACTATAAGCCCCTATCTTTCTATGTGTCCGGTTGAAACTTTTTCCCATGGGTATGTTGTGAGCGTTAGCAATCATAGAAGATTAAATGATGGTTGAGTATGTGGACTTGCCAAAAGGCTCCGATACGAGACCCTTCCCAAAAATATGATGAATTGTAGTTGAAAAGTTGACTAAGAACATAGTTTTTTGATTTTCAATAAGGTTTATGCTTTATACTTCTATGTTGTGATGAATTGATACTTGTTTATAAGAAGTTATATGACGATGTTATAGAATAAAGTTATATGAAGATGTCTCATGATAAAGTTTGTTGCTGCTATGATAATAAGCATGATGCTACTATGTCCGTATTTTGTTTTTATCGACACCTCTCTCTCAAACCTTGTGGAGATGTTTTTCGATATTGGCTTTTCGCTTGAGGACAAGCGAGATCTAGGCTTGGGGGAGTTGATACATCCATTTTGCATCATGATTTCCTACTGTTATTTATAATATTTTTATGCATAATAATGCTTTATGAAGTAATTCTAATGCCTTTTCTGTCATAATATGCAAGGTTTGCACCAAGAGGCAGAATGCAGACAACTCGAATTCTGTTCCTAAAAAAGCATATCAGAGATACCTATTCCACACATATTCAAATGAGTTAAAACTTTATAGAGAATTATATTGGAATGCATAAAAAATACTGGAGAAAATAACTACTAGAGGGGGCCACCTCATGAGCACAAGACACCAGGGCGTGCTAGCCCCCCACCCCCAGGCGCACCCTAGTGGGTTATGCTCAGCCTGGCCCACCTATGGTGCCCGTCTTCTAGTATTGAAGGTGTTTTGAACCAAAAAAATAAAGAGGGGACCTTCAGGACGGAACGCCATCGTCTCGAGGCGGAACTTGGGCAGGAGCACTTTTGCCCTCCGGCGGAGCCATTTCACCAGGGGAACTTCCGTCCCGAAGGGGAAAATCGAATGCATCGCCATCACCAACAACCCTCCCATATTTGAGAGGCCATTATTCATCAACATCTTCAACAACACCATCTCCTCTCAAACTCTAGTTCATCTATCGTGTTCATTCTTTGTACCAGAACCTCAGATTGGTACATGCGGGTGACTAGTAGTGTTGATTACATTGCGTAGGTTATTACTATATGGTTTATTTGGTGTAAGATTATATGTCTAGACCCCTTATTGTATTTAATACCCCTCTTATCTTCAGCATGCATATTATTTGTGAGTAGTTACCTTTGTTCTTGAGGTCATGGGAGAAGTCCTGTTGCAAGTAATCATGTGAATTTGATATGTGTTCGATATTTTGATGATATGTATGTTGTGATTCCCTTAGTGGTGTCATGTGAATGTTGACTACATGATACTTCACCATCCTTGGGCCTAAGGGAATGCATTATGGAGTATTTATTAGATGATGGGTTCCTAGAGTGATAGAAGCTTAAACCCTAGTTTATGCGCTACTTCGTAAGGGGCTGATTTGGATCCACATGTTTAATGCTATGGTTAGATTTTATCTTAATACTTTTCTTGTAGTTGCGGATGCTTGCAATGGGGTTAATCATAAGTGGGAGGTTGTTCGAGTAAGAATAGCACCCAAGCACCGGTCCACCCACATATCAAATTATCAAATTAGCGAACATGAATCAAACCAACATGATGAAAGTGACTAGATGAAATTCTGGTGTACCCTCAAGAACGCTTTGCTTATTATAAGAGATCGTTTTGGCATGTCCTTTGCCACAAAAGGATTGGGCTACCTTGCTAAACTTTATTTATCGTTACCGTTACCGTTAATTGCTCATTACCAATTATCTTGCTATAAACTACCTCTTACCTACAATTTCAGTGCTTGCAGAAATTACCTTGCTGAAAACCGCTTGTCATTTCCTTCTGCTCCTCGTCGGGTTCGACACTCTTACTATTAAAAGGACTAGGATTGACCCCCTACACTTGTGTATCATCACTCACCCAGTGGCAAAGTTTATCAAGAATAGAAGTAGTATCATCCTTAATTTTAAAAGTAGAAGCATCAATTTCATGCAATATTTCACAACGAGCAACAAGTGCTGATGTTATAAACTTATTTTAAACAGTAGGTGAATCAAAAGTAGAGCTAGATGGTTGTTCCTTACCTCCTCTCGTTTGAGAGGGGATGATCCTAGTTTGAGTATCTTTCAGATTCTTCATAGTAGCAATTGGATATCCTCAAGTGAAGACAATAAATAGAGCTATGCTCCGTGGCAACTACGCCAAAAAATTGTCTTGATAACCCACAAGTATAGGGGATCGCAACAGTTTTCGTAGGTAGTATTACACCCTGATTTATTGATTCGACCTAGGGGGATCCAAATAATATTTGGCCTTCAAATTTGAGTTCTCAATTCAATCACACTTGGGATATATCTCTACAACAAAGATTTTAGTAGCACGCCTAAATAGTAGTAGTGACATCAATAGTAGCAGTATTGTAGTAGTTGTGACAGTAGCAGCAGCAATAGTAACTTAGCAAGATTCAATATATGTAAAGTATTGGAACATGGATTGGTGATGGATAATTATTTAGATTACATCAATCATGTAATAGTTACATACTAGAGCGACACAGAACTAGCTCCAATTCATCAATATAAAGTAGGCATGTATTCTGTATATAGTCATAGATGCTTGCGATAAGAACTTGTATGACATATTTTGTCCTACCCTCACGTGGCAGCGGGGTCCTATTGGGAACTAAGGGATATTAAGGCCTAATTTTAATAGAGAACTGGAACAAAGCTTTAACACATGGTTAATACATGAACTCATCAAACCACGACAATCACGGGAAATAATCCAAATTATTTTGACCTTGGGGTATGCGCATCAAGAAACGTAATAGGTGCATACAACTTGCAAGATAGGATCCAAATCATTCTTATATTCATGAAAACATAACAGGTTCAGATCTGAAATCATGGCACTCAGACCCTAGTGACAAGCATTATGCATAGCAAGGTCATAACAACATCAATCTTAGAACATAGTGGATACTTGAGATCTAGCCCTATCAAATTAACTCAATTACATGATCAATGTCATCCAATCCTATCACCGTCCAGCAAGCCTACAAAGAAATGACTCACTCCCAATGGTGAGCATCATGTCTGTGTTGATTAAGAATGGTTGGTGATGACGCTGACGACGAATCCCCCTCTTCGGAGCCCCAAATGGACTCCAAATCAGCCCTCACAAGGAAGAACAAGAGGTGGTGGGGGCTCCATATTGTAAGATGCAATGAAATCTTCCCTCTGGTTTTTCTCCGAAGATGTTAATGTATAGGACTGGAATTAGGGTCGAGTGAGCCATGTGGGCCCCACAAGCTATCAGAGCGTGCCCAGGGGCGTGGGCGCGCCCGGATGGCTTGTGGCCTACACGAAGCCCCCTATGGTACTTCTTCGCTCCATAATTTGTCATATATTCCATAAATAATTCACATAAAGATTTCTCCGATTTCGATAAATTTTATTTCCACACAAAAATAACACCATGGTAGTTCTGCTGAAAATAGCGTCAGTCTGGGTTAGTTCCATTCAAATTATGCAAATTAGAGGAAAAACCAGAGCAGAAGTGTTTGGAAAAGTAGATACATTTGAGACGTATCATGGGAGTTCATTAGTAATTTTATTAATTGTACTAATTATCAGGAACATAGTCTAAAAATGTCCTTCGAAATTATGTTGTAGATCAAGAGCTCACTCTGTAGCTCCCGTGTATTTTGATACGTTCCTAGATGATGGATGAAATAATGCGGACTGGGTCCGTGATCTGAGGATTGTCCTCATTGCTGCACAGAAGGCTTATGTTCTTGATGCACTACTCGGTGCGCCACCCTCTCTAGCGTCATCTATGGATGGTGTGAACGTCTGGCAGGCACATTCTCATAACTACTCGATAGTTTAGTGCGCCATGCTTTATAGCTTAGAACCGGGGATCCAAAGACGTTTTGAGCACTACAGAGCATATGAGATGTTCCGAGAGATGAAATTGGTATTTTGGGTTCACACCCATGTTATGAGGTATGAAACCTCTGGCAAGTTATTTCCCTACAAGATGGAGGAGAACAACTCAGTCAATGAGCATGTGCTCAGAGTGTTTGAGTACTACAATTGTTTGAATAAAGTGGGAGTTAACCTTCCCGATAAAACAATGACTGACAAAGTTCTCCAGTTACTGCCACCAAGCTACCAAGAGCTTTGTGATGAACTATAACATGAAAGGGATGGAGAAAATGATCCCTGGGGTATTTGTGATGCTTAAGGCCGAGGAAGTAGAAATAAAGAACGAGCATCAAGTGCTAATGGTTAACAAGACCGATAGGTTAAAGAAGGGAAAGGGAAAGAAGGGAAACTTCGAGAATGGCAAGAATTTTTCCGCTCCAATGAAGAAACTCAATGTTGGACCCAAACCCGAGACTGAGTTCTTCTATTATCAGGGGAACGGTCACTAGAAGCTGAACTGCCCCAAGTACTTGGCGGATAAGAAGGATGGCGACATAAACAAAAGTATATTTGATATACATGTTATTGATGTGTATCGTACTAGTGCTCGTAGTAGCCCCTGGGTATTTGATACCGGTTTAGTTGCTAATATTAATAACTCTAAACAGGAGTTGCGGAATGAAGGGGGACTAGCTAAGGGCGAGGTGACGATGTATGTTGGATGTGTCTCGAAGGATGATGTGATCACGATCACACGCTCCCTCTACCTTGGGGATTAGTGTTAACCCTACATATATGTTATTTGGTGTCTGCGTTGAGTATGAAGATGATTGGATCATCTTTATTGCGAGAAAATTATTTATTCAAGTAGGATAATAATGGTTATTCTATTTAGATGAATAATACCCTTTGTGGTCATGCACCCAATGTGAATGGTTTATTGAATCTCGATGGTAGTGTTACACATGTTGATATCATTGATTCCAAAGTATGCAAAGTTAATTATGATAGTACCACATGCTTGTGGCACTCCTGCTTAGGTCATATAGGTGTAAAGCACATGAAGAAACTCCATGCTAATGGATCTTTGGACTCACTTGTTTTTGGATCCCTTGAGACATGCAAACATGCCTCATGGGCAAGATAGCTAAGACCCTGTTTTCCGGTATGATGGAGCTGGAAAATGATTTGTTGGAAATAATAAGTATTGATGTATGCATCCTGATGAGTGTTGAAGCACGTAGTGGATATTGTTATTATCTTACCTTCACAAATGATTTGAGTAGATACATGTATGTTTACTTGATGAAACCCAAGTCTGAAATTTTGAAAGTTCAAGCAATTTCAGAGTGAAATTGAAAATCATCATGACAAGAGAATAAAATGTCTATGATGTGATCGTGGAGGTGAATATCTGAGTTACGAGTTTGGTATGGATTTAAGACAATGTGGAAATTGCACAACTCACGCCACCTGGAACACCATAGTGTAATGGTGTGTCTGAATGTCGTAGTCGTACTCTATTGGATATGATGTGTTATGTGATATCTCTTACTGATTTGCCAATATAGTTTGGGGTTATGCATTAGATACAATTAATTCACTTTAATTAGGGCGCCACCTAAATCCGTTTGGCAAGTAACCTAAGCAGTCATTTCTTAAAGTTTGGGGATGTGACGCTTATGTCAAGTGGCTTCAGCCTGATAAGCTCGAACCCAAAGCGGAGAAGTGCATCTTCATAGGATACCCTAAAAACAATTGGGTATACATCCTATCACAGATCCGAAGTTAAGTATTGTTTTCAAGAATGGATCCTTTCCAGAGAAGGAGTTTCTCTCGAAGGAATTGAGTGGGAGGAAGGTATAACTTGATTAGCTTATGAATCCTTTACTTCAATTGGGAAAGTAGCACGACACAGAAAGGTGTTCCTGTTATGCGTAAACTAGTTGAAGAGGAAGGTAATGATGATGATCATGAAACTTCAGATCAAGTTACTATCGAACCTCGTAGGATGACAAGGACACGTACTGCCCTGAGTGGTACGGTGATCCTGTCTTGGAAGCCATGTTGTTAGATAACGATGAGCCTACGAAATATGAGGAAGCGATGATGGACCCGTATTCCACCAAATGGCTAGAGGCAATGTAATCCAAGATAGGATCCATGTATGATAACCAAATATGGACTTTCGTAGGCTTTCTCGATGACTGACATGTCGTTGTGGGTAAATGGATCTTTAAGAAGACAGACTGTAGGATCGAAAGTAGATCTAGAGGGGGGGGGGTGATTAGACTACTTGACCAAATAAAACTATCCTTTTTTTATCAATTTTAATGCTTGGCAAGTTTTAGCATTCATTGCATATCAAGTACACCATACACATGCATGTCTAAGAGTATAACAGAGGAAAATAAAGACATTGCACATGTAAGCAAAGAGAGGGTTAGGAAAGCAAACATAAGTGATGACATGATGATTTTTCCCGTGGTTCCGATAGGTGGTGTTATCGTACGTCCATGTTCATGGAGTCTTCAGACCATGGAGGGTAACGGTCGCAAGAGTCCATGGAGGGCTCTACCCACGGAGGGTTCCACGAAGAAGCAACCTTGACTATACCATGACGGCTTCCGTCCACGAAGGACTAGCCTCACTATGGGTTGATCTTCATGAAGTAGGTGATCTCCTTGCCCTTACAAACTTCTTTGTTCACTCCATAACACGAAGTAGGAGGCTCCCAAGCAACACCTAACCAATCTTGGAGGCACCACCCTCCAAAAGGTAATAGGCTCGGTAATGACGATGAACTCCTTGCTCTTGTGCTTCAAGATGATAGACTCCTCAACACACAATCACTCTCTCACAAATTTTGCTTGGTAGAAGAGTTGGGATTGGTGGAAAGCAACTTGAGGAGGCTAGAAATCAAGATCCATATGGCTGGAGTGGAAGATCTTGATCCCAACACAAGGGTAGGTCGTTCTCTCTCAGAAAACTGAGTATGATAGCTGTGGAATAGTTTTGAGTGCTTCTCTTTCAAGTAGGTGGTGGTGGAGAGGTATATATAGGCATCCCAAAAAATCCAACCGTTACACACAAAATGACCAACTCGGTGACACCGATGTGTTAATTTCGGTGGTACCGAAGTGACCAAAAGTGGCAACTTTTGAATCTCGGAGGGACCGATATTTGAAACTTGGTTGTACCAATAAGGTGACCAATGGTCAGATTTGCCAAACACGGTGACGCCGAGTCACCATTTTTGGATGGACCCAAAATGAGAACCTGCATAACGGAAACTTGGCAACCCAACTCGGTGGCACCGAAAGGAGTGTCGGTTGTACCAAAGTGTTAGGGTTTGGCTGAGTCTGTCTTGGGTTTGGAATCGGTGGCACCGGGATAGGAATGTTTGTTGCATCGATTTTCCATATTTGGCTTTGGACAGACTTTGGTGGGAGAGTTTGTGGATGTTTTTGGTGACTATCGCTTCTGCACGTTTGCGCATATTGTTCACCATCAAAACCTTACCCCCTTTTAATAGTATTGGCTTTCCTATGGACTCAAAGTGATTTCTCACAAATGTAAAATGTAGAGTCCTCTTGCTTGAAGCTTGGCCAACCTATTTCCCTGCATCTTGGGGTCATTCCACAATCTCCACAATCCTTTGGCCATTCCAGTCATTGAACTTTTCCTGAAATATACTTGGTGGAAACATTAGTTCAATGACTTATATGTTGTTATTGATCACCAAAACCACCAAGGGAGCAAATGTGCTTTCAATCTCCCCCTTTTTGGTAATTGATGACAACATATAGATCAAAGCTTCTACAAAGATATAATCAATGAGTATAATCGCTGCTTTGAGAAGTATGTGATGAGCAAGAGCTTCCCTTAAATTTGTGCATTATTTTAAATTTGCGTTTGAATGAAATGCACAATCGATTGGGTACATGGGTCACTTCTTACGTGTCACATATAACTTGGTGGTGTTCTAGAATAATTAGAATGAACAACATAGCACAACACAATCAAGCAAAGATGAATGATCATCACATAATCATAAAGATGATAGGAAATAGTAGCATCACACATTAAAACGTACGATCAAATCATCATCAAGCGTGTATCACTAGCAACCAAAAGCCATTGTTTTTCAAAAAGCAATAAACACAAAAACGCTCTCTCACTCAAAGCCTAAAGATCTATATATACTCCCCCCCTTTGGCAACAAGTTACCAAAAAGTTCAAAGGCATATATCTAAGCATTCTTGGGATGATCTCCTCCGGTTGTTGATGAAGGAGTCGAGAGAACAGCATCGGCAAAGATCTCTGAGGAGGTCATATATGGAGCTGGAGTGGATACTGGAGGAACTGGAGCTGATGGAGCAGGAGTTGTGCTAACAGTAGCTGGAGCCGACGAAGAGGCCTCAAGTCTAGTGCAGGCACTGTGGCTGATCTAGCCTGAGTAGTGAACTGTGTGCTCGGCCTGAGAGGTGATCCATCCTCATCATTATCATCATCTAAAGAAGTAGAGTCAACTTCCTTCTAAAGCTCTATGACTGTCTTTGTCACCTTGTCCACCTTATCATTAAGAGTCTTGATCCTTGTCTCAAAGATCCTCACAAGAATGTTTTGGTTATCCAGAATCCCCTTGATATCCTTCTGCATGCCCTGAATTCTGAGATCAAGAGATCCATTTGCTCATTCCTAGATCTAGGGGCTTGAGGACTAGCGGCTCGAATTGCTTCTGCCTCTTCTTGAGCTGTAGCAGATGTGGGATGATCTGGGTCCATCACCATGGTGTTGTCCTCAAACTATGGCTGTAGGGGCAAGTGTGGACGATCTAGAGCAAATATGTGCTTTTCCAACTGAGAGTTGATAAGCAACTGGATGTAGGGTGCGTAGCAACAAGAGCGCTTCTGATCTGTAGCAAGCCTCTTGACTGTCTCAACAATGCAGTCCATAACTCTAATCCTGGTGTGATTGTCAAGGTGGATCAACATGTTAATGGAGTAGCCTCAGATCATCTTGTCATCTCCTGACTTGGGCATCAAGGTGTGCCTCAGAATGGTGTCCATGGTATGAAGGCTAGCTTGCAGATAGTAGATGGATCCTAGCTTGTGAGATTGCACTTTGTTTGCAGGGATGGGAGTATACATATCCTTCATGGCATTGTGGCTTGTCTTGGACTCTGAGTATACATCCAAATCACCATCCTTAACCTCTGGGACTTACAGAAGTGCAGCCCACTCATCAATAGAAGATTCATACCTCGCACCTTCAGTCATCCATACAATTCTACCATCTCCGTAGAAATGTGCAGTGGAGTAGAATTGCATGATCATCTCATCGTTCCATGGAGTAAGCTCTCTGCCAATGAACTTATCTAGACCAATGTAGTGGGAATTATGTTGGACACTTGGAAAGTAGTCCTCATTCTCCTTAATGAATTTCCAATCAACATATCGCATATCACTAACAGTTGGGCTCTTGTCTAGCAGGACTGTCCCATAGAAGTCTTGTTGCTCTTTGGTATAGAACTTGTAGTCAACAACAATTTTCTTCCTCTGGGCATATGGATCTATTGATGTCCATGCCCTCAATCCGGAGTCTTCCCTCTTCTTCATATCTTCAGCAACTAGGTGGTTGGCATCAAGTACTGGAAGATTTGGTCTGAGATTCATCAAAGTTGTCAAGTCATCATCATCTTCAGTTTTGTAGGCAGTTCCCTTGTTCTTCTCGGAAGCTAGAATTTGCCTAGATGTCCTCTTAGGCTTCTCAGCAGCCTTATTGGGTTTAGACTTGATGCTCTTGGAAGTGCCAGACTTGGGCATAGCATCAAATAGAAGTTTCTTGCCCTTCTTCTTGGGAGGAGCCTTTGCAGCTGGCTCATCCTCTTCTTCCTCAGCAGCAGCACCAGCAGCCTCCTCTGGATCTTCATACATGGAGGTAGGCCTCCTAGTCACATGAACAATCCTCTTTCTGGCTCTCTTCTTATCTCCTGCCTTCTTGGGAGGAGACTCAAGGCGAAGAGTCATGGCAGCTCTGGCATTTCCAAGTGCTCTCACAGCTTTAGGGGGTGCATATGTCTTGGCAACCACCCTTCTGGAAGAGGTGGCCTCAATAGCAGACTTCTTAGTAGCCTTTTCTTGCTTCTTGGCAAGAACCTCCTTAGGGTTAAAGTATGAATCCTCTTCATCTGAATTCAACTTATTCCTGGTCCTTGTAGCAGCTTTGGGCAACCCATGGGAGCTAGGGGTGCCTGGATCTGAAGGTGAGCTGGACTTAGGGCTTGTGCCTGAACTCATGTCAACATCCTGATGTGCCATATTCTGACTATCCTCAGCATCTGACATACTGATCCTGTGAATAGAGTATAGAAGAGCAGACATAGATGAGTCATCACAAAATTAGGTTGTTTTTTGAAAGTTTGAACAATAAATTTTCAAGGTTTTTGCATTTTGTCAAATAAGTATCGGTACAACCGAAGCAACATTTTCGGTGCTACCGAGACTGATTGTCTCTCTTAACAGAACCTTGGCACTCTTTTCGGTCAGACCGAAAATATGTACTCGGTTCCACCGAGACGGTTCTTAGCAACACAGAAATACAAATCGAAGAGACCGATATGTTTGCTTCGGTTCCACCGAGATTCATCATGCGGACGACAAAACCCTAGAAAATCTAATATTCGCTAGACTATGGAGGTTTTGTGTGGATAGGAATACGTGCAATGAGTGGCTTATTGATAAATTTGAATCTAATACACAAGAATCGGACGAGGAGCGCAAAAGAGTTCGAATCCGTACCCTAACTTGGCGCGGATCCGCTACGGCGGCGATGAGGGAGAGGAATTTGTCGACGACGGCGATTCCCAGTGGTGGAGGACTGCAGGGAGACAAGGGCGATGACAGGGGTCTCGAAGGCGGCAGCTTAGGGTTATGAAGCACAACGATTTAAGGATGAAATTCAAAGCATCGGGGTCCATAGTATTTATACCCACCACTGTCGATGGCACCGATTCTAACTTTTCTGTGTCACTGAGTTCCTTAACTATCAGTTGACAGGGAAACTCGGTGTAACTGAGAAGATGGAATCGGTGGTACCGAGATTGAAAATCAGATCAACCTAGGCGTTCGGTGTGACCGAGATTTTGTGGTTGGTTTCACCGATATGCACTTGGGAGGTTTTAATGGTAAGTCCTTGTCGATACAGAACTCCGAGTGCTCCACACATAGAGGGATCGAAAAGTACTTGTTCAAATTTTGTGATGCAGCATGAATAGAGTATGAGGTGAGAAAGAATAGAGAGCTAAAGATGTGGTCCTAGGCATTCTTTTATATCCAATTGGAAAAAGAGTAATCGAAAGCCAAATAGCAACAATTAGGTATCCTCGAATGAGAAAATAAATATAGACCAACATGCTCATACAATAAGATGTCAAATGAAATCATGGCAAATATGCACAAACACTCTAGCATCTAACAAGCACTTGGGCAATGATAAAGTTGTCTATATATGAGTATTTGACTTAGGATCCAAGTAAGAATACTTGATCATAGGTCATACTCATTGTTTAAGCACAAGTGGGGTTACCAGTTTCATAAAGCATCTAATGTTGTCACATACTAAGAGATGCTTTGACTCAAGTCTTAGAGTAAAGCTCCCCCTTGATGTGACATCCCCCATAAGAGGGATAAACTAACCTTGGGTTTTGTCAATGAAGACTTCACGTTGGTGATGTAGTGGTGGATGCTCAAGGTTGATGAAGATCACCAAGAGTTGGGAGCATCCTTGTTGTTTCCTAAATCTTCTCACCTACATGGGTTAGTCCCAACACGCAAGAGACAATACAAGGATATCTATGGACATGGAGTGCAAAGCATATGTGATGATGTCCATTTATTTGTTGATTACCTTGTCCCTTTCTTACCTTTGAGGGAATGTGTGACTCCTTGAACTATTGCATAAGATGGATGTTGATTGCAAATAGATCTTGCCAATAATGAATGTGAGTGAATTTCATTGGCGGATTCACCCCTCAAGAACTTTCTAGTTCTTCTTCTTGGGAACCCACATCAAGTTGATGGGGATCCTTGGTGTTGAAGTAGCACTTGTAGAAGTTGATCTTGTAGTAGCCTTGGGAACCCACTTCACCATAGCTTGGGATTCATCTTCATATGAGTCAACGTCCTCTTGGAGCTTGTTCTTTCCCTTGAGCTTGTGGTCTTTGGTGGAAGGTCACCTTGAGTGTTTGTCTCCTTTGCAAGAGTATTTTCATACTTCTCCTTTTTAGGAACAAACTTGGGCTCGGGATATTGACCTTCTTCCCATTCAACTCCATTAGCGTTGAAGTAGCCAACACCATGATTCTTCCGGTATCCTCCAAGCTTGCCTACAATCTCATCAAATTGTTTGCACCCGGCAAGACAATTGTAGATACCTTTCTCTATAATTCCTTTCAATAAAGCATTTTCTTGCTCAATTGTAGTTTTTCTAAGAGAATCATCATTAATGGAATCAATAGAACTACTAGGAGCAACATCATTGTGTTTATCATTTTTATTGTTGCTACTAGATGAAGAACCTTTGTTGCTTTTGTTACTAGTTTGCTTAGATTTGACTTGTGGCATGAATGTAGACAAGAGTAGTCATTTGGAAAGATAAGATGAAGTCTTCTTTCGGAGATCGTCATTGATAGCTTTAAGAAATTGATGTTCTTGCTCCAAATTGAGCTTCTCGAAGGGTAGCTTATCATGAGTTCTTACAAGCTCTCTATGATCTTCAAGAGTAGATTCATGGGATAACTTAAGAGTGTTAAGTTGTTTAGTTAGTTCTTCTATTTTCATCTTATCATCGTCAATTGACTTATCTTGACTAGCATGAGAAATATCAAGTTCATTATGATGAAGATCACTAGTTTTATCACATAGCAAGTCATCATCGTAAAGCAAATCATCTTCATCACTATCAAAATCAAGGTATTTGGGGTGTGATACCTTGGGGCCTTTAGCCATGAAGCAAATTCCACCTCCTTCATTTGGTGAATCAAATAGATCATAGGAGTTGGTTGTCACTAGTGCAATTCCGGCAACACCATCATCTTGACTATAGTCGGAGTTGGAGTGATAGCTTCTCTCAGAGTGGTTGTCGGAGTCGGAGCCGGAGACCCATTCACCAACATGAGCTTGATGATTTCTTCTTGAGTAGCTCTTGGTGTACTTGTCCTTCTTTTCCGAGTCCCTACTTCTCCTTGAGGGTCTTCGTTCATAATGATCATCTCTACCCCTTCTCTCTCTTCGAGGTGATTCATCTCTTGAGCTTCGTCTTCTTGGTGACTCTTCTCTTCATTTGTAGGGAGCCATGCACTCATTGGAGTAGTGTCCAGGCTTCCCACAATTCGAGCAGTTTCGATCATGACTTGACGAACACTTCTATTCATGTCTTGAGTTGGAGCTACGATCTTTGCTTCTCTTCTCATAAAACTTGTTGAATTTCTTGACCATGAGGCTTATCTCTTCATTTGTGACAAGGTTGTCGCTTGATGTAGCGGGAGCATCACTTGTGGCTTTCTAAGCACCGCTAGACTTGAGGTGAAGATTTTCCTTGTCTTTGAGCGTCATCTCATGAGCAAAAATCTACCAATCACTTCCGTTGGTTTGAGATCTTTGTAGTTGGTCATCATTTGGATCAATGTGCACATTGTGTCATATCTCTCATCCAAAGCTCGAAGTATCTTCTTGATGATGAACTTGCCAGTCATTTCTTTGCTTCCTAAGCCGGCAATCTCATTTGTGATGAGAGCTAGCCTAGAGTACATTTCGGCAACTCCTTCACCATCCTTCATCTTGAACTTGACAAGTTGACCTTGAAGAACATATAACTTGGATTCTCTCACGGACTCAGTTCCTTCATGCATATCAACCAAAGTATCCCAAATCTCGTTTGCCTTTTCAAGGCGGCTGATTTTGTTGAATTCTTCGGGGCATAGATAGTTGAAGATAATGTCATATGCTTGAGCATTGAGTTGCAACATCTTAAATTCTTTCGCATTCGCTTCACGATCCGTTTCTCTTCCATCACCAAAGAATTCACCTTGCAAGCTAACATGAACAACATCCCACACGACAGGATTATGGCCAAGCAAATGCATTTTCATTTTGTGCTTCCAACTAGCAAAATTAGTGTCATCAAAGTACGAACCTCTACGGAGATAATTTCCCACACTAGATTCCATACTTCTCCTAGGTTGTGAAACAAATGCAATGGAGACCAAAGCTTTGAAACCACTTGCATGATCGAAAGTAGGTCTAGAGGGGGGTGATTAGACTACTTGACCAAATAAAACTATCCTTTTTCTCAATTTTAATTCTTGGAATGTTTTAGAATTCATTGCATATCAAGTACACCCTACACATGCATGCCTAAGAGTATAGCAACGGAAAATATAGACATTGCACATGTAAGTAAGGAGAGAGTTAGGAAATCAAACAGAAGTGATGACATGATGATTTTTCCTGTGCTTCCGATAGGTGGTGCTATCGTACGTCCATGTTCATGGAGTCTTAAACCAACAAAGGGTAATGATTGTGCGAGTCCATGGAGGGCTCTACCCACGGAGGGTTCCCCGAAGAAGCAACCTTGACTATACCATGACGGCTTTCGTGCATGAAGGACTAGCCTCACTATGGGTAGATCTTCATGAAGTAGGCAATCTCCTTGCCCTTACAAACTTCTTGGTTCACTCCACAACACGAAGTAGGAGGATCCCAAGCGACACCTAACCAATCTAGGAGGCACCACCCTCCAAAAGGTAATAGGCTCGGTAATGACGATGAACTCCTTGCTCTTGTGCTTCAAGATGATAGACTCCTCAACACACAATCACTCTCTCACAAATTTGGCTTGGTAGAAGAGATGGGATTGGTGGAAAGCAACTTGGGGAGGCTAGAAATCAAGATCCATATGGTTGGAGTGAAAATTCTTGATCCCAACACAAAGGTAGGTGGTTCTCTCTCACAAAACTGAGTATGGTAGGTGTGGAATAGTTCTGAGTGCTTCTCTTTCAAGTATGTGGTGGTGGAGAGGTATATATAGAAATCCCCAAAAATCCAACCGTTACACACAAAATGACCAACTCGGTGACACCGATGTGTTAATCTCGTTGGTACCGAAGTGACCAAAAGTGGCAACTTTTGAATCTCGAAGGGATCAATATATGAAACTCGGTTCTACCGACAAGGTGGTCAATGGTCAGATTTGCCAAACTCGATGACACCGGTTCAAAATTTTCGGACGGACCAAAAATGTGAACCTGTGTAACAGAAACTTGGCAATCTAACTCGGTGGCACCGAAAGAAGTGTTGGTTGTACCGAAGTGTTAGGGTTTAGCTAAGTCTATTTGGGGTTTGGAATCGGTGGCACCGGGATAGGAATGTTGGTTGTATCGATTTTGCATATTTGGCTTTGGACAGACTTTGGTGGGAGAGTTTGTGGATGTTTTTGGTGACTATCACTTCTGCACGTTTGAGCATATTGTTCACCACCAAAACCTTACCGCCTTTTAATAGTATTGGCTTTCCTATGGACTCAAAGTGATTTCCGACAAATGTAAAATGTAGAGTCCTCTTTCTTGAAGCTTGGACAACCTATTTCCTTGCATCTTGGGGTAATTCCACAATCTCCACAATCCTTTGGCCATTCCTATCATTGAACTTTTCCTGAAATATACTTGGTGGAAACATCAGTTGAATGACTTATATGTTGTTATAGATTACCAAAACCACCAAGGGAGCAAATGTGCTTTCACAGACCCTGATAGTAAGGTCACTAACTGTAAATTTCAACTTCTCACAAAAGGTTTTTCGAAAAGTTCAAGGATTTGACTACGATGAGACTTTCTCACCCGTAGCAATGCTAAAGTATGTTGTGATTATGTTAGTTGTTGCTGCATTTTTTGATTATGAAATCTTGCATATTGATGTCAAAACATTGTTTCCTTAATGGTTTCCTTAAGGAAATGTTGTATGTGATACAATCAGAAGGTTTTGTCGATCCTAAGGATGCTAAAAGGTATGCGAGCTCCAGCGATCCTTCTATGGACTGGTGCAAGCATCGAGGAGTTTGAATATGCACTTTGATGAGGTGATCAAAGCTTTTGGATTTATACAAAGTTTATGAAGAAACTTGTATTTACAAGAAAGTGAGTGGGGGCACTATACCATTTCTGATAACTATATGTGGCTGCCATATTGTTGATCAGAAATGATGTAGAATTTTTGGAAAGCATTAAGGGTTGTTTGAAAGGAGACTGTCAAAGGAAGACCTGGATAAAAATGCTTAAATATTGGGCATCAAGATCTATAGCAAGACGCCTGATAAAGGTTTCATAGAGCACATACCTTGACGATATTTTGAAGGAGTTCAAAATAACTCAGTCAAAGAAGGAGTTCTTTCCTATATTGTAAGGTGTGAAGTTGAGTAAATTCTCAAATCTCGACCACGGTAGAAGAAAGAGAAAGTAGGAAGGTCGTCCCCTATGCCTCAACCTTAGGCTCTATACTGTATGTCATGTTGTGTACCACATGTGATGTGTGCCTTACCATGAGTCTGACAAGGGGGGTACAAGAGTGATCCATGGGTGGATCACTGGATAGAAGTCAAAATTGTCCTTAGGTACCTTAGTTATGGAGGTGATAAAGAGTTTGTCATAAAGTGTTACATCGATGCAATCTTTGACACCAATCCAGATGACTTTGAGTAGCGCCCCGGATACATATAGTGGAGCAATCATTTGTAATAGCTCCTAGTGCAGTGTGGTAGCAGCATCTTAGTATGACATATAGATTTGTAAAGTACACAAGGATCTGAATGTTCCAAACCCATTGACTAAAACCATTCTCAGAAGAATAACATGATCAAACCCCATAACTCATTGGGTGTGAATAACATGGCGATGTGAACTAGATTATTGACTCTAGTGCAAGTGGGACATTGTACAAAATATGTCTTAGAGGCAATAATAAAGTTTTTATTATCATATTTCCTTGCTCATTCTAATCATTTATTATCCATGCTAGAATCGTATTGACCGAGAACTTAAATACATGTGTGGATATATAAACAACATAATGTCCCTAGTGAGCCTCTACTAGACTAGCTCATTGATCAAAGATGGTTAAGGTTTCCTAACAATGCATGAACATGAGTTGTCATTTTATATTGGGCTCACATCATTAGGAGAATGATGTGATGGACAAGACCCAACTGTAACCATAGCATTTGATGTTATCACTTAGTTTGTTGCTACTGCTTTATACATATCAAGTATCTGTTCCTAAGACCGTGAGATCATGCAACACTCTAACACTGGAGGAATGCCTTGTGTGTACCAAACATCAATTCATAACTAGGTGAACATAAACTTGCTCTACAGGTATCTCCGAGGGTGTCTGTTGGGTTGGCCTGGACCGATACTGGGATTTGTCACTCCATAGGATGGAGAGATATCTCCAGGCCCTCTCGGTAATACAACATCGCAAGAATCTTGCAAGCAATGTGACTAAGGAGTTGTTCATGGGATCTTGTATTATGGAACGAGTAAAGACACTTGTCGATAATGAGATATAACTAGGTATGAAGATACTCATGATCGAATCTTGGGCAAGTAACATATCGCTGGACAAAGGGACCTGCATACGGGATTGAATGAATCCTTGACATTGTGGTTCGACCGATAAAGATCTTCATAGAATATGTCGGAACCAATATGGGCATCTAGGTCCCGATATTGTTTATTGACCTGAGAAGTGTCTCGGTCATGTCTACATGATTCTCGAATCCGTAGGGTCCGCACACTTGATGTTCGATGATGATATAGTACTGTTGAGTTTTGTATGTTGGTGATCAAGTGTTGTTCGGTGTCCTGGATGAGAACCCCGACAGGAGGAGATCTGGAATGGCCTGGGGTGAAGATTCATATATGGGAAGTTGGTATTAGGGTTCCGAAATAGTATCGGGACATACCGGTTTTGGTCGGGAGTGCCGGAAGGGGTTTTGGGGGTCCACCGGGAGGGTCCACCTGCCCTAGATGGCCTAATGGGCTGAGAGAGAAGGGATCTCCAGCCCCTTGTGGGCTGGGCACCACCTCGTCCCAAAGGCTCAAGGCGTCCTAGGGTTTGGAGAAACTATAGAGGGGGCGCCACCCTTGCCATGGCTGGCAAGCCACCCCCTAGGCCGACGCCCCTCCCTTAGAGGAGGATCTAGGGCCGGCCCATCTCCTCCCTTGCCCCTATATATATGCGAGGAGAGTGAGGCCAACCTCACCCAAGCCATAGGAGCATCCCTCCCTCTCTCTACGGATTGTTTTCTCTGCCATTGTGCTCCTAGTTGCGCTCGGTGAAGCCCTGCAGGGACAACACCATCACCACCGTCACCATGCTGTCGCACTATCAAATAAATCATCTATTATTCCACCCTCGCTCGCCGGATCGCGGAGGAGGAGACATCATCTAGTTTCACGTGTGGTGAACGTGAAGGTGTCCTACATTTGGCCATTGATCGGGACATATCACAATTGGATCGTGAAGATGTACAACTACGTCAACCGCATTTTTAACGCTACCACTTAGCGATCCACAAGGGTATGTAGACACACTCCCCCTCTCGTAGCTATGCATCACCATGGATAGATCTTGTCATAGGATTTTTTATTTCCCATGCAATGTTCCCCAAGAGTGCCAAAATGTTCCACGAAGATCTTTATCGGTCGACCCATGATGTCAAGGATTCAGTCAATCCTATATGCAGTTCCCTTGGTCCATCGGTATGTTACTTACCCGAGATTTGATCGTCGGTATCTTCATACCTAGTTCAATATCATTACCGTCAAGTCTCTCTACTCATTCCTTAATACAACATCATGTGACTAACTCATTAGCCACATTGCTTGCAAGCTTCTTGTGATGTTGTATTACCGAGAGGGCCCAGACATACCTCTCCGTCATACGAAGCAAAAAATCCCATTCTCGATCCACGCCAACCCAACAAACACCTTCGGAGATACTATTAGAGAACCTTTATAATCACCCAACTACGAAGTGACGTTTGATAGTACGCAAGGTATTCCTCAAGTGTGACGGAGTTGCATGATCTCATGGTCTTATGAAAGAGATACTTGACATGAAGAAAGTAGTAGCAATGAACTTAAGTGATACGGTCAAATGCTAAGCTTACGGCTGGGTCTCATACATCACATCATTCTCGTAATTATGTGATCCTGTCATCAAATGACAACTCATGTCTATGGTTAGGAAACCTTAACCATCCTTGATTAACGAGCTATTCTAGTAGAGGCTCACTAGGGACACAGTGTTGCCTATCTATCCACACATATCTAAGTTTTCAGTCAATGCAATTCTAGCATGGATAACACATGATTATCATGAACTAGGAAGTATGATAATAACCAATTTATTATTGCCTCTAGGGCATATTTCCAACAGTCTCCCACTTGCACTAGAGTCAATAATCTAGTTTACATCATAATGTATCTAAAACCCATAGAGTTTTGGTGTTGATCATGTTTTCCTCGTGAGAGAGGTTTAGTTAATGGGTCTGCAACATTCAGCTCCGTATGCTTTGCAAATGTCTATGCATTCCTCCTTGATGTAATCACGGATGTAGTTGAAATGGTGCTTTATATGCTTGGTCTTCTTGTGAAACATGGGCTCCTTGGCAATTGCAATGGCACCCGTGTTGTCACAAAAGAGAGTCATCAGATCCAATGCGCTAGGCACAAGTCCTAGATCCATCATGAACTGCTTCATCCACACTCCTTCATGCGCTGCTTCCAAAGTAGCTATATATCCTGCCTCACACGTACATGCTGCTACCATGCTTTGCTTGGAGCTACTCCAGATGACTGCTCCACCATTTCAACAAAATATGTATCCGGATTGATACTTAGAGAAATATTTCCTTAGTCCTCTTCGGGTACTTAAGGATATTTTTGTCCATTGTCGAATGTTCCACTAATGGATCACTTTGAAACGTTTTGGCCATACTTATGGCAAGACACACATCTAGTCTTGTGCACATCATCACATACATGATAGAGCCTATCGCCGATGCATATGAGATGACTCTTGTATTTTCTCTATCTTCTGTTGTTGATGGGCATTGACTATTATTCAACTTCACACCTTGTAAAAAGGCAACAACACCTTCTTGGACTGATCCATTTTGAAGTTCTTCAAAATCTTATCAAGGTATGTGCTCTATGAAAGTCCTATTGAGTGTCTTCATCTATATTTGTAGATATTGATGCCGAATATGTAAGTAGCCTCTCTGAGGTCTTTCATTGAAAAACTCTTGTTCAAATATTCCTTCATGCTTTCCAAAAGTTCTATATTGTTTCCAATCAACAATATGTCATCCACATTTAATATCAGAAATGCTATAGAGCTCCCACTCACTTTCTTGTAAATACAAGCTTCTCCGTAAACTTGTATGACCCCAAAAGCTTTGATCACCTCATCAAAGAGAAGGTTCCAACTCCGAGATGCTTGCACCAGCCCATAAATGGGTCGCTGGAGCTTGTACACTTTTTCAGCATTATTACGATTGACAAAACTTTCTAGTTGCATCATATACAACTCTTTCTTAAGGAAGCATTTAAGGAACGTTGTTTTGACATACATCTACCAAATTTCATAAGCAAAAAATGTAGTTAACGGGTAAGAAAGTCTCATCATAGTCAACTCTTTGAACTTGCAAAAACCCTTTTACGACAAGTCGAGCTTAATAGACTATGACATTCACGTCAGCGCTCGTCATTTTTTCTTAAAGATCCATTAATTCTGAATGGCCTTACAATCAGCGGGTAAGTCCTCCATCCTTGGTTTTCAAACATGGAGTCTATCTCGGTTTTCATAGCCTCTAGCCATTTCTTGAAATCTGAGCCCACCATCTCTTCCTCATCGTTTGTAGGTTCAGCATTGTCTAACAACATGACCTCCAAGATAGGATTACCGTAGCACTCAGGGGTAGTATGTGTCCTTGTCGACATACTAAGCTCGGTAGTAACTTGATATGAAGGTTCATGATCACCATCATTAGCCTCCTCTTCAACTAGTGTAGGCGTCATAGAAACATCTTTTTGTGTTGTGGTACTCTCCAACTGAAGTGAAGGTTCGATAACCTCATCAAGTTCTACCTTCCTCCCAGTCAAATCATTCGAGAGAAACTCCTTCTCTAGAAAGGATCCATTCTTGGCAACAAAGACCTTGCGTTTGGATATTAGATAGCAGGTATACCCAATTGTGTCCTTAGGGTATCCTATGAAGATGCATTTCTCTGCTTTGGGTTCGAGCGTATCAGGCTGAAGACTCTGGACATAAGCATCACATCCCCAAACTTTAAGAAACGACAGCTCACGTTTCTTGCCAAACCAAAATTCATACGGTGTCATCTCAATGGATTTAGATGGTGCCCTATTTAAAGTGAATGCAGCTGTCTCTAATGTATGACCCCAAACGGATAGGGCCAAATCAGTAAGAGACATCATAGACTGCACCATATCCAATAGAGTACGATTACGACATTCGGACACACCATTACGTTGTGGTGTTCAAGGTGGTGTGAAACAATTCCATATTTTCTTAACACTCGGGCAGGTGCCTGCAATACAAACAATTTTAACACCTTTTCGTGACATAGTCTCAAGCTGTCACCTTGGATGTGTGGGTGATAGGGGAGGCTATCCCACATGACACGGAAAACCCCTCGGTGATGCTTGCTGCTGGTATATTGGGGAAGTCGTGTGGGATGTGCTTAGCATCCCAGATAGTGAATCCTAAACGGATGTTTCCGTTCATATTGTACATCACACACAATTTTCTGCATAACATCGTCTGTGTTAGGGGTGGCCATTATGCATGGTGCCAAAAGAAACTGTTTGGCATAGGGCTGTCTATCACACACACGTTTTATGTGAAAACATTTGCGAATGGGTGTTCTAATGCAGACAGTTTTCAATCGGAAGTCATGTGTGATTTTTCACAGATCCGGCAGGCCAATTTTCCAGAAACCATGTGGGTTTGTTGAGGTCATCGCTGATGGTGTTCTATGACAAACTATCTGCAATATGAAACCCAATAATCAGGCTTATTGCTCTATTATTTATAATCCAGCTAGTAAACAAATTGACAGTTCATATCAAGCACACAATATATTTCATTTTGTATTATGGCAACCATGATTTAATAAGTGAAATACATCAGAGTACAACATCATATAGGCATATACTACCAAGCTACCCAATTACACGACATGACCGAATTTCACATGTAACATCTAAAACCTTTGGAAAATAGCATCATATATGGTAAACAAACAGATGAATCTCTTCTAGAAAATTGTTTAAGCGGAATGCAAATATTTAGCCTTTGCTGATGTCGAAGGTCCTTGCAACATTATACCAGTGTCTATGGATGGTTGCCCGCCCATCGTTCATCCTCTTGAGGAAGATTTCAAGATTATACCATGGGTGTTGTATGAATACCTTCCTCGCCTCTTGACCATACAGGTGGTTTGAGATTTACTTATCAATGAACTACTTTGGAAAGGACTGGAAACAAATATATGCATAAGTTTTGTTTTGAAAAATTGAAATGTCAGAATGGGAAAAAAGACAAGGTAAAAGACATAGTACCATCCTATAGTTCACTGATATCTTCTTTTGTGTAGAAAAATAGCTTGTTGTTTTTCATCGCAAGTTTCTTTATCTTAACAATCTATCTGAGTTTCTTTATTTGACTGATATTCATGAACACATCATTCCCCACATGCAAAACGGGTCAAATAGTGGGTCTAACCCTTTTACAGCAGGACCTACACGTGCAAGTCCAAATTATATTAGAAACCAAAATATTAGAATGGTTCCTGCAATTGCACAATAATGAGTTATTAGCCTAAGGATCATGAAAGTGCAAACCTCGATGGTAAACTTCAGTGTCTCACATTGTTCCCCCTATAATGTGTTTAAGATACATATTGGTCAGATTTTAAGTGAGATTTGGTGCACTATCAGTAAACTATGTTAATGAAAAATAAACGCATTGCAGATCCAACATGTGAATTCAAGCCACATGGAAAAGCTAAGCATGCTAAGAACTATGAAATATAGCAATTGTATGTTTCACATGCATAACAAAACAAAATCGTACCAACAATAATCAAACATCACATTGTAGATGATCACCCAATGAAATGAACCAAACTGTGGACTCGGCATCACATTGCACAATAGAACATACTAGAAGGTCAGATTGCATAGTAGCATTACATTGCATATTTCACTAGAATTTTTTATGGAAAGGCAGGAGCAGCACATGCAACAGGTAAAATAAATATGCTTAATAGGTGTAGCTAGTTGAACACAGGTCATTAATATGTAAGCTTAAAAAATAAGATATTCCTCATCGTTGGAGATCTCAATACCGATGGGCTTGGACGAGGGTGAGGCCTCCACATCATGGGTGCCCTCTTCGTAGTGGTGAGTGGCCTCAGCCTGTTCGGGCACCAACCTGCCAACTCTAGAGTTTAGGAAAGCACAGGCACGCTGAGAAAACAACTTGTAGTCCTCGTCAAAGGCAACAACAGAGCCCTCGAGAAAACACAACAAGCTATTGTTCAAAGCAGCCAACCGTGTGGCGGTGTCCACGTGCGAGGCATCAACGATGGCCTCGATGGATAGGTGCTGCTCCAAGATTTGGGGGTCGACATGCATGGCAGCCATTGCGGCCTCATCCGTGCGTGTGATCGTGATTTGCTTCTCCGCTACCAGGTGCTCCTTGAGATCCTGGCTATACTGCATGCACCATGTCTTTCGGTGGCGATTATGTGGGGGTGGGCCTGCGATTTTGGTGGAATGTGTCATGCTGGTGGTCGGGGCATGTGGAATGGAGGAGGAGGGGGTGGAGGGGGAGGGGTATGAGAACGGTGCGGATTACCTGACTATGACTAATGAAGGATGCCAAGCAGCGGGAAGGAGCGCCATCGCGCGAGGAGGCGGTGCTGCAAACAAGCAGTGAAGGTTTAAACTTATGAAAGGAAGGGCAAGAAGGGGAAATGTGGCTTTTGGTTGGTACAAGGGACGGGGAGGTAGATATTTGTGTAGTAGCCCAAAATTTTGTTTGGTGCGGCGAAAAAGTAGCGTGCACAGTCACATCCGACAAAGTCCCCTTACCATAATTGTGTGTGATATTCAACAACACAAATGTATCCTATAGTTTATCTCGTGTGTGATGAGACTGGACATGGAAATTTTGGTCTCAAGGCTTGCGGTGTAAGATACCGAATACTACATTGCACACGATACTTGCATTTCATGTTCATTTGGAAGAGAAAATGGTGATAGGGTGGAAAATTTTGGTCCGAATTTCCCTCGTTACATTGGTCATCAATGTCATTGCTTAATTTAACAATACTTGAAAATTTGAGTACTACACAAAAGAACCTACAACATTGCCCGCACTTACTAAATCAAACAACTAATAAATATTAGTTAGTTCACCTAAACATTACTCTAGCAAAAGACCATCACTCTAGACAGAGACTAATATTCCAATTTGCATTCGTTGATATTTGTCGCCTCCTCGATGACTAGCTCCCGCTTGATGACCTTCGAGGTAAGCAGATCCATGGGATCCATCGCTACATACTCCAGCATTCGCAATCTTCGTCCACCATTGTTGTGTATAAGGCCGCCATGAGCCGAGCATGGGCAGCCTTGCTCCGGGTATGGATGACCACCATATTGTCTAGGGAGGCCACCGATGAACAGACTCCTGCTCGAGCACACTCAGCGATTACCAATTTAACAGACTTGGGTTGTCGACCCATGTCGGAGAAGGCAGATTTGATCGGCCTCGAGATGGGACTGAGCGACCACAATCCGGGCTACGACGACCGCCAAGGAACTGAGAGCTGATCTGCCATTCTCACCATTTGCTATTCCCATAATGGTTGTTGTTGCCGCCCTCTCAGCTACAGCAACTGCCCTTTCTATTGTTGCAACCGCCTGTCGGAGGTAGAGGCCATGTTCAAGCATGTTAAGAGCGCGCTCATGACTCATGCGGCTGCGCTCGGGCTCGAGTGGGTTGCCAAAGTTGCCCTCACGACGGGGATCCACGTCCACATCTTTCACCGACAACGGTTGAAAAATAAAATGGTCTAAGGAGTCAGTTTGGTAAACTGGCCGGTGGTGTACTGTAGCCGACGAATCTTCCGCCTAAGCCATGCATTATGAGGATTGGCCCAAGATATAATTTACTGCATCACACACAATTCATGAACGTGAACTGTTTGTGAAGGACTTGATTTTCAAAATGTTTTGAAAACAAAAAATGAGGTTACTTGGGCAAAGGACGGTGTTTGGATTGCAATAAGATTTATCTGCACTGAACACTGACCAATAGTTGTGTCATGCTAAAATATGGAATTATTTAGGGTCTCTTTGGCATTTTTATAAATTAATTGAGTTTTCTTGACATTAACGTGTATAATTCAAATTTGAACTATAGTCCCAATGTCCGGTGCATCAAAATGGGATGAAAAATCAAATTAGTGACCAGGGCTTCATCTTTAGGTCACGATCAAGAAATGGGAATGAATTTCAAACATCTCGACATCTTGGCTCGGCTAGAAACGTTGAGAAACTTGATTTTTAAATTACTATAAATCCAAAACGCGTCAGAAATTCTAAAAACTTGGTATGTTGTCATGACATGGCATATATGTGCCATGGTAAAAAACTGTCCAACTTGGGACAATTCTAGGCACAAGTCCCTTACAAACTAGAGCTTCTCATTGCATGCTTTGTGGCCCCGATAAGGAACACACCACCTTACATGGGCAAATCGGCATCCACTCATCTTCTCGCCTTGAACTTTTGTTAGAGGCAACTCAGACCAGTAAGAGTGTCTTGGTAAAAATATGGAATTATTCAGGGTTCTTTTGAATTTTCATATGTTAATTGAGTTCTCTAGGCATTTAATGTGGATAATTAAAATTTGAACTAAAATCACAAGGTCTGATGCATCAAAATGGGTTGAAAAATCATGTAAGTGTCCATTGATACTTTGGGCCCCATTCAAGATATGGGAATGGATTTCAAACATCTCGGGGTCTTGGCTCCACCACATACATTGAGAAACTTGGTTTTACATTCATGTATAAATCAAAAACTCGTTAGAAATTCATGAAACTTGGCATGGTGTCATGGCACGGTTAATATGTGCCTTGGTGAAAAAAAGTCTGATTTAGGACAAGTTTTGGCACAAGCCCCTTACAAACCTCGGCTTCTCATGGGAAGCTAGCTTTTGTGGTTTCGATATCGAACAGGTCACGTTATTGTGGCGAATCGACATCCGCTGCCTCTTATCGTCTTGAACTACATAATTCTAGAGGCAACATTGTCACACCCTATGTTTGTAGCACATTGTTATGTTTGGGTTTATAAACTTTGGAGCCAACTAAAACTTTTTCATAGTGCTTGTGCTTGTTTGGTATGTTGTTTGCTTGCTTGATGATTGTGTTATTTGGCACTACTAGGTTCTATTCCACTTCATATTCATCTTCCTTGTTCCAAACCTCTTGCCTAATGATCATGCCATGTGAATAGTGCCCAAAACAATTTTCATCAAATTTTTTTTAACCAAAAATGATTTGTTCAAATTAGGTTTTCAAAACCCCCTGCAATGAGGTTTGCCCCGCGAGTCTTCAAATTAGGTGGACCCTTCTTTTCCAAAGGCTTTATTTCAAACCTACTACATATATGACTTCTCAAAACCACAAAATATTATTTTTAAAGATTATTTTCATATTTTATTTATAGGCTTTTTCTTCAGGCCAGAAATGGTTTTTCCTAGGGAAAAATTATTTAAATGCTATGAAAATATTTGAGAAAATTTAGAGAAACTCAGTGGACATATATTTTCCATATATATGAGTTTCAAAACAAGTGCATGATCAGATCATAGGCAAAACCCCTCAAAACTTTTTCTGTTCAGATCAAACTTTTGGAATATTTCTATAAGAAATGTTCTCAATAAATTCCAAGAAAATTCCAGCAAGTCAACACTATCTTGGGTGATGATCTTGGAAAGTTTAATATCAATCCAAGTTGGTTGGGTTCATCAAACCATCCCAAAACCATTCCTGTCCAGAATCAAATTTGAGCAACTTTATATTGTGAAGTGTCTCCGCTTGGCCTCAAACTGTGTGGGCATGCTCTATTGGCCAAATAGTGATGATACAATAAGTGGTGCATCAAGGGTAAAAGCCTAGCATCATTGGATCTATAGAAATCTGATTCTGCTAATTACTAGGGTTTATCAAATTTCCATTGTCAACTTTTCCCACTTGATCTCAAACTTGGTGAATCCTCTCATTTCTACCTAGCCTTTGACCCTGGTAAGTATCTTAGTAAGATGGTAATATCTTCTTGCCCAAAACACCACCAAACACCTTTTGGTGATTTGGTAAAACCCCCATTTTCACCCTCTTCTCTTTTACCCTTGCCCCCAGCTTCTTACCACAACCCCTCTGGGTTACTGGCTAGCTCCAGTAATTCTTCCTGGCCAAGACTCCATGGGTAATAGGGGTAAAACCCTCATTTTATCCATATGGACAGTAGTTTTTCTCCCTTTCTCATAGCCTTCCTCTCTCCTAAGGCATCCCAGGGCATCCAAGGCCACTTCCCTCTATTCTATTCCCTCCATATCCCTTAGGCATGTGTGGCTGCGCAGAAGATGCCACAGACAATGCCATGGCATGCAAAAGCCGTGCTCCATAGCGCGCTACAGTGCCGACCGCACTATAGACGCTGCCCAATGGCCGTCCATGACCACCTTGGGCCTCCCCCACATGTCCCCCAAGGCGCCCTCGGTGTCTGTGACACGCCACTTTGTCGGCCCCTTCCTCTCTCCTCCTCCTCTTCGCTCCTCCCACGTGTGCCGAGCACCGCCCGGCTCAGCCTACCCACGATCTCGCACGCATGCCCTCCTCTCTGTCTCTCCCATTGCTTCCACTCGGTGTAGACCAGCCCCAGGAACGCCCCCGAGCAGCCTCGCGAGTCTCCCTCTCCCTCTGACCTCGGCCACGTCCTCCCCCGCACACGGCTCATCGGTGGACTCGTGCCCCCGCTATAAAAAAGGCCTCCAAGACCCCTCTCACCCCTTTGCTCTCTCTCTCTCCTCTCCCAAGTAGCCCCCCTGCATGCTCCGAGGACCTCCCGTACCTCCCACGCTCGGAATCGGGCCGAGAACCGCCGCGGCAACCTCATCGTTGATCTTCGGGTACAAAGCCCTTCTAGCCCCCATTCCTCTCCCGTTGGTCGTCCCTCGCCATGCTGATGCTTTCCCCTCTTCCTCTCGTCCTTTTTGCAGCACATGACAGGCTGCAGGAGCTCGTCGCCAGCGACTCCATCCGCCCCAAGTGCTTCTTCGACCTCCAGAGGAACAGCGGGACGACGCTGAGCTCATCCCCGCCTTCGCCTACCGTCGTCATGCCCTGCACCATCGCCGGTGAGCACGTCGGCCTCCCTGTCGCGAGGTTGGAGATGACAGGCAGGGCCCACCTGTTATCCTCACCTCCCCCTCCTCTCTCGGTCGCTGGCCTTCGGGGCCCAGCGATGAGGTTCGAACGCACGCGCGTGCCGGTTTGCCTGGGCTGGTTGGCCTTTGGGCCGGCCGAGTTGCTGGCCTCCTCCGGCCAGGGCACTGTGCCCGTTTCTTTTTCCTTTTTCATTTTTCTGGAACTTCCAACATTCCCACAATGCAGAATATTATTCCAAATCCAAAAATTCCTTCACCTAAATTCATAAAATAATCCCTAGAATTTAATAGTGCCATTTGTAAAAATGTTTGAAACTATTTTTAGTACTGTTTTATTTTAAAACCTATAATTAGGCACCTTTTTGCCTTTGTTATTTTATTTCTAAAATGTTTTTCACAACAAAAACCTAGGAGAGTATTTTTAGTATGATATTTAGTATTTATCAGGGTAGACTAACATTTTTGTAGTAGGTTAAGTGCTCTGTTTTGTGTGTTGCTTATTTTTATCGTGATTTTATCGCGACGATAGATTGCGTGGTTGACGAAGAAGTTGAACCCGGAGACTTCGAAGACCCCGGAGACCTTGTTGATCCAGGCAAGCAGCCCTTTGACATGATAAGAAACCATTTTATTGCATGTCATATAGCACTTTACTTTCATCATAATTTATCATGTGATGTGGTGTTCCCCTTTCGGTGGGATGCCTCCGTACCATTCCATTGACACTTGCATCGTGCATGTGTGACAGCCCAAGTGTTGTCCCTACCTTATTGGGCATGTATCTTGTATGAACCTTGTTGTCATGAGTTATGAAATGATTTTGCTCCTTGTCATGCCATGTCCTGCTCATGCATTCATGCATCATGCATCATACCATTCATCATGCCACGCCTTGTTTGTGATGTGACCTTGTTGTGGTTGGGTGTGTTCTTGTGTGGTGTGATGTGGTTTGAGTGTAGGTGGTGCAACACTCCTTCTCTTCCCCCTCTCTTAATCTTTTCTATCAACCCAACCTATTAGCCTTTATCTCCATTGCCAACAATCAACATAATTAATTGCTAAATTAATTTGTTTTAAAATGTTGAGGAGATAGCCTATGATATTTCAAGCATGTGAGTGTGGTTCTTTTATTGTTTTGTGCTTTATGATATTGGGGCTTAAATAAATAGGGGCTATTGCTTTTATAAATATTTCAAATTAGTTGCTCTAAAAATCCACTATCTATTTTTATAAATCAGGTCTTAATTTCTTGGTTGCAAAAGTATTTTTGGTTTTGTAAAAATCCTTCTAACCATTTCTGTGGTTTTTTTGAAATGAGTTGATTTTGTTTAAATAAAACCCCCTTCGTTTTTGTTTTGAGAGAGAGGGATCTTGCCTCCTGGGCCTCCTTGCCCGCGGCGGCCCAGTAATGCGTTGCGTAGCCCTTAGTCCCCCCAGGTACACGCGTTCGCCGTTCTCCTGTACGGCGTTCATCGGCAGAGGCCACATCAGTGTCCGTGCCGATTTGATGGCTGGCGGGAGCCCGAGCCAACTATTTGTAGTGTCCCCCGTGCCCTAGGGTTTCTCCTCTCTCGGCTCTGCCCATCTTCTCCCCTCCCCGCCATCGGTAAGTCTCTCCAAGCCCCTCGCCGTCGCCCTGCTCGCCATGCTCCGACAGAGCGCGAGATCGAGCTCGGGGTAGTGTCCCCGCCTTATGTCCTTCCTCCCCGACGCGTGGATCGTGCAAGTGGAGCTCCTGCCGTTGCCCTTATCTTCGCCCGCATCGTCTGCAAGCCGGAAGCGCCATCCTCCTTGCCGGCTTCTTCCTGCAGTTCCCGCGCAATGTCATGCCGGTCTTCTTCGCCTCGTCGACATTTGCGTGCCGCATCTCCGACCCCGTCCTTGCGCCAAGGTAGGGAAGGTACTCCCTTCTCCCACTCCCTGCCTCCTTCAAGCGGCTGGTCGTCCTTAGCTCCCCGCAGCGCCATGTCTTTGGTGTGCTCCCCGCAGCGCCGTCTCTGAATTTGTTCGTTAGAGAGGGAGTAGCTAGTGCTGTCGCGCCATGCGTCCCCTTCGTGCTCCCGCTCGTCTCGTCACGCGCCGCGTCGTTTCCACAGCCCCGCAGTTGATGCTTCGCGCGTGTTCCAATCGCCCCATGTAGGCTCGCGTCGTGTCTGTAGCGAGTCATGTCTTCCTCCATGAGTAGGGAGCTCCACGCTCCCCTGCATCGCATTTTGTTGCCCGTGCTCCACGTAGAAGATGGGAATGGGACCCTACCCCCCCCCCCGCGTCCGCAGCTCCCACCGGTGGTCAACGTCGCCGGAGGGCACCGCTGGAGCTGCCGATGTCGTCATCTTCTTCTCTATCGCAGGGAAGAGGAAGCCGCCTGCTTCTCCCTCTTTATAGCGTTTTGCCCCCACTATGTGAGTGGCCCGAGCGTAGTGTAGTGGTAGCCGAACCATAGGAAGACCACGAAGGCGCGGGTATGATTCCCCCCGCGCCTTTCGTTATTTTTTTTGTGTGGTGTGTGTATGGTTGTGGGTAGGATCCCGTGTGGCCACGGGCCGGATCTGGTGCGGCTATGATGTAGTGTGTGTGTGTGCTAGTGGTGGCAGGATCCTTTGTGGTGGAAGGATCTGGTGTGCTAGTGTTGTGTGTGCATGTATGCTAGTGTGTGTGTGCTAGTGTAGTGTGTGTGGTGTTGAGTGTGTGTATGGCAAGTGGGCCCATGCCCCACTTGTCATGCACTAGTTATTGGTGTGTTTTCTTGTTTTTTAGTGTTAATTAGCTTATTTGAATTTATGATATTTATTCTGAATCTAGACATGCACATTTTTGCACAAGTGTATTTTAAGTAAGTATTCACTTATGTGGAGAGGATGATGTTTTGCTATGTAGTTTGTGGCATGATGCTTCATGTGACCATATGGGTATGATACATGTTTTTGGGGTACAAAACCCAAGGAATCCATTGGTGCTATTGGATTTCAGTTTTGAGCAAGTTTATAAAACTGTCATTTTCTGTTGTGATGCTACTTTGTCATTTTTGCATGATTTAATCCATTCTTGCTTCGGGGCATGTGCCAACATGAAAGTGTTAGTTTTTTATGTCTATTATGCCATGGTATTTTTGTTTGACATGAGAATAACCCATATAAGTGGGAAACTTGCTGCAAGTAGCTAACTTGATGTTACTGTTTTCACCATGCTAAATATTTCCAAGTCTGAGAATCTGCTGTTATTTTTATGCCATGAAGAGTGGTTGGCATCTTGTGATATGTTGACAATTAGCTCATGCTCAGTGCTAGTGTTTTGAAGTAGATGTTGTCTACTACCATCCTGTTAATTTTCATGCCAAGAGGTGTTCTCTAGCACCTTTAACTTCTGCTATCAACGTGCTACCAGATTAACTCAGATTCCAGAAAACTGTTATTTTCACGAAGTCCCAGAAAACTGTTTCATCATGCAAACTTGATAGATTCATGCTTATTGATGTGAGCCTCCTTTACCAATTGTGTACTTGGATAAGTTGATAAGAATGTTATGTATTTTCTGTCAATACCTTGTTTGTGGTGGTAGGATTCCTGTAGCTCAAGTTGTGGGCTGTGTAAGTTGCTATGTTGCTGTTTTGTGGCAGATTGTTTGTTTTATTGTTTTATGACTTGTGAGAGCTATACTCCATGCGAACTTGATATTTGGCTCTATTGTGGTTGGGTTTTCATAGCCTAACCAGTGGCTACCTTGGAATGCCAAGAATTAGACCATGGCCTTGTTGTCTTGTGTTTTGCCTTCGTATCTTGTCGTGAGCGTATCGTGAGAACCGTAACCCCGTTTCTTACGTTATTCATATGCATTTTTATCATTTTTGCATGATGATCCATATTTTCCATGTTCATGCATGTCTAAATAACTTAACATAAGGTTCTATCCAGATTCATTAATAACCAATCCTTTGCATGTGAAACATGACTAGTTAGGATTGCCATGTTAAAACTCTTCACCTAAGCATGCATCATTCTTGCTTGTGCATTGCACCATGGTTGTGTTGTTTATTCTTGCTGTTTCTTTTGGGTAGACGCAGACGTTGAACCTGAGTATGAAGAGCCAGGCGAGTACAACTACTAGGATCCCGCTACTTGTTCCACTAAATAACCAACAGGCAAGATGATCGTACCCGGATCCCGATACTATTTTCGCTTGCTAGTTTCTCGCTCTTATCATTACAATTGCGCTACCTACCACTTGAGTGTCAGCCTCCTAATTGCCATGATAGCCTCTAACCCTCCACATCCTAGCAAACCTTTGATTGGCTAAGTTACCGCTGCTCAGCCCCTCTTATAGCGTTCTTAGTTGCAGGTACAGGATGTTCCATGTGATAACATGGATTTGGCATATCACAATATTAACTGTTATTTAATTTAATGCACATATATATCTTGGTATTCGTGGAAGGCTTGGCCTTTTGCTAGGTGTTTTGTTCTACTGTTACCGCCATAGTTTCTTGTTACCGGTGTTATGTTTCCATACTTTGCGCTCCTAACATGCTCGGGATTGTTATGGGGACCCCCTTGTTTATTCGGTTGAGATTAAAACTTGTCTGGCAAGACACAACTTTGTTACTACATTTTCTTAATAACTTAATAAAATTTGCATACGGCTTTGCAACCCCGTGGATAATTAATCAACCCCCGGGCTAGTGCTCCTCATGAGTGTTGGTCCAAACTAGAGCACCGTGCGGGGCCAACCCGGGGCAACTCAGGAGATTTCTATCAGGCCACCGTACGCTTTGCTTATCCATCGTGTCCTGAGAACGAGATACACGGCTCTTATCGGCTTTGTCGACACGTCGGGTGGTCTTGCTCGATTTGGTTTACCTTTATCGAGTGTCTTGCGTGAGGGCTCTAAATTTCTTCGGGTTATCTCGAGGTGTTAGAATTCATTTGTAGTTGCCTAGGATGATCACGAGATCCGTGGTCAAGGCTATTCCCATGGAGTGTGGTTAATTTGTGATGGACTAGTTGGAGCACCCCTGCAGGGTCAAATCTTTTGGAAAGCCGTGCCCACGGTTATGTGGCAACTTGGATATTTGTTTAACACCCGGTTATAGTAAACTTGAAGTAAACTCTAATAAAATACACCAACTGTGTGAGTAACCGTGATCGTCTCTTCTCGTGAACATGATTTGGGAGAGAACACGGTAGGGTTATGATTGACGTAAGTAAGTGTTCAGGATCTCACAGAGGTCATTCTAGATTCGATCGCTCATCGTAGGCCACTCATATTTATCTTCATGTTACGTAAGTGTAGCCACCATACTTGCTTAGTGCTGCTGCAAAGTAAACACATACCCCTTCCCAACCTTAAGCTTGAATAGTTTTGGTACCCGGGCGAATGATTGCTGAGTCCTTGTGGCTCACAGATTACTACCACACTCCAGGTACATGTACAGAGGAGTACGTGCTGGATAATCTGACGCAGCTCTAGTGGGAGTATGACGAGGAAAGAGGCAGGATGTACGTGACTTACCCGGATGAGTAGAGGACCATGGTCATGATCTTTCGGATAGCGAGGTAGTATATTTTGCATCTGTTTTATCATTTGATTTCGTCCGTAGTCGGACCCTGTCTTCATCTTGATGTTTGAACTCTGTGTGGCCTCGTAATTTAGTATGTGGCGAGTGTAAGCCAACTTGTATACTCATCTCTCCTGTAATGTACCATGCAATGATACTATACTTGCGAATGACTAGATGCGCCTCTATTCCTTGCGAGGCCCTCATGCCTTAATATGGATAGGTGCGCATCTTGGGCGTGACAGCATGACCCTACCACCTTATGAGGGTTGTGCGGGTCGGTGTATTTAGGATGCTAGTAGATGCTACGCAAGTGGGATCGGGATTTATGCATAGTAATGGGAGGAAAGAAGTTATTTCAAAGAATTTTCGAAAACCCCGTCGGGTGCCACTAATGCCCGAGGGAGATGATGAGAAGATGGGTGACCACTTGAGAAAGAAGTGGTGTGCCGGAGCAAGTTGAGATTGTGTTTTCGAAAACGGATTAGATTTAAGATTTGTCAACCGTGCCAACCTTACATGCGCAACCACGATACCCCTTATGGGATGGGGCTTTGCTGATTACCTTGGTGATTACTCGCAAGGAGCCTGCATTACTAGTGGCGGGAGTGGCGTGGTCACTCTCGATACGGGGTCATACCGGTATGTACGATCATGCGATGTCTTCATAGGCACCGGGCTCACCGTTGGTCCCCTCATGGATGGTATGATTAGAGCAAGGCTTGTTTGATGTACATCATGAGGGGTGGGCACCAATTGAGTGGACTCTTTGTTTAGTATTGCTAGGGGAAAGGCATTGTTCGGGTGCTTACCTCGCGTATGTTATATACCACGAGTCGTGGATGACACAGAAGTTCCCCGAGTCTTGTGGGTAAAGTGTGCAACCTCTGCAGAGTATAAAACTATTCGAATAGGCGTGTCCACGGTCAAGGACAGTTGGGTGGTGCTGCTTAAACTACGTCCGGATGTTTTCGTAAAATTTGGTGTGAGTATGGATGTGATGGTGACAAGAGGTCACATGAGCTAAGTCCGATGACTTAGTGTGAGGATTGGACTAAGTCCGATGACTTTGCGTGATGTGTGAACATGAGATATTCAACCAATTCTTATGATGATATTGATATCATGATCATATGGATACTTGCTTATTGTTGATGCATGCTACGAGTTACTTGATCATGACATTTGGATTCAAAATTAGCTTTCCGAAAAGTTACCTACTTAGTGCTATACCATGCGTCATTATTACCTTGTTCCACAACTTGGGTTGCTTGCGAGTACATCCAAAGTACTCATTGGCTTGCCACTGGTTATTTAATTGGCCAGGCATGGAAGAACAGGAGTATGTTGAACAGTTCATTGGAGACGAACATGCGAACTAGGACACTTCCCAGTCAGAATGCCTGTAGGTTAAGGCAGATGGCATGGGTTCATGCTTTCGACCAACATTTCCACTACTTGTTCTAGTTTAAGTGTTTTGGCCCGTGTGGCCCTATCTATGTAAGACTAAGACCTCCGTGGTCATTATTTGTGTAAGACGTTAAGTGTGGATTTAAGACTCTTGTTATTCAGCTTCTGTGTGTTCAATGAGCATTGATCTCTGGGATTACTGTACACGTGCATTCGGTGATCACGACTTATGAGTCGGGGTCCCCATAGAGCTGGTATCAGAGCCATCCTGACTGTAGGAAGCCCTTAGTTAGCATGGACGTTAGACAGGATAAAAGTCGTTTTTAAAACTACACCTAGCATTGGAACTTAGGAACTCTGCACTATTTGCCTCTCCTATGCTTCACACAACACTTTGCTGACTCTCCTCCTTTCAAAACCTTTGTAGATAGTTGTCGTACCCGAAGCCTTCCTAACATCTAGCTTTCCCTTACTCCTTGGGGATAGCCTGGAGAAGTGCTAGTTTCGCCAACAACCCATTTTCTGCTACCACGAGCACTGGGTCGATGCCGTCACAAAGGAGTACCACGTAGATGTGGTCATGAAGGCAAACGACTCCTCGACCAGTTGGTTCTTTGAAGGACCACGGATGGAGACCATGATGTTTTCCGTCGAAATAGCTGCACGCAAGGCACTCCTGCACCTTCGAGACATCATTCTAGAGATGGCTGACGAGCCACCTACTCGCTACCTTCCCTTAAGGAAGGATGACTTTGGCGAGAGTTGGACGCTGATTCCGACCAAGGAAGATGGCACACCACTCAGGTTCCAGACCTATTTCAGCCTCTCTACCGATAGTTTGGTTCACAACTTGATGAAGGAGTCCGTGAAGCTTCGCGAGGAACTTCGCCACACCCGAGAGCTACTTCGACAAGCCAAGACGAAGCCAGACAAGATCAAGAAGGATGGAGCCCCTGATGGACGACCGGCTGTCGCTTATCGAGGAGGAGTACCCTCAGCTAGTGATGCACCTACGCTTAGTCATCGCATGAGTGCGAAGGAGTGCCATGAGCTCTTCACCGACCCGCCTGCAAAGCGTCATCGGGATGGACCTCCTTGTTCCCCGACCCCTTCGACCATGAACGATGCCCGTTCAGATGATGAATAGGAGGAAGACCCAGAGGAGCGTGACTACGAGATCGAGCACTCCACCACCTGAGTCCGAGAACCGCTAGGGTAGGATCAGTCATGTATCCCTCATGCGAAGTCGAGTCCGTGTAATGGTTCATATGAAACCATGTGTGCTTGTTGTTTGTAATGTTGTTTGTGTTCCGATGTAGGTCGCGCTTTTGCCCTAGGCAACATGTAAGAGACTCCATCATCTATCTTAATATATGTTGGTCTTTCGACCTTTGTTTCAACACACTTGCACTTGACCGACCCCCTTAGGCACGCTTTACCATTATGGCTTATCCTCTTGTCAATCCTAGTTGTTTGACTTGGCTGCTCCAAACAGGATGGTGACTGCTACCCGCAACAACTCCTTCACCAACCTTGAAGCCAACAACTCAAGGCAACAACAGGGTGCTGGTGGGGCTGCTCACGCTGGAGGACACCAGGAGCAACCACAAGGCGTTATTCCCCCGCCACCACCTCCACCGGAGAATATGACCATAGCTTAGTTTCTCCAAGTTCTCCGGGATGAGCGCCAAGCCAACAATGCTTCTATCCAGCATATGGCTTAGGCCCTTGTGAACAACCAGCAGCAAGGCAGGAATAGCAATGGTCACTCCACGCTGTCTAAGTTCATGAGGAACTCACCCCCAACCTTCACCGAGACTGCTGAACCATTGGATGCTGATGACTGGATCCGCACCATCGAGGACCTCCTTGCATTGGTCAACTGCAATGAGAATCATGAGAAGGTGCTTTATGCCTCTCACTGCTTTGGAGGTACCGCACAAGCTTGGTGGGATGGATTCAAGGTCATGCAACGGGAACATGTGATCACGTGGAATGACTTCAAGGAAGGATTCCGCACTGCCCATATTCCTTCTGGAATCATGGATATCAAGAAGAGAGAATTCCAAGCGTTGAAGCAAGGAAGTGGCTCTATGAAGGAGTACTTGCAGAAGTTCAACCTACTGTCAAGGTATGCACCTGAAGATGTCAGCACGGAGGCTGCCAATTAGGAGCGCTTCATGGAAGGACTCCAATAGGTCCTGTAGTATCAGCTCATCATCTGCGACTGATGCACTTTCTTCGACTTGGTGAACAAGGCCCTCATGCTAGAAGACAAGTGTCGTGCCATTGACGACACTCGCAAGCGCAAGATGATCAGCAAGGGAAGCTCAAGCAACCAGAAGCCCGACCCCTCGCAGCCGGCCCCAGCCAAGCTAACCTATCAGCCGCAACAGGCTAGACCTCCTTCACCTCGTCTGAGCTACCAGCCTCAGCAGTATGCCAATTCCAGGCCAGCTTACAACAACAACCCCAATAACAACAACGGTGGCAGAAACTTCAACAACAACCTTGGGCAAGTCACTTGCTTTGGATGTGTCCAGCCAGGACACATCTCTAGGTTGTGTCCCAACAAGAAGCCAGATGCACCGCGTCCCAATGCGCCAGCTCAAGGTCAAGCCCGTGGAGCACCCCGCAACCAGCACAACAATGGCAAGGGTCGTGTGAATCACATCACCGTAGAGGAAGCCCAGGAAGACCCAGACGTCCTACTAGGTATGTTCCTCGTCAACTCAACCCCAGCAACCGTATTGTTTGTTTGTGGAGCTTCACATTCTTTTGTCACCCAAAAGTTTGCACTAGAGAGTGGCATGGAACCTACACCCCTGGGTATTCGTATGTTGATACAAATCCCCGGTTCAGTTATGAAGTTTGGGATAGGGTGTAAGGGAGTGAAGATTCAAATCAACGGGATAGACTTCCTAGCAGACCTTATAGTTCTGGATTGACCCGGCTTGGACGTCATCCTTGGCATGAATTGGTTGACCAAGCACCAAGGCTTGTTGGACTATGCCAAGAGGATTGTCACCATGACCAATAGCCAAGGAGTGGAAGTCAACTATGTTCCCAACCCTACCTTCACTCAAGCCCCGCAGGCTAACTGTCTGTCGGGAGTTGAGTTGGATCAAGTGCTAGTAGTATGTGAGTACCTAGATGTGTTTCCTGATGAGCTGCCCGGAATGCCTCCTGACCGCGACGTTGAGTTCGTCATTGAGCTTATGCCCGGATCAAGGCCCATCTATAAGAAGGCCTACATGATGGGATCCGAAGAATTGGTTGAGTTGAAGAAGCAACTAGCAGAACATCTCAGAAAAGGATTTATTCGCCCTAGTGCCTCTCCTTGGGGATCGCCTGTTGTATTTGTGTCAAAGAGGGACGAGACTATCAGACTCTGTGTCGATTACCATTCTCTCCATGAAGTCACAATAAAGAATAAGTACCCACTCCCCAAGATTGAAGACCTGTTTGATCAGTTGAATGGAGCCAAGGTGTTCTCCAAGATCGATCTCAGGTCTGGGTACTATCAGCTAAAGATCAGACCCCAAGACATTTCGAAGATGACATTTGTAACCCGGTATGGCCTGTATGAGTACACGGTCATGTCATTCGGGTTAACCAATGCCCCTGCCTACTTCATGTACCTCATGAATAAAGTCTTCATGGAGTATTTGGACAAGTTCGTTGTCATCTTCATTGATGACATACTTGTCTTCTCCAAGTCTGAGGAAGAACATGAGAAACACTTGAGGTTGGTCCTAGAGAAGCTTCGAGAGCACCATATTTATGCCAAGTTTAGAAAGTGTGAATTATGGCTACATGAAGATGGATTCTTGGGTCATGTGTTGACTGCAGAAGGATTATTCGTGGATCCTGCCAAGATTGAAGCCGTGACTGAGTGGCAAACACCAACCAAAGTGAAGGAAGTCAGGAGCTTCCTCGGACTCGCGGGTTATTACCACAAGCTTGTGGAAGGGTTCTCAAGCATTGCCCGACCCATGACACATCTTTTGAAGAAGGACAAGAAGTTCGAATGGACAGCTAAGTGCGAGGAAAGCTTCCAGGAGCTCAAGAAAAGATTGACCATAGCAACAGTTTTGGTCACCCCTAATATTCACAAGGAGTTTGTGATATATTGTGATGCATCAAGAACCGGACTTGGAGGCGCTCTGATGCAAGAAAGCAGAGTCATGGTATATCTATCCAGACAGCTACGACCCCATGAAGATAACTACGGAACTCATGATCATGAGTTGGCAACCGTGGTTCATGCCTTGAAGACATAGTGACATTACCTTCTGGGAAGCGATGTGAGATATTCACGGACCACAAGAGTTTGAAGTATATCTTCACTCAACGGGAATTGAACATGAGGCAGTGAAGATGGTTGGAATTAATCAAGGATTATGACCTTAGTGTTCAATACCACCCCGGAAAGACCAATGTGGTAGCAGATGCCTTAAGCGGAAAGGCTTGTTCCTTGAATGCTATGATTAAGGAAAGCCTACCCGCCCTGTATGAGGAGCTTGAGAGCTTCAGCTTGCAACTGGTTACACCAGGATTCCTTGCCTACCTTGAAGCAAAGCCTACCTTGATGGATGATATCAAAGAAGCCCAGAAAGGACACGAGAGCATTGAAGGCATCAAGAGGAATATTAAGGCACGCAAGGCCCCAAGATTCTCGATGGATGAACAAGGAGTTGTATGGTTCAGGAATCGCATCTACGTACCTAACAAAGAAGATATCAAGAACCTGATCTTGCAAGAAGCTCATGACATTCCATACTCCATCCAACTTGGAGGAACCAAGATGTATCAGGACCTCAAGGCAAGATTCTGGTGGCATGGCATGAAATGGGAAATAGGCACTTTTGTCGCCAAGTGTGACATATGCCAGAGAGTCAAAGCTAAGCATCAGCGACCCGCTGGACTATTGCAACCTCTCAAAGTGCCTGAATGGAAGTGGGATAAAGTCTTGATGGATTTCATCACCGGTTTACAAAGGTCAAACAAAGGACATGACTCCATCTGGGTCATTGTTGATCACCTAACCAAGGTAGCCCACTTCATCCGCGTCATAACCACCTACGATGGAAGCCATCTCGCAAACCTCTACATCAACCGCATCGTGAGTCTTCATGGAGTTCCAAAGGAGATCATGTCGGATTGAGGAACCCAGTTCACCTCAAGATTCTTGAAGAAGTTTCAAGAAGCTATGGGAACCAAGCTCTCCTTCAGCACTGCTATTCACCCTCAGACCGGTGGGCAAACGGAATGAGTAAATCAGATACTTGAAGATATGCTCTGTGCTTGTGTTTTGGCGTATGGAGCCAAGTGGGAAGATTACCTACCATTTGCTGAGTTATCCTACAACAGCAGCTATCAGTCAAGTCTTTAGATGGCACCATTTGAGGTGTTGTATGGACGCAAGTGTTGTACTCCCCTCAACTGGTCAGAGACCAGAGAAGGATTAGGACATCCTCCGCGAAGCCGAAGAGCAAGTTCAACTTGTCCGAGAGCGCCTTGAGACCGCCAAGTCAAGACAAAAGAACCACGCCGACTCTCACCGCCAAGAACTGAACCTCAACGTCGGAGATTATGTCTACCTCCGTGTCACGCCTCTCAAAGGAACCAAGCGTTTCCATGTCAAAGGGAAGCTTGCACCAAGATTCATCGGCCCCTTCAAGTTCACCGCAAGATGAGGAAAAGTTGCCTATCAACTGGAGTTACCTCCCAAACTGTCGGATGTGCACAACATCTTCCATGTGTCACAACTCTGGAAGTGTCTACAAGTTCCCAACCGCCCTGACCTCTAAAAGGATATCGACCATCAAGCCATCGATCTTTGGCCAGATCTCACTTATCGTTAGAGGGCAGTTCGCATTTTGGATGAAGCTGAGCGCTGCACCCGAAGCCGCACCATCAGGTACTTGAAGGTTCAAGGGAGCAACCACACTGAAGCTGAAGGAACCTGGGAGCGTGAAGATTATCTTAGATTGGAGTTCCCTTATCTTTTTAGCGATTAGCCTAGGAATCTCAGGCACAAGATTCTTGTAAGGGGGGAAGGTCTGTCACACCCTATGTTTGTAGCACATTGTTATGTTTGGGTTTATAAAATTTGGAGCCAACTAAAACTTTTTCATAGTACTTGTGCTTGTTTGCTATGTTGTTTGCTTGCTTGATGATTGTGTTATTTGTCACTACTAGGTTCTATTACACTTCATATTCATCTTCCTTGTTCCAAACCTCTTGCCTAATGATCACGCCATGTGAATAGTGCCCAAAACTATTTTCATCAAATTTTGTTTTAACCAAAAATGATTTGTTCAAATTAGGTTTTCAAAACCCCCTGAAATGAGGTTTGCATTGCAAGTCTTCAAATTAGGTGGAACCTTCTTTTCCCAAGGCTTTATTTCAAACCTACTATATATATGACTTCTCAAAACCACCAAATATTATTTTTAAAGATTATTTTCATATTTTATTTAAAGGCTTTTTCTAAAGGCAAAATGGTTTTTCAAACCATCCCAAAACCATTCCTGTCCAGGATCAAATTTGAGCAACTTTACATTGTGAAGTGTCTCCCCTTGTCCTCAAACTTTGTGGGCACGCTCTAATGACCAAATAGTGATGATACACTAAGTGGTGAATCGAGGGTAAAATCCTAGCATCATTGGATCTACAGAAATCTGATTCTACTAATTTGTAGGGTTTATCAAATTTCCATTGTCAACTTTTCCCACTTGATCTCAAACTTGGTGAATCCTATCATTTCTACCTAGCCTTTGAACGTGGTAGGTCTCCCAGTAAGATGGTAACATCTTATTTCCCAAAACACCACCAAACACCTTCTGGTGATTTGGTAAAACCCCCATTTTCACCCTCTTCTCTTTTACCCTTGCCACCAGCTTCTTACCACAACCCCTCTGGGTTACTGGCTACGTCCAGTAATTCTTCCTAGCCAAGAATCTATGGGTAAGAGGGGTAAAACCCTCATTTTACCCCTCTGGACAGTAGTTTTTCTCCCTTTCTCCCAGCCTTCCTTCTTACCTAAGGCATCCCAGGGCATCCAACACCACTTCGCTCTATTATATTCCCTCCCATATCCCCTATGCGTGTGTGGCCGCACAGAATATGCCACGGACAATGCCATGGCATGCAAAAGCCACGCTCTAGAGCGTGCTATAGTGCCGACCGCACTATAGCCACTGCCCAATGGCCATCCCTGACCACCTTGGGCCTCCCCCATGTGTCCCCTGAGGCACCCTCGGCGTCCGTGACACGCCACTCTGTCGGCCCCCTCCTCTCTCCTCCTCCTCCCTCCTCCCTCCTCCCGCGCGCACTGAGCGCCGCCCGGCTCGGCCAACCCACGATCTCGCACGCGCGCCCTCCTCTCTCTCTCCCATTGCTTCCACTCGGTGTAGACCAGCCCCAGGAACGCCCCCGAGCAGCCCCACGAGTCTCCATCTCCCTCTGGCCTCGGCCACGTCCTCCCCCGCGCACGGTTCGTCGGTGGACTTGTGCCCCTGCTATAAAAAGGCCTCCGAGACCCCTCTCTCCCCTCTGCTCTCTCTCTCCTCTCCCAATAGCCCCCTTGCTCTCCGAGGACCTCCCGTAGCTCCTGCGCTCGGAATCGGGCCGAGGACCGCCGCGACAACCTCATCGTCGATCTCCGTGCTGATGCTTCCCCTCTTCCTCCCGTCCTTTTTGTAGCACGGGACGGCCCTGGTGACCCCTTCCCGAAGTGCCCTCCACCACAGGAGCTTGTCGTTGGCGACTCCGTCCGCCCCAAGTGCTCCTTCGACCTCTAGAGGAACAGCGGGACGATGCTAAGCTCAACCCCGCCTTCGCCTGTCGTCGTCGTTCCCTGCATCATCGCCGATGAGCACGCCGGCCTCCGTGTCGCGAGGTTGGAGATGATAGGCTGGGCCCGCCTATCATCCTCACCTCCCCCTCCTCTCTCTGTCGCTGGCCTTTGGGGCCCAACCGTCAGGTCCGAACATGCACGCGCGCGCCGGTTCGCCTGGGCTGGTTGGCCTCTGGGTCGGCCGAGTTCCTGGCCTCCTCCGGCTAGGGCATTGTGCCTGTTTCTTTTTCCTTTTTCATTTTTCCTGCAACTTCCAAAATTCCTACAGTGTAGAATATTATGCCAAATCCAAAAATTTCTTCACCTAAATTCATAAAATAATCTCTAGAATTTAATAGTGCCATTTGTAAAAATGTTTGAAACTATTTTTAGTACTGTTTTATTTTAAAACCTATAATTAGGCACCTTTTTGCCTCTGTTATTTTATTTCTAAAATGTTTTTCACAACAAAAACCTAGGAGAATATTTTTAGTATGATATTTAGTATTTATCAGGGTAGGCTAACATTTTTTGTAGTAGTTTGAGTGTTGTGTTTTGTGTGTTGCTTATTTTATCGCGACGATAGATTGCGCGGTTGACGAAGCATTTGAACCCGACTACTTCGAAGACCCCGGAGACCTTGTTGAGCCAGGCAAGCAGCCCTTTGACCATGATAAGAAACCATTTTATGGCATGTCATATAGCACTTTACTTTCATCATAATTGATCATGTGATGTTGTGTTCCCCTTTCGGTGGGATGCCTCCGTACCTTTCCATTGACACTTGGATCGTGCATGACCCTACCACCTTACGAGGGTTGTGCCGGTGGGTGTAGTTAGGATGCTAGTAGATGCGACGCTAGTGGGATCAGGATTTATGCATAGTAATGGGAGGAAAGAAGTGATTTCAAAGACTTTTCAAAAACACCGTCGGGTGCCACTAATGCCTGAGAGAGATGTTGAGAAGATGGGTGACCACTTGCGAAAGAAGTGGTGTGCCGGAGCAAGTTGAGATTGTGTTTTTGAAAACGGATTAGATTTAAGATTTGGCGACCATCCCAACCTTACATGCGCAACGACGATACCCCTTATGGGACGGGGCTTTATTGATTACCTTGGTGGGTACTGGCAAGGAGCCCGCATTACTAGTGGCAGGAGTGGCGTGGTCACTCTCGATACGGGGTCATACCGGTATGTACAATCATGCTTTGTCATTACAGGCACCGGGCACACCGTTGGTCCCCTCATGGATGGTACGATTAGAGCGAGGCTCGTGTGATGTACATCGTGAGGGATGGGCAACAATCGAGTGGACTCTTTGTTTAGTATCGCGAGGGGAAAGGCATTGTTCGGGTGCTTACCTCAGGTATGTTATATACCGCGAGTCGTGGATGACACGGAAGTTCCCCAAGTCTTCTGGGTAAAGTGTGCAACATCTGCAGAGTATAAAACTATTCGAATAGCCATGTCCATGGTCAAGGACAGTTGGGTGGTGCTGCTTAAACTACGTCCGGATGTTTTCGTGAAATTTGGTGTGAGTATGGATGCGAGGGTGACAAGAGGTCACATGAGCTAAGTTCGATGACTTAGTGTGTGGATCGGAATAAGTCCGATGACTTAGCGTGATGAGTGAACATGAGATGTTCAACCAATTCTTATGATGATATCGATATCATGATCATATGGATACTTGCTTATTGTTGATGCATGCTACGAGTTACTTGATCATGACATTTGCATTCAAAATTAGCTTTCCACAAATTTACCTACTTAGTGCTATACCATTCATCATTATTACCTTGTTCCACAACTTGGGTTGCTTGCGAGTACATTCAAAGTACTCACTGGCTTGCCACTGGCTATTTAATTGGCCAGGCATGGAAGAACGGGAGTATGTTGTAGAGTTTGTTGGAGACGAACATGCGAACTAGGACGCTTCCCTGTCAGAATGCCTGTAGGTTAAGGCACATGGCTTGGGTTCATGCTTTCGACCAAGATTTCCGCTTCTTGTTCTAGTTTAAGTGTTTTAGCCCGTGTGGCCCTATCTATGTAAGGCTAAGACCTTCGTGGTTATGATTTGTGTAAGACGTTAAGTGTGGATGTAAGACTCTTGTTATTCAGCTTCTATGTGTTCAATGAGCATTGATCTTTGTGATCACTGTACACGTGCATTCAGTGATCACGACTTATGAGTCGGGGTCCCCACAAACATATACCAAAATGAGTGTCATTCCAAAATATGAAATTATACACGGTTCGTCTGGCCTTTTTATACATTAATTGACTTTTATATGCATTATTTAACATGCATAATTCAAATTTGAACTACACTCACAAGGTACGGTACATCAAAATGGGTTGAAAATCATATAACTGTGCATGCATCTTTAGGATCCCATGCAAGATATGGGAATGAGTTTCAAACATTGCGCGGTCTTGGCTCGACCACACAAACATTGAGAAATACGGGTTTTAAATCATGTGTATATCAAAAACTCATCGGAAAATTCATGAAACTTGGCGTGGTGTCATGACATGCATGGCTCATATGTGCCCTGGTAAAATAATGTCCAATTTGGGACAAGTTTTGGCACAAGCCCCTCACAAATCAGAGCTTGTCACGAGAAGCTTTGTTGTTTCGATATGGAATGTGCCACCTTGCGTGGGCGAATCGACATCCGCTTCCACTTCTCGTCTTGAATTATTTCTATAGGCAACATATACCAAAAGGAGAGTGTCGCTCCAAAATATGAAATTATATATGGTACTGTTGGCCTTTTACAAATTAATTGACTCTTATATGCATTATTTAATGTGCATAATTCAGATATGAAGTACAATTACAAGGCCATGCATCAACATGGGTTGAAAATCATATAGGTGTGCATGCATATTTAGGATCACATGGAAGATATGTGAATGAATTTCAAACATATCATGGTCTTGACTCGGTCACACAAACATTGAGAAACTCGGGTTTTAAATCATGTGTAAATCAAAAACTCATCAGAAAATTCATGAAAGTGGGCATGGTTTCATGACATGCATGGCTCATCTGTTCGATGGTAAAATAATGTCCAATTTGGGACAAGTTTTGGCACAAGCCTCTCACAAACGACATCATCTCACGGGAAGCTTTGTTGTTCCGATATGGAATGTGTCACCTTACGTGGGCGAATTTATATCCGCTCCCTCTTCTCGTCTTGAACTACTTATATAGGGAACATATACCAAAATGAGAGTGTTGTGCCAAAATATGAAATTATACATGGTTCATTTGGCCTTTTTATAGATTAATTGATTTTTATATGCATTATTTAATATGCATACTTCAAATTTGAACTACAATCACATGGTCTGGTGCATCAAAATGGGTTGAAAAACATATTAGTGTGCATGCATCTTTAGGTCCCATCCAAGATATGGGAATGAATTTCAAACATCTCGTGGTCTTGGCTCGGCCACAAAAACATTGAGAAACTTTGGTGTTAAATCATGTAAATCAAAAACTCGTCCGAAGATTCATGAAACTTGGCATGGTGTCATGAACATGGCACATAAAGGCATCATAACATTTTGTCTTCCTATTTGAGACTCGTTTTTGAATATATATTTTCTTTTAGAGCCAACATTGAGAATATTACGTTAAATTATATTAGATCTTGAACTCACAAATAAATTCAAGAAATTTGGCATGGCGTCATGATATACACAAATATGATGTGGTATTTTTCATGTCATTAATAGCAAACAAAAGCTTTTTGGAACGAAGAACTGTCACGTTTCTATGCAAACGGTTGAATTATTTTCAAACCGTGGGCATTCTACTACCCTTACATGCTGCCAAGCATCAAACTCTTTTATTGGCTAGGGCTTAGGAGGTGCCATGCGAGCAGCTGCTTGAGTTGACTGGAGGCGTGCGAGCTGGCATCCGCTGCGTAGGATCAACGGGAGGCGTGTGGGCAGTACGCCACAGGCTCACCAGGAAGCAAGCCCTTTGACCTCCGTATCTGCCTCCTTGCTTCAAACATGTCCATCAATGGTTCTCAAGCCGATGTTTAATAGGCGGCTTTATTGCCCACTCACTCACAATCCTCTATATTTCTTCACCTCCTATTCCATCCATCATTCAGAACTCCACGACGACCTATGCCATGGTGCACAAGGATCATACGGCACTAGTCTTCTGGTTTGGTGAAGTTGACACCGAGCCGGAAGAGATAGAACATAAAGACGAATGGAACACCATGGACATGGCCCTGGAGGACATGCATGCCGCAGCGGATGCTGCCTCAACGCACTCGCCTACAACCATTACCGCGCCCGTGCCAGCAACCATCCCCATGGCATTGACAGGCTGGCCACCCAGCATCATCGCAATACTAGAAACCGCGGGCGTCAGGGAGGTCCCTATGGCCCCACGCGAGCTCGTGTACGTGCAAGGGATAGCTCCTCCTCCTGCCCCAGTGCTCGTGCGCACCCCTGCACGTGTCACGCCAGTCATAGTGCGTGTGCCCGCACCCACGGCGCCCGACCCTATGCACGCGCCTGCACCCACCACGCTCGTGCCCGTACGCGCACCTGCACCCGTCATGGCCCCTCGAGGGGATTGGGCCGTCGTCGTTGAGAGCTTCCTCGCAGCACTGCTAGTCGCCACCACCCGGCCCTTTGAATTTCAAAGATCTCGTGGTCTTGGCTGGGCCACAAAATCATTGAGAAACTCAGGTGTTAAATCATGTAAATCAAAAACTCGTTCGAAGATTCATGAAACTTGCCATGGTGTCATGAACATGGCACATAAAGGCGCCATAGCATTTTGTTTTCCTATTTGTGACTCGTTTTTTGAATATATATGTTCTTTTAGAGCCAACATTGAGAATATTATGTTAAATTATAGTAAGTCTAGAACTCACAAAAAATTCAAGAAATTGGGCATGGCGTCATGATATACACAAATATGATGTGGTATTTTTCATGTCATTAGTAGCGAACAAAAGCTTTTTGGAACAAAGAATTGTCATGTTTCTATGCAAACGGTTGCATTATTTTCAAACCGTGGGAATTCTACTACCCTTACATGCTGCCAAGAGTCATACTCTTTTATTGTGTAGGGCTTAGGAGGTGTCGTGTGAGCAGCTGCTTGAGTTGACAGGAGGCGTGCGAGCTGGCCTCCGCCGCGCAGGATCAACGGGAGGCGTGCGGGCAGTACGCCGTAGGCTCACCAGGAAGCGAGCCCTTTGACCTCCATACCTACCTCCTTGCTTCCAACATGTCCATCAATGGTGCTCAAGCCGCTGTTTAATAGGCAGATTTATTACCCACTCACTCACAATCCTCTATATATCTTTATCTCCCATTCCCTCCATCATTCAGAACTCCACGACGACCTACGCCATGGTGCAGAAGGATCATATGCCACTAGTCTTCCGGTTTGGTGAAGTTGACACCAAGCCGGAAGAGACAGAACATAAAGACGAATGGGACACCATGGACATGGCCCTGGAAGACTTGCATACCACAACGGATGCTGCCCCAACGCACTCTCCTGCAACCATTACCACGCCCGTGCTAGGAACCATCCCGATGGCATTGACAGGCTGGCCACCCACCATCATCACATCACGAGAAACCGCGGGTGTCAGGGAGGTCCCTGCGGCCCCGCGCGAGGTCGTGTACATGCAAGCGACAGCTCCTCCTCCTACCTCGGTGCTCGTGTGCGCCCTACACACGCCATGCCTATCCCAGTGCACGTTCCCCCACCCACGATGCCCGACCCGATGCACGCACCTGCACCCACCGTGCTTGTCCTCATCCGCATGCCTGCACTCGTCACGGCCCCTTCAGGCGATTGATCCGCCACCATTGATAGCTTCCTCGCTGCATCGCTACTCGCCACCAACCGACCCCGTGCCCGTCGATCACGCAAGTAGCGGCTCTTTGATTGTGAAGTCCGTAATATTCTGGTCTAATTTGAAGAACTGTACAACTACTCCCTGGAGAACGAGAATGTCGTCGCAACTAGTTTTCTTTATATTGTATCTCAATTGTATGAATTTAAAGTGAAAGCTTGACTGGATGAAATCTATGGTCTGAATTCACATAGCAAACAAAAAACCATCATAGTTTTATCAGAATAAACACGCATCGCAAATGGTTCAGCTCAATAGGTGTTTGCAAATTGACAGCTATCTTTTCGTTTCCCATATGCCAAGTCAAAATATTGGTGTGAAGGATTGGTGCAATGCATCATCACAAATGTTTCTCGAAAATGATCCGTGTGCCTGACATGGCTTGAGACTACGTCGGTATGTCCCCAAAGAGGAAGGGATGATGCAACACAGCTATGGTAAGTATTTCCCTCAGTTATGAAACCAAGGTTACGAAACCAGTAGGAGAACCAAGCAACACTATGTAAACGGTACCTGCACACAAAGAACAAATACTTGCAACCCGACGCATAAGAGAGGTTGTCAATCTCTCCACGATAAAAATAGATTGGTTTGTATGAGATCAGATAAATAGATCATGCAAGAAGACAAAATAAAAGATGCAGATAAAAAGTGCAACAAGGTATTTTTGGGTTTCTAGAATAATAGATTTGAAAGCAAATGCGGAAAAAATAGCTCGGAAAGCATTATGTTAAAAGATAGACCCAAGGTCATAGATTTCATTAGTGGCTTCTCTCAAGTGTATAGGACAAGGTGGGTAAACAAATTACTATTGGGCAATTGAAGGAAAATCAAATAATCATGACGATATCCAAGGCAATGATCATTATATAGGCATCGCGTCCAAGATTAGTAGACCGAAACGATTATGCATCTACTACTATTACTCCACACGTCGACCACTATCCAGCATGCATCTAGTCTATTAAGTTCATGGGGAAACGGAGAATTCAATAAGAATGATGACATGATGTAGACTAGATATATTCATGTAGGAATAGACCCCATCTTGTTTTCCTTAATAGCAACGATACATGTGTGCCTCGCTGCCCCTTCTATCACTAGAAGAGGACACCGCAAGATCGAACCAATCACAAAGCACCTCTTCCCATGGAAAGAAAAATCGATCTAGTTGGCCTAACTAAACCAAAGATTCAAAGAAGAAATACGAGGCTATAAATAATCATGCATATAAGAGATCAAACAAGAACCAAATAATATTTACGGATCCAAACTGATCATGAACTCAAACTTCATCGGATACCAACAAACACACCGCAAAAAGTCATTACATCAAATACGAGGAAGCCTTCTACCTACTGCCTACGGAACCGTAGGTCTATGGCGGACTACTCATGTATCATTGGAGAGGCACCAATGAGGATGATGAACCCCTCCGTGATGGTGTTTGATTTGATCTCGTGGTTCTGGAACTTGCGGTGGATGGAATTGTTTTTCATCGACTCCCCTTTGGCCCTACAAACTACCAGGCCATGTCAGGGGCCTCCGGCATGCTCTGGTGTCTTGTGTGCCCTACGGTCCTCCTCTCGGGTGCTTCCTTGACTCACAAGTTGTGTTCTTGTCCAAAAACATATCCAAAAAGTTTCATGGCAATTCGACTTCGTTTGGTACTAATATTTTGTGATGTAAAAAACAAGCAAAAAACAACAACTGGCACTTTGCACTATGTCAATAGGTTAGTCCCAAAAATGCTATAAAGTTGCTATAAAATGATTTTAAACATCCAAGAATGATTATATAATAGCATGGAACAATAAAAAATTATATATACGTTGCCGATGTATCAGTGCCTAGTATAGACAATCCGGGAAGATTTGCATCTCTCATATTGGGTAAATTGCCATGTGTAAAATCGAAAACATTGGCATTTGTCGATCTAGTAACGCTGGTATTTTTCAACATTGTAGCACTAGCATTTGTCAAATTTTGCCGGCAAAAATCACCATTAGGGTGTAATTTTGCAATTGAATTCACGAAACATGGATTTCATTCATACATGGTCTTTGTACAATACAGTTCAACTTGACAGATGAACCGAACAAACGTTTCCCCAATTGTTGCCTACCACGTACTGAAATATCTAGTTCAACTATTATACTAGCTAATTTAAAGTACGTTTTACAGTTCAACTATATCTATAGTTAGATGAAATGACAAAATAGCACCTAAATACTAGCACTATATTTTAAAAATATCTGAGAAAATTTGGAGGAACTCAGTGGACTTATATTTTCCATATATATGAGTTTCAACCCAAGGGCATGATCATATCAAGCTTTTGGAATATTTCTATAAGAAATATTCTCAATAAATACTCAATAAATCCCCTCAAAACCCATTCTATTCAAACCAAGATTTTGGAACATTTCTATAAGAAATATTCTCAATAAATTCTTGGAAAATTCCAGCAAGTCAACACTATCATGGGTGATGATCTTTCAAAGTTTCATCTCAATCCAAGTTGGTTTGGTTCATCAAACCATCCCAAAACCACTCCTGTCCAGAATCAAATTTGAGAAACTTTACATTGTGAAGTGTCTTCCCTTGGCCTCAAACTTTGTGGGCATGCTCTAATGGCCAAATAGTGATGATACACTAAGTGGTGCATCAAGGGTAAAAGCTTAACATCAATGGATCTATAGAAATCCGATTCTTCTAATTTCTAAGGTTCATCAAATCTCCATTATCAACTTTTTCCCCTTGAGCTTAAACTTGGTGAATCCCCTCATTTTACGTAGCCTTTGACACGAGTAAGTATCTCAGTAAGGTGGTAGAGTTTTATTGCCTAAATCATTACCAAACACCTTCTGGTGAATTGGTAAAACCATCATCTCCCCACCTTATCCTTTTACCCTTGGCCCCAACTTTTTACCACAGCCTCTAGTAAGTGCCTTGCACCTCCTGTAAAAGTCCCAAGCTGTCTGGCCACTGTGAGGTGGGGTAAACCCCCTCTTTTCACCCCTAGACAACATCTTTTTCTATCTTTCTGTTTCCATTTCTTTTCTCCCTAGCCCTGCTTAGCCTCTAAGGCATCCAAAGAGCATCTCCAGGCCTTCCAGCAGCTAGTGGACAAGGTGGGGCACCCCAGAGCGTGCAGGCTCCCGCACTGTAGCCGCCGCCCAATGGCCGGCCTCGACCACCTTGGGCCTTCCTAGCGTGTCCCCCGAGGTGCCCTCGGCGTCCGTGACACGCCAAACTGTCCTCTCTCCTCTGCCCTCTCACACGCATGCGCGGCGCTGCTCGGTTCGGCCAACCAGGGAGCTCACATGCGCGGGCATCTCTTTCTCTCTCTTTCTTCCCTCTGGCCTAGACCGACCCCAGGAACACCCCTGGCTCGCCCTCTCTCTCTCGCGCGGCCTCTGGCCTCGGCCACGAGCTCATCGATGCACCAGTGTTCGGTGGACTTGCCCCCGCCTATAAAAAGGGCCTCCTGGGCCCCTCTCTCCCCTCTGCCCCCCTCTTCTCTCCCCAGAAACCTCCCTAAGCCCCCGTGAGAGCCCTCGATGTCTCTGTGCTCGGGATTGACCCGAGGGCCGCCGCTGCCATTTCCCCGTTGATCTCCGGGTACGAAGCCTCTCCAGCCCTCATTTCTCTTCCGTTGGTCCTCCCTTGACCTTCTGATGCGATCCCCCCTCCTTCCCATCCTCTTTGCAAGCTAAATCGGCCCCGGCGACCACCTCCCGAAGCCACCTCTGCCGTGGGTGCTCGCCGCCGGCGATTCCGGCCACCTCCGACCTCTGTTCCACCTCTAGGAGACCGTCGACTCTTCCCCAAGCCCATTCCGACCATTGCCCGCCATCGCCGTGCCTCGTGCCGCCGCCGGCGAGCAGCTCCCCTCCCTGTCCCGAGGTGGGAGAAGGACCGAACAGGTGGGGCCCACCTGTCGGCCTCTCTTTCCCTGTCCCCCGCGCTCTCTCTCTCCCCTTGAGTCGCTGACGACCGGGCCTCGCGCGTCAGGTTTGAACCTGACCGCGCGCGAGGCCGGATGGCTGGCCAGCTGGGCCGACCCAACCTCTAGCCACCTCTGGCCTAGGTCCCCGTGGCTTTTCCTTTTCCTTTTCCTTTTTCTTTTTCTATGGACTTTGCAAAAATCCCATAGAACCCAAAATAATTCCTATGACAATATTTCTTCCACCAAAAATCTTAGAATATTCCATAGAATTTATTAGTGCCATTTGTAAAAATGTTTGAAAAACTTTTTAGAACTATTTTTAATTAGAAATCCCTATTTGGCATTTCCTGCCTCTGTTTAATAGTTTTTAAAAATATTTTTCATAGTAACATATTAACAAACATTTTTAATATAGTCCTTAGTATTTATCAGAATAGATTAGCATTTTTATTAGTAGATTGAGTGCTTTGTTTTTGTGTTATGATTATTTTTATCATTATTTTATCGCAACGATAGATTGCGCTGTTGATGAAGAAGTTGGACCCGAAGACTTCGAAGAACCCGGAAACTTTGTTGAGCCAGACAAGCAGCCCTCTGACCATGATGAGAAACGATTTTTATTGCATGTCATATAGCACTTTACTTTCATCATATTTGATCTTGTGATGTGGTGTTCCCCTTTCGGTGGGTTGCCTCCGGTACTTCTCCATTGACACTTGGATCGTGCATGACCCTACCACCTTATGAGGGTTGTGCGGGTGGGTGTAGTTAGGATGACAGTAGATGCTACGCAAGTGGGATCGGGATCTATGCATGGTGAGGGGAAGAAAGACATGATTTCAAAGACTTTTTCGAAAACCCCGTCGGGTGCCACTAATGCCCGAGGGAGATGTTGATGAGATGGGTGACCACTTGAGTAAGTAGTGGTGTGCCGGAACAAGATGAGGATGTGTTTTCGAAAACAGAGGGTTTAAGATTTGTTGACCCTCCCAACCTTACATGCGCAACCACGATACCCCTTATGGGAAGGGGCTTTGTTGATTACTATGGTTGTTACTAGCGAGGAGCCCACATTACTAGTGGCAAGAGTGAAGTGGTAACTCTTGAGATAGGGTCATCCCAGAGTGGAAGGTCATGCACTGTCTTTACAGGCACCGGGCACACCGTTGCGTGCCCTCATGGATGATACAAGTGATGTATATCATGAGGGATGGCACCAACGATTGGACTCTTTGTTTAGTATCACCATGGGAAAGGCATTGTTCGGGTGCTTACCTCGGTTATGTTATATACCGCGAGTCATGGATGACACGGAAGTTCCCCGAGTCTTGTGGGTAAAGTGTGCAACCTCTGTAGAGTGTAAAACTATTTGAATAGCCGTGTCCATGTTCAAGGACAGTTGGGTGGTGCTGCTTAAACTACGTCCGGATGTTTTTGCAAAAACTTGGTGTGAGTATGGGTGTGATGGTGACAAGAGGTCACATGAGCTAGGACCGATGACTTAGCGTGATGAGTGAACATGAGATGTTCATCCAATACATACAATGATATCTGCAATTTGTTCACATGAATACCTGCTAGTTTTTGATGCATGCTCACTACTTACTTGATCATGACATTTGCATACAAAATTAACATTCCACAAATTTACCTATGTAGCACTATATCATGCATCATTGTTACCATGTTCCACAACTTGGGTTGCTTGCGAGTACATTCAAAGTACTCATTGGCTTGCCACTGGTTATTTAATTGGCCAAGCATGGAAGAACAGGAGTATTTTGAAGAGTTCATTGGAGACGAACATGCGAACTAGGACACTTCCTAGTCAGAATGCCTATAGGTTAAAGCAGATGGCATGGGTTCATGCTTTTGACCAAGATTTCCGCTGTTTTTCTATTTTAAGTGATTGGCCTGTGTGGCCCTATCTATATAAGACTTGACCTTCATGGTCCTTATTGTGTAAGATGCTAAATGTGGATGTAAGACTCTTGTTATTCAGCTTCTGTGTTTCCAGTGAGCATTGATCTCTGGGATCACTATACACATGCATTCGGTGATCACGACTTATTAGTCGGGGTCCCCACACGGGGACGGTCTCATCAAGCGGGCGCATGGCCAAAAGTGGCGCCGAATCATGCACTTGAATCCTTGGGCGGCAACACGGTGACAAGACACGAGAGAGCAGTACAAACTGATGCGTAGGCACACGGTTTAAAATGATAAAACGTCTACGATATCAATACTAGCAAACGACACTTCCCAACCTTGCATCGGTAATGATTTCATCCATCTCTGACAATTGTTTGGCAACAATCGTCTTCCCACAACACACAACTTATCACTATGAATCGTTTGGGTTATTAATGGTATTCCCACACAATTCTGAAATGTTTGCATGGTATCACACACAACTTGTTATGGTAAATCGTTTGTGTTCTAGCTCATAACACACACCTAGTTATGGTAACTTGTTATTTGTGATTGATCGATCGCACACAGTTTGGGCGAAGGGTCTGTAATATATGTCGTCTTTGGACAACTGTGTAGTAGTGTAAATGCATGCCAAACTCATAACTCTGATATTCTTCACCATGATCACATCGTAGAAACTTTATCTTCTTGTTATGATGATTCTCAACTATACTCTGAAATTGCTTGATCTTTGCATACATTTCAGACTTGTGTTTCATTAATTAAATATACCCATAGCTAGTCAAATCATCAGTGAAGGTAAGAAAATAACAATATCGTCCGCATGCTTAAACACTCATCGGACCGCATACATCAGTATGTATAATTTCCAATAAGTCACTTGGCCGCTCCATTGTTCCGAGAAATAGGGTTTTCATCATTTTGCCGATGAGGCATGGTTCACATGTTTGAATTGATTCATAATCTTGTGATTCCAAATGTCCATTAGTGTCGGGGCTAGATGCACAAGATCAGCTATGGGGCCATCGACCCCTTTGTGGTTTGACGCGGGGGGGGGGGGGGGGGGGACGCAGGCAGAAAGAGCGGAGATAGTGAGACGACACGGCGATTTACCCAGGTTCGGACCATTGTGAAGCATAAAACCCTACTCCTCCTTTGTGGGTGGATTGATCAAGGGAACATGGAGAGCGTGCAAGGCTCCAGCCCGACAAGGGTTTCCTTTGGGGGATCTACTACGCATGTACAAATGCTCAAAAGTCCGAATCGTTAGCTAGGTTGCCTTGGGCCTCCTTTTATAGCACAAGGGGCAACCAGAGTGAAAAAATAGACATTGTCTGATGACTAGATAGCTAGCAGAGCTTATCATACCTAACTCTGGCATTAGAGACAAAATACCATCATTGCTAGTCTAGGTGGCGTGCAGAGGTGCATCCCCGGCAAGCTTATACCACCGCTCTATCTAACCATTGCACCTCACCTCGACACGTCTAAGGACGTGTGTCAAGGAGGGGCTTTCCTTCCAGCGTGTAGCCACATTCTTAGAGAGAGACTCTTAGCCACCTGGGGGCTCGACAGCGCATTGACAAGTGACAGGACTTGCGATGAGGTGGAGAGGTTACAAATTGGCTTATGCCTGTCGGGGGATGGCTTGCCGGGTCTTCAAGAGGGTGTACATATCCTAGTCCCCGGCAAGCGCCGGGGGAGTGCTTGGCGCACAACAGTCCCATGTTTGGGCTGCCATGTAGAGCTCGTTGTAGTTCGTCTTGATCATTGTCGGGCTGGCCTCCTGTATGGTTTCTTTTACCGTTGTCGCATGTGGACAAGTTAGGGGCACTAGGTACCCCTGTCCCAGTGCACCGACAGGAGCCCCCGGGTCTAGCCCACACGTGCTTGCCAAGTGCCGTTGGGCTAGGCCCAAATTTCATGCACAAGCACGCAATGTGAGGGAGTAACTACCAATTTAATGGTCAGCACTGATCAATTTTCTCAGGTTCTTTCCACCACGCGCGCCGCATGCATAGCATGGGGCTACCGATAAGTGCACGTGACTTAAAGCTCGGTTCGTAGCAGAAACCACAATGCCATAGATTGGAGCAATGGGGCAGTTACCTGTTTCTCCCATGATTGTGGGTAGTAGGATCGGTGGAGTAGTGCCCGTCGCCGGTATGCCTAGGGGACGAGGATGTCCTTTGGTTCCGCCATGGCGGCGAGGGCTTCTCGTCAAGATCATGCCACCGCTTTGGCCATAGAGGTGGAGGGTGGCCCTGGCGCACGTGGCGGAGGCAATGGGAGGGGACGAGGCCAGCGTGGGGCTCGTGGTCGGGGAAGATGAAGTGTTGCTCCTCTTCCTCCTCCACCCTCAGACCCACCCCTCATGGAGGGTCATACCGAGGGGACAGCGCTGGAGTTCGTCATCAAACTGAGCGGTCCTCCCGTGATCCGCATGCACCTCCCTCGGCCTTTTGCCAGGGTGATGGACTTTGATAAGCCGCCCATGTTGTGGTTGCGAGTGCACGACTGTTGCAACAGAGTTGTGCGAGCGAATGTTGAGTTTCCTGAATGTTGCGCCATGCTCCTTAGGCATGGCTGGAAAACCTTCGCACGTGTCCACAACTTCACTAGTGGGCATGTCCTCCGCTTCAAGTTGGTGGATGCTGACCTGCTATCCGTGAAGATTTATGGGCATTCGGGCGCCCGTCTTGGCTGCTACGAGGAGAGCTCGAGTGACATCAAAAGGTCCTCCTCGAGCAATAGCAGCGAGGAGGATAGTGTCGGTGAAGACGATGACGACGAGCCCCCATTGTCAAGTCAAAGTATGCCAACTTGCACTCGAGCTGAGCTTCGGTCACACCATCACCGTCATCTAAACTCCTCCTCGGCAGAGCGATTTGCCGGGGGTTCTTGACATTGCTGCTGCCTTCTCCCCCAACTGGCACCAGCAGAATCGTGGAGTTCGGCTTCATCTTCCCTTCCTATGTGCCTTCCTTCCATGCAATGCTGGTCCTGATGGGGTCAGGTTGGGCTTCTGTTGGGGTCCTTATTTTACCTCCTTGTTCTTTAGTGTCTTGTTTTACCTTTTCCAGGTTGTGTCCCTCTTTAGATCTCGATGGGCCGTTTTCCTCGTTCTTTCTCTTCTCTTCCCTATCTTCCCGTCGGTCTGTTGTGTAGGGAGAGAAAAGTAACAAAGATTACAGGTTCATAAAGTACTCTAGAAAATCTAATATCTTAAAAGCGATAACAGTGCAATCATGAAAATGCATAATGAGCATGTAAGATGATGATGTGCTGCAATGCCTAGCTATATTATTATTGCACAGGGTCTGCGCCTGGCTTTGTACAAAGGGTTACATGCAACATCGGCAATGTTTGGAGAAAAGGTGGCTGCCGGGGGCTGAGCCTGGCAGTCGTGCCTTCCTGATAGAACTTACGAAGATGCTCAATATTCCATGAGTTAAGCACCTTGGTGCCATCTTCGGTCTCCAGGCAGACTGCGCCGGGTCGAGTGACTCATGCTACCCGGTAAAGGCCTTTCACTTTGGCTTCAACTTGTTTGTACTCTTGGCGGACTGAACACATGGAGGCACAAGGTGGCCTTCCTCAAGGATCCTGGCGTGAACCCTGCGGCTATGGTAGCGACGCAGGGCTAGCTGGTAGTGTGCCCAATGCCCGGAGACGGTCTTCCTCGAGGAGCATGGAATCGTCATGTCGTATCTCTTGTTGCTATACTTTATCATAGGCAAGCACTCGAGGTGACCCGTATATGAGTTCTGTGGGGAGAACTGCTTTCGCCCCGTACACTAGGGAGAAGGGCGTTTGGCAAGTAGCTCGATTTGGTGTCGTTCTGAGTGACCAAAGAACCACCGGCAACTCGTCTATTCAGCGCTTGTTGCTCTCCCACAACTTATCAAAAGTCCTTGTCTTGAGTCCTCGAGCACTTCAGCATTCATCCTCTCAACTTGCATGTTGCTTCTAGGATGGGCAATAGAGGCGAAGGAGACCTTTCTTCCAAGGCTCTGGATAAATTGCATGAAGGCGTGGCTCGTGAACTGGGTGCCATTGTCAATGATCACCTTCTTAGTTACTCCGAAGTGGCACACTAGTCCTTTCATGAACTTGATAGCTGACTGTTTGGTCACCTTCCTCACTGGTTCCACCTCAGGCCACTTTGTGAACTTTTCGGTTGCCACGAACAAGAACTCAAGGCTCTCGACAGCACGGGGGAAAGGGCCCAGGATATCGAGCCCCCAAACTGAGAATGGCCAGGATAAAAGAATTGTTTGAAGATCTTGTGCTGGTTGATGGATGTTCTTGTAATGAAACTGGCAAGCTTCACACTTGGTGACCAACTCAGTGGCGTCTTGGAGAGGAGTGGGCCAATAGAAACCCTACTGGAAAGCTTTACCAGCATGGCTCTTGATCCTATGTGAGAGCCACACACTCCTCTGTGGATCTCTGCCCATAGCTTGAGTCCATCCTCTCGACAGATGCACCTCAATTTCACACCGTTTGGTCATCTTGTGTACAAGGTGTTGTCGACAAACAAGTAGATACTTGACTGGTGGGCAACGTTTTCGGCTTCCTCTTCCTCTGCGAGGAGTTCTCCTATCTGAAGGAAGTGAACTATATGTTGTGCCCAGGATGGAGCCTGTGGCTCAACAACAAGGACTAGAGGTGTCTCCTCATCAGTGGGAGCGCTTGCCTCAACCGTGAGGACCTGTTGTCCTACGGGAGGGAGCTTCTCATCAACCGTGGTGGGACTTTTCCCAGCAGCATTTCTACCAGCGGCTTTGGGGAGCTCTGTCGGGAAATGCTTGTCGCAGTTCCTCTTCCTTATGTTTATGGACATTGCCAACATGGATATTGATGGTTGGGTGAGGCAGAGAACAAAGTTCTTGGTTCCACAGGAAGCTTTTGCATAGCGCACTTTGATAGATGGTCAGCAATGGTGTTTTCTGCTCAGGCCACATGCTTTGTTTGTAGTCCATCAAAGTGATCCTCCAATATGCGCACTTCTTCCACGTATGCTTCCATCGGCGGGCTTTGGTAATCCTTGTTGACTTGCTTCACCACAAGCTGAGAGTCTCCTCGGACAACCAGTTACTCGATCCCCAACTCTACCGCGATTCTAAGTCCAGCAAGTAGTCCCTCATACTCAGCGGTATTTTTGGTGGATTCCTCCTGGGGAAAGTGCATTTGAACCACATACTTGAGGGGCTCTCTGGTGAGGGCAACAAGAATCATGCCTGCTCCAGCACCCTGAAGTGAAAAGGCACCATCAAAGTACATGATCTAGTCTTTGGTGCTTCTTTGCAGGGGAGGACTGTCCCTAGAACTTCTTCAGCAGACGTGGGCGTCCACTCTACAATAAACTCTACCAAGGCTCTGCTTTAAATAGTGGAAGTGTTCTATTACTTCAATCCGAGACTTGACAACTCCAGCACCCACTCAACTATCCTACCAGTGGCCTCGGGGTTTGACACGTCCATTTTGCATCATGATTTTATATTGATATTTATTGCATTATGGGATGTTATTACACATTTTGGTACAATACTTATGCCTCTTCTCTCTTATTTTACAAGGTCTACATGAAGAGGGAGAAAGCCGGTAGCTCGAGTTCTGGACTGGAAAGGGAGAAAATCTGAGATACCTATTCTGCACAACTCCAAAACTGAATTATTTTGGAATATAAAAAAAATATTGCGCGAAAGAAATACATGAGGGGGACCACCAGGGCGCCACAAGCCTAATGGGCGCGTCCACCCCCCTGGCCATGCCCCTAGTGTTTGTGGCCCACCTGGCAGCCCTCCGGTGCCCATCTTTTGCTATATTGAGGGTTTCGACTTGGAAAAAAAATCATATCAGAGCTTTCGGGATGAAGCGCCGCCGTCTCGAGGCGGAACTTGGGCAGAACCAATCTAGAGCTCCGGCACGGCGATCCTACTGGTGTAACTTCCCTCCGGGAGGGGGAAATTGAAGCCCTCGTTATCACCAACGATCCTCTCATCGAGAGGGGGTCAATCTCCATCAACATCTTCATCACCACAATCTCGTCTCCAAACCCTAGTTCACCTCTTGTATCCGATCTTTGTCTCAAAACCTCAGATTGGTACCTATGGGTTGCTAGTAGTGTTGATTACTCCTTGTAGTTGATGCTAGTTGGTTTACTTGGTGGAAGATTGTATGTTCAGATCCTTGATCATCAATTATGCTCCTCTGATTACGAACATGAATATGCTTTGTGAGTAGTTACGTTTGTTCCTGAGGACATGGGAGAAGTCAACATTATAAGTAATCATGTGAATTTGGTATTTGTTTGATATTTTGATGAGATGTATGTTGTCTCTACTCTAGTGGTGTTGTATGAACGTCGACTACAGAACACTTAACCATTGTTTGGGCCTAGAGGAAGTCATTGGGAAATAATAAGTAGATGATGGGTTGCTAGAGTGACAGAAGCTTAAACCCTAGTTTATGCGTTGCTTCGTAAGGGCCTGATTTGGATCCACATGTTTCATGCTATGGTTAGATTTATCTTAATTCTTCTTTCATAGTTGCGGATGCTTGTAGGGGGGGGGTCACATCCCTAGCTAGATTCTTAGGACAGCATGTGTGTGCATCATATTTCACTTTTTGCATCAACTTGAAATGGGGATTAAAAGAAACCCCAAACAATTCATTTGAATCAAATGAACTTAATGATTGTGAAAAATCAACAAATCCAAAATGCCCATCTAAAATGTCTCCTATGTCTGATAAATGTGGACATGATTATACAAGGGGTCATTTAAAATATTTGAACAGTTATAGCATTTCAAAAATAAATAATAAATCTTTTGGAAATGCTAAATAAAGCATTATCGTTATTTCAGATTTCAAAATATCCTGAAACTTTTTACAGAAGTTTGAAATATTCAAACTTAATGCTATAAAATATTTGGGATATTTATCACTTAGCAATTGTGCGTGAAAATAAATAAACCAATGTCAGAACAAAAGAAAATAAAAAAAACTAAAAGGGAAAAGGGGGCTCACCTGAGGCCTGGCAGCCCAGCCAGCCCACCTGGCCCGTGCCAGTCGTCCCCTACCTCTGCCAGTAGGCAGAGGCGAAGGGCGACATGGCGAGCATGGCCAGGGCGCCACGCCTCCTGCCTTCCTCACCTCCTCCTCGTCGCGCTGGCGAGGGGATAGACTCCAGCTGCCGCTTGGACCCTCTCCTCCCCACCATTCCTCTCCCTCGCCTCTTCCTCGCCTCTGCTCGCCATGGCGGAAGCCATCACCGCCGTAGTGTCGTCGCTCTAGCCGCTCCATCGCCTCGCTGAGTAGATCTAGAGCTCCGCCTCATCACCCTCATCCTCCTCAGCAAGCCTCACCTCACCGGAAGCCCCCCAGACGCCGCTCCGAGGTCGTATTCTACCTTCGGCTTCGTTGATCTCTGCCGTCGTTCTCCGTCCTTAGGTCGTCCCTGAGCTCGCTTTCAACGGCTCCGAGACCGTTATGAGCTTCTGATTCTTTCCCCCTCTTTCCCCGGTTGATCCCATGCTGTAGCCGTCCATTTCATCGAGGTCCGAAGTGCTCCGCCGCTCGAGCTCGACGCCAGCCATGCTTCGGTGCTCGAGAGGTCCTTCCGAGGCCGCCGTTATGTTCATAGGACCGCGTAGGTGCTGTAGGAGCCGAGCTGCCATCATGTTGCATACTCGAACAATGAGCTCGAGGTTGCCTGATTCCGGCAGCCGCTGACCTCGACACCGGCGTCGATTCCGACCACCCTAGCCTTTGGTATGGGGCTAGATCAACGTGCGCTCGAGCATAGGTTCTCCTAGTGCCCTCTGTCGCCCATATGGTCACCGGAGGAGGGGTTCCGACCCACTCCGCCGTCTCTGACGTTGCCGGCGGCTCAATGCCGGCGAGTCAACCGGTGTTGCCACAGGGGTTTGACCCGAGGTTAACTAGCAAGTGGGCCCGACCTTTTTGTTTAGAATTTCATTAAGAAAATTAATTAACTAAATTAGTTAAATTAATGACCCACTCACCAATGGGCCCTATCTGAACTAATTGGTAATTAGTATTTTAAATAATTCTGTTAGTGACTGGGTCACTCACTAGTGGACCCCACTGGTTAGGTTTGACTTGTCAATGTTCTGTTGACTAGCTAACGTCATAATGATGTCATGCTGATGCACTAATGAATTTTCTGAATTAAAATAATTCCAAAAACTATTTAAAACTTAGAAAAATCATATAATTTAATCTATAAATCACATGAAAATAACTTATACATGAAAAGTTATCAGAAAAATCCAATGAATCCAATGGTGCTGTTATCATGCTTGTTAGAGCAACCTGTGTAGTTCAACATTGACATTTACTAATAGGTTAATATATGAAATATCAAATGGAGAATGACTTTGAACCTATATTCAAAACTAGCAAGGCAAGCAACCCCTTTGATCATTCCGATAACATCCCACTCTCTCGCTCCTGCTATTGTTTATTGCATTAGGACAAACGTTCACTTGTCTGTCATACACGGTAGATTAACCTATTCCTTTGCATAACCTTTCATTGTCACATTAAATAGCTAAACCTTGCAACCTAGCATACCTGGTAAATGCTTGTGCCATGATGTGCTTTGCTTAGTTTGCCTACTATGCTTGCTATGCTTGGAGTTGTGTCAGGTCTGATTCATCTAGGTGATGAACTGGAGTGAAACAATGTTGTTCTGATGTGATAAGCTTATGATGAACCCAATTTGGTAAAGGTAGAGATGAGAGGCTATGTAGGAGTACATAGTGGGTTGTCTCATTGGGACCGTTCTTAGGAACTAAGTTCCATGTTTGTGATCCAAGACTAGTTACTACCACACGTTGGGATACTTAATTGACCCTCTCAACTTATCAATTGCGTAGTACTTGGTCTAGGAGTTTCAAGTAGTTTCTGGTGTTTATTTTATGGTGGAGGCCATGCGTAGCGCTAACCCTAGGGGTGGGTTAGACGCGGTAGGCAGTGGCACGGTGTACCAAGGGTCACCCGAATGGTGGGCTTGGGAACCTTGCGCACATTGTTTGGGGCCGTAGCGGAAACTTCGGCTGGACTTCCGTGCGGGTTCAGTCTCAAACAGGCGATAGCCTGGACTAGAGGTCTTATGTGATTGACGGTCGTGGCCGACTCCCTCGCTAGGCTTCCGCTTGAAGGTTGCCGAGGTGCATGGTTTTATGAGCACACAGCGATAAGTGGCGAGAGCGTGTGTGAAGAAGTACACCCCTGCAGGGTATGAAACTATTCGAATAGTCGCGTCCTCGGATATGGACACATGGAAAGCTTATGTCGTTCATAGATAATTAAATGGATACTCAAAAAAATATCAAGACAAGTGTGAGTACCGTGGATGACACTCTCGTAGGAGACGAAAGTGAATCCATGGTGGTGTCTTGCTGTGGAGTTAGTGGACTTGTGTGCGATATCTAAAATTTAAACAAAGAGTTACAATTGTGTAGTATAGGTTAGCCATGAGTCAAAGCTGGCATTGCTGGATAAACTCCACCACTCCCCTTGTTGATACATGAGCATGAATAGTATAGGTCTGTTTTAAAGACTTGTTGAGTACGTTTGTACTCACGTTTGCTTAATAAATGTTGCAGATGAGACTCAGGACACATCAGGTGGGTTCTATCTAGATGTCGATGATGCCGAATAGCTGGTGTCCCAGCTACGACCTTATGCCTTGTGGCGGGCTGTAGATTGTCAGGTCATGTGCCTTTTTACCCTTTCATCTGTCTGTACTCAGATAGCTTTATGCTTCTACTTGGTTTGTATGAACTTGCTTGTATGACTTGAGTGTCGGGTCATGTGCCCCCTACCTGTAAGAACATATTATGCAAGGCTCGTCTGAGCCTCTTAAATAAAAGTTGTGTTGATGTATGGTTACGTTGTGATGCCATAGTTGTATCTATGCATATCGGGCATGTCATGCGTACATGTGACGTGCAACGATATGTATGGGATCCGACACCTAGTCATGTGCCTTTAGTAGTACTCTTTACGGGAAACTGCCTCTTTGTGCTACCATCGAGCCTTGGTAGCTTGCTACTGCTCCGGACACATTGATTGACTGGCATGTATCCTTCTTTGCTGTTGTGTCTGTCCCTTCGCGAAAATGTCTCGCAGTGTAATGGAGTCGCCATAGCCTGCTACAACTCGTCTATGTGCAGTGATGAAAATTATGTCCCACGGCGTAACGGAGTCCTTGTAGCTTGCTATGACTCGTCTACACATGCTTGAGGCCGACACCTGCATTGCTGGGTTACGTATGCCTGTTTCCTTACGGATGTGCCACTTGGGTTCTATGACTAGTCATGCCGGTACGGGTCCTCTATTGTTTGATTGCCAACAACATGTTCACATACGTGAGACAAAAGACGCAAACGGTCCCGTTTAAGGTAAGGGTGCAGCCGTGGAGCTTACCGTGCATGAGGCCACAAGTGATGTGATATGTTACAGCCTAGATTCATATGACTTAGGATCGGGGTCCTGACAGGGGGGGGGGTGTCGTGGGAACGAGCCTGACAGTAGATGGTAGGGGTACGAATGGAGAGGCCAGAGTCCTAGCTACGGTGAGGGAGTTCACACAGGTCAAGAGTTCAGGCCCCTCTCATGGAGGAAACATCCCTACGTCTCAGTGCTTAGGAGCTTTATGTCATGTGAATGTAGAGATTACAATAGTTTTCTTAACCCTTGTGCAGGAGGGGAGGGGCGGCTTATATAGAGTTCGCTGCCCCTCATAATGGCCCCGCATCAATGGGTCTGGTCGTGGGGTGTAAAGTCGTACGTTACAGGTAACGTACGTAGTAAAAGCTATTAAGGGCCATGAAGCCAGGGTCTCCCGTTGGGCTCTTGATGATGGCTCCTGGTCTTCTGGCGTCGAGTGAAGCGAGGTTCGTCGAGTGACACGCGACTGCCGAGTGAGAGCGGGAGTCTCCGGGTGGATTACTGTCGAGTGACTTTAAACGTCTCCAGGGATCCACTCGGAAGCTCATGCTTCATCTTCAAGTCCTCCCATGTGGTGTCCTTAGGTAGGGTATGTGGGCCATGCCTAGGACCCTACCCTAGGTACATATCCTCGTCATTAGCCCCCGAATGGATCGGGGTTTGAGTGGTGGAAGGAGGTATCAACATAGACCTTGAGTTAGTGTATCAAATCCTCCGAATGATATTTGGGATTTCCATGGAACTTGCGTCGATTGAACTCTGAGCATTAGCGTTCATTCAGGATCGACACGCAAAATCTTCCGAATGATATTCGGGTCTTCAACGAAATTTACGTCGATTGAATTCTTCTACGCTCGCTTGGATCCATTCAGTCTTAAAAGTGTCCGAGTGAATCGAGCGCATCTTGGGGAGGTGATGGGTTGGTCTGACGGGCCCGGATTCTCCGGGATACGAAAATTTGGGAAGTGCACACACGCGCGGAGATGATGCCACGATCAGGGCAAGTGGAGGCATGACGCCTTGATTCTCGCGCCGGTCATCTCGCCTCGCACTGGGCGCCGTCAGCGGTTGGCGTGTGCGTTTATCTCGCAGGTCCACCGGTCAGTGAGACACTCGGCAGCATATAAAGCATCCTAAGCCGCGGATTGCACAGTACCTTCCACCGATTGTCCCTCTCTTCCTCCGCCTCCTCTGCTCCCGAACGCAGCACACCGCTCCCCTCCAACAAGAGCCGCTGCTCCGATGACGAAGAACGCGACAGAGCAGCTGGAGTGTGCAAAGAAGGGGACATCAAAGCTCAAGGGAAAGAAGCCCTCGACCACTTGGTTCACCGTGCCCACGGGGTGGATGCAGGGGGGACTTTCTCCCCTCTGTTGTCACCTGCGCCGACCTCGAGTGCCTCATCTCCAATGGGCTGGTGGCGGACGGCGCCTGGAGGCTGCCGGGGGAGGAGCGCGAGCCGGAGCCGCGCGACGGAGAGCGGGTTCTTCTCCTCTCCCATGTAGAAAGAGGTTTCTCCATGACACCCCACCCATTCTTCCGAGGATTTCTGAATTTCTTTGGTGCACAGTTGCATCACTTTCCGCCGAACACCATGGCATACTTGTCTACATTCGTCACCTTGTGCGAGTGTTTCCTGGGGTGCTCTCCCCATTAGGGGTTGTTTAAGCATCTCTTCATGGTCAGATCACAGACTGTGAAGAAGATCCTTGCCGCCGACAGGAAGACTCATGTGCTCTAGTTGTGTGGAGGCTTAGGGGTCCAGAAAAGGCAACGTAGTTCCTTTCCTGCCATTACTCTTCCCGAGTCTGTCCGAGGCTGGCAGTCGACCTGGTTCTACTGCAAAGATGTAGCGCCACCCAACATGTCGGTTGGTCTTCCCCCATTTTCACCTGACCGACCCTCTGCCCCAAGTCCCTGAAGGTGACCGACCAGGAGCATTTCCAAGTAGGTATCCTAGTCGAGTCCGTGGTTCAACTGATCCGGGGCGGGGTGATAGGCATGGATTTGCTTGAAACGTTCATCGGTTGATGTATACAGCCACTCCAGGCCAGAGACCGCACCATGTGGCACTACTCAGGCCCGGGGGACTGGACCAGGACGCATCCAGAAGAAGTTACACATGAGACTATCGAGCAGTGGCTTCGGAGCATCACTGGGGCTCGTGACAACCCCTTGGGAGCCAAGAGGATCCGGCCTTACTCGGATGAAAACCCACCGAAGAACTTGGTGAGACGTGTGATGTCGACTCCTACATTTATACCGCCGAGTGATGTATTGACTTCTAGTCTGACTCTCTTGTCTAAATTATGGAGGAATGGATGAACATGCACTCGCCCTTTCCCAACGGGAACCATGTGCATGACGGGTGATGAGCGAGGGTGGCAGCATGGACGGCGACGGACTTTCTGACTCTGAGGATGAATATGAAGATTCCGACGAAGAGGAAGGAGTTGAGTCGCCTCCTCATCACGAAGGCTGCACGAAGGCCCTCCATGACCCGGTAGCTGCTGAGGACAAGGCCCCGGGCCCAAGCGAGAAGAACCCAAAGTGGAGCCGCCCCTCAACTATCGAGTCGAATGAAAGACTAGCCAAGCAGCCCAAGCAAGCCACCTCCAAGCCCTGCAAAGCACTACCCCATATGAGGGTGGCCGTACTTGTCGTCTCCACGTAAGTGTTCATTTCCAAATTGTTCTGTCGACCGAAGTCTTGAGTTATATCTGAGTGAAAGTTGTCTAATCCATCAGAGCTGCAACATCTGTGACCTCGCCTCGTCGAGATGAAGAGGACGCAATGGATGTTGATACCGCTAACGCTGCCACTTCTCATAGAGGTAAGAAAGTTGTTAGTTTGTCCAAATAGGACTCTACACATGCTGGTGTTGATGTTGTCGGTTGTTGCAGAGGTCATTCAAGTGGAGGACGACGCGGGACCGCTGGACACTTCGCACTCTCGCACCCAAAGGGCGTCATCGTCGCAAGCACCTCAGCGCTCAACTACGGAGTCTTCCCAGAGGAGAGGTGACTCGACGGGACCCAGGGGTTGAGCCTGCAATGCCTTTGTCGCATGCTCCTCCAACCGTCTCGACCATCGTGACGTCGACCCTGATCGGACCTCTTCAGGCTGGCTCAGCTACTCCAGCGACTGCGCCGACCCCACCCGCGATGACCTTCCCTCTGCATCGCACCCCGGAAGACCAAACCGGAGCTACAAAGGAAGCCATGATCCAGGCGGAGCAGCTCATGCTGAGGACGAAGGAGGCATACGAGGCCAGCAAACTAGCTTTTGACATCAGCGCAGCCCTCCGCACCAATGTCCGAGTAAGTTCGATTGTAAGTCCATTGTCGATTGAATTATTGTGTTTTCTTGGCTGCTGAACACCCACTGGGTGATTGCCGTAGAATGTTTGAACTTCCTCCAGTCGAATAGATCGGATCGTAGTCGAGTAGGACTAGGATTGGTTGTACACGCAGTACTACTGTCGCTCGACATGTCGAGTGTGTTTTCTAATGAGTCACTCGACGGATCGAGAGTTAACCGTCTCAGTGGGGGCGCTCTTAGCGCATCCACTGGGTGTAGTCCCCGAGACCACTGTCGATTGCTTGCATCGACAGTCGACAGGGGTCTTACAGTCTATTGTATATAGGATACACTTTGTCATCGAATCACACCACTCCATAGATACCTTGCTGGTGTCATGGATATTATTTTGAAACCATTATATGATGCTGCATACGGATCGACTGCACTACATAGAGTGGGGGAGGTGTGTCGCTCAACGGGTTGAGTGTCACGATAGGGCCAACCTTGTCAAGTGTTTTTTTTCTCTGACGAGTTACTCGACGTATCGAGAGTTAACCATCTCAGTGGGGGCGCTCTTAGCGCACCCACTGGGTGTAGTCCCAAAGACCGCTGTCGATTTCTTGCATCGGTAGGGGTCTTAGAGTCTATTGTAGACAGGATACACTTCGCCTTGCATCACACCATTCCACCTCTACCTTGCAGGTTTCATGGATATTAATTACAAACCATGATATGATGCTGCATAAGGATAGGCTGCACTCCATAGAGTAGGGTGGGTACGTCACTCGATTGGTTGAGTGTCACGACATGGCTGACCTTGTGGAGTGTGTTTTCTGACGAGTTACTCGACGGATCGAGAGTTAACCGTCTCAGTGGGGGCGCTCTTAGCGCACCCACTGGGTGTAGTCCCCGAGACCTGTGTCGAGTGCTTACGTCAGCAAGGGTCTTAATAGAGATAGAATTTTGTTTGAATTTTTTACGGCATGCGGTCCGCCAGAGCCACTCGATGTGTCGAGTGGACTTTCTGTTTGAATTCTTCCAACATGGGCCTTCGTCGGTTTTAATAACTCAGTCGACTGTCCAAGAACTACTTGCTGATTGAGCTCCTATCTTTTGTTGGTTCCAGACGGCTTGCGAACTTGGGACGCGGTACAAGGAGATGGCGGAGGAGAAGAACCGATTGCAGGTGGACTTGGCGGTTGCCAAAAACGCCCTGGAGCGAGCACGACCTAAGCTGAAGTCTCTGGGAGGTAATAAGTGCTGACTATCAACATTCCCATCTTCCCCTTTTCATGTTTTGAACCGAGTGCTCTCGCTCGAACAGATGTGCGCAATGAAAACTGTCGACTCCAAGCACGACTGAACAATGTTGTTTCTTTAGATTCCATGAAGAGGGCACTGGAGGAGAAGGACAAAGCACTTGCTGACGTCCAACAAGTGGCCAAGGACAAAACTGAAGCGGTAGAGCAGAAGTTGGCGGCCGTCCAGAAGGTAGAAGAGGAGAACGCCAAGCTGCAGCAGGAGCGTGCGGATCTTTTCAAGAAGGCCGAGCAACTAACCAAGAGGAGTAATGGCCTGGAGAGGCATCTGGGTGAATTCTCGAGGAAGATGTATCTTCTGCTCGACGGTGAGTATTTGTTGTCGACTGACATTTGCAATAAATTTTTGAGGGTTGCAATTCACCGATTCCCCTTCTTCAACAGAATTCTGCCAGGACTTTGAAAAGGAAATAGAGGAGATGGAGCCCATGCTTGACCCCACCAAGTCGCCAGTTGCTGATGCGGTGGCGATGAACATGTTGTGGCTTAACTTTTGGCTCGAGGGTGCCCAGGCCTATATCGCTCGACTGAAATCTGTCATGGAAAGAATCGACAAGGAGCTATGGCCTGAGGACACTCTTCAGCTTGACCTCAACTCCATGATGGCTCGCCTGAACGAACTTCCCAGTCGAGTGCAGGCTTGGAAAAAATCTGCTGCTTGTTGTGAGGCCGACGTGGCATTGTGTCTAGTCAGGGTCCATTGTAGGGACGTGAGGGAGGAGAAGCTGAAGGAGCTCCAAGTGGTAAACACGAAGAAACTCTAGTTCGAGGACTTCATGGAAACCTTCATCGAGGCGGCCACCAGAATCGCCGACGGCATCGACCTGGATACTTTTGTCGAGCCCGCCAGTCCGTCACCTGCCTAGAAACTTGAGTCTTTGGAAAAAAGAGTTAAATTTGCCTCAGTATGCCGAGTGGAACTATATCCCTTAAAACTTTATTCAGGCCTTAGGCCTGAGCACATTTGCTTCTGCACAAGACGTTTATTCGCGGTTTTATCCTTTGGATTTTGCTCGCGCTTTGGCTTTCAATCATCTGTTCGACTGCTTTTGTTTTTTACTTAGGCGAAATGTATTTGCAACTAAGCCCCGAGCATGAGGATCGCTCATCACTCGGAGTATTTTGAACTTAGGCGAATGTCGATTCGCATCTAAGCTGTCAAGTGAATAGATTATCATCGCCTCGACGAGGTTTTTAACTTAGGCGAAATATATTCGCAGCTAAGCCCCCGAGCGTGAGGATCGCTCATCACTTGGAATATTCTGAACTTAGGCGAATGTCGATTCGCATCTAAGATATCGGAATGGATTACCATCGCCTCGACGAGGTTTTAACTTAGGCAAAATGTATTCGCAGCTAAGCCCCCGACCGTGAGGATCGCTCATCACTCGGAGTATTTTGAACTTAGGCGAATGTCGAATCGCAGCTAAGCTGTCGGGTGGATGGATTACGATCCAGTCGACAAGTTTTTTAACTTAGGCGAATTGTATTTGCAGCTATGCCCCCGAGCGTGAGGATCGATCATCACTCGGAGTATTTTGAACTTAGGCGAATGTTGATTCGCATCTAAGCTGTCGAGTGAATGGATTACCATTGTGTCGACGAATTTTTTAACTTAGGCGAATTGTATTCGCAGCTAAGCCCCCGAGCATGAGGATCGCTCATCACTCGGAGTATTTTGAACTTATGCGAATGTTGATTTGCATCTAAGCTGTCGAATGAATGCATTACCATCGTCTCGACGAGTTATATATATATATATATATTGTAGTGAACCGATCTGAAAGGTCGAATCGGCGGTGTTTCCGTACCATCCCAAGATCATGCTGGTACACACACGGTACATCAATATATATATCAAAGGGAAATCACATAGCTTTATAAATCAAAATCTCATATCGAGTCCTTTATTACAATAAAGTGGTTGAAGACCAACTCATGAGGATAACTAATCTTGCGTAAGCTTCAAAGGTAGTTGAGTCCATCTGACTCCAAGGGCATCTCACCAAGCGTAGAGCGTATCCTCACTCCTGGTCGGAAAAGTACTCTGCAACATGATACGTTGCAGCCGTGTAGGTCAGCATATTGAATATGCCGGCAATGTCACAAAAGAGGGGTGTAAAGCAATCATCTATTCTATATGCATATATGGCAGGTGGGGTAGTAAGTTTTGCATAAAGCCAATTTTTCCTACAACAAGACAGGGCAAAAGTTATTACTACAATGGTGGTTGATTAATGAGATGGTTCCACCAACCAATTCCATCCATCTCTTTGTGCCTGGGTGGACCTTTCCGCATGAATACTGGCACTTCTCCAGCAACACCTAGGCTAACCACTGGTTTCTCCAGGGCGCCGTTCAACCATCATCCACCCAGAGGTATGTTGAAAACTCGGAGTCTTGAAGTCTTGATCATCTTGCAGGTCTCGAAGTTATTATCTCACAACTCTCATGAATCACACAACCAACCCCGTCTACTAATAGCATAGCAAAATTAAATCAACGTTTCCCGAGGCCACTGTGTCAAAGGGTTGAGGGGTGCCTACCATATGATACTACATCAAGTAACCAAGTTTCCAATTTACCTACTTTACATGCAATTGGGGAGATGGTAGAACTAATGCAATAAAAACATGGGTAAACATGATCAAAGTGACTTGCCTTGCTGACGATCCTCATACTCAAGTGACTCTAGATAACAAGCTTCGCACTCTGGATGATATAACGAATAAAACAAAACACACAATAAGCATAACCACAATACAATTCATACAACAGCAAGGTACACAAATACTTCAACAAACAAATAGCACAATCAAAAGGAATAATCACTCAAAGTATAAGACTCTAAAATTTTTCGTCTCAAATCTCTACTAAGACATAACAAGACAAAAATTTGTTTTGAACAACTAGCCATTTAGATAACAGAAAAGTAAATACAAAATTTTATTAGAAAACAGAAAGTATTTCATTATAAAAATTTTGTGCAAAAAGAGTTACTACAAAACATGTTTCTAAAAACTACTAAAGGTGAAAACAAGATTTACCTATTTAAACTAGAGCACAAAACAAAATAAAATATTTTTATTAACAGAAAATAATTCACCTAATGTTGAATAACAGAAGTAAAGAAACTACAATAAAAAGTTAAACTAAAACAAAATCAAAGTAACTAGAATAAAACAATTCAAATAAACACTAAGAAGAAACTAAACATAATCTGTTTTCACTAAAAGCCCTAATTTGAAATATCTTAAAAAATCTCAAACAGTGCTGGATGATAGACCTAACTAATACAAAATAGCGGCAAAAACAATCACTCAAAAATAAATTTTTAAACTCTAGTTATACAGATTTTAGTAATTTAAGAAAACTTGGTTAGATTCAAAATTTAAAGCTCAAATGTGAAATCTAAGACTAGAGGATTAAACTACATGAAATTTGTGACCTAATGCAAAAAGAATCAATTAAAAACACTAATTAGTTTAAAAGATATAACAAAAAAATCAGAACACATGCTGTTTTCTAAAACAGAAACAGAAAAAGAAAAAAATATATTAGCTAACGGACAGAGGCTACGTGGCGGCTTCCTATTGGTCGAAAGAGCGCGCGTGCGGGTGTTTGCGGTGAACGACCAAACGTTAGGGGATACCGGTTCGGGGTTTAAGTGATCTAATCTAACACGTCGGATCTGGATCAAACGGTCCAGGGGGGTGCGGTGGCTTACAGAGGGGGTGTCGAGGTTTCCGGCGAGGTCGACGGCGGCCAGACATCGGAGGTGGTCGGAGATGGTCGTGCGGTGGTCGGGGGCGGCGTTCGAAGAGCTCAGACGACGGCAACGAAGATCCGGCATCGAATGGTGGCGTCAGACAGGGCTGGGGACGATGAAGGCGACGGCCTCGTCCTCGGAGAGCTTCGGTCATCGACCGAACTCCGGCGATGTGGAGCGTGGTGTTTGCGGGCATGGGCAGGGGCGCTCGGGGGTGGAACAGAGTACGGCGAGGGTAGGGGCTTTTATAGGCCAGGTGCGGGGCTGGGAGAGGGAGAGAGGAGAGAGATCCACGGGGGAGGGATCACCAACGAGGTCGGGGGCGAGGGGAAGGGGATGAGCGCGCTGATGAAGCTGTCGGATGGTGGGTCCCACATGTCAGTGAGAGAGTGGGCGAGGTTTGCGCGTCGGTGACCAATCCGGAGGAATCTTGGGACTTAAAGGCTGTGGGCCGGCCAGTTTTCATTTAAAACGTTTAAATCCGTTTCCTTTTCTATTTTTCCAAATCATTTCAAATCCTTTAATGCATTCAAATCATTTCCAAACATAGGGAATATATATATCAAAATTATTAGGGTAATAAATGCTATTTAATGAACATTTTTCCTCTGTCAAAATGAATACTTTATTTTTTTTTCAGAAAATGCCTAATTGATTTTAAATTCTTTTGAGATAAACTTTCAAATAAACCCCTGGTTTTATTGTTCAAATAATTCACCAAGATGCCCCTGGTGTGGAGTGTCATGTTACTCCTCTCTCTTTTTTGAATAATTCCAGAGATTTTCAAATAGTAGAAACAAGTATATGGAGAAAATGAAAGTGGCCTTTTAGAAATCCAAAAGAAGAACTTCAACAATTCATTTCATTCAAACAATGTGATGATGATGCATAGCTATATTTCTTAACATTCCAAAATGAAATTTTGGGATGTTACAAACCTACCCACCGTAAGATGAATCTCGCCCTCGAGATTCGGGTTGGCTAGAAAATAGGTGTGGGTGGTCTCTACGAAGATCTTCTTCGCATTCCCAGGTGGCCTCTTCCTTGGTGTGGTGACTCCACAGAACCTTACAAAACTTGATGGTCTTGCTACGGGTAACTTTGTTGGCAATCTCGAGGATTCTGAGAGGCTTCTCCTTGTAGGTTAGGTCACTGTCAACTTGTATGGCCTCTAGGGGCACTGTGTCTCTCAAAGGAATATCAACCATCTCTGCATGGCATTTCTTCAGCTGGGAAACATGGAAAGCATCGTGAACTCCAGACAATCCTTCCAGCAATTCCAACTTGTATGCAACTTCGCCTCTACGTTCAAGAATTTTGTAGGGGCCTATGAATCTAGGTGCTAACTTTCCTATAACACCAAACCTCTTGATTCCTCGAAGTGGGGACATACGAAGGTATGCTCGGTCTCCCACTTCACACGTCACCTCCTTGCGTTTGCTATCAGCATAGCTCTTCTTCCTGGATTGGGATATCTTGAGTCGGTCTCGAATCAGTTTGACCTTTTCTTCAGAATCTCGGATAAGATCGAGATCAAAAAGTTTTCGGTCTCCAACACCATCCCACATCAATGGTGTTCTGCAACTCCTTCCGTATAAAGCTTCAAAAGGGGCCATCTTCAGACTAGTCTAATAACTGTTGTTGTACGAGAACTCTGCGTAAGGTAAGTTGTCATCCCAACTAGACCCATAGTCTAGCGCACAAGCTCTCAACATGTCCTCCAAGATCTGGTGGACTCTCTCGGTCTGTCCATCGGTCTGCGGATGAAAAGATGTACTGAATTCCAGCCTTGTACCCAAAGTTTCATGTAACTGATGCCAAAACTTTGAGGTAAATTGTGTTCCTCTATCTGACACGATACTCCTCGGAACTCCATGCAGGCATACGATCCTGGTCATATATATCTGGGCTAACTTAGCACTGGTATAGGTGGTCTTCACTGGAATGAAATGAGCCACCTTGGTCAAGCGATCGACCACTACCCAGATGGAATCATAACCTGAACGGATCCTGGGTAATCCTGTGATGAAGTCCGTACCAAGCTTATCCCATTTCCACTCGGGTATTGGCAAAGGTTGGAGTAACCCTGCTGGTTTCTGATGTTCCGCCTTTATTCGCGGACAAACATCACATACCGCAACATGTTCAGCAATATCCTTCTTCATACCTGTCCACCAGTAACTTTCCTTCAAATCCAGGTACATCTTGGTGTTGTCTGGGTGTGTCGAGTAGGGTGAATCGTGGGCTTCTTGAAGTATCAACTTCCTGAGCTCTGGCTCATTGGGCACATAGATTCGGTTCTCAAACCATAGAGTACCTTGTTCATCTTCACGAAAGTCTTTAGATTTTCCATCCTTCATTCTCTGCTTTATCTCAGCTATCTCCTTTTCCGATTTCTGGGCTTCACGAATTCTTTCAGTCAAGGTGGACTAGATCTCTAGTGTGGCAACATATCCTTTTGGAACTATCTCTAACCGGAGCTCTATGAGATCATCGGTTAACTCCTAGGGTAATCCTCCTGCTATGAGTGTGTTCACGTAACTCTTCCGACTCAAGGCATCGCTACAACATTTGCCTTGCCTGGATGGTAATGCAGTCTCATGTCATAGTCCTTGATTAACTCTAGCTAGCTCCTCTGTCTGAGGTTCAACTCCTTCTGTGTGAAGATATACTTCAGGCTTTTATGATCAGTTTAAACATCACAACTATTTCCGATAAGGAAATGTTTCCAGGTCTTGAGTGCGTGTACTACGGTTGCTAGTTCCAAATCATGAGTGGCATAGTTCAACTCATGAGGTTGTAGCTGTTTGGATGCATAGGCTACAACTTTTCCCTCCTACATGAGTACTCCTCCAAGTCCTTGACGTGATGCGTCACAATAAACCTGGAAGTCCTTCCGAATATTTGGCAGAATCAACACTGGGGCTGTGACCAAACGTTTCTTCAACTCCTGGAAACTGGCCTCACAATTCCTCAGTCCAAATATACTTAGACTCTTTCTTCAACAATTTTGTCATGGGCTTGGCAATCTTTGAGTAATTCTCAATGAACCTCCGGTAATATTCGGCAAGTCTGAGAAAACTGCGGATCTCCTTAACTGAGGTGGGTGACTTCCACTCAGTGACTGCTTCAAGCTTAGTGGGGTCTACTGCTATTCTTTCTCTGGAAATAACATGTGCAAGGAATCCGACTTTCGTCAGCCAGAATTCACATTTACTGAATTTGGCATATAACTTATGCTCTCTAAGCTTCTCCAGAACTAAACGCAAGTGTTCCTTGTGTTCTTCCTCGCTGTTGGAGAATATCAAAATGTCATCGATGAACACCATGACAAACTTGTCCAGATATTCCATAAACACTTTGTTCGTCATATTCATGAAGTAGGCAGGAGCATTTGTCAAACCAAAAGACATGACTATATACTCATATAAGCCATACCTTGTGGTGAAGGCTGTTTTGGGTATATCCTGTTCACGAATTTTCAGTTGGTGATACCCTGATTGAAGATCGATCTTGGAGAATACGTTGGCTCCTACTAGCTGATCAAACAAGTCATGAATCATCGGCAGAGGGTACTTGTTCTTGATAGTCACCTTATTCAATGCACGATAATCGACTACCATCCTCAAGGTTTTATCCTTCTTCTCTACCAAAAGAACTGGGGCTCCCCAAGGTGAAGAACTTGGGTGAATATATCCCTTATCCAATAACTCCTTAATCTGCTTCTTGATTTCTACTAAATCATTTGCGGGCATCCGATAGGGTCTCTTGGAAATTTGGTCTGTTCCTGGTAGTAACTCTATCCGAAATTCAATCTCTCTATCTGGGGGCATGCTTGGTAATTCCTCCGCAAATACAGCTGGAAAGTCTTGTACTACCGGCACTTCCTCCTGAACAACTCCTGTGATGGAATTTAACCAAGCACTCATCCGTGTGCGCCGGGTACATACTTAATCCTCTTGTTCTCCGAGGTGGTGAGTAAAATAGACTTGCTGGGGCAATCAAGGTTTCCTTCATACTTGGTCATCCAATCCATGCCTAAGATTACATCCAATCCCTGGGATTCTAAGACAATGAGTTCGGTGGGAAAACATGATTTCCTATATGGAGTTTCAATGCGTGGCATCCTATCCCTGCCATCATCATACCTCCTGGGGAATTGACCTTAATGGGATGACTAAGGGTTCTGGTGGGTAAACCATACTTTTCCACAACTACCCTTGATATGAATGAATGAGTTGCACCCAAATCAAAAAGTACCATAACTGGACGTGAATGCAATGAAAACTTACCAACCACAGTCTTGGGCTAATCATAGACTTCTTCCACATCAATATGGTTCACCTGAGCACGGGGAAAGGATTTGGCTTCTTATATGCGGAGTTGCCATTGTTGTTGCCGTTTCCATTTCCTTGCTTGTTCTGAGGGCATTCAGTGGCATAATGCCCTGTCTTCTGGCACTTGAAGCAGGTGATATGGTTCAGATCCTTCTAAGATGGCGCGGGACGGTGCTGGTTTCCATTCCCAGTTCCATTGCCATTCTTGAAATTGCCATTGTTGGGACGATTAATCCCATTTCCTCCGTGGTTGTGGCCTCCATGGTTGTGCACATGATGTGTGTGTCCTCCATGCTTACCGGTCCCTGATCCGGTATTCCCTGAGTACGGGGAGTAGCGGGGCTTCTGTTGAGCTCCAAAGTTAGACTTCCCCTGTCCATACTTTCTCTTGTGGTTTTCAATTTGCTGTTGCTTCCCTTCCAAGATGAGGGCCTTGTCTACCAACTCCTGCTAGTTGTTGAAGGTAGCCACCATCAGCTGCACGCTCAACTCATCGCTGAGTCCTTCCAGGAACTTCTCCTATTTGGCTGCATCATCGGCCACATCTCCTGGTGCATAACGAGCCAACATGCTGAATTCATCCACATACTAGGCCACGGAGCGGTTCCCCTGGCGTAAGTTGCGAAACTCACGCTTCTTCAGACTCATGGCTCCAGCTGAGACATGAGAAGTGTGGAAAGCTAGCTTGAACTGCTCCCAAGTCACACCAGCAATGGGGTACGTGGTGGTGTAGTTCTCCCACCATGAAGCTGCTGGTCCCTCCAGTTGATGGGTGGCAAAATGCACCTTTTCAGCCTCAGTGCATCCAGCGGTGGTGAGTTCCCTCTCCATCTTGCGGAGCCAATCATCTGCCACAATGGGCTCAGTGCTGCTGGAGAAAGTTGGTGGATTCAGCCTCAGAAAACGGGTGAGGTTGTCGCCCTAAGGTGGAGGGTGGTTGTTGTGGTTGTTGGTCTGGTTCTGGATCAACAGCTGCATCAGGGCATTCTGCTGCTGGAGAAGTTGTGTGAGTTCCGGCGGGAAGGTGAAGTCGGGCTCACGTAGCGGAGGCATCTTGCTGTTTTTAGAGGGGTGAGAATTAGAATAGAACAAGGACCTAAAAGAAAGTTTCACTACCCATATGCAATGCAACAAACATATCACATCAAACACTCATTCATTTATTCAACTCAAGGTTTCAAACATTGAGATACAAGTCTCCAAATCAAACTAAGCATCGACCTACACTTCAACGTTGAAAATGAAAGATACATGGGGGCATAAATAAATTTCTCCTCAAAATTCCATGGTGATGTGGCCTCCTCCGGTGGTGCTCTCCTCATAGTCATCATCGTTGCTGATCAAGGGAGCCATGCCTCCCTCTGGATGAAGCTATTCCCCCATGTCCAACTGTTCCTCCAGAGTTGCAATGCAAGTGTTCAGCTTCTCGATCCTCTCTAAGAAATCCTTCACTTCATGCTCATGCTCGTACTTGGCTTCCCGTAGGTCAGCTTCGAGGTCAATCTTGCAGTTCATCAGTCTCTTGATCGTCTTTGTGTCTGCACGTAACCGAAGCTCCAGAGTCCTGATGTGAGTCTCCAAAGTTTGGATATTGGAAATGGTGGAGTCTCCAGTGGGGGTGTTTATGATATTTCCATTGGCATCCCTGCGACAAACCATGCTGAGTCCTAGCGAAATGGGACCACCCCTGTATTCCTCCTGAATACATCCGAGGGCACAGTGAATCGCCATGTCCCTCCCAAGAATCCAGCCGGGTGCCACAAACTTGAAGTCGATGGGTTCCTTACGATTTCCAAAGGTCTTTCCGGGGATGTGCACCTCGAAACTGTAGGGACTGTCTTGTGGAAAAGACATGATAGGAGTCCTGGTGATGCTTGGCAAAGCGATCCTTACTTCCCTGACGATCTTCACCATCTCCTTGCCAAAGGGCATCGTCGCGTCAGGCTGACAAAACTCCGAGAACAAAACTGGGGTGAAGGTGGCCATCTAGAAAGGTTGAAATAAATCGGAGGGAAGTCAGAAATGAACAGATGAGAGTATAAGAATTTTAAATACAAAAAAAATCCTAAGGCAAAGGTGGCCATCTAGAAAGGTTGAAATAAATCGGAGGGAAGCCAATTTTTCCTACAACAAGAGAGGGCAAAAGTTATTACTACAATGCTGGTTGATTAATGAGATGGTTCCACCAACCAATTCCATCCATCTCTTTGTGGCTGGGTGGACCTTTCCGCATGAATACTGGCACTTCTCCAGCAACACCTAGGCTAACCACTGGTTTCTCCAGGGCGCCGTTCAACCATCATCCACCCAGAGGTATGTTGAAAACTCGGAGTATTGAAGTCTTGATCATCTTGCAGGTCTTGAAGTTATTATCTCACAACTCTCATGAATCACACAACCAACCCCGTCTACTAATAGCATAGCAAAATTAAATCAACGTTTCCCGGGGCCACTGTGTCAAAGGGTTGAGGGGTGCCTACCATATGATACTACATCAAGTAACCAAGTTTCCAATTTACCTACTTTGCATGCAATTGGGGATATGGTAGAACTAATGCAATAAAAACATGGGTAAACATGATCAAAGTGACTTGCCTTGCTGACGATCCTCGTACTCAAGTGACTCTAGATAACAAGCTTCGCACTCTGGATGATCTAACGAATCAAACAAAACACACAATAAGCATAACCACAATACAATTCATACAACAGCAAGGTAAACAAATAGTTCAACAAACAAATAGCACAATCAAAAGGAATAATCAATCAAAGTATAATACTCTAAAATTTTTGGTCTCAAATCTCTACTAAGACATAACAAGACAAAAATTTGTTTTGAACAACTAGCCATTTAGATAACAGAAAACTAAATACAAAATTTTATTAGGAAACAGAAAGTATTTCATTATAAAAATTTTGTGCAAAAATAGTTACTACAAAACATGTTTCTAAAAAATACTAAAAGTGAAAACAGGATTTACCTATTTAAACTAGAGCACAAAACAAAATAAAATATTTTCATTAACAGAAAATAATTCACCTAATATTGAATAACAGAACTAAAGAAACTACAATAAAAAGTTAAACTAAAACAAAATCAAAGTAAAGTAAAATAAAACAATTCAAATAAACACTAAGAAGAAACTAAACAGAATCTGTTTTTACTAAAAACCCTAATTTAAAATATCTTAAAAAATCTCAATCAGTGCTGCATGATAGACCTAGCTAATACAAAACAGTGGCAAAAAGAATCACTCAAAAATAAAATTTTAAACTCTAGTTATACAGATTTTAGTAATTTAAGGGAATTTGGTTAGATTCAAAATTTACAGTTCAAATTTGAAATCTAAGACTAGAGGATGAAACTACATGAAATTTGTGACCTAATGCAAAAAGAATCAATCAAAAACACTAACTATTTTAAAAGATATAACAAAAATAAAATCAGAAAACATTGTGTTTTCTAAAACAGAAACAGAAAAGGAAAAAAATGTTAGCTAACAGAGAGAGGCTACGTGGCGGTTTCCTATTGGTCGAAAGAGCGCGCGTGCGGGTGTTTGCGGCGAACGACCGAACGTTAGGGGATACCGGTTCAGGGTTTAAGTGATCTAGTCTAACGCGTCGGATCTGGATCGAACGGTCCAGGGGGTGCGGTGGCTTACAGAGGGGGTGTCGAGGTTTCCGGCGAGGTCGACGGCGGCCAAACGTCGGAGGTGGTCGGAGATGGTCGTGCGGTGGTCGAGGGCGGCGTCCGAAGAGCTCAGACGACAAGGATGAAGATCCGGCATCAAATGGTGGCGTCAGACAGGGCTGGGGATGACGGAGGCGATGGCCTCGTGCTCGGAGAGCTTCGGTCGTCGACCGAACTCTCGCGAGGTGGAGCGTGGTGTTTGCGGGTGTGGGCAGGGGCGCTCGGGGGTGGAACGGAGTGCGGCGACGGTAGGGGCTTTTATAGGCCAGGTGCGGGGTCGGGAGAGGGAGAGAGGAGAGAGATCCGCGGGGGAGGGATCGCCGGCGAGGTCGGGAGCGAGGGGAAGGGGATGAGTGCGCTAATGAAGCTGTCGGACGGTGGGTCCCACGTGTCAGTGAGAGAGAGGGCGAGGTTTGCACGTCGGTGACCGATCCGGAGGGATCTCGGGACTTAAAGGCTGTGGGCCGGCCGGTTTTCATTTAAAACGTTTAAATCCGTTTCCTTTTCTTTTTTTCCAGAGCGTTGAAAATCCTTTAATGTATTCAAATCATTTCCAAACATAGGAGTATATATATCAGAATGATCAGGGGAATAAACTCTATTTAATGAACATTTTTCCTCTGTCAAAATGAATACTTTAAAGAAATATATTTTTCTTTAGAAAATGCCTAATTGATTTTAAATTCTTTTGAGATAAACTTTCAAATAAACCCCTAGTTTTATTGTTCAAATAATTCACAAATATGCCCCTGGTGTGGAGTGTCATGTTACTCCTCTATTATTTTTGAATAATTCCAGAAATTTTCAACTAGTAGAAACAAGTATATGGAGAAAATGAAAGTGGCCTTTTAGAAATCCAAAAGAAGAACTTCAACAATTCATTTCATTCAAACAATGTGATGATGATGCATAGCTATATATATATATATATACTATATATATATATATATATATATATATATATATATATATTGAACCTAAGAGAAGACGGATTCGCGAATAGGCCGTCGAGTGAATGGACTGCTATCCACCCGACAGGGTGTATAACTTAGGCGAAACATGTTTGGCAGCTAAGTTCCCGAGTTCGAGGATTGCTCGTCACTCGGAGTATCCCCAAGTAAATAACTGCACGGTTGGAATCGACGTGGTATTAATTGCAGTGACACGAATTGCATTGATGAAGAACTCTTATTACATCAGAAAACTAATGTCTCAAGTGTAAAAACGTCGAAGCAGGTCTGCATTCCAAGCTAGTGGCTCATCCATCTGCTTCATGAGATTATATAAGTGATAGGTTCCATTGTTTATCACCTTGGTGACGACAAAAGGGCCTTCCCATGCAGGAGCTAGCTTGTGAGGTCGGTGCTGATTCACTCGGAGCACCAAATCTCCTTCATGGAATGCTCGGCTTCTGACATTCCTTGTAAGTCTTAATGATAGGCTGTGGTCCGGATCAGAGCCATCTCACGCTCTTCTTCCAGAAGATTTACCCCATCTTGCCTGGCCTGCTCGGCTTCAGCCTCAGAATACAGCTCCACTCGAGGAGAGTTGTGGTCCAAGTCACTCGGCAGTATAGCTTCAGCCCCATAGACAAGGAAGAAAGGATTTCGTCCTGTCGACTGATTAGGTGTTGTCCTCAACCCCCACAAAACAGACGGCAACTCAGTTACCCACACACACCAGCGGCATGATCCAAATCGTGCATGAGATGAGGCTTTAGACCTTGCAGAATCAGACCGTTAGCCCGCTCAACTTGCCCATTGGTTTGAGGATGTGCAACGTAAGCGTAATCCACTTGGGTGCCTTCGGAGTTATAGAATCTCCTGAATTCTTCTGAGTCAAAATTAGTGCCATTGTCCGTGATGATGATGTGGGGAATGCCGAACCGGATAATGATCTCCCTCATGAACGTGACTGTCGTGCAGGAATTCAGCTTCTTGTTGGGCTTGGCTTCAATCCACTTGGTGAACTTGTCGACTGCTACCAACAGGTGGGTGAATCCTCCTTTTCCGGGTCGGAAAGGACCAACCATGTCGAGCCCCCAAACCGCAAACAGCCAGGCAAGTGGAATTGTCTTCAAAGCAGACGTTGGCTTGTGTGACAGGTTTGCATAGAACTAACAACCTTTGCAATGATCAACAATGTCCTTAGCCATTTCATTAGCCCTTGGCCAATAAAAACCCGCTCGGTATGCTTTAGCGACGATCGCGCTTGAAGATGCATGGTGTCTGCAAGTTCCCGAGTGGATTTCATCTAGAATCACTCGACCTTCCTCGGGCGAAATGCAGCGCTGGGTGACACCAGACACACTTTCTCTGAAAAGCCGATCAGCCATCGCAGTGAAAGCTTTGGACCTGCGCACAATCTATTGAGCCTCTGCTTCATCTTCAAGAAGCTCCTATCTGAGGATATAGGCTATGTACGGTATAGTCCAGTCGGGAATGATAACTAGCACCTCCATGATCAAGTCAATCACAGCAGGAACATCGACTTCAGTCGAGTCAGAGGAGCTTAAGGTTTGTGGGGGTTCTTCAGTGAAGGGATCCTCTTGAAGCTAAGGAGTGTGCAAATGCTCCAGGAACACTCCGCTAGGGACATGTCGTTGAGTGGAACCAATCTTGGATAGCTCATCAGCTCCTGATTTTTTAGTCGAGCAACATGGTGAAGATCCAGACCTTCAAATTTCTTCTCCAGCTTCCAGACTGCATTGCAGTATCCAGTCATAGCAGGGGTTCTAACATCCCACTCTTTCATCACTTGATTCACCACCAAATCTGAGTCGCCATAAACCATCAAACGCTTGACGCCGAGCAAGATAGCCATGCACAACCCGTACAAAAGAGCTTCATACTCGGCCTCATTGTTGGAGGAATCAAAGTGAATTTGCAAGACAAAACTAAGCTTGTCGCCTCAGGGGGATATCAGAACAATGCCAGCACCGGACCCATTCAACATTTTGGAGCTGTCGAAGAACATTCTCCAATGCGCCGAGTGAACTTGGATAGGCTGTTGTTGTTTGATCCACTCGGCCATGAAATCTGCCAATGCTTGGGACTTGATTGCCTTGTTGGCCTCGAATCTAATGTCGAAGTGTCCCAGCTCAATTACCCATTTAGCCACTCGACCTGATGCGTCGCAATTATTGAAAATCTCTGACAAAGGTGCATCACTGACGACTGAGATCGAATGGTCTTGGAAATAATGTGCCACCTTGTTCGCTAATAAGTAAATACCATACACCAACTTGTGATAATTAGGATATCTCTGCTTTGAGGGGGACAAAACTTCCGAGACATAATAGACTGGCCGCTGAACCTTATAGGCTTTGCCTTCCTCTTCTCGCTCGACAGTCAGTACTGTACTGACGACATGATTTGTGGCCGCGATGTACAGGAGCAAAGGCTCTTTGCTGGCAGGAGCGGCAAGCACCGACTTGGTGGACAGCAGGGCTTTGAGCTCAACAAACGCTGCTTTGGCTTCACGAGTCTAGTCGAATGTGTCTGATTTCTTCATCAACTGATACAAGGGCAGAGCCTTCTCACCAAGACGATAAATGAATCGACTCAATGCCGCCAAGCAACCTGTGAGCTTCTGAACATCGTGCACTCGCATGGGAGTCTTCATACGGGTAATGGCACTGATATTCTTGGGATTGACATCAATTCCTTGTTTGGAAACGAGAAAACCAAGTAACTTGCCGCCAGGGAAACCGAAGGTACATTTGGTCGGATTCAGCTTTATGTCAAATCGCCTTAGATTGGCGAATGTCTCAGCCAAGTCAGCCAGCAAGTCGGGACCTTTGCGGGACTTGACCACTATATCGTCCATGTACGCCTCGACATTCCGAGGGATCTAGTCGAGTGAACATTTCTGAATCATGCGCATAAAAGTAGCGCCGGCATTCTTGAGACCAAAAGGCATGGTGATGTAGCAGAAACACCCAAACGGGCTGATGAAGGTTGTTTTTATTTCATCTGGGCCAAACAGACGGATCTGATGGTACCCAGAATAGGCATCCAAAAACGATAATCGCTCGCACCCCGCTATCGAGTCAACAATCTGATCTATGCAGGGGAGCGGAATATGGTCTTTCGGACACACCTTATTAAGATGTTTGAAGTCAATGCACATGCGCAACAACTTATCTTTCTTGGGCAGCATCACAAGATTCGAGAGCCACTCGGAGTGGTAAATCTCCCGAATGAACTTGGCTTGCAAGAGACGGGCCACTTCTTCTCCAATTTCCTTGCGCTTCTCAGCTGCGGATCAACGCAAATGCTCCTTGACGGGCTTGGCCTTCGGATCCACTCGCAGACGGTGCTCAGCCATCTCCCTGGGAATTCCCGGCATGTCAGCAGGCTTCTATTCAAAGATATCCCAGTTCTCACGGAGGAACTAGATGAGCTCGGCTTCCTATTTGTTGTCGAGTGTTGTCGAGATATTCGTCGGAGCAGCGGTTGGATCCGTCGGGTGGATGTGCACCTTCTTCACTTCTCCCGCCGACTAAAATGCCGACTCGGAAGCCGGCTTTTTTGCGCGGAGCAAATCAGCAGGGTCAGTGGTTTTCTTGTACTCCTCCAGCTCGACCATGGCCATCTGTTGATTGGCGATCTTGGACCCTTGCTGGAGACACTCTTCAGCATGATGTCGATTGCCAGTGACCGTGATCACGCCCTTAGGGCCCGGCATTTTCAGCTTGAGATACACGTAACATGGTCGGGCCATGAAACGTGCATAAGCGGGTCAACCCAAAACGGCGTGGTAAGCACTCTTGAAATCCACGACTTCAAACGTCAACTTTTCTTTTCAGAAATTTTTGCTATCTCTAAATGCCCCATCCAATGCTATCTGGCCGAGTGAGTTGGCCTTCTTTCCTGGGATGACCCCATGGAAATGCATGCTTCTTTCACTGAGACGGGACATAGGAATGCCCATTCCCTTCAGGGTATCCGCATACAGAATGTTCAGGCCGCTGCCGCCGTTGATGAGGACCTTTCTGAGTTGAGTCCCCTGCACCACCGGATCAAATACTGAGACCATTTGAGGTAGGTGGGGGTGTCTGGCACAGCCATGTTGATCTCTCTATTTATGACTTTCAGACGGCTGTTGCTCTTGACGTCAACAAAGATCACCAGTGTAGCAGTGACATCCGGGAATGTTTCCTTTTCTTCATCTTCATCTTCTTTTTCAGGAGATTTCCCACTCGACTGGTCTCCCTTGAACTGCTGGATGAGGGTTCGACACTGTCGAGTGGTGTGCTTCGGCAAAATCAGGTTGCCTTTTGCATCTTTCTTCGTGTGAATCACACACGGCTGATCCAAGATATCAGTTCTTGGCTGACCCTTCCCCTTCTTGGGGGCATACTGAGCTTTGGCCTTGCCCTTGTTCTTCAACTGAGCCGCTAGTGCTGCTGCCTCTGCCAGAACTGGGTCTTCATCCTTCCGCTTTTGTTTCCTATTGTTACCGCCGCCAGACTCGTTGGCGACCGCTTTTACTTTGCTGCTACGGAGGCGGTCTTCTTCCTTGCCATTGGCGTAGCGAGTGGCAATTTCCATCATATTCCGAGTGAAATGTCACAAGTGCGCCCGAACTTGAAGTACAACTCTCTGTATCTCACACCAGCCTTGAAGGCACAAACAGCCTGGTGTTCCGACACATTTTCCATCATATGATGCAGGGTGGACCATCGCTGAATATAGTCTCTTAAGGTTTCGCTGGGCTTCTGGATGCAGTGTTGTAAGTCGACCAGACCTGCGGGGCGCTTGCAAGTGCCCTCGAAGGTCCGGAGAAACACTCGGGCAAGATCTTCCCAACAATGAATGCTGGAAGGAGCCAAACGATTCAACCAAGCTCGAGCTGGACCATCCAACATAAGAGGCAGGTGCTTCATTGCAACATTGTCATTCCCGCCGCCAATCCACACAGCCACTCGGTAATCATCAAGCCAAGTCTCTGTTTTTGTTTCACCAGAAAACTTTCCGATCCCCGCCACCATTCTGAAGTTGGGGGGAATCTCCACCGAACGTATAGCTCTACTAAAACACTCTGGAGCAGACACTGCAGCTGAGCTACCACTCGGGACATCTCTGTTGTGTCCTTCTCTGTAGGATCTGCTTTTGTCGATCCGCTTCTGAACAAGGTATGTGCGGGCATCAAAGTCCGCGTCCCGCTCGTCACCGAAGGAGTGCCTGTCGTCCTGGTGACAGGGCGTGTATGGACCACTCCGCGGAGGAGTGGGCACTCGACGGTGGTCTTCGTGGTGGTGCTGATATCTATCTTGCCCTTCACAATAACCGCCGCCTCGATGACGCAAGGGCGACCCAGGACTATGTGCCGACTGAACGGTCTCTGCCTTGGGTGAATTGATGTGTATCTTGGGACGAGACTGAGAAATTGCTGAATTCTAGCGTTGTGTTGCATCTAACAGTGCTTTGATCTGCAATAGCCCTCTACCAGCCTCTCACCGGGATGGCTGAATGGAATCTGCTAGCCTAGTAGCAACAACAACATTAAGCATGGGAGTTCGGTATACCTTGACGCCATTGTGAGATCCAGTCGGGAATAGCTATCGCTGACGTCGACTGGGGCACGGTGGGTGTGGATGGGCACGCTCGTCGATCTCTGCCTGGAGCTCTTCTAGACGAACACGTGCGGCCTCCAAAGCCCGGGACTTGGCGGTCGCGCCGACGATGGGGGTTTGAAGGACCTTCTCATCGTGACGCGACTGCTCGTTCTACGAGCCACTAGCCTCGTGCTCGCCACGACCAAAACTAGGCGGTGAGTTCTGATGAGAGCCCGCCATCAAGACCTCCACTACGGGATCACAGCTCTCGCACTCGGAAGGCATGTCGGACGGATCAGAATCCGACTCGAACACGCCATGAAGGGACTCGGTAGGTTTGAGTGATGCAACCTGCGAAGAAGCTTGACGAGCCGCTGCGTGTTTGACCCACCGCTAGAGTCGTGAGCGGTCGGACCGCTTGCGTCCGCGAACGGCGTGAGGAGCCGATGCGTAAGGGGTCAACAGCTGACGCAACAACACGCCGCATGGACTCGCGCAGAAATCCCTGGTCCCACGGACCGAGAGCGCCTTGACATCGAGAGGCGCCTCCTGGAGCCATGCCGAATCGTCGGCGATGAAAGTGAGCGCTCCGAAATGGATCTTGTGGCCCAGAGAAAAAACACCGACGGAAGACATGTTGAAGGATGAAAAATGCAACCTCGCCGGAAGTCTTTTAGATGCCTGCCCCATGGTGGGCGCCAACTGTCATGGGAACGAGCCTGACAATAGATGGTAGCGGTACGAATGGAGAGGGCAGAGTCCTAGCTACGGTGAGGGTGTACACACAGATGTATGAGTTCAGGTCCCTCTCGTGGAGGTAACAACCCTACGTCTCAGTGCTCAGGAGCTTTATGTCGAGTGGAATGTAGAGATTACAATAGTTTTCTTAACCCTTGTGCAGGAGGGGAGGGGCGGTTTATATAGAGTTCGCTGCCGCTCATAATGGCCCCGCATCAATGGGTGTGGTCATGGGGTGTAAAGTCGTATGTTACAGGTAACATACGTAGTAAAAGCTATTAAGGGCCATTAAGCCAGTGTCTTCCCGTTGGGCTCTTGATGATGGCTCCTAGTCTTCTGGCATCGAGTGAAGCGAGGTCCGTCGAGTGACACGCGACTGCCGAGTGAGAGCGGTAGTCTCCAAGTGGATTACTATCGAGTGACTTTGAACGTCTCCAGGGATCCACTCGGAAGTTCATGCTTGATCTTCAAGTACTCCCATGTGGTGTCCTTAGGTAGGGTATGTGGGCCTTGCCTAGGACCCTACCCTAGGTACATATCCTCGTCAGGGGTGGATGGGTTAATCATAAGTGGGAGGCTTGTCAAACTAAGGACAGAACCCAAGCACCGGTCTACCCGTGATGAAAACTAGCTTGACATAAATTCCCATGTGTCCTCGGGAGCACTTTGCTTTATATAAGAGTTTGACCAGGCTTGTCCTTTGCTATGAAAAGGATTGGGCCACCTTGCTGCACCTACGTTACAATTGTTACTTGATACCCGTTACGAATTATATTATCACAAGACTATCTATTACCGAAAATTTGTGCTTGCAGAGAATACCTTACTGAGGACTGCTTGTCATTTCCTTCTACTCCACGTTGGTTTTGACACTCTTACTTATCGAAAGGACTATGATAGATCCCGTATACTTGTGGGTCATCAAGACTCTTTTCTGGCGCCGTTGCCGGGGAGTGAAGCATCTTTGGTGAGTGGAAATTTGTAAGGAAAAATTTATATATTGTGCGGAAATTTACTGTCACTTGTTAATATGGAAAGTAATCCTTTGAGGGGCTTGTTCGGGGTATCTTCACCTCGATCGGAAACAAAAAGAGTTGCCCCTCAACCTACTGAACCTACTGAAAATATTTATTATGAAATTCCTTCGAGTATGATAGAGAAACTGCTAGTTAATCCTTATGCAGGAGATGGAACCCTACATCCTGATTTGCATCTAATCTATGTAGAGGATGTCTATGGATTATTTAAGCTTGCAGGTCTGCCTGAGGATCCCATCAAGAAGAAGGTCTTTCCTTTATCTTTGAAGGAGAAGGCATTGACATGGTATAGGCTATGTGATGATATTGGATCATGGAGCTACAACCAAGTAAAAATGGAATTTCATCACAAGTTCTATCCTATGCATCTAGTTCATCATGATCGGAATTATATTTATAATTTTGGGCCTCATAAAGGAGAAAGAATCGCTCAATCTTGGGGGAGGCTTAAGTCCATGTTAGATTCATGACCCAATCCTGAGCTCTCAAGAGAAATAATTATTCAGAATTTTTATGCTCGGATTTCTCGTAATGACCAATCCATGCTCGATACTTCTTGGGCTGGTTCTTTTATGAAGAAAGATATTGAATTCAAATGGGATTTATTGGAAAGGATTAAACACAACTCTAAAGATTGGTAACTCGACGAAGATAAGGAGTCAGGTATAAATCTTATGTTTGATTGTGTTAAGTCCTTCGTGGACGCCGATGCTTTTCGTGAATTTAGCACTAAATATGGACTTGACTATGAGATAGTAGCTTCTTTCTGTGAATCTTTTGCTACTTATGTTGATCTCCCTAAGGAGAAGTGGTTTAAATATCATCCTCCGATTGAATTGAAAGTAATGGAACCTATTAAAGTTGAAGAGAAAATTATTACTTACAATGTTGATCCTGTTATGCCTACTGTCCCTGTTAGGATAAAGGAACATGCTAAAGCTTCAACTTTGGTTCGTAAGATTTGTATTACAACACCTACACCCACTGAACAAATCAAAGTTGAACCTAGTATTGCTATGGTTAAAGATCTCTTGGTTGATAATATTGATGGGCATGTTATTCATTCTATGATGAAGCTGCTAGAATTGCTAGAACTGATACTAAGCATAAACATAGACCAGTTGTTGGCATGCCTGTTGTTTCTTTTAAAATAGGAGATCATTGTTATCATGGCTTATGTGATATGGGTGCTAGCGTAAGTGCAATTCCCTATTCCTTATACAAAGAAATCATGCATGATATTGCACCAGTTGAACTAGAGGATATTGATGTTAATATTAAGCTTGCTAATAGAGACACTATTGCACCAATGGGGATTGTTAGAGATGTTGAATTCTTGTGTGGGAAAATAAAGTATCCTACTGATTTTCTTGTTCTTGGTTCCCCACAAGATAATTTTTGTCCCATTATATTTGGCAGACCCTTCTTGAGTATTGTTAATGCCAAGATTGATTGTGAGAAAGAAATAGTTACTATGAGCCTTGGGGATGTGTCTCATGAGTTTAATTTCTCTATATTTCGTAGACAACCTCATGATAAGGAATTGCCTAGGAAAGATGAAATTATTGGTCTTGCTTCTATTGCTGTGCCTCCTACTAATCCCTTAGAACAATATTTGCTAGACCATGAAAATGATATGCATATGAAAGGGAGGAACGAAATAGATGAAATCTTCTTTGAGCAGCAGCCTATTTTGAAACACAACTTACCTGTTGAAATACTTGGGGATCCTACTCCACCCAAGGGTGATCCCATGTTCGAGCTCAAGCAATTACCCGATACGTTGAAATATATATATATTGATGAAAATGAGATATATCCTGTTATTATTAGTGCTATCCTCTCAGAGCATGAAGAAAGAGATTATTGAAAACTTTGAGGAAGCACCATGCTGCTATTAGTTATACTCTTGATGATCTTAAGGGCATTACTCCCACTCTATGCCAGCATAAAATTAATATGGTGCCTGATGCCAAACCAGTTATTGATCACCAACGACGATTGAACCCTAAGATGAAAGACGTGGTAAGAAAATAAATACTAAAGCTTCTAGAGGCAGATATAATTTATCCTATTGCTGATAGTAGATGGGTTAATCCCGTCCATTGTGTCCCTAAGAAGGGAGGTATTACCGTTGTTCTTAATGATAAAAATGAATTGATCCCACAAAGAATTGTTACAGGTTATAGAATGGTAATTGATTTTAGGAAACTAAATAAAGCTACTAAGAAAGATCATTACCCTTTACCTTCTATTGATCAAATGCTAGAAAGATTATCCAAACATACTCATTTTACCTTTATACATGGTTACTCAGGTTTCTCTCAAATACCTGTATCAAGCCAGGATAAAAAAACCACTTTTACTTGCCCTTTAGGTACCTTCTTCTACCTTTCAAAGATGTATGATGGCTATTTTCTCTGACTTTTGTGAAAAGATTCTTGAGGTTTTCATGGATGATTTTTCCGTTTACATAACTTCATTTGATGATTGTTTGAGCAACCTTGATCGAGTTTTGCAGATATGTGAAGAAACTAATCTTGTATTGAATTAGGAAAAGTGTCACTTTATGGTTAAAGAAGGTATTGCCTTGGTTCACAAGATCTCCGAAAGAGGCATTCAAGTTGATAAAGCTGAAGTTGATGCTATTGAAAAAATGTCATGCCCTACGGATATCAAAGGTATAAGAAGTTTCCTTGGTCATGCTGGTTTCTATTGGAGGTTTATCAAAGATTTATCTAAGATTTCTAGACCTCTCACAAACCTTTTGCAAAAAGATGTTCTGTTTGTTTTTCATGATGATTGTGTAGAAGCATTTGAAATCCTTAAGAATGCCTTGATTACCGCACCTGTTGTTCAACCACCCGACTGGAACCTACCTTTTGGAATTATGTGTGATGCTAGTGATTATGTTGTTGGTGTTGTTCTAGGACAAAGAGTCGATAAGTAATTAAATGTTATCCATTATGCTAGTAAAACTCTAGACAGTGCTTAAAGAAACTATGCTACTACTGAAAAGGAATTTTGAGCAGTCGTGTTTGCTTGTGATAAGTTCAGACCATATATTTTTGATTCGAAAGAAACTGTTCACGCCGATCATGCTGCTATTAAGTACCTTATGGAGAAGAAAGATGCTAAACCTAGACTTATTAGGTGGGTCCTTCTGCTACAAGAATTTGATTTGCATATCATTGATAGAAAGGGTGTTGATAACCCTGTGGCAGATAACTTGTCTAGGTTAGAGAATGTTCTTGATGACCCACTACCTATTGATGATAGCTTTCCTGATGAACAATTAGCTGTCGTGAATACTTCACATAATGCTCCTTGGTATGCTGATTATGCCAATTACATTGTTGCTAAATTTATACCTCCTAGTTTCACATACCAACAAAAGAAAAAGTTCTTCTATAATTTAAGGCATTACTTTTGGGATGACCCACATCTTTATAAAGAAAGAGTAGACGGTATTATTAGACGTTGTGTACCTGAGCATGAACATGAATAGATCTTACGCAAGCGTCACTCCGAAGCCTACGGAGGACATCACGCTGGAGATAGAACCGCACACAAGGTACTATAATCTGGGTTTTATTGGCCTACTCTCTTCTAGGATGCTCGGAAGTTTGCCTTATCCTGTGATGAATGTCAAAGAATTGGTAATATTAGTAGACGTCAGGAAATGCCTATGAATTACTCTCTTGTTATTGAACCATTTGATGTTTGGGGCCTTGATTATATGGGGCCTTTTCCACAATCTAACGGGTATTCTCATATTCTAGTTGCGGTTGATTATGTCACTAAGTGAGTAGAAGCTATTCCAACTAGTAGCGCTGATCATAACACTTCTATTAAAATGCTTAAAGAAGTTATTTTCCCTAGATTTGGAGTCCCTAGATATTTGATGACTAATGGTGGTTCACATTTTATTCATGGCGCTTTCCGTAAATTGCTCGCTAAATATGATGTTAATCATAGAGTTGCATTTGTTTATCATCCTCAGTCTATTGGTAAAGTAGAATTGAGCAATAGAGATATTAAATTTATTTTCCAAAAGACTGTTAATAGATCTAGGAAGAATTGGTCTAAGAAACTCGACAATGCATTGTGGGATTATAGAACTGCTTACAAAAACCCTATGGGTATGTCTCTGTATAAGATGGTTTATGCGAAAGCATCACTTACCTCTAGAGCTAGAACATAAGGCTTATTGGATAATCAAACAGCTCAATTATGATTTCAAACTTGCTAGTGGGAAGAGGTTATTTGAGATTAGCTCGCTTGATGAATGGAGAACCCAAGCCTATGAGAATGCTAAGTTGTTTAAGGAAAAGGTTAAGAGATGGCATGATAGAAGGATACAAAAGCGTGAATTTAATGTAGGTGATCATGTATTGCTATACAATTCTCGTTTAATATTTTTTGACGGAAAACTTCTCTCTAAATGGGAAGGTCCTTACGTCATCGAAGAGGTATACCGTTCCGGTGCCATCAAGATTAACAACGCCGAAGGCAAAAACCCAAAGGTGGTGAACGGTCAAAGGATCAAACATTATATCTCAGGTATTCCCATAAATGTTGAAACTAATATCGTCAATACCATAACTCCGAAGGAGTACATTAGGGAGACTTACGAGAACGTTTCAAACTCTGAAAAGGAATAGGTATGTGGTATAGTAAGCAAAAATACTCCAAAACTTTTTCAATGGAAAATTTTATCTATTTTGGAATACTAAAAAAATAGGAAAATTTAAAGTAGTCCTAATAGTGCATGAGGAGGCGACAAGCCTGCTGGACACGGACACCCCCCTGGCCGTGCCCCTAGGGCTTTTGGCCACCTATAATCCCCCGAAGGTTTTAATTCTCGTATCATGACAATACCTCCCATTTTCTTTTTGAGCCATTTCTACAGCAGATTTAGAGCAAGATGTCTTTGCAAGAGTCAGATGGGAAGAACTGCCTCAGGCTGGCTACGGAAGAAGAGATGGAGGCCGACCTCAAAGGGATAGATGCCATGGAGGAAGACCAAGAAGTTACCTCTTATTCGCAACCTGGATCCATGCTGGAAGAACTTCAGAGCTCAACAATTCTGAATTTTGTTATCCTTCCAGTGCTAAATTTCTTACTTTTGAAAATATGAAGAGGAGTGTTGCTTCTTCCCCCGCAGCAGTGGGTTAAAGGCGCTCTAGCCATCACAGAAAAACTTTACAAGGAAATAATGGATATATGACGGAAAAATAACAAGCTTGAGAAGGAGAATCGTATTCTGAAGGACCTCATTGCCAAGTATATAGCATCATCACCTCCGAAGCAAGACAACTAGACACATGGGTATGGGTACTTCCCTTGGCTTGTGCAAAGCTTGGGGGAGGTGCCCCGGTACCATATCACCATCACATCTTTTGTTTTATTTTTATTTTTATTTTTATTTTCATCATCTTTTCTTAGTTCGATCCTTTTGGTTATATCTTGATCTACTAGAATAAAGTTTTCGTGTGATCTAGTTTTGAGTCTTTGCTTTATGATTCCTTATATGTAAGCATGTTCGTGAGTTATATAATAAAAATTGCTTGAGATATGAGGGCTTTGCTTGTTTGGCATGATCTTGATTTTGAGAAAGATGAAGTAGAAAGAAGTATAAGATAAAAGCAAAGAGTACATATGAAAATCTTATGGGGAGTGATGACTTCTCATATAAAAAGTATGTCGATTGAAACCTATTGTGGGTTGACAAACATAGTTGTTGGTCATTGATGCAATAAAAAGGAAGTGATAAAGAAAGAGAGGTTCACATATAAATATATTATCTTGGACATCTTTCATGATTGTGAGCACTCATTAAAATATTATATGTTAAGAAGTTGATGTTGGACAAGGAAGAAAACATAATGGGTTATGTTTGTTTATTTCCGAATAGAAGGTATATTGTTATAGATCCCTCGACATGTGTCGCTTGATTCCACCTCATATCAGCCAAAACTTCCGCACTAAGTAGAGATACTACTTCTGCATCCGAACACCCTTAACCCAGTTTTGCCATGAGAGTCCACCATACCTACCTAAGGATAGGATAAGATCCTTCAAGTAAGTTGTCATCGGTGCAAGCAATAAAAATTGCTCTCTAAATATGTGTGATCTATTAGTGTGAGGAAAATGAACTTTATATGAACTTGTAATAGGGTAGAAATAAAAGTGACGGACTGCATAATAAAGTTCACTATCACAAGGGGAAATATAAAGTGACGTTCTTTTGCATTAAGAGATTGTGCATCCAATTATAAAAAGCTCATGACAACCTCTACTTCTCTCTGCGAAGGGCCTATCTGTTAGTTTTATTTTCTAGTACTTACCTGGCAAGAGTCATGGTGATCTCCATCATCTTCGCTATTTTTCTCTTTATCACCTGGCAAGTTTCACATGTTGGGGAATGATCTAAGCACATATATCCATTCGGAGGTGGATGATCATGAGTTATTACGGTTGACATTACCCTTTAGGTAAATAGTTGGGAGGCAACACTATACACCCCTATCTTTCTCTGTGTCCGATTGAAACTTTGAACTCATATGTACCTCGTGAGTGTTAGCAATTGTGAAAGACTAAAATATGATTGAGTATGTGGGTTTTCTCTACAAGCTCTTATATTGACTCTTTCCTACGTTATGATAAATTGGAATTGCTTCAATGACTGAGATCATAGTTTGTCAGTTCTCAATAGAATTCTTGATTCATATTTTCCCATTGTGAATGAATTATTACTTTATCATAAGAAATTATATGTCAATATATGTTGCTGTTCTAAATATGATCATGATGCATTCATGTCCGTATTTTATTTTATCGACACCTCTATCTCTAAACATATGGGCATATTTATTGATTTCGGCTTTCGCTTGAGGACAAGCGAGGTCTAAGCTTGGGGGAGTTCATATGTCCATTTTGCATCATGATTTTATATTGATATTTATTGCATTATGGGCTGTTATTAAACATTTTGGTACAATACTTATGCATGTTCTCTCTTATTTTACAAGGTCTACATGAAGAGGGAGAATGCCGGCAGCTGGAGTTCTGGACTAGAAAGGGAGCAAATCTGAGATACCTATTGTGCGCAACTCAAAAAGTCCTGAAAATCTACGGACAATTATTTTGGAATATACAAAAAATATTGGGCGAAAGAAATACATCAGGGGCCCACCAGGGCACCACAAGCCTGTTGGGCGTGGCCACCCCCTAGCCCCGCCCCTAGGGCTTGTGGCCCACCTGGCAGCCCTCTGGTGCCCATATTTTGCTATATTGAGGGTTTAGTCCTAGAAAAAAAATCATATCAGAGCTTTCGGGACGAAGCGCCGCCGTCTCGAGGTGGAACTTGGACAGAACCAATCTAGAGCTCCGATAGAGCGATCCTGTCGGTGAAACTTCCCTTTGGGAGGGGGAAATGGAAGCCCTCGTCATCACCAACGATCCTCTCGCCAAGAGGGGATCAATCTCCATCAACATCTTCACCAGCACCATATCCTCTCCAAACCCTAGTTCATCTTGTGTATCCAATCTTTCTCACAAAACCTCAGATTGGTACCTATGGGTTGCTAGTAGTGTTGATTAGTCCTTGTAGTTGATGCTAGTTGGTTTACTTGGTGCAAGATTATATGTTCACATCCTTGATCATCACTTATACTCCTCTGATTATGAACATGAATATGCTTTGTTAGTAGTTACATTTGTTCCTGAGGACATGGGATAAGTCTTGTTATAAGTAATCATGTGAATTTTGTATTCGTTCGATATTTTGATGAGATGTATGTTGTCTCTCCTCTAGTCGTGTTATGTGAACGTCGACTAAATAACACTTCACCATTGTTTGGGCCTAGTGGAAGGCATTGGGAAGTAATATGTAGATGATGGGTTGCTAGAGTGACAGAAGCTTAAACCGTAGTTTATGTGTTGCTTCGTAAGGGGCTGGTTTGGATCCACATGTTTCATGCTATGGTTATATTTATCTTAATTCTTCTTTCGTAGTTGCGGATGCTTGTGGGAGGGGTTAATCATAAGTGGGAGGCTTTTCCAAGTAAGGACAGCACCCAAGCACAAGACTACCCACATACGAGATTATCAAAGTAGCGAATGCGAATCAAATGAGCATGATGAAAACTAGCTTCACATAAATTCCCATGTGTCCTCGGGAGCACTTTGCTTTATATAAGAGTTTGTCCAGGCTTGTCCTTTGCTATAAAAAGGATTGGGACACCTTGATGCACCTTTGTTACAATTGTTACTTGCTATCCATTACGAATTATCTTATCACAAAGCTATCTGTTACCGATAATTTCAGTGCTTGCGGAGAATACCTTACTGAGAACCGCTTGTCATTTCCTTATGCTCCTCGTTGGGTTCGACGCTCTTACTTATCGAAAGGACTATGACAGATCCCCTATACTTCTAGGTCAGTAGGTTCCTCAGTATGCGTTGCAATGGGAAACGGGTAACGACCATGATCTCATGTGCTTGGAAGTAGTGGCGCAACTTCCTCGAGGCCATCATGAGGCCAAAGATCAGCTTTTGTACTCCAGAGTACCTCGATCTAGCTCCCTGTAATAAGGAACTGACGAAGTACACGAGTCGCTACACCATCTTCTTCTTCGCCACCTCCTTAGATTTGCTGCCGTCCATTTACTGTGGTCCCCCTTGATCGTTATCGAGTCTTGCCGCGGATATTTCCATATTGTTCCCGGTAACACTAGCAACAATCGCTGAATCTTCATCCGCCTCCCTCTACGCCACCAGTGCTTCACTAACCACTTGATTTGTCGCTGCTAAATAAAACATCAACAAATCTTGTGGTTTAGGAGCGACCAAGGTGGGAGGAGAGGAAATGTAATTCTTCAGGTCTTGCAGTGCCGCTTCTGCTTCCGGGGTCCACTTCATAGGGCCAGCCTTCTTCAAGATCTGGAAGAACAGTAAGGCACGCTCAACGGACTTGGAGATGAACCAATTCAACGCGGCAACACATCCTGTGAAACGCCTAATATCCTTGATGGTTTTGGGTGCTTGTATCTGTTCGATCGCCTTGATCTTGTAAGGATTAGCTTCTATTCCTCGCTGATACACAAAGAACCAAAGTAGCTTGCCGAATGGGGCACCAAATACACACTTCTTAGGGTTGAGCTTCAACCTGATCTTGCGTAAGTTCATGAATGTTTCTTCCAAATCATTTATGAGAGTCGCTTTGTCCTTGGTCTTGACTACAATGTCATCCATGTAAGCTTCCATGTTTCTATGTAGTTGAGGTTCAAAACCAATCCGAACCGCTCTAGCAAAGGTTGAATCAACACTCTTTAACCCAAAAGGAATACACACAAAATAGTACGTGCCGCAAGGAGTTATGAATGCAGTCTTCTCCTCGGCTTCTTTGGCCATGAATATCAGGTGGTATCCGGAGTAGGCTTCCAAAAAGGAGAGCAAATCACATCCCGAGGTGGAATCGACAATCTGATCTATGTGCGGCAAGGGAAAAGGGTCCTTCGGGCAAGCCTTGTTCAAGTCAGTGAAGTCTATGCAAAGACTCCATTTCCCATTCGCCATGCGCACCACCACCAGTTTGCTATCCAAGTCGGATGCAATACTCCTCTGACCAAACCAGCTGCTCAAGTTTCTTGATTTCCTCGGTAGTGGATTGTTGCTGCTCTAAGGCTTGTTTCCTAACCTTTTGTTTGACGGGTCGGTCATGAGGGAAGACAACAAGGTGGTGCTCAATTACCTTCCTGGGAACATCGGGGATGTCAGATGGTTGCCAAGCAAACACATCGACATTTTCCTACAGGAAGGCAATGAGCGCACTTTCCTATTTGTCAATAAGGGTAGCACTGATGATGAAGGTGCCACTAGTGTCTTACCCCCTTGCCGGGACTTTCTTCATATCAGGGTAGGTGACCTTGGTCTTCTTTCTAGTGGAACTCCCCGATAGGTCATCATAGGGTGAAACACACTCCGAAGAGACGCGCTTCCCGGAGTCCTTGCTAGTGCTCCTGCTAACCTTCTTTGATCTCTTCGACTCCTTGGCGGCAGCTGTGATGTCTGTGGCCTTAGTTGCTACCGTGTCGCGGTACATCTTGTCCACATAGATAACTACATTCTTCTTGTCAGAGGGGATGGAAATGATCACAATGGGCCCTGTCATCTTCAAAGTATTGTAAGAATAGTGGGAAGCTGTCATGAATTTTGCCAAGGCTGGGCGATCAAAGATTCCGTTGTAAGGTAGAGGGATCTCATTACGTCGAACACTATCATGTCTATCTAGAAATTTAGTTCCTCGTCGAATGTTATCAGCACGGTGATCTTTCCCTTGGGTCGGCTCCTGCCGGGATTGATTACCTAAAAGGTGCTCGTAGCTTCGAGCTCTTCATCATGGATCTGCAGTTTCTCGGCCACCTTAGGGTGATCAAGTTCAATCCGTCCGCACCTTCAACTAACATCCTAGACGCCTTGAGCTTATGGATTGTCGGGGAAACCAACAATGGCAAACATCCGACCGTAGTGGTACGGTTAGGATGATCCTCTTTGTCAAAGATGATAGGCGTGCGGGACCATTTGAGCGGCTTCCTGGATTCTGCAGTCGACACTATTGCATTGACCTCACGCGCCCACTGTTTGAGTTGGCGGTGAGAGGAGTTCAAGGAAGCACCCCCTTCAATGCACATGACTTCGGTCGCTTTCTAGAACTCCCTGTCACTAGAATACTCATCATAAACCTCATCCTCACTCTTGTCATTTGTTTCCTTCTTCTCACGACCTTTGACAGGCTTTTCCTTTTGTTGTGGGGTTTTGCCGCGACGGCCTCCTCTGCCACCATGGCCCTTCCCGGCAGCACCGTATTGACCTTTCTCTTTGTCGCTCTTCTCATATTCGGCACAATGTTTCTCAACAAGTTGGTCGAGTTGTCGGCATTCTTGGAGATCATGTCCCTTGGTGCGGTGAATTTTGCAGTATGGCCCGTCGGACTTCCTGGTCTTCTCAACGGAAGCAGCCTGCCGACAATCAGCTCACGCGGCATCTCTCTTGCAATGGGTTTCGGCTTTCGCCTTCTTCCCGACACCAAGGTCTCCTGAGCTCTCAACGTCCATTACCGCCGTTCCTTTGCTTTTCTTGTTGCGCTTCCTATTTCTCACCTTCGGGTCAGGGGCGGCGTCGTCATCATCAGAGTCGACTTCGACGCTTGCCTGCTCTCCGGGGAGTCGCCCTCCTTCCTCAGCTCGAGCACACTTGTAAGCCAAGGTGTAAATCTCATTGACAGTCTTGGGGAGCTTGACAATCATCCTGGCTCGCATCCTCCTGTTGCACATGTTCGAATGGATGCGGCAATGACAACTACGAGATGAATTTCTAGGATGTTGTGATGTACTCGACAGAATCTCTGGATGTACTTTCTCAAAGTTTGTCCCTCCTTTTGTAGGAGGACTTGAAGATCGCTGAGCTGGCCTGGCTCCTGGTGACAACCTATGAAGGCGCCAGCGAACTCGTTGCACAAATTAGCCCATGATGAAATGGAATTTTCTGGCAGGTGCATCAACCACGATCTCACATTTGGCTTAAGTGCCAAAGGGAAATAGTTGGCGAGCACCTTTTCATCTCTTCCTCCTGCAGCTTGGACAACTATCATCTATATGCCAGGGAACCCTATCGGGTTCAGCTTCCCGTCGTATTTGTCCGGTAGCTCAGGCTTGAAAGCTCGGGTCGATGGCCAGCAGACCCGTCGTAGCTCGCTAGTGAAGGCAGCGCAGCCGACCTCGTGAGGAAGGAACCGCCAACACTAGGCGCTGGGTTGCCGATGTCTAGACCATTGCGCTTGTCTGATTGATGGGGAGCTTCCCAGCATCGCTCGATGATGATATGCACGTCTTCTTTCCGTCGGTCTTCAAGGACGCACCGTTGATCCCGGTGGTCATGCAGGCCGGACGAAACTATGGACGCCTTGTCATGCTCATTGGCATGTGAAACTTGTTGCGGATGCCTCTGGGCCTATTGTCACGGAGGGGTTTGCACCATTGGTGTAGCCCCTTCGACATGTTCATCGGCCCAGGTCGCTGCTGCCAATCACCTACACCGTGATGGCTCTGCATGTAGGGTCTTGTTAGCTTCGACGAAGGAGATCAAGCTCTAAATGGTAGCTCTCCATTCATCCGTCTTATCAGCTATCGGCATAGAGTTGAGCAACATCTGGACTCTAGTCATGGCTTCCTTGGTTGTTTCTGGTATGGCAAAAGAGGTGGACCGCGACGTCGCTCGGCTCTTGGTGGGACCAAGATAAGCATCACCGCATTCTCGGCGTCGTGCGCCGCTTGCTGAGACTGTCGTCTGATGTGCAAGAGGCTGAGCCTGGGGATTTGCGGCCTCGCTCGATGTCCATCTTGTTCCGCGTGGGGCTCGCGCACAGTAGCTCCGCCAGTGATGGGGGGCAACTGTAGGGTCAGGGCTTGCACCAGACCAGGCGCCCCCGTGACGCTCGCGACCATCCGTGCGGTGGGGAGGTGAAGGATGGCCATTTCCCTCGCTCGCAGCGTCAGGGCCAGGCTCGCCAAGTCATTGCATAAGATTCTCCTCTCCGGCGAATTATGCCCCACCCCCGGCCGTGGGAGACTAGACGGGGGCGCCACCTATGCCGGCTGTGTTGCCCATGATGCCTGCCTCACTTGAGACAGCTGCGGTGTCGATGGCGCCTGCGGCCGCGTGAGAGGAAGCCTTCAAAGTGGAGGGATGTGCAGCCACACCGGATTTGTTCTTGGGAGCCATTGTTGGAGAAGATGGCAAAGAATATCGACGCACCGATCACAATCTCGGGTTTGCACCAGCGCAGCGCCCCTACCTCGCGCGCCAAAGGTGTCAGGGCTAGATGCACATGATCACCTATGGGGCCATCGGCCCCTTTGAGGTTCGGCGGGGGGGGGGGGGGGGAGGGGCGTTTATGCAGGTACAAAGAGCGGAGACAGTGAGACGACATGGTGATTTACCCAGGTTAGGGCGACTGTGAAGTGTAAAACCCTACTCCTGCTGTGTGGGTGGATTGATCAAGGGAACACGAAGGGCACACAATGCTCTAGCCCAGCAAGGGTTGCCTTCGAGGGAGCTACTACGCGTGTACAAATGCTCAATAGTACGAATCCTCAGCTAGGTTGCCTTTGGCCTCCTTTTATACCACAAGGGGCAACCATAGTGGAAAAACAGACATTGTCTGATGACTAGATAGCTAGCAGAGCTTATCGTACCTAACTCTAGCGTTAGAGACAAAAAACCATCATTGCTAGTCTAGGTGGCGTGCAGGGGTGCATCCCCTGGCAAGCTTATGCCTCCGCTCTATGTAACCATTGCACCTCACCTCGACACGTCTAAGGACGGGTGTCAAGGGGGGGTGGTAATTTTCCTTCCAGCATATAGCCACGTTCTTAGCGAGAGCCTCTTAGCCACTTAGGGGCTCGACACCGCATTGACAAGTGTTTGGCCTTGCGATGAGGTGGAGCGGTGATAGATTGGCTCATGCCTGCGAGGGATGGCTTGCCACATCTTCAAGAGGGTGCGCACGTCCTGGTTCTCGGCAAGCGCCGGGGGAGTGCTTGGCGTGCAGCAATCCCATGTTTGGGCTGCCGCATAGAGCTCATTGTACTTCATCTTGATCATTGTTGGGTTGGCCTAGTGTATGGAGGGTTTTTACAGTTGTCGCATGTGCACCAGTCAGGAGCACTAGGTATCCCTATTCGAGTGCACTGCCAATTAGCGTGTAGCTTCTTCATGCGTTTTATACCAATATGACATGAGCGATAGTGCCCCAAGTATGTGGTACTATCATCATTAACTTTGCATCTTTTGCCACCAATGTTATGAACATGTGTATCACTATGACCGATATTGAAAAAGAATAAACCATTCACATTGGTGCATGACCATAAAAGATATTATTCATATAAATAAAACAACCATTATTCTCTAATTTAATGAATAACCGTCTACAAATAAACAAGATCCATATATAATGTCCATGCTCAACGCATGCACCAAATAACACTAAACTATCGAGTAGTCATCATAATGTGCCTGCCAGACATTCACAACATCCACAGGCAACATTAGAGGGGGTGGTGCACCGAGCGGTGCATCAAAAATATAAGCCTTTTTGTAAGCGCATAATTTTACCAAAGTAGTTTTGGTGCTTGATGACAATGCCCTTGTGGACTAATCATGTGTGTTAAGCTTTCTAAGATTATCAGGTGGCACGAGATAGTTTTCATCCCCTCAGTTGTTAAATGAGAAGAAGAACTTTTTCTATAGATTTAGTGTTGGTGGACTTGAGTCATAGGAAAATCCATACTAACAAGAAGGTATATGCATTTGGAAAGATTGGGAGGAACTATCGCATACACATTTGCAGCCCTTCCGTTTCCCAGCACAATGGAGTCTCTTTCTGACCCAAAGGCCCCTGAGTTACACATAAGTGAAAGTACCGCTTCGTGGAGCAATAGTATCGCCCCAGTGGTATTGCCTCCCTGCGGTGCTAGGGTCACTACCACCTATATTTCCTTTCTGGATCCTTCGGGTACCTTTTCCCATATTTAGCAGAAGTACCGCTGGGAGCAGAGCGCTAGTACCGCTCGAGAAGTACTACCGCCCTCCACTTCCGGTCCCACTTCCGCTTATTTTTGGGTTATGTTGTCTTTGGCACTCTAGTAGTTCTTGAGCGGTAAAAAATAGTGGAAGTAGCACTCTGGGCAATAATGTCCTATTGCCCTCCTCATTTCTGCCAAGTCTAGGCTTCCTACAGTGCTAAGCAGAAGTACCGCTATGTCAACTGTCTATGAAGCCTGGTACTTCCATGCAAGCAGAAGTACTGCTCCCCCGAGCGGTACTATCGCTTATGCACGACTTGCGGGCAGAAAACAGTCGGATTTTCTTCTCCTGTATAAGTGGGTCTTGTTCTCGAAGTGACCTCGCCTCTTTTCCACAAAATCTTCATCGTTAATCCGAAGCTTATTCTTGCCCAATCTCTCTCCCTAGCCATCAATTCTTGTTGATGATCTAGGGTTTGGAGGAGAAGGCCTATATCTACACTTCCAACAAGAGCAATTTGAACACTAATCCCTTGCGGATCTCGTTACTCTTGGGTGCTTGAGCACCCTAGACGGAAGAGGTCACCTCGAAGCCATATTCCATTGTTGTGAAGCTTCATGGCATTGTTGAGAGCCTCCAATTAAGTAGTGGAGATTGCCTTGACCTTGTTTGTAAAGGTTTGGTTTCCTCTTTCAAGTGCACCACTAGTGGAATCATACCATCTCTCATTGTGTGAGAGCATGAGGAGAATACGGTGGCCTTAGTGGCATCTTGTGGATCATTATGCCTCCACTCCGCTCTAACGAAGACGTACTTCCCCTCAAAGAGAAGGAACTCTAGTAGCACATCCTCGTATTCACCGGTTCCAATTGTGGTTATCTCTTACCTTTATTTTGTGGAATCTTCTAATGTTGTATTATATGCTTGCTTGTTATCTTGTTGTTAGCATCATATAGGTTGCTCCCCTAGTTGCATATCTAGACAACCTATTTGTTCTAATTTGTCATACAAAAGATTAAAAAGTGGTAGTTGCCTATTCACCCCCCCTCTAGTAAACCATATCGATCCTTTCAATTGGTATCAGAGCCTCGACTCTTTACTAAGGGTTTTACCACCCGAAGAGTATGGTTAATCAAGGGGATAGGGTCCTGGAATTGTCAGAGGTCATGGGTGTGAACGCGGTCTCTCATGATGATTTAAATGTGGCTATACCCTCACTTAAGTCCTCCATGACAACTGAGGTCAAATCCATGTTTGAAGAATTCCTTGATGGTATCAAACTTTCTACCGATCTGTTGCAAGTGGTTAATCCCTCTACCTCGACATCGGATGTCCATACCGATAAGTAGGGGGCTAGTATTGATAAGAACAAGCTGCCTCATGTAAATAGTGGCACGGGTACCTTTGCCTCGGTTCCCCCTCCCGTGGTCTATGGAGGACCAGTTCACCCACCTCATATAGGTAATCTTGGTCCTCCTCCTAAACTTGTTAAGAATGATTTTGCTAATTGGGTTTTTCGTATCAAGTCTCATTCGAATCACAACTCAACACAAATTTGTAGAATCATTGAGAAAGGGTAATACCCACATGATCCAAGAAATCTCACCCCACGAGAAGTGGCCGACAATCAACTCAATCACTCCGCCTTGTTCATTCTTTAGTCTGTTGTCCCCATAGAAGATCTTGCACACTTGCGTCCCTTCACTCGTGCAAAGGATTGTTGGGAACACATTGTCTCCATGTACAAGGGAAGATCGAGTATTCAATGGTCAAAATTTGAGGTGGTTCTTGATGAGGACGATGAGTTTGTCATGATTGAATATGAGGACCCTCGTGAGCTATGTTGGAGAGTGACAACCCTTGTCGTTGCACTACAAGATCAGGGGAGCAAGGATACAACTGACAATTGGATCAAGCATAAGTTTCTCAAGGCCATAATGCCATTCAACAAGGTCATGTCCTCCGTTATCCATCAAAGAGCGGACTTACACTCCTTATCCTCAAGCAAAATGTTGGATGGGTTTATTTCCATGAACATATTGAACAAGACTGCCGCCGGCGCTCTAGTTCGTGTCCAACGGTCAAATTAATCAACACCCAACCTTGCTTTGAAGGCCAAGGTAATTGCGGAAGAAGAAGAAGAAAAAGAAAAAGAGGGGTGTTGTCCCGAAGACACTAAATATGCTTACCACAAGCACATGGTTCTTGCGACAAGGAAATTTTGGGGCAAGAAAAGAAACTCAAGGCCCAACTTCTCCAAGAACAACTCAAGCGGGTCAGAGGGAAAGCAACGTGTGAGGACTTGCTATAATTGTGCCAATGTGAGTCACTTTGTGGTGTTTTGTCCATATGACAAGAGGGAAGACAATGGTGGCAAACTCATTCGCAAAGACAAAGCCAAGTCCTTCCCCAACAAGAACAACTTACCCAAGAAAGTGCCCCAAAAGGTGTTGATGGTTCAAGAAGATTACTTCTCCGATGATGATGTTGATGAATTTGCAAGTGGTGAAGGAATATCAATGGCCATCGTAGCCATCGCAACCACTACTCTAATCAAGACGTCTCTCTTCGACTCTCCCAACGAGAACCACATTGCCAAGTACCTTATGGATAAGGAAACCAACAAGGTAACCTCCAAAATCAAGACTACCATTTCCACTACCCCTCCCTCTATGGATAGTGGAGATGAAAAAGAGGAGGTAAGAGTTGAGGAAAATTCCTTTGATAAATTCATGAGAAAAATGAAGGGTGAGACCAGGAAGCACTTTGTTGCTCTCTTGGAACAACTAGGTGAGGCAAGTGATCATAATGTGCTCTCTTGGAACAACTAGGTGAGACTCTCATGAAGAGACATCTCTAATTTAGAAGGGCATAGTCGTGACTATGCCGATTAAATTGCAAATCTTTCCATTGCTCTTAAGGAAGAGAAAGGTCTTCGTTTGAGTCTGGAGGAGTCAAACAATGACGGCCTCGCTAAATTACGAGAAGTTCATGATCATGCTCTTGTTCTTACTCGTGCAGTCCAATCCGAAAAGCTTGCACTTAGGATTGACCATGATAGACTTAATTAAGAGTTTGTTGCACTTGACAAGTCTCACAAGGCCTTGAAAAGAGCTCACACTTCTCTAAAAAAGGTCTCATGATCAACCCCAAGTAAAACTCACTAAGGAGATAGCCACGTGCCTCCCTTTCTCTTAATTGATAATGCAAATGCTACTAAACCTTGTTGTGAGAATGTGCATCTTGTGGAGGAAAATGGTAAGTTGAAAGAGCAACTTGAGAAAGGCCTTGTGACTTGCACCCAAGGTGAGAAGAAGCTCAATGGCCATTTGAGCAATCAAAAGGAATTTTTTGCTAAGGAAGGAATTAGGTTTGCACCCAAGTCCAAGAAGAACAAGAAGGGAAAGACCAAGGAGCCTCCCCCACTCAAAGAAACTTTTTTTGAAGTGGATGAGTGTAGTCATGAGAAGAAGACAGACAAAGTTGGCGGTAGTAATGCCAAGAAGGGCAAATCACTCCTTCCAACAAAGTCAGAGACTTTAATCCCTCCTATGTTTTATGACGTGCTAGTGATGGGCATGTTTATGCCAAATTTGTTGGTTATTCTGATGAGTACATTGAATGGTCTATCTGGGTCCTAAGACCCTTGTCACTAACATGAAAGGAGACAGTAAAGAATGGGTATCTAAATCCAAGCATTGATATCTTGTAGGAGGTTTCTTCCGAAGGAGTGTCATGGTTGCTTGATAGTGGAGCAACAAATCATATGACTGGAAGCAAGGACTTAGTAGTGGACATTCATACTAATCCATATTTGACCACTCAAGTCTCCTTTGGTCATGATAAAAATTCAAAGGTATTGGGTCTTGGCAAGGTGGTAATCTCTCTAGAATTATTCATTGGGAATGTCATGCTTGTTGAGACCCTTGCATACAATTTGCTTTCCGTTCGTCAACTTGCACTGATGGGTTTCTGTACCTTCTCTGGTGTTGACACCATGGCCCTTTTGTGGAGCAAGACTCTTAAAGTAGCCTTTGTTGGGCATGTCGAAAATGGTATCTATGTGGTTAAATTTTCGAAGCGCCCCACTAAGACTGCGACTTGCCGAATGGCTAAAGTTGGTGTGGGATGGCTTTGGCATCGCCGGCTAGCCCATGTCAATATGAGATCCTTGCAAAGTCTCCTCAAAGGGGTTCGCGTTCTTGGACTAATAAATGTGAGTTTTTCCAAAGATTGTGCTTGTAGTATTTGTATCAAAGGAAAGTTACATGAGACGGCCCACCGGCCCACAACTACCATCTACTCGAAGAGGCCCTTAGAGCTCCTTCATATGGATCTCTTTGGTCCTCCATCTTTTGGATTATCTTTGGGGAAGAAAGTGTTGCTTGGTGATTGCGGATGATTACTCAAGATACACTTGGTTATAGTTCTTCAAGAGGAATAGTAAGACTTAACAAACCGTCATCGACTTTGCCAATGAAGCTCAACGACAACACGAGGGAAGGATATTGATGATAAGAAGTGACAATGGCACTGAGTTCAAGAACTACACCTTCAGTAGGTTCCTTAGTGATGAGGGTATCAAGCATCAATACTCCGCACCATATACCCCTCAGCAAAATGGTGTTGTAGAAAGGAAGAACCACACCATGATGGTGGAATTCAAATCTCCGTACAACTTCTGGGCCGAAGCCATCAACACCGCATGTCATGCATCTAATCGTCTCTACCTTCAGAAATGCTTGAACAAGACCCCTTATGAAATACTTACCAGTGACAAGCCAAACCTCAAGTACTTTTGGGTGTTTGGTTGTAAGTGTTTCATTCTTAAGAAAGGTGTTATTTGTCCAACTTTGAACCTAGAGCTGAAGAGGGCATATTTCTTGGTTATGCTACAAACTCTCATGCTTATCGTGTCCTCAACAAGTCCAATGGACTCATTGAGGAGACGTCTAAAGTGGAGTTTGATGAAAATAATGGCTCCCAAGTGGAGCAAAGTGGTATTTGTGATGTAGGTGATGAAATTCTTCCCCAATCCATAAGAAGAATGGGTGTGGGACACTTCCTAACTGTTGAGGAACCCCTTGTGGCCAAAGGAGAAGGACAATGTTCCACCCAAGTGGAACCATCACCAACCCAGGACCCACACGCTTCTGAACAAAATGAACAAAGGGAAGGACCTCAACCAAGTGAACAAGTTCAAGGGCAAGATCAACCGCATGATGTTGGTGATACACCAAGTGATGCCCAAGGTCAAGTTCACACCGCGGAGCAAGCTCAAGATCAAGATCATGCTCAAGATCAAGACCACGCTCATGACGATGCTCAAGGTCATCAAGATAATTACCCTCAACCATCCCAAAATGGTGCTCCTCAACCTTCTATGAACAATATCTTAGAAATGCAAGCCTCCAAGATAGCTGCAAAGCTTAAACATAAACAACATGTTTTGGAGAACGTCTACGACTGTTTGAATAAAGGGGTAACTGCTACCTCTAGAGCATGCGTTAGTTTTCCCTTGAAGAGGAAAGGGTGATGCAGCGAAGTAGATAAATATTTCCCTCAGTTATTGAGAACCATGGTATCAATCCAGTAGGAGGAACAAGAAAGTCACCAATGGTTGCACGTACACAAACAATCAAACTTTTACACCCAACGCTATAAATGGGTTGTCAATCCCTTCACGGTTATTTGCAAGGATTAGATACGATAGACATAGATGTAAACAAGTACGGAAAGTAAAAGATAAATAAATTGCAGCAAGTCATAGATCTGAAAATCTAAGATGGAAAATAGACCCGGGGGTCATAGGTTTCATTAGAGGCTTCTCTCTTAAAGGCAAATATCATGGTGGGTAAACAAATTACTGTCGAGCAATTTATAGAAAAGCGAATAATCATGTAGTTATCCAAGGAAATGATCATGCATATAGGCATCATGTCCGTGAAAAGTAGACCGAAACGATTCTATATCTACTACTATTACTCCACACATTGACCGACTCCTGCCTGCATCTAGAGTATTAAGTTCATGAAGAATAGAGTAACGCATTAAGAAAGATGACATGATATGGAGGGATGAACTGAAGCAATATGATGAAAAACCCATCTTGTTACCCTTGACGGCATACAATATGTGCCTCGCTACCCCTACTAGGTCACTAGGTGAGGACACCACAAAATTGAACCCAAAACCAAGCACTTCTCCCATTGCAAGAATTACCAATCTAGTTGGCCAAACCACACAAATAACTCGAAGATACTTGCAAGGATATGAAATCATGCAAATAAAAATTCAGAGGAGATTCAAATAAGATTCATGGATAATCTGAACATAAACTCACAATTCATCAGATCCTGACAAACACACCACAAAAAAGGATTTCATCGGATAGATCTCCAAGAAGATCATGAAGAAGAAGGTATTGAATATCAAAGAGATGGAAGAAGCCATCTAGCTACTAGCTATGGACCCGTAGGTCTGTAGTGGACTACTCACTCATCATCGAAGGGGCAATGGAGTTGATGTAGATGCCCTCTGTGATCGAAACCCCCTCTGGCAGATTACCGAAAAAGGCTCCAAGATTGGATCCCTCGGGAACGGAGGCTTCCGACGGCGGAAAAGTATTTGTGTGGATGTTTTTGATGTTGGCGGAATATTTGGGTATTTATAGGCCAAGAGTTAGGGTTAGGAGACCTGCCAGGAGGCGAAAGCCTGCTTGGAGCGGCTAGGGGGGCCCACGTCTAGCAGGCTTGTGGCGCCCAGGCACCTCCCCTGACATGCACTCCAAGCTTGCATGACTTGTTTCCTTCCAGAAAAATTCCTCCCGAATTTTTTATTCCATTTGGACTCCGTTTAATATTCCATATATGCAAAACTCAAAAATAAGAAAAAAACAGAAACTGGCACTTGGCTCTAGATTAATAGTTTAGTACCAAAAATAATATAAAATAGCATATTAATGCGTATAAAACATCCAAAACAGATAATATAATAGCATGCCATCATCAAAAATTATAGATTCATTGGAAACGTATCAGTAACCACTCATAATCAATTAACAAACTTTTTTGCACATCAAGGTACAAGAAGCGCTCGAGGACATGGAGTGGCTTGAAGCCATGCACGATGAACTCAACAACTTTAAGTGCAACAAAGTTTGGTGTTTAGTTCCAAGACCTAAGGAGAATCATAATGCCAATGGAACCAAATGGATCTTCAAGAACAAGCAAGATGAGAACAGTGTCGCCATTTGCAACAAGGCAAGATAGGAAGCACACGACTACTCCCAAGTTGAGGGTATCGACTACAATGAAACCTTTGCTCCTGTTGCACGCCTTGAATCTATTTGCATGTTTCTTGCATATGAATCTCATCATGATTTAAATTATATTAAATGGATGTGAAGAGTGCATTTCTTAATGGTCCACTCAAGGGGTTGGTATATGTCAAGCAACTGCCGGGGTTCGAGGATCCCAACTTCGCCAATCATGTATACATCCTCAATAAGGCTTTCTATGGCCTTAAAAAACCATGTGAGTGGTATGAGCACCTTCCTGAGATGTTGCAAGATCGTGAGTTTGAAATTGGGAAAATTGATCCCACTCTTTTCACGAACAGGGTTAAAGGGAACTTGTATGCCAACTATATGTTGATGTATTATATTTGGTTCTCCTAACAAAGATTTCAATGATGAGTTTGCTGCACTAATGACCAAAGAGTTTGATATGTATATGATGGGAGAGTTGAAGTTCTTCCTTTGATTCAAAGTCAAGCAACGAAGTCAAAGAACCTTCATCAACAAAGCTAAATACACTCAAGACATGCTCAAAAGGTTCAAGGTGGATGAACTCAATCCACCCAAGGCCAACACTCCTATGCCTCTCAAATGACAACTTGATTTTGATTCAATGGTAAAGTCGTGGATCAAAAGGTATACCGCTCCATGATTGGATCCCTGCTCCATGAATGGATATTATGTTAAGTGTGAGGATTTGTGCACGTTTTCAATCCGCACCTAAGGAAAGCCACTTTGTGGTGGCCAAGCGAATCTTTTGACATTTGGCTCATACCCCAAACTTTGGTTTAGGGTAACCCAAAGGTGCTTCATTTGATCTCATAGTATATTCAGACTCGGATTGGGCGGGAGACCGTGTGGAGAGGAAGTCAACCTCTGAAGGCTGCCAATTCCTTGGTCGCTCCCTTGTAAGTTGGTCTTCAAATAAACGAAACTGTGTTTCTCTCTCGTCCATTGAGGCCAAGTATGTAGCTGTTGCAAGCTGTTGTGCACAGATTCTTTGGATCAGGCAAACTTTAAAGGATTATGGTGTCAACTGTGACAAAGTGGCTCTTTACTGTGACAATAGAAGTGTGATTAGGATCTCCAATAACACGGTTCAACATTACAAGACGAAGAATATTGAGATTCGTCATCACTTCATCCGGGAGCATACGTGGGAGGAGAGATTAATCTTATCCATCTCAATACAAATGAGCAACTTGCAAATATTTTCACGAAGCCATTGGATGAAGCAAGATTTCACGAGTTAAGGCATGAGCTAAATATCACTGATTCCAGCAATGTGGCTTGTAATTTTGCACACCCCACCACACCCATTATATTATGTTGTTCAGGTGTAGGCATGGACATAGGGGAGTGTTGTTATCTCAAAGAAATCTCCCTCCCCCTATTATGCAAAAATTGATCAAGTCTTTCACATTAGTCATTTTTTATGACACTTGTGCTTCAAAGACGAGTTTTGGTCATGGACCCAAGGTTAAAATCTTCACGGTGCCATTTTAATTGACTCAAACATAGGTGGCTTCGCCCACCGCCCCCTCCTAGTAAGGCATTTTTCTTTTTGGGAGCTTATTCATATGTTGTGTCACTCTAAGTTTGATTTTCTTCGTGCTTGGACTCTTTAAACTTGGAGTGTCTCCTCTTGTTTGGATGTGTTTGAGTGTCTCCCTCTCGAGTTTCATCTTTTTCTAAAACCCATAAACCACATAAGGGATGTTTTGTTCTTTGCTTTGGGGTTGTTTTGGTTGCAAGCGGTACTACCGCTAGGTCTGGCCGATATTACCGCTCTAGTGGTACTACCACTCCAGCCCACAGTACATAGGGGTCTCCTAGACGTTTCAAGTGGTGGGAAAGGGGAGTTCTAACTCCCTCATACCTATTCACTCTTCCCCCTTCGAGTTCCCTCTCTCTCTCTCTCTTAGGCGACCAAAACTCCCCGGAGGCCAGCTCCAGATCACCCATTCCGTTGTCGTCCTTTGCATTTCTGTCTGGTGGTACTTATCCCCTTCTCTTCGTCATGCCATGGACACCGGTATTGTCCTCATTCATTTTCTATTTGGCTTTAGTTTTTCAATCTTTTATCTAGGGCATTGCATGCGGTTTCCTTGATTTTTCGCAAAATCTAGGCATGAGTAGGATGTGAAATGACTACTAGATAGGAGTACAGTAGATGGTCACTGGAAGAGCTGGGTTATACATCAACGATACTACCATTCCCATGCCATGGAAGTTTTACCGCCGTCTGGGCGGTACTACCTCTTGTACATGACCGGTACTACTGCTCCTGCAGAAATGCCGCTCCAGCACCATGGTACCACCGCTTGTACCACATAACTCCCAACTTTTGGTGTTTCATCTCCTATTCTCCTTTTTTTCATTGTCTTATGCAATGCATTTATATCTCTATTCTATTCATGTTCCTTCTTTGTGGGTTCCCGATGATGGTAGCTCCGCTCCTACTACTCGTCGTATGAATCCTAGCCGTCCTGGAGGTTCAATGCATTTTCACACATCTAAAGATGCTGAGGCTAGTTCTAGTGCTCAACTCCAGTAGCAACATGTGAACAAGACTATTAGTAAGAAGAAGGCTGCCACCCCTCCTCTGGATATGCTTCCCAAGGAGTTTGCAAAATTCCATCAACACAACCCTTATCACCGCGATCAGGATGATGCACTGGTTGGTCATCCCTTCTGAACCAAGGAGCAATATCTCATTTATGTTGGGGTCCTAAAGAACAAGACGAACCTCTATGTGTGTAATGTCAAATCCATCAACATGTGGTACACGAGCAGCGACCTTGACACTAAGTACTTTCTTGAAGCTCAAGCTCTCTGCCATCAGTGGGGTATGTTTTCCATCATAGAATTCAACATGGACTTTGATAGCGAGATTGTGGCGCGGTTTTATGCCCATGTTCACTTTCACAATGATGAGGCAAGGAGCTTGACATGGATGACAGGTGGCTGAGTTTTGTGTTCCAACTGGAAGACCTTCATGAACTCTTTGGGCTATGCTGACTCAAGGCTAGATGTGCCACTTGGTCTTAGGCGACACATTGAAGTTGCGGCAATTCACAAGTCGAAGCTAATTCTCTATTCCAGGGTGGTGATGACCACCAAGGGCACACGCACTGAGCTCATTCTGTTCTTGGATATTATGCATCGCATCTTTCACAACACTTTGTTTCCTTGTGTTGGGAATAAGGATCAGTTTCACTCTTATCTTATGAATCTTCTGTTGACGTGCATGAAGGAGAGAGGCAGAGACTCGACTTTAGATGTTTTCCACATAATGTGGATGGAGCTTCGTTCAGCTGTTCTTGACAGGAAGGTGTTTATCTGTCATGGTTTTGTCACGACAGATGTCCTCGTGTGAGAACTTAGGTGTGCGACCATCGCGGCTATGTGGTGACTTGAAGGGGTTGATCAGGAAAAGAGAGACACTAGTTTACCAAGGTTCAGCCCCTAAGATCGAGGTAAAAGCCTACGTCCTACTTTGTATGTATTGATGGTGATATCGATTACAAGGTTGCGGAATCGCTAGCCTAACTCTCGAGGATTTCTTTCTTACTCGATCCCTCCCCTCTGGTGATCCCATTTATATATAGGTGGAGTCCCGAGGATAAAATGGAGTCCGGGTCGTATCATGACCCGTGACCTAATCTAATACTAGTTTGGCTTGTCCTACAAGTATATAATTTCCTTATGATGTTACCCATGAGCTAGTCTACTAAGCCCAGCCCATGAGCCGGTCTTTAGGGTATCTTGCCCTTGGGTCCTTTGGGCTCCTACGACCTTCATTGGTGGGTTCGTTCCATCTGCCGCTTTCACCTCCAATGAGCCGTCATTGGCACTTAACGGGTTGAACCTATGTGGATGGTTATCCATGGGGGTACATCCCCAGAATTAGCCCCTAGTGTGACATGGATTCATCCATGCCAAACTATTTTCTGAATACAACCAAGTTGGTCATGCTTTCAGAACCTTCAAGACGGATTTTGTGAGACGGCATCTCACCTTTATTCTGGGTGATCTTTCTTTTGCAACACTTAGTGTTGGGGTTAGATGCACTCGATCACCTATGGAACCATCGCCCCCTTTGTGGTTCGGCAAGGGCATGGATGCAAGCACAAAGACCAGAGCTAGCGAGACGACATGGTGATTTACCCATGTTCGGGCCGTTGTGAAGCGTAGAACCCTACTCCTGATTTGTGGGTGGATTGATCAGAGGAACACGAAGAACGTGCAACGCTCTATCCCAGCAAGGATTGCCTTTGGGGGAGCTACTACGCGAGTACAAGTGTTCGAAAGTCCGAATCCCTAGCTAGGCTGCCTTGGGCCTCGTTTTATAGCACAACGGGCAACCACAGTTGCAAAACAGAGAATTGTCTGATGATTAGATAGCTAATAGTGGTATCATACCTAACTCTAGGACTTAGGACAAAATGCCATAAATGCAGTCTAGGTGGCATGTGGGGGTGCATCCCCAGCAAGCTTATACCACCGCTCTAGCTAACCATCGCTCCACAGCTTGACACATCTATGGACAGGTGTCAAGGAGGCATAATTTATCTTCCAGTGTCTCGCCACATGCTTAGAAAGGGCCACTTAGCCACTTGGGGGCTCGACACCGCATGGACAAGTGACTGGCCTCTCGATGCGGTGGAGCGGTGGCGGATTAGCTTGTGCTTGCCAAGGGATGGCTTGCCAGATCTGCATGAAGGAGCATGCGTCCTGGTCCCCGGCAAGCACCGGGGAAGTGCCTAGCACGCTACAATCTGAGGCTTGTTGGAGTCCTGGTTTGATCATTCGTCGGGTTTTTACCGATGTCTTTTCCCAGCAGGCTCAGGTTGCCGTACTGGAGGCTTTGTTGTCAGTGCACAAGTCAGGGCAAAATAAATACCCCTATTTCAAAACCCTGATAGAATCCCTCGGGCCTGAGTCATCTGTGTCGCTTGGCACATTGGGTTAGGCCCCAAACAGTGCACGAACACGCGCCGAAGAAATGATGTGCTTTTGTCCCACATCCACTCCATGTAATTATCGTAGGCCGTGGGGTCGTGTAATAGTAGCCATTGGAGAATAGCAAAACCGCTAGTAAAGAAATGGCAGTTTCCCCAAAGAAATAGCAAAGAACCAGCCCCATGCGGGCCCTCCAAATAAAAGGGAAAGGCACATGGGGGCGCTGCTCATTTGCATCCATTTCTCCGTCCTTCACCTTCTTCCTCAAGCCACAAAGAACCGACCCCGCCACCGCCTCCATCCCACCGAGAATCGCCCGGATCATTCTTCCCTCTTGAGAGCCAAAAATATGGGGAAGAAAACTACTGCTTTCAAGGGGAAACAGGCGACTGCATCTGCAGAACCGGCGACCAAGGAGAGGAATAAAAGAGCAGAAGAGCTCGAGAAGTGGCGGCGGAGGGACGTGGTCAAATCCCCGTTGACTCTAGATGCCAACACTCTAATCGACAGGTACTCCTACATGTGGTGGAGAGACACAAAGGGGCACAAAGCACCTGTGGTTCTGCCAGATAGCCCAAAGGATAAGACGCCCTTCGATTCATATCACTTTTTTCTGCGCCTACTTCCTTTGCGGCCTTTCTCCTCCATTCTCTGATTTCTTCAGCGCCATGATGGCGGTATATGGGTTCCACCTCCTAGACTTCACGCCTAATGCGATGGCATGCATGGTGATCTTTGACCATCTGTCTGAGAACTTTGTCGGAGTCGTCCCCAACGTGGATTTGTTCAAACATTTCTTTGCCCCCTGAATTGAGGACAAATCCCATCGTTCTAGGAACATAAGTTGGATTTTGCGAGGCAAGAAGGAGGATTGGGACTACCTCTCTAGCCGTCAGCGCGGAAAGTGGGAAGAATGAAGGGGCGAATGGTGCTGGATCAAGGATGACACAACCCCCAATTTTTATTCCGCGCGTGCAGAATGCGTTTGGCATGGCAATGACTGGAACAAACCAGGCCTTATCGATGACAAACTCTGCCTGGCATTGAACAGGATCATCCACCTCAAAGCTGTCGGGTTGACCATTGAAAACGTGGGCTCTGACTTCCTCTGACGCTGCATTGCTCCCCAACAAAGGTGTGGGCCGTACGACGGCTCGGACTGAGAAGACTCGGGCATGCAAGCCAACCCACAGATGGCTTGGACAAGAAGATACAGAGAGACTCGGTTAGAAATTGTAACGAACCGAATGTCCTGACCTCTTATATAAAGGCAGACCGGGGCGACTTAGAGGGCAGGCAATCGAGAACTAGGTCAAGCTTTTAGCTCCTTGTAATCGATACGCAAGCAATTCAAACACAAGCAGGACATAGGCTATTACCTCGATTCGAGGGTTGGAACCTAGGTAAATCCGTGTCTTTCGTCCCGACTAATCCCTTTGAGTCCACCCCATTGGCGATGGTCTCGAACCAAAGTCCGTTCACCCGAACATTTGCCGTGATAAAACCACGACACAGGGACTCAAAAATCTCATTTCCAAGGGTATCAAGACTGTTAAAGCTTAATAGGTGAGGTATGGTTAAGTGGTGAGGCTGCAGCACGCGACTAAGCATTTATTGAGTGGCTAACTTACGATTACAGAAAGTAAAGTATGGTGGTCTACACATAATGGACGTGAACTAGTAATGATCACTAACTGATCCTGATCACCTACTTACGTCAAACATAACCCTATCGTGTTCTCTCTCGGATAAGAACTCACGAGAAGAGACATTCATGGTTACACACACAGTTGGTGTATTTTATTTGAGTTTACTTCAAGTTTTCTATGACCAGGTGTTAAACAAAGTATCCAAGTTTGCCACATAACCGTGGGTACGGCTTTCCGTAAGATTTAACCCTGCAGGGGTGCTCCAACTCATCCATCACAAATTAACCACACGCTGCGGGAATAACCTCGACCACAGATCTCGTGATCATCCTTGGCAATTCCAAAGGAAATCCAATACCTTGAGATAGCCTGAAGAAGATCAGAGTTCCTCACGCAACACATTCAAGAAAGGTAAAATAAGTCCAACAAGACCGCCCGACGTGTCGACGAACCCAGTAAGAGCCGTGTATCTCATTCTTAGGACACGACCGGATGAACACTATGTACGACGACCTGATAGAAATCCCTCGAGTTGCCCTGAGGTGGCCCCGCAAGTGGCTCTGTTTTGGACCAACAGTCCTGAGGAGCACTGGCCCGGGTTGTTGATTAATCCATGGGGTGATCATGCCCTATGCAAATTTTAGTTGTTATTAAGCAAATAGTACCAATGTTGGGCCTTGCCAGACAAGTTTTATCCTAAAACAAAGATCAAGGGGGTCCCCATAACAACCTCGAGCATGTTAGGAGCGCTCAATTATGGAACATAACACCGGTTCACAAGTAACTAGGGAGGCGAGAGTGGAACAAAACACCGAGCAAAAGGGCAAGCCTTCCACCCTTTACCAAGTGTATAAGTGCATTAAATTAAATAGCAATAATATTGTGATAACAAAAGAATGTCTATGTAGTCACATGGAAGCAATTGCACCTGCAACTAGAGACGCTATACGACGGGCTGAGCAAGCGGTAACATAGCCAAACAAAGGTTTGCTACGAAGGTGGAGGGTTAGAGGCTTTCATGGCAATGTTGGGAGGCTTGTCAAACAAGTGGTAGGTAGCATGACATAACGATAAAAGCGGGACTACTAGCATGGCAATGATAGTAGTGGTATCCAGGGAAATTTTTCATCTTGCCTAGGATCCCACTCGGAATAAGAACGAGTCCATGAAGAAGATCATTCAACATAGTCGAACAAATCCTCACACTCCGAACACTTTCGGAACTCTATCGAGAAGAAGCAAACCGGAAACAACAATTAACACAAGATACACCACAACATATGCATGACATGATGCGCAAGCAAATATGATGCATGTCCGGTTTAATATGCAATGCAGGGCATTGCATGGCAAGCATAACAAACAACCACTACATATTAAGTAAAGTTCAATACGCAACGAGTTGCATATTGATGAAACTCCATGTTCGTATTAGTTTGTTCACTCCCGTTCAGGTACTCATCAATATTAAATGTTGTTAAACATGGCAAGAGGTGAATCACAAACAACTACAACATCTAGGCATTTTAAATGAGGCCGGAAGCAATATATATCATTTCCGAAACAACCCCATATGCATATTATGATTTTGGTCCAGATCTGTACTAAACATGTTTTAGAGTTGTTAAACAGCTAAATAACTATCACCATGTGATTCTACACATTTTTCTAGCCAAGTTACATATATAAAACATTTTAAACGGAGCTACGGTTATTTAGTTAGGCAATAAACCGTTTTAACATGGCATTGATGCAAATTAATGCAAACAACAAGTTTAAGTATTTTAAACATGTATGAAAGTTGAATAATATTAAACTACACAAAATTTTAGTCAAGTTACATATATAAAGTATTTAATCCGATGCACGGTTAAAAAGTTATTAACAATTTAAGAACATGGGTTTTTCTGTAATTCTGAAATCACAGCTTAATTAGAAAATTCGCAGGATAGGAAAAAAAGCACGGGCCGAATCTGGACAGGGCACTGGGCGCATGATAGATAACCGGCACACGGGGCGGGGAATAGGGCTGCTCACCTTGGGCCAGATCTGGCCAGGCGGCTGGCTGGGCCGAAGGGAGGCGTGCTAGGCCTTGGGCGAGGCGAGGCCCACGCGGGGCGCCAGCGCAGGTCAACGGGAGGCTGGGTCTCATCCCTGTTCTCCTGCCCGAGCTAAGGAAGGCGGTAGCGGCTACTTCGCCAGTGATGGCAGCGGCAGGAGGCGACCAGCAAGCAGTGGGAACGGGTGGATCTGGGGGTTGCGGACCCGGACCCAGCGATGGAGGCGGCCGGCAGCACAGCTGGCATCCGTGGCGGCGGACCTGCAAGAGAGAGAGGAGCTGGGGGTTAGGGAGAGGGAGAGGGAGAGGAAGGAGAAGAAGAGGGAAGGGAGGAGGAGAGGGCCGGCGAGGCCCCAGTGGCTCTTGGTCGCCGTTGGCGGCTGACTCGGGTGGCCCTCCGGCAAGCGCGGAGGAGGAGGCAGGTCGATGAAGATTGGGGATCAGGGGTAAGGCGCGCTCGGGCCACTATGAGCTCGGGCGGCGATGGCTCTTCGGGCCTAGGGCGGGCCCAGCTGGCCTTCGGTGGGCCTGGTGGCTGAGGAGAGAGACTGGCGGCACCGATTTCAAGGAGGAGAGAGGAGAAGCCATATTAGGAAGGGGAGGGGGTCCATTTATACTAATTATGGCTAGGGTTAGCAGTTTTTGTCTGTTTTCGGACTGTTCGATCTCGATCAGACAGTCCGGAAGCAGAGGGGGGCTAGGTGGGCTATGGTGGCTGTGTAGATGGGCTAGGGGGAGATGAGAGGCAAAATGGTGGCCCGTGACACGAGTTTTAAAATAGGAAAAAACGTTCGACGAATAACCAATGACCGCACTGCTACAGATGACCGATGGGGTATCGAATGGCCTCTAATTGCGACGAAATTTGACAGGCGTCCTACCTACACTATAATAAGACCGCACACCAGTTTTCGACCCAATCCGGGAATATTTTTAGCACGCCTTTTAAAACATTTTTGAAATGATGTCGCGGGCGCGGGCGTGTGTGATTGGTCTCGAAAGGTCGACAATACAAACGAACAGAATCGACAACTATGACAGATGCAAGTTTTCGAAAACGAGTGATGATGTCATGCAGATGATGCAAATGATGCAATGATGAATGCCACAACCAAACAAAACACGAACGAGAATGGAATAAAAGGGGAATCTTCTGGAGCGTCGGTCCCGGGCTGTTACAACTCTCCTCCACTACACGAGGATCTCGTCCCGAGATCTAGAATGAGAAGGGGAAGAGAAAGATCAAGAGGAAAGGAAGAGGTAAAATTTAGTTGCTTCTTTGACAAACGAGTGAAACCAATGAATCTTGAAGGATGCAAAGAGATGAAGAATGACATGAGGAACAAGCAAGAATTAAAATGACATTTCGGCAGCACTTCGGTAGGAAAGAGAGGCAAAACTTGATAAGAAGGAAAAGAACTTGAACATAGAATCTAACACTCCGGTTAAATGAAAAAGCGAGGTAATAACATGAACTTGATAAAAACAAGATGATGGATTGAAGAGAGCAACATGAAAACGCCTCCGGAAGAAAATAATAGAAACTAGATCATTGGGGGGAGAACGGAGAAGAAAATAACAACTTCTACCACCATTGAAATTGAGAAGCATGGGAGGAACGGAATTGTTGAAAAAAAAGGAAAAGAATAAGCTTGTTATGGGCTTATGGAAAACATCTCAAAATTATGCGGTGACAACCTGCCACAACAGAAACAATTGATTGCGTGAGAGCAACAAGATATGCAAAACTTCTTTCACCAAGAGGTGGAGGAGACACTTGGATCATTTATGACACCAAAATAGCAACAATCCTTAGGAAATGCTTTAGGTGAAACCAACCCAAGATAACTCCGAGAAAACAAGATGGGTTTACTTATCTTATTCTTGACAATTCCTTCTAGACTCCACATAATTAAGAATTTAATAAAACCATCTCAAAAGACAATGGAGAAGGAATATAACTTAGAATCGAAGACAAAGAACACTTGAGGACCTCCAACAAGAATCTTGACGAATACTTCGAGAAAGAATTACTCCTGGAAGAACCACCATGAGGAACCTCCGGAAATTGAGAGGATGATAGAAAAGAATTAAAGGTTGAAAATGAACAATATGGAGGCGTTGCTACGATATAGATGAAGGATCGAAAAGAGACATTTGAGAAACTTGAACTCCGGAAAAGAAAGATGACCACTTGGGATAAGGAATTTGATAACATGAACAACTCCGGAAGAAGGATTGAAATCACTTGGATGAAACAACAATAAGAATTATGATATATCTATCCTTCATCAAATTAACTGATGACAAGCAACAGATTTCACACACCACTTATTCTCTTGCAAAGAGTTTAAGAGAGAGAGATAGATCACAACTTGAAGAAGTCTTGCACAAGAACACCGGTAAGAATTCACAACAAATGAGGATACTACGATTGAACAAAGATACATGGGAGCAAAGAGATCATGATCCACCTAATGGAAAACTTGAACGAAGAACCAGAATAATTGAGATACGAATGAAGGGGCAACAATTGAGAAGAATTTTAGAACGAAAGCTGAAAGCTAAGAACGAATAAATCTTCTGAAACGATGGCCTTCGGAGGATCGAGAAAAACAACAAATCTGAATGCACCGGATAGATATGGGAGAAATTTCTCATGAATGGAAACAATTTGAGATGATAACAACAAGCTGAAACCATGAATCTTCAAAAGAATAAGTAAAGATTTAAGAAAACCATTCCTTCGGTCTTCATTGCAAAGAATGATGACGAGAAACAACATCATGAATTACTGAGATACTCCGGAATAATGAATAAGGAAAGGTTGAGCCAACGACGAAAACGATTCGAAGCGATCTTCGAGAAGGCACATGACTAATGAAAATCATTCTTACATCATATTGAAAAGAACTTACGAACATCTTCGGAAAGATTAGAAGAGTCAGGTAGGATCCTGGGAAAAAAACCTTTGGGTTATGGGCCCACTAAAAAGAAACCACCGTTGAAACAACTGCATAGAAAGAGAGAGATTGCGCCGGTAAAAATTAAGAACTTGATGATATGAGACCCTTGAAATAATTTGGAAGGATTGAAAGAAAACATGAATCCTCTGAGATATCTTAAGCACTCCGGATAGAATAGAGATAAGAATAAGCAAGAGAGTCTTGAAAAGAAATTGCAACATGTAAACCATTGAACGAATGAGAAAGGATTAGTTGAGCACCGAAGCTTGAATTGAATCCACCGGAGAAGAATAACAACAAGAACAAAGAATATGAGGATAGATCTTGAAATTGAAACTCTTGAGAATATTCAGAAAGAATCACCGAAAACAAGATAGAAGAAAAGATAGTGGAAGTATTACATGAATAGAAAAGACACTTGGATGAGAATTTAATCATTGAAGAAAAAGGGCGGGTGGTCGGGAAAACAAAGAAAATTTGGAGCAGATGAGGCAAACTCGGGAACGAAATATGAGGATTGATCTTACAATATTGAAGAGGATAGAATTATCTTGAAGAGAAGCACATCGGTAGGAAAAGAATTGATATGACAACTTCATTGAGCAAACGAATTATCAATCGCACAGACATAAGAGAACACTTAGGAAAGATATGAAATCACCACTTGACATCGAAGCAACTCGAATTACCATATACAAAACAAAACAAAGGATGGGGCTTACGAACAAGCCAGAACAAATACATACCCACTATGCACTTGTTGGAAAGATCATCCTAGGTACCTACTTGAATTCCCACCTAAGAACTTCCGAAAACTTTCTGGTTATGCAATCCGGTGTGGGGGATACAAGGAGGAAATATCTCACATAACTTGCAAACCTACACCCCAACTATATCCATCCTTCAACACATAACCAGAGGCTTTCGCAAGTCCATCTAACTCAGATCCTCGAAAGCACAAGGATACTAACCATGGTGGTACCCTGGACGCCTCCCCAGTACTGGGTGACTCCGACCTTATCTCACCACGACAAGTATTAATGCAATTCCGAACACCCTACGTCCTGAGATACTAAGGAAACTGAATGATAACGATGTTCCAAGAACTCCCTAGAGCTCAATTCCTGGGAAGAAATCAAGTTAGACAGGAGGCACCAAGACAGAACTCCGTCACATCAGCATCATATAGTTTCCAAAATACCCGCGTGATCCTAAAAAGTTTTTGAGCGAGAAGAGGGTAGAATCAAAATTTCTAATTCGATTACCTCACCAGAGCATAGAAGAGGAGTAAAAAGAATCCTACTCTTTGATATAACTAGACTCAAAATAGTTTTCCTCTAGACATGACTCGGCCAAGTTCGATCAATCAAGGGGGCTCCTAGGTCGGTACAGGCTCTGATACCAACTTGTCACGACCAAGATGTGATCATATCCTTATTTTTGGCACGAGGGCCTCGACAGGGCTAGAAGCGCATCTCGTCGTGTTTCAAGAATGGATATCATTACAAGTACATGTACAGAAGAGATGAGTATATGGAATTGGCTTACACTCACCACAAGCTATGTCAATATCACATTAATACATCAACATACTCAAACATCATATAGAAGAGCAGGGTCCGACTACAGACGAAAACAATCGACAAAATGACTTCCATCCTTGCTATCGGAGGCTGCCGCCTGGAACCCATCCTAGATCGATGATGAAGAAGAAGAACTCCAACAAACAAGCAATGCTCTCACATTCAAGCATCACATTACCTGTACCTGCAACTGTTGTTGTAGTATTCCATGAGCCACAAGGACTCACCAATCTCATTTCGAAGGGTATCAAGACTATTAAAGTTTAATAGGTGAGGTATGGTTAAGTGGTGAGGCTGTTGCAAGTGACTAAGCATTTTTTGAGTGGCTAACTTACGATTACAGAAAGTAAAGTATGGTGGTCTACACATAACGGACGTGAACTAGTAATGATCACTAACTGATCCTGATCACCTACTTACGTCAAACATAACCCCACTGTGTTCTCTCTCGGATAAGAACTCACAAGAAGAGACAGTCACAGTTACGCACACAGTTGGTTTATTTTATTTGAGTTTACTTCAAGTTTCCTATGACCGGTGTTAAACAAAGTATCCAAGTTTGCCACAAAACCGTGGGCACGGCTTTTCAAAAGATTTAACCCTGCAGGGGTGCTCCAACTCGTCCATCACAAATTAACCACATGCCACAGTAATAACCTTGACCATAGATCTCGTGATCATCCTAGGCAATTCGAAAGGAAATCTGACACCTCGAGATAGCCCGAAGAAGATTAGAGTTCCTCATGCAAGACATTCGAGAAAGGTAAAACAAGTCCAGCAAGACCGCCCGACGTGTCGACGAACCCGATAAGAGCCGCGTATCTCGTTCTCAGGACACGACTAGATGAACACTATGTATGGCGACCTGATAGAAATCCCTTGAGTTGCCCCGAGGTGCCCCCGCAAGTGGCTCTGTTTTGGACCAACACTCATGAGCAGCACTGGTCCGGGTTGTTGATTAATCCACGGGGTGATCATGCCCTATGCAAATTTTAGTTGTTATTAAGCAAATACTACCAATGTTGGGCCTTGCCAGACAAGTTTTATCCTAAAACAAAGATCAAGGGGGTCCCCATAACAAGCCCGAGCATGTTAGGAGCGCTCAATTATGGAACATAACACCGGTTCACAAGTAACTAGGGCGGCAAGAGTGGAACAAGACATAGATAAAAAGGCCAATCCTTCCACCCTTTACCAAGTGTATAAGTGCATTAAATTAAATAGTAATAATATTGTGATAACAAAAGAATGTCCATGTAGTCACATGGAAGCAATTGCACCTGTAGCTAGAGACGCTATAAGAAGGGCTGAGCAAGCGGTAACATAGCGAAACAAAGGTTTGCTGGGAAGGTGGTGGGTTGGAGGCTTTCATGGAAATGTTGGGAGGCTTGTCAAAACAAGTGGTAGGTAGCATGACATAATGATAAAAGCGGGACAACTAGCATGGCAATGATAGTAGTGGTATCCAGGGAAATGTGTCATCTTGCCTGAGATCCCGCTCGAAAGAAGAACGAGTCCATGAACAAGATCATTCAACATAGTCGAACGAATCCTCACACTCCAAATGCTTTTGGAACTCTATCGAGAAGAAGCAAACCGGAAACAACATTCAACACAAGATACACCACAACGTATGCATGAAACGATGTGCAAACAAATATGATGCATGTCTGGCTTATATGCAATGCAAGGCAGGGCATGTCAAGCATAACAAACAACCTCTACATATTAAGTGAAGTTCAATACGCAACGAGTTGCATATTGACAAAACTCCATGTTTGAATTATTTAGTTCACTTCCATTTAGGCACTCATCAATATTAAATGTTGTTAAACATGGCAAGAGGTGAAGCACAAACAACTACAACCTCTAGTTTTGAATGAGGCCGGAAGCAATATATATCATTTCCGAAACAACCCCATATGTATATTATGATTTTGGTCTAGATCTTTACTAAACATGATTTAGAGTTGTTAAAAAGAAAAATAACTATCACCATGTGATTCTACACATTTTTCTAGCCAAGTTACATATATAAAACATTTTAAACGGAGCTACAGTTATTTAGTTATGCAATAAACCATTGTAACATGGCATTGATGCAAATTAATGCAAACAGCAAGTTTAAGTATTTTAAACATGTATGAAAGGAGTATTATTAAACTACACAAAATTTTAGTCAAGTTACATATATAAAGTATTTTAATCTGATGCACGGTTAAAAAGTTACTAACAATTTAAGAACATGGGTTTTTCTGTGATTCTCAAATCACGGCTTAATTAGAAAAATCGTAGGATAGGAATAAAAATAGCACGGGCCGAATCTTGACAGGGCACTGGGCGCAGGATAGATAACCGGCGCACAGGGTGGGGAATAGTGCTGCTCACCTTGGGCAAGATCTGGCCAGATGGCTGGCTGGGCCGAAGGGAGGCGCGCTGGGCCTTGGGCAAGGCAAGGCCCATGCGGGGCGCCAGCGCAGGTCAACGGGAGGCTAGGGCTCGTCCCCGTTATCCTGCCCGAGCTCAGGGAGGCGGTAGTGGCTGCTTTGCCGGTGATGGCAGCGGCAGGAGGCGATCGGCGGGTAGCGGGAACGGGTGGATACGGGGGTTGGGGACCTAGATCCAGCGGCGGAGGCAGCCGGCGGCAAGCAAGGACCAGCGGCGGAGCTGGCATCCATGGTGGCTGACCTGCGGGAGAGAGAGGAGCCAGGAGTTAGAGAGAGGGAGAGGGAGAGGAAGGATAAGAAGAGGGAAGGGAGGAGGAGAGGGCCGGCGAGGCCCCAGCGGCTCCTGGTCATCGGCGGCGGCTGGCTCGGGTGGCCCTCCGGCCAGCGCGGATAAGGAGGCGGGTCGAGGGAGATCGGGATCGGGGCAAGGCGCGCTCGGGCGCCTGCGAGCTCAGACGGCGATGGCTCTTCAGGCCCGTGGCGGGCCCAGATGGGCTTCGGCAGACCTGGCGACTAAGGAGAGAGGCTGGCGGTGTGGATTTCAAGGAGGAGACAGAAGAAGCGAAATTAGGAAGGGGAGCGGGTCTATTTGTACTAATTATGGCTAGGGTTAGCAGTTTTTGTCCATTTTTGGACCGTTCGATCTCGATCGGATGGTCCGGAAGTGGAGGAGCGGCTAGGTGGGCTGCGATGGCTGTGTAGATGGGCTAGGGGAGATGAGAGGGAAAATGGTTGCCTGTGACACGAGTTTTAAAATAGCGAAAAACGTCAGACGAATAACCGATGACCGCACTGCTACGGATGACCGATGGGGTATCAAAAGGCCTCTAATTGCGACAAAATTTGGCAGGCGGCCTACCTACACTATAATAAGACTACACGCCAGGTTTCAACCCAATCCGGGAATATTTTTAGTGCGCCTGTTAACATTTTTTAAATGATGTCGCGGGCGCGTGCGTGTGTGGTTGGTCTCGAAAGGTCGACAATACAAACAAAGAGAACCGACAACTACGACGGATCCAAGTTTTCGAAAACGAGTGATGATGCCATGCGGATGATGCGAATGATGCAATGATGAATGCCACAACCAAACAAAACACGAACGAGAATGGAATAAAAGGGGAATCTTCTGGAGTGTCGGTCCCGGGCTGTTACATAGATCATAGGGCAAGGAAACTCATCTAGGGTTTTAGCTATTCGATCTCAAGGTAGATCAACTCTGTAACCTTCATACCATCAATATAATCAACCAAGAAGTAGGGTTTTACCTCCATCGATGGGCCCGAATCTGGGTAAACACCGCCTCCTTCGTCCCGTGTTACCATCGATCCTAGTGTCACAAGTCGGTACCCCCTACCCGAGATCTGCCGGTTTTGACTCCGACACCCGACACGGAAGAGAGGTTGTCATGCTCTCTACGGTAACAAGACAGATTAGGTAATGATAGTTTTGGCAAATAGATCTCGCAAGAACAAAAAGTAAACTAAATAAAGAAAAAGTGCACCAAGGTAATTTTGGGGTTTTCGGAATAATTCATGTGAAAACAAAAGTTGCAAATAGTACATCGGAAAGCAATATGTTGGAAAACTAGACCCGGGGGCCGTAGGTTTCACTAGTGGCTTCTCTCATGAGTATAGGATGCGGTGGGTGAACAAATTACTGTTAGGGAATTGATAGAAGATCGAAAAATCATGACGATATCTAGGAAATGATCATTATATAGGCATCACGTCCAAGATAAGTAGACCGAAATGATTCTGCATCTACTTCTATTACTCCACACATCGACCGCTATCCAGCATGCATCTAGTGTTTTAATTTCATGGAGAAACGGAGTAATGCAATAAGAATAGTGACATGATGTAGACAAGATCTATTCATGTAGGAATAGACCCCATCATGTTATCCTTAATGGCGACGATGCATGCGTGTGTTGCTTCCCTTTTTGTCACTAGGAAAGAACACTGCAAGATTGAACCCATCACAAAAGCACCTCTTCACATGGCAAGAAAAATCGATCTAATTGGCCTAACTAAACCAAAGATTCGAAGAAGAAATATGAGGCTATAAGTAATCATGCAAATAAGAGATAAAAGAAGTATCAAATCATATTCATGGATAGAAACTAATCATGAACTCAAAATTCATCGAACCCAACAAACACACCGCAAAAGTCATTACATCAAATAGATCTGCAAGAGACCATTGTATTGAGAAACAGAGGAAGCCATCTAGCTACTGCCTATGGACCCGTAGGTGTATGGTGGACTACTCATGCATCGTCGGAGAGGCACCTATGAGGAGGATGAAGCCCTCCATGATGGTGTTAAATTGGATCTCGAGGTTATGGAACTTGTGGCGGCTGGAATGTTGTTTCGTCGACTCCGATAGGGTTTTTGGATTTTCAGGGATTTTATAGGCTTGATAGTCGGTTGGGGGGGTGCCCGAGGTGCCCACCATCCACTAGGCCGCGCCATTGGCCTCTAGCATGACCTGGTGGAGGTTGGCCACCCTAGGCCCCCTCTTCTGTTGTTGTTTAGCCCATCTTTCCTCTTCTGGTCCATAAGAAATCCACAAAAATCACTACAGTGTTTGGGCTCTGTTTGGTACTGATTTTCTACGAAGTAAAAAACAAGTAAATACAACAACTGGTACTTCGATACTATGTCAATAGGTTAGTCCCAAAAAATGAAGTTGTTATAAAACATCCAAGATTGATAATACAACAACATGGAACAAGCAAAAATTATAGATACGTTGGAGACATATCATTCCTCCACCTATTGTAGAAAGTTGTTTGCTAGTACAATATATCATTAAGTCCATTTCAGGACACATGTCGTCGTCTTGCCGGCTTGTATAGATGCCAACTTATTTTGTATCACCTGTCAACTCATCATTGTACCCACTCATTTATGGTACCGGCTTATCAATTAAACACTGTTTCGTTTTTGCACCTTGAGCCATTGTACTGTAATCCTAAATTTTAATCTTTAGACAACTCAAATATATGGTGACTTATTTCTTCCATTTTCCTTTGTAGCTATATTTTCATAAACACCATACCTCCCAAGACCACTAAAATATGTCGCTGGGTTAGATCCCAAGAGTCGGTGCTCACCTTGGAGAACCTTGTTTCTCAAGGTTATTTGCTGCCTCGAAATGAGATAAGTTGGCAGGCACCTGACGAAGAATCTTCTCCTCAACCTCAGCAAGGAGAGATTGTTTATTTCACTGATCATCTGCATGGAGGTTTTCGGCCACCCGGCTCGAGGTGCTTCAGAGACCTTCTAATTTTTTTCAAGCTTAGGCCCCAAGATATTGGTCTCAATTCAATGACCAGTGTTTGCCAATTTCAAGTGTTTTGCAAAGTATATCTTTAGATCGAGATATCCATGACTCTCTTTAGAGAGTTATTTTATGTAAATCACCAAACCAAAGTAAAAGACACCCCCAGAACTTGGTGGTATTTCCATTCAAAAGAGGAAGAATAGTCCTTTTCCTTAAACAAAGCTGGTCAGTCATCCAAAGGGGTGGAATAAAACTTGGTTCTATTATAAGAACACTACTCCTGTAAGCGAGAACCCCTTACTGGGTTATAGGTTGGACCGGCTTGGTGCCAATGCCAATTAACTGGGTTGGTCAACTGAAGAAGAAAGAAAATTGCTGGTGCCTATGCTTTTCGAAGCTGAGAGCTCTCATTGCCAATGGCCTCACTAGGATCGGTCTGATCTGGTGTTGGATAAGCTGGCGTATTCAGCCCATTAGTGTAAGGGGCGACTTAATGTCCAATTAGACTAGCGAGCTAAAAGATGTTCAACGCTTCAGTAGTAAGAAACTTTCTGATAGTGATATCAATAAGGCCACCAAAAAATTCTTTGGTGATTCAAAAGAGAAGTGCAGCAGGATAGGACTGGTTCCCTTTCATCTAAAAAATCCAGTTCCTCTGGTATGTAGTTTGTCAATTTTGTTGTGTTTTGTCAACTCGCCTTATTTAGCATACTTATTTTCCGGCTTGTGTAATTTTTATAGACCAATTTTTTTGGAAAGTTATAGCCAGGGCCCCTGCTCCTTCATCTAGTCAAATGAATGACCCGACAAGCTTGGGAGAAGATTCTGAGGTAGAGCTTGATTCCCTTGGCCATTTATTCATGAAACTTGGTGATACATCTTCTTCTCAGGATAACATGAAAACTAGCCAAGCCAACAATGTTGAGTTAATTCCAATTTCCTCCAGTCCCCGTAAATATTTATCCCAATAAAGCCAAGACGGGCCATCGAGAAAGTAAAATTGTCGAATCCAGATGCTTAATTAGACCCGAAACGCAAGACTCGAAGAAGTTCAGGCGACTTAGAGCCCGACTTATCCCATGAGCCGGTTGCTCGTAAGAAACACGTTGAGGTGCCGCATAGTCCAACTGCTTCTCGCCCTCAAGCCGGTCTTTTTAAACAACCTGTTAGTCCTTCAACTTCACATTATTAGGAATCTCCTCCTTCTTCTGGTGATTCACATTGACTCAACTTCTGACTTTTACTATCAACCGTGGGTAAGCTTTTATTCGAAACTGAGTTTACTTTGTTGTTGCCATAACTTATGTTTGTCCCTGGCTCAATACTTAGTTTTCAAACTACAGAGCCAAAGCCTTTGTAAGGAAGAAAGTTGGCGAGTCATCTTCTGCTGTTGCAGGTCATAGTATTCCAAATCCACACCCAAAACAAGCGACAACTCAAGTTGATCCTTCTGATCAAGATAACCCGGACTTGGGTACTGAACCAGCCCCTGACGTGGAAATGACTCATGTTGAAGGGCCGGTCTTTATGGAGATGGCAGCTGAAAACCAAGGCACATCAGACCCAGCCTTTCAACCACCGAGCCCTCCGCATCCTGCAAGCCCCGTTCTTAATGTAGATAGTGTCATTCCATCAACCACTATTGACATAGTAGAACTAGCCATTACAGGGGAAACTTTCCAGGCTCCTGGTCCTCCAAGTGTTTTGGCTAAGTTTATAGCAAAAATTGAGTCAGAGAAGTTGGAGAAGGGAAAAGCCAAGATGCAGCTTCCCAATTTTTATGCTCTTGCCGCTGATGATGTGTATCAACAGTATTTGACCCGACTGTCTGTGAGCCGGGAAATTGAGCTGAAGTTGATAAATACCTTGAAGCAAAAAATATGAGGTAAAACTTCACCTTTATCTTGTTTACCATATGCACTCTTATAGCCCCCAAGGGTCAGCTTACTATGAGGAAAATAGTGAGTTGATCCTTCAAAAGTATCTTTAGGAGAACCAATCATAGCCCCCAAGGACCGGTTCATTATAATAATCATGAGTTGGTACTTTGTACTATTTTTGGATAGAGAAAATGCCACATGTAGCCCCCAAGGGTCGAATTATTTCTTTGAAATAGCTGGGTCTTATTTGTATGGAAAAACTTGCTACCTTGTGTTTATAATTTTAGAGCATGTAGCCCCCAAGGATCGGTTTATCTCTATGAGATAGCAGGGTCTTCTTGTTGTATAACAAAGAAGTTTGTTACATTAGCCCCTAAGTGCCATGTGCATTTCTTGCAACTGTAGGGAACTTGATCAGATTGAGCTACTTTTTGAATGCTGTAGACCCCAAGGGTCGAGTCGTGTGTCTTGGGCAGCTCAAGACTTTCATAAGTGCACTTATGTTTGATATGCTTGGAAATGAATCGTTGGAGATTGCTAAATCTGCCGCAAACAATCTTCAATCTGCTTGGAAATTCACATCCATAGATTCATCATTATTACCAATCAAAGAAGACAAAGGCATATCATTAGGATCAATAGGAGCACTCTTACTAGCATACAATTTCATCAATTCATCCATATTTTCACTCATAGTATTTATTTCTTCAATAGCATGCACCTTTTTACTAGTAGGAGATCTCTCGGTATGCCATTTAGAGTAGTTTTTCATGATATTATATAGGAGTTTAGTAGCTTCTCCTAACATGATTTCCATAGAAGTACCACCCGAGGCTGAATCTAAAAGATTTCTAGATGCAAAATTCAGTCCTGCATAGAAAATTTGTATAATCATCCATAAACTCAAACCATGTGCGGGACAATTCCTAATCATTAATTTCATCCTCTCCAAAGATTGTGCAACATGTTCATGATCAAGTTGCTTAAAATTCATTATATTGTTCCTAAGTGAGATGATCTTAGTAGGGAGAAAGTACATGGAAATAAAAGCATCTTTACACTTATTCCATGAATCAGTACTATTTTTAGGAAAAGATGAAAACCAAGTTTTAGCACGATCTCGTAGTGAGAACGGAAATAGCTTTAATTTAACAATATCATTATCCACATCTTTCTTCTTTTGCATATCACACAGCTCAATGAAAGTATTTAGATGGGATGCGGCATCTTCACTAGGAAGGCCAGAAAATTTTTCTTTCATAACAAGATTTAGCAAGGCAGCATTGCTTTCATAAGATCCCGCACTAGTGGCGGGAGCAATAGGAGTACTAATAAAATCATTATTTTTAGTATTGGAAAAGTCACACAACTTGGTATTCTTAGACATCATGACAAAGCAAGCAATCATGACACAAGCAAACGAAAGGCAAACGAAAGAAGGGCGAACAAAAAGGAAAATCTTTGGTATTTTCTAAAAATCGTTTTAGAAGTGGGGGAGAGGAAAACGATCGGCAACTGGCAGATAATGTAAATGCAAGAGATGAGTTTTTGATAGGTACTTGGTAGGCTTGATGTGTATCCTCCCCGACAACAGCGCCAGAAAGCCTTCTTGCTACCTCTTGAGCATGCCTCGGTTTTCCCTTGAAGAGGAGAGGGTGATGCAGCGAAGTAGATAAGTATTTCCCTCAGTTGTTGAGAACCAAGGTACCAATCCAGTAGGAGGAACAAGAAAGTCACCAATGGTTGCACCTACACAAATAGTCAAGTCTTGCACCCAATGCTATAAAGGGGTTGTCAATCCCTTCACAGTTATTTGCCAGGATTAGATCCGATAGAAATAGATGTAAACGAGTGCGAAAAGTAAAGGATAAATAAATTGCATCAAGGTATAGATCTAGAAATATATGATGGAAAATAGACCCAGGGGCCATAGGTTTCACTAGAGGCTTCTCTCTTGAAGGCAAATATCATGGTGGGTAAACAAATTACTGCCAAGGAATCGATAGAAAAGCGAACAATCATGAAGTTATACAAGGCAATGATCATGCATATAGGCATCACGTCTATGACAGATAGACCAAATGATTCTGCATCTACTACTATTACTCCACACATCGACTGACTCTTGCCTGCATCTAGAGTATTAAGTTCATGAAGAACAGAGTAACGCATTAAGAAAGATGACATGATGTATAGGGATAAACTCAAGAAATATGATGAAAAACCCATCTTGTTACCCTTGATGGCAACAATACAATATGTGCCTCGCTACCCCTACTATGTCACTGGGTGAGGACACCGCAAGATTGAACCCAAAATCAAGCACTTTTGCCATTGCAAGAATTACCAATCTACTTGGCCAAACCAAACAAATAACTCGAAGAGACTTGCAAGGATATGAAATAATGCAAATAATAATTCAGAGGAGATTCAAATAAGATTGATGGATAATCTGAACATAAAATCACAATTCATCGGATCTTGACAAACACACCACAAAAGAGGATTACATCGGATAGATCTCCATGAAGATCATGAAGAACATGGTATTGAAGATCAAAGAGGGAGAAGAAGCCATCTAGCTACTAGCTATGGACCCGTAGGTCTGTGGTGGACTACTCATGCATCATCGGAGGGGCAATGGATTTGATGTAGATGCCCTCCGTGATCGAAAACCCCTCCAGCAGATTACCAAAAAAGGCTCCAAGACTGGATCTCTCAGGAATGGAGGCTTCTGGCGGCAGAAAACTATTTGCGTGGCTCTTTTTGATGTTGGGGAAATATTTGGTTATTTATAGGCCAATAGTTAGGGATAGGAGACCCGCCAGGAGGTGACAAGCTTGCTAGGCACGACCAGGGGGCCCGCCTAGCAGGCTTGTGGCGCCCTGGCACCTCCCATGACGTGCACTCCAAGCTTGGATGACTTGTTTCCTTCCACAAAAATTCCTTCCGAAGGTTTTATTTTGTTTGGACTCCGTTTAATATTCCATATCTACAATACTCAAAAACAAGGAAAAAACAGAAACTAGCACTTGGCTCTAGATTAATAGGTTAGTCCCAAAAATAATATACAATAGCATATTAATGCATATATAACATCCAAAATAGATAATATAATAGCATGCCATCTTCAAAAATTATAGGTACTTTGGAGACGTATCACTTCATTATTGCTCGCTGGATCGAGGAGGTGAAGGCATCATCAAGTTGCACGTGTGTTGAACGCGGAGGAGCCGTCCGTTTGGCATTTGATTGGGGGTTCGCGGGATGGATCTGGATTGGATCGCAAAGACGTTTGACTACATTAACCGAGTTTATCCATGCTTCCGCTTAGAGATTTACAAGGGTATGTAGATGCAATCTCTCCTCTTGTAGATGCTCATCTCCTATATTGATCTTGGTGAAGCGTAGGAAATCTTTTGTTTCCCATGCAACGTTCCTCAATAGAGGCATCATGAGCTAGGTCTTTGCGTAGATGAGATCACGAGTACAACACACAGGAGTTTGTGGGTGTTCATATTCCGATTGCTTCCTCCCTTGGTCTTTTCTTGATTCAGCGGTATTGTGGGATGAAGCGGACCGGACCAACTTTGCATGTCCACATACGTGAGAACGGTTTGATCAACCGACATGTGACTTTGTTGCATAAGATGGCTGATGGGTGTCTGTCTCTCCTACCTTAGTTGAATCGGATTCGACAAAGGCGATCCTTGTAGAAGGTTCAATAGCAATTTGTATATCATCATTGTAGTTTTGCATAGTTAAGAATCGTCCTTGCTAGATACCCATACTAGCCATGTAAAACATGCAACAACAATTAGAGGATGTCTAACTTGTTTTTGTAGGGTATGTTGTGATATGATATGGCCAAAGACATGATGAAATATATTTGATGTATGAGATGATCATGTTTGTAATAGTTTATATCGACTTGCATGTCTACGCATACGACAACCGGTAGGAGCAATAGGGTTGTCTTGAATTATTGTATGACTTGTTGTCTGCGTTCTAGGAATGGGGGTACCCAGCCCTGCCTGCCTGCCGCCCAAGACATGGCCCACTTCATCAGCCTGGCATGGCTCGGCACGGCGATCCTCAAGACAAGGCCCTCACGAGGACCCTGGGCTCGCGAGGGGGAGCAGCATGAAGACAAACGAGGATGGGCCTTCTCAAGCCCCCTCCTGAGTGGCGGACATCTCTATGCAGGGACGACCTCAGGAGTCAAGGGTGATGCAAGGAAGGACAGGCAGGTGCCAACATGCCAGGTGGCACAGTTTCCTCTTGGGTGTATCCCCCTTTGAAATTGGCTATTGTGGGATTCCTTCTCACCATTGAGATAAGGGAAGAGGACCCATGCCACCGCTATATATAGGATCTAGGTCACACCATAGAGGAGATCCCCAACACAATCCAACACTTAGCCACTCAACACACCACCGCAAGGTAGACAGCCAAGAACGCACCTTGAGCCCTCGCGAGGCTCAAGCTAATTGTACTAGCTCATCCACAAAAACCCCCATGAGGGGCAATCCAACAAAGCAGGAGTAGGTTATCCAACAAAGCGGCATGAACCTCGGTAAACTGTTGTGTTCATCTTCTTCCTTGTCATCGCACGAGTTCGCCATTGTGACCATCGAGTAGCGAGCTAGGTTGCGTGAGGCCACAGGGAAACCTTTGCACATGCCCCTGTGTTCGAACCTTAAGGGTTTTACGGAGCCCAAAATCCGACATTTGGCACACCAGGTAGGGGCATGTCAGAGTCTCCTTCGAGGGTCGCTCTTCCCTACTCCACCGCTCCCATGGCCGATGCCCAACAAGCTGCTCCCGTCCGCGACGGACCAGCTTCCATCGACTCCACTACCATCGTCAGGGGCTTGCGCCTCAGCGGCATGATGCTGGGTGGGCAATATGGGGTCGCCAACATCGCCACCACCGATGCAACCCCTCGCGCCACCCAAGCGTATGACGGGAGGGCGGCGCCTTTGGCATCCGTGTCGCATCGCTCCTACGTAGGGGACCTAGACGCACACGACGCACTATTGCTGGCAAGTGAGGTGCTCCGCCACCGCCTGACGCTCGGGGGGCTTTGACATGTGGGTCGACCACATAACAGAGCTGATCACCGTTGCGCATGGAGCCATGGTCCCTCGCTCTTCATCAATTGCTGGGGGCTCGTTCGCCGCGCCTATTCCCCAGCCCGACAACGGCACGCGCTCTTCAGCCCGGGGCGAGCCCGGGTGGGGCCCGCCAAACTCCGTGCTCCTCCTCCTATCGATTCCGGTAACCGATCTCGGGGCACAGCCGATCCATGGCGATCGGGCTTGCGAAGGAGATAATGTGTTACTCTACACGCACACTAACATGCGCCACCACGACCCAGTGGGTCCTCAGGAACCTGGATTGACCAGGCAAGAGCGTGCCGTCTTGCACAGAGAGTAGATGTTGCGGATGCCCGGGTCAACAAGCAACAATGGTGAAGGCACGCCGGATCAGCGAGGAAGTAGCCCACGTTAGGAGGCGCGCGCCCCACCAGGCGGCGAGTGTAGAGGTAGGCAACTTCGTTCTGAGGCTCGACGTAGGAGAGTTTGTGGGTTGCGCGCGCAGGGCAGTGCACCACCACTGCCTGAGGGGATGCGCGCGCAGGGCAGGATGCCATCGGACCCGTGGGGGCTTGCCGTGAGCTGCCGCTCCAACAAGAAAGCATCGCCAAACAGGACCCCACGGTGTCAGGGATAACACCCTGGGCGACAGGGCATAAAGACATAGGTAACGCGGGCCACCCACAGCAACTGGAACATCAACACAGCCTCGGGAAGCCGGGCCTCATGAGGCTCCCGAGGCAATGCACATTGTCACACAAATGCCTCACAAAGAGGCTTCATCGACAAAACACCCTTACGACTGCGTCGGATGCATAGTACTCATGTTTGGGCCGTGGGAGTGCAATCCTACGGCTATGCGGGGAATAATGCATTCAGGTTTAGGTCGTAGGGGCATGCAACCGAGAAGCAATGCACAGGATGGCTCTTGGCGGAGTTGAGAGCTATCGGGGCCGGCGCCCGGGGGATTGCCCAGCTATCTACGACCGTGACACTCTCACGTAATAATGAGAGGGATGTATACGCCCGGATCCCCCAGAGGATGCGAAGGGTTCCTCCCATGCAATGTGGCTGCCACAACTCCGTGCTAGCAGAGAAACCAACACTGGCCATCAAAGGCTATGCACATGCAACGTGGATGCCCTACGCTCAGTGTTGGGCGAAGACGAAGACTAGCCTAGGTGCCGGATGCGACATTTGCTTGCTTTCCTTTTGTGTTCGAAATGCTAACTTTTGAACTAATGTTTGAAGTGCTCAGCGCTTTTAATTTAAAAAAAGGGGCAGGGACTTTTATCTTGTTGCTTTCTCATTTTTACCAATCTTGAGTTCTCTTTCTTCTGGATCGGTGTTTTGCAAGAGGCCACACATGGCGGCCCTCTCTGGGGCACCCCGGACCTGGGTAGCAAGGCTCTGTCACCTTAGGGACTCGCTACTTTTGACGACTAACCCCCTCTCGGGGGCTCCGACCATAACGCAGCGCCGCAGCATGGAGTCTCGGGGGGCCTAGTGCATGGGCCTCCTGAGGCAGAACCCAACAGAGCGGAATGGGGGCCGCTCGAGCGTCAAAGGGGGCTCCTGAGCAGTATGCCTCAAGAGCCTTACCGGTCATAAATCCACTTACTAGCCTGGATGCCGTCCTTCGTGATTTGTTCGGCATCGAGGGTATTGGAGCCTCACCTCGTGGTTGCGTCCTTGGTGGTACGGTCGTATACCACGGCGGTAGGGAAATGTGTGGGACTGGGAATCGTCAACGTAGAGCTGCTTCGGTGTCAAAGGGGGCTCCTGAGTAGTATGCATCAGGAGCCTTACCGGTCATATAGCCACTCCGGAGCCTCGAGGCCATCCTTCGTGATCCGGCTGGCATCGAGGGTATCGAGCCTCACCTCATGGTTGCAACCTTGGCCGGTCGTAAACTGCGGTGGTAGGGAAATGCGTGGGACTGGGGCCTGCAGACACAGAGCGCAGAAAAGGCCCCCAGCACGCCTCGTCTGTAAGCAAGGAAGAAGCACCCCAAGTAGAGTAGCAGAGTATCTGGAGAACCCAGCCATGCCACGAGGTCATCCATAGACCGCAAGCTAAGTACACTACTGAATCAATCATGAGTTTCCTGATTTAACGGCGCCCAAGGGTGAGGTGATGTTTTTATGCGCTAATGTGAAGACGCGGGTATTACGGGCCAACTACGCGTGATTACTGACACCCAGGGGCCTGGAGTGGCAGGGAAGGCAACATGAGGATAGAGGCCATACGGCGATGGGCCGCAAGGCCATGGACCCGGGGCTTGTGGCCGCGGGCTGCCCCTCAGGAGGGGGTGCTTCGCGGAGACCCTACTAGTTGCTGTCATCAGGCCATATCGATAGAGGCGCCAAGCTGGCACGAGAAAACTAAATCGCACGACTACGAGGGGCCGACGATGAATCAAGGGTGAGAAGCAGGAACATAGGTAATGCGCAAAAGGTTAACGCCCATGGGGGCCAAGTTTGTCTTAAGCTATTAGAGGTACTAGGAGGAAGAAGAAGTGGGGATCTAGTTGTAGGAGTCACTGTCGCTGCCCGAGTCGACGGCGGCCACGACACCGGGGCCACCTTCTCCCACCTGCACCGACGGCCCCCCACCACTGCCTCCAGAGGAAAGCAAGGGGGTTGATGGCCCCACGCGCCCACTTGCACCGGCGGTGCTCCCACTAGACGCCATGAAGGAAGGGAGAAGCTGAGGAGAAGAAGATGGTTTTCTCTGGAGTTGCGGGAGCAGGCGGACGCTTTGAGGTGGCTGGGCTCCGTCACGAGGATGCGGATTTATAGGAAAGATCAAGGCCATGAAGCATTGTGGGAGAGCAGGCGATGTCCGCCCCTCGGGCTCCAAAAGGGCTAGCTCGATCGAAGCGCGACTCTGCCGCACGTCGCCCCACCTGTTGTTGTTGGGTCACATCCGCATGGCCCAAGAGCTGGAAGCCCAAGGAATTGACAGCATTTAAAGAAAGGTAAAGATGGTCGGCACTGGCACAAGCATCACATCGGTTTGACTTGGGCGGTTCCTGACGCCTTCGGGGAGCGGGGGCGTCGCCGCACGGGTGTCCAGCATGTGTAGAGTCTGGCTCGCAGGCGTTTGGGGCCCGCGACTCTTTGGGACGCCCTCAAGACTTTGCCTTGAGGCCAGCTCGAGCACGCCTTGGGCCCGGGGGCTATTGTCGGTATTTTGGGAACGAGGGTACCTAGCCCTGTCTGCCACCGTCCTAGGACATGGCCCACTTTGTCAGCTAGGCATGGCTAGGCACGGTGATACTCAAGGCACGGCCCTCGCGAGGAGCCTGGATCGCAAGGAGGAGCAACATCAAGACCAGTGAGTATGGGCCTCCTCGGGCCTCCTCCTGAGTGGCGGAGATCTCTATGAAGGGCCCGTCCTCAGGAGTCAAGGGTGACGCAGGGAAGGACGGGCGGGCACCAGTGCGCCAGGCAGCATAGTTTCCTCTTTGGTGCAAAGGGAGCAAGGACATATGCGGGTTCCCAAAGCGCCACCCAAAGGTTTCCATTCCGGTGCAACAAGACCACAACCACAAGCCCTGCACGGCGGATGTCATCACCAACAGCTACATTGCAGGCGAAGGCCACCTTTGGACAGGGCAAGGATGTACTCCGGCCCCCCTTTAAAATTGGTCGTTTGTGGGATTCCTTACCGCCATTGAGATAAGGGAAGAGGACCCGGGCCACCACTATATATAGGAGCTAGGTCACACCGTAGAGGAGATCCCCGATCAGATCCAACACTTAGCCACTCAACACACCACAGCAAGGCAGAGAGCCAAGAACGCACCTTGAGCCCCCTCGCGAGGCTAAAGCCCATTGTACTAGTTCATCCACCAAAACCTCAACGAGGGGAAATCCACCAAAGCAGGAGTAGGGTATTACGCTTCGCAGGGGCCTGAACCTGGGCAAACTGTTGTGTTCATCTTCTTCCTCATCATCGCGCGAGTTCGCCGTTGTGACCATCGAGTAGCGAGCTAGGTGGGGTGAGGCCGTAGGGAAACCCACACACACGCCCCTGTGTTTGAACCTTAAGGGTTTTGTGGAGCCTGAAATCCGACACCCGCATGTAATTCATTAAGTGCTATGTTATGCTTTACTTTATCGCTAAGCGGTAGCAATAGTAGTAGAAGCATGGTTGGCGCGACAATCCTGATGGCAACACAATGATGGAGATCATAATGATAGAGATCATGGTGTTATGCCAGTGACGATGGAGATCATGCAGGTGCTTTGGAGATGGAGATCAAAACACAAGTTCACGGCCATATCATGTCACTTATGATTTGCATGTATGTTAATCCTTTTATGCATCTTATTTTGCTTAAACGACGGTAGCATTATAAGGTGACCCTCACTAATAATTAAAGATAAAATTGTGTTCTCCTTGAGTGTGCACCATTGCGGAAGTTCGTCGGTTCGAAGAACCACGTGATGATCGGGTGTGATAGATTCTACGTTTGCATACAACGGGTGCAAGATAGTTTTGCACATGCGAAACACTTGGGTTAAGCTTGACGAACCTTGCATGTACAGACATGGCCTCGAAACACAAGAGACCGAAAGGTCAAGCATGAGTCATATAGTAGATATGATGAGCATGGAGATGTTCACCATTGAAACCACCTCATCTTACGTGATGATCGGACTTGGGTTGGTGAATTGGAGTCATGTAGAAATTGGATGACCGGAGGGATGTCAATTTGAGTGGGAGTTTTTGAGTAATATGATTAACTAAACACGTTATCTTGAACAATAGTCTAAGTAATCTTTGCAAATTTATGTTGTAGATCAATGCCTTGCGAAGTAGCACCCCTGAATTTCAATGCGTTCTTAGAGAAAGCCAAGCTGAAATATGATGGAAGTAACTTTGCAGACTAGGCCTGTAATTTGAGGATTATCCTCATGACTTTTCAAAAGGCTTATGTCTTTGATGCACCGCTCGGTACACCACCTGCTCTAGTGTTGTCTTCTGGCTGAGTTGTGAATGCCTGGCAGGCGTGTTCTGATGACTACTCAATAGTTCAGTGTGCAATGTTGTATGGCTTAGAACCAGGACTTCAAAGACATTTTTAATGTCATGGAGCATACGGGATGTTCCAGGAGTTGAAGTTTATTTTTGAGAAGAATGCCCGGATCAGGAGGTATGAGACCTCCGGTAAGTTCTATGCTTTCAAGATGGACGAGAACGGGTCTGTCAGTGAGCACATACTCAGAATGTCTGGGTATTCCAACCGTCTGGCTGAGTTGGGAATTACTCTGCCGCCAGAGGCTATCACTGACAGAGTTCTTCAGTCCCTGTCACCTAGCTACAAAGGCTTTGTGCTGCACTATAACATACAAGGGATGAACAAATTAGTCACCAAGGTTTTTGGGATGCTAAAAGTCACTGAGTCAGAAATACAGAAGGAGCATCAAGTGTTGATGGTCAATAAAACTACTAGTTTCAGGAAGAATGGCAAGGGAAAGAAGGATAAATCCAAGAAGAGTGGCAAAGCAGTTGCCCCTCCCGTGAAGAAACCCAAGGCTGGATCCAAGCCAGAAATTGAGTAGTTTCATTGCAAGGGAACTCGCCACTAAAAGAGGAACTGCCCCAAGTATCTGGCCAACAAGAAGACGGCCAACGCCAAACAAGGTATATACATTAGTTATTGATGTGTACCTTACCAACACTCGTTGTAGTGCCTGGGTATTTGATAATAGTTCAGTTGCTCACATTTGCAACTCAAAGCAGGAACTACGGAATAGACGTAGTATGGCGAATGATGAAGTGACGATGCGTGTGGGAAATGGTTCCAAGGTTGATGTGATCGCCGTTGGCACACTCGCTCTTCAATTACCATCGGGATTAGTGATGAACATGAATAATTGTTATTTATTGTCTGCGTTAAGCATGAACATTATATCTGGATCTTGTTTGATGCGAAACGGTTACTCATTTAAATCAGAGAATAATGCTTCTATTTATATGAGTAATATCTTTTATGGTTATGCACCAAATGTGAGGGGTTTATTCTTATTGAATCTCGATAGTAGTGACACACATGTTCATAACATTAATGCCAAAAGATGTAGAGTTGATAATGATAGTACCACTTTATTGTGGCACTGTCGCTTAGGTCATATTGGTGCAAAACTCATGAATAAGCTCCATGTTGATGGACTTTTGGAGTCACTTGATTTTAAATCGCTTGACACATGTGAACTGTGCCTCATGGCCAAGATGACTAAGACCCCACAGAACAATGGAACGGGCTAGTGACTTATTGGAATTCATACATACTGATGTGTGCGGTCCGATGAGCATTGATGCGCATGGTGGATATCGTTACTTTCTCACCTTCACCAATGACTTAAGTAGATATGAGTATATTGTAACATCCCAAATTTTGGAATGTTATAATAATTATATGAATGTTTGTTTGTTTGCTTGAATGATTGTAATTGAGTGAAAATTTGAAACTTTTTGAAATTTTTGAATGAGAGGGAATGAAATGACTTTCCCAAAACTATTACTCTGTATTTCTGATCCTTAGGAATTCAAATTCATTTCATCACAAAATCCCAGAGTGAAGATGATATGACTTCTTCCATTTAAAGGAATGAAAAGGGATTTGAATATGAGTTGAATTTCATTTGAAAATATTTCCAATTCAGAAACTTTATGCAACTCAATGATTCTCATGAGAGAGGATATAAGGACTTCCTCAAGTTATATGAAATATGAGATGGGAGTTTAAAAGAAAGATATGAAAACTATTCGAGAAATTCTCATATGGAGTTTCACTTTCATAATTGAATTCCCTATTTAAATTTGTAAGCATTCAAATCCCTTGAAAAGATTTTTTTTTTGAGGAGTAATATGACACTCCAAAACCAGGGGGTATTGTGTGAAGTTTTTGAATCATAAAACCCAGGGGGTTATTTGAAAAGTTATTTCAAAAGAAATTAAAATCAATTTAGCCATTTTCTGAAAAATACTTTTTTTAAAATTTATTTATTTTGCCATGGAAAAATGTCCATTAAATGGCATTTAATTCCCTGGTAATTTTGGTACATAAATTTTATTTTTTGGACAGGATTTAGATGTCTTAATGCTGTTTTTAATGCTCTGGTATTTATAAAAGGAAAAACTTAAATGGTCTTAAAGCCCACGGCCCACCTGCCCCTGATTCCTCTCCCGAAACCCCTCCCGACCGGCCGCCCGCTGACAGCACCCCCCTCTCTCTCTGACCGCGGGTCCCACCACCCGACCGAAACCACCGCGCGGTCGTCTCTCTCCCCCATCCCCTCCAATATCCACGCTGGCGACCATCGAGCCGGAAATCCCTCCCCCTTCCTTCCTCGGCGACCCCGAGGCCACCTATAAAAACCCCTGCCTCCCCTCGACCCGTTCCCCCACATTCCACCAACTCCCGACGCCTCCCCTCACCGTAATACCTCGCCGGAGCTCTCGGTTGCCGCCGCGCCCCTCCTCTCCTGGCGCTCTACTCCGACCACCCCGCCACCTCTCGAGCCCACCAACCTCTCCCTCTCCCCAACGCGCACCTCCCAGCGCTCTCGCCCGAGCCTCGCACCCACCTGAGCGACCTCCCCGTCGACTCCCGAACGCCGCTGCCGCCTCGGAGCTCGTCGCCGACATCTTCGACCGCCTCCGTCGACACCAAGACCACCTTCATGATCGCCTTGCTCGCGCGCATCGACCGGACCCCTTCCCCGACGCCGAGGACTACCGGAGATGCCTCCCCAACAACCTCACCGTCCCTGCCTCGCCGGAATCCTTGCCAGAGTGTACCTCCACCGCGGTGAGCTCTCCCCTCCGTTCGATCTCGTCTCAACGGTTAGGATTAGATCTCGTCTTACCGGCTGCCCGTCCGAAACACTCTAACTCGCACACGTGTAGCCAATCAGAGAGTGCCACGTAGACCCCTAACCGTTAGTTAAGGTTTTCTTTTTTCTTTTTTCTGTTTTAAAAACAGATTTAGTTCTGATTTTGTTTTAATCATATCTTTTATGTTTTTAGTTGTTTTAATTTGATTCTTTTTGAATTAGGTCAAAAATTTGCTCTAGGTTTTGTAGATACCAAGTTTGATTGTTTTTGAATATTTAAATTGGAATTTAAACAGATTTGATTTAAATCTTGTTTTCTGAATAACTTGAGTTTAATAATATATTTTTGATTGATTCTTTTTGCTACTTGTCACTAGTGGTCTTAGTTATCAGTAGGTAAGGTTTGAGAATTTTTTAGAATAAATTGGATTAGGATTCTTAACCAAAACAGAATCTGTTTTAGTTTCCTATTAGTTTAATTAGTTTGATTTTCTTTCGGTTTAATTTGAAATCTGAATTTGATTTAACTTATGTTTAGATTTCATTTAGTTCTGTTGTTCTGAACTTTAGTAATTTACTTGCTGTTAACAAAAGATAATTTGTTTAGTTTATGAATTTTTATTGTAGGAACCTATACTTTTTTCAAATAGGTATAGTTTATTAAAAACAAATTAGCTAGTAATAATTCTTTTAACAAAAGTTTTAAGTAATTAGATTCTATTTTTAAATAAAGTTTTCAGTAATACTTTTCTGTTAAGAAATGTTTTAAACAAAATAGGAATCTATATCCCTCTTCATTAGGTAATGTTTTATAAAACAACTTAGTTTTAGTAGAGGTTTTTTTCACAAAAGTTTTAGATGATTTAATTCTGTTTTATAATAAATATTTTTATTAATTCTTTTCTGTTAACTATTAGTTTGGTTACAAAAAAATAGTTTTGTTTTATATTAATAATAGTTTAGCCACCTAAACTTAGAGCCCATAGCTTTGTCTTGTTTTGTTTTGTTGAGATGCCCTAGTATTGCTAGTTGAGTTCTTTTTGAAAATATTTAAAATAATTGTTTTACAAAGTTTTAATTTCTATTAACTGAGTTGTCATGTATTTTTTTATTTATTTTGTTTTTTTTCGTGTTGTTAGTTTATTATGCAAAAACCTATGTTTGTTTAGAGTGTTTTTTTCATGATTTCTAGTTGTTCTTCAAAACTAAACCTTTTGCTAAGTAAAATGTTTACTAAACTACTTTTGTTATATTTTTTCTTTGTTTTTGTTACTTTTGAAAATAGTTGTTTGTAGGGGGAAAACCCACCTTAGTTGTGTTTGTGAAAACTTTGTTGATTCTAACTTTTGTCTTAAGTATTTCCTTCATCACAACCTTGTTGTCTTTAGTTGTGTGTTTCCTATTGAGTGTTAGTATTGATTGATATTATGATTGCTTATATGAATGCAATGTTTGTTATTAGATTTTTCATCGGAGAGTGACGTATAGTTCTATCATGTTATTTCTGAGAGCGATATCTTATCTTCATCAACTGTACAGGCAAGTTCACTTTGACCATCTTTTCATACCTATGTTTTATTGCATATAGTGACATCATTTCAACAAAAACCCTCCCGTAGTGTTACTGAAATTCTTTTAGTTGAGTAGTATGCATGAGGTAGGAACCCACCACTTGTTACTAAAGCCCCGGGAACGCTAGTAATTTCAATGCTATGCTTAAATAGACGGGATCTGGTATGAGTGTTCGTGAGTGGTGTGAGAAGGAGGACTCCACGTCAAAACGACGACTTCATGAAGGCTTCTTCAAGTCCTGCACATTTCAAGACCTCAAGACTTCGAGACTCGAGAAAAAAGTTTTTCAATAAACACTACTGGGTGAGGGATGGTTGGAACGGCACCTTGGAGAAGCTAGTGGATTTGCCTAGGTGTTGCTAGAGATGTGCCAGTATTCACGCGGAAAGCCTCACCCGGACTCAAAGGGAAGGATGAATACTTCATGCCAGTAAGCTTACCTGTGTAGCCACAAGTCATTATGGGCTCTAACTTGGTTGATCTTTGTTGTGACTCTGTCTAGGCAGTTCTACAAGATGTAGTCGACGTTAGGATTGGATGGGCACTATCGGATAGTCAGGGAAGCACTCTGAAAGACGATATTTCGTTCATCCTGTTCTCAAACACCAAGCAGTATGAGAACTTACCAGGAGGGAACGAATCTTGTGGGTAAAGTACACAACACTCTGCAGAGTTAAAACCTAATCGATTAGCCGTGTCCCCGGTTACGGACAATTTGAGCTTCTAGACTTGGATCTATCTCTGAACTCTCAACACTGGACTAATAACTAATTGTGGGCAACTTATGATACTTATGGGCATTGAGACATTGGTTGGCGGAACCATGTCATGATAGGTAACTCCATAGTGAAATTCCTGATATTCCTTTGTTGTAGGAAAATAAAATCAACTTTTACGCAAAAACTCAGACACAGAGCCACAAAGCCTTTGCATATAGAATAGCCTTTATTCTTCTGTTCTACTATGGTGATCTTGCCAGTACATTCCATGTACTGACCTACACGGCTACAACGTCTTATGTTGCAGATAAGCTCTACGACGGGTAAGAGTACGATTCAGGGTTACGGTCTACACTCAACCTGCCGTTGGTGTTATTGGGACTCCACTCCCATTGACTCTTTCCGCTGAGATTTTAAGGTATATATCAGTTTTAGGTTAATTACATGTGATTGCACTTTGATATATACATTGATGTACTGTGTGTGCCAGCATACTGATCCAGGGATGGCACAGAACACACAGAGGCTTGACTTGTTTTGAGTCGGGTCGCTACATATATTTACTTAATGAAACACAAGTCTAAAACGTATTGAAGTTCAAGAAATTTCAGAGTGGAGTTGAGAATCACCATAACAAGAAGATCAAATTCCTACGATCTGATCGAGGAGGAGAGTATATGAGTTATGAGTTTGGCAATCACTCAAGACAATGTGGAATTGTTTCACAGTTGACGCCACCTGGAACACCACATCGTAATGGTGTGTCCAAACGTTGTAATCGAACCTTATTGGATATGGTGTGTTCTATGATGTCTCTTTCTGATTTGCCACTATCATTTTCAGATTATGCGTTCGAGACAACTGCATTCACTTAAAATAGGGCACCATCTAAATCCGTTGAGATGACGCCGTATGAACTGTGGTTTGTCAAGAAACCAAAGTTGTCCTTTCTTAAAGTTTGGGGATGCGATGCTTATGTCAAAAAGTTTCAGCCAGAAAATCTCGAACCCAAAGAAGAGAAATGTGTCTTCATAGGATACCCAAAAGACACAGTTGGGTATACCTTGTATGTCAGATCCAAGGGCAAAGTGTTTGTCGCAAATAATGGGTCATTTCTCGAGAAAGAGTTTCACTCCAAAGAATTGAGTGGGATTGTAGCGACCCGACCTGAAAGGCCAAGTCTCCGGTGTTTTCCGTACCATCCCAAGATCATGCTGGTACACACACGGTACATCAATGTATATATCAAAGGGAAATCACACAGCATTATATTAATCGCAATCTCATATAGAGTCCTTTATTACAATAAAAATTACAATAAAGTGGCTAAAGGCCAACTCATGAGAATATCTAAATCTTGCGGAAGCGTCGAAGGTAGATGAGTCCATCTGACTCCAAGGGCATCTCACTGAGCATAGAACGCGTCCTCACTCCTGGTCGGAAAAATACTCTGCAACATGATACGTTGCAGCCGTGTAGGTCAGCATATGGAATATGCCGGCAAAGTCACAAGAGAGGGGTGAAAATAATCAGCTAGTCTATATGCTTATATGGCAGGTGGTGGTGTAAGTTTTGCGTAAAGCCAAGTTTTTCCTACATCGAAGGGGGTTAAGCAAAATATTACTAAGTTGGTTGATTAATGAGATGGTTCCACCAACCAATTCTCATACCCAAAATTTTTAAATACCCACATCATCATATTATTTGTGTTGGGAGTTCCGGAAGTTCCAATTCCTTTGGCTCAAGTCGTCCATAACCGTGGACACGGCTAATCGATTAGGTTTAAGTACTCTGCAGAGTTTTGCACACGTTCCCCACAAGATTTGGTCGCCTCCGTTTGATTTCTCGCACTTCAAGGTGTTTGAGAAACGGATGACCAAAACATGGTCTTCCAAAGGGTTTCCCTGCGACTCTGACGGTGCCCATCCTTTCCTACCGTTCTTCTACCTCTCGTAGCACCGCCTGTCCAGAGTCACCACGATATCCAACCAAGCCAGAGCCCATAATGACTTGTGGCTGTGCAGGTAAGCCTTGGGTCTTGAAGCACCCATCCATCCCTTTGTGCCTGGGTGGACCTTTCCGCGTGAATACTGGCCATCTCCAGCATCACCTAGGCTAACCACTGGTTTCTCCAGGGCGCCGTTCAACCATCATCCACCCAGAGGTATGTTGAAAACTTGGAGTATTGAAATCTTGATCATTATGTAGGTCTTGAAATTATTAACTCTCTCAACTCTCATGAATCACACAACCAACCCCGTCTACTAATAGCATAGCAAAAGGTAAAACAACGTTTCCCGGGGCCAATGTTGTCAAAGGGTGTTGAGAGAGGTATCTACCACATGATACTACTACAATGTAACCAAGTTTCCAACTAACCTATCTTGCATGCAACTGGGGAGATGGTAGAACTAATGCATATAAAACATGAGTAAAACATGATCAAAGTGACTTGCCTGATTGATGATCTTCGTACGTGAGTGACTCTAAGTAACAAGCTTCGCACTCCGGATAATCTAACGAAACAAACAATGCACTCAAATAAGCATACAACCAAAATAAGTACTCATAACATTCAGCAAAGAAGTACTAAACAAACAAGGCAAACAATGCACAAAAGTCTCTAGCAAGAAAAACACACAAAGTTTTGTTTTCCAAAAGGTGAGGGATGAAAACACTACTGACATAATAAAACTATTTTGAAATGACAAGACAATTGTTGTCAGCAAAGAAACCATAGCATATTTTATTAATAAACAGAATATAATCAATTTAAGTTTGTTGGGAAAAACTTTAGTAGAGTTTATACAAGTTTGAGATAAACACTATATGAATCAACTATAGTTATATTAACAAAAAGAATGAAAACTAAACTTATTATTTTGTTAACAAAACATGTTCTTACAGAAAATAACTTACAAATAAATTTGTCTTAGAAAACAGAATTAATTATACAAAACTTATTTGAAAACAAAACTATTACTAGTTAGTTGTTTTAATCAAATTATGCCTATTTGAAAAGAAGTTGTGATTCCTATGTTAAATGAAATTAAACTAGGCAAATTTATATTTTTATTAACATTAAGTGAAAACACTAAATGTTTACTAACAGAACCTAATAAACAATAAAACCAAATTCTAAATCAAACTAATCAAAATTAAGTTTATAAAACTATAGTATAATAATAAGCAGATTCTGTTTTTGGGTAAAACAGTAATCAAATATATCATGAAAATCCTCAAACTATTCCTGAAGATAGTCCTAACTAATACCAAACAGTAGCAAAAAGATTCATATCAAAATCTATTTTCAAACTCTAGTTATTCAGATTTGAAGATTTTAAGCAAATTTGATTCAATTCAAATTTTATAGTTCAAATTTGAAATTTAAAAGTACAGGGTGAAACTACATGAAAAATGTGAGCTATTGCAAAAAGAATCAACTCAAAACACTAAATATATTAAAAGATATAAGCAAAACAAAATTGGAAAACATTCTGTTAATTAAAACAAAACAGAAAATAAAAAAATATACGTCGGTCAGGGGGCTACGTGGCGTGATCCGATTGGCTAAGGGGGGCGTGCGGTAGGTGAATTAGAGCGGACGACCGATCGATAGAAGATACCGATTCGGTTTAAGTTTGTTCTAATCTGGGACGTTGATTCGGGATCCGACGGTCGAGGGGGCTTACAGGGAGGAGGTTGCCGGCGCGGGGTACTCCGGCGAGTCCGGTAGCGGCGACGGCGTCGGCGAGGTATTCCGGTGGTCGGGGAAGAAGGGGAAGTGGTCCGGGCGACGGGGACGGTCCTCCGGAGGCGATTGGTGGCGACGACGAGGCGAATGATGGTCGGAGGTGGTGGCTACGGTCGACGGCGACTTCCGGTGGTGGTGGAACTCCGACGAGCAATCGACGGCGTATCGGCGAGAGAGAGAAGGGGGCTCGGGGGGGAAATGGATGCGGGGCAGTGGGGCTCTTATATAGGCGCTTGGGGGGGTGCGGGGAGGAGAGAGGGAAGAGATCCGGTGAGGGGGGGGAGCGACCGGCGTCGGGTCCGGCGCGCGCGGGGGAGGGAGAAGACGACCGTTCGAAGCAACGGTCGGTCGGGGGTGGGGTCCAGCGTCAGAGAGAGAGAGGGGAGTGAATGCGCTCGGTCGGCCGACCGGTAACGGTTTCGGCTTTTAAAGCCGGTGGGCCGGCCCGTTTAATACCGGAAACGATTACCGTTTCTTTTTAATAATTTGCAGAGACATTCAAAAGCTTTTAAAGCATTCAAATCGTTTGTAAATATAGGAGTATTATATATCAAAATTAACAGAATAATAAATGCTATTTAATGAACATTTCTATTCTGTCATTTGAACACTTTGAAAAAAAATATTATTTCAGAAATGTCCTAATTGTTTTTAAACCCTTTTTGCAAATATTTTCAAAATAACTCCTGGTTATTTTTGTTCAAATAATTCACCAATTTGACCCTGGTGTGGAGTGTCATGTTCCTTCTCTCTTATTTTGAACATTTAACCAGAATTTCAAATAGAGGAAGCAACATAGGGAAAAGTAGAAGGGGACTTTCTGAAAACCAGAAAAGGCATTTCAACTATTTCATACAATCAAGCAATGATGATAATAGATGCATAGCTATATTCATAACATTCCAAAATGGAATTTTGGGATGTTACAAACCTACCCACCTTAAGATGAATCTCGCCCTCGAGATTTGGGTTGGCTAGAAAATAGGTGCGGATGGTCTCTACGAAGATCTTCTTCGCGTTCCCAGGTGGCTTCTTCCTCAGTATGGTGACTCCACAAAACTTTGCAGAACTTGATAATCTTGCTGCGGGTAACTCTGTTGGATGTCTCGAGGATTCTGACAGGCTTCTCCTCATAAGTCAGATCACTTTCAAGCTGTATGGCCTCTAGGGGCACGGTGTCTCGCAAAGGGATGTCAACCATCTCAGCATGACATTTCTTCAGCTGGGAAACATGGAACACATTATGAACTTCGGACAATCCTTCTGGCAATTCCAGTTTGTATGCAACTTCGCCTCTGCGTTCAAGAATTTTGTAGGGGCCTATAAATCTGGGTGCTAATTTTCCTTTAACACCAAATCTCTTGGTTCCTCGAAGCGGGGATACACGAAGATATGCTCGGTCTCCCACTTCATACATCACTTCTTTACGTTTGCTGTCAGCATAACTCTTCTGTCGAGATTGAGCTATCTTGAGTCTGTCACGAATCAACTTGACTTTCTCTTCAGAATCTCGGATAAGGTCGGGACCAAAAAGTTGTCGGTCTCCAACACCATCCCACGTCAGTGGTGTTCTGCACCTCCTTCCGTATAGAGCTTCGAAAGGAGCCATCTTTAGACTGGTCTGATAACTGTTGTTGTATGAGAATTCTGCGTAAGGCAAGTTATCATCCCAACTAGATCCATAATCTAGCGCACAAGCTCTCAACATGTCTTCCAGAATCTGGTTGACTCTCTCAGTCTGTCCATCTGTCTGCGGATGAAAAGCTGTACTAAACTCTAGCCTTGTACCCAAAGTTTCATGTAACTGATGCCAAAACTTTGAGGTAAATTGTGTTCCTCTATCTGACACGATACTCCTCGGAACTCCATGCAGACATACGATCCTGGTCATATATATCTTGGCTAGCTTAGCACTGGTATAGGTGGTTTTCACTGGAATGAAATGTGCTACCTTGGTCAAGCGATCTACCACTACCCAGATGGAATCATAACCTGAACGGGTCTTGGGCAATCCTGTGATGAAATCCATACCAAGCTTTTCCCATTTCCACTCGGGTATCGGCAAAGGTTGGAGTAACCCTGCTGGTTTCTGATGTTCTGCCTTTACTCGCTGACAAACATCATATATCGCAACATGCTCTGCAATATCTTTCTTCATACCTGTCCACCAATAACTTTCCTTTAAATCCAGATACATCTTGGTGTTGCCTGGGTGTATCGAGTAAGGTGAATCGTGGGCTTCCTGAAGTATCAACTTCCTGAGCTCTGGTTCATTGGGCACATAGATTCGGTTCTCAAACCACAAAGTTCCGTGTTCATCCTCACGAAAACCTTTAGCTTTACCATCTTTCATTCTCTGTTTAATCTCAGCTATCTCCTTGTCCGATTTCTGGGCTTCTCGAATTCTTTCGGTCAAGGTGGACTGAATTTCCAGTGTACCAACATATCCCCTTGGAACTATCTCTAGCTTGAGCTCTCTGAGATCATCGACTAACTCTTGAGGTAATCCTCCGGCTGTGAGTGTGTTCACATAAGTTTTCCGACTCAAGGCATCGGCTACAACATTAGCCTTACCTGGATGGTAGTGTAATCTCATGTCATAGTCCTTGATTAACTCTAACCATCGTCTCTGTCTGAGGTTCAACTCTTTCTGCGTGAAGATATACTTCAGGCTCTTATGGTCGGTGTAAACATCACAACTATTTCCGATAAGGAAATGTCTCCAAGTCTTGAGTGCGTGCACTACGGCTGCTAATTCCAAGTCATGCGTGGCATAATTCAACTCATGAGGTCGTAGCTGTCTGGAAGCATAGGCTACAACTTTTCCATCCTGCATAAGTACTCCTCCAAGTCCTTGACGTGAAGCATCACAATAAACTTGGAAATCCTTCCGATTATCGGGCAAGATCAATACTGGGGCTGTGACCAAACGTTCCTTCAACTCTTGGAAACTGGTTTCACATTCCTCGGTCCAAACATACTTGGATTCTTTCTTTAACAACTCTGTCATGGGCTTGGCAACCTTTGAGAAATTCTCAATGAACCTCCGGTAATAACCGGCAAGTCCGAGGAAACTACGGATCTCCTTAACTGAGGTGGGTGACTTCCACTTGGTGACGGCTTCAACCTTAGCGGGGTCCACTGCTATTCCATCTCCGGAAATAACGTGTCCAAGGAATCCGACTTCCGTCAGCCAAAATTCACATTTACTGAACTTGGCATATAACTGATGCTCTCTTAGCTTTTCCAGAACTAAACGCAAATGTTCCTTATGCTCTTCCTCATTCTTGGAGAATATCAGAATGTCATTGATGAACACCACAACAAACTTGTCTAGGTATTCCATGAATACTTTGTTCATCAAATTCATGAAGTAGGCAGGAGCATTAGTCAATCCAAAAGACATGACCGTATACTCATACAAGCCATACCTCGTGGTGAAAGCTGTTTTGGGTATATCCTGTTCACGAATTTTCAACTGGTGATACCCTGATCGAAGATCGATCTTGGAGAATACTTTGGCTCCTACGAGCTGATCAAACAAATCATTAATCATCGGTAGAGGGTACTTGTTCTTGATAGTCACCTCGTTCAAGGCACGATAGTCCACTACCATTCTCAAAGATTTATCCTTCTTCTCCACCAAAAGTACTGGGGCTCCCCAAGGTGAAGAACTTGGGCGAATATACCCCTTGTCCAATAACTCCTTGATTTGCTTCTTGATTTCCAACAGATCATTTGCGGGCATCCGATAGGGTCTCTTGGAAATTGGGGCTGTCCCTGGCTGTAGCTCTATTAAGAACTCAATCTCCCTATCTGGTGGCATTCCTGGTAATTCTTCCGGAAATACATCTGGAAATTCTTTTACCACAGGTACTTCCTCCTGAACAACTCCTGTGAGAGAATTTAATCGAGCACTCATACGTGTGCGTCGGGATACATACTTAATCCTCTTGTTCTCCGGGGTGGTGAGTGAAACAGACTTGCTAGGGCAATCAAGATTTCCTTCATACTTGGTCATCCAATCCATGCCTAGGATTACATCCAATCCTTGTGACTCTAAGACGATGAGGTCGGTGGGAAAAACATGGTTTCCTATATTGAGTTTCAAGGCATGGCATCCTATCCCTGCCATCATCATACCTCCTGGGGAACTGACCTGAATGGGCTGACTAAGGGTTTTGGTGGGCAAACCATACTTATCCACAACTACCCTTGATATGAATGAATGAGTTGCACCAGAATCAAAAAGTACTGTAACAGGACGTGAATGCAATAAAAACTTACCAACCACAGTCTCGGGCTGATCATAGACTTCTTCCACATCGATGTGATTCACTTGAGCACGGGGAAATGGATTGGGCTTCTTGGCTGCGGAGTTGCCGTTGTTAGTGCCGTTTCCATTGCCTTGCTTGCTCTGGGGACACTCAGTAGCATAGTGCCCTATCTTCTGACACTTGAAACAGGTAATGTGACTCAGATCCTTCTGAGAAGGAACTTGACGGTGCTGGTTGTTGTTCCCATTCCCATTGTCACTCTTGAAGTTACCATGGTTGGAACGGTTGTTCCCATTTCCTCCATGATGGTGACCTCCATGGTTGTGCACAGCATGAGTGTGCTTTCCAAACTTACCGTTTCCTGATCCGGTATTCCCGGAGTACGGGGAGTAACGAGGCTTCTGATGAGCTCCAGAGTTGAACTTCCCCTGAGTGTACTTCCGCTTGCGGTTCTCAATCTGCTGCTGTTTACCTTCCAGAATAAGTGCCTTATCCACCAGCTCTTGGTAGTTGTTGAAATTAGCCACTACCAGCTGTATGCTCAACTCATCATTGAGTCCTTCCAGAAACTTTTCTTGCTTGGCCGCATCATCGGCCACATCTCCTGGGGCATAACGTGACAATGTGTTGAAGTCGTCCACATATTGGGCCACGGAACGATTACCCTGGCGCAAGTTGCGAAACTCGCGCTTCTTTAGACTCATGGCTCCAGCTGAAACATGAGCTGTGCGGAAAGCAAGCTTGAATTGCTCCCAAGTCACATCTGCAATAGGATAAGTGGTGGTGTAATTCTCCCACCATGATGCTGCTGGTCCTTCCAGTTGATGTGCGGCAAATCGCACTTTCTCAGCGTCAGTGCATCCAGCGGTGACAAGTTCTCTCTCCATCTTGCGGAGCCAGTCATCTGCCACAATGGGCTCAGTGCTACTGGAGAAAGTTGGAGGGTTCAACCTCAGAAAACGGGTGAGATTGTCAATCTGGGGTGGATGGTGATTGTTGTTGTTGTTCTGGTTGTTGGTCTGATTCTGAATCAATAGTTGCATCAGTGCATTCTGCTGCTGAAGGAGTTGAGTGAGTTCCGGCGGAAAAGTGAAATCGGTCTCACGTCGTGGAGGCATCTTGCTGTTTTCAGAGGGATGAGAATTAGAATAGAACAAGGGTCTAGAAGAAATTCACTACCCATATGCAATGCAACAAACATATCACACCAAACACTCATTCATTATTCAATCAATGTCAAACATCGGAAATACAAATCTCAGACAAACTAAACATCGACCTACGCTTTAACGACTAAAATAAAGATACATTGGAGGGCATAACTAATGTTCTCCTCAAAAGTGCATAGTCGTAGGTCCTCCGGTGGTGCTTTCCTCATAGTCTTCATCGTCGCTGATGAAGGGTGCCATGTCTCCTTCGGGGTGAAGGTTTTCCCCCATGTCTAGCTGCTCTTCCAGAGTTGAAATGCGTGCATTCTGCTCATCAATCCTCTCTAGGAAGTCCTTCACTTCATGCTCGTGTTCATAGTTGGCCTCTCGCAGATCAGCTTCAAGGTCCAGCTCGCGATTCATCAGATTCTTGATTGTCTTTGTATCAGCACGAACTCGAAGCTCCAGAGTCCTGATATGAGTCTCCAAGGTCTGGATATAGGAGATAGTGGTGTCTGTAGTGGGAGGAGTTATGATGTTTCCATTGGCATCTCTACGACAAACCATGTTGAGTCCTGGTGAAATGGTTCCACCTCTGTATTCCTCCTGAATACGTCCAAGGGCACGATGAATGGCCATGTCTCTCCCAAGTATCCAACTGGGTGCCACGAACTTGAGGTCGATGGGTTCCTTCCGGTTTCCAAAAGTCTTCCCTGGAATATGCACCTCGATCATGTAGCGTCCATCTTGGGGAAATGACATGATAGGAATCCCGGTGATGCTCGGCAAAGCAATCCTTACGTCCTTGACGATCCTCATCAGCTCCTTACCAAAGGACATCGTTGCGTCAGGCTGGCAAAACTCTGTGATCAACACTGGGATGAAGATGGCCATCTATAAATTTTGAAATAATCGGAGAGGAGTCAGAAACGAATAGATGAGAGTATAAGATATTTAAAGACAAAGAGAAACAATCCTAAGGCTTTCCAATCCTAGAGGTTACGTCCTACGGTCAGCGTGTGCTCTGATACCATTTCTCGGCTGCAACGTATCATGTTGCAGAGTATTTTTCCGACCAGGAGTGAGGACGCGTTCTATGCTCAGTGAGATGCCCTTGGAGTCAGATGGACTCATCTACCTTCGACGCTTCCGCAAGATTTAGATATTCTCATGAGTTGGCCTTTAGCCACTTTATTGTAATTTTTATTGTAATAAAGGACTCTATATGAGATTGCGATTAATATAATGCTGTGTGATTTCCCTTTGATATATACATTGATGTACCGTGTGTGTACCAGCATGATCTTGGGATGGTACGGAAAACACCGGAGACTTGGCCTTTCAGGTCGGGTCGCTACAGGGATGAAGATAGAACTTGATGAGGTTGTGGAACCCTCACTTCAACTAGAGAGTAGCATAATGGAGAAAGATGTTTCTATGGAGCCTACATCGGTTGAAGAGGAAGCTAATGATGGTGATCATGGAGCTTCAGATCAAGTTACTACAGAACCTTGTAGGTCGACAAGGACACATACTACTCCTGAATGGTATGGTAACCCTATCTTAGAGGTCATGTTGTTGGACAACGATGAACCTACGAGCTATGGAGAAGCGACGGTGGGCCCATATTCTGCCAAATGGTTAGAGGCCACGAAATCTGAGATGGGATCCATGTATGAAAGGAAAGTATGGACTTTGGAAGTATTACATGAAGGGTGAAAGGCCATTCATAATAAAGGATCTTTAAGAAGAAGACGGACGCGTATGGTAATGTTATCGTCTATAAAGTGCAACTTGTGGAGAAAGGTTTTCCACATGTTCAAGGAGTTGACTACGATGAGACCTTCTCACCCGTAGCGATGCTTAAGTCCGTCAGAATCATGTTAGCAATAGCTGCCTTTTTCGATTATGAAATTTGGCAGATGGATGTCAAAACATCATTCCTTAACGATTTCCTTAAGGAAGAGTTGTATATGATGCAACCAGAAGGTTTTTCGATGCACAGAACGCTGACAAAGTTTGTAAACTCCATCGATCCATTTATGGGCTGGTGCAAGCATCTCGGAGTTGGAATCTTCTCTTTGATCAGGTGGTCTAGGCGTTCGTGTTGATACAAGTTTACGGAGAAGCTTTTATTTAGAATAAAGTGAGTGGGAACTCTATAGCGTTTTAATATTATATGTGGATGACATATTTTTGATTGGAAACAATATAGAATTTTTGGAAAGCATGAAGGAATATTTGAACAAGAGTTTTTCAATGAAGGACCTAGGAGAAGCTGCTTTCATATTAGGCATCAAGATCTATAGAGATAGATCGAGACGCTTAATAGGACTTTCACAGAGCACATACCTTGACAAAGTTTTTAGGAAGTTCAAAATTACTCAGTCCAAGAAAGGGTTCTTGCATGTATTACATGGTGTTAAGTTGAGTAAGACTCAATGCCCAGTGACTGCAAAGGATAGAGAAAAGATGAGTGTCATCCCCCATGCTTCTCCTTTAGGATCTATCATGTATGCAATTTGTCCACAAGACGAGATGTTAGCCTTGCTATAAGTATGGGCGGAAGGTTTCAAATTGATCCAGGAATGGAACACTGGATAGCGGTCAAGAATATCCTTAAGTATGTGAAAAGGACTAAGGAAATGGTTCTTGTTTATGGAGGTGATCAAGAGCTCGCCGTAAAGGGTTACATCGATGCAAGCTTTGACACTAATTCGGATGACTCTAAGTCTCAAACCGAATACGTATATATTCTCAATGGGGGAGCGGTAAGCTGGTGCAGTTCCAAGAAAAATGTGGTAGCTGATTCTGCATATGAATTGGAGTACATGGCTGCCTCGGAGGCAGCAAATGAAGGTGTATGGATGAAGCAGTTCATGATGCATCTTGGAGTTGTGCCCAGTGCACTGGACCCAATGACTCTTTTTGTGACAACACTGGTGTCATTGCTCTGGCCAAGGAACCAAGGTTTCACAAGAGGATCAGACCCATAAAGTGACGCTTCAATTCCATCCGCGATCGCATCAAGGAGGAGGACATAAATAATTGCAAAGTATACATGGATCTGAATGTCGCAGACTCGTTCGCTAAGCCTCTTCCACGGGCAAAACATGATCAACACAAGAACTGTATGAGTGTTAGATTCATTACAATTTAAATCACATAGCGACGCTAGCTATATTATTGACTCTAGTGCTAGTGGGAGACTGTTGGAAATGTTCCCTAGAGCCAATAATAAAATATCTATTATTACATTTCCTTGTTCATGCTAATCGTTTATTATCCATGCTATAATTATATTGATTGGAAACTCAAATACATGCGTGGATGCATAGACAACACTGTGTCCCTAGTAATCCTCTAATAGACTAGCTCGTTGATCAAATATGGTCGAGGTTTCCTGGCCATAGACATGATATGTCATTTGATAACGGGATCACATCATTAGGAGAATGATGGTGGTGGACAAGACCCAAACTATGAACGTAGCATATGATCGTGTCGGTTTACTGCTATAGTTCTCTACATGTCAAGTATTTGTTCCTATGAACAAGAGATCATCCAACTCACTGGCATAGGAGGAGTAACCTCTGTGTATCAAATGTCGCAACGTAACTGGGTGACTATAAAGGTACTCCACATGTATCTCCGAGGGTGTCTGTTGAGTTGGCATGGATAAAGACTGGGATTTGTTACTCCGTGTGACGGAGAGGTATCTAAGAGCCCACTCGGTAATGTAACATCATAATGATCTTGCAAGAAAAGTGACTAAAGAGTTAGCCATGGGATCTTGTATTACAAAATGAGTAAAGAGACTTGCCGATAATGATATTGTACTAGGTATGGAGATACTGACAATCGAATCTCGGGCAAGTAACGTACCGATGAACAAAGGGCGTACGGGATTGACTCGATCCTTGACATCAAGGTTAACCCGATAAAGATCATCGTAGAATATGTAGAAACCAATATGGGCATCCAGGTCCCGCTATTGGTTATTGACTGTAGAGGTGTCTCGGTCATGTCTACATAGTTCTTGAACTCACAGGCTCTACACACTTAACGTTTGGTGACGATATAAGTATTGTAGAGTTATTATGTTGGTGATCGAAGGTTATTCGGAGTCCCGGATGAGATCCCGAACGTGACGAGGAACTCCGGAATGGTCCGAAGGTGAAGAATTATATATGATACGTTTCCAACGTATATATAATTTTTGATGATGGCATGCTATTATATTAATAGTTTTGGATGTTTTATATGCATTAATATGCTGTTTTATATTATTTTTGGGACTAACCTATTAATCTAGAGCCAAGTGCCAGTTTCTGTTTTTTCCTTGTTTTTTACTTTTGCAGATATGGAATATTAAATGGAGTCCAAACGGAATAAAACCTTCAAAAGGAATTTTTATGGAAGGAAACAAGTCATCCAAGCTTGGAGTGCACGTTAGGGGAGGTGCCAGGGCGCCACAACCCTGCTCGGCGTGGGCCCCCCAACCGCGCCTAGCAGGCTTGTCGCCTCCTAGCAGGTCTCCTAACCCTAACTCTTTGCCTATAAATACCCAAATATTCCCCCAACATCCAAAAGAGACACGCAAATACTTTTCCGCCGCCGGAAGCCTCCGTTCTCAAGAGATCCAATCGTGGAGCATTTTCTAGTAATCTGTCGGAGGGGGTTTCGATCACGGAGGGCATCTACATCAACTCCATTGCCCCTCTGATGATGCGTGAGTAGTACATCACAGACCTACGGGTCCATAGCTAGTAGATAGTGTTGGAAATATGCCCTAGAGGTAATAATAAATTAGTTGTTATCATATTTCCTTGTTCATGATAATCTTTTATTATCCATGCTATAATTGTATTGATCGGAAACTCACATACATATGTGGATACATAGACAACACCATGTCCCTAGTATGCCTCTAATAGACTAGCTCGTTGATCAAGGATGGCTATGGTTTCCTAGTCATGGACATGAGATGTCATTTGATAACGGGATCACGTCATTAGGAGAATGATCTGATGGACAAGACCCAAACTACAAACATAGCATATGATCGTGTCAGTTTATTGCTACTATTTTCTACATGTCAAGTAACTGTTCCTATGACCATGAGATCATGCAACTCACTGACACCAGAGGAGTACCTTGTGTGTATCAAATGTCACAACGTAACTGGGTGACTATAAAGGTGCTCTACAGGTATCTTCGAGGGTGTCTATTGGGTTGGCATGGATCAAGACTGGGATTTGTTACTCCGTGTGACGGAGAGGTATCTCAGGGCCCACTCGGTAATACAACATCACAACAAGCCTTGCAAGAAATGAGAATAAGTGTTAGTCATGGGATCTTTTATTACTGTACGAGTAAAGAGACTTTCCCGTAACGAGGTTGAAATAGGTATGGAGATACCGACGATCGAATCTCGGGCAAGTAACATACCGAAGAACAAAGGGAACATCTTACGGGATTAACTGAATCCTTGACATAGAGGTTCGACCGATAAAGATCTTCGTAGAATATGTAGGAACCAATATGGGCATCCAGGTCCTGCTATTAGTTATTGACCGTAGAGGTGTCTCGGTCATGTCTACATAGTTCTCGAACCCGCAGGGTCTGCACACTTAAGGTTCGGTGACGTTTCGGTAGTATAGAGTTATGTATGGTGGTGACCAAAGGTTGTTCGGAGTCCCGGATCTGATCCTGGACGTCACAAGGAGCTCCGGAATGGTCTGGAGGTAAAGATTCATATATAGGAAGTCCTTTTTTGGTCGCCAGAAAAGTTTCGGGCTCATAGGTAGTGTACCGGGAGTGCCGGTAGTGTACCGGGAGACCATCGGGAGGGGTATTTCGACCCAAGAGGCTCCATGGGATGTAGGAGAGTGTTTACCAGCCCTTAGTGGGCTGGTGGAAGTCCCACAGGAGGCCCATGTGGTTTGGGAAAAAGGCCTAAAGAGAAAAAGTGGAAAAAGGCAAAAATAGGGTGAATCCTAGTCCTACTAGGATTGGAAGTGGAGTCCACCTCCTCCACCTGGTTCGGCCGACTCCTTGGAGGCTTGGCCCTTGTGCCATGACTCCTCCTCTCTTCCTCTTATATATACTGTAGGTTTTAGGGGTTTTGCACAAGATTTTCAGCCACGTACCACCCGTTCGTCTAGTGCATAGCTTCTCCTCTAGATCGGTTTTCTGTAGTGCTTAGGCGAAACCCTGCCGGAACAGCTCCACCACCATCGCCACAGCGCCATCACACTGCCGGAGAACTCTTCTACCTCTCCTCTCCCTCTTGCTGGATCAAGAAGGCGGAGATCGTCATTAAGCTGTACATGTGCTGAACGTGGAGGTGCCGTCGATTCGGTGCTAGATTGGAAGGACCGTGATCGAGATCGCGAGACGGATTGTGATGAGATCGCGAGACGGATCGTGATGAGTTCGCGGGACGGATCATGATGAGTTTGCGGGACGGATCATGATCAAGATCACAAGATGGATCATGATGAGGTCGCGGGACGGATCGTGAGGAGTTCACGAGACGGATCGTGATCGGATCGCGGGACGGATCGTGATGAGATCACGGGACGCTCGGCGATTTGGATTGCGAAGACGTTCGACTACACCAACCACGTTTCTTAACGCTTCCCGCTGAGCAATCTACAAGGGTACGTAGATCCACTCTCCCTCTCGTAGATTCTCATCACCATGGATAGATCTTCGTGTGCGTAGGAAATTTTTTGTTTCCCATGCACCTTCTCCAACAATGGCATCATGAGCTAGGTCTATGTGTAGATGAGATCTTGAGTAGCACACAAAAGGTTTGTGGCGTTGATGCTTAGGTTTCTTCCTTCCTTGGTTGGATTTTGGTTCAGCGGTATTGTGAGATGAAGCGGCCCGGACCAACATTACTCGTACGCTTACGAGAGACCGGTTCCCTCGACCGCAACTTGTTGCATAGATGGCTTGTGGGTGCCAGTTTCTCTCACTTTAGTTGGATCGGATTCGACAAAGGCGGTCCTTGGGAAGGTTGAAAAGCAAGTAGTATATCACCGTTGTGGTTTTTGCGTAGATGAGAATTGTTCTTGCTAGATACCCGTAGCAGCCACGTAAAACATGCAACAACTATTAGAGGATGTCTAACTTGTTTTTGCAGGGTATGTTGTGATGTGATATGGCCAATTACATGATGTGATATATGTGATGTATGAGATGATCACATGATGTATAGATTATCACGACTTGCATGTCGATGAGTACGGCAACCGGCAGGAGCCATAGGGTTGTCTTTAATTATTGTTTGACCTGCATGTCAATCATTAAGCGCTATGTAATGCTTTACTTTATCGCTAAATGGTAGCAATAGTAGTAGAAGCATGTTGGGCGCGACAACCCCGATGGCGACACGTTGATGGAGATCATGGTGTCTTGCTGGTGACGATGGAGATCATGCCGGTGCTTTCAAGATGGAGATAAAAAGCACAAGTTCATGGCCATATCATGTCACTTATGATTAGCATGTGATGTTAATACTTTTATGCACATTGTTTTGCTTAGGACGACGGTGGCATTATAAGGTTATCCCTCACTTAAATTTCAAGATGAATTGTGTTGTCCCCGAGTGTGCACCGTTGCGAAAGTTCGTCGTGTTGAGACACCACGTGATGATCGGGTATGATAGACTCTACGTTCACATACAACGGGTGCAAGCCAGTGTTGCACATGCAGAACACTCAGGTTAAACTTGACGAGCCTAGCATGTACAGACATGGCCTCGGAACACAAGAGACCGAAAGGTCAAACATGGGTCATATAGTAGATATGATCAACATGATGATGTTCACCATTGAAACCACCTCAACTCACGTGATGATCGTACTTGAGTTGGTGAATTTGCATCATGTATCACTCGAATGACCGGAGGGATGTCAATTTGAGTGGAAGTTCTTAAGTAATATGATTAATTTAACTCATTATCATGAACATAGTCAGTAGTCTCTTTGCAAACTGTGTTGTAGATTACTAGCTGACGCTGTAGCTCCCTTGAATTTTTTATATGTTCCTAGAGAAATAGAGTTGAAAGATGATGGTAGCAATATTGCGGACTGGCTCCGTGATCTAAGGATTGTCCTCATTGCTGCACAAAAGGCTTATGTCCTTAATGCACCGCTCGGTGCGCCAACCCCTCTAGCGTCGTTTGTAGATGTTGTGAACATCTGACAGGCACGTTCTGATAACTACTTGATGGTTTAGTGCGTCATGCATTACGGCTTAGAATTGAGGCTCCGAAACATTTTGAATGTCACGGAACATATGAGATGTTCTAAAGAGCTGAAATTAGGATCTTAGGCTCATGCCCGTGTTGCGAGATATGAGATCTCCAACAAGATTCTTTGCCTGTAATACGAAATAGAATAGCTCAATTTTTGAGCATGTGCTCGGATTGTCTGGGTGCTAAAATCACTTGAATCGAATGGGAGTTGATCTTCCAGATAAGATAGTGATTGATATAGTTCTCCAAGTCACTGTCACTAAGCTACTAGAACTTGGTGATGAACTATAAAATGCCAGGGATAGAAATAATGATCCCTGAGCTATTCGCGATGTTTGACACCGCGAAGGTAGAAATCAAGAAGGAGCATCAAGTGTTGATGGTTAGTAAAACCACTAGTTTCTAGAAGGGCAAAGGCAAGGAGGGAAACTTCATGGATAGCAAGTCAGTTGTTGCTCCGTTGAAGCAACCCAAAGATGAACCCAAACCCGAGACTAAGTGCTTCGATTATGAGGAGAGCGGTCGCTGAAGAGGAATAACCCTAGATACTTGGTAGATAAGAAGGCTGGCAACATCGATAGAAGTATATTTGATATACGTGTTATTGATGTGTACCTTGCTAGTACTCCTAGTAGCACCTGGGTATTGGATACCGGTTTGGTTGCTAAATGTTAGTAACTCGAAATAAATGCTACGGAATAAACGGAGAACTAACTAAGGGCGAGGTGACGATGTGTGTTGGAAATGTTTCCAAGGTTGATGTGATCAACATCGCACACTCTCTCTACCTTCGGGATTAGTGACAAACCTAAATAAATGTTATTTGGTGTTTTGCGTTGAGCATTAACGTGATTGGATCGTGTTTATTGCAACATGGTTATTCATTTAATTTAGAGAATAATGGTTATTCTGTTTACATGAATAATACCTTCAATGGTCAAGCACCCAGTGAGAATGGTTTGTTGAATCTTGATCGTAGTAATACACATGTTCATAACATTGATGCCAAAAGATACAAAGTTAATAATAATAGTACCACATACTTGTGGCACTGCCGCCAAATGTCATATTGGTATAAAACGCATGAAGAAACTCCATGCTGATGGATCTTTGGACTCATTCGATTTTGAATCGGCGGAGACATGCAAACCATGCCTCTTAGTCAAGATGACTAAGGACCCCATTTTCTGGTTTGATGGAGCGGGCAAGTGACTTATTGGAAATGATACATGTTGATGTATGCAATCCAATGAGTCTAATAGCGTGTGGTGGATATCGTTATTTTCTTACCTGCACTGATGATTTTAGTAGATGTAATGTATATTTGCTTAATGAAACTCAAGTCTGAATCGTTTGAAAGGTTCAAGCAAATTCAGAGTGAAGTTTAAGATCATCGTGACAAGAAGATAAAAATGTTTGCGATATGATCGTGGAGGTGAATATCTGAGTTACGAGTTTGGCATACAATTTTAGACAATGTTAAAGTTGTTTCGCAACTCACACGACCTGGAACACCATAGTGTGATGGTGTGTCCGAACGTCATAGTCGTGCTCTATTGGATATGGTGCATGCTATGATGTCTATTATCGTTTTGTTACTATAATTTTGGGGTTATGCATTAGAGACAACTACATTCAATTTAAATAGGGCACCATCTAAATCCTTTGAGATGACACCGTGTGAATTATGGTTTGATAGAAACCTAAGTTGTCATTTCTTAATGTTTGGGGATGCGATGCTTGTGTGGAAAATGTTTTCACCTAATGAGCTCAAACCCAAAGCGGACAAATGCATCTTCATAGAATACCCTAAGAACAGTTGGATGAACCTTCTATGTCAGATCCAAGCATAAAATGTTTATTGCTAAAACTGGGTCATTTCTCGAGAAAGAGTTTCTCTCGAAAGAATTGAGTGGGAGGAAGATAGAACTTGATGAGGTTGTTGAACCTTTGTTGAATCAGAGAGTAGCGCAGCGCAGGAAGATGTTTCTGTGAAGCCTAGTTGAAGAGGAAGTTAATGATGATGATCATGAAGCTTCGGATCAAGTTACTATCGAACCATGTAGGTCGACAAGGACGTGTACTACTCCTGAGCGGTACGACAACCCTATCTTGGCGGTCATATTGTTGGACAACGATGAACCTACGAACTATGTAGAAGCGATGATGGGCCCAAAAACCAACAAATGGTTAGAAGCCATGAAATCCGAGAAAGGATCCATGTATGAAAACCAAGTATAGACTTTGGTGGACTTGCTCGTTTGACGGCAGGTCGTTAAGTACAAATGGATCTTTAAAATGAAGACAGACGCTGATGGTAAATGTCACCATTTGTAAAGCTTGACTTGTTGCAAAGAAGTTTATGACAAGTTCAAGGAGTTGACTATGATGAGACTTTCTCACTCGGCGATGCTCAAGTCTGTCGAAATTATGTTAGCAGTTGCTACACTTTCAGTTATGAAATCTAGCAGATGGATGTCAAAACATCGTTTCCTTAACGATTTACTTGAGGAAAGGTTGTATGAGATACAACCAGAAGGTTTTGTCAGTCCTAAGGATGCTAAAAGGTGTGCAAGCTTCAGTGATTCTTCTATGAACTGAAGCAAGCATCTCGGAGTTGGAATATACACTTTGATGAGGTGATCAAAGTTTTTAAATCTATACAAAGTTTATGAGAAACTTGTATTTACGATAAAGTGAGTGGGCGCACTATAGAGTTTCTGATAAGAATATGTGGTTGACATATTGTTGATCAGAAATAATGTAGAATTTCTGGAAAGCATAAACGATTGTTTGAAAAGAGTTTTTCAAAGGAAGACCTGGATAAAGCTACCTAATTGTTGAACATCAAGATATATAGAGATAGATCAAGATGCTTGATGAGACTTTCAATGAGTACATACCTTGAGAAGATTTTGAAGGAGTTCAAAATGGATCACTCGGAGAAAGAGTTCTCGCCTGATTTGTAAGGTGTGAAGTTGAGTGAGACTCAAAGCTCGACAACGGCAGAAGAAAGAGAAAGGACGAACGTCGTCCCCTATGCCTTAGCCATAGGCTCTGTATAGTATGCCATGCTGTGTACCGCACCTGTGTGTGCCATGGCATGAGTCCGTCAAGGGGTATAAGAGTGATCCAGGAGTGGATCACTGGACAGCGGTCTATATTATCCTTAGTGACTAAAAGACTAAGGAGATGTTGTCTCGATTATGGAGGTGATAAAGAGTTCGTCGTAAAGAGTTATGTTGATGCAAGCTTTAACACCAATCCGGATGACTCGTAGTAGCAATCTGGATACTTATAGTGGAGCAGCCAGTTGGAATAGTGCCAAGTGGAGTGTGGTAGCAGTGTTTATGGTTTGACATAGAGATTTGCAAAGTACACTTAGATCTGAATGTTGCAGACCTGTTGACTATAAGACCTCTCTCACATGCGAAGCATGATCGAACCTCAGAACTCATCGGGTGTTAGATTCATAACAATGCGTATCACATGGTGATGTGAACTAGATTATTGACTCTAGTGCAAGCGGGTGACTGTTGGAAATATGCCCTAGAGGCAATAATAAATTAGTTCTTATCGTATTTCCTTGTTCATGATAATTGTTTTTTATCCATGCTATAATTGTATTGATCGGAAACTCAGATACATGTGTGGATACATAGACAACACCATGTCCCTAGTATGCCTCTAATAGACTAGCTCGTTGATCAAAGATGGCTATGGTTTCCTAGTCATGGACATGAGTTGTCATTTGATAACAGGATCACGTCATTAGGAGAATGATGTGATGGACAAGACCCAAACTAAAAACGTAGCATATGATTGTGTCAGTTTATTGCTACTGTTTTCTGCATGTCAAGTATCTGTTCCTATGACCATGAGATCATGCAACTCAATGACACCGGAGGAGTACCTTGTGTGTATCAAACATCACAACGTAACTGGGTGACTATAAAGGTGCTCTACAGGTATCTTCGAGGGTGTCTATTGGGTTGGCATGGATCAAGACTGGGATTTGTTACTCCGTGTGACAGAGAGGTATCTCAGGGCCCACTTGGTAATACAACATCACAACAATCCTTGCAAGCAATTTGACTGAGTTTTAGTCACGGGATCTTGTATTACGGAACGATTAAAGAGACTTGCCGGTAATGAGGTTGAACTAGGTATGGAGATACCGACGATCGAATCTCGGGCAAGTAACATACGGAAGAACAAAGGGAACATCTTACGGGATTAACTAAATCCTTGACATAGAGGTTCGACCGATAAGTATCTTCGTAGAATATGTAGGAACCAATATGGGCATCTAGGTCCCGCTATTGGCTATTGACTGTAGAGGTGTCTCGGTCATGTCTACATAGTTCTTGAACCCGCAGGGTTTGCACACTTAAAGTTCGGTGACGTTTCGGTAATATAGAGTTATGTATAGTGGTGACTGAAGGTTGTTTGGAGTCCCGGATGAGATCCCGGACATCACGAGGAGCTCCGGAATGGTCCGGAGGTAAAGATTCGTATATAGGAAGTCCTGTTTTGGTCGCCAGAAAAGTTTCGGGCTCATCAGTAGTGTACCGGGAGTGCCGGTAGTGTACCAGGAGACCATCGGGAGGGGTATTTCGACCCAAGAGGCTCCATGGGCTGTGGGAGAGTGTTTACCAGACCTTAGTTGGCTGGTGGAAGTCCCACACAAGGCCCATGCGGTTTGGGAATAAAGGCCTAAAGAGAAAAAGTGGAAAAGGGCAAAAATAGGGTGAATCCTAGTCCCACTAGGATTGGAAGTGGAGTCCACCTCCTCCACCTGGTTCGGCCGACTCCTTGGAGGCTTGGCCCTTGTACCAAGCCTCCTCCTCTCTTCCTATTATATATACTGGAGGTTTTATGGTTTTTGCATGAGATTTTCAGCCATGTGCCAGCCGTTCCTCTACTGCATAGCTTCTCCTCTAGATCGGTTTTCTGCAGTGCTTAGGCGAAGCCCTGTCGGAACAGCTCCACCACCATCGCCGCAGCGCCGTCACACTGCCGGAGAACTCTTCTACCTCTCTTCTCCCTCTTGCTGGATCTAGAAGGCGGAGATCGTCATCAAGCTGTACGTGTGCTGAACGCGGAGGTGCCGTCCATTCGGCGCTAGATCGGAAGGACCGTGATCGAGATCGCGGGACGGATTGTGATGACATCACGAGACGGATCGTGACGAGTTCGCGGGATGAATCGTGATGAGTTCGCGGGGCAGATCGTGATCAAGATTGCGAGACGGATCAAGATGAGTTCGCGGGACGGATCGTGATGAGTTCACGGGATGGATCATGATCGGATCGCGAGACAGATCATCATGAGATCGCGGGACGCTCGGCGATTTGGATCGCGAAGACGTTCGACTACACCAACCGCGTTTCTTAATGGTTCCCGCTTAGCGATCTACAAGGGTACGTAGATCCATTCTCCCTCTCATAGATTTTCATCACCATGGATAGATCTTCAATACCATGTTCTACATGATCTTCATGGAGATCTATCCGATGTAATCCTCTTTTGTGGTGTGTTTGTCAAGATCCGATAAATTGTGAGTTTATGTTCAGATTATCCATGAATCTTATATTAATCTCCTCTGAATTCTTATTTGCATGTTTTCATATCCTTGCAAGTCTCTTCAAGTTATTTTTTTGGTTTGGCCAACTACATTGGTAATTCTTGCAATGGGAGAAGTGCTTGGTTTTGGGTTCAATCTTGTGGTGTCCTCACCTAGTGACATAGTAGGGGTAACAAGGCATGTATTGTATTCTTGCCATCAAGGGTAGCAAGATGGGGTTTTCATCATATTACTTGAGTTTATCCCTCTACATCACGTCATCTTTATTAATGCTTTACTCTGTTCTTCATGAAGTTAATACTCTAGATGCAGGCAGGAGTCGGTCGATGTGTGGAGTAATAGTAGTAGATGTAGAATCGCTTCGGTCTACTTGTCACGAACGTGATGCCTATATGCATGATCATTGCCTTGAATAACTAAATGATTATTTGCTTTTCTATCAATTGCTTCAAAATAATTTGTTTACCCACCATAATATTTATCTTCAAGAGAGAAGCCTCTAGTGAAACCTATGGCCCCCGAGTCTATTTTACATTATATATTTTCAGATCTATACCTTGCTGCAATTTAACTATCCTTTACTTTCCGCACTTGTTTACATCTATTTGTATCAGATCTAATCCTTGCAAATAACCATTAAGGGATTGACAACCCCTTTATAGCGTTGGCTGCAAGAGTTTGATTGTTTGTGTAGGTGCAACCATTGGTGACTTGCTTGTTCCTCCTACTGGATTGATACCTTAGTTCTCAACAAATGAGGGAAATGCTTATCTACTTTTCTACATCACCCTTTCCTATTCAAGGGAAAACCAACGCATGCTCAAGAGGTAGCAATATATAAGATGAAGGGAACCGGAGTCCGGAAGTGTTCCGGGGCATACTGAGGAATCGACGGAGTGCCGAAAGGAGTTTCTACTGGTCCCGGCGGGTGTTGGGGGCCTCATGGGCCAAGGAGAGGGGCACACCCACCCACAAGGGGCTAGGCGCCACGCCCCACCTCAGCCCACTCGGTTGGGAGGTGGGCCCAACCCCATAGCGCCATCGACCACCCCTGACTTGGGAGGCAAGGCAGCTAGGGTGAGGGCACCAGAACCCTCGCCACACCACCACTTGGCTGCTAGCCCCTAGGGAGCCTCCCCTCCTCCCCTCCCCTATATATAGTGAGGGAGAGAGAGGAAAGCTGCATCCGAACGTGTCTTGGCACTGCCCTTCTTCTCCCTCGTAGTCGTCTCCACAACATATCGCACGGCGAAGCCGTGCCGAGCTATTACCACCACCTCACCATGCCGTTGTGTTGCTGGAGGACTCGGGCTACTACTTCACCATCGCGCGCTGGATCGAGGAGGTGAAGGCATCATCAAGCTGCACGTGTGTTGAACGCGGAGGTGCCATCCATTCAGCACTTGATCGGGAGTTCGCGGGACGGAATGTGATTGGATCGCAAAGACGTTTGACTACACCAACTATATGTCTTAACACTTCAGCTTAGTGATCTACAAGGGTGTGTAGATGTAATATATCCTCTCCTATATGATCATATCTTAGATTGATCTGGGTGAAGCATAGGAATTTTTTTGTTTCCCATGCAACATTTCCCAATACTACTCGTGCATGTTATCTATGCATAGACCTAGCTCATGATGCCACCATTGGGGAACGTTGCATGGGAAACAAAAAAAGTCCTACGAACACCCCAGATCTATCTATGGAGATCAAGAGTTACGAGAGGGAGAGTGGATCTACATAACCTTGTAAATCGCTAATCAAGAAGTGTTAAGAAACGTGGTTGATGTAGTTGAACGTCTTCGCGATCAAATCACGATCCATCCCATGATATAATCACAATCTGCACCGATCTAGCACCGAAAAGACGGCACCTCCATGTTCAGCACAGGTACAGCTCGATCACATCTCCACCTTCTAGATAAGTCCAGCGAGGGCATAGAGGTAGATGAGTTCCTCGACAGCATGACGGCGTGGTAGCAGTGCTCGTGTAGCAATCACGGCAGGGCTTTGCCAAGCGCTACCGCAGATGCATTTTGGGTTGACAAACAGATCTAGGGAGAGAGGGAGGGTTGCACCTATGCCTTGGGGTGCATCTTCCCTCCCTCTCCCTCTTTATATGTAGGAGGAGGGGGTAGGTGGGTGCAGCCTTGGGCCCTCCTCCAAGAAGAGCTCGCCGACCAAGGTGAGGAGGAGTCCACCTCCCACAAGGGAGGTGGGCACCCAAGGGAGGACTCCTCTCTCCCCAAGGCACCTCCCCCACCTACCGTTTGGCGCATGCGCCCTTTTGGGTCGGTTGACTAGCCTAATAGGGGCTGGTGCGCAACCCCTTAGGCCCATGTGACCCCCCGGGGTGGGTGGGCCACTCCTGGTGGACCCTCGCAACCCTTTCGACACTCCCGATACAATACCGGAAACACCCGGAACTTTTCCGGAACCTGAATACCACTTTCCTCTATATAGATATTTACCTCCGGACCATTTCGGATCTCCTCATGATCTCCGGGATCTCATCCCAGACTCTGACAACTGTTGGACACCAACATATATAACTCAACAATACCAAATCGTCATCGAACGTATAGTGTGCAGACCCTGCGGGTTCGAGAACTATGCAGACATGACCGAGACACCTCTATGTTCAATAACCAATACTGGGACCTAGATGCCCTTATTGGTTCCCATATATTCTATGAAGATCTTTATAGATCAAAGCACAATGTCAAGGATTCAGGCAATCCCATATAAAGTTCCGTTTGTCCATCAGTATGTTACATGCTCGAGATTCAATCGTCGGTATCTCCATACCTAGTTCAATCTCGTTACCGGCAAGTCTGTTTAATCGTTCCATAACACAACATCTTGTGACTAACTCCTTAGTCACATTTCTTGCAAGATTCTTGTGATTTTGTATTACAGAGTGGGCCTAGTGATACCCCTCCGTCATACAGAGTGAAAAATCCCAGTCTTGATCCATGCCAACCCAAGAGACACCCTCGGAGATACTTGTAGAGTACATTTATAGTCACCTAGTTATGTTGTGATGTTTCATACACACAAGGCATTCCTCCGGTGTCGGGTCAAGGATAATCTCGATCACCTATGGGATCATGGATCCCTTGTGGTTCGACAGGGGGGTCACTTTGCACGAAGAGCGGAGATCACGAGACGGCATGACGATCAGGACGCATGCATTTTACCCAGGTTAGGGACGCTGCTAAGCGTAAAACCCTAATCCTGCTTTTTTGTGGATTGATTGGGGGGACACGAAGAACACAGGGCCCCTAGTCCGGCAAGGACTACTGCCGGGGAAGGAACGGCTGCGTTAGTACAAGTGTTCGAGGGTACGAATTGCCAACCTTGAGCTAGGTTGCCTAGGTCCTCCTTTATAGTGCAAGGCGTCACCACAATGGCAAAACAGACATTATCTGTCAATTAGATAGCTAAGCAGAGCTATCATACCCAACTCTGGCATTTAGGACAAAATACCATGATTAGCTGCCTAGGTGGCGCTTTTGGGGTGCATCCCCGGCAAGCTTTAGACACTAGTTTGCAGGTCATTGCTTAAGAACTTGACACACAACAGGGTGGGTGTTGAGGGAGCATAACTTCCCTTCGATCATGTCACCACGTTCTTAGTCAGAGCTGATTAGCTTCTTGAGGGCTCGACAATGCATCGATAATTGATGGGCGTGGCGCTGCGGTGGAGCAGTGCCTAGCTGGCTCATGCCTGCCGTGTGATGTCCTACCAGGCCTTCTCGGAAGCGAGTGCATCTTGGTCCCTAGAAAGCATCAGTGGCGTGCTTGACATGCCACAGCCCAGGCCTGGGCCGCTGTGTTGATCTTGTTGGAGTCTTGTTTTGTTACTGGCAGGGTGATTTGTTTCTACTGCCTATGCATAAGTCAGGGGCACTCGGCACCCCTGTACTCGTGCACCGATATTCGGTGTCAGGGATTTGCATGATCTCGTGGTCGTAGGAACGGATACTTGACATGGATAAAGTAGTAGCAATAAACTGACATGATTAACTGCTATGGTTACGGTTGGGTCTTGTCCATCACATCAGTCTCCTAATAATGTGATCCCGTTATCAAATGACAAATCATGTATATGTCAGGAAACCTTGACCATCTTTTATCAACGAGCTAGTCTACCAGAGGCTCACTAGGGACGTAGTGTTTGTCTATATATCTCCAAGTGTATCTGAGTATCCATTCAATAAAATTATAGCATGGATAACAACAGAATATCATGAACAAGGAAATATAATAATAACCACTTTATTATTGCCTCTAGGGCATATTTCCAACAAAAGGGTTGGTGATGACGACGGCAAGAATTTCCCCTCTCTAAAGCCCAAAACAGACTCCAGGTCTGCCCTCCCAAGGAAGAACAGGAGGTGGCGGCGTTTCCGTCTCGTGCAACACAATGGAAACTTCTCTATGATTTTTTTTCTCCAAAGATGTGAAATTATAAGAGTGGAACTAACCCTAAGTGAATTTATAGGTGCGACCAGCGGGGGTGACCGCGTCCTGCTGGCTTGTCGCCCACAAGCAGCCCCCTCTGGTGGTTCTTCTCTCCATAATTCATCATATATTCCCAAAATAATTCACAAAAATTATCGTGAATTCTGGGAATTTTTATTTCCGCACATAAATAACACCAAGGTATTTCTGCTGAAAATAGCTTCACTTCGGGTTAGTTCCATTCAAATCATGCAAATTACAAGTCAAACCAGAGCAAAAGTGTTTGGAAAAGTAGATATGTTGGAGACGTATCAACTCACCCAACCTTAACTCATTGCTTGTCCTCAAGCAATTGAGTTGATAAACTAAAAGCGATAAAGTAAATTTTTACAAACTCTTTTGTTCTCGTGATTATACACATGCTTAGCTAGTGTTCAAGTTTTCAACATAAATCATGAATAACCACATCCATGATAACAATCAGACATCACATTAACTCATGGCAATACATAACCAACTAGCAAGCAATATTAAAGTATCTCACATGCCAACAATTTATAAAAACAATAATGATATAATATGGTGGCATGGTATCTCACTAGCCCTTTCTGAGACCATAAACATAAATGCAGAGCACCTATGAGATTCAAGCAGCGACTAACATTATAATTCAGGGTAGGAAAGATCCAGTCATGCTAACATCCAACATTAGCTAGACTCAATGCATAAGAATGAAAATAGTGTTGTCCGGTATGGTGCTTTTAGTAAGAGGATGATGACACAACATAAAAGTAAATAGACATGTCCTTCGCAGAGGGAAGCATTGATTTGCACAGGTGTGAGACCTCAGAGTTTGAAACACGATTGAAAATATAGTTTTTGGGCGGTGCACTTTTCTTGTCAATGTTACGACAAAGGTTTTCAATATCTTCCATGCTAAACTCATTATTGGTTGTACCCAAACAGAATTTTAAGTTTACTCCTATCCACCATCCATACAGAAATCATGGTTGGCCAAATCGACAGGTGTCTGCCAACATATCAACTGTCCCAAGGAGTTTTTTATAATTAATTTTGATTTTGCGGGACTGGGCATCCTTTTTACCAACCTCTCTTGTGCAATGACGGCAAATAAACAACTGTCTTGTAAATAAGTCACTTAGCATGGAATATACCAATTGCCTCGTCGCTCCATGAGTGGGACGAGTGCACAAAACATATGTTTATTTGAATATTAGAGGTGGCACATGAAAATTTACATGGAATGGTAGGGTAATACCGTATATAGGTAGGTATGGTGGACTCATGTGGAATAACTTGGTTTAAGGGTTTTGTATGCACAAGTAGTATTCCTGCTTAGCACAGATGAAGGCTAGCAACAGATTGAGAAGCGACCGGCTAGAGAGCGAGAACGGTCATAAGTATGCATTCTAAATAATTAACATTGGACATAGCATGAGACACTCTGAATTTAAACATCATGAAGGTTACATTGGTTTTGAATCAACTACATGTTTGCACGGGGGCCAAGTTGAAAGCACATTTGCTCAGTGGGTGGTTTTGGTAATTAATAACAACATATATATCACTGGACTCATGTTTCCACTAAACATATTTCAAGAAAAGTCTAATGATGGGATGGCTAAAGATTGTGAGGAGATACCCGATGCAAGGAATGGTTTGGCAATGTTCCTACAAACACCCAAGATTTATCTATGGAGATCAACAACTAAGAGAGGGAGAGTGGATCTACATACCCTTGTAGATCACTAAGCAATAAGTGTTAAGAAACGCCGTTGATGTAGTCGAATGTCTTTGTGATCCAATCACGGTCCGTCCCGTGATCCAATCATAGTATGTCCCAATATAGCGCCAAATGGACGGCACCTCCGTGTTCAGCACACATATAGCTTGATGACGTCTCCACCTTCTTGATCAAGAAAGCGACGGTAGATATGTTGATGATTTTTTCAACAGGACAACGACAAGGTAGCGGTGGTGGTGGAGAAACCTTAGCACGAGTTTGCCAAGCGCTACCATAGATGCGTTATCGGTGGTAAAATAGATCTAGGGAGAGAGGGAGGGCTGCACATATGCCTTGGGGTGCAGCTGCCCTCCCTCTCCCTCTTTATATATAGGAGGGGGTAGGTAGGCGCAGCCTTGGCCCCTCCTCCAAGGAGAGCTGGCCGGCCAGGGTGAGGAGGAGTCCACCTCCCACAAGGGAGGTGGATGCCCTAGGGAGGACTCCTCTCTCCCCAAGGCACCTCCCTGATATGTCTCCAATGAATCTACTTTTCCAAACTCTTTTGCCCTTGTTTTGGACTCTAATTTGCATGATATGAATGGAACTAACCCGGACTGACGTTGTTTTCAGCAGAATTGCCTTGGTGTTATTTTTGTGGAGAAATAAAAGTTCTCAGATTGACCTGAAAATTTACGCACAATATTTTTGGAATTAATAAAAAATATTGGTGAAAGAATCAACTACAGGGGGCCCACCACCTGGCCACAAGCCAAGGGGCGCGCCCACCCCACTAGGACGCGCCCCTATGGATTGTGGGCGCCCTATCGCTGCTCCGGCCTCGTTTCCACTTCTATATATTCCTATTCGGAGAGAAAAATAAATAAGGAGAAGATTTCATTGTGTTTCACGATACTAAGTCGTCGCCACCTCATGTTCTTCGTCACGAGACCAGATCCGGAGTCCGTTTTGGGCTCCGGAGAGGGGAAATCGATGCCTTCGTCATGACCAACCATCCTTCATCACCAATTTCATGATTCTCTCCACTGTTCGTGAGTAATCCCATCGTAGCCTTGTTGGACGGCGATGGGTTGGATGAGATTTATCATGTAATCGAGCTAGTTTTGTTAGGGTTTGATCCCTAGTATCCACTATGTTCTGAGATTGATGTTGCTATGACTTTGCTATGCTTAATGCTTGTCACTAGGGCCTGAGTGACATGATTCCAGATCTGAACCTATTATGTTATCATGAATATATATGTGTTCTTTATCCTATCTTGCAAGCTGTAGACACCTATTACGAGTTATTATCCGCATCCCCCAGGGTGACAATAACTGGGATTCTTTCCAATGATTATCGTAGTTTGAGTAGTTCATGTATTCACTAAGTACTAATGCTTTGGTCTGGTTCTCTATTAAAAGGATGTCTTAATATCCCTTAGTTTCCATTAGGACCCCGCTGCCACGGGAGGGTAGGACAAAAGATGTCATGCAAGTTCTTTTCCATAAGCACGTATGACTATATATGGAATACATGCCTACATTACATTGATGAATTGGAGCTAGTTTTGTGTCACCCTATTTTATAACCATTGCAGGATGAATGCCATCCGACATAATTATCCATCACTGATCCATTGCCTACGAGCTTTTCACATATTGATCTTTGTTAAGTTACTTTTCTGTTGCTACTGTTACAATCACTACAAAGTGCTACTATCACTTTGCCACCATTATCATTACTTCCATATTACTTCACTACTGAATACTTTGCTGCAAATAGTAAGTCTTTCAAGTGTTGTTGAATTGACAACTCAGCTGCTAATACTCGAGAATATTCTTTGGCTCCCCTTGTGTCGAATCAATAAGTTTGGGTTGAATACTCTACCCTTGAAAACTGTTGCGATCCCCTATACTTGTGGGTTATCAAGACATTTTTTAGAGCCGTTGCCTGGGAGCGTAGCTCTATTCTATGAATCACTTTGGATATATATCTATTTATCACTATGAAGAATGTGAAAGATGCTAAGACTAAGATCTACCCCTCAACTACGAGGACAGGTAAGGAACTGCCATCTCGCTCTGCACTTGATTCACCTTCTCTTATGAGTAAATTTGCGACACCACCACCTGCTAGCAATTCTGATATGTCGCAAGTAATTGATGATGCTACTTCTTCTATGAATGATGCTTATGATGATATTTTGCTTGATACCACTATGCTAGTGGGTGAATTCCTTGATGAACAAATTGCTAGAGTCAATACTGAAACTGATGATATTTCTGAATCTGATCAAATTATTGAAATAGAACACTATGAGACACCTTCTAGGTCTATCTCTCCTAGATATGAATTGCCTGATATACCTGAGTGTTATGTTATGGAATGAGAGGTAGCTAGGGACTTTCTTGCTTGTAAGGACAGATATGGTCTTAAGAAATTGCTTCGCAAGTGGAAGGAAAAATCTTGGAATGCTAGAATGCAATATGATCCTAAGTTTGCTACTTCACCTACCTTTGTTACTGATAAGGATTAAGAATTCTCTGTCGATCTTGAGTGAATTACTTTGGTTGAATCTGATCCTTTACATGGTTATGAATCTGGAACTGTTGTGGCACATCTTACCAAATTGAATGATATAGCCACCCTATTTACTCATGAGGAAAAAATTCGCTATTACTATATTCTTAAGTTGTTTCCTTTCTCATTAAAGGGTGATGCTAAGATATGGTTTAATTCTCTTTCTCCTGGTTGCGTACGTAGTCCCTAGGATATGATTTATTACTTCTGTGAAAAATATTTTCCTGCCCATAAGAAACAAGCTGCCTTGCAGGAAATATTTAACTTTGTGCAAATTGAAGAAGAGAGTCTCCCACAAGCTTGGGGGAGGCTTCTTCAGTTACTTAATGCTTTGCCTTATCATCCTCTCAAGACAAATGAAATACTTGATATCTTTTATAATGGACTAACCGATGCTTCTAGGGACCACCTACATATTTGTGTTGGTTGTGTTTTCAGGGAACAAACTATTGAATAAGCTGAGCTGCTATTGAACAATATATTGAGCAATGATAATGATTGGACTATTCCCGAGCCACCTCCAAAGCCAACTCTGAAGAAAAGAGGTATTCTATTTCTCAATCCTCAAGATATGCAAAAGGCAAAGAAATCTATGAAAGAAAAAGGTATTAAAGCTGGAGATGTTAAGAATGTACCACTTATTGAAGAAATACATGGTCTTGACAACCCGACACAGGTAGTAGAGGTAAATTCTCTCCTTAGATTTGATGAAGGTTATATTCCTTATAATAAGCCTGGTAGCCAATGCTTGGATGAATTTGATAACTTTGTAGTCAAGCAAGAAAATTTTAATGCTTATGTTGGTAGACAATTGAAACATAATGCTTATATGCTTGATCGCTTGGGTGATTATTTGAGTAGAACTATCAATGATCTCAAGCTTATTAGTAAACATGCTTCCATGGTAACTACTCAAGTAGAAGAAGTACTAAAGGCGCAAAATGATTTACTTAATGAGATGAATAGTAAGAACAATGATTATTCTGTTAAAGTTGTGACTAGAGTTGGTAGAATGACTCAAGAACCTTTGTATCCTGAGGGCCACCCTAAGAGAATTGAGCAAGAATCTCAGAGAGTTAATACCGATGCACCTATTCGTTCCCATAAGAGTAGGAAAAGGAATGACGATAGTACTTTGCATGCTGCTAGTGAACTTGTTATAGATACACCTGAGAACCCAAATGATCATTCTGTTTTTGATGCTGAGACACAATCTGGTGCTGAACATGAGCCTAGTGATAATATTAATGATGATGTTCATGTTGATGCTCAACCTAGTAATGATAATGATGTGGAGATTGAACCTAATGTTGATCTTGATAACCCACAACCTAAGAATAAGAGATATGATAAAAGAGACTTTGTTGCTAGGAAACATGGTAGAGAAAGTGAACCATGGGTTCAGAAACCCATGCCCTTTCCTCCTAATCCATCCAAGAAAAAGGATGATGAAGATTTTGAGCGCTTTGTTGAAATGCTTACACCTGTCTTTTTACGTATGCATTTGACTGATATTCTGAAAATGTCTCCTTATGCTAAGTATATGAAAGATATTGTGACAAATAAAAGAAAAATACCAGAAGCTGAGATTTCCACCATGCTTGCTAATTATACCTTTAAGGGTGGAATACCAAAGAAACTAGGAGACCCCAGAGTACCTACTATACCATGCTCTATTAAAGGAAATTATGTTAAAATTGCTTCATGTGACCTTGGAGCTGGTGTTAGTGTTATGTCTATCTCTTTATATCGTAGACTTGATTTGAATAAGTTGACACCTACTGAAATCTCCTTGCAAATGGCTGATAAATCAACTGCTTTACCTATCGGTATTTGTGAAGATGTACCTGTTGTAGTTGTGAACGTTACTATCTTAACGGACTTTGTTATCCTTGATATTCCCGAGGACGACAATATGTAGATCATCCTTGGTAGACCCTTTTTGAATACTGCAGGGGTTGTTATTGATTGCAACAAGGGCAATGTCACTTTTCATGTTAATGGTAATGAGCATACAATGCATTTTTTGAAGAAACAACCTCAAGTTCATAGTGTCAACTCCATTGAAAAGGTTTCCATGATTATTATCGGAGGCTTTGAATAACCTCTTCCTACTGTCAAGAAGAAATATGATATGCTTATTGTTCGGGACATGCATATCCCAATTGAGGTAACCTAGTGTTATTCAAAAATACTCCACTTCCGTGTCATTTGAAAAAAGTTTGTCAATAAGACTTGATCAACCTTATTGATCGATTCTTTTTGATGAACATGAGATGGATGAATTTAGAAAGCACTACCTTCTGTACCCAACTTTTATTCTCTGTTCCTTAGTTTCATTCTAGTAAAATTCTATTATTTTCCGGTTTTCTGTTTTATCCGTGCATTATGAAATTGACCTAAAAATAGAAGTCCCCAGAATGCCCTACAAATTTAGTATGCTTTTTTCTTGAATATTTAAGAATTTTTGGCACTGAGTATGCATCAAGGGGCTGCACCAGTGGGCCACAAGCCTGCAGGGCGCGCCCTGGTGGCTTGCGGGTCCCAAGTGGGGCCCCCTCACTTATTCCAGCACCCATCAACTGCGTCTTCCTCCAGAAAAAATCCCACCATTGCTCGAGTTTTACCTCATCTTGCTGCCATTTTCGATCTCCTTGCTCAAAGCTCTATTTGGAAAACTGTTTTAGGGGATTGCTCATTGGAATGTGACTCCTCCAATGGTCCAATTAGTTTTTGTTCTAGTGACTTATATATTGCAAATTTTTGCTGTTGTGGTGACCTTATTCTTGAGCTTGCATGTCAAATTTGTATGGTCCCAAGTAGTTTTGATGCGTGATATAGCTTTTAGGCACTTGTGGGAGTAGTTGCTATGAGTTTTGTTGAGTTTTGTTCACTTTTATTTAGAGTCGCTAAAAATTTCAGAATTAATTTTCACCAAAAGAGATGATGAGGATATTGTTAAGAGGCTCTTCAAGATGGGGTTTTAAAGAAAAAGAAAGTGAGAATCCTAAATACAACATCCCTTGTACTGTGGAGGTTCGTCCATGTGAATGGCCAAGTGAAGCATTCTTGAGAGCGACCGGAATTTATGAAGATTTCTATTATTTTGCCGAGAATGCAGGCATTGCCGACTTCCTCCACAATAAGTGTGACCAATACCTCTCACTCACTAATACGTTTGTGCAAAAATTTCACTTTTATCCTAGAAAAATCGTCCCATGGTAGAATTTCATTTATATGATGTGCCTAAGGAAATTTCACTTTACGATTTTTGCAATGCTTGCAAAATACCTTTTGAGGGCAGCATCAGTGAACCACGTCCTAGAGACATGGAGGATTTTATTACCGCAATCATTGTGGGGGAATAGAGAGGGGTGTCGAAGGCCAGAGCGGCTAGTGTACATTTTCCTGTTTTACGCTATTATTCATTATTTGAGGGTAGATGTCTACTTGGTTGAGGCGAGAATGGAAGCCTTAGTGCTCCTGGCCTCGTAATTTTGCGCCATGCTTTACTTACTAATAGAACTTTTAGTCTGGTCACCATCGTGGCCCAACGGTTGAATTTAAACCGTTCAAAGGGTCCCATATTTGGAGGTATCTATGCATCTCGCTCAGCCAAACATTTTGAGATACCGATTAGGCTTTACGAGGAAGAGGAATTGTTGCTACCCAGGAAGTATTTAGACTATAATAGTATGGTAGCACATGATTTTATTAGAAAAAATAAGGATAGGAGGCTTCTTCACAACTTGGTATTTAGTCAGGGTACTTGTGAGATTATTACTTTGCCTACTTCTTCCTTGTTCGATATTCATTCAGGCAGGTACACTATTATGCCCGATGACATCTACCGATATTGGGGTTTGTCGCAACCCCCAGCTCCTAAGCCGGCACCGGCCCTTGATCCATATTAGGCCCTAGATTTTCAGTGGTAGCCACAGGAGGTCGCTAATCAGTGGAACCCTTAGTGTCCTCCGGAGTATCCCGGAGATAGTTATTTCCAGCCGTGGCCCTAGACCAACTTAGGCCAAAACCCTAAGCTTGGGGGAGTACGTATTTCTCACCGACATTACATTCATGTTCCCACACTCATTTCAGTTGTCGGTGTTCATACTTTTTCATTGTACTATCCATGGTAGTTTATTTCTTCTTTCTTCTTTCTTCTTGTGTGTTTGATAAATATTTAAGAAAATCCAAAAAAAATAGTTCTCGCTTTACCTTCTAGTTTGTTTACTTGTAGCATTAATAGAAAACCCAAAAAGATTTCTAGTTCTTATTTTGCTTGTTGGGAGTTTTTTGTGTAAATATTTTTTTCTCGTTCTTGCTTTGAAACTTCTTTTCTTTGGGTCGTAAGGAGAAAACCACGATGAAATGTTAAGTGGATCTCATATGCATTATTGTTTATCTTACATAGAGCCCGTATTGCCTTGTCTTGTCCTTTGAGTTACTGCTTGCAGATTCCAGCTTAGTCCAATGTACGCACACACTTATTATTCACATCGTTCGGTCATGCAAGTGAAAGGCAATAATGACGATATATGATGAAATGAACGAGATGGAGAAAAGCTGTTACAAACTCTAACTATCTTGTTTTTGTAAATATGATTAGCTCATCATTCGGGATTCGGCTCATTATGGGTTGAACATGTTTGCAACAACAATTAGAGATTATAGTTATTCCTGCCGTGCTTAATTAGCTACTAGTTAATAATGGTTTGTTTTGAGTGCCAACATGCATATTAAAATGGATGTGATGTAGTATGATAGAATGGTATCCTCCTCTGAATAATTTGAGTGGCTTGACTTGGCACATGTTCACGCATGTAGTTGAAACAAAACCAACATAGCCTCCACGATGTTTATGGTCATGGTGATTTATATCCTACTCATGCTTGTATTCAATGTTGGTCAATCTCAAAGCATGTTTATGACTATTGTCGCTCTCTAGTTGGTCGCTCCCCTCTCTTTTGCTAGCCTTCACTTGTACTAAGCAGGAATACTGCTTGTGCATCCATCTTCATAAACCCAAAAGTTGTTCCATATGAGTCGGCCACACATACCTATATGCAATATTTACCTGCCGTCCCAACTAAATTTGCATGTGCCACTCTCCAAACCTTCAAACTAATATTCCATTTTGTATGCCCAAATCGCTCATGTAGTGGGTAATTATCAGTATCTTCCATGCTAGGTGGGTCATTATCACGATACGTGTTGATTCACTATCGTTCATGAGGAAGTGGCTGGTATTTAGGATGCCTAGTCCCATGTTCTAAAATCAAATCAAAGGTATAATAAACAAAACTCCCCAGGATTGTGTTTGTATGGACGGTACCCATGGATTCCGCCCGTCGTGGAATGTGATTGATTTGGTGGAGGGGGAGTAAAAAAATTACTATTCTGTTTGGGAACCGCCTATAATGTATCTAGCATGGAAGATATCAAGATCTCTTAGTTGTTATGTTGGCAATGAAAGCATACCGCTCAAAATTATTATTCATCCCTGTTTTAAAAGCTCGAGCTCTGGCACCTATGCAAATCAATGCTTACCTCTATGAAGGGCCTATCTATTTTATTTTACTGACGAGTCATCATCCTCTTATAAAAGGCACCAGTTAGGGAGCACCACCGTCATTTGTATGCTTTGCTACTAATTGATGTTGAGTATGAGTGTCACTGGATCTCTTTTACCATGAATTACAATGTCTAGTCTGTCCTTGTTCTCCAGAGGCACTACAGGAATCGGCAACTTTGCCATCGGCCATCCCGGACGGCAAAGGCTTGCATGACGGACGGCAAAGGCTTTGCCGTCGGCCAGTGGACGGCCAACCGTCTGGCTGAATAAGACACGGTAAAGGGCGCTTTGCCGTCCGCTGGCAGACGGCAAAGATCCTTAGGTCTTTGCCGTCTGCCAGCATACGGCAAAGACCGTGGACGACACACGTGGCAGCTTACGGCCGTTAAGGGGTTAACGGTGTGCTTTGCCGTCCACTAGCAGACGACAAAGATCCTTAGGTATTTGCCGTCTGCCAGCGGACAGCAAAGCAACTGTTTCTTTGCCGGCCTGCGTGGTTTCTTTGTCGTCTACCAGCGGACGGCAAATAACCTTAGGTCTTTGTCGTCTGCCAGCGGACGGCAAAGAAACCACCTAGGCCAACCTAGTGCTACCCCAGGTTGCACAAGTAGCTGCCACGTGGCAGCTTTGCCGTTTGCGAGGTGACGATAAAGACCTTTACCGTCTACCACCAGACGGAAAAGTTGCTATATAGCCCCTATTTTTCTGTTTTTTCTTACATTCATTCATTTGACGGAATTTCCCATATATATATACACATTTCAAAATAATTTCAACAAGCATACCAACAATAAGTTTCCAACAACATATCCAACATACAAGTTTCCAACAACATATCCAACATACAATGGTTTCCAACAACGTATCCGTACATACATATCCAAAACAAGTTTCCAACAAGTTTCCATAAACAAAAAGGAAGCGCAAGTAGAAGAGTACACTCCATCAATGCAAGCTTCCTCATCTATAGCAAATCTGCAAATTAGGAAAGATGAAAGTTAGAAGAATAAGAAGACTAGCTAGAAGAAAAAGAAGAAAAAGAAGAAGAAAAGAAGAAGAAGAATATATCTTCTCCTTCTTTTTCTCCTCTCCTCTTCTTTATCTTCTTCTTCTAACTAAGGTGGGTAAAAATGCCATTTTTTAGCTAAGGTAGGTAAAAATGCTAAGTGTGTAGGTCATTTTAGAGCTAAGATAGGTAAATAGGTCATTTTGGAGCAAACCTAGGTAGTTATGCCATTTTTAGCTAACTAAGCATATTTATTCATTTTGGAGGACAAAATGGTAAGTGTAGGTCATTTTAGAGCTATCCTAGTAAAATCGGTCATTTTGGAGCTAGGTAAGGTTATTTTGTCATTTTGGAGGAAAATAAACTAATTATATGATAGTTTAGAGCTAAACCAAAGTTATTATAACATTTTATTACCTAAGTAAGCTAATTATGTCATCAATGAACTAGGTAAGCTAAGTATAGATTATTATTTAGCTATCCAAGGTTGTTATGACATTTTTCAGCTAACTAAGCATATTAAATCATTGAGGAGAGAAAAAATGTGAAGTATAGGTCATTTTATAGCTATCCTAGGTAAAGTATGTCAGTTCGGAGCTAAGTAAGGTTATTATGTCATTTTCGAGCAAAATAAGGTAAGTATAGGTCATTTTGGAGCTAAACCAAGGTTAATGCAATTTTTTACCTAATTGAGCTAATTATGTCATAAATGAACTAGCTAAGCTAATTATAGATCATTATTGAGCTATCCTAGGTATTTATGCCATTTTGTACCTAAGTGAGCCAATTATGTCATAAATGAACTAGCTAAGCTAGCTATATATCATTATTGAGCTATCCTAGGTAGTTATGCCATTTTCTAGCTAACTAAACATATCAAGTCATTTTGGAGGAAAAAATGCTAAGTATAGGTCATTTTATAGCTATCCTAGGTAGAATATATGGTTTTGGAGGTAAGTAAGGTTATTATGTCATTTTTGAGGAAAATAAGCTAAGTATATGTCATTTTGGAGCTAAGTAAGTCATTTCTTAAGCTAAATATGCATTTGTTAAGCAAAACACTTGGGAACACTTACCATCATCATGGAAGTGAAGGACCGGTCGGGTTTGCGCCAGGGTGAGACGTAGAAGGACCGGTCGGGGTTGCGGCAGACGTAGAAGGATCGGTTGATGCTTGTCGGGAGGCATGCTGCACCAAAGATCATTTGCAATGTCTCCTTAGCATGATGGAACTCAAATGTGAATACTAGTAACTAATGACCATTCGAATGAAACTCACCGTGAGTGCTATAGCAATATGGGGCATCGACGAAGGGGTCTGACCATTGTTCTGGCACACGGTCTGCACATTTTGTTTTCACGAGTCATTCATATTAGTTAGTGATGAAACAAACATTACGTGCATGATTTGGCTAATATACAGGAGAAACTTACCACGAGGAGCTCGTATAGGGCCCGGTGAGACGCGTCGTTCCGGTTCCTCTCCCCCTCCAATAGCCTAGCCGTCCTCTCCTACATGTCCCTCTCCCTCTGTGCCTCCTGCCTGTTTGCCTCCGCTAGAAGCTCCTGGGCCCTAGCCTCAATGGCGAGCTCCATTGGCCATGGATGAGGCCTTATCTCAGGATCAGAGCTCGTCTGGCGCTTCTTGATCTCCGGGAGAGTTCTAGGACAACGTATCACTCCATCCCCAATGGCTATCGAGCCACGGGGCCTCCCGCCACCAAATATCATCACGAGCTCTGGATCAAAAGGACTCTGGCTCGGGTTGAAGTCATCCCCTTTCCTCACCTTCCCCTCATCTTTATACCTCACGAGCTTGTTGTGGGAGGAGATGTTGTTGAAGCTCTATGGATGATCGAGGTCATCCTCAGAGAATGCCTTGGCCTTCTTGTACGAGGCACTATGGGCCATGGCATAGAGGTCGAAATGGGGTGGAACCTCCTTCTTGTTTTCTCGTGCCTAAAAGAGAGGAACAAAATATTATTTAAGGGCTCAAGCTAGCATGAAGAATGAAATTGCATATCATGAAGCAAACCACATACTCAGTGATCCCTATACTCAAGCAGGTTGGAGCTCCCTTTATGGTGTGGCACACCTCTCATTTGAGCATGCTTATCCTTGGCCTTGTTGTGTTCGGCTAGCCATTTGGGAGAGCACCACTCATCCACCAATGCCTCCCAATAGTCCATCCTATCCGCACACCATTTCGGGGGCACCTAAGTTAGACAAGAGAAATTTCAGCGCTACGCCTATGAATCAAATCAAGGAAACTAAGTACAAGGCCTTAAGAATAGATAATTACCTTCATTAACTTATCCTTACTCCAATAATTTTTGCGGCACTTCTTCTTGGCCCTCTTAATGTTAGTCGAGGCGTAGTAGTCTCGAATAGCCTGCACCCAAGCCTTGTGTCATAAGTTCCGAAGTAGGCGCTTGCACTCGGCTTCGAGAACAACGGCCGCTTTCGCCTCGTGTTCCTCAAGACACCTGTAGAAGGTCTGCAATCAAACAAGACAACATTGATTAGTACAATCACTAGGTGCTGTTGATTTTTAATTCTGTAAAGGAGAAATTACCTAACAGCGATGGATCATAATGTCAGCCACCGTCTCGCACAAGACACCGTCGACCATCTCCTCCGGCGGGGCCGAGGCGGCCATGTACAACTCCCAGGTCAGTGATACTCGTGGAACCTCACCCTCATCGGGCAACTGGACCTTCCCCGGGAAGTGGTGCTGGAGAAGCACACCAAGGACCTGGTTGGGCCTGCGGACACCATGCTCGTGTTTCCAACCCCTAAAGTATGACAAGGCCAACACATTAGATATTAATTTGAAGAAACATGAAGGCAAAAGGTTAAAAAGAGTAAATGTGCTTACTTCTCCGCATTAGGCGCAATCAACCACCTCTGATCGCGGGTCGTCGGCACGGGCAGGAGCTTTGTACAACCATGCTGGTAGACCTTCTTGCCCTCCTCAACCGGCTTGCCCTCGCCATAGGTGTCCTCAGACAAGTTGTCCTCGCCACCATCAGCATGGCCACTAGCCTCTGGAGTCACGTGGGACGAAGACTTTGGGACCCGAGTCTCCTAGGACGAAGACTCTGGGACCGGAGTCTCCTGGGACGAAGGCTCGGGACCCAATGTTTTGGGGTGAAGTAGAGCGGTTCTTGTAACATTTTTTTGGAAACACGTGTTTCTTGGAATAATTCTCCTTCATATGTGTCTGGGTTAATGTGAGGTTCATAATCATCTTCATTGAGGGGAGGTGGTCCAAAATGTGGCGGCATATCATAAACGACATCCCAACCTTTCAAATTTGGATCTGTTTGGTAGGACCACGGTAGATAGAAAACTTGGGTCGCTTGTTGAGCCATAATATAGAAATCGGGAACATCTAAATGGGTGCTTTGTTTGATTTCGACTAGCCCTATATCTTCTTGAGTCCTTCTAGTCTCCTTCAGCTGGAACCAATAACATTTGAAGACTATGAGGTTTGGTGGGTTTTCACCAAAGAATGTAAGTTCATAAATTGCTTCAACTCTTCCATAATACTCGACTCGTCCTTCACCGACAGCAGAGACACAACAATTTGTAGACTTTCGGTCGGCCATAGATAGGTCTTTGCCAAAAGTATGAAAGCGATACCCGCTGATGTCATATTTGTCAAATGAACGGACCTTATAGTCAAAACCATTAGCGACTTGTCTCAATTCGAAGTCCATAGACTCTACATTAGCCTACAAGTTTAATACGAAAGGATTGTTGCATTAATCGTAAACTAGGCGAAAAATGAAATCGTCTAATTAATGGAAATGACCGTTTCTTGAACCAAGAGATGAAACCGGGATAGCCGCCTTCATGCTTTGCCAGAATCTCATACTCTTCGATGGAATCCTTTTGGATCACCGCTCCATCCGAGAATTTGGCGACGTATCGACTGTATCACATATCCGGGAATAAGAGCATTTCAAAGGAATCTGAAGTTGCGAAACAATGTACCGAGAACTTATTCGATGTATGGCCGCACTTTTGTTAGGTTGTTGAAGATATACAACGAAATGGTCCACCATTCTTCGACATCCAATGCTATTGCTTTCGAAGCACCGGCTGGTGCAAGATTTCCTTCGAATAGGCTAAGGTTGGATCGACCTTTTTCACGGTCGCCATCATGGTATTGAGGCTTCGGATTATGAAAATGATGATTCTTGGCTTTGTAGTTTGCTGTAACGAAGTTTGCTGCCTCCTCAGTAATGAATGCCTCGGCCATCGATGCTTCAACTCTACGTTTATTTTTACATTTTGCTCGAAGCGTCTTCTGCATCCTCTCAGTTGTGAAGCACCAACGATTTTGCATGGCCCCCCAATCTTGCCTCGGTCGGGAGATGCAAAATCAAATGCTACATTGGATTAAAGAAGCCCTGTGGAAAGATCTTTTCTAACTTGCAGATCAACTCTGGCGCCAACTCTTCCAGTTCGTCAAGCACGTCAGGCGATAGTTCTTTCACAAAAAGAGCACGGAAGAAATAACTCAGCTCTGCCAGTACTAGCCATTCATCCTCAGGGATAAATCCACGCAACGTCACCGGCATTACCGCTCAAGCCATATGTGCCAATCATGACTCTTGAGACCAAATATTTTCAATTTTTCAAGACTTGCTCCCCTCTTTAGATTTGCTACATACCCATCCGGGAACATCAACTGCATTTTCACCCACAAGATCATTTCCCTCATAGTTGACCTTCCAAGATTGAACCATGCCTTTGGCTTCCTCTAGTTCTTCTTTCCTTTCAGTTGTCAAATGTTTTGTAACGGTCTATCACATAGAGCCTCCTGATCGACTCTAGCCTTAGGATTATCCTTCGACTTCCCCTCTAGGCCGAACAATGTGCCAAAAAGGGCCTCTACGATATTCTTTTCAGTGTGCATCACGTCGATGTTGTGTGGGAAAAGGAGATCTTTAAAGTAAAGAAGATCCCACAAACATATCTTGTGAGTCCAGGCGTCTTTCGTATTATACCCTTTGAAATACCCTGGACGATCTGGATCCGGCTCGAGAGCATTTATCTGATCCAGGATCTGTTGGCCTGTCAACACAGGTGGTGCGGTGTTTTTGACAACTCTACCCTTTGATGAAATTCTTCTTGTCGTTTTTGAACTTATGGTCAGGATCCAGGAATTGTCTATGCATGTCGAAGCAAGAAAACTTGTGACCTGCCTATAGCCGACGGAACTCAAGACCTGCCTTGCATGTGGCGCACGGAAACCTTCCATGCACACACCAGCCAACGAATAGCGCATACACCGGCAAGTCTTGCGACGAGTACATGTAACACACATGCATTTTGAAGTTCTTTTTGGTAGCGTCGCCGTATGTCCTGATCCCAATATCCCAGGCTTCTTGCAATTCATCCTTAAGAGGCTGCATGTACACATTCATATTCTTCCCTGGATATTTGGGCCCTAGAATTATCAATGTCAGGAAGATGTTCTTTCTTTTCATAATTTCTCCGGGGGGAGATTGAGTGGAATGACAAATACAGGGCAACAACTGTTTTGTGCTGCCGTCATACCATACACATTGAACCCATCTGTGCTGATGGCAACTCGAGGATGCCTTCGATCTGCTGCTTTATCCTTATGTAATGCATCGAAGTGCTTCCACTCAACAAGGTCTGAAGTGTGTCTCAACATTGGATTCCCATCTGCATCTAGTTCTATTCTTTTTCCCAATTTATGCCACGTCATCTATCTGGCCGTCTCTTCGACCATGAAAAGACGTTGAAGTCTTGGTATGATTGGCAGATACCGAAGAACATTAATGGGGATTTCGGTCTGACTCTTCTCACCCATATTGTTGTCTACCAGAACATACCTGGAAGCATTGCAAAAGGGGAAATAGTTCAAGCCCGCATACTCAAGCCTAAATAAGGCACATCCATTCTCACAGGCATCTATATTCTCATAGGGCATCTTAAGCGCACGTAGGATTTTGTCCAACTGGTACAGGTTTGCTGGCAATACATGGCCTTTGGGTAGAAAGCATCCAAATATCGTCATCATCGCGTCGTAGCATTCTCTGCCCAGGTTGAACTGAGCCTTCAGAGCCATTACTTGCGCGATGGCATCCAGCTGACAAAGCTCAGTGTGCACGTGGAGAGGACATTTTGAAGACTCCAACATTTCATAAAAAGCCTTTGCAGATTCCTCCATCTCTTTGACTGAATCCCGAGCATCATCAAAGTCTTGCACCATGTCTTCGATCCCGGTACCATGCTCGTCGGTGCAACAACGAACTACCCCAGCTCTAGCACATTGGGCAGACTCACCATGAAATGTCCAGACCGTATAATTAGGCGTAAAACCCTACTTATGAAGGTGTTTAATCATTTCAAACTCTGACTTCTTCTCACAGTTGTCGCAATCGACACAAGGGCACCAGGTTGTTTTCTGTCCATTTGCAAATGTGACTCTCGCAAACTCCTTGGTTTTTGTTATCCATTCACGGGTCATGTCTTTCTGCCTAATGTGACCGGTTTAAATCCACCCACGATCACTCATCTTGCCTAGCTACTGGACACACAAAAAATATATACATAATTCAGCAAACCATATTTGTCAGTTAATAGAGTTTGTCAGTTTTATTATGTCGATGCAACCTAGACGCTAGTAGGTAAAGATAGGTCCTAATCCCACCCAAGTATGTGTAGATTGGGTTTGTTTTCCCATGCTCCGCTCCGGATCTGATGCACAATTTCGACAGCACCTCCCCGCTGTTCTCCTGATACACGTCTCGGCAATAAGCAGAGAGGATGTGTACCCGGAGAACAACAGGAAGGCACTGACGAAATTCTGCATCAGATCCGGAGCAGAGCATATGGGAAAATGAACCCAATCTACACATACTCGGGCTGTCCATGGATAATGTTGGCCAATTCGAAAGAATCACGATTATAAATATGCTAATGAATGCATATTTATAGATGTAACCCTTTCAAACGGGAGACGCATAGTGGTCACACATACTGATGATTGAAGACACCTATAGCTAGCAAGTTTCATCGGCACGAAGATCGGAACAGAGCAATTTTTTTAAGGGTGCCGGGGGAGAAGATGTCATTTGTTCTCACAAATGAACGCAGTAGGGGAGCTCGTCAAATGCACGGGGAGGTCGTCGAACAACTGCACATTGAAATTCACCCGATCAACACAAAGTATGACGTTTTTATAAAAAAATAGGAAAATATGTGACCTAGCTCACAATTTACAAAACTATGACCTCCTCAGCCTCATGAAGGCCGAAGAGCACCTTTTTGGTTAACTGGAGGCAGAATAGGTGTCGGGGGTCGGGGGTCAATGGCATCGGGAGATAGTGGCATCAGGGGTCAGTGGTGTCGGGGGTCGGTGGCGTTGGTGGTCGTGGGTCGATGGTGTCGGTTGTCGGGGGTCGGTGGTGTCGGTGGTCGGGGGGCGATGGCGACGGTGGTTGGTGGTCGGGTGTCTGGGGCGTCGGGGGTCGATGGCGTCGGGGGTCGAGGGTCGGTGATCAGGGTTCAGTGGAGTCAGGGGTCGGTGGAGTTGGTGGTCGGGGGTCGATGGCGTCGGAGGTCGGGGGTCGGTGGTGTCGGTGGTCGGGGGGCGATGGCGTGGGTGGTTGGGGGTCTGGGATCGGTGGTGTCCTTCTTCTTCTTCTTCTTCTTATTCTCCTTCTTCTTCTTCTTCTCCTCTTCTCCCCATCCTCTTCTCCTCATCCTCTTCTGCTTCTTCTTCTTCTTCCTCTTCTTCCTTCTTTTCCTTTGTCCTCTTCTTCCTTCTTTTCCTTTTTCCTCCTCTTCTTCTCCTCTTCTCCTCTCTTTTTCTCTTCTCTCTTCTTCTTCTTTTTCTTCTTCTTCTTCTTCTTCTCTTTCTTCTCCTTCTTCTCCTCCTCCTCCTCCTTTTTTCTTCTTCTTTCTTCTTCTTCTTTCTCTTCTTCTTTCTTTCTTCTTCTTCTTCTTCTTCTTCTTTTTCTTCCTCCTCCTCCTTCTTCTTCTTCTTCTTATTTTTCTTCTTTTTCTTCTTCTTCTCCTCCTCATCTTCTTATTCTTCTTCTTAACCTAAACTAAACCGAAAACTAAAATAAACCTAAACTAAACCTAAAACTAAACTAAACCTAAACTAAACCTAAACCCAAACCTACACCTAATTAAACGAAATCTAAATTAAACCTAAACATTAAAAAAGGGTAGAGAAAAGAAGTACCTTGGGCGGCGGCAGGGCGGGGGCGGCCGGCGGCGGGGGTGGACGGCGGCCAGCGGTAGGGGCAGGGGCGGACGGTGGCAGGGGCAGGGGCGGCCGGCTGTAGGGGCGGGGGCGGACGGTGGCAGGGGCGGGGGCGGCCGTCGGCTGGCTGCAGGGGCAGGGTCGGGGGCGGCCGGTGGCACGGGGGGCAGTGGCGGAGGCCGGTGGCACGGGAGGGCGTAGCAGCTCGGGCACGAGGGAGTAGGGGGTGCAGGGAGGGGAGAGAGAGGGAAGAGAGAGGGGTGTGGGCGCACTGATAGGTATACTAAGGCTCTTTGTCGTCTGCTAGCAGACGACAAAGAGCCTTAATTAGTGGGGTGTCGGGACCCTGATCCTAAGTCATATGAATCTAGACTGTAACATATCACATCACTTTGCGGCCTCACGCACGGTAAGCACGACGACTGCAGCCTTACCTTAGCCGGGACCGTTTGCGTCTTTTGTCTCATGTATGTGAACATGTCGATGGCAATCAAATGACAGAGAACCCGGGCCGACATGACTAGTCATAGAACCCAAGTGGCACATCCGTACGGAAACAGGCATACGTAACCCAGCAATGCAGGTGTCGGCCTCAAGCGTGTGTAGACGAGTCATAGCAAGCTACAAGGACTCCATTACACCGTGGGACATAAATGTCATCACTGCACGTAGACGAGTTGTAGCAGGCCAAAGGGACTCCATTACACTGCGAGACATTTCCCTGAAGGGACAGACACAACAGCAAAGAAGGATACATGCCGGTCAATGAAATGTGTCCGGAGCAGTAGCAAGCTACCAGGGCTTGGTGGAAGCACAAAGAGGCAGTTTCCCATAAAGAGTACTACGAAAGGCACACGACTAGGTGTCGGATCCCATACATACCGTTGCACGTCACACGTAGGCACGACATGCCCGATATGCATAGATACAACTATGGCATCACAACATAACCATACAACAACACAACTTTTATTTAAGAGGCTCAGACGAGCCTTGCATAATATGTTCTTACAGATAGGGGTCACATGACCCAACACTCCAATCATACAAACAAGTTCTTACAAACCAAGCGGAAGCATAAAGCTGTCTGAGTACAGACAGATGAAAGGGGTAAAAAGGCACATGGCCTGACTATCTACAGCCCGCCACTAGGCATAAGGTCGTAGCTAGGACACCAGCTATTCGGCATCGTCGACATCTAGATAGGACCCACCTGATGGGTCCTGAGTCTCATCTGCAACATTTACTAAGCAAACATGAGTACAAACATACTCAGCAAGTCTTGAAAACAGAACTAGACTATTTATGCTCATGTATCAACAAGGGGAGTGGTGGAGCTTATGCAGCAATGCCAGCTTTGACTCATGGCTAACCTACACTACACAATTTTAATTCTTTGTTTAAATTTTAGATATCGCACACGAGTCCACTAACTCCATAGCAATACACCACCATGGATTCACTTCCGTCTTCTATGAGAGTGCCATCCACGGTACTCACACTTGTCTTGATATTTTTATGAGTATCCAATTAATTATCTCTGAACAACATACGCTTTCCAAGTAGTCCATATCCGAGGATGCTGCTATTCGAGTAGTTTCATACCAGGCAGGGGTTTACTTCTTCACACACTCTCTCGCCACTTGTCGTTGTGTGCTCATAAAACCATGCACCTCGGCAACCTTCAAGCGGAAGCCCAGCGAGGGAGTCGGCCATGACCGTCAATCACATAAGACCTCTAGTCCAGGCTATCGCCTATTTGATACTAAACCCGCACGAAAGTCCGGCCAAAGTTTCCGTATGGCCCCAAATGATGTGCGCAGGGTTCCCAAGCCCACCATCCGGGTGACCCTTGGTACACCGGGCCACTACCTACCGCGTCGTAACCCACCCCTAGGGTCAGCGCATCGCACGGCCTCCAGCATACTATAAACACTAGAAACTACTAGCAACTCCTAGACTAAGGACTAAGCGACTGATAAGTCGAGAGGGTCAATTAAGTATCCCAACGTGTGGTACTAACTAATATTGGATCACAAACACAGAACTCAGTTCCTAAGAACAGTCCCAATGAGACAACCCGCTATGTACTCCTACATAGCCTCTCATCGCTACCTTGACCAAATCGGGTTCATCATAGGCTTATCACATCAGAACAACATTGTTTCACTCCAGTTCATCACCCAGATGAATCAGACCTGGCACAACTCTAAGCATAGCAAGCATAGCAGACAAAGTAAGCTAAGCACATCATGGCACAAGCATCTACCAGGTATCCTAGGTTGCAAGGTTTAGCTATTTACTGTGACAATGACAGGTCATGCAAAAGAATAGGTTCATCTACCGTGTATGACAAACATGTGAATGTTTGTCCTAATGCAATAAACAAGAGCAGGAGCGAGAGAGTGGGATATTATCAGAATGATCAAAGGGGTTGCTTGCCTTGTTGGGTAGCGCAAAGGTTTTCTCCTTCGTTGGAATACTCGGAGGTATCCTTAGAAGCAGGGCATACCACGATGCAGATAATAGCAATCAATACACGCAAGTGCAACAATATGATGCATTATTATGACATGGCAGCATGTATGGATGAGCTAATGATACTATTGTCGAAGTTAATTTGAAGTGAGTTTGAATGTAGGTTCAAAGTCATTCTCCATTTCATATTCCATATATTAACCAATTAGTAAATGGCAATGTTCGACTACATAGGTTGCTCTAACATGCATGATAATAGCACCATTGGATTCATTGGATTTTTATGATAAATTTTCATATATAAATTTTTTTCATCTGATTTACAGATTAATTCATATGAATTTTTGAAGTTTTAAACATTTTCTAGAATTATTTTAATGCAGAAAAGACATTACTGCATCAGCAGGACATCACTATGACATTAGCTAGTCAACAGAACGTTGACAGGTCAAACCTGACCAGTGGGGCCCACTGGTCAGTGACCCAGTCACTAACAAAATTAATTATTTAACTAATTACTAATTAGATTAGGGTAGGTCCCACTGATCAGTGGGCCATTAACTTAATTAATTTGTTAATCCAATTTTGAATAACAAGGCCCGGCCCCACTTGCCAGTGACCCAGGGGTCAAACCCCTGGTGGTCAAACTGGTTGACTCATCGGTGTTGAATTGTCGGCGACGTTAGGGACGGCAGAGGCGGTCGGGATTCCTCCTTCGGCTACCAAAAGGACGGCGGAGGGGACCAATCTACTCTGCTCACTCGCGCGCATCGATCTAGCCCCAAACCAGAGGCTGGGGTGGATGGAATCGACTCCGGCGATGAGCACGGCGGCTACAGGAGCTCGGGCGTCCATGGTGACAGAGGGGGAGAGGAAGATAGACGGGCGAGAGTGAGAGGGAGAGAGCAATGGGGATGGCTCTCTGAGCTTATCCTCATCGCGTTGGCAAGGGGGAGGCAGGCAGGCAGCTATCGGCATGGAGGCACGCCCGCGTGCGCGCCGGCCATACGTCCGTCCTCCTGTCCGCCAGGAGGACGACGACCTCCCTGGGCCAAGTGGGCTGGCCTGGCCTGGGCCTAGGTGAGTTTGCTCTCTTTCTATATTTCTTTTACTTTCTCTTTACTAATTCTGACATTTGTTTTATTTATTTTTCAGGTACAAATGCTAGTATTAAATACCCCAAATATTTTATAAAATTAAGTTTGAATATTTCAAACTTCTGTAAAAAGTTTCAGGATATTTTGAAATCTAAAATAATGATAATTGCTTTATTTGACATTTTCAGCAGCTTTGTTATTTATTTCTGAAATGCTATCACTGTTCAAATAATTTAAATGACCCCTTGTATAATCATGTCCACATTTATCAGACATAGGGGACATTTTAGATGAGCATTTTGGATTTGTTAATTTTTCACAAACTTTGAATTAGTTTGATTCAAATGAGGGTTTGGGGTTTCCTTTAATCCCCATTTCAAGTTGATGCAAAAATGAAATATGATGCACACACACATGCTATCCTATGACAACTAGCTAGGGATGTGACAACTCACCCCCACTCAAAGGAATCTCGTCACGAGATTTTGAAGTCATCGGGAAGAGCGTGGGGTACTCTAGTTGAAGACGATCTTCTCTTTCCCATGTAGCCTCCTTTTCAGAATGGTGTGACCACTGAACCTTGAGAAATTTGATGTTCCGACGCCGAGTGGTACACTTAGCTTGATCAAGAATACGAATAGGGTATTCTCGATATGTAAGGTTATCCTGGAGATCAATCGCTTCGTGGTCCACTTCACGGATAGGGTCCGAGAAGCAACGCCTGAGTTGCGAGACGTGGAAGACATCATGAACCTTGGAAAGATGCAATGGAAGTTCCAATTGGTAGGGAACCTCTCCTCATTTAGCAAGAATGCGAAAAGGTCCAATCTAAGGAGGAGCCAACTTGCCCTTGATATCGAATCGATGGGTACCCTTCAGAGGTGTAACCCGAAGGTAAGCCTTCTTGTCAACTTCATAGGTCACAGCTTTATGATGACGATCATATTGGCTCTTTTGCCAAGATTTGGCTGTTTTCAACTTTTCACGAATAATGCAAACTTGCTCCTCTGCATCCTGGATCATATCCGGGCCAAAGAGTTGCCTCTCTCCAGTTTTTGACCAGTTAAGAGGTGTTCGGCACCTTCGTCCATACAGAACTTCAAAATGGGCTTTGCCCCAACTTGATTGATAACTATTGTTATAAGCAAATTCGGCAAATGGAAGACATTTCTCCCAATTCATACCGAAGGTTATAACACATGCTCGGAGCATGTCTTCGAGGATTTGATTGACTCGCTCAACTTGACCACTTGATTGCGGGTGGAAAGCAGTGCTAAAGGATAGATGAGTCCCCATAGCAGTTTGAAAACTTTCCCAGAATTGGGAAGTAAAGATACTTCCACGGTCTGAGTTAATCTCCAAAGGAACACCATGAAGCGAAACTATTCGAGAAACATATAACTCCGCTAGCTGGCTAGCAGTTATACTCTCCCGAACAAGAAGAAAATGAGCCACTTTGGAAAGGCGGTCGATGACCACAAAGATAGCATTATTCCCTCTCTTAGTCCTGGGAAATCCGGTAATGAAATCCATACTGAACTTATCCCATTTCCATTCAGGAATAGCTAAAGGTTGAAGGGTGCGAGCATGCCTTTGATTCTCTGCCTTCAGGCGACGACAAACGTCGTAGTTAGCAACAAACTAAGCAATTTCTCTCTTCATCCTAGTCCACCAGAACCTCTGGCGTAGGTCCTGATACATCTTGGTACTACCCAGATGAATTGTGAGAGGAGAATCATGAGCCTCCTTAAGGATCAACTATCTTAAGCGCCTGCTCTTGGGAACCACCAATCGGTTCTGAAAGAACACAACACCCTCATCGTCCTTGGAGAAATCTTTAGCGTTTCCACTAGCAATATTCTCCTTGATCCAAGATATACCCTTATCATACTTCTGGACAGCTAATATTTGATCCTTAAGAGTAGGTTTCGTCACCAGGTTGGATAGAAATCCTTGAGGAACAATGTGGAGGTTTAACTTCCGAAATTCTTCATAGAGAAGTGGTTGACCTTGTTGCAACATCATATTGTTACAATAAGACTTATGACTTAGTGCATCAGCCATGACATTGGCTTTCCCCGGGGTGTAAGTTATCCCTAAGTTATAATCTGTAATCAACTCAATCCACCGTCATTGCCCGAGATTCAAATCCGGATGGGTGAAAATATATTTTAGAGTTTGGTGATCAGTGTAAATTTCGCAATGATTACCGAGAAGGTAATGTTGCCAAGTTTTCAGTGCATGGACCACAGCTGCAAGCTCAAGATCATGTGTTGGATAATTATCCTCATGTGGATGCAACTATCGAGATGCGTATGCAATCACATGACGATCTTGCATGAGAATGCAACCTAATCCATGTCGTGAGGTGTCGCAATAGATAACAAAGTCCTTAGAGAAGTCTGGTGGCACCAGAACGGGAGCAGAGGTCAGTCGTCTTTTCAACTCCTCAAAATTGTGCTCGCATTGTGGAGTCCACTCGAAATTTTTATCTTTCTTGAGGAGTTCAGTCAGAGGTTTCTCAACCTTGGAGAAATTCTCTACAAAGCAGCGACAATAGCTCGCTAAGCCAAGGAAACTCCTAACTTGCTTAACCGATTCAGGTTGAGTCCAATTAAGGACGCCCTGAACACTCTCGGGATTGACAACAATACCTGGACCAGAGATCACGTGGCCTAGATAAGTCACTTCTATCAACCAAAATTCACACTTGGAGAATTTGGCATACAAACGATGCTCTCGTAGTTTCATCAATACCAGCCTTAGATGCTCGGCATGTTCCTATTCATTCTTCAAGTAGATGAGTATATCGTCGAGGTAAACCACGACGAATTGATCCAAATATTCCATGAAGATCGAATTCATCAAGCGAGAGAAGGTGGTTGGGGCATTGGTGAAACCGAAGGACATGACAGTGTACTCGTATTGGTCATAACGAGTAACAAAAGCCGTTTTTGGAATGTCCCCGTTTCTAATTCTGATTTGATGGTATCCCAAACTCAAATCAATTTTGGAAAAGACAGAGGATCCAGCGAGTTGATCATACAAATCGTTGATCCTGGGAAGCGGATACTTGTTCTTTATGGTGACCAGATTCATTGGCCGATAATCCACAACCATCCGATCCGATCCATCCTTCTTCTTGATGAAGAGGCCGGGGCAAGCCCAAGGAGAAGAACTAGGATGGATGAAACCTTTCTTCAAAGCCTCATCGAGTTGAATTTTAAGTTCGGCTAGTTCTAAGGGTGCCATCTTATAGGGTCTTCTAGCTATTGGGACAGTCCCTGTAATGAGCTCTATCACAAACTCAACATCTCTAATAGGTGGAATTCCTGGCAGTTCTTCTGAAAAGACATCCGGAAAGTCACAGACTACCAGAATATCTTCTAGTTCTAGAATGGTGCTAGCATTGAGGGAATAGAGTTGGCGTTTGGCTGCTCGAGTGGAGACATTAACTATCTCACCCGATGGATGTGTAAGTTGAACATTCCTAGTATGAGTATCAATCTTAGCATAGTGGGCCTTTATCCAGTCCATGCCTAAGATGATATTGATGTCCGAAGACTTAAGGGATATCAAAGATGCTAGGAAGACTAGCCTATCCACAAGAATCTCATTGTCATGGCTCACTCTAGAAGTTTTCCATTTTGAACCAGGAGTCTGAACTACTAAAGGAGTAGGCATATCACAAAAAGACATGTTATGCAACTGTGCATAACTTTCTGAGATGAAAGAATGAGATGCCCCAGTATCAAATAGAACAGATGCTGGATGGCTATTAACAAGGAGCATACCTAGGAAAACATCGGGATCCTCAAGAGCTTCCTCAGCAGAAACATAAATCACTCGTCCACGAGCAGGAGCTGGCTTCACATAGAAGTCTTTTCCTGTCTTCCCACGTCCAGCCGGCTTAGCATTGTTCTGAGGACACTCACGGCAGTAGTGTCCTAGTTCCCCACATTTGTAGCTGACCACGGTGGCACGGGAGCAACATTGGCAGGAGGACCTCCAAATGTCCTTACCGGAGGATTGGGCTGAGTTGGGTGAGGCGCCTAGAAGGAGGGCCTCACAATGTACCTTGGTGGCAGAGCTGTGTTGTGCACCCACACTCGGCGTTTGTTGGAGACCGAGCCAGATGCGGGGCTGAAGTCACAGTCGTGCTTCCTAGTGGCCTCATAGTCAGTCTCTCCAGTCTCGGCATTGATAGCCTTATTGACGAGAGCCTGGAAGGTTGTGCACTCATGCAGGCGCAGATCTCGGCATAGCTCAGGATTAAGTCCCTTACGGAACCTAGCCTGCTTCTTGGCATCAGTTGAAACTTCCTCCGGAGCATAACGAGCAAGATTTCCGAACTCACGGCTATAGGCGTCCACGGTCATTCTGCCTTGGGTGAAAGCACATAACTCCTCTCTCTTGCAATCCATCAGCCCTTCTGGGATGTGATGGGTACGGAATGCCTCACTGAAGTCTACCCAAGTTGGTGCGGGGCCTGCGGGACGCATAGCTTCATAATTTTCCCACCACAGATTGGCGGGTCCCTCCAGAAAGTATGCAGCAAAGGTCACCTTGTTGGCCTCAGATACATTGACAACCCAGATTTTGCGGGACATGCTGGTCAGCCAGTCATCTGCGTCGAGCGGGTCGACTGAATGGTGAAACTTAGAGGGCACAGCTTGACGAAGTCGTTGATAGATACACCATCATTGCGATCGTTGCGGGGAGCATGCGCTCTGTTCTACTCAATTCGTTCCAATAGCCTTTTGGTCTCCCTTTTGTTCCGCTCAGCTTCAAGCATCACTTCTGCCAAAGAGGGCGCATATGGCAGGTTCTCTTGCCTTGGCTGGCTTCCCTCGTCCTACTTGGGCACAGGTACGGGGTTATTCATAGTTGCCACCATCCTGGGAAAACAAACCCATAGCTTAGACATAGAGGACATCAACTCTAAGACATGATATAAGGAATGTACTGGACAACATGGCATGCAGGGTAAACACCCTATCAACATGGTAATAACAACTGCCATATGAACACCATGATTCATACACACCATGCCAAAGCTCAGTACAAGCCCAAGCTGAAATACAAACTACAGAGAGATGACACATCTCATTGGAGGCATTACAAGCTTCCTATACATTATCTATCTACACCTCCGGAACTCAACTCTCAAGCTCAATCATATCCCACAAGACACACAGGACTGTGGCGATACGACTACTACCATACTAGAACTAACATCCACGTACTCAAGCATCGTCATAGAATGCCTCATATAGGTTACCCCTGTGACCCGGGAGATGAACCTGAGGATCTGGAAACACTCTAGCCTATGATCCCTAGAAACCATAAGGACACGGATGTGGCCTTGGTCCCCTTGTTGATGGCAACAGTGGTCCTCGAAGAGGGGTGATGCCTCCAACATCGGACCCGTCTACGTGTGCTGGCAGATGAGTCCGCGGTGGGGTTAGCATCACCAAATATCCATAGCCTGTCTACACGAGAGGTGCCAACTGCGTCAGGCTATCCAAAGATGTTCACGGTAGCATAAAGCTCCATGCGAAGGGCACATGCATCACGATCCCTGTTCTCCAACATCTGAGCGGTCACCTACAGCCTAAGGTCCTCATGAGAATGATAATAGTAGGCTGTGCTAAGATAGCTATCCTCTCCTCCCATAGAAGCACGAACATAACATAACTCTGTGTTTTGAAGTAGACCATGGTGAAACCTCATGATAGTCAGCATGGTGTAGGCGGCCTCCTGAACTGCCATGTCTATGGTGATACCTAATCCATAAGTCCAGTGAAGTGGCTCAGCAGCTCCAGGATATGAAGGATATATCTTAACAATACACAAATACTGGCTCTAGTTGAAATCTCGATACTGTTCCTCCACTATGCACTCTGGGTACCAACGGTAATGAGCCTCCATCATAACTCTAACCAACATGGCTGTGTGACCCGGTACATCGATGCACCTGGTCAGACGGACCATTTGACGGAAAGGATGAGGGGCATCTGAAACAGAGTATGATGCAAAGACATTAGAGACTCTAGCAGAAATCGGATAGCATAACGGCTGTAATTGCTCAAAAAGGATTCTGAGACAACTGCAAAAGATTGGAAAAGCATAACCACTCGATTTTCTAGACTCAAATCTCTTCTCCATCTGTTTGTCACACCAACAATACTCAAGTACCGACATTCACTTGCAAACAAGCTAGCTAATAGTCCATGGTTTGTAACTCGTCATCCTAAGCAATAGATGAGAAGCCTAGTTCTTATCCCCATAGAAAAGATGAGAATGATTAGTCATATCGGCCTGGGTTCTCTATCATTTGATTGCCAGCGACATGTTCACATACGTGATCAGCCCGGGTTCTCTGTCGTTTGATTGCCAGCGACATGTTCACATACGTGAGCCAAAAGACGCAAACAGTCCCGGCTAAGGTAAGTCTGCAGCCGTGGAGCTTACCGTGCGTGAGGCCGCAAAGTGATGTGACATGTTACAATCTGGATTCATATGAGTTATGATCGGGGTCCCGACATGGGGTGGGGCCTGGGGAAACGTTCGTTAGATGGCCACTCTCTTTGCCGCCTGCTAGCAGACAGCAAAGAAGCTTTGTCGTCTGCTAGCAGATGGCAAAGAGAGTGGCAAAGAAGCTTTGTCTTCTGCTAGCAGACGACAAAGGGAGTGGCCGTTAGCTGGTTCTCGTTGTGGGCCACCCTTCCTGTTTTCCGTCTGCTAGTGGATGGCAAGGAGGCTTTGTCGTCTGCTAGCGGACGACAAAGAGATGGCTGACGGGAATGATATCTTTGCCATCAGCTCTTTGTTTGCCATCAGTTTTGTTTAAGATGATGGCAAAGACCTTCTTTGTCGTTAGCTAGCAGATAGTAAAGAGCTGACAGACGGCAAAGATCTTGATTCCAGTAGTGAGGTGCTCTGCATTTATCTTTTGCGGTTTTAGAAAGGGCTAGCGAGATACCATTATGTCATATTGTATCATGATTGTTTTAATAAAATTGTTGTCATCTGAGACTTATTATTATTTCTCGCTAGTTGATTGTCCCATTGATATGAGTAAATGTGAAACCTAAATATTGTTGTGAATGTGGTTAGTTCATAATCTTTGCTAAAAACCTGACCATAAGTTAGACATATTTACAACAGCAAGAACAAACCAAGTTTGTAAAAGTTTTTCTTTATCACTTTCAGTTTATCAACTAAATTGCTTGAGGACAATCAAAGGTTTAAGCTTGGGGGAGTTGATACGTCTCCAACATATCTACTTTTCCAAACTCTTTTTCCCTTGTTTTGGACTCTAATTTGCATGATTTGAATGGAACTAACCCGGACTGACGCTATTTTCAGCAGAATTGCCTTGGTGTTATTTTTTTACAGAAATAAAAGTTCTCGGATTGACCTGAAAATTTACAGATAATATTTTTCAAAATAATAAAAAATATTGGCAAAAGAATCAACTGCAGGGGGCCCACCACCTGGCCACAAGCCAGGGGGCACGCCCACCCCCCTAGGGTGCGTCCCTGTGGCTTGTGGGCCCTCTGTCGCTCCTCCGACCTCGTTTCCACTTCTATATATTCCTATTCGGGGAGAAAAAAATCAAGGAGAAGAGTTCATTGCATTGCATGATACAGAGCCGCCACCACCTCCTGTTCTTCCTCAGGAGACTAGATCTCGAGTCCGTTTTGGGCTCCGGAGAGGGGAAATCGACGCCTTCATCATCACCAATTTCATGATGCTCTCCACCATTCGTGAGTAATCTCATCGTAGGGTTTTTGGACGGTGATGGGTTGGATGAGATTTATCATGTAATCAAGTTAGTTTTGTTAGGGTTTGATCCATAGTATTCACTATGTTCTGATGTTGCTATGACTTTGCTATGACTTTGCTATGATTAATGCTTGTCACTAGAGCACGAGTGCCATGATTTAAGATCTGAACCTATTATGTTATCATGAATATATTTGTGTTCTTGATCCTATCTTGCAAGTTGTAGACACCTATTATGAGTTATGATCCGCATACCCCAGGGTGACAATAACTGGGATTCTTTTTGGTGATTACCGTAGTTTTTGGAGTTCATGTATTCACTAAGTGCTAATGCTTTGGTCCGGTTCTCTATTAAAAGGAGGCCTTAATATCCCTTAGTTTCCATTAGGACCCCTCTGCCACGGGAGGGGTAGGACAAAAGATGTCATGCAAGTTCTTTTCCATAAGCACGTATGGTTGTATATTGAATACATGACTACATTACATTGATGAATTTGAGCGAGTTCTGTGTCATCCTATTTTAGAAGCTTTGCTTGATGAATGCCATCCGACAAAATTATCCATCACTGATCCATTGCCTACGAGATTTTCACATATTGATCTTTGCTAAGTTACTTTTCCCTTGCTACTGTTACAATCACTACAAACTGCTACTATCACTTTGCCACCATTACCGTTACTTCCATATTACTTTGCTATTGAATATGTTGTTGTAGATATTAAGTCTTTCAGGTGTGGTTGAATTGAGAACTCAGCTGCTAATACTCAAGAATATTCTTTGGTTCCCCTTGTGTCGAATCAATAAATTTGGGTTGAATACTCTCCCCTCGAAAACTATTGTGATCCCCTATACTTGTGGGTTATCACTCCCCCCACCTACCCTTTGGCGCATGCACCCTTTGGGGTCGGTTGACCAGCCCACTAGGGGATGGTTCACAACCTCTTAGGCCCATGTGGCCCCCCAGGGTGGGTGGGCCCCTCCCGGTGGACCCTCGGAACACTTTCGGCTCTCTCGATACTATATCGGAAACACGCGGAACTTTTCCGGAACCCGAATACCACTTTCCTATATATAGATATTTACCTCCGGACCATTCCGGATCTCCTCGTGACTTTCGGGATCTCATCCAGGACTCCGAACAACAGTGGGACACCAACATATATAACTCAACAATACCGAATCGTCATCGAACGTTAAGTGTGCAGACCCTGCAAGTTTGAGAACTATGCAAAAATGACTAAGACACCTATATCGTCAATAACCAATAGTGGAATCTGGATGCCCATATTGGTTCCCACATATTCTACAAAGATCTTTATCTATGGAACCACAATGTCAATGATTCAGACAATCTCGTATACAGTTCCCTTTGTCCATCGGTATGCTACTTGCTCGAGATTCGATCGTCGGTATCTCCATACCTAATTCAATCTCATTACCAGCAAGTCTCTTTACTCGTTCCATAACACAATATCCCATTACTAACTGAAAGTGCGTTATATCGACTAGAGGGGGGGTGAATAGGCGATTTTTACAAATTCATCACTTGAGGAATTTCAACTTTGAGGAATTTGAAATGTGATGAATAACTAGCAGCGGAATAAGTACTCAAGTGCATGAGGAACCTAGTAACAACATAGTCTTCATGATGAAATGAAACATGCACAAATAGAGAGTAGCGTGATACAGGATAAGCAGTGATGAACAAGGTAACTTGAAGAATTTGAGGTGAGGAATTTGTGAGAGTCTTCACTCAAATTCTTCAAACAGTAACAATCAATTTCATCAACCAGGTATATGAGGAATAGAGGGGTTGACGAAATAGAACCAGATAGCTCGATGAAGACAATGGTTTGATGACCCAGTTCCAACTGCTGTGACAGTCGTACGTCTGGTTTGGAGCGGCCTGGTATTTAAGCCAGAGGACACACAGTCCTAGGACACACAGTCCTTACTGTATTCTCCTTGAGCTAAGGTCACACAGTCCTCGCCCAACACTCGTGGTAAGTCTTCATGGTAGACTTCCAAAACCCTCACAAACTGGTCACCCGGCGATCCACAATTTACTGCTGGATGCTCTAGACCAAGGTCACTTTGTGGTCCCCAATTGACTGAAGGAGCACTAGACCATGACGCCTAACCGTCTGGAGGATGCACAGTCCTCAAAGGTAACAAGCGTCGGTTCCACACAGGAATTTCTTGAGTGATGCTCAATCACTATGGCTTTTGTGGTTTGGTTGTGGGTTTTTTCTCACTGATGATTTTCTCTCAAAGTCCTTAGAGGATGGGTTGCTCTCAAATGACAAGTGTTAGTTATCTCTCGGAGCAGCCAACCAACTAGGGGTTGTGGGGGGTGGCTATTTATAGCCAGGATGCAACCTGACATGATAAGACATAAATGCCCCCAATGATATGACCGTTATGTGGATAAGAATGATTGGGGACAGCTGGCGGAATCACTTGTAGGCAAACTATGAAAGTCCTTAGCTAAGCACAACAATGGTCGGAATTTCAAACTATGAAAGTCCTCAGCTTATCATGTTCCTCACTTGTAGGCAATTCGCACTGGCGAAATCCTAACTCCTCAGTCAGATCAGTTTCCTTAGAGACTAGAAGAACTGCATGTCTTTCACTGAAGAACTTGTCTGAACCGTAAGAGATTTCCAAAGGCTTCACTCGAAGGATTGTATGGGTTGAGGATTTTGGAGTTGAGCATCAGTTGCAAATTTTCCTTAGTATTACCTCGGCCCCCTTTAACAATACGATGTTTCCTATGACTCAAATAAAGGAAATGAAACTACGAAAACAAAAGTCTTCACGCTTCATATTCCTCGTTCATATCTTCAAGGTCACACCAACTTGTTCATTTTCAAAGTCTTCACAAAGTCTTCACCAAAGTCTTCAGAAAGTCTTCAGCAAAGTCTTCACTTGAAGACATACATTTTTAGGGGTCGATAATCTCCGAATATATCAAACTCCTCATCGACTTATAGAGCATGTGTACACTCACAAATACATTAGTGCCTTAACCTATAAGTCTTCAATATACCAAAATCACTAAGGGGCACTAGATGCACTAACAATCTCCCCCTTTTTGGTGATTGATGACAAATAGGTTATGTTTTCAACGGGGATAAACATATGAAGTGAAAGTACAGATTTTGAGGAATTCGATTGCAAGATATAGAAGAACTCCCCCTGAAGATGTGCATATTTGAGGAATTTGCTTTGGACTGCAAATGCACATGGCAGGTTCAAAACATGAAGAACTCCCCCTATATCTTGTAATTCATACACGCATTTGAATATATGGAATGAAGAATTTGAAATGCGTGATGAAAATGGTGTCTGACGAAATTCAACATGCATGCATTACGGTATTTGAGGAAATAAACATGCGAGGAAATAGTTCAAAAGTGTCAGACCACCATCGGACTTAAGTTTACAACTCAATAACCAAAAACTTCAGAAGAGCGAGAGTTGTAACTTAAACAAAAATAGACCATATATATTGACCCGCTTGAAGACTAACTCAAATTTTCTCCCCCTTTGTAATAGAAGACCAAAAGGGAAGAAAAAGTGATGACTAACGCCCCATGAGGAATTTCATCTTGTTGGTGAAGGAGTGCCAGCGTTGTGGGTTCGATTGTTGGTGCAAGGCCAGCAGCAGTATCTTTGATGTCTTCATCTTCATCGCGTGCGCGATATGAAGAATATGAACTGGTGACCATCAGAGGAACTTGGACTTTCTGGAACTTCTTCTGAGGACAGCGAGCGAAGTTAGGATATTCTTCAAAGTTCAGCTCATCCAATTCTTCAGAAGGCATGATGTGAGTTAGCACAGCCCAAGAGCGCTTGAGGTTTTCATGATCATAATAGTGGTTCCTCTTGATAGTGTTCTGCGTCACAATCATATTCTGCACAATATACCCAAGTTGACACTTTACCCACTTATGATTGTGATCGACCTTCTGATGAATACTTATAAGAAGTTCGCGATCAATCATCAATCGAGGGGCACACTCTTTGGGAGCTGAGGCCTTTGCATCAGAGTCTTGTGTGGAAGTGTCATCGTTTGTGGAGAAGGAAGCGGCTTTGCGAAACTGTCCATCGAGGGGTCGTGTTCCTTCATCAATAATAGACTTCCCTTTCCCTTCAACTGATGAAATTGTACTCTTGATGACCTCAACGGGTGGCAGGAAACTGAAGTGATTTTGGAAATCAGCTTTGTAGTGCACTGGGGACTTATCCCTGATGAATTTCATAATCCATGGTGCATATGGCTTCTGCTCAAATGGAGCGACAACTGCACTGGCCAAAGTCCTCATGAATAAGTCATGTAAGTTAATGGGAATACCATGTATGATATTGAAGAGCACATTCTTCATGATTCCTTCAACTTCTTCTTCCTTAGAGTTATGGCCTTTCTGAGGACATAGTGTTTTTGTCAGGATGCGATAGACTATGCAAGGCACATAGAGCAGATCCTTCACTAAGAAGACTTGGCGTTGAGGCTTTCCAAGTGGCAATGTCTTTATCAGCACATTCATCAGTTGATTGGGTAGAGGAGATTCATCAAACAACTTGTGGGCTTCATCTGAGGGAATTTGGACTGGGACACACTGAAGCAATTCAGAGGCTTGAGCAGTGAAGTGTGTTGTGCCAGTCATCGAGTCCAATATCCAAGAGTTGATGTCTGAGGAATCTCCGCTGATATGCAACGTGGCATAGAATTGAAGGATGATTTCCTCATTCCAATCGTAGATGTCAACACAAAATTGAAGAAGTACAGGATCATATAGAACTTGGAGCACAGGTGTAAATGATGGAAGACTTTCCATGTCAGCATGAGGAATCTGATGGTGCTCGAACACTTTCTTCTTCTCATAGAGGACTGACGCATAGTAGTTGAGTTAAGAGGCAGTCCAGAATCTGTTGCGACCAGCCCTTACAGAGTCATAGGGGTTTGGTCGAGAGAAGAATGAGTATTCATTGAAGAAATTACTCTTGAGGAATTTGGGACGAACAGTGCCTTTGAAGGGCAGTCTTGGCTCGGGTTGAAGATTTGTTCGTGTGCGCCCCTTGATCTCTGTTGGCATTGGAGGAACAGCAGACTGAGTGATTTGAAGAACTGCTTCCTCAGTAGTGGCCGGAGCATCATTTTCCTCAGCTGTTGCAGTTAGAATTTCTTCACTATCTAGAAGGTATAGATGTTTAGAGTCTTCTAGGATTTCTTTAGTCTTTGAGGTGACTGAGGAATCAACATCAAAGGAGTTGCCATTGGTGAACTGGGATGTGCAGATTCCCAATATTCATCATTGACGACTGGAGTGGTGTCACCAATGTCAACATGTTCATCAATGTCTTCGCCAGCTTCCTCAACAGTTATCAGAAGCTGGAGCGATGATACCTTGGGGGTTGATGCAGTTTCATCGATGACAATTTCCTCATCAAGAGACTCTGAGGAAGCAGCCGAATGATTCTCTTCTTCTTGAGGAATGTCATATGCTTCCCCGATTGGCACAATAGCATAGGCTGGTGCCGAGGAAATTGGAGTTGCATCAATTGGTGTTGCCGAGGAATTTGTCAAAGTTTTCAACTTCTTCAACATAGGGGCTTCAGAAATTGATGTTTTTCTTTTGAGGGGATTTTCCTCAGCAGTAGCAGTTTCTTCAGGAATGACTACTGCAGCCGCCCTGCGTGGTTCAGTTTCTTCAGGCACAGCAAATTCGTCAGCTGGCCTATCAGATTCTTCAGGTACATCAGAAGTACCTGTTGGCATAGCAGTTTCCTCAGGCACACCATTGGAGGTTGCCCTGGCATGTTCATCAGTGGTCCGAGTTTCCTCAGCAGCACTGGCAGTTGCTTCCGGTGCAAAAGCATTTCCTACAGCAGTTTCATTAGGCTGAGCATTTTCATCAGCTGCCTGAGGAGTTTCATCTGCAGTCCGAGCAATTTCTTCAGACTGAGGCATTTGTGGTTGCAATCGAGCTGCAACCCTGGTGTTGTGATCCTTTACAGCTGCTTGAGCAGCCCTGACGAGTCTGACCTTGGTGCCCTTCCATTCAGCATCATATTTCTGTTAATCCAAAGAGAGAGAGTGAATCTCGGACTAAACTGTGACGAGTTGATTTGGGGTCAAATTCATCACATTTTCGCGCAAAAACTTTTCTTTGCGAGTCTTGTTCCTCTTAGCTCTCTGAGCTTGCTCTCTCTTTCATTGTTCTTCAGAGATGAAGTGGGTGAGGACATGATCCACTTCAGGAGCCAGATTTAGTGAAGAAAGTGGGTACTTGGGTCTTCATGCCATATATCGATGAAGTTGAGGATCATCTTGGGATCCAACATGAGAGGAATAGAGCTGCCCTTTGCTCTAGCAGCCCTGTGTTGACTTTGTCGGATTATTTCTACCAATTCCTCCTCATCATCAGCATCATCATCATCACTATCATTATCCTCAGAACGTGAGGGTATGGTCATCACAGCCTTACTTGTGTGAGGACTTGGTCGTTGACCTCGTCCAGCAGTTTTCTTCAGCTTTAGCACAGAGGGGCTGCTTGAAGACTTTGCTGTGTTTGAGGAGCTAGCGGTGTTCTTTGGGACTGTGGTGAAACCCTTGGTCCTCTTGCATGTAGCCAGATGCACTGGGGTTGAGGACTTTGTAGCTGCAGAAGACTGAGCAGCGATAGTTCCAAGTGCTGAGCACTTTGTAGGCTGAGGCCTCTGACCTTGAGGAATCTGCTGTGAGGGTCTTGATGTTGAAGAACCTATCTTCAGACCAAATTTCTTCATGATTTTCTTCGGAGCACTTGCAGAAGCTCCAGTAGAGGCAGCAGCAGCAGAATCCTCATTAAATTTCTTCACAGCCTCTTTGGCTCTCCTCGCCAGCTTGTCTTGCTACTTCTCCCACAGATGAGGAAAGTCCTCACCAGTCTTGAGGCTTGTGGGATCAGCGATTTGATTCTGAGCTAGAGGAGGCCTACTGCAAGGTGGTTTCACAGCAAATTTCATCATGTACTTTGGGGTTACATAACGATATTCTCTCCATTCCTTTGCCCATCTTCTCTCAATCTTTTGCAGACAGATGTTTCTCAGCTTGGTGGTCTCTTTCCCATGTGTTTCTTCATCAGGTGTGCAGTATTCACAATACACATCCTCTGGGATCTCAAAGGCAGTGTGCACATTTGGCTTCTTTCCTCCTTTCTGAGGTTTCTTTCCGTCAGCCATTTTCTTCACTTGAGGAATGTGAACTCTTGAAGATTCTGAAGAAGTACACAACTTCTCTTCAAGAAGTGCTGCAAATGAGTTAAGTTGATGAGAACCTAGAGATTCATCAGCGGACATGTTGTACCTGTGAACAGAGTATAGGTGCGAGGAATTTGAAGAGGTCATATGCGTTCTCAGAAATTTTGAAGAAAAAGTAGGTCTGAGGAATTTGACCATGGATGTCTTCAGGAATTTTACTAAGTGTTCTATGTCTCAGGTTCCTGAGTTGTACAAATTTTGAGGATTTGCACAATTGAGGAATCTTGAAGAAAATCATTACTTAGAGAAAATCATCATGTATGAGGAGATGAAAGGTGCTTTAAAATAAGGTTCATGAAGAACAAACACCTTTTGAGGAATATGAAGAGCATTTGAGGATCAAACAAGGGCAGTAAAAGTAAATTTTATTTACCCGGGTGAAGAACATGACGAACTCAGAGATGAGATTGGGAAGTTTGTGCGTTCAGATCTCCTACGCCCTAGCTTGGCAGAGGGAGACAGCTACAGCAGCGGCGGGAGTGAGGATTTCCGTGGCCGGTGCGAGTACGGCGACGACAAGGTTGAGGCAGTGAAGCTCTTCATCACCGGCGACGACGAATTTAGTGGCAGCGCTAGGTTGGAGCTCGGGAGAGGGATGAGATGCGGAGTAACCGAGCACAGTTGATGGAAAGGGGGCATTTATAGAGGAAGTGAAAACCGATCCACCCGAAGATTTTGGACAGGATTGCCCCTGACCCTTGCTCTCCACGCGACAGGTGTCACCCACGTAGTTAGCGGTGGCGATAGTTGGGGTCGTGGGTTATCTAGGCGCGGGAATAGGAAGAGTTTGAGCGGGAACCGTCGAAAATTTTGGTAGTGAAGATTTCAAAGTTTTTGTTCGCAAATTCTTCAGCTATCAATGACACAGTGAAGACTTTGAACGAGTTTCAAAGAAGAACGCATATGAAGAATTTGTGAACAGACTTGGTTGAGTTTAGCATAGAGGGGAAAAGGGGTCCGATGACATTCACTTAGATGAAAGTCAACTTGAAGAATTAGCAATAAGTGAATGTTTTTGAGGACATTGAAAACTCAAATGTAAATATATATATGTATAGTCAATGAAGAACATGGGTTTCAAAGTTTCAAGAATTTGAAAAGTTGAGGAATTTGAAAAACTTGAGGAATTTACAAATTTGAGGAATTTGATAGTTTGAAGAATTTGCAAAAACAACGAAATGCTCAATTTTGAAGAATTTCAACTTTGTGTTGGTGGCGTAACCCACGTATAAGAATGATGATTTCATACAAAGTGTGCAATTGTCGCAGAGTTATGAGAATCAAATTCTTTGTTAATTTCTTCACACTTAGAGAGTTATTCTTCATTTATTGAAGAAAAACGTTACTTCGTGTGTTGCACATCTAAGTCATCAATTTTGCATAAGTGTTAGGATGTGTGTTCTTCATCAAAGAACATTTGAAGATTCTAATATATTTAGCTCACACCGCAACTTGCAAAATCTCTTTTCATCCAAGGGCTTTGTCAAGATATCGGCCAGTTGTTCTTAAGTGGAAATGTGGTTGATGGAGATGTCACCCTTGAGTACATGATCTCGAAGAAAGTGATGACGAATCTGGATGTGCTTGGTCTTGGAATGCTGAACTGGGTTATAGGCAATCTTGATGGCACTCTCGTTGTCGCAGTAAAGAGGAACATTTTTCAGCTTGATGCCGTAGTCCTTGAGGGTTTGCTTCATCCATAGTAACTAAGCACAACACGAGCCAACGGCAATGTACTCAGCTACTGTAGTAGAGAGTGAAACGTAGTGTCACGCCCAAGATGCGGTCCTATCCATATTTTGGCACGAGGGCCTCGACAGGGATAAAAGCGCATCTCGATGCATTCGCAAGAATGGATATCATTACAAGTAGATGTACAGAAGAGATGAGTATATGGAATTGGCTTACACTCGCCACAAGCTACGTTAGAGTCACATCAATACAATAACATACTCAATCATCATACAAAAGAGCAGGGTCCGACTACGGACGAAATCAAACGATAAAATGACATCCACCCTTGCTATCCTAGGCTGCCGCCGGGAACCCATCCAAGATTGATGAAGAAGAAGAAGAAGAAGAACTCCAAATCAAATCAAGCAACGCGCTCACATCAATTATCGCATTACCTATACCTGCAACTGTTGTTGTAGTAATCTGTGAGCCACAGTGTTGGGGATATGACCCGCCGAAGAGGCTCCGGGTCATGTTATTGGCTCGTGAACCGGCCCAAAGGTGAGCCGTAAGATTAAGTGGCCCAAGAGGATAGGCGGCTCATGGTGTGGGTCGTACGACGGCCCGGACTGAGAAGACTCGAGCGTGCAAGCCGACCCACAGACGGCTTGGACAAGTAGATAGAGAGAGACTCGGTTAGCAATTGTAATGACCCAGATGTCCTGACCTCTTATATAAAGGCAGACTCGGGGCAACTTAGAGGGCAGGCAATCGAGAACTAGGTCAAGCTTTTAGCTCCTTGTAATCGATACACAAGCAATACAAACACAAGCAGGACGTACGCTATTACCTCGATTCGAGGGGCCGAACTTGGGTAAATCCGTGTCTTTCGTCCTGACTAACCCCTTTGAGTCCACCGCATTGGCGATGGCCTCAACCCAAAGTCCGTTCACCCGGACATCTGCCGTGATAAAACCACGACAGTTGGCGACCACCGTGGGGCTAGCGCTTGGTGCTGTTGAGTTCTCAAAGGGCTCTCTCCCAAGGCTCGAAGGCTACGTGGTTGGAAGGATGAGCAAGAGTCGTCGCGGCCGACTCTACACCAACGACGCCGGATGGGGGCTTGATGCTGGTTTTGTGGAGTATGGATTCCGGGTTCCGTTCGGTGGGATCCAGGTTTTCATCGAAAAGGTTGATGGATCTACACCCGGGCCGGACGTCTGCACCGACATCGTCGAGCCGGCTCGGCGTCTCCAATCTACGCGTGTTATGCAGTCTGCCCATGCCCGTCTGGATCAAAAGCACGTTCTCGTGGGCTTCACTCAAGGCATGGACCGAGAAGCATCCGAGTGATAGGGAACTCTCGTTTGCTCAGAAGATGAGTCCTCCAGTGGGGAGACAAAATCAGTGTATCGGCTCAGCAACGGTGGCCTTGGGGGCTACTACGACAACTATTCTGAGGTAGAGGGCATTGAGACGGATGCTCTGAGCCCCCCGGTTCACGTGGCGGTGTTCATGGAAGGATCGGCTTCAGCCGCCGGTGACACGGCCGCGGGAGCTGCCGCAGAAGGTGATAGTCCGCCGTCGCCAGCTCGGGTTCTAGTGGAATTGATGGACGAACTCACGGCTCTCATGGCCATAGAGGTAACCCAGGGTAATCAAGCAGCTAGGAATCTAGAGGTGGCACGGATCAAGGGCCGGATGGCAGAGGAACGGCAAAGGATGGCCGAGCTGAAAGCCCAGATGGAGGAAGAAGCGGAGCGTATCAAGGCAGACGCTTTCCGACTGAAGCTAGAGCAGAGGTCAGCGGCCGCGGTGCACCGGAGGAGGCATCAATCCCGTCTACCAGAACGTTATGAAGCGAGGAACCTTTTTAACACCCCTGGTGCGGGGCGGGTTGCGGGTGTGCTGGAGAGCCGCCCGACGGAGCGCCCGGCAACTCATCCACCCCAGCATAACCAAATCTCACCTAGGGCTTTTCCAACACTAGCGGGTCATTATTCTAACCCGGCTGAGAACATGATGGCAGCGGCCGCCCGGCTTGAGACGATCCCCATCCCATATGAGGCACCCTTTGCGAAGGAGGTGCAGAACGCCATTGGATATTTACAGACGGCCATGGCCCCGCAAGAGAAGTATACTCATAGCCGGAGCCGGGTTCACTCCACCCCCCTCCCCAGTCGAAGTTTCAGCCGGCGTTATGAGTCGCCGGCGTGTTCCAGCAGTCAACCGCGCCGCGGACCACCGGAGAACAATAGGGCAGCTCTAGATGCACAAGCCGTCATGGACCAGGCGGGAGACAGGCGAGAGGCGGAGATAGCTGCAGCCCGTCCAGGGTCGGCGCTTTCAGTGTCAATGGGAGTAGTTAGTACCAGAGCCGTAGGGGTGCCATGTTTAACTTCGGCTCTGAGGAGTGAACGGCTGCCAAAAGACTTTAAGGGGCCTCGAAAGGTTCCGAATTACACAGCTGATCTACCCCCGGAGGCGTGGGTTGAAAGTTATAAACTGGCCATGGAGATGCTAGATGTCAGTGAGGCGGTATGCGCAAAATACTTCATCATGATGCTTGAGGGTCGGCCCGCACATGGCTGAAAGGTCTGCCGCCTAACACGATAAGCTCATGGGCGGAGCTGAGAGCAAAGTTTATTAAGAATTTCCAGGGGACCTATAAGCGGCCTATGACTATTGTTGATCTGGACCACTGCGTTCAATAGGAGAATGAGTCGGCCCATCATAGGGTCCGGCGGGTGTCGACCATTATTCACTCTTCAGAGCAGATCACAGCGGCTCAAGCGATGCTTATCTTGGAGAAGAATTGTCATTTTGTTCCATTGAAGCAGAAGCTCGGCCGGCTCAAGTGCACGTGTCAGGATATGGGAGAGCTCATGACGGCCTTGACGAAGTATGCCAACTCAGATAACACCAAGGATCCGGGTTCGGATGATGAGAAAGCCAAACAAGGGAAGAAAAACAATCAAGGAAAAGGATTTGTGAACAATGGGAATCAGAATAAGCGGAAGAGCGCTGATGGCGGATCCGAGTTAGTGGCAAATACCAACACAAGACAGAATCATCCCAAGGGGGGTGTTAAATTCAGGCCAAGGAACAGGGGCCCTTTTAATTTAGAGGAGGCGCTTAGGAAGCCTTGTTCGGAGCACAACATGCCTGACAAGCCGGCGTTGCATGCATGGGGTGATTGCTTTATCATGCAGATGATACCAAGGCAGTAGATTTCAATCCGGGTGACTCATCCAAGCAGTTCATCATTGGGGCTCACATGGATCCCAAATAGGAAAGCACGCTCATCGAATTCATCCATGAGAATCGGGACATCTTTGCATGGAAACCTTCTGACATGCCGGGTGTATCGAGAGAGTTCGCTGAGCACAATCTTAATGTGGATCCAAAGTTTGAGTCGATCAAACAGTTTCTACGATGGCTTAACGAAGAGAAACGTAAAGCTATTGGGGAAGAAGTTGCTCGGCTCTTGGCCGCAGGTTTTATAGTGGAAGTTTTTCACCCGGAGTGGTTGGCTAACCCGGTGCTAGTACATGGCACATGGCGTATGTGCATAGGTTACACAGACCTTAACAAGGCTTGCCCGGCTGACCCTTTTGCGCTCCCTCGTATCGATCAAATTATTGATGCAACAGCCGAATGCGAAAGTTTATGCTTCCTGGATGCTTATTCAGGGTATCATCAGATCAAGATGGCAACGAAAGATTAGGAGAATACATCGTTTATTACACCTTTTGGGGAGTTCTGCTACGTCTCCATGCCTTTCGGGCTCAAGTGTGCCACGCGACTTACCAACGTTGTGTGCAAAATTGCCTCCACAGTCAGATTGGCCGAAATGTCCATGCTTACCTAGACGACATCGTGGTTAAGTCCAGAAAGAAGGAAACTCTTTTAGATGATTTGAAAGAAACCTTTGACAATCTCCGGGTCTACAAGATGATGCTTAACCCGACGAAGTGTGTTTTTGGTGTTCCAGCAGGAAAGCTTTTGGGTTTCTTGGTCTCTGAGCGGGGCATCGAGGCTAACCTAGATAAGATTAAGGCCATCACTTCTTTGGGTGAACCGACGTGCATTAATGACGTTTAGCGCCTTGCAGGACGGATTGATGCGTTGAGCCACTTCATAAGCCGGCTTGGGGAGAAAGCTATTCCCTTATATCGGATGATGAAGAAGACAGACATGTTTAAATGGAGCGCAGCAGCGGTCGAAGCATTTGAAGCTCTTAAAAACAGTTGACTGAGCCGCCAGTGTTAGCTGCTCTGGTTGAGAAAGAGCCTTTGCTCCTTTATGTGGTGGCTAACAGCAGAGCTGTCAGTGTAGCAATTGTGGTTGAGCGCAAGGAGGCAGGTTTATTACATTAGTGAAGTTTTGCAAGAGTCTAAACAGAGGTATCCGCATTGGCAGAAGTTAGTATACGGAGTTTTCATGGCCAATCGCAAGTTGAAACATTACTTTTTGGGGCACCAAATAACAGTGGTCAGTTCTGCCCCATTGGGGGATATCATTCAAAATAGAGAGGCTACAGGGAGGATTGCCAAGTGGGCCTTAGAGCTGAGTCCTCTTGGCGTCAAGTATGTTCCTCGTACAGCAATTAAGTCTCAAGCTTTGGTGGATTTCATAAATGATTGGACTGAATGTCAAGCCCCTGAAGAGAAGCCGAATAACACGTATTGCACTATACACTTTGATGGATCCAAACAGCTAGAAGGGTCCGGGGCAGGAGTTGTTCTCACCTCCCCCAAGGGTGATAAGTTTTGTTATGTGCTCTGGTTAATGTTCCCTTGTACTAATAATGCAACTGAGTATGAAGCACTGCTCCATGGTCTCAGAGTCGCTAAAGAAATGAATTTAAGCCGGGTCAGGTGTTTACGCGACTTAGATCTGGTGGCTCAGCAAGTTTTAGGCACTTGGGACACCAAGGATCCACGGATGGCGGCTTATCGACAGGCGGTTGATATCATTGCCGGTCACTTCAAGGGGTACCAGGTGGATCACATTGATCGTCGTAGGAATGAGGCGGCTGATGCCTTATCACGGTTAGGTTCTCAACGAAAGCCGATACCACCTAATGTTTTTCTGGATGTATTGCATCATCCGACTGTCAAGGCACCTTCTGAGGAGGATCTGGCTATTCCTGACCCGGAGGCGGAACTGGTGGCGGCTCTGCATGCTACCCCAGACTGGTGACTATTCCTTATTTGGCGTATCTGACATGTGGCGAGTTGCCTCAAGAGGAGGGTCTGGCTAGGAAGATCACTCGGCATTCTAAGTCTATGACGATTGTCAATGGTGAGTTACATAAGTGTAGTGTGACGGGTGTCTTTCAGCGCTGCGTCTCACCAGAGGAGGGCCGACAAATATTGAGTGAAATTCATGCCGGCGACTGTGGGCATCACGCCGGGTCAAAATCTTTGGTGGCTAAAGCTCTTCGACATGGGTTTTTCTGGCTGACGGCTCACAAGGATGCAGAAGACTTAGTCCGTAAGTGTGACGGCTGTCAGCAGTTCGGTTGGCGTGCTCACGTTCCGGCTCAAGAGTTGAGGATGATACCAATCACTTGGCCGTTTGCAGTCTGGGGGCTCGATATGGTAGGACCTTTCAAGCGATCCAAGGATAAGAAAACGCACCTTCTGGTGGCGGTTGATAAATTTACTAAGTGGGTAGAGGCAGAGCCGGTCGGTAAATGTGACGCAGCTATGGCGGTTCAGTTTATTAAGAAGCTGATTTATCGCTTTGGTTACCCACACAGTATTATTACAGACAATGGAACAAATTTATCCAAAGGAGCTATGAAAACGTTCTATGAGAAGGAGCATATCCGGCTTGATGTTTCAGCCATGGCACATCCACAGTCTAATGGTCAGGCAGAGCGAGCCAATCAGGAACTTTTAAGAGGTGTCAAGCCACGGCTCATGGTTCCTTTGAAACGGACACCCGGATGTTGGGTTGAGGAGTTGCATTCCGTCTTATGGAGCATCAGAACTACACCTAACAGATCTACAGGTTTTACACCTTTCTTCATGGTGTACGGTGCTGAGGCGGTTCTACCCAGTGAAATCCGGCACGACTCACCAAGGGTGGCGGCTTATGTTGAGACGGACAATGAGGTAGCCCGCCAAGATGCGTTGGACGCCTTGGATGAAGCACGAGAGTTAGCAGCAGCCAGGTCGGCAATTTATCAACAAGACCTACGACGCTATCATAGCCGCAGGGTAAAGACCCGGACGTTCCAGGAAGGTGACCTGGTGCTCCGGCTGATTCAAGACCAATCTGGAATGCATAAGTTATCTCCACCATGGGAGGGGCCTTTTGTGGTCAGCAGGAACCTTAACAATGGGTCATATTACCTCATTGATGTCAGAGATGAGTCGGAAACCGCGGGTCAAGAGACGTTGCGGCCCTGGAATATCGCACATCTGCGACCATACTTTACTTAGCAGGGGTTGAAAGCCGTTATCATTGTATATATCATGTTCACAGGAGTAAAAGCTAGCATCCCCACACAAGACTAGGGCCTCTGCTCTTATGTATACCTTTGTACAATCCAGATACAATTTTCCGGCTCAAAAAATTTGAGTTGAAGTGGTTTGTTCGCCGTCAAAATGGCCAGTCTACCCTCCGGCTTTGTGCCCTATCAAGCGTTGTGGCAAGGAGGCTTCTTGCCTTCGGGTCTAGCTTACTTCTCCCTTGCATAGCCGGCGATATGTCCAATTAAGCACTGTTGCAAAGAGGCTTCTTGCCTTCGGGTATAGCTTACATCTACTTTGCACAACCAGCTGTCATTAAACTGTTGCAAGGAGGCTTCTTGCCTCCGGGTATACCTTACTTCTCCCTTGCATAGTTGGCTTTATGCCTAGTTTGGTTACATTAAGCGATGTTGTTGATGGAGGCTTCTTACCTTTGGTATAGCTTACAGTACCCTAAGACAACAACGTGTACACCAAATTCCAGTTGCTTATCAACTACGGCCATCGAAGGGGGCTTCTTACCAACGGGTATCGCTTATCTCACCCTAATGGCCGGCTTTATGCCACTTCCGGTTACTTATTAACCGTGGTTGTCGAAGGGGGCTTCTTACCGAACAACCGGCATTTATGCCAAAATTCAGTTGCTTATCTCACCCTAACAACAGGCGTTTACGCCAAAATTCAGTTGCTTATCAACTGTAGCTGTTGAAAGAGGCTTCTTGCCTTCGGGTATAGCTTACTTCTCCTTTCAAACAGCCGGCTTTATGCCGTCTCAAGCTAATTATTAGCCACGGTTGTCGATGGAGGCTTCTTGCGTTGGGGTATAGCTTACATCTCCCATCGACAGCCAGTGTTTAATGTGCTCTTACCAGTCAATCTTGCTTAGAGACCCTGAGCCGGTTCAAGAAATTGACGGCCAATCTCGCTTAGAGACCCTGAGCCGGTTCAAGAAATTGACGGCCAATCTCGCTTAGAGACCCTGAGCCGGTTCAAGAAATTGACGACCAATCTTGACAGAGACCCTGAACTAGTATGAATTTAACCGTTCGAATCCATGCAGAAGAGCCGTCATATGAATTTTTTGAGGAAGGAAAGATCATCATCGCGTATTGTATCATGCTGGCTTATCAAAGACGGGTCAGAGCAACGCAATTACATGTCGCGGGTTGTCGCAGGAGGAACTACCTGGCACTTGGGGGCTACGCAGCCGCAATTCTCCTCAAAAGTTCCGGCTCATCAATAGCCGCAGTTGTCGATAGAGGCTTCTTACCATCAGGTATAGCTTACGTTATCCTAAAGACAACCGGCTCTTTAATGACTTCGTCCGATGAGAGGCGGAGCCATGTTGCTTCGGTCGACAAAATTTAAGGTTTCAAAGATATTGTCCGGCTCTAATATTCTGGAGAAAGGAATGGCGTCTTAAAAGATAGACACCCCTCATCAGAAAATCTCAAAAGTATATCCCTGAAGAGCCAGCAACACATTAAAACACAAAGAGGTGCAAATATATACGGCCACCAAGTGGCAGAGTCATGTTGACTCTATTACAAAAAATACTCTCAGAAGGAGCAAAAGCATTGTCAACTGCCCACAGCGGGTCATTACATAAGTCTGTGCTCAGAAAGGCTAAAAGAATACAATTCAGTTATTGGCTGGCTCATCCTGCTCCGGGTCTTCTGCTGGCTTTATCTGAAGATTGCCCAAGTCCCAATTACAGTCAGCCAGAGCAGCAAATGACCCTTCAAGGAATGGAGACGTGTCAAGCTCACAAGGAAAGAGATCCTTACTACGGGCGGGTGTTAGATCTTTCCACTCGTAGAGAGGCCCGCGGATTCTCTTCTCCTCTGCGTCATAAGCCGCCTGATAGGTGCTCAAGTCAGCTTCATCTGCCAGAACAGAGGCCAGATAGCGCGACTCTTTGACACACAGGGTATAATCTTCTTCGGTAAATTCTGAGCCGTCATCTCTTTTAGACGGGTAGCCATCCATCATTTCAGCCAGCGTTAGCTCGGGGGCGAAGGCAAGAGCCCGGTTCCATCCAGCAACGGCTCCTTGGCGGAAGGCGGACTTCTTGAGCTCTTCAATCTACTTTGGCATTATAGAGAAGAGTTCCAAGACCCCTTTCAGAGCAGTGGGGATCTTCTCCTTGTATTGCACGCTCTTGATCGTGAAGATGGCGCCATAGTATAACTGTTCCGCAAAAGTATAAATGGCCTTTAGTGGCAGAAGGCTATCAGAAGCCAACTACCGGCTCTTGGGACCTGGATAAGTCGGATGAAATTAATGAGTCGCTAGTTTTTTCACTAGCAATGCTAAACAGTACAAAGTAAACAAGAAAGCTTACCAAATAGGGCGGCTGACATCTCCGCAATGTGCTGTTTCAGACCTTGAAGTTCCTCCGCCACAGTTGTAAGCCGCTGCTCAGCGTCGTCCGCCCGTTTGGTTAAAGCGGCCTTTTCAGATTCAGCTGTCTCTTTTAAAGAGGTAAGCTCAGCGGTGACATTGGCCAGTTCCTCGGAGAGAAGCTGGCATTTTTCATCAGCGATACTTCGGGCTTCTTGCTGAGCCGCCAGGTTGGCCCTTAGATCCGTCAACTGAGACCCGGCTTCATTCAAAGCTTCCTATAATACATCAAAATACAGGATAAGCCGCCAAAATGCAAGATGAGTGTTAAAAGCAAATACAAGTCTCAAACAGATTGCAAGCAATATATTTGACACTTGGGGGCTAATGTATATTTGATCTTTCAAGTATGCAGTTCCGGTTCATCTCCTTCGAGGGTAATCCGGAACATGGGGGCTACACTATGGCTCTTCAATGTATTAATAATGGAAGCACCGACTCAACTTGATCAAGTTTGAGCCAGCCCTTGGGGGCTACGATTAGATCTTCAAGTTGTCTACATTACAGGCCCAGCTCAAATATAATCTGAGACGGCCCTTGGGGGCTATGATTGGCGGTTTACTTTATTTGCAGTACAAAGCTAAAGCAATTTTAAAGGAATTTGACATAACAATATCTGCAGAGGTCACAGAAAGACCCGTCTCAACGATTCAGTAAGTTAAGCCAGCTCTTGGGGGCTAAGTAAAGATATAGTAAGAAGGAAAAGTACAAAGCTAAAGCAATTTTAAAGGAATTTGACATAACAATATCTGCAGAGGTCACAGAAAGACCCGTCTCAATGATTCAGTATGTTAAGCCAGCTCTTGGGGGCTAAGTAAAGATATAGTAAGAAGGAAAATTACCTCATATTTTGTTTTCATTGAAGAGATCAACCGAAGTTCCAAATCCCGGCTGGTGGTAACCCGGTTTATGTACCCAGCGGGTAGCTCTTCAATGGTCATCTTCTCGCATGAAGAATCGAAGTTCAGTTTCTTCGAGGCTTCAGCCGGCTCTATATGTTTGGTGAACACATGAGCCGGAGGCGTTTGATGACCAGACCTGGTGATAACAACATCCGGAGGTCAGGGGTCTTGGCAGGAGTCACTGGCTTGGAAGGAGCCATTGGAGGGCTCTCCATGATGACATCTTCAGCGGCCGGCTCTGTGGAGGCAGCCGGCGGGTTTTCTTCTGGTTGAGTTTCCTCTGGTTATTCGGGCTCCGGTTCTTTGATAACTGGGCCGGAGGAGGGCTTGTTGGTCTTGCGACGTTTAGCTTGAGCACTGAAAAAAGAAAGATTAGTAGTTGAAGATATTGCTGCCATAGTAACAGCCGGATACCCAGATATCATAGTAAGGAATGCTTACAGCGGGTTAATCTTGGGTGGTGGTATAATTGACTCTGAAGAGTCGCCAGAGGAAGAAGATTTCTACAAAAATAAAATAGAAAGGTGAAGAGAGTATCAAGTTTACAAAGGAAAGACAAAGGAAAAGAAGAGGTTTAGACCTCGACGGGGCGCTTCTTCGGAGCTGGAGAGTTTGGCAACCCGGACATGAGCTCGGTAGAGCCTGTGGTTCGAGTCTGTCGATGCTCAATTTGCTGTTGCTTTTTTAAGAGAAAATCGGCAGCCAGATAAGCAAGAGGGTGAGAAAGAGGAACTTTTCTGATAACCCGCCGCGGCTTTCGGGGGACGAAACATTCTGAGCCGGAGGAAAAGTAATTTACCTCAGGAGCATTGACTGCGAGTAAAGTAAGTGTTAAAATAGGAAAGTAAAAGATCAAGCAAGACAGTTGAAACTTTACCTCTGAGCTGGATGATGGTGGCGGGTCAAACAAATTATCTTGCGGAGCATGTTTTTTAGCCTTCTTAGTTGGGACCTTCTTCCTGGATTTCTTCGGAGGGCAACATATTCCCTCTTCCAGAAGTTTGATTCGGCCTATAAGAATGACCCGGAGAGTGAATATCAAATTAGCAAAGTGCAAACAACGTCTAAGAAATTAAACTTACATCGGGAGCCGGATTGTTGGCACTAAAAGGTGCCAGGCCAATTTCGCTACATGATCCGGAAGCTTCATGGACAAGGCTCCGGATGGCGAGGGTAATGTCATTCTCTGTCAATGTGGATCGACTGAAGCATAATGAGCTATCATACTTGCCTTTATATTCACACATGAGTCGGCTTCTATGGCTCAAAGGCATAATCCACCACGAAATCCAGCAACGGATGAGGTCCATCCCGATTAAGCCGTTGGCCATGAGAGCCTTGATTTTGGCATGGGCCAGCTCATATCTTGCGCGTTCTGAAGCTGATAGCCGGCCAGGAAGCTCTGATGTTGTTGTGAGCCGGGAAGGACAATAACTCGGGAAAGGATGCTCGTTCTCACGAGAGGTGTCCTTGCAATAGAACCAGGTCCTGTTCCAGTCCTTGTGGGTGACTTGGCATCTGTGTAGCTGGAAAGATGATATCTCTACGCCGTTGGATGGATATGCCTCCAAGTTCTAGGCTCGGGCTGGCTTTCACTTCAGTTTGCCGGTTAGCATAAAAGAACTCCCGAAAGAACCCCACAGACGGCTTGATTTGAAGGTAAGCTTCACAGAGCACTTGGAAATTTCATATGTTTGAGACGGAATTGGGGGCCAAGTCTTGCGGGTGAAGCTTATAACAGTGAAGGACGTCCCGAAAGAATTTTGAGCCGGGAGGCACGAACTCTCGTTCAATATGGTTAGAGAAAACCACCACTTCACATTCTTGAGGTTTGGGCCGCGTCTCATCACCTGGGACTCGCCAGCTAATGACTTCCTTAGGAGGAAGAGTACCCGCGTGAACAAAATCCGACAAAAAGTCCTCCGTGATGCACGACCCAACCCAGTTGCATGAGTTGGACGCACGAGACATGTTGGCGGCTTAAGTGCTATGCAAGATAAAAGGCGCGATGAGTCGAAGTGCAAGCAAATATTTTTGACGGCTTAAAAGTTTAAGGGCTCTACGGATAAAGCAGAAGACCCGGCTGATAAGAGCCGGAGAAGCTTGGCGACTCAACAGGGAAAGGGAAGATCGAAAAATCGGCTAAGTCCTAAAAATAGATTCCGCAAGATGTTACTATATCTATGGATCTACAAAAGCAGACAAAATATATTTTCTTCTGACCTAGAGATGAAGAGCGGAGGAAAAAGAAACGAATTGGGGCCATTGTGGCCCGTGAATTACACGCGACCGGCCCGCGTGTGGCGGCGGTGCAAGAGCGCATTCTAAAGGCGTTAGCGGCGTCGAGATACAGTGGAGATGGCGGTATCGGAGCCCGAACGGTGGCGGCGGAGCGCCGGTGAAAACCTTACTACGGCAGCGGCAATCTCGGGAGCAGGAAAGCTTGCCAGAGATGGCACGGTAGAGGCGGACGGATCTCTAGTACGTTCAGGGTGATGCAGCGTCCAAGGTTGGGGACGACGTTCGGACGGCACCGGAACAAAGCTCGAAGACGCTAGGGCGGCGACGGGAAGAAGACGAAGAAGCAGATGCACGAGCTAGAGAATGGGAAACTCCGACCTGCACGGGTCATATTTAAAAGGGGGTTCAGGAAGGCGCGAAAATCCAGGCGATGATACCGTTTGACCGAGGCGGACGCCTCGATTCTTGGGATGACAGTTAAAGTGAAAGATTTGGTGACACGTCAGCAGATCTCATGACGTCATGCCGGGTCATTTCCGGGCCACTCGCCAAAAGTGGAAGAGAAGGATGAAGTGAGCAAGCTCAATTCAACTTGGGGCCTAATGTTGGGGATATGACCCGCCGAAGAGGCTCCGGGTCATGTTATTGGCTCGTGAAACGGCCCAAAGGTGAACCGTAAGATTAAGTGGCCCAAGATGATAGGTGGCTCACGGTGTGGGCCGTACGACGGCCCGGACTGAGAAGACCCAGGCGTGCAAGCCGACCGAAAGACGTCTTGGACAAGAAGATAGAGAGAGACTCGGTTAGCAATTGTAACGACCCGGATGTCCCGACCTCTTATATAAAGGCAGACCCGGGGCGACTTAGAGGGCAGGCAATCGAGAACTAGGTCAAGCTTTTAGCTCCTTGTAATCGATACGCAAGCAATACAAACACAAGCAGGAATTAGGCTATTACCTCGATTCGAGGGGCCGAACGTGGGTAAATCCGTGTCTTTCGTCCCGACTAACCCCTTTGAGTCCACCCCACTGGCGATGGCCTCGAACCAAAGTCCATTCACCCGAACATCTGCCGTGATAAAACCACGACACACAGGGACTCAGCAATCTCATTTCCAAGGGTATCAAGACTATTAAAGCTTAATAGGTGAGGTATGGCAAAGTGGTGAGGCTGCAGCAAGCGACTAAGCATTTATTTGAGTGGCTAACTTACGAATACAGAAATTAATATATGGTGGTCTACGCATAACATACGTGAACTAGTAATGATCACTAATTGATCCTGAACACCTACTTACGTAAATCATAACCCCACCATGTTCTCTTTCGGATAAGGACTCACGAGAAGAGACAGTCACGATTATGCACACAGTTGGTGTATTTTATTAGAGTTTATTTCAGGTTTGCTATGACCGGGTGTTAAACAAAGTACCCAAGTTTGCCACATAACCGCGGGCACGGCTTCTCGAAAAGATTTAACCCTGCAGGGGTGCTCCAACTCATCCATCACAAATTAACCACACTCAGTGGGAATAACCTCAACCACGGATCTCGTGACCATCCTAGGAAATTCCAAAGGAAATCCAACACCTCGAGATAGACCGAAGAAGATCAGAATTCCTCACTCAGGACGTTCGAGAAAGGTAAAACAAATCCAGCAAGACCGTCCGGCGTGTCGACGAACCTGATAGGAGTCGCGTATCTCGTTCTCAGGACACAACCAGATGAGCATAGCGTATAGTGGCCTGATAGAAATCTCCAGAGTTGCCCTGGGTTGGCCCCGCACATGACTCTAGTGTGGACCAACACTCATGAGGAGCACTGGCCCGGGTTGTTGATTAATTATCCATGGGGTCCGGAAAATCACCTATGCAAGTTCATTAATTATTAGGCAAATGTAGTACTAATGTTGGGACTTGCCAGACAAGCTTTATTCTCACCCGAAAATCAAGGGGGTCCCCATAACAACCCCGAGCATGTTAGGAGCGCTCAATTATGGAACATAACACCGGTTCACAAGTAACTTGGGCGGCAAGAGCGGAACAAATCACCTAGCAAAAGGCCAAGCCTTCCAACCTTTACCAAGTATATATGTGCATTAAATCAAATAGCAACAATATTGTGATATAACAAAAAATGTCCATGTTGGCACATGGAAGCACCTGCACCTGCAACTAGAAATGCTATAAGAAGGGCTGAGCAAGCAGTAACATAGCCAAACAAAGGTTTGCTGGGATGTGGAGGGGTTAGAGGCTTTTCATGGCAATGTTGGGAGGCTTATCAAACAAGTGGTAGGTGACGCGACATACCGAAATAAGACGAGACAACTATCGTGGTAATGATAGTAATGGTATCCAAGGAAATGAGTCATCTTGCCTGAGATCCCACTCGGAAGAAGAACGAGTCCATAAAGAAGACGAGCCAACGTAGTCGAACGAATCCTCACACTCCGAACACTTTTGGAACTCTATCAAGAAGAAGCAATCCAAAACAAACAATCAACACAAGATACACCACAACATATGCAAATACGATGCACGAATAAATATGATGCATGTCCAGTTTAATATGCAAGGCACGACAATTCACATCAAACAATTCTACACATTAAAGTGAAGCTCAATATGCAACGAGTTGCATATTGACGAAACTCCACGTTCAAATATTTTGTTCACTCTTGTTAGGTACATGACAATATTAAATGTTGTTAAACGTGGTAAGAGGTGAAGCATAAGTAAACTAACTATCTAGACATCTTAAATGAGGTCGGAAACAACTTATAGCATTTTCGGTATGACCTCATATGTTAATTTCGAATTTCGTCCAGATCTGAACTAATCTTATTTCACATTTTTTAAACAACAGAATAAAGTAAACCATGCAATTCTACACGTCATTCTAGTCAATTTACATATATAGAACACCTCAAATGGAGCTACGGTCTAAATGATATGAGCAACACAAGATGCACATGTCATGAATGCAAATGCATGGAAAATACCATCACAAACAAGTCAATTAATGAATGCAGCAAGTTATTATGATACTAAATGAGATTATAAGCAAGTTCCATATGCAACATGTCCAAAACGGAGCTACGGTTCAACCACAAACACCAAAACAAGGTTTAGTTGAAATCTGCCCAAAACAGCAACTTAGCATCTTGCACGCATGAAAACAACAAGTTACATTATTCTAAAATGCACCAGATAAGCATGGGGCAGTAGCATATAACACACACTTCAATTCATATTCACATATCATAATCAAAACATGCATGGATCACATGGTAGGAAGCTCACAAGGTAGCTACTTGAAAACAGTTTCAGACTTAGTGAAAATAGCAGTTTTTGACAGTGCAGTTTTTATCACGAAGGCATATTGACAGCAGTGAAACTATATGCTACAGGTCATGAAATGGCATGAAACTTAACAGCATGCGAGAGAACAATATCAACTACAAATAACTCCATTACACCTACCACAAAACTGTTTTAGATCACTAGCAAATCACATGGCAAGACAGCAACAAAATATAACAGATTCCAGACTTAGAAATATTTTAGCATCTCTAAACAGCAGCATTTTTATAGCAAGTTCACAACAACAAAACAACACCTAAACATGCATTTGTATGACAAGCCAAATGTCCATGGGCTAGGACACATATCAAAGAACATTTTTCAGGTTGAAAATTAATTCAAAACATGCATGGATTAAATCCCACGAAAATGACAGAAGGGCATCACAGCATAAATGACATGCACACAAAATTCTCAAGTGGCAAAACTAAATGCAAAGATAATTTATATGGAGTTTTCTACCCCGAAAACATATATAATATGAATAGGTTCATGTAGAGAATTAATCACAATTAATTATGCGAGTATTAGGCCTAACACGTTATAGCAAATCATTAATGCAAAATAATGTGCTAACATCATGCCAACAATTTTATCATGCATGAAAATGCGGTGCAAATGAGATGAACATTTTTAATATGTGATTTTACTAATTTCAATGCACGGTTAAATAATTATGATAAGGTAATAATATGACATATATGCAAAATGCAGGAAATGACATGTTAATTATTTCAGGCATGGGTGAAAATGACATATTATTAATCTATGTATTTTTCTAAACATTTTACATGTTGAAATCATTTTGAAACTATGCACGGATAATTATATATCGCTGTTTTTAAATTGCAAAGGCCTAATAAATAAATAAAAATGGCGGGGGGGGCTGCTCACTTGGGCCGACATGGGCCGGCTCGGCAAGGGAGCTGGCGCGCTGGTGGGCCGGGGCGAGGGAGGCAACGGATGCGGCCCACCACGGGCGAGCGATCAACGGGGCGTCGCGCTCCTCCGCTCGATATCTCCCGAGCGGGAGGCCATAGCAGCGTAGGCTGGCAGCAGGAGGCGGCTGGCTTCGGCGGGGAGGGACAAGGTCCGGCGGGGAGATCCGGCGGCGGCGGGCCAGAACGACCGGAGAGGAGAGGAGAGGGAAGGAGAGGGAGAGGGCGGCAGCGCGGCCAGGTCCGGCGACCGGCAGGACTCCGGCGACGGCGGCTGCGACCGGCGACAGCGAGCAACGGGCCGGCTGCGAGAGCCACGGGGATGAAGCGGGAGCACGATCATGGGAGCTCGGGAGCTCGTGGCGGCTTCGCTCAGGCCCAGATGGGCTCGGGCGGGCTCAAATGGGCCTGATCGGGCCCATCGGCTGGAGGAGGGAGAAGGGCTGGTTGACACGGGATTCGAGGTGGAGCTAGGGTTGGCTGCCCAATTAGGAAGGGGGAGGGGTTATTTATAGGTTCGGGGCTAAGGTTTACGGTCTTTGTCTGTTTTTGGACTGTCGGCTGTCGATTAGACGTCCAGAAGCGGAGGGTCGGGGCTACGGTGGCTGTGAAGAGGGGCTAAGTGGGAAAGAGAGGAAAGTGCGACCCGTGACAGGAATTTTAAAACATCGAGAACATCCGATAAATAAACAGATATCCTTGCAGCTACGACTGACCGACGGGGTATCTAACGAACTCAGAACACGACGAAATTCGATGGGTGGTCTACCTACAATATAACAAGACCGCACGCCAAGTTTCGACCCAATCCGAGAATATTTTTGCGCGCACTTAAAAACGGTTTTATTTAAATGATGTCGCGGGCGTGTGCATGTGTGGTTGGTCTCGAAACGGGCAGCGGCAAGAACGGAGAGAACCAGCGACTATGAACGAATGCAAGTTTGAAAACAAGTGACGATGCAATGCAGATGATGCGAATGATGTGAAGATGAATGCAACAACCAAACGAAATATAGTCGAGAACAGAAATAAAAGGGGAATCTTCTGGAATGTTCTGGAGCGTCGGTCCCGGGCTGTGACAACTCTCCTCCACTACACGAGGATCTCGTCCTGAGATCTAGAATGAAAAGGGGAAGAGAAAGAGCAAAAGGTAAAACTTAGTTTCTTCTTGACAAACGAGTGAAAGCAATGAATCTTGAAGGATGCAAAGAGATGACGAATGACATGGGAGCAAGCAAGAATTCACCAAAAATTTCGGCAGCACTTCGGTAGGAAGGAGAGGCAAAATTGATATGAAGGAAAGATATTGAAAGAGACACACTAAACTTTGGTTAGATTAGAATCAAACTTTCATAAGATGGAAGGAACATGAAAATATTTCACAGCACTCCGGTTAAATGAATAAGCAAAGAAACAACATGATCTTGATCAAACTAGATGAGAGTTGAAAGAGCAACACCACAATGCCTCCAGAACAAAAGAACAGAAGATAGATCCTTGGGAAGAAGAGAACTGAAAAGAAATGACAATTCTAGCACCACAAATGGATTAGAAAGCATAGGTTGAATGGAGTTGATGAAGAATTAACAATGAAAGAATAGCTTGTTATGGGCTTATGAAAAACATCTCAAAATTGTGAGGTGACAACCTGCCATAACAGAAATAATTGATTGATTGCTTGAGAGCAACAAGATAAGAAAGACTTCTTTCACCAAGAAGAGGAGGAGAAAACTTGAATCATTTATGAAACCATGATAGCAACAATCCTTAGGAAATGCTTTAGGTGAAATCCAATCCAAGATAACTCCAAAACAAGATGGGTTTATTTATCTTATTCTTGACAATTTATCTTCAAGACTCCTCATAATCAAGAATTTAATAACACCATCTCAAAAGACAAGGAAGAAGGAATCGAACTTTGAAATCCAAGAAAGGAACACTTGAGCACCTCCAACAAGAATCTTGAAGAACACTTGAAAATGAAAGAAATCTTGATGAACCACCATGAAGAACCTTCGGAAGAACTCTGAAACGAAAGGATGATAGACAGAATTGAAGGATGCAAACGACCAATATTGAGGCCTTGCTATGAATTAGATGAAGCTTGGGGACAAGATAGTTGAGAAAAACTAGGAACTCCGAAAAAGAAGGATGACCACTTGGGATAAGGAATTTGATATCATGAACAACTCCGGAAGAAGGATTGAACTCACTTGGATGAAGCAAGAATAAGAATTATGGTATGACTATCCTTCATCAAGTTAAATTGATGACAAACAACGGATTTCACACACCACTTATTCTTGTTGCAAAGAATTAAAGAGAAAGAGAAAGAGATCACAACCTTGAAGAAGTCTTGCACGAGAACACCGGTAAGAATTCAAAACGGAAGAGGATACTACAAATGGATGATATAACATGACAACGAAGAGAGCATGATCCACCTAACAGGAAAACCACAACAAGGCACCGGAAAGACTTAGAAACTAAAGAGGACACAAGAGAATGAAGGGATCAAGATTTGCCTAATAGAAACTGAACAAGGCACCGGAATAACTGAGATACGAACGAAGGAACAACAATTGAGAAGAATTTGAGAACGAAAGCTGAAAGCTGAGAACGAAGAAATCTTTTGAAATGATGGCCTTCGGGAGGATCGAGGAATGAAAACAACTGTGAATGCACCGGATAGATATGGGAGAAATGACTCATGAGCAAAACAATTGAGATGATAGCAACTGCCTGAAACCATGAATCTTTGGAAGAAAGAACAACGATTTAAGAGAAACTCTCCTTCGATCTTCAATGAAGAGAATGATGACGAGAAACAACACCACGAATTACCGAGACACTCCGGAACAATGAACAAAGAAAAGGTTGATCCAAGCATGAAAATGATTTAGAAGCGATCTTCAAGAAGGCATATGACAGAGGAAATTCATTCTGACGTCATATTTGAAGAGAACTTGAGAACATCTCCGGAAAGAATAGAAGAGTCAGGTAGGATCCTGGGAAAAGACCTGTGGGTTATGTGCCCACTCAAAAGAAACCACCGTTGAAACAATTGATTAGAAAGAGAGATTGCACCGGTACAAATTAAGAAGTTAATGATATGAGACCCTTGAAATAATTTAATAGGACAAGAGTGAGAAAGAATGTCTTATGAGATATCTTCAACACTCCGGATAGAATAGAGAGGTATGAATAAACAAGAGGCTTGATAAAGAATTTCCAACATGGGAGAGCAAATAGAGAATGAAAATGATATGATTAACACCAAGAACTTGAATTGAATTCACGAGAAAAGAAAACAAAGATGAATACAAATAAATGATAACTTGATCACTGAGCATCTTCATAAAGAATAACCGGAGAAGAATAGCCACGAGAACAAAGAATGAGGATAGATCTTCAAATCAAACTCTTGAGAATCTCCACAAGAATCACCAGAAACAAGATAGAAGAAAAGATAGCAGGAGCATTACATGAATAGAAAGACACTTGGATGAGAATTAATCATTGAAGAAAAAGGGTGGGAGGGTGGGAAAAAACAAGAAAACTTGGAACAGATGAGACAACTCTAGAACGAAATGAGAATTGATCTTGCAAATATTGGAGATGATAGAATTATCTTGAAGAGAAGCACACCGGTAGGAAAGGATTGATATGATAACTTGATGGAGCACAAGAATTAGCAATCCCACAAAAATATGAGAACACTACTTAGCAAGATATGAGATCACCACTTGACATCGAAGCAACTCGAATTACCATATTCAAAACAAAACGAAGGATGACGCTTACGAAATCAGCTAGAACAAATACATACCCACTATGCACTTGTTGGAAAGATAATCCTAGGTACCTACATGAATTCCCACCTAAGAACTTCCGAAAACTTTCTTGTTTATGCGATTCGGGTTGCGGAATCAGGAACCTGCCCTAGGCAATCAGCTGCAACTGCATCTGCAACCTTCCACACAATAATTCAAGAAATTTCGCAAACTCGTCTAAACTCAAATCCTCGAACTCACAACGATACTAAACCATGGTGGTACCCCGGACGCCTCCCCAGTACTGGGTGACTCTGACCTTATCTCACCACGATAAGTATTGAAGCAATTTCGAACATCCTCCATCTTGAGATACTAAGAAAACTGAATGATAACAATGTGTCAAGAATCCCTCGGAGCTCAACTCCCTGGAAGAAGTCAAGCCAGACAGGAGGCACCAAGACAGAACTCCGTCACATCGACATCATATAGTTTCCAAAATACCTGCGTGATCCTAAAAAAATTTTGAGCGAGAAGAGAAGTAGAATCCAAATTCCTAAGTCAAAATTCCTCACCAGAGCATAGAAGAGGAGTAAAAAGAAACCTATTCTCCGATATAACTAGACTCAAAACAGCTTTTCTCTAGACTCGACTCGGCCAAGTTCGTTCAATCAAGGGGGCTCCTAAGCCGGTACGGGCTCTGATACCAACTTGTCATGCCCAAGATGCGGTCATATCCTTATTTTGGCACGAGGGCCTCGACAGGGATAGAAGCGCATCTCGATGCGTTCGCAAGAATGGATATCATTACAAGTACATGTACAGAAGAGATGAGTATATGGAATTGGCTTACACTCGCCACAAGCTACATCAGAGTCACATCAATACAATAACATACTCAATCATCATAAATAAGAGCAGGGTCTGACTACGGACGAAATCAAATGATAAAATGACATCCACCCTTGCTATCCCAGGCTGCCGCCTGGAACCCATCCAAGATTCATGAAGAAGAAGAAGAAGAGCTCCAAATCAAATAAAGTAACACGCTCATGTCAATCATCACATTACCTATACCTGCAACTATTGTTGTAGTAATCTGTGAGCCACAGGGACTCAGCAATCTCATTTCCAAGGGTATCAAGACTATTAAAACTTAATAGGTGAGGTATGGCTAAGTGGTGAGGCTGCAACAGCGACTAAGCATTTATTTGAGTGGCTAACTTACGAATACAGAAATTAAAGTATGGTGGTCTACGCATAACGGACGTGAACTAGTAATGATCACTAACTGATCCTGAACACCTTCTTACGTCAATCATAACCCCACCATGCTCTCTTTCGGATAAGGACTCATGAGAAGAGACAGTCACGGTTATGCACACAGTTGGTGTATTTTATTAGAGGTTACTTCAAGTTTGCTCTGACCGGGTGTTAAACAAAGTATCCAAGTTTGCCACATAACCGCGGGCACGACTTCTCGAAAAGATTTAACCCTGCAGGGGTGCTCCAACTCATCCATCACAAATTAACCACACTCAGCGGGAATAACCTCAACCATGGATCTCATGACCATCCTAGGCAATTCCAAAGGAAATCCAACACCTCGAGATAGCCCGAAGAAGATCAGAATTCCACACTCAAGACGTTCGAGAAAGGTAAAACAAATCCAGCAAGGCTGCCCGACGTGTCGACGAACCCGATAGGAGCCGCGTATCTCGTTCTCAGGACACGACCAGATGAGCACAGCGTACAGTGGCCTGATAGAAATCTCCCGAGTTGCCCTGGGTTGACCCCGCACACGACTCTAGTTTGGAGCAATACTCATGAGGAGCACTAGCCCGGGTTGTTGATTAATTATCCACGGGGCCTTGAAAATCCTTTATGCAAGTTCATTAATTATTAGGCAAATGTAGTACCAATGTTGGGCCTTGCGAGACAAGATTTATTCTCACCCAAAAATCAAGGGGGTCCCCATAACAACCCCGAGCATGTTAGGAGCACTCAGTTATGGAACATAACACCGGTTCACAAGTAACTAGGGTGGCAAGAGCGGAACAAATTACCGAGCAAAAGGCCAAGCCTTTCAACCTATACCAGCTACATATGTGCATTAAATTAAATAGCAGCAATATTGTGATATAAAAAAAGAATGTCCATGTTGGCACATGGAAGCAACTGCACCTGCAACTAGAAACGCTATAAGAAGGGCTGAGCAAGCAGTAATATAGCCAAACAAAGGTTTGCTGGGGTGCGGAGGGGTTAGAGGCTTTTCATGGCAATGTTGGGAGGCTTATCAAACAAGTGGTAGGTGGCGCGACATAGCGATATTAGACGAGACAACTAGCATGGCAATGATAGTAATGGTATCCAAGGAAATGAGTCATCTTGCCTGAGATCCCGCTCGGAAGAAGAACGAGTCCATGAAGAAGACGAGCCAACGTAGTCGAACGAATCCTCACACTCCGAACGCTTTCGGAACTCTATCGAGAAGAAGCAATCCGAAACAAAAAATCAACGCAAGATACACAACAACATATGCGAACACGATGCACAAACAAAAATGATGCATGTCCGGTTTAATATGCAAGGCACGACAATTAACATCAAACAATTCTACACATTAAAGTGAAGCTCAATATGCAACGAGTTGCATATTGATGAAACTGCACGTTCGAATATTTACTTCACTCTTGGTAGGTACATGACAATATTAAATGTTGTTAAACGTGGTAAGAGGTGAAGCATAAGTAAACTAACTATCTAGGCATCTTAAATGAGGTCGGAAACAACTTATAGCATTTCCGGTATGACCTCATATGTTAATTTCGAATTTTGTCCAGATCTGAACTAATCATATTTTACCTTTGTTAAACAACAGAATAAAGTAAACCATGCAATTCTACACGTTATTCTAGTCGATTTACATGTATAGAACACCTCAAACGGAGCTACGGTCTAAAAGATATGAGCAACACAAGATACACATGTCATGAATGCAAATGCATGGAAAATACCATCACAAACAAGTCAATTCATGAATGCAGAAAGTTATTATGATACTACATGAGATTCTAAGAAAGTTTCATATGCAACATGTCCAAAACGGAGCTACGGTTCAACCACAAACATCAAAACAAGGTTTAGTTGAAATCTGCCTAAAACAACAACTTAGCATCTTGCACGCATGAAAACAACAAGTTACATTATTCTAAAATGCACAAGGTAAGCATGGGACAGTAGCATATAACACACACTTCAATTCATCTTCACATATCATTATCAAAACATGCATGGATCACATGGTAGGAAGCTCAGAAGGTAGCTACTTGAAAACAGTTTCAGACTTAGTGAAAATAGCAGTTTTTGACAGTGCAGCTTTTATCACGAAGGCATATTGACAGCAGTGAAACTATATGCTACAGGTCATGAAATGACATGAAATTTAACACCATGCTATAGAACAATATCAACTACAAATAACTCCATTACACCTGCCACAAAAGAGTTCTAGATCACTAGCAAATTACATGGCAAGACAGCAACAAAATATAACAGATTCCAGACTTAGAAATATTTTAGCATCTCTCAACAGCAGCATTTTTATAGCAAGTTCACAACAACAAAACAACACCTAAACATGCATTTGTATGACAAGCCAAATGTCCATGGGCTAGGACACATATCACAGAGCATTTTTCATGTTGAAAATTAATTCAAAACATGCATGGATTAAATCCCACGAAAATGACAGAAGGGCATCACAGCATAAATGACATGCACATAAAATTTTCAAATGGCAAAACTAAATGCACAGATAATTTATATGGAGTTTTCTACCCCGACAACATATATAATATGAATAGGTTCATGTAGAGAATTAATCACAATTAATTATGCGAGTATTAGGGCTAACCACTTTATAGCAAATCATTAATGCAAAATAATGTGCAAACATCATTCCAACAATTTTATCATGCTAGAAAATGCGGTGCAAATGAGATGAACATTTTTAATATGTGATTTTAGTAATTTCAATACACGGTTAAATAATTATGATAAGGTAATAATATGACATATATGCAAAATGCAGGAAATGACATGTTAATTATTTTAGGCATGGGTGAAAATGACATATTATTAATCTATGTATTTTTCTAAACATTTTACATGTTGAAATCATTTTGAAACGGTGCACGGATAATTATATATCGCTGTTTTTAAATTGCAAAGGCCTAATAAATAAATAAAACAAAATGGCGGGGGGGCTGCTCACTTGGGCCGGCATGGGCCGGCTCGGCAGGGGAGCTGACGTGCTGGTGGGCTGGGGCGAGGGAGGCAGCGGACGCGGCCCACCACGGGCGAGCGGTCAACGGGGCGTCGCGCTCCTCCGCTCGATCTCTCCCGAGCAGGAGGCCACGGTAGCGCAGGCTGGCAGCGGGAGGCGGCTGGCTCCGGCGGGGAGGGACGGGGTCTGGCGGGGGAGATCCGGCTGCGTCGGGTCGGATCGACCGGAGGGAGGCCAACGGGAGCTACGGCGGCGGTGGCGACCTGGGAAGAAGAGGGTGGCCGGGGGTGAGAAGGGAGAGGAGAGGAGAGGGAAGGAGAGGGAGAGGGCGGCAGCGCGGCTAGGTCTGGCGACCGGCGGGGCTCCGGCGACAGTGGCTGCGACCGGCGATGGCGAGCAACGGGCCGGCTGTGGGAGCCACGGGGACGAAGCGGGAGCGCGGCCATGGGAGCTTGGGAGCTCACGGCGGCTTCGCTCGGGCCCAGATGGGCTTGGGCGGGCTCAGATGGGCCTGAGCGGGCCCCTCGGCTGGAGGAGGGAGAAGGGCTGGTTGACACATGATTCGAGGTGGAGCTAGGGTTGGCTGCCCAATTAGGAAGGGGGAGGGGTTATTTATAGGTTCGGGGCTAAGGTTTACGGTCTCTGTCCATTTCCAGACTATCGGTTGTCGATTCGACGTCCGGAAGCGGAGGGTCGGGGCTACGGTGGCTGTGAAGAGGAGATAAGTGGGGAAGAGAGGGAAGTCCGACCCGTGACAGGAATTTTAAAACACCGAGAACATCTGATAAATAAACCGATATCCTCGCAGCTATGACTGACCGACGGGGTATCTAACAAACTCAGAACGCGGCGAAATTCGACGGGTGATCTACCTACAATATAACAAGACCTCATGCGAAGTTTCGACCCAATCCGAGAATATTTTTGCGCGCACATAAAAACGGTTTTATTTAAATGATGTCGCGGGCGCGTGCATGTGTGATTGGTCTCGAAACGGGCAGCGACAAGAATGGAGAGAACCGCTATGAATGAATGCAAGTTTGAAAACGAGTGACGATGCAATGCAGATGATGCGAATGATGCGATGATGAATGCAACAACCAAACGTGATACAACCGAGAACAGAAATAAAAGGGGAATCTTCTGGAATCTTCTGGAGCATCGGTCCCGGGCTGTCACACGCAGTTCTGCTTCTTCGAGGACCAACAGACTAAGGATCATCCGTGGAAATGACTTGTGCCTGAGGTTGACTTGCGATCCACACGGTCTCCAGCATAGTCAGCATTAGAGTATCCAACAAGGTGAATATTTGAGCCCTTGGGATACCACAATTGAAGTGTTGGTGTGTGAGCTAAGTATCGAAGAATATGTTTCACAGCCTTATGGTGTGATTCCTTCGGTGTTGCTTGGAATCGAGCACACATGCAAACACTTAGCATTATATCAGGCCTAGATGCACATAGGTACAATAAAGGAGCCAATCATGGAGTAGTATACCTTCTGATCGAAATCTTTACCATTTTCATCGGTACAGAGGTGGCCTTTTGAAGGCATTGGAGTTTTGACGCCTTTGCAATCTTGCATGTCAAATTTCCTCACAACATCTTTGAGGTATTTTTCTTGTGAGATGAAGGTGCCATTGTCTTGCTGACTAATTTGAAGACCTAGGAAGAATTCAACTCTCCCATCATAGAAATTTGATATTCTTCACTCATCATATAGGCAAATTCATCACTGTAACGTTTGTCAGTATAGCCAAAGATAATATCATCTACATATATCTGGCATATGAACAGTTCATTGGCATCAGATTTTGTGAAAAGAGGTTGGTCGAGTGAACCGGGTTTGAAGACTTTCTTCATGAGGAATTCCTTCAGAGTGTCGTACCATGCCCGAGGGGCCTGCTTGAGGCCATAAAGGGCCTTGTTTAGTCTGAAGACTTTGTCAGGATGCTTAGGGTCTTCAATACCTGGGGGTTGAGCAACATATACTTCTTCCTCAAGCTTACGATTGAGGAATGCACTTTTCACATCCATTTGATATAAGATGATATTATGATGGTTAGCGTAAGCCAGTAACATGTGAATAGCCTTGAGTCTAGCAACAGGTGCAATCATTTCATCAAAGTCAATTCCTTCAACCTGTGTATAGCCTTGGGCTACAAGGCGAGCCTTATTCCTCACCATGGGGCCATTTTCATCTTGCTTGTTGCGATAGATCCACTTGGTACCTATGATGTTATGTTTGCGAGGATCTCGTCGCTTGACAAGTTCCCACACGTTGTTGAGCTTGAACTGATGCAATTCCTCTTGCATAGCTTGAATCCACTCGGGCTCCTTGAATGCTTCATCAACTTTGGTGGGCTCTATGATAGAGACAAAGGCAAAGTGCCCACAAAAGTTAGTTAGATGTGAAGCTTTTGAGCATGTGAGAGGACCTGGTGCGTTGATGTCATCGAAGATTTTGTCAATCTGCACTTCATTTGCTACTCTTGGATGAGCAGGTTGATGAGGCTGAGGATTTTCATCAGCACCATTTTCTTCAGGTATATCAGCATGAGAGTTTTCATTTGTTGGAATGATTTCCTCAGTGGGTATGACATCTTTTGTTGCCTTCAGCTTGATGGATTCCTCAGGAGATTGTTCATCTAACACAGAAGGTAGGTGCTCTCTTTGTGAGCCATTAGTTTCATCGAACCGCACATCTACAGTTTCAACCACCTTGTGATGGTAGGTGTTGAAGAATTTGTAGGTGTGCGAGTCCTTTCCATAACCAAGCATAAAACCTTCATGTGCTTTCGGTGCAAACTTAGAACTGTGGTGAGGATCTCTGATCTAGCATTTTGCACCGACTTTGAGATAACTTACATTGGGTTTCTTGCCTATCATGAGCTCATATGGAGTCTTCTTGAGGAATTTGTGAAGATATACCCGGTTGATGATGTGGCATGCAATATCAATTGCTTCAGGCTAGAAGCGATGAGGGGTTTTGTATTCGTCAAGCATGGTGCGAGCCATCTCAACAAGTGTCCTGTTTTTGCGCTCCATGATGCCATTCTGCTGAGGAGTATAAGGGGCAGATAACTCATGAGTAATACCAAGTTCATCAAGATATTCATCAAGATTAGTGTTCTTGAACTTAGTCCCATTGTCACTCCTAATATGCTTGATCTTGACGCCGAAGTTGGTGGAGGCCCTTGAAGCATATCGTCTGAAGACATCCTACACTTCATTTTTGTACAGAATAACATGCACCCATGTGTAATGAGAGTAATCATCAATAATGACAAAGCCATACGAACTTGATGCATTTGTTAGGACGGAGTAATGAGTGGGGCCAAATAGATCCATGTGAAGCAATTCAAAGGGTCGAGTCGTGGTCATGATCGTCTTCGAGGGATGCTTGGATCTGGTCATCTTCCCAGATTCACATGCACCGCAGAGGTGGTCCTTGAGGAATTTGACACCCTCGATGCCAATGACGTGCTTTTTCTTCACGAGTGTGTGCAGGTTCCTCATACCAGCATGTCCAAGTCATCGAAGCCACAACCAGCCTTCTGAAGACTTTGCATGTAAGCAAGTGGCAGGTTGAGGACCTGTAGAGAAATCAACAATATACAAGTCTCCTCTCCTAAAGCCTTCGAAGACTTTGGAATTATTAGATTCCATGATGACAACACAACGATATTTTCCAAATATGACAACCATATCAAGATCACAAAGCATTGAGACAGACATAAGGTTGAACCCAAGGGATTCAACAAGCATCACCTTATCCATGGTTCGGTCCTTTGAGATAGCAACCTTACCAAGTCCCAATACCTTGCTTTTTCCTTTATCTGCATCGGTGATATGCTTCAGAGGAGATGCAGTGAGTGGGAAATTCATTAGTAGATTCTTGTCGCCCGTCATGTGGTTTGTGCATCCACTATCGAGAACCCACTCAGTAGTTTTTAGAGTATCATCCTGCAGATGAATTAGTACAACTTACGAACTCATATGATTCAGAGTGAAGAATATGACATCAATTTCATCAGACATAATTTCATCACATAAGATAGTAAGCAAGTAGAGTGAGGACATGAGAAATGAAGAATTCATTTCATCATGGTTAGCTTGCGTCCTTTCAAGCATTTCTTCAGGTCTCCAGAAACTTCATCAGATGTTCAAATTCATCTAGGGACCTGACCCTGCATAAGATGTCAGTTTGATTTCTTCACCACCCACATCTGGAGGGGTGGCAAAGAGTTCATCATTCTGCGAGCACCATGCGAGAAGGGAGGCATTGAAGCAAGTGTGCTTCGTTTCACAGGGCGAGGATTAGAGTACTCAAATGAATAAGCAGAGAAATTCTTCGAGGACTTCTGAACATAATGGTTTGAAGAATAATACACATATTCATAACTCTTAGGTTTTCCCTGCAAAATAGAGGCATTAGCACGAGAATGATGATTTTGACCATTTGAAGAATTTGGTCCAAGTGAGGACTTTGGTCCATATGAGGAATTTGATCTGGGGTTCCTATTCTTCATGAGTGGTGTCGTGAGGAAATTCACTTGAAGATTTTGTAGGTAGCTCTTGGGAACCCAGGTTTTCTTCATAGGAGAACCGTTCCTGCAGTTAGTTCCAACATATCTAGCAAATACTTCACTTTTCTGATTTTTGAAGAATATGTAATTGGAGGCAAGTGACTCATCAGAGGAATATGAAGTTTCACAAGTAAAGCCAGATAAAGTGGATGGATCTACAGGAGATCCTTTTGCAGCAACCCATGAGGTTTTGGGGTACTGCTCAGGCGTCCAGTAGGATCCATCAGCGTTGAGTTTTCTCAAAAAGGCAATACCCTCTTTCCTGGGGTTCCTGTTCAGTATCTGCTTTTTGAGGACATCGCACAGGGTTTGATGCCCTTTGAGACTTTTGTACATGCCTGTCACATACAATTCCTTCGACCCTGCATTGTCATCAGTGATACTAGTGGTATCCTCAGATGAGGAATTTAAGACCACGGGAATAGTTGAAGAAATTGCAGCAATAGAAGCATTTGAACATTCAGGTGAAGAATTAGTAGTTTCACATTCAATGCATTTCAAACAAGGTGGAATGAAATCTTCCTGAGCGGTACTGATCTGTTGAGCCAGTAAGGAATCATTTTCCCTTTGAAGATCCTCATGTGACACCCTTAGTTTCTCAAGATCTTGCTTTCCTTGAAGAAATTCATAAGAAAGCTTCTCATGATCAGCTAAGAGATTGTTATGATAACTCTGAAGGTTATCATACTTTGTCTAAATACTTTTCAGATCAACAGACAAAGTTTGAGTCCGATCCACTTCATGGTTTAACAGGTCATTGCTTTTGTCTAGCATTTTATGAAGCTTTTCAAGTGCACTTTGTTGCTTAGTGGCAATTTTAACAAGTTTAGCATAGCTAGGTTTCACATATTCATCAGATTCACATTCACTTCATTCAGATGAGGAATGATGTTTGTGTACCTTTGAGCCTTTTGGCATAAAGCAATAAGTCGGAGCATGATCATCGTTGTTGACGTCAGAGTTGTTGGAGTAGTCAAATTCTTCATTGTTAAAGATGGACTTGCTGACGAAAGCAGTAGCGAGAGAAAGGCTAGCGACACCAGATTCTGATTTCTCCTCAGATTCTTCCTCTTCTTCATATTCTTCAGATTCTTCCTCAGAATCCATTTCCTTGTCGATGAATGCTTGAGCCTTTATGGAACCATTCTTATTGTGCTTTGAGGACTTTGCAGATGAAGACTTTGAAGATTTCTTCTTTTTCTTTGAGTCATCAGAACTATCATCCTTGTATTTCTTCTTCTTCTTTGAGTCTTTTCCCAGAGAGGACAGTCAGAGATAAAGTGACCAGGCTTCTTGCAACGATGACAGGTTCTTTTCTTCTAATCTTCTGAGGAATCTGATTTCCTCAAGCCACTTTTTGAAGACTTTCTAAATCCACCTCTTCTTGAGAACTTCTGGAATTTACTCACAAGTATTGCTAGTTCCTGACTTAGTTCTTCAGGATGATCAAGGCTGTTGTCCAAATCTTCTTCTTCAGATGAGTAAATTGCTTTTGCCTTCAGAGCACGAGATCTTCCATAGCTTGGCCCGTAGAGGTCTCTCTTTTCAGCTTGTTGGAATTCATGAGTATTGAGTCTCTCAAGAATATCAGCAGGATCAAGAGCTTTGTAGTCTCCACGTTCTTGAATCATCAAAGCCATAGTATCAAATGAGGAATCGAGTGATCTCATCAGTTTCTTCACTACTTCATGGTCAGTGATATTAGTGGCACCTAGTGCTTGAAGTTCATTGGAGATATCAGTGAGGCGACCAAAGGTTTGCTGAACATTTTCATTGTCAAGCCTCTTGAAGCGGTTGAAGAGATTGTGAAAAACATCAACAGGAGAGTCACGTTGAGTGGAAACACCTTCATTGACTTTGGACAGCCTATCCCAGATAAGCTTAGCAGATTCCAAAGCACTCACTCTGCCATACTGACCTTTGCTCAGATGACCACAGATGATATTCTTCGCTTGAGAATCGAGTTGCTTGAATCTCTTCACATCAGCAGCTGTAACAGTGGGAGTGACAGAGGGCACACCATTTTCCACAACGTACCAGAGATCGTTGTCAATAGCTTCAAGGTGCATACGCATCTTGTTCTTCCAGTAGGGGTAGTCTGTCCCATCGAAGGTAGGACATCCCGCGGAAACCTTGATCATACCTGCAGTCGACATAACTAGAACTCTAGGTGGTTAAACGAAAATCACACAAAGTGAGGGAGTACCTGCTCTGATACCAATTGAAAGTGCGTTATATCGACTAGAGGGGGGTGAATAGGTGATTTTTACAAATTCACCACTTGAGGAATTTCAACTTTGAGGAATTTGAAATGTGATGAATAACTAGCAGCAGAATAAGTACTCAAGTGCATGAGGAACATAGTAACAGCATAGTCTTCATGATGAAATGAAACATGCACAAATAGAGAGTAGCATGATACAGGATAAGAAGTGATGAACAAGGTAACTTGAAGAATTTGAGGTGACGAATTTGTGAAAGTCTTCACTCAAATTCTTCAAACAGTAACAATCAATTTTATCAAGAGGTATATGAGGAATAGAGGGGTTGAGGAAATAGAACCAGATAGCTCGATGAAGACAATGGTTTGATGACCCAGTTCCAACTACTGTGATAGTCGTACGTCTAGTTTGGAGTGGCCGGGTATTTAAGCCAGAGGACACATAGTCCCTGGACACACAGTCCTTACTATATTCTCCTTGAGGTAAGGTCACACAGTTCTCGCCCAACACTCGTGGTAAGTCTTCATGGTAGACTTCCAAAACCCTCAAACTGGTCACCTGGCGATCCACAATTTACTGCTGGATGCTCTAGACCAAGGTCACTTCGTGGTCCCCATTTGACAGCAAGAGCACTAGACCATGACGCCTAATCGTCTAGCGGATGCACAGTCCTCAAAGGTAACAAGCGTCAGTCCCACACATGAATTTATTCAATGATGCTCAATCACTATGGGTTTTGTCATTTGGTTGTGTTTTTTTCTCACTGATGATTTTCTCTCAAAGTCCTCAGAGGATGGGTTACTCTCAAATGACAAGTGTCTGTTCTCTCTCGGAGCAGCCAACCAACTAGTGGTTGTGGGGGGTGGCTATTTATAGCCAGGATGCAACCTGACATGATAAGACATAAATGCCCCCAATGATATGACCGTTATGTGGATAAGAATGATTGGGGACAGCTGGCGCTAAGCACAGCAACGGTCGGAATTTCGAACTGTGAAAGTCCTCAGCTTATCATGTTCCTCACTTGTAGGCAATTCGCACTAGCAAAATCCTAACTCCTCAGTCAGATCAGTTTCCTCAGAGAACTGTCACCGAAGAACTTGTGTGAACCGTAAGAGATTTCCAAAGGCTTCACTCGAAGGATTGTATGGGTTGAGGATTTTGGAGTTGAGCATCAGTTGGAAATTTACCTTACTATTACCTCGGCCCCCTTTAACAGTACGATGTTTCCTATGACTCAAATAAAGGAAATGAAACTAAGAAAAAAAAAGTCTTCACGCTTCATATTCCTCATTCATATCTTCAAGGTCAGACCAACTTCTTCATTTTCAAAGTCTTCACAAAGTCTTCACCAAAGTCTTCACCGAAGTCTTCACTTGAAGACATACATTTTTAGGGGTCGATAATCTCCGAATATATCAAACTCCTCATCGACTTATAGAGCCTATGTACACTCACAAACACATTAGTGCTTAACCTATAAGTCTTCAATACACCAAAATCAATAAGGGGTACTAGATGCACTAACACTAACTCCTTGGTCACATTGCTTAAAAGCTTCTTGTGATAATGTATTATCGAGTGGGAGAGATACCTCTCCGTCATATAGAGTGACAAATCCCCGTCTCGATCCATGCCAACCAAACAGACAACCTTGGAGATACCTGTAGAGTAACTTTATATTCACCCAGTTACGTTGTGACGTTTGATACACACAAGGCATTCCTCTGATTTCACGGAGTTGCATGATCTTGTGGTCATAGGAACAAATACTTGACATGGATAAAGCAGTAGCAATAAACTGACACGATCAGCTGCTATGATTATGGTTGGGTCTTGTCCATCACATCATTCTCCTAATGATTTGATCCCGTTATCAAATGACAACTCATGTCTATGGTCAGGAAACCTTGACCATCTTTGATCAACGAGTTAGTCTACCAGAGGCTCACTAGGGACGTAGTGTTTGTCTATATACTCACACATGTATCAGAGTCTTCATTCAATAAAATTATAGCATGGATAATAAATGATTATGATGATAAAGGAAATATTATAATAATCACTTTTATTATTTTCTTTACGGCATATTTCCAACAGAAGGGTTGGTGATGACGACGGCGAGGATTTCCACTCTCGACAACCCGAAACGGACTCCAGATGTACCCTCCCAGGGAAGAACAGGAGGTGGCGGTGGCTCCGTCTCGTGAAACATGAGGAAAACTTCTCTCTGATTTTTCTCTCTGAAGATGTGAATTTATAGGAGTGGAACTAGCCCGGAGTGAATTTATAGGCACGGCTAGTGGGGGTGGCCGCTTCCTCTTGGCTTGTGGCCCATAGGCAGCCCCCTGTGGTGGTTCTTCGCTCCATAATTCATCATATATTCCCAAAATATTTCACAAAAAAATTCGTTCAATTCTGATAATTTTCATTTTTGCACAAAAATAACAGCAAGGTAGTTCTGCTGAAAACAGGTTCACTTTGGGCTAGTTCCATTCAAATCATGCAAATTAGAGGTCAAACCCAAAGCATAAGTGTTTGGAAAAGTAGATACGTTGGGGACGTATCAAATCCCCCAAGCTTAACTCATTGCTTGTCCTCAAGTAGTTCATTTGATAAACTGAAAGCGATAAAGAAAACTTTTACAAACTCTTTTGTTCTCGTCATTATACACATGCTTAGATAGTGTTCAACTTTTCAACATAAATCATAAATAACCACATCCATGATAACAATCAGAGATCACCTTAACTCTTGGCAATACATAACCAACTAGCAAGCAATATTAAAGTATTTGACATGCCAACAATTTATCAAAAAAATCATGATATAATATGGTGGCATGGTATCTCGCTATCCCTTTTAGAGACCACAAAACATTATAATTCAGGGTAGGAAAGATCCAGTCACGCTAACATCCAACATTATCTAGCCTCAATGCATAAGAATGACAATAGTGCTCTTCAGTCTGGTGCTTTTAGTAAGAGGATGATGCAACAACATAAAAGTAAATAGATATGCCCTTCGCAGAGGGAAGCATTGATTTGCATAGGTTCCACGGCTCAGAGTTTGAAACAGGATTCAAAATATAGTTATTGGGTGGTGCACTTTCTTGTCAATGTTACGACAAAGGTTTTCAATATCTTCCATGCTAAACTCATTATTTGTGGTTCCCAAATAGAATTTAAAGCTTACTCATATTCACCATCCATATACAAATCATGGTTGGCCGAATCCAAAGGTGTTTGTCAACATATCAACTATCCCAAGGAGGTTTTTATAATTAATTTTGATTTTGCAGGACTAGGCATCCTTTTACCAGCCTCTCTCGTGCAATGACGATGAATAAACAACCGTCTTGAGAATAACTCACTTAGCATGGAATATACCAATTGCCTCATCGCTCCATGAGCTGGAGGAGTGCACAAAACAGATGTTTATTTGAATATTAGAGGTGGCACATGCAAATTTACTTGGAACGATAGGCTAATAGCGTATATAGGTAGCTATGGTGGACTCATGTGGAATAATTTGGTTTAAGGGTTTTGGATGCACAAGCAGTATTCCCGCTTCGTATAGATGAAGGCTAGCAACAGATTGACAAGCGACCATCTAGAGAGCGAGAACGGTCAAAAGTATGCATTGTCAATAATTAACATTGGACGTAGCATGATTAGGATATGAACTCTTTCATATTAAAAATCATGACAGTTGCATTGGTTTTTAATCAACTACATGTTTGCACATGGGCCAAGTTGAAAGCACATTTCCTCCCTTGGTGGTTTTGGTAATTAATAACAACATATATATCATTGGACTCATGTTTCCACTAAGCATATTTTAGGAAAAGTCCAATGATGGGATGGCTATAGAGTGTTAGATAAACCCCAAGATGCAAGGAATGGATTGACAAGCTTCAAGCTAGAAGACTCTCTTTTTACTTTGTGAGAAATCTATTTGAGTCCATAGGAAAGCCAATACTATTAGAAGGGGGTAAGGTATTGTTGGTGAACAAATTGATCCACGTAATCAAGTGCTAGCCACCAAAAACACCCACCACCTCTCCCACAAAAATACTCTGTCAAACCCTACTACACAAAATCGGTGCCACCAAGTCTCCCATCTGGCTCTACCGATTTTCTACCCAATACAAAACCCTAGCCAAACCCTAGCATTTCGGTACAACCAAGTGTTGCATCGGTGCAACCGAGTTTTGGTGACCACAATTTGGGTGACTGATTTCATAGAATTAGAATTTCTAAGTTTTGCATTTCGGTCTCACTGAGTTTGGGAACCGCCCTTGGCCACTCGTTTTGGTACCACCGAGATTTCTATATCGGTCTTACTGAGATTCATAAAGTTGCCACATTTTGAACAGATAGGTACAACCGAGTTTTGTTTCATTTTCCCCGAGTTTCTCAATAATGTTGTAATAGTTGGATTTTTGGAGATGCATGTATATACCCCTCCACCACATCCCACTGGCAAGAGAAGCACTTAGAACAGTTCCCCACTTCCTGTATCCAAATTTCTGAGAGAGAACCACCTACCCTTGTGTTGAGATAAAGATCATCCACTCCAACCATATGGATCTTGATTTCTAGTCTCCCCAAGTTGCTTTCCACCCAATCAATCTCTTCTACCAAGGCAAATATTTGAGAGACTGATTGAGTGTTCAGGAGTCTATCATCCTGAAGCACAAGGGCAAGGATTTCATCATCACTATCAAGCCTATTACCTTTTGGAGGGTGGTGCCTCCTAGATTGGTTAGGTGTTGCTTGAGAGCCTCCTACTTCATGTTGTGGAGTTGAACCAAGAAATTTGTACGGGCAAGGAAATTGCCTACTTCATGGAGATCTACCCATAATGAGGCTAGTCCTTTGTGGGCGGAAGCCGTTATGGATAGTCAAGGTTTCTAATTCATGGACCCTTATGGGTGGAGCCCTCCGTGGACTCTCGCAACCGTTACCCTTCGTGGGTTGGAGACCACATAAACGTGGATGTATCATAGCGTCACCTATCGGAACCACAAGAAAAATCTCCCTTTCTACAATCGTGTTTGATCTTCTAACCGTAAACACTATTATATATGATTGTCTTTAATTTCCACCGCTATACTCTTAGACATGCATGTGTAGGGTGTGCTTGACTTTCTATCATTGCTAAAATAATCTCACAAATAAAATTGGGAAAAGTTAGAATTTTTTATTTAGTCAAGTAGTGTAATCACCCCCCCTCTAGACTTACTTTCGATCCTACAAATGGTATCGGAGCATTGGTCTCCATTGCATTGGTTTCACAACTAGGAGAGTGTGGCGTCTAGTGAGGGAAATTATCACCGTAGAGGTCCTTACTTTGATGGTACAAATTTTGCTAGTTGGAAGCATAAAATGAAAATGCATATGCTTGGTCATAACCCCGCCGTTTGGGCTATTGTTCATGTTGTCTTGCAAGGTGAATTCTTTGGTGATGCAAAGTGATGGTGTCCTAGACTAGGGGTTACTCACCATGTCATCTCCCGGCCAGTGGGTCGGGCGAGGCCCCCGGTGATGATTCACTAATGGGACACTTCGGTCAGCCCATGCCGAATACAAGGAGGATTCCACAAGATTTGGCGCACAAGACAAGGACTCCTCTGAACCCTAGGCCTATGGTGCATATATAAACCGAGGCGAGGCTAGTCAATAGATCAATATGTGACATCTCATAATCCCATGGTAGATACATGTACTCTGTACTACCCCATATCAATACAATCAAAAGCAGGACGTAGGGTATTATCTCCTCGAGAGAGCCCGAACCTGGGTAAAATCATGTTTCCATGTTACCATCGCTCCAAGATGCCTAGCTTAGGCCCCTACTACGAGATACGCCGGTTTTGACACTGACATTGGTGCATTCATTGAGAACCTGTTGGGTACTCTCCACAATGGGAATTCAGATAGGCTTCATTGCAATCTACGCGTCAGAACAGAGCTACATCGTCAACGTCGGCATCTTCCTCGCCGGCTTGACTGGTCACCTCGGCTATGCCAAAGACTATGCTCCATGTCGGATCATATAGATCGTACGGGGGGTCTTTATCATGGAGCTCAGGGGCTCAACATCAACATCACCCTCACGCGATCATGGAGTTTTTTTGGACAGAGGATTTGTGTTCGTCATCCGCGCCTCCTCGAGTGTCGTTTTGACGATTGCTTCGGTGGAATTGTGCGGATTTGAGTCTAGAACAACCCTGCAAAATTTCATCGCTTTCCGATGGAGGAATCTCCGGCGATCTGCAATATATCAGAGCCCTATCAAATCTGGACATGAATCTGGATGAGTTTAGGGCAAGGCATCCAATATCTAGCTCGGACTTCCATTGGAAAATCCCACCGTTCATCGGCTGCGGAATTCCTATATGTAGCACCCCTCAAATTTAAGCTCGATCCGACCACTAAAACTCCGAGAAACATCCGATGAGTACAACGAATTTTGGATCTATTTTCTGCGCAAAAACTAATCCAACCAGAGTTCATCTTTTTCATGAACGGGTTGTGAGGCGTTCTTTTTGAAGGAAATTTTCTCATCACCTGGGTCAACCGACCAAGAGTTCAGCATCACGAGGGCAGAATAATCGTCAAGCAAACCTCGTCATCCGTGGGTTGTATGGGTTGGGCGCTCCATTGCTTAATAAAACCAGCATTGACCTCGTCACAAATTCTGACCTGCGTTGGCATCGCCGCGCCGTTACCTTTTCAAGCTAACGTCCACCACGCCGACCTACTTTGACACGTCGGCTGGCATGGGGCTCTAGCGTCACCTTACCGATCTGCTCCGTCACCTCGGCTAGACTGGGGGCTTCGTCATCTCCTCAGCAACCCGCTCCGGAGACTTTAGCGTCACAACCTGACCTACTCCGTCACCTCGGCTAGTCTGGGGCTTCGACATCCCTTCATCAACCTGCTCCGGGGGCTTCAGCTTCACCAGCAGACCTGCTCCATCACCAGTCGACCTGCATGAGACTTCGGCGTATGCCAACCACAGCTTCACCATGTAAACTGGACCGAGGACTTCATCTCGCCACATCGACCATACTACATCGCCACTTGGACAAGCCGAACTCTTGTTCAGGCACCTCGGTGCCCAAGCCACATTCCTTTACTTATTTTCTTCACTTAAATTAAATAATTAGAAGAACTTTTTTTAAATATATTATTACCTTTAGTTGTTATTACTCTTGGCTTGCACTATTTTATGTGTGCAAGTAATCAGCTTCGGCTGCGTCGCGCGGTCAGTTTGGCGTCACCTTGCTGACCTACTACGGCATCTCTGCTGGACCGGTGGCTTTGCCTCACCACATAGGCCGAGCCGTGTCACTACTTCGGAATGCTGAGATCCTCGCTCGGTCGTCTCGGGCTTGGGGGTTGGGACCTCGGTCATGCCAAAGAATATGCACCATATCGGATCTATCAAAAGTATGATGGATGTCCTCATCCCGCCACAAGCCCGGATCGCGTCATCGGCACCGAGCACATTAACCAACTAAGTCGCTTTCGTGTTAAGATATTTTCAGCTTTCTAATTTTGTTCGGTTCGACCAAGCGTTATACTTCTTTGACAAAAGTTCTTTGTGAAAACTTTCTTTGTCAAAACTTTGTTTGTTACAAACAAATTAAAATACCCCGTTTACTTGGGGGCTTCCTTTATCAAACCTTTTCTCTTTGCATGTGATTATTATTGTACTTCCTATTTTCTTGCTCATGTATTATGCCAAAATATGCATCATGTTGACTTAAGTGTTCTGCAAAGCTGGGTTGTCTGGCTCCTGTCCTTACCCCTACGTTCTAGATTGTTCGGCTAGGGACTAAAGGGAGCACCTCTGCGATTGTTACGATCAGGTCATCCGAACCCGTACCTAAGACGGGTGAAGCCAAAAGCTAGTGCTCTTATTGTTTGCAACTATGGTCGGCACACGACGGAACTCATGCGTACACAAATCTATTGCACAAGTCTCATAGTAATCATGAGCGACCAAAGAAATGTACCGTTGGGTGAACTATTTTCTTTGATGATGCTTCTAATGTTACATAAGTAATATAGCATAAGTTCCCTGGGCGTGCTTTATCTGGTACAACCTCATGGCCTGATTGCCTCGTTATCCGAAACACCATCGATATTCTTCGTAGGCTGAGTAGATAACACTTTTCGGCCCTTGGCCGAAGAGGGAGAAGCCGACGGTCGGTTAAGACGTGTGCAAAGTTTGGGCGAACACAGATATTATATAAGTACTTTGGTACATACAATCATTATACATAAAATTGTTTTACCCAAGACACTTGGGGGCTCTTAAAATAATATGAGCCGTTTTATAATAGATGTTTTCTTCTTAGTCGTTGCAAAGTCTCTTTTACCACTCCTTTCTCGACTTCTTAGTGTATGGTCAATAGCCGGGTGACCTGGTTTCTCTCTAAAGCCGTTCGCTTTTAGTTCGCTAAACTGGCCTAAGACACACTCCGCCTTCGGGACAGGGAGGTTGAAGCCGAAGGCTAACCCACTTGAAGTCTAGAGATCGTTTGTGACATGTCAAAGCACGATGAGAGCACAATTTTAAGACTTCGTATTGGCACCAAAATACTTGATTCAATCTAGACATAAAGTTTTGTACGCAAGTTTTTTGGTCTTTTGAGCTTACAACATATTTCACCTATTTTATGTTTTCCTTTCATGAAGCGGGACATTCTCTTGGTTGAGGTGTTCAACGCGATTGTCTTGTTGGGAAACTCTTTTTTAAACTACAGTTCAGCATCTTTCTTGCTAAACTCCACCTCGATGTTGTCAAAACATACATGACGGTTGAAATAGTTCCCGAGGAGGTACGATCCTAGGGTCGGCCATGTTGCCCAACCAAAGTCTCGGGGGCTACTACATTGAAAATTTAGTGTAGAAAATTTAAGTGCAATACATTTTCTAAGGAGATTATGATCCTCAGGTTGGTCGGCCGCACCCAACCTGAGTCTCGAGGTCTGTGCATACCGCTTTTTGTTCCTAAATATGCTGCCGAGCTAGAAGTTGATCCTCAGGCAGATTTCGCAAATTGATCTGAGTCTCAGGGGCTACTGGGATCAGCGGTTGACGAGGTTATTACCCATGGGTAGGCCAAAGCAACGTGGTTCTCTCCCCCTCTCTAGGAAAATCACATTGTCGGCTGCCTCATGGCCGGCTAGCGCACGGCCGGCTGGCTCGTTGCTGGCTGATTCGTGGCTGGCTTTGCAAAGAGCCGGCCCGGCCCTGGCCGACTGGGCCACAGCCGGCGGCCACCAGACCGGCTCTCCCATTGACCCTCGGGCGGGCGAGCTTCCATCCGATCCCACTGCGCACGGGTATGGTGACAAGACTAGACCTGCACGACGGGCCCCAACGTGGACACAGTGATTGCTGACATCCGGGCACGTATGGCTACAGTCTAGCCGGTCATATCGCTGACCTTGGCTGACCGCGACCGGGCAAGGCAACAGTGCCTGCACGCCTTCACCCACTCCATTACCTTCCTCCGCGTGGCTACAGTGCTGCCGGCCATACTGGAGACTTCGGCCGGCCGCCGCAATACGACGCCGCTCGGGTGGCCTGTGCCGTAGCAGGTGGGCACAGGCCAATCGCGGAGCTAGTTGGGAGGTCCCAGCTGGCGATGGGAGCGCGCAACCGATGGACCCTACCGACAACAAGACGGCTCAACTAGCGCCCCCCTGGCCAGCCGGAGAGGCTGCCAGCCGGGTCCCCCATCCGATACTTTAAGGATTTTGTAAGCCGAGGGGTTGGCCTATAAACCCCCCGAGCCCCCCATGCATAGGGGCGACACATGCACACACACTCGAGGGAACACTTCAGCTTGGATTCACCCACCCTCCCGCGTCCGTGGGAACACTCGCTGCGAACAAGTCTAGCGGCTCCCACATTCGCGTGGGAGTGATGGCCATCACCTCCACCACCTCATCTGGTCGGGTGCGGGCCGAGGCTGATGTTGCCGCGGCCTGCATCAGCACCTCCGACCCGCTCGGCGTGGCCCTCCTGGGCCTGAGCACCCCCATCGCTGCGACAACAAACCCCGACGTCGCTGTGGCCGAGTTGGAGACAGCTTGCCGCCTGTTGTTCGAGGATGCCAGTGCCCTCGTGGTCGTGTGGCGCCGCATGGAGGCTGCTTAGCGGGAGTATGCCTCCACCTACGGCCTCACCCCAGCTGGAACCGAGCCCAACCGGCGCGTGGGTGTGCGCGACCGCGGCCACGTGGTCGCGGAAATCCTCAGCGGCAACATGCCCATCTATGACACCCCTACAGCCAACCTGCGGGCCGCCAAGGTAGCCTACGATGATCTGGCTACCTTGGAGGGCGAAGAGCATGCCGGCCATGAGCGTCACATCAAGGACCTCATTGACGCGGTCGACGCACAGCAACACCTGCTTGCCCCCGGCGGGGCCACCTTCAAAGGTCCCCGACCCGAGGGCGAGGGCGTTGGGACCGCTGGCCATCAGCCGGCTCAGTACTCCTGCTCCCCTCGCGCCTCCGGACGGCGGGCTGAGACAGGCCACCCCACGCGCTCCCAGCTGCCGGGGAACGAGCAACCAGCTGTGAACAGCCAGCACAGCAACAACCCGACTCACATCAACCACCACAACAAAGCGTAAGTTGGCGGTAGCCGGCGCAGCCGCGGGCACACGCCACTTCCGCGGCACGAACTGATGCAGTCTGTCCCATGAGCCATCCGTTCTGACCTCATGGCCCGGCTTGGGCCATGGGTCCCCCACAATGAAAATGACGCCCGTGTCCGCATCGACCGACTCGCTTAGTCGGCCCTCTTCAAGGAGGAGGGCTCGATCAGCCCGACGTGTTTTGGCCCTCGGATCCGCAATGAGCCGTTCCAACCCGACTTCACGCTCCCGTGGGACACCCCGAAGTACAACGGGGCCGCCAAGCCCTATGACTGGCTGATCGACTACACCATCGCAGTTGGCATCGCCAGGGGGAACAAGCGCGTAGCCGTCTGCTATGCTCCCCTCATGCTGATCGGTTCGGCCTGCACGTGGCTAAACAGCCTGGTGGCCGGCAGCATCAACACCTGGACCAACTTCGAAGAAGCGTTTGTCCGCAACTTCACCGGCACCTACAAGCGTCGGGGCTGCCCTTGTGAAATAGCCATGTGCATTCAGGGGCCGGATGAGTCCCTCCGCGACTACCTCATCCGATGGACTGAGCTCCACAACTCTTGCGAAGGGGTGCACGAGGTGCAGGCCAGACTGTATTTTATCGAAGGCTATCGCGAAATCACTCCCCTCAAGCGCAAGCTCTTGTGCTCTGAGCCGGCAACGTTGGCCGAGCTCATGACCAAGGTGGACAAGTACGCCACGGTCGACTCTGCCATCCGAGTCAAGACGACCCCGCCTGCCAAGGCGACGGACCGGCTGTCTCAGAACAACAAGCGCAAGAATGACCAGCCCGACTCCTGCTACGGGAGACGGCAGGTCGCCACCATCCAGGAGGAGGAGCCGACTACCCAGCCTTCCTGCCAACGTCAGTGCACCGACAAGGCACCGTGGCAGCCCAAGCTCACTTTCAAGAAATTGATCGACCTCCCCTGCAAGAATCACTCTGGAGCCAAGCCCTCCACGCACATGCTCCGGCAGTGCATCTTCTCACAGTGGTTGGCCCGGGGGGACGGACTTCTGGCTCCTCCCGTGCCGCCTTCCCACGAACTGGCCTCGGGCCCAACTGCCGCCCCGGCGCCGGCTCTGGCTCCGGCCCAGAGTAACGGTCGTCTGCATGACCAGTTCCCCAACCAGGACGATTGCTACGTCGTCTTCACCAGTGAAGAGACGAACAAGCATGCTCAGCGCCGGCTCCACCATGAGGTGAATGCCACCATGCCGGCAACTCCCCAATTCACGCACTGGTCGGAGAAGCCGGTCACCTGGAGCCGGGCTGACCACCCGGCTGTGATGCCACATCCCGGAGGCGCCGGCTCCACCTGGTCCTTGACCCCACCATCAGCTCCAAGAGGCGCACCTGCCGCTTCACGTAGGTGCTGATCGATGGTGGCAGCAGCATCAACATCCTCTACCTCGACACGATGCGCAAGCTGGGGCTGAAAGCTGAAGATCTGTAGGCAAGCAGGACAGTCTTCCACAACATCGTGCCAGGAAAGTCCTGCTCCCCATCGGCAAGATCAAGCTCGACGTCCTCTTCGGCGGTCCCAGCCACTTCCACCGCGAGCCAGTGTGGTTCGACGTAGTGGACCTTGATAGTCCCTACCACGCACTATTGGGCCGTCCGGCTCTTCTCAAGTTCATGGTGGTCCCCCACTACGCCTACCTCAAGCTCAAGGTACCAGGTCCCAAGGGGATCATCACCATCGCTGGCGACTACAAGATGTCGATCGAGTGCGCTTGAGATGGCAGCCGTCTGGCCGAGGCCCTGGAGATAGCATAGGAAAAGTGACAACTCGACCGACTCATGGCCCTCGCTGCTAGCCAACCGGCCGTGCCGGCCCCTCCCTCATAGTCGGTCCGCGAGGCCTCATTCTAGCCATCCAAGGACACCAGCTAGGCCTCGCTTGACCCGGCCACCCCCGAGCAGTGCGTCACCATCGGCTCCCTCCTCAAAAGGAAATAGGAAGGCAAGCTTGTCGACTTCCTCCGCGAGAATCGAGACATCTTTGCATGGTCCCCCAAGGACATGCCGGGAGTTCCGAGGAAGTTCGCCGAGCACAAGCTTCATGTCCGTCCGGATGCTAAACCAGTCAAGCAACCGCTGCTCCATTTCTTCGAGGAGAAGCGGTGCACTATAGCAAAAGAGATCGCCCGGCTCCTCGCAGCCGACTTCATCATGGAAGTTTTCCACCCGGACTAGCGGGTCAACCCAGTCCTGGTGCTGAAGAAGAACAAGACCTGGTGCATGTGCATCGACTACACCATCCTGAACAAGGCATGCCCCAAGGACCCATTCGCCCTGCCGCGGATCGATCAAGTCATCGACTCCACGACCGGTTGCGACCTGCTGTCTTTCTTGGACGCCTACTCCGGCTACCACCATATCAAGTTGGACCTGGTGGACCGGCTCAAGACCTTGTTCATCACCCCTTTCAGGGCCTATTGCTACATCACCATGTCCTTCGGCCTGAAGAATGCAGGCGCCACCTTCCAGTGCTGCATGCAGAAGTGTCTCCTGCCACAAATAAGTAGGAATGTCCACGTCTACATCAACGACACTGTCATCAAAACCAAGAAGCACTTCATCCTCCTCGACGACCTCCAGGAAACGTTCGCGAACTTACACGAGTACAAGATCAAGCTTAACCTAGAGAAGTGAGTCTTCGGCATCCCAGTCGGCCATCTCCTGTGTTTCTTCGTGTCTGCTCACGACAACGAAGCTAACCCCGAGAAGATCTGGGCGATCGAGTGCATGCCCAGGCCAACCCAGCTCTGCGACGTCCAGAAGTTCACTAGATGCCTCGCCTTCCTCAGCCGGTTCATCAGCCGGCTAGGAGAGAAGGCTCTGCCCCTCTACGGGCTCCTTCGGAAGATGGCTATGGTCAAGCCAGGCCGCACCCTCATGAAGAATCTAGGCATGTTCGACTAGCCCAACGAGGCAGACGGGGCCTTCTACGCCTCAAGTGGGCCCTCACCAGCGCGCCCATCCTGGCCGCGCCGGCCAAGATGGAACCCTTGCTCGCCTACATCACGGCGACCACGCGCGTCATCAGCATCATTATGGTGGTCGAGCGGTTGGAGGAGGGCAGGACGCTCTTGGTTCAGCGCCCTCTCTACTACCTCACTGAGGTTCTTTCCGCCTCCAAGCAAAACTACCCCCACTACCAGAAGATGTGCCACGACATTTACTTCGCCACCAAGAAGGTCAAGCAATACTTCCAGGAGCACACCATCACCGTGGTGAGCACGACCCCGGTTGGCGAGATCATGAGCGGCCGGCACTCCACCGACCAAATCCCCAAATGGGTCATCCCCCTCGTCGATGACGAGATCCGGTACGAGCCGCGTACTGCCATCAAGTCACAGGCGATGGCCGACTTCCTCGTTGACTAGGTGGAGACCGAATTCGTGTCGCCACCCCCAGACTCTACGCATTGGTGCATGCATTTGATGGATCGAAGATGAGGACCCGCCTGGGTGCCAGCATAGTCCTCTCCTCTCTGAAGGGGGACCAACTCAAGTATGCAAATCAGATTCATTTTGCTGCTTCCAACAACGTGGCCGAGTACCAGGCGCTCGTCCATGCCCTCCGGCTCGCCAAGGAAATCGGCATCAGGCGCATCCTGTGTTTCGGCGAGTCTGACCTCAAGGTGCAACAGGTCTCTGGTGAATGGGACACGAGAGACGCCAACATGGCCAGCTACCACTTCCTCGTCCAGCAACTCGCCAGCTCCTTCGAGGGTTGTGAGTTGCACCATGTCCCGCGGATGGAAAACGAGGCGGCCGATACACTAGCAAAGATTAGTTCCACCCAGCAAACCATCCCAGCCGGCGTCTCCCTTGAACGGCTGCTCAAGCCATCGATCAAGCCCTCCCTTGAATCGGAGTCCATATTCGTGTCGGCCGACACTACCGGCCCACCAATGAATCTGGTTGCTTCGCCGGCACTCTCACCACCGGCTCCATCAACTCCGGCTGTCTTGCCAGCCACATCAGCTTCGGCTACCTGGCCGGCGTCACCGGCTCCAACTTCCCAATCGGCCGCCTTCAAAGCGGCCGGTTCTAACGCCATGACGGTCATGGTGACGATCAATGCCCCTCCAGGGGGGTGGTCACCCAGGCCTGGGGGCTCCCGAGCCGGCCCCCGTCTCGGCTCCCTCATGGGACCAGCCCATCCTAGCTTACCTTCTACGTGGCGAGCTCCCTCCTAACAAGGCCACTTCGAGGCAAATCCAGCGCCTGGCTCCATCCTACAGAATCATCAACCGAGAGCTCGTTCACCGCAGCACCACCGGCATCTTCCAACGGTGCGTCGAGCCGGAAAGGGGTTAGGAGATCCTCCTCGACATCCACCAAGGCGAGTGCAGGGATCACGCCGCCTCCAGGACCTTGGTGGCCAAGGCTTTCCTCCATGGATTCTACTAGTCGACCGCCCTAGAGGAGGCCAAGCGGCTGGCAGACGAGTGGGAAGGCTGCCAACGCTTTCGCACGCAGAGCCACCTGCTGGCCACATTCCTCCAGACCATCCCCCTCTCCTGGCCCTTTTCCGTCTGGGGGCTGGATATGGTGGCTCCCTTCAAGACCACACGAGGTGGCATGACACATCTGCTGGTAGCCGTCCACAAGTTCACCAAATGGATCGAGCCTAGGCTGATCAAGAAGCTGGACGGCCCCACGGCCGTCCAGTTCATCCAAGATATCACGGTCCGCTACGGCGTTCCTCACAACATCATCACTGACAACGGCACAAACTTTGCCAAGGGCGCGCTAGTACGTCTCTGCGCCAAGCAAGGCATCCGTATCGACTTGGCATCCGCCGCACATCTACAGTCGAACGACCAGGTTGAGAGGGCAAACGGCCTGATCCTGGCCGGCATCAAGCCCTGGCTAGTGACGCCACTGGTCAGGTCAGCCGGCTGCTAGATCGAGGAGCTGCCGGTTGTCCTTTGGAGCCGTTGGACCACGCCTAACCGGTCGACTGGCTATACTCCCTTCTTTCTCGTGTACGGGTCCGAGGCGATCATCCCCATCTACATCGAGTTCGACTCGCCTCGGGTCTCCTTTTACACGGAGAAGGACGTGACATAGGCAAGAGAAGATGGTGTCGACCTACTTGAAGAAGCACGAGAGCTGGCCTTGAGCTGGACGGTCATCTACTAGCAACAGCTCCAGCACTACCACAGCAAGCGGATTCAGCCGCTCTCCGTCCACGAAGGAGACCTAGTGCTCAGACGGATCCAATGAACAGCCGGCCAGCACAAGTTGTCCTCCCCATGGGAGGGCTTTTTCATCTTCAGCAAGGCACTCCACAACAACGCATACTACCTACTAGACTCTCAGAAGCCACAAAAGCGCAAGAGAGATGCCTCCGACGAGGATACAGAGCACCCATGGAACGCGACGCTCGTTTGACCGTTTTACTCCTCAGTACCAGTGTATGTATGCATCCTTCCCTTTTGGTCTTATGAATGCACCGGGTGCCCCAAGACGATTCTTGGGACACACCCTTTTTGTTTCCATCCAAGTTTCTCAACTCTTTAGCTGGCTCCCGGCCCCGGGGCTAACCGGCTAGTCCTGACGTCCTCCCCTAAGAACCGACCAAGTAATGTGAGCCGAACAAGTCCTCTGACCCCTCCTAGCCATAGAATGGCTTCCGACTGTCCGGCTGACGGGGTCGCGTGGCGACGAAACTTAGCACACATGAAAGTTCTGTCGAGACCCCGATCCTAAGTCATATGAATCCAGACTGTAACATATCACATCACTTTGTGGCCTCACGCACGGTAAACTCCATGTCTGCAGCCTTACACTAGCCGGGACCATTTGCGTCTTTTGGCTCACGTATGTGAACATGTTGCTGGCAATCAAACGACACAGAACCCAGGCCGACATGACTAGTCATAGAACCCAAGTGGCACATCCATATGAAAACAGGCATACGTAACCTAGCAATGTAGGTGTCGATCACTAGCATGTGTAGACGAGTCATAGCAAGTTACAAGGACTCCATTACGCTATGGGACATAAATACCGTCACTTCACGGTGACGAGTCGTAGCAAGCTACAGGGACTCAAGTACACTGCGAGACATTCCCCAAAGGGACAGACACAACAGCAAAGAAGGATACATGTCGGTCAATCAATGTGTCCAGAGTAGTAGCAAGCTACCAAGGCTCGGTGGAAGCACAAAGAGGCAGTTCCCCGTAAAGAGTACTACTAAAGGCACACAACTAGGTGTCGAATCCCATACATACCGTTGCACGTCAGGCGTACGCACGACATGCCCGATATGCATAGATACAACTATGGCATCACAACATAACCATACAACATTACAACATTTATTTAGAAGGCTCAGAACAGACAATACAATAAGATGTTACAAACAGGGGTCACAAGACCCAACATTCTCAGCTCTCAAACAAGCAAGCGGAAGTTTAACATGTCTGGGTACAGACATATACAAAAGTGGCTGGAGGAGCCTGAAAAGCTAAATGACCCTACCAAAGGAACCAGACCTTTGTCTGGGATTCCCAAGCTAATCCGGTCAACATCGAACTTCACGTCAAAAATACCACTAATGAGACTGACGTCTCCTCTGCAAAAACATAAAATAAGCAAACGTGAGTACAAGAGTACTCAGCAAGACTTACATCAGAACTATCTACATATGCATCAGTATCAACGAAGGAGGTTGTGGATTTTAATGCAGAAAGCCAGCTTTGACTCTTGGCTAACCTCTACTATGACTACAAGTGCTTTCTTTGAGATGGGATAACGCACTCGGGTCCACATATTCACCAATCAATACACCACTATGGATCCACTCCCGTCTCCCTACGAGAAGGCCATCCATAGCTCTCATGCTTATCTTGCGCATTTTAGAGTATCCACTTCAAGTTGTCTATGATCCACATAAGTTCTCCAAGTAGTCCATATCCGAGGACGCGACTATTCGAATAGTTTATTTAACCCTGCAGGGGTATACTTCTTCACACACGCTCCCGTGACTTATCGCCATGTGCACGTAAAAGGCACCTCGACAACCTTCAAGCGGAAGCCCAGCAAGGGAGTCGGCCACGAAAACCACACAAGACCCTAGTCCAGGTTTATCGCCTATTTGAGACTGAACCCGCACGGAAGTCCGGCCGAAGTTTCCGCTACGGCCTCACACGATGTGCATAGGGTTCCCAAGCCCACCGTTCGGGTGCCACTTGGTACACCGTGCCACTATGCCTATACCACAGTCCACCCCATCGGGCAGTGTTATGCACGGCCGCCAACACTTTTCCTACAAAGACCAGAAACTAGTTGCAACTCCTGGACAGAGGTCTAAGCGATTAATGGACCGAGAGGGTCAATTAAGTATCCCAATGTGCGGTAGTATCTTGTCTTGGATAACATACAAAGAACTCACTTCTTAAGGACGGTCCCAATGAGACAACCCGCCATGTACTCCTACATGGCCTCTAATCACTACCTTTACCAAATCGTGTCCACAGACTTAGCTCTCATACAGTAGGACATGAACACATCCATTCCGATTCATCACCCGGATGGATCAGACCCGACACGACACAACTCTAAGCATAGCAGGCACAACAATTAAGCAAGCATAGATGACTAAGCACAACAAGGCTGAAGCAGTTCCTACTCATGCTAAGTGGTTTCAACTATTTATTGTGGCAAAGATAGGTCATGCAAAGGAATGGGTTCAACTTCCGGGAACATGTAACAGTTGAATCGTGATTGTCCTAATGCAATAAAAGAGAGCAGGAGCGAGAGAGTGGGTTCATATTAGTATGCTCAAGGGGGGGATTGCTTGTCTGACAGTCCCGAAGATATTACTTCTCTTCATTTGTGTCAACGTTCACATTGTCAGAACCATCGTCTACCGAGAGGGACCAACACCGGCAAATCGAGAAATGAACACATTCAATGTGATGCAACAAACATGATGCATGAAATGGCATGTTAAGGTACTGAATTGACCTAGTGCTATAGATAGTCATATTAGGTGAGGTGGAATTCAAATATATACTAAATTCCAACTCCAACACTATTTATTAGATTATCCTAATCATGAAATGTCCTACTTGGCGATGTTAAATTTCTCAAACATTAATGATCATGGCATAAACAGATTCACTGGATTTTTCTGATCATTTTTCATATGTAAATTATTTTCATCTGACTTACAGATTAATTTCTATGATTTTTAGAAGTTTTCAGCAATTTTTGGAATTTATTTAAATCCTATAAATGTAATTATTGCATCAGCTAAACGTCAGCATGACGTCATCCTGGTCAGCTGGCCGTTTCAGGTCAAACTGACCTATGGGGCCCGCATGTCATCGACTCATTGTTAATCACAGGCTTAATTTAACTTACATAATTAACTAGAGGTTTAATTTAGCGGGTGGGTCCTAGTGTCAGTGGGTCAGGGTTTTAATTAGGGCTGTCATTAGTGGTTAATGACGGTGCCACGTCGGCTTCTCCAGAGGAAGGCCGCCGGTGACGAGCCAAGATGGTGGGGGTCGCCGGAAATCCTCCTTCGATGACCATTTGGGCAGCAGAAGGCACCTACCGGCAGCTGGGGTTCGCGCGTCGATTTGAGGCAACAAGAGGAAGCAGACTGGTTGGATTCGAGCATGGCAACGACTACGGCGGCGGCCAGAGCTCGGCCACGGCAAGGTCGGCGGCTAGGGGACGCGAGCGACAGAGAGACAGAGGGGGAAAGATGTAGAAACTCACCACGGAGCTTCTCACGAAGACGGCGAGGTCGGGGACGATCGGGAGCTGACGAATCGATGGCCGGCGGCCTTCGATGCCGGTGGTGGAACGACGACAGGGACGACGCCACGGAGCCTCTGGCCTTGATTCCTCGATGAGGAGGAGATGCTCGGGGGAACTGAGCTGAGGGGGGGGCATAGGGGGCACGGCGAGGCTGGTGGCCGCGAGGCAACGAACAACGGCGATGGCGGCTCTCGACAGGTGACAAGCGAGAGGGAAACGAGGGAGAGAACAGGGAGAGGGGGGAAAGAGGGTGAGAGAGAGCGAGATGGGTCCATGGGACTGCGTGGGGGCTCTAAGCGACGTCCACGGCGAGCAGGCAGGCAGGACCTGGCTGTGCGCGTGCCGACGCGTCATGCGTCCTTCTGGCCGGAGCTGGAAGAAGACCGGTTCGCCGCAGGTGGGCTGGGCCGGCTTCTTCCCTGGCCCAGGTAAAACAAGTAAGCTCCTCTTCTTTTTTTATCTCCATTTCCTATTTATTTAAGTTGTTTTGATTTTGTTTCAGAACCAAATCATTTTTCTTAAATCTCCAAACTTGTTCCTATCATTGAGTGGAATATTCCACACATGGTGAACATTTTGTTTTCTATTTTATGCAAATTTAATTATTTGTGAAAACCAAAGGTAGCTCAATAATTCCTACAATAATTTTTAGTGGTTTCAAATATTTCTTTTGAAACCTAAAATTTGCTGGTTTGAACCAGTTATTTTATTTAAAGTGAATCCCATTGGATAGGATTTTATGCAGGACATTTTATGTTCAATGAAAATTCACAAGGATTAGAATTGTTTGGTTTAGGTGAAGTGCTAGGGTTTCTGTTAATCCCCATTTCATGTTGAAGAAAATTAAACATGATGCCATGATGCCAATGCACTATTTACAAACATTAATCTAGGGCTATGACAAGTTCGACCGCAGAGGGGTTGCTGGCTAGGTCTAGCCAGAACACTTTCTCGCCTTTGTCCCTTACCTTACCCAAAAAGGCTCTCGCGGTTCCCTAACTCAAATCCGGTTCCTTCAAGGCAGACGCCCCATCCAAGCCACAGACCGGCTGCCGGCTGTTGGGCCGGCGGGGCTGAAACTAAGGAGGACAATGATTTGAGCAGACGGAATCAAAAGAGCAAACAAGGGTAAGGACAAGCCGACACGCAGACAAGACAAGCAACAAACATAGCAATAGCCAAAAGCTTCATAAAAACATAAAAAGGCCACCGGCCATAGGTTTATTACAATACACCCCAAGTGGGTGGAAATGTGTCTTACATATAAGTACTACAACTAAGAAAAAGATGGGTAAAGCACGCAGGCGGCTCAGGCTGCCGGAGCGTCGCCAATCGGTTCGATGTTGCGCCCTCAAGATGTCGTGGCCTTCGGGTCCGCCTCTATGGCCTCGCTGTCATCACCCATGCTGGAGGTGGTGCTCTTGTCAGACACGTCCTCGTCATTTAGGCCTTCGGGGTTCACGAAAGAGTCCTCAGGGACCGGCTCGCTGTCCTTGCCAAGAGCCGGCAGTTGTTCGTCCGGGTCGACATATGAGGCAAGATCGTTGGCCCGGCGGACAAGGGCACTCTCATGAGCCGCCCGCTCCTACTCCATCATGTCCTGCATGGTGGCCAGCCGGTCCATGTCGACGCCGCGGTACCATGACGTCACAAACCGGAGCACCATCTGTGCGCCGGCTCGGGCCGTAGACGCCTTCCAGGTCTCGAACCGGGTCGCGGCGTGCTCTAGCCATAGCGCCACGCGGCTGTCGGGGGCTCCACGACCCGGCCACAAGGCGGCGATCACGTCCTTGCCGGTCATCTTCAGGCGCTCCACGCTGCGCTGAAGATGGATGAGTCGATTCTCTATGGACAACCCGAGCTCCGCCATGTCCCAACCGGCGTCCTCCACGAGCTCGCGCCTACGTTCCCAGAGATACTCCCGGTGCTCCGCCACGGCGCGCTCGGTGCGGCATTGGGTTTCTGGGAAGCACTCTGAAAAAGAGAAGAGGAATCAGAAAGAATGACCCAAAGGCAAGAATAGCTCAGCCGGCTGAAAGAGCAATTGAGGCTTACGCTAGAAGGAGTCGTCCAGCTCGATGGCAAAGTGCAGCGACGAATCCTGCTCCCTCTCCAACGACACCTCCACCTGGGCTAGCTTAGCCGAGCGCGCCTCGAGTGCCTTCTCGAGGCGGGTCACCTCGATCTAGAGAGCAGTGGTCCACTGAGCGGCATCTCCCGCCTACTTGATGCCGTCCTCCCTGGCCGCCACCTCCCGCCGCATGTCCGCCTTTAGAGCAGGCCGCCCAGTCGGTCCCTCTCCGAGGTGATCGACTAGACGCTCTACGCTAGCCGGTTCCGCTCGGAGACCGCCCCGTACTTCTCCTCCCAGAGGTCATTCAACTCCCCTGCAAAACAAAACCAGCAATGGTTAATAAAAATACACAGGACCCAGCCCGGCTTCCAACCACCCGACACGCAAGACCCGACCTGGCTACCAAGCAGTCGGCCCGTCTCCCAGGGGCTACCCGCCCCCACTGGGCCAAGCGCACCTTGGACCTTCTTCAACGCCTCCTCCAACCAGTAGAAGTTGTGTTTCCCACGGTTGTGGATGGAGACCACTTCGAACAGCTCCCGCCGTCGGGCGTTCCTAGCCTGCCCGAGGATGCCAAGGTTAAAAGGATACGAGCAAAGGATGACGGAAACAAGCGAAAGAAGATCTGGCTCGGCTCCCCTGTAGCCGGACAGCCGCCCCGCATCTCGAGGGTTTCACGAAGTGGGCGCGCTCGTGCGCCCCCCACTGGAAGACAGAAGCAAAAAGCAGAAACAAGCAAAAGAAGATCCGACCGGCTATCCCACAGCCGGTCAGCCGGCCCGCATCTCGGGGGCTACACCTAGTGGGTGCCCTTGTGCTCCCCCACTGAAAACAATTTGATGAAGACAAAGCTTACCTCGGTGCGTTGTAGGGCGTTGTCGGCCGCCTCGGTGAACTGGGCCAGCTCCTCATGGCACCGTGCCAAAACACCACCTAGCTCCCCAAGAGTTGGGACCAAGTCGCCGGCCGACCAAGGCAGGACGGCGAGGACGCGTGCCAGTGCCTCCCAGTCCCGGATCATGTCCCGCATGGACCGCCGAGACCGTCTGTCCTCACCGCCCATTATGGCGTCCACCACGGCACCGGCCGCCAGGGGGTGGTCGAGAATGATGAGGGTGCGGGAACCGGCTCCCGACTGCCCCGCGTTCGGCGCCACCACCTCATCCCCCTGTTGCTCGGCACGTTGATCGCAACGACCGACACTTCTGTTTCTAGGGCCGGCGCCTCCGGAGCCACCGGGGCCTCCGGCAAGACGGCCTGAGCCGGCTTGGTAACGAGCGGCACCACTACTGGTTCCACCGGTCGGGTCTCCAGCCGGCTCTGAGGCCGCCGCGCTCGGTTGGGTCGTCCCCTCCGCGGACGGAGGCGCGACTGCCTCTGTAGCCGACTTCGCCGCCAAGTTCGATGCCCGCACGGGGTCCGCCGACCTCCTTCGTCTCCTGCTGCTTGAAGCCCCAGAGCGAGAGGGTCTGCCCAGGTCTCCTGACTTTGAGGCCCAGGTCTCTTGACCCCCTCTTTGGGTCCTGCTCCCAGCTAGTAGTCCTCGGAGTCGGAGTGGGCGCGCTCCGCCTCGAAGATGTTGGGATGCGGACTGTCCGGCGTGTTCTGTCAAATGAACAACTGTGGTCAGCACGACAAGTAAGATCAGGAGCCAGTCGGACAAATTCAGAGAAGAAAGAAAGGTCACCTCGACAGGGCGTACCATAAGTGCTGGGTTGTCCCGATCGTATGGCTCCTTGTCAAAGGACCAGGTTCCTGTCACCATCTGGAAGGTTGTGATGCCGTTCACCTGCTTCGCGACTCGAGTCGGCGTCAGCTCGAAGGTCGACAACCGACAGGGGTCCCGGCAACCGGATACGTCGTAGATCCGGTGCGGCCTCAGCTAGATAGGCAACACCTGGCGCGTGATGAAGCAGGCGACCAGGTCGGAGGTGACCAGCCCTTCCCCGATCCTCATCATCACGAGCCGGCTCCGCTCTTTGAGCCTAGCCCCACGTGGTGCGTTCCCCGACCAGTTCACTCCGGAGGAAGAGGCATTAACGAATGCCGCCAGCTAGATATAGTGCCGCTGCGGGTCAACATTCTTCACATAGAAGATTGTCCGGTGCCAGCCCTTGACGGAATAAATGGGACTAAAGTGTGGGAATCGCGCGGCACGGCAGCACACCGCCGCGCCCCCACAGGCATACGGCTCCTCGGCGTTCTTCAACGCCTTGAGGAAAAAGAGCTTCTTGAAGAGCTCCACGTAGGGTAGCGTCCCCAGGTAACCCATTTCACAGGGTCACGAAGCCCGCGATGTAGAGGATGGCATTGGGGCCAAGGTGGTGCGGCTAGAGATCGAAGGTGTCCAGCAGAAGTCGGAAGAACAGGCTAACTAGTAGCCCAAAGCCACGTGAAAAGTGGCAAGCAAAGAGGACGTGCTCCCCCACCTGCGGCTCGGGACCCACCTCGTTGCCTGGCGCACGAGCGATCACGCTCTCCTCTGATGGCAGCATGCGAGCACGGCGGAGATCCACGATGGCAGCCTCCGTGATGACGGAGCCAGCCCAGCTACCCGAGCGTCCTTCAGCCATCGCAACGACAGGACGTCATGAAAAGGCAAGCGGGCAAAGCAGCAAGCGAAATGGGCTGCGGCGCGAGAGACAGTAGAGAAGGCAAGGAAGAGGAAGACGACGGGGGAAAAGGGAGCGTGGGTGCCTCCGCCTCCTTCCCTTCCCCTTTAAATAAGGGGACGACACCCGAGGGAGCTGGGGATTAACTGCGCCCACTCCCCCGAGATTCCGGCACAAACATGTGCGCCTTGAGACGCAACCTCCGCATCTCAGCATAGAGGATCTCAGCTTGCGGCCCGAAGCCTACTGGGCTACGCCCGCGGCCTAGCGGGCTAGGCCCAGGGCAACGTCCGGTCTGCACACAAGCGCGGTCCCCATGGCATCATTACGCTCCGCGTGGCGCGCAACGGGTAGGCCTAGGACCCAGAGTGACGCAATGGAACCCGAGGCGTCGGGTGCGGTCATCGACTCGATCAGCCGTTCGGCTTCGAGTTAGAGACGGGCACCACATGAGGGAAGTCGCTGGCTCCCCCTCGTCCGGCAAAATCGGGCCCCCGCCGGCTTCGGGGACTACTAGCGAGGTTATTACCCCTGGGTAGCGCAAAGAAACGGGGTTCTCTCCCCCGCTTCAAGAAAAATCACATCGCTGGCGGCCTCACGGCAGGCTGGCGCATGGTCGGCTGGCTCGCAACCGGCTCTCCGAAGACCGGCCTGGCCCTGGCTGGCTGGGCCATGGCCGGCATACACCAGACCGGCTCTCCTGTTAACCCTCGGGCGAGCGAGCTTCCCTCCCATCCCACTGCGCACGGGTACAGAGACAAGACCAGACCCTCATGCTGGGCCCCAACGTGGCCACAGTGAATGCTGACGCGCGGGCGCGTATGGCTACAGTCCACCGAGTCGTACCGCTGACCTTGGCTGACAGTTATCGGGCAAGATAACAGTGCCGGCACGCCTCCACCCACTCCATTACCTTCGCCCGCGTGGCTACAGTGCTGCCGGCCGTACCAGAGACTTATGTCTGCTAGTGCAATACGACGCCGCTCGGGCGGCCCGTGCCATAACAGGTGGGCGTGGGCCAATTGCGGAGCCAGTTGGCAGGCCCCAGCGAGCGAGGGGACCGCATAGTCGGTGGACCCTACTAACGACAAGATGGTTCAACTAGCGGGCCCCTTGGCGAGCGAGAGAGGCTACCAGCCAGGTCCCCCCATCCGGTACTTTCAGGATTTTGTAATCCGGGGGGTTGTCCTATAAAACCCTCCGAGCCCCCATGCAGAGGGGAGACACACGCACACACACTCGAGGGAACACTCCACCTCGCATTCACCCATGTATCAAGGGAAGAGGCGCCGGCTACCCCTTCTTCCAGCTCTAGACACATCTCAAGGAGCACCATTGTAACCTTTCCTCATCGATCAGCTAGATCAGGCATGACTAGGGGTATTACCTTCCTCGGAGGGCCCCAAACCTGGGTACATCGTGTGTCAGTCACCACCTGTGCCTAATCCCACTCCCAAACCCTGTCGGCGTCGTTCGGCCCCAACCACCTTCGATAAGACTACCCATGGCATCTGTCGTGAGAAAACGACGATAGCAGTCTTATGTCATCCTTTAGGGGCGTCTCGGGTTTTAGACCGACACACACCTTGAGGGCTACTGGCTATATATTTCGGCAGAGAATAAATTGCACCAATCGAATATATCCATAAAAAATTAGCCCATGGCCAGGGTGGTGCACCACCTCGAAAGCAGTCTGGCATAAAGCTCGGGCGCAAGTGGCTGGCTCCGTAGAGAGCATTTCGGGCATTAAGCTCGGACGAATTCCTTTAATTTTTTAAGGTCCAAGGAAGTTTATGTTACATCGGACTCGGATCATCATTGAAGCTTGGATGCATTCTGGCATTGGAGCTCGGAAGTAGTCTGGCATAAAGCTCAAGATCGGAGACGCCTCAGAAGTAGCCCGACATAAAGCTCGGATGTGAATGGCTGGCTCCATAAAAGACTATTCCGGAATTTAAGCTCAGATGAAGTCCTCCAAACTTTGCAAGACCGAGGTAATCTATGACACTTCGGATGTAGAACAACATTAGACTTCAGCTACAAAAACACACCTCGGACGCAGTCCGGCATCAAGCTCGGATGCGGGTGGTTGTCTCCCTAGAGGGCTTTTATGGCATTATGTTCGGTTGAACCTCCAAACTTTTCATGACTGAGGTAGTATATGGCACCTCAGAAGCCGATCAACGTTGGAGATCGGCTAAAAATACACCTCGAACACAGTCCAACATTGGAGCTCGGACACAGTCCGGCGTTGGGGCTCGGCTGCAAAAAGATACCTCGGATATAGTCCGGCGTTGAAGCTCGGACATAGTCCGACATTAAAACTTGGTTGTAAAAAGACACCTTGGATGCAGTTCGGCGTTGGATCTCGGACGCAAGAGGATACCACCGCATGGGAAACACTACAAACCCGAGGTGTGGCGTACAAAATAATAAGGCATTGATAAAGACCGATAACTTGAAGGGGCTCGTTGGATGCCCGACGTGTGAACTCTTTGGATTCAGCTCGGTGATCCTAAAGATCGAAGATGGGAAGATTTGTTGAACCAGTTTCCAAGGCCGATGACCGGATACAATGAACTATTCAGAAGAACCGAGGAGCATCCCCAACTTGAAGACCAGTTCAAGGGGCTACTGTCGGTGTCCTGGACTAGGGGGTACTCACCACGTCGTCTCCCAACCAGTGGGTCCGGCCGAGGACCCCCGTGATGATTCACTAATGGGCCACTTCGGGCAGCCCATGCCGAATACAAGGAGGATTCCACAAGACTTGGCGCACAAGACAAGGACCCCTCTAAACCCTAGGCCTACTGTGCATATACAAAACCGAGGCCAGTCTAGTGAATAGATCAATATATGACATCTCATAATCCCGTGGTACATACATGTACTCTGTACTATCCCCATATCAATACAATCAAAAGCAGGACATAGGGTGTTATCTCCTCGAGAGAGCCCGAACCTGGGTAAAATCATGTGTCCATGTTACCATCGCTCCAAGACGCCTAGCTTAGGACCCCTACTACGAGATATGCCGGTTTTGACACCCACACAAAGGAACCGGCTCGTGAAGTGACCGCGGAAGAATTGAAGATGTTGCAATACAATGCTCAAGCATGTGACATTCTTTCCAACTACCTATGCCCCGAAGAACTCAACAAAATCAGCCGTCTTGAGAATGCAAAGGAAATTTGGGACACTTTGGTTGATATGCATGAGGGTAGCGATTCCTTCAGAAAATATAAGTTGGATGTGCTTCAAAGTCAGCTTGACAAGTTCAAGATGAAGGATGGTGAAGGAGTCATAGATATGTACTCTAGGCTAGCCCTCATTACCAATGAGATTGATGGCTTAGGAAGCGAAGAAATGACCGACAAATTCATCATCAAGAAGATAATTAGACCTTTGGATGTAAAGTATGACACCGTATGCACACTAATCCAAATGATGCCAAACTACAAAGATATCAAGCCTACGGAAGTGTTTGGAAGGATTGTTGCTCATGAGATGTCACTCAAAGACAAGGAAAAACTTCACAACAAGTCTAGCGGTGCTTACAAAGCCGCAAGTGATGCTACCGCTACTTCAAGTGACAACTGTGTTACCAATGAAGAGATAAGCCTCATGGTCAAGAAATTCAACAAGTTCTACAAGAGTAGAGGCAAAGAGAGGAACTCCAACTCAAGATATGAAGAAAAGGGTTCATCTAGTCATGATCGGGATTGTTACAATTGTGGAAGGTCTGGACATTGCTCTAATGAGTGCATGCCCCCCCCCCCCACACACCCTCAAGGAGAAATAGGGACTCTGAGTAGAAGGACAACTACACCAAGATCTACTCAAGAAGAAGACATCAAGCTCATGTTGGTGAATGGGCTTCCGGATCTGAAACCAACCACCACTCCGAGAGAAGCTATCACTCTGACTCTGACCATAGTCAAGATGAAGGTGTTGCCGGACTTGCACTCGTTTCCTCCAACTCCTACGACATATTTGATTCATGAAATGAAGTTAGTGGAAGTTGCTTCATGGCTAAATGCCCCAAGGTATCACATGCTGTCGGGGCTAGATGCATACGATCACCTATGGGGCCATCGACCCCTTTGAGGTTCAGCCGGGGGCGTGGACGTAAGCACAAAGAGAAGAGACAGTGAGATGATGTGGCAATTTACCCAGGTTCACGCCGTTGTGAAGCGTAAAACCCTACTCCTGCTTTGTGGGTGGATTGATCAGAGGAACACGAAGAACATGCAGCACTCCATCCTGTCAAGGGTTTCCTTCGGGGGGATTACTACATGTGTACAAGTGTTCAAAGGTCTGAATCCTGAGCTTTGATGCCTTGGGCCTCCTTTTATAACACAAGGGGCAACCACAGTGGCAAAATACACATCGTATGATGATTAGATAGCTAGCAGAGCATATCATACCTAACTCTGGCATCAGAGACAAAATACCATCATTGCTAGTCTAGGTGGCGCGTATGGGTGCATCCCCGACAAGCTTATACCACCGCTTTATCTAACTATAGTACCTCAGCTCAACGCGTCAATGGACGAGTGTCAAGCAGGCGCAATTTGTCTTCCATCATGTTGCCATGTGCTTAGCGAGAGCCACTTAGCCACATGGGGGCTCGATACCACATCAACAAGTGACTGGCCTTGCAATGAGGTGGAGTGGTGATAGATTGGCTCGCGCCTGCCGGGGAATGGCTTGCTGGGTCTTCAAGTGGGGGCACACGTCATTGTCCCTGGTAAGTGTCAGGGGTGCGCTTGGCGCGTAGCAGCTAAGGTTGGGCTGTTGCGTCAGGCTCAATGGAGTCTGTCTTGATCATCGTCGGGCTGGCTCGGTGCTCTTTTTCGGTAGGCTTAGGTTGCCGCACTTGAGACCTTGTCCTCCGTGCACAGGTCAAGGGAAAACAAATACCCCTATTTGAATACCCCGACAGAAGCCCTCGGGCTTGAGCCATACGTGTCGCTTGGCACGTTGGGTTAGGCCCCAAACAGTGCACATGCACGTGTCGGAGGAATGCTGCATTCCTACCCCCATGTCCTCTCCATGTAATTATTGCAAGTCATGGGGTCGTGGAATTGTAGCCATTGGAGAATAACAAAGCCACCAGTAAATAAATGGTAGTTTCCCTGAGGAAATAGCGAAGAGCCAGTCTGTGTGAGGGCCCTCCAAACAAAAGGGGAAGGTTGTGACAACCCAAGTGTTGTCCCTACCTTTTATGGCATGTATTCTTATGTGAACCTTGTTGTCATGAGTTTAATGAGATGAGTTTGCTCCTTGTCATGCTCTGTCTCATGCACTCATGCATCATATCATTCATCATCATGCATGCATATTGATTTGTGATGTGCTCTCGACTTGTTGCATATGTGAGTGTTGTTGTGGTTGTGTTGGAGTGGGCATCATCTCCTTCCCCCTCTCTTATTATTTTTCAAACAACCCAACTTCCCTATTTATTCCATTGCCATTAAACAACTTAATTAATTGCTAAATTAAATTGTTTAAAAATGTTCAGGAGATAGCCAATAATATTTTAAGCATGTGAGTGTTATTCTTTTGCTGTTTTGAGCTTTATGATTTGGGGTTTTAAAATAAAACAAGGTCTGTTATATTTTAAAAGTATTTAGATTACTTATCCTAAAAATCCTCTTGATATTTTTAGTAAATAGTGCATTTTATTTTCACTGTCAAATTATTTTTGTTCTTGCAAAAATCCTTTTATTTTTCTTTGGAGGGTTTTTCTTTTGTTGCTATTATTTTAAAAAGAAAACTCCCTCTGTTTTATTTCTGTGAGAGAGAGTGGGAACTAGGCCTTTCCCCGGCCCAGGTAACCTCCCCACGCGCGACCCAGCCCAGCCTTAGCGGCAACCTGCCCCGTTGCACTCCTTTCCGTCAGTTCAGAGCAAGAGCAGAGAGAGAGCGGTCGCCGCCGTGAGCTTAAGACGTCGGGTGCCGTCATCCCGTGCCTATTTAGTCCCCTCGACGTCCGTGCCACCCCCTAGGGTTCCCTCTCCCTTCGTGCCGCCACCCTCCACCGTTCCGCCTCCTTCGTCTCAGGTAAGGCGAGATTCAGAGAGTGGGCTGAGAGGTTCAGAGCAGGAGCTCGTCGCCGTAAAAGCTTCTCTGGCCAGCCCCTGAGCAGGCGAGCGTCAGGATCGGTCCGCGTCGTTCCCCTTCTTCCCCGTCATCCTCTGCTACCTCGTGGGATACCAAGGCCGGCCTTTGCTTTGTCTTCTATCTCTCCGGTCGAGCCCCTCCGTCGCAGCAGTTCGACGCCATGGTTCTTCCCCGAGCCCGTTCGACGACATCGAGCCCGCTGTAAGACCTGCGCGTCTTCCTCCCCTCTCCGCTTCCCCCTCATAGTCGCAATCATCGTTGAGCTTAGTCCGCTGCTACGTTCGCGTGGAACAAAGCCAGCGAGCTCGTGCCGCTTGTTCCCCTCGCTGTCACGCTTCCCTAGCCTCGGGAATGGATCCTCCTAAGGTTCCCTCTTCCCGGCCGAGCTTCCTCCTTGTCGGAGAGGCCCCGTAGTCACCGGATTTTGGTCGTCGTCGTTCTTATATCGCCGGGTGTACGAGTTTTCAGTTTCATCATATAGCGCCGAAGGTTAGTACTAGTTGCGCTCGATGCCTCCTCTGTTGTGATCCGGCGTAGTAGTGCAGCGGTATTCGACTCGAGCATCGACCAGCCGATCGTGGGTTTGAGTCCCAGGCCCCCCCTTTTTTTTTCTTTTTTTGATTGTTGGAGAGAGTATGTGTATGTGTGTGTGATGTGCATGTTTATGTGTATACATACATGATAGATGATTGTCTTTTTTCCCTTTTCTGTTTAGATATACATGTGTAAGGGTAGTGCATGTGTGTGTGGGCTTGAATACATATGTGTCTGTGAGTGTGGTGCTACATGCATGTGTATGTGCATATATGCACTTGTGAATATATGTGTGCACATGTGTGTGTGTTGATGAGTGTGAGTGTGCCATATGCACTTGTGCATATGTAGCTTGTGTGTGTGCATGCCATGTGGTGTGTATATGTGGTAGTGTGTGTGTAGGTTTGGGTGTGTGTCTGTGACAAGTGGGCCATGCCCCACTTGCCATACATTATTTATTTTAGCATGTGTCATGTCTGTATTGATAATTAGCGCTTTTCCTGTTATAAAAATATTGCCAAATCTGGATAGGTTCATTTATGCTCATGTACATTTAGAGTAAGTTTTCACTTATAAGAGTGGATGGTGATTTGCTATGTAGTTTTTGCCATGATGCTCCATGTGACTATATGAGTATGACACATGAATTTGGGGTAGAAAAATCCCAGGAATTAATTGGTGCTATTGGTTTGGTCTTTTGAGCAAGTTTGAAAAAATATCATTTTAGCTCATAATGCCATTTTGTCATTTTTGGTATGTTTAATCCAGGCATGCTATGATGTTGGTGCCAACATGAATATCCTAGTCTTTGATGTGCAGTATGCCATGGTATTTATCTTTGTCATGATCAACTTGCAAATAAGTGGGAACCATGCTCTAAAGTAGCCACTAAAACATTGTTGTTTTTTACCATGCCAAATATTTCTAAGTCTTAGAATCTGCTGTTATTTTTATGCCATGAAGAGTGGTTGCTATCTTGTGATATGTTGTGAATTAGCTCAAGCTCAGTGCTAGTGATTTGAAGTATATGTTGTGTCTAGCATCCTATTATTTTTCATGCCATGAGGTGGTCTCTATCACCATTAGTTTCTGATGTCAACTTGCCATCAGGTTAACTCAGATTCGAGAAAAACCGTTATTTTCACTAAGTCCCAGATTTCTGTTTCATCATGCCAACTTGTGAGCTTCATGCTTATTGATGTGTGCCTCCTTTCCAGATTGTGTAGTTGGATAAGTTGATAAGCATGTTATGTAGTTTCTATCAAAACCTTGTTTGTGGTTGTAGAATTCCTGTAGCTCAAGTTGTTGGCTGTGTAAGTTGATATGTTGTTGTTTTGTGGCAAATTGTTTGTTTTATTGTTTTGTGGCTTGTGGGAGCTATACTCCATTGAATTGCTTGATCTTTGGCTCTATTGTGGTTGGTTTTTCATTGTCTCTCCAGTGGATACCTTGGAATGCCAACGAATAGCCCAGATCCTTCTTGTCTTGTGTTTTGCCTTCGTATCTTGTCATGAGCGTATCGTGAGAACCGTAACTCTGTTTCTTATGTTCTACATATGCATTTGTATCGTTTTTGCATGATGCATCCATATTTGCCATGTTCATGCATGTCTTAGTAACTTAACATAAGGTTATGTCCAGATTCATTAATAACCAATCCTTTGCATGTGAAACATGACTAGTTAGGATTGCCATGCTAAAACTCTTCAAATAAGCATGCATCATTCTTCCTTGTGCATTGCACCATGGTTGTTTGTTTATTCTTTCTGTTTCTTTTGGGTAGACGCAAACGTTGAACCTGAGTACAAAGAGCTAGGCGAGTACAACTACGAGGATCCCGCTACTTGTTCCACTAAAGAACCAACAGGCAAGATGATCGTACTCGGATCCTGATACTATTTTTGCTTGTTAGTTGTCTTGCTCTTATCGTTACAATTGCGCTACCTACCACTTGAATGTCAGCCTCCTATTTTCCATGATAGCCTCTAACCCTCCACATCCTAGCAATCCTTTGATTGGCTAAGTTACCACTTCTCAGCCCCTCTTATAGCGTTCTAGTTGCAGGTACAGGTTGTTCCATGTGATAACATGGATTTGGCATATCACAATATTATCTGTTATTTAATTTAATGCACATATATATCTGGTATTGTTGGAAGGCTTTGCCTTTTGCTAGGTGTTTTTGTTCCGCTATTACCGCCATAGTTTCTTGTTACCAGTGTTATGTTTCCATACTTTGCACTTCTAACATGCTCGGGGTTCTAATGGGAACCCCCTTTGTTTATTCGGTTGAGCTTAAAACTTGTCTGGCAAGACCCAACTTTGGTACTACATTTGCTTAATAACTTAATAAAACTACATAGGGCTTTGAAAACCCGTGGATTAATCAACAACCCGGGCCAGTGCTCCTCATGAGTGTTGGTCCAAACTGGGGGATGTCCGGCGCCCCCTGGTCACCTAGGGTTTCAGCCAACCCGACGTCTTGACCATCTGGTAGTGCCCTGATACAGAGATACATGTGGCTCCTATTGGGATCTGGCCTACCGGGCGGTCTTGCTGGATTTGTTTTACCTTTATCGTGTGTATTGCGTGAGGGCTCTGACTTTCTTTGGGATATCTCGAGGTGTTGCAATTCCTTTGGAGTTGCCTATGATGATCACGAGATCCGTGGTCAAGGCTATTCCCGCGGAGTGTGGTTAATTTGTGATGGACTAGTTGGAGCACCCCTGCAGGGTCAAATCTTTCGAAAAGCTATGCTCGTGGTTATTGGCAACTTGGATATTTATTTAACACCTGGTTATAGTTAACTTGAAGTAAACTCTAATTATATGCACCAATTTTGTGATTAACCATGATCGTCACTGCTCGTGAACATGATCCGAGAGAGAACACGGTGGGGATACAATTGACATAAGTAAGTGTTCAGGATCTCATAGAGGTCGTTCTAGTTTCGATCGTTTATTGTAGGTCACATATTTATCTTCATGTTACGTAAGTTTAGCCACCATAAATGCTTAGTGCTGCTCCAAACTAAACACATAACCCATCCCAACCATTAAGCTTGAATAGCCTCGGTACCTGGGCGGATGATTGCTGAGTCCTTGTGGCTCACAGATTACTACAACAATCTAGGTAGAGGTGTAGATGAGTTCCTGCAGGATGATCTGACGTAGCTCCAGTGGGAGTATGACGAGGAAAGAGGAAGGATGTACATGACTTATCCGGATGAGTAGTAGAACATGGTCGTGATCTTCGAGACTAGCGAGATAGTATCATTGCATCTGTTTTTATCATGTGTTTTCGTCCATAGCCGAACCCTGTCTTCATCTTGATGTTTGAACTCTTGTGTGGAATTTTAATTTAGTATGTGGCGTGTGTAAGCCAACTCATATACTCATCTCTTCTTGTATGTATGATGTAATTATGTTATACATGCGAACGATGAGATGCGCCTCTATCCCTTGCGAGGCCCCCGTGCCTTAATATGGATAGGCGCGCATCTTGGGCATGAAGGCGCACGGGGAAGCTGCTCATTCGCATAAGTTTCTCCGTCCTCCATCTTCTTCCTCAAGCCACAAAGAACTGCTTCCACTGCCGCCTCCACTTCACTAAGAATCGCCTGGATCATCCTTCCCCCGTGAAAGCCCAAAGATGGGGATGAAGACTGCTGCTGTCAAGGGGAAACAGGCGGCTACATCTGCGGAGGCGACAGCTAAGGATAGGAAGAGAAGGGCGGAAGAGCTGGAGAAGTGGCGGCGGAGAGACGTGGTCATCTCCCTATCAACCATAGATTCTAACACTCTGATCGATAGGTACACCAATATGTGGGGGAGAGACACAAAGGGGCACAAATCTCTTGAAGTTCTACCCGATAGCCCCAAGGACAAGACGCCCTCTGATTCATATCGCTTCTTCTGTTCCTACTTCTTTTGCGGCCTTTCTCATCCGTTCTCTGATTTCTTCAGCGCCATAATGGCGGTCTATGGCTTCCACCTCCTGGACTTCATGCCCAGTGTGATGGCATGCATGGCAATCTTTGCTCATCTAGGCGAGAACTTTGTCGGACTCGTCCCCAATGTGGATTTGTTCTGGCATTTCTTTGCCCCCCCCGATTAACGACAAATCCCATCACTCTAAGAACATAAGTTGGATGCTATGGGGAAATAAGGAGGATTGGGACTACATTCCTGGCCGACAACACGAAAAGTAGGAAGAATGGAGGGGCGATTGGTGCTGGATCAAGGATGACAAAGCCCCCAGTTTCTATTTTGCACACACAGAATGCGTCTTGCATGGCAGCGACAAGAGCAAGCCAGGCATTACAGACAAAAAACTCCACCCGACGTTGAACAGGCTCGTTCGCGTGACCTTTGAGAACCTAGGCTCTGACTTCCTCTGGCGCCGCATCGCCCCCTTGCAGAAGAGGGACAGACCTGCCTGAGAATATAGTGGCCCCATTGACTGGATGCGATTGTATCCAGGTCCTGGCAACAATTTGACGATCTATGACCACAACTGGCTATGCGACCAACTATTTGGTAGGTTTAAACCTTTCCATCTGCCGGCGACCATATCAATTTGGCCCGGAACCAGATCCTGTAGTGGATGCCTGACTACGATGCTTCTTGAGTCAAAGCTGACTGGCGTTTGCACTCTCTGGAGGCTGAGATGGCGTGGTGCTCCGGCTTGGAGGGAAAATTTGTCCGGGCGGATGATAATGTGTTTGCGCCACCCAGGGATGTGGAATGAACCTTCATCGCTGATCGGGTTGCGGACGATAAATTAGCAAGAGCTGCCAAAGGTACGACCTCCGAAGGAACTGGAGAAGATGAGCTCGAAGTCGACGGATCTTTCGGGGAGGAAAGTGAAGGACCTGCTCAGGAGGGTGCTCCAAGGTTGAGTTTGCCGTGGTTGGGGGATCCCAAGCCATAGCGACAGAAACCCATGGAAAGACCCAAGCGGAAGAGGCGAGAGAGCCAGAGGTGGAGGAAGAGGGGCTCGAGGTAGGCCCTCAGGCTCCGGAGCTAGGGCATCGTCTCCTTCATCATGCCATCCTGGAAATAGTGATTCCTGCACCTCCGTCGGGTCCTTCGAAAGTGAACAGGATGGCCTCCAAGGGGGGTGGATGCGTGACAGCACGCCGGCAATCCCTTCGCCTCTCCCAAGCCCACACTACGCCCGCCAGGTGATGGAAGGCCATAGGGGTGGATCCTACCCCCCCGTCAAGCCTGACCTCTCCGCCCAACTCTCCTTTGCCGATGGTTTCGGCTCCTCCAACAAGCTCCCCTCCCCCAACTCTGAAGAGGGGCAGATTAAGTTTTCCACCCACATCGTACGAATTGGGCTCCATGTCCCTGGATTCAGAGTAAGTTGTCTCAACTCATCTTGACCGAAGCCTATCCTTAATTTCTTTTAATTGAGCTTGAATGATCGCCTTCTAACAAGGACAAGGACGAGGTGCCTTTGGTGCACCGGGCCAAGTGAACCAAGTCCCTGGCGGGGCTGGAGTCGGTGGTGGGTGCGAGTCCGGCAAGGGACGCAGAGGAGAACCACATTCCCAGCCCCCGGCCCAGTCCCCATTGTGAGGCCCAGGTGCAAGCTTTCTCCATCAACAGGGATGAAGAACATCCCCTTATGCCCACCAAGGAGACATGAGAGAGCCACCAACGAGGGTTTTCCCAGGAGGAGCACCCTTCTCAAGGTCTCTCGCCAACCGCCTCTTGCGAAGAGGAGCCTCCGGCATGGGCCTTGACCGAAGAGATTGCCCGCATCAAGGACATCACCGTCGAGGCGACAACAGGTTGCGCACCGGCAACAAGCATTGCTGGGGAAGGTAATTCTCTTTCATAGCAATCTCTACCGGGGATCCTATCTTCCCTTATTACTATCCTTTTCTTCATTGCATGATTTATTGACCTCTGAATCTCATCCTTCCATGCGTTGCCTTGGTCTGCAGCCCCACTTCCCGAAGATCCCGAGCTGCTTGAGAAAGTCGCAGATATCGGGAAGGATGCTATCGAGGAGGCCACGAAGATTGCCACGGCGGAAGGTTGCTAGTTGGTCGCCGAGGAACTCCAGGAACCCTTGGAGAGAATGGAGCTGTACTCCGGCAATGTGATAAGCCCGGAAGCACCCATCAAGGAAAAGACCCCTCTCTAATTCATGGGACACCCTTCTCCAAGCTATCCTCTAGCATCATCGCTGCAGTCTCCCCAGAATCAACTTGTGTTAGTCACCTCGCGCTTGTATCCAACGACTGACGGTCCATCTCTCTCAGTGGGCGAGGACATTAATGAAGTAATCAAGCGCATATTGACATCGCTGATTCAGAGAGTTGAAGACATTGATGATTCTGGTCACAATACCCATGGCTTGGCCTTCTTAGATACCATGGCGACCGGTATCAAGGATGTATAGAACAAGTATAATCTCAAATGGAAGTCCATCAAGGAGGAGCATGAGCAAGTCAGACGCATGGAACAGAACCTGAGGACCAAAGGAAAAGATCTGTAAGACTGGTATAATCCACAGATCCGTTCTCTCAAGGGGCAGCACGAAAAGCTGGCCATAGCCGAGGCGGAGGTCGCAGTCAAGGAGACCTGTCTGGTGGAGCACAAGGCGCTTCTAGACGCTAGAGAGGCAGAAATCGCTTCCCTGGAGGAGACATTAGATGCTTCTCTCCGCAGCAAGGACGGGGAACTTGAGGCTCGTGTTCTTCAGCGCACCAAAGAGCTGGAAGAAGAGCATAAAGCCTCCCTCGACACACTATCTTTGGAGACCGCAAATCAGCTGTAGAAAGTTTCCGATAACCTTGTCGCTGCTATTGCCACCAAGACCACTCTTGGAACTCAGGAGAGCAAATTGATGGAGCATCTTGACAAGAGTGACAAGGAGATTGGTGTTGGAAATATGCCCTACAGACAATAATAAATTAGTTATTATCATATTTCCGTGTTCATGATAATCGTTTATTATCCATTCTATTATTGTATTTATTGGAAATAAATACATGTGTGGGTACATAGACAACACTGAGTCCCTAGTATGCCTCTAATAGACTGGCTCGTTGATAAAAGATGGTCAAGATTTCCTAGCTATAAACATGAGATGTCATTTCATAACGGGATCAAATCATTAGGAGAATGATGTGATGGATAAGATCCAAACTATAAACGTGGCACATGATCGTGTGAGTTTATTGCTACTCCTTTATCGATGTCAAGTATTTGTTCCTAAGACCATGAGATCACGCAACTCACTGACACCATAGGAATGCCTTGTGTGTATCAAACATCACAGCGTAACTGGGTGACTATAAAGGTGCTCTACAAGTATCTCCGAGGGTCTCTCTTGGGTTGTCATGGATCAAGACTGGGATTTGTCACACCATATGACGGAGAGGTATCTCTGGGCCCTCTCGGTAATACAACATCACAAGAAGCTTGCAAGCAATGTAACTAAGGAGTTAGTCACGAGATCTTGTATTACGGAATGAGTAAAGAGACTTGATGGTAACAATATTGAACTAGGTATGGAGATACCAACGATCAAATCTTGGGCAAGTAACATACCAATGGACAAAGGGAACTACATATGGGATTGTCTGAATCCTTGAAATCATGGTTCGACTGATAAAGATCTTCGTATAATATGTAGGAACCAATATGGGTATCCATGTCCCGCTATTGGTTATTGACCGGAGATTTTTCTCGGTCATGTCCACATAGTTCTCGAACTCGCAGGATCTACATGCTTAACGTTCGGTGATGATTTCGTATTATTGAGTTATGTATGTTGGTGACCGAAGGTTGTTCGGTGTCACATATGAGATCCGAGACATCACGAGGAGCTCCGTAGGGAAAGATTTATATATGGGAAGTCATATTTTGGCTACCGGAAAAGTTTTGGTTTTTTCCGGTATTGTATCGGGAAGCTTCTAGAAGGTTCTAGAAACTTCCGGAGGAGTCCGGAAGTCCACCAAGGTTCCACCACGTCCCAATGGTTTGCATGGGCTGAGGGGAGGCACCCTGGCCTTATTGGTCTAGGCGCACAAGTCCCTCAAGGCCCATGTTGCTTGGGAGAGGTGGAAAGTCCACCTGGTTTTGGAAAGGGAGGGAATTGGACTAGGAGTCCAACTCCTCCCCCTTGGCTGCGCCCTAGGGCTTGGAGGGGCTGATATACATGCCCCTCCACCTATATATAGAGGGGAGGGGCGCCCGAAGAGCACACACGAAGCCCTTGGCGCCCCTCTCTCTCCCTAGATCGTTTTCAACTCTATTTGCGGTTTCGGTAGTTCTAGGCATAGCCCTGTCGGGATAGCACCACCACCATTGCCGCCAGACCGTCGCGTTGTCGGGGAACTCATCTACCTCTCCGCCCCCGCTTTCTGGATCAAGAAAGTGGAGACGTCATCAATCTGTACGTGTGCTGAACGCGGAGGTATCGTAGGTTCGGTGCTAGATCAGAAGCACCATGATTGGATCACGGGACATCTTGCAATTTGGATTGCGAAGATGTTCGAGTACATCAACCGCGTTTCTTAACGCTTCTTGCTTAGCGATCTACAAGGGTATGTAGATCCACTCTCCCTCTCATAGATGCTCATCACCCTGGATAGATCTTGTGTGTGCCTAGGAATTTTTTTGTTTCCCATGCAATGTTCCCCAACAATGGCATCATGAGCTAGGTCTATGCGTAGGTGAGATCACGAGTAGAACACAAAGGAGTTTGTGGGAGTTGATTCTCAGATTGCTTCCTCCCTTGGTCTTTTTTTGATCTAGTGATATTGTGGGATGAAGCGGCCCGGACCAACCTTACTCATCCACGTATAAGAGACCGGTTCCATTGACTGACGTGTAACTTTGTTGCATAAATATGGTTGGGGGGTGTCTGTCTCTCCCACCTTAGTTGGATCAGATTCGACAAAGGCGGTCCTTTAGAAGGTTGAATAGTAATTTGTGTAACACCGTTGTGGTTTTGCGTAGGTAAGAATCGTTCTTGATAGATACCCATAGCAGCCACGTAAAACATGCAACAACAATTAAAGGATGTCTAACTTGTTTTTGCAGCGTATATTGTGATATGATATGGCCAAAGACATGATGAGATATATTTGATGTATGAGATGATCATGTTTGTTATAGTTCATATCGCCTTGCATGTCGATGCATATGGCAACCGACAGGAACCATAGGGTTGTCTTTAATTATTGTATGACTTGCATGTGAATCATTAAGCGCTATGTAATGCTCTACTTTATCACTAAGTGGTAGCAATAGCAGTAGAAGCATGGTGGACGCGACAACTCCGATGGCAACACAGTGATGGAGGTTATGATGATGGACATTATGGTGTTATGCTGGTGACGATGGAGGTCATCCTGGTGCTTTGGAGATGGAGATGAAAAGCACAAGTTCATGGTAATATCATGTCGCTTATTATTTGCATGTGATGTTAATCCTTTTATGCATCTTATTTTTTTAGGACGTCGGTAGCATTATAAGGTGACCCCTCACTAAAATTTGAAGATGAAATTGTGTTCTCCCCGAGTGTGCACTGTTGCGAAAGTTCGTCATTTTGAAGCACCACGTGATGATCGGGTGTGATAGACTCTACATTGACATACAACAGGTGCAAGCCAGTTTTGCAAATGCGGAACACTCGGGTTAAGCTTGATGAGCCTAGCATATACACACATGGCCTTGGAACACAAGAGACCGAAAGGTCGAACACGAGTCATATAGTATATATGATCAACATGGAGATGTTCACCATTGAAACACCTCATCTCACGTGATGATCGGACTTGGGTTAGTGGATTTGGATCATGTCACACATAGACAACCTGAGGGATGTTGATTTGAGTGGGATTTGTTTAGTAATATGATTAATTTAAATCATTATCATGAACATAGTCTAAGTTGTCTTTGCAAAATTATGTTGTAGATCAATAGCTCGCGCTGTAGCTCCCCTATGTTTTTTATACGTTCCTAGAGAAAATAGAGTTGAAAGATGATGGTAGCAATTATGTGGACTAGGTACATAATTAGAGGATTGTCCTCAGTTGCTGCACAGAAGGCTTATGTCCTTAATGCACCGCTCAGTGTGACACCCCCTCAAACGGCGACTATGGATGTTGTGAACATCTGACAGGCACATTCTGATGACTACTTGATAGTTCATTACGACTTAGAATTCAGGCTCCAAATACGTTTTGAACCTCACAGAGCATATATGATGTTCCAAGAGCTGAAATTGGATTCCAGGCTCATGCCCGTGTTGAGAGGTATGAGACCCCCAACAGCATTCTTCGCCTGCAAGATGAAGGAGAATAGCTCAATCGGTGAGCAAGTGCTCAGATTTTCTGGGTGCTACAGTCGCTTGAATCAAGTGGGAGCTGATCTTCCATATAAGATAGTGATTGGTATAGTTCTCCAAGTCACTTTCACCAAGCTACTAGAGCTTCATGATGAACTACGAACATACCAGAGATGGAAATAATAATCCCTGAGCTATTCGCAATGTTTGACCCCGCAAAGGTAGAAATAAAGAAGGAGCATCAAATGTTGATGGTTAGTAAACCACTTGTTTCGTTAAGGGCAAGGGCAAGAAGGGAAACTTCATGAATGGCAAGCTAGTTGCTTCTCCAGTGCAGAAACCCGAGGTTGAACCCAAACCCGATACTAACTAATTCTATTATGAGGGAAACGGTCACTGAAACGGAACTCCCTAAATACTTGGTAGATAAGAAGGATGGCAATGTCGATAGAAGTATATTTGATATACGTATTATTGTTGTGTACCTTGCTAGTACTCCTAGTAGAACATGGGTATTATATACCGGTTCGATTTTTAGTGTAAGTAACTCGAAGTAAAAGCTACAGAATAAACGGAGACTAGTTAAAGGTGAGGTGACGATGTGTGTTGGAAGTGTTTCCAACGTTGATGTGATCACCATCGCATGCTCCCTCTACCTTCAGGATTAGTGTTGAACCTAAATAAATGTTATTTAGTGTTCGCATTGAGCATGAACATGATTAGATCGTGTTTATTGCAATACCATTATTCATTTAAGTGAGGGAATAATAGTTATTTTGTTTACATGAATAAAACCTTCAATGGTCATGCACCCAATATGAATGGTTTATTGAATCTCGATCGTAGTGAATCACATGTTCATAATATTGATGCCTGAAAGATGCAAAGTTAATAAAAATAGTACCACATACTTGTGGCACTGCTGCTAAATGTCATATTGGTGTAAAACGCCTGACGAAAACTCCAAGCTGATGGATCTGTGGACTCACTCGAACCATGCCTCATGGAAAGATGACTGAGACCCCGTTGTCCGGTGATGGAACAGACAAGTGACTTATTGGAAATGGTACACGTTGATGTATGAAGTCCAATGAGTGTTGTCGTATGCGGTGGATATTGTTATTTTCTTACCTTCACTGTTGGTTTGAGTAGATATGTGTATATTTACTTAATGAAACACAAGTCTGAAACGTTTGAAAAGTTCAAGCGGATTTACAGTGGAGTTTAAGATCATCGTGACAAGAAGATAAAATGTCTATGATATGATCGCGGAGGTGAATATGTGAGTTACAAGTTTGGTATACATCTTAAGACAATATGGAAGTTGTTTTACAAGTCACGCCACCTAGAACACCATAGTGTGATGGTGTGTCAAAACGTCATAGTCATGCTCTATTGGATATGGTGCGTACTACGATGTCTCTTATCATTTTGCGAGTATCGTTTTGGGTTATGCATTAGAGACAACTACATTCACTTTAAATAGGGCACCATCTACATCCGTTGAGATGACACCGTATGAATTATGGTTTGGCAAAAACCTAAGCTGTCATTTCTCAAACTTTGGGATTGCGACGTGATACGTCTCCAATGTATCTATAATTTTTGCTTGTTCCATGTTGTTATATTATCATTCTTGGATGTTTTACAATCATTTTACTACAACTTTATATTATTTTTGGGACTAACCTATTAACCTAGAGCCTAGTGCCAGTTCCTGTTTTTTCGGTGTTTTTGGATTTTATAGAAAAGGAATATCAAACGGAGCCTAAATGGAATAAAAATTTACGGTGAATTTTTATGGACCAGAAGAAGCCCAGGTAGAGTTAGAGTTTGGACAGGGGAGCAACAAGGCCCCCACAAGCCTGGGGGTGCCCCCTAGGGTGCGCCCCTGTCTTGTCATCACCTCGTGGCCCATCCTGACTTGTTTCCACCGCCACAAACTCTTATAAATACAGAACCCCCCGAAAAGAAACCTAGATCGGGAGTTCCGCCGCCGCAAGACTCCAAAGCCACGAAAAAACAAACGGGAGCCCATTCCAGCACCCTGCCGGTGGGGGAAACCATTACCGGAGGCCATCTTCATCATCCTGATGGCCTCCATGACGAGGAGAGAGTAGTTCACCCTCGGTATTGAGGGTATGTACCAGTAGCTATGTGTTGGATTTCTCTCTCTTGTTCTTGAGATGGCAGGATCTTGATGTACCACGACCTTCATTAATATAATGAATCATATAGAGTGTTTCCCCTCTCGATCTAGTTGTGATGGATTGAGTTTTCCCATTGACGTTTACTTATCGGATTGATTCTTTAAGGATTTCAGAACACTTGATGCATGTCTTGCGATGGGATATCTATGGTGACACTGGGATTTCCTATTCATACACTTGATGTATGTTTTCGTGATCAACTGGAGGGTTCCGTGACCTTTGGAATCTATGCATAAGGGTTGGCACATGTTTTTGTCTTGACTTTCCGGTAGAAACTTTGGGGCACTCTTTGAAGTTCTTTGTGTTGGATTGAACATGATGAATCTTAAATTATGTGATGCATATCATATAAGCAAGCCCACAGGTACTCGAGGTAACATTGGGGTATCTAGGTGACATTAGGATTTTGGTTGATGTGTATCTTAAGGTGTTATTTTAGTACGAACTCTAGGGCTGTTCGTCACACTTATAGGGATAGCTCATAAGATTGATCAGAGAAGATAACTTTGAGGTGGTTTCCTACCCTACAATAATTTCTTCGTTAGTTCTCCGCTATTTGTGACTTTGGAGTGAACTCTTTCTCGCACGTGAGGGATTTACATATGATTCAACTATGTTAGTATTGTTGAGAGAACTTGCACTGGTGAAAGTATGAACCCTAGGCCTTGTTTCTTAGCATTGCCGTACCATTTTTGCTCACTTTTGTTACTTGCTACCTTGCTGTTTTTCTATTTTCAGATTACAAAAACCTATATCTATCATCCATATTGCACCTGTACCACCATCTCTTCGCAGAACTAGTGCACCTATACAATTTACCATTGTATTGGGTGTGTTGGGGACACAAGAGACTCTTTGTTATTTGGTTGCAGGGTTGTTTGAGAGAGACCATCTTCATCCTACACCTCCCATGGATTGATAAACCTTAGGTCATCTAGTTGAGGTAAATTTGCTACTATCCTACAAAACTCTGCGCTTGGAGGCCCAACACGAGTCTACAAGAAGAAGGTTGTGTAGTAGACATCAAGCTCTTTTCTAGCATCGTTGCTGGGGAGGCTAGGTAAGCGGCACTCACATCCCGTAAACAAAGCTCTTTTCTGGCGCCATTGCCGGGGAGGTGAGTGCTTGAAGGTGTATCTTTAGATCTTGCAATTAAATCTTTTAGTTTCTAGTTTTTCACTAGTTTGGTTTTATATGCATCATCTTTTTAATGTCTTTATGAAAATGATGGAAAGGAAAAATGTGCTTAAGTGTTAGAAGAAGAAGATATTAAAATTTTTGGCACTAAATTTTTGAGTGATGACCATGATTGCAATGTTGTTGGTATGAATTCTTTGAATATCCATAGTACTAATGATGATTGAACTAGTCATGATAAAAAGATTTCTTATAAGCATGTCAATTTTTGTGGAGTGCATAGAGTTTTCGAAGACATGCCTAAAAGGGAAGATAGATTTTGTAAGAGTCATAAGTATTTACAAACTAAATGGCTGCAAGAGAGGTTATATGTTTGTGCTGAAAAACATCATATTTCTCGCCGTCCTTGTGAACTTTGCAATGAAAGTGGTCATTTTAATTTCCAATGTGAATTATTTCATGATCGAATTGTGTCCAAAAATTGTGATAACCTCATTACCCTTGAGCATCATAATTAACTTAGTCTATTTTTGGGGTATGAAGAAATGAAACATAAAACTAAGGATGTTCCAGCTTGGGCTCTCATGAAAATGATTGATTTTGATCTAAATGAAATCTATATTTATTGCGTGGTAAATTGCTTTGAGAATCCTTATATTGCCAATTACTTAAATACAAGAAGACAAATAGAAGATGAAGAGAATACTAATGAAGGTGAAGAGGTTTCCCAATATCCTCCTATTTTTTCTTATGATGAATTAGGTAACAAGGAGGAGCTTTTTATTCAACCAAAGTCTTCAAAAATAAGCTTGGATGAATTAAATAAACCCACACATAATGTGGTGAAGAAGAAGAAAAGAAGGAAAAGTAAAGGTAAAGAGGTATCTCTCCCAAATAATGTTTCCCCCATTATTGATAGGCCTCATGAGAATGAATCAAAAATAGTTGTGGAAGATGATACACTTGAGGATGATTTTATTATGCCTATTGCTTGTTGTGATAATTATGATTGGGAAGATAATGATACTTCTGATGATCTTGAAAATATTCATGGCACCAACTTGGATTATGATGATAATAATTGCTATACTATTGGTGTTGTTCATACTATTAATGATGAGAGTGATTATGTTTATGATATACAAAGCAACAATCTTGGGGATGCTATGTTCGATCAAAATGACATGCTTGAGAATTTATTTGCTGCAATTAATGTTTGTACCAAGCTTGGGGATGATATGCTTAATGAAAATGATCGTTTTATTCCCCCTACTTTGAATGATCAAAGTTGTTATAATGATTGCATGCCTCCTACTTATGATGATTATGGTGATGATTCTTATGCGATGAAAAATAGTGATGATTACTATTATGATACTTGTCATAATTATGAGTATCATTTTACTGAATATTACTCTTTTAGTGTGGAACCAATTTGTAGTATTCAACTCTTTTATGATACTCCCACTATTAGTCATGAAAAGAAAATTGCTTATGTCGAGAGTGACAAAATTTCTATGCTTGTAGATCATGAAAATAATACTTTATATGCTGGTTATATTGTGGAATTCCTTCATGATGGTACTAGAAATTATTATGCGGGAGGAATATATGCTTGTAGGGATTGCAATAATATCAAGTTTCCTCTCTGTGTGTCCAAAGTTTTGAAGTTATGCGTGTTTTGCCTTCCTATGCTAGTTGATTCTTGGTCCCATAAATTGTTTGCTCAAAAAATCCGTATTCATAGGAAGTGGGTTAGACTTAAATGTGCTTGTCATGAGATTCATGATGCTCTTTTGCATGTTTCAACTACTATTACTATACGAGCAAAATTGAAATCATCATGCCTAGCTAAAAGGCGTTAAAGAAAAACGCTTGTTGGGAGACAACCCAACACTTTTAGATTCTGTATTTATGTGTTCACATGATTAAGATACTGTAGTAATCATGTTTTATAGCTTTTTTCAATAAAGTGCCAAGTAAAGCCTTTGGGATAGTGTGGATGATAGTTGACTTGATTCTGTGCAACAACAAAAACTTTTGCTCCCTGTCCAGGAATTTTGTAAATTCACTGGAACATGCTTTTTATCTGAATTTTTTACAAATATTTATATACAAATTGGCTAGATTTTCCTAATTTTTAATAAATTTTTAGATACGGGGAAGTATGGCTACATTACAGATATTCACAAACTGTTCTATTTTTGACAGATTTTGTTTTGCATGCATAGGTTGCTTGTTTTAGTGTTCCCATAGCTTATATTCAGTAATATAAATTATGTGAATGATAGAATAAAATATTTATAATGTGGGAAAAATTATGAATCTTGTCTTGATAGTACCTAAGTGAATGATCTATCATAATTATACTAACCCATCTCACGAAGTTCCGTTAAGTTTTGTGTGATTGAAGTTTTCACGTTTTGGGTGAGATAACGATATGAGGAGAACAAGGACTGACAAGAACCTAATATTGGGGATGCCCAAGGCACCCCCAAGGTAATATCCAATCAAGAATCAAGCGCCTAAGCTTGGGAATGCCCAGGAAGGAATCCCCTCTTTCTTCTTCAACACTATCAGTATATCTTACTTGGAGCTACATTTTTATTCGTCACCTAATATGAGTTTTGCTTGGAGCCTCATTTTATTTTGTTATTATATGTTAGCTGTTATTTATAATATTGTTTTTAAATAAAAATTTCCAAGAATTGCCTTAGGATGCTTGTATGACATGTTTTGATGTGTGCTGTATAAAAAACAGAAACTTTGGCTGTAGTGCTTGCATTTTCATATTTTACTGGAACGTGGAAAGTTTCTGTAATTTTTACACAGTGATTTCATATAAAGTTTATATCATGTACTAAATTTTCATAATTTTTTAGTTACACTAATACACTATTTTCATAAATTTCTACAGATTGTTCTGTTTAGACAGATTGCTGCCATAGTTTTGTTATCTACTTATCCTATAGTTTCCATAGCCTATATTGGTAGATATAAATTGTGGAAATGATATTATACAGTACCTAATGTTTGAAAATCATTATGAAACTTGGCTTGGTAGTACATAAAGAGCTTATTTATTATTATGTGTACTAACCTATCTCACAAGTTCTTTTCGAGTTTTGTGTGGATGAAGTTTTTGAGAATAGGTGAAACCATGATATGAGAGGATTGAACGAGATACAAAAGCTCAATCCTAGGGATGCCCAAGGCACCCCAAGTAAATATTTCAAGAATTCTCAAGCATCTAAGCTTGGGTATGCTACGCACCCCACCTCTCTTCATCAACAATTATTGGTTAGTCTATGTTGAGCCTAAATTTTTATCCGTTCACATGATATGTGCTATTCTTGGAGTGCTATTTTTTCTTTTGATCGCTGTTTAATAAAATGCTTAATATCTTAAATTATTCATTGAGGTATAGAGAGTCCTCAGATAGTTACTTAATTGTTTGAATACTCATAGATCTTCACTCATATGTTTTGTGAGTAGCTTGTCATTTCCTCTCATCCTTCACTTATAACTTTTTGTGGGATGAAATATTTTGTGCTCGTGTGATTCATTTAAAATTGTTTGAGATGGTCAAAAAGCAATAGAAAAATATGAAACTAGTCCCAAAGTGATAGATATCCAAGGAGAATATAAGAAAAACTTTCATGAAGATCATTGGACAAATTAAACTTGCTTCTTTGTAATAGTTTTGAAACATGATGATAGTAATATGTGAGTCATGTTAGTGAGTAATTATGCTTTAGTAGGAATTTTGGTGTTAGGGTTTGTGATTCCCTATGCAATGAAGTTACATCCTACTTGTGGTTTATTATTCGATGTTAGTTATGATCCAATGCTCACTTATGTTATTTTTCGTTCCTTGTTTTGGTTGCTTCCCAATATATTTGCTAGCCTTCATTTGTAATAAGTAGAAATACTACTTCTGTATCCAACATCCTTAAACCAAGTTTTGCCTTATGAGTCCACCATACCTACCTATATGCGGTATTTCCATGTCGTTCCAAGCAAATTTGTATGTGCCACCTCTAAATTTCCAAAATAATTTTTCTCTTTTGTGTGCCCGTACCGCTCATGAAACGGTGGGGAGTATCCAATATTTTACCATGCTAGGTGTGTTATTCTCACGATATGTGTTGATTCACTATCATTCATGAGAAAGTGGCTGGTATTCGGGATGCCCAGTTCCATGCTCAAAAATCAAATCAAAATATAACGAAACAAAACTCCCCCGGGATTGCTGGTTTGTATGGATGGTACCCGTGGATTCAGCTCGCCGTGGAGTGTGATTGATTGGTGGAGGGGGATAAAAACTTTACTATTCTACTTGGGAATCGCCTATAATGTATCTAGCATGGAAAGTATTTGTGAGCTACTTTGTCGTTTTCATTGACAGGAAAAGCCTGCCACTCAAAATATTTTTTCTCTCTAAATTTAAACCTTGAGCTCTGGCACCTCTACAAATACCTACTTCCCTCTGCGAAGGGCCTATCTATTTACTTTATGCAATTTTTATTTTTGCTTTGAGTCTCCATCATCTCTTATAAGCACTAACTAGGGGGGCACTATGATCATACTTGAGCATTGGGCATAGATAATATTTGAGTGTGTTTCATGAATGGATCAATGATTGAGCATGATGGGCTAGGGATAACTTTATTTAGTATTGATATTTTGAAAGGCATGGTTGCTTGTTAACATGCTTGAGTATTGAAGTCATTGTGTTAAAACTAGACTATTGCTTTGAATCATTTACAAGTCCAAATGTCCATGCTATACATAGTAGAAAGAATATGATGAACATGTTCAGCAACATTCCACATCAAAAATTCTGTTTTTATCATTTACCTACTCGACGACGAGCACGAATTAAGCTTGGGGATGCTGATACGTCTCCAATGTATCTATAATTTTTGCTTGTTCCATGTTGTTATATTATCATTCTTGGATGTTTTACAATAATTTTACTACAACTTTATATTATTTTTGGGACTAACCTACTAACCTAGAGCCTAGTGCCAGTTCCTGTTGTGTTTTGGGGTTTTATAGAAAAGGAATATCAAACGGATCCCAAATGGAATAAAAATCTACGATGAATTTTTATGGACCAGAAGAAGCCCTGGGAGAGTTGGAGTTGGGCTAGGGGAGCCACGAGGCCACCACAAGCCTGGGGGGCACCCCCCTAGGGCGCGCCCCCTGGCTTGTCGTCACCTCGTGGCCCATCCTGACTTGTTTCCATCCCCACAAACTCTTATAAATATAGAAACCCCGGAAAAGAAACCTAGATCTGGAGTTTCGCCGCCGTAAGCCTCCAGAGCCACGAAAAACCAATCGGGAGCCTGTTCCGGCACCACCGAAGGGGGAAACCATCACTGGAGGACATCTTCATCATCACGGCGGTCTCCATGACGAGGAGGGAGTAGTTCACCCTCGGGGCTGAGGGTATGTACCAATAGCTATGTGTTTGATCTCTCTCTATCTCTTGTTCTTGAGATGGCATGATCTTGATGTATCGCAAGCTTTATTAATATAGATGAATCATATGGAGTGTTTCCCCTCTCTATCTAGTTGTGATGAATTGAGTTTTCCCTTTGATGTTTACTTATCTGATTGAGTCTTTAAGGATTTGAGAACACTTGATGTATGTCTTGCGATGGAATATCTGTGGTGACAATGGGATGTTCTATTGATACACTTGATGTATGTTTTGGTGATCAACTTGCGGGTTCTATGATTTTCGTTTTGACTTTTCGGTAGAAACTTTGGGGCACTCTTTGAAGTTCTTTGTGTTGGATTGAACATGGTGAATCTGAAATTATGCGATGCATATTGTATAATCAAACCCATGGGTACTCGAGGTGACATTGGGATATCTAGGTGACATTAAGGTTTTGGTTGATGTGTATCTTAAGGTGTTATTTTAGTATGAACTCTAGGGATGTTCATGACACTTATAGGGATAGCTCATAAGATTGATCGGAAAAGATAACTTTGAGGTGGTTTCGTACCCTACAATAATTACTTTGTTAGTTCTCCGCTATTTGTGACTTTTTTATGAACTCTTTGTCACGCGTGAGGGATTTACATATGATTCAACTATGTTAGAATTGTTGAGAGAACTTGCACTAGTGAAATTATGAACCCTAGGCCTTGTTTCTTAGCATTGCAATACCGTTTTTGCTCACTTTTTTTACTTGCTACCTTGCTGTTTTTATATTTTAAGATAACAAAAACCTATATCTACCATCCATATTGCACTTGTATCACCATCTCTTCACCGAACTAGTGCACCTATGCAATTTACCATTGTATTGGGTGTGTTGGGGACACAAGAGACTCTTTGTTATTTGGTTGCAGGGTTGTTTGAGAGAGACCATCTTCATCCTACGCCACCCATGGATTGATAAACCTTAGGTCATCCACTTTAGGGAAATTGCTACTGTCCTACAAAACTCTGCACTTGGGGGGCCAACACGTGTCTAGGAGAAGAAGGTTGCATAGTATACATCACGACACTTATGTCGAATAAGCTCCAACCCAAAGTGGAAAGGTGAGTCTTCATAGGATACCCTATGAAAACAGTTTGGTATAGCTTCTATCTCAGATCCGAGGGCAAAGTGTTTGTTGCTAAAAATATGTCCTTTCTCGAGAACGGGTTTCTCTCAAAAGAGTTCAGTGGGAGGAAAGTAGAACTTGATGAGGTTATTGAACCATCACATCAGTTGGATAGTAGCACGGCATAGAAAATTGTTCCTGTGGCGCCTACACCGAATGAAGAGGAAGTTGATGACAATGATCATGATACTTCGGATCAAGTTACTACTGAGCCTCGTAGGTTGACAAGGAATCGTATCACCCTTGAGTGGTACGACAGTCCTGTCTTGGAGGTCATGTTATTGGACAACGGTGAACCTACGAGCTATGAAGAAGCGATGGTGGGCCCAGATTCCAACAAATGGCTACGAGCCATGAAATCCGAGAAATGATCCGTGTATGAAAATCAAGTATGGACTTTGGTAGACTTGCCCGTTGAACGGAAGGCCATTTAATACAAATGGACCTTTAAGAAGAAGACATACGTTGATGGTAAATGTCACCATTTATAAAGCTTGACTTGTCGCAAAGAAGATTTTCAACAAGTTCAAGGAGTTGACTACGATGATACTTTCTCACCCCTAGCAATGCTAAAGTCAGTTGGAATTAGGTTACCGGTTGCTGCATTTTTCAATTATGAAATCTGGCACACACATGTCAAAACATCGTTTCCTTAACGGTTTCCTCGAGGAAAGGTTGTATGTGATACAACCATAAGGTTTTGTCAGTCCTAAGGATGCTAAAAAGTGTGCAAGCCCCAGCAATCCTTCAATGGGATGGAGCAAGCATCTCGGAGTTCGAATATACGCTTTGATGAGGTGATCAAAGTTTTTGGTTTTATACAAAGTTTATGAGAAACTTGTATTTACACGGAAGTGAGTGGGAGCACAATAGAATTCCTGATAAGTATATGTGGTTGAGATATTGTTGATCACAAATAATATATAATTTATGGAAAGCTTAAAGGGTTGTTTGAAAGGAGTTTTTCAAAGGAAGACCTGGATAAAGCTACTTGAATATTGGGCATCGAGATCTATAGAGATAGACCAAGATGCCTGATAAGATTTTTCAATGAGTACATACCTTGAAAATATTTTGAAAGAGCTCAAAATGGATCAGTCCAAGAAGGAGTTCTAGCCTGATTTGTAAGGCGTGAAGTTGAGTGAGACTCAAAGCTTGACCATGACAGAAGAAAGAGAATGGACGAAGGTCGTCCCCCATGCCTTAGCCATAGGCTCTATATGGTATGCCATGCTGTGTACCGCACCTGGTGTGTGCCTTACCATGAGTCCGTCAAGGGGTATAAGAGTGGTCCAGAAGTGGATCACTGGACAATGGTCAAAATTATCCTTAGTAACGAGAGGACTAAGGAAATGTTTCTCGGTTATGGAGGTGATAAATAGTTCGTCGTAAAGGGTTACGTTGATGCAAGCTTTGACACCAATCCGGATGACTCTCAGTAGCAATCCGGATACGTATAGTGGATCAGTCATTTGGAATAACTCCAAGTGGAGCGTGGTAGCACCATCTACAATATGACATAGAGATTTGCAAAGTACACACGGATTGGAATGTTGCAGAACCCATTGACTAAAACCTCTCTCACAAGCAAAACATGATCAAAGCCCAGAACTCATTGTGTGTAAATAACATGGTGATGTGAACTAAATTACTGACTCTAGTGCAAGTGGGAGACTGTTGGAAATATGCCCTAGAGGCAATAATAAATTAGTTATTATCATATTTTGTTGTTCATGATAATCGTTTATTATCCATGATATAATTGTATTGATTGGAAACACAAATACATTAGTGGGTACATAGACACATAGTGTCCCTAGTATGCCTCTAATAGACTAGCTCGCTGATCAAAGGTGGTCAAGGTTTCCTAGCTATAAACATGATATGTCATTTGATAACGGGATCACATCATTAGGAGAATGATGTAATGAATAAGACCCAAACTATAAATGTAGCATATGATCATGTAAGTTTATTGCTACTGCTTTATCCATGTCAAGTATCTGTTCCTACACCATGAGATCACGCAACTCCCTGACATCGGAGGAATGCCTTATGTGTATCAAATGTCACAACGTAACTAGGTGACTATAAAGTGCTCTACAGGTATCTCTAAGGCTGTCTGCTGGGTTGGTGTGGTGTGGATCGAGGCTAGGATTTGTCACTCCATATGATGGAGAGGTATCTCTGGGCTCACTCGGTAATACAACATCACAAGAAGCTTGCAAGCAATGTGACTAAGGAGTTAGTCATTTTATCTTGTATTACGGAATGAGTAAAGAGACTTGCCGGTAACGAGATTGAACTAGGTATGGAGATACCGATAATCGAATCTAGGGCAAGTAACATACTGATGGACAAAGGGAACTATATACGGGATTATCTGAATCCTTGACATCGTGGTTTGACCGATAAAGATCTTCGTAGAATATGTAGCAACCAATATGGGCATCCAGGTCCCGCTATTGGTTATTGATCGTAGAGTTATCTCGGTGATGTATACATAGTTCTCGAACCCGCAGGGTCTGCACACTTAACGTTCGGTGACGATTTGGTATCGTTGAGTTATGTATGTTGGTGACCGAAGGCTATTCAGAGTCCTGGATGAGATCCCGAACATCACGAGGAGCTCCAAAATGGTCTAGAGGTCAAGATTTACATATGGGAAGTCATATTTTGGCTACCGGAAAAGTTTTGGGTTTTTCCAGTATTGTACCAGGAAGCTTCTAGAAACTTCTGGAAACTTCCGAAGGAGTCTAGAAGTCCATCAAGGGTTCCACCATGTCCCAAGGGTTTGCATGGATTGAGGGGGCGACTTGGCCTTATTGGGCCAGGCGCACAAGTCCCTCAAGGCCCATGTGGCTTGGGAGAGGTGGAAAGTCCACCTGGTTTTTGAAAGGGAGGGAATTGGACTAGGAGTCCAACTCCTCCCCCTTGGCTGCGCCCCAGGGCTTGGAGGGGCTGATCTCCAAGCCCCTCCACCTATATATAGAGGGAAGTGGGCGCCCCAAGAGCAAACATGAAGCCCTTGGCGCCCCTCTCTATCCCTATATCGTTTTCTACTTCGTTCTCGGTTTCGATAGCGCTAGGCGTAGCCCTGCCAGGATTGCACCACCACCATCGTAGCGACGCCATCGCGTTGTCGGAGAACTCACCTACCTCTCTACCCCCGCTTGCTGGATCAAGAAGGTGGAGAGTTCATTGAGCTATACGTGTGCTGAACTCGGAGGTGCCGTCCGTTCGGTGCTAGATCGGAAGGACCATGATTGGATCACGTGGACGGATCATGATTGGATCATGGAATGGCTTGCAATTTTGATTGCGAAGACGTTCGACTACATCAACCGCATTTCTTAATGCTTCTTGCTTAGCGATCTACAAGGGCATGTAGATCCACTCTCCCTCTCGTAGATGCTCATCACCATGGATAGATCTTATGTGTGCGTAGGAAATTTTTCTTTCCAATGCAATGTTCCTCAACAATTGGATCCCTCAAGGACGAAGCACAAAAAGTACAAACCACTTTGGATACGGTGCAAACACAACTTTCGTCCAATTTTCAAGACCTTGATGTGGCCAATGGCACCATTTCTGACCTTATGTCCTAGCTTGCCTCTTTGGAGAAAGATATCGAGTCAATCGACGACCATGAGAAACTGTTGCAAACCAGCTTGGCACATGCTCAGTCCCTCCGGGAAGTAGTTGAGGACAGGCTCAAGAACCAAGTTGAATAGCGTGACCTCTTGATCAAGAACTTGACCAACATTGCGGAGTGCCTTAATACATAGATCTCAGGCATGAATATGAAGAGTTGGGGCTTCTCCGTCAAACAACATGAGGTCCCAAGCGTCAAGCTAACACTCTTATTTTAGGGCTTGATCAAGGGGCTGAAGGAGTATGAAGATGACAGAAATGTCTGCTTCCTCGATGAATCCCAAAAACTGGCCCGCAGCGCCCTCTTCATGGTTCTGAGTAATTTGGCATATCACTACCTCGAGCTTGACCTCTCTATTAGTTTCAAGAAGCTGTCATCGGGTACTAATGTTTCTGCTGCCGAGGAGAAAGTTGCCCTCTCGCCGACAGGGTTCTTTCAGTTCGGAGGGTCCAGGGGATCCATCGGAACTAATCTCGAGTTATTCATGTCGCTGTGTTGTCGTGTATTTAAGACATAATATGTGTCTCGTATCAGACCACGCATTACCCTTGCTTTGATGTCGTTGAACTGTTGTTTTTATGTAAAGGTGTGTTATTCCCACCCCCTTATTTTCTTCTTGGCATTCGTATGGTTATTTTCTTTTACGTGCTTTCGTCGCCCGCCAACAATGTGTTGCCACGATTTCTTTGAGGAACATGTTCTTAGCACTCAGCTGGCAAGGACACGCTGCCGGTGAGTTTTCCCTTGCCGGTCTTTGACACTGCCGCATGCTCCATTGAGCAGGCTAGGAATGAAAAGAGGGCGCGAACAAAACACAGTAGGGTTCCATCATGTGTAAGATTCACCATATGAAACCCTAGTAATTAGTGGGCTTACACAAATGTAAACTCCACTGCAAGTTGATAATCATGTTAACTTAGCTTTCGTTGTTGATTCTTCCCTTCACCTTGGCACGTGTTCATCCAAGCGCATCGTCTCTTCTTCCATGCACGACTGCTTCTCTCCTTCGGGATTCCCGGCGAAAATACGCAAGCACGTACACCTTCATCCTGAGAGGAAAAGCAAAATAGGAGAGGGACAGATGGAGAAACTTGGAAACTCATTAGTTATGAGCATAACTCTTCGGCATGGATCTGTCAGGGCTATGTAAACATTTAATGAATAATAGCTAATAATGGGGTGTTGTAGCTAGTCCAGCTTCCTTTATCCTCATTCTTTCTTTCGCACCCACCGGCCTCGCAACGACCAACATGGCAGAAGCATTGGTGAACGAGGCCTTGCCGTAGTTCGCTTGCCGAGATTGTCTACTAACGGATTTGCTCTAGCGTTTGGCTCAGGAATTGCCCTCTTTTGTGCATCCTTTAGGCCGAGCCACACCCTCCTGGGATTAGGCACGCTTGAGGACCGCGATGGGTATGATGCCGTGACTTGGCTCGCTTTTCCCTCGACCGCGGAGTATGTTGTGGCCGTACCGTCCGTGGCGAATTTATCGACCGCGATGTTGTCGTTCCCTGCCTTCGCCTATCAGCGCCTTCATAATGTCGATACGTGATGAAATCTGGGGAGAATTAAGTTCAGAGTAGACATCATCGTTCTTCCTCCCCGACACGGGGGACATTGGCGTCGACTGCCGCATCATTCTCAATTTCAGGTTCACACTCACGCAGTGTCCCCTACCTAGCACACAAAAGATGTCGGAGCTAGATGTACACGATCACCTATGGGGCCATCAACCCCTTTATGGTTTGGTGAGGGTTGTGGACGTAAGCGCAACGAGCAGAGACAGTGAGATGATGCGGCGGTTTACCCAGGTTAGTGCCGCTGTGAAGCGTAAAACCCTACTCCTGCTTTGCGGGTGGATTGCTCAGAGGAACATGAAGAACATGCAGCACTCCAGCCTAGCAAGGGTTGCCTTCGGAGGAGTTACTGCATGTGTACAAGTGTTCAAAGGTCCGAATCTTGAGCAAGGTTGCCTTGGGCCTCCTTTTATAGCACAAGGGGCAACCATAGTGTCAAAACAGACACTGTCTGATGATTAGATAGCTAGCAAAGCTTATCATACCTAAATCTAGCATCATTGCTAGTCTAGGTGGCGTGCAGGGGTGCATCCCCGACAAGCTTATTCCCCCTCTCTAGCTAACTATTGCACCTCAGCTTATACCCCCCGCTCTAGCTAAATATGTAGCCACGTGCTTAGCGAGAGCCACTTAGACACATGGGGGCTCGACACCGCATCGACGAGTGACTGGCTTTCCGATGAGGTGGAGCGGTGACATATTGGCTCGCGCCTGCCGGGGGATGGCTTGCCGGGTCTTCAAGAGGGGGCACACTCCCTTGTCCCCGGAAAGTGTCGAGGGTGCGCTTGGCGCTTAGCAGCCCAGGTTTGGGCTGATGCGCCGGGCTCAATGGAGTCTGTCTTGATCATCGTTGGGTTGGCTCAGAGGTCTTTTTCGGCAGGCTCGGGTTGTCGCACCGGAGACCTTGACATCCGTGTACAAGTCAGGGGAAAACAAATACCCCTACAAGGAGATGATGACTTGCTATTTGACAAATCTAGTGATACTAGTCAAAATGAACTTGTTAGTAATCATTCTAGTCAAGATGAGTCGTGTGATGATGATAAGTTGGAAATAGAACGACTAACTAAAGAACTAAACACTCTTAAGTTAGCCCATGAGTCCACTCTACAAGATCATAGAGAGCTTGTAAGGACTCATGAGAAGCTCTACTTCGAGAAGCTCAATTTGTAGCAAGAGCATGAATTCCTTAAAGCTATCAATGACGATCTTCGAAAGAAGACTTCCTATTATCTAGACAAATGACTTCTCTTCCCTACATTCATTCCACAAGTTAGTGCTAAGAAAACTAGTAACAAAGGCAATAAAGGTTCTTCAACTAGTAGCAAAAAAATGATAAATCCAATGATATTGCAGCTAGTAGTTCTATTGATCCCACTAACTACTCTCTTAGCCAAGTTAAACTTGAGCAAGAAAATGATCTATTGAAAGAGATTATAGAGAAAGGTATCGACAAAAGTCTTGCCGGACGTAAGAAATTTGAGGAAATTATAATCAAGCACGGACGATACCGGAAGAACCATGGCATTGGCTAGTTCAATGCAAATGGAGTTGAATGGGAAGAAGGTCCATACCCCTAGCACAAGTTTGTTCCTCAAAGGGAGAACTATAAACATACTTGTTGGGGAGATGACCCCCAGGTACCCCAAAGACAACAAGTCAGACGAGGTTCCCGCCCGCCTGGGCTGGCTGCTCCGACACACACCCGTGGCCGACTGCTCTAAGCAAACTACGACGTCCCATCGGACATGCGCGGCAGTGCACTATTGTCAAGTAGTAGTGCGGTATGCACACGTCATGCAGTATCACCTGTAGTGTAACTCGTCCCTTGGGAGGTGATTTATGAAGTGCCTAGGGGACAAGCATAGCCTAGTTCTCAAACAGCGTATAGCTTGGCCTCTAAGCTACCCATTGTAGCTTACATCTCAAGCAGCTTGGCATGTAAGCTACCCACTGTAGCTTACATCCCAAGCTACACACTCATGCCTATATAAAGGCCTCCTCTCACTCTCTCATTCCCCTCAGGCTCACACATACACATATGAGGCAAGAAGCCTCATGGCTCTCCTCTCCCATATAGCTCCAGGAGCAACTCTCTACTGCAAATACACCTCATATACAGACATGCAGGAGTAGGGGTATTATCTCTTTAGAGAGCCCCGAACCTGGGTAAACCACCGTGTTCTACTACCCTATCCCATCCCACACCTTCCACGGCAGCCTTGCTCTCACCTTGATTATCCACCCCCTGGCATCTCTTGTGAGAAAATGATGATAGTTGGCGCCCATAATGGGGCTAGATTTTGTTGGAACCGCGGCCCTCATGGGACCACCTTCGTCATCACCACCGTGATGTTGTCGCCGTCTCTCTGGTGGCGCTCGGGTGCTCGCCATCAACACGCCCCTGGGGCAAATGCGTGCAATGCCTCGTGCTCCCTGCCGGTCTGGTCATCACCACCGCGCCACTGTTGCCATCTCTATGGCGGTGCTCGGGGCTCGACACCAACATGGCTCCGGGGCGGCCGCACGGGACTGCGCGTCCTCGCCGTTGGCCTCGTCCACATATAGCTCGCTCCAACGCGCCTCCACAGGAACTGTATAGTTCACTACATCCTCGCCGTTGGCCTCGTACCGCAGCGCAGCCGTGCTTCCTGTGGGAACTTCCCCGCGCACGCCGCCACTCCACCTGCCTGCCGCGACCTATTCATGCCACTGGCTCCGCCCGCATACCTGTGGCCGGTCCGCGTCGTCGCGCGCCCCGCCTACCCGCGACCTATTCACACCACCGGCTCCATCCCGGTGCCACTCCTCTGTGGGCCAGCTCTGTCCCATGGCCGCCCTGCTCAGCGCACGCATGTGCCAACCACTATGCTGCTCCGCTCGGTCGCCGGTGCCCCGCCCTGCTCCACGCGCATGCCCGCCTCCGGCTGCATGGCCGGCCGCTCCAGTGCTGCCTGGCCAAGCCCAACTAGGCTCCGGTTCGCGCGCGCTCGTCGGCTCGGCACATCGCGCTCCTCGGACAGCTCCTCCTTCTCCCACTGCTGCGGCCGCCCGCCACGCGCACGCCACTGCCTCTCATCGACTTGCGCCCCCTCGACTGCGCGGTCGCCCATGTCGGCCCGGCTTCCGCACGCTGGCTTCGCTTGCTCCTCCCACGTGCCTGTTCGGCCCGCGGCGCTCTGCGTCTGACGACTTCACATCCGCTCCGCCGCAGCTGCACTCGCCCACCGTTTTGTCGTTCCAGCCAGTTGGCACGCTCTGTGTTGACTTATGCTGGCTATTCCTCACGCCCCTGCCTACTCCCGCATAGTCTCTCTCTGCCACTGGCTGCCCGTGCCTTCGTCGTTAGCTCCCCGCTGCCGTCGGTCTCTATTGCGCCCACGCACGTCGGCCGCACCACTCTGCCTCTCAGTGCACGTCGGCCCGGCAGGTGCCCGCACGCCCGCCGGCTCGGTCGGCTCCACCCCGGCGCACCCCAGCCGTCTCCCCGCATGGCTCTAGCGGCTTCTCTTTGGCCGGCCGCCCATGCAGGGCAAGAAAGAAACATGCTCGGCTAGAAGAAAAAGCCTAGCCGGCTGAAAAAACTATATGTTCTTATGCCCATAGCTGGCTGACGAGAAAAAGAAGAGAAGAAAAGACGCCACCTGGTCCGCCCGCCCGCGTCCTCGGTCGGCTGGCCCGCATCGCCGCTCGGCCCGTTGGCGCCAACCCGTGTCGTCGCTTGGCCGACTGGCACGCCTGCCTGCGTAGCCGTCCACCCAGCTGGGCGGCTGATCCGCCCACATCGACACCTGGCCGGTTTCCCGGTTGGCCTGCCCGCCTACTTCGACACCAGGCTAGCTGGAGAGTTGGTTCCATTTCCCATCTACTTCGATGCTGGCCGGTCGGGCCTGGGCGGCCGGCACCTCCATCAATCGCCCCGAAGGCTACCTCCCATGTAGGGCCGGCTACACTCAACGGGTGCGGCCGACGCGCCCCGTTGGCAAAAAGCCATGCCTGGTGTCATCGACAACAACTACCTCGCCAGCACCAAAAATCAATGTGAGATTTTCACCCACACATCCTTGTGCCGCACACAAAAATACGGATACCCCGAGTGACCCTCGAGGGCCATCCCCACATTTGTTCCAGCTACTTTACTATTCACCCCGGCACGAGCTAGTCTCGGCCCGGGGCTGGCCGCTTGGCCCGATACGTTCGTTCCCATGAGATGGCTTAGTAGTGTGTACGGTACCAAAGGCCCACTCCTTGTCTCGGCTATAGACCGCATCGCGGCTATCCGGCTAGAGAGAGCAAAAGCTGGAGGTCATCACACACGGAAAACGTCCATGAAGAAAATGGCTTGGGCATCCCGGTCATTTCATTTGTGAGTATTTGCTTAGTCTAGTCTGCTCCCAGAGTCCAAGTATTGTACGCTCCACTCCGTGGCCCGCTCTTCGCCTCAACCAGAGACTGGCTCCCGGTTGTCCGGCTAGCAAGAGAAAAAGCCAAAGAGCGGAGAGCACGTGAAAAAGACTAAAGGGGGATCGGACGAAACCGAGTCGGCACCCTCTGCATAAACATGCAGTGCCAAAATCAGAAATCTTATATGTCTGCACCGACTAACCTTATCTGTTGTACAATCATTTCCATGAGAAACACCCCTCACTCGGAGGCTTGGAAGCCACTCCCGGCAAGTGTGCCAGCGCACCCCCGCTGGAAATACACAACCGGCGGACTCCGTGTCCGCCCCCCACAGGGCTCCGCGCCCATAAGTTGGTGGACCCCGCATTTTCTCCCGATGGCCCCTCGCGCTCAACAGCCGGCGAACCCCGCGACCGCCCTCGGCAAGGCTCCATGCTCATCACCTGGCAGACCCTGCGTCCGCCCTCGGTAGCGCCTCGCGCCCAACAAGCGGCGGACCCCGTGTCCGCCCCTGGCTGGGCTCCGCTCCCATATGTCGGCGGACCCCGTGTCCACGCCCGACATCCTCGATACCACTGTCTGCTTCAGCACCAGCAAATACACTCCACCCAACTCTTCGAGTCACTCGAAGGCTCGGATGCTACACCCAGCAGGTGCGTTGGCGCGGCGACGCTGCAAACAGCCAGCCGGTGGACTTTGCGTCCATGCCCGACAGGGCCCCTCGCTCACCAGGTGGTGGATCCCGCATCCATGCTCGACAGGGCCCCACACCCACTAGCCGGTGGCCCTTACATCCGTGCCCGACAGGGCCCCGCGCCTAGAAGTTGGCGGACCCTACGTCCGCGCCTGACATCCTCGACACCAACGTCTACTTCAACAACATCAAAGACCCTCCGCCCAACTCATCGAGTCGCTCGGAGGCTACTGTTGGTGGGATGACCCATGAGTACACCAAAGACAACGATTCAGACAGGGTGCCCACCCACCCGGGTCGGCTTCTCCGACGCACACCCGTGGCCAGCTACTCCAGCTAGCTGGCTGCCCAAAGCCAACTACGACGTCCCGTCGGAGACACGCGGACGAGACGACCATACCCCATGGCGGTGCACTATTGACGAGTAGTATTGCACTATGCACGCGTCGTGCAGTATCACTTGTAGTGTAACTTGTCCCCTGGGTGCTGATTTATAAAGTGACCCAGGGGACAAGCATAGCCTAGTTCTCAAGGTACATATAGCTTGGCCTCTAAGCTACCCATTGTAGCTTACATCTCAAGCAGCTTGTCATGTAATCTCCCTACTGTAGCTTACATCCCAAGCTACACACTCATGCCTATATAAAAGGCCTCCTCTCACTCTCTCATTCCCCTCAGGCTCACACGTAGACATATGAGGCAAGAAGCCTCATGGCTCTCCTCTCCCATATAACTCCAGGAGAAACTCTGTACTACAAATATACCTCATATACAGACATGTAGGAGTAGGGGTATTGTCGCTCGGGAGAGACCTGAACCTAGGTAAACCATTGTGTGCTACTACCCCATCCTATCTTGGACCTTCCACAACAGCCTTTCTCTCACCTCGATTAGCCACCCTTGGCATCTGTTGTGAGAAAATGACGACAATACTCTTCCCAAGGTAACAAACTCTCAAGATGACCTTAAACCACAAGACCACAAGCTCAAGCGCTAGGAAAAGCTTCAAGAGGACATTGACTCATATGAAGATGAGTCCCAAGCTTTGGTCAAGTGGGTTCCCAAGGCTTCTACAAGCCCAACTTCTACGACTGCCACTTAAATTCCAAGGATTCCCCAAGAAGAAGAACTAGAGAAGTTCTTTAGGGGTGACTCCTCCAATGAAATTCACTCACGTTCATTATTGGAAAGGACTAGTTGCAATCAACATCAACATTATGCAATAGTTCAAGGATTCACACATTCCCTCAAAGGTAAGAAAGGAACAGGGTAATTAATGAATCCATGGACATCATAATGTATGCTTTGAACTCCATATCCATAGATATCCTTGTATTTGTCTCTTGTGGTTGGGATTAACCCATTAAGGTGAGGAGAGTAAGAAGCAAAAAGGATTGCGCCCAACTCAAGGTAGTCTTCATCAACTATGAGCATCCACCACTACATCACCCACATGAAGTCTTGTACGACAAAACCCAAGGTTATTTTATCCATCTTAGGGGGGATGTCACATCAAGGGGGAGCTTTACTCTAAGACTTGAGTCAAGGTATCTCTTAGAATGTGACAACATTAACAAGCTTTATGTAAAAGTGCCAACCCCGCTTGTGCTTAAACAATGAGTATGACCTATGATCAAGTACTCTTACTTCGCTCCTAAGTCAATATACTCATATATAGATGATCATGTCATCGCCAAAGTGCTTGATAGATGCTAGAGTGTTTTTGTATGTTTGCCATGATTTCATTTGTCATCTTATTCTGTGAGCATGTTGGTCTGCATATCTTTACTCATTCGAGGATATCCAATTGTATCTATTTGGCTTTCTGTTTTTGTTTTGCCAATAGGATATACAAGAATGCCTAGGACACCTCTCTAGCTATCTATGCTTTCTCGTCTCAAGTTCTATTCAAGCTACATCACAAAAACTTGAACAAGCACTTCTCGAACCCTCTGTGTGAGGAGCACTCGGAGTACCATTTCGTCAAGGCTGACTTCCAAAACCTCCCTAAACTACAACTCGATGCAACCAATCAAAAATTCTTGGTTTCACCGAATGCCTAAGGTTGATATGCTTTTGCACCTAGGTACCACCGATACCATAATCTCGGCTTCACCGAGTTTCCCTATCAACAGACAGCAGTGGAACTTAGTGGCACCGATATTTTAGTATTGGTGACATCGATAGTGAAGTGTACTTAATCCTGAAATTTCCTCTTCAAACGCTTGAGTCTCCAACCCTAATCTGTCGCACCGGATCCCTTGGTCGTCGCCCTGGTCTCCCTGGGCGCCTTCGCCATTGGGATCCTCGCCGTCGACGGAAATCACATCCGCCGTCGTCGCTGTAGTCGGACCATCGCCAAGTTAGGGTATGGTTCCGATATCCTGATGTGTTCCATGTACGATTCAAGCGCATTAGGATGTTTTCGTATATATTCCATCATGTTCAATTGATCTATCCCACAAGAAACCTCCATAGATTAGAAAACAAAGGAATTTTGGATCTGACCTCTCGAAACATGCATCTCGGTTCCACCAATTTAGTTTTAAGGGTATCCGAGAACCACTTTGGTGATACCGAGTAGTTCTTTTCAGTTATATCGAAAAGGCTGGCCAGGTTTCTCTTAATGCAAGTGGTCAGTCTCGGTGACTCCAAAAATATCAACCCGGTGCTACCGAAATAGATTCCGCAGTAGTTCAAGACCAAATTTTCAAAGTTTAAATTTTGAAAAACTTCTGTGTTCTTGTGATGCTCAACCCTTCTGCTCTTCTATACTCTATTCACATGGACAGTATGTCAGCTTCATGTGATAGTCAGAATGGCTCCAGAGCCTAGCATTGATGCAGATCTAGGTACTAGTCATAAGCCCAGCTCACCTTCAGAAGATCCAGGCACACCTAGCTCTCATGGTTTCTCAAGGTTGCTACAAGATCTAGGAGAAAATTGAACTCAGATGAAGAAGACTCAGATTTTGTGCCAGATGAGGTTCTTGCCAAGCAAAGGCAACACAAAGCAGATAGAGCTACCAAGAAGTATGCATCTTAGGCCACCTCATCTAGGAGGCTAGTCAAGAAGGAGTATGCCAGTACAGATGCTATGAGAGCACCAGAGAGTGCTAGGGCTTCCATGTCTATAGATCTTGCCAGAAGCTCTATGCCCAAGAAGACAACTGACAAGAAGACAAGCAATAAGAGGATAGTACATGTTGTTGGAAGACCAACTTGTATGTATGAACATCTAGCATAAGCTGAGGGAGAGGAAGAGCCAGCTGCCCAGGCTACTCCCAAGAAGAGGAAGAAGTTGCTTGCTGATGCCATGACCAGCTAGGCCCCATCCAAAAGCAAGGCTTCACCTCCTAAGAAGCCCACATCTCCTAAGTCCAAGAGGACTACCAGAGATATTACAATTACAGCCAAGAACAAGGGAACTTCCTCCAGAGATCTTGCTGAAGATGATGAAATGATAGTTCTGAGGAAGCTAAGACCTCACCTTCCACAACACAATGACAATTATCCTCTTGCTGAGGATATGAAAAAGAGGAAGGATTCAGGGTTGAGAGAATGGAGAGCTATAGATCCATATCCTCATAGGAGAAAGACTGTTGTAGACTACATATTCTACACCAAGGAGCAACAGGATTTCTATGAGCCCGTTTTGCTAGACAAGAGCCCAGCTGTAAGTCACATGAGATATGTAGACAGCGGCTACATTAAGGAAAATGAGGACTACTTCCCCCATGTGCAAGAAAACTTCAAGGCCATTGATATTGAAGCATTTTTTCGGAAGATGACCCCCTGGAATGATGAAATGATCATGCAATCTATTCCACAGCTCACTTCTATGGTGATGGATGAATTGTTTGGATGACTGAAGGTGAAAGCTATGAATCTACAGTGGAAGAGAGGGCTACCATCTTAGCAGCTCCACAAGTTCAGGATGGTGACTTGGATGTGAACTCTGAAGCCAAGATGAATCATAATTCCATGGCTAAGATGTACAAGGAGATCCCAGCTAACTATGTGCATTCACATAAGTTTGGCTCAGTGTACTATCTGCAGGTAGGTTTGCCAACCACCAACACCATTTTGAGGTACACCTTGATGCCCAAGTCAGGATACGACAAGATGATTAGAGGATTCTCCATCAACATGCTGCATCACACTAACCTTCACACCAGATTTAGGATCATGGATTATATAGTAGTGGCAGTGAAGAGGATTGCTGCTGACCAAAACAGATAAGTGGATATGCTCCATACATTCAAATGCTAATCAACTCCAAGCTTGAAAAGAATTTATATGCACTTGATCGACCTTATATGCCACTCCAGTCTAACTTTGAGGATAATGTTGCGGTGATGAACCCAGGTCATCCCACTTCATCTGCTGCACAGGCAGCAGCTGAGGCAGCCAGAGCCACTAGTGCTCTAGTGCCAAGGACAAGGACTGAGTAGATGGACCTTATTCATAGCTCTATCCAAGGTATGTAGAATGATATCACTAAGATACTAAAGAACCAAAAGAGCCTGGAAAGGATTACTGAGGACAAGTTTCATACTTTGAACAACAAGTTTGATGGGCTGACAAACACAGTTGTTGGGCTCAAGAAGAAGGTGGACTCAGTACCCGTTGCCCATACCTCAGAGGTTGATGATGATGACAGTCACCCTCTCCAGCCTAGCACTCGGTTCGAGACCCAAGGCAGATTTATGGCAGTGCCAGCTTTAGAGATGAGACCATCTTCATCAGCCTTTATGACAGCTCCTTAAGTTCCACCGGCTCCATTAGCACCTCAAGTGTCTACTCCAACCCCTTCCATGACATCTGCAGATGTCTTCACGGATGCAGTTCTCTCGACTCCTACATCAACAACCGGAGGACATCAGCCCTAGAGAGACGATTAGTCCTATACCTTTGAACTTTTTGATAACTTGTTGCCGAAGGGGGAGAAGTTGTATAGATCATACGACTGAGAGTGAGATAGAGAGGGAGAGAGTTGTCGGCATTCTGGGAACAGGGGTATCCAGCCATGCCTGCTTGCGGCCCTGATACGTCTCCATCGTATCCACTTTTCCAAACTCTTTTGCCCTTGTTTTGGACTCTAATTTGCAAGATTTGAATGGAACTAACCCGGACTAATGTTGTTTTCAACAAGATTGCCTTGGTGTTATTTTTGTGCAGAAATAAAAGTTCTCGGATTGACCTGAAAATTTATGGAGATTATTTTTGGAATAAAAAATATATTTGCGAAAGAATCAACCGGAAGGGGCCACCCATAGGTGACAAGCCCACCAGGCGCAGCCAGCCCCCTAGTCATGCCTAGCAAGTTTGTGGGCCCCCTATGGCTCCACCGACCTCAATTCCAACTCTATATATTCCTATTCATGGAGAAAAAATCAGAGAGAAGAGTTCATCGTGTTTCATGATACGGAGCCGCCGCCACCTCCTGTTCTTCCTCGAGAGGCCAGATCTGGAGTCTATCTTGGGCTCCGGAGAGGGGAAATCGACATCATCGTCATCACCAACCATCCTTCATCGCCAATTTCCATGATGCTCTCCATCGTTCATGAGTAATCCCATCATAGGCTTATTGGACGGTGATGGGTTGGATGATATTTATCATGTAATTGAGTTAGTTTTGTTAGGGTTTGATCCCTAGTATCTACTATGTTCTGAGATTGATGTTGCTATGACTTTTCTATGCTTAATGCTTGTCACTAGGGCCCGAGTGCCATGATTTCAGATCTGAACCTATTATGTTTTCATGAATATATATGTGTTCTTGATACTATCTTGCAAGTTATAGACACCTATTACGATTTATGATCCGCATCCCTTAGGGTGACAATAAATAGGATTCTTTCCGGTGATTACCCTAGTTTGAGGAGTTCATGTATTCACTAAGTGCTAATACGTTGGTCCGGTTCTCTATTAAAAGGAGGCCTTAATACCCCTTAGTTTCAATTAGGACCCCGCTGCCACGCGAGTGGAAGACAAAAGATGTCATCGAAGTTCTTTATGACTGTTGCATGATGAATGTCATCCGACATAATTATCCATCACAGATCTTTTCACATATTGATCTTCGCTAAGTTAATTTTTCGTTGCTACTGTTACAATCACAACAAAACTGCTACTGTCACTATTTGTCATCGTTATTGTTACTTCCATGCTACTTTGCTACTGAATACTTTGCTGCAGATATTAAGTCTTTTAGGTATGGTTGAATTGAAAACTCAGTTGCGAATACTCGAGAATATTGTTTGGCTCCCCTTGTGTCGAATCAATAAATTTGGGTTGAATACTCTACCCTCGAAAACTATTGCAAGCCCCTATACTTGTGGGTTATTAGGCCCAGGGCAATGCCCACTTCATCAGCCAGATGCGGCCTAGCGCAGCTCGGGTCAAGACAAGGACCTCGCGAGGCCCACACTCTCGAGAGGAAGAATGACACCATGACCACAAAGGATGGGCCTCCTCGGGCCCCCTACGGAGCAGCGGAGATCTCTATACAGAACCCATCCTCAGGAGTCAAAGGTGACACAGGGAAGGACAGGCGGGCGCCAGCGCGCCAAGCGGTGCAGTTTGCCCTTTAATGCAAAGGGATCAAGGATGTATGCGGATTCCCAAAGCGCCACCCAAAGGTTTCCATTCCAGTGCAACAAGACCACGACCACGAGCCTCGTAGGGAAGATGTCATCGCCGAGCCCACCTCTGCATCATCGATGGCTACTTTGCAGGCGAAGACCAGCTTTGGACAGCGCGAGGATGTACTCCTGCTCCCCTTTAAAATTGGCCGTTGTGGGATCCCTTCCCACCATTGTGATAAGGGAAGAGGACCCAGGCCATTTCTATATATAGAGGCTAGGCTGCACCATAGAGGGGGATCCGATTGACGACTGAGCCACTCGATGAACCACGAGACAAGACAGAGAGCCAAGAACACCACTTGAGCACCCTCGCAAGGCTCAAAACCACTGTACTAGTTCATCCACCACACCTCCCCGAGAGGTAATCCACCAAAGAAGGAGTAGGGTATTACGCTTCATAGCGGCCCGAACCTGGGTAAAATGTCGTGTTCATCTTCTTCCTCATCATCGTGTGAGTTTGTCATGGTAAACATCGAGTAGTGAGCTAGGTAGGGCGAGGCTGTACGTTGAAACCCTGAGGATTTTGCGGAGCCTGAAATCCGAAATTTGGCACGCCAGGTAGGGGGTGTGTCGGAGTTTTCTTCAAGCCTCGCTTTTCCCTCGCTCCACAGCTCCAATGGTCGGCACCCAATAAGCTTCCCCCGGCCGTGGCGGATCAGCTTCCATCGATCCAATCGTTCTCAAGGAGACCCACGCCCAGCGGCATAGTGTTGGGCAGACAGTATCAAGCCACCAGTATCACCTTGGTCGTCGCTGCCCCTTGCGCCGCCCAAACACACGGCAGGCTGGCGCCGCCTTCAGCAACGACGTCGCGCCACACTTACGTGTAGTACTTTGACGTGCATGATGCGCTGCTGCTAGCAAGAGATATGCTCCGCCACCGCCCAACGCACAGGGGCTTCGACGCGTGGGCCGACCACGTCGCGGAGCTAATCGCCATTGCGCGGAAGATCGTGGCTCCTCACCCTTCTTCAAACGCTGGGGGTGTCGGTGTCAATACCGGCGGATATCGAGTAGGGGGTCCCAAGTTGTGAGACTATAACGGATGGTAACAGGAGACGAAGGAGATGATGTTTACCCAGGTTCAGGCCCTCCTATGGATGTAATACCCTATGTCCTGCTTGATTGTATTGACGATATGTGGGTTACATAGTTGATCTACCTCGAGATCGAATAGCTAAACCCTAGATGAGTTGTCCTCTGTCCAACAACCTAAAGCCCTCCGGCTTATATAGACGCCAAGGGTACCTAGGGTTTACACATGGTCGGTTGCACATCGAAGGAAAAAACATGCCTATCTACTATCCACAACTTGAAGCTTCCACTCTGGGGATGGGGCCCTTCATCGTCCAATGCTCATCCAACGACCCACATAGTCTGGCCCATGAAAAACAGGTCGGCTATCCGAGGACCCCTTAAACCAAGACTCCCTCAATAGCCCCCGGACTAGCCTCCAATGCCGAGGTATATCGGCACAATATTTGTGTGTCGAACTCTTCGACTTGCAAGGCGAGTCCCTCATCCCTTCTTGTTTGGCAACCGTTCTGCCATTGGCAAAATCCCAAGCATCACGAGCTTGCCAAGTCCTCTTCTTCCTCCCCATCGGAAAAACCTTCCAATGGAAGATCACCATGAAAAACATGGTGAGCACCCCCAGCTCTTCCTCGCACCCCTACGGCTCCCGTCCCGGGGATTGGACAAGTTGCTCCGTATCGCTCCTTCGACTATGTAATATTGAGACCCAGGGGTACCTTTCTTCCTCGGATCTGACAGTTACCCATGCTGGTTTGGCTTCATTCAACGGCAAAGCCTTTGCGGAGAATTTCCCCAACTTAAAAAGGGGTAGCATGTATGCTTCGTGTCGTTCCTCCTACGAGGTCTCGGGTTCCCCATTCATCCATTTCTGAGGGAGTTATTGGAGTTCTATTGGATCCAGCTCCACCACCTCACCCCAGGGTCTATTCTGCATGTCTCGGGCTTCGTCGCCCTTTGCGATATGCTCCTAGGATGCGAGGCACATTTTGAATTGTGGAGGAAGTACTTCTGCCTTGTCCCTCGTACTCGGGACAAGACAACTTTGGAGGTCGGAGGAGCCAAAATATGCCATATAGTAGGGATGGGTTATCCAGTGGGATCTTCGAAGGAGTTCGAAGAATGGTCTTCAGAGTGGTTTTACATCGAGGACGTCCCCCTATTTGATCCAGCTCGGAGGGGTTTGCCCGAATACTCTAACGCCCCTTTAAAGAAAAGGTACAAGTGGCGACCAAAGAGCTCATCCCAACAAGACAGCGTTGAAGTGCAATGCTTGGCAGCCCAGGTGAGGGTACTAGCCCATCACAAGTTGACCATGATAGACGTCATGGCCGCCGCCATCACCCGCTGCGTTCAGCCTCTTCAGCAGAGGATACTCCCTTTGTGGTGTTACAACAGAACAAGCGACACCATTCGCTCCTGAAGACTGGGCCCTGCGGATCAAACAGCACTGGCCGCCACACTTGCCGACCTGTACAAAGGGGAGCAAGAGGGTTTTATTCGGGAGTCGATCAAGGAGGGGTATTCAAGCCACAAACTCTCGGGGGGATAACCCTAGGGTAGCCTCAAACGACCCTCTACTCAAACTTTCTGAACGACTGCAGGGTGACCCGCCTCCCCCTGTAGTCCGGCTCCGCGTTGCCGGCTATGACGAGTCAGCCGGCTAGGGGCAGAGACTCCCCGCTCCTAGCCAGCCGCACATTGGATGCCACGGTCAGAGTATGCATGACAACAATGCCCCCCATCCCATTGGAGGTCAGCGCATGCATGGCCACAGTGGAGGCTACAGTGCCTCTGAGTATGGCCGACTGTGACCATGCACCGGAACAGTGCCAACATGCCCTCAACCACTCCATTACCTGCCCCGACATGGCTATAGAGCGGCCATTCATACCGCTGACCATGGTCGGCTGCCGCAAGATGATGCCCCGAAGGATGACCCATGTCACGAAGTAACCGGCACGGGGACCCACCCCACGGGCCCCTCCGGCTCCCGACGGGACCCCATAGCCGGCATGCCCTACCAGCGACAAGACCCCTCAGCTGGGGGCCCCATGGCCGGCTAGTGAGGCTTCCAGCTGGGGTCCTCCTGTAGCCTTGTATTCGTATTGTAATCAAGGGGGGTGGCCTATAAAAGCCCCCGGATCCCCCCATGCACGCAGCAATCGATCCCTACACATTCACACTCCCACGTAGAGAGGCTATGGAGGCTAACTAGCTCCTTCTTCTTCCTCAAGTCATACAGCTCAGGGAGCACCATTGTAGCTCTCCTTGGTTCATCAACCAGATCGGCAGGAATAGGGGTATTACCTCCCTCAGAGGGCTCTAAACCTGGGTACATCATGTGTCCCTCACCGCCTGTGCCTAATCGCTTTCCTGGAGCCCGCTGGCGTCCTTTCCGCCCCAACAACTCTCGATAAGCCTACCCATGGTATCTATCCTGAGAAAACGATGACAGTTGGCGCCCACCGTGGGGCCATCCGCGGTGCCGGCCGGAGTCACGCTCAAGGTGGGACCCTTCACCACCTCCCCCGGGCGCCCCACGTCCGGAGGGAACTGCATGCTCGTGTGGCTAGCTCTCGTGGGCCCTGTAGGCGTCGCTATCGGCCTCTCCGATGAGTGCCCCGGTAGCGACCCTTCGCTCAATGTTGCCGCGCTCATCGAGCACGGTGGCAGGCTGAGCCTCGCCGATGAACCTGTGGACGACGTGTACCCTAGCCAGGTACTCGACTGCACCGACCCAGCCTCATCCGTGGGTGCGCTCACCTCAGGTGAGATTGACGACTCCCGCGTCCATGCGGGGGTGATGACAACCGACTCCTCCACCTCTTCTAGCGGAGCGCGGGCTAAGGCCGACGCGGCCACCGCCTGCATCGGAACCTCTGACCCGACCGACACTATCCTTTGGGATCTAAGCACCCCCATCGCTCCGACAGCGAACCCGGCCACTGTCACCACCGAGTTGGAGGCATCCTGCCGTCTCCTGTTCGAGGACGCTAGTGCCCTCGCAACCAAGCGGTGCAGGATGGAAGCCGCACAGCGGGAGTACATCTCCGCTTATGGTCTCACCCCGGCTGGCACCGAGCCCAGCCGGCGGGGGGGCATGTGTGACCATGGCCGTGTGGTCACGGAGATCCTCGGCAACAACTTGCCTGTCTACGACACTCCCGCGTCCAACCTATGGGCCGCCAAGGTAGCCTATGAGGACCTCGCTACCTTGGAGGGCGAGGAGCATGCATTGCGCGACCGGCACATCAAGGACCTCATCGACACCGCCACTGCACAGCAAGCCAGGCTCCCCGTCTTGAGGGCGAGGGCACTGGAGCTGCTAGCCATCAGCCGGCTCAGCACTCCAGCTCCCCTCGCGCCTTTGATCGGCAGGCTGAGGGAAGCAACATTCAGCATTCCCAGCTGTGCATGAACGAGTAGCCGGTTGTGAACAGCCAGCACAACAACATCCCAGCTGGTGGCATCCACCGCAAGGAGGCGCCGGCTGGCGGTAGCCGGTGCAGCCGCGAGCACACCCTGCCTCCGCGATGGGACCCGACATGGTCCGTCCCTCCGATCGTCCGTGCTGATCTCACAGCCCGGCTCACACCGCGGGTCCCCCACAACGAGAACGATGCACGCCTCCACCTTGACCGGCTGGCGCAGTCGGCCCTCCTCGAGGAGGAGGGCTCGATCGGCCCGACGTGCTTCGGCCCCCAGATCCGCAATAAGCCGTTCCTGACTGGCTTCATGCTTCCCCATGACACCCCAAAGTACAAAGGTGCGGCCAAGACGGAGGACTCGCTGATCGACTACACCACCGCGGTCGGCATTGCTAGGGGGAACAAGCGTGTATCCGTTCTCTATGGCCCCCTCATGCTGATCGGCTCAGCCCGCACCTAACTTAATAGCCTGGCAGCCGGCAGCATCAACACCTGGACGGACTTCGAAGAGGCGTTCGTACGCAACTTCACCAGCACCTACAAGCGGCCCCTCCACCACCGCACACTAGACATGTGCGTTCAGAGCTCGGACGAGCCCCTCCGGGACTACCTCACCCGATGGACCAAGCTCCGCAACTCCTGTGAAGGAGTGCATGAGGTGCAGGCCATCTAGTACTTCATGGAGGGCGCCGCGATGGCACGTACCTCAAGCACAAGCTCTTGTGCTCCGAGCTGGCAATGCTTGCAGACCTCATGGCCAAGGAGGACAAGTATGCCATGGCCGACTCCACAATCCGGGTCAAGGTCAGCATGCCCGACAAGGCGGCTCTACCACCGGCTGGGTCATGACCAGCTGCCGACAACCGGCAGCCACAGAATAACAAGCACAGGGCCGATCAGCCCGACTCCCGCTACGGGAGACGACAGGTGGCCACCATCGAGGAGGAGCAGCCAACTGCCTAGGCTTCCAGCCAGCGTTAGTGCACCGGCAAGGCCGCCTGGCAGCCCAAGCTCACCTTCGAGAAGATGCTCAACCCCCCTGCAAGAATCATTCCGAGCCAAGCCGTCCATGTACACGCTCCGGCAATGCAGTTTCTCGCAGTGGTTGCCCTGGGGGGACGACATTCCGGCTCCTCCCGCACTGCCTCTTCATGCACCAGCGCCGGCTCCGGCTCCGGCACAACACGAAGGCCGCCTGCTCCACCAGTTCCCCAACCAGGACGGTTCCTACATCATCTTCAGTAGTGAAGAGACGGACAAGCAAACTCAGCGCCGGCTCCACCGCGAGGTGAACACCACTATGCCCAAAACTACCCGATTCATGCACTGGTCCGAGAAGCCGGTTATTTGGAGCCAGGATGACCACCCGGCCGTGATGCCAAGCCCTGGCGGCTACGCCCTCGTCCTCGATCCCAACATCGTCTCCCAGAGACGCACCTGCCGCTTCCCGCGGGTGTTGATCGATGGGGGCAGCTGAAAGCACATTTGCTCCCTTGGTGGTTTTGGTAATTAATAACAGCATATAAGTCATTGAACTAATGTTTCCACCAAGTATATTTCAGGAAATGTTCATTGATAGGATTGGCAAAAGGAGATTGTGGACATACCCCAAGATGCAAGGAAATAGGTTGGCCAAGCTTCAAGCAAAAGGACTCTACAGTTTATATTTGTGAGAAAACACTTTGAGTCCATAGGAAAGCCAATACTATTAAAAGAGGGTAAGGTTTTGTTAGTGAACAATATGCTCAAACGTGCAAAAGTGATAGTCACCAAAAACATCCACAAACTCTCCCACCAAAGTCTGTTCTATACCCAACACTCAAAATCGGTGCAACCAACTTTCCCATACCGGTGCTACCGATTCCAGAACCTGGACAGACTCAAGCCAAACCCTAGCCACTTCGATGCAACCGATTCCATACCGGTGCCACCGAGTTTAGGTTGCCAACTTTCTAGTTCGCTAATTCACATTTTCGGTCCCACCGAGAATGTTGGATCGGCGTCACCGAGATTGAAAATCTGATCGTTGGTCACCTTATCGGCGCAACCGAGTTTCCTATATCGGTCTCACCGAGATTCAAAAGTTGCCACCTTTTGGTCAATTCGGTACCACCGAGATTAACACAATGGTGTCACCGAGTTGGTCATTTTTTGTGTAACGGTTGGATTTTTGGGGATGCCTATATATACCCCTTCACCACCACCTACTCGAGAAAGCAACACTCAGAACTATTCCATACCTATCCTATCAGATTTTCTGAGAGAGAACCACCTACCCTTGTGTTGAGGTCAAGATATTCCACTCCAATCATATGGATCTTGATCTCTAGCCTCCCAAGGTAGCTTTCCACCAATCCCATCTCTTCCACCATGCCAAATCTGTGAGAGAGTGATTGTGTACTAAGGGGTCTATCATCTTGAAGCACAAGAGCAAGGAGTTCATTATCATTACTAAGCCTATTACCTTTTGGAGGGTGGTGCCTCCTAGATTGGTTAGGTGTCGCTTGGGAGCCTCCTATTTCGTGTTGTGGAGTGAACCAAGATGTTTGTAAGGTCAAGGAGATCACCTACTTCATGAAGATCTACCCATAGTGAGGCTAGTCCTTCGTGGACGGTAGCCGTTATGGAATAGTCAAGGTTGCTACTTCATGGACCCTTTTGGGTGGAGCCCTCCATGGACTCTCGCGATCGTTACCCTCCGTGGGTTGAAGACTCCATAAATGTGGATGTACGATAGCGCCACCTATCGGAACAACGGGAAAAATCATCGTGTCTAAAACTGCGTTTGATCCTCCTACCCTATCCCTTCTATACATGCTTGTTTACTTTCCGCTACTATATACTCTTAGACTTGCATGTGTAGGGTGTACTTGACTTACCATGAAATTCTAAAAACTATCAACCCTAAAACTTGGTATAGGCAAAACTTTTATTTGGTCAAGTAGTCTAATCACCCCAACTCTAGACATACTTTTGGTCCTACAACAGCAGCATCAACATCCTCTACCGCAACACAGTGCTCAAGCTGGGGCTTAAGGAGGAAGACCTGCAAGCAAGACAAATAGTTTTCCATGGCATCGTGCCGAGAAAGTCCTGCACCCCCATCTGCAAGATCAAGCTCTATGTTCTCTTCGACGGCTAGAGCCACTTCCACCGTGAGCCGATATGGTTCGAGGTGGTGGACCTCGATAGTCCCTACCACGCGTAGCTCGGCCGACAGGCACTCGTCAAATTCATGGCGGTACCCCATTACGCCTACCTCAAGCTCAAGATACCAGGACCCAAGGGCATCCTTTCCATCGTCAGCGACTACAAGATGTCGATCGCATGCGCGCGAGACGGCAGTCGGCTGGCCGAAGCCCTGGAGATAGCAGAGGAGAAGCGGCAGCTCGACCGGCTCGTGGCCCACACCTCTGGCCAGCTGGCCATGCCGGCTCCTCCATCCCAGTAATCCGGCGAAGCCTCATTCTAGCCGTCCAAGGACACTCGACAGGTACCACTCGACCCGGCCAACCCAAGGAGTGCATCACCATCGGCGCCTGCCAATATAGCAAATAGGAAGGCGATCTTATCGACTTCTTCCATGAGAATTGGGACATCGTTGCATTGTCTCCCAAGGACATGCCGGGTGTTCCGAGGAAGTTCACCGAGCACAAACTTCACGTGCGGTCGGATGCGAAGCCGGTCAAGCAACCCCTGTGCCGTTTCTCCGAGGAGAAGCGGCACCCCATAGGGGAGGAGATCGCCCGACTGCTAGCAGCCAGCTTCTTCAAGGAAGTGTTCCACCTGGATTGGCTGGCCAACCCAGTCCTGGTGCTGAAGACGAACAAGACTTGGTGCATGTGTATCGACTACACGAGCCTGAACAAGGCATGTCCCAAGGACCTATTCGCCCTGCCGCGGATTGATCAAGTCATCGACTCCCCAGCCGGCTGCGACCTCCTGTCCTTCCTGGACGCCTACTCAGGCTACCACCAGATCAAGCTGGACCCGGCCGACCGGTTGAAGACCTCCTTCATCACCCCTTTTGGGGCCAACTTGTAGGATCGAAAGTAGTGCTAGGGGGGATGATTAGACTACTTAACCAAATAAAAATCTAGTTTTTCCCAATTTTAATTCTTGGTAGATTTTAGCATTCATAGTATGTCAAGTACACCCTACACATGCATGTCTAAGAGTATAGAAGCGGAAACTAAAGACAAGCATGTAAGTAAAGGAAGGGTAGGAAGATCAAATGCAATTAGTGACACGATGATTTTTCCCGTGGTTCTGATAAGTGGCGCTATCATACATCCACGTTCATGGAGTCTTCAACCCAAAGAGGGTAATAGTCGCGAGAGACCACGGAGGGCTCTACCCATGGAGGGTTCCACGAAGAAGTAAGCTTGACTATACCATGACGGCCTACGTCCACGGTGGACTAGCCTAACTCGGGGTAGATCTTCACGAAGTAGGCGGTCTCCTTTCCCTTACAAGCTTCTTGGTTCACTCCACAACATGAAGTAGGAGGCTCCCAAGCGACACCTAACCAATCTAGGAGGCACCACCCTCCAAAAGTTAAAAGGCTCGATTGTGTCGATGAACTCCTTGATCTTGTGCTTCAAGATGATTGAATCCTCAACACACAATTATTCTCTCACAGATTTGCCTTGTTAGAAGAGATTGATTGGGTGGAAAGCAACTCGGGGAGGCTAGAGATGAAGATTCATAAGGTAGTAATGGAATGGCATGATCTCAACACATGAGTAGGTGCCTCTCTCTCAAAAAATCAATAGGTATGAGTGGGGAACTATTCTGAGATCTTCTCTTGCGAGTGAGTGGTGGTTGATGGGTATATATAGGCATCTCCAAAAATCCAACCATTACACACAATAAGTCAGACTCGGTGGAATCGATGTGTGAATCTTGGTTGGACCGAGTTGCCTTAAAGTTAGCAAGTTTTCAATCTCGGTGAGACCGATACATAAAACTCGGTTGCAACGATAAGGTGACCAACTGTCGGATTGCAAATCTCGGTGATACCGATTCACAAATCACGGAGGGACCGATTTTATAAACTTGCGTAACAGGAAGTTGGCAGCCTAACTCAATGGCACCTAAGCAGAATCGTTTGCATCGAAAAGCTAGGGTTTTGGCTGAGTCTGTCTTAGGGTTTGGAATCGGTGGCACCGAGTGGAATGTGTTGGTTGCACCAATTTTGAGTATTTGGCTTTGGACAAACTTTTGTGGAAGAGCATGTGGGTGTGCGTGGTGACTATCACTTGCACACGTATGAGCATATTGTTCACCAACAAAACCTTACCCCCTTTTAATAGTATTGGCTTTCCTATGGACTCAAAGTGCTTTCTCACAAATGTAAAATGTAGAGTCCCTTGCTTGAAGCTTTGCCAATCTATTTCCTTGCATCTTGGGGTATTCCACAATCCTTATGCTAACCCATCATTGAATTTTTCCTGAAACATACTTAGTGGAAACATTAGTTCGATGAAATATATGTTGCTATTAATTACCAAAACCACCAAGGGATCAAATGTGCTTTCAAATCTTCCCCTTTTTGGCAGTTGATGACAACATATAGATCAAAGCTTTGACATATGATATAATCAATGAATATAATCGTCGCTTTGAGAGCTATGTGATAAGCAAGAGATCCCCCTAAATTTGTGCATTATTTTAAATTTCCGTTTGAATGCAAATGCACAATCGATTAGGTACATGGGGCACTTCTTCCATGTCACATACAACTTGGTGGTGTGCGAGAGTAATAGGTGTTAACAACATAGCACAACACATCAAGCAAAGTGAATGATAATCACATAATCATCAAAGGATAGGAAATTGTAGCAGCACACATCAAAGCGTATGGTTAAACACACAAAAGTATCTCACATCAAACCAAAACACCAAATGTTTTGTAAAACCAGCAAATAAAGACATGCGCTCTCTCACTCGAAGCGTAAGATCTATATACAACTTCTCCCCCTTTGGCAACAAGTTACCAAAAAGGTCGAAGAGATATAGCTAATCGTTCTTCTATGGCTGATCTCCTTCGGTGGCCGATGTCGGAGTCAGGAGAACTATGTCGGCGAGGAATTCTGCTGAAGTCTTGGATGGAGTTGGTGTAGATACTAGAGGCACTGGAGCTGATGGAGTTGATGTCACTGTGGTTGGAGAAAAACATGAAGGCCTCGTCTCTGGAGCTGGCACAGTAGGTGTCCTGGCCTTAGTCATGAACTGGGCAGTCGTCCTGATAGGTGAACTATCCTCCTCATCATCAGAAGACTCAGACTCTGAAGAGGTGTGGCGGATTGGGGCTTCATCAATCTCCTTCTTGAGCTCATTAACTATCTTGGTCAGCCCATCAACCTTGTCATTTAGAGTTTTCACTCTATAATCAATAATGTTTGCAAGGCTCTCTTGAGTGTCCATGATGGTCTTGTTGTCCTTCTTCATTTCCATGATAGTGGAAATCAAAAGACCCATCTGCTCATTGCTAGATCTTGGAACCTGGGCACTAGTGGCTCTAGCTGCCTCTGCCTCTTCTTGTGCCTGAGCTGCAGCTAATGTGAGATGGTCTGGGTCCATCACAACAAAGTTGTCCTCAAAATCTGGTTGAAGTGGCAAGTGGGGTCTATCCAGAGCAAATATGTGCTTGTCAAGCTGAGAGTTGATAAGCATCTGAATATAGGGTGCATAGCAGCATGAGCGCTTCTGATCAGCAGCCACCCTCTTCACAGTCTCAACTATCAAATCCATCACTCGAATCTTGATGTGATGATCATGATGGATGAGCATGTTGATGGAGTATCCACGAGTCATCTTCTCATCTCTAGACTTGGGCATCCAAGTATGCCTCGGGATAGAGTTCATGGTTCAGAGACCTGGCTGGAGGAATTAAATAGATCCCAAGTTGTGAGATTGCACATTAACAGCAGGGATAGGATTATACATATGCTTCGTAGCATTGTGGCTCTCCTTGGATTCTGAGTATACATCCAAGTCACCATCCTCAACCTCTGGGACTCCTAAGATGGTAGCCCACTCATCAACAGAAGATTCATATCTTGCTCCTTCAATCATGCAAACAATCCTGCCATCTCCATAAAAATGAGTAGTGGAATAAAACTGCATGATCATCTCATCATTCCAAGCAGTGAACTCCTTCCCAACAAATTTGTCAAGTCCAATGCAGTGGAAGTTGTCTTGGACACATGGAAAGTAATTCTCATTATCTTTGATGTACTTCCAGTCAACATATCTCATGTCACTGACGGCAAGGCTCTTGTCTAGCAAAATTGTCTCATAGATGCTACTCCTTGGTATAAAACCTATAATCCACAACAGTCTTTCTCCTCTGGGCATATGGATCAATGGCTCTCCATGCCCTCATGTCACAAACCTAGTTGGCATTGCTCTGTGTTAGCATGTGTGTGCATCATATCTTAATTTTGCATCAAAATGAAATGGGGATCAACAGAAACACTAACACCTCACCTGAATATACCAATTTAAATGTTGTGAAAAATCAACAAATCCAAAATGCCTATCAAAAATGCCCCCCATGTTCAATAATTATTGGCAACAATATATCAGGGGACATTTTAATTTTCAAAACATATATAGCATTTTGAAAATAAATCATAATGCTACTAAAACTGCCAAATAAAGCATTATAATTATTTTTGTCATTCAAAAATATTGAAACTTTTTGTGTAGGTTTGAAATATTCAAACTATGATTGCAAAATATTTCAATGTATTTTGAAAAAGGTTTGGAGGCCCTGAGAAAATAAAACAAATGTCAGAAAAAGAAAACAAAACAAAAATGGAAAGAGAGAGAGAGAGATCTAACCTGAGGCCAGTTCCAGGTCGGCCCATCTAGCCAAAGGAGGTCATCGTCCTCTTGGCGGCCAGGAGGCCGAGCATGTGGCTGTTGTGCGCTCGTGCTGGAGCTGCCATGCAGCCCCTACCTGTCTGCCTCACCTCCCCGTCGCGCTGGCGCCATGGATAGGCTCTAGGAACCGTCTGGATCGCCTCCTCTCCCCATTCACCCCCGCTGCTCTCTCCTCTCCCTCTGCTCTGCGATGGCCGTCGTTCCAGCCGCTCCCCTTCAACCTCGATGGCTCCCCAGCTCCGCCTCGACCTGCTACTACTCCCTGTCGAGACAAGCATCGCTGAAGGACCCCTGCGACGCCCCCGTCCTCTTCTTCATCCTCGGCCTCCGTAGTCGCCGTCGTCGATTCGCCGGAAGCAGAGCCTCCCCGAGCCTGCCATCGGTGCCATCGTGATCGCCTTGAGCCCCTGGTTCCGTTCCCCCTCTTTTCCCCATCGATAGCGTGTTGTAGCCTCGAGTTGCTCCGAGCCTGAGAGCTCCTCGCCGCCGGCGTGGACGCTGCTGTCGCCACGGTGCCTCAAGCTCGGACCTAAGCACGTAGGCGTGCTCACGAGGGCCCGAGGAAGCCGTAGGAGCCAAGAGGCGGCCCTTTTGTGCTCTGGATCGTCGAGCCCGTGCTCAGCCGAGTTCTCGCAGCCGCCGAGCTCGTCACCAGCCGCGTTCTGGGCTATCTCCGCTACTGGGACGGGTCCCGTTGGTCATGCGCACGTGCGGGCGCTTGTTTGAGCCGCTCCACCGTCGATTTGGTCACCAGAGGGCGTTTTCCGAACCCTCCATCATCCCTGGCATCGCCAGCGGCTCAACGCTGGCGAGCCCGAGCAGTTTGACCACGGCATTGACTCCTTGGGTCACTGGCAGGTGGGGCCCACACCTGTTAGTTTAGATTAATTTTAGAAAAAATAATTAAAACTTAATTAAGTTGATTACCCACTGACAGGTGGGCCTAGTTTTAATAAGTAGTAATTAGCAAACTAATTCAATTTTGTTAGTGCCTGGGTCACTCACCAGAGGACCCCACTGGCCAGGTTTGACCTGGCAACAGCCAGCTGACCACGTGATGTCATGCTGATGTTATGCTAATGCAATAATTGATTTTTTAATTTAAATTAATACCAGAAAACGCTGAAAACATTAGAAAATCATATAAATTAATATGTAACTTAGATTAAAATAAATTATATATGAAAATTTATTAGAAAAATCCAATGAATCCAATGGCGCTTTTATCATGCATGTTAGAGCAACCTATTTAGATGGACATTGACATTTTGCAATAGGTCAATATATAGAATATCATATGGAGAATGATTTTGAACCTATATTCAAGTCCACTCCATCTAACTCTAATGATAGTTGCATTAGCACATCCAATCATGTTGCCATGTCATGATGATGCATCATATTGCTGCACCTGCCGTGTACTGATGGTTACCTATCTGCATTGCGGTAGGTCCTGCTCCCGAGGATACCCCCGAGTATCCCATCGAAGGAGGATACCTTCCCGCTTCCTAGAAAGGCAAGAAGCCCCATTGATCACTCTGATATCATCTCATTGTTTCGCTCCTGCTCTTGTTTATTGCATTAGGACAAATGTTCAATTGTTTGTCATTTGCGGTAGTTGAACCCATTCCTCTGCATGACGTGTCATTGTCACAGTAAATAGCTAAACCTTGCAACCTAGCATACCTGGTAGATGCTTGGGCCATGATGTGCTTTACCTGCTTTGCTTGCTATGCTTAGAGTTGTGTCAGGTCTGATTCATCTGGGTGATGAACTGGAGTGAAACAGTATTGTTTTGATGTGATGAACTAAATTATGAACCCGATTTGGTAAAGTTAGCGATGAGAGGCTATGTAGGAGTACATAGTGGGTTGTATCATTGGAACCGTTCTTAGGAACCGAGTTCCGTGTTTGTGATCCAAGACTAGTTACTACCACAGATTGGGTTCCGTAACTCGACCCCTCTCGACTTATAAACCTCCTAGTCCTTAGTCCAGGATTTGCAAGTAGTTTCTGGTATTATAGGTATGTTGGAGGCCGTGCATAGCATTGACCGTAGGGTTGAGCTACGACGCGGTAGGCAGTGGCACGGTGTACCAAGGGCCACCCGAATGGTGGGCTTGAGAACCCTGCGCACATCGTTTGGGGCCATAGAGGAAACTTCGGTCGGACTTCCGTGCAGGTTCAGTCTCAAATAGGTGATAGCCTAGACTAGAGGTCTTGTGTGTTTGATGGTCATGGTCGACTCCCTCGCTGGGCTTCTGCTTGAAGGTTGCCAAGGTGCCTGGTTTTATGAGCACATAGTGATAAGTGGCAAGAGCGTGTGTGAGGGAGTACACCCCTGCAGGGTATGAATCTGTTTGAATAGCCGCATCCTCAGATATGGACTACTTGGAGAACTTATGCTATTTATAGATAACTTGATTGTTACTCATAAAAATATCAAGACAAGTGTGAGTACCGTGGATGGCACTCTCGTAGGTGACTGAGGTGAATCCATGGTGGTGTATTCACTACAGGAATCAGGCACTTTGCCGTCAGCCATACCGGATGGCAAAGGCATGCATCCCGGACGGCAAAAACTTTGCCATCCGCCAGCACACGGCAAACCTTCCGGCTGAATAAGCCACGGTAAAGGGCGCTTTGCCGTCTGCTGGCGGATGGCAAAGACCTTTGAATCTTTGTCGTCTACCAGCGGATGGCAAAGAGCCTGGACGGCACATGTAACAACTTAGCTCCGTTAAGTGCTTAATGGCGTTCTTTTCCGTCCGCTGGCAGATGGCAAATACCTTAGTTCTTTGTTGTCTGCCAGTTGATGGCAAAGAACCCACCTAGGCCAGCCCCAGGTTGCACAGGCAGCTGCCACGTGGTATCTTTGCCATTTGCTGGCAGACGGCAAAGCTCTTTGCCGTCCGCCAGCAGACGGCAAAGCTCTTTGTCGTCCACCAGCAGACGACAAAGTGGCTATACAACCCCTGTTTTTTCTGTTTTTCTCTTAAAATCATTCAATTTGACAGAATATCACATATGTATCCAACATATCAACATTACAAGTTTCCAACAAGCATACCAACAATAAGTTTCAACAAGCATACCAACAATAAGTTCCAACAAGCATACCAACAATAATTTCCAACAACATATCCAACATATACAAGTTTCGAACAACATATCCAACATACATATCCAAAACAAGTTTCCATAAACAAAACGGAAGCAGAAGTTGAAGAGTACACTCCATCAATGCAATCTTCCTCATCTATAGCAAATCTGCAAAGTAGGAAAGATGAAAGTTAGAAGAAGAAGAAGACTAGCTAGAAGAAAAAGAAGAAAAAGAAGAAGAAGAAGAATTTATCTTCTCTTTCTTTTTCTCTTATCCTCTCCTCTTCTCGAAGGTAGTAATTCCATTTTCTAGCTAACTAAGCATATCAAGTCATTTTGGAGGAAAAAACGCTAAGTGTAGGTCATTTTATAGATATCCTAGGTAGAATATATCATTTTGGAGGTAAGTAAGGTTATTATGTCATTATTGAGGAAAATAAGCTAAGTACATGTCATTTTGGAGCTAAACCAAGGTTATTATGCCATTTTCACCTAAGTGAGTTAATTATGTCATAAATGAACTAGCTAAGCTAATTATAGATCATTATTGAGCTATCCTAGGTAGTTATGCCATTTTGTACCTAAGTGAGCTAATTATGTCATAAATGAACTAGCTAAGCTAGCTATATATCATTATTGAGCTATACTAGGTAGTAATGCCATTTTCAAGCTAACTAAGCATATCAAGTCATTTTGGAGGAAAAAATGCTAAGTATAGGTCATTTTATAGCTATCCTAGGTAGAATATACCATTTTCTAGCCAACTAAGCATATCAAGTCTTTTTTGAGGAAAATAAGCTAAGTATAGGTCATTTTGGAGCTAAGTAGGTCATTTCTTAAATTAAGTATGCATTTGTTAATGAAAAACACTTGGGAAAACATACCATCAACACGGAGGTGAAGGACCGGTAGGGTTTGCGCCAGGGTGAGACATAGAAGGACCGGTCGGGCTTGCAGCAGACACAGAAGGATCGATTGATGCTTGTCGGGAGGCACGCTGCACCAAAGATCATTTGCAATGTCTCCTTAGCATGATGCACCAAAGATCATTTAAATGAAACTCACCGTGGGTGCTATAGCAATATGGGGCATCAACGGAGGGGTCTGACCATTGTTCGGGCACACGGTCTGCACATTTTGTTTTCACGAGTCATTCATATTAGTTAGTGATGAAACGAACATTACGTGCATGATTTGGCTAATATGTAGGAGAAACTTACCACGAGGAGCTCGTATAGGGCCGGTGAGATGCGTCGTTCTGGTTCCTCTCCTCCTCCAACAGCCTAGCCGTCCTCTCCTCCATGTCCCTCTCCCTTTCCGCCGCGTGCCTATTTGCCTCCGCTAGAAGCTCCTAGGCCCTAGCCTCAGTGGCGAGCTCCATTGGCCGTGGACGAGGCCTTATCTCAGGATCATAGCTCGTCTAGCGCTTCTTGATCTCCGGGAGAGTTCTAGGACAACGTATCAGTCCAGGGGACCTCCCACCACCAGATATCATCACGAGCTCTAGATCAAAAGGACTTTGGCTCGGTTGAAGTCCTCCCCTTTCCTCACCTTCCCCTCATCCCTATACCTCACGAGCTTGTTGTGGGAGGAGATTGCTGAAGCTCTATGGATGATTGAGGTCATCCTCAGAGAATGCCTTGGCCTTCTTATGCGAGGCAGTATGGGCCATGGCATAGAGGTCGAAAAGAGGTGGCACCTCCTTCTTGTTGTGTCTCGCCTAAAAGAGAGGAACAAAATATTAGTTAAGGGCTCAAGCTAGCATGAAGAATGAAATTGCACGAATCATGAAGCAAACCACATACCCAGTTATGCCTGAACTCAAACAGGTTGGAGCTCCCTTGATAGTGTGGCACACCTCTCATTTGGGCACGCTTATCCTTGGTCTTGTTGTGTTCGGCTAGCCATTCGGGAGAGCACCACTCATCCACCAAGGCCTCCCCACAGTCCATCCTATCCGCACACCATCTCGGGGGCACCTAAGTTAGACAAGAGAAATTTCAACGCAACGCCTACGAATCAAATCAAAGAAACTAAGTACAAGGCCTTAAGAATAGATATTTACCTTCATTAACTTCTCCTTACTCAGATAATTTTCGCGGCACTTCGTCTTGGCCCTCTTAATGTTACTCGAGGCATAGTAGTCTCGAATAGCCTACACCCGAGCCTCGTGCCGTAAGTTCTGAAGTAGGCACTTGCACTCGACTTCGAGAACAACAGCCGCTTTTTCCTCGTCTTCCTCAAGACACCTGTAGAAGGTCTGCTATCAAACAAGACAACATTGATTACTACAATCACTAGGTGTTGTTGATTTTTAATTATGTAAAGGAGAAATTACCCAAAAGCGATGGATCACAATGTCAGCCACCGTCTTGCACAAGACACCATCGACCATCTCCTCCGGTGGTGCTGGGGCAGCCTTGTACAGCTCCCAGGTCAGTGCTACCTGTGGATACTCACCCTCACCGGGCAACTGGACCTTCCCCGGGAAGTGGTGCCGAAGAAGCACACCAAGGACCTAGTTGGGCCAGCGGACACCACACTCGTATTTCCAACCTCTGCAGTAGTACGAGGCCAACACATTTGATATTAATTTGAAGAAACATGAAGGCAAAAGGTTAAAAAAGAGTAAATGCAGTTACTTCTCCGCATTAGGCGCAATCAACCACCTCTGCTCGCGGGTCGTCGGCATGGGCGGCAGCTTTGTACAGCCCTGTTGGTAGACCTTCTTGCCCTCCTCAACTAGCTCGCCCTTGCTATAGGTGTCATCAGACAAGTTGTCCTCGCCACCATCAGCATGGCCACTAGCCTCCGGAGTCACGTGGGACAAAGACTCTGGGACCCGAGTCTCCTGGGACGAAGACTCTGGCACCGGAGTCTCCTGGGACGAAGGCTCGGTGCCCGAGGCTCGTCGACCCGAGGCTCATGGACCAGAGTCCAAGACGGGTCCATCGGAGACTAAGCACTCCTGTGGTCGGGAGAATCAACTGGGGGTGGCGGCAAGGAAGGCGCAGCAGCCTTCCTACCTCTAGCACCTCTCTTCGGCTTTCCCCGACCTCTCCCGGTCGAAGAAGAAGCGTCCGCCGGTGTCTGCATGCTGTGTACCAGCGCTCTCCGGAGTTGCTAGGGTGGAATAATAGCACCCCTCCCAGCACGTACCGAGGAAGGAGGCTCAGAGCCCTCTTGACCCCTGCCCACCATCTGTCAACACCTGCAATGACAAAGAGTGAACGAAATTAGTTCAACATTAAAAAATTGAATACCTAATAACATGAACAAATTAATAATATATATGTACATAATAATAATTGAATACCTCACATTATAGTAATAATTAATAATATATGTGTCATGTCGGGGTCGGGGTGCCGGGGGTGTCGTCTCGGGGTAGGGGTGGTGTGTCGAGGTTTGGGTGCCGTGTCGGGGATCGGGGTGTCGATGGTGTCGTGTCGGGGCAGGGGTGCTGTGTCGGGGTTGGGGGTGCCGTGTAGGGATGTCGGGGTGTCGTGTCGGGGGTTGGGGAGTCGGGGGTGTCGTGTCGGGGTAGGGGTGCTGTGTCGGGGTCTGGGGTGCCGTGTCGGGGTAGGGGTGTTGTGTCGGGGGGTCGGGGTGTCGGGGGTGTCGTGTCGGGGATGGGGTGTCGGGGTGTTGTGTCGGGGTAGGGGTGCTGTGTCGGGGTCTGGGGTGCCGTGTCGGGGTGTCGTGTCGGGGGTCGGGGTGTCGGGGGTGTCATGTCGGGGTAGGGGTGCTGTGTCGGGGTCGGGGTGCTGTGTTGGGGTGTCGGGGTGTCGTGTCGGGGGTCGGGGTGCCGTGTCGGAGTGTCGGGGTGTTGGGGTGCCGTGTCGGGGTGTCGGGGTGTCGGGGTGCCGTGTCGCGGTGTCGGGGAAGGTGTGTTGTGTCAGGGTCTGGGGTGCCGTGTCGGGGTGTCGGGGTGTTGGGGTGTCGTGTCGGGGGTAAAAAAGGTAAGCAACTAAGTCAACATGAAGAAAACAAACACAGATATCCATGCCCTTCAGGCAATCACAAAAACATTTACCTTATCCTTAAACTCCCTTATGAGAAAGAAACACTCCAAACGTTTTTTAACCCCGAAACAGTAGGAGAAACATTTCAATTTGAGCAATAGAGCGATCTATAGCATGGCAGATAACCACGTCAATGTAATGTTATCTATCATATATCCTGTGTAATGAACATATAGTGAATAGACATGCATAATTTCTACGAATACCCCTCGAAAGATAAAAGATGTTCTGTTTCGATCATCCGGGTTACAATTGTCGTCATCAGTAAGCAACTTCCCTGATCTTCCCTGTCGAAAACAGTTTGGACTTTGGAGTATGTACCGAGGAGAACGTGCAATGAGATGTTTTGCAGCTAGACTAGAACAACAAGAATCTCGTAATTAAGCTGGTTTTTTGTAAAGATTGTTTGACTGAAGTTTGTTATCACCAAAATTAAGCCCCGCAATGCTTCTTCTTTAACTTCAAACACTAAAACTAAGGATTCAGGTGTTATAGAAGCAATGGATGTGATGATGTTGAGCATGTTGTGTCAATAATACTTGGTATCAATTCTGAACTTTGTTCTGTCTAACACTTGAGAGCTTCAAAGACATGAAAGAGCAGACAAAACAGACTGAATCAAGGCCAAATTGAAGATGGGGCAGCAGACCTGCTTGGTGAGGATGAGGAGGCCGGGGCTCTCCTGGAGTGCGAGAGGAGCGGGTGTGTGGGGTCGGGGTCGTGGAGGACATGGACGGCGCGGTCGGTGGTGGGGCGGTGGGGGCAGGGGCGGTGGGGTGTCGGGGGCACCGGGGAGGGAGATAGGGGCGGGGTGGTGGGGCGGTGGGCGCGGGCGGCGGCCGGTAGAGCCGATGAAGTGGCAACACGGCGGTGGGAGTGGGGGCACGGCCGGCGGCCGGCGGTGGGTGCGGGCGGCAGGGGTGGGGGCGGTGGGGGTTGGGGGCACGGGCAACGGGGTGGGGTGGTGGGGTTGGGGGTGGGGGGCGCTGGCAGCGGGTGGCGGTGGGCTAGATAGAGAGAGAGGGAGAGAAAGAGAGAGAGAGAGGCGGGCGGCGGCCGACAGGGAGGAGAGAGGGAGAGAAAGAGAGAGAGAGAGTCAGGCCGGGGGCGTTAGCCATTAGTTAGCCCCCCTCTATGCAGTCCGCTAGCGGACGACAAAGGAGATTTTCCATCCGCTAGAGGACGGCAAGGAGGTGGGCCGTTAGGTCAAGTTGCGGGTTGGGTTTAGGGTGGGCCCCTTCCCTCTTTGCCGTCCGCTAGCGGACGACAAACCTCCTTTGTCATCCGCTAGCAGACGACAAAGAAGTGGCTGATGGCAAATCCCCGCTTTGCCGTCTACCACCTCTTTGTCGTCTGCTTTCTGCTAGCTGATGGCAAAGCCACTCTTTGTTGTCCGCTAGCGGACGGCAAAGAGGTGGCAGACGGCAAATCTTCTAATTCCAGTAGTGATTGATGTGGTGTTAGTGGACTCGTGTGCGATATCTAAAATTTGAACAAAGAATTAATATGTGTAGTATAGGTTAGCCAAGAGTCAAAGCTGGCATTGCTTCATTGACTCCACCACTCCCCTTGTTAATACATGAGCATAAATAGACTATGTCTGCTTAAACACTTGCTGAGTATGTTTCTACTCATGTTTGCTTAATAAATGTTGTAGATGAGACTCAGGACCCATCCGTTGGGTTCTACCTAGATGTCAATGATGACGAGTAGCTGGTACCTCAGCTACAATCCGATGTTGGACTATAGATAGTCAGGACGTATGCCTTTTTACCCTTTCATCTGTCTGTACCCAGACAGCTTTATGCTTCCTCTTGGTTTGTATGAACTTGCTTGCATGACTTGAGTGTCGGGCCTTGTGACCCCTACGTGTAAGAACATATTATGCAAGGCTCCTCTGGGCCTCCTAAAAAAAGTTGTTTTGTTGTATGGTTATGTTGTGATGCCATAGTTGTATCTATGCATATCGGGCATGTCGTGCGTACGTGTGACATGCATGGTATGTATGGGATCCGACATCTAGTCGTGTGCCTCTAGTAGTACTCTTTATGGGGAACTGCCCCTTTGTGCTTCCACCGAGCCCTGGTAGCTTGCTACTGCCCAGGACACATTGATTGACCGGCATGTATCCTTCTTTGCTGCTGTGTCTGTCCCTTCAGGGAAATGTCTCGCAGTGTAATGGAGTCCCTGTAGCCTGCAACGACTCGTCTACGTGCAGTGATGACATTTATTCCCACGGCATAATGGAGTCCTTGTGGCTTGCTATGACTCGTCTACACACCTGCATTGCTGGGTTATGTATGCATGTCCCTGTACGAATGTGCCACTTGGGTTCTATGAATAGTCATGTTGGCCCGGGTTCTTTGTCGTTTGAATGCTAGCGACATATTCACATATCTGAGCCAAAAGACGCAAATGGTCCCGGCCCAGGTAAGGTGGTAGTCATGGAGATTACCATGTGTGAGGCCGCAAAGTGATCTGATGTGTTACAAGCTGGATTCAGATGACTTAGGACCGGGGTCCCGACACCTCAGACCTGCATCCTTCCTCTTATTCATATCCTAGATGAGGTGGCTTCATTGGCAGACTTCCTTGCATCCTTCTCTTGTTCCTTAGCAAGAACATCTTCTAGCACAAAATTAGAATCTTCTTATTCTGAGTTGAGCCTCTTCCTTGTCCTAGTGGTAGCTTTAGGCAACCCATGAGAACTGCGAGTGCCGGGATCTGAGAAAGAACTGGCCTCAAGACTAGTGCCTGAACTCATCTCAACGTTCTACTCCTGCAAATTCTGACTATCTTCTAAGCCTGACATGTCCGACCCTGTGCTAAGTCATCACAAAACCCAAAGATTTTTGAAAGTTTGAACTAAGAATTTCCAAAGTTTTGCATTCTATCAAATGTATTTCGGTACAATAGAGGCAAACTTTTCCGTCACACCGAGATAAACACCCTGCTTTCCAGGAACTTGGCACCATTTTTGGTAGCTCCAAACATGAACACTCGGTTCCACCGAGGTGTTCTCAGTGTGGCAGAAAAGAAAATCAGTGACACCGATTATCTCACATCGGTTCTTCCGAGATACAGGAGGCGGACGACAAAACCCTAAAAATTTGTCGTTCGCTATCCTATGGAATTTTCTTTCAGATGGGAAGATCTCAAATTGTGGATAGACTAGGAATAAACCCTAATGCACATGAATCGGGTAGTGGAGTACGAAAGGGAGCTGAGTCCATACCCTAATGCGGCGAAGGATTTGCTATGACGGCAACGTTGGAGAAGAAAATGTCAATGGCGGCGATTCCCACCGGCGGAGGCGCTTGGGGAAGCAAGGTGATGACCAGGGGTCTTCAGGCGGCAGCTAGGGTAGTGGAGGCGCAACGTTTGAAGAATAAATTTCAAAGCATCGGGGTCCACCTATTATATACCCATTGTTATCGGTGACACTGATTTGAAATTTTCGGTGTCACCGAGTTTCACAACTGTCAGCTGACAGCGAAACTCGGTGTAACCGAGAATATAAAATTGGTAGTACCGAGATTGGAAAACCAGATCAACCCTAGGCATTCAGTGAGACCGAGAATGTGGAGTTGGTTGCATCAAGATGCACTTGGGAGGTTTTAATGGTCATTCCTTGACGATACGGAACTCCGAGTGATCCTCACACAAAGAGATGAAGAACTACTTGTTCAAGTTTTGTGATGCAGCAAGAATAGAATGTGCGGTGAGAAAGCATAGATAGCTAAAGGAGTGTTCCTAGGCATTCTTGTATATCCAATTGGCAAAAGTAAAAATCAAAAGCCAAATAGCAACAATTGGATATCCTCGAATGAGTAAATAAATGCAGACCAACATGCTCACACAATAAGATGTCAAATGAAATCATGGCAAACATGCATAAACACAATATCATCTAACAAGCACTCTGGCGATGACGGAGTCATCTATATATTAGTATATTGAATTAGGAGCCAAGTAAGAATACTTGACCATAGGTCATACTCATCATTTGAGCACAAGTGGGGTTACCACTTTTACATAAAGCATTTAATATTGTCACATCTATGAGATGCTTTGACTCAACTCTTAGAGTAAAGCTCCCACTTGATGTGACATCCGCCCATAGGAGGGATAAACTAACCTTGGGTTTTGTCGATGAAGACTTCATGTAGGTGAAGTAGTGGTGGATGCTCAAACTTGATGAAGATCACCAAGAGTTGGGAGCATCCGCATTGTTTCATTACTCTTCTCACCTACATGGGTTAGTCCTAACACACAAGAGATAAATACAGGGATATCTATGGACATGGAGTGCAAAGCATATGTGATTATGTCCATTGATTTGTTGAATACCTTGTCCCTTGCTTACCTTTGATGGAATGTGTGACTCCTTGAACTGTTGGATGATGTTGATGTTGATTGCAACTAGTTCTTGCCAATAATGAATATGAGTGAATTTCGTTAGCGGAGTCACCCCTCAAGAACTTCTCTAGTTCTTCTTCTTGGGGACCCACATCAAGTTGATGGGGATCCTTAGTGTTGAAGTAGCACTTGTAGAAGTTGAGCTTGTAGTATCCTTGGGAGCTCACTTTACCAAAGCTCGGGATTCATCTTCATATGAGTCAATGTCCTCTTGAAGCTAGTTCTTGTCCTTGTGCTTGGGGTATTGTGGTGGAAGGTCATCTTGAGCATTTGTTCCCTTGTGGAGAGTATTTTCATATTTATAATTTTGAGGAACAAACTTAGGATTGGGATATTGACTTTCTTCCCATTAAACTTCATTAGCGTTGAAGTAGCCAACACCACCATTCTTCCGGTATCCTCTGTGCTTGCGTGCAATCTCCTCAAATTGTTTGCAACCTTGAAGACTCTTGTAGATAACTTTGTCTATAATCCCTTTCAAGAGTTCATTTTCTTCCTCAAGTGTAACTTAGCTAAGAGAAGAGTTAGTGGGATCAAGAGAACTACTAGAAAGCAATATCATTGGATTTATCATTTTTATTGCTACTAGTTGAAGAACATTTCTTCCCTTTGTTACTAGCTTCCTTAGACTTAACTTCTGGCATGAATGTAGATAAGAGAAGTTGCTTGGTTAGATAAGAGGAATACTTGTTTCGAAGATCATAATTGATAGCTTGAAGGAGCTCATTCTATTTCTCTAAATTGAGCTTCTCGAAGCGTAGCTTCTCATGTGTCCTTTCAAGCTCTCTATGATCTCGTAGAGTAGACTTGTGAGCTAACTTAAGAGTGTTTAGTTCTTGAGTTAGTCGTTCTATTTCCAACTTATTATCATCGCACGACTTATCTCCACTAGAGTGAGTACAAGCAAGTTCATCTTGACTAACATTACTAAATTTGTCAAATAGCAAGTCATCATCAATTAACAAGTCATATTCATCACTATTGAAATCAAGATACTCGGGGTGTGATACCTTGGGGCCTTTAGCCATGAAGCAACATCCAGTCCCTTCATTTGGTGAATCAAATATATCGTATGAGTCGGTTGTCACTAGTGCAAGTCCGGCAACACCTTCATCTTGACTATAGTCGGAGTTGGACTGATAGCTTCTCTCATGAGTGGTTGTCGGATTCGGAGCCGGAAACCCATTCACCAACATGAGCTTGATGTTTCCGTCTTGAGTAGCTTTTGGTGTACTTGTCCTTCTTCTCCGAGACCCTACTTCTCCTTGCGAGTCTTCGTTCATAACGATCATCTCTACTCCTTCTCTCTCTTTGAGGTGACTCGTCTCTTGAGATTCGTCTTCTTTGTGACTCTTCTTTCCTTTTGTAAGGAGCCTTGCACTCATTGGATTAGTTTCCGGGCTTCCGAAAATTGTAGCAGTTTCGGTCATGACTAGACGAATACTTCTCTTCACATCTTGAGTTGGAGCTTCGATCTTTGCTTCTATTCTTGTAGAACTTGTTGAATTTCCTGACCATGAGGCTTATCTCCTCATTTGTAACAAGGTTGTCGCTTGAGGTAGTAGGAGCATCACTTGTGGCTTTGCAAGCACCGCTAGACTTGTGGTGAAGCTCTTTCTTGTCTTTGAGTGTCATCTCATGAGCAACAATTCTACCAATCACTTATGTTGTCTTGAGATCTTTGTAGTTGGGCATCATTTGGATCAATGTGAAAATGGTGTCATATCGATCATCCAAAGATTGAAGTGTCTTCTTGATGATGAATTCGTCAGTCATTTCTTCGCTTCCTAAGCCAGCCATCTCATTGGAGATGAGATCTAGCCTAGAGTACACCCTAGCCATCAGAGCTAAGCCAACCATCTACTTTTTCCCAATTTTAGTTCTTGGTAGATTTTAGCATTCATAGTATGTCAAGTACACCCTACACATGCATGTCTAAGAGTATAGCAGCGGAAAGTAAACACAAGCATGTAAGTAAAGGAAGGGTAGGAAGATAAAACACAATTGGTGACACGATGATTTTTCCCATGGTTCCGATAGGTGACGCTATCGTACATCCACGTTCATGGTGTCTTCAACCCACAGAGGGTAACGGTTGCGAGAGTCCATGGAGGGCTCTACGCACGGAGGGTTCCACGAAGAAGCAACCTTGACTATACCATGACGGCCTACATCCACATAGGACTAGCCTAACTTGGGGTAGATCTTAACGAACTAGGCGATCTCCTTGCCCGTACAAACTTCTTGGTTCACTCCACAACACTAAGTAGGAGGCTCCCAAGCGACACCTAACCAATCTAGGAAGCACCACCCTACAAATGGTAAAAGGCTCGATTGTGTCGATGAACTCCTTGCTCTTGTGCTTCAAGATGATATACTCCTCAACACACCATCACTCTCTCATAGATTTGGCTTGGTAGAAGAGATTGATTGGGTTGAAATCAACTTGGGGAGGCTAGAGATCAAGATTCATATGGTAGGGAATGGAATGGCATGATCTCAACACATGAGTAGGTGGCTCTCTCTCAGAAAATCAGTAGGTATGAGTGGGGAACTATTCTGAGTGCTTCTGTTGTGAGTGAGTGGTGGTGGAGGGGTATATATGGGCATCTCCAAAAATCCAACCGTTACACACAATAAGTTAGACTCGGTGGAACCGTTGTGTGAATCTCGATTGTACCGAGTTGCCTTAAAGTTAGCAAGTTTTCAATCTCGGTGAGACCGATACATAAAACTCGGTTGCACCGATAAGGTGACCAACAGTCATATTGCCAATCTCGGTGACGCCGATTCACAAATCTCGGAGGGATCGATTTTGTAAACTTGCGTAACAGGAAGTTGGTAGCCTAACTCGGTGGCACCGAAGCAGAATCGGTTGCACCAAAAAGCTAGGGTTTTGGCTAAGTATGCCTTAGTGTTTGGGATCGATGGCACCGAGTGGAATGTGCTGGTTGCACCAATTTTGAGTATTTGGCTTTGGACAGACTTTTGTGGAAGAGCTTGTCGGTGTATGTGGTGACTATCACTTGTGGACGTATGAGCATATTGTTCACCAACAAAATCTTACCCCCTTTTAATAGTATTGGGTTTCCTATGGAATCAAAGTGATTTCTCACAAATGTAAAATGTAGAGTCCCTTGCTTGAAGCTTTGCCAATCTATTTCCTTGCATCTTGGGGTATTCCAGAATCCTTATGCCAACCCATCATTGAACTTTTCCTGAAACATACTTAGTGGAAACATTAGTTCAATCACATATATGTTGTTATTAATTACCAAAACCACCAAGGAAGCAAATGTGCTTTCACTACTGCTACATCACCATGTCCTTCGGCCTGAAGAACATAGGTGCTACCTTCTAGCGCTGCATGTAGAAGTGCCTCCTGCCTCAGATAAGCAGGAACGTCCATGTCTACGTTGACGACATCCTCATCAAGACCAAGAAGCACTACAGCCTCCTCGACGATCTCCGGGAGACATTCGCCAACGTGTGCGAATACAAGATCAAGTTCAACTCAGAGAAGTGCGTCTTCGGTGTCCCAGCCGACCAACTCCTGGGTTTCTTCATGTCCGCTCTTGGCATCGAGGCTAACCCAAAGAAGATCAGGGCGATCGAGTGCATGCCCAAGCCGACCAAGCTTTGTGATGTCCAGAAGTTCACCGACTACCTTGCCTCGCTTAGCCGGTTCGTTAGTCGGCTGGGAGAGAAGGCCTTGCCCCTCTACGGGCTCCTACGAAAGATAGCTCTGGTCGAGCCTGGCCGCAACTCCACAAAGAAGCCGGCCATGTTTGACTAGCCCGACGAGGCGGACGAGGCCTTCTGTGGCCTCAAACGGGCTCTCACCAGCGTGCCCTTCCTAGCCACGCCGGCTGAGAAGGAGCCTTTTCTCGCCTACATCGCGGTGACCACGCGCGTCATTAGCGTCGTCTTGGTGGTGGAGCAGCCGAAGGAAGGCAAGACACTGCCATTCCAGCATCCCGTCTACTACCTCGGCGAGGTCCTTTCGGCCTCCAAGCAAAACTACCGGCACTACCAGAAGATGTGCTATGACATATACTTCGTGGCCCAGAAGATCAAGTAGTACTTCCAAGAGCATGTCATCGCCGTGGTGAGCACGGCGCCACCGGGCGAAATCATGAGCGGCTGGGACGACACAGGCCGGATAGCCAAGTGGGCCATTTCCCTCACCGACTAGAAGATACGGTATGAGCCGCGCACCGCCATCAAGTCAGCGGCGATGGCCGACTTCCTTGTCGACTGGGCCGACACCTAGGTCGTGCCACCTCCACCTGACTCCATGCACTAGTGCATACACTTCGACGGCTGAAACATGTGAGATGGCTTGGAAGCTGGCATCGTCTTGTCATCTCCAACGGGAGATTAGCGCAAGTACGCACTCTACATCCACTTCGCCGCCTCCAACAACATGGCCGAGTACGAGGCCCTTGTCCACGGCCTCCGGCTCGGCAAGGAGATCGGCTTTTGGCGCATCCTATGCTTTGGTGACTCCGACCTCATGGTGCAGCAGGTCTCTGGTGAATGGGACGCCAGGGACGCCAACATGGCCAGCTATCGCTTCCTCGTCTAGCAGCTCACCGGCTCCTTTGAGGGTTGTGTGTTCCATAATGTCCCTAGGGAAGACAACGAGGCGGCCGATACGCTGGCAAAGATCGGCTCCACCCGGCAAGCCATCCTAGCCGACGTTTCCCTCGAGCGGCTGCTCAAGCCTTCCGCCAAATCAGAGGGCACCTTCGTGTCGTCCAATGCCACCAGCCCTTTGTCAGATCCGGCTGCCTAGCCGGCAGCATCGACACCGGCTACCCAGCCAGCACCATCGACCCCGGCTGCCGAGCCGGCACCATTAGCTCCGGTTGTCGAGCCGGGTGCGTCAACTCTAACCCCCTATGCCTCGGTGCTGGCCGGCTCCGAGATCATGGCTATCATGACTGTAATCGACGCCCATCCCGCATCCATAGTCTCGGGAACTGGCCAACCGGTCCCGTGGGCTGGAATGCCGGGCTCGGGGGCTGATCATCTGGACCCGGGGGCTCCAGCCGCCTCCAACGCTTCGCTTGTGCCCCAACCGGCTCTCATCTCAGCTCCCTCATGGGCCCGGCCCATTCTGGCATTCCTCTTACGCGGCGGGCTCCCCCCTAAAGAGGACATGCCAAGACAAATCCAGTGTCGGGCCTTGGCCTACAGCATCAGCTACCACGAGCTGGTTGATCGCAGCACCAACGGCATTTTTCAACACTGCATCGAGACGGAGAAAGGGCAAGAAATCCTCCTCGACATCCATCAGGGCGAGTGTGGGCATCACGTCGCGTCCGGGGCACTGGTGGCCAAGGTGTTCCGCCACAGTTTTTACTAGCCGATAGCTTTGGAAGAGGCCAAGCGGCTGGTCGACAAGTGTGAGGGATGCTAGCGTTTCAGCACGCAGAGGCACCAACCGGCTACAGCTCTCCGGACCATCCCCCTCTCGTGGACTTTCGCCATCTAGGGGCTAGACATGGTGGGCCCCTTCAAGATCGCACGAGGCGGCATGACGCACTTGCTGGTAGCCATCGACAAATTCACCAAGTGGATCGAGGCCAGGCCAATCAAGAAGCTGGACTACCGCACATCCGTCTGGTTCATCGAGGACATCACAATCAGCTGCGGCGTCCCCCACAGCATCATTATCGACAACAACACGAACTTTGCCAAGGGTGCACAAGCACATTTCTGTGCCAAGCAAGGCATCCGGCTTGACTTGGCGTCCGTCGCCGACCCACAGTCGAATGGCCAGGTTGAGAGGGCGAACGGCCTGATCCTGGCCGGCATCATGCCCCGGCTCGTGGCACCGCTGGTCTGGTCGGCCAGCTGCTAGATTGAAGAGTTGCCGTCTATCCTCTAGAGCCTCAGGAAAACGCCCAACCGGTCGACTGGCTACAACCCTTTCTTTCTCGTGTATGGGTCCGAGGCAATCACCCCCACCGACATCGAGTTTGATTCGCCTCGGGTTGCCTTGTACACGGAGACGGACACAACGGAGGCGAGAGAAGACAGTGTCAACCTCCTCAAGGAGGCCCGCGAGCTGGCGCTAAGCCGAACGGCTATCTACTAGCAGAAGCTCCGGCACTACCACAGCAAGCGGATCTGGCCAGTCTCCTTCCGTGAAGGAAACTTGCTGCTCAGGCAGATCCAGCGAACTACCAGCCAACACAAGTTGTCCTCCCCATGGGAGGGTCCGTTCATGATCAGCAAGGCGCTGCACAACAACACGTACTATCTGATAGACGCCAGAAGCCGTAGAAGCGCTAGAGAGACGCCTCCGGCGAGGAGACGGAGCGCCCGTGGAACGTGGCGCTCCTCCGCCCGTTTTACTGCTAAGAACCAGTGTATGTATGTATCCCTCCCTTTTGGGCTTATTAATGCAACGGATACCCCAAGCCAGCTCTTGGGACACGCCCCTTTTTCATTTCTTTCCAAACACTTCTTTCGCCTCGTCTTCTCCCGGACTGGGCTCCCTGTCTCGGGGGCTCGCCGCCTAGCCCCGGCACCCTCCCCCGAAGACGGTCAAGTAATGTGAACTCAAGTAAGCCCTATCACCCCTCCCAGCTAAAGACCGGCTCTCGGCTGTCTGGCTGAAGGGTCCTCAGGACGACAAAACTTAGTGTAAATGAAAATTGATCGCAAGGGGATCGCCGGCAGGGGCTAGACGAAATGCTCTTTTGTAGCCTCTGTCACTCACCTCACCCGAAACACTCTCGTGATTCCCAAACTCACGACCGGATCGCCTGAGGCGGACGCCCCGTCCCAGCTATAGACTGGCTCCCGGCTGTCCGACGGGCAGGGCCAAAACCAAGGGGGACAAGGCTTTCAGCAGGCGGAACCAAAAGGGCAAAAGGGAAAAGGCCGAGCCGACATGCATAAACCATCATTTTAGCAACCAAAAGCTTGATAAAGTGAAAAAGGCTCATGTCCACAAGTTCATTACATCTACCCCCCAGTGGGTGGAATTGACGTCTAACGAAATGTAGAAAGATAAAGGGCCCTAGATGGCGGCGGCACCGTCTTCTCCTCCGGTATCCCCCGCGGCGGCTGGCATAGAGACCCTGTCCTTGGCTCCGGAGCGATCCACATCGGCTCCCATCTCCAAGTCCCGAGCCGGCTCGGAGTCGGCGTAGTCGTCGGTGCTGGAGCCGGCGTCTTCACTGTATGTTTCGGCGGCGCTACCTTCCGGGTCGTCCAGCACGAGCGCGTACTGGTCCTCCGAAACCACCTCGACGTCTACCATGCGCTCGGGGACGTACTCGTCCCACATAGCGCAGGACGCGAGGTCGCTCGCCCTCACTGCTAGCACGTCGACAACCGCCTCCAACTCCGCATTGGTGCCGGCATGCGGGGTCGTGAGTAGCACCAGATCGAGCTCAGGGTACCAGGACCTTGCAATGCAAAGCGCACCGCCCGCACCCGCATGCGGCATTCATCCGCACGGTCACGAACTCCAGCCACCTCGATAGTTGGCTCATGGAGGTCGGTTCCACCATGCCCGGCCAAAGGGTGCGAACTAGTGCTTCGCCTTCTACCTGGAGCCACTTCAGGGCCTGAACCACCTCCATCAGCCGCACCCTGGCGGTGATCCCCACCTCGTCTAAGGTCCAATGGGCAAGCCGCCCAACGACGACCCCTGCGCCCGTTGGTCATTATGGTAGGCCTCCACGGCTGCCTCCACAACCTCCTGCGTACCAGGGAAAAGCCCTAAGAAGAGAAGAAGATGTGGGATGAGCAAAGAAGAAAACCAAAAACCTAGAAGCAACGCGTAGAAAGAACGAGACTGCAAAGACTTACCGCGCAGCATGCAGTCCACCCTGTACCCTTGCTCTTGAAGCGCCGCCTCCTTGTCCAACCACTCCTGGAGCCGACGCTCATGCGCATCCCGGGCCGTCTGCGCCTCCTCGACCGCCTTCGCCAGCGCGGCGTCCTTGGCCTCCAACTCCTGGCAGAGGACCCTCTCCCGCTCCTCCGCCTCGTGACGAAGATTTGCCTCGTAGTCCGCCAACTCTTGGAGATGGGCCGCCTCATGCTCGACCTTCTCTGCCTGCGCCCGGCGCACCTCTTGGCGGAGCTGCTCGAACTCTGTGGTCGGAAGGCTTAGCTGATCGCCGAGCTCCACCACCTGGCGATGGAGGCTGACCGCCTAGGCGTGGGTAGCTGCCAGGGATGAAGAAGCCTCTGCCAGAAGGCAAGAAAAGAAATGGGACCCGGCCCGCCTTCGTGGTATCCGGCTCAAATCACAGGGGATACACCACCACCCGAAAGTCGCAAGGATCTTACCTTACAGGTCCGTGCATAGGGTGGCCAGCTGGCCCTCGGCTTCCCGGTATAGGCCCAATAGGGTGTTGTACGTGGCCACCCAACGGTCACGCGCTGCCTGCAAACAACAAAGAAGCAAAACAACATTAGACTCGGCCTGCCTGTGCCCCGGCCAGCTCAAGTATTGGGGACTACACCCAGTGGGTGCGCTCATGCGCACCCAATGGAAAAAATGGCAACGCAAGAAATGAAGAAAAGTTGGAAGCTCCTTACCGCAATGGACCACTCTAGGTGCACCAGCCGGTTGTTGGCGGTCTGAGCGTCCTGCATCGTTTGGGCATGGCAGGCGGCGAACGCGTCAATTGCAGCGGCCACCACCGCCTTGAGGGCGCTTGGCGTGTCGCCGATGGCCAGGCGGTCGATTGCAGCCCAGTTTTGTTGCAGCCGGCCCCCATCTGCGGGCCCTATCGTCCCTTTGCCCAAGGTCACCATGGGACCTGCTCCTCCTGACACCATCGTGTCGGGGCCCCTAGAAGACGAGCTCACGGCGGCCGTCCCTCCAGACGTTGTGACCATCCTCCCCGACGCTCCACCACCGGCTGCACCTCCTCAGCTCACCTTCGGTGCCGGCACCTCCGGAACCGGCACCTCCGGAGCCGGATCCTCTTGGTCTGGAACATCGACCTATGGAGGCTCCTCTGCCCCCGGTGGCACGTCCTCCGCCCCTGCTGGGGCCGCATCGCAACCCTCCTCCTCTTCTCCTTCGACGCTGGCCGCGCTCACACCTGCTGCCGCCCGCGCATCTTCGGCGCCCTTCGCGTATGCCTCCGCTCACCGCGCGGGGTCGTGGTGGTCCATTGACCTCCTCTCCCGTCCATGGGGGAATGGTTACCACGACTGGCCGGCTGCTTCCCCGCCGGCTCCTCCCGGCGGCTACAGCTTCTTTGCCGCCTCCTCCCATGGACGGTGCTCCTCGTTGTGTCGCTCCCACTCAGCCACATCGAGGTCACGCCATGCTTTGCGTTTCCTCTCCTCGGCGGTGTCCAGCAGTGCCGTCCTCGCGGCCTCACCGGCCGGGGTCTTCCCCAGGGCGCACGCCTCCCTGATCGGGCAAGATAATAAAAGGGAGGCGGGGGAAAGGCAAACAAGCATGGCAATAGGGAGTTAGGCTTACCCGATGACCAAGGGGACCGTTTGGGCGACCCGTCGCTTGTTCCCGCCGCCTCCACGGCTGCCGCCCGTTTGGGCGCCGGCCTGGAGCCGGCCGCCTGCTTCCGCTTGCCGTCTAATGCCATGTTGCCCCGGCTGGGCTCGCGGTCGGCGTGGTGAGGGCGCTTCCTCGGTGTTGTGACGTCGCCCTCCGAGGCCTCAAGGCCCTCCGGAGCCTCAGCACCATGCGTCTCCTCCGAATCAGGGTCGTCATTAGTTCAATCCCGCCAACGCAACTTGGGGGGAGTCACCCATCGCCTCGGTCACTCTTGTCTCCGTCTCTGCCTCGCTGGCTTCGGATGGGCTGACTCGCTCCAAGTCCGCCGGCTCCGCGTCATTGGCGTTCTCGACCTCCTCAGGGTCCGAGTCCACCACGTCGGTAACCGGCTCCTCGTAGTTCTGTAGCTGCCGGAAAACCTCCATGCGGGGGAAGTTTCTCACACTCAAACCAAGGGATAGAATTGTCTCTGAAAAAAGGGGGAGGGGAAGACGGCTCGTCACGTACCCGCGGTGCCGGGTGGCTCTGACTGTATGGTTTTTTTCCTCATTGCCACCCCCTCGTTGCTCAGCTTCGCGGTTGAGATGGCATTCACCCTCCCTACCACCTGTATTGGCTTTTGCTTCTTGGTTGAGAGCCGGCAGGGGTTGTGTCACCCTCCCATCTTGCAGATGAGGTGTGGTCGGCTATTCAGTGGCTACACCCAGTGTGCCACCATCGCGGCCAAGAGGTTGGAGGCCTTCAGCCCCTCCATCCTGGTCATCACCAACAGGTGCTCGCAGAGCCGGTCCGCTGCCTCGGGCACCTGGGGCGGAGCCATTCGCCAGTTCAGCATCGCCACCGGTGGCTGGTTGACGAAGTCAGGAAGGTTGATGTAGTCCTCCTCAGGCTTCACGTTCTTCACATAGAAGAACCCCCTCTGCCAATTCTTCACTGACTCCTGCATCAGGAGTTCCGGGAAGCCGGCTCCATTGCGGATGTGGATCAGGGTACCTCCGCGGGCGTTCATGACCTTCTCGTTGGTCATCGGGTCCTTCACCGTCTGCCGCTTGAGGAAGAAGAGCCGGAACCAGACTTCGAGCTTCGGTTCCACCCCCAAGAACCCCTCGTAGAGGGTGACAAACGCCGCCAACTGCGAGACGGTGTTGGCGGCAAGGGCGTGTGGCTGCAAGCCGAACCACGTCAAGAACCACTGGAAGAACGTGCGTGCCGGCAGCCCGAGCCCGCGGAGGAAATGCTCGGCAAAGACGACCACCTCACCCTCCTATGGTGCCTGGGAGTTCTCTAGTTCAGCGATGTGCGCCTCCAACTGCTCCTCTGACGGAAGCTTGCGTTAGTGGCGGAGATATCGATGAAGTGCTCATGAACGCTCCTGTCATCTCACGCGCCCTTCGTCGCCATGGCTCCTGAGGGGGTTTGCAGTTGGGGCGATGGGCGCGAACGCTTGGTCGCGGTACAGATCCTCGACGGCAGCAAGCAGCGGCATAGCGAATGCACGGGCTTTTGCCCTCTTTCTCGCTCTCTCTATCTTGATGCAGGACAAGGAGGGCGACAAGGACGATGCGATTGAGGCGGGGGGAGTGAATGTGCTGTGGTGTTCCTCTCCCCCTCCATTTAAACCCTGCTTAGTCGATCGTGGGGAGCAGATTCATTGCGCATGACCCCCATGATCCCCGCCGCATGCGGGAGGGGAGTTATTGTGCTCGTGAACGCCAACCGGCGGCCCGAGCCGTAGAAGATCCATGCGCGGGGGCCGAGGCTGCAGCTGTGAAGGGCCCTATCCCATGGCCTGGTCTTGTCCACCGCGCGGCCTATCAGACCGCAGCCCGTTAACCCTCCCACGTCGCCGGACTTCTCCGCCCAACGGGGCGCCCGAGGCGGTGCACGAAGCGTCGGCTGGCTACGGAGCCAGCCGCTGCGTGCCCGCGTCATTTGGATCCTAAGTGGCGCCGCAGTGCAAAGGCACGATACTCAAGCCGACGAGGTCCGCCGTAGTTCATCAGCGGGCCTCCCCGGCTTCGAGGACTACTGCAGGGGATAACCCCGGGGTAGCCTCAAACGACCCTCTACTCCAACTTTCTGAAATGACTACAGGGCGAGTCACCTCCCCCTGCAGTCTGGCTCCGCGCTGCCGGCTACGACGAGCCGGCCGACTAGCGGCAGAGACTCCCGGCTCCCTAGCCGGCCGCACATTGGATGCCACGGTCAGAGTACGTGTGGCAACAAGGGGCCCCATCCCATTGAAGGTTAGCGCCTACATGGACACATTGGAGGCAACAGTGCCTCTAACTCTGGCCTACTGCGATCGGGCGCCGATACAATGTCGACATGCCCTCAACCACTCCATTACCTGCCCCGGCGTGGCTATAGCATGGCCGGTCATACCCTTGACTAGGTCCGGCTACCGCAAGATGACGCCCCGAAGGACAAGCCGTGGCGCGAAGTGACCCGTGGCCCACCCGGCTCTTGACGGGACCCCATAGGTGATGGGCCCTACCAACGACAAGACCCTTGAGTCGGGGGCCCCCATGGACGGCTAGGGATGCTGCAAGCTGGGGCCCTCCCGTAGCCTTCTATTCGTATTGTAATCTGGGGGTTGGCCTATAAAACTCTCTGGAGCCCCCTATGCACGGGGCGATCGATCCCTACACATTCACACTCCCACTTAGAGAGGTTATGGAAGCTAACTAGATCCTTCTTTCTCCTCTACTCATACATCTCAAGGAGCACCATTGTAGCTCTCCTTGGTTCATCAACCAGACCGGCAGGACTAGGGGTATTACCTCCCTCGGAGGGCCCCGACCCTAGTACATCCTGTGTCCCTCATCGCTTGTGACTAATCCCTTTCTCGGAGCCTGGCGACATCCTTTTGGACCCAACCACTCTCGATAATTCTACCCATGGCATCTGCCGTGAGAAAACAATGACACAATCCCCTCAAATGGGTGAGCCTTTCAACTCCGTGACCACAATTTGGGTTTTCAATTTGTCCCTTTTTGACCGAAGTCTTTAACTTTATGTGAACAGGAATTGAGCAGCTTCATCGAGACAGTTAACTGTCTACCCCCTCAGCCCAAGGTCTATTCCCGTGATGATGATTCGGGCTTTCACGATGACCCGGATCTGATGATCTAGCTCGATGATGGGGTTTTCTACCAGGAGAGCCTCGATCGCTCCAAGGTGCCTATTATAGTTGATTATCCCAGATCGTTCCAAGCGTCATCGGTCTACGTGACATGCATCGGCTATGGCACCCATGCCCGAACCGGAAAGCAACAGGGATCCGTCAAACGAGCCGGCCATGGGGACAAGCCCACCCATTCTCTAAACTCAAAGGTACTATGTTCGGCTGTTTTTATTTTATTATTGCGACTGATAGAGCCTCACAAGAAGCCTTATGTTGAAATACTTAGGCCAAGAGTTCAGCCTTCTTCTGTCGAGGAGGTTTCCAGGGTGTCTAGTGGCGCTCAAAATTCTAGAGCTTCGGCTCATGCCGAATCCGCTACGGAGGTCCCTACGGTCAATCCGGCCCCTGAAGACACAGGGGAGGCGATGTCAATTACCAAGTCCGAGGTAGGGAGCGCTATGAATCATCGGCGCAGCGAGAAGCCCTACGCCACCCAATGCTCTCTGAACAAGAGTTCAATGCTTTACGCTCGGCAGGCGCACACATTGGAGCTACCCGAGATGGGTTCAGGGAGGCCATGAAATTGATATCGTCCAGCCTACAGGTGAGTAATTGATTATTATAGTCCGAACACTCGTATAAACCCAGTAGCCCCGGAGCCTTAAATTAGTCGGAACGACCGAATTAAGGGTCCTTGTACTGCTTTGCTGCGAATGCAGGCCTCGATACAACAAAACGAGCAACTGGCCAAGGAACTGTAGGCCAGCCGAACACAGGTGGAATCTATGAAGGCCGAATTGGAAAACGTGAAGAGTTTTACCCAGGAAGCACATTGTGAGTATATTTGTTCTGCTAGTCTAGTATATATTCCCATGCTGACGCACGGGTACTTTGTAGCAGCTGAATCAATAGGACAAATGCAAAGAGATTTGCATGCAACCTGAGAATCTCAGCGATACGCCGAGTCCCAGCATGAGGCCAGCTATTGTGTTTTACAACGACATCTTGAAGAGAAGAACCGCCTTCAGGCGGAGAACAAACAGGAGGCTGAAGAAATTGCAAGCTTAAAGGCTCTATTGGTCCAAGCCCAAGGAGATAACAAGAAATTATAGAGGGGCATGTTCGGTAAGTGTGATTCCAACATCAGAAACTACTTCTTATAAATGAAGCATAATGGACATGCCCTGACTCATGTACACGTCTCCTGTCTGGGTGCCCCGAAGAAGAGACCGGATCCTACCGGGGAAACCTTCTGAAGGCGCTGTCCGCCCTTCATGAGCGGGCTCGGAAGGCCATGAAGAGCATGGAAAAGGCGTTATGGAACGCTGAGCAGCCTCTAGAGGAGATGAATGAACAGTTCGATCGATTCAAGGGAGCCCGAAGTAGGTTCGAGCTGTGGAAAACTTCGGCTAGTAGAGAGGGAGCACGAGAGGCATGGGCGATGATCAAGACCCGTTATACTGGACTTAACCCCGAGCGTATGGCTCGGCTTGGGACAGTAGGGTCAGCTGGACAAGAAGTGCCCCTCCACCTAGTATACGACCGAGTGATGCCTGCTGCCCGTCTCTCACAAGAAGATTGCTCCTTGGACACCATAATTGAAAATCTCGGTCGACAGCCAGATGTATGATTATATGTAACTATGTACTAATAATCAAAGAATTACTCGTTCTATGTTGTAAACTTTGTATTAGCCGGCCATCGGATTCTACCTCCCATGCTAAGAGCTCGAGAGTGTTCCTTGTAAATTATCACCCTAGGAGAGTGAATTGTGTTCGGGGAACCATGCAATCCGGCCATTTGGTGCGAACAGATAGAAAGCACACATGGAGATATGTTATATCACTACTTAGCATAACAAACATCTTCCAAATAAAATAGTACCTCTATTGAAACCTTTCTTTAGGGTACTATGTAAATCGTAGGTAGTAAGTCTGTATACTGCTAGTATGTGGATAATGGCTTTTGTGAGAAAAGAAGCCCGAGTAATGGTGATAACAACCATAGTCTAATTAGTTGCTTCCGTCCTAGTCAATCAATTGTCTACTGTAGATACCTAGCTTTTGGCTTCACCTGTCTAAGGTACATATACGGATGACCCGGTCGTAACAATCGCAGAGGTGCACCCTTTACCCTCTAGCCGAACAATCGGGAACGTAGAGGGTAAGCACAGGAGCGAGGCAACCCATCTTGGCAAAGTCTTAGTTTGAATTGATGCATATGATGGCTTAAACATGACATGGGAATCATGCGTACATAAAAAATGTGAATAAATGCTTATAATATAAAAGCATTGGCTTTAGAAAGAAGCCCCCCAAGTGTTCTATTCGGATTTAACACTTAAGTGTGTAAGCCGAAAATCTAAGTACAAGATCAGTTAAACCGAACATAGATTTGGGAAGAAAAGGAAAAAAATTCAAACCTACCAAACAACAAAGTGGGAGGGGAAGTAAAAAGTGAAGAAATAGGAAAGGAAAAGGGTAAAGAATGTGACGACACTGGTTTATCCGTAGAAGCACCAAAGACGAGCTGCGTTCCATGGGTTTGGTTCAAGGCGGTTGTCCGACGGGTTCCGAAGATGGTAAGCCCCCCCACCCCCACCCCCGCGCGAGTACTTCATCGATTATGAAGGGTCCATCCCATTTGGGATTGAGTTTATGCTTCTGCTTCTACGGGAGCCATAAGACTAGTTCACCCACGTTATACGCTTTTGCCCTGACTTCCCTACTCTATTAACGTCGAGCCTGTTTTTGTTAAAAGGTAGAGCGGGCCCGAGCTATCTCACGTTCTCCTTCTAGGGCATCCAAGTCATCCTGTCGATCTAACTTGACCTCCTTTTCCTCATACATGCGCACCCTTGGTGCGTCATTAATAATGTCGCAGGGGAGGATTGCTTCTGCCCCATAGACCATGAAGAATGGTGTGTATCCCGTTGATCAATTCGGGGTGGTGCGCAGGCCCCATACAACAGAGTCGAGCTCTTGCACCCAATGACAATCGGACTCATGAAGAGATCGGACCAAACGTGGCTTAATGCTGCTCATGATGAGGCCATTTGCTCTTCGACTTGTCCATTGATCTGTGGATGATACACTAACGCGTAACCGAGCTTGATGCCCATTTTGCACACCAGTCTTTGACCTCGTGGGCCATGAAGTTGAATCCATTATCCATTATTATACTGTGCGGGACACCGTAACGGTGAACCACGTCGGATATCGAGTCGATTACTGGTCCGGACTTGGCTGATTTGACAGGTTTTGCCTCTATCCATTTGGTGAACTTCTCAACCATGACCAGTAGGTATTTATTCTTATTGGTCCCTCCTTTAAGTGGTCCGACCATATCCAGCCCCCAGACCATGAAAGGCCAGGTAATCGGAATAGTCCGAAGAGCTGTTGGGGGCATGTGACATTGAAGCAAAAAGTTGACACCCCACGCAGTGTTTGACAAGTGTCTGGGCGTCCGCCCGAGTAGTGGGCCAAAAGAAACCAGCTCGGAAGGCCTTGCTAACTAAGGCTCTTGCTGCGGCGTGGTGGCCGCCCATCGCTGCGTGGACTTCGGCTAAGAGATGTCGGCCTTCTTCCTCAGATATGCACTGCTATAATATTGCGGTGTTGCTTTTCTTGTATAACTCACCTTCGTGTACTTTGTAGGCATTGGATCGCCAAATTATGCGTCGCGCCTTCGTTTGATCGTCGGGGAGTTCTTAGGGAGGAAGGTAGGCAAGGAAGGTCTCGGTCCATGGCACGGTTACTGCCATGACCTCATGATTCGAAGGCGTTTCATCCACTATGGAGCCACCGATGATTTGGTCGTCTGGTTCGTTTATAGGGGGAACAACCTCTTGCACAGTATTTAGACCGGCGCCCTTATGATCGTCCTGCCAAACCATGAATGGCTTAAAGAGCCATTCCAGGAAAGTGTTTTTGGGACAGGGTCACGTTTAGCCCCCATGCAAGCCACTATGTCGATGGCTTGGTTGTTATCGCGAGCGACATGGTAAAATTCCATCCCCTCGAACCGTGCAGATATCTTTAGGACAAAGTTTCTGTATGCCACCATCTTCTGGTTTTTGGTGTCGAATTCACCGTTGATTTGGGAGCTGGCCAAGTTGGAGTCTCCCCGTATCTGCTGCCGTTGTATGCCCATTGATACTGCCATCCAAAGACCGTGCAAGAGTGCTTCGTATTCGGCTAGATTTTTGGAATCGGCATACATGATCTGCAACGCGTATCGAACATTGTCGCCTCTGTCCACTCGGCGATGTGAGGATAACTCCAGCCCCCAGTCCAGCCAAAGTTTTAGATCCATCGAAGTACATCGTCCAATGGGAGTATGTACTATATTCCCTAGGGAGCTCGGCCTCTGTCCACTCGGCTAGGAAATCTGCCAGTACCTGAGATTTTATGGCTCGTCATGGCTTGTAGGTAATTTAAAAGAGGAGGAGCTCAATAGACCACTTGGCAATGCGGCCGGTGGCATCCCTGTTGTTGATTATATCGTTCAGGGGTACTTCGGATGCCACCGTAACCAAACACTCTTGGAAGTAGTGTCTGAGTTTCCGTGATGCCATAAATTGTATATAGGCTATCTTCTGGTAGTGCAGGTATTTGGACTTGCACTGCGTTAATACTTCTGACACGTAAAAGACCGGTTTCTGTGTCCAGAATTTGTGTCCCTCCTCCTCTCGTTTGATGACGAGCATTGCGCTAACGACTTGGTTGGTAGCCAATATGTATAACAACATGGGTTCACCAGCGCCTGGTGCTATGAGTATGGGATTGCTTGCCGGCGGTGTTTTAATTTCTTCTAACGCAACCGCTGCTTCGTCGGTCCACTCGAAATTGTTGGTCTATTTCAGCAGCCTATAGAGTGGTAAATCCTTTCCCTTGAGGCGGGAGATAAAGCGGCTTACCGCCGCTACGCAACCAGCCAACCTCTAGACATGCTTTAGCTCTGTGGGAATTGCAAGTTCTGATAGACCATGGATCTTAGTTGGATTCGCTTCTATTCCTCTATGGGAGACGATGAATTCGAGAAGTTTACCAGCAGGAACTCCGAATACACATTTCTCCAGATTGAGTCGTATGTCGTGTAGGCTGGCAAAGGTTTGTCGTAGGTCATCGATCAACTGGCTGACGTGTTTGGTTTTGATTACCACGTCATCCACGTATGCCTCGACTGTTTTACTGACTTGTTTTACGAGACAAGTTTGGATAATGCGATGGTACGTAGCACCATTGTTTCTTAGCCCAAAAGGCATCATGTTTTAGCCGAATGGACCATAGGGTGGGGTGATGAATGCGGTTGCAGCTTGGTCGGATTCCTTCATTTTAATCTGATGGTATCCGGAATAAGCGTCGAGGAAACACAATGAGTTGTGTCCGGCTGTGACGTCAATAATCTGGTCTATGCACGGTAAGGGGAAAGGGTCCTTAGGGCAAGCCTTGTTGAGGTCTTTAAAATCGACGCACAGCCACCAGGATTTGTCTCTCTTTAGTACCATCACCTGGTTTGCCATACATTCGGGGTGCTTAATCTCCCGAATGAATCCTGCCTCTAGCAGTTTAGATAATTCTTCACCCATGGCTTGTCGTTTGGGCTCCGAAAAGTGACGCAGAGTCTGCTTAACGGGCATGAAGCCTGTAATGATGTTTAGACTATGTTCTGCTAGCCCCCATGGGATTGCAGGCATATGGGAAGGACGCCAGGCGAAGATGTCCTAGTTTTCCCGTAAAAATGTCTAGAGTGCTTCATTCACTATGGGATCGAGCTGAGATCCGATGGACACTGTCTTGTTGGGGTCCGTCGGGTGCACCTGAAATTTAACGAGTTCCTCTGCAGGTTTAAAGGACGTGGGTTTTGTCGGCGTTCTGGGAACGGGGGTACCCAGACCTGCCTGCCTGCGGCCCAGGGCATGGCCCACTTCATCAACCAAATGGGACTAGGCGAGGCCCCAATAAAGACAAGGCCCTCGCGAGGGCTCTAGCCTCGCGGGAACTACTAGGGAAAACCTTATACACAGAGGATTATCAGTAGTGTTGGTCAAAAGAGGGCGCTACTACTATCTAATAGTAGCGTGGGGATTAACAGTAGCCTGGCTTATTAGGGTTGATAGACTACTCATATCAATAAGGAATGCCTTCTTTTCCGGGAGCCCATTCGAACAGAACTCCTAGGTTAAGCGAGCTTGGCTTGGAGTAGTTCTAGGATGGGTGAGCGACCGGAAGTTGGTCCCGGGTGCGCATGAGTGAGGACAAAGTGCGCAGAAAAGACTAGTATTGATCTGTGAGGCCAGTCTAGATCCCGCCAGGAGTAATGACTACCAGCGGGTGTGTTCGGGGCGTTACAAGTTGGTATCAGAGCCGACCCTCGAGGTTACACGGATGTTTGCCGATAGGTGCGCGGTCATGTTGTTGACGAAGTTGGTGACCCGTCGTGGCACACGGAATGACACATGTATCGGACTGGAAGCACACACGTTTGTGCCAAGAGGGAACGTTCCTGTGACCTGACGAGGACGTCGGTTCCCTTGAGTGGTGGTGTATGTAATAGCCTGGCATATTGGGGATGATAGACTACGCATATCAATAAGGAATTCCTTCTTTTCCAGGAGCCCATTCGAACAGAACTCTCAGGTTAAGCGTGCCTGGCTTGGAGTAGTTCTAGGATGGGTGACCGAACGGGAAGTTGGTCCCGAGTGCACATGAGTGAGGACAAAGTGCTTGCTACTTCTATGTAAATAGTAGTAGCGTGTCCCAGACAAAAAGCGCTACTACCATAACTGCCACACCGTTGCCAACAGGCTAGGTATAGTAGTAGCGCCCTATTTTTACAAGCGCTACTGCTAAGAAAGTAGTAGCAGCGTGTTTTCCTTAAATGCACTACCGCTAAGTTTGACTTGACCCTTCGCGGTTATCCCTCCTTCCCCAATTCCCCATTCTTCTCGCGTCCCTCTCCCCTGGCCGCCCCTGCTCCCTCTCACCGTCACTGAGGCCGCCACCGGAGCCGTGCACCATTGCTGCCACCGGAGCCATGCGCCCCCATGATCCACCCTCGTCCCCACCTCTCTGCCCTCCCTCCCTCCATGGCCTTGCCTCCCTTGCCGTCACGGGGCTGCCCTGCCACCCTCGACGCCTTCCTCGCCATCGTCTCCCCCGAACACCCTCTCTGTAAGACCCCGCCCCTCCTCTCTAGGTTAATTTACCTAGGTGAATTTAGTTATGAATCCTAGCTAGGTTTAAGCAGAGTAGTAGTGGTATAGTAGGTGAATACTTTGCAAGATGGCAGTAGGTTAATTTACTTAGGCGAATTTAGTTATGGACCCTAGGTTTAAGTATGAACCCTAGGTTTTGGTATGAACCCTAGGTAGCTAGGTTTTGGTATAAACCCTAGGTATCTATTTTGTATGAATTTAGCTAGATATCAAATTAGGACAGACATTATTCTAGGGTAGTACTGAATTTTTTTTCATTTCATCATTATAGAGCACTAAAGTTAACCGAATTTTTTTCTATTAGTAGTTAACTAATTTTTTTTCATTTCATCATTGTAGAGCACTAAACTTAAATGAATTTTGTTATATTAGTAGTTAGCTGAATCTGCTTCTAAACTTTGTTTTTGAATTAGCTTGTGAAATTTGGACATCTGGTTGCTCGTGTATATTTGGACATGTGTTGCGGTGTCGAAGATGGATATTTGAAAATTGTTTGCAGAGAATGATTCCAAGTGGCCTATGTTTTGCCGGAATGTTGATTCATTTCTGTTCCGGAAAATTTCAGGCGCTCTATTTGTCCAGTTTGTAGCAAAGGTCATGCCAAAATTTTCCGTGAATTTTGCATGACTTTTGCTACAAACTAGGACATATCGAGTGCCTGGGATTTGCCGCAATGGGAATGAATCAACATTCCTGCAAAACTTTGACATTTTTTATGTCATTCTTCATTTTATTAGGTCTAGAATTAATTGACTAGATTTAATCATAGGAAACATGGCTAGCAACAATGAAGGACAAGGTTCTAGTGATTGCAACGTCTACGCGACAACGGACGCCTATTTGAACCTTCTCGGTGAGCAACGGTTGTTGCAGGGCCCACCTGCCACATCTGAGACTGAGACCGACATCGAGACCGGCGCCGAGACCGGCGCTGAGACTGACACCGGCGCCGAGACCGGCACTGAGACTGGCCAAGCTGGTATAGAACCAAAACCAATGAGGCAACAACGCCCAAACCAGCTCATCACTACTAGACTGGTGGTCAGGGAGGTGGACGACTGCAGTTCTGAGCCAAAAGAGCCTGCGGAAGCGTGCGCGTGCTACGGTAATCAAATAGGCTCCATCCTACGGGCAACCGCTACCATCAACGATACGAAACTAAGGAAGATACCAGATATGAAGCAGTCCCTCCTAACTAAGCCGCACCAGGATTTATTGTTCTCGGACCAGGATGAAAGCAAATATAAAAATCCAGATGAAGACCTGGCAACATAGAAGATAAACAAATGTGCCATGGGCAAGTTTAGCGGCGCGTTGTCCGCCTAGAAAGAAAGGGTGAAAGCAAGGATCATCGACAAAAAGGAACCCTACTCCGAGATTGTAAAGGATAATCCGACAATTATGGAAGAGCAGTTTGAAATATTCAAGGCGGCTTGCGTTGCTGAAGCTACCAAAGAAAAGTCAGAGTACATGAAGGGGATTCAAGAGAGGAACATGGGGTGCCACCACCTCGGAAGTCGTGGTTACGCGGGGAAGAGGTCTATATGGGCCAAGGAGGACGCGGAACGCAAAAGTCTGGGCATCCCAGACCCCTTGGCGGAGTTCACCATCCCGCAGGAGCGTGACGTCCTCAGGTCCCGGTACCATTGGGACCCAGTCAAGAAGGTTTTCGAGACAGGTGCGATCACGGCGGAGTTCATGAGACTGCTGGTAATTTTTAATTTACCCCCTAATTTTAGCTTCTGATCAATTCGACTGGACGTTTAGTCATATTTGTAAATGATCCTTGTTCCTTTTGCAGAGAGATTAGCATAGGATCGCGGCCGAAAGCGACTCGCCGTCTGAGGCATCGGCGAGGCCCAAGTGGGACACCCCATTCAACCGGGCCTTGAACATATTGAAAGGACTCCCACTGGACACTCAGTCGTCCTATGGATGCGTGCACGACATCGGAGACGGTGCCACATGGAAGAAGTACTACCGTGAGATCACAAAGGAGAGAAAGGAAAGACATAGGTTGAATGAAGAAAACATCGACAAGAAGGTTGCGATTGCAGTCGTAGCAGCGGTAGCTATCGCAAAATAGGAGATTGCAGCTTGGTATGGTGTCTTTGTTCCGGATATCGTAAGTTGGGGCAGGAAAAATCCAAATAAAGAGGCAGCAGACTTTCCCCTTTCTAACTTCTTCAGGAGTGGCTCGACTAGCATTTCACCAGCACCTGCTCCTACACCACCTCCTGCGCTGTCTCCCTCACCTGCTCCTGCACCAATTCCTGCACCAGCTCCTGCACCAGCTCCCGCACCTACTCCTGCACTTGCTCCTGCACCAGCTCCCGCACCTGCTCATAGCAGCCGTCCTTCGTCTCGGACATGCTCGGCGGTGCTTCGTCTTTGGCTGAGCTCGACGACCTCACAGTACCTGTCACACCGGCCCTCTTCAATAAATGTGTAATCTCCTGTTTGCGTTGCCTTTTGGATGTCTCATGTCGCAGACATGTCTTTGCAGGCTGAGTAACCTCGTGCACCATATTGTACACCATCAGCGCCCAGAAGGTGGACATGGGCAAGGCGAGGATAGTGAAGCCAACGGAACAATTGTTCCACAGCCAGACGATCCCCCTAATGTCTTCAAGGTTTCCGTGGCCAGTGTCAAACTGGGCCACAAGAATTTGGCTCCTTCGGTACTAGGGGAAGACGACGAAGCGACCTCGCGGTGGCTTGGCGATTGCAAGAGGTGGGTCATGTTGTGGCCGAAGAGTCTGCTTCGTCCGGAGGCGGCCGGGAGCACACCCACGACCACGCAGCCTCAGCAAGGTATGAACATCAACACCCCACCTACCCAATTAGCGTCGCTTGTCATGCCGGGTGATAGCGGACGGGGTGAGGAAGAGGCTCCATTAGTCGCTAATGACGTTGCCGCCGCCAAAGAAGCAATGCATGATATCGATGCCATCGATGAGGATGACGATGACACTCTATAGTATCTCAATACTGGCGCCTATGACGATGGAGGATTGATGGCTCAGTAATATGAGTACTCAGGGTTTGAGCGTCATGAGTCGGTGCCTAAATTGCCGCCTCTGTAGGCTGAACATATTATAGACGGCCTTCCAGTAGCAAAGAAGCATAGGAAGAGAGCGAGGAAAGGCAATAAAGCTTCTTCTATGATCTAGCTGCCTCCGCAGCCTCGGTTTCAAGACCGTATACCTGTTAAGGGTGCGGCGAAATACCATATCCCGGTTGAACCAATCCTACCTAAGGCAGCGGTAGAGGCCATATATGGCGATCTGAGGAGACTTCATGACGATCTGTTGTGAAGAGAGAAAAGCCTGATCGCCTCGCAAAATCCAGGATACCCGCTCTATGTGGTTAACGCACCGCGGCAAAGGTTCTATGTCGACACATTCCCCGTGGAAAAGTTCTTCCTTCGGTTCGATTCTACGACATGTTTCACTTGAAAAAGCTGGATTTTACGTTTGCCCGCCTTTTTGCCTTGTACATGAACTACATCATCAGGATTGAGCAGATACCTTATATCTATGTTGCTGACCCATACTTCACGCACGAGAGCTTCTTGGCAGTATGCGAAGAGCATCATGAATACGAGAGTAACTACATCGCCGATTTCATGGTCGGCAATAAGGACAAGGAGACAATTCTCGTGCCTTATCATCCCATATAAGTCATCCGCCCGGATATCCTTCCTTCAATTTCAATCATTTCATTTGCATGCGTAGAGGCTAATTTGAGGTGTACTTATTTTGCACAGCGACGGGCGCGCTGTCCTCATCATCCTTTACCACCAATTCTCCCACGCTCTTTACTTGGACTCGTCAAAGAACATGAAGAAAAATGATTACACCCACATCAAGTCTGTTCTCGATAGTGCTATCTTTACGTACGGAGTACGGGGTGGAGAGATCATGCTCAGAAAGACAAGGAACCACATGCCCTGCTTTGGCCATAAGACTGACTTCTACTGCATCCAGCAACCGAGTGGTACTATCAGTGATGGATTCTATGTCCTCCACCACATCCAGGAGTAAAGACGGGATCAGCAAAACCTTCGCATGTCACCTATATCCGGTGATGCCCATATTCTGCAATGGCAAAGAACCTAGGAGATATCCCGAATCATCAACTCCAAGCTGAGTTCTATCACATCCAACGTGAACTTGCCCAAATCATCATGAAGGAGGTCCTCGAAAAAATAGGGATGTTAAGAAGGGAAAATGTCGAGGGAAGACGTTCGAACATGCGTAGCCGCTCAACGTCTCGACATGAAGCCTTCCACTATGCTCAGGGACTATCTCCCTAACTTGCATGGATGGTATGACATGTTGGAGTAATTGATGATGTAATTAAACCGTCCTCCTCAACTGGCGAAGATCACTCTATTTTGTGCATTTTGAGTACGATGAACTTTGTTATTTATGCTTATGATATGTTGCTTCTATTTTTTCCAAGTCTATCTCTTTCTGTTACTCAACTATATATGTTGCATACCATCAACTCATGTGACGATGCAGGTGCATAGATCATCAACGGCGAAGAAGGATACGAACCGACGCATGTACTTAGTTTAGGTTCACGCTAGTGCGAGAGAGGGATATGAACCGACGCCTGAAGAAGAACTAGATTATGTATGATGAGACATGTCATGTATCTTGTATAGATATATCGTGATTATGACGTGAGGACATGATTTGTGTTGGATGATATGATGAGAATATTATGTGTACGATATGATGAGCATATTGCATGTTTATGATATGAATAGAATATTGTATGAAACATGTATAGAAAGATCGCAAATACGTAGCAAAAAAAAGATATGAGAAAATATAGTACTAGCGCTCTTTAGTGCTGGACAGGAAAATGCTACTGCTAAAGGACTTAGTAGTAGCGCTGGTACGGAAAGCGCTACTCCTAACTAGGTATAGCAGTAGTGCATGTCAAAAGGCGCTACTGATAAACGTTACCTATAGCGCCATATTAGTAGCGCGGGTATCTGCGCTACTGCTAGGGTTTTCCCTAGCAGTGGGGGAAGAACAGAGACAAGACCTGCTAAGGATATGCCTCCTCAGGACCCCTCCAGAGCGGCGGAGATATCTATGCAAGGCTCGGCCTCGGGATTCAAGGGTGACCCAAGGAAGGACAGGCGAGAGCCAATGCGCCAGGCGGCGCAGTTTCCCCTTTGGTGCGAAGGGAGCAAGGACGTGCGCGGGTTCCCAAAGCACCCCCAAAGGTTTCCATTCTTTTGCAAGAAGACCACAACCACCTGTCCTGCAGGGCGGATGTCATCGCTGAGCTCGTCCCTGCGCTGTCGACAGTCACTTTGCAGACAAAGGCCGCCTTTGGGCAGGGCGAGCACGAACCCTTGTCCCCCTTGAAAATTGGCCATTATTGGATCCCTTCTTGCCATTGCGATAAGGGAGGAGGACCCTTGCTGCTGCTATATATAGATGGTACGTTGCTTCGTAGCGGAGGACACAAGGGCCATCGATTCACCAACTCCACCACTCAACCACCACCAAGCCACCGAGGGCCTCAAACACCTCGAGAAGGCCCTTAGGAGGCCCAAGAACACTGTACTATTTCATCCACTTCACCTCCTCGAAAGGCAATCCATGAAAGGCAGGAGTAGGGTATTACGCTTCGGAGCGGCCCGAACCTGGGTAAATTGTCGTGTTCATCTTATTCCTCGTCATCGTACGAGTTCTCTGCCGTGTCCATCGAGTAGCGAACAAGGTTGGATGAGACCGCAGGGGATCCTCGCACACGCCCCTGTGTTCAAATCTTAAGGGTTTTGCGGAGCCCGAAATCCAACATTTGGCACGCCAGGTAGGGGGTGTGTCAAGGTCTTCTCCAAGCTTCGTCCTTCCCAACCTTCGCTGCTTCGATGGCCGGTGCTCAAAAAGCTTCTCCGGGCTGCGGCGGGCCGGCCTCTCTTTACCCTGCCATGGTGGTCGGAGGCCCACACCCTGATGTCGTGGCGCCTAGCAACCAGTATCAGGTCGCTAGCATCGCCTCCATCGTCACCGCCCCCCGTGCAGCTTAGGTGCAAGCTCCCTCGGCATCAGCAGCATGTCAAACCTATGTGGGAGAACTCGACGCGCCCGATGCCCTACTACTGGCAAGCGAGATGTTCTGCCATCGACCGACGCACGGGAACTTCGACGCATGGGTGGATCACATTGCGGAGATGGTCACCGTCACCCAGAGCGCCATCCCCTCACACTCTTCTTCAAGACCGCAGGCACCAGGTGCCGGGGGCTTGCATGTCGAGCTTGCCCCTGGGCCTGTCGGTGGAAGGGCCCCTCCAACACCGGACTGGGCTGAGTGGAGCGCACCACATGCTGTGCTCCTTCTCCTCCAAATCTCGGTGATTGGTTTCGGGGCGCAGCCCAGAGGCAACCACCAAGCACATGGAGGAAACGGTGGGGCGCCCAGTGCGCACACCGATGCGCGTCCCTGTAACCCGGTGGGCCCTCGGCAGCCAGGGTTGGCTAGGTAGGAGCACGCCATCCGACGTAGTCAGTAGGTGGCGCAGGCATCCAGCAAGCAAGCAACAGCGGCGGGGGCACACCGGGTCATCAAGGGAACGATCCACACGAGGGGACGCGAGGCCCACCCAACGGCGGTGGCAAAGGTAAGAAACTCCGCTCTGAGACCGGGCACAGGAGGGCCTGTGAGCGACGCGCACGGGGCGACCTTCCCCCTCCACCGGGAGGGACCACTCCTGCCGCACCCTCGGATGACCCAGGAGGCGGACTGAGCACCTACGTGGAGCCCTACGTACCATGCTATGTCATACCACCTGGCCCACCTAGCGGGCAGGAGGTTCAAGCACCCACCGCAGGAGCCAACACCTCCCAACAGTAAGAAGTACCGTGGGCGTCCTCCTCGAGCAGGGCCTGGGGGCTCCCATCAGTGGAGCGCCGAGCCCGAGCAGCGCGAGGAGGGTGCCCCCAAGCCGCTGGGCGCGGCACCAGCCGGTGCCCCGCGGGAAGTGGCAAAAGACCAAGCCCTCAGGCCCTAGGAGTGATGACCTGGGGGAGTGGCAAGACAAATGCAATGCGGGCCACCCGTGGCAACTATGATGCCAGCACGGCCTTAGGAGGATGGGCCTCCCGAGGACTTCGAGACCTCGTCTGGACGACGCTCGGGCGCCTCATGAGGCATACTTCTCCAGCAAAACACCCTCATGGCCGCGCTGCAACAGCGGCGGGGGCACATCGGGTCGTCAAGGGAACGATCCACACAAGGGGACGCGAGGCCCACCCAACGGTGGTGGCAAAGGTAAGCAACTCCGCTCTGAGACCGGGCACAGGAGGGCCTGTGAGCGACGTGCACGGGGCGATCTTCCCCCTCCACCGGGAGGGACCACTCCCGCCGCACCCTCGGACGACCCAGGAGGTGGACCGAGAACCTACATGGAGCCCTACGTACCATGCTATGTCATACCACCTGTCTCACCTGGCGGGCGGGAGGTTCAAGCACCCACCGTAGGAGCCAGCACCTCCCAAGAGTAAGAAGTACCTTGGGCGTCCTCCTCGAGCAGGGCCTGGGGGCTCGCATCAGTGGAGCGCCGAGCCCGAGCAGCGCGAGGAGGGCGCCCCCAAGCCGCGGGGCGCAGCACCAGCCGGTGCCCTGCGGGAAGTGGCGAAAGACCAAGCCCTCAGGCCCTAGGAGTGATGACCTGGGGGAGTGGCAAGAAAAATGCAATGCAGGCCACCCGTGGCAACTATGATGCCAGCACGGCCTCAGGAGGATGGGCCTCCCGAGGACTTTGAGACCTCGTCTGGACGACGCTCGGGCGCCTCATGATGCATACTTCTCCGGCAAAACACCCTCATGGCCGCGCTGATGCATTGCGCTCATGTTTGGGCCTCAGGAGCGCAATCCTGGGGTCGCGTGGGGAGCGATGCACTCGGGTTAGGGTCATGAAGGCACGCAACCAGGCAGAAATGCATAGGATGATCTTCTACGGGGCTGCGAGCCACAAAGCCATGCGCCTTGGGGCTTGCCCAGGGCCATGACACTCTCACAAAACAATGATCGGGCTGTATACGCTCGGCGCCCGCCAAAGACGTGGAGGGTTCCTCCCATGCAATGTGCCAGGCACAGCCCGGAGCTGGCGGAGAAGACAACACTGCCCATCAATCGCTATGTCCATGCAACGTGGATGCCCTATGGTTAGACTGGGGGAAGACGAAGGCGGGGACAATCCCAACAATCTGGACGCGGCCGTTCTCTCGCTCTTTTTTGTATTTCAAGTTGGAACCTTCAATGTCCCTTTTTGTGCTTGAGCCTGTCAGAAGCTCGAAGATTCTGTGATCCTATGTTTTAGAAGAAACAAGGGGGACTTTTCTCTCTGCATCTCCTCGGTTGAAGTCTCTTTTTCTGAATGGTGTTTCGCCAGGAGCCGAACGCTCTACATCGCCCCGAGGCAGCACAGGGCTAAATGGCGAGGACTTGCCACCTCAGGGGCACTCGTTTTTTGGTTGTTGGCCGGGGGCCCCGACCACAACATGACGTCACAACATGGGGTCTCGGGAGGTCCTAGGGCCTCCTGAAGCGGAAAACGGAGGGACGGAATGTGGGATCGCTCGAGCGTCAAGGGGGGTTCCTGAGCAGCATGCCTGAGGAGCCTTACCAGTCACAATGGCACTTGATCCTCCGGATGTCATCCTGGTTTCCGGTCGGCATCGAGGGTGTCGTGGCCTCGCCCCATGAAGTGCGTCCTTGGTTTCCAGTCATACCTAACGAGGTGGGGAAATGCGCAGGATTGGGACTTGTCAACGTAGGGTGGTTTGAGCATCACAAAAGGGGGCTCCTGGGCAACATGCCTTGGGAGCCTTACCAGTCATAATGTCACCCGACTTCCTGGTGCCGTCCATGGTTTCTGGTCGGCATCAGGAGTACCGGGGCCTTGCCTTGTGAGGTACATCCCCTTCCGGTCGTACCTAACATGGTGGGGAAATGTGCAAGACTAGGACCTACAAACGCAGGCAAGAAGAAGATATCCCGGATGGAGTCGTAGCTTGGCGGGACAGACCGACTCACCTCGTGACGCGCAGGATCGGTAGCGTCATACAAAGCTAAGTACACTATCGAACCCATCAAGAGCCTCCTGGCCAAATAACGACCCCAATGATGAAATGAGGACTGCACCCACTAACCCAAGAATGCAAGAACTACGGCTACTATGAGCAGCTACAAAGGCCCCTGAGGGACGAAGTGACAAAGGAGGCGACACGCGAAGAGGGGCTCGATCGCGCCGGGCCGCAAGGCCCAGGGCCCGACAAGAGCAACGAATGCGAGTCGCCCTTGGAGGAGGAGAGCCTAGTGGGGTCCAAATCAAGGGCTGACCCAGGGCCACAACCATGGCGGCAGCGACTAGCAAATCAAGGAAGAAAGGCAAAATGGCAAAGGTAACATGCAAAAGATTAACACCCCATGGGGCAAGGTTCTTGTTCGAGCATTACGGGTACCGATAAGGGGAAACAAAGAGCGCCTAGGATGAGGAGGAGGAGTCACCAGCCGTGCCGCTGGCCGGAATGGCGCCGGAATCATCCCCCCCCCCCCACTAGTGGCGGGTACTTGGACGAACCGCTCCACCATGGCCTCTACGTGCGGGCACACCTTGTCCCTGAGGGGGCGCTGGAGTCCGTCAGGCACCTGCTCCTCGATGTGGCGGAGGTCAAGCTGCAGGGCAAGACGGTAGAGCTTGGAGAAGACTAGCATCAGGGCGAGGCCCAGGAGGTCACGCGCGTCAGACGTGCTGTCCGTGTCCACGCGGGAGATGTCGTCCTCCAGCTCCTCCACCACCCTCTAGAAGAACTCTATATAGCTCCCGTCGCCATGCATGTTCGGCAGCGCGGGGGCATCCCCGACGAACTGACTCACAGCATCGGCCGTGCGACAGGCGATGCCCTGGAATGGCTTGGCCTGGAGGGACTCTAGCAGCCTGGCATGCGCCACTTCATCCTTGGTGGCTTGCACAGCGTCGGCCGCCCCGTGGACTTGGGTCTGAAGGGATGCCAGTTCCACTCGGGCCTCATCCTCGCTCCGGAGGGCGGCGTTGAAGGCGGCCTCGGTGGTGGTTAGCCGGGCCTGCAACATCTCCACCTCCTCATGAAGCTCGCCAAGCTTGCACTTCTTGTCCATGGGAACCCTGGAAGGAGAGGAGGGAGATCAAGGTCCAGTCGGTGGACAGAAGAACGAGAAAAGAGGGAGGCGGCGGAACGTTTACTCATCGACAAGGGCCCATTGCTGGCAAACTCGCGCCAGCCCCGATTGCCCCCTGCTGCCGCCTCCAGAGGAAGACGAAGGAGTTGGCAGAGCCACGTGCTTCCCTCCACTAGCACCACTCCCCCAGACGCCATGAAGGGCATGAAAATGCAAAAGAAGGAGGCTATTCTTGGTGGAGCAAAGGAAGCAAGAAGAAGGCTGAAGACTGCAATACCCTTCCATGGCCAGGGACGGGTGGATTTATAGGCGTAACCGTGGCCACGAGGCATCTTGGGAGAGCAGGTGTTGCACACCTCTCGGGCGGCGCTAGGCGGTTCGGCCAATACGGTCCCATCTACGTCGCCCGTCCTGCCCTCTGAAGGCTCACATACGCGTGGCCCGGAGCTGGTGCAACATTTGATGGGAAGCAATGATGACCGGTGATGTGCCTTGGCATCGCGTCAGTTTCACTGGGTGTGATTTCGAACGCCCTCGGGGAGCGGAGGCTACGCCGCCGAGGCATTGGACGCACGCCAAGTGTGACCCGCAAGCGTTTGGGGCCCGCGGCCTGCAAGCCAGCTCGAGTGTGGCTTGGGCCTGGGGGCTACTGTTGGCATTCTGGAAACGGGGGTACCCAGACCTGCCTGCCTACCGCCCAGGGCATGGCCCACTTCATCAACCAAATGGGACCAGGCGAGGGCCCACTCAAGACAAGGCCCTCACAAGGGCCCTAGCCTCACGGGGAAGAGCAGCGGCAAGACCCGCGAAGGATGGGCCTCCTCAGGACCCCTTCGGAGCGGCGGAGATATCTACACAAGGCTCGGACTGAGGAGTCAAGGGTGATGCAAGGAAGGACAGGCGGGTGCCAATGCGTTAGGCGGTGCAGTTTCCCCTTTGGTGCAAAGGGAGCAAGGATGTACGTGGGTTCCCAAAGCAACCCAATGGTTTCCATTCCCGTGCAAGAAGACCACAACCACCTGTCTTGCACGACAGATGTCATTGCTGAGCCCGTCCCTACACTATCGACAGTCACTTAGAAGACGAAGACCGCCTTTGGGCAGAACGAGCACGAACCCTCGTCCCCCTTCAAAATTGGATGTTGTGGGATCGCTTCTCGCCAATGCAATAAGGGAGGAGGACTCGGGCCGCCGCTATATATGGAGGGTAGGTTGCTTCGTAGTGGAGGACACAAGGGCCATCAATTCACCAACTCCACCACTCAACCACCACTAAACTACCGAGGGCCTCAAAGACCTCGAGAAGGCCCTCAGGAGGCCCAAGAACACTATACTATTTCATCCACTTCACCTCCCCGAGAGGCAATCCACCAAAACTAGGAGTAGGGTATTATGCTTCGCAGCGGCCCAAACCTGGGTAAACTGTCGTGTTCATCTTCTTCCTCGTCATCGCGTGATTTTTCTGCCGTGTCCATCGAGTAGTGAGCTAGGTTGGACGAGACTGCGGGGGGTATTTGCACACGCCCCTCTGTTCGAATCTTAAGGGTTTTGCGGAGCCCAAAATCCGACATGTTTTGGCCTTTTGCTAAGGATCACATCGTCCTTGTCAACTGTTGAACGAAGTGCGATCAGTTCTTCTACAGCGAAGGTCTCAGCTAGTGCCTCGAGGGCGAGCACTGCTGGTTTTCTTCGGCCCAAAGGGCTATATTCAGATCACTAGCAATTGTGATTACCCTGTATGGTCCTGGCATCTTGAGTTTCATATACCTGTAATGTGGTATAGCTTGGAATTTTGTGAAGGCGTTGAGGGAGTCCTGGATTAAGGGGTCCTCAGGAGGTCGACCTATTTCTATGGGCCGGACTATATGGGCCACTTACTGAACACAGGATTAATTGAAGACCTTATATCCAAGCTGGATGTTTCGGGAAGTGTGGCTTGTGCTCCACGTTTGATGTAGCGAATAGGCATGTTTATCTTTTCAGCGTGTAACCGACCATATCTAAACCCTAATACCGTTGGCGTCTATATAAGCCGGAGGGTTTTAGGTTGTAGAAACAGAACAACTCGTCTAGGGTTAGATATTCGATCTCGAGGTAGAGAAACTCTGTAACCCCCCATACCATCAATACATCCAAGCAGAATGCAGGGTATTACCTCCATAGGAGGGCCCGAACCTAGGTAAATCTGTGTCCCCTTCGTCTGCTGTTACCATTGGTTCTAGTCTCATACTTCGGGACCCCTTACCTGTGATCCGCCGGTTTTGACACCGACATTGGTGCTTTCATTAAGAGTTCCTCTATCAGCACCCAAGGAATCAATGTCTCGCCTTGTCATCAACGAAGAGGTCCGCAATATGGACACTTTTGTCCCCGGACTGATCTTCGCCTTTGGCAGCGTTGTGCTGCATGCTGACTCGACCAACCATCTAGGTCGTATCGAGAGCTTCACCCCCAATCAACAGGTCCGATTTGGAAACCTAGAGTTCTTCATGGATTCTCGGGGCGACTTGTCGTTAACCGGGCTTGCGGCTTCACTTGCTGCGCCCAAACACTCTGAGGCTTTAACCTCGAGTTCTTTCTTCGGTCACACCAACGGGGTTATCCACGGTGGTGTTCCCGCTCCTGGTCCGGATCCGGCCATAATAACAGAAGGATGGACAGTCGTTCTTGCCGAACATCCTCCTTCTTCGGATGCATCGGGGGTCAACCCGAAGATTCCGAATAGTATAACCTGAGCAAGTCCTGGCGTTTGATGAAACTCTAGATCGGATCTCGTCGATGGAAATTTCCGATGATCTAGCCCCGATCTGTGTTCAAATCCGCTACAATATGGGTCGGGAAAAATTATTCGACCCACCCACCACCTACTTGATAGCCATAGTCAAACCTACTTGATATTCACAGTCAATGATTTAACCAACATGCTATACTATGCCTCCGATGAGGCAGAATACATGGATAAAGAGGACTGCACCCCGACCGCTGTTAATACCGGTCGATGGGCTGCCACTTCTACATATGACGTCTACATGTTGGACACTCCTAATGGCGACAAAACGCCTAATAATAAGGGCGACAAGTCGGGCGACGCACCGTCAAGGCATCAAAAACCGCATAAGCGAGTCAGGAAAGGCCTAAAGACCAAAGCAACCCCGACGACGTCAACAACTCCAAGGACGATAACTACCTCCCCCTGTCAAGGAGGAGGATATCCCGACAGCCGATGAATTGGAAATCACCGATAAGCATGAAGATTAGGAATTGATCAGACAACAGCTCATAGCGACGGCATGTAGCCTGAAAGCTAAGGAACGACAGCTTAAAGCCAAACAAGATGACCTTGGTGATCAATGGACAAGAGTCCTCTTAGCTGAGGAATGACATGGAGCCGGTCTATCGGACCAGCCCAAAAGCTATGCATGAAGAAAGCTGCTGGCACAATTTGATGACGAGCTCACTGATACTCCGTCTCCAAAACATACTCCATACGACAAGCCAGACCGCCCTCCTCGCGGGCGTGATCGGATGGCTGACAACAGCGGTTATAGACCGGCAATATCCTGAAGACGGGGAAAGGAGCCACTTGAGCCCAATGACAGGTTCGACCTGCGTGATGACTTAGATCACAAAGCAAGCCGTACAAGATCCATCTACAGATCCAGAGGATACTCACCCGATATACAGGATGGGTACAGGCAATGGCTTGACTGAAGAGATAACAGAGACCAGGCATGTAACCAAGCTAGAACAGACGCCAATTACAAGCGCAACATAGCTCGGGTTCGAGGCGCCACTCACCCGCTATGTTTCACAGATGAGGTGATGTGGCATCAGTTTCGGAAGGGTTTAAACCCGTGAACATCGAACAGTATGATGGGACAACCGACCCAACCGTATGGATCGAAGATTTCCTCCTCCATGCCATCAAATACCTCCCCCTTAAACTCAAGGGGTCAGCTCAGCACTAGCTAAACAACCTCCCCAAAAACTCCATCGGATGCTGGGAAGACCTGGAGGATGCATTCCGCTCCAACTTCTAGGGAACCTATGTTTGGCCGTCGGATTCCTCAGACCTAAGTAACATCATTCAGAAGCCTAGATAGTTCGCTCGGCAATTCTGGAATCGGTTTTTGACCAACAAGAACCAGATCGTCGACTGCCCGGACGCTGAGGCAATAGCCTTCTTCCGGCAGAATATTTGAGATGAATGGCTGGCCCGCGAGCTCGGCCTAGATAAAACTACGACTATGTCCGCCCTTACTTCCCTGATGGCCAGCTTTTGCATGGGTGAAGACAATTGGCTAGCAGAACGCAGCCCCAACTCCGAAGAGCCCGGAACCTCTGAAGTCCGGAATGGCAACGGGAAGCCTAAGTGCAACAAGAACAAACGTAGGCACAATAACAATGATGCCGATGATATGGCCGTCAATGCCGGATTTCGCAATTCTCGTCCTAGGCAGCAGAACAAGCCTCCTAAAGGTAATTGCGACGGACCAACTCCGCTAGAAAAACTCATGAAAAGGCCTGGCCAAATCCATGGGATGCAAGAGAAGCCCGCCAACCACACACAACGGAATTGTTGGGTGTTTAAACAGGTCAGCAAGCTCCCACCTGAGGATCAAAGCAAGAGCCCTCACAGCAAGGATGAGGATGAACCACGAGGTCCAATTGGTGGCAGTCAAAAGAAATTTCCCCCGGAAGTCAAAACAGTGAACATGATATATGCCACCCATCTACCCAAAAAGGAGAGGAAGCGCGCCCTTCAAGAGGTATACGCTATAGAGCCCGTGGCCCCGAATTTTAACCCATGGTCGGCATATACAATCACCTTTGATCGACATGATCACCCAACCAGTATCCGTGACGGGGGTTCGGCCGCAGTCGTCCTCGACCCCATTATCGACGGGTATCACCACACAAAGGTCCTAATGGAGGGAGGAAGTAGCCTTAACCCGATTTACTCAGACACGGTGAAAAAGATGGGCATAGATCCATCGCGAATTAAAGCCTATAACACTACCTTTAAAGGGATGATTCTAGGTGTCGAAGCCCGATGCACGGGCTCTGTTACCCAGGAAGTTGTGTTTGGCTCGCCCGATAACTTTCATAGCGAAGACTTGATCTTCGACATTGTGCCCTTCTGCAGCGGCTATCATGCCCTGCTCGGCCGGACAACGTTTGCTCGTTTCATCACCATCCCGCATTACGCATACCTCAAGCTCAAGATGTCTGGCCCCAAAGGGGTCATCACTGTTAATTGCAATACGGAGCGATCTTTATGAACTGAGGAACGTGCCCTGGCCCTGACGGCCGAATTTAGCTACAAAGATGATCGGCAAGTTCCAGCATCTGTCGTAAAGGCATGCAGGGTTGGGAAGCAAGCTCGGCTACAGGCCGAACTACTAGAGCCTTCCTCTCCCCTCAAATAGGGACTCGCTCCCCATCGCACGCCCCTAGGACCAGCGAAGTACGTGCCAACGAGGCACAACTTTGCACTAAAAATCCCATGGGCAGCAGTGGGGAAACAAAAGTGGGAGTCTGGCTGGACCGAGCTACCACCATTAAGTATGTCTTCGGACACAATGCAGGGACCATTGGAGGACCCACCAAGGGCGTCAAGGTTATCCACAATTCGGTGACTTTTGAAGACCTTGTTTGCAAGATCCGTTCGCCGAACAATGCCACCCATTGAGTTGCACCAAATATCAAGAGTGAACTAGCAACAGGGCACATCGAGGACGTAGGGCCACCAATTGAAGACTCCTGGTAAAACCACTCATGTAATCTCTTTCTTCACATACCTGTAAGCAATTGCTTTGGCACTCCAAGTAATAAGAGTTGTTGAGAAAAAATATAGCATCATTTTACATGTTTTTCTGGTTGTCCTTTTCGGCACATGTTTTCCTTTTCTCCCTCTTCCCGCGAAACAGTTTGATATGTTACAACGCAACCGGATAATACATCGGGGGCTCGAGCCTATAAAAAAATCGCCTTTCCTATAGTTTATTATGTGTTCGGCGTCTTGGATTTCACTTTATATGCATTGGTTCCGAACTATGTCTTTGGTCAATAGTTGGGTTGACCTACTCCTGTGCTTGCCCCTTTATGTTTCACTCATTTGGCTAAAAGGGCAAAAGGAGAACCCCTGCGATTGTGTTTCCGGATAGTCTGGTCACGCACCTCAGGGGAGAAAGCCGAAAACTCATAGTCATAATATGCGAGAGCCGGTCTATGAAATAGAGATTTATACTTATATCTTCGTCAGAGGATATGCTGTGTTGTGTGAGGGGTTTGATCTCCATGCAAACCATGTGATGCTGGCCTTAGCCACGGTTCATCCGAACATCACAACACTCCGGGGGCTAGTTTTCAGCCCCCGCAGTCCTTTTCGCGCCCTATGGCTAAGTGAAAGAAATAAGGCACTATAGTCTGATTGCCTAGTCCACCGCACTCTACCGCCTTCGGGTTCTTATCACTCGGCTAAGGAATATTGTGCATTGGCACAGACACCCCATGTAGTATCTACATGGGGGTTGAAGCCGATGACTTGCATCTTTCAGTCCCAAACGACCACACAGGAGTTATAAAGGAATGCAAAAACATGAAAGCATAATTACATATAACAATGAAAACTTTGAAATGTCTTTGGTAGCATTACAATTTATTCGAATACATTATCGCCCGAACACTGAGAAGCTATCGCCCGAGCACCTCCCATTACTCCGGCAAAGTATAGCTCGGGGCATCTATGCTCCTTCCTAGGAGGCGGCAGGGCAGTGGCTACCTTCATGGGATCCAGCCCCGTCCAGTGCACCTTGGCCTTGGAAAGGGCCATTCGGACTCCCTCGATGCAGAAGGAGTGCTTCACGGTGTCGAGGAGGGGCGAGGTGGCAACTAACCTCCACACCAGGACAAAGTAGCTGCTTGGCAGCGGCTCATCGGGCCATAGGCGGATGCGGAGATCCTTCATGGCGAGCTCCGCCATTTGGTGCAGCTCCATCAGCTGCTTCAGCTGCTCCACGAGAAGAGGAGGGCGCTCGGGGCTCCGAATTGTGCCCAGAAGAGCCGAGCTTTGTCTCCTTCTTCCCTCGAGGTGAACAGCCGATTGACGTTAGCCATGCTCTTCTGGAGATCGGAGGAGGCGCCTGAAGAACGCCACCCCTGGGTAAGCAATTTGAATTTGCTATCCTCGAAGATGCACTATAGTAAGTATGGCTTGCCATCCATTATTTCCTTCGCTTGACGAACCTGCTCCTCATAGATCCGCCTGTCCACCTACTCCTTCTGAGGATCGTTCTTCAGGGTGGACAGTTCGACCGTGCTCTCTTTGCCCTTCTACTCAAGGGCCTCGCACTTATGGCTAGCGTCCTTGAGCTCCTGCTAGACCTCCGCCACACAAGCCTCATGCATATTGCTAGTGGATCACAGGGCGGAGAGGGCGGTAGCTGTTTCTTTGGCCACTGCCCTCTTGATGTCCACTTGGTCTTTCGCTTGTTGGAGTTCGGCCTTGAGCGTCTCCACCTCTTTCACCGAAGCTATGTAAGCATTAAACACTATGAAAAACTACATTGACAGTGTTCGGGCAAAGGTATTCGGATTTTGTTTTGACCTACCTTGTGCCCCGTCGAATCTTCTATTGAGGGCTTCAACTTCCTCCTCGGAGCGCTTAAGCTTCCGATTCAGTTCATCCAGCTCGGCGCCATTTATAGCCGCCGCTGATGACGAAGCCTGCATTACACATAAAGTTAACATGTTACATGGGTTCTGTAATCCCGAACTATAGTCAAACCGATCATATATCCAACTTTATTAGGGGCTAATCTAACATTCCGGACACATAATTTGTATCTAGTCCAGAATCTGATCCGTGGTTAACCCCCAGGTAAGTTTTTTCAAACTCACCTAGGGCTCAGGGGCTGCCATGTATATAATAATAAAAATAAGTAAAACCTTTGCAACTAAGAGCATCATGTGACTTACTTGAAAACCCGTCGTGAGACCTTTGAAGGCCTCCTTCAGTCCGTTGTCGATGGACTCAATGCTCTGCAACACCATACCCATAAGGGTGCGGTGCCCTTCAGAGATGGAGGCGCTCGATAGATCCTCCATGATCGACCACCCATTGGTCAGTGGTGCCGGTGGTGATCGAATAACCCGATCACTAACCGGGGTCTGAACTGGTACCTCCAGAGGCATGGTGTGCTCTGGAGATGCCCTTGAAGGGGACTGAGAAGCCTCTCATCCGGCCTCATCAGTGTTCGGGTGGGGTACCTCACCCCAGTCTTCAGTGACCGAGGTGTTAGCCTTGGCCATTATGTCGTTGACCCTACCGCCGGTGCCCGCCTCCATAGAAGCAGGCTGGGATGACACCTCCATGGTGTCCTTTGCGGCACCTGGAGTAGCTGGACGCGAGGCATTCCCACTCTCCGCTAGTTCGGCGGGCGGGGTCTCCCGTCTGATATTTGATTGGCGAGAAGGAGGCGCAGGGGGCTGTAGAACCGATAAGCACCTATGTGTTAGTAAACTTCAAACCTATAAAAATACGAAAGAGGGGTCTTCGGATCCTAACCTTCGGGCAGGGGGCTTGACCCTAAGGTTCCTTCGTGAAACCACCTCGAGGTCATCGGACTAAGAGTCTGAATCCGAGCTGTCATCAGACAGGACAAAATGTGCCCGACGCGGTCTCTTCTGGGAGGGAGGGGTACCTCCTTTGGAGCGTCTGATGACGCCGCCCTCTTACTAGTGAGGGGGAACTGCCTTCCCCCTCAACTTCTTCCTCTTGCTCTTCCTCTTCCTCTTCCTCCTCAGGCTCCTCTTGATTCAAGGAGGCATTCGTTTCCCCGGACACAGTCTCAGACTGGTCCTTGATGCGAAGGCCCCCCTGACCTGGTTTCTTCTTCTTCTCCTTCCTTACGGGGGCCTTGTATGACTTCACCATGAGCATATCCTCTAACAGCCCGGACCTAGCGTCTTCGGGCTGAGGGGACGGACTGTTGATATTCCCGGCCTTCTTTAGCCATGACTACAAAGGGTGATTGGAAAAGGTGTCATAAATCCTCTCTACAAAGAATAAAGCTGACCAAGCAAAGTTATACCATACCTCGGAAGATGGCTTGGCGGCGTGTGGACCCTTGTCTTCTTCTTTGGATGGCTAGCTCTTTTGTGACTTGATCAGCGCCTTCCATAGCTTCTCCCGCATACTGTGGAAGAGGTTCAGAATCGTGGGCGCACCATCGAGTTGACAAGCCCAAAAGGGAGTATTCTAGTGCTGTGAGGGGAGGATGCGTCTGCAGAGCATGACATAGACCACATCAATCAGCATGATGCCCTTCTCGACTTTGGAGCTGACGCGCTTCTGTAGGTCGCTCACCTCCTTGCTCGATCCCCAGCTAAGGCCCTTTTCGAGCCATGAAGCTAACCTGGTGGAGGGACCGGATCTGAATTCGGCAGGGGGAGTCTGACCTTCTTCTCATGGTTCTGTGATGTAGAACCACTCCTTCGGCCACATCTTGATGGTGGTGATGATTGTGCTCGATGGCCACACAACACGGGTGAGCTTGCCGATGATAGCTCCGCCGCAGTCTGCGTGCTTCCCTCCGACGCACTTCGGCTTGACGTTGAACACTTTGAGCCGTAGCCCAATGTGCGGCTCGACTCGTAGGAAAGCCTCACAGACGAGGATGAACACCGAGATGTGCATGAAAGAGTCCGGCGGGAGGTCGTGGAGGTCAAGGCCGTAGAAAAACATCAACCCCCTGACGAAGGGGTGGAGTGGAAAGCTAAACCCCCTAATGAAGTGGGGGAGGAAGACCACCCTTTCGCCCGGCCAGGGAGTGGGGATCACTTCTCCGTCCTCTTGTGCACGGTGAGGGATGTCAACGGAGAGGTAGCCGGCCTTCTTGAGGTCAAGGATGACCTGGTTGGTGACTGTGAAGGCCTCCCACTGGCCTTTGGAGCCAGAGCCAGCCATTGATGAGCTTGGAGGTGGGGGGAAGAAAACCTAGATCTATGCTTCAGAGGCGTAGAGGAATGAAAGGCGGAGAAAGCGAATGGGGAGCGTGAGTAGGCTTTGGGGTTTTCTTCGCCTTTTATGGGGCTTATCGATTTGGTCTCCCCTCGCTGTGTCGTGAATCCCTCTGTTTCCCGAGACGTGCGAGCCGTTGCGTGCGCATGATTAAACATATCCCATGTAAGACGGGGCACGATCATCACATTGATAGATCGTGTTGATTAAAATGGCCTCAAACCGCGAATCGAGTTTTTCTTACTGGCCTAGCGGCCCTGGTGGTCTATGACCTTTCATTAGAGAGGTTCTAAGTATACGTCATTTTGCCCCTTGACGTTTGGCCTTCAAGGCCGACCTATTCATAGTGTTCGGATGCGCCCCTATTCGGAAGGCTACATGTCATCGGAGGCCAAACTAAGTTTGGCAGGAAGAACTCACCTTGCAAGCCGAAGACGTTGATCGTGTGAAGCAATTGAAGCTGAGACCCTTGGCATTGGAGGCAAGTTCAGGGGCCACTGAGGGAGTCCTGGATTAAGGGGTCCTCGGGAGGCCAACCTATTTCTATGGGCGGACTATATGGGCCACTTAACGAACACAAGATTAATTTAAGACCCTATCTCCAAGATGGAAGTTTCGGGAAGTGCAGCTTGTGCTCCACGCTTAATGTAGCGAATAGGCATGTTTATCTCTTTCGTGTGTAACCGACCATATGTAAACCCTAATACCCTCGGCGTCTGTATAAGGTGCAGGGTTTTGGGTTATAGAAACAGAACAACTCGTCTAGGGTTAGATATTCGATCTCAAGGTAGATAACCTCTGTAACCCCCCATACCATCAATACATCCAAGGAGGACGTAGGGTATTACCTCCATAGGAGGGCCCGAACCTGGGTAAATTTGTGTCCCCTTCAGCTCCTGTTACCATCGGTTCTAGTCTCATAGTTCGGGACCCCCTACCCGAGATCCGCTGGTTTTGACACCGACAGGTGTCACGTCCCAACAAGGTGTGGTATCCGCCGAGGAAGGGCATGATATGGAAGAGGAGTTCTTTGGATCGGTAGTTTTTGGGCATGCCAAACACTACGTCCAGTACGATACGTCCTGAACAATGCGCCTCTTTCCCCGGAATGATTCCCCGGAAAGTCGTGTTGCTATGCTCGATGCGAGATCGGTCGAACTGCATTTTTTCTGGGTATCTTCATAGATCAGGTTTAAACCACTGTCGTCGTCCATTAGCACCTTGTGTAACTTGTAGCCACCGATGATGGGATTTAGGACTAGTGCGGCCGCTGAATGACCGGGATGAATGGCTGGTCGGTCAGTATCTTCGAAGGTAATGGGTATGTATGCCCATCCACTTGTTGCTACCACATGATAGACCTGTTCGAGTTCTTTAAGAGCTCTTTTCCTCCTGTTCCTTGAGGGGAACGTTTTGTAGATTGTCAATACTTCGGTGTTGTATTCGGGTGGCAATGTGGAGCGCCTATTCAGCGGTAGCGCCTCAAGAATGGCTTCATCGCTTTTTGCGACCGGCCCGATGACCCAGCAAGCTCTAAGGCTGTGGGTCGAGCTTGTGTTCAACAATACACAACGTATAGGGCATGGTTTGTCCAATAGTCCATTAAGGACAGTACTGACCCCTGTAAGGGGCCTGATTTTCTTTTCGACGGGTTCGAATCTGGCTGGCCGCTTTCGAGGTATACTCTTTTTTTGATCTCCTCTAGGGTACTCGGTGAAGGTTGACTTCGAAAATAGTCGTTCGGCTTGCCAAGCGCTTTCCAAGGCACAATATTTTTGTACCAACTCTGACAGCTCAGCGAAGTCACGAATGTATCAACGAGCCAGGGCATTGAGAATCCCTTCGTCATGCCAGTTGCGATTGAAGGTTGCCATTATCTCCTGATCACTAAGGCCCCGTACTTTATTTCTAGCGAGGAGGAGTCTAGCCCAATAATGATGAACTGCCTCTCATTGTAACTACTTAACGTTCCGTAAGTTCGAATACTTGGTCTCTGCTGCGATGCTTGATTGATCGGCTTGGGTGGTGGGTGGGAAAAAAGTTGACTCCATGCCACGTTGTGAGCTCGGAATCATGGACATCGGATTGTGTGCTAGATCAGGGACCTATACCGGTCTATCTCCGGAGTGAACTCTGGTGTCTGGGTTGCAAGCGAGGTCTCGGTGATCGGAGACAGGGGTATAAACCGTTTTTAATTCTGGTCATTGGGGGGACGAGCCCCTAGCCAGACACTCGACGGTGGCGACTAGGTTGGTGACCGTGGGGACGTGAATCTCTCTAAAGTCGGGTTTAAGCCCGAGCCGGTCGTAGACCGGAACCTGGTCATCAAACGTATGCACGGTCTCAATCCAATCGAATAGCTCGTTTAAAAACGAGGCGATGGTAGGATGCGTGTCGCTGAAGCGAGTGGAGTTGATATGCGGCATCGCAGTTCCAAAGCTGCACGAAAGCGGAGCCGAGTCCTGTTTAGCCGTGGTGGATCCGGTCACAACGGCCGGATTGTGGTGACAACTTCATTAGATCAGAAAAGGGTGATCGGAAAAGGTTTCATAAATCCTCTCTACAAAGAATAAAGCCGACCAAGCTAAGTTATACCATACCTCGGAAGCTGGCTTGGCGGCATGCAGACCCTTGTCTTCTTCTTCCGATGGCCAGCTCCTTTGTGACTTGATCAGCGCCTTCCACAGCATCTCCTGCATAGTGTGGAAAAGGTTCAGAATTGTGGGCGCGTCGTCGAGCTGACAAGCCCAAAAGGGACTATCCTAGTGCTGGCAGGGGAGGATGCGTTTGCAGAGCATGACCTGGACCACATCAGTCAGCATGATGCCCTTCTCGAGTTTGGAGCTGACGTGCTTCTATAGGTCACTCACCTCCTTGCTCGGTCCCTAGCTAAGGCCCTTTTCGAGCCATGAAGCTAACCTGGTGGAGGGACCGGATCTGAATTTGGCAGGGGGAGTCTGACCTTCTTCGCATGGTTCTGTGATGTAGAACCACTCCTTCGGCCATAGCTTGATGGTGTTGATGATTGTGCCCGATGGCCACACAACGCGGGTGAGCTTGCCGACAATAGCTCCGCCGCAGTCTGCGTGCTTCCCTCTGACGCACTTCGGCTTGATGTTTTACACTTTGAGCCATATCCCAAAGTGCGGCTCGACTCGTAGGAAAGCCTCGCAGACAAGGATGAACACCGAGATGTGCATGAAAGAGTCCGGCGGGAGGTCGTGGAAGTCGAGCCCATAGAAAAACATCAACCCCCTGACGAAGGGGTGGAGTGGGAAGCTCAACCCCTGATGAAGTGGGGGTGGAAGACCACCCTTTCACCTGGCCGGGTAGTGGGGATCACTTGTCCCTCCTCCTGTGCACAGTGAGGGATGTCAGCGGAGAGGTAGCCGGCCTTCTTAAGGTCGAGGATGTCCTGGTTGGTGAGGTGGAGGCCTCCCACTGGCCTTTGGAGCCAGAGCCAGCCATTAATGAGCTTGGAGGCGGGGGCGGAAAACCTAGATCTATGCTTCTGAGGCGCAGAGGAATGAAAGGCAGAGAAAGCGAATGGGGAGCGTGAGTAGGCTTTGGGATTTTCTACCCCTTTTCTGAGGCTTATCGATTTGGTCTCCCCTCGCTGTGTCGTGAATCCCTCTGATTCCCAAGACGTGTGAGCCATTGCATGCACATGATTAAACATATCCCGTGTAAGACGGTGCATGATCATCACATTGATAGACCGTGTTTATTAAAATGGCCTCGAATCGCGAATCGAGTTTTTCTTATTGGCCTAGCGGGCGTGGTGGTCTGTGACCTTTCGTCAAAGAGGTCCTAAGTATACGTCATTTTTCCCCTTGACGTTTGGCCTTCAAGGCTGACCTATTCACAGTGTTCGGATGCGCCCCTATTTCGATGGCTACATGTCATCGGAGGCCGAACTAAGTTCGGTAGGAAGAACTCACCTTGCAAGACAAAGACTTTGATCATGTGAAGCAATTGAAGCTGAGACCCTTGGCGTTGGAGGCAAGTTCAGGGGGCACTGAGGGAGTCCTGGATTAAGGGGTCCTCGGGAGGCCGACCTATTTCTATGGGCAGACTATATGGGCCACTTAACGAACACAATATTAATTGAAGACCTTATCTCCAAGATGGAAGATTTGGCAAGTGCAGCTTGTGCTCCACGTTTGATGTAGCGAATAGGCATGTTTATCTATTTGGCATGTAACCGACCATATGTAAACCCTAATACCCTCGGCATCTACATAAGCTGCAAGGTTTTAGGTTGTAGAAACAGAACAACTCGTCTAGGGTTAGATATTCGATCTCAAGGTAGATCAAATCTGTAACCCCCCATACCATCAATACATCCAAGCAGGATGTAGGGTATTACCTCCATAGGAGGGCCCGAACCTGGGTAAATCTGTGTCCCCTTCAGCTCCTGTTACCATCAGTTCTAGTCTCACAGTTCGGGACACCCTACCCGAGATCCGCCGATTTTAACACCGACAGGCGTCATGTACCTATAGGGTGTCGTATCCACCGGGGAAGGGAACGATATTGAAGAGGAGTTCTTTGGACCGGTAGTTTTCGGGCGTGCCAAAAACTACGTCCAGTACGATACGTCCTGAACAACGCGCCTCTTTCCCCGGAATGATTCCCCGGATAGTCGTGTTGCTATGCTCGATGCGAGATTAGTCAAATTGCATTTTTTACTGGGTATCTTCGTAGATCAGGTTTAAACCACTATCACCGTCCATTAGCACCTTGTGTAACCTGTATCCATCGATGATGGGGTTCAGGACTAGTGCGGCCGATGAATGACCGGGAGGAATGGCTGGTCGGTCAGTATCTTTGAAGGTAATGGGTATGTATGCCCATGCAGTTGTTGCTGCGACATGATAGACCTGTTCGAGTTCTTTAAGAGCTCATTTCCTCCTGTTCCATGAGGGGAACGTTTCGCAGATCGTTAGGACTTCGGTGTTGTATTCGGGTGGCGATGTGGAGAGCCTATTCGGCGGTAGCGCCTCAGGAAATGCTTCATCGCTTTTTGCGACCGACCCGAGTACCCAGCAAGCTCTAAGGCTGTGGGTCGAGCTTGAGTTCAACAATACAGAATGTATAGAGCATGGTTTGTCCAATAGTCCGTTAAGGACAGTACTGACCCCTATAAGGGGCCTGATTCTCTTTTCGACGGGTTCGAATCTGGCTGGCCGCTTTTGAGGTATACTCTTTTTCTGATCTCCTCTAGGGTACTCGGTGAAGGTTGGCTTCGAAAATAGTCATTCGGCTTGCCAAGCGCTTTCCAAGGCACAATATTTTTGTACCAACTCTGACAGCTCGGCACAGTCACGCATGTGTCGACGAGCCAGGGCATTTAGAATCCCTTCGTCATGCCAGTTGTGATTGAAGGTTGCCATTATCTCCTGATCACTGAGACCTCGTACTTTATTTCTAGCGAGGAGGAGTCTAGCCCAATAATGATGAACCGCCTCTCCTGGTAACTGCTCAATGTCCCATAAGTTCGAATACTTGGGCTCTGCTGCGATGCTTGACTGATCGGCTTGGGTGGTGGGTGGGAAAAAGTTGACTCCATGCCACGTTATGAGTTCGGAATCATGGACTCCAGATTGTGTGCTAGATCAAGGACCACCGGTCTTTCTCTGGAGAGAACTCTGGTGTCTGGGTTGTAAGCGAGGTCTCGGTGATTGGAGACCGGGGTATAAAACATTTTTTATTCCGGTCGCTGGGGGGACGAGCCCCCAGCCAGACACTCGTCGGTGGTGACTAGGTTGGTGACATGGGGACGTGAATCTCCCTATCGTCGGGATTAAGCCCGAGCCGGTCGTAGACCGGAACTTGGTCATCAAACATATGCACAGTCTCAATCCAATTGAATAGCATTTAAAAACAAGGCGATGGTAGGATGCGTGTCGCTAAAGCGAGTGGAGTTGATATGCGGCATCGCAGTTCCAGTGCTGCACGAAAGCGGATCCGGGTCCTGTTTAGCCGTGGTGGATCCGTTCACAATGGTCGGATTAGGGTTCCGAACTTGATTCCTTGACCAGGGGAAAAGTTTCCGATCTGTCCAAGGTGGCCAATTGGATCGGTGTGCGACAAGATGTCGCCGCTTGTGAGAATCTTATTAGGGGTGAGAATCCCTGGTTGCAGATCTCGTTGCTTGTGACAAGGCAAGCCATCGATTCCTTTGGCGATAACAGTGGAACTCTCAATGGAAGTACCAATGTCAGTGTCAAAACCGGCGGATCTCAGGTAGGGGGACCAAGCTGTGAGACTAGAATCAATGGTAATAGGAGACGAATGAGACGATGTTTACCCAGGTCCGGGCCCTCCTATGGAGGTAATACCCTACGTCTTGCTTGATTTTATTGATGATATGTGGGTTATAGAGTTGATCTACCTCGAGATCGAATAGCTATATCCCTCCGTCTTATATAGATGCCGAGGGTACCTAGGGTTTACACATGGTCGGTTGCACATCGAAGGAAAAAACATGCCTATCTACTGTCGACAACTTGGAGGACACGCCACGGCTTCTTTAAGCTTCCTCCCTGGCGATGGGGGCCTTCATCATCCAATGGTCATCCAACAGCCCACATAGTCCAGCCCATGAAAAGCAGGTTAGCTATCCAAGGACCCCTTAAACCAGGACACCCTCGGGGGGGCTCTTCCGTTGCGCCTACACCCTAGAATGGTGCGCCCCCTCCAGCCCCGGGCGAGCCCGAACGGAGCCCGCCACATGCTATGCTCCTCCTCCTTCGAGTCCTGGTGACCGATTTCGGAGCACAGCCCGGCCACAACGACCGAGAGCGCGAAGGGAACAACGGGCGCCCCACGCACACACCAACGCCCCCCGTGACCCAGCGGACCTTCAACAACCTGGATTGACTAGGGAAGAGCGTGCCATCCTGTGCTGGGAGCAAGTGGCGTAGGAGTCCGGACAAACAAGCAACAACGACAAAGGCGCGTCTGATCGCCGAGGAAGCAATCCATGTCAGGAGGCGTGCGGCCCACCCAATGGCGGTGGCAGAGGTAAGCAACATCGCTCCAAGGCTCGACACAGGAGGGTCTACGGGCTGCGTGCGTAGGGCAGCACCCCGCTGCCGCCTGGAGGGACCGTCCCCGGCGTCCCGCCGGACGGCTCAGGAGGAGATCCGGGCCCTTATGTGGAGCCCTATGTACCATGCTATGTCATACCTAGGGACACCAGCCCGGGACAGGCGCCTGTCGCAGGCGCCAGCTCCCCACAGGAAAAGGGGGAGCCCCGGGCGTCCTCTTCGAGACAGGCTTGGGGCTCCTGTAACAGCCCAAGACCGACTCTCCAGAAGATTCCCCTTTTATTCCATTCTCGTCGTGTGATCCATTCGGTCGTTGCATTCATCATCACATCAATCGCATCATCTGCATACTACCGTCACTCGTTTTCAAAAACTTGCATCCGTTTGTAGCACCGGTTCTCCCCGTTCGTGATGTCGACCGTTTCGAGAGCAACCACACATGCACACGCCCGCGCAATCGATAAAATATTGTTTTTAAAGTGTGCATAAAACTTTCTTGGTTTGGGTCGGAACTTGGTGTCTGGGCTTGTTATAGTGTAGGTAGACCACTTGTCAATTTTTGTCCCAATCGGAGGTCGTTTGATAACCCAACGGTCGTCCGTAGCGGCATCATCATCGGCTGAATCGTCGGACATTTTCTTGGTGTTTTAAACATGTCATGGGCCACAATCCTTTCTCTCATCCCCACCTAGACCAACTACACATCCCACTAGCCCAACCTAGCTTGCCCCTCCGTTCGTGGCCATCGGATCATGATCGGACGGATGAGGTCCAACCCACCCTAGTGCCTTTCCCTATATACAAACCACCCTATGAAGAGAGCCCCCTCACTCTCTAGGGTTTCCCCCTTGTAAAATTGCAGCCACCCACTCAAAAACTCCACCTGCTATCTCCACCTCCCTACAATCCCGCAGCCCTAGCCACCCCCTCAGATCTGAGCCCTTAGATCTTGATCCAGGGGCTGCAAATCGTCCAAAAACACCCACCCTGACAATGTCTGCGGCCAACCCAGACAATGTCCGGCGACCATAGAGCCGTAGCCCCACAGCCCGAGCACTGCCCTGCTACTGCCCTCTGGCCCGCCGTCATGACCTCGCGGCCGGACCTTGCCTCGCCGGGGGTCCCTGCCTCTGCCACGCCTAGCCTGCGTCGACCGGCCACCGGGGCACCGCCCCGTTGCCGTGCAGCCTCAAACTGCAATGGCCGCCGCCCCTTGTAGAACCGCCGCTCGGGACCTCGGCGATCCTGCCTCCCCTTGCTATCGCCGCTCAGATCCAGAGAGATCTGAGGCCTCCCCTTGTCCCAAGCCCCTCGCGAGCCCCTGTCCTTGGAGCCCTGCAAAAGACACCGTCGGCCTCCTGCTCCTGCGCGTGGGCCACTCCATCACGAGGCAGGCCAACGCGTCCCAAGGCCCACGTCAGCGTTGCACCACCTGACCTCCTCTCCGACTGGACCAAGCCCATCTAGGTGAGCTCCCTTTTGCCCTATTCCTCGCTCGCGGGTGCATGATGCTATGTTGCGCTCAATCTGTCTAGAGACACTAGGCAGATTCCGGATTTGACCCATCAGTGTTTTTTTAAATTGTAGTAAATGCATGATTTTAATGTGCTCAAAATTAATAAACTGTGCATCATTTCAACATTTTTATATAGGTAAAACGTGTAGAATTCATGTAGATTTATAATATGCCATTTTCATCCATGTCAAAAATACTTAAACTTCATGTTTGCATCATTTTGCATAAATGCCATGTTTATTGCATTGTGCATAATCATTAACGTGCATCGGAGTTAATCCAACAATATATTTAAAATGTTCATATTAATTATAGCGCATTTTCACGCATGACAAGATGTGTGAGGTTATATTTGCATCTAATTTGCATTTATAGTTGCTAAAAGGGTTTATTCCATTAACTCGCATAATTAATTGTGACATATTATCCTACATGAACCTATACGTGTTATATACGATTATGGGGTAGAAAAATCAATTGAATTTATATGTGCATTTAGTTTTATTATTTGAGTAAGTCTATGTGCATGTTAGTTTTGCTATGATGCCCTTTTGTTATTTTCGTGTGATTAAATCCATGCATCATATGAATTATGTTTGATAATGAGATATGCCCTTTGACATGTTCATTAGCCCCTGGTCATTTTTTTTCCATGAAAATCCATGTCTAGGTGTTGATTTCTTGTTTCCAACATGCCTAACCAATGTGCTGTTTTGAGGGTCCAAAATATTTCCAAGTCTGGAATATGTCATTTTTTGTTGTTGTCTTGCCATGTGTTTTGCTAGTGCTATAGAACCCTTTTGTCGTTGGTGTAGTGGAGTTATTTGTAGTACATAATGTCCTCTAGCATGCGACTAAATTTCATGCCATAATATGCCCTGTATCATATAGTTTTACTGCTAATTTTACTAAGTCTGAAACTGTTTTCAATTAGCCATGTTGTGAGCTTCCTACCATGTGATCCATGCCTCTTTTCAGTATGATATGTGAAGATGAAATGAAGTGTGTGTTATATGCTACTGACCCATGCTTAGTTGTGCATTTTAGAATCTTCTAGCTTGTTGTTTTCATGCGTGCAAAATGCTATGTTGCTATTTTGGGCAGGTTTCATAAAAACTTGTGTTGGTTGTTATGGTTGAACCGTAGCTCCTTTTTGGACATGCCCTATATGAAACGTGATTAGAATTTCATGTAGTATCATAATATTATGTTGAATACATGTTTTGAAACGCTTGTTGTTGTCATTTTCATGCATTTTGCATTCATGGCATATTATCTTGTGCGTGTCACAACTTTTAGATCGTAGCTCCGTTTGAGATGTTCCATATATGTAAATCGGCTAGAATGACGTGTAGAATTGCATGATATACTTTATATTGTTGTTTAACATCTATAAAACATGCTTAGGACAGATATGTACCAAAATCATAATATGCATATGAGGTCATTTCGGAAATGCTATAAGTTGTTTTCGACCTCATTTAAGATGCCTAGATGGAGTAGTTTATTTATGCTTCACCTCTTGACATGTTTATCAACATTTAAACTTGTCGAGTAGATAAACGAGAGTGAACTAAGTACTTAAAATGTGGATTTTAGTCAATATGCAACTCATTGCATATTGAGCTCCACTTAGAGTGTAGTGTTTGGTTCTTGTGTTTGTCATGCTTTGCATATATTAAACTTGACATGCATCATATTCGTTTGTGCATCATGTCATGAATATGTGTGGTGTGTCGTGTCTTAATTGTTGTTTTGAATTGTTCCTTCTCGATAGAGTTTCAAAAGCGGTCAGAGTGTGAGGATTCGTTCGTCTTCTTCATAGATCGTCTTCTTCATGGACTCGTTCTTCTTCTAAGCGGGATCTCAGGCAAGATGACACATTTCCTTGGATACCACTACTATCATTGCCATGCTAGTTGTCTTGTTTTCTATCACTATGTCATGCTACCTACCACTTGTTTGACAAACCTCCCAACATGTCCATGATAAGCCTCTAACCCTCCACCTCCTAGCAAACCATTGTTTGGCTATGTTACCGCTTGCTCAGCCTTGCTTATAGTATTTCTAGTTGGAGGTGCAATTGCTTCCATGTTTCAACATGGACATTTTTTTGTTATCGCAATATTATTGCTATTTAATTTAATGCACCTATATACTTGGTAAAGGGTGGAAGGCTTGGCATTTTGCTCGGTGTTTTGTTCCACTCTTGCTGCCCTTGTTACTTGTGAACCTGTGTTATGTTCCACAACTGAGCGCTCCTAAAATGCTAGGGGTTCTTATGGGGACCCCCTTGAATTTCGTTTTGGGAAGAAACTTGTCTGGCAAGGCCCAACTTTGGTACTACATTTGCCAAACATAATAATATTGATCACCTTATTAAAGCATAGAGGGTCGCCCCCTCATGGATTAATTTAACATAATACAAGGGGCCAGTGTTGCTTATGCTGGTCCAAAACAGAGCCGTGTGCGGGGCCAACCCGGCGCAACTCGGGAGATGTCTATCAGGCCACTTTACGATGTGCTTATCTCCTGTGTCCTGAGAACGAGATAAGCGGCTCCTATCAGGATCGTCGACACGTCAGGAGGCCTTGCTAGACTTGTTTACTTTTCTCGAACGTCTTGCGCATGGGATTTTGACGACACTTCGGGCTATCTCGAAATTGAGATTTTCCATCGGGATTCTGCAAATACTACGGGTGATTCCGCGGTTGAGGAATTCCAGCGCGGCATGTGGTTAATTCGTGATGGATGAGTTGGAGCACCCCCTGCAGGGTCAAATCTTTAGGAAAGCCGTGCCCATGGTTATGTGGCAACTTGGAAACTTTGTTTAACACCTGGTCATAGCAAACTTGAAGTAAACTCAAATAAAATACACCAACTCTATGCGTAACCATGATTGTCTCTTCTCATGAGTCCTCGTCCGAGAGAGAACACAATGGTATTATGTTTGACGTAAGTAGGTGTTCAGGATCACTTAGTGGTCATTACTAGTTCACGTCCATTATGCGTAGACCACCATACTTTACTTTCTGTATTCGTAAGTTAGCCACTCAAATATATGCTTAATCACTTGCTGCAGCCTCTACACTTAACCATACCTCACCCATTAAGCTTTGCTAGTATTGATACCCTTGGAAATGGGATTGCTATGTCCTTGTGGCTCACAAATTACTACAACAAAAGTTGTAGGTACCGGTAATGCGATGATTTGACGTGAGCGTGATGCTTGTTTGATTTGGACTTCTTCTTCTTTATCGATCTAGGATGGGTTCCAGTCAGTATCCTGGGATAGCAGAGATGGATGTCATTTTATCGTTTGGTTATGTCCGTAGTTGGACCCTGCTCTTATGTATGACGTTTGAATATGACGTTGTATTGATGTGATATTGATGTAACTTGCGGCGAGTGTAAGCCAATTCCATATACTCATCTCTTCTGTACATGTACTTGTAATGATATCCATTCTTGCAAAACGATGATATGCGTTTCTATCCCTATCGAGGCCCTCGTGCCAAAATAAGGATAGGACCGCATCTTGGGCGTTACAAGTTGGTATCACAGCCTGTACCAACCTAGGAGCCCCCTTGATTGATCGAACTTGGCTGAGTCGAGTCTAGTTAAAAATAATAATTTTGAGTCTAGTTATATATCGGAGAGTAGGTTTCTTTTACTCCTCTTCTATACTCTGGTGAGGTATTCGACATAGGAATTTTAATTCTACTCCTCTTCTCTTTTTCACTCAAAAATAATTTTAGCATCACACGGGTATTGTTGGGATCATTCCGATATCTTTGTGACGAGAACATTGTTCTTGGTGCCTCCTAACATTTAGGGGTTGTGGCAGTGTCTCGGGGAGTTGAGTTCCGTGGTGTTGTCGTCACATCTGTATCGTTGCACTTCTGGAATACCAGAGGTCGCCGACATCGAAAATGCTTCTATACTCTTTTGTGGTGAGAGTAGTTTGGCGCCACCCAGTACTAGGGAGAGTGGTCAGATGTATTTCCAAAACTAGTATATCAGATGTTTTCCGAAGGTCTGAGGTACATGATTTCCAAGTTTTCTTGGTTATGTGTTGATGGATGGATACAGTTGGAGTGTAGGGCTTGTTAGCTATGTGAGATATTTTGTCTCCCTGTATCCCCAACACCCGATTGCATAACCAAAGATTTCGGAAGTTTTTATGTGGGAATTCAAGTAGCTGCCTAGGATTATCCTTCCAACAAATGCATAGTGGGTTATGTATTGTTTTCGGCTTACGAAAGCCTCATCCTTTTTTTAACATGGTAAGTCGAGTTGCTTCGATGTCAAGTAGTGATTTCATATCTTTCCTAAATGGTGTTCGCATATTTCCATGTGATTGCTAATCCTTTGGATCAACTAGAGTTGTCATGAAATTCTTTTCAACCGGCGCACTTCTCTTCAAGTGAATTCAATCCTTTCAATATTTGCAAGATCAATCCTCTTATTTTATTTACGGAGTTCGTCTCATCTCTCCCAAGTTTTCTTTGTTTTTCCTTACCCTCCCGCCCTTTTTATTCAATGATTAAATTCTCATCCAAGTGCCTTTTCTATTCATGTGATGCTTCCGCTATCTTTTCTCTCGTATTGTTTCCGATGATTCCTTGTGAAGATTCTCGGGAGTTTCAATTTCAAGATCTTTTCTCATATTCTTTGTTCTTGTTGTTATTCTTCTCCGGTGGATTCAATTCAAGATCTCAGTGTTCATCATATCCTTTCTCATTCGTTCAATGATTTCCCATGTTAGAAATTCTTATCCAAGCCTCTCTTTTTTATTCCTCTTTCTATTCTATCTGGAGTGCTGAAGATGTGTCAAAAGTTTTGTGCTTGCATTTAATATCCTTTCAATTATTTCGTGGTTCTCACCTCATAAAGTTTTAATTTGTTCTAGTGCAATCTCTCCTTATAAGCAATCATTTTACTGGTGGTTTCTCTTTAGTGGGCTCATAACCCACAGGTGTTTTCCCTGGGATCTTACCTGGCTCTTCTAATCTTTCCGGAGATGTTCTCAAGTTCTTCTCAATATGATGTAAGAATGGTTTTCATCAGTCATATTCCTTCTCGAAGATCGCATCTAAATTATTGTCATCATTGGCTCAACCTTTATATATTCATTATTCCGAAGTATCTTAGTAACTCATTGTGTTGCTTCTCGTCATTATTCTCAGTATTGAAGACCGAAGAAGAGTTTCTCTTAAATCTTCCTCCATTCACTTGAAGATTCGTCATCTCAGCTTGATGCTATCCTCTTGAATTGTTTCTGATCATGAGAAATTCCTCCCATATCTATCCGGTGTATTTAGAGTTGTTTTCATTCCTCGATCCTCCCAAGGCCATCATTTTAGAAGATCTCTTCGTTCTGAGCTTTTAGCTTTTGTTCTCAAATTCTTCTCAATTGTTGTCCATTCGTTCATATCTCAATTATTCTGGTGCCTTGTGAAGTCTTCCATTAGGTGGGTCATGATCTCTTCGTTCCCATGTATCTTCCTTCAATCGTAGTATCCTCACTCGTTTGTGAATTCTTACCGGTGTTCTTGCTCAAGACTTCTTCAAGTTTGTGATATATCTCTCTCTCTTCAATTGTTTGCAAGAACAATAAGTGGTGTGTGAAATCCGTTGCTAGTCATCAATATAACTTGATGAAGGATAAGCATAACATAATTCTTATTCTTGTTTCATCAAGGTGATTTCAATTCTTTCTTCCTGAGTTGTTCATGATATCAAAGTCCCGATTTCAAGTGTTCTCATCTTTTATTTCTAGAGTTCCAAGCCATTCTCAAATATCTCTTCGCGAAGCTTCATCTAAATCTTTGCAAGGGCTCAATATTGTTCACTTCGCAATCCTTCAATTCTCTTCTATCATCCTTTCATTCCGGAGTTCACCCCGATGCTTCTTCATGGTGGTTTGTTAAGGATGTAATTCTTCTCAAAATGTTCTTCAAGACTCTTGTTGGAGGTGCTCAAGTGTTCTTTATCTTGGATTTCTAGTTCAATTCCTTCTCCATTGTCTTTTGAGATGGTGTTATTAAATTCTTGATTATGAGTTGTCTCAAAGGAAATTTGTTAAGAATGAGATAAGTAAACCGATCATTTCTTTCTCGAAGTTATCTTGGATTGGATATCACCTTAAGCATTTCCTAAGGAGTGTTGCTATCATGGTGTCGTAAATGATCCAAATTTTCTCCTCCTCTTCTTCTTGAAAGAAGTTTTTCATATCCAAAGCAATCCTTGTTTTGTCAGTGGCTAGTTATCACCTTATTATTTTGAGATGTTGTCTATAAGCCCACAACAACCTTATTATTTCCATTTTTTGGTTTTTCAACAACTCCGTTAAACCTATGCTTCTCAAATTCAATTGTGGTAGTAATTGGCATTTTCTTCTCCGTTCGTTTCTTTCCAATGATCTAGCTTCTATTCCTTCGTTCCGGGGGGCATTGTGATGTTGCTCTCTTCGATCTATCATCTCGTTTTGTCAAAGATCATGTTCCTTCTTTACTTATTTATTTAACTTGAGTCTTGTGTCCTCTTTCCATGTTATCAAGTTTCGCTTCTCTTTCCTATCGAAGTGCTACCCAAATTTCTTTTGAAGTCTTGCTTGTTTCTCACATGATTATTCATCTCTTCCAATCCTTCAAGTTCATGTAGGTTCACCCGTTTGTCGAAGAAGCAACTAAGTTTTACCTCTTGCTCTTTATCTTCCCCTTCTCATTGAAGTTCTCGGGACAAGATCCTCTTGTATTGTGGGAGAGTTGTAAGATCCCAAGACCGACGCCCCAGAAGATTCCCCTTTCATTCCATACTCGTCGTGTGATCTGTTCGGTCGTTGTATTCATCATCGCATCATTCGCATCATCTGCATAGTATCGTCATTCATTTTCGAAAACTTGCATCCGTTTGTAGCATCGGTTCTCCCCGTTCGTGACGTCGATTGTTTCGAGACCAACCACACATGCACACGCCAGAGGCATCGATAAAATATTGTTTTTAAAGCACGCATAAAACTTTCTCGGTTTGGGTCAGAACTTGACGTTTTCTCGGTGTTTTAACCATGTCACGGGCCACAATTCTTTCTCTCATACCCACATAGCCCAACTACATAGCCCACTAGCCTAACCTAGCTTGCCCCTCTGTTCATGGCCATCGGATCACGATCGGACGGATGAGGTCCAACCCACCCTAGTGCCTTTCGCTATATATAAACCACCCCATGGAGAGAGCCTCCTCACTCTCTAGGGTTTCCCCCATGTAAAATTGCAGCCACCCCCCTAAAAAACCACCTGCTAGCTCCACCTCCCTTCAATCCCTCAGCCCTAGCCACCCCCCTTAGATCTGGGCCCTTAGATCTTTGTCGAGGGGCTGCAAATCATCCAAAAACACCCACCCCGGACAATGTTCACGGCCGACCCAGACAATGTCCGGCGACCATAGAGCCACAGCCCCGCAGCCTGAGCGTCGCCCTGCTTCTACCCTCTGGCCCGCCGTCGCGACCCCGCCACCAGACCTCACCTAGCCGAAGGTCCCTGCCTCTGTCGCGCCTCGCCTGCGCCAGCCAGCCACCGGAGGGCGCCGCCCCGTTGCTGCATAGTCTCAAGTTGCCATGGCCGCTGCCCCTTGTAGAACCGCCGCTCGGGACCTCAGCGGTCCTGCCTCCCCTTGCCGTTGCCGTTCGGATCCGGCGAGATCCGAGGCCGCCGCCGCCGAATCTCCTCGTCCCGCGCCCCTCGCGATCCCCTATTGTCGGAGCCCTGCAACCGCCGCCGTGTAGCATCCCAAATTTTGCAATGTTATAATAAATATTAGAATGAGTGTTTGTTTGCTTGAGTGATTGAAGTGAGTGAAATTTGAAACTTTTGAAAGTTTAATGAGAGGGAATGAAATGACTTTCCCAAAACTTTCACTCTGCAGGACTTCAAATTCATTTCATCACAAAATCCCAGAGTGAAGATGATATGACTTCTTCCATTTAAAGAAATGAAAAGGGATTTGAAAATGGTTTGAATTTCATTTGAAAATATTTCAAATTCAGAAACTTTATGCAACTCAATGATTTTCATGAGAGAGAGGATAAAAGGTCTTCTTCAAATTATATGAAATATGAGTTGGAAGTTTAAAAGAAGGATATGAAAGGGAATTTGAAAATCTCTGACTTATTCCTTTTGGGATCCATTTCATATTTGGTTCCAATTTAAATTTTCAAAGCATTCAAACCCCTTGACAAAATTTGAGAGGATTAATATGACACTCCACACTAGGGGTTATTTTGTGAAGTATTTGAACCATAAAAAACCATGGGGTTAATTGAAAAAAATTATTGCAAAAGAATTAAAATCAATTTAGGCATTTTCTGAAAATAATATTTTTAAAATATTTATTTTGGTCGTGGAAAAATGTTCATTAAATTGCATTTAATTCCCTGATCATTTCGGTATATAAAACTTCATTTTTGGAAATGTATTGATTGCCATAATTGAGTTTTCCTTCACTGGATATTAGAAAAGGAAAGGAATTAACATTTTAATTAAGTCCACCGGCCCACCTGCATTTACCCCTCCCCGAAACCCCTTCGGATTGACCGCCTGACGCCACGCTCTCCATCTCCCTCTCTTTGACGAGCAGGCCCCACCGACCGCTCGCGAGATCAACGCGTTCATTTCCCTCCCCGCGCACAGACCTCGCCGAAGATCCATCTCGTGTCGGATCCGCCTCCCCTTCCATTCCCCCGAGCACCTGCGGCCCTATAAATACCCCGACCTCCCTCCGCGCTCCATTCCACCCCCGAACGCCCCCCTGCCCTCGCCAGAACCACCCACATGAGCTCGCCGGAGTTTTGCATCCCCACCGAAGCTCCCAGAGCACTTGGTCGTCGCCACACTCACCCCCACTCCCCTCCGACGCCACCAAAGTACGCCGAAGACTCACCGCCGCCGTTTGAAGCTTTCGGATGCCGCCCTCGACCACCGCAGCACCGTTCCCAAGCATCTTCGACTTCCGGCCACCGTCGACATCACCGGAGCTCCGACCCCTCCTCTGTAAGCTCCATCCCCTCCCGTAGTCGTCGGATCTGTAGTCAACGTATCAGATTAGAAGTGTTATAAAGCGAATCGGTACGCGCTAGGCTTCGGTCACCCGCCCGCAAACGCCCGCACGTGCATGGCCTCGGCCAACCACAACACACCACGTAGCCCCTGTCCGATAAGATCCATTTTCCCTTTTTCTGATTTGGCCCATCAGTGTTTTTTTAAATTGCAGTAAATGCATGTTTGAAAGTGCTCATAATTAATAAACCATGCATCATTTCAACATGTTTTATATAGGTAAAACATGTAGAATTTCGTGTAGATTAATAATATGCCATTTTCATCCATGTCAAAAATACGTAAAACTTGTTGTTTGCATCATTTTGCATAAATACCATGTTTATTACATTGCGCATAATCATTAATGTGCATCAGAGTTAATCCAACAATATATTTAAAATGTTCATATTAATTGTAGTTCATTTTCATGCATGACAAGATGTGTTAGGTGATATTTGCATCCAATTTGCATTTATAGTTGCTAAAAGGGTTTATTCCATTAACTCGCATAATTAATTGTGACATAATATCCTACATGAACCTATACATATTATATATGAGTCTGGGTTAGAAAAATCCATTGAATTTATTTGTGCATTTAGTTTTGTTATTTGAGTAAGTCTGTGTGCGTGTTATTTTTGCTGTGATGCCCTTTTGTTATTTTCATGTGATTAAATCCATGCATCATATGAATTATGTTTGAACATGAGATATGCCCTATGACATGTGCACTAGCCCCTGGTCCTTTTTTTCCATGATAATCCATGTCTAGGTGTCGATTTCTTATTACCAACATGCCTAACCAATGTGCTGTGTTGATGGTCCAAAATATTTCTAAGTCTGGAATCTGTAATTTTTTGTTGATGTCTTGCCAAGTGTTTTCCTAGTGATCTATAACCCTTTTGTGCTTGGTGTAGTGTAGTTACTTGTAGTACATAATGTCCTCTAGCATGCAGCTACATTTCATGCCATAATATGCCCTGTAGCATATAGTTTTACTGCTAATTTCACTAAGTCCGAAACTGTTTTCAATTAGCCATGTTGTCAGCTTCCTACCATGTGATCCATGCGTCTTTTGAGTATGATATGTGAAGATGAATTGAGTGTGTGTTATATGCTACTGCCCCATACTTAGTTGTGCATTTTATAATCTTGTATCTTGTTGTTTTCATGCGTGCAAAATGCTATGTTGCTGTTTTGGGCAGGTTTCATAAAAACTTGTGTTGGTTGTTGTGGTCGAACCGCAGCTCCGTTTTGGACACGCCCTATATGAAATGTGATTAAAATTTCATGTAGTATCATACTATTATGTTGCATACATGTTTTGAAATGGTCGTGGTTATCATTTTCATGCATTTTGCATTCATGGCATATTATCTTGTGCGTGTCATGAATTTTAGACCGTAGCTCCGTTTGAGATGTTCCATATATGTAAATCAGCTAGAATGACATGTAGAATTGCATGGTATACTTTATATTGTTGTTTGACATCTATGAAACATGATGAGGACAGATATGGACGAAAATCATAATATGCATATGAGGTCATTTCGAAAGTGCTCTAAGTTGTTTCCGACCTCATTTAAGATGCCTAGATAGAGTAGTTTATTTGTGCTTCACGTCTTGATATGTTTATCAACATTTAACCTTGACGAGTAAATAAACAAGAGTGAACTAAGTAATTAAAATGTGGAGTTTCGTCAATATGCAACTCATTGCATATTGAGCTCCACTTAATGTGTAGTGTTTGGTTGTTGTGTTTGTCATGCCTTGCATATATTAAACCTGACATGCATCATATTCATTCGCGCATCATGTCATGCATATGTGTCGTGTATCGTGTGTTGATTGTCATTTTGGATTTTTCCTTCTCAAAAGATTTTCGAAATCATTCGGAGTGTGAGGATTCGTTCGTCTTCTTCACGGATCGTCTTCTTCATGGACTCGTTCTTCTTCTAAGCAGGATCTCAGGAAAGATGAAACATTTCCCTGGATACCACTACTATCATTGCGATCCTAGTTGTCTTGTTTTATATCGCTATGTCATGCTACCTACCACTTGTTTGACAAGCCTCCCAACATTGCCATGATAAACCTCTAACCCTCCACCTCCCAGCAAACCATTGTTTGGCTATCTTACCGCTTGCTCAGCCCTTCTTATAGCATTTATAGCTGCCGGTGCAATTGCTTCCACTTGTCAATATTGACATTCTTTTGTGATCGCAATATTATTGCTATTTAATTTAATGCACCTATATACTTGGTAAAGGGTGGAAGGCTTGGCCTTTTGCTCGGTGTTTTGTTCCACTCTTACCGCCGTAGTTACTTGTGAACCGGTGCTATGTTCCATAATTGAGAGCTCCTAACATGCTCGGGGTTGTTATGGGGACCCCCTTGATTTTTGTTTTTGGAAAAAACTTGTCTAGCAAGGCCCAACTTTTGTACTACATTTGCTTAACATAATAATACTGATCACCATATTAAAGCATAGAGGGTCGCCCCCTCGTGGATTAATTTAACATAATATAGGGGGGCAGTGCTGCTGGTGCTGGTCCAAAATAGAGCCATGTGCGGGGCCAAACCGGGACAACTCGGGAGATGTCTATCAGGCCACTTTACGCTATGCTTATCCGTCGTATCCTGAGAACGAGATACGAGGCTCCAATCGGGATCGTCGACACGTCGGGAGGCCTTGCTAGACTTGTTTAACTTTCTCAAACGTCTTGCGTGTGGGATTTTGATGACACTTCGGGCTATCTCGAAGTTGATATTTTCCATCAGGATTCCACAAATACTATGGGTGATTCCACGGTTGAGGAATTCCAATGCGGCGTGTGGTTAATTTGTGATGGATAAGTTGGAGCACCCATGTAGGGTTAAATCTTTCGAAAGCCATGCCCGCAGTTATGTGGCAACTTGTAAACTTTGTTTAACACCCGGTCATAGAAAACCTGAAGTAAACTCAAATAAAATACACCAACTGTGTGTGTAACCATGACTGTCTCTTCTTGTGAGTCCTTATCCGAGAGAGAACACGGTGGGGTTATGTTTGATGTAAGTAGGTGTTTAGGATCACTTAGTGGTCATTAAAAGTTCACGTCCATTATGCGTAGACCACCAGACTTTAATTTTGGTATTCGTATGTTAGCCACTCAAATATATGGCTAGTCGCTTGCTGTAGCCTCACCACTTAACCATACATCACCCATTAAGCTTTGCTAGTATTGATACCCTTGGAAATGAGATTGTTGAGTCCCTGTGGCTCACAGATTACTACAACAACACTTGCAGGTACATGTAATGTGATGATTTGATGTGAGCGTGATTCTTGTTTGACTTGGAGTTATTCTTCTTCTTTATCGATCTAGGATGGGTTCTAGGCGGTAGCCTAGGATAGCTAGGATGGATGCCATTTTATCGTTTGGTTTCGTCCGTAGTTGGACCCTGCTGTTATGTATGATGTTTCAATATGTCATTGTATTGATGTGATATTGATGTAGCTTGTGGCGAGTGTAAGACAATTCCATATACTCATCTCTTCTATACAAGTACTTGTAATGATATCCATTCTTGCAAAACGAGGAGATGCGTTTCTATCCCTATCGAGGCCCTCGTGCCAAAATAAGGATAGGATTGCATTTTGGGCATTACCGATCCCCCCCCACCCCGAGAAAGCACCACGTCTGTACAACACAAGCAGGAGAAAGAGGGAGGACGTCTCCGGGCCCGCGTGGCACGGCGCAAAGTGTCGCCCTCACGAGCGAGCAACACCGAGCCACGCCTTGAAGCTTCAGGAGTGATGTCCCGAGGGGCAGCAAGACACAATAACGCAGGCCACCCGCGGCAACTAGAACGCCGACGTGGCGTCGGGAGGCTGGGCCTCACGAGGCCCTCGAGGCCATGCCCGGTCGATGCCCAAACACTTCATGAGGTGGCTTCATTAACAAAACACCTCTATGGTTGCGCCGGATGCATTGTGCTCATGTTTGGGGCGTGAGAGTGCAATCTTGCGGCTACGCGGGGAACAATGTGTTTGGGTTTGGGTCATAGAGGCGTGCAACCGAGCAAAAATGCATAGGGTAGCTCTTAACGGAGTTGGGAGACCCTAGCCGAGCGCCTGGGGGCTTGCCTAGCTATCAACGGCCGTGAAACTCTCATGTAATAATGAGTGGGTTGTATACGCCCAGATCCCCCCGAGGACACGAAGGGGTTCCCACCCACGCAATGTGGCATCCCCATGCTCCATGCTGGTGGAGAAGTCAACACGTTTCATCAATGGCTATGCCCATGCAATGTGGATGCCCTACGCTCAGCGCTGGGGGAAGACGAAGACTAACCTAGGTGCTGAACACGATGTTTGCTTGCTTCTCTTTGTATTCGAATTGCCACTTGTTGGAATGAAGTTTGAAGAGTTCAGAGCACTATATTTACACAAAAAAGAGTTCAGAGCACTCCGGATGATCTAATGAATCAAACAAAACACACAATAAGCATAACCACAAGACAATTCATACAACAGCAAGGTAAACAAATATTTCAACAAACAAATAGCACAATCAAAAGGAATAATCACTCAAAGTATAAGACTTTTTTTTGGTGTCAGATCTCTACTAAGACATAACAAGACAAAAATTTGTTTTGAACAACTAACCATTTAGATAACAGAAAAGTAATTACAAAATTTTATTTAGAAAACAGAAAGTATATCATTATAAAAAGAATTGTGCAAAAAGAGTTACTACAAAACATTTTTCTAAACAATACTAAAGGTGAAAACAAGTTTTACCTATTTAAACTAGAGCACAAAACAAATTAAAATATTTGTATTAACATAAAATATTTCACCTAATGTTGAACAACAGAACTAAAGAAACTACAATAAAATGTTAAACTAAAACAAAATCAAAGTAAACTAAAATAAAACAATTCAAATAAACACTAAGAAGAAACTAAACAGAATATGTTTTTACTAAAAACCTAATTTAAAATATCTTAAAAATCTCAAACAGTGCTGGATGATGTACCTAACTAATACAAAACAGTGGCAAAAAGAATCACTCAAAAATACATTTTTAAACTCTAGTTCTACAGATTTTAGTCATTTAAGCAAATTTGGTTATATTCAAAAATTTAAAGGTCAAATTTGAAATCTAAGACTACAGGATGAAACTACATGAAATTTGTGACCAAATGCAAGAAGAATTAATTAAAAACACTAATTAGATTAAAAGTTACAACTAAAACAGAAACAGAAAACATTCTGCTTTCTAAAACAAAAACAAAAAAGAACAAAATTCCTAGCGAACGGACAGGGCTACGTGGCGGTTTCCTATTGGTTTCTAGCGCGTGTGCGTGGGTGTTTGCGGGAGGACGACCGAAGCGAACTGGGTACCGGTTCGTTTAAATAAAATTTCTAGTCCGGAGCGTAGATCCTAGATCTGACGGTTGCGGGTGGAGGTGGCGGCTTATAGGGGAGGGGGTCGGAGCTCCGGTGATGTCGACGGCGGCCGAAAGTCGGAGATGCTCGGGGCTGGTGCTGCGGTGATCGAGGGCGGCGTCAGAAGGCTTCAAACGGCAGTGGTGAGTCTCCAGCGTACTTTGGTGGCGTCGGAGGGGAGTGGGGGTGAGTGTGGCGACGGCCAGGAGCTCTGGGGGTTTCGGGTGGAGTCAGAACTCCGGCGAGGTGGTGCGGTGGCGTTCCAGTGAGGGTAGAGGAGGTTGGGGGGAAATGGAGTGCGGAGAGGTGGGGCTACTTATAGGCCAGGTGCGGGGTCGAGAGAGGGAGAGAGGAGCGAGATCTGGCTCGGGATGGATCTCCGGCGAGGTGAGGGGCGTGGGGAGGGAGATGAGCGCTGGAATCTCGCTAGCGGTCAGGGGTCCCACACGAAAGTGAGAGAGAGGGCGATGTTAATGCGTCGGTGGCCGATCCGGATTGATCTCGGGGAGTAAAGGCTGTGGGCCGGCCGGTTTTCTAATTAAAACGTTTAAATGAATACTTTAAAAAAATATTTTTCAGAAAATGCCTAATTTATTTTAAATTCTTTTGAGATAAACTTTCAAATAAACCCCTCAATCCATTCACCAAGATACCCCTGGTGTGGAGTGTCATGTTACCCCTCTTGTTTTTTGAATAATTCCAGGGATTTTCAACTAAGTGAAACAAGTCAATGGAAAAGCGAAAGTGGCCTTTCAGAAATCCAAAAGAAGAACTTCAACAATTCACTTCATTCAAACAATGTGATGATGATGCATAGCTATATTTCATAACTTTCCGAAATGAAATTTTGGGATGTTACAAACCTACCCACCTTAAGATGAATATCGCCCTCGAGATTCGGGTTGGCTAGAAAATAGGTGTGGGTGGTCTCTACGAAGATCTTCTTCGCGTTCCCAGGTGGCTTCTTCCTCGGTGTGGTGACTCCACAGAACCTTACAAAACTTGATGGTCTTGCTACGGGTAACTCTGTTGGTAGTCTCGAGGATTCTGACAGGCTTCTCCTCGTAGGTCAGGTCACTGTCAAGTTGTATGGCCTCTAGGCGCACTGTGTCTGTCAAAGGAATATCACCCATCTCAGCATGGCATTTCTTCATCTGTGAAACATGGAAAACATCATGAACTCTGGACAATCCTTCCGGCAATTCCAACTTGTATGCAACTTCGCCTCTACGTTCAAGAATTTTGTAGGGGCCTATGAATCTGGGTGCTAACTTTCCTTTAACACCAAACCTCTTGATTCCTCGAAGTGGAGACACACGAAGGTATGCTCGGTCTCCCACTTCATACGTCACCTCCTTGCGTTTGCTATCAGCATAGCTCTTCTGCCTGGATTGGGATATCTTGAGTTGGTCTCGAATTAGTTTGACCTTTTCTTCAGAATCTCGGATACGATCGTGACCAAAAAGCTTTCGGTCTCCAACACCATCCCACATCAATGGTGTTCTGCACCTCCTTCCATATAAAGCTTCAAAAGGGGCCATCTTCAGACTTGTCTGATAACTGTTGTTGTACGGGAACTCTGCGTAAGGTAAGTTGTCATCCCAACTAGACCCATAGTCTAGCGCACAAGCTCTCAACATGTCCTCCAAGATCTGGTTGACTCTCTCGGTCTGTCCATCGGTCTGCGGATGAAAAGTTGTACTGAATTCCAGCCTTGTACCCAAAGTTTCATGTAAATGATGCCAAAACTTTGAGGTAAATTGTATTCCTCTATCTGACACGATACTCCTCGGAACTCCATGAAGACATACGATCCTGATCATATATATCTTGGCTAACTTAGCACTAGTATAGGTGGTCTTCACTGGAATGAAATGAGCCACCTTGGTCAAGCGATCGACCACTACCCAGATGGAATCATAACCTGAACGGGTCCTGGGTAATCCTGTGATGAAGTTCATACCAAGCTTATACCATTTCCACTCGGGTATCGGCAAAGGTTGGAGTAACCCTGCTGGTTTCTGATGTTCCGCCTTTACTCGCTGACAAACATCACATACCGCAACATGTTCGGCAATATCCTTCTTCATACCTGTCCACCAGTAACTTTCCTTCAAATCCAGGTACATCTTGGTGTTCCCTGGGTGTATCGAGTAGGGTGAATCGTGGGCTTCTTGAAGTATCAACTTCTTGAGCTATGGGTCATTGGGCACATAGATTCGGTTCTCAAACCATAGAGTACCTTGTTCATCTTAACGAAATTCTGTAGCTTTTCCATCCTTCATTCTCTGGTTTATCTCAGCTATCTCCTTGTCCAATTTCTGGGCTTCACGAATTCTTTCGGTTAAGGTGGACTGGATCTCTAGTGTGGCAACATATCCTTTTGGAACTATCCCTAGCCGGAGCTCTCTAAGATCATCGGTTAACTCCTGGGGTAATCCTCCTGCTATGAGTGTGTTCACATAACTCTTCCGACTCAAAGCATCTGCTACAACGTTTGCCTTTCCTGGATGGTAATGCAGTCTCATATCATAGTCCTTGATTAACTCTAGCCATCTCCTCTGTCTGAGGTTCAACTCCTTCTGTGTGAAGATATACTTCAGGCTTTTATGATCAATGTAAACATCACAAAAATTTCTGATAAGGAAATGTCTCCAGGTCTTGAGTGCGTGCACTACGGCTGCTAGTTCCAAATCATGGGTGGCATAGTTCAACTCATGAGGTCATAGCTGTCTAGATGCATAGGCTACAACTTTTCCCTCCTGCATGAGTACTCCTCCAAGTCCTTGGCGTGATGCGTCACAATAAACCTGGAAGTCCTTCCAAATATTTGGCAGTATCAACACTAGGGTTGTGACCAAACGTTTCTTCAACTCCTGGAAACTGGCCTCACATTCCTCAGTCCAAATATACTTAGACTCTTTCTTCAACAATTATGTCATGGGCTTGGCAATCTTTGAGAAATTCTCAATGAACCTTCAGTAATATCCGACAAGTCCGAGAAAACTTCGGATCTCCTTAAATGAGGTGGGTGACTTCCACTCAGTGACTGCTTCAACCTTAGCGGGGTCCACTGCTATTCCATCTCTAGAAATAACATGTCCAAGGAATCCGACTTCCGTTAGCCAGAATTCACATTTACTGAATTTGGCACATAACTGATGCTCTCTAAGCTTCTCCAGAACTAAATGCAAGTGTTCCTTGTGTTCTTCCTCGCTCTTGGAGAATATCAAAATGTCATCGATGAACACCATGACAAACTTGTCCAGATATTCCATAAACACTTTGTTCATCATATTCATGAAGTAAGTAGGAGCATTAGTCAAACCAAAAGACATGACTGTATACTCATATAAGCCATACCTTGTGGTGAAGGCTGTTTTGGGTATATCCTGTTCACGAATTTTCAGTTGGTGATACCCTGATCGAAGATCGATCTTGGAGAATACTTTGGCTCCTACTAGCTGATCAAACAAGTCATTAATCATCGGCAGAGGGTACTTGTTCTTGATAGTCACCTCGTTCAATGCACGATAATCGACTACCATCCTCAAGGTTTTATCCTTCTTCTCCACCAAAAGAACTGGGGCTCCCCAAGGTGAAGAACTTGGGCGAATATATCCCTTATCCAATAACTCCTTAATTTGCTTCTTTATTTTTACTAAATCATTTGCGGGCATCCGATAGGGTCTCTTGGAAATTGGGGTTGTTCCTGGTAGTAACTCTATCAGAAATTCAATCTCTCTATCTGGTGGCATGCCTGGTAATTCCTCCGGGAATACATCTAGAAAGTCTTGTACAACCGGCACTTCCTCCTGAACAACTCCTGTGAGGGAATTTAACCGAGCACTCATCTATGTGCGTCGGGATACATACTTAATCCTCTTGTTCTCTGGGGTGGTGAGTAAAATAGACTTGCTGGGGCAATCAAGGTTTCCTTCATACTTGGTCATCCAATCCATGCCTAGGATTACATCCAATCCCTGGGATTCTAAGACGATGAGGTCGGTGGTTTCCTATATGGAGCTTCAATGCGTGGCATCCTATCCCTGCCATCATCATACCTCCTGGGAATTTACCTTAATGGGTTGACTAAGGGTTTTGGTGGGTAAACCATACTTTTCCACAACTATCCTTGATATGAATGAATGAGTTGCACCCGAATCAAAAAGTACCATAACTGGACATGAATGCAATAAAAACTTACCAACCACAGTCTCGGGCTGATCATAGACTTCTTCCACATCAATGTGGTTCACTTGAGCACGGGGAAAAGGATTTGGCTTCTTAGATGCGGAGTTGCCATTGTTGTTACCGTTTCCATTTCCTTGCTTGTTCTGAGGACATTTAGTGGCATAGTGCCCTATCTTCTGGCACTTGAAACAGGTGATATGGTTCAGATCCTTCTGAGTTGGAGCGAGACGGTGCTGGTTGCCATTCTCACTTCCATTGCCGTTCTTGAAGTTGCCATTGTTGGGACGATTATTCCCATTTCCTCCATGGTTGTGGCCTCCATGGTTGTGCACGTGATGAGTGTGTCCTCCATACTTACCTATCCCTGATCCAGTATTTCTTGAGTACGGGGAGTAGTGGGGCTCCTGTTGAGCTCTAGAGTTAGACTTCCCCTGTCCATACTTCCTCTTGCGATTTTCAATTTGCTGCTGCTTCCCTTCCAAGATGAGGGCCTTGTCTACCAGCTCCTGGTAGTTGTTGAAAGTAGCCACCATCAGCTACATGCTGAACTCACCATTGAGTCCTTCCAAGAACTTCTCCTGTTTGGCTACATCATCGGCCACATCTCCTGGTGCATAAAAAGACAACATGCTGAATTCATCCACATACTGGGCCACGGAACGGTTCCCCTGGCGTAAGTTGTGAAACTCACGCTTCTTCGGACTCATGGCTCCAGCTGAGACATGAGCAGTGCGGAAAGCTAGCTTGAACTGCTCCCAAGTCACACCAGCAATGGGGTATGTGGTGGTGTAGTTCTCCCACCATGAAGCTATTGGTCCCTGCAGTTGATGGGCGGCAAAACGCACCTTTTCAGCCTCAGTGCATCCAGCGGTGGTGAGTTCCCTCTCCATGTTATGGAGCCAATCATCTGCCACAATGGGCTCAGTGCTGCTGGAGAAAGTTGGTGGATTCAGCCTCAGAAAATGAGTGAGGTTGTCGCCCTAAGGTGGAGGGTAGTTGTTGGTCTGGTTCTGGATCAACAGCTGCATCAGGGCATTCTGCTGCTGAAGGAGTTGTGTGAGTTCCCACGGGAAGGTGAAGTCGGGCTCACATCGCGGAGGCATCTTGCTGTTTTCAGAGGGGTGAGAATTAGAATAGAACAAGGACCTAAAAGAAAATTTCACTACCCATATGCAATGCAACAAACATAACACACCAAACACTCATTCATTTATTCAACTCAAGGTTCAAACATCGAGATACAAGTCTCCAAATCAAACTAAGCATCGACCTATGCGTTCACGTTGAAAATGAAAGATACATGGGGCATAACTAAAGTTCTCCTCAAAATTCCATGGTAATGTGGCCTCCTCCGGTGGTGCTCTCCTCGTAGTCATCATCGTTGCTGATCAAGGGAGCCATGTCTCCTTCTGGGTGAAGATTTTCCCCCATGTCCAGCTGCTCCTCCAGAGTTGCAATGCGAGTGTTCAGCTTCTCGATCCTCTATAAGAAATCCTTAACTTCATGCTCATGTTCGTACTTGGCTTCCCGTAGGTCAGCCTCGAGGTCAAGCTCGCCGTTCATCAGCCGCTTGATCATCTTCGTGTCTGCACGTACCCGAAGCTCCAAGGTCCTGATGTGCGTCTCCAAATTCTGGATATAGGAAAGGGTGGAGTCTTCAGTGGGAATTTGTATGATATTTCCATTGGCATCCCTACGACAAACCATGTTGAGTCCTGGTGAAATGGGACCACCCCTGTATTCCTCCTGAATATGTTCGAGGGCACGGTGAATCGTCGTGTCCCTCCCAAGAATCTAGCTGGGTGCCACAAACTTGAAGTCGATGGGTTCTTTACGATTTCCAAAGGTCTTTCTGGGGATGTGCACCTTGATCCTGTAGCGACCGTCTTGTGGAAAAGACATGATAGGAGTCCCGGTGATGCTTGGCAAAGCGATCCTTACGTCCATGACGATCTTGACCATCTCTTTGCCAAAGGGCATCATCGCGTCAGGCTGGCAAAACTCCATGACAAAACTAGGGTGAAGGTGCCATCAAGAAAGGTTGAAATAAATTAGAGGGAAGTCAGAAATGAACAGATGAGAGTATAAGAATTGTTAAAGACAAAAGAAAGAAATCCTAAGGCTTTTCCAATCCTAGAGGTTACGTCCTACGATCAGCGTGTGCTCTGATACCATTTCTGTAGTGACCCGACCTGAAAGGTCGAATCTCCGGTGTTTCTGTACCATCCCAAGATCATGCTGGTACACACACGGTACATCAATGTATATATCAAAGTGAAATCACACAGCTTTATTAATCAAAAATCCCATATCGAGTTCTTTATTACAATAAGAATTACAATAAAGTGGCTGAAGGCCAACCAGTGAGAATAACTAATCTTGCGGAAGCTTCAAAGGTAGTTGAGTCCATCTGACTCCAAGGGCATCTCACCGAGCATAGAGCGTATCCTCACTCCTGGTCGGACAAGTACTCTACAACATGATACATTGCAGCCGTGTAGGTCAGCATATTGAATATGCTAGCAATGTCACAAAAGAGGGGTGTAAAGCAAATCATCTATTCTATATGCATATATGGCAGGTGGGGTAGTAAGTTTTGCATAAAGCCAATTTTTCCTACAACAAGAGAGGGCAAAAGTTATTACTACAATGTTGGTTGATTAAAGAGATGGTTCCACCAACCAATTCTCATACCCAAGTTGTCATTAATACCCACATCAATGTAATTATTTGTGTTGAGAATTCCAGATAGTTTCAGTTCCTTTGGCTCAAAGTGTCCATGACCGTGGACACGGCTAATAGATTAGGTTTGGGTACTCTGTAGAGTTTTGCACACGTTCCCCACAAGATTTGATCGCCTCCGCTAGAATTCTCACACTTCAGGGTGTTTGAGAAACGGATGACCAAAACATGGTCTTCTAAAGGGTTTCCCTAAGACTCTATCGGTGCCCATCCTTTCCTACCATTCTTCTACATCTCGTAGCACCACCTGTCCAGGGTCACCACGATATCCAACCAAGCCAGAGCCCATAATGGCTTGTGGCTGTGCAGGTAAACCTTGGGTCTTGAAGCATCCATCCATCACTTTGTGCCTGGGTGGACCTTTCCGCGTGAATACTGGCACTTCTCCAGCAACACCTAGGCTAACCACTGGTTTCTCTAGGGCGCCGTTCAACCATCATCCACCCAGAGGTATGTTGAAAACTCGGAGCCTTGAAGTCTTGATCATCTTGTAGGTCTTGAAATTATTATCCCACGACTCTCATGAATCACACAACCAACCCCGTCTACTAATAGCATAGCAAAATTAAATCAACGTTTCCCGGGGTCAATGTGTCAAAGGGTTGAGCGGTGCCTTCCACATGATACTACATCAAGTAACCAAGTTTCTAAATTACCTACTTTGCATGCAATTGGGGAGATGGTAGAACTAATGCAATAAAAACATAGGTATACATGGTGAAAGTGACTTGCCTTGCTGACGATCCTCGTACTCAAGTGACTCTAGATAACAAGCTTCACACTCCGGATGATCTAACGAATCAAACAAAACACACAATAAGCATAACCACAATACAATTCATACAACATCAAGGTAATCAAATATTTCAACAAACAAATAGCACAATCAAAAGGAAGAATCACTCATTAGTTTGAACAACGAATCAAAGGAAGAATCACACACAAGTATAAGACTCTAAAATATTTGTGGTGTCAAATCTCTACTAAGACATAACAAGACAAAAATTTGTTTTGAACAACTAACCATTTAGATAACAGAAAAGTAATTACAAAATTTATTTAGAAAATAGAAAGTATTTCATTATAAAAAAATTGTGCAAAAAGAGTTACTACAAAACATTTTTCTAAACAATACTAAAGGTGAAAACAAGTTTTACCTACTTAAACTAGAGCACAAAAAAATTATTAACAGAAAAAATTTACCTAATGTTGAACAACAGAACTAAAGAAACTACAACAAAAATTTAAACTAAAACAAAATCAAAGTAAACTAAAATAAAACAATTCAAATAAACACTAAGAAGAAACTAAACAAAATATGTTTTTACTAAAAGGCCCTAATTTAAAATATCTTAAAAATCTCAAACAGTGTTGGATGATGGACCTAACTAATACAAAATAGTGGCAAAAAGAATCACTCAAAAATAAAATTTTAAACTCTACTTATACAGATTTTAGTAATTTAAGAAAATTTGGTTAGATTCAAAAATTTAAAGGTCAAATTTGAAATTTAAGACTACAGGATGAAACTACATGAAATTTGTGACCTAATGCAACAAGAATTAATTAAAAACACTAATTAGTTTAAAAGTTACAACTAAAACAAAAACAGAAAACATTCTGTTTTCTAAAAAAACAGAAAAGAACAAAATTCCTAGCGAACGGACAGGGCTACGTGGCGGTTTCCTATTGGTTGCTAGCGCGTGCGCGTGGGTGTTTGCGGGCGGACGACCGAAGCGAAGTGGGTACCGGTTCGTTTAAATTAAATTTCTAATCCGGAGCATAGATCCTAGATCTGACGGTTGCGGGTGGAGGTGGCGGCTTACAGGGGAGGGGGTCGAAGCTCCGGTGATGTCGACGGTGGTCGGAAGTCGGAGATGCTCGGGGCTGGTGCTGCGGTGGTCGAGGGCCGCGTCAGAAGGCTTCAAACGGTGGCGATGAGTCTCCGGTGTAGTTTGGTGGCGTCGAAGCGGAGTGGGGGTGAGTGTGGTGACGACCAGGAGCTCTGGGGGTTTCGGGTGGAGTCAGAACTCCGGCGAGGTTGTGCGGTGGCGGTCCGGCGAGGGTAGAGGGGGTTAGGGGGAATGGAGTGCGGAGAGGCGGGGCTACTTATAGGCCAGGTGCGGGGTCGGGAGAGGGAGAGAGGAGAGAGATCCGGCTCGGGATGGATCTCCGGCGAGGTGAGGGGCGTGGGGAGGGAGATGAGCGCTGGAATCTCGCTAGCGGTCGGGTGTCCCACGCGACAGTGAGAGAGAGGGCGATGTTAACGCGTCGGTGGCCGTTCCGGAGTGATCTCGGGGAGTAAAGGCTGTGGGCCGGCCAGTTTTCTAATTAAAACGTTTAAATACGTTTCCTTTCTATTTTTCCAAAGCGTTTAAAACCCTTTAATGCATTCAAATCATTTCCAAACATAGGGAATATATATATATATATATATATAGTGATCAAGGGAATACATGCTATTTACGGAACATTTTTCCTTTGTCAAAATGAATACTTTAAAAAAAATATTTTTCAGAAAATGCCTAATTGATTTTAAATTCTTTTGAGATAAACTTTCAAATAAACCCCTGGTTTTATTGTTCAATCCGTTCACCAAGGTACCCCTGGTGTGGAGTGTCATGTTACCCCTCTCTTTTTTTGAATAATTCCAGGTATTTTCAAATAAGTGAAACAAGTCAATGGAAAAGTGAAAGTGGCCTTTCAGAAATCCAAAAGAAGAACTTCAACAATTCACTTCATTCAAACAATGTGATGATGATGCATAGCTATATTTCATAACATTCCAAAATGAAATTTTGGGAAATTACATGTTTCGCAAGAAGTTGTGCGCTCCAGCCCTCCCCGAGGCACCTCGGGGCTAGATGACAAGCCACTGTCGCCTCAGGGACTTGCACCTTGGGGCCATCGACGCCCACTCGGGGGCTCCGACTACAGCATGGCACCACAACATGGAGTATCAGGAGGCCCCAATGCATAGGCCTCCTGAGGCAGAGTCCGACAGGGCAGAATGGGGGCCTCTCGAGCGTCAAGGGGGGCTCCTGAGCAGCACGCCTCAGGAGCCTTACCGGTCATATAGCCACTCGACACCCTCTATGCCGTCCTTGGCGATCTGGTCGGCATTGAGGGTGACAAGGCCTTGGCCCGTAGTTCCGTCCTTGGTGATCCGGTCATGCACTACGGTGGTAGGGAAATGTGCAAGATTGGGACTTGTCGATGTAGAGCTGCTTGAGCGACAAAGGGGGCTCCTGAGGAGAATGCCTCGGGATCCTTACCATTGATATAGCCACTCAGCACCCTCGGTGCCGTCCTTGGTGATCCGTTCGGCATCGAGGGTGTCAGGGCCTCACCTCGTAGTTGCGTCCTTGGTGATCTGGTCATACACCACGGTGGTAGGAAAATGTGCGGGACTAGGGCCTGTAGAGCAGAGTGCCAAAAGGGCTCCCAACCCGCCCCACTTGTAAGAAAGGAAGAAGTGCCCCAGGCAGTGCAGTCGACAGCTTGGCCGCGCCTTGCAGCGCGGGAAATCGTCAACAACCCACAAAGCTAAGTACACTACCAAACCAAGGAATAGCCTTCTGATTCAACGACGGCTCGGAGACGGGACAAGGGTTGCGTGCGCTAATATGAGGATGTAGGTACTGCGGGCCACTATGCGCGGCTACTGAAACACCTGAGGCCTGAAGCGTTAGGGGAAACAACGCAAGGAGAGAGACCCGACAACGACAAGCAGTAAGGCCACAAACCCGGGGTTGGCGGCCACGGACTGCCCCCCCCAAGGAGGGAGTGACTCGCGAGGGCCCAGTCGGCCACCATCGCCGGGCCGTATCGCCGGCGACGCCAAGCCCCACGCAACAAAACTAAGTCACATTATTACAAGCAGTTGACCGGTGATTCAAGGACAATAAACAGAGACAAAGGTAATGTGCAAAAGATTAACGCCCACCGGGGCCAAGTTCTTCTTAAACTGTTATAGGTACCAAGAAGTTGAATCAGGGGGAGTCTAGGCAGAGGAGTCGCTCTCGCCGTCCAAGTCGTCGGCCACCACGGTGCCGGGGCTGCCCACCCCTTTGGGAGAGGGCACCTGGATGAATCATTTGACCAGGGACTCCACATGCGGGAGCACATCGTCTCGAAGGGGCCTCTAGAGTCCCTCGGGCACCCGCTCCATGACGTGTTGGAGGTCGAACTCCGGGACGAGGTGGCGCAGGTTGGAGAAGACGTGCGTCAAGGGAAGCTCCAAGGGGTCCCGCGCGTCAGCCTCGCTATCTGCATTCACGCGGGACACGCTGGTCTCTAGTGTCTCCACCTCCCAGCTAAATAAGTTGAGATAGCCCCCTTCGCCTTGCACGTTGGCAAGAGTAGGGGCTTCCCCGACGAACTGGCTCACAGCGCCGGCCGCGTGGTGGGCGATGTCGAGGTACTGCTTGGTGCACTGTTACTCCAACATCTTGGCATAGGCCGCCTTGTCCTGCGCGGCCTGTACAGCGTCGGACGCTTCCTGCACCTGGATCTGGAGAGACGCTAGCTCCGCCCTGGCCTCCGCCTCGTTCCTACGCGCGGATTAGAAGGCGACATTGACGGTCGCCAGCTGGGACTGGAGTGCGTCCATGTCCTCCTGGAGCTCGCTGCGCTTGCGCTTCTTGGCCGTCGGCGCCTTGGAAGGAGGAGATGATCAGGCCCGGTGCATCGAACATGTCAACAAAGGAAGAAGGAGACGGCGGAGCACTTACTCATCCACCATGGCCCAACGCCGGTGGACCTGCATCGAGCCCGAGGGCTCCCTGAGGAGGACGAGCAAGCTGATGGCCCCGCGCGCTCCCCCGCACTGGTGGCACTTACTCCAGACGCCATGTGGAAAAGGAGAAGCCGAGGAGACGGAGAGGGTTATCTCTGGAGCTACAGGAGCAGATGGGCGCTACGAGATGGCAAGCCCCCCTCTCTGTGTCAAAACTGGCAGATCTTGGGTAGGGGGTCCAAACTGTGAGACTAGAATCGACGATAAAAGGAGATGAAGGGGACACAGATTTACCCAGGTTCGGGACCTCCTATGGTGGTAATACCCTATGTCTTGCTTGGTTGTATTGATGATATGGGGGTTTACAGAGTTGATCTACCTCGAGATCGAATAGCTAACCCTAGATGAGTTGTTCTGTTTCTATACCCTAAAACCCTCCGACTTATATAGATGCTGAGGATGCCTAGGGTTTAAACATGGTCGATTACATGCCGAAGAGATAAACATGCCTATTTTCTACATCAAACGTGGAGCACAAGCCATGCTTCCTGAAGCTTCCATCCCGGAGATCGAGCCTTCAAATCTTCTTGTTTCTGTAAGTTGCCAATATAGTCCGGCCCATAAACAATAGATTGGCTATCCGAGGACCCCCTAATCCAGGACTCCCTCACCCTCCCCCCCCATGGAAGGAAGATTTATAGGCATGGCCGAGGCCACGAGGCATCGTGGGATAGTAGGCGACGTGCGCCCCTCGGGCGTTGAAAAGGCCGGTTCGACCGACACGCAACCCTGATTCACGTCACCTCGCTTGACACTATTGGGTCACATTCGTGTGGCCCGAGTGTTGGAGGCCCAAGGGAGCGATGGCATTCAAGGAAGGGTAATGATGGTCGGCACGGCACATGGGCATCACATCAGTTTGACTTGGGGCGGTTTGTGACGCCTTCAAGGAGTGAGGGCATCGCCTCCCAGACGTTCTACGCGTGTACAGCCTAGCCCGCAGGCGTTTGGGGCTCGCGGCGCTTTGGGCCACCTTCGAAGGCTCCTCCTAGAAGCCAGCTTGGGCGTGCCTTGAGCCCAGGGGCTACTATCGACATTCTGGGAACGGGGGTACCTAGCCATGCCTGCCTGCGGCCCACGGCATGGCCCACTTCGTCAGCCAAACGTAGCCTGGCGCGGCTCCGCTCAAGACAAGGCCCTCTCGAGGCCCACATGCTCGTGAGGAAGAACAACGCCAAGATCATCAAGGATGGGCCTCCTTAGGCCTCCTCCGGAGCAGCGAAGATCTCTATGCATTACCCGGCCTCAGGAGTCAAAGGTCACGCACGTAAGGACAGGCGGGTGCTAGCACGCCAGGCGGTGCAGTTTCCCCGTCGGTGCAAAGGGAGTAATGACGTACGCGGGTTCCCAAAGCGCCACCCAAAGGTTTTCATTCCAGCGCAACAAGACCACGACCACGATCCCAGCAGGGCGTATGTCATCGCTGAGCCCATCTCTACATCATCGATGGCTACTTTGCAGGCGAAGAGCACCTTTGGACATGGCGGGGATTTACTCCTGTCCACCTTTAAATTTGGTCATTGTGGGATCCCTTCCCTCCATTGTTATAAGGGAAGAGGACCCGGGCCACTACTATATATAGAGGCTAGGATGCACAATACAGGGGGATCCAATTCACGACGGAGCCACTCCACGAACCACGAGACAAGACAAAGAGCCAAGAACACCACTTGAGCACCCTCGTGAGGCTCAAAACCACTATACTAGTTCATCCACCACACCTCCCCAAGAGGCAATCCACCAAAGCAGGAGTAGGGTATTACGCTTCACAGCAGCCAGAACCTGGGTAAACTATCATGTTCATCTTCTTCCTCATGATCGTGCGAGTTTTCTATGGTAAACATCGAGTAGTGAGCTAGGTACGCGAGGCTGCAGGGGATCTTTGCACACGCCCCTATGTTCGAACCTTGAGGGTTTTGTGTAGCCCGAAATCCGACAAGAGTGGCTTTTTATCGCTCTCCAAACCTTTAAAATCTTTTGGTTTACGGTTGTCTTAAACTTGTTGGTGTTTGATCAGGCACTTCTTATGTGTTGCTACTACGTCTTATCTTTTGAGATGCTTATGAGATGATCATTCACTTCTTGCTTGATGTGTTGTGCTATGTTGTTTATTCATATTATTCTTGCACACCACCAAGTTGTATGTGACATGGAAGAGTGCACCATGAACCTAAATGATTGTGCATTTGCATTCAAACGCAAATTCAAAATAGTGCACAAATTTAGGGGGGACTCTTAATTATCACATACATCTCAAAGCGATGATTCTATTCATTGATTATATCATATGTCGAAGCATTGATCTATATGTTGTCATCAATTACCAAAAAGGGGGAGATTGAAAGCACATTTTCTCCCTTGGTGGTTTTAGTAATTAATAACAACATATATATCATCGGACTCATGTTTCCACTAAGCATATTTTAGGAAAAGTCCAATGAGGGGATGTCTAAAGATTGTGAGGAGATACCCCAAGATGCAAGGAATAGATCAGTAAAGCTTCAAGCTAGAAAACTCTCTTTTTACTTTGTGAGAAATCACATTGAACCCATAGGAAAGCCAATACTATTAAAAGGGGGTAAGGTATTGTTGGTTAACAAATTGTTCCACATGCACAAGTGTTAGACACCAATAACACCCACAAGCTCTCCCACAAAAATAATCTGTCAAACCCTACTACAAAAAATCGGTGCCACCAAGTTTCCCATCCGGCTCTATCAATTTTCTACCCAAGATACAACCCTAGCGAAACCCTAGCATCTCGGTACAACCAAGTGTTGCATCGGTGCAACCGAGTTATGGTGACCATGATTCAGATGACTAATTTCACACGATTTGAGTTTCCGATTTTTGAGTTTTGGTCTCACCGAGTTTGGGAACTTCCCTAGGCCACTCGTTTTGGTACTACCGAGATTTTTATATCGGTCTCACCGAGATTCATAAAGTTGCCACATTTCGAACATATTGATACAACCGAGTTTTGCTTTGGTTTCACCGAGTTGGCCAATAATGTTGTAATGGTTGGATTTTTAGAGATGCCTATATACCCCTCCACCACATCCCACTGGCAAGAGAAGCAGTCAGAACAATTCCTCACTTCCCATATCCAAATTTCTGAGAGAGAACCACCTACCCTTGTGTTGAGATCAAGATCGTCCACTCCAACCATATGGATCTTGATTTCTAGCCTCCCCAAGTTACTTTCCACCCAATCAATCTCTTCTAGCAAGCCAAATTTGTGAGAGAGTCATTGAGTGTTGGGGAGTCTATCATCTTGAAGCATAAGAGCAAGGATTTCATCATCACTATCAAGCCTATTACCTTTTGGAGGGTGGTGCCTCCTAGATTGGTTAGGTGTTGCTTGGGAACCTACTACTTCGTGTTGTGGAGTTGAACTAAGAAGTTTGTACGCGCAAGGAGATCGCCGACTTCGTGAATATCTACCCACCGTGAGGCTAGTCCTTCGTGGACGGAAGTCGTTATGGAATAGTCAAGTTTGCTACATCATGGACCCTTATGGGTCGAGCCATCCGTGGACTCTTGCAATCGTTACCCTTCATGGGTTGAAGACTCCATAAACATAGATGTACGATAGCGCCACCTATCAGAACCACGGGAAAAATCTTCGTGTTTACAATTGCGTTTGATCTTCTAACCCACACCTCTATTACATGTGATTGTCTTTACTTTCTGCTGCTATACTCTTAGACATGCATGTGTATGGTGTGCTTGACTTGATATCATTGCTAAAGTCTACCCAAAAATAAAATTGGGAAAAGGTAGAATTTTTATTTGGTCAAGTAATCTAATCACCCCCTAGACTTACTTTCGATACTGCACAAGTCAAGCCGCTCGAATTTATCAGAGCCAAATACCATACTACCACACCACACCATAACCAATTTAATAAATTTTGACACATAAGATAAATAATTATCCATTCCTAGCTATTTAAGCATGGCATGAGAAACTGTAATGTCTAATTGTCATCATAAACATGTTTACTCATGATATACCGAATCAAGATCGAACGAGCTAAACATATTTACAAAAATGGAAAACAAGAAGAGTTCATACTAGATTCCTTTACCACGATCACTTCATCAAATATCATCATTATTGCGTTTCACTTGCAAGACCGAATGATGTAAAATAATTATAGTGCAAGAATGTCGCGGACTAAGCTAGAATCTGCAGCACTATTTTATACAAAGGAGGAGACAAAGTAGTATTGGATCTTTGTTAAATCATCAATAAAGCATATAGGATCCACTCAACATTTTCAGCGTGGTCTTCTCCTTTCAGTGACTCAACAAAAAGAAAAGAAATTCAGAGAAACACACTGAAATATTTTGGAGTTTTTGTTTTTGTCAAGAAGGCAAATAAACTAAAGGAAAACAAGAATGAGAAAAACTATTTACACGGGAAAGCTCCCAACATGCAAATAAAATCTTTTTGGGTTTCCTTTTTAGTACTAAAGCTAATTAAACAAGAAAGAAAAACTAAAAAGAAACTGGAAATATTTTTGGATTTTCAAAGTTTTTCAAACACACAAGAAGGAAGCAGAAAAATAAAGCTAACATGGATATACAAAGAAAGAGGATGAACAACGACAATTTATATGAAGTGTGTGAATATGAATGTAATGTTTGTGAGAAATACGTACTCCCCCGAGCTTAGGCGTTTGCCTAGCTTGGTGATCACCACTGCTGGTCTGGGTAATAGTTGAAGTGATAGCTCGTGGAGGTGTTCCTTGCTGCCTCCTCCGCCAAGCGAGCGGTCTCCACTATAGCCTTATAATCCCGCACCTCGTATTCAAGAACATAGCATCTATGTCAAGCCTGAAAATCAAAGAGGGCAGCTGTAGGCAAAGTAACAGAAACATGCTATATTTATTAAATGTTAAGTTATACTCATAACCCCAAGCATTGTTCATGAGGAATTCATCATGATGCATAGCCTCATGGTCCAAATATCTCTCTGGTAAAATAGGATCATTAGGTTGAGGTGACACTCCCAATTGTGCAGCTACGCGGGAGGCATAAATTCCTCCATACAAATCAACGCTACGTGCGTTAGACTGTAGTCTGCGAGCAACAATTGCACCAAGGTTATATTATTGTTCACCGGTCATCCCAGTATGAATAAGGCTCAAATCAGGGGCGCATGATGCATGCAATCCTGTTTTGCTACTATGCATTTCCCATTAAATAGTGCAAAGTAACGAATAGAGGGAAAATGAATGCTTTTTATTCTAGCTTGCATCACTCCTCTATCTTCTCCAACGCAAAGACTCTCGAGGAACATATTATAATTTTTTTGATGGTTTCTCCTGTGAACCCCAAAGTGGGAGCTTGCGTCCAACAGAGAATTCTTCTGGGCTCATGCTAAATGCTTTATCGTAGAGTTTAAATAGCACCCTAGAAGTACTAGATTGATAACGAAATCCATGTGTGAATGTACGGGTAAGGTTATACTGTTGGACACACTTATCTCCAAGGATGTCGGTGAGGCTGGTATTATAAATGAAATGATCAAATTCCTCCTTGATACCCGCAGCTCGTATGAATTCATCGCTTGGCCACCGTCATGATTTAAAGTCAGCCATGACTATCTGATTGGCATGGGGCTCAATGTAGGCTTGTTTTACCGAGACCTCGCTCGACAATTCACCCGAAGTACGCCTCCTTGAGGGATTCCTCCTAAAGAAACCCATCTTCCTAGGCACAAATTTCTAAAAAATTTGACCTACAAATTTATGTTAATAAAACCTTATAAGATTCATAGCAACTACTCATATGGGTGCCTAGAGGCCATATCAAGCATTCACACTACTTAGAACTCAAAGAATTCAACATGCAAGCTCATTTTTTGTGACCCCAAGTACAACAAAATATGAAAAAATTAAACCATGAAATCAAAAACTAATTTGAGGAATGGAGGAGTCACATACCAAGGAGCGATTCATCAATAGTTTCGGAAACTGAGTTCCGAGCAAAGAGATCGAAAATTTCAGTTTCTAGAGGAAGAACATGAGAGAGAGAGCTAGGGAATTTTTTTGGAGGTAGACGATGACGTGAGCCGAATGGATTAGGCAGGGGGCATGTGGGCCCCACAAGCCATCTGGGTGTGGTTAGGGGGGTGGTCGCGCCCTATTTGCTTGTGGCCCATAGGTGCACCTCCCTGTTGTAATTTTTATGCCAAAAATTCTAATATGTTTTAGAAAAACTTATGGTAAAATGTTGTAGCAATCTGAGACTTTTTATTTTTGGGACATTTTTTATTGTATGGGGAAATCAAAAAACAAGAAATCAAACTAATTTATTTTCTTAACTGAAAATAACAGAGAACAAACTTGTGATACTGAGAATTGTGCATATTGAATTCATCAATCACATGTCTTTCAAGAACGATCAATTAATAAGGTTGATCAAGTCTTATTAACAACTGTTCCCAATTGACATGAAACTGAAGAATTTTCACATAACACCAAGTTACTTCAATGGGGATTTGCATCTCCCCAACAATAAGATTATAATATTTCTTCTTGGCAGTACGTAGAGGGATTTGAAAATCTCCAATGATAACTGTGGCACTAGGCTCAATGACATTAATATTATTAACCAAAGTTTGCTTCTTTGAAAAATGCATGGTGTGTTGCTTGCCATTGACATGAAAAGTAACCTTGCTTTTGCTACAATCAATAATAGCACATGCAGTATTTAGAAAGGGTCTACCAAGGATGATCGACATATTATCGTCCTCGAGCATATCAAGAATAACAAAGTATGTTAAGATAGTAACATTTGCAACCACAACAGGAGCATCCTAGCAAATTCGAATAGGTAAACGAGTGGATTTATCGTCCATTTGCAAACATATCAAAGTAGGTGTAAGCTTATTCAATTCAAGTCTTTTATAAAGAGAGAAAGGCATAACACTAACATTGGCTCCTAAATCACATAAAGCAGTTTTAACATAGTTTCTTTTAATAGAGCAAGGTATTGTGGGTATATCCAGATCTCCTAACTTCTTAGGCACTCCACCATCAAAGGAATAATTAGCAAGCATAGTAGAAATTTTAGTTTTAGGTATTTTCCTTTTGTTGGTAATAATATCCTTCATATACTTAGCATATGGGGGCATTTTCTATATATTCATTAAGCGAGTGCACAAAAAGATAGGTCTAATCATTTTAGCAAAGCAGTCAAACTCTTCATCATCCTTACTTTTAGTAGACTTACGAGGGAATGGCATGGGTTTTTGAACCCATGGTTCTCTTTCCCTTCCATGTTTTCTAGCAACAAAGTCTTTTTTATCATAACATTTATTTTGAGGTTGTGGGTTATCAAGATTTTCAGCAGGTTCAATTTCCACATCATTATAATTTTCTTTATTATCATCTGGTTGAGCATCTACGTGAACATCATCATTATTATCATTTTCATTATCACTAGGTGTATGTTCACTACCACATTGTGTCTTAGCATCGGAAATAGAAATTTCATTATGTTTCTCAACAGGTTTTCTATAAAAGGTTGAGTAGAAGCATGCAAGTTCCTATCATCTTTTTTTTCTTAGATGGACAAGGTGCATCTTCATTAATTTTCTGAGAATATTGTTCAATTCTTTTAGGGTGGCCTTCAGGATAAAGAGGTTCTTGAGTCATTCTACCTCCTCAGGTCACTACTCTAACAACATGGTCATTCATATTATTATTTATCTGAGCAAGGAAATCAATTTGTGACTTAGCTACTTGGTCTAGTTGGGTGTGAACCATAGAAGCAGAACTTTCACTTGCTCGTAGCAATTCTAAACATCAAGTCACTTAACTGGTCTACCATCATGGCATTACATCTTAATTGATCCTTAACATAATTATTGAAGTGCTCTTGCTTAACAATGTAATTATCATCCATGCACTGACCAGGAGTCTTAGTATAAGTTATATCACTTCCATTAAAGGAACATAGAGAATTTACCTCTACTACATGTGTGAGAGTGTCAAGTCCATGTATTTCTTCAATATGTGGTAATTTCTTGACATCTGTAGTTTTAATACCTTTCTCTTTCATAGATCTTTTTTGCTTCTTTCATATCTTCAGGACTGAGGAATAGAATACCTCTCTTCTTTTGAATAGGTTTCATAGGTGATTTAGGAAGTGTCCAATCATCGACATTTTACAATAAGTTATTTAATAGTTCTTGAGCTTGTCCAACAGTTCTTTCCTAAAAAATACAACCAGCACAACTATCTAGGAAGTCCCTAGAAGCATCGGTCAGTCCATTATAAAAGATATCAAGTATTTAATTTTTGTTAAGAGGATGATCAGACAAAGCTCTAAGTAACTGGAGAAGTCTCGCCCAAGCTTGAGGGAGATTCTCTTCTTCAATTTGCACAAAGTTAAATATTTCCTGTAAGGCAGCTTGTTTCTGTTGGAGATATGCCCTAGAGGCAATCATGTATGATGATATTTCCTATGCATTTATGAATAAAGATAGTCCTTGGACATTATCAGTGATGTGCATTAACAAGTATGTGACTTGTTTGTGAGACTATGCATTGTATGATAACTGTCCTAAATGGTCCCTAGTCGAAAGGGTTGGGTGAATGCACAAGTAATCAGACTAGCATATAACACGGTGGAAGGTTCGGTCTCACTGACCATGTAGCATTGTATCCTAGACGGATAATATGGACTCAGAAAGATCTGGTCAGATTCGACATAGTCGGATCAGAGTCGAGATAAGGTCTAAGTTGGACAGACCCAACTACGAGACACGGCGATAGGTCATGTGTGAGTATCTATTACGACATACGTTCTATGTCCTAAGACCTGAGCTGGCGCATGTACTCAGGATGGTGACAGACTTGCTTTGGGCCTGCCAAATGCTACTCCGTGACTGGGTAGTTATAAAGGTAGGTTTCGGGCTTGTCCAGATCCATGCTCTAAGACATGTCCGACGAAGATGGGATTTGCCCCTCCGAGATACTCGGGGGACCTCGGGTGATCTGACCTGGATAAGCATGGCTATGCGATGAGTATTATGAGATAATCCAAAGTGTTGGTCGGATTCACTGGAATGAGAAAGAGGTCATGCTGCAACAAGGATGACCATGTCGCCTTGTGCACGACAACATATATCGTGTGTCAAAGGGAATAGAAATGTGAAGTACAGGTTCGCCTAACCAGCTTCATCAAGCACTTGGAGTTGGCACGCCTTGCTAAAGGCCGCTACCAACTAGTCGAACCGGATGTGATTTGACTCGCGACCAAGTGAACGAGAACTTAAGGGGTCACGCACTTAAGGGAAGGAACACGTGGGCTTTAGGATCCATGAGAGGCCCAAGAGTTGAGCCCGCGCCGGATGCCTATATATAGTGGAGGTGTGGCACACCCATCCGGTTGATTGCTTCAGTGTCGTCATTAGGGCTTTACATATGTTGCAACTAGCCACCTCCACTCGCTGCCGCCGACTGTGTGATAGGACCTAGCAGTCCGCTGCACGGTGTTCCTCCATCACGCGTGGATACCGTTAGAGGTGGTGCACCTACGCTGCTCTGGCGAACCTGTACGTGCGATCCGGTGACCGGTGGTTCGAGGGAGATCGGAACGGATGTTCATGGGAAATCTAACAAGGAGGAGACGTACCATGCGAATGCACTGCCCCAACTCTACTTCCGCTGCATGGCACTTTGCGTGTAGTTGTAATGATCCGTGATCCATCTCCGTAGCATGTTCTTGGCTGTTCTACACATAGGAAATTTTTGGTTTGCATGTGATGCACCTACAGTAGAACCCAACAGTGGTATCAGAGCTTCTCTTATAGGATTTGGATTCAGATTGGATGCATATTAGATATGTGGAGGCGGCAGATGAGATCTGTCGTCATTCATAAGATCGGCTATGTGCATGGTTGATGAGATCAATTGCACATCGGGATAGATTGAGGCTATGTTTTATGTCAATCAGAATCGATGAGGTCGTGACACAACCTACCCCTACCGATCGGTATCCGCCATTGGGGTTAGCCGTGAAACGTAAATTCGAATTGGGTTCGTGATGATCGATGAGATTGGTCAGATCAGAAAAATTCGGCATGATTGGAGTGTATATACGATCGGTGATTTCCTAAAACTTCGGGCACTAACCGGCTAGCGGTACCATCATGTGCTTAGCACCTTGTATTTCGTACATGATCACACAAACCGGTAGAATGTAATTTTTTGCATAAGTTTGTTTTGCAGGTTTGATGTGAATTGTATGGCTCATATGTATGTGATGCATGTGTGTAACTTAACATGACCTGCGTGTCATGATTGTTAGCCGGCAGGAGCCAAAGTTTTGTCATTATATTGTATAACGACATGTGTGTCGACTTGTGATTATCTGTAAATTCATTACTAGTTGTGGTAGTTGGAGGACAGAGATCAAATTCGAAGCTTTGGTGTCCCGGCGTGATGAACAAGATGGAGTTCCTCCTTGGTCATCAGAGTAGGAGCCTGCCATGGAAGGATGCCCATGAAGGAGCCATACTATTTCACATATTTATGTTTATATGTGATTGGTATTGCTTCTTATTTCTATGTATGTTATTACGGTAGAAATATCCCTCATTAATATCAAGCATATTGCCATTCCAGATGTTGCACCTTCGCATGTCAAGTACATCTGGTAATGGGCTCATAAAATTGAGGTGCTACTAGGTGTCCTTGAAGTGGAGGGTTCATGTCGGACACGGACATACACTGCATCAGGTTAACTTGATAAGGCTATCAAAACGGTTTTGGTCCTTGTGGCAAAGAAGGTTGGGAGCCAGGGTATAAGATACCTACCCCACCGATAGGGGTCGTATGGAGATACGATTAGCAAGGTGTTGCTTACCGGATAGACAAGTTGGCTAGCAGTGATGCTAAAGCTCACTAGTCACTCGCGCTAGACGGGTCCTGAATCACTGAGAGTTTGCGGAGGATGCTGACTTTAGTGGGAGTAGTTCTGTTTAAGGCTTGAATTACTCTACATAAACACATTGCTTAGTGATTGCATATTTTATGTTGTAGATCAATCGCACCACCTGCTCAACCCAACTTTGTATTGAAATCAATTCTGGAAAAGGATAAACTAAATGGAACAAACTTTACCACCTCGTATAGAAATTTTAGAATTGTTCTCAAGCATGATAAAAAGGAACATGTTTTAGAGGATCTACTTCCAGAGGAACCTGTCGAGAATGCTAATGCCACAACCAAGAATGCCCACCAGAAACTTGTTGATGAATAAAACGAGATCAGCATCCTCATGCTAGCTTGTATGGAGCCCGATTTGCAACAACATTTCAAAAACATTCAGGCTTTTGATATGATCGAGAGTTTGAGGAGCATGTTTCAAGTGTAGGAAAGGAAAGAGCGGTTCAACGTATGGCAATCCTCGACGGATTGTAAGATGAAAGATGGTGATCCACTAAGCCCGCATGTGATCAAGATGATTGCGTACGTGCAAGCTTTGGATTGATTAGGCTTCCCACTTGAGGATGAGCTGTCCACGAATGCAATTTTGGGTTCTCTTCCACCTAGCTATGGGATGTTTGTCTCAAACTATCATATGCATGGCATGGATAAGAAGCTCCCTGAATTATATGGAATGCTCAAGGTGGCAGAGCAAGATATTAAGAAAGGCACGCATAAAGTGTGTCGGCCTTCTAGGAATGGGGGTACCCAGACCTGCCTGCCTGCGGGCCAGCGCATGGCCCACTTCATCGACCAAACACAGCCAGGCGTGGCCTCACTCAAGACAAGGTCCCTCGCGAGGGCCCTGGACTCGCGAGGAGGAATGGCGTCGGGACCGGCGAGGGGTGGGCCTCCTCAGGCCCACTCCGGAGCGGCGGAGATCTCCATGCAAGGCCTAGCCTCAGGAGTCAAGGGTGACGCAATGAAGGACAGGCGGGTGCCAGCGCGCAGGACGACGCAGTTTCCCCTTCGGTGCAAAGGGAGCAAGGACGTACATGCGTTCCCAAAGCACCCCCCACAAAGGTTTCCATTCCGGTGCAACGAAACTACAACCACCCGTCCGATGGGTGGATGTCATCACGGAGCCCATCCCTGCGCCATCGACAACTACTTTGCAGGCGATGATTGCCTTTGGATAGGGCGGCCACGTACTCTTGTCCCCCTTAAAATTTGGCCATTGTGGGATCCCTTCCTGCCATTGTGATAATGGAAGGGGACTCGGGCCGCCGCTATATATAGAGGGTAGGCTACACCGTAGAGAGGAATCCTAATCCATTCCATCCCCACAGAGGGCATCGAACACCTCAAAGGGAGCCCTCGTGAGGCTCTAAAGCATTGTACCAGTTCAACCCCACCACCTCCTTGAGAGGCAATCCACCAAAAAAAGAGTAGGCTATTACGCTTCGCAGTGACCCGAACTTAGGTAAACTGTCGTGTTCATCGTCTCCCTCGTCATCGTGTGAGTTCGTTGCTGTGTTCATCGAGTAGCAAGTTAGGTTGGGCAAGGCTGCAAGGGATCTTCGCACACGCCCCAGTGTTCAAATCTTAAGGGTTTTGTGGAGCCCGAAATCCGACTTTGTGCGCGCCAGGTAGGGGGCAGTCGGAGTCTCCCTCAAGCTAAATTTTCTCCCAGCTTGTTGTTCCGATGTTTGATGCCCGCCGATCCCGCGCTGAGCGCCGAGCCACCCGTGTCGCACAGACGGCCCCTATGGGCCCTGCCGGTGCATGCAAGTCGCCCTCGGCTATGGAGAATGCCGCCACGGGCCCCGATGCCCACGAGAAAAAGGACTCCTCCCAGTCGGTCACCGCACAGCGCGACGGCCGCACCGCCACTCCGTTGATCGTCCCAGCTTCCGGGTCGTCCTCCCATATTCAGCCCGGTCTGGTGCGCGGCCAGGACACGCTCGCCATGGCTAGCGAGCTGGTTCACTATCACCTCGCCCCTGACCGCTTCGACGACTGGCTTTGGCACATCCTGGAGCTCATCAACGCTGCTGGCAACGCTTCGGTACCCTCCTACTCGCTTTGACCCCAACCATGATGTGGTGCACGACACGCAGCCTCCACCTCCGCAACGTGACGTGGACCCCGAGCCGAGGCGGGAAGCACGCCCCCACGACCGGCCTCGCGAACCACGGTGAAGGTTGCGGGATGAGATAAGCTGCCAGGTAGTTCCCCGGCCGTGCGTCGACGCGCGTGCATTCCCCATGCCGTCGACCCAACGTCGTGACCAGGTACAACTCTAGGAGGCTCCATAGGAGCGTCAAGACCAGGACCCTCCCACGCACGTAGTACCCGTCGAGCCGGTGGGGTGGCTCACCATCACCGCGTGGCCTTGCAAGTTCAAGCGTTACCTGCCCCCACACTACAATGGCACCCCAGATCCAGCTGAGTTCCCATAGCTCTAGTCCCTGAGCATCTGGCGGCCAGAGGAGACAACAAGGTCATGGCGCGCTGGTTCCCCATGGTGCTCAAGGGCGACGCTCTCTCCTGGATCTTCAACCTCCTGGAGGCATGTATCACCTCCAAGGACGGCCTGCGCAAACGCTTCATCGCCAACTTCCAAGGCACCCGCGACCGCGCGCCCACTATGAACGACCTGCGGCTAATCAAGAAGCAGGAGGGGGAGACCCTGGACAAGTTTATACAATGCTTCACGACCACACGCCTCAAGATCCTGAGGGCTTTGGACAAAGCCATCATCTCAGCATTCACCTATGGAGTCACAGACCTCAAGATGAAGGAGGAGCTCTCCATGAATGATGACTTGTGCTCCGCCCTGGAGATGTTCAATTTGGCGAACAAGTGCTCCGAGGCAGAGGAGGGCCGCCTGTCGCTCCTCGGGCCTCCGGTAGCGGAGCCCGAAGAAAAGAAGACCAAGGCCAAGGAGACAAAGTGTAAGGCTCCAGTAGTTCTTGCGGCCGAACCTGAGGCAAAGCGCAGCCAGGGTGAGGAAAACCCCCGAGGGTGAAGACCCACCTGCATCTTCCATGGCACCAACAACCATGACACTGACGATTGCTAGGAACTCAGGCTGATCCACGCCGAGCACATCTGCATGCACCCTGAACGAGCTGAACGAGGCTTCGGACGTGGCGGTGGCCGTGGTGGAGGCGGCTAGGACAACCGGGAACCTCGTCAAGGGTGGCGCGATCAACCCCAATAGGACCGCTGGCACGACCAGGCTCGAGACAACTGCTGGCGCGACCAGCCTCGTTTAGGCCTCCACTACCTCTGCCACCTAGAAGGAAAGAGGAGGACAGGTAGGATGATGGGGCTGGGGTCTTTCGGGGCGTCAAGGCGGTGGCTTGTATCCTGGGCGGTGCCCAGGCCCCAGCATCAAACCGTGCCTTTTCAAGCAGTTCGCACGCGAGGTGAATGCGGCTCTCCCGAAGCCCGAAGCAATGCGCCCCCTCAAGTGGTCCCAGACCTCCATCACCTTCGACTCAAGAGATCATCTTAGGTGCTCGGCCATGGATGGCAAGCTGCCCATGCTTTGCACTCCAACCATCAGTAACGTCCTCGTCACCAGGACCCTCGTCCATAGTGGATCGGGGCTCAACGTCCTCTCCATTGATATCTTCGAGACACTCCAGGTACCATACGAACAACTTATGCCGACGAAGCCATTCTCAGGGGTCACAGACGGATCCACCATACTCATCGGGAAGGTGTGTCTGCCTGTCACCTTCAGTGGGCACGAGAACTACCACACCGAGATCATCGTTTTCGACGTAGCACACATCCACCTTCCGTACAACGTGATCCTCGGGTACATGGCCCTCGCCAATTTCATGGCGGCAACCCACCACAGCTACAACGTCCTCAAGATGCCAGGGAGTGGTGGCATCATCACCATTGCTTGCGACGAAAAGGATGTTGTTTGCACCCTCGAGCGTGCTTACCACGCCACAGTGGCTGAACGCTTGGACGATGAGGAGGACGCCTTGCCCTGTGAGGACCCGCACAAGAAGAAGAAGCAGCTCACTTCCACGGGGCATCCGGGGGCCTTGAGCTCTATGCCTAGGGATGGGGCCCCACCCCCCATCGCATAGGAAGGCGCGCTCGGTGCCACTCTTGGGTCGGCCCTAGGGGCTCCCACCTAGGGAGCTTTAGGCTTGGCTAGTGAGACAAGAGAGGCGCTTGAGCACAACCTGAAGACACGGTCTGACACACGTCGGCCCGAGCTGGGAGCACGACACGAGGCACCGAGCTCGCAAGAGTCCGTCATCAGAGCGATCCACGAGCTTCGAGAAGCACTAGCCGTGCAAGGCAGGGGCTGCCCAGTACCACCAATCGCAGCCACTGTCATCGGCATGGTCGACCGGCTGCGAGTCTGCGTCAATGCGCTTGCGATTAACAATGCTGTGGCCTAGGGCCCCTTCTGGCCAGCGCGTGCCAATCATGGATGGGTCAACCCGAACGCCTACGTCTGCATGCCCTTCGGGTTGGTGAATGCAGGCATCACGTTCCAGCGCCTTACCGAGCCATGCTCATGCCTTGCCTGGTGAGGCACGAGGAGGAGTTGGAGAAGATGGTCGGACCATGCGAAGGTTCCATGCCTCGGGAGATAATGGACCCATGAAGGTCATGCTTGTGGGGGCGAGAGATCACACTATGACGGCAGCTTTGGCTCTTCAGCGGCATGGCCGCCAGGTGACGTTTTTGTTGGCTGTTGTCAGGTAATATTTTGGTTTACTCTGTTTGAGGGCGCCCACCGGGCCACGTTATCCTCAGGTGATCAGGGCACACCTCTGTAGTCGCCTCGTTTATGCGTATTTCAATAGTTTCTCATGTATCTGGTATGTTTTCTAACATTATGCCTTGCTTGCATGGCTCCTTGCCGACATGAATGCGCTGCACCACCCTCTCTGCGTTGGTCTTTTGCAAGGGGTAGTGCTCTACGACCCTTCTGGGGGCACCCCAGAACTGGGATGCAAGGCCATGCCGCCGTAGGGACTTGCATCTTTCGGCGGTCGACCCCCGCTTGGGGCTCTGGCCACTGCGTGGTGCCTCAGCACGGAGTTTCGAGAGGCCCCATAGCCTCCTGAGGCAGCAGCGAACAGGGTGGAATGGGGGTCACTCGGGCATTAAAGGGGGCTCCTGAGCATCGCGCCTCAGGAGCCTTACTGGTCACATAGCCACTCACCCCTTTGGTGTCGTCCCTGATTTCTGGTCGGCATCAAGGGTGGTGGGGCCTCAACTCGCAGTTGCGTCCTTGGTTTCTAGTCGTATACTTCAGCGGTAGGGAAATGTGCGGGACTGGAACCTGCAGACCCAGGTTCACTTGAACATCAAAGCGGGCTCCTCAGGAGCCTTACTGGTCATAATGCCACTCGACCCCTGATGTCGTCCTTGGTTTCCGGACGGCATCAGGAGTGTCGGGGCCTCGCCCCGTGAAGTGCGTCCTTGATTTCTGGTCATACCTAATGGCGGTGGGGAAATGTGCAGGACCGGGACCTGCAGACGTAAAGTGAAAAAGGACTCCCAACCTACCTCACTCAAGAAGAAGTCAGCAGGGCTTTGGACGGCCCCATCTATAAGAAGACTCAGGCGCAAACCACCTTTGAGGTAGGGACCTCGCGAGGCCAAAGCGCCCTCATGAGCTCCCAGATACACCTCCCAGTTCTGCCGTGTCAGCCACGCATACGAACTCTATGGGTTGTACATGCCTGGGGGCCCCGAGGATGTGAAGGGGTCCCTTCCCACGCAATGTGGCAGCCACAGCCCAGCGCTGGCGGAGAGGTCAACACGTTCCACCAATGACTATGCCCACACAATGTGGAAGCCAGAGCCCCGTGCTGGCGGTCAACACGGTTCACCAATGACTATGCCCACGCAATGTGGAAGCCACAGCTCTGTGCTGGCAGTCAACACGGTCCACCAATGATTATGCCCACGCAATGTGTAAGCCACAGCTCCGTGCTGGCGGTCAACATAGCCCTCCAATGGATATGCCGACGCAATGTGGAATCCCCACGCCCCGCGTGGGGGGATAAATAACTGAGGGCGCCCCCAGCAGCTGTATTCAACCTCGGGCAGGTCCCTAGCAGCCCACTTCTCGCTGCGTCCCCCGAGGATGCACGTGGGAGGGGCTGCATGGGGGCTGCTAACAGGCCAAGCCTGGTACACGCCACCTTCCTAGGTCTGCTCAACCTGGTCTTCACGCACCCACCTCCGGAAAAGCTGGCGAGGAAAGGTATGGGAGCCGCTCGTATGTCAAGGGGGACTCCTGAGCATCACGACTCAAGAGCCTAACTGGACCCATAGCCCCTCACACCTTGTACTGTCCTTGGTGATCCGGTCGGCCCAACGGCGGTTGAGGTATGCACGGGCTGGGCCCTACTGACGTAGAGCTCGAAGCGCTCAAAACTGCTCAAAACCCTTAAGGAGGACGTTGGGGCTCATACGTCAAGGGGGACTCCTGAGCATCGCGACTTAGGAGCCTAACTGGACCCGTAGCCCCTCACCCATTGGACCATCCTTGGTAATCCGGTCGGCCCACGGCGGTTGAGGTTTGCCTGGGCCGGGCCCCGCTGACGCAAAGCGCTAAAGGTGTTCGAAAGTTTCAAGTTAACCCGATCTCCATCGTGTCCCCTTCATGAGGGGTGCTCTCACGTCAAGGGGGACTCCTGAGCATCGCAACTCAAGAACCTAACTGGACCCATAGCCCCTCACCCCTTGCACCGTCCCTGGTGATCCGGTCGGCCCAACGACAACTAGGGTATGCACGGGTCGGGCCCTACCGACGCAGAGCTTCATAGCAAACAAGAAGGAAACAAAGCGAAGAGGGCAACCACACAGTCAAACAGTTATTACAAGCATTAAAAGTCTTCGCGAACACAAACAAGTTTAACGCCTCTGTGAGGCATGATGTGCATTGCAGGAAAGGAGCAGGGAAGAGGAGTCAGGAGGAACCGCCGCCACCACTCGTCCTGTCCTTGAGGGGCTCATCGTCGACATTGCTGGCGTCGTCTTCCTTGCCGCCAACCCCAGCAGCGTCCAAAGGAGGAGAAACCGTGACGGAGGTGAACCTCTTCACCAGCGTCTCCATGGCGCCCTTCACCACCGCTGCAGCGTTGACGCGGACCTCAGGGGCGACCGGGCGAATCACGGAGTCGAAGTCAAACCCCTGCTCATGAAGATGAAGATGGTTGAAGATGCATGTCGCGGCCTCAAAAAAGAGGTCGCGACACTCACTCTCCAGAACCCTCTCCACCTTGACAATGGCGCCCTCCAGCGCCTCAACGAGCTCCGCGGTGAGCACCACGAAGCCGCTCTCCTGAGCTGCCAAGGGCTCCGCGAACCCATCCTGGCAAAGGGCATGGAGCACTCGGCGAAGCTTGATCTCGATGGCAGGGGAGGTGCTCAGATTCGTGACCTTTTTCTCCTCGGCCGCGGCAAGAATTTTCTCCCTGGTGTCAAGAAGGGCCTTCTTAGAAGAAATTTCCTCCCTCTCCGCATCTAGGCGCACCCGCTCCGCGTCCTGGCGGATCACCACCTGGGACAGCTCAAAGTCACGAGCGGCAAGCTTGGCCTCATGGGCCTTGAGGTCTTCCTCCCGCTAATGAAGCTGCCCCGCAAGCTTGGCTTGCTCTTCATGGAAGGCCTTCAAATGGGCTTCCGCCTCTTCGCAACGCTTGGGAGCAGATGTCGCCTCAATTAGCGCCTCTGCGCATGCAGCCCGGGCGGTCGCGGCTCCCTTCTCGCTCTTTGCTGTGGCAGCCTCAGCCTGACCCCAAGCCGCCACAATGGAGGCGATGTCTTGGAGCCACCCTGAGAGGAGCTCTGGGTGCCCACTCGTGGGGCGATCGTCGACACCCTTGAGGACACCACATACCTGATCCGGAGCAGCAAAGGGCCCATCCAGGACACCATGGCCACGCGCTGGAGGCATCAAGGGCCCCTCTGGAGGAGTCTCCTGCGTGATCGCAGGGGGCGGCCCCGGTCAGGCAGCGACGTAGGGAGCAGGAGGCACTGGAGGCCGCTCAATTATCACTAACATAGACGAATCGGCGAGCGGCTAGCTCTTAGGGGCTGGCCCTCCAGACATCGGCGTCATTGCACCCTCGAGGGCAGGAGCGACCATGCTTGTGGGCATTGGGGGCTCAATGGGCTTCGCGATGACAACCAGGGAGGCTGCCTCACGAGCCCCTCACCTTCAACAACAGGCGACGATGTGTCGGCGGGGGCAGGCGGCGCATCGGAAGTCGCCTTCGTCTTAACGCCCGCCTTCTTCCTCCTCATGCATAGCAGCATCCCTGGTCACAAAGCAAAGGAAGGGCATCAATGCACAAGCCATAGGTATGCGAGCCTAACCAAGCCGGATCACTTACTCATCTACGGCGATCCACTTCCTCTTCACCGGTGCCCACAGCGCCGAGGAACGTCTGCCCCTGGGCGCCTTCCTCTTCTGGCCGGTGCGAGGGACCGGGGATGATGAACCAATGACTGGAGATGGACACTCGGCGACGGCGACGGTGGCCTTCACCTTCGAATGGGCATTGCCCATGACCTCGGCCCAGTCCGAGGTGAGAGCCGAAGAAACGGGCGGTGAAGGGCGCACAGAGGACGGCATCCCCCAAGTTCTTGGAGGTCGGCCCCCCCAGGAAAGTGGCATCCTGAGACCGTGTCTCCTCTCGAGGGAGGAATCCCCATTGGTTGGAGCGCAGGATCTCTGCGACGAGAGCTTCCTAGTTCTTGTAGTGTACAAGGGGAGGCCGTCTCAGGGAAGCTTGTCAGGCTCACCACAAGTCAGGAGGTGGAGAAGCTCGCGCAAGACGTCGAGGGAAGGAGATGGGACCTTAATCCTCATTGGGTCACGGGGACCCACGAAGGTCCACATCCGACGGGAGTGGCGCTGATGGGGAGCAATTCGCCGGCGTATAAACTCCTGTACCACCATCGCCATAGTCATGCCCACCTGCTTCAACCTCGCTAGCCTGGCTAGGACCTGTGCGATCCTCGGATCGGTAAGCTCCTCATGTCCCCACCCACGACTCGCCACTATGGGGCTAGCGGGAGTTCGTACCAAGTTTCGGCCCCGGCGGCGTTGACATACACCCATTGCCATCGGAACCCATCTGCCTCTGAGGAGAGTCCGGCATCGAGGGCCACTTGGGCGGATGCGTCTGCTGTCCTCAAGGACACACACCCAGAACGTTGTACCCCCGAAGCCAACTCAAGGGAGAATAGGTTGTGCAACAAGGACACGGAGGGGAAGACACCAATAAAGGCCTCGCATAGGGACGCGAAGGCCGAAAGGAGGACGAGGGATCCAGGGTCAAGGTGAAGCACGTGGATCTGGTAATGCAAGAGCACAACGGAAAGGTAGCTTGAGAATTGCGGTAGTACGCCCGGTAGAAGGGCAGGGATATGAAGGGGGACGGCGGTGGCCACCAACTCTCCCCGAGGCTGCGAACCCGGCCAGATCTTGGTGCCCCCCTACTCATTGGAGTCGTCAGCGACCACCAGCTAAACCTTCTCCAACCCCTCTAAGTTCACCACCGACGACTGGCCCAGCATGGGCTTAAGCGCCGGTGCGGTCGTCGGTCCCCTCAAGCCTTCACCTTCCTTCTTCTTTGGAGATATGACAGAAAAAGGGGGAAGGGGGAGGGCAGGCAAGGCGACGCGCACACGGGGGCTAAACGGAAGGGGCGAGAGCCACGCAAGGAGGGAGAACAGACGGCGGAATCGACGGGATATGAGGGCGGTTTGGTAGTGAATGCCAAATTACACGACAAACCTGGCAATGGTCAGCCCGGTGCAGAGGAGAAGGGGTGGCGTTTCCTTGAGTTGCCGCATGAGAAGCCTGGCCCGCAGGTGTCTGGGCCCGTGGCGCTTCGAGCCGACCACCAGGCTTCGCCCAGAAGCCAGCTCGAGCGCGCCTTGGGCCCAGGGGCTACTGTCGGTGTTCTGGGAATGGGGGTACCCAGACCTGCCTGCCTGCGGGCCAGGGTATGGCCCACTTCATCGACCAAACACGGCCAGGCATGGCCTCACTGAAGACAAGGCCCTCTCGAGGGCCCTAGACTTGTGACGAGGAACGGTGAGAGGACCAGCAAAGGATGGGCCTCCTCAGGCCCCCTCCAGAGCGGCAGGGATCTCCATGCAAGGCCCGGCCTCAGGAGTCAAGGGTGACATAATGAAGGATAGGCGGGCCCCAGCGCGCTAGACGGCGTAGTTTCCCCTTCAGTGCAAAGGGAGAAAGGATGTACGCGGGTTCCCAAAGCACCCACCCCAAAGGTTTCCATTCCGGTGCAACAAGACTACAACCACCCGTCCAACAGGGCGGATGTCATCGCTGAGCCAATCCCTATGTCGTCGAGAGCTACTTTGCAGGCAAAGACCGACTTTGGGCAGGGCAGGCACGTAATCCTGCCCCCCATCAAATTTGGCCGTTGTGGGATCCCTTCCCGCCATTTGCGATAAGGGAAGAGGACCCGGGTCGCCGCTATATATAGAGGGTAGGCTACACCGTAGAGAGGAATCCGAATTGATTCCACTACTCACCCATCACCAAGCCACAGTGGGCCTCAAACACCTCGAAGGGAGCCCTCGTGAGGCTATAAAACATTGTACCAGTTCATCCCCACCACCTCCTTCAGAGGCAATCCAGCAAAGCGGGAGTAGGGTATTACGCTTTGAAGCGGGCCGAACCTGGGTCAACTGTCTTGTTCATCCTCTCCCTCGTCATCGTGTGAGTTTGTTACTATGTTCATCGAGTAGGGAGTTAGGTTGGGCGAGGATGCAAGGGATCTTCGCACATGCCCCTATGTTCGCATCTTAAGGGTTTTGTGGAGCCCGAAATATGACAAAGTGTTGATGGTGCAGAACTCGGCTAAGTTCAGGAAGAGTTGGTCCAATAAAAGGGTAAGGCAAAGGGTACGGAGAAGGTTGTCTCTGCCGCTGAGACGAAGTACGGACCGAACTCAAAGACCATTTGCTTTCATTGCAAGGAAGCTGGTCACTAGAAGAGGAACTATGGCAAGTGGCTTGCTGAGCATGGCAAGAAATCCAGAGATGCTTCTTCAGGCAAAGGTACATTTGTTACATATGTTATAGACATTTACGTTGCTAACATACCTAGTAGCCCTTGGGAATTTGATATCGGATCGGTTGTTCATATTTACAACTCGATGCAGGGGCTAGTAAGAAATAGGCATGCGGCACAAGGGGAGATTGACATCAGAGTTAGCAACAAAGCAAGAGATGCTGCGTCGGAGGTCGGCATGATGCAACTCAAGCTTCCTTCTGGATTTATTTTGGAATTGAATAATTGTTATTACATTCCCGCACTTAGTCGGAACATTATTTCTTCCTCATGCTTGATGAGTCAAGGTTATGAATTCAATATAAAGGACAATGGTTGTTCATTTTATTTGGATGGAATGTTCCATGGTTATGCACCCATAGAAGATGGGCTATTTATTTTAAATCTAGAAATGGAACCAGTCTATAACGTGAATGTCAAGAGGCATAAGCCTAATGAGATAAATCTGACATACTTCTAGGATTCCGGCTTGGACACATTAGTCTGAAATGCATGAAGGAGCTCCATGATGATGGACTCCTAACTTTGCCCAACTTCAGGTCATTCGAGACATGCGAATCATGCTTGCTAGGCAAGATGACTAAGTCTCATTTTGCAAAAAGTTGTGAGAGGACGTCTGATCTATTGGAGCTGATACACATTGATGTGTGTGGTCCAATGAGCACAACGGCCAGAGGTGGCTATCAGCACTTCATGACTTTTACCGACGACTCGAGTAGATATAGGTATATCTATTTGATGAGGCACAAGTCAAAAACTTTTGAAAAGTTCAAAGAGTTTTGGAATGAGGTTGAAAATGAGCTCGGCAAGACGATTAAACATCTACGATGATATCATGGAGGTGAGTACATGAGCCAGGAGTTTGATAATCATCTGAAAAGTCAAGGTATAATACCTCAGCTCACACCTCCGGGTTCGCTCTAGAGAAAAGATGTGTCAGAATGGAGAAATCGAACCTTCTTAGACATGGTCCAGTCGATGATGACCAAATCGGATTTACCCTTGTCATTCTCGGGATACACTCTAGAAACTGCAGCTTTCACACTTAATACGGTACCATCAAAATTCTTAGACAAGACACCACATGAGATGTGGACTGGGAAGAGTCCTAGTTTGTCTTTTCAAAATATTTGGGGTTGTGAAGCATTTGTCGAGCGACTCATGTTGGACAAGCTGAGACCCAAGTCAGATAAATGAATATTCATGGGATATCCGAGGGAAACCTTGGGATATAGCTTCTACAACCGAGAAGAGAACAAAGTGTTTGTTGCTCGGAACGGGCTTTCTCCTAGAGAAATACTTCCTCAGTCGGGATGCCAGTGGGAGAACGGGTGCGACTCGAAAAAATTCGAGAGCCACTCAGGGACAACTCGGTTGGTGATGAAATCATGCCAGACCTGGTCAGAGAACCCGTAATGGAGTCGGCACCAGAGCCATGGAGATCGGAAAGATTGCGTAGAGTGTGCAATGTTTTGTTGCTAGAAAGCGACGTGACGGCCACGTATGCGAAAGGGATGGTGAGCACAGATTCCGAGGCATGGCTAGAGGCCATGAGATCCGAGTTAAAGTGCATGTATGACAATCAAGTCTGGGACTTGTTTGATCCGCCACCTGGCGTAGTTGCCATTGGTTGCAAATGGGTCTTTAAGAAGAAAACCGATGTGGATGGAAATGTTCAAATCCACAAAGCTCGGCTTGTTGCTAAAGGTTATGGACAAGTTCGAGGAATTGACTACGACAAGACCTACTCACCGGTAGCGATGCTAAAGTCGGTGAGGATCATACGAGCTATAGCTGCATATTTTGATTATGAGATATGGCAGATAGATGTCAAAACGGCTTTCCTTCATGGAAATTTAAAAGAGGACATATACATGATACACCCGAAGGTTTTGTTGATCCAACTAACGCTGGTAAAATATGCAAGCTCAAGATATCCATTTATGGATTAAAACAAGCAGCTCGGAGTTGGAACATCCATTTTGATCAAGTCATCGTTGACCTTGATTTCATCAAGAACGAAGAGGACTATTGTTTATACAATAAGTCTAGTGGGATCTTGGTAGTATTTTTGATCTTGTATGTGGATGACATACTGTTGATCAGAAATGATGTTTCAATGCTGAACTCAGTCAAGGAATCATTGAATGGCAAGTTTTCGATGAAAGACCTTGGAGAGGCAGTGTGCATTTTAGGCATGAAGATCTATAGAGATAGATCAAGGAGGCTGTTTGGCTTAAGCCAGAGCACGTACATAGAAAAAATGTTGAAGAGGTTCAACATGAGTGAGGCCAAGAAAGGGTTCTTGCCCATCTCACGTGGTATAAGGCTATGCATAACTCGGAGTCCTACGACTTCTAATGAGGAAAACCAGATGAGTGGGATTCCATATGCCTCGACAGTTGGATCCATCATGTATGCCATGCTATGTACACAGCCCGATGTTGCCTATGCAATAAGCTTAATAAGCAGATACCAGGCCGACCCAAGTGAGAGTCACTGGGCTGCGGTGAAAACTATCTTGAGGTACCTAAAAAGGACTAAAGAGATGTTCCTAGTTTATGGAGGTGAGGAGGAGCTCTGCATAAAGGGTTACGCTGATGATACTTTCCAAACCGACAGGGATGATTGTCGATCGCAAACTGGATTCGTGTATGTCATGAATGGAGGATATACTCTGGGCCCCTCGGGTGATCCGACCTAGATAAGCATGACCATGCGATGAGGATTATGAGATATTCTGAAGTGTTGGTTGGATTCACCGGAACGAGAAAGAGGCCATGATGCAACAAGGATGACCATGTCACCTTGTGCATGACAACATATATCATGTGGCGAAGGGAATAGAAATGTGAAGTACAGGTTCACCTAACCAACTTCATCAGACACTTGGAGTCGGCAAGCCTTGCTAGTGGCCGATACCGACTGGTCGAGCCGGATGTGATCTGACTCGCGACCAAGTGAACGAGAACCTAAGGGGTCGCGCGCTTAAGGTAAGGAACACACGGGCTTTAGGATCCGTGCGAGGCCCAAGAGTTGAGCCCGCGTCGGATGCCTATATATAGTGGAGGTGTGGCACACCCATTCGGTTGATCGCTTCGGCGACGTCATTAGGGCTTTAAATGTGTTGCAACTAGCCACCTCAACTCAACATGACGACTGTGTGATCGGACCTAGCAGTCCGCCGCATGGTGTTCCTCCTGCACGCGCGGATACCATTAGAGGCGGTGCACCTGCGTTGCTCTGGCGAACCTGTATGTGGGATTCGGCGACCGGCGGTTCGAGGGAGACCAGATCGACTATTCGTGGGAAATTGAACGAGGAGGAGACACACCACACGAATGCGCTACCCCAACTCTACTTCTGCTGCATGGCACTGCGCGTCTAGTGGTAACGATTTGCGATCCATCTCCATAGCATGCTCTTGGTTGTTCTGCGCATAGGAAATTTTCTATTTGCATGCGGTGCACCTACAGTAGAACCCAATAGTTTCTTATTAGAAAGGAAATATTTTTTAGAAAAGTAATAAAGCATACCCTTTGGACTACGCATACAACCAAGAACCAGAGAAAGAAACCATTCATCGGCCTCACCTTTGTGCGAGAAAGGAAAAAATATTAAGGTTATAATTGTAGTGTATCTTTTCATCATTGGTAAACAAGGTAGGAATATCATTTAGTTTCATAAGATGCTCGACAACAGTTTCATTTTCATAACCATGCAAAGGATCGGACTCTACTATCGGAATCGACTCAAGGTCTATAGAGAATTCATAGTTCTTATCGGTAACAAATATAGGATAAGTCACAAATTTAGGATCATGTTTGATTTTCTCCATCATAGATTTTTCTTTCAGTTTGCATAGTAGTTTCTTCAAATCATCTCTATTTTCAAAAGCAAGGAAGTCCCTAGCTACTTAACCATCCACAACATAACCTTTAGGTACATAAGGCAATTTTGCGCGGAGCATCCCATGATCACCTCCATGGACCCATCACCAACACCTTAAGCTATGAAATGACCCACGACGAGAGACCGTGCACGTGCCATTGCAAATGAGGTGACATCTCTCCTATATGATTCTCCGTTTGATATTCATGGAACATGGATGCTACCTCAAGCGAAGACTCTTTACATGATCAGGTACAATGGAGATGGCCTAGAAGATACTCTGAGTGAAGGACAAACCCCCACAGAGAAGTACACGGAGAAGGATGGACACGACCAACAAAAGAAGGCAAGTCCACCCTCCAGGCCACGAACATCCGGGAAAGGCCCGAGACATCCGAGACCTGGAGACTCCACCAGCACCAAGGCCAGGCTACACACGTCGGACATCCGGCCTCAGCCTGGGCATCTGGCTGCACCCGAAAATCTGGCCCCTGGCCCCGGAAATCCGACACATAGGGTCCAGAACAGCGCGGACACGTGCTCCCCAAGTCCCGGACATCTGATCGAGCCCCGGACATCCGGCGACCCCTCAATGCCGAATATCCGGCCCACAGCCCCAGATATCTCGCACCTACGCACCCAAACTAAGCAACGCCCGTGCCATCTTACCGGACATCCGACCCCTGGCCCGGACATCCGACCCACCCTTGAAGCCCCGAACATCCGACGCCATTACAGGCATACGCGGGCTGGAGGCCCATGTACCCTCTCTCTCACCCCTTTTCCACTAGCACTATATAAAGGACCCCTCCCCCTCTATCTAGGGTTAGCTTATGTTTAGCGAAGACCATTGTTGAGCATATCTCCATCTACTTCCTTCCCTCATAGGGTGAGACACCTCTACGGGGGAAGATCCGACGCGGATGCCAAGGCCCCTCTAAGGGAAGATCCCCTCGTGGATATCAAGGCCCATCTCTCCGGAGTGGTCAGGCTGCTGATACTTGTATCCGTTCGTTGATATCGAACCTTGTATCTCGTGATTCGTTGGATCTAGTGGATGTGTGATTTGAGGATCATCTTTGAGTGTTTGTTTGCCTCTTGATTTTCCTACTTTTTTTGAACGAAAGGGGTTGCCCCTGCTCCATTTTTATTAATGAAGCAACAAAGGTTCAGCAGGTTTTAGAACAAGCAGCAAAGGCTGACCAACAACAAACTACAAGTCTTAGATATTACACCCAAAGTTCAATTGGGCGCCATCATCGGCAGGAGCAGATCACTCCCCAGTCACCTCCAAGCAATCCTGAGAAGCTCTCCCTAGTGTTTTTCCAGCAGGAGCACACATCGACGGAGGAGCACCGATAGTGTGTCGTCGCAAAGCACACTCCGCTAGAGAAGGAAGCCTCTTAGACGAGTAAACACGCAGCCCATGCCCATCCAAGATCTTCCCTGAAAGCAAAAATCATTTCTGAGAGTCCATACACTCCACAAGGAGGCCACCACAGTCATGTTTAAGACTTTTTTGGTTTTGTGCATCTGCCAAATAGCAACAACATCATCTATATGGCTAGGAGCATGTATATCAAAACATTTGGCAATGAAATTCCAAACATGTTTAGCCACAATACAGTCTATAAACAAGTGTTGCACTGATTCATTATCTGAACAGAAAAGACAGGACATATCATCCACCTTTCTTCTCTTATTTAGGTTATCTCTAGTGAGAATCTTGTTATATGCCAATAGCCACAAAAAGATATGCAATCATTGAGGGCAGAGGATATTCCAAAGCCTATCCCCAACTTTACTCACCCCCCCCAAAGTTGATATTCTTGTAAACGGACTTTATAGTGTATTTCCCATTACCTTCCAATGTCCAAATAGGACTATCTAGGTTACTAGAAAGATGGCATTGTTTGAGACAGCAGATTAGGGCATGCCACATCTCCAGCCCCACTTCATGTACATTCCTCCTAAAGGATAGTTTCAATTCTTCACCGTCCCATACCTAGGAAACACTGCAGTCCTGCTAGTTGCAAATGGAGAAGAGTCTCCAAAATTGTACTTTAAGGGAACAATCCCCCACCCAAATGTCATGCCAAAAGCTAATTTTGCAACCATCTCCTAACTTCCATTTATAAAAGACTTTAGCATCCAACATGGCCTAAATAACTCCCTTCCAAAAAGGAGAGCCCACATTACTTTTAGACCATAACACATTTGGCTTGCTGGTATTATACTTGTAGTCCAGCAACTTCTTCTATTCTCTATTATCTGTATCAAAATATCTCTTACCCCAAGAAGCCAGCAAGGCCATATTAAAATCTCTCAAGTTAGGTATCCCCATCCCCCCTGAGCTTTTTGTTCTAGATATTAGGCCCCAATTAGCCAAGTGATATTTATGATCATCTCCCATGTTACCCTAGAAAAACTGCGCCATCTAGGAGTTAATGGCATCAATAGCCCACTTAGGAAACTTGATAATAGCCATCAGGTAAGCAGGAATACTAACAATGCAAGCACATAACATAATTAGTTTCCCTTTATAGGATAAGTTTCTACCCAGCCACCCAGCAATGCCTCTAATGATCCTATCGATGATAGGCTGTAAATCTTCCCTTCTGAGCTTGTCAAAGTGCAAAGTCACCCCCAAGTATTTAATAGGGAAGGATTCTATTTGACAACAAAAGATTTGAGGAAATGTTTTGGTAATCTCCTCTTCCATCTTGATGGTTACTAGGTCACTTTTGTGGAAATTAATTCTCATCCCAGAGAGGTTTTCAAAATAGGACATGATCCATTTAATATTCCTAGCCTTCTCAACAGAATTTTCCAGAAAGAGGAGAGTGTCATCAGCATATTGCATGCTGACCACACCACCCTAGATCGCATTAGGCAAAAGCCTAGCTATCAGGTTGCACCTCTCAGCTATACTTAACATCTTAGTGAACACATCAGCAACTAAGTTGAAGAGCAAAGGAGACGAAGGATCCCCTTGTTTCAGACCTTTTTTACTAATAAAATATGGCCCATTAGTGTCATTGATCCTAACACAAGAAGAACCCTGCAGTAAAGTACTTCTAATCTAGTTAATCCATTTGCAGCCAAAGCCTTGAGAAGCCAGCATTTCAAAAAGAAAATCCCAACTGACTCTGTCATAGGCTTTTTCATAGTCAAGCTTAAGAATCAAACCTTCTATACCAGATTTCTTGACCTCATGGATAACTTCATGCGCCATCACAACACTTTCCAAGATAAATCTACCCTTAATAAACGCCTTTTGGTTAGGGGAAATTAGCCTATCTCCAATAGGGGCACATCTATTGTTCATAGCCTTAGATAAGATCTTAACCCCATAGTTACTAAGGCTAATAGGTCTAAACTTTTTCATATCTCTGGCATTAGGTTCTTTAGGGATAAGCACAATAAGGGCAAAGTGGAGCCTATAAAGGTCTAGTTCCCCTCTCTCAAAGTCTCTCACTAGGACCATAGAGTCCCTCTTAATCACCTCCTAGAAAGTTTGATAAAAAAAGGAAGGATAGGCCATCAGGGCCAGGAGCTCCATGAGCGTAGGAGTCAAATATAGCTTTTTTGATTTCATCCTCAGTAAAATCTTTCTAAAGCATTTCAGTTTCCTCCGGGGTAACCATTTCATCATCATTCCAAAAGGAATCACCCGACCGAATATTATGCCTTTCCTCAAACCTAAATAGGTTCTTATAAAAGGTCGTGGCAACATCTAACATGTCTGATGTGTTAGTAACAGGTCCATCAGGGCCATCCAACACCATAAGATGATTCTTATTGTGTCTATGGTTGGCAAGAGAGTGGAAATAAGCATTGTTCTTATCCCCATCCAAGATCTTACAATCTCTGGACCTTTGCCATGCAGCAGTTTCTTCTTTTTTCCAAATATCATCCAACTCTTTCTTAATCACATCCATCCTGTTTTTTTCTACATCACTAAGCATGTTTTTCTTAGAAAAGACATCCAAAATATCAAACTCTAGGATTAGATCTCTCTTTTTTTTCATAGAAGCTTCAAGGTTGATGCTCCACCCTTTGAATTTCTTACGAAGGAGTCTAGTTTTAAATTGCCAGACCTCAACCGCAGAAGAGTTTGTGGCGGGGGTATCCCAAACACTTTGAACTAAGGTTGTAAAATCAGGGTGGTCAAGCCACCATTTCTCAAATTTGAACATCTTTGGGGAGGTAACCCTCCCGGCACCAGTGTCAATAATTAGAGGGGTATGATCACTACCCACTCTAGGCAAAGCATTGACAGCAGGAAGGGGGAAATGAGAATCCCAGTTAGTAGAAGCAAAGACCCTATCAATGGTAGCAAAGATGGGATTACTCTAGTTATTACTCCACGTATAACTACGATTGGCAATAACCAACTCCAACAAGGCCCACTTGTTGATCCAATCATTAAAAAGGTACGCAAATTGGGTATTGATAACCCCATTATTTTTATCTAGATTAGATCGAACAAGGTTAAAATCACCCCCAAGTAGAACTGGAAAAGACACTAATTCCAACACCTCATGTAATTCAGTAATAAAATCAGTCTTAAACTCATTATAAGCCCATACACTACCACCAACTACCATATAAAGCTGTCACAATTGTTCTTGATGGTAGCAATAACACAGAAGGATTTGTCTACAAATTCCATCACTTCAAACAGGTCAGAGTTAAGACCCAAAAGGATTTTCCTACCTTTTCCCCTCCAAGTGTGAAAGAACCGGGACTCACGGGTGTGCCCTGTATCATATTGGTATCTTGAGCCATGTTGATTCAGACCTTGGAGTCTCTCCCTCCACTTTCTAGCCAATTTTTGCTTTGATTTGACATAATTTCGAAAATCCCCACAAAAATAGCCATACCAAATTTTCTTGGATTTGTTGGATTTGAGGAGATTTTGTTGATTTGGATCCGTGGATTTCCTAGTGGGCAAGTGGATATACATTTTCACCATCATTTCATCGATTTTCCCTGCCAAATCGCCCCAATTTTGCCGAAAAAATTCGTGTTCGTCCTCTAGTTCATAGGGATTTCTAAGATCCAATAGGGATCAGGCATGCCGGACATTCGGTCTGGATCGTGGACATCTAGGCCCCCGGACATCCGGCGCAATGGCCCGGACATCCAACCCCTGGTAGCCAGCAAAGCTGTCTTGGCTCATCTTTGGGCAGATTTTTGTCGTTTCCACCATCTCTTCCGCAATCCTTCCGCCATTTCTTCTGCAACAAATTTGCATTTCAGATTTTGAGTTGCGAGCCCCGCCACTTCCTAAGGTTTTTCGAAAAATTAGGAGTGGTTCTTCATCGACATCGCCGCTCATCAACGCCCCGGATCATCGCCAACCAACCCTTCATTGACACCACACCGTAAGCAAGGACGGTAACCGTGACGGCACTCTTGACTTATACCCTTGCCATTGCATTGTCACCCAGAGCCTATTTATGTTACTGGCCTATCGATACTAGCCATTGAGTATTGTCGGGCTAAGTTACTTGTGCACTTTAGGGATACATACTCCGCATAGCTACAATTGCATGCACATATATCTTATTATCATCTCTTGTGTTGCAAACTACCCGCATATATAATTTCTATCTTGGTGTGCACGTACCGCATAGTGACAATCCAAATATCATTGCTAAAAGAAAGAGAAGAAAAGCTTTTAAGCAAGGACAAATGAGCAATAGCATCGCCAAACTTGCATATCATACTTGATCATCCTGGATCACTTGAGCGAGTGAATCGTGCCTCATACATACATAGAAAGTCAGGAATAGAAGATGACACGTTGTGTTTCTTATAGGTTGTGCACAAGTTCATCTCATGCCCATTTGAGCAATCGTCCTAGCGTCTCTCTAGTGTTGTGTAACACGATCGTTTTCCGTAGATTCCACATTTTGTGCTGATTCCTTGGTTGCACAACCCCACTTATCTATCCGTGTGTGTGTTTCCGTGTACACTCATTGCTATTGATTCACATTGTCTTACTTGCGAATTTGAAAATTTCTTTCAACTTTATTAAATCATATTCTTGAATTACTTGAATTTTGTGCCACAATCCTAACCAAGCTACTCCATAAGCATTACTTGTGTAGGTGTGAGCAGGACGATCTTTGGTACCAATTCTATTATTTCCAATTGAACATTGAGTACTCGATTTGTTGTCAAATTTTGGAACTGTACTTGGTTTCTTTTCTCAATCTTCCACTTATATTTTTCTTGAGTGATACGGATAGGAACATCATGACATTCGAGGAGCATGACGACTACACGAAGACCCACGTCACCAAGTTGCACTTCTTCGGCACAAACAAGGCAATTACTCAAGCTCAACATGCCTTGAATGACCAGATAGAGAACCTCGCCACCTACTTGCGTGAATCCGAGGCGCGCACACAGGAGTACCTTGACACCAAGATATCAAGCCAAATGGAGGAGTTTTGGTCCTTGATGGTCAACCGTGCTCCCTCTACTTCGACTATGTCAAGACGATGCTCAAGCCAACACTCATCGGAGTACTCTTCCAAAGCAAGCCCTCCGCGAGCACGAGTTCATCACCAAGACGAACGCTCCGGTCCAAGCTTACCTCAAGGTCGACAACTTCAACCTAGCGAAAATCCATTCCATGGAAATGTATTGCAAGATCACGTCCGCGCCCGCAACCATCGCCATGAACAAGATCAAGATGCTTGGGATCAAGAACAACATTGTCGCCATGAACAATCGCTTCAAGCACATCAAGATTTGGAAAAAGCTACTCGCACCTTGGAGGAGCGAAACCGCCAAGCTCACCGCGAACGAGAAGAACTCTAGTGAGAACAACAAGAAGAATCCGCTCTCCAAGAGGAACATCGACAATGATAGGAAGAAGCCACTCGCCAATAGGAGCAACAAGAACGATGAAACCGCGCACGAGGACCTCTTCAATGGCCTCAAGCACATAACGATGAGCATAATGATGACGATGCCCCAAGGCAACCACAACGTCAACTAGACAACAACTTTGACGCACCTCCTCCTCGACAAGGGCATCGCCAAAACAACCACAATGATGAACAACGCTTCGGCAAGCTCAAGTTCACCATGGCTAAGTTCTCTGGAAGCAAGGACCCCAAAGACTACCTTTCATCGGCACTCAAAGTTGACAAGATATTCCGTTTGCACAACTTTGAGGAAGAGAAGAAGATTACCATGGCCTCTCTTGAGTTCCAAGAGTATGTTCTCATTTGGTGGGAACAAGTGGTTGAGCAAAGAAGAGAAATAGGTGAACCTCCTATCACCACTTGGGCTCAAATAAAGGACCTCATGAGAGATTGCTTTGTGCCTACACACTACAACTGGGATCTCTTCAAGAAACTCCAACTAATGAAGCAAGGCACCAAGTCTAAAGAAGAATATCATCAAGAAATGGAAATTGCCAAGATCCGAGCCAATGTCAAGGAAGATGACGAGCAAAAAATGGCACGCTTCTTGAATGGTCTCAACTACCAAGTCAAGAAAATCATGGACTTCCAACCATACTCCAACTTACTTGAGCTAGTTCATCAAGCAACCAAGGCGGAAAGTCAAGTACAAGATGACTACAATTATTCCAAGTTCTCTTCCAAGGCCTACGGTTCAAGTGCGAAAAATTCTACGACGACAACGCCTTCGACTACGAAATCTACAACACCTACCAGCGACAAGTCTAGTTCCAAGGACAAGATGACTATGTCAAGTCGTCATACTATTTCAAGAAACTACAATCCAAGGGCTTCATCCTCTACACCGACACTGGATGACACCAATAAATCAAGGTCGATCAAGTGTTTCACGTGCCAAGGCCACGGCCACAAGACCTACGAGTGTCCAACAAGACAGATCGTGATTCTTCAAGACAATGGCACCTATAACTCCATGAGCAATGACAAAGATGCAAGCGTTGGAGAACGTCACCATGCATCGACAAGTCAATGAAGATGAAGATTCTCAAATCTTTTGCGACAACGATCGAGCCCCGCTCTCATTTTTTCCAAGGTTTTGACACTTCAACAACAAGAATATGAGGACCAACGTCGCCACATCTTCCACACCAAGGCGGGTATCTAAGGCAAATTCGTCTAGGTCATCATAGATGGAGGAAGTTACCACAATTTGGCAAGTGAAGACCTTTTCTCCAAGATTCAATTGGTCAAGAAGAAGCACCCTCGCCCCTACAAGGTCCAATGCCTTGGTGACTCCGACACTATCCAAGTTGATCACATGGTGCAAGTTTCCTTCAAGATTGGCGCTTATGAAGACACCTTGGAGTGTGTTGTGGTTCCCATGTCCGTTTGCCATTTACTCCTTGGGAGACCTTGGCAATTCAACCGTGGCATCATCCACAATGGGCAGACCAATCACTATAGCTTCAAAATGAAGGGCAAGGAATATGTGCTTCGACCAATGCCTCGAAGTCAAGTGACTGCCGAGAAGAAAGCTTCATCCCATCATGGATATAAAAGTGAGAGAGCGATCGACCTCAAAGAGAGTAAGTGTCACAAGCCAAAAATGAGTGACTCCATGATGAGGGACATGAGAGATCTAGTTCTATTAGCCACCGAAAGATATTTGAGCAATCTGAGTGAGAGCCATCGACCGTTCTTCACTACGTGCTCGTGTCCAACGATGATGTCATTCGTCCTAACCCTTCACAACATCTACCTCTTGTGTTATCTCAATTGTTGCAGGAATTTCAATATGTATTTCCCGATGAGCTACCTTGAGGACTACCACCAAAATGAGGGATCGAACACCGCATCGACCTCATCCCCAGAGAACCGCTTAAAAACAAGGCACCCTAACGCGTCAATCCCGAAGAAACTAAGGAGATCCAAAGGCAAGACCAAAAACTCGTAGATAAAGGGCATGTATGCGAGACTTTAAGTCTTTGTGTACTTCCCGTTATTCTAGCACCTAAGCAAGATGGTAGTATGTGCATGTGTTCGGATTTCCGCCCTATCAATGCTAGAATGATTAGATATCTTCACTATATTCCTCCCCTAGATGATATGCTAGATGAACTTAGCGGTGCCACTATATTTTCCAAGATTGACTTGAAAAGTGGTTACTATCTAATACGCATACAAGAGGGCGATGAGTGGTAAACGGCTTTCAAAACTAAGTTTGGTCTATATGAATGGCTAGTGATGCCCATGGGCTTATCCGAAGCACCGGGTACATTTATATGTGTCATGCACCATGTCCTATGCCCATTCATTGGATATTGCATTGTGGTATACTTTGATGACATTCTTGTTTTTAGCGAATCTCTTGAGGAGCATGCTAAACATGTTAGGGAAGTATTTCAAGTTCTTAGGAAGGAACAATTGTATGCTAACATGCAAAAATGCACTTTTGGTGTTGAAAAGGTTATCTTACTAGGATTTGTAGTTTCTTCTAAGGGTGTTCATGTGGATGAAACTATGATAGATGCAATTAAAACTTGGCCCACACCCACCAATTTGCAACAAGTGCGTAGCTTCCTAGGATTAGTCGGTTCCTACCGTTGCTTTGTTAAGTATTTTAGCACTATTGCATCTCCTCTACATGCTTTGAGCAAGAAAAATGCACCTTTAATTTGGGGACCAACGCAAGACACCACATTTCTTAAGCTTAAAATTTTGCTTACCCATGCACCTTTGCTTGCATTAACCAACTTTGATAAAACTTTTGAAGTGCATTGTGACACTGCTGGTAATGGCATAGGTGGTGTGCTAATGAAAGAGAAGCGCCCAATTGCATACTTCAGTGAGAAACTTTTTGGTGCTCAACTTAACTATCCCATCTATGATAAGGAATTGTATGATTTGGTGAGAGTGTTAAATGTTTGGGAGCATTACCTCCGCCCACATGAATTTGTTATTCATACCGACCATGAAACTCTCAAGTATCTTAAGGGTCAAACTAAGTTGAACAAACGTCAAGCTAAATGGAGTGAATTCATTGATTATTTTCCTTATGTCATTAAGTACATTAAGGTTAAAGAAAATGTTGTGGCGGACGCTCTTTCTCACAAATACATGCTAGTTACTCAACTTGAATTGAATGTTATTGGTTTTGAGCATATCAAAGACTTGTATGAGCATGATGTTTATTTTTGCTACTCCATATGCCAAGTGCCAAGTAAAATCTTGTTGGGAAACTTATTACATGAAAGATGGCTATCTTATGGGTGCTAACAAACTTTGTATACCCGAGTCTTCTCTTCGTTTGTTGCTTTTGCAAGAGGCTCACAGTGGAGGACTAATGGGTCACTTTGGATGCGACAAGACATATGCCACCCTCTCCAACAAGTACTTTTTGCCAAATATGTTTCTTGATGTTGCATGTTACACCAACCGATGCTCTACATGCCGCAAAGCTAAGTCCAAATCTCAACCCCATGGTCTTTACATGCCACTTCCTATACCATTTCAACTTGGGGAAGACATTAGCATGGACTTCGTGCTTGGTTTTCCACGCACTAAATATGGCCATGATTTCGTGATTGTTGTTGTAGATCATTTTTCCAAAATGGCTCATTTCATTCCTTGCCATAAGACTGATGATGCTTCACATATTGCAAATCTATTTTGTAGAGACATCTTACGACTGCATGGAGTGCCCGAGACCATTTTCTCGGATCGTGACATAAAGTTTCTTAGCTACTTTTGGAAAACACTATGTGCCAAGCTCGGGATCAAACCCACAAACCGATGGCCAAACGGAGGTGACGAACCGAACGCTCTCAAGCCTCCTTCACGTGTTGATCAAGAAGAATCTCAAGTAATGGTAATATTGCCTCCCCATCGCCGAGTATGCCTACAACCGTGCAAGACACTTCACCACCGGCAAGTGTCCTTTCGAGGTGGTCTATGGCTTCAACCCATTGTCCCCATTGGAGATACTCCCGCTTCCACTCCAAGAGCGAGTGAACATGGACGCAAGCACAAGGGCAAGCTACATCAAGAATATGCATGACGATACAAGGTGCATGATAGAACATCAAGTGGAACGCATCACCGCCAAGCGCAACATCAACAAGCACCCCATGGTGTTCAAGGTCGGTGATCTTTTGTGGCTACACCTTTGCAAGGACCGTTTCCCCGCCGAGTGCAAGTCCAAGTTGCTTCCTCGAGCTGATGTCCCCTTCAAGGTGTTGGCACGCTACAACAACAATGCCTACAAGATCGACATTCCACGCGACAAGTGCGACATGAGCGACACCTACAACGTCACGGAACTATCCCCTTTCCATGGTGATGAAAATCTTGATCAGAGGATGGATCTCTCGCAAGGGGGGTGATGATGCGGAGCATCCCATGATCACCCCCATGGACGCATCACCAACACCTCAAGCTACGAAAGGACCCATGATGAGAGCCCGTGCACATGCCATTACAAATGAGGTGACATCTCTCCTATATGCTTCTCCCTTGATGTTCATGGAACAGGGATGCTACCTCAAGACGAGACCCTTTGCATGAGTAGGTACAATGGAGATGGCCTAGAAGATGCTCGGAGTGAAGGACAAACCACCATGGAGATGGACACAAAGGCGGATGGACACGAGCAACAAAACAAGGCAAGTCCATCCTCCAGGCCCCGGACATCTGGCCCCAGGAGACACCACCAGCACCAAGGCCAGGCTATAGGTGCCGGACATCCAGCCCCAGCCCGGGCATCCGGTAACACCCGGAAACCCGGACCCCGGCCCCGGAAAAACATCATGCAGGGTCCAATACCGCTCGGACAGGCACTCCCTAAGTCTCGGACATCCGGCAACCCCCCACTGCCCGGATATCCGGCCCACAACCCCGGATATTTGCCACCTACGCACCCGAACTGAGCGAAGACCACGCCATTTGCCCGAACATCTGGCCCCTATGTGGGCATACGCGATCTGGAGGCCCATGTACCCTCTCTCTCACCCCTTTTCCACTAGCACTATATAAAGGACCCCTCCTCCTCTATCTAGGGTTAGCTTATGTTTAGCAAAGACCATTGTTGAGCATAGCTCCATCTACCTCCTTCCCTCGTGGGGTGAGACACCTCTAGGTGAGAAGATCCGAAGCGGATGCCAAGGCCCCTCTAAGGGAAGATCCCCTCGTGGATATCAAGGCCCATCTCTTTGGAGTGGGAAGGCTACCAGTACTTGTATCCGTTTGTTGGTCTCGAACCTTGTATCTCGTGATTCGTTGGATCTAGTGGATGTGTGATTTGAGGATCGTCTTTGAGTGTTTGTTTGCCTCTTGATTTTCCTCCCTTTTCCCCTCCAAGTGTGAAAGAATCAGGACTCACAGGTGTGCCCCGTATCACAATTCATATCTATTAGGAGAGTGAGGTGTAACAGGTGATTCAAAATCTTCATCAGTTCATCATTTTCAAGTTCACTAGCCTTAGCAATATTAGCATCAAGTAATTCACTCAGTGGCATAGTTTTAGTTTCACCATGTGTAGTAGTAGTATCATCCTTAATTTCAGAAGCAACATCATCAAGTTCATGTGACATATCAGGACGATGAACAGGTGGTGGTGTAACAAGCTAATTCAAAACAGTAGGTGAATCAAAAGCATAACTAGATGTCAGTTCCTTACCTCCTCTCGTGCAAGAGGGGATGATCTTTGTTCGATTATCTTTCAGATTCTTCATAGTGGCAAATTGATATCCTCAAGTTAACACAATTAATAAAGCTATGCTCTCTGGCAACGGCACCACAAAAAGTTCTTGATAACTCACAAGTATAAGGGGTCGCGACAATCTTCATAGGTAGTATTTCACCCTAATTTATTGATTCGACACAAGTGGAGCCAAAGAGTATTTATTAGCCTTGATAGTTGAGTTGTTAATTCAAACGCACATGCGATATCTCTCTACAGCAAAATTTTAGTAGCACATCAAATAGTACGAGTAACAATAAAAGTGATGGCAACAATTTTGGTATCTGTGGTAGCAGTAGCAATTGAGTAGCAAGTGTGATAGTAAAAGAAGTAGTAGTAACTTAGCAAGATTCAGTATATATGAAGTGTAGGCACATGCATCGGTGATGAATAATGATTAGATGACATCAATCATGTAACAGTTAGACACTAGGGCGACACAGAACTAGGTCCAATCCATTAATGTAATGTAGGCATGTATTGTGTATATAGTCATAAGTGCTTGCGATAAGAACTTGCATGACATCTTTTGTCCTACGCCCCATGGCAGTGGGGTCCTATTGGAAACTAAGGGATATTAAGGCGTCCTTTTAATAGAGAATTGAAACAAAGCATTAACACATGGTGAATACATGAACTCCTCAAACTACGACAATCACCGGAAAGAATCCCAATTGTTGCCACATTGGGGTATGCGGATCAAGACATGTAATAGGTGCATAGAACTTGCAAGATAGGATCCAAATAAATCTTATATTTGTGAAAACATAATATGTTTAGATGTGAAATCATAGCACTCGGGCCCTAGCAATGAACATTAAGAGTAGCGAAGACATAGCACCATCAATCTCAGGACATAGTGGACACTAGGGATCAAGCACTGTCAAACTTAACTCGATTACATGATCAATATCATCCAATACCACCACCGTCCAGCAAGCCTACAAAGGAATTAATCGCTCCCAGTGGTGATCATCATGGTGGTGTTGATGAAGAAGGGTTGGTGATGACGATGGCGACGATTTCCCCTCTCCGGAGCTCAAAGCAAACTCTAGATCAGCCCTCCAGAGGAAGAACAGGAGGTGGCGGTGGCTCCATCTCATGAAACACGATGAAAACTTCTCTCTGATTTTTCTCCGGAGATGTGAATTTATAGGGGTGGAATTAGGGTTGGGGAGCCTTGTGGGCCCCACAAGCCATCAGGGCGTGGCTAGGGGGTGGCCACGCCATGTTGGCTTGTGGCCCGCAGGCATCCCCCTCTGGTGATTCTTCACTCCATAATTCATCATATATTCCGAAAATAATTCACAAAAAGTTTCGTCCAATTCCGAGAACCTTTATTTCTGCACAAAAATAACACCAAGGTAGTTCCGTTGAAAACATCGTCACTCCGGGTTAGTTCCATTCAAATCATGCCAATTAGAGGTCAAAACTAGAGCAAAAGTGTTTCGAAAAGTATATACATTGGAGATGTATCACCTGGGAGATCTCCCACCAAGAACTCAACTCCATCGTGCATTGGCCCCACGTTGGGTGCCAACTATCGTGGTTTAGTCATGACAGATGTTCTCGTGTGAGAACTTAGGTGTGTGTCCATCTCAACTATGTGGCGACTGGTACGACTCCAATGTATCTAAATTTTTTTATTGTAACACGCTGATATATTACCATTCTAGGATACGACTCCATGTTTGAGCACTAATCTATTGATCCAGTGCCCAATGCCAGTTGCTATTTTCTGCACTTTTTTACTTTTCATGTCTATAGTACCAAACGAAATCCAATTGCCATGAAACTTTTTGATGATTTTTTTATGGACTAAAAGAAGACCCAAAAGCTTCGGGAGGAGGCCGGGAGGCACACAAGGGCCTCACCACATATCGGGGCTTCCTGATTTGTGGTGGCCCCCTCGTGCCTCTCCTGACGTCCCTCTCTGGACTATAAATTCTCTAATAATACAAAAACCCTAGAGGAGGTCCCGAAATACTTTTTACACCGCCGCAAGTCTCCGTTTTGACGGGAGTCCATCTAGAGCTTTGTTCTGGCACCCTGTCAGAGTGGGGATCGATCACGGAGGGCCTCTTCATCAACCTTGCTTCCCTCATGATTATGTGTGAGTGGTTCACCACAAACCTACGGGTCCGTAGGTAGTACCTATATGGCAATATGTCTCTCTCTCCCTCCCTCCCCCTCTCTCTCTTGATCTTCAATACAATATCCATCATATCTTTGCCTTGATCTATCCAATGTAATCCTTTTGTATGGTGTGTTTGTTGGGATCTGATGAATTGTGAGTTTATGTTCAGATTATTCATGAAAAGTATTTGAGTCAAACCTGTTTACTATGATTCTTATTTGCATGATCATTATAACTTCGTAATGCTCTCCGATGTATTAGATAGTTTGTCCAACTAGATTGATATTGCTTCGGTGGGATTGGTGCATTGTGGTAGGTTCAACTTGACGAATTTCTATATCCCAGTGACAAAGTAGGGGACAAGATGCGTCTTTGTGTTTCTGGTACTAAGGATAAGATGATGGGGTTAATCCATATTTATTGAGTTTACTTTGTCTACATCATGTCATTGTTCTCCAGGCATTACTCTGTTTTACTTAATACTCTAGATGCATGCTAGATAGCGATCGATGAGTGGAGTAATAGTAATTGGTGCAGGTAGGAGTCCGCCTATTTGCTTATGGACGTGATGCCTATATACACATGATTATTGCCGTGAAAATCGCATAACGATTCGCTTTTCTATCAATTGCCCAAGAGTAATTTGTGTACCCACCATATGTTATTTCTATGAGAGATGCCACTAGAGAACACTACGGCCCCCTGGTCTGTTCACTTATATATTTACAAATGCTACTATTACCTTGCTATCATTTATTTTATTTTATTTTATTTTGCAATTTACAATTATCTACAATTATATATATACAACTCACTTGCTTGCAAATAATGAGACGAAGGGGATTGACAACCCTCTTGCCAGCGTTGGGTGCAAGTTGTTTGCTCTTTTGTGTGCAGCCACTGAAGACGGTTGAGGATTGGTATTCCTAGTTGTTTGATAAACCTTGGTTTCATAACAGAGGGAAATACTTACCCACATTGTGCTGTGATAACCCGTTCCTCTTCACGGAAAACCCAACACAGATCACAAGTATCAGCGACTTGAGGAGGTTGAACAAGGAAAAGAGAGACACGAGTTTACCCAGGTTCGGCCCCTCCGATGGAGGTAAAAGCCTACATCCTAATTTGTAAGTATTGATGATGATCTCGATTACAAGGTTGTGGAATCGCTAGCCTAACTCTCGAGGATTTCTTTCTTACTCGATCCCTCCCCTCGGGTGCTCCCCTTTATATATAGGTGCAGGCCCGAGGATACAATGGAGTCCAGGTCGTATCATGACCCGTGACCTAATCTAATTCATGTTTGGCTTGTCCTACAATTACATAATCTCCTTATGATGTTATCCATGAGTCGGCCCACTAAGACCATCCCATGAGCCGATCTTTAGGGTAACTCACCCTTCGGTCCTTTAGGATCCTAGGACCTTCATTGGCGTGTTCGTTCCATCTGCCGCTTTCACCTCCAATGAGCCTCCATTGGCACTTATCGGGCTGAAACTGTATGGGTGTCGGGGAAGAATGCACTCGATCAACTATGGGGCTGCAAGCCCCTTTGTGGGTCGGCAGGGGCAAGATCACATGCACAAAGAGTGGAGATGGTGAGACAGCGCGACGATCGGGACACGGGTGTTTTACCCAGGTTTGGGCCGCTGTGAAGCGTAAAGCCCTACTCCTACTTTTGGTGGATTGATCAGAGGAACACGAAGAACACGCAACCTCAAGCCCGACAAGGGTTGCCTTCGAGGGAGCTACTACGTGAGTACAAGTGTCCAAAGGTCCGAATCTTTAGCTAGCCTACCTTGGGCCTCCTTTTATAGTCGAAGGGGTAACCACAATGGCAAGACAGACATTGTCTAATGATTAGATAGCTAACAGTGCTATCATACCTAACTCTGGCACTTAGGATAAAATGCCATAAATGCAGTCTAGGTGGTGTGCGGGGCTGAATCCCCGGTAAGATCTTACCACCGCTCTAGCTAACTATTGCACCACAACTTGAAACACCTACGGACGGGTTTCAAGGGGGCATAATCTGTCTTCCAGCATGTCGCCACGTGCTTAGCGAGAGACACTTAGCCACTTGGGATCTCTACAGCGCATCGATAAGTGACTGGTGTTGCAATGTGATGGAGCGATGGCAGATCGGCTCGCGCTTGCCGGGGGGCTAGCTTGTTGGGACTTGTTGAGGGTGTGAGCGCCTTGGTCCCCGGCAAGCACCGGGACGTGCTTGGCACGCTTCGAGCTTGTCTTGGTTTGTAGAGTCGATCTTGTCGGTGTTACTTGGCCATGGGTGCTTGCTTGTAGTGTTAGTAGCTTTTCCCGGTAGGCCCAAGCTATTGAGCCGGAGTCTTCATTGTCCGTGCACGAGTCAGCGGTGAGAAAATACCCATGTCCATAGGTCGTGGATTTATCACGGCAGATGTCCGGGTGAACAGACTTGGATTCGAGGCCATCACTAACGTGATGGACTCAAAGGGATTGATTGGGACGAAGGACACGAGTTTACCCAGGTTCGGCCCCTCAAGTCGAGGTAATAGCCTACGTCCTGCTTGTTCTTGTATTGCTTGTTGTATCGATTACAAGGGAGCTAAAGCTTGACCTAGTTCTCGATCACCTAATCTCTAGGTCGCCCCGGGTCTACCTTTATATAGGAGGTCAGGACCGCGGGTCTTTACAATTGTCTAACCGAGTCTCATTGTCTATCCGAGTCTTCCTCTATCTTCTTGTCCAAGCTGTCCCCGAGCGGCTTACACGCCCGGGTCTTCTCTCTCCGGGCCACCTTGCGGCCCACACCTTGAGCCGCTTATCTTCCTCGGCCGTAGACTTTACGGCTCATCCTTGGACCAGCTCACGAGCCATCAATGTGACCCGGAACCTTAATGGTGGGTCATATTGCGGGGTTATATCCCCAACATTAGGCCCCAGGTTGAATTGAGCTTGCTCATTTCATCCCTTTCTTCTGCTCTTCGGCGAGTCGCCCGGTGATGACCCGGCGTGATGTCACATAGTCCCTGTGAGAGAGATCTGCTGACGTGCCACTCAATCTTTTATTAAATGGTTAGCCCGAAAATCGAGGCGTCCGCCTTGGTCAAATGGTTTCCGTCGCCTAGATTTCCGCGCTCGCCTTGTCTTCTCTTTAAATAAGGCCTGCTGCGGGTGGAAACTTTCCTTCTCCCGCTCAACCTTCATCGTCTTCCTCTCGTCATCTCCGCTCCAACACTCCCTGCTCTGGCGCCGTCTTTGCATCGTCATCAACTAGGCCATTGCATCAACCTGTGTCGATCCAGAGTTTCTTCCGCGTCCGCCGCTCCATCATCGGTAAGCCCAAGCTCCTCCTTAGATCCATCGCCGCCGTAGTAGGGTTTGTGGAAGCTCCACCGCCGCCGCTCGGGCTTCGCCAGCAACATCGTCGGTGTACTCCCGACGTTGTTGACGCCTTTAACGCATGTCTCTACCGTGCCACCGCGTACGGGGTGGCCGTACGCAATGTGCGGATCCGTCGCGGCTCTATTTTCTTTCTTCTGCTTCACCTATTCATCGCTAGGTCGAAAATAAGAACATTTCTTCCTGCTTTTGTAGATCCGTAATTGCAACGGTAGTTTGTGAAACCTGTTTTCAGGACTTAGCCGAATTTCACCCTCCTTTCCTTGTTGATCCGCCATGCCTTTCCGGCTCTCATCAGCCGGATCATGGCACATTATTTGTAGAGCCCTTAAATTTGTAAGCCGTCATAGATATCTGCTTGCTCTTAACTCGCCGCGTATTTAATTTTGCACAGCCTTTAAGCCGCCAGTATGTCTCGCGCCTCCAACTCATGCAACTGGGTCGGGTCTTGCGTCACGAAAGAGTACTTACCGGATTTTGTTGGCGCGGGCACTCTTTCTTCCAAGGAGGTCCTTCATTGGCGGGTTCCGGGTGACGAAACACGGCCCTCTCCCCAAAAAGGAGAGGTAGTGGTTTTCTCTAACCATATCGAGCAAGGATTCGTGCCACCCGGCTCGAAATTCTTCCGTGATGTTCTCCACTTATACAAGCTTCACCCTCAAGACTTGGCCCCCAACTCCGTTTCAAACATATGCAATTTCCAAGGCATAAAGAGTCAGCCGAGGCCTCCAAAAAGCTGGACTTCGACTCTTCTTTTGAGAAGATGACGGCCGAAGAACTCCATGTCGGGTATACGAACCGGCTTTCCACCAACCGAGATCTAGAACTTTGGCTGGTCAACTTGTTGAAGCTAAAATATGAGGTACTCCTCCTCTTGCTATAACCTTACTTAGCCCCCAAGGGCCGGTTCAATTCTAGCTTAAGAGTTGAACGGGGTCTTTTCTGATCCTCTGGAGAAAATCCAAATCCATTGCCCCCAAGGGCTAACTCAAACTTGATAAAGTTGAGTCAGAGCTTTAATGTAGATAGCCTGAAGAACCACTTGTAGCCCCCAAGGGCCGACTCAAACTTGATAACGTTGAGTTGGAGCTTTTAGTATAAGTCAATTTGAAGAGCCATGTTGTAGCCCCCAAGTTCCGGATTAACTTTGATGAAGATGAGCTGGAACTGTACTGATTTCTCGAATATCAAATATACATTAGCCCCCAAGTGTCAAACATATTGCTTGCAATCTGCTTGAGACTTGTATAATTTTGTCTTTAACCTTCATCATTTGATACAATTTCCATTCTAGCGACTTATTCTGTTTTTTGATATGTCATAGGAAGCCTTAAATGAAGCCGGGTCGCAGTTGATGGACCTGAAGACCAACCTGGCGGCTCAACAAAAAGCCCGCAGCGTCGCCGATGAGAAGTGTCGGCTTCTGTTTGAAGAGATGGCCACAATCAAGGCCGATTTTGCTGCTCTTAAGGAGTCAGCTGAATCTGAGAAGACCGCTTTGACCCAACAGGCGGATGACACCGACCAGCGGCTGATAGCTGTCGCGGATGAACTCCAAGGCTTGAAGCGCCACATAAGCAAGATGTCAGCCGCCCTCTTTGGTAAGCTTCTGACAACTTTGTGTTTCAAATGGCTTCATCTTTACTTAGACTGGCGACTCATCTGAATTGTCCGGTTTATACAGGTCCTAGGAGCCGGCAGTTGGTTTTTGATAGCCTGGTGCCGTTGAAGGCCATCTATACCTTAACTGAGCAGTTGTACTGTGGTGCAATCTACACTATAAAGGCCATGCAATATAAGGATAAAATTACGGCGACTCTTAGGGGTGTCTTAGAGCTCTTCTCCACCATGCCAAAACAGATCGCCGAACTCAAGAAATCAGCCACCCGCCAAGGGCCATTGCGGGCATCAGCCGGGCTTTGGCCTTTGCTCCGGGCCTAACAGCCGCCGAGATGATGGAGGGCTTCCATTCAAGAAAAGATGACGGCTCAGAGTTTACTGACGCTGACTACAGCCGGTGCATGAAGGAGTCCCGGTTGTTAGCTTCTGTCTTGGCGGAGGAGGTCGATCTATCAACTTATCAAGCAGCCTATGACCCGGAGCAGAAGAGAGTCCACGGTCCTTTGTACGAGTGCAAAGATTTGATGCCTTCTCGGAGTAAGGACCTCTTTGCTCCAGATCTTGACCTGTCACCTTATTTCAAAGGCTCTTTTGCGGCTCTAACGAACTGCAATTGGGATTTGGACAACCTCCAGATCAGGGCCACGGAAGAGCCAGCGCAGGATGACCCGTCAGCTAACTAGCTTCTGCTTTAAGAACTTGTATCAGCTTAACCCGCCGTGTGAAGGCTGAAACACTTGTCTGAAATTTTGATCTCCTCTAGGAGTGTAATAGCTAGATGAAACTTGTCTGAAACTTGTCATGATGTTTTTATAAGATGATCCGGGTTTTGGCTGCCATTTGTCTTTGTATGCTTTGAATCATTTAGACTTGCCTTGTCATCATAGAAGACACCTACAACCAAGATTAGGTAAGCTACACCCGGTGGTGGTGACTCCCTTTTTGGTAATTACGGCTAATCTGGTCAGCCGGAGATGGCGTAAAGCATGGACGATAAGGCATTTTAGAAGATACACCCGGAGGTAATAATATGGCGTAAACGCCGGCGGATAAGCATTAGAAGCTGTACCCAAAGGTAAGAAGCCGCCCTTGCAGCGGCTAATTTTCCTTAGCCTGATTTTTATAAGAACAACTAATAGGCGTTAGAAGTTGTACCCGAAGGTAAGAAGCCGCCATTCACCGCAGCTAATTTCCTTAGTTGTTTTTACATGGCCTTACGCCGGATAATAGGCATTAGAAGTTGTACCCGGAGGTAAGAAGCCGCCGTTCGCAGGTCATGAGATGTTAGCTACCCGTCGGTAAAAAACCTCTCATAACTACGGCTAAACTGGTTAGCCGGAGATGGCATAAAGCCGGCTGATAGGGTGTTAGAAGCGGTTCCCGTTGGTAAGAAGCCCCCCTTAGCAATACGGCGTGACCCGCCGGCGGATAGGCGTTAGAAGCTGTACCCGGAGGTAAGAAGTCGCCCTCGCCACGACTCATTTTCCTGAGTTGGTTTTTTGTTTTGTAGCATAAAACATGGTGGCGCGGCTCTTTTTCCTGAGCTGGTTTTTTGTTTTTTAGCATAAAACCTGGTGGCGCGGCTCTTTTTCCTGAGCCGGGATTTTGTGGCATAATGCCTGGTGCCGCAACTCATTTTCCTGAGCTGGGATTTTGTGGCAGAACGCCTGGTGCCGCGACTCATTTTCCTGAGTCGGGATTTTGTGGCATAACGCCTGGTGCCGCGACTCATTTTCTTGAGCCGGGATTTTGTGGCATAACGCCTGGTGCCGCGACTCGTTTTCCTAAGCCGGGATTTTGTGGCATAACACCTGGCTGATAGGCATCTACTGCCCTTTGCCAATTTCAGTTGATGCATCAACCGGAATACTGTGTAATCTTTTCCCATATGAGGATGCGTGAAACAGCAGAGGCTTCTTTATTTATACATCTATGATATGTACAATGATAGTGTACAATGGTGGGTCTCGATACCCTTTAAGTGAAATAGGGCCGGAGATGCACGATGTTCCATGGCCGACGGGTCTCCTGACCCGCCGTATCTGAGTCGTTTCGAATATCAACGAGATAATATGACCCGTTGTTGAGATTTCTGCTGACCACAAGGGGTCCTTCCCATGGAGGTGACAGCTTATGCACAAGCCGGAGCACCAAGTCGCCCTCCTGGAATGTCCGGGTCTTAACCCTACGGCTGTGATAGCGGCGCAGGTCTTGTTGATAAATCACCGATCGGGCTGCTGCTAATTCTCGTGCCTCTTCCAAAGCATCCAATGCGTCTTGGCGTGCCGTCTCGTTGTCTGTCTCAACGTAAGCCGCTACCCTTGCCGAGTCATGGCGAATGTCACTTGGTAAGACGGCCTCGACACCGTACACCATAAAGAAGGGCGTGAAACCCGTGGACCTGTTAGGGGTGGTTCTGATGCTCCATAAGACGGAGGGTAATTCTTGGACCCAACACCCGGGCGTTCGCTGCAAAGGAACCATAAGCCGTGGTTTAATCCCTCTTAGAATTTCCTGATTGGCGCGCTCTGCCTGACCATTGGACCGTGTGTGCCACGGCTGAAATGTCAAGCCGGATATGCTCTTCGTCACAGAATTTCTTCATAGCCCCCTTGGATAGATTTGTACCATTGTTAGTAATGATGTTGTGCGGGTAACCAAAACGGTAGATCAGCTTCTTAATAAACAGAACCACTGTAGCCGCATCACATTTGCTGACTGGCTCTGCCTCTACCCACTTGGTAAATTTGTCAACCTCCACCAGGAGGTGTGTTTTCTTGTCCTTGGATTTCTTGAAGGGCCCGACCATGTCCAGCCCACAGACCACAAACGGGCAAGTGATTGGTATCATCCTTAGTTCTTGAGCCGGAACATGAGCACGCCGGCCAAATTTCTGACAGCCGTCACACTTGCGGACTAAATCCTCTACATCCTTGCGATCCGTTAACCAGAAGAACCCGTGCCGGAAAGCCTTGTCCACAAAAGATTTCGAGCCGGCGTGGTGTCCACAATCACCAGCATGAATTTCATTCAAGATCTGCTGGCCCTCCTCCAGTGAAACACAACGTTGAAAAACCCCTATTACACTGCATTTATGCAACTCACCATTAAGTATCATCATGGACTTAGAGCATCGGGTGATCTCTCTGGCCAGGTCTTCATCCTCAGGTAACTCGCTCCGGGTCAAATAAGCCAAATAAGGAATCGTCCAATCGGGGATAGCATGCAGAGCCGCCACCAATTCTGCCTCCGGGTCAGGAACAGCCAAATCTTCCTCTGAAGGTATCATGACAGTCGGATGGTGTAAGACGTCCAGAAAGACATTAGGCGGCACCGGCTTACGTTGGGAACCTAGCCGTGATAAAGCATCAGCCACCTTGTTCTTGCGACGATCAATGTGATATACCTGATACCCTTTGAAGTGACCCACAATAATATCAACCGCCTGCATATAAGCCGCCATCCACGGGTCTTCAGAGTCCCAAGTGCCAGAAACTTGCTGAGCCACTAGATCTGAGTCGTCGAAACACCTGACCCGTCTCAAATTCATCTCCTTGGCTAATCTAAGACCATGAAGCAAAGCCTCGTACTCAGCCGCATTGTTAGTGCAGGGGAACATCACCCGGAGCACATAACAAAACTTATCACCCTTGGGGGATGTCAGAACAACCCCCGCTCCGGACCCCTCTAACTGCTTGGATCCATCAAAGTGTATAGTCCAGTATGTGTTATCTGGATTTTCTTCGGGATCTTCACACTCTGTCCAATCATTTATGAAATCCACCAAAGCTTGGGATTTGATCGTCGTGCGAGGAACATACTTTAAATTAAGAGGTCCCAGCTCTAACGCCCATTTAGCAATCCTTCCTGTGGCTTCCCTGTTCTGGATAATATCCCCCAATGGAGCAGAACTGACCATAGTTATCTGGTGCCCTAGAAAGTAGTGTTTTAACTTGCGGTTGGCCATGAAAACTCCATATACCAGCTTCTGCCAATGCGGATATCTTTGCTTAGACTCTGCTAGGACCTCACTGATATAATAAACCGGCCTTTGCACGGGATACTCCTTCCCAGCCTCCTTGCGCTCGACCACAATTGCAATGCTGACTGCCCTGTTGTTAGCTGCCACATAAAGGAGCAACGGTTCTTTCTCAGCCGGAGCGGCTAACACTAGTGGCTCAGTTAGCTGTTTCTTAAGCGCCTCAAGTGCTTCACCCGCCGCTTTGCTCCAGACAAACTTGTGTGTCTTCTTCATCATCTGGTATAAAGGAATAGCCTTCTCTCCAAGGCAGCTTATGAACCGGCTCAGCGCAGCAATCCGCCCTACCAGGCGTTGAACGTCATTAATGCACGACGTCTCTCCTAGAGAAGTAAGCCTTGATTTTATCCAGTTTAGCCTCGATGCCATGCTGAGAGACCAAGAAACCCAAAAGCTTTCTTGCTGGAACCCCAAAGACACACTTGGTCGGGTTAAGCATCATCTTGTAGACCCGGAGATTGTCAAAGGTTTCCTTTAGGTCCTCCAAAAGAGTCTCCTTCTTTCTGGATTTGACTACGATGTCGTCCACATAAGCATGAACATTATGGCCAATTTGACTGAGAAGGCAGTTCTGTACGCACCGTTGATAAGTCGCCTGGGCACTCTTGAGCCCGAAAGGCATAGAGACATAACAGAACGCCCCAAAGGGTTTAATGAACACCGTCTTCTCCTGGTCTTTCACTGCCATCTTGATCTGATGGTAACCGGAATAAGCATCCAGGAAGCATAAGCTTTCACATCCTGCTGTAGCATCAATGATCTGATCAATACGTGGGAGGGCAAAGGGATCAGCCGGACAAGCCTTGTTAAGGTCTGTGCAATCCACACACATACGCCATGTGCCGTTCGTTTTAAGCACCAGCACTGGGTTAGCCAACCATTCCGGGTGAAAAACTTCAACAATAAAACCCGCAGCCAAGAGCCAGGCAACTTCTTCCCCAATAGCCTTGTGTCTCTCCTCGTTGAAACGCCACAGAAACTGTTTGATCGGCTTAAACTTTGGATCCACATTAAGGTTGTGCTCAGCGAATTCTCTCGGTACACCTGGCATGTCAGAGGGCTTCCATGCAAAGATGTCCCGATTCTCACGGATGAATTCAATGGGCGCGCTTTCCTACTTAGATGAGTCGCCCAGATTGAAATATACTGCCTTGGATTCATCTGCAGAAAACTTGAGGGGCTGCTCAACCTCCGTGGTTGGCTTTTTCAGGGGGGTCATATCCTCCGGATCAACATTCTTCTTATAAAACTTAAGCTCCTCTTGGGCGCAACTGGACTCTGCGTAAGCCGCATGTCCTTCTTCACACTCAATAGCCGTGTTTCGGTTACCATGAAGGTGATGGTACCGTTTAAGCCGGGCATCTTGAGCTGTAAGTAAACATAGCAGGGCCGAGCCATGAACTTAGCATAAGCCAGCCGTCCAAACAAGGCATGATAAGGGCTCTTGATCTTAACCACCTCAAACCATAAGGACTCCACTCTGTAGTTGTATTCATCGCCAAAAGCCACTTCCAAAGAAATCCTGCCCACCGGATGCGCCGACTTACCCGGCACCACACCATGAAAAACAGTGGACGAAGGTTTTAAGTCCTTGTCGAGCAACTTCATCCGCCGGAAGGTGTCATAACAGAGGATGTTAATGCTACTGCCGCCATCCATGAGCACCTTGTTCAACATATATCCACCCACTTGGGGGGCTACAACTAAAGCCAGCCGCCCCGGGTCATCAACGCGTGGCGGATGATCTTCACGGCTCCATGTTATGTCATATTCAGACCACTTTATATACTGTGGAAGAGCCGGCGTAACCGCATGGACCGCCCGTTTTCGCAACTTCTAGTCCCGTCTATTGAGACTAGTCGTGAAGACGTGGTACTGCCCGGAGCTGAGCTACTTCGGGTTACTCTAAAAACCGGACTGATTCCGTTGTTGCTGCTGTTGTTGATTATTATTACCAGAGTGCGGCTGCTGTCCCCCGTGATTATCCTGACCCGAATGACTGGATGCTGAACCGCCAGAACCAAATCTGGCTCCTGGCCCACCATGTCCTGGGCCGCCTAGCGGGCCGCCACCATGATGGTTAGGTTGTGTGACATACCGCTTGAACTTCTGCATAAAAGAACAACTCTCCCATGTATGATTTGTCGGCCTATTAGGCAAACTGTGAGTCAGACAAGGTCGCTTAAGCAACTCTTCCATGTTCGAGGAAAAATTATCCCTGCCCGAGGACGGTCCAAACCTCCTGTTGCCCTTGGGATGATTCTGCTGGGCATTTGTGTTGGCCACTAGCTCTGATCCTGCTTCTGGATTCTTGTGCTTACTCTGGCTACCATTGTTTACCGCACCCTTGCCTTGGTTGCCCTTCTTGCCTTGACTAGCCTTTTCCTCATCAGAACCCGGATCCTTCGTGCTGTCTGAGTCGGCGTATTTCGTGAGAGCCGTCATGAGCTCTCCCATGTCCTCGCACGTACGCTTGAGCCGGCCAAGTTTCTGCTTTAGAGGAATAAAGTGGCAGTTCTTCTCTAAGATCAACACCGCTTGAGCCATCGTGATTTGCTCTGATGAGTGAATAATTGTCGACACCCGCCGTACCCAATGATGAGCCGACTCGCTCTCCTGTTGGACACAGTGATCAAGATCCACAATAGTTCTAGGCTGCTTGCGCGTCCCTTGAAAGTTTTTAATGAATCGAGCCCTGAGCTCTTCCCATGAATTGATGGTATTAGGTGGTAACTCCTTTAGCCATGTACAAGCCGGGCCTTCAAGCATCATGACGAAATACTTGGCACAAACCGCCTCACTAACATCCAGCATCTCCATGGCCAGTTCATAGCTTTCCACCCAGGCCTCTGGGGATAAATCAGCGGTGTAATTTGGGACCTTGCGGGGACCTTTCAAGTCTATGGGCAACCGCTCGGTCCGGAGGGCCGGCGATAGACACGACAGCCCTCCCGTCCTGGGGTTACTCCTACCCCTACGGAAACGGAAGGCCCGGGCTCTTGGGAAGCCGGCCTAGCTGGCGCCTCTTGCGGGCTTCCTGCATGGTTTACACATGCCTATGTATCTCTTCGCGGTCGGTGACCCGTTGGAATCTCTTTGTGATGGTTGCTACTGGAACCTGCTGGTGACTCGTAGTGCAGGCTAAAACTACGGCTAGGAAGAGGGGTTGAATGGACGCGGCTCCGGCTATGAGCGTATCTCTCCTGTTGGGCCATGGCCGTCTGCAAGTACATGATGGCATTCCGCACATCCTCTGCAAAGGGTGCTTCATCCAGGATAGGGATCGTCTCAAGCCAGGTGGCAGCTGCTACCATATTCTTGGCCGGGTTAGAATAATGACCCACCAGCGTTGGAAAGCCCCCAGGTGAAGCTTGGTTACGTTGGGCCGGATGAGTCGCCGGCCGTTCCGTTGGGCGGCTCTCGGGCGCACCCGCGGCTCGCCTCGCGCCAGGGGTATTAAAGAGGTTCCTCGCTTCATAACGCTCTGGTAGACAGGACTGATGCCTCCATGGTGTACCACCGCTGCTGACATTTGCTCCATCCCTAGACGGAAAGCATCTGTCTTGATACGTTCTGCCTCTTCTTCCATCTGGACCTTCATCTGAGCCATCCTTTGTCGTTCCTTTGCCATCCGGCCCTTGATCCTTGCAATCTCTAGATTCCGAGCTGCTTGATTATCTTGTGTGACTTCAGTGGCCATGAGAGCCTCGAGTTCATCCATCAACTCCACAAGAACTTGAGCCGACGGCGGCAGGTTATCACCAGAAGTGGCGGCCCCCGTGGCTGCGTTACTTGCGGTTGGGGTTGACCCGCCATGAACACCGCCGCATGAACCGGAGGTTTCATAACATCCGACTCAAAGCCATCCGACTCAGGGTATGCATCGTCGTAGCCCCCAAGGCCACTATTGCGGAGCTGGTACACTGATTCTGTTTCTCCACTTGAAGATTCATCTTCTAAATAAACAAGGGTTTCCTGTGACCCGGATGCTTCCAGATCCATACCTTGAGTGAAGCCTACAAAGACATGCCTCTGACCCAGATTGGCACGGGCAGGCCGCACATTACTTGCAGATTGGAGACGCCGAGCCGGCTCGACGATGTTGGTGTAGACGTCCGGCCCGGGTGTAATTCCATCAACTCTTCCGATGAAAACGTGGATCCCACCGAATGGAACCCAGAATACATACTCCACGAACTCGGCGTCAAGCCCCCAGCCGGCATCGTCGATGTAGAACCGGCTGCAGCGACTCTTGCTCATCCTTCCGACCATGTATCCCTTGAGCCTTGGGAGAGAGCCCTTTGAGAACTCAACACCACCCAGCGCAAGCCCCACGGTGGGCGCCAACTGTCATGGATTTATCATGGCAGATGTCCGGGTGAACGGACTTGGATTCGAGGCCATCTCTAACGTGATGGACTCAAAGGGGTTGATTGGGATGAAGGACATGAGTTTACCTAGGTTAGGCCCCTCAAGTCGTGGTAATAGCCTACGTCCTACTTGTTCTTGTATTGCTTGTTGTATCGATTACAAGGGAGCTAAAGCTTGACCTAGTTCTCGATCACCTGATCTCTAAGTCGCCCCGGGTCTGCCTTTATATAGGAGGTCAGGACTGCGGGTCTTTACAATTGTCTAACCGAGTCTCATTGTCTATCCGAGTCTTCCTCTATCTTCTTGTCCAAGCTGTCCCCGAGCGGCTTACACGCCCGGGTCTTCTCTGTCCGGGCCACGTTGCGGCCCACACCTTGAGTCGCTTATCTTCCTAGGCCGTAGACTTTACGGCTCATCCTTGGGCCGACTCACAAGCCATCAGTGTGACCCGGAACCTCAATGGCGGGTCATATTGTGGGGTTATATCCCCAACACGATATACACCGACAAAAGCCCTCGGGCCTAAGCCATACGTGTCACTTGGCATGTTGGGTTAGGCCCCAGCTAGTGCACAGACACGCGTTGAGGAAATGTTGTCTTCTTGTCCCACGTCCCCTCCGCGTAATTATCGCAGGTCATGGGGTCATGGAATAGTCCCACGCCCAGTAAATAGAATGGCAGTTTTCCAAAAAATAGCATAGAGCCAGCCCCGTGCAGGTCCCCTAAATAAAACAGGGCAACACACACGAGCGCTGCTCATTTGCATCCATGCCTTCATCCTTCATCTTCCTTCTCAAGCCAGAAAAACCATTTCTGCCGCCGCCTCCGCCCCACCAAGTGTTGCTAGTCATCCGCCGCCCTTGAAAACTCAAGAGATGGGGCGGAAGATGGCCGCCGTCAAGGGGAAGCGGGCGGTTGCAGCTGCTGACCTAGTGGTCGAAGAGAGGAAGAAGACACAAGAAGAGATGGAGAAATGATGGCAAGGAGATGTGGTCATCTCCCCGTCGAGCCTAGATGACAATACCTTGATTAAATAAAAGGGGCATAAAGCACCCGTGGTTCTGCCGAACGACCCCGAAGGGAAGGCACCATCAGATTCGTACCGCTTCTTCTACGCGTACTTCTACTGTGGCCCCTCTCTCCCTTTCTCTGATTTTTTTGCGCCATGATGGCGGTATATGAGTTCCACCTCCTGGATTTCACCCCCAATGCAATGGCGTGAATGACAATCTTTGCTTATTTGTGTGAGAAGTTCGTCGGAGTCGCCCCCAATGTGGACTTATTCAAACACTTCTTTGTCCCTTGGATAGAAGACAAATCTCATCGCTCGGGGAACATCAGTTGGATCCCTCGGGGCAAGAAGGAGGATTGGCGTTACCTCCTTGGCAAGTACAACGGTAAGAGGGAAGTATGGAGGAGCGACTCGTGCTGGATTAAGGATGACAAAGCCCCAAGTTATGTGCGGCATAGATTGAATGTGTCGTGCACAGAAGAGACTGGAGAAAACCGGGATTCATCAATGGCAACTCCACCTGGAATTGAATAGGATCACCCACCTCAAGGATGTCGGGTTGATCATTGAACATATGGGGTTGACTTCCTCCTTCGCCACATTGCACCGCTGCAGAAGAGGGACAGGTTCGCGTGGGTGTTTAACGGCCCCGCCGACTGGATGCGGTTGTACCCAGGCTCCGGTAACAACCTTAAAATTTACAACCATAGTTGGTTGTATGATCAGCTGTTCGGCCACCTTGGGCCATTCCATTTGCCGGCAAGAGTCGTCCCTTTGCATCGCAATTCCGCCCAAAACCAGATCTTGCAGTGGATGCCTGACCGCAATGCCTCCAGGGTCAAGCCTAATTAGGAGTCACCCACCCTGGAGAGATAGATAGAGTGGGTCTCCATCTTGGAGGAGCGGGCTTTTAAGCCGGAAGACAACCTAATCGCCACAACCATGATGGTGGAGAAGGCATGCATGGCTTCCTGTATCACGGAGGACAAGAAGGTCAGAGCCGCCAGGGGAACAACCTCCAGAGAAGATAGAGAGAGGAAGAATCCAAGGACGATGATTCTTCTAGAGAGGAGAGCAGAGGACTGTCCCTAGAGGACGTTTCCGGGGATGAGTCTGCCGGGGCTGGGGGTTCCCAAGCCGCGTCGACAGAAACCCAAAAGGAAGTCGAGGTGGAGGAGGCGAAGGAGACGGAGGTGGAGGAAGAGGGGCTCGAAATGGGCCCTCAAGCTCCATAACTAGGGCGTCGCCTATGCCAACGCACTGGCCGGGAGTCAACGGCTCCTGCACCTTCGCGGGGTCCCATGAGGGTGAAGAAAATGACCTCCAAGGGAGGCGCTCGAGAAACAGTACACCGCCAATCCCTTCGCATCTCCCCAGCCAAAGCTTCTCCTATCAAGCGATGGAGGATCCTAGGGGCGGACCACAGACCCCCGTCAAGCCCAGTTTCTCCGCCAAGTTCGCCCTTGTTGGAAGTTATGGTCCCACACCAAGCACTGCTCCTCTAACTCTGAAAAGGGGCAGATCGACTCCGCCACCTACGTCGTACGATCTGGGATCCATGCTCATGGTTTCGGAGTGAGTCATTCATTCTCAGCTTTAGCAAAAGTTCTTAGTCTTTGATTTCTTTGATTGATCTTGTATGACTGATTCTGACAGGGATGGGGACGAGGAGCCCCTCACGCATTGAGCCAAACAAGCCAAGTCTGCGGTAGGGTTGGACCGTGCGACAGACGTGAACCCGTTAGGGGACATGGAGGAGGATCCTTCCCCAACCCTCGGCCAAGTCCTCTTCGCGAGATCCAAAAGCAGGCCTTGCCCATTGGCAGGGATGAGGAAGAGCATCTCCCTACGCTCGTCAGGGGGATGGGAGAGGAACATCAAGGAGAGGTTCGCCCTGAGGTGCCTTCCCCTCAAGATTCCCCGTCGCCCGTCGCCCGTGGGAAGGAATCTCCGGCAAGGGCCTCCATCGAAGGGTTTGCCCGCGATGAGGAAGTCATCGAGAAGATGGTGACACACCACGCACCGGCAACTAGCGTTGTTGGTGAAGGGGATGCCCCTCCATAGAAACCTCCATCAGATATCCCACTTGCCTTTGCTTTCACTTTCCATGTTCTCTCTTTTTACTCGCCGTATTGATTTCTGACTTCCATCCTTCCATTTGCTTCCTTGCTCCATAGCTCCGCCCCTCAAAGAGCTAGAGATAACGGAGGGAGTGGCTATCATCAGGAAGGATGCTGCCGAGGAAGCGGCGAAGATTGCTGCCGTGGAGGGCCACAAGTTGGTTGCTAGGGAACTCTGGGAATTTGCCACGAAGGTGGCAACCAACCCCGACAGCACAGTTTCCCCAAACATAGTCATCAAGGAGAAAACTCCTCTTAAGTCCATGGAGCCTTCCCCTTGGCCTAGACCTCGCAGTCTCCCCTGAACCAATTGGTGTTGGTCACCGCTCGACTGTTCCCGACAACCCCTGGTCCATCCTTCTTAGCAGGCGTGGATATTGACGAGGGAATCAAGCAGGTGCTGGTGACACTGCTTCAGGGGGTTGAAGAGGCTGATGATCCCAATGATGGCACCAAGGATATGGCCTTCTTGGAGTCCGTGGCGATTGGGATAAAGGACATGCAGAGGAGATATCACCTCAAGTTGTAGGCAGCCAAGGACCAGCGGGACCTAGATGGACTCGTGGATCAGTAGCCGACGAGCAAACGGAACGAATTACAAGATTAGTACAATCAGTAGGTCCAATCCATTAGGAGGGAGCATGAAATGTTGTCCCTGGCCAAGGAGGACATCTCAGCCTACGAGGTTCGTCTAGCGGAGCACAAGGCACTTCGGGACGCAAAAGAAGCGGAAATCTCCTCCCGTGAAAACACTCTCGAGGCTTATCTTGTTGGAAATATGCCCTAGAGGCAATAATAAAAGTTTATTATTATATTTCCTTGTTCATGATAATAGTTTCTTCTCCATGATATAATTGTATTGATTGGAAACGCATTGCATGTGTGGATAAATAGACAACATTGTGTCCCTAGTATGCCTCTAGTAGAGTAGCTCGTTGATCAAAGATGGTCAAGATTTCCTAGCCATAGACATAAGATGTTATTTGATGATGGAATCACATCATTGGGAGAATGATGTGATGGACAAGACCCAAACTATAAACATAGCATATGATCGTGTCAGCTTATTGCTATAGTTTTCTGCATGTCAAGTATCTGTTCCTATGACCATGAGATCATGCAAATCACCGACACTGGAGGAGTACCTTGTGTGTATCAAACATCACAACATAACTAAGTGACTATAAAGATTCTCTACAGGTATATCCGAGGGTGTTTGTTGAGTGGGCAAGGATCAAGACTGGGATTTGTTACTCCGTGTGACGGAGATGTATCTCAGGGACAACTCGGTAATACAACATCACAACAAGCCTTGCAAGCAATGTGACTAAAGTGTTAGCCACGGGATCTTGTATTACGGAATGAGTAAAGAGACTTGCTGGTAACGAGATTGAACTAGGTATAGAGATACCACGATCGAATCTCGGCCAAGTAACATACCGAAGAACAAAGGGAACAGCATATGGGATTAACTGAATCCTTGACATACAGGTTCAACCGGTAAAGATCTTCGTAGAATATGTAGGAACCAATATGGGAATCTAGGTCCAGCTATTGGTTATTGAACGTAGAGGTATTTCGGTCATGTCTACATAGTTCTCAAACCCGCGGGGTCTGCACACTTAACGTTCGATGACGTTTCGGTAGTATACAATTATGTATGGTGGTGACCGAAGGTTGTTCGGAGTCCCGAATGCGATCGTGGACATCACGAGGAGCTCCGGAATGGTCCGGAGGTAATGATTGATATATAGGAAGTCCCGTTTTGATCACGAGAAAAGTTTCGGGTACTTCGGTAGTGCATCGGGAGTGCCTGGAGGGTACTAGGGGACCATCGGGAGGGGCCTCTCGCCCCAAAGGGCCTCATGGGATGTGGGAGGATGCAAAACATGGTGGGCTGGCCGAACCCCACACTAAGACCCATGCGGCTAGGGGTGGAAAATTCCAAGAGGAGGAAAGGGTTTCCAAGTGGGGGAGGAATACTACTCCTATTAGGATTGGAGTTGGACTCCTCCACCTCCCCACTTCGGCCGCAGCCTAGGGGAACACTAGGGGCGCTGGCCTCCCTCCCCTTCCTCCTATATATACTAGAGGGAAGATAGGAAGCCGCACCAGAAAACCCTAAGCCATGGTGCATCTCTCTCTCCTTGATATATCGTTCCCTCTAGTTTTCGGCGGTGCTTAGGCAAAGCCATGTCGGAATAGTTCCACCACTGCCGCATCCGTGCCATTGCGCTGCCGAAGAACTCATCTAAATCTCTGCTCCCTCTTGCTGGATCAAGAAGGTGGGATCGTTATTAAGCTATACGTGTGCTAAACGCGGAGGTGCCGTCCATTCGGCGCAAGATTGGGACGGATCGTGATTGGATCGCGGGACGCTCAGTGATTTGGATCGCGAAGACGTTCAACTACGTTAACCGCGGTTCTTAAGGCTTCCTTCTTAGAGATCTATGGATATATCTTGTGTGCGTAGTAAATTTTTTGTTTTCCATGCAACTTTCCCCAATAGTGGTATCAGAACTAGGTCTATGTGTAGATGAAATCACAGGTAGAACACAAAGGAGTTTGTGGGCGTTAATGCTCAAATTGCTTCCTCCCTTGTTTGTTTTTTAATTCAGCGGTATTGTGGGACGAAGTGTCCTGGAACAACCATACTCGTATGCTTACGAGAGACCGGTTCCATTGACTGACATGTGACTTTGTTGCATAAAGATGTCTGGCGGGTGTCTATCTCTCCTACTCTGGTTGGACCGGATTCGACAAAGGCGGTCCTTGAGAAGGTTGAATAGCAATTTGTATATCACCGTTCTGGTTTTTGCATATGTGAGAATTGTTCTTGCTAGATACCCGTAGCAGCCACGTAAAACATGCAACAAGAATTAAAGGACGTATAACTTCTTTTTGCAGGTATGTTGTGATGTGATATGGTCAATTACATGATGAGATATATGTGATGTATGAGATGATCATGTTTTGTATAGAATATCATGACCTGCATGTCGATGAGTATGGAAACTGGCAGGATCCATAGGGTTGTCTTTAATTATTTTCACCGTTTTTGCTTTACTTTATCACTATGAGTTAGCAATACTCGTAGAAGCAACAGTTGGCGTGTCAACTTCATGGTGACACATTGATGGAGATCATGGTGTCGTGAGGTGACAATGGAGATCATGCCGGTGCTTTGGAGAGGGAGATCAAAAGCACAAGTTCATGGCCATATCATGTCACTTATGATTTGCATGTGATGTTCTTCCTTTTATGCATCTTGTTTTGTTTAGGACGACGGTAGCATTATAAGGTGATCCCTCAATAAAATTTCAAGATAAAATTGTGTTGTCCCCGAGTGTGCACCATTGTGAAAGTTCGTCGTGTCGAGACACCACGTGATGATTGGGTGTGATAGACTATAGGTTCACATACAACGGGTGCAAGCCAGTGTTGCACGTGCAGAACACTCGAGTTAAACTTGACAAGCCTAGCATGTATAGACATGGCCTCGAAACACAAGAGACTGAAAGGTCGAACATGAGTCATATAGTAGATATGATCAACATGATGATGTTCACCATTGAAACCACCTCAACTCATGTGATGATCAGACTTGAGTTAGTGAATTTGGATCATGTAACACTCGGATGACCGGAGGGATGTCAATTCGAGTGGGAGTTCTTAAGTTATTTTGTTAACTAAAATCATTATCTTGAACAATAGTCTTAGTAAACTTTGCATATTTATGTTGTAGATCAATGGCTCGCGCAGTAGTTCCCATGAATTTTAATGCGTTCCTAGAGAAAGCCAAGTTAAAAGATGACGGAAATAACTTTGTGGACTGGGCCCGTAATCTGAGGATTATCCTCACGGCTTCCCAGAAGGCTTATATCCTTGATGCGCCGCTTGGTAATCGACCCATTCCCGTGTCGTCCGAAGACATTAAGAACGCCTGGGAGACGTGTTCTGGAGATTACTCAACAGTTCAATGTGCAATGTTGTATGGCTTAGAACCGGGACTTCGAAGACGTTTTGAACGTCATGGAGCATATAAGATGTTCCAGGAGTTGAAGTTTATCTTTGAGACGAATGCCCGGATCGAGAGGTATGTGTAACAGCCCGGGACCGACGCTCAAGAAGATTCCAGAAGAATATTCTCGGATGGTGTTGAAACCTAGCGTGCGGTCTTATTATAGTGTAGGTAGGCCGCCTATCGAATTTCATCGCATTACGAGTTTGTTTGATACCCCTTCGGTCATATGTAGCAGTGCGGTCATCGGTTTATTATCGGACGTTTTCGGTGTTCTAAAAAAACAAAACCTCATGTCACGGGCCACAATTCTTTATCTCATACCCACCTGGCCGAACTACACAGCCCATTAGCCCAACCTAGCCCCTTCCTCCGTTCGTGGTCGTCGGATCGCTATCGGACGGACGTTGTCCAAACCACCCGTATACCAAACCCATGTATAAAGCCCATGTAGAGTCTCTCACTCCACTAGGGTTTCCCCCTTGCCATTTTTGCAGCCACCCCCACCAATTATCCAACCTGCTAGCCCTCCTCCTCCAGATCCTGCAGCCCCAACCACCTGCCCGTTTTAGGCCCTCGGATCGCGATCTAGAGGCTCAATTCCGCCCAAATCCCCACCTACCGGACATGTCCGGCGGCCAACCCGGACGTGTCCGGTGACCGCAGAGCCCTGCAGAGCCGAGGCTCCCATGGCGCCCCAACTCCCTCGCCCACGCGGCCCAGATCCGCTCCAGCCGGCCCATGAGGCCTGGTGAGCCCAGCCGTCGCCCCCCACGTGTTTTATTATTTTATTCGTGTAGGCCCAATTGCACGATTTTAAACATTAATAGAAAATCAACCATACGTCGCAATAAAATGTTTTATATATGAAAAATGCTTAGAAAAATGTGTAGATTAATTGTATGCCATTTTCATCCATGATATATATAGTAGCTTGCTGTTTTGCATCATTTTCATTAAATAACATTATGTTGCATTGACATATTTATTTAACGTGCATCGGGATTTAATCCAATCATATATTTAAAAATGTTCATGTTATCGGCTTTGCATTTTCATGCATGACAAACCTGTTCATTGTAATAATTGCATTTAACTTGCATTTATAATTGCTAACGGGGTTATTCCACAAACTTGCATAATTAATTGTGACATATTTTCCCACATGAACCTATGCATATTATATATGTTTTTGGGGTAGAAAAATCCATAGAATTTATCTGTGCGTTTAGTTTTGCCATTTGAGTAAGTTGTGTGCATATCATTTTTGCGGTGATACCCACTTGTTATTTTTTTGTGATTAAATACATGCATGATATGAAATAATTTTGAACATGAGATGTGCCCTTTGATATGTGTCCTAGCACCTGGACATTTTGCTTTCCATAGAAATGCATGTTTAGCTGTTGTTTTCTTGTTGTCTACATGCTATAAAATACTGCTGTTTTGAGGGTCCGAAATATTTCTAAGTCTGGAATCTGTAATATTTTGTTGTTGTCTTGCCATGTGTTTTGCTAGTGATCTAGAACCCTTTTGTGGCAGTGTAATGAAGTAATTTTAGTTGATAATGTCGTTTAGTATGTTGTTAAGTTTCATGCCATAATAGACCTATAGCATATAGTTTTACTGCTGTCAATATGCCTTCGTGATAAAAACTGCACTGTCAAAAACTCCTATTTTCACTAAGTCTAAAACTGTTTTGAAGTAGCTACCTTGTGAGCTTCCTACCATGTGATCCATGCATGTTTTGAATATGACATGTGAATATGAAATGAAGTGTGTGTTATATGATACTTCCCCATGCTTAGTTTGTGCATTTTAGAATAGTGTAACTTGTTGTTTTCATGTGTGCAAAATGCTATGTTGCTGTTTTGGGCAGATTTCAACTAAAACTTCTTGTGGTGTGTGTGGTCGAACCGTAGCTCCGTTTTGGACATGCCATATATGAAACTTTCTTAGAATCTAATGTAGTTTCCTAATAAATTGCTGCATTCATGATTTGAAATGTTTGTGATTGTATTTTTCATGTATTTGCATTCATGACATGTGCATCTTGTGTTTGTCATATCTTTTAGACCGTAGCTCCATTTGAGATGTTCTATATATGTAAGTCGACTAGAATGACGTGTAGAATGTCATTGTATACTTTATTATGTTGTTTAAACAATGTAAAATATGTTTAGTTCAGATCTTGACCAATTTCAAAATTAACATATGAGGTCGTCTCGGAAATACTATAAGTTGTTTCCGACCTCATTTAAAATGCCTAGATAGTATAGTTTACTTATGCTTCACCTCTTGCCATGCCTAACAACATTTAATATTGTCGTACCTAACGAGAGTGAACTCAATAATTCGAACATGGAGTTTCGTCAATATGCAACTCGTTGCATATTGAACTTCACTTAATGTGTAGTAGTGTTTGTTGTTCTTGCTTGTCATGCCTTGCATATTCAAACCGGACATGCATCATATTTGTTTGCGCATCATGTCATGCATATGTTGTGGTGTAGCTTGTGTTGATTGCTATTTCCAGTTTCTTCTTCTCGATAGAGTTCCGAAAGCGTTCGGAGTGTCAGGATTCGTTCGACTATGTTGGCTCGTCTTCTTCATGGACTCGTTCTTCTTCCGAGCGGGATATCAGGCAAGATGACACATTTCCTTGGATACCATTACTATCATTGCCATGCTAGATGTCTCGTTTTTATTCCTATGTCACGCCACCTACCACTTGTTTGTCAAGCCTCCCAACATTGCCATGAAAATCCTCTAACCCTCCACCGTCCTAGCAAACCTTTGTTTGGCTATGTTACTGCTTGCTCAGCCCTTCTTATAGCATTCTAGATGCAGGTGTAATTGCTTCAATGTGACTACATGGCCATTCTTTTGTTATCACAATATTATTGCTATTTAATTTAATGCACTAATACACTTGGTGAAGGGTGGAAGGCTTGGCCTTTTGCTCGGTATTTTGTTCCACTCTTGCCGCCCTAGTTACTTGTGAACCGGTGTTATGTTCCATAATCGAGCGCTCCTAATATGCTCAGGGTTGTTATGGGGATCCCCTTGATTTTCGTTTTGGGATAAAACTTGTCTGGCAAGGCCCAAAATTCATACTACATTTTCCTAGTAATTAATAAAATTGCATAGGGACCCGCTGGCACCTGCGGGTAACTTAATCAACCCCCGGGCAAGTGCTCCTCATGGGTGTTGGTCCAAAAATAGAGCACTGTGCGGGGCCAACCCGGGGCAACTCGGGAGATTTCTATCAGGCCACTGTACGCGTCGCGCATTTGCCGTGCCCTGATACGCGGCTCCTATCGGGATTGTCGACACGTCGGGCGGACTTGCTAGATTTGTTTTATCTTTCTCAAACGTCTTGAGTGAGGAACTCTGATCTTCTTCGGGCTATCTCGAGGTGTCGGATTTCCTTTGGAATTGCCTAGGAAGATCACGAGATCTGTGGTTGAGGTTATTCCCGCTGCGTGTGGTTAATTTGTGATGGATGAGTTGGAGCACCCCTGCAAGGTTAAATCTTTTCGAGAAGCCGTGCCCGCAGTTATGTGGCAAACTTGGATATTTTGTTTAACACTCGATCATAGAAAACTTGAAGTAAACTCAAATAAAATACACCAACTGTGTGCGTAACCCTTACTATCTCTTTTCGTGATTTCTTATCCAAAAGAGAATACAGTGGGGTTATGTTTGACGTAAGTAGGTGTTCAGGATCAGTTAGTGACCATTGCTAGTTCTCGTCCATTATGCGTAGACCACCATACTTTATTTTCTGTATTCGTAAGTTAGCCACTCAAATAAATGCTTAGTCGCTTGCTGCAGCCTCACCACTTTAACATACCTCACACATTAAGCTTTAATAGTCTTGATACCCTTGGAAATGAGATTGCTGAGTCCCTATGGCTCACAAATTACTACAACAACAGTTGCAGGTACAGTTAATGCGATGATTGGACGTGAGCATGATGTTTGTTTGATTTGGAGTTCTTCTTCTTCTTCTTCATCAGTCTAGGATGGGTTCCAGGAGGCAACATGGGATAGCAAGGATGGATGTCATTTTATCGTTTGATTTCGTCCGTTGTCGGACCTTGCTCTTCTGTATGATGTTTGAGTATGTTGTTGTATTGATGTGACTCTGATGTAGCTTGTGGCGAGTGTAAGCCAATTCCATATACTCATCTCTTTTGTACATGTACTTGTAATGATATCCATTCTTGCAACACGACGAAATGCGTTTCTATCCCTGTCGAGGCCCTAGTGCCGAAATAAGGATAGGACCGCATCTTGGGCGTGACAGTATGAGACCTCCGATAAGTTCTATGATTGCAAGATGGAGGAGAGCGGGTCTGCCAGTGAACATATACTCAAAATGTCTAGGTATTCGAACTACCTGGCTGAGTTAGGGATGCCCCTTCTACTGGCGGCTATCACTGACACAATTCTTCAATCATTGCCACCTAGCTACAAGAGCTTCATGATGAACTATAACATGCATGGGATGAACAAGTCAGTCGCCGAGCTGTTTGCGATGCTAAAAATCATTGAGTCTGAAATCCAGAAAGAGCATCAAGTGTTGATGGTCCATAAAACCACTAGTTTCAAGAAGAATGGCAAGGGCAAGAAGGGTAACTCCAAGAAGAGTGGCAAAGCAGTTGCCCATACCATGAAGAAACCCAAGGTTGGACCCATATCAGAAACTGAGTGCTTTCATTGCAAGGTAACTGGTCATTGGAAGCGGAACTGCCCCAAGTATCTAGCCGACTAGAAGGCGGCCAACACCAAACAAGGTATATATGATATACATGTTATTGATGTGTACCTTACAAACTCTCATTGTAGTGCCTGGGTATTTGATACCAGTTCAGTTGCTCACATTTGCAACTCAAAACAAGAGCTACGGAATAGACGAAGGCTGGCTACGGACGAAGTGACGATGCGCATGGGAAATGGTTCCATGGTTGATGTGATCGCCGTTGGCACGCTCGCTCTTCGATTACCATCAGGATTAGTGATGAACCTGAATAGTTGTTATTTAGTGCTTGCGTTAAGCATGAACATTATATCTGGATCTTGTTTATTGTGAGACGGTTACTCATTTAAATCAGAGAATAATGGTTGTTCTATTTATATGATTAATATCTTTTATGGTCATGCACCCAATGTGAGGGGTTTATTCCTATTGAATCTCGATAGTGATGATAGACATGTTCATAACATTGATGCCAAAAGATGTAGAGTTGATAATGATAGTACCACTTTCTTGTGGCACTGCTATTTAGGTCATATTGGTGTAAAACGCATGAAGAAGCTCCATGCTGATGGACTTTTGGAGTCACTTGATTTCAAATCACTTGGCACATGTGAACCATGCCTCATGGGCAAGATGACTAAAACCCCATTCTCTAGAACAATGGAATAGGCAACTCACTTCTTGGAAATCATACTTACTGATGTGTGCGATCCAATGAGCATTGAGGCGTGCAGTGGATATCGTTATTTTCTCACCTTCACTGATGAATTAAGTATATATGGGTATATTTACTTGATGAAGTACAAGTCTGAAACGTTTGAAAAATTCAAGCAATTTCAGAGTGAAGTTGAGAATCATCGTAACAAGAAGATTAAATTCCTACGATCTGATCGAGGAGGAGAATATCTAAGTTATGAGTTTGGCGGTCACTTAAGACGGTGTGGAATTTTTTCACAATTGACACCACCTAGAACACCACAGCGTAATAGTGGGTCCAAACGTCGTAATCGAACCTTATTAGATATGGTGTGTTCTATGATGTCTCTTACCGATTTACCACTATCGTTTTGGGGGGATTTAGAGATAGCTACATTCACTTTAAATTGGGCACCATTGAAATCCATTGAGACGATGCCTCATGAATTTTGGTTTGTCAAGAAGCCAAAGTTGTCGTTTCTTAAAGTTTGGGGATGTGATGCTTATGTCAAAAAGCTTCAGCCTGAAAAGCTGGAACCCAAAGCGAAGAAATGCGTCTTCATAGGATACCCAAGAGAGACGGTTGGGTATACATTCTATCTCAGATCCGAAGGAAAAATGTTTGTCGCTAAAAACGGAACATTTCTTGAGAATGAGTTTCTCTCGAAAGAATTGAGTGGGAGGAAAATAGAACTTGATGAGGTTATTGAACCTTTACTTCAACCAGAGAGTAGCGCTGCGCAGAAAGATGATTATGTAGAGCCTACATCGGTTGAAGAGGAAGTTAATGATGGTGATCATGAAGCTCCGGATCAAGTTACTATCAAACCTCGTAGGTCGACAAGGACGCGTACTGCTCCTGAGTGGTACGACAACCCTGTCTTAGATGTCATGTTGTTGGACAATGATGAACCTACGAGCTATGGAGAAGCGATGATGGGCCCGGATTCCAAGAAATGGTTAGAGGCCATGAAATCCGAGATGGGATCCATGTATGAAAACAAAGAAGGGACTATGGAAGTATTACCTAAATGATGAAAGGCTATTCAGAACAAATGGATCTTTAAGAGGAAGATGGACGCGGACGGTAATGTCACCGTCTATAAAGCTCGACTTGTGCCAAAGGGTTTTTCACAAGTTCAAGGAGTTGACTATCATGAGACCTTCTCACCTGTAGCGATGCTTATGTCCATCAGAATAATGTTAGCAATAATTGCATTTTTCATTTATGAAATTTGGCAGATGGATGTCAAAACACCTTCCCTTAACGGTTTCCTTAAGGAAGAGTTTTATATAATACAACCAGAAGGTTTTAACGATCCACAGAATGCTAACAAAGTTTGCAAACTCCAACAATCCATTTATGGACTGGTGCAAGCATCTCGGAGTTGGAAACTGTGCTTTGATGAGGTGATCGAAGCATTCAGGTTTATACAAGTTTACGGAGAAGCTTGTATTTACAAGAAAGTGAGTGGGAGATCTATAGCTTTTATAATATTATATGTGGATGGCATATTGCTGATTGGAAACAATATATAATTGCTAGAAAGCGTGAAGGATTATTTGAACAAGAGTTTTTCAATGAAGGACCTAGGAGAAGCTGCTTTCATATTAGGCATTAAGATCTATAGAGATAGATCGAGGCGCTTAATAGGACTTCCACAAAGCACATACCTTGACAAAGTTTTGAAGAAGTTCAAAATGGATCAGTACAAGAAGGGGTTCTTGCCTGTGTTGCAAGGTGTGAAGTTGAGTAAGACTCAATGCCCAGTGACTGCAGAAGATAGAGAAAAGATGAGTGTCATTCCCTATGCTTCAGCCATAGGCTCTATCATGTATGCAATGTTATGCACAAGGCCCGATGTCAGCCTTACCAAAAGTATGTCCGGAAGGTTTAAAAGTGATCTAGGAATGGAGCACTCGACAGCGGTCAAGAATATCCTTAAGTACGTGAAAAGGACTAAGGAAATATTTCTCGTTTATGGAGGTGATCAAGAGCTCGTCGTAACGTGTTACGTCGATGCAAGATTTGACACTAATCCGGATAATTCTAAGTCACGAACCGGATACGTATTTATTCTCAATGGGGGAGCGGTAAGCTGGTGCAGTTCCAAGCAGAGCGTGGTAGCCGATTCTACATGCAAAACGGAGTACATCGCAGCCTCGGAGGCGGTGAAGGAAGGTGTCTGGATGAAGTTGTTCATGATAGATCTTGGAGTAGTGCTCAGTGCACTAAATCCAATGGCTCTATTCTATGACAACCCTGGTGCCATTGCTCTGGCCAAGGAACCAAGGTTTCACAGGAGGAGGACTTAAATATTTGCAAAGTGCACATGGATATGAATGTTGCAGACCCATTGACTAAACCTCTTCCAAGGGCTAAACATGATCAACACCAGAACTGTATGGGTGTTAGATTCATTGCAATGTAAATCACATAGTGATGTGAACTAGATTATTGACTCTAGTGCAAGTGGGAGACTGTTGGAAATATGGCCTAGAGGCAATAATAAATGGATATTATTATATGTCCTTGTTCATGATAATCGTTTATTATCCATGCTACAATTGTATCGATTGGAAACACATTGCATGTGTGGATACATAGACAACACTCTGTCCCTAGTATGCCTCTAGTAGACTAGCTCGTTGATCATAGATGGCTAAGGTTTCCTAGCCATATTCATAAGATGTCATTTGATGACAGGATTACATAATTGGGTGAATGATGTGATGGACAAGACCGAAACTATAAACATAACATATGATCGTGCCAGTTTTTTCCTATAGCTTTTTGCATGTCAAGTACCTGTTCCAATGACCATGAGATCATGCAACTCACTGACACTAGAGGAATACCTTGTGTGTATCAAACGTCACAACGTAATTGGGTTACTATAAAAATGCTCTACAGGTATCACCAAGGGTGTCTGTTGAGTGGGCATGCATCAAGACTGGGATTTGTTACTCCGTGTGATGGAGAGGTATCTCAGGGCCCACTCGGTAATAGAACATCACAACAAGCCTTGCAAGAAATATGACTAAAGTGTTAGCCACGGGATATTTTCTTACGGAATGAGTAAAGAGACTTGTTGGTAAGGAGATTGAACTAGGTATAGAGACACGGACGATCGAATCTCGGACAAGTAACATACCAAAGAACAAAGGGAACAGCATACGAGATTAACAGAATCCTTGACATGGAGGTTCAACCAACAAATATATTTGTAGAAGATGTAGGAACTAATATGGGCATCTAGACCCCGCTATTGGTAATTGACAATAGAGGTGTCTCGGTCATCTCTACATAGTTCTCGAACCCGCAGGGTCTGCACACTTAAAGTTCAGTGATGTTTTGGTAGTATAGAGTTATGTATGGTGGTGACAGAAGGTTGTTCGAAGTCCTAGATGAGATCTCGAACATCATGAGGAGCTCCGGAATGGTCTTGAGGTAAATATTGATATATAGGAAGTCCCGTTTTGGTCACTAGAAAAGTCTTGGGTACTTCGGTAGTGGACCGGGAGTGCCGAGAGGGTACCAGGGGACCATCGGGCGGGGCCTCTCACCCCAAAGGACCTAATGGGCTGTGGGAGGAGGCAAACCTGGCCCTGGTGGGCTGGCCGACCCCCCCCCCTCCGCGCGCACTTAGGCCCATGCGGCTAGGGGTGGAAAAATCCCAAGAGCAGGAAAGGGTTTCAAGTGGGGGAGGAATCCTACTCCTGGTAGGATTGGAGTTGGACTCCTCCACCTCCCCACTTTGGCCGCAGCCTAGGGGGAAACCTAGGGGCGCTGGCCTCCCTCCCCTTCCTCCTATATATACTATAGGGGAGAGAGGGCAGCCGCACTAGAATATCCTAAGCCACGATATAGCCCTCTCTCCCCGATATATCGTTCCCTCCAGTTTTCGGTGGTGTGATACATCTCCAACGTATCTATAATTTATGTATTCATGTCATGTTTACAATAATTCTATATGATTTTGGTTTGATTTTGTTAGAACTAACCCGGACTGACGTTGTTTTCAGCAGAACTACCATTGGTGTCATTTTTTGTGCAGAAATAAAAGTTCTCGGAATGGGCTGAAAATTTACGGAGAATATTTTTGGAAAATATAAAAAATACTGGAGCAAAAAGATACCGGAGAGGAGTCCCGAGGCATCCACAAGCCACCCGTGCACGGCTCCACCTAGGGCGCACCACCTGGCTAGTGGGCCCCTCGGCAGTCCCCTTGACGTGATTCCAACGCCAAGTACTCCTATAAATCCAGTAATCCCCAGAAAGAAACCTAGATCAGAAGTTCCGCCACTGCAAGTCTCTGTAGTCATGAAAAAACAATCTTGGCCCTCTTCGGCACCCTACTGGAGGGGGTCACCATCACCGGAGACTATGGAGGTGGAAGACGGAGGGGCCATCATCACCATGGAGGCCAAGGACAAGAGGGAGAACCTCTCCCCACCTAGGGGGAGGCCGTGGAGGAGGAAGCACAAGGGGAGACCCTCTCCCCCTCTCTCTCGATGGCGCCGGAGTACCATCGGGGGAACCATCGCCACGTTGATCATCTTCATCAACATCACCTTCTTCATTACCGTCCTCGTGTATTTTCAGCGGTCCACTCTCCCACATCCCTCTGCAATCCCCTACTTGAACATGGTGTTTTATGCCACATATTATGATCCAATGATGTGTTGCCATCCTATGATGTTTTGAGTGGATTTCTTTTGTCTTATGGGTTGATTGATGATGTAGATTGGTTTCAGTTGTATGTTTATTTTGCTGTTGTCCTATGGTGCCTTCTGTGCCGAGCACACATGAAGGATTCTCGTTGTAGGGTGTTGCAATACATTCATGATTCGCTTATACTGGGTTGCTAGAGTGACAAAAGCTTAAACCCGAGTAAGGGGGTTGTTGTGTATGGGATAAAGGGGACTTGATGCTTTAATGCTATGGTTGGGTTTTACCTTAATGATCCTTAGTAGTTGCGGATGCTTGCTAGAGTTCCAATTATAAGTGCATTTTATCCAAGTAGATAAAGTATGTTAGCTTATGCCTCTTCCTCATGTAAAATTGCAAAAATGATTGCTGATCTTGTTAACAATTGCCTAGGACAATTCCGCAACACTGACCCATCACTATTCCACACTCACTATTTGTAATATATTCTAATATATTATAAATTTATGATAACAGCACCTATTTTTATATTTTAGTTCTCCGATTTCATGCAAATCTATTCTCTTCATACACACAACGTAGTTTTATATCTCATTTCTAGTTGGAAGCAAACGTTCAGCGTACGTAGAGTCGTATCAGTGGCAGATAGGACTTGAGAGAAAATTGATCTTTCCTTTAGCTCCTTGTGGGTTCGACACTCCATACTTATCACTTCCACCTTTGTAAATTGCTACGATGATTCCTTGCACTTGGGACCTATCAAGCTCTTTTCTAGCGCCGTTGTCGGGGAGCAATAGCATGGGGTTGATATTCTCGTGTGTGCTTGTTTGCTTTATTAACTAAGTAGATTTTGTTTTCCCTTTTTGCCTTATTTAGTTGTGGGTGAAACAAACAAAAAAATTAAATAACAAAAAATACCAAAATAATTACTTGCCTCTTATGCCTAAGAAGTTTTTCAAAAAGAAAAGTGATTGGAAGGTTGTGCATTGGAGATGTGAGGGTCGACCTTGAACACTTGTGTTCATGCTCATGGAAACAATGTAGAATTTTTCATGGAAGCTTCTTAAAATAATTATCCCCTTGTATATATTCATTGTATGATAAAAATAATGTGCCAAGACTTGCTTTTAGGATGATTAGATTGCTTGTTTGCTATGTGCGATGCAAAAACAGAAACTTTGACTGTAGTGCATGAATTTACATTTCTTATTGAAATGTCAAAAGTTTCTGAAAATTTTACACAGTACTGACATATAAATTTTTTAAGTTGTCCTAATGGTTCAGAATTTTTTTGAGTTACATAAGTATACGAAGTTTCCACATTGCTACACAATGTCCTGTTTTTGACAGATTCTATTTTTCTATGTATTGTTCACTTATTTTGATGAATCTATGGGTTGTATTGGGGGTATGAACCATGGTGAAGTTGGAATACAGTAGATATAATGCTAATATGCAATTGGAATGAGTTTATAATGGTAAATAAAGGTAGTGTCGGTGTCAAAACTGGCGGATCTCGAGTAGGGGGTCCCAAACTGTGAGACTAGAATCGATGGTAGCAGGAGACGAAGGGGACACGGTTTTACCCAGGTTCGGCCCCTCATATGAAGGTAATACCCTACGTCCTGCTTGATTGTGTTGATGATATGAGGGGTTACAGAGTTGATCTACCTCGAGATCGAATAGCTAACCCTAGAAGAGTTGTCCTATATCTACAACATAAAACCCTCCGGCTTATATAGACGCCGAGGGTATCTAGGGTTTACACATGGTCGGTTACACGCCATAGAGATAAAAAATTCCTATTCTCTACATCAAACATGGAGGACAAGTTGTGCTTACCGAAGCGTCCATCTTGGAGTCAGAGCCTTCAATCGATCCAGTGTTCGGTAAGTGGCCAATACAATCCGGCCAATAGAAATAGGTCGGCCTCCCGAGGACCCCTTAATCTAGGACTCCCTCAGTAGCCCCAAACTTGCCTCCAACACCAAGGGTCTTAGCTTCAATTGTTCCACATGGTCCGAGTCTCTGGCTTGCGAGGTGAGTTCTTCCCGCCGAATTATGTTCGGCCTCTGATGACAAGTAGTTTTCCAAATAGTGGCGCGTCCGAATACTCTAAATAAGCTGGGTCTGAAGACCAAACATCAAGGAGTGAAGTACTTTCTCCTAACGACCTTTCCGATGAAAGGTCACGGCCCACCACAACTGCTAGACCAGTCATAGAAACTCGATTCGTGGTTCGAGGCCATTTCCATCAACACGATCTATCAACGCGCATATCATGCATCGTTTTATACGATATATGTTTAATCATGTGCATGCAACGGCATGCACGTCTCGAGAAGCGGAGGGATTCACTACACAGTAGAGGGAAGCCAAATGATAAGCATCATAAAAGGGTAAGAAAACACCAAAGCCTAATCAAACTCCCCCATTTGCCTCCTTTGCTTCCTCATTCCTTTGAGCCTCCAGAGCACAGATCTAGGTTTTCCACCACCCACCTTTAAGATCATCCATGGTGGGCTCCGGTTCCAACGGCAAGTGGGAGGCTTCCACGGTCACATACTAGGACATCTAGGACCTCAAGAAGGTCGGCTACCTCTCCTCCAACATCCCTCACCGTGCACTCGAGAAGGGCCAAGTGATACCCACTCCCAGGCCAGGCGAAAGGGTGGTCTTCCTCCCCCACTTCATCTGGGGGTTGAGTTTCCCGCTCCACCCCTTCGTCAGGGGGCTCATGTTTTTCTATGGCCTCGACTTCCATGACGTCCCGCCGAACTCTTTCATGCATATATCGGCCTTCATTCTCGTCTGTGAGGCCTTTTTGCGGGTCGAGCCACACTTCGGGCTCTGGCTCAAAGTGTTCAACGTCAAGCCAAAGTGCGTCGGATGCAAGCACACAAACTACAGCGGGGCTGTCATCGGCAAGCTCACCCGCGTCGTATGGCCATCGGGCACCTTCATCGACACGATCAAGGTGTGGTAGAAGGAGTGGTTTTATATCACTGAGCCACAGGAGGAAAGCCAGATTGCCCCTGCCGAATTTAGATCCGGTCCCCCCCACCAGATTAACTTCATGGCTCCGAAAGGGACTTAGCTAGGGACCAAGCAAGGAAGTGAGTGTCCTGTAGAAGCGCAATGGCTCCATGATCAAGAAAGACGTCAAGCTGACCAATGTGGTCCAGGTTATTCTCTAGAGGCACATCCTCCCCTGTTAGCACCAGGATACTCCCTTGTGGGCTCGTCAGCTCGACGACGCGCCCACGATTCAACACCTCTTCCACACCACGCTAGCCATCCGAAGAGGAAGATAGGGGTCTGCAAGCCACCAAGCCTGCCTCCGAGGTACGGTATAATTTTGCTCAGTTAGCTTTATTTTTCATACAGAGGATTTATAACATCTTTTTTGATCAATCTTTGCAAACATGGCTGAGCAAAGCCATGCACATCAGCAGTTTGGCGCCTCAGCCTGAAGACGCTAGGTCTGGGCTGTTAGCGGAAATACTCGTGTTGAAGCCTTACGAGGCCCCCGTGAAGAAGGAGAAGAAGAATAAACTAGGCCGAGATGGCCTTCACATCAGGGACCAGTCAGAGGTTGTGTCCGAGGAAACTCATGCCTACTCAAATCAAGAGTAGCATGAGTAAGAGGAGGAGGAGGATGAAGTTGAGGGGGAAGATGACTCTCCCCTCGCCAGAAAGAGGGCGGCATCATCTGACGCCACGGAGGAGATACCCCCTCCTGCCCAGAAGAGAGCGCGTTGGACACAGGTAGTTTTGTCTAACGACAGTTCGGACTCAGACACTGAGTCTGAAGACTTCGAGATGGTTCCACGAAGGAGCCTTAGGGTCAAGCCCCCCGCTCGAAGGTTAGGATCCAAAGACTCCCTTGTTTATCATTAACATGTTTAAAGTTTGCGAACATGCAAGTGGTTATTGACTTCGCAGCCCCATGCGCGTCCTTCCCACCAATTAGATATCGGACGGGGAAACCCCGCCCGCCGAACTAGCGAAGAACAGGAATGCATCGCATCTCGTTACTCCGGGCGCTGCAAAGGACGCCGCGGAGGTGTCGTCCCAGCATGCTCCTATGGAGCCGGGCACCAACGGCGGGAGAGACAACATTATGGCCGAGACTAATGCCTCGACGACCAAAGACCGGGGGGATAAATCCCACCCGGATACTGAGGAGGATAGACGAGTGTCTGCTTAGTCCCCTTCGAGGACCTCTCCGGAGTGCACCACGCCTCCGGACGCAACGGTTCAAACCCCAGTTGGTGATCGAATTGCCCGATCACCATCGGTGCCACCTACCAATGGGTGGCCGGTCATGAAGGAGGCTCTGTCAAGCGCCTCCATCTCCGAGGAGCACCGCACCCTATGGGTGCGATATTGCAGAGCATTTAGTCCGTCGACAATGGACTGAAGGAGGCCTTTAAAGGTCTCCTGATGGGCTTTTTGGTAAACCACGCGACACTCTGTTTGCAAAATATTGATTATTTTTATTATTATATACATGGCAGCCCCCGATCCCTAGGTGAGTTTGAAAAAACTTGCCTAGGAGTCAATCATGTACCCAATTCCGAACTATATACAAAGTATGTGATCGGAACCCTATTATAGCCCCTAAGAGGGCTGGTCATACGATCGGATTGAAGATGGTTATAGAGTATTGAACCCATGCAACCTGGCAAGTACTAGTGTGTTACAGGCTTCGTCATCAGCGGCGGCCATGAATGGCGCCGAGCTGGACGAGCTGAATCGGAAGCTCAAAAGCTCCGAAGACGAGCTTGATGTTCTTAACAAAAGATTCGATGAGGCGCAACGTAAGTCTGAATGCACATCCGGACACCTTTGTTGGAATACTATTAATTCAGTTTTTCATACTATTAATGATCAAACAGCCTCGGCGAAGGAGGTGGAAAAGCTCAAGGCCGAGCTGCGGCAGGCCAAGGACGAGGTGGTGGTTGAGAGGGAGGCGGCCGGACAAGCAGCCACCGCGCTTTCAGCTTTCAGGACCACCAGCGACAAACACGAGGCGTGGGTGCAGGAGATCTAGTAGGAACTCAAGGACGCTAGCCACAAATGCGAGGTCCTTGAGCAAGAAGGCAAGTAGTGCATGGCTGAACTATCCACCCTAAAAGCCGATCTCCAAAAGGAGCGGGTGGATAGATGGTTCTTTGAGGAGCAGGTCCGCCAAGCGAAGGACATAACGGGTGGTAAGCCATACTTATTGCAGTGTGTCTTTGGGGATAGCAAGTTCAAGTTGCTTACCCAGGTGTGGCATTCACCAGGCGCCTCCTCTAACCTCCAGAAGAGCGTAGCGGACACCAATCAGCTGTATGCATCACAGGAAGAAGGAGACAAAGCCCGTTTGTTCTAGGCGCAGTTCAGAGCCCCCGAGCGCTCTCATCTTCTTGTTGAGCAACTGAAGTAGCTGATGGAGCTGCACGAGATGGCAGAGCCGCCATGAAGGACCTCTGCATCCGCTTATGTTCCGACGAGCCGCTGCCAGGCAGCTACTTCGGCCTGGTGCAGAAGCTAATCACCGCTTCGCCCCACCTCGACACTATGAAGCGCTCCTACTGCATCGAGGGAGCCCGGATGGCCTTTGCAAAGGCCAAGGTGCACTGCCGGGGCTGGATCCAATGAAGATAGCCACTACCCCGCCGCCTCCCGAGAAGGAACACAGACGCCCCAAGTTGTACTTCGCCGGAGTAATGGAAGGCACTCGGGCGATAGCATCATAGTGTTAGAAAGATAACATGCATGAATAAGTTTGTACTGTGTCCGAAGACATTTTAAAGCTTCAATGTTATAATCTATCATGCTTTCAATATTTGGCATTCCTTTATAACTCATGTGTGGCCATTTGAAACTAAAAGATGTGAGACATCGGCTTCAGCCCCAATGTAGATACTGCATGGGGTGTCTCTGCCAATGCACTATGTCCCTTAGCCGAGTTATCGGAACCCGAAAGCAGTAGAGTGCGGCGGACTAGGCAATCAGACTATAGTGCTTTATTTCTTTCACTTAGCTGTAGGGGCGCGAAAAGGACTACGGGGGGCTGATGACTAGCCCCCGGAGTGTTTGTGATGTTCGGATGAACCGCGGCTAAGGCCATCATCACATGGTTTTCATGAAGAACAAACCCTTCGTATAACACGGAATATCCTCTAACGAGGATGTAAGTATAACACTTGAAGCTTGGATTCACAGACCGTCTCTCATATACTATGACAGTCAGTTTTCGGCCTTCTCCCCTGAGGTGCTTTACCAGACTATCCGGAAACACAATTGCAGGGGTTCTCCCCTTGCCCTTTTAGCTAAACAAGCGGAACGTAAAGGGCAAGCACAGGAGCCGGGCAACCCAACTATTGACCCAAGACATAGTTCGGAACCAATGCATATAAAGTGATTTCCAAGACATCGAACACATAATAAGTTGTACGTAAGGCGATTTGTTTTTAAACTCGAGGCCCCGGTGTATGAGCCAGTTGCGTCGTGACATACCGAACTGTTTCACGAGAAGAGGGAGAAGGGAAAATATGTGCCAAAAAGGATAACAACACAAACACGTATAATGATGCTATATTTTTCTCAATAACTCTTTTTACTCGGATTGCCAAAGCAACTGATTATAGGTATGTGAAAAAATAAGAAGTTTTACAAGAGTGGCTATACTAGGGGTCTTCAATTTGTGACCTTAAGTCTTCGGTGGACCCCGCCGCTTATGTACTCATGCATCTTGGTGCACCTTAATGGGTGATATTGTTCGGTGAACGGATCATGCAAACAAGGTCTTGAGAAGTCGCCGTATTGTGGATGAGCTTAACGCCATTGGCAGGCCTTCCAATTTTACCTGCATTGTGTCCGAAGACATGTTAATGTAGTGGTTCGATCCAGCCGGACCCCACCTTTGTTTCCCCACCGCTACCCATGGAATTTTAAGTGCAAAGTTGTGCCTCCTTGGCATGTACTTTGCTGGTCCTGGGGTTGTGCAATGGCGGCGAGTCCCTATTTAAGGGGAGAGGAAGGCTCTAAGAGTTCGGACTAAAGCCGAGCTCGCTTCCCAATCTTGCACGCGCTTTATGACAGATGTCGGAGCTTGCCATTCATCTTTGTAGTTAAATTGCTAGGGCCAGCGCATGTTCCTCGGTTCGTAGAGAGCGCTTCGTGTTGCCACTAACAGTGATGACCCCCTTGGGTCCATGCATCTTGAGCTTGAGTTATGCATAATGCCGGATGGCGTTGAAGCGAGCGAACGTTATCCGACCGAGCAGGGCATGATAGCCACTACACAAGGGCACAATGTCGAAGATCAAGTCTTCGCTGCGCAAGTTGTCAGGTGAGACGAACACAACTTCCAGGGTTACGGAGCCCATGCATCAGGCCTCGACGCCTGGAATCACTCCTTTAAAGGTAGTGTTACTGGGTTTGATCCTTGACGAATCTATGCCCATCTTTTTCACCGTGTCTGAGTAAATCAGGTTAAGGCTACTTCCTCTGTCCATTAGGACTTTTGTGAGGTGATACCCATCTATAATGGGGTCTAGGACGAGGGCCGCCGAACCCTCATGACGGATACTGGTCGGGTGATCGCGCCGATCAAAGGTGATTGGATATGCCGACCATGGGTTATACTTCGGGGCTACAGGCTCTACGGTGTAAACCTCTCGAAGGGCGTGCTTCCTCTCCTTCTTAGGTATATGGGTGGCATATATCATGTTTACCGCTTTGACTTCTGGAGGGAATTTCTTTTGTCCGCCACCAATCGGACCCAGAGGCTCATCCTCATCCTCACTGTGAGGGATCTTGCCTTGATCCTCTAGCGGAAACTTGCCGACCTGTTTAAACACCCAACAATTTTAGTGTGTGATTGGCGGGCCTCTCTTGAGTCCCGTGGATTTGGCAAGGCCTTTCCATGATCTTTTCCAGCAGAGTGGGTCCGTTGCGATTGCCTTTAGGAGTATTCTTCTGCTACCCAGGTCAGGAGTTGCAAAAGCCGGCATTAACGGCCGTGTCATCGGCATCACTATTATTGTGCCGATGCTTGTTCTTATTACGCTTCGATTTCCCATTGCCATCCCGAACTTCAGAGGTTTCGGGGTCTTTGGAGTTGTGGTTGCGCCTTGCTAGCCAATTTTCCTCACCCGCGCAAAAGCGGGTCAGGAGGGACGTAAGGGTGGACATAGTTCGAGGTTTATCCTGGCTGAGCTGGCACGGAAGGAGGCTATTGCATCAGCGTCCGGGCAGTCAACAATCTGGTTTTTCTTGGTCAAGAACCTATTACAGAATAGCCGCACAGACTCTCTAGGCTTCTGAACGATGTTGCTTAGGTCGGAGGAATCCAGAAGTCGAACATAGGTGCCCTGGAAGTTAGATCGGAATGCATCTTCCAGGTCTTCCCAGCATCCAATGGAGTTTTCGGGGAGGCTGTTTAACCAGTGCCGAGCTGGCCCCTTGAGTTTTAGGGGTAGATATTTTATGGCATGGAGATCGTCTCCTCGCGCCATGCGGATGTTGAGGAGGAAATTCTCAATCCATACGGTTGGGTAAGTTGTCCCATCGTACTATTCTATATTCATGGGTTTAAACCCCTCCGAGAACAGATGCCGCATCACCTCATCCGTGAAGCACAGCGGGTGAGCGGCACCTCGAACTTGAGCTATGTCGCGCATGTATTTGGCGTTTGTTCTAGCTCGGTTACGTTCTCAATATTTGTTATTGCTTCGGTCGAGCCATGGTCTGTACCCATCCCGTCTACTGGGTGAGTAGCCTCTGGATCCGTAGATGGATCTTGTGCCACCTACTCTCGGTGTCGTCATCCATCCTATCACGCCCATGAGGAGAGCGGTCTGGCTTGTCGTACGGGGTATGTTTGGGAGACGGGGTATCTGTGAGCTCGTGGTCAAATTGCGGCAGCAGCCTTCTGCTTGGACAACTCATAGGTTGGTCCGACAGACCGGTACTGTATTCCTCCTCAGCTGAGAGGACTCTCGTCCATCGATCGTTCAGGTCATCTTGTTCAGCTTTGAGTTGTCGTTCCTTTGCTTTTAGGCTGTGGGCCGTTGCAATGAGCTGTTTTCTGAAAAGTTCCTGATCATCATGGTTATCAGGAATGTCTAGGTCATCAGCTTCCAGGATGTCCTCCTCCTCGACGGGAGGTAGGTAATTTTCATCCTCGGAATCATTGAAGTCGTTGGGGTTGCTCTGGTCATCAGGCCTTTCCTGACCCTCTAACGGGCGTTTGGGGAAATTGGGATCACCACGGTCCTCAAGGGTATCTCCGTCCCCGGTGCCGATAATAGCTTTATTTCCCTTTTTGCCTTTGGGCCACTTATGTGGTTTCCGGCGCCTTGACGGTGCGTCGCCCGACTTATCGCCATCATTATTAGGCGTTTTGTCACCATTAGCGGCAGGAGTGTCCACCATGTAGACGTTGTATGTAGAAGTGGCACCCCATCGCCCAGTGTTAACAGGGGGAGCGCAGTCCGCTTCATCCATGTATTCTACCTCCTCAGAGGCATAGTCTAGCCTGTCAGTTAAATCTTCGACTATGGCTATCAGGTGGGTGGTGGGTGGGTCTAAAAATTCATCCCGACCCACTCTGTAACCAATCTGAGCATGGATTGGGGTTGAATTGTCGGTAATTTTCATCGACGAGATCCGATCTAGGGCCTCATTGAACGTCGAGAGCTCGATCGGATCAAACTGCTTGGAGCTTTCGGGGTTGACCTCCGATGTGTCCAGGCAAGAGGAGTGTTCGGCAAGAATGGGTATCTGGCCCCTTGGCACTATGGCTGGATCCGGACTAGGAATCGGACCATCATCGGGGTTAACCCCGTGGGCGTGACCGAAGAAGGGACCGAGGTTAAAGCTTCAGAGTCTTGAGGCATGGGAGGCAAAACTGCGAGCCCAGTTAGTGACAAGTCACCCCGAGAATCTACGGAGAACTCTAGGTTCCCGAATCTGACCTCTTGATCAGGGGCGAAGCTTTTGACAAGGCCTAGATGGCCGGTCAGGTCGGCGTGCATCACAACACTGCCAAAGGCGAAGATCTGTCAAGGGACAAAAGTGTCCATGTTGCGGACCTCTTCGTTGATGACAAGGCGAGACATCGATTCCTTGGGCACTCACAGCGGAACTCTCAATGAAAGCACCAATGTTAGTGTCAAAACCGGCGGATCTCAGGTAGGGGGTCCCGAACTGTGAGACTAGAATCAATGATAACAGGAGAAGAAGGAGACATGGTTTTACCTAGGTTCAGGCCCTCCTATGGAGGTAATACCCTACGTCCTGCTTGATTGTATTGATGATATGAGGGGTTGCAGAGTTGATCTACCTCGAGATCGCATAGCTAACCCTAGATGAGTTGTCCTATATCTACAACCTGAAACCCTCTGTCTTATATAGACGCTGAGGGTATCTAGGCTTTACGCATGGTCGGTTACATCCCGTAGATATAAACATGCCTATTCGCTACATTAAATGTAGAGGACAAGTCGTGCTTCCCGAAGCTTCCATCTTGGAGTCAGGGCCTTCAATCAATCTAGTGTTCGGTAAGTGGCCAGTGCAATCCGGCCCATAGAAATAGGTCGGCCACCCGAGGAAACCTTAATCCAGGACTCCCTCAGGAAGTAATTTTCTTTATTATACTAATCGATCTCACGAGGGTTTTATTAAGTTTTGTGTGGATGAAGTGTTCGAAGATCGAGAAGGTATCGATATAAGAAGAATACAGAGAGACAAGAGTTCAAGCTTGGGGATTCCCAAGGCACCCCAAGTAAATATTTCAAGAATATTCAAGCATCTAAGCTTGGGGATGCCCCGGAAGGCATCCCATCTTTATTCTTCAACAATTATCAGTACATCTCAGTTTTTGTTGTGTTCACAGGATATGCATCTTTAGTGTTTTTCTTTTCCTATTGCACCCTTCTAGTATGAGATAGTCCTTCATTGATTTGTAGAATGCTTCATGCGCTTCACTTAAATCTTTTGAGTATGGTTTTGTTGAATGCTCTTTGTGCTTCACTTAAATATTTTGAGTATGGCTTTATAGAATGCTTCGTGTGCTTCACTTATATATTTTGAGCTTGGATATTGGTTAATCTATATTAATTTTAGAATGCTCTATGAACTTCACTTATATCTTATAGAGATGAATAAAATATCATCAGAATTAGGCTTGGAAGAGTATCATTAAAATGTCATGCCTAGCTAAAAAGGCATTAAAGAAAAGCGCTTGTTGGGAGACAACCCAACACTTTTTACTTTTTGTTTTCTTGTGTTCACATGATTAAGCTACTGTAGTAATCATGTTTTGTGCCTTTTATTTCAATAAAGTGCCAAGTAAAACCTTTGGGATGACTCACAAGGTGAGTAGAATTGATGTTGAACCAACACAGAAACTTTTGCCTCCAGTACAGGAATATTAATTTTTTGGGATTTTTATTTCCGTGCCCCTGGTTCCTTAGTTGTACTCATTCATCCCCACACTCTAAACTTTTGCTCACTTTTCCCCACTCCCTTGCCCGAAACCCTGAGAACAGGTTACAACGGACGTTGCCGTCGGGTCAATGCCTCTGACCGTTAACTTTGACAAGTGGGACCAGTTTGGACCGAGTCCACATTTTGACCGTTACGTGCTAACGAGTGGGGCCACAAAACTGACACTCGTTGTAACCTGAATTAGATCGAGTCGCTTCCGTGCCGCCCCCTCCGACACCATTGTGCTGCCTCTGCCAACGTCGTGCCACCTCCACCACCGGCGTGCCACCTCTGCCATATCTACCCTCTCTCCCCATCTAGGATTAGGAAGCGATGTCGGGGAGCACATCGTCCGGCCCATCGACCGTGGAGATGATTGGGTCGAATCAGAGGCAGATAATTCATGGATTCCACTTGGGTAAGCATCGTTTTCCTCTCAAATTGATTAGGATATCCGTAAATTAGGTTGTATTTGACCACCGTTGGCGTGAATCAGTGCAATTTTTCTGAAATTTTTTGGCCTAATTGTGCTCTTTCTTTCAATTGAATAGGGGTGATCTTGCACTTGCTTTTCGGCTGGCGGTTAGAATGGAAACTAGCGAGCTACGTGGAACTAAACCATATTTGATTTCTGGATTTTTCTATCCAAAAGTGGTAGAAACCAGCGTATCGTTCTCAGATTTCCGCAAGGCACTCTATTGTGAGTATCCGTGGAGCCTTGCTAATGCTGTTGAACTAGGATATTTCGACAATACCAAGCCAAGATTTGTCCAACTAACTTGTGATGAGCAACTAGGATTGCTTGTTAGTTTGAATGCTGACAGCCATTTCTGCAAAATCCATATCGGTGTGCTTCAAGCACACAAACAACGTATCCCGAAGGGGAAGGGTGTTCAGACATCATCTTTCTCTGCTAATAGCGAGTGTCCTCACACTCCTTGTAGGTCGAGACCAAGTAAACCTAGTTGTTCTGAAAGCCACAACATGTCGGTTGTCGCTAATTCTGATTTTTTTCCTCTCCCTTCTGCACCTGATGTAGAAGTAGATGCAGAGCCTAATGAGGAAGTGCCTCGACATGATGATGAGGATGAGACTCTATTCCCTGAACTGGTAGATAGAGTCAATCAACAGGCAATGCAAGATGAATACCCAGAGGAGCCTACCAGCCATGCTAGATTTGATGACACTGACAATGAAGAGAGGGAGGAGAACGTCGACTCCTAAGTTTGACAAGAATATGATGGTGAGGACATGCCAACAATTGAGTGGAACAGGGAGAATCCTTAGCTAACTCCTAACTCGATGGTGGATTGTCGTAATGCAGTGACTGCATATTGCATTCTCACTGAAAACTCCTAAGGTTGATAGGAGTGAGCCAATAAGATTCACTGTTCATTGCCCTTATGATAGGTGTAGGTGGAGGTTGCATGCATCCACTATGCTAAAGAGCAAATTGATTCAGGTATTACAACGGAATCGTTTTTCAGATTATCTATCCATTCTATATTCAGATCATGTGTAATGTTCTGTTTCAGATTAAAAAAAACACCTGCACACTTGCCCACCTAGAGGGGGAGGGGGAAAGGACAAATCAAAGCTTGCAAAAGACTAGGTGGGTGGCAAATGCAATCTTGGATTGGGTGAGGGAAACACCAACAATTGGTCCAACAGCACTCCATGGGAAGCTATTTGACAAGTACAAGATTAATATACCTTACATGAAGATTTTCTATGCTAAGGAAAGGGCTCTTGATAGGATTAATGGTCCATGGAATGAGAGTTTTCAGTTCCTTTACACCTTCAAATCTGTTATGAAGACGACTAGTCCAGGGACTGTTGTAGAGATTCACAAGCATACAATTCAGTATGAATTAAAAGGGAAGACAATGGAGAAGAGTGCTTCAGGAGGGTTTTGTTTGTTTCAAGGCTTCCTGTTAGGGGATTCTGAATGGTTGTAGGCCCTATTCGGAGGTTGATGCAACTGCTATGAATGGAAGATGGAGAGGCTAGCTAGCAGCAGCTTCTGTAGTTGATGGACACAACTGGCTATTCCCAGTTGCATTTGGTGTGTTGGAGGTAGAGTCCAAGGAGAGTTGGGTCTGGTTTCTGCAGCAGTTGTGCAACATTATAGGTACACCCTCAGTTTTAGTTATACACACAGATGCTTGCAAGGGTTTACAGAGTGCATTAGAAATTGTATTCCCTAGAGTGGAACATAGGGAATGTATGCGACACCTAGTGCAGAATTTTAAAAGGAAATTCAAAAGCAAAGTTTATGATGAGAACCTATGGCCAGCATCATACACATGCAGCGTGAGGAAGCATGAGCACCATTTGAGAGTGTTGTATGCTCACAATCCTATGGTAAGGAGTACATGGATGAACATCATGGAAAGGTGTGGTCAAGAAGCAAATTCAATGAATTTTTCAAAGTATACTATGTGACCAGTAACCTCGCTGAGTGCTTCAATGCAAAGTTCAAGTCGGTGAAATGGCTTTTGTTGTGGCAAGCATTTGATAAGATTAGGCAAGTGATCATGATAAAGATGGCTCTTTGTAAAAGAATTGCAGAAACACAATAGGTTGGACATCTGATGCTCCCATCTCTGATTAAGGCATTGCATGCCAAGCCAAGAGGACTAAGGATGGAATGCATTCGACCGTCGGAATACGAGGCTGAGGTGACATACACTGACAGTAAAAATGGGGAATGGTGATATCCGGTGAACCTTGTAACTAAGGAATGCAGTTGTAGGCAATGGCAGATCCGTGGGAATCCGTGCATACATGCCCTACATCTCATGACTCTTATTGGAGGTGAAGATGGTGAAGTTGATCAGTATTGCTCTGAATAATTCTCTGTTGCCAAATTTAGGGTTGCTTATGATGAAAATGTGCATGCACTCTTGGGAAAAGACTAATGGAACATAGTAGACCTAGGGTTCAAACTCCATTCTCCTATACTGACTAGACCACTAGGAAGACCAAGGAAAAACAGGATAAGAGTTGGTCAAGAGGGTCGTGTAAAAAAAGCGTAAGTGCAAAAAATGTGGTATCCTAGGGCATATTGCTAGGATTCATACCAATCCAGTTGATGCATCATTTGGAGAAGAGGAACAATGGGCAGTAGAAAATGCAGAGGAGAATGCAGTAGCAGAGGAGAATGCCGCAAGTTTAGAGGAGAATGCAGCAGCAGAGGAGAATGCAGCAAGTATAAAGGAGGAAGCAACTGAAGTAGCAACTTGGTATGTGTGCAACCTTTCTGTTTTTTTCATTTGTTATCTTTTTTATCAATGGATAAGCTTATTTTGACACAACTCTAGGATAATTAGAGGCACGGGACAGAAAAGACCTAGAGAGGAAGAAACTTTGGTTGAACCATCATCTGATGCAGAATTTGAAACCATGGCTATGAAGGTTTTGAAGCTATAAGAGAGAAGCAAGTTATTTTGTCTGGCATTCCTTTAAGGATTAGTGAACCCACTGATGACCGTCAACTGGTCATCACTTGCTCGGTCAATCAAAGCTCAACAAAACCGCCACAACCAGAACTGAAGATCAGAAGTAACAAGGCAAAGCTTTCAAAAGCACAAAATATCCCAGCTAGGGAAACCAGGAGCAAGACGGTTAACCCATCCTGGAACACAAGGAGCAAGGCAAAGATTTGAATTTGAACTTGAATGCAAGTCATAAACTTTGAACTTTAAGGATTTGTAATAAGGATTTTGTCGTCAATTTGAACTACTGTGAAAACTTCTAATGTGTAATAATTATATTTGTAATTTGATGTGAAATTTGAGGTAGAATACGAAAGTGCTGCAAAATTTGAATTTTAGGGTTTCACTGGCCTCTTATATTTGGCCTCCTTTATTTTAGGCAAACTTTGAATTTGAACCAACACTTGAAGTCCATTGCCCTGTGGTGTGAGTTACAAAGATTGTTGAACTATTATAAATGTGAGGTGATCAATCCGATCTCTTTCGCATGGTAAAACTTGTAGTCATGAGAAATGTGCTCCAAATGAGCTCCCAAGCTAGGGTAAACAACCCCATTTGTAATCAAGTTTTTTTGACCAACTACTGTAGGGAACAGACCCCCACAGCTTTTCTTTTATTCCATAACACAACTTACAATTTACAGGAACTAAGTTAAATGAAAGGAGGTGGGTGGAGGATCTAGATCACTAACCTCAGGGTGGTAGAAAGGATACCCACTTTAATAGATCATCCTTAAAACTAGCCTTAATTCTATGAGCTAATAAGGAAATATCATGCTTAAAGTTACACTTCCACCTATTGAAACTAGGGCGCTCATTGTGAAAGACCTTGGCATTCCTAGTAGTCCAAATGTTCCAACAGACAGTGAAAACCACTTCTCAGAGAAGGGCTTATGAAGGCGGGCCCCTATAGAAACGTCCCACATGGAGTCCCCTTGCCATTCAATTTGTAAATAGTTCCAAACTTTGTTGCCAAACATGCATGTAAAGAATAAATGATCCCTATCCTCCTTGACCCTTGCATGGCATAGGACACACAGGTTTGATTCAGAAACATTCCAGTATCTGCGCTCAAGCATATATACCTTACGTATTCAGTCTATCCATAATTAACATCCATGCAAACACTTTGATTTTCATGGTGTAGCAACTCTTCCAGACCTGGTTGAGTAGAGGGTTGCTTGGTAGTGGTTTGTGGATCTGCAAGTAAAACTTCTTTGCCGGATACCATTTGCCATCATCCTTCCATAAGCAAACATAGTTGATAGAATGATCCTTTGGGAGATGCTGGAGTAGACTCTGAACTGATTGTCAAAGCTCTCTCAGACAAAGGTAATTGGAATAACCTAGTTAGGTCATTGTCAGCAAAGGCCTTGAAGACCTCCTGAGCTGTGATAAGAGGGTCAACAACAAAAGAAAATAACCGTTGAAATCTGGTAGCCAAGGTATTGATGGAGTTGTCCAACATCCAAGAATCGGACCAAAAGAGGAAAGTGTCTCCTTTGTTCGGCTGAACATAGGTGACTGCTCAAAAGCTATCCAACTTCTTGCAAATATCCTTCCACCAGAAGGACCCACACAAAATTGTACCTTGAGGCACCCTCTCATGATAGTAAGTATTCCAAATTAGGTTCACCCATGGAACATTGTCCTTGTTAAAAAACTTATTTGCATGCTTTAGCAACAGTGCATCATTTTGCACAGCTAAGTTTAAGATTCCAAGTCCCCCTTTTGTCTTTGGTCTACAAACCAATTTCCAAGCAACAAGGGCAGGAACTCTATCTTGGCCATTCTTCCGCCACAAACACTGCCTTTGGATCCTCTCTAGTTGCTTCAGAATTCCTGGTGGTATATCCAAACTGCAAAGGAAAAAAATTGGGACCGAGGACAGGGAAGAGTTAAGGAATTGCAATCTATCTCCTTGAGCCACAAAAAGAGGAGCTTGTAGAGAGTCTCCTTTCCATATTGTCCACTAAAGGCATTAGATCAACAATCCTAGGTTTAGTGGTACCAACTGGCAATCCCAAGTAGGTGAAAGGTAAAGTACCAACTTTGCATCCAACAGAAGCAGCCAGCCTCTGCAACTCCTCATGATTCACATTAATAGGGATCATAGTAGATTTGTGGTAGTTTATGTGAAGACCAGTCGATTGAGAGAACATGAGGAGCATGGCCTTTAATTCTAGCAGTTGTGACTCCATAGCAGGTAGGACAATAAGAGTGTCATCTACATACTGCACAATCGGAAAGTCCTGATCATGGCAGGGAATTGGGAGATCAATCTTTTCTTTCAAGAGCATATCATTGACCAGGGTCTGTAGAAAATCTGCAACAATGGCAAAGAGGAGCGGAGACATTAGATCCCCCTATCTGACCCCCTTCTTATGCATGCACTTCTTGCCAGGTAGTCCATTGAGCAGAACAGAGGATGAGCCAGTGGAAAGAAGTTGTTTAACCCAAATAATCCATTTATCATTAAAGCCCTTGTGCCTTAAGACTTGGTATAGAAATTCATGCTCAAGGGAGTCAAAAGCTTTCTCAAAATCCAACTTCAGAATGATAATTGGCCTCTTGGATTGATAACATTGGTGTAGGTACTCCAAAGTCCAACCCACACAGTCTTGAATTGTCCTGGTTTTAATGAAACCATACTGATTCTTGTTGATGCAGTTCATGATTTGTAACTAAAGCCTATTAGCAGTCATCTTGGAAAGGAATTTCAAGCCCATCCCAGTCAAAGAAATTGGTCTGAAATCACCAACTTCCTCAAGTGATCTCTTCTTGGGCACCAAGGTGATATAGGACGAATTCATGCTTTCCAGCAGGCCAGAGCCTTCATGAAAGGCATGTGTAAGAGCATGGAAATCATCACAGATGATATGCCAACACTTTTTTAAAAACAAACCATTAAAACCATCAGGACCTAGAGCCATATCAATGGGCATTTCCTTGACAGTCCTATCCATTTCTTCCTTTGTGAATGGAATAGTAAGATCTTCCAGACCCTCAACCTTATGCAGTAGAGATGGTATGTCAAAGACCAGATTGTTGCCCTATGACATTCCCATCCTTACTTTGAAAATTGACCAAAAAGCACCAGCCATTTGTTCATGATCAGTATTAACAAATGTTGGAAATATGCCCTAGAGGCAATGAATAAAGTGTTTATTATTATTATTTCCTTGTTCATGATAATCGTTTATTATCCATGCTATAATTGTATTGATTTTAAACACATTACATGTGTGGGTAAATAGACAACACACTCTCCCTAGTATGCATCTAGTGAACTGGTTCGTTGATCAAAGATGGTCAAGGTTTCTTGGCCATTGACATGAGATGTCATTTGATAACGGGATCACATCATTGGGAGAATGATGTGATGGACAAGACCCAAACTACATACGTAGCATATGATAGTGTCAGTTTATTGCTACTGTTTTCTGCATGTCAAGTATATGTTCCTATGGCCATGAGATCATACAAATCACAAACATCGGAGTAGTGCCTTGTGTGTATCAAACATCGCAACGTAACTAAGTGACTATAAAGGTGCTCTATAGGTATCTCCGAGGGTGTCTGTTGAGTTGGCACGGATCATGACTGGGATTTGTTACTCTGTGTGACGGAGAGGTATCTCTGGGCCCACTCGGTAATACAACATCACAATAAGCCTTGCAAGCAATGTGACTAAGTGTTAGTTGCGGGATCTTGTATTACGGAACGAGTAAAGAGACTTGCCAATAACGAGGTTGAACTAGGTATGGAGATACTGACGATTGAATCTCGGGCAAGTAACATACCGAAGAACAAAGGGAACATCATACGGGATTAACTAAATCCTTGACATAGAGGTTTGACCGATAAAGATCTTCGTAGAATATGTAGGAACCAATATGGGCATCCAGGTCCCGCTATTGGTTATTGACCGTAGAGGTGTCTCGGTCATGTCTACATAGTTCTTGAACCCACAGGGTCTGCACACTTATGGTTTGGTGACGTTTCGGTAGTATAGAGTTATATAGGAAGTCCTGTTTTGGTCGCCGGAAAAGTTTCGGGCTCGTCGGTAGTGTACCGGGAGTGCCGGTAGTGTACCGGGAGACCATTGGGAGGGGTATTTCGACCCAAGAGGCTTCATGGGCTGCGGGAGAGTGAATACCAGCCCTTAGTGGGCTGGTGGAAGGCCCATCTGTCTGGGAAGAAAAACCCAAAAGGAAAAAGGTGGAAAAAGGCAAAAAGGCAAAATAAGGAAGGAGTCCTAATCCTACTAGGAGTGGAGGAGGTGGACTCCTCCCTCCTGGTTCGGCCGAACCTCCTTGGCTTGGAAGCCAAGGCTAACTCCTCTCCTCCTCTCCTCCTATATATACTAGAGGGTTTTAGGGTTTTTGGACAGAATTTTCAGCCACGTGCAACCCTACCCTCTAGTGCATAGTTTCTCCTCTAGATCGGCTTTCTGTAGTGCTTAGGCGAAGCCCTGCCGGAATAGCTCCACCACCATCGCCGAAGCACCGTCACGCTGCCGGAGAACACTTCTTACTCTCCGCTCCTTCTTTCTGGATCAAGACAGTGGAGATCGTCATCAAGTTATACGTGTGCTGAACGCGGAGGTGTCGTCCGTTCGGCGCTAGATCGGAAGGATCGTGATCAAGTTCGTGGGACGGATCGTGATCAAGTTTGCGGGACGGATTGTGATTGGATCGTAGGATGGATCGTGATTGGATCGCGGAACGCACAGCAATTTGGATTGCAAAGACGTTCAACTACACCAATCGCGTTTCTTAACGCTTCTTGCTTAGCAATCTACAAGGGTACGTAGATCCACTCTCCCTCTCATAGATGCTCATCACCATGGATAGATCTGCGTGTGCGTAGGAAATTTTTTGTTTCCCATGCAACATTCCCCAACAACAGAACCATCCACTAACTTCGAGGAGGAAATAGAATTCCTTTTGTACCTTTAAGTGGCCATAGCATGGAAGAATTTAGTGTTCTCCTCTCCTACTTTAATTTTTCTGATAGTGGCCCGTTTCTTCCAGTATAAGTAATGTAGATGAAGTAGGTGTTTCAAATGAAGTTTGACTAGCACCCTGAAATTTGCCTCGGGCCTAAACAGAAGTCTCAACTCTTCAAGATTATGCAGTAATAAAATCACCTGATTGCATTTAGTGATTAGTGTTTTGATTACTGACAGTCCTGTTTGCCATTTCTTGAGGGTCTGTCTTAAGAACTTGAACTTGTCCATAATGACTGCAGTGATATGTCCTTTTCGGGAAGGCACTTTCCAAGAATTTTCAACACATTGAAGAAAACCAGGGAGCTCAACCCAATAGTTTTCAAAACGGAAGAGATTGCTCTTAGGGATAGTGGTGTTAATGGCAACAACATAGGGTACATGTTCTGATGTAGTTTTGGCCAGAGGTAACAGTTGAGACAGAGGATAGCAGGTAATCCAATTAGCAGAGGTGAATAACCAGTCTAACTACTCCAGTAATGGAGAATCCTGCATGTTTGACCATGTGAAGGATCTTCCTTTAAGAGCCATCTCAAGGAGACCTAAGTGTCCGATTATCTCATTAAAAATGAACATGACATTAACATGAGCTCCAGGAAGATTTCTATTCAAGGTGGATCTTATAAAATTAAAATCCCCAAGGAGTAACCAGTTGTCATCAACTGGAATGTTTAGATTGTATAACCAACTGATGAAAAGGTCTCTAACTTCACCTTGGCAAGGGCCATACACATTCACCAAAGTCCACTTTTCTGAATTATGCTTGGAAGTGAAAGAAACAATCAGACCAAAACACTGCGAATCTGGCAATACCCCATGGAAAAAAGACGAATTCCATAACACAATTAGGCCACCTGAGGCTCCTACTAGCGGAGAGTAAGCAAAAAAATCAAAACGTTTATGACAAAAATTACGAACACATCTATGATCAATAGTCTGCATTTTTGTTTCTTGGAGGCAGACAACCGAGGTTGAGCTTTCATCAATTTTGTTGCGAACAACTCTCTTACGTGCATCTGAATTAAGCCCCCGCATATTCCAACATAGAACACGCCAACTCCTATTAGAGAGACAATCGATAAAAAAATAGGAAAATAAAACTAGCAGCACAACCACACAGCGACTGGCACAGAATAAGTTCAAGTACATCCAACCCACAGCAACAGGAGGCACCAAAAGTTATAAGACTGAAATAAACAGGACTAGGGCCCAACACAACAACCCCCCAAAATGAAGTAGACACGATCATTTTAAACATCACTGTCCTTCTTGGGTGAAGTAGTTGGATCTTCCATAAAAGCTCCACTGTCATCTTTTCCAGTGCAATACCCAGGCTTCGGACCACAATTACTCTGATGGGCATCGCAGGAGGGATCTCCACAGAAGCGGAGTCCGCCTGTGATGATTAACTTGGCTCCACCATGGGCTTAGCTCTTGGTTTCCTCTTCTTGGGCATGGGTAAAGGCAGCTCCTGCAAGATTGGTTTAAAACCACCCCATTTGGCAGCGCTCCATGTGCACCGGCGAATAGAGGTATCCATAATAGGGGTCGTCTTCTTCCACAAGGTTTTCTTCCCGATGCACTACGTAGAGAAAGAAAATTGATCATATGTAACTTCCAGAGCCACATTCCTCTCATCAGAATCATCTGCATCCAAGAAAAGAACCCAAGAAACAAGTCGTTGTTTCAACGGTGATACAGAGTTGTCGGCAGGCAGAAAAACCATCTTGGACATCCAGGTGACATCATCAAATGCAATAGCCCATGATCTCTTTGAGAGCACTAGTGGATCAGCAGAGGCCATATGCATAGGCCTAGGTATCTCTATAGGGGAGAGGATATCCATGAGTGTTTCAAAGGTATGCTTCCAAGCCATGATGGGGGCAGAGGAGGCCCATAAACAACCCTGACCATGCCAATCATCAAATTCACAGGCTGAACAATTGGTTGCTGATGTGGGACAATCGCCAGATGGTTTTTTTTTGGAGGAGGGTGCTGCTCCACTTGCTCTTCATCATGCACATGCTGGTTCTAAACTCCTAGAACTTGAACTGGACCAGAGGAGCTTGGTTGATCAATGACCATTGATTCTTGCTCTTGGCCAGGTGCCTCCTGCTGGACAGCAGGCTCCTCAACATTCAACCCCAACCATTACCATCTTGTTGATCTTGTGGTTCCAGATTCTTAGGCATCGGCGGCAGCGCCACATCATTACAGCCCAAAGCTAGATAGGGAGGAAGCGCAAACAGTAGGTTATCAGGAACCAATTGCCCCGACAGTGGATGTGGGTTACCATTGAGTGGCATGGGGTCCTCATCTTGGGGTAGCTGGTCTGCAAAATTTGCTCCAAGGATGTAGACATGTGTTGTCCAAGAGACCCTCGCACCACCCCATGTAGCATATTCAGAGAAAACAACACTTTAGGGAATAAGAGCATCTTCAGGAAAAGAGGCAAAAACCACTGATCGCACCATATAAGGATCATCACTGATCCAATGATGGAACTCTCCAAAGGTGCTAACTACGACCCTTAAATCTTCAGTGTTCCTTAAATCAAGAGGAACCCACAGGAACATGATGCATCCCTGACGGAATCCAACAGCTGCATGAAAACCCTCACCCTCATTATGCTTCATAAAATGAACAAAAGAATCATTCCCGAGGTCCTGCAGAACCATCTTTACTGCAGCAAAACACTCACCAGCATCCCGTAGCTCAAACAACCCTACTCTTGCAATCCATGGTTGCGCTGAGCGCACATGAAAACCCCGATTGTTAAGCAACTCAACCACTTGCTGTCATATCTGTCCAATCTGCTCCACTGGCGGCGCAGGCATGACTTCCACCATGAGATATTGCTCATGGCGATGAGTGATGGGCGTCGCCGGAGTAACATAGGTCCGAAGAAGGCGATGAGGCCGCCGTCAACTATCTGGTGGCCAGCAGGGACGTAGCGGTCCGGGTCAAGCTCGAAGTTAGCCATCGAAGGTGGAGAAGCCGGTGGGGGAGGGGGCGTACGTGGAGGTAGCTCCAACGATAGAGGAGGGCTTGGGTAGATTGAATGTGATGGGACGGGACAGGGCGGCTCTGCAGCTTGCGCGGTTTCGTCGAGGCAAGAAGGAGTTCCCGAAAAATCCGAAGGAGAGGTGGGACTCTTCCGTTTCCAAACAAGGTTATTTTCATAAGCAAAAGAGGCACACCCAGATTTGGTGTGGCCCACCTGGCGGCACGAGGAGCAAGTCTCCAAGGAAGGACAACTGGTAGATAAATGACCATGACGGCTACAAACAGTACAAGTCAAGACCCCGGTAACCATATTATCAATCAAACACTCAAAATCATCCCGGGCTTCCTGTGAGGAGGGAACAAGAGGCCCAAGCTCATCAGCTAGCTCGATAGGCCTAGGTATAGAAATGTTCGAGGCTGGACCACTAAACTGGGCCGACACATTAGGAGAGTCCGAGAAAATACTAACACTTGAAGAGCCGAGATTCCCGCTCGATTGGCCCTCCAACCCAGAACCGATCACCGTTTGTGTCAGAGATCGCTGGACTTTCGCAAAAGTGATATGTGGCAAGGTGACAGTCCACTGGAGTTCTACTAGCGGCGAAGGATGAATGACAACCCACTCATGGGGTGGCAGATTACACCTAGTAAATTGCATAGAGGCGATCTCATCCTCAGACGCAGGACATCGATACCCTTTGCAGAGTTCATACTGTTGTAAAGTTGCAAATGAGAGTTTCTTTCGAACTGAAGAACCAGATTTAATGGTAGATTTGTTTGGTCTGGAATGCATTGCCATCAGACACAAAGCAGAATGTCTCTTTGATGGACTCACAAGAATGCATTCAACATCACACTGTTTCTTCCACAATCTGAACTCTCGCCACCAATTTGGACCACCATTGCTCCAGAGGTGAAAATGGCATTTAAAACCAAGACAAGCATAAGAACGCAGATCCAGAATATGGAACCCAACCTGCTTGCATGAAACCTTAAAAGAAAAAACCTTGTCCCTAATACATTCAACCATGAGATCAATTCCTCAACCACCAATCACCGATTCTAGGGCGGCGGCAATAGAATTTTCTGTCTAAGTTTTTTTGGACCTACTCTAAATGAGCCAAATATTTTTTATTAACACCTATTCAATTTATATAGTGTAGATTCAAAGTATCACTATTTATTGAATTAATCTTCATATTTTTACATTTTTTTGGAAAAATATACTTTAATAGAAAACCATTAAAAACACGTTTAAAATATGAAAATGGAAAACTAAGTTCAGATCCTTCTTATTCACTTTGAAATCAAGCTTTGGTGATGTTTTTTATTATTTTTACTTTCAAAATCAGAAGGGAACCCTACCTCCTCTCCTTGGACTCTGAAATGTTGTGCGTGATATCTCATATGTGAAGGATTTTTCATGAAAATGTCCATAGACAAAGTTTATGATTTTTGGTTGGTAACATGTCACATAAGACAACATTGTGCGCCAGTTTTATATTTTTTTGATTTTTTAAATTAATAGTAATCATTTGACCTTAATCGTGCCAGCTAGGTTTTTTTTGTAAATGTCCATATACCAAGTTTAGTATTTTTCCTTGTTAGTGTGTCTTATAAAATGACGAACGGCGAAGGTTTCATATTTTTTAGATTTTTTAAAATTAGTTATGCTCAGTCAAAGCCTTGGAAACCCCGTTGACCAGCTCAAAACACCTCTAAACCCCGCGGCCAAGGGTTACCCATCCGATCATACCCTAGCGCCAAGCGACAGCCCTCCGTGCCGTTGGATCACATGGACGGCTCCGCATCATTGGATCGTGTTGCGATTTGCGAGAGTCGATCCGCAAGAGTTGTTGGTTGTGCTCGCCCACCCTTGCCTCCCCTTTCTTCTACTACTTATTCTGCGATGACGACAGGAGCCACTACTTTGTTTCTTCTTCTTCTCCAGCGACAAGAGGAGCCACTCCTCTCCTTCTTCTTCTCTGGCGACTTTGGGTGATATGTTGAGCTCCACTTCAGCCTCCGGTCCCTCATGGACTAACTATGGTCCACTTCCCATGGAGCAATGTCCTGACTGCCCACGTAGCGCGCCATTGGTACGGTTGACTTCGCACGTGGTCAAGAATGGCAACTACGACGGCAAGTTTGTGAAATGCGAGAGCAAGCCAGAGGGGCAGGTTAGATCTCATGATTTTTCTCTGATTTGTTTTTCTATTTGCTTTTAATTCTTTTTCCTTGTATTTGGGATTTAGGGTTCATGTTTTCTTTTCATATCGTGAACAAATGCACACATTTTGAATGGCTGGATGACTATGTTAAGCGGATTCAATGCAATGGGGCCCCAACTCGGGAGCTCAATCTGCGGTCACCACCAACGAATTTGGTCTCTGAAAGTGCTACTTCGACAGTTGGGGATGCAGATCCGAAGGGGGAATTAAAAAAGATGAACAAGAAGTTGAAGCAGATGATTCAATTGAACAAGCAGGCGAATCTGATAACTTTAGGATTTTATTTTTGTATAGTTGCTCTAGGATTTGCTTACTTGTTGTCCATCACTCGTTAGAGATGTTATTAGTGTGGTGTCATGTGATCTTGGATTTGGTTAAATTTGTGGATCATGTGCTCTTGGATTTGGTTAAATTTGTGGATCGTGTGCTCTAGGATTTGCTTAAATTTGTGGATCATGTGCTCTAGGATTTGCTTAAATTTGTGGATCATGTGATCTATGCTTTGTGTTGCTTAATTTGTGGATCATGTTTCGTCAGTCTGTGTTGCGTATTAGTGTGGTGTCATGTGCTCTGTGTTTGTGTTTCTTATTAGTGTGGTGTCAGTTTCGTCAGTTTTGTACACTTTCAGTTTCTTCAGTTTCGTCAGACAACACCGACCATGGAAGAAAAAACATAGTTCTAGGGCCCAAATTCAAACTACGCTCTGGTTGGGTTGTCGCATTGCGTTGAGTGTCGAAGGCCCACAAATATAAAAGAGGCCTAGAAAATAGTGCATGCGATGGCTTTGTTTTTTGCTTGATTATTGCCATGGTAAATCCATTTATTGTTAGCAATACAACTTTTTTCCCATGGCAATTTTGTACAGATAATTGCCATGGCAAACTTAAGAATAACTTTTTCCATGTCATCGTTAGTGTAGATACCATGAAAAAATATTTATTGAACTTGACCATGTCAAATTTATTTGTACATATCGTCGCAATTCTCTTCTGTATATAGCCTACGGCACAACACTTGGATTTTTTGACATGCGGGTATTATAAACATGTCTTTGTTGCAAGAAAAATATTGTATACATGATTTTTTGTTTTGTTTTCATTTTATACACATTTTTTTGTAGAATGTGGCAAATTTATTATTAAGAGCATGTCATATTTAATTATGTAGATCATGACATCCATCAGAAACCACGTCTAAAATATAGTCCGATGGCATGTCTAGGGCTCATCTATGGCACCATATCCATCTAGAGAGCATGTCTAGGGATTGGCTACAGCACCATATCCATCTACAGATATCTCACGTAGCAAGCATACATCCATAACATAGAAAGTAGCAAGCATAGCATAGTTCTTACATAAAACATAGGGTGACCTACAATCATCCATGACACTAGGGAAAATAAATAGCAACCAGAGTCAGCTAAACATAGCTCAGAGAGCATAATGGCGAAAGCATACAATATACTCCCTAGTGCACTACGCGTCTTCGTAGTCGGAGATGGTTTGATCTGCCTGCGCCGGAGCCTGGTCCGCCTGGCCCGCCACCTGTGCCGCCCGTGCTGCCTCCATCTGCTGATGATGAAGACGCAGGGCCTGCGCAGCTGCTTCCCGGTGGATGGAGTTGAGGATCACCACCTGGTCGGGCCACAGATAGTAGATCGGCGGTGCCTCCACTTCCGGCTCATGCGGCGGCGCCTCCACCTCCGGCTCCTGTGGCGGCGCCTCCTCCTCCGGCTCCTATGCCTATGCCTCTACCTCCTCACCTCTCGTTGCCGACCCCTCCTTGAAATCCTCCTTCGGTTCCACAGGTAGCCTCGCTTGCCTCCGGATTTGGGCCTACCGAAGGAGGAACAGATGGTCTTCGATTGTGTCGTACTAGCGGCATGGTGGCATGGCTAATGGGCTAGGAGAGGGGAGTGCTCGGGTCCCGGTGGGGGAGAGGGAGCATGCGGATGTGCTAGGGTTGGGGACACCGTCTAGATTAAATAGCCGTCTACGAATAATGACGGGGAGCCATATAGGTGCCTCAATAGTCAAGGAGAGGAGGTGAAAGAAATTTGAATTTGAGACACGTGTGAGAAGAGAGGAACCAGCGGCAGCGACCGTCGCTGCATGCGTGGCGGCGCACATGCAGGCAGGCTAGCTCGATCACATGGCATGCATAGCAGGCTTTTGTATCGTGGCGGCGCACGTCGATTGGTATGCCCTAGACTTTAATTGTCGTGTTGAATTGATGTTGCGGAGGTCAAAGGCTGAGACAGTGTGAACTATGAATCGATCAAGGAGGTTCTTGTGAGAAGGGACGAATCGGCAGCAGCGACAAACGTTGTGTCCCGTGATGGCTCACATGAAGGTTGCGTCCCCGGCGGCGCATGTCGGCGCATGCAGGCTGGCTGGCTGGTTCATGCCGTGCATGCATAGCAGGCTTATCGTGGCGACGTGCATCAGCGCATGATGCACGCGGGCGTTTAATGTAATGGCCGAAACGAAACCACGACCCAATTGTCCAACCAGCACCACGGTCCAACGCGACCCCACTTGGCAGTCCAATGGGCGACACAGTCCAGCGTGGCCCCACACGTTAGAATGGTCAAAGGAGGGTGACATGGTCCAACATGGACCCACTTGACAGGTCCAACGAGTGACATAGTCCAGCACGGCCCCACTCGTCAGAGTTAACAATCAAGCCATTGACCCGACGGCAACGTTCGCTGTGACCAGTTCTAAGGGTTTCGAGCAAGGGAGTGGGGAAAAGTGAGCAAAAGTTAAGAGCATGGGGATGAATGAGTACAGCTAAGGAACTAGGGGCACAGAAATAAAAATCCCTAATTTTTTACTGGAGCTCGATAATGATCTGAAATTTTTACACAGTCTTGATATACAAATTCTTCAACTTTTCCTAATTTTTCAGAATTTTTAGAGACAGGGAAGTATGGCTATACTACAGATCTTCACAGACTGTTCTGTTTTTGACTGATTCTGTTTTGCGAGCATAGTATGCTTGTTTTAGTGTTCCCATAGATTATATTCAGTGATATAAATTATGTGAATGGTAGAATACTGTAGGTATTGTGTGATAACAATTATGAATTTTGTCTTGATAGTACCTAAGTGAATGATTTGTTTTTATTACACTAACCCTTCTCACGAAGTTCCATTAAGTTTTTAGTGATTGAAGTTTTCAAGTTTTGGGTGAGACATCGATATGAGGAGAATAAGGAGTGACAAGAACCTAGTATTGGGGATGCCCAAGTCACCTCCATGGTAATATTCAAGGAAGACTCAAGCATCTAAGCTTGGGGATGCCCGGGAAGGCATCCCCTCTTTCGTCTTCAATGCTATCGGTATATCTTACTTGGAGCTATATTTTTATTCGTCACATAATATGAGGTTTGCTTGGAGCATCATTTTATTTTATTTTTCTCTATTAGGTGTTATTTATAATCTTTTTTCAATAAAAAGTTCCAAGAATTGCCTTAGGACGCTTGCATTGCATGTTTGATGTGTGCTGTGTAAAAACAAAAACTTTTACTGTAGTGTTTTGAATTTTCATATTTTACTGGAGCATGGAAAGTTTCTGAAATTTTTACAAAGTATTTTATTATAAATTATTCAGAATTTAATAAATTTTCATAATTTTTAGAGTTACATAAGTACACTGGTTTAATAAATTGCAACAGACTATTCTGTTTAGACAGATTGATGTCATAGTTTTGTTATCTACTTATCCTATAGTTTCCATAGCCTATATTGGTAGGTATAAATTGTGTAAATGATAGTATACGGTACGTAATGTTTTAATATTATTGTGCAACTTGTCTTGGCAGTACATGAAGTGTTGATTTGTTCTTATGTGTACTAACCTATCTCACGAGATCTTTTTGAGTTTTCTGTCGATGAAGTTTTTGAGAATAGGTGAAACCGGGATATGAGAGGATTGAACAAGATACAAAAGCTCGAGCTTGGGGATGCCCAAGGCACACCAAGTAAATATTTCAAGAACTCTCAAGCATCCAATATTGGGGATGCTACGCATCCCACCTCTCTTCGTCAACTATCGGTTAGCCTATGTTGAGCCTAAATGTTTTATTCATTCACATGATGCATCCTATTTTTTCAGTGCTACTTTTATTTTGCTTGTTATTTAAGTAAAATACTCAGATCTGAAAATCTTTATTTAGAGAGAGAGAGAGAGAAAGTCGTCACATAGCTACTTAATTGTTTGACTACTCATTGATCTTCATATATGTTTTGGAGTAGTTTTGTCATTTACTCTCATGCTTCACTTATATCCTATGAGTAAATGGTTGAATGAATTGAATATCATAAATCTGAAATTATATATGTTCTATATGCTTATCCCATGGGGAGTAATGACTTCACATATAAGAAGTGTAGGTGGTAAAATTTATTGAAACTTAGCAAACACCGCATTGGTCACTTGAACAATTCATGAAAGAATATTGAAGGAAGAGAGATTTCACATATAAATATACTATCTTGGACATATTCTATGATTGTGAATACCCATTATTATTTTCAAACTTGAGCAAATTAGTTGAAGTTGGATAAGGAAGACAACATAATGAGTTATGCTTGGGTATATTTGTATAGAAGTTATATTGTTATGGATCCTCCAACATGTGGTGCTTGCTTAGGATCTTTTGCTAGCCAAAATTTTTTACTAAGTAGAGATACTACTTGTACATCCAAAACCCTTAAACCCAGTTTCTTGCCATGACTGTCCACCATATCTACCTATGGATTGAATAAGATCCTTCAAGTAAGTTGTCATCGGTGTAAAAAGCAATAAAAATTGCCCCTAAATATGTATGATCTTTTATTGTAAGGGAAAATAAGCGTTGCACGAACTTTTGATGGTAAAAAAATAAAAGTGACAAACTATATAATAAAAGTTGCTATCACAAAGGGCAATACAACGTGACGTTCCTTTACATTAAGGGTTTGCACATCCATAATTAAAAAGTGCATGACAACCTATGCTTCCCTCTACGAAGGGCCTATCTTTTACTTTCATGTATTTACTTTTATGCAAGAGTCAATAGTATTCCTTCTTAGTTCAACCTCAATTATTCTTTTGTTGGCAAGCATCATGTGGTGGGGAAAGATCCAAGCATATATGGCCATTCAAATATATTTGATCATGAATTATTATTGTTGACAATTATCTATATGATAAATAAGTTGGGAGGCGAAACTGTAAGCCCCTATCTTTCTCTGTGTTCGATGGATGCGATTTGCTCTAATAATACGCTTTGAGCATTATAAATCATGGAAGACCATATGATAGTTGAGTATGTAGAATTTGCTAAATCAAAGCTCTTACATAGACCCTTCCTGAAAATAAAATGAATTGCAATTGTTTGGTGATTGAAAGCATAGTTTGTTAGTTTTCAAGAAACTTTATGGTATATACTTTAATGTGTGAATATCTTTTTACTTCATCATGAGAAGATTTATGAGATGAGCTACTGTTTATGATATATAATGATGCTACAAAAAGTGTTTGGGACTATCATTGATCAAATTTATGCACTATGCTAGCATTCACACTTCATAAATTATTTCTTTTATCATTTACCTACTCGAGGACGAGCAGGAATTAAGCTTGGGGATGTTGATACGTCTCCAATGTATCTATAATTTATGAAGTATTCATGCCATCTTTACAATAATTCTATATGATTTTGGTATGATTTTATTAAAACTAACCCGAACTGGCGCTGTTTTCAGCAGAACTACCATGCTGTCGTTTTTTGTGCAGAAATAAAAGTTCTAGGAATAGGCTGAAAATTTACGGAGAATATTTTTGGAAAATAAAAAAATACTAGAGCAAAAAGATACCAAAGAGGAGTCTCGACGCAGCCACAAGCCACCAGGGCGCCCCCTAGGGTGCGCCCCTGGCTTGTGGGGCCCTCGGAAGTCCCCTTGACGTGATTCCAACGCCAAGTACTCCTATAAATCTAGTAATACCCAGAAAGAAACCTAGATCAGAAGTTCCGCTGTCGCAAGTCTCTGTAGCCATGAAAAATCAATCTTGGCCCTCTTTGACACCCTGCCGGAGGGGGTCACCATCACCGGAGACCATGAAGGAGGAAGACGGAGGGCCATCATCACCATGGAGGCCAAGGACCAGAGGGAGAACCTCTCCCCACCTAGAGGGCAGGCCATGGAGGAGGAAGCACAAGGCGGAGACCCTCTTCCCCTCTCTCTCGATGGCGCTGGAGTGCCATCGGGGGAACCATCGTTGCGGTGATCTTCTTCATCATCATCACCTTCATCATCATCGTCCTCGTATCTTTTCAGCGATCCACTCTCCCGCATCCCGCTTTAAACCCTATGATCCAATGATGTGTTGCCACCCTATGATGTTTTGAGTAGATTTCTTTTGTCTTATGGGTTGATTGATGATCTAGATTGGTTTGAGTTGTATGTTTATTTTGGTGATGTCATATGGTGCCTTCCGTGTCGCGCACACTTGAAGGATTCCCATTGTAGGGTGTTGCATTACGTTCAGATTCGCTTATAGTGGGTTGCTAGAGTGACAGAAGCTTAAACCCAAGTAAGGGGGTTGTTGCGTATGGGATAAAGGGGACTCGCTGCGTTAATGCTATGGTTGGGTTTTACCTTAATGATCTTTAGTAGTTGCGGATGCTTGCTAGAGTTCCAATCATAAGTGCATATGATCCAAGTAGATAAAATATGTTAGCTTATCCTCTCCCTCATATAAAATTGCAATAATGATTACCGATCTTGTTAACAATTGCCTAGGACAATTCTGCACACCGACCCATCATTATTCCACACTTGCTATTTGTAATATATTGTAATATATTCTAACTTTATGATAACTACACCTATTTTTATATTTTAGTTCTCCGATTTCATGCAAAGTTATTCTCTTCATACCCACAACGTAGTTTTATTTCTCGTTTCTAGTTGGAAGGAAACGTTCGGCGTACGTAGAGTCGTAGCAATGGCAGATAGGACTTGAGAGAATATTGATCTTACCTTTAGCTCCTTGTGGGGTCGACATTCCATACTTATCACTTCCACCTTTGGAAATTGCTATGATGATTCCTTGCACTTGGGGATTATCATGGTGCTTAGGAGAAGCCCTGCTGAGGGAGTCCTGGATTAAGGGGTCCTCGGGAGGTCGACCTATCCTTATGGGCCGGACTATATGGGTTGCTTACCGGACACAGGAATATTGGAAGGCCTAGTCCCCAAGATGGAAGCTTCAGGAAGTACGGCTTGTGCTCCATGATTGATGTCGCGAATAGGCATGTTTATCTCTTCGGCATGTAACTGACCATGTGTATGACCTTGGTGTCTATATAAGCCGGAGGGTTTTAGGGTATAAGGATAGAACAACTCATCTAGGGTTAGACATACGATCTTGAGGTAGATCAACTCTGTAACCCCCATATCATCAATACAACCAAGCAGGATGGAGGGTATTACCTCCATAGGAGGGCCTGAATCTGGGTAAATATGTGTCCCCTTCGTCTCATGTTACCGTCGGTTCTAGCCTCACAGTTCGGGACCCCATACCCGAGATCCGCCGGTTTTGACACCGACATTGGTGCTTTCATTCAGAGTTCCCCTGTGAGCAAGATGGCATCGACGCCTCACCTTGTCATCAACGAAGAGGTCCGCAACTGGGACACTTTTGTCCCCGGACAGATCTTCGCCTTCGGCAGTGTTGTGTTGCACGCTGATCCCACTGGCCATCTAGGCTGTGTCGAGAGCTTCACCCCGGATCGAGATGTCAGAATCAGAAATTTAGAGTTCCCTATAGACTCTCGGGGCGACTTGTCATCAATCGGGCTTGCAGCTTCGCCTGTAGCACCTGAGGACTCTAAGGCTTTAACCTCAAGCCCCTCCTTTGGACATGCCAATGGGGTCACCCATTGCGAAAGGCCAACCTCCTATCCCGGTCCAGCCATTGATCCAGATGATCGGACACATGTTCTCGCCGAACACTCCTCACGTCCGGACGCCCTGGAAGTTAACTCCGCAAGTTCCAAACAGCTTGATCCGATCGGGCTCTCAGCTGTTGATGAGGCCCTACATTGGATCTCATCGATGAAGATCACTTACGATCCAACCCTGATCTATGCTCAGTTTGGTTACGGTGCGGGTCAGGACGAACTTTTCAACCCATCCACCACCCACTTGATAGCCATCGTCGAAGATTTAACCGACATGTTGGACTATGCCTCCGAGGAGGCAGAATACATGGATGAAGAGGACCATTCTCCCACCCCCGTTAGCACCGGGAGGTGGGCTGCCACTTCCACATATGATGTCTACATGGTAGATACTCCCGTAGATAAAGGCGACAACACGCCTAATAATGATGGCGACAAGTCAGGCGATGCGCCATCAAGGCGCTGGAAACCACATAAGCGGTCCAAAGGCAAAAAGGGAAGGAAAACTATCATCAACAACGGGGACGGTAATACCCCGGCTGACCATGGCAATCCCAATATCCCCGAACACCCGCTAGAGGGTCTGGAAGGTCCTGAGGACCAGAAAAGTCCCAATAACATCAACGACTCCGAAGACGATAATTACCTTCCACCCATCGAGGAGGAAAATATACCGGAAGCCGATGACTTCTACATACCTGATAACCTCGAAGATCAGGAAGAAATCAGGCAGCGGCTCATAGCAACGGCTTGCAGCTTGAAAGCTAAAGAACGGCAACTCAAAGCCGAACAGGATGACCTCAATGATTGATGGACGAAAGTCCTCTCAGCTGAGGAAGTATACGGCACTGGTCTGTCGGACCAGCCCAAAAGCTACCCATAGACGAGGCTGCTGCCGCAATTCGATGACAAACTCATTGACACTCCGTCGCCGAACCATACTCCATATGACAAGCCAGACCCCCCCCCCCTTGTGGGAGGGACAGGATGGCTGGCGACACCAGTTATATACCGGCAATGCCCTGAAGACGGGGTAAGGAGCTACTAGAGCCCAATGACAGGTTCGACCTGCAAGATGACCTGGATCACAGAGCAGGTCGTACAAGATCCATCTACAGATCTAGAGACTACTCACCCGATAGACGGGGCGGGTACAGACCATGAATCGACCAAAACAACAGAGTCCGGGAACGCAACCGGTCCCATACAGATGCCGAATAGAGGTGCGACATAGCACGGGTCAGAGGCGCCGCTCACCCATTGTGCTTCACATATGAGGTAATGCGACATCAATTCCCCAAGGAGTTTAAACCTGTGAATATAGAATAGTATGATGGGACTACTGACCCAACTATATGGATTGAGGACTTCCTCCTCCATATCCACATGGCACGAGGAGACGATCTCCATGCCATCAAATATCTACCTCTTACGCCTAAGGGGCCATCTCGACACTGGTTAAACAGCCTCCCCAAAAGCTCCATTGGATGCTGGGAAGACATGGAAGACGCGTTCCGCTCTAACTTCTAGGGAACCTATGTCCGCCTGCCAGACTCTTCCAATCTCAGCAACGTCATCCAGAAACCCGGCGAGTCTGCTCGGCAATTCTGGAATCAGTTCTTGACTAAGAAGAACCAAATTGTCAATTGTCCAGATGCTGAGGCCATAGCCTCCTTCCAGCACAATATTCGGGATGAATGGCTGGCCCGCCATCTTGGCCAGGATAAACCTCGGACCATGTCCGTCCTCACTATCCTCATCACCCGCTTTTGCACGGGCGAAGACGATTGGCTGGCAAAACATAGCCACAATTCCAAAGATCCCATAACCTCTGACGCCCGGGATGGCAACGGAAAACCAAAGCGCAATAAGAATAAGTGCCGGCATAATAATAGTGATGCCGATGACACGGCTGTAAACGCTGGATTTCGCAACTCCCGACTTGGGTAGTGGAAGAAGCCTCCTAAAGGCAACCGCGACGGACCCACCCAGCTAGAGAAGATCATGGAAAGACCTTGCCAAATCCATGGGACTCTGGAGAAGCCTGCCAACCACACACACCGCAATTGCTGGGTGTTTAAACAGGCCGGCAAGATACCACCCGAGGACCAAGGCAAAAGCTCTCGCAGCGATGACGAGGATGAGCCTCGGGGTTCAATTGATGGCGGACAGAAGAAATTTCCTCCCGAAGTGAAAACGATGAATTTGATATACGCCACCCATATACCTAAGAATGAGAGGAAGCGTGCCCTTTGGGAGTTCTACGCTGTGGAACCCGTAGCCCCGAAGTACAACCCATGGTCGGCATACCCAATCACCTTTGATCAGCGTGATCACCCGACCAGTATCTGTCACGGGGGTTTGGCGGCCCTCGTCCTAGACCCCATTATATATGGGTATCACCTCACAAAATTCCTAATGGACTGAGGAAGTATCCTTAACCTGATATACTCAGATACGGTGAAAAAGACGGGCATAGATCCGTCAAGGATCAAACCCAGTAGCACTACCTTCGAAGGAGTGATCCCAGGCGTTGAGGCCTGATGCATGGGTTCCATAACCTTGGAAGTTGTGTTCGGCTCGCCCGATAACTTTCGTAGTGAATACCTGATCTTCGACATTGTACCCTTCCACAACGGCTATCACTCGCTGCTTGGTCGGATAGCGTTCGCTCGTTTCAACGCAGTCCCACATTATGCATACCTCAAGCTCAAGATGTCGGGCCCCAAGGGGGTCATTACTGTTAACGGTAACACCGAGCGCTCCCTTAGAACTGAGGAACATGCACTGGCCCTGGCGGCCGAATTCAGCTACAAAGACGATCGGCAAGTTCCGATATCCGCCATAAAGGCACACAAGGCTGGGAAGCGAGTTCGGTTTCAGACTGAAAACTCAAATCCTTCCTCCTCCCTTCAATAGGGACTCGCCCCCCACTGCACAAGCCTGAGACCAGCAAAGCACGTGCCAAGCAGGCACAACTTCGCACTTAAATTCCATGGGTAGCGGTGGGGAAATAAAAATGGGTGTTCAGCTAGCCCGAACCTCTACCCTCAAAACGTCTTCGGACAAAATGCAGGTGCTCCTAAAAGACTTGCCTATGGCGTAAATCTCACCTACAATTTGGCGGCCTCTCAAGACCTTGTTAGAGCCTCCTCCATTACTGGCCACCCGTTGGTCGGCGGCACTAGAGGTGATCGGAAAACCTGATCACCAACCGGGGTCTGGACCGGAACCTAAGGAGGCATGGTACGCTCCGGAGAGGGCCTTGGAGGGGATTGAGCAGCCTCTCATCTGGCCTCCTCAGTGTCCAGGTAGGGCACTTCCCCCTAGTTTTTGATAGCCGAGGTGTTAGCCTCGGCCATTATGTCATCTCCCCCCCCCCCCCGCTAGTGCCTGGCTCCATAGGAGCATGCTGGGATGACAACTCGACGGTGTCCTTCGCGGTGCCCGAGTGGAGGGACAAGGCATTCCCGCTCTCCGCTAGTTCGGGGGGCGGGGTCTCCCCATCCAATATTTGATCGGTGGGGAGGACGCGTGGAGGGCTACAAAATCGATGAGCACCTGCGTGTTAATCAATTCTCAACCTGATAAAGGACGAATAAGGGGTCTATGGATCCTAACCTTCGGGCGGGGGGCTTCACCCTAAGGTTCCTTCTCGGAACCTCCTCGGCGCCATCAGACTCGGCGTTTGAATCTGAGCTGTCGTCGGACAAGTCCACCTGCGCCTGACGCACCCTCCTCTGTGCGGGAGGGGCTGCCTCCTTTGGGGCGTCCGATGATGTTGTCCTTTTTCTTAGGAGGGGGGATCACCTTCCCCCCGGCTTCGTCCTCCTCCTCTTCCTCCTGCTCCTCCTCCTCCTCTTCCTCCTCATACTCCACTTGATTTGGGGAGGCATGGGTTTCCCCAGACACCGTCTTTGACTTGTCCCAGATATGGAGGCCGCCTCAGCTTGCTTTCTTCTTCTTCTCCTCTTTCTTCTCGGGGGCCTTGTACGGATTCACCACAAGCATCGCCGCTAACAGCCCGAACCTAGCGTCTTTAGGCTGAGGTGTCGGACTATTGATGTTCACGGCCTTCTTTAGCCATGACTACAACGGGTAATCAGAAAAATTTCTATGAGCCCTCTCTGTGGAAAACAAAGCTGACCAAGCGAAATTAATGTCGTACCTTGGAGGCAAGCTTGGCAGCATGGAGACCCTTGTCTTCTTCTCCGGATGGCCAGCTCTTTTGTGACTTGAAGAGCGCCTTCCACAGGTTCTCCTGCATGGTGCAGAAGAAGGTCAGAATCGTGGGCGCCTCATTGATTTGATGAGCCCACAAGGGAGTATCCCGGCGTTGGCAGGGGAGGATGCGTCTTCGGAGCATGACTTGGACCACAGTGGTTAGTGTGATGACCTTCTCGACTTGGGCATTGACGCGTTGTTGCAGGTCGCTCACCTCCTTGCTCGATCCCCAGCTAAGGCCCTTTTCGAGCCATGAAACTAATCTGGTGGGGGGATCAGACCTGAATGTGATGGGGGGATGTTGACCTTCTTCTTGTGGCTCGGTGATGTAGAACCACTCCCTCTGCCACACCATGATAGTGTCGATGAAAGTGCCCGACGGCCACATGATGCGGGTGAGCTTGCCAATGACAACTCCACTACAATCTGTGTGCTTGCCACCAATGCACTTAGGCTTGACGTTGAACACTTGGAGCCAGAGTTCGAAGTGTGGCTCGACCCATAGGAAAGCCTCACAGACAAGGATGAATGTCAATATGTGCATAAAATAAATTCGGTGGGAGGTCATGGAAGTCGAGGCTGTAGAAAAACATCAGCCCCCTGACGAAGGGATGGAGGGGAAAGCTCAACCCCCTGATGAAGTGGGGGATGAAGACCACCCTTTCACCTGGCTTGGGGGTGGGGATCACTTGGCCCTCCTCCGGCACTCGATGAGGGATATCGACGGGGAGGTATCCGGCCTTCTTGAGGTCCAGGATGTCCTTATTGGTGACAGTGGAGGCCTCCCACTTGCCGTTGGAGCCTGAGCCCGCCATTGGTGAGATTGGAGGTGGGTGGCGGAAGATCTAGATCTGGGCTTTGGAGGCTCAAAGGAATGGAAAACGGAGGAGGCGGATGAGGAGCGTAATTAGCTTCGGGGTTTTTTCTTCCCTTTTTATGAGGCTTATCATTTAGACTCCCTCCACCATGCCGCTAATCCCTGCACTTTCCAAGACATGTGTGTCGTTGCACTCGCACGATTCAACATATCTCGTGTAGAACGGGGCACGATCCGCACATTGATAGATTGTGTTGGTGGAACGACCTAGAACCGCGAATCGAGCTTTTGTAACTGCCCTAGCGGTCGTGATGGGCTGTGACGTTTCATCAGAAAGGTTGTGCGTATACGTCATTTTATCCCTTGATGTTACGCCTTCAAGGCCGGCCTATTCATAGTGTTCAGACACACCACTATTCGGAACTATTTGTCATCGGAGGCCAAACTATATAAGTCGGAGGTGCCCTCGGTGTCTATATAAGCCGGAGGGTTTTATGGTATAACGACAGAACAACTCATCTAGGGTTAGACATACGATCTCGAGGTAGATCAACTCTGTAACCCCTCATATCATCAATACAACCAAGGAGGACATAGGGTATTACCTCCATAGGAGGGCCTGAACCTTAGTAAATCTGTGTCCCCTTCGTCTCTTGTTACCGTCGGTTCTAGTCTCACAGTTTGGGACCCCCTATCCAAGATCCGCCGGTTTTGACACCAACACCTGCCGGAATAGTTCCACCACCCCTGCCACCACACCGTCACGCTGCCAGAGAACTCATCTACCTCTCCGCTCGCTCTTGCTGGATCAAGAAGGCGGAGATCGTCATCGAGCTGTACTTGTGCTGAACGCGGAGGTGTCATCCGTTCGGCGGTAGACCGGGACGGATCGTGATTGGATCACGGGATGCTCGGCCATTTGGATCGCGAAGATGTTCGACTACATCAACCGCATTTATTAACGCTTCCTGATTATCGATCTACAAGGGTATGTAGATCTACTCTCCCTCTCGTAGATGCTCATCACCATGGATAGATCTTGTGTGTGTAGGAAATTTTTGTTTCCCATGCAACGTTCCCGAACATCTCTCTATGGCAAGGACGAGGAGCTGGAGGCCCATGTTCTACAACATACCCACGAGCTGGAGGACGACCACAAAGTTGCCCTTGACGCGCTCTCCTCGACATCTGCTGCTTAGCTGAAGAAGGTGTCTGATGATCTAGTTGCCGCGGTTGCTGCCAAAACCAGTCTCGAGACCTATCTAGGCAAGTTGATGGAGGACCTTGCTAGGAATGGCAAGGAGATCGGGGCCCTCAACGAGGAAGTGCAAAAGGTGCAAGCCGCTCTGGAAGAGGCACAGTCGCAACTTTCCTCCAATGGCCAAGACCTTGATTCCGCCAACAACACCATTTCCAACTTAGGATCGCGACTTGCTTCTTTGGAAAAGGACATTGAATCTGTTGGTGCCCACGAAAAGTTGTTGCAGACAGCCCTTGCCAACGCGTAGTCTGCCCAAAAAGACACCGAGGACAAACTGAAGAACTAGGTTGAACACCACGACATCTGGATCTGAAGCTTGACAGACATCGCCGAGCGCGTTACTGCACAAATCGCAAGCATGAACATGAAGAGATGGGCCTTCTCCGTCAGCAGGTATGAAGTTCCCAATGTCAAGCTGACACTCTTCTTCAAGGGCTTGATCGAAGGGCTAAAGACATATGAGGAAGACAGATCCGCATGCTATGCTGACGAATCCCGGAAGCTGCCTCGCAATGCTCTCTTCATGGTCCTGAGCAACCTGGCCTTCTCCTACCCAGAGCTTGACCTCTCCATTGGTTTCAAAAGGCTACCGCTAGGTGCTGATGTCTCTGTTGCCGAGGAGAACGCTGGTACTCTTGCCTACAAGGTCCTCTCAGTCCCGAGGGTCCACGGAGGTCACCGGAGTTAGCTTTGAATCATTCTTGCCGTCGTACTATCCTGTACTTGAGATATTATGTATCCCGTATTATACCATGCACTATCTTTGCTTTTGATGTTTGCGGAACTAATATTTTTATGTAATCGTATGTTATCCCCCCTTGCTTTCCTTCTGTTACTCCTATGGTTCATTTATTTGTGTGCTCTAGTTGCCCGCCAACAACGTGCTGCCGAGATTGCTTTGAGGAACATGTCCTTAGCATTTTGCTCGCAAAAACACGATGCCAGTGAGTTTTTCCTTCACGGCCTCTGATGCTGTCACATGTTTTGCTAAGCAGGCTCGAAACGAAAACAAGGGCGCGAACAAAGAGTCGGTAACGTTCCATTGAGCACAAGATTCGCCATATGAAACCTTGATTGACAGGAGGATATACGAATGTAAATTGTGGCGAAAGCTGGTAACTGTGTTCACTTAGCTTTCGCCATGGCTTTTGTGTTGGTGAACATTGCATGGGGAAAAAATTCCTACACACACGCAAGATCTATCCATGGTGATGAGCATCTAAGAGAGGGAGAGTGGATCTACATACCCTTGTAGATCGCTAAGCAAGAAGTGTTAAGAAACGCGGATGATGTAGTCGAATGTTTTCGCGATCCAAATTGCCGAATGTCCCACGATCCCATCACGATCCATCTCGCGATATAATCGTGATCCATCCTGTGATCCTATCGTGATCCATCCCACGATCCAATCACGAATCGTCTCGCGATCTTGATAACGGTCCTTCCGATCTAGCGCCGAACGGATGGCACCTCCGCGTTCAGCACACGTACAGCTCGATGACGATCTCTACCTTCTTGATCTAGCAAGAGGGAGTGGAGAGGTAGATGAGTTCTTCGGCAGCACAACGGCATGGTGGCGGTGGTGGTGAACTAATCCTGCAGGGCTTCGCCTAAGCACCGCAAAACTAATCTAGAGGAGAAACAGATCTAGAGGAAGAAGAGGGTAGCACGTGGAAATTAGGGTTAGGGATGCCCTCAAAAACCTTCAATATGTATAGGAGGGAGAGGAGACGAGGAATCCTAGCCCCTCCTACAATGAGGGCTTCGTCCGAACCAGAGGGGAGGAGTCCACCTCCCACAAGGGAGGTGGACTCCTAGTAGGACTCTCTCCTAGTAGGCCCCTACTCCTTCTTCCTGCGCATCGGCCTTCTTGGGATGGCTTCCCAGCCCACCAGGGGCTGGTGTGCCACCACTAAGGCCCATGTGGCCCCTTGGTGTGTGTTGGCCCCACTTGGTGGCCCCCCAAAACCCATTCGTCACTCTCGGTACACTGTCGGAAATGCCCGAAACTTTTCTAGAGTTCAAACACCACTTTCCTATATGTCAATCTTTACCTCTGGACCATTCCAGAGCTCCTCATGGCGTCCGGGATCTCATCCAGGACCCCGAACAACCTTCAGTCACCAACATACATAACTCAATACTACCGAAATGTCACTAAACCTTAAGTGTGCAAACCCTATGGGTTCGAGAACTATGTAGACATGACCGAGACACCTCTATGGTCAATAACCAATAGCGGGACCTGGATGTCCATATTGGCTCCTACATATTCAACGAAGATCTTTATCGGTTGAACCCCTATGTCAAGGATTCATTTAATCTTGTACATTGTTCCCTTTGTTCTTCGGTATGTTACTTGCCCGAGATTTGATCGTCGGTATCTCTATACCTAGTTCAACCTCGTTACCGGCAAGTCTCTTTACTCGTACTATAATACAAGATCACGTGGCTAACTCTTTACTCACATTGCTTGCAAGTCTTATAGTGATGTTGTATTACCGAGTGGGCCCTGAGTTACCTCTCCATCACATGGAGTAACAAATCCTAGTCTTAATCCATGTCAACCCAATATACACCCTCGGAGATACCCGTAGAACACCTTTATAGTCACCCAATTTCGTTGCGACATTTGACAAACACAAGGTACTCCTCTGGTGTCAGTGAGTTGCATGATCTCATGGTCATAGGAACATATACTTGACGAGCAGAAAACTATAGGAAAAAAACAAACATGGTCATATGCTACGTTTATAGTTTGGGTCTTGTCCATCACATCATTCCCCTAATGATATGATCCCGTTATCAAATGACATCTCATGTCCATGGCTAGGAAACCTTAACCATCTTTGATCAACGAGCTAGTCTATTAGAGGCATACTAGGGACATGGTGTTGTCTATGTATCCACACATGTATCTGAGTTTCCGATCTATACAATTTTAGCATGGATAATAAACGATTATCATGAACAAGGAAATATGATAATAACCAATTTATTATTGCCTCTAGGGCATATTTCCAACAGTCTCCCACTTGCACTGGAGTCAATAATCTAGTTCACATCACCATGTGATTCACATTGTTATGAATCTAACACCCAATAAGTTCTGGGGCTCGATCATTCTTTGCATGTGAGAGAGGTCTTTTAATCAACGGGTCTGTGACATTTAGGTCCGTGTGTACTTTGCAAATCTCTGTGTCATACTGTAAACACTTCTACCACGTTGCACTTGGAACTATTCCAAATGTTTGCTCCACTATACGTAATCAGATTGCTACTAAGAGTCATCCGGACTGGTGTTAAAGCTTGCATCGACGTAACCCTTTACGACGAAATCTTTATCACCTCCATAATTGATAAATATTTCCTTAGTCCTCTAGTTACTAAGGATAATCTTGACCGATGTCGAGTGATCCACTCCTGGACCACTCTTGTACCCCTTGATATACTCATGGCACGGCACACACACGTGTGGTACACAGCATGGCATACTATACAGAACCTATGAATAAGGCATAGGATACGACCTTCGTCCTTTCTCTTTCTTCTACGGTGGTTGAGCGTTGAGTCTCGCTCAACTCCACACCTTACAAATCAGGCAAGAACTCTTTCTTTGACTGATCCATTTTGAACTCTTCCAAAATCTTGTATAGGTATGTACTCATTGAAATTCTCATGAAGCATCTTGATCTATCTCTATAGATCTTGATGCCCAACAATTAGGTAGCTTTATCCATGTCTTCCTTTGAAAAACTCTTTTCAAACAACTGTTTATGCTTTCCAGAAATTCTACATTATTTCCGATCAACAATATGTCAACCACATGTACATGTCAGAAATTCTATAGTGCTCCCACTCACTTTCTTGTAAATACAAGTTTCTCATAAACTTTGTATAAACCCAAAAACTTTGATTACATCATCAAAGCGTACATTCCAACTCCGAGATGCTTGCTCTAGCAGATAGAAGGATTGCTGGAGCTTGCACACCTTTTAGCATCCTTAGGACTGACAAAACCTTCTGGTTGTATCACATACAACCTTTCCTCAACTAAATCATTAAGGAAACGATGTTTTGACATCCATCTACCAGATTTCATAATTGAAACATGTAGCAACTGCTAACATAATTCCAACAGACTTTAGCATCGCTAACGGTGAGAAAGTCTCATCGTAGTCAATTCCTTGAACTTGGCGAAAACTTCTTTGCGACAAGTCGAGGTTTATAAATGGTGACATTCACCATCAGCGTCTGTCTTCATCTTAATGGTCCATTTGTACTCTATGACCTGCCGTTCAATGGGCAAGTATACCAAGGTCCATACTTGGTTTTCATACATGGATCCTTTCTCGGATTTCATGGCCTCTAACCATTTGTTGGAATCCGGGCCCATCATCGCTTCTCCATAGTTCGTAGGTTCATCGTTGTCCAACAACATGACCTCCAAGACAGGGTTGCCATACCACTCAGGTGCAGTATGCGTCCTTGTCGACCTACGAGGTTCGATAGTAACTTGATCTGAAGCTTCATAATCATAATCATTAACTACCTCTTTAGCTGACGTAGGTTCCACAGAAACATTTTTCTATGATGCGCTACTCTTTGCTTGAAACAAAGGTTCAATAACCTCATCAAGTTTCATCTTCCTCCCACTCAATTCTTTTGAGAGAAACTCTTTCTCAACAAAGGACCCGTTTTTAGTAACAAACACTTTGCATTCAGATCTGAGATTGAAGGTATACCCAACTGATCTTAGGGTATCCTATGAAGTTGCACTTTTCCACTTTGGGTTCGAGCTTATCAAACATAAGTGTCGCATTCCCAAACTCTGAGAAATGACAGCTTAGGTTTTTGCCAAACCATACGGTATTATCTCAACGGATTTAGATGGTGCCCTATTTAAAGTGAATGTAGTTGTCTCTAATGCATAACCTCAAAACGATAGTGGTCAAAACGATAAGAGACATCATAGTGTGTGCCATATCTAATAACGCATGACTACGACGTTTAGACACACCATCACACTACAGTGCTCCAAGTGGCGTGAGTTGTGAATCAACTTTCACATTGTCTTAAGTTGTATACCAAACTCGTTACTCGAATATTGACCTCCACGATCATATCGTATACTTTTTATCTTCTTGTCACGATAATCTCAAACTTCACTCTGAATTTGCTTCAACTTTTCAAACGTTTCAGACTTTTGTTTCATTAAGTAAATATACTAAAATCATCAGTGAAGCTAAGAAAATAATGATATCCACCGCACGCTACAACACTCACTGGTTCGCATACATCAACATATATCATTTCCAATAAGTTACATAACCCCTCCATCATATTGAGAACGGGGTCTTAGTGATCTTGCCTAAGAGGCATGGTTCGCATGTCTCAACCGATTCGAAATCGAATGAGTCCAAAGATCCATCGGCATGGAGTTTCTTCATGCAATTTATACCAATATGACATTTAGCGGAAGTGCCACATAGTATGTGGTACTATCATTATTAACATTATATCTTTTGGCATCAATGTTATGAACATGTGTATTACTATGATAATGATTCAATAAACCATGCTCATTGGGTGTATGACCATTGATGGTATTATTCATGTAAATAGAATAGCCATTATTCTCTAACTTAAATGAATAACCGTATTGCAATAAACACGATCTAATCATGTTCATACTCAATGCAGACACCCAATAACATTTATTTAGGTTCATCACTAATCCCGAGGGTAGAGAGAGCGTGCGATGGTGATCACATCAACCTTGGAAAACACTTCCAATACATCATCACCTCACCCTTAGCTAGCCTCCGTTTATTCCGTAGCTTTTATTTCTAGTTACTAACCTTTAACAACTGAACCGGTATACAATACCCAGGTGCTACTAGGAGTACCAGCAAGGTACACATCAATAACACGTATATCAAATATACTTATGTCGATGTTGCCAGCCTTCCTATCTACCAAGTATCTAGGGTTGTTCCGTTTCAGGGACCTTTCTCCTCATAATAGAAGCAATTAGTCTCGAGTTTGGGTTCAACCTTGGGTTTCTTCACTGGAGCAACAACTAACTTTCCATCCATGAAGTTTCTCTCCTAGCCCTTGCCCTTCTTGAAACTAGTGGTTTCACTAACCATCAACACTTGATGCTCCTTCTTGATTTCTACCTTCGCGGTGTCAAACATCACGAATGGATCAAGGATCATTATTTCCATCACTGGCATTTTATAATTCATCACGAAGCCCTAGTAGCTTAGTGACGGTGAGTTGGAGAACTATATCAATCACTATCTTCTCTGGAAGATCAACTCTTACTCGATTCAAGCGATTGTAGTACCCAGACAACTGAGCACATGCTCACGGATTGAGCTATTCTCCTTCATCTTATGGGCAAAGAATCTTGTTGGAGGTCTCATACCTCTCAACAGGGGCATGAGCCTGAAATCCAATTTCAGCTCTTGGAACATCACATATGCCCCGCGACGTTCAAAACATACTTGGAGCCTGAATTCTAAGCCGCAATGCTTGACGTGCTGAACTATCAAGTAGTCATCAGAACGTGACTATCAAATGTTCACAACATCCACAGTCGCCGTTTGAGGGGGTGGCGCACCGAGCAGTGCATTAAGGACATAAGCCTTCTATGAAGCAATGAGGACAATCCTCAGATCACGGGCCCAGTCCACATTATTGCTACCATCATCTTCTAACTCTATTTCTCTAGGAACATATAAAAATTTAAGGGAGCTACAGCGTGAGCTAGTAATCTACAACATAACTTGCAAAGGCGGTACTAACTATGTTCATGATAAAGAGTTCAATTAATCATATTACCTAAGAACTCCCACTCAAATTGACATCCCTCCGGTCATTCGAGTGATACATGATCCAAATTCACCAACTCAAGTCCGATCATCATGTGAGTTGAGGTGGTTTCAATAGTGAACATCATCATGTTGATCATATATGTTATATGACTCATGCTCGACCTTTCGGTCTCTTGTGTTCCGAGGCCATGTCTATACATGCTAGGATCGTCAAGCTTAACCCGAGTGTTCTGCACATCCAACACTGGCTTGGACCCGTTGTATGTGAACGTGTAGTCTATCACACCCAATCATCACGTGGTGTCTCGACACGACGAACTTTCGCAATGGTGCACAATCGGGGAGAACACAATTTACCTTGAAATTTAAGTGAGGGATCACCTTATAATGCTATCATCATCCTAAGCAAAACAAGGTGCATAAAAGGATTAACATCACATGAAAATCATAAGTGACATGATATGGCCATGAACTTGTGCTTTTGATCTCCATCTTGAAAGCATCGGCATGATCTCCATTGTCACCGGCAAAACACCATGATCTCCATCATCATGATCTTCATCCTTGTGTCGCCATCGAGGTTGTCGTGCCCACCATGCTTCTACTACTATTGCTTAGCGATATAGTAAAGCATTACATAGCGCTTAATGATTGACACGCAGGTCATACAATAATTAAAGACAACCGTATGGCTCCTACAGGTTGCCGTACTCATTGACATGCAAGTCTTGATATTCTATACAATACATGATCACATATATTCATAATGTAATTGTCCATATCACATCACAACATACCCTGCAAAAACAAGTTACACGTACTCTAATTATTGTTGCATATTTTACGTGGCTGCTACGGGTATCTAGCAAGAACAATTCTCACCTACGCAAAAACCACAATAGTGATACATAAGTTGCTTTTCAACCTTCTCAAGGACCGCCTTTGTCGAATCTAATCCAACTAAAGTAGGAGAAACAGACACACGCCAACCATCTTTGTGCAACGAAGTTACATGTCAGTCGATGGAACCGGTATCTCGTAAGCGTACGAGTAAGTTTGGTCAGGGTCCCTTCATCCCACAATACCACTAAACCAAAACACAACCAAGGGAGGAAGCAATCTAAGCATCAACGCCCACAAACTCCTTTGTGTTCTACTCGAGATCTCATCTACACATAGACCTAGCTCTGATACCACTGTTGGGGGACATTGCATGGGAAACAAAAAAAATCATATGCACACGCAAGATCTATCCATGGTGATGAGCATCTATGAGAGGGAGAGTGGATCTACATACCCTTGCAGATCACTAAGCGGGAAGCGTTTAGAAACACGGCTGATGTAGTCGAACGTCTTCGCGATCCAAATCACCGAACGTCCCGCGATCCCATCATGATCCATCTCGCGATCCAATCACGATCCGTCCTGTGATCCCATCGCGATCCGTCCCGCGATCCAATCATGAATCGTCTCGCGATCTTGATGACAGTCCTTCTGATCTAGTATCGAACGGGACAGCACCTCTACGTTCAGCACACGTACAGCTCGATGACGATATCTGCCTTCTTGATCCAGCAAGAGGTAGCGGAGAGGTAGATGATTTCTCAGGCAGCACAATGGCATGGTGGCGGTGGTGGTGAACTAATCTTGCAGGGCTTCGCCTAAGCACCGCAGAACTAATCTAGAGGAGAAACAGGTCTAGAGGAAGAAGAAGGAAGCACGTGGCAATTAGGATTAGGGCTTCCCTCAAAAACCTTCATTATATATAGGAGGGAGAGGAGAGGAGGCAGCCTAGCCCCTCCTACAAGGAGGGCTTCAGCCGAACCAGAGGGGAGGAGTCCACCTCCCATAAGGGAGGTGGACTCCTAGTAGGACTATCTCCTACTTGGCCCCTACTCCTTCCTCCTGCGCATGAGACTTCTTGCGATAGCTTCCCATCCCACTAGGGGATGGTGTGCCACCACTAAGGCCCATGTGGCCCCTTGGGGTGTGTTGGCCCCACTTGGTGGCCCTCCGGAACCCATTTGTCACTCTCGGTACACTGTCAGAAATGCCCGAAACTTTTCCGGAGTTCAAACACCACTTCCCTATATATAAGTCTTTACCTCTAGACCATTCCGGAGCTCCTCATGACGTCTCCGATATCATCCGGGACCCCGAACAACCTTCAGTCACCAACATACATAACTCAATACTACTGAAACGTCACTGAACCTTAAGTGTGCAGACCCTGTGGGTTCGAGAACTATGTAGACATGACCGAGACACCTCTACGGTCAATAACCAATAGCGGGACCTGGATGTCCATATTGGCTCCTACATATTCTACGAAGATCTTTATCGGTTGAACCCCTATGTCAAGGCATTAGTTAATCATGTATGTTGTTCCCTTTGTTCTTCACTATGTTACTTGTCCGAGATTTGATCGTCGGTATCTCTATACCTAGTTCAACCTCGTTACTAGCAAGTATCTTTACTCATTCCGTAATACAAGATCCCGTGGCTAACTCTTTAGTCACATTGCTTGCAAGTCTTATAGTGATGTTGTATTACCGAGTGGGCCCTGACTTACCTCTTTGTCACATGGAGTAACAAATCCCAGTCTTGATCCATGCCAACCCAACACATACCCTTGGAGATACCCGTAGAACACCTTTATAGTCACCCAGTTAATTTAATTTGCAACATTTGATACACACAAGGTACTCCTCTGGTGTTAGTGAGTTGCTTGATCTCATGGTCATAGGAATAGATACTTGACAAGCAGAAAACTGTAGCAAAAAAACCGACACGATCATATGTTACGTTTATAGTTTGGGTCTTGTCCATCACATCATTCTCCTAATGATGTGATCCCGTTAACAATTGACATCTCAAGTCCATGGCTAGGAAACCTTAGCCATCTTTGATCAACGAATTAGTCTATTAGAGGCATACTAGGGACATGGTGTTGTCTATGTATCCACACATGTATCTGAGTTTTCGATCAATACAATTCTAGCATGGATAATAAACGATTATCATGAACAAGGAAACACGATAATAACCAATTTATTATTGCCTCTAGGGCATATTTCCAACAGTCTCCCACTTGCACTAGAGTCATTAATCTAGTTCACATCACCATGTGATTCACATTGTTATGAATCTAACACCCAATGAGTTCTGGGGCTCGATCATGCTTTGCGTGTGAGACAGGTCTTTTAATCAACGGGTGTGTGACATTTAGATCTGTGTGTACTTTGCAAATCTCTATGTCATACTGTAAACACTTCTACCACATTGCACTTGGAACTATTCCAAATGTGTGCTCCACTATACGTATCCAGATTGCTACTAAGAGTCATCCGGATTGGTGTTAAATCTTGCATCGACGTAACCCTTTACGACGAACTCTTTATCACCTCCATAATTGAGAAATATTTCCCTAGTCCTCTAGTTACTAAGGATAATCTTGACCGCTGTCGAGTGATCCACTCCTAGATCACTCTTGTGCCCATTGATAGACTCATGGCAAGGCACACACAGGTGCGGTACACAGCATGGCATACTATTCATAACCTGTGAATAAGGCATAGGATACGACCTTCGTCCTTTCTCTTTCTTCTACCGTGCCCGAGCTTTCAGTCTCACTCAACTCCACACCTTACAAATCAGGCAAGCACTCTTTCTTTGACTGATCCATTTTGAACTCTTCCAAAATCTTGTCTAGGTATGTACTCATTGAAAGTCTCATCAGGCATCTTGATCTATCTCTACAGATCTTGATGCCCAACAATTAGGTAGCTTTATCCAGGTATTCCTTTGAACAACTCTTTTCAAACAACTATTTATGCTTTCCAGAAATTCTACATTATTTCCGATCGACAATATGTCAACCACATATACATATCGGAAATTTTATAGTGCTCCCACTCACTTTCTTGTAAATACAAGTTTCTCATAAACTTTGTATAAACCCAAAAACTTTGATTACCTCATCAAAGTGTATATTCCAACTCCGAGATGCTTGCTCAAGCCCATAGAAGGATTGCTGGAGCTTGCACATGTTTTGGCATCCTTAGGACTGACAAAACCTTCTGGTTGTATCACATACGACCTGTCCTCAAGTAAATCGTTAAGTAAACAATGTTTTGACATCCATCTGCCATATTTCATAATTGAAACATGCAGCAACTGCTAACATAATTCCAACAGACTTTAGCATCGCTAACAGTGAGAAAGTCTCATTGTAGTCAATTCCTTGAACTTAGCGAAAACTTTGTTGCGACAAGTCGAGCTTGATAAATGGTGACATTCACCATCAGCGTTTGTCTTCATCTTAAAGGTCCATTTGTTTTGTATGACCTGTCGTTCAACGAGCAAGTATACCAAGGTCCATACTTGGTTTTCATACATGGATCCTTTCTCGGATTTCATGGCCTCTAACCATTTGTTGGAATTCGGGCCCATCATCGCTTCTCCATAGTTCGTAGGTTCATCGTTGTCCAATAACATGACCTCCAAGACAGGGTTGGCGTACCACACAGGAGCAAGATGCGTCCTTTTCGACCTACGAGGTTTGATATTAACTTGATCCGAAGCTTCATGATCATCATCATTAACTTCCTCTTCAATTGACATAGGTTCCATAGAAATATTTTTTTGTGATGTGCTACTCTTTGGTTGAAACAAAGGTTCAATAACCTCATCAAGTTTTATCTTCCTCCCACTCAATTCTTTAGAGAGAAACTCTTTCTCAAGAAAGGACCCATTTTTAGTAACAAACACATTGCACTCGGATCTGAGATAGAAGGTATACCCAACCGATCTTAGGGTATCCTATGAAATTGCACTTTTCCACTTTGGGTTCGAGCTTATCAGACATAAGTATCGCATTCCCAAACTCTGAGAAATGACAGCTTTGGTTTCTGCCAAACCATACGGTATCATCTCAACGGATTTAGATGGTGCCCTATTTAAAGTGAATGTAGTTGTCTCTAATGCATAACCTCAAAACGATAGTGGTAATAACGATAAGAGACATCAAAGTACGTGACATATCCAATAACGCATGACTACGACGTTGGGACACACCATCACACTACGGTGCTCCCGGTGGCGTGAGTTGTGAAACAACTTTCACATTGTCTTAAGTTGTATACCAAACTCATAACTCGGATATTCACCTCCACGATCATATCGTAGGCATTTTATCTTCTTGTCACGATAATCTCAAACTTCACTCTGAATTTGCTTGAACTTTTCAAACGTTTCGGACTTATGTTTCATTAAGTAAATATACTCAAATCATCAGTGAAGCTAAGAAAATAACGCTATCCACCGCACACTACAACACTCACTGGATCGCATACATCAACATGTATCATTTACAATAAGTAACTTAACCGCTCCATCATATTGAGAATGGGGTCTTAGTCATCTTGCCCAAGAGGCATGGTTCGCATGTCTCAACCGATTCGAAATCGAATGAGTCCAAAGATCCATCAGCATGGAGTTTCTTCATGCGATTTATACCAATATGACATTTAGTGGCAGTGCCACATAGTATGATGTACTATCATTATTAACTTTATATCTTTTGGCATCAATGTTATGAACATGTGTATTACTACGATGAAGATTCAATAAACCATTCTCATTGGGTGTATGACCATTGAAGGTATTATTCATGTAAATAGAATAACCATTATTCTCTAACTTAAATGAATATCTGTATTGCAATAAACACAATCTAATCACGTTCATGCTCAACGCAAACACCAAATAACATTTATTTAGGTTCATCACTAATCCCGAGGGTAGAGAGAGCGTGGGATGGTGATCACATCAACCTTGGAAAACACTTCCAACACATCATCGCCTCACCCTTAGCTAGCCTCCGTTTATTCCGTAGCTTTTGTTTCCAGTTACTAACCTTTAGCAACTGAATCGGTATCCAATACCTAGGTGCTACTAGGAGTACCGGCAAGGTACACATCAATAACACGTATATCAAATATACTTATGTTGATGTTTCCAGCCTTCCTATCTACCAAGTATCTAGGGTTGTTCCACTTCAGCGACCGTTCTCCTCACAATAGAAGCAATTAGTCTCGGGTTTGGGTTCATCTTTCGCAGTGGCAAACATCATGAATAGCTCAGGATCATTATTTTCATCACTGGCATTTTATAATTCATCACGAAGCTCTAGTAGCTTAGTGACAGTGACTTGGAGAACTACATCAATCACTATCTTATCTGGAAGATCAACTCTTACTCAATTTAAGCGATTGTAGTACCCAGACAATCTAAGCACATGCTCACGGATTGAGATATTCTCCTTCATCTTGTGGGCAAAGAATCTTGTTGGAGGTCGCATACCTCTCAACACGGGCACGAACCTGAAATCCAATTTCAGCTCTTGGAACATCACATATGCCCCGTGACGTTCAAAACGTACTTGGAGCCTGAATTCTAAGCCGCATTGCTAGACGCACTAAACTATCAAGCAGTCATCAAAACGTGACTATCAAATGTTCACAACATCCACAGTCGCCGTTTGAGTGGGTGGCGCACCGAGCGGTGCATTAAGGACATAAGCCTTCTATGCAGCAATGAGGACAATCCTCAGATCATGGACCTAGTCTCCTATATTGCTACCATCATCTTTCAACTCTATTTCTCTAGGAACATATAAAAATTTAAGGGAGCTACAGCGCGAGCTAGTAATCTACAACATAACTTGCAAAGGCAGTGCTGACTATGTTCATGATAATGAGTTCAATTAATCATATTACCTAAGAACTTCCACTCAAATTGACATCCCTCTGGTCATTCGAGTGATACATGATCCAAATTCACCAACTCAAATCCGATCATCACGTGAGTTGAGGTGGTTTCAATGGTGAACACCATCCTATTGATCATATATGCTATATGACTCATGCTCGACCTTTTGGTCTCTTGTGTTCCAAGGCCATGTCTGTACATGCTAGGCTCGTCAAGTTTAACCCAAGTGTTCTGCACATGCAACACTGGCTTGCACCCGCTGTATGTGAACGTAGAGTCTATCACATCCGATCATAACATGGTGTCTCGACATGACGAACTTTTGCAATGGTGCACAATCAGGGAGAACACAATTTACCTTGAAATTTAAGTGAGGGATCACCTTATAATGCTACCATCGTACTAAGCAAAACAAGGTGCATAAAAGGATTAACATCACATGAAAATCATAAGTGACATGATATGGCCATGAACTTGTGCTTTTGATCTCCATCTTGAAAGCACCGGCATGATCTCCATTGTCACCGGAAAAACACCATGATCTCCATCATCATGATCTCCATCATTGTGTCGCCATCGAGGTTGTTGCGCCCACCATGCTTCTACTACTATTGCTACCGCTTAGCGATAAAGTAAAGCATTACATAGTGCTTAATGATTGACACGCAGGTCATACAATAATTAAAGACAACCCTATGTCTCCTACCAGTTGCCGTACTCAACGACGTGCTAGTCTTAATATTCTATACAATACATCATCATCTCATACATCACATATATTTCATCATGTAATTGGCCATATCACATCACAACATACCCTGCAAAAACAAGTTAGACGTTCTCTAATTGTTGTTGCATATTTTACGTGGCTGCTACGGGTATCTAGCAAGAACAATTCGCACCTACGCAAAAACCACAATAGTGATACATAAGTTGCTTTTCAACCTTCTCAAGGACCGCCTTTTGTCGAATCTGATCCAACTAAAGTAGGAGAAACAGACACCCGCCAGCCATCTTTGTGCAACGAAGTTACATGTCAGTTGATGGAACCGATATCTCGTAAGCGTACGAGTAAGGTTGGTCAAGGCCGCTTCATCCCACAATACCGCTGAACCAAAACATAACCAAGGGAGGAAGCAATCTAAGCATCAACGCCCACAAACTCCTTTGTGTTCTACTCGAGATCTCATCTACACATAGACCTAGCTCTGATACCACTGTTTGGAACGTTGCATGGGAAACAAAAAAATTCCTACGCACTTGCAAGATCTATCCATGGTGATGAGCATCTACGAGAGGGAGAGTGGATCTACATACCCTTGCAGATCGCTAAGCGGGAAGCGTTCAGAAATGTGGTTGATGTAGTCGAACGTCTTCGCAGTCCAGATCACTGAATGTCCCGCAATCCCATCACGATCCATCTCGCGATCCAATCATGATCCGTCCTGCGATCCCATCGCGATCCGTCCCGTGATCCAATCACAAATCGTCTTGTAATCTTGATCACGGTCCTTCCGATCTAGCATCGAACTGATGGCACCTCCGCGTTCAGCACACGTACAACTCGATGACGATCTCCGCCTTCTTGATCCAGCAAGAGGTAGCGGAGAGGTACATGATATCTGGCAGCACAATGCATGGTGGCGGTCGTGGTGAACTAATCTTGCAGGGCTTCGCCTAAGCACCGCAGAACTAATCTAGAGGAGAAACAGATCTAGAGGAAGAAGAGGGCAGCACGTGGCAATTAGGATTAGGGCGGCCCTCAAAAACCTTCAGTATATATAGGAGGGAGAGGAGAGGAGGCAGCCTAGCCCCTCCTACAAGGAGGGCTTCGGCCGAACCAGAGGGGAGGAGTCCACCTCCCACAAGGGAGGTGGGAGGTGGACTCCTAGTAGGACTATCTCCTACTTGGCCCCTACTCCTTCCTCCTGCTCATGGGACTTCTTGGGATAGCTTCCCAGCCCACCAGGGGCTGGTGTGCCACCGCTAAGAGCATCGCCAGTCACAGCCCCGAAGGACCCCCCAAGGCGCTTTTTTATCGCCGGCGGGCGGAAAAAACCCAGCCGCGGCCCCAGGACGCCGTTTTTCGCCGATTGAGGCCTTTTTTTGGGCCGGCGAACCCAGGCCGAACCCTGGGCGCTGAGGGTCTCTTGGGGGATCCGGCGGTAACAAATCGATGTGTGGGACACCACTGTCAGGCGAATCTCGCCCCTTTTTTCCTAGCACCGATCCACTTCCCCGCTGTCGACCCCCACAACACCGGCGACTCTCGCCTGTTCACGGCCCCTATGCCGCCGCTAGAAGACCCCACTTCGCCCTGCCTCGCCGGATTTCGCTTCCCCGACCCACGCCCATCCCCACCCCAAGCCATGCTGAAGTCTGCTCGCCTGCTCGCCCGTCACGCTGGAGTCTGCTCGCCTGCTCGCCCTTCACGCCGACAAGGTGTTCGACGTTTTGCCTGCTCGGCCATGGACACGGACGACGAGGAGGCGTTTGCGACCCTGTTGGAGGAAGAAGTCGAGGCTGACGCTGCCGACGAGGAGCACCTCATGATACTGTCCTCATTGGCCGGCCTGTTCGTCAACAATGACAAGCCCCGGCAAGGTGGCTTGAGGCCAGGGCAGCGCAAGAGCAAGCAGAGGCATCAGATGGAGGGGTATTGCATGCTCTATGCCTACTACTTCGCCAACTCTCCATTGCATGGTGAGAAAGTATTTCGGCATCGCTATCGGATGAGCCGGAAGCTCTTCCTCAGGATTGGTAATTCCGTCCGGGAGTTCGACAACTATTTCGTTTGCAAGAAGGATTGCACCGGCACAGTTGGATTCTCCGCACTTCAGAAATGCACCCAAGCTATGAGGATGCTTGCATACGGAGCTCCCGTGGACATACAAGAAGACTATGGGCGAATGGCCGAGTCCACCACCATTGAGTGTATGTACAAGTTCTGCGCAGTGGTGGTAGTGTTTAGACCACAATATTTGCGATCACCCAATGCCAAAGACACTACTCGAATCCTGGCATAGAATGCATCAAGAGGATTTCCAGGGATGCTTGGAAGCATCGACTTCATGCATTGGTCATGGAAAACTTCCCATTTGCTTGGCAGGGGATGTACAAAGGCGCCAAAGGTGGTTGCAGTTTGGTACTTGAGGCCGTAGCCACACATGAACTATGGATTTGGCACTCCTTCTTTGGTATGCCAGGAACTCACAATGATATCAACGTCTTGCAGTGCTCAAATGTCTTTGCCAAACTTGTTGAAGGTCATGCTCCTCCGGTGAACTTTGAGGTCAATGGACGCCAATACAACAAGGGATACTACCTAGCAGATGGTATCTATCCAAGATGGTCCACATTTGTGAAGACTATCTCAAAACCTGTGGCGCCAAAGAAGGCACACTTTGCTAAGTGTCAGGAGGCTTGCAGGAAATATGTCGAGCAAGCATTTGGTGTGCTCCAATCACGATTTATTGTTGTCAGGTGCCGCTATGACCTGGTCCAAAAGGCAGATGTGGGAGATCATGAATTGTTGTGTCTACTTGCACAACATGATCATTGAGAGCAAGGAGGAAGAGCCGGTGTTTGATCCTGAACCATATCACAGGATGGGACCTCTTGTAGTTGTTGATCACCAGGTACCAGCAACATGGATTGACTATCTCAATATGCACCAGGAGATCCTAGACCTAGAAGTGCATCAAGAACTGCAAGATGATCTGGTGGAGCACCTATGGAGGCTTAAGGGCAACGCCTAGCTCGATTTGTTTTAATTTATGCTGAATTTGCTTCATTGAACTATTTGATTTTGTATTAATTTCTATGATAAACTTTCGTATGAAATATTCAGTTTTTTGTTGAATTTTATGCTAAAAGAGCGTTGATTTTGTTCATTTTGTGCCCAAAAGTAGCCAATTTTGTTGATTTCAAAGCCGAAATAGCGCCGAAACGGGGCCGATTTTGGGCCGATTCTACACCGATAATGGGCCGAAAGCGGCGGTTATGGGGCGACCCCGGGGGCTCGACTGGGAAGCCGAGCCCCCCAGGCTGATTTTACCGCCGGCTCGCCCCCAGGTGGCGCTATTTCGGTCCCCTTGGGGGGCCAACGGCTAGAGATTCTCTAAGGCCCATGTGGCCCCTTGGGGTGTGTTGGGCCCACTTGGTTGCCCCCCGGAACCCATTCGTCACTCCCGGTACACTGCCGGAAATGCCCGAAACTTTTCCGGAGTTCAAACACCACTTTCCTATATATCAATCTTTACCTCCAGACCATTTTGGAGCTCCTCGTGACGTTTGGGATCTCATCCAGGACTCCGAACAACCTTCAGTCACCAACATACATAACTCAATACTACCAAAACGTCACTGAACCTTAAGTGTGCAAATCATGCAAGTCCGAGAACTATGTAGACATGACCGAGACACCTCTACGGTCAAGAACCAATAGCAGGACCTGGATGCCAATATTGGCTCCAACATATTCTACGAAGATCTTTATCGGTTGAACCCCTATGTCAAGGATTCAGTTAATCCCGTATGATATTCCCTTTGTTCTTCGGTATGTTACTTGCCCGAGATTCGATCATCGGTATCTCTATACCTAGTTCAACCTTGTTACCGGCAAGTCTCTTTACTCATCCATAATACAAGATCTCGTGGCCAACTCTTTAGTCACATTGATTCCAAGTCTTATAGTGATGTTGTATTACCGAGTGGGCCCTAAGATACCTCTCCGTCGCACGGAGTAACAAATCCCAGTCTTGATCCATGCCAACCCAACAGACACCCTCGGAGATACCTGTAGAGCACCTTTATAGTCACCCAGTTATGTTGCAACGTTTGATACACACAAGGTATTCCTCAAGTGTCAGAGAGTTCCATGATCTCATGGTCATAGGAACAGATAATTGACATGTAGAAAACTGTAGCAAAAAAACTAACACGATCATATGCTACGTTTATAGTTTGGGTCTTGTTCATCACATCATTCTCCTAATGATGTGATCCCATTAGCAAATGACATCTCATGTCCATGGCTAGGAAACCTTAACCATCTTTGATCAACGAGCTAGTCTATTAGAGGCATACTAGGGACATGGTGTTGTCTATCTATCCACACATGTATCTGAGTTTTCGATCAATACAATTCTAGCATGGATAATAAACGATTATCATGAACAAGTAAATATCATAATAACCAATTTATTATTGCCTCTATGGCATATTTCCAACATTTTTCGGTCTTCGTGCATATTTTATACCCATTTATCGTCCTCCCCTCATCCATTGGTGCCTCTTCCCTTCGTGCTCCTCGGTATATATCCGCCCCTGGCATGAAACGAACGGAGAACGAAGAGGGACGATATAGAAAAAACTTGGGGATTCGTTAGTCATGAGTACAATACGCGGCACAAGCTTGAAGGGTTAATGTAAATGTTCATAGCCAATGGTAAAAATACAGAGGAACATATATGAACGGTCGATTCTTCCCTCCTCTCCCTCGTGCCCAACGGCCCTAAAACAACCAATACGCTGAGAGCGTTGGTGAGTGGGACCTTGTTGTGGTTCATCTACCGGGGACGTCGACCAATGGACTTGCTCTAGTGTTTCAGCTTGGGATTCATCCTCGAAGGAATAAATGCAGGACCGTGTCGTATGTGAGCTCATCAACATAGGCGGCACGGTCGCTATGCAGAACTGATCATAGGTGGGGGGAGAAGAGAAACAAGGGTAGTTGTATACCCTTTTCCTCGTTCATTGGATCGAGCCGCACCCCCTGGGATTAGGTAGGCTCGCTCGACGACCGTGATGGGGGTGGAGTCGTTGTCCGGCTCGCCTCCTCCCCAATCGTGACCTATGTCGCGGTTGTGCTGCCCATGGTGAACGCATCATCCGCGGCGTCGACGCTCCTCGTCATCGATGCTACCATCATAGCGGCGATGATGCGCGATTGGATCCGAAGAATATGAAACTCAGGGAGCGATATCGCTCTTCTTTCTTGATGCTCCTGGTCGAGGGAACGATGATGGCGATCAATGCGCCATCCACAATCTCAGTTTCATACAAATGACACACCAGCCCCTACCTGGCACGCCAAAGATGTCTGGGCAGGATGCACTCGATCACCTATGGGGCCGCAAGCCCCTTTGTGGTTCGGCAGGGGTGAGATCACATGCACAAAGAGTGGAGATGGTCAGACAGCGCGGCGATTGGGAGACGGGTGTTTTACCCAGGTTCGGGCCGCTGTGAAGCGTAAAACCCTACTCCTGCTTTTGGTGGATTGATCAGAGGAACACGAAGAACATGCAAGCTCAAGCCCGGCAAGGGTTGCCTTCGGGGGAGCTGCTACGTGAGTACAAGTGTCCAAAGGTACGAATCTTTAGCTAGGCTGCCTTGGGCCTCCTTTTATAGTCGAAGGGGCAACCATAATGGAAAAACAGACATTGTCTGATGATTAGATAGCTAACAGTGCTATCATACCTAACTCTGGCACTTAGGACGAAATGCCATAAATGTAGTCTAGGTGGCGTGCGGGGGTGCATCCATGGTAAGCTCCTACCACCGCTCTAGCTAACTACCGAACCACAGCTTGACAAGCCTATGGACGAGTGTCAAAGGGGGCATAATATGTCTTCTAGCGTGTCACCAAGTTCTTAGCGAGAACCACTTAGCCACTTGGGAGCACGACACCGCATCGATAAGTGACTGGTGTTGTGATGCGGTGGAGCAGTGGCCGATCGGCTCACGTTTGCCGGGGGACTAGCTTGCCGGGCCTTCTTGAGGGTGCGAGCGCCTCGGTCCTAGGCAAGCACCGGGGCTGTGCTTGGCGTGCTCCGAGCTTGTCTTGGGTTGTAGCGTCAATCTTACCGCCGTTACTTGGCCTTGGGTGCTTGCCTGTCGTGGTAGTAGCTTTCCCCGGAAGGCCCAGGCTATTGAGCCAGAGGCTTCGTTGTCCGTGCACAAGTAAGGGGTGAGCAAATACCCCTGTTTGTATACCCCGACAATGGGCGGTTATCCGTGGGGTACATCCTCACCACTATCTATGGCCCTTGTCTCTTTAAGGTGATTGAGGATACCTGGTCTGTGTCGTTCCTTGGTGAGCTTCTTGTGACTGATCACATGGTAAATCATAGTATTCTTAAGCTCCGAGTGAAGGGGGTTGGGATGTTGCGCCTTCTGTCCCCGAGATTGCCCCCACCGACTCTGATGATGATCCAGAGCCAGATTACAAGATGACACTTATGCTGCACCATCTGAGATTGTTCCGTCCTGGGCTACCAAGCTCAAAGCAAAGATGAAGAACCTTCTCTGCTTCCAGAACAAGGGACAGTACAAGGCCCATGTGGAGTCCAAGAAAGCTCGCAACCACGACAATATGATCATGTGGAAGATTGGTCTGAAGGTTCATATCGAGTCTGACGACCAAATTACTTATGAGGAGAGTGGATCCAGAAGAACTACCCATGGGCTAAGTTGGCGGAGGATGTGTCTACTGCTACAGATGAGGAGGAGGAGGATGAGCTCGAGGATTGATCGCTATCATGAGCCTACCATCACTTTGACTCGCTTTAGTCCTCTGTGCCCCTTTTGGTATCTCGATGCCAAAGGGCGAGAGAATGTTTAGGGATTTGATGGATTTGCTGAGTCACGGGTGTTTTATTTTATCTAGGCATTTTCTCTCGTGAACTCATTTATTTTCTTGCTTTGGTTTATGTTGTCCAGACTTGTGAGTACTAAAGTATGGTGTAAGACATATGCTACCTCTCCTACTATGTAATGTCTACATTAGTTACTATGTGAGATTATTCTTCCTATGCTTGCTTACTTTCTTATAACTCATATTCTGTATGTGCAATTATATGATCGTGTCTATAAAATATAGGGGGTGTTGGTCCTAGTGTGTGCTCTTTGCATTCCAAAAGCATACTCAAATAGATCACACATCTAGGGGAAGTTTGTGTATATTTTGTAGATGTTGTGTTTGCCTAAGTCTTACTGTTTATCTTGAAATGGCAAATCACGTGCTTTCATCAAGCCACCAAAAGGGGGGATTGCGAGGGCATAATTTCCCCCAAGTAGTTTTGGTGGTTGATGACAATGCCCTTGCAGACTAATCATGTGCATTAAGCTTTCAGAGATTATCAGGTGGCACCAGACAGTTTTCATCCCCTCAGTTGTTAAATGGGAAGAAGGCGTTTTTCTATCGATTTAGTGTTGGTGGACTTGAATCGTAGGAAAATCCATACTATCAAGAGGGGATCCGCATTTGGAAAGGTTGGGAGGAACTACTATGTACACATTTGCACCCCCTTCCATTTCCTGACACAATGGAGTGTCTTTCTGCCCCAAAGGCCCCTGAGTTATATATAAGCAAAAGTACCGCTCCGGAGAGCGGTAGTACCGCCCAATGATACTGCCGCCCGACGGTGCTTGGGCACCGCTTGTATTTCCTTTCTGGAGCCTTTGATTGCCTTTGCCCATATTTAGCGGAAGTACCGCTCGGAGTGAAGCGGTGGTACTGCTCGGTTGGTACTGACGCCCTCCATTTCCTGTCCCACTTCCACTTATTTTTGGGTTGTGTTGTCTTTGGCACTTGAGAAGTTCTTGAGTGGTAGTAATCAATGCAAGTACCGCTCTGGGCGGTACTGCCATGCTCTCCTCATTTCTGCTAAGTCTGGGCTTCCTACAGTGCTAAGCGGAAGTACCGCTGGCGGAAGCGGTAGTACCGCTCCAGCGGAACAACCGCCTCCCTGACTATGTCAATTGTCTGTGAAGCCCGAAACTTCCGTGCAAGTGGAAGTACCGCTCCCCTGAGCGGTACTACCGCTTATGCACGACTTGTGAGCAGAAAACAGTTAGATTTTCTTCTACTATATAAGTGGGTCTTCTTCTCCAAGCGACCTCACCTCTTTTCCACAAAAGCTCCATTGTTGCTCCTAAGCTTATTCTTGCCCGATCTCTCTCCCTAGCCATCAATTCTTGTTGATGCTCTAGGGTTTGGAGGAGAAGGCCTTGATCTACACTTCCACCAAGAGAAATTTGATTCCCCCCACTAATCCCTTGTGGATCTTGTTATTCTTAGGTGTTTGGACACCCTATACGGAAGAGGTCACCTCGAAGCCATAATCCATTGTCGTGAAGCTTTGTGGTGGTGTTGACAGCCTCCAATTAAGTTGTGGAGATTGCCTCAACCTTCTTTGTAAAGGTTCGGTTGCCGCCTTTAAGTGCACCACTAGTGGAATCATGGCATCTCGCATTGTGTGTGAGCGTGAGGAGAATATAGTGGCCATAGTGGTGTCTTGGGGAGCATTGTGCCTCCTCACCGCTCTAATGGAGACGTATTTCCCCTCAAAGGGAAGGAACTTTAGTAACATATCCTCGTCTTCACCGGTTCCACTTGTGGTTATCTATTACCTTTACTTTGTGCAAGCTTCTAGTGTTGTATTATATGCTTGCTTGTTATCTTACTGTTGTTAGCATCATATAGGTTGCTCACCTAGTTGCATATCTAGACAATCTATTTGTTGCTAAACCTAATTTGTTAAATAAAACCTTAAAAAGTGGTAGTTCCCTACCCCCCCCCCCTCTAGTCAACCATATCGATCCTTTCACTTTTGTGCCGCAACGAGGATAATCCTCATATTATCGACCCAGGGCGCATAGTTGCTTCCATCATCTTTCAATTTAGCTTTCTCTAGGAATGCATTAAAATTTAGGGGAACTACTGCGCGATCCATTGATCTACAACATAATTCGCAAATATAACTTTATAATATGTTCATGATAATAAGTTTAATTAATCAAATTACTAAGGAACTCCCACTTAAATCAACATCTGTAAGGTTGTCTAAGTGTTACATGATCCAAATCCACCAACCCAAGTTAGATCATCGCATGAGATGAGGTGGTTTCAATGGTGAACATCTTCATGTTGATCATATCTACTATGCAACTCATGTTCGACCTTTCGGTATTCCGTGTTCCAAGTCCATGTTTGTACATGCTAGGACCGTCAAGTTTAACCCAATTATTCTGCATGTGCAAAAACTAGCTTATGCCTGTTGTATGTGAATGAAGAGTCTAACAAACCCAATCATCACGAGGTGCTTCAAGATGATGAACTTTAGTATGGTGCATACTTGGGGTGAACACATTTTTATCTTGAAATTTTGTGAAGGGGTCATCTTATAAAGCTACCATCGTCCTAAGAAAAATAAGATGCATAAAAGGATAAACATCACATGCAAATCAATAAGTGACATTATATGTCCATTCAAACGTCTCCAACGTATCACTAATTTTTTATTGTTCCATGCTATGATATTATCATTCTAGGACACTTTTTGGCATTATTTCTTGATTCAAATTATTCTTGAGCACTAACCTAATAATCCAGTGCCAAGTTCTAGTTGTTGTTTTCTACATGTTTTTGGCTTTTCAGGTTTACAGTTGATGTCTACTATGCAACGTTATTCTTGTACTCGTGTTAGGCCTCCAGGCGCAGAGTTTTGTAGGACAGTAGCAATTTTCCCTCAAGTGGATGGCCTAAGGTTTATCAATCAGTGGGAGGTGTAGGATGAAGATGGTCTCTCTCAAACAACCCTACAACCAAATAGCGAAGAGTCTCTTGTGTCCCCAACACACCCAATACAGTGGTAAATTGTATAGGTGCACTAGTTAGGCGAAGAGATGGTGATACAAGTGTAATATGGATGGCAGATATAGGTTTTTATAATCTGAAAATAAAAAACAGCAAGGTAACTAATGATAAAAGTGAGCACAAATGGTATTGCAATGCTTAGAAACAAGGCCTAGGGTTCATACTTTCACTAGTGCAATTTCTCTCAACAATATTGACATACTTGAATCATATGTAAATACCTCTCGTGCGACAAAGAGTTCACTCCAAAGTCACAATTAGCGGGGAACTAACAAAGAAATTATTGTAGGGTATGAAACCACCTCAAATTTCTCTTTTCCGATTAATCTTATGATCTATCCCTATAAGTGTCACGAATAGCCCTAGAGTTCGTACTAGAATAACACCTTAAGATACACATCAACCAAAACCCTAATGTCACCTAGATACTCCAATGTCACCACGAGTACCCATGGGCTTGATTATATGATATGCATCACACAATTTCAGATTCATCATGTTCAATCCAATACAAAGAACTTCAAAGAGTACCCCAAAGTTTCTACGGGAGATTCAAGACAAAAACATGTGGCGACCCCCATGCATAGATTCTCAAGGTCACGGCACCCGCAAGTTGATCACCAAAACATACATCAAGTGGATCAATAGAACATCCCATTGTCACCATGGATATCCCATCGCAAGACATACATCAAGTGTTCTCAAATCCTTAAAGACTCAATCCGATAAGAAAACTTTAGAGGGAAAACTCAATTCATCACAAGAAGATAGATAGGGGAAAACTCCATATGATTCATCTCTATCAATAAAGCTTGCAGTACATCAAGATCGTGCCATCTAAAGAACACGAGAGAGAGAGAGAGATCCAACACATAGCTACTGGTGCATACCCTCAGCCTCAAGGGTGAACGACTCCCTCCTCGTCGTGGAGACCACCGGGATGATGAAGGTGGCCTCATGTGATGGTTTCCCCCTCCGGTAAGGTGCCGGAACGGGATCACGATTGGTTTTTTGTGGCTATAGAGGCTTGCTGCAGCGGAACTCCCGATCTAGGTTTCTTTCTGGGGGTTTTGGTATTTATAGGAATTTTTGGCATTGGTCTCACGTCAAGGGGGTGCTCGAGGAGTCCACAAGCCATAGGGGCGCAGCCTAGGGGTGGCCATGCCCAGCAGGCTTGTGTCCTCCTCGTCCTCTTCTAGGCCGAGCTCTTGTGCTTCAGGGGTCTCTTTTGGTACATAAAAAATCACCGAAAATTTTCAGCCCATTCCGAGAACTTTTATTTTTGCACAAAAAACAACACCATGGTAGTTCTGCTGAAAACTACGTCAGTCCGGGTTAGCTCTAATAAAATCATACCAAAATCATATAGAATTGTTGTAAAGATGGCATGAATACCTCATAAATTATAGATACGTTGGAGACATATCAGCGTCCCCAAGCTTAATTCCTGCTCGTCCTCGAGTAGGTAAATGATAAAAGAAATAATTTATGAAGTGTGAATGCAGCATAGTGCATAAGTTTGATCAATGATAGTTCCAAACACCTTTTGTAGCATCATTACATATCATAAACAGTAGCTCATCTCATAAAACTTCTCATGATGAAGTAACAAGCTATTCATGTGTTAAAGTATAGACCATAAAGTTTCTTGAAAACTAACAAACTATGCTTTCAGTCACCAAGCAATTGCAATTCATCGTATTTTCAGGAAGGGCCTATGTAAGAGCTTTGATTTAGCAAATTTCACATACTCCACCATCATATAGTCTTCCATGATTGCTAGCACTCAAAGCATATTTTTAGAGAAAATGGCATCCGTCGAACACATAGAAAGATAGGGGCTTAATGTTTCGCCTCCCAACATACTTATCATATAGATAATTGTCAACAATAATAATTCATGGTTAAATATATTTGAATGGCCATATATGCTTGGATCTTTCCCCACCACATGATGCTTGCCAACTAAAGAATAATTGAGGTTGAACTAAGAAGGAGTACTATTGACTCTTCCATAAAAGTAAATACATGACAGCAAAAGATAGGCCCTTCGTAGAGGGAAGCAGGGATTTGCATATGTGCCAGAGCTCGAGCTTTTAATACAGAGATGAATAATAGTTTTGAGCAGTATGCTTTCATTGTGACCATAACAACTGAGAGATCTCGGTATCTTCCATGCTAGATACATTATAGGTGGTTCCCAACCAGAATGGTAAAGTTTTTACTCCCCCTCCACCAATCAATCACACTCCACGGCGAGCCAAATCCACAGGTACCGTCCATACAAACAACAATCCTAGGGGAGTTTTGTTTCATTATATTTTGATTTGATTTTTTAGCATGGGATTGAGCATCCCGAATACCAGCCACTTTCTCGTGAATGATAGTGAATCAACACATATCATGAGAATAACCCACCTAGCATGGAAGATGCTGACATCCCCTAGTCACTATATGAGTGATTCGGGCATACAAAACAGAATAATATTTGAAGGTTTAGAGTTTGGCACATGCAAATTTACTTGGAACGGCAGGTAAATACGGCATATAGGTAGGTATGGTGGACTCATATGGAACAACTTTGGGTTTAAGGTTGTTTGGATGCACAAGTAGTATTTCTACATGGTGAGGAAGTTTTGGCTAGTATGAGGTGGAAGCAAGCACCACATGTTGGAGGATCCATAACAATATAACTTCTATACAAATATAACCAAGCATAACTCATTATGTTGTCTCCCTTGTCCAACTTCAACTAATTTTCTCAAGTTTGAAAATAATTAATGGGGCTCACAATCATAGAAGATGTCCAAGATAGTATATTTATATGTGAAATCTCTCTTCCGTCAATATTCTTTCATGAATTGTTCAAGTGACCAATGCGGTGTTTGCTAACTTTCAGTAAATTTTACCACCTATACTTGTTATATGTGAAGTAATTACCCCCCATTGGATAAGCATATAAAACTTATATAATTTCAGATTCATGATATTCAATTAATTCAACCATTTACTCATAGGATATAAGTGAAGCTCGAGAGTAAATGACAAAACTACTCCAAAACATATATGTGAAGATCAATGAGTAGTCAAACAATTAAGTAGCTATGTGAGGACTTTCTCTTTCTCTCTCAATAAAGATTTTCAGATCTGAGTATTTTATTTAAATAGAAAGCAAAATAAAAATAGCACTCCAAGAATAGGACGCATCATGTGAACGAATAAAAATTTAGGCTCAACATAGGCTAACCGATATTTGTTGATGAAGAGGGATGGGATGCATAGCATCCCCAAGCTTAGATGCTTGAGACTTATTGAAATATTTACTTGGGGTGCCTTGGGCATCCCCAAGCTTGAGATTTTGTATCTTGTTCAATCCTCTCAGATCATGGTTTCACCTATTCTCGAAAACTTCATCCACACAAAACTCAAAAACAACTTGTGAGATAGGTTAGTACACATAAGAATAAATCAACAATTCATGTACTGCCAAGACAAGTTGCATAATAATTTCAAACATCATCTAATTTCTACTATTATTTCCACAATTTATATCTACCAATATAGGCTATGGAAACTATAGCATAAGTACATAACAAAACTATGACAGCAATATGTCTAAACAGAAGAGTCTGTAGAAATTTATTAAACTAGTGTACTTCTGTAACTCAAAAAATATGAAAGTTTAGTACATGCTAAATAATTTATATGAAAATACTGTGTAAAAACTTAAGAAACTTCCCAAACCCTAGTAAAATATGAAAATTCAAACACTACAGCAGAAGTTTCTGTTTTTACCCAACACATATCAAAACATGCAATGCAAGCATCCAAAGGCAATTCTTGGAAATTTTATAGACAAATAAGATTATAAATAACACCTAAAATATAAAAATAAAATAAAATGATGCTCCAAGCAAAACTCATATTATGTGACGAATAAAAATATAGCTCCAAGTGAGAGATACCAATAGTGCTAAAGACGAAAGAGGGGATGCCTTCTGGAGCATCCGCAAGCTTAGGCACTTGAATATTCCTTGGATATTACCTTGGGGGTTCCTTGGGAATCCCCAATCTTAGGTTCTTGTCACTCCTTATTCTCCTCATATCGGTGTCTCACCCAAAACTTGAAAACTTCAATCACGCAAAACTCAACGGAACTTGGTGAGAAGGGTTAGTGTAATAAAGATAGATCATTCACTTAGGTACTGTCAAGACAAGATTAATAATTATTCCCACATGATAACTACTGCATTCAATCATTCCCACAATTTATATTACTCAATATAAGCTATAGGAACACTTGAAACAAGCAAACTATGCATGCAAAACAGAATCTGTCAAAAACAGAACAGTCTATAAAGATCTGAATGATCACCAAACTTCCCTGACTCTAACAATTCTAAAAACATAGGACATATCACCTAATTTTCATATAAATGTTTTGTAAAAATTTCAGAATTTTTTGACTCTCAAGTAAAACCAGATAATTCATATACTAGACGCAAAAATTTCTGTTTTTGCACAGAATCAAACAAGCAAGTATCCACACTTTCCCAAAGGTTTTACTTGGCACTTTATTGAAATAAAAGACACAAAACATGATTAATATAGTAGCTTAATCATTTGAACACATAAAAACATAAGCTAAAGTGTTGGGTTGTCTCCCAACAAGCGCTTTTCTTTAATGCCTTTTAGCTAGGCATGATGATTTCAATGATGCTCGTATAGGAATAATAATTGAAACATGCAAATGAGCATCATGAATATCATTAAAAGCACATTTAAGTCTAACCCACTTCCTATGCATATGGATTTTGTGAGCAAAAAATTTATGGGAGCAAGAATCATCTAGCATAGGAAGGCAAAACAAGCACAACATCATAACTTTAAACACATAGAGAGGAAACTTGATATTAATGCAATTGCTACAAGCATATATTCCTCCCTCATAATAATTTTCAGTAGCATCATGAAGGAATTTCACAACATAACTATCACATAAAGCATTATCTTCATGATCCACAAGCATAGAAATCTGTCACTCTCCACATAAGCAATTTTCTTCTCATTCATAATAGTGGGAGCAAACTCAACAAAATAACTATCATGAGATACTTTATTGACATAACCACATTCAATATTAAAATCATGATGACAAGTTTCATGGTTACTATCACTCTTTATAGCATACATATCATCATCATAATCATCATATACAGGAGGCATGTCATAATCATAATAAATTTGCTCATCAAAACTTGGGGGACTGATAATATCATCTTCATCAAACCTATAGCATCCCCAAGGTTGTGGATTTGCATATCATTAGCATCATGGATATTCAGAGAATTCATACTAACAACATTGCAATCATGCTCATCACTCAAATATTTAGTGCCGAACATTTTAATAACTTCTTCTAATACTTGAGCACAATTTTCCTTCCCATCATTTTCATGAAAGACATTAAAAAGGTTAAGCATATGAGGCAACCTCAATTCCATATTTTTTGTAGTTTTCTTTTATAAAACCAAACTAGTGAAAAAAAAGAAACTAAAAGATTTGATTGCATGATCCAAGGATATACCTTCAAGCACTCACCTCCTCGGCAACGGCGCCATAAATGAGCTTGATGTCTACTACGCAACCTTCTTCTTGTAGACTCGTGTTGGGCCTCCAAGCGCAGAGTTTTGTAGGACAGTAGCAAGTTTCCCTCAAGTGGATGACCTAACGTTTATCAATCCGTGGGAGGTGTAGTATGAAGATGGTCACTCTCAAACAACCGTGCAACCACATAGCAAAGAGTCTCTTGTGTCCCCAACACACCCAATACAATGGTAAATTGTATAGGTGCACTAGTTCGACGAAGAGATGGTGATAAAAGTGTAATATGGATGGAAGATATAGGTTTTTTTAATCTAAAAATAAAAAAACATCAAGGTAACTAATGATAAAAGTGATCACAAACGGTATTGCAATGCTTAGAAACAAGGCCTAGGGTTCATACTTTCACTAGTGCAATTTCTCTCAACAATACTGACATAGTTGAATCATATGTAAATACCTCTCGAGCGACAAAAAGTTTACTCCAAAGTCACAATTAGCGGACAACTAACGAAGAAATTATTGTAGGATACGAAACCACCTCAAAGTTATCTTTTCCTATCAATCTTATGAGGTATCCCTATAAGTGTCACGAAGAGCCCTTGAGTTCATACTAAAATAACACCTTAAGATACACATCAACCAAAACCCTAATGTCACCTAGATACTCCAATGTCACCACGAGTAACCATGGGATTGATTATACGATATGCATCACACAATTTCAGATTCATCATGTTCAATCCAACACAAATAACTTCAAAGAGTGCCCCAAAGTTTCTACCAGAGATTCAAGACGAAAACATGTACCAACCCCTATGCATAGATTCCCAAGGTCACAGAACCCGCAAGTTGATCGCCAAAACATACATCAAGTGGATCAATAGAACATCCCATTGTTACCACGGATATACCATCGCAAGACATGCATCAAGTGTTCTCAAATCCTTAAAGACTCAATCCGATAAGAAAACTTCAAAGGGAAAACTCAATTCATCACAAGAAGATAGAGAGGGGAAAACTCCATATGATTCATCTATATCAATAAAGCTCGCGGTATATCAAGATCGTGCCATCTCAAGAACAAGAGAGAGAGAGAGAGAGAGAGAGAGAGAGATCCAACACATAGCTACTGGTACATACCCTCAGCCCCGAGGGTGAACTACTCCTTCCTCGTAATGAAGACCGCTTGGATGACGAAGATGGCCTCTAGTGATGGTTTCCCCCTTTGGCAGGGTGCCTAAACGGGCTCCCGATTGGCTTTTCGTAGATACAGAGGCTTGCGGTTGTGGAACTCTCGCTCTAGGTTTCTTTTTATGGGTTTTGGTATTTATAGGAATTTTTGGCGTTGCTCTTACGTCAAGGGGGTGCTCGAGGAGTCCACAAGCCACAGGGGCCTGGCCTAGGGTGGCGCGCCCAACAGGCTTGTGGCCTCCTCATCCACTTCCTTGCCTAGCTCTTGTGCTTTGGGGTTCTCTTTTGGTCCATAAAAAATCACTGTAAATTTTCAGCCCATTCCGAGAACTTTTATTTCTACCCAAAAAATGACACCATGGTAGTTCTGCTAAAAACAGCGTCAGTCCGGGTTAGTTCTAATAAAATCATACCAAAATCAAATAGAATTATTGTAAACATGGCATGAATAATTCATAAATTATAGATACGTTGGAGACATATCAGCGGTACCAAATGAATTCCAATTGCCAAGAAAGTTTTTGATGATTTTTTCTGGACTGAAAGAAGACGTGGAAGCTTTGGGAGGAGGAGAGGGGGCGCACGAGGGAACAAGGCACGCCCTTTTGGCTTGTGGCTGCCCCCTCATCTCCCGACGCCCATCTCTGGCCAATAAATTATAATATATTCCAAAATCCCTAGATAGCCTCCCGAAACACTTTTCAGCCACCGCAAGTCTCTATTCCATCGTGTGCCCATCTGGAGCCCTGTTTTGGTGCCCTGTCGGAGGGGGGATCGATCATAGAGGGACTCTACATCAACCTTGATGCTCCCATGGTGATGTGTGAGTAGTACACCATAGACCTACAGGTCCGTAGTTAATACCTATATGTCTCTCTCTCTCTATGTTCTTCAATCCAAAGTTCATTGCATCTTCGTGATGATATTCGATGTAATCACTTTGTGCGGTGCGTTTGTTGGGATCTGGTGAATTGTCGGTTTATGTTCACATTGTTTATGAAATTATATTGAATTCCTTGATGATCCTTTTCTATATATGCATTATTATATGATAGCTTCGAATTTCTCTCCAATCCATCAGTTTAGTTTGGCCAACTAGATTCGTGTATCTTTAGCGGAGAGGTGTGTTGTAGTGGGTTCAATCTTGCGGTGCTCAATCCTAGTGACGGAAGGGGACATGACATGTATTTGTATTACTGCCACTAAAGATAAAATAATGGGGTTTATTCATATTAATTAAATTTACTTTGTCTACATCATGTCATTGTTCTACAACCATTACTTTGTTTTACTTAATACTCTAGATGCATGTTGGATAGCGGTCGATGGGTGGAGTAATCGTAGTAGATGTAGGTAGGAGTCAGTCTACTTGCTTAGGGACGTGATGCTTATATGAAGTGATCATTGCCATGAATAAATATTGCATAACTATGCGCTTTTCTATCAATTGCCCAATAGTAATTTGTTTACCCACTGTATGCCTCCTAAATGAGAGATACCACTAGGGAAAACTATGGCCCCAGGTCTATTCACATATATTTATAAATGCTATTATTACCTTTCTGCCCTTTTATTTATTTTCATTTTATTTTAGAAATTATTTATTATCATCCACACTACTCATTTGATTGCAAGTAACGAGTTCAAGGGGATTGACAACCCTCTTGCCCGCGTTGAGTGCAAGTGTTTGCTCTTTTGTGTGTAGGCACTAAAGACAGGAGTTGTTTGATCCTCATATTGGTTCGTTAACCTTGTGTTCCATAGACTCTCATAGGGGGTGCAGGTGTTTGTTATTTTGTGTGTTGGCACTTGTGGCGGCTAGAATTGTGTTTTGTCGACTCTCCTATGGTTTTTGGAATATTTGGGTATTTACAGAGATGATAGGCGGTGGAGAGGCGTCCTGAGGTGGGCACAACCCACCAGGGCACGCACTAGTGCCTCGTACACTCCTTGGCCCTCCTATCTGGCACTTCTTCGACCCAATAGATGTCTTCTGGCCCAAAAAAAATCTCCAAAAAGTTTCACGGTGTTTGGGCTTCGTTTGGTACTCATATTTTGTGAAGTAAAAAAACAAGAAAAAAACAGCAACTTGCACTTGGCACCATGTCAATAGGTTAGTCCCAAAAAATCATATAAAGTTGCTATAAAATGATTGTAAAACATCAAAGATTGAAAATATAACAACATGAAACAATAAAAAATTATAGATACGTTGGAGATGTATCAGCATCCCCAAGCTTAATTCCTACTCGTCCTCAAGTAGGTAAATGATAAAAACAGAATTTTTGATGTGGAATGTTGCCTAAAATGTTCATCACATATTCTTTTCTTTTGTAGCATGGACATTTGGACTTTTTAGATGGTTCAAAGCAATAGTCTATTTTTGACATGAAGACTTTAATACTCAAGCATATCAACAAGCAACCATGTCTTTCAAAATATCAACACTAAAGAAAGTTATCCCTAGCCCATCATGCTCAATCATTGATCCATTCATGAAACACACTCAAATATTAGCTACACCTAATACTCAAGTACGATCATAGTGCCCCCTAGTTGGTGCTTTATAAGAGAAGATGGAGACTCAAATAAAAGTAAAAATTGCATAAAGTAAATAGATAGGCCCTTCGCGGAGGGGAGTAGGGATTTGTAGAGGTGACAGAGCTCAAGGTTTAAATTGATAGAGAAAAATATTTGGGTGGCATGCCTTTCCTGTCAACGAAAACGACCGAGATCTTTCAATACCTTTCCATGCTAGATATATCATAAGAGGTTCCCAAACAGAAAATAAAGTTTATTCCTTTTCCCACCATTCTTTCACAATCCATGGCTAGCCGAATCCATGATTGCCTTCCATACCAACACTTTCCAAGGAATTTATTATTTGAAAACATAAAGTAAATTTCTATTTTTTATTTCGGGACTGGGCATACCTATTACCGTCATACTCTTGTGCAATGACAAGTGAATAAACACTCATCTTGAGAATAACACATCTAGAATGGCTAAATATCGGTCACCCCCTTCCGCTTCATGAGCGGTACGAGCACACAAAAAGGAAAATTCATTTTGAAAATTAGAGATGGCACATACAAATTTGCTTGGAACGGCATGAAAATACTGCATATAGGTAGGTATGGTGGACTCATATGACAAAACTGGGTTTAAGGATTTTGGATGCACAAGTAGTATTTCTACTTAGTACAAGTGAAGGCTAGCAAATAGATTGAGAAGCAACCAACCAAGAAACGAAAATTCACATAATTGAGCATTAAGCATAACTAACACCGAATAATACACCATAAGTAGGATGTAATTTCATTGCACAACTATTGACTTTCGTGCTTGCATAATGAATCACAAACCTTAACACCAATATTCTTACTAAGCATAATTACTCACCAACATACCTCACATATTAGTTTGGATCAAGTTTAATTTGTCCAATGATCTTCATGAAAGTTTTTATTATATCCCTTTTGAATATCTATCACTTTGGGACTAGTTTCAGATATTGCCATTGCTTTTTGACAAGCTCACATAGATTTAAGTGAAGAACATGAGCATAAAAATCTCATCTCTAAAAATAATATAAGTGAAGCATGAGAGGATTTCTTAAAAATTTACTATCTCTCATATTAATCTAAGCGAAGCATGAGAGCATTCCTTCAAATATATAAAAGCACGCCGTGCTCAAAAAGATATAAGTGAAGCACTAGAGCAATTCCATAGCTCAAAAAAATTAAGTGAATCATATAGAGCAATTCTAAAAAATCATAGCATAATTTTGGCTCTCTCAAATAGGTGTGTTGTCATGGGAACAAACACCTATGGGATCATAGGGACCCCTTTCGGTTCGGCGGGGGGACGGGCTCGCACAAAGAGCCGGTCGTATGAACAACATGCGAGGGATCCTTACCTAGGTTCGGGCCGCACGGATGCATAAAACCCTACTCCTGCTTGGTTGTATTGAGCGTGTTCTTAGGGTTCTAGCTACAGGAGCACCGTGTGCGACTGCTACGTGTGTGAGCTAGAAGGTCTAAAAGACCAAAAAGTCAAAAACTCTAATTGTCCAACCTCTCTACCGTAACGCCCTGGGCCTCCTTTTATACTGAAGGGGATCCCAACAGTGGCGTACAGTGCGTACACGGGGTGTACAGAGCTATAGTGCTATCATACCTAACACTTATGGAGTACGACAGGCGCATTTAATGCACCATCAGGCATCTATGTCCGTTAGTGGGACGGGACGGGGGCCTGTCCCATCGACACCGCTTAGCTCCCTCCAGCGTTGACACCGCAACACACGTCTAGGAAGATTGACACCTGGCTTGTGCGCTGGCGGGGCCTTTCCGGGGCCTTGTCGGGGCCTTGCTTCGCCTGTGGGTTCAATAGCCCTCCTGGCAAGGGCTTGCCGGTGGTCTTGATTTTCTTGTGTTGGTATCTGGCGAGTCCCTACTAGGCCTTGCTGCCAGGCTGGCTACTACTGCTTGTGCATGAGTAAAGGGGCACTAGAGAGCCCAAAAACTCTAGTGCACTGATAGGAGCCCTCGGGCTTGGGCTACACACGTCGCGAGACATGTTGGGCTAGGCCCAATCAGTGCACGGGCACGCGTGGTAGGGCCTTGCAGTTGTGATCATTACGCTTTTTGCGCTTCCCCACTACGTCCATTGAATGCGGGGTGTGGGATACGTGCGTGGCGCAACTGTCAATTACTACGTCAGGTCGTTTCTGCCACGCGCGCCGCATGCATAGCAGGGAGCCAGCAACGGGCGCCCGTGACTTAAAGTCCCCGAGAAAAACAGTAACTTCAGCGCCATGGATTGGAGTAATGGGGCGGTTGCTGTTCATCTCGTGATTGGGGGTGCCGCTATTGGAGGAGGTGGGTAGCAGCCCTTGGAGCGGGGGAGAGCTAGCCCCCGAGCCCCCACCTATAAATGGAGGGGTAGCGAGGGCGGAGCTCATCTAGCCTTCCTCCCTCTTCCGTGCACAATCCTCCATAGCTTTCCCTTCCACATCTTCCCGTCTTCAGATAGCGCCTGCCCTCCGCCATGACGAGGGGGCGGGGGCGACCACCTTCCTCCGCTCCGAGGAGGAGCTCTCGTCGGGATCATGTCGCCGCTTCAGCCACGAAGGCTGAGGGAGGTTCGAGTTCATGCGGCGGAGGAGGCGCGACGGACTGTGGCCGCCATGGAGGCCGAGGTCGGGGGAGGCGGAGCCCTGCTCCACCCCCTCCTCCAACGCCATGCCTCTTCATCAAGGATACCCACGCCGAGGGGACGGAGCTGGACTTCGTCCTTGAGCTGGCCGGTCCCCTCCGGAGCCATCTGCGTCTCCCTCGCCTCTTCGCCAGGGCGATGGAGGACGATGAGCCGCCCGTCCTATGGCTGTGGGTGGCTGGTTGTTGTAATGGTGCGACGCGGGTAAATGTCGAGTACCTAGCAAGTCGCTTCATGTTCCTTAGGCACGGCTAGAAGACCTTTGCCCGCGCCCATAACCTCGAGGTGGGGCATGTCCTTCGCTTTAAAATGATGGAGGCCAATATGCTCTCCATCAAGATTTATGGGCGCTCCGGCGTCCGTCTTAGCTTCTGCGAAGAGAGCTCGAGTGGCGGTGGAAGCTCCTCCTCGAGCGACAGCGACGAGGAGGACAACGGCAGCAGCGACGATGACGATGAGTCCGGTCTTTGGGTCGTCAAGTCAGAAGACGACGGCCGGGACTCGGACTGACCGTCGGCCGCACCATCATCACTAGCCTCATGCCTCTCCCCCTCTTGGCAAGGTGGTCCTGCCGGGGGCCTTCGTCCTAGGCACTGCCTCATCTGCCAGCTAGGTCTTCCGGTAGGCCTGCAGACTTCGGCTTCTGGGATCCATCTCTCTTTTAGCCCGCGTTGGCCCTCTCCTCGGTGCAATGCCAGTCCAGGAGGGCCAGGCTCTTGTCTGCCCATATGGCAGCCCTGCTCCTCGGTGTAGTGCTGGTCCAGAGGGGTCAGGCCAGGCTTCTGCCGGGGGCCGCTCGCCATCTTTTTCTTCTTGTAATCTGCCTCTCCTTTCCATCTTTTTCTTCTTGTAATCTCTCCTAGGGGAGAAAGTCAAATAAAGATGTACTTAGGAAAAAGCAATATCTTATGTAAATTTTACCCTATTTTGAATGATTGCGTATTATCTTCCTTGTTAGATTGTTTCTGTGCATGGAATTTTCCCTACGCCTTCTTGCAAAAAATCTTGTCGGCATGTGTAGTCCTACCGTGTGCGCTTCGAGGAACGGGTCCTTAGCAGCCTGATGGCGGTGCTACTACCGACAAGATACCTCGGCGCCCTTGGTATGGCCGTTCAAGGTGTTGGTCTTTCTCGAAATAGAATAAGGGTGCGAGCGCTATCACTTGAGTCGTTGAGCGGACTCAAAACAAAACAAGGAGTGCGGGCACGACCACTTAAGTTGTTGAGCAGTCCTGAATACGATGAAGGCCCAGCCAATCGTGGCAAGGTTCCCGTGCGTGAAGGTTTTCTATACAGAAGCCTAAATCGCCCAAGGAAAATAACTTCACTATGAGGATTCAATTGGGGCTTTTGCAACTTATGTTTTTGTTGCCGAGCTCCTTCCCACAAGTTTTTTTTGGGACGTCGCTCGTCGGTATCCATACCACCATTCCCCCCCCCCCCGGCAAAGCTGCATGCGAGGTGACCTTCTGTCCTTTGAGAAAAAAGAAAGAAGAGAAAATATGGGAGTGGAACCTTGGCGGTCCGTTAGCCCTTGCCGGGATTAAGTGCAATGCAATACTTCAGATAAACATGCACGTAAGTAAACATGAGAATCGATCAGGAGTGTGGAACACTTATCTTTATTCAACTATGCACAGGGTCTGAGCTTGGCTTTGCACCAAGGATTACATGCTTCAGCGACAAGACTTGTACAAAAGGTGGTTGACGGGGACCCGGCAACCACGCCTCATGGGTATAACTTGCGAAGATGTTTGATATTCCAGGAGTTGCTCACCGGAATGCCATCCTTGGTCTCCAGGCGCACTGCGCCAGGCTTGGTGACTCGTGCTACCCGATAAGGGCCTTCCCACTTCGGCGTTAACTTGTTGGAATTCTTGGCGGACTGAACTCGTCGAAGAACAAGGTTGCCTTCCTCAAGACTTCTGGCATTAACTTTGCGGCTACGGTAGAGGCGCAAAGCTTGCTGGTAGCATGCATCTCTCATAGCAACCTAAAGATGGTCTTCCTCAAGGAGCATCGCATCGTCTTGCCGCAACTGCTCTTGCTCTAGCTCATCATAAGCGAGCACTCGAGGTGGCCCGTATATGAGTTCCATGGGGAGAACTGCCTCTGCCCCATAGACAAGGGAGAAGGGTGTCTGACTGGTAGCTCGGTTTGGTGTCGTTCTGATTGACCAAACAACCACCAGCAATTCATCAATCCAGTTCCTTCCGCACTTGTGCAGCCTGTCAAAAGTTCTTGTCTTGAGGCCTCACAACACTTCAGCATTAGCCCTCTTCACTTGGCCGTTGCTCCCCGGGCGGGCAACGGAAGCAAAACAGATTCTGCTACCAAGATCTTGGACATATTGCATGAAGGTGCAACTCGTGAACTGTGTGCCGTTGTCAGTGATGATCTTGTTGGGAACACCAAAGCGGCAAACTAGTCCTTTGAAGAACTTGACGGTTGACTATGATGTCACCTTTCTCACTGCTTCCACATCTGGCCACTTTGTGAACTTGTCGATCGCAACGTACAAGTACTCAAAGCCCCCGGCAGCATGGGGAAAGGGGCCCAAGATGTCAAGCCCCCAGAAGAGGGATTGTTTGAAGTGCTTGCTCTGGTTGATGTAATCTCTTTGAATGAAACTGGCATGCTTCAAACTTGGTTACTAATGTGGTTGCATCCCAGAGGGCAGTGGGCCAAAAGAAGCCTTACCGAAATGTCTTTCCGGCAAGGGCTCTCAATCTAATGTGGGAGCCACATATGCCTCCATGTATCTCTGCCAACAGCTCCAGTCCATCTTCCCAGGAGATAAATTTGAGTTTCACGCCATTCGGCCTCTTTCTGTACACGACGTTGTCTACGAACTGGTACATATGAGACTGGCGGGCTACTTTCTTTGCCTCCTCTTGTTCCCCGGGAAGTTCTCCCGTCTGAAGGAAATGGACGATGTGTTGTGCCCATGTTGGAGGCTGGGGCTTGACAGCAAGGACTAAAGGCATATCTTCTGCTGCGGGAGCGTTTGTCTCAACGGCAAGGGCCTGAGCCCCTGCCAGAGCCTGTTGCACCCCGGCAAGCCTGGCGGGAGCATGTGCTTCCACGGCAAGAGCCTAGGGCTCCGCCGGAGCATGGTGCTCACCGGCATGCCTGATGTTGTCCCCGTCAACCTCCTTGTCGACGGCTTCCGGGAGCTCCGTCGGGAAATACTTGTTGGAACTCAACTTCCTTCTCTTCTCTTGTCCAATTGATGGTGTCACGGAGGGTTGAGTCAGCCGGAGCACGAAAGTTCCGGGTTCCAGAGGCAACTTAAGGGCAACACATTTTGATAGGCCATCGGCAACGCTGTTCTCTACATGTGGAACGTGCTCCATTTGTAGGTCGTCAAAACGTTCTTCTAGCTTCCTCACTTTATCTACATAAGCTTCCATCAACGTACTCTGGTAATCTTTGTTCACTTTCCTGATGACAAGCTGAGAATCACCCTTGACAATAAGTTTCTTGATCCCGAGGTCTGCCACGATCCTGAGACCGGCAAGCAGCCCTTCGTACTCGGCAGTATTGTTCGTTGATCTCTACTGAGGAAAGCGCATATGAGTCACGTACTTGAGGAGCTCTCTGGTGGGTGCGACAAGCAGCACTCAGGCACCGGCGCCTTGCAGCAAGAAGGCTCCGTCAAAATACATGACCCATTCTTGATCGGTTTCCTTGCCGGGGAGATGACTCTGGAACCTCCTCATCGGGCGTTGGGGTCCATTCTGCAATGAACTCCACCAAGGCCCTGCTCTAAATGCTCGAAGTGCTTTCAAACTTGAGAGCAAAGCTTGATAGTTCCAAAGCCTACTCCACGATCCTACCAGTAGCTTCTAGGTTTTGCAAGATCCGCTGCAGCGGAAAGCGAGTGACAATGGTGATCTCGTGTTCTTGGAAGTAGTGGTGCAGCTTCATCGAGGCCATAAGAAGGCCGAAGAGCAACTTTTGCATGCCAGAATATCTCGACCTAGCCCCTGTAATAGGGAGCTGACAAAATAGACTGGTCACTGCACCATCTTCTTCTTTTAAATTGCCTCATTCAACTGCGCAGATCCCTCTTTGCCGGCACCAGACCGTGTCGGGGAACGTCCTGGCTCGTTGCTCGACGGTCCTGCCACTGTTGCTGCTTCTTCGTCAACTTCTCTTTTAGCCACTAGTGCAACACTCACCACTTGATTTGTTGTCGCCGGATATAGCAGCAACGTCTCTTGTGGTTTCGGCGTGACTAGGACTGGCAGAGAGGAGAGGTACTTCTTCAAATCCTGCAGTGCTGCCTCCGCTTCCGGAGTCCATTTCATTGGGCCTGCCTTCTTCAAGATTTTGAAAAAGGGCAGGGCGCACTCAGCAGATTTTGAGATGAACCTACTCAGAGCAGCAACACAGCCGACAAGACGTCGCACATCTTTGACTCGTCTTGGTGCCTCAATTTGCTCAATTGCCTTGATCTTCTCTGGATTTGCTTCGATTCCTTGTTGAGATATAAAGAACCCGAGAAGCTTGCCGGATGGGACGCCGAAGACACACTTCTCAGGGTTGAGCTTCATATTGATCTTGCGCAGGTTGGCAACAGTTTCTTCTAGGTCTGATATGAGTGTAGCCTTGTCCTTGGTTTTGACCACTATGTCATCCATATAAGCTTCCATATTTCTATGTAGCTAAGGCTCAAAACCAATCTGGACCGCTCTTGCAAAAGTAGAAGCAGTGCTTTTCAACCCAAAAGGCATACGCAAAGAGCAATACGTACCACATGGGGTGATAAATGCGATCTTCTCCTCGTCTTCCTTGGCCATAAAAATCTGATGATAACTGGAATAGGCATCAAGGAAGGACAACAGATCGCAACCGGTGGTGGAGTCCACAATTTGGTCGATGCATGGCAAGGAGGCGCACCCGGCAACATCGTTACTGGGGTCACCAACCTTGCCTTTCTTGGCAGTGCTGGGGTTGTCGAATCCCTCAACGGCAAGTACAGTCTTGCCCTTGCGGTCATTGTTCCACCGCCGGCCCTTCTTTGTCGGGGTAGCGATGTCATCATCTTCGGAGTCGACCCCTGCGCCGGTGTCTTCGCTAGGGAGTCTCCTCCCTTCTTCAGCCCGAGCACATTTGTCTTCCAAAGCATAAAGCTCGGCGACATCCCTAACTCTGTTCATCACCAGCTCTTCCCGCATCATGTGGTTGCGCACGTTCTGATGGAACACGAGGATGACAGTGGCAGGATGAACGTCTGGGATGTTGTGGTGCATGCGGATGAACCTTTGGATGATGTGCAGATCGCTTTCCTGGCCAGGAGCTTGATGACCCCCCATAAAAGCGCCAACGAACTCGTGGCATAGGTAGTGCACCAACCATGACCTGACGTTGGGCTTGAGCACCAACGGGAAGTAGTTGGCTAGTATCTCGTCACTGCGGCCTCCGGCAGCCTGCACCGCTATGGTGTAGATGCTCAGGAACTCTAACGGATGAGTCTTGCCATCATACTTTTCTGGGACTTCTGGCTTGAACATGCTGGAGTTGGGCCACTGGACTTGCCGTAGCTCATTGGTAAATACTGGACAGCCCACCTCGTAAGGTAGGCTAACAGTAAGGATGGCGATGGGTAGGGTATGGACAGGGTAGAGCAATACCATACCCATACCCGAATGGTTAGTGGGTACAAAATTCTACCCATACCCGTACCCATGGGTGTGAAACTTTACCCATACCCATACCCGATGGGTACCCATAGCCATTGGGTACCCAACGGGTAGAACAAATATACACAAGTTGTTTATAAGTTTACACTCAATGATAGCACATTTGACAAAAAAAATCAATTATCTCAACTACATAACAGGTAGATAAGAACATAACCACCACCAAAATTTAGAAATCATAACATACTCATAAGAGAGTAGGAGTAGACGAGTCACATGAAAAACAATGAATAATTGATGACAATTTAACATACTTCACAAGCGGGCAGGGTATGGGTATACCTGTGGGTACAAGGCTATACCCGTACCCTACCCATGACTTAACGGGTAGGGTATGGGTACTACCCATGGGTATCAAAGTGTGCCCATACCCAGCCCATGTGGGTACGGTACCCACGGGTACCCGTGCCCATGGGTAAAATTGCCATCCTTAGCTAACAGGATACCCTAGCGCAGACTTGTCTACATTGGGCCCTATGCGCCTATCAGACTAGAGATGCGCTTCTCGCCGTCGCTCGATTGTAGTTCGTGCGTCTTTCTTGCCACGTTCCCAAAGAACTTGACGCCGATCGTGGTGTGTCCATGGGTCAGGTGACACCTTCGAGTAACCGTCGTAAGTGTCGGTCCGTCGGGTCGACGACCGGCAATCCTGCTACAGAGGAGAGTGCACCGAACTCGCGCCGACTCCGGCCCTCTCACCATTGGAATGAGGCAGCTCTATGGACCAAAACTTATCTGCGAGGCTGAGGAGGCTCTGAATGGTGGCTCTCCATTCGTCGAGCTTCTCCACCGTAGGAGGGAAGTTTAGGAGTAGTTGCGCCCGCGCCATCGCTTCCTCCGACGTGGTCGGCAGCGAGCGGTGCGAGGAACGTGAGGTGCTCTGACTCCTAACCATGTTAGAAGGAGCACCGTCGCGGTCTCGCATCGGCATGCCACTCCCGCTTGCATGTTGGTCCCGTGCATTTTGGGAATGATGCACAGGAGCTTTCCCGTGGGGACATTGAGAACTGCAGGCATCGTGGTGCGGCTTCCCGCGCGTGTCCTGAGAAGGTCGCGGCATAGGCGCCGGCATGGGCATCCTAAAAGATACCCTTCCACCCCCGGAGTTCGCCGTACCACCCGCAGGTGGTACCGCTCCGTCCTGAGACCTAGTGGCGCGGGGGTTCCCGCCGCCGCCATGGACGTCTCCGTGGTGAGCGTCACCACTTGCTTGACCTTGGTCATCGGAGCGTTGCAGAAGTTCCGAATCTCCTCCTCCACCCGCGTCTACACCATCCCTTGTCTACGTAGATACAGGGACGGAGGGTGCAGAAGGGCCAACTGTTGCCAGGCCCTTCTTCTTGGGGGCCATGGCGATGATGGGTTTGAAGAAACTGGTGCGCTGATTACTAGAACGGGTTCGCACTATCCATATCTTCACCCTACCTGGCGCGCCAAAGATGTTGTGGGAACGAACACCTATGGTATCGTAGGGACCCCTTTTGGTTCGGCGGGGGGCGAAATCGCACAAAGAGCCGGTCTGATGAACAACACGCGAGGGATCTTTACCCAAGTTCGGGCCGCACAGATGCGTAAAACCCTACTCCTGCTTGGTTGTATTGAGCGTGTTCTTAGGGTTCTAGCTACAAGAGCGCCATGGGCGACTGCTACGTGTGTGAGCTAGAAGGTCTAAAAGACCAAAGTCGAAAAGTCTAATTGTCCAACCTCTCTACCGTAATGCCCCGGGCCTCCTTTTATACTGAAGGGGATCCCAACAGTGGCGTACAGTGCTACAGTGCTATCATACCTAACACCGACGAAGTAGGACAGGCGCATTTAATGCACCGTCAGGCATCTTTGTCCGCTAGTGGGACGGGACGGGGGCCCGTCCCATTGGTGCCGCTTAGCTCCCTCCAACGTTGACGCCATGACACGCGTCCAGGCGGATTGACATCTGGCTTGTGCGCTGACGGGGGCTTGCCGGTGGTCTTATTTTCCTATGTTAGTATCTGGCAAGTCCCTACTGGGCCTTGCTACCAGGGTGGCTACTACTTTCCGTGCACGAGTAAAGGGGCACTGGAGAGCCCAAAAACTCTAGTGCACCGACATGTGTATAGCCAGGATAAAAAGCAAATCAATCAAAGACTCATATAATACAAGACTATCCAAGCAAAACTCATGATATGTGATGAATAAAAATATAGCTCCAAGTAAAATACTGATGGTTATTAGAAGAAAGAGGGGATGCCACTCGGGGCATCCCCAAGCTTAGTTGCTTGTTCCTATTTGGATATTATCATGGTGTGCCATGGTCATCCCCAAGCTTTGGATCTTCTTAAAATTTATTCCTTCATCCATCGTGATATCATCCAAAACTTGAAAACTTCAATCACACAAAACTTAACAAAATGATCGTGAGATCTGTTAGTATAATAAAGCAAATTACCACTCTAGGTGTTGTTGCAAACCCATTCATATTTTATTATTGCATTATATCTACTATATTCTAACTTTACCATGACTTATACCCTCCAATACAAGCCATAGATTCATCAAAAAAAGCACACAATGAAACAAAAACATAATCTGTCTCAAACTGAATAGTCTGTAGTAATCTGTACTCTACCCATACTTCCGTAACTCTAAAAAATCTGAAAAAATAGGACAACATAAAGAATTTTTATAGCAATATTGTGTTAAAATTCCTCTCATTATCATGCTCCAATAAAAAATTAAAATTTGTGCACTGGAGTCAAAGTTTCTGTTTCGGATTCAGCATTATTTCTACTCATCTTATGAATCATGCTAAAGGTTCTACTTGGCACAAACACTACATAAAACATGAAAACACAATCATAACAGAGGCATAATTGTGTAAACACTCAAAAACAGAAAGTAAAAGATAAGATAAATTTTATTCATTGGGTTGCCTCCCAACAAGCGCTATCGTTATACGCCCCTGGCTAGGCATAACACAAGGATTCAAGTATTGTCTTCTTTAGTTTTTACTCCATATAAGACCCTCATAATTGATTCATATGTTGGCTTAATTCTTGTTAAAGTAAAGTGTTCCATACCCTTTCTAAGTGGTAATTGGAATTTAATAGTGCCTTCTTTCCTATCAATCACGGCACCTATAGTGCGTAAAAACAGTCTACCAAGTATGATGGGACAAGATGGATTGCAATCAATATCAAGAACAAAAAAATCTATGGGCAGATAGTTCCTATTTGCAAGAATAAGAACATCATTAATTCTTCTCAAAGGCTTTTTAGTAGTAGAATCCGCCTAGTGCGAATTAAGAGAACATTCTTCAATATTGGTAAGACCAAGCACGTCACATAGAGATTTCAGAATTGTGGAAACACTAGCATCCAAATCACATAAAGCAAAACATTCATAATTTTAATCTTGACTTTAATGGTAGGTTCCCACTCATCATGCAATTTTCTAGGAATTGAAATCTCTAATTCCAACTTTTCTTCTAAGGATTTCATCATGGCATCAACGATATGTTTAGTAAAAGCTTTATTTTGTTCATAAGCATGGGGTGAATTGATCATGGATTGCAGCAAAGAAATACATTCAACCAAGGAGCAACTATCAGAATTAAAGTCCTTGTAATCCAAAATAGTGGGCACAGCACTAGTTAAAGCTTTGACCTCCCCAAACCCACTTTCATCAAGTTTTTCATCAAGATTTTCACCCTCCAAATCATTGGGAAGCCCTCTAGCTAAAGTAGACTCTTCTTTAGTAGCTTTATCATCAATTTTAACATTATTAAACAAGGAATCAATAGAACAAACACCAATCATTTTAAGATCTTCATCATTGTTATGGAAGTAAACACTAGAAAACGCTTTTTCTAAAAAAACTCTTTTAGCTCTAAACATAGCGGTTATTTTCTTACTTTCATCCATAGAAACATATAAAGCTTTAATTGATTCATTAATCTATGGTGGAAAACCATTCAACTTGACATTTTCTACATCATGGGAAATTCTATCAATGCTTCTAGACATATCGTCGATCTTATTCAACTTTTCTTCTATCGTAGTATTGAAAACCTTTTGAGCATTGATAAATTCTTTAAAATTACTCCCAAGATAGGAGGGGTTCCTATTGTTATTGTAAGAAGAATTAACGTAGGAATTACCATAATTATTGGAGGAATTTCCACGAAAGGACCTAGGAATAAAATTACATCTATGAGCATTGTTGTCAAAATTGTTTCGCGAGATGAAATTCACATCTATGAATCATTATTTTGCTCAATCACAGTAGACAAAGGCACATCATTAAGATCAATAGGAGCATTTTTACTAGCAGCCAAGTTCATAAGAGCATCAAGTTTTTCACTCAAAGTACTAATTTCTTCAACTGAATTAACGTTTTTACTAGTAGGTGCTCTTTCAGTATGACATTGTGAATAATTTGTCATAATATTATCTAGAAATTTAGTAGTGTCACCCAAAGTAATTTCCATAAAAGTACTGCCCACAGCGGAATCTAAATGATTTCTAGAGACAAAATTCAATCCCGCGTAAAAAATTGTAGATCATCCGAAGATTTAAAGCATGAGTAGGACAGTTTCTTAGCATCAATTTCATTCTTTCCCAAGATTGTGCAGCATGTTCATGCTCGGGTTGCTTAAAATTCATGATTTGATTTCGAAGGGAAATAATTTTCACGGGCAGAAAATACTTAATAATAAAAGCGTCCTTGCACTTATCCCAAGAATCAATACTGTTGTGAGACAAAGAAGAAAAGCAAATTTGTGTACGATCCCGCAAGGAGAAAGGAAATAATTTCAACTTCACAATATCATTGTCCACATCTTTTTTCTTTTGCATGTCACACAATTCTTTGAATGTGTTTAGATGGGACGCAACATCCTCATTAGGAGCACCGGAAAATTGATCTTTCATGACAAGATTCAACAAGGTGGCATTAATATCACAAGACTCCGCACTAGTGGTGGGAGGAGCAATCGGAGTGCTAATAAATTCATTATTATTGGTATTGGAAAAATCATAGAATTTGGTATTTTCTTGATTCATCATGACTACTCGAACAAGATTCCAAGAAAACAAGAGATCTAACAAGAAAAAGTCAAACGAAAGAAAAGAAGGCAAATAAAACGGCAAACTGTGAAGTGGGGTAGAGGAAAACGAGAGGCAAATGGCAAATAATGTAAATTGCAAGGAGATGAGATTTGTGATTAGGAACCTGATAGATTTTGATGATGTCTACCCGGCACCAGAGATTGGCATGCTGAACAGAGACTGCTTACGCACATCCTCCCTAGCAACGACGCTAGAAATTCCTTTGACGTGGCTTGAGACTGCGTCGGTATTTCCCAAGAAAGGGATGATGCAGCACAGCTACAGAAAGTATTTACCTTTGTTAAGAAACCAAGATATCAATCCAAGGAGGAAGACAATGCAACACTATGTAAAAGGCACCTACACACAAAGAACAAATACTTGCAACCCGACGCGTAAGAGAGGTTGTCAATCTCTCAATGGTAAAAAGATAGATAAGATTGTAATAGGTTGAGAAAATAGATCTCACAAGAACACAACATAAAAGAAGTAAATAAAAAGTCCAGCAAGGTATTTTTGAGTTTTCATTAATAGATCTGAAAACAAACACGACAAAAAGATAGATCAGAAAGCAATATGTTGGAAAAGTAGATCCACGGGCCGTAGGTTTCACTTGTGGCTTCTCTCATGACTATCACACACGGTGCGTGAACAAATTACTGTTGGGAAATTGAAAGAAGATCAAATAATCATGACAATATCCAAGGAAATAATCATTATATAGGCATCACGTCCAAGATAAGTAGACTGAAACGATTCTGCATATGCTACTATTACTCCACACATCGACCGCTATCCAGCATGCATCTAGTGTATTAAGATCATGGAAAAACAGAGTGATGCAATAAGAACGGTGACATGATGTAGACAAGATCTATTCATGTAGGAATAGACCCCATCTTGTTATCCTTAATGACAATGATACATATGCATGCCTTGCTGCCCCTCCTGTCACTAGGGAAGGACACCGCAAGATTGAACTCATCACAAAGCACCTCTTCCCATGACAAAAAAATGATCTAGTTGTCCTAACTAAACCAAAGATTCGAAGAAGAAATATGAGGTTATAAGTAATCATGCATATAAGAGATCAAGGAAGACTCAAATAATATTCATGGATAGAAACTGATCATGAACTCAAAATTCATCGGATCCCAACAAACACACCACAAAAAGTCTTTGCATCAAATAGATCTCCAAGAGACCATTGTATTGAGAATCAAAAGAGAGAGACCAAGCCATCTAGATACTGCCTACGAACCCATAGGTCTATCATGGACTACTCACGCATCATCGGAGAGGCACCCATGAAGACGATGCACCCCTCCATGATGGTGCTAGATTGGATCACACGGTTCTAGAACTTGCGGTGGTTGGAATTGTCTTTCGTTAACTCTCCTAGGGTTTTTGGAATATTTGTGTATTTGTAGACTGATAGGCGATGGAGGGTGTCCCGAGGTGAGAACAACCCACAAGGACATGCCTGTGGCCTCTAGTGCACCCTGGTGTCTTGTGATCTCCTTGGCCCTCCTTTGTGGCACTTATTTGGCCCATTGGATGTCTTCTGTCCCAAAAAAATCTCCAAAAAGTTTCATGGTGTTTGGGCTTCGTTTGGTATTGATATTCTATGAAGTAAAAAACAAGCAAAAAACAGCAACTAGCACTTGGCACTATGTCAATAGGCTAGTCCCAAAATATTATATAAAGTTGCTATAAAATGATTGTAAAACATCCAAGATTGATAATATAATAGCATGGAACAATCAAAAAATATAGATACGTTGCAGACGTATCATATCACCAACTTACTATCAAGTACCTTCGCACAAATTATCATTCACTTGTTATACTTTTTATTTGTTGTTATATTTTGCTTGCTTTATGAAAAACAAAAATACATTTTTTATCTTTGCTAGTTACATGTTTGATTGTTGCTATCGCTAGTTCTTCCTTTGTTCCATTTACTCCCAATAATGAGGTGCTTAACTTTAAATAAAGGGGAGGAGAAGGCCTAAAAGATGCTTGGTTTAGCATTTGCATTGCTCAAAATAAATTACCTCATAGGCAATCCTCCAACATCCTGCTTCATAATTTCTATGTTGGTATTACTATAGATTTGTACTTGATACTATTACCGGTGGTAATTTCTTAATGAGTCACACTTTGGATGCTTTGAAGGCCATGGAAAACTTAGTTGGGTCACCACCTGTTATCATTAATGAAATTATTTTGATCTTGGAACATGTTAGCAAAGGCTTGATCTTATTGAAAATAAATTGGCCACTAAAGAACAAATTGAGGGGTTGGGTAAAAAGATTCATAATCATATCACTCAATTTGGATCGAAGGTAGGAATTACATTGAAAACATTAAAGGAGAAAGATACAACTATTAACGAGCGGGTAGAGCAAGGTTTGATCAAAATTGATAAAATGGAGGAGGTCATTGATAAAGTGGGTTCGCTTTCACTCCCTCCAAAACTAATGCTAGTACCTCTCAAAAGAAAAACCCCAAGTTTATATATGTCCCCAAGAACGTTAGTATCACCCCTACCAAAAGAAATGATGATCTTAAAATGATTAGTGTGCATCCCGATTTTATAAAATTGATAAGAGACCCTATTTTCAAGACTCCTATTTTTCCTAAAAACTGTTTGTGTTATTGAGGATCTTGATAAGAAGGATGACAACACTTCATCATATGTATTATGCCTAACTAGGGTCGTAAAACAATAGCGCTTGTTGGGAGGCAATCCAATAGTTATCTTATCTTTCTTGTTCTACTTTTTGCTTGTGTGATATAACACGATTATTGGTACTATAATGGTTTTTTAGTTTAAATTGGTGTTTGTACCAAGTAAAGCCTTTGGGGTGACTTGAATGAAAAGTTGAATTGATACGGTGCAAAAACAAAAACTTTTACGTATAGTGCAGAATTTCTCTGATTTTACTGGAATGTCTTATTGATATGAAATTTTTACATAATATTTCTACACAAATTCCTCAGGTTTTCCTACTTTGTCAGTATATTTGGAGTGACATGAGTATGGTGTCTTTGCTGATCACTACAGACTATTTTGTTTTAGACAGTTTCTGTTTTTGCTTGCATAGTTTGCTTGTTTTGATGATGTTATGGATTGTATAAGGGGTATAGGCCATGAAGAAGTTAGAATACAACACCTTATGCAATAATAAAATATGAATCTATTTATAATAGTACCTAATGTTTATGGTTTGCCTATCCTACTAATGGATCTCATGAATTCTCTGTTGAGTTTTGTGTGCTGAAGTTTCCAAGTTTTGGGTGTTATCATGATGGATGAAGGAATAAGGAGTGGCAAGAGCCTGAGCTTGGGGATTCCCAAGGCACTCCAAGTCAAATTATATGAAGACTCAAGCATCTAAGCTTGGGGATTCCCCTGAAGGCATCCCCTATTTCGTCTCAATCCATCGGTATGTCACATGGAGCTATATTTTTATTCATCACATGATATGAGTTTTGCTTGGACCATCGTTTTTTTAGTTTGTATTTGTTTTAGTTTTCCACAATTATTGTTTGTTGGACGCACCCACTTGAGAGAGACACATGTTCACCATAATTTATTAGAATACTCTTTGTGCTTCACTTATATCTTTTGAGCTAAGTAGTTGCTCTAGTACTTCACTTATATCTTTTAGAGCACGGTGGCATATAGATTTTATAGAAATAATTGTACTTTTGTTCTTCACTTAAATTTTTCTGATGTTTAGTAAATAGTGATGGTAATTTGCATGGGTTGTAAGACTAGTCCAAAAATAATAGGTATTCAATGAGTGCATAATCAAAACCTTCATGTAGCACATAAAAGAGAAATTGTGAGTTAATTATATTGATGTGGTAATATGAAACGGTGTGAGTACATGGTTGTTGTTTAGTAAAAATATCGATAGTTAAAGGGTGTTAATTTTTTGTTCATTGATACATCACCAACGTATCTATAATTTTTAATTGTTCCATGCTGATATATTATCATTCTCGAATACTTTTTGGGTATTTATTTACCAATTTATAATATTTTTGAGCACTAACCTATTGATCCAGTGCCCAGGGCCAGCTCATATTTTTCGCATGTTTTTACCTTTTAAGAGTTACAATACCAACCGGAGTCCAATTGCCATGCAACTTTTTGGTGATTTTTTCTGGACCAATACAAGACCTAGAAGCTTCGTAGGAGGGCCAGGAGATGCACCAGGGGCCAACCGCATATCCAGCCGCCCCCTAGGGGTGCACAACCAGATATGAGATGCCCCCAGGAGCATCCCCCGATGTCGTTCTATGTCCTATAAATTCACATCTACCCTAAAAACACCAGAAGCGCTCCCGAAACACTTTTTCCGCTGCCGCAAGTCTCTATCCGATGGGAGGCCATCTACACCTCCGTTCCACCACCCTGTCGGAGGGGAGATCGATCATGGAGCGCATCTTCATCAACCTTGTTTCCCTCACCATGATGTGTGAGTAGTTCACCATAGACCTACGGGTCCGTAGGTAGTACCTAGATGGCAATCTCTCTCTCGATCTTCAATACATTGTTCATCACATCTTTCCCTTGATCTATCTGATGTAATCCCTTTGTATAGTGTTTTGTTGGGATTCGATGAATTGTGAGTTCATGTTCAGATTATTCATGAAAAGTATTTGAGTCAAACCTGATTAGTATGATTCTTATTTGCTCATCATAGCTTCATAATGCTCTCTGATCTATTGATCTAGTTTGGCCAACGAGATTGATATTTCTTTAATGGGAGTGGTGTGTTGTAGTAGGTTCAGCCTAACGAGTTTTTATATCCCAATGACAGAAGGCAACAAGTTGCGTCTTTTTGTTATTTCTACTAAGGATAAAATGATGGGGCTTATTCATATTACTTGAGTTTACTTTGTCTACACCATGTAATCATTCTCCAAGCATTACTTTGTTTGTCGTGAACTTAATATATAGAGAGGCAAGCATAGAAGCGCTCCTGAAGTGGAGTAATAGTAGTAGGTGCAAGCAGGAGTTGGCCAATTTTCTTATGGACGTGATGCATATATACACATGATCATTGCTATGAACATCGCATAATTATTGGCCTATTTTCTATCAACTGCCCAACAGTAATTTGTTTACCCACTGTATGCTTTGCTTACGAGAGATACCACTAGAGAACACTACGACCACTGGGTCTATTCACTTATAAAAACAAACGCTATAATTACCTTGTTGTTGTTTATTACCTTTTATTTTATTTTGGACTTTACTATTATCTATGATGATCTGCACAACTCACTTGCTTGCAAATAATGAGATCAAGGGGATTGGCAACCCTCTTCTGGCGTTGGGTGCAAGTTGTTTGTTCTTTTGTGTGCAGCCACTGAAGATAGTTGAGGATTGGTATTCCTATTGGTTTTATAAACCTTGGTTTAATAACTCAGGGAAATACTTACCGAGTTTGTGCTTCGATTAGCCATTCCTCTTCACAGAAAACCCAACGCAGATCACGAGTATCAGGAAGGATTTCTAGAGCCATTGCCGGGGAATACCATCACCAACTATCAAGTAACTTCGCACAAAATTTCACTCACTTGTTCTTATTTTTATTTTATGTTATATTTAGTTTATCTCATAAAAATCAAAACTACAAAAATATTTACCTTTGCTAGTTACTAGTTTGCTTCTAGTTTGCTCTACTTGCTAGTTTACTTGTATTGCTTGTTTTGCTTGTGTGGTCACCATGTCTCATGATACTACTAAGTTGTGTGATTTCTCGAATACTAATAATTATTAGTAGTAGTACTCCTATACCACCCGCCACTAGTGCGGAGGCATTTGATATTAATGTTGCATTGCTTAATCTTGTCATGAAAGATCAATTTTTGGGAAGTCGTAATGAGGATCCCGCATCACATCTTAATACCTTTGTTGAATTATGTGATATGCAAAACAAAAAGTATCTGTATAATGATATTGTGAAATTAAAATTATTTCCTTTTTCACTAAGAGACAAAGCTAAAACTTGGTTTTCATCTTTACCTCGTAATAGTATTGGAACGTGGGATAAGTGTAAAGATGCTTTTATTGCCAAGTATTTTCCTCTTGCTAAGATTATCTCCCTTACAACTCAAATAACGAATTTTAAACAACAATATTAATAACATGTTGCTCAAGATTGGTAGAGAATGAAATTTATGATAAGAAATTGTCCAACTCATGGCTTAAACTTGTGGATGATTATCCAAAAATTTATGTTGGACTAAACTTTGTGTCTAGATATCTTCTAGATTTTGTCACAAGTGGTACCTTCATGGATGTGACCTTAGGAGAGGCCACAAAACTTCTGTACAACATTATGACAAATTATTCTCAATGGCATATCAAATGAGCTCCAACTCGTAAGAAGGTAAATTCTATTGAAGAAATCGCTACTTTGAGTGAAAAAGTGGATGCTCTTATGAACATGGTTGCTAATAAAAATGCTAATGTTGATCCCAATTATATGACTTTGTCAATCTATATTGAGAATAATAATGATGCTATTGATGTGAATTCATCTCGTGAAATAATTTTAACAACAATGCTTATAGAGGAAATTTCAATACTAGACTATATCCCGGTAATTCCTCTAACAACTATGGAAATTCTTATGGTAATTAATACGGCAATGCTTCTACAAATTATAACAGGATACCTTCTGATCTTGATAACACAATTAAAGAAATTATTAATTCACAAAAGGTTTTCAACATTACGATGGAAGAAAAGTTGCATATGATTGATACTTTGGCTAAAAAGATGGATAGCGTTGGTCTTGATGTTGAAACTATTAAGAATGAGTCTTTGCCACCCAAGAATGATTTTAATGATACTATTAAATATATTAAGTTATCTATTAATGAAAGTAAGGATAGAACAACTAAGTTGAGAGCTAAGCGAGAATTCTTAGAAAAAGCTCTTCCACCCGGTATTTATCGGAATCATGATGAAGATATTAAGATGATTGGTGTTTATCCTATTGAATATTTGTTTACATCTCTGAATATAAATTATAAAGGGACTGGAGATGAGTCAACTTTATTTAAGGAGCGTCTCATTTGCTTGGAGGGTGATGATTCTAATGCTAAAACTGAAAAAAGTGGGTTTGGAGAGGTGAAAACTTTAACTAGTGATGTGCCCACTATCTTTGATTACAAGGAATTTAATTATGATAAATTCTCTTTAGTAGAATGTATTTCCTTGCTGCAATCCATTATTATCTCACCCAATTCTTATGAACAAAACAAAGGTTTTACTAGAGTAGAAACTATGATAAAAGCTTATGATGAGAAACTTAAGCTTGAAATTTCTATTACTAGAAACTTGCATGATGAGTGGGAACCTAATATAAAAATAAAGATAAATAAATATGAATGCATTGCTTTGTGTGACATTGGTGCTTGTGTTTCAACCATACCAAAAACTTTATGTGATGTGCTTGGTCTCACTAATAATGAAGAGTGTTCCCTAAACTTGCATCTTGAGGATTCTACCATCAAGAAACCTTTAGGTAGAATTAATGATGTGATTATTATTGCAAACAAAAATTATGTGACTGTAGATTTCATTTTGCCTGATATTGATTGCAATCCTTCTTGTCCCATAATACTTGGAAAGCCATTTTTACGAACTATAGGTGCAATTATCTATATGAAAGAGGGAAACACAAGATTCCAATTCCATTAAAGAAGGGGATGGAACGATTCACTAGGAAGAGAATTAAACCACATTATTAATCAATCATGATAGCTACCTATGGGTTGAGTGTTAAATATGACAACACTTTAAACTATGCATTATGCCTAGCTAGGGGCATAAAACAATAGTGCTTGTTGGGGGGCAACCCAATATGTATCTTTATTTTTGTTTTTACTTTCTGTTTTTGTGTGATAACATGATTTTTTTCCTATTTAATGATTGTGTTTTATGTTTTAATTAGTGTTTGTTTCAAGTAAAGCCTTTGGGATGACTCATGAGATGAGTGGAAACGTTGTTGAATCTGAAAGAAAAACTTTCACTCTAGTGAAGGAATTTTAATTTTTTACTCGAGCGGGTTAATGACCAAAATTTTAACACACTATTTATATACAAATTCTTTACATTGTCCTAATTTTTCAGTATTTTTAGAGTTAAAGAAGTATGGGATCTTTACAGATTGCTACACACTGTTCTGTTTTAAATAGATTTTGTTTTGCTTGCATAGTTTGCTTGTTTTGATTATGCCATGGATTATAATGGGGGGTGTAAGTGATATGTATCCAACGTATCTATATATTTTTTTATTGTTCCATGTTGTTATATTATCATTCTTGGATGTTTTACAATCATTTTATGGCAACTTTATATCATCTTTTGGGACTAATCTATTAACATAGTGACTAGTGCGAGTTGCTGTTTTTTGCTTGTTTTTTACTTGGCAGAATATCAGTACCAAACGGAGTCCAATTGCCATGAAAATTTTGGAGATTTTTTTTGGACCAGAAGACAACTTGGGAGCCAAGGAAGCACCTAGGGGAGGCCCGTGGGGCCCACAAGATACCAGAGCGTGCCAGAGGCCCCAGGCGCACCCTGATGGGTTGTGGGGCCCATGGGGGTCTCCTCCATCGCCTCTCGGCTCTATAAATCCTCAGAAATTCCAGAAACCCTAAAGTATTCAACGAAACACAATTCCAGCCGCCGCAAGTTCCAAAACCACGAGATCCAATCTAACACCATCACGGAGGGGTTCATCATCCTCATGGGTGCCTCTTTGATGATGCGTGAGTAGTCCACCATAGACCTACGGGTCCGCATGTAGTAGCTAGATGGCTTCCTCTCTCTATTTTGATTCTCAATACAATGGTCTCTTGGAGATCTATTTAATGTAATGACTTTTTGCGATGTGTTTGTTGGGATCCGATGAAGTTCGAGTACATGATCAGTTTCTATCCATGAATATTATTTGAGCCTTCTTTGATCTCTTATATGCACGATTATTTATAGCCTCGTATTTCTTCTTCGAATATTTGGTTTAGTTAGGCCAACTAGATTGATTTTTCTTGCCATGCGAAGAGGTGCTTTGTGATGGGTTCGATCAGCGAGGCATGCAAGTATCGTTGCTATTAAGGATAACAAGATGGGGTCTATTCCTACGTGAATAGATCTTTTCTACATCATGTCATCATTCTTATTGCATTACTCCATTTCTCATCAACTTAATACACTATATGCATGCTGGATAGCGGTCGATGTGTGGAGTAATAGTAGTAGATGCAGAATCGTTTTGGTCTACTAATCTTGGATGTGATGCCTATATATTGATCATTGCCTTGGATATCATCATGATTGTTTTATCTTCTATCAATTGCCCAACAGTCATTTCCTTACCCGTCGTGTGATATTTTCTTGAGAGAAGCCACTGTTGAAATCTATTGCCCCCGGGTCTATCCTTTTGATATATTGCTTTCCGATCTATCTATTTCCGCATTTGTTTTTAGATCTTCTATTCCAAAAACCCAAAAATAGCTTGCTCCACTTTTTATTTGTATCTTTTATTTTGTGTTCTTGTGCGATCTATTTATCCAATCTTATACAAACCAATCAATCTTTTACATGAAGAGATTGACAACCTCTCTTACGCGCTGGGTTGCAAGTATTTGTTCTTTGTGTGCAGGTACCGTTTACATAGTGTTGCTTGGTTCTCCTACTAGTTAGATAACCTTGGTTTCATAACTGACGGAAATACTTACTGTAATTGTGATGCATCATCCCTTCCTCTTGGGGGAAATATCGACGCAGTCTCAAGCCACTTCGGTAAGCCATGGGGAAGATAGAATACAACATCTATTATGCAGAAATGAATTTGAATCAATTTATCACGGTACCTCAAGTATGCAATATGTTTATTATACTAACGGATCTCATGAAGTTTTGTTGAGTTTTGTGTGATTGAAGTTTTCAAGTTTTGGGTGTGATCACGATGGACTACGGAATAAGGAGTAGCAAGAGACCAAGCTTGGGGATGCCCGAGGCACCCCAAGTATAATTCTAAGGAGACTCAAGCCTCTAAGCTTGGGGGTGCCCCGGAAGGCATCCCCTCTTTCGTCTCAATCCATCAATATGTCACTTGGAGCAATATTTTTATTCATCACATGATATGTGTTTTGCTTGGAGTGTTGTTTGCTTTTGTTTGCCTTTAGTTTCAGTTTGTCACAATCATCATTTGCTGGACACACCTATTTGAGAGAGAGACACATTCATGATAATTTGTTATAATACTCTATGTGCTTCACTTATATCTTTTGAGCTAGGCAGTTGTTCTAGTACTTCACTTATATTTTTTTGAGCATGGTGGTGTGTAAATTTTATAGAAATAACATGATTTCATTCTTCACTTATATTTATTTGAGAGCTCAGTAATAGTGACGGTATTTTGCATGGGTCATAAGACTAGTCCAAGAATATTAAGTATTTAATGGATGATAATCAAAACCATCGTGTAGCACATGTAGAGAAGTTCTGGGTTAATGACATTGATGTGGTAATATGAAAAAGGTGTGAGTCCAAAATTGTTGATTCATAGAAGTTTCAAGATTAAGAGGTGTTAACTTGTTATTCATCTAAAAATTAAAGAGGCATGGTGATGATGTGTGAGCATTTATATTCCTCGTTGAAATCCTAGTGTTGTTTTGAGTCAGGCACATGTGATGGTTAACTCCTACCAACCTCCTCCCTCGGGGCATGAGAGGAGTACTTTGATTTGTGATAAAACTAATGAAACTTTACAATAAGTATGTGATTTCTTTATGACTAATGTGACACCATGGACATACGCATCTTCACCTTCTCATGTTTGCTAGCCTCTTCGGTACCGTGCATAACTCATTCTCACCTCGAGGATCGATGCAAATATTCGCTAGTGCATCCAAACCCCGTGACATGATATGCTCTATTGCACATAATCCTCATTATATCTTCCTCAAAATAGCCACCATACCTATCTATTATGGCATTTCCATAGCCATTCCGAGATATATTGCCATGCAAATTTCATCGTCACTTCAGATGACTAGTTCATTCATCATCATAATGTTTTGCATGATCATATAGAGCTGACATAGTATTTGCGGAAAGCCACCGTTCTTCATATTTTTTATACATGTCATGCTAGATCATAGCACATCCTGGTACACTGCCAAAGGCATTCATACAGAATCATATCTTCCTATCTGTTCTTCATTTTGGGTTGTAAGTAAATAAAAGTGTGATGATCATCATTATTAGAGCATTGTCCCAGTGAGGAAAGGATGATGGAGACTAAAATTCCCCCACAAGTCAGGATGAGACTCCGGACGGAAAATGAAATAAAAATGGGGAAGGCCAAATGAGCACACACACTAGTGCAGGCGCCTTCTATACAAACGGTTTTTAATCCCTTTCCGTGATGTGGTCTCAAACCGTCACCTTGCATGTGTGGGTGATAGGGGGGCCTATCGCACACAACCCAAAAAAACACGTTGGTGATGCCTGCTCCCGGTCACACACGATAGGCAAAATTATGCCATGTGTGATTGGAAGGACTATGCCAAACAGGTATTTAGGAGAAATCATGTGAGATGTGCATACCATCCCACACAGTGAATCCCAAACATATGTTTCCATTCGTATTGTACATCACACACAATTTTCTGCTTATCACCGTTTGTGTTAGGGGTGGCCATCACGCACGGTGCCTAGAAGAAATTGTTTGGCATAGGGTTGTCCATCACACGCATGTTTTATGTGAAAACGTTTGTGAATGGGTGTTCTAACGCACACAGTTTGCACCCGGAAATTGTGTGTGATTGTTCACTGATCCAACACGCCAATTTTCCAGCAAGCGTGTGGGTTTGTTGAGGTCATCACTGACGGTGTTCTATGACAAACCGTCTGAAATATGAAACCCCTATAATCAGGCTAATTGCTCTATTATTTATAATCCACCTAGTAAACAAATTAATACTTCATATCAAGCACACAATATATTTCATTTCGTATTATGGCAACCAGGATTTCATAATTGAAATACATCAGAGTACAACATCATATAGGTATATACTACCTAGCTACCCAATTACACGACAGGACTGAGTTTCATATGCAACATCTAAAACCTTTGGAAAATAGCATCACATACGGTAAATAGACACATGAATCTCATCTAGAAAACTGTTGAAGCGGAAGGTAAATATTGAGCCTTCACTGATGTCGAAGGTTCTTGCAACTTTATGCCAGTGCCTGTGGATGGTTGCCTGTCCATTCTTCATCCTATTGAGGAAAGCTTCAAGATTATACCGTGGGTGTTGTATGAATACCTTCCTCGCCTCTTGACCATACAGGTGGTTTGAGACGTACTCATTGATGAACTGCTTTGGAAAGGACTAGAAACAAAGATATGCGTAAATTATGTTTCTAAAAATTGAAATGTCACAAAGGGAAAAAGACAAGATAAAAGAGATAGTACCATCCTATAGTTCACTGATGTCTTCTTCATTGTGTAGACAAACGGCTTGTTTTTTTCGTCGCAAGTTCCTTTATCTTAACAATCTTTCTAACGTTCTTGATTTGACTGATATTCATGAACATATCATTCCCCCACATGCAAAATGGGTTGAATAGTGGGTCTAAACCTCTTAAGGAAGGACCTACATGTGAAAGACCAAATTGTTGTTAGAAACCTAAATATTCGAATGGTTCCTGCAATTGCCCAATAATGTGCTATCAGCCAAAGGATCATGAAAGTGCAAACCTTGATGGTAAACCTTAGTGTCTCCCATTGTCCCCCCTGTAACATGTTTAAGAATAGATATTGATCAGTAAAATATGTGAATGAAAGATAAACGCATTGCATATCCAACATATGAATTCAAGCCACATGGAAAAGATAAGGGTGCTAAGAACTATGAAATATAGCAATTGTAGGTTTCATGTGCATAACAAAACAAAATTGTACCAACAATAATTGGACATCACATTGCAGATGATCACCAAAACAACTGAACCAAACAGTTAATTGAGCATCACATTGCACAATACAACATAGTAGTAGAAGGTCAGATTACATACTAGCATTACATTAAATATTTCAGTAGAGTTTCTTAAGGGAAGGTAGGAGCAGCACATGTAGCAGGTAAAATAAACATGTGTAACATGCGTAGCTAGCTGAACATGGGTCATTAGTAATTAAGCTTTAAAAACAAGATATTCCTCATTGTTGGAGATATTGATAACGCTGGGCTTGGCGAGGGCGAGGCCTCCACATCATGGGTGCCCTCCTCGTAGTGGTGAGTTGCCTCGGCCTGTCCTGGCACCAACCTGCCTGCTATGGAGTTGAGGAAAGCACGAGCATACTGAGAAAACAACTCAGAGTCATTGTCGAAGGAAACAGCGGAGCCCTTGAGAAAACACAACGAGTTGTTATTCAAAGCAGCCAACCGCATGGCGGCGTCCTTGCGCGAGGCGTCGACGGTGGCCTCGACGTCTAGATGTTGCTGCAAGATCTGGGGGTCAGCACGCATGGCAGCCATCGCGGCCTCATCCACGCATGCAATCGCGATTTGCTTCTCTGCTGCCAGGTGTTCCTTGAGATCCTGGCTATACTGTGTGCACCATGTCTTTTGGCAGCGATTATGTGGGGGTGGGCCGGTGATTTTGGTGGAATGCGTCGTGCCGATAGTCGGGCCATGTGGAATGGATAAGGAGGGGTGGAGGGGGAGTGGGTATGGGAAGGTTTGGATTACCTGACTATGACTAGCAGGATGAGGCTGAGCAGGAGGAAGGAGCGTCGCCGGCGAGGAGGCGGCGCTGCAAGCAAGCTATGAAGGTTTGAACTTAGGAAATGAAGGGGGGACGAAGGGGAATGGGAAATGTGGCATTTGGTTGGTACGAGGGCGGGGGAGGTAGATATTGGCGCGACAGCCCTAAATTTCGTTTGGTGCAGCGAAAAAGTAGCGTGCACAGTCACATCGGACATAGTACCATTAAAAAGTAAAATGGTCTGAGGAGTCAGTGCGGTAAACTGCTTGGCGGTGTACTGCTGACGACGAAGCTTCAGGCCTAAGCCATTCATTACGAGGATTGGCCCAAGATATTTTGTACTCCATCAAAAGGATTCATGAACGTCAACTATTTGTGAAGACTTAATTTTAAAAACATTTAAAACAAAAAATGAGGTTAATTCGACAAAGGACGGTGTTTGGTTTGCAATAAGATTTATGTGCAGTGAACACTGGCCAATAGTTGTGTCGGGCTAAAATATGGAATTATTCAGGGTCTGTTTGGCATTTTTATAAATTAATTGAGTTTTCTAGACATTTAATGTGTATAATTCAAGTTTGAACTGTTGTCCCAATGTCCATGCATCAAAATGGGATGAAAATTCATATTAGTGTCCATGGCTTCATCTTTAGGTCACGGGCAATAAATGGGAATGAACCTCAAACATCTCGGCATCTTGGCTCGGGCACAAACGTTGAGAAACTTGGTTTTTAAATTACTATAAATCCAAAACGCGTCAGAAATTCTACAAACTTGGAATGTTGTCATGACATGGCACATGTGTGCCATGGTAAAAAAATTGACCAACATGGGATAATTTTAGCCACAAGTCCCTTACAAAGCAGAGCTTCTCACTTCAATCTTTGAGGTCCCAATAAGGAAAACGTCACCATACGTAGGCAAAACGACATCCGCTCATCTTCTCGCCATGAACTTTTGTTAGAGGCAACTCGCACCAGTAAGTGTGTCTTGCTAAAATATGGAATTATTCAGGGTTGTTTTCTCATTTTCATACATTAATTGAGTTCTCTAGGCATACAATGTGGACAATTAAATTTTGAACTAAAATCACAAGGTCTGGTGCATCAAAATGGGTTGAAAAATCATATAAGTTTCCATGGCTACTTTGGTCCCCATGCAAGATATGGGATGGATTTCAAACATCTCGGGGTCTTGACTCAGCCACATACATTGAGAAACTTGGTTTTACATTCATGTATAAATCAAAAACTCATCAGAAAATTAGGAAACTTGGCATGGTGTCATGGCATGGCTCATATGTGTCCTGATGATAAATTGTCCGATTTGGGACAATTTTTGGCACAAGCCCTTACAATCCTCAGCTACTCACGGGAAGCTAGCTTTTGTGGTTTCGATAAGGAATGCGTCAACTTATGTGGGCGAATCGACATCCGCTGCCTCTTCTCGTCTTGAACAATATATTTCTAGAGGCAACATATACCAAAATGAGCATTGTTACAAAATATGAAATTATATATGGTTCGTTTGGGCTTTTTATACATTAATTGACTTTTATATGGATTATTGAACATGCATATATATTTCAAATTTGAACTACATTCACAAGGTACGGTGCATCAAAATGGGTTTAAAATTGTATAAGCTGTACATGCATCTTTAGGATCCCACGCAATATATGGGAATGAATTTCATTCATCTCATGGTCCTGGCTCGGCTATACAAACACTGAGAAACACGGGTTTTAAATCATGTGTAAATCAAAAGCTTGTCAGAAAATTCATGAAACTTGGCATGGTGTCATAACATGCATGGCTCATATGCGCTCTGGTAAAATAATGTCCAATTTGGGACTAGTTTTGGCTCAAACCATGCACAAACCAAAGATTAATTATCATGCGAAGCTTTGTTGCTTCAATATGGAATGTGTCAACTTATGTGGGTGAATCGACATCCGCTGCCTCTTCTCATCTTGAACTATTTTTATAGGAACATATACCAAAATGAGAGTATCGTGCCAAAATATGAAATTATACATGGTTCGTTTGGCCTTTTTATACATTAATAGACTTTTATATGCATTATTTAACGTGCATAATTCAAATTTGCACTATAATTAGAAGGTCCAGTGCATCTAAATGGGTTGAAACCGTATAAGTGTACATGCATCTTTAGGATCCCATGCAATATATGGGAATGAATTTCAAACATCTCGCAGTCTTGGCTCGGCCACTAAAACATTGAGAAACTCAGGTTTTAAATCATGTGTAAATCAAAAACTAGTCGGAAAATTCATGAAACTTCGCATGGTGTCATAACATGCATGGCCCATATGTGCCCTGGTAAAATAATGTCCAATTTGGGACAAGTTTTGGCACAAGCCCCGCACAAACCAAAGATTAATTATCACGGGAAGCTTTGTTGTTTTGATATGGAATGTGTCACCTTATCTGGGCGAATAGACATCCATTGCCTCTTCTCGTCTTGAACTATTTCTATAGGCAACATATACCTAAATGGGAGTATGGTGCCAAAATATGAAAATATACATGGTTCGTTTGGCCTTTTATTCATTAATTGAATTTTATATGCATTATTTAACGTGCACAATTCAAATCCGAACTACAATTAGAAGGTCCGGTGCATCAAAATGGGTTGAAAACCATATTAGTGTGCATGCGTCTTTAGGTCACATGCAAGACATGTGAATGAATTTCAAACATCTCGGCGTCTTGGCTCGGCCAGAGAAACATTGAGAAACTAGGGTTTTAAATCATGTAAATCAAAAACTCGTCGGGAGATTCATGAAACTTGGCATGGTTTCATGAACATGGCACATAAAGGCGCCATAGCATTTTGTTTTCCTATCTGATACTCGTTTTTTAATATATTTTTTCTTTTAGAGCCAATATTGAGAATATTAGTTAAATTATAGTAAATCTAGAACTCACACAAAATTCAACAAATTTGGCATGGCGTTGTTATATAGCACAAATATGTTGTGGTATTTTTCGTGTCATTAATAGCAAACAAAAGCTTTTTGGAACAAAGAACTATCACGTTTCAACGCAAACGGTTGCATTATATTCAAACCATTGGCGTTCTACTGCCCTTTACATGCTGCCAAGAGTCGCACTCTTTTATTGGTTAGGGATTAGGAGGTGCCGTGCGAGCAGCTGCTTGAGTTGACAGGAGGCGTGTGAGCTAGCATACGCCGTGTAGGCTCACCGAGAGGCGTGCGGGCAGTACATTGAAGACTCACCGGGAATCGATCCCTTTGACCTCCGTATCCGCCCTCCTCACTTCCAACATGTCCATCAATGGCACCCGAGCCTATGTTTAATAGGCGGCTTTACTGCCCACTCACTCACAATCCTCCATGTATCTTTGCCTCACATTCCCCTCCATCTTTAGACCTCGATGGCAACCTACGCCATGGTGCCGAATGATCATATGCCACTAGTCTTCTGGTTTGGTGAAGTTGACACTAAGCCGGAAGAGATAGAACATAAAGACGAATGGGAGGCCATGGACATGGCCCTGGAAGAGTTGCATGCCGCAGCGGATGCTGCCCCAATGCACTCGCCATAAACCAGCACCGCGCCTGCGCCAGCCACCATCCCTGTGGCATTGACGGGCCGGTCACCCAGCACCATCATAGCGCTTGAAACAGCGGGCGTCACAGAGGTCCCCGCCGACCCGCGTGAGCTCGTGTACGTGCAAGCGCTAGCGCCTCCTCGTGCCCCCGTGCTCGTGCGCGCCCTTCCACATGGCAAGCCGGTCCCAGTGAGCGTGCCCACACCGACGGCGGACGACCCCTTGCGTGCGCATGCACTCACCATGCCTGTGCCCATGCACGTGCCTACACCCGTCACGCTCCCCTCAGCAGATTGGGCTGCCATAGTCGACAAATTTCTCGCAACGCCGCTAGTCCCCCCCTCCGTGGGGGGACCCCACGCCCGTCGGTCGCACGATGACCGACTCTTTGATTGTGAAGTCCATGACATTCTGGTCTCGGTTGAAGAACTGTACAATTGCGCCCCAGAGCACGAGAATGCCATCGCAGGAGGCCGTCGCCACCGCCGCAACTAGTTTTCTTTATATCATATCTCGGTTGTATGAATGTAAAGTGAAAGCTTGACTGAATGAAATCTATGGTTTGATGAACTAAGTATTTATCTCTGAATTCATGTAGCAAACAAAAAATTGTCATAGTTTTATCTGAATGAACACACGTCACAAACGGTTCAAGTTGAATACCTGTTTGAAGATCGACAACTATCTTCGCCCGTAATCCAAGTCAAAATATTGGCACGAAGGATTGGTCCAATGTGTCATCGCAAATGTTTCTCGAATATGATTCGTGTGCCTAGTACATCCAATTCGGGGAGATTTGCATATATTATACTGGGTAAATTGCCATGTGTCAAATCGAAACATTGGCATGTGTCGATCTAGTAACACTGGCATTTGTCAACATTGTAGCACTGGCATTTGTAAAGTATTGAAGAAACAAAATCACAATTAGGGTGTAATTTTGCAACGAAAATTTACTTTAACAATGGGTTTCATTCATACATTAAGCACTGGTCTTTGTACAATACACTTCAACTCGACAACTGAACCGAACAAACTTTTCCCCAATTGTTGCCAACCACGTACTGAATTAGCTAGTTCAACTATATACTAGCTAATTAAAGTACATGGTATAGTTCAACCATATCTATAGTTAGATGATTTGAAAAAATAGCCCCTAAATACTGGTACTATGGGGGGACTTTGTACTACTTCCAGCAAAATCGAGCGCGCTCAGTAAGAGCAAGTGGAGGAGGAGCGTGTCGGCGACTTGGCGGAGACGTGTCCGTTGCCTACCAGTGCTGCCCTCCGACGCTCAAGATGCCCCTCCTTGAAGCAACGGGACTTTGCGTAGATCTCGGCATTCCACACCGCCGCAGCTGCTTCTCCTCCGGCCATGGCATCGGTGAGCTTCTTCGCGTGTGCGACCTGGCGCTCCACCTGCTTCTCTAGGAAGTAGTTGTAGCGCGCAAGGGTTGCGACGCAGAAGCCCGGCGGTGGGCCTTTGGTAGACTCCACCTCACACATTAGGGCCTTGGTGGCAGCACGGGTTATGACCCTGCAGCTTGATGGCGGGGTTGTGGCAAAGACGGACGATGGTGGGGGCGGCCCCGGTGGCGGTCGGCGTGGTGGCAGCCACGGCGGCCACCCGCAGCAGCTGCCTTCGGGTGGCGGTGGTGGAGCGTGTAGTTGCTGGCGTGCGCACTGATGACCCACAAGTATAGGGGATCTATCGTACTCCTTTCGATAAGTAATAGTGTCTAACCCAACAAGGATCAAAAGGAAATGACGAGCCGTTTCCAGTAAGGTATTCTCTGCAAGCACTGAAATTATCGGTAACATGTAGTTTTGTGATAAGATAATTTGTAACGAGTAACAAGTAACAAGTGTAGTAAAGGTGCAGCAAGGTAGCCCAATCCTTTTTGTAGCAAAGGACAGGCCTGGACAAACTCTTATATGAAGCAGAGCACTCCCGAGTACACATGGGAATTTCCGTCAAGCTAGTTTTCAGCATGCTCATTTGATTCGCGTTCACTACTTTGATAATTTGATATGTGGGTGGACCGGTGCATGGGTGCTTCCCTTACTTGGACAAACCTCCCACTTATGATTAACCTCTCTTGCAAGCATCCGCAACCACGAAAGAAGAATTAAGATTAATCTAACCATAGCATGAAACATATGGATCCAAATTAGCCCCTTACGAAGCAACGCATAAACTAGGGTTTACGCTTCTATCACTCTAGCAACCCATCGTCTTCTTATTACTTCCCAATGCCTTCCCCTAGGCCCAAATAACGTTGAAGTTTTATGTAGTCGACGTTCACATAACACCACTAGAGGAGAGACAACATACATTTCATCAATATATCGAACGTATACCAAATTCACATGATTACTTATAACAAGACTTATCCCATGTCCTCAGGAAAAACCATAACTACTCACAAAGCATGTTCATGTTCATAATCAGAGTAGTAGTAGTATTATAAAGGATCTGACATATGATCTTCCACCAAGTAAACCAACTAGCATCAACTACAAGGAGTAATCAACACTACTAGCAACCCACAGGTACCAATCTGAGGTTCGAGACAAAGATCGGATACAAGATATGAACTAGGGTTTGGAGAGGAGATAGTGTTGATGGAGATTCACCCCCTCTCAATGAGAGGATCGTTGGTCATGACGATGGCTTCGACTTCCCCCTCCGGGAGGGAAGTTTCCCCGGCAGAATAGTTCTGCCGGAGCTCTAGATTGGTTCTGTCCAAGTTCCGCCTCGAAATTGCAGTGCTTCGTCCCAAAAGCTTCCCTCTGATTTTTTTCCAGGTCAAAACCCCTCATATAGCAGAAGATGGGCGTCAGAGACCTGCCAGGTGGGTGACAAGCCACCTAGGCATGGCCAGGGGGTGGTCGCGCCTCGCAGGCTTCTGACCTCCTGGTGGGCCCCCTCTGGTAGTTGTTTCGCCCAATATTTTTTTATATTCCAAAACAATTCTCTGTAAATTTTCAGGAATTTTGGAGTTGTGATGAATAGGTCTCTCAGATTTGCTCCCTTTTCCATCCAGAATTCCTGCTGCCAGGATTCTCCCTCTTCATGTAAACCTTATAAAATAGGAGAGAAAAGGCATAAGTATTGTACCGTAACGTGTAATAACAGCCCATAATGCAATAAATATCAATATAAAATCACGATGCAAAACGGACGTATCAACTCCCCCAAGCTAAGACCTCGCTTGTCCTCAAGCGAAAGCCGAGATCGATAAATGTGTCCACAAGTTTAGAGATAGAGGTGTCGATAAAATAAAATACAGACCTGATGGCATCAAGATCATCTTTAGGAAAGTAATACTTATTGCTATATGATTTCTTATGCTAGAGTAACAATTCATTCACAAGATAAAGTATGAACCAAGAACTCTATTGACAACCAACAAACTATGCTCTCAGTCATTGAAGCAATTAGCAATTTATCATAACATCAAAAGGAGTCAATATAAGAGCTTGTAAAGCAAATCCACATACTCAATCATCTTTTAGTCTTTCATAATTGCTAACACTCACGCGGTACCCATGAGATCAAAGTTTCAATCAGACACAGATAAAGATAGGGGCTTATAGTTTTGCCTCCCAACTATTCACCTCAAGGGTGATGTCAACAATAAGAAATCATGATCACCCACATCCGAGTGGATATATGCGTCTAGATCATTCTCCAACACATAATGCTTTCCAAGAGAAAAGGCAAAATATAGGAAGTGGTGAAGACCACCATAACTCTTGCATAAAGGTAAATACTAAAAAGGGTAAAAGTCATAGATACGACCTTTGTAGAGGGAAGCAGAGGTTGTCATGCATTTTTTGTTTTTGGATGTGCAAACCTTCATGCAAAGGAACAAAGCATTGTATTGCCCTTTGTGATAGTAACCTTTATTATGCAGTCCATTGATTTTATTTCTTTGCCATCACAAGTTCGTACAACGCGTATTTCCCTTACAATAAGGATCAAACATATTTAGGAGCAATTCTAATTGCTTTATGCACCGATGACAACTTACTTGAAGGATCTTATTCAATCCATGGGTAGGTATTGTGGTCTCTCATGGCAAAACTGGGTTGAGGGTATTTGGATGCACTAGTGGTATCTCTACTTGGTGCGGATCTTTTGGCTAGTAATTGGTGGAAGCAAGCACTACATGTTGAAGGATTTATAACCATATAACTTCTATTCAGAAGTAAGCACACATAACCCATTATGTTGTCTTCCTTGTCCAACATCAACTTCTTAGCATATAATATTTTAATGAGTGCTCACAATCATAAAATATGTCAAAGATAATATATTTATATGTGAATCTCTCCTTCTTTATCACTTCCTTTTTAATTGCAGCAATGACCAATTGCTATGTTTGTCAACTCCCAACAAATTTCAATCGACATACTTCTTATTTGTAAAGTCATCACTCCCCATAAGATCATTATATATACTCTTTGCTTTTATTCTATTCTTCATTTATTTCTTATTTATTTTTCTCAAGATCATGGCAAACAAGCAAAGCCCTCACATCAAAACTACTTTTTTATTATATAACTCTCGGACTTGCCTACATAAGGGGAACAAAAACTAAAAACTCAAAGCTAGATCATACTAAATTTTATTCTACTAGATCAAGACAAAATCAAAAGGATCGAACTAAGAAAAACAAGAAAAGGATAAATGTGTGATGGTGATACGATACCGGGGCACCTCCACCAAGCTTGGCACAAACCAAGGGGAATGCCCATACCCATGTGCTTAGATGTCCTTCTTCGGAGGTGATGGTGCGATATTCTTGCCGATGATACCCCTCAGAATGCGATTCTCTTCCTCAAGCTTGCTATTTTGCTGCCTGAGATCCATTATTTCCTTGCGAAGTTCTCAAGTGACGGTTAGAGATCCCTTCACCCGTGGATGTTTCATCGCTGCGGGGGAAAAGACAACACTCTTTTTCATGTTTTCATAAGTAAGAAATTTAGCATTGGGAGGAATGACCAAATTTGGGATTGCTGAGCTCTGAAGTGCCTCCAACCTGGCTCCAGGTTGTGGATGAGAGTTAACATCTTGGTCTTCCTCCATGGCATCCACCCTTTTCAAGTTGGCCTCCATATCCTCCTCCGTGGTTCGCCCAAAGTGGTTGGCTTCAATTTATACTCGGGGCTCCTGTGTCGGGTGAGAAACACGACTCTCCTCGGTCGACTCTTGCAAAGAGTCTTGCTCTAAATTTGCTGTAGAAACAGTTCAAAACAAAAACAAGAGGTATTGTCGTGATACGAAAGTCCAAGCCTTTAGGAGATTATATAATGAATTTTTGCCAACCCGAAGGAGTATCCTACAAGAAAACAGAGTCCGGAAGGTGCACGGGGTGGTGATAAGCCACCTAGCCGCGGTCAGGGGGTGGTCGCGCCTGGCAGACTTGTCACCTCCTCGTGCACTTTTCAGACTGCTTTAAATTTTCCTAACTTATTAAATATTCGAAAACAACGAAAAATTGCTATTGGGAAAGTTTTGGAGTCGGTTTACTTACCGTACCACATACCTATTCCTTTCCGGAGTCTGAAACGTTCTGGTAGGTCTCCCTAATATACTCCTCTGAAGTTATGGTATTGATAATATTGGTTTCAACATTTATGGGAGTACCTGAGATATAATGTTTGATTCTTTGCCCGTTTACCACCTTCGGATTTGTGCCTTCGGCGTTGTTGATCTTCATAACATCGGAACGATATACTTCCTCGACAATGTAAGGACCTTCCCATTTAGAGAGAAGTTTTCCTGCAAAAAATCTTAAACAGAATTGTATAGCAAGACATGGTCACCTACATTGAATTCACGCTTTTATATCCTTTTATCATGCCATCTCTCAACTTTCTCTTTAAACAGCTTGGCATTCTCATAGGCCTGGGTTCTCCATTCATCAAGTGAGCTAATGTCAAATTACCTCTTCTCACCAGCAAGTTTGAAATCATAGTTGAGCTCTTTGATTGCCCAATAAGTCGTATGCTCTAGTTCTAGAGGTAAGTGGCATGCTTTACCATAAACCTTTTTATACGGAGACATACCCATAGGGTTTTTGTAAGCAGTTCTATAAGCCCATAATGCATCGTCAAGTTTCTTAGACCAATTCTTTCTAGATCTGTTAACAGTCTTTTGCAAGATTAATTTAATTTCTCTATTGCTTAATTCTACCTGACCACTATACTGATGATGATAAGGAGATGCAATTCTATGATTAATGTCATACTTACCTAGCAATTTACGGAAAGCACCATGAATAAAATGTCAACCACCATTAGTCATTAAATATCTAGGGACTCCAAATCTAGGGAAAATAACTTCTTTCAGTATCTTAATAGAGGTGCTATGATCAGCACTACTAGTTGGAATAGCTTCTACCCACTTAGTAACATAATCAACAACTTTTTTCCCAAATTCCATCTAGTTGTTTAGTAGACAGAAAGGATGAACCTCTCCCACCTCCCCACCTCTCCCACCGGCGACTCCTCGGTGATCGGGACTTCTAGCTGACGTACGCGTTTCTCCCTCCGATCATCAACTCAGGTGATTGCTCACGTCCTTGGAAACCTCCTTTTTTTGATGGGTTCTTCTACTGGATCCACTTTGGATCTGGATTTCTCCCATGGTGCGGCTTTTGCGGATGATGTGTTCAGGCATTCTGGCCTTTCTGTGCACCCGATGGATCATCGGCGTTCTTTCATCATGGTGGTCTCCTTTAGCCGGCATTCTTTTCGCTTATCTGATGATGTTGTGGCTGCCGCTCTCGAGTCAGCAATTGGGGGTTTGGCCATTGATTTAATGGTGGAATGCATCAAGGACAAAGTTTTCTCTTTTAGGGTTTCATGTAAGCAAGTTGGTTTTCTCATTCTTGCTCTGCGTTCTTACAAGTGCTCTAGATTCAAATGTTACTTCCACCTTTGGGGTAATGGTGGGCCAAATTGGTGGTGTGAATTCAAATTATGGAAGAAGCAATGTGATGCTGAGTGGATTTTGGTGAGCCCATCTAAGCGACGCTCGGCTCTTGGTATGATGGCAATGCATTCCAGACCGATCAAATCTGCGTTGAAGTCTGGATCTTCAACCCGTAAGAAACTTTCATTTGCAACTATGTAGTAGTATGAAGTTTGCAAAGGGTATCGGTGCCCTGCCACGTCTGATCAGATCACTGCTCTACAAGATGCTGGTTACAACATCTTACAGCATGAGAAGGTGGTCATTCATCCTTCGCCGCCGGCAGAACTCCAAAGGATGGTCACCTCTCCGCACATCACCTTTGGAACAGTCCCTCAATTCACGCCGGCCGTCACCGCAGACTCCGGGATTCAGGTTCCATCTAACGAAATTACAGGGAATTTGGTCCGCGACGATGGTGTGATAGGTTCAACTACGCCTGTCACTCCATCTCTTCGAGGCGGGAACCCTGTCCTTCCAAATTTTTCGCCGATGGATGCTAAATCTGTTATGAAGGAAAACTCTACAAATGGGCTGGCCCTTGAGGGGCCCGCTAATCATGAGTCTGGGCTAACGCTCCCATCTTCACAGGAGGCCCGGGACAATTTTGATGATATGATTAATGACATGGTAGCTAAGATTTTGTCTTGCACTGTTTGCCGCCGTCAGGGCCACATGGCCTCTAACTGCCCAACTGGAGAGATTTGCTCCTCCTGCTGCCGGGTGGGCCACACCAAATCGGACTGTGTTTCCTTTGCACTGGAAAATGGTCTCGCTTGGAAACGAAAGAGTCCCTCCCCTATTTCGGATTTCTCGGGAACCTCTACCTGTCTCTGGGATACTGCGCATGTTGTAGAACCGCCCTCTCCCGTCCCATCACATTCAATCTCTCCAAGCACGCCATCGGCGCCGCCTCCATTGACACCTCTGCCTCTAGCTTCCCCTCCTCCCATGGCCAACTTTGAGCTGGACCCGGAGCGCTATGTCCCCCATGGGCAACACATCATCGACGGCGGCCCTCATCATCTGCCCCGGACCTATGTTACTCCGGTAACTCCAATCGCCTGTCGACATGAGCAATACCTAGTGGCGGAAGTAATGCCTGCACCGCCCGTCAATCAGATTGGTTAGGTATGCCAGCAAGTTGTGGAGCTCTTGAACAATCAGGGTTTTCATGTCCGCTCGGCCCAACCTTGGATCGCGGGCGTAGGTCTTTTTGAGTTAAGGGATGCTAGGGAGAGATTTGTTGCTGTTCAGATGGTGCCACAGGACCTAGGGAATGATTCTTTTGTTCGTTTTATGAAGCATAATCAAGGTGAGGGTTTTCGTGCTGCTACGGGTTTTCGCTAGGGATATCTTATGTTTTTGGGAGTTCCATTGGATTTGCGGAACACGGAAGAACTTAGGGCAGCAGTCAACACCTTTGGAGAGTTCCACCACTGGGTCAGTGATGACCTATACCTTGTGAGATCAGTGGTTTTCGCATCTTTCCCTAAAGATTGGTGCCCCGCAGTGTCACTTTCTCTGAATATGCTGCATGGGGAGGGACGAGAGTGTCCTGGTCAGCTCCTTTATATATTCTTGGCGCCAAATTTGCTGAGCAGTTGCCGCAGGATGAAGATCCCATGCCACTCAATGGCGACCCACATCCTCTGTCGGGGAACCTAGTTCCTCACAACTTGATGTTTGCCCTTCCCCCATATCCAGCTCTTGGGTGGAATGATGTCCCGCTCCCTCTGATGCCCGAACAAAACCAGGAGCAGCATAATCAGCATGATGCTGATGGATGGGGTTGGAACGAAGATGCACCAGTGGATCATCAGGAGGCTCCGGCTCAGGATCAAGAGTCCATGGTCATTGATCAACCTGAATCCTCAGAATCGGTCCAAGTTGTGCAGCCAATCAACCACCAGCAAAACCCTGTTGTAGTTAACAAGGAGCAGCCACAAGCACCGGTGTTCAACCCCCTGGCGATTGTACCTTACCAGCAGCCCATCATTCAGCCTCTGAACCTGATGATTGGAAGGGTAAGAGTGGTTTATGGCCCACCATTACCACCAGTTTTGGCTTGGAAGCGGACTTTTGAAACTTTGATGGATGTCTGTAGCGCCCCACCAATTCCCAGGGGTCTTTCCATCCTCCCTGCTTTACCTCTTGTTCTAAGCAAGCGACCATGGTCCATTGCATTTGATGATATCAACTGGGTCTCCAATAGGATCTTCTTGCCAGATGATGATACTACTCCCTCTACCTCGGTTGGGAACCGGCCTGTGGCCAGGGCTCTTTTTTCGGATAATGCAGGCACTGACACTCCCACAGTCAACTCCGCAGCCACTTCTGATGAGCAATGTTCTTTCTTAGCTCAGTGTGCTAGGAAAAAGGGCACTCGCAAGAAGCCGACACCGGTGGTTGACTCTGCCGTTCGGAGGTCCACGAGGGGGTCTGCCAAGCGTGATGGTTTTAGGCCTATACTGCAGGAGCTGCCGATGCCGCTCCCAAAGAAGAGGAAACCGCGCTCCAGGCCACTTCACCAAGAGGAACAGCAAGGCGAATAGCATCAAGACCTCCCACCCGCCACACCCATCAAAGTGATACAAGCTGTTGGTCAAAGCCTTGGCATTGCCCCAGAAAAGCTGACTATGGATCTTCTTATGGAGGATCCAGCCAAATCGTCTCCAAGCAAGAATGATGATTAGGACATCTTCTGGCTCCATGTTTTGGGGTCTTAATAACCCTTTATATCGCTGTGGCAGAACTTGTGGTGTTTGCACTTATGCTGGTTTTGCTGTACTAGTTTACCTTGAACTCCGTATGCGCTGGTCACTGTGTGATTGTGCTTTTGATGCTACTATTTTACGTTCCTATGGATATTCGTTCAACTAGAAGCTGGCGGGTTCTTTGTTGGAATGTTCGGGGATTGAATTCTGACAAGCGTCAATGGGCTGTTAGAAACAAGATTGATGAAAGTTCAGCCTCTGTAGTCTGCCTTCAGGAAACCAAAATGCAACACATTGATCACCGAACTATTAGGAGTTTCTGTCCTAAGCATTTTGATCGTTTTGCGTATAGTCCATCCTGCGGAGCCTCTGGCGGTTTGATTGTGCTATGGAATTCTTCAGTTCTAAATGGTGTGCTCCTAGACACTAAGAGTTTTGGCCTCATCATCAATTTTACTTCCAAACACAATACTGAGAAATGGACCTTGGTTAATGTGTATGGACCATGCCAAGGGGAAGCCAGGGATCTCTTTATCAGCTGGCTTTACAACTTGAATATACATGTTGATGAAAATTGGTTGTTGCTAGGGGATTTCAATTTCATCCGACCCACCTCCAACAGAAACCAACCTGGTGCAGATATAAATGATATTTTCATATTTAATGAGATCATAGGTCACTTGGGTTTATTAGAGTTACCCCTTAAGGGCAGGACATATACTGGTCCAACATGCAGGACTCACCCCTACTTGAGCAATTGGATTGGTTCTTTACATTTGCCAACTGGATCTCTTATTACCCTCTAACACAAGTGTTGCCCTTGGCCAAAACTACATCAGATCATGTTCCATGTGTGGTCTCTATTAACACAACCATTCCCAAGAGTAATCTTTTCAGATTTGAAAATTACTGGGTTGCGCTTCCTGGTTTCCTAGAGTGTGCGGAGAAGTCCTGGAAAGTGCCTTCTGAGAAAGGGCACATCACTGCCATCATCATGGATAAACTTAAGGCTTTGAGGCAGGTACTTAAGCAATGGCAGACTGGCCTGTCGAGAATCAAACAACTGATTGGTAACTGCAATCAGGTGATTTTGTCCCTGGATAATCTGGAAGAGATCAGACCACTCTTTAGGCCTGAAGCTAATTTCAGAGTGATTGTTAAATTACACTTGGAACACCTACGTCATATGCAGTTTCTATACTGGAAAAAGAGAGCCACTATTCGGACTGTCAAAGTGGGGGAGAGAATACAAAGTTTTTCCATGCTATGGCCACAGAGAGATACAGGAGAAATTCTATCTCCTCCTTGAAACTTGATGATGGAACTACTACTTCTGATCATGCGCAAATTGCCGAATGTTGCTGGTCAGCCTGTAAAGCCAGGATGGGTCAGTCACATGGAATCAATCTTGTTTTTTATCTTCAATCACTGTTACACAAGATAGATGGGTTGGATGATCTTACCCTGCCTTTTACCAAGGAGGAAATGGACAGGACAGTCAGGGAAATGCCCATTGACAAAGCACCAGGCCCTGATGGTTTCAATGGGTTATTTTTTTTAAATGCTGGGATATTATCTATGAGGACTTCTATACTCTTGCCAAAGATTTCCATGATGGACAGGCTAGACTTGAAAATATGAATTCTTCCTATATCACTCCGGTACCCAAAAAGGGCTCCCCTGAGCAGGTTGGGGATTTCAGACCCATTTCTTTGATTGGTATGGGGTTGAAGTTTCTCTCCAAAATGACTGCCAACAGGCTTTAGTTGCACATTATCAAGTGCATTCATAAGGACCAATATGGTTTCATTAAATCAAGGACAATCCAGGACTGTGTAGGATGGACCTTGGAATACCTGCATCAGTGTCACCAATCCAAAAGACCCATTGTGATCATCAAGCTTGATTTTGAAAAATCTTTTGACACCATTGAACATGAGTTTATTCTTCAAGTCCTCAGGCAAAAGGGTTTCAATAACAAATGCATTCTTTGGGTCCAACAGTTCCTCTCCTCTGGATCATCCTCAGTGTTGCTCAATGGAGTTCCTGGCAGAAAATTCCAATGCAAAAAAGGTGTTAGACAGGGAGATCCTATGTCTCCCCTTCTCTTTGCTTTTGCTGCAGACTTACTTCAAACCTTGGTCAATGATTTGCTGCTCACTGGGAAAATTAAGCTGCCAATCCCTTGCCATGATACAGACTTTCCCATTGTTCAGTATGCTGATGGCACCCTTATTATTATGCCTGATGTGGAGTCTCAATTGATGGAATTAAAAGGAATGCTTCTCATGTTCTCTCAGTCCACTGGGCTGCATATTAACTACCATAAATCTGCTATGTTGCCAGTTAATGTATCTCAGGATGACCTACAAAGGTTGGCTGGCTCTTTGGGGTGCAAAGTTGGCACTTTGCCCTTCACATACCTAGGTCTGCCTATTGGCACCACTAGGCCAAGGATTGCAGAATTGATGCCACTTGTGGATAATATGGAAAGGAGACTCTCTGCCAGCTCCTCCTTCTTGGCTCAGGGGGGCAGACTACAATATCTAAACTCTGCTCTATCCTCAGTACCCATTTTTTTCTATGCAGTTTAGATATCCCCCTGGAATAATAAAACAATTGGAGAGAATACAAAGGCAGTGTCTTTGGAGAAGGAATGGTCAGGACCAAGCTCCAGCACTTGCTGCCTGGGATTTGGTATGCAGACCTAAACAGAAAGGAGGCCTTGGTATTTTGAATCTGTCAGTCCAGAATGATGCTTTGCTCCTTAAACATGCTGATAAGTTCTTTAACAAGGCTGATGTGCCTTGGGTCAATCTAATCTGGAACACATAATATCATGGCAGAGTTCCACAAGAAACATCTTTGTGTGGTTCCTTTTGGTGGAAGGACATTTGCAAGAGGATGAATAGTTACAGAGCTGTCACCTCCATCAAACCAAGCAAGGGAGACACTTTCCTCTTTTGGTCTGATTCCTGGCTAGTAGGTGATTCAATTATACCTATAGCACACATGTTCCAAAGGTTGTTTTCATTTGTCATTGATACCTTCTCCACAGCTGAAGAGGTTTTTAATGCTTTTGATGACAATAGAATGGCTGGGTTGTTCCATCTACCGCTCTTTGAAAGGGCTTTCCAGGAACTACAGTTGCTTGAGAACCTCCTGCAGCATTTGCAAAGGGACCGATCTATGAATGATGTCTAGTTGTGGGTAGCTGATGGTAAAGGCTACTCAGCCAAGAAATTATATGTGCATATTCACCAGCCCATTGTTTCGAACCCCTACTCAATTGGATTTGGAAAAGCTGCTGCACCATGAAAATCAAAGTATTTGCATGGATGCTTATTATGGACAGGCTGAATACTCAAGATCTGCTTCAGCGCCGACATTGGAACGTTTCAGAATCCAATTTCTGCGTTCTCTACCATGCCAGGGTTAAAGAGGATAGATACCATCTCTTCTTCAACTGCTTGTTTAGCACCAGGGTTTGGAGTTATCTTCAAATTCAATGGCAGGGCAACTCCATGGGGGAAATTGTAGTTGCAGCCAAAAGAGCTTTTAATCAACCCTTCTTCACTGAAATTGTATTCACTGCCTGTTGGAACATATGGATCATTAGAAACGCAAGGGTTTTCAGGAGTGAACAACCCACTTTCAGGAGATGGAAGGCAGCTTTCGTTAATGATATGTCCCTATTAGCTCATAGAATTAAGACTAGCTATAGGGATGACCTCCTAAAATGGGTCTCCTATTTACCTCCTTGAGGTTAGTTTAGTTTTACTGCACTAACTCTATAACTTTTAGATTAGCTACTGGCTTGTAACCTGTTATCTGCAATAAAAGAAAAGGCTTTGTGGTGTTTTACCCTACAGTAGTCGGTCAAAAAAAACATAATCAACAACAACTAGAATATGAGTATACCCGTTGGATGTTGGAAAAGGTCCCATATAATCAAAACCCCAAACATCAAATGGTTTAATAACAAGAGAGTAATTCGTAGGCATTCCTGACGTCTACTAATATTGACAATTCTTTGACATTCATCACATGACAAGACAAATTTATGAGCATCCTTGAAGAGAGTAGGCCAATAAAACCCAGATTGTAATACCTTGTGTTCAGTTCTATCTCCAGCGTGGTGTCCTCCGTAGGCCTCGAAATGACACTTGTGTAGGATCTCTTCATGTTCCTGCTCAGGTACACAATGTCTAATAACACCATCTACTCCTTGTTTATAAAGGTGTGGGTCATCCCAAAAGTAATGTCTTAAATCACATAATAATGTTTTCTTTTGTTGGTATGTGAAACTAGGTGGTATAAATTTAGCAACAATGTAATTAGCATAATCAGTATACCAAGGAGCATTACGTGAAGCATTTATGACAGCTAATTTTTCATTAGGAAAGCTATCATTAATAGGTAGTGGGTCATCAAGAACATTCTCTAACCTAGACAAGTTATCTGCTACGGGGTAATCAGCACCCTTTCTATCAACAATATGCAAATCAAATTCTTGTAGCAGAAGAGCCCATCTGATAAGTCTAGGTTTAGTATCTTTATTTTCCATAAGATATTTAATAGCAGCATGATCAGTGTGAATAGATACTTTAGAATCAACAATATAAGGTCTGAACTTATCACAAGGAAACACAACTGCTAAAAATTCCTTTTCAATGGTAGCATAGTTTCTTTGAGCATTGTCTACAGTTTTGCTAGCATAATGGATAACATTTAATTTCTTATGAACTCTTTGTCCTAGAACAGCACCAATGGCATAATCACTAGCATCACGCATAATTTCAAAGGGTAAGTTCCAATCAGGTGGTTGAACAACAGTTGCAGAAATCAAGGTGTTCTAAAGAATTTCAAATGCTTCTACACAATCATCATCAAAAACGAATGGAACGTCTTTTGCAAAATATTAGTGAGAGGCCTAGAAATCTTAGAGAAGTCTTTAATAAACCTCCTATAGAAACCAGCATGACCAAGGAAACTTCTTATACCTCTGATATCCGTAGGACACGGCAGTTTTTCAATAGCATCAACTTTGGCTTTGTCAACTTCAATACCTATTTCAGAGATTTTGTGTCCCAAGACAATACCTGCATTCACCATAAAGTGGCACTTCTCCCAATTCAATAGAAGATTGTTTCTTCTCATCTCTGCAAAACTCGATCAAGGTTGCTCAAACAATCATCAAAAGAAGTTCCGTAAACGGAAAAATCATCCATGAAAACATCAACAATCCTTTCGCAAAAATTAGAGAATATAGCATTCATACATCTTTGAAAGGTAGCTGGTGCATTGCATAAACCAAAAGGCATACATCTATAAGCAAAGGTACCGAAAGGGCAGGTAAAAGTGGTCTTCTCTTGGTCTTCTTTTGACACAGGTATTTGAGAGAAACCAGAATAACCGTCTAGAAAGGAAAAATGTGTGTGTTTGGATAGTCTTTCTAGAATTTGATCAATAAAAGGTAGAGGGTAATGATCTTTCCTAGTAGCTTCATTTAGTTTCCTAAAATCAATTACCATTCTACATCCTATAACAATTCTTTGCGGGGTCAATTCATTTTTATCATTAGGGACTACGGTAATACCTCCTTTCTTAGGGACACAATGAACGGGACTAACCCATCTACTATCAGCAATAGGGTAAATGATACTTGCCTCCAGAAGCTTTAATATTTCATTCCTTACCACTTCTTTCATTTTAGGATTTAACCGTCGTTGGTGATCAACAACTGGTTTAGCATCAGGCTCCATATTGATTTTATGCTGACATAGAGTGGGACTAATGCCCTTGAGATCATCAAGAGTATATCCAATAGCAGCACGGTGCTGCCTAAGAGTTTTCGATAATCTTGGTTCTTCATGCTCTGAAAGGTTAGCACTAACAATAACAAGATATATCTTCTTGTCATCGAGATAAGCATATTTCAGAGTATCCGGTAATTGTTTAAGACCAAACACGGGGATCACCCTTGGGTGGAGGAGGATCCCCAAGTATTTCAACAGGCAAGTTGTGTTTCAAAATAGGATGTTGATCAAAGAAAATCTTATCTATTTCATTCCTTTCATTCATATGCATATCATTTTCATGGTCTAGCAAATATTGTTCTAAGGGATCAGTAGGAGGCACAACAATAGAAGCAAGACCAATAATTTCATCCTTACTAGACAATTCTTTATCATGGGGTTGTCTATGAAATTTAGAGAAATTAAACTCATGAGACGTGTCCCCAAAACTTATAGTAATAGTTTTCTTCTCACAATCTATCCTGGCATTAACAGTATTCAAGAAGGGTCTACCAAATATAATGGGACAAAAAATCATCCTGTGGGGAGCCAAGGACAAGAAAATCAGTAGGATATTTTATTTTCCCACACAAGATTTCAACATCTCTAATAATCCCAACTGGTGCTATAGTATCTCTATTAGCAAGCTTAATTGTAACATCAATTTCCTCTAACTCAGCCGGTGCAATATCATTCATAATTTCTTTATATAAGGTAAAGGTAATTGCACTCACACTAGCACCCATATCACATAAGCCATGATAGCAATGATATCCTATTTTAACAGAAACAACAGGCGTGCCAACAATAGGTCTATGTTTATCTTTAGCATCAGGTTTAGCAATTCTAGCAGCTTCATCACAAAACTGAATAACATGCCCATCAATATTATCAACCAAGAGATCTTTAACCATAGAAATACTAGCCTCAACTTTAATTTTCTCAGGGGGTGTAGGTGTTCTAACACAGCTCTTACGAACCACGGTTGAAGCTTTAGCATGTTCCTTTATTCTAACAGGGAAAGGTGGTTTCTCAATATAAGCAACAGGAATAATAGGATCAACATTATAAGCAATAGTTTCCTCTTCAAATTTAATAAGTTCAACTACTTTCACTTTAATGGGAGGATGATATTTAAACCACTTCTCCTTAGGGAGATCAACATAAGCATCAAAAGATTCATAGAAAGAAGCTAGTATCTCAGAGTCAAGTCAATATTTAGTGCCAAATTCATGAAAAGCATCGGTGTCTACCAAGGATTTAACACAATCAAACTTAAGGTTCATACCTGACTCCTTACCATCGTCGAGTTCCCAATCTTCAGAGTTGCATTTAATTCTTTCCAATAAATCCCATTTGAAGTCAATATCCTTCTTCATATAGGAACCAACACAAGAAGTATCGAGCATGGATTGGTCATTACGAGAAAGCCGAGCATAAAAATTCTGAATAATAATTTCTCTTGAGATCTCATGATTGGCGCATGAATATAACATTGACTTAAGCCTTCCCCAAGCTTGAGCGATTCTTTCTCCTTCACGAGGCCAGAAATTATAGATGTAATTCCGATCATGGTGAACTAGATGCATAGGATAGAACTTCTGATGAAATTCCATTTTCGAACAGTTGTAGTTCCATGAAACAATATCATCACATAGCATGTACCATGCCAATGCCTTCTCCGTAAAAGATAAAGGAAAGACCTTCTTCCTGACATGATCCTCGAGCAGACCTGCAAGCTTAAATAATCCACAAACTTCATCCACATAGATTAGATGCAAATCAGGATCTAGTGTTCCATCTCCTGCATAAGGATTAGCCAGCAATTTCTCTATCATACCCAAAGGAATTTCATAATAAATATTTTCAGTAGGTTCAGTAGGTTGAGGGGTAACTCTTTGCGCTTTTGGTCCAGGTGAAGATGCCACGAACAAACCCCTCAAAGTATTACTTTCCATAGTAACAAGTGACAGTAAATTTCAGCACACTGTATAATTTTTCCTTACCAAAGGTGCTTCACTCCCCAGCAACGGTGCTAGAAAAGAGTCTTGAAGACCCACAAGTACGGGGGATCTATCGTAGTCCTTTAAATAAGTAAGAGTGTCGAACCCAACAAGGAGCATAAGGGAATGACGAGCGGTTTCCAGTAAGCAATTCTCTACAAGCACTGAAATTATCGGTAACAGGTAGTTTTGTGATAAAATAATTTGTAATGAGTAACAAGTAACAAGTGTAGCAAAGGTGCAGCAAGGTATCCCAATCCTTTTTGTAGCAAAGGACAGGCTTAGACAAACTCTTATATAAAGCAAAGCACTCCCGAGGACACATGGGAATTTCTGTCAAGCTAGTTTTCATCATGCTCATTTGATTCGAGTTCACTACTTTGATAATTTGATATGTGGGTGGACCGGTGCTTGGGTGCTGCCCTTAATTGGACAAACCTCCCACTTATGATTAAACTCTCTCTCAAGCATCCGCAACTATGAAACAAGAATTAAGATAAATCTAACCATAGCATGAAACATATGGATCCAAATCAGCCCCTTACGAAGCAACGCATAAACTAGGGTTTAAGCTTCTGTCACTCTAGCAACCCATCATCTACTTATTACTTCCCAATGCCTTCCCCTAGGCCCAAATAACGGTGAAGTGTTATGTAGTCAACATTCACATAACACCACTAGAGGAGAGACAACATACATCTCATCAAAATATCGAACGAATACCAAATTCACATGATTACTTATAACAAGATTTATCCCATGTCCTTAGGAACAAATGTAAATACTCACAAAGCATGTTCATGTTCATAACAGAGGAGTATTATTATCATAAAGGATCTGAACATATGATCTTCCATGAAGTAAACTAACTAGCATCAACTACAAGGAGTAATCAACACTACTAGCAACCCACAGGTACCAATCTGAGGTTCGAGACAATGATCGGATACAAGAGATGAACTAGGGTTTGGAGAGGAGATGGTGCTGATGAAGATGTTGATGGGGATTGACCCCCTCTCGATGAGAGGATCGTTGGTGATGACGATGGCTTCGATTTCCCCCTCCGAGAGGGAAGTTTCCCGGGAGAACAGCTCTGCCGGAGCCCTAGATTGGTTATGTCCAAGTTTCGCCTCGAAACAGCGGCGCTTCGTCCCGAAAGCTTCTCTATGATTTTTTTCCAGGTCAAAACCCTTCATATAGCAGAAGATGGGCGTTGGAGACCTACCAGGTGGGTCACAAGCCACCTAGGCGCGGCCAGGGGGTGGTAGCGCTTGGCAAGCTTGTGACCTCCTGGTGCCCCCCCTCTGGTAATTGTTTTGCCCAATATTTATTATATATTCCAAAACAATTCTCTGTAAATTTTCAGGACTTTTGGAGTTGTGCAGAATAGGTCTCTCAGATTTTCTCCTTTTCCCGTCCAGAATTCCAGCTACCGGCATTCTCCCAACCATGTAAAATAGGAGAGAAAAGGCATAAGTATTGTACCATAATGTGTAATAACACCCCATAATGCAATAAATATCAATATAAAAGCATGATGCAAAATGGATGTATCACGCACACCCACCAGGGACGCTACATGCACTAAATGCTTCAGAGAAATGTCGCACCGACGCGTTGAAGCTCCCAGCTGGAGTTGTCTGGCGGAGTGGCTGGGCGATGACGAATGGCCGGTGCCATTGGTGATTGGGGAGAAGCAAACTAGACAAGATACGGGGAGGGGGTTTAGGCAATGTGGAGTCGTCGGCCGTGAGGGTTTATATAGTAGGCCGGCAAGCATTGGGGATTTCACCGAGCATGGCGGGAAGCTAGAGCCGTAGGACGGTTTTGCACATGGGAACCTGCATGGTTCTAAGCGGGAACGGGGCCATCGAGCGGGCGCATGGACAAAACCCAAAAGCGGTGCCGAAGCATGCACTGGAATACTCGGGCGGCAACGCGGTGACAAGACGTGAGAGAGGAGGACGGACTGAAGCGGAGGCACACGATCAAAATAAACGTCTACAAACGGCACTTCCAAACGTAGAGTTTGTAATGATTTCATCCATTGCTGACAATTATTTGGCAGCAACTGTCTGCCCACAACACACACAGCTTGTCACTATGAATTGTCTGTGTTATTTCTGGTGTTCGCACACGATTCTCATTACTCACATGTTTGTTGTATATCACACACATCTTGTTATGCTGAGTCGTTTGTGTTTTGCTGTATCAGCGCACACAATTTATCCGAGTGAACAGTATGCCGTACTTCGCACATGTATGTAGTTTTGGTAATGCCTTTTGTTATCTTCTCTAATCACAAACGGTTCATAAGAACAAATTTTCTACCGTAGATCGCACATGTAACTACTTTCTGAATCGTATTTCGTGGATCAACCTTCACACATAGTTCATGCCATCAGCGACGGAGCTTGCACTATATCGTTTGTTATTCATGCATCGCACATAGTTTCGTCGAAGGGTCTCCGATTGATGTGTCGTGTTTGGACCATTTGTAGTAGTGCCACCATATAAAAAATGGAGGAGGCAAAAAAGAAGAAGAGAAAAGCCCACCATAAAAATAAGATAAAATAATAAAATGAGAGAAAAGAGAGAAGGTACTTTGGTACTATCCTTTACCACACTTGTGCCTCAAAGTGGCACCATGTTCTTCATATAGAGAGTCTCCTATGTTGACACTTCCATATGCTAACAGGAATTACCTTTTCATAAAATAAACATGGCTTGTATATTCCTATGACGGGCTTCCTCAAATGCCTGAGGTCTTCATGAGCAAGCAAGTTTGATGCACACCCCACTTAGCTTCAGTTGAGCTTTCATACACTTATAGCTCTAGTGCATCATTTGCATGGCAATCCCTACTCCTCGCATTGATATCTATCGATGAGCATCTCCAAAGCTCGTTGGTACGCCTAGTTGATGCAAGACTATCTTCTCCACTTTTTACCCCTTTGATACCTACCACCATATTCTATTCCACCTATATGCTATGTCCAATGGTTCACGCTCATGTATTGCATGAAGAATAAAAAGTTGATGCATTTTGAAAAAGTACAATCCAATTGCCTGACTTGGACACCGTGGTGCTTAAAATTTGTATCTATGTGGTGAAGAAGGAGTCATGCCTTGCTAATATAATAAGATTAATAGGGGTAAAACATTCTTTTAAGATCGTATACTTTGAAAAATTAATGGATTTTTATACTTATAAATATTATCATGTTGTTGTTTGTTAATTCATCATTTCTCAAGGAGCATACATACCAAAGATTACATAGTGGGTAGCATGTCAAATCAAAAATTCTCTTTTTATCATTTACCAACTCAGGGACGAGTAGGAATTAAGATTGGGGATGCTGATACATCACCAGCGTATCTATAATTTTTGATTGTCCCATGCTGATATATTATCATTCTAGGATACTTTTGGGGTATTTATTTACCAATTTATAATATTTTTGAGCACTAACCTATTGATCCAGTGCCTAGTGCCAGTTCCTGTTTTCTACGTGTTTTTGCCTTTTCAGAGTTACAATACCAAACGGAGTCCAATTGCCACGAAACTTTCTGGTGATTTTTCTGCACCAATACAAGACCTAGAAGCTTTGGAGGAGGGCCAGGAGATGCAGCAGGGGCCCACCACATATCCAGCCACCGCCCCTAGTGTTGGAATATGCACTAGAGGCAATAATAAAAAAATTATTGTCATATTTCCTTGTTCATGATAATCGTTTACTATCCATGCTAGAATTGTATTGATCGGAACTCAGATACATGTGTGGATACATAGACAACACCATGTCCCTAGTATGCCTCTAATAGACTAGCTCGTTGATCAAAGATGGTCAAGGTTTCCTAGCCATGGACATGAGATGTCATTTGATAACGGGATCACATCATTAGGAGAAAGATGTGATGAACATGACCCAAACTATAAACATAAAATATGATCATGTCAGTATATTGCTATAGTTTTGTACATGTCAAGTATCTATTCCTATGACCATGAGATCATGCAACTCACAATCACCGCAGGAGTACCTTGTGTGTATCAAACATCGCAATGTAACTGGGTGACTATAAAGGTGCTCTAAAGGTATCTCCGAGGGTGTCTGTTGGGTTGGCATGGATCAAGACTGGGATTTGTTACTCCGTGTGACGGACAGGTATCTCAGGGCCCACTCGGTAATACAACATCATATTGAGCCTTGAAATTAAAGTGACTAAAGTGTTAGACACGGGATCTTGTATTACGGAACGAGTAATGAGATTGAACTAGGTATGGAGATACCGACGATCGAATCTCGGGAAAGTAACACACCAATAAACAAAGGGAACGACGTATGGGATTAACTAAATCCTTGACATAGAGGTTCAACTGATAAAGATCTTCGTAGAATATGTAGGAGCCAATATGGGCATCCAGGTCCCGCTATTGGTTATTGACAGTAGAGGTGTATCGATCATGTCTACATAGTTCTCGAACCCACAGGGTCTACAAACTTAACGTTTGGTGACGATATAAGAATAGTTGAGTTGTTATGTTGGTGACCAAAGGTTGTTCGGAGTCCCGGATAAGATCCCGGACATGACGATGAGCTCTAGAATAGTCAGGAGGTAAAGATTGATATATGGTATAATAGTGTTTGGTCTCTAAAAGGGTTCTGGAATTCATCGAAAGGGATTTCGGATGTTTCCCGAAATATTCAAGTATGAGAACACTTTATTTGGGCCAAGGGGTAAAGCCCACAAGGCTTTAGGAAGGTGCAAAAGGAGTTTTGCAAGTCTAGGGGGCAGACGCCAAGAACCAAACACCAAGGACCCTGGCGTCTGGTCCTGGACTCCGAGGAGGACTCTTGCCTTGCGGGCCAAACTGACTTTGAGGAGGCTCTTTCTCCAAGTTTCGACCCCAAGGCTCAACATATAAATAGAGGGGCAGGGCTAGCACCCGGTACACATCAGGAATTCCCAAGCCATGTGCCAGCAACCCATCCCCTCTAATTTACCCTCCGTCATAGTTTCCATTGTGCTTGGCGAAGCCCTGCGAAGATTGTTGTGATGAGATATATGTGATGTATGAGATGATTATGTTTTGTATAGGATATCACGACTTGCGTGTCGATGAGTACGGCAACCGGCAAGAGCCATAGGGTTGACTTTAATTTATTCTCGCCGTTTTTGCTTTGCTTTATCACTACAAGTTAGCAATATTCGTAGAAGCAACAGTTGGCGCGATAACCTCATGGCAACACGTTGATGGAGATCAAGATGATGGACATCATGGTGTCATACCAGTGACGATGGAGATCATGCCGGTGCTTTGGAGATGGAGATCAAAAGCACAAGTTCATGGCCATATCATGTCACTTATGATTCGCGTGTGATGTTAATCCTTTTATGCATCTTATTTTGCTTAGGACGACGGTGGCATTATAATGTGATCCCTCACTAAAATTTCAAGATAAAATTGTGTTATCCCCAAGTGTGCACCATTGTGAAAGTTCGTCGTTTTGAGACACCATGTGATGATCGGGTGTGATAGACTCTACGTTCACATACAACGGGCGCAAGCCAGTGTTGCACATGCAGAACACTCGGGTTAAACTTGACGAGCCTAGCATGTACAGACATGGCCTCGGAACACAAGAGACTGAAAGGTCGAACATGAGTCATATAGTAGATATGATCAACATGGAGATGTTCACCATTGACACCACCTCATCTCACGTCATGATCGGACTTGAGTTGGTGAATTTGGATCGTGTAGCACTCGGATGACCAAAAGGATGTCAATTTGAGTGGGAGTTCTTAAGTAATATGATTAATTGAACTCATAGTCATGAACATAGTCTAAAGTTGTCTTTGCAAAATTATGTTGTAGATCAATAGCTCGCGTTGTAGCACCCTTGTGTTTTTTGATATGTTCCTAGAGAAAATAGAGTTGAAAGATGATGGTAGCAATTATGCGGACTGGGTCCGTAAACTAAGGATTGTCCTCATTGCTGCACAAAAGGCTTATGTCTTTGATGTACCGCTCGGTGCGCCACCCCCTCTAGCGTTGTCTGTGGATGTTGTGAACATCAGACAGGCACGTTGTGATGACTACTTTATAGTTTAGTGCATCATTCATTACGGCTTAGAATGTAGGCTCCAAAGACGTTGTGAACGTCACGGAACATATGAGATGTTCCAAGAACTGGAATTGAGATTTCAGGCTCGTGCCCGTGTTGAGAGGTATGAGACCACCAACAAGATTCTTTGCTTGCAAGATGAAGGAGAATAGCTCTATCAGTGAGCATGTGCTCAGATTGTCTAGGTGCTACAAATCGCTTGAATCGAGTGGGAGTTGATCTTCTAGATAAGATAGTGATTGATATAGTTCTTCAAGTCACTGCCACCAAGCTACTAGAGCTTCGTGATGAACTATAATATGCCAAGGATGGAGTAGATGATCCCTGAGCTCTTCTTGATGTTTGACACCGCGAAGGTAGAAATCAAGAAGGAGCATCAAGTGTTGATGGTTAGTAAAACCACTAGTTTCAAGAAAGGCAAGGGCAAGAAGGGAAAACTTCAAGAACGACAAGTTAGTTGTCGCTCTAGTGAAGAAACCCAAGTTGAACCCAAACCCAAGACTGGGTGCTTCTATTATGAGGAGAGCGGTCACTGAAGCGGAACTGCCCTAGATACTTGGTAGATAACAAGGCTGGCAACGTCAACAGAAGTATATTTGATGTACGTTTTATTCATGTGTACCTTACTAGTACTCCTATTAGCACCTAGGTAACCGGTTCAACTGCTAAATGTTGGTAACTCAATATAAAAGCTACAGAATAAGCAGAGAGTAGCTAATGGCGAGGTGACGATGTGTGTTGGAAGTGTTTCCAAGGTTGATGTGATCACCATCGCACGCTCCCTCTACCATAGGGATTAGTGTTGAACCTAAATAAATGTTATTTGGTGTTTGCGTTGAGCAGGGACATGATTTGATCGCGTTTATTGCAATAAGATTATTCATTTAAGTTAGAGAATAATGGTTATTCTGTTTACATGAATAATACCTTCAATGGTCATGCACCCAATGAGAATGGTTTGTTGAATCTTGATCGTAGTGATACAAATGTTCATGATATTGATGCCAAAAGATGCAAAGTTAATAATGATAGTACCACATACTTGTGGCACTGCCGCTCAATGTCATATTGGTGTAAAGCGCATGAAGAAACTCCATGTTGATGGATCTTTGGACTCATTTGATTTCGAATCGGTTGAGACATGCGGACCATGCCTCTTGGGAAAGATGACTAAGACCCCATTTTTCGGTATGATGGAGAGGGCAAGTGACTTATTGGAAATGATACATGTTGATGTATGCGGTTCAATGAGTATTGTAGCGTGCGGTGGATATCGTTATTTTCTTACCTTCCCTGATGATTTGAGTAGATATGGGCATATTTACTTGATGAAACACAAGTCTAAAACATTTGAAACATTCAAGCAAATTCAGTGTGAAGTTTGAGATCATCGTGACACGAAGACAAAATGTCTATGATATGCGTGGAGGTGAATACCTGAGTTACGAGTTTGGTATACAACTTAAGACAATGTGAAAGTTGTTTCACAACTCACGCCACCTGGAACACCATAGTGTGATGGTGTTTCCGAACGTCGTAGTCGTGCTCTATTGGATATGGTGCATACTATGATGTCTCTTATCATTTTTCCACTATCATTTTGGGTTATGCATTAGAGACGACTACATTCACTTTAGATAGGGCACCATCTAAAATCCATTGAGATGACACCGTATGAATTATGGTTTGGCAGAAACCTAAGCTGTCATTTCTCAGAGTTTGGGAATGCGACGCTTATGTCTGATAAGCTCGAACCCAAAGCGGAAAAGTGCATCTTCATAGGATACCCTAAGGAAACAGTTGGGTATACGTTCTATCCCAGAACCGAGGGAAAAGTGTTTGTTGCTTTAAATGGGTCCTTTCTCGAGAAAGAGTTTCTCTCGAGAGAATTGAGTGGGAGGAAAGTAGAACTTGATGAGGTTGTTGAACCCTCACTTCAGTTGGATAGTAGCACAACGCAGAAAGATGTTTCTCCGGCGCCTACACCAAATGAAGAGGAAGCAAATGATGATGATCATGAAGCTCCGGGTCAAGTTACTACCAAACCTCATAGGTTGACAAGGACTCGTACCGCCCCTGAGTAGTACGTCAATCCTATCTTGGAGTTCATGTTGTTAGACAACAGTGAACCTGCGAGCTATGAAGAAGCGATGGTGGGCCCGGATTCCAACAAATGGCTAGGAGCCATGAAATTCGAGAAAGGATCCGTGTATGAAAACCAAGTATGGACTTTGGTAGACTTGCCTGTTAAACGGCGGGCCGTTGATTACAAATGGACCTTTACGAAGAAGATAGACGTTGATGGTAAATGTCACCATTTATAAAGCTCGACTTGTTGCAAAGAAGTTTCTGACAAGTTCAAGGAGTTGACTATGATGAGACTTTCTCACTCGTAGCGATGCTAAAGTCTATTGGATTTGTGTTAGCAGTGGCTACATTTTTTCGATTATGAAATCTGGCAGATGGATGTCAAAACATCGTTTCCTTAATGATTTCCTTGAGGAAAGGTTGTATGTGATACAACCAGAAGGTTTTGTCAGTCCTAAGGATACTAAAAGGTGTGCAATCTCAATCAATCCTTCTATGGGCTAGAGCAAGCATCTCGGAGTTGTAATATATGCTTTGATGAGGTCATCAAAGTTTTTGAGTTTATACAAAGCTTATGCGAAACTTGTATTTACAAGAAAGTGAGTGGGAGCACTATAGAATTTCTGATAAGTATATGTGGTTAACATATTGTTGATCAGAAATGATGTAGAATTTATGGAAAGCATAAATGGTTATTTGAAAAGAGTTTTTCAAAGGAAGACCTAGATAAAGCTACTTAATTGTTGGGCATCAAGATCTATAGAGATAGATCAAGACGCTTGATGGGACTTTCAATGAGTACATACCTTGACAATATTTTGAAAGAGTTCAAAATGTATCAGTCAAAGAAGGAGTTCTTGCCTGATTTGTAAGGTGTAAAGGTTAGTAAGACTCAAACCTCGACCACGGCAGAAGAAAGAGAAAGGACGAAGGTTGTCCCCTATGCCTTAGCCATAGGCTCTATATAGTATGCCATGTTGTGTACCACACGTGCGTGCGCCTTGCCATGAGTCTGTCAAGGGGTACAAGGGTGATCCAGAAGTGGATCACCGGACAGCGGTCAAAATTATCCTTAGCAACTAGAGGACTAAGGAAATATTTCTTGATTATGAAGGTGATAAAGAGTTCGTCGTAAAGGGTTACGTCGATGCAAGCTTTAACACCGATCTAGATGATTCTTAGTAGCAATCCGAATACGTATAGTGGAGCAGCCATTTGGAATAGCTCCAAGTGGAGCATGGTAGCAGTATCTACAGTATGGCATAGAGATTTGCAAATTACACATGGATCTGAATGTCGCAGACCCATTGACTAAAACCTCTTTCACATGCAAAACATGATCGAACCCCATAACTCATTGGGTGTGAGATTCATAACAATGTAAATCACATAGCGATGTGAGCTAGATTATTGACTCTAGTGCAAGTGGGAGACTGTTGGAAATATGCCCTGGAGGCAATTATCATATTTCCTTGTTCATGATAATCGTTTATTATCCATGCTAGAATTGTATTGATCGGAAACTCAGATACATGTGTGGATACATAGACAACACCATGTCCCTAGTATGATCAAAGATGGTCAAGGTTTCCTAGCCATGGACATAAGATGTCATTTGATAACAGGATCACATCATTAGGAGAATGATGTGATGGACAAGACCCAAACTATAAACATAACATATGATCGTGTCAGTTCATTGCTATAGTTTTCTGCATGTCAAGTATCTATTCCTATGACCATGAGATCATGCAACTCACTGACACCGGAGGGGTACCTTGTGTGTATCAAATGTTGCAACGTAACTGGGTGACTATAAAGGTGCTCTACAGGTATCTCCGAGGGTTTCTGTTGGGTTGGCATGGATCAAGACTAGGATTTGTTACTCTGTGTGACGGAGAGGTATCTCAGGGCCCACTCGGTAAGACAACATCATAATGAGCCTTGCAAGCAAAGTGACTAAAGTGTTAGTCACGAGATCTTGTATTACGGAACGAGTAAAGAGACTTGTTGGTAACGAGATTGAACTAGGAATGGAGATACCAATGATCAAATCTCGGGCAAGTAACATACCGATAAACAAAGGGAACAGCGCAGGGTATTAACTGAATCCTTGACATAGAGGTTCAACTGATAAAGATCTTCATAGAATATGTAGGAGGCAATATGGGCATCTAGGTCCTACTATTGGTTATTGATCGTAGAGGTGTCTTGGTCATGTCTACATAGTTCTTGAACCCGCGGGGTCTACACACTTAACGTTTGCTGACGATATAAGTATAGTTGAGTTGTTATGTTAGTGATCGAAGGTTGTTCGGAGTCTCGGATAAGATCCCGGACATGACGATGAGCTCCAGAATAGTCCGAAGGTAAAGATTGATATAAGGGATAATCGTGTTTGGTCTCCGGAAGGGTTCCAGAATTCACCGGAAGGGGTTTCGGATGTTTCCCGAAATGTTCGGTTACGAGAACACTTTATTTGGGCCAAGGGGTAAAGCCCACGAGGCTTTAGGAAGGTGAAAAAGGAGTTTTGCAAAGGCCAGGGGCCAGACGCCAGGAACCACACGCCGAGGACCCTGGCGTCTGGTCCTAGAGTCCGAGGAGGACTCTTGCCTTGCGGGCCAAACCGACTTTGAGGAGGCTCTTTCTCCAAGTTTTGACCCCATGGCTCAACATATAAATAGAGGGGCAGGGATAGCACCCGTTACACATCAAGAATTCCCAAGTCGTGTGCCGGCAACCCCATCCCCTCTAGTTTATCCTTTGTCATAGTTTCCGTTGTGCTTAGTGAAGCACTACGGAGATTGTTCTTCACCACCACCGTCATCACGCCGTCGTGCTGTCGGAACTCATCTACTACTTCACCATTGATCGCTGGATCGAGGAGGTGAAGGTGTCATCAAGTTGTACGTGTGTTGAACGCGGAGGTGTCATCCGTTCGGCGCTAGATCATGATTGGATTGCGGGACAACTTGCGATTTGGATCGTGAAGACGTTCAACTACATCAACAACGTTTCTTAATTCTTCCACTTAGCGATCTACAAGGGTATGTGGATCCGATCTCTCCTCTTGTAGATGATCATCTCCTATATTGATCTTGGTTAAGCGTAGGAAATTTTTTGTTTCCCATGTAACGTTCCCCAACACCTAAGGGGTGGCCAGATATGTGGTGGCCCCCTGGAGCGTCCCCTGATGTCGTTCTGTAGCCTGTAAATTCACATTTACCCTAAAAACACCAGAAGCACTCCCGAAACACTTTTTCCATCGCTGCAAATCTTTGTTCTGATGGGAGGCCATCTACACCTCCGTTCCGGCACCCTCTCGGAGGGGATATCGATCATGGAGGGCCTTTTCATCAATCTTGATATCCTCACCATGATGTGTGAGTAGTTCACCACATACCTACGGGTCCGTAGGTAGTACCTAGATGGCAATCTCTCTCTCTCTCGATCTTCAACACAATGTACATCGCATCTTTGCCTTGATCTATCCGATATAATTCCTTTGTATGGTATGTTTGTTGGGATCCGATGAATTGTGAGTTTATGTTCAGATTATTCATAAAAAGTATTTGAGTCAAACCTTATTACTATGATTATTATTTGCATGATCATCATAGCTTCGTAGTGTTCTACGATCTATTCAGATAGTTTGGCCAACTAGATTGATATTTCTTTGGTGGGAGTGGTGCGCTGTAGTAGGTTCAACCTGACAAGTTTCTATATCCCAGTGACAAGTGACATAAGGCGACAAGTTGCATGTTTGTGTTGTTGCTACTAAGGATAAAATGATGGGCTTAATTCATATTAGTTGAGTTTACTTTGTCTACGTCATGTCATCATTCTCTAAGCATTATTCCTTTTGTCGTGAACTTAATACGTAGAGAGGCAAGCATAGAAGTGCTCTTGAAGTGGAGGAATAGTAGTAGATACAGTCAGGAGTCGGCCTATTTTCTTATGGACGTGATGCCTATATACACATGATCATTGTCGTGAATATCGCATAATTATTTGTTTTTCTATCAATTGCCTAACAGTAATTTGTTTACCCACTGTATGCTTTGCTTATGAGAGATGCCACTAGAGAACTCTACGACCCCCGGGTCTATTCACTTATAAATTCACAAAAGCTATCATTACTTTGATGTTATTTATTACCTTTTATTTTATTTTGCACTTTACTATTATCTAAAATTATCTACACAATCCATTTGCTTGTAAATAACGAGATCAAGGGGGTTAACAACCCTCTTCTCTTGCCGGCGTTGGGTGCAAGTTGTTTGTTCTTTTGTGTGCAGCCGCTGAAGACGGTTGAGGATTGGTATTCATATTGGTTTGATAAACTTTGGTTTCATAATGGAGGGAAATACTTACCCACTTTGTGTTGTGATTACCCGTTCTTCTTCACGGAAAACTCAGTGAAAATCACGAGTATCATTCATCTAAATATTGGTTATGACATGGTGATGATGTGTGAGCATTCTTATTCCTCATTGAAATCCTAGTGCTATTTAGGTCAGATGCACACGATAATAACTCCTCCCAGCCTCCTCCCTAGGGGCATGAGAGTAGTACTTTCCTTCGAGAGAGCTAATAAAACCTTGCAATAAGTATGTGAGTTTTGTATGACTAATGTGAATCCATGGATGTACTCACTCTCACCAACACATATTTGCTAGCCTCTTCACTACCATGCATTGCCCATTCTCACCTCGAGGATCATTGCAACCTTCATCGGTGCATCCAAACCCCATGACATGATACGCTCTGTTGCATATAAGCCAACTTATATCTTCCTCAAAACAGCCACCATACCTACCTATCATGGCATTTCCATAGCCATTCCGACATATATTGCCATGCAACTTCCAGCGTTACATTACATGACTTGTACCTTCATTGTCATATTGCTTTGCATTATCATGTAGCTGACATAGTATTTGTGGCAATGCCACCGTTCATCATTGTTATACATGTTACACTAGATCATTGCACATCGTGGTACATTGCTAGAGGCATTCATATAGTCATATTATTTAGTAGTTTTTCGATTGAGTTCTAAGTAAATAAAAGTGTGATGATCATCATTATCAAGGCACTGTCTCAGTGAGGAAAGGATGATGGAAACAATGATCCCCCCCCCACAAGTTCGGATGAGACCCCGGACGAAAAAAAGAGAAAAGGGGAGAAAGGAAAAGAAGGAAAGAAGGAAAAAAATAAAAAATAAAGAAAAAGAAAAAGAAAAAAACGAAATACATGAGAGAAAAGAGAGAAGGGACAGTGCAACTACCTCTTTTTCCACACTTGTGCCTCAAAGTGGCACCATGTTTTTCATATAGAGAGTCTCATGTTTTGTCAATTCCATATGCTAGTGGGAAATTTTCATTATAGAACTTGGCTTGTATATTCTGATGACGGGCTTCCTCAAATGCACGAGGTCTTCATGAGCAAGCAAGTTGGATGCACACCCACTTAGCTTCAGTTGAGCTTCCATACACTTATAGATCTAGTGTATCTGTTGCATGGCAATCCCTACTCCTCGCATTGATATCTATTGATGGGCATCTCCATAGCTCGTTGATACGCCTATTTGATGCAAGATTTTCTTCTCCACTTTTACCGCTTTGAAACCTACCACCATATTCTATTCCACCTATATGTTATATCCATGGTTCACGCTCATGTATTGCATGAGTAATAAAAAGTTGAAGCGCGTTAAAAAGTACGATCCAATTGCGTGACTTAAAACCGTGGTGCTTCACATTTGTATTTATGTGGTGAAGATAGAGTCATACCATGCTAATATGAGAAAATGAATAGGGTGTAAACATTCTTTAAGGATCTTATGTTTTGAACATCAATGATTATGTTGTGTATGCTTATGGATATTATTATGTTGATGTTTATTAATTCGTCGTTTCTCACTGATCATACCTCCAATAGTTACATGTTGGGTAGCATGTCACATAAAAAATTCTATATTTATCATTTACCTACTCGAGGAAGAGCAGGAATTAATCTTGGGGGTTCTTATACGTCTCCAACGTATTTATAATTTTTGATTGTTCCATGCTATAATATTATCATTCTAGGATACGTTTTGGGCATTCATTTCCTCATTCATATTATTTTTGAGCACTAACCTATTAACCCAGTGCCAAGTGGCAGTTGCTATTTTCTCCATGTTTTTGGCTTTTCAGGTTTACAGTACCAGGCAAAGTTCAATTGCCATGAGACTGTTTGATGATTTTTTATGGACCAAAAGAAGACGTGGAAGCTTCGGGAGGAGGTCAAGGACCGCACGAGGGCCTCACAAGCCAACAGGGCGCGCCTAGGGGGGTGATCACGCCCTGTTAGCTTGTGGTCGCCCCCCCCCCCCCCCCCCCTCATTTCCTGATGCCCCTCTCTGGACTATAAATTCCAATATATCCCAAAAACCCTAGGGAGCCTCCCGAAACACTTTTTCTGCCACCACAAGTCTCTGCTCCGCTGTGTGCCCATCTGGAGCCATGTTATAGTGCCATGTCGGAGGGGGGGTCGATCACGGAGGGCCTCTACATCAACCTTAGTGCTCCCATGGTGATGTGTGAGTAGGACACCATAGATATACGGGTCCGTAGTTAGTACCTAGATGGCTATCACTCTCTGTGTGTTCTTTGACAAAGTTCATCGCATCTTCTCGATGATCTATTCGATGTAATCACTTTGTGTTGTGCGTTTCTTGGAATCTGATGAATTGTTGGTTTATGTTTAGATTTTTCATGAAATTATATTGGGTTCATTTCTGGTCCTTTTCTATATATGCATGATTGTATGATATCTTCGTAATTCTCTCTGATCAGTCGGTTTAGTTTGGCCAACTAGATTGGTTTATCTTCAGCGGGATAGGTGTGTTGTAGTGGGTTCAATCTTGCGGTGCTCAATCCCAGTGACAGAAGGGCACATGACATGCATTTGTATTGCTGCCACTAAGGATAAAACGATGGGGGTTATTCATATTAACTGGATTTACTTTCTCTACATCATGCCATTGTTCTCCAAGCATTACTCTATTTTACTTAATACTCTAGATGCATGCTAGATAGCGGTCGATGGGTGGAGTAATAGTAGTAGATGCTAGCAAGAGTTGGTATACTTGCTTATGGATGCGATGCCTATATGTAATGATCATTGCCATGAATAAATATTGCATAACTATGCTCTTTTCTATCAATTACCCAACATTAATTTGTTTACCCACCGTATGCCTCCTAAATGAGAGATGCCACTAGGGAAAACTATGGCCCTGGGTCTATTCAAATATATTTGCAAACGCTATTATTACCTTTCTGGCATTTATTTGTTTCATTTTTATTTTATAATTTAAAATTATCTATTATCATCCACACTACTCAATTACTTGCAAGTAATGAGTTCAAGGGGATTGACAACCCTCTTGCCCGTGTTGGGTGCAAGATTTTGCTCTTTTGTGTGTAGACGCTGAAGACGGGAGTTGTGTGATCCTCATATTGGTTAGATAAACTTGGTTCTCAATGAGGTAAATACTTATCTATATTGTGTTTCATCATCCCCTCCTCTTTGGGGAAAAACCCAACGCATATCACAAGTATCAACCATCTAGTGCTTTTGATCTCCATCTCCAAAGCATCAGCATGATCTCCATAGTCACCGGCATGAGACCATGATCTCTGTCATCATGCACGTGGTTGTCTCGCCAACTATTGCTTCTGAAAGGATCGATATGGTTGACTAGAGGGGGGGTTAATGGGCAACTAACACTTTTTAACTTTTCTTTAACAATTTAGGCTTAGCAACAAATAGGTTGGCCGGATGTGCAACTAGGTGAGCAACCTATATGATGCTAATCACAACAAGCACACAAGCAAGCAAGGGATACAACACAATAATATCTTGCAAGAAGTAAAGCTAAGAGATAACCAAAAGTGGAGTCGATGGAGACAAGGATGTGTTACCGGAATTCCTTCCCTTGTGAGGAAGTACGTTTCCGTTAGAGCGGTGTGGAGGCACAATTCTCCCCAAGAATGCACTAGGGCCACCGTATTCTCCTCACGCCCTCACACAATGCGAGATGCCATGATTCCACTATTGGCGCCCTTGAAGGCGGCGAGTGAACCTTTACAAACAAGGTTGGGACTATCTCCACCACTTAATTGGAGACTCCCAATGACACCACGAAGCTTCACCACAATGGAATGTGGCTCCGAGGTGACCTCAACCGTCTAGGGTGCTCAAACACCCAAGAGTAACAAGATCCACAAGGGATTAGTGGGGGAATCAAATTTCTCTTGGTGGAAGTGGAGATCGGGGCCTTCTCAACCAATCCCTAGAAAATCAACAAGTTTGATTGGCTAGCGAGAGAGATCGAGCTAAAATGGAGCTTTGAGCAACAATGGAGCTCGGGGAGGGAAGAGGTGGTCTTCTTGGGGAAGAAGACCCCCTTTATATAGTGGGAGGAAGGATTCAACCATTATCCCCACACTCAGCCCGCGCATTGCGGTACAACCGAATAAGAGCCACGGTAGTACCGCTCTAGGATGTGGTACTACTGCTTGCACATTAGTGATCAGACGCAAGATGATTGCACAAGGCAACGAGCGGTAGAACCGCCGGAGCGGTACTACCGCGAGCCCATACGGTACTACCGCATGGTCGCTAACGACTGGCACATGAGATGCACGGAAGTAAAAATTTTACTTCCGTGCCTACCTCCGCCAAGGGCGGAGCTGCGCAAAAGTCTAGCACAGTAGTACCGTAAATACATCATGGTACTACCACGCGAGGGCGGATGTAAAAAATTACATCCGCGCCTACTACCGCAAGCGCACGCACTAGGGCTGGGGACAGCGGTACTACTGCTCCTTCAAGCGGTACTACCACGGGCACCTACGGTACTACCGCTCCCTTGAGCGATACTAGCGCTAGCCACTGAAAACTAGCACCATGCAGCCTTCACTTTGCACAGACAAGGAAAACGGACTGGAGCTCCATTGAAGCGAACGAAACGTGGTGCAATAGAACATATGTGTATGTGTTGATTCCACCCAAACCTTTCCGAGGCTGACCCCCTCTTAATAGTACGGCTTTCCTATGACTCAAATCCACCGAAAGGAAACGTAGAGAACAACCGTCTTTGATAAACTCCGAGGGGCACTGAATCATCTTGTGCCTAGACATGAGATATCTAACATGCTCAATGCACACGATTAGTCCGCATAAGCATTGTCATCAATCACCAAAACCACTTAGGGAGAAATATGCCCTTACAATCTCCCCCTTTTTGGTGGATTGATGATAATACGGTATTTGTGCATAAAGATATATAATGAGCATATGCAAACCCAAAATCTATAGAATATAGACAGGCTCCCCCTAGATGTGTGCACTCTATAGATATGCTTTGGACTGCAACACACACACACTAGGATCAACACTCCCCTTGTATTTTATAGACAAGGCAATCCTTGTAATAGAATGAATAACACTAAGCACGGAAACAAGGCATAGCATGTGAGCATGAAGATAAGGTCACATAACAGATAAACTCACAAGCTACTATTCATACTGGACAAGAATATGATAAGAGTGATAGCATATGTCTCACACCATATGATAGAAGAAGTCTCCTGGTCTCACACACAAATAACATAAACCAAAGTTCAACAAAAGCGAGGAGACGATGAAAAACAAGCGCAAACACTCGCAAATCCTACACTCTTTCCCCCTTTGGCATCAAGACGCCAAAAAGGCAGAGAGGACACCTAAGACACAGGTGGTAGCTCCCATGCCGAAAGATCATTCATCAAGCTCCTCCTCTAATGCAGCTGGAATAGACTCCTCATCTGAATCAGCCCACCTGTAGCTTTGCTTCTCCATCCAAGTAGCCTTAGGAGTGATGTCCTTCTCAGACCCACTCGAGATGGTCTCGCCAAGCTTCCTTAGAATCCGCTTGTCACGCTGATGACTCTCCTTCTGAGCAACGTGAGTCTGATACTGTCCCTTGGCCTGCATGCAGAACAATGTCTTCATCCTGTGTTTGAGCTTCTTGGACCAAGATGGCTCAGTAGACGGTGGCTCATATATCTCTTAACTGTCCTCCTCCTCCTCTTCGATCTCATCCTAATCAACATCCATGTGAGCAGCAACAGGCCTAGTCCAAGTGGTGGTGTTAGCCCACTTGTCCTTCTGACGTAGCTGAATGGGCTCGTGAGGGATCCAATTGGGAGCATCAAGGCCCCCACCCGCAAAGGTCTTCTCCCATGTTGTTCGAATCAAGAGGAACAAGTAGGGTCCATAAATGGGGACCTTACGATGGAACACAGCAGTCCGAAGCTCACTCCACATAATGTGAGAAACATCAAGTGGGTCAAGAATTTGAAGGCACCCTTTCTCACAGAGGAGCAACATATCCACTAGATAAGAATGCACCTTGTCCTTGTCTCCCATGCGAGAAAAGAGAGTGTTGCAAAAGATCCAGTGCATGTCATCGAGGAATGGATTAGGCACAAAAGTTTTCTCACCAGAGGGTAAAGACTTCTCAACATAGTAGGGTATAAGCTTCTCCTTGTGTTCAGGATGCGGGTTGGTGTGCGGGCACAAACCAACGGGCTCATCAAGCCCCTCATCACGAACGTGCAGTAGATCAATGAACTCCTTCCAGTCAGCAGTCATCCTCTCTCCATTGATCATCCAAGTCATGGTCCACTTCACATCCGAGTGGAAGTGTACGGAAGCAAAGAACTGAGCCACAATCTCGGGATCATAGTCAAGATGGAATGAGAAGATATTCTCGATAGCAAACTGCTCCACCATATTCAGAGGCTCACCAAAATATGCCTGGTCCTTCCTCAGATGAGCCATGTCAATCCACAGGACAAAAACATAGATATTCTTCTTTCCCTTGATTACCTCAATGTGAATGAGATTTTGTTGCTTGGTCCAAAACAAGTCATTGCCCTTGGAATGTTCCCTAGGTTTGATATAGGGGTCGATCATCCGGCAAGACCGAAACTCTACTTGAGGCATATCTTCCCAGTTGTTAACTGGATCCTTGAACTTGGTTGCGGTTCTCTTTAAGCTATGATGCGGGGCACTAGACCTCACAGGTGTATCTTGATTTCGTAGATGCTTTGAACTTGTGTCACGAGAGGGATTCGAGCGCCTCGAAGCGGAACCGGATCCACCACCTATGACATACAACGCAAACACAAGAGAAGAACAAAAAGGAGTCATTGCAAAGACCAAGGCAAACAAGAAAACGATATAGAAGTGAGAATTGGCAGGACAAAACAGGGTTGTTTGAGATCGAGCGATAGTAGCGCGGGTCTTGCTGTAGTTAAATTTTACTACCGCACTGACCGCGGTAGTACCGCTATGGGCGGTAGTACCAGGGTAGACCACAGAAGAAATTTTTTACATCTGCCCAACAAGCGATAGTACCATACCAGGAGGTGCGGTAGTACCGCACGGGGCGGATTTCACAAGAACAACGGATCTGAAAATCAGGTCGGTACTACCATGGATCAAAGATACCATGTTGTATCCCACCAATTAGCAATTCTACCGCACACACACACTCTCCAACCATCACCTCATGCACATATTTGGCCAAAAATCACAAGACCAACTCATATTTCCCCCTAAACCTAGATTCAAAAATAGAGAGGCAAAGAGAGAAGAACTAGGGGAAATACCGCGGGTCCATGGCAAGAGGACGAGGTGGGGAACGATCCCACCGGTTGGAATGAGACGAGAGTGGTCGGAGATGGAGATCCCGCGAGGTCCTCCGGCGCCGTTTGTGGGGAGGAGAGAGAGACGTGAGGGGAAGAGATGAATGGGTATGGGGGAGTTTGAACTCCCCCTACCTGCTATTAACCCCCACGTGAAACTAATGGCACGGTAGTACCGCGGGTCATTGCGGTAGTACCGCTCCTTGAGCGGAAGTAATTTTTTTACTTCCGCGCTGGACGCGGTAGTACCGTGCCGGGGCCGCTACTGTGCGAGCACAGGAGCAACCCAACTCCAGCGGTAGTACCGTGGCGTACCACGGTAGTACCATGCTGCCCACAAAATGCAGGTTTTGGAAGAAAAAGCCTTTGCGCACAAATTCAAAGGAAATAGGAAAGACAAGAAGGTATGAAGATACGTCAATAGGCTTCATGCAATAAGGACACATACAAAAAAGCACAAAAAGAAGCGAATCAAAACAAGAGCATGGTCCAAAAGATTAGAGAGGAGAAACGAGGACCAAACATCGGACCACTACCTCTCATGAAGAGAGGGCGATGACCGGAGCCACCTATGTTTGAGTCAATTGGTATGGCACCGCGAAGAAATATCCTTGGGCCCATGACCAAGACTCGTCTTTGAAGCATAGTAACCATCAGAAAAATGCCATATGTGAAAGACTTTGATTAGTTTATGCATAATAAGGGGAGGGATAATTCATTGAAAGAACTAGACTCCCCCTAAATCCATGCCTACACCTAGACAAGACATAATGATGAGTGTGGTGGGGTGTGCACTAAGTCAAACCACATTGCTCGAATCAATGATATTTAGCTCATGCCTTAATTCACGAAATCTTGCTTCATCCAATGGCTTCGTAAAAATATCTGCAAGTTTCTCATTAGTGTTGAGATGGATAAGACTGATATCTCCTCGCTTGACGTGTTCCTGGAGGAAGTGATGACGAATATCAATGTGCTTCGTCTTGGAATGTTGAACAAGGTTGTTGGAGATCATAATGGCACTTTCATTATCACAGTAAAGAGGCACTTTGTCACAATTGACACCATAATCCTTTAAAGTTTGCTCATCCAAAGAATATGTGCACAACAACTGGCAGCAGCTACATACTCGGCCTCGGTGGATGAGAGAGAAACACAGTTTTGTTTCTTTGAAGACCAACTTATCAAAGACCGACCAAGAAATTGGCAGCCTCCGGAAGTGGACTTCCTATCCACATGGTCTCCCGCCCAATCCTAATCAGTATATCCAATGAGATCAAACGAAGTACCCTTGGGATACCATAAGCCAAAGTTTGGGGTATGAGCCAAATATCAAAAGATTCGCTTGACAGCCACATGGTGACTCTCCTTAGGTGCGGATTGAAATCGTGCACAAATTCCCACACTTACATGATATCCGGTCTAGATGCATAAAGGTAAAGCAAGGATCCAATAATGGAGCGATATACCTTTTGATCCACAACTTTACCATTGGGATCACTATTAAGATGGCATTTGAGTGGCATAGGAGTGTTGTCCTTGGGAGGATTGAGCTCATCCATCTTGAACCTCTTGAGCATGTCTTGAGTGTATTTAGCTTGATTGATGAAGGTACCTTGACTTCATTGCTTTACTTCGAAACCAAGGAAGAACTTCAACTCTCCCATCATAGACATCTCAAACTTATTTGTCATCAGAGTGGCAAATTCTTCACTGAAAGCTTTGTTAGGAGAACCAAAAATAATATCATCAACATATAGTTGGCATATGAATAAGTTCCTGTTGACCCTCTTTGTGAAAAGAGTGGGATCAATTTTCCCAATTTCAAACCCACGGTCTTGCAACATCTTGGTAAGGTGCTCATACCACGCTTGTGGGGCTTGTTTAAGGCCATAGAGAGCCTTACCGAGAACGTATACATGATTGGGGAACTTGGGATCCTTGAACCCCGAGGGTTGCTTAACATATACCAACTCCTTAAGAGGACCATTAAGAAATGCACTTTTAACATCCATTTGATATAATTTAAAATTATGATGGGAATCATATGCAAGCAACATGTTAATAGATTCAAGGCGAGCAACAGGAGCAAAGGTTTCACCGTAGTCGATACCCTCGACTTGGGAGTAGCCTTGTGCCACCAATCTTTCTTTGTTGCGAATGATAACACCGTTCGCATCTTGCTTGTTTTTTAAGATCCATTTAGTTAATAACATTGTGGTTCTCCTTAGCTCTTGGCACCAATCGTCACACTTGGTTGCACTTGAAGTTGATGAGTTCATCGTGCATGGCTTCAACCCACTCCATGTCCTCAAGCGCATCTTGTACCTTGAGGGGATCAATGCAAGAAACAAACGTGTGATGTTCACAAAAGTTTGTTAATTGTCTACAAGTGGTTACCCCTATTTTCAAGCTGCCATGGAAGTTTTCCATCAAATGTTATTTATGTTCAATCTTGGCAGCAGTTTTGGTGGCTCGTCTCTCTAAGATTTCCTTCATGGAAAGTTGAGGGACAACATTCTGAGGAGCATCTTCTTGATGATCTTGAGTGCCTTTGTGAGCTTGCTCTTGATCTTGAAGAAGATCTTGAGCTTGAGCTTGCTCGGGAACGTGGACTTGATCTTGGGCATCACTTGGTGAGACACCATCATCAGTAGATTGATCTTGCCCTTGATCTTGTCCATGTGGTAGAGGACCTTCATTTTGTTCTTAGGAAGCGTGTGGGTCTTGTGTCGGTGATGGTTCCACTTGAGTGGAACATTGTCCTTCTCCTTCAGCCACAAGGGGTTCCTCGATGGGTAGGAAGTGTCCCACACCCATTCTTATTATGGCTTGGGGAGGAATTTCATCAGCTACATCACAAAGACCACTTTGCTCCACTTGGGAGCTATTATTTTCATCAAACTCTACATTACACGTCTCCTCAATGAGTCTGTTGGACTTATTGAGGACACGGTAAGCGCAAGAGTTTGTAGCATAACCAACAAATATGCCCTCTTGAGCTCTAGGTTCGAATTTAGACAACCGAACACCCTTTTTGAGAATGAAACATTTACACCTGAACACCTTGAAGTACTTGAGATTGGGCTTGTTACTGGTAAGAATTTCATAAGGAGTCTTGTTCAAGCCTTTTCGGATATAGAGCCGGTTGGATGCATGGCAAGCTGTGTTGATGGCTTCGGCCTAGAAATTGTATGGAGATTTGAATTCCGCCATCATGGTTCTTGTCGTGTCCATCAACGTTCGATTCTTTCTCACATCAACACCATTTTGTTGAGGGGTATAAGGTGCGGAGTATTGATGCTTGATCCCCTCATCACTAAGGAACTCATTCAAGGTGTAGTTCTTGAACTCGGTGCCATTGTCACTTCTTATCATCAGAATCTTTGCCTCATGTTGTCGTTGAACTTCATTTTCAAAGTCGATGACGGTCTGTTGAGTTTCACTCTTCCTCTTGAAGAAATATACCCAAGTGTATCTTGAGTAGTCATCCATGATCACCAAACAATACTTTCTTCCCCCAAGGCTATCAAAAGATGGAGGACCAAAGAGATCCATGTGGAGGAGCTCCAAGGGCCTCTTCGTGTAAATGGTAGTTGTGGGGCGGTGAGCAGTCTCATGTAGCTTTCCTTCAATACAAGCATGATCTTTGGCAAAACTCACATTTGTTAGTCCAAGGACATGATCCCCTTTGAGGAGACTTTGCAAAGATCTCATATTGACATGGGCTAGTCGGAGATGCCAGAGCCATCTCATGTCAACTTTATCCATTAGGCAAGTTGTAGTCTTAGTGGGTCGCTCCGAGAAGTTAACCACATAGAGACCGTTCTCGACATGCCCAACAAAAGCTACTTTAAGAGTCTTGCTCCACAAAAGGGCCACAGAGTCAATACCAAAGAAGGTACTAAAACCCATGAGTGCGAGTTGATGAACAGAAAGTAAATTGTATGCGAGGGTCTCAACAAGCATAACATTCTCTTTGGAGAGTTCCGGAGAGATTATCACCTTGCCAAGACCCAATAACTTTGAAATTGCATCATCACCAAATGAGACTTGGGTGACCACGGATGGGTCAGGATGAACGTCCACCACCAAGTCCTTGCTTCCGGTCATATGATTTGTCGCTCCGCTATCGAGCAACCAAGACACTCCTCCGGAAGAAAACCCCTACAAGAGATCAATTTTGGTTTTAGGTACCCATTATTTAATGGGTCCATTCATGTTAGCAACAAGGGTCTTAGGAACCCAAATACACCATTCAATGTACTCATAATAAGAACCAACATATTTGGCATAAACATGCCCATCACTAGCACGGCATAAAACATAAGAGGGGTTGAAGTCGTCGGTCTTCTTGGGGTGGGTGGTCTTGCCCTTCTTGGCATTACCAACCACACCTTTGTCTTTCTTCTTCTCACGAGGACCATCTCCTGCCCTTACAAAAGTTTCCTTGAGTGGTGGAACTTCCTTGGTTTTCACCTTCTTCTTGTTGTTCTTTTTGGGTACAAACCCAACCCCTTCTTTTGTAACAACTTCCTTTTGATTACTCAAAAGGTCATTGAGAGTCTTCTCACCTTGGATACACATCACCAAACCCTTTTCAAGTTGCTCTTTTTAGCATTTTCCTCCACAAGATGTGCATGCTCACAACACAGGTTAGTAGCAGAAGCATTATCAATTAGAACAAAAGGAGGACACGTGGCAATTTCATTAGTGACTTTTACTTGGAGTTGATTATGCGACTCCTTGAGAGAGGCATGAGCACACTTCAATGCCTTGTGAGCATTGTCAAGTGTGTCAAGCTCAACCTTGAGTTGATCATGGCCATCCCCAAGTGCAACCTTTTCAGACTTGAGCACTTAAGAACAATAGCATGATCATAATCTTTACGTAATTTAGCAAGGTCATCATTTAGTGACTCCTCAAGAGTCATACAAAGACCTCGCTCTTCCTTAAGATAAATAGATAGATCTGCTATCTCGTTGGCATAATCACGACTATGGCCTCTCAACTCCTCAAGATATTCTTCTTGAGTATCAATAGTGTCATTGGCCTCACCAAGTTGTTCCAAGAGAGCAACGAAGTGCTTCTTGTATTCTCCCTCGAGTTTACACAAGAACTTGTCAAACTCATTTTTACCCTCTTTTGCCTCCTCATGTTCATCCACACAATCTAACAAAGACGGAGCGGAAGAAATAGAAGTCTTAATGTTTCAGGTTTTGGCATTGGAGGTTACCTTAGTGATACCTTTTGCCATGAGGCACCTAGCGATGTGGTTCTCATTCGGGGCGTAGAAGAGTGACAACTTTGTTGGGGTAGAGGAAGCAATTGCCACAAATGCCATTTCCATTCCTTCACCGCATGTGTCTTCGTCATCAACATCATCATCCGAGGCATACTCTTCTTGAACCACCAATACTTTGTGAGCAGTTTTCTTGGTGAAGTTGGTCTTGTTGGGGAAGGACTTGGCCTTATCTTTGCGAATGAGCTTGCCACCATTGTCTTCCCTCTTCACATATGGGCAATCCACCACAAAGTGACTCACATTACCACAGTTGTAGCAGGTTCTCGTGCATTGCTTGCCCTTTGACCCGTTTGAGTTGTTCTTGGAGAAGTTGGGCTTTGTGTTTCTTTTGTTGCCCCAAAATTGCCTGGACGCAAGAGCCATATCCTCATGGTAAGCATACTTGGTGTCCTCGGGGCAACCCTCATCTTCTTCTTCTTCTTCCTCTTGACTGACCTTGGCCTTCAAAGCAAGGTTGGGGGATGATTTCTTTGACCATTGCACGCGAGCGAGAGCATTGTTAGCTGTCGTGTTCAAGATGTTCATTGCAATAAATTCATCCAACACATCACCAGAAGACAAGGTGTGAGAGTCCAGTCTTTGACGGATGATAGCGGACATGGCCTTGTTGTAGGGCATGATGCCCTTCAGAAACATACGCTTGATCCAAGTATCATCCATATCCTTGCTGCCATGATCTTTGAGGGTAGCGGCGAGAGCGGACACCCTTCTATAGATCTCACACGGTTCCTCATCCTCTACCATTACAAACTCATCTAACTAATCAAGGACAAATTCATAGTTTGACCATTGAATGCTTGAGCTGCCCTTGTACATGGAGACAATGTGTTCCCAAAACTCTTTAGCAACAGTGAAGGGACGCATGTGAGGTAGGTCTTCGGTAGGAACAGCAGCTTGGAGTATGAACAAGGCGGAAGAATTTAGCTGTTTATCCGCTTGTTCTCTTGGAGTAAGGTTGTGTGGATCACGAGGATAGTATCCTTCTTCAATGACTCTCATGAGATGAATTGAGTTGTGATCCAAATGAGACTTGATACTGAAAACCCAGTTAGCAAAATCATTCTTAACAAGTTTAGGAGGAGGACCGTGATTAACTATATGAGGTGGATGCATCGGTCCTCCATAGACCACGGGAGGGGGAACTGAGGCAAAGTTCCCCGACCCATTAATTCCTTGAGAACGATTATCCTTATCAGCACTAGCCCCCTCCTTACCGTAGTTGACATCCGATGTCGAGTTAGTGGGATTAACCACTTGCACCGCATGGGTGGAAAGTTTAAGAATATCAAGGAATTCTTTGAACATGGATTTGACCTCAGTCGTCATGGAAGATTTGAGAGAGGACATGGCCTCATTCAAATCCTCGCGAGAGACCGTGTTCACTCCCACGGCCTCGGGAAGTTCCCCCACACGCTCCACTTTGCCAGCCATACTCTTCGGGGGGTGAAACCCTTAATAAAGAAACCTGGCTTTGATACCAATTGAAAGGATCGATATGGTTGACTAGAGGGGGTGAATAGGCAACTAACACTTTTTAACTTTTCTTTAACAATTTAGGCTTAGCAACAAATAGGTTGGCTAGATGTGCAACTAGGTGAGCAACCTATATGATGCTAATCACAACAAGAACACAAGCAAGAAAGGGATACAACACAATAATAGCTTGCAAGAAGTAAGGGTAAGAGATAACCAAAAGTGGAGCCGGTGGAGACGAGGATGTGTTACCGGAGTTCCTTCCCTTGTGAGGAAGTACGTCTTCGTTAGAGCGGTGTGGAGGCACAATGCTCCCCAAGAAGCCACTAGGGCCACCGTATTCTCCTCACGCCCTCACACAATGCGAGATGTCGTGATTCCACCATTGGTGCCCTTGAAGGTAGCGACGGAACCTTTACAAACAAGGTTGGGGCTATCTCCACAACTTAATTGGAGGATCCCAACAACACCGCAAAGCTTCACCACAATGGAATGTGGCTCCGAGGAGACCTCAACCGTCTAGGGTGCTCAAACACCCAAGAGTAACAAGATCCACAAGGGATTAGTGGGGGGAATCAAATTTCTCTTGGTGGAAGTGTAGATCGGGGCCTTCTCAACCAATCCCTAGAAAATCAACAAGTTTGACTGGCTAGGGAGAGAGATCGGGCTAAAATGGAGCTTTGAGCAACAATGGAGCTTGGGGAGGGAAGAGGTGGCCTTCTTGGGGAAGAAGACCCCCTTTATATAGTGGGGGAAGGATCCAACCGTTATCCCCACACTCAGCACGCGCATTGCGGTACTACCGCATAAGAGCTACGGTACTACCGCTTGCACAGTAGTGACCAGACGCAAGCCGATTGCACAAGGCAACGAGCGGTAGAACCACCGGAGCGGTACTATCGCGAGCCCATACAATACTACCACATGGTCGGTAACGACTGACAGAGGAGATGCACGGAAGTAAAAAGCTACTTCCGTGCCTACCTCCGCTGAGGGCGGAGTTGTGCAAAAGTCCGACACGGTAGTACCGGAAATACATCACGGTACTACCGCACGATGGCGGATGTAACCTGCGGTACTACTTCTCCCTTGAGCGGTACTACCGCTAGCCACTGAAAACTAGCACCATGCAGCCTTCACTTTGCACACACAAGGAAAACGGACCGAAGCTCCATTGAAGCGAAGGAAAGGTGGTGCAATAGAATAGATGTGTATGTGTTGATACCACCCAAACCTTTTCGAAGCGAACCCCCTCTTAATAGTACGGCTTCCCTACGACTCAAATGCACGGAAAGTAAACTTAGAGAACAACCGTCTTCGATAAACTCCGAGGGGCACCGAATTATCTTGTGCCTAGACATGAGATATCTAAAATGCTCAATGCCCACGATTAGTCCGCATAAGCATTGTCATCAATCACCAAAACCACTTAGGGAGAAATATGCCCTTACAGCTTCTACAACTATTGATAACGCATTTCAATAAAGCAAATCAATTACATGACATTTAATAATCACGCATGTCATATAAAAAATCAGATACAACCCTATGGCTCCTGCAGTTGCCGTTCTCATCGACATGCAAGTTGTGATAACTATTACAAAACATGATCACTTCATACATCAACATATATCAAATCACGTCTTGTCCATATCACATCACAACATGCCCTGCAAAAACAAGTCAGACGTCCTCTAGTTTGTTGTTGCAAGTTTCATGTGGCTACTATGGGCAACTAGAAAGAACCATTCTTACCTATCCAAAGCCACAATGGTGATAATCAAGTTGCCTTTTAACCATCTATAAGGATCGCCTTTGTCAAATCTGATTCAACTAAAGTGGGAGAGTCAAACACCCGCCAACCACCTTATGCAAAGCAAGTTGCATGTCAGTCGGTGGAACCAGTCTCTTGTGCGAGGAAAAGTAAAGTTGGTCCAGGCCGCTTCATCACACAATACCGCCGAATCAAAATAAGACAAAGGAGGTAAGTAATCTAAACATCAACGCCTACATTTTTTTGTTCTACTCGTACATATCACCTACGCATAGACCTAGCTCATCATGCCACTGTTGGGAATGAAGCATGGAAAACAAAAAAAATCTATGAACACCCAAGATCTATCTATGGAGATGCATAGCAATGAGAGGGGGAGTGAACTGCATACCCTTTTAGACCTTTAAGCAGAAGTGTTTATAACGTGGTTGATGTAGCTGTACTCTTCAGGATCCAAACGTGTTCCAATCCGATCTAGCGCCGAACGAACCAAACCTTCGCGTTCAACACACTTGTGGCTTGATGACATCTCTGCCTCCTCGATCCAACGAGCAAGGGCAGAGTAGTAGATGGGATCTCCGGCACCATGACGGCGTGGTGGCAGTGGTGGTGGTGCTATCCCGGCAGGGCTTCTTCAAGCGTTGCAGGAGATGCAATCGGAGGAGAAAACGGGATGGGAAGAGAGGGAGGATTCCGCCAAGACTTAGGGTGCGGCTGCCTTCCCTCTCCCCCACTATATAGGGGTAATAGGGAAGGGGTGATGGCCCTATCCCTCCTTCAAGGGAGGGGTGGCGGCCAAGGGGAGGCTTGCCCCCCAAGGCAAGGGGTGCCCCCCTTAGGGTTTCCCCCCTCAACCCTAGGCGCATGGGCCTTGGGAGGGAGTGGTGCCACAGCCCACCAGGGGTTGGTGAGCCCCTCCTCCACCCATGTGCCCCCTGGGGCACATGGGACCCTCCAAGTGGACCCCCGGAGACTGTTCGACACTCCACGTACATTGTCGGAAAAAACTGGAACCTTTCCGGAACCCGAATAGTACCTTCACATATATAAATCTTTACCTCCGGACCATTCTAAAGCTCCTCGTCATGTCCGAGATCTCATCCCGCACTCTGAACAACATTCGGTCGCCAACATACACATCCCAATACTACTCTAGCGTCATCGACCGTTAGGTGTGAGGACCCAACAGGTCCGAGGATCATGTAGACATGACCGAGCACCTCTCCAGCCAATAACAAATAGCGGGACCTCGATGCCCATAGTGGTTCCTACATATTCAACGAAGATCTTTATCGATTGAACTACAATGTCAAGGATTCAGTCAATCTCATATGCGGTTCTCTTTGTCCATCGATATGTTACTTCCCGATATTTGATCGTTGGTATCTCCATACCTAGTTCAATCTCGTTACCAGCAAGTCTATTTACTTGTTTTGTAATACAATATCCCATGACTAACGCATTAGCCACATTGCTTGCAAGCTTGTGATGTTGTATTACCGAGAGGGCCTAGTGATACCTCTCCGTCAAACAGAGTGACAAATCTCGGTCTCGATCCATGCCAACCCAAGAGATACCTTCGGAGATACATGTAGCACCTTTATGATCACCCAATTATGAAGTGACGTTTTATAGCACACAAGGTATTCCTCCGGTATCAGGTGTTGGAAATATGCCCTAGAGGCAATAATAAATTAGTTATTATCATATTTCCTTGTTCATGATAATCGTTTATTATCCATGCTAGAATTGTATTGATCGGAAACTCAGATATGTGTGGATACATAGACAACACCATGTCCCTAGTATGCCTCTGATGGACTAGCTCGTTGATGAAAGATGGTTAAGGTTTCCTAGGCATGGGCATGAGATATCATTTGATAACGGAATCAAATCATTAGGAGAATGATGTGATGGACAAGACCCAAACTATAAATGTAGCATATGATCGTGTCAGTTTATTGCTACAGTTTTCTGCATGTCAGGTATCTGTTCCTATGACCATGAGATCATGCAACTTACTGACACCGGAGGAGTACCTTGTGTGTATCAAACATCGCAATGTAACCGGGTGACTATAAAGGTGCTCTACAGGTATCTCTGAGGGTGTCTGTTGGGTTGGCATGGATGAAGACTGGGATTTGTTACTCCGTGTGACGGAGAGGTATCTCAAGGCCCACTCGGTAATACAACATCACTATAAGCCTTGCAAGCAATGTGACTAAAGAGTTAGCCACGGGATCTTGTATGACGGAACGAGTAAAGAGACTTGCCGGTAACGAGATTGAACTAGGTATGGAGATACCGACGATCGAATCTCGGGCAAGTAACATACCAAAGAACAAAGGGAACATCATACGAGATTAACTGGATCCTTGACATAAAGGTTCAACCAATAAAGATATTCATAGAATATGTAGGAACCAATATGGGAATCCAGGTCCTGCTATTGGTTATTGACCATAGAGGTGTCTCGGTCAAGTCTACATAGTTCTCGAACCCGCAGGGTCTGCACACTTAAGGTTCGGTGATGTTTCGGTAGTACAAAGTTATGTATGGTGGTGACCGAAGGTTGTTCAGAGTCCCGGATGAGATCCCGGATGTTAGGAGGAGCTCCAGAATGGTCCGGAGCTAAAGGTAGGAAGTCATGTTTTGGTCGCTGGAAAAGTTTCGGGCTCATCGGTAGTGTATCGAGAGTGGCGGGAGGGTACCGGGGGACCATCGGGAGGGGTGTCACGCCCCGAGGGGCCCCATGGGCTGTGGGAGGAGACAAACCAGCCCTTAGTGGCACTAGTAGAATGTCGATTAGTAGTCCCGGTCGGGATGTGCCTTTAGTACCGGTTCCCCAACTGGTACTAAAGGGTCGGGACTAAAGGTCCAAACCTTTAGTACCGGTTGGACGAGGGACCGGTACTAAAGGCCCACCACGTGGCTGCCTGCGTGGGCTGGTGGTGGAGGACCTTTTGTACCGGTTGGTGATACTAACTGATACTAAGTGTTCTATTTTTTTGCGCTTTTAATTAGGTTTTTGTTTTCCTCTCTATTTATTGTGTTTTCCATTCATTTCAAATTTATTTTACGGTGCTACATACCGTAAACATTAATTACACAAGTTGATGCATATATATATAATATATACATATATATGTACATATATATATATATATGTAATATAATATATAATATATAATATCTCATACACAGTGTATATACAAATGGAATTACATATCCATATATATATATTCTGGACTTATAACTTAAGGCCCAAAACCTGGCCGGGACTAGATGAAATCTCAGTTTTCTACTACTGATTTGCTGGCATTATTGAGGCGGCGGTAAGTAATAGTGCTCTCCGTTTACATCAATGACACGTTGAATAAGAAATGCCGCAAATTCCTCTTGAAGTGCTACAAAGTGTTTCTCAGGTGAGAGCTTCGACATCATCTGCCAAACCTGGAGTTGTCTTTCACGTGCTCCTCTGCGACATATACGGCCTTCGGTCTGGATGCGAATGTTCTCGTAGAGGAAGTATCCACATAAAATTGTCCCCTGTGGCTGCTTCGCGCACTTTGCAAAAGAATAGAATTCAATAAGATAATTAACAATCAAGCATGATAATGGTATTGAAACTAGAATTAAAGAGATGCGCAGACCTAGTAGTACTACTTAATTACCTGCATCTTTTTCCACTTCAGCTTCGTTTTCCGTTGACGACCGTGATGGGTTTTTTCTATCATCTTTTTCCAAACACTACGCGGCAAAGAAAAAGAACGAAAGAGTTATTATAATTACTTTTGATATCAGGAAATAATGAAAGAAAGCGAGGTCGATAAAGATTGAAATTACTGTTCTATCATAAAAAACAAGTCCACGTATGATGTTTCTAGTGTATCTAGTGAGTCGTACACTTGAACAAGTCCATCCGCGAGGATAATATTTAGGAGGATATAGCGGTCTCTGCGTAGAAGTTTATGTAATTAAGCAGGCATGCATATAACTCATCAACTATACTTGACAGCGAGCTAGTAAGCAAAAATAGAATGAGTAGTATACAAGAGAGTAAACACTCACCCCATGTTGTAAGGAAATATTATAGTAGATTTGGTATTCATTAGTGCCTCTAGAAAATTTTCCAAGAGATCTGTGTCCTTGGCATAATGTTTTACCACATGACCATTAATGGTACTTGGGTCGATGAACCCAATGTCATCGATTCCCTCTTGTTTCAATCCCCACATCTTCAATCTGCATAATAGCATAGAAAAGAACATATATAGTGAGGATAATCCAATGAACGATATCTTAGCTAGAGACTTAAATTATTAAAGATATAAATCACTTACAGACAATAGCAACTGATGAGAGTTGTGTTGATAGAGTCCATGTGGTATAACTGGAAAAGTTCTGAGAATTCAAGACATATGTCACATCCATTGACGTAATGCTCTTTCCTTACTTTGACCATGAACGCCGTCTCCCCTCGCTTTGCTTCACGCAGGTAGCAATCATGCAACCATCGCATCGCAGTTGGTAGTTCCTTGTACTACTCGGGTGTGACAAGTGGTTTTCCGACGGCATATTGCATTGCGTACTCAGTTGCACCGTACCCACGGGTTTCCTCGGTGCCAAGGATTTGGCCAAGAGTGAGACCTGCAGCCTCTACTTCTTCGAGGTCGATTGGGTTGTCTTGCATGTCGACTGGTTGGATCAATTTCTTGCTTGGATTGGTACTCACCTTGAGCGGAGAGAACGATTGCTTGGATTGTTCTCCGAGCTGGGGAATTGTTTTCCCGCTAGTAGTACCACCTGTCGTTGATGTCCTACTTCACGACTTCTTCCTTGGGTTGGGCCGACTTCTCTGCTCACTTGCCTTCTGAATCTGTTGCTCATAGTCTATCGGCATACGCTCGACATATGTCGGGGGTCGATCAATAAAGTGTTCCATAAAGTGCTCTTGGACTTCCTTGGGTATTACCTCCTTTGGCGGCACGGTCTTCTTCGCAAAAAAGTCTTTCACTTGGCGATCGCTTTCAATTTTGTTTTCCTCTGGTGTCATGTCGTAAGGCAGCTTCCTTTTGGTCGGAGGCTCGGGTTTCTTCTTTGCTTTATTCCGAAGAGGACTGCTGTTGGCCTTCCTCTTTTGGGAGCCCTGCTGGCGGGACCGCTACCGGGGTGGAGTCGGCTCACGTGGCGGATATCGATATCGACGATATGGACACGCGTCGTGCTCCATCCTGAGGTTGGGAGGACTGCTGGCGAGGTGGGGAGGACTGCTGGCAAGGTGGGACGCCTCTCGAGGTGGGGAGGACTGCTGGGGAGGTAGGGAGGACTGCTGGTGAGGTGGGGAGGACTGCTGGCGAGGTGGGGAGGACTGCTGGTGCTGCGATGCCTCTGGCTAGGATCCCTCGTGCTGGACATCGATACTCGGAGGAGCCGGTGGCCTTAGCGTCGACTGTGGAAAGACGATGCAGTCCTTACTCCATAGAATGAGACCACGGCCGGCTTCTGCCAACGTGGACTCCCCCTCACCTCCAGGGATGTCAAGCAATAGTTCATCATATCCTGGCTCTATTGCGTCCACCGCAACATGAGCATACCCAGCTGGAACCGGATTGCAATGCTAGAGAACATCAGGTGTATTTGGTAAAGCATAGTCCGTCGCGACCCGCACGGGTATGTTCTTCATTTTCTGGATTAGCTCACAAGATGTCTTCTCGGTGATATCATCCACGAGGGTGTGACCCAGTGGTGCCCCCGTGGAACCCACGCTGCTTTTCGGCAGTGTAGATGGGACGGGTTCCCCTGCCTCCTGCTGCGGAGTTTCCCTTTACTGGGTCAATATCTGTATCTGTAGCTGTTGTTGCTCATACTTCTGTTCCAACTTTGAAAGTCGGTCTGCTTCCACCTTCTTTTTTCTCGAACGGCTTTTACAACTGTCCTTCCATCCCGCAAACCCCTCGTACCACGGAACAACACCCACGCCTCGTGTTCGTCCTCCGTGTTCGGGATTCCCGAGGACGCGTGTAAGCTCGTCGTTCTCTCTATCGGGGTGAAACCGTCCTTCTTGGGCAGCTTTTATTGCATCAATCAACTCATCGGATGCATGCTTTAGACTAGCCAGTGCAATAATCTTCCCTCTAGCTGGGTCCAACTTTCCCCCATGCGCAAAAAACCAATTCCTGCACCTCTGGGGCCAGTGGAAGGTTACTGGAGTGATCCCTTCAGCATGCATCTTATTCTCTAATGCATCCCACTTAGGAATGGCTGACTTGTATCCACCTATCCCTAGTTTATGGTGATACTTTTTTCTCCGCATTTATCTTATTCTTCACCGACTTCTCCATAGCAGCTTCTGATGTCTTGTACTCGATAAATGCGTCCCAGTGATTCCTTACCTTCTCGTATATTCCTATGAATTCGGGCGCCTTCTGGCCTCTAGCGTTGTACTCGGTCCATAATATTTTCTTCCAAGTCTGGAACGCGCCGGCCATCTTATGGAGAGCAAACTCCTTGACTTTGTCCCTTTGGCGCTCCGAGAGAGAATCTGGTAGGATGAAATGCTCCATGAGATCTCGCCAAAGGGTATCTTTAATTCTTGTATCGACATAATTAACTCCTGGTTTTGGGTTGTTTGGTTGAATCCATTCATGCATTGTGATCGGGACTCCATCCCTAACAACAACTCCGCATTGACGCACAAATGTCTTGGCATTGGCTTCAGGGTGAGTCGGTGCGCCATCATGTTTGAAAGCATCAAGATTGAGCTTTACGTTGTCGTCCAATATTTTGGCACCGCCTCGTACCATTCTACTAGATTGGCTCGATCCGAAGGGCTGATAATTAAAATAAAAAAGATTTGTTAATATATATATACAAATCAATTAATACACATGTAATGATCACCAGAGGCTAATAAGTGTATATACCTCGCCGGACATTGTTAGTTGTTCCGGATTTTGGAACATAAGTTGTTCTTCCTCGGCCTCACATCCATCACCGTAATCCTTCAGATATTGCGAGCCGTCATCATCATGTGATTCACCCAGAAGGTCCGCTGGGTTTTCGGAGGAGCGTATCATGTCGAAGATGTCCTCTTCATGAGCTCTACCGGTATTGTCCATAGCTTAATAACTAATCCATAATAATATAGACAAAACAAATTAGTATTCAAATTAGCATGCATTCAAGAAGCAAAATAACTGATAGTTAATCAATAATGCATCATCGAATACATATATAGTAGTTCTTAGAAAAGATCTCATCTCATAATCTCGGATAATTGTTAATACATCGGCTAATCCATCGATCTAGCTAATACATCATAATAATACATATATAGTAGCTAATATATCGATCTAGCTAGAACCCTAGCGCCCGACGGATATCGGGGCGGGCGGTGGACACCCAAAGAGAAGGAACCATCACAGGAACATAGCTGCAGTGAGATCCCTGAAGAATCTGCCAGGTATTGTCGGACCTGGCCTCCAAAGCTGCCATGTAGCGACGCGCGTGCTCGTTCTCCTTGATGACATGGTACTGTACCACCTCCGCCGGGGACTCAAGCCTCTGAAAACTCCATGGCCCATGCGGCCGCCACCACAGAACCTCCACATCGACGACGGGCTGGCTCCTCACCAAGCTACGGCGCCCGGAAGGCAGCACCTCCCAGTACCAGCCCGGCGGAGCCCAATCCCTCACAGGGCCCCTCGGCTCAAGCAAGTAACCTCCTCCGGCGACTCGACGACGAGGATGCGGGATCGGCATCGTCGACATCGAGAAGAAACACTTAATTATGAAAACAAATTAAATAAAACTTAGCAAAATTAACACTTAGCATCTAACAAATTAAATAACACTTAGCATCTAACAAAATTAACACATACCCTAATAACTTAAGGACGACCTACCTACCTAACTAACTAAACTAAACCTAAACTAAATTAAACCTAAACTAAACTAAACCTAAACTAACTAACCAATTAACTAACCTAATAATTAACCTAAGAAACTAAATTAAACTAACTTAAACCTAAACTAACTTAATTAAACCTAACCTAACTAAATTAAACCTAAACCTAAACTAACTAAATTAACAGAAAAGCAGGAATAATGGAGGGGGTGATCGGGTACTTACCGGAGCCGGAGTTGGGTGGGGGCGCTGCCGGGGCAGTGGCGGCGGGGTGGCGCGCGGCGTCGGGGCGGCGCGCGGCATTGGGGCGGCGGGGTCAGGGCGGCGGGCGGCGTTGGGGCGGCGCGCGGCATCGGGGCGGCGGGCGGCGGCGATAGCTATTTCTGGCAGCCTGGCGGCGCGCGAATGAGCTTCTCCCGGTGCGTGGCTTGCACCAGGACGAGGCCTCCACTATTTATATGTGGAGGACCTTTAGTACTGGTGCGTGGCTCGCACCGGTACTAAAGGTCCTCCCAAAACACGCGTGGGGTGGTGGACCTTTAGTACCGGTGCGTGGCTCGTACCGGTACTAAAGGGTTTTTAATTCATTATTATTATTATTTTCAGAAAAAACCCTAAACTTTAAAAAATCATAGAAAAAAACTATGACTCCAATGGAAATAAATAATATATGAAAAAATATCAGAAAAATATAAAGATTCTGTTTATGGCGTTTCCATGCATGTTTGAACAACTTAAAATGTTGTATAAGACAATTTGATTAAATGGCATTTGAAATGTCATATCTCGAGTTTGAAAAGCAGTACAAATGAACTCTGAAAAGGTTGTAACTTGGCATGACATCATAATTTCACCCACATAGCAACTTCTAAAGAGTTGAGAGGGTTACGGCAAAAACTGGATGCACTTGGTGTACAAATTGGACAATCTCTTTTGAAGTATGAGGGTTTCGGTCGAAAACTCATCTATTACAAAGGGATTTCATTTTTAATAACTTATTTTAACTCCATACTTTTTGTGTGTTTAATATGCACCCTTCAAAGGCACATCATCAATTTTCAGCCCTTTATGACTTCATTTGATATTTTCATGCATTTAATGATTTATTTTGAGCTAAATGACCCTAAATTTGAAAAGCAGTACAAATGAACTCTGAAAAGGTTGTAACTTGGCATGACATCATAATTTTACCCACGTAGCAACTTATAAAGAGTTGAGAGGGTTACGGCAAAAACTGGATGCACTTGGTGTACAAATTGGACAATCTCTTTCGGAGTATGAGGGTTTCGGACAAAAACTCATCTATTACAAAGGGATTTCATTTTTAATAACTTACTTTAACTCCATACTTTTTGTGTGTTTAATATGCACCATAAAAGGCACATCATCAATTTTCAACCCTTTCTGACTTCATTTGATATTTTTCATGCATTTAATGATTTATTTTGAGCTAAATGACCCTAAATTTGAAAAGTAGTACAAATGAACTCTGAAAAGGTTGTAACTTGGCATGACATCATAATTTCACCCACATAGCAACTTCTAAAGAGTTGAGAGGGTTACGGCAAAAACTGGATGCACTTGGTGTACAAATTGGACAATCTCTTTCGAAGTATGAGGGTTTTGGACGAAAACTCGTCTATTACAAAGGGATTTCATTTTTAATAACTTATTTTAACTCCATACTTTTTGTGTGTTCAATATGCACCATTCAAAGCCACATCATCAATTTTCAACCCTTTCTGACTTCATTTGATATTTTTCATGCATTTAATGATTTATTTTGAGCTAAATGATCCTAAATTTGAAAAGCAGTACAAATGAACTCTGAAAAGGATGTAACTTGGCATGACATCATAATTTCACCCACATAGCAACTTCTAAAGAGTTTAGAGGGTTATGGCAAAAACTGGATGCACTTGGTGTACAAATTGGACAATCTCTTTCGAAGTATGAGGGTTTCAGACGAAAACTCATCTATTACAGAGGGATTTCATTTTTAATAACTTATTTTAAATCCATACTTTTTGTGTGTTCAATATGCACCATTCAAAGTCACATCATCAATTTTCAACCCTTTCTGACTTCATTTGATATTTTTCATGCATTTAATGATTCATTTTGAGCTAAATGACCCTAAATTTGAAAAGCAGTACAAATGAACTCTCAAAAGGTTGTAACTTGGCATGACATCATAATTTCACCCACATAGCAACTTCTAAAGAGTTGCGAGGGTTACGACAAAAACTGTTACAAAGATACCATGCTAGAAAATGCATGCATGTCCTTCACATAGAAAGTGATGACGGTGAAGCCGGTCACATCCTAGAGTGGGATCTCGCGGTGTAAGACTTTTTCTGCGTGTTTGTCCCTTGCTTATGATTGTGCCGTAACCATGGAGAATCTTCATCATTTAACAGGATGCTTGGGTCAGTCTTCACTCTGAAGGGAGGGATTTCATGAAACTTTTCATAATCTTCTGACATGTCTGTCTTGTCCTCCACTCCCACAATGTTTCTTTTCCTTGAAAGAACTATGTGGCGCTTTGGCTCATCGTCTGATGTATTCGCTTCCTTATCTTTTTTCTCCTCGGTTTGCTAGACATGTTCTTCACATACAAAACCCGAGCCACATCATTGGCTAGGACGAATGAGTCGTCTGTGTATCCAAGATTGTTGAGATCCACTGTTGTCATTCCGTACTGCGGGTCTACCTGTACCCCGCCTCTAGTATATTTGACCCATTTGCACCAAAACAAAGGGACCTTAAGATCAGTTCCATAGTCAAGTTCCCATATCTCCTCTATGTAACCATAATATGTGCCATAGTCAAGTTCCCATATCTCCTCTATGTAACCATAATATGTGTCTTGAAAGTTAGTTGCATCATAGCGGACACCACTGTTTTGGTTGGTGCTCTTTTTATCTTGGGCGGTTGTGTAAAATGTATTCCCATTTATCTCGTACCCTTTGAAAGTCGTTACAGTCGAACTTGGTGTCTTGGCCAACTAGTACAGTTCATCTGGAACATCATTGTCATTGATGAGCTTTGTTTGCAACCAACCGGCAAAAGTCTCCATATGTTTATGTTCAATCCAGGGGTCAGACTGCTTCGGGTTCTTGGACCGTACAATATCCTTGTGTTCCTCCATATATGGAGTCACCAAGGTGGAATTTTGTAGAACCGTGTAGTGTGCTTGAGTAAAAGAATGCCCGTCCATATTTATTGCTTCTTTCTTTCCTAATGTGCCTTTTCCACCCAGTCTCCCCTCATGCCGCGATTCAGGAACACCAATCGGCTTAATGTCAGGAACAAAGTCAACACAAAACTCAATAACCTCCTCTGTTCCATATCCCTTGGCGATGCTTCCTTCTGGCCTAGCACGGTTATGAAAATATTTCTTTAAGACTCCCATGAACCTCTCGAAGGGGAACATATTGTGTAGAAATACAGGACCCAGAATGTTAATCTCTTCGACTAGGTGAACTAGAACGTGCGTCGTAATATTGAAGAAGGATGGAGGGAACACCAACTCGAAACTGACAAGACATTGGACCAGGTCATTCTGTAACTTTGGTAGGATTTCTGGATCGATTACCTTCTGAGAAATTGCATTGAGGAATGCGCATAGCTTCACAATGGCTAATCGAACATTTTCCAGTAGAAGCCCCCTAAGTGCAACCGGAAGTAATTGCGTCATAATCACGTGGCATTCATGAGACTTTAGATTTTGAAATTTTTTCTCTGACATATTTATTATTCCCTTTATATTCGACGAGAAGCCATACGGGACCTTGATACTGAGCAGGCATTCAAAAAAGATTTCCTTCTCTTCTTTCATAAGAGCGTAGCTGGCAGGACCTTAATACTGCTTTGGAGGCATGTCGTCTTTTTCGTTAATTATTTGCTTGTCCTCCCGTGCCTCCGATGTATCTTTTGTCTTTCCATACACGCCCAAGAAGCCTAGAAGGTTCACACAAAGATTCTTCGTCACGTGCATCACGTCGATTGCATTGCGGACCTCTAGGGCTTTCCAATATTCAAGTTCCCAAAATATAGATTTCTTCTTCCACATGGGTGCGTGTCCATTGGCGTCATTCGGAACAGATTGTCTGCCAGGACCCTTTCCAAAGATTACCTATAAATCCTTGACCATATCAAATATATATTCACCAGTACGGAGGCCAGGCTTCTTCCGGTTATCTGGCTCACCTTTGAAATGGTTGCCTGCCTTTCTTAAGATATGCTTGATCGGTAGAAATCGACGATGTCCCAGGTACACATTCTTCTTACATTTTTCCAAATATATACTTTCAGTATCATCTAAATAGTGCGTGCATGCATTGTATCCCTTGTTTGTATGTCCTGAAAGGTTACTAAGAGCAGGCCAATCATTGATGGTTACAAACAACACCGCTCGTAGGTCAATTTCCTTCTGTGTGTGCGCATCCCACACACTTACACCTGGTTTTTTCCACAACTGTAGAAGTTCATCAACTAGTGGCCTTAGGTAGACATCAATGTCGTTGTCGGGTTGCTTAGGGCCTTGGATGAGCACTGGCATCATAATGAACTTCCGCTTCATGCACAACCAAGGAGGAAGGTTGTAGATACATAGAGTCACGGGCCAGGTGCTGTGACTGGAGCTCTGCTCCCCAAAAGGATTCATGCCGTCTGTACTAAGACCAAACCATAACTTCGTTGCATCTGTTGCAAAGTCCTCGAACTCCCTCTCAATTTTTCTCCACTGCGACCCATCAGCGGGTGCTCTCAACATCCCATCTTTCTTACGTTCTTCTTTGTGCCATCGCAACAACTTGGCATGCTCTTTGTTTTGGAACAAACGTTTCAACCGTGGTATTGTAGGAGCATACCACATCACCTTGGTAGGAACCCTCTTCCTGTGGCGTTCTCCCTCCACATCACCAGGGTCATCGCGGGGGATCTTATAGCGCAGTGCACCACATACCGGGCATGCATCCAAATTCTCGTACTCCTCACCATGGTAGAGGATGCAGTCATTAGGGAATGCATGTATCTTCTGCACCTCTAATCCTAGAGGGCAGACAACCTTCTTTGCTTCGTACGTACTTTCAGGCAATTCGTTATCCTTTGGAAGCATCTTCTTTATCATTATCAGCAATTCTTGAAATCCCTTGTCAGTTACACCATTCTTCGCCTTCCCTTGCAGCAATTCCAATGTGGTACCTAGCTTTTTCTGGTCATCTTCACAATTTGGATACAATAATTTCTTGTGATCCTCCAACATGTGTTTCAACTTCAACCTCTCCTTATCATTTTCGCAGTTTCTCTTTGCATCAGCAACGACCCGACCCAAATCATTAGCGGGCTCATCTGATGCCTCTTCTTCAGCTTCCCCCATTGATGCCTCTTCTTTAGCTTCCCCCATTGTTGTATCAGCGAAAGAATAGTTGTCATCATCCTCTTCTTCTTCATTGTCTTCCATTATAACCCCTCTTTCTCCATGCTTGGTCCAACAGCTATAGCCGGACATGAAATCGGACTTTAGCAGGTGGTAGTGAAGGGTTTTTGAGGTAGAGTAATTCCTATCATTCTTACAGTCACGACATGGACAACACATGAAACCATTCTTCTTGTTTGCCTCAGCCACACGAATAAAATCATGCAGGCCATTAAGAACCCTGGACTTAGTCGGTCATCGTACATCCATTGCCGGCTCATGTTCACTACACAACATCAAAGTGACCAAATTAATACAACTTCATCATCACATTACAACCAAAAGTAGAGCTAGCAGTGACCAAATGTTATTACTGCAAATAATAGATACTTATAGTTCATACATACATCTCATAAAACAACATACAACTATCTAAAAGATGTAAATGCAACAACAAATGCGATCATAATCGCAACTAAAGTAACAATTGAGCCAACAGCATAATGATACCAAGCCTCTTTATCAATGGCATATTTTCTAATCTTTCTAAGCTTCAAGCGCATTCCAACCATCTTGTTCTTGTGATCATCGACAATATCGGCAAAATGCAATTCCAATCCCATCTTCTCATCTTCAGTTCTTTTCAATTTTTCTTTCAAATGATCAATTTCTTTTTCAGCTTGTGTTAATTTCTCGAGCAGAATTGCATAGTCGGTTGGAATTTCTGGTTCAACTACTTCCTATAGATAAAAACATCTAAGTCAATTTGGTGGCATAATTAATTGTCATAGACATTAGATGATGTGTAAAATAGTTATAAAAGATAACGACATACCACATCTGAATCATAGACTGGACGAGGGCCGATGTGGGCGGATACCATAACCATGGCACTATAGAATAACTAACAATAATACAAGTAAGTAAATCGTGCACGCAGCTATCTAAATAATACAAATAATTTTTTTAAAGATTTTAAGAAGAACATAAGAGGCTCACCAAGGTGGCCGGTGCCGCGACGAGACGGTGCGGACGATCGACGGTGGTTAGGACGGCCGGGGATGGGAAGGCACCAAATAAACCACACCTACACATATGCAACCTAACAAGTTAATTTGAGCTCAAATTGCATATAAATCAAATAAACTCCAACATAATGATATCACTCCTCCAAAACCTAGCTAAAACCCACAAATCACATATCTTTGAGCATACCACAAGCTAATTAGCAATGAGAGATGAAGGAGCAAAGTTGCTAACCTTTATGAACACTTGGATAGATGGGGTGCCTTTAAATCTTGACAAATCCTTGGCAAAATGGAGGATGAGCTTCGAGCAAGAAGAAGAACAGGGGAGAAAATAGAGAAATGAGAGCCCCTTCGATCGGCTGCGGACGAAGCATATATGTAGGACGTCTTTAGTACCAGCTGGTGACACTAGCCAGTACTAAAGGTTGCCCTTTAGTACTAGTTGGTGTAACCAGCCGGTACTAAAGGTGCACGCGGGGCCCAAGTCTGATCAACAGCCTGCCACGCCCCCTTTAGTACCAGCTCGTGACACGAACCGGTACTAAAGATCGCTCACGAGCCGGTACTAAAAGTTGCCCTGCTCCTAGCTGTTGGAGCCGGCACGAACCGGGACTAATACCGTCTTTAGTACCGGCTCGTAACCAGACCGGGACTAATGCTTGGGATGAAAGGTTTGTTTTCTACTAGTGTGGGCTGGCCGAAGCCTCCACTAAAGCCCATGAGGTTTGAGAAGGAAAAAAATCCAAAGGTGGAGAGGTGGAAAGAGTTTCCAAGTGGAAAGGAGGAATCCTACTCCCAATAGGATTGGAGTAGGACTCCTCCACCTCCAATTTCAGCCAACTCTTGAGGGTTTGAGGCTGCCTCCTCCCCCCTCCCTCCTATATATACTAGAGGATTTAGAGGGGAAAGCTAACCCTGATAGCCACGTGCTGGCCTCTCCTCTAGATCGTAGTTTCTCCTCTAGATCAGTTTTTAGCGGTGCTTAGGCGAAGCCTTGCTGGAATAGATCCACCACCATCGCCGCAACGCCATCGCGCTGCCGGAGAACTCATCTACCTCTTCGCTCCCTCTTGCTGGATCAAGAAGGCAGAGATCGTCATCGAGCTGTATGTGTGCTGAACGCGGAGGTGCCGTTCGTTCGGTGCTAGATCGGAAGGACCGTAATCAAGATTGTGAGACGATTCGTGATTGGATCGCGGGACGGACCATGATGGGATCGCGAGAAGGATCGTGATTGGATCGCGAGATGGATCATGATGGGATCGTGGGACGCTCGGTGATTTGGATCGCGAAGACGTTCGACTACATCAACCGCGTTTTTTAACGCTTCCCGCTTAGCGATCTACAAGGGTATGTAGATTCACTTTCCCTCTCGTAGATGCTCATCACCCTAGATAGATCTTGCGTGTGTGTAGGAATTTTTTTGTTTCCCATGCAACGTTCCCCAACAGTGGTATCAGAGCTAGGTCTATGTGTAGATGAGATCTCGAGTAGAACACAAAGGAGTTTGTGGGCGTTGATGCTTAGATTGCTTCCTCCCTTGGTCGTGTTTTGGTTCAGCGGTATTGTGGGATGAAGCGGCCCGGACCAACCTTACTCGTACGCCTACGAGAGATCGGTTTCATCGACTAAAGTGTAACTTTGTTGCACAAAGATGGCTGGCGGGTGTCTGTTTCTCCTACTTTGGTTGGATCAGATTCGACAAAGGCAGTCCTTGAGAAGGTTGAAAAGCAACTTATGTATCACCGTTGTGGTTTTTCCATAGGTGAGAACTGTTCTTGCTAGATACCCGTAGCAGTCACATAAAACTTGCAACAACAATTAGAGGACGTCTAACTTATTTTTGCAGGGTATGTTGTGATGTGATATGGCCTATTACATGATGAGATATATGTGATGTATGAGATGATCATGTATTGTATAGAATATCATGACTTGCATGTCAATGAGTAAGGCAACCGGCGGGAGCCATAGGGTTGTCTTTAATTATTGTATGACATGTGTGTCAATCATTAAGCGCTATGTAATGCTTTACTTTATCGCTAAGCGGTAGCAATAGTAGTACGAGCATGGTTGGCGCGACAACCCCGATGGTGACACATTGATGGATATCAAGATGGTGGAGATCATGGTGTCATGCCGGTGACGATGGAGATCATGTCGGTGCTTTAAGGATGGAGATCAAACGCACAAGTTCATGGCCAGATCATGTCACTTATGATTTGCATGTGATGTTAATCCTTTTATGCACCTTGTTTTGCTTAGGACAATGGTAGCATTATAAGGTGATCCCTCACTAAAATTTTAAGATCAATTGTGTTCTCCCCGGGTGTGCACTGTTGCGAAAGTTCGTCGTGTCGAGACACCACGTGATGATCGGGTGTGATAGACTCTACGTTCACATACAACGGGTGCAAGCCAGTGTTGCACGTGCAGAACACTCGGGTTAAACTTGACGAGCCTTACATGTACAGATATGGCCTCGGAACACAAGAGACCGAAAGGTCGAACATGAGTCATATAGTAGATATGATCAACATGACGATGTTCACCATTGAAACCACCTCAACTCACGTGATGATCGGACTTGAGTTGGTGAATTTGGATCATGTATCACTCGAATGACCGGAGGGATGTTAATTTGAGTGGGAGTTCTTAAGTAATATGATTAACTGAACTCATTATCATGAACATAGTCATTAGTGTCTTTGCAAATTATGTTGAAGATTACTAGCTCACACCGTAGCTCCCTTGAATTTTTATATGTTCCTAGAGAAATAGAGTTGAAAAATGATGGTAGCAATAATGCGGACTAGGTCTGTGATCTGAGGATTGTACTCATTGCTGCACAGAAGGCTTATGTCCTTAATGCACCGCTCGGTGCGCCACCCCCTCTAGCATCATCTCTAGATGTTATGAACATCTGACACGCACGTTCCGATGACTACTTGATAGTTCAGTGCGTCATGCATTACGGCTTAGAATTGGGCTCCAAAACGTTTTGAACGTCACGGAACATATGAGATGTTCTAAGAGTTGAGATTGGAATCTCAGGCTTGTGCCCATGTTGTGAGATATGAGATCTCCAACCAGATTCTTTGCCTGCAAGACGAAGGAGAATAGCTCAATCGTTGAGCATGTGCTCAGATTATCTGGGTGCTACAATCACTTGAATCGAGCGGGAGTTGATCTTCCACATAAGATAGTGATTGATATAGTTCTCGAGGTCACTATCACTAAGCTACTAGAGCTTCGTGATGAACTATGAACATACCAGGGATGGAAATGATGATCCCTGAGCTATTCGCGATGTTTGACACCGAAAAGGTAGAAATCAAGAAGGAGCATCAAATGTTGATGGTTACTAAAACCACTAGTTTCAAGAAGGGCAAGGGCAAGGAGGGGAACTTCATGGATGGCAAGTCAGTTGCTACTCCAGCGAAGCAACCCAAAGTTGAACCCAAACCCGAGACTAAGTGCTTGTATTATGAGGAGAGCGGTCGCTGAAGTGGAACAACCCTACATACTTGGTAGATAAGAAGGCTGGCAAAGTCAATAGAAGTATATTTGATATATGGGCTATTGATGTGTACCTTGCTAGTACTCCTAGTAGCACCTAGGTATAAGATACCGGTTCGGTTGCTAAATGTTAGTAACTCAGAATAAAAGCTACAGAATAAACGGAGACTAGCTAAGGGTGAGGTGACGATGTGTGTTGGAAATGTCTCCAAGGTTGATGTGATCAACATCACACGCTCTCTCTACCTTCGGGATTAGTGACGAACCTAAATAAATGTTATTTGGTGTTTGCGTTAAGCACGAACATGATTAGATCGTGTTTATTGCAATACGTTTATTCATTTAAGTTAGAGAATAATGGTTATTCTGTTTACATGAATAATACCTTCGATGGTCATGCACCCAATGAGAATGGTTTGTTAAATCTTGATTGCAGTAATACACATGTTCATAACATAGATGACAAAAGGTACAAAGTTAATAATGATGGTACCACATACTTGCGGCACTGTGACTAAATGTCATATTGGTGTAAAGCGCATGAAGAAACTCCATGCTGATGGATCTTTGGACTCATTCGATTTTGAATCGGTTGAGACATGAAGACCATGCCTCGTGGGCGACATGACTAAAACCCCATTTTCAATATGATGGAGCGGGGCAAGTAACTTATTGGAAATGATACATGTTGATGTATACGGTCTACTGAGTGTTGTAGCGTGCGATGGATATCGTTATTTTCTTATCTTCACTGATGATTTGAGTAGATATAGTGTATTTTTACTTAATGAAACCCATGTCTGAAATGTTTGAAAAGTTCAAGCAAATTCAGAGTGAAGTTTAAGATCATCATGAAAAGAAGATATAAATGTCTACGATATGATCGTGGAGGTGAATATTTGAGTTACGAGTTTGGTATACAACTTAAGACAATGTGAAAGTTGTTTCACAACTCACGCCACCTTCCAACGTCGTAGTCGTGCCTTATTGGATATAGCGCGTACTATGATGTCTCTTATCATTTTGCCACTATCGTTTTGGGGTTATGCATTATAGACAACTACATTCACTTTAAATAGGGCAGCATCTAAATCCGTTGAGATGACACCGTATGAATTATGGTTTGATAGAAATCTAAGTTGTCATTTCTTAATGTTTGGGGTGGTGACGCTTATAGTATCCTTCTTCAATGACTCTCATGAGATGAATTGAGTTGTGATCTAAATGAGACTTGATACTGAAAACCCAGTTAGCAAAATCATTCTTAACAAGTTTAGGAGGAGGACCGTGATTAACTATATGAGGTGGATGCACCGGTCCTCCATAGACCACGGGAGGGGGAACTGAGGCAAAGCTCCCCGACCCATTAATTCCTTGAGAACGATTATCCTTATCAGCACTAGCCCCCTCCTTACAGAGTTGACATCCGATGTCGAGTTAGTGGGATTAACCACTTGCACCGCATCGGTGGAAAGTTTAAGAGTATCAAGGAGTTGTTTTAACATGGATTTGACCTCGGTCGTCATGGAATATTTGAGAGAGGACATGGCCTCATTCAAATCCTCATGAGAGACCGTGTTCACTCCCACGACCTTGGGAAGTTCTCCCACACGCTCCACTTTGCCAGCCATACTCTTCGGGTGGTGAAACCCTTAATAAAGAAACCTGGCTCTGATACCAATTGAAAGGATCGATATGGTTGACTAGAGGGGGGTGAATAGGAAACTAACACTTCTTAACTTTTCTTAACAATTTAGGCTTAGCAACAAATAGGTTGGCTAGATGTGCAACTAGGTGAGCAACCTATATGATGCTAATCACACCAAGCACACAAGCAAGCAAGGGATACAACACACTAATAGCTTGCAAGAAGTAAAGGTAAGAGATAACCAAAAGTGGAGCCGGTGGAGACGAGGATGTGTTACCAGAGTTCCTTCCCTTGTGAGGAAGTACGTCTCCGTTAGAGCGGTGTGGAGGCACAATGCTCTCCAAGAAGCCACTAGGTCCACTGTATTCTCCTCACGCCCTCACACAATGCCACATGCCGTGAGTCCACCATTGGTGCCCTTGAAGGTGGCGACCGAACCTTTACAAACAAGGTTGGGGCTATCTCCACAACTTAATTGGAGGATCCCAACAACACTGCAAAGATTCACCACAATGGAATGTGGCTCCGAGGTGACCTCAGCTGTCTAGGGTGCTCAAACACCCAAGAGTAACAGGATCCGCAAGGGATTAGTGGGGGGAATCAAATTTCTCTCGGTGGAAGTGTAGACCGGGGCCTTCTCAACCAATCCCTAGAAAATCAACAAGTTTTATTGGCTAGGGAGAGAGATCGGGCTAAAATGGAGCTTTGAGCAACAATGGAGCTTGGGGAGGGAATAGGTGGTCTTCTTGGGGAAGAAGACCCCCTTTATATAGTGGGGGGAAGGATCCAACCGTTGTCCCCACACTCAGCTCGCGCATTGCGGTACTACCGCAAAAGAGCCACGATACTACCGTTGCAGGATGCGGTACTACCGCTTGCACTATAGTGACCAGACACAGGACGATTGCACAAGGCACGAGCGGTACTACCGCGAGCCCATACAGTACTACCGCATGGTCGGTAACGACTGACATAGGAGATGCACAGAAGTAAAAAGTTACTTCCGTGCCTACCTCCATTGAGGGCGGAGCTGCGCAAAAGTCCGGCACGGTAGTACCGGAAATACATCACGGTACTACCGCACGAGGGCGGATGTAAAAAATTACATCTGCGCCTACTACCGTAGGCGCACGCACCAGGGCTGGGGACAGCGGTACTATCTCTCCTTCGAGCGGTACTAACGCGGGCACCTGCTGTACTACTGCTCCCTTGAGCGGTACTACCGCTAGCCACTGAAAACTAGCACCATGCAACCTTCACATTGCACAGACAAGGAAAACGGACTAGAGCTCCATTGAAGCGAAGGAAAGGTGGTGCGATAGAAAAGATGTGTACGTGTTGATTCCACCCAAACCTTTCCAAAGCGACCCCCCTCTTAATAGTACGACTTTCCTACGACTCAAATACACGGAAAGGAAATATAAAGAACAACCGTCTTTGATAAAGTCCGAGGGGCACCGAATTTGTCTTGTTCCTAGACATGAGATATCTGAAATGCTCAATGCACACGATTAGTCCGCATAAGCATTGTCATCAATCACCAAAACCACTTAGGGAGAAATATGCCCTTACAGCTTCTACAACTATTGATAACGAATTTCGATAAAGCAAAGCAATTACATGGCATTTAATAATCATGCATGTCATATAAAAAATCAAATACAACCCTATGGCTCCTACCGGTTTCCGTTCTCATCGACATGCAAGTTGTGATAACTATTACAAAACATGTGTAGGGTAACGCAGCAGAAAACAAAAAATTTCCGACCTACGCACCAGCCCAGGACCACTATGGAGACTGCTTACAAGGTTTGATCGTTTTCGTTACCGACTCGTAGCGCAGCGGAAGTAGAGTCGATGATGAACGGCGGTGCAGATCCCCGCAGCTAGGATTTTACAACCTCACAACCGCGAGGATGTATACCCTCATCTGCCCCGCGGACAGTCCTCCGGGAGGCGGTCGGACAGTCCCCCGGATGGTGTCGCGGACAGCCCTTCGGGAGGACCTCCGAAACTTGGACTGTCACTCGGACAGCCCTTCGGGAGGACCTCCAAAACACGGACGGTCACACGGACAACCCTTCGGGAGGACCTTCGAAACTCGGACAGTCACACGGACAGCCCTTTGGGAGGCACTCTCGAACTAAGACCGAAACTACGATCTCTCTACAGAGTTGCACACATACGGTGTCATCTATCCGGCAGGGCTTCGCCGTCCAGAACTAGTTCCTGCCGGAACCCAGACAGCCTTTCGGCTCTACGAAACTATTTCGCTGGGAGGGAGAGAAGAAGCCAGATCATGCATGGCACTTGTATGTGAGAAGGGATTGAGTTTTGGGCTGCCCCCTCCACCTCTATTTATAGTAGAAGGAGAGGTGGAGGGGCTGAAATTTCAGCCACATCCATCCATGTCATCTCCAAGATATTTTGGAGCAAAAGCCCAAAAAGGTGGCTTTCCAAAAAGTAACCATAAAGCTGATGTCACTATTCACGACAACATTTTTCAGCGTCTGATCGAACTGAAAATATTTATGTGGGCTTAGAACATTTCCAGTACCCACTAAAATAATTTTCAACACTTTTCGAAACAATTCCGGTTTAGTGATTTTCATCTACGAAAAGCATTTGAAGCTGTTCCGGCAGCTCCGGAACATTTCCGGTTTTTCTTCCGGAAAATTCCCAAAAGTTTCCAGAATGATTCTGGCACCCTCCAAGAATTATCAGCCATGTGCCGAAACCAATTTGACTTAATGGTATCCCCTGAAACAACTTTTCAGTTTTACCGAAACTGTTCCGGTGTTCTCCCTGCGGAACTTTTCCACTGTCCGAAACTTTTCCGGTGTCCGAAACTTTTTCGGTGATTTTCTCTCAGACTCCCTGTCTAGTATTCAGCAAATAGATGACCCTTAAGCGTGTGACCCTATAGGTTTGGTGAAGCATAGACATGACCCGGAACCCCTTCCGATCAATGATCAACATCAGAGCCGTGGACACCGGTACTGACCCCTATACCCACATGAATGAATATTCGAGTGAACCTCCAGTTGCCATGTGCTATTCCTGTTGCTTCGCGATATGTTACAAATACCCGAGGTGAGACATGTTGGTATCCCCGTGGATCAACAACTTGTCCACTATGCCAGTTACCTCGTTGCCGGTATTGTTCTCTTTTCTCGTTCCCGTGTTCCGGCATCCCCGTGATCAAATCACAAAGTGTCTGGCCAGACGATGATGGATACCGTAACACCGAGAGGGCCCAGAGATATCTCTCCATTGTCGAAGGAGCAAATCCCAATCTTGAGCTATCAAGTTACTTGACATACTTTTCCATGAACCCGTAAGCCGCCGTAATAGCCACCCATTTACGGATGACGTTTAACAAACCCCAAAGTTCATGAAGCAAGCATGAAGAAACTCGATACTCTCATGGTCTAAGGAATTATGCAAACATTAACTTCTCTATGTTATTAACCATTAACTTATGACGAATGTATCTCATAGCATAAGATCAATTCGGGTCGATTCAACACAAATGTTCTTCTAACATTGTGCCCTCAAAATTGTCGGCATAGCCATGCCCATGATCAGGAAAACAGGATCATCATGCAATACTTGAGCCAGTCTTAGAGGCCAGACTAGGAATACATTTTACCATTTATTATTCCACACATGCATATGAGTCTTCCTTCAAGCCTCGTGGTTATTGCAGACTCGAGAACCATAGCAATTATAGCATGGAACATAAACCTAATTATGAACAGGGAGATGATCAATAACGTGTATTATTGCCTCTAGGGCATATCTCCTATAGACTCCCACTTGCACTAGAGTCAATAATCTAGTCAATGCTAATGCAGTTTACACCTATGGCATACTAGTGTAAAATATGCTTCGCTTGTGGTATAGCCTGATGTCCAACGGATCTGACAACTTCAGCTCCGTGCGTAACTTTGCATATCCTTGCGTTTTCACGCTTCCACAAAATTCATATTTTGTGTGGACTTGGCTTTGCATATGTGTGAATCATTGGTCAAAACCCGATTCCTCAGACTGAGCTATGGAGCAACTATCTGCAATAGTGTCCCATAGATCAAAGCCATCTTGGAACCATACTAAGTTCATGAATGAACTATATGATTCAACAACTTCTTTGTCGCTTCTAAAGCATCAACATACTAAGCCTTTGTTATAGAATTCGCCACAGTATCTTGTTTGGAACAATTTCCAACTACCGTGCCACCATATTGTGTATTACACAAAACCCTTAACTTAAATCGAAAATCGCATGGAGCATCGATGAAGACTGTATCGATGTAATTACTTACAACGAGCACTTCATAATCTCTTCTTGCGAGAAACCATGTCATCAGTACTACTCTAGCACTTAATGACATCTTTCACTGTTGTCCTATGATCAGTACTTTGATATTTTGCTATCCATACTCGCAACAACTTTGGAGTATCGGACATATCTGGTTGTTTTACATACCATGGAATACATGATTAATCCAAACACAAGAGTGTGTGGAATCTCCATCATGTATTTTACTCATCAGTGTTTTAGGACACTGAGTCTTGCAGACTCTTTCCATGTGACTTCGGCAAGAATCACTCCTTGGCGTTTTAAATGCTAAAAAGTTTTAGCATCTTGTCAATATGTATTCATAGCTTAGCCCCATTAGGTAAATCTATCTGCATAGATCATCATGCCTAATATTGAGGCTATTTAGCCTAAGCACTTCATCGAAAAACTATTTTCAAATGAAGTCTTAATTGGTGTCAAGAAATTCATTTCCAATTAACAATGTGTCAAGCACACAACGTTTTAGAAATATTATTATGCTCCCACTTACTTTCTTGAATCACAAGCATCTTCGTTACCCATTGATGAAGTCAAAAACCCTTTTTGACCATTTCATCAAACCACGAAGATTCCAACTCCATTTTGCTCTCTTCTGTCCATTGCTAGAACTCTGAAGTTTGCATACTTACTAGCATCCTCTGGATCGACAAATTACTTTGGACTGTATCACATACAAGTCCTAGGTTTCATTTCCATCAAATGGAAATCCTTTTGTCATCCATGTTTCATATCTCATGATTGATATATGTATTAATTGCTAGTTCAACCCGAACCGACCTTAAGCATCGCTACGGTGAAACAACCTCATCGTAGTCAACTCCTTGAACTTGTAATTTCAACAAGTCGAGCTTTATGGATAAAACATTTTTATCTGTATCAGTTTTTAGTTCCATAAATATTCGTTAGACTCTAAGTCCTCTGAAAGGTGTATCAAGGTTTTAATCTTGAATCACTTATATGGAAACTATCTCGGATTGTATTGGCATTTAGCCAATCCCGGAGTCAGGGCCCATCAACGCTTCCTTGTGTATTGTAGGTATACTGTTGTCTAACAACAATATCTCGATTGCACACCTGATAGGTTTGCACGACCTTTGCCTACGTGGTTCAGCTGCACGTTCGACCGAAGTCCATACATTTTATTGTAGATACTTCCGTACCAGTCGTAGTAGGAAAACAATGGAATCACTTCCAGGGTTTCTTTCCTTTGAACCGATGACGAAGATACTGGTTATCTCATCGAGTTGCACTGTCCTCCCACTCACCTTTTGTAAGAACTATTCTCTTTAAAAGCATACCATTTTGTGGCAAAACCCTTTGCCTCGGTATAGTGGTGGGGGAATACCCAATGACTTGGGTTAACCATACAAAGTAGCACTTGTCTGATTTGGAATAGGTTTGTAACCTTTTACACAAGCCCCATATTCCAAATGTTAAGAAAAGATATAACATGGTTGGGCATACCATACCATGGCGTCATTTCAACAGACCTGATGGATCTCTTTTCAGTGTAAAAGCCGTAGTCTCTAAAGCATCACTCTATAAAAGGGATAATGGTAAATCTATTTATGTCATCTTTGATCTAACCATGTCAGAAATGGTTTGATTACATCTTCACGGACTTTCCACTTGCAGTGGTGTTCCGGGAGGTGCAAGTTATGAAAATATTTTCACAACTCATCAGACATTCGCTAAACTTGTAACTCAAATATTACTTTCCGCAATCAAATCGCAGAAACATAACTTTCTTGTTACAATAACTTCTACTTCATTTTTGAAAACCTTTCGAATGATTTCAAAAGATCCAGACTTACGTCTCATCAAGTAAATATCCATATATCTACTTGAGTCATTTTCTGAAGATAGATAAATCCACTACTTGCAACAACATTTATTGGACTACATACATCATAATGTATGATCACCAATATGTTCTTTGCTTGTTCCTTATGGCTTGTGAACGGTATTTCAGTCACTTCACTTTTCGGAGGAAAGTTGCAAGTGTTAGATGATTCAAAATCAAACAACTTCAAAATCCATCATAATGGAATTTTCCATGCGGGTTTTTCCAATGTGACCAAATGCAGTGCCACACTTGTGTGGTATTCTTTTAGTCTTGCGACATTTAGTGTTAGTGTTTATGGATGTATCATATAACCATCAATATTCATAACATACATCCCATCTAGGATGGAAGCATGGCCCTTCATTTTATTCATAATACTGAACAACAATTGTTGTTTTTATGAACAACTCTATTGCAACAAACATGGTGCAATGGGCTAGAGTGTATGAAACTCTAAAATGAATTATGAAATTAAACCTAGAGGTAATGCATTATTATCAATATTCATAGCATATGTCTCATTCATAATGGAAGTATGGCCCTTATGTTATTCATAACACCGAACATCAAAAGTTCTCTTATGAACAACCTTCTTGCAAGATACCTTATGCAAAGGGCTAGAGTGTGAAACTCTAAATGAATTATGAAAGTAAATACATAGGGAATACACTGATGGAAGGCATAGTAACATTTACTATGTTCCCTACATGTATCTAAACCTCATCCCTGGCTAGTCTTTCAGGCCATAGTAGTTCTTACATCGAGTTGCAACAGAATGCAATCGAGCGGGTATCTCTGTGATTAACTCACAATACCGAAGAATTAATGATTAACATGTTTAACCATAATTCCCAAGAACTATATCTTTGACCAGCCTTCTATACATCAAAAACTTGTATGACATTCATACATGAGCTGGATATTCCAGTCTTCTTTCCTTTTGCCATTATACTTCTAACACTTTAACTTTTAGTATTTCTCCTACTCTCAGAAGAAGCATCCAACTTAAGAGTGGCGTTAGCCCTGGACTTCCTAGGCGTGAAAGTTTCACTAACACCCTTCGAACACTTCCTTTCTCTTTAAGTTGTTGTTTTATTCACCATCATCATCTGACAGTCGTTCTTTTGGATCCCTCTCTTATCAGTCTAATGCATAGTAAACTCCTTTACTTATAGTTTGCAAACAAACATTGCTTTGGATATCTCATATCTTTTAGCCTTTGTCTATCTCTGAAAATGATTTTCAGATTCCATGAATATCACATAACTATCCAAACTTTCGAAGTTCGGGTCTCATGGAAGCAAACGTATTGCATTTGACTGAAACGGAATTCTAGCTTCTGGATCGAAGGACGAGAGTCACATGATCCATAGCATTAGCGGGAGAATACATGCAATAGGACAAGTCCTTCTCGGCACTCTTGAGGACAATCCTCACAATTACGTTACCAACCGTAAAGTTTTAACCAGATATTTAATAGCTATTCGATTTTAATAGGGAAGGTGGAAACGCGAGCCATTATTCTACAACTATTATGCAAATCACATTTAGACAGAGTTAAAAATCAATTGCACTGAGAATTAAACAAGTTAATTCTACAGTGCGCTCCCACTCAAATCAATATCTCTCATAATTGATTTTGAGTGATACAAGATCCAGACTTCAATTCATCGCCATAGAATCATCATCTCATGACGGGAATTTTAATCGGTAGGCCAACTTGCCGATCACATCTCTATGTGACTCTTGTTCATCTTTTGATGCATGTGTTCCGAGCTCATGACTTTCATGCCTGAACGTCAAGACAACCAAGTGATCTCGCTGCGAGGTCTATACTCACCCGCCTCACACATCCCTAATCGTTCGTACCCATGCATCCATGGCGCACCCCGAAAAGTTAGGTGCCGTGACGGTGCTACACTTGGGAGAACACTATCTACTTGATATTTTTGTGAGAGATCGCCCTAATAAAAGCGACTACCGAGCAATCAAGAAGGGTGCATCATAAGGGATAAACATCTCAGGCAATTCATAATATCATGATATGGTATAGCCCTTTCTGACGGAGAAGTCTTTCATTTCTTCGTCTTCGGCATTCACGTCGGTGTACACCTTCGTGAAGATTGCCACCACCTTGTCGGTGCACAAGATAATATTGCTATCTCTATAGCTAATAAAATAAGTGCATTACATAAGGTTGACACACATGTCATTAAAGTGCAATCATATGGCTCCAGCCATCATGCCGAATCATGACACACAGGTCATGTTAATCAATTTACATTATATAGTCATCTCATACATAATCAAATTATAATGAGCACTGCTATACCACATCACATGCACATGCAAACCATCCTGCAAAACCAAGTTAGATGCCTCTAATCGGTCCATGCAAAAACTTGTTTTACGTGGCTTCTAAGGTTTCAAAACAAAACCGAAACTACCAACGTTCATCATCAAGCATGATAATCCAAGTTGCTAGATTAACGTTCCAGGGTGTATAAAACACGAGATAATAAAATCTCGAGCCCCATACTAAACTTCGTCATACGTGTGACCCCCGTGCAAATCACATCTGCATTGCCCTTTCGTCTGCGAAACATCCATCTTTCTCAACTATGGTGGAACCCAAAGAACTATTAGCACTTCGTTGATCTGTCAATCAGCATGCTCAGGAGCAGCATGAAAGGATCGCGGATTGCCAGAACTTTGTGAGATTCGACCATTCCATCAATATCAGGACTATGCAAATTCAGGGGAAGCAAAAAGAACATCGGGTAACAGATTTCATATGCTACCCGCACAAATAATTTTCAGCAATAGATCTCATCTACTACCTAATTATATTGTGCAACACCCATACATCTCTATGTATTCTAGATCGCAACCTGCATCTACGCATAGCACGGCTCTTGATGCCGCTGTAGGGTAACGCAGCAGAAAACAAAAAAAATCCGACCTACGCACCAGCCCAGGACCACTATGGAGACTGCTTACAAGGTTTGATCATTTTCGTTACCGACTCATAGCGCAGCGGAAGTAGAGTCGATGACGAACGGCGGTGCAGATCCCTGCAGCTAGGATTTTACAACCTCCCAACCGCGAGGATGTATACCCTCATCTGCCCCGCGGACAGTCCTCCGGGAGGCGGTCGGACAGTCCCCCGGATGGTGTCGTGAACAGCCCTTCGGGAGGACCTCCGAAACTTGGACTGTCACTCGGACAGCCCTTCGGGAGGACCTCCAGAACACGGACGGTCACACGGACAGCCCTTCGGGAGGACCTTCGAAACTCGGACGGTCACACGGACAGCCCTTCGGGAGGCACTCTCGAACTAAGACCGAAACTACGATCTCTCTATAGAGTTGCACACATATGGTGTCATCTATCCGGCAGGGCTTCGCCGTCCAGAACTAGTTCCTGCGGGAACCCAGACAGCCTTTCGGCTCTACGAAACTATTTCGCTTGGAGGGAGAGAAGAAGCCAGATCATGCATGACACTTGTATGTGAGAAGGGATTGAGTTTTGGGCTGCCCCCTCCACCTCTATTTATAGGAGGAGGGGTGGAGGGGCTGAAATTTCAGCCACATCCATCCATGTCATCTCCAAGATATTTTGGAGCAAAAGCCCAAAAAGGTGGCTTTCCAAAAAAGTAACCATAAAGCCGATTTCACTATTCACGACGACATTTTTCAGCGTCTGATCGAACTGAAAATATTTATGTGGGCTTAGAACATTTCCAGTACCCACTAAAATAATTTTCAACACTTTTTGAAACAATTCCGGTTTAGTGATTTTCATCTGCGAAAAGCATCTGAAGCGGTTCCGGCAGCTCCGGAACATTTCCGGTTTTTCTTCCGGAAAATTCCCAAAAGTTTCCAGAATGATTCTGGCACCCTCCAAGAATTATCAGGCATGTGCTGAAACCAATTTGACTTAATGGTATCCCCTGAAACAACTTTTCAGTTTTACCGAAACTGTTCCGGTGTTCTCTCTGCAGAACTTTTCCACTGTCCGAAACTTTTCCGGTGTCCGAAACTTTTTCGGTGAGTTTCTCTCAGACTCCCTGTCTAGTATTCAGCAGATAGATGACCCTTAAGTGTGTGACCCTATAGGTTCGGTGAAGCATAGACATGACCCGGAACCCCTTCCGATCAATGATCAACATCGGAGCCGTGGACACCCATACTGACCCCTATACCCACACGAATGAATATTCGAGTGAACCTCCAGTTGCCGTGTGCTATTCCTGTTGCTTCGCGATATGTTACAAATACCCGAGGTGAGACATGTTGGCATCCCCGTGGATCAACAACTTGTCCACTATGCCGGTTACCTCGTTGCCGGTATTGTTCTCTTTTCTCGTTCCCGTGTTCCGGCATCCCCGTGATCAAATCACAAAGTGTCTGGCCAGACGATGATGGATACTGTAACACCGAGAGGGCCCAGAGATATCTCTCCATCGTCGAAGGAGCAAATCCCAATCTTGAGCTATCAAGTTACTTGACATACTTTTCCATGAACCCGTAAGCCGCCATAATAGCCACCCATTTACGGATGACGTTTAACAAACCCCAAAGTTCATGAAGCAAGCATGAAGAAACTCGATACTCTCATGGTCTAAGGAATTATGCAAACATTAACTTCTCTATGTTATTAACCATTAACGTATGACGAATGTATCTCATAGCACAAGATCAATTCGGGTCGATTCAACACAAATGTTCTTCTAACATTGTGCCCTCAAAATTGCCGGCATAGCCATGCCCATGATCAGGAAAACAGGATCATCATGCAATACTTGAGCCAGTCTTAGAGGCCAGACTAGGAATACATTTTACCGTTTATTATTCCACACGTGCATATGAGTCTTCCTTCAAGCCTCGTGGTTATTGCAGACTCGAGAACCATAGCAGTTATAGCATGGAACATAATCCTAATTATGAACAGGAAGATGATCAATAACATTTATTATTGCCTCTAGGGCATATCTCCTACAACATGATCACTTCATACATCAACATATATCAAATCATGTCTTGGCCATGTCATATCACAACATGCCCTGCAAAAACAAGTTAGTCGTCCTCTAGTTTGTTGTTGCGAGTTTCACGTGGATACTATGGGCAACTAGAAAGAACCATTCTTACCTATCCAAAGCCACAATGGTGACAATCAAGTTGCCTTTTAACCATCTACAAGGATTGCCTTTGTCAAATCTAATTCAACTAAAGTGGGAGAGTCAAACACCCGCCAACCACCTTATGCAAAACAAGTTGCATGTCAGTCGGTGGAACCAGTCTCTTGTGCGAGGAAAAGTAAAGTTGGTCCAGGCCGCTTCATCCCACAATACCGCTGAATCAAAATAAGACAAGGGAGGTAAGTAATCTGAACATCAACGCCTACATTTTTTTGTTCTACTCGTACATATCACCTACGCATAGACCTAGCTCATCATGCCATTGTTGGGAATGAAGCATGGAAAACAAAAAAAATCCTACGAACACCCAAGATCTATCTATGGAAATGCATAGCAATGATAGGGGGAGTGGGATGCATACCCTTTTAGACCTTTAAGAAAAAGTGTATATAACGCGGTTGATGTAGCTGTACTCTTCAGGATCCAAACATGTTCCAATCCGATCTAGCGTGGAACGAACCAAACCTCCGCGTTCAACACACTTGTGGCTTGATGACGTCTCCGCCTCCTCGATCCAACGAGCAAGGGTGGAGTAGTAGATGGGATCTCCGGCACCACGACGGCATGATGGCAGTGGTGGTGGTGCTATCCCGGCAGGGCTTCGCCAAGCGTTGTGGGAGATGCAATCGGAGGAGAAAACAGGATGGGAAGAGAGGGAGGATTCCACCAAGACTTAGGGTGCGGCTGCCCTCCCTCTCCCGCACTATATAGGGGCAAGAGGGAAGGGGTGCCGGCCCTAGACCTCCTCCAAGGGAGGGTTGGCGGCCAAGGGGGAGACTTGCCCCCAAGGCAAGGGGTGCCCCCCTTAGGGTTTCCCCCTCAACCCTAGGCGCATGGGCCTTGGGAGAGAGAGGTTCCACAGCCCACCAGGGGTTGGTGAGCCCCTCCTTCGCCCATGTGCCCCCTGGGGCACGTGGGACCCTCCAAGTGAACCCCCGGAGACTGCTCGACACTCCATGTGCACTGTCGGAAAAAACCGGAACCTTTTCGGAACCCGAATAGTACCTTCACACATATAAATCTTTACCTTCGGACCATTCTAAAGCTCCTCATCATGTCCGAGATCTCATCCTGCACTCCGAACAATATTCGGTCGTCAACATACACATCCTAATAGTACTCTAGTGTCATCGGCCGTTAAGCGTGCGGACCCAACGAGTCCGAGGATCATGTAGACATGACCGAGCACCTCTCCGGCCAATAAAAAATAGCGGGACCTAGATGCCCATAGTGGTTCCTACATATTCCATGAAGATCTTTATCGATTGAACCACACTGTCAAGGATTCAATCAATCTCGTATGCAGTTCTCTTTGTCCATCGGTATGTTACTTCCCTATATTCAATCACTGGTATCTCCATACCTAGTTCAATCTCGTTACCAGCAAGTCTATTTACTTGTTCTGTAATACAATATCCCATGACTAACTCATTAGCCACATTGCTTGCAAGCTTGTGATGTTGTATTACCGAGAGGGCCTAGCGATACCTCTCCGTCATACAGAGTGACAAATCTCGGTCTCGATCCATGCCAACCCAAGAGACACCTTCGGAGATACATGTAGAGCACCTTTATGATCACCCAATTATGAAGTGACGTTTTATAGCACACAAGGTATTCCTCCGGTGTTAGGGAGTTTCATGATCTCATGGTCTTAGGAATAGATACTTGACATGAAGAAAGCAGTAGCAATAAACTTAAATCATACGATTGAATGTTAAGCTTAAGGTTGTGTCTCGTCCACAACATAATTCTCCCAATGATGTGATACCGTTGTCAAATGACAACTCATGTCTATGGTTAGGAAACCTTAAACATCTTTGATCAACGAGCTAGTATAGTAGAGGCTCACTAGGGATACATTGTTGTCTATATATCCACACATGTATCTAAGTTTCCGGTTAATATAATTCCAGCATGGATAACAGACGATTCTCATGAACAAGGAATTATTACAATAACCAAATTATTATTACCTTCAGGGCATATTTCCAGCAATATCAATAGGGAATGAGAAGTTGACAACTTGGTGTGATGGATTGGAACTGATTTTAGTTTATTTCGTGATTACTTGGCAAGGTTTCCTAAGACCAGTGAACCAAGTATGAAATGTGGAAAAGTTCATGTGCATAAAAACGAAACATTATTGAATCTAGAAAACTTATGTAAGCCATGAAAACTCTAGGATAAGCAGATAAGAAAACTATGATAGCAATCTTTCTAAACATGACAGTCTGTAGAAATTATTTATGTAACTCAATAAATTCTGAAAAATTAGGACATAATAAATAATCTCTATGAGAATATTGTGTACAAATTTTTGAATCTTTCCATATTCCAGTAAAATATGAAAATTCCAGCACTATAGCAAAGTTTTTGTTCTTGCACAACACACATCAAAAATGCAATTCAAGCATCCTAAAAGCAATTCTTGGTACTTTTTATTTAAAAAATTATTATAAATAACATAAATCAAAGACCAACGAAATAAAATGGCACTCCAAGCAAAACACATATCATGTGATGAATAAAAATAGCTCCAAGTAAGATATACTAATAGTGTTGAAGACGAAAGAGGGGATGCCTTCTGGGGCATCCCCAAGCTTAGACGCTTGAGTCTTCCTAGAATATTGCCTTGGGGTGCTTCGGGAATCACCAAGATTAAGTTATTGCCGCCGCTTATTCTCCTCATATCAGTATATGTGGGGACCCCGACTCATAAGTCGAAGTCACCGAATGTACGTGTATAGTAATCCCATGATCAATGCTCGTTGAACACACAAAAACTGGATAACAGGAGTCTTACATCCATTACATACCGTCTTACACAAATTAAGACCATTATGGTCAAGTCTTACATAGGTAGGGCCATGAAGGACAAACATCAAACACAAACTCGCAACGGGAATCTTCAACGATAATGTGGACGCATGCCATCTGCCTTAACCCTTCTGACTCAGAAGCGACCTAATTCACATGTTCGTCACCAAGGTACTCTTCACCAAATTCCTGTTCCTCCATGCCTTGACAATTAAATAACCAGGGACAAACCAATGGGTACTTTTGAATGGACTCGCAATCAACCCATGTTTGGAACAAGGTAAAGAATGCATGGCATAACCCTAAGCAGGTATTTTGTAGAAAGCTAATTTTGAGTGCAATATCATGTCCTGCCATTTATAAAAATTATACATCAAAAGGTTGCAGATATCTATATGAACGGGTTATAGATATCGATATGAATAGAGTATCTCAACACTAGTTTCTTCATCTCATAAAGTCATCCGACTTAGCTCAAGTATTTATTTGTAACACACACACACACACCAAGTTTTTTAAGAACATCTGGACATGGTTTAAGTAGGACCACCCAACTATCCTTGACGGTGGACACGACTGTTTGAATAGTTTTACACTCTGCAGAGGTTACACACTTTACCCACAAGACTCGGTGAACTTCCATATCATCCACAACTCGCAGTATATTACATACCCGAGGTAAGCACCCGAACGATGTCTTTTCCTTGACAACACTAAACAAAGAGCCCACTCATTGGTACACAACCCTCATGTTTTACATCACAAGTACCATCCAAGAGGGGACACAACGGTGTGTCTGGTGTGTGTGAAAACAGCCATAGTCGTCCATCCATCCACGACCCCGTATCGAGAGAGTGATCTGGCTCTCTCGCCACTAGTAATTCAGGCTCTCTACTAGAATCAACAAAATTAATCAACAAAGCCCCATCCATAAGAGGTATCATTGTCGTTCATGTAAGGTTGGGACGATCAGCAGATCTTAAATCTAGCCCGTTTTCGGAACCACACACACAACTTTCCTCGGTACACCACTTCTTTCTCAAGCGGTTACCTAGCTCATCATCATCTCCCTCGGGCATCAGTGGCACCCGATGGTTTTTTCGTAAAGTCTTTGGTAAAATATTTTGCCTTCCATCTCATGCATATTCCCGTCCCATTTGTGTAGCAACTGCTTGCACCTATCTACTTCCCACCCGCATAACTATCAATGGAAAAATAGAGATCATGCTTTCAATGCAACGAAATAAAGTGCTATATGATTGTTTCCCCTCTCTCTCCCGTGCAACTCACGGTTGAAATCAACCGTCGGCGACCGACGCCTCCCCGGTGCCTTCCTCCTCCACCAACCGAATGGCGGCTCTGTCCCGAGCCCATTCCACCCCTCAGCTCGGTTGACGATGACCCCCATGGGGCCCGCTCGTCAGCCTTTCGTGTCTCTCCCTCGCCCCTCTAAGGCTGACGCTCGGTGCCCACCTATCGGGTTTGAACCCAAACGACGCGCGCGCCCGACTTGCCTGGGCTGGTGTGGTTCCGGGCCGACCCAGCCACGGGCAGATCTCGCACGGCTGCCTATAACCCTTTTTCTTTTTCTATTTTCTTTGTTTTTCCAGAAGTTCCTCATGAAAAATTATTTGTCCAAATGAGGTGATTCAAGTTTCTAATTTTCTAAAATATTCCACGCTATTAAATGGGCCCACTTGTGTACCATTTGGACAACTTTTTCTGCATTGTTCCTATTTAAATCCTCATTTAGGTAATTAAATCCAGTGCTAAAAACCAATATCCATGTTTCTGTCACTCCAACTCCAAAACTAACACCATCAGTATTTTTAGTTTTGAAAATAGTATTTAACAAAAATAGGTTGACATTTTTCCGAGTGTTTTATTTTTCCTGTTTTTGCTATGGCCTTATTTGTGCCCGTTATTTTGCAACATTAGATTACGAAGTTGACGAAGGAGTTGGACCATAAGCTGTTGAAGACCCCGAAGACTTTGTTGAGCCAGGCAAGCAACCCCAATGAAACCATTTCTATGCATGTCATATAACACTTTATTTCGTTGCATTAAAAGCATGATGATGATGTGGTGACAACCTTGTTAGTTGCTCTCTAATGCACTTCTCTTTGATACTTGCATTGTGCATGACTCTATTTTTTCATTGAGAGTTATGCGAGTGGGAAGTAGATAGGTGCAAGTAGTTGCTACGCAAATGGGACACGAATATGCATGAGATGGAAGGCAAAATGTTGTATCAAAGGCTTTACGAAAAACCCATCAGGTGACACTAATACTCGAGGGAGATGATGATGAGCTAGGCAACCGCTTGAGAAAGAAGTGGTGCACCGAGGCAAGTTGTGTGTGTGGTTTCGAAAACGGGTTAGATTTAAGATCTGCTGATCGTCCCAACCTTACATGTACGACCACTATACCCGTTATGGGACACAACTTTGTTGATTACTTTGGTCGATGCTAGCAAAGAGCCCACATTACTAGTGGCCGGATTGTGACATCCCAAGTGATGTCCCTACCTTTTATGGCATGTAATCCATATGTATGACCTTGTGGCATGAGAGATGAGGTGTTGCTCCTTGTCATTCATGTGTTGTTGGCATTCTTCCATCATATCATCCATCATCATCATGCATCATTCCCATTTCTTCCATGTTGCCATGATTGGTCTTGTGCTTGCTTGATGTGTGGTTGTGAGCTTGTGAGTGTAGTGTTGGTGTGACTTGCTTGTATGTGTGGTGGAACTAACTAGGCAAAACCCTCTTCCTTTCCCCTCTCTTCTTCCTTCATCTTCACCTCCCATTTTCCCCTCTCTTCTTTTAAATTAATGACCAGATTTTAATTGTTTTAAAACCCTGTTAAAAATGTTCAAGTAGTGGCCCTATTATTGCTATGAATTATGGGCATGTTGTTGTGGGTGTTTGAACATTTGAGTTTTAATTTCTTTTAAAAACCAGGGGCTGTTTTATTATTTAATAATAAAAATTACTTGCCCTAAAAATCCTTTTCATATTTTTTTATTAATTAGAGCATTTTATTGTCACTGCAAAACAAATTTTGTTTCACCCTAAAAATCTTTGAAATGCTCTGGGGTTTATTTTAGAGTGCCTGTTTTAATTAAAAGAAAAGCCTTTTTCTCCTATTTGTGTAAGAGAGAGGAGGAGCAGGTGGGCCGAGGCCCAGCCCAAAGCCACAGTGACGGCTACCTGCTCCCCCGTTCCCCTCCGTCAGTAAAGTGCAGAGAGAGCCGGCCGCCGTCGCCTTTTCCGTCGCTCGTCGTCGTCAGCCTGCGCGTATTTAGCCCCCCCTCGGCATGCGTGTCCCCTCGCCTAGGGTTCCTCTCCCTCTAGCCGCCACCGCCGCTCCTCTTTCCCCCTCCATCGCTCTCCCCCCTCGCGTCTTTCCTCTGTCAGGTAAGGGGCTCAGAGAAGTTCAGAGGCGTCCGTCGTCGTCGCCGGCGTCGCCATGTCTCCGGTGGTCGTCGTCCTCGGTGAAAATGGCTGCCGCGTTCCTGGAGCCGTCCGCGTTCGATTCCCGTCGTTGATTGCCAAGAAGATCGCCGGAATCGACGACCTCGTCGTCGTCTTCTTCGGTTCCGTCCGCGCCGCCGTCGTCCCCTGCTTCCTCTCCGTCGTCGCCCCGTCCCCGACCTTCTCCGTGACCGGCTCATCATCGTTTGCCTCCCCAAGGTGAGCGCCGGTCCTCCAAGGCCCCTCTGCTCGCGTAGCTCGCTTTGGTCGCCGCCGTCGCGTGGTCACCGTCGGTAGGAAGTAGAGGACCTGCCGCTCGCTCCTATCCCCCTCGTCGCAAGACAAGTGCGGGATTGGATCCCCCGTGTGTTCCCGCGTGTGTAGGTGTAGCTAGGTTCATCGGAGCCCCCGTGTGCTCGCCGGAGCGTGCGCCATCGATTCCCTGTCGCCTCGCTGTAGCTGTCGTCGCCGGTCCAAAACTTCAAGCGTGGGCTCGCCGTCGATCCCCTCCTCGCAAGATGAGTGCTGAGATGGGACCCCTGGTAGTTCCTGCGCGTGTGTGAGTAGTTGGGCTCGCCGGACCTGCCGTGTGTCGCCGGTGAGCTCCTGTCGCCGTTGCTTGTTTTTCGTCAGTTTCGTCAGAGGTGGCCGATCGTGTGTATTAGTGCAGTGAGATCCCCCTTCTGTTAGCAGACGATCGATCAGCTAAGTGGCAACCGGCTCGGGGTGAGACCGAGAGGTCTGGGGTTCGATCCCCCTTCTCCCCTTTTTTTCTTTTTTCTTTTTCTTTTATTTTTCTTTCTTTTTTCTTTTCTTCATTGTGTGAGTGTATGTATGTACGTGAAGTTCAGGGTTTTATTTTTGTTTTCCCTGCCATGTATGTGTGTGTACACCCCTAGTGTGTACATATCTACATGTGTGTGTGAGAGTTTCTATTGGATTGCTCTTATGAGTGTTGTGTGCATGGTGGGACTTGAGAGTGAGTGTGAGTGCCTTGCATGCATACATATATAAGATGTGTATATACCTAGTGTATACACATACATATGTATGTGTGGTTATGCATGCACTTGTGAGTGTGTGTGTGTGTGTTGTGGTGTAGGTTGTGAGTGTGTGAGGTATGCATATATACCTAGTGAATATATGCATACATACACATATAGGTGTGGGAGTGCCCTCATGTGTGTGTATGCCCATACATGTAGGAGGTGTGTGTGCTTGTATGCACATGTGCTAGTGTGAGTATGTATATATGCTTGTGGGTGTTTGTGATTGTATGAATGAGTGTATATGAGTGTGAGTGGTGTGTGTATGCTCTACATACACTCATCCATGTTTTGGGTGGTTCCATGTGTAGTTACCTATTTGATCACATGAGCATGTCTTCCACTCTAGCTAGTTTCACCCTTGTTTCTTATTGCCATGCCATGATAACATGTTCCTAGAGTGTTATTTGTGCATTTCCAACTTGTATGCATAAGTCCCATGTCTTTTCTTTAGCTTATCATCAAGTCACTTAAGTGCCTTAAGTCATACATGAGAGTAAGGGTCAAATTTCGACCCCCCTTTACTCCCTCATGTTCCATGCAAGCATATAGGTATGAGTAATGATTTTGGGGTGTTTTCAACCCCTCTATGCACCTGTGAGGTCAGATTTGACTTTGGGGCAACTTGACAAAAGTGCATTTTTATGCTGTGATGCCCTTTTGTTTTTTTCATATGAATTAATCCATGCATGATTTGGAGTTCTTGTCAACATGAGTTTGCTAGTCAAAGTTGTTGTGAACATCTATGTATTTTTGTAATTTGTGCTGGGTCACCATATCAATAGGTACCATGCTGTTTAGTTTCTGCCAACCTGCTCTAGAATGGCTAAGTCTGGGAGATCTGCTGTTGTTGTTTTGCCTTGAAGATTAGGGTGTATCTAGTGATGTGTTGTGTATTTGACCATGTTCAGTGTTAGGTATTTGTAGTAGATATTGCCATATACCATCCTGTTGATTTTCATACCATTTGGAGCTTCCTGGCATATTTAACCAGTGCTGTGAACTTGCTACTTTATTAACCCAGATTCCAGAAAAACTGGAATTTTCACTGTCCCTAAAAATCTGTTTCATCATGCCTACTTGCCAGCTCCATGCATAGTGATGTGTTGCTCTTTTGTTGTTTGTATAGTTGGACGAATTTATGTGGGTATTGAGTAGAACCTGTTCATGCCTTGTTTGTGGCTGTAGGGTTCCTGTAGCAATAGTTGTGAGCTTTTCAAATTGCTATGTTGCTGTTTTGTGGCAGATTGAGTGCTATGTTGTTTTGAGTGTTGTGGGATCTATACTCCATGGAATTGAGTGATTCTTGAGTCTATTGTGATTGGTTTTTCATCACCTTTCCAGTGGCTACCTTGGAATTCCAATAATTAGCCCAGGTATTTGATGGTCTTGAGTTTTGTCTTGGTACCCTGTCGTGAGCGTATCTCGAGAACGTAGCTCCGTTTCTCGCCATCTTTATATGCATTTCCATCGATTTTTCATGATGCATCCATATTTGCCATGTTCATGCATGTCTAAATAACTTAACATGTGATTCTATCCAGATTCATTAATCCACCACCTTTGCATGTGAAACTTGACTAGAATTGGATTGCCATGTTAAATTCTTTACTAAGATGATCATGCATCATCTTGATTGTGCATTGCACCTTGGTTGATTATTTATTTGTTGTTTCTCTTGGGTAGACGCGAGTGTCGAATCTGAGTTCGAGGAACCTGGAGAGTACCACTACGAGGATCCCGCTACCTGTTCCGCTGAAGAACCAACAAGCAAGATGATCGTACCCGGATCCCAATACTATCTTTGCTTGCTAGTTTCTCGTTGTTATCGTTACCAGCGCTATCTACCACATGATATCAGCCCCCATGTTGCCATGACATCCTCTAACCTCCACCTCCCAGCAAACCGTTGATTGGCTAAGTTACCGCTGCTCAGCCCCTCTAATAGCGTTCTTAGTTGCAGGTGGTTCCATGTGATAACATGGATTGGATATCACAATATATTCTGTTATTTAAAATTTAATGCACATAATCTGGTATTGGTGGAACGCTTGGCCTTTTGCTAAGTGATTTGTTCCGCTCATACCCTCATTAGTTCCTTGTTACCGGTGTTATGTTTCCATATTTTGCGCTCCTAACACGCTTGGGGTTGTTATGGGAACCCCCTTGTTTATTCGGTTGAGATTAAACTTGTTCGGCAAGACCCAACTTTGGTACTACATTTGCTTAACAACTTAATTAATTGCATAGGGTCTTGCAAACCCGTGGATAATTTAATCAACCCCCGGGCCAGTGCTCCTCATGAGTGTTGGTCCAAACTAGAGCACTGTGCGGGGCCAACCCAGGGCAACTTGGGAGATTTCTATCAGGCCTCCGTACGCGTCGCTTATCCGACATGTCCTGAGACTGAGATACGCGGCTCTTATCGGGATCGTCGACACGTCGGGTGGTCTTGCTGGATTTGTTTTACCTTTACTGAATGTATTGCGTGTGGATTCTGATTTTCTTCGGGTTTTTCTCGAGGTGTTGGAATTCAATTGGAGTTGCCTATGATGATTGCGAGATCCGCGTTCGAGGCTATTCCCACGGAGTGTGGTTATTTGTGAAGGACTAGTTGGAGCACCCCTGTAGGGTTAAATCTTTCGAAAAGCCGTGCCCGCGGTTATGTGGCATCTTGGATATTTGATTAACACCCGGTTATAGAAGACTTGAAGTAAACTCTAATTAAAAATACACCAACTGTGTGAGTAACCGTGATCGTCTCTGCTCGTGAACATGAACCGAGAGAGAACATGGTGGGGTTATGATTGACGTAAGTAAGTGTTCAAGATCTCTTAGAGATCATGTAGAAATCGACCGATTGTCGTAGACCACTCACTTTACATTCTAGCTACGTACGTTAGCCACCATAATAATGCTTAGTGCTGCTGCAAACTTAAACATCACCCCTTCCATCCTTAAGCTTAAATAGTCTTGGTACCCGGGCACATGATAGCTGTTGGGAGACGTAGTAGTAAATCAAAATTTTCCTACGTTCACCAAGATCTATCTATGGAGAAACCAGCAACGAGAGGGGAGAGATTGCATCTTCATACCTTTGAAGATCGCTAAGCGGAAGCGTTACAAGAACGCGGTTGATGGAGTCGTACTCGCAGCGATTCAGATCGCGGTAGATCCGATCAAGTGCCGAACGGACGGCACCTCCGCGTTCAACACACGTGCAGCCCGGTGACGTCTCCAACACCTTGATCCAGCAAGGAGGAAGGAGAGGTTGGGGAAGGGCTCCAACAGCAGCACGACGGCGTGGTGGTGGTGGAGTAGCAAGGTATTCCGACAGGGCTTCGCCTAAGCGCTGCGGAGGAGGAAGAAGAGAGGTAGGGCTTCGCCGTGAGAGAGAGAGATCAAATCTTGTCTCAAAACATCCAAAACCTCAAGTATATATAGGAGGAGGGACGTGGAGGGCTGGCTTGGCCTCTACTCCAAAGAGGAGATGGCCGGCCGAATTAAAGGGAGAGTCCACCTCCCACAAGGGAGGTGGATCTCCTCCTTTTAAATCCTTTTTGCCTTATCTCCTTATCTCCAGCCACATGGGCCTTTAGCAAAAGTCTTGCCCAGTCCAATAAGGGCTGGCACACTTTATCTAACAGCCCATGTGGTCCTTTGGTCGTCACACCCCTCCCGGGGGTTATCCGGCACCCTCCCGGCACTCCCGGTACACTACCGATGAGCCCGAAAACTTTCCGGTGACCAAAACTGGACTTCCTATATATCAATCTTTACCTCCGGACCATTCCGGAGCTCCTCGTGACGTCCGGGATCTCATCCGGGACTCCGAACAACCTTCGGTAATCACGTATACCTTTTCCCTATAACCCTAGCGTCATCGAACCTTAAGTGTGTAGACCCTACGGGTTCGGGAGACACGTAGACATGACCGAGACACCTCTCCGGTCAATAACCAACAGCGGGATCTGGATACCCATGTTGGCTCCCACGTACTCCACGATGATCTCATCGGATGAACCACGATGTCAAGGATTCAATCAATCCCGTATACAATTCCCTTTGTCTATCGGTATGATACTTGCCCGAGATTCGATCGTCGGTATCCCCATACCTTGTTCAATCTCGTTACCGGCAAGTCTCTTTACTCGTTCCGTAATACATCATCCCGTGACTAACTCCTTAGTCACATTGAGCTCATTATGATGATGTCTTACCGAGTGGGCCCAGAGATACCTCTCCGTCACACGGAGTGACAAATCCCAGTCTCGATTCGTGCCAACCCAATAGATACTTTCGGAGATACCCGTAGCGTACCTTTATAGCCACCCAGTTACGTTGTGACGTTTGGCACACCCAAAGCATTCCTACGGTATCCGGGAGTTGCACAATCTCATGGTCTAAGGAAACGATACTTGACATTGAAAAGCTTTAGCAAACGAACTACACGATCTTGTGCTATGCTTAGAATTGGGTCTTGTCCATCACATCATTCTCCTAATGATGTGATCCCGTTATCAATGACATCCAATGTCCATGGCCATGAAACCGTGACCATCTATTGATCAACGAGCTAGTCAACTAGAGGCTCACTAGGGACATGTTGTGGTCTATGTATTCACACATGTATTATGGTTTCCGGTTAACACAATTATAGCATGAACAATAGACAATTATCATGAACAAGGAAATACAATAATAACCATTTTATTATTGCCTCTAGGGCATATTTCCAACAGTCTCCCACTTGCACTAGAGTCAATAATCTAGTTCACATCACCATGTGATTAACACTTACATCACCATGTGATCATATCATCATGTGATTAACACCCAATAAGTTCTGGGGTTTGTTCATGTCCTGCTCGTGAAAGAGGTTTTAGTCAACGGGTCTGCGACATTCAGATCCGTGTGTACCTTACAAACTTTCCATGTCATATTTGTAGATACTACTCCCATGCTCCACTTGGAGCTATTCCAAATGGCTGCTCCACTATACGTAGCTGGATTTCTACTAAGAGTCATCCGAATTGGTTTTAAAGCTTGCATCATTGTAACACTTTACGATGAACTCTTTATCACCTCCATAATCGAGAAATATTTCCTTAGTTCTCAAGTTACTAAGGCTAACTTTGACCGCTGTCTAGTGATCCACTCTTGGATTACTCTTGTACCCCTTGACAGACTCATGGCAAGGCACACACAGGTGCGGTACACAGCATGGCATACTATATAGAGCCTATGGCTAAAGCATAGGAGATGACACTCATCTCTTCTTTATCTTCTGCCGTGGTCGGGTATTGAGTCTTACTCAATTTCACACCTTACAATACAGTCAAGAACTCCTTCTTTGACCCATCTATTTTGAACTCCTTCAAAAACTTGTCAAGGTATGTCTTCGTCGAAAAAACTTATCAAGCGAATAGATCTATCCCTATAGATCTTGATGCTCAATAAAATAGTAGCTTTATCTGGGTCTTCCTTTGAAAAACAAAACTTTTCGAACAACCCTTCATGCTCTTCCAGAAATTCTACATCATTTCCGATCAATAATATGTCAACTACATATTCTTATAAGAAATTCCATAGTGCTCCCACTCACTTTCTTGCAAATACAAGTTTCTCATAAACTTTGTATAAACTTAAACACTTTGATCACCTCATCAAAGCATATATTCCAACTCCGAGATGCTTGCTCCAGTCCATAGAAGGATCGCTGGAGTTTGCATATTATTAGCATCCTTAGGATTGACAAAACCTTCTGGTTGTATCACATACAACTCTTCCTCACAGAAACCATTACGGAAACCTTGTTTTGTCATCCATCTGCCAGATTTCATAATCGAAAAATGCAGCAACTGCTAACAAAATTTTAATAGACTTTTAGCATCGCTACAGATGAGACAATCTCATTGCAGTCAACTCCTTGAACTTGGCGGAAACTTCTTTGCGACAAGTCGAGCTTTATAAACGGTGACATTTCACCATTAGCGTCTATGTTTATCTCAAAGGTCCATTTGTACTCAATGACCCGCCATTCAACAGGCAAGTCTACCAAAGTCCATACTTGGTTTTCATACATGGATCCTTTCTCGGATTTCATGGCTCCTAGCCATTTGTTGGAATCCGGGCCCACCATCGCTTCTCCATAGTTCGTAGGTTCATCGTTGTCCAACAACATGATTTCCAAGACAGGGTTGTCGTACTACTCAGGAGCAGTACGCGTCCTTGTCGACCTACGAGGTTCGATAGTGACTTGATCCGAAGCTTCATGATCATCATCATTAACTTCCTTTTCAACTAAGTAGGCTCTACAGAAACATCTTTCTGTGTTGCGCTATTCTCTGGTTGAAACAAAGGTTCAACAACCTTATCAAGTTCTATCTTCCTCCCACTCAATTCTTTCGAGAGAAACTCTTTCTCAAAAAGGACCCGTTCTTAGCAACAAACACCTTTTGTGCTTGGATCTGAGATAGAAGGTATACCCAATGTCTCATTAGGGTATTCTATGAAGATGCATTTGTCTGCTTTGAGTTCGAGCTCGCTAGGTGAAAAACCCATTTTCACATAAGCGTCGCAGCCCCAAACATTAAGAAATGACAGCTTAGGCTTCTGTCAAACCATAATTCTCACGGTGTCATCTCAACAGACTTAGATGGTGCCCTGTTAAAGTGAATGGATTTGTCTTTAATGCATAACCCCATAACGATAGTGGTAAAACGATAAGAGACATCATAGTACTCACTATATCCAATAGAGCACGACTACGACGTTCGAACACACCATCACACTATGGTGTTCCAGGAGGCGTGAGTTGTGAAACAATTTCCACATTGTCTAAAATTGCATACCAAACTCGTAACTTAGATATTCACCTCCATGATCATATCATAGACATTTATCTTCTTGTCACGATGATCTTTAACTTCACTCTGAAACTCCTTGAACCTTTCAAACATTTCAGATTCGTGTTTCATTAAGTAAATATCCCCATATTTACTCAAATCATCAGTGAAGGTAAAGAAAAACAACGATATCCACTGTGTGTTTCAACACTCATTGGACCACATACATCAACATGTATTAATTCCAATAAGCCACTTGCCCGCTCCATCATATTGGATGACGGGGTCTCAGTCATCTTGCCCAAGAGGCATGGCTCGCATGTCTCAACCGATTCGAAATCGAGTGAGTCAAAAAACATCCATCATCATGGAGTTTCTTCATGCGATTTATACCAATATGACATTACGTGGCAGTGCCACAAGCATGTGGTACTATCATTATTAACTTTGTATCTTTTGGTACCAATGTTATGAATATGTGTACTACTACGATCATGATTCGATAAACCATTTCGAGTGGGTGCATGACCATTGAAGGCATTATCCATGTAAACAGAATAACCATTATTCTCTAACTTATATGAATAACCGTATCGCACTAATCATGATCTAATCACGTTTATGCTCAACGCAAACACCAAATAACATTTATTTAGGTTTATCACAAATCCTGAAGGTAGAGAGAGCGTGCGATGGTGATCACATCAATCTTGGAAATACTTCCAACACACATCGTCACCTTTCACCTAGCTAGTCTCCATTTACTCCGTAGCTTTTATTTCGAGTTGCTAACACTTAGCAACCGAACCGGTATCTAATACCCACGTGCTACTAGGAGTACCAGCAAGGTACACATCACTAACACGTATATCAAATATACTTCCATTGACATTACCAGCCTTCTTATCTACCAATCATCTAGGGTTTTTCCGCTTCAGCGAACATTCTCCTCATAACAGAAGCACTTAGTCTCGGGTTCGGGCTCAACCTTGGGTTTCTTCACTAGAGCAACAACTGGCTTGCCATTCCTGAAGTTTTTCCCTTCTTGCCCTTGCCCCTTTTGAAACTAGTGGTTTTCACTTAACCATCAACACTTGATGCTCCTTATTGATTTCTACCTTCGTGGTGTCAAACATCACGAACAACTCAGGGATCATCTTATCCATCCCTGGCATGTTATAGTTCATCACGAAGCTCTAGTAGCTTGGTGGCAGTGACTTGGAGAACTGCATTAATCACTATCTCATCTGGAAGATTAACTCCCACTTGATTCAAGTGATTGTAGCACCCAGACAATCTGAGAACACGCTCACCGATTAAGCTATTCTCCTTTATCTTGCAGGCAAAGAATCTTGTTGGAGGTCTCATACCTCTCAACATAGGCACGAGCTTGAGATCACAATCTCAGCTCCTAGAACATCTCATATGTTCTGTGACGTTCAAAACATTTTGAAGCCTCAATTCTAAGCCGTAATGCATGACGCACTGAACTATCACGTAGTCATCAAAAAGTGCCTGTCATATGTTCACAACATCTACAGACAACGCTTGAGGGAGTGATGCAGTTAGTGGTACATCAAAAACATAAGCTTTCTGTGCAGCAATGAGGACAATCCTCAGATCACGGACCCAGTCCGCATTATTGCTACCATCAACTTTCAACTTACTTTTCTCTAGGATTGTATCAATAAAACTGGGGAGCTACAGCGCGAGCTATCTACGACATAATTTGCAAGGACATTTTTAGACTAAGTTCATGATAATTAAGTTCATTTAATCAAATTATTAATGAACTCCCACTTAGATAGACATCTCTCTAGTCTTCCAAGTGATACATGATCCATGTCAACTAGCCCGTGTCCGATCATCACGTGAGACGGACTAGTCATCCATGGTGAACATCTCTATGTTGATCGTATCTTCTATACGACTCATGTTCGACCTTTCGGTCTTCCGTGTTCCGAGGCCATGTCTGTACATGCTAGGCTCGTCAAGTCAACCTAAGTGTTTCGCATGTGTAAATCTGGCTTACACCCGTTGTATGCGAACGTTAGAACCTATCACACCCGATCATCACGTGGTGCTTCGGAACGACGATCCTTAGCAACGGTGCACAGTTAGGGTGAACACCTTTCTTGAAATTTTATTGAGAGATCATCTTATTTACTACCGTCGTTCTATGCAAATAAGATGTAAACATGATAAACATCACATGCAATCAATATAGTGACATGATATGGCCAATATCATTTTGCTCCTATGATCTCCATCTTCGGGGCACCATGATCATCACTGTCACCGGCACGACACCATGATCTCCATCATCATGATCTCCATCATTGTGTCTTCATGAAGTTGTCTCGCCAACTATTACTTCTACTACTATGGCTAACGCTTAGCAATAAAGTAAAGTAATTACATGGCGTTTATGATTGACACGCAGGTCATACAATAAATAAGACAACTCCTATGGCTCCTGCCGGTTGTCATAATCATCGACATGCAAGTCGTGAATCCTATTACAAGAACATGATCAATTCATACATCACAATGCATCACATCACATCCTTTGGCCATATCACATCACAAGGCACATGCTGCAAAAACAAGTTAGACGTCCTCTAATTTGTAGTTGCAAGTTTTTACGTGGCTGCTATAGGTTACTAGCAAGAACGTTTCTTACCTACGTCAACACCACAACGTGATTTGCCAATTGCTATTTACCCTTCATAAGGACCCTTTTCATCGAATCCGATCCGACTAAGGTAGGAGAGACAGACACCCGCTAGCCACCTTATGCATCTAGTGCATGTCAGGCGGTGGAACCGGTCTCACGTAAGCGTACGTGTAAAGTTGGTCCGGGCCGCTTCATCCCACAATACCGCCGAATCAAGATAAGACTAGTAGCGGCAAGCAAATTAACAAACTCGACGCCCACAACTGCTTTGTGTTCTACTCGTGCATAGATTCTACGCATAGACCTAGCTCATGATGCCACTGTTGGGAGACGTAGTAGTAAATCAAAATTTTCCTACGTTCACCAAGATCTATCTATGGAGAAACCAGCAACGAGAGGGGAGATATTGCATCTTCATACCTTTGAAGATCGCTAAGCGGAAGCGTTACAAGAACGCGGTTGATGGAGTCGTACTCGCAGCGATTCAGATCGCGGTAGATCCGATCAAGTGCCGAACGGACGGCACCTCCGCGTTCAACACACGTGCAGCCCGGTGACGTCTCCAACACCTTGATCCAGCAAGGAGGAAGGAGAGGTTGGGGAAGGGCTCCAACAGCAGCACGACGGCGTGGTGGTGGTGGAGTAGCAAGGTATTCCGACAGGGCTTCGCCTAAGCGCTGCGGAGGAGGAAGAAGAGAGGTAGGGCTTCGCCGTGAGAGAGAGAGATCAAATCTTGTCTCAAAACATCCAAAACCTCAAGTATATATAGGAGGAGGGACGTGGAGGGCTGGCTTGGCCTCTACTCCAAAGAGGAGATGGCCGGCCGAATTAAAGGGAGAGTCCACCTCCCACAAGGGAGGTGGATCTCCTCCTTTTAAATCCTTTTTGCCTTATCTCCTTATCTCCAGCCACATGGGCCTTTAGCAAAAGTCTTGCCCAGTCCAATAAGGGCTGGCACACTTTATCTAACAGCCCATGTGGTCCTTTGGTCGTCACACCCCTCCCGGGGGTTATCCGGCACCCTCCCGGCACTCCCGGTACACTACCGATGAGCCCGAAAACTTTCCGGTGACCAAAACTGGACTTCCTATATATCAATCTTTACCTCCGGACCATTCCGGAGCTCCTCGTGACGTCCGGGATCTCATCCGGGACTCCGAACAACCTTCGGTAATCACGTATACCTTTTCCCTATAACCCTAGCGTCATCGAACCTTAAGTGTGTAGACCCTACGGGTTCGGGAGACACGTAGACATGACCGAGACACCTCTCCGGTCAATAACCAACAGCGGGATCTGGATACCCATGTTGGCTCCCACGTACTCCACGATGATCTCATCGGATGAACCACGATGTCAAGGATTCAATCAATCCCGTATACAATTCCCTTTGTCTATCGGTATGATACTTGCCCGAGATTCGATCGTCGGTATCCCCATACCTTGTTCAATCTCGTTACCGGCAAGTCTCTTTACTCGTTCCGTAATACATCATCCCGTGACTAACTCCTTAGTCACATTGAGCTCATTATGATGATGTCTTACCGAGTGGGCCCAGAGATACCTCTCCGTCACACGGAGTGACAAATCCCAGTCTCGATTCGTGCCAACCCAATAGATACTTTCGGAGATACCCGTAGCGTACCTTTATAGCCACCCAGTTACGTTGTGACGTTTGGCACACCCAAAGCATTCCTACGGTATCCGGGAGTTGCACAATCTCATGGTCTAAGGAAACGATACTTGACATTGAAAAGCTTTAGCAAACGAACTACACGATCTTGTGCTATGCTTAGAATTGGGTCTTGTCCATCACATCATTCTCCTAATGATGTGATCCCGTTATCAATGACATCCAATGTCCATGGCCATGAAACCGTGACCATCTATTGATCAACGAGCTAGTCAACTAGAGGCTCACTAGGGACATGTTGTGGTCTATGTATTCACACATGTATTATGGTTTCCGGTTAACACAATTATAGCATGAACAATAGACAATTATCATGAACAAGGAAATATAATAATAACCATTTTATTATTGCCTCTAGGGCATATTTCCAACAGTGAGTCATCTGTGGCTCACAGTTTACTACAACAATCCAGGTGCAGGTTCAGATGAGTTCGTGCAGGATGATCTTACTCAGCTCCAGTGGGAGTATGATGAAGAGAGAGGCAGGATGTACGTGACGTATCCGGATGAGTAGAGGACCTGGTCGTGATCTTTGGGATAGCTTGATAGTATCATTTGCAACTTCTTTTATCGTTTGATTTCGTCCGTAGTCGGCCCCTGTGTTCAACTTGATGCTATGAACTGAGTGACATTGTAAGTTAGCATGTGGCGAGTGTAAGCCAACTTGTATACTCTTCTCATTCAGTACTATATGTTGTAATGATACTATTCTTGCTAACGGCAAGATGCGCCTCTATCCCTTGCGAGGCCCCGTGCCTTACACGGATAGGCGCACATCTTGGGCGTGACAGGGATAGCCGAGTTACTCTCTCGATACGGGGTCGTGCCTGGATGGACGACTATGGCTATTTTCACAGACATCGGGCACACTGTTGTGTCCCTTCTTGGATGGTACTTGCTATGTGCATCATGATGGTTGTGTACCAACGAGTAGACTCTTTGTTTAGTATCGTCAAGGTAAAGACATCGCTCAGGTGCTTACCTCGGGTATGTAATACACCGCGAGTCATGGATGACACTAAAGTTCCCCGAGTCTTGTGGGTAAAGTGTGCAACCTCTACAAAGTGTACAACTATCCGGATAGCCGTGTACATGGTCAAGAACAGTTGGGTGGTCCTGCTTAAGCTATGTCCGAATGTTTTCACAAAACTTGGTGTGTGTGTGTGTGTTGACAAAGAGATACTTGAGCTAGGTCGGATGAGTTGATGAGATGATGAAACTAGAGTTGACTCTGTTCATAATGATATCTGTAACCTGTTCATATGGATATATGCAACCTGTTGATGCATATTTTTTATAAATGGTAAGACATAGTACTGCACTCAAAATTAGCTTTCTGCAAAATACCTGCTTAGGGTTATGCCATGCATTGTTTACCTTGTTACAAACATGGGTTGCTTGCGAGTGCATTCAAAAGTACTCATTGACTTGTCCCTGTTTATTTAATTGGGCAGGCATGGAGGGACATGAATTTGGTGAAGAGTACCTTGGTGACGAACATGTGAAATATGTCGTTTTCTAGTCAGAATGCTTGTAGGGTTAAGACACATGACATGGGTCCACGTTATCGTTGAAGTTTTTCGTTGCGAGTTTGTGTTTAATGTTTGACCTTCATGGCCCTACCTATGTAAAATTTGATCATAATGGTCACAATTTGTGTAAGACGATATGTAATGGATGTAAGACTCTTGTTATTCTGTTTCTCTGTGTTCAGTGAGCATTGATCGTGGGATCACTATACACAACCATGCGTGTTTGTGTATGATGAAACTCCTTTATCTGAATATTGCGAGATGTAAATAAATGTCAAATTTTGGTGCTCACATTATATGAATATTGCAAGATAGTTGTGTTTGTTGAAACTTTGGTGGTTATATTATCTAAATGTCAATCTTCAATCAGCTTACCATGAAACTATATGTATGTTTTAGGTGTCAATATAAGGATAAAATGTTATTAAACAAACAATTCTTCTATTTTGTAGTGTATAGTTTGATTGAATAAATCCGAAAATTTGCAAGTCTGAATATTGCAAACTACATCTTGTCTCTATCCTAATTAGGTACACCTGCTGCCATTGATCAACACAACTTTAAAATCAGGTTGAACATTAAAATGAGCACACCTACTAATAGTTTACATCAGTCAAATTAATTAAAACCATATACACTGACTCGCTCCTTCTGTGATCAACTTGTCTACTGCACCACTCAACCCAAACTTAACTGATGTACCCACTAGGCCACCATGCAAATTTCAATAGTGACATTAGTGTCGGAAATTGGCTTTGGGTCGTAGGTGTATATGCACCCATTGTGCAAATACACATTTTGAAAAGTTAAAAAATTACGACGAAAAATCCCGCGTATAAATCCGACCATTATATGCGTGTGCATAAAGTTTCGGTGAAAAGGACATTTTTTGTTGCTTGTGTGAAAAAGACAAATTTTGTTCCTTGATTACAACTATTCACGAGGCATTTTTTTGTCTTTTCGTACATGCCACAAAAAATATTTTTTTTCACCAAAACTTTATGCACGCGCATATAATGTCTGAATGTATACACTGGATTTTTTCTTCAGTTTTTTATACTTTTTAAAATGTGTTTTTACATATTTTTCGTAATAGGTGCATATGCACCTAGGAGCCAAAACGCCGCTCTCCATTAATGTCAGTTACATTCACTGCGTCAGTAGGTAACTCCAATACAAACTAGAAAAGTAAGTAATCCTAGAATAATTAACCATTTGAAGGCAAGGCACCTAGTTAGATGAGTACTCCAGTTGGATTAACGACATGATGTTATCGTTGTCCGACCGCGAGGGATCAACCACGTTAAAACATGCTCAAAAAATTGCTTAGTATTTTAGCCACCGTCAAATTTTTGGTTCGATGTGAAATGTCACGAATGTAAAATGGTGGTTTGTCGCTAATCGTGATACAACCGTGAAGTTAGTACAAAGTTAAGTCATTTATTTTGAAACGGTGGAAGAAGTTTATCTCACAGTAAACTACAGTAACAACTTGAGTTTACGATCTCATCTACCGTTGCTTAGCTACTAACGTCAGCAGTAGAAGTCAACATCGGAAAGGCAACAGTGCAACACACGCGCACACAGAACCTTCAGATCCAATCGACCATACACTACTGCCTCCGAGCGACCGAGATCCGTTTGCCATCACCCACTTCCTCCTTCCCACCCTTCCTCCTTCGTTCACAAATCTTCTCTTCTCCTCCACGCCGCGCCCTCCCCCTCCCGCTCCCGGCCCGGCGAGAGGCCGGCCACCCACGCGGCTCCGCCTCTCACGCTCCCGCGCCCACAAAACCCCGTAGGAACCTCGTCCTCCCGAGGTTCCCGCTTCGGCGCGCTTCCGAGCCGCCACAATGGTACGTGCGCCTACCTCCCGACAAACCGCTCCCTTTCCGCTTCTCCTCGCCGCTTACACGCGAATGCGATCCGAGATCAGGCGACGGCGAGGCTGGCCGTCGCCTAGTGCGTTCGTATCTCGCGCGGGCTACGCCGCCGCCGCCGCGGCGAGATCCGCCGCGAGACATGTCGAATTCCCAGTGGATCTGGGGTTATGTTGCGCTATGTACTGACGTGATTCCCTTTTTCGTGTTTTTTTTGGGTGATGGCCGTGAATGTGGCAGCCGCTCCGGTTGGATATCAAGGTAATCGCGATGCCTCTTACTGAGATCTGCTCGGTGAATGTTTGGTGTGGTGTCGCTTATGTCGGTTTTGTGTTTGGTTGGATCAGAGGAAGCTCGCGCAGAGGTCGGAGAGGGTCAAGTCCGCGGATCTGCATCCGACAGAGCCATGGTTTGTGGGCAGTCCGTGTGATGTGAATATGATCTTGGTTTTGAGTTTGGCTACGAAATCCACGTGCGGGTGATCAAAGCTTCCACCAAACTGTGGTAAATAGCGTGACCATTCTCTTGTGCTACGCAGGATTTTGTCGAGTCTTTATTCGGGGAGTGTGTGCATCTGGAACTACCAAACGCAGGTAGGTGACTGTTAACAGTAGCCCCCCTTCATAATTTGCCTTAGTAAATTTTCAGCTAAACTGGATGAAGACTATAAGCAACAATGATGATGATGTCTCTTGTACCTTGTATGTTGTAATGAAACTAGATATTTCCCATTATGTATAGAAATGAAGATATACTTATATTTAAGTTGTATATTTGTGAAACGTGATTTACGGTGTGTATAGCAATGAACTAGGTGATATACCACTGGTAATGCCTTCTCCTAGAAGGTGAAAAGAGAGGGAATTTCGAACATGTGTAGATTAGCAACAACAAAGCCTTTAGTCCCAAACAAGCAATTACGTAAAATCCGGAGAAAAAAAACTTCAATGTCACTTAAAAAAAAATCTACCGATGAGGTTAAAAGTAACAAGGAACCTCCATCTATTTTCAGGTAACCGATAATCTACATCTATGTCACTTTATTGCAAGGGAACAAAGGGTCAGAGGAGGCAGAAAATGAAAATACATCTATTTTTTTTCTTCCTATGACTGAGATAAATGACTTTGTATAGCTTATATTAAGACTTGACTGACAAAACTATATATTATTTATCCCTAGACAATGGTGAAATCATTTGAAGTCACAGAGTTACCAGGTATGCTTTCCCACCGAATTACTTACTTATCTTGCCTGGTATACCATCATTTTGATATATCATGTCTGTCGCAGTTCGTTCGGCTAAATTTATTGCACGGAAGCAATGGGTCGTTGCTGGTGCTGACGATATGTTTATCCGCGTGTACAATTACAATACAATGGATAAGGTCAAGGTATTTGAAGCTCATACTGATTACATCAGGTGTGTGGCTGTTCATCCAACCCAGCCTTTTGTGCTGTCATCATCCGATGACATGTTAATTAAGCTTTGGGATTGGGATAAGGGTTGGGCGTGCACTCACATATTTGAGGGGCATTCTCACTATGTGATGCAAGTCACATTTAACCCAAAGGATACCAATACTTTTGCTAGTGCTTCCCTTGATCGCACGATAAAGGTTTGTATTTGTTCCTCAAAAAGATGCTGGTTAAACTGAGTCCTGTTCTGTATCTTGGTCTGTACCCTGCCTAATATCCTAATATTGAATGTGAACTTCAGATATGGAGTATTGGTTCTCCTGATCCTAACTTCACATTAGATGGCCACTCAAAAGGTGTGAACTGTGTTGATTACTTCACCGGTGGTGATCGACCATTTTTAATTACTGGCTCTGATGATCAGACTGCAAAGGTGTGTCATATGCAATGAATTGTGCTATTGTGAGGGCATATTGGGATTGATCTGACATATTACTCAATTTGGTGGATCAGGTTTGGGATTACCAAACCAAGAGCTGTGTTCAAACGCTTGAAGGACACGCACACAATGTGTCCGCTGTCTGTTTCCATCCAGAACTACCTATTATAATTACTGGCTCAGAGGATGGCACAGTTCGCTTGTGGCACTCTACAACCTACAGGTACTCTCTCTCTCTCTCTCTCATACTATGATATTGCTTGGAGATGATACTAACAGTGCGTTGTCTGAAAACCAGCTTTGTTTTACTAACATCTATGAAGCTACACGCAGTGCAGACATTACTGGCTGTAGTTTTCTTCTTTACATATTTCTTGTTTGCAAAAATAGTAATATCTTCTGCATTGGCAGTGTAGACTTTGTTCATGAATCATGAGCAAGAACGTGGTCTATTCTTAATTCTTCCATTCAAGCATTTAATCATTGCTTTTCTTGTAGAACAAGCGAATAACACTTTGCTTGATGCACTTACAGGCTTGAGAACACTCTTAATTATGGCCTTGAGCGAGTTTGGGCTTTAGGATACATGAAGGGATCAAGAAGGTAATGAATATTTATCTCTTGCTATATTTCAGTTCTATGGTAATATGGTCAATGTGAAGGGTCATTACACTGAAAATCATTTCTTCTTATCTGTTACTGAAGCTCCACACACACTAACAAGTCATTTTATTTCTCGGTGACACAATTCCCTATATTGTGACAACATTGTGTATCTGCTAAACTGTTTTTTCCAAAACAAAATCTTCACTGAAAATGCAGAGTTCATGCTTTTATTTACTTGTTCCTTCCTTTCAAGTTAAGGTAGTGATATATAATATTTTAATTTTTGTAGGATTGTGATTGGATATGATGAAGGGACAATTATGATTAAAATTGGCCGTGAAGTTCCAGTTGCTAGCATGGACAACAGTGGAAAAATCATATGGGCAAAACATAACGAAATCCAAACTGTTAATATCAAGACTGTTGGTGCAGGCAATGAGGTTCTTCTTCTTCGCCATGTTAATGTGTTGAAAGCTTGTTAATTTTGGTATAAGCTTTATGTATGTTCTTAAACCTGTATCATTTGTCAGATTGCGGATGGTGAGCGACTACCGTTGGCTGTGAAGGAGCTGGGAAGCTGTGATCTTTATCCACAAGTAGGTTATATTTTATATCATAGCGATGCTGTTATTTGTCAACTAGATGCCTCATTCACATAGTGATGCTGTTATTTGTCAACTAAATGCTTGTTTTTTACTCCCGTGTTTCTGATTGGTAGTTCTTTTCTGTTTAAGCAAGATTCATATTACTGTACAACATGTAATCATGCATGCTAAAATAATTTTATTCAAATTTACTTTAAAATGTGCAGGATTGTGAGTTACTTTTGGTGTAACCAGGTGTAACAGACTTCTACATATAGATATCCTATTATTTCTAGCATTTACAGTTGCTGCGGTATAATGAAGCTCTTCTACTGAAGTGAAATGCAAAAGTTCATGATTATTAATAGCACAATTTGGAATTGAGTGTTGGTTTTGAATTGAACTTCGTTGGGTTAAAGAAGTGCACATGAGGATGTTATGACTTGTGACCACTAAGAGATACAACTTGCGCATTACTAAGAGATTCTTCTGTACAACTTGCACATTACTTTGAATTAAAAGGGATTTGTCTTCATGTTAAACAGTAAACCTTTTTTGTAGCTTTATTTGTCTATTTCCATTTTTATTCGCACGTTAATAGCTTTGATCTTCATTTCAGAGCTTAAGGCACAATCCGAATGGAAGATTTGTTGTTGTATGTGGAGATGGAGAATACATAATTTATACAGCACTAGCATGGAGGAATAGATCATTTGGGTCTGCACTTGAATTCGCTTGGTCATCTGATGGCGAATACGCTATAAGGGAAAGCACCTCGAGGATAAAGATATACAGTAAAAATTTCCAGGTTTGTACTAAGTAAACATCTCCATTTCCCTACCATTGAAGTATTGATTTGTAACTATTATGGTTCTGTCTTTGAGAAACATCTATGGATAAGATAGCATGTAATGCTATACCACAAATTCCATTCCGTGTGTTATCCCATCTTCATACATGAATGAAACCAGAACTCCTGCAATTTATAGATGGTCAATCAATATTTGTTCTTTTTCATAATACAAGGGCTGTTTGCCCAACTAACCATACAAGTTGGCTGAGCATTTTTTTATTAACGGTAGACAGGTCAATTTTGTCCCATCTTATCTTGATTTCACAATTTCCTATCTATGTGAAAAATAAAAACAGACATATGTTAGAAACAAGGAAAGCTATTTTCTTATGTAAACTCTAAATTGCAAAGTAAATATATGACATGCACAAGTATTTTCTGCTGCTGGTTCAGGATCAGACTGGGAACTTGAGCATTTGGTTGTCAACATATTGTATTTTGCATGTTATCATCCTTCATTCCTATTAAAGTAACGTGGATATTGGATTGTAAGAAGTATGTGAATGCTTGAGCTAGACACTTGCTGTGGTGGAGGATGAAAGCTAACGCTTGAACAACTATTTCCATATGTCAATCTTTGTTACTACAAAACCTGAAAGATAGATATCTAATAATTTCAGGAGAGGAAAAGCATAAGACCAACATTCTCCGTCGAACGTGTGTTTGGTGGAGTATTATTGGCTATGTGTACAAATGATTTCATCTGCTTTTACGACTGGGTGGATTGCAGGTTGATACGTCGAATTGATGTCAATGTGAAAGTAAGTTTATTTTGTTGCTTAAAGAATCAAACACCTTTTCCATGCCATCTGGTATGTTATGCTGACATAAAAAAATCTGCTATTATCTTGTAGAATCTCTACTGGGCTGACAGTGGTGATTTGGTGACAGTTGCAAGTGATACATCATTCTACATTTTGAAGTACAATGTGAGTTCTTTTAAGAACTGTGTTGCTTTTTTACAGCTTGTAGTTATGTGATAAGTGACATCTGCAGTGTTATTTACAAATGTTCTTTTGCTGTGTTAATTGTGCTAAGACGCCAGCAACTCTTACATCAAACACTTCTATGCATTTGTTTTTCTAATTTAATAGTCTATACTAACACAACATTATCTCTCTTTACCTCCCAGAGGGATGTTGTATCTTCTCATTTGGATGGAGGGGGTTCAGTTGGTGAGGAAGGTGTGGAAGATGCCTTTGAACTGCTTCATGAGATCAATGAACGCATCCGAACTGGGCTATGGGTTGGCGATTGTTTTATCTACAATAATTCTTCATCACGGCTTAATTACTGTGTAGGAGGAGAGGTGAGTGTTTTTATCATATCAAAAGGCGTTTTTTATGTACGAGTCCAGTTAGATCATTCGTTACCGTTTGTATGGCTCTAAGTCATACGGTTCCATGTATTACAGGTCACAACCTTGTTTCACTTGGACCGGCCAATGTATTTACTAGGATATCTTGCTAACCAGAGCCGTGTCTATCTTATTGACAAGCAATTTAAGTGAGTTTTATCTTTATTGCTCTGGTATTCTTTTATGACATCAATTCACAATAAACTTCTGAAGCTAACGATTTTTTATTATTGTAGTGTTGTTGGGTACACTTTACTCCTTAGTTTGATTGAGTATAAAACACTAGTGCTGCGTGGTGATTTTGATCGTGCAAATGATATTTTGCCATCTATACCGAAGGAACAATATGACAGGTGCCCCATGTTCTACTATTTGTTGTACTTTGCAGTTTTGGCTTCGGCATACAAAGATAACCTTTTATTTTCAGCGTGGCACATTTCTTGGAATCACGGGGCATGTTGGAGGAAGCCCTTGAGATAGCAACAGACTCTAATTACAGATTTGACCTTGCAGTTCAGCTTGGCCGCGTTGATGATGCAAAGGCATAGTTGGCTATTGTTTTCACATTTCCAAGAAAGTTCCCTCCATTCAAATATTCTGAGTAGTTGTTTTGCAGGCAATTGCTCTCGAGGTGCAAAGCGAGTCCAAGTGGAAGCAGTTAGGGGAGTTAGCTATCTCAACTGGAAAGGTACACAGCTACTATGTGTATCAGTTATCTTGTATGCTAATGAATTGGATTGTTTTGCGATATCACTTGAGTTTACTAATTATTGATAAATGGATGAGCGAATAACTATGAGTAGGCAGAATGCAGCCTAATATAATACGGCATGTATGTAGGATGTATGAGAGCACAGTTCTGATGGAAAGGATGTGCTTTACTTGTTGCTCAAGATCATGCTTGAATTGGAAATACTGTTTTCGTTCAACATGCACTAGAATGACTTCCCCAGCGGTAGAATGAGTCTTTAAGTTGCATTCTAATAACTTTGCCATGTTATGTTTCTATCTTGTACTATGACGCAGAACCTATACAAGTCACATCCTAATAACTTTCCCATGTTATGTTATCCTCATGTGTCATACAATCTTTTTGCAGCTCGAGATGGCAGAGGAGTGCCTTCTACATGCACTAGATCTCAGTGGTCTATTGCTTTTGTATTCATCCATTGGGGATGCTGAAGGGATAACAAAATTGGCATCTATGGCTAAAGAACAAGGAAAGAACAATGTTGCCTTCCTTTGTTTGTTCATGCTAGGCAAGTTGGAAGAATGCCTTCAATTGTTGATTGAAAGGTATGGTCGTTTTAGTGAGACTGTCCTGTTTCGTACATCACTTCTTCAAACCAGTTATTGTATATTAACTGTGTAACTGTACTGTACACAGCAATCGCATTCCGGAAGCAGCATTGATGGCGAGATCTTATCTTCCGAGCAAAGTCCCTGAGATTGTAGCATTATGGAAAAAAGATCTCCAAAAGGTATTGCCAGCCTTGTAAATCCTTTGCTTTTGTCCTAGTTTCCAGGCCTTCATGATAACTATTGATGTTAAACTGTAAGTGCACACATCTCCTCAGCACGAATTGTTACTTCAACATAAGTTGCACATTCAAGCATGTAATTGTCGTTCGTCAATTCCATGATATGGTTCAGCACTAGCGGTCACAGAGATGTATTATAATGATGCTTCAGATTCAGTAAGAATAATATCTGAGCTAACTCCAATACACTGTATTCAGGATGATTATCTATTGTTTGAGTGATGATGTAAAGATTAGCCAGAATCATGCTTTGCTATTAGTTGATTTCTCTCTTGTTTGGACTTACGCTGCACTTTCTTTAATGTCCAGGGGGCACATCTTACAAACTGATGGTGTTTGCTTTGTTTCATATGCTTAATAGGTAAACTCAAAAGCAGCAGAGTCATTGGCAGATCCTGATGAGTACCCAAACCTATTTGAAGACTGGCAGATTGCTCTCAATGTAGAATCTACTGTCGCCCCCAAAAGGTTCTGGTTCATTTATATTGTTAAAGCAATGTTTCTGTGAAGTTTACTGATCACACTATTTTCATCAAAGTGCAACTAGGGTTTGGATTTAGCTTTAACTGTAACATCTGTCGCAATAAAAAATGATGCTAGTGCCTGTTTCTCAAGCTATTAATTTGTCACCACCACCACCAACAACAACAACAACAAAGCCTTTAGTCCCAAACAAGTTGGGGTAGGCTAGAGGTGAAACCCATAAGATCTCGCGATCAACTCATGGTTCTGGCACATGGATAGCAAGCTTCCACGCACCCCTGTCACCCTTCTGACAATTTTTTTTTAACAGGGGTATCTATCCACCTGCTGAGGAATACTTGATTCATGCCGAAAGGCCCAACGAGAGTCTTGTGGAAGCTTTCAAGAACATGCATGTACAAGAAGAGGAGGACGTATATGAAGAGGATGCACACAATGAGGAGGAGCTAACAAATGAAAATGATACTGTTCAAGAGGTATTACTCTTCCAGAAAATAGTTGCGAAAGCTGAAAGTAGCTTGCGCAGTTAGGCTATCAGTTATGAAATTTGACAGCACTATCCAACATATACTCTCAATTCTTTCAGTTTAGTAGTTGGTTGTTGGCATGTTCCCATTAGAATGGTAACATTTGTGCTTTACATTTCCAATAAACTGATAATAAATACATTAATTTTGTGCATGACTGCATGCTATAGTTGCAACACAATAGGCCTGCTCAGGAACCCGTGTGTGTGTGTTTTGCGTCACTATCCACTAGCACTGCATAATCCTTTTCCTTGTATATTAACAACTGAGACAATATCAATGGTATAAAGACTAAACGTTGAAGAGTTACTAATCATGATCCTTTCCATGAAATTCAGTCATTTTCTGTTAGTGGGGAACCTTGTTTGGTTTATCTTCTTTTGGAAGATACCCTATGCTATTATCCTCTTGGCCGAAAGCAGTTTCTCTTATTGTGTCTGATTCATAGAGAATAAGTGTATTCGTTGTCACTGTGTTTCTACTATTCTTGGTTGTAAGATGGGCTTGCCAAGTGGTATTTTTTTGCCATTTGATACTTTTCTTGGTGATACGAATTTCAACATATCTCAGGGTGAGCTTACAAATGCAAAAATTATTTGGTAAATTGTCTTGGACAGTGCGCTAGGGCATGGACATTCGTGCCCATCCCTTGTGTAATTTCTTGCCCCATTTAATAACCTCCTGGTGGTCGTCTCCTCGGTAGTTGATGTGATGTCAGCCCCCCTCCTCTTCCTCATCATCCTCTCCTTCCTATTTTGGCCTCCCCACTCATCTCCTCCCATTGGTGGTGCCCAAGAGAGTTTGGTCCCTAACCGATCGCTCAGTATTTAGATTTTTTGTTTTATCTTTGCTTTGCCCAGATCCTCATCCTCATGTATTGTACTCCCTCCGTCCCAAAATACGTGTCACTGATTTAGTACAACAATCAGCGACACATATTTTGGGACGGGGAGGGAGTATGTTACGATATACTATCTCTTTTGGACTTGTTTGGATACACGTTGATCCATTGCAGTAGGCCTAGAAATGGATTTTTTTTTATTTCGTATTTCCTGTTGGAATCGAAACAAGCCCCTAATAGGAATAATTCTACAACTACACTGGGTTACCACCAAGGCATAGTTGGCAGCACAGTATTTTCAAAACCATAGTGATCTAAAACCTCAGTATTTCAATGCCTGGGCAATGAATGCTCTGGTGTCTAAAAACCACATTTTTCAGTTTGGTGTACAAAAAAGAGGTCAAGATCTCTTTTTGAAATACTGGGAAAATACTATGGTTTATAAAACTGTGGTATTTGTTAATCCCGTAAACACCAAAGTCGTCAAAACTATGGTTTATAAAAAGCTATAGTACGAATGAAGGCCTTTTAAAAAAAAACTATGGTGTACAAAAAATCATATTGTAAAAGAACTCCAAAAGTTTAGCTGCCAAACGCAGCCTGACTGGTACATTGTGTTGGTTAGTCAGGTCTACTTATGGAAGTCGCTGCATCTATTTTAAATGTAAAGATTTTTATGTTCTGCTTCTTGCCGAGTGCTGATCATACATTTTCCCCATCACATTCCATCCTTGCATAAATGATAACGCCATCTTGGTTCAACAGGTTTTTGAAGATGATGGAGCAGAAGAGAGCCAAGAAGACGCTGTTGAGGTCGAGGCTGATGGTTCTACTGATGGCACTATCCATGTGAATGGAAATGATAGTGAGGAACAGTGGGGTACGAACAAAGAAGAACCATCAGCATAAAAGCTGTAGTTGAGCAAGTGTACAGTCCCAAATCCTTTTTGGTCTTTTCTCCCAGTGCACCAATAGTCTTACGGAAAACCTGCTGCTGGATGATATTTGCCTATTCTGGAAATATAGATATCCTTCAGTTGCCTAACCGCCTTTAGCTTTAGGGTAAACCTTTGATCTTCTGACTACCTGAAGTCTGATGAGTATCCCCATAACCTGGGGAGTGTGGGGACTTCAAATGGCCCATTAATTATGTTTTGGAAGCTAGCCCAACAATTTCTAAATAAAAGCCTGCGAAACCAATCCTCTTCCCTTGGCCTATTTAACAATTATTTTTACTGTTTATGTAGCAACTAACAGGCCATTCCTTCTTTGTTGTCTTTCCGCGGTTGATTGTGTCCACCAATATATATATGGCAAATATGGTAAACGGACGAAGTGTTTAATAGAAGCAATAAGTTTTTCGTATGGGACATTGTTTTAAAATTTCTAATTACTCTGTCAAACAAGTTCATTAACTGGTTTTTGTGCGAAGTGTTTCTAATGGCTGCTTTTTTAACCTTTCAAAGTGTATGTTCCTAATGGCTGCTTTGTTGTTTTGCAGTGCTGACTCCTGACCAATAGTGGATAGTGGAACAGCAACCTGCTTAAGAGGTTCAGTTTGTAAAGGCAAGTCATCTTCCCGAGTGCTGATCATACATTTTCGTGTAGCGTCATATTTATTCAGCTAATGTGTTCAGTTGTACTGTCATTTCTTGTTGCAGGTTTGTTACTGGGATGATGTAAAACCCGTTTCTCCTCATTCTATAAGCTTTCATGTGATCTAGGATTGGCTTATCCGGTTACAGTTTGGGCAGCAATTTAATTAGCATTTTAGTTCATGTTATAGAAAATTTTGCGCTTCATTTCAAATAGATAGTCTTTCGGGATGTTTCACAGGGTTGTAAGAGGCTGTTCGTTTGAAGATGGATTTTGTTTGGTGGTTGGAAAGGTGCTATATGTTACACTAAGTACATAGGGCAGTCGCCTGTCAGTTTGGGAACATTATCCCGGTCCCGTATGTAAACCTCAGATTGTTGAACACAGTTATCGGATGTGGTGGGGGCTCTGTATCTCCACTGTACAAGTTTGTTTCAAAAGTTCTCTACTGTCAATAGTGTGTGATCTGAGGCACTCACTTGGGGATTTGCTTGGGCTGTGTTTAGTTGCCATCAACCCTTGCCAGGCCTGCCCGTCTTGCATGCAAAAATTAAAAAATCTATTACAATTAAAACATCCTTTGTTCAAATTTTGTGTAACCTCTCACCCTTTGTTCAACTAAGTGAACTAACTTTTTAAAACATCAATTTTGAAAATTTAGTTGGGCTGGTGGTCAACTAAAAAAAGTAGGGACGGAGGATGCCAAAGGTTTCAAATTTGCATCCCTGTGTTTTGGGGAACCGGATCCTCTAACAAGAAGAGAACTCACCTAAGCTACAGTTAGTAAAGTAAAGAAGGAAAGTCACGGTTACTATAAGGAATACCGTCAAACTAGTGTAAAGCAAAGAAGGAAAGTATAAGGAATACCGTCAAACTAGTGTAAAGCAAAGAAGGAAAGTCTACCTTCTAGACTTGGCCACCACGCACGGTTTACTCCACAAGATTAGGGGTTGTGGGTCTACCTTTAAGACCTTGTTCTACGCTGATGATGCGACAGTTTTTGTCAAACCAATCAAGGAGGACGTTGCCAACCTCGCTGCCATTCTAAAAGGTTTCGGCGAAGTCACTGGTCTTTGCACGAACTTCTTAAAGAGTTCGGTCGTCCCTATTCGATGCCGAAACCGCAATCTTGATGACATCCTCCATGGGTTACCTGCAAAACGTGCTTCCTTCCCGCTGAAATATTTAGGTCTGCCCATATCGGTTTGGCAACTCAAACGCGTTGACTTCCAATATCTGGAGGATCAGGTTGCGGGAAGGCTTGTGCCATGGGAAGGGAGATATATTGCTACTCCGGGCCGGGTGGTCTTGGTCAAGTCGGTAGTGACATCGCAGGTTGTATTCACTGCTACTGCCCTAAGAATCCCTCATGGCACTCTGGACAACATCGACAAAATTGAGCGAGCCTTCCTCTGGTCGGCCTCACGCACGACGAATGGGGCCAAGTGCAAAGTAAGTTGGGAGCGCGTCTGTAGGCCCAAGGACCTTGGAGGGCTTGGGGTCCTGCACTTGGACAAATTCTGCCGTGCGCTACGTCTGCGGTGGCTCTGGTTGGAGTGGATTGCGCCAGCGAAGTTGTGGGTCGGCCTGGGAAATCCATGTGACGACAAGGACAAATATTTCTTCTACACCTGCTCCTCCATCACCATTGGCAACGGTGCACGCGTGCCCTTTTGGGAGTCCCCACGGCTGAACGGGCGCAAGCCCATGGACATTGCCCCCCTAATCTTCGAGGCATCATCGCGCAAGCAGTGAAAGGTTAGAGAGGCTCTACATGAGGATGCTTGGATGACTAGAATAAACTTTGGGGCCGCGCCATCCATTGACCACCTGAGACAATTCCTCGCACTTTGGATCCTCCTCCACGGCCTCCGCCTTGACGAGCATACTGAGGATTCCATCCTTTGGAAGCATACGGCCTCAGGGGAATACACTGCTTCCTCCGCATACGATGCGCAATTCCTGGCCATCACTCGCTCTAACATGTGCAAGGTAGTCTGGAAGACCTGGGCACCCCCAACGTAAAATTCTTAGCCTGGTTGGCAATTCAAAACAGAATCTGGACGGTGGACAGACTGACCAAGAGGGGATGGCCAAACTGTGGCCCTTGCCCCCTCTGTAGGAGGGAGCAGGAAACCGTCGAGCATCTCCTCATCAACTGTCGCTACACGATGAGACTATGGGGCTTGGTGAAGGAATGGCTCCAAATGGCCAGCTTGGATGTCTCTGGTTGGGCTAACTACAGGAGCATCAAAGATTGGTGGTTTGACATGGCCTGCGCCCAGAGTACCCATCGAAGGGCGATGTCTTCACTCACTATGCTGGTTTGCAGGACGATTTGGGACGAAAGGAACACAAGGGTTTTTAGGAGCAAATTCACGCCACCAACCATCCTTCTTCGCACCATCCAGGGCGTGGCGAGACTGTGGACTGCTGCGGGTGCAAAACACCTAGGGGCCATTCTGCCGGGAGAGTAGTGTCTTCTTCGTGTTCTGTGCTCCCTGTTGGGAGCTGGTTATTTTGCTATTTCTTGTAACTTTGTCAGACTTCTTCCTCTCTTAATTAATGAAAAGGGGCAAATCTTTTGCCCCACGTTTCAAAAAAAGAAGGAAAGTCACGGTTACCGCAGGGAATACTGGCTGGATGAACTGCAGCAAGTTACTGTTCATAGAAAAAATAAATCTAAAATTTGTTTTATTGGATGTAATTTTTTCTTATGTATACAGTAGATTTGTAATTTGCAAATTAATTCAAGTTATTTTAGTCTTAATCATATGAATGTGAAGAAGGGATGTTAGAGGAATGTAGCTTAGGTGACTTCTCTCCTTGATGTTAGAGGATCTGCTTCCGTGTTTGGGACGGAGGTAGGGAATGAGAGTTTAGGACGGATGAGCCTTTTTTTTCTGAGGTAAAGGTTGACTCCCTCATTTAGATAGAAGATTTATAAAATACTATATCTTGAATACAACTAGGAGTGCACTGCCGGTAAATCGAATAAGCAGCAAGCTGACTCTGATCTAGCCAACAAATGAGCCACCTTATACTGTTTATACTAAATTATTAATGGCGTGCGTTGATGCGTCTGTCTATTTATACAATGAAGTTATATTAAATCTATTAAATAATGGGCCGAATAAAACATATCAAATTTGCATAAACTTAATCTACATTAGCCAGTAAAGGTCGAGATTCATATATACGAAGTGGCTTGGTATGACAACATACACAACAATGCTCGTAGTAATTACAACCAATAGTTCTTCGAAGACATAAATAGCAAAAGAATTGTAACGGGAGACATAAATTGCGTTGTACAATGTACACCTCAGGTAGTCCATTGATTTAATAGATATATTAGGAAATAATTGCATAAATATTAAGTTTTACATCCATGCTTCAATGAGATCAAGGAAATAAGGACATATGGTACATCACTTGACTTCCGTTGTGCAACCGGTCTTTATCTCTGCAACCTACAGAACTACGATGTGTATGTACCCACATATTAACATTTGAGATACTGAACAAATATACACATATTGGAAAGTGTGCAAATGGCTAAAGGACCTTGAAAATCCAATAACAAAAGTTAGCAGGGAGTATAGGGTCCCTATAAAGCTTTATCAGACAAAACATAAACAACCGAGACATCCATCTTGAATTTAATTCACAAATAGTAATCACTTTGCATATTCTGCCAGTGAAAGACATCACATGTTCCCCACAAAAGCTTATGCAAAATTAACTAACAACTCTAAAAGTGTAGAAATTATGAATTTGGCCTACTTCTATGAAGGAATAGAACCCAAGGAAAAGGTCGAAGCACACTGTAAAAAAACATATTGTATCAAACTCAGATGTGGTATGCCTCGTATCAAACTCTCCGGTACATAACAAATATCATATGCTAAAACTTGAAGGGCCAATATTCCATTCATCTGATATCACTCTAGAGGAAAAATGTATGGGCATACATAACATGAATCCTGGAATAAGATCATAAATGGTGATAAAAAGCTTAGTGCAATACAAGAAGGAAATTGAGAAGAGGGATTTTTGCCCTATATCCCTTGACAAAGCAAATTCAATTTAGTGAGTGTACTTTGTTTCATGTTTAGCCACATGTGGGTAATCTTGCATCAAATTAATTAACCATAATGCATTCCCAACAAAAACAAACTCCCACTACAGGAAAATCGCACGATGCCGAGTATTAACATGTAAGCCAAGTGTCAAAACACGGGTTCTTGGCTTACATCCATCTAAGCAGTGTAGTGACTAGAATACATGTCAAAAAAAATAGTTACTCGGCTTCCATATGCATAAGCTTAGTGTGTTCACAAAAAGCTCTCGGCGTACGATAGATACTCGACATACATGCAGAAAGGCACTAGGTTGAGAGCCTATGCTTGGCGAAGGTTCCTACCACGTGACCATCATGACGGCTGCATGCATCTCACAAGGTTTAAATGTTCTTCGCCGAGTATGTTTCATACTCAACTTTATTTATTTTCCCTCTAGTGTCCAATGAGTAGTGGTTGGAGAATGTAAAGATTTTTCATGTCACAAATTAAAAATAGTATGATCAGCGAGCTATAAACCAATATATAATATATCTAGAAAAATTAGATGAGGATATTTCCTTGTTATATATGTTAAAACACACTCATTTTTGTTACGCATAAACTAGAAAGTGGCGTGAAAATGTGAAATAAATGAGAGATGTGACTAACATGTAAGATTACTAACAAATAGTTAATAAAGGAATGCGAGTGTAGTGGGGGAAATCATTAGTGTGACTTCTGTTCAATGAAGAGTGAGGTATAATGATCAGGAGATTACAGGGTTCATCCCTACCAGGGGACTCTGCCAGGGGGACCCATTATCGACATATTTATTCTTACTTTGTGCAAGAGGTTTATCCAGTTTATTGGCTCAACAAGAAGAGGTTATTGGCATAGAAGGTGCAGGGGTGTGCAGAAACGCACCATTAGTGTCTCATTTATATTTGCTGATGATTCCCTTATACTTATGAAAGTAGATTTAATTAATTCAACCTCATTGAGACATGTCCTGGATGAGTATTCCGCAAGCTCTGGATAGTTGGTGAGTGATGAGAAATGTAGTATCTTTTTCAATCCTAATGTGAAAGTGGATGTGAAAGCTCAGGTGTGTGCTGAACTTAATATTAGGAAAAGGCTCAATCAGATAGGTACCTGGGTCTTCCTGCTATGACTAGACTCGACAGAAGTGAGAGATTTGAGTAGCTTGTAGAAAGGATTGTTAACAGATTAAAAGGATGGAAAGAAATGATCTTATCCATGGGAGGTAATGAAATTCTGTTAAAAGCCATTATCCAGTCCATTCGTGTTTTTGCAATAGTTGTTTCAAGATACCCAAGAAAGTTTGTAAGGAGATTACATATGTCTTGTCAGCCTTTTGGTGGGGGGATACCAAGGAACAAAGGAAAATGCATTGGTTTGCTTGGTGGAGAATGTGTATCCCAAATAATACAGGTGGAATGGGGTTTAGAGATTTGTATTCGTTTAATTTGTCTATGCTTGCAAAGCAAAGTTGGAGACTGATTACTCACCCACATACTTTGTGCACAAGTACCGAGAGCAAAGTACTACCCCCGACGAGAATGTATTAAAAGCAGACCGAAGAAGGGGTCTTCGTTTACTTGGCAAAGTATCTTTGCAGGTCTCCAAACTTTTAGGAGAGGACATATCTGGAGATTAGGCTCGGGTGCAAACATGAACATTTGGGAGGATCAATGGATCCCAGATATCCCAACGAGGAAAATCATATCTAGGAGGGGAAATATTTTGCTACGGACCGTGGAGGAGCTAATTGACCCTATAGCTAGATGGTGGGACAAGGATCTAACGAGGACCATTTTATTCCCTCTTGATGTGGAAAGAATCCCGAGGAATACACTTTCTACTTCAGTTCCGGAGGACTTTGTGGCCTGGAATGTGACAAAGTCTCACATGTTCACCATATGCTCGACGTATTACATTGAGTGGGAGCATCAGTTTGGCTCGAAAGCACGGAATGCTATTGGGAGATGTCTAGTATGAATCCGGTATGGGAGATCATTTGTAAGATGCAAATACCAAGCAAAGTCAAATTTGTTATATGTCAAGCATTACATGGGATAGTGCCAAGGATGAGTTTTGACAAAATAGACACAAGGTCAATCCTCAGTGCCCAGTTTCTAAAAAAGGACCGGAAGATATTGGGTACATGATGTTTACATGTGCACGAGCAAAGAAGATATGGGAAAACTCGCTTTACAGGAGGAGATTGAGAGGGCCTTACCAACAGATCGCTCGGGGTTCCTGGTTCTTGAGGAAATCCTTCAAAGCCCACTTACAAAATCCCCAGTCCTTGGTCAATTGGGATTCCAAGAGACAATGGCCATTGGTGTATGGTACATTTGGTATCAATAGAGGGAGGTGGTTGAAGGTGAACAGGTTAGCACTGTCGTCAAAACTGCTTTCGCCATTCAAGCTATAACAATCAACCATGCATCCACTACTGCCACAAATGAATCGGGAGCAAGGTGAGAGAGGCCCCTGCCAGGAGTATACAAGATGGACATGGATGCAACTTTTTTCGAGGATGGTTCGGACACGGTAGCTGATGTTCTTCGTGACTCGAGGGGCGAAAAACCCGCACGAGCTACACAGATTATCCACCATTTCATGAACACACAAGTTATAGAAGCTTCAGCAGTTAAGCGCAAACTCGAATTTCTATTTGACAGAGGTTGCTCGAAAATGGTGGTGGAATCGGATTGCCTAGAACTGGTGAATGCATGCAATGATATATACATCAGAAATTTGGAGCCTGTTCGTGCCAGTGTTAGCAAATTATTTTGAATTAGCGTATGTGATTCAATCTATTTCTTTTAAGCATTGTAAGAGGGAAGCCAACAAACTAGCACATTTTCTAGATGGGCATTGCTATGAGCAAGGTGTATTATTTGATTGGGTCGACGAGGCCCCAAACTTCTTATTACCGCATGTACTCCATGATGTAACCTTGCCAAGAGATGAATAAAATGCCATGAGGCTTCCCTTTGAAACAAAATTGAGATAACCTTCCTCTTGCGCAAGACTGATGGTACTATGAAGAGCCAGAGCTTCGGGAACCTACGGTGAAGTAATACCCTCGAAGGACTGATGACATGCCGTCAGACACCGTCCTGTATGGCCCCGAATCACCACACCACATGCCGAACTCGAAGAGGAAGAATAAACCGCGTCATCAATATTAGCACAAACCATAACAGCTGACGGATGAGACTTTAAATCTATTGATTGGTTCAGGAACTTGAGGAGTAAATAGGGAAAGGGGAATTAGGAGCACCAACTCCCATCGATCTCTCCCATGTGACCCTTCTTTGTTTAAAAAAATGAACTACTTTTTTTAGAATTCACATCAATTTTGAAAATTCAGTAGGGTCAGTGGTCAACTAAAAAAATTAGGATTGGAGGATGCCCTAAAGGTTCTAATTTGCATCCCTACTTGGTAGAGATTCATCAAATCATAACTAACAACATGTTTGGTTGAGGAAGTAGGAGGTAGGAATTGAGAGTTTAGGATGGGTGGGACTTCAATTATGTTGATTGGTTCAGGAACTTGGGAATTAACAAGGGAAAGGGAAAGGAAATTAGGAGTACCAACTCCCATCGATGTCTTCCCTCGGGGAACGCTGGTAGTTCAACAAAGAAATGGGAGTTGACGTCTAAAGTTACTATTGTTACATATTTGGTGTATCACATCCCACGATAAAAGGAAAAATCCCATGAACGACCTAGATAAATTCCCACGGTGGCATTATATTTCTTGCAAACAAAGCGAGGAGTGCTAGCTACTCCTAATTGGCAGATGCAACGCAAGAACGAGCACATCTCAGTAACCTATTCTCCGCTATCCATCTCGAATAACCCAACAAGTTGTATCCTATCTAACAAAGTTTGTGTTGTTTATCTTTCCCTTCACATGTCGTTTATCTTTCCCTTCACAAACCGATGCAAATCTATTTCCCTTTCTACTCTTTTTTTACTTCACATGTTACAGATTTGTTTCATCATTTCTGTTTTCCCTTCCTTTTCCATATGTTGGATTGGGATTAATAGTCCGCTTCTCAAGTCTAATCCCTCGGCTAACTCCCTCTACTAAATTCCATTCCATTTCCCTTAAGGCGTCATTTAGTTCACACAACATGAATATCATAGGAACAGAAAAAATTATAGGAAGTGAGATGACATGCATCTCGATTCCTATAGAGGAAGACATGTTATTTGATGCATAGGATAAGAACTTTTTCATTGAGTCTAGGCTAGTGTGTATTTTTCGTTTAAAATGCGAAGGATTGGTTCCTATCTTACATAGGATTAGGAATCCATTCATACAAACCAAAGGGCTCCAAAGGATTTTTTTCCTTTGAAAATCCTATCCTATGAAGTTCTTTCAACGTTCCTACAAACTAAAGGAGGACTTAACTATAAAACACACTATAAGGGCTATATGGCCTAGTTGGACCCTCATATCAGCATTACGAAATGGGCTAACAAATTTTTCAGCGCACTACTTTGTTGCTACAGTCTGTGATCCAAATAGGGAAAACAACACCAACCTTGTACTGCTTAGAGAGGTCATAGCTTGGAACGAGGAGCAAATAATGTCCACATTTCTACCCACTTTGATGCGAAGGCTATACCGGCGATCCCTTTGGCAACATGGCAGATTTTTGGTCTTGGTTTCCTAACCGAAAGGGACTGATTTTTGCGCTCTCTGCTTACAGGTTGTTGGTTAACACTAAGATGAATCGTGAAAACTTTTTAAACAACATGGATGGCCCTTCCCATGCCAAAGAAAATGCTAATGAGTGTACTTTATTTTGGAAAACTTAAGTCCCTTCGAAACTTAAGACTTTGCTGCGGAGACTTGGTAGACAATCTCTGCCAACTGAGGATGTTAGACACCATCGAAACATGCGTCTGATAAGCAATTGTACACTATACGGAGCGAAAGACTCATGGCACCATTATTTTCTTTTGTGAAAAGGATCAAATTTGTTATAAAGATTCACCGGATGTACAAAAAACCTCAAACATAATAAAGTTACATCAAGGTCCATGGATCGCCAAACGAACATTGCCACCGCCATAACGAGCCACCGATGTGCCCTGTCCTCGCTTTCATACCAGAGCCTGCCTAACCTTATCGATGATAGTCAAGAACTATTTGTACACGTGCCCCTAGGGTCTAGCGCCCCAGTGCCACAGTCGTCTCTGTTGAATGCTTGAACCGATTGACAGGATTTAGTGTCTAGAGGATCTGACATAAATCTATGTCGGCGCTCCATCGATTTTGACCCAACAGACAAAGTTGAGAAGGATCAGAGCCCGGAAGACCAGTTGGACGAAGAAGCTTTGCCATATGTCCACGTTGCCCCTACAAGGACTAAAACCCTACCTATCTACTGGCTAGAGTCGAGGCACCAAGATTCTTATCCCCGCACCCACACTATCCATTGATTAGCTATACAATGTTAAGGTGTGTGTGGGCGTTGTCTAATGATGATCTTATTGAACCCATGAGTGCTAGCAATGAACCAAGCGCCAAACAATGGCTTTTCGAGATGCATGACACCGTTTCCCATGATAAATTTACAAGATGATGGTCGTTAGCGAAAGATATTTCCTTACACCAAATTCATGTAGCTTCTGATTGTAAGGTCATCGTCGATGAGATCTGAAGAGGTTCCTTTGGGAAATATATGGAGCAATCATAAGGGAAATTCAATCATGGAAGCCGAATTTTGAATATGTTTTTATCCACGTGCCGATAAATCGTAACTTTGAAGATCACAACATAGGTAAGCACGTGATTTGTAGTGTTGGCCGACATGTTTGGCTGATAATGCCGTATGGCACTACTTCAATGCTTGTAAACATTTTGATTATTCAATAAATCTTAGTCGTGTTTTCTAAAAAAAACTTGGGGGTGAAGGTCCTCGACATCACAAGGATAACATTTGTTAAAAAACAATCATGAGGATAATAGATAACACAGGAAGGGAGGTGAGAGCTTTTTGGTTGCCCCTAAGCAGTACGACGGGGGATCGAGCGCGTGAGTAGTTGGACGGGGCTAGGACATGTATGCAAGCGTAACTGTAGTGAGAATAAAAGTTAAGATCTCAAAAAAATGAAAAAATGTTAGCATGAATAAAATGAAAAGAAAAATCCAGAATAAAATGTCCGTATTGATTCTGACGGTGCAAGAGTTGGAAATAGTCATTGCAAATTTTGATGTTTTCTCTATTGTTTGGTTAAAATTCACAAAGTTTGACTTTCGACAAATCTAATATGCAAAGTATTTTCAAAAGGAGGAAGTACTCACTCCTTCCAATTTGCTGGGCCTATATAAAAAACCCATCAACCAAGTCCAATGGTCAGTAGGAGAAACAAAATTCACTGGCTTAACAACTGTCAAATTAGCAATGAAAGAAAATGAAAAGAGAAGGATATACTGTTTATCGATCTTGAAAAAACTTTAATGAGCTAATAAAACATTACTGCTTGTTTGTCTTAGACACCTTACTTAAGGGACTCACTAGTCATATATAGCTTTTTTGGATGATATGTGAATATGCGCCAATAATACAGTAGTTATAGTCCTTATAATAGCCAAGATAAATATCCGTATAACATGCTAGACGAGAACACTTGACTCGAAACTGCCGGCACATATTCTTGGACCGACTGATCGTACATGAGTTGCATTTCAAAATGCTCTTCACAAAGCACAAATAGCACTTAAATATGATAGACTTCGACTTTTTAGAGAACATGTAATCTCCAGTGTTTTCTCTAAGCTATGGCTTCTCACCCTCTGTTTCTTTTCTTCAGCTAGATCTCCATTGAAAGACAAAATGACATAAATAAAGTACCAAGTAAACAAGAGAGAAAGCATGCATGAAAGGAACAATGAAATAAATAAAGTACCAAGTAAACATAGCTTGATGTTAGGGTTGGATGGCTGGATCCGCTAGAACCATCAATGGACATGTCTTATTTGATGGACAATGTTGGAGATGCCCTAAAAAGCTAGACTAGCACCTATATTAGCTACTCACATGTCACACACATATTGCATGCTTGCACTTGACCATTATCCAACATGAAAAATGAAATGGTAATCTAGCTAAGACAAGGTACACCAACTTTATTCAACATTCACTCACTAAGGTTTTAACCCCATGCCGATTTCTACCATGGCAATGTTCCCATGCAGCTCCTAAAACTTGACACGTCCGAGCACCTTGGTGAGCACGTCGACAAGATGTTCTTTGGTTTTCACAAACTCGATACGCACCTTACCATTATTCACACACTCTTAAATGAAATGATAGTGAATTTGTACATGTGTTTACTTCGTCCATAGAAGAAGGATTTTTGCCGAGTGAAATTGTTGATTTTTTGTCGATGTTGAGCATTTTTTTCGTGTTTGATCTCCCCGAGTAGACATGCGATCCAAATTCTTTGGTACACTACAAAAGTTACCGAGATATACTTCAAATCACACGATGACATGGCTAACAGTGTTGCTTATGCGATTCTAAGCTGATGAGGTTGTTGTTGACAAAGTAGAGTAGTTGGTGGTGCTCTTTTGAGTGTTGGCATTGCCGCCTAGGTGACTGTGGCTGTAGGCGATTATCCGGGCATTGTGAGGCCTACGGTAGTAGCACACTCGTCACTGAAGTGTACCCATAAAATACCTGAAGATGTGATCCACCACATCCATGTCTCCATGAAGTTGGAGACATAGCTAACGGGGCAGGGCTGATCCAAATGCCTATGGATGAGGTAACAAAAAATGCCTACGATGCTCCGTTAGAGCCTAGTGTTCACTGAACACACATAGCTCACCATGCTTAGTTTGAACTGCAACTCCATGGGCACATGACAAGGGTTATATGATTCATGCCGCTCCCTATTGAGGATCTCGTCACCGTACACCGTCTGACAAAGGTTGATCTCTCTAGTATGTTGGCTGATACTTTTGATCTGTGTTGGGTTTTCCGTGAAGAGGAGTGGGTGATGCAACACAATATAGATAAGTATTTTCCTCAATGAGAACCAAGGTTATCGAACCAATAGGAGTAGCACACAACCCCCGTCTTCAGCAACTGCACACAAGGAAGCAAACACTTGCACCCAACACGGGCAAGAGGTTTGCCAATCCCCTTAGACTCGTTATTCGCAAGCAAATGAAGTGTGTAGATGAAAGTTGAATAATGTAAATTGCAAAATAAATAAATGGCAGCAAGGTAATGAAAGATTTTGTAAATATATAAGTGAATAGACCCCGGGGCCATAGTTTTCCCTAGTGGCATCTCTCATGTAGTAGGCATACAGTGGGTAAACAAATTATTGTTGGGCAATTGATCGAAAAGCATATAGTTATGCAATATTTATGCACGGCAATGATTATGTGTATATATGCATCACGTCCATAAGCAAATAGGCCGACTCCTACCTGCACATATTACTATTACTCCATGTCGAGAGCGCTTCTATGCTTGCCTCTCTAATCATTAGTTCATGGCAAACAGAGTAATGCTTGGAGAACGATGACATGATGTAGACAAAGAAAACTCAATCGATATGAATTAATCCCATCATTTTATCCTTAGTGGCAACAATACAAAGACGTGTCTTATCCCTTTCTGTCACTGGGATATAGAGCACCACCAGATTGAACCCACTATAATGCACTCCTCTCACCAAAGAAATATCAATCTAGTTGGCCAAACTATTTCAATAGACCGGAGAGATTTACGAAGCTATAATAATAATGCAAATAAGAATCATAATAGAAGTCAAAGAAGACTCAAATATTTTTCATGAATAATCCGAACATAAATCCACAACTCATCGGATCCCAACAAACGCACCGCACAAAGTGATTACATCGAATAGATCATCATGAAGATGCGGTGAACTTTGTATTGAAGATCAAGAGAGAGATAGCCATCTAGGTACTAACTACGGACCCACATGTCTGTAGGGAACTACCCACACATCATCATGGGAGCAGCAAGGTTGATCTAGAGACCCTCCGTGATTGACCCCCTTCGACAGAGCATCGGAACAGGGCTCCATATGGGCACACAACGGAACAGAGACTTGTGGCGGCGAAAAAAGTGTTTCGGGAGGCTCTCTAGGGTTTTTGGGTTTAATGAGAATTTATTGTCCATAGAACAATGCCAGAGGGCCCGGGAGGTGGCCCAAAGCCATCAGGGCATGACCACCCCCTTGGACGCACCCTGTTGGCTTGGGGGCACCTCGTGTGCCCTTCGGTTTTCCTCCAAAGCTCCCATGTCTTATTTTGGTCTAGATAAAATCATCAAAAAAATTTAGGGTATGGAATTCATTTGGTAAAAACCAAAACACGCAGAAAACAACAACTAGCACTTGGCACTGGGTTAATCGGTCAATGCTCAAAAAATACTATAAGCAAGTAATTTCCTAAAAACTATCCTAGAATGATAATATAATAGCATGGAACAATCAAAATTTATAGATACATTGGAGACATATCATTAGCACACCTCGATGCGCATGTGGTAGCTCAATTGTTGTGTTCATCTTGCCTTTGAAGCACAAGATCTCTTCATCGTCAAAGCCGGTGATAAGAAGGTCATTAATATATAACCCATTGGATCAGGATGACTTTGGTGGATTCCTTTGCGGTCTTGGTTTTCTAGAAGATCCGACTAACTTTGTTGGATTCTTCTCCTTTGCAATGTTCTCGTTGTTCGCTCACGTGAGTGAGGCGTATCTAGGCATGGAACCCAAGTTGAGCCTATGGTAGCACTTATTTGAGCTACAAAAAGCTAAGGAGGTCTTCCCTGACACGACGAGGAGGTAGTAGGGTTGAAGGAAACATCGTAATTATCCCGCGAGGGGATATATCCAGCTTCCCAAGAATTGTCAATCATAGTGGTTATATTTCCCCCCTGCCCATCCCAATGTCGCATATCATTAGCGAGGATCTGAAACCCTCGGCTACAGAGATGCGTTAGATGACAGCACAATGTTGGCTTGTGATGCGGGGCATTTGACAATGGAATTGTAGAGCGTGCCTTTTCCCCTGTTTTGTCGAGAACATCTGGCATGGGAGTACACCTTGGAGGATCTTGTCACTGCAATCACTAGTAATGGCTTGAAATCAGTCTTATTGCATTACTCTATTTACCATGAACTTAGTATTTTGATATGCATACTAGATAGATGTCTTGGGGTGGAGTAATAGTAGTAGATGCAGTTGGATTAACGGTCTACTTGTCTCAGACGTAATGCTTATGTGAGATTATGCCATGAATGATCATAGGTGTAATTTCCGCTATTCTGTCTATTGCTCAGCAGTAATTTGTCTACCATGCCACTACATGCTTCTGAGAGATATGCCACTAGTGAACCTATGGCCCCTAGGTCTATTCCCAATTAATAGAAAAGCTTCTGTAATAGCTCCTTCTTTGCTTCTACTATTTCGCATATCACTATATAATTTTAATCTTGTAACTAGTAAGAACAAGGGGAGTGATGACCCCCTTTAATTTGTTGGGTTCAAGCATATGTTGTGTTTGTGTGCACGTACTGCTAATGTTGTTAGTGTGGTGCCTCCTACAGGTCTGATAAACCACCCTGGTTCTTAAACGAGGGAAATAATTTCTAGTGTTGTGCTACATCACCCTTTCTCTCCAAGGATATCTCAACTCCAACGGGAGTAGCAAAATAATTTCTGGCACCATTAATGGAGAGTCATCAACTACCAAACAAGGTGCCTTCGCACAAACACTTTTCTTTTGCTTGTCTAGTTGCCTTTTGCCTTTCTCTTTGTTTGCCAAAAATTCCCAAAATACTAGAAAAATCTTGTGTTACCATCTCTGCTTGTGTTGCCATTATGTCCACTCCCGAAAATACCAAGCTTTATGAAGTAGTATAACAATGTTTTTGTTAGTACTCCTATTGCTCCTCCCGCCACTAGTGTGGAGTCTTATGATATTAAAGCTGCCTTGCTAAACCTTGTCATGAAAGAACAATTATCTGGAAACTATAATGAACATGTTGCCTCCCATCTTAATACCTTTTTTGAGTTATGTAATATGCAAAAATTAAAGATGTGGATAGTGATATTGTTTAACTAAAACTATTTTCTTTTTCTCTAAGAGATAGAGCTAAAGCATGATTGTCTTCTTTGCCAAAAATAGTATTGATTCTTGGTGTAAATGCAAAGATGCTTTCATTGGCAATTATTTTCCTCCCGAAAAATATATATCTTTGAGGAATCAAATTATTAATTTCAAACAACTTGAACAAGAGCATGCTGCACAATCATTGGAAAGAATGAAAATTATGCTTAGAAATTGTCCTACACATGGATTAAGTTTTGGATGACAGTGCAAAAAAAACATGCTGGACTAAACTTTGTTTCAAGAAAACTTCTAGATTTAGCTACAAGTGGTATGCTCATGGGATAACACTTGGTGAAGCCAGAAAGATGTTTGATAACATGACTTGCAATTATTCCCAATGGCACACCGAGTGTGCTCCAAGTGGTGAGAAGGTAATTTCTGTCGAGTAGATTTTCTCCCTAATTGAAAAGATTGATGCTATTATGTCCATGCTTCCTACCAAGAGTTCTACTATTGATCCAATTGATGTGCCTATGTCTACCTTTCTTGATCAAAATAATGATAATATTGATCTGTTTTATTTCAAGGAGCAATTTCAGTAATAATGCTTATAGAGGAAACTTCAATAATAATCCTAGACCATATCCTGGTAATAACTCTAATAATTTATGGTAATTTAATGGTATTTCTTATAATAATACTATGATGCCTACCGAACTTGAAAAATATTGAAGAATTTTTTAGTTCTCAAAAGGTTTTCAATACTATGGTAGATGAAAAGTTGAGTAAATTTGATGATATGTCTAGAAACATGGATTGACTTGTGCATGATGTTAATATTCCTAAAATTAATTGTTTTCCACCAAATTAGTATGAATTTCCTGAATCTTAAAGGCCATCCAAGGCTCCATTTATTACAATAGGAAAATGATTGATATGGTAAAAACTAGAAGAGAACGAGAAGAAAGAAAGGCCGAATTGCGTTTTCTAGCTAATCATGATGAAGATGTCAAGACTATTGGTGGATCATCAATTAAGTCATTATTTAGAAATACTAAATTTGATAATTATGGGACTAGAGAAGAGTCAACTATAAGGAATCCCAATTGTTCGGAGGGTGATGATCTTGTTGCTAATAATGATACAAGTGGGGTTAAAGAGGTAAACATTTGGATAGGGGTGCTCACACTATTTTGGATTGCAAGAATTTTTGTTATGATGATTGTTACCTTAGTGAATGTATTTCCCTGATTCAATCCATGATTAATTCACCCAATGCTTATTAACAAAAGAAGGATTTTTTACTAAACATATTGCAGAGGCTCTTATGAAAACCAATATGGAAAAACAATAACGCTTGTTGTGAGGCAACCCAATAGTTACCCTTTATTTTATTATTTTGCTTTTAGTATTTCAACATGATTATTGATACTGTAATAATTGTGTTTGTATCTTTTATTTCAGTTTTGTGCCAAGTTAACCTTTGGGATGTTGCAGATTGCTTGTTTACTAGGTTCCGTGTAGAAACACAAACTTTGTGTCCAGTGTCTGAATTTTCATTCTGTAATGCAAGGTGATCAGTTGCTTAAATTTGCACAAAATACTGAACAATAAATTTCAATTTTCAGAATTTTTGGTGTTACATAAGTATTATAAAAAACTAAATACTTACGTACTTTTATGTTTTTGACTAATTCTATTTTGTTTTCTTTGTTTGCTTGTTTTGAAGTTTCTATGACTTATATTAGGGGATATAAATTGTGGAAGTGATACAAAACAGTAGAAATTATTATCTTGACAATATCTAAGTTAATGATTTATTCTATTATATTAACCTATCTCACGAAGTTCCATTAAGTTTTGTGTGAATGAAGCTTTCAAGTTTTGGGTGAGATAGCGCTATGAGAAGAACAAGGAGCAGCAAGAACCTAAGCATGGGTAAGCCTAGGAAATATTCATGGAAGACTCAAGCATCTAAGCTTGGGGATGCCCCAGATGGAATCCCCTCTTCCATCATCAACCAATCAATATATCTTACTCGGAGCTATATTTTTATTTCTTCACATGATATGTGTTTTGCTTGGAGCGCCATTAGTATATTTTTATTTTCTAAACCTATATTAAGAGAGAAACACATGTAGGAGATATGCCCTAGAGGCGATAATAACAAGTATTATTTATCTCCAAACTCATAATTAAGTCTATATTCCGTGCTATGACTACAATGCTCCTTGAGTCTGTATATTCATAATGTCTCATAGGGAAACCCATATGCACGTGTGGAATAGTAAAAGGTAAAATGTATTCCTACTCATGCATCTAAGACTAGCTCAAGTGTTGCATGATGCTCACGTATTCTTGATCGTGGGCATGACTATGCCGACAATTTTGAGGACACAATGTTAGAAGAATACTTGTGTTGAATCGATCCATATTGATGTTATACTATGAGATACATTGATCACAAGTTAACGGTTTTAGACGACCGAGAATGTTAACATTTGTATAATTCCTTAGAACGTGAGAGTATCGAGTCCCTTCATACTTGCTTCACGGACTTTGGGGTTAGTTAAATGCCATCCGTAATAGGGTGGCTATTACGGAAACTTCCGAGTTCATGGAAAAGTATGACAAGGTACTTGATAGATCAAGATTGGAATTTGCTCCTTCGACGATGAAGATATATTCTTTGTCCCTCTTGGTGTAATGTTATCCATCATAGTTTGGCCGGACATAACGTGATTTGATCATGGGGATACTGGAACGCGGGAACACGAAAAGAGAACAAAACCGATAACGAGGAAACCGACATAGTGAACAAGTTGTTGATTCAGGGAATGCCACTAAATCCCCCTCGGGTATTTTTAACATATCATGAAGCAACAGAATAACCTTTGGTAATTACAAGTTCGCTCAAATTTTCATTTTGTGTGGGTATAGGGATCAATATGGATATCCATGGTTTCACTATCAATCATTGATCGGACAGAGTTATGGTGATGTCTATACTTCTCCAAACCTACAGGGTCACACACTTAAGGGTCATATATCTGCTAAGTAATAGACATGGATTCCGAGAGAACGTTACCGAAGAAGTTTCAGAAATGACAAAAAAGTTCAAAGAGAAAACCGGAGGATGAAGATGCCGGTGAGTGCGCAAACTTCTGAGTTCTAGTAATGTACGGAAGCTAGCAAAATGGAGTAGGAATATTTGTTTTGATAATATAGTCAAAGAGTTTGATTTCATCAACGATAGCAAAGATGCTTGTGTTTATAGGAAAGTAAGTGGGAGCATAGTAGTATTTCTAAAACTTTGTGTGTATGAAACTTTATTGATTAGAGACAATATAAATTTCTTTACACAAATTAGGACTTTATTGGAAATAGTTTTTTTAAATGAAAGTAATAAGGGCTAGGTAGCCTCGGTATCAGTCATAACTTTCTATAGAGATAGAATTGCCTGATAGGGCTAAGCCAAAATACGTACTCACAAAATGCTAAAATGATTTAGCATGGGAACACCAAGAAGAGTTTCTTGCTGAAGTCACATGGAAAGAGTTTTTTTAGCAAGACTCGGTGTCCTAAAAACACTGATGAACAAATTACATGAATGGGGATCCACACACTCTTGTGTTTTGATCAATCATGTATTCCATGGTTTTTAGATCAAACCAGATATGTCGAGTACTCCAAACTAGTTGGGAGTAAGATGCCACAGTGATGAAAGTGTTGATCGTAGGGTAGCAGAGACATTTTTTATTGAGTACTATAGTAGCATTGATGGCATGTTTTCTCACAATCGGATATTATGAAGGGTTCGTTGTAAGGAGTTACATCGATACAACCTAGTTGTAAATAGTTACGTCGATATGGCCTTCATCAATGCTGAAAGAGAATTTTGATTAAGGGTTTTATGTAATACATAAGATGGTGGCACTGTAAGTTAGAAAACTTCAAAACAAGTTACTGTGGTGAATTCTCTAATGCATCCTAAGTATGTTGCCACTTAGGAAGCGACAAAAAGAGGGTATTGGATTACATAGTTCATTCATGAAGTTAATATGGTTCCAAGATGGTTTTGGTCAATGGAAAACTGTTGTAGATAGTTCTCCGTAGCTTAGTGTGAGGAATCAAGGTTGAACATGTGATTCACATATATACAAAGACAAGTCGACATAAATTATGAATTTTGTGAAAGCATGAAAACGCGAGGATGTGCAAAGATACACATGAAACTAAAACTGTTAGATCCGTTGGACGAAGAGTATACCACACACGAAGCATATTTTACACTAGAATGCCATAGGTGTAAAGTGCATTAGCATTGACTAGATTATTGGCTCTAGTGCAAGTGGGAGTGTCTAGGAGATATGCCCTAGAGGCAATAATAACAACTATTATTTATCTCGAAGTGCATGATTAAGTTTATATTCCGTGCTATAACTGCAATGGTCCTTGAGTCTGTATACCCATAAAGTCTTAGAGACAAACCCATATGCACGTGTGGAATAATAAACGGTAAAATGTGTTCCTAGTCGTGCATATAAGAATAGCTCAAGTGTTGCATGATCATCACATATTCCTAATCGTGGGCATGACTATGTCGACAAATTTGAGGACACAATGTCAAAAGAACACTTGTGTTGAATCGACACAAATTGATGTTATGCTATGAGATACATTCGTCAGAAATTAATGGTTTTATAACACAGAGAAAGTTAGAGTTTGCATAATTCCTTAGTCCATGTGAGTCTCGAGTTCCTTCATACTTGCTTCATGAACTTTGGGGTTAGTCGAACGTCATACGTAACAGGCTAGCTATTACGACGGCTTTCGGGTTCATGGAAGAGTATGACAAGGTACTTGATAGCTCAAGATTGAGATTTGCTCCTATGACGATTGACGGTATCCTGGACTAAGGGTTACTAACCCTGACAGCCCGTCATCCATGAGCTGGGCCGACGACCCACCGACCACCGAAGGAAGGATTATTGAAGCTCTGGCCCTCGACGTAATCAAGATGGAATCCATCAAATACTTGGTGTATACTTAAAGGCGTCTTTAAATATTCGACATGTTTATCCCTAGATGGTAACCGACCATATGTACACCCTAGGTACCCCTGGTGCATATATAAGACAAGGGGTTTAGTCTTTAGGGACACGAATATCGTCCTTAGGGTTTAGATCACAATCATTCGATCCCGAGGTAGATCATATCGTACTTTGTACCCTATCCAATCAACACAATCCAAGCAGGATCTAGAGTTTTACCTCTTCGAGAGAGCCTTAACCTGGGTAAAAATTGTGTCCCATTTGTTCCCTGTTCACCATCATTCCTAGATGGCCAACTCGGGACCCCCTACCGAGATCCGCTAGTTTTAGCACCCACATTGATGGCCCATGCAGGTCCTGCTGTGTGGTCATGAACGATCAATGGCTCATATTCAGATCAACAACGACATCGGCTGCGGGGGCACTTTTGTCCCCGACCAACATTTTGCTTTCGGCAACATCGTACTTCACGCCAATCCGGCTGGTCAACTTGGTCGGGTCAAAAGCTTTGGCCCAAGTTAGGTCATTCGGTTTGGGAGATTGGAGTACACCAAATATTGCCGTGGCGATCTCGCTCTCTCAGGTTGAGTGTCAGGCCATCCCAAGAATCCCACAGGTACCACCAACCTAACTCCGGATTTGATCTTAGGGGTAGACCATGGGTAAGCATGTACATCAGATCCAAATTCGAGCTCGGACCCAAACACTTCATCGCTAGATCAGGCCTCGACCCTGGCCGGTGAACACTCCGATGCCATTACAGAAGGCATGCCGAGCATACTACAAGTTAGACCCGCCCACTGTTAATAGATGGGCCAGGCCGACCTCTCGCTTTTGAACGAGTTGCTAGATCGAATCCAGAGCCTCAAAATTTCGGACAAAAAACTTCGTTCTATGATCAAATCAGATGTAAAGCCAAAGACATGGATATTTTTGACCCACCCACCACCTATCTAGTTGCTATAGTCGAGGATTTAACCGATGTACTGGGCTATGCATTTAAAGAGGTGATCGATATGGACGAAGATGTCAATAGTATGTCTTGCACCGCATCACCCATAGCCACCCCAAGGCGGGAAACTGGGAGGCCACCTCCACCTATGATGTCTACATTGTAGACACTCGAAAGGATGAGGAGGAGGAGAAAGTTAAGGAACCCCCCAAGCTTCGATGGAGGCGGACGCAAACTAAAAGTACCGATAATGGGGATGCGAGCAACAACACTACTAATGGTGACACCACTGATAATAGCGCCACTCTGGAAGGCACTGACGACCAAGATAATGGCGTGGATGCCAACGTTGGGCACATCAAGGACACCCTGGAGGTCGAGGATGATAATGATCCCGAGGATGAAAACTACATGCCTAAATCCAAGGAGGACATAAGCTTTGGACCCGACAAGTTCGACGTCACCGAGGAGCCCCTTGCGTTGGAAATTTTTTGACAACAACTAATCAACACTGCCAAGAGCATCAAAAGGCAATGTCAGAGGCATAAAGCGGATCATGACATACTCGCCGACAAGTGGGTTGAAGTCCTTGGAGCCAAGAAATACCTCAAGAAGAGACTTGCAGGACAAACCCAATCTACCCATGATGACGTATGCTTCCTGCATTTGACGACAAAGTCAAAGTCAACATGATGTCAAAGAGCGAGTGGGCTGACCAACCCGATTTCTCCCGGACGCGACAGACCCATGAGAGGATTTAGAGACCCCCCACAGTTCCTCATTGTGAAGGGAAGGATACACTTCCGCCCGCTAAGCCACACAATATGCGAGGGAAATTAACCACAAGGCTAACTCTTCCATCACGTTCCATCTACGGACCTAGAGAGCATGTGCCCGCTGGACAGGTCCGATATCACACATGGATAGACAAACATGGCGAGGTGCGCGATCATACACATGCTCAGAGTACATCACTATCTAATTCCCAACATGCCATAGCTCGGATTAGAGGAGCTTCCCAACCTATGTGCTTCACAAACGAGGTTGTGCAACCTCAGTTCCTAGAAGGGGTTAAACCCGTTAACATCGAGCAATATGATGGTGAAAGGACCACAATGTCGCTATAGGGGGGGGGTAGGGTGAATAGGCATTTTAAAAACTTCTACGGATTTGGATTTATGGTAATGCGGGAAATAAACTAATATGATACTTTTCAAGCACAAATCCTAATTATACTAGGTTGAACTAAGTGCACCAACAACTTAATCTAAACAAGATGAGCACAACAAGGGTACTAACAAACACAAGTAAGTTACACAAACTTACTTGAGCAATATCACAAGATATGGAAGTGTATAACACATGTTAGCAATTCACACTAGTCACAAGATATGTCAATGGAGAAAGTATGGATTGCGAGATATAAAGTGTAGGCCTAAATAATCTCTAGAAGGAAATATCCAACACAATAGAATGAGGACAACAAGATATAATGAATGCAAGGTCAAGTGACCAAAGTAAACCACAAGCAAGGAGACAGGGTTAGGGATAATCGAAGTCACAGAGACAAGGATGATCCTGATGTTCACTTGCTTGGAGGGAAGCTAGTAACTGTTAGAGAGGTGGATGTTACCACGAAGGAACACCAATGCCATGAAGTCTCACTCTATTCTCCTTGAGATATCACCATGAAGGCAATTCCCAACCACTAGTGGTAGACCTTGAGGCGACATCCAAACCTTCACAAACTTTCCGGGGGACAAATCACAAGTTGATTCCTCACTGGAGTACTCCTATTGCCTAGGAGTCTCCAACCTCCAAGAGTAACAAGATCAAGGGGGAAATGCTCAAGACTTGCTGAAATCATGAATTCCTTTGGTCACAAGAGGGAGAGGGAGTGGATCTATCTTTTGACTGGAAAATTTGTCAAAAACTCTTACTAATCTCCCTGGAATCTAAGATTTGGTGTAGGAGAAGTGAGAGGGAGCCCTTTTGTGTTCTAGGGTTCATATGAGTGTGTTGCTCAACCCTTCCACGAAGTGGTGAAGGGGTATATATAGTCTGACCCCCCAAACTAGCCATTTGTGAGTAAGTGGTCGTGTCGGACCGGACATCTGGACAAGGGCCGGACATCCGAGGCTGAGAAATGTGCACACGTACATTCCAAAACAGGGCGAATGTACATGGCCTGGACATCTGGCCAAAGTTGGGGCCCCACACATCCTGCCAAGTGCTGAACATCCGGCGGGCACGACCAACATCTCAATATAGTTTCTGGACAAAGACGACCGGATTTTCGGGAGGATCCCGTACATCCGGGGAGTCTCAGGAGCCTAGATATCCGGCCAAGTCCCGGCCATCCGGCCATCAGAAAAACTATAGGCACCCTGATAGTAAAGCATGCATAACTTTCTCATACGGAATCCGATTTTGATGATCTTGGGCTTGTTTTGAAGCTAGTGAAAAACTTCACATCCTCACATATATAGCTAATCAAGATCAACCAAAATGGAGGATGCAAATTATGCAATGGTTTGATCAAAGAATTCATGGAACCCTTTTTTGCTTTGGATATCGGTATATATGTATATGATCAGAGTGGAATTATGTGTAGGATATATTGACTTGATCAAGTCCATCACGAAACTCTTTGATCCCCTCTTAATAGTGCAGGATCCCTATAACTCAAGAATCGTAAAATATCTAGACTAGATAGCCTACGTAAATCCATACTTGGGCATATATCTCTTTCGATGGTTGTTGATCCATGCAACTACAACCAAAGGAACTAATACCTTTGATTTGATCATTCCACTTGACCACAACATTTGGTGAAGACTTCAAATAGCTCCCCCATAATCCATTCGGGGATCATTCCATTGTATTATATTTTCACATCTCCATCATGTGATCATCCACAAGCTTCAAGCATATAATCATTCAAGATGCTTATCTTGATCTTGCCCTTGTCAACCTCTCATGGAAACTTGGAGTCTTTCTCTTATTGCAAGACCATGAGAATCACCTAATCCACATAGATATAGAAAACACATAGTATGGATTTTTACAAAAAGCATAATTGACAATTACTTACCATACCACAAGATACCATATGGTACATCATTTACGGTTGTGTGATGACCATCTTTGAATTCGATCTTTGATAATCTTCTTGGTCAAAATTTATCTTTGCTCCATGATTAATCTTGATGTATTTATTGCCCTATTGATCTCTTCACTATGCTTTATTGCTTCAAGACATGATCACAGATATCTCAATTCACCATGACCATATCAAGTTTATCCAGGAATATCATATTGGCCATCACTTGCTCATTTTCATGCTAACATAATCTCTTGAGAGGCACAATAAATTCTTCACTTCAATTACTTGCTTCAAGACATAATCATCATGACTCAACATATGAGCTCATCATCATCCTATCTTTAAGACATATGTAGAATTCTTCTGTTTAATAATCCTCTCAAGATCTTGATCCATCGTGGCTCAACCCATAAGCCAAAGAACGAGAATATCTGAGATCCTCAGTGAACTACATATACATCACATCTTGTTCATCACATGGAATTCATCTTGATCGTGTCTGATTCAATCACTAATCTCAACCTTGATACATGCACACCTATATGTATATGTCATTCATTTCGAATCCATTCAATATCCTTATTGCATCATCATGGAACAAACATCCTTCAATTCGTCCAATATTCATCATGCATTGCCAATGGAACTTTCCTTCAAATGTATATCTCAATGCAAACATTAGTCCATAACGATTGTCATTAGTTAACAAAACCACACATGCGGACTACATGCACTTTTAGTCTCCTCCATTTTGGTAATTGATGACAATATCAACAAGAGGATTTGTACAATGAATTTTAACACAATTATGCAATTTGCCCGAGGATATATTATATACTTGGGATGGCCATGATAGCATCAAGTCTCACCAAGATACTTGAGTTTATCACACTTAGTGTATTAACATCTTGATAAACGGCACAAGGATTTGATCTTAGTAGAACCACAATATATAGAGCAAGCTCCCCCACAATATATGCATGTGTGAATGAACTCTGAATTTCCTTGAATATATTGGTTGACATAAACTAGGTGGTGTTTTCTCTGTATATGCATTTATGCAAAAACATATATGATAATGTTAAATATGCATGAATGAAAATACGCACTTTAATACTTAATACTTATTGTAAATAAGCACTTTAATACTTAATACTTGTCTTAAATCCTCTAAACTTCTCCCCATTGGCAAAAAATGCCAAAATGGGAAAAATCTCGATGACAATGTGTTCCTCCTTAAAATGTGCATATTACAAGATGTGAGTGAAATAATATGCACATATTCAATGACAAGAAATTTGAGGAGCTCTGGATCTAGAGATTGCAGCATGATACTATGATATGAAAATAAGCATTCAACAAGTGGGGAAAGCATTCAAATGATCCAAAACATGTTTAGGAAAAGATATGATATGAATATCCAATTCAATCATCATGATAAGTGTGGTTCCAAAATACATTCAAAACACTTGAGTGCACAAGATTATATGCAAAACATACAAGCACTCACTTTACATCCCCTTAACAAGACCACCAAAGAATCGAAAAGGAAACAACCAGACTAACACAGAGTAAATGATATCAAGCAAAGATATGAACTTTCGTATGTATGAAATCTAAGTGGACAATAGTGTGTATGTATCCACAAAGAAACTGGCATACACAGAATAGTCGCAATTGATAAGAACATGATATGCACAAGTTAATCCATTATTATACAAATGTGATCCTAGCATAAGAGCAAGGCATATGGCACAAATTGATGTCATTTGCATAACAATGAAGTACTAAGTAAGGTAGCTAATACCACAACAAAATAGAGTAATTTTGCAATTTCATCAAAATTGCACATGAGAGACCATTTTAGGAATTCATATGTAATGAATTGCTTAATTGGCATATTTTGGGATAAGTGAATCATTTATATGATTTTATATATCCCTATTATTTGCTTATACTCAAATGACTCACATTTTTGTAATAAAGTGGCCTTTCTTTAAGAACATGCAAGAAGCACAACTTTTATACAAGTACTAATCATGCCATGATGCAACCTACACAAGGTTGATCCCATTTCTATAAATATGCATGAAGTAAATATTTGTCACCGAAATAGCATTGGTATGAAGTTGTAGATCAACAAAATATCCATGCTTGGCTCTAATTTCCATAGTGCCACCACATTCATGAATAAGCCAAGTGCCTAATGCTTCTCCAATGTTCCTAAAACAATTTAAGTACAATACAGTCCCCAAACTTATTGGGTCCAATGTAGTTAGCATAACTACAAAACATAAGGCAAAACCAATTAAATATGTGCATATGGATATGGATTTTGAGTTTAATGCACATCTTAATGGTTAATGATTTGATGGATTTACCTTATAAATTGGATCAAATAAAGCAAACAAGGCATGCAAATATACACACAATAAATATGCATGCATAAGCCTACTAAGATCCAAGGAGATACACTATTGGACAAAAGAACACATAAACCATGAATACCATAATAAGATCCTAAACATTCCTCTTGTCCAAACTACGTCGAAGTGGCGAACCAACACATGATATCACACATAGTTCTACATATGAACTAAGAAAAACCAACAAGCCTCTCATAGTCATATCTCATTCAAGTGGACATAAGATGGTACAAGCAATGAGATAATAAACCCCCTTAAATCCAAATATCAAACTCCCTTAGCACACCGTCGGATTTTTGGGTCTTCCTCGGAAATTTGGCACTCCGGGGCTAGAACCGTATAACATACATGGTGCTCGACCGACGGATGTCTGGGATCCCTCCCGGACATCTGGTCACTCTATTTCACACTCTTCCTAGTGCAAAATGAGTGTATGTTTCACAACTCTTGATGTCCAACCATTTCTCGGATGTCTGCCCCGGCTTAGTCGCTTACATTAGAAGATGAATGAACAAAGGCAGGCGAGAACACAGTGAGGCAAATGAATTTCTCGTCTAGATATAAAATGCAAGTTGAAACAAAAGCTAGGGTGACTATGATCATCAAGGTATACTAGTTAAGGAATACCCAATGTCTGAACAAAATGGTATTTCGAGTTATTCTTCGGTGATAGATTCAAATAAGCACATGGTCATTTATTCTAACACAAGCATAACATGATAGTTTAGCAATAAGCACAATGCTTGGATGACATATTTTTAACATTCCAATTAGATAGGTAATCATGTAAAGCAACAATTAGAATGACTTGAATCATACATTTTACAAGGAAGGCCTATAAGATACACCATGTATAACGCTACACAAGAATATCACTCTCAAACAAAGCATTGCATGCCACAAAGATATGAGATAATCTGAAATAAAAGTTCTAAGTGGTATTCCTCAATTATTCACATTAACAAGGATTATGATATGCAAAATGCATATCACTCCCACTAATGTGATAATCCGTGTATTATCCACACGAGGCAATTGAAATCCAACTAAAGATAATCAATGGATGAGAATTTGAATTTTAAATGAACTTGGCATAGCACATAGTAACTAGATAATCTTGCATTATAAATAGTAGGTGGTATCCCATATACATACATACATACATACATTTTAGCTTTGTGATGTGTGTAAAGCATAACACTCCCCCATAGTGTGATGATTGATTAATATCTCAAAAGAGCCCAATAAGATGCAACTAAGATGCAATGAAGGCTCGAGAATAGACATACAATTATATGATCTGCATAGCAACCTACACATGCTAGATAACACAAATATAGATCATATCTCAAAAGAAGTCCATATAAATCACATCTTGTTCATGACATGGAATTCATCGTGATCGTGTCTGACTCAATCATTGAGCTCAACCTTGATAATGCACACCCATCTGTATATGTCATTCATTTTGAATCCATTTGATCTCCTTCTTGCATCACCATGGAATAGATATCCTTCAATTCGTCCAATGTTCATCATGCATTGCCAATGGAAGTTTCCTTCGAATGTATATCTCAATGCAAACATTAGGCCATAAGGATTTTCATTAATTAACAAAACCATATGTGAGAAATACATGCACTTTAAGATGGAACGCTTGACCCCGCTGTGTGGATTGAGGATTTTCTCCTCCACATGCATATGGCGTGCAGAGACGATCTCCATGTCATCGTGTATCTACCATTTAAGCTCAAAGGACCAGCAAGGCATTGGCTTAATAGCTTATCCGAGAACTCCATTGGAAGATGGGAAGAAACTGAGGATGCATTCTAAGCCAATTTTAGGGCATGTAGGTTTGGTCCCCGGACGCCGATGACCTCAGCCATGTTGTGCAATAACCTAACGAGTCTGCAAGGCAATTTTGGTAACGTTTAATGACCAAGAACAATCAATCATAGATTGTCCTGATGTTGAGGCCATAGCAGTTTTTTGGCACAACATTCATGACAAATGGCTTGCGCAGGAGCTCGGATAGGATAAGCTACAGACAATGGAAGCTCTCACATACCCAATGACCCAGATCTGTGTAGGAGTGGATAGCTGGTTGGATTGTAGAAGCAACCATAGTGACGATCTAGGCACCTCATAAGTGATCGACGAAAACAAGAAGCCTCAACGCAAAAAAAATAACAAGCGATGTAATAGTGGCAATGACAACGGTTTCGGCGAGGTGGCAGTGAATGCCAGATTCAGCAATCAACATAAAAGGCCAGAAGAAAAAACTCTTTCACGGGAATAGAGATGGCTCATCCATGTTGGACAAAATATTGGACAAGCCCTGCTAATTTGATGGCACCCCGAACAAACCTGCTACTCATTCAAACCGAAAATGTTGGGTGATCAAGCAAGCCTGGAAGATAGCAACCAAGAAGCAAGGCAAGGGTCAACCTCATAATGAGGAAGACGCCAATTCCGAGGCAAATAGTGGTGGCCAGAAATAGTTCCCTTCCGAAGTCAAGGATGTGAACGTGATCTACACTACTCACGTCCTTATGAATAAGAGGAAACATGCGCTCATAGATGTTTATGCCTTAGATCCTGTAGTGCCAAAGTACAACCCGTTGTCGACATTCCCGATCACTTTTGACCAAAGAGACCATCTGATCAATATTCGTCATAGAGGCATGGAGGCTCGGGTGATCGATCCCATAGTGGATGGTTTCCACTTAACACAGGTCCCCATAGACGGAGGAAGCAACCTCAATTTGATATATGCTGACACAGTCAATAAGATGGGTATTGATCCGTCAAGGATTGAGCCTTGCACTACCAATTTAAAGGGTAGCATACTAGGTGCTTAGGTGCAATGCTCCAAGACTATTAACTTGGACATAGTTTTTGGCTCTCCTAAGAATTTTTGAAGCGAGGTCTTAATCTTTGATATCGTGCGCTTCTATAGTGGTTATCATGCACTCCTCGAGCGAACTGCTTTCACTCGATTCAACGTTGTCCCGCATTGCGCTTATCTAAACTCAAAATGCCAGGGCCTAAAGGCGTCATCATAGTTAGGCCCATCCGGACTAGGTGGTCGATCCGGATCAATGGCTGATGTTCAGATCAACAATGACATCAGCTCTGGTGACATCTTTGTCCCCGACCCGATTTTTGTGTTTGAAAGCATGGTTCTTCACACTAATTCCACTGGTTGCCTTGTCTGGATTGCGAGCTTCCACCCCAACCAGGTGGTCATGTTCGGCGCTTGGAGTACACCACTGACACCCGCGGCGATCTCGCTCTCTTTGGCTAGGCTCCGGATCGGTTGGAAAGCCCTTCCGATGAAGTAATATGGAACCGATGCCCAACCTCGACACCTCACCCAACACTATGGAGGGACTAACCTCTAGCACATACCCTCCTCCTTCAACATCGGATCATGACTCTAAATCTAATCCTGCTCCAGAATTTGTCTTAGACCAGAATCAAGTGCTCGCCCTGTCAGAGCCGATCACCTCTTCTGGCCTTGAACAGGGACTTTGTCCACGTGCCTGACCCATCATCAAGCTCGGGTCCGATCACTCCCATGGGTGCCGAACCAGAGGCCACCCTAACGACCCGGGGTGAACATACTCTAGATTAGCCCTGGTTATAGCAAGGTGATGGACCCAACCGAACTCTCACTTTTAAACAAGATGTTGGATAGGATCCACAACCCCCGAATCTTGGATGAAATGACTTCGGTCTATGACCGGATGTAAAGCCAATCCACGAGAAATTTACGTCCCACCCACCACCCACCTAGTCACCACGGTCGAGGACCTCACTGACGTTCTCGACTATGCATCCGAAGATGCACACATGAAGGAAAACTCCTGGGATAGGCCAGTCATGAAGCAATGCAAGACAATCAAGTGGGCAGAAACTTCCACCTACGACGTTTACATGGTGGACACCCCCCGCGAAGATGTTGGAGGAGATGATGAACAACCCTCCACACATAGAAGAAGTGGTCGACACTATAGAAGGGCCAACAAAGGCAATGACAACATCGGGGAGCCGATAACGGTAACCCCGAAGACAACAACACACGCCCAGCTATCGAGGACCTAGGCGGTGCTTATGAGGCCACATCCATTCACATTGATAGTGTTGGAGAGGACATGCTCTCCGATGACCCCGAAGACGATAACTACATGCCGGAGGCCGAGGAAACAAGCCACGGGTCCGATGATTTTGTTGTCCCAAAAACTTTGAAGCCCTCGAGGCCTATAGAAGGCGCTTGATGGCAACAACCCAAAGTGTTAAACTCGGGCGAGCTCAGCTCAAGGCCGATCAGGACACACTAGATGATAAGTGGGTCGAAATCTTGTAAGCTGAACAACAACTAGAGAATAGACGACCGAGTAAATCCAAGCCATACCCATGGAGACACCTACTGTTAGAGTTTGACGATGAAGTAGAAGATGACCCTCCACTGAACAACGATCATTATGATCAATAAGACTACCCTCCTAGGGGTCGGATAGACCACCAGGCCATCCTCGAGAACTCCCTACTAACAATCGTTCAGATGGAAGATGAACAAACAAACCTACACAAACGTTTGACCTACCTGACAGGCTAGATATGGCACCTCAGTCCATGTATACATCCGGGGGCCGAGAACCTACCGGTCATGTAGGTTACCACGAATGACTGGATAGAAACACCCGGGCTTGGGAGGACCATCATGTTTGGCCGGTACCATACGTACGACAGTCCATCGCCCGAGGTAGAGGAGCTGCTCATCCGATGTGCTTCACTGACAAGGTCATGCAACACCAATTCCCTGAAGGGTTTAAACCCGTCAACATCAAACCTTATGATGGGACTACAGACCTAGCTGTATTGATTGAGGATTTCCTTCTCCATATTCATATGGCAAGAGGAGACGACCTCAATGCCATCAAATACCTACCAGTGAAGCTTAAGGGACCCACCAGGCATTGCTTAACAGCCTGCCTAAGGATTTCATTGGAAGCTAGGAGGAGCTCGAAGATGTCTTCTGGGACAACTTCCAAGGCACTTATGCGTGACCTCCGGACACCAATAACCTTAACCTTATCAAGCAATAACCCGAAGAATCAGCTCGGAAGTTCTAGAATAGGTTCTTAACTAAAAATATCCAATTAATCGACTATCCGAAGGCAGAAGCAATTGCAGCCTTCCGTAATGGCATCTGAGACGAGTGGTCAACCCAGGAGCTAGAACAGGATAAGACGAACACCATGGCCGTGGTCACCTCCCCCATGACTTGGTTTTACACCACAGAAGACAACTGGCTCGCTCGTACCAGTACTAATGAGGGTAACGCCAGCACCTCCGAAGTCCGTCACAAGTACAACAAATTTCGACGCAATAGAAATAATAAGAGCCATCACAAAAACAAGCAAAATAGTGAAGCTGAAGATACAACCGTTAATGCTGGATTCAACAATCGGTATAGCGGTCAGAAGAAGAAGCCCTTTAAAGGGAAGAAGGATGGCTCGTCTTCCCTCGATATCATTCTCGATAGGCCGTGTTAGGTCCACGACACAACTGATAAACCTGCCAAACACACAAACCAAAACTATTGGGTGATCAAGAGCACCAGAAAAGCCTCGACCGAAAGCCCGAGGAAGGGGCAACCTCGCAGTGAAGATGAGGATAATCAGCCCAGGCCCCATAACGGAGGCGAAAAACCTTTCCCTCTAGAAGTCAAGGATGTGCACATGATATATATCACCCATATCCCCCAGAAGCAGAGGAAAATAGCACTTCGGGACATCTACGCACTTGAGCCTGTAGCTCTGAAGTACAACCCGTGGTTGGCTCACCCGATCACCTTTGACAGATTGTCGTGGGAACGAACACCTATGGGATCGAAGGGACCCCTTAGGGTTCGGTGGGGGGGACGGGCTCGCACGAAGAGCCGGTCTGGTGAACAACGCGTGGGGGAGTTTTTACCCAAGTTCGGGCCGAACGGGTGCGTAACACCCTACTCCTGCTTGGTTGTATTGAGAGGGTTCTAGGGTTCTAGCTACAGGAGCGCCATGAACGACTACTACGTGAGCTAGGTAGTCCCCAAGGGCCAAAATTCAGAAAGGCCAACTCCCTAACTATCTGACTATCCAATTTTCTAACTGTCTGACCCCCTCTTTGTAACGCCCTGGGCCTCCTTTTATACCTAAGGGGATCCCAACAGTGGCGTACAATGTGCACACGGGGTGCATAGTGCTATAGTGCTATCATACCTAACACCGACGGAGCAGGACAGGAGTATTTAATGCACCGTCAGGCATCTCTGTCTGTTAGTGGGACAGGACGGGGGCCCATCCCATCGGCCCCTCTTAGCTCCCTCCGACGTTGATGCTGCGACACACATCTAGGCGAATCGACACCTAGCCTGTGCGCTGGCGGGGCTTGCCGGGGCCTTGCCTTGCTGGGGCCTTGCTTCGCCTGGGGGGCTCAATAGCCCTTCCAGCAAGGTCTTGCCAATGGTCTTGATTCTTCTGTCCTGGTACTCGACAAGTCCCTACCGAGCCTCACTGCCAAGGTGGCTACTACTGCCCGTGCACGAGTAGAGGGGCACTGGATGCCCCAAAAACTGTCAGTGCACCGACAAGAGACATCGGGCCTGGGCCACACACGTCGCGAGACACTATTGGGCTAGGCCCAATCAGTGTATGGGCATGCATGGCAGGGCCTTGCAGTTGTGATCCTTGCGCCCGCTGCGCTTCCACACGATGCCCATTGAATGCGGGTACTGCGATACGTGCGCGGCGCAACCGTCGAGTTTTTAATTACCGCGTCAGGTATTTTCCGCCACGCGTGCCGCATGCATAGCGGGAAGCCAGCAATGGGTGCCCATGATTTAAAGTCTTTGAGAAAAGCAGTAATTGTGGCGCCATGGATTGGGGCGACGGGGCGGTTGCTGTTCGCCCCGTGATCGAGGGTGCTGCTGTTGGAGGAGGTGGGCGGCGTCCCTTGGAGTGGGGGAGAGCCAACCCCCGCGCTTCCTGCATTAAATTGGGGATAGCGGGGGCGGAGCTCATCCATCCTTCTTCCACCTTCTAAGCATGAAACTCCGTAGCTCGCCCCCCATGTCTTCCCAATCTTTAGGTAGCGCCCGCCCTTAGTCATGCACAGGGGGCGGGGGCAGCCACCATCCTCCGCTCCGAGGAGGATTTCCCGCCGGGATCATGCCGGCGCTTCAGCCATGGAGGCGGAGGGAGGTTCGGGTTCGCGTGGTGGAGGAGGCGCGAGGGGCCGCAGCCGCCATGGAGGCCGAGGTCGGGGGAGGCGGAGCACTGCTCCACCCCCTCCTCCAACGTCGGGCCTCTTCATCGAGGATACCCACGCCGAGGGGACGGCGCTGGACTTCGTCCTCGAGCTGGCTGGTCCCCTTCGGAGTCATCTGCGCCTCCCTTGCCTCTTTGCCAGGGCGATGGAGGGAGACGAGCCGCCCTCCTTGTGGCTACGGGTGGCTGGTTGTTATAATGGCGCGACGCAGGTAGACGTCGAGTACCCAGCGAGTCGTGTCATGTTCCTCAGGCGCGGCTGGAAGACCTTCGCCCGCGCCCATAACCTCCAGGTGGCGCAGGTCCTCCATTTTAAAATGACGGAGGCCAATACACTCTCCATCAAGATCTATGGGCGCTCTGGCGTTCGCCTGAGCTACTGCGAAGAGAGCTCGACCAACGCTGAAAGCCTGTCCTCGAGCGAGAGTGACGGGGAGGACAACAGCGAAGACAGCGGAGCCCGGTCTTCGGGTGGTCAAGTCGGAGCCCGACGACTCGAGTTCGGACTGACCATCGGCCACGCCATCATCATCAGCAAGACGGTCTTGCCGGGGTCTTGCCCTGGCCACTGCCTCATCTTCCAGCTGGGTCTTCCGGCGGGCCCGCGGATTTCGTCTTTCCGGGCCCATCTCCCTGCTGGCCCTCTCCTCGGTGCAATGCTGTCCCAAGAGGGGCCAGGTTCTTGTTTGCCCATCTGGCCGCCCTGCCCCTCCGTGCAATGCTGGTTCAGAGGGGTCAGGCCGGGCTTCTTCCAGGGGCCTCTCACCATCTTTTTCTTCTCGTAATCTTCCTCTCCTTTCCATTTTCTTCTTCTTGTAATCTCCCCCTAGGGGAGAAAGTCAAATAAATATGTTCTTAGAGGAAAAGCGATATCTTATGTGAATTTCACCCTATTTGAATAACTGTATGTTATCTTCCTTGTTAGACTGTTTCTGTGTATGGAACTTTCCCTATGCCTTCTTGGAAGAATCTTGCCGGCGTGTGTAGCCCTACCGCGAGTGCTTTGAGGAACGGGTCCTTAGCAGCCTACTGGCAGTGCCACTGCCGGCAAGATACCTTGGCATCCTTGGCGCAGCTATTCAAGGTGTTGGCCTTACTTGGAACAGGATAAGGGCGTGAGCGCTGTCACTTGGGTCGTTAAGCAGACTCAAAGCGAAACAAGGAGCAAGGGCGAGGCCACTTAAGCCATTGAGTGGTCCCAAACACAGTGAGGGCGCATCCAATCGCGGCAAGGTTCCCGTGCGTGCAGGTTTTCTATACAAAAGTCAAAATTTCTCAAGGAAAATAATTCCATAGCAAGAATTCACTTGGGGTTTTTGCAACTTATCTTTTTGTTGCCGTTATCCTTCCGAAAAGTTTTTTTGGGATGTCGCTCATAGGCATCCGTACTCCCATTCCCCCCCGACAAAGCTGCACGCGAGGCGTCCTTCTATCCTTTGGGAAAAAGAAAGAAGAGAAGATATGGGTATGTAACCTTGGCGGTCTATTAGCCCTTGCCAGGATTAAGTATAGTGCAACACTTCAGATAAACATGTACATAAATAAACATGAGAATCGATCAAGGTCGCATAACACTTATCTCTATTCGACTATGCACAGGGTTTGAGCGTGGCTTTCTACCAAGGATTACATGCTTCAACGGAAAGACTTATACAAAAGGTGGTTGCCGGGGGGCCCAGCAACCGCGCCTCATGGGTAGAACTTTCAAAGATGTTTGATATTCTAGGGGTTTCTCACCGGAACGCCATCGTCGGTCTCCAGGCGGACTGCGCTGGGCCTGGTGACTCGTACTACCCGATAAGGGCCTTCCCAGTTTGGCATCATCTTGTTTGAATTCTTGACGGACTAAACTCGCCAAAGAACAAGGCCGCCTTCCTCAAGACTTCTGGCATTGACTTGCGGCTATGCTAGCGGCACAAAGCTTGCTGTAGTGTGCAACTCTCACAAGAGCCTAAAGACGGTCCCTCTCAAGGAGCGTCGCGTCATCTTGCCGCAACTGCTCTTGCTCCAGCTCATCATAAGTGAGCACTCGAGGAGACCCATATATGAGTTCCATGGGGAGAACTGCGTCTGCCCCAATGACAAGGGAGAAGGGTGTCTGAGCGGTAGCTCGATTTGGTGTCGTTCTGATTGACCAAAGAACCACCGGCAACTCATCAATCCAGTTCCTTCCGCACTTGCGCAGCTTGTCGAAAGTTCTTGTCTTGAGGCCTCATAGCACTTTAGCATTAGCCCTTTCCGCTTGGGTGTTGCTCCTTGGGTGGGCAACAGAGGCAAAACAGATCTTGCCGCCAAGGTCTTGGACGTACTGCATGAAGGCGCGGCTTGTGAACTGCGTGCCGTTGTCAGTGATGACCCTGTTGGGAACACCAAAGCGGCAGACTGGTCCTTTGAAGAACTTGACGATTAACTGTGCTGTCACCTTTCTCACTGCTTCCACTTTTGGCCACTTTGAGAACTTGTCGATCGCAACGTACAAGTACTCAAAGCCCTGAGCAACGCGAGGAAAGGGGCCCAAGATGTCGAGCCCCCAGACCGAGAATGGCTAGGAGAGAGGGATCATTTCAATTGCTTGCGCCGGTTGATGTAATCTCTTTGAATGAAAATGGCACGCTTCACACTTGGTTACTATTGCCGTTGCATCCTGGAGGGCAGTGGGACAAAGAAGCCTTGCCGGAATGCCTTTCCGGCAAGGGCTCTTGATCCAATGTGGGAGCCACATATGCCTCCATGTATCTCTGCCAACAGCTCCAGTCCATCTTCCCGGGAGATACATTTGAGTTTCACACCGTCCTGCCTCTTTCTATATAGGTCGTTATCCATGAACTGGTAGATATGAGACCGACGACTACTTTCTCTGCCTCCTCTTGTTCTTCGGGAAATTCTCCTGTCTAAAGGAAATGGACGATGTGCTGCGCCCATGCTGGAGCCTGGGGCTCGACAACGAGGACTCAAGGTGTATCTTCTGCTAGGGGAGCGTTTGTCTCAACTGTATGGGCCTGAGCCCCTACATGAGCCTGTTGCACCCCGGCAAGCCTAGAGGGAGCGCGCGCTTCCATGACAAGAGCCTGGGGCTCCGTCGGAGCACGACGTTCGCCAACAAGCCTGCCGCTCTCTTCGGCAACTTCCTTGTTGGCGGCTCCTAGGAGCCCTGCTGGGGAATACTTGCCGAAACTTAACTTCCTTCTATTCTCTTGTCTAGTTGACGGTGTCACAGAGGGTTGAGTCAGCTGGAGCACGAAAGTTCCTGGTTCCACAGGTAACTTAAGGGCAACACATTTTGACAGGCCATCGGCAATGCTGTTCTCTACACATGGAACGTGCTCCATTTGTAGGCCGTCAAAGCGTTCTTCTAGCTTCCTCACTTCGTCTACATAAGCTTCCATCAATGGACTTTGGTAATATTTGTTCACTTGCCTTACGACAAGCTGAGAATCACCCCTGACAATAAGTTTCTTGATCCTGAGGTCTGCCGCAATCCTCAGACTAGCAAGCAGGCCTTCGTACTCGGCAGTGTTGTTTGTTGATTTGTCTTGGGGAAAGTGCATCTGAACCACATACTTGAGGAACTCTCTGGTGGGTGCGACAATCAGCACTCTGGCATCGGCGCCTTGCAGCGAGAAGGCTCCATCAAAATACATGATCGGTTTCCTTGCCGGGGAGAGTTGACTCTGGAGCCTCCTCATCAGGCATTGGGGTCCATTCTGCAATGAACTCCGCCAAGGCCCTGCTCTGAATGGCCGAAGTGCTTTCAAACTTGAGACCAAAGCTTGATAGTTCCAAAGCCCACACCACGATCCTGCCGGTAGCTTCTGGGTTTCGCAAGATCCGCTGTAGCGGGAAGCGAGTGACAATGGTGATCTCATGTGCTTGGAAGTAGTGGCACGACTTCCTCGAGGCCATAAGAAGACCGAAGAGCAACTTTTGCATGCCAGAATATCTCGACCTAGCCCTTGTAACAAGGAGCTGACAAAATAGACGGGTCGCCGCACCATCTTCTTCTTCTAAATTGCCTCATTCAACTACGCAGATCCCTCTTTGCCGGCACCAGACCTTGCCAGGGAACATCCTGGCAAGTCGCTCGGCGGTCCTGCCTCTGCTGCTGCTTCTTCGTCAACTTCTCTTTCAGCCACTAGTGCAGCACTCACCACTTGATTTGTTGCCGCCAGATACAGCAACAATGGCTCTTGTGGTTTCGGCACGACTAGGACTGGCGGAGAGGAGAGGTAATTCTTCAAATCCTGCAGTGTTGCCTCCGTTTCCGGAGTCCATTTCATTGGGCCTGCCTTCTTCAAGATTTTGAAAAAGGGCAGGGCGCGCTTAGCAGATTTTGAGATGAACCTACTCAGAGCAGCAACACAACCGGTAAGACGTCGCACACCTTTGACTCGTCTTGGTGCCTCAATTTGCTTAATTTCCTTGATCTTGTCTGGATTTGCTTCGATTCCTCGTTGAGATATAAAGAACCCGAGAAGCTTGCCGGATGGGACGCCAAACACACACTTCTCAGGGTTGAGCTTCATATTGATCTTGCGCAGGTTGGCAAACGTTTCTTCTAGGTCTGATATGAGTGTAGCCTCGTCCTTGGTTTTGACCACTATGTCATCCATATAAGCTTCCATATTTCTATGTAGCTAGGGCTCAAAACCAATCTAGACCGCTCTTGCAAAAGTAGAACCAGCGCTTTTCAACCTGAAAGGCATACGCAAAAAGCAATACGTACCACATGGGGTGATAAATGCGGTCTTCTCCTCGTATTCCTTGGCCATAAAAATCTGATGATAACCGGAATAGGCATCAAGGAAGGACAACAGATCGCAACCGGCGGTGGAGTCCACAATTTGGTCGATGCGCGGCAAGGGAAAAGGATCTTTGGGGCAGGCTTTGTTGATGTCTGTAAAATCAATGCACAACCTCCATTTACCGTTCGCCTTGCGCACTACAACCGGGTTGGCCAACCATGTCAGATGGAGTACTCTTCTGATCAAGCCAGCTGCCTCTAGTTTCTTGATCTCTTCGGCAATAAACTGTTGCCGCTCCAAAGCTTTCTTTCGGACCTTCTGCTTGACGGGCCGCGTGTGTGGGCAGACGGCAAGGTGGTGCTCAATCACCTTCCTGGGAACACCGGGTATATTAGATGGTTGCCATGCAAACACATCGACATTCGCCCGCAGGAAGGCGACGAGCGCGCTTTCCTATTTGTCGTTAAGGGTGGAACTTATGGTGAAAGTTCCCCCCGTGCCATCCTCCTTGGCGGGCACCTTCTTGGTCTCTGGCGGAGCAGCCTTGGACTTTTTGCTCTTGCCGGTGGAGCTCTCTGGCACATCGTCAATGGGAGCACAACACTCTGAGGAGGTGCGCTTGCCGTACCTGCGCCAGAGGCCTTGCCGGTCTTGTTCCCCCTGGGAGCTTCAGTGGCAGGAGCAAGTGCCTTGGCGGCAGGTGTTGCGACTGCGCCCCGCTAGAGTTGGTTAGCGCAGATAAGCGCGCTCTTCTTGTCGGAGTTGACGGTGATGACGCTCATTGGCCCGGGCATCTTCAGCACGTTGTAAGCGAAGTGGGTGGCCGCCATGAACTTGGCCAGTGCCGGGCGACCGAGAATGTCATTGTATGGCAATGAGATCTAGGCAAGGTCAAAAACGATCTTCTCTGTTCTGAAGTTGATATCGCGACCAAACGTCACCGGCAGTGTGACCTTGCCCGTCGACTGAGTTCTTCTCGAATTGACCCCTTGGAAAGCGCCTGTCAGCTCAAGATCTTCATCAGGAATTTGCAGCCTCTGGATGACATCAGGTGAAATAAGGTCCAGGCTAGCCCCACTGCCGACTAACATCTTCGTCACCTTGAGGTTGTGGATTGTTGGCGAAACAAACAACGGCAAGCACCCTACTGTAGTTACGCGATCAGGGTGATCCTCGGCGTCGAAGATGATAGGAGTGTTGGACAATTTTAGAGGTCTCTGTGCACCGATAGAGGGCTCTGCCGCATTAACCTCGCACACCCACTGTTTGAGTTGGCGGTGAGAGGAATGCGACGAGGCACGTCCCTCTATGCACATCATCTCTGTAGCCTTCTGAAACTCATTCCCACTGGACTCGTCGTCATTTTCCTCCTCATCATCATCTCCTTCTTTCTTGTTGCGGCCACGGGTGGGCCAGTCTTTTTGTTGCTTGGGCTTGCCGCGGCGACCTCCTCGGCCAACACGCTTCTTGCCGGACCACTCAGCACCATCCTAGACCTTCTCCTTGTCTCGCCTCTCATATTCGGCCTTCTGCTTCTCGGGAAGCTGCTCAACTTGCCGGCAGTCTTGGAGATCATGTCGCTTGGTGCGATGGATCTTGCAATACTTCTTGCCAGAGTCTTCTGGCTTGTCGGTAGCCGTCAGGGCGTGGCAAGAGGCGCACCCGGCAACGTTGTTGCCGGGTTCATCAACCTTGCCTTTCTTGGTGGCGCCGGGGTTGCCGGATGCCTCGACGTCAAGCACGGTCTTGCCCTTGTGCTTCTTGTTCCGCCGCCGGCCCTTCTTTGCCGGGTAGCAGTATCTTCATCTTCAGAGTCGACCCCTGCGCCGGCGCCTTCGCCGGGGAGTCTTCTGCCTTCTTCATCCCGAGCGCACTTGTCTGCCAAAGCATAGAGCTCGGCGACATCCCTGACTCTGTTCATCACCAGCTCTTCCCACATCCTGCGGTTGCGCACGTTCTGATGGAATACGCTGATACCAGCAGCAAGATGAACGTCCGGGATGTTGTGGTGCACACGGCTGAACCTCTGGATGTACTTAAGTAGAGTTTCGCCCTCCTTCTGAGGGATGATGTGCAGATCGCTTTCCAGGACAGGAGCTTGATGACCTCCTGTGAAGGTGCCAATGAACTCGTGGCACATGTTCACCCAGGAGGCAATGGACCCCTCTGGCAAGTGCATCAACCATGACCTGACGTTGGGCTTAAGCACCAACGGGAAGTAGTTGGCTAGTATCTTGTTGTCGCGGCCCCCGGCAGCCTACACCGCAATGGTCTAGATGCTCAGGAACTCTGACGGGTGAGTCTTGCCGTCATACTTCTCTGGGACTTGTAGCTTGAACGTGCGGGAGTTGGGCCACTGGACTTGCCGCATCTCATGGGTAAACGCTGGACAACCCATATCGTAAGGTGAGCTGAGAGGATACCCTGGCGCAGACTTGTCTACAGTGGGCCCCGCACGCTTACCAGACTAGAGGCGCGCTTCCCGCCGTCGCTCGATTATAGTTCGAGCGTCTTCCTTGCCACATTCTCGAAGAACTTGATGCTGATCGCGGCGTGTCCGTGGGTCAGACGAAGCCGTCGAGTAATCACCGTAAGCATCGGTCCGTCGGGTCAGCAACCGGCGAAGCTGCCGCGAAGGAGAGTGCGCCGAAGTTGCGCCGACTCCGGACCCCTCGCCACTGGCATGAGGCGGCTCCATGGGCTGAAACTTATCTGTGAGGCTGAGGAGGCTTTGAATGGTGGCTCTCCATTCGTCGAGCTTCTCCGCAGCAGGAGGGAAGTTTAGGAGTAGTTGCGCCCGCGCCATCGCTTCCTCCGCCGTGGACGGCAGCTAGCGGTGTGAGGAACGCGAGGTGCTTTGACTCCTAACTGTGTTAGAAGGAGCACCGCCGTGGTCCCACATCGGCATGCCACTCCCGCTTGCATGCTGGTCCTATGCATCTTGGGAACGATGCGCATGAGCTTTCCCGTGGGGACGTTGAGGGCTGCGGGTGCCGCAGCGTGGCTCCCCACGCGCGTCCTAAGAAGGTCGCGGCGTAGGAGCCGGCGTGGGCGTCCTAGTAGATACCCTTCCGCCCTCGGAGTCCGCCGTACCACCCACAGGCGGTGCCACTCTGTCTTGGGACCCAGTGGCGCGGGGGTTCCCGCTACTGCCATGGGTGTCTCCGTGGTCACCGAAGCGTCACAGAAGTTCCGAGTCTCCTCCTCCACCCACGTCTACGCCGTCCCCCGCCTATGCAGATACGGGGGCGACGGGCGTGGATGGGCCAACTGTCGTTAGGCCCTTCCTCTTGGGGGCCAAGGCAATGATGAAACTGGCGCGCAGATTACCAGAATGGGTTCACACCACTCGTAGCCACGCCCCCTACCTGGCGCGCCAAAGATGTCGTGGGAACAAACACCTATGGGATCGAAGGGACCCCTTTCGGTTCGGCGGGGGGACGAGCTCGCACGAAGAGCCGGTCTGGTGAACACCGCGCGGGGGAGTGTTTACCCAGGTTCGGGCCGCACGGATGCGTAGAACCCTACTCCTGCTTGGTTGTATTAAGAGTGTTCTAGGGTTCTAGCTACATGAGCGCCATGAACGACTAATACGTGAGCTAGGTAGTCCCCAAGGGCCAAAAGTTGAAAAGGCCAACTCCCTAACTATCTAACTGTCCAGTTGTCTAACTTTCTGACCCCCTCTCTGTAACGCCCTGGGCCTCCTTTTATACCTAAGGGGATCCCAACACTGGCGTACAGTGTGCACACGGGGTGCATAGTGCTACAGTGCTATCATACCTAACACTGACGGAGTAGGACATGAGCATTTAATGCACTGTCAGGTATCTCTACCCATTAGTGGGACGGGATGGGCCCCTGTCCCATCGGTGCTACTTAGCTCCCTCCGACGCTGATGTCGTGACACGCGTCCAGGCGAATCAACACCTGGCCTATGCGCTGGCGGGTCTTGCCGGGGCCTTGCCTTGCCGGGGCCTTGCTTCGCCTGGGGGCTCAATAGCCCTCCGACAAGGTCTTGCCGGTGGTCTTGATTCTTCCGTGCTGGTACTTGACAAGTCCCTACTAGGCCTCGCTGCCAAGGTGGGCACTACTGCCTGTGCATGAGTAGACGGGCACTGGATGGCCCAAAAACTATCAGTGCACCGACACAGATGCGACCACCCGACCATTATTCTAAATGGAGGATCATTTTCCTTGGTCCTTGACCCGATATTTGATAGTTTTCACCACCCTCGAGTCCTTATAGACGGAGGCAGTAGCTTGAACCCGATCTACGCTGACACGGTCCAGAAGATGGGAATTGATCCGTCAAGAATCAAGCCTAGCAACACCACATTCAAAGGTGCCATACCTGGCATGGAGACACATTGTTCAGAGACCGTTACCCTAGAGGTGGTCTTCGTATCTCCCAAATATTTTTGCAGCGAGGACTTGGTATTCGATATTTCCCCATTTCACAGCGGTTACCACACACTACTTGGACGAGCTGCCTTCGCCAAATTCAATGTGGTCCTGCATTATGCATATCTAAAGCTCAAGATGCCGGGACCAAAGAGTGGCATCACAATAAATGGAAACACCAAATGCTCCCTCTGACTAGAGGATCTGACAACCGCTTTCGCAACCGAGGTTCAAGCATTAGAAGTGGCGTCCAAATGCCTCGCCAAGGTGCATTCAAGGGTCACTTCCGAGCACACCCAGGGTGCTTCTCAGGCTCCTCACTCCTCTCACATCCACCCCAAATAGGGGTACGCGCTCCCTGGCCCCTGGCCTAGCCGAAGTCTATGTGCCTAGAGTGCATAACTTCGCCCTCAAGATTCCATGGGAGGCCACGGAGCATATAAAGTCCAATGGTCCTATTCGGCTCAACCGATTTGCACGGCTTAACCTTTAGAGGTACGTCCCAACAATTATTTGAAATCCCACATGAGCACATACCCATTAAGCATCAAGATTAACCTCGTGGATAGTGGGGGATATCTCTTTGTAGAACCCATTGCTAGGCCAATGCCAAGTGCTCGGCCAACAGCAGTAATGCACTTAAAAACATACCAGACACCTTGCTTCAACCAGGGCGGCTGCTTCAACACAACACATAGGCGCAGACGTGTGGCATGGCTCATCCAAGGACAATAGAATCCCACTACCAATGAGGCATGTAGAACTCCATCTTATTATTTTACATGTATCTTTGTACGACAAGCTCAACTTGCATGGTTCGACTTTATAAATAATGGAATCATGTTTTCCGATCTTATATCGTATCCTTCCTTATTTTCCATATGAACCAAACACAATTGACACACATCAGATATCGACGGGGGGCTCGGATATAACACCTTGCCCAGGAATCCCAATGCTCGTTTGAAAGAATGCCGGGTGTCTCGGATATTGCATTATACGCACGAAGTTTTGACTCATGTGTTTGGTCAATAGTTGGGTTGCCCGGTGATACATCTCCATCGTATCTAATTTTCCTAATGCTTTTGCGCTTGTTTTGGACTGTAATTTGCAATTTGAATGAAACTAACCCGGACTGACGCTGTTTTCAGTAGAACTACCATGGTGTTGTTTTTGTGCAGAAATAAAACTTCTCGGAATCAAACAAAACTTTTTGGAGATTTATTTCAGAATAAATAAAAAATATTGGAGCCAAAAACCACCAAAGGAGGGGCCTGGCTGGGCACGATACACGAGGGCGCGTCAGCCCCCCCAAGCGTGCCTTGGTGGGTTGTGCCCACCTCGTGGCCCCGTTGACCCTAATTCCGGCTCTATAAATTCCTATTTTCGGAGTAAATAATTAAGGAGAAAGTTGCATCGTGTTTCACGAGATGGAGCCTCCGCCACCTCCTGGGTTTCATCGGGAGGCCACATCTAGAGCCCGTTTCAGGATCCGGAGAGGGGAATCTTCGGTCTTCGTCATCATCAGCCCTCCTTCATCGCCAATTCCATGATGCTCCCCATTGGGAGTGAGTAATTCCTTCGTAGGCTTGCTGGTCATGGAGGAGTTGGATGAGATTCATCATGTAATCGAGTTAATTTTGTTAGGGCTTCATCCATAGTATCCACTATGTTCTGAGATTGATGTTGCTATAACTTTGCCATGCTTAATGCTTGTCACTAGGGCCCGAGTGCCATGATTTCAGATCTGAACCGTTTAAGTTATCGCAATTATATCTATGTTCTTGATCGGATCTTGCCTAGTCATATGCACCTATTATGTGTTATGATCCATAAACCCCGGGGTGACAATAGTCGGGATACGTTCCAGTGATGACCGTAGTTTGATGAGTTCATGTATTCACTATGTGTTAATGCTTTGTTCCGGTTCTCTATTAATAGGAGGCCTTAATATCCCTTAGTTTCCTTATGGACCCCGCTTCCATAGGAGGGAAGGATAAAAGATGTCATGCAAGTTCTTTTCCATAAGCACATATGTCTATTTACGAAATACATGCCTACATTACATTGAGAAACTGGAGCAAGTTCTGTGTCGCCTAGGCTATGACTGTTATATGATGAATATCATCTAACAAATACGCCAATCCAATGCCAAAAAGTTTTCCACTTATTGTTCTTGCTAAGTTACTATTGCTGCTGTTACTGTTGCACTTGCTACAAAACTATTGCTATCACTGTTACTACTGCTGTTACCGCTGCTGTCAAACTATCATATTAATGTGTTGCTGATCACTTTGCTACAGATATCTAATCTCCAGGTGTGGTTGAATTTACAACTCAACTGCTAATACTCTCAAATATTCTTCGGCTGCCTTTGTGTCAAATCTATAAATTTGAGTTGAATACTCTACCCTCGAAAACGGTTGCGATCCCCTATACTTGTGGGTTATCAAGACCTTTTTCTGGCGCCGTTGCCGGGGAGCATATCTATATTTGTTGAGTCATTTGGGATTTATATCAATTTATCACTATGAATAATCTGAAGGATACAAGAACCAAGATTGTTCCCTCTAATACGAGGGGAGGTACAGATTTGCCATCACACTCTGCACTTTATTCACCTTTTGTTATAAGTAGACTTGCAACACCACCACATGATATTAATCCTGATATGTTGCAAGTTATTAATGATGCTACTTCTGCTTTGAATGATGCTTATGATGATTCTAGTACCTTGCTTGATGATACTGTGCTACTAGGTGAATTTCTTGATGAACAGATGGCTAGAGCTAAATAGAATGAAATTATTAAAACTGATGAAAGTATTGAAACTGATGAAGTCTTTGAAACGGATAATTATGAAACACCTATTAGACCTAGCTCTCCTAGATTTGAAATGCCTAAGATACCTGAGGGTTATGTTATGGATGGAGAAGTAGCTAGAGACATTCTTATTTGTAAGGATAGAAATGATCTTAAGAAATTACTATGCAAGTATAAAGAAAAGACTTTGATGAAATGTGATCCTAAGTTTGCTACTTCACTTATGTTTGTTATCGATAAGGATTACAAATTCTCTGTTGACCCAGAGTTAATTACTTTGCTTGAATCCAATCCTTTTCATGGTTATGAAACTAAAACCGTAGTGGCACATCTTACTAACTTGAATGATGTAGCCACCCTTTTTTGCTCATGTTGAGAAGATTCTCTACTACTATATTCTCAAATTATTTCCGTTCTCATTAAAGGGTGATGCTAAGATATGGTACAATACTCTTGCTCCTGGTTGTGTGCGTAGTCCCCATGATATGATTTACTACTTCTCTGAAAAATATTTTCCTGCTCATATGAAACAAGCTGCCTTACAGGAAATATCCGACTTTGTGCCAATTGAAGAAGAGAGTCTCCCACAAGTTTGGGGGAGGCTTCTCCAATTCCTTAATGCTTTGCCTGACCACCCTTTAAAAAATGAAATACTTGACATCTTCTATAATGGACTAACTGATGCTTCTAGGGACTTCCTAGATAGTTGTGCTGGTTGTGTTTTCAGGGAACGAACTGTTGAACAAGCCGAGGAACTATTGAATAATATATTAAAGAATTATGATGATTGGACTCTCCTTGAACCACTGTTTGAATCCACTCCAAAGAAGAGGGGTATCTTATTTCTTAGTCCTGAAGATATGCAAGAGGCAAAAAAATGTATGAAGGAAAAGGGTATTCAAGGTGAGGATGTTAAGAATTTACCACCTATTGAAGAAATACATGGCCTTGACACACCACCACCTCCACAGGTGGTAGAGGTAAATTATTTATTAAAGTTTGATGAAGGTGACATCCCTTACAATAAACATCTAGTCAATGCTTATATGAGTTTGATAATTACCTTAGGAAACAAGAACACTTCAATGCAAATGTTCTGAAACAACTGAAATATAATTCTGATATGATCGCTCGCTTGAGTGATTTGTTATTTAGAATAAGTAATGATGTTAGAGACATAGGAAAATATGCCTCTCTGGTTCAAACTCAGTTAGAACAAGTTGCTAAATCTCAAAGAGAATTGCTTAATGAAATGAATAATAATATGAATGATCATGCTATTAGAGTAGTGGCTAGAGGAGGTAGAATGACCCAAGTACCTCTTTATCCTGAAGGTCATCCTAAAATAATTGAACAAGACCCTCAAGGAATTAATGCTGATGCACCTAGTCCTTCTAAGAAGAAAAAGAAAAAGAAAAATGATAGGACTTTGCATACATCTAGTGAACCAGAGATAGAAAAACCTCCTAAAGATAATGACGTATGTATTTTTGATGCTGAAACTCAATCTGGTAATGAACATTCACCTAGTGATAATTATAATGATGATGTTCATGAAGATACTCAACCAAATAATGATAAAGAACCAGATAATGATGTAGAAATAGAACATGCTGTTGATCTTGATAACCCACAACCTAAAAATAAAAGATATGATAAAAAAGACTTTGTGGCTAGAAAACATGGTAAATAAAGAGAGACAAGGGTTCAAAAACCGATGTCTTTTCCATCTAAACCATCCAAGAAAAAGGATGATGGAGAATTTGAACGCTTTGCTGAAATGATTAGGCCAGTCTTTTTGCGTACCCGCTTAACTCATATTTTAAAGATGGCCCCTTATGCAAAATACATGAAAGACATCATCACTAATAAAAGAAAGATACTTGAAGCTTAAATCTCCACCATGCTTGCTAATTATTATTTTGAGGATGGAGTACCTAAAAAACTTGGAGATCCTGGAATACCAACTATACCTTGCTCCATTAAAAGAAATTATGTCAAAACTGCTTTGTGTGATTTTGGATCTAATGTTAGTGTTATGCGTTTATCTTTATATAAAATACTTGATTTGAATAAACTCACACCTATTCAAATATCTTTGCAAATGATTGACAAATCAACTGCCATACCTATTGGTATTTGTGAGGATGTGCCCGTTGTTGTTGCGAATGTTACTATCTTAACAGACTTTGTTATTCTTGAGATGCCCGAGGACGACAACATGTCGATTATTGATGGTAGACTCTTTTTGAATACCGCAAGGGCTGTTACTGATTGCAATAAAAGCAAATTCACTTTTATCAATGGTAATGAGTATACGGTGCACTTTCTGAAGAAACAATTCCAAGTGAATTGTGTAAATGTTATTGAAAATTCTCTAACACTCAGTATTGGAAGTTCATCTACCTCTACCTACTACCAAAAAGAAATATGATGTAATTATGGTTGAGGATATGCATATCCCCGTAGAGGCAACTTAGCGTTTTAGGAAAGTTCTTCGGTTTCATGCTAATCGAAAGTGGTTGTTAATAAGACTTGACCAACCTTATTAACGGATCATTTTTGAGAAGGTATGAACTTGATGGATTTAGTAGACACAAGTTTTTGTATCCACTTTTTTGTTTTTCTTAGTTAAATAAAATAAATGCCCTATTTATCCTATTTTTTGATTTTTCCGTGCAATAAAAAATGACCCAAAAATAATAGTTCTCAGAATGTCCTGAAAATTTAACACGCCTTTTTTCTAAATATTTCTGACTTTATGGTGCAAATAACATCAAAGGCGCGCAGGGGGGGTGTGTGCACCTGGTGCCCACAAGACACTAGGGCGCGCCAACAACCCCAAGCGCACCCTAGTGGGTTGTGGTCCCCACGTGGGTCCCCTCACTTACTTCTTTAGCCCATGTCATCTCCTACCTCTAGAAAAAAAATCACCATAGCTCTCTCTCATGTTCTTGTTCACAAACCCATGGATTTTGATCTCTTTGCTCGAAGCTCCATTTCCGAAACTGTTTTGGAGGATTGCTTCTTGGTATGTGACTCCCCCATTGCCCCAATTAGTTTTTGATTTAGTGGTTCATTTTAGAATAATTAACTACTCTTGGTGCTACTATAGATGAGCTTGCATGTTGAATTACTAGAGTTCTAAGTAGTTTGAATGCTTGATATGGCCTCTACGGACCCATATGAGTAGTTGCTATCAATCTTATGAAGTTTTATTGACAAAAAAATTGTGGACTAAACTTTTCAAAAGTTTATTTATAGGAATAAGATGAGTTTCTGTAGGAAGTTTCCCTCCAAGAGGAATGCTAAAGGAGTCATTGGGGAATCATCGGACAATGACCTCAACACTCCGAGAAAGGCGGAGGTGCGGCCGTGCGAATGGCCGCATAATCCCTTTATGGAGGAGGCCGAGTTCCATCAAGAGTTTGCCCGGCTGACCAACTTCCTCCTAGATGCGTGTGACCAACACCACATCCTTAAAAATTCCTTTGTGCAAAGTTTTCATTTTCTGAGTAAGAATAATCCTCCCGAGGTGCAGTTTGATCTATATGCTGAAACCCATTAGATACCGCTTACTAACTTTTGTGATATATGTCTGATCCCTTGTGACGGGGAATTAAGAGAGCCTAAACCAACAGAGTTTGAGGACTTTCTCCTCACTTTGATAGCGGGTGACGAAAGAGGCGTGTCAAATGCCACTGCAACCAGTTTGCACTTTCCTTCTGTGCATTACTTTGCTTTATTCATCGCGAAGTGTTTACCGCTAGGGAGAAGGTCGGTGCACTCAGTGTCCCTAACCTCGCTATTTTATGCCGGGCACTACACAATGTTCATACCTTTAGCCTAGGGGCTATTATTGCACATCGCCTACACCTTAACAGGAATAAGGGCAAGATACATGGTGGTATTTATGCTGCTCGTTTAGCGAGTCATTTTAATGTTCAGATACACCCACATGACTATCCTTTGCCCAGGTTTATCTAGATCACAAGGCATTGGAGGACTATCAATTTATTGATGTAGCTAATTCTTTTAATAGTATTCACTACAACTTAGTATTCAGTATTGTTACCCATGGTATTATTCCATTGTCTGCACCTGCTTTGTTTGATTATATTGCTAGGAAAGGATACAGTATTATGCCAGATGACATTGTTGCCTACCGGAACAACCAAGCTGCGACAGAGGAGGATCCCTAGGACTGGGATGCTCAGGTAGGCTATCACTTAGTCCATTTCCAGGCTATGCATGGTGATTACCAAACTAGGTCAAAAGCCTAAGCTTGGGGGAGTATGTGTTTCCACCGACATTATATTCATGTTCACACATGTCATTCCAGTTGTTGGTGTCCACAATTTTTCATTGTATTATCCATGCTAGATTTATTTTTCTCGCTTTCTTTTCGTGTGTTTGAAAAACTTTGAGAAAATCCAAAAATATTTCTCTCTTATTTTCGGTTTTTCTTCCTAGTTTAATCAGTTTTAGTATTAAAAATAAAACCCAAAAAAATTTCTTGTTTATTCTTTTACTTGTTGGGAGCTCTCCCATGTAAATAGTTTTTCTTGTTTTTGTTTCTCTCTCTTTAATTTGCTTTCTTCAAGAAAAACTAAAAAATCCAAAAATATTCCAGTGTGTTTTCTGAAATTATCTTCCTTTTATTGAGTCATACCAAGGAGAAGACCACGATGAAAATGTTGAGTGGCTCTCATATGCACCTCTGTTGATCTAACAAAGAGTCTATATTACTTTATCTTCTCCTCTTGAATAAAATGCTTACAGATTCCAGCTAAGTCCACGACACTGTTGCACTATTATTGTTTTCATATCATTCGGTCGTGCAAGTGAAAGGCAATAATGTCGATATTTGATGAAGTGGCCGTGGCAGAGAGAAGCGGGTATGAACTGAACTTGTTTTTGTTTTTGTAAATATGTTTAACCTACTATCCATGATTTAGCATATTATGATCAAACATGTTTGAAAATTAGAGATTATAGTTTCTCATGCCATGCCTAAGTAGCTAGGAGTGGATAATGATTTATCTTGGATGCCAACATGCCTTAAAATGGTTGTGATGTAGTATGATGATATGGTATCCTCCTCTGAATGTTTCAAATGGCTTGCCTTGGAACATGTTCACACACGTAGTTGAATCAAAACCAACATAGCCTTCACGATATTCAATGTTTATTATTCATAATGCATGTTCATGACCATCTTCGCTTCTCAACCTATTTGCTAGCCTTTACCTGTACTAAGAGAGAATATTGCTTGTGCGTCAAAATCCTTAAACCAAAGCCATTCCATATGAATCCACTATATCTACCTATATGCGGCATTACCCTGCCGTTCCAAGTAAATTTGCATGTGCCACCTCTAAAATTTCAAACTATCATCTATTTTGTGTGCCTGGACCGCTCATGGAGTGATAGGGGGCAGTTAGTATCTTCCATGTTAAGCGGGTTATTCTCATGATGAGTGTTTATTCACTCATCTTTGCACGAGAGGGGCGGTAATAGGGATTCCTAGTACCGAAATCAAATGAAATGCAAATAATTAAACAAAACTCCCCCAGGAATGTTTTTGGTATCGACGGTACCCGTGGAGTGTGTTTGTTGGGGGAGGAGGAGTAAACCTTTACTTTAATCACTTGGGAACCGCCTCTAACGTGTTTAACATGGATGATATTGATAAATCTTGGTCGTAACGTTGATAGGAAGAGTGCACCTCCCAAAATTATATTTATCTCTGATTTAAGCTTTGAGCTCTAGCACCTCTGCAAATCCCAGCTTCCCCCTGCGAAGGGACTATCTATTTATTTTTGTTTTGAGGTATCACCTTCTCAAATAATCGCTAGATCTGAGAGCACTATTGTCATCCTCATACATTGTGTATAGTTAATGTTGGATGCATCATGACGAGATCTTTTCTACCATGAATTACAATGTTTAGTCGCTGCTTGAACTTTGGAGGTGCTCTCCATTTATTTTTTGCGGTCTCAGAAAGGGCTAGCGAGATACCATTACTGTCATATTATATCATGATTGTTTTGACAAAGTGTTGTCATTTGAGATATTTCATTATTGCTCGCTAGTTTGTTATGTCACTGATATTAGTTAATCTAATCTTTAAGAGTTATTGTCGACATGGTTAGTCATAATCTTTGCTGAAAACCTAGGTGCTACTTAAGCATATGTATGTAAACAAGAACAAAAGAGTTCGTAAAAGTTTTTCTTTATCACTTTCAGTTTGTCAACTGAATTTCCTGAGGACAAGCAATGGTTTAAGCTTGGGGGATTTGATACATCTCGATCGTATCTACTTTTCCTAATGCTATCTACTTTTCCTAATGCTTTTGCTCTTGTTTTGGACTCTAATTTGCATGATTTGAATGAAACTAACTCGAACTAACGCTGTTTTTAGCAGAACTACCATGGTGTTGTTTTTGAGCAGAAATAAAACGTCCTGGAATCGAACATAATTTTTTGGAGATTTATTTTAGAATAAATAAAAAATACTGGAGCCAAAAACCACCAAAGGAGGGGCCTGACTGGGCACGATACACGAGGGCGTGTCAGCCCCCCCAAGCTTGCCCTGGTAGGTTGTGCTCACCTCGTGGCCCCGCTGACCCTAATTCTGGCTCTATAAATTCCTATTTTCGGAGAAAGTTGTATCGTGTTTCACGAGACGGATCCTCTGCCACCTCCTGTTCTTCATCGGGAGGCCAGAACTTGTCACACCCTGTGTTTGTAGCAGATTGTTATGTTTGGGTTTATATAATTTGGAGCCAACTAAAACTTTTTCTATGTGTTTGTACTTGCTTGCTATGTTGTTTGCTTGCTTGTTTATTGGGTTTTTATGGCACTACTAGGTTCTATTCCACTCCATAATCATCTTCCTTGCTCCAAACCCCTTGCCCAATGATCATGCCATGTGAATAGTGCCTAAAACTATTTTTATCAAATTTTGTTTTAACCAAAAATGATTTATTTAATTTAAGTTTCCAAAACCCCCTCAAATGAGGTTTGCATTGCAAGTCCTCAAACCAGATGGGACCTTCTTTCACAAAGGCTTTATTTCAAACCTACTATATATATGACTTCTCAAAACCACCAAATATTTTTTTAAGATTATTTTCATATTTTATTCAAAGACTTTTTCCTAAGGCCAGAAATGGTTTTTCCTAGGGAAAAATTATTTAAATGCTTTAAAAATATTTGAGAAAATTTAGAGAAACTCAGTGGACATATATTTTCCATATATGTGAGTTTCAACATAAGGGCTTGATCAGATCATGGGCAAAACCCCTCAAAACCCTTTCTGTTCAGATCAAACTTTTTGGATTGTTTCTATAAGAAATATTCTCAATAAATTCCAGCGAGTCAACACTATCATGGGTGATGATCTTGCAAAGTTACATCTCAATCCAAGTTGGTTTGCTTCATCAAATCAACCCAAAACCATTCCTGTCCAGAATCAAATTTGAGCAACTTTACATTGTGAAGTGTCTCCCCTTGGCCTCAAACTTTGTGGGAATGCTCTAATGACCAAATAGTGATGATACACTGAGTGGTGCATCAAGGGTTAAGTCCTAGCATCATGGGGTCTATAAGAATCTGATTCTGCCAAATTCTAGGGTTCACCTAATCTCCATTGGCAACCTTTTCTCCTTAAGCTCAAATTTGGTGGAGCATCTTATTTTCACCTAGCCTTTGACCCTGGTAAAAATCTTAGTAAGCTAGTAATGCCTTCTTGTCCAAAACCTCATCAAACACCTTCTGGTAAATTTGTGAAACCAGCTTTTTCACCTCTTATCCTTTTACCCTTGCCCCTCCTTTCTACCACAACCTCTCATAGGTGTATTTTACCTCCAGTAAGAACCCGAAGACCCCAGGTCACCAGGAAGTGGGGTAAAGCCCTCATTTTCACCACTGTACAACCCCATTTCTACTTCTTATCCCAGTCTTCCCTCTCTCCTAAGGCCTCCCGCAGCATCCAGTGACCTATTCCACTTTGTTATCCGCCCTAGATCCTCTAGGCATGAGTGGCCACGCAGAAGACGCCGTTGGCATGCCGTGGCATGCCATATGCGCGCTCTGGAGCGCGCTACAGTGCCGACAGGCATTGTAGCCGCTGGCCACTGCATGGCCCTGACCATCTTGGGCCCGTCCCTCGCGCCAGTCGACGTGCCTCGGCGTCCGCGACACGCCAAGCTGCTGGCCCCCTCTCTCTCCTCTCTCCTCCGCCCTCCCACGCGCATGCCCGGCGCCGCCCGGTTTGGCTAACCGGGGATCTCACACGCGCGAGCCTCTCTATCCTCTCTCCTCCCTCCCTTCGGCCTAGACCGACCCCAGAAGCACCCCAGACTCGCCCCCGTCTCCCCCCGAGCCCTCTGGCCTCGACCGCGACCTCGCCGGCGCACCGCAGCTCGATGGACTTGCCCCCTCCTATAAAAGGGCCTCCCGAGCCCCTCTCTCCCCTTTGCTCTCTCTCTTCTCTCCCCTATAGACCTCCTGCGCATCCCGAAGAGCTCCTGTGGCCCCTGCGCTCGGAATCGGGCTGAGGACCACCGCGGCGAACACACCGTCGATCTCCGGGTAAAGAGCCCCGCTTGCCCTCCTTCCACTTCGGCTGCTCCTCTCTCACCTCTCTGACTCAATCCCCCTTTGTTCCTGTCCTCTTTGTGGCACGGAGAGGCCCCTGGTGACCCCTCCCGAAGCTGCCTCCGCCACGGGACCTCGTCGCCGGCAACCTGCGCCTCCCCGTCGACCATCTCCGGCAAATCCTGAACGGCAACAGCCTCCTGAGTCCATCCCCACTCTCAGATCCCCTCGCCATGCCCTCCTTCGCCATCGGTGAGCCCCCCTCCTCTCTGTCCCGAGGTGGGAGAAGGACCCGACAGGTGGGCCCCACTTGTCAGCCTCTCTTCCCCTCTCCCACGCTTTCTCTCCTCCCCCTCGTGCCACCGACGACCGGGCCCCGCGCGTCAGGTTCAAACTTGATCGTGCGCGAGGCCGAATGGCTGGCCAGCTGGGCCGGCCCAGCCTCTGGCCGCCTTTGGCCCAGGTCCTAGTGGCCTTCCTTTTCCTTTTCTTTTTCTATGGACTTTGCAAAAATTCCACAGAATGGAATATTTACCCAAGCCCAAAATTTCGTTCACCTAAATTCTTGAAATAATCCATAGAATTTATTAGTGCCATTTTTAAAAATGTTTGAAAATGTTTTTAGTACTGTTTTATTTTAAAACCTATTTATAGGCACCTTTGTGCCTCTGTTATTTTATTTCAAAAATATTTTTCACAACAAAAACCTAGGAAAGTATTTTTAGTATGATATTTAGTATTTATCAGAGTAGGTTAACATTTTTGATAATAGTTTGAGTGCTCTGTTTTGTGTGTTTACTTATTTTTATCGCTATTTATCGCGACGATAGATTGCGCTCTTGACGAAGAAGTTGGATCCGAAGACTTCGAAGACCCTGGAGACTTTGTTGAGCCAGGAAAGCAGCCCTTTGACCATGATAAGAAACCATTTTTATTTGCATTTCATATAGCACTTTACCTTCATTGTATTTGATCATATGTGGTGGCGTTCCCCTTCTGGTGGGATGCCTCCGGTACTTTTTCGTTAACACTTGCATCGTGCATGACCCTACCACCTTATGAGGGTTGTGCAGGTGGGAATAGTTAGGTTGTTAATAGATGCTACGCAAATGGGATGGGACTTATGCATAGAGATGGAAAAGCAAGAAATGATTTCAAAGAACTTTCGAAAACCCCACCGGGTGCCACTAACGCCCGAGGGAGATATTGATGAGATGGGCGACCACTTGAGGAAGAAGTGGTGTGCCGGAACAAGTGAGTGTGTGTTTTCGAAAATGGAGAGTTCTAAGGTCTGCTGACTGTCCCAACATTACATGCGCAACCACGATACCCCTTATGGGACGGGGCTTTGTTGATTACCTTGGTGGGTACTGGCAAGGAGCCCGCATTACTAGTGGTGGGAGTGGTGTGGTCACTCTCGATAGGGGTCGTACCGGTATGTACGATGATGCGCTGTCTTCACAGGCACTAGGCACACCATTGGTCCCCTCATGGATGGTATGATTAGAGCGAGGCTCGTGTGATGTACATCATGAGGGCTGGGTACCAATAGAGTGGACTCTTGTTTAGTATCACTAGGGGAAAGGCATTGTTCGGGTGCTTACCTCGGGTATGTTATATACCGCGAGTCATGGATGACACGGAAGTTCCCCAAGTCTTGTGGGTAAAGTGTGCAACCTCTGCAGAGTGTAAAACTATTCGAATAGCCGCGTTCGCGGTCATGGACAGTTGGAGGCCCTTCTTAGACTACGTTCGGATGTTTCGTGAAACTTGGCGTGAGTATGGATGTGATGGTGACAAGAGGTCACATGAACTAAGTCCGATGACTTAGCGTGAACATGAGGTATTAAACCGATGCTTATGATGGTACCTGCAGTTTGCTGTAGCGACCCGACTCAAAACGAGTCAAGCCTCTGTGTGTTCTGTGCCATCCCTAGATCAGTATGCTGGCACACACAGTACAACAATGTATATATGAAAGTGCAATCACATGTAATTAACGTAAAACTGATATATACCTTAAAATAGCAGCGGATACAGTCAACGGGAGTGGAGTCCCAATAACACCAACGGCAAGTTGAGTGCGAACCGTAACCCTGAATCGTACTCTTACCCGTCATAGAAGAGTATCTGCAACATAAGACGTTGCAGCCGTGTAGGTCATTACATTGAATGTTCTGGCAAGATCACCATAGTAGAACATAAGAATAAATGCTATTCTATATGCAAAGGCTTTGTGGCTCTGTGTCTAAGTTTTTGCGTAAAAGCTGATTTTATTTTCCTACAACAAAGGAATATCAGGAATTTCACTATGGAGTTACCTATCATGACATGGTTCCGCCAACCAATGTCTCAATTGCCCACAAGTATCATTAAGTTACCCACAATTAATTATCAGTCCAGTGTTGAGAGTTCAGAGATAGATCCAAGTCAAGAGGCTCAAATTGTCCGTAACCGGGGACACGGCTAATCGATTAGGTTTAACTCTGCAGAGTGTTGTGTACTTTACCCACAAGATTCGTTCCCTCCTGGAAAGTCCTCGCACTGCATGGTGTTTGAGAACAGGATGAACGAAACATGGTCTTTCGGAGTGCTTCCCTGTCTGTCCAGCAGTGCCCATCCAATCCTAACATCGACTACATCTCATAGCACTGCCCAGCAGAGTCACAACAAAGATCAACCAAGCCAGAGCCCATAATGACTTGTGGCTACACAGGTAAGCTTCCGGGCATGAAGTATTCATCCTTCTCTTTGAGTCTGGGTGAGGCTTTCCGCGTGAATACTGGCCATCTCCAGCAACACCTAGGCAAATCCACTGGCTTCTCCAGGGTACCGTTCCAACCATCCCTCACCCAGTAGTGTGTATTGAAAAACTTGTTTCTCGAATCTCGAAGTCTTGAGGTCTTGAATATGCAGGTCTTGAAGAAGCCTTCATGAAGTCGTCGTTTTGACGTGGAGTCCTCCTTCTCACACCACTCACGAACACTCATACCAGACCCCGTCTACTTTAGCATAGCATTGCACTAACTAGCATTCCCAGGGCTTTAGTAACAAGTGGTGGGTTCCTACCTCATGCATTCTACTCAGCTACAAGAATTTCAATAACACTACGGGAGGGATTTGTTGAAATGATGTCACTATATGCAATAAAACATAGGTATGAAAAGATGGTCAAAGTGAACTTGCTTGTACTGTTGATGAAGATAAGTATCACTCTCAGAAGTAACTGATAGACTATTCGTCACTCTCCGATGAAAATCTATGGTAAGCAAATAACATTCAATAAACATTCATGCCAAAACAAAGAACTGAAAAACGCAAGAACAAAACATGTCTTGGTGCGAAAATAACAACATACTAAGGTTAAATAAGAAAAGATAGGTTCTAGCTGTGTTGTAAAGTGAAAGTGGAGGAATCAACTCAAAAGAGTTAATGGATGATGAACTATTGCTATATAAGCTTAGGTTGGAGAGACTACGAAAGACGATCCAAAGTATGGGAGAACAACATGAACGTTGTTTGACAAATAGTATAAGGCATAAGAATTTATTTGTAGAAAGAATTTAATTGAAAAGGTCAAAAGAAGTTGAACTGTAAATTCAAGTATGAATTGAATCTGAATTCACAAAGGTCAAAATAAGTTGAACCGACGTACGATGGTTATGAATAGAAATATTTGACACGAGTATTTAGGAACAAAAGGAATCAATCGAAAATGTGTTACAGTTTGCAAGATATGAACAAATGAAGGTTCGGATTCAAATTGAATCGCTCCAATTTGAAAGGTTCAAAGATTAAAACTAATGATGTTACTATATATGGGAAGTCAATATGAACGTGTAGAAAAAAGAATTACTAGGTTCAAAATGACGGATCTAAAGTTATAAGCAATTCAATATGGCATTGAATTAGCTTAGTACAGTGTGTGAACACATTTTGAGGACTAATAGAGAAGTATGAGCAAGATCAAAATTATATGTTGATATGATAACACTAATGATGTCAACAGAAAGATTACTTTGATACTGATCCGACACAATTGGATTCATCGGAAACAGAGCTACGGATAAAAAGATATGATCAAAAGAAGTTTGAATATAAATCTGAATAAATTTTGAAATTTGAAAATTTGAAAAAGTTGACGTGATAGGTTGATTGGATAGGTGAGGTCAAGACGAAAATCTAGACGTTGGTTTCATCTAATTCTGATAAACGAGTAGAAAGTTATGGCTATTTGAAAATTTTGGGCCAAGCTGTTTTACGGAAGAAAATGCTATGTCTAAAAGAATTCTAGGACTAATGAGTAAATACGGAGACTAATTAATAATCTAATTACTCTATCGTATACTACTATAGAAATACTAGTCTAGAGATATTAAACTATAGGAGTATAAAAGAAAATACAAAGAGAATACCTTTAGAATGCAGAGAAGATATAAATCCAAAGAGGAGACGACTTCCAGAAATCCCGCCGGAGATAAGATTTTTTTTATAAAGCTAGTCAAACCGAACGAATCGATTCAACCCGAACTGGATGACTTTTGGGTCACCTATGGGTCTATATTTATAGGTGGAAGGGAGGTGCAAAGGTATAAAGCTAAGTAAGGTGGGACTAAAATCATAGACAAGGAAAAGAGAGAAGAAGAGGGCCACGTGGGCTGCAGGAAGGAATTTTTTTTTTGTCCCGGATGAACAGTGTCCGCAATGAACAGTGTTTCCTGTTGTTTTTTTTAAAAAAACCAGCAAAGAAAAACAAATAAAGAAAAATAGCAAAACATTTTATATAGGCATATTATATATCAAAATTTTCGGAAACATATTTCCTAAAACATGAACATTTTTTTAGGGACGAATAAAATACTTTAAAAAATAGTATTTTTTTGCAATAACTCCAAAATGAAAAGGAAACTTGAATTTCAAATAAATGGCATATAGTTTTTATTTTAAAATTTGAGTCAAAACATCGTATCTGATTTTTGAGTGTCATTTACCTCCTCTCATTTGATTTTATAAGAGGGTTTTGAAAAAAATTGAACTCAAAATTGAATAGGGATTCGAAATAGAAAATTTTGGGAAAGTCATTTTATTCCCTCTCATTAAAATTTCAAAAGTTTCAAAATTCCACTCAATTTCACACAATCAATCACACAACATTCAAGCAAACAATCCTACTTATTTATTTAATATAACATTCCAAAATTTAGAATTTTGGGATGTTACATTTGCTCACATGAATACCTGCTAGTTGTTGATGCATGCTCGCTAATTATTTGATCATGTCATGTGCATACAAAAATTAGCTTTCCGCAAATTTACCTACTTAGTGCTATATCATGCATCATTATTACCTTGTTCCACACTTGGGTTGCTTGCGAGTACATTCAAAGTACTCATTGGCTTGCCATTGGTTATTTAATCGGCCAGGCATGGAAGAACATGAGTATGTCGAAGAGTTCGTTGAGACGAACATGCGAACTAGGACGCTTCCTGGTCAGAATGCCTGTAGGTTAAGGCAGATGGCATGGGTTCACGCTTTCGACCAAGATTTCCGCTGCTTGTTCTAGTTTAAGTGTTTGGCCCGTGTGGCCCTATCTATGTAAGAGTAAGACCTTCATGGTCACTATTTGTGTAAGACATTAAGTATGTATGTAAGACTCTTGTTATTCAGCTTCTATGTGTTCAGTGAGCATTGATCTCTGGGATCACTGTACACATGCATTCGGTGATCTCGACTCATGAGTCAGGGTCCCCACAGATCTGGAGCCTGTTTGGGGCTTCGGAGAGGGGAATCTTTGGTCTTTGTCATCGTCAACCCTCCTTCATCACCAATTCCATGATGCTCCCCACTGGGTGTGAGTAATTCCTTTGTAGGCTTGCTGGTCGATGAGGAGTTGGATGAGATTCATCATGTAATCGAGTTAGTTTTGTTAGGGCTTGATCCCTAGTATTCACTATGTTCTGAGATTGATGTTGCTATGAGTTTGCCATGCTTACTGCTTGTCACTAGGGCCCGAGTGCCCTGATTTCAGATCTGAACCATTTATGTTATCACCATTATATCTATGTTCGTGATCCGGTCTTGCCTAGTCATATGCACCTATTATGTTTTATGATCCGTAAACCCCTGGGTGACAATAGTCGGGATACTTTCCGGTGATGACCATAGTTTGAGGAGTTCCTGTATTCACTATGTGTTAATGCTTTATTCCGGTTCTCTACTAAAAGGATGCCTTAATATCCCTTAGTTTCCTTATGGACCCCGCTGCCACGGGAGGGTAGGACAAAAGATGTCATGCAAGTTCTTTTCTATAAGCACGTATGACTATTTACAGAATACATGCCTACATTACATTGACGAACTGGAGCTAGTTCTGTGTCGCCCTAGGTCATGACTGTTATATGATGAATATCATCCAACGAATACATTAATCTAGTGTCTACGAGTTTTCCACTTATTGTTCTTGATAAGTTACTATTGCTTCTATTACTGTTGCACTTGCTACAAAACTATTGCTATCACTGTTTCCGTTACTACTACTGTTACTGCTGCTATCGAACTATCATATTACTGTGCTACTGATCACTTTGTTGTAGATCTTTAATCTCTAGGTGTGGTTGAATTGAAAACTCAACTACTAATAGTCTCAAATATTCTTTGGCCCCCATGTGTCGAATCTATAAATTTGGGTTGAATATTCTACCCTCGAAAACTGTTGCGATCCCCTATACTTGTGGGTTATCACCCGGCTCCTGTGCTTACCTCTTATGTTCCACTTCATTCAGGTAAGTGTGTAAAGGGAGAACCACTATGATTGTACCTATTATTCAGTCGGTTAAGTACCTCCGAGGAGAAAGCCGAAAAGTGACTGTCATGACAGGCGTAAACTGGTCGACGATCCGTAGAATGTGGAAAACATAATCATTAGTGATTTGGCCCGTGTTACATAAGGATTCTCCCCAGAGAACCGAAGTGTTCATGCTCGAGCCAGGACTTGCCCGAACACTTCCAAAGCGAGGGCTAGTCAATGCCCCCCCCCCAAAATTCAAGCTCCGATGACCAAGTAAAACTTATAACGCAAAATAGTCTAATTGCCTTGTCTATAGCAAAACTCGACCACCTCCGGGCACCGAGACATTGGCTAAGGATCATATTGTTACCTACATACCCCGCACAGTTTATGCGTGGGGTGCAAGCTGACGACTTGCCACTTTCAGTTTAAAAAGAAAACAGTCACATATGAGATTGCAACTAAAACATAGAACTGGTAGGATAAAACATAAATTTCCAAAAGAAGCATATGTCTTCCTTAAAAATCCGGCCTCGACATACCAATGTATTCCCTACTCTAAAATTAAATCTTTGTTGCATCTAGCAGCGGTGATCCGAGACACCTCCAGAACCCTTTTGAAGTATGTCTCATGGATGCGGTCCTTGCCTTCTGGGGGACTAGTAGCCACCTTCAACGTCTGGATACCTGGATACCAGCTGCTTACACATGCATAATATAGGCACGCACCCTCGAGGCAGGTCAAGTTCTTCCATTCATCAACCTGAGGACAAGCTTCTTGAAGCCGGGTAACTAGCCCAAAAAACCACTCGACAAGGGGTCGGTTGCCCACAACTTTCGACAAAGGACTTCCATGGCAGGTTTGCAATGGAATATAGCTCCATGAACTGCTTCGTTTCATCCCTGGGGAGTGGGGGACATGACGACGCTTGAAATTGAGCCAGAAATTGCTTCTGGACATCCTTCTCGTAGGCACCATTGTACCTCCCCACATTAGCAATACTCCTCGGTAGATCCTTGAAGGCATCTGTATGATGTCATAGTGGACTCAGCCGAGGTACCCTACCACTGCCAAAGACACATTGTAATAAAAATGGCTTACCAACAACAATTTTCTTAACCTGGTTAAGCTCATCGCGGTCCGCTCTTGCCTGACTTTGGGCCTTCTTTCAAGGCCGTATCTAGCTTCTTGAGCTCGACTGCCTTTGTCCGAAGGGTGTTGTGAGCCGCAGCTAGGCCCCTTAGGTCCTTCTCTACCTTAGCCACCCGGGCTTGGTCCTTGCCCGGAGCAACCTTCTCCTCAGCCAATACCGAACTTGCCTTCTCGGAAGCAGCCTTCTACCGCTCGACCTCTTTCTGAGCGTCTTGAGCTCGGCTTTCAGGGCCTCAATCGCTTGTGCGTTAGATGTTAAAAGAATAGAGAAAATGTATCAAGTACCCTCTACAAAACAAGGGGAAGGCGCAAGATTGTTCACAAATAAAATACTGAGCTCACCTTGCGCATTGTCTAGATCCTTCTTAATTAGAAGCATGTTGTCATCAGTACGAGATAGCTTGTGATTAAGCTCCTCCAACTCCTTCGCGTTGGAGACCGAGGTGGAGGTGGCATCCCGATATCATATTTTCAGTCCATATAAGCAAGACTCGATCATCTATTCGGATTCTTTTATCCAAATAGAGGCCCGGGGGCTATTGTGTTTTGGCTTTAAATGTAAGAAACTAATCTCCATGTCGAGCCCCAAGTCAGTGTTTAGAACCCACTTTGGACTCAGGGGCTACTCGAATTATTACTTGCTATTTACTGAAGAACGGTGTGCTAGGAAAGTATTTGGGGTTACATACCTCAAAACCGTGGTGCATGCCCTTAAAAGCCTCCTTCATTTTGGTCTCTACAGACCGAAATTACCGGAGTACCAAGTTTAGAAGTACTCGGTGCTCTGGAAAAATGAAGGAAAAATGAAGGGGCCTTACATGGATCCCTCCAGTTCTCGCCACGCGAACCCTGCCGGCGTCGGCACGGGTCCGGAGGTGGTAATCTCCTTGGATGACCTCCCTTTGGAGGGGGAAATCACTGCCCCTGGTTGATATGCACACTCCAGAGCGGTAGGGGCCAAGGATTGTGGCTTCTCAAGCCCCATTCTCTCAACAACCATGGGGATTGGCTCCCCCATGGCCTTCGGTGGTCAAAGGTTTCGACCCGCCTACCGCAGCTCCTGCGACTTCCCCTCCGGTAGATATGTGGGGGACTAGAAGGGAGGTCACCTCCCATGTGTCGCCTTGTCCGGGCGGAGAGGGCTCCTCATCTCCTGTGCCTCTCTCCTTCATTTTGGCCGGAGGAAGGGAACCCGAGGACTCTTGATCGCCCATGTGAGCTTGTGGCAGGCTAAAAATAAGGAATCACCAAATTAATCAGGTATATTGGACTACAGAGCAGTACAAAGGCCTTGATCTTTGACAAACCTGGTCGGCATCAGCTTCTATCGACGATGTGGTAGAGGCACATCATCCGAAGAGTCGGAAATGGAAATTTTGGTTGCGACAAGTGCTGAGTCCTTGCCGTGCTGAAGTTCGGCTATCTTTCGAAGCCACCGACAAATCGACACATGCATTTCCTCCTTGAATCCCTTAGATGAGGCCCTCCTATTACTTAGGGGAGGAACCTCCTCCTCCCCTTCGGCGTACTCCTATGCTTCCTCCTTTTCCGCTCCCCTTCTTCAGGGTGAGAGGCGATGCGGGTGTCCTCAGACTGCATGTCCGAAGAACCTTGGTCCCGAAGACCCTCCATTTTTTTCTTCAGGTACTTTTTTATAGGAGGGACGTAGGGTTTGGGGACGAGCAGGGCGTCGAGCTGAAGCATCCGAGCTCCTTCGGGTAAAGGCGATGGGCAATTGATTGTCGTGGCTCTAGTTTCCCATTGTTTATTGCAGGGAACATAGTGAGATATCAGATCATATACACTATAAAAAAGCTACAAATGATTTCAGCTTGGCTTACCTTGGTTGGGCCGATAGCGGAGTCGAACTTTCGATCGGATCCGACATCGGGGAATTTGTTCTATGATGGCTTAAAGAGCGTCGGCCACATGGACTCGCAACTCATATGGAAGAAGTGCCGAACTGGGGCCTCGAGATCAGTGTCATACTTCCACATATGAAGAGTTTAGATTTGCAAGGGCAAACTACAATGGTGGATCATAACTTACACCATGCCTGTCATGGTTACTTTTGCCTTGACAATTGTGGATGTTTTCCTTTGGAGGGATTCGACTTCCTCCACATTCCCCCAATTGATGCCTTTCTGCTTCCAAGAGGGTAGCTTCTCCGAGTGTCCGTCATCGAAGGGAGGGATCCCATCTTGACCTTTGAGAAGCGGCTCAGTGATATAGAACCACTCCTTCAGCCAGATCTTGACGGTCACTATTAAGACCCCCTCCGGCCAGATAATGATGCGACACCATCTTCATGGAAGAGGGTGAGGGAAGGATGGTCCGTCTTCATGGTGTAGGATCAATAAAAGAATGAGATAACTAGCTGCAAGCAGCCAAAGAAATATAAAATAAGAAATTATGACCCGACGAGGAGGATGCTAACCGTAGCTTGCAATTCGAGCATTCGCTGATCCACAACCCGCAATACTACCCCACACAACCATGCTCAAGTTGTGAAGCATGGGATAGTTGCAATCCACAAGGAAACCACAAACTCTAACCCACACAACACGATCATGTCATGGGGCATAGATTAGGAGCAATTTCTCAAGGAATCACGAGAATAGGGATAACAAGAGCTCTCCAATCGCAGGAGGAGTCTATGTCTTTGGTCTTTGATAAAAATGGCAAAAGTCCTAATGAACGGAAGAGCTAGCCTATTTATAATAGGGACAACCCCCTGGATAGGTGTGAAATCAAACTGGCTTTGGGAACTAGCTTAGGTGTGAAAGAGAACCAGCTTTGGTTTGACTAAATGGCTTGAGACTTAATGAGGTAGCTTCTGAATGTTGGGTTCTACCGTAGGTGCATTGCATGCCAATTCAAAATTTCCTACGCGCGGAACTTCCAAGAACTTTCTACATAGATGGATCATAGATCATTACCACAAGACGCGCAGTGCCGTGCAGCAGAAGTAGTGTTGGGGTAGCGCGTCTACGTGGTCCATCTCCTCCTCGTTCGTTCTCCCTTGAACAGCTGGTCCGATCTCCCCGAACAGCCGGTCGCCGGATCCCACGTACAGGTTTTGCCCGAGTGGCGCAAGTGCACCGCCTCTAATAGTGTCCGCGCATGCAGGAGGAACACACCGTGCGGTGGACTGCTAGGTCCGGATCACACGGTCGGCGGTGACGAGTGGATGTGGCTAGTTGCAACACATGCAAAGCCCTAATGACGGTGCCGAAGCGATCAACCAGATTGGTGTGCCGCACCTCCACTATATATAGGCATCCGGCGCGGGCTCAACTCTTGGGCCTCACACGGATCCTAAAGCCCATATGTTCCCTCCCTTAAGCACGCGACCCTTTAGGTTCTTGTTCACTTGGTCGTGAATTAGATCACATCCGACTCGACTAGTCAGTAGCAGCCTCTAGCAAAGCATGCCGACTCCAAGTGTCCGATGAAGCTGGTTAGGCGAACCTATACTTCACACTTCCATTCCCGTTGCCACACGATATATGTTGTCGTGCATAAGGCGACATGGTCATCCTTGTTGCAGCACGACCTCTTTCTCGTTCCGGTGAATCCGACCAACATTCAGATTATCTCATAATCCTCATCGCATGGCCATGCTTATCTAGGTCGGATCACCCGAGGGGCCCAGAGTATATCTCTCCTGATTGGAGGAGCAAATCCCATCTTGCTCGACCATGTCTTGCAGGATGGGTCTGGACAAGCCCAAAACGTACCTTTGTAACTACCTAGTTACAGAGTAGCATTTGGTCGGCCCAAAGCAAGTTTGTCACCATCCCGAGTACATGCGCCAGCTCAAGTCTTAGGACAAAGAACGTATGTTGTACTAGAGACTCACAAATGACCTATCGCTGCGTCTCATAGTTGAGTCTGTCCAACTCAGACCTTATCTCGACTCGGATCCGACTTTGTCAAATCCGACTAGATCTTTCTGAGTCCATATTATCCGGCTAGCATCCAATGCTACATGATCAGTGAGACCGGACCATCCACCTTGTCATATGCTAGTCTAACTGGCTGCGCGTCCACACAACCTTTTTACTAGGGACCATTTAGGACTGTCATCATACGATGCATAGTCTCACAAATACCTATTAATACACATCATTGATAATGTCCAAGGACTATCTTTATTCATAAACACATAGGAAATATCATCATACATGATTGCCTCTAGGGCATATATCCAACAGTTTCCTACTTGCACTAGAGTCAATCAAATAGACATCGAATGCCCATAGCTCTAACATGCCCCTCATGCTTGGGTTGTGGAAGCGGCTTAGTACACGGATCTGCAACCTTTGCATCCATGTGAATCTTGCATAAATTAGTATCACCTTTCTCTATGAGCTTTCATATCAAGTGATACTTTCAGTCTATGTGCCTAGTCTTGTGGTGTTGTCTCGGCTCCTTGGCCTATGCGATGGCACCTGAATTATTGCAATAAAAGTTCAGCAGCTTTGACCAGCCCGGGAACACACCAACATCTTCCAGGAACTTCAGAATCCAAACACCTTCCTTTGCGGCTTCACAAGCCGCAATGTATTCGGCCTCTATTGTGGAGTCAGCCACCGTATCTTGCTTGGAACTCGTCTAGCTCACTGCTCCTCCATTCATGACATACACGAATCAAGTTTGCGATTGACAATCATCCCTATCGGTTTGGAAACTAGCATCATTGTAACCCTTTATGCAGATCTCCTCCTCACCTCCATAAACTAGGAACATCTCTTTAGTCCCTTTTAGGTACTTCAAGATAGTTTTCACCGCTGCCCAGTGACGTTCACCTAGGTTGGCCTGGTATCTGCTTGTTAAGCTTATTGCATAGGCAACATCAGGACGAGTACATAGCATGGCATACATGATGGATCCTATTGACGAAGCATATGGAATCCTACTCATCCGGTTTATCTCATCAGAAGTCGTAGGACTCTAAGTCTTGCATAGCCTTATACCATGTGAGACGGGCAAGAACCCTTTCTTGGCCTCACTAATGTTGAACCTCTTCAACACTTTGTCTACATATGTGCTCTGGCTCAAGCCGAGCAGCCTCTTTGATCTATGTCTATAGATCTTGATGCCTAAAATGTACACCGCCTCTCCAAGGTCTTTCATAAAAAACTTTCTATTCAATGATTCTTTGACTGAGTTTAGCATCGAAACATCATTTCCGATCAGCCATATGTTATCCACATACAAGACCAAAAATACGACCGAGCTCCCACTAGACTACTTGTATAAAGAATAGTCCTCTACGTTCTTGATGAAACCAAGGTCAACAATGACTTCATCAAAACGAATGTTACAACTCCGAGCTGCTTGCTTCAATCCATAAATGGATCTCTTGAGCTTGCATATTTTACCATCATTAGTTGGATCAACAAAACCTTCAGGATGTATCATGTATACATACTCTTAAATTTCCATGAAGAAAAGCCGTTTTGACATCCATCTTCCATATCTCATAATCAAAATATGCAGCTATAGCTAGTATGATCCTTACCGACTTTAGCATCACTACCAGCGAGTAGGTCTCGTCATAGTCATTTCCTTGAACTTGTCCATAACCTTTAGTGACAAGCCGAGATTTGTGGATCTGAACATTTCCATCCACATCGGTTTTCTTCTTAAAGACCCATTTGCAACCAATGGCTACTATGCCAGGCGGCAGATCAACCAAGTCCCAGACTTGATTGTCATCCATGGACTTTAACTCAGATCTCATGGCCTCGAGCCATGCCTCGGAATCTGGGCTCACCATCGCTTCTACATACGTGTCCAGTCCGTCACTTTCTAGCAACAACACGTCGCGCACTTTGCGCAATCTTTCCGACCTCCGTGGCTCCAGTGCCAACTCCACTACAGGTTCCTTGACCGACTCTGGTATGATCTCATCACCAGCGAGTCGACCCCGAGTGGCTCTCGAATTTCTTCGAGTTGCACCGTTCTCCCACTGGCCTCCTGTCATGGGAACAAGCCTGGACGTACAAGGTAGGGGTACGAAAGGAGAGGGAAGAGTCCTAGCTACGGCGAGGATGTACCCACAGATGCATGAGTTTAGGCCCCTCTCGTGGAGGTAACAACCCTACGTCTCAGTGCTTTGGAGCTTTGTCGTGTGGAGAATGTGTGTTACAAAGGTTGCGAACCCTTGTGCCAGAGGGGAGGGGCAGCTTACATAGAGTTTGCTGCCCCTCATAATCGCGAGGCATCCAAGGGTCTGACCGTGAGTATAAAGTCTAGCGTTACTGGTAACGTACAACATAATTGCTATTAATGACGACTGCCTTAATGCCTGCCTGTTGGCCTCCCAAGGGTGGCTTCTAGTCTTCTGGCGTCGACTAGAAACGAGGTCTTCCGAGTGATAGGTGACTGTCGAGTGGAGGAGGGAGCCACCGAATGGATTGACTATCGAGTGACTTGAGCGCTATAGAGAATCCAGTCGGAATCTTTCTTGTGGTCCTTAAGCTTTCCAATGCAGTATCCTTAGGTAGGGTATATAGGTCAGGCCTAGGACCCTACCCTAGGTACATATCCTTGTCATTATCCCCCTAATGGATCAGGGTTTGAGTGGCGAAGGAGGTTATTGATGCCAGTTCAGAGCTGGGCACCAAATCTTCCGAATGATTTTCGGGGCTTCAATGAAACTTGCGTCGATTGAACTCTTCGTCATTCGCCCGGATCGATTCTGTCTTGAAAGTGTCCGAGTGAATGTTCAATGCTAATTTAATTCTGAGTGACCTGAAGGGATCTTTGGATGTGACGGGTCACCCTGTTAGGTCCGGATCTTGCGGGATACGAAAATTTGGGTAGCGTGCTCGTCCGCGATGATGACGCCACGATCGGGGCAAGTGGGATCACGACGCCTCGATTTGCACATAGCTCATTTCGCCACGTACAAGGCACCGTCTGCGGCTGTGATATGCGGGGATCTCGCGGGCCCACACGTCAGTGAGACACTCGGCAGGGTATAAATCCCGAAGCGCCGTGGTTCGCACAGTGCTTTTCCCCCAAATCTCCTCTCTTCCTCCGCCTCCCCTGTCCCAGTGCCTCACTCTGCTTAGCTCTGACGAGTTCCACCGCCGTGATGACGAAGGGAGCAATGGAGAAACTGGAGCGCGCCAAGAGGGGAGCCGTGAAGGGCAAGGCCAAGAAGCCCTCGACCGCCCGGTTCACTGCGTCGGCGGGGTGGATCCAGGGGGACTTTCTTCCATCGACAGTCACCACCGTGGATGTTGAGAACCTTTTCGTCGACGGGCTCATGGCGGACGGTTCTTGGAGGCTGTCGGAGGGGAGCGCGAGCCGGAGCCGCGCGAGGGGGAGCGGGTTCTTCTCCTCTCTCACGTCGAAAGAGGTTTCTCCATGCCTCCCCATCCATTATGTAGAGGATTCTTGAACTTCTTCGGAGCTCAGCTCCACCACTTTCCTCCAAATGCAATTTCCTACTTGTCCGTCTTCATCACTCTGTGCGAGTGTTTCTTGGGCTGCTCTCTCCACTGGGGACTGTTGAAGCATATTTTCACCGTCAGATCTCAAACGGTGTAAAAGGCCCATCCTAAGGATGGAAAGACTCATGTAGTCCAGCTGTGTGGAGGTTTAGGAATCCAGAAGAGAGCTCGTAGTTTCTTTCCTTCCATGACTTTTCTTGAATCATTTAGAGGTTGGCAGTCGACCTGGTCTTATTACAAGGACGTAGCTTCTCCTAATATGTCGATTGGCCTTTCTCCCTTCACACTAGATCGTCCACCAGTTCCCAAATCTTTGAAGGTGTTGGAGGGGGAGAAAGTCCAGGTTGGGATTCTGGTGGATGCTGTAGGGGCTCTTATCCATGGTGGAGTCACTGGTCTGGATCTCTTGGAGGCATTCCTCAGTCGACGAATCCAACCTCTTCAAGCAAGGACCACACTATGTGGCATTATGCCGGTCCTAAGGACACGACCAGGACACACCCGGAGGACGTTTCACAAAAAACTGTCGAGTAGTGGCTTCGCAGTATCACCGGAGCTTGTGACAACCCCTTGGGTGCTAAGAGTATCCAACCATATTCTGCTGCGAATATGCCGAAGAATCTGGTAAATTTTATCTTGTCGACTGTTATACTATTCTGTCGAGTGATTGATTGATCTGTTGACTGACTTCACTTTTTGAATCATGCAAGAGTGGATGCACATGCACTTGCCCATACCCAACGGGAGTCAGCCTGAAGACGGTGGGGAAAGCGAGGGTGGCAGCATGGACGTCGACTGTGTTTATGACAGCGAAGAGGAGTATGAGGACTTGGGCGATAACTAGGAAGAAGTTGACTCTCCACCACGCACCGAACGTCGCTCCAAGTCTCGTCAAGACCCTGCCACTGCCGCGGACAAGGCCCCGGCGCCGAGTGAAAGGAACCCGAAGCGGGACCGACCCTCGACTATCGAGTCGAGTGAGCGATCATCGAAACAGCCCAAGCCCAACACAGAAAACACTCGCAAAGTTCTCCCCCGCATCAAGATGGATGTGCCTATCGTCTCAACATAAGTGTTTGCTTTCATCTTTCTCTGTCGATTGTGACTTCAAATTCTTGTTTGACCGAATGGAAATCTGCTTATCAGTGCTGCTACTTTAGTGACGTTGCCTCCACGGGACGAAGAAGACCAAATGGACATGGATACTGCTGACGCAATAAGTTCTCAGCGAGGTAAACGGATCTTTGTTCAACTATGGTTTTGAAAAATGATTTGCCGATAGCATAGGCTAATGTTGTCGATTCACGCTTGCAGAGATCATCCAGCTAGATGATGATGAAGAATTTCCCCGGGGTACGGGAGGCGAAGGTGTGACCTTAGACACCTTGCGCGTACGCTTCCGAAGAACTCCATCAGCGCGCACGCCCCAATGGTCGACTGTTGCTTCATCCTAGGGGATAAGCGACTCGACCCGAACGGTTCCATTGTCGAGCGCTCCACCAGCTAACTCAACCATCATGGCTGCCATGCCAACTGTCCAACCTTTAGTGTCCTTGGCTGCACCGGCTCAACCATCATCTCCTGTTCTGACGACTGTGTTTCCCCTGTTTCGCATCCCAGAGGACCAGACTGGGGCCGCCAAGGAAGCTATGATCCAAGCTGAAGAAATGATGCGGAGCACCAAGCCGGCATATGAGGCCAGCAAGACGGCTTATGATGTTAGCTCAGCACTCCGCCTCAATGTTCGAGTAAGTGCCATTGTGAGTATATTTCTGTTTGACCTCCTGTCTTCCTCGACTATACACCCATTGGGTGTTTCTTCTGAAGTGGATGTTTACCTTATTAAGTAAACTTTGCTTGTTTTTATCTTGGGTAGATCAGGTCTTAGTCGTATGTTTCCTGATCCAGTGGGGGCACGCTAGGTGCACCCACTGGGTGTAGTCCCCAAGACTGCTGCCGAGTGCTTGCCTCGGCAGGTTTCTTAGAGTCGCTTTGGAAGTTCCTCGAGAGGTCGAGTTTTTTCTTATCTAATGTCCGCTCACCACTCGACAGGTCAAGTGGTAGTAGTTCCAGTGGGGGAACGCTGTGTGCACCCACTGGGTGTAGTCCCCGAGACCGCTGTCGAGTGCTTGCACTAGCATGGGTCTTAGAGTTCGTCATATGCGGAATACGTTTGCCACTCGACATATAGAGTGGACTTCTTGCCCTGGCCGCACCACTCCAAATCTTCCTTGTAGGTTTCATGGATATTATTTTCATCAACCATGACATGACGCTACTTCAAAGGTGTGGAGTGGGGTGGCGGGTCACTCGACAGATCGAGTGATAGATCTTCCAGTGGGGGCACGCTGAGTGCATCCACTGGGTGTAGACCCCGAGACCACTGTCGAGTGCTTGCACTGGCAGGGGTCTTAGAAGAGGCGATATTCATATGCTTGCGCACATTTTTTTGTCTGCCACTTGACAGACCGAGAGTTAGCTGATCCAGTGAGGGCACGCCGAGTGCACCCATTGGATGTAGTCCCCAAGACCGCCATCGAGTGCTTGCACTGGCGGGAGTCTGATAGAGACCGTCGTATGCTTGGACAAGGTAAACCTTGTCGAGTGTTTTAGGAAACAGTGTGGGCATGCCGAGTGCACCCATTGGGTGTAGTACCCGAGGCTACTGTTGATCATAGACGATGAGCAGTAGTCTTAAGAACTTGAACTAACGAATTTTGGTCATACGTGGAGTATGCTTACCACTCGACATGTCGAGTGGACTTTTTTTGCCTTAGCCGTCCCACACCAAAGCTACCTTGTAGGTTTCATAGACATCATTTCATCAACCATGATATGACGCTACGTCAAAGGTGCAGAGTGGGGTGGCGGGTCACTCGACAGATCGAGTATTAACAGGTCCAGTGGGGCACTCTGAGTGCACCCGCTGGGTGTAGTCCCCGAGACCGCTGTCGAGTGCTTGCACTGGCAGGGGTCTGAGAGAGATCATCTTGAACACAGTGTTGTTTACGGTACGCGGAGTACGCGTGCCACTCGACATGTCGGGTGGACTTTTTGCTTGAATTCTTCCTCTCCTGAACGCAGGTTTCATGGATATTATTTTCACCAACCATGATATGACGCTATTTCAGGGGAGTGGGGTGGGGCGGGGTCCGCCATCCAGTCAACTATTTTTGACCTTCTGCACTCGGGAGTGGGGGTGTTTCTTGTCGACTGAATTTTTTCTTTGTAGATTTCAGAGAGCTTGCGAGCTTGGCATGCAGTACAAGGATCTAGAGAAGGAGAAAATTCAGCTACAATTGTATCTGGGAGCTTTGAAGAACAACCTGGAATGTGTGCAGACCGAGCTCAGGACCCTAGGAGGTAGCTCTTGTCGACTGAATACTTGTTACCTTTCCTTCCATCCCTTGAACCGAGTGCTCCGCTCGAACAGACGTGTGTGATGAGAATCGTCGACTCCAAGCACGACTCAACAATGCTATTTCTTTAGATACCATGAAGAAGGCGTTGGAGGACAAGGATAAAGCACTCGCCGAGGCCCAAAAGGCGGCGAGGGAGAAGACTGACGCCACTGAGAAGAAGCTTGCTGCAGCAAAAAAGCCCAAGGAAGAAAATTCCAAACTGAAACAGGAACGTGCCGAGTGGAACAAGAAAACAGAAGCGCTGTCCAAAAGGTGCAATGGTCTGGAGAAGCACTTGTGAGAGTTTGCAAGGAAGATGTTCATCATGCTTGACGGTAATTTTCCTTGTCGACTGTATTATCTCAACTCCCATAAGCAGTTACGTAACCTTCCCTCTGTTTCTTTCCCCATTCAGAATTGTACCAAGACTTTGAAAAGGAAACTGAAGAAATTGAGCCCAATCTGGATCCCACCAAGTCACCTATTGGTGATGGAGTGGCCATGAACATGTTCCGACTCAACATCAGACTCTAGGGCGTTCAAGCATATATCCTCTGACTGAAAGCTGTGATGGAGAAGATCGACAAAGAACTGTGGCCCGAAGACACCCTTCAGCTTGATCTTACATCCATGTTGGCACGCCTTAATGATCTTCCCAGTCGAGTGCAGGCTTGGAAGAAGTCAGTCGCCCGCTGCGGAGCCGACGTGGCGCTCTCCCTCGTAAAAGTCCATTGCAAGGAGGCAAGGGAGGACAAGTTGAAGGAGCTCTGAGTAATGAATACGAAGAAGCTTTAGTTTGAAGATTTCATGGAGACCTTTATCAACGAAGCCACGAGGATTGCAAATGGGATCGACTTGGACACATTCGTCGAGCCAGCAACCTCGTCGGGTGCTTGAAAAACTTGACTTATGGGAAAACTTTATTTGCCTCGGTATGCCGAGTGGAAATGTATCAGCCTTAAAACTTCATTTAGGCCTTAAGCCTGAGCACGTTTGCTTGTGCGCGAAACATTTATCTGCGATGAAACCTTTGAATTTATCCGCATTTGGTTTTCAATTGTTTGTTCGACTGAATTTGTTTTTGACTTAGGCAAAAGCTGGTTCGCTGATAAGCCCGTGAGTGTGAGGATTGCTCAACACTCGGAGAAGTTTTGATCTTGAGCGAAAACTGGTTTGCGTCTAAATTTCCGAGTGAGTAGATAGTAAACCGCTCGGAATTCATTTTTTTCTTTTAGGTGACAACTGGTTTGCAGCTAAGCCCCCGAGTGTGAGAATTCTCAACACTTGGAGTAGTTTTGGACTTAGGTGAAGACTGGTTCCGAGCTAAGCCCCCGAGAGTGAGGACTACTCAACACTCGGAGAAATTTTGAACTTCGGCAAAGACATGTTCACGGCTAAGCCCCCGAGTGTGAGGATTGCTCAACACTTGGAGTAGTTTTGAACTTAGGCAAAGACTGGTTCGCAACTAAGCCGTCGAGTGAATGGACTGCTATCCACTCGACAGGGTTTTTAACTTAGGCGAAAGCATGTTCGCGCCTAAGCCCCCGAGTGTGAGGATTTCTCAACACTCGGAGTAGTTTTGAACTTAGGTGAAGACTAGTTCGTACCTAAGCCGTCGAGTGAATGGACTCCTATCCACTCGGCAGGATTTTAACTTAGGCGAAAGCATATTCGTGGCTAAGCCCCTGAGTGTGAGGATTGCTCAATACTCAGAGTAGTCCCAAGTGAGAAATTACTTGATTAGAATCAACAAAAAGACTGCGGAAGTCAAACTTGTATATATGACATGATCTGAAATACTTTTATTACATGAAAACCACTCTGTTCTTAAGTATAGAAACACCAGAGCAAATTTGCGTTCCAAGCGTGTGGCTCGTCAATCTGCTTCTTCAGGTCGTATAGGTGATAAGCTCCATTGTTCAACACCTTGATGACGACAAAGGGACCCTCCCACGCAGGAGCGAGCTTGTTGGGCCGCTATTGATCCACTCGGAGCACCAAATCTCCCTCATTAAACGACCGACTCTTAACATTTTTTGCATGGAAGCGTCGCAGATCTTGCTGATAAGTTGCAGTCCAGATCAAGGCCATCTCTCGCTCTTCTTCCAGGAGGTATACGCCATCCTGTCTTGCTTGTTCAGCTTCAGCTTCGAATTAAAGGTCCACTCGGGGGGAGTTGTGAAACAAATCACTCGGCAGGATAGCTTCGGATCCATAGACCAAGAAAAAGGGAGTTCGTCTAGTCGACCGATTAGGTGTTGTTCTTAAGCCCCATAAAACAGATCGAAACTCCAACACCCAGGCTCCGGCAGCATGTTCTAGGTCGCGCATGAGACGGGGCTTCAGACCTTGTAGGATGAGGCCATTGGCTCGCTCGACTTCACCATTGTTTTGAGGGTGTGCAACAGAAGCATAATTCACCCGAGTGCCCTGGGAAGTGCAGAAGTGACTGAATTCTTCCGAGTCGAAGTTGGTGCCATTATTCGTGATGATGCTATGGGGAACCCCGTACCGGAAGATTATTTCCCTCATGAATGTGACCACCATACGAGAGTTCAATTTCTTTAGTGGCTTGGCCTCAATCCACTTTGTAAATTTGTCAACTGCAATGAGCAAATGATTGAATCCGCCTTTTCTAGTCCAGAAGGGACCAACCATGTCTAGACCCTAGACATCAAACGGCCAGGCAAGCGGGATTGTCTTCAGAGCAGATGCAGGCTTGTGAGATAAGTTTGCATAGAACTGGCATCCTTCACAGTGATCGACAATGTCCTTGGCCATCTCATTAGCACGCGGCCAGAAGAAACGAGCTCGGTAAGCTTTAGCGACGATTGTTTGTGAGGACACATGATGACTGCAAGTTCCCGAGTGGATTTCATCCAGGATCATTCGACCTTCTTCAGGAGAAATACATTGCTGCATCATGCCGGTCACGCTTTCTCTGAATAGCTGATCTCCGAACACAGTAAAAGCTTTCGATCTGCACATGATCTGTCGTGCCTCAGTCTCGTCTTCGGGGAGTTCTTGTTTAAGGATATATGCAATATAGGGCACTATCCAGTTGGGAATGACGACCTGAACCTCCATGACTAAATCAATTACTACAGGAACGTCGACTTCAGTCAGATCGGTGGAGCTCATATCTTGCGGGGGCTCTTTGGTGAAAGGATCTTCCTATACAGAAGGAGTGTGGAGATGTTCTAAAAACACATTGCTGGGAACAGGCTGTTGAGTGGATCCAAACTTTGCCAGCTCATCGGCCGCTTGATTCTTCACTCGTGGAACATGATGAAGTTCTAGACCTTCAAATTTCTTCTCAAGCTTTCTAACAGCACTGCAATATCCAGTCATAGCGGGGTTTCGAACGTCCCACTCTTTCATCACTTGATTGACCACCAAATCCGAGTCGCCATAAACCATTAGGCGCTTGACACTGAGTGAGATAGCCATGCGCAACCCATATAAAAGTGCTTCATATTCTGCTTCATTGTTGGATCTGCAAGACATAACTGAGTTTGTCGCCTTTCGGAGATGCCAAGACAACGCTAGCACCGGACCCATTAAACATTTTAGGGCCATCAAAGAACATGGTCCAGTGCATCGAGTGAACTTGGATTGGTTGTTGTTGTTCAATCCACTCGGTAATAAAATCTGCAAGTGCCTGAGACTTGATCGCTTTCTTGGCTTCAAACTTAATGTCAAAGTATAGGAGCTCGATTGCCCACTTAGCCACTCGACCAGTTGCATCCCGATTGTTGAGAATCTTGGAGAACGGAGCATCACTGACGAATGAAATCGAGTGGCCCTGAAAACAGTGTGCCACCTTCTTTGTTGACAGGTAAATACCATAAACCAACTTCTGGTAGTGTGGATATCTTTGCTTCGAGGGAGTCAATACTTTAGAAATGTAGTAGACCGGACGTTGGACTTTGTAAGCCTTGCCCTCCTCTTCCCGCTCGACAGTTACCACTATACTAATGACCTAATTAGTGGCCGCGATGTACAGGAGCAAGGGCTCTTTGCTGCGAGGAGCAGCAAGCACCGGCTGGGTGGAGAGCAGGGCTTTGAGCTTGACAAACGGTGGTTCGGCCTCCGGAGTCCACTCGAATGTGTCAGACTTCTTCATCAGTCGATACAAAGGCAATGCCTTCTCACCGAGATGAGAAATGAATCGACTCAATGCTGCCAATTAACCTATGAGCTTCTGAACATCGTGCACACGCACAGGAGTCTTCATTCGGGTAATGGTGCTGATTTTCTCAGGGTTGACATTGATCCCTCATTCGGAAACGAGAAAACTGAGTAACTTGCCGCCAGGGACACCGAAAGTACACTTAGCCGGATTTAACTTTATATCATACCTCCTCGGATTGGCAAAAGTTTCGGCCAAGTCAGCCAACAGGTCAGAACCATTGTGAGACTTGACAGCTATATCGTCCATGTATGCCTTGACATTCCGAGGGATCTGGTCGAGTAAACACTTCTGAATCATGTGCATGAAAGTAGCGCCGACATTTTTCAAACCGAATGGCATGGTGATGTAGCAAAAACACCCGAATGGAGTGATGAAGGCTGTTTTTATTTCATCCAGGCCAAACAGATAGATCTGATGGTAAACGAAGTAAGCATCCAGAAACGACAAACGCTCGCATCCCGCAGTTGAGTCAAAAATCTGATCTATGCGGGGGAGCGGAAAATGATCTTTCGGGCATGCCCGATTGATATGCTTGAAGTCGATACACATGCGTAGTGACTTGTCCTTCTTGGGAGCCATGACAACATTCGAGAGCCACTCGGAGTGGTAAATCTCCCGAATGAACTTGGCTTGCAAAAGACGAGCCACCTCTTTGCCGATTGCTTTATGCTTCTCTGCTGCCAACCGATGCAAATGCTCCTTGACAGGCTTGGCCTTCGGGTCAACTCTCAGTTGGTGCTCAGCCAGCTCCCTGGGAACCCTCGGCATGTCAGCAGGCTTCCATGCGAAGATGTCCTGGTTCTCATGGAGGAACTGGATGAGCTCGGCTTCCTATTTGCTATCGAGTGTTAACGATATATTGGTTGGCGCGGCAGTTGAATCTGTCGGGTGAATGTGTACTTTCTTCACTTCCCCTACCGACTGAAATGCCGACTCGGAAGCAGGCTTGTTAACGCGCAGTAAATCAACAGGGTCAGTGCTCTTCTTGTATTCTTCCAGCTCGACCATAGCTATCTGATGATCGGCGATTTTGGAGTCCTGCTGGAGGCACTCCTCAGCCCGTTGTCGATTGTCGGTAACCGTGATCACACCCTTGGGCCTAGGCATCTTCAATTTGAGATACACATAACATGGACGGGCCATGAAATGTGCATAGGGTGGTCGACCAAGAATGGCATGCTACGCGCTTTGGAAGTCCATGACTTCGAATCTCAACTTTTCCTTTCGAATTTTTTTATCTGTTTCAAATGTCACATCCAATGCAATCTGGCCGAGTGACTTGGCCTTCTTCCCTGGGATGACTCCGTGAAATTGCATGTTTCTCTCACCGAGTCGGGACATCAGCATGCCCATCCCTTTAAGGGTATTCGCGTACAAGATGTCCAGGCTGCAGCCACCGTCCATGAGGACCTTACGGAGTCGAGTGCCTCCCGCAACCGGATCGACTACCAAGGACTATCGATCGGGAGTGGCCACATGAGCGGGATGATCCGACTGATCAAATGTGATGGCTGTTTGAGACCACTTGAGGTAGGTGGGGGTTGTAGGTACGGCCATGTTGACCTCCCCATTGATGACCTTCAATCGACTCTTGCTTTCAACATCAGCAAAAATCATCAGTGTAGCGGTGACGTCAAGAAACGTTTCTTTGTATTCATCATCCTTCTCAGGAGTTTTCTCACTCGACGGAGCCTCTTTGAACTGCTGAATGCAGTCGACACTGCCGAGTGGTATGCTTGGGCAATATCAAGTTTCCTTCTTCATCTTTCCTCGTGTGGATTGCACACGGTTGATCCAACACATCAGTCCCTGACTGGTTCTTTCCTTTCTTGGGGTTAAATTGTCCCTTGGACTTCCCCTTGTTCTTTCCTTGAGCCGCCAGAGCGTCTGCCTCTGCCTGGACAGGGCCATCAGCCTTCCGCTTCTGCTTCCGACTGGAATTACCACCAGCCTTATTGTCGACTGCCTTTCCTTTGCCGCTGCGGAGGCGGTCTTCTTCTTCACCGTTGGCATATCGAGTGGTGATTTCCATCATTTTACTCAGTGAGATGTCGCCTGTTCGCCCAAACTTCAAATAGAGCTCTCTGTATTTCACTCCAGCCTTGAAAGCACAAACAACCTAATGTTTGGAAACATTTTCCACTTTATGATGCAGAGTGGACCAGCACTGAATGTAATCCCTCAAGGTCTCATTGGGCTTCTGAACACAATGCTGCAAGTCAATCAGCCCGACAGGATGCTTGCAAGTGCCTTCGAACGTTCTGACGAACACTCGGGCGAGATCCTCCCAGCAATGTATGCTAGATGGAGCCAAGCGATTCAGCCATGCACGAGCCGAACCATCCAACATTAAGGACAAATGTTTCATTGCGACATTATCATTGCCACTACCAATCTGAATGACCACTCGGTAGTCGTCCAACCATGTCTCTAGCTTTGACTCGCTAGAAAACTTTCCGATCCCGGCCGCCAACCTGAAGTTGGGGGGAATCCCCCCAGAACGTATGGCCCTGCTAAAGCACTCGGGGCCAGAAATAATAGCTATGCTACCACTCGGAAAATCTCTGTCATACCCATGTCTGTGGGCTCTGCCTTTGTCGATCCGCCTCCGAGTGAGGAGATCTCGAGCATCAAACCCTGCGTTCCGCTCATCACCGAACGAGCGCCTTTCGTCCTGGTGCCAGGGCACATGCGGACCACCCTGCAGAGGAGTGGGCACTCGACGGTGGTCATCACGGTGAAACTGATCTCTGAACTGATCTTCACGAAAACCTCCGCCCCTTCAGCGCAAGGGTGATCCAGGGCTATGTGCCGAATGAACAGTCTCTGCCTTTGGTGAATCATTGTGAATCCTATTGCGTGATTGTGAAATAACAGAATTCTGACGCTGCGCTGCATCTAGCAACGCTTTAATCTGCAACAATCCCCTGCCAGCCTCTGACCGTGATGGCTGGATGGAATCTGCTATCCTAGCTGCAGCTGCAATGTTTAACACAGGAGTACAGTATACCTCAACATTGTTATGCGACCCAGTCGAAAACAGCTATCGCTGATGTCGACTAGAAACTGGTGGGCGCTGGCGAGCACGCTCGTCGAGTTCTCTCTGGAGCTCTTCAAGCCATATGCATGTGGCCTCCAAGGCCTGGGCCTCGGCAGTCACATCAATGATGGGGGTATGAAGGACCTCCCCATCGCGGCGCGGCTGTTCACTCGACGGTCCGCCAGCTTCCCGCTTTTCGTGACCGAAGCCCGGCGGTGGGCTCTGATGAGAGACAGCCATAAGAACCGCTGCTGCAGGATCGCAACTCTCGCACTCGGAGGGTATCTCTGACTGGTCGGAATCAGACTCGAACACATCGTGAAGGGACTCGGTGGGCTCGATCACAGCAATCTGTGGGAATGAAACTTGGCGGGACGCTGCATGCCTGACCCAACGCTGGAGTCGTGAGTGACCGGATCGCTTGCGACGACGAACAGCGGGGGAAGCCAATGAGTACGGAGTCGACGACTGCCATAGAAGCACGCCACAGGAACTCGCACGGAAATGCGTAGCCTTGCAAACTGGGAGTGCCTCGACGTTAAGAGACGCTTCTTGGAGCCATGCCGAATCGTTGGCGATGAAGGTGAGCGCTCCGAAACGGATCTGGTGGCAAGGGCGAAAACACCGCCGTAAGACATGACGAAGGGAGAAAAATGCAACCTCCTCGGAAGTCGCTTAGACGCCTGCCCCATGGTGGGCGCCAACTATCGTGGGAACGAGCCTGACAGTAGAAGGTAGGGGTACGAAAGGAGAGGGCAGAGTCCTAGCTATGGCGAGGATGTACACATGGATGTATGAGTTTAGGCCCCTCTCGTGGAGGTAACAACCCTACGTCTGAGTGCTCGGGAGCTTTGTCATGTGGAGAATGCGTGTTATAAAGGTTGCGAACCCTTGTGCCAGAGGGGAGGGGCGGCTTATATAGAGTTCGCTACCCCTCGTAATCGCGAGGCATCCAAGGGTCCGATAGTGAGTATAAAGACTAGCATTACTGGTAACGTACAACATAATTGCTATTAATGACGACTGCCTTAACGCCTGCCTGTTGGCCTCCTAGGGACAGCTTCTAGTCTTCCGGTGTCGACTAGAAACGAGGTCTTCCGAGTGACAGGTGACTGTCTAGTGGAGGAGGGAGCCACCGAATGGATTGACTGTCGAGTGAATTGAGCGCCATAGAGAATCCAGTCGAAATCTTTCTTGTGGTCCTTAAGCTTTCCAATATAGTGTCGTTAGGTGGGGTATATAGGTCAGGCCTAGGACCCTACCCCAGGTACATATCCTCGTCACCTCCCGACTGAGAAACTCTTTCTCTAGGAAAACCCCGTTCCGAGCAACAAACACTTTGTTCTCTTCTCGGTTGTAGAAGTTGTATCCCAAGGTTTCCCTCAGATATCCCATGAATATGCATTTATCTGACTTGGGTGTAAGCTTGTCTGATATGAGTCACTTGACAAATGCTTCACAACCCCAAATCTTTAGAAAAGACAAACTAGGACTCTTCCCAGTCCACATCTCATGTGGTGTCTTGTCTACGGATTTTGATGGTACCCTGTTAAGTGTGAAAGATGCAGTTTCTAGAGCGTATCCCCAGAATGACAAGGGTAAATCCGCTTTGCTCATCATTGATCGGACCATGTCCAACAAGGTTCGATTTCTCCGTTTAGACATGTCGTTTCTCTGTGGCGTACCCGGAGGTGTGAGCTGAGGTACTATACCTTGGCTTTTCAAATGATCATCAAACTCATGGCTCATGTAATCACCTCCACGATCTGATCGTAGAAGTTTTATCCTCTTGCCAAGCTGATTTTCAACCCCGTTCTGAAATTCTTTGAACTTTTCAAAAGTTTCCGACTTGTGCCTCATTAAATAGATATATCCATATCTACTCAAGTCGTTGGTAAAAGTCACGAAGTACTGATAGCCACCCCTGGCCGTTGTGCTCATTGGACCACACACATCACTGTGTATAAGCTCCAACAGCTCGGACGATCTTTCACAACTCTTTGCAAAAGGAGACTTAGTCATCTTGCCTAGCAAGCATGATTCAAATGTCTCGAACGACCCAAAGTTTGACGAAGTTAGGATTCCATCATCATGGAGCTTCTTCATGCGTTTCAGACTAATGTGTCCAAGCCGGAAGTGCCAGAAGTGTGTCGGATTTATCTCATTAGGCTTATGCCTCTTGACTTTCGCGTTATAGACTGGTTCCGTTTCTAGATTTAAAATAAATAGCCCATCTACTATGGGTGCATAGCCATGGAACATTCCATTAAAATAAAATGAACAACCATTGTCCTTTATATTGGATTCATAACCTTGACTCATCAAGCATGATGCAAAAATAATGTTCCGACTAAGTGCAGGAATGTAATAACAATTATTCAATTCCAAAATAAATCTAGAAGGAAGCTTGAGCTGCATCGTGTCGTCCTCCAACACAGCAACTCTTCCTTTGTTGTCGACCCTAATGTCAATCTCTCCTTGTGCCACATGCCTAGTTCTTATCAGCCCCTGCATCGAGTTGCAAATATGAACAACCGATCCGGCATCAAATACCCAAGAGCTACTAGGTATGTCAGCAAGGTAAATGTCTATAACATATGCAACAAGTGTACCTTTGCCCGAAGAAGCATTTTCGGCCTTCTTTCCATGCTCAGCAAGCCACTTTCTAGAGTTCCTCTTCCAGTGACTAGCTTCCTTACAGTAAAAGCAAATGGTCTTTGAGTTCGGTCCGGACTTCGGCTCTGTGGCAGAGATAGCCTTTCTCCGTGCCCTTTGCCTTACCCTTTTTCTTGGACCAACTCTTCTTGAACTTAGCCGAGTTCTGCACCATCGACACTTGATGCATGCCTTTCTTAATATCTTGTTCTGCCACCTTTACCATCCCATGCAATTCAGTGAGCTTCTTATCCATGCCGTGCATATGATAGTTTGAGACGAACGTCCCATAGCTAGGTGGAAGAGAACCCAGAATTGTATCCATGGACAGCTCATCCCCAAGTGGGAATCCCAACCGATCAAAAGCTTGCACATACCAGATCATCTTGATCACATGTGGGCTCAGTGGATCACCCTCTTTCAGCTTACAATCCGTCAAGGAATGCCAAGCATTGAACCTTCCAGTCCTAGCCTACACTTGAAACATGCTCTTCAAACTCTCGATCATATCGAAAGCCTGAATGTTTTCGAAATGCTGTTGCAAATCGGGCTCCATACAAGCCAGCATGAGGCAGCTGATCTCGTTTGATTCATCAATGAATTTCTGGTGGACATTCTTGGTTGTGGCGTTAGCATTCTCGGTAGGTTCCTGTCGAAGTGGATCCTCTAGAACATGTTCCTTTTTATCGTGCTTGAGAACAATTCTCAAATTTCTATACAAGGTGGTAAAGTTTGTTCCATTCAGTTTATCCTTTTCCAGAATTGATTTCAATGCAAAGTTGGGTTGAGCAGGTGGTGCCATTGATCTACAACAGAAAATACGCAATCACTAAGTAACGTGTTTATGTAGAGTAATTCAAACCTTAAACAGAACTACTCCCACTGAAGTCACCATCCCTCCGCAAACTCTCATTGATTCAGGACTCGTCTAGCGTGAGCGACTAGTGAGCTTTTAGCATCACTGCTAGCCAACTTGCCTATTCGGTAAGCAACTCCTTGCTAATCGTATCTCTATACGACTCATGTTGGTCAGGTAGGTATCTCATACCCCGGCTCCCAACATCCTTTGCCACAAGGCCCAAAACCATTTTGATAGCCTCGTCAAGTTAACCTGATGCAGTGCATGTCCATGTCCGACACGAATCCTCCAGTTGAAGGACACCTAGCAGCACCTCAATTTTATGAGTCCACCACTAGACGTACTTGACGTGCGAAGGTGCAACATCCGGAATGACAATGTTCTTGATATTAATGAGGGATCTTTATACCATACTAACATGCATAGAAACAAGAAGCAATATCAATCACATACAAACATATATATGTGAAATAGTATGGCTCCTTCATGGACATCCTTCCAGGTCAGCTCCAACTCCGATGACCATGGCAGAACTCCATCTTGTCCATCACACCAGGACACCAAACCCTCGAATTTGATCTCTGTCCTCCAACTACTACAACTAGTAATGAATTTACAGAGAATCACAAGTCGACACGCATGTCGTTATACAATATAATGACAACACTTTGGCTCCTGCCGGCTGACAATCATGACACACATGTCATCTTAAGTTACACACATGCATCACATACATATGAGCCATACTATTCACATCGAACCTGCAAAACAAACTTAAGCAAAGAATCGCATTCTACCGGTTTGTGCGATCGTGCATGAAATACAAGCCGCTACGCACACGAAATACAAGCCGCTACGCACACGTTTTCCGAAATCACAGATCGCATCTATACTCCGATCATGCCGAATTTTCTGATATGACCGATCTAATCGATCATCGTGAACCCGATTCGGATTTACGTTTCACAGTTAACCCTGATGGCGGAAACCGACCGGTAGGGGTAGGTTGTGTCATGACCTCTTGAATTCCGATTGATAGAAAACATAGCCTTAACGATCTCGATGTGCAATTGATCTCATCAACCGTGCACATAGCCGATCTCATGAACGACGGCGGATCTCATTCGCCACCTCCACATATTAAATATGCATCCGATCTGAATCCAAATCCTATAACAGAGGCTTTGATACCACCGTTGGGTTCTACCGTAGGTGCATCGCATGCCAATTAAAATTTTCCTACGCGCAGAACTTCCAAGAACATGCTATGGAGATGGATCATAGATCATTACCACAAGACGCGCAATGTCGTGTAGCGGAAGTAGAGTTGGGGCAGCGCGTCCGCGTGGTCCGTCTCCTCCTTGTCTATTCTCCCTCATATAGCTGGTCCGATCTCCCTCGAACAGCCGGTCGCCGGATCCCACATACAGGTTCGCCGGAGCGGTGAAAGTGCACCGCCTCTAATGGTGTCCATGCGTGCAGGAGGAACACACCATGCGGCGGACTGCTAGGTCCGGGTCACACGGTCGGCGGCGGCGAGTGGAGGTGGCTAGTTGCAACACATGCAAAGCCCTAATGACGGCGTCAAAGCAATCAACCGGATTGGTATGCCGCACCTCCACTATATATAGGCATCCTGCGCGGGCTCAACTCTTGGGCCTCACACGGATCCTAAAGCCCACGTGTTCCCTCGCTTAAGCGCGCGACCCTCTAGGTTCTCATTCACTTGGTTGCAAGTTAGATCACATCTGACTCGACCAGTCGGTAGCAGCCTCTTATAAAGCGTGCCGACTCCAAGTGTCCGATCAAGCTGGTTAGGCAAACCTATACTTCACACTTCCATTCCCTTTGCCACACGATATATGTTGTCGTGCATAAGGCGACATGGTCATCCTTGTTGTAGCACAAACTCTTTCTCGTTCCGGTGAATCTGACCAACATTCGGATTATCTCATAATCCTCATCGCATGGCCATGCTTATCCAGGTCGGATCACCCGAGGGGCCTAGAGTATATCTCTCCTGATTGGAGGGGCAAATCCCATCTTGCTTGACCATGTCTCGCGGCATGGGTCTAGACAAGTCCGAAACCTACCTTTGTAACTACCCAGTTACGGAGTAGCGTTTGGTCGGCCCAAAGCTAGTCTGTCACCATGCCGAGTACATGCGCCAACTCAGGTCTTAGGACATAGAACGTATGTTGTACTAAAGACTCACAGATGACCTACCGCTGCGTCTCATAGTTGGGTGTGTCCAACTCAGACCTTATCCCGACTCGGATCCGACTATGTCGAATCCTATCAGAAATTTTCTGAGTCCATATTATCCGGCTAGCATCCAATGCTACATGATCAGTGAGACCGGACCATCCACTATGTCATATGCTAGTCTAACTGGCTGCGCGTCTACACATCCCTTTCGACTAGGGACCATTTAGGACAGTCAACATACAATGCATAGTCTCACAAACAAGTCACATACTTGTTAATACACATCATTGATAATGTCCAAGTACTATCTTTATTCATAAACACATAGGAAATATCATCATACATGATTGCCTCTAGGGCATATCTCCAACACTGGAAATCTCTAGTTGGAGATGGTTGGAATTTCTCGACCAAACATTGTTTACTCGAGTCGAACAATGTTTCGTTCAGCAGCAAACTCGGGGTTCCGGGAACCTTTTGCAAGTTGGGATATCCAAACTCGTGCATAACATTGTTTCACCAGTGCCAAAACATTGTTTCTTCAGAAGATAACATATTTCTTCGTAACTCTGTTTATTAGTCATAAAGCATTGTTTTGGTATGGACTAAAAATGTTGTTGGTCTTCTTTGATGTTGCACCATATTTCAACGAACAATGAAGGAGATGAAAGCGCAGCCATGTGTTCAAGATTACAATATGAACTTAAGTTAGCGTTCACTTGGCAATGTATTTGTTTGACACAAATTATTATGATTTCTCCTTCAATGACAAAGGGTGTACAAACGGTTGCCATGTCCTCATCAGATAATGTTTGCGATATTGTTGGTCATGGAACCGCCACCGTCAACAAGTTGGGAGCCGTTGGGCTTCTACTTGATGCAAAAAGCTTCAGCCAAAGGCCAAAGTGCGGCTCCACCTAGATGAAAGCTTCGCACACTGTGATGAAGGCTGCGACATGGAGGATGGAATTTGGAGCTAGATGGTGGAAGTCTAGCCCGTAGAAAATGAGGAGTCCCCTAACGAAGGGATGAAGTGGGAAAGCGAGGTCCCGAATGAGATGGGGGATGAAGACGACCTGGTCTTTTTCCTGGGGGTGGTAATGGCTTGCCCAGACGCCGGGGCCCGACAGTCGATGTTGGCAAGGATGTAACACAAGTTCTCGGGCTCCATGATGTCGCACGTGGTGACGGAGGATGCAACCCACTTGCCCTTATCGGCCGTGGCAGGAAGTTGGGCTTGTATGAAAGTTGGAAGGAGAAAAGGGGGACCTGGGCGCTAGAGCTCTAGAGATGCTAGCTATGGCGGAAGGATACAAGGTGTAGTAAAATAATGGATTGCTTCCTGTGTTCTTATAGTGGGGTGAAAGGCCAACAACCCCCACGCCATGCCGTCTAAATCATCACATCCCTTACTATCATTAAATGGGCCTTGCTTGAAAATCTTTTTGATGATATCCCCTGAAACCAGGAGCACGATCTCCACTTTTGGTGGGAAAAGCCAAAAAGGCAACTGCCTCAAAGCATGATTTTTTATTCATCATGACTAACTCAAACCAATGTTAAGTGGTGGCAGTTCAAATAAAGGTGTCAGATGTAAAACTAACTAGTTATACTCCTTCGAAGGCCCTTTGGGGTTACGTTCGTAATCAAGACTTTGGACCTGAACTCTATGATTCAGGGGAACTCGACTACCAAGCCGAAGTCGCCCGAAGCTAGAAGATCCAAAGAGCACGTTTGTCCTTGGCAATTGGAGACTAGTTTCAGAGCTACTAAGGGTGTCCTGGACTAGGGGGTACCGGCTGAAGTGATCGGTCCATATGGGCCGAACTATGGGCCCGTTAATCCACCACTTGAAGGACTTAGGGGGCGTTAAGACTTTCCCATGGGATGAAAGGAAGCCTTCGAAGACTTGTCGGGCACCCCAAGCATGGCTATATGTTCGCCATTACCTGAACCGACCTAAAGCATGTAACCTAGCTTCCCCCTAGGTACTGCCCAGGTGTTTTTCCCGTAGAAGAAAAACTATTCACCTTAGGTTTTATAGATTACACAATGATCTCGAGTTAGATCATCAACGTGTACTCGATTCCCCATCATAAATACAATCAAAGTAGGGCATATGGTTTTACCTCTTAGAGAGGGCCCGAACCTGGGTAAACATCATGTCCCTACTCTCTTTATTACTATTGTTCTAGATACAACTCGCCCCCCCTACCCGAGATCTTCCGATTTTACACCCGATAATGGGGCACAAATATTTTTGCATACTGTTCGGCTCAACTGACAAGTGCTAAAACACACCCTGGTCATCTACGTGGCATACTAAAAGGTCCCATGGGCTTGTCAATAGCTTCAAGCTAATATCAAGCCGATGCCGAGAAGAACTCTTAGGGAGGTCCGCCACTAAAGTGAATTAAAGCAAAACAAGGGCGTCGCTGGAGGTATAGTTAATAATCCTTAGACTAGATGAGGATTCACTAGTACACAGTACGAAGGCGAGGATGTGTATCACGACAAGGATATGGTATCAAACTCGAGAGTAGATGCTTTGCATATCGCCTCTTTCCTTCATTTTATTTTATGCATCTCTTAAATTTATTTTGACAACTCGGATTGTTAGGTTTAATCCAATCAATTAATATAGAGAAGGCCTTAGTGGTCGGTCTACATTTGCATATGTGGCACCTTTTCTTTTTTGTCTTTCCCGTATAAGTTGAATATAACTCTCACTACAAATATAAAATGCCTTTCAAAGTCATATTTACTTAGACTAGGGGCTAATACCGATATCTAGACTATTTTAAATGCCACAATACTCATATAAAGACCTCGACTTATCATTCTCGGATGCTTTATATGCATCGATTTTGAGTTGTATGTTTGGTCAATAGTTGGATTGCCCGGCTCTTGTGTTTACTCATTACGTCTCCGCATTGTTAGGCTAAGGGTATAAAGCGAGCACCACTGTGATTGTTGCTTCTGGTTTAACCGGTAAAGCACCTGAGTGGATAAAGCCGAAAGTTGTCTATCACTATATGCGTAAATTGGTCAGCGATACGATGACTGTCTAAAACTAAATAAACGATATAGATTACTCTGTGTCAAATGAAGGGCCTTAATTACTCAAAAAGGGCCAAAGTGTAACTGGCTCAACCTCGGATAAACCCGAACACTTACTGTATACTGGGGGGTGTCAATCCCCTTGTACTCGTTAATTGCAAGGATCAAATCTGATAGTAGTAGATAGGTAAATTGGAGAGTAAAAAAAAAGTAAATAAATTGCAATAAGGTAATATGGTTTTACTAAATATGTTGAATAGAGTCCGAGGCCATAGTTTTCACTTTTCAATAGAGGAATCTCCCTCAAGAACATATCATACGGTGGGTAGACAAATTATAGTTGGACAATTGACAGGAAAGAGCATAGTTATGACGTTATTCATGGCATGATCATGTATGTAGGCATTATGTCCATGACAAGTAGACTAACTCCTGCCTGCATCTACTACTATTACTCCACCAATCGACCGCTATTCATCATGCATCTATGGTATTAAGTTCATAACAAATAGAGTAACGCCTTAAGCAAGATGACATAGTGTAAGCAGAATAGAATCAAGCAATATGATTAAACCCCGCCTTTTTTATCCTTAGTAGCAACAATACAAATACGTGCCTCGCTACCCCTGCTGTCACTGGGTAAGGACACCGCAAGATTGAACCCACTACTATGTGCCACTCCCTCTGATGATCTACTCATCTACTTGGCCAAACCAAACTCATAGATCGGAAATCATACATAGCTATAAGAATCATACACAATAAAGTTTAGAATGGACTCAATTACTTCCAATGAATAATCTGATCATAAACCCACAATTCATTGGATCCCAATGCGAAATAGGATTACATAGTATTGATGTCCTAAGAGAACATTGTATTGAAGATCAAAGAGAAAGCAAGAGAGAGGGAGAGAAAGAGAGAGAGAGACATCTTGATAATCACTATGGTCCCGTAGGTCTATGTTGGACTCCATGGTCGTGGAGGCAACAAGGTTGATGAATACGGGCTCCATGGTCTATTCCCCCTCCGACAGAGTACCAACGAAGGCCTCCATATGGGATCACGGAAGAAGAAAGGCTTGTAGTGGCAAAAAAATTGTTTTGGCCATCCTTCTGGTAGTTTTGGGATTTTAGTAAATTTATAGAAGTATAATTAGGCTAAAAGAACCCACGAGGGTCCCACAAGCTAAGCCCCCACCATGTACTTCTAGGGTCCCTTCTGGTCTAGAAAAAACCACCGTAAAGTTTTGTTATGTTTGGACTTCGTTTGGTATTGGTTACCCGCGAGACAGAAAATAGACAAAAACAAAAATTCACACTAGTTTAATAGGTTAGTTCCCAAAAATGATATAAAATAGCCTCTAAAGCATACAAGATTGATAATATAATGACATGAAACAATGAAAATTATAGATATGTTGGAGACGTATATCTCAAAGCTTAATTCCTACTCGTCCTCGAGTAGGTAAATGATAAAAACAGAGTTTTTGATGTTGAGTGCTACCTAACAAGTTTATTATATAATCCTTTCATGATATAAATGCTGACAAATGATGACTTGGTAAATATTGAAACGAGATAAAGATGAATACCAGCTAATGATAATTATTTCTCAAAATAACAACAATAAAGAATGCTATCCCCAAGTTCATTTAATCATGTAAGAAATGGCATAACCATGTCTTCCTAATGTCAAGTATAAATCATGATCACCCCGGTGCCTAACCAAGCATTTGACTCGTACTTTTTCACGTGCTTCAACTTTTTCAACTTAACTCGGTACCTAAGCGTGATCCATGGACTTGCAACGCTTTGGGTGGAATAGAATGATGGCAGTGATGATAAATAGGAGAAGACAAAAGTTTGGATAGTCTCACACCAACTAGGTGGATCACTAGGCTATGGATCTGTCTTCCAATCGATATCGGTGTGAGGAGTAGGGATTGCCATGTAACTTTTGATGCACTTAGAGCTATAAGTTTATGAAAGCTCTCTACTAAAACTAAGTGGATGTGCATCTACTAAACTGCATCATGAAAAACTCGGGCAATTGAGGAACCCATAAATGTAATATGCAATCTAAGTCGTATATTGATCCCCCTAGTATATGAAAGTGACAAAACATGGATACTCTCCACATGAAGAACATGGTGCTACTTTGAAGCTTAAGTGTGGTAAAGGACAGTAGCATTGCCCACTCTCATTTCTATCTCTCTCTCCCTATCTTTTGGTGGGCTCTTTTTGGCCTATTTCTTATATCCACGGGTAGGGGCAAGCTCTAATAATGATGATCATCACACTTTTATTTACTTATAACTCGATAAACCTAGAACAATATGACTCTATATGAATGCCTCTGGCAGTGTTCAAGGATGTGAAATGATATAGCATAACATGTATTACTGATGAATGGTGGCTTTGCCACAAATATCATGTCATCTCTAATGATCATGCAAAGCAATGTAATGATGAACACACATGTCATGAAATGGAATGGTGGAAGTTGCATGGAAATATATCTCGGAATGGCTATGGAAATTTCATGATAGGTAGGTAGGTATTGTGGCTATTTTGAGGAATGACAGTAGGAGGCTGATGTGTGATAGAGCATATCATATCATGGGGTTTGGATGCATCGACGAAGTATGCGCCAACTCTCGAGGTGAGGAAGGGCAATGCACGGTAACGAATAGGCTAGCAAAATATGGAAAGGATGGGAAGTGCTTACGATCCACAAACTCGCATTAGTCACAAGGAACTCAGATACTTAATCACTCATTAAATGCACCTAGGAGGGAGGTTGGGAGGAGTTAATGCTAGAACACATTTTTCCCTAAGTGGTTTTGGTGATTGATGACAATGCCCTTTGTGGGCTAACCGTGTGCATTTAGGTTTCAAAGATTATCACGTGGCACGAGATGGTTAATTACCCCTTGATGTTTAAAGAGAAGACGATTATTTTTAGACGATTTAGTGTTGGTGGACTAGAATCATAGGAAATCCATACTGTCAAGAGGGGGCCACTTTAGAAAGATTAGGGTGGAATCAACACATACACATTTACTTTGCACCCTGACTTTCTTCCCAACACTTGGAGCTTTCGTCCTCCCATGCTTGAGCTTTCATGGTCAACTAAGCGGTAGTACCATGCTGAATAGCGAGAGTACCGCTCCAGCAGTACTACTGCCATCTAGTGCTACTTATGGTTGACAGCAGATGTGGAGTGGTAGTAGAGAGCAGTAATACCGCTCTAGTGGTTCCACGTTAAAACTACTGCCCCACTTCCACTGCCCACACCAGCAGAGCAAATCCTAAGCGGAAGTACCGCTCCAGCAGAGTCGTAGTACCGCTCAGGCGATACTATAGGGATTCTCTTCCACTGAAGTACCACTTATATTTTTCTCCCGGTATAGCTCATCCCTTTGAGCAAAAGTAGAGCGGTTGTAGTGGGCGGTAGTACCACTCCAATTAGTATTACCGTGCGACCCCACTCTACTACCATAGTTTCACCCGCACTTGCAGCACCAAGCGGAAGTACCACTCGTGGGAGTGGTAGTACCGCTACGACAGCACTACCACCTCCTTGAGTTACTCAGTCGCACTGAGTGGGTGTCACTATCATGCCAACGGAAGTACCTCTTGCCAGGGCTCGATGTACTCGATCATCTATGGGGCCACGGGCCCCTTTGTGGTTCGACAGGGGCGAGGTCGCATGCACAAAGAGCGGAGGTAGTGAGGCAGCACGACGATGGGGGCACATGTGTTTTACCCAGGTTTGGGCCACTGTGAAGCTTAAAACCCTACTCCTGCTTTGGTGGATTGACCAGAGGAGCATGAAGCACACACAGCGCTTAGACCCGACAAGGGTTGCCTTCGAGGGAGTTGCTACGTGAGTACAAGTGTCCAAATGTTCGAATCCTTAGCTAGCTTGCATTGGGCTTCCTTTTATAGCTCAAGGGGCAACCATAGTGGCAAAACAGACATTATCGATAGCTAACACTGGTATCATACCTAACTCTAGCACTTAGGACAAAATGCCATAAATGCTAGTCTAGGTGGATGCGGGGATGCATTCCCAACATGCTTCTACCACCGCTTTAGCTAACTATTGCACCACATCTTGACACGCCTCTGGATGGGTGGCATGGGGGCATAATCCGTCTTCCAGCATATCACCATGTGCTTATCGAGAGCCACTTAGCCACCTGGGGGATCGACACTACATCGACAAGTGTCCGGCATTGCAATGTGGTGGAGCAGTGGCCGATCGGCTCACGTTTGTCGGGTCTTCCTGAAGATGTATGTTCCTTGGTCCTCGGTAGGCACCGGCGACGTGCTTGGTGCGCTAAAGGCCCGTCCTAGGCTATTGTATTGACCTTGCCAGTGTTTCTTAGCCAACATAGGTTGCTCCTGCCGGAGTCTTGGTCTTGGATGCGAGTTTGGTTTGTACTTGTGTTGATGGGTTCTGCTACTATTGCATGTGTATAAGTCAGGGGCACTGGGTACCCCAGTCCTAGTGCACCGATAGGAGCCCTTGGGTCTGGCCCAAACGCGCTCGCCCAATGCCATTGGGTGAGGCCCAAAATTTATGTGCAGGCGCGCAATGTGAAGGACTAACTGCCAACTTTCAAGTCAACACTTACCCACTGCCTCAGGCCGTTTCCGCCACGCGTGTTGCATGCATTTCGGGGAGTTTGCGGTGGGTGCGCATGGCTTAAAGGCGTGGGAGTGGCAGGAACCGCAGTGCCAGGGATTGGAGCAATGGGGCGGTTACCTGCTCGCCCATGAATGTGGGCAATGGGATTGGTGGAGATGGGTGGCCGCCTTGGAACGGAGAGGAGCCAGCCCCCATGCCCTCCCCTATAAATTGGGTGGTCACATAGGCGATACTTATCCATCCCCTTCTCCTCCCGTCTTTGGTCACACCGGCCACCACCATGACCAGGGGGCGAGGACAACCCTTAGCTTCCGCCGTGGCGACGAGAGCCTCCTGTCGGGATCATGCCACCGCTTTAGCCGTGGTGGCGAAGGGCGGTTCCAGCGTGTGCGATGGGAACGCTGGAAGAGGCCGAGGCCGACGCGGGGCTCATAGTTGCTAGAGGTGGAGTGCTACACCCAATCCTCCTCTGCTGACGGATCCTCCTCCAACAGTAGAACATACTAAAGGTACGGCAATGGAATTCGTCGTCAGGCTGTGTGGCCCTCCCCACAGCCGCTTGCGACTCCCTCGCCCTTTCTCCAAGGTGATGGAGGTCGACAAGCTGCACATGATGTGGTCGTGGGTGCACGGCTACTGTAATGGCTCAGTGTGGGCTGACGTCGAGTTTCCGGCATGCCGCATCATGTTCCTAAGGCGCGGGTGGAAAACCTTCGCATGTTCCCATAGCTTCACGGGTGGGAATGTCCTCCGCTTCAAGTTTGTGAAGGAAGACATGCTCTCTATCAAGATCTATGGGCATTCGGGCACTCGTCTTGGCTGCTGTGAAGAGAGCTCGAGCAACGTTGAAAGCTCCTCCACGAGCGACAGTGATGAGGAGGACAGTGTCGGTGAATATGACGATAGCGAGCCCCCAGCCGTCAAGTCGGAGTACGATGACTCGGGCTCTAGCTGACCGTCGGTCACACCATCACCGTCAGCTAGACTCCCCTAGCTGAGCGATGCCGGGGGTTCTTGATTTGTGCACCGCCTTCTACCCAGCTAGATCCTGGCAGGCCCGTGGACTTCGGCTTTGTCTTCCCTTTCGGAGGTCCTGCCGATTCGTGCTCTGCTGGTCCTAACGGGGTCAGGTTGAGCTTCTGCCGAGGCCCACCTTTTGTCCTTTTCCCCTTTAGTAGTTTGTTCCTAGGGGAGAAAGTCAAATAAATGGTTATCAAAGAGGTGTGCTCTAATGTAACTTCATCCATTTTGTACTGAAAATGAATGAAAGAAATGCTATTTCTCTCCCTTAAGTATTATCCTTTTCTCCCTTTGTTTGCATTGTGTCAGTATGTTTGTCCTTGTCGCACGGAACCATTTTCTGGGTTAGTACTACCGCGAGCGCCAAAGGGGGAGCGAGCCCCCGGCAGCAGGCTGGTATCGTCCCCTGACAGGGCTCCTTATTAGTATCGGTGCGGCCCACCAAAGCTGATAAGCGATAGGAGCTGGGGGACGGCTCGTCCCGACAAGGTTTTCCGTTGCTTGAAGGACTCCATTGTACGAGTTGGATCTAGGGCTTTGTAAAACCCAAGGAAGTTCGAACACAGGGGCGTGTGTGAAGATCCCCAGTAGCCTCACCCCTCCTGGCTCACAACCCGGTAGCATAGTCGATGAACTCACATGATGGCGAGGGAGAAGATTGCATACTAGGATTTACCTAGGTTCGGGCCGTTGCGAATCGTAAAACCCTACTACTGCTTTGGTGGATTGCCTCACAAGGAGGTTTGTGGATGAACTAGTACAGTGGTGAGTTGCCTCGCTTGGGCGTTCTGGTGGTCTTGCTTCCTCTTCTCTTTTTGTCCCCCTCTACGGGGCTGCCTAGCCTCTATTTATAGCGGCCCGTGGCCTCTTCCCTTATCGTTGTGGTGGGAAGGGATCCCACAATGGCCAAATTTGAACGGGGACAAGGGGTACACCCTTATCCTGACGAAAGGTAGTCTTCGCCTACAAAGTAGCTGTTGGTGATGCGGTGGTGGGCTTGGCGATGACGTCTGTCCTGCGGAGCTTGTGGTGTTGGTCTTGTTGCACCGGAATGGAAACCTTTGGCGGGCGCTTTGGGAACCTGCGTATGTCCTTGCCCCCCTTTGCACCAAAGAGGAAACTGTCCCATCTGGCATGCTGGTGCTTGCCTGGCCCGCCTTGCGTCATCCTTGGCCTCCCAAGGCCAAGTGTTGCATAGAGGTCTCTATCGCTCAGGAGGGGGCTTGAGGAGGCCTATTCCCCGCGGGTCTTGGTGCTGCTTCCCTCGTGAGCTCAGGGCTCTCGCGAGGGCCTTGTCTTGAGTGGGGTCACGCTGGGCCGTGCTTGGCTGTTGAAGTGGGCCATGCCCTAGGCCATAGGCATGCAAGTATGGTTACCCCCATTCCTAGAACGCCGATAGTAGCCCCCGGGCCCAAGGCGCATGTCAGTGTCAAAACTGGCAGATCTCGAGTACGGGGTCCTGAGCTATGAGACCAGAATCGATGGTAACAGGAGACGAAGGAGACGATGTTTACCAAGGTTCGGGCCCTCCTATGGAGGTAATAACCTACGTCCTGCTTGATTGTATTGATGATATGTCGGTTACAGAGTTGATCGACCTCGAGATCGAGTAGTTAAACCCTAGATGAGTTGTTCCCTGTCTACAACCTAAAACCCACCGGCTTATATAGATGCTGAGGGTACCTCGGGTTTACACATGATCGGTTAGACGCCGAAGGGATAAACATGCCTATTCTCTACCTCAAACATGGAGGACAAGCCACGATTCCCTAAGCTTCCTTCCTGGAGACAGGGCCTTCGATCGATCCAATGCTCGGCAAGCGGCCTGTACAGTTCGGCCCATAAGAAACAGGCTAGCCTCCCGAGGATCCCTTAATCCAGGACTCCCTCAGTAGCCCCCGAACTTGCCTCCAATGCCAAGGGTCTCAGCTTCATTTGCTTTTTATAATTAGAGTCTTTGGCTTGCGAGGCGAGTTCTTCCTTCCGAGTTTAGTTCGGTCTCTGATGACATGTAGTTGTCTGATTAGAGGCGTGTTCGAACACCGTGAATAGCCCGGCCCTGAAGGACAAACTTCAAGTAGTAAAATAGTGTCCCTTGATGACCTTTCTCATGAAAGGTCACGGCCCACCACGACCGCCAAAGTAGTTGCAAAAATCGATTCGCGGTTCGAGGCCGTTTTCATCAGCATGATCCATCAATGCATAGACCATGCCCCATTTTACGCAGGATATGTTTAACCATGCACGTGTAACGGTACACACGTCTCGAGAAGCAGAGGGATTCACGGCATAGCAAAGGGAGGACAAACGGCGATAAGCCTCATAAAAGGGGAAGAAAACCCCAAGGCCTAACCACGCTTCCCATTCACATCCTTTGCTTCCCCAATCTTCTGAGCTTCGAGAGCGCAAATCTAGGTTTTCCACCACACCCCCTCCGAGCTTATCCATGGTGGGTTCCAGCTCCAATGGCAAGTGGGAGGCTTTCACGGTCACCGATCGGGACATGTGGGACCTCAAGGATGCCGGCTACCTCCCTGCCAACATTGGCCACCGTGAACCGGAGAAGGGCCAGGTGATCCCCACTCCCAAGCCAGGCGAAAGGGTGGTCTTTATCCCCCACTTCATCCGGGGACTGAGCTTCCCGCTCCACCCATTCGTCAGGGGGCTCATGTTCTTCAATGGCCTCGACTTCCATGACCTCCCACCGAACTCCTTCATGCACATATTGGCCTTCATCCTCGTTTGCGAGGCCTTCTTGCGGGTCGAGCCACACTTCGGACTTTGGATCAAGGTATTTAACATCAAGCCGAAGTGTGTCGCTGGTGAACACGCAGACTGCGGCGGGGCTATCATCAGCAAACTCCCACGCGTCGGATGGCCATCCGGCACCTCCATCGACACCATCAAGATATGGCAGAAAGAGTGGTTTTACATCACCGAGCCAAGGGAGGAAGGCCGAGCTGCTCCGGCCAAAATCAGATCTGGTCCCCCCACCAGATTGACCTCGTGGCTCTGAAAGGGCCTTGACTGGGGGTCGGACAAGGAGGTGGACAACCTGCAGAAGTGCATCGTCTCCATGATTAGAAACGATATCACACTGACCAACGTGGTCCAGGTTATGCTCCGGTGGTGCATCCTCCCCTGCCAGCGCTAGGACGCTCCCCTGTGGGCTCGTCGGCTCAATGATGAGCCCACTATTCATCAAATCTTCCGTACTACTTGGGAGAAGCCATGGAAGGCGCTTTTCAAGGCGCAGAAGGACTGGCCAGCCGAGGAGGAGGATCGGGGTCTACACGCCGATAAGCCTCCTATCCAGGTACAACGTAGTTTTGTTTGACCGGCTCTATTTTTCCTAAAGAAAATCTAAACATCTTTCCGATCACTTTTGCAGAAATGGCTAAGCAATGCCACAAGCATTGGCTGCCCGGTGCCTCAGCCCGAAGACATCAGGTCCAGGCTGTTGTCGGGGATGCTCGTCAAGGCGCCTACAAATAAGGAGGAGAAGAAGAAACCAGGCCGAGAAGGCCTTTGTATCAGGGACCAACCAGAGGTTGTGTTCGAGGAAACCCATGCCTCCTCAAATCAAGAGGAGTATGAGGATGAGGACGAGGGGAAGGAAATTCCACCCTCGCAAGAAATAGGGCGGCATCATAGGACGCCACAAAGGATGTACCTCCTCCTGCCTAGAAGAAAGCACGTCAGACATAGGTAATTCTGTCCGACGACAGTTCGAACTCGGATACCGAGTCTGCTGACTTCGAGAGGGTTCCACGAAGGAACCTAATGGTCAAGCCCCTAGCTCGAAGGTAAGAATCCAAAGACTTCCTGGACTATCAGTGATAAGTTTAAAGGTTATTAACATACAAGCACTTACTAATTTTGTAGCCCACCATGCATTTTCCCCACCGACCAGGTTTTGGACGGGGAGACCCCACCTGCCGAGCTAGCAGAGAGCAGGAATGCATCGCATCCCACTCCTGTGGGTGTCGTGAAGGATACCGCAAAGGTGTCGTCCCAGCATGCTCCTATGGAGCCGGGCACCAGTGGTGAGGGAGACGACGTCATGGTCTAGGTTAACGCCTCGGCCACCGAAGACTGGGTGGCAGATCCCCACCCGGATAATGAGGAGACTGGATGAGTGGATGTTCAGTCCCCTCCGAGGACATCTACGGAGCGCACCACGCCTTGGGAGGCACCGGTTCAATCCCTGGTCGGCGATCGGGTTGTCCGATCACCACCGGCAGCACCGACCCATGGGTGGCCGGTTATGGGGGAGGCTCTATCGAGCGCCTCCATCTCGGAGGAGCACCACACCCTTATGGGTGCGTATTGCAGAGCATTCAGTCTATCGACAATGACTAAAGGAGGCCTTCAACGGTCTCCTGGCGGGCTTTCAGGTGAGCCACGCAACGCTCTATTTGTGAAATATTAATTTCTTTGTGTTATCGTTATATACATGGCAGCCCTCGAGCCCTAGGTGAGTTTGAAAAAACTCACTTGGGGGTCAATCATGGATCATTACTCAATGGCGAAGACAAGGGGGGCGAGCAGGGGCCTGCCCCCCCTAACGATCGACAGAAGTCTCAAGAGCTAGCAGAAATTAGCGACAAGATTAGGCAATGATACGTACTGCCCCCTAACCTAAACGTAGAGTAAAACTGAAAAGCAAAAAAGATCCATAAACGTATGGAAAAGAAAGCCCATTCATTGTCGTGGCATCTTCCGTCCTCCGCACATGCGTGATTAACGTCTGATGAGAGCCGATTAGCGCTAGCGGTTGTCTGCCTCCTACCCTCCTGCTTGCATTCACATGGATTTGAATTAGATTGAATCTGGCTAACACCGGCGCCCAACTAGCAATTCTGCGACTGCACTCATCAATTCTTAAGCCGTCCAGCCAACTAGCGGAGGTTAACACTACTGTCTTTTAGCACTACTAGTGAATACAATCTACGAGTCACCCTCAACTATCTTATCTACGAATCACCTCAAACTATCGTATGTGGTTGAAATTGTCATTCAATTTTTAATTATTTTGATTGAGTAATCGATCATGCCGATTCACTTTTCAAGTCTTATGATTGTGTGATGTGCCATGCTGTTATGAATAGAAAAGCCCCGCTAAACACCATAAAAATGTATTCGAGTCTTGTGTTTGTTGCTTGTTGCTCTCAATCTAGTGATATTGTTAACAAGACTAATGTGCACCGATCCCATTCCAATGACAGATGACTTGTTTCTGAATTGCATGATAATCTACATTCAAAAGGAAATACCAGTGAAGTTCTCATATGATACAATTATTAATATTCTTTGACCTTATTGACAAATGTAAGGGCAAATTTAATTTAAATTATAATATACCCGTAGCTATGTGTTAATTGTGGCAAAGCAACACATCCTTATGGTACTTGTTTTTTCACATTAGACAATTGTTTTTATCAATTTGGCTTGCCCCCCCTATGACTGAATCCTGGCTCCGCCCCTGTCATTACCCGAACTATATACTGAACAATAAGTTCGGAACGTTCTAACATCCCTTAAGAGGACCAAACATAGGATCAGATTGAAGACAGTTCGGAAGTTTGGAACCTATGTAACCTGATTATGATTTGTTTTTATAGGCTTCGTCGACGGCGGCGGCTGTGAATGCCAGGGAGCAAGACAATTTGAATCGGAAGCTCAAAAGCTCTGAAGACGAGCTTGATGCTCTAAACAAAAGATTCGACGAGGCGCAAGGTAAGCCTAAGTCAATATCCGAAAACTTCCGTCATTGTACTATCGATGTAGTATTCATATTATTCTTGATGCTCTAAACCAAAGATTCGACGAGGCGCAAGGTAAGCCTAAGTCAATATCCGAAAACTTCTGTCATTGTACTATCGATGTAGTATTCATATTATTGATGCTTACACAGCCTCGATGAAGGAGATAGAGAAGCTCAAGGCCGAGCTGCGGCATGCGAAGGAGGAGGCGGCGGTTGAGAGGGCGGCGGTCGAACAAGCGGCTACCACTCTTTCCACCTTAAGAGCCACCAGCGACATGTATGAGGCTCGGGTGGAGGAGATCCAGCAGGAGCTCAAAGACGTCGGCCAAAAGTGTGAGGACCTTGAGCAGAAAAGCAAGGAGCACGCTGCCAAACTATCGACCCTGAAAACCGATCTCCAGAAGGAGCAGGTGAATAGGCGGTTCTTTGAGGAGCAAGTCCTCCAAGCGAAGGTTATCACGGATGGTAAACCGTACTTATTGTAGTGTGTCTTCCGGGATAGCAAGTTCCAGTTGCTTACCCAGGCGTGGCGTTCCTCGGGTGCTTGCTCCGACCTCCTGAAGAGCACAGCAGACGCAGATCACTTCTATGCTTCGCGGGTAGAAGGAGATGAAGCTCGTCTATTTTAGGCACAGTTTGAAGCCCCTGAGTGCTCTCCTCGCCTTATTGAGCAGCTAAAGCAGCTGATGGAGCGGTGATGGCGGAGCCGGCCATGAAGGATCTCTGTATCCGGCTATGGCCCAACGAGCCACTGTCGGGCAGCTACTTCGGCCTGGTGAAGAAGCTGATCGACGCCTCGCCTCGGATCGACGCACTAAGGTGCTCCTCCTGCATCGAGGGAGCTCGGATGACCTTTGCAAAGTCCAAGGTGCACTGGCTGGGGCTTGATCCGATGAAGGTAGCCACCGCCCCTATGCCTCGTGGAAAGGAGCATAGGCACCCCGAGCTATACTTCTCCGGAGTGATGGAGGGTTCTCGGGCGATAGAGTCGCATTGTTCGAAAGAGAACATTTATGAGTAGATTTATTGTAATATGTCCGAAGACATTTTAACAGTTTAAGGTTATAATTTATCATGCTTTCAATGTTTTGCATTCCTTATAACTCCCGTGTGGCCGTTGAAACTGAAAGCTGCGAGTCGTCGGTTTCAGCCCCCATGTAGATACTACATGGGGTGTCTCTACCAATGCATTATAACCCTTAGCCGAGCTATCGGAACCTGAAGGCGGTGGAGTGCAGCGGGCCAGGCAATCAGACCATAATGCTTTATTGCTTTCACTTAGCCGTACGGGCGCGAAAAGGACTGTGGGGGGCTCATGACTAGCCCCCGGTGTTTTGTAATGTTCGGATGAACCACGGCTAAGGCCAATATCACATGGTTTGTATGAAGAACAAAACCCTCGTATGGCACGGAATATCCTCTGATGAGGATTTGAGTATAACACTTTAAGCTCGGATTCACGAACCGGTTCTCGCATACTATGACAGTCAGTTTTCGGCTTTCTCCCCTCAGGTGCTTGACCAGGCTAGCCAGAAACACAATCGCATAGGTTCTCCTTTTGCCCTTTTAGCCAAACGAGCGGAACATAAAGGGGCAAGCACATGAGCCGGGCAACCCAACTATTGACCCAAGACATAGTTCAGAACCAATGCATATAAAACGAATTCCAAGACGTCGAACGCATAATCTATTGTGCATAAGGCGATTTTATTTTTAAAATTGAGCCCTCGGTCTACTAGCCGGTTGCATCATAATATACCGAATAGTTTCACCAGAAGAGGTAGAAAATAAAATATGTGCCAAAAAGGACAACGAGACAAACATGTATAATGATGTTATATTTTTCCTCAACAACTCTTATTGCTCGGGTTGCCAAAGCAACTGTTTACAGGTATTTGAAAAAAGAAATTTTACAGGAGTGGTTGTACCAGGGGTCTTTGATTAGTGACCTTACATTCTCGATGTGCCCTCTCGCGTGTCTACTCCCGCACCTCCTAGGGAGTGGTGCACCTCAATGGGTGGTACTGTTCGGCGAACGGATCTTGCAAACAAGGTATTGATAAGTCGTCGAAGTGCGGATGAGCTTTACGCCTTTGGCAGTCCCTTTGATGGTACCTGCATTGTGTTCGAAGACATTTTGCTGGTAGTAGTTCGGTCCAGCTGAACACTTACCATACTTTCCCCACCGCCGCCCATGGAATTTTAAGTGCGAAGTTGTGCCTCCTTGGCATGTACTTTGCTGGTACTAGGGTTGTGCGTGGGGGGTGAGTCCCTATTTACAGGGAGCGGAGGGTTCTGAGAGCTCGGGCTGAAGCCGTGCTCGCTTCCCAACCTTGCATGCCTTTACGACAGATGTTGGCGTTTGTCGATCATCATTGTAATGAAATTCGGCCGCCAGGGCCAATGCATGTTCCTCAGTTCGGAGAGAGCGCTCTGTTTTGCCGTTGATAGTAATGACCCCCTTGGGGCCAGCCATCTTGAGCTTGAGGTATGCATAGTGCAGGACAACATTAAAGCGAGCGAACGTTGTTCGGCCGAGCAGGCATGATAGCCGCTGCAGAAGGGTACAATGTCGAAGATCAAGTCTTCGCTTCGAAAGTTGTCGGGCGAACCGAACACTACTTCCAGGCTTCCGGAGCCTGTGCACCGGGCCTCGACGCCTGGGATCACTCCTTTAAAGGTAGTGTTGCTGGGTTTGATCCTTGATGGATCCATACCCATCTTTTTCGCCGTGTCTGAGTAAATCAGGTTAAGACTACTTCCTCCGTCCATTAGGACTTTTGTGAGGTGATACCCGTCTACAATGGGGTCTAGGACGAGGGCGGTCGAACCCCCATGACGGATACTGGTCAGGTAATCACGTCGATCAAAGGTGATCGGGTATGGCAACCATGGGTTATACTTCGGGGCTACAGGCTCTACGGCGTAGACCTCTCGAAGGGCACGCTTTCTCTCCTTCTTGGGTGTATGGGTGGCATATATCATATTTAATGTTTTCACCTTTGGAGGGAACTTCTTTTGTCCGCCACCAATCAGACCCCGAGGCTCATCCTCATCCTCGCTGCGAGGGCTCTTGCCTTGATCCTCGGGCATGAGTTTGCCGACCTGTTTGAATACCCAACAGTTATGGTGTGTGTGGTTGGTGGGCTTCTCTTTAGTGCCATGGATTTGGCAAGGCCTTTCCATGATCTTCTCCAGCGGGGTGGGTCTGTCGTGATTGCCTTTAGGAGGCTTCTTCTGCTGCCCAGGTCGCCAATTGTGGAAACCGGCGTTAACGGCCGTCTCATCGGCATCACTATTGTTGTGTCGGCGCTTGTTCTTGTTGCGCTTTGGTTTCCCGTTGCCGTCCTGAACTTTGGAGGTTCCGGGGTCTTTGGAGTTGTGGCTACGTCTTGCTATCCAGTTATCCTCACCCCCGCAAAAGTAGGTCATGAATGATGTAAGGGCAGACATGGTCCGAGGTTTATCCTGGTCGAGCTGGCGGGCCAACCATTCATCTCGAATATCGTGCCAGAAGGAGGCTATTGCCTCGGCGTCTGAGCAGTCAACAATCTGGTTTTTCTTGGTCAAGAACCAATTCTAGAATTGCCGTGCAGATTCCGGGCTTCTGAACGACATTGCTTAGGTCGGAGGAGTCCGGCGGCCGAACATACGTGCCCTGGAAGTTAGATCGGAATGCATGCTCTAGATCTTCCCAGCATCCAATGGAGTTTTCGGGGAGGCTGTTTAACCAGTGCCGAGCTGGCCCCTTGAGTTTTAGGGGGAGATATTTGATGGCATGGAGATCATCTCCTCGCGCCATGTGGATGTGGAGGAGGAAGTCCTCAATCCATACAGTTGGGTCAGTTGTCCCATCGTACTGCTCTATGTTCACTGGTTTAAACCCCTCCGGGAACTGATGCTGCATCACCTCGTCCATGAAGCATAATGGGTGGGTGGCGCCTCTGACCTGAGCTATGTCGCGCTGGTATTCGACGTCTGTTCTAGCCCGGTTTCGTTCCCGGCCTCTGTTGTTGCGGTCGAGCCAGGGCATGTACCCGTCCCGTCTATCGGGTGAGTACCCTCTGGATCCGTAGATGGATCTCGTATGACCTGCTCTATAGTCCAGGTCGTGTCGTAGGTCAAACCTTTCATCGGGCTCTAGTGGCTCCTTTCCCCATCTTCGGGGCATCTCCGACCTATAACCGGTGTCGTCAGCCGTTCTGTCTCGTCCTCAAGGAGGTCGGTCTGGCTTGTCGTATGGGGTATGTTTGGCAGACAGAGTATCAGTGAGCTCGTCGTCAAATTGCGGCAGCAGCCTTCTGCGTGGATAGCTCTTAGGTTGGTCCGATAGACCGGTATCGTATCCCTCCTCAGCTGAGATGATTCTCATCTATCGATCATTGAGGTTATCTTGTTCGGCTTTAAGCTGCCGTTCCTTTGCTTTCAGGCTGCGGGCCATGGCGATGAGCTATTGTCTGAATAGTTCCTGATCTTCAAGATTATTAGTGATGTCGAAGTCATCGATTTCTGGGATGTCCTCCTCCTCGACAGGGGGGAGGTAGTTGTTGTCCTCGAAATCGTTGAGGTCATCGGGGTTGCACTGGTCTTCAGGCCTCTCCTGACCCTCTAGCAGGTTTTCAGGGATATCGGGGTCATCGAGGTCTTCCGGGGTATCTTCGTCCCCGATGCCGATGATAGCTTTCCTCCCCTTTTTGCCTTTTGACCGTTTATGCGGCTTCCGACGCCTTGACGACGCTTCACCCAACTTGTCGCCGTCGTGTTCTCACCATTAGCGGCCGGAGTATCTACCATGTAGACGTCATATGTGGAGGTGGTAGCCCATCGCCCGGTGTTAATGGGGGTGGGAGCGCAATCCTCCTCATCCATGTACTCTGCCTCCGCGGATGCATAGTCCAACATGTCGGTTTAATCTTCAACTGTGGCTACCAAGTGGGTGGTGGGTGGGAGGAAAAATTCATCCCGACCTGCCCTGTAACCGATCTGAGCATGGATCGGGGTTGGATCGTCGGTAATCTTCATCGTCAAGATCTGATCTAGGGCCTCGTTGAGTGTCGAGAGATCGATCGGGTCAACCTGACTGGAGTTTCGGAGTTGACCTCCAAAGTGTCCAAGCGAGTGGAGTGTTCGACAATAACAAGTATACGGTCATTTGGCACTATGGCCGCATCCGGACTAAGAGTTAGGTCATCGCCGGGGTTAATCCCATGGGCGTGACCAAAGAGGAATCCGAGGTTAAGGCTTCGGAGTCTTTGGGTGTGGCTAGCGAGCCCACGGTCCCGATTAGTGTCAGGTCGCCTCGAGAGCCTACGGAGAACTCTAGGTTCCTGAATCTGACCTCTTGATCAGGGGCGAGACTCCTGACACAGCCTAGATGGCTGATACTTCTCCAACGTATCTATAATTTTTGATTGTTCCATGCTATTATATTATATTTTTAGATGTTTTATATGCATTAATATGCTATTTTATGTTATTTTTGGGACTAACCTATTAATCTAGAGCCTGGTGCCAGTTTCTGTTTTTTCCTTGTTTCTGAGAATTGCAGATAAGGAATATTAAACGGAGTCCAAACGGAATAAAACCTTTGAGATGATTTTTTCTGGACCAGAAGGAAACCACCAAGTTTGGAGACCAAAGCGGGAGAGCCACCATGGGGCCACAAGCCCTAGGGGCACGCCTAGGGGGGTAGGGCGCGCCCTGTAGGCTTGTGGGCCCACGATAGCCCTCCTAATCCTAATCTTTGGCCTATAAATTCCCAAATATTCCCTCTATATCAGAATGAGCCATGAAAACAATTTTACGCTGCCAGAAGCCTCCGTTCCCGAGCGATACAATCTTGGAGCCATTTCCGGTAATCTGCTGGAGGGGGATTCGATCACGGAGGGCATCTACGTCAACTCCATTACCCCTCCGATAATGCGTGAGTTGTTCACCACAGACCTTCGGGTCCATAGCTAGTAGCTAGATGGCTTCTTCTCTCTCTTTGCTCTTCAATACCATGTTCTTCATGATCTTCATGGAGATCTATCCGGTGTAATACTCTTTTGCGGTGTGTTTGTCGAGATCCGATGAATTATGGGTTTATGTTCAGATTATCCATGAATATTATTTGAGTCTTTTGTGAATTCTTATATGCACGATTTCATATCTTTGCAAGTCTCTCCGAGTTATTGGTTTGGTTTTGCCAACTAGATTGATAATTCTTGCAATGGGAGAAGTGCTTAGTTTTGGGTTCAATCTTGCGGTGTCCTCACCTAGTGACAAAGTAGGTCTAGCGAGGCACGTATTGTATTGTTGCAATCAAGGATATCAAGATGGGGTTTTCATCATATTGCTTGAGTTTATCCCTCTACATCATGTCATCTTACCTAATGTGTTACTCTGTTCTTCATGAACTTAATACTCTAGATGCAGGCCGGAGTCGGTCGATGTGTGGAGTAATAGTAGTAGATGCAGAATCGTTTCGGTCTACTTGACACGGACGTGATGCCTATATGCATAATCATTTCCTTGGATATCTTCATAATTATTCACTTTTCTATCAATTGCTCGATAGTAATTTGTTCATCCACCGTAATACTTGCTATCATGAGAGAAGCCTCTAGTGAAACCTATGGCCCCCGGGTCTATTTTCCATCTTATACTTTCAGATCAAAACCAAAAATACCAAAAATACTTTTCTGAATTATTTTTACCTTTTGTTTTACTTTCCGTTCAAGCAATCTATCTCTATTAGATCTCATCCTTGCAAGTAACCGTGAAGGGATTGACAACCCCTTTATAGCGTTGGGTGCAAGAGTTTGATTCTTTGTGTAGGTACACCTATTGGGGACTTGTTTGTATCTCTTACTGGATTGATATCTTGGTTATCAACAACTGAGGGAAATATTTATCTACTTTGCTGCATCACCTGTTCCTCTTCACAGAAACCAACGCATGCTCGAGAAGTAGCAAGAAGGATTTCTGGCGCCGTTGCTGGGGAGGATACACATCAAGCCTACCAAGTACACATCACAAACTCATCTCTTGAATTTACTTTATTTTCCATTTGCCTCTCATTTTGCTCTCCCCCACTTCTAAAATGATTTTTAGAAAATACCAAAAAAATTTGCCTTTTTATTCGCCCTTCTTCCGTTCGCCTTTTCGTTGCTATGTTTGCTTGTGTTGCCATGTGCCTTCTATTTGCTTGCATCTTCGCTTGCTAAAAATCTATTGATATGGATCCTCATCCACCTTCTAATCTTTTCAAAAGACCAAATCATGATGAACCAATTGCTAGTGAGTTGAGTGCACTTGATTATCTCTATGAAGTTTTGCTTGAACATCATGAAACTTTTGATGAAGCGTTGAAAGAAGAAATTATAAAGTGATTCATGATATCTCCTTGAATGAAAACATGATTGCCATGTTGTTAGTATTAATTCTCTGAATATCCATGATTCTAATGATATGCAAAACCACCAGCTTGGGGATGCTATGCTTGATGAAGATGATGTTTTTTGTTCCCCAAGTTTTGGTGATGACATGTATGCTATAATTGATCATGAAAAGAATGCTTTATGTGATAGTTATATTGTGAGATTCCTTCATGATGTTACTAAAAATTAATATGAGAGAGGAACATATGCTTTTGCATATAGCAATAATATAAAGTTTCCTCTCTATGTGTCTAAAGTTTGGAAGTTATGCTTGTTTTGCCTTCCTATGGTAGTTGATTTTTGTTCCCATAATTTGTTTGCTCAAAAAATCCCTATGCATGGGAAGTGGGTTAGACTTAAATATACTTGGCATGTGATTCATGATGTTCCTATTGTTGCAAATAGGAATTATGTTCCCGTAGATTTCATTGTTCTTGATATAGAATGCAATCCTACATGTCCTATTATTCTTGGTAGACATTTCCTTAGAACGATTGGTGCAATTATTGACGTGAAAGAAGGAAACATTAGATTCCAATTTCCATTAAGGAAAGGCATGGAACACTTTCTTAGAAATAAAATAAGATTTCCTTATGAATCTATTATGAGATCTAATTTTGGATTACATACCAAAGATGACAATACCTAGATCTATTGTGTTTTGCCTAGCTGAGGGCGTTAAACAATAGCGCTTGTTGGGAGGCAACCCAATTTTATTTTGCTTTCTGCTTTTTGCTTCTGTTTTGGTGTGTTTTGCACATTATTACTTATGTAGTAATTGTGTTCTGGTGTTTTAATTAGTGTTTGAGCCAAGTAAAACCTTTGGGGTGATCTATGGTAGTTGTTGATTTGATCTTGCTGAAAAACAGAAACTTTTGCACCCAGTCCAGGAATTTTCTATTTTTTCAGAGTGGAATTGATCTGAAATTTTTACACAAGATTGATATACATATTTCCCTAATTATCCTAATTTTTCAGAATTTTTAGTGTTTCAGAAGTATTCGAAGTTTATAGAAACTCTTCACGGAAACCAACACATGCTCGAGAAGTAGTAATGGCCGGTCGGTTCGGCGTGCAGCACAATGCTGCCGAAGGCGAAGATCTGTCCGGGGACGAAAGGGTCCATCTTGCAGACCTCTTTGTTGATGACAAGGTGAGCCATCGATTCCTTGGGCGATCACAATGGAACTCTCAATGAAAGCACCAATGTCGGTGTCAAAACCGGCGGATCTCGGGTAGGGGGTCCCGAGTTGTGAGACTAGAATCGATGATAATATGAGATGAAGGAGACAATGTTTACCTAGGTTCAGGCCCTCCTATGGAGGTAATACCCCACGTCCTGCTTGATTGTATTGATGATATGTGGGTTACATAGTTGATCTACCTCGAGATCGAGTAGTTAAACCCTAGATGAGTTGTTCTCTGTCTACAACCTAAAACCCTCCGGCTTATATAGACGCCGAGGGTACCTAGGGTTTACACATGATCGGTTACACGTCAAAGGAATAAACATGCCTATTTGCTACATCAAATGTGGAGGACAAGCCACGATTCCCAAAGCTTCCTTCCTGGAGACAGGGCCTTCGATCGATCTAATGCTCGCCAAGCGGCCTATACAGTCCGGCCCATAAGAAACAGGTCTGCCTCCTGAGGACCCCTTAATCTAGGACTCCCTCAGCACGCTCAAGCTGGCTTCTGTGCAAAGCTGTTGAAGACGGTCCGGAGCGTCGCAGGCTCCAAACGCCCGCGGGCCAGGCTAGACACGCGTCGCACACCGAGTCTTCGACGCCTCCACTCCCCGAAGTCATTGGGAACCACACCAAGGCATGCTAACGCGACGCCTGCATGTCGCGCCGCCCATCATTGCCTTTTTCTTGAATGCTGCTGCCTCCTTGTGGTTTCACTCTCCAGGCCACTAGGATGTGACCCGACGAGGGCAGGTGAGGCGATGCGAAGCAGGAATGTGTGCCGATCGAGTCCGTCACGTGGAACCCAAGAGACGCAGGGTGCCTTCACTCCCCGCGGTGCCTCGACTGCCGCTCCTTCTGATATACAGCTGGCGCACGTCATCGGGCTTGACTGCTCGGGGCGAGGAGGTGTGCCGGTTGGCCTCCGCCTAGTTATAAATGGGAGGGGGGCGGAGCCCCCAACCCATTGTTACTCTTCGCTCATCCGCCTTCATCCTTTGCTTCTTAGCTCATGACACCGGTGAGGAGGTTTTCTGCTGCCGGGAAGGGGAAGGCCTGACAGGCGGGGCCGGACCTTCATCCTCCCAAGAAGGGCCGGGGCCGCCCACGTAAGTTCGCCGAGGCGTCGATGGAGGCGCCCTGGGCGCGCGGACGCGCTTCCTTGTGGGCTGGTGCCTCAACTGGCATCAGTAGAAGCAGCAGGCGCGGCGGCCGTGGCCGTGGAGTGAGGCCCGTAATAGGTGCCCAGCCATCGCGCCCGCATGCCCGCACGAATGATGCGGGTCAAGAGTTCTTGGTGTCGATGGAGAAGCCAGCGGCCTCCCGGTTGCAGCTCCCGCACATCTTCGTGGGGACACTTTGGGATAGCGAGCCCGCCAGTATGTGGCTGCAAGCCGATGGTTGCTGCAGCGATGCGCCATGGGTGGAAGTCGAGGTTACAGTTGCAGGCCATGCCTTTTTGAGCCGTAGGTGGCAAACCTTCACTCATGCCCATGACCTGTAGGGGAGGGTCCTAGAGGGGAGGCTCCTAGAGGGGAGGCTCACGCTCCTCTTCAAGCATGACAGTGTCACGACGCTTTTCGTCAAGGTCTTCGGGGAAGACGGTCGACGTTTGGGGTGCTGCCCGGAGGGCGACAACAGTGGAGACCTTGGAGTTGAGCTTGCCCTTGGCGACGGCCATCGAGCTTCCAGCAGCAACGACACCTCCTCCGAGGAGAGCCCGAGCGACAATAGCTACGACGCACCACCGCGTCGGCGCGCCCGGACTTCGGGGGTTAGCCAGCCGCTACGGCATCGCTCCCCCACCCATGAAGCGGCTACGCCCACATGCCACCATGGGCTCATCAAGGAAGAGCAGGACTCTGACTGAGCGCTGGCGCGCCGAAGCCAGGGCCTCCGGAGCGGCAGCCCCCGAGGGGGCTTCTTCGCTTTCTTCCTCCTTTCCCTTTCCCGCAACCAAAGAATCATGGGTGCCCTTTGGGCGTGTAATGAACTTTGGTACTTGCGCCCTTTTATTAGTATTCTTATCATGTGTCCTGGTCCCTGTGTTACTATTAATTGAGACTTTCTACTAGTCGTGATTAGGGTACTTAGCTTGACACGCTCGCGGCGGGCTTTTGTGTCAGGGAGGCCTAGCAGAGGCACTTGGGGAGTCTGGATGTCCTTGGGAAGTCCTTATTCTTATGAGTGGGGCAGGTTGGGAGCCCTTTCGGTACTCTACGTCGACGGGCCCCAGTCCTGCACATTCCTCGACCACCGTGGGGGCATCAGGATCACCAAGACGACACTAAGGGGAGAGGCCTCAACACCCTTGGGGCATCCGGATCACTAGGACGACACCAAGGGGCGAGGGGCTATATGACCAGCAAGGCTCTAGAGGCGCGTTGCTCAGGAGCCCCCCTTGACGCTCAAGCAGCGCTCTACGTTGGTAGGTCCCAGTCCCGCACATTCCTCGACCACCGTTGGGGCGTCCGGATCACCAGGACGACACTAAGGGGTGATGCCTCGACACCCTTGGGGCGCCCGGATCACCAGGACAACACCAAGGGGTGAGGGGCTATATGACCAGTAAGGCTCCTGAGGCGCGTTGCTAAGGAGCCCCCCTTGACGCTCAAGTGGCTCCCAATTTTTTTGGTTCCTGCCCCGGGGGATGCAAGCTTCCAGAGGCTCAAAGATGGTGCGTCGGGCCGCGACGGAGCCCCCAAGCGAGTATAAAGTGACACGCATCTGCTAGCTCACTCGGGAGCACCACACGAGGACCAAGGCACCAAGGCCTTGGCAAGGTGTGAGCACCGTGCCCCATATCCCCCACTCACGGGGTGCAAGAGGGTGAGAAGTAGACAAGTGCTCGACCCGAAGAGAGAAATTTCAAAATAGGAAATGACAATGAGAAGAAATACCCGACCCCTTTTCTTAAAACATGATTGGAAAATCCCCAAGTTTCCTTCCAGAAAAGTTAGTGAATTCAAACACAAGAAAAGAAAAAATAGCCGTGTCCGGCACCTAGGATAGTCTTCATCTTCGTCTTTCCCTAGCGTGGAGCGTATGGCATCCACGTTGCGTGGGCATAGCCATTGGCGGGCAGTGTTGTCCGCCAGCGCGGAGCATGGGGTTCCACTTGGGCGTGGGTGGGAACCCCTCCGCGTCCTCGGGGGGCTCTGGGCGTATATAGCCCACTCATTATTACGTGAGAGTGTCACGGGTAGAACTTGCAGAGGTGTTGGATGTTCCAGGCATTCTGGATGGGGACCCCATCCCGAGTCTCCAGGTGCACAACGCCAGGCCTGGAGACATGGGTGACCTTGAACGGGACTTCCCACATGGGCGAGAGCTTGTGCAAGCCCTTCCTGGAAAAGACGCATCTCAAGACGAGGTCTCCAACTTCGAGGGTCCTAGAGCGGATGTTACGACAGTGGTAACGCCACAGCGCCTGCTGGTACCTCGCAGCTTGGAGCGAGGCTCGGCGACGGGCCTCCTCCCCAAGCATGAGGTTTGTCCCTCGCGCGGCATCCTAACGCTCCTCGTCGAATGCCATAACCCGCGGGGATCGGTGCTTGACCTCGTGCGGGAGGACGGCTTCAGCTCCGTAGACGAGGAAGAACGGGGTCTCGCCGGTGGGCTTAGTCGCGGTGCTGCGGATGGACCACATCACGGACTGAAGCTCGTCGACCCAACCCCTGCAGCAGGCCTGAAGCTTCTTCTTCAAGCTCCTTGTTTTGAGGCCCCGTAGGACCTCCGGGTTGGCGCATTCTACCTGACCGTTGCTCTGTGGGTGTGCCACTGAGCCATAGCATATATGTGTTCCAAGGTTAGCGCAATAGGTCCTGAAGAGGTTACTTGTGAACTACGAACCAGTATCGATGATGATACGATTGGGGATGCCGAAGCGGCTCACGATGCCCTTGATGAACTTGGCAAGGAAGCATAATATTATGAAAATGAATAGAATACTTGCAATTTGTATGAGCTCCTGGCTTTTTTTCCGACAACTCAAAGCCGCTGCACCGACAGATAACATGCCGTGGATCTTATGTGGCGCTAAAACTTCATGATAGATCAAATCCTGACACTCCACTTTTTGCTCTGTCCATGGAGCGTATGAATTTCCTTAAATGTAGATAGACCAAAAAAGGGAATAAAGGGATAGGAATAGGAATTATAGTACCATTGGAAGAAGACGGTCGATCCGGTGGGGATGGTGTGGATGGGCTCCACCTCCGCTCATTTGGTGAACTTGTCGATGGCGACGTAGAGGTAGAGGTACCCGCCTGTTGCCCATGGAAAGGGCCCCAATATATCCAGCCCCTAGACCGCGAAGGTCCAGGAGAGCGGGATGGCTTGGAGGCCCTACGCGGGCTTATGAATCTGCTTGGCATGGAACTGACAGGCCTCTCAAGATCAAACTAGCTCGACGGCGTCGTTTAGCGTCGTGGGCCAGTAGAAGCCAGATCGGAACACCTTCCCTGTAAGGGTGCGCGACGAGGAGTGATGTTCGCAGTCTCCTCCATGGATGTCGGCCAGCAGCTCGCACCCCTGTTCCCTAGATACACACCGCAGTGCGACGTCATTACGGCACCTGGAGTACAGCTCACCCTCCCACAGACAATAAGTTGTGGCTTGTCGTGCCACACGCTCTGCGTATTCCTCCTTTTTTGGTAGCGTGCCATGAAGCAGGTGTGCCCTGAACTCCTGTATCCAGTCGTCCACTTAGGGCTCCAACACCAGGAGTAGTCAAGCTCTTGAGGCTGGACCACAAGCTGGAGCCCCCAAGGGTGATGCTGGGGGCAGTTCTTCACTCCGCGGCGCTAGATCCTCCGTTGGTGGCACCGCCGAGGGCTTGAAGTGACGTTCCTCGAAGATGCCCGGCTCCTGAGGCTCACGGCATGATGCCCTCTTGGCGATGTCATCAGCCTCCTTGTTCGCGCTGCGGGATTGCTGCAATTCCAAGCCCTAAAACATTTTTCAATCCTACGTACCTCTTCCAAGTACACGCCCATGTGCTCGTCCTTAGGTGTATACTCTTTGTTGGAGAAGTTGACGAGGAGTGGGGAGTCACCTTTGATGGTGAGGCGCTGAATCCCCAAGGCAGCCGCGACCTTGAGGCCGACGATGAGTCCCTCGTACTCTGTGATGTTGTTGGAGACCTTCTCACCACGCTGGAAACAGAGTTGCAGAACATAGTAGAGCTTGTCCCCGGTTGGGGAGATGAGCACAACTCAGGCCCCTGCTCCCCTGCGCGCGAAGGCCCCATCAAAGTGCATGGTCCAATCCTCAGGTGCCTTGTCGCCAAGGGTGAGGGACTAGCCCTCGTCCAGCCCCCGGTCGGGAGCGTCCATCCATTCTGCTACAAACTCTGCCAGGGCCACCCCCTTGATGACCCTGGTCATGCTGAACTCTACATTGAAGGCTTGTAGCTCAATGTTCCATTCTGCAACCCTCCTTGCCGCGTTGAGGTTGCACAACACCTTCTCCAAGGGGTATGCGGAGACGACCTTGATGGGATGTCCCTGAAAGTAATGGCGCAGCTTCCTCGAAGCGACAAGAAGTGTGAGCAAGAGCTTCTGCTGCATGGGGTAGCATAAGCGTGCGTCCCATAGCACTATACTGACGTAGTACACCGGGTGTCGGTGTCAAAACAGGCGGATCTCGAGTAGGGGGTCCCGAACTGTGAGACTTGGATCGACGGTAACAGGAGACAAAGGGGACATGAGTTTACCCAGGTTCGGGCCCTCCAATAGAGGTAATACCCTAAGTCTTGCTTGGTTGTATTGATGGTGTAAGAGGTTACAAAGTTGATCTACCTCGAGATCGTATGTCTAACCCTAGATGAGTTGTTCTGTCCCTATACCCTAAAACCCTCCGGCTTATATAGATGCCAAGGAGGCCTAGGGTTTACACATGGTCGGTTACACGCCAAAGAGATAAACATGCCTATTCACTACATCAAACATGGAACGCAAGCCTTGCCCCTCGAAGCTTCCATCCTGGGAACTTGGCCTTCAAATCATCTAGTGTTCGGCAAGTAGCCCATATAGTCCGGCCCGTAGACAATAGGCCAGCTCTCCGAGGACCCCTTAATCCAGGACTCCCTCAGTAGCCCCCAAACTTGCCTCAAACGCGAAGGATCTTCAGCTTCAATTGCTTCGCGAACGGAGTCTTCAGCTTGCGAGGTGAGTTCCTTCCTGCCGAATAATAGTTCGGCCTCCGATGATAAGTAGTTTCCACATAGTGGTGTCCGAATTCTGTGAGAAAAGTCAGCTTTGAAGGCCAAATGTCAAGGGAAAAAGGTAATGTTTCCTGACGACCTCTCTGACAAAAGGTCACAGCCCACCACGATCGATAGGCCAGTTACAGGCGCACGACGCATGGTTCGAGGCCGTTCCATCCGCACGATCTACCAACATGTTGATCGTGTCCCGTTTTATATGGGATATACTTTAATCATGCGCACGCAATGGCTCGCGTGTCTCGGGACGTGGAGGGATTCACGACGCAGCAAGGGGAGCCCGAATCGGCAGACCTCATAAAAGGAGAAAGAAAACCCCGAAGGCCTTTCACGCACTCCATTCGACTTTTCCACCTCCTATTCCCCTGTGCCTCCAGAGCACAGATCTAGGTTTCTCCACCCCCACTCCTGAGCTCAACAATGGCAGGCTCAAATGGCCAGTGGGAATCCTCCATGGTCAACAACAAGGCCATCATCGACCTCTAGAAGGCCGACTACCTCCCCGCCAACATTCCCCATCGCGCGTGTCACGCCCAAGATGCGGTCATATCCTTATTTCGGCACGAGGGCCTCGACAAGGATAGAAGCGCATCTCGTCGTGTTGAAAGAATGGATATCATTATAAGTATATGTATAGAAGAGATGAGTATGTGGAATTGGCTTACATTCGCCACAAGCTACATCAAGATCACATCAATACAACAACATACTCAAACATCATACATAAGAGCAGGGTCCGACTACGGACGAAAACAAACGACAAAATGACATCCATCCTTGTTATCCCAGGCTGTCGCCTGGAACCCATCCTAGATTGATTAAGAAGAAGCAGAACTCCAAATCAAAACAAACATCACGCTCACGTTCAATCATCACATTACCTGTACCTGCAACTGTTGTTGTAGTAATCTGTGAGCCATAGGGACTCAACAATCTCATTTCCAAGGGTATCAAGACTATTAAAGCTTAATGGATGAAGTATGGTTATGTGATGAGGCTACAGCAAGCGACTAATCATTTGTGTGAGTGGCTAACTTACGAATTTATAGAAAGTAAAGTATGATGGTCTACGAATAACGGGCGTGAACTAGTAATGATCACTAACTGATCCTGAACACTTACTTACGTCAAACATAACCCCACCGTGTTCTCTTTCGGATAAGAACTCACGAGAAGAGACAGTCACGATTACGCACATAGTTGGTGTATTTTATTTGAGTTTAGTTCGAGTTTGCTATGGCGGGTTGTTAAACAAAGTATCCATGTTTGTCACATAACCGCGGACATGGCTTTCCGAAAGATTTAACCCTGCAGGGATGCTCCAACTCATCCATCACAAATTAACCACACGCAGCGGGAATAACCTCGACCACGGATCTCGTGATCTTCCTAGGCAATTCCACAGGAAATCCGTCACCTCGAGATAGCCCAAAGAATAATCGGAATTCCTCACTCAAGACGTCCGAGAAAGATAAAACAAATCCAACAAGGCCTCACGATGAGCCAGATCCGCAGCTACAGCCGTGCGCTCTCTATCCACAGGCATCATCCGTCTATGCGAAGTGGACGGTAGCCTGAAAATGCCTCGAGTTGCCCCGAGGTGACACCGCCGACTGCTAGGTAGGTGGACCAACACTCATGCGAAGCACTGGCCCGGTTGGTTGATTAAAGATCCTCGGGTTAATTACTCCCTATGCAGGTTAATTAGTTATTAGGCAAATGTAGTACCAATGTTGGGCCTTGCCAGATAAGTTTTATTCCAAAACGAAAATCAAGGGGGTCCCCATAACAACCCCGAGCATGTTAGGAGCGCTCAATTATGGAACATAACATCGGTTCACAAATAACTAGGGCGGCAAGAGTGAAACAAAACACCGAGCAAAAGGCCAAGCCTTCCACCCTTTACCCAGTGTATAAGTGCATTAAATTAAATAGCAACAATATTGTATAAAAAAAGAATGTCCATGTTGTCACATGAAAGCAATTGCACCTGCAGCTAGAAACGCTATAAGAAGGGTTGAGCAAGCGGTAACATAGCCAAACAACGGTTTGCTAGGATGTGGAAGGGTTAAAGGCTTTTCATGGCAATGTTGGGAGGCTTGTGAAACAAGTGGTAGGTCGCGAGACATAGCGATAGAAAACGAGATATCTAGTATGGCAATGATAGTAATGGTATCCAAGAAAATGTGTCATCTTGCCTGAGATCCCGTTCGAAAGAAGATCGAGACCATGAAGAAGACGGGCCAACGTAGTCGAACGAATCCTCACACTCCGAACGCTTTTGGAACTCTATCGAGAAGGAACAATCCGAAAACAACAATCAACACGCGATAACACCACAACATATGCATGACATGATGCGCAAACAAATATGATACATGTCCGGTTCAATATGCAACGCATGGCATGGCATGGCAAGCACAACAAACAACTACTACATATTAAGTGAAGTTCAATATTCAACGAGTTGCATATTAACGAAACTCCACGTTCGAATTATTTAGTTCGCTCCTGTTTAGGTACTCATCAATATTAAATGTTGTTAGACATGGCAAGAGGTGAAGCACAAACAACTACGTCACCTAGGCACTTTAAATGAGGCCCGAAGCAACGAATAACAATTCCGAAACGACCTCATATGCAAATTATGAATTTGGTCCAGATCTAAACTAAACATGTTTTATATTTATTAGACATGAAAATAAAGTGTGGCATTGGATTCTACACGTTTTCCTAGTCAAGTTACGTACATAAAAGATTTACATCGGAGCTATGGTTAGTTATGAAATAAATCGTTTTCACTGACAATTACGCAAATTAATGCAAACAACAAGGTTAAACATTTTAAACATGTGTGAAAGTTGGATATTGTGAATCTACACAAAATTATAAGAATTTTACATATATGAAACATTTTGATACTATGCACGTTATTTATTTATTAACACTTTTAAAATGATGATGTTCTCTGCAAATATGCATGCATTAAATAAATGCTAAATCGCAAGACACAGCGAAAGAAAACATAAATGGACTGGAGGCAGCACTGCAGCGGTGCAGGGGAGGTTTGGGCCCAAGTGGCTGTGTGTGTGCAATTTAAAACAAAGAAACAACAACAAAACTAAATAGAAAAGGAGAACATGGGATTTGAACCCCAGTCCCCTACATCCACAACATGTATGGTTAACCAGTTGCTATGGGATTGAATTGTAGTCACAAATGGGTTTGAGATAATATGACGCACACTAAGGAGCTAATCTGAACCCAAAAAAACGTAACAAAACGGAAAACAGGGGCACCCGGTATTCGAACCCCAGACTCGACGGTTGCAAACAACGGCCTTTACCAGTGCGCTAAGAGTATGTTTGTGAGATATGAGGAGGCCGTGGCTAGATGAATGGGTGCTGGACAGGACGAGCTTTTGCACTAGGTGACCGGAGGTGCTTGCCGGCGGGGATGGCGAGCAGAGCAACAACAGCTGCAGCAACAAGACAACGGCGGGCATGCCGGAATGGAAGGGGAAGCTCCTCACCTTGCTGGGCTGGCGCGGTGGTCCATGCGAAGCGAGCGGCCGAGGCAGAGGTGTTCTCCTGCTCGAACTGAAGCAGAGTACCGGCGCAGCGAGAAGCAGAGAACTGCAGCAGACATCTCCGATGATGCGAGGTGGTGGAGAAAGGCGGGGGAGGGCAGATCCAGGCCTGGCCAGCTCATTCCCAGCGAGAGGAGCTCGATTCGGTGGTGGGGACGACCGGTGCATGAACTGCGAGCTCCCGATCCATGGCGGGGTGGTGCTGCTCCTGCTGGTCACGAGAGAGACAAAGAGCTGACTGAGATGGAGGAGAAAATGGAAGGAAGGAGAAAGGCGGCGTGGGGCTGGCCTGGTCGATGTTGCTCCTAGGCGACGACGTCGCAAGGCCGCCGGAGGCATGGGTCGCAGCAAAGGACCTCGGGGCCGGGCGTCCATGACGGTCCTGTTCAGAGAGAAAACGAGAGAGGGATGAGACAAAGAAACGAGGAAACAGATGGTGGAGGAGGTCGCGGGGCTCATCTTCTCGGGAGGTCGGAAGCAGACATCTTCGGGAGCGAGGCCGCGGGATCCGGCGCCGATGGAGTGGATGGATCAGTGGCTGGCTTGCATAGGTGCGGAAGGGAATTCGAGGGAGAGGACTAGATGAACAGATTTGGTGGGGATCCCGAGAGCGTGGTGCGAGTGGCGGCGGCGGGACGATGGATGGGACACCTCTCCTAGCATATAGGGTTGTGTCTGCTTAAGTAGCTAGGGGCTGTGCATATGGACATGTTCTTGACCTTCGAATGAAAAACAGACGGCTCTGGATTAATAGAATGGTGTGACGAAGAATTCATAGATGTTTGGGGTTGAGCCGAACCAAGAGTCACGGTCAGCATTTTGGTTTCGGGGAGGTTATCGGGCACACGCGAGGGGTCTGTGTACTCTACGGAGGGGCTAGGCATAGCAGAGAGGGAAACACGCGCAGCTTGGCAATAGGTTTTATAAAGCGAAAACATCCGACGATTTGACCGGCTATAGTGTCGTTATAGGTTATCCACTGGGTATCAAATGACCCTCGAATGCGATGAAACTTGGCACGCGGTCTACCTATAATATAATAAGACCGCACGCCAACTTTCGTCTCAATCGAAGGATATTTCATACACTTTAAAAAATAATACTTTATCGATGCCGCGGGCATGTGCATGTGTGGTTGGTCTCGAAACGGTCAACACATGAACGGAGGGAACCGGCAACTGCGAACGGATGCAAGTTTTCGAAAACGAGTGATGATGCTATGCAGATGATACGAATGATGCGATGATGAATGTGACGACCAAACGAATCACACGACAACAACGGAATAAAAGGGGAATCTTCTGGAGCGTCAGTCCCGGGCTGTTACAGCGTGGCGGAGGAGGGCCAAGTGATCCCCACCCCCAGGCTAGGCGAGAGGGTGGTGTTCATCCCCCACTTCATCAGGGGGTTGAGCTTCCCACTCCATCCCTTCGCCAGGGGACTAATGTTCTTCTACGGCCTCGACTTCCACGACCTACCACCGAACTCCATCATGCACCTCTCCGCTTTCATCCTCGTCTGCGAGGCCTTCCTGCGTGTCGAGACGCACTTTGGGCTCTGGCTGTAGGTCTTCAACATCAAGCCGAAGTGCGTCGGTGGCAAACACGCGGACTGTGGCAGGGCCGTCATCGGCAAGCTCACCCGCGTCGAGTGTCCGTCAGGGACCCTCATCAACACCATCAAGGGGTGGCAAAAGGAATGGTTTCATGTCACCGAACCACAAGAAGAAGGTCAACACCCCGTCGCCGCATTCAGATCCAGTCCTCCGACCATGCTAGCTTCATGGCTCGAAAAGGGCCTCGCCTGTGGTTCGGATAAGGAGGTGACCGATCTGTAGAAGCGCATCCGTACCTTAGTCGGGGACGGCAGCATGCTGCCTGATGTGGTCTAGGTGATGCTTCGAAGTCACATCCTTCCCTACCAGCGCCGGGACATTCCTCTGTGGGTTCGAAAACTCGAAGTCGAGCCTAGAGTCCGGACCCTCTTCGGTACTACATGGGAGAAGTTGTGGAAGTCTCTCTTCAAATCTATGAAGAGCTAGCCAGCCGAGGAGGAGGACAAAGGCTTGCATGCCACCAAACCAGATTCCGAGGTATGATACATCCTAGCTTGGTTGACCTTAGTACATAGAAGATCCATAATCCTGAGTCCGGTCTGTTTACACAGAGATGGCTAAAAAAGGCCATCAACATCAGCAGTCTGGCCCCTCAGCCCGAAGACGAGAGGACTGGGCTGCTAGCCCGGATGCTCGAGGAGAATCCTTACGAGGCTCCCACGAAGACGGAGAAGAAGAAGAAACCAGGTCGAGCTGGTCTTCGCATCAGGGACCGGCCTGATGCTGCATCTGAAGACACCCCCGCCTCCTCAAATTAGGAGGAGGCCGAAGAGGAGGAAGAAGAGGAGGAGGTCGAGAGCGAGGGGGGAGGCAACTCCCCTCGTGCCAAGAAAAGAGCGGCGTCTTCGGACGCCCCAGGGCAGGCGGCTTCTCCTGCCCCTAAGAGGGTGCGGCAGATGCGGGTCGTCCTATCCCACGATAGCTCGGGTTTGAGCTCCGCATCTTAAGACCTCGAGGAGGTTCCGCCAAGGAGCCAACGGGTCAAGCCCCTTCCATCCAGGTTAGGATCTGAAGACCCTCTCACCTATCATAAGTAGATTCCGGATTTTACTAACACGCAGGTTTGTTGGTCCTACAGCCCCCTCGTGTTATCCCCACCGAGGTGGTATCGGATGGGGAGACCCCGCTCGTTGAACTGGCGGAGAGCGGGGATGTCTCGCACCCCACCACTCCTGGCGCCACAAAGGATGCCCCGGAGGTGTCGTCCCAGCCTACCCCAATGGAGGCGGACACAGGGGGCGCGGAGGATACCCCCGTGGCCGAGGCTAATGCTTCGGCCACCCAAGAACAGGGGACGATCCCCTGTTCGGACACCGGGGAGACCGCACGGGCAGGCAATTAGACCCCTCCAAGAATGTCTCCGGAGCGCATGGTGCCTCTGGAGGCATCGGTCCAATCCCCGGTGGGTGATCGAGAACTCCGATCATCCCCGACACCACCGACCAACGAGTGGTTAGCCATGGGGGAGGCTCTATCCAGCGCCTCCATCCCTGAGGAACACCGCACCCTTATGGGTGCGGTATTACAAAGCGTCCAATCTGTTGATAACGGACTGAAGGAGGCTTTCAAAGGTATCCTTGTAGGATTTCAAGTAAGTTGTCCGTCGTTTTTGCTAAGATTTTATTTAATCGTATTGTATACATGGCAGCCCCCGAGCCCTAGGTGAGATAGACAAGCTCACCTAGGGGTCATATCCCTAATTCGGGAATCGAGCACTGATGTAATGTACGCTTTGTGTATAATGTAGGCTTCGTCGTCAGTGGTGGCCAAGAACGGCGCCGAGCTAGACGAGATACATCGGAAGCTCAAGCGCTCCGAGGATGACGTGGAAGCCCTCTACAAAAGGTTCGACGAGGCATAGGGTAAGTTTGAATCGAATCTTAATATTCTCCCTGAATTCTGTCAATGCACAGTCCTTTTAAACAAGTCTTTTATCGTGTTGTAGCCTCGTCAAAAGAGATTGAAAACCTCAGGGCCGAGCTTCAACGTGCCAAAGATGAAGCGGCCGTGGAGAAGGCGGCGGCCAAGGAGGCGGCCACCGCCCTATCCGCCCTACGAGCTGCTAGTGATAAACACCAAGCTCGTGCGGTGGAGATACAAGATGAGCTCAAGGACGCTAGCAACAAGTGCGATACCTTGAAGCAAAAGAACAAATCGCTCTCGGCCAAGCTGTCCACCATGAAATCTGACCTCCATCAGGAGCGGGTGGACAAACGGTTCTTCGAGGAACAAGTTCACCAAGCCAAAGAGATAGCCGATGGTAAGTTGTACTCCCTCAAGTGCATATTCGGGAATAGCAAATTCGAATTGCTAACCTGGGTGTGGCAATCCTCAGGCGCGGCCGCCGATCTCCAGAAGAGTGTGGCAGACACCAATCAGCTGCTTGCCTCGTGGGGAGAGGAAGACGAAGCTCGGATCTTCTGGGCACAATTCGGAGCCCCCGAGTGTCCTCCTCCTCTGGTGGAGCGTCTGAAACAACTGATGGAGATGCACCGGATGGCGGAGCCGGCCATTAAGGACCTTTGCATCTGCTTATGGCCTGGTGAGCCACTCCCCGGCAGCTACTTTGGCCTGGTGCAATGGTTGATTGATGCTGCGCCCCGCCTCGACGTCGTCAAGCGCTCCTCCTGTATCGAAGGAGTCTGGATGGCCCTTGCCAAGGCCAAAGTGCACTGGCCGGAGCTCAATCCGAGGAAGGTCACCATTGATCCACCACAACCCGAAAAGGTGCATCGACGCCCCGAGCTCTACTTCGATGGAGTAATGGAGAGTGCGCGGGTGATAGCGTCGACGTGTTCGGGCGAAAAAATATTTGAATGAGATTGTAATATGTCTGAAGACTTGTTTACAATTTTCAGTGATATTAGTATCCACACTAATGTTGTTTTTGCCTTCCTTTATAACTCATGTATGGTTGTTTGATACTGAATGATGCGAGTCGTCAGCTTCAGCCCCCACGTAGATACTACATGGGGTGTCTATGTCGATGCATTATATTCCTTAGACGAATTATAGGAACCCGAAGGCGATTTAGTGTGGCAGACTAGGCAATCGGACTATTATGCTTTATTTCTTTCACTTAATTGAAGGGGCGCGAAAAGGACTACGGGAAGCGTACGATTAGCCACCGGGTTTTTTGCGATGTTCGGACGAGCTGAGGCTGAAGCCGACATCATAGTGTTTGCACAAAGGGCAAATTCCTCGTATAACACGGAATAACCGCTTATGAAGGTTGAAGTGTAATACTTCTAACTGGGGGTTCACAGATCGGATCACGCACACTATGACAGGCCGTTTTCGGCTTTCTCCCCTGAGGTGCTTGACCGGACTATCCAGAAACACAATCGCAGGGGTGCTCCCTTTGCCCTTTTAGCCAAACAAGCGGAACATAAAGGGGCAAGCACAAGAGCTGGGCAACCCAACTTAATGACCAAAGACATAGTTCGGAACCGATGCATATAAAGTGAAACGCCAAGATGCTGAACACACGATAGTCAAGGTGATTTGTGTTTGAAATTGAGCCCCCTGTCTATTAGCCGGTACCTCGCTTCATACTGAAAAGGTTCACGAGAAGAGGGAGAAAAGAGAAAAAAATATGCGCCGAAAACAGGGGAGATGAGGCATATTTGCGCCACACAATTTTTCATTTTCTCAACAACTCTTATAACTCGGATTGCCGAAGCAACTGTTTACAAGTATATGAAAGAAAATAAGAAGTAAAATCATACATGAGTTGTTGTACCGGGGGTCTTCAATTGATGGCCTGACGTCCTCGATATGCCCCCTTGCTAGTTGACTCCTGCTCTTGAATGCACCTTGATGGTTGTTAATGTTCGGCGGATGGATTTTGCTAACAAAATCTTGAGAGGCCGCCGAACTATAGGTGAGGCCGTAGGCAGGCTCTTTTGAGAGCGCTCGTGTCTTGTCCAAAGACGTATTGAGGTTAGTAATCTGGGGAAACCGAACACCGTCTTAATGTCCCCACCATTACCCATGGAATCTTAAGCGCAAAGTTGTGGCTCCTTGGTGCATACCTTGCTGGTTATAAGGTTGTGTGGTGGGGAGCAAGTCCCTATAGAGGGGAGGAAGGAGAATCTGAGATTTTGGCCTGACGCTAAACTCGCTTCCTATCCTTATGTGCCTTTATGGCGGATGTCGGAACTTGCCGATCTTCTTTATAGCTGAATTCGGCCGCTAGGGCCAAGGCATGTTCCTCAGTTCTAAGGGAGCGCTCGGTGTTGCCATTGATAGTAATGACCCCCTTTGGTCCCGGCATCTTGAGCTTTAGGTATGCGTAGTGTGGGACCGTGTTGAAACAAGCGAATGCGGTCCGACCGAGCATCGCGTGATAGCCTCTGCGGAAGGGCACAATGTCAAAGATCAAATCTTCGCTGCGAAAGTTATTGGGTGAGCCGAACACGACCTCTAGAGTTACCGAGCCCGTGCATCGGGCCTCGACGCCCGGGATCACTCCCTTAAAGGTAGAGCTGCTGGTTTTGATCCTTGATGGATCAATGCCCATCTTTTTCACCGTATCTGAGTAAATCAGATGAAGGCTACTTCCTCCGTCCATTAGGACCTTCGTGAGGTGATACCCATCTATAATGGGGTCTAGGACAAGGGACGCCGAACCCCCGTGATGGATACTGGTCGGATGATCGCGCCGATCAAAGGTGATCGGCTATGCTGACCATGGGTTGTATTTCGAGGCTACAGGTTCTACCGCGTAGACCTCCTGAAGGGTGCGCTTCCTTTCCTTCTTAGGTATATGAGTGGCGTATATCGTGTTCACCGTTTTGACTTCGGGAGGGAACTTCTTCTGCCAGCCACCAATTGGACCCCGAGGTTCATCTTCGTCCTCGCTGCGAGAGCTTTTGCCCTGGTCTTCGGCTGCTATCTTGTCGGCCTGTTTGAACACCCAGCAATTGCGGTGTGTGTGGTTGGCAGGCTTGTCCAAAGTCCCATGGATTTGGCAAGGCCTCTCCATGATTTTCTCGAGCTGGGTGGGTCCATCATGGCTTCCTTTAGGGGGCTTCTTCCGCTGTCCCGGTCGGGAGTTGCGGAATCCGGCATTTATAGTCGTATCATCGGCATCGCTATTATTGTGCTGGCGCTTATTCTTGTTGTGCTTTGATTTTGAGGTGCCATCCCGGGCTTCCGGTGCCACGAGATCATCGGCATTGTGGCCGCGCTTTGCAAGCCAATTGTCTTCGCTCGCGCAGAAGCGGGTCATGAGGGTAGTGAGGGCGGACATGGTCCAAGGTTTATCCTGGCCGAGATGGCAGGCTAGCCATTCGTCCCGAATGTTTCCGGAGGAGGTTATAGCCTCAGTGTCCGAACAGTCAATGATTTGGTTCTTTTTAGTCAAGAACCGATTTCAGAATTGTCGGGCGGACTCGTCGGGCTTATAGATGACGTTGCAGAGATCGGAGGAGTCCGGAGGGCGGACATAGGTTCCCTGGAAGTTAGAACGGAACGCGTCCTCCAGGTCCTCCCAGCATCCAATGGAGTTTTCGTGGAGGTTGTTTAACCAGTGCCGAGCTGGCCCCTTAAGCTTAAGAGGTGGGTACTTGATGGCATGGAGATCGTCTCCTCATGCCATGTGGATATGGAGGAGGAAGTCCTCGATCCATACAGTTGCGTCAGTGGTCCCATCATGTTGTTCTATATTTACGGGTTTAAACCCTTCGGGGAACTAATGTCACATTACCTTGTCTGTGAAGCACGGTGGGTGAGTGGCGCCTCTCGCCCGTGCTATATCACACCTGCATTCGGCATCTGCATGGGGCCGATTGTGTTCCCGGACTCTGTCATTTTGGTCGAACCATGGTCTATACTCTCCTCGTCTATCTGGTGAGTAATCTCTAGATCCATAGATGGATCTTGTACAACCTTCTTTGTGATCTAGCTCATCGCGCAGGTCGAACCTGTAATCGGGTTCGAGTGGCTCCTTACCCCATCTTCGGGGTATCACCAGTTCATAACCAGTGTCAATGGCCGCTCTGTCACGCCCGTGAGGAGGATGCTCCGTCTTGTCAAATGGGATATGATGCGGAGACGGAGTGTCAGTGAGCTCATTGTCGAATTGTGGCAGCAGCCTTCGCCGAGGGTAGCTTTTGGGCTGGTCTGTTAGACCAAAGTCGTATACTTCCACGGCTGAGAGGACTTTCGTCCATCGATCATTGAGGTCGGCCCGTTCGGCTTTAAGTTGCCGTTCTTTGGCCTTTAGCCTGCGAGCCGTTGTTATGAGTTGATGCCTGATTTCTTCCTGGTCCTCGAGGTTATCGGGAATGTATAGGTCATCGGCTTCTGGTGTGCCTTCCTCTTCGACAGGGGGAAGGTAGTCATCGTCTATGGGGTCGTTGGCATTGTCAGTATTGTTTTGGTCCTCAAGCCCATCCGGACCCTCCAATGGGTGCTCGTGGATATCAGGATTGCCATGATCGGTAGAGGTATTATCATCCCCATTGCTGATGATAGTTCTTCTTCCCTTTTTGCTTTTGGACCGCTTATGCGATTTCTGGCTCCTTGATGCGCATTGCCCGATTTCTCGCTGTCGCTGGGAGGCGTGTTGTTCTCATTGGTGGCAGGAGTATCCACCATGTAGACGTCGTATGTGGAAGTGGCGGTCCAACTCCTAGTATTGATGGGGGTGGGAGCACGGTCCTCTTCATCCATGTATTCTGTCTCCCTGGAGGTATAGTCCAGTAGGTCGGTTAAGTCTTTGATGGCGGCTATTAAGTGAGTGGTGGGTGGGTCGAAAAATCCATCCCTACCCGAACTGTAGCCGGGACGGACATAGATTGGGGCTGGATCGTCGATGATTTTCAATGATGAGAATTGCTCCAAGGCCTTATCGACTGCAGAGGGCTAGATTGGATCATCTATTCAGAACTCGTGGAGTCAGCCCCCACGAAGCCCACCCATGAGGATTGTTCGGCAGGAACACATGTCCGGTCATACGGCTTGATGGCCAGGCCGGGGTTAGATATCGGACTACCTCCATGGGTGACCCCATTGGCGTGTCCGATGGAGGAGCTCGAGGTTAAGGCCTCAGAGTCCTTAGGGGCTACAAGCGAAGCCCTGAGCCCTATTAGTGACAAGTTGCCTCAAGAGTCGACAGAAAACTCTAGGTTTCCAAATATAACTTCGTGATCGGGGGCGAGGCTCTAAACACGACCTAGATAGCCGGTGGAACCAGCATGCAACACAACGCTGCCGAAGGCGAAGATCTGCCCGGGGACGAAAACGTCCATGTTGCGGACCTCTTCGTTGATGAAGAGGCGAGGCGTCGATCCCATCTCGCTCATAGAGGAACTCTCAATGAAAGCACCAATGTCGGTGTCAAAACCGGCGGATCTCTGAGGGGGCCCCGAACTGTGAGACTTGAATCGACGGTAACATGAGACAAAGGGGACACGAGTTTACCCAGGTTCGGGCCCTCCAATGGAGGTAATACCCTACATCCTGCTTGGTTGTATTGATGGTGTAAGAGGTTACAGAGTTGATCTACCTCGAAATCATATGTCTAACCCTAGATGAGTTGTTCTGTCCCTATACCCTAAAGCCCTCTGGCTTATATAGATGTTGAGGAGGCCTAGGGTTTACACATGGTCGGTTACACGCCGAAGAGATAAACATGCCTATTCACTACATCAAACATGGAGCGCAAGCCTTGCCCCTCGAAGCTTCCATCTTGGGAACTTGGCCTTCAAATCATCTAGTGTTCGGCAAGTAGCCCATATAGTCCGACCCATAGACAATAGGCCGGCTCTCTGAGGACCCCTTAATCCAGGACTCCCTCACCGGGTGCTCGACGAGGGAGAGGCCTTCCGCGGCGCCCTGCTCTACAACGGGCTCATGAGACTTGGGTGCCTTAGGGGTCGCCGGGGCGGCCGAGGCCTCAGGAGTATCATTTTGAGGAGGAGAAAGCTTCATGGCATCCTATGAGTCACCTTGCTTCATGCCCGGGGGCCTGCTTGCGCCTGATGATGTAGCGCGCATGTCGGCACTCTCCTCCATGACCGCCACCAGTGCAGCGCTAGCGGAGTGCGGGTGGCAGCCAGGTATAGCAGTAGGGGCTCCCGACGGTGAGGTGCCACCATTACTGGCGGGCTCGTGAGGTACCGCTTGAGTTCTTCAAATGCCGCATCTGCCTCCGGAGTCCATTCGAAGGGGCCCTTCCTCTTCATGATCTTGAAGAACGACAGGGCCTACTCACCGAGCTTGGAGATGAAGTGCCCCAAGGAGGTCATGAAACCCACCAGCTAGTGCATTTCCTTGTGGGTTTGAGGCGGACTCATCTTGCTTATAGCCTTGATCTTCTCCAGGTTCACCTTGATCCCCTGGTGCAACACCAGGAAACCGAGCAGGTTGCCCAACGGGACTACGAAGACACACTTCTCGGGGTTGAGCCTTAGATTCACCTTCCTATGGCTGGCGAACGTCTCTTCCAGGTCCTCGATCAGGGTCTTGGCTTCTCGCGACTTGACCATGATGTCGTCGACATAGCCTTCCGCGTTCCTCCCGAGCTGCTGCCCCAAGGCAATGTGCATCAGCCATTGGAAGGTTGCTCCGACATTCCGTAGCCCGAAGGTCATGCATGTGTAGTAGAACACACCGCATGAAGTGAGGAATGCCATCTTCTCGATGTCCTCCACCGCCATCTTGATCTGATGGTAGCCTGAGAAAGCATCCAGGAAGCACAGAAGGTTGCATTTGGCGGTGGAGTCCATGATCTGGTTGATGCGCGGCAGCGGGAATGGGTCTTGGGGACAGGCTTTGTAGTGGCTTGTGAAGTCGACGCACATACGCTCCTTACCACACTTCTTCGGGACAACTATCGGGTTGGCCAGCCACTCCGGGTACTGCACCTCCAGATAGCTCCGGCTTCCTTCAGCTTGCCAACTTCCTGGGCGATGAACGCCTACTTCTCTTGAGCCTGCCTCCTTGCCTTTTGCTTCACTAGGTGTGCATTGGGGCACACCATGAGGTGGTGCTCGGTCACATCCCTCGGGACCCCCACCACGTTAGAAGCGTTCCACACAAATGCATCCTTCTTTGCAGGGAGGAAGGCCACCAACACCTACTCCTGCTCCCGAGGCAGGCCGGCACCGATGGTGGAGGTAAGACCAGGATTCTCGTTATCTATGGGCACCTGCTTCGTCTCTACCCAGATCCGAGAGAACATCTGTTTCTTCTTCACTGGTGCGACATCAATGGCGTCTCTAGTGTCCTCCGAGGCCTGCACAGCGTCCTCATCATTGGGGTGTGCCACTGTCGCTGCTTTGTAGGCGAGCTTGAGTGCGTAGGCCATGTCCTTGGCATCTCCAATGACGGTGAGGACACCACCGCTCCCAGGCATCTTGACAACGTTGTAGCCCGGGTGTGTTGCCGCCATGAATTCGGTGAGAGCGGGGTAGCCAAGTATCGCGTTGTAAGGGTGGTGGATGTGGGCGACGTCGAAGTCGGCCTTCTCGGTGTGGTAGTTGGAGTGGGTGCCAAAGGTGACGGGGAGGCGCACCCTCACCAAGGGAGCGACAGAGGCCCCGACCACTCTGGAGAAGGGCCTCGAAGGCGCGAATTGGCCATGGGGCACCTGTAGTGCGTTGAAGGTCTCCACGAAGAGGAAGTTAAGGCCGGATCCACCATCTATGAGGGTCCTGGTGATGGCCACACCATTTACGGTTGGTCTGCACATCATGGGAAGCGTGCCGGCGGCCACCATTGTCCTCGGGTGATCGTCGGGGCCAAAGCCGATGTCGGTCTCCGGCCACGTTCGAGGCTGCGGGGCCTCGGACTATGGCAGAATTGTGCCTGCCCAGTGGAGGAACTGCTTGACCTGGCGGTTGGAGGTGGCACATGTGATCCGCCAAGGATGCACGCGACCATAGGGTCTGCCCTGCGAGCCATGGCGCCACCGCGCACTAAGGGTCGCCCGGCTTCGGGGGTTGCGTCCGTCAAGGGGTTGGCGAATCGGGGCCTGACTATCGTCGCGGATGGGGAAGCTTCGACATGCCCCCTACATGGCGCGCCAAATGTTGGATCTAGGGCTCCACAAAACCCAAGGAAGTTCGAAAACAGGGGCGTGTGCGAAGATCTCCAGTAGCCTCACCCCTCCTGGCTCACAACCCAGTAGCATAGTCGATGAACTCGCACGATGGCGAGGGAGAAGATTGCACACTAGGATTTACCTAGGTTCGGGCCACTGCGAGGTGTAAAACCCTACTCCTGCTTTGGTGGATTGCCTCATGAGGAGGTTTGTGGATGAACTAGTATAGTGGTGAGTTGCCTCACGAGGGCATTCTGGTGGTCTTGCTTCCTCTTCTCTTTTTGTGCCCCTCTATGGGGCTGCCTAGCCTCTATTTATAGCGGCCCTGGTCCTCTTCTCTTATCGCTGTGGCAGGAAGGGATCGCACAACAACCAAATTTTAAGGGGGACAAGGGGTACACCCTTATCCTAACGAAAGGTGTTCTTTGCATGCAAAATAGATGTTGGTGATGCGCTGGTGGACTCGGCAATGACGTCTATCCCACGGAGCTCGTGGTCTTGGTCTTGTTGCACCGGAATGGAAACCTTTGGGGGCGCTTTGGGAACCTGCATACGTCCTTGCCCCCTTTGCATCAAAGAGGAAACTGTCCCGTCTGGCGTGCTGGTGCTCGCCTGGACCATCTTGTGTCATCCTTGGCCTCTCGAGGCCAAGTGTTGCATAGAGGTCTCCGCTGCTCAGGAGGTTGCCTGAGGAGGCCTATTCCCCGCGGGTCTTGGTGCTGCTTCCCTCGCGAGCTCAGGGCTCTCGCGAGGGCCTTGTCTTGAGTGGGGCCACGCTGGCCCATGCTTGGCTGTTGAAGTGGGCCATGCCCTCGGCCGCAGGCAGGCAAGTCTGGGTACCCACGTTCCCACAACACAAACAGTACGCAATCAAAAAGGATGGCAAGGGTTTCCTTAAGGACGGAAACGACATCGAGCTTGGGATATGCGATTAGACTTAGCTTTTCAAGCAGTATCCCTTTTGGGAGTACAACAGGCCACCATCCTTGTTTCTTCGCCCTCCTTCCTTGTTTTCCTGATGGTCAAACACGTTGGGCAAGAGGTCTTTGTTCTCCGAAGAGAGAACGCGGCAACAAGGATTATAGGCTCATCAAGTACTCTAGCAAATTTCTAAAACTTAAAAGCGATAACATTGCAATAAAAAAATGCATAGTAAACATGTAATGCAATGGTACGATGCAATGCCTAGCTTTATTATTGCTTGCATAGGGTCTATGCCTGGCTTTGTACAAAGGGTTACATGCAACTGTGGCAAGGCTTGTACAAAAGGTGGTTGCCGGGGACTGAGCCCGGCAGCCGCACCTTACGGGTAGAACTTACGAAGATGCTCAATATCCCTTGAGTTAAGCACTTTGGTGCCATCTTTGATCTCCAGACGAACTGTACTAGGTCTGGTGACTCGTGCTACCCGGTAAGGGCCTTCCTACTTTGGTGTCAACTTGTTAGTACCCTTGGCAGACTGAAGACGCCTAAGGACAAGGTTGCCTTCCTCAAGGCTCCGGGCGTGGACCATGCAGCTATGATAGTGGCACAAGGCTAGCTCGTAGCGTGCAGCATGCACAGCGGCCTGGAGATGATCTTCCTCGAGGAACATGGCATCATCATGACATAACTGCTCTTGCTCTACTTCATCGTAGGCAAGTACTCGAGGTTACCCGTATATGAGTTCTGTGGGGAGAACTGCTTCTGCCCCCATACACTAGGGAGAAGGGCGTTTGGCCGGTAGCTCGATTTGGTGTCGTTCTAAGGGACCAAAGAACCACCACCAACTCATCTATCCAGTGCTTGCTGCTTCTTCACAGTCTATCAAAAGTTCCTGTCTTGAGTCCTTGTAGCACTTTAGCATTCATCCTCTCTACTTGCCCGTTGCTTCTTGGATGGGCAACAGAGGTGAAAGAGACCTTGCATCCAAGGCTTTGGATGTATTGCATGAAAGTGCGACTCGTGAACTGGGTGGCGTTATCGGTGATCACTCTGATGGGCACTCGGCACACCAGCCCTTTCATGAACTTGATAGCTGGCTGCGCGGTCACCTTTCTCACTTGTTCCACCTCAGGACACTTTTTATACTTGTCGATTGCTACAAAACAAGAACTCAAAGCCCCCGATAGCGTGGGGAAAGGGGCCCAAAATATCAAGCCCCCAGACCGAGAATGGCCAGGATAAAGGGATCGTCTGGAGAGCTTGCGTTGGTTGATGGATATTCTTGGAATGGATCTGGCAGGCTTCACACTTGGTGACTAGCTCAGTTGCATCTTGGAGCACACTGGCCCAATAGAAACCCTGCCGGAAGGCTTTTCCAGCAAGGGCCCATGATCCAATGTGAGACCCACATACGCCTCCATGAATCTCTGCCAACAGCTTCAGTCCATCTTCCCGGCAAATGCACCTCAATTTCACACGGTTTGGTCTTTTCTGTACAAGGTGTCAATGACAAACCGGTACATACTTGACCGACGGGCTACTTTTTCGGCTTCTTCTTGCTCTTCAGGAAGTTCTCTTGTTTGAAGGAAGTGGACTATATGTTGTGCCCAGGTTGGATCATGTGGCTCGACAACAAGGAATAAAGGCATCTCCTCGTCCATGGGAGCACTTACCTCGACCGCAAAAACCTGGGGTTCCACAGGAGGGAGCTGCTCACCAACCGAAACGGGACTTCCCCCGACAACCTCTCTACCAGCACCTTTAGGAAGCTTTGCTGGGAAATGCTTGCGGGAATTCAACTTTGTCCTTTTCCTAGTCATCACTGATGGGGATCCTGATGGCTGAGTGAGGCGAAGGACAAAAGTTCCTGGTTCCACAGGAAGCTTCTACACTGCGCACTTCCATAGATGATCAGCGATGTTGTTTCCGACGCGTGGCACATGCTCTGCTTGCAATCCATCAAAGTGCTCCTCCAACTTCCTCACCTCTTCCACGTATGCTTCCATCAACGGATTTTGATAATCTTTGTTGACTTGTTTCACCACGAGTTGAGAATCTCCTCGGATGATCAGTTTCTTGATTCCCAACTCCAACATGATTCTGAGTCCAGCATGGAGCCCCTCATACTCAGCAGTGTTGTTGGTGGCTTCCTCTCGGGGAAAGTACATTTGAACCACATATTTGAGGTGCTCTTTGGTGGGGGCGACGAGGAGTACGCCTGCTCTGGCGCTCTGGAGCGAGAAAGCACTGTCAAAATACATGATCCAATCCTTGGGCACTTCTTTGCCAGGGAGAATTTTCTCTGGAACCTCTTCTTCTAGCGTGGGGGTCCATTCTGCAATGAACTCCAGTAGTGCCTTACTCCGAATTGTGGAAGTGCTCTCATACTTCAATCCAAAACTTGACAGGTCTAGTGCCCAGTCAACTATCCTCCTAGTGGCTTTGGGGTTCCTCAATATGCGCTGCAGCGGAAAGCGGGTGACAACTATGATCTCGTGGACTTGGAAGTAGTGGCGCAACTTCCTCAAGGACATTATAAGGCCGAACATCATCTTTTGTACTCTAGAGTACCTTGACCTATCCCCTAGTAACAAGGAGCTGACAAAGTAAACTGGTCACTGCACCACTTTCTTCTTTGCCACTTCCTTGAAATTGTTTTCGCTTGCGCGTTCAGGTTCCCCTTGGTTTGTATCAGGTCTTGTCGCAGATGCTTCGGTTTTGTCCCCGGTAGCATCAGTCGCAGCGGCTGCATCTTCATCCACTTCTTGCTGTGCCACCAATGCTACACTAACCACTTAATTTGTTGCTGCCAAGTACACCATCAATGGTTCTTGCGGTTTAGGTGCGACCAAGGTGGGAGAAGAGGAAAGGTAAGCTTTCAGATCTTGCAGTGCTGCTTCTTCTTCCGAGGTTCACTTCATCGGGCCCGCCTTCTTCAGGATTTAGAAAAATGACAAGGCGCGTTCAGCGGATTTGGAGATGAACCTACTCAATGTAGAAATGCATCCAGTCAAGCGTCTTACGTCCTTGACGGACTTGGGCACTTGTATCTACTCAATTGCTTTGATCTTGTCGGGATTGCCTTTTATTCCTCGTTGAGATACAAAGAACCCAAGAAGCTTGCCGAATGGGATACCAAACACACACTTCTCCGGGTTGAGCTTCAAATTGATCTTGCACATTTTCATAAAGGTTTCTTCCAAGTCATGTATGGGAGTTGCTTCATGTTTGGTCTTGACTACTATGTCATCCATGTAAGCTTCAACGTTTCTGTGCAACCAAGGTCCAAATCCAATCTGCACAGCTCTTGCAAAGGTAGAACCAACACTCTTTAAATCGAAAGGCATACGTACAAAGTAGTACGTGCCACATTGAGTTATTAACGCGGTCTTTTCCTCATCTTCCTTGGCCATGAATATATGGTGGTATCCAGAGTATGAATCCATGAAGGAAAGCAAGTCGCACCCGGAAGTGGAATCAGCAATCTGATCGATGCTCGCAAAGGAAAAAGGGTCCTTTGGGCATGCCTTGTTCAAGTCAGTGAAATCTATGCAAAGCCTTCATTTACCATGCGCCTTGCGCACCACTACCGGGTTGGCTAACCAAGTTGGATGCAATACTCCTCTAACCAAACCAGCTTCTTCGAGCTTCTTAATTTCCTCGGTGATGAACTGCTTCCACTCCAAGGCTTGCTTCCTGACTTTTTGTTTGACGGACTTGGCATGAGGGAAGACAGCAAGGTGGTGTTCAATTACCTCACTGGGAACACCGAGGATGTCAGATGGTTGCCAAGCAAACACATCAACATTCGCCCGTAGAATGGCAACGAGCGCGCTTTCCTATTTGTCAATAAGAGTGGCAATTATGGTAAACGTACCACCAGTGTCATCCATCCCTGTGTCGGTGCAATGGGATAGGGGTATCCATTGCCCCCGAATTAGACATAGGCGACAATGGAAAAAAACCTCCACACACAAAAACAACCCAGCATTGATCAAGACGGACTACAACGAGCTTTATGCGGCAGCCCAACCTGGACCGCTGCGCGCCAAGTACTCCACCAATGCTTGTCGGGGACCAAGACGCACACACCCTCTTGAAGCCCCGTCAAGTCATCCCCCAGCAAGCACGAGCCAATTTGTCACCGCTCCACCTCATCACAAGGCCATTCACTTGTCGATGCGGTGTCGAGCCGCCAGGTGGCTAACAAGCTCTCGCTAAGCACGTGTCTACACGCTGGAAGGAAGATTACCCCTATTTGACACCCATCCCTAAGCGTGTCCTACCATATGAATCTTGATTTCTAGCCTCCCCAAGTTGCTTTCCACCCAATCAGTCTCTTCCACCAAGCCAAATATGTGAGAGAGTGATTGTGTGTTGAGGATTCTATCATCTTGAAGCACAAGAGCAAGGAGGTCATCGACATTATCGATCCTATTACCTTTTGGAGGGCGGTGCCTCCTAGATGGGTTAGGTGTCGCTTGGGAGCCTCCTACTTCGTGTTGTGGAGTGAACCAAGAATTTTGTAAGGGCAAGGAGATCGCCTACTTCGTGAAGATCTACCCCGAGTTAGGCTAGTCCTCCATGGACGTAGGCCATCATGGTATAGTCAAGGTTGCTTCTTCGTGGAACCCTCGTGGGTAGAGCCCTCCATGGACTCTTGCGACAGTTACCCTCCATGGGTTGAAGACTCCATAAACGTGGACATACGATGGCACCACCTATCGAAACCATGGGAAAAAATTCGTGTCCTTTATACGTTTGATCTCCCTATCTATACTCCTTACTTCATGTGCAATGTCTTTACTTTCCGCTGCTATACTTGATGACTTGCATGTATAGGGTGTTCTAGACTCATTATATATGCTCAAACTGCCTACCCTTGAACTTATGCTTGAGGTAGTTTTAAATTCATGTTAGTAGTCTATTCACCCCCCCTCTAGACATACACTTCTAGTGATCCCGCAATTGGTATCAGAGCATTGGTTTTCATTGCTTCGGTTCCAACACCGTGGAGGAAGATGGATGTGTCTAGTGTGGAGAGTTTGTATTGTAGATTGCCCATTCTTGATGGAGAGTACTCTAGTCGATGAAAGAATGCCATGATTTACCTATTTGACAAATTTCATTTGAGAAAACATATTGAAAATCCATATGTGCTCCCCATTGATGAATTGCATCCCACACACGAAGAGGAAATTAACATGCTTGGTAACCTTAAAATTGTCAATCTTATTGTTAGAGGCTTACCAAGATTCGTGCTTTCTCAATTGAAGAACTTTGCATGTGCTTATACTTTATGGACTGATTTGGAGAAACGATATCCAAATCTTTCATTAGGTAATCTTGATGAAATTCTTCATAAAACGGTTGCTTTTCACAAAATGAAGCCTAGTGATCCAAACTTTGATAAATGCCTATTTGATCTTCGTGATCTCATACGTGCTAAAGGAGATGTCACAACTATCAACAATATTATTATCGAATCCATTCACATTCATAAACTTGAACATTATCATGGTTACGATTCTAACGAGTCTCTTGGTTTTTATGATGAGGAGATTCCACCAAATGATGACAATGAAGAACATGGCTACTATGATGAAGATGAGTTGTTCGACATCGAGCATGAAAAGATCATGAAGAATCTAAGTCTTATGGCAAACTTCAAGGATTACATGTCGAGTGGAAAAGAGTGGATTCTCGATAGTGGATGCATGGATCACATGACTTGTGATAAAGACATGTTCCAAGAGATCACGCCTAATCAAGGTCCTCAAAGGTACGTGACCTTTGGAGACAACTCTAAGGGTAAGGTACTTGGCCTTTGTAAGGTGGCCATATCTCATGATAGCTCCATTCAAAATGTGATGCTTGTTGAATCCCTTGGCTACAATCTTCTTTCTGTATCTAGACTACCAGACTTCGGTTTCAATGTGCTATTTACCAAAGTAGATTGCCAAGTGTTTTGATTTGATAATCATAAAATTGTCTTTACCGGTATTCATAGAGGTGATCTATACATTGTTGATTTCACTAAAAAGACCCAACCTCATACTTGTCTCATTGCAAAATCTTCTAAAGGTTGGCTATGGCATAGAAGGCTTGGACATGTAGGCATGCGCAATCTAGATAAACTTATTAAGGGCGATCACATTCTTGGTGTTAAATATGTTATCTTTGACAAAGATAGATTTTGTAGCGCTTGTCAAGCAGGAAAGCAAGTAGGTTGAAGTCATCCGGCCAAGAACATCATGACCACTAAGAGACCACTCGAGTTACTACATATGGATCTCTTTGGTCCCAATGCTTACAAGAGCCTCGGTGGAAACTCTTATGGTCTAGTTATAGTTGATGATTTTTCCAGATTTACGTGGGTATCCTTTCTTGATGATAAGTCGCAGATACAAAAGATCTTCAAGAACTTCGCACGCAAAGCGCAAAATTAGTTTGAAGAGAAGATCAAGAAGGTTCAAAGCGATAATGGATCGGAGTTCAAGAACACCCATGTGGATACCTTTCTTGACGAAGAGGGTATCTCACATGAGTTCTTGGCTACATACACTCCTCAACAAAATGGAGTTGTTGAGAGAAAGAACCGAACCCTCATTGAGATGGCAAGAATGATGCTTGACGAATACAAGACACCATGACACTTTTGGGCAGAAGCCGTGGAAACGGCATGTCATACCACAAACCGACTATACTTGCACAAGCTTCTCGGTAAAATGGCATACGAGCTTCTCACCGGTAACAAACCCCAAGTTGGATACTTTCGGGTATTCGGCTCCAAGTGTTACATTCTTGATAAGCATCGCCATGCTAAATTTGCTCCTAAATCTCATGAAGGTTTCCTACTCGGTTATGGATGGAACTCTCACACCTACCGTGTCTAGAACAAATTCACTCGGAAAGTTGAAGAGGCGGTAGATGTGAAATTTGATGAGTCTAATGGTTCACAAGTCGAACAATTGCCAAATGATGTAGGTGATAAAGATCCTTCGGAAGCTATCCAAGACTTACCCATCGGCAAGATTCGTCCTATGGAGGTGAAGGAAAGTACTTCATTGACCCAAGTGGAAGCTCCTACTTCGGATCAAGGCTACTGACAATACGACATGGAAGCATCCACAAGTGGTACACGACAAGGTGAAGAGGAGGAGGAAGTACATCATGAAGATCCACCACAACCTCCTTGACCACCACCTCAAGGAGATGACCACGTCAACAACAACGAAGATGAAGATGTTGAAGAAGAAGAAGCTCCACCAACTAACAAGCCAAAGCTACCCCGAGTTCGAGCTCAAGTGACCAAGAACCATCCCCTAAACCAAATCTTTGGTGACATACAAAAAAGGAGAATCACTGGCTCTAAAACTCGCCTGGCTAACTTTTGTGAGCATTATTCTTTCATCTCTAGCATTGAACCCCTGAAGGTTGAAGAAGCTCTTGAAGATGCGGATTGGGTGAACGCTATGCATGAAGAGCTTCACAACTTTGAGAGGAACAAAGTTTAGACACTCATGGAGAATCCCAAGGATGAGCAAAACATTATCGACACGAAATGGGTATTTCAGAACAAGCCAGATGAAGACGGTCAAGTCGTTCGCAACAAGTCTCGCCTCATAGCCTAGGGATATACGCAACTCGAAGGTATGGACTACGGTGAGACCTATGCCCCCGTTGCTGGATTAGAAGCTATTCGAATTCTTCTTGCTTATGCTAATATGCATGATATCATGCTTTATCAAATGGATATAAAAAGTGCATTCTTAAATGGTGAGATTGAAGAAGGGGTATTTGTTAAGAAACCACCTGGTTTTGTAAATCCTAAGAAACCTAACCACGTTTACAAACTTCGCAAAGCTTTATATGGTCTTAAGCAAGCTCCTCGTGCTTGGTATAAATGCCTAACGAAGTTTCTTATAGAAAAAGGATTTGAAAATGGTGAATTTGATGCAACCTTATTCACAAAGAGAGTTAACAGTGAATTATTTGTGTGCCAAATTTATGTGAATGATATTATATTTGGATCTACTAACCCACAATTTAGTGATAAGTTTGGAAGGTTGATGTTAGAGAAGTATGAGATGTCTATGATGTGTGAGCTGAAATTCTTTCTTGGTCTACAAATAAAGCAAATGATAGAAGGTACATTCATCTCTCAAACTAAGTACACCAAGGACGTAATCAAGAAGTTCAACATGCAAGAGTGCAAAGGTATGAAAACTCCCATGCCCACTAGCGGACGCGATGATCTCACTAAGGAGGGTGAACTAGTTGATCAAAAAGTTTATCGATCAATGATTGGTTCATTGCTTTATCTATGTGCCTCCCGTCCTGATATTATGCTTAGTGTTTGCATGTGTGCTAGATATCAAGCTGCACCTAAAGAATGTCATCTTAAGGCTGTTAAACACATTGTGAGATACTTGATACATACACCAAGCATTGGCATTTGGTATCCCAAGGGATCTTCTTTTAATCTTGTTGGCTACTCCAACTCGAACTATGCCGGTGACAAGGTTGATAGAAAATCCACCTCGGGTACATGTCAATTTCTTGGTAGATCTCTTGTGTCTTGGTCCTCCAAGAAACAAAACTCGGTATCTCTATCTACTGCCGAAGCTGAATATATTGCTGCTGGATCATGTTGTGCGCAATTATTATGGATGACACAAATGCTTAAATATTATGGAATCAATGTTAAAAATGTGTCATTACTTTGTGACAATGAAAGTGCTATTAAGATTGGTCATAACCATGGGCAACATTCTTGAACCAAGCATATTCAAGTTCGACATCATTTCATTTGTGATCTTATTGCCAAAGGAGATATTAATCTTAAGCATGTTCATACTAACAAGCAATTGGCCGACATCTTTACTAAGCCACTTGATGAAAAAGTGTTTGGTCATTTGAGGAGTGAGTTTAACATCATTGATGCTTCAAACTTGAGCTAAGCTCACTCGGATGCATGCAATGGGATGAGCTTCATTGTTAATTCCATGCCTCTATCATGAATATCATATCTTGGAATTCTATGCTCCCTTGTCTTGTATCTCACCCTTTTGTAGGTACTTGGAAGAACAACACTCCACAAGATTGCCAACAACCCATATCTTAAGCAATCTTGTCATGACCAAGTATCCACAACCTCGCTTTGATGATGAGAGGAAGAAGACAACAAACCATATCCTTGACATATCTCTCTCAATTTCTCAATCTCAATTAGTATTTGGTCATTTGGATATATTATGTTCTTCCTTGTGTGACTAACCCATGTAGGTGACAAGTGAACGAAAACAACATGGATTTCTCCCAACTCAAGATGATCTTCATCAACTTCAAGCATCCTCATCAAGTTCATCTACAAGCTACATCAACAACATCACTCAAAGGGATGTACTCATATCCTTGATATAGCTTTACTCCAAGTCATGAGATAAAGCAACTCAAGTGATATGAACACATTAAAATGCTTAATCGAGAAATGGTAACCCCATTTAAACTTAACAGTGAGTATGACCTATGATCAAGTATTCTTGCTTCGCTCCTAAGTCAATATACTCTAATATAGGTGACCTAGTCACCGCCCATCATCTAGTTACGAATCTTGTTTGGTCCATTCTCTATTGCAAAAATTCTTGGAACCATTCAAATATTTTCTAGTTTATACCGTTTTGTAATTTATCTACATATTATCTACTATTGGTATCCCTTAATTTGCAAATCATTTGTTTTTCTTCCCTCGTTGATTTTCATTTACAACTTTGCATTTGGTTCAAATTTTCACATTTGCCAAGTTTCTGTTTTATGCCTCGGAGCCTCCGATTCCAAGGACTCGGTTCTATCGATTCCGAAGATGAGCTGCATAATTTCATATCGGTATCACCGACAAATTTGCCTTCGAGCCACCGACTTTCTATTTCATTTCAGTATGTGTTTGTATTTGTAAATCTTTGTGTTCCTTCTATGATTTCTCAGTCCTTCGATGATCCCTTATTATAAAAAAATTGAAAGGGGGAGAAATACATTCAAGGATCCCTATGCTCAAAGGAGGAGAAGTTCTGCAGATTCTCAGTTTATCCTATGGGAGAGAAATAATTTTTGGTTATTCCCTCATTTTTCTCATGATATTCATATTCTATGAATCCTACATTCTATGACCCTTGTTGTCAAGGATCCCTTCTTAATCAATGATCCCTGTATCTGACCCTGTATCTGACCTTTTTGGAAATTAATGCCAAAGGGGGAGAAATATACAAAGCTTCAAAGCTAAAGTGGGAGATACATGCTTATGCAAAGGGGGAGATATAATTTAGGGGGACGGAGAATATCAAAGTTTACACTTATATATACAAGGGGGGAATACCAAAGTAGGGGGAGAAAATTTGCTTGAAATAAACACATATTTTTCCATGAATACTCGTCTGTTTATTGCATTTGATTTTCTCATGTTAGGATTTTCTCACCCTATCCAATCCCAATATCTACATTCTAAGATTCAGAGGGAGAGGATGACCTACATTTTCATATCTAAAGGGGAGAAACTTCTAAATGATCTTGGAGACATATCAATCCTAAGGAATACTACCGTCCATATGTTCTCCATATCTTGGTACTTTTGAGTTCTATTGCTTTTGACTGGTAGAATACTCTTGTGTTTCCTAACATTGTTTTCTCAAGTGTATCTCTACTATTAGAATGCTAAAGAACTCAAGGTAAGTATATGCATCATATCTTTGATCAAGATGATCTCTTGCTTCTTGCACATATTGTTTGCAAGAGTGAAGTCTTGAACAAGGATACACCTCATTCATATAAATTTGATGCATATAGCCAAGATACACATGACTTATCATATCCCTTCTACTACATGTGTGTCCATGCATTCCAAAGCAACTATCCTTTAGAGGGATTGCACACATTTAAGGGGAGCAAGTCTAAGTCATGTGTCTCTCAAAGTCTTCATTATATACATGCATATATTTATTTGAAGCTTTGATTGTATGTTGTCATCAATTGCCAAAAAGGGGGAGATTGAAAGCACAATGTGCACCCTTGGTGCTTTGATAATTCATGACAACATACATTATCTCTTGGACAAATACTTTCATCTAGTGTATTTCAGATAAAGTCCACAAAGAGAGATGGTTGGCTACGGTGTGTGGATAGTATCCCCTTGAAGAAGAAGGAGAAGGAATAGCATTGGCCAAGCTTCAAGCAAAGAGGACTCTACATTTTACCTTTTGTGAGAAATAACTTTGAGTCCATAGGAAAGCCAATACTATTAAAAGGGGGTAAGGTTTTGTTGGTGAACAAAATACTCATACGTGCACAAGTGATATTCACCACATACACCCACAAGCTCTTCCACAAAAGTCTGTCCAAAGCCAAATATTCAAAATTGGTGCAACCAACACTTTCCACTCGGTGCCACCGATTCTCAGCCTCAGACAGACTCAGCCAAACCCTAGCATTTCGGTGCAACCGATTCCATTTCGATGCCACCGAATTTGGGTTGACAACTTCCTGTTACGCAAGTTTACAAAATCGGTCAGACCGAGTTTTGTGAATCGGCATCACCGAGGTTGGCAATCTGGCCGTTGCTCACCTTATCGGTGCAACCGAGTTGTATGTATTGGTCTCACCGAGATTCAAAAGTTGTTACCTTTAAGGCAACTTGGTGCCATCGAGATTTACACATCGGTGTCATCGAGTCTGACTTATTAGGTGTAACGGTTGGATTTTTGGAGATGCCTATATATACCCCTCCACCATCACTCACTCACAAGAGAAGCACTCAGAATAGTTCCCCACTCATACCTACTGATTTTCTGAGAGAGAGCCACCTCCTCATGTGTTGAGATCATGCCATTCCATTCCTACCACATGAATCTTGATCTCTAGCCTCCCCAAGTTTCTTTCCACCCAATCAATCTCTTCCACCAAGCCAAATCTGTGAGAGAGTGATTGTGTGTTCAGGAGTTTATCATCATGAAGCACAAGAGCACGGAGTTCATCGACATTATCGAGCCTATTACCTTTTGAAGGGTGGTGCCTCTTAGATTGGTTAGGTGTCGCTTGGGAGCCTCCTACTTCATGTTGTGGAGTGAACCAAGAAGTTTGTAAGCGCAAGGAGATCGCCTACTTCGTGAAGATCTACCTCGAGTTAGGCTAGTCCTCTGTGGACGTAGGCCATCATGGTATAGTCAAGGTTGCTTCTTCGTGGAACCCTCCGTGGGTAGAGCCCTCCGTGGACTCTCGCGACCGTTACCCTCCGTGGGTTGAAGAATCCATAAACGTGGAGGTATGATAGCACCACCAATCGGAACCATGGGAAAAATCTTCGTGTCCTTCATGCATTTGATCTCCCTATCTCTACTCCTTACTTCATGTGCAATGTCTTTACTTTCCACTGCTATACTTGATGACTTGCATGTGTAGGGTGTTCTAGACTCATTATATATGCTAAAATTGCTAACCCTTGAACTTATGCTTGAGGTAGTTTTAAATTCCTGTTAGTAGTCTATTAAGCCCCCTGCTAGACATACACTTCTAGTGATCCTGCACACATTTATCCTAAGGTACGACAAGTTGTCAAGAAGCAGAAAGAGGCCCTTAGGGAAAACTTTGAGGAACCTCTAACGAGTATGCCAATGTCAATGATGACAAAATATGTACCATTTGGAGATACCTCAATAGAGAACTACCCCAAATCATGTTATTCATGTGGAGAAGAAGGACGTATCTCACAAGATTGTCCAAAGGAATATCTAGAAGAAATCCCTACAGTGGAGTTTGTGTATGACCCTCAAGAAATACAAACTATGATCTATATGCAAGGGTCTAGGAAGAAAAAGAGAAACTATATAAGGAAGAGACAAGCCCTTGAATAGAAGGACCTGAGTCATATCAGTGTTTCAAGTGTAAGGATCTGGGTCACTACACCAATATGTGCCCAGGAAAGGAACAAAACCCAAGGAGCAAACACCAACATCAAGAAGCCTGGAGACTTGTCGGGAGTCATCTTTATTCGTTGCAATGAAGCCTTACATTATGCTAATAAATGTCCAGAGGAGGAAAAAGCTAGAATGAAGTAGTTAAGTTTTGATAATGGCAATAAGTGTAACATGAAGCACTCTTGTTTTCATGAGATTATGGAGCTAAATTTTGTAACGGAAGTCTCTAAGATTGTAATAACTTCATGAATCATTAGAATTTATTGTGTCACGATTTCCTATGTTGATTTGTATGAGTTGTTACTCTATGAACAAAGATTTGCGACCATTTTCGAGGATATGAGAAAATATGTTCTATGCAGGCATATGTACATTTCATTTTAAGTGTGGTTGTAACTGGTAAAACCATATGATCCAAGGAATAATAAAGTACCATATTGCCAAGGAGTGTGTACCATATCAAACTATGTGGATGACATCATTTGTAACAAAGTACTTTTGAAATTGGAATTTTGATAATAGAATAAGGATAAAATGAAGGAATGATTATGATGAACCAATACCTAAGGGTAAACAGGCCAACTGAAAGGAAAATGAATTCCATAGAGTGGAATCTAGACAAGAATAAGTCCATGATTTATTACCTAAAGGGTATGATGGAATGAATTGAAGGTAATGTTGGAATATGAAATGCTAGTAACCCCAAGGGTGAGTTAAAGATGTACAAATATTCAAGTGAGCCCACAACTAACAGACCTCGGGATTGATAAGGATCAAGTACTACCTTATGAAGGGAGGAACTTATAAGAAGCTATGAGTAATTATCAAATGTTTTCCTAGGAGGATACGAAAACCTGAGAGTTGTGAATAAACAATAAATGTTTTGTTCAACTTGCAGAATCAATGGATTTATCCGAACTTCGTTCATTGACAAGAGAAATTTCTGCAACGCTTGTGAGGAAGCCCAAGTCCTAGACTACGAGATTCACTAAACCTTATACAAGGTAATGATTTGTGTGCGACATGGCTTGGCCACCATGACGACTTACTCTTATCATTCTCTCGATATTCAGAGTGGTAAATCTGAGTGACTTACCCATAGTAAAGAGACAACGTTCTTTGAAGCTTTTGTTTAAGCCTTAGAATTGTATGATAAAATCCCCTTGTACATGGCAGTTGTTGTAACACGTAGGAAATTTTACGATAAGGAATGAGGCCAAGACCCATTTCACTATAGTATAACCACTAATGGTAGACCACCATGAGACCATCAATAAGTTCTTCAGAATGATCACGAGACTTGTGAGTTAAGAAGACCCAGTAAAGAACTTTGTTTTGACCAAGGAAACACTGGAATTTGAAGGTAATGTTATGAAGAACATCAACAAAGGAGTTACTGTGGAGAATGTGAGAAGACAAATACTGCCAAGGACCCCACAGGATTGTCATGATATTAAGGGATGAGTAACTCTCATTTTAAGTGTGGTAGCCCCACACTTTCAGGTCAATGGATTTGGTAGAAGACCCCAAACCCTAACCTTTTCCTTCTAGCCTCTTCGAATCTCGAGGACGAGATTCATTTTAAGTGTGGTAGGTTTGTAACATCCCAAACTTTGGAATGTTATATTAATATTTGAATGATTGATTGTTTGAAATTGAGTGAAATTTGCAACTTTTAAAACTTTGAATGAGACCGAATAAAATGAATTTCCCATTTTTGTTTTTCTTTTCAATTCAACTTCATCCAATGAAAAACAATGAGAGAAGATGACATGACTTCTTCAAGTGTAGGAATTGAAATTTCGGATTCTGAAAACTATTGAATTTTTTCTATTTTGGTATTTAATTCATTTGATTCTATTTTTGAATGAATTAAAATCCACATGCCCAAATTCAAAAATATTGAGAGGAAGAACATGACCCTCCATGCCAGGGGTATTATTGTGAAATATTTGAACCATAAAACCCAGGGGGTTATTTGGAAATTATTTGCAAAAGAAATAAAATCAATTTACACTTTTTTGAAAAATATTTTTTTAAACTATTTATCTTGGCTGTTAAAAAATGTTCATCTATTTTCATTTCTTTATATTTTAAGTATATAAAACTTCCATGTTTGAGTTTTATTTGATTTTCCAAATGAGGATTTTCTTTCCTGTTTTGATAAAAAGGAAAAATGCTTTTAAAAGGAAAACCCATGAGGCCCACCTCCCACTCTCTCTCCCCAGCCCAGCAGCGGCCTCTCCCCGAAACGGCAAGGAATCGACACCGCTCCCTTGCCTTGCACGCGCACTCGCTTACACGGGAGACCAACACGACCGAATCTCGCCCACGTCGGTCGTCGTCCTCGCGGATCCCCTCCTTCCAAAAACTCGCCGACGCCGTCGATCTCTTTCCGACCCGTCGCCGATCCCCGATCTCCCCTTCCTAATTCCCCTCCCCCCTCGAGCACAGCTATAAGTAGCTAGCCCCCTCCACGCATTAATTTTCCCCTCACACCTCGAACCCCATCACCAGTAGCCGCCCGCGCACTCGCCGGAGTTCTGAGCGCCACCACCACTCCATTGCCTCGCCCCGCACACCTCCGATGTCGCCAACTGTCACCGTGACCATCATCCGCTTCGCCTCGCTCACCTGCACCTCCCTATGCACCCGCCCGAGCTACAAAACCACCGGAGTGACCTCCCCGTTGACCACCCAAACACACTTGCCGCCTCCAAGCTCGCCGTCGTCGCCACGGTCGTCCCCGAGCCGCGCCAAGACCACCAACGTCGTCGTCGCGCTCGTATGCATCGTCTGGTGTCGATGCCATCGCCGGAGAACCACCGAAGACGTCTCCCCGTCGACCTTGCCGCCTCTACCCTGCCGGAGCCTCTTCGGAGTTCATCTCCACACTCTGTCAGTCGCCATAGACCCCACCACCATTCGATCCAGGATCAACGACTAGGATTAGAACGTTTAAATGACTGAATCGTTTTCTTCTATTTAGTGATCATTCGCCCGTTTAGCCCACGTGCGCACGCTCACAACCAACCACGAAGCGCCACGTGCCCCCTGATCGTTGAGTTTACTTTTTCTTTTTCTTTGTTTTTTGTTTTAGACAGAGTAGATTCATATTTTCCACAGTCCATAAGTTTTAGGTTTTTAAGTTTTTTTGATTGTTTGTTTTTTGCATGCTGTCACAAATATTACGTAGTTTCTGTCCATGCCTTTAGTTTTCAAATTTTGAACTTTTAAATTTGAATTCATTAAAATTTGCTCAAATCACTGGAATTTGAATAACTTGAATTTAAAAACATATTTTTGATTGATTCTTTTTCCTACTAGTTTGTAGTAGTTAATTTCACCACATGTTCAACTCGGGAATTTTTAGGAGAATTTAAAATAGGGTTTCAAGCAAAACCGATTATGTTTTAGTTCTTTTTAGGTTTATTTCTATTTCTTTTGTTTCAATTGTTTTTAATTTGTTTTATTTTATATTGGTTGAAAAAATTATATTGTTTTATGTTAGTTAACATTAGTATTTCAACAAGGATTATTTTTATTTTATTTTTATTTTATCTTGCATGAAAAGCAATTCTAGTTAAATCATAACTTGCAAATTGATTTGAATGCTAGTTTAATTTTCCTTTTGAAATATTTTGTATAAGTTATTTTGTAGTTTCATTATTATGTTAACCATAGTTTAGACCAAAACCAATTTGTATTATAATTAAAATTGTTTGTGGTTTAACTCTAGGTTAATTTTGTGTAGGTCATATAATCAAAGCTTGTGAATTAGTTCTTTTGTTAAATAATGGTTTATGAGAAAATACTTTCTTCTATTTATTTGTTTTATATTTTTGTTTTCTATTATTTTAGTATTTTAATTGTTTTTCTTGTTGTTACGTTTATTAGACAAACACTTATGTTGTTAGTGTGTTGTTTTCATAGTTCTCAGTTGTTATTCAAAAGTAATACTTTTTGCTAGTAAAATATTTGCTAAAATACTTTTGTTAGATTTTACTTTGTTGTTGTTGTCTTGTTGCTATTGAAAATATGATTATTTGTAGGGGAAACTACTTTGGTTGTTTTGATGAAGCCTTTGTTGTTTTAACTTTTGTCTTAAGTATTTCCTTCATCACAACCTTATTGTGTTTATTTTTTGTGTTGATTCTTTTTTGTTAGTATTGATTGATAGAAGTGTTTGCTTATGAGTGCAATGTTTGATTATGTAGATTTCATAGGAGAGTGACGAATAGTTCTATCAAGTTATTTTCTGAGAGCTATACTATCTTCATCAACCTTACCAGGCAAGTTCACTGTGATAGCCCAAGTGCTGTCCCTACCTTTTATGGCATGTACCCCCCTTGTGTATGAATCTTGTGTCATGAGCTATGTTATGTTTTTCAACTTGTCTCCCATGTGTTGTTGTGCATTCATGCATCATTTCATCATGCATCATTTCATTCTTCTTGCCATGTGGTTTTCATGTGTCTTGGTATGATGTGATGGTGGTGAGTGGATATGTGTGTGAGGTGTTTGAGTGTGGTGGAATTCATGTGTGCAACTCCCCATTCTTCCCCATCCTTTCTTTTCATCAATTTAACCTCACCATAATGCCTTTCTTTCCCATATTATTTCACAACAAAATTAATTGCCTTATTAAAATGTTTTAAAATGTTCAAGAGGTGGCCCCATATGTTTTATGAATTGTGAGTATGATAGTTTTGATGTTTGTAGTTTGTTTGCTTTTGTGTTTAAATAACAGGAGCTGCCTTTTATTAAAGTACTAAAAATTACTTGTCTAATAAATCAACTTAATATTTTTGTTAATTAGTGCACATTATTTCCTTTGCCAAAATATTTTTGTTTTGCACTAAAGTATTTTGTTTTTCTCTGGGCATTTATTTGAATGTGGCTGTTTTTTATAAGTGAGAACCCTCCGTGTAGTGTTTTGCAAGATAGAGTGGAGTGGGCCTTCTACGGCCCATCCCACAAGACCAGGACGGACACCTGCTCCCGTTCCCCTTCGTCAAGTTCCGAGAGAGGGAGCAGGGCAGGTGGCCGCGTCGACGTGAGCTGTCGCCATCGCCTCGCCATTTGGGTCCTCCCATTTATAGCCCCTCGACATCCGCGCCATCCCATCTAGGGTTCCGCGCGTCCTCCCGTGCCGCCGCCAGCCTCTTCCTTCTTCCTCCTCTCTTCTTTCCGCTCCGGTAAGTCTTTGTAGTTAGGTTCACAGAGTGCTCCCGTCGCTGAAGGTTCTTCGGCTCGTCGTCGTCGCCTCCGGTGCCCGTCTCGTCGCAATCAGAGATGACAAGCGGCGTCCTGGAGCTTCCCGCGGCCAATTCCCGGTGCTAGAAGGGGCCAGGGAGCCCAACATCACTAACGCCGCATCATCGCTGTCGTCTCCTCCCCTGCTTCGAACCATCGACGCCGTCGTCTCATCCCCACTCCAACCGCAGCCTTGTCGTCCCCTCTATGAGCATCCCCTTCTCCTTTCCCTTCCCTGCCTCGAGAAGTTGCCATCATGCTCGTTGCCATAGCTGCTCATCGTCGTGCATGTGGATCGCCACCGCCATGTTAGGCAGAGCCTCGAGCTCGCCAATGTTCCCCTCGTCGCAAGGCGAACGGGGAAATGGATTCCCTATAGATCCCGCAGCCCCCGCGGCGTCTTTCCCTTGCCGGAGATGCCCTGTAGCACATGTAATCGCCGGAGTTTGCAGCTGCCGTTGCTCTGTTCTAGTGCATCTTCAGTTTCGTCAGACTGGATGTGCGTGTGTGTGTTATACATGGATAGAGGCCCCCTCTGTTATCTAACGCGGTGATAGTGTAGTGGTAGGGCTCGGGGGGAGTGACCGAGAGGTATTGGGTTCGAGCCCAAGCCTCCCCCTTTTATTTTTTATTTTTTTCTGTTATGTTTTTCCTTTCATTTATTTTTTCCCTTCCATGCTTACATACATGTATGTGTGGATTTACCAGCTTGTGTAGGTCATATGTGCGTGTGTGTGCGCTTGGTGTAGTTGTAGTGTGTGTGTATGTTATGCATACACACATGTGTGTGTAGATGTTGTGTGTATGTATATATGCCTAAGGCATATATGCTAGTGTGTGTGTATGTGCCACATGGTGGGTGCATACATATGCATGTGTGTATGTGTGTTTGTGAGTGTGTGCATGAGCATAGGTGTATGCACATAGGTGCATATTCATGAGAGTGTATGTGTAGGTGCATGTGAGTTGCACACATGCATGTCCTTGTGTGGTGAGGGTTTATATGCATGCTTGGTTTTGGAAGTGTGTGTGTGTGTGTTACCATACACATATACATATACATATATGCATAGTGCGTAGATGTATGCATATGTGTGTGGAGGACCACCCATACACATGAGCTAGTGTGTGTATTTGAGTGAAGTGCCTTGTGCACTTGTGTGTGTGTGGGGGGGGGGGCTAGTGGGTTTCCCCACTTGATATACCCCTTGTTGTATACATCTTGCTTGTGCCTTGTGTTACACATGAGCATATGAGTATGACCCATGGTTTTGGGGTAGGAAGAGCCAATGAATCCATTGGAACTCTCAGATTTCACTTTTGAGCAAGTTCATAAATCTGTCGTTTTAGCTGAGATGCCACCTTGTCATTTTGCATGATTTAATCCTTACTTGCTTTGGGGCATGTGCCAATATGGAAGTGCTAGTATTTTATATCTAGTATGCCTTGGTATTTTTTTTTACTTGAGAGTCACCCATATAAGTGGGAAACATGTTGTAAATAGCCAACTTAATGTTTCTGTTTCAGCATGCTAAAAAAACTACCAAGTTTGAGAATCTGCTGTTATTTTTATGCCATGAAGAGTGGATGGAATCTTGTGATGTGTTGTGAATTTGCTCATGGTCAGTGTTAGTTATTTGAAGCACATGTTGTCTTCTACCATCCTGTTAATTTTCATGCCAATAGGTGATTCCTAGCATATTTTACTACTGCTGTCAACTTGCTACTTTATCATCTCAGATTCTAGAAAAACTGGAATTTTCACTAAGTCCCAGAAAATTGTTTCATCATGTCAACTTGATTGCTTCATGCTTATTGATGTGTGCCTCCTTTGATGATTGTGTAGTTGGATAAGTTGATGTGTGGGTTGAGTAGATTATGTCCATACCTTGTTTGTGGCTGTAGGGTTCCTGTAGCTCAAGTTGTGAGCTGTAGAAGTTGCTATGTTGCTGTTTTGTGGCAGATTGTGTGTTTATTTCTTTTGTGACTTGAGGGAGCTATGCTCCATGGAATGGACTGATTCTTGAGGCTATTGTGATTGGTTTTTCATCACCTATCTAGTGGCTACCTTGGAATGCCAAGAATTAGCCCATGACTTGGTGGTCTTGTGATTTTGGCTCCGTACCTTGTCGTGAGCGTATCGTGAGAACCGTGACTCCGTTTCTTGCGTTTTTTATATGCATTTCTATCAATTTTGCATGATGCATCCATATTTGCCATCATCATGCATGTTTAAATAACTTAACATGAGATTCTGTCCAGATTCATTAATAAACAAGCTTTGCATGTGAAACATGACTAGTTTGGGATTGCCATGTTTAATTCTTCATAAATGAATCATGCATCATCTTGGTTGTGCATTGCACCTTGGTTGGATGTTTATTGTTGTTGTTTCTATTGGGTAGACGCGAGTGTTAATATTGAGTATGAGGACCCATGAGAGTACCATTACGAGGATCCCGCTACTTGTTCCGCTGAAGAACCAACATGCAAGATGATCGTATCCGGATCCCGATACTATTTTTGCTTGCTAGTTTCTCACTCTTATTGTTACAATTGCGCTACCTACCACTTGATATCAGCCTCCTAATTGCCATGACAGCCTCTAACCTCCACATCCTAGCAAACCTTTGATTGGCTAAGTTACCGCTGCTCAGCCCCTCCTATAGCATTCTAGTTGCAGGTGGAGGTTGTTTCATGTGATAACATGGATTGGATATCACAATATTATCTGTTGTTCAATTTAATGCACATATATATCTTGGTATTGGTGGAAGGCTTGGCCTTTTGCTAAGTGATTTGTTCCGTTGTTACCGTCATTAGTTCCTTGTTATCGGTGTTATGTTTTCCATATTTTGCGCTCCTAACATGCTTGGGGTTGTTATGGGGACCCCCTTGTTTATTTGGTTGAGATTAAAACTTGTTTGGCAAGACCCAACTTTGGTACTACATTTGCAAATAACTTAATAAAACTTGCGTAGGGCTTTGCAACCAGGTGGATAATTTAATCAACCCCCGGGCCAGTGCTCCTCATGAGTGTTGGTCCAAACTAGAGCACTGTGCGGGGCCAACCCAGGGCAACTTGGGAGAATTTTATCAGTCCACCGTACACTAGCTTATCCGTCGTGTCCTGAGAACGAGATACGCGGCTCTTATTGGGTTCGTCGACACGTCGGGTGGTCTTGCTGGATTTGTTTTACCTTTATCGAATGCCTTGCGTGTGGACTCTGACTTTCTTCGGGTTTTGTTCTCGAGGTGTTGGAATTCCTTTGGAATTACCTATGATGATCACGAGATCTGTGGTCGAGGCTATTCCCGCGGAGTGTGGTTAGTTTGTGATGGATTAGTTGGAGCACCCCCGCAGGGTTAAATCTTTCGGAAAGTCATGCCCGTGGTTATGTGGCAACTTGGATATTTGTTTAACACCCGGTTATAGTAAACTTGAAGTAAACTCTCATTAAAATACACCAACTATGTGAGTAACTGTGATCGTCTTTGTTCGTGAACACGATCCGAGAGAGAACACGGTGGGGTTATGATTGACGTAAGCAGGTGTTCAGGATCTCATAGAGATTATGCTAGATTCGATCGCTCATCGTATGCCACTCATATTTAAATTCTCGTTACGTAAGTTAGCCACCATAAATGCTAGTGCTGCTGCAGACTAAACACTTACCACATCCCAACCTTTAAGCTTGAATAGTCTCGATACTCGGGCGCATGATTGCTGAGTCCTTGTGGCTCACAGTTTACTACAACACTCCAGGTACAGGTTCAGACGAGTTCGTGCAGGATGACCTTACCCAGCTCCAGTGGGAGTATGATGAAGAAAGAGGCAGGATGTATGTGACTTACCCGGATGAGTAGAGGACCATGGTCGTGATCTTTGGGATAGAGAGATAGTATCAATTGCATCTGTTTCTATCGTTTGATTTCGTCTGTAGTCAGACCCTGTCTTCATCTTGATGATTGAACTCTGAGTGAATTGTAATTTAGCATGTGGCGAGTGTAAGCCAATCTGGTATACTCATCTTTTCAGTATTGTATGATGTGATGATACTATACTTGCTAACGGCAAGATGCGCCTCTATCCCTTGCGAGGCCCTCGTGTCTTAAAATGGATAGGCGCGCATCTTGGGCGTGACATTCACATTGATCATGTTTTCACCTAAGGTTTTATTTGCATTAGTTCAACCTTCTCCGCCATTGCACGCAAAGTAGGTGCTTGGAAATTTCAGTTCTGGAGTAGTATCATATGGTAGACACCCATAAACCCTTTTTACTTTGGCCCCGAGAACGTTATTTTTATTTTGCTATGCTTTTAGTAGATGGGATTTGGTTGAGTGTTTACAATGAGAGTTGTGAGACTTAATTGATGACCAAGAGATCAAGACTAAGAGAATTATTTTCAATACCTCATGATGCAATATACCTCTGGGTGGATGATGGTCTGAATGGCACCTGGGAGAAACCAGTGGTTAGCCTAGGTGTTGCCGGAGAAGTGCCAATATTCACGCGGGAAGGTCCACTCAGGCACGAAGAGATGGATGGACACTTCAAGACCCGAGGCTTACCTGCACAATCACAAGCCATTATGGGATCTGGCTTGGTTGGACATTGTGGTGACTCTGGACGTGCGGTGATACGAGATGTAGAAGAACGGTAGGAATGGATGGGCACGGACAGCGGCTCAGAGGAACCCTTTGAAAGACCATGTTTTGATCATACAGTTCTCAAACATCTTGAAGTGCGAGGACTTCAACGGAGGTGGTCAAATATTGTGGGGTACATGTGCAAAAATCTATAGAGTACTCAAACCTAATTGACTAGCCGTGTCCATGGTCATGGACAACTTGAGCCAAAGGAACTGAAACTATCAGGAAGTCTCAACACAATAATTATAATGATGAGGGTATTGTTGTTTACTTGGGTATCAGAATTGGTTGGTGGAACCATCTCAATCAACAACCAACATTGTAGTAATAATTTTTGATTTGCCCCCTCTCTTGTTGTAGGAAAAAATCGCTTTACGCAAAACTTAAACTTAGAGCCCCACCTGTCATATATGCATATAGTATAGAGGATTATTTTTCACACCTCTCTTTTGTGACTTGTCAGCATATTCAATATGTTGACCTACACAGCTGCAACGTCTCATGTTGTAGATACTCTTCTACGATGAGTAAGAGAACGATTCAGGGTTACGGTCTGCACTCAACCTGTCATTGGTGTTTATTGGGACTCCACTCATGTAGATTGTTTCCGCCGAGATTTTTGAGGTATATATCAGCTTTATGTTATTACATGTGATTGGACTTTGATATATACATTGATGTACTATGTGTGCCAGCATACTGATCCAGGGATGGCACAGAACACACAGAGGCTTGACTCGTTTTGAGTCGAGACGCTACATTAAGTACGATCTTGATCATGCTCAATTTCTTGCTCGTGTGTTTAAATCCGAGAAGGTTGAACTTGGGGTTGGCCATGAGAAACTCAATAAGGATTTTGGGTTGCTTGACAAGGCTCTCAAGGCCTTGAATAGTGCCCAGGCTAACCTGAAAGTTTCTTATGATCAACTCCAATTAAAGCTAACGAAGGGGATTGCCACTTTCCCTCCTTTTGTGTTAATTGATAATGCACGTTCTTATAACCTTTGTTGCGAGCATGTGCATCTTGTGGAGGAAAATTCGAAGTTGAAAGAGCAACTTGAGAAGGGCCTTGTGTCTTGCATACAAGGCGAGTAGAACCTCAACGACCTCTTGAGCAATCAAAAGGAAGTTGTATCTAAGGAGGGACTTGGGTTTGTTCCCAAGTCAAATAAGAAGAAAGACAAGGCCATGCAATCTCTCCCTCTTAAAGAAACATTTATCAAACAGGGAGAGGGTGCTCCTAAGTATAAGAAGGACAAGGTGATGGGTGGTAAGGCCAAAAGGGGAGATGCCACTCATCCCAACAAAACCGTCGACTTTAACCCTTCATATGTTTTATGTCGTGCTAGTGATGGGAATGTTTATGCCAATTTGTTGGTTCTCATTATGAGTACATTGAATGGTCTATTTGGGTTCCTAAGGCCCTTGTTACTAACCGCAAAGGATCCATTCAAGGATGGTTACCTAAAACCAAGCATTGATCTTATTTAGGAGTTTGCTTCCAGAGGAGGATCATGGTTGCTTGATAGTGGAGCAATAAATCATATGACCGGAAGCAGGGACTTGCTGGTGGACATTCATACTTACTCATCTATGGCCACTCAAGTCCAATTTGTTGATGTTGCAACATCAAAGGTATTAGGTCTTGGCAAAGTGGTGATCTCTCCGGATTTAACCAATGAGAAAGGAATGCTTGTTGAGACCCTTGCGTACAATTTACTTTCCGTTTTCCAATTAGCACTCATGGGTTTTTCTACATTCTTTGATCTTAATACCGTGGCCCTTTAGTGGAGGCAAACTCTTAAAGTGGACTATATTGTACATGTTGACAACGGTCTCTATGTGGTAAGCTTCTCGAAGAAGCCCACTAAGACCACAACATGTCTAATAGCTAAGGTTGATGTGGGTTGGCTTTGGCATCGCCGTTTATCTCATGTCAATATGAGATCTTTGCAAAGTCTCCTCAATGGGGACCATGTTCATGGACTAATAAATGTTAGTTTTGCCAAAGATCATGTTTGCAGTGCTTGTATAGAAGGAAAGCTACATGAGAAGCCTCACCGCTTAACGACTACTATTGACTCGACAAGGCCCTTAGAGATCCTTCACATGGATCTCTTTGGGTCCTCCATCTTTTGATAGTCTTGGATGGAAAAAATATTATGTGGTGGTTGTGGATTATTATTCAAGATACACATGGGTATGTTTCTGCAAGGGAAAGAGTCAGACCCAACAAACCATCATTGACTTCACAAATGAAACTCAACCCAAAGATGATGCAAAGATATTGATGATTAGAAGTGACAACGGCTCTGAGTTCAAGAACTACACCTTGGGTAAGTTTTTGAGTGATGAGGGAATCAAGCACCAATACTCCGCACCATATAACCCTCAACAAAACGGTGTAGCAGAAAGAAAGAACCAAACATTGATGGATGTGACAAGCACCATGATGGCGTAATTCAAATGTCTATACAACTTTTGGGCCGAAGCCATCAACACCGCATGGCATGCATCCAATCGGCTCTACCTCCACAAAGGCTTGAACAAAACTCCGTATGAGATACTTACCGGTAACAAGGCCAACATCAAGTACTTTCGGGTGTTTGTATGTAAGTGTTTCATTCTCAAAAAGGTAACTCGTTTAGCTACATTTGATTCTAGAGATCATGAGGGCATATTTGTTGGTTGTGCTGCAAACTCTCTTACTTATCGTGTCCTTAACAAGTCCACCAGACTCATTGAGGAGACATGTAACATGGAGTTTGATGAAAATAATGGATCTCAAGTGGAGCAAAGTGGTCTTTGTGATGTAGGTGATGAAATTCCTTACCAATCCATAAGAACAATGTGTGTGGGACACTTCCTACCCATTGAGCAACCACTTGTCGCCGAAGGAGAAGGACCATGTTCTACGCAAGTGGAACCCTCAACAACACATGACCCACAAGCTTCTGCAGAACAAAGTGAAGGCCCTCAATCAAATGAAAAGATCGGCCTCATGATGATGGTGTTTCGCCAAGTGATACCCAAAATCAAGTTCATGACTCCGAGCAAGCTCAAGATCAAGAACAAGTTCAAGATCTAGAGTAAGCTCAAGACGACACTCAAGATATTGTACATGTAGCTCCCCAACCTTCCATGGAGGAGATTTCGGAGCTTCACGCCTCCAAAGTAGCCTCCACTCTACAACGCCAACAACATGTTTTGGAGAATGTCTACAGGAGCTTGAGTAAAGGGGTAACCACTCGTAAAAAAATAACAAAATTTTGTGAGCATCACACGTTTGTTTCTTGTATTGAACCCCTAAAGCTACAATAGGTGTTCGAGGACACGGATAGGCTTGAATCCATGAGTGATGAACTCAACAAATTCAAGCACAATAAGGTGTGGCAATTAGTTCCAAGGCCAAAGGAGGACCATAATGTCATTGGAACCAAGTGGATATTCAAGAACAAGCAAGATGCAAGTGGTGTTGTCATTCAAAACAAGGCAAGATTGGTGGCTCAAGGCTACTACCAAGTTTAGGGTATCAACTACAATGAAACCTTTGCCCCCGTTGGTCGCCTTGAATCTATTCACATGTTGCTTGCATATGCTTCTCATCATAATTTCATGTTGCAACAAATGGATGTGAAGAGTGCATTTTTAAATGGACCTCTTAATGAGTTGGTATATGTCAAACAACCCCGGGGTTCGAGGATCCCAAGTTCCTCAATCATGTCTATAAACTCGATAAGGCACTCTATGGCCTTAAACAAGCCCCACGTGCATGGTATGAGATCCTTACTGAGTTGTTAGAAGATTGGGTTTGTAATTGGGATAATCGATACCACTCTTTTTACTAAGAGGGTTAAAGGGGATTTGTTCATATGCCAACTATATGCTGATGATACTATTTTTGGTTCTCCTAACAAATCTTTCGGTGATGAGTTTTCCGCACTCACGACCAAAGAGTTTCGGATGTCTATGATGGGAGAGTTGAAGTTCTTTCTTGGATTCGAAGTCAAACAACAAATACAAGGAACCTTCATCAACCAAGCAAAATACACTGAAGACATGCCCAAAAGGTTCAAGTTGGATGATATCAAGACGGTCAAGACACCTATGCAACTCAAGTGCCAACTTGACATTGATCCATGATTGGATCCTTGCTTTATCTTTGTGCATCTGAACTCGATATTATGTTGAGTGTGGGATTTGTGTATGATTTCAAGCCACAACTAAGGAAAGCCACTTTGTGGCAGTCAAGCGAATGTTTTGATATTTGGCTCATAGCCTAAACTTTGTCTTATAGTAACCCAAAGGTGCACCATTTGATCTCATGGGATATTTGGACTCAGATTGGGTGGGAGACATTGTGGATAGGAAGTCAACTTCCAAAGGGTGCCAATTCCTTGGTCGCTCTTCAGTAAGTTGGTCTTCAAGGAAACAAAATTGTGTTTCTCTCTCTACCACCAAGCCGAGTATGTAGCCGTCGCAAGTTGTCTGCACAATTGCTAATGTTGAGGCAAACTTTAAAGGATCACGGTGTCAATTGTGATAAAGTGCCTCTTTTCTATGAGAATCAAAGTCCTATCAAGATCTCTCACAACCCGGCTCAACATTGCTAGATAAAGCATATTGAGATTCGCCATTACTTCATCTGGGAGCATATCAAGCGTGGAGAGATTGATCTTATATATCTCAACACTCATGAACAACTTGCATATATTTTCATGAAGCCATTGGATGAAGCAAGATTTCGTGAGTTAAGGCATGAGCTAAATACCACTGATTCGAGCAATGTGGCTTGAATTATTGCACACCCCACCTCACCCATCATTTTATCTTGTCTAGATGTAGGTATGGATATAGGGGGAGTGTTTTTCTCTCAATGAGATCTTCCTCCCCCCCATTATTCATAAATCGATCAAGTCTTTCACATTAGCCATTTTGATGGTACTTGTGCTTCAAAGACGAGTTTTGGTCATGGACCCAAGGTTAAAATCTTCGCTGTGCCATACCAATTGACTCAAACATAGGTGACTCTGGTCACCTCCCACTCTACATGTGGATTAGTTTCAATTGGTTTGAGTTATGCTTTCTCGGTTTTAGGATTTAGGTTGTTGGACTACTCCATGGGTGCTCTGATGCTTAGTATGTTTTACCATGGGGTATCATTTTGTTTTGTTGGTCTTTCCTTCACCAACCTGGGTCTTCTCTCTCTCAAACCTATTAAATGAAGTTGCATAAGCCCTCTCTTCAAACTTGACCTTGGCAGTTTCCTGGTTGCAGGCGGTACTACCGCTGGCTATGGGTGGTACTACCATGACAGTTGTACTACTGTGCTTGCCATTGGTACTACCGCTGGGAGCAGTGCATTTGGCCTCCTGCCACTTCACTAGGGCAATACTACTGCTGGCGTTGCCAGTACTACCGCACAAGCGGTACTACCGCTGTTACCTATGGTACTATAGCTGTTACTTATGGTACTACCGCTTTGAGGTCTCCTGGACCGGTTAAGCGGTACTACCGCTGCTACCCATGGTACTACCACTTCAAGGCCTCCCAGACGGATTAAGTGGTGGGCACGAGGAGTTCTAACTCCCCCATACCCATTCACTTCTCCCTTTCCCGAGTCACCTTTCTCACGTGACCAAGAACTGCCTCGTATCTGATTCAGTGTCGTCTTCTGCATTTTCAACCGGTGGGATCAATCCCCGCCCCTTCCTCGTGCCATGGATATCGGTATTGCCCTTGTTCTCTTCTTCTATGGTTCTATTGTTTGGGTCTTGGATCTAGGGCAATGCATGTGGTTTCCTAGATTTTTGGCTAAATCTTGGCATGAGTAGGATGTGAGATGACTACTAGATAGGAGAATAGATGAGGCTTACCGAAAGTTTGGAGTTTTACGTCACCGGTACTACTGGATCCATGTCACGGTTCTATCCCCACGGGTGGGGCGATACTACCGTTCGACCCCTAATGGTACTACCGCCTGCAGCGATATTGCCGCTCATGTTCCGCGATACTACCTCTTAACCTTCGATGGTACTGCCGCTGCTGGGCATGGTACTATCGCCCGTGTCCTAGGATTCCAACCTTTTTGTCTTGCATTTTCTACTCTCAAAATTTTATTTCTCTTTGTCTTATGCAATAATTTTACATCTGCTTTTCCCTCATTCCTTGTTTGTGGGTTCTAGGTGGTGGTAGTTCCGCTGATCAAACTTGCCGCAAGAATCCAAGATGCCCAGGTGTTTCCAAGCACTTTCGTACCACAGATAATGTGGATGCCAGTTCTAGTGCGTAGCACAAGAGGCAAGGTATCAAGAAGACTGCCAGCAAGCCAAAGTATGCCACTCCTCCAGATGAGATGCCTTCTAAGGAGTTTGTTGCATTCCGTCAGCGTAACCTGCATTGCCATCCTCAGGATGAGGCTCTTGTTAGTCGTCCCTTATAGACCATGGAATAATCTCTTATCTATGTTGACATTCTGAAGGCCAAGAAGAACTTGTTTGTGGACGTCAAATCTATCGACATGGAGCACATGAGGAACCCCATTCATGGTGAATACTTTGTTGAAGCTCGTGCTCTATGCCAGCAGTGGGGTTTGTTTCCTACCATGGAATTCAACAAGGACTTTGACTGTGATATTGTGGCTCAATTCTATGCCACCGTGCACTTTCATGTTGATGACGAGATAAATATGTTGTGGATGACTGGTGGGAGGAGGTTGAAGGCCAACTCGAAGACATTCATGAACAGTTTGGGTTATGCTAATGAGGGGCTGGCTGAACCTCTTGGTCTCCGGCCTCACACAAACACTGCGGAGGGTCACAAGTCTAAGTTGATTTGCTACTCCCGGCAGGTGAAGATTGCCATGGGTGTTCGCACTGAGCTCATCCCCTTCCTGGATATTATGCATCAAATCTTTCACAACAATCTCTTCCCTCGCATTGGGAACATGGATCAGGTACATTCATATCTCGTGGATTTGTTGATGCTTTGCATAAAGGAGAAGGGAAGAGTTTTTACATTGGATGTCTCCCACATTATGTGGGGTGATCTTCGTTCATTAGTGTTTGACAAGAAGGTGCCCATCTATGGCCTTTATCTATTTAAGCTAATTGAGGGTACATGGGTTGCTGATTTTCCTGGTGAATCCCTTGACACAGACCATATGGTGTCTCATGGAGTGCTCAAGTTACGTCTAAAGGAGAATTGGGGCACTGCACCGGTTGTTCTTGAGATTTCCCCCACTCATTATGATAAGGAGGAGGAGCCACTACGAGTTCGTTCCACTATCTAAGGTTAAACCTTCATGGGCATCCAAGATTAAGGCAAAGATGAAGAAGTGTTTCTATCTTCAGGTAGAGAGTCGGTACAAGTCACATGTGGCTGCAAAGGAGGCTTGCAGTCATAACAAGTTAATCATGAATCATGTGGTAGGTTGGTCTGGATGTTCCTAGCGGGTCTAAGGAACAAGATCGCTGACGAGGAGGAGTGGATCTCAAGGAACTTCTAGTGGAAGGAGTCAGAGGAGGAATTGTCTGCTGTTTTAGATGAGGAGTTCGATGAGCATACCGAGTATTGATGGCTTTCTGGACCATGGCCATCACCTTGGGTCGTATTAGTGCTCCTTGCCCTTTTGGTGTCTCGATGCCAAAGGGTAAAATTTATTTAGGGATTTGCTAAGCCATGCGTGTGTCTTGTTTGTCGTTGCTTTCCTTCACTCGTGAGCTCTTTCATTGCTTGCTTTGGTTTACGGTTTTAGGACTTTTGAGTACCTATTATATAGTGAGAGACATATGCTACCCTACTACATATTATTTTGTCTACATTATCAGTTTGTGAGATATATATATTTCTTGTGCTCTATCTCTATGATCACTTACTATGTCTTGCTTTCATGTTTATCTCTCATACTATGTGGATTGCAAGTGTTGTCGTGTCTATAAAATATAGGGAGAGTGTTGATCCTAGTGTGTGCTCTTTGCATTCCAAAGGCATATTAAGATAGAGCACAGATCTAGGGGGAGCCCGTCTATGTTTTGTAGGTGTTGGGGTGGTTAAGCTTTTTGTTCATCTTATGTGCAAATCTCGTGTTGTCATCAATCCACCAAAAAGGGGGAGATTGTTAGAGCACATATTTCCTTTAGTGGTTTGGTGATTGATGAAAATGCCCATTGCTGACTAATCGTGGGCATTTAGGTCTTGGAGATTATCAAGTGGCACAAGACGATTTATTTCCCCTCGGTGTTTAAAGAGAAGACGGTTATTTTCCAACGATTTAGTGTTGGTGAACTTGAGTTGTAGCAAATTTGTACTATCAAGAGGGGGTCCAGTTCGGAAAGGTTAGGGCGGAATCAACATGTACATAGTCACTTTGCACCCCGCCTTTCTTCCCATCACTTGGAGCTTCTGTCCTCCCATTCTTAAGCTTTTAAGAGTCGGCTAAGCGGTAGTACCGCTCCAGCGGCTAATGCCATCCAGTTCTACTAGCACTTCTGCTTACAATTTGCTCTTTGTGGTTGACAGTGGAAGTGGAGCAGTAGTAGAGAGCGGTAGTGTGCCGCTCCGGCGGTTCTACGCTCAAACTACTGCCCCACTTCCCCTGCCCACACGAGTAGAGCAATTCCTAAGTGGAAGTACCGCTCCAGCAGAGCGGTAGTACCGCTCAGGCGGTACTACCGGGATTCTCTTTCGCTGAAGTGCCCCTTATATTTTTCTCACTGGATAGTTTATACCTTCAATCATAAGTAGAGCGGTTGTAGTGGGCAGTAGTACCGCTCCGAGCAGTATTATCGTCCTACCCCACTCTACTACCGCGATTTCACCCGCAATTGCAGCACCAAGCGGAAGTATCGCTTGTGGGAGCAGTAGTACCGCTCCGGCGGCACCACCGCCTCCCTGAGTTACTCAGTTGCACTGAGTGGGTGTCCTTACCATGAGAGCGGAAGTACCGCCCACCCGAGCAGTACTACCGCTTATGCACGGGCCAAAGGACATAACGGTTGGATCTTGCCCCCCTATATTGTTGGTGAACGTCGCATGGGAAACAAAAATTTTCCTACGAACACGCAGATCTATCCATGGTGATGAGCATCTACAAGAGGGAGAGTGGATCTACATACCCTTGTAGATCGCTAAGTGGGAAGCGTTAAGAAACGCGGTTGGTGTAGTCGAACATCTTCGCGATCCAAATCGCCGAGTGTCCCGCGATCACATCACGATCCGTCCCGCGATCCAATCACGATCCGTCCCGCGAACTCATCACGATCCGTCCCGCAATCTCATCACGATCCGCCCCGCGATCTCATCATGATCCGTCCCGTGAACTCATCACGATCCGTCCCGCGAACTCATCACGAACCGTCTCGCGATCTTGATCACGGTCCTTCCGATCTAGCGCCGAACGGACGGCACCTCCGCATTCAGCACACATGCAGCTTGATGACGATCTCCACCGTCTTGATCCAGAAAGAGGAAGTGGAGAGGAAGAAGAGTTCACCGGCAGCATGACGGTGCTCCGGTGATGGTGGTGGAGCAATTCTGGCAGGGCTTCGCCTAAGCACTGCGGAAATCCGATCTAGAGGAGCACCGGTGGAACAGGTAGCACGTGGCCATAAAATCTAGTGCAAAACCCTAGAAATCCACCAGTATATATAGGAAGGAAGGAGGAGGAGAGGAAGCCTTGGCTTCCAAGCCTTGGAGGCTTCGGCCGAAGTGGGAGGTGGAGGAGGACTCTCCTCCTCCAATCCTAGTAGGACTAGGATTGCTCCTTTTTGCCTTTTTTCCACCTTTTCCTATTTGTTTTTTTCCTCCAGCCACATGGGCCTTGTGTGGGAGTTTCCACCAGCCCACTAAGGGATGATATTCACTCTCCCACGGCCCATGAAGCCTCTTGGGTCGAAATACCCCTCCCGGAGGCCTCCTGGTACACTACCGGCACTCCCGGTACACTACCGATGAGCCCGAAACTTTTCCGGCGACCAAAACGGGACTTCCTATATATGAATCTTTACCTCCGGACCATTCCGGAGCTCCTCGTGACATCCGGGATCTCATCCGGGACTTCGAACAAACTTCGGTCACCACCATACATAACTCTATACTACCGAAACGTCACCAAAGCTTAAGTGTGCAGACCCTGCGGGTTCGAGAACTATGTAGACATGACCGAGACACCTCTACGGTCAATAACCAATGGTGGGACCTGGATGTCTACATTGGTTCCTACATATTCTACGAAGATCTTTATTGGTCGAACCTCTGTGTCAAGGATTCAGTTAATCCCGTATGATGTTCCCTTTGTTCTTCGGTATGTTACTTGCCCGAGATTCGATCGTCGGTATCTCCATACCTAGTTCAACCTCGTTACTGGCAAGTCTCTTTAATCGTTTTGTAATACAAGATCCCATAACTAACACTTAGTCACATTGCTTGCAAGGCTTTATTGTGATGTTGTATTACCGAGTGGGCCCTAAGATACCTCTCCGTCACACGGAGTAACAAATCCCAGTCTTGATCCATGCCAACTCAATAGACAGCCTCGGAGACACCTGTAGAGCACCTTTATAGTCACCCAGTTACGTTGCGACGTTTGATACACACAAGGTACTCCTCCGATATCTGTGAGTTGCATGATCTCATGGTCATATGAACATATACTTGACATGCAGAAAACAATAGCAATAAACTGACACGATCATAAGCTACGTTTGTAGTTTGGGTCTTGTCCATCACATCATTCTCCTAATGATGTGATCCCGTTATCAAATGACATCACATGTCAATGGCTAGGAAACCTTGACCATCTTTGATCAACGAGCTAGTTCACTAGAGGCATACTAGGGATAGAGTGTCATCTATTTACCCAGACATGTAATGTGTTTCCATTCAATGCAATTATAGCGTGGATAATAAACGATTATCATGAACAAGGAAATATGATAATAACTAATTTATTATTGCCTCCAGGGCATATTTCCAACAATCTCCCACTTGCACTAAGAGTCAATAATCTGGTTCACATCACCATGTGATTCGCATTGTTATGAATCTAACACCCAATGAGTTCTGGGGCTCAATCATGATTTGCATGTGAGAGAGGTCTTATAGTCAACGGGTCTGCGACATTCAGATCTGTGTGTACTTTGCAAATCTCTATGCCAAACTGTAAACACTGCTACCACACTTGGTACTATTCCAAATGGCTGCTCCTACTATATGTATCCAGATTGCTACTATGAGTTATCCGGATTGTGTTAAAGCTTGCATCGACATAACTCTTTACGACGAACTCTTTATCACCTCCATAACAGAGAAACATCTCCTTAGTTTTTAGTTACCAAGGATAATCTTGACCGCTGTCTAGTGATCCACTCCTGGATCACACTTGTACCCCTTGACGGACTCATGGCAAGGCACACACAGGTGCGGTACACAGCATGGCATACTATACAGAGCCTATGGCTAAGGCATAGGGGACGACATTCGTCCTTTCTCTTTCTTCTACCGTGGTCGAGCTTTGAGTCTCACTCAACTTCACACCTTACAAAGAAGGCGAGAACACTTCTCTCTGACTAATCCATTTTGAACTCTTTCAAAATCTTGTCAAGGTATGTACTCATTGAAAGTCTTATCAAACATCTTGATCTATCTTTATAGATCTTGATGCTCAACAATTAGGTAGCTTTCTCCAGGTCTTCCTTTGAAAAACTATTTTCAAACAACCGTTTATGCTCTCCAGAAATTCTACATCATTTCCAAATAGCAATATGTCATCCACATATACTTATCAGAAACTCTATAGTGCTCCCACTCACTTTATTGCAAATACAAGTTTCTCATAAACTTTGTATAGACTCAAAAACTTTGATCACCTCATCAAAGTGTATATTCCAACTCCGAGATGCTTGCTTCAGTTCATAGAAGAATCACTGAAGCCCGCACACCTTTTAGCATCCTTAGGACTGACAAAACCTTCTGGTTGTATCTCATACAACCTTTCCTTATGGAAGGAAACGATGTTTTGGCATCCATCTGCCAGATTTCATAATTGAAAAATGCAGCAACTGCTAACATAATTCCAACAGACTTTAGCATCACTACGAGTGAGAAAGTCTCATCGCAGTCAACTCCTTGAACTTTGTCGTAAACTACTTTGCAACAAGTCGAGCTTTACAAATGGTAATATTTACCATCAGCGTCTGTCTTCATTTTAAAGATCCATTTGTACTTAACGACCCGCCGTCCAACAAGCAAGTCCACCAAAGTCTATACTTGGTTTTCATACATGGATCCTTTCTCGGATTTCATGGCCTCTAACCATTTGTTGGTTTCCGGGCCCATCATGGCTTCTCCATAGTTTGTAGGTTCATCGTTGTCCAACAACGTGACCTCCAAGACAGGGTTGTCGCACCGCTCAGTAGAAGTACACGTCGTTGTCGACCTACGAAGTTTGATAGTAACTTGATCCGAAGCTTCATGATCATCATTAGTAACTTCCTCTTCAACTGACATAGGCTTCACAAAAACATCTTTCTGCGCTGCGCCACTTTCTGGTTGAAGTAAAGGTTCAATAACCTCATCAAGTTCTATTTTCCTTGTAGGTCGATAGTAACTTGATTCGAAGCTTCATGATCATCATCATTAAATTCCTCTTCAACTGACGTAGGCTTCACAGAAACATATTTCTGTGTTGTGCTACTTTCTGGTTGAAGCAGAGGTTCAATAACCTCATCAAGTTCTATCCTCCTCCCACTCAATTCTTTCAAGAGAAACCCTTTCTCGAGAAAGGACCCAGTTTTAGCAACAAACATTTTATGCTTGGATCTGAGATAGAAGGTTCATCCAACTGTTCTTAGGGTATTCTATGAAGATGCATTTGTCTGCTTTGGGTTCGAGCTCATTAGGTGAAAACATTTTCCACACAAGCGTCACAGCCCCAAACATTAAGAAATGATAGCTTAGGTTTCTATCAAACCATAGTTCACACGGTGTCATCTCAATAGATTTAGATGGTGCCCTATTTAAAGTGAATGTAGTTGTCTCTAATGCATAACCCCAAAATTATAGTAACAAAACGATAATAGACATCATAGCACGCACCATATCCAATAGAGCACGACTATGACGTTCGGACACACCATCACACTATGGTGTTCCAGGTGGCGTGAGTTGTGAAACAATTTTCACATTGTCTAAAGTTGTATGCCAAACTCGTAACTCAGATATTCACCTCCACGATCATATCGCAAACATTTTTATCTTCTTGTCACGATGATCTCAAACTTCACTCTAAATTTGCTTGAACCTTTCAAACGATTCAGACTTGTGTTTCATTAAGTAAATATACACTATATCTACTCAAATCATCAGTGAAGGTAAGAAAATAATGATATCCACCGCACGCTACAAGACTCATTGGATTGCATACATCAACATGTATTATTTCCAATAAATCACTTGCCCGCTTCATCAAAACAGAAAACGGGGTCCTTAGTCATCTTGACCAAGTGGCATGGTTCGCATGTCTCAACCGATTCGAGATCGAATGAGTCCAAAGATCCATCAGCATGGAGTTTCTTCATGAGTTTTATACCAATATGACATTTAGCGGAAGTGCCACAAGTATGTGGTACTATTATTATTAACTTTGTATATCTTTGGCATCAATGTTATGAACATGTGTATTACTACGATCAAGTTTCAACAAACCATTCTTACTGGGTGCATGACCGTTGAAGGTATTATTCATGTAAATAGAATAACCATTATTCTCTAACTTAAATGAATAACCGTGTTGCAATGAACATGATCTAATCACGTTCATGCTCAACGCAAAAACACCAAATAACATTTATTTAGGTTCATCACTAATCTCGAAGGTAGAGAGAGTGTGCGATGTTGATCACATCAACCTTGGAAACATTTCCAACACACATCATCACCTCACACTTAGCTAGATCTCCTTTTATTCCGTAGCTTTTATTTCAAGTTACTAACATTTATCAACCGAACCGGTATCCAATACCCAGGTGCTACTAGGAGTACAAGAAAGGTACACATCAATAACACGTATATCAAATATAGTTATGTCGACGTAGCCAGCCTTCTTATCTACCAAGTATCTAGGGTTGTTCCGTTTCAGCGACCTCTCTCCTCATAATTGAAGCACTTGGTCTCGGGTTTGGGTTCAACTTTGGGTTGCTTCACTAGAGCAGCAACTGACTTGCCATCCATGAAGTTTCCCACCTTGCCCTTGCCCTTCTCGAAACTAGTGGTTATACTAACCATCAACACTTGATGCTCCTTCTTGATTTCTACCTTCGCAGTGTGAAACATCGCGAACAGCTCAGGGATCATTAATTCTATCCCTGGCATTTTATAGTTCATCACCAAGTTCTAGTAGCTTAGTGAAAGTGACTTGGAGAACTATATCAATCACTATCTTCTCTGGAAGATGAACTCCCACTCGATTCAAGCGATTGTAGCACCCAGACAATCTGAGCACATGCTCAACGATTGAGCTATTCTCGTTCATCTTGCAGGCAAAGAATCTTGTTGGATATCTCATATCTCGCAACACGGGTACGAGCCTGAGATCCTAATTTCAGCTCTTAGAACATCTCATATGTTCCGTGACGTTCAAAACATTTCGAAGCCTCAATTCTAAGATGTAATGCATGACACACTAAACTATCAAGTAGTCATCAGCACGTACCTGTCAGATGTTCACAACATCTACAGACGATGCTAGAGGGGTTGGCGCACCGAGTGGTGCATAAGGACGTAAGCCTTCTGTGCAGCAACGAGGACAATCCTCAGATCACGGAGCCAATCCACAATATTGCTACCATCATCTTTCAACTTTATTTCTCTAGGAACATATAAAAATTCAAGGGAGCTACAGCGCGAGCAAGTAATCTACAACATAATTTGAAAATACACTACTGACTATGTTCATGATAATGAGTTCAATTTATCATATTACTCAAGAACTCCCACTCAAATTGACATCTCTCTAGTCATTCGAGTGATACATGATCCAAATTCACCAACTCATGTCTGATTATCACGTGAGTTGAGGTGGTTACAATGGTGAACATCATCATGTTGATCATATCTACTATATGACTCATGTTTGACCTTTCGGTCTCTTGTGTTCCGAGGCCATGTCTGTACATGCTAGGCTCGTCAAGTTTAACCCTAGTGTTCTGCATGTGCAACACTGGCTTGCACCTGTTGTATGTGAACGTAGAGTCTATCACACCCGATCATCATGTGGTGTCTCAACACGACGAACTTTCGCAATGGTGCACACTCGGGGAGACCCCAATTTATCTTGAAATTAAGTGAGGGATCACCTTATAATGCTACCGTCGTCCTAAGCAAAACAAGGTGCATAAAAGGATTAACATCACATGCAAATCATAAGTGACATGATATGGCCATGAACTTGTGCTTTTGATCTCCATCATGAAAGCACCGGCATGATCTCCATCGTCACCAGCATGACACCATGATCTCCATCATCTTGATCTCCATCAACGTGTCGCCATCGGGGTTGTCGCGCCCACCATGCTTCTACCACTATTGCTACCGTTTAGCGATAAAGTAAAGCACTACATAGCGCTTAATGATTGACACACAGGTCATACAATAATTAAAGACAACCCTATGGCTCCTGCCGGTTGCCGTACTCATCGACATGCAAGTCGTGATAATCTATACATCACATGATTATCTCATACATCACATATATCACATCATGTAATTGGCCATATCATATCACAACATACCCTGCAAAAACAAGTTAGACGTCCTCTAATTGTTGTTGCATGTTTTACGTGGCTGCTACGGGTATCTAGCAAGAATAATTCTCATCTACGCAAAAACCACAACGGTGATACACTAGTTGCTTTTCAACCTTCTCAAGGACCGCCTTTGTTGAATCCGATCCAACTAAAGTGAGAGAAACTGGCACCCGCAAGCCATCTATGCAACAAGTTGCGGTCGAGGGAACCGGTCTCTCGTAAGCGTACGAGTAATGTTGTCCGGGCCGCTTCATCTCACAACACCGCTGAACCAAAATCCGACCAAGGGAGGAAGCAATCTAAGCATCAACGTCCACAAACCTTTTGTGTTCTACTCGAGATCTCATCTACACATAGACCTAGCTCATGATGCCACTGTTGGTGAACATCGCATGGGAAACAAAAAAATTCCTACGCACACGCAGATCTATCCATGGTGATGAGCATCTACGAGACGGAGAGTGGATCTACATACCCTTGTAGATCGCTAAGCGGGAAGCGTTAAGAAACGCGGTTGGTGTAGTCGAACATCTTCGCGATCCAAATCGCCGAGCGTCCCGCGATCACATCACGATCTGTCCCGCGATCCAATCACGATCCGTCCCGCGAACTCATCACGATCCGTCCCGCGATCTCATCATGATCCGTCCCACGATCTCATCACGATCCGTCCCGTGAACTCATCACGATCCGTCCCGCGAACTCATCACGAACCGTCTCGCGATCTTGATCACGGTCCTTCTGATCTAGCGCCGAACGGACGACACCTCCGTGTTCAACACACATGCAGCTTGATGACGATATCCACCGTCTTGATCCAGCAAGAGGAAGTGGAGAGTAAGAAGAGTTCACCGGCAGCTTGAAGGCGCTCCGGTGATGGTGGTGGAGCAATTCCGGCAGGGCTTCGCCTAAGCACTGCGGAAATCCGATCTAGAGGAGCACCGGTGGAACAGGTAGCACGTGGCCGTAAAATCTAGTGCAATACCCTAGAAATCCACCATTATATATAGGAGGGAAGGAGGAGGAGAGGCAGCCTTGGCCTCCAAGCCTTGGAGGCTTCGGCCGAAGTGGGAGGTGGAGGAGGACTCTCCTCCTCCAATCCTAGTAGGACTAGGATTGCTCCTTTTTGCCTTTTTTTCCACCTTTTCCTATTGGGTTTTTTCCTACAGCCACATGGGCCTTGTGTGGGAGTTTCCACCAGCCCACTAAGGGCTGATATTCGCTCTCCCACAGCCGATGAAGCCTATTGGGTCGAAATACCCCTTCTGGAGGCCTCCCGGTACACTACCGATGAGCCCGAAACTTTTCCGGCGACCAAAACGGGACTTCCTATATATGAATCTTTACCTCCGGACCATTCCGGAGCTCCTCGTGACGTCCGGGATCTCATCCGGGACTCCGAACAAACTTCGGTCACCACCATACATAACTCTATACTACTGAAACGTCACCAAACCTTAAGTGTGCAGACCCTGCAGGTTCGAGAACTATGTAGACATGACCGAGACACCTCTACGGTCAATAACCAATGGCGGGACCTGGATGTCCACATTGGTTCCTACATATTCTACGAAGATCTTTATCGGTCGAACCTCTATGTCAAGGATTCAGTTAATCCCGTATGATGTTCCCTTTGTTTTTCGATATGTTACTTGCCCGAGATTCGATCGTCGGTATCTCCATACGTAGTTCAACCTCGTTACCGACAAGTCTCTTTACTCGTTCTGTAACACAAGATCCCGTGACTAACACTTATTCACATTGCTTGCAAGGCTTATTGTGATGTTGTATTACTGAGTGGGCCCTAAGATACCTCGCCGTTGCACGGAGTAACAAATCCCAGTCTTGATCCATGCCAACCCGACAAACACCCTCGGAGATACCTGTAGAGCACCTTTATAGTCACCCAGTTACATTGCGATGTTTGATACACACAAGGCACTCCTCCAGTGTCAGTGAGTTGCATGATCTCATGGTCATAGGAACAAATACTTGACATGCAGAAAAGAGTAGCAATAAACTGACACGGTCATAAGCTACGTTTGTAGTTTGGGTCTTGTCCATCACATCATTCTCCTAATGATGTGATACCGTTATCAAATGACATCACATGTCAATGGCTAGGAAACCTTGACCATCTTTGATCAACGAGCTAGTTCACTAGAGGCATACTAGGGACAGAGTGTCGTCTATTTACCCACACATGTAATGTGTTTCCATTCAATACAATTATAGCATGGATAATAAACGATTATCATGAACAAGGAAATATGATAATAACTAATTTATTATTGCCTCTAGGGCATATTTTCAACATATATAAGTGAGTCTTCTTCCCCAAGTTGACTCACCTCTTTTCCCCCAAGCTGCATTATTGCTCCTAAGATCATTTTCGCCTGATCTTCCTCCATAGCCATCGAATCTTGTTGATGCTCTAGGGTTTGGAGGACAAGGCCTCGATCTACACTTTCACCCAGAGAGAATAGATTACCCCCACTAATACCTTGCCGATCTTGTTACTCATGGGTGTTTGAGCACCCTAGACGGAAGGGGTCACCTCGAAGCCACATTCTATTGTGGTGAAGCTTCGTGGTGGTGTTGGGAGCCTCCAGTTAAGTTGTGGAGATTTTCCCAACCCTGTTTGTAAAGGTTTGGTCACCGCCTTCAAGGGCACCACTAGTGGAATCACGACATCTCGCATTGTGTGAGTGCAAAAGCAGAATACGGTGGCCCTGGTAGCTTCTTGGGGAGCATTGTGCCTTCACACCACTCTAACGTGAACGTCCTTCCCCTCAAAGGTACGAAACTTTGGTAACACATCCTCATCTTCACTGGCTCCACTTGTTGTTACTTCTTACCTTTACTTTGTGCAAGCTATTTGTGTTGTATCCTTTGCTTGCGTGTATTGTTGTTGTTTCTAGCATCATATTGGTTGTTCACCTAGTTGCATATATAGACAACCTATTTGTTGCTAAACCTGATTTGTTAAGAAAATCTAAAAATTGGTAGTTGCCTATTCACCCCCACCTAGTCAACCATATCGATCCTTTCAGTTAAACGTTGTGCACCCCCGGCCCGACAACACACAAGGTTTTCAATCAAGAATACAAAACACTCCGATTTCCTTTTCATGCCACGATTGACATTTTAATGAATAGTGGATCACAAACCTTAATATCATTATTCTTAGTAACCAATTTCCACAAGATAGTAAACCACATATTAGAACATCAATACCATTGATCATACGTTTCGCATTTAGTGCTCTACATGCAAGTTTTTATTATATCCATCTTCTATACCTAGATTTAAGTTAAGCATGAGAGTGCTAATAATTTCTATAAAATATATTTTCTGTTGTGCTCTAAAGATATAAATGAAACACATGAGAATTCTGATAAATTACGATGAATGTGTGTCTCTCTCAAAAGGTGTTTCCAGCAAACAATAATTGTGGAAAACTAATGAGCAAACAAAATAAAACTATAATACATGACGCTCCAAGCAAATCTCATATCTTGTGATGAATAAAAATATAATTCCGAGTAACATACCATTGAATTTTAGATGAAACAGGGGGTGCCATCCGGGGATCCCCAAGCTTACACACATGTATCTTCCTTGAATATTACATTGGGGTGCCTTGGGCATCCCCAAGCTTAGGGTCTTGACGCTCCTTATTCCTTCATCCATCATGATCTCACCCAAAATTTGAAAACTTCAACACATAAAACTCAAGAGACTTGAAAACTTCAACACATAAAACTCAACAGAAACCTCGTGAAATCCGTTAGTATAATAATAAGATCAATTACCTTAAGTAGTGTAATAAATAGATTCATAATTATTCTATAATAATACCTACTATATTATAATTCTTCTATGACTTATATCCCTCGATACAATCTATAGAATCATTAAAACAAGCACACTATGCAAGTAAAAAATAGAATATGACTAAAATAGAACTGTGTGTAATGATATGTACTAAAACCATACTTCTGTAACTCTAAAAATTCTGAAAAATAGGAAAACCTATGAAATTTGTATATCAATAATTTGTAAAAGTTTCAGGAATTGATCATGTTCGAGTAAAAAAATCAAATACCGGGCATAAAAGTTTATGTTTCTATTTGTGCATCGTATCAATTCAATTATCAACGAAATCATCCCAAAGGCTTTACTTGGCACAAACACTAGTTAAAAGATAAAAACACAATCATTACAGTAGCAACAATCATGTTATCACACAAGAACATAAAATAAAAGTTGCATATAAGATAAATATTGGGTTGCCTCCCAACAAGCGCTGTTGTTTTATGCCCCTAACTAGGCATAATGCATAGTTTCACATTTTGTTGTCGTTCAATTTAATTCCATAGGTGGCTCTAATAATAGTTTACGATGCTAGTTTAATTATATTACTTGGGAAATGTTCTATCCCTTTCCTTAGTGGAAATTGGAACCTTATATTTCCTTCTTTCATATTAATAACTACACCTATGGTTCGTAGGAAAGGCCTACCAAGTATTATAGGACACGACAGGTTGCATTCATTATCAAGCACTATAAAATCCACGAGCACATAATTCCTATTTTCAATTATAGGCACATTGTTAATCCTACCCAATGATTTCTTAATAGATGAGTCCGCTAAGAGTAAGTTAAGGGAACATTCATCCATATCTGTGAGACCTAGAACGTCACATAAATATTTTGGTATGGTAGAGAGGCTAGCGCCCAGATCACAGAAGGCATTACATTCATGATCCTTAATTTTAACTTCAATAGTAGTTTCACATTTATCTCGCAATTTTCTTGGTATTGAAACTTCCAACTCTACATTTTCTTCGTTGACTTTTATGATAGAATCTATGATATGTCCACTGAAGGTTTTATTTTGTTTGTAAGAATTGGGTGAATTTATCATAGATTGCAATAAGGAGATACACTTTATCGGAATCCGGGCTCCAGAGACCCAAAGAGGTTCGAACTCTGGGGTGTGCTAGTTCCCCCATCCTACTCTAACTCGCAACCTCACGGCGACACTCCAGCGTGCTCGAGCTAAGGAGGAAGAAGAGTGAACACGGCAGTTTACCCAGGTTCGGGCCACCTTGTGGTGTAAAACTCTACTCCTGCTTGTCTAGGTTGCTTGAGGGTGAGAAGGAATACAAAGGTTATTTCTAGCTAGCTTCGATCCATCCCCTTCAATGGCGGTAGCCTTCCCTATCTTATACTAGTCCCCGTCCTCTTCACCCGAAAACACAAGGCGGGAAGGGTTGCCACAATGGCCAGTTTCAAGGGGGACAGCACTGCAGCTTATCCTGACAAAAGTAGTCTTCGCCTGTAAAAGCCTCGTGTCATGACGTGCTGGTGGACTCGGGGATGACCTTCACCCTGACGAGCCCCCAACCTTGGTCTTCTTGCACCAAACAAGAAACCTTTGGAGATTACTTTGGGAAACAGTGAGCTGGCTCTGCTCCCTTAGCACAAAAGAGGAAAGCCTCCTCATCCGTGCCTGCTAGCACGGCTCCTAGAGTCATTCGGCGTGGCGTGCATCACCCACGTGAAGATGCAGGCAACGCGACTCCATCGGGACACCCTTGATTAGTCCTCCCCGCGAGGGCCTCTAGGGCAGCCTTGGAAGGCGGCCTCACGAGGGGGGCCTTGCGGAGCTCCTAACGATGCTTGCTCATGTGCGCCTCACGAGGCGAGGGCCCTCGCGAGGGTATTGCTCGTGAAGTCCAATGGTGGGCCGTGATAGGCCCATGACATGCGTCGCATCTTGGGCCGCAGGCAGATGAGCCTAGGTACCCCCAGTCCCACGGGCCCGACAGTAGCCCCTGGGCCCATGGCATGCATGATTCCGTCAATTGGAGGGGCAAAATAGTGCGGGCCGTAACCGCCTGCGGGTCAGGCGCAACGCGTGGCACGCGACGGGGCATGGGACGCCCCTACTTACCCATCATGCCTCGGCAACATGCCAGGCTGACATAAAGCATGCGCGTGGCATGGGTCCATGATTGCTCTTCCTTGCCTTGCATCCATCTAGCGAAGGCAAGGACATGCACGACGGCATCTGTCGAATGCTATATAAAGGCAAGGGGAAGGGTCCCTTGGCTCATCTTCCTTGCTCGTGCTCTTCATTTCCGCTTGCCGTTGTAGTAGTGATGGCGCCTGTGAGGAGGTTCTACGCCGCTGAGAAGGGAAAAGTAGCGATGGCAGAGGCGTAAGTGGCGAAGACGGTGAGGGGGCGAGGTCATGCTCACACGTTCGCCACCACGCCCTGGGTGCCCTCCCTGGCAACCCATCCTAGCTCAGGTAGTCATGGAGGAAGCTCAGCCCGTGGATGCATACGCTGGGGCAAGGTGGTCAAGGGTGGGGCAGGAGGAATGGCACGGCCACCCGGCAGCCCCGGCCATGGAGCCACTTTGCCGACGCGGCCCACGAGTTTATCGTGGGGATGGACAACCAGCCCCGCAACTGGCTCCGGCTCCCGGACTCCCTTGTGGAGCAGATGGCAGAGCATGCGCTCCTGGACCTGTGGCTGGAGCCAGGCGACTGTTGCAATGGGTCTTCCTGTGTGGCGGCAGAGTGCCCCCCACCGGCTTCATGCTCTTGAAGCGGGGGTAGAAGTCGTTCGCCCTTGCTTGCGGCTTGACAGAGGGCCATATCCTCCAATTCAAGTTCAACAGGGCCACCACGCTCTTCATGAAGATCTTCGGGGAAGCCAACGACTCATACATCTCCAATGTATCTATAAATTTTTATTGTTCCAAGCCGATATATTATCATTCTAGGATACTTTTGGGGCATTTGTTTACCAATTTATAATATTTTTGAGCACTAACCTATTGACCTAGTGCCCAGTGCCAGTTGTTGTTTTCTGTGTGTTTTAGGCTTTTCAGGTTTACAGTATCAAACGAAGTCCAATTGCCATGAAACTTTTTGATGATTTTTTTGCACCAAAAGGAGACCTGGAAGCTTCGGGAGGAGGGCGGGAGGCACACGAGGGCCCCATCACACATCAGGGTGCGTCCTGGGGGTGCACCCTGATATGTGGTGGCCCCCTCGGGCGTCTCCCAATGTTGCTCTCTGGCCTATAAATTCTTTAATATCCCAAAAATCCAAGGGCAGCTCCAGAAATACTTTTTCCGCCACCGCAAGTCTCCGTTCGGACGGGAGCCCATCTAGAGCTTTGTTCCATCACGCTACCGGAGGGGGGATCGATCCCAAAGGGACACTTCATCAACCGTTCTGCCTTCATGATGATGTGTGAGTAGTTCACCGCAGACCTACGGGTCCGTAGGTAGTACTCTCTCTTGATCTTCAATACAATGTTCATCGCATCTTTGGCTTGGTCTATCTAATGTAATTCCTTTGTATGGTGCATTTGTTGGGATCCGATGGATTGTGATTTCATGTTCATATTATTCATGAAAAGTATTTGAGTCAAACTTGAATACTAAGATTCTTATTTGCATTATCATTATATCCTTGTAATGCTCTCCGATCTGTTGAGATAGTTTGGCCAACTAGATTGATGTTTCTTCGGTGGGAGTGGTGCATTGTGGTAGGTTCAACCTGACGAGTTTCTATATCCACCATTGCCCAACAGTAATTTGTCTACCCACCATATGCTATTTCTACGAGAGATGACACTAGAGAAAACTATGGCCCCCGGGTCTATTCACTTATATATTTACAAACGCTACTACTACCTTGCTGTTATTTATTTTATTTTATTTTATTTTGAAATTTTGAATTCTCTACAATTATCTACACAACTCATTTGCTTGCAAATAACGAGATCAAGGGGACTGACAACCCTCTTGCCAACGTTGGGTGCAAGTTGTTTGTTCTTTTGTGTGCAGCCACTGAAGATGGTTGAGGATTGGTATTCCTATTGGTTCGATAAACCTTGGCTTCATAACCGAGGGAAATACTTACCCACATTATGCTGCGATAACCCCATTCCTCTTCATGAAAAACCCAACACAGATCACAAGTATCAGGAAGGATTTTTGGCGCCATTGTCGGGGAATACCATCACCAACTATCAAGTAACTTCGCACAAGTTTTCATTCACTTGGTATTACTTTTATTTGCCATTATATTTAGTTTATCTCATAAAAATCAAAAATACAGAAATGTTTTTCTTTGCTAGTTCTTAGTTTACTTCTTTGCTTGCTTTGCTTGCTAGTTTACTTGCACACAAACTAACAGAAGGTAAAAATCAAAAAACGATAAATGGATCATCATCCACTTGCTATTCTTTTCCAAAGACCCGTTTATGTTGCTAGTGAGAGTGCACTAGATTATGTTTATGATGTCTTGCTTGAAAATCGTGAATCTTAAGTGCTTCATGATATTTCTTTGAATGAAAAGCACAATTGCCATGTTGTTAGTATAAATTCTATGAATATCAATTTTGCTAACGATCATGACTGGGGTGATAACCATGATGTTTCCTCTCGTCTTCATAATTATATGCTTCATGATGAATCTATTTTTGATTATCATATTTGCAACACTACTAAAAGTGGATTTGGAAGTGCGTCAACTTTAGGTAATAATGATCCCACTACTTTGGACAATTATAAGACTTGTATGCATATGGATCATAAATATAATGTTTTACATGATAGTTATATTGTTGAGATTGATTATGATCCTCCATGTAATTATTATTAGAAAGTAAAATATGGCTATAGGAATTTGCATGTTACTCAATTGTCTCTCTTTGTGTTGAAATTATTAATGCTTTCCTATTAGCGTGTGCTAGAGATTTCTTGTCTTGATAATTTATTTTCCTATAAAATTCCTATGCATAAGAAGTATGTTAGACTTAAATGAGTTTGTCACATGTTATATTATGCTCTCTTTGTGCTTCAATTCCTATCTTTTATGTGAGCATCATCAAAATTTCAAGCCTATCTTAATGGCTATAAAGAAAGATCTTGTTGGGAGAAAACCCAATAATTTCTATTATTTGTTATAACATCATTATTTCCTATGTAATGATTATGTTTTTATGTTTAAATTAGTGTTTGTGCCAAGTAAAGCCTTTGAGATAACTCACAAGATGAGTAGAAATGATGCTGAAACAAAACAGAAACTTTTGACTCCAGTACAAAAAATTTCATTTTTTACTGGAGCGTGGTAATGATTTGAAATTTTTACACAGTATTTCTATACCAATTCTCCACGTTGAACTAAGTTTTCAGAATTTTTAGAGGTATATAAGTATGGGCTCTTTACATATTGCTACAGACTGTTCTGTTTAAACAGTTTTTGTTTTGCTTGCATAGTTTGCTTGTTTTGATTATGCTATGGATTGTATCGGGGGGGGTATAAGCCATGGAGAAGTTATAATATAGTACATATTATGAAAAAAATAAGAATCAATTTATAACAGTAACGGAATTATTCAATATGTTGCTTATACTAACGCATCTCATGAAGTTTTGTTAATTTTTGTGTGATTGAAGTTTTCAAGTTTTCGGTGTGATCACGATGGACCACGGGATAGGGAGTAGGAAGAGCCTAAGCTTGGGGATTCCCAAGTAATCCCAAGGTAAGGAAGACTCAAGAATCTAAGCTTGGGTATGCCCTGAAAGGCATCCCATCTTTCGTCTCAATCCATTGGTATGTCACTTGGATCTACATTTTTTGTTCATCGCATGATACGTGTTTTGCTTGGAGCATTGTTTGCTCTTGTTTGCTTTTACTTTCAGTTTGTCACAATCATCATTTTTTGGAAACATCTATTTTAGAGAAGCAAACCTTCATCATACTTTATTACAATACTCTATGTGCTTCACTTATATCTTTTGAGCATGGTAGTTGCTCTAGTACTTCATTTATACCATTTTGAGCACGGTGGCGCGTAGATTTTATAGAAATATTATGCTCTCGTTCTTTACTTATATTTGTTTGAGAGCTGATAAATAAAGATGGTAATTTGCATGGGTCATAAGACTAGTCCAAAAATAATAGGTATTGAATGAGTGATAATCAAAACCATCATGTAGCACATATGGAGAAATTGCGGGTTAATGACATTGATGTGGTAATACGAAAAAGGTGTGAGTCCTTAATTATTTATTCGTAGAAGTTTCAAGATTAAGAGGTTTTAACTTGTTATTCATCTAAAAATTAAAGAGGCATGGTGATTATGTGTGAGCATTTCTATTCCTTGTTGAAATCCTAGTGTTGTTTCAAGTCGGGGGCACGCGATGGTTAACTCCTCCCAACCTCCTCCCTCAGTGCATGTCAGAAGTACTTTGATTTATGATAAAACTAATAAACTTTGCAATAAGTATATGCGTTATTTATTACTAATGTAACACCATGGAATTATGCATCTTCACCTTCGCATATTTTCTAGCCTCTTTGGTACCGTGCATAGCCCGTTCTCACCTCAAGGATCGGTGCAATTTTTGCCGCTGCATCCAAATCTCGTGACATGATATGCTTTGTTGCACAAAAGCCTCATTATATATTCCTCAAAACAGCCACCATACCTACCTATTATGGCATTTCCATAGCCATTCCAAGATATATTGCCATGCAAATTCCATCGTCACTTCACATGACTAGTTCGTTCATTATCATATTGCCTTGCATCATCATATCGAGCTGACATAGTATTTGTGGCAAAGCCACCATTCATCATATTTTTGATACATGTCACACTAAATCTTGCACATCCTGGTACACTGCAAGAGGCATTCATATAGAGTCATGTCGTCTTATCAGTTTCTTCATATTGAGTTGTAAGTAAATAGAAGTGTGATGATCATCCTTATTAGAGAATTGTCCCAGTGAGGAAAGGATGATGGAAATTATGATTTCCCCACAAGTCGGGATGAGACTCTGGACGAAAAATAAAATAAAAATGAGGGAGGCCAAATGAGCCCACCATATAATAAATATAAATGGGGGAGGCAAAATAATAAAATAGAGAGAAAATCCCACCATGAAAAAAAATGAGAGAAAAGGAGAGAAGGGACTGTGCTACTATCCTTTACCACATGTGTGCCTCAAATTGGCACCATGTTCTTCATATAGAGAGTCTCGTGTTTTATCACTTCCATATGCTAGTGGGAATTACCTTTTCAATATAAACTTGGATTGTATATTTCGATAATGGGCTTCCTCAAATGCATGAGGTCTTCATGAGCAAGCAAGTTGGATGCATGCCCACTTAGCTTCAGTTGAGCTTTCATACACTTATAGCTCTCCTTGCATTGACATCTATCGATGAGCATATTTGTCTTCGTTTTCTCACGATAGATGCCATGGGGTGGCTTATCGTAAGTGGTTGGGGCCAAAGGACGCCGACGGGCTCCGGGTGCGAGATTGGGCACAAGCGGTGGTGACACACGTTGTACCCAGGTTCAGGGCCCTCCGTGCGATGTAACACCCCTAGTCCTGCTTGGTTTAGTTGGATGGATGGGTATGTGTACAAGGATGCTCTTGAAGTTGTTGTCTAGAGGAGGAAGAAGGAGCAGCCGGCTCGTCTTCCTCCACTACGAGAGAGGGTATGAGAGTTCTGTGGGTGTGGGTGAGCAATTATCCGTCCCCGTTCCATGGGGGCTCGGGGGTTTTATAGGCCAACCCCCCGGCTCTTACAATACACTTTAAGTACCAAGGTGGGGGGACCCGGCTGGCAGTCTCTCCGGCTGCCGAGAGGGTCCCACCGCTCGCGTCATCTCGTCGCGGGCAAGGCCCGCCGGCCGAGCGGTCCCATCTCCCATTGAGGCCCGCCAGCCGGCTCTGTGATTGGCCCTTGCCCACTTGCCGTGGCACGGGCCGCCCGGGGGAGCATCGTCTAGCGCCAGCCAGCCGAAGTCTCCGGTATGGTCGGTGGCACTGTAGCCACGCCAGGGCAGGTAATCGAGTGGCAAAGGCATGCCAACACTGTTCCCCCGCCCGGTCGCGCTCACCGGGGTCAACGGCCGAGACGGTTGGACTGTATCCATGTGCAGTAGTGCGTAAGCGGCCACTGTAGCCATAGGGCCACCCGTCATGCTGGTCAAGTCGCATTGTCATACCCGCGGGCAAAGGGACGGGACGGGGCACGCCCGTCCCAAAGTCAACGGAAGAGCCGGCCCGTGGGCAGTCGGCCATGCCCAGCCGGCCTAGGGCCCAACCGGCTCCTTGATCAGTCGGCCGGGGTGCCAGCCGACACTGGCTTGCACCGCATGTCCTTCCGCCGGCCATGTCGAGACCACATGGTTTTTCTTCAAAGCGAAAGGGGGAGGACCCCATTGCTTTGGCCTACCTAGGGGTAATAACCCCGTCAGTAGCCCCCAAAGCCGGTGGGGCCCCATGTCTGGCGGACGGTAGGGAGCCGGCCGGTTCCCCTGAGCGCCACCCGCCTCCGGCTCGAAGGCAAATGGGCAGCCGGGTTGACCGTTGGATCCGACGCCTCGGGTTCCGATGCGCCGCCCCGGGCCCCGCGCCGGCACATGGCACGCCACGCGGCGAGTAATGATGTGCGGGTCCTGCGCATGCGGGGAGACGAGACGTCACCCAGGCCTAGCCCGGTGGGACCCAGGCGTAGCCCTCGTAGGCCTCGGGGCGCAGGACAGGATCCTCTACGCCCCGAAGCGGTCGTTTCGGCCCAAGGCCACCCACGCACGCGGAGTTTTCGGCGGGAGTGGGCGCAATCGATCCGACGTCCCCTGGCCGTGGCCTCTCCTATAAAAGGAGAGGAAGGGCAGGGGCGGAGGTACCTGCGCCCCACTTGCCCCGTTGCTGCCCATTGTTGTTGCCTCTTTCCCTTCCTCGCATGCCAATGCACCTGAGCCCGCGCCCGTGCCCGCACACTGCAGCGCCGCCGCGATGGCCGATGGACGCAGTGGTAGTTGGGCTGGCTCCTTCATGGTCGAGGCGGACATCGCCGAGCTGCGCCGCGCGCGGATGGTGCCGCCGGCGTAGCGGGTGGCCGCCCGCGCGCCGGGCGATGAGATAGCGCCGGCGCCACAGCCAGGGGAACACGTCGTGTTCCTCTGGCTTTTCTCCCAGGGCTTCGGGCTTCCGGTGAGCATCTTCTTCCATCTTCTTCTTGACACCTTCGACCTCCAGCCGCACAACCTTGGTCCGAATTCGATCTTGTACCTCTCCGCCTTCGTAACGTTGTGCGAGGGGTACCTCGGTATCATTCCCTTTCTTGATCTTTTCAATGCCCTCTTCTATCTCAAGCCTTTGAAGAGCGACACGTGCGGGGGCACGGTGGTGTACTGCCGCGGCGTCGCTCGCTTTCCCCATCTCTCTCTGATTAACTCCCTCAAGGGGTGGCACCGAACGTTCTTCTACGTGAAGAATGTTGACCCGAGGACGGACTACATCCGGTTGCCGCCGTTCGAGGACATGCAGTCCTCTCAGCAGAACTGGCTGGGAGCTGCCCCGCGCGGCGTGGCCTTGGACGAGCTCGTCTGGCTTACACAGCTGAATATCGCCGAGGGGCTGGTCGCCGCTGACCTGGTGGCGGCTTTCGTCTCGCACCGGGTGTCGCCCCTCCAGATACGACCACACCGGATCTGTGACATGTCCGGCCGACATGACCCCTACCGGCAGTCCACTGTCGAGCTGACGCCGGCTCAGGTGGCAAAGCGGGTGAACGCCCTCACGATGTTCAAGCTGAAGCCTGCCTCATGGTCCTTCGGCATGGAGCCGTACGACCACATCAACCGGCCTTCATTGGTAAGTTTCTTTTTTGTTGAGGCGGTTCTTTCTAGTTTGGTATTCCCCAGCCAGTAGCCGGCTAGAGAACTTACGTTGAAATGCTGACCGCAGCTGCTGGTGCGACATAACACACTGGACGGCCCACACCCGCAGATCTTCAAGGCGGAGCGTGAGGACTCCGACTCTCGAGACTTCCAAATGGGAGGCCCCCCGGAGGAAGGAGTGAATTCCTCAGGGGGAGCCGACGAGCCGCCGGGTCCGCGAGGCGGCACTCCTGGTGGAGTCGGAGGGCCCGGCACAGCCGGGGAACCCAGCGGAGTGGGTGAGTTCCCTCTTGCCACCTCCATCCGGGACTGGACAGACGACGACGATGATGATAACGATTTGATGATTCTAGACGGACCTCCTCCTGCAGCGCGCCAGGACTGGAGGAGTGAGGAGCGGCCGGCTCGAAGCCTGGCAACTGAAGCGGTCGGCCGGGGGAAGGGGCCGGCTCAGGAGGGGCCAGCGGCCCCGCCGCCCAGCCCGAAGCGGGTCAAGATGGCCGCGCGGAGGCCGCCGCCACGCGCCAAGCGGGCCCTGCCCCTCGTCATCACGTAAGTTCTTTGTTTCTGCACAAGTTTTCTTGTTTTTGCCTCGCGAGCCGGTTAATGACCGGTCCTTGGGCATTGTGGCGACCCCATCGAGCTCCATGAGGAGGAGGCGGCGAGGGAGCAGACGAACACCGCCAGCCGGCTGTCCCACGAGCACGCGGCCACCCAGCGGGAGGAGAAGAGGAGGCTCGTGGAGCTGCGAGCCTCCAGGTCCGGAACGCGGGGAGGGGCCGCGCACTCCAGGACCTCGAGCGGCCGATAGCGAAGGGGGTCGGCCAAGCCTCCACGGGCTTCGGACTCGGCGGCAGAGTCCACTCGCATGTCGAGGCCCCCATCGAGCGAGCCACGAGGGGTGGCTATGGACCCACCAGCGCCTCTGCCCATGCAAGAGATGGTCCAAGCTAGGGAGGCATCGACGGAGCCGGCTCCCGAGGTGACCCGGCCTGAGGTGCCGTAGGTGACCCCACCTACGGCCGAACTAGCCCGGATCGAGGTGCCGGAGGTTCCGGCGGCCCTGGAGGCGGCGGCCATGGAGGTAGAGGTGCCCTCCGACGCGACTGACGCGCTGGAGCGGCCGGGAGAGGAGGCGGTGAAGGCGTCGGGCAGGGGGCCAGCCGGAGGCAACTCCCGACCCCCTGCCGTCATCAACCCACCTCTGGCGGCCGGAGCCGTGGCGAGTCCGGGCGGCAGCGGTGGCCGGGCCCAGAGGACCCTGCGGTCGATGCAGGAGGTCGTCCGAGACTGGTATGCGCTGACGAGCGTGCCGGCCCTGTCGGCTCCCCAGGAAGGCGGCATGGTCCCTTCCCTCGTGGATCTGGGGAGTGTCCTGGACCGGTGCCGGCAGGAGCTGGCCCGGTTTGCGGAGGCGGCGGGCGCCGCCCTTCAGCGTGTACAGGTAAGCCGGCACCTTGCCTTAGAGTTTTTAGTGGGGGCGCGCGAGCGCACCCACTGGGTGTAGCCCCCGAGATGCGGGCCGGCTGACCGGCTGATGGGCTGCCGGGTCGGATCTCCTTTGAGAATGTCTTGACCTTTGCCTTTTTTTGCAACAGGAGGGAACCTCCCTACGGCAGAAGCGGTCGCCATCCACGACGGTGGCAAGTACGGCTTCTATCGCCTGGAGGAGGAGCTAGCGCGCGTGCAAGGTAGGTTGCACTTTGTAGGAGGGGCACATAGCCCCCGGGAGTCGGTTGACGTTGGTTATGTGTTGCAGGTGAGCTGGCCACCCTTCAGGGGGAGAAGACCAAGCTCGTCGCCGAATGGGACCGGCTGACGCGGGACGTCCAGGTGGCCACGCAGGAGACGGATCGGCTGGCCGTGCTGCTAGTCAACGGGGAGGTGGCCCGGGACCGGCTCAAGGCCGAGGCGGCAAAGGTGGTGGCGGCCCGGGAGGTGGCCGTCAAGGAGGCGGCTGACGCCGCCCTGAGGACCGCCGCCCTTCAAGGCGAGGTGACTCGCCTCAAGAGGACGCTCGAGGAGGTCAAGGGTTCCCTCGCCGCCTCGGAGGCGGCCCGGAAGTCAAAGCGCGAGGCGGTGCTCCACTTTGCCATCAGAGTGGACGACGCGATCAAAGGTAGGTGCCAACCTCTCTCCTTCCCCAGCTAGTTGCTCTTTCCTTTGCCGCTTCTCGTGTTTCATCTTGCTTTTTCTTTCCTTCTCTTCTTCTTTCTTCTAGGGCGTTTCCCGGAAACTCATCGCCGCGCTTCGCGCGCCGTTGAGGAGCACCGGGAATACCTTCGGGAGTGCGGTCGCTCCATCGAGGAGCACACCACGTGGGACATGGACGAGATTGGGATCGCCGTTGAGATGTGGATGACCCATCTCGAGCAGAGCATGGAGCGGCTCAAGACCGCCGGCAAGGAGGTCATCGCCACGATGTGGCCGGGCTGCGGGGGAGCTCTGACGCATCGCGTGGCACAGTGGCTAGAGCACGCCGTCCCCCGCCTCGAGGCCTAGAAGGCATCGGCCGCCCGAGCCGGGGAACAGATGGTGCTACGGTACGTCACGTCTTGCTACCAGGGCGTGGACCTGGGGCGGCTGGCGACCATGCGGGACGTGCCGGCCACAGAGCCGGAGGCCCGCGAGTCGGCCCTTGTCTAGCGGGCCAATGAGCTTGCGTTGTATGTCGACGCGGACGAATTCCTGCCGCCCCTTGGCGAGGATGGCGAGCCACTACCCGAGGACTCCTTCGGCATCCCTCAGGGCCCGGATGATGATGAAGTCGCCGACGAGAGCACCGACTCGAGCGGCAAGACGGCCGAGACCGAGGAGCCCGCCTCGAAGGACAAGGAGGCTGACCCGAAGGCCGCGACCACCTTCAGGGTGAGGGCCGAGCTGCCCCGCGACAAGGAGGCCGACCCAAAGGCTGCGACTTCCTCCGGGGCGAGGACCGAGCCGCCCTGTGATGCGCCGGCTGAGGGCACGCCGGCTGGCGACGCACCGGTAGCCTGAGCCCTCGGGCATCTTTTTTATCTTCCTCTTTTTCCTTCCTGCATGTAAGACTTGAATCCACCCACTGGGGGTGTTTGTGTAATGAACCGAATGTTGGTCGTGAGCCACTTTTGTCTTAATATTTATGCCCTGAATGTTCTGTCGTGCTTGCCTTGTTACTCATGCCGCCTCGTTCTTATCCTTTTTTACCCGCCTCGACTCTTTCCATTTCTATTCCTTTTCCCCTTTGGTTTTGTCCCCGCCAGCCCGACAGCCGGGAGCCGGTCTGTATCTGGGTTGGGGTGTCCGCCTCAAGGGAGCCTGTTCGAAACTTAGGAATCGCGGGGTTTTTTTCGGGATAAGTAGAGCGGAAGAGACGCGGCGATGGTCCGGCTGGGCCTCGAAGGGGTCTCCCTTTGTTTAGACCTTTCGTGTGAGCCAAACCTTGCCGCCCCGGGGCCCCGTCAGCCAGACAGCCGGGGGCCGGTTCTATAGCTGGTAAGGGTGGGGAAGTTTGGTCGGCTCACATTACTTAGCCATTTTCCAGAGAGGCGCTTCTAGGCCCAGCCGGCTAGCCCCCGGGCCCGGGAGCCGGGTCGGGGAGCCGGTGAGTGAAGAACACTTTTGAAAGAAGCGAAACGGGGCGCACCCCAAGAGACGTCTCTTCATAAGCCCAAAAGGACGGGGATACATACATACATTTATTTTCCTCGGCAGTAAAATGGACGCAGGAGTGCTACGTTCCATGGGCGCTTCGTCTCTTCACCAGAAGCATCTCTTTTGCGCTTCTGCGGCTTTTGGGCATCTATCAGGTAGTACGCGTTGTTGTGTAGCGCCTTGCTGATGATGAACGGGCCCTCCCATGGGGAGGACAGCTTGTGCTGTCCAACGGTTCGCTGGATCCGCCTGAGGACCAGATCCCCCTTGTGGAACAAGAGCGGACGGATCTGCTTGCTATGGTAGTGCCGGAGCTTCTGCTGGTAGATCGCCGTCAGGCTCAAGGCCAGTTCACGAGCTTCCTCGAGGAGATCGACGCCGTCTTCTCTTGCCTCCTTTGCGTCCTTCTCCATGTATAGTGAGACCCGAGGTGAATCAAACTCGATGTCGATGGGGATGATCGCCTCAGACCCATACACGAGGAAGAAGGGAGTGTAGCCGGTTGACCGGTTCAGAGTGTTCTGAGGCTCCAAAGGACGGCCGGCAGCTCATCGATCCAGCAACCGGCCGACCTTACCAGTGGTGTCATGAGCCGGGGCTTGATGCCGGACAGGATGAGGCCGTTCGCCCTCTCGACCTGGCCATTTGACTGCGGATGAGCGACGGAGGCCAGCTCGAGCCGGATTCCTTGCTTGGAGCAGAAACGCGTGAGTGCACCCTTGGCGAAGTTGGTGCCGTTGTCGGTGATGATGTTGTGGGGAACGCCATAGCGCATCGTGATGTCGTCGATGCATCGGACAGCCGTGGGGCCGTCCAGCTTCTTGATTGGTCGCTCCTCGATCCACTTGGTGAATTTGTCGATGGCTACCAGTAAGTGCGTCATGCCGCCTCGAGCGGTCTTGAACGGGCCCACCATGTCCAGCCCCCAAACGGCAAAAGTCCACGAGAGGGGGATGGTTTGGAGGGTCGCCACCGACAGGTGGCTTTGCTTGCTAAAGCGTTGGCAGCCCTCGCACTCATCGACCAACTTCTTGGCCGCCTCGAGAGCCGTGGGCCAATCGAAACTGTGGCGGAAAGCCTTGGCCATCAAGGTTCGGCAGGTGGCATGATGCTCGCACTCGCCCTGGTGAATGCCAAGGAGGATCTCCAGGCCCTTCTACGGCTCGACGCATCGCTGGAAAACGCCGATGGTGTTGCGGTGGACGAGCTCGGTGTTGATGATGTTGTAGGCCGAGGCCCGATGCTGGATTTGCCTGGCCAGAGCCTCGTCTAGAGGCAGCTTGCCTCGCAAAATAAATGCCAAGATGGGTTGGGCCCATGAGGGGGCCGTGACTGCGGCCGGCTCGGGAGCCCCCGGGACTGGTTGATCAGTCCCCAGGGCCGGCTCGCCAACCCCCGGGACCGGCTCGGGAGCCCCCGAGGTGGGTTGGTCAGCCCTCGGGTTTGCCTCGCTGGCCCCCAGGGCCAGCTAGTCGATGATCATCATAACGGCCATGCCGCCGAGGCTAGCCGCCTCGGGCGCCACAGGTTCAACCGGGGCCGGTTGGGTGGCCGACGGTTCGAGAGCCGGTGGTGAAGTTGTCGGAGAGGCGGCCGGGGCCGTCGATGGGCCAGCAGCATCCACTGACACGAAGATTGACTCTGATTCTAGGGAAGGCTTGATCGACGGTTTGAGCAGCTGTTCGACGGAGACGCCGACTAGGATGGCCTGCCAGGTGGAGCCGATCTTTGCCAGCACATTCGCCGCCTCGTTGTCCGCTCGAGGGACGTGATGAAACTCACAGCCCTCGAAGGACCCGGTGAGCTATTGTACGAGGAAGCGGTAGCTGGCTATGTTGGCGTCCCTGGGGTCCCATTCACCAGAGACTTGCTGCACCACGAGGTCCGAGTCGCCGAAGTAGAGGATGCGCCTGATGCCGATCTCCTTGGCGAGCCAGAGGCCATGGACGATGGCCTCATACTCAACCACATTGTTGGAGGCGGCGAAGTGGATCTGGAGGGCGTATTTGAGTTGATCACCTTTCGAGGAGGAGAGGATTATGCCGGCACTCAGGTCGGTCCTCATTTTCGAGCCGTCGAAGTGCATGCGCCAATGCGTGAAGTCTGGGGGAGGCGGGACGAACTCCGTCTCCGCCCAGTCGACGAGGAAATCTGCCAATGCCTGTGACTTGATGGCGGTTCTTGGCTCGTACCGGATCTCATGATCGGCGAGGGCGATGACCCACTTGACGATCTAGCCGGTGGAGTCCTGGCTGCTCATGATCTCGCCAAGCGAGGCTGTGCTCACCATGGTAATGGTATGCTGTCGGAAGTATTGCTTGGCCTTCTTGGCGGCAAAGTATATGCCATAGCACATCTTCTGGTAGTGGGGGTAGTTCCGCTTGGATGCAGAGAGGACCTCGCTGAGGTAGTAGACGGGCCGTTGGACCGGTAGGGACTTGCCCTCCTCCGGCCGCTCGACCACCAGGACGACGCTGATGACGCGGGTGGTCGCCGCGATGTAGGCGAGTAGCGGTTCCTTCTCAGCCGGCGCGGCCAGGATGGGCGCGTGGGTGAGAGCCTTCTTGAGGCTACGGAAAGCCTCCTCCACCTCGTCAGGCCAGTCGAAGACGCCCGGCCTCTTGGTTTGACCTGGCTTCATTAGAGCCGTCTTGCGAAGGAGCCCGTAGAGGGGTAGGGCCTTCTCTCCCAGCCGGCTGATGAACTGGCTGAGCAAGGCGAGGTAGCCGGTGAACTTCTAGACGTCGTGGAGCTGGGTTGCCTTCAGCATGCGTTCGATCGCGCTGATCTTCTTGAGGTTAGCTTCGATGCCATGGGCAGACACGAAGAAACCCAAGAGTTGACCGGCAGGGACGCCAAAGACACACTTCTCCGGGTTGAGCTTGATCTTGTACTCACGTAAATTCGCAAAGGTCTCCCGGAGATCATCGAGGAGGCTGAAGTGCTTCTCGGTTTTGACGACGATGTCATCGACATAGACATGGACGTTCCTGCCTATCTAAGGCAGGAGGCACTTCTGCATGCATCGTTGGAAGGTGGCACCCGCATTCTTCAGGCCGAAGGACATGGTGATGTAGCGGTAGGCCCCGAAGGACGTGATGAAGGAGGTCTTGAGCCGGTCTTCCGGATCCAGCTTGATCTGGTGGTAGCCTGAGTAGGCGTCCAAGAAGGACAGCAAGTCGCAGCCGACCATGGATTCAATTACTTGATCGATCCATGGCAGGGCGAATGGGTCCTTGGGACATGCCTTGTTCAGGCTAGTGTAGTCGATGCACATGCGCCAGGTCTTGTTCTTCTTTAGTACCAGGACTGGGTTGGCCAGCCAGTCCAGGTGGAATACTTCCATGATGAACCCGGCTGCGAGAAGCCGAGCGATCTCTTTGCCTATGGTATGCCGCTTCTCCTCGGAGAAGCGGCGCAGGGGTTGCTTGACCGGCTTGACGTCCGGCCGGACGTGGAGTTTGTGCTTGGCGAACTTCCTCGGAACACCCAGCATGTCCTTGGGGGAGCATGCGAAGATGTCCCGATTCTCACGGAGGAGCTCGACGAGCTCGCCTTCCTATTTGCTGTTGAGGCGGGAGCCGATGGTGACGCACTGAGCCGGGTTGGCCGGGTCGAGCGGGGTTTGCTTGGTGTCTTTGGACGGCTAGAAGGAGGCCTCACCGGTGGATTGCGAGGGTGGAGCCGGCGCGGTTGGCTGGCTGGCAGCAAGGTCCACGAGCCAGTCGAGCTGTCGTTTCTCCTTGGCGATCTCCAGGGCCTCGGCGAGCCGGCTGCCGTCTCGAGCGCACTCGAGCGACATTTTGTAGTCACCCTTGATGGTGATGATCCCCTTCGGGCCTGGCATCTTGAGCTTGAGGTAAGCATAATGCGGGACCGCCATGAAGCTGACAAGAGCCGGCCGGCCCAACAGCGCATGGTAGGGGCTCGCGAGGTCCACGACCTCGAACAACACTGGCTCGCAGCGGAAGTGGTCGGGTCTGCCGAAGAGGACGTCGAGCATGAGCTTGCCGACAGGGGAGCAGGACTTCCCAAGCATGATGTCGTGGAAAACCGTCCGGCTTGCCTGCAGGTCTTGTATCTTCAGCCCAAGCTTATGCATCGTGTCAATGTAGAGAATGTTGATGTTGCTGCCGCCATCTATCAGCACCTGCGAGAAGTGGCAAGCTCGCTCCTTGGCGGCGATGGTGGGGTCAAGGACCAAGGCATAACTGCCGGGATTCGGCATCACGGCAGGGTGATCGGCCCGGCTCCAAGTGACCGGCTTCTCCGACCAGTGCATGAACTAGGGAGTTGTCGGCATGGTGGCGTTCACCTCACAGCGGAGCCGACGCTGAGCGTGTTTGCCCATCTCTTCACTGGTGAAGACGACGTAGCAACCGTCCTAGTTAGGGAACTGGTCGATTAGACGACCGTCCTTCGGGGCCGTTGCCGGCGCCAAGGCGGCAGCTTGGGCCAGGGCCGGTGCACGAGCTGGCGGCGCACGGGCTGGCAGCGCGGGAGGAGCCAGAAGCCCCCCCGAGCCAATCCCCGTGAGAAGCTGCACTGCCGGAGCGTGTGCATAGAGGGCTTGGCCCCTGAATGGTTCTTGCAGGGGAGATCGAGCATTTGCTCGAAGGTGAGCTTCGGCTGCCAGGCAGCCTTGCCGGTGCGCTGGCGCTGGCCGGAAGACTGGGCAGCCGGCTCTTGATCCTCGACGGTATTGACCTGCCGGCTCCTGTAGCGGGGATCCGGCTGGTCGTTCTTGCTTTTGTTGTTCTGCGGCTATCGGTTTTCGGCAGCCGGCCAGGCCGTGACCGGCGTTATCATTGCCTTGGCGGGCGGGGTCATCTTGAACCGTATGGCCAAATCGGCCGTGGCGTATTTGTCCGCCTTGGTCATGAGCTCGGCAAGCGTGGCCGGCTCGGAGCACAGGAGCTTATGCTTGAGAGGGGTGCCATCCCGGCAGCCCTCGATGAAGTATTGCACAGCTTGCACCTCGTGCACCCCCTCGCAGGAGTTGCAGAGCTCGGTCCATCGGGTGAGGTAGTCGCAAAGGGATTCATCTGGCCCCTGAACGCACATGGTGAGTTCACGGGGATGGCCGGGCCGCTTGTAGGTGTCGGTGAAGTTGCGGACAAAGGCCTCCTCGGAGACTGTCCAGATGTTGATGCAGCCGGCCGCCAGGCTACTGAGCCAGGTGCGGGCTGAGCCGATCAGCATGAGGGGGCATACCGAACAGCTACGCGCTTATTCCCCCTGGCGATGCCCACCGCGGTGGTGTAGTCGATCAGCCAGTCCTCGGGTTTGGCGGCCCCATTGTATTTCGGGGTGTCCCTAGGGAGTGTGTAGCCGGTTGGGAACAGCTCGGTGCGAACCCGGGGGGCGAAGCAGGCCGGACCGATCGAGCCCTCCTCCACTTGGAGGGCGGATTGCACGAGTTTGTCGATGAGGTTGCGGGCGTCGTTCTCGCTGCGGGGGACGCATGGTCCGAGCCGAGCCGAGAGTTCGGGACAGACGGTGGGTGGCGCAGACTGCCGCGACTCGTGCTGCGGAGGCGGCGTATGCCCCTGGCTGCGCCGGCTGCCAGATGCTGGTGCTTCGTGGTGGCAACCACTTCGAGGCGGCTCGTTGGTGCGCCGGCTGCTAACAGCCGGCTTGTCACTCCCCGCCGTCTAAGAGGGCCGAGGGTTGTTCGCCTCGGCCCGGCGGCCGAAGACGCGAGGGGAGCAAGAATAGTGGGCCGCCTGGCGGCCGGCAGTTCCTGTGTCCTCGTGCTCGGGCCGAGGGCCTTTAGTGGTGGCGCCGCCTGTTGCGAGCAGATGCTGCTACGTATCAGCAGCATCGATGAGCTCCTTGATGTGGTGCTCGTGGGCGGCATGCTCTTGTCCCTCCAAGGTGGCCAATTCCTCGTAGGCCACCTTGAGAACCCGCAGGTTAGCCACTGGGGTGTCATAGACAGGCATTTTGCCGCCGAGGATTTCGGCGACCACGCGGCCGCGGTCGCGCACAGCCTCACGCTGGCTGGGCTCGGCGCCAGCCGGGTGAGACCATAGGCGGAAGCGTACTCCCTCTATGGCACCTCCATGCGGCACCGTGTGGCAGCAAGGGCGGTGGCATCCTCGAACAGGATGCGGCGAGCCGCCTCGAGGTCAGTCGCGGCGGTGTCGGGGTTCGCCGTCAGGGCGATCGGAGTGCTCAAGCCCCAGAGGGCTGCACCGAGCGGGTCGGACGTGCCGACGTGGGCGGCGATGGCGGTAGCCGCGACCCGCGCCCGTCCGGATGGGGTGGAGGAAGTGATGGCCATCACTCCCATGCGATCGTGGGACCCACTGGGCTGAGCCGCAGCAAGTGCACCCACTGCTGTGGGCGGACCAACGCAGACGAGCACCCCCACGGGGTACTCGTCGGCGGTCGGAGCTTTGGCAAGGCTGAGCCTGCCAAAGCACTCGGTGAGCGCGTCGATGTCGGCCATGAGGCCGACGGAGTCGCCCGCAGGGCGTGCTGAGGCAAGCCCCACGAGCTCCCCACGGTTATGCCAGGATGAGCAGCGACGGCGGGGAATGGCGAGGGGTCCCGCCCGGAGCATGAATCTGGCAGGCGCCGCGTACGGCCCCACGATGGGAGCCAACTGTCGTTGTTTTCTCATGACAGATGCCATGGCGTGGCTTATAATAAGTGGTTGGGGCGAGAGGACGCTGACGGGCTCCGGGTGCGAGATTGGGCACAAGCGATGGTGACACATGTCGTACCCAGGTTCAGGGCCCTCCGTTTGAGGTACTGTTGTAAATATGCCCTCGAGGCAATAATAAATTAGTTATTATCATATTTCCTTGTTCATGATAATCGTTTATTATCCATGCTATAATTGTATCGATCGGAGACTTAGATGCATGTGTGGATACATAGACAAAACCATGTCCCTAGTATGCCTCTAATAGACTAGCTCGTTGATCAAAGATGGTTAAGGCTTCCTAGCCATGGACATGAGATGTCATTTTATAACGGGATCACATCATTAGGATAATGATGTGATTGACAAGACCCAAACTACAAACGTAGCATATGATCGTGTAAGTTTACTGCTACTGTTTTCTGCATGTCAAGTATCTGTTCCTATAACCATGAGATCATGCAACTCACTGACACCGGAGGTGTGCCTTGTGTGTATCAAATGTTGCAACGTAACTGGGTGACTATAAAGGTGCTCTACAGGTATCTTCGAGGGTGTTTGTTGGGTTGGCATGGATCAAGACTGGGATTTGTTACTCCGTGTGACGGAGAGGTATCTTAGGGCCCACTCAGTAATACAACATCACAATAAGCCTTGCAAGCAATGTGACTAAGTGTTAGTCACGGGATCTTGTGTTATGGAATGAGTAAAGAGACTTGTCGGTAACGAGGTTGAACTAGGTATTTGAGATACCGGTGATCGAATCTCACGCAAGTAACATACCGAAGAAAAAGGGGAACATCATACGGGATTAACTGAATCCTTGACATAGAGGTTCGACCGATAAAGATCTTCATAGAATATGTAGGAACCAATATGGGCATCCAGGTCCCACTATTGGTTATTGACCGTAGAGGTGTCTCGGTCATGTCTACATAGTTCTCGAACCCGTAGGGTCTGCACACTTAAGGTTTGGTGACGTTTCGGTAGAATAGAGTTATGTATAGTGGTTACTGAAGGTTGTTAGGAGTCCCGGATGACATCCCGAACATCACGAGGAGGTCCGGAATGGTCCGGAGGTAAAGATTGATATATAGGAAGTCCTATTTTGGTCTCCGGAAAAGTTTCGGACTCATCGGTAGTGTACCGGGAGTGCCGGTAGTGTACCGGGAGACCATCGGGAGGGGTACTTCGACCCAAGAGGCTACATGGGCTGTGGGAGAGTGAATACCAGCCCTTTGTGGGCTGGTGGAAGTCCCACACAAGGCCCATGCGGTTGGGGAGAAAACCCAAAGAGAAAAAGGTGGAAAAAGGCAAAATAGGGAGGAATCCTAGTCCTACTAGGATTGGAGGAGGAGTCCTCCTCTCCTCCTTGATTCAGCTAAACCAAGGGCTGGTACCTTGAGGGACAAGCCTCCTCCTCTCTTCCTGTTATATATACTAGAGGTTTTAGGGTTTTTGCACCAGATTTTCAGCCACGTGCCACCCGTTCCTCTAGTGCATAGTTTCTCCTCTAGATCGGTTTTCTGTAGTGCTTAGGCGAAGCCCTGCCGGAATTGCTCCACCACCATCGCCGCGGCGCCGTCATGCTGCCGAAGAACTCGTCTACCTCTCCACTCCCTCTTGCTAAATCAAGAAGGCGGAGATCGTCATCGAGTTGTACGTGTGCTGAACACGGAGGTGTCGTCCGTTCGGCGCTAGATCGGAAGGACCGTGATGAGATCGTGGGACGGATCGTGATGACTTCGCGGGACGGATCGTGATTGGGTCCCGGGACGGATTGTGATGATCGCGGGACGCTCGGAGATTTGGATCGCGAAGACGTTCGACTACACCAATCGCGTTTCTTAACGCTTCCCGCTTAGCGATCTACAAGGGTATGTAGATCCACTCTCCCTCTCGTAGATACTCATCACCATGGATAGATCTTGTGTGTGCGTAGGAAATTTTTTGTTTCCCATGCAACGTTCCCCAACAATGGCATCATGAGCTAGGTCTATGTGTAGATGAGATCTCGAGTAGAACACAAAGAGTTTGTGCATGTTGATGCTTAGATTGCTTCCTCCCTTGGTCGTGTTTTGGTTCAGCGGTATTGTGGGATGAAGCAGCCCGGACCAACATTACTCATACGCTTACGAGAGACCGGTTCCCTCAACAGCAACTTGTTGCAAAAGATGGCTGGCGGGTGGCAGTTTCTCCTACTTTAGTTGGATCAGATTCGACAAAGGCGGTCCTTGAGAAGGTTGAAAAGCAACTTATGTATCACCATTGTTGTTTATGCGTAGGTGAGAATTGTTCTTACTAGATACCCGTAGCAGCCACGTAAAACATGCAACAACAATTAGAGGACGTCTAACTTGTTTTTGCAGGGTATGTTGTGATGTGATATGGCCAATTACATGATGTGATATATGTGATGTATGAGATGATCATGTGTTGTATAGAATATCATGACTTGCATGTCGATGAGTATGGCAAGCGGCAGGAGCCATAGGGTTGTCTTTGATTATTGTATGACCTGCGTGTCAATCATTAAGCGCTATGTAATGCTTTACTTTATCGCTAAACGGTAGCAATAGTCGTACAAGCATGATGGGCGCGACAACCCCGATGGCGACACGTTGATGGAGATCAAGATGATGGAGATCATGGTGTCGTGCCGGTGACAATGGAGATCATGCCGGTGCTTTCAAGATGGAGATCAAAAGCACAAGTTCATGGCCATATCATGTCACTTATGATTTGCATGTGATGTTAATCCTTTTATGCACCTTGTTTTGCTTAGGACGGCGGTAGCATTATAAGGTTATCCCTCACTTAATTTCAAGATAAATTGTGTTCTCCCGGAGTGTGCACCATTGCGAAAGTTTGTCGTGTTGAGACACCACGTGATGATCGGGTGTGATAGACTCTACGTTCACATACAACGGGTGCAAGCTAGTGTTGCACATGCAGAACACTCGGGTTAAACTTGACGAGCCTAGCATGTACAGACATGGCCTCGGAACACAAGAGACCGAAAGGTCGAACATGAGTCATATAGTAGATATGATCAACATGATGATGTTCACCATTGAAACCACCTCAACTCACGTGATGATCGGACTTGAGTTGGTGAATTTGGATCATGTATCACTCGAATGACCGGAGGGATGTCAATTTGAGTGGGAGTTCTTAAGTAATATGATTAATTGAACTCATTATCATGAACATAGTCAGTAGTGTCTTTGCAAATTATGTTGTAGATTACTAGCTCACATTGTAGCTCCCTTGAATTTTTATATGTTCCTAGAGAAATAGAGTTGAAAGATGATGGTAGCAATATTGCGGACTAGGTCCGTGATCTGAGGATTGTCCTCATTGCTGCATAGAAGGCTTATGTCCTTAATGCACCGCTCGGTGCGCCAACCCCACTAGCGTTGTCTGTAGATGTTGTGAACATCTGATAGGCACGTTCTGATGACTACTTGATAGTTTAGTGTGTCATGCATTAGGGCTTAGAATTGAGGCTCCGAAACATTTTGAACGTCACGGAACATATGAGATGTTCTAAGAGCTGAAATTAGGATCTCAGGCTCGTGCCCGTGTTCCGAGATATGAGATCTCCAACAAGATTCTTTGCCTACAAGATGAAGGAGAATAGTTCAATCGTTGAGCATGTGCTCAGATTGTCTGGGTGCTACAATCACTTGAATCGAGTGGGAGTTGATCTTCTAGATAAGATAGTGATTGATATAGTTCTCCAAGTCACTGTCACTAAGCTACTAGAACTTGGTGATGAATTATAAAACGCCAGGGATAGAAATAATGATCCCTAAGCTGTTCGCGATGTTTGACACCGTGAAGGTAGAAATCAAGAAGGAGCATCAAGTGTTGATGTTTAGTCAAACCACTAGTTTCAAGAAGGGCAGGAGCAAGGAGGGAAACTTCATGGATAGCAAGTTAGTTGCTGCTCCAGTGAAGCAACCCAAAGTTGAACCCAAACCCGAGGCTAAGTGCTTCGATTATGAGGAGAGCGGTCGCTGAAGCGGAACAACCCTAGATACTTGGTAGATAAGAAGGCTGGTAACGTCAACAGAAGTATATTTGATATACATGTTATTGATGTGTACCTTGCTAGTACTCCTAGTAGCACCTGGGTATTGGATACCGGTTCAGTTGCTAAATGTTAGTAACTCGAAATAAAACTTATGGAATAAACGGAGAACTAGCTAAGGGTGAGGTGACGATGTGTGTTGGAAATGTTTCCAAGGTTGATATGATAAACATCGCACACTCTCTCTACCTTTGGGATTAGTGACGAACCTAAATAAATGTTATTTGGTGTTTTGCATTGAGCATGAACGTGATTAGATCGTGTTTATTGCAACACGGTTATTCATTTAAGTTAGAGAATAATGGTTATTCTATTAAATGAATAATGCCTTCAATGGTCATGCACCCAGTGAGAATGGTTTGTTGGATCTTGATCATAGTAATACACATGTTCATAACATTGATGCCAAAAGATAAAAAGTTAATAATAATAATAGTACCACATACTTGTGGCACTGCCGCTAAATGTCATATTGGTATAAAACGCATGAACAAACTCCATGTTGATGGATCTTTGGACTCATTCGATTTCGAATCGGTTGAGACATGCAAACCATGCCTCTTGGTCAAGATGACTAAGGACCCCGTTTTCTGGTTTGATGGAGCGGGCAAGTGATTTATTGGAAATGATACATGTTGATGTATGCAATCCAATGAGTCTTATAGCGTGCGGGGGATATCGTTATTTTCTTAGCTTCACTGATGATTTGAGTAGATATAGTGTATATTTACTTAATGAAACACAAGTCTGAATCATTTGAAAGGTTCAAGCAAATTCAGAGTGAAGTTTAAGATCATCGTGACAACAAGATAAAAATGTCTGCGATATGATCGTGGAGGTGAATATCTGAGTTACGAGTTTGGCATACAACTTTAGACAATGTGAAAGTTGTTTCACAACTCACGCCACCTGGAACACCATAGTGTGATGGTGTGTCCGAACGGCATAGTCGTGCTCTATTGGATATGGTGCATGCTGTGATGTCTCTTATCGTTTTCACTATAATTTTGGGGTTATGCATTAGAGACAACTACATTCACTTTAAATAGGGCACCGTCTAAATCCATTGAGATGACACCATATGGTTTGATAGAAACCTAAGCTGTAATTTCTTAATGTTTGGGGCTGCAACACTTATGTGAAAAAGGTTTTCACCTAATGAGCTCGAACCCAAAGCGAACAAACGCATCTTCATAGAATACCCTAAGAACAGTTGGGTAAGCTTCTATCTCATATCCAAGCATAAAGTGTTTGTTGCTAAAACTGGGTCCTTTCTCGAGAAAGAGTTTCTCTCGAAAGAATTGAGTGGGAGGAAGATAAAACTTGATGAGGTTGTTGAACTTTTGTTCAACCAGAGAGTAGCGCAGCGCAGGAAGAAGTTTCTGTGAAGCCTAGGTTAGTTGAAGAGGAAGTTAATGATGATGATCATGAAGCTTTGGATCAAGTTACTATCGAACCTAGTAGGTCGACAAGGATGTGCACTGATCCTTAGCGGTACGACAACCCTATCGTGGAGGTCATGTTGTGGGACAACGATGAACCTACGAGTTGTGGAGAAGCAATGATGGGACCGGATTCCAACAAATGGTTAGAGGCCATGAAATCCGAGAAAGGATCCATGTATACACTTTGGTAGACTTGCTCATTGGACGGCAGGTCGTTGATTACAAATGGATGTTTAAAATGAAGACAGACGCTAATGGTAAATGTCACCATTTGTAAAGCTCGACTTGTTGCAAAGAAGTTTACGACAAGTTCAAGGAGTTAACTGCTATGAGACTTTCTCACTCGTAGCGATGCTAAAGTCTGTTGGAATTATGTTAGCAGTTGCTGCATTTTTCAATTATGAAATCTAGCAGATGGATGTCAAAACATCGTTTCCTTAACGGTTAACATGAGGAAAGGTTGTATGTGATACAACCAGAAGGTTTTGTCAGTCCTAAGGATGCTAAAAGGTGTGCAAGCTTCAGTGATCCTTCTATGAGCTGAAGCAGGCATCTTGGAGTTGGAATATACACTTTGATGAGGTGATCAAAGTTTTTGAGGCTATACAAAGTTTACGAGAAACTTGTATTTATAATAAAGTGAGTGGGAGCACTATATAATTTCTGATAAGTATATGTGGATGACATATTGTTGATCGGAAATAATGTAGAATTTCTGGAAAGCATAAGCGGTTGTTTGAACAGATTTTTTCAAAGGAAGACCTGAATAAAGCTACGTAATTGTTGAGCATCAAGATCTATAGAGATAGATCAAGATGCTTGATGAGACTTTCTATGAGTGCATAGCTTGAAAAGATTTTGAAAGAGTTCAAAATGGATCAGTCAGAGAAAGAGTTCTTGCCTGATTTGTAAGGTGTGAAGTTGAGTAAGACTCAATGCCTAGTGACTGCAGAAGAAAGAGAAAAGATGAGTGTCATCCCCTATGCTTCAGCCATAGGCTCTATCATGTATGCAATGTTGTGCATAAGACCCAATGTCAGCCCTGCCATAAGTATGGCCGGAAGGTTTCAAAGTGCTCCTAGAATGGAGCACTGGACAGCGGTCAAGATTATCCTTAGTAACTAAAAGACTAAGGAGATGTTTCTCGATTATGGAGGTGATAAAGAGTTCGTCGTAAAGAGTTACGTCGATGCAAGCTTTAACACCAATCCAGATGACTCGTAGTAGCAATCTGGATACGTATAGTGGACCAGCCATTTGGAATACTACCAAGTGGAGTGTGGTAGCAGTGCAGTTTGACATAGAGATTTGCAAAGTACACATGGATCTGAATGTCGCAGACCCGTTGACTATAAGACCTCTCTCACATGCAAAGCATGATCGAGCCCAAAACTCATTGGGTGTTAGATTCATAACAATGTGAATCACATGGTGATGTGAACTAGATTATTGACTCTAGTGCAAGTGGGAGACTATTGGAAATATGCCCTAGAGGCAATAATAAATTAGTTATTATCATATTTCCTTGTTCATGATAATCGTTTATTATCCATGCTATAATTGTATTGATCGGAGACTTAGATGCATGTGTGGATACATAGACAAAACCATGTCCCTAGTATGCCTCTAATAGACTAGCTCGTTGATCAAAGATGGTTAAGGTTTCCTAGCCATGGACATGAGATGTCATTTGATAACGGGATCACATCATTAGGAGAATGATGTGATGGATGAGACCCAAACTACAAACGTAGCATATGATCGTGTCAGTTTACTGCTACTGTTTTTTGCATGTCAAATATCTGTTCCTATGACCATGAGATCATGCAACTCATTGACACCGGAGGTGTGCCTTGTGTGTATAAAATGTCCCAACGTAACTGGGTGACTATAAAGGTGCTCTACAGGTATCTCCGAGGGTGTTTGTTGGGTTGGCATGGATCAAGACTGGGATTTGTTACTCCATGTGACGGAGAGGTATCTTAGGGCCCACTCAGTAATACAACATCACAATAAGCCTTGCAAGCAATGTGACTAAGTGTTAGTCATGGGATCTTGTGTTACAGAACGAGTAAAGAGACTTGTCGGTAACGAGGTTGAACTAGGTATGGAGATACCGACGATCGAATCTTGGGCAAGTAACATACCGAAGTAAAAGGGGAACATCATACGGGATTAATTGAATCCTTGACATAGAGGTTCGACCGATAAAGATCTTCATAGAATATGTAGGAACCAATATGGGCATCCAGGTCCCACTATTGGTTATTGACCGTAGAGGTGTCTCGGTCATGTCTACATAGTTCTCGAACCCGCAGGGTCTGCACACTTAAGGTTTGGTGACGTTTCGGTAGAATAGAGTTATGTATGGTGGTTACCGAAGGTTGGTCGGAGTCCCGGATGAGATCCTGGACATCATGAGGATCTCCGAAATGGTCCGGAGGTAAAGATTGATATATAGGAAGTCCTATTTTGTTCACCGGAAAAGTTTCGGACTCATCGGTAGTGTACCGGGAGTGCCGGTAGTGTACCGGGAGACCATCGGGAGGGGTATTTCGACCCAAGAGGCTACATGGGCTGTGGGAGAGTTAATAACAGCCCTTTTTGGGCTGGTGGAAGTCCCACACAAGGCCCATGTGGCTGGGAGAGAAAACCCAAAGAGAAAAAGGTGGAAAAAGGCAAAATAGGGAGGAATCCTAGTCCTACTAGGATTGGAGGAGGAGTCCTCCTCTCCTCCTTGATTCAGCCGAACCAAGGGCTGGTCCCTTGAGGGAAAAGCCTCCTCCTCTCTTCCTCTTATATATACTAGAGGTTTTAGGGTTTTTGCACCAGATTTTCCGCCACGTGCTACCCGTTCCTCTAGTGCATAGTTTCTCCTCTAGATCGGTTTTCTGCAGTGCTTAGGCGAAGCCCTGCCGGAATTGCTCCACCACCATCGTCGCGGCGCCGTCATGCTGCCGGAGAAATCGTCTACCTCTCCACTCCCTCTTGCTTGATCAAGAAGGCGGAGATCGTCATCTAGTTGTACGTGTGCTGAATGCGGAGGTGTCGTCCGTTCGGCGCTAGATCGGAAGGACGGTGATGAGATCACGGGACGGATCGTGATGAGTTCGCGGGACGGATCGTGATTGGATCCCAGGACAGATCGTGATGAGATCGCGGAACGCTCGAAGATTCGGATCGCGAATACGTTCGACTACACCAATCGTGTTTCTTAACGCTTCCCGCTTAGCGATCTACAAGGGTATGTAGATCGACTCTCCCTCTCGTAGATACTCATCACCATGGATAGATATTGCATGTGCGTAGGATTTTTTTGTTTCCCATGCAACGTTCCCAGTAGGTAACACCCCTAGTCCTACTTGGTTTAGTTGGATGGATGGGTATGTGTACAAGGATGCTCCTGGAGCTGTTGTCTAGCAGAGGAAGAAGGAGCAGCCGGCTCGTCTTCCTCCACTACGAGAGAGGGTATGAGAGTTCTGTGGGTGTGTGCGAGCGATTATCCATCCCCATTGCATGGGGAGCTCGGGGGGTTTACAGGCCAACCCCTGGCTCTTACAATATACTTTAAGTACCAAGGTGGGGGGACCCGGCTGGCAGTCTCTTCGGCTGGCCAGAGGGTCCCACCGCTCGCGTCGTCTCATCGTGGGCAGGACCCGCCAGCCGAGCGGTCCCATCTCCCGTTGGGGCCCACCAGTCGGCTCTGCAATTGGCCCTCACCCACCTGCCGCGGCACGGGCCGCCCGGGAGAGCGTCGTCTAGCGCCAGCCGGCCTAAGGCTCTGGTACGGCCGGCGGCACTGTAGCCACGCCGGGGCAAGTAATCGAGTGGCGAAGGCGTGCCGGCACTGTTCCCCCGCCCGGTCGCGCTCACCGGGGTCAACTGCTGGGATGGTTGGACTATAGCAATGTGCAGTAGTGCGTAAGTGTAGCCACAGGGCCACCCGTCGTGCCGGTCATGTCGCATCGTCGTACCCGCGGACAGAGGGATGGGACGGGGCACGTTCGTCCCAAAGTCAACGGAAGAGCCGGCCTGTGGGCAGCCGGCCACGCCTAGCTAGCCGAGGGCCCAACCGGCTCCTTGATCAGCCGGCCGGGGTGCCAGCCGGCACTGGCTTGCACCGGATGTCCTTCAGCCGGCCGCATGGTTTTTCTTCAAAGCGAAAGGGGGAGGACCCCGTTGCTTTGGCCTACCTAGGGGTAATAACCCCGTCAATCTCCATAGCTCATTGGTACTCCTAGTTGATGCGAGACTATCTTCTCCAACTTTTACCCATTTGATATGTACCATCATATTATATTCCACCCACATGCTATGTCCAATGGTTCATGCTCATGTATTGCGTGAAGAATAAAACGTCGATGCATATTGAAAAAGTATGATCCAATTTCGTGACTTGGACACCGTGGTGCTTAGCATTTGTATTGATGTGGTGAAGATGGAATCATGCCTTGCTAATATAATAAGTGAATAGGGATAAACATTCTTTTAGGATCGTATACTTTGAAAAATCAATGATTTTGTTTCTTATACTTATAAATATTGTTATGCTAATGTTTGTTAATTCATCATTTCTCAATGAGAATACATATAAAACATTACATAATGGGTTGCAAGTCAAATCAAAAAAATTGTTTCTATCATTTACCTACTCGAGGACGAGTAGGAATTAAGCTTGGGGATGCTGATACGTCTCCAACGTATCTCTAATTTTTTATTGTTCCATGCTGATATATTATCATTCTAGGATACTTTTTGGGCATTTGTTTACCAATTTATAATAATTTTGAGCACTAGACTATTGACCCAGTGCCTAGTGCCAGTTGTTGTTTTCCGCGTGTTTTTGGCTTTTCAGGTTGACAGTACCAAACGAAGTCCAATTGCCACGAAATTTTTTGATGATTTTTTCTGGACCAAAAGAAGACCTAGAAGCTTTGGGAGGATGCCGGGAGGCACACGAGGGTCCCACAACACATCAGGGCGCGTCCTAGGGGGGTCGCGCCCTAATATATGGTGGCCCTCTCGGGAGTCTCCCGACATTCCTCTTTGGCCTATAAATTCTCTAATATCCCAAAGAACCTAGGGCAGATCCCGAAACACCTTTTTCGCTGTCGCAAATCTCTGTTCTGATGGGAGCCCATCTAGAGCTCCATTCTGGCACCCTATCGGAGGGGAGGTTGATCACGGAGGGCCTCTTCATCAACCTTGCATCCCTCATGATGATGTGTGAGTAGTTCACCATAGACCTACAGGTCCGTAGGTAGTACCTAGATGGCAATCTCTCTCTCTTGATCTTCAAAACAATTTTCATCGCATCTTTGCCTTGATCTATCTGATGTAATCCCTTTGTATGGTGCGTTTGTTGGGATCCGATGAATTGTGAGTTTATGTTTAGATTATTCATGACAAGTATTTTAGTCAAACCTGAGTACTAAGATTCTTATTTGCATGATCATTATAGCTTCATAATGCTCTCCGATCTATTGAGATAGTTTGGCCAACTAGATTGGTATTTCTTCGGTGTGAGTGGTGCATTTTCGTAGGTTCAACCTGACAAGTTTCTATATCCCAGTGACAAAGTAGGGGACAAGATACGTATTTGTTTTTCTGCTACTAAGGATAAAACGATGGGGTTTATTCATATTTATTGAATTTATTTCGTCTACGTCATGTCATTGTTCTCCAAGCATTACTCTGTTTGACTTAATACTATAGATGCATGTTGGATAGCGGTCAATGAGTGCAGTAATAGTAATAGATGAAGGCATGAGTCAACCTATTTACTTATGGACGAGATGCCTATATACACATGATCATTGCCGTGAAAATCGCATAACTATTCACTTTTCTATCAATTGCCAAGTGTAATTTGTCTACCCACCGTATGCTATTTCTATGAGAGATGCCACTAGAGAACACTACGGCCCCTGGGTCTATTCACATATATTTACAAACGCTAATACTACCTTGTTGTTATTTATTTTATTTTATTTTATTTTGCAATTTAAAATTCTCTACAATTATACAAAACTCATTTGCTTTCAAATAACGAGATCAAGGGGATTGACAACCCTCTTGCCGGCATTGGGTGCAAGTTGTTTGTTATTTTGTGTGCAGCCACTGAAAACGGTTGAGGATTGGTATTTTTATTGGTGTGATAAACTTTGGTTTCATAACTGAGGGAAATACTTACCCACATTGTGTTGTGATAACCCGTTCCTCTTCACGGAAAACCCGACGCAAATAACAAGTATTAACGACCACGTGGATTGCTGCATGGAGAGTGACAGCAGCGTCAGCGACAGCTCCTCTGGCGATGATGGCAGGAACAGTTGTTCCTCTAGGGGAAGCTGGAGCGATGATGACTCCGACGATTCCCCGGCATCTGCATCAAGAAGAAAGACTCTGACTAGGCGCGGGCAGCGCCAGAATCGGAGTCCTGGAGGTGGCGCTACTTGGTCTCGGTCCTTCCTCTTTTGCTTTTTTTATGCAATGAACTATGCTGGCCCCGCGGGGGGGGGTGTAAGAAGAATTATGGCCCTCGCACCTTAAGTTTAGTGATGCTCTCGTCGAAAATGAGCTTGTTCTTAGTGCTTCTTGTTAGTCTTGCCCCCTTCTCTGTGATCACCTTAATGCTCTGCGCTGCTAGGACCCACCCTCTGAGCAAGACTCGTCCATCACTGGTATGTTAGGTCACGATGCCTGGGACAAGGCCAGGAGGTAAGGGGCCCGAAGTCCCGTAACATCTCCTAAGATGTGATGCTCAGGAGGTCCCCCTTGAAGCACAAGTGTCTCACGCAAGAGAAGAATCTTACGCCTGGAGCGAGGTTACGGGAAGAAGGAACACTACCAAAGATCACCGAGCCACATGGGGTGGTTAGCTTAAATTCTTGGAACGCGTCGCGAGGCAGCTGCGGCCTGCGAGAGGTTCATGTGGCATGAGGGTGCGTCTTGTGAGACCCTTAGAGTGATCCATCCCGAGGAAAATCCTGCACACAAAAGCTTAATTTCGAATGATGCGCGCTCGCTAGCTTACACTTGGGTGTCACGTGAGGAGACCAGACACCAAGGGCCTTGGTGGGGTGAGATGCACGGAAGCAGGACCGCGAGCCAGAGTTAGTCCCTTGGGTTTTTTAGCGTTGCTAGGACTAACCCGAGCACAGGCACCGTGTCCAACCCCCGCTCGCATGAGGCTCAAGGGGAAACTGGCGAGCACGTGCCACAGAAGAAGGCCAGTAGATGTCATGTCAGGCGCGATTCACCCTGAGGTCGATGTGTCCCGTGGGGCGCTCTTAGTTGACAATCCACCAGTGCGGAGCATGGGCATGGGCTTCGACCGTTACAACAGCAATGGGCATGGGGCTTCTAGTTGGGCGTGGGCATGGTTGCGATTCAACCATTCCGCCAACACGGAGCATGGGGCTTCCGCTTGGGCATGGCATGGTTGTGATTCAACCATTCTGCTAGCATGGAGCATGCGGCTTCCACTTGGGCGTAAGCATGATCGTGGTTCGATCATTCCGCCAGCGCAAAGCATGGGGCTTCCACTGGGGCATGGGCAGGAGTTCTCCTGAGGCCAAGGGGTGGACACCGGGAGGCTCTGGGGCGTGTACAACCCCACCTCATTCTTACGTGAGAGGGTCACATGTAGAACTTGCGAAGGTGTTGGATGTTCCGGGAATTCTGCATGGGTACTCCATCCTCCATTTCCACATGGGCAGCGCCTGGCCTGGAGACAAGGGTGGACCTAGAAGGGCCTTCTGACATGGGCGGGAGTTTGTGGAGGCCCTCTTTGGAAAGGATCCGCCATAGGATGAGATCCCCGACCTCGAGGGTATGAGGGTGGATGGTGCGACTGTGGTAACGCTGCAAGGCCTGCTGGGACCTCGTGGCATGAAGGGCGGCTTGGTGGCGGGCCTCCTCGAGGAACAAAAGATTGGTCTCCCGGGAGTCGTCCTAATGCGCCTCGTCCGACGCCAAGACCCGCGGGGATCCATGCTTAAACTCTGAGGGAAGTACCGCCTCAGCCCTATAGAAGAAGAACAAGGGGGTTTCGCTAGTGGGCTTAGTGGCGATGGTGTGGATGGACCATAACACGGACTACAGCTAATCCAGCCAACCCTTCCCGCAGGCCTCAACCTTCGTCTTGAAGCTCCTAGTCTTGAGGCCCTTGAGGACCTCAGCATTGGCATGCTCGGCCTGCCGTTACTTCGCGGGTGTGCCACGGAAGTGTGGCATATCTGCGTACCAAGGTTAGCATAGTATGACCTAAAGAGCACACTTGTAAATTGGGAGTCGAAGGAGATGGCGTACTGCAACCACTTGAGGGGTCGTGTGGCCTCCGATCTCAGGAGGGCGGTGTTCACCTCATGAGAGAACTGCTTGAATAGGTAGTTCAACACAGAGGCATGGGCTTCGCCAAGGATACAGGCTATCGCACGAGGCTCCTAATAGCCCACATCCCCCTTGTCATGCTGGTCGTTGTCGTTCCTCGTGGGTGGCAATGGCAATGGCAGAAGAGAAGCGTTGTCCTGAGGGCCCGCCTCGCGAGGCTGTTCATGCCAGGCGCCCTTACGAGGTTGATCGTGCCAGTCGTCCTTGCGAGGCTGCTCATGCCAGCCCTGGCGGGGGTTGCCATTGTGGTTGTCCCACCTGCCATCGCCATGGACGCCTCTGCGGCCGGTGCCGCGGTCGTTGCGGTCTGGACGCCGGCTGACACGTTCATCTCAAAGGTACTTGAGCTCCTAGCGGTCTTCGGTGTTATGGATGCGCATGTTGTGGTAGACACAGAAGGGGCGACGATCCTTCTCGGGCACATCATGGTCGCGACCGTGCTTCTGCTCAGGCTCCGCCGCAAGCATGGCAGGGCCCTTGCGCTTGACCTCCTTTCCCTTTGCTTTGCTATTGCCGGGCGTGGCATCGGGGTCATTATGGATGAACAGGCGTCCCTCTTTGGCCTTGGCGCACTTGTTAGTGATGTTGAACAACTCCAGAGCCGAGCTCAGGTTCCCATTGATGGCGAGCTTCTCACACATCCAGACGTCCTTAATGGCGTTGGTGAACTCCATGATGGTGGCTTCGTCTGAGGCACGCGGGGCGTTGGATATACTTGTGTACGGTCCCTCAAGGGCGCACCTTCATGTTTCGTAGGTCGTTGACGGAAAGGGGGCGGTCATGCGTGCCCTTGAAGTAGGCAACGAACTGCTCGCAGAGCTCGCTCCATGAAGAGATCAACTCCTCGGGCAAGTTCATGAGCCAGGAGCATGCTCCAACCTTGAGGGCCATGGGAAACAATTCGCCATGACCTTGTCGTCACCGTTCGCCACCTCGATGCTCAACACGTAGAGCTAGAGGAACTCCGTGGGGTCGGGGATGCCATCGTAGCGTGTGGGCAGCTCTAGCTTGAACTTGATAGGCCAAACCACCGGTGCAGCTCGCGAGTGAAGGCCCGGCAGCCAACGTTGCTCGAAGGGACGTCGCACGTGAGGGCAGCCCGATTCTAGCGCCCCGCCTTTGCGACATCTTGGATGATCCGGTTCTGGAGCTGGCGCTGCTTCTCGAGGGTCACGCACATGTAGGGCGATGTGCGACGGACAATTTGGAAGCTGGCCTCATCTTGGGCTTGTGAAGGTGCTCCACGGGGCTGGTCACGTGGGCGTGCATCGTGCCGAGGCTCGACTGGGTCGCTGCGTAGGGGAGGTGGAAGAGTCGCTCCATGCGCCACGTCCCCAGCGCGAGACGATGGAGGGTGAAGTGACCGAGAGGGCGTTGGGGCTTCTCTGGCAGTGGTGATGATCTCGGTGGTGCGGCCCAACCAGCCGTCGTAGCCAGCATCCGCCAGGCAGTAGCGAAGCACCTCGCGTGCCATGAGCAACGCGCCCTACGCGTCCATGTTCCCAAGGCAGGCGTGGGAGTAGGAACCTGTGGCGGTGCGACCATCTGTAGGGATCGAAGGTAGGTCTAGAGGGGGTGATTAGACTACTTGACCAAATAAAAACCTAACATTTTCCAAAGTTAATTGGTTGGAAGGTTTTAGCAATCCTAGCATATCAAATACACCCTATACATGGATGTCTATGAGTATTGCAGCGGAAAATAAATACAAGCATATTTAATAGGATAAGGATTGGAATATCAAACGCAATTGTAGACACAAAGATTTTTCCCATGGTTCCAATAGGTGGCACTATCGTACATCCACGTTTATGGAGACTTCAACCCACGGAGGGTAACGGTTGCTAGAATCCACAGCGGGGTCTACCCACGAAGGGTCCCACAAAGAAGCAACCTTTTCTATACCATGATGGCCTACGTCCACAAAGGACTAGCCTAACTTGGGGTAGATCTTCACGAAGTAGGTGATGTCCTTTCCCTTACAAACTTCTTGGTTCAACACCACAACACGAAGTAGAAGGCTCCCAAGCGACACCTAACTAATCTAGGAGGCACCACCCTCCGAAAGGTAATAGGCTCGATAGTAGCGATGAACTCCTTGCTCTTGTCTTTAAAATGATAGTCTCCTCAACACTCAATCACTCTCTCATAGATTTGGCTTGGATAGAAGAAATTGATTGGATGGAATGCAACTTGGGGAGGCTACAAATCAAGATCCATATGGTTGGAGTGGATGATCTTGACCTCAACCCAAGGGTAGGTGGTCCTCTCTCAGAAAATTGGATATGGGAAGTTTGGGTCTGTTCTAAGTGCTTCTCTTGCAAGTAGGATGTGGATGAGGGGTATATATAGGCATCTACAAAAATCCAACCATTACAACATTATTGCCCAACTCGATGAAACCGAAGTGAAAACTCGGTTGCACCGACTAGTGCAAAATGTGTAAACTTTGGCATTTCGATGAGACCGATATATAATTCTCGATGGTACCGATGTGAGTGGCCGAGGGCGGTTACACAACTCGGTGAGTCCAAATCACAAAACTTAGAAATTTCGATTCTTGTGAAACAGGCAACAGAAAGATGGTCACTGTAACTCGGTTGCACCGAAGTGAATGTTGGTAGTACCGAGAAGTGGATTTTGGCTATGGTTTATGTCTAGGGTTTTGACTCGGTGTAGCCGATATGGAAATGGTGGTGGCACCGATTTTTAGTGGTAGGTTCTAGAACAGAATCTTTGTGGGAGATATTGTGGGGTATTTTTGGTGACTAACACTTGATCACTTTGAGCATTTCATTCACCATTAATAACTCACCCCCTTTTGATAGTATTGGCTTTGCTATGGAATCAAGGTGATTTCTCACAAAGTAAAAGGTAGAGTCTTCATGCTTGTATCTTGGCCAATCCTATGCTTCCATCTTGGGGTCTCCTCACAATCCTTTGCCAATCATAACATTGAACTTTTTCCTGAAATATACTTAGTGGAAACATTAGTCCAATGAAATATATGTTGTTGTTAATTACCAAAACCACCTAGGGAGAAGTTGTGCTTTCAATCTCCCCCATTTTGGTAATTGATGAAAACATATAGATCAAAGCTTCAATAGAGATATAATCAATGAATAGCATCGTCGCTTTGAGATGTATGTGATAAGCAAAAGCTCCCCCTAAATTTGTGCATTATTTTAAATTTGCGTTTGAATGCATATGCACAACTGTTTAGGATCATGAGTCACTCTTCCATGTCACATACAACTTTGTGGTGCACAAAGATCAATATGAGTGAATTACATAAGCACATCACACCAAACATTAAGTTAATGATCATCATATCATATAAACATCTCAAAGATAAGAAATAGTAGCATCACACAAGAGTATATGATCAAACACTGAAAAAAGTTTGTAACACCAAACGATAAACCAAATGTTGTGGAAAGCAGAGAGAATCAAAATGCAATGCTCTCTCTCTCTCGAAGCCCTATAATTTGTGACCTCTACCCCTTTGGCAACAAGTTACCAAAAAGTACAAAGTTATAGAGCTATTAGTCGCTCTGGCCATGATCTTCTCCTGTGGCAGTCGATGGAGTTGAGAGAACTGCATTTGTGAAGGCTTCAGCCGACGTCCTCTGAGGTGGTGGAGTAGACACTGGAGCTGAAGGAGTTGCGGCTGGTGTTGAAGAAGGAGGCCTCATCTCTGGAGCCAGCACTATAGGGGTTCTGGCCTGAGTCGTGAACTGAGTGCTGGTCTTGAGGGGTGGACTCCTATCATCATCTGGATCTGAATCGGAAGTGTGTAGGATAGGAACTGCATCGACTTCCTTCTTGAGCTCATCCATAGTTTTGGTCAACCCATCTACCCTTTTGTTCAGCGTCAAGAACCTATACTCCACAATCCTCACAAGGCTTCCTTGGTTCTGCAAGATCTCTTTGATGTCCTTCTGCATACCCTAAATGGATCTGGTAAGAAGTTCCATTTGCTCACTCTTGGTCATTAGCACCTGAGCACTAGTGGCTCTGGCTGCCTTAGTTGCTGCCTGTGCAGTTGATGAAGTGGGATGATTTGGATCCATCACCACAACATTGTCCTCAAAATCTGGCTGTAGTGTCAAATGAGGGCGATCAAGTGCATATACATTATTCTCTAGCTTAGATTTGATGATCATCTAAATGTATGGTGCATATCCACATGATCTCTTCTGATCTGCAGCTGTCTTCTACATTGTCTCAACAATAAGATCCATTACCCTGAACCTGGTGTGGGTGTCAATGAGGTGCAGCATGTTGGTTGAGTAGCCTCGGATCATATTCTCATCTCCTAATGTGGGCATCAATGTATATCTCATAATAGTGTTGGTTGTTGGCAACCCTACTTGCAGATAGTATACTGAGCCCAACTTATGTGAATGCACATATTCTGTAGGAATCACCTTATACATATTTGCCATGGAGTTGTGGCTCATCTTGGCTTCAGTGTATACATCCAAGTCACCTTCCTCAACAGGTGGAGCTCCTAATATGGTAGCCCACTCATCAAAAGTAGATTGGTACCTTGTACCCTCAGTCATCCATACTATCCCGCCATTTGGATAGAAGTGAGTAGTGGAGTAGAACTACATAATCATATCATCATTCCAAGGAGTAAACTCCCTTCCAACAAAGTTTGCAATGTCAATGCACTGGAAGTTGTCTTGCACACTAGGGAAATAGTCTTCATTTTCCTTGATATATGCCCAGTCAAAATAGCGCATGTCACTGACTGCTGGGCTCTTGTCCAAAAGGACAGTCTCATAGAAATCCTGTTGTTCCTTGGTGTGGAACCTGGCATCCACAGCAGTCCTTATCTTGGAGGCATATGGGTCATTCTCTCTCCATACTCTCAGCCATGAGTCCTTCCTCTTCCTCATGTCCTCAGCCAAAGGATGAGCATCATTGTGCTCTGGCAGATGGGGCCTGAGCTTCCTCAGGACTGACAAGTCCTCCTCAACATCTCTGGAGGTGGATGTCTTGTTCTTGGAAGCTAGAGGGATGTCTCTAGTGGTCTTCTTGGACTTAGGAGCAGTGGATTTCTTGGGTGCAGCTTTCTTGCTCTTTGAAGGAGCCTGACTAGACATAGAGTCTACAAGAAGTTTCTTCTTGTTGGCAGGAGGAGCATGGGCAGCTGGCTCTTCCTCCTCTTCCACCTCTTCAGCTTCAGGTGGGTCCTCATACATGGATGTAGGTCTACCAATGACCTTGACAATCCTTGTCCTTGCTCTCTTATTCTCTCCTGCCTTCTTGGACATGGAACTCCTGGCTGGCTCAACTGAAACTGATGGGTTGGCCCTGGCACTCACAGGTGCCCTCATAGACTTAGCACTATCATAGACTTTCTTGGCAGGTCTCTTGGAAGAAGTGGCATCTGGTGTTGTGCTCTTGGCAGCCTTCTCTTTTTGCCTCTTGGCAACATATTCCTCTGGTACAAAAAACAAAGTCCTCCTCATCAGAATGTAGCTTCTTCCTCGCCCTGGTGGCAGCCTTGGGCAAATCAGGTGAGCTAGGGTTATCATCATAAGAAGATGAACTACCCTCGGGACTAGTACATGAACTCATCTCAACATATCTTTCTCTGAAGTTATTCTGACTGTCATGTGACCCTGACATGATGACCCTGTGAATAGAGCATAGAAGAGCAGAGAGATTGAGCATCACAAAATACAGAAGTTTTTGTCAAATTTGAACTCAAATCCTTAGTTTTGAATTTCATCTAAATGGGTTTTGGTGTCACCGAGTTAGAAAAATCGGAGCCACCGAGACATACACTCTCCTGTAGCAGGAACTTGGCAACCCTTTTTGTCGTGGATTTATCATGGCAGATGTCTGGGTGAACGGACTTGGATTTGAGGCCATTACTAACGTGATGGACTCAAAGGGGTTGATTGGGACGAAGGACACGAGTTTACCCAGGTTCGGCCCCTCAAGTCTAGGTAATAGCCTACGTCCTGCTTGTTCTTGTATTTCTTGTTGTATCGATTACAAGGGAGCTAAAGCTTGACCTAGTTCTCGATCACCTAATCTCTAAGTCGCCCTGGGTCTGCCTTTATATAAGAGGTCAGGACCACGGGTCTTTACAATTTTCTAACTGAGTCTCATTGTCTATTCGAGTCTTCCTCTATCTTCTTGTCCAAGCTGTCCCCGAGCGGCTTACACGCCCGGGTCTTCTCCGTTCGGGCCCCCTTGCGGCCCACACCTTGAGTTGCTTATCTTCCTAGGCCATAGACTTTACAGCTCACCCTTGGGCTGGCTCACGAGCCATGAATATGACCCGGAGCCTTAAGGGCGGGTCATATTGCGGGGTTATATCCCCAACATTAGGCCCCAGGTTGAATTGAGCTTGCTCACTTCATCCCTTTCTTCTGCTCTTCGGCGAGTCGCCCGGTGATGACCCGACGTGACGTCACGTGGTCCCTACAAGAAAGATCCGCTGACGTACCACCGAATCTTTTATTAAATGGTCAGCCCGGAAATCGACGCGTCCGCCTTGGTCAAATGGTTTCCGTTGCCTAGATTTTCACGCCCGCCTTGTCTTCTCTTTAAATCAGACCTGTTGCGGGTGGAAACTTTCCTTCTCCCGCTCACCCTTCATCGTCTTCCTCTCGTCGTCTCCGCTCCAGCACTCCCTACTCCGGCGCCGTCTTCGCATCGTCATCAACTAGGCCGCTGCATCAACCTGTGTCGATCCAGAGTTTCTTCCGCGTTCGCCGCTCCATCATCGGTAATCCCAAGTTTCTCCTTAGATCCATCGCTGCCGTAGTAGGGTTTGTGGAAGCTCCGCCGCCGCCGCTCGGGCTTCGCCAGCACCATCGTCGGTGTACTCCCGACGTAGTTGGTGCCTTTAACGCGTGTCCCTGCCGTGCCGCCGCGTACGGGGTGGCCGTACGCAATGTGCGGATCCGTCGCGGCTCTGTTTCTTTCTTTTGCTTCACCTGTTCATCGCTAGGTCGAAAATAAGAACATTTCTTCCTACTTTTGTAGATCCATAATTGTAGCGGTAGTTTGTGAAACCTCTTTTCAGGACTTGGGAGATTTTCGCTCCTCCTTTCCTTGTTGAACCGCCAGGCCTCTCCGTCTCTCATCAGCCGGACTATGGCATAGTATTTGTAGAACCCTTAAAATTGTAAGCCATCACAGATATCTACTTGCTCTTAACTTGCCGCGTATATTATTTTGCACAGTCTTTAAGCCACTAGTATGTCTCGTGCCTCCAACTCATGCAACTGGGATGGGTCTTGCATCACGGAAGATACTTAACGGATTTTGTTAGCGCGGGCACTCTTCCTTCCAAGGAGGTCCTTCATTGGCGGGTTCCAGGTGATGAAACACGGCCCTCTCCCCAAAAAGGAGAGGTAGTAGTTTTTTGTAACCATATCGAGCGAGGATTCGTGCCACCCGGCTCGAAATTCTTCCGTGATTTTCTTCACCTATACAAGCTTCACCCTCAAGACTTGGCCCCCAACTCCGTTTCAAACATATGCAATTTCCAAGTGCTCTACGAAGTCTACCTGCAAATCAAGCCGTCTGTGGGTTTGTTTCGAGAGTTTTTCTACGCCAACTGCCAAGCCGAAATGAAAGGCGGTCCGAGTCTGGAGCTTGGCGGTATTTCCATTCAACAACGTAGAGACATCATCTTTCCGGCTGCACAGATGTCGAGTCATCCGAAGGATTGGAACAAAACTTGGTTCTACTGCAAAGACACCTCTCCTGAAAATGAGCACCCATTGCCGGGTTATCGTCCCTCCCGGCTTAGGATAGATTCAGAACTTCCTGGCCGGCTCTCAGCTTCAGAACGTGCCAGGTATGAGCCAGCTCATGCAAAGATCAAGGCACTCATGGCCAATGGCCTGACCAGATTAGATTTGATCCGCTGTTGGATTTCTTGGCAGATTATGCCCTTAAGCCGTAGAAGCCGGCTTATGTGTGAATATGAAGGCAAGTATGACAACTCCATATGCTTCAGTCAATCAACCCTGACAGAGGATGACATCACCACCGTCATCCGGAGCCTTGTCCATGAAGCCTCCGGCTCATGCAGCGCCATTGGCCTGACGCCTTTTAGCGTCAACAATCCGGCTCCAGATGTAAGTCAATTTCTTCCCATCCGTCTCTTGGATTTTTGTTTGTACCTTGCTGATCTATTACTCTTCTCTGGTTTATTTTCGCAGGCCGACTCTGATTTCTAGAAGAAGGAATACGTCCCTCTGAAGAAGCTCAAGAAGAAGGCTCCAGCCAAGAAGCCAAAGAGAGACGCCCCGCGAGAGGAATGGTTCGACCCGCCACCATCATCCAGCTCAGAGGTAAAATTTTAGTTGTCTGTTTGATACTTTGCCTTCCTCTTTTACCAATGCTTGTTTTACTCATAGGATGATGTGGAGACTAGACGTGCCAACGCCCCTGAAGTAAACTATGTTTCTTCCGGCTCAGAGTATTTTGTCCCCCGAAAGCCATGGTGGGTTATCAAAAAAGTTCCTCTTTCTCATCCTCTCGCTTATCTGGCTCCCGACTTTCTTTTCAAAAAGCAACAATAGGCTGAACGTCGCCAGATCCGGAGCGTCGGCTCCACTGAGCTTATGTCCAGCTTACCAAACTCGCCGGCTCCAAAGAAACGCTCCGCAGAGGTATGTGCTCTTGTTTGATTCATTTCTCTTTATAACCTTGGTGCTGTTTCATCTTTCTTAAATTTCATCTCAAAAATCGCCCTCTTCCGATGACTCTTCAGCGACCGCTCTGCCGCCTCCCAAGATCAACCCGTTGTAAGTGTTTTTCCACTATAACATCCGGTTCTTTGTAGGGTAGTAATATCCTTTGGATTCTGAGCTTTCTATCTTGCAGTGCTCAAGCCAAGCGTCGGAAGACCAACAAGCCCTCCCCGGCCCTGCTGCTCAAGAGCCGGAGCAAGAACAACCGGAGGAGCCACAACCGGATGTAGATCTGCCAATTGCCTCCACTGAGCCGGCTGCTGGAGATATCATCCCGGAGAGCCCTCTAAGGTGTCCTTTGAAACCGCCAAGTCCTGCCAAGACCACTACAACTCCGAAAGTCGCGATCACCGGTTCTGCTCCTCAGTCTCCTCCGGCTCACGTGCTGACTAGGCATAAAGAGTCGGCAGAGGCCTCCAAGAAGTTGGACTTCAACTCTTCTTTTGAGAAGATGACGGCCGAAGACCTCCACGTCGGGTATACGAACCGGCTTTCCACTAGCCGAGATCTAGAACTTCGGCTGGTCAACTTGATGAAGCTAAAATATGAGGTACTCCTCCTCTTGCCATAACCTTACTTAGCCCCCAAGGGCCGGTTCAATTCTAGCTTAAGAGTTGAACCGGGTCTTTTTTTATCCTCTGTAGAAAATCCAAATCCATTGCCCCCAAGGGCCGACTCAAACTTGATAAGGTTGAGTCGGTTTAATGTAGATAGCCTAAAGAACCACTTGTAGCCCCCAAGGGACGACTCAAACTTGATAACGTTGAGTCGGAGCTTTTATTATAAGTCAATTTGAAGAGCCATATTGTAGCCCCCAAGTTCTGGATTAATTTTGATGAAGATGAGTCGGAACTGTATTGATTTCTCGAAGATCAAATATACATTAGCCCCCAAGTCTCAAACATATTGCTTGCAATCTGCTTGAGACTTGTATAACTTTGTCTTTAACCTTCATCATTTGATACGATTTCCATTCTGGCGACTTATTCTGTATTTTGTTATGTCACAAGAAGCCTTAAATGAAGTCGGGTCGCAGTTGATGGACCTAAAGACCAACCTGGCGGCTCAACAAGAGGCCAGCAGCGTCGCCGATGAAAAGTGTCGGCTTCTCTCTGAGGAGCTGGCCACAATCAAGGCCGATTTTTCTACTCTTAAGGAGTCAGCTGAATCTGAGAAGACTGCTTTGACCCAACGGGTGGATGACGCCGACCAGCGGCTGATAGCTATGGCGGATGAACTTCAAGGCTTGAAGCGCCACATAAGCAAGATGTCAGCCGCCCTCTTTGGTAAGCTTTTTATAACTTTGTGTTTCCAATGGCTACAACTTTACTTAGACTGGCGACTCATCTGAATTGTCCAGTTTATACAGGTCCTAGGAGCCGGCAGTTGGCTTCTGATAGCCTGCTGTAGTTGAAGGCCATCTATACCTTAACTAAGCAATTGTACTGTGGTGCAATCTGCACTATCAAGGCCGTACAATATAAGGATATAATTCCGGCGACTCTCAAGGGTGTCTTAGAGCTCTTCTCCACCATGCCAAAGCAAATCGCCGAGCTCAAGAAGTCAGCCGCCCGCCAAGGGGCCATTGCTGGCATCAGTCGGGCTTTGGCCTTTGCTCCGGGTCTAACAGTTGCCGAGATGATGGAGGGCTTCCCTTCAAGGAAAGATGACGGCTCAGAGTTTACTGATGCTGACTACAACTGGTGTATGAAGGAGTCCCGGGTGTTAGCTTCTGTCTTGGCGGAGGAGATTGATCTATCAACTTATCAAGCAGCCTATGACCCGGAGCAGAAGAGAGTCTGCGGTCCTTTGTACGAGTGCAAAGACTTGACGCCTGCTTGGAGTAAGGACCTCTTTGCTCCAGATCTTGACCCGTCACCTTATTTCAAAGGCTCTTTTGCGGCTCTAACGAACTGCAATTGGGATTTGGACAACCTCCAGATCAGGGCCACAGAAGAGCCGGCGCAGGATGACCCGTCAGCTAATTAGCTTCTGCTTTAAGAACTTGTATCAGCTTAACCCGCCATGTGACGGCTGAAAAACTTGTCTGAAATTTTGATCTCCTCTGGGAGTGTAATAGCTAGATGAAATTTGTCTGAAACTTTTCATGATGTTTCTATAAGATGATCCGGCTGCTTTGAATCATTTAGACTTGCCTTGTCATCATAGAACACACCTGTAGCTGAGAGTAGGTAAACTGCACCCGGAGGCGGTGACTCCCTTTTGGTGATTGTGGCTAATCTGGTCAACCGGATATGGCATAAAGCCTAGACGATAAGGCATTTAGAAGATACACCCGGAGGTAATAATATGGCGTAGACGCCGGCGGATAAGCATTAGAAGCTGTACCCAAAGGTAAGAAGCCGCCCTCGCTGCGGCTAATTTTCCTTAGCCGGATTTTTATAAGAACAGCCAATAGGCGTTAGAAGCTATACCCGGAGGTAAGAAGCCACCGTTCACCGCAACTAAGTTACCTTAGCTGTTTTTACAAGAACAGCTAATAGGCGTTAGAAGCTGTACCCGAAGGTAAGAAGCCGCCGTTCACCGCAGCTAATTTACCTTAGCTGTTTTTACATGGCCTTAGGCCGGCTAATAGGCATTAGAAGCTGTACCCGAAGGTAAGAAGCCGCCGTTCGCGGGTCATGAGATGTTAGCTACCCGTCGGTAAAAAACCTCTCATAACCGTGGCTAAACTGGTTAGCCGGAGATGGCATAAAGTCGGCTGATAGGGTGTTAGAAGCGACACCCATCGGTAAGAAGCCCCCCTCAGCAATACGGCGTGACCCGCCGGCGGATAGGCGTTAGAAGCTGTACCCGAAGGTAAGAAGCCGCCCTCGCCATGACTAATTTACCTTAGTCGGTTTTTTGTGGCAAAAATGTCGACTTAATAGGTGTCTACCACCGTTCAGCGATACAACGCAAAGCGCCGGCGGATAGGCATTAGAAGCTGTACCGGCTAAAGGTAGGAAGCCGCCCTCGCTGCGGCTCATTTTCCTGAGCCGGATTTTTGTGGCATAAAGCCTGGCTGATAAGCATCTACTACCGTTTGCCAATCTCAGTTGATGCATCAATCAGAATACTGTGTAATCTTTCCCATATTAGGATGCGTGAAACAGCAGAGGCTTCTTTATTTATACATCTATGATATGTACAATGATAGTGTACAATGGTGGGTCTCGATACCCTTTAAGTGAAATAGGGCCAGAGAAGCGCGATGTTCCATGGACGACAGGTCTCCTGACCCGCCGTATCTGAGTCATTTCGAATATCAATGAGATAATATGACCCGTTGTTGAGATTTCTGCTGACCACAAAGGGTCCTTCCCATGGAGGTGACAGCTTATGCATATTTGTCTGGTCTTGCATCAGCCGGAGCACCAAGTCGCCCTCCTGGAATGTCCGGGTCTTGACCCTGCGGATGTGATCGCGGCACAGGTCTTGTTGATAATCGCCGATCAGGCCATTGCTAACTCTCGTGCCTCTTCCAAAGCATCCAATGCGTCTTGGCATGTCGTCTCGTTGTCTGTCTCAACGTAAGCCGCCACCCTTGGCGAGTCATGCCGGATGTCACTGGGTAAGATGGCCTCGGCGCCGTACACCATAAAGAAGGGCGTGAAACCCGTGGACCTATTAGGGGTGGTTCTGATGCTCCATAAGACAGAGGGTAATTCTTCGACCCAACACCCGGGCGTTCGCTGTAAAGGAACCATAAGCCATGGTTTGATCCCTCATAAAATTTCCTGATTGGTGCACTCCGCCTGACCGTTGGACTGTGGATGTGCCACGGCTGAAATATCAAGCCGGATATGCTCTTCGTCACAGAATTTCTTCATAGCCCCCTTGGATAGATTTGTACCATTATCAATAATGATGCTATGCGGATAACCAAAGTGGTAGATCAGCTTCTTGATAAACAGAACCGCTATAGCTGCATCACATTTGCTGACCGGATCTACCTCTACCCATTTGGTAAATTTATCAACCGACACCAGCAGGTGCGTTTTCTTGTCCTTGGATCTCTTGAAGGGCCCTACCATGTCTAGCCCCCAGACCGCAAACGGCCAAGTGATTGGTATCATCCTCAGTTCTTGAACCGGAACATGAGTATGCCGGCCAAATTTCTGACAGCCGTCACACTTGCGAACTAAATCCTCTGCATCCTTGTGAGCCGTTAACCAGAAGAACCCGTGCCGGAAGGCCTTGGCCACCAAAGATTTCGAGCCGGCGTGGTGTCCACAATCACCAGCATGAATTTCATTCAAGATCTGCTGGCCCTCCTCTGGTGAAACACAACATTGAAAAACCCCTGTTACACTGCATTTATGCAACTCACCATTAACTATCATCATGGACTTAGAGCGTCGGGTGATCTCTCTGGCTAGGTCTTCATCCTCGGGTAACTCGCCCCGGGTCAAATAGGCCAAATAAGGAATCGTCCAATCGGGGATAGCGTGCAGAGCCGCCACCAATTCTGCCTCCGGGTCAGGAACAGCCAAATCTTCCTCTGAAGGTATCGTGACAGCCAGATGGTGTAAGACGTCCAGAAAGACATTAGGCATCACCGGCTTACGTTGGGAACCTAGCCGTGATAAAGCATCACTCGCCTTGTTCTTGCGACGATCAATGTGATCTACCTGATACCCTTTGAAGTGACCCGTAATAATATCAACCGCCTGCCTATAAGCCACCATCCGTGGGTCTTTGGAGTCCCAGGTGCCAGAAACTTGCTGAGCCACAAGATCTGAGTCACCCAAACACCTGACCCGGCTCAAATTCATCTCCTTGGCTAATCTAAGACCATGAAGCAAAGCCTCGTACTCGGACGCATTGTTAGTGCAGGGAAACATCAGCCGAAGCACATGACAAAACTTGTCACCCTTTGGGGATGTCAGGACAACCCCTGCTCCAGACCCCTCTAACTGCTTGGATCCATCAAAGTGTATAGTCCAGTATGTGTTATCCGTCTTTTCTTCAGGAGCTTGACACTCTGTCCAATAATTTATGAAATCCACCAAAGCTTGGGATTTGATCGCCGTGCGAGGAACATACTTTAAATTAAGAGGTCCCAGCTCTAACGCCCATTTAGCAATCCTTCCTATGGCTTCTCTGTTCTGGATAATATCCCCCAACGGAGCAGAACTAACCATAGTTATCTGGTGCCCTAGAAAGTAGTGTTTTAACTTGCGGTTGGCCATGAAAACTTCGTATACCAGCTTCTGCCAATGTGGATATCTTTGCTTAGATTCTGCTAGGACCTCACTGATATAATAAACCGGACTTTGCACGGGATACTCCTTCCCAACCTCCTTGCGCTCGACCACAATTGCAACGCTGACTGCCCTGTTGTTAGCCGCCACATAAAGGAGCAACGGTTCTTTCTCAGCCGGAGCGGCTAACACTGGCGGCTCAGTCAGCTGTTTCTTAAGCGCCTCAAGTGCTTCACCTGTTGCTTTACTCCAGACAAACTTTTCTGTCTTATTCATCATCTAATATAAAGGAATAGCCTTCTCTCCAAGGCGGCTTATGAACCGGCTCAATGCAGCAATCCGCCCTGCCAGGCGCTGAACGTCATTAATGCACGCCAGCTCTCCTAGAGAAGTAATAGCCTTGATTTTATCCGGTTTAGCCTCGATGCCACACTCAGAGACCAAGAAACCCAAAAGCTTTCCTGCTGGAACCCCAAAGACACACTTGGTCGGGTTAAGCATCATATTGTAGACCCGAAGATTATCAAAGGTTTCCTTTAGGTCCTCCAAAAGAGTCTCCTTCTTTCTGGATTTGACTACGATGTCGTCCACATAAGCATGAACATTACGGCCAATTTGACTGTGAAGGCAGTTCTGTACGCACCGTTGATAAGTCGCCTGGGCACTCTTGAGCCCGAAAGGCATAGAGACATAATAGAACGCCCCAAAGGGTGTAATGAACACCGTCTTCTCCTGGTCTTTCACTGCCATCTTGATCTGATGATAACTGGAATAAGCATCCAGGAAGCATAAGCTTTCACATCCTGCTATAGCATCAATGATCTGATCAATACGTGGGAGAGCAAAGGGATCAGCCGGACAAGCCTTGTTAAGGTCCGTGTAATCCACACACATATGCCATGCGCCATTCTTTTTTAGCACCAGCACTGGGTTAGCCAACCATTCCGGGTGAAAAACTTCAACAATAAAACCCGCAGCCAAGAGCCGGGCAACTTCTTCCCTAATAGCCTTGTGTCTCTCCTCATTGAACCGCCATAGAAACTGTTTGATCGGCTTAAACTTTGGATCCAACTTAAGGTTGTGCTCAACGAATTCTCTCGGTACACCTGGCATGTCAGAGGGCTTCCATGCAAAGATGTCCCGATTCTCACGGATGAATTCAATGAGCGCGCCTTCCTATTTGGGATCCATATGAGCTCCAATGATGAACTGCTTAGATGAGTCGCCCGGATTGAAATCTACTGCCTTGGTATCATCTGTTGAAAACTTGAGGGGCGGCTCAACCTCCGTGGTTGGCTTTTTCAGGGGGGTCATATCCTCCGGATCAACATTCTCCTTATAAAACTTAAGCTCCTCCTGGGCGCAACTAGACTCTGCGTAAGCTACATCTCCTTCTTCACACTCAATAGCCGTGTTTCGGTTACCATGAACGGTGATGGTACCGTTTAAGCCGGGCATCCTGAGTTGTAAGTAAACATAGCAGGGTCGAGCCATGAACTTAGCATAAGCCGGCCGTCCAAACAAGGCATGATAAAAGCTCTTGATCTTAACCACCTCAAACCATAAGGACTCCACTCTATAGTTGTATTCATCGCCAAAAGCCACTTCCAAAGAAATCCTGCCCACCGGATGCGCCGACTTACCCGGCACCACACCATGAAAAACAGTGGACGAAGGTTTTAAGTCCTTGTCAAGCAACTTCATTCGCCGAAAGGTGTCATAATAAAGGATGTTTATGCTGCTGCCGCCATCCATGAGAACCTTGTTCAACATATACCCACCCACTTGGGGGACTACAACCAAAGCCAGCCGCCCCGGGTCATCAACAAGTGGCGGGTGATCTTCACGGCTCCATGTTATGTCATATTCAGACCACTTTAGATATTGTGGAAGAGCCGGCGTAACCGCATTGACCGCCCGTCTTTGGAACTTCTGGTCCCATCTATTGAGACTAGTCGTGAAGACATGGTACTGCCCGAAGCTGAGCTGCTTCGGGTTACTCTACAAACCGGACTGATTCCGCTGTTGTTGCTGTTGTTGATTATTATTACCAAAGTGCGGCTGCTGTCCCCCGTGATTATCCTGACCCGGATGACCGGATGTTGAACCGCCAGAACCAAATCCGGCTCCTGACCCGCCATGTCCTGGGCCGCCTGGCGGGCCCCCACCGCGATGGTTGGGTTGTGTGACATATTGCTTGAACTTCTGCATAAAATAACCACTCTCCCATGTATGATTTGCCGGCCTATCAGGCAAACCATGATTCGGACAAGGTCGCTTAAGCAACTCTTCCATGTTCGAGGAAAAATTATCCCTGCCCGAGGGTGATCCAAACCTCTTGTTGCCCTTGGGATGATTCTGCTGGGCATTTGTGTTGGTCACCAGCTCTGATCCTGCTTCTGGATTCTTGCGCTTACTCTGGCTACCATTGTTCACCGCACCCTTGCCTTGACTAGCCTTTTCCTCATCAGAACCCAGATCCTTCGTGTTGTCTGAGTCGGCGTACTTCTTGACAGCGGTCATGAGCTCTCCCATGTCCTGACACGTACGCTTGAGCCGGCCAAGTTTCTGCTTTAGAGGAATAAAGTGGCAGTTCTTCTCTAAGATCAACACCGCTTGAGCTGCCGTGATCTACTCTGACGAGTGAATAATTGTCGAGACCCGCCGTACCCAATGATGAGCCGACTCGCTCTCCTGTTGGACACAGTGATCAAGATCCACAATAGTCATAGGCAGCTTGCACGTCCCTTGAAAGTTTTTAATGAATCGAGCCCTGAGCTCTGCCCATGAATTGATGGTATTAGGTGGTAACCCCTTTAGCCATGTATGAGCCGGGCCTTCAAGCATCATGACAAAATACTTGGCACAAACTGCCTCACTAACATCCAGCATCTCCATGGCCAGTTCATAGCTTTCCATCCAGGCCTCTGGGGGTAAATCAGCGGTGTAGTTTGGGACCTTGCGGGGACCTTTGAATTCTTTCGGCAACCGCTCGCTCCGGAGAGCCGGCGATAGACATGGCAGCCCTCCCGTCCTAGGGGTTACTCCTTCCCCTACGGAAACGGAAGGCCCGGGCTCTTGGTACGCCGGCCTAGCTGGCGCCTCTTGCGGGCTTCCCGCATGGTTTCCACATGCATGTGTATCTCTTCGCGGTCGGTGACCCGTTGGAATCTCTCTGTGATGGTTGCTGCTGGAACCTACTGGTGACTTGTAGTGCCGGCTAAAACTACGGCTAGGAAGAGGGGTTGAATGGACGTGGCTCCGGCTATGAGTGTATCTCTCCTGCTGGGCCATGGCCGTCTGCAAGTACCCGATGGCATTCCGCACATCCTCTGCAAAGGGTGCTTCATCCGGGATAGGGATCGTCTCAAGCCGGGTGGCAGCTGCTACCATATTCTCGGTCGGGTTAGAATAATGACCCGCCGGTGTCGGAAAGCCCCCAGGTGAAGCTTGGTTACGTTGGGCCGGATGAGTCGCTGGCCGTTCCGTTGGGTGGCTCTCGGGCGCGCCCGCGTCTCGCCCCACGCCAAGGGTATTAAAGAGGTTCCTTGCTTCATAACGCTCTGGTAGACGGGACTGATGCCTCCTCCGGTGTACCGCCACTGCTGACATTTGCTCCAGCCCTAGACGGAAAGCATCTATCTTGATACGTTCTGCCTCTTCTTCCATCTGGACCTTTAGCTCAGCCATCCTTTGTCGTTCCTCTGCCATCCGGCCCTTGATCCTTGCAATCTCTAGATTCTGAGCTGCTTCATTATCTGGTGTGACTTCAGTGGCCATGAGAGCCGCGAGTTCATCCATCAGCTCCACGAGGACTTGAACCGGCGACGACGGGTTATCATCCGAAGTGGCGGCTCCCGCGGCTGCATTACTTGCGGCTGGGGCTGATCCCGCCATGAACACCGCCGCATGAACCGGAGGTTTCATAGCATCCGACTCAAAGCCATCTGACTCAGGGTATGCATCGTTGTAGCCCCCAAGGCCACCGTTGCGGAGCTAGTACACTGATTCTGTTTCTCCACTTGAAGATTCATCTTCTCAATAAACAAGGGTTTCCTGTGACCTGGATGCTTCCAGATCCATACCTTGAGTGAAGCCTACAAAGACATGCCTCTAACCCGGATTGGCGCGGGTAGGCCGCACGTTACTTGCAGATTGGAGACGCCGAGCCGGCTCGGCGATGTTGGTGCAGACGTCCGGCCCGGGTGTAGATCCATCACCCTTTCCGATGAAAACGTGGATCCCGCCGAACGGAACCCGGAATCCATACTCCACGGACTCGGTGTCAAGCCCCCAGCCGGCATCGTCGATGTAGAACCGGCCGCGGCGACTCTTGCTCATCCTTCCGACCATGTATCCCTCGAGCCCTGGGAGAGAGCCCTTTGAGAACTCAACACCACCAAGCGCAAGTCCCACGGTGGGCGCCAACTGTCGTGGATTTATCATGGCAGATGTCCGGGTGAACGGACTTGGATTCGAGGCCATTGCTAACATGATGGACTCAAAGGGGTTGATTGGGACAAAGGACACGAGTTTACCCAGGTTCGGCCCCTCAAGCCGAGGTAATAGCCTACGTCCTGCTTGTTCTTGTATTGCTTGTTGTATCGATTACAAGGGAGCTAAAGCTTGACCTAGTTCTCGATCACCTGATCTCTAAGTCGCCCCGGGTCTGCCTTTATATAAGAGGTCAGGACCACAGGTCTTTACAATTGTCTAACCAAGTCTCATTGTCTATCCGAGTCTTCCTCTATCTTCTTGTCCAAGCTGTCCCCGAGCGGCTTACACGCCCGGGTCTTCTCCGTCTGGGCCCCCTTGCAGCCCACACCTTGAGCCGCTTATCTTCCTGGGCCGCAGAGTTTACAGCTCACCCTTGGGCCGGCTCACGAGCCATGAATATGACCCGGAGCCTTAAGGGTGGGTCATATTGCGGGGTTATATCCCCAACACTTTTCGTTGAGACCAACACATATTCTCGGTTGCCCTAATTTGCATATCGGTAAGCCCGATATTTTCAACTTGGTGTCACCGAGACACATATGGCGGAAACCCAACCCTAAAAAATTTCGTTCATCTACTCTAATAGAGGTTTTTCGAGGATGGATCAATCTCATATAGTGTCTTATAGATACGACTACCCTAATGCGCTAGAATCGGAAAGGGGAGCGCAAAGGGGGTCGGATTCTCACCCTAATTCGGTGAAGGATCCGCTACGGCGAAGACAGTGGCAATGATTCCGTCGACAGCTAAGATCCCAGCGGCAAGGGTGCACGGGGAGGCAAGGGCGACGACTAGGGGTCCATGACGGCAGCTAAGGCTTGGGGGAAATCAGCCGTTTGAGGATTCAAATTCAAACGTTGGGTCCGCCACTTTATATATCCCTTGTTGTCGGTGACACCGGTTCTAAATTTTCGGGGCCACCGAATTCCTCAACTGTTGGTTGACAGCAAAACTCGGTGAAGCCAAGAATATGGAATCAGTGTTACCGACCTTGGAAAACTAGATTAAACCTAGGCATCGGTGGGACCAAGATTTTTGTGTTGGTTCCACCAAGATGCACTTAGGAGGTTTTGGTGGTCATCTTTTGACGAAACGATACTCCAAGTGCTCCTCACACAGAGGGTTCGAGAAGTGCTTGCTCAAATTTTGTGATGTAGCGTGAATATAATTTGCGACAAGAAATCATAGATAGATAGGGAGGGGTCCCAGGCATTCTTGTGTATCCAGTTGGACAAATAAAATTGAAAACCAAATAACAACAATTGGATATCCTCGAATGAGAAAAGATATGCATCCCAACATGCTCACACAATAAGATATCAAATGAAATATGGCAAACATGCAGAACCACTCTAGTATCTACCAAGCACTTTGGCAATGATGGAGTCATCTATATATGAGTATATTGACTTAGGAGCCGAGTAAGAATACTTGATCATAGGTCATATTCATTGTTTAAGCACACATGGGGTTACCACTTTTACATAAAGCATTTAATGTCTTCACATCTTTGAGCAATATTTTAACTCAAGTCTTAGAGTAAAGCTCCCCCTTGATGCGACATACCCCCTAAGAGGGATAAACTAGCATTGGGTTTTTTCATAGAAGACTTCATGTGGGTGATGTAGTGGTGGATACTCATAGTTGATGAAGATCATCTTGAGTTGGGAGCAATCCTTGTTGTTTCTTACTTTTTTCACCTACATGGGTTAGTCCCAAACAAGAGACAAATACAAGGATATCTATGGACATGGAGTGCAAAGCCTACATGATCAAGTCCATGGATTCATTAATTACCTTGTGTCTTTCTTACCTTTGAGGGAATGTGTGACTCCTTGAACCATTGCATAAAGTTGGAGTTGATTGCAAATACTCCTTGCCAAAAATGAATGTGAGTGAATTTTGTTGGTGGAGTCACCCCTCAAGAACTTCTCTAGTTCTTCTTATTTGTGATCCACATCAACTTGATGAGAATCCTTGCAGTTGAAGTAGCACTTGTATAAGTTGAGCTTGTAGTAGCCTTGGGAACCCACTTGACCTTGGCTTGGGATTCATCTTCATATGAGTCAATCTCATCTTGAAGCTTGTCCTTTCCCTTGAGCTTGTGGTCTTGTGGTGGAAGGTCATCTTGAACTTTTGTTCCCTTGGGAAGAGTATGATCATACTTCTCCCTTTGAGGAACAAAGTTGGGCTTGGGGTATTGACCTTCTTCCCATTCAACTCCATTGGCATTGAAGTAGCCAATGCCATGGTTCTTGCCGTATCCCTCCATGCTTGCATACAATTTCCTCGAATTGTTTACATCTGGCAAAAAAATTGTAGATACCTTTTTATATAATCTCTTTCAATAGATAATTTTCTTGCTCAAGTTTAACTTGGCTAAGAGAATCCTTAGTGGAAGCAATAGAACTACTGGAAGCAATATCATTGGATTTATCATTTTTATTGCTACTAGTTGAAGAACCTATGTTTTCTTTATTACTAGTTTGCTTAGCCTTAACTTGTGGAATGAATTTAGACAATAGTAGTCATTTGGCTAGATAAGAGGAAGTCTTCTTTCAAAGATCTTCATTGATAGCTTAAGGAAGTCATGCTCTTGCTCCAAATTGAGCTTCTCAAAGAGGAGCTTCTTATGACTCCTTACAAGTTCTCTTTGATCTTCTAGAGTAGACTCGTGGGCTAACTTAAGAGTGTTTAGTTCTTTAGTTAGTCGCTCTATTTCCAACTTATCATCACCACACGACTTATCTTGGCTAGAGTGATTACTAACAACTTCATTTTGACTAGTTGAAAGGACGTGGATGTTGCCTAGGGGGTGAATAGGCGCTTTACAATAATTACGGTATAGGTTTGAACAAATGTGGAATAAAACTAGCTTTCAATATGTCAAGCACAAAACCTAAAACAACTAGGCTCACCTACATGCACCAACAACTTATGCTAAGCAAGATAAAGAACTAAGTGATAGCAACATATATAACATGAAACAATATGGCCATCACAAAGTAAAGTGCATAAGAAAAGGGCTCGGGTAAGAGATAACTGAGGCACGCGGAGATGATGATGTATCTCGAAGTTCACACCCTTGCGGATGCTAATCTTCGTTCGTAGCAGTGTGGAGTCACAATGCTCCCCAAGAAGCCACTAGGGCCACCGTAATCTCCTCACGCCCTTGCACAATGCAAGATGTCGTGATTCCACTAATGGACCCTTGAGGGCGGTCACCGAAACCGTACAAACAAGGTTGGGGCAATCTCCACAACTTAATTGGAGGCTCCCAATGAAGTGGCTTGAGACTGCGTCGGTAGTTCCCCAAAGAGAAGGGATGATGCAGCACAACGACAGTAAGTATTTCCCTCAATTTATGAAACCAAGGTATCAATCTGTAGAGGAAGATCACGCACCCACATAAACAGCACCTGCACACAAACAACAAATATTTGCAACCTGACGCAAAAGAGAGGTTGTCACGCTCTCTACGGTAATAAGACAGATTAGGTAGTGATAGTTTTGGCAAATAGATCTCGCAAGAACGCAATGTAAAATAAATAGACAGAGAGTGCAGCAAGGTATTTTTGGGTTTTTTGGATTAATATATCTGAAAACAAAAGTTGCAAATAGTAGATCGGAAAGGAATATGTTAGAAAAGTAGACCTGGGGGCCATAGGTTTCACTAGTGGCTTCTCTCATGAGTATAGCACACGGTGGCTCAACAAATTACTGTTGGGCAATTGATAGAAGATAAAATAATCATGACGATATATAGGCAATGATCATTATATAGGCATCACGTCCAAAATAAGTAGACCGAAACAATTCTGCATCTACTTCTATTACTCCACACATCGACCGCTATCCAGCATGCACCTAGTGTATTAAGTTCATGGGAAAACGGAGTAATGCAATAAGAATGGTGACATGATGTAGACAAGGTCTATTCATGTAGGAATAGACCCCATCTTGTTATCCTTAATGGCAATGATACATGCGTGTCTTGCTACCCCTTCTGTCACTCGGAAAGAACACCGCAAAATCGAACCCATCACAAAACACCTCTTCCCATGGCAAGAAAAATGATCTAGTAGGGACTATCTTCATCACATATTCTTTTATTTATAGCATGGACATTTGGAATTTTCATATGGTTCAAAGCAATAGCCTAGTATTGACTTGAAAACTTTAATACTCAATCATATCAACAAGCAACCATGTTTTTCAAAATATCAACGCTAAAGCAAGTTATCCCAAGCCCATCATGCTCAATCATTGATCCATTCATAATACACACCCAAATATTAGCTACACCTAATGCTCAGGTATGATCATAGTGCCCCCTAGTTGGTGCTTTATAAGAGGAGATGGAGACTCAAATTGAAAAATAAAAATTTCATAAAGTAAAAAGATAGTCCCTACGTAGAGGAAAGTAGGGATTTGTAGAGGTGCCAGAGCTCAAGTGTTTAAATTGATAGAGAAAAATATTTTGAGTGGCATGCCTTTCCTATCAACGAAAACGACCGAGAGATTTCAATATCTTTCCACACTAGATGTCTCAGGCGGTTCCCAAACAGAAAATAAGGTGTATTCCTTCTTCCACCATACTTTCACTTTCCATGGCTAGCCGAATCCACGGTTACCTTCCATACCAACACTTTCCAATGAATTTATTATTTGACAACATAAAGTAAATTTCTTTTCTTTTTCATTTTGGGACTGGGCATCCCTATTACCTACATACTCTCGTGCAATGACAAGTGAATAAACACTCATCTTGAGACTAACACATCTAGCATGAAAAAATATCAGTCACCCCCTACCGTTTCATGAGCGGTACGAGCACACAAAAAGGAAAAATTATTTTGAAAGTTTAGAGATGGCACATACAAATTTCTTGGAACGGCATGGAAATACCGTATATAGGTAGGTATAGTGGACTCATATGGCAAAACTTGGTTTAAGGATTTTGGATGCACAAGTAGTATTTGTACTTAGTACAAGTGAAGGCTAGCAAGAGATTGAGGAGAATCCAACCAAGAAATGGAAAATCACATAAGCAAGCATTAAGCATAACTAACACTGAATAATGCACCATAAGTAGGATGTAATTTTGTAGCACAACTATTGACTTTCGTGCTTCCATAGGGAATCACAAACCTTAACACCAATATTCTTACTAAGCATAATTACTCATCAACATAAATCACATATCACTATTGTCTTGTCTCAAAACTATCATGAAGAATCAAGTTTAATTTGTCCAATGATCTTCATGAAAGTTTTTATTATATCCCTCTTGAATATCTATCACCTTGGGACTAGTTTCATATGTTGCAATTGCTTTGGATAAGCTCGGATGGATATAAGTGAAGAACCTGAGCATACAAGTTTCATCTGTCAAAATAATATAAGTGGAGCATGAGAGGATTTCTTCAAACATGTAAAAGCACGTCGTTCTTAAAAAGATATAAGTGAAGCACTAGAGCAATTCCTTTGCTCAAAAGTTTTAAGTGCAGCATAAAGAGCAATTTTGACAATTCATGGCATAATTTTGGCTCTCTCAAATAGGTGTGTGCATCAAGGATAAAAGCAAACGAAGCAAAGATACAAGACGCTCCAAGAAAAACTCATGATGTGTGACGAATAAAAATATAGTTCCAAGTAGTATACCGATGGTTGTTAGAAGAAAGAGGGGATGCCACTCGGGGCATCCCCAAGCTTAGTTGCTTGTTACTCTTTGGATATTACCTTGGGGTGTTGTATCATCCCCAAGCTTTGAATCTTCTAACTCCTTATTCCTTCATCCATCTTGATCTTACCCAAAACTTGAAAACTTCAATCACACAAAACTTAACAAAAGTCTCATGAGATCCGTTAGTATAATAAAGAAAATTACCACTTTAGGTACTATTTTAAACCCACTCATATTTTATTATTTCATTATACCTACTGTATTCTAACTTTACCTTAACTTATACCCCCCGATAAAAGCCATAGATTCATCAAAACAAGGTCTAAGGCACCATCAACTGTCTAGGGTGCCAAATCACCCAAGAGGAACAAGCTCTAGGGTACCAATCACCCAAGAGTAATAAGCTCCTCAACTTTTCACTTCCACGTATCAACGTGGAGAACACAAACTGATGCAACTAATGCAATGACAAGAACACATGAAGTGGTCAAGTCCCTCACTCCCAAATGCCACCACAACAACAAAAGCTATGGAGGAATATGAGAGGAAGAACAAGGAGCTCACAAAGAACTCCAACATCTAGATCCAAGGGGTTCCCCTCACATAGAGGAGAAAGTGATTGGTGGAAATGTGGATTTAGATATCCTCTCTCTTTTCCCTCAAAAAGGAGCAAGAATCATTGGAGGTATTGAGAGTTAGCAAGCTCTAAGAAGTTCAACAATGGGGGAAGAACACGAGCTCAAAGGATAGGGACCATTAGGGAAGAAGACCCTATTAAATAGGTCCCCACAAATATGTCTATTATGTGCAGAATAACATAGGAGTGGTACAACCGCTATGCGCACCGGTACAACCAGTAGTACCGATTAAAGCGGAAGAATCGGCCTACAACTGCCCAAGAACCGCTCCAAAATAGAACCTAGTCCGGTGGTAGAGCGGTACATGGCCGGTACAACCTCCGGACCAATTCTGGAGCGGTACAACAGCTCCAAACACCGGTTGTACCGGCCGGCCGGTATAACCTCTTAGTGTAAAACACGTAAGAAAAAAATAGCCATAACTTTCGCATACAAGCTCTAAATTGAGCAAACTCAAGCTTGTTGGATAGCAGACGATAAGTACTATCCAAACAACGAATGGTTATAGCAAGAAGAGGTAGTATAAAAATGCCAATGATATAGAGATGTGAAATCTATGAATGAAGAACCGGCAAAAACTCCAACATCGAAAACATCATAGAAGATGCATATGGAGTCCCTTTTCGATGAACTCGAGCTTGTCATGAAGATGACCATAGGCTCTAAAACTCACAAAGGGAAACACCAACCAAGAACCAAGAAAGATATTGCAATGTTGCAAATGGTTTGAGCTCTCAATGAATGATACGATCAAGCTACTCATTTGAGAGCCCCCCTTGATAGTACGGCTATCGATCCTATAACCCGGTCTCCCAACTACGACCATGAGACCGGTAAAATAGAAAACCCTATCAAGGTGAAACCTTTGCCTTGCGCATAGTCTACTTGAGCTAGATGATGACGATATTGTCCTTCTCAAGATGGACCGCCATTCTTGATTGCGTCGTCTCGATGAAGACTAGTAGATTGCTCCCCCATACTCCACTATGAGTGAGCCACTCTTCGACACATCTTCACAAGTCCATTGTCACCACAACGGGCCGAAAGCTTCAATCATGATCTCTTCGTGATGCTTCACTTGAACTTGCACACCGCAACCTTGATGACGATCATCACTTGATGTCATCCTCCATGGGTTGTATGGGATCTTCCTATTGATGCAAGCCCATGGAAATATACCTAACCACACAAAGAACACTCACAAGGAACATGGGTTAGTACACAAAGTGTAATGGACAATACTTACCATATCATGAGATCACTTGATCCCACTTGGTACATCTTCTAAGCTTTGTGTGTTGATCAACTTGAATCTTTCTTTGCGTTAATCTTGATCAACCATGTGTATTATCTTCTCTCTTCACAAAGATGATGTCTTGAAAGTTAACACAATCTTCTTCTTCAAGACATGCTTGTAATGAGCTCAACTCTCAAATGACCAATCTTTGGATAAAACCTTACATACCACCTTGGTCACCATATAAACTCCTTGAAACCAACACATGTACCTCAAGAAGTGCCTATGGACAAATCCTTCGAATATAACTCAAGGCAACCATTAGTCCATAGGGATTGTCAACAATTACCCAAAACCACATATGGAGAAATATGCTCTAACAATCTCCCCCATTTTGGTAATTGATGGCAAACACTTTCAAGTGAGTTTATATAAGGAGATAAGCACAACCAAGCACACCCATGCAAATCAACAACCAATAATGCATATGCATGGGTATGAGAGAATCAAAAGCAAAACTCTAGAAACAACTCCAAACTAAACTCTCTAAACATATCCCCGTTTGGCATCGATTGCTAAAATGGGTGAAAGGCTTAGAAAGCCAATATAATATGTGTTCCTCCAAAAGGTGTGTATTTCTAAAAGATGAGAGCAGTGAGATACACATATGTAATGATAAGTAGTTCGAGAAAACAAACTATATTGAGGACCCCAAAGGTTATAAAAAGGATCGTATGGCACAAAGACATACAAAAGAGTGAAGCAAGCAATCAAAAGATACCAACTGGAACAAACAATCAGGACCTACGAGCCACATGAATAAAGGATATTGTGATATGGGCAATAGAGTGTTTTAGAGAAACTAGGGAATCTCCCCATGATTTGTGCATAATTAACAAAAAAATATCGATACAAGTGCACAAAATAGGATCATCGCTTCCCCAAAATCAATAAAACACACAAAAAGTGCAAGCAAGTAGATAAGACAATAAGCATAGTACTTGCACCAGACATATGGTTGAGCAACATGTAGAAGAGGCAACTTAAGAGTAGGCTCAACCAAAATGATGTGTGTTAGTCATGGCAAAGCACTTGAGAAGACCAATATAAGGATGATCATTAAGCATCAACATAGTCTTGATGAAATGAGACACAAAGTGCAAGACATATCCTTAACACGCGTGCGCACACATACACTACTAGCAAATGGGTTCACAAGCTTACTAATAAAAAAAATTAAAAACCAAATATTGTGACAACCCATGGTGAAGATAAGAAATAAAAGCCTTGTCAAGAGAAGGGATACCAAACGGTGATAGTTTCCCTTACTAGACGCCATACTCTCCTTGGTTGTGAGACCAATGCAAAGGAGACCAAAGCTCTCATACCACTTGTAGGGATCGAAAGTAGATCTAGAGGGGGTGATTAGACTACTTGACCACATAAAAACCTAACATTTTCCAAAGTTAATTGATTGGCAAATTTTAGAAATTATAGCATATCAAGTACACCCTACACATGCATATCTACGAGTATTGCAGCGGAAAGTAAAGACAAGCTTATGTAATAGCATAAGGGTTGGGAGATCAAATGCAATTGTAGACACGAAGATTTTTCCCGTGGTTCTGATAGGTGGCGTTATCATACATCCACGTTTATGGAGACTTCAACACACGGAGGGTAATGGTCATGAGAGTCCGCGGAGGGCTCTACCCACGAAGTGTTCCAAGAAGAAGCAACCTTGTCTATACCATGATGGCCTACGTCCACGGAGGACTAGCCTAACGCGGGGTAGATCTTCACGAAGTAGGAAATCACCTTGCCCTTACAAACTTCTTGGTTCAACTCCACAACACGAAGTAGGAGGCTCTCAAGCAATACCTAACCAATCTAGGAGGCACGACCCGCCAAAAGGTAATAGGCTCGATAGTAAGGATGAACTCCTTGCTCTTGTCTTTCAAATGATAGTCTCCTCAACACTCGATCACTCTCTCATAGATTTGGCTTGGATAGAAGAAATTGATTGGATGGAATGCAACTTGGGGAGGCTACAAATCAAGATCCATATGGTTGGAGTGGATGATCTTGACCTCAACCCAAGGGTAGGTGGTCCTCTCTCAGAAAATTGGATATGGGAAGTTTGGGTCTGTTCTGAGTGCTTCTCTTGCAAGTAGGATGTGGATGAGGGGTATATATAGGCATCTACAAAAATCCAACCATTACAACATTATTGCCCAACTCGATGAAACCGAAGTGAAAACTCGGTTGCACCGACTAGTGCAAAATGTGCAAACTTTGGCATTTCGATGAGACCGATATATAATTCTCGATGGTACCGATGTGAGTGGCCGAGGGCGGTTACACAACTCGGTGAGACCAAATCACAAAACTTAGAAATTCCGATTCTTGTGAAACAGGCAACAGAAAGATGGTCACTGTAACTCGGTTGCACCAAAGTGAATGTTGGTAGTACCGAGAAGTGGATTTTGGCTATGGTTTCTGTCTAGGGTTTTGACTCGGTGTAGCCGATATGGAAACGGTGGTGGCACCAATTTTTAGTGGTAGGTTCTAGAACAGAATCTTTGTGGGAGAGATTGTGGGGTATTTTTGGTGACTAACACTTGATCACTTTGAGCATTTTATTCACCATTAATACCTCACCCCCTTTTGGTAGTATTGTCTTTCCTATGGACTCAAGGTGATTTCTCACAAACTAAAATGTAGAGTATTCATGCTTGTATCTTGGCCAATCCTATGCTTGTATCTTGGGGTCTCCTCACAATCCTTTGCCAATCATAACATTGAACTTTTTCCTGAAATATACTTAGTGGAAACATTAGTCCAATTAAATATATGTTGTTATTAATTACTAAAACCACCTAGGGATAAGTTGTGCTTTCACCATCCTACTGCAAAGAAGGGTGCAAGGAGGAGTCCTGCTGCTCGCGGGCAGCAGGGTCTATGGAGGCGGCAGGCACGGCGGGGGCGGTGAGGTGGTGACCTTCATGGCCCGCAGGCGCGGTCTGGGCGACGTGGGCCGCTCGACGCTCGACACGCACACGGCGAGCATCAGCAATAGGGTTGGTGAAGCCGGAGCCAAAACGGAGCTGGAGAACAGCGGCGCACCCTTACCTGGCGCGACAAATGTTGGAATTCGGGCTTCGGGGACCCAAAGAGGTTTGAACTCTGGGGTGCGCTGGTTCCCCCACCCTAGTCTACCTCACAACACTCCAGCATGCTCGAGCTAAGGAGGAAGAACAGTGAACACGGGAATTTACCCAGGTTCAAGCCACCTTGCGATGTAAAACCCTGCTCCTGCTTGTCCGGATTGCTTGAGGGTGAGAAGGAATACAAATGTCGTTTCTGGCTAGCTCCGGTCCATCCCCTTCTACGGCAGCATCCTGCCCTATCTTATACTGGCCCAGTCCTCTTCCCCCGAAAACACAAGGCGAGAAGGGTTGCCACAACGGCCAATTTGAAGGGGGACAATGCTACAGCTTATCCTAACAAAAGTAGTCTTCGCTTGTAAAAGCCTCCTACCATGACGCGCTAGTGGGCTCGAGGATGACCTCCGCCCTGGCGAGCCCCTAGCCTTGGTCTTCTTGTACCAAACAGGAAACCTTTGGAGATAGCTTTGGGAACCGGCGAGCTGGCTCTGCTCCCTTGGCACAAAAGAGGAAAGCTTCCTCATCTGTGCGTGCTCGCACAGCTCCTCGTGCCGCTAGGCGTGACGCACGTCACCCACGTGAAGATGCAGGATCGCGCGACTCTGCCAGGCTACCCTTGATTAGTACGCCCCGCGAGGGCCTCGGGGGCAGCCTCGGGAGGCGTCCTCGCGAGGGGGGCCTCGTGGAGCTCCTGGCGATGCTTGCTGACGTGCGCCTCGCGAGGCGAGGGTCCTCGCGAGGGTCTTGCTTGTGAAGTCCAATGGTGGGCCGTTGTAACACCGAAGATGCGATCCTATCCTTATTTTGGCGTGTGGGCCTCGACAGGGATAGAAGCGCATCTCATCATTTTTGCAAGAATGGATATCATTACAAGTACATGTATAGAAGAGATGAGTATATGGAACTGGCTTACACTCGCCACAAGCTACATTAAGATCACATCAATACAACAACATATTCAAACATCATACATAAAAGCAGGGTCCGACTACGGACGAAATCAAACGATAAAATGACATCCATCTTTGCTATCCCAGGCTGCCGCCTAGAACCCATCCTAGATTGAAGAAGAAGAAGAAGAAGAAGAAGAAGATCTCCAAATCAAACAAGCATCGCGCTCACGTCAAAGCACCACATTACCTGAACCTGGAACTATTGTTTTAGTAATCTATGAGCCACAAGGACTCAGCAATCTCATTTCCATGGGTATCAAGACTAGCAAAGCTTAATGGATGAGGTATGGTTAAGTGGTGAGGCTACAGCAAGCAACTAAGCATTATTTGGGTGGCTAACTTACAAATACATAAAGTGAGTATGGTGGTCTACGCATAACGGACGTGAACTAGAATGATCACTAAGTGATCCTGAACACCTACTTACGTCAAACATAACCCCACCGTGTCCTCTCTCGGATAAGAACTCACGAGAAGAGACAGTCACGGTTACACACATAGTTGGTGTATTTTATTAGAGTTTACTTCAAGTTTGCTATGACCGGGTGTTAAACAAAGTTTCCAAGTTGCCACATAACCGCGGCCACGACTTTCCAAAAGATTTAACCATGCAGGGGTGCCCCAACTCATCCATCACAAATTAACCACACACCGCGTTGGAATTCCTCAACCGTGGAATCACCCATAGTATTTGTGCAATCCCGATGGAAAAAATCAACTTTGAGATAGCCCGAAGTGTCGTCGAAATCCTACGCACAAAACGTTCAGGAAAGGTAAAAACAAATCCAGCAAGGTCGTCCGGCGTGTCTACGATCCCGATAGGAGCCGCATATCTCGTTCTCAGGACACGACAGATTGTCCAAACTTCCGGTAGGCCAATCGTAGAGTTGCCCCTGGCGGCCACCGGCGGTTAACGGGTTGGACCAACACTCATGAGGAGCACTGCCTGGGGGTGATTAAAGATTCGCGAGTGCCGGCGGGTCCCTATGCAATTTATTAGTTATTAGGCAAATGTAGTACCAATGTTGGGCCTTGCCAGATAAGTATTATCCCAAAAACATCAAGGGGGTCCCCATAACAACCCCGAGCATGTTAGGAGCGCTCAATATGGAACATAACGCCGGTACACAAGTAACTAGGGGCGGCAAAAGTGGAACAAAACACCGAGAAAAAGGCCAAGCCTTCCACCTTTTACCAAGTATATATGTGCATTAAATTAAATATCGATAATATTGTGATAAAAAAAGAATGTTCATGTTGACACATGGAAGCAATTGCACCTGCAGCTAGAAACACTATAAGAAGGGTTGAGCAAGCAGTAACATAGCCAAACAAAGGTTTACTGGGAAGGTGGAGGGTTAGAGGCTTGTCATGGCAATGTTGGGGGGCTTGACAAACAGGTGGTAGGTAACTCGACATAACGATAAAAGCAGGACAACTAGCATAGCAATGATAGTAGTGGTATCCGGAGAAATGTGTCATCTTGCCTGAGATCCTGCTTGGAACAAGAATGAATTCATGAAGCAGGTGATCCGTGAAGTAGACGAACAGGACGTAGTCAAACGAATCCTCACACTTCGAACGCTTTCGGAACTCTATCGAGAAGAAGCAATTCGGAATAAATAATCAACACATGATACACCACAATATATGCATGACATGATGCGCAATCAAATATGATGCATCTTATGCATGACATGGCAAAACACAACAAACAACTTCTACACATTTAGTGAAGCTCAATATGCAACGGGTTGCATATTGACGAAATTCCACATTTGGATTACTTAGTTCACTCCTGTTTAGGTACACAACAATTTTAAATGTTGTTAAACATGGCAAGAGGTGAAGCATAAGTAAACTATCTATCTAGGCATCTTAAATGAGGTCGTAAACAACTTATAGCATTTCCGAAATGACCTCATATGTTAATTTTGAAATTGGTCCAGATCTAAACTAACCATATTTTATATTTGTTAAAAAACATAATAAATTATACCATGCAATTCTACATGTCATTCTAGTCGATCTACATATGTGGAACATCTCAAACGAAGTTGTGGTCTAAAAGTTATGACACGCACAAGATGGACATGACATGAATGCAAAATGCATGAAAAATGACAACCACAAGCACTTCAAAACATGGATGCAACATGATAATATGATACTACATGAAATTCTAGGCATGCCCAAAACGGAGCTACGGTTCAACCACAAACACTCATACAAGGTTTAGTGCAAATCTGTCCAAAACAGTAACATGGCATTTTGCACGCATGAAAACAACAAGCTACAAAGGTCTAAAATGCACAACAAAGATATGAGGCAGTAGCTTACATGATGCATAAAGTTATATCACAGGAGCAAGTTGTTTAGGATCATGGATCACTAGGAAATAAGCTCATAGCATAGCTAATTGAAAACAGTTTCAGACTTAGTGAAAATAGCAGTTTTTGACAGTGCAGTTTTTATCACGAAGGCACATTGACAGCAATAAAACTATATGTTACAGGGCATAGAATGGCATGAAATTTAACGGCATGCTATAGAACATTATAAACTACAAATAACTCCATTGCACCAACCTCAAAGGGGTTCTAGATCACTAGCAAAACACATGGCAAGACAGCAATAAAATACTATAGATTCCAGACTTAGAGATATTTTGGACCCTCAAAACAGCAGTATTTTATAGCATGTTGGCAACAAGAAAGTAACACCTAAACATGCATTATCATGGACAACAAAATGACTAGGGGCTAGTGCACATGTCAAAGGGCATATCTCATGTTCAAAATTATTTCATATCATGCATAGATTAATTCAACCGAAAATGACAAAAGGGCATCACAACCAAAATACATGCACACAAATTTGCTAAAAAGACAAAACTAAATGCATAGATAAATTCCATGGATTTTCTACCCCAAAACCATATATAACATGAGGGTTTTTATAATAAAACAAATGACACCACATATATGCGAAATTAGGACATAAACCATTTTTATCAAGTTATTCATGCAAATTACATGCAACCAACACGCCAAATATTCTTAGCATGCACGAAAATGTGATATAATTAATCTAGACATTTTACATATATTGTTTGATTAAATCGACTGCATGCTTAAATATTTATGCGCAATGCAAATCATGAAAAATATGCAAAATCATAGAAAATGACATGTTAAACCTTTTTATCATTTGTGATATTGGGATACTGTGAATCCACACGAAATTCTACACATTTTTCATATATAAAACATGTTGATATGATGCACAGTTATTTAATTACTACCAATGCAAAATAATGGCATTTACTAAAATTATGCAATGCACTAGATATTTGAAAAATTGTTAATACGAAAAAAATGCTATCGGGCCAAAACTGGAGCTACATGGGCTAACAGGCATTAGCGCAACATAACAATACAGTGTTCGGACGAGGATTAGAGGGGCGCTCACCACAAGGCCTCATGGGCCTGCTCGGTGACGGGCCTGCTGCAGCGACGGGGAGGCGAGGTTGGCGCGGATCTGCGCCTTGGCACTGGCGCGACCCACGCACCATGCTAGCAAGGCGAGCGCTCGGTCAACTCATGTGGGTTCGTGCTCAAACTTGGTAGCGGCTAGCATGGCGGCAGCCGGTGGATTCAAGGCCAGGAAGGACCAGATCCATCACGGGGACGACAGAGATGACCAGATTCGATAGCGGAGGCTTCATTCCCGGTGACGAGGGGGTTCACCAGTGCTTGGCTCACAAGGTCTAGCCAACAGGAGCCCGGGTGCCTCTTCCATGGCAGCTTCCTAAGGAACCAGAGAGGCACAGAGATCGGGGTGAGGAGGAGCAGAAACACGAGGGAGGAGGAGAGGTCGGGCAAGACCACAAGAGGTCGACCTCGGGGGTCACCAGTGGCGGTTTGGTTGCCGGCGGGCCAGTGAGGCTCACCCTGGCCAGCGAGGAGGCGCGGGCATCAGACGACGCATCGGGCGACTGGAACGAGCGCTCGGGAGGAGCTCCTATGGCTGCGGGAGAGCAGGGTTCGGGAGGAGCGGCAGCGGCGCTATCCGGGCGCCCTCGGGCCCGGTTCGGTCCGGAGCGGGTCGGAGGCGGGCAGCGGTGAGGTGGGAGGTGGAGGAGGTGACCTGGCAGGCTGTGGTAGGCTGCAAGCGGCGGCGCGGGGGCGGCTTCCCAATCAGATGGCGCCAAGTGGCGATGGTGGATGCGTCGGCATGGAAAACGAAGCAAGGTTGTGGCGGCTACGAGGTGGGAGGGGCTGGTTGCACGGAATTTGAGGTGGGGGCTACCAAAATGGACTAGGGGTGCTTAAATAGACAGGTTTAGGGTTAGGGGGGTTTTGACCCTCCGATCGCGATCGAACGGTCCGATCAGAGAGGTGGGTTTGCTGGGCTTAGCGGGCTGTGTAGAGTGGGTTAAGCCAAGAAGAGAGTGAGAAATGAGCAGCCCATGAGAAGATTTTTAAACACAGAAACGCGCGCTAAATAACCGATGATGGTGCCACTACGATTGACCATTGGGGCATCAAACGAACTTGGAATGCGACGAAATTTGGCACGCGGTCTACCTACAATATAACAAGACCGCACGCCAAGTTTCGACCCAATCCGAGAATATTTTCCATGCACTTTCAAAACAAAATTTTATCGATGCCGCAGGCGCGTGCATGTGTGGTTGGTCTCGAAACGGGCAACGGGGAGAACCGACAACTACAAACAAATGTAGGTTTTGAAAACGGTGACAACAAAGTGTCGATGCTATGCAGATGATGTGAATGATGCGATGATGAATGCGACAACCAAACTAATCACACGACAACAATGGAATAAAAGGGTAATCTTCTGGAGCGTCGATCCCGGGCTGTTACACTACACGAGGATCTCGTCCCGAGATCTAAGAATGAGAAGGGGAAGAGAAAGAGAAAGAGGTAAACTTAGTTGCTTCTCTAACAAACGAGTGAAACCAATGATGATTGAAGGTTTTAATGAGATGAAAGATGACACAAGGAACAAGGAAGAATTCACAAGAAATTTGGGCAGCACTACAGTTGAAAAGAGGGAAATTTTTGATATGATGGAAAGAAATTGAAAGAGAGACACCAAACTTCGGTTGGATTAGAATCAAAACTTCATAAGACGAAAGGATCATGAAAGGATTTCACAGCACTCCGGTTAATGGACAAGCAAGGGAAGAACATGATCTTAATCAAACTAGATGTGAGTTGAAAAGAGCAACACCACAATGCCTTCGGAATAAAAGAATAGAATCTAGATCTTTGCAGAGAAGAGAACGGAGGAGAAAATGACAACTTCTACCACCATTGAATTTGAAAAGCATGGTTGAACGAAGTTGATGGAGAATCAACAACGAAAACAATAGCTTCTTATGGGCTTATGAAACACATCTCAAAATTATGAGGTGACAACCTGCCACAACAGAAACAATTGATTGGTTGAGAGCAACAAGATATGCAAAACTTCTTTCACCAAGAGGTGGAGGAGACACATGAATCATTTATAACACCATGATAGCAACAATCCTTAAGAAATGCCTAAGGTGAAATCCCATCCAAGATAACTCCGAGAAGACATGATGGGTTTACTTATCTCATACTCGACAATTTTCCTTCGAGACTCCTCATAATCAAGAATTTAATAACACCATCTCAAAAGACAATGGAGAAGGAATTGAACCTAGAAATCCAATATAAGGAACATTTGAGCACCTCCAACAAGACTCTTGAAGAACACTTCGAGAAGAATTACATCCTTAACAAACCACCATAAAAACCATCGGGATGAACTCCGAAATGAAAGGATGATAGAAAAGTATTTAAGGTTGCGAAAAGACAACATTCAGGCCTTGCTATGCTTTAGATGAAGCTTCGCGGAGAGATATTTGAGAAAACTTGGAACTCCGGAAAAGAAAATATGATCAACTTAGAAACAAGAATTTATATCCTGCACAACTCCGAAACAAGGATTGAAATCACCTTGACCAACAAGAATAAGAATTATGTTATGCTTATCCTTCATCAAGTTAAATTGATGACTAGCAACGGATTTCACACACCAGTTATTCTTCTTGCAAAGAATTGAAGAGAGAGAGAGAGAGACCACAAACTTCAAGAAGTCTTGAACGAGAACACCAGTAAGAATTCACAAACGAGTGATGGTACTACGATTGAACGAAGATAGATGGGAACGAAGAGATCATGATCCACCTAATGGAAAACTTCACAAGGCACCGGAATAATTGAGATACGAACGAAGGGACAACAATTGAGAAGAATTTGAGAACGAAAGATGAAAGCTGGGAACGAGGAATCTTCTGAAATGATGGCCTTCGGAGGATCGAGAAATGAGAACAATAATGAAATGCACCGGATATATATGGGAGGAATTTCTCATGATTGGAAACAATTCAAGAGGATAGCATCAAGCTGATATGACAAATCTTCAAGAGAATGGAGCAAGATTTAAGATAAACACTTCTTTGGTCTTCAATGCTGAGAATGATGGCAAGAAACACCACCAAGAATTACTGAGGCACTCCAGAACAAATGAATAAAGAAGGTTGAGCCAACAATGAAAATGATTTAGAAGCGATCTTCGAGAAGGAATATGACTGATGAAATTCATTCTTATGTCATATTTGAAGAGAACTTGAGAACATCTCCGGACAAGATTAGAAGAGCCAGGTAAGATCCTGGGGGAAAACCTGTGGGTTATGGGCCCACTGAAGAGAAAGCACTGGTAAAATGATTGCTCATAAGGAGAGATTGCACCGGAAAAATTAAGAACTTGATGAGGTGATAACCTCAAAATAATTTGAGAGGATATGAATGGAAATGAAAATCTTCTGAGATATCTTCAGCACTCTGGATAGTATAGAGAGATATGAAAACCAAGAGAGGCTTGGATAAGAATTTCCGACATGAAAACATTTCACGAATGAAAAGGATATGACGAATACTGAGAGGTTGAATTGAATCCACCAGAGAAGAAGACAAAACGAAGAAATGATGAACTTGAAGCTCCTGAGCATCTTCACGTGAATCATCAGATACAAAACAGAAGATAAGATAGCGGAAGCATCACATGAATAGAAAAGGCACTTGGATGAGAATTTAATCCCTGAAGAAAAAGGGCGGGAGGGTGGGGAAAAACAAAGACAACTTAGACGGGTGAAAAGAACTTCGAAAAGAAATATGAGGATTGATCTTGCAAATATTGAAGAGGATAGAATTCACTTGAAGAGAGCACACTGGATGAAAAGAATTGATATGAAAACTTGATTGAGCAAAATAATTAGCATTCCTAGAGAATATGAGAACGCATCTTAGGAAATATGGAATCACCACTTGACATCGAAGCAACTTGAATTACCATATTTAAAAATAAAACAATGGATGAAGCTTTCGTAAGCCGGAAACAATACATAACCCACTATGCATTTGTTGGAAGGATAATCCTAGGTAGCTACTTGAATTCCCACCTAAGAACTTCTGAAATCTTTGGTTATGCAATCGGGTGTTGGGGATACAGGGAGGAAAAATATCTCACGAAACTAACAAGCCCTACACTCCAACTGTATCCATCCCTCAACACATAACCAAGAAAACCTCGGAAATCGTGTACCTCAGACCTTCGAAAAACATCCGATATACTAGCTGTGGCAATATGTCTGATCGCTCTCCCCAGTACTGGGTGGCCCCAAACTACTCTCACCACAAGGAGTATAGAAGCATTTTCTATGTTGGTGACCTCTAGTATTCCGGAACTTCAACCATACAAATGTGACGACAACACCACAGAGATCAACTGCCCGGGACACTGCCACAACTCCTAAATGTCACAAGGCACCAAGAACAATGTTTTTGTCACAAGATATCGGAACGATCCCAACAATACCTACGTGATCCTAAAAAATGAGTGAAGAAGAGAAGAGGAGTAGAATTAAAAATTCCTAAGTCGAATACCTCACCAGAGTATAGAAGAGAAGTAAAAGAAACCTACTCTCCGATATATAACTAGACTCAAAATAGTTTTTCACTAGACTCGACTCGGCCAAGTTCGATCAATCAAGGAGGCTCCTAGGTCGGTACAGGCTCTGATACCAACTTGTAACGCCCAAGATGTGATCCTATCCTTATTTTGGCGTGAGGGCCTCGATAGGGATAGAAGCGCATCTCGTCGTTTTCGCAAGAATGGATATCATTACAAGTACATGTACAGAAGAGATGAGTATATGGAACTGGCTTACACTCGCCACAAGCTACATCAAGATCATAGCAATACAACAACATATTCAAACATCATACATAAAAGCAGGGTCCGACTACGGACAAAATCAAATGATAAAATGACATCCATCCTTGCTATCCCAGGCTGCCGCCTGGAACCCATCCTAGATTGAACAAGAAAAAGAAGTAGATCTCCAAATCAAACAAGCATCGCGCTCACGTCAAAGCACCATATTACCTATACCTGCAATTGTTGTTGTAGTAATCTGTGAGGCACAAGGACTCAGCAATCTCATTTCCAAGGGTATCAAAGACTAGCAAAGCTTAATGGGTGAGGTATGGTTAAGTGGTGAGGCTACAGCAAGCAACTAAGCATTATTTAGGTGGCTAACTTACGAATACAGAAAGTGAGTATGGTGGTCTACGCATAACGGACATGAACTAGAATGATCACTAAGTGATCCTAAACACCTACTTACATCAAACATAACCCCACCGTGTCCTCTCTCGGATAAGGACTCACAAGAAGAGACAGTCACGGTTACACACACAGTTGGTGTATTATTAGAGTTTACTTCAAGTTTGCTATGACCGGGTGTTAATCAAAGTTTCCAAGTTGCCACATAACCGCGGGCACGGCTTTCCGAAAGATTTAACCCTCCAGGGGTACTCCAACTCATCCATCACAAATTAACCACACGCCGTGTTGGAATTCCTCAACCGCGGAATCACTCGTAGTATTTGCGGAATCCCGATGGAAAATCTCAACTTCGAGATAGCTTGAAGTGTCGTCGAAATCCCACGCGCAAGATGTTCGGGAAAGGTAAAAACAAATCCAGCAAGGCTTCCCGACGTGTCGACGATCCCGATAGGATTCGGGTATCTCGTTCTCAGGACACGACGGATTGTCCAAACTTCCGGTAGGCCAATCACAGAGTTGCCCCTGGCGGCCACCGACGATTGACAGGTTGGACCAACACTCATGAGGAGCACTGGCCTGGGGGGTTAATTAAAGATCCGCGGGTGCCGGTGGGTCCCTATGCAATTTATTAGTTATTAGGCAAATGTAGTACCAATGTTGGGCCTTGCCAGATAAGTTTTATCCCAAAACGAAAATCAAGGGGGTCCCCATAACAACCCCGAGCATGTTAGGAGCGCTCAATATGGAACATAACACCGGTACACAAGTAACTAGGGGCGGCAAAAGTGGAACAAAACACCGAGCAAAAGGCCAAGCCTTCCACCTTTTACCAAGTATATATGTGCATTAAATTAAATAGCAATAATATTGTGATAAAAAGAATGTCCATGTTGACACATGGAAGCAATTGCACCTGCAGCTAGAAACGCTATAAGAAGGGCTGAGCAAGCGGTAACATAGCCAAACAAAGGTTTGCTGGGAAGGTGGAGGGTTAGAGGCTTGTCATGGCAATGTTGGGAGGCTTGACAAACAGGTGGTAGGTAATTAGACATAACGATAAAAGCAGGACGACTAGCATGACGGCTTCCTGAGGAACCAAAGTGACACAGAGATCGGGGTGAGGAGGAGAAGAAACACAAGGGAGGACGAGAGGCGGGGAGAGACCATGAGAGGTCGACTTGGGGGGTCACCGGCGATGGTTCGGTTGCCGGCGGGCGGCGGGGCTCGCCCTGGCCGGTGAGGAGACGCGAGCATCGGGCGACTGGGACGAGCGCTCGAGAGGAGCTCATGTGGCTGCGGGGGAGCGGGGTTCAGGAGGATCAGCGGCGACACGCTCGGGCCTGGTTCGGCACAGAGCGGGTCGGAGGCGGGCTCGAGCGGGCCGCAGTGAGGTGGGAGGTGGAGGAGGCGACATGGCAGGCTGTGGTAGGCTGCAAGCGGTGGCGCGGTGGTGGCTGCCCAATCGGATGGCGCCAAGTGGCGGTGGTGGATGAGTCGGTGCGGAAAACAAAGCAAGGGTGTGGCGGCTGCGAGGTGGGAGGGGCTCGCTCTGCGGAATTTGAGGTGGGGGCTAGGGTTAGGCCCAAAATGGACTAGGGGGCCTTAAATAGGCAGGTTTAGGGTTAGGGGGAGTTTTTCGACCCTCCGATCGCGATCGAACGGCCAATTGGAGAGGTGGGTTTGTTGGGCTTAGTGGGTTGTGTAGAGTGTGTTAGGCCAAGATGATAGGGAGAAATGAGCAGCTCGTGACAAGATTTTAAACACGGAAACGCGCTAAATAACTGATAACGGTGCCACTACGGTTGACCGTTGGGGCATCAAACGAACTCGGAATGCGGCGAAATTTGGCAGGCGGTCTACCTACAATATAACAAGACCACATGCCAAGTTTCGATCTAATCCGAGAATATTTTCTACGCACTTTTAAAACAAAATTTTATCGATGCCGCGGGCGCGTGCATGTGTGGTTGGTCTCGAAACGGGCAACGGGGAGAACCAACAACTACAAATGAATGCATGTTTTGAAAATGGTGACAACAAAGTGTCGATGCTATGCAGATGATGCGAATGATGCTATGATGAATGGGACAACCAAACTAATGACACGACAACAATGGAATAAAAGGGCAATCTTCTGTAGCGTCGGTCCCGGGCTGTTACAGCCGTGCTGGACCCATGGCATGCGTCGTCTGGGTACCCCCAGTCCCATGGGCCCGACACACTCAATTAAAGAATGAGTATAAAAAATGACACCTTTACGATCCAAAGTAGTGGGCACATCACTATCTAAAGTCTTGACCTCTTCAAACCCACTTTTGATGTTTTTATAATTGAGATCATCACCCTACGAACAATTGGGACGCCCTCTAGCTAAAGTTGACTCATCTCCAGTCCCTTCTTCATCAAGTTTTATTTTACTAAACAAGGCATTAGTAGGTGACACACCAATCGTTTTAACATCCTCATCATGACTATGATAAAAACTGGGTGCGAGTGCTTTATCTAGAAACTCTTGTTTAGCTCTTATGCTTTCAAAAAAAAACTACTCTCATCCTATGGTGACTTGGATAAACTTTAAAGGCTTGGCTATTATGTCATTCTTATGTGGCAAATTTTAATTTCGAGTGTTTCCACATCATGAGAAATTATATCCATGTTTCTAGCCATGTCATCCATCTTGTGTAGTTTTTCTTCTACCATAAAGTCTTTTGAGAACTGATAAATTATTTAATGTTGTTCCCAAGTTCAGTATCCTATTATTATTACTATTATTTGAATTACCATAATTATTAGAGGGATTACCGGGATACGGTCTAGGATTAAAGTTCCCTCTATAAGCATTGTTGTTGAAATTATTTCTAGCAACAAAATTAACATCAATAGCATCACTATTTTTCTCAATCAAAGTAGATAGTGGAATATCATTAGGATCAACATGAGAAGTTTTACTAGGTAGCATTTTCATAAGAGCATCCATTTTATCACTCAAAGTAGAGACTTCTTCAACAGTGTTTACCTTCTTACCAGTTGGAGCTCGCTCGGTGTGCCATTGGGAGTAGTTTGCGGTTGTGTTGTCTAGAAGCGTCGTGGCTTCCCCTGATGTCACCTCCATAAATATTCCACCTGCAGCTAAGTCTAGAAGGTTTCTCGAAGCAAAGTTCAATCCAGCATAGAAGTTTTGTATAATCAACCATAAATTCAAACCATGAGTAGGACAGCTTCTACTCATTAATTTCATTATTTCCCATTGTCTAACATGTTCTTGCTCATGTTGTTTAAATTTCATGATTTGATTTCTAAGAGATATTATCTTGGCAGGAGAAATTGTCACACCCAAGATGCGGTCCTATCCTTATTTGGGCACGAGGGCCTCGACAGGGATAGAAGCGCATCTCGATGCGTTCGCAAGAATGGATATCATTACAAGTTCATGTACAGAAGAGATGAGTATATGGAATTGGCTTACACTCGCCACAAGTTACATCAGAGTCACATCAATACCATAACCTACTCAAACATCATACAAAAGAGCAGGGTTCGACTTCGAACGAAATCAAATGATAAAATGACATCCACCCTTGCTATCCTAGGCTACCGCCTGGAACCCGTCCAAGATTGATGAAGAAGAAGAAGAAGAACTCCAAATCAAATCAAGCAACGCGCTCACGTCAAATCATCACATTACCTGTACCTACAACTGGTGCTGTAGTAATCTGTGAGCCACAGGGACTCAGCAATCTCATTTCCAAGGGTATCAAGACTATTAAAGCTTAATAGGTAAGGGCATGGTTAAGTGGTGAGGCTGCAGCAAGCGACTAAGCATATATTTGAGTAGCTAACTCACGAGTACAGAAAGTAAAGTATGGTGGTCTATGCATAACGGACGTGAACTAGTAATGATCACTAACTGATCCTGAACGCCTACTTACGTCAATCATAACCCCACCGTATTCTCTTCTGGATAAAGACTCACGAGAAGAGACAGTCACGGTTACGCATACAGTTGGTGTATTTTATTAGAGTTTACTTCAAGTTTGCTATGACCGGGTGTTAAACAAATTATCCAAGTTTGCCACATAACCGCGGTCATGGCTTCTCGAAAAGATTTAACCCTACAGGGGTGCTCCAACTCATCCATCATAAATTAACCACACGCAGTGGGAATAACTCAACCACGGATCTCGTGATCTTCCTAGGCAATTCCAAAGGAAATCCAACACCTCGAGATAGCCCGAAGAATAATCGGAATTCCTCACTCAAGACGTTCGAGAAAGGTAAAAAAAATCTAGCGAGGCCTCCCGACGTGTCGACGATCCCGATAGGAGCCGCGTATCTCGTTCTCAGGACACGACGGATAAGCTACGCGTACGGAGGCCTGATAGAAATCTCCCAAGTTGCCCTGGGTTGGCCCCGCACAGTGCTCTAGTTTGGACCAGCACCAGCAGCACTGGCCCCCCTGTATTATGTTAAATTAATCCACGAGGGGGCGACCCTCTATGCATTTAAAAGGTGATCAGGTTTTATTATGATGGGCAAATGTAGTACCAAAGTTGGGCCTTGTCAGACAAGTTTTAATCTAACCCAAAAATCAAGGGGGTCCCCATAACAACCCCGAGCATGTTAGGAGCACTCTTTTATGGAACATAACACCGGTTCACAAGTAACTAGGGGCGGCAAGAGTGGAACAAATCACCAAGCAAAAGGCCAAGCCTTCCACCCTTTACCAAGTGTATATGTGCATTAAATTAAATAGCAGGAATATTGTGATATAACAAAAGAAGATCCATGTTGACACATGGAAGCAATTGCACCTGCAACTAGCAACGCTATAAGAAGGGCTGAGCAAGCGATAACATAGCCACTCAAAGGTTTGCTGGGATGTGGAGAGGTTAGAGGCTTATCATGGCAATGTTGGGAGGCTTATCAAACAAGTGGTAGGTAGCGAGACATAACGGTAAGAAAAGACGAGACAACTAGCATGGCAATGATAGTAATGGTATCCAGGGAAATGTGTCATCTTGCCTGAGATCCCGCTCGGAAGAAGAACGAATCCATGAAGAAGAAGAACCAACGTAGTTGAACAAATCCTCACACTCCGAACGCTTTCGGAACTCTATCGAGAAGAAGTGATCCGAAACAACAATCAACACAAGATACACCACAACATATGCAAGACACGATGCACAAACAAATATGATGCATGTCCGGTTTAATATGCAAGGCATGACAATTCACAACAATCAAATTCTACACATTAAGTGAAGCTCAATATGCAACGAGTTGCATATTGACGAAACTCCACACTCGAATTATTTAGTTCACTCTCGTTAGGTACACGACAATATTAAATGTTTTTAAGCATGGCAAGAGGTGAAGCATAAGTAAACTATACTATCTAGGCATTTTAAAGGACGTCGGAAACAACTTATACAACAACAACAACAACAACAACAAAGCCTTTAGTCCCAAACAAGTTGGGGTAGGCTAGAGGTGAAACCCATAAGATCCCGCGACCAACTCATGGTTCTGGCACATGGATAGCAAGCTTCCACGCACCCCTGTCCATGGCTAGTTCTTTGGTGATGCTCCAGTCCTTCAGATCTCTCTTTACAGACTCTTCCCATGTCAAGTTCGGTCTACCCCGGCCTCTTTTGACATTATCAGCATGCTTAAGCCGTCCGCTGTGCACTGGGGCTTTTGGAGGCCTGCGCTGAATATGCCCAAACCATCTCAGACGATGTTGGACAAGCTTCTCTTCAATTGGCGCTACCCCAACTTTATCCCGTATATCATCATTCCGGATGCGGTCCTTCCTTGTGTGACCACACATCCATCTCAACATGCGCATCTCCGCCACACCTAACTGTTGCACATGTCGCCTTTTAGTCGGCCAACACTCAGCGCCATACAACATTGCGGGTCGAACTGCCGTCCTATAGAACTTGCCTTTTAGCTTTTGTGGCACCCACTTGTCACAAAGAATGCCAGAAGCTTGGCGCCACTTCATCCATCCGGCTTTAATTCGATGGTTCACATCTTCATCGATATCCCCATCCTTCTGCAACATTGACCCCAAATATCGAAAGGTGTCCTTCTGAGGCACCACTTGCCCATCAAGGCTAACATCCTCCCCCTCCTCGTTCCTAGTAGTACTGAAAGCGCACCTCATGTACTCGGTTTTAGTCCTACTAAGTCTAAAACCTTTCAATTCCAAGGTTTGCCTCCACAACTCCAACTTCCTGTTAACCCCCGTCCGGCTCTCATCGACTAGCACCACATCGTCCGCAAAGAGCATACACCATGGGATATCTCCTTGTATATCCCTTGTGACCTCATCCATCACCAAGGCAAAAAAGGTAAGGGCTCAAAGCTGACCCTTGATGCAGTCCTATCTTAATTGGGAAGTCGTTAGTGTCGCCCTCACTTGTTCGAACACTTGTCACAACATTATCATACATGTCCTTGATGAGGGTAATGTACTTTGTTGGGACTTTGTGTTTCTCCAAGGCCCACCACATAACATTCCGCGGAATCTTATCATAGGCCTTCTCCAAGTCAATGAACACCATATGCAGGTCCTTCTTTTGCTCCCTATATCTCTCCATAAGTTGTCGTACCAAGAAAATGGCTTCCATGGTCGATCTCCCAGGCATGAAACCAAACTGATTTTTGGTCACGCTTGTCAATCTTCTTACACGGTGCTCAATGACTCTCTCCCATAGCTTCATTGTATGGCTCAACAACTTATAGCATTTCCGAAATGACCTCATATGTTAATTTATAAATTGGTCCAGATCTGAACTAAACATATTTTATAATAGTTAAACCACAGAATAAAGCCTACCATGTTATTCTACACCTTATTCTAGTCGATTTACATATATAGAACATCTCAAACGGAGCTACGGTTCAAAAGATATGAGCAACACAAGATGCACATGGCATGAATGCAAATGCATGGGAAAAACCACCACAACCATCTCAAATCATGAATGCAACAAGTTATTATGAAATTACATGAGATTCTAAGCAAGTTTCATATATCGAATGTCCAAAACGGAGCTACGGTTCAACCACAATCATCAAAGCAAGTTTTTGATGAAATCTGCCAAAAACAGCAACATAGCATTTTGAACATATGAAAACAACAAGTTACAATAATCTAAAATGCACAAACTAAGCATGGGGCAATAGCAAACAACATCCACTTCATTTCATCTTCACATATCATAAGCAAAACAAGCATGGATCGCATGGTAGGAAGCTCACAAGAAGGCTACTTGAAAACAGTTTCGACTTGGTGAAAATAGCAGTTTTAGACAATGCAGTTTTTATCACAAAGGCATATTGACAGCAGTGAAACTATATGCTACAGATCAAGAATTGGCATGAAACTTAACAGCATGCTAGAGGACAATATCAACTACAAATAACTCCATTACACCTACCACAAAAGAGTTCTAGATCACTAGCAAATCACATGGCAAGACAGCAACAAAATATAACAGATTCCAGACTTAGAAATATTTTAGACCCTCGAAATAACAGATTTTTATAGCAAGTTGACAACACCAAAACAACACCTAAACATGCATTTCTATGACAAGCAAAATGTCCATGGGCTAGGACACATATCAAAGAGCAACTTTCATGTTGAAACTTAATTCATATCATGCCCGGATTAATTCACACGAAAAAGACAAAAGGCATCACGGCATAAATGACATGCACACAAAATGATCAAATGGCAAAACTAAATGCACAGATAAATCACATGGACTTTTCTACCCCGAAAACATATATAATAAGCTTAGGTTCTTGTGGAAAATTAATCACAATTAAATAAGCGGGAAAATGGCCTAATCATCTTAACGCAAATCATTAATGCAAATTAAATGCAACCATCATGATCACATTTTTATCATGCATGAAAATGTGGTGCAAATGCGATGGGCATTTTTAATACTCCACTTTATTAATTTCAATGCACGGTTTATTAATTATGAAAATGCAATAATATGACAAATAATGCAAAATGACATGTTAAACATCTTTAGGCATGGGTGAAAATGACATTTATCAATCTACGTCCTATTCTAAGCAATATTCATGTTGAAAGTATTTTAATTCGACTAACGGTTACTTAGATATAGATGTATAATACCGCACATAAAATAAATAAATAAAACAGAAAAGGAAAAACAAAAAAACAAAGGGGCTGGCTCACCCTGGGCTAGGCCCAATTGGCGGGCTAGGGAGGCAGGGCAGCTGGGCTGGGGAGCTGCGGGCTGGGCCTGGCTCGGCCGGCCCACGAGCAGCTCGAGCGGTCAACGCCCGGGGCGCAGCTCCTCGACCTCCCGAGCGGGAGCGCTGGCGGCAACCGGTGAGGAACGGTGAGGCGCAGGCGGGCGTAGGAGGCGGGGGCGACCGGCGAGGCCAGGGAGGGACATCCGGCGACGGGGCGGCGGTTCCGGCCGGCGGCGAGGCCGGGGCTGGCCGGGACGAGCTGCGCGGCGGCGGAGCTCCTGCACAGGAAGAGCGGCCGGAGATGAGGTGAGGCAGGGAAGGAGAAGGGAGGAAGGAGAGGGGAGGGAAGGAGAGGCGGCGGCCGGCGAGGCTGGTCCGGCCGGGGGCTCGCCGACGGCGGCGGCTCCGGCGAGGGGCCGGCTGGCGCGGGGAAGCTCGGCAGGGAGAGCTGCCATGGGAGGAGATTGACCCGGGCCCAGATGGGCTCGGGCGGGCTTAGATCTGGGTTTTCGCGGGCTGGCTGGAGGTGGGAGAAGGGGCTCGCTAGGGTTTGGTTTGGCATGCGGAACGAGGGGGCTAGGGTTATATATAGGTTCCGGGCTAGGCTAGCGACTCTATCCATTTTCGGACTGCCGGATGACGATCTGACATCCGGAAGCGGAGAGGAGGGGTTACAGTGGTTGTGCAGATGGGCTACGAGGGGAAGAGAGAGAACGGTGACCCCTGGCACGAAGTTTGAAAACACCGAGAAACATTCGACGATAACCGATGACCTCTCTGTTGCGACTGCCAACGGGGCATCAAATGAACTCAGAACGCGACGAAAATCGACGGGTCTATCTACAACATAACAAGACCGCACGACAAGTTTCAACTCGATCCGAGAATATTTTTGCGCGCGCTTAAAGACGGTTTTATTTTAACGGTGCCGCGGGCGTGTGCGTGTGTGGTTGGACTCGAGACGGGCAACGGCAAGAACGGAGAGAACCGGCGACTACGAACGGATGCAAGTTTTTCGAAAACGGGTGACGATGCAATGCAGATGATGCGAATGATGCGATATGAATGCGGCAACCAGACGAACACGTGACGAGAACGGAAAAGAAAGGAGAATCTTCTGGAATCTTCTGTAACGTCGGTTTCGGGCTGTCACAGAAATATATTAGGTAACAAAAGGATCCTTGCATTTGTTCGAAGAATCAATACTATTGCAAGGCAAAGATGAAAAGCAAGTTTTAGATTTATCTCTTGGTGAGAAAGGAAAGAATTTGAAATTGACAATATCATTATCCACTTCTTTTTTATTTTGCATTATCGCATAGTTTAACGAAGGTATTAAGATGGGATGCAACATCCTCATGAGGATTTCCAGCAAATTCCTCTTTCATAATAAGATTTAGTAATGCCGCATTAATATCATGACTCTACACTAGTGGCAGGAGGAACAATTGGAGTACAAATAAAATCATTGTTATTAGTATTCGAGAAGTCACACGGCTTAGTGTTTTCTTGAGACATAATGGAAAATCAAGCAAGCAAGAAGATAAAATATCTTTTGTGTTTTTTATTTTTTAAACAAAAAAGAAAAGCTAGTAAAAAGTATAAGAGGTAAATGATAATGTGTGTGAAGGAACTTGTAGTTGTTTGAAAATACTCCCCATCAACGGCGCCAGAAATCTTTCTGCTACTTTGTAGATGCTTTGGGTTTTTTCCCGAAGAGGAGGGGATGAAGTAGTAATGTAGCAATAATTATATCCCTCAATTGATAACCAAGGTTTATTGAATCAATAGGAGGATCACGCAAACAACCGTCAATAGTACCTACACACACAGGAGCAAATACTTGCACCGAACGCGGGCAAGAGGGTTATCAATCCCCTTGTACTCGTTAATTACAAGGATCGGATCTGATAGTAGTAAATAGGTAAATTGCAAAAAAAGTATAAATTGCAGAAAGGTAAATAGGTTTTAGTAAATATGTTGAATAGACCCGGGGGCAATAGTTTTCACTAGAGGCGTCTCTCTCAAGAACATAGCATATGGTGGGTACAAATTATTGTTGGGCAATTGATGGAAAAGCGCATAGTTATGATGTTATTCATGGCATGATCTTGTATATAGGCATTGCGTCCGTGACAAGTAGACTGACTATTGCCTGTATCTACTACTATTACTCCACCAATCGACCGCTATCCAGCATGCGTCTATGGTATTAAGTTCATAACAAACAGAGTAACGCCTTAAGCAAGATGATATAATGTAAACATAATAGAATCAATCAATATGATTAAACGTTGTCGTATTATCCTTAGTAGCAACATTACGAATACGTGCCTCGCTACCCCAACTGTCTCTGTGCAAGTACACCGCAATATTTAACCCACTATGATGCAACATTCCCTCTGATGATCTACTCATCTACTTGGCCAAAGCAAACTCATAGATCAGAAAGCATGCATAGCTCTAACAATCATACATAATAAAGTTCAGAATAGACTCGATTATTTTCAATGAATAATCTGATCATAAACTCACAATTCATCGGATCCCACAAACACATCGCAAAATAGGATTACATCATATAGATCTACGAAGAGAACATTGTATTGAAGATCAAAGAGAAAAAGACATCTGGATAATCACTATGGGCCCGTAGGTTTGTGGCAGACTACTCACGCATCATCATGGAGGCAACAAGGTTGATGAAGACGGCCTCCGTGATCGATTCCTCGTCTGACAGAGTATCGGCGGAGGCCTCCAGATGGGATCACGGAAGAACACAGGCTTGCGGGGGCGAAAGATTGTTTTGGGTCTCCTTCTAGTGGTTTCGGGGTTTTAGGGAATTTATAGAAGTGGAATTAGGTCAAAAGGACCCACGAGGGGCCCACAAGCTTAGGCGGCACCCCGCCCACCCTATGCTTCTAGGGTCCCTTGCAGTCGAGAAAAATCACTGTAAATTTTGCTTTGTTTGGACTTCGTTTGGTATCGGTTTCCTACGAAGCAAGAAAATAGACAAAAATAGGAACTCGCACTTGGCACTAGATTAATAGGTTAGTTCCTAAAAATGATATGAGATTGATAATATAATAGCATGTAACAATCAAAAATTATAGATACATTGGATACGTATCATTGTGCTACATTACCCTTCCTCTTTAGGGAAATCCAACATCTCCTTCGGGAGTAGCATACCACATGAGGCGGTTTCCTTTCCTTTTACTTCTCCGTCTTGATGATCATATGACGCTTCGGGCTTAGATGATCCTCACTCTATTTGCAAAGGCGAAGCATAGCAGACGCTTAGGTCCTAAGCAACGGCCAAATGCCTCACCTAGGGCATAAGAAGTAGTCTAGGCATTGCAAGTAAGGAAAATTCCAATGAGAAATCATATCATATTGCATTAACGGGTCAAATGAACCATATTACAATGGCAGTAAGTGATAGTTTACTCATTTACATGTTACAAAATTGTTGTCTATGCACATATAATACCTAAAATATACCCCTCGTAGTGGAAACTACTCGACCGCCTAGGTTATGCTTAGGGCTCTTAACATTGCTTAGGCATTAGGTGGCGGCCAATTGCCCCACTTACCTAGCACTTTTTCCAACCTTGTCATCACATCTCCTTCGATGCAACTAAAAGACGGTTTTCCTAAGTGCTTGGCAAGTCAATTAGCTTCCGAGAGGACGGCATTTCTGGCGGATTCTTTTAGACCATACTATGGCTTCAATCACAGCAAAAGAGGGGCTCTGAGGGTTGTGCGGAGAGACTTGACACAACAAGATTTGGCCTAAGTCTGCACTCGAGTCCCCTGAGTCCCTGGTCAAGCGCCAACCCCAAGGCTCAGAGGGAACAAGCAGGCAGGTTCCAGTCCAGGGGTATCTTTTTAAACTGAGGCTGAATATTTGACTTGTCGATTAATTAAAAAGAAGAGAGTTGCTCAGTTAATTATCAAAAACAAGTAAAAAATGTTACAAATATTACCACATATAGACTACTCCCAAAGCATGAAACCCATGACCGCGAAAGCAGTCTGACAAGTGCTATCAACATGCTACAACTGCAAACTACTAACACATGGATCATAACATCGAAAATGAACCCCCCAAAAGAATCCATCGACCAAGAAATTTTACATCACTAAATGCACGGTGACAGCCAAATGAGACTGGAGCCCAACCATCAAGCATCCATAGAGATATTCCCTGTAGCTCCACTCTTTTTGCCCCTACTCTTGAAAGATTTCTCCTTTGGGATTCTAGATCAAAGTCTAGTGTCCCCCCTGATTGCCTTCTCCTTCAAAAGGCAATCAATGGTCTTGCCAGATCCAAACCTATTAGCCTCTAAACTGGCGACGAGGTTGCCCAACTTTTTAGCGAAGGGATCCTCAAGAATAGGTGCCAAACCGCTAGATGCAACTTCGAGCGAGTGAAGGGCAGTAGCGTCCAAATCTCCACTCTTCGCTATCAAGGACTGAACCGAGTCCACCTTCATAAGCGCCATCCAAAGAGTCGAATTGGGTGCCCCCACATAACTCATGTTGTTGGGTAATTAACTACAACATCGGAGCCACAACCTCGACGATGGCGTCACCACCATAGGCAGCCGATGCAGCCGGCGCTACCGAATGACAAGGTCTAGCATGAGGAGGGGAACAACCATAGATGCTTGGAGCTCACAGTGAAGCATCTCAGCCTTCTCTACGAGGACCAACTACACTAACATCACTATTGGGATTGCATCCTGGTAGGTGCTGGCGTCGGGGGAGGTGGAAGGGCTGCACACGGGAGTGACGTGGTCCAGTCGTCGCTAGGCTTTGCATGCCAAAAATGAGTGATATGCCTCATTAAAATTAGTTCATGCACCGGATTGGGTCCCTGCAACAGTGAGCATGATGGCCTCTAAAGAGGCATCGGAAGCAACGATCCCTCAACCACGTCGGAGGAGACGGTCGCGCATTGGAAGCAGGGCGCCGGAAGGTCACGAAAGTTAACGAAGGATGTCCTTCCACAAGGTGCCAGTCTCCTGATGAATCCTCATGAGTTGGTGGCGCACAACACTTTGGAACAAGAGACGTTCGCTCCCGGATGAAGCAACCGCGCCAATCTCCCCATCCAGACCAATAGAATGGCCATCTCTGACAAGCTTGTTCTCCCTAGCATGAATGACACATGACATACCTGCTAGGACGACCGGTGTCTGAGTCGACAACAAAGACAACCAGGGAGCTTTAACCAATGTTGTCGGGTGGCCATGGACAAAGGAGGCCACAAAGTTGTTGAATATACGGTTTCACTTCCCATTGTCGACTCAAGCGCGCGACGATGTAATTCATCTTCAATCTATCACTCCTGATTTTCAAATTGACATGATACCAAAGGTGTCTGGAGCTATGGGGGGGCAAGTTCATGCCTGCGAAATATTACCAGTTCTACTTCAAAGATATTGTGGTCCATGAGGCGTAATGCACTACGAAGCTGAGGGTTTTGTGTGGTTGCTCCTGTTTGGTCGACTAAATATCAAAAACATGTTGTGTCCAAGACACTAGGTTGTGGGGCCGTCGGTTCAACATTCTGACAACTGCATCCTCTGCACGTCCACGCAGGAGGAAACTCTCGAGCATCTATTTTTAGATGTCGCTTCTGGAACAATGTTGGGCGTCAATGAACATGCATTGGAGCGTGGGAGTGGACCGATTTGAAATGTTTTCCCAGACCAAAAGGGACCGGGTCGGGCCCATGTTCATGCAAGCTTTTGTGGTGGCGGTCTGGTCTATCGAGAACGAAAGGAATGGCCTCATCTTTCAAAAGATCCCTTTCTCACACGCAGAGATTCAAAGAAGAACTAGAGCTCTTGACTCTTGAGGCATAGGACCAAGGCTGAACTTGGAGCGTTCATTTCCTTCATTGTGCAAAACCTACACTAGAACCCCTCTTTCCTATGTTTCCTAACTAGACTCTTTTATTTTGTGCTCCCACCCCCATGTAATTACTCACCATGTAACCTTGTTGACTAGACTTTGCTAACTTCAATACAAAAGACTATAGGAAACTCTTCTACAGTCATTCACGGTTCAAAAAAAGGAGGCCACACAGAGGGCCGGTGGGGCGCCCAGGAGACCCCATCCATCAATGACGAGGCATATGGTTGCAATGACATCTGGTTAGTGGAGGCACTGACAAAGAAGGTGAGGGTGGTGGCCATCATCGAAGGCATCCACTCATAGGGCCCAGGCAGCAACAAGGAGCCCAAGCTCCGATCCATCAAAGTAGAAGGCCGAGAGGTCATTGGCATAGTGATGGAAGGTGAAGGCGGCTCCAATAGGCAGAGGGAGGGCAAAGGACGTTGTTTACGAAGACTTTGTGGTAAGGTTATCATCCCTCCAATCTCAACCCTGAACCTCTAGGCTAGGGGTTGCCGAAGCAAGCAAAACCTCTAGGCTACGGGTTGCCGAAGCAAGCAAGGAGAGCATGTGGCCAAGAAGGTGGCCAACGAGGCTTGCCGTGACCAGTGCTGCCGCACCTAGCGCGGCAGGAGTGGCTGTCGTTGCCGCCACCAAGGAGGCAGGCTTAGGGGTTGCCAAAGCAAGCAAAGAGGAATAACACATACCATCAAATGGTCCGTAATGCAATAGCATGAGACCAAAACAACTGATTAATCACAATTATACATCCTTCGGTCAGACATTGCAATAAACATTAAAACTGAATAGTCAGCCATGACTGAAAATAACATTCTGAACTAAGTACACTATCAGATATGGCCGCTCGAAAGATCCCAATCAAAAACCATACAGGGTCTCTGAATATACATTGGACGCAACGCATACAGAACACCAAACAAAAATATACAAGAAAATAGGGGCTAGAAGCACCGCAGAACTCCTGCTCCTGAAGCTTATGCCCCACGTGGCTTCCACCTTACAGACCAAGTTACATGGAGCTACAGTGACAAACACATAACCAGTAATATGAAACAAATTTTCTCCAGGGCTTGTGCATTCTGGTCTCACTGGGCAGTGGGCACCACAAGCCAGTGGTCTGAAGATACACAAGATACCATAAACAGGTAACATGGTACGTCCACATTTGATAAGCCTTTTACCCAAAAGGATTTCCACCGACAGCACCATAGGAAGGTGGGGTGTTTGGCTGGGAGTACCTAGGGGCAGCTTGTTGGTCATATCCGATGCCGAGGGAACCAGTCCCTCCTTGTTGCCTGTGATGCCACAAGTAAGTCAGAGGTGTTGTCAGAAAAATCACAATAAACATACAGCCTTGATCGCTCTTAATTTGAAGATGCAAACAAGGACTACCCATGCGACTGCAAGTGGGGTGCTAGTAGGATGAAGATGAAATAATTCACAGGATTGCTTTGAAAGCTGGTGGCATTCAGTGGTTTATCTCAACCATCCAATATGACCCAATGGCCAGAACTGACAGTTCAGCGAGTTCCAGTTCCCTATTTAAGGTGGGTGCTACTCCCTCCGTTCCTAAATACTCCCTCCGTCCCAAAATTATTGTCTTAGATTTGTCTAGATATAAATGTATCTAGTCACGTTTTAGTATTCAGATACATCCATTTCTAGACAAACCTAAGACAAGAATTTTGGGACGGAGGGAGTATTAAGTCTTTTTAGAGATTCCACTATGGACTACATACGGAGCAAAATGAGTGAACCTACACTCTAAAGTATGTCTATATACTCCCTCCGTCCGGAAATACTTGTCATTGGAATGGATGTATCTAGATGTATTTTAGTTCTAGATACATCCACTTTTATCAATTTGTGTGACAAGTAATTCCGGACGGAGGGAGTTCATCTGTATGTAGTTCGTAGTGGAATCTCTAAAAGGACTTATATTTAGGAACGGAGGGAGTATTTGTTACCTATATATGACTAAGATGTGGTATAGAATAGTTGAAAATGATAATTAAACTCAGCTCATATGCAAAGCGTAGCACTAACATTTCAACTTGCAGGATATACTGATAACAAGTATAGCTCACCTTGGAAGCATGCCATTAGGTAGCTGCTCAGGCATGTTGTTTGGAACATGCTGCATCATGTAATGGTCTGAAGTTGAATCACAAATTAGTACTGCACGTCAAAATAGTTGTACTGGTAGTAGTAACAATAATAAAGAGTAAAAGTGTAGAGATGGTGATGAGAAACTAAGTAAATACTTTGATGTACAGATGGCTGATACATCTGCTGAGGCTGCTGAGGTGGAACTCCAAAACTAGAGTTACCAACTAATGTTGGGTTGGTAGCGCCTGCTGATGCTCCCAGTGGTCCAGATAGGGACTGCTCAAGGCCACAACAAAAATGAGTTAACAGAACAAACGATGAACATAGTGAACAATTATTTGTTGCTCAACGTTGAAATACTTGAATTGGAGGAGAAAATATGCAAAATTGTTCTACTTTGAAATATTATGCAGAAGAGAGAAAATATCTATTTATACCATGTGAGCTTGAATTGGAGCTGCCTCATTTCTGAGGTCGAAAGGGTTTAAAGCTTTCGAAGGTTGGGGATATGCATTTTGCTGATATACAGGCTGTTGATACGTAGGTTGTTGGTATGTAGGTTGCTGATACATAGGTTGTTGATATGTAGGCTGTTGATATGTAGGTTGAGAAAATGCTGCCTGAGGATATGACTGCATTCCCTGCAACTGGGAGGACATTTTTGTAAGACAAATACTGGCAATGATCTCAAATATTAATCATATAAATCGCTATCATGAGAATGAATACCATTCCAGCAGGATACTGCATGCCAAATCCCATTCCAGACTGGGGAGCTTTCTGCCAGCCAGGCATTGCTGGAGTTGCTGATGGATATAGTGAAGTAAAGAAATCCTGCAGAGATTTGATCTGATGTTAGATGTGCTGATGCAATGATTTCATTTAATGGACTGGTTTTGACAACATCAGCTTATCACGTTCTTAAGAAGACGACACATTTGTCATCAATTGACAATTAGGCGATGGTCTTGCAAAGGAATACATGTGACCACATATGAACACAAGCTGTTAACATCAGTGAACATGCGTTACTATTTTATGGAGAACAAAAGATCAAGCTAATACCTACTATGATTTTGCCACCCGCTAATGATGCTCTAGGGTACTTTTTTAGTTATTAATCTACCATCTGGTTTCTTCAGATATATCTTGTTGGCCTAACAAGATATGCATGCCCAATGCATCAAAGCAGCCATTAATACTTTTGTGGCCCTACCATGCCTTGCATTTGATTAGGAATTGCAATTATTACAGGTGTTTATATGGTTCTATTTCTGCATGATAAGTGCTGATATCCCACTGAAGTGTGATCTAATATCCTTAAATAACCGCATGGTCCCCATCTAAATGCAAGTACCGAACCTCTCCCTAAAAGTGCCAGGAATCCGGGTCGTCCGAGTCGAGGGTCGCCACCCCTCCGGTACGCGGTACGACTAAGGATACACTTCTTCTGGGCGCTGATTGGGGACGTGGATCGGTACAATGCGTCCTGGTATATTTCCCCAATATTGCAGGGAAGGAAAAAAAAACTCCTAAAATTTGACAACATAGGAACATAGAAAGATTAAAAAGTGGGGCAACAAGTCAGCCCATTATAGCGTGATTTTCTCCATCTGCCTTTTTTACTTTCGCCCAAAGTGTTGGTTGCGGAACTAATCCCCAAATCCCTCTTCATGCTCTTCAAGTCTTCATTGGTTCATCTTCAAAGTTAGTCCAGTACTCCTGTCTGCCATGGATCCAGCCCCAAGCATCCGACTATCAGCCTCTATGCTCTCCTGTTTGCCCTGCCCTTCCCACAATTCCTTCTACCTCATGCTTCCCTAGTCGGTGTCGGATTCTAAGTCTCAAGCGGCTCGTCGCTGGGGGAGCGGGACAGGAGATGCCACGTACGTCAGCTGACGGCTCAATGGCCTGCAAGGGAGCAGCGCACCCTAGAAGGACGGAAAAGTGTGGACTCTGGCAGTCCTGCGCAGTTCAGATTTTTGGAAGCGCACTGGTAAGCCTCAATTCCTCATGAACTCCTGTAATTTTTATTGCCTTCTTTACAATCTCGCATATTGATCTGGGGTAGCATCCATCGATTGGGGTCACGATCCGGCAAGCCACCCAGCTCGATCCGACATCGTCCCCGACCCTCGATCGGGGTAGATCGACCCCGGGACGAATCGCACCCTCAACCCGTGAACCACGCTACTAAGAGTAGACCTGCTAATGCTAGTAAAAAACTCTCCCAGCTTTCGATACATCAAAAGAATAACACTATTCACAGCCCTGTCTTATCATGCCTAGCATTATTTTCCAAAAATCTGAGGAGCTACCGAGCAAAGCAACTTATCTGCCATCCTTTTTAGGTATATCCCATGGGTCTACTAAACTAGAAAAGAAACTGAGTACAAGTTATCAACTTGTCCCGCTTCATAGGAGCATACTACCTTTGTTAAAAAATAGATGACAACTATCTTTGATTCTTCGTCAACTACTAATGAATGAAAACAATTTAAATTGATAGGCGAAAATCTTGCCATTGGAATTAATGACATGAAAAATAATTCCGCTCTATAAATATCTGATACTATTTTACTAACATAATTATACAAACAGTAACGGTCAAAGTTGCATACTGGAGACTGCAAAACAAAAGGCTAACGAGATTCGGAACGGGGGGAGCAGTACTTTACGGTAGCTGCAGTGCAGGGCATGCAAACTAATAGTGTATATATTATGTAGTCCACATCAATCAAGCGATGGGTGAAAATGGAAATCCAGAATAGCTCATAGCGCGAGGGCATATAGAACGTGCTCCCTTGATAGCTGCTCAATACTTTACAAGCAATTAATCACATACCACTGGAAGTGCTGCCCGCCCACTGGATTTGCTGTCATGAGAAGACGTTGCTTCTTGAATACCACTGGTTCCTTGAGAATTTGAAGGCAATTGAGATGGAAGACCACCCATAGGGGCAGCCACAGCAGATTGATGAACTGCAGATCCTTGGACGGGCATTCCTGTTGAGACCTGTAACACAGCTTCTTTCAAGAAACATACTCATTTGATGCACTTACTGAAATTTTCTGCGAAGGGAGGTACCTGATTGCCTGAGATTCCAATGGGTGGACCAAATAATGAAGAATGTGATGGATCTATCATGGACGACAGTCCTCCATTTGCTTGCGGATCAACAGAAGTTGAAAAGGCTGATGTACCGGAGGCAGAGGGTGTTTCAGAGAATGATAGTTGTGCAAGCACAGACTCAAGCGGATTTACAGTGCTGCCTGCTTGTGGTGTTTGTTGCTGCTGGCCAAAAGCATCAAAAGATGCCCAATCACCGCCGCTCACTGATGGAGCACTTCTGCCTTGTTCAAGAACATGTTGTGGCGCTGTTGTGTTGATAGGCTGTGAACTAACTGACTGCTGCTGGGGTGTAGGGGCTGTCTGTGATGGCAGGGCAGATGCAGTAGGTTCAGGATCTGCACCAAAATCAATTAAACTGACTGGAGTTGCTGCCTTCGTCTGATCCGAAATCCCATCGGAAGAACCAATACTGCTGGCAGTAGATGTCCTCTGCAGTATGAAACATATAAGACAAAACAGTTATAATTTTGCCTCAAACTCTCGGCTTAAGAATATTTGCAGAAAAATATGGTAAATTTCAAGAGCATCTAAAACCAGTGTCTGAGAGGGATTGAAAACACCAAGAGACCTGTGCCTGAGGTGGAGGTTCAATGGTCCTGGCTCCATTTGGTTTTGGAGGGTCAATCGGTCTGGCTACATTCGGCTTTGGAGGTTCACCAATCCGAAGTTGAGGAGCATCATCACCCAATATCTCCCTCACTGGCCGTACAATAGGAGGGCTAGATCCATTGGCTTCTCTCTGGTAATTTGGAGAACCAGTCTCTGGCTTTCGTGGTTCAGAAAACCTGCGGTCCTCGAACCTTTGAACTGGAGTTGTTTTCCCAGATCTATCATCGACAACTTCAAAGTGGCGGGGACTTTTCTTATAATCATTCTGGTCATAGCCAGGACTACGTTCTCCATAGGAATGTCTGGAATTTCTGTCATCACTCCGTCCACTATAACTCCGACGGTCAGAGTAACTTTCATTGTATGGTGGACTTCTTGAACCACCACGAGTTCCATCAGATCTTCTATTTTCGCTATGTTCATCCTTATCGTCCTGAAATATGCAAATCAACCAGCAAATAATGAATTTACAAGACAACAGGATAGACTTTCCCAGAATTGATGGTGGTTATCACAGCAGAAATGCTAGAGCTATAGGGTGTCAGCATAACCTTTCCCCTCGGTGGTCTATCAGAGCTTCTTTCTCCTGTATATCGCCGATCCACGTAAACATGCTTGATGAAATTCCTCAATTTGTCTGTATTACTGAGACCGTAGGAAACAATCAAACAGATCAGAATTCTAAAGGCAAAACTAACAAGTTATAACCATGAAGATGGACAAAGAAAGGTAACCTGCTGTCAGGGTACGGATTGCGCTGAGAATCCCACTCCTTGAAAAATATTTCTCTAGCATGCTACAAGTTATGCAAACCCCATGTCAAGTTAAACAAAAATACATGAACTGACGGAAAATTAAGAACTATAGGAACATGAAAATACCTCATTTCCTCCTCCTTGTAGAGCAGTGACTTCTTGTGCAGTAAATTTAGCCATGGAAACAGATTTCACCCGGTGCGTGAACTCTCGGCTAGGAGGAGCAAAAAAGAAAAGGCGGGCAGTTATTATGGAAGGCTAACTTCAATCATTCCAATTGGGGGTTGTGAACCTGTTATTTAAATCGACCATGATACATCTAAGACAAAATGAAAGAGAACTGAAAAGGAATCTTACTGTGCTCCACTGCAATTGGTACAAACGAAGGTCCAGAAATTTGTGCATACATATTGTGGTCCCTGTTCATACCAATATATGTGTTGCATCAATATCAATCTTTAAAAAACATGTAAGGCATACAAATACAAGCAACACAGAAGATGGGCAAAATGGCCTATATAATTCACAAGCTGGCACTCATAAGTTCCGTTTATGGTGCGAATGGAATAAAATTAACTCTGGCGAAATGCAAAGGAAAACTGAATTGCAATAAGACAATGGGCACAAATCTGTGCTTATGAATCTTCAAATATGACTTCAATGGACACAACTGTTTCTACTGTCAATCACACCCATGGCTTGTCCATTTCGCAGAGTTCTTCACGTTAAAAACATTAGATGGTTGCATCATATCAGAGACACCATGGAACTATAGAGCATAACAATAAATGCAATTGTATGCATAGCAAACTAGGTAGGTTTCAGTTGCGAACTTGTGATGTCAAAATAAAAGGGTGTGTGGCCTTCAAATCAACCCAGCCTGCTGCATACTCAGTAGCAACTACCAAGCACTGGAGGTGTCTCAAATAACGGTAGATATCATGTGAATTGGGCTCTTCTCAGAATAGAACATGAACAATGCACAACAACATATGGCACAAAATTACGCAGGATGCAAATGTGGCACTAACGATTAAGATTTAGTAACATCACTGATGTGCATCCCAGCAACGAAATCACACCGAATGCACTTCAGTAACTTGAAAGAAAGGGTCAGAGTTGACTACCAAAATGATAGGCATCCAAATGGGCCTGACAATCTACTATAGTGTCCACATTGGCAGCTTTGGTGGGCGCCTAGCCACTAAGAGAGTGTGCATAAAAAGGCCTCAAGCTTAACAAGCCAAGGCGCACCATGAGGCAACCATAATCCATTGCCAGTGTCCTTAATTATGAAATAGCTTAGGCTCATGTTGCATCCCAACACCATGCTTGTGACAATCGTATTTTGGACCACCGCGTGATGTGCAGATTGAGGATGCATTTTTCTGTAGCCCACCCAACAGGATGATGCTTTGACCCCTCCATAAGAACCCTCGTACAGCATGCGCCTTTGTGGTTTGACAGAGAAGCACCATTTGCAGCAGTCCATGGTGGATGAAGTCAAACGAGCTCTAAGCCATTCTAGACTCCCACACCCAAACCCGGCCTCAAATCCAACCACATTAAGCAAGCGAACTCGAGCAAGCTAGCGGGGGGCCTACCAAATTGTTGCAGTTGATGCACCTCTTGTTGGCGGGCAGCTTGAGCAGCCCGCGTATGACCCGCTCGTTCTTCTCGTCCTCCTTCACCCGGCTCGCCATCGCCCGCCGCAAACCCTGCTACAATGAAGGAAACCCAACCATCAGCAACGCCCCCCAGAAATGGCCCGAGATCCAGCGAGACCCCGCCAGATCCGGCCGCGATCACCACGCGTGCGCACCGGCCAATCGACGAGCCCTCACCGGGAGAGCCCTCCTGGGGGGGAGCGAGCGCGAGATCCCGCGCGGGCGTGCGGAGGAGCTGGGGCCGAGGCAGGTTGGCGGTGGCGGTGGCGACCAAGGGAAAGGGGCCCCTCTTTTGTTGTCGCCGCTGAGCTGCTTCGCTGGGGCTGCGCGTGTTAGTAGAAAATAGTTTTTTTTTTCCTCGTCGTGGGGTTTTATTTACCGGCAGAGGAGAAGAAGGCAGCGCGAGGGCTGGCGGTCAACTTGCGGGTGTAGACCGGCTGAAGCCGGTCGCCGGGCGGCGGGAGGGAGGCGGTCTTTCTAGTCTATAGAATCCAGAAGAGGGGCGATGTGGCCGGGCAATTTGGGGCCCGCGTGGCAGGAACGGTGGCGGTAGGGGACGAGGCTTGCCTGCTCCCTTCCCATGCTCCGATCCATGTTCCCGCGTCACTCGTTTTTCTCGTCTAACGGCTGATTCACGTTTTCCTCTACCTGTGTCCCTTTTCTAGGAAAAAAGTTAAAGCAAACAATTCCTGTATTTCCCTAAAATTTCGATACATAACAGCAACTCATTTCGTCCGCACATGTCTTTTTAGGTCAACATGGACAAAATAATGACTCAACGCGGAGACTCATTTCCATTTTGTGACCGCTCTGTGTTCGCTCTGTGTCCGCACGGTTTCATTTCTAACCAAATTCGGTCTACATTTGGATCGGGGACGGACACAAAGCTAATCGATTTAAAGCAGGATCGACCTATGCAGAATAAATTCAAATGTGAACCAAATTTAGAACAGAAATGGCGTTGAAGATGCGCACCCGGATCAATTCAATCAACATGGTGCAACAATAGTGAGAGTTGGCTCCGCGGGGCTGGAGCTCCGACGAAGGGAGGAGAAAGAGGCGGCCGGCGGCCGGAGGAGGCGCTCGTCAAACAAGGTAATACGTAGTAGTACTAGTACTCTGTAGGACGATTGCAAGGAAAAGGAAATACAGGTCGTTTGCATTTTTTCTTTTTCAAAAAAGAGGACGTGGGGAGGAAAACAAGCAGACTGTTGGATTGAAAGGAGCGGTGGGGGAGAACGAATAGGAGCATGTCAGGGGAGCAGGCAAGCCCCATCCGGCGGTAGGGGGTTGGGGGTGGTTCTTCGTTCTTTGCCTTGAGTTATACTACACGTACGACAATTCTCGTATGATTTATGTACGACACTGAATATTAATTGTCCACCGTGTTCCACGTATAGTTGGGATTAAATCGTATGAAAATTGTATGCAGTTTTTATCGTACGCAAAGCAATTTTGTTTGGAATTTTGGTGCGGAGTGAGCTAGACGTGACAGTTCAGTTAAATTTTATCGTGGTTTGTTTTTGACTCGGGTAATGATCCCTGTTTAGGCTAATCATCGACCGATTTTCCATTTTTCCAGAGACACTATAACCACTAATGATCAATCACAATGTAACTAGAAAAACTTTCGATCTACATATTCAATCGATGATAGTATAATAAACACTAGAAATAATTAAAAAATAGATCCAAATCCGTAGATCACCTAGTGACGATTATAAACACTGAAGCGATTAGAAGGCATGTCGTCATCATGGGACCTCCCTTGCCGGAGTCGGGTAAAAGTTGCTTTTGATAAGGGGCGCTTTATTACTTAAATGGTTTAAGCATTATACCCGGCCTCTGCATAACTGAAATACACACAGCCAAATGAAGTCCACTCACACAAACCAAAAATAAAAACGGCGAAATACAAAGAAACATGTAGAGTCTGTATAATGCCTAAGCCATAGGGGGACCAATCCTAAGATCATGCTGCCACCCATGTTGGGTAAAAGTATCCCTCGTCGTAGCCTCCAATCGTGTACATACCTCTGTAAACATGCATCGATTCTCCACACGTTGTAGAGACGACCATAAACGAGGTGTCTCGGTACATCTGTAGATAACCTGCAGAAGAGAAGTATTTTTACCATTAAAAATCTTATCACTTCTACATAGAAGCCAAAGCGACCAAATAACGACAAGCGCTCCCATCCTAAGAAGAGTTCTAAACCTGTGTTTAATCACATGTAACCAGTTACCAAATATATTAGCAACACTACAAGGAGGATATACGTTTGAAGCTATTTGGATGACTGACCATATAGAACGAGTGAATTTATATTGAAAGAACAAATGTTTTATTGTCTCATCATGTTGACAAAAAACATATTACGCACTTTCATGCCAATTCCACTTAATAAGGTTATCTTTAGTATGAATGACTCCACGATGAAGATAACATGCAAAGATTTTATTCTTAAGAGGTATCTTCATCTTCTAAATCTTCTTATTATTATCAACTGACACATCAGATTGGAGCAAAGCTTTGTACATGGACTCCACTGAGAATTGTTCATTCCCATGTAGATTCCAATGAAACACATCGGACCCTTGTGACAATTCCACCGTGGACAACCGTTGAAGCAGAGTGTTCCACGATTGTAGTCTGGGTCCAATTCCACCGTGCGCAAAAGTTGCTGTTGTACAGAGTCGGGAAGTCGTCGTGCTAAGGCCTCATAGGACCAACAAACCCCGTTGATGAAGAGTAACGTAAATCAGAATTATCGGACCTTAAGACACACGAACGTAGACGAACGATGAACAAATCCGAGCAAAACCACCAAAGACAGATCGTCCGGAGACATGCCTACCGACTATGCTAGATGCATCACCGGTACGAGACTAGGTGGGGAGAACCTTATTCCATCTTCATGGTGCCACCTCCGTCTCATCTTTATAAGCAAGACACAAAACCTAACAAAACTCGAAGAAACATCTAAAAACGGAGCCCTTTCGCCGACAAGGGTCGGGATCAACCGTGCCTTCATGGCCCTAGCATGTCAGTCAACACTTCACGAAATAGCGTGCTTAGACAAGTTGTCGGTTTCAAAATTGCAATTTCTCATCTCATTGACATATGTAGCATGAGCGAAGTTCCACGACCATGCTTGAATCTCCTTTATGATAGCATCGTACCTTCCCAATGATCCACGTGAGATCTCGTCCATGGCGGCCTTGTAATCATATGCTACTCGAAATCTCCTAAGAAATAGATCTCCCGCTAACGCCGCACCTCTCTGCAAACTAAATCCTCGAGTGTACCTCGATCGGTAAGGTCAAAAATGACGAATGTTGAAGCTCCAAGGTACACCTTCTTATGATCCCTACAATTTGCTTCCACCATTCCTCTTTCATTACCATTGTTAACATTAATTTTTGACATCCCGCAATAAAACATTATTTTTTGACAAACCATTTGGTAAGGAAGGGAAGGGCAGGAGTGAGAGATTTGTTTTGCACATTTTATTGTTACTAATTCCTTGCTGGGTTGGGCCAGGATGACGTGTATGGACTATAGGTAGAGGTGGTGATTTTTTGTTTTTGTTTGTATGTTTTGGAGATGGTCTCTCAAAAAACATGCTGGAGCTGGGAAGTTTTTTCTTTCTGGTGAAAACTTGGAAAAGGTTAGCCGCCACTAAGTATCATCCACGCCATCGCTTGGTCCCACTTTCTCTTTAATCCAGTGTTCATGGTAGTCAAAAGTGTGTGGATTCATCCTTTTTTTTTTTCCTTGGGTTTTTGTTTCCCCGACGGCATCAACTATGTGGCGGTGAAGATGGAGTTTTGCAGTAAGGTCTCCTCGGCCTCTCCCTACCTCGACGGCGGCTGATCCACCACTGACGATGAGATGTGAAGGTAGGTGTCTTCATATTTGTTAGTTCTATTTAGATCCTGGCAATTGGTGTTCCAACCAGGGGAATAATTGGTTGGATTTCTGCGGTATGGCTCGGTTTTTACACCCTCGTAAAGGATTGCAATCATGTGTTACTTGAGGTGATACCCCAACTGGCATTCCTTCAACGGTTAATATGTCTCAGTTTCAGAGGCAAGTGGCTAGTACATGCTTCAAAGTCTGGTGTGGTGGGGGCATTTGCCCTTGTCTCCTTCCGTTATCGTTGGTTCGGTGTATTCTCAAAGCTCCGGTAGAAGGCGCACAATCGTATGAAGAAGGCTTCTAATATGGTTTTGTATGCAACATTTTTAATCGTTTTGTGTCCCATTGTCTTTCCGTTGTACTCTATATTTCAGTTATAAGTTGTCCTTTAGATGTCTTTTCTAAAAAAACTTGAAAACTTGTAAGTTTGACATGAAGGGTTTGTTTTACGAAGCGAAGAACATACACACCATAATAAAAGAAGAGAAAAGTTAGGGAAAATAATTCATATTAGTGTAAAAAGCATCGCAAACAAATTAAGTCCATAACTATCTAATTGTGATAGACATTTTTCATAACATGCCTAATCACTCTATAAAGTAACATTTTGAATTTATTAACCATCTCCTATTTTACTTTTGTTTGTATCCATGTGACCGTTTATTCTTTGGAATATGATTTTATATTTCTTTGCCTCACATTTCTTGCCAAACTTGTCTAATATTAGTTCAATAAATTTGAACCTAAGGGAATCATGCCCACTTTTTTAGTACGTGTGATGATGTGGGGGCCTGGTGTGGTTAAAAACATCTTGCCTAAGGTAAGCCTTGAACCATATACCTCCTAAGTTGGTAAATCTTGACTAAACTTAGGGTGGCAAGCTTAGGCAAATTTAGTTATAAACTAAACAACCCCTAAATTGCACATGTGGTCACTCTGATGATGTTGTGCTATGGTGGACAACACCCAATTGAGCTCGACTCCATGACTTACTACAATCACTTCTTTAGTATTATAATTATATATAACTAAATATCTAGTCCTGTCTGACCTATTTATCTCCGTATGCAAATATGTCACCTCAACATTTAACCATGCATGAAGAAAGGCTCATCTCAAGTGTTGCGGGCAGCAGAAGCAGGCAGCTCGGCCCAAGCTACATATGGTGGTCAGAGGAAGTAGATAACCATAGGTGGAAGAAAGAACCCAATCCGTCCAATTTCGATCCAATGTCTACAAAAATAGACTTTCCCCAACCCTTTTTCACACAACTTACTACTAATATATCATAGGAAAGGCTATCCATTCTATTGGGTCAATTATAATTAAATAAATATTTCACAACTATGAAATAACCAAGTATAATACGTCATTATGCAATGAAGAAATACAACAAGTCATGTGCATTTTTAGTTTTAATTTCTCACATTACGAACCAAAACATCCATGTTCCATACATCCAAATCTTGTTGAAATTGTTACAACCAATTCATGGAAACCATTTATTTTTTATATAGAGTCCTACTTTCTGCAATGCATTGGAGATAAACATTGACAATCATTCAAATAACATGAGGCTATCGAATGACGAGTGTATAAATGTATTGATTTTTGGCATGCACTTTTAGGGGAACTACGACGTGGAACCTGAGGATGCATCCCCTTAGAATCTCACCCGTTCTTGCACGACTACACCATCTTCCTCCCTCCGTTTTTAGGGCACTCCTAATGTATTAGCTCTTAACTCATCATCCTAGATGGTGATGAACTTTTAGAGGTAACCACCCAGGGCATTGTATCTTAGGTGTTGTTTCTTAGTGATGTTTCATCCAATTGGTGTATGGATCACATGTGCATCTTAATATCATGGCCTAGTTATAGAGAAAACCGAATGGGAGATATATGGTAAAAGAAGCCACACTAGATCAAAGCATTAATTACACTGTGTAGAGAAACATGGTAATTGTCGGTTCTTTGGGGGACTATTTTAGCATGAGCTTTCCGAATAAGCTGGGGAGGGGCCATCTTATTTCCCCGGGCAGTCATAAGCCCAAAACTCCAAAAGAACTAGCCCTAAGCATTGTATATTCACTAATATACAACTTTGTTCTCTTTCTTCTTTAATAATGTGTCATCTCAACATTTTACCTATGAACTTGTGCTAAGAGACTAGCATTGGAGATGCCATAGGTATTAATATATGCGTTAAATGATGTATTCAGTTCACGACAACTATAAAGACTAGATGACCCATTGTGCCATTGGTACATAGACCAACTACAATCCAAAAGTTAAGTGTACTATTTAAAATTTTAGCCAACAAGTTAAGCAACGTTATAGGTGTCGGTGACAAAACCGGCGGATCTCGCGTAGGGTGTCCCGAGCTGTGAGACTAGGATCGATGGTAATAGGGGACGAAGGAGACGATGTTTACCCAGGTTCGGGCCCTCCTATGAAGGTAAAACCCTATGTCCTGCTTGATTATATTGATGATATGTAGGATACAGAGTTGATCTACCTTGAGATCGAGTAGCTAAAACCCTAGATGAGTTGTTCTCTCCTTTACAACCTAAAACCCCCGACTTATATAGACACCGAGGGTACCTAGGATTTACACATGGTCGGTTACACATAGAAGGAAAAAAATGCCTATTCACTATTCCAATCTTGGAGGACACCCCACGACACCCGAAGCTTCCTTCCTGGAGACACGGCCTTCGATCAATTCAATGCTCGATAATCAGCCCATATAGTCCGACCCATGAGAGACAGGTCGACCACCCGAGGACCCCTTAAACCAGGACTCCCTCAGTAGCCCCCGAACTAGCTTCCAGCGCCAAGGGTCTCAGCTCAAGCTTCGTTTGATCAGAGTCTTTGGCTTGCGAGCCGAGTTCCCCTCCTCAATCGGTGATCGGCCGAATTCAGTTCGGTCTCCGATGACATGCACTTCTCCCGATCTGTGGATTGCCCGAACACCACGAATAGCTTAGCCTCGAAGTCCAAGCGTAAGGAGCAAATAGAGTTCCTTGACAACCTTTCTGAAGAAAGGTCATGGCCCACCACAACCGATAGACCAGTTACAAAAATTCGATTCGTGGTTCGAGGCCGTTTTCATCAGCACAATCCATTAATGCACCGATCGTGCCCCGTTTCACATGAAATATGTTTAATCATGCGCGTATAACGGTACACACGTCTTGGGAAACGGAGGGATTCATGGCACAGTAAAGGGAGGCTAGCCGGCGACAAGCCTCATAAAAGGGAAAGAAAACCCCAAGGCTTAACCGCGCTTCCCATTCGCATCCTTTGCTTCCCTAATCTCTTGAGCCTCCAAAGCGCAGATCTTGATTTTCCACAACTCCCCCTCCGAGCTCGGCCATGGGCGGTTTTGGTTCCAACGTCAAGTGGGAGGCCTCCACGGTCACCGACCAGGATATCCGGGACCTGAAGGACGCCTGCTACCTCCCCGCAAACATCTACCACCGTGCTCCTAAGAAGAACCAAGTGGTTCCCACTCCCAAGCTAGGCGAGAGGGTGGTGTTCATCCCCCACTTCATCCGGGGACTGAGCTTCCTGCTCCACCCCTTCGTCGAGGGCCTCATGTTCTTCTACGGACTCGACTTCCATGACCTCCCGCCGAACTCCTTCATGCACATATCGGCCTTCATCATCGTCTGCGAGGCCTTCTTGCGGGTCGAACCGCACTTCGGACTGTGGCTCAAGGTATTTAATATCAAGCCGAAGTGTGTCACAGGCGAACACGCAGACTGCGGTGGGGCGGTCATCGGCAAGATCCCCCGCGTCGGATGGCCATCTGGTACCTTCATCGACACCATCAACATTCGGCAAAAAGAGTGGTTTTAAATCACCGAGCCAAGGGAGGAAGGTCCGGTTGCCCCAACCGAATTCAGATCCGGTCCCCCACCAGATTGACCTCATGATTCCGAAAGGGCCTTGACTGGGGGTCAAATATGGAGGTGGACAACCTATAGAAGCGCATCGCCTCAATGATCAGAGGCAAGATCGAGCTGGCCTACGTGGTCCAGATTATGCTTCGGCGGCGCATCCTCCCCTGTTAGCGATGGGCCTCTCCCATGTGGGCTTATCGGCTTGACGATGAGCCTACTATTCGTCGGTTCTTCCACACCACTACGGAGAAGCTGTGGAAGGTGATGTTTAAGGCCCAGGAGAACTAGCTAGCCAAGGAGGAGGATCATGGCCTACATGCCGACAACCCTCCTTCATAGGTATAACATAGTTTTAATAGATCGGCTCTGTCTTCCGAGAGAAAATCTAAGCACCTTTCTGAACACCTCTGTAGAGATGGTTGAGCAAAGCCACAGGCATCAACTGCCCGTCACCACAACCCGAAGACCCCAGGTCCAAGATGTTGTCGGAGATCCTCGTCGTGGCGCCTTACAAGGCGCCAGAAAAGAAGGAGGAGAAGAAGAAGACAGGCCGAGGAGGCCTCCTTATCAAGCACCAGCCGGACGATGCGTCCGAGGAAACCCATGCTTCCTCTAATCAAGAGGGATCATGAGGACGAGGGGGGAGGCGATTCCCCCCTCGCGAGAAAGAGGGCGGCATCACAGGATGTCGTAGAGGAAGTACCTCCTCCTGCCCCGAAGAAGGCGCGTCGGACGCGGTTGACACCGCCCGACGACAATTCGGACTCGGATACCGAGTCCGGAGACTTCGAGAAAGTTCCTTAAAGGAACCTAAGGGTCAAGCCCCCCAGCTCGAAGGTAAGAATCTGAAGACTCCCGATCTATTTATGTCATGTTTTAGATGTTATTAACACGTGAGCGCCTATTGATCTACATCCCACCACGCGTTCTCCCCACCGACCAAGTTTCGGACGGGGAGACCCCACCCGCCGACCTAGAGGAGAGCGGGAACGCGTCGCATCCCACCCCTCCGGCCGCCGTGAAGGATGTCGTGGAGGTTTCATCCCACCAGGCTCCTATGGAGCCGGGCACCAACGGCGGGGGCGACGACGTCATGGTCGAGTTAAATGCCTCAGCCGCCAAAGACCGGGGGGAGGAGCCCCTCCCGGATATTGAGGAGGCCAAACGGAGGGGTATCTAGTCCCTTCCAAGGTCATCTCCAGAGCGCTCCACGCCTCCGGAGCCACCGGTTCAATCCCCGGTTGGAGATCAGGCTAACCGATCACCACCGGCGCCACCGACCAATGGGTGGCCGGTCATGGGGGGCTCAATCAAGCGCCTCCATCTCCGAGGATCACCGCACCCTTATAGGTGCGGTTTTGCAGAGCATTCAGTCCGTTAATAGAGGACTGAAGGAGGCCTTCAACGGTCTCCTGACGGGCTTTCAGGTGAGCCACGTAATGTTTCATTTCTGGAATATTAATTTGCTACATTTGTGCTATCGTTATATATATAGCAGCCCCGAGCCCTAGGTGAGTTTAGAAAAACTCACCTGGGGATAAGTCACAAATAGTGTTCAGAATGTTCTAACAACCCTTAAGAGGACCAAACATAGGGTCATGTTTATGACAGTTTGGAGGTTTGAACCCATGTAGTCTGATAGGGATTTAATATTTGTAGGCTTCGCCATCGGTGGCGGCAGCTAATACCGCCAAGCTAGACGAGCTAAATCGGAAGCTCAAGATCTCTGACGATGAGCTTGATGCTCTAAACAAGAGATTCGACGAGGCGCAAGGTAAGCCGGATTGTCAAATCCATTTTTTTCATCACTAATGATTCATATTGTCAATGCAGTATGTTTATATGTTTGATGCTTACACAACCTCGGTGAAGGAAATTGAGAAGCTCAAGGCCGAGCTGCAGCAGGCGAAGCAAGAGGCCGTGGTCGAGAAGGCGGCGGCCGAACAAGCGGCTGTCACGCTTTCTGCTCTAAAAGCCACGAGCGCCAAGCATGAGGCTCGAGTGGAGGAAATCCAATAGGAGCTCAAGGACACCGGCCAGAAGTGACCTTGAGCAAAAAGGCAAGGAACATGCCACTAAACTATCCACCCTGAAATCCAATCTCCAAAAGGAGCGGGTGGATAGGCGGTTCTTTGAAGAGCTAGTCCGCCAAGTTAAGGATATCACAAATGGTAAGCCATATTTACTGTAGTGTGTCTTCGGTGATAGCAGGTTCGCATTGCTCACCCAAGTGTGGCATTCCTCAGGTGCCTGCTCGGACCTCCAAAAGAGCATAGCGGACGCGAACCAGTTCTATGCTTCGCGAGGAGAGGGAGATGAAGCTCGGTTGTTTTGGGCACAATCTGAAGTCTCCGAGCGCTCTCCTCTCCTCATCGAGCCTGAAAGCACAATGTGCTTGCTTGGTGGTTTTGATAATCCATGACAACATATATTGTATCTTGGACTAATACTTTCTTCTAGTGTACTTCAGATAAAGTCCACAGAGAGATATGGGTTGGCAAAAGGAGTGTGGAGAGTATCCCCATGAAGAAGAAGGAGAAGGAATAGCATTGGCAAAGCTTCAAGCAAGAGGACTCTACATTTTACCTTTGTGAGAAATCACTTTGAGTCCATTGGAAAGCCAATACTATTAAAAGGGGGTAAGGTACTGTTGGTGAACAAAATGCTCATACATACACCCACAAGCTCTTCCACAAAAGTCTGTCCAAAGCCAAATATCCAAAATCGGTGCAACCAACACTTTCCACTCGGTGCCACCGATTCTCAGCCTCAGACAGACTCAGCCAAACCCTAGCCCTTCAGTGCCACCGAGTTTGAGTTGCCAACTTCCTGTTATGCAAATTCACAAAATCGGTCCGACCGAGTTTGTTGAATCGGCATCACCGAGTTCGGCAATCTGACCGTTGGTCACCTTATCGATGCAACCGGGTTTTATGTATCGGTCTCACTGAGATTCAAAAGTTATTACCTTTGAGGCAACTCGGTACAACCGAGATTAACACATCGGTTCCATCAAGTCTGACTTATTAGGTATAACGGTTGGATTTTTGGAGATGCCTATATATACCCCTCCACCACCACTCACTCACAAGAGAAGCACTCAGAACTATTCCATACTTGCCCCATCCTATTTTCTGAGAGAGAGCCACCTACTCATGTGTTGAGATCATACCATTCAATTCCAACCATATGAATCTTGACCGCTAGCCTCCCCAAGTTGCTTTCCACCAAATCAATCTCTTCCACCATAGCCAAATCGTTGAGAGAGTGATTGTGTGTTGAGGAGTCTACCATCTTGAAGCACAAGAGCAAGGAGTTCATCGACACTATCGAGCCTATTACCTTTTGGAGGGTGGTGCCTCCTAGATTGGTTAGGTGTCGCTTGGGAGCCTCCTACTTCGTGTTGTGGAGTGAACCAATAAGTTTGTATGGTTAAGGAGATCGCCTACTTTGTGAAGATCTACCCATAGTGAGGCTAGTCCTTCGTGGACGGAAGCCGTTATGGAATAGTCAAGGTTGCTTCTTCATGAAACCCTCTATGGGTAGAGCCCTCCGTGGACTCTTGCGACCATTACCCTCTATTGGTTGAAGACTCCATAAACGTGGACGTACGATAGCACCACCTATCGGAACCACGGGAAAAATCTTCGTGTCCTTCATGCATTTGATCTCCCTATCTCTACTCTTTACTTCCATGTGCAATGTCTTTACTTTCCGCTGCTATACTTGATGACTTGCATGTGTAGGGTGTGCTAGACTTGATACAATTGCTAAAAACTACCAACCCTTAAACTTATGCTTGAGGTAGTTTTAAATTCCTGCTAGTAGTCTATTCACCCCCTCTAGACATACGAATCTAGTGATCCCTCAGAGCAGCTGAAGAAGCTGATGGAGCTACATCAGATGGTGGAGCCGGCCATGAAGGATCTCTATATCCGACTATGACCCGACGAGCCATTGTCGAGCAGCTACTTAGGCCTGGTGCAAAAGCTGAGCGATGCCTCACCTCGGATCGATGCGCTATGGCATTCTTCCTGTATCGAGGGAGCTCGGATGGCCTTTGCGAGGGCCAAGGTGCACTGGGCGGGGCTTGATCCGATGAAGATAGCCACCGCTCCTCCATCGTCTGGAAAGGAGCATAGGTGCCCTAAGCGATACTTCTCCCTAGTAATGGAGGGTGCACGGGCGATAGAGTCTCAGTGTTCGAAAGAAAACATTTATGAGTAAATGCATTGTAATATGTCCAAAGACCTTTGAATGCTTGTATGTTTAAGATGCATGGTTTATCATGTCTGTTATGTTTTGCATTCGTTTATAACTCCTATGTGGCCGTTGAAACTGAAAGTTGCGATTCGTCGGCTTCAGCCCCCATGTAGATACTACACGAGGTGTCTCTTCCTATGTATTGTGACCCTTAGCCGAGCTATCGCTACCCGAAGGCGGTAGAGTGAGGCGGACAAGGCAATCAGACCATAGTGCTTTATTGATTTCACTTAGCCATAGGAGCCCGAAAAGGAATGCAGGGGGCTAATGACTAGCACCCAGTAGTTCGTGATGTTCGGATAAACCGCAGATAAAGCCGATATCACATGGTTTGGATGAATACCAAACCCGACATATGACACAGAGTAACCTTTAACGAGGTTTTTAGTATAACAATTAAGCTCGAATTCGCAGACCGGTTCTCGCGTACTATGACAGTCAGTTTTCGGCTTTCTCCCCTGAGGTGCTTGACTAGGCTAGCTGGAAACACAATCGAAGTGGTGCTCCCTTTGCCCTTTTAGACGAACGAGCGAAACGTAAATGGGCAAGCATAGGAGCCGGGCAACCCAACTATTGACCTAAGACATAGTTCGGAACCAATGCATATAAAGAGAATTCCAAGATGCCGAACGCATAATCAATTGTGCTTAGGGCGATTTTTAAACTCGAGCCCCCAGTCTATTAGCCGGTTGCATCGTGATGTGTACCAAACAGTTTCGCAAGAAGATGGAGAAAATAGAGTGTGTGCCAAAAAGGACAGCGAAGCGACCATGTATAATGGTTCTTTATTTTGCTCAACAACTCTTATTATTCAAATTGCCAAGGCAACTATTTGCAGGTATTTGAAAATGAAATATAAATTTTACATAAGTGGTTGTACCAGGGGTCTTCGATGGGTGACCTGACGTCCTTGATGTGCCCTATCGCTTGTCCTCTCCTGTGCCTCCTAGGGAGTTGTGTACCTCAATGGGTGGTACTGTTCGGCGAACGGACCTTGGAAACAAAATCTTGAGAGGTCGTCGAAGTGTGGATGAGCTTTACGCCTTTAGCAGGCCCTTGATGGTACCTGCAATGTGTCTGAAGACATTTAATGGTAGTAGTTTGGTCCAGCCGAATGCGTACACTGATAGTTTTCCCCACCACCACCCATGGAATTTTGAGCGTGAAGTTGTGCCTCCTCGACACATGCTTTGATGGCCCTAGGGTTGAGTAGCGGGGGACGAGTCCCTATTTATGGGGAGAGGAAGGTTCTGGGAGTTCGGTCTGAGACCGAGCTCGCTTCCCAATCTTATGTGCCTTTACGGTAGATGTCGGCGTTTGCCGATCATCATCGTAATGATATTCGGCCGCCAGGGCCAACGCATGTTCCTCAGTTCGGAGAGAGTGCTCGGTGTTGCCGTTGATAGTAATGATCCCCTTGGAGTTGGGCATCTTGAGCTTGAGGTATGCGTAGTGTGGTATGGCGTTAAAGCGAGTGAACGTTGTACGTCCTAGCAGGGCGTGATAGCTATTGCGGAAAGGTACAATGTCGAAGATCAAGTCTTCGCTCCGGAAGTTATCAGGCGAGCCAAACACTACTTCCAGGCTTACAGAGCCTGTGCACGGGGATTCGACGTCTGGAATCACTCCTTTAAAGGTAATGTTGCTGGGTTTGATTCTTGATGGATCTATACCCATCTTTTTCACCGTGTTTGAGTAAATCAGATTAAGGCTACTTCCTCCGTCCAATAGGACTTTAGTGAGGCGATACCCATCTATGATGGGGTCTAGGATGAGAGAGGCCGAACCCCCATGACGGATACTGGTCGGGTGGTCGCGTCGATCGAAGGTGATCGGGTACGCCAACCATGGGTTATACTTCAGGGCTACATGATCTACGACGTAGACCTCTCGAAGGGATCTCTTCGTCCCCTTTTTGGGTATATGAGTGGTGTATATCATGTTTACAGTTTTCACCTCTGGAGGGAACTTCTTTTGTACACCGCCGATCGGACCGCGAGGCTCATCCTCGTCCTTGCTGTGGGGGCCCTTGCCTTGATCCTCGGTTGTGAGTTTGCCGACTTGTTTGAATACCCAACAGTTATGGTTGGTGTGGTTGTCGGGCTTATCTTGAGTGCCATGGATCTGGCAAGGCCTCTCCATGATCTTGTCCAGCGGGGTGGGTCCGTTGGGATTGCCTTTAAGAGGCTTCTTCCGCTGCCCCGGCCGGGAGTTGTGGAAGCCGACGTTGACAGTCGTGTCATCGGCATCGCTATTGCTGTGCTGGCGCTTATTCTTGTTGCACTTTGGTTTCCCGTTTCCGTCCCGAACTTCAGAGGTTTTGGGGTCTTCGGGGTTGTGGCTCCGTCTTGCTAGCCAGTTGTCCTCGCCCACGCAAAAGCGAGTCATGAGTGATGTAAGGGCGGACATTGTCCGAGGTTTATCCTGGCCAAGCTGGCGAGCCAGCCATTCATCCCGAATATTATGCCTGAAGAAGGCTTCTTCCTCAGCGTCCAGGAAGTCGACGATCTAGTTTTTCTTGGTCAATAACCGATTCTAGAATTGCCACGCAGACTCTCCTGGCTTCTGGATGATGTTGCTCATGTTGGAGGAGTCCGGCGGCCGAACATAGGTGCCCTGGAAGTTAGATCGGAATGCATCCTCTAGATCCTCCCAGCACCCAATGGAGTTTTTGAGGAGGTTGTTTAACCAGTGCCTAGCTGGCCCCTTAAGCTTTAGGGGCAGATACTTGATGGCATGGAGATCATCTCCTCGTGCAATATGGATGTGGAGGAGGAAATCCTCAATCCATACGGTTGGGTCAGTTGTCCCATCGTATTGTTCTATGTTCACGGGTTTAAACCTTGTGGGAACTGGTGCTGCATCACCTCGTCCGTGAAGCACAGCAGGTGGGCAGCGCCTCTAACCCGAGCTATGTCATGCCAGTAGTCGGGGACTGCTCTAGCTCGGTTTCGTTCTCGGACTCGATTATGGCGGTCGAGCCAAGGATGGTGCCCGTCCTGTCCATCGGGTGAGTACCCTCTGGATCCGTAGATGGATCTTGTGCGACCCGCCCTATGGTCCAGGTCATGCCGCAGGTCGGACCTGTCATTGGGCTCTATTGGCTCTTTTCTTCATCTTCGGGGTATTATCCGCCTATAACCGGTGTCGTTAGCCGTCCTCTCTCATCCTTGAGGAGGGCGGTCTGGCTTGTCGTATGGGGTATGTTTGGGAGACAGTGTGTCAGTAAGCTCGTCATCGAATTGTGGCAGCACCCTTCTACGTGGATAGCTCTTAGGTTGGTCCAATGGGACGGTACCGTATCCTTTCTCAACTGATAGGACTCTCGTCCATCGATCGTTGAGGTTGTCTTGTTCAGCTTTAAGCTGGCGTTCTTTTGCTTTCAGGCTGCGGTCCATGGCTATAAGCTATTGCATGAGCAGTTCGTGATCTTCAAGGTTGTCGGGAATGGAAAATTCATCGGCTTCCGGGATGTCTTCCTCCTCGATAGGGGGGAGGTAATTGTCATCCTCGGAATCGTTTAGGTCATCGGGGTTGGGTTGATCTTCTGGTTGTTGGGGAACGTTGCATGGGAAACAAAAAAATTCCTACGCACACGTAAGATCTATCCATGGTGATGAGCATCTACGAGAGGGAGAGTGGATCTACGTACCCTTGTAGATTGCTAAGCGGGAAGCGTTAAGAAACGCGGTTGATGATGTCGAACGTCTTCGCGATCCAAATCGCCGAGCGTCTTGCGATCCCATCACGATTCGTCCCGCGATCCAATCATGATCCGTCCCGCGATCTCATCACGATCCGTCCCGCGATCCAATCACGTATCGTCTCGTGATCTTGATCACGGTCCTTCCGATCTAGTGCCGAATGGACGACACCTCCGCGTTCAGCACACATACAGCTCAATGACGATCTCCGCCTTCTTGATCCAGCAAGAGGGAGCGGAGAGGTAGATGAGTTCTCCGCCAGCATAACGGTGTGGTGGCGGCGGTGGTGGTGCTCTCCCGGCAGGGCTTCGCCAAGCACAATTGAGACGATCTAGTGGAGAACAGATCTAGAGGAAGAAGAGGGCAACACGTGGCAATTAGGGTTAGCTATCACCTCTAAATCCTCTAGTATGTATAGGATGGGGAGGGGAGGAGTCAGCCTCAAAACCTCAAGAGTTGGCCGAAATTGGAGGTGGAGGAGTGAGTAGGATTCCTCCTTTCCACTTGGAAACTCTTTCCACCTTTGGATTTTTTTCCTTCTCAAACCTCATGGGCATTAGTGGAGGCTTTTTCCAGCCCACTAGGGGCTGGTTTGTCTCCTCACAAAGCCCATGAGGCCCCTCAGGGCGTGACACCCCTCCCGATGGTCCCCCAGTACCCTCCCGGCACTCCCGTACACTACCGATGAGCCCGAAACTTTTCCGGCAACCAAAACATGACTTCCTATATATATTAATATATACCTCCGGACCATTCCGGAGCTCCTCGTGACGTCCAGCATCTCATCTGGGACTCCGAACAACCTTAGTTCACCACCATACATAACTCTATACTACCGAAACGTCACCGAACCTTAAGTGTGCAGACCCTGCGGGTTCGAGAACTATGTAGACATGACCAAGACACCTCTACGGTCAATAACCAATAGCTGGACCTGGATGCCCATATTGGTTCCTACGTATTCTATGAAGATCTTTATCAGTCGAACCTCTATGTCAAGGACTCAGTTAATCCCGTATGTAGTTCCCTTTGTTCTTCGGTATGTTACTTGCCCGAGATTCGATCGTCGGTATCTCTATACCTAGTTCAATCTTGTTACCGGCAAGTCTCTTTACTCGTTCCGTAATACAAGATCCCGTGTCTAACACTTTAGTCACTTTGCTTGCAAGGCTTGTTGTGATGTTGTATTATCGATTGGGCCTCGAGATACCTCTCCGTCACACGGAGTAACAAATTCCAGTCTTGATCCATGCCAACCAAACAGACACCCTCGGAGATACCTGTCGAGCACCTTTATAGTCACCCAGTTACATTGCGACGTTTGATACACACAAGGCACTCCTTCGGTGTCGGTGAGTTGCACGATCTCATGGTCATAGGAACATATACTTGACATGTAGAAAACTGTAGCAATAAACTGACACGATCATATGATACGTTTATAGTCTAGGTCTTGTCCATCACATCATTCTCCTAATGATGTGATCCTGTTATCAAATGACATCACATGGTCATGGCCAAGAAACCTTGACCATCTTTGATCAACGAGCTAGTCTACTAGAGGCATACTAGGGACATGGTGTTGTCTATGTATCCACACATGTATCTGAGTTTCCAATCAATACAATTCTAGCATGGATAATAAACGATTATCATAAACAAGGAAATATGATAATAACCAATTTATTATTGCCTCTAGGGCATATTTCCAACAGTCTCCCACTTGCACTAGAGTCAATAATCTAGTTCACATCACCATGTGATTCACATTGTTATGAATCTAACACCCAATGAGTTTTGGGGCTCGATCATGCTTTGCATGTGAGAGAGGTCTTTTAGTCAACAGGTCTGCGACATTCAGATCCGTGTGTACTTTGCAAATCTCTATGTCATACTGTAAACACTGCTACCACGCTGCACTTGGAACTATTCCAAATGGATGCTCCATTATACGTATCCGGATTGCTACTAAGAGTCATTCGGGTTGGTGTTAAAGCTTGCATCGATGCAACTCTTTACGACGAACTCTTTATCACCTCCATAATCGAGACACATTTCCTTAGTCCTTTAGTTACTAAGGATAATCTTGACCGCTGTCAAGTGATCCACTCCTGGATCACTTTTGTACCCCTTGACGGACTCATGGCAAGGCACCCACCAGGTGCAGTACACAGCATGGCATAATATAGAGCCTATGGATAAAGCATAGGGGATGACCTTCGTCCTTTCTCGTTCTTCTGCCGTGGTCGAGCTTTGAGTCTCACTCAACTCCACACCTTACAAATCATGCAAGAACTCTTTATTTGACTGATCCATTTTGAACTCTTTCAAAATCTTGTCTTGGTATGTACTCATTGAAAGTGTCATCAAGCATCTTGATATATGTCTATAGATCTCGATGCCCAACAATTAGGTAGCTTTATCCAGGTCTTCCCTTGAAAAACTCTTTTCAAACAACCGTTTATGCTTTCCATAAATACTACATTATTTCCGATCAACAATATGCAACCACATATACATATCAGAAATTCTATAGTGCTCCCACTCACTTTCTTGTAAATACAAGTTTCTCATAAACTTTGTATAAACCTAAAAACTTTGATTACCTCATCAAAGTGTATATTCCAACCCTGAGATGCTTGCTCCAGCCCATAAAAGGATTGTTGGAGCTTGCACACCTTTTAGCATCCTTAGGACTGACAAAACCTTCTGGTTGTATCACATACAACATTTTCTCACGGAAACCGTTAAGGAAACGATGTTTTGACATCCATCTGCAAGATTTCATAATTGAAAAATGCAGCAACTGCTAATATAATTCCAATATACTTTAGCATCACTACGAGTAAGAAAGTCTCATCGCAGTCAACTCCTTGAACTTGTCGGAAACTTCTTTGTGACAAGTCGAGCTTTATAAATGGTGACATTCACCATCAGCGTTTGTCTTCATCTTAAAGGTCCACTTGTACTCAACGACCCGCCGTTCAACGGGCAAGTCTACCAAAGTCCATACTTGGTTTTCATACATGGATCATTTCTCTGATTTCATGGCCTCTAACCATTTGTCGGAATCCGGGCCCATCATAGCTTCTCCATAGTTCATAGGTTCATCGTTGTCCAACAACATGACCTCTAAGATAGGGTTGCCGTACCACTCAAGAGTAGTACGCGTCATTGTCAACCTAAGAGGTTCGATAGTAACTTGATCCGAAGCTTCATGATCATTATCATTAACTTCCTCTTCAACTGATGTAGGCTCCATAGAAACATCTTTCTGCGCTGAGCTACTCTCTGGTTGAAACAAAGGTTCAACAACCTCATCAAGTTCTATGTTCCTCCCACTCAATTCTTTTGAGAGAAACTCTTTCTCGAGAAAGGAACCGTTTTAGAAACAAACACTTTGTACTCGGATCTAAGATAGAAGTTATACCCAACTGTTCTTAGGGTATTCTATGAAGATGCATTTGTTCGCTTTGGGTTCGAGCTCATTAGGTGAAAACCTTTTTCACATAAGCGTCGCAGCCCCAAACATTAAGTAATGACAGCTTAGGTTTCTGCCAAACCAAAATTCATATGGTGTCATCTCAACAGACTTAGATTGTCGTGGATTTATCACGGCAGATGTCCGGGTGAACAGACTTGGATTCGAGGCCATCGCTAACGGGGTGGACTCAAAGGGTTGATCGGGACGAAAGACACAGATTTACCCAGGTTCGGCCCCTCAAGCCGAGGTAATAGCCTACGTCCTGCTTGTGTTTGTATTGCTTGTGTATCGATTACAAGGAGCTAGAATCTTGACCTAGTTCTCGATCTCCTATCCTCTAAGTCGCCCCGGGTCTGCCTTTATATAGGAGGTCAGAACCACCGGGTCGTTTACAATTGTTAACCGAGTCTTATTGTATGCCCGAGTCTCTCTCTATCTTCTTGTCCAAGCTGTCTTTGAGACGGCTCACATGCCCGGGTCTTCTCCGTCCGGGCCGTCGTACGACCCACACCTTGAGCCGCCTATCTCCCTGGGCCACCAGTCTTTACGGCACACCCTTGGGCCGGCTCACGAGCCAGCAACATGACCCGGAGCCTCCAGGGCGGGTCATATTGCGGGGTTATATCCCCAACATTAGGCCCCAGGTTGAATTGAGCTTGCTCACTTCTGATTTTGGCGAGTCGCCCGGAAATAACCTGGCATGACGTCATGAGATCTGCTGACGTACCGACGAATCTTTCATTAACTGTCATCCTGAGAATCGAGGCGTCCGCCTCGGTCAAACGTTGTCGTCACCTGTATTTTTGCGCCTTCCTCGTTCCCTCTTTAAATATGACTCGTGCGGGTTGAAGCTTTTCATCCTCCCGCTCGTGCCTCTTCTTCTTCTTCTTGTCGCTGCCGCTCCAGCGTCCTCGTCGTCCGGCACCGTCTTCGTAGCTACACCGACCGGACCGCTGCATCACCCTGATTCGTACCAGAGACCTTTTGCCTCCGCCGCGACATCTCCGGTGAGCTTCCTTCTTCTTAGATCGCCCACCACCGTAGTAGGGTTTCACCGGGGGCTCCGCCGCCGCCGCTCGGGCTCCGGCACCGCCACCGCGAGTATATCTCGACGCCGTTGGTGCCTTTAGATTGCGCTCTCGCCTCGCCGCCGCGCGTAATGCACGGACCACGATGGTTCCGGTCCATTTTCTTTTCTTTCGCTGTTCATCGCTAGGTCAGGATTAAAATCCTTTTCTCCGCTTTTGTAGATCCGTAGCCATAGTAGTAGTTTGCGGAATCTGTTTTTTAGGACTTAGCCGATTTTCAATCTTCCTTTCCTCTGTTGAGTCGCTAAGCTTCTCCGGCTCTCATCAACCGGGTCTTTCCACATTATCCGTAGAACCCTTAAACCTGTAAGCCATCATAAATATTTGCTTGCGCTTGACTCATCACGCCCTTTACCTTGCACAGTATTTAAGCCGCCAATATGTCTCGTGCGTCCAACTCATGCAATTGGGTTGGTTCTTGCGTTACGGAGGAGTACTTAGCAGGTTATGTTGAAGTGGGTACTCTCCCTCCCAAAGAGGTCCTCAATTGGCGGGTTCCGGGTAAAGAAACCCGACCTTCTCCCCAAAAAGGAGAGATAGTAGTCTTCACTGATCACATTGAGCGAGGGTTCGTGCCGCCCGGCTCTAAGTTTTTCCGGGATGTTCTTCATTTCTACAAGCTGCATCCTCAAGACTTGGCACCCAACTCTGTCTCAAACATCTGCAATTTCCAAGTTCTCTGCGAAGCTTATCTGTAAACTAAGCCGTTTGTGGGGTTCTTTCGGGAGTTCTTCTATGCCAACCGCCAAACTAAAATGAAGGGTGGTCCGAGTCTGGAGCTGGGCGGCATTTCTATTCAACGCCGCCGAGACATCATCTTTCCTGCCACTCCAATGCCGAGTCACCCAAAGGATTGGAATAAGACGTGGTTCTACTGCCAAGAGACCTCTCCTGAGAAAGAGCACTCGTTGGCGGGTTACTGCCCCTCCTGGCTTAGGACAGACACAGAGCTTCCCGGCCGGCTCTCAGCCTCAGAGCGTGCCAGATACGAGCAGTTCCACGCCAAGATCAAAGCGCTCCTGGCCAATGGTTTAATAGGATTGGACTTGATCCGCTGCTGGATTTCCTGGCGGATCATGCCTTTAAGCCGCAGAGGTCGGCTTATGTGCAAGTACGGAGGCAAATATGATAGCTCGTTCTGCTTCAGTGAGTCAACACTGATAGAGGATGATATTACCACTACCATCCGGAGCCTTGTCCACGAAGCCTTCGGCTCATGCAGTGCCATCGGCCTGGCGCCTTTCTGCGTCAATAATCCGGCTCCCGATGTAAGTTAATCTCTTCCCATCCGTCTCTTAGATGTTGCTTGTACTTTGTTGATTTGCTATTCATTCTCCGGGTCATTCCTGTAGGCCGACTCAGACTTCTGGAAGAAGGAATATGTTGCCCCTCCAAAGAAATCCAGGAAGAAGGGCACGGCCAAGAGGGCTAAGAAACATGCCCCACAAGAGAATTTGTTTGACCCACCACCATCATCCAACTCAGAGGTAATACTTTAATTGCTTTGCTTGATCTTTTGCCTTCCTGCTTTATTAATGCTTGTTTTACTCGCAGGATGAAGTGGAAACCAGCCACGCCAATGCTCCTGAGGTAAATTATGTTTCTTCCGGCTCAGAATGTTTCGTCCCCCGAAAGCCGCGGCGGGTTATCAGAAAAGTTCCTCTTTCTCACCCTCTTGCTTACCTGGCTCCTGATTTTCTCTTGAAAAAGCAACAACAAGCCGAGCATTGACAGACTCGAAGCACCGGCTCTGCTGAGCTCGTGTCCGGGTTACCAAATTCTCTGGCTCCAAAGAAACGCCCCGCAGAGGTTTATGTCACTACTTTTCCTTTGACTTTCCTTTGTAAACTTGATACTTTCTCATCTTTTTGTTTTATTCTTTTTAGAAATCCCCTTCCTCCGGCGACTCTTCGGTGTCAGTTCCACCACTGCCCAAGATCAATCCGCTGTAAGCATTCCTTACTATGATATCCGGACATCCGGCTCTTTAATATGATCGCAACATCTTCGACTGCTGATCCTTCTATTTTGTAGTGCTCAAGCCAAGCGTCGCAAGACCAACAAGCCCTCCCCCGGCCCTGTTATCCAAGAGCCGGAGCTCAAACAACCAGAGGAGGCTGAAGCAGAAGAAAATCCACCAGCTGCCTCCACAGAACCGGCTGCTGTCGATGTCATCATGGAGAGCCCTCCAAGGGCTCCTTCAAAACCGGCGACTCCTGCCAAGACCCTGCAACTCCATATGTTGTTATCACCGGGTCTGGTCATCAAACTCCTCCGGCTCATGTGCTGACCAAGCATACAGAGCCGGCCAAGGCCTCGAAAAAGCTGAACTTTGACTCTTCGTACGAGAAGATGACAGCCGAGGAGCTCCACGCCGGGTATATAAACCGGGTTACCACCAGCCAGGATCTGGAACTTCGGCTGGTCTCTTTAATGAAGACAAAATATGAGGTACTCTTCTTGTTGCCATACCCTTACTTAGCCCCCAAGGGCCGGTTCAATGTACTCAATCGTTGAACCGGGTCTTTGTTTAACTTTCTGTTTAGAAAAAAAATTCATAGCCATTGTCCCCTAGAGTCGGCTTAATTTGCCAAAATTGAGTCGGATCTTCCTTTAGATAACTTAAACCGCCAGTCGTAGCCCCCAAGGGCCGGCTCAAGCTTGATAAAATTGAGTCGGATCTTTAGTGTAGATATCTTGAAGAATCGCCTGCAGCCCCCAAAGGCCGACTCAAAACTTAACAAAGTTTGAGTCGGGGCTTCCATTAGAAGTAAAGTGAAAAGCCATAGTGTAGCCCTCAAGTTCCGGATTAACTTTGAAGAAGATGAACCAGAACTACATTGCATACTCAAAGATCAAACATACATTAGCCCCCAAATGTCAAATATATTGCTTGCAATCTGTTTGAGACTTGCATAATCTTTGCTGTCAACACTCATCATTTGATATGACCTTTCCTTCGGCGGCTTATCCTGTATTTTGATGTTTTGCAGCAAACTTTAAGCGAAGCCGGGTCTCAATTGGCGGATCTGAAGGCCAACTTGGCGGCTCAGCAAGAAGCCCGAAGCATTGCTGACGAAAAGTGCCGGCTTCTCTCTGAGGAGCTGGCCACTGCTACTGTTGAGCTTACCTCTTTGAAAGAAACGGCAGAATCTAAAAAGGCCGCTATGACCAAACGGACGGACGACGCCGACTAGCGGCTTATAGCTGTGGCGGAGGAACTCCAAGGCCCGAAGCAGCACATAATGAAGATGTCAGCCGCCCTATTTGGTAAGCTTCTGTTTTAATTTGTACTTTAACATTGCTATTGAAAAAACTGGCAACTCATTAGCTTTATCCGGCTGATCCAGGTCCCAGGAGCCGGCAGTTGGCTTCTGATAGCCTTCTGCCACTGAAGGCCATCTACACCTTTGCGGAACAACTATACTGCAGCGCCATCTTCACGATCAAGAGTGTTCAATATAAGGAGAAGATCCCCACCGCTCTAAAAGGGGTCTTGGAACTCTTCTCCACCATGCCCAAACAGATTGAAGAACTGAAGAATCAGCTTTTCGTCAAGGAGCAGTCACCGGCTTGAGCCGAGATCTGGGCTTCGCCCCTGAACTGACGCTGGCTGAAATGATGGATGGCTATCCATCAAAAAAAGATGACGGCTCAGAATTCACAGAGGCGTACTACATCCAGTGTGTCAAGGACTCCCGCTTCTTGGCGTCTGTACTTGCAGATGAAGCCAATTTAAATGTCTACTAGGCGGCTTATGACGACGAGGATAAGAGGATCCGCGGGCCTCTCTACGAGTGGAAATCTCTAACACCCGCCCGCAGTAAGGAACTCTTTCCTAATGATCTCGACACGTCTCCCGTTTTTGAGGAAGGGTCCTTCGCCGCACTGGCTGACTGCAACTGGGATTTGGAAACTCTCCAGATGAAGCCAGTAGAAGAGCCGGAGCAGGATGACCCAGCCGTCTGACTTTGCATTTTGTAACCTTCTGAGCGATGGCTCATGCAATGACCCGCCGTGGGCGGTTGAAACTTGGTAATGCCTTTGCTCCTTTTGAGAGCAATTTTTGTAATAGCTTAAGGACGACTCTGCCGTTCTAAAGATAGTGCCGACTATCTATATTTCCGTCTCTTTGTGTATACTTTCCGTCTCTCCGTGTTTCAATTTGATGTGTTGCCGGCTCTCCATTGATTGACCGCTCCTTTGCATAAATATACCTTGAGCTTTTCTAATGAGGGGTGTTCGTCTTTGAAGACGTCATTCCTTCTCTAGAATATTAGAGCCGGATAATATCTTTGAAAACTTGAATTTTGTCAACTGGAGCAACATGGCTCTGGCTCTTGTCGGATGAATCCATTAAGGAGCCGGTTGTCTTAGGATAATGTAAGCTATACCTGATGGTAAGAAGCCTCTATTGACAACTGCGGCTATTGATGAACCGGAAGCGGCCTAAAGCCGGCTGTATGAAGGGTAATGTAAGCTATACCTGACGGTAAGAAGCCTCCTTTTAACAGCAAATGTTGTATGCGCGAATGCCGGCTGTCGATGGGAGATGTAAGCTATACCCCAAGGCAAGAAGCCTCCATCGACAGCCGCGGCTAATAATTAGCCTGAGATGGCATAAGGCCGGCTATTTGAAAGGAGATGTAAGCTATACCCGAAGGCAAGAAGCCTCTTTCAACAGCTACAGTTGATAAGCAACTGAGTTTTGGCGTAAACGCCGGTTGTTAGGGTGAGATAAGCGAACCCATCGGTAAGAAGCCCCCTTCGACAACCGTGGTTAATAAGTAACCGGAAGTGGCATAAAGCCGGCCATTAGGGTGAGATAAGCGAACCCGTCGGTAAGAAGCCCCCTTCGATGGCGGCAGTTGATAAGCAACTGGAATTTGGTGTACACGCTGTTGTCTTAGGGAAATGTAAGCTATACCAAAGGTAAGAAGCCTCCATCAACAACATCGCTTAATGTAACCAAACTAGGCATAAAGCCAACTGTGCAAGGGAGATGTAAGCTATACCCGAAGGCAAGAAGCCTCCTTGCAACAGTTTAATAACAGTTGGCTGTGCAAAGGAGATGTAAGCTATACCCGAAGGCAAGAAGCCTCTTTGCAACAGTGCTTAATTGGGCATAATGTCGGCTGTGTAAGGGAGATGTAAGCTATACCCAAAGGCAAGAAGCCTCCTTGCAATAGCATAAAAGCAGACTGTGTAGGGGAGATGTAAGCTATACCTGAAGGCAAGAAGCCTCCCTGCAACAACGCTTGATAGGGCATAAAGCCGGATGATAGATCAGCCGTTTTGACGGCGAACAAACCACTTCAACTCAAATTTTTGAGCCGGATTTTTTTATCTTGATTGCACAAAGACATACATACGAGCAGAGGCCCCAGTCTTTGTGGGGATGCTAGCTTTTACTCATGTAAACATGATATATACAATGATAGCGGCTTTCAACGCCTGCTAAGTAAAGTATGGTCGCAGATGTGCGATATTCCATGGCCGCAACGTCTCTTGACCTGCGGTTTCCGACTCATCTCGGATATCCATGAGGTAATGTGACCCATTGTTAAGGTTTTTGCTGATCACAAAAGGCCCCTCCCATGGTGGAGATAACTTATGCATTCCAGATTGGTCTTGAATCAACCGGAGCACCAGGTCACCTTCCTGGAACGTCCGGGTCTTCACCCTGCGGCTATGATAGCGTCTCAGGTCTTGTTGATAAATTGCCGACCTGGCTGCTGCTAACTCTCATGCTTCATCCAAGGCGTCCAACGCATCTTGGCGTGCTACCTCATTGTCCGTCTCAACATAAGCCGCCACCCTTGGTGAGTCGTGTCGGATATCGCTGGGTAGAACCGCCTCAGCACCATACACCATGAAGAAAGGCGTGAAACCTGTAGATCTGTTAGGGGTAGTTCTGATGCTCCATAAGACGGAAGGCAACTCCTCAACCCAACACCCGGGTGTCCACTTCAAAGGAAACATGAGCCGTGGTTTGACTCCTCTTAAAATTTCCCGATTGGCTCACTCCACCTGATCATTAGACTGTGGATGTGCCACGACTGAAATATCAAGCCGGATATGCTCTTTCTCACAGAACGCTTTCATAGCTCCTTTGGATAGATTTGTTCCATTGTCCGTAATGATACTGTGTGGGTAACCAAAGCGATAGATCAGCTTCTTAATAAATTGAACCGCTGCAGCCGCGTCACGTTTATTGACCGTCTATGCCTCTACCCACTTAGTAAATTTATCAATCGCCACTAGAAGGTGTGTTTTCTTATCCTTGGATCTCTTGAAATATCCTACCATATCAAGCCCCCAGACCAAAAACGGCCAAGTAATTGGTATCATCCTCAACTCTTGAGCCGGAACGTGAGCACGCCGGCCAAACTTCTGACAACCGTCACACTTACGGACTAAGTCTTCTGCATCCTTGTGAGCCATCAACCAGAAAAACCCATGCCGAAAAGCCTTGGCTACTAAAGATTTTGACCCGGCATGATGTCCACAGTCGCTAGCATGAATTTCACTCAAGATCTGCCGGCCCTCCTCCGGTGAGACACAGCGCTGAAAGACACCCGTCACACTACACTTATGTAACTCACCATTGATAATCGTCATAGACTTAGAATGCCGGGTGATCTTCCTGGCCCGATCCTCCTCCCGAGGCAACTCGCCACGTGTTAGATACGCCAAATAAGGAATAGTCCAGTCTAGGATAGCATGCAGAGCCGCCACACCAATTCTGCCTCCGGGTCAGGAATAACCAGATCCTCTTCAGAGGGTATCTTGACAGTCGGATGATGCAATACGTCCAAAAAAACATTAGGTGGTACCGACTTTCGTTGAGAACCTAATCGTGATAAGGCATCAACTGCCTCATTCCCGCGACAATCAATATGATCCACCTGGTACCCCTTGAAGTGACCGGCAATGATATCAACCGCCTGTCGATAAGCCGCCATCCGCGGATCCTTGGAGTCCCAAGTACCTGAAACTTGCTGAGCCACAAGATCTGAGTCGCCTAAACATCTGACCCGGCTTAAGTTCATCTCTTTAGCGACTCTGAGACCATGGAGCAGCGCCTCATACTCAGCTGCATTATTAGTACAAGGAAACATTAACCGGAGCACATAACAAAACTTGTCACCCTTGGGGGAGGTGAGAACAACCCCTGCACCAGACCCCTCTAGCTGCTTGGACCCATCAAAGTGTATAGTCCAACATGTGTTATCCGGCTTCTCTTCGGGAGCTTGACATTCTGTCCAATCATTTATGAAATCCACCAAAGCTTGAGACTTTATTGCTATACGAGGGATATATTTGATGTTAAGAGGACCCAACTCTAAGGCCCACTTGGCAATCCTCCCTGTGGCTTCTCTATTCCGAATGATATCTCCCAAAAGGGCAGAACTGACCATGGTTATCTGGTGCCCCAAAAAGTAGTGTTTTAACTTGCGGTTAGCCATGAAAACCCCGTATACCAGCTTCTGCCAATGCGGATACCTCTGCTTAGACTCTGCCAAAACTTCACTGATGTAATAAACCGGCCTTCGCACAGGATATTCCTTCCCTGCCGCCTTGCGCTCAACCACAATTGCTACACTGACCGCTCTGTTGTTAGCCGCCACATAAAGGAGTAACGACTCTTTCTCAACCGGAGCGGCTAACACTAGCGGCTCAGTCAACTGTTTTTTAGGAGCTTCAAGTGCTTCAGCCACTGCCTTGGTCCACTTAAACTTGTCTGTCTTCTTCATCATCTGGTATAAGCGAATGGCCTTCTCCCCAAGTCGGCTTATAAACCGGCTCAACGCAGCAATCCGTTCTGCAAGGGGCTGAACGTCATTAATGCACGTCGGCTCTCCTAGAGAAGTGATAGCCTTAATTTTATCTGGGTTAGCCTCGATGCCCCACTTAGAGACCAAGAAACCCAAAAGCTTTCCTGCTGGAACACCAAAAACACACTTTGTCGGGTTAAGCATCATCTTGTAGACCCGGAGATTGTCAAAAGTTTCCTTCAGATCCTCTAGGAGAGTTTCTTTCTTTCTGGATTTAACCACGATGTCGTCTACGTAAGCATGAACATTTCGGCCAATCTGATTGTGAAGGCAATTCTGCACACATCGTTGGTAAGTCGCCTGGGCACTCTTGAGCCCGAAAGGCATGGAGACGTAGCAGAACGCCCCAAAGGGTGTAATAAACACCGTCTTCTCCTGATCTTTCATTGCCATCTTGATCTGATGATAACCTGAATATGCATCCAGGAAGCATAAACTTTCACACCCGGCTGTAGCATCGATAATCTGATCGATACGAGGGAGTGCAAAAGGGTCAGCTGGGCAAGCCTTGTTAAGGTCCGTGTAATCTATACACATACGCTAGGTGCCGTTCTTTTTGAGCACTAGCACCGGGTTAGCCAACCACTCCGGGTGAAAAACTTCCACTATAAAGCCTGCAGCCAAGAGCCGGGCAACTTCCTCCCCAATAGCTTTACGTCTCTCTTCATTGAACCGTCGTAGGAACTGTTTAATCAGCTTAAACTTCGGATCCACATTAAGGTTGTGCTCAGCAAACTCTCTCGGTACACCCGGCATGTCAGAAGGCTTCCATGCAAAGATGTCCCGATTCTCACAGATGAATTCGATGAGCGCGCTTTCCTATTTGGGATCCATGTGAGCCCCAATGATGAACTGCTTGGATGAGTTGCCCGGATTGAAATCTACTGCCTTGGTATCATCCGCTGAAAACTTGAGTGATGACTCAACTTCCGTAGTAGGCTTCTTCAGTGGGGTCATATCCTTCGGGTCAACGTTCTCCTTGTAGAACTTCAGCTCCTCCTGGGCACAACTAGATTCTGCATACGCCGCATCTCCTTCCTCACACTCGAGAGCCGTTTTCCGATTACCGTGAACGGTAATTGTACCATTTAAGCCGGGCATTTTGAGTTGTAAATAAACATAGCAAGGCCTAGCCATAAATTTGGCATAAGCCGGCCTCCCAAACAGTGCATTATAGGGGCTTTTGATTTTAACCACCTCAAACCACAAGGACTCCACCCTGTAATTATACTCATCGCCAAAAGCCACTTCCAAAGAAATCCGGCCCACTGGGTATGCCGACTTACCCGGGACCACACCATGAAAGACGGTGGAGGAAGGTTTAAGGTCTTTGTCAAGCAACTTCATCCGCCAAAAAGTGTCATAATAAAGGATGTTGGTACTGCTACCTCCGTCCATGAGCACCTTGTTCACCATATAGCCATTCACCTGAGGGGCCACAACTAAAGCCAGCCGGCCTGGGTCATCTACCCGCGGCGGGTGATCCTCCCGGCTCCACATTATGTCATACTCAGACCATGGTAAGTACCGCAGGAGAGCCGGAGCAACTGCATTAACCGCTCGCCTCCGCAACTTCTCGTCTCGTTTATTGTGACCGGTCGTGAACACGTGATACTGTCCAGAACTGAGCTTCTTCGGGTTACTCTGAAACCCGGATTGATTTCACTGTTACTGATTGTTGTTAGCTGTTGTTGCCAGGATGCTGCTGGTGCCCCCCTTGGTTATTCTGACCCGGGTGCTTGGCTCATGAACCGCCGACGCCGAATCCAGCCCCTGATCCGCCGTGCCCTGAGCCGCCAGGCGGGCCACTGCCCTGGTTATTGCGTGGTTGGGAATGCTGGTTTTTGAATCTCTGCATGATAAAACAATCACCCCACGCATGTAACGCCGGCCTATCAGGCGTGCCGTGCTCTGGACAAGGCTTCTTAAGCACTTCTTCTAAATTGAAAGGACCCCTGTTCCTTTGGCGAAACGACCTGAATTTTCCTTCCCCTTGGGATGGTTCTGTTCTGTGTTGGTGTTTGCCACTAGCTCTGACCCGCCATCAGCGTTCTTCCGTTTATTCTGATTCCCATTGTTCACAAAGACCCTGCTTTGATTGTTCTTCTTCCCTTGATTGGCTTTCTCATCATCCGAGCATGGATCTTTGGTGTTATCTGAGTCGGCATACTTTGTCAGGGCTGTCATGAGCTCTCCCATATCCTAACACGTGCGCTTGAGCCGGCCGAGCTTCTATTTCAGTGGAACAAAATGACAGTTCTTTTCCATAATAAGCACCGCTTGAGCCGCCGTGATCTGTTCTGAAGAGTGAATAATGGTCGACACCCGCCGGACCCAATGGTGGACCCACTCATTCTCCTGTTGAACACAATGGTCCAAGTCTACAATGGTCATAGGCTGCTTCAGGTCCCCTGAAAATTCTTAATAAACTTCGCTCTCAGCTCCGCCCATGAACTTATCATGTTAGGCGGCAGACCTTTCAACCACGTGCGAGCCGGACCCTCAAGCATCATGATGAAATATTTTGCACATACCGCCTCACTGACGTCCAGCATCTCCATGGCCAGCTCATAACTCTCAACCCACGCCTCAGGGGGTAGATCAGCTGTGTAATTCAGAACTTTTCGAGGCCCCTTAAAATCTTTCGGTAGTCGTTCACTTCTCAGAGCCGGAGTTAAACATGGCACCCCTACGGCTCTGGTACTAACTACTCCCATTGAGACGGAAAGCGCCGGCTCTGGACGGGTTGCCGCTATCTTCGCCTCTCGCCTGTTCCTCGCTCGGTCCGCGAGGGCTTGTGCATCTAGAGCCGCCTGCTCGTCCTTCGGTGGTCCCCAACGTGGATGACTACTGGAACACGCCGGCGACTCGTAGCGCCGGCTGAAACTTCGACTGGGGAGGGGGGTAGAGTGAACCTGGCTCCGGCTGTGAGCATATCTCTCTTGCTGGGCCATGGCCGTCTGTAAATATCCAATGGCGTTTCGCACGTCCTCCTCAAAGGGTGCTTCATTTGGGATGGTAATCGTCTCAAGCCGGGTGGCCGCCGCCACCATGTTCTCGGCCGGGTTAGAGTAATGACCTGCCGGTGTCGGAAAAGCTCTAGGTGAGGTTTGGTTATGCTGTTGTGGATGAGTTGCCGGGCGTTCCATCGGGCGGTTTTCTGGCGCGCCCGTAACCCGCCCCGCACCAGGGGTATTAAACATGTTCCTTGCTTCGTAACGTTCTGGCAGACGGGATTGATGCCTCCTTCGGTGCACCGCGGCTGCTGACCTTTGTTCCAGCTCCATATGGAAAGCATCTGCCTTGATACGCTCCGCTTCTTCCTCCATCCGGATCTTTAGCTCAGCCATCCTTTGTCGTTCCTCTACCATCCGACCCTTGATCCGTGCCACCTCTAGATTCCGGGATGCTTGATTATCCGGTGTTACTTCCGTGGCCATGAGAGCTGTAAGCTCGTCCATCAATTCCACTAGAACCTGAGCCGACGGCGGCGGGCTATCACCCGCTGCGGTGGCTCCCGCAGTTGTGTGATCGGCGGCTGGAGCCGATCCCGCCATGAACACCGCCGCATGAACCGGGGGTCTCGGAGCATCCGACTCAAAGCCCTCTACCTCGGAATAGGTGTCGTAGTAGCCCCCAAGGCCATCGTTACTAAGCCGATACACTGACTCTGTCTCCCCACTGGAGGACTCATCTTCCAAGCAAACAAGAGTTCCCTGTGACCCGAATGCTTCCAGGTCCATACCTTGAGTGAAGCCCACAAGAACATGCTTTTGACCTGGATGGGCACGGGCAAGCCGCACACCACTCGCAGATTGGAGACGCTGAGCCGGCTCGACGATATTGGTGCAGATGTCCCGGGTGTAGATCCATCAACCTTTCCAATGAAAACCTGGATCCCGCCAAACGGAACCCGGAATCCATACTCCATAGAATCAGCATCAAGCCCCCAGCCGTCATCGTCGATGTAGAGCCGGCCGCGGTGACTCTTGCTCATCCTTCCAACCACGTATCCCTCGAGCCCTGGAGAGAGCCCTTTGAGAACTCAACACCACCAAGTGCTAGCCCCACGGTGGGCACCAACTGTCGTGGATTTATCATGGCAGATGTCCGCGTGAACGGACTTGGATTCGAGGCCATCGCTAACGGGGTGGACTCAAAGGGGTTGATCGGGACGAAAGATACGGATTTACCCAGGTTCGGCCCCTCAAGCCGAGGTAATAGCCTACGTCCTGCTTGTGTTTGTATTGCTTTTGTATCAATTACAAGGAGCTAGAATCTTGACCTAGTTCTCGATCTCCTGTCCTCTAAGTCGCCCCGGGTCTGCCTTTATATAGGAGGTCAGAACCATCGGGTCGTTTACAATTGTTAACCGAGTCTTATTGTATGCCCGAGTCTCTCTCTATCTTCTTGTCCAAGCTGTCTTTGAGACGGCTCACACGCCCGGGTCTTCTCCGTCCGGGACGTTGTACGGCCCACACCTTGAGCCGCCTATCTTCCTGGGCCACCAGTCTTTACGGCTCACCCTTGGGCTGGCTCACGAGCCAGCAACATGACCCGGAGCCTCCAGGGCGGGTCATATTGCGGGGTTATATCCCCAACATAGATGGTGCCCCTTTTAAAGTGAATGTAGTTGTCTCTAATGCATGACCCCAAAACGATAGGGGCAAAAAACGATAAGAGAGATCATAGTACGCACCGTATCTAATAGAGCACGACTATGACGTTCGTACACACCATCACACTATGGTGTTTCCAGGTGGCGTGAGTTGTGAAACAACTTTCACATTGTCTAAAGTTGTATGCCAAACTCGTAACTCAGATATTCACCTCCACGATCATATCATAGACATTTTATCTTCACTCTGATTTTTTTTAAACTTTTCAAATGTTTCGGACTTGTGTTTCATTAAGTAAATATACTCACATATATATACTCAAATCATCAGTGAAGGTAAGAAAATAACGATATCCACTGCACGTTGCAACATTCATTGGATCGCATAGATCAACATGTATTATTTCCAATAAGTTACTAGCCCACTCCATTATACTGAACACAGGGTCTTTAGTCATCTTGCCCATGAGGCATGGTCTGCATGTCTCAACTGTTTCGAAATCGAATGAGTCCAAAGACCCATTGGCATGGAGTTTATTCATGAGCTTTACACCAATATGACATTTAGCCACAGTGCCACAAGTATTTGGTACTATCATTATTAACTTTGTATGTTTTGGCATCTATGTTAAGAACATGTGTATTATTACGATCAAGTTTCAACAAACCATTCATTGGGTGCATGACCATTAAAGGTATTATTCATGTAAACAGAATAACCATTATTCTCTGATTTAAATGAATAACCGTATTGCAATAAACACGATCTAATCACGTTCCTGCTCAACGCAAACACCAAATAACATTTAGGTTTGTCACTAATCCCGAAGGTAGAGAGAGCATGTGATGTTGATCACATCAACCTTGAAGACATTTCCAACACCCATCGTCACCTCACCCTTAGCTAGTCTCCGTTTAATCCGTAGCTTTTATTTCGGTTTACTAACATTAAGTAACCGAATCGGTATCCAATACCCAGGTGCTACTAGGAGTACTAGTAAGGTACACATCAATAACACGTATATCAAATATACTTCTGTCGCTGTTGCCAGCCTTCTTATCTACCAAGTATCTAGGGTTGTTCCGCTTCAGCGACCTTTCTCCTCATTATAGAAGCACTTAGTCTCGGGTTGGGGTTCAGACTTGAGTTGCTTCACTGGAGCAACAACTGTTTTGCCATCCATGAAGTTTCCCTCCTAACCCTTGCCCTTCTCGAAACTAGTGGTTTTACTAACCATCAACACTTGATGCTCCTTCTTGATTTCTACCTTTGCGATGTCAAACATCGCGAATAGCTTAGGGATCATTATTTCCATCCCTGGCATAATTATAGTTCATCATGAAGTTCTAGTAGCTTAGTGACAGTGACTTGGAGAACAGTATCAATCACTATATTATCTGGAAGATCAACTCCCACTCGATTCAAGCGATTGTAGTACCCAGACAATTTGAGCACATGCTCAACGATTGAGCTATTCTCCTTCATCTTGCAGGCAAAGAATCTTGTTGGAGATCTCATATCTCACAACACGGGCACGAGTCTGAGGTCCCAATTTCAGCTCTTAGAACATCTCATATGTTCCGTGACGTTCATAATGTTTTGGAGCCTCAATTCTAAGCCGTAATGCATGACACACTAAATTATCAAGCAGTCATCGGAACGTCCCTGTCAGATATTCACAACATCTACTGACAATGCTAGACGGGGTGGTGCACCGAGCAGTGCATCAAGGACATAAGCCTTCTGTGCAGCAACTGAGGAAAATCCTCTGACCATGGACCTAGTCCGCAAAATTGCTACCATTATCTTTCAACTTACTTTTGTCTAGGAACGTATCAATAAAACAGGGGAGCTACACCGGGAGCTATCTACAACATAATTTGCAAAGACACTACTGACTATGTTCATGATAACGAGTTCAATTAATCATATTACTTAAGAACTCCCACTCAAATTGACATCCCTCTGGTCATTCGAGTGATCCATGATCCAAATTCACCACTCAAGTCCGATCATCACGTGAGTTGAGGTGGTTTCAATGGTGAACATCATCATGTTGATCATATCTACTATATGACTCATGTTCGACCTTTCGGTCTCTTGTGTTCCGAGGCCATGTCTGTACATGCTAGGTTCGTCAAGTTTAACCCGAGTGTTCTGCACGTGCAACACTGGCTTGCACCCGTTGTATGTGAACATAGAGTCTATCACACCCGATCATCACGTGGTGTCTCGACACGATGAACTTTCGCAACGATGCACACTCGGGGAGAACACAGTTTATCTTGAAATTTAAGTGAGGTATCACCTTATAATGCTACCGTCGTCCTAAGCAAAATAAGGTGCAGAAAAGGATTAACATCACATGCAAATCATAAGTGACATGATATGGCCATGAACTTGTGCTTTTGACCTCCATCTTGAAAGCACCGGCATGATCTCCATCGTCACCGGCATGATCTCCATCGTCACCGGCATGACACCATGATCTCCATCATCTTGATCTCCATCAACGTGTCGCCATCGGGGTTCTCGCGCCCACCATGCTTCTACTACTATTTCTACCATTTAGCAGTAAAGCAAAGCATTACAAAGCGCTTAATGATTGACACGTAGGTCATGCAATAATTAAAGACAACCCTATGGCTCCTACCGGTTGCCGTACTCATCGACATGCAAGTCGTGATATTCTATACAACACATGATCATCTCATACATCACATATATCACATCATGTAATTGGCCATATAACATCACAACATACCCTGCAAAAACAAGTTAGACGTCCTGTAATTGTTGTTGCAAATTTTATGTGGCTGCTACGGGTATCTAGCAAGAACGATTCTCACCTACGCAAAACCACAACGGTGATACATAAGTTGCTTTTCAACCTTCTCAAGGACCGCCTTTGTCGAATCTGATCCAACTAAAGTAGGAGAAACAGACACCCGCCAACCATCTTTGTGCAACGAAGTTACACGTCAGTCGATGGAACCGGTCTCTCGTAAGCATACGAGTAAAGTTGGTCCGGGCCGCTTCATCCCACAGTGCCGCTGAACCAAAACACGACCAAGGGAGGAAGCAATCTAAGCATCAATGCCCACAAACTCTTTGTGTTCTACTCGAGATCTCATCTACACATAGACCTTGCCTAGATGCCACTATTGGGGAACATTGTATGGGAAACAAAAAATTTCCTATGCACACGCAAGATCTATCCATCGTGGTGAGAAGCTACGAGAGGGAGAGTGGATCTATGTACCCTTGTAGATCGCTAAGAAGGAAGCGTTAAGAAACGCGGTTGATGTTATCAAACGTCTTTGCGATCCAAATCGCCGAGCGTCCCGTGATCCCATCACGATCTGTCCCGTGATCCAAACCTCATGGGATTCCTCCTTTCCACTTGGAAACTCTTTCCACCTCTCCACCTTTGGATTTTTTCCTTCTCAAACCTCGTGGGCTTTAGTGGAGGCTTTGGTCATCCCACTAGGGGCTGGTTTGTATCCTCACACAGCCCATGAGCCCCCTTGGGGCGTGACACCCCTCCGGATGGTCCCCCGGTACCCTCCCAGCACTCCCGGTACACCATCGATGCGCCCGAAACTTTTCCGGCGACCAAAACATGACTTCCTATATATCAATATTTACCTCTGGACCATTCCGGAGCTCCTCGTGACGTCCGGGATCTCATCCGGGACTCCGAACAACCTTCGTTCACCACCATACATAACTCTATACTATCGAAACGTCACCGAACCTTAAGTGTGCAGACCCTGCAGGTTCGAGAACTATGTAGACATGACCAAGACACCTCTACGGTCAATAACCAATAGCGGGACCTGGATGCCCATATTGGTTCCTACATATTCTACGAAGATCTTTATCGGTGGAACCTCTATGTCAAGGATTCAGTTAAACCCGTATGCTGTTCCCTTTGTTCTTTGGTATGTTACTTGCCCGAGATTTGATCATTGGTATCTCTATACCTAGTTCAATCTCGTTATCGGCAAGTCTCTTTACTCATTCTGTAATACAAGATCCCGTGTCTAACACTTTAGTCACTTTGCTTGCAAGACTTGTTGTGATGTTGTATTACCGAGTGGGCCTCGAGATACCTCTCCATCACACGGAGTAACAAATTCCAGTCTTGATCCATGCCAACCCAACAGACACTCTTGGAGATACCTGTAGAGCACCTTTATAGTCACCCACTTACGTTGCGACGTTTGATACACACAAGGCACTCCTCCGGTGTTAGTGATTTGCACGATCTCATGGTCATAGGAACATATACTTGACATGCAGAAAACTGTAGCAATAAACTGACACGATCATATGCTACGTTTATAGTTTGGGTGTTGTCCATCACATCATTCTCCTAATGATGTGTCCCGTTATCAAATGACATCACATGTCCATGGCGAGGAAACCTTGACCATCTTTGATCAACGACCTAGTCTACTTGAGGCATACTAGGGACATGGTGTTGTCTATGTATCCACACATGTATCTGAGTTTCCAATCAATACAATTCTAGCATGGATAAAAAACGATTATCATGAACAAGGAAATATGATAATAACCAATTTATTATTTCCTCTTGGGCATATTTCCAACACCGGTCTCTTCTGACCCTCTAGCGGGTGTTCAGGGATATCAGGATCGCCGAGGTCTTCTGGGGTATCTCCATCCCCGGTGCCGACGATAGCTTTTCTTCCCCTTTTTTCCTTTTGATAGTTTATGCGGCTTCCGGCTCCTTGACGACGCTTCACCCGATTTTTCGCCATCGTTTTTAGGTGTGTGCTCGCCGTTAGCGGCTGGAGTGTCCACCATGTAGACGTCGTACGTGGAGGTGGCATCCCATGGCCCGGTGTTAACAGGGGCGGGAGCGCAATCTTCCTCATCCATGTATTCTGCCTCCTCGGAGGCATAGTCCAACATGTCGGTTAAATCCTCGACAGTGGCTATCAAGTGGGTGATGAGTGGAATGAAAAAATCGTCCTGAACTGCATTGAGACCGATCTGAGCATAGATCAGGGTTGGGTCGTCGGTAATCTTCATGGACGCGATCCGATCTAGGGCCTCGTTGAGTGCCGAGAGCTCGATCGGGTCGACCTGCTCGGAGCATTCGGAGTTGACCTCCGGTGCGTTCGCGCAAGGAGAGTGTTCGGCAAGAATAGGTGTCTGAGCATCTGGCACTATGACCGAATCCGGACTAAAGGTCAGGCCATTGCTGGGGTGGATCCCATGGGCAGGGTCAAAAGAGGGATCCGAGGTTAAAGCCTCGGAGTCTTCGGGCGTGACAGGCAAGACCGCGAGCCCGGTTAGAGAGAGATCGCCCCGAGAGTTTAAGGAAAACTCCATGTTCCCGAATCTGACGTCTTGATCACGGGCGAAACTTCCGACCCGGCCTAGATGGCTAGTCAGGTCAGCGTGCAGCACAATGCTGCCGAAAGCAAAGATCTGTTCAGGGACAAAAGTGTCCATGTTGCGGACTTCTTCATTGATGACAACGTGAGCCATCGATTCCTTTGGTGATCACAGTGGAACTCTCAATGAAATCGCCAATGTCGGTGTGAAAACCGAAGGATCTCGGGTAGGGGGTCCCGAGCTGTGAGACTAGGATCGATGGTAACAGGAGACAAAGGAGACGATGTTTACCCAGGTTCGGGCCCTCCTATGGAGGTAAAACCCTACGTCCTACTTGATTATATTGATGATATGTAAGATACAGAGTTGATCTACCTTGAGATTGAGTAGCTAAAACCCTAGATGAGTTGTTCTCTCCTCTACAAACTAAAACCCTCTGACTTATAGATACGCCAAGGGTACCTAGGGTTTACACATGGTCGGTTACACATAGAAGGAAAAACATGCCTATTCACTATTGCAATATTGGAGGACACCCCACGATTCCCGAAGCTTCCTTCCTGGAAACAGGGCCTTTGATCAATCCAATGCTCGATAATCGGCCCATATAGTCCGGCCCATGAGAGACAGGTCGGCCACCCGAGGACCCCTTAAACCAGGACTCCCTCAATAGGTAGATCATCCCCAAAGGTCATTAGCATGAATAAATCGAGAACCCTCACTAAAGGCCCGAGACATGCAAAGGTTTGTTGAGGAGGGAGAGGGACAAATAATATGACGATGAATGAGATGGCGATGTGTTCTTTTGTCATGCCCCTTCCTTACACTGATTGAAAATCATTATGTAGCGATCATTATGTAATAATAGCTTGTGAACATGTCTCGGCTAGGAGGCCTCCCACCATGTCGACTCCCAGCCTTGTGGTCTAGGTTGAGGACCACCTCGTCGGTTCCATCTTGGGCCACTTTGAACGACCTAGATCTACAAGGAAATTCAAGAAGTCTTGTCATTCAAGATAAGGACTCCTTATTCATGGAGGATTCTCCTACATGGACGTATATGACTAGGACTCTTGTAATCCCAGGCCTCCAGTATCTTATGTAAACAAAGGCTACACTAGTCAATAAAACATCTTACACTAGACACACAACAATCTCAAAGTAGATCGTATGTACTTTGTACTCCAATCCAAAGCAATAAACACAAGTAAGACATAAGGCGTTATCTCTTTTGAGAGCGTGAACTTGGGTAAAATCTTGTGTCCACATTAGTGTCGTATCTCGACGCTTAGTTTGAGACCCACCACCCGATATTAGCCGGATTTATCTCCGTCATTAGTGGCACATACATGTCCAGAGATAAAAGTGCTTACATGAGGTGACATTTTTCATAATGGAAGTGCACACTTCCATGATGAAAAAATGATTATTGTCATAGGTATGACTATCTTAATTTTTTCATAAAAATAGCATGGATGTGTCATGAGAAACACGTATCATCATAGATGTATATATTTTTGTAGTGCATGAAATAGACAAGAAAACTTGGGAAGAGAGGAATAAACAAGTAAGAAGTTGCTCACCTCAAGCAAAAATATAAGCGCTCAACAACGACAAGACGAAGTTTGGAAGAACAAAGGCCACATGAGACATTAAACAAGGCAAGAAGCCGCACTCGACAATAGGGAGGGGCTCGAAGAGAACCTCTAGTAAAGTGAAGCAAGGGATCGACGGCGTCATAGGACAACACATAGGACATTTAAGAGAACCTCCAATAGGGGGAAGCGAGGGATGGGTGACGTCAAGCCACCAAGTGAAAGCCAAACACCAAGAAGAAAAGAAAATGAGGAATGAGGCATGGCAAATACAATGGTATTAGACAGGCAAACAAACCAAGATAACCTACAACACGGGCTAGCCATGCGGACACGGGCCTACTAACGGGACCCACGAAGTATATAATAACCTTACTAAACACAAATAGAAGGACATAACAAGCACGATCACAATTGACCACGAGCCGGATATGTATGATCGAAGCAAACCAAGCACAAAGAAGCGGTTGAGAAACCATCAGACTAGCCACTATCGGGTCTCACAAAGTAGACATCAAACTTATATTGACCAGCTAGAAAAGGACGAAGAAACCACAACTCCACCCGGCCATGAATGAAATTGGCAGGAAAGAGGCAAACCTATCTCACCCCACCCTAGCCGCTCGGCAAACCATCGACTTTTCTTATCCGGTCTATCGCCGGTTGACCTTTGGGCAGGATAACCGGATAGGCTATATGAAGAGCACACGAAGCAGTGCACATAGGTCAAGGGGAACATGGGACAAGTCGGGCACAATTGATGACCAAATGTCAAGCGGGGTGTCGGTGTCAAAACCGGCAGATCTCGGGTAGGGGGTCCTGAGCTATGAGACTAGGATCGATGGTAACAAGGGACGAAGGAGACGATGTTTACCCATGTTCGGGCCCTTCTATGGAGGTAAAACCCTACGTCCTTCTTGATTATATTGATGATATGTAGGATACATAGTTGATCTACCTCGAGATCGAGTAGCTAAAACCCTAGATGAGTTGTTCTCTCCTCTACAACCTAAAACTCTCCGACTTATATAGACGCCGAGGGTACCTAGGGTTTACACATGGTTGGTTACACATAGAAGGAAAAACATGCCTATTCACTATTCCAATCTTGGAGCACACCCCACGATTCCCAAAGCTTCCTTCCTAGAGATAGGGCCTTCGATCAATCCAATGCTCGATAATCGGCCCATATAGTCCGACCCATGAGAGACAGGTCAGACACCCAAGGACCCCTTAAACTAGGACTCCCTTAGTAGTCCCCGAACTAGCCTCCAACGCCAAGGGTCTTGGCTCCACCTTCGCTTGATTAGATTCTTCGGCTTGCGAGGAGAGTTCTTCTCCTCAATCATTGATCGGCCAAAATTAGTTCGGTCTCCAATGACATGCAGTTTTCCCGATCTGTGGATCGCCCGAACACCATGAATAGCTTAGCCCCGAAGGCCAAGCATCAAGGAGAAAATAGAGTTCCCTCACAACCTTTCTCATTAAAGGTCACGACCCACCACGACCGATAGACCAGTTACAAAAATTCGATTCATGGTTCGAGGCCGTTTTCATCAGCACGATCCATTAATGCACCGATCGTGCCCCGTTTCACACGAGATATGTTTAATCATGCACGTATAATGATGCGCATGTCACGGGAAGCAGAGGGATTCATGGCACAGTAAAGGGAGGCTAGCCGGTGACAAGCCTCATAAAAGGGAAAGAAAACCCCAAGTCTTAACCGTGCTTCCCATTTGCATCCTCTACTTCCCCAATCTCTTGAGCCTCCAGAGCACAAATCTAGGTTTTCCACAACTCCCCCTCCGAGCTCAGCCATGGACAATTCTAGTTCCAACGGCAAGTGGGAGGCCTCCACGGTGACTGTTGTGGATTTATCACGGCAGATGTCCGGGTGAACGGACTTGGATTCGAGGCCATCGCTAACGTGATGGACTCAAAGGGGTTGATTGGGACGAAGTACACGAGTTTACCCAGGTTCGGCCCCTCAAGTGGAGGTAATAGCCTACGTCCTGCTTGTTCTTCTATTGCTTGTTGTATCGATTACAAGGGAGCTAAAGCTTGACCTAGTTCTCGATCACCTGATCTCTAAGTCGCCCCGGGTCTGCCTTTATATAGGAGTTCAGGACCACGGGTCTTTACAATTGTCTAACCGAGTCTCATTGTCTATCCGAGTTTCCTCTATCTTCTTGTCCAAGCTGTCCCCGAGCGGCTTACACGCCCGGGTCTTCTCCGTCTGGGCCACCTTGCGGCCCACACCTTGAGCCGTTTATCTTCCTGGGCCGTAGACTTTACAGCTCACCCTTGGGCTGGCTCACGAGCCATCAATGTGACCCGGAACCTTAATGGCGGGTCATATTGCGGGGTTATATCCCCAACATTTGGCCCCAGGTTGAATTGAGCTTGCTCACTTCATCCCTTTCTTCTGCTCTTCCGTGAGTCACCCGGTGATGACCCGACATGATGTCACGTGGTCCCTGCGAGAGAGTTCTGCTGACATGCCACCGAATCTTTTATTATATGGTCAGCCCGAGAATCGAGGCGTCCGCCTCGGTCAAATGGTTTCCGTCGCCTAGATTTTCGCGCCTGTCTCGTTCTCCCTTTAAATAAGACCTATTGCAGGTGAAAACCTTTCCTTCTCCCGCTCGCTCTTCATCTTCTTCCTCTCATCGCCTCCGCTCCAGCGCACTCTGCTCTGGCGCCGTCTTCGCATCGTCATCAACCAGGCCGCTGCATCAACCTATGTCGTTCTAGTTTTTCTTCCGCGTCCGCCGCTCCATCATCGGTAAGCCCAAGCTCCTCCTTAGATCCATCGCCACCATAGTAGGGTTTGCGGAAGCTCTGCCGCCGCCGCTCGGGCTCCGTCCGCACCATTGTCGGTGTACTCCCGATGTTGTTGATGTCTTTAATGCGCATCCTTGCCGTGCCGCCGCGTACGGGGCGGCCGTGCGCAATGCGCGGATCGTTGGGGCTCTGTTTTCTTTCTTCTTCTCCGTCTATTCTTCGCTAGGTCGAGAATAAGAACCTTTTTTCCTGCTTTTGTAGATCCGTAATTGTAGCGGTAGTTTGCGAAACCTGTTTTTAGGACTTAGCCGATTTTCGCTCCTCCTTTCCTTGTTGAACCACCAGGCCTCTCCGGCTCTCATCAGTCGGACTATGGCATAGTATTTGTAGAGCCCTTAAAATTGTAAGCCGTCACAGATATCTGCTTGCTCTTAACTCGCCGCGTATTTAAGTTTGTACAGTCTTTAAGCCGCCAATATGTCTCGCGCCTCCAACTCATGCAACTGGGTCGGGTCTTGCATCACGGAAGAGTATTTAACGGATTTTGTTGGCGCGGGCACTCTTCCTTCCAAGGAGGTCCTTCATTGGCGGGTTCCGGGTGACGAAACACGACCCTCTCCCCAAAAAGGAGAGGTAGTAGTTTTCTCTGACCATATCGAGCGAGGATTTGTGCCACCCGGCTCGAAATTCTTCCGTGATGTTCTTCACCTATACAAGCTTCACCCTCAAGACTTAGCCCCCAACTCCGTTTCAAACATATGCAATTTCCAAGTGCTCTGCGAAGTCTACCTGCAAATCAAGCCGTCTGGAGGTTTGTTTTGAGAGTTCTTCTATGCCAACCACCAAACCGAAATGAAAGGCGGTCCGAGTCTGGAGCTTGGCGGTATTTCCATTCAACGACGCAGAGACATCATCTTTCCTGCTGCGCAGATGCCGAGTCATCCGAAGGATTGGAATAAGACTTGGTTCTACTGCAAGGACACCTCTCCTGGGAATGAGTGCCCATTGCCGGGTTATCGTCCCTCCCGACTCAGGACAAATTCAGAACTTCCTGGTCGGCTCTCAGCTTCGGAGCATGCCAGGTATGAGCCGGCTCATGCCAAGATCAAGGCACTCATGGCAAATGGTTTAACTGGATTGGATTTGATCCGTTGCTGGATTTCTTGGCGGATCATGCCCTAAGCCATAGAAGCTGGCTTATGTGTGAATATGAAGGCAAGTATGACAAATCCTTATGTTTCAGCCAATCAACGCTGACAGAGGATGACATTACCATTGTCATCCGGAGCCTTGTCCATGAAGCCTCCGTCTCGTGCAGCGCCATTGACCTGGCGCCTTTCAGCGTCAACAATCCGGCTCCAGATGTAAGTCAATTTCTTCCCATCCATCTCTTGGATTTTTGTTTGTACCTTGCTGATATATTACACTTTTCCGGGTTATTTTCGCAGGCTGACTCTGATTTCTGGAAGAAGGAGTATGTCCCTCCTTCGAAGAAGCTCAAGAAGAAGGCCCCAGCCAAGAAGCCAAAGAAAGACGCCCCGCGAGAGGAATGGTTCGACTCGCCATCGTCATCCAGCTCAGAGGTAAAATTTTAGTTGTTTGCTTGATATTTTGCCTTCTTGTTTTACCAATGCTTGTTTTACTCACAGGATGATGTGGAGACCAGCCGCACCAATGCCCCTGAGGTAAACTATGTTTCTTCCGGCTCAGGGTATTTTGTCCCCCGAAAGCCGCGGCGGGTTACCAGAAAAGTTCCTCTTTCTCATCATCTTGCTTACCTGGCTCCCGTATTTCTTTTGAAAAAGCAACAACAGGCTGAACGTCGCCAGACCCGGAGCATCGGCTCCACTGAGCTTATGTCCGGCTTGCCGAACTCGCCGGCTCCAAAGAAACGCCCCGCAGAGGTATGTGTTCCTGTTTGATTCATTTCTCTTTATAACCTTGGTGCTATCTCATCTTTCTTAAATTTCATCTCAGAAATCGCCCTCTTCCGGCGATTCTTCGGCGACCGCTCTGCCGCCTCCCAAGATCAGCCTGCTGTAAGTGTTTTCCACTATAACATCCGGTTCTTTGTAGGGTAGTAATATCCTTTGGATTCTAATCTTTCTATCTTGTAGTGCTCAAGCCAAGTGTCGGAAGATCAACAAGCCCTCCCCCGGCCCTGCTGCTCAAAAGCCGGAGCAAGAACAACCGAAGGAGCCACAACCAGATGTAGATCCGCCAATTGCCTCCACTGAGCCGACTGCTGAAGATATCATCCTGGAGAGCCCTCTAAGGGGTCCTTCGAAACCGCCAAGTCCTGCCAAGACCACTGCAACTCCGGAAGTCGTGATCATCGGTTCTGCTCCTCAGTATCCTCTGGCTCACGTGCTGACCAGGCATAAAGAGTCGGCCGATGCCTCCAAGAAGCTAGACTTTGACTCTTCTTTTGAGAAGATGACGACCGAAGAACTCCACGCTGGGTATACGAACCGGCTTTCCACCAGCCGAGATCTAGAACTTCGGCTGGTCAACTTGATGAAGATAAAATATGAGGTACTCCTCCTCTTGCTATAACCTTACTTAGACCCCAAGGGACGGTTCAATTCTAGCTTAAGAGTTGAACCGGGTCTTTTTTGATCCTCTGTAGAAATCCAAATCCAGTGCCCCCAAGGGCCGACTCAAACTTGATAAAGTTGAGTCGGAGCTTTAATGTAGATAGCCTGAAGAACCACTTGTAGCCCCCAAGGGCCGACTCAAACTTGATAACGTTGAGTCAGAGCTTTTATTATAAGTCAATTTGAAGAGCCATATTGTAGCCCCCAAGTTCTGGATTAACTTTGATGAAGATGAGCCGGAACTGTATTGATTTCCTGAAGATCAAATATACATTAGCCCCCAAGTGTCAAACATATTGCTTGCAATTTGCTTGAGACTTGTAAAACTTTGTCTTTAACCTTCATCATTTGATACGATTTCCATTCCGACGACTTATTCTGTATTTTGATATGTCACACGAAGCCTTAAATGAAGTGGGGTCGTAGTTGATGGACCTGAAGACCAACCTGGGGGCTCAACGAGAAGCCCGCAGCGTCGCCGATGAAAAGTGTCGGCTTCTCTCTGAGGAGCTGGCCACAATCAAGGCTGATTTTTCTGCTCTTAAGGAGTCAGCTAAATCCGAGAAGACTGCTTTGACCCAACGGGCGGATGATGCCGACCAGTGGCTGATAGCTGTGGCAGATGAACTCCAAGGCTTGAAGCGCCATATAAGCAAGATGTCAGCCGCCCTCTTTGGTAAGCTTCTGACAACTTTGTGTTTAAAATGGCTACATCTTTTATTAGACTGGCGACTCATCTGAATTGTCTGGTTTAGACAGGTCCTAGGAGCCGCCAGTTGGCTTCTGATAGCCTGCTGCCGTTGAAGGCCATCTATACCTTAACTGAGCAGTTGTACTGTGGTGTAATCTGCACTATCAAGGCCGTGCAATATAAGGATAAAATTCCGGCGACTCTCAAGGGTGTCTTAGAGCTCTTCTCCACCATGCCAAAGCAGATCGCCGAGCTCAAGAAGTCAGCCGCCCGCCAAGGGGCCATTGCGGGCATCAGCCGGGCTTTGGCCTTTGCTCTGGGCCTAACAGCCGCCGAGATGATGAAGGGCTTCCCTTCAAGAAAAGATGACGGCTCGGATTTTACCGACGCTGACTACAGTCGGTGCATGAAGGAGTCCCGGGTGTTAGCTTCTGTCTTGGTGGAGGAGGTTGATCTGTCAACTTATCAAGCAGCTTATGACCCGGAGCAGAAGAGAGTCCACGGTCCTCTGTATGAGTGCAAAGATTTGACTCCTGCTCAGAGTAAGGACCTCTTTGCTCCAGATCTTGACCCGTCACCTTATTTTGAAGGCTCTTTTGCGGCTCTAACGAACTGCAATTGGGATTTGGACAACCTCCAGATTGGGTCCATAGAAGAGCCGGCGCAGGATGACCCATTAGCTAATTAGCTTCTGCTTAAGAACTTGTGTCAGCTTAACCCGCCGTGTGACGGTTGGAAAACTTGTCCGAAATTTGATCTCCCCTGGGAGTGTAATAGCTAGATGAAACTTGTCTAAAACTTGTCATGATGTTTTTATAAGATGATCTGGTTTTTGTCTGCCATTTGTCTTTGTATGCTTTGAATCATTTAGACTTGCCTTGTCATCATAGAAGACACCTGCAACCAAGATTAGGTAAGCTACACCCGGAGGTGGTGACTCCCTTTTTGGTAATTACGGCTAATCTGGTCAGCCGGAGATGGTGTAAAGCCTGGACGATAGGGCATTTTAGAAGATACACTCGGAGGTAATAAGATGGCGTAAACGCCGGCAGATAAGCATTATAAGCTGTACCCAAAGGTAAGAAGCCGCCCTTGCCGCGGCTAATTTTCCTTAGCTGGATTTTTATAAGAACAACTAATAGGTGTTAGAAGCTGTACCCGAAGGTAAGAAGCCGCCGTTCACCGCAGCTAATTTACCTTAGCTATTTTTACATGGCCTTATGCCGGCTAATAGGCATTAGAAGGTGTACCCGGAGGTAAGAAGCCGCCGTTCGCGGGTCATGAGATGTTAGCTACCCGTCGGTAAAAAACCTCTCATAACCGCGGCTAAACTGGTTAGCCGGAGATGGCATAAAGCCGGCTGATAGGGTGTTAGAAGTGGTACCCGTCGGTAAGAAGCCCCCCTCAGCAATATGGCATGACCCGCGGGCGGATAGGCGTTAGAAGCTGTACCCAAAGGTAAGAAGCCACCCTCGCCACGACTCATTTTCCTGAGCCGGTTTTTTTGTTTTGTGGCATAAAGCTTGGTGCCGCGGCTCATTTTCCTGAGCCGGGATTTTGTGGCATAACGCGTGGTGCCGTGACTCATTTTCCTGAGCCGGGATTTTGTGGCGTAACGCCTGGCTAATAGGCATCTACTGCCGTTCACCGACTTCAGTTGGTGCATCAACCGGAATATTGTTTAATCTTCTCTCATACGAGGACGTGTGAAACAGCAGAGGCTTCTTTGTTTATTCATATAACTGTGATATGTACAATGATAGTGTACAATGGTAGATCTTTACACTCTTTAGATGAAATAAGGCCGGAGATGCGCGATGTTCCATGGTCGACGGGTCTCCCGACCCGCCGTATCTGAGTCGTATCGGATATCGATGAGGTAATATGACCCGTTGTTGAGATTTCGGCTAAATACAAAGGGTCCTTCCCATGGAGGTGATAGTTTATGCATATTTGTCTGGTCTTGAATCAGCCGGAGCACCAAGTCGCCCTCCTGGAACGTCCGGGTCTTGACCCTGCGACTATGATAGTGGCGCAGGTCTTGTTGATAAATTGCCGATTGGGCTGCGGCTAACTCTCGCGCCTCTTCCAAAGCATTCAATGCATCTTGGTGCGCCGTCTCATTGTCCGTCTCAATGTAAGCCGCCACTCTTGGCGAGTCATGTCGAATGTCACTGGGCAAGACCGCCTCGGCCCCGTACACCATAAAGAAAGGCGTGAAACCCGTAGATCTGTTAGGGGTGGTTCTGATGCTCCATAAAATAGAGGGTAATTCCTCTACCCAACACCCAGGCGTTCGCTGCAAAGGAACCATAAGCCGCGGCTTAATACCCCTTAGAATTTCCTGGTTGGCACGCTCCGCCTGACCGTTGGACCGTGGATGCACCACTGCTGAAACATCAAGCCGGATATGCTCTTCGTCGCAGAATTTTTTCATAGTCCCCTTGGACAGATTTGTACCATTATCAGTGATGATGCTGTGTGGGTAACCAAAACGGTAGATCAACTTTTTGATAAATAAAACCACCGTAGTCGCGTCACATTTGCTAACCGGCTCTGCCTCTACCCACTTGGTAAACTTGTCCACCGCCACCAGGAGGTGTGTTTTCTTATCCTTGGATCTCTTGAAAGGTCCCATCATGTCAAGCCCCCAGACCGAAAACGGCCAAGTAATTGGTATCATCCTTAACTCCTGAGCCGGGATATGAGCACGCTGGCCAAACTTCTAACAGCCATCGCACTTACGGACTAGATCCTCAGCATCTTTATGAGCCGTCAACCAGAAAAACCCGTGCCGGAAAGCCTTGGCCACCAAAGATTTCGAGCTGGCGTGGTGTCCACAATCACTAGTATGGATTTCATTCAAGATCTGCCGGCCCTCCTCTGGTGAAACACAACGTTGAAAGACTCCCGTCACACTGCATTTATGCAACTCACCATTGACTATTGTCATGGACTAAGAACGCCGGGTGATCTTTCTGGCTAGGTCTTCATCCTCAGGTAGCTCGCCCCGAGTTAAATAGGCCAGATAAGGAATTGTCCAATCTGGGATAACATGTAGAGCCGCCACCAATTTTGCCTCGGGGTCAGGAACAGCCAAATCTTCCTCTGAAGGTATCTTGACACTCGGATGGTATAAGACGTCCAGAAAGACATTAGGCGGCACCGGCTTACGTTGGGAACCTAGCCGTGATAAAGCATCAGCCGCCTCGTTCTTGCGACGATCAATGTGATCTACCTGATACCCATTGAAGTGACCCGCAATAATATCAACCGCCTATCTATAAGCCGCTATCCGCGCATCCTTGGAGACCCAAGTGCCAGAAACTTGCCGAGCCACAAGATCTGAGTCGCCCCAACACCTGACCCGGCTCAAATTCATCTCCTTGGCTAATCTAAGACCATGAAGCAAAGCCTTGTACTTAGCCGCATTGTTAGTGCAGGGAAACATCAGCTGGAGCACATAACAAAACTTGTCACCCTTTGGGGATGTCAGGACAACCCCTGCTCCAGACCCCTCAAACTGCTTGGATCCATCAAAGTGTATAGTCCAGTATGTGTTATCTGGCTTTTCTTCGGGAGCTTGACGCTCTGTCCAATCATTTATGAAATCCACCAAAGCTCGGGACTTGACCGCCGTGCGAGGAACATACTTTAAATTAAGAGGTCCAAGCTCTAACGCCCATTTAGCAATCCTTCCTGTGGCTTCTCTCTTCTGGATAATATCCCCCAACGGAGCAGAAGTGACCACAGTTATCTGGTGCCCTAGAAAGTAGTGTTTTAACTTGCGGTTGGCCATGAAAACTCCATATACCAGCTTCTGCCAATGCAGAAATCTTTGCTTAGATTCTGCTAGGACCTCACTGATATAATAAACCAGCCTTTGCACGGGATAATCCTTCCCAGCCTCCTTGCGCTCGACCACAATTGCAACGCTGACTGCCCTATTGTTAGCCGCCACATAAAGGTGTTGGGGAATGCTACATGGGAAACAAAAAATTTCCTACGCACACGCAAGATCTATCCATGGCGAGAAGCATCTACGAGAGGGAGAGTGGATCTATGTACCCTTGTAGATCGCTAAGCAGGAAGCATTAAGAAACACGGTTGGTGTAGTCAAACGTCTTCGCGATCCAAATCGCCGAGCGTCCCACAATCTCATCACGATCCTTCCCGTGATCCAATCACGATCCGTTCCGCGAACTCATCACGATCCTTCCTGCGATCTCGTCGCGATCCGTCCCTCAAACTCATCACAATCTGTCCCGCGAACTCATCACGCTCCGTCCCGCGAACTCATCCTGATCCATCTCGCGATCTTGATCACGGTCCTTCCGATCTAGCGCCGAACGGACGACACCTCCGCGTTCAGCACACGTACAACTCGATGACGATCTCCGCCTTCTTGATCCAGCAAGAGGGAGAGGAGAGATAGAAGAGTTCTCTGGCAGCATGACGGCGCTCCGGAGATGGTGGTGGAGCTATTTCGGCAGGGCTTCGCCTCAGCACTGCAGAAAACCGATCTAGAGGAGAAGCTATGCACTAGAGGAACGGGTGGCATGTGGCTGAAAATCTTGTGCCAAAACCCTCAAATCCTCTAGTATATATAGGAGGAGAGGAGGACGAGGTTTGGCTGCCAAAGAGGCAGCCCTTGGGTCGGCCAAACCAAGGAGGGAGTCCTCCTCCTCCTCCACTCCTAGTAGGATTAGGACTCCTTCCTTATTTGGCCCATTTTTTTGCCTTTTTCCACCTTTTTCCTTTTGGGCTTTTCTTCCCAGTCGCATGGGCCTTGTGTGGGACTTCCACCAGCCACTAAGGGCTGGTATTCACTCTCCCATAGCACATGTAGCCTCTTGGGTCGAAATACCCCTCCCGATGGTCTCCCGGTACACTACCGACACTCCCGGTACACTACCGACGAGCCCAAAACTTTTCCGGTGACCAAAATAGGACTTCCTATATATGAATCTTTACCTCCGGACCATTCCGGAGCTTCTCGTGACGTCCGGGATCTCATCCACGACTCCGAACGAACTTCAGTCACCACCATACATAACTCTATACTACCGAAACGTCACCAAACCTTAAGTGTGCAGACCTTGCGGGTTCGAGAACTATGTAGAAATGACCGAGACATCTCTACGGTCAATAACCAATAGCGGGATCTGGATGCCCATATTGGTTCCTACATATTCTATGAAGATCTTTATCGGTCGAACCTCTATGTCAAGGATAAAGTTAATCCCGTATGATGTTCCCTTTGTTCTTCGGTATGTTACTTGCCCGAGATTCGATCGTCGGTATCTCCATACCTAGTTCAACCTCGTTACCGGCAAGTCTCTTTACTCGTTCCGTAATACAAGATCCCATGACTAACACTTAGTCACATTGCTTGCAAGGCTTATTGTGATGTTGTATTACCGAGTGGGCCCTGAGATACCTCTCCGTCACACAGAGTAACAAATCCCAGTCTTGATCCATGCCAACCCAACAAACACCCTCGGATACCTATAGAGCACCTTTATAGTCACCCAGTTATGTTGCAACATTTGATACACACAAGGTACTCCTCCAGTGTTAGTGAGTTGCATGATCTCATGGTCATAGGAACAAATACTTGACATGTAGAAAACAGTAGCAATAAACTGACACGATCATATGCTACGTTTGTAGTTTGGGTCTTGTGCATCAAACCATTCTCCTAATGATGTGATCCCGTTATCAAAAGACATCTCATGTCCATGGCTAGGAAACCTTAACCATCTTTGATCAACGAGCTAGTCTATTAGAGGCATACTAGGGACATGGTTTTGTTTATGTATCCACACATGCATCTAAGTCTCCGATCAATACAGTTATAGCATGGATAATAAAAAATTATCATGAACAAGAAAATATGATAATAACTAATTTATTATTTCCTCTAGGGCATATTTCCAAAAGTCTCCCACTTGCACTAGAGTCAATAATCTAGTTCACATCACCATGTGATTCGCATTGTTATGAATCTAACACCCAATGAGTTCTGGGGCTCGATCATGCTTTGCATGTGAGAGAGGTCTTTTAGTCAATGGGTCTGTGACATTCAGATTCGTGTGTACTTTGCAAATTTCTATGTCAAACTGTAAACACTGCTACCACACTCCACTCTGTACTATTCCAAATGGCTGCTCCACTATATGTATCCGGATTGCTACTAAGAGTCATCCGGATTAGTGTTAAAGCTTGTATCGACATAACTCTTTACGACGAACCCTTTATCACCTCCATAATCGAGAAACATTTCCTTAGTCCTTTAGTCACTAAGGATAATATTGACTGCTGTCCAGTGATCCACTCCTGGATCACTCTTGTACCCCTTGACGGACTCATGGCAAGGCACACACAGCTGCGGTACACATCATGGCATACTATACAGAGCCTATGGTTAAGACATAGGGGACGACGTTCGTCCTTTCTCTTTCTTCTGTCGTTGTCGAGCTTTGAGTCTCACTCAACTTCACACCTTACAAATCAGGCGAGAACTCTTTCTCTGACTGATCCATTTTGAACTCTTTCAAAATCTTGTCAAGGTATGTACTCATTGAAAGTCTCATCAAGCATCTTGATCTATCTCTACAGATCTTGATGCTCAATAATTAGGTAGCTTTATCCAGGTCTTCCTTTGAAAATCACTTTTCAAACAACCGTTTATGCTTTCTAGAAATTCTACATCATTTCTGATCAACAATATGTCAACCACATATGCTTACCAGAAACTCTATAGTGCTCCCACTCACTTTATTGTAAATACAAGTTTCTCATAAACTTTGTATAGACTCAAAAACTCTAATCACCTCATCAAAGTGTATATTCCAACTCCGATATGCCTGCTTCAGTTCATAGAAGGATCATTGAAGCTTGCACACCTTTTAGCATCCTTAGGACTGACAAAACCTTCTGGTTGTATCTCATACAACCTTTCCTTAAGGAAGGAAACGATGTTTTGGCATCCATCTGCCAGATTTCATAATTGAAAAATGCAGCAACTGCTAACATAATTCCAACAGACTTTAGCATCGCTACGAGTGAGAAAGTCTCATCGCAGTCAACTCCTTGAACTTGGCAGAAACTTCTTTGCTACAAGTCGAGCTTTATAAATGGTGACATTCACCATCAGCGTTTGACTTGATCTTAAAGGTCCATTTCTACTCAACGACCTGCCGTCCAACGAGCAAGTCTACCAAAGTCTATACTTGGTTTTCATACATGGATCCTTTCTCGGATTTCATGGCGTCTAACCATTTGTCAGAATTCGGTCCCATCATCGCTTCCCCACAGCTCGTAGGTTCATCGTTGTCCAACAAGATGACCTCCAAGACAGGGTTGTCGTACCGCTCAGGAGCAGTACGCATCCTTGTCGACCTACGAGGTTTGATAGTAACTTGATCCGAAGCTTCATGATCATCATCATTAACTTCCTCTTCCACTAACGTAGGCTTCACAGAAACATCTTCCTGCGCTGCGCTACTCTCTGGTTGAACAAAGGTTCAACAACCTCATCAAGTTCTATCTTCCTCCCACTCAATTCTTTCGAGAGAAACTCTTTCTCGAGAAAGGACTCAGTTTTAACAACAAACACTTTATGCTTGGATCTGAGATAGAAGGTTTACCCGACTGTTCTTAGGGTATTCTATGAAGATGCATTTGTCCGCTATGGGTTCGAGCTCATTAGGTGAAAACCTTTTTCAGATAAGTGTTGCACCCCCAAACATTAAGAAATGACAGCTTAGGTTTCTATCAAACCATATGGTATCATCTCAACGGATTTAGATGGTGCCCTATTTAAAGTGAATGTAGTTGTCTCTAATGGATAACCCCAAAATTACAGTAGCAAAACGATAAGAGACATCATAGCACGCACCATATCCAATAGAGCACGACTACGACGTTGGGACACACCATCACACTATGGTGTTCCAGGTGGCGTGAGTTGTGAAACTACTTTCACATTGTCTAAAGTTGTATGCCAAACTCGTAACTCAGATATTCACCTCCACGATCATATCGCAGACATTTTTATCTTCTTGTCACGATGATCTTAAACTTCACTCTGAATTTGCTTGAACCTTTGAAACGATTCAGACTTGTGTTTCATTAAGTAAATATACACTATATCTACTCAAATCATCAGTGAAGGTAAGAAAATAACGATATCCACCGCATGCTACAAGACTCACTGGATTGCATACATCAACATGTATCATTTCCAATAAATCACTTGCCCGCTCCATCCAACTGGAAAAAGGGGTTCTTAGTCATCTTGCCCAAGAGGCATGGTTCGCATGTCTCAATTGATTCAAAATCGAATGAGTCCAAAGATCCATAAGCATGGAGTTTCTTCATGCGCTTTATACCAATATGACATTTAGCGGAAGTGCCACAAGTATGTGGTACTATAATTATTAACTTTGTATCTTTTGGCATCAATGTTATAAACATGTGTATTACTACAATCAAGATTCAACAAACCATTCTCACTGGGTGCATGACCATTGAATGTATCATTCATGTAAACAGAATAACCATTATTCTCTAACTTAAATGAATAACCGTGTTGCAATAAACATGATCTAATCACGTTCATGCTCAACACAAAACACCAAATAATATTTATTTAGGTTCGTCACTAATCCCGAAGGTAGAGAGAGCGTGCAATGTTGATCACATCAACCTTGGAAACATTTCCAACACACATAGTCACCTCACCCTTAGCTAGTTCTCCCTTTATTCCGTAATTTTTATTTCGAGTTACTAACATTTAGCAACCGAACCGGTATCTAATACCCAGGTGTTACTAGGAGTACTCGCAAGGTACACATCATTAACACGTATATCAAATATACTTCTGTCGACGTTGCCAGCCTTCTTACCTACCAAGTATCTAGGGTTGTACTACTTCAATGACCGCTCTCCTCATAATCGAAGAACTTAGTCTCGGGTTTGGGTTCAACTTTGGGTTGCTTCACTGGAGCAGCAACTGACTGGCTATCCATGAAGTCTCCCTCCTTGCTTTTGCCCTTCTCGAAACTAGTGGTTTGACTAACCATCAACACTTGATGCTCCTTCTTGATTTCTACCTTCGTGGTGTCAAACATCGCGAACAGCTCAGAGATTATTATTTCTATCCCTGGCATTTTATAGTTCATCACCAAGTTCTAGTAGCTTAGTGACAGTGACTTGGAGAACTATATCAATCACTATCTTATCTGGAAGATCAACTCCCACTCGATTCAAGCGATTGTAGCACCCAGACAATCTGAGCACATGCTCAACGATTGAGCTATTCTCTTTCATCTTGCAGGCAAAAAATCTTGTTGGAGATCTCATATCTCGCAACACGGGCACGAGCCTGAGATCCTAATTTCAGCTCTTAGAACATCTCATATGTTCCGTGACATTCAAAATGTTTTGGAGCCTCAATTCTAAGCTGTAATGCATGACACACCAAACTATCAAGTAGTCATCAGAACGTGCCTGTCAGATGTTCACAACATCTATAGACGACGCTAGAGGGGTTGGCGCACCGAGCGGTGCATTAAGGACATAAGCCTTCTATGCAGCAATGAGGACAATCCTCAGATCACGGTCCCAGTCCGCAATATTACTACCGTCATCTTTCAACTCTATTTCTCTAGGAACATATAAAAATTCAAGGGAGCTACAGCACGAGCAAGTCATCTACAACATAATTTGCAAAGACACTACTGACTATGTTCATGATAATGAGTTCAATTAATCATATTACAGAAGAACTCCCACTCAAATTGACATCTCTCCGGTCATTCGAGTGATACATGATCCAAATTCACCAACTCAAGTCCGATCATCACGTGAGTTGAGGTGGTTTCAATGGTGAACATCATCATGTTGATCATATCTACTATATGACTCATGTTCGACCTTTCGGTCTCTTGTGTTCCGAGGCCATGTCTGTACATGCTAGGCTCGTCAAGTTTAACCTGAGTGTTCTGCATGTGAAACACTAGCTTGCACCCGTTGTATGTGAACGTAGAGTCTATCACACCCGATCATCATGTGGTGTCTCGACACGACAAACTTTCACAACGGTGCACACTTGGGGAGAACGCAATTTATCTTGAAATTAAGTGAGGGATCACCTTATAATGGTACCGTCGTCCTAAGCAAAACAAGGTGCATAAAAAGATTAACATCACATGCAAATAATAAGTGACATGATATGGCCATGAACTTGTGCTTTTGATCTCCATCTTGAAAGCACCGGCATGATCTCCATCGTCACTGGCATGACACCATGATCTCCATCATCTTGATCTCCATCAATGTGTCGCCATCGGGGTTGTCGCGCCCACCATGCTTCTACTACTATTGCTACCGTTTAGCGATAAAGTAAAGCATTACATAGTGCTTAATGATTGACACACATGTCATACAATAATTAAAGACAACCTTATGGCTCCTGCCGGTTGCTGTACTCATCGACATGTAAGTCGTGATATTCTATACAAAACATGATCATCTCATACATCACATATATCTCATCATGTAATTGGCCATATCACACCACAACATTCCCTGCAAAAACAAGTTAGACGTCCTCTAATTGTTGTTGCATGTTTTACGTGCCTACTATGGGTATTGTAACAGCCAGGGAGCAACGCTGTAGAAGATTCCAGAAGATTCCCCTTGTGTTTCCTTCTCGTCTGTGTTTCGTTTGGTTGTTGCATTCATCATCACTTCATTCGCATCATCTGCATAGCATCATCACTCATTTTCGAAAACTTACATTCGCTCGTAGTTCCCGGTTCTCTCCGTTCTTGCCGTTGCCCGTTTCGAGACCAACCACACATGCACGTGCCCACGACGTCATTTAAAATAAAACTGTTTTAAAAGGCGTGCAAAAATATTCTCGGATTAGGTCGAAACTTGGCATGCGGTCTTGTTATATTGTAGGTAGGCCGCCTGCCAAATTTCGTCGCGTTCAGAGTTCGTTTGATACCCCTTCGATCAACCGTAGTAGTGCCGTCATCGGGTTTTTCGTCGGGCGTTTTCGGTGTTTTAAAACTTCGTGTCACGGGCCGCAACCTCCGTCTCTTCCCAACCTAGCCCCTCTACACAGCCACCGTAGCCCCCCTCCGCTTTCAGACCGTCCGATCGAGATTGAACGGTCTGAAAACGGATAGAGAACGTCAACCCTAGCCCCTAAACTATAAATAGACCCCCTCCCCTTCCTAATTGGGCAGCTAACCCTAATTCCCTCGAATTCAGCGCCTCCAGCCAGCAGTCTCCCTCCTCCAGCCGCCAGGCCCGCTCGGGCCCAAAGCCAGGCCCGCCAAGCCCATCTGGGCCCGAGGGGAGACGCCGCCGAGCTCCTCCCATGGCTGCAGCTCCCGTGCCCGAGCATTCCTGCTCTCGTCCCCGTGGCCCCGTGCCTCCCGTTGCTCTCGCCGGAGGCGCATCGCCGGAGTGCTGCCGCCGGCGAGCGCCAGGACCCTCTGCCGCCGGGCCTTCTTCCCTCTCGTTCTTCCTCCCGTTCCTCCCTCACGTCGTCTCTCTCCCTCTCTCATGCAGGACCCCGCCGCCATGGACTCCAAGCCGCCACCGGGAATGGCCTCCCCCTAGCCAGATCTGGCCGCCCCGACCCTCCGCCGCCCCTGCCTTCCCTGATCCGATCAGGATTGGGAGGAGGAGGACGACGCCCAGCCCCGCTCGCTCCCAGCGCCCGTTAACCGGCCTCCCACCGAATGGGCCAAGGCCCATGGTGAGCCCAGCAGCCCCCCTATGTCGTTTTCTTTTTTTCTTGTAGGACCGTTGTAATTTTCTTTAATTCAGTAAATTGCATCTTTTCAAACATTAATAAATAATTAACCATTGGTTGAAATGAAATGTTTCATATATGAGTAATTTTTATAAAAAATGTGTAGATTAATCTTATGTCATTTTCATCCACGATAAAAATAACTAAACTTGTTGTTTGCATCATTTGCATATATGTCATATTTGCATTGCGCATAATATTTAAGCGTGCATTCGTTCTAATCGAACAATTCATGTAAAACGCGTAGTTTCATAATATCGCATTTTCAAGCATGGTAAAAATGTTGGCATGGTGTTTGCATTTAATTTGCATATATGTCTTGCTAATAAATTATGCCATCAACTTGCATAATTAATTGTGATTTTTCTTTCCACATGAACCTATGTATATTATATATGTTCTCGGGGTAGAAAGATCCATAGAAATTATCTGTGCATTTAGTTTTGCCATTTGAGCATTTTGTGTGCATGTCATTATTGCTGTGATGCCCTTTTGTTATTTTCGTGTGATTTAATCCATGCATGATATGAAATAATTTTGAACACGAGATATGCCCTTTGATATGTGTCCTAGCCCCTGGACATTTTGCTTGTCATACAAATGCATGTTTAGGTTTTGTTTTCTTGTTTTCAACTTGCTATAAAAATACCGCTGTTTTGAGGGTCCAAAATATTTCTAAGTCTGGAATCTGTAATATTTTGTTGCTGTCTTGCCATGTGTTTTGCTAGTGATCTAAAACACTTTTGTGGTAGGTGTAATGGAGTTATTTGTAGTTGATAATGTCCTTTAGTATTCTACTAAGTTTCATGCCATAATATGACCTGTCGAATATAGTTTTACTGCTGTCAATATGCGTTTCGTGATAAAAATTGCACTGTGAAAAACTGCTATTTTCACTAAGTCTGAAACTGTTTTCAAGTAGCTACCTTGTGAGCTTCCTACCATGTGATCCATGCATGTTTTGAATATGATACATGAAGATGAAATGAAGTGTGTGATATATGATACTGCCCCATGCTTAGTTTGTGCATTTTAGAATAGCGTAACTTGCTGTTTTCATGTGTGCAAAATGCCATGTTGCTGTTATGGACAGATTTAGCATAAAACTCGTTGTGGTGTTTGTGGTTGAATTGTAGCTCTGTTTTGGACATGGCATTTATGAAAATTGCTTAGAATCTCATGTAGTTTCATAATAACTTGCTGCATTCATGATTTGAAATGGTTGTGATTGTATTTTTCCATGCATTTGCATTCATGACATGTGCATCTTGTGTTGCTCGTATCTTTTAGGCCGTAGCTCCGTTTGAGATGTTCTATATATGTAGATCGACTAGAATTACATGTAGAATGACATGGTATGGTTTATTTTGTTGTCTAAAAAATATAAAATATGATTAGTTCAGATCTGGACCAATTTCGAAATTAACATATGGGGTCATTTCGGAAGTGCTATAAGTTGTTTCTGGCCTCATTTAAGATGCCTAGATAGTGTAGTTTGCTTATGGTTCACCTCTTTCCATGTTCAAAAACATTTAACATTGATGAGTACCTAACGAGAGTGAACTAATAATTCGAACGTGGAGTTTCGTCAATATGCAACCCGTTGCATATTGAACTTCACTTAATGTGTAGTAGTTATTTGTTGTTCTTGCTTGTCATGCCTTGCATATTTAAACCGGACATGCATCATATTTGTTTGCGCATCATGTCATGCATATGTTGTGGTGTTTCTCTTGTGTTGATTGTTTGTTTCGGATTGCTTCTTCTCGATAGAGTTCCGAAAGCGTTCGGAGTGTGAGGATTCGTTCGACTATGTTGGCTCGTCTTCTTCATGGACTCGATCTTCTTCCGAGCGGGATCTCACGCAAGATGACTCATTTTCCTGGATACCACTACTATCATTGCTATGCTAGTTTTCTCGCTTTTATCGTTATGTCACGCTACCTACCACTTGTTTGTCAAGCCTCCCAACAATGCCATGAAAAGCCTCTAACCCCTCCACATCCCAGCAAACCTTTATTTGGCTATATTACCGCTTGCTCAGCCCATCTTATAGAATTTCTAGCTGTAGGTGCAATTGCTTGCATGTGTCATCAGGGACATTCTTTTGTTTTATCACAATATTGCTGCTACTTAATTTAATGCACATATATACTTGGTAAAGGTGGAAGGCTTGGCCTTTTGCTCGGTGTTTTGTTCCACTCTTGCCGCCCTAGTTACCTGAGAACCGGTGTTATGTTCCATAATTGAGCGCTCCTAACATGCTCGGGGTTGTTATGGGGACCCCCTTGATTTTCGGGTTAGAATAAAGCTTGTCTGGCAAGGCCCAACATTGGTACTACATTTGCCTAATAACTAATGAACTTGCATAGGGGCTTTACGGACCCCGTGGATAATTAATCAACAACCTGGTCCAGTGCTCCTCATGAGTGTTGGTCCAAACTAGAGCACTATGCGAGGCCAACCCTGGGCAATTTGGGAGATTTCTATCAGGCCACTGTACACGTTGCTCATCTGTCGTGCCCTGAGAATGAGATACGCGGCTCCTATCGGGATTGTCGGCACGTCGGGAGGCCTTGCTGGATTTGTTTTAGTTTTCTCGAACGTCTTGAGTGAGGAAATCTGATTTTCTTCGGGCTATCTCGAGGTGTCGGATTTTGTTTGGAATTGCCTAGGAAGATCACGACATCCGTGGTCGAGGTTATTCCCACAGCGTGTGGTTAATTTGTGATGGATGAGTTGGAGCACCCCTGCAGGGTTAAATCTTTTCGAGAAGCCGTGTCCGCAGTTATGTGGCAAACTTGGATACTTTGTTTAACACCCGGTCATAGCAAACTTGAAGTAAACTCTAATAAAATACACCAACGGTGTGTGTAACCGTGACTGTCTCTTCTCGTGAGTCCTTATCCGAAAGAGAACACGGTGGGGTTATGTTTGACATAAGTAGGTGTTCAGGATCAGTTAGTGATCATTACTAGTTCATGTCCGTTATGCGTAGGCCACCATACTTTATTTTCTGTACTCATAAGCTAGCCACTCGAATAAATGCTCAGTCGCTTGCTGCAGCCTCACCACTTAACCATACCTCACCCATTAAGCTTTAATAGTCTTGATACTCTTGGAAATGAGATTGCCGAGTCCCTGTGGCTCACAGATTACTACAACAACAGTTGCAGGTACAGGTAATGCGATGATTTGACGTGAGAGCGTTGCTTGTTTGATTTGGAGTTCTTCTTCTTCATCAATCTTGGATGGGTTCCAGGCGGCAGCCTGGGATAGCAAGGGTGGATGTCATTTTATCGTTTGTTTTCGTCTGTAGTTGGACCCTGGTCTTCTGTATGATGTTTGAGTAGTTGTTGTATTAATGTGACTCTGATGTAGCATGTGGCGAATGTAAGCCAATTCCATATACTCATCTCTTCGGTACACTTGTAATGATATCCATTCTTGCAACGTGACGAGATGCGCATCTATCCCTTGCGAGGCCCTTGTGCCTTAATATGGATAGGCGCGCATCTTGGGCGTGACAGGTATCTAGCAAGAACAATTCTCACCTACACAAAAACCACAACGGTGATACATAAGTTGCTTTTCAACCTTCTCAAGGACCGCCTTTGTCGAATCCGATCCAACTAAAGTAGGAGAAACAGACACCCGCCAGCCATCTTTGTGCAACAAGGTTACACGTTAGTCGATGGAACCGGTCTCTCGTAAGTGTACGAGTAAGGTTGGTCCGGGCTGCTTCATCTCACAATACCGATGAACCAAAACACGACCAAGGGAGGAAGCAATCTAAGCATCAACGCCCACAAACTCTTTGTGTTCTACTCAGGATCTCATCTACACATAGACCTAGCTCATGATGCCACAGTTGGGAAATGTTGCATGGGAAACAAAAAATTTCCTACGCACACGCAATATCTATCCATGGTGATGAGCATCTATGAGAGGGAGAGTGGATCTACATACCCTTGTAGATCGCTAAGCGGGAAGCGTTAAGAAACGCGGATGGTGTAGTCGAACGTCTTCGTGATCCAAATCACCGAGCGTCCCGCCATCTCATCACGATCCGTCCTGCGATCCAATCACGATCCATCTCGCGAACTCATCATGATCCGTCCCGTGATCTCATCACGATCTGTCTCGCAATCTTGATCAGGGTCCTTCCGATCTAGCGTCGAACGGACGACACCTCCGCGTTCAGCACACGTACAACTTGATGACGATCTCCGCCTTCTTGATCGAGAAAGAGGGAGCAGAGAGGTAGAAGAGTTCTTCGGCAGTGTGACGGCGCTCCGATGATGGCGGTGGAGCTATTCCGGCAGGGCTTCGCCTAAGCACTGCAGAAATCCGATCTAGAGGAGAAACTATGCACTAGAGGAACAGGTAGCACGTGGCTAAAATTTAGTTCCAAAACCCTAAAACCCTCTAGTATATATAGGAGGAGAGGAGGAGGAGGCTTGGATCCCAAGGAGCCATCCCTTGGGTCAGCCAAACTACGAGGGAGGAGTCCTCCTCCTCCACTCCTAGTAGGATTAGGACTCCTTCCTAATTTAGCCCTTTTTGCCTTTTTCCACATTTTTCCTTTTGGGCTTTTTCTTCCCAGCCGCATGGGCCCTTTGTGGGACTTCCTCCAGCCCACAAAGGGCTGGTATTCATCCTCCCACAGCCCATGTAGCCTCTTGGGTCGAAATACCCCTCCCGATGGTCTCCCGGTACACTACCGACATTCCCGGTACACTACCGATGAGCCCGAAACTTTTCCGGCGACCAAAATAGGACTTCCTATATATCAATATTTACCTCCGAACCATTCCGGAGCTCCTCGTGACATCCGGGATCTCATCCGGGACTCCTAACAACCTTCGATCACCACCACACATAACTCTATACTACCAAAACGTCACCGAACCTTAAGTGTGCAGACTCTGCGGGTTCGAGAACTATGTAGACATGACCGAGACACCTCTACGGTCAATAACCAATAACGGGACCTAGATGACCATATTGGTTCCACATATTCTACGAAGATCTTTATCGGTCGAACCTCTATGTCAGGGATTCAGTTAATCCCGTATGATGTTCCCTTTGTTCTTCGGCATGTTACTTGCCCGAGATTCGATCGTCGGTATCTCCATACCTAGTTCAACCTCGTTACCGGAAAGTCTCTTTACTCGTTCCATAATACAAGATCCCGTGACTAACACTTAGTCACATTGCTTGCAAGGCTTATTGTGATGTTGTATTACCGAGTGGGCCCTGAGATACCTCTCCGTCACACAGAGTAACAAATCCCTGTCTTGATCCATGCCAACCCAACAAACACCCTCGGAGATACCTGTAGAGCAACTTATAGTCACCCAGTTACGTTGCGATGTTTGATACACACATGGTACTCCTCCGATGTCAGTGAGTTGCATGATCTCATGGTCATAGGAACAAATACTTGACGTGTAGAAAATAGTAGCAATAAACTGACACGATCATATGCTACGTTTGTAGTTTGGGTCTTGTCCATCACATCATTGTCCTAATGATTTGATCCCGTTATTAAAAGACATATCATGTCCATGGCTAGGAAACCTTAACCATCTTTGATCAACGAGCTAGTATATTAGAGGCATACTAGGGACATGGTTTTGTCTATGTATCCACACATGCATCTAAGTCTCCGATCAATACAATTATAGCATGGATAATAAACGATTATCATGAACAAGGAAATATGATAATAACTAATTTATTATTGCCTCTAGGGCATATTTCCAACACATCGACACCATCAAAATTTGGCAAAAAGAGTGGTTTTATATCATCGAGCCAAGGGAGGAAGGTCGGGTTGCCCCAGCCGAATTCAGATCCAGTCGCCCACCAGATTGACCTCATGGCTCCGATAGGGCCTTGACTGGGGGTCGAGTACGGAGGTGGACAACCTATAGAAGCGCATCGCCTCAATGATCATAGCCAAGATTGAGCTGGCCAAGGTGGTCCAGATTATGCTTCGGCGGCGCATCCTCCCCTGTTAGCGCCGGGCCTCTCCCATGTGGGAATTATTGGCTTGAAGATGAGCCTACTATTCGTCGGTTCTTCCGCACCACTACGGAGAAGCTGTGGAAGGCGTTGTTCAAGGCCTGAGAGAACTGGCCAGCCGAGGAGGAGGATCGTGGCCTACATGCCGACAACCCTCCTTCCTAGGTATAACATAGTTTTAATAGATCGACTCTGTTTTCTGAAAGAAAATCTAAGCACCTTTCCAAACACCTTTGTAGAAATGGCTGAGCAAAGCCACGGGCATCAACTGCCCGACACGACAACCCGAAGACCCTAGGTCCAAGCTATTGTTGGAGATGCTCATCGTGGCGCCTTACAAGGTGCCAGAAAAGATGGAGGAGAAGAAGAAGAAACGCCAAGGAGGCCTCCATATCAAGGACTAGCCGGACACTGCGTCTGAGGAAACCTATGCTTCCTCTAATCTAGAGGATGAGCATGAGGACGAGGGGGAAGGCGATTCCCCCCTCGTGAGAAAGAGGGCTGCATCACCGGACGCCGTAGAGGAAGTACCTCCTCCTGCCCCGAAGAAGGCGCGTCGGCCGCGGTTGGTACTGCCCTACGATAGTTTGGACTCGAATACCGAGTTCGAAGACTTCGAGAAGGTTCCTCAAGGGAACCTAAGGGTCAATCCCCCAGCTCGAAGGTAAGAATCCGAAGACTCCCGAGCTATTTATGTCAACTTTTATATGTTAGTAACACATGAGCGCCTATTGATCTGCAGCCCACCACGCGTTCTCCCCACCGACCAAGTTTTGGACGGGGAGATCCCACCCACCGAGCTAGCAGAGAGCGGGAACCTGTGGCATCCCACCCCTCCGGGCGCGGCGAAGGATGCCGCAGAGGTGTCATCCCACCAGGCTCCTATGGAGCCGGGCACCAGCGGCTGGGGCGACGACATCATTGTCGAGGTTAACGCCTCAGCCGTCGAAGACCAGGGGGAGGAGCCCCTCCCGGATACTAAGGAGGCTGGACGGAGGGATGTCCAGTCCCCTCCAAGGTCATCTCCATAGTGCGCCATGCCTCCGGGGCCACCGTTTCAATCCCCGGATGGAGATTAGGCTAATCGATCACCACTGGCGCCACCGACCAATGGGTGACCGGTCATGGGGGAAGCTCTATCAAGTGCCTCCATCTCCAAAGAACACCACACCCTTATGGGTGCGGTTTTGCAGACCATTCAGTCTATTGATGGCGGACTGAAGGAGGCCTTCAACGGCCTCCTGACGAGCTTCCAGGTGAGCCACGTAATGTTTCATTTCTAGAATATTAATTTGTTACATTTGTGCTATCGTTATATATATAGCAGCCCCTAAGCCCTAGGTGAGTTTTGAAAAACTCACCTGGGGATCAGTCACAAATAGTGTTCGGAATGGTCTAACAACCCTTAAGAGGACCGAACACAGGGTCATGTTTATGACAGTTTGGAGGTTTGAACCCATGTAGTCTGATAGGGATTTATTATTTGTAGGCTTCGTCATCGGCGGCGGCAGCTAATGCCACCAAGCTAGACGAGCTAAATCGGAAGTTCAAGATCTTTGAGGATGAGCTTGACGCTCTGAACAAGAGATTCAACGAGGGGCAAGGTAAGCCGGATTGTCAAATCTGATTTTTTCACCACTAGTGATTCGTACTGTCGACGCAATATGTTTATATGATTGATGCTTACATAGCCTCGGCGAAGGAAATTGAGAAGCTTAAGGCCGAGCTGCAGAAGGCGAAGCAAGAGGCCGCAGTCGAGAAGGCGGCTGCCGAACAAGCGATTGCCGTGCCTTTTGCTCTAAAGGCCACGAGGACCAAGCATGAGGCTTGAGTGGAGGAAATCCAACAGGAGCTCAAGGACGCCAACTAGAAGTGCGAGGACCTTGAGCAGAAAGGCGAGGAACAGGCCACCAAACTATCCACCGTGAAATCCGATCTCCAAAAGGAGCGGGTGGATAGTTAGTTCTTTGAAGAGCATGTCCGCCAAGTTAAGGATATCATGGATGGTAAGCTGTATTTACTGCAGTGTGTCTTCAGTGATAGCAGGTTTGCATTGCTTACCCAAGTGTGGCATTCCCCAGGCGCCTGCTCAGACCTCAAGAAGAGCATAGCGGACCTGGACGAGTTCTATGCTTCGCGAGGAGAGGGAGATGAAGCTCGGCTATTTTGGGTAGAATTTGAAGTCTTCGAGCGCTCTCCTCTCCTCGTCGAGTAGCTGAAGTAGCTGATGAAGCTACATCGGATGGCGGAGCCGGACATGAAAGATCTCTGTATCTGGCTGTGGCCCAACGAGCCATTGCCGAGTAGCTACTTCGGCCTGGTGCAGAAGCCGAGCGACGCCTCGCCCCGGATCAACGCGCTATGGCGTTCTTGCTGTATCGAGGGAGCTCGGATGGCCTTTGCGAGGGCCAAGGTGGACTGGCCAGGGCTTGATCCAATGAAGATAGCCACCGCTCCTCCGCCCTTTGGAAAGGATCTTATGTGCCCTAGTGAAAGCACATTTGCTCCCTTGGTGTGTTTGGTAATTAATAACAACATATAAGTCATTGAACTAATGCTTTCACCAAGTATATTTCAGGAAAAGTTCAATGATAGGGATGGCTAAAGGATTGTGGAATTACCCCAAGATTCAAGGAAATAGGTTGGCCAAGCTTCAAGCAAGAGGACTCTACATTTTACATTTGTGAGAAATCACTTTGAGTCCATAGGAAAGCCAATACTATTAAAAGGGGGTAAAGTTTTGATGGTGAACAATATGCTCAAACGTGCACAAGTGACAGTCACCGAAATATCCACAAACTCTCCCACCAAAGTTTGTCCTAAGCCAAATATGCAAATTCAGTGCAACCAACATTCCTATCCCAGTGCCAACCACTAGACAGACTCAGCCAAACCCTAACACTTCACTGCAGGCGACACTGCACTCGATGCCACATAGTTGGGTTGCCAACGCTCTGTAATGCAAGTTCACGTTTTCGCTCCGTCCGAAAAAGTTGAATCGGCATCACCGAGTTGAGTTGCCAAAGTTCTGCTACACAGGTTCACATTCTCGGTCTGTCCGAGAATGGTGAATCGGTGTCACCGAGTTTGTCAATTTTGACCATTCGCCATCCTGTCGGTAGAACTGAGAATTGTATATCGGTCCCTCCGAGATTCAAAAGTTGCCACTTTTAGTCACTTCGGTATCACCGAGATTTACACCTCAGTGTCACTGAGTCTGACTTATTGTGTGTAACGGTTGGATTTTTGGGGATGCCTATATATACCCCTCCACCACCACCAACTCAAAAGAGAAGCACTCATAACTATTCCATGCCTATCCTACTCAGTTTTCTGAGAGAGAACCACCTACCCTTGTGTTGAGATCAAGATCTTCCATTCCAACCATATGAATCTTGATTTCTAGCCTCCCCAAGTTGCTTTCCACCAATCCCATCTCTTCTACCAAGCCAAATCTGTAAGAGAGAGATTGTGTGTTGAGGAGTCTATCATCTTGAAGCACAAGAGCAAGGAGTTCATTGTCACTACCGAGCCTATTACCTTTTGGAGGGTGGTGCCTCCTAGATTGGTTAGGTGTCGCTTGGGAGCCTCCTACTTCGTGTTGTGGAGTGAACCAAGAAGTTTGTAAGGGCAAGGAGATAGCCTACTTCGTGAAGATCTACCCATAGTGAGGCTAGTCCTTCGTGGACGGAAGCTGCATGGAATGGTCAAGGTTGCTTCTTCGTGGAACCTTTCGTGGGTAGAGCCCTCCATGGACTCTCGCGACCGTTACCCTCCGTGGGTTGAAGACTCCATTAACATGGACGTATGATAGCACCACCTATCGGAACCACGGGAAAAATCATCGTGTCATCACTTGTGTTTGATTTCCTAATCATCTCTTTACTTACATGTGTAATGTCTTTACTTTCCACTGCTACACTCTTATACATGCATGTGTAGAGTGTTACTTGATACGCTATGAATGCTAAAACTTGCCAAAAATTAAAATTGGGAAAAGGCAAAACTTTTATTTGGTTAGTCTAATCACCCCCTCTAGACCTACTTTCGATCCTACAAGTGGTATCAGAGCTTTGGTCTCCATTGCATTGGTTTCACAACCTAGGAGAAGTATGGCATCTAGTGAGGGAAATTATCACCGTAGAGGTCCATACTTTGATGGCACTAATTTTGCTAGTTGGAAACATAAAATTAAAATGCATTTGCTTGGTCATAATCCCACCGTTTGGGCTATTGTTCGTGTTGGCTTGCAAGGTGAATTCTTTGCGGATGGAAAAGAACCGGATCATGAAGCGTGTGCGGATGAATTGAAGATGTTGCAACTCAATGCTCAAGCATGTGACATTCTTTTCAACTGCCTATGTCCTGAAGAATTCATCAAAATCAGCCGTCTTGAACACGCAAAAGAGATTTGGGATACTTTGGTTGATATGCACGAAGGAACTAAGTCCGTGAGAGAATCCAAGTTAGATTTTCTTCAAGGTCAACTTGACAATTTCAAGATGAAGGATGGTGAAGGAGTCGTTGAGATGTACTCTAGGATAGCTCTCATCACAAATGAGATTGCCAGCTTAGGAAGCAATGAAATGACTGACAAGTTCATCATCAAGAAGATACTTCGAGCTTTGGATGAGAGATATGACACCGTGTGCACATTTATCCAAATGATGCCCAACTACAAAGATCTCAAACCAACGGAAGTGATTGGTAGAATTGTTACTCATGAGATGACACTCAAAGACAAGGAAGAACTTCATCACAAGTCTAGCGGTGCTTACAAAGCCACAAATGATGCTCCCGCTACCCCAAGTGACAACCTTGTCACAAATGAAGAGATAAGCCTCATGGTCAAGAAATTCAAAAAGTTCTACAAGAATAGAAGCAAAGATCGCAGCTCCAACTCAAGATATGAAGAGAAGCGTTCGTCAATTCATGACCGAAACTGCTAAATTATGGGAAGCCCGGACACTACTCCAATGAGTGCTCGGCTCCCTACAAACGAAGAGAAGAGTCGCCAAGAAGACGAAGCTCAAGAGACGAATCACCTTGAAGAGAGAGAAGGAATAGAGATGATCATTATGAACGAAGACCCTCAAGGAGAAGTAGGGACTCGGAGAAGAAGGACAATCACACCAACAACTACTCAAGAAAGCATCAAGCTCATGTTGGTGAATGGGTCTCCGGCTCCGACTCCGACAACCACTCCGAGAGAAGCTATCACTCCAACTCCGACTATCGTCAAGATGATGGTGTTGCCGGAATTGCACTAGTGACAACCAACTTCTATGATCTATTTGTTTCACCAAATGAAGGAGGTGGAAGTTGCTCCATGGCTAAAGGCCCCAAGGTATCACACCGCGAATATCTTGATTTTGATAGTGATGAAGATGATTTGCTTACAATGATGATTTGCTATGTGATAAATCTAGTGATGTTAATCATAATGAACTTGATGTTTCTCATACTAGTCAAGATAAGTCAATTGACGATGATAAGATGAAAATATAAGAAGTAACTAAATAACTCAACACTCTTAAGTTAGCTCATGAATCTACTCTTGAAGATCATAGAGAGCTTGTAAGAACTCATGAGAAGCTACGCGTCGAGAAGCTCAATTTAGAGCAAGAACATGAATTTCTTAAAGCTATCATTGACGATCTCCAAAAGAAGACTTCATCTTATATTACCAAATGACTACTCGTGTCTACATTCATGCCACAAGTCAAATCTAAGCAAACTAGTAACAAAGGAAAGAAAGGTTCTTCATCTAGTAGCAACAATAAAATTGCTAAACCCAATGATGTTACTCCTAGTAGTTCTTTAGATTCCATTAATGATGTTTCTCTTAGCCAAGTTACACTTGAGCAAGAAAGTTCTTTATTGAAAGGAATTATAGAGAAAGTTATCTACAAGAGTCTTGAAGGGTACAAACAATTTTATGAGATCGTACGCAAGCATGGAGGATACCGAAAGAATCGTGGTGTTGGGTACTTCAACACTAATGGAGTTGAATGGGAAGAAGGTCAATATCCCGAGCCCAAGTTTGTTCCTCAAAAGGAGAAGTATGAAAATACTCTTCCCAAGGGGACAAACACTCAAGATGACCTTCCACCACAAGACACCAAGCTCAAGGGCAAGAACAAGCTCCAAGAGGACTTTGACTCTTATGAAGATGAACCCCAAGCTTTGGTGAAGTGGGTTCCCAAGGCTACTACAAGCTCAACTTCTACAAGTGCTACTTCAACACCAAGGATCCTCATCAACTTAATGTGGATTCCCAAGAAGAAGAACTAGAAAGTTCTTGATGGGTGACTCCGGCAATGAAATTCACTCATGTTCATTATTGGCAAGATCTATTTACAATCAACATCAACCTTATGCAAATAGTTCAAGGAGTCACACATTCCCTCAAAGGTAAGCAAGGGATAAGGTAATCAACAAATCAATGGACATCATAACACATGCTTTGCACTCCATGTCCATAGATATCCTTGTATTTGTCTCTTGTGTGTTGGGACTAACCATGTAGGTGAGAAGAGTAAGGAAACAACAAGGATGCTCCCAACTCTTGGTGATATTCATCAACCTTGAGCATCCACCACTACCTTACCAACATGAAGTCTTCATTGACAAAACCCAAGGTTAGTTTATCCCTCTTATGGGGGGATGTCACATCAAGGGGGAGCTTTACTCTAAGACTTGAGTCAAAGCATCTCTTAGAATGTGAGAACATTAAATACTTTATGTAAAAGTGGTAACCCCACTTGTGCTTAAACGATGAGTATGACCTATGATCAAGTACTTTTACTTGGATCCTAAGTCAAATATTCATATATATATGACTTTGTCATCGCCCAAGTTCTTGTTAGATGCTAGAGTGTTTGTGCATGTTTCCCATGATTTCATTTGACATCTTATTGTGTGAGCACGTTGGTCTGCATTTATTTTCTCATTCAAGGATATCCAATTGTTTCTATTTGGCTTTTGATTTATCTTTTGCCAATTGGATATACAAGAATGCCTAGGACCAATTCTTTAGCTATCTATGCTTTCTCACCTCATACTCTATTCATGCTGCATCACAAAATTTGAACAAGTGCTTTTCGATCCCTCTGTGTGTGGAGAACTCAGAGTTCCGTATCGACAAGGACTGACCATTAAAACCTCTCAAGTGCATCTCGGTGGAACCAACCACAAAATATCGGTCTCACCAAATACCTAGGGTTGATCTAGTTTTCAATCTCGGTACCACCGATTCCATTTTCTCGGTTACACCGAGTGTCCCTGTCAGCTGACAGTTGAGGCACTCGGTGACACCGAAAAAATTAGAATCGGTGTCACTGACAGTGGTGGGTATATAAGTTGTGGTTCCCGACGCTTTGAATTTCAATCTCATTCATCGCGCCTCAGAACCCTAAGCTGCCGCCCACGAGACCCCTGGTCGTCACCCTTGTTTCCCCGCGCTCCTCCGCCACTGGGAATTGCCGTCACCGACGAAATCCACTCCCTCGTCGCTGCCGTAGAGGATCCGCACCAAGCAAGGGCATGGATTCGATCTCTATTGCGCTCCTCATCTGATTCTTGTGCATTAGATTCATTTTTATCTTTGATACACCCTTTGCACATATTCCTATGCACTCAAATCTCCAAAATCTCGCGAATAACGGATTTTCTAGGGTTTTGCCGTCCGCCCGATAAATCTCGATGGAACCGAAACGGAAATATCAGTCTCACCGATATGCTTTTCTGTGTGGATGAGAACTGACTCAGTGGAACCAAGTTGCTCTTTTCGGTCCAACAAAAAAGGGTGCCAAGGTTCGGTTAGAGAGTCAGTCAGTCTCGGCCCACCGAAAAATCTGTTTCGGCTGTACTGATATTTATTTGACAGAATGCAAAAATCTTGAAAATTCATTGTTCACGTTTCAAAAACCAGCCTCATTTTGTGATGACTCATCTACTTCTGCTCTCCTATACTCTATTCACAGGGTCAGTATGTCAGGCTCAGAGGATAATCATAACTTGGCAGAGCAGGGAGTTGACATGAGTTTTGGCACAAGCCTAGAGGCTAGTTCTTTTTCAGATCCAGGCACCCCTAGCTCTCATGGGTTTCCCAAGGCTGCCACCAGAACCAGGAAGAAGCTCAACTCTAATGAAGAAGATTCAGATTTCATTCCTGAGGAGATTGTTGCCAAGAAGCAAGAAAAGGCTACCAAGAAGTCAGCAACTGGAGCTACTTCATCTAGAAGAGTTGTCAGCAAGATCTATGCCAGCTCAGAGATTACCAAAGCTATGAGAGCCCCTAGAAGAGCTGATGCTACAATGAATTTTCACCTTTAGTCTCCTCCCAGCAAGGCAGGGGAGAAGAAAGCCAGAAAGAGGTTAGTTCATGTGACTAGCAGGCCTACTTCCATGTCTAAAAATTTAGAAGAGGCTGCTGGTGCTGCTACTAAGGAAGAGGAGGAAGAACATGTTGAGAAAGACCCTCCCAAGAAGAAGGCCAAGAAACTTTCGGATGATACTATGCCAAAGTCTGGCACCTCCAAGAGCACTAAGCCTACATCCAACAAGGCTGCTACACAAAAGTCCAAGAGGACTACTAGAGACATTCCAGCTTCTGAGAAGAACAAGGGGACTACCTCCAGAACTGAAGATGATGAAGACTTGACTACTTTGATGAAGCTCAGAACACATCTTCCAGTGCATGATGCCAGCCACTTAGTTGCTGAGGACATGAAGAAGAGGAAAGACTCAGGACTGAGAGCCTGGAGAGACATAGATCCTTATGCTCAGAGGAGGAAAACTGTTGTTGACTACAGGTTCTACACAAGAGAGCAACATGATTTTTATGAGACAATGTTGCTTGACAAGAGCCCAGCTGTTAGCGACATGAGATATGTTGATTGTAAGTTCATTAAAGATAATGTGGACTACATTCCAAGTGTCCAATACAACTTCCATTGCATTGGTCTGGACAAGTTCATTGGCAGAGAGCTTACTGCATGGAATGATGAAATGATCATGCAATTCTACTCCACTGGTCATTTCTATGGAGATGATAGAATTGTATGGATGACTGAAGGTGCAAGGTATGAATCCACTGTTGAGGAGTGTTCTGCACTTCTAGAGGTTCCAGAAGCTCAAGAAGGTGATCTGGATGTATACTCAGAGTCCAAGGCAATCCACAATGCCATGAAAGGTATGTATACTCCTATCCGTGTAGACAAGGTGCAATCACACAAGCTAGGATCTATCTACTATCTACAAGCAGGTCTCCGAACCATGAACACCATTTTGAGGCACACCTTGATGCCCAAGTCAGGAGATGACAAGATGATCCGAGGCTACTCCATTAACATGTTGATCCACCTTGACAGTCACACCAGGATTAGAGTTATGGATTTGATTGTTGAGACAATCAAGAGGGTTGCTGCTGATCAAAAGCGCTTTTGCTGTTATGCACCCTACATCCAGTTGCTTATCAACTCTTAGTTGGAAAAGCACATCTTTGCTCTAGATCGTCCACACCTGCCCCTACAGCCAGAGTTTGAAGATAACATTGTTGTGATGAACCCAGATCATCCCACATCTGCTACATCACAGGCAGAAGCAGAAGCTGTTCGAGACGCTAGTGCTCAAGCCCCCAGATCCAGAAATGAGCAAATGGATCTTCTGATCTCAACTATCCAGGGCATGCAGAAAGATATCAAGGGGATTATGGATAACTAGAACAGTCTAGTGAGGATCTTCGAGACAAGAATCAAGGTTCTTGGTGATAAGGTGGACAAGTTGTCTAAGACAGTTATAGAGCTTTAGAAGGAAGTTGATTCCATGCAAATCCCTCGGGTCTCTTCTACTTCAGATGATGATGATGATGAGGATGAATCACCTCTCAAGCCAGGAACCTAGTTCACCACTCAGATGAGATCAGCCATAGTGCCTGCACCAAAATCGAGGCCCTCTTCATCAGCTCCTGCTACTATCAGCACAACTCCCGCTCCATCAACTCTAGTTCCTCCCATGACCACTCCAGCTCCTTCCATGACATCTGCAGAGATCTTCGCCGATGCTCTTCTCTCGACGCATTCATCGACAACCGGAGGAGATCAGCCCAAGAATGATTAGTTATATGCCTTTGAACTTTTTGGTAACTTGTTGCCAAAGGGGGAGAAGTGTATATAGATCATTAGGCTTCGAGTGAGAGAGTGTTTGGTGTTTATTGCTTTTTCAAAACAATTGCTTTTGGTGACTATGACACACTTGATGATGCTTGATCATACGCTTTGATGTGTGATGCTACTATTTCCTATCATCTTAATGCTTATGTGATGATCATTCATCTTTGGTTGATTGTGTTGTGCTATGATATTCATTCCAATTATTCTCGCACACCACCAAGTGGTATGTGACATGTGAGAAGTGATCCATGTACCTAATCAATTGTGCATTTGCATTCAAACGCAAATTTAAAAATAATGCACAAATTTAGGGGGAGCTCTTGATTATCACACACTTCTCAAAGCGACGATTATATTCCATGATTATATCTTTGTAAAAGCTTTGATCTATATGTTGTCATCAATTACCAAAAAGGGGGAGATTAAAAGCACATTTGATCCCTTGGTGGTTTTGGTAATTAATAACAACATATAAGTCATTGAACTAATGCTTTCACTAAGTATATTTCAGGAAAAGTTCAATGATAGGGATGACTAAACGATTGTGGAATTACCCCAAGATTCAAGGAAATGGGTTGGCCAAGCTTCAAGCAAGAGGACTCTACATTTTACATTTGTGAGAAATCACTTTGAGTCCATAGGAAAGCCAATACTATTAAAAGGGGGTAAAGTTTTGATGGTGAACAATATGCTCAAACGTGCGCAAGTGACAGTCACCAAAACATCCACAACTCTCCCACCAAAGTCTGTCCTAAGCCAAATACGCAAATTCGGTGCAACCAACATTCCTATCCCGGTGCCACCGATTCTAAACCACTAGACAGACTGAGCCAAACCCTAACACTTCGGTGCAGCCGACACTGCACTCGGTGCCACCGAGTTGGGTTGCCAACGCTATGTAACGCAAGTTCACGTTTTTGGTGTTGGAAATATGCCCTAGAGGCAATAAATAAAGTGTTTATTATTATATTTCCTTGTTCATGATAATCGTTTATTATCCATGCTATAATTGTATTGATTGGAAACACATTACATGTGTGGGTAAATAGACAACATATGTCCCTAGTATGCCTCTAGTGAACTAGCTCATCGATCAAAGATGGTCAAGGTTTCCTAGCCATTGACATGTGATGTCATTTGATAACGGGATCACATCATTAGTAGAATGATGTGATGGACAAGACCCAAACTACTGTTTTCTGCATGTCAAGTATATGTTCCTATGACCATGTGATCATGCAACTCACGGACATCGGAGGAGTGCCTTGTGTGTATCAAACGTCGCAACTTAACTGGGTGACTATAAAGGTGCTCTACAGGTATCTCTGAGAGTGTCTGTTGAGTTGGCATGGATCAAGACTGGGATTTGTTACTCCGTGTGACGGAGAGGTATCTTAGGGCCCACTCGGTAATACAACATCACAATAAGCCTTGCAAGAAATGTGACTAAGTGTTAGTCACGGGATTTTGTATTACGGAACAAGTAAAGAGACTTGCTGGTAACGAGGTTGAATTAGGTATGGAGATACCGACGATCGAATCTCGGGCAAGTAACATACCGAAGAACAAAGGGAACATCTACGGGGATTAACTGAATCCTTGACATAGAGGTTCAACCGATAAAAATCTTCGTAGAATATGTAGGAACCAATATGGGCATCTAGGTCCCACTATTGGTTATTGACCATACAGGTGTCTCGGTCATGTCTACATAGGTCTCAAACCCGCAGGGTCTGCACACTTAAGGTTTGGGTACGTTTCGGTAGTATAGAGTTATGTATGGTGGTGACCAAAGGTTGTCTGGAGTCCCGTATGAGATGCCGTACATCACGAGGAGCTCCGGAATGGTCCAGAGGTAAAGATTCATATATAGGAAGTCCTATTTTGGTCGCCGGAAAAGTTTCGGGCTAATCGGTACTGTAGCGGGAGTGCCGGTAGTGTACCGGGAGACTATCGGGATGGGTATTTCGACCCAAGAGGCTTCATGGGCTGTGGGAGAATAATTACAATCCTTTTGTGAGCTGGTGGAAGTCCCACACAAGGCCCATGCATCTAGGGAAGAAAATCCCAAAGGGAAAAGGTGGAAAAAAGGCCAAAAAGGAGGAATCCTAGTCCTACTAGGATTGGAGGAGGAGTCCTCCTCGCCTCCCCACTTTGGCTGAACCAAAGGAGGCTTGGCCCTTGCACCAAGTCCTCTCCTACCTCCCTCTTATATATATTGGAGGTTTTAGGGTTTTTGCACAGAATTTTAGCCATGTGCTGCCCGTTCCTCCAGTGCATAGTTTCTCCTCTAGATTGGATTTCTGCAGTGCTTAGGCGAAGCCCTGCCGGAATAGCTCCACCACCATCGCCGGAGCGCCGTCACGCTGCCGGAGAACTCTTCTTCCTCTCCGCTCTCTCTTGCTGGATCAAGACAACGGAGATCGTCATCAAGCCGTACGTGTGCTGAACGCGGAGGTGCCGTCCTTTCGGCGCTAGATCGGAAGGACCGTGATCGAGTTCGCGGGACGGATCGTGATCAAGTTCGCGGGACGGATCGTGATTGGATCACGGGACGGATCGTGATTGGATTGCAGGACGCTCGGCGATTTGGATCGTGAAGACGTTCGACTACACCAACCGCGTTTCTTAACGCATCCCGCTTAGCGATCTACAAGGGTACGTAGATCCACTCTCCCTCTCGTAGATGCTCACCACCATGGATAGGTCTTGCGTGAACGTAGGAAATTTTTTGTTTCCCATGCAACATTCCCCAACAGTGGCATCATGAGCTAGGTCTATGTGTAGATGAGATCTCGAGTAGAACACAAAGAGTTTGTGGGCGTTGATGCTTAGATTGCTTCCTCCCTTGGTTGTTTTTTGGTTCAGCGGTATTGTGAGATGAAGCGGCCCGTACCAACATTACTCGTACGCTTACGAGAGACCGGTTCCTCAACCGCAACTTGTTGCATAGAGGGCTTGCGGGTGCCCGTTTCTCTCTCTTTAGTTGGATCAGATTCGACAAAGGCTGTCCTTGAGAAGGTTGAAAAGCAACTAGTGTATCACCGTTGTGGTTTTTTCATAGATGAGAATTGTTCTTGCTAGATACCAGTAGCATCCATGTAAAACATGCAACAACAATTAGAGGACGTCTAACTTGTTTTTGCAGGGTATGTTGTGATGTGATATGGCCAATTACATGATGTGATATATGTGATGTATGAGATGATCATGTGATGTATAGATTATCACGACTTGCATGTCGATGAGTATGGCAACCGGCAGGAGCCATAGGGTTGTCTTTAATTATTGTATGACTTGCATGTCAATCATTAAGCGCTATGTAATGCGTTACCTTATAGCTAAACGGTAGCAATAGTAGTAGAAGCATGTTGGGCGCGACAACCCCGATGACAACATGTTGATGGAGATCAAGATGATGGAGATCATGGTGTCATGCCGGTGACGATGGAGATCATGCCGGTGCTTTCTAGATGGAGATCAAAAGCACATCTTCATAGCCATATCATGTCACTTATGATTTGCATGTGATGTTAATCCTTTTATGCACCTTATTTTGCTTAGGACGACGGTAGCATTATAAGGTGATCCCTCACTTAAATTTCAAGATGAATTGCATTCTCCCCGAGTGTGCACCGTTGTGAAAGTTCATCGTGTCGAGACACCACGTGATGATCGGGTGTGATAGACTCTACGTTCACATACATCGGGTGCAAGCCAGTGTTGCACATGCAGAACACTCGGGTTAAACTTGACGAGCCTAGCATGTACAGACATGGCCTCGAAACACAAGAGACCGAAAGGTCGAACATGAGTCATATAGTAGATATGATCAACATAATGATGTTCACCATTGAAACCACCTCAACTCACGTGATGATCGGACTTGAGTTGGTGAATTTGGATCATGTGACCCTCAGATGACCTGAGGGATGTCAATTTGAGTGGGAGCTTTAGTAATTTGATTAACTAAACTCATTATCTTGAACAATAGTCTAAGTAAACCTTTGCATATTTATGTTGTAGATCAATGGCTCGCGCAGTAGCACCCCTGAATTTTAATGCGTTCCTAGAGAAAGCTAAGTTGAAAGATGATGGAAGTAACTTTGTTGACTGGGCCCGTAATCTGAGGATTATCCTCACGGCTTCCCAGAAATCATATGTCCTTGATGCACCGCTTGGTGACCAACCAGAAGACATGACCTCTGAAGACGTTAAGAACGCCTGGGAGGCCCGTACTGGAGATTACTCAATAGTTCAGTGTGCAATATTGTATGGCTTAGAACCGGGACTTCAAAGACGTTTTGAACGTCATGGAGCATATGAGATGTTCTAGGAGTTGAATTTTATCTTTCAAAAGAATGCCCGGATCGAGAGGTATGAGATTTGGGCCCAGATTCCGAGAAATGGTTAGAGGCCATGAAATCCGAGATGGGATCCATGTATGAAAACAAAGTATGGACTTTGGAAGTATTACCTGAAGGGTGAAAGGCCATTCAGAACAAATGGATCTTTAAGAAGAAAGAAGACAGACGCATATGGTAATGTCACCGTCTATAAAGCTCGACTTGTGGCAAAGGGTTTTTCACAAGTTCAAGGAGTTGATTACAATGATACATTCTTACCCGTAGCGATGCTTAAGTTTGTCAGAATCATGTTGGCAATAGCTGCTTATTTCGATTATGAAATTTGGCAGATGGATGTCAAAATGGCGTTCCTCAACGGTTTCCTTGAGGAAGAGTTATATATGATGCAACCAGAAGGTTTTGTCAATCCAGAGAATGCTGACAAAGTTTGCAAACTCCAACGATCCATTTATGGGCTGGTGCAAGCATCTCGGAGTTGGAATAAGTGATTTGATGAGGTGATCAAAGCATTTGAGTTTATACAAGCTTATGGAGAAGCTTGTATTTACAAGAAAGTGAGTGGGAGCTCTATAGCGTTTCTAATATTATATGTGGAAATGCTGGAAAGCGTGAAGGAATATTTGAACAAGAGTTTTTCAATGAAGGAAGAAGCTTCTTTCATATTAGGCATTAAGATCTATAGAGATAGATCGAGACGCTTAATAGGACTTTCGCAGAGCACATACCTTGATAAAGTTTTGAAGAAGTTCAAAATGGATTAGTCCAAGAAGGGGTTCTTACCTGTGTTACAAGGTGTGAAGTTGAGTAAGACTCAATGCCCAGTGACTGCAGAAGATAGAGAAAAGATGAGTGTCATCACCTATGCTTCAGCCATAGGCTCTATCATGTATGCAATGCTGTGCACAAGACCGGATGTCAGCCTTGCTATAAGTATGGCTGGAAGGTTTCAAAGTGATCCTAGAATGGAACACTGGGCATCGATCAAGAATATCCTTAAGTACCTGAAAAGGACTAAGGAAATGTTTCTTGTTTATGGAGGTGATGAAGAGCTCGTCGTGAAGGGTTATGTCGATGCAAGCTTTGACACTGATCTGGATGACTCTAACTCATAAACCGGATACATATTTATTCTCAATGGGGGAGCAGTAAGCTAGTGAAGTTCCAAGCAAAGCGTGGTAGCCGATTCTACATGCGAAGCGGAGTACATCGCAGCCTCGGAGGCAGCAAAGGAAGGTGTCTGGATGAAGCAGTTCATGACAGATCTTGGAGTAGTGCCCAGTGCACTGAATCCAATGAACCTGTTCTGTGACAACACTGGTTCCATTGCTCTGGCCAAGGAACCAAGGTTTCACAAGAGGACCAGACACATAAAGCGATGCTTCAACTCCATCCGCGATTACATCGAGGAGCAGGACATAAATATTTGCAAAGTGCACACGGATCTGAATGTTGCAGACCCATTGACTAAACCTCTTCCAAGGGCTAAACATGATCAACACCAGAACTGCATGGGTGTTCGATTCATTACAATGTAAATCACATAGTGATGTGAACTAGATTATTGACTCTAGTGCAAGTGGGAGACTGTTGGAAATATGCCCTAGAGGCAATAAATAAAGTGTTTATTATTATATTTCCTTGTTCATGATAATCGTTTATTATCCATGCTATAATTGTATTGATTGGAAACACATTACATGTGTGGGTGAGTAGACAATACTATGTCCCTAGTATGCCTCTAGTGAACTAGCTCGTTGATCAAAGATGGTCAAGGTTTCCTAGCCATTGACATGTGATGTCATTTGATAACAGGATCACATCATTAGTAGAATAATGTGATGGACAAGATCCAAACTACAAATGTAGCATATGATCATGTCAGTTTATTGATACTGTTTTCTGCATGTCAAGTATATGTTCCTATGACCATGAGATCATGCAACTCACGGACATCGAAGGAGTGCCTTGTGTGTATGAAATGTCGCAACGTAACTGGGTGACTATAAAGGTGCTCTATAGGTATCTCCAAGAGTGTCTGTTGAGTTGGCATGGATCAAGACTGGGATTTATTACTCCGTGTGACGGAGAGGTATCTCAGGGCCCACTCGGTAATAGAACATCACAATAAGCCTTGCAAGCAATGTGACTAAGTGTTAGTCACGGGATTTTGTATTACAGAATGAGTAAAGAGACTTGCCGGTAATGAGGTTGAACTAGGTATGGAGATACTGACGATCGAATCTCGGGCAAGTAACATACCGAAGAACAAAGGGAGCATCATATGGGATTAACTGAATCCTTGACACAGAGGTTCGAATGATAAAGATCTTCGTAGAATATGTAGGAACCAATATGGGCATCGAGGCCCCGCTATTGGTTATTGACCGTAGAGGTGTCTCAGTCATGTCTACATAGTTCTCGAACCCGCGGGGTCTGCACACTTAAGGTTTGGTGACGTTTCATGTCACGCCCAAGATGCGCGCCTATCCGTTTAAGGCACGAGGGCCTCGCAAGGGATAGAGGCTCATCTTGCCGTTAGCAAGAATAGTATCATCACAACATACAATACTGAATGAGAAGAGTATACAAGTTGGCTTACACTCGCCACATGCTAACTTACAATGTCACTCAAATCATAGCATCAAGTTGAACACAGGGTCCGACTACGGACGAAATCAAACGATAAAAGAAGTTGAAAATGATACTATCAAGCTATCCCAAAGATCACAACCAGGTCCTCTACTCATCCGGATACGTCACGTACATCCTGCCTCTCTCCTCATCATACTCCCACTGGAGCTGAGTAAGATCATCCTGCACGAACTCATCTGAACCTACACCTGGATTATTGTAGTAAACTGTGAGCCACAGAGGACTCAGCTATCATGTGCCTGGGTACCAAGACTATTTAAGCTTTAGGAAGGAAGGGTGATGTTTAGTTTTGTAGCAGCACTAAGCATTATATGGTGACTAGCTTACGCAACATGAAATAAATATGAGTGGCCTACGAAGAACGATCGAATCTGGTATGATCTCTAAGAGATCCTGAACACTTACTTACGTCAATCATAACCCCACCATGTTCTCTCTCAGTTCATGTTCACGAGCAGAGACGATCACGGTTACTCACACACTTGATGTGCTTTAAATAGAGTTTATTTCAAGTTTTCTATGACCGGGTGTTAAACAAATATCCAAGTTGCCACATAACCGTGGGCATGGCTTTCCGAAAGATTTAACCCTGCAGGGGTGCTCCAACTAGTCCATCACAAATAACCACACTCCATGGGAATTGTCTCGAACGCGGTTCTCGCGATCATCATAGACAATTCCAAAGGAGGCCAACACCTCGAGTAAACCCAAAGAAAGTCAGACCCCACACACAAGACATTCGATAAGGTAAAACAAATCCAGCAAGACCACCTGACGTGTCGGCGAACCTGATAAAAGCCGTGTATCTCGTTCTCAGGACACGACGGATAAGCACAGCGTACGGTGGCCTGATAGAAATCTCCCGAGTTGCCCCGGGTTGGCCCCGCACACGGCTCTAGTTTGGACCAACACTCATGAGGAGCACTGGCCCGGGGGTTGATTAATTATCTACGGGTTTGCAAGACCCTATGCAATTTTTATTAAGTTGTTAAGGAAATGTAGTACCAATGTTGGGTCTTGCCAGATAAGTTTTAATCTCAACCGAATAAACAAAGGGGTCCCCATAACAATCCCAAGCGTGTTAGGAGCGCCAAATATGGAAAACATAACACCGGTAATAGGGAACTAATGGCGGTATGAGCGGAACAAATCACTTAGCAAAAGGCCAAGCCTTCCACCAATACCAGATATATATGTGCATTAAAATTAAATAACAGAATTTATTTGTGTTATCCAAACCTTGTTATCACATGGAATGACCTGCACCTGCAGCTAAGAACGCTATAAGAGGGGCTGAGCAGCGGTAACTTAGCCAATCAATGGTTTGCTGGGATGTGGAGGTTAGAGGCTGTCATGGCAACATGGGGCTGATATCATGTGGTAGGTAGCGCAATTGTAACGATAAGAACGAGAAACTAGCAAGCAAAGGTAGTATTGGGGTCCGGGTACGATCATCTTGCCTGTTGGTTCTTTAGCGGAACAAGTAGCGGGATCCTCGTAGTGGTACTCTCCAAGGTCCTCGAACTCAGTTTCGACACTCGCATCTACCCAATAGAAACAGCAAATAAATAACCAACCAAGGTGCAATGCACAACCAAGATGATGCGTGATCCATTTAGTGAAGTTTTAAACATGGCACCCAATCTATTCAAGTTTCATATGCAAAGTTGGTATATTAATGAACCTGGACATAACCTCATTTTAAGTTGTTTAGACATGCTTGAACATGGCAAATATGGATGCATCATGCAAAATCGATGGAAATGCATATAAAGATCGCGAGAAACGGAGCTACGGTTCTCGAGATACGCTCACGACAAGGTACGAAGGCAAAACACAAGACCACCAAATACATGGGCTAATTCTTGGCATTCCAAGGTATCTAATGTGTAGGTGATGAAAAATCAATCACAATATACTCAAGAATCACTCAATTCCATGGAGTATAACTCCCACAACTCACAAAACAAAATAACACCAAATCTGTCACAAACAGCAACATAGCAATTTGAAAAGCTCACAACTAGAGCTACAGGAACCCTACAACCACAAACAAGATATGGACAGAATCTACTCAATACCCACATCAATTCATCCAACTATTAAATCAACAAAATAGCTACACATCACTATGCATGGAGCTGTCAATTAGGCATGATGAAACAGGTTTTTAGGGACTTAGTGAAAATTCCAGTTTTTACGGAATATGGGTTAACAAAGTAGCAAGTTAGCAGCACTGGTGAAATATGCTAGAAAGCTCCAAATGGCATTAAAATTAACAGTATGGTATATGACAATATCTATTACAAATACCTAACACTGAACATGGTCAAATTCACAACACATCACAAGCTACACCCCACTCTACATGGCAAAACAATAACAACAGATTCTCCAGACTTGGCCATTTATAGAGCAGGTTGGCAGAAACAGAAAGTAGCTTGATAAAAAGCATGGTTCCCACTTATCTAGTGAGATGACATGAATAACAAAAATACTGGGACATTCCCCCAACTTTGACTAACAACTTCATGTTGGCAGGATCTTGAAAGCATGCATAGATTAATTCATATGAAAAAGACAAAAGGGCATCACAGCATAGAAATGCAGTTTTGTCAGGTTGCCCCAAAGTCAAATCTGACTTCATAGGTGCATTCCTGGCTTGAAACTACCCCAAATGCATTACTCATACCCCTATACTTGTTTGGAGCAAGTAGGAGTAAACCTAGGTCGAAATTTGACCTGTAAGATATGGGTGACTTATGTCACTTATGCATATGCAAGAAAAGGGACCGAAAATGACATGTAGGCTATTGGTACATGTTGTAAATGGTTAATTAACATCCTAGTAACATGTTAACATGGCATATCTCAAATACTAAGAAGAAACTAGCTAGAGAAGGATTCATGCTCATATGCTCAAATAAGGCAAAACCTACACATGGAGCTACAATGCACATGAATGAGTGTATGTAGACATACACACACCACTCACACTCACATACTTCACATGGCACACCCTATGTGCCAAGCACACACTACATGGTGCACCACACATACCACTCACTAGCACACCTACACATGTATGTGTGTGTGAAACACACACATGCACACACATAGCACCACACTATGCTTGCACTCACCCACTACTCTCATATGTGGGTATGTGCAAGGGCACATACACTCATATGACTCACACACACACTCACGAGCACACACATACATACATTACATGCAAGCACATACATGGGTGTATATGCACATGGGTGCATACACACACACACACCACACCAACACACCACAAGGGCATGTGCAAACATGCACACACACACACACACTCACACAACACTAACACACACACACATGTGTATGTATACACTAGGTGTATACACACACCTATCCATGTATACATGCAAGGGCACTCACACACCACCATATACACATGACAAAAAGAAACAGATACCTACCCTGAATCTACTCATACATACATGCATACATATAAGAAAAGAAAGAAAGAAAATAAAAAAAGGAAGCAAAAAGGGGGAGAAGGGGGGATCGAACCCCTGACCCGCAGGACACTACACACGCGCTCTACCACTGGGCTACTGGCTCGGGTCTTAACAGAAGGGGAGCTGCAGCCTAATTGAACACACGCACAAGACATATCTGACGAAACTGAAGAAACGAGCAAAGCAGCAGCGACAAAGCAAACGGCGGCGCGATTCCGGCGACACACGGGGTCTCTGGCGACCCTAGCTGCATCTACGCGCGCGACAACGAACAGTGGATCCATTCCCGCGCTCATCTTGCGATGAGGGGGACGGAGGCGAGCGACAGGTGCTCGCCCGACTACCGGCGGCGACCACGACTACGGCGACGACTGCGTGGCTACGGCGAGGAGAGGAGGGCATCGGAGGACCGGCGGCTCACCTAGGGATCAGCGATGACGAGCCAGATGCGAATCGACGGCGACGATAGGGAAGGAGAGGCGGGGACGCGACGGCGACGGAGGGGAAGAAGATGGCAGAGCAGGATGTCCGACGATGACGTGCTCCTTGCTACAGGGCTCCTCCGAGGCCCCTAGCGACGGAAATGGAACGGCGGGAGATCCCGCGCACCTCACGCCATCCTGGACACGGCGACGAGCCACCGGAGGCGCGCTGCGACGGCGACGAAGACCCGGCGGAGCTCACTGACCACTCTGAATCCTACCTTTGACAGGGAGAAAGAAGAGATGAGGGAGAGCGGAGGAGAGCTCGAGGTGGGCTGCGGCAGCGGCGGAGGGAAGAGGAACCCTAGGCGGGGATGCATGCACGCCGAGGGGGGACTAAATACTACGGGGCTGACAGGGACGGCGACGGAAAAGGCGGCTCGGGTGACGGGCTCTCTTTGAAACACTGACGGAGGAGGACGACGGAGCAGGTGGCCGTCTACTGTGCGGCTGGGCCGGGCCTCGGCCCACCTGCACTCCCTCTCACAGATTAAACAGAAAAACAGGGTTTTCTTTTAAAATAAACAGGCACAACACAATAAAAACCCCAGAGCAATAAAAGGAGATTTTAAGTAAAACAAAAATATAGTTTGAGAAGGAAAAATAAGCCCTCTTTTATAAAATGTCAAATGGAATTATTTAACAAGTTAGTTTTTTTATTTTATTAATAAATCAGCCCCTGTTTAATAGCTTTTCAAAAACCAAACACACCCAAATAACAAAAGAATCACTCCCAATATTAATAACAACATTAGGGCCACCTCATGGACATTTTAAAAGATTTTTAAAACAACTTAATTCTGCCAAGTAATCATATAGGGACTAAAAGCAAAGGGAGGGGTTTTATAGAGAAGGAGAAGAAGGAGGTAGAAGAGGGAGAGATGCACACAAGCCATCCACCACTCTCAAGCCAAAACAACACAAGGCACATACACATGCACATGATCCAATACTAGACCCACAAACACAAGCAACCATAAAAGGCATGATGATGAAATGATGGATGCCATGATGCATGAATGAATGAATGCAAGAACAACACATGAATGACAAGGAGCAAAACATCTCATAGCTCATGACACAAGGTTCATACATATGGATTACATGCCAAATAAGGTAGGGACATCACTTGGGCTGTCACAACTCTCCCACACTACATGAGGATCTCGACCCGAGATCTAGGAACGGAAGAAGTCTGGAAATTCGGAATGGAGCAGGTCTTCACGTTCCCAAGTAGCTTCTTTGTCGGAATGATGAGACCACTTCACCTTGAGGAACTTGATAGACTTGTTGTGAGTCTTACGCTCAGTTTCTTCAAGAATTGCAACTAGGTGCTCACGATAAGAAAGATCAGCTTGGAGATCGATGTCTTGGAGGTCAATGGTTCGCTCTAGAGTCTTGAAGCATTTCCGGAGCTAAGAAACATGGAAGACATCATGCACGTTCGCGAAATTTGGAGGAAGCTGAAGTTGATATGCAAGACCACCTCTCTTGTCAACAACTTTGAATGGACCAACAAAACGAGGAGCCAACTTTCCTTTGATCCCAAATCGCTGCGTGCCTCTCATGGGAGAAGCTTTGAGATAGACAAGATCATCCACTTGGAAGGAAACATCCCGATGTTTGGTATCATAATAGCTCTTCTGATGGGACTGAGCTGCTTTGAGGTTCTCACGAATGACATGGCACATTTCTTCTGCTTCAGTGATCATGTCATTGCCCAATATTTGACGCTCACCGGTTTCAGACCAGTTAAGCGGGATACGACACTTTCTCCCGTAGAGAATCTCGAATGGGGCCTTGCCTGAACTAGCTTGGAAGCTATTGTTGTATGAGAATTCAACATATGGAAGGCAGTCTTCCCACTTCATGTCGAACGATATCACACAGGCTCTAAGCATATCTTCAAGAATCTGATTGACCCTCTCAACTTGACCACTTGTCTACGGATGGAATGCCGTGCTAAAATGGATCTTAGTACCCATAGCAGTCTGGAAGGACTCCCAAAACTTGGAAGTGAAGAGGCAGAGATGAGTTGAGGAATGCCATGCAGAGATACTATTCTTGACGTATACAACTCTGCAAGCTGAGCTGCCGAAATAGACTCCCTGACTGGCAGAAAATGAGCAACTTTTGACAACTTGTCGATAACCACAAAGATGGCATCGTTGCCCCTCTTGGACTTGGGAAACCCAGTTACGAAATCCATCTCCACGTGATCGAATTTCCACTCTGGGATAGGCAAAGGCTGCAAAAGACCTGCTGGACGCTGATGCTCCGCCTTCACTCTGCGGCAAACATCGCACTCGTTGACAAATTGAGCAATTTCACGTTTCATATGAGTCCACCAGAAGGTCTTCTTGAGGTCCTAATACATCATGGAACTGCCTAGATAAATGGATAGAAGAGAATGGTGTGCTTCGTCCATGATAACCTTTCTGAGATCGCCTTTTGGAACAACAAGACGCTCCTCAAAGAACAAGGTATCTTTGTCATCGACACGAAAGCACTTATACTTCAGAATGCTCTTGGCCACACCTTTCTTCACTTTCTTCACCATAGCGTCTAGCAGCTGCGCTTGGCGAACCTGATCTTCCAGAGTCGGAGAGACTTGAAGATTGGCAAGAAATCCTTGCGGAATCATTTGAAGGTTGAGCTTGCGGAAGGCTTCACAAAGCTCGGGTTGAAAAGGCTTCAAGATCAGACTATTGCAGTACGCCTTACGGCTGAGCGCGTCTGCAATGACATTTGCTTTCCCAGGAGTATACTCAATGCTTGGATTGAAGTCTTCAAGCATTTCCACCCAACGAGATTGCCAAAGATTGAGATTGGGTTGAGTGAAAATGTACTTCAAGCTCTTGTGATCGGTGTACACCTCAACTGGTCTACCCAACAACAAATGCCTCCAAGTCATTAGAGCATGCACAACTGCCGCCAACTCAAGATCATGAGTGGGGTAGTTCTTCTCGGCAGGCTTCAACTGACGTGAGGTATAAGCAACAATATTTTTGTCTTGCATGAGAACACCACCAAGGCCTTGGAGAGAAGCATCACAGAAAACTTGGAAAGGCTTGGACTGCTCAGGAGGAATGAGAACTGGAGCTGAAGTCAGTCTCTGCTCGAGCGTATTGAACACAACATCACACTCAGGAGACCAAACATACTTAACACTCTTCTGGAGGAGATTTGACAGAGGCTTGGCAATTTGAGAAAAGTTCTCCATGAATCTTCTGCAATAGCTAGCAAGCCCGAGGAAGCTCCGAAGCTGCTTCACATTCTGAGGAGGTTCCCACTTCAAGATTGCCTCGACTTTCTCAGGGTGCACTTTAATTCCCTCGGCAGAGATGACATGCCCGAGGTACACCACTTCATTGATCCAGAACTCACACTTGGAAAACTTGGCATAGAACCGATGTTCCCTTAACTTGTCAAGCACAAGGCGGAGATGCTCTGCATGATCTTCTTCTGTGTCCGAGAACACAAGGATATCATCAAGATAAACCAAGACAAACTCATTCTTGAAGGGAGAGAAGATGAAATTCATCATCCTTGAGAAGGTTGGAGGAGCATTCGCAAGACCAAACGACATCACGGTGTACTCATATGAGCCAAAACTCGTCCTGAACGCGGTCTTGGGAATGTCTTCTTCGGGAATGCGAATTTGATGATAACCCATGCGAAGATCAAGCTTCGAGAAAACCTTGGCACCTTTCAATTGCTCAAACAACTCATTGATGTTGGGAAGTGGGTACTTGTTTCTGATCTTGTTCAATGGCCGGTAGTCCACACAAAGACGATCCGTGCCATCCTTCTTTTTGACAAACAAAACTCCACAATCCCATGGAGAAGAGCTTGGCCTGATCAAACCCAGACGTTCTTGCTCATCTAGCTGCTTCTTCAACTCTTTCAGCTCTTTGGGGCCAAGTTTATACGGGCGCTTGCATACCGGTTCAGTACCGGGCTCGAGATCAATCACGAACTCGACTGGTCGGTGCGGAGGCATTCTTGGCAATTCTTCTGGAAAGACATCTTCATACTCACAAACCACCGGAATTTGAGAAATCGCCGAGATTTCACCCTTCTCGTTGAGAGCAAAGAGACGGATTGTGTCATCGCGAGCTGCGAAAATAATCACGTCTTCTGAAGGATGAGTCAGCTTGACTTCTTTTGCTTGACAATCAATGTAAGCCTTATTCATAGCCAGGAAGTCCATGCCTAGAATGAGATCAATATCAGAATTCCCAAGAACAATTGGAGAAGCCAGAAAAGAATAATTGCCCATATTGATAGAAACGTCCGTTACCATGCAATTGGAATTCATTAACTTCCCAGGGGACACCACTAACACAGGTCTAAGGAGATCTTGACACGCAAACTCATGCATTGCAAAGAATGAACGGGACATGAAACAATGCGATGCACCAGAATCAAACAAAACTTTTGCTGGAATAGAATTAACTGAGAGATTACCCATGATCACTTGAGAAGAATCCTCTGCCTCTGCTGCATTCACCATATTCACTCTTGCGGACTTGGGATTATGCTTCACCATAGCATTGCCTGGAGGCTTGACAGGAGGAGGAGGCGGAAGACGCCCCTGGTTGCACTTGTTAGCATAGTGACCCTTCTGGCCACACTTGTGACAAGTCACCTCAGAAAGTGGACGAACATTGCCTGGAGGAGGAACAGGAACAACCTTGGACACCTGATTCTTCTGCTGGAAACCTGGGTTGGGTGGGTGGGAAGAACCACGATCACCAAACTGCTTCTGCTGCTGCTGAGGACGGAACGGAAGAGGATTTGGCGCCCAATACTTCTGCTGCTTAGGAACCATCTGAGTGCCGGAAGAAGAAGAATATGAATCCCTAGAACGCTTCTTGGAGTTCTCTAACTTGAGCTGAGCTGCTTCCACCTTCAAAGCCATGTTGTAGAACTGATCAAGCTCACGAGGCTCTTGAAGAACAAGGCCTGGCAGAAGCTCATCCTTGAGACCACCTCTGAACTGATAGATCATAGCCTTATCATCTGGAACATCTTGCTTGGCATAACGAGCTAGATTCTGGAACTTGATGTTGTACTGGTAGACAGACTTGGTTCCCTGCTTCAGGTGCCTGAACTTCTCACGCATCTCCTTGAAAAAGCTTGTCGGAATGTAATGAGCCCTGAAGTCACGACGGAAATCGTCCCAAGTAACAACACAATCGCCCCTGGAATCCTTGTACTGCTGCCATCAATCAGCTGCTTGACCCTTCAGCTGGAACGATGCAAACCTGACAAAGTCCTCTGGCCTGACATTGCTGCACTCAAAATGCTTGCTCATATCACGAAGCCAATCATCAACATCTAGAGGCTGCTCACAACAGGTGAAAGTCTTGGGCTGGTTGGTGAGGAACTGATTGAGTGTCGCAAACTGAAGCTGATTCTGAAAATTGCCTTGAAAACCTTGCTGACCCTGCTCCCTTTCTTGCAACAGCCTGAGCAACATCTGGGTGTTTGCATTGGTCGCGGCCATCACAGCTTGCCAAGCTTCTGGAGGAGGAGGCGGAGGAGGCGGTGGCGGGGGTGGTGGTGGAACATCAGTCTGCTCCTCACCACGACCCGGATTGTTGCGAGTTGGTGGTGCCATCCTGAAGATGGACAAAATGCACTAGCCTCATTGATAAGATGAAACAAAGCTGAATCAAATACTTGAAAGAATTGAACAACACACATAGCCTTCCTACTGAAAAATTAGTAAGAATGCTTCTTCGGATCATGATAACATCATTAGACATAATAAGCTACTTGCAATATCACACAAGTATTGAGCTAAGCGCTCGGAACAAATGTACATGCCCAATACATCTGGAGAAGATGATCCTAGATGACTACAAGATTTCCCACCTATGAACTTCTGAAAACTTTCTTGTTTATGCGATTCGGGTTGCGGAATCAGGAACCTGCCCTAGGCAATCAGCTGCGACTGCATCCGCAACCTTCCACACCATAATTCAAGACATTTCACAAATTCGTCTAGTCTCGAATCCTCGAACTCACAACGATACTAAACCATGGTGGTACCCCGGACGCCTCCCCAGTACTGGGTGACTCTGACCTTATCTCACCACTATAAGTATTGAAGTAATTTCGAACATTCTCCATCCTGAGATATCAAGAAAGCTGAATGATAACGATGTGCCAACATTCCCTGGAGCTCGACTCCCCGGAAGAAATCAAGTCAGACAGGAGGCACCAAGACAGAATCCTGTCACATCGGTATCATATGGATTCCAAAATACCCGCGTGATCCTAAATTTTTTTTGAGCGAGAAGAGGAGTAGAATTAAAATTCCTAAGTCGGAAACCTCACCAGAGCATAGAAGAGGAGTAAAAAGAATCCTACTCTCCGATATAAATAGACTCAAAATAGTTTTACTAGACACAACTCGGCCAAGTTCGAACAAGCAAAGGCTCCTATGGTCGTATGGCTTTGAATACCAACTTGTAACGGCAAGATGCGCCTCTATCCCTTGCGAGGCCCTCGTGCCTTAAACAGATAGGCGTGCATCTTGGGCGTGACATTTCAGTAGTATAAAGTTATGTATGGTGGTGACTGAAGGTTGTTCGGAGTCCCGGATGAGATCCCAGAAGTCACGAGGATCTCCGGAATGGTCCGAAGGTAAAGATTCGTATATAGGAAGTCCTGTTTTGGTTACCGGAAAAGTTTCGAGCTAATCGGTAGTGTACCGGGAGACCATCGGGAGGGGTATTTCGACCCAAGAGGCTTCATGGGCTGTGGGAGAATAATTACCAGCCTTTTGTGGGCTGGTGGAAGTCCCACACAAGGCCCATGCAGCTAGGGAAGAAAAGCCCAAAGGGAAAAGGTGGAAAAAGGCCAAAAAGGAGGAATCCTAGTCCTACTAGGATTGGAGGAGGAGTCCTCCTCTCCTCCCCACTTCGGCCGAACCAAAGGAGGCTTGGCCCTTGCGCCAAGTCCTCTCCTCCCTCCCTCTTATATATACTGGAGGTTTTAGGGTTTTTGCACAGAATTTTAGCCACGTGCTGCCCGTTCCTCCAGTGCATAGTTTCTCCTCTAGATCAGATTTCTGCAGTGCTTAGGCGAAGCCCTGCCGGAATAGCTCCACCACCATCGCTGGAGTGCCGTCACGCTGCTGGAGAACTCTTCTTCCTCTCCTCTCCCTCTTGCTGGATCAAGACAACGGAGATCGTCATCAAGCCATACGTGTGCTGAACGTGGAGGTGTCATCCATTCGGTGCTAGATCGGAAGGATCGTGATCGAGTTCGCGGGACGGATCGTGATCAAGTTCGCGGGACGGATCGTGATTGGATCGCTGGACACTCGGCGATTTGGATCGCGAAGACGTTCGACTACACCAACCGCGTTTCTTAACGCTTCCCGCTTAGCAATCTACAAGGGTACGTAGATCCACTCTCCCTATCATAGATGCTCATCACCATGGATAGGTCTTGCGTGAACGTAGGAATTTTTTTGTTTCCCATGCAACGTTCCCTAACCTTTGGTCCATCTGAAAAAGTTGAATCGGCGTCACCGAGTTGAGTTGCCGTAGTTCTCTTACGCAAGTTCACGTTCTCGGTCTGTCCGAGAATGGTGAATCGGCGTCACCGAGTTTGTCAATTCTAACCGTTGGTCATCCTATCGGTAGAACCGAGAATTGTATATCGGTCCCTCCGAGATTCAAAACCCACTTTTTGTCACTTTGGTATCACTGAGATTTACACATCGGTGTCACTGAGTCTGACTTATTGTGTGTAACCATTGGGTTTTTGGGATGCCTATATATACTCCCACCACCATATTGAAAGAGAAGCACTCAAAAACTATTCCAGGCCTATCCTACTCAATTTTTTGAGAGAGAACCACCTACCCTTGTGTTGAGATCAAGATCTTCCACTCCAACCATATGGATCTTGATTTCTAGCCTCCCCAAGTTGCTTTCCACCAATCCAAATCTTCTACCAAGCCATATCTGTGAGATAGAGATTGTGTGTTGAGGAGTCTATCATCTTGAAGCACAAGAGCAAGGAGTTCATCGTCACTACCGAGCCTATTACCTTCTGGAGGGTGTTGCCTCCTAGATTGGTTAGGTGTCACTTGGGAGCCTCCTACTTCGTGTTGTGGAGCGAACCAAGAAGTTTGTAAGGGCAAGGAGATCGCCTACTTCGTGAAGATTTGCCCATAGTGAGGCTAGTCCTTCGTGGATGGAAGCCACATGGAATAGTCAATGTTGCTTCTCCATGGAACCCTTCGTGGGTAGAGCCCTTCATGAACTCTCGCGACCGTTACCCTCTGTGGGTTGAAGACTCCATGAACGTGGATGTACGATAGCACCACCTATCGGAACCACAGGAAAAATCATCGTGTCATCACTTGTGTTTGCTTTCCTAACCCTCTGTTTACTTATATGCGTAATGTCTTTATTTTCCGCTGCTACACTCTTATACATGCATGTGTAGGGTGTTACTTGATACACTATGAATTCTAAAACTTGCCAAGAATTAAAATTGGGAAAAAGGCAAAACTTTTATTTTGTTAAGTAGTCTAATCACCCCCTCTAGACCTACTTTCGATCCTACACCTGAGCGATACTTCTCCTTACTAATGAATGGTGCTAGGGCGATAGAGTCTTAGTGTTCGAAAGAAAACATTTATGAGTAAATGCGTGTTAATATGTCCGAAGAGCTTTGAACGCTTGTATGTTCAAGATGCATGGTTTATCATGTCTGTTATGTTTTGCATTCGTTTATAACTCCAGTTTGCCCGTTGAAACTGAAAGTTGCGAGTCATCGGCTTCAGCACCCATGTAAAGACAACACGAGGTGTTTCTTCCTATGCATTGTGACCCTTAGCTGAGCTATCGGTACCCAAAGGCGGTCGTGTGAGGCATACAAGGCAATCGGACCATAGTGCTTTATTGCTTTCACTTAGCCGTAGGAGCGCACAAAGGAATTCGAGGGGCTAATGACTAGTCCCCAGTGGTTTGTGACGTTCGGATAAACCACGGCTAAAGCCGATATCACATGGTTTGGATGAATACCAAACCCGACGTATGACAACGAGTAACCTCTAACGAGGTTTTTAGTATAACACTTAAGCTCGGATTCGCAGGCCGGTTCGTACTATGACAGTTAGTTTTTGGCTTTCTCCCCTGTGGTGCTTGAACAAGCTAGCTGGAAACACAATCTTTGTGGTGCTCCCTCTGCCCTTTTAGCCAAACGAGCAGAACGTAAAGGGGCAAGCACAGGAGCCGGGCAACCCAACTATTGACCCAAGACATAGTTCGGAACCAATGCATACAAAGCGAATTCCAAGACGTAGAATGCATAATCAATTGTGCTTAGGGCAATTTTTAAACTCGAGCCCTCGGTCTATTAGCTGGTTGCATCGTGATGTGTACAAAACAGTTTTGCAAGAAGAGGGAGAAAATAGAGTGTGTGTGCCAAAAAGGACAGCAAAGCGACCATGTATAATGGTTCTTTATTTTGCTCAACAACTCTTGTTATTCAAATTTCCGAGGCAACTATTTACATGTATTTGAAAATGAAATATAAATTTTACAGGAGTGGTTGTACCAGGGGTCTTCGATGGGTGACCTGACGTCCTCGATGTGCCCTATCGCTTGTCCGCTCCTACGCTTCCTAGGGAGTTGTGTACCTCAATGGGTGGTACTGTTCGACGAACAGACCATGGAAACAAAATCTTGAGAGGTCACCAAAGTGCGGATGAGCTTTACGCCTTTAGTAGGCCCTTGATGGTACCTCCAATGTGTCCGAAGACATTTAATGGTAGTAGTCTGGTCCAGCCAAATACGTACACTTTGATAGTTTTCGCCACCATCGGCCATGTAATTTTGAGCGCGAAGTTGTGCCTCCTCGGCACATGCTTTGCTGTCCCAAGGGTTGAGCAGCGGGGGGCGAGTCCCTATTTATGGGGAGAGGAAGGTTCTGGGAGTTCAGGCTGAGATCGAGCTCGCTTCCCAATCTTACGTGCCTTTATGGCACATGTCGGCGTTTGCCGATCATCATCGTAATGGAATTCGGCCGCGAGGGCCAACTCATCTTCCTCAGTTCAGAGAGAGCGCTCGGTGTTGCCGTTGACAGTAATGACCCGCTTGGGGCCGGGCACCTTGAGCTTGAGGTATGCGTAGTGTGGGATTGTGTTAAAGCGAGCAAACAATGTACATCCTAGTTGGGCGTGATAGCCGCTGTGGAAAGGTACAATGTCGAAGATCAAGTCTTCGCTCCGGAAGTTATCGGGCAAGCCGAACACTACTTCCAAGCTTACAGAGCCTGTGCACCAGGCTTCGACGCCTAAAATCACTCCTTTAAAGGTAGTGTTGCTGGGTTTGATCCTTGATGGATCTATACCCATCTTTTTCACCGTGTCTGAGTAAATCAAATTAAGGCTACTTCCTCTGTCCATTAGGACTTTAGTGAGGTGATACCCGTTATGATGGCGTCTAGGACGAGGGCGGCCGAACCGCCATGACGGATACTGGTCGGGTGGTCGCGCCGATCAAAGGTGATTGGGTACGCCGACCATGGGTTATACTTCGGGGCTATAGGCTCTACGACGTAGATCTCTTGAAGGGCACACTTCCTCTCTTTTTGGGGTATATGAGTGGCGTATATCATGTTTACGGTTCTCACCTCTGGAGGAAACTTCTTTTGTACACCGCCGATCGGACCGCGAGGCTCATCCATGTCCTCACTGTGTGGGCCCTTGCCTTGATCCTCGGTTATGAGTTTGTCGGCCTATTTGAATACCCAATAGTTACGGTAGTTGTGGTTGGCGGGCTTCTCTTGAGTGCCATGGATCTGGCAAGGACTCTCCATGATCTTGTCCAGCAGGGTGGGTCCGTCGTGATAGCCTTTAGGAGGCTTCTTCCGCTGCCCTGGTCGGGAATTGCGGAAGCCGGTGTTGACGGTCGTGTCATCGGCATCGCTATTGCTGTGCTGGCGCTTATTCCTGTTGCGCTTTGGTTTTCCATTTTTGTCCCGAACTTTAGAGGTTCTGGGGTCTTCGGGGTTGTGGCTCCGTCTTGCTAGCCAGTTGTAGCGACCCGACCTGGAAAGGTCAAGCCTCTATGTGTTCTGTGCCATCCCTTGATCAGTATGCTAGCACGCATAGTACATCGATGTATATATCAAAGTGCAATCACATGTAATTAACATAAAACTGATATATACCTTAAAATCTCAGCGGAAACAGTTAACGGGAGTGGAGTCCCAATAAACACCAACGGCAGGTTGAGTGCAGACTGTAACCCTAAATCGTACTCTTACTCCTCGTAGAAGAGTATCTGCAACATGAGATGTTGCAGCCGTGTAGGTCAGCATTTTAAATATGCCGGCAAGTCACAAAAAAATAGGGGGTGAAAATAATCATCTATACTATATGCATATATGGCAGGTGGGGCTATAAGTTTAAGTTTTGCGTAAATCAAAATTTTCCTACAACAAGAGAGGGGGAGAAAGCAAAAAATATGACTAGAAAGTTGGTTGTTTAATGAGATGGTTCCACCAACCAATTCTCATACCCAAGTTAACAATAATACCCTCATCATTATAATTATTTGTGTTGAGACTTCCTTATAGTTTCAGTTCCTTTGGCTCAAGTTGTCCATGACCGTGGACACGGCTAATCAATTAGGTTTGAGTGCTCTGCAGAGTTTTGCACACGTTCCCCACAAGATTTGGCCACCTCCGTTGAATTCCTCGCACTTCAGGATCTTTGAGAAATGGATGACCACAACATGGTCTTTCGAGGGGTTCCTCTGAGTCTCTATTGGTGCCCATCCATTCCTATCGTTCTTCTACATCTCGTGCACCAGCTGTCCAGAGTCACCACAATGTCCAACCAAGCCAGAGCCCATAATGGCTTGTGGCTGTCCAGGTAAGCCTCAGGTCTTGAAGTATCCATCCATCTCTTTGTGCCTAGGTGGACCTTTCCGCGTGAATACTGGCACTACTCCAACAACACCTAGGCTAACCACTGGTTTCCCCAGGACGCCGTTCAACCATCATCCACCTAGAGGTATATTGCATCATGATGTCTTGAAAATAATTTCTTGGAGTCTTGAGGTATTCATCATCAATTAAGTCTCACAACTCTCATGGTAGACACTCAACCAAAACCCCATCTACTAAAAGCATAGGAAAATAAAATAACGCCCCGGCCAAAGTAACAAGGGTATTAGGGTGCCTACCACATGATACTACTCAAGTAACCAAGTTTCCAAGTACCTACGTTGCATGCAATGGGTGGAAAGGTTGAACGAATGCAAATTGAAAACTTAGGTAATAACATGGTAAATGTGAACTTGCCTGGTAAGGTTGATGAAGATAGAATCGCTCTTAGAAATTAACTTGATAGAACTATTCGTCACTCTCCGATGGAAATCTATATAACCAATCATTGCATTCATAAGCAAACACTTCTAGCAATCAATACTAAAAATCAATAAGCAACACAAAACTAAAAGCAACAAGGTTGTGATGAAGGAAATACTTAAGACAAAACTCAAAACAACAAAACTTAATCAACACAACCAAGGGTGTTTTCATTACAAATAATCCTATTTTGAATTGTAAAAAGGCAACAACAAAGTAAAATCTAACAAAAGTATTTAGCAAGTATTTTACTAGCAAAAAGAATTACTTTTGAAGAACAACTAAGAAATATGAAAAGCTTTTATCAAGCTCATCTTATGACATCAACAATGTTAACCTTGAATTAAACTACAATCAATTTCAAATATAATACAAATTTCTTTTGGTCTACTAAGGTTAACAGGAATAAAACTACAAAAAATTATAAAAATATTTCCAGATAGGAAATCAAACTATCAATGAAATCAATTTGCAAGTTATTATTAAACTAGAATTGATTTCATGCTATAAAAATAATAGTTGACATAAAAATAACTTGGTTGAAATATTACTGCTAACTAACTGAAAACAAAATAAAACTTGTCAACTAAAATAAAAGAAAATAAATTAAATACAAAAGAAATAGAATAAACCTAAAAAGAATCAAAACAACACTGTTTTTCTTGAAACCCTAATTTAAATTATTCTAAAAATTTCCAAATTGTTCCTACCGATAAATAAAGTCACTAGTGAGAATTAGCAAAAAGAATCAACTCAAAATCTAGTTTTAAACTACATAAAAAAATTTGTGACACAAAGCAAAAAGAATCAATTTAAAACAATTAAAAACATAAAAGATATAAAGAAAATAAAAACAGAACTATTGTGTTTTTAAAACAGAAAACAGAAAAAGGAAATCTAAACTAGCGAACAGGGGTTGCTACGTGGCGCTTTCTAGTTGGTTGAGGTTGTGCGCGGTTTAGCCTAACTAGCGGACAACCAGAATTTAAAGAAAAACGCTTCGGTTAATAATAACTAAACAAAAAACCGGCCGGTTCTTTTGAAAAGACTGAAACGGTACGTGGGATCTAAGCGGATCCGTTCAAGCAGATCGGACGTAGGGGAGAGGCTCACCGAGGTGGAGGTCAACACCGGCGAGGTCCGGCGACGGCGGCGACAGAAATTTGATGCGAGTGATCTCTCTGGTGGGTCTCCGATGACGGCGACAACACCAGTAGATGCAGGCGAGGACGACGAACACGATGGTGGCCTCGATGGAGCTCGGGGATGACGGAGACATTGGCGGTGATGCTCGGTGTGGGGATGGTCTCGGGTGGTCGTCGCGGAAGGGACTCCAGTGGTCTTCAATAGCGATGGACGGGTCCAGGTGAATGCGGTGGCGCTCCGGGAGCGATTGGCGGCGTCGGGGAGGGTTGGGGGCATCGGCGTCGAGCAGAGCGAGCTCGTGGTGGCGCGCTGGTGGCAGAGAGTTACGGCGAGGGATTGCGGCGAGGGCAGTGCACATGCATTGGGGATTTGGAGGGGAACAGGTCGAGGGCCCTCGGGCTTATATAGCCAGGGGGTCTCGGGTTCTTAGATGGCACGGAATCGCCGAGGGGATCGGCTCAAGTGCGGGCTCCGGCGAAATATGGAAGGAGGAAGAAAGAAGGAAGTGGGTGACCGGTGGGAGGGGGCGGCCGGGCGGTGGTACTAGGGGTCAAAGAGAGAGAAGGAGGGGCGAGGGGATCGGGCACCGATCCGAAAAGATTCGGATCTGGCGAAGGAGATTTGGGCCGACACGTTTCCATTTGGGCCTCGGTAAGTTTCCGTTTAAAGTATTTTTTCCTTTTTTATAAAAACACAGGGAAGGAAAAATATTTGGAGAATCAAATAAAATCCAAATATAAAAGTTTTATATACCAAAATTATCAGAAAAATAAATCCAACAACGTGAACATATTTTCAGAGCCAAACAAAACACAGAAAAAATCACAAAAATCAAATAGTGCTACTGCTGCAAATAGAATGCAAATAAAGCGATTTTGAAAATACCAAAATGACTTCAAATTCATATTTCTCCATTTTTATATTGAAGGGAATCATTTTACCCTATTTTCCATATATTTTACTTCTTGGAGAAAAATTTGAAAATCTTTTCGAAAATGGCTTTGAATTTGAAATTCAAATGATTCCAAATAATTTTTTCTTAGTTTTATGAATTCAAATATAATTCCGATTGCCCCTGGTTTGGAGTGTCATATTTCTCCTCTCAAGATTTTGAATTTTGACAAATGGATTTGAATTCATTCAAATTTTGAAATAGAACCAAATATGAGATGGATTTCCAAATAGAATATTTCAGAGATTTTTAAAATCCACTTTTCAATTCCTTTTATTTGAAGAAGTCATGTTATCTTCTCTCACTTATTTGAATTGTTTGAAGTTGAATTCAAAAACAAAGGGGAAAGTCATTTTATTCCCTCTCATTCAAAAGTTTCAAAAAGTTTTGAATTTTCACTCAAATTCCATCACTCAATCAAACAATCAATCATTCATCTATTTATTATAACATTCCAAAATTTGGGATGTTACAAACCTACCACACTAAAAATGAATCTCGTCCTCGAGATTCGAAAAGGCTAGAAAGAAAAGGTTAGGGTTTGGGGGTCTTTTAGCAAATCCATTGTCTTGCAAAGTGTGGGTGCTACCACACTTAAAATGAGAGTTACTGGTCCCTAAAAATCATGGCAATCTTGTGGGGTCCTGTGCAATATTTGCCTCTTCACCTTCTTCGCAGTAACTCCTTTGGTGATGCTCTTCCATTATATTTATAATGTTTCCTTCAGAATCCAGTGTTTCCATTGGTCAATATAAAGCTCTTCCATTACTAGATCTTCTCATCTGACAAGTCTCGTGATCAGTCTAAATAACTTATCGAAGATCTCATGGTGGTCTACCATTAGTGGTTATCCTGCAGTGAAATGGGTCTTGGCTTCATTCCTCACCGAAAAATTCCTATGTTTGGCAATAGCTGCCAAGTACAAGGGGTTATCTCATACCATTCTAAGGCTTGAACAAAAGCTTCAAAGAAAATCGTCTCTTTACTATGGGTAAGTCACTCAGATTTACCATTCCGAATAGCAAGAGAAATGATAAGAGTAAGTCATCATGGTGGCCAAGCCATGTCACACTGAAATCATTACCTTGTATAAGGTTTAGTGAATCTCGTATTCTAACACTTGGGCTTCCTCACAAGCGTTGCAGAAATTTCTCTTGTCAACGAACAAAGTTCAGATAAATCCATTGATTCTACAGGCTGAACAATAACACCTGTCGTTTCTTCACAACTCTCAGGGTTTCGTATCCTCCTAAGAAAAATGTTTGATGAACAATCATAGCTTCTTCCAAGTTCCTTCCTTCATAAGGGTAGTGCTTGATCCTTATCAATCCTGAGGTCTGTGGCTTGTGGGCTCACTTGAATACTTGAACAGCTTTAACTCACCCTTGCGGTTACTAGCGTTTCTTATTCCGACAGTACCTTCAGTTCGCTCCATCATACCCCTAAGGTAATAAATCACAAACTTATTCTTGTCTGGATTCCACAATGTGGAATTCATTTTCCTTTCCATTGGTCTATTTAACCTTGGGTATTGTTGCTTCAGAATCATTCCTTTTCTCAAGATTCCAACTTCAAAAGTACTTTGTTACAAATGTTGTCATCCACATAGTTTGATAGGATACAACATTACCTTTAACTGTTTTCATTTGATCGAGACTCCTTAGCAATATGGCACTTTCTTATTTCTTCAATCCTATGGTTTTACCGGTTACTACCACACTTAAAATGAAATGTACATATGCCTTCATAGACCATATTTTCTCATATCCTCAAAAATGGTCAGAGATCTTTATTCATGGGGTAACAACTCATACATATAAAGATGGAAAAATCATGACACAATAATTCTATTGATTCATGATGTTCTTACAATCTTAGAGACTTCCGTTACAAAATTTAACTCCATAATCTCTTGAAAAACAATAGTGTTTGGTGTTAAACATATTGTCATCTCAAAACTTAACTACTCCATTCTAGCTTTCTTCTCCTTTGGACATTCACTAGCATAATGTCCGGCTTCCTTGCAGGGAAAACAGATGACTTCTGACAAGTCTCGAGGCTTCTTGATGTTGGCGTTTGCTCCTTGGGTTCTTGGTTCCTTTCCTGGGCACATATTGGTGTAGTGCCCCATATCCTTACACTTGAAACATATGATATGACTCAGGTCCCTCTGTTCAGGGGTTTGTCTCTTCCTGATACGCTTCCTCTTCTTCCTAGACCCTTGCATACAGATCATAGCTTCTATTTCCTGAGGATCATACCAAAACATTTCTATCGGGAATGCTTCCAGATGTTCCTTTGGACAGTCCTATGAGCTATGTCCTTCTTCTCCGCATGAATAACATGACTTGGTGCAGTTCTCTATTGAGGTATCTCCAAATGGTACATCTTTTGTCGTCATTGGCATGGGCATACTCATCAGAGGTTCCTAAAGGTTTTCCCTAAGGACCTCTTTCTGTTGCTTGACAACTTGTCATACCTTAGGATAAATGTGGCACTCAGCTGGGTAGTGGGTGGTTTCTTCACACAAGAAACAAGTCAACTGACTAGTTGGCCACTCCTGAGCTGGGTGATTTTCTTCACAATGACGACACCCATCCTTGTGTTCTTCCTTGGTGTGTCCTATCTCTCCACACATCTTGCATGCACAAGTCTTCTTCATCGGGTTAACATAGTGCTTCTGAATGAGACAGGATCTTAACAGAGTCTTCTTGAATTCTTCCCATGTTTCTGCCCCATTAAATCCTTGTATGGCATGATGCATTCTCCACCAAATCACAGCACTTTGGGTAAGGTACTGAAGAGCGTGTGCAACCTCATACTTCTTTGAAATCAAGTAGTGCCCGAAATGGTCCTCCATGTTCTCAATCCATATCTCAGCCTCTAGCTGGGTCATTGGTCCAGAGAATACAAGTCCAGCTTCATATGCCATCTATTGGGTCCAAGGTTTTGGGGATGAGATGGGTAAGAGAGGGAGGGACAAGATACAAACAACACAAAGCATAAAAAAAACTCAAGTACACACAATCATAAAGTTCAATAAATACTATAGTATCTCCACCCACATCAGGTTAGTATGGTCGATCACACAATTCGCAAAACGTTTATCTTTATTTCTCTCATGGTGGGGCTACTACTAGGCTAGTTCATATCATGTCTTTATCTTTAGTGGGCTTCTTCTGGTCCTTCTTAATATTCTCAAGCTCTTCTGCTAGATTGTCCCTGTTTACTCGGAGTTTCCGATGTCGTCCCTGTAGTTCCAGGAGTTGGTTCTTGAGATTCTGAATTTCAAAATCTCCAGCATGGGCCATGGACTGACTATTCTTCAAGTCTTGACGAAGCTTCTGAATCTCGGGATCATGTTTCTTCAGATTGGCTACCTTTAGCTTATCGTTCTTGAGGTTCTCACGAAGTGTTTCTTTCTCAAATAACTCTGAGAGAAGGTCCATTTGAAGGTTCTTGATGTAGTGCTCCAGTTCTTGATTCCACATAAGTACGGGTGAGAACTTCATCTTCTGTTCGTCTGTCAGGGGGATGCGTGCTCCATCAGGCTTCTGCCATCCAAGGCTTCCAAAGTAGTGGTCACTTAACCAACACGATGACGATAGCTCAAACATGCGATAGCATCATGGACGACAGTGTTCATGCCCATCTCACATTCATGGTTCAGTGTGCCATAGTTGATGTCTTCAGTCTTGGGGTCTTCTTTACGTCCAAATATTTTAGTTTGGACACCCCAAAATCCAGACTTCCTCTTAGTGACCTTGATCTGAGGTATTGGTAGCTTCACCATCTGTACTAGCTCCATGAGGAAAGGGCCTCCAAGAACATCCTCGTAGTCCTGTCTTTTGTTCACAGTGTAGTTCTCCATCTATAGTTTGAAACAGGAGGGTTCAGTAAAAGAATTTAGAAGTCACAAGAGTAGTGAAAACAAAAGTTGTTCCTATCAAGGTCTTCATATCTCTAAGCCATTTCCTAGGGTCATGTCCTACAGTCAACATCTGCTCTGATACCATTTCTGTAGCGACCTAACCTGGAAAGGTCTAGCCTCTGTGTGTTCTGTGCCATCCCTGGATCAGTATGCTGGCACACACAGTACATCCATGTATATATCAAAGTGAAATCACATGTAATTAACATAAAACTGATATATACCTTAAAATCTCAGCGGAAACAGTCAATGGGAGTGGAGTCCCAATAAACACCAACGACAGGTTGAGTGCAGACCGTAACCCTAAATCGTACTCTTACTAGTCGTAGAAGAGTATCTGCAACATGAGACATTGCAGCCGTGTAGGTCAGCATTTTGAATATGCCAGCAAGTCACAAAAAAGAGGGGGTGAAAATAATCATCTATACTATATGCATATATGGCAGGTGGGGCTATAAGTTTAAGTTTTACGTAAAGCAATTTTTTCCTACAACAAGAGAGGGGCAAAAGCAAAAATTATTAGTACAAAGTTGGTTGTTTAATGAGATGGTTCCACCAACCAATTCTCATACCCAAGTTAACAATAATACCCTCATTATTATAATTTTGTGTTGAGACTTCGTGTTAGTTTCAGTTCCTTTGGCTCAAGTTGTCCATGGCCATGGACACGGCTAATCGATGAGTACTCTCTAGAGTTTTGCACACTTTCCCCACAAGATTTGATCGCCTCCTTTGAATTCCTCACACTTTAGGGTGTTTGAGAAATGGATGACCAAAACATGGTCTTTCAAGGGGTTCCTCTGAGACTCTGTCAGTGCCCATACATTCCTACCGTTCTTCTACGTCTCGTAGCACTGGCTGTCTAGAGTCACCACAATGTCCAACCAAGCCAGAGCCCATAATGGCTTGTGGCTGTGCAGGTAAGCCTCGGGTCTTGAAGTATCCATCCATCTCTTTGTGCCTGGGTGGACCTTTCTGCGTGAATACTGGCACTCCTCCAGCAACACCTAGGCTAAACACTGGTTTCTCCAGGGCGCCGTTCAACCATCATCCACCTAGAGGTATATTGCATCATGAGGTCTTACAAATAATTTCTTGGAGTCTTGAGGTCTTCATCATCAATTAAGTCTCACAACTCTCATGGTAGACACTCAACCATAACCCTGTCTACTAAAAGCATAGATAAATAAAATAACGTCCTGGGCAAAGTAACAATGGTACTAGGGTGCCTACCACATGATACTACTCAAGTAACCAAGTTTCCAAGTACCTACTTTGCATGCAATGGGTGGAAAGGTTGAACTAATGCAAATTGAAAACATAGGCAATAACATGGTCAATGTGAACTTGCCTGGTAAGGTTGATGAAGATAGAATCGCTCTCAGAAATTAACTTGGTAGAACTATTCGTCACTCTTCGATGGAAATCTATACAACCAATCACTGCATTCATAAGCAAACACTTCTAGCAATCAATACTAACAATCGATAAGCAACACAAACTAAAAGCAACAAGGTTGTGATGAAGGAAATACTTAATACAAAACTCAAAACAACAAAACTTCGTCAACACAACCAAGGGTGTTTTCATTACAAATAATCCTATTTTGAATAGCAACAAGGCAACAACAAAGTAAAATCTAACAAAAGTATTTAGCAAGTATTTTACTAGCAAAAAGAATTACTTTTGAAGAGCAACTAAGAACTATGAAAAGCTTTTATCAAGCTCATCTTATGACATCAACAATGTTAACCTTGAATTAAACCACAATCAATTTCAAATATAATACAAATTTCTTCTGGTCTACTAAGGTTAACAGGAATAAAACTACAAAACAATTTATAAAAATAATTTCAGATAGGAAATTAAACTATCAATGAAATCAATTTGCAAGTTATTATGAAACTAGAATTGATTTCATACTATAAAAATAATAATTGAAATAAAAACAACTTGGTTGAAATACTACTGCTAACTAACTAAAAACAAAATAAAACTTGTCAAATAAAATGAAAGAAAATAAATTAAAAACAATTAAAAACAAAAGAAATAGAATAAACCTAATAAGAATCAACACAATACTGTTTTTCTTGAAACCCTAATTTAATTTATTCTAAAAGTTTCCAAATTGTTCCTACTGATAAACAAAGTAACTAGTGACAATTAGCAAAAAGAATCTACTCAAAATCTAGTTAAACTCAAGTTATTCAAATTCTAAATGTTTGAGTAAATTCAACAGAATTCAAATTTAAGACATTCACATATGGTCAAACTTTATATCTACAGAAACTACATAAAATTTGTGACAGAAAGCAAAAAGAATCAATTTAAAATAATTAAAAACCTAAAAGATATAAAGAAAACAAAAACAGAACTATTCTGTTTGTAAAACAGAAAAGAAAAAAGGAAATCTAAACTAATGAACAGGGGGTGCTACGTGGCGCTTTCTAGTTGGTTGAGGTTATGCGCGGTTTAGCCTAACTAGCGGACTACCATAATTTGAAGAAAAATGCTTCGGTTAATAATAACTAAACAGAAAACTGTCCAGTTCTTTTGAAAAGACCGAAGCGGTACGCGGGATCTAATCAGAGCTGTTCAAATAGATCGGACAAAGGGGAGAGGCTCACCAAGATGGAGGTCAACTCCGGCGAGGTCCGACAACGGCGGCGGCAACAGTTTGATGCGGGCGAGCTCTCCGGTGGGTCTCCGATGACGGTGACAACACCAGTAGATGCAGGCGAGGACGTCGAACACGATGGTGGCCTCGGTGGAGCTCGGGGATGACGGAAACGTCGGCGGTGATGCTCGGGGCGGGGATGGTCTTGGGTGGTCATCGGGGAAGGGACTCCGGTTGTTTTCAGCAGCGATGGACAGGTCCAGGTGAACGCGACGGCGCTCCGGTGACGATTGGTGGCATCAGGGAGGGTTGGGGCGGCGGCATCGAGCAGAGTGAGCTTGTGGTGTTGCGATGGTGGCAGAGAGCTCCGACGAGGGATTGCAGCGAGGGCAATGCATGGGCGTTGGGTCTTTGGAGGGGAACAGGGCGAGGGGCCTCTCGCTTATATAGCCAGGGGGTCTCGGGTACTCAGATGGCAGGGTATCGCTGAGGGGATCGGCTCTAGTGCGGGCTCCGGCAAAATATGGAAGGAGGAAGAAAGAAGGAAGGGGGTGATCAGCGGGAGGGGGTGGTCGGGCGGTGGGACCAAGGGTTAGAGAGAGAGAAGGAGGGGCGAGGGGATCGGGCACCAATCTGAAAAGATTTAGATCTGGCGAAGGAGATTTGGGCCGACACGTTTCCATTTGGGCCTCGGTACGTTTCCGTTTAAAGTATTTTTTTCCTTTTTTATAAAGCCAGAGGAAAGGAAAAATATTTGGAGAATCAAATAAAATCCAAATATAAAAGTTTTATATACCAAAATTATGAGAAAAATAAATCCTACAATGTGAACATATTTTCAGAGCCAAACAAAACACAGAAAAAAACACAAAAAGCAAATAGTGCCACTTCTGCAAATATAATGCAAATAAAGCGATTTTGAAAATACCAAAATGACTTGAAATTCATATTTCTCCATTTTTATATTGAAGGGAATCATTTTACCCTATTTTCCATATATTTTACTTCTTGGAGAAAAATAAATTTGAAAATCATTTCAAAAATGGCTTTGAATTTGAAATTCAAATGATTTCCAAATAATTTTTTCTGAGTTTTATGAATTCAAATATAATTCCAATTGCCCCTGGTTTGGAGTGTCATATTGGTCGTCTCAAGATTTTGAATTTGGACAAATGGATTTGAATTCAGTCAAATTTTGAAATAGAACCAAATATGAGATGGATTTCCAAGTAGAATATTTTAGAGATTTTCAAAATCCACTTTTCAATTCCTTTTATTTGAAGAAGTCATGTTATCTTCTCTCACTGATTTGAATTGTTTGAAGTTGAATTCAAAAACAAAGGGGGAAAGTCATTTTATTCCCTCTCATTCAAAAGTTTCAAATTTTCACTCAAATTGCATCACTCAATCAAACAATCAATCATTCTATTTATTATAACATTCCAAAATTTGGGATGTTACACGAGTTATCCTCGCCCACGCAAAGACGAGTCATTAGTGATGTAAGGGCGGACATGGTTCGTGGTTTATCCTGGCCAAGCTGGCGAGCCATCCATTCATCCCGAATATTATGCCTGAAGGAGGCTATTGCCTCGGCGTCTGGGCAGTCGACGATCTGGTTTTTCTTGGTTAAGAACCGATTCCAGAATTGCCGCGCGGACTCTCCTGGCTTCTGGACGACGTTGCTCAGGTCGGAGTAGTCTGGCGGCCGAACATAGGTGCCGTGGAAGTTAGATCGGAGTGCATCCTCTAGATCCTCCCAACACCCAATGGAGTTTTCGGGGAGGCTGTTTAACCAGTGCCAAGCTGACCCCTTAAGCTTTAGGGGTAGATACTTGATGGCGTAGAGATCATCTCCCCGCGCCATGTGGATGTGGAGGAGGAAATCCTCAATCCATATGGTTGGGTCAGTTGTCCCATCGTATTGTTCTATGTTCACGGGTTTAAAACCCTCCGGAAACTAGTGCTGCATCACCTCATCCTTGAAGCACAGCGGGTGGGCAGCGCCTCTAACCCGAGCTATGTCACACTGAAAGTTGGCGTCTTCTCTAGCTCGGTTTTGTTCCCGGCCTCGATTGTTACGATCGAGCCAAGGACGGTGCTCATCCCGTCGATCGAGTGAGTACCCTCTGGATCCGTAGATGGATCTTGTGCGACCTGCCCTATGGTCTAGGTCGTGCTGCAGGTCAAACCTGTCATAGGGCTCTATTGGCTCTTTTCTTCGTCTTGAGGGTATCTTCGGCCTATAACCGGTGTCGTCAGCCATCTTGTCTCGTCCTCGAGGAGGGTGGTCTGGCTTGTCGTATGGGGTATGTTTGGGAGACGACGTGTCAGTAAGCTCGTCATCAAATTGTGGCAGTAGCCTTTTACGTGGATAGCTCTTAGGTTGGTCCAATGGACCGGTACCGCATCCTTCCTGAACCGAGAGAACTCTCATCCATCGATCGTTGAGGTTGTCCTATTTGGCTTTAAGCTGCCGTTCTTTTGCTTTCAGGCTGCGGGCCATGGCTATAAGCTGTTGCCTGAATAGTTCCTGATCTTCAAGGTTGTCGGGAATGGCAAAGTCACCGGCTTCCGGGATGTCTTCCTCCTTGACAGGGGGAGGTAATTGTCGTCCTTGGAATCGTTTAGGTCATCGGGGTTGGGTTGATCTTCTGGTCTCTGCTGACCCTCTAGCGAGTGTTTGGGGATATTGGGATCACCGAGGTCTTCTAGGGTATCTCCATCCCTGGTGCCGACGATAGATTTTCTTCTCTTTTTTCCTTTTGATCGTTTATGCGGCTTCCGACGCCTTGATGACACTTCACCCGATTTGTTGCCGCCATTTTTACGTGTGTGCTCGCCGTTAGCGGCTCGAGTGTCCACCATGTAGACGTTGTACGTGGAGGTGGCAGCCCATCGGCCAATGTTAAAGCCTCAGATTCTTCGGGCATGGCAGGCAAGACTGCGAGCCCGGTTAGAGAGAGATCTCCCCGAGAGTCTACGTAGAACTCCAGGTTCCCGAATCTGACCTCTTGATCAGGGGCGAAAAATCCGAACCGCCCTAGATGGCCGGCCGGGTTAGCGTGCAGCACAATCCTGCCGAAAGCAAAGATCGGCCCGGGGAAAAAAATGTCCCTGTTGTGGACTTCTTCGTGGATGATAACGCGAGCCATCGATTCCTTTGGTGATCACAGCGGAACTCTCAATGAAAGCACCAATTTCGGTGTCAAAACCGGCGGATCTCAGGTAGGGGGTCCCGAGCTATGAGACTAGGATCGATGGTACCAGGAGACAAAGGAGACGATGTTTACCTAGGTTCGGGCCCTCGTATGGAAGTAAAACCTCATGTCCTGCTTGGTTATATTGATTATACGTAGGATACAGAGTTGATATACCTCGAGATCGAGTAGCTAAAATCCTAGATGAGTTGTTCTCTCCTCTACAACCTAAAACCCTCCGACTTATATAGACGCCGTGGGTACCTAGGGTTTACACATGGTCGGTTACGCATAGAAGGAAAAACATGCCTATTCACTATTCCAATCTTGGAGGACACCCCACGATTCCCGAAGATTCCTTCCTGGAGACAGGGCCTTCGATCAATCCAATGCTCGATAATCGACCCATATAGTATGGCCCATGAGAGACTGGTCGGCCACCCGAGGACCCCTAAAACTAGGATTCCCTCACGGGGCACGCAAGCGTACTAGTCTTGCATGAGCGAAACAACCTAGTAGGGGATGAACAACACTGACATGCCACCCCCACCTTGCTCGATGCATGCGGATCATAGCACAAGACGGTGCACACAGACGCAACCGAAAACACAACAGAAAGGTGTTCCCATGCTCTCCCTTGGTCCACATGTTGGAAATATGCCCTAGAGGCAATAGTAAATTATTTATTATCATATTTCCTTGTTCATGATAATCGATTATTATCCATGCTAGAATTGTATTGATCGAAAACTCAGATACATGTGTGGATACATAGACAACACCATGTCCCTAGTATGCCTCTAATAGACTAGCTCGTTGATCAAAGATGGTCAGTGTTTCATAGCCATGGACATGAGATGTCATTTGATAACGGGATCACATCATTAGGAGAATGATGTGATGGACAAGACCCAAACTATAAACATAACGATCGTGTCGGTTTATTACTATAGTTTTCTGCATGTCAAGTATATGTTCCTACGCCCATGAGATCATGCAACTCAGTGACACCGGAGGAGTACCTTGCGTGTATGAAATGCCGCAATGTAACTGGGTGACTATAAAGGTGCTCTATAGGTATCTCCAAGGGTGTTTGTTGAGTTGGCATGGATCAAGACTGGGATTTGTTACTCGGTGTCACGAAGAGGTATCTCAGGCCCACTCGGTAATACAACATCACAATAAGCCTTGCAAGAAAAGTGACTAAAGTGTTAGACATGGGATCTTGTATTATAGAATGAGTAAAGAGACTTACCGGTAACGAAATTGAACTAGGTATAGAGATACCGATGATCGAATCTCGGGCAAGTAACATACCGAAGAACAAAGGGAACAACATACGGGATTAAATGAATCCTTGACACAGAGGTTCAACCGATAAAGTTCTTTGTAGAATATGTAGGAACCAATATGGGCATCCAGGTCCCGCTATTGGTTATTAACCCTGGAGGTGTATTGGTCATGTCTACATAGTTCTCGCACCTACAGGGTCTACACACTTATCGTTCGGTGACGTTTGGGTAGTATAGAGTTATGTATAGTGGTGGCCCAAGGTTTTTAGGAGTCCCAGATGAGGTCCCAGACATCACGAGGATCTTCTGAATGCTCCATAGGTAAATATTGATATATAGGAAGTTCTGTTTTGGTCACCAAAAAAGTTTCGAGCACTTCGGTAGTGTACCGGGAGTGCCGGGAGGGTACCGGGGACCATCGGGAGGGGTGTCTCACCCCAAAGGGCCTCATGGGCTGTGGGAGAAGGTAAACCAGCCCCTGGTGGGCTGTCCAACACCCCTACTAAGGTCCATGTGGCTAGGGTTGTAAAAACCCAAGAGATGGAAAAGGTTTCCAAGTGGGGGAGGAATCCTACTCCTAGTAGGACTGGAGTAGGACCCCTCCACCTCCTCCGCTTTGGCCGCAGCCTAGGGAATACCCTAGGGGTGCCAGCCTCCACCTATATATACTGGAGGGGAGAGAGGGCAGCTGCACCAAAAAACCCTAATTTCCACGTGCTACCCTCTTCTTCTCTAGATCAGCTTCTCCTCTACATTAGTTTGGTACAGCTCGGCGAAGCCCTATCGGATTAGTTCACCACCACCGCCACGATGCCATTGTGCTGTTGGAGAACTCATCTACCTCTCCACTCCCTCTTGCTAGATCAATAAGGTAGAGATCGTCATCGAGCTGTACATGTGCTGAACGCGGAGGTGCCATCCGTTCGGCGCTAGATCGGAAGGACCGCGTCTGGATCGCGGGGCGGATCGTGAATAGATCATGGGATGGATCGTGATGGGATCGCGGGACGGATTGTGATTTGGGTCGTGAAGATGTTCGACTACATCAGCCGCGTTTCTTAACGCTTGCCGCTTAGCGACCTACAAGGGTATGTAGATCCACTCTCCCTCTCGTAGATGCTCATCACCATGGATAGATCTTCCGTATGCTTCGGATATTTTTGTTTCCCATGCAACATTCCCCAACAGTGGCATCATGAGCTAGGTCTATGTGTAGATGAGATCACAAGTAGAACACAAAGGAGTTTGTGGGGGTTGATGCTCAGATTGCTTCCTCCCTTGGTCATTTCTTGATTCAGCGGTATTGTGGGATGAAGCAGCCCGGACCAACCTTACTCGTACGCTTACGAGAGACTGATGACCCACAAGTATAGGGGATATATCATAGTACTTTTTATAAGTAAGAGTGTCAAACCCAACTAGGAGTAGAAGGAAAAGACAAGCGGTTCTCGGTAAGGTATTCTCTGCAAGCACTGAAATTATCGGTAACAGATAGTTTTGTGATAAGATAATTCGTAACGGGTAGCAAGTAACAATTGTAACAAAGGTGCAGCAAGGTGGTCCAATCCTTTTTATTGCAAAGGACAAGCCTGGAAAAACTCTTATATAAAGCAAAGCGCTCCCGAGGACACATGGGAATTTATGTCAAGCTAGTTTTCATCATGCTCATTTGATTCGCGTTCGCTACTTTGATAATTTGATATGTGGGTGGACCGGTGCTTGGGTGCTGTCCTTACTTGGAAAATCCTCCCACTTATGATTAACCTCTCCCGCAAGAATCCGCAACTACAAAAGAAGAATTAAGATAAATCTAACCATAGCATGAAACATGTGGATCCAAATCAGCCCCTTACGAAGCAACGCATAAACTAGGGTTTAAGCTTCTGTCACTCTAGCTACCCATCATCTACTTATTACTTCCCAATGCCTTCCTCTAGGCCCAAACAATGGTGAAGTGTTATGTAGTCATCCTTCACATAATACCACTAGAGGAGAGACAACATACATCTCACCAAAATATCGAACGAATACCAAATTCACATGATTACTTCTAACAAGACTTATCCCATGTCCTCAGGAACAAAGGTAACTACTCACAAAGCATATTCATGTTCATAATCAGAGGAGTATAAGTGATGATCAAGGATCCGAACATATAATCTTCCACCAAGTAAACCAACTTGCATAAACTACAAGGAGTAATGAACACTACTAGCAACCCACATGTACCAATCTGAGGTTTTGAGAAAATATCATATACAAGAGATGAACTAGGGTTTGGAGAGGATATGGTGCTAATGAAGATGTTGCTAGAGGTTGACCCCCTCTCGATGAGAGGATCGTTGGTGATGACGATGGCTTCGATTTCCCCCTCTCGATGGGAAGTTTCACCGGCCGGATCGCGCTGCCGGAGCTCTAGATTAGTTCTGCCCAAGTTCCGCCTCGAGACGGCGGCGCTTCATCCCGAAAGCTCTGATATGATTTTTTCCTGGACAAAACCCTCAATATAGAAGAAGATGGGCACCAGAGGGCTGCCAGGTGGGCCACAGGCCCTAGGGGCGCGGCCAGGGCAGGTGGCCATGCTCAGCAGGCTATTGGCTCCCTGGTGGGCCCCCTGATGTATTTATTTTGCCCAGTATTTTTTATATATTCCAAAATAATTCTTTGTAGATTTTCAGGACTATCTTAGATTTGGTCCTTTTCCAGTCCAGAACTCCAGCTGCCGACATTCTCCCTCTTCATGTAGACCTTGTAAAATAGGAGAGAAAATGCATAAGTATTGTACCAAAATGTGTAATAACAGCCCATAATGCAATAAATATCAGTATAAAATGATGATGCAAAATGGATGTATCAGAGGCCGGTTCCATCGACTGGCATGTAACTTTGTTGCATAAAGATGGCTGACGGGTGTTTGTTTCTCCTACTCTAGTTGGACCGGATTCGACAAATGCGGTCCTTGAGAAGGTTGAATAGCAATTTGTGAATCGCCATTTTGGTTTTTGCATAGGTGAGAATTGTTCTTGCTAGATACCCGTAGCAGCCACGTAAAACTTGCAACAACAATTGGAGGACGTCTAACTTGTTTTTGCAGGGTATGTTGTGATATGATATGGCCAATTACATGATGAGATATATGTGATGTATGATATGATCGTATTTTATATAGAATATCACGACTTGCATGTCGATGAGTACGACAACCATCAGGAGCCATAGGGTTGTCTTTAATTATTGTATGACCTGCGTGTCAATCATTACGCGCTATGTAATACTTTACTTTATCGCTAAGCAGTAGCAATAGTAGTAGAATAATGGTGGGAGCGACAACCCCGATGGCGACACGATGATGGAGATCATGGTGTTATGCCGGTGACGATGGAGATCATGTCGGTGCTTTGGAGATGGAGATCAAAAGCACAAGTTCATAGCCATATCATGTCACTTATGATTTGCATGTGATGTTAATCCTTTTATGCACCATGTTTTGTGTAGGACGACGGTAGCATTATAAGGTGATCCCTCACTAAAATTTCAAGATAAAATTGTGTTCTCCCCGAGTGTGCACCATTGTGAAAGATCGTCGTTTCGAAGCACCACATGATGATTGGGTGTGATAGACTCTATGTTCACATACAACGGGTGCAAGCCAGCGTTGCACGTGCAGAAGACTTGGGTTAAACTTGATGAACCTAGCATGTACATACATGGCCTCAGAACACAATAGACCGAAAGTTCGAACATGAGTCATATTGTAGATATGATCAACCTGGAGAGGTTCACCATTGAAACCAGTTCATCTCACGTGATTCTCGGACTTGGTTTGGTGAATTTGGATCATGTAACTCCTTGTCATGAACATAGTCTAAAGTAGTCTTTGCAATATTATGTTCTTGATCAATAGCTCGTGTTGTAGCTCCCCTGTTTTTTTTATACGTTCCTAGAGAAAATAGAGTTGAAAGATGATGGTAGCAATGATGCCGACTAGGTCCGTAAACTGAGGATTGTACTCATTGCTACACAAAGGGCTTATGTCCTTGATGCACCACTCCATGCGCCACCCCCTCTAGCATCGTCTGTGGTTGTTGTGAACATCTGACAAACACATTCTGATGACTACTTGATAGTTCAGTGCGTCTTGCATTATGACTTAGAATTCAGGCTTCAAATACGTTTTGAACGTCATGGAGCATATAGGATGTTCCAAGAGCTGGAATTGAGATTTCAGGCTCGTGCCCGTGTTGAGAGGTATGAGACCTCCAACAAGATTGTTTGCCTACAAGATTAAGGATAATAGCTCAATTAGTGAGCATGTGCTCAGATTGTCTAGGTGCTACAATCACTTGAATAGAGTGGGAGTTGATCTTCCAGATAATATAGTGATTGATATAGTTCTCCAAGTCACTGCCACCAAGCTACTAGATCTTTGTGATGAACTATAAACATGCCAGGGATGGAAAAGATGATCCCTGAGATGTTCCGGTGAAGAAGGAGCATCAATTGTTGATGGTTAGTAAAACCACTGGTTTCTTGAAGGGCAAGGGCAAGGAGGGAAACTTCATGAATGACAAGCCAGTTGCCACTCCAATTAAGAAACCCAAGGTTGAACCCAAACCTGAGACTAAGTGCTTCTATTATGAGGAGAACGGTCGCTGAAGCAGAGCAACCCTAGATATGTGATAGATAAGAAGGCTGGCAACGTCAACAGTAGTATATTTGATATGTGTGTTAATGATGTGTACCTTACTAGTACTCCTAGTAGCACTAGGGTAATAGATACCGGTTCAATTGCTAAATGTTAGTAACTCGAAATAATAGCTACGGAATAAACGGAGACTAGCTAAGGGCGAGGTCACGATGTGTGTTGGAAGTGTTTCCAAGGTTGATGTGCTCACCATCGCACTCTCTCTCTCTACCTTTGGGATTAGTGATGAACCTAAATAAATGTTATTTGGTGTTTGCATTGAGCATGAACGTGATTAGATCATGTTTATTGCAATAGAGTTATTCATTTAAGTTAGAGAATAATGGTTATTCTATTAACATGAATAATACCTTCAATGGTCATGCACCCAATGAGAATGGTTTATTGAATCTTGACCATAGTGATACACATGTTCATAGTATTGATGCCAAAAGATCCAAAGTTAATAATGATAGTATCACATACTTGTGGCACTGGCGCTTAATGTCATATTGGTGTAAAACGCATGAAGAAACTCCATGCTGATGGATCTTTGGACTCACTCGTTTTTGAATTGGTTGAGACATGCGGACCATGCATCTTGGGCAAGATGACTAATATCCCGCTTTCCGTTTTGATGGACCGTGCAATTGACTTATTGGAAATGATACATGTTGATGTATGCGGTCCAATGAGTGTTGTAGCATGCAGTGGGTATCGTTATTTTCTTACCTTCACTGATGATTTGAGTAGATATGGGCATATTTATTTGATGAAACACAAGTCTGAAACATTTGAAAAGTTCAAGCAAATTTAGAGTGAAGTTTGAGGTCATCGTGACAAGAAGATTAAATGTCTACGATATGATAATGGAGGTGAATATCTAAGTTATGAGTTTGGTATACAACTTAAGACAATGTGGAAGTTGTTGCACAACTCACGCCACCTGCAACACCATAGTATGATTGTGTGTCCGAACATCGTAGTCGTGCTCTATTGGATATGGTGTGTACTATGATGTATCTTATCGTTTTTCCACTATCATTTTGAGATTGTGCATTAGAGACAACTACATTAACTTGAAATAGGGCACCAACTAAATCCACTGAGATGACACCGTATGAATTATGGTTTGGCAGAAACCTGAGCTGTCATTTCTCAGAGTTCGGGAATGCGACGCTTATGTCTGATGAGCTCGAACCCAAAGCGAAAGGTGCATCTTCATAGGATACCCTAAGGTAATAATTGGGTATACCTTCTATCTCAGATCCGAGGGCAAAGTGTTTGTTGCTAAAAATGGGTCCTTTCTCGAGAAAGAGTTTCTCTCGAAAGAATTGAGTGGGAGGAAAGTAGAACTTGATGAGGTTATTGAATCGTCAATTTGGTTGGATAGTAGCACGACACAGAAAGATGTTTCTGTGAACCCTACATCAAGTGAAGAGGAAGCAAATGATGATGATCATGAAGCTTTGGATCAAGTTACTACCGAACCTCGTTGGTCGACAAGGACTCGTATTGCCCCTGAGTGGTACGTCGACCCTGTCTTGGAAATCATGTTGTTAGAAAACAATGAGCCTATGAACTATGAAGAAGCAATGGTGGGCCCAGATTCCAAAAAATGGTTAGGTGCGATGAAATCCAAGATTGGATCGATGTATGAAAACCAAGTATGGACTTTGGTAGACTTGCCCGTTGAATGGCAGGTCATTAAGTACAAATGGATCTTTAAGAGGAAGACAGACGACGATGATAAATGTCACCATTGATAAAGATCAACTTATCACAAAGAGATTTCCGATAAGTTCAAGGAGTTGACTACAATGAGACTTTCTCACCCGTAGCGATGCTAAAAGACTGTTGGAATTATGTTAGCAGTTGCTGCATTTTTCGATTATGAAATCTAGTAGATGGATGTCAAAAGATCGTTTCCTTAACAGTATACCTTGACATTTCTCGGGCTGGGTTGGGCCTCGGGCTGGGCCAAAAAAAGCCCAACGCTAAAAACGCTGGCCCGAGCCCAGCCCGCCTAGCCGTCAGGCCTATTTTTTGGGCCTGAGCCCGGCCCGAGCCCGAAAAAACCTGGCCCGGCCCGGCGTAGGCGTCAACTCGGGGTTCGTCGGGCCCGAGCCCGGCCCGACCACCGAGGTCAAAATCTAGGCCCGAGCCCAGCCTGTGGGCAAGGTCGGGCCGGGGCGGGTCGGGATGGGCTGGTCGGGCCGGGCTGCCCATGGCTAGGGCTACTTAACGGTTTCCTTGAGGAAAGGTTGTATGTGATACAACCAGAAAGTTTTGTCACTCCTAAGGATGCTAAAAGGTGTACAAGCTCCGGCGATCCTTCTATGGGTTGGAGCAAGTATACCGGAGTTGGAATATATGCTTTGATGAGGTGATAAAAGTTTTTTGGGTTTATACAAAGTTTATGAGAAACTTGTATTTACAAGAAAGTGAGCGGGAGCACTATAGAATTTCTGATAAGTATATCTGGTTGACATATTGTTGATCAGAAATAATGTAGAATTTCTGAAAAGCATAAACGGTTGTTTGAAAATAGTTTTTCAAAGAAGGCCTTGATAAAGCTACTTAACTGTTGGGCATCGAGATCTATAAAGATAGATCAAGACGCTTGCTGAGACTTTCAATGAGTACATACCTTGACAAGATTTTGAAAGAGTTCAAAATGGATCGGTCAAAGAAAGAGTTCTTGTCTGATTTGTAAGGTGTGGAGTTCCGTGAGACTCAAAGCTTGACCACGACAGAAGAAAGAGAGAGGACGAAGTTCGTGCCCTATGCCTTATCCATAGGGTCTATATAGTATGCCATGCTGTGCACCGCACCTAGTGTGTGCCTTGCCATGAGTCTGTCAGGGGTACATGAGTGGTCCAGGAGTGGATCACTGAACAATGGTCAAAATTATCCTTAGTAACTAGGGGACTAAGGAAATGTTTCTCGATTGTGGAGGTGATAAGGAGTTTGTCGTAAAGGGTTACATCGATGCAAGCTTTAACACCAATGCGGATGACGGTTAGTAGCAATCCGGATATGTATAATGGAGTAGCCATTTGGTATAGCTCCAAGTGGAGCGTAGTAGCAGTATCTGTAGTATGACATAGAGATTTGGAAAGTACACACGAATCCGAATGTTGCAGACCGTTTACTAAAACCTCTCTCACATGCAAAACATGATCGAACCCCATAAGTCATTGGGTGTGAGATTCATAACAATGTAAATCACATAGCGATGTGATCTAGATTATTGACTCTAGTGCAAGTGGGAGACTTTTGGAAATATGGCCTAGAGGCAATGTAAATCACATAGCGATGTGATCTAGATTCTTGACTCTAGTGCAAGTGGGAGACTTTTGGAAATATGTCCTAGAGGCAATAATAAATTATTTATTATCATATTTCCTTGTTCATGATAATCGTTTATTATCCATGCTAGAATTGTATTGATGGGAAATTCAGATATATGTTTTGATAAATAGACAACACCATGTCCCTAGTATGCCTCTAACAGACTAGCTCGTTGATCAAAGATGGTTAAGGTTTCCTAGCCATGGACATGAGATGTCATTTGATAACGGGATCACATCATTAGGATAATGATGTGATGGACAAGACCCAAACTATAAACATAGCATATGATCGTGTTAGTTTATTGCTATAGTTTTCTGCATGTCAAGTATATGTTCCTATGACCATGAGATCATGCAACTCACTAACACCGGAGGAGTACCTTGTGTGTATCAAACATCGCAACATAACTAGGTGACTATAAAGGTGCTCTATAGGTATCTTTGAGGGTGTCTGTTGAGTTGGCATGGATCAAGGCTGAGATTTGTTACTCTGTGTGACAAGGAGGAATCTCAGGGCCCACTCGGTAATACAACATCACAATAAGCCTTGCAAGCAAAGTGACTAAAGTGTTAGCCATGGTATCTTGTATTACAGAACGATTAAGGAGACTTTCTGGTAATGAGATTGAACTTGGTATAGAGATACCGACGATCGAATCTCGGGCAAGTAACATACCGATGAACAAAGGGAACAACATACAAGATTAACCGAATCCTTGACATAGAGGTTCAATCGATAAAGATCTTCATGGAATATGTAGGAACCAATATGGGCATCTAGATCCCGCTATTGGTTATTGACCGTAGAGGTGTCTCGGCCATGTCTACATAGTTCTCGAACCTGCAGGGTCTGCACACTTAACGTTCGGTGACGTTTCAGTAGTATAGAGTTATGTATGGTGGTGACCGAAGGTTTTTAGAAGTCTCGTGTGAGATCCCAAACGTCACGAGGAGCTCCGGAGGTAAAGATTGATATATAGGAAGTCCCGTTTTGGTCACCGGAAAATTTTTGGGCACTTCAGTACTGTACCGGGAGTGCCGGGAGGGTATCGGGGGACCATCAGAAGGGGCCTCTCGCCCCAAAGAGCCTCATGGGATGTAGGAGAAGGCAAACCAGCCCCTGGTGGGCTGGCCGAAGCCCCCACTAAGTCCCATGCAGCCAGGGGTGAAAAAACCCAAGAGGTGGAAAAGGTTTCCAAGTGGGGGAGGAATCCGACTCCTAGTAGGATTGGAGTAGGACTCCTCCACCTCCTCCACTTCTGCCGCAGCCTTGGGGAAACCCTAGGGGCGCCGGCCTACCTCCCCTGCCTCCTATATATACTGGAGGGGAGAGAGGGCAACCGCACCAAAACAAATCTAATTGCCGCGTGCTACCCTCTTCTTCTCTAGATCAGCTTCTCCTCTAGATTAGTTTGGTAGAGCTCGGGGAAGCCCTGCTGGATTAGGTCACCACCACCGCCACCACGACATCGTGCAGCCGAAGAACTCATCTACCTCTCCGCTCCCTTTTGTTGGATCAAGAAGGCGGAGATCGTCATCATGTTGTACGTGTACTAAACGCAGAGGTGCCGTCCGTTCGGCGCTAGATCGGAAGGATCGTGATTAGATCGCGGGAGGGATCATGATGGGATCGTGGGATGTCTTGCGATTTGGATCGCGAAGACGCTCAACTACATCAACCGCGTTTCTTAACGCTTTCCGCTTAGGGATCTACAAGGGTATGTAGATCCACTCTCCCTCTCGTAGATGCTTGTCACCATGGATAGATCTTGCGTGTGCGTAGGATTTTTTTTGTTTCCCATGCAACATTACCCAACACCACGATTCATGTACCCTGGATGTAAATAGGTCGGGTGTGGAGCGCCCGTGGAGATCGGATGTTAGGAGCACGCCAGGGAGCCAGCGACAAAAGGACAACGTCAAAACGGATGATGCAAAGGGCACTCACAGGCGCTCATGCCCCTAAGAGGCGGGTACTCCAACATCCTTTACAAAAGTAACTGCAGATATACAAGTCTCACTCTAAAACTCTCATGCAACTAGTGATCTATGAACCTCCGTCCATTTTTCCTACATGAAAAACTATACAATACACTTTTGTATGCACTTTTATTTTAATTATTATTATTATTATTATTAAAACACTAAAATACTTCTAGACATAATAGTTGCTTGGCTAGCATTATGGGTGGTGTCTTTACGTATTAACACCTTGGTTTCTCAAATAGAGGGGAAAGTTACCACTTGTTGCAAATCTATGCATTTGGTGGCTCAACAACTATTACCTAGCGACAATTTTTTGAGTAGTAAGCACATGTAAATGTAGGTCTATTATCTTGCACATAAATTGGTGTGCACCCTAGATATGTTTTTAGGTCTCGGAACGTAATGGGCGAGAGGCAATGACATACACACCGTTTCTACCTTCGCAAAATTGTGGATTGTAATAGACCGGTACCACCCATATATCGCCTAAGTTGTATCTCCATCAACACTTGCCGTCAGGGTCATGTCAGTGAGGCTCTTGGACCCTACTGCTACCCATGCATGGCTACCCCACCTCATCTTCACTCTTCGCCGCGCCTGCACCAAGCAGGTGAGGGACTTTGCCTCGATATAACCCCTGATGGTTAGAGCATCTACAACCAGACCCCTCAACGTCCAATCGAACAGCCTCGTCACCGTACGGATAGGGAGAAGAAGAAAAAAGCCACCCAATGGGATCCCCCTCCCTCACTTTGTCCTCATATGTCCGGGCTATTCGCACCCCATATCCAAGGCATATGTGGGGAGAATATGGGGATGTCCGGGCATGTTTAGGCAGTCCTTCATGTAGGATTTGGTCCACCCTATACCACATTTTCTCCTTCTTTATTCTTTCTTTCCCCCCTCTCTCAGTTTCTACCAATCACATCCATTTGACTGGACAATTTAGGAACAATTAGGGGTCAAGATTGCATGCAAGTATAAATAGATGCTTGAAAGAGACATGTTCGGACGCTCCCATACGTGACCACGGGCGTTGGAGGCCTCACTTTTGGTGTTTGTGGCTGTAGATGCTCTTATGCCTATCCCGTATTTTTCTCATGGGCCCACTTATACCAACCAATAAGGTGTTTTAATTATGAGATCAATATCCCATTGCTGTTTAAACCTATAAAACATGTCTACACTGGTGCAACGATGTGCTATATAAACGGTTTTAAACCCCTTTTCGTGACGTAGTTCCAAACCGTCACCTTGCATGTGTGGGTAATACGGGGTCCATCCCACACGACACCGCAAAACCGTCGGCGATGGTGGCCAACGAATGCGAACGGTTTGCAAATATAACCGTGTGCGGTGTAGGAACAGATCACACACATAATATTTTGGGCGTACGTGTGGGATTTGGGATCAATCACACACATCCAGGATGAGTGAAACATGTCTAATTACTGATGGCAAACAAATGGAGTTTGACCTTTGACCGTTTGCGAAATATTACCCGAAAAATGTACATGTATAACATCATCGAGCACGTTTCCCGAAAAATGTACGCGTGGGATGGTCTTTGCATCGGGCACAGTTACTTGTTGGCCGACGTGTGAGATACGATGCTATCACAAATGATTGAGAAGATTCTACCCACACATACAAGTTTTGCAAACCGTTCGCGATTTCTTATGTATCACCAACGTTTTAGATTATATCTCGTGTCCTTTTCCTGTGTATCACACGCGGTTGCGCTACGAGTTGCGTGTGCTTTCCATTCTGGACCGCATACGCTTAGTTGGTTGAACCGTGTACGCTGAATTTGCCAGGTTATTGTAAAATATCGCATTTAATTCACCATTCAAATAGCAAATTCGCCACAATATGCAATCGACAAATAGTGTCCACATGAAGAACATTCATCATAATTCGCCACAATATTCAATTGAACGAATAGTGTCCACAAGTAGAGGATTCATCATAATTCACGACAATATGCAATTGAGAAAATGCTAGCTAAATTCCACAACTATTAAAACCACATATCCAGTACATAATCATAGTGTACGAAATACGAAGACATGATCACATGGAAAATAATGCATCCACGTGTATATGTTTAGGTGATAACACTATATGAATGCATAGTTATTTTTAGGAGATTTTATTCCGGAAATCTTCGTCGTCTTTAGAGGGATTGATGTAGTGTTTCACAAACAAGGTGTTGATAAATTTCATAACACACAACAATTCATCAACGGCGAGCAGTTCAGAAGTCATCGGTACGAAGATTAGCTGCATGAATTTTAGATCAGAATGTGACATACGTGTGGAGTAAAAGATAGTAATTAATAAGCAGACTTACCGGTTTAACTTCTCATCATCGACACCACATTCAACATGTCTACATAGGTTGATTACGTGTGCACAAACATAGTATCGACATAGGCCGCTGGTACCTTGTTGTTGTTGAGGACACTGCATTTTTTTGTACAGTATTAGTTATGTATTTGCCCTGCTAGGAATAACCTATCAGGTGTAAGTTGTTTTTTCTATGGAGATAAATAGAAAGAGGTTTATTTAGAAACTTGAAGATCTGACTAGCATTTTTTGAAAATAACGGTTTTCATTATCTTACCGGAGAAATGATCACATGCTGCAGAGGTAGTTAGCGGTCGAACCTTACCCTCCTAAAGTTATGCACCTTGACAATACACTCAAATGAAGATTAATTTTCACACACTCAATTCTGGAAGTAGATATGAACACAACGCATTAACATCAAAGAATTCAATACCTATCCATGAAATCCTAAAGATGACTCAGATCCTGAGACGCATTTGGCTCTTTGAAAGAATCCATGTAGTAAGCTGTGTTGCATGTTGGAACAATGACCACCAAGATCCAGTGACCTCTAGAGTTTAAGAAAACCATGAATGTACAAACTATGTCTAAAACTGAAAGACGATCAATGTATGTGTGGTTGTATATTTAACTTACTCTTCATAATATGGCCACATGAAGAATTCTCCTATCTGTAAGTCAAACAAGATCTTGGCGACACAATCAATGGAAGCCATGCATGATCAATTATTTTTTAACAAAACGTCATTTGCTAAATCAGGATCTATGAAATATGCATGTGTCCTTGGTTTTCTCCGCGTTGTCAATCCCCTGAGAGGAATACACTACAATTATTTTTTTGTGATTTACAGCCCAATATGGAGAAGTTGATCAGAGTTTGTGAAGTACTTACAACATCATGCATTTGACGAGAGTGGCAGCAAGCTCATCGAAGTTGAAGAAGAGATGAAAGTCCTCGAATTCCATACTGATGGTAGTTGGAATGTGACAGAAATGACGACAGTCGTACTGCAATTCCACAATGTTATGATCTTCTCCTTTTGACATTATGTCCATGCAATATTTATCTAACTTGCGACAACTGGAACTGCACTCATCAAAGTATTCGCCAACAAGAAATGGCTGGCCATGCTTGTACTTGCGTGCTTCAAATGGGTCTTCATCAGAACCAGGATTACATGGGTCTTCATCGGCAATGCCATGGTTCTGCTCGAAGAGTCTTCATAGTATGCTCTAGTACTCATCCCTCCACTGTTTCTATCATGGGTAATAACAAATTGCCAATTTCACCAGGAAGCTAAACATAAATGCAACAATCTTTGTAGTACAGGACGCACATCGTAGTGTTTGAATGAAAACAAATTAATAGTGAAAGCTATGTACATCCTGTTGTCAAACATTCCAGTCTGTTAAAAACTACTGTCTTGCACCATGGTTTATTTAACTAAGTGTGAGAATCTGTTTATTTCACATTGCCATGTTGTGTCGATGCTAGCCGTGTTTCTGTACATAATTAGACCTTGCTCGTGCTGAATGAAGTGAAGTTCTTCATGTATACTACCTTTCAGTATTTTTTCATGCAATGATAAGTCATGTCGCATATAGTTTTCTTGCTATCAATATGCCTTTAGGTTAAAACTATGACAATGTCTTAACCACATCCAGAATCCAATAGCACACAGGAAGTCTGAATCACAACTAATATAACAAATGATTTCTAACAATGAGAGTTTGTCTTAACTTCTTTGCACGTCACAGAAACTTCCTCCCACTGTACCCAGATTCAAAAGCTCGTAACTTCATGGATTGAAATTGATGTTGACCATGAACAGGCAGGTCTTCAGCTACCCCTCTCCATCCATTGGAAGTGATTGTCCTAGGGAGTTACAAGAGAAAGAAATATCGCAAATGGACCTACCGTTTTTAAATCCCCAATTCCAAAACAAAACCCTAAGCCTAGTTGAGCCAGAGAGAAGAGAGACAAATACCTGGCTGGTAAGAGATTCGTCATCGTCAGAGATACCGCTTGAGTGGTCACTCGAGGAGACCATGGCGTGTCCACGGCGGTCGGATGCTAGAGGGAGATATGTTGGCAGCGGGGGGGGGGGGGGGAAGGGGTGGAAGGGTTGCAGGGGAAATGTGCCCCTTTGTCTGGGGGGAGGGGGAGGCAAATATTTCGGCGGTCGGTGAAATTTTTCGTTCGTTGCAGGGAATCTTGGCGCGCAAAGATTCATCAGACATGGTCTTTCATCTTTTATCGTGTGCGATGATATAGAACATACAAAAATTCGCCCCTCCCCACGTATTCCCTGGTTATAGTGCACATCCTCGTCATTGCATAATGTAACATCAACTGCTAACTTGGGTATAGAAAATAGCAGACACACATAGCTCATAGTTACTAAACCGAGCAAGTTCACTAAATAATCAAGTTGCTTGAGTTAGACATAGCTCTTACAAAATACCGGCTCTCTGAACAAAGGCTATTAGTAATACGCATAATTTCAACAAAGACGCCGACGAGCAGTCGCCCTATGCCTCGCCGTTGTTTGATGAGATGTCGACGACTTGTCCAGGCAACATTCCGCTGGTGGTGGACTCCGCGTCCCCCAGGCTGACTTCGACCATGGCCACGTGCTCATCCTCGACGTTGTCCTTGTCATCGGCATCACCCTCATATTAGTAGTACTCATAGTAGTGGAGCCGCCATAGCTCGCGTTGGTACTCCACCACTGATTCCTCGACGGATAGGCACTTCTCGACCTCCTCCCAAGCCACGCGCAACTCCTCCCTGCACTAGGCGCTCTCGGACGGCTCCGGCATCTCCAGCTCTCGCTCGGAGATCTCGTGCGGAAGGGGCTCCATGGCCTCCACCACCGCATCGTCGGCATTCATCTTGACATCCACAATAGCCGCCTCTTCGGACGTGCGGTGCATGCTGGATTCCAGTGAAGCTTGGAGTATCTTGGTGTTGGCGTTCTCAATGATATAGGCTTGGATGGCCTCGACCTGGGCCAGGGCGGCCTCCATGGAACGACACGCTGCTCGGGCGCTCTTGGCGTTTGCAGCTGGCATCTTAGCAGCTGCAGCTACCATCTCCGCGGCTACATATGCCCTTTCAGCCGCCGCAGAAGACCTATCGGCCGCTGTAGAGGCCCGTTCGGCGAATGCGATCACGCTTCAGGTGGATGCGGCTGCGCTCTTGGCCGAGACGGACGCGTTCATGGCAGAGGCGAGAGCGCTCGGGGCCGAGGGAGAAGTCGTATCCACCCGTACGAAGCACTCCCACGATGTCATTCTTTGCACAGAGGGTTTGTTGGTGAATGAGGGTCGAGGGTGAACGGAACGCGAGCTAGACGAAGCCGGTGAAGCTTCCCTCGTAAGACATAAATAGATCCATGAATTTTCATCACAAACGGTTTTCGTATGGATCCGTATGTACGCAGGTCAATTTTTGTATCGAATTGTAAAATTATTTTTGGGTACAGCGATAACGAATATTGTTTTATTTGTAAGAAAAAGATCCCTACCGTCAAAATCCACTAACGGCATCCTAAAATTAGGAAATATTCGGGGTACAATTGGATTTTTATACATTAGTAACACACGGTTCCATATTTATGTACAGATTTTACGTCCACAATTCAAATTTGTAACACACGAACATGAAAGATGAAGCAAAAACTGCTAGAAAAATCATATTTATGTACCACGTGCTTCCCTATATATGCCGCTTGCAATAAATTTGAAGGAGTTCCAAACATCTTGGATAACGGTTTGGACACACGTGCATGCCTTGGGGATCTATGTTTCAAAATTCTAAAAATGAAAAAATGCTCTAAAGTACATGATAATAATCTGCATGATTTCCCGACATGGGACCATGATGTCGTGGTCAAAGTAACGACTTGTTTGAGATAAGCTTTGAGACATGCCTCTCACAACACGTAGCATCACATGAAGGGTTGTGGTTACGATAGGGGACATGAGCTTTGTTTGATGACGAGCCTCTAGTCGTTGTCTCATTTGGCCTACCATTTTTTGAATTCGTTACAATGCCTGAATACGTTTAGCAACCTGAAATTTGGACATTTTCGGGGTTCAGTGAGCATTTTTGTACATGAAGTTAGTTTGTAGATATCTAGTGACCATAATTCAAAACTAAAACACATGTACATGTTCAAGATGAAGCAAAAACTATAGGATAAATCATATTTATATATGTACTAGTTCTTCCATCTATATGCCACGTGCAATAAATTTGAAGGAGTTCCAGGCATCTTGAGTAACGGTTTGGACATAAGCATTGAGAATATTCTAGGTTTTTAAATACAAAAAATAAATAAAAATTCTATGAAGTACATGAAAATAAACATGATTTCTCGAATGGGGCCAAGATGTCGTGGTCAAAATGACGGCTTGTTCGAGATAAACTTTGACACATGCCTCTCACAAACTGGACCACCACGAGCATGCTCGTATAGTTCCGAGAGGGGACGTGGGGGTGTTGTGTGATGACAAAACGGATTGCTGCCTCATTCGGCCTTTTTTTTCATCGATGCAATATATGAATACGACCTTGATCCTGAAATCTGAAATAAATACGACATTCAATTGGCATTTTTATACATGAAGTTAGTTTCCAGAAGTTTAATGGCCATAGTTCAAAACTGAAACAGTTTAACAAGCAAGATAAAGCACCACTAGAAAATTATATTTATGTACTACTTGCTTCTGTATATATGCCACATGCAATAAATTAGAAGGAGTTTTCCAAACATCTTGAGTTACAGTTTCGACATGAAAGCATTGGGAATCTAAGTTTTTTAAGTCAAAAGTTGAAAAATGCTCCGAAGTACATGAAAATATGCATGATTTCTCGACATGGGGCCAAGATGCCATGATCAAAATAATGGCTTGTTCGAGATAAGCTTTGACACATGTCAAAGCTAGCAATGCATGATTAACTGTTACAGGTGTCCCATGGGTAATTACTCTATTAGGGCACATGTGCGAGCTTGAATGCCCATTTGGAAGTTGGTGGGTCAAATACCTTATGTTGAGCATGCAGGACGGGGATGAGGATGAGATAGCATTACCCTCCTTACCCATGAATTGAAGTACTCCCTCCGTCTTGGTGTATAAGTTATCTTACGAAAACCAAATAATACAAAAACACATAGGCGCAATGCATTAACTTCCACCTCCTTTCTTGTTTTTTGACATGAATAAAGGAATTAACCAATAAGAGACGTGGGGCATGTATTTTCAAATGACTTGAGACTAACTAGCACACCATGCATTGGTCAATTCATTGTATGCAATGATATTAATTAGCAAATTAACATTAAATTCTCTTGTTTTCTTCTCCGTCTTGGTCACGGTGCACAACCTAAGATGACTTATACACTGAGACAGAGGGAGAGTACTTACATGTGTGGGCTCTGAAACTAGTAGACCCCATGTAATTTGAGGCCCTCGATCACTCAAATTTACACACATCCCACCCCTTTGGCCCAAAATTCCCTAAGAAATCACAAACCTAGCCACAACATATTGTTTTTACGTTGAAATACTATTTTTGTGCTGAAATACACGAAGGTTGTTCTTAAATGAATGTTTGAGTTTCCCAACGGTGATAAAGAACTCGGTGGGGACATGGATGGGAAACTTTTTATCCCCGCACACGGGTACGTAGATGGGGACGGGGATGGGAGGGTAGTGATGGGGACGGAGGTGGGACTCCAATAGTCGCCTAAGAAATCCTAGGCTTTAGACACAAGCCTCTCACAAAACGGAGCATCACACGAAGGCGTGTGGATCCGAGGGGGAACGTGGGGCATGTGTGATGATAAACCGCCAATCGCTGTCTCATTCGACCTAGTTTTTTTCATCGATACAATGCATGAAAATGACCGTAATCCTATTTTTTAATGGAGTTCTATTGGCAATTTTATACATTAAGTTAGCTTGTAGTAATTTAATGGCCATACTTCAAAACTGAAACACGTGAACAAGCTAGATGAAGCAAAAACCGCTCGAAAATCATATTTATGTACTACTTGTCTACATATATATGCAACGTGCAATAAAGTTGAAGGAGTTCCAAACATCTTGAGTGACGGTTTGGACACAAAAGCATTAAGAATGTAGGTTCTAAATTCAATAATAATAATAATAAATTCTCTGATTTCTGAAGTACATGAAAATATGCATGATTTCTCGCCATGGGGCCAAGCTGTCGTGGTTACTGCTCTCAGACTTGCTTCCATAACACATATGACACGCATGCATTACATTTGGATAGAAAATGTAAATATTTGGCAAAACAAGCGGCTCCCACATGATTGGCGCCCTGTTTCACGTTTCGAGTTTTGAAAGCCAATTTTCGAGGGCTATTAATCACACGTGGTCATGCATTAGGAACTGTAGTTGATGTTAATTCACACATGGGTTGTGATTAGGAATTCGTGTGCAACCACTGCCGGCATCGATCAAGATTCTAGCCGCCTATAAATGCTGCTCCTCGAGACCGTCATCCCGCCTGCATTCTCTCATCTCTCTATGGTGCGACCGGTCTGTGCACAAACATAGGAGGAGGCGCCACCCCGCGAGGACATGGCAAAATGCAGCGACATGCACAGACAAGGTCGCGCTAGACCCCCCAACTGAAGTTGGTTTTGGGGCAAGTACAATCTGGCTTTATGGAAGGCGCTGCCGCCGACTGAAGGAGCCAGGCAGGTGGTGTTCAAGAAGGAGTGTGTTGAGGAGCGCACCAAGAACCTCAAGGCCTGGAATGCCCTTAGTGCCACAAGGAAAAGGGAGGAGCTGCAACTTTGGCGACGGACGAGTTGACGAGCGGTCGAGGTGTACGAAGACGGCCGGTACCACGCAATGAAGCCAAAGACACTAGGTGCCTCACCGCTGCGTGGGCATGGGTCGATAAGCTTGAGCGTGCCACCGTCAAAGAGCTCCAGTGGACGCCAGTGAACTGTCCTGCATGGTCCCATGCCTTCACCAGCAAGAGGTTGATCGGCATGTTGAACGTTACGAGGCGGAGTAGGCGGCGAACTCCCTCCGTGTTGGGAAGCCACCGCACACCAGGGAGCTGATGGTGAGAGGCTGCCATCTTACTGCTCCCCGCTCAAGGAGGGGTTATTATTGGTTTACTTTTTATTCATTGTACATATTAGTTAAGTAGTATCATCACGTATATGTGATGATATATACTGTATATGTATCATGTCTTCAATGAGCTATTCAACAATTAATATATATGATTAGTTTCACATTTCTATATATCTGTTTTCATACTGATTTTCTAGCTCTAACTGTTAGCCTTTTACACATACTGAAACATAACAATAGAACATAAATCATTCACACATCGAAACATGTCAATATTGTGATTGTTGTCCAGACATTGGGATCGACATCTAACCAGTTCAACAAAATAAAATGCATCCATGACTAGTTGACTACACCCTATCCTATGGAAGCTCTTGGTTGTGCCTGAACTCGGTCAGGCGTTCATACATGCGGTTTATGCGCTCATTGTATAGCTGGAGCGCGATCTCGAGCTCCAAGCTAGCTATTTCATCGGAGATTACCATCTCGAGGATGCGACGAACATTTTCTTCTATCGTTGCCCGCTAGACACCTGGGCCAAGGAGGCGCTCGAGCCCACCGATGAGCCCGTCAGCATCGAGGGGGCCGCGGACAAGGCGAATGACACGACCCATGTGAACGGTGCGGCCGGCGGCCGAGGCAAGCATGGTGCGGCCAGGCTCTAGTGCAAATACGGCGCAGACCGCCGCTGCCCATTCCTGGCGAGAAATAGGGCTACTCGCGTGCCTTGGACACAGCTTCAACGTCATGACGGGTGGGATAGTAGACAATCGGGGATGCAACCGCTCTTGCTCTGCCGCGTGTCGTGTCTCTCGCTCTGCGGCCCTCCATCGGTCTTGTTGTGCGGCGCGTCTTGCCCTATTGGCGTGGATGCGCATGTTTTGCTCTATTGAGCACCACCAATGATCTTCTTGTGGGGCGCGCTGCAGCCTCTCGGTGGTGAGGCAGCTATGTTGCTCGGCGGCACTGCCACACCGAGCTCCAAGGGTCTGCTCAACCCTTGTGATGACGCGCAGCACAACATTGTCCGACACATCACCGGACACGCCATCGGCCTCAACAGGCCGTTTCGGCTGCACCGGTTCGTTTCCGTCATCGAGGAGGTTGATGGCAGAGGCGGAGCTTGGTCGGGTTGGCATGCTTCATAGATGGGCTAGGCTGCACTACGTGTGCATCCACGTGTGAATGCACGCACATGCTCTTATGCTCATTAGCTTCTGGCAGGAAACTGATGGGGAAGCTTGCGCGGTTTCGTGCGGGAACATGGACAAAAGAAATGCCGGTGCGGTGCTGAAGCGTGCGCTGTAATCCTCGGGCGAAAACGTGGTAACAAGATGTGAGAGATGAAGAAGAGGTGATGCGTAGTCAGACGGGTAATAGTAATAAAATGTATGCGATATTTACGGGCAAACGACACTTCCGTACATACAGTCGGGAATGATTTGATCAATTGCTGACAATTGTTTGGCAGCAACCATCTGCCCATAACACACACAACTTATCCAGATGAATCATTTCGGTTATTATTGGTCTTCCCACACAATTCTGTTGAATGAACCGATTGTTGCAGATCACACACACCATCTTACGCTAACCCATTTGTGTTCTGCTGGATCAACGCAAACAATTTATCCGAGTGAACTGTGTGTTGTACTTCACACACGTACATAGTTTTGTTAATTGTTTCAGTTATATTAGCTAATCCCAAACAGTTGATAAGAATAAACTGTCTGTCGTGGATCGCACACACAACTACTTTGTGATTCATATTTGATTGATACACCATCGCACATGGTTCGTGCCATTGGCAACAAAGGTTGAACAATACCATTTGCAATTGGTGGATCGCACACAGTTTCGTCGAAGGATTTCTGATTGATGTGTTGCGTTAGCAGCATCCTACAGTAGTGCTAACAAATATCGTTAACCATGAGCTGCCAATGTCATTCTGAGGAGAGAAACGAGGGAGGTGAGCCTCTTCCTACGCTTCACCCACCGTTCGTGTGAGATGGTACTATGGGGGAGATGATAAGGGATGGGATGAGATGATGATACGGGAAGGAAGCGTGTGCGTGGGTAAACATGAGCCACAACTCGTGCTGGAGAACACATAGCATGCTAGAAGCGACATGCAAGCAAGATATATGGATGGTCCACCCATGGTGTCGCCACTTGTTCAGAGAAATGTTGCAGCCACGAGGAGCCAAAAAGGCGTTAAATTACAATTACCTTTATATTTTGGAGAGATTTGTGACTTCGAAGCATGGCAATTTTCGTCAACATTGATTTCCGATGGTTTGTGCTTCCTTCAATCCCGGAGGCGGATTGTGTTGCGGCACTCCCTTGTGAGGGGAAACCGTAGCCGGTCGCGGTCTTGGCGGGCAGCGAGATTCCCTAGTGGATGTGTGGTATGTGGTTGGCATGTCGTGGCAGCTCGAGCAATAGGTTATGACACATGCGAAAGTCATTCCTTGTGTGTCCCTTAAGGATCTGGTTGTAATTTTCCTTTTATGTTTAAGGTCCCTGATGTACTCCCTCCATTTCTAAATATTTGTCTTTGTAGAGATTCAATTATGGACTACATACAAAGCAAAATGAATGAATCTACACTCTAAATTATGTCTATATACATCTGTATGTGGTCCATAGTGAAATCTCTAAAAAGACAAATATTTAGAAACGGAGGAAGTAATTCACAACGTATCAATTAAGGTGGCTTCTTGTCCCATCTCACACTATTGATGAAAAATGGTTTTCCTCCTCTTTATATTATAAAACAAACATCATATACATCGAAGGAGCCGATATAAACGCACATCACACACACCCAAGGCAGGATACATGAATGTCAAGCACCGACACACAACCTTAATGGATACCAAGCACCTACAAGATGTGGAAAAAACTCCACTTAGAGCCGACGAAGACCACCACCATGAGCAATCGTCCGAGAAAATGTGCGATGAGCACGCCGGACTGAGGACTCCAAGACGATGCCTCCAAGAAGGGCATGGCCACGAGCGTCGCCCCGTTAGATCCGAAGGTCAAGTTTTCACCCGGAGCAAGATACAAGGAGTGGGAGCACCATGACGGAGCGTGCAAGGAGGAACAAGACGTCCACAGATGCCGTCACCATGGACTAGTCCACGGATTGGGTAGGTGATGTACCCCGGTGCTTCAACCCTTCTGCTGCAACCCCGATCCGCCAACCACCCACATCCATGCCGCCCGAGAAGCCATGGTTGCCTGCCTGCATCTGAACCCTGCAATCCGCCCACGACCAACCGGACTCCCATCGCCAAGGCCGCCGTCCCGCCACCAAACCACCCCAAGAGCCACCAAAGGACGCGAATTTGCATCTCACTGTTGGAAATATGCCATAGAGGCAATAATAAAGTGGTTATTATTATATTTCCTTGTTCATGATAATTGTTTCTTATCCATGCTATAATTGTATTGATTGGAAACACATTGCATGTGTGGATATATAGACAACACTTTGTCCCTAGTGTGCCTCTAGTAGACTAGCTCGTTGATCAAAGATGGTCAGGGTTTCCTAACCATTGACAAGAGATGTCATTTGATAATGGGACCACATCATTAGGAGAATGATGTGATGGACAAGACCCAAACTATAAACGTAGCAATTGATCGTGTTAGGTTATTGCTAAAGTTTTCTGCATGTCAAGTATTTGTTCCTATGACCATGAGATCATGCAACTCACTGACACCGGAGGAGTACCTTGTGTGTATCAAATGTTGCAACGTAATTGGTTGACTATAAAGGTGCTCTACAGGTATCTCCGAGGGTGTATGTAGAGTTTGCATGGATCAATAGTGGGATTTGTTACTCCGTGTGACGGAGAGGTATCTCAGGGCCCACTCGGTAATACAACATCACAACAAGCCTGGCAAGCAATGTGACTAAGTGTTAGCCATGGGTTCTTGTATTACGGAACGAGTAAAGAGACTTGCCAGTAACAGGATTGAACTAGGTATACAGATACCGACGATCGAATCTGGGCAAGTAACATACCGAAGAACAAAGGGAACAACATACGACATTAACTGAATCCTTGACATAGAGGTTCGACCGATAAAGATCTTCGTAGAATACGTAGGAATAATTATGGGCATCTAGGTCCCGCTATTGGTTATTGACCGTAGAGGTGTCTCGGTCATGTCTACATAGTTCTCGAACCCGCAGGGTCTGCACACTTAAGGATCGGTGACGTTTTGATAGTATTGAGTTATGTATGTTGGTGACCGAAGGTTGTTTGGAGTCCCGGATGAGATCCCGGACGTCACAAGGAGCTCCGGAATGGTCCGGAAGTAAAGATTGATATATTGGAAAGTGGTGTTTGAACTCTGGAAAAGTTTCGGACATTTCCGATAGTGTACCAGGAGTGACGAATGGGTTTAGGGGGACCACCAAGTGGGGCCCACACACCCCAAGGGGCTATATGGGCCTTAGAGGTGGCGCACCAGCCCCTGGTGGGCTGGGTAGACAGCCCAAAAGGCCCTATGCGCCAGGGGTAAAGGAGGAAGAGTATGGGCCAAGTAGAAAGGAATCCTCCTAGGAGTCCACCTCCCTTGTGGGAGGTGGACTCCTCCCCCTAGCCTTCGGCCGAAGCCCTCCTTGTAGGAGGGGTAAGGCTGCCTCCTCTTCCCTCCCTCCTATATATACTAGAGGATTTTGAGGGAAGCCCTCAACGCTAATTGCCACGTGATGCCCTCTTCTTCCTCTAGATCGGTTTCTCCTCTAGATTAGTTCTGCGGTGCTTAGGCAAAGCCCTGTAGGATTAGTTCACCACCACTACCACCACGCCGTTGTGCTACTGGAGAACTCATCTACCTCTCCGCTCCCTCTTGCTGGATCAAGAAGGCAGAGATCGTCATTTAGCTGTATGTGTGCTGTACGCAGAGGTGCCGTTCGTTCGGCGCTAGATCGGGACAGATCGTGATTGGATTGCGGGATGCTCGGTGATCTGGATCGCAAAGACGTTCGAATACATCAACCGCGTTTCTTAACGCTTCTCACTTAGCAATCTACAAGGGTATGTAGATCCACTCTCTCCTCTCGTAGATGCTCATCTCCTAGATTGATCTTGGTGAAGCGTAGGAATTTTTTGTTTCCCATGCAACGTTCCCCAACAGTGGTATCAAAGCTAGGTCTATGTGTAGATGAGATCTTGAGTAGAACACAAAGGAGTTTGTGGGCGTTGATGCTTAGATTGCTTCCTACCTTGGTCGTGTTTTGGTTCAGTGGTATTGTGGGATGAAGCAGCCCGGACGAACCTTACTCGTACGCTTCTGAGAGACTGGTTCCATCGACTGACGTGTAACTTTGTTGCACAAAGATGGCTGGCGGATGTTTGTCTCTCCTATTTTAGTTGGATCGGATTTCACAAAGGCGGTCCCTGAGAAGGTTGAAAAACAAATTATGTATCACCGTTGTTGTTTTGCGTGGGTGAGAATTGTTCTTGCTAGATACCTGTAGCAATCATGTAAAACTTGCAACAACCATTAGAGGATGTCTAACTTGTTTTTGCAGGGTATGTTGTGATGTGATATGGCCAATTACATGATGAGATATATGTGATGTATGAGATGATCATGTATTGTATAGAATATCACGACTTGCATGTCGATGAGTAAGGCAACCGACAGGAGCCATAGGGTTGTCTTTAATTATTGTATGACCTGCATGTCAATCATTAAGCGCTATGTAATGCTTTATTTTATCGTTAAGCGATAGAAATAGTAGTAGAAGCATGGTGGGCGTGACAACCCCGATGGTGACACGTTGATGGAGATCACGATGATGGAGATCATGGTGTCATGCCGGTGATGATGGAGATCATGCGGTGCTTTGGAGATGAAGATCAAAAGCATAGGTTCATGGCCATATCATGTCACTTATGATTTGCATGTGATGTTAATCCTTTTATGCATCTTGTTTTGCTTAGGACGACGGTAGCATTATAAGGTGATCCCTCACTAAAATTTCAAGATGAATTGTGTTCTCCCCGAGTGTGCACCGTTGCGAAAGTTCGTTATGTTGAGACACCATGTGCTGATCGGGTGTGATAGACTCTACGTTCACATACAACGGGTGCAAGCCAGTGTTGCACATGCAGAACACTCGGGTTAAACTTGACGAGCCTAGCATGTACAGACATGGCCTCGGAACTCAAGAGACCGAAAGGTCAAACATGAGTTATATAGTAGATATGATCAACATGATGATGTTCACCATTGAAACCACCTCAACTCACGTGATGATCGGACTTGAGTTGGTGAATTTGGATCATGTATCACTCGAATGACTGGAGGGATGTCAATTTGAATGGGAGTTCTTAAGTAATATGATTAATTGACCTCATTATCATGAATATAGTTAGTAGTGTCTTTGCAAACTGTGTTGTAGATTACTAGCTCACGCTGTAGCTCCCTTGATTTTTTATATGTTCCTAGAGAAATAGAGTTGAAAGATGATGGTAGCAATATTGCGGACTGGCTCCGTGATCTAAGGATTGTCCTTAAGACAGTGTGGAATTGTTTCATAATTGACACCGCCTGGAACACCACAGCATAATGGTGTGTCCGAATGTCATAATCAAACCTTATTAGATATGGTGCGTTCTATGATGTCTCTTGCCGATTTGCCACTACTGTTTTGGGGTTATGCATTAGAGACAGCTGCATTCACTTTAAATAGGGCACCATCGAAATCTGTTGAGACGACGCCATATGAACTGTGGTTTGGCAAGAAGCCAAAGTTGCCGTTTCTTAAAGTTTGGGGATGTGATGCTTATGTCAAAAAGCTTCAGCCTGGAAAGTTGGAACCCAAAGCAGAGAAATGAGTCTTCATAGGATACCCAAAAGAGACAGTTGGGTATACCTTCTATCTTAGATCCAAAGGCAAAGTGTTTGTCGCTAAGAACGGAACATTTCTTGAGAAAGAGTTTCTCTCGAAAGAATTGAGTGGGAGGAAAATAGAACTTGATGAGGTTATTGAACCTTTACTTCAACCAGAGAGTAGCAGAGCGCAGAAAGGTGTTTCTGTTGAGCTTACATTGGCCGAAGAGGAAGTTAATGATGATGATCATGAAGCTTCGGATCAAGTTACTATCGAACCTCGTAGGTCGACAAGGGCGCGTACTGCTCCTGAGTGGTATGGCAACCCTGTCTTGGAGGTCATGTTGTTAGATAACGATGAACCTACGAGCTATGGAGAAGCGATGATGGGCCCGAATTCCAAGAAATGGTTAGAGGCCATGAAATCCGAGATGGGATCCTTGTATGAAAACAAAGTATGGACTTTGGAAGTATTACCTGAAGGGCGAAAGGCCATTCAGAACAAATGGATCTTTAAGAGGAAGACGGACGCGGACGGTAATGTCACCGTCTATAAAGCTCGACTTGTGGCAAAGGGTTTTTCACAAGTTCAAGGAGTTTACTATGATGAGACCTTCTTACCCGTAGCAATTCTTAAGTCCATTAGAATCAGGTTAGCAATAGCTGCATATTTTGACTATGAAATTTGGCAGATGGATGTCAAAACAACATTTCTTAATGGTTTCCTTAAGGAAGAGTTGTATATGATACAACCGGAAGGTTTTGTCGATCCAGAGAATGCTGAAAAGTTTGCAAACTCCAGCAATCCATTTATGGACTGGTGCAAGCATCTCGGAGTTGGAATCTGCACTTTGATGAGGTGATCAAAGCGTTCGGGTTTATAGAAGTTTACGGAGAAGCTTGTATTTACAAGAAAGTGAGTGGGAGCTCTATAGCGTTTCTAATATTATATGTGGATGACATATTGCTGATTGGAAACAATATAGAAATGCTGGAAAGCATGAAGGAATATTTGAACAAGAGTTTTTCAATGAAGGACCTAGGAGAAGCTGCTTTCATATTAGACATTAAGGTCTATAGAGATAGATCGAGACGCTTAATAGGACTTTCGCAGAGCACATACCTTGATAAAGTTTTGAAGAAGTTCAAAATGGATCAGTCCAAGAAGGGGTTCTTGCTTGTGTTACAAGGTGTGAAGTTGAGTAAAACTCAACGCCCAGTGACTGCAGAAGATAGAGAGAAGATGCATGTCATCCCCTATGATTCAGCCATAGGCTCTATCATGTATGCAATGTTGTGCACAAGACCCAATGTCAGCCTTGCCATAAGTATGGCCGGAAGGTTTCAAAGTGATCTAGGAATGGTGCACTGGACAATGGTCAAGAATATCCTTAAGTACCTGAAAAGGACTAAGGAAATGTTTCTCGTTTATGGAGGTGATCAAGAGCTCATCGTAAAGGGTTACGTCGATGCAAGCTTTGACAGTGATCCGGATGACTCTAAGTCGCAAACCGGATACTTATTTATTCTTGATGGGGGGTGTGGTGCAGTTCCAAGCAAAGCGTGGTAGCCGATTCTACATACGAAGCGGAGTACATCGCAGCTTCGGAGGTAGCGAAGGAAGATGTCTGGATGAAGGAGTTCATGAAAGGTATTGGAGTAGTGCCTAGTGCACTGAATCCAGTGGATCTGTTCTTGATAACACTGGTGCCATTGCCTTGGCCAAGGAACCAAGGTTTAACAAAAGGACTAGACACATAAAGCGACGCTTCAATTCCATCCGCAAGTACATCAAGGAGGAGGACATAAATATTTTCAAAGTGCACACGGATCTGAATATTGCAGACCCGTTGACTAAACCTCTTCCAAGGGCTAAACATGATCAACACCAGAACTGCATGGGTGTTCGATTCATTACAATGTAAATCACATAGTGAACTGAGCTAGATTATTGACTCTAGTGCAAGTGGGAGACTGTTGGAAAATGCCCTAGAGGCAATAATAAAATGGTTATTATTATATTTCCTTGTTCATGATAATTGTTTATTATCCATGCTATAATTGTATTGATTGGAAACACATTGCATGTGTGGATATATATACAACACTTTGTCCCTAGTGTGACTCTAGTAGACTATGTCGTTGATCAAAGATGGTCAAAGTTTCCTATCTATTGACATGAGATGTCATTTGATAACGGGATCACATCATTAGGAGAATGATGTGATGGACAAGACCCAAACTATAAACGTAGCATTTGATCGTGTCAGTTTATTGCTACAGTTTTCTGCATGTCAAGTATCTGTTCCTATGACCATGAGATCATGCAACTCACTGATACCGGAGGAGTACCTTGTGTGTATCAAACGTCGCAATGTAATTGAGTGACTATAAAGGTGCTCTACAGGTATCTCCGAAGGTGTCTATAGAGTTGGCATGGATCAATAGTGGGATTTGTTACTCCATGTGACGGAGAGGTATCTCAGGGCCCACTCGGTACAACATCACAACAAGCCTTGCAAGCAATGTGACTAAGTGTTAGCCACAGAATCTTGTATTACGGAACGAGTAAAGAGATTTGCCGGTAATGGGATTGAATTGGGTATACAAATACCGACGATCGAATCTCGGGCAAGTAACATACCGAAGAAAAAAGGGAACAACATATTGGATTAACTGAATCCTTGACATAGAGGTTCGACCGATAAAGATCTTCGTAGAATACGTATGAATCAACATGGGCATCTAGGTCCCGCTATTGGTTATTGACCGTAGAGGTGTCTCGGTCATGTCTACATAGTTCTCGAACCCGCAGGGTCTGCACACTTAAGGATCGGTGACGTTTTGATAGTATTGAGTTATGTATGTTGGTGAACGAAGGTTGTTTGGAGTCCCTGATGAGATCCCGGACGTCACGAGGAGCTCCGGAATGGTCCGGAGGTAAAGATTGATATATTGGAAAGTGGTGTTTGAACTCTGGAAAAGTTTCGGACATTTCCGATAGTGTACCAGGAGTGACGAATGGGTTTCGGAGGACCACCAAGTGGGGCCCACACACCCCAAGGGGCTACATGGGCCTTAGAGGTGGCGCACGAGCCCCTGGTGGGCTGGGCAGCCAGCCCAAAAGGCCCTATGCGCAAGGGGAAAAGGAGGAAGAGTAGGGGCCAATTAGAAAGGAATCCTACTAGGTGTCCATCTCCCTTGTGGGAGGTGGACTCCTCCCCCTAGCCTTCGGCCGATGCCCTCCTTGTAGGAGGGGCAAGGCTGACTCCTCTCCCTTCCCTCCTATATATACTAGAGGATTTTGTGGGCAGCCCTCAACCCTAATTGCCACGTGCTGCCCGCTTCTTCCTCTAGATCGGTTTCTCCTTTAGATTAGTTCTGCGATGCTTAGCCGAAGCCCTGCAGGATTAGTTCACCACCACCGCCATCAGGTCGTTGTGTTGCCGAAAAACTCATCTACATCTCCACTCTTTCTTGCTGGATCAAGAAGGCGGAGATCGTCATCGATCTGTACGTGTGCTGAACGCGGATGTGCCGTCCGTTTGGCGCTCGATCAGGACGGATCGTGATTGGATCGCGGGACGCTCGGCGATTTGGACCGCGAAGACGTTCGACTACATCAACCGCGTTTCTTAACGCTTCCCGATTAGCGATCTACAAGGGTATATAGATGCACTCTTCCCTCTCGTAGATGATCATCGTAAGAAATTTTTTGTTTCTCATACAACGTTCCCCAACACTCACCTATTAAGTGAGGGGTTTTATTAAAAAAAGATATAGATGACCACCTATCATTTTGTTCCTCTCTCTCAACTCTCATAATTACACCACACACAAGACATCGAAGTTTAACTAAAAAAAGAACATCACACATAGAGGTCTGGCCACGGGGAACGCAGAAACTCGCGCCGTGGAAAGCGACCAAACTCGACCGGAGCAAGATCCTTCCTCTCCGGCGGCTGGTATGCATGGGAGCCGACGTAGTAGGCTAGTGAAGCGCATACGTGGCGACGAGAGCGACGACCATGAGCGCGTAGGCGACGCCCCGGTCAACGGCCTCCCGGTCAACGACCGTCCGCCTCCCCTGCGCCGGAGCCGTCTCGTCCGCGCCGGTCGCCGCCGAGCCGCCCGCCATCCCGATCGATCGATACACCGAGCCGGACGACAGAAAGCCGATCCTAGAGCTAGCTTGAGAGAGAGTTTACAGTAGCGTCAGTATTCTACTCCGTAGGTGACAAGTTCGTCAGCTAATGAGGGATTGATGCCATGGCATGCGCGCGCGTAGAGATATATACGCGCGGAGGGAGCTGCTAGCTAGGAAACGTCGAGAGAGCTGGGAGCGCGTGGCGACGCCAGGTAGACTTCAGACGGCAGCCGCCAGGTTTGATCGGGGCTCGCCTTTTTGCCTGTCGCTTCGGCGGTGCCGGCTCTTGATCTGGCCGGCCGGGACGGCAGACGTTCGCTGGACCCAGACGCAGGGAATAACCTACCCATTTCTATTTGTTTGAGCGGAGCTACAACCTGACCTGGTCAAGCATCCGGAATATATATATGGCTGGCGTAGCAGGTTTTGTCCGCAGGAAAAGCAAGCTCTGTTTTGTCAATCATGGGTCAAACTCAGTTTTTCATCGAAGAGAAACCCAGCTTCGCCGGGTCTTCACGCTGGCAGTGGCAATTCATTTTCGATTTCCATGTTGCCGCGATGAGAACCAGGCCGTGCATTTGATAGCCATAGGTTGATCAGGTCAGCGGAAACTGTTGAAGATACGACACACAATTGATACGATGAAGAACGAAATCAAGTAAAGCGATACAAGATTTTAACGTGAAATTCCCCTCCAACACGAAGGAAAAAAAAACACAGACGCCAGCCAACCAAACTTCACTATCATCAGGAGAGGTTACAAATGCCGGGGATTTACAACTGATCGACTTATCCCGTCCGACGGCTTACAAGAGGTATATATAACATAGGTGTCCTAGATCAATCCTGATCCGTACCCCGCGGGGGGGGGGGGGGGGGGCGAAGCGGAGCGTAGCGAAGTTTAAAGTTGGTTTTCCTCTTTATATTAGAATTTGAAGCATATCATAATAGAAACTTATTCGATGGGAAATAGCCATGATATTCGTTTGAGTTTTCAACCAGGTTTAGCAGAACATGTTCTGCCGTAGCTATCATAGTGTTAGTTTGGGCTGAGCAACCCAAAGCTTTAATCTACTCGAGTTGATGCTAGCGTCATTCCTGTGCACACCTTGCCCCCCCCCCACTCTCTCTTGAACTCTTATACAACAATCTTCTATCTTTCAATTATCTCTTGTACTCTTATATAACAATCTTATATCTTTCAATGTACGAGATCGCAAGCCATTGCGTATTCATGAAAAAAAGAAGATAAAAGGAACTTTGGTTTTGAGTAAAATTCGTAAATCGAACAAACAGGGCTAGAAAAGGATTTGCTAAAAAAATGAAGCTAGCAAAGGGAGAAAATTGCACAAGCCACCAACCACTAGGGTGAATTTTGCAAAGAACACTTACTCTTCAGACTGGTTACACAAAACACGACCTATTGACGTAATATTTTGTTGCATTTTGACTCCATTGACATGATCCTTGATGGGTGGATCCCGCTTGTAAGTGCACATGTGGCAAATAAAGCGGCAACATCACCTGGCCAATTGGTGCAAGTTTATAATTGTTGCTCCTTTGACTCCCTCAAACTTTGATTGGACTAAAGCCCTGTTGGTGTCCAAGCTCTGGTCATACATTATTGAGGGTTCTGACAACCAAAGCACCCTGCCTTTTGTTCTACCTGAGAAATGCCATTCTGACCAATTGTTGATATGTAACAGTTCCTTGGATGGATAGGAAGTCTCATCTCGTCATGCTAGCTTCACACCTCGTGCCAAGGATGGGGAACCTTCCTCTCAAGTTGTAGCTTTCACCACCTCTGTTGCTCATGCCCAGAAGAAGAGAAAAGATAAGGCTCACGTGGTCAAGCTTGAGAGGAAATCGCTACACTCCACTTCGGCCCAAGCCTACCGACGACGCGCCTCGCTCTGCTCGCTCGTCAGAAGTTGGTCTTCCTCTTTATATTAGAATTTGGACCATAACATAACAAACTCCACCTTGAGACAAATTCCATCTTGTAGCATGAATGGGAACCTTCTCCCTGAACAAACAAAGAAAACACTTTCGGCGCCAAACAACCACTAGGGATAATGAGTTATACCAACTAAGTCTGAGTAAAGCTCAAACTTAGCAACAAGAACTGGCTTTGTGAACATATCAGCAGGATTATCATGAGCACTAATCTTGCATACCTTCAGTTTACCTTGCTCAATAATGTCTCGAACAAAATGATATTTGACATCAATGTGCTTTGTTCTCTCATGAAACATTTAATCCTTAGTCAGATATATGCACTCTGACTGCCACAAAACAGATTAATGCAAGAATTATCTCCACAAAGCTCAGCTTACAAACCTTTCAGCCAAACTAATTATTTACATGCTTCTGCAATAGCCATGTATTCCGCTTTAGTGGTAGATTGAGCAACTACCGCCTGTAGTGTGGCCCTCCAACTCACGGCACAACCACCAACAGTGAACACATAACATGTAAGGGACCTCCTCATGTCCAAGTTGCTGGAAGCAAAATCTGAATCCACATAGCTAGTTAGTCCCTCACCAGTCCTACCAAATTTCAAACAAGCATTGGAAGTGCCACGAAGGTACCTGAAAATGCACTGAACAACCTTCGAATGTTCTTTACCGGGGTTAGCCATGTAACTACTGATCAAACTCATTGCAAATGACAAATCGGGCCTAGAACACACCATGGCATACATTAAAGAACCGACAACACTAGAATATGGAACCCTTGACATATACTCAAGCTCTTCATCCGTACTAGGACATTGAGAAGATGACAATTTGAAATAAGGAGGAATAGGAATGCTTACTGACTTAGCATCATGCATGTTAAAACGATGAAGAACTTTCTGAATGTAACTTTGCTGACTAAGAAATAACAAACCAGAATTTCCGTCCCTCGTAATCTCCATACCTAGAATATTCTTAGCAGCACCAAGATCCTTCATGTCAAACTTACTACTTAATTGTGCCTTTAAAGCAGTGATCTCTCTCTTGCCCTTGGCAGCAATCAACATGTCATCAACATATAACAGCAAGTATATAGGTGATCCATCAACAAATTTAATGTAAACACAACTATCATATGCAGACCTCTTAATTCCATGTGCAATCATAAATGAATCTAACCTTTTATACCACTGTCTCGGAGACGGTTTCAAACCATATAGGGACCTCTTTAACTTGCAAACAAATTTCTCCTTACTGTGCACTATGAAACCCTCTGGTGGGTTCATGTAAATTTCCTCCTCTAGTTCTCCATGCAGAAAAGTTGTCTTGACATCTAACTGCTCAAGCTCAAGATCATTCATAGCAACAATACCGAAAAATGCATGAATGGAACTATGCTTGACAACTGGAGAGAACACGTCATTATAATCAATACCTGGTATCTGACTAAAACCCTAAGCCACTAACCTTGCCTTAAACCTTGCGGGCTCACTAGGAAACAAACCTTCCTTTCTTTTGAAGACCCATTTGCAACGAACGGTCTTCTTTTGTTTAGGCAAGCGCACAACATCCCATGTGCCCATTTTCTCAAGTGATCGCATCTCTTCCTGAATAGCAGCAATCCACTTCTCACAGTCACCGAAAACAATGACTTCAGTATATGTGGATGGCTCACGGATGTTCTCAACCTGTTATGCACAACTAAAAACACAATGAACAATGTCACACTCCTCAATTAGGCTTTTGATTTGTTAATGACTCTCTTTGTCCTGCCATCTACAAGAGACTGAACTTGTGGCTGCAAAACAGGGGGTGAGCGTTGCACAACATCATCATCCTGAATCTCTGTATCTGGAGCATCATCAACATTATCATGAACCTATGCATCTGGTGCAGTAACATTATTATCAACAATTTTATTTTCCTCGTCATCAAAATGCTCCACCTGCACAATAACTCGTTGTGGCTCCACATCAAAATTATCATTGGACAGATCATCATGATACATAACAGATTCATTACAAACAACACTTGTGCTCACAAAGACCTTAGTAGTTTTAGGATTCCATAAGCGATATCCCTTTACTCCTAAACCATATTCAACAAACACACAGTGAATAGCTCTAGGCTCAAGTTTTCCATTATCAACGTGTGCATATGCATTGCAACCAAAAAATCTCAACTGTGAATAATCAACCGGTGTACCAAACCATACTTCAATGTGATTTTTCTTATTAAGTGGAATGGATGGGGACTTGTTGATGAGGTAATAGGAGGTGGAGGCTACTTCAGCCCAAAAACGTTTGCCCATGTGAGCATTGGACAACATGCACCAAGCCCTAGAGATGATGGTTCTATTCATACGCTCAACCACACCATTCTGTTGAGGAGTGTATGGGACGGTGTGGTGCCTGTGATGCCCAAGTTTCTGCAATACCCGTTAAAAGCTTTTGAACAGAATTCCATACCATTGTTAGTACGAAGTATTTTTACCTTCCTCTCAGTTTGCCTTTCTACCATAACTTTCCAATCCTTAAAGGCATCAAACACATCATATTTATTTTCCAGAAAATAAGGCCAGGCTTTTCTAGAGTAGCCATCAATAATTGTAAGCATATAACAAGCACCAGCAAGTGAGGGTTTACGGGAAGGTCCCCACAAATCAGCATGGACATAATCTAATATACCTTCTGTGGTATGAACATCAACATTCAACTTTACCATCTTCTGCTTACCAAAGATGCAGTGCTCACAGGACTCCAAATCACTTACGTTGCAGCCATCCAAGAGTTCTCTCTTGGTCAATTCTTCCATGCCAAGTTTACTCATATGCCCAAGGCGCATATGCCAAATATTAGTTTTTACTGGATTTATCAGAAGTAACAGCAGCATCAGTACCAGTAATAGTGCTTCCTATAAGAACATATAACTTTGCAGAATTCATGTCACCTATTGTATGAATGAGGGAACCATTTGTAACCTTTAAAACTCCACCTGAACCAGAGTGTTTGTACCCTTTGACGTCAAGAGTACTCATCGAGATGAGGTTTCTAGCCATGCCTGGTATGTGCCTCACATTTGTCAACGTGCGTATCATGTCGTCATGTGGCTTGATCTGAACAAAACCAACACCCACAATCTCACGTGGGTTGTCATCTCCCATACGCACAACATCTCCACTCTACACAAACTTATAAGTACTGAACCAATCTCTGTTACAACATATATGAAACGAACATGCAGAATCAAGTGTCCATTCATCATGATATGAAACACAACCAGCAAAAACAAAGAGCATCATCTGAATCAGATTTATGACCAGATGTAACATTGACCTTACCATCACCTTCAGATTTGTTTTTAGGTTTCCACATACCGTTCCTTTTTCTCCTTATTTTCCAGTTCCAATAATCATCAATTAGGTGACTCTGTTTCTTACAATACCTTCAGAACTTTTCTTTCGCAGATCCTATGGACTTCGAACGACCTCTGTCGTTCTTACTTTTATCTCTATTGTTGGGATTGTATGTTTTCTGCTCAGGCCTGCCTCGTACCTGCACTGTTTCTCCTTTGAAGGAGGATTCCTCAGATTGCATCATATCTTTCATCTTTTCCTTCTGTTGAAGGGCCACATATACTTCCACAACTGTAGTTCATCACGGCTATATAATAGCGTATCTCGAAAATTTGCAAAGGAACTAGGCAACGAGCATAGAAGTAGAAGACCTAAATGTTAATCATCATACTGTACCTCCATAGACTACAAGTCAGAAACAATCTCCTTGAAGATGTATAAGTGGTTTAGCACTGAACCACCTTCTTGCAACTTGTACGTGAACAACTTCATCTTCATGTGCATCTTACTAGTCAGATCCTTGGACATGCAGATCGATTCCAGCTTGAGCCACAGGCCTACTATAGATTTCTCTGACAACACTTCTTGCAAAATATATTTAGATAGATGAAGATGAATCAGAGACATAGCCTTACAATCTTCACGCTTCTCGCCAGCGGTGCAAGTCTTCTGTTCTTTATCGTCAAATCCATCGAGTGCCTCATCCAGATCGGGATGCGCCAGCGCTGCCCGCATCTTCACTTGCCACAATGAAAATCTGGTGTCGTAGTCCAGCAGCAGAAGATCATACTTCATCGATGCCATGTCGTCAAAGAAGCCCTAAACAGACACAAGGCTCTTATACCACTTGTTAGATAGACAACACGCAATCGATACGATGAAGAACGAAATCAAGCAAAGGGACACAAGATTCTAATGTGGAAAACCCTCGAACACGAAGGGGGAAAAACCATGAGCGCCAGCCAGCCAAACTTCACTATGATCGGGAGAGGCTACAAATGCCGGGGACTTACAACTAATCGACTTATTCCGTGCGGCGGCTTACAAGAGGTGTATATAACATAGGTGTCCTTGGTCAACCCTGATCCGTACTGCGAGAGGAGGCCGAAGTGGAGCATAGCGAAGTCTGAAGTTGGCCTTCCTATTTATATTAGAATTTGGAGCATACCATAACATAAACTTATTCGATGGGAAATAGCCGTGATATTCGTTTGAGTTTTCAACCAGATTTAGTAGAACATGTTCCGCCGTAGCTATCATAGTGTTAGTTTGGGCTGAGCAACCCAAGGCTTTAATCTGATCGAATTGATGTTGGCATCATCCCTATGCACACCTTGCCCCCCACTCTCTCTTGAACTCTTATACAACAATCTTCTATCTTTCAATTATCTCTTGTACTCTTATATAACAATCTTCGATCTTTCAATGTATGATATCGCAAGCCGTTGCGTATTCATGAAAAAAAGAAAAAATGAACTTTGGTTCTGAGTAAACTTCGTAAATCAAACAAACAGGGCCAGAGAAGGATTTTCTAAAAAATGAAGCTTGCAAAGGGAGGAAATTGCACAAGCCACCAACCACCGGGGTGAACTTTGCAAAGAACACTTACTCATCGAATTGGTTACACAAAACACGACCTATTGGCGTAATCTTCTGTTGCATTCTGACTCCATTGACATGATCCTTGATGGGTGGATCCCGCTTGTAAGTGCACATATGGCAAATAAAGCGGCAACGTCACCTAGCCAATTGGTGCAAGTTTATAACTGTTGTTCTTTTGACTCCCTGAAACTTTGAGTGGGCTAAAGCCCTGTTGGTGTCCGAGCTCTAGACATACATTATTGAGGGTTTTGACAACCAAAGCACCCTTCCTTTTGTTCTGCCTGAGAAATGCCATTCTGAGCAATTGCTGATATATAACAGTTATTTGGATGAACAGGAAGTCTCATCTCATCATGCTAGCTTCACACCTCTGGCCAAGGATGGGGAACCTTCCTATCTAGTTGTGGTTGTCACCACCTCTGTTGCTCATGCCTACAAGAAGAGAAAAATATAAGGCTTCTGTGGTGGAAACTGAGGTAAGGAGGAGTTTAGATTGCAAGAGATTAATAAGGACTTTGGAAAAAGGACATGTCATGATAAAAACTGCTTTCCTTGTTTAGATGGTCCTCCTATTACCAACAAGATTGTAAAGAATCTTTCTGTGTCTTTTTGCAAGGCTGATGCCAAGGAATGCTCTCAAGAAAAGCTGCATCAGAGAAAGAAAGAGAAGGACACCAAGCAAGCACGCAAAGGGGATCACAAGAAAGGACCCATCTTCAAGACCTAGATTAACTTGCACCCAGAGTGCTCACTAGTCCCATTTAAGATTTAGACTCTTCTAGTTATCTTTCTTGACCAACTATGTAATGTTATTTTGTAATGAATCTCTGTTGGATGTACCTTTGGATGCCATACTTTGAGATGTATGGATTGATCATCTGTCCCTAGTGTGTGTGGATCTATTGTCTTTGCTGCATGTTGATGAGCTGGTTTGATAATGCTTATGTGAGTAGGGTTCTAACCATTTGTAAATAACCTGGGATTATTTTTATTTTGTGGATATGTGGTGATGCAAGTTTCTTCTTTGGAATTTTTCTCACAAACTTCATTCCATCTCAAGTTCTTGGGCTATTTTGATGAACAAAAACTGCAACATTTTAAATTGGAACAACAGGGGTATTACTGATAGTAATAAATGGCTAGCTCTAAGTAACAAGATTGAAGAGGCAAATGTAGATATTATACATCTTCAAGAAACTAAAAGGGAATCTTTTGATCTAAGATATATTCAGAAGTTCTGCACCCGAAGAATAAATAACTTCGATTTTCTCCCATCTATTGGGGCCTCTGGTGGTTTGCTTACTGCTCGGAACAGTTCCATTTTTGAAGGAGAAACTATTTTCTCCAAGGATTTCTCTTTATCCATCAAATTTACTTCCAAGCTATCTAGAAATTCCTGGATTCACACAAATATTTATGGTCCATGTCAGGGGAATGTAAGGGAAATTTTCTTGGACTGGTTGAAGCATATTCAAATGCCTAATGACACAAACTTGATTATTATGGGGGATTTCAACTATATCATGTAACCAAATAACAAAAGCAGTCCTGGGGGAAATTTATTTGATACGCTTAAATTCAATGAAGCCATCAACTCCTTGGCACTGGTTGAGATTCCTCTCAAAGGTAGGGATTTTACTTGGAGCAACATGCAGACTGCCCCTCTACTTGAGAAGCTTGATTAGGCATTTACTTCTGAAACTTGGACACCAGTTTATCCAAATACTGTGGTGCTACCCCTTGCAAGCCTGACTTTGTCACACTCCATGTTTAGTCCAGATTGGAACACAGATCCCTAAAGCAAGTGTCTTCAGATATGAAAACTATTGGTTGAATATTCAGGGTTTCAAAGACTTGGTTAAGCAGAATTGGGAGCAGGAAATTCATATATCTAACAGTGCAAATAAATTAACTGCCAAATTCAAGAGAATAAGGAAGTGCTTGAAGCTTTGGGCCAAATCTATATCCAAGCTTGGATTATCAATTCAATCCACAAATGAAGTAATTCTGTTGTTTGATACTATTGAAGACTTCAGACCTCTCACTGGTATAGAATGGAATGGCAGGGATTTTCTCAAGCAACATCTTTTGAACTTGCTGCAGATGGAAAAAATATATCGGCAACAAAGAGCAACCATTAGATGTGTTAACTTTGGGGAAGCCAATGCCAAGTATTTTCAAGCTAAGGCTACAATCAAATTCAGATTGAACATTATAGATTGCCTTTAGGATGAGATTGTTGGAAATATGCCCTAGAGGCAATAATAAAGTGGCTATTATTATATTTCCTTGTTCATGATAATCATTTATTATCCATGCTATAATTGTATTGATTGGAAACACAAATACATGTGAGGATACATAGACAACACTTTGTCCCTAGTATGCCTCTAGTAGACTATCTCGTTGATCAAAGATGGTCAAGGTTTCCTAGCCATAGACATGAGATGTCATTTGATAACAGGATCACATCATTGGGAGAATGATGTGATGGACAAGACCCAAACTATGAACATAGCATATGATCGTGTCAGTTTATTGCTATAGTTTTCTCCATGTCAAGTATCTGCTCCTATAACCATGCGATCATGCAACTCACCAACACCGAAGGAATACCTTGCGTGGATGAAACATCACAACATATCTAGGTGACTATAAAGATGCTCTACAGGTATCTTCGAGGGTGTTTGTTGAGATGGCATGGATCGAGACCGGGATTTGTTACTCCGTGTGACGGAGAGGTATCTCAGGGCCCACTCAGTAATACAACATCACAATGAGCCTTGCAAGCAAAGTGATCAAAGAGTTATCCACAGGATCTTGTGTTGCAGAACGAGTAAAGAGACTTGCCGGTAACGAGATTGAACTAGGTATAGAGATACCGACGATCGAATCTTGTGCAAGTAGCATATCGAAGAACAAAGGGAACATCATACGTGATTAATTGAATCTCCTTGACATAGACGTTCGACTGATAAAGATCTTCATAGAATATGTGGGAACCAATATGGGCATCTAGGTCCCGCTATTGGTTATTGACCATAGAGGTGTCTCGGTCATGTCTGCATAGTTCTCAAACCCGGAGGGTCTGCACACTTAACGTTCGGCGACGAGTAGTATTGAGATATATGTGTTGGTTATCGAAGGTTGTACAGAGTCCCGGTTGAGATTATGGACTTCACGAGGAGCTCCGTAATGGTTCGGACGTAAAGATTTATATATAGGAAGTTGGTATTTGACTTCCAGAAAAGTTCCAGGAATTACCGGGGTTACCGGAAGGGTTCCGGGGGTCCACCGGGTGGGCCCACCCACCCCACAGGGCCCCATGGTCTATGGGAGGAGGCATACCAGCCCTTGGTGGGCTGTCCAACCCCTCCACCAAGGCCCATGCGTGTAGGGAGTGGGAGAAAAGGAAACTTAAAGTAGGGAAGGAAATTCCAAGTCGGAACAAGAATCCTACCTGGAGTAGGATTGGTGGGAGGCTTGGCCTCCACCTCCATTGGCCGAAGCCCTAGGGGAATCCCTAGGGAGGCTGCCTCCTCCCCCTCCCTCCTATATATACTAGAGGATAGAGCCCCCAAAATAGACGGCCACATGCTAGTTCTCTATTCTTTAGTTCCTCCACCAAATAGATTTTGGTAGTGCTTAGGCGAAGCCCTGTCGGGATAACTCCACCACCACCACCACCACCATGTTGTCGTGCTCCTGGAGATCACATCTATCTCTCTGCTCCCTCTTGCTGGATCAAGAAGGCGAAGATCGTCATCGAGTTGTATGTGTGCTGAATGAGGAGGTGTCGTTCGTTTGGCGGTAGATCGGGACAGATCGTGATCGGATCGCAAGACGTCTAGCGATTTGGATCGCGAAGATGTTTGACTACATCAACTGTGTTTCTTAATGCTTCCCTATTAGCGATCTACAAGGGTATTTAGATCCACTCTCCCTCTTGTAGATACTCATCACCATGGATAGACCTTGCGTATGCGTAGGATTTTTTTTGTTTCCCATGCAACATTCCCCAATAGTGGTATCAGAGTCAGGTTTATGCGTAGATGAGATCACGAGTAGAACATAAAGTAGTTTGTGGGTGTTGATGGTAATATTGCTTCCTCCCTTGGTATTTTCTTGATTCAGCGGTATTGTGGGATGAAGCGGCCCGGACCAACCTTACTCATCCACGTACGAGAGACCGGTTCCATCGACGGACATGTGACTTTGTTGCATAAAGATGGTTGTCGGGTGTCTGTCTCTCCTACTCTAGTTGGATCGGATTAGACAAAGGCATTCCTTGAGAAGGTTGAATAGAAATTTTTGTATCACCGTTGTGGTTTTGCGTAGGTAAGAATCGTCCTTGCTAGATACCCATAGCAGCCACGTAAAACATTCAACAACAATTAGAGGACGTCTAACTTGTTTTTGCAGGGTATGTTGTGATATGATATGGCCAATTACATGATGATATATGTGATGCATGATATGATCGTGTTTTGTATAGAATATCACGACTTGCAAGTCGATGAGTATGACAACCAGCAGGAGCCATAGGGTTGTCTTTAATTATTGTATGACCTGCATGTCAATCATTAAGCGCTATGTAATGCTTTATTTTATCGCTAAGTGGTAGCAATAGTAGTAGAAGCATGGTGGGAGCGACAATCCTGATGGCAACACAATGATGGAGATCATGGTGTTATGTTAGTAGCGATGGAGATCATGTCGGTGCTTTGGAGATGGAGATCAAAAGCACAAGTTCATGGCCATATCATGTCACTTATGATTTGCATGTGATCTTAATCCTTTTATGCACCTTATTTTGCTTAGGACGACGGTAGCATTATAAGGTGATCCCTCACTTAAATTTCAAGATAAACTGTGTTCTCCCCGAGTATGCACCATTGCGAAAGTTCGTCGTGTCAAGACACCATGTGATGATCGGGTGTAATAGACTCTACGTTCACATACAATGGGTGGAAGCCAGTGTTGCACATGCAGAACACTCGGGTTAAACTTGATGAGCTTGGCATGTACAGACATGGCCTTAGAACATAAGAGACCGAAAGTTCGAACATGAGTCATATAGTAGATATGATCACCATGGAGATGTTCACCATTGAAACCACCTCATGTCACGTGATGATCGGACTTGGGTTGTCAAATTTGGATCATGTATCACTCGGATGACCGGAGGGATGCTAATTTGAGTGGGAGTTGTTAATTTATATGATTAACTAAACTCATTATCTTGAACAATAGTCTTAGTAACCTTTGGAATTTTGTGTAGTAGATCAATGGCTCGCGCAGTAGTTCCCCTGTATTTCAATGCGTTCCTAGAGAAAGCCAAGTTGAAAGATGATGGAAGTAACTTTGTGGACTGGGCCCGTAATCTAAGGATTATCCTCACGGCTTCCCAATAGGCTTATGTCCTTGATGCACCGCTCGGTGAAGCACCCGCTCCAGTCTCGTCTAAAGACATTGTGAACGCCCGGGAGGCACATTCTGGAGATTACTCAATAGATTAATGTGCAATGTTGTATGTCTTAGAATCGGGACTTCAAAGACATTTTGAACGTCATGGAGCATATGAGATGCTCCAGGAATTGAAGTTTATCTTTGAGAAGAATGCCCGGATCGAGAGGTATAAGACCTCCGATAAGTTCTATGCTTGCAAGATGGAGGAGAACGGGTTTGTCTATGAACACATACTGAGAATGTCTGGGTATTCGAACCATCTGGCTGAGTTAGGGATGCCCCTTCTGCCGGAGGCGATCACTGATAGAGTTCTTCAATCATTTCCAGCTAGCTACAAGAGCTTCGTGATGAACTATAACATGTAAGGGATGAACAAGTCCGTCGTCGAGCTGTTTGCAATGTTGAAAGTCACTGAGTCTGAAATCCAGAAGGAGCATCAAGTGTTGATGGTCAATAAAACCACTTGTTTCAAGAAGAATGGCAAGGGCAAGAAGGGTAACTCCAAGAAGAGTGGCAAAGCATTTGCCCCTTCCGTGAAGAAACCCAAGGCTGGACTCAAGCCAGAAACTGAGTACTTTCATTGCAAGGGAACTGGTCACTGGAAGCAAAACTGCCCCAAGTATCAGGCCGACAAGAAGTCGGCCAACACCAAACAAGGTATATATGATATACCTATTATTGATGTGTATCTTACCAACTCTCGTTGTAGTGCCTGGGTATTTCATACCGGTTCGGTTGCTCACATTTGCAATTCAAAGCAGGAGCTACTGAATAGACGAAGGCTGGCTAAGGACGAAGTGACGTTGTGCGTGGGAAATGGTTCCCGGGTTGATGTGATCACTGTCGGCATGCTCGTTCTTCAATTACCATAGGGATTAGTGATGAACCTGAATAATTGTTATTTAGTGCCTGCGTTAAGCATGAACATTATATCTGGATCTTGTTTATTGCGAGACGGTTACTCATTTAAATTAGAGAATAATGGTTGTTCTATTCATATGAGTAATACCTTTTGTGGTCATGCATCCAATGTGAGGGGTTTATTCTTATTGAATCTTGATAGTGATGATACACATGTTCATAACATTGATGCCAAAAGATGTAGAGTTGATAATGATAGTACTACTTTCTTGTGGCACTGCCGCTTAGGTCATATTGGTGTAAAACACATGAAGAATCTCCATGCTGATGGAATTTTGTAGTCACTTGATTTCGAATCACTTGACACATGCGAACCATGCCCCATGGGCAAGATGACCAAGACCATGTTCTCTGGAACAATGGAACGGGCACGTGACTTGTTGGAAATCATACATACTGGTGTGTGCGGTCCAATTAGCATTTAGGCGCACGGTGGATATCGTTACTTTCTAACCTTCACTGATGACTTAAGTAGATATGTGTATATTTACTTAATGAAACACAAGTCTGAAACATTTGAAATGTTTAAGCAATTTCAGAGTGAAGTTGAGAATCATCTTAACAAGAAGATTAAATTCCTATGATCCGATCGAGGAGGGGAATATCCGAGTTATGAGTTTGGCAGTCACTTAAGACAATGTGGAATTGTTTCACAATTGACACAACCTGGAACACCACAGCGTAATGGTGTGTCCGAATGTTGTAATCGAACCTTATTGGATATGGTGCGTTCTATGATGTCTCTTGCCGATTTACCACTATCATTTTGGGGTTATGCATTAGAGACAACTGCATTCACTTTAAATAGGGCACCATCGAAATCCATTCAGACAAAGCCATATGAACTATGGTTTGGCAAGAAACCAAAGTTGTTGTTTCTTAAAGGTTGGGGATGTGATGCTTATGTCAAAAAGCTTCAGCCTGAAAAGCTGGAACCCAAAGCGGATAAATGCGTCTTCATATGATACCCAAAAGGGGCAGTTGGGTATACCTTCTATCTAAGATCCGAAGGCAAAGTGTTTGTCGCTAAGAATGACTCATTTCTCGAGAAAGAGTTTGTCTCGAAAGAACTGAGTGGGGGCGGGGGGAAGATAGAACTTGATGAGGTTGTTGAACCTTTGTTTCAACCAGAGAGTAGCGCAATGCAGAAAGACGTTTCTGTGGAGCTTGCATCAGTTGAAGAGGAAGTTAATGGTGATGATCATTAAGCTTCAGATCAAGTTACTATCGAACCTCGTAGGTCGACAAGGACGCATACTGCTCCTGAGTGGTACAACAACCCTGTCTTAGAGGTCATGTTGTTGGACAACGATGAACCTACGAGCTATGGAGAAGCGATGATGGGCCCGGATTCCAACAAATGGTTAGTGTCCATGAAATTTGAGATGGGATGTATGAAAACAAAATATGGACTTTGGAAGTATTACCTAAAGGGCGAAAGGCCATTCAGAACAAATGGATCTTTAAGAAGAAGGGGGAAGGAAATTCCAAGTAGGAAAGGGGATCCTACTTGGAGTAGGATTGGTGGGAGGCTTGGCCTCCACCTCCTTCGGCCAAAGCCCTAGGGGAAACCCTAGGGAGGTGAAAGCACAATGTGCTCCCTTGGTGGTTTTGGTAATTCATGACAACATACATTACTCCTGGACTAAAACTTTCATCTAGTGTATTTCAGATAAAGTCCATAGAGAGAAATGGGTTGGCAAAAAGGAGTCCGGAGAGTATCCCCATGAAGAAGAAAGAGAAGAAATAGCATTGGCAAAGCTTCAAGGAAGAGGACTCTACATTTTACTTTGCGAGAAATCACGTTGAGTCCATAGGAAAGCCAATATATCAAAAGGGGGTAAGGTACTATTGGTGAGCAAAATGGTCATACGTGTGCAAATGATAGTCACGAAAAACATCCACAAGCTCTTCCACAAAAGTCTGGCCAAAGTCAAATATCAAAAATCGATGCAACCAAGACTTCCCACTCAGTACCACCGATTCTCAGCCTCAGACAAACTCAAGACAACCCGATTTTTATGTATCGGTCTCACCGAGATTCAAAAGTTGCTACCTTTTAGGCAACTCGATACCATCGAGATTAACACATCGAGGTCCGAGTTGGACATATTAGGTGTAACAGTTGGATTTTTGGAGATGCCTATATATACCCCTTCACCATCACTCACTCGCAAGAGAAACACTCAGAACAGATCCCCACCTCTCCTATCAGATTTTCTGAGAGAGAGCCACCTAGTCATGTGTTGATATCATGGCATTCCATTCCAACCATATGAATCTTAATATCTAGCCTCCCCAAGTTGCTTTCCACCCAATCAATCTCTTCCACCCAATCAATCTCCTCCACCCAAGCCAAATCTATGAGAGAGTGATTGTGTGTTGAGGAGTCTATTATCTTGAAGCACAAGAGTAAGGAGTTCATCGACATTATCGAGTCTATTACCTTTTGGAGGGTGGTGCCTCCTAGATTGGTTAGGTGTCGCTTGGGAGCCTCCTTGTCACGCCCAAGATGCGACCCTATCCTTATTTCGGCACGAGGGCCTCGACAAGGATAGGAGCGCATCACGTCGTGTTGGAAGAATGGATATCATTACAAGTACATGTACAAAAGAGGTGAGTATATGGAATTGTCTTACACTCGCCACAAGCTACAACAATATCACATCAATACAACAACATACTCACACATCATACAGAAGAGCAAGGTCCGACTACGGACGAGAACGAACGGTAAAATGACATCCATCCTTGCCATCCTAGGCTGTCGCCTGGAACCCATCCTAGATTGATGAATAAGAAGTAGAAGAACTCCAAACTAAATCAAGCATCGCTCTCACGTGAAAGCACCGCATTACTTGTACCTGCAACTGTTGTTGTAGTAATCTGTGAGCCACGGGGACTCAGCAATCTCATTTCCAAGGGTACCAAGACTATTAAAGCTTAATTGGTGAGGTATGGTTAAGTGGCGAGGTTGCAGCAAGCGACTAAGCATTTATTTGAGTGGCTAACTTACGAGTACAAAAAGTAAAGTATGGTGGTCTACGCATAACGGATGTGAATTACTAATGATCACTAACTGATCCTGAACACCTACTTACATTAATCATAACCCCACCATGTTCTCTCTCGGATAAAGACTCATGAGAAGAGACCGTCACGGTTACGCACACAGTTGGTGTATTTTATTTGAGTTTACTTCAAGTTTTCTATGACCAGGTGTTAAACAAAGTATCCAAGTTTACCACACAACCGCAGGCACGGTTTTCCGAAAGATTTAACCCTGCAGGGGTGCTCAAACTCATCCATCACAAATTAACCACACGCCGCGGGAATAACCTCGACCATGGATCTCGTGATCATCCTAGGCAATTCCAAAGGAAATTCAACACCTCGAGATAGCCCGAAGAAGATCGGAATTGCTCACGCAAGACATTCGAGAAAGGTAAAACAAGTCTAGCAAGGCCTCCCGACATGTCAACGATCCCGATAGGAGCCGCGTATCTCGTTCTCAGGACATGGCGGATAAGTGACGTGCACAGTGGCCTAATAGAAATCTCCCGAGCTGCCCCGGGTTGGCCCCACATAGTGCTCTAGTTTGGACCAACACTCAGGAGGAGCACTTGTTTGGGTTGTTGATTAATCCACGGGGTGATCATGCCCTATACAATTTTAGTTGTTATTAAGCAAATAGTACCAATGTTGAGCCTTGCCAGACAAGCTTTATCCTAAAACGAAAATCAAGGGGGTCGCCATAACAACCCCGAGCATGTTAGGAGCGCTCAATTATGGAACATAACACCGGTTCACAAGTAACTAGGGGTGTCAAGAGTGGAACAAAACACCGAGCAAAAGGCCAAGCCTTCCACCCTTTACCAAGTGTATAAGTGCATTAAATTAAATAGCAATAATATTGTGATAACAAAAGAATTTCCATGTTGTCACATGGAAGCAATTGCACCTGGAGCTAAAAACGCTATAAGAAGGGCTGAGCAAGCGGTAACATAGCCAAACAAAGGTTTGCTTGGAAGGTGGAGGGTTAGAGTATTTTCATGGCAATGTTGGGAGGCTTGACAAAGAAGTGGTAGGCAGCGAGACATAACGATAAAAGCGGGACAACTAGCATAACAATGATAGTAGTGGTATCCCGGGAAATGTGTCATCTTGCCCAAGATACCGCTTGAAGGAAGAACGATTCCATGAAGAAGACGATCCAATGTAGTCGAACGAATCCTCACACTCCGAACGCTTTTGGAACTCTATCGAGAAGAAGCAATTCGGAACAAACAATCAACACACGATACACCACAACATATGCATGACATGATGCACAGAACAAATATGATGCATGTCCAGTTTAAATATGCAAGGCATGGCAAACACAACAAACAACTACTACATATTAAGTGAAGTTCAATATGCAGCGAGTTGCATATTGATGGGACTCCACAATTGATTATTTAGTTCACTCTTGTTTAGGTACTCATCAATATCAAATGTTGTTAAACATGGCAAGAGGTGAAGCATAAGTAAACTACAATAACTAGGCATTTTAAATGAGGCTGGAACAACGAATAACAATTCCGGAAAGTCCCCATATGCAATTTTCGAATTGCTACAGTTCTGACCTATTCACAAATTTAGAGTTGGTAAACATTAAAATAGAGGCCACCATGTGATTTTACACATTTTTCTAGTCAAGTTACATATGTGGAACATTTTTATCGGAGCTACGGTTTTGTAGTTATGAAATAAATCATTTTAACATGGCATTTATGCAAATCAATGCAAATATCAAGTTTAAACATTTTAAACACATGTGAGAGTTGGTTATTGTGAATCTGCACGAAATTTTAGTCAAGTTTCATATATAAAGTTTTTACATATGATAAAACATGTATTTGTATGAAAATATGTAAACCTTGGACAAAAGATAAATCTCACGGGACAAAAAAAACATGTGGGCTGAATGCAGCGCACTAGGCAAGCCCAGCCGCGGATCAGGCCCAAACAACTGAATGTGTGTATGTGTGTGTGCATAAAAATAATAAAAACATGGCAAAAATATTGGTCTTCTAGGACTCAAACCCAGGACCTCCTAGATGGATACATGCACGGGTGACCACTAGGTTGTGTTCTGAACTTCGCTAACTCATTGATCTTGCACTAGATGAATCTGAATAACGCGTGCACCTGAACCAACACATAAAAAAATGGCAAAAATAAAACGGAGCACATGCACCTGGGATTCGAACCCTAGACCCCCACAATTTTGTGCACGCGGTGATGACCAGCTCGGATAGCAAGGTCTCTGTGACACAACACAACATCATAGCTAAACAATATATCATCCCGAACGGATCTAGATAAAAGAGGCCAGCTTCAGACGAGGGACTTTCTCACATTGGGGACACAGCAAGTTGGGTGTCCATGGCAAGAAGATGGCGGAGAACGGCGGGGAAAAGGGGAATCCGGTCGAGGCAGCTGTGGACGGACGGATCCAGCCGTCGGGGCACCAATTCTAGCCAGTGGCGGAGTTCCATGGTGGTGACGATCTCCCATCCATGCCCCTGGTGGTTCCTTGAAGAAAAACAGAAGGGGAGAGAGATTAGAGAGAGCAGGGGAAAATAGAGAGGAGAAGAGAGGGCGGGGTCAAGGCACTGGACCTGCGGCTCTAGAGGCCTTGGAGCTTGCGTGGGCGACATGGCTTCCATGGGCGGGTGCTGCTGCTGCTACTTCCTATCGATAGAGAGAGATGGAGAGATGCTGAGATGAGCGAGTAAGAAGGGGAAAGGGAGGAAGGCAGCAGGGAGCGAGGTGACGCCTGGTCGTCGGGGTCTCGCCGGAGACCGGTGGCTGGAGGCGACAGGGATGAATGAGATCTCCTCTCCCGATCAGATGAAGAAGAGGCAATGCACAGAAGGAGCAGCAATAGAGGCGCGCGAAGCTACTGGCTCTACGGGCGGCGCGGTGAGAGGAGGCAGGTTGGTTCGGATGAATGACTGGATCCCGAGGGAGATCAGGGCTGCGAGAGGATTGGTTCGGCATGGGGAATGAGGTGGATAGGGTGGCGGCAGCTGAGGGGACGGATGGGATAGCTTCCCTAAATTTTAGGGTTTGGTTTGGTTTTAGACTAGGAGTAAACTATATATAGTAGGGATTAGGTTAGGGGATTTTGCACCGTTTTCGGATCGTGCGATCTCGATCAGATGGTCCGGAAGCAGAGGGGGGATATCAAGGCTAAGTGAGCTGTGTTAGAGGGGTTGTGGGCTAAGGAGAGAGGGAAGTTTGTGGCCCGTGACACGAGTTTTAGAAACCAAAATGTGTGACGAATAACCGATGACCGCACTACTACGACTAACCGTTCGGGTATCAAACGAACTCGGAATGTGACGAAATTTGGCAGGCGGTCTACCTACGCTATAATAAGACCGCACGCCAGGTTTCGACCCAACCCAAGAATATTTTATATGCGCTTTTAGAAACAACATTTTATCGATGTCATGGGCGCGTGCATGTGTGGTTGGTCTCGAAACGGTCGACGACACGAACGGAGAGAACCAGCAACTACGAAAGGATGCAAGTTTTCCAAAATGAGTGACGATGCTGTGAATATGATGCAAATTATGAATGCAACAACCAGACGAATCACATACGAGAATGGAAATAAAAGGGGAATCTTCTGGAGCGTCGGTCCCGGGCTGTTACAACTCTCCTCCACTACACGAGGATCTCATCCCGAGATCTAGGATGAGAAGTGGAAGAGAAAGAGCAAGAGGTAAAACTTAGTTGCTTCTTTGACAAATGAGTGAAACCATATGAACTTGAAGGATTGCAAGAGACGAGGAATGATATGAGAAACAAGCAAGACTCCGCAAGAAATTTTGGCAGCACTTCAGTAGGATAGAGGGACAAAATTGATATGACGGAAATAAATTGAAAGAGAGACACCAAACTTCGGTTGGATTAGAATCAAAACTTCATAAGATGGAAGGATCATGAAAATATATCACAGCACTCCGGTTAATGGACAAGCAACGGAAGAACATGATCTTAATCAAACTAGATAAGAGTTGAAAAGAGCAACACCACTATGCCTCCGGAACAAAAGAATAGAAGCTAGATCTTTGGAGAGAAGAGAATAGAGAATAAAATAACAACTTATACCACAATTGAACTTGAGAAGCATCTTACAAGAAGAGATTGAACGGGGTTGTTGAAAAAATGAACAACGAAAAGAATAGCTTGTTATGGGCTTGTGGGAAACATCTCAAAATTATGAGGTGACAACCTGCCACAACAGAAACAATTGATTGCTTGAGAGAAACAAGATATGCAAAACATCTTTCACCAAGAGGAGAAGGAGAAAACTTGGATCATTTATAACACCATGATAGCAACAATTCTTAGGAAATGCTTTAGGTGAAATCCAACCCAAGATAACTCTGAGAAAACAAGATGGGTTTAGTTATCTTATTATTGACAATTTTCCTTCGAGACTCCTCATAATCAAGAATTTAATAATACCATCTCAAAAGACAATGGAGAAGGAATTGAACTTATACATCCAAGATAAAGAACACTTAAGCACCTCCAACAAGAATCTTGAAGAACACTTGAAAATGAAAGAAATCTTGATGAACCACCATGAAGAACCTCCGGAAGAACTCTGAAACGAAAGGATGATAGAAAGAATTGAAGGTTGCGAAAATACAAGATTGAGGCCTTCCAATGATTTAGATGATGCTTCGGGACAAGATACTTGAGAAAAAGTAGGAACTTCGGAAAAGAAAGATGACCACGTGGGATAAGGAATTTGATATCATGAACAACTCTAGAAGAAGGATTGAAATCACTTGGATGAAACAAGAATAAGAATTACGATATGCCTATCCTTCATCAAGTTAAATTGATGACAAACAACGGATTTGGCATACCACTTATCCTTTTAGAAAAGATAGGAAAGATAGATAGAGCACAAAGTTGAAGAGGTCTTGAACGAGAACACCGGTAAGACTTAGAAACAAAAGAGGATAATACAAATAAATGATATAACATGAGAATGAAGAGCTCATGATCCACCTAATGGAGAACTTCACAAGGCACCAGAATAATTGAGATACGAATGAAGAGACAACAATTGAGAAGAATTTGAGAACGAATGCTGAAAGCTGAGAACGAAGAATTCTTCTGAAACGATGGCCTTCGGAGGATCAAAAAATGAAACAATTATGAAATGCACTGGATAGATATGGGATGAATAATTCATGATCAAAACAATTTGAGATGATAGGAATAGCCTGAAACCATGAGTTTTTGGAAGAACGGACAACAATTAAGAGAAACTCTCCTTCGGTCTTCAATGCTGAGAAAGATGACGAGAAACAACACCATGAATTACTGAGATACTCCGGAGCAATGAATAAAGAAAAGGTTGAACCAACAATGAAAATGATTTAGAATCGATCTTCAAGAAGGCATATGACTGATGAAATTCATTCTTACGTCATATTTGATACGAACTTGAGAACGAGTGACGATGCTATGCATATGATGCGAATGATGAATGCAACAACCAGACGAATCACAGACAAGAATGGAAATAAAAGGGGAATCTTCTGGAGCATCAGTCCTGGGCTGTTACACTCCTACTTCGTGTTGTGGGGTGAACCAAGAAGTTTGTAAGGGCAAGGAGATTTCCTACTTCGTGAAGATCTACCCCGAGTGAGGCTAGTCCTTCATGGACGGAAGCCGTTATGGAATAGTCAAGGTTGCTCCTTCGTGGACCCTTGGACTCTCTCGACCGTTACCCTCCGTGGGTTGAAGCCTCTAAACATGGACATACAGTAACACCACCTATTAGAGCCACGGGAAAAATCTTCGTGTCCTTCATGTGTTTGATCTTACTATCTCTACTCCTTACGTTCATGTGTAATGTCTTTGCATTCTGCTGCTATACTTGATGACTTGCATGTGTAGGGTGTGTTGGACTTGCTCTAATTGCTAAAATCTACCAACACTTAACTTTGCATCTTGTGTAGATTTTAAATTCTTGCTAGTAATCTATTCACCCCCTCTATACATACTCTTCTAGTGGTCCCACAATTGGTATCAGAGCATTGGTCTCTATTGCTTCGGTTTCATCACCGTGGAGGAAGATGGATGTGTCTAGTGCGGAGAGTTTGTATTGTAGAGTGCCCATTCTTGATGGAGAGTGCTATAGTCGATGGAAGAATGCTATGATTGATCTATTTGACAAATTCCATTTGAGGAAACATAATGAAAATCCCCATGTGCTCCCCATTAATGAATTGCATCCCACACATGAAGAGGAACTTAACATGCTTGGTAACCTAAGAACTGTCAATCTTATTGTTAGAGGTTTACCAATATTTGTGCTTTCTCAATTGAAGAACTTTGCATGTGCTTATACTTTGTGGACTGATTTGGAGCAAGGATATCCAAATCTTATATTAAGTAATCTTGATGAGATTCTTCATAAAACTGTTGCTTTCCACAAAATGAAGCCTATTGATCCAAACTTTTATAAATGCCTATTTGAGCTTCGTGATCATATGCATGCTAAAGGAGATGTCACAACTATCAACAATATTGTCATTGAAGCCATTCACATTCATAAACTTGAACATTGTCATGGTTACGATTCTAACGAGTCTCTTGGTTTCTATGACGAGGAGATTTCACCAAATGATGACAATGAAGAACATGACTACTATGATGAAGATGAGTTGTTCGACATCGATCATGAAAAGATCATGAAGAATCTAAGTCTAATGGCAAAATTCAAGGATTACATGTCCGGTGGAAAAGAGTGGATTCTCAACAGTGGATGCACCGATCACATGACTGGAGATAAAGACATGTTCCAGGAGATCACGCCTAATCAAGGTCCTCGGAGGTACGTGACCTTTGGAGACAACTCTACGGTCAAGGTACTTGGCCTTGGTAAGGTGGACATATCTCATGATAGCTCTATTCAAAATGTGATGCTTGTTGAATCCCTTGGCTACAATCTTCTTTTTGTATCTAGACTAGCAGATTGCGGTTTCAATGTGCTATTTACCAAAGTAGATTGCCAAGTGTTTCACTTTGATAATCATAAAATTGTCTTTACTGGTATTTGTAGAGGTGATCTATACATTGTTGATTTCACTAAAAAGGCCCAACCTCGTACTTGTCTCATTGCAAAATCATCTAAAGGTTGGCTATGGCATAGAAGGCTAGGGCATGTAGGCATGCGCAATCTAGATAAGCTTATCAAGGGCGACCACATTGTTGGTTATAAAAATGTTATATTTGAGGAAGATAGGCTTTGTAGCACTTGTCAAGCAGGAAAGCAAGTAGGTGGAAGTCATCCGGTCAAGAACATCATGACCACTAGGAGACCACTCGAGTTACTTCATATGGATCTTTTTGGTCCCAGATCTTACAGGAGTCTCGGTGGAAACTCTTATGGTCTAGGTATAGTTGATGATTTTTCCATATTTACTTGGGTATTCTTTGTTGATGATAAGTCGCAGGTACAAAAGATCTTCAAGAACTTTGCATGCAAAGCACAAAATCAATTTGAAGTGAAGATCAAGAAGGTTCGAAGCGACGATGCTTGATGAATACAAGACGCCAATACACTTTTGGGCTAAAGCCGTGGAAACAGCATGTCATGCCACAAACCGAGTCTACTTGCACAAGCTTCTCGGTAAAACGGCATACGAGTTTCTCACCGATAAAAAACCCCAAGTTGGATACTTTCGGGTATTCAGCTCCAAGTGTTACATTCTTGATAAGCATCGCCATGCTAAATTTGGTCCTAAATCTCATGAAGGTTTACTCCTTGGCTATGGATCGAACTCTCTCACCTATCATGTCTACAACAACTTCACTCGAAAGGTTGAAGAGACGGTAGATGTGAAGTTTGATGAGTCTACTGGTTCGCAAGTCGAACAATTTCCAAATGATGTAGGTAATAAAGATCTTCGGAAGCTATCCAAGATTTACCCATTGGCAAGATTCATCCCATGGAGGTGAAGGCAAGTACTTCACAACCCAAGTGGAAGCTCCTACTTCGAATCAAGGCTACCGACTAAACGACATGGAAACGTCCACGAGTGGTACACAGTAGGATGAAGAGGAGGAGGAAGTACATCATGATGATCCACTACAACCTCCTTCACCACCACCTCCAGGAGATGACCACTTTGCCAACAACAGAGATGAAGGAGATGCTGATGAAGAAGAAGCGCCTCCAACTAACAAGCCAAAGCTACCCCGAGTTCGAGCACAAGTGACCAAGAAACATCCCGTAAACCAAATCTTTGGTGATGTACAAACATGGAGGATCACTCGCTCTAAAACTCGTTTGGCTACTTTTGTGAGCATTATTCTTTCATCTCTAGCATTAAACCCTTGAAGGTTGAACAAGCTCTTGAGGACGCATATTGGGTGAACGTGATGCATGAAGAGATTCACAACTTCAATAGGAATGAAGTGTGGACACTCATGGAGAGTCCCAAGGATGAGCAAAACATCATCGACACAAAATGGTTATTTTGGAACAAGCAAGATGAATACGGTCAATTCGTATGCAACAAGGTTGTCCTCGTAGCCCAAGTATATACACAAGTCGAAGGTATGGACTACGGTGAGACCTACGCCCTCGTTGCTAGACTAGAAGCCATTCGAATTCTTCTTGCTTATGCCAATCACCATGATATCACTCTTTATCAAATGGACATTAAAAGTGCTTTCTTAAATGGTGAGATTGAAGAAGGGGTCTATGTTAAGAAACCACCTAGTTTTGTAAATCCTAAGAAACCTTGCCACATTTACAAACTTCGCAAAGCTTTATATGGTCTTTAGCAAGCTCCTCGTGCTTGGTATAAATGCCTAATGAAGTTTCTTATTGAAAAAGGATTTGAAATTAGTAAAATTGATGCAACCGTATTCACAAAGAGAGTTAATGGTGAATTATTTGTGTGTCAAATTTATGTGGATGATATTATCTTCTGATCTACTAACCCACAATTTAGTGAGAAATTTGGAAGGTTGATGTCAGAGAAGTATGAGATGTCTATGATGTGTGAGCTGAAAATTCTTCCTTGGTCGACAAACCAAGAAAACGAGAGAAGGTACATTCACCTCTCAAACCAAGTACACCAAGGACTTGATCAAGAAGTTCAACATGCAAGAGTGCAAAGGTATAAAAACTCCCATGCCCACTAGCGAACACGATGATCTCACTAAGGAGGGTGAACCGGTTGATCAAAAGGATTATCGATCAATGATTGGTTCATTTCTATATATATGTGCCTCCCGTCCCGATATTATGCTTAGTATGTGCATGTGTGCCCAATATCAAGCTGCACCTAAAGAGTGTCATCTTAAGGCTGTGAAACGCATTGTGAGATACTTGATACATACACCAAACTTTGGCATTTGGTATCCCAAGGGATCTTCTTTTAATCTTGCTGGCTACTCTGACTCGGACTATGCTGATGACAAGGTTGATAGAAAATCCACCTCAGGGACATGTCAATTTCTTGGTAGATCTCTTGTGTCTTGGTCCTCCAAGAAACAAAACTCTGTATCTCTATCTACCGCCGAAGATGAATATATTGCTGCCGGATCATGTTGTGCGCAATTATTATGGATGACACAAACGCTTAAAGATTATGGAATATATGTTAAAATGTGCCATTACTATGTGACAATGTGAGTGATATTAAGATTGGACATAATCCTGTGCAGCATTCTCGAACCAAGCATATTCAAGTTCGACATCATTTCATTCATGATCATGTTGCCAAAGGAGATATTAATCTTAAGCATGTTCGTACTAACAAACAATTGGCCGATATCTTTACTAAGCCACTTGATGAAAAAGTGTTATATCACTTGAGGAGTGAGTTGAACATCATTGATGCTTCAAACTTGAGCTAAGCTCACTCGGATGCATGAAAGGGGATGAGCTTTATTGTCTATTCCATGCTATTATTATCTTGAATATCATATATCTTGGAATTCTATGCTCCCTTGTCTTGCATCTAACCCTTTTGTAGGTACTTGGAAGAACAACACTCCACAAGATTGCCAACAAGTCATATCTTAAGAAATCCTGTCATGACCAAGTATCCACAAAATCACTTTGATGATGAAAGGAAGAAGACAACAAAACATATCCTTGCCATATATTTCTCAGTTGCTAACTCACAATTGATATCTAGTCATTTGGATATATCATGTTCTTCCTTGCGTGACTAACCTATGTAGGTGAAAAGTGAACGAAAACAACAAGGATAGCTCCCAACTCAAGATGATCTTTATCAACTTTGAGCATCCTCATCAAGTTCACCTACAAGCTGTGTCAACAACATCACTCAAAGGTATGTACTCATATCCTTGAAAAAAGCTTTACTTCAAGTCATGAGATAAAGCAACTCAAGTGATATGAAGACATTAAATTGCTTAATAAAAAAATGGTAACCCCATTTTGAGCTTAACGATGAGTATGACCTATGATCAAGTATTCTTGCTTGGCTCCTAAGTCAATATACTCTAATATAGGTGACCTAGTCACCGCCCATCATCTAGTTAAGAATCTTGTCTGGTTCATTCTCTATTTTGCAAGATTTCTTGGAACCATTCAAATCTTCTCTAGTTGATATATATTTGTAAATTATTTTTCCTTTCGTTACAAAAAATCTTTTGACACTTCATTACAAATTTCCAAATAAATTAGCAAGTTTCTCAAACTTTGCCAAGTTTCTGTTTTAGCCTCGAAGCCTCCAATACAAAGGACTCGGTTATACCGATTCAACAGATGAGCTGCATAACATCATATCGGTACCACTGACTAATTTGTCTCGGAGCCACCGACTTAATATCATGTTTTTCAGTCTGTGCTTGTATTTGTAAATCTTTGTAATCCTTCTGTGAAATTTTCAATTCTTCAATGATCCCTTTTATTCAAAAAAGTGGGGGGCAGGGGGATAAATACATTCAAGGATCCCTAAATCAAAGGAGGAGAAGTTCTACCAATTCTCAGGTTAGCCAAAGGGAGAGAAATATATTTCAATGATTCCCTCACTTTTCTAATTATTTTCATATTCTATGAATCCTACTTCTATGACCCTTGTTCTCAAGTATCCCTTATTGATCAATGATTCCTGTATCTGACACTATATCAGACCTTTCTGGCAATTAATGCCAAAGGGGAAGAAATACCAAAGCTTCAAAGCTAAAGAGGGAGATACATGCTTATGAAAAGGGGGAGATATAATTTAGGGGGAGAGGAGAATATCAAAGTTTATACTTATATAGACAAGGGGAGAATACCAAAGTAGGGGGAGAAAAATATGTTTTGGAGAAGGATGTGTTTATTACATTTGATTATTCATGTTAGACTTTTCTCACCCTATCGAATCCCAATATCTACAAGCTAATATTCAGGGGGCGAGGATGTCCTACTATTTCATATCTAGGGGGAGAAAGCTTTAAACAATCTTGGAGACATATCATGGAATACTATCTTCTATATGTTCTCCATATCTTGGTACTTTTGAGTTCTATTGCTTTTGATTGGTAGAATACTCTTGTGTTTCCTAACATTGTTTTCTCAAGTGTACTTTTACTACTAGAATGCTCAAGAACTCAAGGTAAGCATATGCATCACATCTTTGATCAAGATGAGCTCTTGCTTCTTGCACATATTGTTTGCAAGAGTGAAGTCTTGAACAAGGATACACCTCATTCTTATACATTTGATGCATATAGCCAAGATACACATGACTTATTATACCCCTTCTACTATATGTGTGTCCATGCATTCCAAAGAAACTACCCATTAAAGGGGATTGCACACATCTAGGGGGAGCAAGTCTAAGTCATGTGTCTCTCAAAGTCTTAATTATACTCATGCATATCTTTATTTGAAGCTTTGATTGTATGTTGTCATCAATTACCAAAAATGGGGAGATTGGAAGCACAATGTGCTCCCTTGGTGGTTTTGATAATTCATGACAACATACATTGTCTCTTGGACTAATACTTTCATCTAGTGTATTTCAGATAAAGTCCACAGAGAGAGATGGGGTGGCAAAAAGGAGTCTGGAGAGTATCCCCATGAAGAACAAGGAGAAGAAATAGCATTGGCAAAGCTTCAAGGAAGAGGACTATACATTTTACTTTGTGAGAAATCACTTTGAGTCCATAGGAAAGCCAATACTATCAAAAGGGGGTAAGGTACTGTTGGTGAACAAAGTGCTCATACGTGTGCAAGTGATAGTCACCAAAAACATCCACAAGCTCTTCCACAAAAGTCTATCCAAAGCCAAATATCCAAAATCGATGCAACCAACACTTCCTACTTGGTGCCACCGTTTCTCAGCCTCATACATACCCAAGCCAAACCCTAACCCATCGGTGCAACCCATTCGGATTCGTTGCCATTGAGTTTGGGTTGCCAACATTCTGTTATGCAAATTCACAAAATTGGTCCAACTAAGTTTTTTCAATCGACATCACCGAGTTCGGCAATCTGACCGTTGGTCACCTTATCGGTGCAACCGAGTTTTATGTATCGGTCTCACCGAGATTCAAAAGTTGCTACCTTTTAGGCAGCTTGGTACCACCGAGATTAACACATAGGTGTCACTGAGTTGGACTTATTAGGTGTAATAGTTGGATTTTTGGAGATGCCCATATATACCCCTCCACCACCACTCACTCGCAAGAGAAGCACTCAGAACAGATTCCCACCTATCCTATTAGATTTTCTGAGAGAGAGCCACCTACTCATGTGTTGAGATGATTCCATTCCATTCCAACCATATGAATCTTGATCTCTAGCCTCCCCAAGTTGCTTTCCACCCAAGCCAAATATGTGAGAGAGTGATTGTGTGTTGAGGAGTCTATCATCTTGAAGCTCAAGAGCACAGAGTTCATCGACATTATCGAGCCTATTACCTTTTGGAGGGTGGTGCCTCCTAGATTGGTTAGGTGTCGCTTGGGAGCCTCCTACTTCGTGTTGTGGAGTGAACCAAGAAGTTTTTAAGGGCAAGGAGATCGCCTACTTCATGAAGATCTACCCCGAGTGAGGCTAGTCCTTTGTGGACAGAAGGCATTATGGAATAGTCAAGGTTGCTCCTTCGTGGACACTTATGGGTGGAGCCCTCCATGGAGTCTCACGACCGTTACCCTCGGTGGTTTGAAAAATCCATAACGTGGACGTATGATAGCACCACCTATCGGAACCACGGGAAAAATCTTCGTGTCCTTCATGCGTTTGATCTTCCTATCTCTACTCCTTACATTCATGTGCAATGTCTTTACATTCCGCTGCTATACTTGATGACTTGCATGTGTAGGGTGTGCTAGACTTGCTCTAATTGCAAAAATCTGCCAACACTTAACTTTGCACCTTGTGTAGATCTTAAATTCCTGCTAGTGGTCTATTCACCCCCCTCTAGACATACTCTTCTAGTGATCCTACAGGAGGCTGCCTCCTCCCCCTCCCTCCTATATATACTAAAGGATAGAGCCCCCCAAAACACACGACCATGTGCTAGTTCTCTATTCTATAGTTCCTCCACCAAATCGATTCTGGTAGTGCTTAGGCGAAGCCCTGCGGGGATAACTCCACCACCACAACCACCACGCTGTCATGCTACTAGAGATCTCATCTTCCTATCCACCCCTTCTTGCTAGATCAAGAAGGCAGAGATCGTCATCGAGCGGTATGTGTGCTGAATGTAGAGGTGCCATCCGTTCGGTGCTAGATCAGGACGGATCGTGATTGGATCGCGGGACGGCTAGCGATTTGGATCGCAAAGACGTTCGACTACATCAACCGCATTTCTTAACGCTTCCCGCTTAGTGATCTAAAAGGGTATGTAGATCCACTATCCCTCTTGTAGATACTCATCACCATGGATAGATCTTGCTTGTGCGTAGGAATTTTTTTGTTTCCCATGCAACGTTCCCCAACAGAGATGGGAAATACATTCAGAGATCATAATTCCAAAGCTAACATTCTTCATGCTGCTTTCAAGAAGAGGTTGAGATCCTCTGTCCCCACCTTTAATCCTCTTAACTTGGACAACCTTCTCCTTAATAATGTTGATCTAAAAATCCAGGAAGAACCTTTCTCCAAGGAATAAACAGATAAGGTCATTTAGGGCCTCCCTACTGACAAGGCTGCTGGACAGATGGTTTCAACACAGATTTTGTCAAGCATTGCTGGGACATCATTGCTCCTGATTTCTATGCCCTTATTGAGGATTTATATTAGGGTAGAATTAATCTGTAGAGCATCAACTCTTCTTTATAACCCTTATTCCCAACAAGGATGCTCCAGTTTCCCCCCAATGAATTCAGACCTATTTCCCTACTTAATTGTTCAATGAAAATCATTACCAAGCTCCTAGCAAATAGGCTGAGAAAATCATTTTTACTTTGGTTCATGAAAATCAATATGGTTTTCTCCAGTCAAGATCTATTCAGGATTGTCTGGCCTGGACCTATGAATTCATTCATATATGCAAGTTTTCAGGTAAAGAAATCATTGTTTTAAAACTGGATTTTGAAAATATTTTGATATGATTGAATACCAAACCATCAAACAAATTCCCTCTGCTAGAGGTTTTGGTCCTAGATGGCTCATGTGGATGGACATGGTTTTTTCCTTAGGGTTTTCTTCTGTTTTGCCCAATGTTGTACCCGTCAAGCAGTTTTTGTGTAAGAGAGGAGTTAGACAAGGAGATATTGTTTCTCCACTGATCTTTGTTCTGGCTGCTGATATTCTCCAATCCATCCTAAATGAATCCATGCATCATAATTTGGTCAGCGAACCTTTGGAGAACCACCCATGCAATGATTTCCCAATAATTCAGTATGTAGATGACACTATTATCATTATGCCTGCTTGTCTCTCCTAAGTGGAACAAGTAAAAAAAATGTTGCTTCATTTCACTACATTCACTGGGCTAAGGGTAAATTTTTAAAAATATGCCATGGTATCCATTAACACTAGTCAGGAAAAAATGCAAATTCTGGCCAGCAGACTTGGTTGCAACATTGGATCCTTCCCATTCACTTACCTAGGTTTACCTTTGTCTCTTAGCAAGCCAAAGAAGGAATATTTTGTCCCAGTTATCAGAAGAATTGATAAGAGATTATTTGGATACTCAACTTTTTTATCATATGGAGATAAGCTCACTTTGGTTAAATCAGTCTTCACTAGTTTGCCCATCTTTTTCATGTGCACACTTGAGCTGCTAGCTGGAATTATTGAACAAATTAACAAATTCTTAAGACATTGGTTCTAGAGGAAATTTGGGATGGAAGATAGAGGCGCTGCTCTTATTTCTTGGACTAAAGATTGCATCCCAAAGGAACAAGGTGGTCTTGGAGTGCTCAACATAGCCACTCATAACAAATGCCTTCTTATGAAACACCTCCACAAGTTCTTGCTACATGAAGATCTACCTTGGGTTAAGCTTATTTGGGATTCATACTACCCTGGTGGAGTGCTCTCTCAAAGACAAGTGGGATCTTTCTGGTGGAAAAGTATCTTTAAACTACTCCCACAATTCAAGCAGATTGGCAAATGCTCTAATGGCCACGGAAACATTGTCTCTTTCTGGCAGGATAATTGGGGTCATGGAGTCCTCCTTAACAAATTCCTAGAGTTGTTCTCCTTTTCATCAAACTCACATCTCACAGTGAAGGACTTCTTGCAACCACAAGACATTGTGCAGAATTTACTCACCCCTCTATCTATTCAGGCTCATCAGCAATATCAAGAATTGCAATCCATCGTTCAATAGGTGCATCTCACCAGTTCCATTGATAGATGGCAGTATCCATGGGGACATTCATTTTCCTCTATCAAGATGTATAAACTCTTGACACAAGATCCCGCTCCATCCATTTTCAAGAAGATTTGAAAAAATGTTGCTATGCTTCGATACAAAATTTTCTTCTAGCTGTTGCTGCATGATAGAGTTAACAAAAAACCTATTGCAGAGGAAATCTTTCTACCTACCCTCATGCAGTTGTGCACTCTGCCAATCCTCTACTGATGAGACTGCCCTATACCTTTTTTGGGATTGTGAATTTGCTCTAAACTGTTGGGATACTCTCATTGGGAACAGAAACAGAGGTATATTGGTCGATGATGAAATCAACCTCATAGTTCAAGCTTTGCGTGCATCTGTTGCCATGGAGATAACTATTATGGGTTGTTGGAATATTTGGATCCAAAGAAATGGTGTCATTTTCAAATCACATGCAGCAACCATCCAATCTTTGAGATAATCACTACATGCAGATTTGGTACTGTTCATGCATAGAATTAAAAGAAAAATTATAAACCAATTGTCAAGTTAGATTGATTAGTTCTTAAACTGATATCCATGTTACCTCAAGGTTTTACAAAAACCGGAGTAGGTTGAGCCCTTTTATGGGAACCATTGTAATATTTGTAACTTATTTTTATTACTACCATAGAACGATTGTTCTACTGTCTCCGCTTCAAACAAAAACATCGCCTGACCAATATTCAATTTTTTTGTTTCCATCTATAAAAATCCAAAATTAAACTCCAGTAAATCATGTATGTATCCATCTATTATATTTTTAGCGTAAATAGGTCACATGTTTGGGAGGAATTGGCAGATCAATTGGTTCATCCAATAAAATTATTCAAAGTTTCACATTTTTAAGAAAATACAAAGAAATTCTTTAAATCATACTTTCTTAGTCCGGAATTATTTGTCACGAAAATGGATGTATCTATACGCATTTTTAGTTATATATGTTTATATCTGTGACAAGTAATTGGGATGGAGAGAGTATATGTACATCGTACTGACGTGAAAAAAAGTTTGGTTAATTTTGACCATTGATTTGGGTGATATTGACCGCTCAGTAAGATGACTAGTGTGCTTGTTTATTTTTGCTACATATGCACTTACAAGGCGGACTCAACCGTTGAATCATGCGAACTGAATTAAATGGTGATTAGATATAGTTACAACACATTACACAAATAGGTGGTGTTTTTACAATGAATAGTAGGTATTGGAGCAGCAAGCGTCTTTTCTGGCTCTGAAAAGGAGACCGGTTTCATCTCTCCCTAATAGAAAGTTTGACTGAGTTTGGGAACCTTCCGTCCCTTCAATGACGATGAGCTTCTCGCTGACCGTGCGAGCTTGATTCTAGCGAATCGGGCTGCATCACCCACCACAATCCCGCCCTCTTCCCATTTCCCCTTGCATTTGCATCCCCTTCCCGTAAACTTCATCCATGTGTTGTTGTTTTCAATTTAGTTCTAAGACGGAACCAAACCCAAATTCCCCTTTAGATTACCACGCTCAGACCCATCCCTCACTACTTGCCTTCCCGTAGTGTTCTCATAGGATTATCTTCCTTCCATTGCTTATTCCTACCCATCAAGGCCTTTGTGTTACTAGGGGACACGATTGTAATACACCATACTCCCTTATCTTGGCCTTGCCGGTGCTTGGTGGCGGTGGAAGGTGGTGTTTTGGAGGCGGCATCAGGGAGGCGCTGGTGTTAGGTGAAGAAGATGGGAGACCCAAAGAAAAAATTCCAGAGGTTATAGCCATCAGAGGAAGATAAGTCAGGCATCCGAATGGGGGGCCAGAGCAGAAGCTCAAGCATATCCATAAAGCCGTAGGTTATTGGAAAGCTTTTCTTAGAGCATCCATCAAAAGTGGATATCCTAGAAAAGAAACTAGGGAGTTTTTGGTGCCCATTCTCGGGGGTTATATGTAAGAACCTGGGCATGAATAGATCTTATTCACCATCCCGGATGTAGTGACGAAGAAGAAGGCACTCATGGTGGCGGGTACTTGGAGTTTTAGGAAGGAGTTTCCAGTGATTGAAAATGTTGCGCCGAGCAAAACTTTGGATGAATACAAATTCAGGCATTGTGTGATATGGATGTGTGTTTTTCTATACCCATGGGGAGCATGAGTAGAGAAACTGTAGAACAAATGGGGAACATAATTGGAAAAACTCTTGAAGTAGATGTTGACGGTAACGGTTTGGCAATAGGACCATTTATGAGAATGAAAGTAAGAATGGATAAACTGATCATGAGGTTTCTACCTATTTGTGTGGACAAAGATGAAGGTGAGGAATTGGCAGATGTGGAGGAGATAGAAGAAGACGAGGACTTGGAGGAAAAGAACAACATGGAAAAGGAAAGGATTAGAACCATCAATATGGTCATCTTCCAGATTTTTGCTTTTGTTGTGGAATCATTGGCCACATCGACAAGTCAAGAAAAAGGTTCTCGCCCTGCTTTATAGATAAAGTGATAAACCATACAACAAATATCCATAAGTCAACCTAATTATGACGGCTAGGGCCACAACACAGGCAAGCCCAAGTAAATAGAAAATAAAATAAAATAAGCCAATGAGTGGAAAAGCTCTTACGAGGCTACTGAGAAGATACGCGTCGTGCAGAGGCCTGTAGAGCTTCCAGCATGTCTTCCAAGCGATCACAGTACCGCTGCCTAGAAAGCAGGTTGCAGTGCTACAAGAAGGCAAGAAATTTGTAGAATGAGTCAGAAGCCCGTTGTAGGAGAACCCGCTCGGTCACCATTTTATTATGAGTAGTCCAAAGGGTCCAAGACATCCCCGCAAATATGAGCCAGAAAAGCCGCCTATTGTGGCTAGTCTGTGTAGCTCTCGTCTGAAGGAACTCAACGAGGTCAAAGGCATCCCAAGCCAACCCTAGGGCCTCCCAAACAAGGCATCAAAGTTTCCATGCAGCGATGCAGGAGAATAGGATGTGGGTCCCGGTCTCCGTAACATCACACAACGGGACATGCCACTACCAGGACCATCTCGCTTACGGATCTCGGTCCCTGATGGCAACGGTCGCATAGAAGCTGCCACACGAAGATTTTGATCTTTAAAGGAAATGGGGCCTTGGATAGAGTGGAAAGCCAAAGGATAGTAGGCATTCGGCATAGTGCCTGGTATGCCAAACTAACGGAGAATTCGCCCGAGGATGATATGCTCCGGAAGACGGAGTCTGGGGCAACCGACAACGCAAGCGGTAGGACAATCCACAATATATCTTGCTCTATGAATTCCTCGTGACTAAACGAGCAACAAAAAGGAATACTCCACAAATCATCCTGGAAAGTCTTAGACACCATGGTCCTTGGATCAAAACAAATTGCGAAAAGACTAGGGAAGCCCACTCCAAGGGTCTCGCTGTCGGTGTGAAAACCGAGAGACCTTTGGGTAGGGGGTCCCGTGCTATATTTCTCGAACGGATGGTAACAGGAACATGGGGACGATCTTTTCCCAGGTTCAGGCCCTCTTGATGGAGATAATACCCTACGTCCTTTCTCTTGCTTATATCAATGGCGAAGTATCAAGTACATAGTTGATATACCTCAAGATCGTCAGATGTGTTCTAACTCTAGGGCTAGGTGAATGATATTGTGGTGATGTCCCCTCTACGGTCTCACCCCCGGTCAAACCAAAGCCCCAGCCTTTTCGTCTGGGCCTCCAAGGAAGCTCAAGTCCTGGACGAAGAAACACATCGCGTGGGGGACTCTAAAGAGGTGGAGGTAGTGATCAAGAAGATCAAGTGGTGGTCCATCGAGAAGGACCTCTAGCTCCCCGACGTAGTCAACATCATGCTCAACCGACGGATCATCCTGTTCCAAATCCGGGCCACCTTGATGTGGGAGTATAAACCCGAGGAAGCGGGACCTGTCCTCCGATTTTTCCACACCAACTTGGCCTGCATGTGGACACGGCTACTCAGGCTGGCCAACAACAAGATCCCTGAGGAGGGAAAATACCTCAGCTTCGAGGCTGGCCATGAAGCCCCACCAGTAAGTGTTTGTTGTGGAAATGAACTCCTATGGGATCGGAGGGACCCCTTTCGGTTTGGCGGGGGGGGGAGGGCTCACACAAAGAGCTGGTCCGATGAACAGCATGCGGGGGAGTTTTTACCCAGGTTCGGGACGCACGGATGCATAAAACCCTACTCATGCTTGGTTGTATTGAGAGTGTTCTTAGGATTCTAGCTACAGGAGCGCCATGAGCGGCTGTTACGTGTGTGAGCTAGGTAGTCCCAAGACCAAAAAGTCAAAAAGGCCAACTGTCTAACCTACCTACCGTAACACCCTAGGCCTCCTTTTATACTCAAGGGGATCGCAACAGTGGTGTACAGTGCGCCCACGGGGTGCACAGAGCTATAGTGCTATCATACCTAACCCTAACGGGGTAGGACGGGCGCATGCAAGGCGCCGTTAGGCATATCTATCCATCAGTGGGACAGGACGGGGGCCCGTCCCATTGATGCCACTTAGCTTCCTCCAACGTCGACGCCGCGACACGCGTCCAGGCGAATCAACACCTAGCTTGTGCACTGGCGGCGCTTGCCGAGGCCTCGTCATGCCAGGGTCTTGCCTTGCCGGGGCCTTGCTTCGCCTGGGGGCTCAATAGCCCTCCCGGCAAGGCCTTCCCGGTGGTCTTGATTTTCCTGTGTTGGTATCTGGTGAATCCCTCCTAGGCCTTGCTGCCAGGGTGGCTACTACTGCCCGTACACAAGTAAAGGGGCACTAGATAGCCCAAAAACTCTAGTGCACCGATAGTGTTCTAACCCACAACTTTATATTCTTCTTTCTTCACATGCTGAGATACATTTCGATGAATCATTTTGCTCGGTGTGTGCAGAAATGGTCAGCCAGGATGCAAAAAATGCAGTGCCTGACCACATGACGTAGCTTGGGACTGCGACGGTGCTTCCCCAAAGAGGAAGGTGTCAGATTTCGGGCTCCGCAAAACCCTCAAGGTTCGAACACAGGGGCGTGTGCAAAGATCCCCTGCTACCTCGACCTACCTAGCTCACTACTCGATAGATATAACGACAAACTCGCATGATGACGAGGGAGAAGATGAACATGGCAGTTTACCCAAGTTTGGGCCGCTCTGAAGCGTAATACCCTACTCCTGCTTTGGTGGATTGCCTCTCGAGGAGGTGTGGTGGATGAACTAGTACAGTGAGCTCGAGCCTCGTGAGGGTGCTCAAGTGATGTTCTTGACTCCCTTCCTTGTCTGGTGGTTTGCGTGGCTAATTCATGGATCGGGGGATCCCCGCTATGGTGTGACCTAGCGTCTATATATAGCGGTGGCCTGGGTCCTCTTCCCTTATCGCAATGGCAGGAAGGGATCCCACAACGATCAATTTTCAAGGGGGACATGAGTACATCCGCGCCCTGTCCAAAGTGGCTGTCGATGATGAAGTGGTGGGCTCAGCGATGGCCCTACGGGGCTCGTGGTCGTTGTCTTGTTGCACTGGAATGGAAACCTTTGGGCAGCGCTTCAGGAACCCGCATACGTCCTTGCTCCCTTTGCACCAAAGGGGAAACTGCAGCGCCTGGCGCGCTCGTGCTCGCTTGGCTTTCCCTGTGTCATCTTTGACTCCTGAGATTGGGTTCTACATAGAGATCTCTGCCGCTCCTGAGGGGGCCTGAGGAGGCCCATCCTTGCTGGTCTTGGTGCTGTTCTTCCTCGCGAGCCTAGGGTCTTCACGAGGGCCTTGTCTTGAGTGGTGCCGTGCCAGGCCAAGGCTAGCTGGCGAGGTGGGCCATGTCTGGCCCCACAGGCAGGCAGGTCTGGGTACCCCCATTCCCATAACGCTGACAGTAGCCCTAGGGCCCAAGGTGTGCTCGAGTCAGCTTCAGGGCGATGACTTGAGGACGGCCCAAAGTTCCGCGGTCCCCAAATGCCTAAGGGGCCAGGACTGGCGCGTGTCATGTGGCTGACGTGGGGTGTCCTCTCGGCCACCGCCCGAATCGACAAAAGCGTGACTTCCAACGCTGAGGTATTACTGCTTTACTCTTCTGTGCGCCTACTCTTGCTCCCAGATCCCTCTCCTAGTTGAGACCTCTCCAGATCCAGCGTCGCTCCATCTTTCTTCTAAATGGCTCCTACCGGCAAGTCGAAGCCTAAGGCCGAGAGCTCAGCCTCCGCTCCCATCTCATCGGCGCTTTCTGAGTCCACCATTGCCAAGGATGGAGACCTCATCCCGGTGCTTCCCTCGACGGCGGGCGGGACCAACGAGTGTGGGAGGACCTTGATATGGGGCGGATCCTCGAAAAGTCAGCCCTCATCTAGGTCAGCTTATCCCTTCTTCCTTCACAACATCTTTGCCGTGCTCGTCCCGCGTTTCTCTGCGTTCTTCACCGCCATCACCAAACACTACGGGATTCATGCCCTTCACCTTCAACCCAACTCCATCTTGATCTTGTCCGTCTTTGCCTTTTACTGCGAGGCCTTCATGGACGTGAAGCCCTTGGTAGCCCTCTTCTGACATTTCTTCAGTTTGCGCGTGCATGACGACACTCAGCGGTCGGCATGCGTCTCCTTCGTCGCGGTCTAGAGCGGTAACATGGTTTTGAAGGCCGGGAAGAAGGTGGAGAACTTCTAGCCCCGCTCGGTCTTCATGGATCTCGGCAGTCCCAACCCCCGCTTGGAGCTGCTGAAGGGGCTGCCAGAGAAAACTTCTGCGTGGAGCTTCATATAGCTTTCTGACCCTCGGGCCAAACCCGTCCTGGAGCGGATTTCCTGCGACATGAGCGCTAGGAAGCTGACTGGCGGGATGATAGTGAAGGAGTTCTTGATGGAGCGCCTGGCGCCCCTCCAGTCTCACTCTAGGTCCCTATGGGACTATAAGGGCAGCGGCGATAGCCTCAGGTTTCAGTTCGTGCGCATAACCCTTGAGGAATTGAGCAGTGCCATGGCAACCCTGCTCAACGGTAACCCCGGAGATCTCCCCAAGGCCTACACCCTGCTGTACCGTCATGATGATGTGGCCCCTTTGGTCGCCAAGATGCTTGTCTTCAACGAACTGGGGTTCTTCCCAGCTAAGGGCCTTGGCTCCCTGGTGATGGTGTCCTCTAGCGACACAACAGGCGGGGAGGATTCAGAGAAGACGGCGGACGACAACCTAGCGGAGGCGTCTCACCCGCCACAGAGCGTGCTCTTGCGCGAGCTGGCAGATGACGACGATGCTGGTGAAGCTCCTGCCACAGGCTCTCCGCGTCGTGCCAAGGTCCCTTGGTGGATCATGCCGACACCTCGTGCCACGTAGTCCGCTTGCTTGGCGACCCCAAGGAAGCATGGAGCTGAGTCTCCTTCCGTGTGCCTTGCCTCTGCATGCATGGTAGTTGAGGTGCCGGGCTCGCCCCGCCCGGAGCACAGCCCACGGGCCAAGTGGACGAGGCCGGGGCCGGGGCGGTTCCTCTAGTGGCCGCTCCTGTGCATAGTGCTCCTATCCCCCAGCATGGTGGTGCCTCGCCGAGAGGGGCGAGGGCTTCACCGTCGTCGTTGGAGTAGTGGGGAAGAGGAAGTGGGTTGACGTTGAGGAGTAAGTATCCGTTCAGCTTTGCTTGCCTGCCGGTAGCTTGTGTGTTGCTGATTCTTGCTTTGACCGGTAACTCGGAACGCCGCCACGCTAAAGATGAGGAAGAAGAAGGCACGCATCAAGCCGAAGACGTCCTTCAGCGCTCCGTCCGCTCCTGTCGCGCCGCTATCGCCTGACGAGGCACCTGCGAGCGAGGGGGTGAAGGCTCATGAAGAAACCCTCCCGGGCAACGGCATGAACCCCCGATGCCTATTGGTGTGGTCACTCCCGCTCTTCATGGTGTGCCGGTGTTGCCATCCAGAGGGCCAGCCCCCGGGGGCCAGCCGCCCATCGCTCCACCTGCATCCGTCTTGCCCTTGGTCGCCGTGCAGCTCCCAGAGCCTCCTGCTCCTTGTGCTATTGTCTCCCGGGGAATGTTGCTTGTGATCGCGCAGGAAACTCCACCGAAGGGGGTCTTGGTGCCTTCGTCACGTGGCCTCAATGTCTTGGAAGGGGCCTTCACCGCTCTAGGCCAGGTTTGGGACGCCCTCGTAGGTGCCAAGACCGCCGCAGTGAAGAGCGAGAAGGAGGGCGTGTCGGCCAAAGCAGCCCTTGAGGCAGCGCTGGCTGACGCGACGTCTGTCGCGGGGCGTCATGACGAGGCAGACTCCCGCTTGGAGGTTCTTCAGGGAGAGAAGTCTGCGCTCGAGGAAGAACTACATCAGCGAGGGGAGGCCCTCAGGGCCTGCGTGGCCCAGCTCGCCTACCAGGACTCCGTGCTGTCCCAAGCGATGCTCAACCACGCCGCAACATGAGAGTGCCTAGAGGCATAGGAGAGGGAGGCCGCGTTGGAGAAGGCCCGGCTCGAGACCATGGAAAAAGTTCTTGCCGAGGCCAAAGAGGAAAAAGCTGCGGAGCTCTGCGCCCTTCCCCCGGTCGAGCTCAGGCTGCTCCAAGCACTCCACTCCCTCTGTCAGGAAGGGTTTGCGGAGCCCCTGGTGGCTCTGGAGGATGGCTTTGCGAAGCTTGCTTGGAATCTTGCCAAGGCGCTGGAGGGCGCCATTGTCAAGGTGGAGGGGGTCTTGGACAGCGAGTGCCGCGACCTCTTCTTTGAGGCCGCGACACGTGTCTTCAGCCACCTTCACCTTCGTGAGCCATGGTTCGAATTTGACTCTGTGATCCTCCCGGTTGCCCCTGAGGTCCGCAATAGCGCTGCGGAGGCAGTGAAGGCCTCCATGGAGGCGCTGGTGAAGAGGTTCACCCACATCACTGTTCATTCTCCTCCTGAAGCTGCAGGGGTTAGTGGTGAGGAGGACGACGCCGACGATGTTGACGACGAGTTCCTTACGCACGGGGTGTGTGTGGTGGAGAAGACTCCTCCTGATTCCTTTTCCTTGCTTCTTTCCTGCAACATTTGACTTGTCTCATGGAGGCATTAAACTCCTTTGTATTCGCGAAAAACTTTAATGCTTGTAATAACTGTTGAATTGTGTAATTGCCCTCTTTGCCTGGTTTCCTTCTTTCTTGCTGTGATGCTCTGCGTCGGCAGGGTCGGTGACGGACATACCTCAGCCGCCGTTGGGTCCGACCGGATCACCAAGGATGGTCCCAAGGGGTGAGGGGCTATGTGGCCAGTGAGGCTCCTGAGTCGCAATGCTCAGGAGTCCCCTTTGACGTACGAGCTCCAGCGTTCTCCTAGCTTGGAAATTTTTGAACACCTTGTGCTCTGCATCGACAGGGCCCGGCCCCGCGCATACCTAAGCCACCATTGGGGCTGATCGGATCACCAAGGACGATCCCAAGAGGTGAGTGGCTACGTGGCCAGTGAGGCTCCTGAGTCACGATGCTCATGAGTCCCCCATGACGTGCGAGCTCCGGCGTCCTCCTTAAGGTTTTGAGTTCGAGCGCATTGAGCTCTACGTCAGTAGGGCCCGACCCCGCGCATACCTCAGCCGCCGTTGGGGCCGACTGGATCACCAAGGACGGTTCCAAGGGGTGAGGGTTTACGTGGCCAGTGAGGCTCCTGAGTCGCGATGCTCAGGAGTCCCCCTTGACATATGAGCGGCTCCCATACCTTTACTCGTCGGCTTTTGTTGAGAGGGGTGCATGAAGACCAGGTTTGTCAGACCTGAGAAGGTGGCGTGAACTAGGCCCGTCCTGGTAGTAGCCCCCATGCAACCCCCTCACGCGTACATCCTAGGGAATGTAGCGAAACAGACCCACAAGGACCCTTACTAAGGTTGGATGCAGCCACTGGGGTGCCCTCAATTGTTTATCCGCAGCACAGGGCGTAGGGCTTCCACATTGCATGGGCATAATCATTGGTGGACCGTGTTGACCGCCAGCATGGAGCTATGCCTTCCACATTGCATGGGCATAGCCATTGGGGGCAGTGTTGACTTCTCCGCTAGCGCTGGGCTGTGGCTGCCACATTGCGTGGGAAGGAACCCCTCCGTGTCCTTGGGGGCCTCCGGGAGTGTACAACCCATTGAGTTCGTACGTGTGGCTGGCAAGATAGAACTGGGAGGTGTATTTGGGAGCTCACGAGGGCAGTTGGCCTCGCGAGGTCCCTACCTCCAGGCGGGTTGCGCCGGGGTCTTCTTGTGGATGGTGCTATCCGAGGTCCTGGAATCTTAATTGCAGACTGCACTGAGGGTCCTCCTGAGGATTTGCCGGTGCTGTATTTGCCGCGTGTAGCCCACGTTACCTGTGTCTTGCTGCCCCTCCCCCAGTTCATCACTCCCGAGGCCTCGGGCCTCGGCTCGGCGTTGCTTGCCTGCGAGGACAACAGCTTGCGTTGTGCCCACACGGGCTCCGGGACGTCCTCCCTCTTTCTCCCGCTTGCATCGTCCAGACTTGGTGCTTCGTCGGGGGAAGCCCCCAAGCCCGGCTTGGGGAGGATGCCCGGGCTTCCCCTATTCTTTGGGGGTGCTGGCGCCTACGGCAGGCACCAGATCCGGGCCGGTACCCCTAGGCACGACGTAGCATGGTAGATAGGGTTCCACATAGGGGCCCAGTTCTCCTCCTAAGCCGTCTGGCGGAATGCTGGGGACGGTCCCTTCAGGCAGCGGCGGGGCGCCGCCCTGCGCGCGCAGCCCGCGGACCCTCCTGTGTCGAGCCTCAGAGCAGAGTTGCTTACTTCTGCCACCGTCGTTGGGTGGGCCGCGCGCCTCCTGGCGTGGATTGCTCCCTAGGCGATCCGACGCGCCTTCAACATTTTTGCTTGTTTGTCTGGACGCCTGTGCCATTTGCTCCGTGCGTAGGATGGCACGCTCTCGCCTGGTCAGTTCATGGTGTTGAAGGTCCACTAGGTCGCGGGGGCACGCGTTGGCGCGCGTGTGTGGCGCCCTGTAGTTTCCCTCGCGCATTCGGTTGTCGTGGCCAAGTTGTGTCCCGAAATTAGTCACCGGAATTCGAAGGAGGAGGAGCACAACACATGGCGGGCCCCGCTCGAGCTCGCCCAGAGCCGAAGGGCGCGCACCGTTCTGGGGGTAGGCGCAGCGGAAGAGCCCACATCGCTTGAAGACGGGTGAGTTGCCACGGCCCTCCATGCGACGGCGATCAGCTCCGTGACATGGCCGGCCCATGCGTCGAAGCCCCCGTGCGTTGGGCGGTGGTGGAGCATCTCGCTTGCCAGCAGTAGTGCGTCATGCACGTCGAGGTCCTCCACGTAGGTGTGTTGCGTCGCCGGTGCTGAAGGTGCCATCCGCCAACCGTGTGCGTGGGTGGCGCGAGGGGGTGGAGACAGTGGAGGTGATATTGGCGGCCTGATATTGTCCGCCCAACACCATGCCGCTAGGGCGCGGGTCTCTGGCAGCTGCGGCGGAACCGATGGGAGTTGATCTGTCGCGGCCGTGGGAAGGTTGTTGGGCACCGGCCATCGGAGCGGTGGAGTGGGGGAAGAGCTTGGCTTGAGGGAGACTCCGACACGCCCCCTACCTGGCATGCCAAATGTCAGGTTTTGGGCTTCGCAAAATCCTCAAGGTTCAAACACATGGGCATTTGCGAAGATCCCCTGCCGCCTCAACCTACCTAGCTCACTACTCGATGGATATAACGGGAAACTCGCACGATGACGAGGAAGAACATGAACACGCCAGTTTACCCAGGTTCAGGCCGCTGTGAAGCATAATACCCTACTCCTGCTTTGGTGGATTGCCTCTCAGGGACGTGTGGTGGATGAACTAGTGCAGTGAGGTCGAGCCTCGCGAGGGTGCTCAAGTGGTGTTCTTGACTCCCTGCCTTGTCTGGTGGTTTGAGTGGCTAATTCGTGGATTGGGGGATCCCCTCTATGGTGTGACCTAGCCTCTATATATAGCGGTGGCCCAGGTCCTATTCCCTTATCGCAATGGCAGGAAGGGATCCCAAAATGTCCAATTTTCAAGGGGGACAGGAGTACATCCGCGCCCTGTCCAAAGGCGGTCTTCGCCTGCAAAGCGGTTGTCGATGATGCAGTGGTGGGCTCGGATGACATCCGCCCCGCGGGGCTTGTGGTCGTGCTCTTGTTGCACTGGAATGGAAACCTTTGGGCGGCACTTTGAGAACCCGCGTACGTCCTTGCTCCCTTTGCACCAAAGAGGAAACTGCACCGCCTGGCACGTTGGCGCCTGCCTGTCCTTCCCTACGTCATCTTTAACTCTTGAGGCTGGGTTCTACATAGAGATCTCCGCCGCTCCTAAGGGGGCCTGAGGAGGCCCATCCTTTCTGGTCTTGGTGTCGTTCTTCCTCGTGAGCAAGGGTCCTCGCGAGGGCCTTGTCTTAACCGGAGCTGCACCAGGCCATGTGTGGCTAACGAAGTGGGTCACGCCCTGGCCCGCAGGCAGGTCTGGGTACCCCCGTTCCCAGAGCGCCGATAGAAGGGAAGATGCAGCATAGCTAAGGTAAGTATTTCATGACGCAGCAAAGCTACGATAAGTATTTCCCTCAGTTATGAAACCAAGGTTATCAAACGAGTAGGAGAACAAAGCAACACTATGTAAACGGTACCTGCACACAAAGAACAAATACTTGCAACCTGATGCGTCGGAGAATGGATAAATAGATCGCGTAATAACACAAAATAAAATAAGTAAATAAAAAGTGCAACAAGGTACTTTTGGGGTTTTTGGAATACTAGATCTGAAAGCAAATGCGGAAAAAGATAGATTGGAAAGCAATATGATAAAAGATAGACCCAGGGGCCTGATACGTCTCCAACGTATCTATATATTTTTATAATGGCATGCTATTATATTATCTGTTTTGGATGTTTTATATGCATTAATATGTTATTTTATATTATTTTTGGGACTAACCTATTAATCTAGAGCCTAGTGCTAGTTTCTGTTTTTCCTTGTTTTTGTGTTTTGCAGATATAGATATTAAACGGAGTACAAATGGAATAAAACCTTTGGAAGGAATTTTTTTTGGAAGGAAACAAATCAATCAAGCTTAGAGTGCATGGCAGAGGAGGTGCCAGGGAGCCACAAGCCTGCTAGGCGTGGGCCTCCCTGGCCGCGCCTAGCAGGCTTGTCGTCTCCCGGCAGGTCTCTTAACCCTATTCTTTGGCCTATAAATTCCCAAATATTCACCCAACACCGAAAAGAGCCATGCAAAATACTTTTCCACCGCCGGAAGCCTCCATTCCTGAGAGATCCAATCTTGAAGCCTTTTCCGGTAATCTGCCGGAGGGGTTTTTGATCACGGAGGGCATCTACATCAACTCCATTGCCCCTCTGATGATGCGTGAGTAGTCCACCACAGACCTACGGGTCCATAGCTAGTAGCTAGATGGCTTCTTCTCTCTCTGTGATATTTAATAAGATGTTCTTCATGATCTTCATGGAGATCTATCCGATGTAATCTTCTTTTGTGGTGTGTTTGTCAAGATCCGATGAATTGTGAGTTTATGTTTAGATTATCCATGAATCTTATTTGAATCTCCTCTGAATTCTTTTTTTCATGATTTCATATCCTTACAAGTCTCTTCGAGTTATTGGTTTGGTTTGGCCAACTAGATTGGTAATTCTTGCAATGGGAGAAGTGCTTGGTTTTTGGTTCAATCTTGTGGTGTCCTCACCCAGTGACATAGTTGGGATAGCAAGGCAAATATTGTAGTGTTTCCATCAAGGTTAACAAGATGGGATTTTCATCATATTTCTTGATTTTATCCCTCTAGAGCATGCCATCTTTCTTAATGCGTTACTTTGTTCTTAATTAACTTAATACTCTAGATGCAAGCAGGAGTCGGTCGATGTGTGGAGTAATAGTAGTAGATGCAGAATCATTTCGGTCTATTTGACACGGACGTGATGCTTATATGCATGATCATTGCCTTGAATAAGTACATGATTATTCGCTTTTCTATCAATTGCTTGACAATAATTTGTTTACCCACCATAAAAATTTGCCTTCAAGAGAGAAGCCTTTATTTTCTGTTCTCATGTATTTACCTTTTACTTTCTGTTCTCGTTTACATCTATCTCTTTCAGAACTAATCCTTGCAAATAACCATGAAGGGATTGACAACCCGTTTATAGCATTGGGTGCAAGAGTTTGATTGTTTGTGTAGGTGCATCCATTGGTGACTTGCTTGTTCCTACTACTGGATTGATACCTTGGTTCTCAACAACTGAGGGAAATACTTATCTACTTCGCTACATCCCCCTTTCCTCTTCAAGGGAAAACCAACACAAGCTCAAGAGGTAGCAAGAAGGATGTCTGGTGCCGTTGCCAATGAGGATACATAGCAAGTCAAGACGATCTACATCAAGCATACCAAGTACCCGTCACAAACTCATCTCTTGCATTTACATTATTTCCCATTTGCCTCTCGTTTTCCTCTCCCCCACTTCACAAATTTGTCGTTTTATTCCCCCTCTCTTTTTCGTTTTCCTTTTTCTTGCTGAATCTCTTGTTTGCTACGTTTGCTTGCGTTGCCATGTGCCTTATATTTGCTTGCATCTTTGCTTGCTAAAAATCTATTGATATGGATCCTCATCCACTTGCTAATCTTTTGAAAACACCAAATCATAATTATCTTTATGAATTTTTGTTTGAAAATCATAAATCTGAAAAATTTGATGAAGTGTTGAAAGAAGAAATTTATAAGGTGGTTCATGATAGTTCCTTGAATGAAAAGAATGATTGCCATGTTGTTAGTATGAATTCTCTGAATTTCCATGATGCTAATGATATGCAAAACCACAAGCTTGGGTATGCTATGTTTGATGAAGATGATATTTTTTGTTCCCCAAGTTTTGGTGATGACACGTATGCTATAATTGATCATGAAAAGAATGCTTTGTGTGATAGTTATATTGTGAGATTCCTTCATGATGCTACTGAAAATTATTATGAGGGAGGAACATATGCTTGTAGGAATTGCAATAATATCAAGTTTCCCCTCTACGTGTTAAAGTTTTGAAGTTATGCTTGTTTTGCCTTCCTATGCTAGTTGATTCTTGTTCCCATAAATTGTTTGCTCACAAAATCCCTATGCATAGGAAGTGGGTTAGACTTAAATGTGATTTTCATTAGATTCGTGATGCTTTATTTCATATTTCAATTACCACTTTTCATGTGAGCATCATTGAAATCGTTATGCCTGGCTAGGGGCGTTAAACAATAGTGCTTGTTAGGAGGCAACCCAATTTCATTTTTGTGTTCTGCTTTTTGCTTATGTTTTGAGTGTTTCCAAACTTTTTACTTCTGTAGTAATTTTGTTTTGGTGTTTTAATTAGTGTTTTAGCCAAGTAAAACCTTTGGGGTGATCTATGGTGGTTGTTGATTTGATCTTGTTGAAAAACAGAAACTTTTGCGCTCAGTCCAGGAATTTTCTAAATTTTTTAGAGAGTCGAATGAGTCTGACATTTTTACAAAATATTTACATCTAAATTTCCCAGGTTTTACTAATGTTTAAGAATTTTTTGAGTTACAGAAGTATACGAACTTTCCAGATTGATACAGACTGTTCTGTTTTTAACAGATTCTGTTTTGTTTGAGTCGTTTGGCTATTTTGATGAATCTTTGGGTTGTATCATGTGGTATGAGCCATGGAGAAGTTATATTACAGTATGTATAACACCAATATAAATAATTAATGATTTAACAATAGTACCTAAATTGGTAATTTATTTTCTTATACTAACGGATCTCGAGTTTTCTGTTAAGTTTTGTGTTGTGAAGTTTTCAAGTTTTGGGTAAAGATTTGATGGACTATGGAATAAGGAGTGGCAAGAGCCTAAGATTGGGGATGCCCAAGGCACCCCAGGTCATATTAAAGGATGCCAAATAGCCTAAGCTTGGGTATGCCCCGGAAGGCATCCCCTCTTTCGTCTTCAATCCATCGGTAAATTTACTTGAGGCTATATTTTTATTCACCACATGATATGTGTTTTGCTTGGAGCGTCTTGTATGATAAGAGTCTTTGCTTGTTAGTTTGCCACAATCATCCTTGATGCACACATATTTTGAGAGACACATGCTTAATAATGAATTTATTAGAATATTCTATGTGCTTCACTTATATCTTTTGAGTTGGGCAATTTTGCTCTATGTGCTTCACTTATATCTTTTAGAGTACGGTGCTGTTTGCATTTTATAGAAATACTTGAACTCTCGTACCTCACTTATATTATTTTGAGAGTCTCTAAACATCATGGTAATTGGTCTAGGTTATGAATTTAGTCCTAATATGATAGGCATCCAAGAGGGATATAATAAAAATTTCCATATTAAGTGCATTAAGTATTTATGAGAAGTTTCATTCCTTGCATAAGTTTTGAGATATAAATATGGTAATGTTAAGAGACCTGATAGGAAGTAATTTTGATTTGGTGAAAATAATTGTGTAAAGTTTTGTGATTCCCGTATCATGCACGTATGGTGAACCGTTATGTAATGAAGTTAGAGCATGACTTGTTTATAGATTGTCGACCTTTGTGTGAGGGTCGGGGGCGCACGATGGTTAACTCCTACCAACCTCCCCCCTAGGAGCATGCATTTAATACTTTGCTTCAATGGCTAATAGACTTTTGCAATAAGTATGTGAGTTCTTTATGACTAATGTTGAGTCCATGGATTATACGCACTCTCACCCTTCCACCTTTGCTAGCCTCTCTATTACAGCACAGCTTTCGCCGGTATATCAAACACCTTCCTCAAAAAAGCCACCATATACCTTCCTCAAAACAGCCACCATATATCTTTCCTCAAAACAGCAACCATACCTACCTATTATGGCATTTCCATAACCATGCCGAGATATATTGCCATGCAACTTCCACTGTTTCCTTTTATGACATGCACCATCACTTCCATATTGCATATAGAGTCATATTTTGTCATAGGTATCGAGTTGTAATTTTCTTTTGAGTTTTAAGTAAATAAAAGTGTGATTATTATCATTAATAGAGCATGTCCCATGTGAGGAAAGGATGATGGAAGCTATGATTCCCTCACAAGTGGGGATGAGATTCTGGACTTTATGAAAAAAAGAGGCCAGCGAAGCCAAAATAAAAAAATGAATAAGGCCTTAGATGCCCACAACAAAATAAAAAAATGAGAGAAAAGAGAGAAAGGACATTGCTACTACCTTTTTCCACACTTGTGCTTCAAAGTAGCACCATGATCTTGATGATAGAGAGTCTCCTATTTTGTCACTTTCATATAGCTAGTGGAATTTTTCTTCACGATGCATGTCCACTTAGTTCCTTTTTAAGCTTTCATACACTTATAGCTCTAGTGCATCCGTTGCATGGCAATCCCTACTCACTCACATTGATATCTATTAATGGGCATCTGCATAGCCCATTGATATGCCTAGTTGATGTGAGACTATCTTCTCCCTTTCCTTGACAACCTCCACCATATTCTATTCCACCTATAGTGCTATATCCATGGCTCACGCTCATGTATTGCATGAGAGTTGAATTTTTTTGAGAAAATAAAGGTGTGAAAACAATTTCTTGACTTTTCATCGGGGTTGTGCATGATAAAAATACTTTGTGTGGGGAAGATGGAGCATAGCCAGACCATATGATATTGTAGGGATAACTGTCTTTTGCCATTGTATTTTGAAGAGATACAATTGCTTTGCTAGGATGCTTGAAATGATATTTTTTATATCAATATTAAGCTTTTTTAGTCTTGCGGATCTGAATATTCATGCCACTGTAAAGAATATTACATGGATAAATATGTTAGGTAGCACTCCACATCAAAAAATCTGTTTTTATCATTTACCTACTCAAGGACGAGCATGAATTAAGCTTGGGGATGCTGATACGTCTCCAACGTATCTATAATTTTTCATGATGACATGCTATTATATTATCTGTTTTGGATGTTTTATATGCATTAAGATGCTATTTTATATTATTTTTGGGACTAAACTATTAATCTAGAGCCTAGTGCCAGTTTCTATTTTTTCCTTGTTTTTGAGTTTTGTAGATATGGAATATTAAATGGAGTCCAAACAGAATAAAACCTTTGGAAGGAAGCAAATCAATCAAGCTTGGAGTGCACGGCAGGGGAGGTGCCAGGGAGCCACAAGCCTGCTAGGCGTGCCCCCTGGCCACGCCTAGCAGGCTTGTCACCTCCCGGCAGGTCTCCTAACCCTAATCTTTGGCCTATAATTCCCAAATATTCCCCCAACACCAAGAAGAACCACACACATACTTTTCCACCACCGGAAGCCTTCGTTCCCGAGAGATTCAATCTTGGAGCCTTTTCCAGTAATCTGTCATAGGGGGTTTCAATCACGGAGGGCATCTACGTCAACTCCATTGCCCCTCCGATGATGCGTGAGTATCCACCACAGACCTACGGGTCCATAGCTAGTAGCTAGATGGCTTCTTCTCTCTCTTTGATCTTCAATACCATGTTCTACATGATCTTCATGGAGATCTATCCGATGTAATCCTCTTTTGTGGTGTGTTTGTCAAGATCCGATGAATTGTGAGTTTATGTTTAGAATATCCATGAATCTTATTGGAATCTCCTCTGAATTCTTATTTGCATGACTTCATATCCTTGCAAGTCTCTTCGAGTTATTGGTTTGGTTTGGCCAACTAGATTCGCAATTCTTGCTGTGGGAGAAGTGCTTGGTTTTGGGTTCAATCTTGCGGTGTCCTCACCCAGTGACATAGTGCTACCTCTTGAGCATGCGTTGGTTTTCCCTTGAAGAGCAAAGGGTGATGCAGCCAAGTAGATAAGTATTTCCCTCAGTTTTTGTGCACCAAGGTATCAATCCAGTAGGAGGAACAAGCAAATCACCAATGGATGCACCTACACAAATAATCAAACTCTTGCACCCAACGCTATAAAGGGATTGTCAATCCCTTCACGATTATTTCCAAGGATTAGATCCGATAGAGATAGATGTAATGAGTGCAGAAAGTAAAAGGTAAATAAATTGCAGCAAGTATAGATCTGAAAATATATGATGGAAAATTGACCCGGGGGCCATAGGTTTCACTAGAGGCTTCTCTCTTGAAGGCAAATATCATGGTGGGTAAATAAATTACTGTCAAGCAATTAATAGAAAAGCAAATAATCATGTAGTTATCCAAGGCAATGATCAAGCATATAGGCATCACATCCATGACAAGTAGACCGAAACGATTCTGCATCTACTACTGTTACTCCACACATCGGCCGACTCCTGCGTGCATCTAGAGTATTAAGTTCATGAAGAACAGAGTAATGCATTAAGAAAGATGGCATGATGTAGAGGGATAAAATCAAGCAATATGATGAAAACCCCATCTTGTTACCCTTGATGGCAACGATACAATACATGACTCACTAGCCCTACTTTGTCACTAGGTGAGGAGACCGCAAGATTGAACCCAAAACCAAGCACTTCTCCCATTGCAAGAATTACCAATCTAGTTGGCCAAATCAAACCAATAACTCGAAGAGACTTGCAAGGATATAAATGATGCATATAAGAAATCTTGACAAACACACCACAAAAGAGGAGATTCAAATAAGATTCATGGATAATCTGAACATAAACTCACAATTCATCGGATCTTGACAAACACACCACAAAAGAAGATTACATCGGATAAATCTCCATGAAGATCATGAAGAACATGGTATTGAAGATCAAAGAGAGAGAAGAAGCCATCTAGCTACTAGCTATGGACCCGTAGGTCTGTGGTGGAGTACTCATGCATCATCGGAGGGGCAATGGAGTTGATCTAGATGCCCTCCGTGATCGATTCCCCCTTCGACAAATTACCGGAGAAGGCCTCAAGATTGTATCTCTCGGGAATGGAGGCTTCCGGCGGCGGAAAAGTATTTTCATGGCTTCCTTCGATGTTGGGGGGATATTTGGGAATTTCTAGGCTAGAGAATAGTGTTAGGAGACCTGCCAGGGCACGACAAGCCTGGTAGGCACGGCCAGGGGGCGCCTAGCTGGCTTGTGGCATCCTGGCACCTCCCCTAACGTGCATTCCAAGCTTGGATGACTTGTTTCCTTCCAGAAAAATTCATTCCGAAGGTTTTATTCCATTTGAACTTCGTTTAATATTCCATATCTACAAAACTCAAAAACAAGGCAAAAAACAAAAACTGGCACTTGGCTCTAGATTAATAGGTTAGTCCCAAAAATAATATAACATAGCATATTAATGCATATAAAACATCCAAAATAGATAATATAATAGCATGCCAACATAAAAAATTATAGATACGTTGGAGACGTATCAGCATCCCCAAGCTTAATTCCTGCTCGTCCTCGAGTAGGTAAATGATAAAAACAGAATTTTTAATGTGGAGTGCTACCTAACATATTTATCCAAGTAATATTCTTTATTGTGGCATGAATATTCAGATCCATAAGACTCAAAACAAATGCTTAATATTGATATAGAAACAATCACATTTCAAGCATACTAGCAAAGCAATTGTATCTCTTCAAAATATAATGGCAAAAGAAATTTATCCCTACAATATAATATGGTCTGGCTATGCTCCATCTTCCACACACAAAGTATATACATCATGCACAATCCCGATGAAAAGTCAAGAAATTGTTTTCACACCCATTTTCTCAAACTTTTTCAACTCTCACGCAATACATGAGCGCGAGCCATAGATATATCACTATAGGTGCAATAGAATATGGTGGAGGTTGTAAAGGAAAAGGGAGGAGATAGTCTCACATCAACTAGGCGTATCAACGGGTTATGGAGATGCCCATCAATAGATATCAATGTGAGTGAGTAGGGATTGCCATGCAATGGATGCATTAGAGCTATAAGTGTATGAAAGCTCAACAGAAACTAAGTGGGGGTGCATCCAACTTGCTTGCTCATGAAGACCTAGGGCAATTTGAGGAAGCCCATCATCGGAATATACAAGCCAAGTTCTATAAAGAAAACTTCCCACTAGTAAATGAAAGTGACAAAATAGGAGACTCTCTAACATGAAGATCATGGTGCTACTTTGAAGCACAAGTGTGGCAAAAGGTAGTAGCAATGTCCCTTCTCTCTTTTCTCTCTTTTTTTGTTGGCATCTAAGGCCTCTTTTATTCATTTTTTTATTTGGGCTTCGCTGGCCTCTTTTATTTTTCATAAAGTCCGGACTCTCATCCCTACTAGTAAGGGAATCATAGCTTCCATCATCCTTTCCTCACACAGAACATGCTCTATAATGAAAATCATCACACTTTTATTTACTTACTCAAAAGAAAAATTACAACTCGATACCTATGACAAAATATGACTCTATATGCAATATGGAAGTGATGGTGTGCATGTCATAAAAGGAAACGGTGGAAGTTCCATGGCAATATATCTCGGAATGCCTTTGGAAATAGCATAATAGGTAGGTATGGTGGCTGTTTTGAATAAGTTACTTGCCTGCTCTACCATACCGGAAAACACAGTCTTAGTCATCTTGCCCATGAGGCATGGTCCGCATGTGTCGACTGATTCGCAATCGAATGAGTCCATAGATCCATCATCATGGAGTTTCTTCATGCATTTTACACCAATATGACATTTAGCGGTAGTGCCACAAGTATGTGGTATTATCATTATTAACTTTGTATCTTTTGACATCAATATTATGAACATGTGTATCACTACGATCAAGATTGAATAAACCATTCTCATTGGGTGCATGACCATTGAAGATATTATTCATGTAAATAGAATAACCATTATTCTCTAACTTAAATGAATAACCGTATTGCAATAAACATGATCTAATCACATTCATGCTCAACGCAAACACCAAATAACATTTATTTAGGTTCATCACTAACCCCGAAGGTAGAGAGAGCATGCGATGGTGATCACATCTATCTTGGAAACACTTCCAACACTCATCATCGCCTCACCCTTAGCTAGCCTCCGTTTATTCCGGAGCTTTTATTTTGAGTTACTAACATTTAGCAACCAAACCGGTATCCAATACCCAGGTGCTACTAGGAGTACTATCAAGGTACACATTAATAACACATATATCAAATATACTTCTGTCGACGTTGCCAACCTTCTTATCTACCATGTATCTAGGGTTGTTCCACTTCAACGACCGCTCTCCTGATAATAGAAGCACTTAGTCTCGGGTCTAGGTTCAACCTTGGGTTTCTTCATTGGAGCAGCAACTGACTTGCCATCCATGAAGTTTCCCTCTTAACCCTTGCCCTTCTTGAAACTAGTGGTTTCATTAACCATCAACATTTGATGCTCCTCCTTGATTTGTACCTTCGTGGTGTCAGAACATCGCGAATAGCTCGGGGATCATCATTTCCACCCCTGGCATAATTATAGTTCATCACAAAGCTATAGTAGCTTAGCGATAGTGACTTGGCGAACTATATCAATCACTATCTTATCCGGAAGATCAACTCCCACTTGATTCAAGCGATTGTAGTACACATACAATCTGAGCACATGCTCAACGACTGAGCTATTCTCCTTCATCTTGTAGGCAAAGAATCTTGTTGGACATATAATATCTCACAACACGGGCACGAGCCCGAGATCCCAATTTCAGCTTTTAGAACATCTCATATGTTCCGTGACGTTCAAAATGTTTGGAGCCTCAATTCTAAGCCATAATGCATGATGCACTGAACTATCAAGTAGTCATCAGAACATGCCCGTCAGATGTTCACAACATCTATAGAAGACGCTAGAGGGCGTGGCGCACCGAGCAGTGCATTAAGGACATAAGCCTTCTGTGCAGAAATGAGGACAATCCTCAGATCACGGACTTAGTCTGCATTATTGCTACCATCATCTTTCAATTCTATTTCTCTAGAAACATATAAAAATTTAAGGGAGCTACAATGCGAGTTAGTAATCTATAACATAATTTGCAAAGACACTTTGACTATGTTCATGATAATGAGTTCAATTAATCATATTACCTAAGAATTCCCACTCAAATTGACATCCCTCTAGTCATTCGAGTGTCACATGATCCAAATCCACAAACTCAAGTCCGATCATCACGTGAGTTGAGGTGGTTTCAATGGTGAACATCTTCATGTTGAATATATTTACTATATGACTCATGTTCAACCTTTCGGTCTCTTGTGTTCTGAGGCCATGTCTATACATGTTAGGCTCGTCAAGTTTAACCCGAGTGTTCTGCACGTGCAACCCTAGCTTGCACCCGTTCTATGTGAACATAGAGTCTACCACACCCGATCATCATGTGGTGTCTCGACACGAAGAACTTTCGCAACGGTGCACACTCGGGGAGAACACAGTTTATCTTGAAATTGAAGTGTGGGATCACCTTATAATGCTACCGCCATCCTATGCAAAACAAGGTGCATAAAAGGATTAACATCACATGCAAATCATAAGTGACATGATATGGCCATGAACTTGTGCTTTTGATCTCCATCTTGAAAGCTCTGGCATGATCTCCATCATCACCGGCATGACACCATGATCTACATCATCTTGATCTCTATCAATGTGTCACCATCGGGGTTGTCACGCCCACCATGCTTCTACAACTATTTCTACTGCTTAGCAATAAAGTAAAGCATTACATAGCGCTTAATGATTGACACACAGGTCATACAATAATTAAGAAAAACCTATGGCTCCTGCCGGTTCCTGTACTCATCGACATGCAAGTCATGATATTCTATACAATACATGATCATCTCATACATCACATATATCTCATCATGTAATTGGCCATATCACATCATAACATACCCTGCAAAAACAAGTTAGACGTCCTCTAATTGTTGTTGCAAGTTTTACGTGGCTGCTATGGGTATCTAGCAAGAATAATTCTTACCTACGCCAAACCACAAGAGTGATAGATAAGTTGCTTTTCAAACTTCTCAAGGACCGCCTCTGTCGAATCCGATCCAACTAAAGTAGGAGAGATAGACACTCGCCAGCCATCTTTGTGCAACGAAGTTACACGTCAGTCGATGGAACCGGTCTCTCGTAAGCGTACGAGTATGGTTGGTCCGGGCCGCTTCATCCCACAACACCGCTGAACCAAAACACGACCAAGGGAGGAAGCAATCTAAGCATCAATGCCCAAAAACTCCTTTGTGGTCTACTCGATATCTCATCTACACATAGACCTAGGTCATGATGCCACTATTTGGAAATTTTGCATGGGAAACAAAAAGTTTCCTACGCAGACACAAGATCTATCCATGGTGATGATCATGTACGAGAGGGAGAGTGGATCTACATACCCTTGTAGATCGCTAGGTGGGAAGTGTTAAGAAATGTGGTTGATGTAGTCAAACGTCTTCACGGTCCAAATCACCAAGCGTCCCGTGATCCCATCATGATCCATCTCGCGATCCAATCATGATCCGTCCCGTGGTCCCATCACGATCCGTACCGCGATCCAATCATGAATCGTCTCGCGATCTTGATCACGGTCCTTCTGATCTAACGCCAAATGGACGGCACCTCCGCATTCAGCATGCGTACAGCTCGATGAAGATATCCGCCTGCTTGATCCAGGAAGAGGGAGCGGAGAGGTAGATGAGTTCTCTAGCAGCACAACGACATGGTGGCAGCGGTGGTGAACTAATCCTGCAGGGCTTCACCTAAGCACCGCAGAACTAATCTAGAGGAGAAACAGATCTAGAGGAAGAAGAGGGATGCACATGGCTATTAGGGTTGGGGCCTGCCCTAAAAAACCCTTAGTATATATAGGAGGGAGGGGAGGGGAGGCAGCCTTAGCCTCTCCTCCAAGGAGAGCTTCGGCTGAAGCCAAGGGGAGGAGTCCACCTCCCACAAGGAAGGTGGATTCCTTGTAGGACTCCTCCCTTCTTGGCCCTTACTCCTCCTCCTTGCGCATAGGCCTTCTTGGGCTTGCTGCCCAGCCCACTAGGGGATAGTGTGCCACCACTAAGGCCCATGTGGCCCTTTGGGGTGTGTTAGCCCCACTTGGTGGTCCCCTAGAACCCATTCGTCACTCCCGGTACACTGCCGGAAATGCCCGAAACTTTTCCAGAGTTCAAACACCAGTTTCCTATATATATGAATCTTTACCTCCGGACCATTCCGAAGCTCCTCGTGATGTCTGAGATCTCATCTGAGACTCAAAACAACCTTCGGTCACAAACATACGTAACTCAATACTACCAAAACGTCACCGAACCTTAACTGTGTAGAACCTGCAGGTTTGAGAACTATGTAGACATGAACGAGACACCTCTACGGTCAATACCAATAGCGGGACCTGGATGCCCATATTGGCTCCTACATATTCTATGAAGATCTTTATCGGTTGAACCTCTATGTCAAGGATTCAGTTAATCCCGTATGCTGTTCCCTTTGTTCTTCGGTATGTTACTTGCCTGATATTCGATCGTCGGTATCTCTATACCTAGTTCAATCTCATTACCGGCAAGTCTCTTTACTCATTCCGTAATACAAGATCTCGTGGCTAACACTTTAGTCACTTTGCTTGCAAGGCTTGTTGTGATGTTGTATTACTGAGTGGGCCCTGAGATACCTCTCCATCACATGGAGTAACAAATCCCAGTCTTGAACCATGCCAACCTCTAGGGAATATTTCCAACAGGTGTATGGTGGCTGTTTTGAGGAAGGTATATGGTGGCTGTTTTGAGGAAGGTGTTTGTTGCACCGCCCAAAGTTGCGCGGTACTAGAGAGGCTAGCAAAAGTGGATGGGTGAGAGTTCGTATATCCATGGACTCAACATTAGTCATAAAGAACTCACATACTTATTGAAAAAGTCTATTAGTCATTGAGGCAAAGCATTAAACACATGTTCCTAGGGGGGAGGTTGGTAGGAGTTAACCATCGCGTGGCCCCGACCTTCACACAAAGGTCGACAATCTATAAACAAGTCATGCTCCGACTTATATAGCGGTTCACCATATGTGCATGCTACGAGAATCACAAACCTTTACACAAGTATTTTTACCAAATCACAGTTTACTTCCTAACTTGTCTCTTAACATTACCATCTTTATATCTCAAAACTTTATGCAAGGAATCAAACTTCTCATAAATACTCAATGCACTTAATATGGAAGTTTTTATTATATCCCTTTTGGATACCTATCATATTAGGACTAAATTCACAACCTATACCAATTACCATGCTTGTCGTGGTTTTGTCACGGCAGATGTCCGGGTGAACGGACTTGGATTCGAGGCCATCGCTAAGGTGATGGACTCAAAGGGGTTGACTGGGACCAAGGACACGGGTTTACCTAGGTTTGGCCCCTCAAGTAGAGGTAACAGCCTACGTTATGCTTGTGTTTGTATTGCTTGGAGTATCGATTACAAGGGACTTGTTTGCTTGACCTAGTTCTCGATATCTGATCTCTCTAACTCGCCCCGAGTCTCACCTTTATATAGGAGGTCAAGACCATGGGTCATACAAGTCGTAACCGACTCTCACAATCATGTCTGAGTCTATCTCTACCTTATCTTGCCTTCCTGATCAAGTTGTCTCTGGGCGACTCACCTGCCCGGGTCTTCTTACCTTCTCCTTCTGGGCCACGTCCCGGCCCATCTTGTCAAGCCGCCAAACGTCTTGGGCTTAATTCTTCATGACCCGCTGTTGGGCTGGTGTACGAGCCGCCTGGTGTGACCCGGAGCCTCAGTGGCGGGTCTCACCGTGGGGTTATATCCCCAATATTAGGCCCCAGGTTGATTTGAGCCTGCTCACTTCAGCCTTCTTCTTAATCATCGGCGAGTCTCACTTATGTCACCTGAAAGTAAACAATAACCCGCTGTGACGTCACGTTCAAATCTGTCAGAAAGATCCTTTGACGTCCGCAACGAATCTTCCCTTATTAAATGGACGGTTTGAGAATCGAGGTGTCCGCCTTGGTCAAATAATACCCGTGGCCTGGATTTTCGCGCCTGTTTCCACCTTTGCCTATTAAATAGGACCGCGAAGGGTGGCATTTGTTTTTCTCCCCGCTCGCTCCTCATCTTCTTCCTTCCGACACCGCCGCTCTAGCGCACCTCGCTCCAGTGACGTCTTCACACCGTCGTCATCGAGGCCGCTGCATCAACCTATTTGTTCCAGAGTTCTGCTCGCATCCGCCGCGCCATCTCTGGTAAGTCCTTCCTCCCCTAGATCCGTAGCCATTTCAGTAGGGTTTCACGGAGTTCTCCCGCCGCTTAGAACACGAGCTTCTCTCCAATGCCAGCCATGCTTTCGTCATAAAAACTCGATGATATGCTTTCCCCATTGCAGCGTTTTGTAGAAAACCGATAGCAGCACCGCGCAGATCTGCAATTGCTCTGCCTGCTGTTTTCAAACTTTCGTCGTTTTGACAGTTCGTCGCTAGGTTTGAAATAAAACCATTTTTCTCTGTTTTGTAGATTCGTAATCCTAGAGATACATTGTGAAATATGTTTTCCACACTTAGCCAAATTTTGCCTTGTCTTCTCACAAACTTGACCCACCATGAAGTTCTGGCTCTCATTAACTGGCTCCTGGCGGCTTCATCTTATAAAATGTTAGGATTTTAGTCGCCTTTAGATGCCTGGCATCTTCTGACTCGCCGCATGTTGTTGACTTTGCGCGGTATTGAGCCGCCACCATGTCTCGTGCATCCAATTAATGCAATTGGGTCGGCTCTGCCATCATTGAAGAATTCTTGATGGATTTTGTAAACGCGGGTACCATACCCGGCAAGGATGTCATCCGTTGGCGGGTTCCGGGTAACAAGCTAAGGCCCATTCCTCAGGAGGGTAAGGTAGTTGTATTTTCAGATCATGTCGAACGTGGGTTTGTACCCCCCGGATCCAAATTCTTTCGGGATGTTCTTCACTTTTACAAGCTGCGCCCTCAAGACCTTGCCCCCAATTTGGTTTCCAACATATGCAACTTCCAAGTGCTCAGCAAAGTCTACTTGCAAACTGAGCCGTCTGTTGGTCTCTTTCGTGACTTTTTTTATGCAAACCGCCAGACAGAGGTGAAGGCTAGCCATAGCTTAGAACTCAGCGGGATTTCAATTCAGAGGCGCCGGGACATAACTTTTCCGGCTGTTCAGATGTCGAGTCATCCTAAAGATTGAAGCAAGACTTGGTTTACTGTAAAGATACCTCCCAGAAGGTGAGCATCCCCTGTCGGGTTACCGGCCATCCCGTCTCAAGACGACCTTTGAGCTTCCTGGCCGGCTGTCAACTGCTGAACGGGCGAAGCACGCTCCGGCTCACGCCAAAATCAAAGCCCTTATAGCTATTGGACTGACGAGACTGGATTTGATCTGCTGTAGGATTTCTTGGAGGATTATGCCTTTGAGCCGGCGCAGTCGTCTTATGTGCGAATATCCGGGCCAGTATGACGACTCCCTCTGTTTCAGCCGGACAATGTTATCAGAGGATGATATCACCACTGTCATACGGAGCCTTGTCCACGAATCTTCAGGAGCTTGCAGCGCCATCGGGCTGGCACCTTTCTATGCCGCAAACCTGACCCCAAATGTAGGGCGACTCTTTATACTCTCTTTTCCGTATTAGTTATATCTTGGCAATCTCTTTACCTTTTGCCGGCTTATATTTTCAGGCTACTTCCGACTTCTGGAAGAAGAAATATGTTCCTCCTCTGAAGAAATCCAGGAAGAAAACCGCAGCCCGGAAGAAGAAGACCACTCCTCAGGAAGAATGGTTCGAACACCTGGAATCAGACGGCTCAGAGGTATAACTTGACTATTATTTTGCCACCTCTTTATTCACCTTATTGACAACAACCATTCACAGGACGAGACAGAGACCAGCCACGCCAATGTCCCAGAGGTAACTTATGTTTCCTCTGACTCAGACTACTTTGTACCGCGGAAGATACGGCGGGTCGTTCGAAAAGATCCCCTTTCTCATCCTCTTGCTTACTTAGACCCCCAATTTCTTTTGAAAAAGCAATAGCAAGCCGCCCGACGCCAGACCCGGAGCACCAGCTCTACCATTCGCATGTCCGGGTTGCCTAATTCTCCGGCTCAGAGGAAACGTCCAGCTGAGGTAGACATTCCTTCTCTGCTTGATTTTACTAATCCTTCCTTTGTAATTCCAAAATTGCTTTATGTTATCTGAACTATTTTTCAGGGATCATCTCCTTCCTCTGGCGATTCTATGGCCACTGCTCTGCCGCCTCCAAAGATTAACCCGCTGTATGTGCTTTTCACGCCTTATGCTCAAGTCTTTGGTGGTTGTAAACCTTGGGCTCTAATCTTTATTCTGTTTCAAGGCTCAAGCTAAGCGAAGGAAAACCAACAAGTCCTCCCCTGGCCCTAATGCTCAAGAACCGGAGCTTGTCAAGCCGGATTCTCCTATGCTGGATGTTGATCCCTCGGCGACTTCCAAAGAGGCGCCTGAAGAGACTTGTCCTTCTGCAGAGCCGGCGGCCGACGACATAATTCCTGAGAGTCCTCCAAGAGACCATTCCAAGCAAGCCAAGCCCTGCCAAAGTTGCCGACGAAACAGCTACTTTGGATGTTTTTATTACTGGCGCCGGCTTCCACTCTCCTCAACCTCATGTGCTAACAAAGCATAGTGAGACGGCTGAGGCCTCCAAGAAGCTTGAGTTTGAGCTCCCCGCCCTTGAGAAGATGACAACTGATGAACTTCATGCTAGTTATTTGAACTGCCTGTCCACAAGCCGGGACCTAGAGCTCAAGCTTGTCAATTTAATGAAGAAGAAATATGAGGTATTCTTTACTCCCCTTATACCCTTACGTAGCCCCCAAGAGCCAGGTTAATATTGGTTGATGATAATGCGGGTATTCAAAACCTGCTTGAAGTAGAAATGCTTAGCCTGTAGGCCTCAACTTATTTAGAAGTAATTCCAAACCATCATTCGTAGCCCCCAAGGGCCGGCTCAAATTTCATAACATTAAGCCGGAGCTTTATTAAAGATAGCTATTAGAGCCAATTGTAGCCCCCAAGGGCCGGCTCAATCTTGTTAAATTTGAGTCAGATCTTTTCCTTGGAAACTAGTTGAAAAGCCAAAGTGTAGCCCCCAAGTTCCGAGTTAACTTGATAAAGATGATCCGGAACTGCCATTTAATCTAGGAGATCAAATGGACATTAGCCCCCAAGTGTCGTACATATTGCTTGCAATCTATTTGAGACTTCCCGAGTCTTTTAAACTTCTCCTCCTGATAGAACATTCCATATTTTGATATGTGACAGGAAGCTTTAATCGAACCGTGTCAGAAGTGGACGGCTTAAAAATAATCTAGCCACGCAGCAAGCCACCCGAAGTGAAGCTGATGAAAAATGCCGGCTCCTCTCCGAAGAACTGACAAAGATCAAGGCTGACTTTGCAACCTTCAAAGAGTCTGCTAAAGCTAAACAAGCCGCCCTGACTCAATGGGCGGATGATGCTGACCAGCGGCTGATGATCGTGTCTGATGAGCTATAGTCTGTGAAGCGCCATATTAAGAAGATGACAGCCGCCATATTTGGTAAGTATTTGATAGCTTAACCCAATTTGTGTATGTCTTATTGTACTGGCGACTTACGACGAATAATCCGTCTTATGTAGGTCCAAGGAGCCGCCAACTTGCTTCTTACAGCTTGCTGCCCCTGAAGGTGATTTATACTCTGATGGAACAACTTTACTGTGGAGCTGTTTGCATGATCAAGGATGTTCTTTACAAGGATACCACCCCCTCAACTATGAAAGGGGTCCTAGAGCTTCTTTCCACGCTGGCGAAGCAAATCGTAGAGTCGAAGAAATCAGCCACCCGATAGGGGGCTATCGCAGGTATAAACCGGGCACTGGCCTTTGCTCCGGAGTTGACTCCTGCAGACATGATGGACGTGTTTCCCTCCAAAAAATATGATGTCTCTGAGTTTACGGATGCTGACTATGCACGGTGTGTGAAGGATTCCAAAGTCCTTGCCTCTGTGTTAGCATAAGAGGTCAACTTGGCGACTTATCACGCGTCTTACAGCGCAGATCAGAAGAGAATCTGTGCCCCCCTCTTTGAGTCCAAGGATCTTACACCCACTCTCAGTAAGCACCTTTTTGCTTCTGAACTTGACTCATCCCCCTTCTTTGAAGAAGGAAACTTTGTAGCTTGAACCCACTTCAACTGGGACTTGGACAATCTTTAGATCAAGGAGGTTGAAGATCCGGAGCAGGGTGACCCGCCGGCCAGCTAAAGGAGTTGTGAATGTCGTTGATAAGCCGACTCTTGTGACCTGCCATGAGCAGTGTAAAACACTAAGATATTTTTGGGCTCTATAGAGAGCGTATGTAATAGGCTTGTAGTAACTTTGCCTTTGCCTGAACTTTGCCATCGTGCACATATGAAACAGTCCGGTTTAACATATATATGTCATCTTCCTTGCACTTCTCATTGGATGCTTTACCGGCTCTTGGTAGCTTAACTGTTATGCAAGAATAGATGTATCTTGACATTATTAGGAGGGTGGCTTAAAAGCATAACCCAAAAGATTCTGTATCTTCCTAACATGTTTTTCAAAACCGGCTCATGTTCCGGTTCTACTAGGCTGATTCGCCACATAAAAACAAATGAAGATGGTGGGTAAGCTACACCTGGCGGGTGAGAAGCCCCCAAGTGGCTTTTGTTGACGGAGTCAACTGTTTGGCTTAATAGACGACCGATAGGGTTTGATATGCTACACCCGGAGGGTGGGAAGCCCCCTGGACGATTAAGTTGACTTGTCAACTTTTTGGCTTAAGAGCCGGCTGATAGGGTCTGATAAGCTACACCCGGAGGGTGGGAAGCCCCCTGGACAACCAAGTTGACTTGTCAACTTTTTGGCTTAAGAGCCGGCTGATAGGGTCTGATAAGCTACACCCAGAGGGTGGGAAGCCCCTTGGAGAACCAAGTTGACTTGTCAACTTTTTGGCTTAAGAGCCGGCTGATAGGGTCTGATAAGCTACACCCGGAGGGTGGGAAGCCCCCTGGTCAACCAAGTTGACTTGTCAACTTTTTGGCTTAAGAGCCGGCCAATAGGCTTTGATAAGCCACACCCGGAGGGTGGGAAGCCCCTGTACAGCTATGTTGACTTGTCAACATTTTTGGCTTAAGAGCTGGCCGATAGGGTGTGATAAGCTACACCCGGAGGGTGGGAAGCCCCTGTATGGCTATGTTGACTTGTCAACATTTTTGGCCTAAGAGCCAGCCGATAGGGTCGATAAGCTACACCCAGAGGGTGGGAAGCCCCCTGGACGACCATGTTTTGGATCTTTCTTGCATGGATGAAGATATGTGAAATGGCGGAGGCCCTGGCTTGCAGGGATGCAACTTTATTCATATATAAATATGATATGTACAATGATAGTGTATAATGTTGAGTCTCAACAACTTAGGTGTAATAAGGCTGCAGATGCGCTATGTTCCATGGCCGGCGGGTCGCCTGCCCCGAGGTATCTGAGTCATCCCAGATGTCAATGAGATAATACGACCCGTTGTTGAGATTTCTGCTGACCACGAAAGGTCATTCCCATGGAGGAGACAGCTTATGCATATTTGTCTGGTCTTGAATCAGCCGTAGCACTAAGTCGCCTTCTTGAAATGTCTTGGTCTTGACTCTGCAGCTATGATAGCGGTGCAGGTCTTGCTGATAGATCGCCGAACGAGCAGCTGCCAGTTCTCGTTCCTCCTCTAAGGCATCCAACACGTCTTGACACGCCGTCTCATTGTCCGTCTCAACGTAATCCGCCACTCGTGGCGAGTCATGCCGGATGTCACTTGGTAACACGACCTCTGCACCATAAACCATGAAGAAAGGTGTATAACCTGTGGATCTGTTGGGGTAGTTCTGATGCTCCATAAGACGGACGGCAACTCCTCCACCCAACAGCCCGGCGTCCGCTATAAAGGGACCATAAGACGGGGCATGATACCTCTCAAGATTTCTTGGTTAGCGCGCTCCGCCTGACCGTTGGATTGTGGATGTGCAACTGCAGAAACATCCAACCGGATGTGTTCAAGGTCACAAAACATTTTCATAGCCCCCTTGGACAGGTTCATGCCATTGTCCGTGATGATGCTATGAGGGTAACCAAAACGGTAGATCAGTTTTTGATAAACTGAACCGCCGTAGCCGCGTCACACTTGCTGATCGGCTCAGCCTCTACACACTTGGTAAACTTATCAACCGCCACCAAGAGGTATGTCTTCTTGTCCTTGGATCTCTTGAAAGGCCCAACCATATCGAGCCCCCAGACTACAAATGGCCAAGTAATTGGAATCATGCGCAATTCTTGAGCCGGAACATGAGCATGCCGGCCAAACTTTTGACAGCCGTCACACTTGCGGACCAGATCCTCTGCATCCTCATGAGGCATTAACTAGACGAAACCATGCCGGAAAGCCTTGACCACCAGAGTTTTGAGCCGGCGTGATGTCCGCAATCACCAGCATGAATTTCATTTAAGATTTCCTTACCCTCCTATGGTGAGACACAACGTTGAAACACTCAAATGACACTACACTTGTGTAACTCGCCATTGACTATTGTCATGGATTTAGACCGCCGGGTGATCTGTCTAGCCAGATTTTCATCATCAGGTAGCTCGCCTCGAGTCAAATACGCCAAGTAAGGCATAGTCCAATCCGGATAATATGTAGAGCCGCCACCAATTGTCCCTCCAGGTCAGGAATAGCCAAATCTTCCTTTGAGGGTAACTTGACAGTCGGGTGATATAAGACGTCCAGAAAGATATTGGGCGGCACCGTCTTTCGCTGAGAGCCTAACCTTGATAGGGCATCAGCCGCCTCATTCCTCCGGCGATCAATGTGATCCACCTGATAACCCTTGAAGTGACCAGCAATGACATCCACTGCTTGACGATAAGCCACCATCTGCGGATCCCTAGAATCCCAAGTGCCTGAAACTTGCTGAGCCATAAGATCTGAGTCGCCGAAGCACCTTACCGGGCTTAAGTTCATCTCCTTAGCTACCCTGAGGCCATGAAGGAGGGCTTCGTATTCAGCTACAATATTAGCACAAGGGAACATTAGCCGGAGCACATAACAGAACTTATCACCTTTGGGAGAGGTTAAAACAACCCTTGCCCCTGATCCTTCCAGCTGCTTGGATCCATCAAAGTGTATTGTCCAGTATGTGTTATCCGGCTTTTTTTTGGGCGCCTGACACTCTGTCCAGTCGTTTATGAAATCCACAAGGGCTTGAGACTTGATAGCTGTACGAGGTATGTACTTCAGATTGAGAGGTCCCAGCTCCAATGCCCACTTAGCAATCCTACCCGTGACTTCTCTATTTTGAATTATGTCTCCCAACGGAGCAGAGCTGGCCACGATGATCTGGTGTCCTAAGAAGTAATGCTTTAATTTGCGGTTGGCCATGAACACCCCATACACTAGCTTCTGCCAATGCGGATATCATTGCTTGGACTCTATCAGGACCTCACTGATTTAATAAACCGGCCTCTGAACCAGATATTCTTTCCCTGCTTCCTTGTGCTCGACCACAATTGCAGCGCTGACAGCCCGATTGTTAGCCGCCACGTATAGGAGCAAGGGCTCTTTCTTAGCCGGAGCAGCTAAAACCGGCGGCTTAGTGAGCTGCTTCTTGAGCGCCTCAAACGCTTCACCCGCCGCCGTACTCCAGACAAAATTGTCTGTCTTTTTCATCATGTGATATAGAGGGATGGCTTTCTCACCAAGGCGGCTTATAAACTGGCTCAACGTAGCGATCCGCCCTGCTAGGCGTTGGATATCATTGATACAAGCCATCTCAGCCAGGGAGGTGATAGCCTTAATCTTATTCGGGTTAGCTTCAATACCACGCTCAAAAACCAGAAATACCAAGAGCTTGCTAGCCGGAACACCAAAGATACACTTGGCCGGGTTGAGCATCATCTTATAGATCCGCAGATTGTCAAAGGTTTCCTTTAAGTCATCAAGCAGGGTCTCCTTCTTCCTTGACTTGATCACAATATCATCCACATAAGCATGAATGTTGCGTCCAATCTGATTGTGAAGACAATTCTACACACAACGCTGATAAGTCGCTTGGGCACTCTTGAGCCCAAAAGACATAGACACATAGCTGAAGGCTCCAAAAGGCGTGATGAAAGCCGTCTTCTCTTGGTCCTTAACCGCCATTTTGATCTGATGATATCCCGAATAAGCATCCAGAAAGCATAAACTTTTGCAACCCGCCGTAGCATCAATGATTTGATCAATACGAGGGAGAGCAAAAGGAGCAGCCGGACAGGCCTTGTTAAGATCCGTATAGTCCACACACATATGCCATGTGCCGTTTTTCTTGAGCACAAGCACTGGGTTAGCAAGACACTCCGGGTGAAAGACCTCGACGATGAAACCCGCTGCTAAGAGCCGGGTGACCTCTTCCCCAATGGCCTTGCGTCTCTCCTCATTGAACTGCCATAGAAATTGTTGGACAGGTTTAAACTTAGGATCCACATTAAGGTTATGCTCAGCGAACTCTCTCGATACACCCGGCATGTCAGAAGGTTTCCATGCAAAGATGTCCCGATTCTCACGGATGAATTCGATGAGCGTGCTTTCCTATTTGGGATCCATGTTGGCCCCAATAATGAATTGTTTGGAGGAGTAACCCAGAGTAAAATCCACCGCCTTGGTATCAACCGCCGAAAATTTGAGGGGCAGCTCAACCTCTGTGGTAGGCTTCTTTAGCGGGGTCATATCCTCCGGGTCAACATTTTCCTTATAGAACTTGAGTTCTGCCTCAGCACAACTGGATTCCGCATAAGCCGCGTCCCCTTCTTCGCATTCAATAGCCATATTCCGATCACCATGAACAGTAATCGTGCCTTTCAACCCAGGCATCTTGAGCTGTAAGTAGACATAACAGGGTCTAGCCATGAACTTAGCATAAGCCGGCCGCGTGCATGATAAGGGCTGTCGATCTTGACCACTTCAAACCACAAGGACTCCACCCTGTAGTTGTACTCGTCACCAAAGGTGACTTCCAAAGAAATCTTGCCCACTGAGTAAGCTGACTTGCCCGGTACTACACCATGAAAAACTGTTAATGAGGGCTAAAGGTCTTTATCAAGCAGGTTCATCCGCCGGAAGGTATCATAATACAAGATGTTGATGCTACTGCCACCATCCATGAGTACCTTATTCACCATATATCCTCCCACTTGGGGGCTAACTACTAGGGCTAGCCGCCCCGGGCCATCAATACGCGGCGGGTGATTCTCCCGGCTCCATGTTATGTCATACTCAGACCACTTCAAGTATTGTGGCAGAGCTGGCGCGACTGCGTTAACCGCTCGCTTGCGCAATTTCTGATCCCGCTTGTTAAGGCTGGTCGTAAAAACATGATACTGGCCTGAACTAAGCTGCTTTGGATTACTCTGATACCTAGATTGATTATGTTGATGCTGATTGTTGTTACCAGAGTGCTGAGGATGTCCTCCTTCATTGCCCTGACCATGATGACCGGACTTTGAGTTGCCAGATCCAATTCCGGCTCATGATCTACCTGGTCCTGAGCCGCCGGGCGGGCCACCACCATGGTTGTTGTGCTGCTGCATGTTATAGTTCTTGAACTTCTACATGATGTGGCAATTCCCCCATGTGTGCCCCGCAACTCTATCGGGCCGACTGTGCTCCGGACAGGGTTTATTGAGCATTTCCTCCAAATTGAAAGGAGTCTTATTTTTGTTAAGAGCCGGTCTGAACTTCCCATTGCCCTTAGGATGATTCTGACCGGTGCTTGCATTGGCCACCAGTTTTGACCCACCATCTGGGTTCTTCCGCTTGCTCTAGTTACCATTACTTGCCGCACCCTTGCCCTGGTTGTTCTTTTTACCTTGGCCGCTCTTCTCCTCATCAGAGCCTGGATCCTAAGTGTTATCAGAGTCAACATACTTTGTGAGAGCCACCATGAGTTCTCCCATGTCCTGACACATACGCTTGAGCCGGTCGAGCTTCTGCTTTAGAGGGATAAAGTGATAGTTCTTTTCTAGGATCAGCACCGTTTGAGCCGTCGTGATCTGTTCAGATGAGTGGATGATGGTCGACACCCGTCGGACCCAATGATGAGCCGACTCATTCTCCTACTGGACACAATGATCGAGATCCACAATTGTCATAGGTTGTTTGCAAGTCCCTTGAAAGTTTTTGATGAATCTTGCTCTTAACTCAGCCCATGAATTGATGGTATTGGGTGACAAACCATTTAACCCTCAAGCATCATGATGAAATACTTAGCACACACCGCCTCATTAACATCCAACATCTTCATAGCCAGCTCATAGCTTTCGATCCAGGCCTCCAGAGGTATGTCGGCAGTGTAATTCGGGACTTTGCGAGGTCCTTTGAAATCCTTTGGCAACCGCTCGTTCCGAAGAGCCGGTGCTAAGCATGGTACTCCCACGGCACTAGTGGTTGCTCCCGCTCCTACTGATACGGAGGGCATGGGCTCTTGATGAGCCGTCGTGGCCAAAGCCGCCGCCTCTTGCTGGTTTATCTCCCGGTTTGTGAGCACTTGTGCATCTAGAGCCGCCTGATCATCCCCTGGAGGGCCCCTGTGCCGATCGCTGCTGGAAACCGCCGGCGACTCATATCACCGGCTAAAGCTGTGACTAGGGAGGGGGGTTGAATGGACGCGGCTCCGGCTGTAAGCATATTTCTCCCGCTGGGCCATCGCCATATGAAGGTACCCAATGGCGTTCCGTACCTCTTCTACAAAAGGCGCCTCATCTAGAATAGGTATTCAAGACGGGTGGCCGCGGCCACCATGTTCTCTGCCGGGTTGGAACAATGGCCTGCCGGCGTCGGAAACACCGCTGGTGAAGCCTGGTTTCGTCAAGGCGGGTTAAGCTGCTATCAAGCCGCCGACCAACTTCCAGGCGCATCCGCTTCTCGTCCCGTTCCTGGCGATTCCTAGCCTCATAATTTTTTGGTAAGCGGGATTGATGCCTCATTCGCTGCACCGTAGCCGCTGATTGCTGCTCTAGCTCAAGGCCGAAAGCATCCGTCCTAAGACGCTCTGCCTCCACCTCCATCTGAACCTTTAACTCGACTATCCTCTGCTGCTCCTCCGCCATCCGGTCCTTGAGTCTTGTGATCTCCAATTTTTGAGCGGCTTGATTACCTGGTGTGACTTCGGTGGCCATCAGATTTGCGAGCTTGTTCATCAGATCCAGAAGAACTTGAGCCGGCGGCGGTGGATCAGCTCCCGTGTTTGTTGCTCCGACGGCTGTGCTACTGGTGCCTGGGGCTGACCCCGCCATGAACACGGACGCATGAACCGGCAACCCAAGATCGTCCGACTCAGACCGTTCTAACTCAGGGTAAGGCTCGTCGTAGCCCCCGAGCCCGCCGTTGTGAAGCTGGTAGATCAACTCTGCTTCTCCGCTCGAAGATCCGTCCTCTGAAAAGACAAGGGTCTCCTGCGATACAGTAGCCTCAAGATCCAGACCTTGAGTAAAGCACACGACGACGTGCTTTCGGCCCGGGTTAACACGGTCGGGTCGCACGTATTGGGCGGGTTGACCGCCGAGCCGGCTCGACGATATTGGAGCAGATGTCTGGCCTGGGTGTAGATCCATCAACCTTGCCGATGAAGACGTGGATTCCACCGAAGGGAACCCAGAATCCGTATTCGACAGAATCGGCCTCATGACCCTAGCCGGCGTCATCGATTTAGAGCCGGCCGCGGCAACTCTTGCTCATCCTTCCGACAACGTATCCTTCGAACCCTGAGAGAGAGCCCTTTGACAACTCAACACCACTGAGCGCTTGCCCCATGGTGGGTGCCAACTGTCGTGGTTTTGTCACGGCAGATATCCGGGTGAACGGACTTGGATTCGAGGCCATCGCTAAGGTGATGGACTTAAAGGGGTTGACTGGGACAAAGGACACGGGTTTACCCAGGTTCGGCCCCTCAAGTAGAGGTAACATCCTACGTCCCGCTTGTGTTTGTATTGCTTGGAGTATCGATTACAAGGGAGTTGTTTGCTTGACCTAGTTCTCGATATCTGATCTCTCTAAGTCGCCCCGGGTCTCACCTTTATATAGGAGGTCAAGACCACGGGTCATACAAGTCGTAACCGACTCTCACAATCGTGTCTGAGTCTATCTCTACCTTATCTTGCCTTCCTGATCAAGTTGTCTCGGGGTTGCTCACCCGCTCGGGTCTTCTTACCGTCTCCGTCCGGGCCACGTCTCGGCCCATCTTGTCAAGCCGCCAAATGTCTTGGGCTTAAGTCATGATGGCCCGCTCTTGGGCTGGTGTACGAGCCGCCTGGTGTGACCCGGAGCCTCAGGGGCGGGTCTCACCATGGGGTTATATCCCCAACAATGTTGTTTTTAGAAACTCTCAAAATAATATAAGTGAGTACAAGAGTTCAAGTATTTCTATAAAGCGAAAACACTACCGTTCTCTAAAAGATATAAGTGAAGCATATAGAGCAAAACTGCCCAACTGAAAAGATATAAGTGAAGCACATAGAGTATTCTAATAAATTCACGATTCAGCGTGTCTCTCTAAAAAGATGTGTGCAGCAAGGATGGTTGTGGCACCCTAACAAGCAAAGACTCATATCATACAATACGCTCCAAGCAAAACACAGATCATGTGGTGAATAAAAATATAGCCTCAAGTAAATTTACCAATGGATTGAAGACGGAAGACGGGATGCCTTCCGGGGCATCCCCAAGCTTAGGATTTTTGGCATCCTTGAATATGACTTGGGGTGCCTTGGGTATCCCCAAGCTTAGGCTCTGTCCACTCCTTATTCCATGGTCCATCCAATATTTACCCAAAACTTGAAAACTTCACAACACAAAACTTAACAAAAAACTCGTGAAATCCGTTAGTATAAGAAAATAAATCACCACTTTAGATACTATTGTTAACTCATTCTTTATTTATATTGGTGTTATAACTACCATAATCTAACTTCACCATGGCTCATACCACATTATACAACCCATAGATTCATCAAAATAGGCAAACAACTCAAGGAAAACAAAATCTAACAAAAACAGAACAGTTTGTAGCAAATTGAAATCTTCGTATACTTCTGTAACTCAAACGGGATTTCCTATATACCAATCCTTACCTCCGGACCATTTGAGAGCTCCTCGTGACGTCCGTAATCTCATCCGGGACTCCGAACAACCTTCGGTCACCAACATACATAACTCAATACTACTGAAACGTCACGGAACCTTAAGTGTGCAGACCCAGCGGGTTCGAGAACTATGTAGACATGACCGAGACACCTCTACGGTCAATAACCAATAGCGGGACCTGGATGCCCATAGGCTCCTACATATTCTAGAAAGATCTCTATCAGTTGAAACTCTACGTCAAGGATTCAGTTAATCCCGTACGTTGTTCCCTTTGTTCTTTGGTCTTTTACTTGCCTGAGATTCGATCGTCGATATCTCTATACCTAGTTCAATCTCGTTACCGGCAAAGTCTCTTTACCCATTCCATAATACAAGATCTCGTGGCTATCCCTTTAGTCACTTTGCTTGCAAGGCTTGTTATGATGTTGTATTACTGAGTGGGCCCTGAGATACCTCTCCGTCACACGGAGTAACAAATCCTAGTCTTGATCCATGTCAACCCAACAGACACCCTCGGAGATACCTGTAGAGTACCTTTATAGTCACCCAGTTACATTGCAACGTTTCATACACACAAGGTACTCCTCCGATGTCAGTGAGTTGCATGATCTCATGGTCATAGGAACATATACTTGACATGCAGAAAATTGTAGCAATAAACTGACACGATCATATGCTACGTTTATAGTTTGGGTCTTATCCATCACATCATTCTCCTAATGATGTGATAGCGTTATCAAATGACATCTCATGTCCATGGCTAGCAAACCTTAACCATCTTTCATCAACGAGCTAGTCTATTAGAGGCATACTGGGGACATGGTGTTGTCTATGTATCCACACATGTATCTGAGTTTCCGATCAACACAATTCTAGCATGGATAATAAACGATTATCATGAAAAACAAAATATGATAATAACAAATTTATTGTTGCCTATAGGGCATATTTCCAACAGTCTCCCACTTGCACTAGAGTCAATAATCTAGCTCACATCACCATGTGATTCACATTATTATGAATCTAACACCCAATGAATTCTGGGACTCGATCATGCTTTGCATGTGAGAGAGGTCTTTTAGTCAACGGGTCTGCGACATTCAGATCTGTGTGTACTTTGCAAATCTCTCTGTCATATTGTAAACGCTGCTACTACACTGCACTTGGAACTATTCCAAATGGCTGCTCCACTATACGTATCCGGATTGCTACTAAGAGTCATTCGGATTGGTGTTAAAGCTTGCATTGACATAACCCCTTACGACAAACTCTTTACCACCTCCATAATCGAGAAATATTTCCTTAGTCCTCTAGTTACTAACGATAATCTTGACCGCTGTCCAGTGATCCACTCCTCAATCACTCTTGTACCCCTTGACACACTCATGGCAAGGCACACATGGGTGCGATACACAGCATGGCATACTATATGGATCCTATGATTAAGACACAGGGGACGACCTTCGTCCTTTCTCTTTCTTTTGCCGTGGTCTAGCTTTGAGTCTCACTCAACTGCACACCTCAAAAACTAGGCAAGAACTCCTTCTTTGACTGATACATTTTGAACTCCTTCAAAATCTTGTCTAGGTATGTACTCATTGAAAGTCTCATCAAGCATCTTAATCTATCTCTATAGATCTTGATGCCCAACAATTAGGTAACTTTATCCAGATCTTCCTTTGAAAAACTCTTTTCGAACAACTGTTTATGCTTTCCAGAAATTCTACATCATTTCCAATCAACAATAAGTCAACCACATATACTTATCAGAAATTCGATAGTGCTCCCACTCACTTTCTTATAAATACAAGTTTCCCGTAAACTTTATATAAACCCACCAACTTTGATCACCTCATCAAAGCGTATATTCCAACTCCGATATGCTTGCTCCATCCCATAGAAGAATTGTTGGAGCTAGCACACCTTTTAGCATCCTTAGGACTGACAAAACCTTTTGGTTGTATCACATACAACCTTTCCTCAAGTAAACTATTAAGGAAACGATGTTTTGACATCCATCTGCCAAATTTTATAATTGAAAAATACAGCAACTACTAACATAATTCCAACAGAATTTTAGCATCTCTACGGGTGAGAAAGTATCATCGTAGTGAACTCCTTGAACTTGGCGGAAACTTCTTTGTGATAAGTCGAGCTTTGTAAATGGTGACATTCACCATCAGCGTGTGTCTTCATCTTAAAGGTCCATTTGTACTCAACGACCTGCTGTTAATCGGGCAAGTCTACCAAAGTCCATAGTTGGTTTTCATACATGGATCCTTTATCGTATTTCATGGCCTCTAACCATTTGTTGGAATCTGGGCCCATCATCGCTTCTCCATAGCTCGCAGGCTCATCATTGTTCAACAACATGACCTCTAAGATAGGCTTACCGTACCACTCAGGAGCAATACGTGCCCTTGTCAACCTACGAGGTTTGATAGTAACTTGATCCGAAGCTTCATGGTCATCATCATTAACTTCCTCTTCAACTGACGTAGGCTCCACACAAACATCTTTCTGCGCTGCGCTACTCTCTGGTTGAAACAAAGGTTCGAGAACCTCATCAAGTTCTATCTTCCTCCCACTCAATTCTTTTGAGAGAAACTATTTCTTGAAAAAGGACCCTTTTTAGCAACAAACACTTTGTACTTTGATCTAAGGTAGAAGGTTTACCGAACTCTTACATTAGGATATTCTATGAAGACGTATTTGTCCGCTTTGGGTTCAAGCTCATTAGGTGAAAACCCTTTTTCACATAAGTGTCACAGCCCCAAACATAAAGAAATGACATCTTAGGTTTCCGTCAAACCAAAATTCATACGATGTCATCTCAATGGATTTAGATGGTGCCCTATTTTAAAATGAATGTACTTGTTCTAATGCGTAACCCCAAAACGATAGTGGCAAATCGATAAGAGACATCATAGTTCACACCATATCCAATAGAGCATGACTACGATGTTCAAACACACCATCATACTATGGTGTTCCAGGTGGCGTGAGCTGTGAAACAAATTCCACATTGTCTTAAGTTGTATACCAAACTCGTAACTCAGATATACACCTCCATGATCATATCATAGACATTTTATCTCCTTGTCACGATGATCTCAAACTTCACTCTGATTTTGTTTGAACTTTTCAACCATTTCAGACTTGTGTCATTAAGTAACTATCCCCATATCTACTCAAATCATCAGTGAAGGTAGGAAAATAATGATATCCATTGCATGCTACAACACTCATTGGACCGAATACATCAACATGTATCATTTCCAATAAGTTACATGCCCGCTCTACCATATCGAAAAACGGGGTCTTAGTCATCTTGCCCATGAAGCATGGTCCGCATGTGTCAACCGATTCACAATCGAATGAGTCCATATATCCATCGGCATGGAGTTTCTTCATGCGTTTTACACCAATATGACATTTAGCGGTACTGCCACAAGTATGTGGTACTATCATTATTAATTTGGTATCTTTTCGCATCAATATTATGAACATGCGTATCACTACAATCAGGATTGAATAAACCATTCTCATTGGGTGCATGATCATCGAAGGTAGTATTCATGTAAATAGAATAACCACTACTCTCTAACTTAAATAAATAACTGTATTGCAATAAACATTATCTAATCACGTTCATGCTCAATGCAAACACCAAAAAACATTTATTTAGGTTCATCACTAATCCCGAAGGTAGGGAGGGCGTGCAACGGTGATCACATCAACCTTGGAAACACTTCCAACACTCATCATCACCTCACCCTTAGCTAGCCTCTGTTTATTCCGTAGCTTTTATTTTGAGTTACTAACATTTAGCAACCAAACCGGTACCCAATACCCAGGTGCTACTAGGAGTACTATCTAGGTACACGTTAATAATACGTATATCAAATATACTTCTGTCGACGTTGCCAGCCTTCTTATCTATCATGTATCTAGGGTTGTTCCAGTTCAGCGACCACTATCCTCATAATAGAAGCACTTACTCTCGGGTTTTGGTTCAACCTTGGGTTTCTTCATTGGAGTAGCAACTGAATTTCAATCCATGAAGTTTCCCTCTTAGCTCTTGCCCTTGTTGAAACTAGTGATTTCACTAACCATCAACATTTGATGCTCCTTCTTGATTTCTACCTTCGCGGTGTCAGAACATCGTGAATAGCGTAGGCATCATCATTTCCATCCCTAACATAATTATAGTTCATCATGAAGCTCTAGTAGCTTAGTGACAGCGACTTGGAGAACTATATCAATCATTATCTTATCTGGAAGATCTACTCCAACTCGATTCAAGAGATTGTAGTACCCATACAATTTGAGCACATGCTCAATGATTGAGCTATTTTCCTTCATCTTGCACGCAAAGAATATTGTTGGACATCTAATATCTCACAACATGGACACGAGCCCGAGATCCTTCAGCTCTTAGAACATCTCATATATTCCATGACGTTCAAAACATTTGGAGCCTCAATTCTAAGCCATAATGCGTGACACACTGAACTATCAAGTAGTCATCAGAACGTGCCCGTCAGATGTTCACAACATCTAAAGACGACGCTAGAGGGGGTGGCGCACCGAGCGGTGTATTAAGGACATAAGCCTTCTGTGCAGAAATGAGGTCAATCCTCAGATCACGGACTCAGTCTGCATTATTGCTACCATCATCTTTCAACTCTATTTCTGTAGGAACATATAAATATTTAAGGGAGCTACAACGCGAGCTAGTAATCTATAACATAATTTGCAAAGACACTTTGACTATGTTCATGATAATGAGTTCAATTAATCATATTACCTAAGAACTCCCACTCAAATTGACATCCCTCTAGTCATTCGAGTGTCAGATGATCCAAATCCACCAACTCAAGTCCGATCATCACGTGAGTTGAGGTGGTTTCAATGGTGGACATCTTCATCTTGATCATATCTACTATATGACTCATGTTCGACCTTTTGGTCTCTTGTGTTCCGAGGCCATGTCTGTACAAGCTAGACTCGTCAAGTTTAACCCGAGTGTTCTGCACGTGCAATAATGGCTTGCACCTGTTGTATGTGAACGTAGAGTCTATCACACCTGATCATCACGTGGTGTCTCGATACGACGAACTTTCGCAACGGTGCACACTCGGGGAGAACACAATTTATCTTGAAATTTATGTGAGGGATCACCTTATAATGGTACCGTTGTCCTATGCAAAACAAGGTGCATAAAAGGATTAACATCACATACAAATCATAAGTGACATGATATGGCCATGAACTTGTGCTTTTGATCTCCATCTTGAAAGCACCGGCATGATCTCCATCATCACTTGCATGACACCATGATCTCCATCATCTTGATATCCATCGATGTGTTGCCATCGGCATTGTCACGCCCACCATGCTTCTACAACTATTGCTACCGCTTAGCGATAAAGTAAAGCATTACATAACGCTTAATGATTGACACGTAGGTCATACAATAATTAAAGACAACCCTATGGCTCCTGCCGGTTCCCATACTCATCGACATGCAAGTCGTGATATTCTATACAATACATGATCATCTCAGACATCACATATATCTCATCATGTAATTGGCCATATCACATCACAACATACCCTGCAAAAACAAGTTAGACGTCCACTAATTGTTGTTGCAAGTTTTACCTACGCAAAACCACAACGGTGATACATAAGTTGCTTTTCAACCTTCTCAAGGACCGCCTTTGTCAAATCTGATCCAACTAAAGTAGGAGAGACAGACACCCGCCAGCCATCTTTGTGCAATGAAGTTACATGTCAGTCGATGGAACCGGTCTCTCATAAGCGTACGAGTCAGGTTGGTATGGGCCGCTTCATCCCACAATACCGCTGAACCAAAACACGACCAAGGGAGGAAGCAATCTAAGCATCAATGCCCACAAACTCCTTTGTGTTCTAATCGAGATCTCATCTACACATAGACCTAGATCATGATGCCACTATAGGGGAATGTTGCATGGGAAACAAAAAAATTCCTATGCACATGCAAGATCTATCCATGGTGATGAGCATCTATGAGAGGGAGAGTGGATCTACATACCCTTGTAGATCGCTAAGCCGGAAGCGTTAAGAAACGTGGTTGATGTAGTGGAACGTCTTCGCGATCCAAATCACCGAGCGTCCCGCGATACCATCATGATCCGTCCCGTGATCCTATCATGATCCATGCTATCCAATCATGAATCGTCTCGCGATCTTGATCATGGTCCTTCCGATCTAGCGCCGAACGGACGACACCTCCGCAGTCAGCACACATACAGCTCGATGATGATCTCCACCTTGTTGATCCAGCAAGAGGGAACGGAGAGGCAGATGAGTTCTCCGGCAGCACAACGACATGGTGACGGTGGTGGTGAACTAATCATGCAAGGCTTCGCCTAAGCACCGCAGAACTAATCTAGAAGAGAAACAGATCTAGAGGAAGAAGAGGGCAACACGTGTCTATTAGGGTTGGGGGCTGCCCTCAAAAAACCCTTAGTATATATAGGAGGGAGGGGAGAGGAGGCAGCCTTAGCCTCTCCTCCAAGGAGAGCTTTGGCCGAAGCCAAGGGGAGTAGTCCACCTCCCACAAGGGAGGTGGATTCCTAGTAGAACTCCCTTCTTGGCCCTTACTCCTCCTCCTTGCGCATAGACCTTCTTGGGCTAGCTGCCTAGACCACTAGGGGCTCGTGCGCCACCTCTAAGGCCCATGTGGCCCCTTGGGGTGTGTTGGCCCCACTTGGTGGTCCCCCAGAACCCATTCGTCACTCCCGATACACTTCCGGAAATGCCCGAAACTTTTCTAGAGTTCAAACACCACTATCCTATATATATATATATCAATATTTACCTCCAGACCATTAGGGAGCTCCTCGTGATGTCCGGGATCTCATTTGAGACTCCAAACAACCTTCGGTCACCAACATACATAACTCAATACTACTGAAACGTCACCGAACCTTAAGTGTGTAGACCCTGCGGGTTCGAGAACTATGTACACATGACCGAGACACCTCTATGGTCAATAACCAATAGTGGGACCTGGATGCCCATATTGGCTCCTACATATTCTACAAAGATCTTTATCGGTTAAACCTCTACGTCAAGGATTCAGTTAATCCCGTACGTTGTTCCCTTTTTTCTTTAGTATGTTACTTGCCCGAGATTCGATCGTCCGTATCTCTATACCTTGTTCAATCTCGTTATCGGCAAGTCTCTTTACTCGTTTCGTAATACAAGATCTCGTGGCTAACACTTTAGTCACTTTGCTTGCAAGGCTTGTTGTGATGTTGTATTACCGAGTGGGCCCTGAGATACCTCTCCGTCTCACAGAGTAACAAATCCCAGTCCTCATCCATGCCAACCCAAGAGACACCCTCTGAGATCCCTGTAGAGCACCTTTATAGTCACCCGATTAAATTGCAACGTTTGATACACACAAGGTACTCCTCCGGTGTCAGTGAGTTGGATTATCTCATGGTCATAGCAACAGATACTTGACATGTAGAAAACTGTAGCAATAAACTGACATGATCATATGCTACGTTTATAGTTTGGGTCTTGTCCATCACATCATTCTCCTAATGATGTGATCCCATTATCAAATGACATCTCATGTCCATGTCTAGGAAACCTTAACCATCTTTGATCAACGAGCTAGTCTATTAGAGGCATACTAGGGACATGGTGTTGTCTATGTATCCACACATGCATCTGAGTTTCCAATCAATACAATTCTAGCATGGATAATAAACGATTATCATCAATAAGGAAATATGATAATAACTAATTTATTATTGCCTCTAGGGCATATTTCCAACAAGTATATGGTGTCTGTTTTGAGGAAGATATATGGTGGTTGTTTTGAGGAAGGTATATGGTGGTTGTTTTGAGGAAGGTGTTTGTTGCACCGGCGAAAGTTGTGCGGTACTAGAGAGGCTAGCAAAAGTGGAAGGGTGAGAGTGTGTATAATCCATGGACTCAACATTAGTCATAAAGAACTCACATACTCATTGCAAAAGTCTATTAGTCATTGACGCAAAGCATTAAACGCATGCTCCTAGGGGCGAAGTTGGTAGGAGTTAACCATCGCGTGCCCCCGACCCTCACACAAAGGTCGAAAATCTATTAACAAGTCATGCTCCGACTTCCTTACATAGCGGTTCACCATATGTGCATGCTACGAGAATCACAAACCTTTACACAAGTATTTTTACCAAATCACAATTTACTTCCTAACATGTCTCTTAACATTACCATCTTTATATCTCAAAACTTTATGCCAGGAATCAAACTTCTCATAAATACTGAATGCAATTAATATGGAAGTTTTTATTATATCCCTTTTGGTTTCCTATCATATTAGGACTAAATTCACAACCTGGACCAATTACCATGTTGTTTCTAGAAACTCTCAAAATAACATAAGTGAGGTACGAGAGTTCAAGTATTTCTATAAAGCGAAAACACCACGTGCTCTAAAAGATATAAGTGAAGCATATAGAGCAAAACTGCCCAACTCAAAAGATATAAGTGAAGCACATAGAGTATTCTAATAAATTAAAGATTAAGCGTGTCTCTCTCAAAATATGTGTGCAGCAAGGATGATTGTGTCAAACTAACAAGCAAATACTCATATCATAGAAGACGCTCCAAGCAAAACACATGTCTTGTGGTGAATAAAAATATAGCCTCAAGTAAATTTACCGATGGATTGAAGACGTAAGAGGGGATGCATTCCGGGGCATCCCCAAGCTTAGGCTTTTTGGCATCCTTGAATATGACTTGGGGTGCCTTGGTCATCCCCAAGCTTATGCTCTTGCCACTCCTTATTCCATAGTCCATCCAATCTTTACCCAAAACTTGAAAACTTCACAACACAAAACTTAACAGAAAACTCGTGAGATCCGTTAGTATATGAAAATAAATCACCACTTTAGGTACTGTTGTTAACTCATTCAATATTTATATTGGTGTTATACCTACTTTAATATAACTTCTCCATGGATCATACCCCATGATACAACCCATAGATTCATCAAAATAGGCAAACAACTCAAAGAAAACAGAATCTGTTAAAAACAGAACAATTTGTAGCAAATTGAAAACTTCAGATACTTCTGTTACTCAAACAATTCTTAAAAATTAGGACAACCGGGGAAATTTATATACCAATATTTTGTAAAAATTTAAGATCAATTCGATTCTCTTAAAAAATCAAAAAATTCCTGGACTAAGCGCAAAAATTTCTGTTTTTCAGCAAGATCAAATCAACAACTACCATAGATCACCCCAAAGGTTTTACGTGGCTCAAACACTAATTAAAACACCAAAACACAAGTACTAAATAAGTAATAATATGGTAAACACACAAAAACATAAGTAAAAACAGAACAAAAAAAATGAAATTGGGTTGCCTCCCAACAGGCACTATTGTTTAACACCCCTAGCTAGGCATAACGATTTCAATGATGCTCACATAAAAAGTAGTAATTGAGATATGCAATAGAGCATCATGAATCTCATGAAAAACACCTTTAAGTCTAACTCACTTCCTGTTCATAGGGATTTTGCGAGCAAACAATTTATGGGAACAAGAATCAACTAGCATAGGAAGGCAAGACACGCATTACTTTAAAACTTTGAACACATAGAGAGGAAACTTGATATTATTGGAATTCCTAAAAGCATATGTTCCTCCATCATAATAAATTTCAGTAGCATCATGAAGGAATTAAACAATGTAACTATCACATAAATCATCTGTTTCATGATCAATTATAGCATACATGTCATCACCAAAACTTGGGGAACAAAAAATATCATCTTCGTCAAGCATAGCATCCCCAAGCTTGTGGTTTTGCATATCATTAGCATCATGGATATTCAGAGAATTAATACTAACAAAATGGCAATCATTCTTCTCATTCAAGGAACTACCATGAATCACCTTATAAATTTCTTCTTTCAACACTTCATCAAAATTTCCAGATTCATGATTTTCAAACAAAACTTCATAGAGACATTCAAGTGCACTCAACTCACTAGCAATTGCTTCATCATGATTTGGTCTTTTGAAAAGATTAGCAAGTGGATGAGGATCCATATCAATAATTTTTTAAGCAAAGATGCAAGCAAATAGAAGGCACATGGCAACACAAGCAAACATATCAAACAAGAGATCTGATGAGAAAAAGGCAAACAAAAAAGAGAGGGTGAATAAAACGGCAAATCTTTTTGGGTTTTTCTGAAAACCATTTTAGAAGCGGGGGAGAGGAAAACGAGAGGCAACTGGCAAATAATGTAAATGCAAGAGATGAGTTTGTGATGGGTACTTGGTAGGCTTGATGTGTATCCTCCCCGGCAACGGCGCCAGAAATCCTTCTTGCTACCTCTTGAGAATGCGTTGGTTTTACCTTGAAGAGCAAAGGGTGATGCAGCGAAGTAGATAAGTATTTCCCTTAGTTTTTGAGAACCAAGGTATCAATCAAGTAGGAGCAACAAGCAAGTCACCAATGGATGCACCTACACAAATAATCAAACTCTTGCACCGAACACTATAGAGGGGTTGTCAATCCCTTCACGGTTATTTGCAAGGATTAGATCCGATGGAGATAGATGTAACGAGTGCGGAAAGTAAAAGGTAAATAAATTGCAGCAAGTATAGATACGAAAAATATGATGGAAAATAGACCGAGAGTCCATAGGTTTCACTAGAGGCTTCTCTCTTGAAGGCAAATATCATGGTGGGTAAACAAATTACCGTCAAGCAATTGATAGAAAAGCAAATAATCATGTAGGTATCCAAGGCAATGATCATGCATATAGGCATCACGTCCATGACAAGTAGACCAATACGATTCTGCATCTACTACTATTACTCCACACATCGACCGACTCCTGCCTGCATCTAGTGTATTAAGTTCATGAAGAATAGAGTAACACATTAAGAAATATGACATGATGTAGAGGGATAAACTCAAGAAATATGATGAAAACCCCATCTTGTTACCCTCGATGGCAACAATACAATATGTGCCTCGCTACCCCTACTTTGTTAGTGGGTGAGGACACCGCAAGATTGAACCCAAAAACAAGCACTTCTCCCATTGCAAGAATTACCAATCTAGTTGGCCAAACCAAACCAATAACTCAAAGAGACTTGCAAGGGTATGAAATCGTGCATATAAGAAATTAGAGGAGATTCAAATAAGATTCATGGAAAATCTGAACATAAACTCACAATTCTTCGGATCTTGACAAACACACCATAAAAGAAGATTACATCGGATAGATCTCCATGAAGATCATGAAGAACATGGTATTGAAGATCAAAGAGAGAGAAGAAGCCATCTAGATACTATCTATGGACCCGTAGGTCTGTGGTGGACTACTCACGCATCATTGGAGGGGCAATGGAGTTGATGTAGATGTCCTCCGTGACCGATTCCCCCTCCGACAGATTATCGGAGAAGGCCCCAAGATTGGATCTCTCGGGAACGTAGGCTTCCAGCGGCGGAAAAGTATTTTCGTGGATTCCTTTGATGTTGGGGGAATTTTTGGGAATTTATAGGCTAGAGAATAGGGTTAGGAGACCTGTCAGGGCACGACAAGCCTGCTAGGTGCGGCCAGGGGGTGCCGCGCCTAGCAGGCTTGTGGCGTCCTGGCACCTCCCCTGACATGCACTCCAAGCTTGGATGACTTGTTTCCTTCCAGAAAAATTCCTTCCGAAGGTTTTTTCCATTTGGACTTCGTTTAATATTCCATATCTGTAAAACTAAAAAACAAGGAAAAACATAAACTGGCACTTGGCTCTAGATTAATAGGTTAGTCCCAAAAGTAATATAAAATAGCATATTAGTGCATATACATCATCCAAAACAGATAATATAATAGCATGCCATCAAAAAAAATTATAGATTCGTTGGAGACGAATCACGTAGCAGGGGTAGCGAGGCAGGTATTGTATTGTTGCCATCAAGGGTAACAAGATCGGGTTTTCATCATATTGCTTGAGTTTATCCCTCTACATCATGTCATCTTTCTTAATGTGTTACTCTGTTCTTCATGAACTTAATACTCTAGATGTAGGCAGGAGTCGGTCGATGTGCGGAGTAATAGTAGTAGATGCAGAATCATTTCGGTCTACTTGACACAGACGTGATGCCTATATCCATGATCATTGCCTTGGATAAGTCCATGATTATTCACTTTTCTATAAATTTCTTGACAGTAATTTGTTTACCCACCATGAAATTTGCCTTCAAGAGAGAAGCCTCTAGTGGAACCTGTCGCCCTAGGTCTACTTTGCATAATATACTTTCAGATCTATAAACCAAAAATACCAAAAATACTTTTTTGCAATTTATTTACTTTTTACTTTCCATTCTCGTTTAAATCTATCTCTTTCAGATCTAATCCTTGCAAATAACTGTGAAGGGATTGACAACCCCTTTATAGCGTTGGGTGCAAGAGTTTGATTGTTTGTGTAGGTGCATCCATTGGTGACTTGCTTGTTCCTCCTACTGGATTGATACCTTGGTTCTCAGCAACTGAGGGAAATGCTTATCTACTTCGTTGCATCACCCTTTCCTCTTCAAGGGAAAAACAATGCAAGCTCAAGAGGTGGCAGGGCCGTAGGTTTCACTAGTGGCTTCTCTCATGAGTATAGCACACGGCGGGTAAACAAATTACTGTTCGGCAATTGATAGAAGATCAAATAATCATGACGATATCCAAGGCAATGATCATTATATAGGCATCACATCCAATATTAGTAGACCAAAACAATTCTGATTCTACTAGTATTCCTCCACACATCGACCGCTATCCAACATGCATCTAGTATATTAAGTTCATGGAGAAATGGAGTAATGCAATAAGAACAATGACATGATGTAGACAAGATCTATTCATGTAGGAATAGACCCATCTTGCTGCCTCGCTGCCCCTTCTGTCACTGGGAGAGGACACCGCAAAATCGAACCCATCACAAAGCATCTCTTCCCATGGCAAGAAAAATCGAACTAGTTGGCCTAACTAAACCAAAGATTCGACGAAGAAATACGAGGCTATAAGTAATCATGCACATAAGAGATCAAAGAAGACTCAAATAATATTCATGGATAGAAACTGATCATGAACTCGAACTTCATCGGATCCCAACAAACACACCACAAAAAGTCATTACGTCAAATAGATCTCCAAGATACCATTGTATTGAGAATCAAAGGAGAGAGAGAGAGGAAGCCATCTAGCTACTGACTACGGACCCATAGGTCTATGGTGGACTACTCACGCATCATCGGAGAGGCACCCATGAAGATGATGCACCCCTCCGTGATGGTGTTAGATTGGATATCGTGGTTCTAGAACTTGTGGCGGATGGAATTGTGTTTCATCTACTCCCCTAGGTTTTTTGGAATATTTGGGTATCTATAGATCTAATAGACGATGGAGAGGGGTCCCAAGGAGGGCACAACCCACCAGGCGGCTCTAGGGGCCTCTGGCGTGCCCTGGTGTCTTGTGGCCTCCTCGGGCCTCCTCTCTGGTGCTTCTTTCGTCCTCCAGTTGTCTTCTAGACCAAAAAAAATCTCCAAAAAGTTTCACGGTGTTTGGGCTTCGCTTTGTACTGATATTCTGCAAAGTAAAAAACAAGCAAAAAACAGCAACTGGCACTTGGCACTATATCAATATGTTAATCCCAAAAAATGATATAAAGTTGCTATAAAATGATTGTAAAACATCCAAGATTGATAAAATAATAGCATGTATGTAGGATCGAAAGTACGTCTAGAGGGGGGTGATTAGATTACTTGACCAAATAAAAAATCTACCTTTTCCCAATTTATTTGTGGGCAGATTTTAGCAATGATAACAAGTCGAGCACACCCTACACATGCATGTCTACGAGTATAGCAGCGGAAAGTAAAGACAAGCACATGTAATAGAGGTGAGGCTTAGAAGATGAAACACGATTGTTGACATGAAGATTTTTCCTGTGGTTCCGATAAGTGGCGCTATCGTACATCTACATTTATAGAGTCTTCAACCCATGGGGGCAACGGTCACGAGAGTCCATGGAGGGGTCCACCCATAAGGGTCCATGAAGTAGCAACCTTGACAATTCCATAAGGGCTTCCGTCCATGAAGGACTAGCCTCACTATGGGTAGGCCTTCACGAAGTAGGCGATCGCCTTGTCTGTACAAACTTCTTGGTTCAACTCCACACCACGAAGTAGGAGGCTCCCAAGCAACACCTAACCAATGTAGGAGGCATCACTTCCAAAAGGTAATAGGATTGATAATAGAGATGAACTCCTTGCTCTTGTGCTTCAAGATGATAGACTCCTCGACACTCAATCACTCTCTCATAGATTTGTCTTGGTAGAAGAGATTGATTGGGTGGAAAGAAACTTGGGGAGGCTAGAAATCAAGATCCATAGGGTTGGAGTGGATGATCTTGATCTCAACACAAGGGCAGGTGGTTCTCTCTCAGAAATTGGGATATGAGAAGTAGGTAATTGTTCTGAGTGCTTCTCTTTCGAGTGGGATGTGGTGGAGGGCTATATATAGGCATCTCCAAAAAACCGTTACAACATTATTGACCATCTCAGTGAAACCGATGCAAAACTCGGTTGTGCCGATATGTTCAATATGTGCCAACTTTCAGAATATTGGTGAGACTGATATAGGAAACACGAGGGGGGAGGTACCGAAGTCAGTGGCCAAGGCAGTTTCCAAGACTTGGTGAGACCGAAACACAAAACTCAAAAAATTTGATTTTATGAAATCAGCCAACAGAATCGTGGTCACTGATTCCCGGTTGCACCAATGTGAACTTGGTTGCACCGAAGAGCTAGGGTTTGGCTAGGGTTTTGTCTTAGGTTTTGACTCGGTGTAGCCGATGTGGAATTCTTGGTGGTACCGATTTTGTGTGGTAGTGTTTAGACAGAGTATTTTGTGGGAGAGATTGTGGGTGTTTTTGGTGTCTAGCACTTGTGCACGTGGAGCAATGTGTTGACCAACAATACCTTACCCCCTTTAAATAGTATTGGCTTTCCTATGGAGTCAAAGTGATTTCTCACAAAGTAAAAAGAGAGTCTTATAGCTTGAAGCTTTGCCAATCCATTCCATGCATCTTGGGGTATCTCCTCACAATTTATAGCCATCCCATCATTGGACTTTTCCTGAAATATGCTTAGTGAAAACATGAGTCCAGTGACATATATGTCGTTATTAATTACCAAAACCACCAAGGGAGCAAATGTGCTTTTAATGGAACAATAAAAAATTATAGATACATTGGAGACGATAGAGGAGGCGAGAACCCCTCTGCTCACGATGCTCCTAGTCGAGGAGCCACATATGGCGGTCCCCATTGGTCCAAAGTCCCAAAGGGGCACGCGGGTCTTCAAAATCGGGAGACCTCTGTTACCTAGTACAAGGACACCCACACCTCCACCACCCACAGAGATGCAGGTGGGGATGAGGAAAAGGATGACCCTTCCCTTAAAGGGAAGAGGGCATCGTTAGAGAACACCGAAGCCTGAGCGCGACCCAAGGGCCAGAATAGGTTAAAGGGCACCTCTGTCGGGGCTGTCGGCAAGTTATTGAGAAAGATCGTGCTCCTTGACGAGTCCAAAGATGACCAGTTTTTTCGAGGAGGAAAAAACCGACACCCAAGGGTATGTTACTGTTTTTCATGTTCTGTGTTTCATCAGATCTGTGTTTTAGTCGAATCGAGCTCATACGAGCATCTTTCCACAGTCCGCCGAAGGTGCGGCCAAGCAATTCCTCGAACGGGCTGCCATCCGCCAGCGAGACCGCGGACCCCTCGACTCCTCCGCAAACTCATAATGGGTTGGGGGAGGTGACTTCTACTCCGGCTCCCAAGGTGGACACAAACAGGGCCAGAGAGTCAATCGTCATGGCCAAGGTTGACGCCTCGGCCCCGCAGGGTCAAGAAAATAAGATCCCCGTGGTCACCAAGGGAACTTTGGGCCAGTCGTTGGCCCAGCCAAAGTCCATCCTGGCTCCAGCGCTGCGGCCAGAGACCCCTCCGCCCAGCACCCAGGTGCTTGGGTCCGAGGTCTTGCAACCTTGACCTCCCACAAAAGGGCAGGCTATCGCGGGGTGGACCGAGGAGATGGAGGAGATCTTGAAGATCTCCTCCCTCAGGGAAGAGCACCGTGCCTTCATAGGCGTGACTCTAGAGGGCTTTCAGTCCATGGGCCCCGAATTGCACGAGGTCTTCAAGGTCCTCATTACGAGCTTTGAGGTATTCTTTTACCCTTGTGCAAAAATAATTTTCGTTTTGTGTTTAATTTGCAAATCCATGTATCTATCCGAGGACATGTTCTCATGGCCTTCTAAATGACACTGTCAATGAGTAGCCCCCGAGCCCAAGGCCGGTTCCGAGGAACCGTTGTTGGGATCGAATAGAAGTAGGAGCTTGATGCATAGCCCCCAGGACGCTGCCCAGCGATAGGAGGCACTCGTCCCAGCTTAATAACTTGGCCGTGGAGCTTACGTGAAAAAACCCTTGTTTACAGGTTTCTGCCTCAACTTCAGACTCCGTCTCTTCGGAGATAGCAGAGGTAAACCAGAAGCTCGAGAGGTCCAAGAAAGACCTCAACGTGATGAACCAACGGTTCAAGCAGTCTCAAGGTAAACGATCAATACTTCTTGTTCTTTCAATGTTACTTTGAACATGAGAAGGGTATTGTGTTTGTTGTTGAGTTAGGGGTTGATGCCAAATTATTTGAAGGACAACAGCCGTTGCCAAGCTTGAGGGGCTCAAGACCGAGCTTAAGAAGGCTCGGCAGGAGGCGGAGCAGCAGAAGGCTGGGACCACAAAGGCGGAGAAGGCCCGAGCTGCTAAGAAGGTGGCTAGGGAGAAGGACTAGGCGCGGGTCGTAGAGGTCAAGGAGATCCTAAAGGGTGTGTTTGAAGCATGCGATATACTTCAGGCCAAGGAGAAGCAAGAAAAAGAAGACCTCAAGAAGCTCCAACTTACATACTCCGAGATCTAGATCACGGCCCGGACCGACCACTGGGTGCTCCAGCAAGTGCAGCATATAGCCACGTGTAAGCCGTACATATTGTAGTGTGTGTTTGGCAGCAAAGGGTGCTTAGATCTCACCTAGATGTGGCATTTCACAAAGGTCTTTGCAGATCTTCCGAAGGGTGTAACGGGCGTCGTCCAGCACTTTGGACAATTGGAGGGCCACGGGGAGGAGAAGGCATTCTGGCGGCAATTCCCGGACTCTCTGTCATCACAACCGCTGAACCACCGAATCATGTGGCTGACGGAGCTAATCCATGTGGCGAGGCCAGCGCTCCAGGATCTCTACATCAAGTTGTGTCCTAGCCTGATTGCAGGTTGTTGGCTCGCAGGCGGATTGCTGGAAGTGATCTTCGTGCTTCGAGGGAGCATTGGGGAATATGCTTGTGTGAATACGCACTTTCGAAAGGTTGAAGCAGTGTTCGTTGTTGCCCCCCCCCCGTAGGGAAGCAGTGCACCGCGGAGCAATTCTTCACCGAGGCGGAAGAGGGCATCCGGTCTATCGAGGTCATGTGTCCTAAAGACATTTTTATCAGTTTTAGTACTTCAGAGTGCTGAAATACAAGGGATGTAAAAAAACATTTTTTGTTTTAGGGACTTTTACATTTCAGCCCTTAACTCGAACCTACTACTCAGATTTACCCATAATTTCAAAGTGTGCTTGAATTTGGACCTCTCTCATTATGTGGTATTATAGAAATACCCCTGAATGATGTTTTTGTCAACTCTTCTCTACTTTATTAGCTTCACAACATCCCTCTGTAGTTGCTGGTGCTTTTTGTTCTTTTGTAACATCCCTACAAATATTTATTTTCCCTGAAAATAGAAACACCCAAAAACAGGAACTATCATCCGTGGAGATACTCGAGAATGCTACAAAAGAATGGAAAGCACTAGTAGCTACAGAGGGACATTGCGAAGCTTATAAAGTAGGGAAGACCTGACAAAAACATCGTTTAAGGGTATTTCTATAATACCACATAATGGCAGAGGGTCAAATTTGATCACACTTTGAAATTAGGGGTAAATCTGCGCAGCGGGTTCGAGTTAAGGGCTGAAATGTAAAATCCCCTTTGTTTTAATGAGTATGTCATTAGATTTCCTCATAGATGTGTGTTATTTTAATTAATTTTCCTCCTATTCGATGGTTTTGAACTGAAGTGGCCAGTCGTTGGCTTCTACCCCAATCCAAAGAGGTGCTACATTGCCTTGAGGTTGCTTGGAGGCCGCATCTTCTCAATGGCTTGGCTCTTCTCGGGGTTATCCTCAATGTCATGGTGGGAGACCAGGAAGCCAAGGATCTTGCCCGAGGGGACTCCAAAATCGCACTTGGTGGGATTGAGCTTGAGGTTGATCTTGCGCTGGTTGGCGAAGGTCTCCTCGAGGTCCTTGATGAGGGAGCTCGCTTTGTGTGTGTTGATGACGTTGTCGTCAGCGCAGGACTATGTGTTCCATCCCATCTAAGGTCCTAGGCCCTTGTGCATCAGCCTCTAGAAGGTGGATCCTCCACACTTCAAGTTGAAGGGCAGGCAGATATAGCAGTACACTCCATAGGGGTGAGGAAGGTTGTCTTCTGTTCATCGTGCTTGGCCATGCAGATTTGGTGGTAGCTTGAAAAGGCATCTAGGAAGCATAGTATATCACACCCAGTGGTGGATTCCATGATATGGTCGATACACGGCAATGGAAAATGGTCCTTGGAGCGGGCCTTTTAGAGGTTAGTGAAGTCTATGCACATCCGCCCCTCTTCGCTATGCTTCTAGACCATGACGAGGATGGTATCCCACTCGGGGTGGAGTACCTCGCGGATGAAGCATGCCTTCTAAAGCTTCTTGTTCTCTTGAACACCGAGCTTCTATTTCTCTATCACCTGGCGCCATGCCTTTTTCTTGGCGGGTCATGCGTTGAGACACACGGCTAGGTGGTGCTCGATCACCTCCCTCGGCACAACAGGCATGTTTGATGGTGTCCAAGCAAACATATCAGCATTTTCCTGAAGGAAGGTGACTAGCTTGCCTTCCTATTTTCCCGATAGGCCATTGTCTAAGGTAATGGTGGGACCGGAGCCACTACCGTCTAGTGAAACTTTCTTCATTTCGTCGCGTGCCTAAGAGAACATTGCCTTCTTCTTTGTAGGATAACACTTGTGCTCTGTGTTGGGTTTTCCGCAAAGAGGAGCGGGTGATGCAACACAATATAGAAAAGTATTTCCCTCAATAAAGAACCAATGTTTATTGAACCAATAGTCGTAGCACGCAACCCCCTTCTTAACGACTGCACACAAGCAAACACTTGCACCCAACGCGGGCAAGAGGGTTGTAAATCCCCTTGGACTCGTTACTTGCAAGCAAATGAAGTGTGTAGATGATAGTACATAATTGTAAGTTGCAAAATAAAATAAAAAATAAATAAGAACAACAAGGGAAATGCTATTTTTGTAAATATATAAGTGGATAGTACCCGGGGCATAGTTTTCCCTAGTGGCATCTCTCGTGCAGTAGGCATACGGTGGGTAAACAAATTATTATTGGGCAACTCATAGAAAATCGCATAGTTATGCAATATATATTCATGGCAATGATCATGTGTATATAGGCATCACATCCATAAGCAAATAGGCCGACTCCTACCTACACCTACTACTATTACCCCACGTGAAGAGCGCTTCTATGCTTGCCTCTCGAAGTATTAAGTTGATGAAAAACAGAGTAATGCTTGGAGAATGATGACATGATGTAGACAAAGAGAAGTTAATCAATATGAATTAACCCCATCATGTTATCTTTAGCGGAAACAATACAAATATGTGTCTTGTCCCTTTCTATCACTGGGATATAGAGCACCGTCAGATTGAACCCACTACAACGCACACCTCCCACCGAAGAAATATCAATCTAGTTGGCCAAACTATTTCAATAGATTGGAGAGATTTACAAAGCTATAATAATGATGCAAATAAGAATCATAATAAATTTCAAAGAAGACTAAAATCTTTTTCATGAATAATCTGAAGATAAGCCCACAATTCATTGGATCCCAACAAATGAACCGCACAAGAATATTACATCGAATAGATCACCGCAAAGATGCGGTGAACTTTGTATTGAAGATCGAGAGAGAGAAAGAGAGAGAGGCAGAGAGAGACAGGGACACACACACACACACAAATAGAGAGAGAGATAGCCTTCTAGGCACTAACTTTGGACCCGTAGGTCTGTGGTAGACTACTCACACATCACCATGGGAGCAACAAGGTTGACGTAGAGTGAAAGCAGAACATGCTCCCTTGGTGGTTTTGATAATTCATGACAACATACATTGTCTCTTGGACTAACACCTCTGTCTAGTGTATTTCAGAAAATAGTCCATGAAGAGTTGAGTTGGCAAAAGGATTGTGGAGATTGTTGAATTACCCCAAGATGCAAGGAAATAGGTTGGCCAAGCTTCAAGCAAGAGGACTCTACAATTTACATTTGTGAGAAATCACCTTGAGGCCATAGGAAAGCCAATACTATTAAAAGGGGGTAAAGTTTTGATGGTGAACAATTTGCTCAAACGTGCACAAGTGATAGCCACCAAAACATCCACAAACTCTCCCACCAAAGTTTGTCCAAAGCCAAATATGCAAAATCGGTGCAACCAACATTCCTCTCCCGGTGCCACCGATTCCAAACCCTAGACAGACTCAGCCAAACCCTAACACTTCGGTGCAGCTGACACTGCTTTCGGTGCCACCGAGTTGGGTTGCCAAGTTTCTATGACGCAAATTCACATTTTTAGTCCGTCCGAAAATGGGGAATCGGCAACACTGAGTTTGGCAAATTTGACAGTTGGTCACCTTGTCGGTAGAACCGAGATTCATATATTGGTCCCGCCGAGATTCAAAAGTTGCAACTTTTGGTCACTTCAGTACCACCGAGATTTACACATCGGTGTCACCGAGTTGGTAATTTTGTGTGTAACGGTTGGATTTTTGGGGATTCTTATATATACCCCTCCACCACCACCTACTCGAAAGAGAAGCACTCAAAACTATTCCACACCTATCATACTTAGTTTTCTGAGAGAGAACCACCTACCCTTGTGTTGGGATCAAGATCTTCCACTCCTACCATATGGATCTTGATTTCTAGCCTCCCCAAGTTGCTTTCCACCAATCCCATCTCTTCTACCAAGCGAAACCTGTGTGAGAGAGATTGTGTGTTGAGGATTCTATCATCTTGAAGCACAAGAGCAAGGAGTTCATCATCATTACCGAGCCTATTACCTTTTGGAGGGTGGTGCCTCCTAGATTGGTTAGGTGTCGCTTGGGAGCCTCCTACTCCGTGTTGTGGAGTGAACAAAGAAGTTTGTAAGGGAAAGGAGATCGCATACTTCATGAATATCTACCCATAGTGAGGCTAGTCATTCGTGGACGAAAGCCGTCATGGTATACTCAAGGTTGCTTCTTCGTGGAACCCTCTGTGGGTAGAGCCCTCCATGGATTCTTGCGATCGTTACCCTCCGTGGGTTGAAGACTCCATGAACGTGGACGTACGATAGCACCACCTATCAGAACGTGGAAAAAAAATCCTTGTGTCTCCTATTGCATTTGATCTTCCTATCCTATCTCTTTACCTGCATGTGCAATGTCTTTATTTTCCATTGTTATACTCATAGACATGCATGTGTAGGGCTGTTAGATTTACTAGACTTGCTAAAACTATTAAAATTTGCCAACCGATTAACTTGGGAAAAGGTTAGGATTTAATTTTCTGCTAGTAGTCTATTCACCCCCTCTAGACACTCTTCTATTGGTCCTACAAGTGGTATCAGAGCATTGGTCTCCATTGCTTTGATTTAATCATCGTGGAGGAGGATGGATGTGTCTAGATTAGAGAGTTTGAGTTGTAGAGTGCCCATTCTTGATGGAGAGTATTATAGTCAATGGAAGTATGCCATGATTTATATAATTTATAAATTCCATTTGACTAAACACATTAAAAATCCCTATGTGCTCCCTATTGATGAATTTCATCCCACACGCGAAGAGGAAATTAACATGCTTGGTAACCTAAGAACTGTCAATCTTATTGTTAGACGATTACCAAGATTCGTGCTTTCTCAATTGAAGAACTTTGCATGTGCCTATACCTTGTGGACTGATTTGGAGAAATTATATCCAAATCTTCCCTTAGGAAGTCTTGATGAAATTCTTCATAAAACTTTTGCTTTTCACAAAAAGAAGCCTAGTGATCCAAACTTTGATAAATGCCTATTTGAGCTCTCTGATCTTATGCGTGCTAAAGGAGATGTCACCACTATCAACAACATTATCTTCGAAGCCATTCGCATTCATAAACTTGAACATTGTCTTGATCACTATTCTAATGAATCTCTTGTTCTTTATGACGAGGATTTCCCACTTGATGATGACAATGTGGAACATGGATACTATGAAGAAGATGAGTTGTTCGACGTCAAGCATGATAAGATCATGAAGAATCTCAGCCTTATGGCAAACTTTAAGGATTACATGTCCGGAGGAAAAGTGTGGATTCTCGACAGCGGATGTACGGATCATATGACTGGTGATAAAGACATGTTCCAAGAGCTCACGCCTAATCAAGGTCCTCGACGGTACGTGACATTTGGAGACAACTCTAAGGGTAAGGTACTTGGCCTTGGTAAGGTGGCCATATCCCATGATAGCTCTATTCAAAATGTTATGCTTGTTGAATCCCTTGGCTACAATCGTCTTTCCATATCTAGACTTGTCGATTTCGGTTTCAATGTGTTATTCACGAAAGTAGATTGCCAAGTGTTTCATCAAGATAATCATAAAATGGTCTTTACCAGTTTCCGTAAAGGTAATCTATACATTGTTGATTTCACCAAGAGATCCAAGCCTCACACTTGTTTAATTGCAAAATCTTCTAAAGGTTGGCTTTGGCATAGAAGACTTGGACATGTAGGCATGCGCAATCTAGATAAGCTAATCAAAGGTGATCATATACTTGGTGTTAAAGATGTTATCTTTGACAAAGATAGACTTTGTAATGCTTGTCAAGCTAGAAAGAAAGTAGGTGGAAGTCATCCCGTTAAGAATATCATTTCTAGTGGGAGACCACTCGAGTTACTTCACATTGATCTTTCTGTTCCTAATGCTTACAAGAGTCTCTATGGAAATTCCTATGGTCTAGTTATAGTTCATAATTTTTCTAGATTTATGTGGGTATTCTTTTTTGATGATACGTCACAGGTTCAAAAGATCTTCAAGAACTTCGCTCGCAAAGTGCAAAATCAGTTTGAAGTGAAGATCAAGAAGGTTCGGGGCGATAACTAATCGGAGTTCAAGAACACCCATGTGGATACCTTTCTTGACAAGGAAGGTGTATCACATGAGTTCTCGGCTATGTACACACCTCAACAAAATGGAGTTGTTGAGAGGAAGAACCGGACGCTCATTGAGATGGCAGGAATGGTGCTTGACGAATACAAGACGCAAGACACTTTTGGGCAGAAGCCGTTGAAATGGCATGCCATGCCACAAACCGACTTTACTTGCACAAGCTTCTCGGTAAAATGGCGTATGAGCTACTCACTGGTAACAAACCCCAAGTCGGATACTTTCGAGTATTTGGCTCAAAGTGCTACATTCTTGACAAGCATCGTTGTACTAAATTTGCTCCTAAATCTCATGAAGGATTCCTAGTTGGTTACGGATCGAACTCTCACCCTTACCGTGTCTACAACAACTTCACTCAAAAAGTTGAATGAGACGGCAGATGTGAAGTTTGATGAATCTAATGGTTTGCAAGTCGAACAATTACCAAATGATGTAGGTAATAAGGACCCTTCGGAAGCTATTCTAGATCTACCCATCGGCAAGATTCATCTCGTGGAGGTGAAGGAAAGTACTTCATCAAATCAAGTAGAATCCCCAACCTCACATCAAGGTTAACCTCAACACGACAAGGAGGCATCCACGAGCAGTACATGAGGAGATGATGAAGAGGAGGAAGTGCATCATGAAGATCCATCACAACCACCTTCACCACCACCTCAAGGGAACGACACCGTCAACAACAACTAAGATGAACTAGATGATGATGAAGAAGAAGAAGCTCCACCATCCAACAATCGGAAGCTGACCCGAGTTCGAGCTCAAGTGACCAAGAACCATCTCCTAAACCAAATATTTGGTGATATACAGATAGGGAGAATCACTCGCTCTAAAACCCATTGAGCTAACTTTTGTGAGCATTATTCTTTCATTTCTAGCAGTGAGCCCTTGAAGGTAGAACAAGCTCTTGAATACGCGGATTGGGTGAACGCTGTGCATGAAGAGCTTCACAACTTCGAGAGGAACGAAGTGTGTACACTCATGTAGAAGCCCAAGGACGAACACAACATCATCGGAACCAAATGGGTGTTTCGGAACAAACAGGACGAAGATGATCAACTCGTGCACAACAAGGCTCGTCTCATAGCCCAAGGATATACGCAAGTCGAAGGTATGGACTACGGTGAGACTTATGCCCCCGTCGCTAGACTTGAAGCTATATGTATTCTTCTTGCTTATGCTAATCACCATGATATCACGCTTTATCAAATGGACATCAAAAGTGCTTTCTTAAATGGTTAAATTGAAGAAGAGGTTCATGTTTAGCAACCTCCTAGTTTTGTAAATCCTAAGAAACCTACTCATGTTTACAAGCTTCACAAAGCTCTTTATGGTCTTAAGCAAGCCCCTCATGCTTGGTATAAATGTTTAACGAAGTTTCTCATTGAAAAAGGTTTTGAAATTGGTAAAATTGATGCAACATTATTCACTAAGAGAGTTAACGGAGAATTATTTGTTTGTTGAATCTATGTGGATGATATTATCTTTGGCTCCACTAACCCTCAATTTAGTGAAAGATTTGGAAGGTTGATGTCCGAGAAGTATGAGATGTCTCTGATGTGTGGGCTGAAATTCTTTCTTGGATTGCAAATCAAGCAATCAAGAGAAGGAACTTTCATATCTCAAACTAAGTATACCAAGGACTTGATCAAGAAGTTCAACATGCAGGATTGCAAAGGTATGAAAACTCCTATGCCCACTAGTGGACATGTTGACCTTACCAAGGAGGATGAACCGGTTGATCAAAAGGTTTATCGCTCCATGATTGCTTCGTTGCTATATCTATGTGCATGTCATCCCGACATTATGCTTAGTGTTTGCATGTGTGCTAGATATCAAGCTGCACCTAAAGAGTGTCGTCTTTTGGCTGTGAAACGTATAGTGAGATACTTGATACAAACACCAAACTTTGGCATTTGGTACGCCAAGGAATCTTCTCTTGATCTTGTTGGCTATTCCGATTCGGACCATGCCGGTGACAAGGTTGATACCAAGTCCACCTCGGGTACTTGTCAATTTTAGGTAGATATCTTGTGTCTTGGTCCTCCAAGAAACAAAACTCGGTATCTCTATCTACTACCAAAGCTGAGTATATTGCTGCTAGATCTTGTTGTGCCCAATTACTTTGGATGACACAAACGCTTAAGGATTATGTAATTTATGTTTAAAATGTTTCATTACTTTGTGACAATGAAAGTGCTATTAAAATTGTACATAATCCTGTGCAACATTCTCGAACCAAGCATATACAAGTTCGACATCATTTCATTCGTGATCATGTTGCCAAAGGAGATATCAATCTTAAGCATGTTCGCACTAACAAGCTATTGGCCGATATCTTTATCAAGCCACTTGATGAGAAAACATTTTTTCATTTGAGGAGTGAGTTGAACATCATTGATGCTTCAAACTTGAGCTGGACTCACTTGGTTGCAAGCAAGGGGCATGAGTTATATTGTTATTTCCATGTTCCCGTAACTCTTTGTCATATGCCATGGAATTCTATGCTCCCTTGTATTGCATCTAACCTTTTGTAGGTACTTGGGAGAACTTCATTCCACAAGATTTCCATCAACTCCAATCACAAGCAATATTGTCATTACCAAGTATCCACAACCCCTGTTGATGATGGAAACAACAAGACAACAAAAACATATCCTTGACATATACTTGATCTTAGTTTCTAAGTCTTGAGTAGTATCATGTCAATTGGATATATCCATTGTTCTTCCTTGCATGACTAACCTTTGTAGGTGACTAGTGTACTAAAACGATAAGGATTTCTCAAACTTCAAAATGATATTCATAAATCTCGAGCATCCCAACAAGTTCACCTACGAGCAACGTCATCAACATCACTCAAAGGGGGAGATATGATTTAGGGGGAGAAGAAAACATCAAAAGTTCACACATATATGAACAAGGGGAGAGTAACAATGTAGGGGGGTAAAACTATATTTTGGCACAAAGAATAAAGTGAACAAAGGAGAACTTTTCTCTCACCTTATCTAATCCCAATATCTACATGCTGAGATTTAGGGGGGGAAGATAATCTACTACTTTCATATTTAAGGAGAAAAAGTTATAAATGATCTTGGAGACATATTAATCTTAAGGATTATCATCTTTTATATGTCCTCCATGTCTTGGTATTCTTTGAGTCTTATTGCTTTTGTGTAATAGAATACTCTTGTGTTTTCTAACATTGTTTTCTCAAGTATGTATCTACTGCTAGAATGCTCAAGAACTCAAGGTAAGTATATGAAGCGTATCCTTGATCAAGATTATCTCTTGCTTCTTGCACATATATTTTGCAAGAGTGAAGTCTTGAATGGGGATACATTTTTTTTATACATATTTCGATGCATATAATCAAGATACACATGACGTCCTATATCCCTTCATCTATATGTGTCTCCATGCATTCCAAAGCAACTATCCTTTAAAGGACTACACACATTTAGGGGGAGAAAATCTAAGTCGTGTGCTTCTCAAAGTCTTCATTGCATCCATGCATATATTTATTTGAAGCTTTGATTGTATGTTGTCATAAATTACCAAAAAGGGGGAGACTGGAAGCACAACATGCTCCCTTGGTGGTTTTGATAATTCATGACAACATACATTGTCTCTTGGACTAACACCTCTATCTAGTGTATTTCAGAAAATAGTCCATGGAGAGTTGATTTGGCAAAAGGATTGTGGAGATTGTGGAATTACCCCAAGATGCAAGGAAATAGGTTGGCCAAGCTTCAAGCAAGAGGACTCTACAGTTTACATTTGTGAGAAATCACCTTGAGTCCATAGGAAAGCCAATACTATTAAAAGGGGGTAAAGTTTTGATTGTGAACAATATGCTCAAACGTCCACAAGTGATAGTCACCAAAACATCCAAAAACTCTCCCACCAAAGTCTTTCCAAAGCCAAATATGCAAAATTGGTGAAACCAACATTCCTATCCCGGTGCCACCGATTCCAAACCCTAAACAGACTCAGCCAAACCCTAACACTTCGGTGCAGCCGACACTGCTTTCGGTGCCACCGAGTTGGGTTGCCAAGTTTCTATGACGCAAATTCACATTTTCGGTCCGTCCAAAAATGGTGAATCAGCATCACCGAGTTTGGTAAATCGGACCGTCGGTCACCTTGTCGGTAGAACCGAGATTCATATATCGGTCCCTCCGAGATTCAAAAGTTGCCACTTTTGGTCACTTCGGTACCACTGAGATTTACACATCGGTGTCACCGAGTTGGTCAGTTTGTGTGTAACGGTTGGATTTTTGGGGATGCCTATATATACCCCTTCACCACCACCTACTCAAAATAGAAGCTCTCAAAACTATTCCACACCTATCATACTTAGTTTTCTAAGAGAGACCACCTACCCTTGTGTTGGGATCAAGATCTTCCACTCCAACCATATGAATCTTGATTTGCATCCTCCCCAAGTTGCTTTCCACCAATCCCATCTCTTCTACCAAGCCAAATCTGTGAGAAAGAGATTGTGTGTTGAGGAGTATTTCATCTTGAAGCACAAAAGCAAGGAATTCATCGTCATTACCGAGCCTATTACCTTTTGGAGGGTGGTGCCTCCTAGATTGGTTAGGTGTCGCTTAGGAGCCTCCTACTACGTGTTGTGGAGTGAACCAAGAAGTTTGTAAGCGCAAGGAGATTGCCTACTTCGTGAAGATCTACCCATAGTGAGGCTAGTCCTTCGTGGATGAAAGCCGTCATGGTATAGTCAAGGTTGCTTCTTCATGGAACCCTCCGTGGGTAGAGCCCTCCGTGGAATCTCGCGATCGTTACCCTTCGTGGGTTGAAGACTCCATGAACGTGGAAGTATGATAGCACCACCTATTGGAACCATGGGCAAAATCCTTGCGTCTCCTATTGCGTTTGATCTTCCTATCCTATCTATTTAGTTACATGTGCAATGTCTTTATTTTCCGCTGCTATACTCTTAGACATGCATGTGTAGGCCTGTTAGATTTATTAGACTTGCTAAAACTGTTAAAATCTACCAACCGATAAACTTGGGAAAAGCATAGGTTTTAATTTTCTGCTAGTAGTCTATTCACCCCCCCTCTAGACACTGGTTTATCGATCCTAGAAGGAGAGGCCCTCCGTATTCGATACCCCCTCTGGCAGGGCACCGAAAATGGGCTCCAGATGGGCACACGGTGGAACAAAGACTTTCGGCAGAGAAAAAAGTGTTTTGTTAGGCCGTCTAGATTTATTGTGATTTATTAGAATTTATAGGGCAGAGAGGGGCGTCGAGAGGCGCCCGAGGGGGTCAGCACACATCAGGGCATGGCCATCCATCCTAGGCGCGCCCTGTTGTGTGTTGCCTCCCTCGTGTGGACTCCAGTCTTCTCCCAAAGCTTCAAGGTATTATTTTGGTCCAGAAAAAATCATCAAAAAGTTTTATGTCAATATGACTTTGTTTGGTACTGTAAACCTAAAATGCTAAAAACACGTAGAAAACAACAACTAGCACTTGGCACTGGGTTAATAGGTTAGTGCTAAAAATATATTAATTGACATATAATTGCCTAAAAAGCATCCTAGAATGATAATATTATATCATGGATCAATCAAAACTTAAAGATACGTTGGATATGTATCATGGGTGCACGCTCGGCAGGCTCGACGTCATCCTCGTCAACAGGGTGGGTGGTGGCAGCAGCCTTATGGGCATGCTCGAGGGTTCACACCACGTCCTTCTCATTGCAGTAGGTGGTGATGGTACCACTACAACCCAGAAGCTTGATGGTGTCGTAAGCATGAGGAGTCACTACCCTTGGCAAGAGCATATTAGCCTAATATGGTATTGTAGAGCGGGCCAATCTACGCTACGTCGAAGTGGATGAGCTCAATGTGGTAGTTCTTGAGGTTGCCGAAGGTGACATGAAGGCGCACTTGACTTAGAGGTAGGGTGGAGCCATCGGTCATGCCCGAGAAGGGCCTTGTCGGGATGTGGTGCTTGTAGGGCACTTGAAGCACCTCGAAGGTGTCCACAGAGAGCACGTTGAGGCATGTGCCGCCATCGATGAGCGGCTTGGTGATGGCAACGTTCTAGATGGTGGGTATGCATGGCGGAGGGATCATCCCACAACCCTGGTGAACTTAGGATGGTCGCTGGAGTGGAAGGAAATCGGGAATTGCAACCACCTGAGTGGTTTGGAGGTCTCTACTCCCGGGAGGGCAGCACTAACCTCGCGGGAGAATTGCTTGAAGTGGCAGTTCGATGCAGGAGCCTAGGCTTCGCCAAGAATGCAAGCCAGCTTGCGAAACTTCTAGTAGCCCCGAGTGTCTTCGTCAGGCAAGTTGTTCCTGCCGGCGCACGGCAGGGTGGCATTGGCTTGAGGAGGACTGGCCTACTGAGGTGGTTCAGCTAGCCCTGGCAATAGTTGTTGTTGTTGCCGTTGCGGACATTGTTGTTGCCATTGAGAGAGTCCTGGATTAAGGGATCCTCGGGAGGCCGACCTATCTCCATGGGCCAGACTGTATGGGCCGCTTACCAAACCAGGGTTCATTGAAGACCTTATCTCCAAGATGGAAGCTTCAGGAAGTATGGCTTGCGCTCCATGTTTGATTTAGAAAATAGCAATGTTTATCTCTTCGGCGTGTAACCGACCATGTGTAAACCCTAGGTACCCCCGGTGTCCATATAAGCTAGAGGGATTTAGGCTATAGACAAAACAACTCATATAGGGTTAGCTATTTGATCTCGAGGTAGATCAAGTCTGTAGCCCCCCATATCATCAATAAAACCAAGCAGGACGTAGGGTATTACCTTCATAAGAGGGCCCGAACCTGGTTAAATCTTTGTCCCCTTCGTCTCCTGTTACCATCGATTCTAGTCTCATAGTTTGGGACCCCCTACCTGAGATGCGCCGGTTTTGACACCGACATTGGTGCTTTCATTGAGAGTTCCTCTGTGAGCACTCAAGGAATTGATGCCTCGCCTTAGCATCAACGAAGAGGTCCGCAACATGGACACCTTCGTCCCCGGACAGATGTTCGCCTTCGGCAGAATTGTGCTGCACGCTGACCCGACCGGCCATCTAGGCCGTGTCGACGACCGGCCATCTAGGCCGTGTCGAGAGCTTTGCTCCTGGTCGAGAGGTCAAATTCGGGAACCTAGAGTTCTCTGTAGACTCTCGGTGCGACCTGTCAGTAACCGGGCTTGCAGCTTCACCTGCCACGCCCGAAGACTCTGAGGCTTTAACCTCGAGTTCCCTCTTTGGTCACACCAACGGGGTTAACCACGACGGTGTACCCACTTCCGGTCTAGATTCGGCCATAGTGTTGGAAGGATGAACGCCTGTTCTTGCTGAACCTCCTTCCCGTTCGGACACATCGGAGGTCAACCCCCCAAGTGCCAAACAGTATGATCTGATCGAGCCCTCGGTGCTCGAAGAAACTCTAGATCGGATCTCGTTGATGGAAATTTCTGACGATCCAGCCACGATCTCTATTCAGATCAGCTATAGTACGGGTCGGGATGGATTTTTTGACCCACCCACCACCCACTTGATAGCCACTATCGAAGATTTAACCGACATGCCAGACTATGCCTCCGATGAGGCAGAACACATGGATGAAGAGGATTGTGCCCCCACCGCTGTTAATGCCGGGCGATAGGCCGCCACTTCTACATACGACGTCTACATGGTCAACACTCCTAATGGCGACAAAACGCCTAATAATGATGGCGACAAATCGGGCGACGCGCCGTCAAGGCGCAGGGAACCGCATAAAACGGTCCAAAGGCAAAAAGGGAAGGAAATCTATTATCGTCACAGAGGATAGAATTACCCCTGAGGGCCACAGTGGCCCTGATGTCCACAAACACCCGTTAGAGGGGCTAGAAGTGCTTAAGGACCAGCACAACCCTGACGACCTCAATGGTGCGAGGATGAAAACTACCTCCCCTATCAAAAAGGAGGATATACCGGAAGCTGATGATTTGGACATCCCTACTAACCATGAAGATCACGAACTGCTCCGATAGAAGCTCATAGCAACGGCTCACAGTCTGAAAATTAAGAAACGGCAGCTTAAAGCTCAACATGATGACCTCATTGATCGTTGGACAAGAGTCCTCTCAGCTGCTGAAGAACGCTGATCAATGGACGAAGAGCTATCCACGAAGAAGGCTGCTGCCGCAATTCGACGACGAGCTCACTAATACTCCATCTCCGAAACATACTCCATACAACAAGCCAGACTGCCCTCCTTGCGGGCATGATCGGATGGCTGACGACGCAAGTTATAGGACGGCAATACCCCGAAGATGGCGAAAGAAGCCACTAGATCTCAATGACAAGTTCGACCTGCGAGATGACTTGGATCACAAAGCAGGTCGTACAAGATCCATCTACGGATCCAGAGGATACTCACCCGATAGACGGGATGGGTACAGACCGGCTCGACCGAAGAGATAACAGAGATCGGGAACCTAACCAAGCTAGAACAGATGCCGATTATAGGCGCGACATAGCTCAGGTTCGGGGCGCCACTCACCCGCTATGTTTCATAGATGAGGTGATGCGGCATCAGTTCCCGGAAGGGTTTAAACCCGTAAACATCAAACAGTACGACGGGACAACTGACCCAACCATCTGGATCGAGGACTTCCTCCTCCACATCCACATGGCTCGAGGAGATGATATCTACGCCATCAAATACCTCCCCCTTAAACTCAAAGGGACAGGTCGGCACTGGCTCAACAGCCTCCCAGAAAACTCCATTGGATGCTGGGAAGACCTAGAGGATTCTTTCTGCTCTAAATTCTAGGGAACCTATGTTTGGCCGCCGGACTCCTCTGACCTAAGTAACGTCGTCCAGAAGTTGGGAGAAACTGCACGACAATTCTGGAATCGGTTCTTGACCAAAAAGAACCAAATTGTCGACTGTCGGACGCGAAGGCAATAGATTCTTTTTGGCAGAATATTAGGGACCGCCAGCTCGGCCAGGATAAACCTCGGACCATGTCCGCCCTTAATTCCCTGATAACTCGCTTTTGCGCGGGGGAAGACAACTGGCTAGCAAGGCGCAACCACAACTCTGAAGACCCCGGAACCTCCAAAGTTTGGGATGGCAACGAGAAACAAAAGCGCAAGAAGAACAAGCGCCAGCACAATAATAGTGATGCCGATGACACGGCCGTTAACGCCGGCTTCCGCAACTCCTGACCTGGGCAGCGGAAGAAGCCTCCTAAAGGCAATCGTGACGAACCCACCCCCTGGAGAAGATCATGGAAAAGCCTTGCCAAATCCATGGACTCAAGAGAAGCCCGCCAATCACACACACCATAATTGCTGGGTGTTTAAGCAGTTCGGCAAGCTTCCACTCGAAGACCAAGGCAAGAGCTCACGCAGCGAGGATGAGGATGAGCCTCGGGGTCTGATGCGTGGCGGACAAAACAAATTTGCTCCATAAGTCAAAATGGTGAACATGGTATACGCCACCCATATACCTAAGAAGGAAAGGAAGCGCGCCCTTCGGGACGTCTATGCCATAGAGCCCGTAGCCCCGAAGTATAACCCATGGTCGGCATATCCAATCACCTTTGATAGACGCGATCACCCGACCAGTATATGTCATGGAGGTTCGGCATCCCTCGTCCTAGATCCCATTGTAGATGGATACCACCTCACAAAGATCCTGATGGAAGGAGGAAGTAGTCTGAATCTGATTTACTCAGACACGGTGAAAAAGATGGGCATAGATCCGTCAAGGATCAAACCTAGCAACACTACCTTCAAAGGAGTGATTCGAGGCGTCGAAGCCCGATGTACGGGATCCGTAACCCTAGAAGTTGTGTTCGGCTTGCCAGATAACTTCTGCAGCGAAGACTTGATCTTCGACATTGTGCCATTCCGCAACGGCTATCCTATGATGCTCGGCCGGACAACGTTTGCCCCTTTCAACGTCGTCCCTCACTATGTGTACCTCAAGCTCAAGATGCCTGGCCCCAAAGGGGTCATTACTGTTAACGGCAACATAGAGCACTCTCTCTGAACCGAGGAACATGCGCTGGCACTAGCGGCTGAATTCGATTACAAGGCGTGCAGGGTTCCGACATCCGTCGTAAAGGCGCACAAGGTTGGGAAATGAGCTCAACTTTAGGCCGAACTCTCAGAACCTTCCTCTCTCCCTAAATAGGGATGCGCTCCCCATCGCACACCCCTAGTACCAGCGAAGTACGTGCCAAGAAGGCACAACTTTGCACTCACAATTCCATGGGTAGCGGTGGGGAAACAAAGGTAGGAGTTTGGCTGGACCGAACTATTACCATCAACACGTCTTCAGACAAAATACATGCACCACTGAAATGCTTGTTAATGGCGTCAAGCTCATCTACAATTCGGTGGCTTCTCAAGATCTTGTCTGCAAGACCCGTCCGCCGAATAGTATCACCCATTGAGGTGTACCAAAGGACATGAGCCAATTAGACAAGGCACATCGAAGACCTAAGGTCACCGATCGAAGATCCCTAGTACAACGAATCCTGTATAATTTATCTTTTTTCAAATTCCTGTAAACAGTTGCCTCGGCAAACCGAGCTATCAGAGTTGTTGAGAAAAATATACCAGTTTTACACATGTTTGTCTCGTCTGTCCTTTTTTGGCACATATTTTCCCTTTTCTCCCTCTTCTCGTAAGCCGGTCTAGTATATTGCGATGATACGGATAATACACCGGGGGCTCGAGCTTACAAACAAAATCGCCTTACGTACAGTTCATTATGTGTTCGGTGTCTTGGAATTCACTTTAATGCATCAGTTACGAACTATGTCTTGGGTCAATGGTTGGGTTGCCCGGCTCATATGCTTGCCCCTTTACGTTTCGCTCGTTCGGCTAAAAGGGCAAAAGGAGAACCCCTGCGATTGTGTTTCCGAATAGTCTGGTCAAGCACCTCAGGGGAGAAAGCCGAAAACTGGCCATCATAGTATGCGAGAGCCGGTCTATGAATCCGAACTTGAAGTGTTATGCTTCCATCCTTGTCAGAGGATATTCCGCGTTGTGTGAAGGGTTTGCTATACATGCAAACCATGTGATGCTGGCCTTGGCTGCGGTTCATCCGAACATCAAAACACTCCGGGAGCTAGTCTTTAGCCCCCTACAGTCCTTTTCGCACCCCTATGGCTAAGTGAAAGAAATAAGGCACTATTGTTTGATTGCCTAGTCCGCCGCACTCTACCGCCTTCGGGTTTCAATCACTCAGCTAAGGAATATCGTGCATTGGCAGTGACACCCTACATGGGGGCTAAAGCCGACGACTCGCATCTTTCAGTTTCAAAAGGCCACACACAAGTTATAAAGGAATGCAAAGACAGAGAAACATAATAACTTATAACATTACAACTTTGAAAAAACTTCGGACGCATTACAATTTATTCAAACACATTATCACCCGAACACTGGGAAGCTATTACCCGAGAACCTTCCATCACTCTGGCGAAGTATAGCTTGGGGCGGCTATGCTCCTTCCCGAGAGGCAGCGGGGCAGTGGCTACCTTCATCGGATCCAGCCCTGGCCAGTGCACTTTAGCCTTGGCAAGAGCCATCCAGACTTCCTCGATGCAGGAGGAGTGCTGCACGGCGTCAAGGCGGGGCGAAGCAGCAACAAACTTCTGCACGAGGCCAAAGCAGCTGCCTGGCAGCGGCTCATCGGGCCACAAGCGAATGCAGAGGTCCTTCATGGCTGGCTCCGCCATCCGGTGCAGATCCATCAGCTACTTCGGCTACTCCACCAGAAGAGGAGAGCGCTCGGAGGCTCCAAACTGTGCCCAGAATAAACAAGCTTCTTCTCCTTCTTCCCTCGAGGCGAACAACCGATTGGCATCCACCAAACTCTTTGAGAGATCGGAGGAGGCGCCTGAGGAATGCCACACCTGGGTAAGCAATCTGAATTTGCTATCCCCGAAGACAAATTGTAGTAAGTACGACTTACCATCCATTATGTCCTTCGCTTGGTGGACCTGCTCCTCATAGAATCGCCTGTCCACCCGCTCCTTCTGAAGATCGTTCTTCAGGGTGGACAGCTTGGCCGCACTCTCCTTGCCTTTCTACTCAAGGGCCTCGCACTTCTGGCTGGCATCCTTGAGCTCCTGCTGGACCTCCACCACACGAGCTTCATGCCTATCGCTGGTAGCTCACAGAGCGGAAAGGGCGGTAGCTGCTTCCTTGGCCGCCGCCATCTCGACGGCCGCTTGGTCTTTCGCCTGTTGAAGCTTGGACTTGAGCCTCTCCATCTCTTTCGTCGAAGTTGTTTAAACATTAAAACATTATGAAAAACTGCATGGACAGTGTTCGGGTAAAGGTGTTCGGGCGAAGGTATTCGGATTTTGTTTTTACCTACCTTGTGCCTCATCGAATCTTCTGTTCAGGGCATCAACTTCATCCTCGGAGCGTTTAAGCTTCCGATTCAGTTCGTCCAGTTCGGTGCCATTTAGGGCCGCCGCCAATGACGAAGCCTGCAATACACATGCAGTTGAAATGTTACGTGGGTTATATACTCCTGAATTATATTCAATTCGATCACATGTCCGACCTTATTAGGGGTACTCTAATTCTCTGGACACATAATTGGTATTTAGTCCGGAATCGGATACAGGATTGACCCCTTGATAATCCCCAAGTGCAAGGAATCATCGTAGCAATTTCCAAAGGTGGAAGTGATAAGTATGGAGTGTCGAAAACACAAGGAGCTAAAGGTAAGATCAATATTCTCTCAAGTCCTATCTGCCACCGATACGACTCTACGTACACCGAACGTTTCCTTCCATCTAGAAAGGAGAAATAAAACTACGTTGTGGGTATGTAGAGGATAGATTAGCATGATATCGGAGAACTAAAATATAAAAATAGTTGATGTTATTGTAATATTACAATATATTACAAATAGCGAGTGTGGAATAATGATGGGTTGGTGTTCGGAATTATCCTAGGCAATTGTTAACAAGATCGGAAATCATTATTGCAATTTACATGAGGAAGAGGCATAAGCTAACATACTTTCTCTACTTGGATCATATGCACTTATGATTGGAACTCTAGCAAGCATCCGCAACTACTAAATATCATTAAGGTAAAACCCAACCATAGCATTAAAGCATCAAGTCCCCTTTATCCCATACGCAACAACTCCTTTACTCGGGTTTATGCTTTTGTCACTCAAGCAACCCACTATAAGTGAATCATGAATGTATTGCAACACCCTATAGTGGGAATCCTTCATGTGTCCGCAGCACGGAAGGCACCATAGGACAGCACCAAAATAAAAATACAACTCCAACCAATCTAGATCATCAATCAACCCAAAGGACAAAAGTATTCTACTCAAAACATCATCGAATGGAAACACATCATTGGATCATAATATGTAGCATAAAGAACCATGTTCAAGTAGGTTATTACAGCGGGGTGCGGGAGAGTGGACTGCTAAAAGGAGCTGAGGATGGTGATGAAGAAGGTGATGTTGATGAAGACGATCACCGCTGCGATGGTTCGCCCGATGGCACTCCAGCACCACCGGGAGGGAGGGGGAGAGGTTCTCCCCCTCGTGCTTCCTCCTCCATGGCCTCCCCCTCTATGGGGAGAGGTTCTCCCTCTAGTCCTTGGCCTCCATGGTGTTGATGGCCTCCATTTTTTATATTTTCCAAAAATATTCTCCGAAAATTTTCAGCTCATTCCGGGGACTTTTATTTCTGCACAAAAACAACACCATGGTAGTTCTGCTGGAAACAGCATGAGTCCGGGTTAGTTCTTATAAAATCATACCAAAATCATATATAATTATTGCAAACATGGCATGAATACTTCATAAATTATAGATACGTTGGAGACGTATCAGCATCCCCAAGGTTAATTCCTGCTCGTCCTCAAGTAGGTAAATGATAAAAGAAATAATTTATGAAGTGTGAATGCTAGCAACTGCACAAGTTTGATCAATGAGAACTCTAATTACTTTTTCTAGCATCATTATATATGATAAACAATATCTCATCTCATAAAACCTCTCATGATTAAGTAACAAGCTATTCACATGTTAAAGTATAGACCATAAAATTTCTTGAAAACTAACAACTATGCCTTCAGTCACCAAACAATTGCAATTCATCCAATTTTCAGGAAGGGTCTATGTAAGAGCTTTGATTTAGCAAATTCCACATACTCAACTATCATATAGTCTTCCATGATTGCTAACTCTCAAAGCATATTTTTAGAGCTAATGGCATCCATCGAACACAGAGAAAGATACGGGCTTAGAGTTTCGCCACCCAACTTATTTATCATATAGATTTTAACAATAATAATTCATGATCAAATATATTTGAATGGCCATATATGCTTGGATCTTTCCCCACCACATGATGCTTGCCAAGAGAAAAAGGCGAAATATAGGAAGTGGTGAAGATTACCATGACTCTTGTATAAAGGTAAGTGCTAGAAAATAAACGATAGGCCCTTCGCAGAGGGACGCAGAGGTTGCCATGAGCTTTTTGTTTTTAGATGTACAAACTCTTAATGCAAAAGAACGTCACGTTGTATTTCCCTTTGTGATAGCAACCTTTATTATGCAGTCCGTCGCTTTTATTTCTTTGTCATCACAAATTCGTACAACGCTTATTTTCCCTTACAATAAAAGATCTTACATACTTCGGAGCAATTTTATTGCTTTTTGCACTGATGACAACTTAATTGAAGGATCTTATTCAATCCATAGGTAGGTATAGTGGAATCTCATGGCAAAACTGGTTTAAGGGTGTTTGGATGCACAAGTAGTATTTCTACTTGGTGCGGAAGTTTTGGCTAGTATGAGGTGGAAGAAAGCACCATATGTTGGAGGATACAAAACAATATAACTTCTATACAAATATACCCAAGCATAACTCATTACGTTGTCTTCCTTGTCCAACTTCAACTAATTTGCTCAAGTTTGAAAATAATTAATGGGTATTCACAATCATAGAAGATGTCCAATATAGTATATTTATATGTGAAATCTCTCTTCCTTCAATATACTTTCATGAATTGTTCAAGTGACCAATGCGGTGTTTGCTAACTTTCAATAAATTTCACCACCTATACTTATTATGTGTGAAGTCATTACTCTCCATGGGATAAGCATATGAAGCATTTTTTATTTCATATTTATGATATTCAATTCATTCAACCATTTACTCATATGATATAAGTGAACCACGAGAGTGAATGACAAACTACTCCAAAAAGATATAAGTGAAGATCAATGTGTAGTTAATTAGATAAATAGCCATGTGAGGACTCTCTCTTATTCAAAATTTCAGATCCAATGATTTTATGCAAACAACAACAAAAAATAAAAATGGCACTCCAGGAATAGCATGCATCATGTGAACGAATAAAAATTTAGGCTCAACATAGGCTAACCGATAATTGTTGATGAAGGGAGGTGGGATGCATCGCATCCCCAAGCTTAGATACTTGATAGTTCTTGAAATATTTTCTTGGGTGCCTTGGGCATCCCCAAGCTTGAGAATGGTTTCACCTATTCTCAAAAACTTCATCCACACAAAACTCAAAAAGAACTCGTGAGATAGGTTAGTACACATAAGAACAAATCAACACTTCATGTACTGCCAAGACAAGTTGCACAATAATTTTCAAACATTAGTTACTGTATAATATCATTTCCACAATTTATATCTACCAATATAGGCTATGGATACTATAGGATAAGTAGATAACAAAACTATGACAGCATTCTATCCAAACAGAACAGTGTGTAGAAATTTATTAAACCAGTGTACCTATGTAACTCTAAAAATTAAGAACCTTTAGTACATGCTAAGGAATTTATATTAAAATACTGCGTAAAAATTTCAGAAACTTTCTACATTCCAGTAAAATATGAATATTCAAACACTACAGCAAAAGTTTCTGTTTTTTTACACAACACATATAAAACATGCAATGCAAGCATCCTAAGGCAATTCTTGGAACTTTTTATTGAAAAACAAGATTATAAATAACACCTAACATAGAAAAACAAAAATAAAATGACTCTCCAAGCAAAACTCATATTATTTGAAGAATAAAAATATAGCTCCAAGTAAGATATACCGATAATGTTGAAGACGAAAGAGGGGATGCCTTTTGGGGCATCCCCAAGCTTAGTCGCTTGAGTGTTCATTCAATATTACTTTGGGGGTTCCTTGGGAATCCCTAAGCTTGGGTTCTTGTCACTCTTTACTACCCTCATATCGGTATCTCACCCAAAACTTGAAAACTTCAATCACACAAAACATAACGAAACTTCGTGAGAAGGGTTAGTGTAATAAAGATAAATCATTCACTTAGGTACTGTCAAGACAAGATTCATAATTTTTAACCCATGATACCTACTGTATTATATCATTCCCGTAATTTATATTACTCAATATAAGTTATATGAACACTTGAAACAAGCAAACTATGCATGCAAAACAGAATCTGTCAAAAATAGAACAGTCTGTAAAGATCTGAGTGATAACCATACTTACCTGACTCTAAAAATACTGAGAAATAATAAATATTACAGAATTTGCATTGAAATGTTGTGTAAAAATTTCAGAATTTTTTGACTCTCCAGTAAAATCAGACAATTCAAATACTGGACGCAAAACGTTCTGTTTTTGCACAGAATCAAACAAGCAAGTATCCACACTATCCCAAAGGCTTTACTTGGCACTTTATTGAAATAAAACGCACAAAACATGATTAATACAGTATTTTAATCATTTTAACACATCAAAACATAAAGTAAAAGTGTTGGGTTGTCTTCCAACAAGCGCTTTTCTTTAATGCCTTGTTAGCTAGGCATGATATTTCAATGATACTCTTCCAAGCCAAATTCCGATTATCATTATATTCATACTATAAAAGATATAAGTGAAGTTCATAGAGAATTATTAATTAATATATATTAACCAATATCCAATCTCAAAATATATAAGTGAAGCATACGAAGCATTCTATAAAGCCATACTCAAAAGATTTAAGTGAAGCACGAAAAGCATTCTATAAATCAGTAGTCAAAAGATTTAAGTGAAGAAAAAAGTGAATTCTACAAATACATTAAGGACTATCTCATACTATAAGGGAGCATAAAGCAAAAGACAAACATTAAAGACACATATCATGTGAACAAAACAAAAACCGAGGTATACCGATAATTGTTGAAGAATAAAGATGGAATGGCTTCCAGGGCATCCCCAAGTTTAGGTTCTTAAGTCTCCTTGAAATATTTACTTGGGGTGCCTTGTGAATCCCCAAGTTTGAGCTCTTGTCTCTGTGTATTCTTCTTATATCGATACCTCCTCAATCTTCGAACACTTCATTCACACAAAACTTAACGAAACCCTCATGAGATCCGTTAGTATAATAAAGCAAATTACTACTTTAAGTAATGTTGTGAACTCATTCCAAATTCATATTAACATTATATATACTGTATTCCAACTTCACCATGGTTCATACCCCCCGATACAAGCCATAGATTCATCAAAATAAGAGAACAATGCATAGAAAACAGAATCTGTTAAAAACAGGACAGTCTGTAGTGATCTGGAAACTTTGTATACTTCCGTAACTCAAAAAATTCTGAAACTTTAGAAAAAATTAAAAAACTTGTATATAATTACTGTGTTAAAATTTCAGAAACTTTGACGTTCCAGCAAAAAATGAAAATTCACGCACTACAGCCAATGTTTCTGTTTTTGCACTTCACACACCAAACAAGCAATCTAATCCTCCTAAAAGTAAAATTTGGCACATTATTTTTATAATACAATTGATATATATAAGGTGATAATTATTTTACATAAGCTTCCATGAAATTTTTTACATTGTTTCCATGAGCATGAACACAAGTGTTCAAGGTCGACCCTCACTTCTCCAATGCACAACTTTCCAATCACTTCTCTTTTTGAAAAACTTCTTAGGCAAAAGGGGAAAGTAACTCTTTTTGTATTTTTCATTTTTTGTTTAATCCACAACTAAAGAAAGCAAAAAGGGAAAACAAAATCTATATAGTGAAGAAAGCAAACAAGCACACACGAGAATATCGACCCCACGCTATTGCTACCCGGCAACGGCGCCAGAAAAGAGCTTGATAATCCCCAAGTGCAAGGAATCATTGTCGAAATTTCCAAAGGTGGAAGTGTTAAGTATGGAGTGTCAAACCCACAAGGAGCTAAAGGTAAGATCAATATTATCTGAAGTCCTATCTGCAACCAATACAACTCTACATACACCGAACGTTTGCTTCCATCTAGAAAGGAGAAACAAAACTACGTTATGGGTATGAAGAGGATATCTTTGCATGATATCGGAGAACTAAAATATAAAAATAGTTGCTGTTATCGTAATATTACAATATATTACAAAGAGTGAGTGTGGAATAATGATGGGTCGGTGTGCGAAATTATCCTAGGCAATTGTTAACAATATCGGAAATCATTATTGCAATTTTATATGAGGGAGAGGCATAAGATAACATACTTTCTCTACTTGGATCATATGCACTTATGATTGAAACTCTAGCAAGCATCCGCAACTGCTAAAGATCATTAAGGTAAAACCCAACCATAGCATTAAAGCATCAAGTCCCCTTTATCTCATACGCAACAACTCCCTTACTCGCGTTTATGCTTCTGTCACTCAAGCAACCCGCTATAAGTGAATCATGAACGTATTGCAACACCCTACAGCGGGAATCCTTCATGTGTGCGCGGCATGGAAGGCACCATAGGACAGCACCAAAATAAACATTCAACTCAAACCAATCTAGATCATCAATCAACCCAAAGGACAAAAGTAATCTACTCAAAACATTATAGGATGGCAACACATCATTGGATCATAATATGTAGCATAAAGCACCATGTTCAAGTAGGTTATTACAGCGGGGTGCGGGAGAGTGGACCGCTAAAAGGAGATGAGGATGGTGATGAAGAAGGTGATGTTTGTGAAGACGATCATTGCGGCGATGGTTCCCCCGATGGCACTCCGGCACCACCAGGAGAGAGGGGGAGAGGTTCTCCCCCTCATGATTCCTCCTCCATGGCCTCCCCCTATTTGGGGAGAGGTTCTCCCTCTAGTCCTTGGCCTCCATGGTGTTGATGGCCCCTCCAGGACGATGAAGATAGCCTTCGGTGATGGTGAGGGTGCCGGAGAGGGCCAAGATTGGTTTTTGTGGCTCTAGAGGTGTGCGGCGGCGGAACTCCCGATCTAGGTTATGCCTTGGGGGTTTTGGAATATTTGAGGATTTCTAGAGCAGAGGGAGGTCGGTGGACTTCCAAGGGGCCCACAAGCCTAGGGGCGCGCCCTAGTATGGTGGTCGTGCCCCTGAGGCTTGTGGCCTCCTCGGCCTTCCTCTTCGGTGACTCTTCGCTCCATTATTTTTTATATTTTCCAAAATTGTTCTCCGTAAATTTTCAGCTCATTCTAGGAACTTCTATTTCTGCACAAAAACAACAGTCGGTAGTTGTAGTGAAAACAGCGTCCATACGGGTTAGTTCTAATAAAATCATACCAAAATCATATAGAATTATTGCAAACATGGCATTAATACTTCATAAATTATAGATACGTTGGAGATGTATCACCCCTAGGTAAGTTTTTTCAAACTCACCTAGGGCTCGGGGGCTGTCGTGTACATTATAATAAAAATAAGTAAAAACTTGGCTAATAAGAGTTTCATGTGACTTAATTGAAAACCCGTTAGGAGAACTTTGAAGGAATCCTTCAGTCCATTGTCGACGGACTGAATGCTCTGTAATACCGCACCCATAAGGGTGCGGTGCTCCTCGAAGAAGGAGGCACTCGATAGAGCCTCCTCCATGACCGGCCACCCATTGGTCGGTGGTGCCGAAGGTGATCGGATAACCCGATCACCAACCGGGGCTTGAACTAGTACCTCCGGACGCGTGGTGCGCTCCGGAGATGCCCTTGGAGGGGACTGAGCGGCCGCTCGTTCGGCCTCCTTAGTGTCCGGACGGGGTACCTCCCCCAGTCTTCGGTGACCGAGGTGTTAGCCTCGGCCATTATGTCGTCTCCCTCGCTGCCGGTGCCCGGCTCCATAGGAGCATGTTGGGATGACACATCTGCGGTGTCCTTCATGGCACCCGGAGTGGCGGGATGCGAGGCATTCCTGCTCTCCGCTAGTTCGGCAGGTGGGGTCTCCCCGTCCAATATTTGATCGTTTGGGAGGACGCGCGGGGGGCTGCAAAATCCATAAGCACATGCATGTTAGTAAACTCTAATCTTGTTAAAAGGACAAACAAGGGGACTTCGGATCCTAACCTTCGAGCCGAGGGCTTGACCCTTAGGTTCCTTCGTGGAACCACCTCGAGGTCATCAGACTCAGTATCTGAGTTTGAGCTGTCGTTGGACAGGATCACCCGTGCCCGACGAGTCCTCTTCGGGCCAGGAGGGGGAACCTCCTCTGGGCGTCCAATGACGCAGCCCACTTTCTTGCGAGGGGTAATTGCCTCCCCCTCGGCTTCTTCCTCCTCCTCTTCCTCTTGCTCCTCCTCTTCCTCTCCTTCCTCATACTCCTCTTGATTCGAGGAGGCATGAGTTTCCCCGGACATAGTCTCCGACCGGTCCCGGATACGAAGACCTCTTCGACCTGGCTTCTTGTTCTTCTTCTTCGTGGAGGCCTCATAAGGCTTCTCCACGAGAATTTTTGCCAACAGCCCAGACTTGACGTCCTCAGACTGAGTTGTCAGACGGCTAATGTTAACGACTTTCTTTAGCCATTTTTGCGAGAGAATGATCGGAAGAAAATATTATGGATCCTTTTTGGGAAGGGTAAAAGCCGATCAAGCAGAAGTGACCCGTATCTCGGTGGTGGGCTTGGAGGCCTGCAGGCCTCTATCTTCCTCCTCAGATGGGAAACTCTCCTGTAACTTGAAGAGCGCCTTCCATAGCTTCTCCCGCGTAGTGTGGAAGAGGTTCTGGATTGTGGGCGCATCGTTAAGCTAACGATCCCACAAGGGAGTGTCCTGGCGCTGGCAGGGGAGGATGCGTCTCCGGAGCATCACCTGGACCACATTGGTCAGCTTGATGTCCTCCTCGACCATGGAGCCGATGCATTTTGCACGTCGCTCACCTCCTTGCTCGGTCCCCAGTTAAGGCCCTTTTTGAGCCATGAAGCTAGTCTAGTGGGGGGACCGGATCCGAATTCAGCAGGAGGGATCTGACCTTCTTCTCGTGGTATTGTGATATAGAACCACTCCTTCTGCCACGCCTTGATGGTGTCGATGAAGGTGCCCGATGGCCACACGACGAGGCTGAGCTTGCCGATGACAGCCCCGTCACAGTCTGCGTGCTTCCCGCCAATGCACTTCGGATTGACATTGAACATTTTGAGCCATAGCCCAAAGTGCGGCTCGACTCACGAGAAGGCTTCGCAGATGAGGATGAACGCTGAGATGTGCATGAAAGAGTTCGGCGGGAGGTTGTGGAAGTCAAGGCCGTAGAAAAACATCAACCCCCTAACGAAGGGGTGGAGCGGAAAGCTCAACCCCGTGATGAAGTGAGGGAGGAATACCACCCTTTTGCCCGGCCGGGGGGTGGGAATCACTTGGCCCTCCTCCGGTGCACGATGAGGGATGTCAGCGGAAAGGTAGTCGGCCTTCTTGAGGTCGAGAATGTCCCGGTCGGTGACCGTGGAGGCCTCCCACTAGCCGTTGGAGCCTGCCATTGAAGAGCTCGGAGGTGGAGGGCGGAAGACCTAGATCTATGCTTTGGAGGCATAGAGGAATGGAAGATGGAGAAATCGGAATGGGAGCGTGAATAGGCTTCAGGGTTTTCTTCCCCTTTTATGAGGCTTATCGATTTGGTCTCCCCTTGCTACGCCATGTATCCCTCCGCTTCCCGAGACATGCGAGTTGTTGCGTGAGCGTGATTAAACATATCCCGTATAAAATGGGACACGGTCGGTATATTGATAGATCGTGATGATTAAAACGGCCTCAAACCAAGAATCAAGTTTGTGTAACTGGCCTAGCAGTCGTGGTGGGCCATGACCTTTCGTCAGAGAGGTCGTCCAAGGAATATTATTTACCCATTGACGTTTGGCCTTTGAGGCCGGCCTGTTTCCAGTGGTCGGACGTGCCACTATGCGGAAAGCTACTTATCATCGAAGGCCGAACTAGCTTCCGCGGGAAGAACTCACCTCGCAAGCCGAAGACTCTGATTGTGTGAAGCAATCAAAGTTGGGGCTCTTGGCGTTGGAGTCAACTTCGGGGGCTACTAAGGGAGTCCTGGATTAAGGGGTCCTCGGGAGGCCGACCTATCTCCATGGGCCGGACTGTATGGGCCGCTTAACACAGGGTTCATTGAAGACCTTATATCCAAGATGGAAGCTTCGAGAAATATGGCTTGCACTCCATGTTTGATGTAGCAAATAGGCATGTTTATGTCTTCGACGTGTAGCCTACCATGTGTAAACCCTAGGTACCCCTAGCATCTATATAAGCCGGAGGGTTTTAGGCTATAGACAGAACAACTCATCTATGGTTAGCTATTCGATCTCGAGGTAGATCAACTCTGTAATCCCCCATATCATCAATACAACCAAGTAGGACATAGGGTATTACCGCAATAGGAGGGTCCGAACCTTGGTAAATCTGTGTCCCCTTCGTCTCCTGTTACCATCAATTCTAGTCTCATAGTTCGGGACCCCCTACCCGAGATCCGCCGGTTTTGACACCGACAGCGGTCATCCCAGTGGCCACTGCCCTAGCCTGCACCGTGATCATTGAAGTTGTTTCACCTGACCTCGCAGTCTTGCCGGAGCATCTTGATCTCACGATAGTTATCAGTGCAATGGGTGTTCATGTTGTGGAACGCGCAGAGGGGACGACCCTCTTTGTTGGGGGCGGGCTCATCACGATCACGCCTATGCTTCTGCTCAGGCTTCGCTATAAGCAGGGCAGACTCCTTGAGCTTGGTGTCCTTGGCCTTGGGCCTGGCGGGGTCTGGCACTACATGAGGGGTCATTATGGGCAAAGAGGCAGGCCTCTTCAGCCTTGGCGCATCTATCGACAAGGTCGGACAACACGACCATGGTGTCTAGCTCATCGTAGATGGTGAGCTTTTCTAGCATCCTGACATCTGTGACACCTGCAGATAATACTGAGATGATGCCGACATTGGAGGCACACGAAATCTTGATGTGCACTTGGCTGGAGCGTCGTATGTACTTGCGTAGGGTGTCTGTAGGGCACTGGCGCACGACGTGTAAGTCGTTGAGCGTGAGGGGGTGCTCATATGTCCCCTTGAAGTTGGCAAAAAACTACTTGCACAACTCAGACCATGAGGAGATGGAGTTCTTGGGGAGGTTCATCAGCCACGAGCATGCATTGTCCTTGAGGGCCATGGGAAGCCAGTTCCCATGCCCTTGTCGTCGTCGCTCGTAGCTTGGATGCTCGTGGGGTAGATCTGCATGAACTCTGTGGGGTTGGGGGTGCCGTCATAGCGAGGAGGTGATACTTGTGATTTGCGTTGGGTTTTCTGTGAAGGGGAGCGAGTTATCGCAGCACAATGTGGGTAAGTATTTCCCTCAGTTATGAAACCAAGGTTTATCAAACCAATAGGAATACTAATCATCAACCGTCTTCGGCGGCTACACACAAAATAATAAACAACTTGCACCCAACGCCGGCAAGAGGGTTGTCATTCCCCTTGATCTCGTTATTTGCAAGCAAGTGAGTTCTATAGATAATTGTAAATTGCAAAATAAAATAAATAACAGCAAGATAGTAATTGCATTTGTGAATATATAGGTGAATATACCCGGGGGGTCATAGATTTCTCTAGCCTCGTCTCTCATACAAATAGCATGTGGTGGGTAAAAAAATACTGTTGGGCATTAATAGAAAAGTGAATAGTTATGCGATTTTCACGGCAATGATCATGTGTATATAGATATCACGTCCATAAGCAAATAGGCGGACTCATGCTTGCACCTACTACGATTACTCCACTCATTAACCGCTATCCATCATGCATCTAGAGTATTAAGTAAAACAATGTAATGGTTGAACAACGATGACATGATGTAGACAAAGTAAACTCAATCAATATGAATAAACCCCATCGTTTTATCCTTAGTAGAAGAAACACAAAGACGCAACTTGTCCCCTTCTGTCACTGGGATATAGAAACTCATCAGGTTGAACCTACTTCAATGCACCACTCACACCAAAGATATATCAATCTAGTTGGCCAAACTATCTCAATAGATCGAAGAGCATTACGAAGCTATGACGATCATGTAAATAAGAATATTAGTATTTAGGTTTGACTCAAATACTTTTCATGAAAAATATGAACATAAACTCACCATTCATCGGATCCCAACAAACACACCATACAAAGGGAATACATCAGATAGATCAAGGCCAAGATGCGATGAACATTGTATTGAAGATCAAGAGAGAGAGAGATTGACATCTAGATACTACCTACAAACCCGTAGGTCTGGGGTGAACTACTCACACATCATGGTGACAGTGGCAAGGTTGATGAAGAATCCCTCAATGATCGATCTCCCCTCAGGCAGAGTGCCAGAACGAAGGTGTAGATGGGCTCCTGTCGGAACAGAGACTTGCATCGGTGGAAAACATGTTTTGGGAGCTCCCCTAGGGTTTTTGGAATATATGAGAATTTATAGGCCAAAGAGGGGCGTCGGGAGGCGCACGAGGGAGGTACAAGCCATCAAGGCGCGCCCCCTGGTGGCGCGCCATGTTGACTTGTGGGGCCCTGGTGCCTCTCTCGGTCTCCTCCTGAAGCTTCCATGTCTTCTTTTGGTCCAGAAAAAATCATCAAAAAGTTTCATGGCAACTGGACTTCGTTTGGTAATGTAAACCTGACAAGTAAAAACATGTAGAAAACATCAACTGGCACTGGGCACTGGGTCAATAGGATAGTACTCAAAATAGTATAAATTGATAAACAAATGCCCAAAAAATATCCTAGAATGATAATATATCAGCATGGAACAATCAAAAATTATAGATTCGTTGGAGACATATCAAGAGGCAGCTCAGGCTTCCACTTGAAGGTCCACACCACGTGGCACAGCTCGGGGGTGAAGGCGAGACAGCCGCCGGAGATTGTGGCGACTCCGCCGGCAAGAGTACCCCGGTTCTGGCGCCCGGCTACTGCAATGTCCTGGATGGTGCGGTTCTGGCGGCTACACTGCCTTTCGCGGAGGACTCACGCATCTGGCTACGCGCGCTAGATCATCTGGCACATGGTGCTAGCATGGTTGGACGAGGATGTGCCCTGGGATGGCTTCGGCCCACGCGTGCGTTCCGAGACTCAGCAGCGTTACTGCCCAGACCAGGTGGAGGAGAATCATCGTGTTCAGCCTATGTGTGGTACAATGACGGAGGCAAGAGAGGGCGAGAGGGCGCCGGGAAATCCCCTGCGGTATTGACGAGCTTGGTGATACGCGCACGCTAGGTGGCGTAGCCAACCGGGTCGGGCGATAGCACAACAGCTCCTGTGCCATGAGCAACGCAACTTGCAGTGCTGGCAGCTCGTGACGAGCGAGCAAAGACACGATGTTGGTGCGCTCAAGCGAATGCTGCAGAGTAGACGGGTGGACAAGGGAAGCTTGTTTCTCCCCTATTGCCAGCTCGGTGGCGGCGCGTGTGCATTTATGGCCGTTGTCATTGACGATGGGCTCCCTGCAAACCCCATTGGCCCTGTGCTGGGCGCGCCTAGCGTGCGTCGGCCATGTCGATGTCGAGGTTGAGGGTGCTTCAACATAAGAAAACCCCTACCTGGAGCTCAAAATGTCGGAGAAGCATTTGCGCTAGGGTACGCTCTCCAAAACCCTGATCTGAAGACTGGGGCATTTTGTGCAACTATCTCACAACCCGACGATGATTAAGGCTATGGCGAACAGACCTTCGCGAGAGCACACATACACACATGACACAACATGAGACATGTAGTTTTACCCTGGTTCAGCCCACCTTGCGATGTAAAACCCTACTCCTTCTTGGTAGGATTGGTCTTGGGAGATACATGTGTTACAAGGTGGAAGACGACTGCAGGAGTGAATGATTGGGGGTCAGGGGCCCTCCTCTTCGTCATGGCACCTTGCCTTGTGACGGTGTCCTGGATGTTGGAAATATGCCCTAGAGGCAATAATAAATTAGTTATTATCATATTTCCTTGTTCATGATAATCGTTTATTATCCATGCTATAATTGTATTGATCGGAGACTTAGATGCATGTGTGGATACATAGACAAAACCATGTCCCTAGTATGCCTCTAATGGACTAGCTCGTTGATCAAAGATGGTTATGGTTTCCTAGCCATGAACATGAGATGTCATTTGATAACGGGATCACATCATTACGAGAATGGTGTGATGGACAAGACCCAAACTAAAAACGTAGCATATGATCGTGTCAGTTTATTGCTACTATTTTCTGCATGTCAAGTATATGTTCCTATGACCATGAGATCATGCAACTCACTGACACCGAAGGAGTGCCTTTTGTGTATCAAACGTCGCAACGTAACTGGGTGACTATAAAGGTGCTCTACACGTATCTCTGAGGGTGTCTGTTGGGTTGGCATGGATCAAGACTGGGTTTGTTACTCCGTGTGATGGAGAGGTATCTCAGGGCCCACTCGGTAATACAACATCACAATAAGCCTTGCAAGCAATGTGACTAAGTGTTGGTCACGAGATCTTGTATTATGGAACGAGTAAAGAGACTTGCCGGTAACGAGGTTGAACTAGGTATACACATACCGACGATCGAATCTCAGGCAAGTAACATACCGAAGAACAAAGGGAACATCATACGGGATTAACTGAATCCTTGACATAGAGGTTCGATCGATAAAGATCTTCGTATAATATGTAGGAACCAATATGGGCATCCAGGTCCCGCTATTGGTTATTGACCGTAGAGGTGTCTCGGTCATGTCTACATAGTTCTCGAACCCGTAGGGTCTGCACACTTAAGGTTTGGTGATGTTTCGGTAGTATAGAGTTATGTATGGTGGTGACCGAAGGTTGTTCGGAGTCCCGGATGAGAACCCGAACGTCACAGGAGCTCCGGAATGGTCCGGAGGTAAAGGTTGATATATAGGAAGTCCTATTTTGGTCGCCGGAAAAGTTTCGGGCTCATCGGTAGTGTACCGGGAGTGCCGGTAGTGTACCGGGAGACCATCGGGAGGGGTATTTCGACCCAACAGGCTACATGGGCTGTGGGAGAGTGAATACCAGCCCTTTGTGGGCTGGTGGAAGTCCCACACAAGTCCCATGTGTCTGGGAAGAAAACACCAAAGAGAAAAAGGTGGAAAAAAGGCAAAAAAGGCAAAAATAAGGAGTCCTAGTCCTACTAGGATTGGAGGAGGAATCCTCCAATCCCACTAGGTTCGGCTGACCCAAGGGCTGCCTATTTGGCACCCAAGCCTCCTCCTCCTATCCTACTATATATACTAGAGGATTTTAGGGTTTTGGCACAGAATTTTCAGCCACGAGCTACCCGTTCCTCTAGTGCATAGTTTCTCCTCTTGATCGGTTTTCTGCAGTGCTTAGGCGAAGCCCTGCCGAAATAGCTCCACCACCATCGCCGGAGCGCCGTCACGCTGCCGGAGAATTCTTCTTCCTCTCTGCTCCCTCTTGCTGGATCAAGACGGCGGAGATCGTCATCAAGTTGTACATGTGCTGAACGCGGAGGTGTCGTCCGTTCGGTGCTAGATCGGAAGGACCGTGATCAATATCGCGAGACGGATCGTGATGAGTTCACGGGACGAATCGCGATGAGTTCGCGGGACGAATCATGATGAGTTTGCGAGAAGGATCATGATGAGATCGCGGGACGAATCGTGATGAGTTCACGAGACGGATCGTGATGAGTTCGCGGGACGGATCGTGATTGGATCGCAGGACGGATTGTGATGAGATCGCGGGACGCTCAGCGATTTGGATCGCGAAGATGTTCAACTACACCAACCGTGTTTCTTAACGCTTCCCGCTTAGCGATCTACAAGGGTACGTAGATCCAATCTCCCTCTCGTAGATGCTCATCACCATGGATAGATCTTGCGTGTGCGTAGGAAAATTTTTGTTTCCCATGCGACGTTCCCCAATAGTGGTATCAGAGCTAGGTCTATGTGTAGATGAGATCTTGAGTAGAAAACAAAAGGTTTGTGGGCGTTGATACTTAGATTGCTTCTCCCTTGGTTGGTATTTGGTTCAGCGGTATTGTGAGATGAAGCGGCCCGGACCAACATTACTCGTACGCTTACGAGAGACTGGTTCCCTCGACCGCAACTTGTTGCATAGATGGCTTGCGGGTGCCAGTTTCTCTCACTTTAGTTGGATCGGATTCGACAAAGGCGGTCCTTGAGAAGGTCGAAAAGCAACTAGTGTATCACCGTTGTGGTTTTTGCTAAGATGAGAATTGTTCTTGCTAGATACCCGTAGCAGGCACGTAAAACATGCAACAACAATTAGAGGACGTCTAACTTGTTTTTGTAGGGTATGTTGTGATATGATATGGCCAATTACATGATGTGATATATGTGATGTATGAGATGATCATGTGATGTATAGATTATCACGACTTGCATGTCGATGAGTATGGCAACCGGCAGGAGCCATAGGGTTGTCTTTAATTATTGTATGACCTGTGTGTAAATCATTAAGCGCTATGTAATGCTTCACTTTATCGCTAAATGGTAGCAATAGTAGTAGAAGCATGTTGGGCGCGACAACCCCGATGGCGACACGTTGACGGAGATCAAGATGATGGATATCATGGTGTCTTGTCGGTGACGATGGAGATCATGCCGGTGCTTTCAAGATGGAGATCAAAAGCACAAGTTCATCGCCATATCATGTCACTTCTGATTTGCATGTGATGTTAATCCTTTTATGCACCTTGTTTTGCTTAGGACGACAGTAGCATTATAAGGTGATCCCTCACTTAAATTTCCAGATGAATTGTGTTCTCCCCGAGTGTGCACCATTGCGAAAGTTCATCGTGTTGAGACACCACGTGATGATCGGGTGTGATAGACTCTACGTTCACATACAACAGGTGCAAGCCAGTGTTGCACATGCAAAACACTCGGGTTAAACTTAACGAGCCTAGCATGTACAGACATGGCCTCAGAACACAAGAGACTGAAAGGTCGAACATGAGTCATATAGTAGATATGATCAACATGATGATGTTCACCATTGTAACCACCTCAACTCACGTGATGATTGGACTTGAGTTGGTGAATTTGGATCATGTATCACTCGGATGACCGGAGGGATGTCAATTTGAGTGGGAGTTCTTAAGTAATATGATTAATTAAACTCATTATCATGAACATAGTCAGTAGTGTCTTTGCAAAATTATGTTGTAGATTACTAGCTCATGTTGTAGCTCCCTTGAATTTTTATATGTTCCTAGAGAAATAGAGTTGAAAGTTGATGGTAGCAATATTGCGGACTGGCTCCGTGATCTGAGGAGTGTCCTCATTGCTGCACAGAAGGCCTATGTCCTTAATGCACCGCTCGGTGCGCCAACCCCTCTAGCATTGTTTGTAGATGTTGTGAACATCTGACAGGCACGTTCTGATAACTACTTGATAGTTTAGTGTGTCATGCATTACAGCTTAGAATTGAGGCTCCGAAATGTTTTGAACGTCATGGAACATATGAGATGTTCTAAGAGCTGAAATTAGGATCTCAGGCTCATGCCCGTGTTGCGAGATATGAGATCTCCAACAAGATTCTTTGCCTGTAAGATGAAGGAGAATAGCTCAATCATTGAGCATCTGCTCAGATTGTCTGGGTGCTACAATCGCTTGAATCGAGTGGGAGTTGATCTTCCAGATAAGATAGTGATTGATATTGTTCTCCAAGTCGCTGTCACTAAGCTACTAGAACTTGATGATGAACTATAAATGTCAGGGATAGAAATAATGATCCCTGAGTTGTTCGCGATGTTTGACACCGCGAAGGTAGAAATCAAGAAGGAGCATGAAGTGTTGATGGTTAGTAAAACCACTAGTTTCGAGAAGAGCAAGGGCAAGGAGGGAAACTTCATGGATAGCAAGTCAGTTGCTGCTCCGGTGAAGAAACCCAAAGATTAACCCAAAACCGAGACTAAGTGCTTCGATTATGAGGAGAGCGGTCGCTAAAGGGGAACAACCCTAGATACTTGGTTGATAAGAAGGCTGGCAACGTCGACGGAAGTATATTTGATATACGTGTTATTGATGTGTACCTTGCTAGTACTCCTAGTAGCACCTGGGTATTGGATACCGGTTCGGTTGCTAAATGTTAGTAACTCGAAATAAAAGCTACGGAATAAACGGAGAACTAGCTAAGGGTGAGGTGACGATGTGTGTTGGAAATGTTTCCAAGGTTGATGTGATCAACATCGCACGCTCTCTCTACCTTCGGGATTAGTGACAAACCTAAATAAATGTTATTTGGTGTTTTGCGTTGAGAATGAACGTGATTGGATCGTGTTTATTGCAACACGGTTATTCATTTAAGTTAGAGAATAATGGTTATTCTGTTGACATGAATAATACCTGCAATGGTCAAGCACCCAGTGAGAATGGTTTGTTGAATCTTGATCGTAGTAATACACATGTTCATAACATTGATGCCAAAAGATACAAAGTTAATAATAATAGTACCACATACTTATGGCACTGCCGCTAAATGTCATATTGGTATAAAACGCATGAAGAAACTCCATGTTGATGGATCTTTGGACTCATTCGATTTCAAATCGGTTGAGACATGCGAACCATGCCTCTTGGTCAAGATGACTAAGGACCCCGTTTTCTGGTTTGATGGAGCGGGCAAGTGACTTATTGGAAATGATACATGTTGATGTATGCAATCCAGTGAGTCTTATTGCGTGCGGTGGATATTGTTATTTTCTTACCTTCACTGATGATTTGAGTAGATATAGTGTATATTTGCTTAATGAAACACAAGTCTGAATTGTTTGAAAGGTTCAAGCAAATTCAGAGTGAAGTTTAAGATCATCATGACAAGAAGATAAAAATGTCTATGATATGATCGTCGAGATGAATATCTGAGTTGCAAGTTTGGCATACAACTTTAGACAATGTGAAAATTGTTTCACAACTCACGCCACCTGGAACACCATAGTGTGATGGTGTGTCCGAACATCATAGTCATGCTCTATTGGATATGGTGCGAATTATGATGTCTCTTATCCTTTTACCACTATCATTTTGGGGTTATGCATTAGAGACAACTACATTCACTTTAGATAGGGCACCATCTAAATCCGTTAAGATGACACCATGCGAATTATGGTTTGATGGAAACCTAAGCTGTCATTTCTTAATATTTGGGGCTGCAACACTTATGTGAAAAAGGGTTTTTCACCTAATGAGCTCGAACCCAAAGCGGACAAATGCATATTCATAGAAAACCCTAAAGACAGTTGGGTAAACCTTCTATCTCAGATCCAAGCATAAAATGTTTGTTGCTAAAACTGGGTCCTTTCTCGAGAAAGAGTTTCTCTCGAAAGAATTGAGTGGAAGGAAGATAGAACTTGATGAGGTTGTTGAACCTTTGTTCAACCAGAGAGTAGCGCAGCGCAGGAAGATGTTTATGTGAAGCCTACGTTAGTTGAAGAATAAGTTAATGATGATGATCATGAAGCTTCGGGTCAAGTTACTATCGAACCTCGTAGGTCGACAAGGAAGTGTACTGCTCCTGAGCGGTATGACAACCCTGTCTTGGAGGTCATGTTGTTGGACAACGATGAACCTACGAGCTATGGAGAAGCAATGATGGGCCCGGATTTCGACAAATGGTTAGAGGCCATGAAATCCGAGAAAGGATCCATGTATGAAAACCAAGTATAGACTTTGGTAGACTTGCTTGTTGGATGGTAGGTCGTTGAGTACAAATGGATGTTTAAAATGAAGACAGACGCTCATGGTAATTGTCACCATTTGTAAAGCTCGACTTGTTGCAAAGAAGTTTACGACAAGTTCAAGGAGTTGACTACGATGAGACTGTCTCACTCGTAGCGATGCTAAAGTCTGTTGGAATTATGTTAGCAGTTGCTGCATTTTTCAATTATGAAATCTGGCAGATGGATGCCAAAACATCGTTTCCTTCCTTAAGGAAAGGTTGTATGAGATACAACCAGAAGGTTTTGTCAGTCCTAAGGATGCTAAAAGGTGTGCAAGCTTCAGTGATTCTTCTATGAACTAAAGCAAGCATCTCGGAGTTGGAATATACACTTTGATGAGGTGATCAAAGTTTTTAAGTCTATAAAAAGTTTACGAGAAACTTGTATTTGCAATAAAGTGAGTGGGAGCACTATAGAGTTCCTGATAAGTATATGTGGATGACATATTGCTATCCGGAAATGATGTAGAATTTTGGAGAGCATAAACAGTTGTTTGAAAAGAGTTTTTCAAAGTAAGACCTGGATAAAGCTACCTAATGGTTGAGCATCAAGATCTATAAAGATAGATCAAGATGTTTGATAAGACTTTCAATGAGTACATACCTTGACAAGATTTTGAAAGAGTTCAAAATGGATTAGTCAGAGAGAAGTGTTCTCGCCTGCTTTGTAAGGTGTGAAGTTGAGTGAGAGTCAAAGCTCGACAACGGCAGAAGAAAAAGAAAGGATGAATGTCATCCCCTATGCCTTAGCCATAGGCTCTGTATAGTATGACATGTTGTGTACCGCACGTGTGTGTGCCTTGCCATGAGTCCGTCAAGGGGTACAAGAGTGATCCAGGAGTGGATCACTAGACAACGGTCAAGATTATCCTTAGTAACTAAAAGACTAAGGAGATGTTTCTTGATTATGGAGGTGATAAAGAGTTCGTCGTAAAGAGTTATGTCGATGCAAGCTTTAACACCAATCCGGATGACCCGTAGTAGCAATCTGGATACATATAGTGGAGCAGCCATTTGGAATAGTATCAAGTGGAGTGTGGTAGCAGTGTTTACAGTTTGACATAGAGATTTGGAAAAGTACATACGGATCTGAATGTCACAGACCCGTTGACTATAAGACCTCTCTCACATGCAAAGCATGATCGAGCCCCAGAACTCATTGGGTGTTAGATTCATAACAATGCATATCACATGGTGATGTGAACTAGATTATTGACTCTAGTGCAAGTGGGAGACTGTTGGAAATATGCCCTAGAGGCAATAATAAATTAGTTATTATCATATTTCCTTCTTCATGATAATCGTTTATTATCCATGCTATAATTGTATTGATCGGAGACTTAGATGCATGTGTGGATACATAGACAAACCATGTCCCTAGTATGCCTCTAATGGACTAGCTCGTTGATAAAAGATGGTTAAGGTTTCCTAGCCATGAACATGAGATGTCATTTGATAACAGGATCACATCATTAGGAGAATGGTGTGATCGTGAAGACCCAAACTACAAACGCAGCATATGATCGTGTCAGTTTATTGCTACTGTTTTCTGCATGCCAAGTATATGTTCCTATGACCATGAGATCATGCAACTCACTAACACCGGAGGAGTGCCTTGTGTGTATCAAACGTCGCAACCTAACTGGGTGACTATAAAGGTGCTCTACAGGTATCTCCGAGGGTGTCTGTTGGGTTGGCATGGATCAAGACTGGGATTTGTTACTCCGTGTGACGGAGAGGTATCTCAGGGCCCACTCGGTAATACAACATCACAATAAGCCTTGCAAGCAATGTGACTAAGTGTTGGTCACGGGATCTTGTATTATGGAACGAGTAAAGAGACTTTCCGGTAACGAGGTTGAACTAGGTATACAGATACCGACGATCAAATCTCGGGCAAGTAACATTACGAAGAACAAAGGGAACATCATACGGGATTAACTGAATCCTTGACATAGAGGTTCGACCGATAAAGATCTTTGTAGAATATGTAGGAACCAATATGGGCATCCAGGGCCTGCTATTGGTTATTGACCGTAGAGGTGTCTCGGTCATGTCTACATAGTTTTCGAACACGCGGGGTCTGCACACTTAAGGTTTGGTGACGTTTCGTTAGTATAGAGTTATGTATGGTGGTGACCGAAGGTTGTTCGCAGTCCCGGATGAGATCCCGGACGTCACGAGGAGCTCTGGAATGGTCTGGAGGTAAAGATTGATATATAGGAAGTCCTATTTTGGTCGCCGGAAAAGTTTTGGGCTCATCGGTAGTGTACCGGGAATGCCGGTAGTGTACCGGGAGACCATCGGGAGGGGTATTTCGACCCAAGAGGCTACATGGGCTGTGGGAGAGTGAATACCAGCCCTTTGTGGGCTGGTGGAAGTCCCACAAAAGTCCCATGTGGCTGGGAAGAAAAGCCCAAAGAGAAAAAGGTGGAAAAAGGCAAAAAAGGCAAAAATAAGGAGGAGTCCTAGTCCTACTAGGATTGGAGGAGGAATCCTCCAATCCCACTAGGTTCGGACGACCCAAGGGATTCCTCTTTGGCAGACAAGCCTCCTCCTCCTCTCCTCCTATATATATACTAGAGGATATTAGGGTTTTGGCACAGAATTTTCAGCCACGTGCTACCCGTTCCTCTAGTGCAAAGTTTCTCCTCTAGATCGGTTTTCTGCAGTGCTTAGGCGAAGCCCTGCCGGAATAGCTCCACCACCATCGCCGGAGCGCCGTCACGCTGCCGGAGAACTCTGCTTCCTCTCTGCTCCCTCTTGCTGGATCAAGACGGCGGAGATCGTCATCAAGTTGTACGTGTGCTGAACGAGGAGGTGTCGTCCGTTCGATGCTAGATCGGAAGGACCGTGATCAAGATCGCAAGACGGATCGTGATGAGTTTGCGGGACGGATCATGATGACTTCGCGGGATGGATCGTGATGAGTTCGCGAGATGGATCGTGATGAGATCGCGGGACGAATCGTGATGAGTGCACGAGACGGATCGTGATGAGTTCGCGGGACGGACCGTGATTGGATCGCGGGACGGATCGTGATGAGATCACGGGACGCTCGGCGATTTGGATCGCGAAGATGTTCGACTACACCAACCACGTTTCTTAACGCTTCCTGCTTAGCGATCTACAAGGGTACGTCGATCCACTCTCCTTCTCGTAGATGCTCGTCATCATGGATAGATCTTGCATGTGCGTAGGAAATTTTTTGTTTCCCATACGACGTTCCCCAACACTGGACTAGGGGATACTCACCACGTCGTCTCCCGACCAGTGGGTCGGGCCAAGGACCCCAGGGCGATTCACTAACGGGCCAGTTTGGAGAGCCCATGATGCATAAGGGAGATTCCACAAGACTTGACGCACAAGACAAGTACTCCTCTAAACCCGAGGCCTACGATGCATTATATAAACCGTGGCCAGGCTAGTCAATAGACAATCTCAATCTCAATCTCAATCTCATATTCATTACAACAATCTCGTGGTAGATACCTGTACTATGTACTATCCCCATATCAATACAATCAAAAGCAGTACGTAAGGTATTATCTCCTTAAGAGAGCCCGAAGCTAAGTAAAAACATATGTTCATGTTACCATCGCTCCAAGACGCCTAGCTTAGGATCCCTACTACGAGATATGCCCAATTCAGAACCGACATTGGTGCTTTCATTGAGAGCCTCCTGGGCGATCGCCACCGATCGATGGGATGATTAGATGATATTTTTTGAATTAGGTCTGTTTTATGCAGATCATCTTTTTTGCAAATCGCTTCTGCGGAATTGCGCTATTTTGTTTGCAGCCGGACTAGGATCAAGAAAGGTTTAATGACGTTGGTTGTACCCACGTCGGATCCGGACACAGCCGCTGTCACTAGGAGTATAATCAACTCGAAAAGATGCGCTATCCTGTACACCGTGAATGTTTGTGGGACAGTCTGAAGTTGCAGGTTCACTATGTGGATCAACCCAGACGCTAAAGAAATAAACATAGTCTGGCCGGCGGCGATCAAGACGAGGAAACGTCCAATAGCGCTCATGGTCCAATGAGAGTTCGACTCGGTTGAGCACTTATCAGGGGAATATGTTTTCTTCCTTTTTTAATCCATCTCCTGCTCGACTAGTCCTTTGCTACTTCTCTCTAGAAAGCGCATGTATACCTTAATTGCTAGACTAACCCAATTGATCTACTAAGCTTTGCAGCACGGAACACTAGATTTGGTTGAAATCTAGTAATCCAAGTACTACTAGTACCACTGCCTCACGTATTGGTAAATCGTCGTACAAAGATGAAAGCGATCCGATTCCAGCCGAGTATAGACTAGTTCGTCTACTTGCGTCCGTATGCTACAGTTGTCATCGTCAAACAGGTTTATTTTTTCTTAACTGCGTTTAGCGCATAAGATTTCTACACAGAGAACATTTTCTGTTCGTTTGTACTGCATTATTTTTGCAAAAATATTCTACTAACACTTGTGTATGATGTCGTTCAGGTCACCTGATCATCATTACCTCGGCCAGCCGACCAATATAACCGATCTCGACTACGCCACGCCGCCACCTCGGCAAGCCAATGTCATCATCTCGCCTGCATCGACGAAGTTGTGGCATCGCCTCGATGCGTGTCCCTGTAATTGACTTCGACTGTGTGACATGGTCACTTCGGCGCGTTGTCGTCGTCATCTCGCCTGTGTCGACTGAATTGTGTCGTCACCTTGGGAGATTCCGAGGAGGCTCGTGAACAAACTCAAGTGGTGTTCCAGCCATGGAGTCAACATCAGACTAGCACTGCTCATGCGAAGCAGTATACATCAGCCAATGAAGCGACGAGCCATAGGGAGATTTGACCCTTCATATTTCTTTATTATTACTTAATTTGATGGTCTATGCATGCTTTTACCTAGGGCAACACTTCTTATCTGTAGTTTGGTAATAAGCCAACGCTAGACCACATCATATCCATTGATTTTAGTTTAATCCCATGGTGAGGACATCAAGCACTAGGCCTTGTTTTTATTGAATAATAAATGTTAATACCACTCAGCCGGTGTTGATTAATCACCCGTATGTCATGAATGAATGATTGCATATCCCCGATATTTCTCGTCTGATCCGTCCCTTTTGTTCCTCTCTCCCTCGTTTCTTCCCCATGCCGTCTCCATCTGAGCACGACGTCAACATCGCCACCTCTATCCTCCCCGACTTCTGCGCCCAGATTGAACCTGCTGCACCCTATGCTTCCTTCCCACCTCGTCGCCGGCCACACTATCCACCGCAGGCTCAGACCCAAATCGAAACCCATGTGTGACCTGCTCCACGATGCAGCCCCAGCGACCTCATCGGTGCGGCATCCCTGCAGCTGTAGGAGTTGGTTGGGCCCACCATCTCCACCGCTGCATCATCGAGTTGCATGGAGGCTGTTGGGTGTGCCCACCATCTCCACCACCCCTCAGGTGGTGAACAAGCAATTGTCTCTGATATGTTCTTCCTTCTTCGTTCTTTGATTTGAATACAATTTCACTTGATTGATGGTAATTTATTTTAATCGAGTCCATGTTTTTATCATGTTCTGGCTCATTTTTTGTGGAAGAAAAATAGAACATCAATTTGGATAGAATTGGTTTGCATATTACAATGATTTACCTGAGTGTTGGAAATAATTATTGTCAATTTCTAGTTTTTGTTTTTATGCTTCCATTGGGCATGCCTTATGTTGAGATAGCATGAAATTGACGCTTCCAGATATCCATTGGAGTATGTTTCTTCAGTTCAGTTAATTTTTCGCAATATAACCATGGTTCGAAATAATTATTCTTAAGCATCCATCGTTTCGGTACATGTATTTTGAACCTTCTTTCTTGTACTAGTTTTTTCTTCCCACATTCTATTGTTATGCATCATGCCTAAAGTTTTTAGCTTCAAAGGTGTTTAAAGGTTGCCGACGTCAGCCGAGTGACAAGCTAGCCAACGGGCCCAAGGAGATCAAGGATAAGCGGCACCGGTGGCATGTCAATTGGCAAGCAGGAAAATCTGTAATGAAAACTGCTGGCAATGGAGACTTCTGGCACCTTAAAAACCTATCTCAAGAAGATGGGACTGCTTGCTTCCCAACACAACGAAATTACAAGCCACATGGAAAGGTATTGCATTGTGTGAATCGCTCGCCGGTCCATCATCATCTGTCTCCATGCACTGATTATTCGCAATTTGATGTTCCAGTTATCCATGATTTGCTTTGGCATTCCATTTTGTTTGCATGGATGGGAAAATTTATCTCTATTAGATCACAAAATGATTGATTCACATTTGTACACACATGTTGTCATTGCTAGTCTCTAGTCACAATACCTATGCTTCTTCTAGGTATGAATTATGTTGAGATGACAAATAATGGATGCTTCCTAACTTTACTATATGTTTTCTTCAGCCGACATAGTTTACCGCAATAGAAACATAGTGCTACTTTTGTATACTTTTTCTGACAATTTCAAGAGCATTGTTTCCATTTAAAAACTATCATCATGCTTCACATATTTCATATATTTGTTGTATGCGTCAAGCAGTTGGATGCCACCGGGGACATATATGGAAGCAACGGATGCATGCACCTAGAAGTGTGAGACACCTGGATCTTCGCTATAATGAAGACACCACATACGAAGAGAAGCAAGTTTACAATCTATACGAAACATATGATATTAACTTAGAAGCAGTGTATGTACTATTGGGGACTTTGAAGAAAATAACTTTGTATCATGCCTTGAACTTAGTGTATGAATGAATGAAGCAGGAAAAAAGATTTATGTTCTGTTGGAGACAAATTATTTTTATTGTGGTAACACATGCATTTGATGGAAGCAAAAAAAAGCATTCAGAAGCAAAGTTTTTTTTGTGTTGTAAACAAATAATTACACGATTTTTTCATGGAAGCAAAGTGCTTCAACACAATTTTTTGTTACTTTAAAATAGTATTAGACTGCGACAACAACAAATTTAACTCATCGTTCGAAGCAAAACCATGTTTCATTGAAACCAAGATAAAATGTTACACGTGATGCATTTTTAATTACATAAAAAAAGTTGAATAAATTTCCCCTAAATTAGCTGGTATATGAAGCATCACCCAGCTATGTATGAAGCACAAAAAATGTGCACAGAACACCTAGTTTTGTTGCTTTGAAAACAACCAATTTAATTTTTTAATAAAATTTCTATCTCAAAAAAATGGAAGCAAATTATTCTAGCTACGAAAACATTTGTTGGAATTGTTTGGATTGTTTACTACATGTGTCACGTGGTTCTAGCCACGGAAACATAGTTCTTTGCGATGGAAGCAAAACCATTATTACATTTCACATAAATTCTCCTTCCCAGTTTTTTTTGGACAGCAATTCTCCTTCCCAGTTACCCTTGTTGCAAAGGAAAAATCAAAACACAATAGGAAGCATGGACATGGAAGGAGGATGAAGTGTATGGCGGATCACACATGTCAAGCAGATATATGAAGCATCAATTAGGGAGATGCATGCATCATGCATGTAAGGTAACAACCCAGACCGAGGACGGCCACCCCGGAGACGATTAGGCATGCATTTATAGGAAGAGGCAATTAGGGAACAATCAATTAATGAAGCCCCGGAGCAATCCATGCATCATGCATATTTACTACTACATTGGATGTTTATCATGCATTTTATCGGACGGCCAGCCACTAGTCTGATAAAAGCTAAACATCTGTAGTCTGATGCCTACTGGTAGTATAGTTTGCTTTTCATGCACGTATTACTACTCGTTGCCTCATACATCTCTCACCTACATTTGAACCTTTTATCAAGGGTGTGCTAACCTTTCGCAATACGGAGCTTGGATTTCTGTCCACGGATCGGCATGGACAATTTGTGTATGGGAACTTTGTCATGATGTCAGAGCAAGCGCCTCATCACCATAACTCATCGAACTCTAACCCACATTGCCGTCCACATGTTGCGGCGACCTCAACACTCATGCCTTATTTTCTTGACTATATACTTCACTTAAATTAATTAAGTAGATAAATTATATTATCATTGTTTTTATTACTTTGGGCTTCCACTATTCTGTGTGCATAGGTAAATTACTTCGACTTCATAATGCGGTTACCTCGGCGTGGCGACATCATCGTCCTACGTCCATCAAACAAATTGCATCGTCAACATGATCGATTGATGTGGGGGCTTCGCCATCATGCTGTCGAACTACTCTGTCTCCTTGGCTGGAGTGGAGGCTTCGCCTTGCTGTAGCAACTATGTTATGTTGCCACTTCTTGACCTGATCACTTCGCTCGAGTACCTCGGGCTTGGGGGCTGGGACCTCGTCCAGGCTGAGGACTACGTCTTCGTCGCGTCACAACCCCGGACCGCACCGAACACATTAACCAGCTAAGTCACTCTCGTGCTCAGTTTTTTTACTTTTTGATTGGTTCAACCAAACATTATATATTTTTTGTTAAACAACAAAAAAATGTTTGTTAAAAACTTTGTTTGCTACAAAATTCTTTACCTGATTTAACCGGGGGCTCTTTAATTTGTATGAGCTGTTTTATAATAAATACGCTTTCTTCTTGATTGTTGCAAAGTCTTTTTCTACTACTCCTTTTTCCGGCGGGAGTGTGTGGTCAATAGTTGGTTAGCCTGATTTCTCTGTAAAGTCGCTCGAGTTTAGTTCACTAAACTGGCCTAAGAAGCACCCCGCCTTTGGGATAGGAGGTTGAAGCCAAAGGCTAACCCGCTTCAACTCTGGAGATCGGATGTATTATGTTAAAGCACGACCGAAGCACATATTAATTTTAAGTCCAATTTCAGATTGGCACAATTTTCTTTTATCTAAACATAAAGTTTTTTGCATAATTTTTTTCTGAGCATGACTCTCGCAGTACACTTTTAAAGCATCAGCAATATTGGTGGGGGGCTGCGACTACAGCCGAACCCACCAAAAGCCAAGGCACTCTGAGGAGTCCTTGGCAAAACGTTCTCAGATATTGCTTTATATGCACCAGTTTCGAATTGTGTCTTCAGTCAATAGTTGGGTTGCCAGTTCCTGTCCTTGCCTACTACATTCCGCTTTGTTCGGCTAGGAGTACAAAGGGACTACCATTGCGATTGTACTTCCGGTTTAACTGGTCAAGTACCTCAGTGGAGAAATCTGAAAACTGACTGTCACAATGAGCGTAAACTGGTCGGCTATCCGATGATCGTATTAAACAACTGGCCTTTCATAAAATTGGACGGAGTGTTAACGGCTTGACTTCGGCTGTCATCGAACACTAACCGGGGGCTAGTAACTGGCCCCAACCTCTAAGCTCCCGTGACCAAGTAAAAGTTATAAAGCCTAGATATCTGATTGCCTCGTTTCCGCTAACGCAACCGCCTCCGGGCACCGAGACGTCAGCTAAGGGTTGTCTTGTTACTGAGGAAACACCTATGTAGCATCTACAAAGGGGTAGAAGCCGACGATGGGCCACTCTCAAATGATAAATGGTCACAAAGGAGTCAAAATAGCATATAGCATAAAAGCATTTGTATTCAATATAGAAGTGTTGCCTTCCGCAATCATCGTTATAAAGCCATAAATATGCATCAATTTGACTTAAGATTTTGGCCAAGCTGGGTTTCCTGGCTCCTGTGCTTATCCCCTACGTTCCCGATTGTTCGGCTACGGGGTAAAGGGAGCACCTCTGCAATTGTTACTTCCGGGTCATCCGTGTTAGTACCTCAGACTCGGTGAAGCCGAAAGCTAGCCATCTTAAGAATATAATTGGTCGGCAACGACAAAAGTCAAAACTAAGGTTCACTAAGGACCACGGAGTTCAGAAACTTTCCCCAAACTAAATCCTGAATATTTTCCTCCCACATTGATCGGAGTTGAGGTTTCACGATCATGGTCAACATGATAGCCTGGGAAAAGAAACTTATAAAGGAACTATTTTTCCTAGAAGATGTTTCTTACGTTAAATAGTAATATAACATATCTCTCCGTTTACCTTTGTTTATAAAACCATATGGCCGTATTGCCTTGTTTGCCGTAAATCTTTGCCCTCATACAGGCTTTATAAAGTAGGACAAACACTCCTCAGCTACTGGCCAAGGAGGTTGAAGCCTATGGTCGGTCGACAAAGTCTTGTACAATACGGATCCGAGCATTAATGGTGTAAAGTACTTGGCTACATAGAATCATTACAAATAAATTGTGTCAAACGTAACAAAGTTTGTGTCACATAAATATCGATCCTTAATTTGACCACCCATGCCCAAATTAAGGATCGGGGGCTAGTGCACTGCCTATTCAATGCAGAAAATTCAAAGTGCAATACAGTTTCCAAGGAGATTCCATCCTTAGGTTGGTCGGCCACACCCAACCTGAGTCTCGGGAACTACTGCACGCCGCGTTTTAAAGCCTAAAGCATGATGTCGAGCAAGGAATCGATCCTCAGGCCGATTTTGCAAATCATCATGAGTCTCAGGGGCTACTAGGATCAGTGGTTTTATGTGTACCTTCGGGTGCATCTCGGGTTTTAGATTGACACGCACCTTGAGGACTACTAGCTATATATCTCGGCAGAGAATAAATTGTACCAATCAAAAATATTCACAAAAAACCAGCCCACGGTCAGGGTGGTGCACCACCTCGGAAGCAATCCGGCATAAAGCTCGGGCACAAGTGTCTGGCTCCATGGAGAGCATTTCCGACATTAAGCTCAGATGCAGTTCGGCGTTGGAGCTCGAAAGAAGTCTGGCATAAAGATCGGAGACACCTCGAAAGCAGCCCGGCATAAAGCTCGGATGTGAAAGGCCGACTCCATAAAATACTATTCCGGTAGTTAAGCTTGGATAAAGTCCTTCAATTTTTCAGAGACCGAGGTAATTTATGACACCTCGGATGCTGACCAACGTCAGAGCTCGAACGCAGACCAGCATTGGACCTCGGCTGCAAAAATATACCTTAGACACAATACGGCGCTGGAGCTCGGACGCAGCCCGTCATTGGCGCTCATATGCCGATCAGCGTTGGAGCTCAGCTGCAAAAAGATACCTCAGATGTAGTTCAGCATTGGAGCTCGGACGCAAGAGGACATCGTCACACGGGAAACACTTCGACCCCGAGATATGGCATAAAAATTAACAAGGCATTGATAATGGCCAAGAACTTAAAGGGGCTCCTCAGATTCCCAACGTGTGAACTCTTCAGATACACCTCGGCGATGCTCAAGATCGGAGATGGGAAGATTTGTTGAACCAGTTTTCAAGATTGACGGCTGAAGATGAAGAGCAGTTCAAAAGAACCGAGGAGCGTCCCCAACTTGAAGACCGGTTTAGGGGGCTACTGACGATGTCCTGGACTAGGGGGTACTCACCACGTCATCTCCCGACCAGTGGGTCGGGACGAGGACCCCCAGGGCGATTCACTAATGGGCCAGTTCGGAGGGCCCATGATGCATACAAGGGAGATTCCACAAGACTTGGCGCACAAGACAAGGACTCCTCTAAACCCTAGGCATAAGGTGCATTATATAAACCGAGGCTAGGCTAGTCAATAGACAATCTCAATCTCAACCTCAATCTCAATCTCAATCTCATATTCATTACAACAATCTCGTGGTAGATACCTGTACTATCTGCTATCACCATATCAATATAATCAAAAGCAGGACATAGGGTATTATCTCCTTGAGAGAGCCCGAACCTGGGTAAAATCTTGTGTCCATGTTACCATCGCTCCAAGATGCCTAGTTTAGGACCCCTACTACGAGATATGCCAGATTCAGAACCGATAGCTTGGTCCTCTTCCTCGAAAATATTGGCATGAAAGGGCAGCTACAGGGAAGACATTTGATGGGTCACATGCGCTTAGTCTATCCTAACAAGAGGTGGTCTTCATCTGCAAAGGTGTCGTCCATGACACGCATGTAGGCTCGGTGATGACCTCCTTCCTGGTGACCGGTGTCATCGTGGTCGTCTTGCACCAAAACGTCAAGCTTTGGGAACCTGCTTTGGAGGAGGCAGCGGGCACTTCCCTTTAATCAACAAAAAGGAAATCCTCTCTGTCCGCGCCTGCTGGCACGGCCTATTGTCCTTGCCTGCGCGGGCACATCACCCACGTGGTGGGCACGCAGTTGTGCGACTAGCGCCGCATGGCCCCTCCAGGCGGAGGGCATCATGGGAAGCCGCCTCGTGAGGCTGCTAGATGCCAAAGATGCTTGACTTGAAAAGTTACGCCTCACGAGGTGCTTCACTTCTAGAGATCTTGAATGGGCCTCCTATTGGACCTATCTCCAGGTGTTGCTTCCTGGGCTATAAGCAAATGGGCTGTGGTACCTGGCGTGGCTTGAGACTGTGTCGGTATTTCCCCAAAGAGGAAGGGATGATGCAGCACAGCGACAGTAAGTATTTCCCTTAGTTATGAAACCAAGGTATCAATCCGTAAAGGAAGATCAAGCACCCATGTAAACAATACCGGCACACAAATAACAAATACTTGCAACCTGGCGCGTAAGAGAGGTTGTCAAGCTCTCGACGATAAAAAGATAGATTGGGTTGTGATAGTTTGGGCAAATAGATCTAGCAAGAACAAAAAATAAAATAATTAAAAAAAGTGCAAAAATTTAATTTTTTAGGTTTCCGACCTATCTTTTTGCCGTGTTTGTTTATGACCATTATAATTTCATTCTTGCAAATGCAATGACTCGTCTGCCAGCTGATTTTATACTAAATCCTCATAGTCCAGATATTGTGTTCTAAGGTCAATGTTGTGAAATTTTTGTGCTCCCTTTGGTCCTCTTTTGATGCACTAGGGGTTACCCCCTTGGGCCATGCCTAGAGGAACTTTTCGCCCAAATAACATTCTGAAAGTTTTCACAAATATCCAGACCCATCTGAAACCTTCCAAAAGTTTTCATATATATACCTAAAACATTTTTGGACATCTTATATCTTTCCAATTCCCGAAGTGCTTTCAAAACCACAGAAAATACTTCTGGATCCCTGTGAAACTCTTCTAGTGTTCATTATGTCAAAATTTTGTTCTCATCTTAATTACTACTAGTTAAGTGTGTGGCTCTTCAGGTTCACAAATAAGTGGATGATACTTCCTTTTTGTGTGATCCTGTAACGGAACACAAATTACCCCAGATATTTTTTCCCAAAGAGGTGCCCTTGGGTTATCGAACCTCCGAGAGGAAGGTTCCCTTGAAGCGATGGTCTCTAGCAAGCAATTGTTAAAGAAATAATTCCAGCTTTGGACCAGATCGATCAAGCTAATGGTGATCTAATACTTATAATAAAAAGAAGTACGTGTATGAGGTCTTAATTCTTATAACCATGTATTTGTGTTGGGACCAGATATGATCTTAATTTGTGCGTTGGAAGTCGTTCATCGAGATGTGCTTGTTACGAACCGAAGTGGGGGTGTTCCAATAACATCTTGATCGGCATGAGTCCTACATCAAGAATCAGTTGTCCTACCGAGGCCCTATCCATCGCACGGGGTTGCCTCGATAATTAAGATTACAATAATCAGACAAGAGCTTTGGGTTTTCAGTGACTACACCTCATGAATCCCCAAGGATTGGGTATGTGTAACCGTACTAAACCTTTATGTCACTGGTGTGCAGAATAATACTTCACGTTCTCCCTGCCCTTAGCCCCACCGTGACCCGCTCTCCATGATTCTGGGTACCTGCATGGATGAGGAAGGGGGCAATACAAGAGACATCTAAGAAACAATTTTATTTCACACATACATGACATTAATTCAAATCTCTTCCATTGATCCCCACAACAAATATAGAGGCTTGCAGGTCCTATGCCTCAACCGATACTCTACAGAACTAATAACACATGAAGATGAGATCGCATGAAGAGAACTTTGAAGATCACATCCTGAAGATAGAATGACTAATAATATGTCTTACAATGGTTTCCTTGTGCGATGCACAATTACAAGTATGAACTAGAGGAAGATGAACTATGTTGGTGATGGTGGCTATGGATATGATATGGTGATGGCTAGGGTTGATGAAGGGGATGAATATGGCTCTGTTCTGGACAATTTCATCGATGTTTTGTTAACATTTTGGTCTGAGGTTGTTCAGGTGGACGAAGCTCCTCGGAATCAATGCCATACGAGCGTCCCTAGTCATTTGAAACATCATCTTTTGATCTGTCTTTGCTGGTGCGCCTCCTGTCGGTGTCAAAACCAGCGTATCTTGTAGTAGGGGTTCTAAGCTAGGCGTCTTGGAGCGATGGTAACATGGACACAGGATTTTACCCAGGTTCGGGCTCTCTCGAGGAGATATAATACCCTACGTCCTGCTTTTGATTGTATTGATATGGGGATAGTACAGAGTACATGTATCTACCACGGGATTATGAGATGTCAAATATTGATCTATTGACTAACCTGGCCTCGGTTTATATATGCACTGTGGGCCTAGGGTTTAGAGGAGTCCTTGTCTTGTGTTCCAATTCTTGTGGAATCCTCCTTGTATTCGGCATGGGCTGCCCTAAGTGGCCCATTAGTGAATCATCACGGGGGTCCTTGACCCGACCCACTGGTCGGGAGACAACGTGGTGAGTACCCCCTAGTCCAGGACACCATTAGTAGCCCCCTGAACCGATCTTCAAGTTGGGGACGCTCCTCGGTTCTTCCGAATAGTTCTTTGTCTTCGGTGGTCGGCCTTGGAAATTGGTTCAACAAATCTTCCCATCTTTGATCTTTAGGATCACCGAGCTGAATCCAAAGAGTTCACACATCGGGCATCCGAGGAGCCCCTTTAAGTTATCGGCATTTATCAATGCCTTATTATTTTTACGCCACACCTCGGATTTGAAGTGTTTCCCATGCGGCGGTGTCCTCTTGCGTCCGAGCTCCAATGCCGAACTGCATCCGAGGTGTCTTTTTACAACCGAGTTCCAGCGCCGGACTATGTCCGAGCTCCAACGCCGGACTGTATCTGAGGTATCTTTTTGCAGCCGAGCCCCAACGCCGAACTACGTCCAAGCTCCAACGTCGGACTGTGTTCGAGATGCATTTTTAGCCGAGCTCCAACGCTGGTCGGCATCCGAGGTGTCATAGACTACCTCGATCATGAAAAGTTTGGAGGAGTTCAACCAAACATAATGCCCAAAAAGCCCTCTAGGGAGACAATAACTTGCATCCGAGCTTGATGTCGGACTGCGTCTGAGGTGTCTTTTTGTAGCCGAAGTCTAATGTTGTTCGGCATCCGAAGTGTCATAGATTACCTCGGTCTTGGAAAGTTTGGAGGACTTCATCCGAGCTTAAATACCGGAATAGTCTTTTATGGTGCCAGCCATTCACATCTAAACTTTATGTCGGACTGCTTCTGAGGAGTCTCCGATCTTTAGCTTTATGCCGGACTACTTCCGAGCTCCAATGATGATCTGAGTCCGAGGTGTCATAAACTACCTTGGACCTTAAAAAATTAAAGGAATTTGTCCGAGCTTAATGCCGGAAACGCTCTCTATGGAGCCAGCCACTTGCGCCCGAGCTTTATCCGGACTGCTTTCGAGGTGGTGCACCACCCTGACCATGGGCTATTTTTTATGGATATTTTCGATTGGTGCAATTTATTCTTTGCCGAGATATATAGCCAGTAGCCCTCAAGGTGCGTGTCGGTCTAAAACCCGAGACGCACCTGAAGGATGACATAAGACCGCTGATCCCAGTAGCCCCTGAGACTCAGGTCGATTCGCAAATCGGCCTGAGGATCAACTTCTAGCTCGACAGCATATTTAGGAACACAAAAGCGGTGTGCATAGACCTCGAGACTAAGGTTGAGTGCGGCCGACCAACCTGAGGATCATAATGTCCTTGGAAACTGTATTGCATTTAAATTTTCTGCATTGAATTGTCAATGCAGTAGCCCCTGAGACTTGGGTTAGGCAACATGGCCGACCCTAGGATTGTACCTACTCGGGAACTAGTTCAACCGTCATGTATGTTTTGACAACACCGAGGTGGAGTTCAGCAGGAAAGATGATGAACTTTAGTTTAGAAAAGAGTTTCCCAGCAAGACCATCAAGCCTAACACCTCAACCAAGAGAATGTCCCGCTTTCTGAAAGGAAAACATAAAATAGGTGACAGATGTTGTAAGCTCAAAAGACCAAAAAACTTGCGTATAAAACTTTACGTCTAGATTGATCAAGTTTTTTGGTGCCAATACGAAATTGGTCTTAAAATTGTGCTTCCGTCGTGCTTTGACATGACACATCCGATCTCTAGACTTCAAGTGGGTCAGCCTTCGACTTCAACCTCCTTATCCTAAAGGCAGAGTGTGTCTTAGGCCAGTTTAGAGAACTAAATGTGAGCGGCTTTAGAGATAAACCAGGCCACCCGGCTGTTGATCATACACTTGAGTCGAGAAAGGAGTGGTAGGAAGAGACTTTGCAATGACTAAGAAGAAAACATCTACTATAAAATGGCTCGTATTATTTTGAGAGCCCCCAAGTGATTTGGGTAAAAGAATTTTATGTATAATGATTGTATGTGCCGAAGTACTTATATAATATCTGTGTTCGCCCGAACTTTAAACGCGTCTTAACCGACCGTCGGCTTCTCCCTCTTCGGCCAGGGGCCAAAAAGTGTTATCTACTTCGCCTACCGAGAATATCGACAAGATTTCGGATAACCAGGCAATCAGGCCATGAGGCTGTAACACACAAATCGTGCCCAGGGAACTTATGCTATATTACTTATGTAACGTAAGAAGCATCTTCAAAGAAAATATTTCCCCCAACGGTACCTTTCTTTGGTCGCTCATGATTACTATGAGACTTGTGCAATAGATTTGTGTACGCGTGAGTTCCGTCGTGTGCCGACCATAGGTTAAAACAATAAGAGGGCTAGCTTTCGGCTTCACCCGTCTGAGGTACGTGTTTGGATGACCCGATCATAACAATCACAGAGGTGCTCCCTTTACTCCCTAGCCGAACAATCGGGAACGTAGGGGTAAGCACGGGAGCCAGGCAACCCATCTTTGCGGAACACTTAAGTCAACATGATGCATATTTTGGCATAATACATGAAGCAAGGAAAGAAGTTGTACAATAATAATCACATGCAAAGAGAAAAGGTTTCATAAAGGAATCCCCCAAGTAAACGGGGTATTTGAATTTGTTTGTAACCAAGAAAGTTTTTCACAAACAACTTTTTTTCAAAAAAGTATAACACTTGGTCGAACAGAACAAAATTAGAAAGCTGAAAATATTTGAACATGAAAGTGACTTAGCTGGTTAATGTGCTCGGTGTCGATGACGCGATCCGGGCTTGTGACGGGACGAGGACGTCCATCGAACTTTTGACAGTCCGATATGGTGCATAGTCTTTGGCATGACCGAGGTCCGAGCCCCCAAGCCCGAGATGACCGAGCGAGGAGCTCGGCATTCCGTAGTAGTGACACGGCTCAGCCTATGTGGTGAGGTGAAGCCCCCGGTCCAGCAGAGATGGCGGAGTAGGTCGGCAAGGTGACGCCGAACTGACCGCATGACGCAGCCGAAGCTGATTAACTGCACACATAAAATAGTGCAAGCCAAGAGTAATAACAAATAAAGGTAATAATCTATTTCAAAAAATCTTCTACTTAGTTAATTTAAGTGAAGCAAATAAGTAAAGGAATATGGCCTAGGCGCCGAGGTGCCTGAACAAGAGTTCGGCTTGACGAAGTGGCGACACGGTACGGTCGATGTGGCGAGATGAAGTCCTCAGTCCAGTTAACATGGTGAATCTGTGGTCGGCGAACGCCGAAGTCTCATGCAGGTCGGCTGGTGGCGCCAAAGTCTCATGCCAGCCGAGGTGTTGAAGCAGGTCTGCTGGTGAAGCCGAAGCCCTCGGAGCAGGTTGATGAAGGGATGCTGAAGCCCCAGTCTAGCCGAGGTGACGGAGAAGGTCGGCTAGTGACGCCGAAGTCTCCGGAGCGGGTTGATGAGGAGATGACGAAGCCCCCGGTCTAGCCGAGGTCACGGAGCATATCGGTAAGGTGACACTAGAGCCCCATACCAGCCGACGTGTCAAAGCAGGCGGACGTGGTGGACATCAGCTTGAAAAGGTAAGGGCATGGCGATGCCGACGCAGTTCGGAATTTGTGACGAGATCAATGCTAGTTTGATGAAGCAACGGAGCGCCCGACCCGTACAACCCGCAGATGATGAGGTTCGCTTGGCGATTATTCGGCCCTCGCGATGCCGAAATCTTGGTCGGTTGACCGAGGTGATGAAAAAATTTCCTTCAAAAAGGACGCCTCACAACCCGTTCATGAAAAAGATGAACTAGGGTCGGATTAGTTTTTGTGCAGAAAATACATCCAAAATTTGTTGTACTCATCAGACGTTTCCCAGAGTTTGAACGGTTGGATCGAGCTGAAATTTTGAGTGGTGCTCGATATAGGAATTCTGCAGCCGATGAACGGTGAGATTTTCCAACGGAAGTCCGAGCTAGATACTGTACACCTCGCCCTAAACTCATCCAGATTCCCGTCCAGATTTGACAGGGCTCTGATATATTGCAGATCATTGGAGATTCCTCCACCGAAATGTGAGGAAATTTTGCAGAGTTGTTCTAGACTCAATTCCGTACAATTCCATGGAAGCAATCGTCAAAATGACAGTCGAGGAGGTGGGGATGACGAACACGAATCCGTTGTCCAGAAAAACTGCATGATCGCGCGAGGGCAATGTTGACGTTGAGCCCCCGAACTCCATGAAGGATTCTTTCATGATCTTGGTTGAGATTGGAGTTGATGTTGATAAAGACCCCCATCTGATCTATATGAGCCGACATGGAGCGCAGTCTTCAGCATAGCCGAGGTGACCAGTCAAGCCGGCGACGAAGATGCCGACGTTGATGATGTAGCTCGGTTCCGATGCGTAGATCGCCATGGAGCCTATCTGAATTCTCATCGCCCCGCGGCAACTACCCAGCAGGCTCTCAATGAAAGCACCAATGTTGATGTCAAAACCGGCATATCTCGTAGTAGGGGTCCTAAGCTAGGCGTCTTGGAGCGATGGTAACGTGGACATAGGATTTTACCCAGGTTCGGGCTCCCTTGAGGAGATAATACCCCACGTCCTACTTTTGATTGTATTGATATGGGGATAGTACAGAGTACATGTATCTACCATGGGATTATGAGATATCATATATTAATCTATTGACTAGCCTGGCCTCGGTTTATATATGCACCGTAGGCCTAGGGTTTAGAGGAGTCCTTGTCTTGTGCACCAAGTCTTGTGAAATCCTCCTTGTATTCGGCATGGGCTGCCCGAAGTGGCCCATTAGTGAATCATCACGGGGGTCCTCAGCCCGACCCATTGGTCGGGAAACGACATGGTGAGTACCCCCTAGTCCAGGACACCGTCACCTCCTCTTGATTTCCTCCATCTCCCCTTTTACTTATTTCTTTTTTAGCTTGATTTCGTCCATTTGTAACCAATTTCCAGTAGATACACGATAAAGAGAGGATTTGTGGAATACTTTGCATCCATTAGTCATTAGTACTAATATTGGAGTGAATATATCGGTTTATGGAAATATCTCGGTTTAAACAAAGGTTTAATGAGTGTAAAAATATCACTCATCAGTGGACATGACCCAGAACACTTTCTGGTCAATAGTTAATTGCGGAATCTAGACACCCTTGATTACTCCTGCATATTCATGAAGTTCTCGAGATAACCTTTTTAGTGAATATCATTCCATTTTATTCGCGATGTGTTACAAAACCCCGGGCTAGATATTATCATTATCCCCATGATCAACACTTTGATCACTATACGTGTGATCCTCATTAATGGTTTTATTTTATTTACTTGTATCTACACGCTGGTACTCTTGTGATCTTAATCACGTATGTACGGTGATGCCCCGCAAGTATAGGGGGTCAATCGTAGTCCTTTCGATAAGTAAGAGCGTCGAACCCAACGAGGAGCAGAAGGAAATGACAAGTGGTTTTTAGTAAGGTATTCTAAGCAAACACTGAAAGTAACAGTAACAACTAGTTTTGTAGCAAAGCAATACGTAACAAGTGACAATAATAACAAAGGTGTAGAAGGGTAGCCCAATCCTTTTTATACCAAAGGACAAGCTGAAAAGTTCTCTTATAGCAAACAAAGCGTTCTTAAGGACACATGGGAATTCTCATCCAGTCACGTTCATCATGTTTAGTTGATTCATGATTATTACTTTGATAATTTGATATGTGGGTGGAGCGGTGCTAGGTCGTTGTTCTTACTTGAACAAGCAATCCTCTTATCATTACCCCCTCTCATAAGCATCCACAACTATGAGAGAAGAAATAATATAAGGGTCTTTGGAATCCTTTGCATTTATTAGTCATTAGTACCAATACTAGAGCGAATATATTGGTTTAAACAAAAGGTGTATGAGTGTTAAAATATCACTCGTGGATGGACATCATCGAGAACACTTTCTGGTCAATAGTTAACCGCGAAATATGGACACCCTTGATAACACCCGCGTATTCAAAAAAGTTCTCGAGCGAACCCTCTTTAGTGAATATCATTCCATCTGCTTCATGATATGTTACGAAACCCGAGGTGAGATATTATTGGTATCCCCATGATCAACACTTTAATCACTATACGTGTGATCCTCGTTACTGGTTTTATTTTCTTTACTTGTATCCGCACTCTGGTATCATGTGATCTTAATCACATATGTTTGGTGATCACCCACAAGTATAGGGGGTCAGTCCTAGTCCTTTCTATAAGTAAGAGTGTCGAACCCAACGAGGAGTGGAAGGAAATGACAAGTGGTTTTCAGCAAGGTATTCTCTGCAAGCACTGAAGGTAGCGGTAACAGATAGTGTTTTAGCAAGGCAATCATAACAAGCAACAAGTGACAATCGTAAAAAAAGATTCATCAAGGTAGCCCAATCCTTTTTATAGCAAATGAAAAGCCAAAAAGTTCTCTTGTAGCAATCAAAGCGTTCTTGAGGATACATGGGAATTCTCATCTCGTCACGTTCATCATGTTTAGATTATTCATGTTCGTTACTTTGATAATTTGATATGTGGGTGGACAGGTGCTGGGGTGTTGTTCTTACATGAACAAGCAACCCTCTTATGATTACCCCCTCTCACAAGCATCCTCAACTATGAAAGAAGAACTAATATAAATCTAACCATAACATGAAACATGTGGAAACAAATCAGCCCCTTACGGAATAATGCACAAACTGGTGTTTATGCTTCTGTCACTCTCGCGACCCATCATCTACCTATTACTACCCAATTCCTTCCCTTGGGCCCAAGTATTGAGAAGTGTCACATAGTCTATGTTCACATGACACCACTAAAGGAAGAACAACATACACATCATCAAAATATCAAACGAATACCAATTTCACATGATTACTTATAACAAGACTTCTCCCATGTCCTCAAGAACAAAGGTAACTACTCACAAATCACATTTATGTTCAGATCAGAGGCATATTTAATATGCTTAAGGATCTAAACATATAATATTCCAGCAAGTAAACCAACTAGCATCAACTACAAGATGCAATCAACACTACTAGCAACCCGCATGTACCAATCTGAGGTTTGTAGGCAAAGATTGAATACAAGAGATGAACTAGGGTTTGATATGAGATGGTGATGGTGAATATGTTGATGAATATTGGCCCACCCACGATGGAGGAAGCATTGGTGATGACGATGGCTTCGATTTCCCCCTCTCGAAGGAAAGTTTTGCGATGGAATCGCACCACCAGAGAGCAAAAGTTATCCTGACCAGGTTCCGCCTTGAGACGGCGCTTCATCCTGAAAGTGTTCTTTTGATAGGAGAAGGTGAGCCCCAGAGGCCTACTGGTGGATCCATGAGCTCGTTAGGTGCACCTAGGGGGTAGGATGTGTCCCCTAAGCTTGTGACTCACTGGTGGCCCCCCTCCTGGTAATTCTTCCACCGGTATTTTTAATATATAACAAAATAATTCTTTGTAAATTTTTAGGTCATTTGGAGCTGTAGAGAATATCCAACTCTTTTGTAGAATTTTCTGCTCTCGAAATCCAGTTGTCGGCAATCTCCCCCTTTGTGTGAAACTTGTAAGAGAGAAAGGCATTAGGATTGCATCATAAAGTGAAATAATGAGCCAAACATAATAACTATCACTAGAAAACATGATGCAAAATGGACGTATCAACTTCCCCAAGCTTAGACATCGCTTGTCCTCAAGCAAAAGCCCAACCAGATAATCATGACCATATGCTTAGAGAGAGAGAGAGGTGTCGATAAAATAAATTGCGGACATGGAGCATCATGATCATTATCATAGCATCAATATAATGTCATAAAACCTCTCATGAACAAGTGATAATTCATTCACAAGATAAAGTATGAACCATAAACTTTATTGAAAAGTAACAAACTATTATCGTAGTCAGTGAAACAATTGCAGCTCATCATATTTTCAGAAAAAGTCTATGTAAGAGCTTTCTTTAGCAAGTTCGCATCCTCAACTATCATTCAGTCTTCTATGATTGCTGACAATCACGACATACTTATGGGGCATAAAGTTTCAATCAGACACATATGAAGACGGGGGTTTATAGTTTCCACATCCCCAAATTATTTATCTCGAGGATAATGCCAACAAAAATAACTCATGATTACCTACATCCAACAAGATATATATGCCTAGATCTTTACCTACCATATGATGCTTTCCAAGTGGAGAATAAATAATGATGGAATAGGGATGTACATATTGAATCTTGCATAAAAGTAAATACATAAAAGTTTATTTTCCCTTACAATAAAACATCATACATATTTAGGAGAAATTTCTATTGCTTTTGCATTGATGATAACTTACTTGGGGGATCTTATTCAATCCATAGGTAGAAATGTGCTACTTGTGAGCTATGTTGGGGTTTTCCAAGAAGAGGAAGGGTGAAAGCATAGTAGCGATAAGTATTTCCCTTAGTGAGAACCATGGTTATCGAACCAGTAGAAGACTCAAGGCAAACTCTCGCCGTTAGCACCTAAACACACAAAATCAAACACTTGCACCCAATGTGGTCAAGAGGGTTGTCAATCCCCTTGAACTCGTTACTTGCAAGGATTAACTCTGATATAAATAGATATATGAAAATTAAAAGTAAAAATAAAACAATAAATTGCAGCGAGGTATTTTTAGCAATATGATTAAATTGATTCGGGGGCCATAGTTTCACTAGAGCCTTCTCTATCAAGTGTGTAGCATACAGTGGGTAGACAATTAGTATTTGGTAACTGGTAGAAAAACACATAGTTATGATGTTATTCATGGAAATGATAATGTATATAGGCATCACATCCGTCACAAGTAGACCAAAATGATCCTATATCTACTACTATTACTCCACCAATCGACCGACTCCTGCCTGCATCTATGGTATCAAGTTCATGACAAATAGAGTAACACGTTAAGCAAGATGGCATGATGTAGACAAAGTAACACAAGCAATATGTTCAGACCCCGTCGTTTTATCCTTAATGACAACAATACAATACATGTCTTGTCCCTTTATGTAACTGGGATACAGAGCACCGCAAGATTGAACCCACTACAGTGCACTCCTCCCGTTGAAGATAAATCAGTCTAGTTGGCCAAATCAAATGGATATATCAGAATTACAAAGCTATTAAAATAATGCATAATAAAGTTTAGAAAAGTCTCAATTAATTTCAATGAATAGTGTGATCATAAACCCACAATTCACCGGATCCTAACAAACACACGACAAAAGAAGATTACATTGGATAGATCTCCAGACGAATCGTGAAGAAATTGGTATTGAAGATCAAAGAGATACAAGAAGCCATCTAGCTACAAGTTATGGACCCATAAGTCTATGGTGAAATACTCACACATCATCATGGAGGCAACAAGGTTGATGTGGATGGCCTTGATACGCCTCCAATGTATCTACTTTTTCTAACACTTCTACTCTTGTTTTGGACTCTAATTCGCATGGTTTGAATGCAACTAACCCGGACTCATGCTGTTTTCAGCAAAACTACCATGGTCTTTTTTTTGTGCAGAAATAAAAGTTCTCACAATGGAATGAAAATTTTGGGAGATTTATTTTGGAATATATGAGGAATATTGGAGCCAAGAGCCACCAGAGAGGGGCCCCAGGGTGGCCACCCTCCACCAGGGCACGCGAGACCCCTGGTGCGGCCTGGTGGAGCGTGCCCACCGGATACGTCCATTTTTCATCATGCTTTTATATTGATATTTATTGCATTATGGGCTGTTATTACGCATTTTGGTACAACACTTATGCCTTTTCTCTCTTATTTTACAAGGTTTACATGAAGAGGGAGAATGCCGACAGCTAGAGTTCTGGACTAGAAAAGGAGAAAATCTGAGATACCTATTCTGCACAACTCCAAAAGTCCTGAAAATCTACGACAAATTATTTTGGAGTATATAAAAATATTGGGCGAAAGAAATACATCAAGGGGGCCACCAGGCAGCCACAAGCCTACAGGGCACGCCCTACCCCCCCTTGGGCGCGCCCCTGGGGCTCGTGGCCCACCTGGAAGCCCTCTGATGCCCATCTTCAGCTATATTGAGGGTTTCGACTTGAGAAAATCAGAACAGAGCTTTCGGGATGAAGCACCGCCGTCTCGAGGCGGAACTTGGGCAGAACCAATCTAGAGCTCCGGCAGGGCGATCCTGTCGGGGAAACTTCTCTCCGGGAGGGGGAAATTGAAGCCATCGGCATCACCAACGATCCTCTCATCAAGAGAGGGTCAATATCCATCAACATCTTCATAAGCACCATCTCCTCTCCAAACCCTAGTTCATCTCTTGTATCCGATCTTTGTCTCAAAACCTCAGATTGGTACCTGTTGGAGATATAACCCCACAATATGACCCGCCCCGGAGGCTCCGGGTCATATGGCTAGCTCATGAGCCGGCCCAAAGGTGAGCCGTAAGATTGGTGGCCCAGGAAGATAGGCGGCTCAAGGTGTGGGCCATACAAAACGACCCAGACGGAGAAGACCCGGGCGTGCAAGCCGACTCTTAGACGGCTTGGACAGGAAGATAGAAAGAGACTCGGTTAGCAATTGTAACGACCCGGTGGTCCTGACCTCTTATATAAAGGCAGACCCGGGGCGACTTAGAGGTAGGTAATCAAGAACTAGGTCAAGCTTCTAGCTCCTTGTAATCGATACACAAGCAATACAAGCACAAGCAGGACGTAGGCTATTACCTCGACTTAAGGGCCGAACCTGGGTAAATCCGTGTCTTTCATCCCAACTAACCCCTTTGAGTCCACCCCGTTAAGCGATGGCCTCGAATCCAAGTCCATTCACCCGGACATCTGCCATGATAAAACCACGACAGTTGGCGCCCACCGTGGGGCTAACGCTTGGTGGTGTTGAGTTCTCAAAGGGCTCTCTCCCAGGGCTCGAAGGATACGTGGTTGGAAGGATGAGCAAGAGTCGCCACGGCCGGCTCTATATCGACGACGCCAGCTGGGGGCTTGATGCTGGCTCTATGGAGTATGGATTCCGGGTTCCGTTTGGCGGGATCCAGGTTTTCATCGGAAAGGTGATGGATCCACACCCGGGCCGGACATGTGCACCAACATCATCGAGCCGGCTTGGCGTCTCCAATCTACGGGTGTTGTGCGGCCTGCCCATGCCCACCCAAGTCAAAAGCATGTTCTCGTGGGCTTCACTCAAGGCATGGACCTAGAAGCGTCCGGGTCACAGGGAACTCTCGTTTGCTCGGAAGATGAGTCCTCTAGTGGGGAGACAGAATCAGTGTATCAGCTTAGTAATGGTGGCCTTGTGGGCCACTACGACACCTATTCTGAGGAAGAGGGCTTTGAGTCGGATGATCCGAGACCCCCGGTTCATGCGGCGGTGTTCATGGCAGGATCGGCTTCAGCCGCCGGTGACACAGCGGCGGGAGCCGCCGCAGCGGGTGATAGCTCGCCGCCGTCGGCTCAGGTTCTAGTGGAATTAATGGACGAACTTACAGCTTTCATGGCCACAGAAGTAACACCGGATAATCAAGCAGCAAGCAATCTAGAGGTGGCACGGATCAAGGGCCGGATGGCAGAGGAACGGAAAAGGATGGACGAGCTTGAAAACCGGATGGAGGAGGAGGCAGAGCGTATCAAGGCCGATGGTTTTCGTCTGGAGCTGGAGCAAAGGTCAACGGCCACGGTGCATCAAAGGAGGCATCAATCCCGTCTGCCAGAATGTTACGAAGTGAGGAACCTTTTTAACACCCTCGGAGCAGGGCGGGTTACAGGCGCACCGGAAAGCCGCCCGATGGAATGCCCGGCGGCTTATCCATCCCAGCATAACCAAATTTCACCTAGGGCTTTTCTGACACCGGTGGGTCATTACTCTACCCCGGCCGAAAACATGGTGGCAGCGGCCGCCCGGCTTGAGATGATTCCCATCCCAGATGAAGCACCCTTTGCGGAGGATGTGCGAAATGCCATTGGATATTTACAGACGGCCATGGCCCGGCAAGAGAGTTATGATCATAGCCGGAGCCGGGTTCACTCCCCCCCTCCCCAGTCGAAGTTTTAGCCGGCGCTACGAGTCACTGGTGTGTTCCAGCAGTCATCCACGTCGTGGACCACCTGAGGTTGAGCGGGCGGCTCCAGATGCACAAGCCCACGTGGACCAGGCGAGAGGCGGAGATAGCGGCAACCCGTCCAGAGCCGGCGCTTTCCGTCTCAATGGGAGTAGTTAGTACCAGAGCCAAAGTGGTGCCATGTTTAACTCCGGCTCTGAGAAGTGAACGACTACCAAAATATTTCAAGGGGCCTCAAAAGGTTCCGAATTATACAGCGGACTTACCCCCTGAGGCGTGGGTGGAAAGTTATGAGCTGGCCATGGAGATGTTGGATGTCAGTGAGGCGGTATGTGCGAAGTATTTCATCATGATGCTGGAGGGTCCAGCTCATACATGGTTGAAGGGTCTGCCGCCTAACACGATAAGCTCATGGGCGGAGCTGAGAGCGAAGTTTATTAAGAATTTCCAGGGGACCTGTAAGCAGCCTATGACCATTGTCGACCTAGACCATTGTGTTCAATAGGAGAGTGAGTCGGCCCACCATTTGGTCCGGCGGGTGTCGACCATTATTCATTCTTCAGAGCAGATCACGGCGGCTCAAGCGGTGCTTATTTTAGAAAAGAACTATCATTTTGTTCCATTGAAACAGAAGCTCGGCCGGCTCAAGTGCACGTGTCAGGATATGGGAGAGCTCATGACGGCCTTGACGAAGTATGCCGATTCAGATAACACCAAGGATCCAGGCTCAGATGATGAGAAAGCCAATCAAGGGAAGAAAAACAATCAAGGAAAAGGTTTTGTGAACAATGGGAATCAGAATAAGCGGAAGAGCGCTGATAGCGGGTCAGAGCTAATGGCAAATACCAACACAGGACAGAACCATCCTAAGGGGAGTGGAAAATTCAGGCCAAGGAACAGAGGCCCTTTTAATTTAGAGGAAGCGCTTAGGAAGCCTTGTCCGGAGCACAGCACGCCTGATAAGCCGGTGTTGCATGCGTGGGGTGATTGTTTTATCATGCAGAGATTCAAAAACCAGCATTCCCAACCGCGTAATAATCAGGACGGTGGCCCACCTGGCGGCTCAGGGCATGGCGGGTCAGGGGCTGGATTCGGCGCCGGCGGTTCAGGAAACGGGCATCCGGGTCAGAATAACCAAGGGGGGCACCAACAACATCCTAGCAATAACAACAATCAGCAGCAGCGCAATCAGTCTGGGTTTTAGAGTAATCCGAAGCAGCTCAGTTCTGGACAGTATCACGTATTCACGACCGGTCACAATAAGCAAGACGAGAAGTTGCGGAGGCGAGCAGTTAATGCGGTTGCTCCGGCTCACCCGCGATATTTACCATGGTCTGAGTATAACATAATGTGGAACCGGGAGGATCACCCGCCACGGGTAGATGACCCGGGCCGGCTAGCTCTAGTTGTGGCCCCTCAGGTGAATGGCTATATGGTAAATAAAGTGGTTATGGACGGAGGTAGCAGCATCAACATCCTTTATTATGACACTTTCGGCGGATGAAGTTGCTTGACAAAGACCTTAAACCTTCCTCCACCATTTTCCATGGTGTGGTCCCGGGTAAATTAGCATACCCGGTGGGCCGGATTTCATTGGAGGTAGCTTTTGGCGATGAGTATAATTACAAAGTGGAGTCCTTGTGGTTCGAGGTGGTCAAAATCAAGAGTCCCTATAATGCACTATTTGGGAGGCCGGCTTATGCCAAATTTATGGCTAGGCCTTGCTATGTTTATTTGCAACTCAAAATGCCCGGCTTAAAAGGTACAATTACCGTTCACGGTAATAGGAAAATGGCTCTCGAGTGTGAGGAAGGAGATACGGCGTATGCAGAGTCTAGTTGTGCTCAGGAGGAGCTGAAATTCTACAAGGAGAATGTTGACCCGGAGGATATGACCCCGCTGAAGAAGCCTACGACAGAAGTTGAGCCACCACTCAAGTTTTCAGCGGATGATACCAAGGCAGTAGATTTCAATCCGGGCAACTCATCCAAGCAGTTCATCATTGGGGCTCACATGGATCCCAAATAGGAAAGCGCGCTCATCGAATTCATCCGTGAGAATCGGGACATCTTCGCATGGAAGCCTTCTAACATGTCGGGTGTACCGAGAGAGTTCGCTGAGCACAATCTTAATGTGGATCCAAAATTTAAGCCGATCAAACAGTTTCTACGACGGTTCAACAAAGAGAGACATAAAGCCATTGGGGAGGAAGTTGCCCGACTCTTGGCCGCAGGCTTTATAGTGGAAGTTTTTCACCCGGAGTGGTTGGCTAACCCGGTGCTAGTGCTAAAGAAGAACGGCACTTGGCGTATGTGTATAGACTACACGGACCTTAACAAGGCTTGCCCGGCTGACCCTATTGCACTCCCTCGTATCGATCAAATTATTGATGCTACAGCCGGATGTGAAAGTTTATGCTTCCTGGATGCATATCCAGGATATCATCAGATTAAGATGGCAACGAAAGATCAGGAGAAGACGGCATTTATTACACCTTTTGGGGCATTCTATTACGTCTCCATGCCTTTCGGGCTCAAGAGTGCCCAGGCGACTTACCAACGATGTGTGCAAAACTGCCTCCATGGTCAGATTGGCCAAAATGTTCATGCTTACATAGACGACATCGTGGCTAAATCCAGAAAGAAGGAAACTCTCCTAGAGGATTTGAAAAAGACCTTTGTCAATCTTCGGGTCTACAAGATGATGCTTAACCTGACGAAGTGTGCCTATGGTGTTCCAGCAGGAAAGCTTTTGGATTTCTTGGTCTCTGAGCAGGGTATCGAGGCTAACCCGGATAAGATTAAGGCTACCACTTCTTTAGGGGAGCCGACGTGCATTAATGACGTTCAGCGCCTTGCAGGACAGATTGCTGCGTTGAGCCGCTTCATAAGCCGGCTTGGGGAGAAAGCCATTCCCTTATACCAGATGATGAGAAAGACAGACAAGTTTAAGTGGAGCAAAGCAGCAGCCGAAGCACTTGAAGCTCTTAAAAACAGTTAACTGAGCCGCCAGTGTTAGCTGCTCCGATTGAGAAAGAGCCATTACTCCTTTATGTGGCGGCTAACAATAGAGCAGTCAGTGTAGCAATTGTGGTTGAGCGCAAGGAGGCAGGGAAGGAGTATCCTATGCAAAGGCCAGTTTATTACATTAGTGAAGTCTTGGCAGAGTCTAAGCAAAGGTATCCGCATTGGCAGAAGTTAGTGTATGGAGTTTTTATGGCCAACCGCAAGTTAAAACATTACTTTTGGGGGCACCAGATAGCAGTGGTCAGTTCCGCCCCGTTGGGAGATATCATTCAAAATAGAGAAGCTGCAGGGAGGATTGCCAAGTGGGCCTTAGCGCTGGGTCCTCTTAACATCAAGTAATTTCCTCGTACAGCAATTAAGTCTCAAGCTTTGGTGGATTTCATAAATGATTGGACCGAATGTCAAGCCCCCTAAGAGAAGCCGGATAACACGTATTGGACTATACACTTTGATGGGTCCAAGCAGCTAGAGGGGTCCGGTGCAGGAGTTGTTCTCACCTCCCCCAAGGGTGACAAGTTCTGTTATGTGCTCCGGTTAATGTTCCCTTCTACTAATAATGCAGCTGAGTATGAAGCACTGTTCCATGGTCTCAGAGTCGCTAAAGAGATGAATTTAAGCCGGGTCAGATGTTTAGGCGATTCAGATCTGGTGGCTCAGCAAGTTTCAGGTACTTGGGACTCCAAGGATCCGCGGATGGCGGCTTATCGACAGGCGATTGACATCATTGCCGGTCACTTCAAGGGGTACTAGGTGGATCACATTGATTGTCGCAAGAATGAGGCGGCTGATGCTTTGTCACGGTTAGGCTCTCAACGAAAGCCGGTACCACCTAATGTTTTTCTGGATGTATTGCATCATCCGACTGTCAAGTTACCTTCTGAGGAGAATCTAGCTATTCCTGACCTGGAAGCGGAATTGGTGGCGGCTCTGCATGCTACCCCAGACTGGACTATTCCTTATTTGGCGTATCTGACACGCGGCGAGTTACCTCAAGAGGAGGATCTGGCCAGGAAGATTACCCGGCATTCTAAGTTTATGACGATTATCAATGGTGAGTTACATAAGTGTAGTGTGACGGGTGTCTTTCAGCGCTGCGTCTCACTGGAGGAGGGCTGGCAGATCTTGAGTGAAATTCATGCTGGCGACTGTGGACATCATGCCGGGTCAAAATCTTTAGTGGCCAAGGCTTTTTGACATGGGTTTTTCTGGTTGACGGCTCACAAGGATGCGGAAAACTTAGTCCGTAAGTGTGACGGTTGTCAGAAATTTGGCCGGCGTGCTCACGTTCCGGCTAAAGAGTTGAGGATGATACCGATCACTTGGCCGTTTGCGGTCTGGGGGCTCGATAAGGTAGGACCTTTCAAGAGATCCAAGGATAAGAAAACACACCTTCTGGTGGCGGTTGATAAATTTACTAAGTGGGTAGAGGCAGAGCCGGTCAGCAAATGTGACGCGGCTACAGCGGTTCAATTTATTAAGAAGTTGATCTATCGCTTTGGTTACCCGCACAGTATCATTACGGACAATGGAATAAATCTATCCAAAGGAGATATGAAAGCATTCTGTGAGAAGGAGCATATGCGGCTCGATGTTTCAGCCGTGGCACATCCACAGTCTAATGGTCAGGCGGAGCGACCCAATCAAGAAATTTTAAGAGGAGTCAAACCACGGCTCATGGTTCCTTTGAAGAGGACATCCGGATGTTGGGTTGAGGAGTTGCCTTCCGTCGTATGGAGCATCAGAACTACCCCTAACAGATCTACAGATTTCACGCCTTTCTTCATGGTATATGGTGCTGAGGCGGTGCTACCTAGCGATATCCAGCACGATTCACCAAGGGTGGCGGCTTATGTTGAGACGGACAATGAGGTAGCACGCCAAGATGCATTGGACGCCTTGGATGAAGCACGAGAGTTAGGAGCAGCCAGGTCGGCAATTTATCAACAAGACCTATGATGCTACCATAGCCGCAGGGTGAAGACCCGGACGTTCCAGGAGGGTGACCTGGTGCTCCGGCTGATTCAAGACCAATCTGGAATGCATAAGTTATCTCCACCATGGGAGGGGGCTTTTGTGATCAGCAGAAACCTTAACAATGGGTCATATTACCTCATTGATATCCGAGATGAATCGGAAACCGTGGGTCAAGAGACGTTGCGGCCATGGAATATCGCACATTTGCGACCATACTTTACTTCGCAGGCATTAAAAGCCGCTATCATTGTATATATCATACTTACATGAGTAAAAGCTAGCATCCCCACAAAGACAGGGGCCTCCGCTCTTATGTATACCTTTGTGCAATCAAGATGAAATTTTTCCGGCTCAAAAATTTGAGTTAAAGTGGTTTATTCGCCGTCAAAATGGTTGATCCGGCTTTATGCTTTATCAAGCGCTGTTGCAAAGAGGCTTCTTGCCTTCGGGTATAGCTTACTTCTCCTTTGCACAGCCTGCTGTTATTAAACTGTTGCAAAGAGGCTTCTTGCCTTCGGGTATAGCTTACTTCTCCTTTGCACAGCCAGTTGTTATTAAACTGTTGCAAAGAGGCTTCTTGCCTTCGGGTATAGCTTACTTCTCCTTTGCACAGCCAGCTGTTATTAAACTGTTGCAAGGAGGCTTCTTGCCTCCGAGTATAGCTTACATCTCCCTTGCACAGTTGGCTTTATGCGTAGTTTGGTTATATTAAGCGATGTTGTTGCTGGAGGCTTCTTACCTTTGGTATAGCTTGCATGACCCTAGGACAACAGCGTGTACACCAAAATCCAGTTGCTTATCAACTGCGGCCATCGAAGGGGGCTTCTTACCGACGGGTATCGCTTATCTCACCCTAATGGCCGGCTTTATGCCACTTCTGGTTACTTATTAACCTCGGTTGTCGAAGGGGGCTTCTTACCGATCGGTTTGCTTATCTCACTCAAACAACCGGCGTTTACGCCAAAACTCAGTTGCTTATCAACTGTAGCTGTTGAAAGAGGCTTCTTGCCTTCGGGTATAGCTTACTTCTCCTTTCAAACAGCCGGCTTTATGCCGTCTCAGGCTGATTATTAGCCGTGGCTATCGATGGAGGCTTCTTGCCTTAAGGTATAGCTTACATCTCCCATCAACAGCCGACGTTCGCACATTTGCTGTTAAAAGGAGGCTTTTTACCGTCAGGTATAACTTACATTACCCTTCATACAACCGGCTTTAAGCCGCTTCTGGTTCATAAATAGCCGCAGTTGTCGATTGAGGCTTCTTACCATCAGGTATAGCTTACACTATCCTACGACAACCGGCTCCTTAATGGATTCATCCGACAAGAATCGGAGCCATGTTGCTCCGGTTGACAAAAATTGAGTTTTCAAAGAGATTATCTGGCTCTAATATTCTGGCGAAGGAATGGCATCTTCAAAGATAGACACCCCTCATCAGAAAAGCTCAAGGTATATCCATGGAGAGTCGGCAACACATTAAATTGAATCACAGAGAGAAGGAAAGTGCACACAGAGAGGTGAAAAATATACAGCCGCCAAACGGCAGAGTCATGATTACTCTATTATAAAAACTACTCTCAGAAGGTGCAAAAAGCATTGTCAACCGCCCACGGCGGGTCATTACATGAGTCTGTGCTCAGAAAGGATAAAAGAATAAAGATCAGTTATTTGCCGGCTCATCCTGCTCCGGGTCTTCTGCTGGCTTTATCCGGAGATTTCCCAATTCCCAATTACAGTCAGCCAGAGCAGCGAAAGACCCTTCAAGGAAAGGGGACGCGTCAAGGTCACAAGGGAAGAGATCCTTACTCCGGGCGGGTGTCAGATCCTTCCACTCATAGAGAGGCCGGCGGATCCTCTTCTCCTCTGCGTCATAAGCCACCTGATAAGTGTTCAAGTCAGCTTCATCCGCCAGTACAAAGGCTAGATACCGCGACTCTTTGACACACCGGATGTAATCTTCTTCGGTGAATTCTGAGCCGTCATCTCTTTTAGACGGGTAACCATCCATCATTTCAGCCGGCGTTAACTCGGGGGCGAAGGCCAGAGCCCGGCTCAATCCAGCGATGGCTCCTTGGTGGAAGGCGGACTTCTTTAGCTCTTCTATCTGCTTGGGCATTGTGGAGAAGAGTTCCAAGACCCCTTTCAGAGCAGTGGGGACCTTCTCCTTATATTGAATGCTCTTGATCTTGAAGATGGCGCCGCAGTATAGCTGTTCTGCAAAGGTGTAGATGGCCTTCAGTGGCAGAAGGCTATCAGAAGCCAACTGCCGGCTCCTGGGACCTGGATAAGCCGGATAAAGTTAATGAGTCGCCAGTTTTTTCACTAGCAATGTTAAAATACAAAGTAAAACAGAAACTTACCAAATAGGGCAGCTGACATCTTCGCTATGTGCCGTTTCAGGCCTTGGAGTTCCTCCGCCACAGTTGTAAGCCGCTGCTCGGCGTCGTCCGCCCGTTTGGTCAGAGCGGCCTTTTCAGATTCAGCCGTCTCTTTCAAAGAAGTAAGCTCAGCAGTGACATTGGCCAGCTCCTTAGAGAGAAGCCGTCACTTTTCGTCAGCAATGCTTCAGGCTTCTTGCTGAGCCGCCAGATTGGCCTTCAGATCCGTCAACTGAGAACCGGCTTCATTTAAAGCTTCCTATAATACATCAAAATACAGGATAAGTTGCCAAAATACAAGACGAGTGTTAAAAGCAAATTTATGCAAGTCTCAAACATATTGCAAGCAATAAATTTGACACTTGGGGGCTAATGTATATTTGATCTTTCAGTATGCAATGCAGTTCCGGTTCATCTCCTTCGAAGCTAATCCGGAACTTGGGGGCTACACTATGGCTCTTCAATGTACTAATAATGGAAGCACCGACTCAACTTGATCAAGTTTGAGCCGGCCCTTGGGGGCTACGATTAGATCTTCAAGCTGTCTACATTAAAGACCCGACTCACATATAATCTGAGATGGCCCTTGGGGGCTAAGATTGGCGGTTCACTTTATCTACAGTACTAAGCTAAAGCAATTCTAAGGGAATTTGGCATGACAATATCTACAGAGGTCACAGAAAGACCCGGCTCAACGATTGAGTACGTTAAACCGGCTCTTGGGGGCTAAGTAAGGATATGGTAAGAAGGAAAGGTACCTCATATTTTGTCTTCATTGAAGAGACCAACCGAAGTTCCAGATCCCGACTGGTGGTAACCCGGTTTATATACCCAGCGTGGAGCTCTTCGGCTGACATCTTCTCGTACGAAGAGTCAAAGTTCAGCTTCTTCGAGGCTTCGGCTGGCTCTGTATGTTTGGTCAACACATGAGCCGGAGGCGTTTGATGACCAGACCCGATGATAACAACATCTGGAGTTTCAGGGGTCTTGGCAGGAGTCGTCGGCTTTGAAGGAGCCCTTGGAGGGCTCTCCATGATGACATCTTCAGGGGCCGGCTTCGTGGAGATAGCCGGCGGGTTTTCTTCTGGTTGAGTCTCCTCCGGTTGTTCGGGCTCCAGCTCTTCGATAACTAGGCCGGAGGAGGGCTTGTTGGTTTTGCGACGTTTAGCTTGAGCACTGCAAATAGAAGGATCAGCAGTTGAAGATGTTGCTATCATATTAACAACCAGAGATCTAGATATCATGGTAAGGAATGCTTACAGCGGATTGACCTTGGGCGGTGGTAGAATTGACACCGAAGAGTCGCTGGAGGAAGGGGATTTCTAAAAAGAGTAAAACAGGAAATATGAGAAAGTGTCAAGATTACAAAGGAAAGTCAAAAGAAAAGTAGAGACTTAAACCTCGGCAGGGCGTTTCTTTGGAGCTGGAGAGTTTGGTAGCCCGGACATGAGCTCAGTAGAGCCAGTGCTTCGAGTCTGTCGACGCTTGACTTGCTGTTGCTTTTTTAAGAGAAAATCGGGAGCCAGTTAAGCAAGAGGGTGAGAAAGAGGAACTTTTCTGATAACCCGCCGCGGCTTTCGGGGGACGAAACATTCTGAGCCAAAAGAAATGTAATTTACCTCAGGAGCATTGGCACGGCTGGTTTCCACTTCATCCTACGAGTAAAACAAGCATTAATAAAGCAGGAACGTAAAAAATCAAACAAGGCAGTTAAAACTTTACCTCTGAGCTGGATGATGGTGGCGGGTCAAACAAATTATCTTGCGGGGCATCTTTTTTAGCCTTCTTAGTTGCGACCTTCTTCCTAGATTTCTTCGGAGGGGCAACATATTCCTTCTTCCAGAAGTCTGAGTCGGCCTGTAGGAATGACCCGGAGAGTGAATACCAAATCAACAAAGTACAAACGACGTCTAAGAGACGGATGGGAAGATATTAACTTACATCGGGATCCGGATTATTGACGCAGAAAGGTGCCAAGCCGACGGCACTGCATGAGCCGGAGGCCTCGTGAACAAGGCTCCGGATAGTAGTGGTAATGTTGTCCTCTGACAGTGTTGATTCGCTAAAGCACAATGAGCTATCATATTTGCCTTCATACTCGCACATAAGCCGACCTCTGCAGCTTAAAGGCATGATCCGCCAGGAAATCCAGCAGCGGATCAAATCAAATCCTCTTAAGCCGTTGGCCAAGAGTGCTTTGATCTTGGCATGGAACGGCTCGTATCTGGCATGCTTCGAGGCTGAGAGCCGGCCAGGAAGCTCTGTATCTGTCCTAAGCCGGGAGGGGCGGTAACCCCCCAATAAGCACTCTTTTTCGGGAGAGGTCTCTGGGCAATAGAACCATGTCTTATTCCAATATTTTGGGTGACTCAACATTGGAGTAGCAGGAAAGATGATGTCTCGGCGGCGTTGAATAGAAATACTGCCTAGTTCCAGACTCGGGCCACCTTTCATTTCAGTTTGGCGATTGGCGTAGAAGAATTCTCGAAAGAACCCCACAGACGGCTTACTTAGCAGATAAGCTTCGCAGAGAACTTGGAAGTTGCAGATGCTGGAAACAGAGTTGGGTGCCAAGTCCTGAGGATGTAGCTTACAAAAATGAAGGACGTCCAGGAAAAACTTAGAGCCGGGCGGCACGAACCCTCGCTCGATGTGATCAGCATAGACTACAATTTCTCCTTTCTAGGGAGAAGGTCGGGTCTCGTTGCTCGGAACCCGTCAATTGAGAACCTCTTTGGGAGGAAGAGCACCTGATTCAATGAAGCCTGCTAAGTACTCCTCCGTAATGCAAGAACCAACCCAGTTGCATGAGTTGGACGCACGAGACATTTTGGCGGCTTAAGTGTTGTGCAAGATAAAAGGGCGCAATGAGTAAAAGCGCAAGCAAATATTTTTGATGGCTTAAAGGTTTAAAGGCTCTACGGATGAAGTGGAAAGACCCGGCTGACGAGAGCCGGAGAAGCTTGGCAACTCAACATAAGGAAGGAAGATTGAGAAATCGGCTAAGTCCTAAAAACAGATTCCGCAAACTATCGCTATGGCTACGGATCTACAAAAGCGGTGAAAAAGAATTTAATCCAGACCTAGCGATGAACAGCAGAAAGAAAGAAAACGGAGCGAGGACATCGTGGTCCACGCATTATGCGCGGCCGGGCCCTATGCGGCGACGGGGTGAGAGCGCGATCTAAAAGTAACAACGGTGTCGAGAATATGCTCGTGGCAGCGGTGCCGGGGCCCTACTACAGCGGAGCCCCACTACGGCGGAACCCTACTACGGCGGTGAGCAATCTAAAGAGAAAGGAGGACTCACGAGAGATGTTGCGGCAGTGGCGGAAGGAATCTGGTCCGTATCAGGGTGATGCAGCAGCCCGGTCAGTGCAGAAGCGAAGACGGCGTCGGACGACGAGGACGCTGGAGTGGCAGTGACAGGAGGAAGAAGAAGAGGCACGAGCGGGAGGATGGAAAACTCCGACCCGCACGGGTCATATTTAAAAAGGGGTTAAGGAAGGCGTGAAAATCCAGACAACGACACCATTTGACCGAGGCGGATGCCTCGATTCTCGGGATGACAGTTAATGAAAGATTTGGTGGTACGTCAGCAGATCTCATGACGTCACGCCGGATCATTTCCGGGCAACTCGCCAAAAAACGGAAGAGAAGGATGAAGTGAGCAAGCTCAATTCAACCTGGGGACTAATGTTGGGGATATGACCCCACGATATGACCCGCCCCGGAGGCTCCGGGTCATATGGCTGGCTTGTGAGCTGGCCCAAAGGTGAGCTGTAAGACTGGTGGCCCAGGAAGATAGGCGGCTCAAGGTGTGGGCCGTACAAACGGCCCGGACGGAGAAGACCCGGGCGTTCAAGCCGACTCTTAGACGGCTTGGACAGGAAGATAGAAAGAGACTTGGTTAGCAATTGTAATGCCCCGATGGTCCTGGCCTCTTATATAAAGGCAGACCTAGGGCGACTTAGAGGTAGGTAATCGAGAACTAGGTCAAGCTTCTAGCTCCTTGTAATCGATACACAAGCAATACAAGCATAAGCAGGACGTAGGCTATTACCTCGACTTGAGGGGCCGAACCTGGGTAAATCCATGCCTTTCGTCCCAACTAACCCCTTTGAGTCCAGCCCGTTAAGCGATGGCCTCAAATCCAAGTCCGTTCACCCGGACATCTACCGTGATAAAACCACGACAGTACCTGTGGGTTGCTAGTAGGGTTGATTACTCCTTGTAGTTGATGCTAGTTGGTTTACTTGGTGGAAGATCATATGTTCAGATCCTGGATCATCATTAATACTCCTCTAATTATGAACATGAATATGCTTTGTGAGTAGTTACATTTGTTCCCGAGGACATGGGATAAGTCTTGTTATAAGTAATCATGTGAATTTGGTATTCGTTTGATATTTTGATGAGATGTATGTTGTCTTGCCTCTAGTGGTGTTATGTGAACATCGACTACATGACACTTCACCATTGTTTGCACCTAGAGGAAGGCATTGGGAAGTAATAAGTATATGATGGGTTGCTAGAGTGACAGAAGCTTAAACCCTAGTTTATGCGTTGCTTCGTAAGGGGCTGATTTGGATCCACATGTTTCAGGCTATGGTTAGATTTATGTTAATTCTTCTTTCGTAGTTGCAGATGCTTGCAAGAGGGGTTAATCATAAGTGGGAGGCTTGTCCAAGTAAGGGAAGCAACCAAGCACCGGTCCACCCACATATCGAATTATCAAAGTAACGAATGTGAATCATATATGCATGATGAAAACTAGCTTGACAGAAATTTCCATGTGTCCTCGGAAGCGCCTTGCTTTATATAAGAATTTGTCCAGGCTTGTCCTTTGCTATAAAAAGGATCGGGCCACCTTGCTACACCTTTGTTACAATTGTTACTTGCTAGCCGTTACGAATTATCTTATCACAAAACTATCTGTTACCGATAATTTCAGTGCTTGCAGAGAATACCTTACTGAGAACCGATTGTCATTTCCTTCTGCTCCTCGTTGGATTCGACACTCTTACTTATCGAAAGGACTATGATAGATCCCCTATACTTGTGGGTCATCAAGACTCTTTTTTGGCATCGTTGCCAGGGAGTGAAGCACCTTTGGTGACTGGAACTTGGTAAGGAAAAATTTATATAGTGTGCTGAAATTTATTGTCACTTGTTCCTATGGAAACTAATCCTTTGAGGTGTTTGTTCGGGGTATCTTCACCTCGACCGGAAACACAAAGATATGTCCCTAAACCTACTGAACCTACTGAAAATATTTATTATGATATTCCTTCGAGTATGATAGAGAAACTGCTAGCTAATCCTTATGCAGGAGATGGAACACTACATCTAGATTTGCATCTAATCTATGTGAATGAGGTTTGTGGATTATTTAAGCTTGCAGGTTTGCCCGAGGATGTTGTCAAGAAGAAGATCTTTCCTTTATCTTTGAAGGAGAAGGCATTGGCATGGTACGCGCTATGTGATGATATTGGATCATGGAACTACAACCGACTGAAAATGGAATTTCATCAGAAGTTCTATCCTATGCATCTCGTTCATCGTGATCGGAATTAAATTTACAATTTTTGGCCTCATGAAGGAGAAAGAATCGCTCAAGCTTGGGGGAGGCTTAAGTCAATGTTATATTCATGCCCCAACCATGAGCTCTCAAGATAAATTATTATTAAGAATTTTTATGCTTGGCTTTCCCATAATGATGGATCCATGCTCGATACTTCTTGCTCTGATTCTTTTATGAATAAAGATATTGAATTCAAAAGGGACTTATTGTAAAGAGTTAAACACAATTCTGAAGATTGGGTACTTGACAAAGGTAAGGAGTCAGGTATAAACCTTAAGTTTGATTGTGTTAAATCCTTTATGGATACCGATGCTTTTCGTGAATTTAGCCATAAATATGGACTTGACTCTGAGATAGTAGCTTCTTTCTATGAATATTTTGCTATTCATATTGATCTCCCTAAGGAGAAGTGGTTTAAATATCATCCTCCCATTGAAGTGAAAGTAGTTGAACCTATTAAAGTTGAAGAGGAAACTATTACTTATAATGTTGATCATGTTATCCATACTGCTTACATTGAGAAACCACCCTTCCTTGTTAGGATAAAGGAACATGCTAAAGCTTCAACTGGGGTTTGTATGAGTTGTATTAGAACATCTACACCCCCTGAACAAATTAAAGTTGAACCTAGTATTGCTATGGTTAAAGATCTCTTGGTTGATAATATTGATGGGCATATTATTCCTTTCTGTGATGAAGTGGCTAGAATTACTAGACCTCATACTAGGCATAAACATAGACCAGTTGTTGGCGTGCCTGTTGTTTCTATTAAAATAGGAGATCATTCTTATCATGGCTTGTGTTATATGGGTGCTAGCGTAAGTTCAATCCCCTATTCCTTATACAAAGAAATCATGCATGATATTGCACCAATTGAACTAGAGGAAGTTGATGTTACTATTAAGCTTGCTAATAGAGACACTATTGCACCGATGGGGATTGTTAGAGATGTTTAAGTCTTGTGTGGGAAAATAAAATATCCTACTGATTTTCTTGTTCTTGGTTCCCCACAAGATAATTTTTGTCCCATTATATTTGGCAGATCCTTCTTGAATAATGTTAATGCTATGATTGATTGTGAGAAAGAAATAGTTACTATGAGTTTTGGGGATGTGTCTCATGAGTGTAATTTCTCTAAATTTCGTAGACAACCCCGTGACAAAGAATTGCCTAGTAAAGATGAAATTATTGGTCTTGCTTCTATTGTTGTGCCTCCTACTGATCCTTTAGAACAATATTTACTAGACCATGAAAATGATATGCATATGAATGAGTGGAATGAAATAGATGAAATTTTCTTTGATCAGCAGACAATTTTGAAACACAACTTACCTGTTGAAATACTTGGGGATCCTCCTCCACCCAAGGGTGATACCGTGTTTGAGCTCAAGCAATTACCTGATACGTTGAAATATGCTTATCTTGATGAAAAGGAGATATATCCTGTTATTATTAGTGCTAACCTTTCAGAGCATGAAGAAAAGAGATTATTGAATTATTGAAAACTCTGAGGAAGCACTGTTCTTCTATTGGTCATACTCTTGATGATCTTCAGGGCATTAGTCCCACTCTATGTCAACACAAAATTAATATGGAGCCTGGTGTCAAACTAGTTATTGATCACCAATGATGATTGAACCCTAAGATGAAAGAAGTGGTAAGAAAAGAAATACTAAAGATTCTGGAGGCAGGTATATTTTATCCTATTGCCGATAGTAGATATGTTAGTCACGTCCATTGTGTCCCTAAGAAGGGAGGCATTACTATTGTTCCTAATGATAAAAATGAATTGATCCTGCAAAGAATTGTTACAGGTTATAGATTGGTAATTGATTTTAGGAAATTAAATAAAGCTACTAAGAAAGATCATTACCCTTTACCATTTATTGATCAAATGCTAGAAAGATTATCCAAACATACTCATTTTTTCTTTCTAGATGGTTACTCTGGTTTCTCTCAGATACCTGTATCAAGCCAGGATCAAGAAAAAAACACTTTTACTTGCCCTTTCGGTACCTTTGCTTATAGAAGTATGCATTTTGGTTTATGCAATGCACCTGCTACCTTTCAAAGATGTATGATGGCTATATTCTCTAACTTTTGTGAAAAGATTCTTGAGGTTTTCATGGATGATTTTTCAATTTATGGAACTTCATTTGATGATTGTTTGAGAAACCTTCACCGAGTTTTGCAGAGATGTGAAGAAACTAATCTTGTCTTGAGCTGGGAAAAGTGCCACTTTATGGTTAATGAAGGTATTGTCTTGGGGCACAAGATCTCCGAAAGAGGTATTGAACTTGATAAAGCTAAAGTTGATGCTATTGAAAAAATGACGTGCCCTACAGATATCAAAGGTATAAGAAGTTTCCTTGGTCATGTTGGTTTCTATAGGAGGTTTATCAAAGATTTCTCTAAGATTTCAAGGCCTCTCACAAATCTTTTGCAAAAATATGTCCCGTTTGTTTTTGATGATGATTGTGTGGAAGCAATTTGAAATTCTTAAGAATGCCCTGATTACCGCACCTATTGTTCAACCACCTGATTGGAACCTACCCTTTTAAATTATGTGTGATGCTAGTGATTATTCTATTGGTGCTGTTCTAGGACAAAGAGTTGATAAGAAATTAAATGTTATACATTATGCTAGTAAAACTCTAGACAGTTCTCAAAGAAACTATGCTACTACTGAAAAACATTTTTTAGCAGTCGTGTTTGCTTGTGATAAGTTTAGACCTTATATTGTTGATTCCAATGTAACTATTCACACCGATCATGCTGCTATTAAATACCTTATGGAGAAGAAAGATGCTAAATCTAGACTTATTAGGTGGGTCCTTCTGCTACAAGAATTTGATAATCATGTGGCAGATAACTTGTCTAGGTTAGAAAATGTTCTTGATGACCCGCTACCTATTGATGATAGCTTTCCTGATGAAAAATTAGTTGTCGTGAATGCCTCACATAATGCTCCTTGGTATGTTGATTATGCCAATTACATTGTTGCTAAACTTATACCGCCTAGTTTCACATACCAACAAAAGAAAAAGTTCTTCTATGATTTAAGGAATTACATTTGGGATGATCCACACCTTTATAAAGAAGGAGCAGATGATATTATTATTGTGTACCTGAGCATGAACAGGAACGGATCTTACGCAAGTGTCACTCCGAAGCCTACGGAGGACACCACGCTGGAGATAGAATTGCACATAAGTTACTACAATCTGGGTTTTATTGGCCTACTCTCTTCAAGGATGCTCGTAAGTTTGTCTTGTCTTATGATGAATTTCAAAGAATTGGCAATATTAGTAGACATCAGGAAATGCCTATGAATTACTCTCTTGTTATCAAACCATTTGATGTTTGGGGTTTTGATTATATGGGGCCTTTCCCGCAATCTGACAGGTATACTCATATTCTAGTTGATGTTGATTATGTTACTAAGTGGGTATAATCTATTCCAACTAGTATCGCTGATCATAACACTTCTATTAAAATGTTTAAAGAAGTTGTTTTCCCTAGATTTGGAGTCCCTAGATATTTGATGACTGATGGTGGTTCACGTTTTATTCATGGTGCTTTCCGTAAATTGCTCGCTAAATATGATGTTAATCATAGAATTGCATCCCCTTATCATCCTCAGTCTACTGGTCAAGTAGAATTGAGCAATAGAGAAATTAAATTGATTTTGCAGAAGATTGTTAATAGATCTAGGAATAATTGGTCTGAGAAACTTGACGATGCATTGTGGGCTTATAGAACTGATTACAAAAACCCTATGGGTATGTCTCCGTATATGATGGTTTATGGTAAAGCATGTCACTTACCTCTAGAGCTAGAACATCAAGCTTATTGGGCAATCAAAGAGCTCAATTATGATTTCAAACTTGCTGGTGAGAAGAGGTTATTTGACATTAGCTCACTTGACGAATGGAGAGCCCAAGCCTATGAGAATGCCAAGTTGTTTAAAGAAAAGGTTAATAGATGGCATGATAGAAGGATACAAAAGCATGAATTTAATGTAGGTGATCATGTCTTGCTATACAATTCTCATTTAAGATTTTTTGCAAGAAAACTTCTCTCTAAATGGGAAGGTCCTTATGTTATCAAGGAGGTATGCCGTTTCGGTGCCATCAAGATTAACAACACCGAAGGCACAAAGCTGAAGGTGGTGAATGGTCAAAGAATCAAACATTATATCTTAGGTACTCTCATAAATGTTGAAACCAATATCATCAACACCATAACTTCGGAGGAGTACATTAGGGAGACTTACCAGAACGTTTTAGACTCCGAAAAGGAATAGTAGATTTAGAGCAATATGTCGTCCCAAGATTCTGATGTGGAGAGCTATATATCGCATTATCTTGCCAATGCCAAGTGCTACGGGGACTTAGATCCTTAAGGATTGTTCTCAGAGGAGGAACAAGAAGGCAAGTACGTGGAAGAAAGCTCAGATGAAGAAGAGGCCCCCTGCCTCAGCCAGGAGATATGCACGTGGAGTTCAAGAAATCAAGCCTTCCAAACACCAGGCGAAAACTCAAGGTTCTATTTATCCCTTCTCATTTCTTGCAGGAGATCAAGGAAGAATTATGTCAAAAGATATTGAAGCTCGAGCAGGAGGTGAATGACCTGAGGGAACAAAAATTAATGCTTAGGAGGAAACTAGACAAGCTTTCAACCTCATTAACAACTCCAACATCACCACCTCCGAAGCAAGACAACTAAACACATGGGTATGGGCACTTCCCTTGGCTTGTGCCAAGCTTGGGGGAGGTGCCCCGGTATCGTATCACCATCACATCTTTTTTTTATTTTATTTTTTATCATCTTTTCTTAGTTCGATCCTTTTAGTTATATCTTGATCTCGTAGAATAAATTTTTCGTGTGATCTAGTTTTGAGTCTTTGCTTTATGATTCCTCCTATGTAAGCAAGTCTGTGAGTTATATAATAAAAAGTGCTTTTGAGTTGAGGGCTTTGCTTGTTTGGCATGATCTTGATCTTGAGAAAGATGAAGTAGAAAGAAGTATAAGATAAAAGCAAAGAGTACATATGACGATCTTATGGGGAGTGATGACTTCACATATAAAAAGTATGTCGATTGATACCTGTTATGGGTTGACAATCACAATTGTTGGTCACTGGGGCAATTAAAAGTAAGTAATAAAGAAAGAGCGGATCACATAATATATTATCTTCGACATATTTTTTGATTGTGAGCACTCATTAAAATATTATATGTTAAGAAGTTGATGTTGGACAAGGAAGACAACATAAGGGTTTATGTTTGCTTATTTCCGAATAGAAGTTATATTGTTATAGATCCCTCAACATGTGTCGCTTGCTTCCACCTCATATCAGCCAGAACTTCCGCACCAAGTAGAGATACTACTTGTGCATCCAAACACCCTTAACCCAGTTTTTCCATGAGAGGCCACCATACCTACCTAAGGATAGAATAAGATCCTTCAAGTAAGTATTCATCGGTGCAAGCAATAAAAATTGTTCTCTAAATATGTGTGATCTATTAATGTGAGGAAAATAAAATTTATACGAACTTGTGATAGGGCAGAAATAAAAGCAACGGACTACATAATAAAGTTCTCTATCACAAGGGGCAATATAAAGTGACGCTCTTTTGCATTAAGTGATTGTGCATCCAACTATAAAAGCACATGACAATCTCTGCTTCCCTCTACGAAGGGCCTATCTGTTACTTTTATTTTCTAGTACTTACCTTTATGCAAGAGTCGTGGTGACCTCCATCACTTTCTCTATTTTTGCCTTTATTTTCTGGCAAGTGTCACGTGTTGGGGAATGATCTACGCACATATATCCACTCGGAAGTGGACAAGCATGAGTTATTACTGCTGACATTACCCTTGAGGTAAATAGTTGGGAGACAACACTATAAGCCCCTATCTTTCTCTATGTCCGATTGAAGCTTTGAACTCATAGGTAACTAGTGAGTGTTAATAATTGTGAAATACTAAAAGATGATCGAGTATGTGGATTTTCTTTACAAGCTCTTATATTGACTCTTTCCTACATTATGATAAATTGGAATTGCTTCAATGACTGAGTTCATAGTTTGTCAGTTCCCAATAGAGTTCTTGATTCATACTTTGCCATTGTGAATGAATTATTACTTTAGCATAAGAAATTACATGTCAATATATGTTGTTGTTCTAAATATAATCATGATGCCTTCATGTTCGTATTTTATTTTATTGACACCTCTATCTCTAAACATGTGGGCATCTTTATTGATTCCGGCTTCCGCTTGAGGACAAATGAGGTCTTATCTTGGGGGAGTTGATACGTCCATTTTGCATCATGCTTTTATATTGATATTTATTGCATTATGGGCTGTTATTACATGTTTTGGTACAAAACTTATGCCTTTTCTCTCTTATTTTACAAGGTTTACATGAAGAGGGAGAATGCCGACAGCTGGAGTTTTGGACTGGAAAAGGAGCAAATCTGAGATACCTATTCTGCACAACTCCAAAAGTCCTGAAAATCTACGGAGAGTTATTTTGGAATATATAAAAAATATTGGGTGAAAGAAATACATCAGGGGGGCCACCAGGCAGCCACAAGCCTGCAGAGTGCGCCCTACCCCCTGGGCACGCCCCTGGGGCTTGTGGCCCACCTGGCAGCCCTCCAATGCCCATCTTCTGCTATATTGAGGGCTTTGACCTGAAAAAAATCAGAACAGAGCTTTCGGGACGAAGCGCCGCTGTCTCGGGGCGGAACTTGGGCAGAACCAATCTAGAGCTCCGGCAGGGCGATCCTGCCGGGAAACTTCCCTCCGGGAGGGGGAAATCAATCCATTGTCATCACCAACGATCCTCTCATTGAGAGGGGGTCAATCTCCATCAACATCTTCATCAGCATCATCTCCTCTCCAAACCCTAGTTCACCTCTTGTATCCGATCTTTGTCTCAAAACCTCAGATTGGTACATGTGGGTTGCTAGTAGTGTTGATTACTCCTTGTAGTTGATGCTAGTTGGTTTACTTGGTGGAAGATCATATGTTCAGATCCTTGATCATCATTAATACTCCTCTGATTATGAACATGAATATGCTTTGTGAGTAGTTACATTTTTTCCCGAGGACATGGGATAAGTCTTGTTATAAGTAATCATGTGAATTTGGTATTCGTTCGATATTTTGATGAGATGTATGTTGTCTCACCTCTAGTGGTGTTATGTGAACGTCGACTACATGACACTTCACCATTGTTTGGGCCTAGAGGAAGGCATTGGGAAGTAATAAGTAGATGATGGGTTGCTAGAGTGATAGAAGCTTAAACCCTAGTTTATGCGTTGCTTCGTAAGGGGCTGATTTGGATCCACATGTTTCAGGCTATGGTTAGATTTATGTTAATTCTTCTTTCGTAGTTGCGGATGCTTGCGAGAGGGGTTAATCATAAGTGGGAGGCTTGTCCAAGTAAGGGCAGCACACAAGAACTGGTCCAACCACATATCAAATTATCAAAGTAACGAACGCGAATCATATATGCATGATGAAAACTAGCTTGATAGAAATTCCCATGTTTCTTCGGGAGCACCTTGCTTTATATAAGAATTTGTCCAGGCTTGTCCTTTGCTATAAAAAGGATCGGGCCACCTTGTTGCACCTTTGTTACAATTGTTACTTGCTACCCGTTACGAATTATCTTATCACAAAACTATCTATTACCGATAATTTCAGTGCTTGCAAAGAATACCTTTTTGAGAACTGCTTGTCATTTCCTTCTGCTCCTCATTGGGTTCGACACTCTTACTTATCGAAAGGACTATGATAGATCCCCTATACTTGCGGGTCATCACCACCTCATGGGCCCTCTAGCCCTAATTCTAGTGCTATAAAATCTTAAATTTCGAGAGAAAAATAAGAGAACTAAAGTTTCATCATGTTTTACGATACGGAGCCGCCGCACCTCTTGTTCTTCATCGGGAGGCCAGATCTGGAGTCCGTTTGGGGCTCCGAAGAGGGGAATCTTCGGTCTTCGTCATCATCAACCCTTCTCCATCGCCAATTCCCTGATGCTCCCCACCAGGAGTGAGTAATTCCTTCGTAGGCTTGCTGGTCGGTGAGGAGTTGGATGAGATTCATAATGTAATCGAGTTAGTTTTGTTAGGGTTTGATCCCTAGTATCCACTATGTTCTGAGATTGATCTTCCTATGAATTTGCCATGCTTAATGCTACTCACTAGGGCCTGAGTGCCATGATTTCAGATCTGAACCGTTTATGTTATCATCATTATATATATGTTAGTGATCCGATCTTGCCTAGTCATATTCACCTATTATGTGTTATGATCTATCAACCCCATGGTGACAATATTTGGGATACTTCACAGTGATGACCGTATTTTGAGGGTTTCATGTAACTAAGTGTTAATGCTTTGTTCCGGTTCTCTATTAAAAGGAGGCCTTAATATCCCTTAGTTTCCTTATGGACCATGATGCCATGGGAGGGTAGGACAAAAGATGTCATGCAAGTTCTTTTCCATAAGCATGTATGACTATATACGAAATACATGCCTACATTACATTGACAAACTAGAGCTAGTTCTGTGTCTCCCTAGGCTATGACTGTTATATGACGAATATGATCCAACGAATACACCAATCCAGTGCCTACGAGCTTTTCACTTATTATTCTCGCTAAGTTACTGTTACTGTCGTTACTATTGCACTTGCTACAAAATCACTACTACTACTGTTACTGCTACCACTACTATCAAACTATCATATTACCGTGCTACTAATCACTTTGATGTAGATATTTATCTCCAGGTGTGGTTGAATTGACAACTCAGGTGCTAATACTCTCAAATATTCTTTGGCTCCCCTTGTGTCGAATCTATAAATTTGGGTTGAATACTCTACCCTCGAAAATTGTTGCGATCCCCTATACTTGTGGGTTATCAGGCCTCCATGATCGATTCCCCCTCTAGAAGAGTTACGGAAAAGGTCTCCAGATGGGATGCAAAGAATAGAGGCTTGTGGTGGCGGAAAAAGTGTTTCGGATGTTTCTCTTTTAGTTTTGGGGTAATTGGGAATATATAGAAGTTTAATTTGGTCAAGAGGAGTTGTGAGGGTCCCACGTGCTCAAGGCGCACCCTAATAGCTCGTGGCTCCCTCGTAGCTCTTCTGGCCACTTCCGGAAGCTTCTAGGGTCTCTTTATGTCCACAAATGACCCCCATAAAGTTTCATCCAATTTGGTCTCTGTTTCGTATTGATTTTCTAAAAAGTAAAAAACAGGCAAAACAAGAACTGGCACTAGGCACTTGGTTAATAGGTTAGTCCCGGAGATATATAGATACATTGGAGACGTATTAATATGGTGGACTCTTATGGAAAGAAAATTTATTTAAGGGTTTTGGAATGCACAAGTAGTATCTCTACTTAGTGCAAAATTTTGGCGAGTAAAATATTATGATCAAGCACAACATGTTATAGGATCCATGACAATATAACTTCAATGTGAATATAAGCAAACATAACCCATTACGTTGTCTTCCTTGTCCAACATCAACTAGTTGATCAAACATAGAATATGTAATGGGGGCTCACAATCATAAAATATGTCGAAGATAGTATATCTATATGTGATACCTCCCTTTCGTTATTGATTATTCATGACTTGCATCAATGACCAATGCTATGTTTGTCAACTTCCAACAAAATTTATTAAATATACTCCTTTTATGTGAAGTCACCACTCCCCATGGGATTACCATATGATCTTTTTATTGTTTTCATTGCTAAGACTGAAGCAAAAAGGTAAAACAACCAAACTCAAACTACTCTTTATTATATAACTTTCACACTCGTTACATAGATGTATAGACGAAACAAGCACTAGAAACTAAATCATACTAAAACTTTATTCTTCTAAATCATATAATAACCAATGACCGAATTAAGAGAGGTAATGATAGTAAAAGTGATGGTGATACGATATTGGGGCACCTCCCGAAATATCGGAACAAGCCAAGGGTGGTGCCCATACCCGTGTACTCAAGTTTTTTCTTGGTTGAAGGAGGTGATGAAGTGGTAGTAATACCCTCCAATAATCGCTTCAGGAGCTCTTCATATGTAGAATCTCATGGAGCAAGTACCGCATCATAGCATCATTATTTTGGACTTGAGTAGCGATGTCCTTATTGTCAGGCCCCCAAGAACTCCTTCCTGTATCATTTCACTTGGACAAGAGATGTCCCAATCGGATGGTACATGCAAACGAGAAGTATTCATGACCCCAAAGTTATGAATTAAATTATGAAAGTTATTTCCATGTAACCTACCGAGGGGTTTCCTTGGACTAAGCTCATCTTGAACCTCTTGGCTTCTTCTTCTCATGGGTAGACAAGGATTTGGAGAGGTGCAGATGCCAGCAAGAGGGCCTAGCTCAAAAGCGAGGGGTTGCACTTCCATGGAGTCTCCAGAGCCTTCTCTTGTCATGACTTTCTTGGTTCCTTCCCTTTTGAGTTACATATGTAGCAACCAAGCATCATCCCCAACATTGTTGGAAGAGGACAATGAGATGACGTCTGGAACCTGATATCCTGGCAGAAAATAGCTTGAAACAAGCAGAGAGGAGAAACTTGCGATAAGGTGGTCAAAATAGCGAGGAGTATATATAATGAATTTTTCCCATGCATGACAAGTCTATGAAAGGAAGGAGTCGGGAAAGTCAACGGGGGGAGTCACAAGCTCACACAGCGTGCCCTAAGGGTAGGGCACGCCCCCCTGAGCTTGTCGCTCCCACGTGCTAATTGTTTATTATTTTTCTAATTTTCCCTATACTCCGAAACAAACAAAAAATACTTTTATGAAACTTTTGGAGCTAGTTTATTACCGTATCACATACCTACTCCTTTTCAGGATTCTGGAGCGTCATGTAAGGTCTGTTTTATGTGTTCCTCCGGTGTCATCGTTTGGATAATGTTGGTTTCCTTGTTAATGGATGTACCTGAAATATAATGTTTAATTGTTTGTCGATTAAGCACCTTAGGATTTGTGCCACCTACATTTTTAATCTTCATAGCTCTGGAGCGATAAAATAACTCGATGATATAGGGTCCTTCCCATTTGGAGAGAAGTTTTCCTACAAAGAATCAGAAATGAGAGTTGTATAATATAACTTTATCACCGACATTAAATTCCCGTTTTTTATTCTTTTGTCATGCCACATTTTAATTATTTCTTTAGACACCTTGGAATTTTCATAGGCTTGTGTCCTTCATTCATCTAGATAAATCACATCAAATAACTTATTTTCATTAGCAAATTCAAAATCATAGTTTAATTCTTTAATTGCCCAATAAGCTTTATGTGTTAATTCTAGAGGTAACTTACAAGCTTTTCCATAGAGCATTTTATAGGGGGACATACCCCATTGGGTTTTTATAAGCAGTTATATATGCCCACAGTCCATCATCAAGTTTCTTAGACCAATTCTTCCTAGACCTATTAACCGGCTTTTGCAAAATTAATTTAATATCTCTATTGGTCAATTCAACTTGACCACTAGACTAAGGGTGATACGGTGAGGCAATTATATGGTTACCATCATATTTAGCTAAGAGTTTATGAAATGCGCCATGAATAAAATATGAACCAGCATCAATCATTAATTATCTAGGGACTCCAAACCTTGGGAAGATAACTCCTTTAAGCATTTTAATAGAGGTGTTATGATTGGTACTACTAGTTGGAATAGCTTCTACCCACTTAGTAACATAATCAACAACAATTAAAATAGGAGTATATCCATTAGAGGAAGGAAAAGGTCGCATATAATCAAAGCCCCAAACATCAATGATTCAATAACAAGTGAATAATTCATAGGTATTTCCTGACGTCTACCAATATTACCAGTTTTTTGACAGTCATCACAAGAAGGGACAAACTTGTGTGCATCCTTAGAAAGAGTAGGACGATAAAAAAACAGATAGTAATAACTTATGTGCAGTTCTATCTCTGGCATAGGGATTAACTAGTAGTTTCTTTAACATATCAGAAGGAAATTCATAATAAATATTTTCAGTAGGTTCGGTAGATTGAGGAGCAACTCTTGTTGCTTCTGGTCGAGGTGAAGATACCCCAAACAAACCCCTCAAAGGATTATTCTCTATAGAAATAAATGACAATAAATTTCAGCATGTACCGAAAATGTTTCCTTACCAAATTCCACTTACCAAAGGTGCTTCACTCCTCGGCAACGGTGCCAGAAAAGAGTCTTCATGACCCACAAGTATAGGGAATCGTAGTCCTCTCGATAAGTAAGAGTGTCCGACCCAATGAGGAGCATAAGTAAATGACAAGTGGTTTTCAGTAAGGAATTCTCTACAAGCACTAAAAGTAGCAGTAACAAATAGTTTTCTAGCTAGGCAATTCATAACAAGTGACAATAGTAACAAAGGTGCAGCAAGGTAGCCCAGTCCTTTTTATAGCCAAGGACAAGCCGGAAAGTACTCTTATAGCAAGCAAAGCATTCTTGAGGACACATGGAATTCTCATCTAGTCACGTTCATCATGTTTAGTTGATTCGCATTCGTTACTTTGATAATTTGATATGTGGATAGATCGGTGATAGGGTGTAGTTATTACTTGAACAAGCAACCCTCTTATGATTACCTCTTCTTGCAAGCATCCACAAAAACGAAAGAAAAATTATGATAAATCTAACCATAGCATAAAACATGTGGATCAAAATGAGTCCCTTACGGAATAACGCATAAACAAGGGTTTAAGCTTCTGTCACTTTCACAACTCATCATCTACTTATTATTCCCCAATGCCTCCCCTTAGGCCCAAGTATGGTGAAGTTTGATGTAGTCGATGTTCACATGACTGCACTAAAGGAAGAACAACATACACATCATCAAAATATCAAACGAATACCAACTTCACATGATTACTTATAACAAGACTTATCACATGTCCTCAAGAAGAAAAAATAACTACTCATGAATCATATTCATGTTCAAAATTAGAGGTATATGGAATATTTTTAAGGATCTTAACATATAATATTCCACCAAGTACACCAACTAGCATCAACAAGATGTAATCAACACTACTAGCATACAAATATGAGGTATGAAGAATGAAGACAAAGATTGAATAGAAGAGATGATCTAGGGTTTGAGATGATATGGTGATGGTGAACATGTTGGTGAAGATTGTGTTGGAAATATGCCCTAGAGGCAATAATAAATTAGTTATTATCATATTTCCTTGTTCATGATAATCGTTTATTATCCATGTTATAGTTGTATTGATCGGAGACTTAGATGCATGTGTGGATACATAGACAAAACCATGTCCCTAGTATGCCTCTAATAGACTAGCTCGTTGATCAAAGATGATTAAGGTTTCCTAGCCATGGACATGAGCTGTCATTTGATAACGGGATCACATCATTAGGAGAATGGTGTGATGGACAAGACCCAAACTACAAACGTAGCATATGATCGTGTCAGTTTATTGCTACTGTTTTCTGCATGTCAAGTATATGTTCCTATGACCATGAGATCATGCAACTCACTAACACCGGAGGAGTGCCTTGTGTGTATCAAATGTCGCAACATAACTGGGTGACTATAAAGGTACTCTACAGGTATCTCCGAGGGTGTCTGTTGAGTTGGCATGGATCAAGACTGGGATTTTTTACTCCGTGTGACGGAGAGGTATCTCAGGGCCCACTCGGTAATACAACATCACAAAAAGCCTTGCAATCAATGTGACTAAGTGTTAGTCACGGGATCTTGTATTACAGAACGAGTAAAGAGACTTGCCGGTAACGAGGTTGAACTAGGTACGGAGATACCGACGATCAAATCTCAGGCAAGTAACATACCGAAGAACAAAGGGAACATCTTACGGGATTAACTGAATCCTTGACACAGAGGTTCGACCGATAAAGATCTTCGTAGAATATGTAGGAACCAATATAGACATCCAGGTCCCGCTATTGTTTATTGACCATAGAGGTGTCTCGGTCATGTCTACATAGTTCTCGAACCCACAGGGTCTGCACACTTCAGGTTTGGTGACGTTTTGGTAGTATAGAGTTATGTATGCTGGTAACCGAAGGTTGTTCGGAGTCCCGGATGAAGGAGTTCTGAAATGGTCCGGAAGTAAAGATTCATATATAGGAAGTCCTATTTTGGTCGCCGGAAAAGTTTCGGGCTCATTGGTAGTGTACCGGGAGTGCTGGTAGTGTACCGGGAGACCATCAGGAGGGGTATTTCGACCCAAGAGGCTACATGGTCTGTGGGAGAGTAAATACCAGCCCTTTGTGGGCTGGTGGAAGTCCCACACAAGGCCATGTGGCTGGGAAGAAAAGCCCAAAGGGAAAAAGGTGGGAAAAGGCCAAAAAAGGGAGGAATCCTAGTCCTACTAGGATTGGAGGAGTCCTCCTCTCCTCCCCACTTCGGCCGACCCAAGGAGTCTTGGCCCTTGTGCCAAGTCCTATCCTCCCTCCCTCTGATATATACTGGAGGTTTTAGGGTTTTTTGCACAGAATTTTTAGCCACGTGTTGCCCGTTCCTCCAGTGCATAGTTTCTCCTCTAGATCGGGTTTCTGCAGTGCTTAGGCGAAGCCCTGTCGGAATTGCTCCACCACCATCACCGCGGCACCGTCATGCTGCCGGTGAACTCGTCTACCTCTCCACTCCCTCTTTCTGGATCAAGAAGGCATAGATCGTCATCGAGATGTATGTGTGCTGAACGTAGAGGTGTCGTCCGTTCGGCGCTAGATCGGAAGGACCATGATCAAGATCGCGAGACGGATCGTGATGGGTTCGCAAGACGGATCGTGATGAGTTCACGGGACAGATCGTGATTGGATCGCGGGATGGATCGTGATGAGATCGTGGGACGCTAGGCGACTTGGATCGTGAAGACGTTCGACTACACCAACCGCATTTCTTAACGCTTCCCACTTAGCGATCTACAAGGGTATGTAGATCCACTCTCCCTCTCATAGATTCTCATCACCATGTATAGATCTTGCGTGTGCATAGGAAATTTTTTGTTTCCCATGCGACATTCCCCAACGGTGGCATCATGAGCTAGGTCTATGTGTAGATGAGATCTCGAGTAGAACACAGAGAGTTTGTGGGCGTTGATGCTTAGATTGCTTCCTCCCTTGGTCGTGTTTTGATTCAGCGGTATTGTGAGATGAAGCGACCCGGACCAACATTACTCGTACGCTTACGAGAGACCGGTTCCCTCAACCGCAACTTGTTGCATAGATGGCTTGCGGGTGCCAGTTTCTCTCAATTTAGTTGGATCGGATTCGACAAAGGCAGTCCTTGAGAAGGTTGAAAGGCAACTAGTGTATCACCGTTGTGTTTTTTGCATAGATGAGAATTTTTCTTGCTATATACCCGTAGCAGCCACGTAAAACATGCAACAACAATTAGAGGACGTCTAACTTGTTTTTGCAGGGTATGTTGTGATATGATATGGCCAATTACATGATGTGATATATGTGATGTATGAGATGATCATGTGATGTATAGATTATAACGACTTGCATGTCGATGAGTACGGCAACCGGCAAGAGCCATAGGGTTGTCTTTAATTATTGTATGACCTGCATGTCAATAATTAAGTGCTATGTAATGCTTTACTTTATCGCTAAACAGTAGCAATAGTAGTAGAAGCATGTTGGGCGCGACAACCCCAATGGAGACACGTTGATGGAGATCAAGATGATGGAGATCATGGTGTCTTGCCGGTGATGATGGAGATCATGCCGGTGCTTTCAAGATGGAGATCAAAAGCACAAGTTCATGGCCATATCATGTCACTTATGATTTGCATGTGATGTTAATCCTTTTATGGCACCTTGTTTTGCTTAGGACGACGGTAGCATTATAAGGTGATCCCTCACTTAAATTTCAAGATGAATTGTGTTCTCCTCGAGTGTGCACCGTTGCGAAAGTTCATCATGTTGAGACACCACGTGATGATCGGGTGTGATAGACTCTACGTTCACATACAACGGGTGCAAGCCAGTGTTGCACATGCAGAACACTCGGGTTAAACTTGACGAGCCTAGCATGTACAGGCATGGCCTCGGAACACAAGAGACTGAAAGGTCGAACATGAGTCATATGGTAGATATGATCAACATGATCATGTTCACCATTGAAACCACCTCAACTCACGTGATGATCGGACTTGAGTTGGTGAATTTGGATCATGTATCACTCGAATGACTAGAGGGATGTCAATTTGAGTGGGAGTTCTTAAGTAATATGATTAATTGAACTCATTATCATGAACATAGTCAGTAGTGTCTTTGCAAACTGTGTTGTAGATTACTAGCTCACGCTGTAGCTCCCTTGCATTTTTATATGTTCCTAGAGAAATAGAGTTGAAAGATGATGGTAGCAATATTACAGACTGGCTCCGTGATCTGAGGATTGTCCTCATTGCTGCACAGAAGGCTTATGTCCTTAATGCACCGCTCGGTACACCAACCCCTCTAGCGTTGTTTGTAGATGTTGTGAACATCTAATAGGCACGTTCTGATAACTACTTGATAGTTTAGTGCGTCATGAATTACGGCTTAGAATTGAGGCTCCAAAACGTTTTGAATGTCATAGAACATATGAGATGTTCTAAGAGCTGAAATTTGGATCTCAGGCTCATGCCCGTGTTGCGAGATATGAGATCTCCAACAAGATTCTTTGCCTGTAATATGAGAGAGAATAGCTCAATCGTTGAGCATGTGCTCAGATTGTTTGGGTGCTACAATCGCTTGAATCGAGTGGGAGTTGATCTTCTAGATAAGATAGTGATTGATATAGTTCTCCAAGTCACTGTCACTAAGCTACTAGAACTTGGTGATGAACTATAAAATGCCAGGGATAGAAATAATGATACCTGAGCTGTTCGCGATGTTTGACACCGCGAAGGTAGAAATCAAGAAAGAGCGTCAAGTGTTGATGGTTAGTCAAACCACTAGTTTCGAGAAGGGCAGGAGCAAGGAGGGAAAACTTCATGGATAGAAAGTCAGTTGTTGCTCCGGTGAAGCAACCCAAAGTTGAACCCAAACCCGAGACTAAGTGCTTCGATTATGAGGAGAGCGGTCGCTAAAGCAGAACAACCCTAGATACTTGGTAGATAAGAATGCTGGCAACGTCGACAGAAGTATATTTGATATACGTGTTATTTATGTGTACCTTGCTAGTACTCCTAGTAGCACCTGGGTATTGGATACCGGTTGGGTTGCTAAATGTTAGTAACTCGAAATAAAAGCTACGGAATAAACGGAGCACTAGCTAAGGGTGAGGTGACGATGTGTGTTGGAAATGTTTCCAAGGTTGATGTGATCAACATCTCACGCTCTCTCTACCTTCAGGATTAGTGACGAACCTAAATAAATGTTATTTGGTGTTTTGCGTTGAGCATGAACGTGATTAGATCGTGTTTATTGCAACACAGTTATTCATTTAAGTTAAAGAATAATGGTTATTCTGTTTACATGAATAATACCTTCAATGGTCATCCACCCAGTGAGAATGGTTTGTTGAATCTTGATCATAGTAATACACATGTTCATATCATTGATGCCAAAAGATACAAAGTTAATAATGATAGTACCACATACTTGTGGCACTGCCGCTAAATGCCATATTGGTATAAAGCGCATGAAGAAACTCCAAGCTGATGGATCTTTGGACTCATTCGATTTCAAATCGGTTGAGACATGCGAACCATGCCTCTTGGGCAAGATGACTAAGGACCCCGTTTTCTGGTTTGATGGATCGGGCAAGTGATTTATTGGAAATGATACATGTTGATGTATGCAATCCAATGAGTCTTGTAGCATGCGGTGGATATCGTTATTTTCTTACCTTCACTGATGATTTGAGTAGATAATAGTGTATATTTACTTAATGAAACGCAAGTCTGAATCGTTTGAAAAAGTTCAAGCAAATTTAGAGTGAAGTTTAAGATCATCGTGACAAGAAGATAAAATGTCCGCGATATGATCGTGGAGGTGAATATCTGAGTTACGAGTTTGGTATACAACTTAAGACAATGTGAAAGTTGTTTCACAACTCACGCCACCTGGAACACCATAGTGTGATGGTGTGTCCGAACGTCATAGTCGTGCTCTATTGGATATGGTGCGAATTATGATGTCTCTTATCCTTTTACCACTATCGTTTTGGGGTAGAGACAACTACATTCACTTTAGATAGGGCACCATCTAAATCCATTGAGATGACACCATGTGAATTATGGTTTGATAGAAACCTAAGCTGTCATTTCTTAATGTTTGGGGCAGCAACACTTATGTGAAAAAGGGTTTTCACCTAATGAGCTCAAACCCAAAGCGGACAAATGCATCTTCATAGAATACCGTAAAGACAGTTGGGTAAACCTTCTATCTCAGATCCAAGCATAAAATGTTTGTTGCTAAAACTGGGTCCTTTCTCGAGAAAGAGTTTCTCTCGAAAGAATTGAGTGGGAGGAAGATAGAACTTGATGATGTTGTTGAACCTTTGTTCAACCAGAGACTAGCGCAGCGTAGGAAGATGTTTCTGTGAAGACTACGTTAGTTGAAGAGGAAGTTAAGGATGATGATCATGAAGCTTCGGATCAAGTTACTATCAAACCTCGTAGGTCTACAAGGACGTGTACTGCTCCTGAGCGGTACGACAACCCTATCTTGGAGGTCATGTTGTTGGACAACGATGAACCTACGAGCTGTGGAGAAGCGATGATGGGCCCGGATTCTGACAAATGGTTAGAGGCCATGAAATCCGAGAAAGGATCCATGTATGAAAACCAAGTATAGACTTTGGTAGACTTGCTCGTTGGACGGCAGGTCATTGAGTACAAATGGATCTTTAAAATGAAGACAGACGTTGATGGTGAATGTCACCATTTATAAAGCTCGACTTGTCGCAAAGAAGTTTCAGGCAAGTTCAAGGAGTTTACTATGATGAGACTTTCTCACTCGTAGCAATGCTAAAGTCTGTTGGAATTATGTTAGCAATTGCTGCATTTTTCAATTATGAAATCTGGCAGATGGATGCCAAAACATCGTTTCCTTCATTAAGGAAAGGTTGTATGAGATACAACTAGAAGGTTTTGTCAGTCCTAAGGATGCTAAAAGGTGAGCAAGCTTCAGTGATCCTTCTATGGACTGAAGCAAGCATCTCGGAGTTGGAATATACACTTTCATAAGGTGATCAAAGTTTTTAAATCTATACAAAGTTTATGAGAAACTTGTATTTGCAATAAAGTGAGTGGGAGCAATATAGAGTTTCTGATAAGTATATGTGGATGACATATTGCTATTAGGAAATGATGCAGAATTTCTGGAGAGCATAAACGGTTGTTTGAAAAGAGTTTTTCAAAGGAAGACCTGGATAAAGCTACCTAATTGTTGAACGTCAAGATCTATAGAGATAGATCAAGATGCTAGATGAGACTTTCAATAAGTACATACCTTGACAAGATTTTGAAAGAGTTCAAAATGGAACAGTCAGAGAAAGAGTTCTCGCCTGATTTGTAAGGTGTGAAGTTCAGTGAGACTCAAAGCTCGACAACGGTAGAACAAAGAGAAAGGATGAACGTCGTCCCCTATGCCTTAGCCATAGGCTCTATATTATGCCATGTTGTGTACCGCACCTAGTATGTGCCTTGCCATGAGTCAGTCAAGGGGTACAAAAGTGATCTAGGAGTGGATCACTGGATAGCGGTCAAGATTATCCTTAGTGACTAAAAGACTAAGGAGATGTTTCTCGATTATGGAGGTGATAAAGAGTTCGTCGTAAAGAGTTACGTCGATGCAAGCTTTAACACAAATCTGGATGACTTGTAATAGCAATCTGGATATGTATAGTGGAGCAGCCATTTGGAATAGTACCAAGTGGAGTGTGGTAGCAGTTTTCACGGTTTGACATAGAGATTTGCAAAGTACACTCGGATCTGAATGTTGCAGAACCATTGACTATAAGACCTCTCTCACATGCAAAGCATGATCGAGCCCCAGAACTCATTGGGTGTTAGATTCATAACAATGCGTATCACATGGTGATGTGAACTAGATTATTGACTCTAGCGCAAGTGGGAGACTGTTGGAAATATGCCCTAGAGGCAATAATAAATTAGTTATTATCATATTTCCTTGTTCATGATAATCATTTATTATCCATGCTATAATTGTATTGATCGGAGACTAAGATGCATGTGTGGATACATAGACAAAACCATGTCCCTAGTATGCCTCTAATAGACTAGCTCATTGATCAAAGATGGTTAAGGTTTCCTAGCCATGGACATGAGATGTCATTTGATAACGGGATCACATCATTAGGAGAATGGTGTGATGGACAAGACCCGAACTACAAACGTAGCATATGATCGTGACAGTTTATTGCTACTGTTTTCTGCATGTCAAGTATATGTTCCTATGACCATGAGATCATGCAACTCACTCACACCAGAGGAGTGCCTTGTGTGATCAAACATCGCAACATAACTGGGTGACTATAAAGGTACTCTACAGGTATCTCCGAGGGTGTATGTTGAGTTGGCATGGATCAAGACTGGGATTTGTTACTCCGTATGACGGAGAGGTATCTCAGGGCCCACTCGGTAATACAACATCACAACAAGCCTTGCAAGAAATGTGACTAAGTGTTAGTCATGGGATCTTGTATTATGAAACGAGTAAAGAGACTTGCCGGTAACGAGGTTGAACTAGGTATGGAGATACCGACGATTGAATCTCGGGCAAGTAATATACCAAAGAACAAAGGGAACATCTTACGGTTTTAACTGAATCCTTGACATAGAGGTTCGACCAATAAAGATCTTCGTAGAATATGTAGGAACCAATATGTACATCTAGGTCCCGCTATTGGTTATTGACCATAGAGGTGTCTCGGTCATGTCTACATAGTTCTCGAACCCGCAGGGTCTGCACACTTAAGGTTTGGTGACGTTTCGGTAGTATAGAGTTATGTATGGTGGTGACCGAAGGTCGTTCGGAGTCCCGGATGAGATCCTGGACATCACGAGGAGCTCTGTAATGGTTCGGAGGTAAATATTCATATATAGGAAGTCCTATTTTGGTTGCCGGAAATGTTTCGGGCTCATCGGTAGTGTACCGGGAGTGCCGGTAGTGTACCGGGAGACCATCGGGAGGGGTATTTCGACCCAAGAGGCTACATGAGCTGTGGGAGAGTAAATACCAGCCCTTTGTGGGCTGGTGGACATCCCACACAAGGCCCATGCGGCTGGGAAGAAAAGCCCAAAGGGAAAAAGGTGGAAAAAGGCCAAAAAAGGGAGGAATCCTAGTCCTACTAGGATAGGAGGAGGAGTCCTCCTCTCCTCCCCACTTCGGCCGACCCAAGGAGGCTTGGCCCTTGCGCCAAGTCCTCTCCTCCCTCCCTCTTATATATACTGGAGGTTTTAGGGTTTTTTGCACAGAATTTTTAGCCACGTGATGCCCGTTCCTCCAGTGCATAGTTTCTCCTCTAGATCGGATTTCTGTAGTGCTTAGGCAAAGCCCTGCCGGAATTGCTCCACCAACATCACCGGTGCCGTCATGCTGCCGGTGAACTCGTCTACCTCTCTGCTCCCTCTTGTTGGATCAAGAAGGAGGATATCGTCATCAAGCTGTACGTGTGCTAAACGCGGAGGTGTCGTCCGTTCGGCGCTAGATCGGAAGGACCGTGATCAAGATCGCGAGACGGATTATGATGAGTTCGTGAGAGGTATCATGGTGAGTTCGCGGGACGGATCGTGATTGGATCATGGGACGAATCGTGATGAGATCACGGGACGCTCAGCGATTTGGATCGCGAAGACGTTCGACTACACCAACCGCGTTTCTTAACGCTTCCCGCTTAGCGATCTACATGGGTATGTAGATCCACTCTCCCTCTCGTAGATGCTCATCACCATGGATAGATCTTGCGTGTGCGTAGGAAATTTTCGTTTCCCATGCAACGTTCCCCAACAGATTGGTCCTCCCATGATGGAGGAAGCGTTGGTGATGATGATGGCTTTGATTTCCCCTCCCGGAGGGAAGTTTCCCCATTGAAATTGCTCCACCGAAGAGCAAATGTGCTCTTGCCCAGGTTCCTCCTCGAGACAGCGGCGCTCGTCCCAAAAGTTTTTTTGTTTCTAGAGAAAATAGCATCTTATAAGAGAAGATGCTCCCCGCAGGCCTATTGGTGGAGCCACGAGCTGGGTAGTCACACCCAGGGGGTAGGGGCACCCCCTAAACTTGTGACTCATTGGTGGACCCCTCCATGTAATTCTACCGCCAATATTTTTATATTTTCCAAATAATTCTCCGTAAATTTTCAAGTCATGTGGAGTTGCGAAGAATGTCCAACTCTTGTGTAGCCGTTTTCGGTCCAGAATTCCAGTCGCTGACAATCTCCCTCTTTGTGTGAAACTTGTAAAATAAGAGATAAAAGACATTAGGATTACATCGTAAAGTGAAATAATTACCTAAAACATAATATATATATATATCAGTAGGAAAACCTAATGCAAATGGACTTATTATCTGCCCATACGATAATGATACCTTAATATTGAGTACGCAAGAGTGTATTTCTCTTCGAAATGAGAAGCAAATCCCAGTCTTGAACTACCAATAGGGAGACATGTGTTTTTGGTATATCCGTAAGTTACTTTAATTCACATCTATTATGGAGTGACATTCGGTAACCCCAAAGTAATAATATGTATGTGGTATATTATATTTTCATGATTTAAGAAACTAAGTAAACGTTAAGATTTTATATGAAAATAATGATAACATAAAATGATCTGATCTCATAGTAATTCATAAGTTGGGTATATCCAACTCCATTGTTCTGATAGCAAGGTGTTCTCGTTATTGATACCATCCTAAGAATGTTTATGATCAGGAAAACAAGATCATCATCAATACATGACTAAGGATCATATTTTTGTTTATGTTCCCATACATGCAATTGAATTTCCTCCGAATCTCATATTTAATCAATGCAATTATAATGCATAAATATAAACATAATTATGATCTTAGAAATATAACAATATATTTATTATTCTCTCTAGGGCATATTTCGAACAGTGAGCTCTGTAATGGATAAAATCGCGGAAAATTTGAGATGGTTTAGAAACTTGGGGGCAAGTAAGCACCCAATGTACGCCTCAATCCTTGATGTAGAAGTATTTCTTTCATATTTTTCTTTCAATCCAAAAAATTTCTCTGCAACAAAAAAAGGAACTAGCCTTGACACTGAATTAATATGTTAGTCTAATAAAATTATGCCAAAATTATGCCAAAATACTAAATAAAGGATGTGAATATAGTATGAATACTTCAAAAAATATAGTTGCATTTGAGACATATCAATCCTCTTAGTTCATGTGAGATCAAAATGGTTTGTTACATGCGGACTCTGGAAATATTAGGCTTTGTTTAGTCCTAGAGTTTCTCATAGATAAAATTCTTGCTTCATTTTTGGTTTGCTATGGATTGTTCATATCTAAATACCATATGCATATCATGGATAGGAAAAAGGCTAAAGTGAAGGGATATGATAATGATGTGATCACAACTCTAGCCAACAAGCCCAAGTCACAAATGGATTCAAGAACCATGTGCTTTAATTTCAAAGAAACGAGTCAAATGAAGATGAACTGTAGGAAGTACCCAAATGACTGATACATCTCAAACGTATCTATAATTTTGTATTCTTAAATGCTCTTGTATTATCACTTTTAAATGATTTATATATCATTTCATATTATCTTTCTAGGCAAATTTATTAATTTAGGCCTATTCATTTTTGCTTGTTTTTGGTTTCATGGAGAAACCATATCTAGGAAGGTCTAAATTCGATGGAGCTTTTGACGATTTTCTGGACCAAAAGGAACTATTGAAGCTTCGGGAGTCGTTGAGAAGATGCTCAAGGGACCCAAAAGCCTGGGTGGCACGGCTAGGGGATGGCCTCACCACCCAGGCTTGTGCCCCTCCCCCCCCCCCCCGAGCCTTCATTTGACATAATCATTAGCTTATAAATTCCCATAAACCCTGAAACCCCTGGAGAGACCGAGGAGAGAATTTTATTGCTTCCATAAGCCTTTGTTCCAAACCGATCCCATATGAAGGCATGTTCCGGTACTCTCCTAGAGGGGGAAGACACCACGGGAGGCCTCTTCATCAACCTTACAGCCTCCATGATGATGTGTGAGTACTTCTTTCAAGACCTACGGGTCCATAGTAGTAGCTAGATGGTTTATTCGCTTTCTATCTCTCTCTCCCTCTTTTGGATTTTCAATATAATGATCTCCTCTGAGATCAATCCGATGTCATCTTATGGTGTGTTTTTTGGGATATGATGAATTATGGATTTATGATCAGATTGTTCATTAAATATAATTGAATCTTGAAGTTTGTTTGTTGTATGATTGAGTAGCTATGTATGCTTTTCGACTTATTTATCTTCTATGTCCAAGATAAATGGGAAATTCTTCAAAGGAGTGGTGCATAGTAGTAGGTTCAATCTCACGATGATCTATTTCCTGGTGACAGAATTGGGAGAAGGCGCGTGATGTGTTTTGGCCGCTAAGCATAAAACGTCTACATCGTGTAATCTTTCTTATTGCATTACTCTATTTCTTGCAAACTTAATACTTTGAGATGCGCGCTGGATAGCAGCCATGGAGTGGAGTAACAGTATTAGATGTAGTTGGATAACTGTCTATTTTTCATGGACAAGATGCCTATACAATATTATGCCATGAACTATCATAGTTATGAATGCTAATTTTTGTTACTTTCCCAAGAGTAATTTGTTTACCATGCCACTGCCTGATTTCGAGAGAGTTGCCACTAGTGAACCTATGGACCTTGGGTCCATTTTCTATCAGTATGTGTTGCTATAATGTTGCTCTTTATTTAGTTCTACTATTTTTTCATTTTACCCTATCACTATCTATCACTATTTTCTTTTAACCTTGTGACTAGCAAGATGAGGGGATCCACAACCCCCTTGCCAAGTTAGATGCAAGCATTTATTTTGTTTGTGTACATGTGTTGCTTATCTTGTTAGCTTGGAGACTCCTAATCATGTCATAAACCTTGGTTCTTAAATGAGGAAAAATACTTTCTGTTGATGTGCTACATAATCTTTCCTCTTCGGGGAAATCCAACAACTCATATAGGAGTAGCAATGATCACAACAAGAAAAGTGGAAGTACCACTTCTTTTTCAGGTACACTTGTTGTATATGTTATAGAAATTTATCTTCCTGCTATTTCTAGTAGCTTTTGGGTATATGATACCATATTAGTTGTTTATATTTGCAACTCGATGTAGAGATAATAATAACTTGAATGTTGCAAGAGGAGAAGTTGACATATGTGTCGGGAATAAAGCAAGATTTACTACATCCACCGTTAGTACTGCCTATACCAATACAAAAAGCTACTTCCTTTGCCCATAATATAAGAGTGTTTTTAAAAATACACTAGTGTCAAAAACATTCTTAATTATTGGATGGAGGAAGTAGTTGTGGAGATCCTCAAAATCTCACCCATTCAACCACATATATCCAACGATGTACGTCACTCTCGTGCTTAGTGTTAAACATGTTTATAAGACTAAACACGTTAGCATCCTCCACTAATTAATATCAGGCCTAATATCAATGTCAGCATTAATCAAGTAATTATATTCCACCAAATATTAACATGCAATTTATATTTTGCCTAATATTAATGTGTAATACATTAATATCTTCTCTAATATTAATGTGCACTGCATGTACACAACTACTAATGTAACTTAATTTACCTTCATGATTTGTGATGTAACTCAATAATTCTTATTATGTTTCAAATTTAATTTGAAACATTATTTCTGCCTCATGTTTGATGGTTCAAGGTTATAGATTAGGAATTAAGGACAGTGCTTGTTCTATATATTTGAATAATATCTTTCATGGCTTGGCATCCTCTGTGAATGGGTTATTCATATTTCATCTTGAAGGTGAATATGTCTATAATTTAAATGTTTAGATGCTTAAGCCTAACGACTTGAATACAACTTAATTTTGGCATTTCCGACTTGGTCATATAAGTGTGAAGCGCATTAATAAGCTCCATGATGATGGACTTCTAACTTTGTATGGTTTTGAATCATTAAAGGGGTGTAAATCCTGCCAACTTGGCAAGATGACCAAGACATCTGTTGCAAAGAGTTGTGTGAGGGTGTCCGACTTGTTAGAGCTCATACATATTGATGTGTGGGGACCAATGAGAATGACTATTGGAGGTGGCTCCTTCCTCTTAACTAAGATGGTGTTGCTCCCCCCCCCCAAGTGCAAAGGTTTGTAGCAAGCACCAATTTCCCTCAGGTGACCTCAAGGTTTATCGAACCAAGGAGAACCTAGGAATCACAACCAATGATCAACACATGCACACATAAATTCAAAACTTCCTCGCCCCCCAACATGACTAGTGAGGTTGTCAATTTCACTAGCTCACTAGTTATAAAGGATTAAAATGACAATGGAAATACAAAAATGGTTGAACTTGATGTTAATGTAAAAGAGAGATATTAAAAGAGCATTGGTTGTGATTCAAAGTTTTATATGAAGAAAATTGAATGTGGTCCATAGGTTCTCTGGTGGCCTCTCTCCAAAATAAAGCATGGTGTGATAAATAAATTACAGTTGGGCAATAATTAAATTGCATATTTATGAATATCAATGTCCATAGCATAACTAACATATGAATACCCGTCCCAACATATATTGATTGTTATCCAAATGCATCTATAGCTAATACTCGACCCAAGCCGATAGTAGAATGAATCTTAAAGTATCAAGTAAAAGTATAGTATTGCAATAAGCATAAGTATCATATATGAAGTAGACAATATATTGTCTTCACCCTGCATTCAAAGGACACTTTTAATCCCTAGTGGCAACAACACAATAGAAGCCTTTTCCATTTTTGTCACCGTAGTAAATTATTTGCAAGGTTGAACCCAACTATCATACACATCTCCCTCTTGAGATCAAACCCCAAACTTGGCCAAAGAACAAGAGTAGATTGGAGAGAAAATATGAATAAGAGTTATGCAACAAAGAAAACAAATAGATCTCAAAAAGATTAATGGATAAATCTTATCATAAAGTGACAATTCATCATATCCCAACAAACACACCAATAAATGACATCAGTTGGACCACAACCATGTAGGATAGCTCATGTGATCTTTCTATTGGGAAGCAATGGAGAGATAACCATCTATCTACTGCTACAGACCCATAGTCCAAAAGGAAGTACACACGGGTGATCATGATGGCCTTCAAGTTGACGGAGATGGTCACCATGAAGATTCTTCCTTCGATAGAGTAACAAAAAGGCCTACATATTGGATTGTCCCGAAACAAAGGTGTGTGGCTCCGAAAAATCAGGATGATAATTCATGATAGGTTTCAGGAGTATATCAAGGCACAAGGACCAAGATGCACTGCATTGGAGGTCCAGGGGGTCCCACCATGTGCCCCCGACGCATGGGTTCCCTGGGTGCCCTCCTAGCCTATGTATGTACCCACTTTAGATGTGAAACTTCTACTGTTTTTTCCTGGATTTTTTGGGCCTTATAAAATTGTTTTTCTTGAAAAACTAAAAACATGCAGGAAACAACAGCCCACACTGGGCACCGAATTAATAGGTTAGTCCTAGAAAATAATGTAAATTAGTGCCAAAATTATGCCAATATGATATAAACATGGCATGCAAGAATACAAAAAATATATATGTTTGAGACATATCAGTGACTACCAAAACTTCTTGACGTTTACTGACGACTATAGAAGATGTGGATACATCTACCTGATGAGGCACAAGTCGGAAACCTTTGAAAATTTCAAAGAGTTTTAAAAAGAAGTAGAGAATCAGTTCGGCAAGATGATGGAACTTCCACGGACAAAATGTGAAGGTGAGTATCCGAGTCAAGAGTGTGATGGTCATAGGAAAATTCAAGGGATGGTACCACAACTCAGTCCTCCAGATACACTGCAGAGGAACAATGTGTCAGAATGGAGGAATCGGACCTTGTTATCCATGGTTCAATCAATGATGAGTCAATTAGATCTACCATTGTAATTTTGGGGTTATGCTCTAGAAAATATATCTTTCAAAATAAATAGAGTACCATCTAAATCCGTAGGTAATACACCATATGAGACATGGCCTAAAAAACATCGTAGTTTCTCTTTTCTAAATATTGTTGGTTGTGGGGCATAAGCCAAGCGACTTCGGTCGGACAAGCTCACATCCAAGTCAGATAAATGCATATTCATGTGATTTCCTAAGTAAACCATAGGGTATTACCATACAACCTAGAAGGGGCAAAGCGATTTGTGCTCGACACAATGTATTTCTTGAGAAAGATTTTTTCAGTCCGAAGATTAGAGGGAGGACAGTGTGACTCAAAGAAGTACGAGACAAGTCATTCGGGGAGGACCTGATGAGTGATGTCTTCATGGGAGAACAAGTCAGGAAACCCGTTGTTGAGGTTGAGCATGCACAACAGAGGTCAGAAAGGTTGCATAATGTACACAATGTATTGTTGTTAGATAACAATGGGCCTTCGACCTATTCGGAATCGATGATAGGTCTAGATCCGGAGTTGTGTTGAAGCCATGAGATCCGAGTTAAAGTCCATGGATGACAATAAAGTTTGGAACTTGTTTGACCCGCAAAATGGTGTTAAAACAAAGTGTCAGACATCTGTGCCATTAGAAAATAGTGGTATACAAAGACAAAAAAAACTGGCAACTGATAGTATTACATGATTCAAGCACATAATCTTTTATTGGATCGCCATCCAAACTGTGTGAATCAATCTCATGCTATGTTTCCCAAGGTTGCACTCATAGGTCAAGGTGCTTTATCCTTAGCATGACGAACAAAGTACCATGTATAGATCCAAACTATATCGATGAAAATAAGCTGCAAAAAGTTAGGAACATTTATCTCTACTACTTATAAAAAACAAACATAAATTCCCCTAAATCACACCACATAGTGTACAGGGGATAACCAGGATCGTCCAAGCTAATCCATCTAATGGTATCTAAGGGTTAATATTGTTTTGGTCGGCCTCTTGATCACTATTCTGCCACTGCGTGCGATCGGAGTATAATGAGTCTATGATCTCCCTCCCCATGACCCCCTTAATTATGGGAAACACCCAAGAATTTTCAGTATTTCTCCCCATCTCTAGTTACTCCACCTTGCCTGTGTCCCTATAATCTAGCAGCAACCGTCATGCGATCCGCGGTGAGGATTCTCTCCCAACATAAGCTCGAGAGAGGTGATTTTCTATGCATGGTGGTAGCTACACACCCTTTGGTATAAGCCCCCTTTTTATATATGAGGTGTCGGGTTTCTTATGGCCATGACACAAGTGCATTTTTTTGTATAGAAAGACATTTTTCGGTTCTCTTTGTCTTTTTATTACCTTTTTTGACACAAGTATCTTTTGTTGTGTACAAAGGGCCTATTCTCACTTCTCCTAGTCCTTTTGCTTGCCCTTTTGGCATAATTGCATGTTTGCTTGCATGGCTGGTCCAAGGTCATGATATATTTGTTATAGAGTTATTTTCCATAGTGCAAAATAATTTACCAAAATAATTAGAAAAAAATTGGGGACGTGCATAGCTACCACCATGGGTAGAAAAATATTTCCGGTAAGGGCTCGAATGTGGGCTGGTTTAGTTTGCATGGAGGTTAAAAGATCTTGAACTAATTATGATAATTAAAGGCAAAAATAAATCACCTCTAGCAGTTGGCTATTTTCATTCATGTAACAAAATTTCATGAGGGTGCAATTAACATTTTGGTCACCATGCGGTGGGTCCCCCAACTTCTAGTTCGGTTTACAATTCCTTCCCGTATATCTCCCTCAAGAAACACGCTGCATTTGAGATAAAAAAAATCATCCCACCTCCCTCCTCTTGAAATAGGCTTTCGCCCCGCTTTATAGATAAAGCATAGATCCATACAACCAAATCCAGGTTCATCAACCACGACAGACGGGGCAACGACAAATACTCTGCCCAAAAAAAATAAGAAGAATGAGAAAAAGACACCTAGTGGAAGTAGGCTCTCGGGCCTACGAGGAAGCAAGACGCATCGTATCCTGAAGCACGTCCAACATGGCCTCCAGACGCTCCTGGTCTCTCTGTCTAGATAACAGATGCCAATGTTGCATAAAAGCAAGGAATTTGAAGAAGGAGTCAGACCCCTGCCTCGGAAAAATCCTCTCTATCACCATCTTATTGCGGGTTGTCTGTAGGATCACTAGAAGAGTGTCTAGAGGGGGGTGAATAGACTACTAGCAAGAATTTAAAATCTAACATTTTCCCAAGTTAATTGGTTGGCAGATTTTAACAGTTTTAGCAAGTCTAGCAAGTCCAACAGCCCTACACATGCATGTCTACAAATATGGCAGCGGAAAGTAAAGACATTGCACATGAAGTAAAGAGATGAGATAGGAAGATCAAACACAATAGGAGACGCAAAGATTTTTTTCGTGGTTCCGGTTGATGGTGCTATCGTAAGTCCATGTTTATGGAGTCTTCAACCAACGGAGGGTAATGGTTGCGAGAGTCCACAGAGGGCTTCACCCATAAGGGTCCATGAAGTAGCAACCTTGACTATTCCATATGGCTTCCATCCACAAAGGACTAGAATCACTATGGGTAGATCTTCACAAAGTAGGCGATCTCCTTGCCCTTACAAACTTCTTGGTTCACTCCACAACATGAAGTAGGAGGCTCCCAAGCGGCACCTAACCAATCTAGGAGGCACCACCCTCCAAAAGGTAATAGGCTCGGTAATGACGATGAACTCCTTGCTCTTGTGCTTCAAGATGATAGACTGCTCAACACACAATCTCTCTCACACATATTTGGCTTGGTGGAAGAGATGGGATTGGTGGAAAGCAACTCGGGGAGGCTAGAAATCAAGATCCATATGGTTGGAGTGGAAGATCTTGATCTCAACACAAGGGTAGGTAGTTCTCTCTCAAAAAATCTGATAGAATAGGTACGGAATAGTTCTGAGTGCTTCTCTTTCGAGTAGGTGGTGGTGGAGGGATATATATAGGCATCCCCAAAAATCCAACCATTACACACAAAATGACAAACTCGGTGGCACCGATTTGTTAATCTTGGTGGTACCGAAGTGATCAAAAGGTGGTAACTTTTGAATCTCAGTGAGACCGATATATGAAACTCGGTTGCACCAATAAGGTGACCAACGGTCAGATTTCCAATCTCGGTGGCGTCGACCCAACATTCTCGGTGGTACCGAAAATGTGAATTTGCATAACAGAAAGTTGGCAACCTAAACTCGGTGACACCGGTATGGAATGGGTTGCACCGAAGTGTCTAAGGTTTGGCTAAGTCTGTCTAGGATCTGGAATCGGTGGCATCGGGATAGGAATGTTGGTTGCACTTATATTGAATGTTTGGCTATAGACAGACTTTGGTGGGAGAGCTTGTGGATGTTTTGTGACTATCACTTGTGCACGTATGAGCATTTTGTTCACCAGCAAAACCTTACCCCCTTTTAATAGTATTGGCTTTCGTATAGACTTAAAGTGATTTCTCACAAATGTAAAATGTAGAGTCCTCTTGCTTGAAGCTTGGCCAACCTATTTCCTTGCATCTTGGGGTAATTCCACAATCTCCACGATCCTTTTTCCAACCCTACTCTCCATGGACTATTATCTCAAATACAATAGATAGAGGTGTTAGTCCAAGAGACAATGTATGTTGTCATGAATTATCAAAACCACCAAGGGAGCATGTTGTGCTTTCAATCTCCCCCTTTTTGGTAATTGATGACAACATACAATCGAAGCTTCAAATAAAGATATGCATGGATGTAATGAAGACTTTGAGAAACACATGACTTAGATTTGCTCCCCCTAAATGTGTGCAGTCCTTTAAAGGATAGTTGCTTTGGAATGCATGGACACACAAATAGTAGAAGGGATATGGAAAGTCATGTGTATTTTGGCTATTTGCATAAAATTTATACGAATGAGGTGTATCCTTGATCAAGACTTCACTCTTGCAAACAATATGTGCAAGAAGCAAGAGATCATATCGATCAAAGATATGATGCATATACTTACCTTGAGTTCTTGAGCATTCTAGTAGTAGAGACACACTTGAGAAAACAATGTTAGGAAATACAAGAGTATTCTACTAAACAAAAGCAATAGAACTCAAAGGATACCAAGATATGGAGAACATATAAAATATGATAATCCTTAAGATTGATATGTCTCCTCCTTTAGCATTAATCTTTTATATCTTTTATCCCCTTAGATATGAAAGTGGTAGTTCATCCTCTCCTCCTAAATCTCAGCATGTAGATATTGAGATTGGATAGGGTGAGAAAAAGTCTAAAGTGAACAGTCAAATAAGATATAATAGTGTGCAAATTTTTCTCCAAAATATATTTTTCTCCCCCTACATTGTTCTCACTTTGTATAAGTATAACTTTCGATATTTTCCTCTCCCCCTTAATCATATCTCCCCCTTTGCATAAGCATGTAACACTCCCTTGAGCATGAAGCTTTGATATTCTCCCCCTTTGGCATAAATTTCCAAAAAGTTTAAACTTAGGAGTAGTGACAGGGATCATTGACAAGGAAGGGATCCTCGAGAACAAGGGTCATTGAAAGTAGGGTTCATAGAAAAGAACTAAGGGAATCATTGAATGTAACTTCTCTCCCTTTTGCAAATTTTAGTCTTCTTCTCCTTGGAGTTAGGGATCCTTGAATAAAGAATTTCTCCCCCTAAGACTAGCTTGTTATTCTCACTCCTTTTTTTAAATAAAGGGGTCATCGAAGGAACAAGAACATCACAAGAACAGATACAAAAAATCAGTTAAGAACCATAGATTTAGAAAAGAGGAAAATCGGTGACTCCAGGATAAATAAATCGATGGTACCAAGATTGTGTAGTGCATCTCATCTGCAATTTTAGTAGAACCGAGTTATTTATATCGGTGGTTCTGAATGAGAGACCACGTTTCTGTTTTCACAGAGTCAAAAGAAATAGTTTCAAAAAGGGAATGCGAAATTTTTACAAAGGACACAAATTAGATAAGTTGAGTGGTTACGAGAGATCATGCAAATAGAGAGCAAAAAACACAAGATTCTTAACTAGATGATGGGCAGTGACTAGCTCACCTATATTGGAGTATATTGACTTAGGAGCCAAGCAAGAATACTTGATCATAGGTCATACTCTACGTTAAGCTCAAAATGGGGTTACCATTTTTCGATTAAGCATTTTAATGTCTTCATATCACTTGAGTTGCTTTAGCCCATGACTTGGAGTAAAGCCTTTTCAAGGATATGAGTACATACCTTTGAGTGATGTTGATGACATTGCTCATAGGTGAACTTGTTGAGGATGCTCGAGGTTGATGAAGATCATCCGGAATTGGGAGCTATCCTTCTCGTTCTAGTACACTAGTCACCTACAAAGGTTAGTCATTCAAGGAAGAACAATGGATATGTCCAATTGACATGATACCACTTAAGATTTTGCGACTAAGATCAAGTATATGTCAAGGATATGTTTGTATTGTCTTCTTCCTTCCATCATCAAGAGGGGTTGTGGATACTTGGTAATGCCAAGATTGCTTATGATTGGAGTTGATGGCAATCTTGTGGAATGAAGTTCTTCCAAGTACCTACAAAAGGTTAGATGCAATACAAGGGAGCATAGAATTCCATGTCATATGATAACGAGTTCCGGGAACATGGAAATAACAAGATGGCTCATGACCTTGCTTGCAACCGAGTGAGTCTAATTGAAGCATCAATGATGTTCAACTCACTCCTCAAGTGACAAAATGTTTTCTCATCAAGTGGCTTGGTAAACATATCGGCTAATTTCTTGTTAGTGCGAACATGCTTAAGATTAATATCTCCTTTGGCAACATGATCACGAATGAAATGTTGTCGAACTTGAATATGCTTAGTTTGAGAATGTTGCACAGGATTATGACCAATTTTAATAGCACTTTCATTGTCACAAAGTAATGGAACATTTTTAACGGAAATTCCATAATCCTTAAGCGTTTGTGTCATCTATAGTAATTGCACACAACAAGATCCAGCAGCAACATACTCAGCTTCGGTAGTAGATAGAGATACTGAGTTTTGTTTCTTGGAGGACCAAGACACAAGAGATCTACCTAAAAATTGACAAGTACCCGAGGTTGACTTTCTGTCAACCTTGTCACTATTATAGTTCGAATCAAAATAGCCAACAAGATTAAAAGAAGATCCCTTGGGATACCAAATGCCAAAGTTTGGTGTTTGTATCAAGTATCTCACAATACGTTTCACAGCCAAAAGATGACACTCTTTAGGTGCATCTTGATATCTAGCACACATGCAAACACTGTTGGGGAACGTCGCATGGGAAACAAAAATTTTCCTACGCACACGCAAACCTATCCATGGTGATGAGCATCTACGAGAGGGAGAGTGGATCTACATACCCTTGTAGATCGCTAAGCGGGAAGCGTTAAGAAACGCAGTTGGTGTAGTCGAACTTCTTCGCGATCCAAATCGCCGAGCGTCCCGCGATCCAATCACGAACCGTCCCGCGAACACATCATGATCCGTCCCGTGAACTCATCACGATCCGTCTCACGATCTTGATCATGATCTGTCCCGCAACCTCATCACGATCCGTTCCGTGATCACATCACGAACCGTCTCGCGATCTCGATCACGGTCCTTCCGATCTAGCGCCGAACGGACGGCACCTCCGCGTTCAGCACACGTGCAGCTTGATGACGATCTCCACCGTCTCGATCCAGCGAGAGGAGGTGGAGAAGAGAGAGAGTTCACCGGCAGCGTGACAGCACACCGGTGATGGTGGTGGAGCAATTCCGGCAGGGCTTCGCCTAAGCGCTGCAGAAAACCGATCTAGAGGAGAAACTATGCACCGGTGTAATGGGTGGCACGTGGCCGGAAATTCTGTCCAAAAACCACCCAATCCACTAGTATATATAGGAGGAGAGGAGAGGAGAGGAATCCAAGGCCTTTGGGTCAGCTGAAATAGGAGGTGGGAAGCAATCCTACTTCACCTCCAATCCTAGTTGGAGTAGGATTGCCTCCTATTGGCTGATTTTCCACTTTTTGCTTTAGGACTTTCTCTCCTACGCCATAGGCCTTTGTGGCTGTTTTCCCAGCCCACTAAGGGCTGTTTATTATTATCCCACAGCCCATGGACCTCTTGGGGTCGCAATACCCCTCCCGGAGGCCTCCCGGTACACTACCGGCACTCCCGATACACTACCGATGAGCCCGAAACTTTTTCGGAAACCAAACTGGGACTTCCTATATATGAATCTTTACCTCCGGAGCATTCCGGAGCTCCTCGTGACGTCCGGGATCTCATCTGGGACTCCGAACAAACTTCGGTCACCACCATACATAACTCTACACTACCGAAACGTCACCGAACCTTAAGTGTGCAGACCCTGCGGGTTCGAGAACTATGTAGACATGACCGAGACACCTCTACGGTCAATAACCAATGGCGGGACCTGGACGTCCACATTGGTTCCAACATATTCTACGAAGATCTTTATCGGTCGAACCTCTATGTCAAGGATTCAGTTAATCCCGTATAACGTTCCCTTTGTTCTTCGGTATGTTACTTGCCCGAGATTCGATCGTCGGTATCTCCATACCTAGTTCAACCTCGTTATCGGCAAGTCTCTTTACTCGTTCCGTAATACAAGATCCCGCAACTAACAATTAGTCACATTGCTTGCAAGGCTTATTGTGATGTTGCATTACCGAGTGGGCCCCGAGATACCTCTCCGTCACACGGAGTAACAAATCCCAGTCTCGATCCATGCCAACTCAAGAGACACCATCGGAGATACCTATAGAGCACCTTTATAGTCACCCAGTTACGTTGCGACGTTTGATACACACAAGGCACTCCTCCGATATCTGTGAGTTGCATGATCTCATGGTCATAGGAACACATACTTGACATGCGGAAAACAGTAGCAATAAACTGACACGATCATATGCTACGTTTGCAGTTTGGGTCTTGTCCATCACATCATTCTCCTAATGATGTGACCCTGTTATCAAATGACATCTCATGTCCATGGCTAGGAAACCTTAACCATCTTTTGATCAACGAGCTAGTCTATTAGAGGCATACTAGGGACATGGTTTTGTCTATGTATCCACACATGCATCTAAGTCTCCGATCAATACAATTATAGCATGGATAATAAACGATTATCATGAACAAGGAAATATGATAATAACTAATTTATTATTGCCTCTAGGGCATATTTCCAACAAACACTAAGCATAATATCGGGACGGTATGCACATAGATATAGCAATGAACCAATCATAGATCGATAAAAATTTTGATCAACCGGTTCATCCTCCCTGGTAAGATCAACATGTCCACTAGTGGGCATAGGAGTTTTCATACCTTTGCACTCCTGCATGTTGAACTTCTTGATCAAGTCCTTGGTAAACTTAGTTTGAGATATGAAAGTTCCTTCTCTTGATTGCTTGATTTGCAAACCAAGAAAGAATTTTAGCTCACACATCATAGACATCTCATACTTCTCGGACATCAACCTTCCAAATCTTTCACTAAATTGAGGGTTAGTGGAACCAAAGATAATATCATCCACATAGATTTGGCACACAAATAATTCACCATTAACTCTCTTAGTGAACAAGGTTGCATCAATTTTACCAATTTCAAAACCTTTTTCAATGAGAAACTTCGTTAAACATTTATACCAAGCACGAGGGGATTGCTTAAGACCATAAAGAGCTTTACGAAGCTTGTAAACATGATTAGGTTTCTTAGGATTCACAAAACCAGGTGATTGCTTAACATAAACCCCTTCTTCAATTTCACCATTTAAAAATGCACTTTTGGTATCCATTTTATAAAGCTTGATATCATGGTGATTAGCATAAGCAAGAAGAATACTAATAGCTTCAAGTCTAGCGACGGGGGCATAAGTCTCACTGTAGTCCATACCTTCGACTTGCGTATATCCTTGGGCTATGAGACGAGCCTTGTTGCGCACGACTTGACCGTCTTCATCTTGTTTGTTCCGAAACACCCATTTGGTTCCGATGATGTTTTGTTCGTCATCGGGCTTCTCCACGAGTGTCCACACTTTGTTCCTCTCGAAGTTGTGTAGCTCTTCATGCATGGCATTCACCCAATCCGCACCCTCAAGAGCTTGTTCTACCTTCAATGGCTCAATGCTAGAGACGAAAGAATAATGCTCACAAAAGTTAGCTAGACGGGTTTTAGAGCGAGTGATTCTCCCTGTTTGTATATCACCAAAGATTTGGTTTAGCAGATGGTTCTTGGTCACTTGTGCTCGAACTCGGGCCAGCTTCCGATTGTTGGATGGTGGAGCTTCGTCTTCATCATCATCATCTCATTCATCTTCGTTGTTGTTGAAGGTGTCGTTCCCTCTGAAGGGTCCTTATCACCTACATCATTTGGCAATTGTTCGACTTGCGAACCATTAGATTCATCAAACTTCACATCTACCGTCTCTTCAACTTTTCGAGTGAAGTTGTTGTAGACACGGTAAGTGTGAGAGTTCGATCTATAACGAAGTAGGAATCCTTCATGAGATTTAGGAGCAAATTTAGTACAATGATGCTTATCAAGAATGTAGCACTTTGAGCCAAATACCCGAAAGTATCCGACTTGGGGTTTGTTACCGGTGAGTAGCTCATATGCCGTTTTACCGAGAAGCTTGTGCAAGTAAAGTCGGTTTGTGGCATGACATGCTGTTTCAACGGCTTCTACCCAAAAGTATCTTGCGTCTTGTATTCGTCAAGCATCGTTCTTGCCATCTCGATGAGCATCTAGTTATTTCTCTCAACAACTCCATTTTGTTGAGGTGTGTACGTAGCCGAGAACTCATGTGAGACACCTTCTTCGTCAAGAAAGGTATCCACATGGGTGTTTGAACTCCGATCCGTTATCGCTCCGAACCTTCTTGATCTTCACTTCAAACTGATTTTGCGCTTTGCGAGCGAAGTTCTTGAAGATCTTTTGAACCTGCGACTTATCATCAAGAAAGAATACCCACGTAAATCTGGAAAAATCATCAACTATAACTAGACCATAGGAATTTCCATCGAGACTCTTGTAAGCATTAGGACCAAAAAGATCCATGTGAAGTAACTCGAGTGATCTCCTAGTAGTCATGATATTCTTAACGGGATGACTTCCACCTACTTGCTTTCCATCTTAACAAGCACTACAAAGTCTATCTTTGTCAAAGATAACATCTTTAACACCAAGTATGTGATCACCTTTGATAAGTTTGTCTAAATTACGCATGCCAACATGTCCTAGTCTTCTATGCCAAAGCCACCCTTTAGAAGATTTTGCAATAAGACAAGTACGAGGTTTGGATCTCTTAGTCAAATCAACAATGTATAGATCACCTCTACGGAAAACGGTAAAGACCATTTTAAGATTATCTTGACGAAACACTTGGCAATCTACTTTCGTGAATAACACATTGAAACCGAAGCCGGCAAGTCTACATACGGAAAGAAGATTGTAGCCAAGAGATTCAACAAGCATAACATTTTGAATAGAGCTATCATGGGATATGGACACCTTACCAAGACCAAGTACCTTACCTTTGGAGTTATCTCCAAACGTTACGTACCTTCGCGGTCCATGGTTTGGTGTGATCTCTTCGAACATCTCTATATCCACGGTCATATGATCGGTACATCCACTATCGAGAATCCACTCTTTTCCTCCGGACATGTAATCCTTGAAGTTTGCCATAAGACTCAGATTCTTCATGATCTTTTCATGCTCGATGTCGAACAACTCATCTTCACCAAAGTAGTCATGTTTCACATTGTCATCATTAAGTGGGAAATCCTCGTCATAAAGAACAAGAGATTCGTTAGAATTGTGATCATGACAATGTTCAAGTTTATGAATGTGAATGGCTTCAAAGATAATGTTATTGATAGTGGTGACATCTCCTTTAGCACACATAAGATCACGGAGCTCAAATAGGCATTTATCAAAGTTTGGATCACTAGGCTTCATTTTGTGAAAAGCAATGGTTTTATGAAGCATTTCATCAAGATTTCCTAATGAAAGATTCGGATAATGTTTCTCCAAATCAGTCCACAAGGTATAAGCACATGCAAAGTTCTTCAATTGAGAAAGCATGAATCTTGGTAAGCCTCTAACAATAAGATTGACAATCCTAAGGTTACCAAGCATGTTAATTTCCTCTTCATGTGTGGGATGCAATTCATCAATGGGGAGCACATAGGGATCTTCAATATGTTTTCTCAAATGGAATTTATCAAATATATCAATCATGGCATTCTTCCATTGACTATAGTACTCTCCATCAAGAATGGGCACTCTACAACTCAAACTCTCTACACTAGACACATCCATCTTCCTCCACGGTGATTAAACCGAAGCAATGGAGACCAATGCTCTGATACCACTTGTAGGATCACTAGAAGAGTGTCTAGAGGGGGTGAATAGACTACTAGCGGGAATTTAAAACCTAACCTTTTCCCAAGTTAATTGGTTGGTAGATTTTAACAGTTTTAGCAAGTCTTGCAAGTCTAACAGCCCTACACATGCATGTCTACAAATATGGAAGTGGAAAGTAAAGACATTGCACATGAAGTAAAGAGATAAGATAGGAAGATCAAACACAATAGGATATGCAAAGATTTTTCCCGTGGTTCCGATAGGTGGTGATATCGTACGCCCACATTTATGGAGTCTTCAACCCACGGAGGGTAACGATCGCGAGAGTCCACGGAGGGCTCCACCCATAAGGGTCCACGAAGTAGCAACCTTGACTATTCCATATGACTTCCGTCCACGAAGGACTAGCCTCACTATGGGTAGATCTTCATGAAGTAGGCGATCTCCTTGCCCTTACAAACTGCTTGCTTCACTCCACAACATGAAGTAGGAGGCTCCCAAGCGACACCTAACCAATCTAGGAGGCACCACCCTCCAAAAGGTAATAGGCTCGGTAATGACGATGAACTCCTTGCTCTTGTGCTTCAAGATGATATACTCCTCAACACACAATCACTCTCTCATAGATTTGTCTTGGTGGAAGAGATGGGATTGGTGGAAAGCAACTTGGGGAGGCTAGAAATCAAGATCTATATGGTTGGAGTGGAAGATCTTGATCTCAACACAAGGGTAGGTGGTTCTCTCTCAGAAAATCTGATAGGATAGGTATGGCATAGTTCTGAGTGCTTCTCTTTCGAGTAGGTGGTGGTGGAGGGGTATATATAGGCATCCCAAAAATCCAACAGTTACACACAAAATGATCAACTCGGTGGCACCGATGTGTTAATCTCGGTGGTACCGAAGTGATCAAAAGGTGGTAACTTTTGAATCTCGGTAAGACCGATATATGAAACTCGGTTGCACTGATAAGGTGACCAACGGTAAGATTTCCAATCTCGGTGACACCGACCCAACATTCTCGGTGGTATCGAAAATGTGAATTTGCGTAACAGAAAGTTGGCAACCTAAACTCGGTGGCACCGGTATGGAATCGGTTGCACCGAAGTGGCTAAGGTTTGGGTGAGTCTGTCTAGGTTCTGGAATCGGTGGCACCGGGATAGGAATGTTGGTTGCACCGATTTTGAATGTTTGGCTATAGACAGACTTTGGTGGGAGAGCTTGTGGATGCTTTTGGTGACTATCACTTGTGCAGGTACGAGCATTTTGTTCATCAACAAAACCTTAGCCCCTTTTAATAGTATTGGCTTTCGTATAGACTCAAAGTGATTTCTCACAAATGTAAAATGTAGAGTCCTCTTGCTTGAACTTGGCCAACCTATTTCCTTGCATCTTGGGGTAATTCCACAATCTCCACAATCCTTTTTCCAACCCAACTCTCCATGGACTATTATCTGAAATGCACTAGATAGAGGTGTTAGTCCAAGAGACAATGTATGTTGTCATGAATTATCAAAACCACCAAGGGAGCATGTTGTGCTTTCATCGTCCAAAGTGTCTAGGCCATAGCGGCAAAGATCAGCCAAAATAATTGTCGACGGCGGCTAGTTTGGTTGGCCCTGCAGTGTAGGAACTCCATGAGGTCATGGGCCTCCCACTCGGGTCCCAGTGCCTCCCGTATGAATTCTCACATGTTCCACGCCGCCGTGCACGTGAACATGATGTGTGTCGTCGGCTCCACGACCGAGCATAAGGGGCATAGGCCATTGCCCAGTTCGTGCTGCTTACGCACCTCCGTCCCCGAGGGGAGTCGGTTACGCAGTAGCTGCCACACAAAGATCTTAATCTTCAGCAGTATGGACGCCTTCCATAATGGCGACAGCCAGGGTGTTGGTGGCGCACAACATAGCGCGTGATATGTCGTTTTGACCGAAAATTCCCACGAAGGGGATAGACGTCAGGCGACCGTGTCTGGGTAATCCGAGAGCCCCTGTGGCAAGGCGTCTAGCGGTTGTTGCCACTCGCCCGTTTCAATCGGGCTGAATGATCGCCTTAACCTAAGGTCCCATTGGGCCTGGCAGAAAGAGTTCGAGACTAGGAGGGTGGGGTCAGTGCAGATGAAGAACAGGGTAGGGAAGGTCGCCTTGAGTGGCTCGTCCCCGACCCATGGATCCAGCCAAAACTGGGTCTCCTCACCATTCCCAATACTAAATGAGATGCCAAGGCGAATCTCATCCCACCTCCCTCCTCTGCCCCACACTAGCGTTGATGACGTTTCCACGCTGCCCGTGGGCGCCTCTTCCTCCACCCTCGACGTGCCTCCAATTAGTAAATAAGATATAAGATTGTGAATTGGTATCCCGAGATAACTAAACACCTTGTCCCAAACTTTTGTGAGTCTAAAATTAGTCACTAACATCATCATTCACCTTAACCCCCACGCTACCTCGTTGATCAAAAGTTTGAACCTGTTGCCGCAAGCAGGATCATAACCCTTCTTTTGCAATGCATTGCAGTAAAGGTCACTTGATTTCAATGTCATTCTTCTCAAAATCCGCCTTCAAGACACCAGAAGGGAGAAACTTCCAGCAGAATACATCGGGGTCATGTGATAGATTGACCTACATCAACCTGCTTGTCCACGGTCAGAGTTCACTGAAACTTAATTTTCAGAAGAGGGGGCGGGGGGGGGGGCATGCAATATTTATTTCATTTCGACGCCAAGCCATGTATCCTCCCAAAAACTTGTGGTATGATCATTGCCTACCGACAAAGAGCTCCTGAGAACGAACTGTGATCTTACCTGCTTGAAACCTTTCAAGAAAGGTGAGTCAGATGGTTTTGCCACGCTTAAGACAAGGTCATAGAGGTAAGATACATACAAGAGCACAAATATAACTGGCTGGAACTTCTTTGAACAATTACCAAGCCTCAAATACAGGAGAAAGAGAGACCAAAACCTTTAGAGCAATGCGACTACCGCAGCTTCAGACATCTAGGAACAGGAGGAGAACAAAGGAAAGACATTCTCACATAACTAAACCCCTTGTAGAATTAATCAGGACTAACAACTCTTTTCATAGCTGCAGTGGCAACATTCACTATTATGAGAAGGTTTCCGGCAGAGGCCTGCCTTGTAGGAATGCCCTGATGAGCACAAGAGAGCGTTCAGGCTGCGAGAATGGCGCCTCATGTGAGGCCCCTCGGATGGTGGCGAAAGAGAGCTTGTCACCGTATACCTGGGTCCACCCACCAACCTGCAGAGGAAGATTGTTCAGCACTAGAAAAGAAATGCACTGTACATAACTTGCTCTTCAGTTTGCACGGTATGTCTGGGTTGTCACCTGCTTCCCTTCGAACCAAACGCGATACGGAATGCTCGTCTTGAGGCCTATATCGTGCGCTAGATTCTGTACTAGAGTCCTGCTTCCTGTTAGAGGGATCACCGAGTCTTGATCGCCACTGAATTTACAAGGAAACAATTGTTACATGTTACATCATTTAAGCCTGAGCTTCATGCTTCCAAAGTTGGGAGGACCGACCAAAGGAAAAGGTTCTGGTGCAAATTTTTACCATGATATAAAGCTGGCAAAGTACAATGTTCTAAGACCTTATGTCAAGTCCCAACTCTATATGCTTTTCCATCCTTTTATGTTATTTTTACAGTAATGATAGACACGTGATTCTTGTTCTTCATTGATTTCTTAATTTCAGCACCCACAGAGAAAGTTCCAGTATTTCAATACCATGGCTAAGGGCAGTAAAACACAGATGTTAGTCCTTTTGTTTCCTATCAAGATATTCCTTACCTTTATGATGCATATGAGGCGGGAAAAACTACTCTTTTAATCATTTATCCTTTCATACCTGTAAACTAGTACTCTGATGCCGGACTTGACCAGTGATCCCACTATGTTAATTGTTGGAATCTGCAAGTTGAGGAGCTCGTACTCAAGAACACTGTAACAAAACAAAAAAATACGACAAACTATGGTCAGATATAACAGATACAAATACACAAAGTACTTGTGTGTATATATTTATTAATCTGTCTTTTTCTCGTCCCATTTTATTACAAATTTGTTACAAGGTATCATATATAACAGTCTCAAAGGAAATATTCAAATTTGTCTGTAGGTTAAATACCTGCTGCAAACTGCCCATTTATTTAGGCCGATGAGCTTCGCATGGAGCGCTTCCTGGACATCCTTCCTGTTCAAGTAGTTTACCGTCTCATCCTCCACACAGACGTCGATGCGGTGCCCAACACGCTTCTGCACAACACACCCACATTTTTTCTACATCAGACCAGAGATGCCTTCTCTCTCACAAAAACAGATGAGAGATAGCTACCCTATGATACTGATTCTGATCAGTTTGTGACTATGAGCATACATGGGGGGAGAGGATCATTGACTGAGAGAGCACTGAAGACAAGCAGACGTCCAGGGTAACATCGTACTTGTCAACGAACCGGCTAGTTTCTCGGGTTACTTGGTTCATGACCCTCGTGCAAAGCGGGCTAAGCGATCCACCGTAGTACTCGCTGACGTAGCGGGAGTAGTTGCAAACAGACGTAAAAATCCTGTATGTTGAGTCTGAAATGAGGCCATGAGACCAGAAGTACTCTGCCCTGGAGTTGAAGTCGGTGGTGAAATTAAGGACAGGATTGCCCAACTACCAACAACAAAAATGTTCCAGTCAGAAACAAAACAGTGCATTGACAGTGAATCGGTTTATTCAGATTGAGGTTTTCCTTACAGCAAGTCCTTTGAGGTTGAAGATGTTGTCTTTCTTATTGAACTCAACCATGGCCTCGGCAAGTTGTGGAATGTAATGCCCTGGCACATGCAAAGAACGTCTGAAGATTTAGAGAGTGCTAAGAGTTGTTCACTTTTTATTAATAAGACTGTAAATGAAGGTATACATATGTACTATGTACCTGCATAACTCTCTCCAGCAATGTATAGCTCTCTGCCCTTGTACTGTGGGAACTTTTCAAGCCACCTTTGCATGAACACCATATTGTCCATTGCTTCAGTCATTCAGTAAAGAAATGTCAGACCACATCATAAGTCCCAAACATATTATTCTCAAGGGCTTAAAAAACTTCCAGAAAAAACATAAATCCAACTGCTAAGAAAGTGGTAAGAACTTATTTCCTACAAACGGTGTATCTACAAAAAGGCAGCCATCTATATATCCAGTAAGAGAACAGCAACACTCAGACAGATGCAAGAAAACTTTCAATAATAAACCTCAGTAGTCAGCACTCACTCACTCCTACCTGTCATGTTGTCATTCACACCCTGGTAGTAGGCGGCATCAGCGGAGTAGGAGAACCCAACACCAGCTGGTGTCTCCAGGTAAATCACATTAGCTTCTGCAGGGCAAGACAACACGGCGCCACCAAAACAGTGAGGCGTGTGCCAACTTTATTGGGCCAACAAAAGGCTCGTGAATTGGAATTAGCATGCAGAGTTGCAGCAAAAGGTAGATACTCCTAGGCAGCACTCATTGGCCTCACACTTACCTTTGTTCCAGCTGTACTCATTCCTCACTAGCGCCTGCCCGCTGGGCCTGAAAGGGCCGTTCTCTGAGAAGGCCCCTACACCAAGCGAAGAACACCCAGGTCCTAAACAAGAAAACCAGTGAACCAATGATATCTCCGGAAATGAACACATGACCAGAGTTCGGATCACATTCTGGTTTGACAGAGCTTAACCAAAGAAGAAGATATGGAGGGAAAACAAATCTACTACTCCATTAGAGCACGCATTTAACTTGATTGCAGACAGGCAGGGAGCAAGATAGTACACCAGGAAAGCAAAAGAGTTCAGAGAATGCCATGGCGCAAGATACACCATGAGCACCGACTCACCTCCGTTGAGCCAGAGCATAAGGGGCTTGGTGCCGGGATCAAGCTCGGTCTCCACGAAGTAGTAGAAGAGAGCCCTGCTCCCCTTGCCATCCACCTCGATGTAACCCGAGTACTGACCAAAGCTCACCTCGGGCTGCCCAGGGAGCCTTGTGATCCTGCCTCCTCCTCCTCCTCCTCCTGCTCCTGCTCCTCCATTGCAAGAAGCCAGATGACAAAGTGAAGCAATGAGTAACAACACCGCCATGGTCAATGGCCTGCAGCAGCAGCACACTAGAGCCGGCATTGTCTTCAAGGTAGTGAGAGAGGGTTTGGCTAGAGAAAGGAGAGGGAGGAGCTGGCTGGAGCAAGAGGGGATTGGATGGCGAGGGAGGGAGTGAGGAGGAGTGAGGCAGGAGAGTCAAGCCTGCTCTTTTTGCCTCGGGAGGAGAGCGATGAAGGAGATGAAAAATACTCCCTCCTTCCGGAAAAGATTGTCACCATGGTGTTTTTGCAAAACAAACCTCGGGTTTTCCCCGACATAACCCGCAGTCCCCCACTTTCCTCACTCTCCTTCCTCTCTCGCGACGCCGGCGATACCCCACGCCCCCGCCCCACGCCGACGATGCGCATGCCCCCGCCCCACACCGGCGACGCCCCATGCTTCCCCCTCCCCCTTCCCTGCCTCCCACTGCGCCACCGCCGTCTTGCTTTGCCCCACGCCGCGCTACCGCCTCGTTCCCCTCCGTCAAGTGTTGATTTTGTCTCGATCTGCGGCGAGTCGGAGCAGCGGGAGCGTGCCGGAGCAGCGGGGGCGTAACAGAGAAGCGGCGAGCCAGAGCTGGGCCTCGACGAGGAGGTTGGCTTCTCCAAGCATGGGTCTGTCATGGCGGTCGGCGCCTACGCACAACCACCGCCTCGTTCTTCCCCGCGGCTGCCGGCGGCCGGAGCTTCCGCCCGTCCACGAGTCATGGTCAGGTGAAGCTGCAATCTCTTCCTTTTTTCTCTGGAATCAGATCGAATTTGTGCTCCCTTTTTTCTCGTGTTTCTGCTGATTTTCTTCTCCAATCCCGCATCACCCGTTCAGCGACAGGCGCTCCGCCTAGCTGCCGCGCTGCAGCGTGCTGCCTGCTTTTGATTCCCCGACGCTGAGCAAGTACCGGCACATGAGGGTCAGCGAGGGGAAGCTGCGCTATGTTCAAGTGTCCAATAGAGCTGGGCGCTGGATCACGCAGCTGAAATTACGTCGTGTGTCACCAACATCTGCCGGTTGAGCTCAATGTATTGCTGCGACTTTGTTCGTCCATGGCTGGCGAGTAGCTGCGGTAGTAGGCCTATACTTCCTTCTTGCATCGGGAGGCAATTAGCTGACAAAAGAAGGAATTGCAGTACATACAGTTTGTTTTCATTGTGTTCGCTGCTCCAGTAGCTTTGTGGTTAAATTGAATATGGTCTGTGCATCTCAATTCAATGATCACATCCTAAGCATCTGTGGAATTACGTGTAATTTTTGGGAGTAGGTCTCGTGTTCAGAAATTCTGTTTAGAAATGTTGTGACGTGTGTAATGTTCAGAATTTTTGTTACCTCTGATTCAGGTTCCCCTGATTCAGGTTCATTTTTGTGTATTATTCCCTGCTAAGAAACCTTCATCTTATAACGCTTTTGTTAGCTCTGTCTGAAAATTTTCTTATTACCCTTTCAGTGTCTGCTCAAATGAATATGAATGCGTCCTGTTCGTCAATGCTGATGGGTATATCTGAAGAAACTGCGGAGGAAGCAGAAGACAATGTGCTCCCGGGAGAGATGGTAAGCAATGCCAATCTTGACAATTAATTTGCTTGAATTATCGCAAGACTTCTCAAAACGGAGAATTTTGACTGCATTCGGTAAAATTGACTGAAGAAAGCAACTAAGACTTCAGAGAATATATTGTTGTTTATATGAACTGAATACTGGTGTACTGTCAATATTCATCAGTAGAAATTAAACTTCAGAGTATATTGTACTGTCAACATTCAAAAGCAGAAATTTAGTGTTGCACGACTAAAACGGTAATTCTTCCTCTTTGCTGTGCAATGTTAACATTGGGTTATCCAATGCACTCTTTGCTGTTCCACTAAAACTTCAGAGAATATTCAGAAGCACAAATGTGCAAAAGATAAGTTTGAAGCATCCCCTCGTTGGCACATGCATGTACTCCAATGGCAGTAGTTGTCAAGGAATAAGCAGGGGAGCCTTCAATGGGGACTATGTCAGTATAAAAGATTGTTCCATCAGAAATCAACATCAATGTTAAGAAATTGACAGTTCAAAAACAGAAATTTCAATCATGGCAACTTAAAGATTGTTCCCTCATCATTACAAAAATTGACAATAGTCCATTGTAACGTTCTTATTGGAATTACGGAAACAAGATTGACAGTACTTAACACTCCATGTCATAGTGAACATTGCAGAAATTGACAGAACACTTTTTCTTTTCTTTTCGAAAAGGAGGGTATCGCCTCTGCATCGGAACGATGCATGCGGCCACTATTGACAGAACACGTATAACTGTGAAAATGCTACAGATCATTAATGATTTCAGAGATGTCTCCCTTCTTCCATTTTAGACCATAACAGTTAACTGAACTATTTTTTGTAACATTTCTTCAGAGGACATGATTAATTCTGTTTCACATTACAGAGCAAGCAAGGTACACGGTGAAATGTAAAGAAATTGTGTTTGAAATTGGAGCTTCCGGAGCACATTTTCTCACCGGCAACAACACAAGTAGGAGCTTGAGCAAGGTATAGGGCCAAGCCCTGTACTTCTTCTCGGAGTACTTGCAGAAGAGATATTGGGAGCAAGGTACAGGTCCGGCACTGGAGATGAAAAAGCAAGGAGCCCTGTACTTCTTCTCACCGGCAGCAGCATGAGCAGGGGACCTCCGGCGACAACAAACGAGCAGGGGAGCTCCCGGCGACGACACGAGCAGGAGAGGGGCAACAACTTGCAGAGTAGCAGCAGAATGTGCTCGAGCTTGAGTTCTAGGCCCGTGAGATAACTTGAGGTCCAGGACGAGGTTGAGGGAGCTGGAGGTCCAGGCGCGACGGCAGCTCGTGGTCCATGCGCTCGAGACCCAGGCGTGCGCGGGTCCCGTGCGGCGGCGGCGCGGGTCCTGGGTGGCGGCAGGGGATATCCGCCGCGCAGGTCCTGGCCTCCTGGGTGGCGGAGGAGCACGTCCTGGGCTACGGCGAAGCAAGCAATTTGGTGGCGCAGGTCTTGGGCGGCGGCTGACCAAGCAATTGGGTGGCGCGGGACATGGGTGGCGGAGGATCAGTTCCTGGACGGCGCAGGTCTTCGGCGGCGGAGCGGCGCCGGCGCAGGTCCTGGGCGCCGCGTAGAGGAAAAAGGAAGGAGACGACCACCTGTTTGTAACAGATTGGAAGCTATGAGGGCGTTTTTGTAAAATTGGCTGTACACTACGCTGGTGACAATCTTTTACGGACGGAGGGAGATCAAAAGACGAATGATTCAGTGGGAGGAGCAGGGGCCGGCGAGAGAGTGGAACTGGCAGATGCAGCAGCAACACCTCTGTCTGCTTGGAGAACGCGCTCGCGTTAGAATATATAGGGGATAAAAGGTTACACTACTACTAGTACTTCATTAATTATGCATGTTTTCCAGCAGTAGTACTTGACCTCCATTGTCCATTGCAATGACCTAAGATTGCGCTATGAGATTAGCATTAGCACTAGCATTAGAGCAACTTCAGAGGAACTTCAATTGGACGACCCAAACGGCGTATTTGTCCGTTTTCTGTTTTTGTCGATCGTCTGTTTGGCGTCCGTCCAGTTTTGTATTTGGGTAGGCAGTGCGTCCAACGCGTCGACCCATTTCATGTCCGCCCTCAACTTTTTTTTTTAAAAGGCCTGCGATCGATCATGCCAGCGGTCATGTCTCATGCTGGCATCATGCCAGCGCCGGCATATAATGCCGGCTTCAGAAAATATCATCACAATTCATGTTGGCGTACTTGCCAGCCGGCCGGCACACATGCCAGCACACAAAAAAGAGTGGGACTTGAGTTCGACCATGCCATCGCGGCTCCTATGGTCATGCCAGCACACCTGCCGGCATACAAAAAAGATGGCGCTCGTCGCCATAGATCACTCGTCGTCGAACTTGAGCATGTCGGCCTGCATCTTCTCGAACCATGACCTCTTCTTTGGCGACACAGTGTTGAGATCCACCTTCATGATCTCCACCCCCGTCATATTCTCGCGAGAGCCACTTCTTTTGCCTTGGTCTTGGCGTTGGCGGCCTCGATCTCTAGCATCTTGGCTTGCTTCTCCGCCTCTAGCTCGAACATCTTGGCTTGCTTCTTGGCGTCCATCTCAAGCCTCCTCCTTTGGATCTCCATGAAAGCGTCAATTTGCTCCGCCTTGAAACGCCGACGTTCCTCCTCCCTTGAGTCCTTATTCATCATGCCCTCCACGCTTGCGATCAAGGCGTTGGAGGCCTATCCCGCTTGTCCTCCTTCTTGGAGTTGGTCTTCCCCCACGGCCGTGCCGGCTCGCCCTCCCCAACATCCTCCACGGCTTGCTTCCCCCACGCGACTTGAGTGAGGCATATTGCGCCTTGAACTTCTCCTCGTCCTTGATGATCCGAAAGCAATGGGAGAGGTTGAAGCACTTGCCATTGTGTTGAACCTTGAATGCCTCCAAAGCTTGAAATGCCTACAAATGTTTCCATGCAAGCATATGGGCAAATGATATGCAAATGAACACGCAAAGGATAAACTTGATGACACAAAAGAGGGCGGCTTGCTATCATACCATGTCTTGAATGCCGATGCCGCTCACGGAACGGGCCTTGACGCTCTCAAGAGTGGCGCAAAACTTGTTGCACTCTTGTTGGATCACCCTCCATCGCTTGGAAATGGAGACCCACCCGCGCGTGCTCACAAATTGGTATGGCAGAAACTTCTTGCGCTCATGAAACTCTCGGTGGACACGAATCCAAAAGGTTGAATGCTTTTGCTCAGCATCCGTCTTGGGGTCTTGTCCAATGTCTCGCCAACACTCGCAAAGAAACTTGTCCTCGGCCGCCGTGTATGCCTTCGTACGCTTGCTCTTGCGCTTCGGCTTAGGACCGGCGGCTTGGTTGGCGAGCTCGTCCTCGAACAAAGGCTCCACTTCGATGTCGCACTCGTCCTCGTCCTGTAGCCCGTAGTCTTCCAGGAACTCGTGGTCGAGTGGGAAGCCGTCCAGGTCGATGCCAACCTGATCACGCATGAAGGCTGCCTGATCGGGATCATAGCCAGCGACCGGCGTGAATGCCCCGCGGCCGTCCTGGCTTTGTGTCTCGTCGGGGTCGTAGCCGGCGGCCGGCGTACCGCCCTCGAAGATGAGGTTCTGCATGTAGTCCTCGTCGACGGCGAACGGCATTCCCTCGAATAGGTTGCGGGCGTCCGGGAGCACGCCGGTCGGCGTCTGCTGCGCGCGTTTCTTCGCGCCGCCGAATGACAAGCCACCTGCCACCGGGGTGGCGTTGAGGTCGATGGGCGCGGGCGCGGGCGTGGAAGGCACGACCACGCTCATGTCTCGCGAGCACTCCCCGGAGAGGCGGGAGGCCTGCGGGTAGACGTGAAAGCCGGGGATCGGGTTGCAAGCCGACACACGGGGCGAGTCGGGCAGCACCATCCGAGGAAACGCCGACGAGCCGGTGCTGGCCGCGGCGACGACGGCTTGGACGAGGTCATGCTAGCCAGGGTTTAACCCTAGCATGTAGAGCGCCTCCCTCGTTGCCGCGGCGACGCGGGCGTTGGTGACCTCATGCTGCGTGGCGGCGACGACGGCGACCTCAGCCCTCGCGTCCGCGCGCGTGCCTCCGGTCCTTCCTCTTGGCCGAATCCGCGGGCATCAGCGCCTTCTTTGGCTTGGTCGCGGCGACGGTCTTGCACGGGGCACGAGGCTTGCCTTTCCCGGATGAGGCGAGGGAGGCGAGGCCGGCGGCGTCAAGGTCGATGGCGTCGTCCATGGCGGGTGTGCGGCGGGAGCACGCGGGCGGGAGGTTTGTTGGTGGAAATGGGGGTAAATGGTGATGGCTGCCACCGATCGGTGGGCCCAAGGAGAGGAGTAGGCGCGCGTGCGCGTCCGTCTCGTGTCCGTACCTATGCAAATCCGGCTCAAAATTGAGTCGGGAATGGGTCGCCATGCGGACACCAAGCCGACGCGCGTTCGTTTGGGTCGACGCGTTGGGCCGTTTTTTGTGTCCGTGCTGACCCAAACGGACGCCAGCGGACGAAATGGGTCGCCCCATTGGAGTTGTTTTTAGGGCATGTTCAATGCATAGCCTCAGAGTGATGCCCCATATGCCATGTAGTTTCGGATGTGAGAAAAAATAGGTTCGGATGAGGAAGCGAGGTCCTTTGCAGGAGGCGGGTGTTTGAAGAGAAAAAAAGTGATCCGATGTAAAAAACTGAAAAAGTTAGATTAAAAAATAAAGATGCATGTGTAGTAAAATCTTTATTTTTTATTCTTTGATGATACCCACTAATAGTAGCTTGTATTGGGAAAAAAATCAATATAGATATCTTAATCATTTTTTTGATTATAAAACATATGTATCCATATACCACGTTATATATGTCCTTACAGACTACTTCGTGGAAAAGATAAGTCCCTTACGATCTTGTCTCCGCTGTTAGCGGGTGATCGAAGCAAAGGAAATCCACTGCACATACGTGCTTACTATATTCGTCTAAAAGGACTGCAGCATGTGCATTGTCGGGGCAAACAACACGCTGACAAGACAGCGCGTGGCCAGGTAGCCACTAGGCACACGCTATAATAATTGTGTGCCTCTTTTTTTCAGTTAAAAATGCTTACAAAAGTATATACTGCTAGATACTAGCAGTACGCCAGCAACAAAGCAAATGATAATCCGTTGGCACACTTGATGCTCGTCGCATCCGTTTACACAAATGCTGCATCAAACGGATAAGAATGCTGTAGCTCAAAAACTAACCTTGGGAACATAAACAGAAAGCAATAATGCAACGGGCCACGTACCCCGCAAAAAAGAAAAACCGGGCCACGTGACATGAGAGAGGGGGAACAGCGGGGGGAGAGGGACAAGATGGACCCAAGGGCAAAAGCCTTTCCCGCATTACAAAAAGTAGGCTTTTTAGCCGGGGCTTCCGCAGTCCCGCTCTTTTTAAACTGCTGTCTTGTGCAAAGACGATGGACGATGAGGAAGAGGTTCGTTCGTCCATGTGACCATTTCTTTCTTTTATGCTCGAAAACATTCGCTTGCCTTTGGATTTATGCAGGTCTCGGTATACGGTTATCGGAGGAACAGGTCAGGGGTGACTGGTCGCTTTACGAGGGGATAAAAGGCCGTGTGGTTGTTATGATCTCTAGCCTCTGTGCCAATGCAGGTGTGTTGGTGCTTGGGAGTGTGACGCTCGCCTGCAACGGTTAGTTTTTTAATTTGGGACCAAGTAGACGCCACCCGGAACACTGTTGAGTGAAGCATAGGTCCTTTTATCAAGGCGTCACGAGTCACTAGCGGACACGCGCGCCGCGCGGTCGTTACAGGGGCCCGACACAGGCCTCCTCACCGTTCATGTGCCGGACTGCCGGTCCTCGTATCAGCGCATCTCCGACACTCACACGTGAATTTCCTTCCTTTCGAACGTCAATTCACCCAAACCAATCCGTGGACGGATGGTTAGATGGATTATGATATCTTCAGCTCGTCAGGATTTAAATCATGCTGCTTGTATTATTTTTAGATTTATTTTAGGATTTCCGACTCTACGTTTTCAGTGGGAGGAGATGTTTCCGTCAACGATGAGGCGTCTGATCAGCAAATCGACATGAAAACCATCATGGAACAATAGCCATGACAATTCAAACAAGGTTTAAGAGCATCTACAACCGTGTTGAACAAATTTTCTCCCTCAAACGCTCGTGGATGCGATCGATCAGTGTCTGAACGTGTCCGTTTGAATCCCTCATTTCTGCTTATATCAACAACAATCCTTACTTTAACTCATCATTTCTCAGACATTTCAGCGAGCACGTTATGAGCGACATCATCACAGCACGCCCGCGACATGTGCATGAAGAGGATGAGCAGAAGACGTCGTCGTCGGGCATGCAGGCGGCGGCTGCGAGCACTGCACGCGCACGTCGGCTACGGCCGTCCATCCATTACGTGACGGTTGCGTGCATGACTGACGGTCGCGCCCGCACCCCCGCCCGCCTGCCCGCCCCCGCCCTACGCCGTGTTGTGCTCCCGCGTCGTGCCTCCGCTCGCACGCCTTCCCCCAGCCCGCGCCCGCTAACCGTTGAGGGAGTCCAAGACTAGGGGGTCCTCAGACCGTCGGCTCATTCCTGGCAGGCTGACCTGTTGGGCTGGACTATTGAAGATCGAACTATAAACGATCCCATGTCCAGGAAGGAAAGTTCTGAAGAATGACGTGGCTCCCAAGTTCCGTATATAGGATCTGCATATCTATCCCTTATACGAGGTCGGTTGTGTGTAACTCTAGGGACCCCCCAGTGTCTATATAAATCGGGGGATCCCCATTCGTAGAGGACATGTGAACTCATCTATGGTTTAGCTTAGATGATCTCAAGGTACACGATACACGAGGGTAAGCTATACAAGAAAAGCACCATGGGGGTACCCCAATGGTGCATCTCAGAACAAGAAGGGAAGGAGCTTCTGGCCGAGGTGCATGCTGGTATGGGTGGCCATCACACGACGGCAAGGGCCCTGGTAAGCAAGGCCTTTCTGGTCGGGTTAATATGGCCCACCGCCCGAGCGGACGCCCGGACACTCGTCCAACGTTGTGTGGGATGCCAGCTCTTCGCAAACCAAAGTCACATGCCCCCAACGGCTTTTCGAACAATTCCGATCACCTGGCCTTTTGCGGTCCGGGGGCTGAATATGGTTGGACCACTTAAAGGGGGGATCAAGAAGAAGAAATACCCCCTGGTTATGGTTTACAAGTTCACCAAATAGATTCAAGCAAAACCTGTAAGCTCAGCTAAGTCCGGACCGGTCATCGATTTCATATCCGGAGTGGTACATCGATATGGTGTACCACACAGCATAATAACAGACAACGGGTCCAATTTCACAACCCGGGAGGTAAAGGACTGGTGCGCTAACCTGGGCATCAAGCTCGACTATGCTTCGGTGTATCATCCGCAGACCGACAAGTCGAACGGGCCAACGGTCTCATCATGCGAGGTATCAAACCCCGCCTAGTCCGATCTCTTCAAGAATCCGACTGCCATTGGGTGGAGGAGCTCGACTCCGTACTATGGGGATTACGCACAACCCCGAACAGATCAATAGGTTACACACCGTTCTTCATGGTATATGGCGCCGAAGCGGTCCTCTCGTGTGACATCATTCACGACGCTCCTAGGGTTCGCATGTACGTTGGGGATATAACCCCGTGGTGAGACCCGCCCAGGTGGGGCCGGGTTACGTTTGGCGGCTCATAAGCCAGACAAAGGCCGATGGGCCTGGAGACATATGGCGGTTTACTAAAGATGGGCCTGGGTGAGGCCCGGACCAAGAAAGCATGAAGACCCGGGCGGTTAAGCCGCCCGGAGACGGCTTGCTCAGGAAGGCAAGGTGACATAGAGATAGAATCGGATACATTGTAAGAGTCGGTATGAGACTTGTAACCCGTGGTCTTGGCCTCCTATATAAGGGCGAGACCCTTTGGCGACTTAGACAGAACTAGGCAATGAGAACTAGGTCAAGCGAATCCGCTCCCTTGTAATCGATACTCCAATCAATACAACACAAGCAGGACGTAGGCTTTTACCTCATCTCGAGGGGCCAAACCTGGGTAAACTCGTGTCCTTCATCCCAACCAACCACTTTGAGTCCATCACCTTAGCGATGGCCTCGAACATCTGCCGTGACAAAACCACGACAGTTGGCGCCCACCGTGGGGCTAACACTCGGTGGTGTTGAGTTATCAAAGGGCTCTCTTCCAGGGATCGAGGGATACGTTGTCGGTAGGATGAACAAGAGTCGCCATGGCCGGCTCTACATCAACGACGCCGGCTGGGGCCCCGAGGCAGACTCTGTCGAGTATGGCTTTAGAGTCCCCTTTGGTGGGATCCACGTTTTCATCGGCAAGGTCAGTGGATCTACACCCGGGCCGGACGTCTACCAACATCGTCGAGACGGTTCGGCGCACGCAACCCGCTCGGCGCATGCAGCCGGCCCGTGTCAATCCGGACAGGAAGCATGTCTTCATCGGTTTTACTCAAGGCGCGGATCTGGAGAGGTCCGTGTCATAGGAAACTCTCGTCTGTTCGGAGGATGGATCTTCGAGCGGAGAGACGGAATCAATCTACCTGCTTCACAATGATAGGCTCGGGGGCTACGACGAGCTTTACCCCAAGTTAGAGTATCATGAGTCGGAGGACTATGGGCCACCGATCCATGCGGCCGTCTTCATGGCGGGTCCAGCACTGGGCACTAGCAGTACAACTGCTGGGGTAGCAGGATCGGGGGCTGACCTGCCGCCGGCTCAAGTTCTGCTGGACCTGATGAACGAGCTCACGGCGCCGATGGCAACTTAGGTAACACCAGATAATCAAGTCACCCGGAATGCAGAGATCGCAAGGATAAAGGATCAGATGACGGAAGTCTAGCAAGGGATCAGCGTGCTGAAGGCCTAGATGGACGCAAAGGCAGAGTGCCTTAAGACGAACGCTTTCTGCCTTGAGCTAGAGCAGCAATCCGCAACGACGGTTCAGCGGATGAGACACCAGTCTCGCCTACCAGAGCAGTTTGAGGCCAGGAATCGTTTTAACATGCCAGGGGCGAGACGGACCGCAGAAGCACGAGAGAGTCGGCCGGCGGCTCGACAACAGCGCCCTAACCCGCCCCGACGGAACCAACCATCGCCAACGGCTTTTCCAACGCCGGAGGGTCACTATTCAAACCCAGCGGAAAACATGGTGGCAGCAGCAACCCGACTTGGAATGATTCCTATCCCGGATGAGGCACCCTTCATAGAAGAGGTGAGGAACGCTATTGGATACCTGCAGACAGCGATGGCCCAGCAGGAGAAATACACCTACAGCCGGAGCCGTGTGCACTCAACCCCCGTCTCTAGCCACAGCTTCAGCCAACGTTATGAGTCGCCGGTGGTGTCTAGCAGTGACCGACACCTAAACTCGCCACGAGATGATCAGGCGGTTCTGGATGCTCAGGCTCTGGTGGACCGGGCAAGGGCACGACACGAGGAGGCGGCTCTGGCGACGACGGCGGCTCATCAAGAACTGGCACCTTCTATCTCGGTAGGAGCAGGAGTAACCACCAGGGCAATGGGAGTGTCATGCTTGGTGCCGGCTTTACGGAATGAACGTCTGCCGAAGGATTTCAAGGGCCCTCGCAAGGTCCCGAACTATACTGAGAGCTATGAGCTAGCAATGGAGATGTTAGATGTCAGTGACGCAGTATGCGCCAAGTACTTTATCATGATGCTGGAAGGTCTGACTCACACGTGGTTGAAGGGCTTGCCACCCAACATCATTAATTCTTGGGCCGAGTTAAAGGCAAAGTTCATCAAAAATTTCCAGGGAACGTGCAAGCAACCCATGACGATTGTGGATTTGGGTCATTGCGTTCAGCACGAGAATGAGTTGGCTCATCACTGGGTCTGACGGATCTCAACCATCATCCACTCATCTGAGCAGATTATAGCGGCTCAAGCAGTTTTGATTCTGGAGAAGAATTACCACTTCACGCCTTTAAAGCAGAAGCTGGGTTGGCTCAAGTGCTCATGTCAGGACATGGGGGAGCTCATGGCGGCTCTCATGAAGTACGCCGACTCTGATAATACGAAGGATCCAGGTTCTGACGAAGAGAAGCCCGGTTAGGGCAAGAAGAGTAACAATGGCAAGAGTCCGGCAGGCAATGGCAACCAAGGCAAGAGGAAGAATCCAGACGGCGGGTCAGAATTGGTGGCCAACGCCAGCACCAGGAACAATCATGCTAAACGCAATGGGAACTTCAGACAACCCTTTAATAAGGGTAAAGCTCCTTTTAATTTGGAAGAGATGCTCAATAAACCTTTCCCAGAGCATAGCCGGCCTTATAACCCGGCGAATCACTCATGGAGAAATTGCCACATTATGCACAAGTTTCGGGATTACAGTCTACGACAGCATAGCAACAACGACGGAGACCCGCCGGGTGGCTCAGGGCCAAGCGGGTCAGGTGCCGGCTTGGGGTCTGGCGGTTCAGGATCTGGCTATCAGGGCCAGGGCAACCAAGGAGGGCATCATCAGCAAACCAATGGCAATAATCAGCAACAAAACAACCAATCTGGATATCAGAGTAATCCGAAGCAACTCAGCTCAGGTCAGTATCATGTTTTTACAACCAACCTTAACAGGCGGGACCAGAAGTTGCGCAAGCGGGCGGTTAATGCCGTCACGGCGGCTCTCCCGTAATACTTAAAGTGGTTAGAGTACGAGATAACCTGGAGCATAGAGGATCACCCACCGCGTGTTGATGACCCGGGATGGCTGGCATTGGTAGTTGCCCCCCAAGTTGGAGGATACGTGTTTACCAAAGTCCTTATGGATGGTGGCAACAACATCAATATTTTGTACTACGACACTTTCCGCTGAATGAAGTTTCTTGATAAGGATCTTAAGCCCTCCTTAACAGTTTTTCACGATGTAGTGCCTGGCAAGTCAGCTTATCCAGTGGGAAGGATTTCTTTGGAAGTTGCCTTTGGCGACAAATACAACTACAGGGTAGAGACCTTGTGTTTTGAGGTAGTCAAGATCAAGAGTCCGTATCATGCTCTGTTTGGACGTCCGGCTTACGCTAAGTTCATGGCTAGGTCTTGTTATGTGTACTTACAGCTCAAGATGCCAGGTCTAAAAGGAACAATTATGGTGCATGGTGATCGAGAGACAGCTATTGAGTGTGAGGAAGAAGATGCGGCTTATGTAGAGTCAAGTTGCACGGAAGCAGAGCTCAAGTTTTATAAGGAGAATGTTGATCCGGAGGATATGACTCTACTCAAAAAGCCCACCACAGAGTCTGAGCCACCCCTCAAGTTCTCGGCGGATGACACCAAGCTAGTAGATTTTACTCCGGGCGACTCATCGCAACAGTTTACTATTGGGGCCAATATGGATCCCAAATAGGAAAGCGCTCTCATTGAATTCATCCGTGAGAATCGGGACATCTTTGCATGGAAGCCTTTTGACATGCCGGGTGTACCGAGAGATTTCGCTGAGCACCACCTTAAAGTGGATTCTAAGTTCAAGCCAATCAAACAGTTTTTGCGGCGGTTCAATGAGGAGAGGCGCAATGCCATTGGGGAAGAGGTGGCCCGGCTCCTGGCAGCGGGTTTCGTCGTTGAAGTGTTTCACCCAGAGTGGTTTGCTAACCTGGTGCTAGTGCTTAAGAAGAATGACACGTGGCGTATGTGTGTGGATTACACGGATCTTAACAAAGCCTGTCCGGCTGAACCATTTGCTCCCCCCCGTATCGACCAGATCATCGATGCAACGACAGGTTGTGAGAGATTATGTTTCCTGGATGCTTATTCTGGTTATCATCAGATCAAGATGGCAGTCAAGGACCAAGAGAAGACGGCTTTCATCCCGCCTTTTGGTGCCTTCTGCTATGTGTCTATGTCTTTCGGGCTCAAGAGTGCCCAGGTGACTTATCAGCGTTGTGTGTAGAATTGTCTTCACAGCCAAATTGGACGCAACGTTCTGTAGGAGATATGCCCGAGAGGCAATACTAAATGTTATTGATTATCTCCCTGTTCATAATTAGGTTTATGTTCCATGCTATAACTGCTATGGTTCTCGAGTCTGCAATAACCACGAGGCTTGAAGGAAGACTCATATGCACGTGTGGAATAATAAACGGTAAAATGTATTCCTAGTCCGGCCTCTAAGACTGGCTCAAGTATTGAATGATGATCCTATTTTCCTGATCATGGGCATGACTATGCCAGCAATTTTGAGGGAACAATGTTAGAAGAACATTTGTGTTGAATCGACCCGAATTGATGTTAGGCTATGAGATACATTCGTCATAAGTTAATGGTTAATAACATAGAGAAGTTAATGTTTGCATAATTCCTTAGACCATGAGAGTATCGAGTTTCTTCATGCTTGCTTCTTGAACTTTGGGGTTTGTTAAACGTCATCCGTAAATGGGTGTCTATTACGGCGGCTTACGGGTTCATGGAAAAGTATGTCAAGTAACTTGATAGCTCAAGATTGGGATTTGCTCCTCCGATGATGGAGAGATATTTCTGGGCCCTCTCAGTGTTACGGTATCCATCATTGTCTGGCTAGACACTTTGTGATTTGATCACGGGGATGCCGGAACACGGGAATGAGAAAAGAGAACAATACCGGTAACGAGGTAACTGGCATAGTGGACAAGTTGTTGATCCACGGGGATGCCAACATGTCTCACCTCGGGTATTTGTAACATATCACGAAGCAACAGGAATAGCACACGACAACTGGAGGTTCACTCGAATATTCATTCGTGTGGGTATCTCTGGCTGCGGTTGGGAGGTTGTAAATCCTAGCTGCGGGGATCTGCACCGCCGATCATCATCTACTCTACTTCCGCTGCGCTATGAGTCGGTAACGAAATAGATTAAACCTTGTATGCAGTCTCCATAGTGGTCCTGGGCTGGTGCGTAGGTCGGATTTTTTTTCTGCTACGTTACCCTATAGTGGTATCAAAGTTGTGCTATGCGTAGATGCAGGTTGCGATCTAGAATACATAGGGATGTATGGGTGTTGCACAACATAATTAGGTAGTAGATGAGATCTATTGCTGAAAATTATTTGTGGGGGTAGCAGATGAAATCTATTACCCGATGTTCATGTTGCTTCCCCTGAATTTGCGTAGTCCTGATCTTGACGGCATGGTGGAATCTCACAAAGTTCTGGCAATCCACGATCCTTTCATGCTGCTCCTGAGTATGATTATTGATAGATCAACGAAGTGCTAACAGTTCTTTGGGTTCCACCATAGTTGAGAAAGATGGATGTTTCGCAGACGAAAGGGCAATGCAGATGTGATCTGCACGGGGGTCACGCGTATGACGAAGTTTGTTGTCATGTACAGAGACAGTTTACGCCTAGCCAGGTGAGGGGCTGCTACCCCTCCTTCATGGCGCACTTTGATAGTTTGCACGAGGATCAGGTTATATGGGAACCATACACCCGTAAGGCTATTTCAGAAAGGTACCCAGGTGGGATTTCTAGATACTGCACTAGAGATCAACATTATTGGATGACCAAGGCCAAGTTGGTGTTCGACGTGACGATTGAGGAGATGGCTATTAATAGGGTGATGAGACAGTTCGGTCTATGCCAAGAGCCTGACATTTCGATTATTTCACAATTACCAGATCACGTGCACAAGTAAGTAATACTACTTTGGTTCTCAGCTCTGCATTAATAGGTTGTTGAGACTATTCAGTCTACTTATAGCTAATCATGTAACGTGCATTTCAATCTTAGGTACAGTCACGTAGGAGGAAACAAGTCCCAGGCTTCTTGGTTTCATGACATCAGACCTTACCTCGAGGAATGGAGTACTGTCCTGACAAATATATGGGATGAAGTTCGTGTCTTCGATTGGGACAAGTTCGGGTTGTATCTGAAGCGTTACAGATAGAGCACGAGGATCTACTTGGTTCCATCATCTGCTTCAGATCATATCCCAGTTCCTCTCGCCAGTGATCTGTTCCCAACTGCCTCAGTTGTGGGAACCAGACACCACGCGGTATGTCCTAAGTTTTTCTCACATGCTACGTTTTCCCTATACATGAACATGTACAAATTTTAACTTTCTGCCTACAAGGTGAATTGGGAACTCAGGCGCTAGAGGAGGTTACCGCTTTAGTGGTCCGCTTTGAGAGCGGAGAAAATATCCCATAGCGAGATGCAGTAACAAGGTTGAAGAGTCTTCAAGCGAAGATACGCAGGTTCGTCACAGCTGTTACATGTAGACGATCTTCTGATGTTGTTCACACTCGTGTAGCACATCGTCCGCCACGCCCCTCTCTACAGCGTTCAGAACCTCGACCTTCACAGCCAGAGAGCTCCTCTTGGCAGCAAGCACCTCCTTCGCAGCCAGGGAGCTCCTCCTGGCAGCAGGCACCTCCTTCATAGCCAGGGAGCTTCTCCTGGCAGCAGGCACCTCCTTCATAGCCAGGGAGCTCCTCCTGGTAGCAGGCACCTCCTTCACAACCCAGGGGTTATTTCTACCAGCATCCACCTCCTTCACAACCCGGGGGCTATTTCTACCAGCAGCCACCTCCTTCACAACCCCGGGACTCTTCTTGGCTTCGGCAGATGGACCTAGGTAACTTAACTTTGTACATTCCTTAAAAAAATTAGCCTCGTAAGTCATTCTTTACATGTTTTAATTTACTAGCAGGCGGCAGCCAGTCGCAACCGTTCATGACTTTAGTTCGGTCACCTCCGTTTACTGGTCCTGGTTCATACATACCTGGCGACGGCGAGGACGATGACCACGCTGCATGCACCTACGGTATCTCGGAGACAGTTCTTGCCACTCCACCACCACCATCGATGCAGGAGACACAAACATTGACGGACAAGGTGTTCTATGGTCGTGGTCTTCGTGACACTCGTCCACCGCCTCAGTGCTTATCGCCTTCCGGTCCACATCCAAGGAAGCCCAAGATTCGTTGCCGTCCCCAGCAGTGATATGGTCATCTACGTACGAGACGTGACTATCTATTTTTGTATGATACATATGTAGCCTCTATGTATCGAACATATTCATGTATGAGACATATGTAGCCTCTATGTATCGGACATATTCATGTATGAGGCATATGTAGCCTCTATGTATCAGACATATTCATGTATGCGACATATTTATGGTTGAGACTTATTTGGTTTGGAGAGAGAACAACAGTGACGCAAACCAAATGCGTCCAAATGAATTAGACAATACAAGGGCCACAGTAAATACAGACGCGCCGGAATCAACGGCAGCACAAGGGCCACCTGGAGCTCGGCAAAATGGGTAAGCCATTTAGCTGCAGACGGACAGTGACCAATAAGAACTAAATCCACTACCGACTTGAGAGTTCTCATTCGATTGAGTTGGAAGCCAAAAAAAATACCGCAAGCCGGTGGAGAGCGTCCTGATCTATTGTTTACGCAGGTAGGATAACAAAATGGGTGGTCGAGCGAAGAGATCGGCGAGGCGGTTGAAGCACCGAAGAGCAACGGGAGCGAGAGGTGGAGAGGGGCAGGCTACTAGACGGGGGAGGGTGAAACGAGTGGTCAAAGGAGGAAGAAAGAAGCCCTAGGCCTTATCCAGGGGCCCATCGGCCTCCCATAGGCCAACAGGTGGCTCTTCGGCCCCCCTCTGGCCTACAGGCCTCTCCCCGGCCTTTGATTGGCCGACGGGGGGCTCTTCGGCCGGGTGCTAGCCGACGGGCCCCTCTTCGGCCTGGTGCTGGACGATGGGCCCCTGTTCAGCCTGGTGCTGGCCGACGGGGTGCTATTTTCATCATTTTTTCAACTGCACTAACTGTTTTCAAATTTGGTAGAAATTCCGTACTAGTTTTGAAAAAAATTCCGTCTAGGGTGCTCAAACACCCAAGAGTAACAAGATCCGCAAGGGATTAGTGGGGGGAATCAAATTTCTCTTGGTGGAAGTGTAGATCGAGGCCTTCTCAACCTATCCCTAGGAAATCAACAAGATTGATTGGCTAGGGAGAGGGATCGGGCCAAAATGGAGCTTGGAGCAACAATGGAGTTTTGGGAAGGAAGAGATGAGCTTCTTGGAGAAGAAGACCTCCCTTTTATAGTGGGGGACAAGATTCAACCGTTATCCACTCACTCAGCCCCACGCATCGCGGTACTACCGTGACGGCTTGCGGTACTACCGCAGCCTTGTGTGGTACTACTACTAGCACGGGAGTAACTGGCCTTGGCCGTTAGCACTAGGCCACAAGCGGTAGAACCGCCGGAGCGGTACTACCGCGAGCCCGTGCGGTACTACCGCACGGTCGGGAGAGGCAGCCACTAGAGGTGCATGGAAGTAAAAAACTACTTCCGTGCCAACCTCCGCAGAGGGAAACTCTACTAAAAAGTCCGCACAGTAGTACCAGACGAGAATCGCGGTACTACCGTAGTAGGGCGGAAGTAAAAAATTACATCCGCGCCTACTACCGCAGGTGTAGAGGCCAGGGCAGGAGATAGCGGTACTACCGCTCCATCGAGCGGTACTACCGCAGGCCACTGAACCCAAACACCTCGCAGGCGTTCCTTTTGCACAGAGAAGGAAAGCAGGTTGGGGCTCCATTGAAGAGAGGGAAAGGTGGTGCAAATGAATAGATGTGTACGTGTTGATTCCACCCAGATCTTTCCGAAGCGGACCCCCTCTTGATAGTATGGCTTTCCTACGATTCAAATCCACCAAAAGGAAACACATGGAACAACCATCTTCGAGAGATTCCGAGGGGCACTGAATCGTCTTGTGCCTAGACCTGAGATATCTGAAATGCTCAATGCACACGATTAGTCCGCAAAGGCATTGTCATCAATCACCAAAACCACTTAGGGAGAAATATGCCCTTACAATCTCCCCCTTTTTGGTGGATTGATGGCAATATGGGATTTGCACATAAGGATATGAAATGAGCATATGCAAACTCAAGACCTACAAAATATAGAAGAGCTCCCCCTAGATGTGTGCATACTCTATATATGCTTTGGACTGCAGGGCACACACACTAGGATCAACACTCCCCTATATTTTATAGGCAATGCAATCTTTGCAATAGAATGTATAGAACTAAGTATGGAAACTAGGCATAGCATGTGAGCATAAAGATAAGGGAACGTTATGGACAGACTCACAAGCTACGAATCATACTAGACAATAATAAAGTAGTAGTGATAGCATATGTCTCACACCATATGATAGAGGAAGTCTCCAGGTCACACACACACAAACGACATAAACCAAAGTTCAAAGAAAGCAGAGAGGCGACAAAAAGACAAACACAAATACGCGCAAATCCTACACTCCCCCCCTTTGGCATCGAGACGCCAAAAAGGCAGAGAGGACACCTAACACATAGGTGGTAGCTCCCATGCAGAAATATCAGTCATCTGACTCCTCTGAAGCGTATGGGACGGACTCTGCATCTGAATCAGCCCACTAGAACTGCTGCTTAGCCATCCAAGTGGCCTCAGGGGTGATGTCCTTCTCATACCCACTCAAGATGTTCTCGCCAAGCTTCCTCAGAATACGCTTGTCACGCTGGCGACTCTCCTTCTGAGCAACGTGAGCCTTATACTAACCCTTGGCCTGCATGAAGAACAAAGTCTTCATCTTGTGAGAGAGCTTCTTGGCCCAAGATGGCTCAGAAGACGGAGGCACATAGGACTCAGAACTATTATCATCCTCCTCTTCGATCTCATCCTCATCGACCTCCATACGAGCAGACGGTGGCTTAGTGGTGGTGTTGGCCCACTTGTCCTTCATACGCATATGAATGGGCTCATGAATAAACGTGTGCTCTGGCATGTCCTGACCAGGAAAGGCCTTGTCCCAAGTATCATGAATCAGGTAGAACAAATATGACCCATAAATGGGGACATTCCGATGAAACACATCAATGCGAAGCTCAGACCACATAACGTGAGACACATCAAGGATGCCAAGGTCTTCATTTCTTCCTTTCTCACATAGCAACAACATATCCACCAGATAGGAGTGTACCTTGTCCTTGTCTCCCATGCAAGGAAATAGAGTGTTGCAGAAGATCCGGTGCATGACATCAAGGATAGGGGTTTGAGCACAGGAATTTGCTCACCAGATCGTAAAGTCTTCAGAATATGGAAAGGCATGAGCTGATCCTTACCAGCTGGGTGAGGGTTGCCGTGAGGGCGCAGACTAAATGGCACACAAAGCCCGGAGTCAAGAACATGCAACAATTCCATGAAGTCCTTCCAGGTGGCAAACAGTTGCTCGCCATGGGTCATCCATGTCACGGTCCGCTCCGCATTAGAGGGAAAGTGGATAGAGGCAAAGAACTGACCCAGAAGCTCTGGATCACAGCCAAGGTGGAAGGTGATGATGTCTGCTATAGCAAAATGCTGCACTAACTCCAGAGCCTCACCAAAGTATTGCGGATGCTTCCTCATGTGGTCCAGATCAATGTATTGGACAGGAACATAGTGATTTTTCTTGCCCTTGATCACATCCAGGTGAATGAGATACTTCTGCTTGGTCTAGAACAAGTCATTTGCCTTGGAAACTTCCCTTGGCTTGTCGTAGGGATTGATCAACCTTCGAGCCAGAAACTCAGTTTGTGGCATGACCTCAAAGTTCTCAATTGGTTGCTTGAGCTTGGATGCGGTCCTCTTGAAATGGTGGGGTGGATCATTGGAGCCCTCAGGAGCATCAGGATTGTGGAGCCGCTTGGAACTTGTGTCACGAGACGGATTGGAACGCTGTGGAGCAGAGCTGGAACAAGAGCCACCACCTATGGCACACAACGCAAACAAAAAGGACAAACGAAAAAATAAGGCAAGGACGAAAGCAGACAAAAAACTAAGTAGAAGAGAGAAAAGACAAGACAAAACGAGGTAGTTGTGGATCGAGAAGAGTACCAATACGTTCTGCGGATGTCAAAATTTACTACCACTCAGTCAGCGGAAGTAAGAATTTACTACCGCTCCAGATGTGGTAGTACCGCTGGGAGCGGTAGTACCGTGGCAAGAGCGGAAGTAAATTGTTACCTCCGCCCCGACAGCGGAAGTAAAAACTTAGTACCACTTCAGACGCGGTAGTACCACTGGGAGCGGTAGTATCGCAGCTGGAGCGGTAGTAATTTTTACTGCCGCCAAGCACGCGGAAGTAAAAAATTAGTATCGCCCACAATGCGGTAGTACCGTGGGAGCGGTAGTACCGTGGCGTTAGCGGAAGTAATTTTTTACTTCCGCCCTACGAGCGGTAGTACCCCCCAAGTGCGGTAGTACCGCACGGGGCGGAACTTCGCAAGAACACAGATCAGATCATATTGGTACTGCCCTAGATCAAAAAATACCCCTATTTATCCTATCAAGACGCACTTCTACCGCACTAACACTCGCAAAACATCTCCTCATGCATAGATAGGATCAAAACAAAGCTAGACCATCTCATATTTCCCCAAAAGCCTAGATTCAAAAAGAGAGAGGCAAAACAAGAGGGGATTGAGGAAATACCGGGGTACATTGCAAGAGGACGAGGTGGGGAGCGATCCCACCAGAGCACATAAGAATTGGGTGGCCGGAGATGGAGATCTGGCGAGGTGTTCCGGTGGCAGTTGAGAGGAGGAGAGAGAGAGATGTGAGGGGAAGAGAGAAAATGGGGTATGGGGAAGATGGGAAACCCCCCTTTCCCGCTGTTAACCCCCACGCGCACACGATGTTACTGTAGTACCGCAGTCATCGCGGTAGTACCGGTCGGCGGAAGTAATTTTTTACTTCCGTGTGGTAAGCGGTAGTACTGCTCCAGCGGTAGTACCGTGCTCCTCCATGGTAGTACCGTGCTGCCTTCTCGGTGCATAAAAGCAACAATAAAACACAATGAGAAAGTGGGAGATATTTCCAGTGAGATCGCCAAAATCCGCACAACACAAGAGACAAGATAAACTATTATCTAGGATAAAAACACGAGCATGGTCCATCGGAGAAGAGAGAATAAAATAGGACCAACCAATGAGCCTCTACTTCACATGAAGAGAGGGCGGTGGCCCTAGAGCCACCTATGTTTGAGTTAGATGGTATGGCACCGCGAAGAATTATCCTTGGTCCCATGACCAAGACTCGTCTTTTAAGCACTGTAACCATCACAAATGGCAAGTGTGATAAACTTTGATTAGTTTATGCATAATAGGAGGAGGAATAGTTCATTGAGAGAACTAGACTCCCCTAAATCCATGCCTACACCTAGACAAGACATAATGATGAGTGTGGGGAGGTGTGCACTAAGTCAATCCACATTGCTTGAATCAATGATATTTAGCTCATGCCTTAACTCACGAAATCTTGCTTCATCTAAAGGCTTTGTAAAAATATCTACAAGTTGCTCGTTAGTGCTCAGATGAATAAGATTGATGTCTCCATGCTTGACGTGTTCCCGAAGAAAGTGATGACGAATATCAATATGCTTCATCTTGCAATGTTGAACTGGGTTGCTGGAGATCATAATGGCACTTTCATTATCACAGTAAAGAGGCACTTTGTCACAACTGACACCGTAATCCTTTAAAGTTTGCCTCATCCATAGAATCTGAGCACAACAACTGGTAGCAGCTATATACTCGGCCTCGGTGGACGAGAGAGAAACACATTTTTTTTTCTTTGAAGACCAACTTACCAAAGACCGACCAAGAAATTGGCAGCCTCCAGAAGTGGACTTTCTATCCACACGGTCTCTTGCCCTATCTGAGTCCGTATATCCAACAAGATCAAACGAATCCCCCTTGGGAACCATAAGCCAAAGTTTAGGGTATGAGCCAAATATTGAAAGATTCGCTTGACAGCCACATGGTGACTCTCCTTAGGTGCGGATTGAAATCGTGCACAAATACCCACACTTAACATGATATCTGGTCTAGATGCACAAAGGTAAAGCAAGGATCCAATCATGGAGCGATATACCTTTTGATCCACCGCTTTACCATTGGGATCGCTGTCAAGATGGCATTTGAGTGGCATGGGAGTGTTGGCCTTGGGAGGATTGAGTTCATCCATCTTGAACCTCTTGAGCATGTCTTGAGTGTATTTGGCTTGATTGATGAAGGTACCTTGACTTCGTTGCTTGACTTCGAAACCAAGGAAGTACTTCAACTCTCCCATCATGGACATCTCAAACTTGTTTGTCATCAAAGTGGCAAACTCTTCATTGAAAGCTTTGTTAGGAGAGCCGAAAATAATGTCATCAACATATAGTTGGCATATGAACAAGTTCCTGTTGACCCTCTTTGTAAGAAGAGTGGGGTTGATTTTCCCAATTTCAAACCCACGGTCTTGCAACATCCTCGGTAAGGTTCTCATACCACACATGTGGGGCTTGTTTAAGGCCATAGAGAGCCTTATCGAGAACGTATACATGATTGGGGAACTTGGAATCCTCAAACCCCAGGGGTTGCTTGACATATACCAACTCCTTAAGAGGGCCATTGAGAAAAGCACTCTTGACATCCATTTGATATAATTTAAAATTATGATGAGAGGCATATGCAAGTAACATGCGAATAGATTCAAGGCGAGCAACAGGAGCAAAGGTTTCGCCGTAGTCGATACCCTCGACTTGGGAGTATCCTTGTGCCACTAGTCTTGCCTTGTTGCGAATGACAATACCGTTCGCATCTTGCTTGTTGTTGAAGATCCATTTTGTTCCAATGACATTGTGAGTCTCCTTAGGTCTTGGCACCAGTCGCCACACTTGGTTGCGCTCAAAGTTGTTGAGTTCATCGTGCATAGCTTCAACCCACTCCATATCCTTGAGCGCATCTTGAACCTTAAGGGTCTCAATGAAAGAAACAAACACGTGATGTTCACAAAAGTTTGTTAATTGTTTACGAGTGGTTACCCTTTTTTCAAGTCACTGTAGACGTTCTCCAACAGATGTTGTCTAACTTTGAGCTTGACGACATTCTTGGCGGCTTTCTTGGTGGCTTGTCTCTCTAAGATTTCTTCCATGGAAGGTTGAGGGACAACATTCAGTGATTCATCATCTTGATGATCTTGAGCGCCTTCTTGAGCTTTCTCTTGATCTTGAAGAAGATCTTGATCTTGATATTGCTCGGAGACAGGAACTTGATCTTGGGCAACACTTGGTGAGACACCATCATCAGTGAGTTGATCTTGCCCTTGATCTTGTTCATGTGGTAGAGGACCTTTAGTTTGTTCTTTGGAAGCCTATGGGTCTTGCGTCGGTGATGGTTCCACTTGAGTGGAACATTGTCCTTCTCCTTCGGCCACAAGGGGTTCCTCAATGGGTAGGAAGTATCCCACACCCATTCTTCTTATGGCTTGGGGAGGAATTTCATCACCTACATCACAAAGACCACTTTGTTCCACTTGGGAGCCATTATTTTCATCAAACTCTACGTTACTCGTCTCCTCAATGAGTCCCGTGGACTTGTTGATGACACAGTAAGCATGAGAGTTTGCAACATAACCAACAAATATGCCCACATGGGCTCTAGATTCAAATTTAGACAAACGAGCACCTTTCTTGAGAATGAAACACTTACAACCAAACACCCGAAAGTATGTGAGGTTGGGCTTGTTCCCGGTAAGAATCTCATACAGGGTCTTGTTCAACCCTTTGCAAAGATAGAGCCGGTTAGATGCATGGCATGCTGTGTTGATGGCTTCAGCCCAAAAGTTGTACGGAGATTTAAACTCCGCCATCATGGTTCTTGCCGCATCAATCAACGTCCTGTTCTTCCTCTCAGCAACACCATTTTGTTGAGGGGTGTAAGGTGTGGAATATTGGTGCTTGATCCCTTCGTCACTGAGAAACTCATTCGGGGTGTAGTTCTTCAACTCGGTGCCGTTGTCACTTCTAATCATCAAAATATTTGCATCATGTTGGCGTTGGACTTCATTTGCAAAGTCGATGGCGGTCTATTGGGTCTCACTCTTCTTCTTGAAGAAATAAACCCAAGTGTATCTCGAGTAATCATCCACAATCACCAAGCAATATTTTCTTCCATCAAGACTGTCAAAAGATGGAGTACCAAAGAGATCCATGTGAAGGAGCTCTAAGGTCCTCTTTGAGTATATTGTGGTGGTTGGATGATGAGCCTTCTCATGTAGCCTTCCTTCGATACAAGCACTGCAAGCACGATCTTTGACAAAAATCACATTTGTTAGTCCAAGGATGTGATCCCCTTTGAGGAGACTTTGCAAAGATCTCATATTAACATGGGCTAGCCGGCGATGCCAAAGCCATCCCACATCAACTTTAGCCATTAAGCAAGTCGCAGTCTTAGTGGGTTGCTTCGAGAAGTTCACCACATAGAGACCATTCTTGATATGCCCAACAAAAGGTACTTTAAGAGTCTTGCTCCACAAAAGGGTCACAGAGTCAATACCAAAGAAAGTACTAAAACCCATGGTTGCAAGTTGATAAACTGACAGTAAATTGTATGCGAGGGTCTCAACAAGCATGACCTTCTTTATGGTGAGTTCCGGAGAGATTACCACCTTGCCAAGACCCAATACCTTTGTAATTGCATCATCACCAAACGAGACTTGGGTGGCCATAGATGTGTCAGGATGAACGTCCACCACCAAGTCCTTGCTTCCGGTCATATGATTTGTCGCTCCACTATCGAGCAACCATGATGTCCCTCCGTAAGCAAACCCCTACAAGAGATCAATGTTTGGCTTTAGGTACCCATTCTTTAATGGGTCCTTTCATGTTAGCAACAAGGGTCTTAGGAACCCAAATACACCATTCAATGTACTCATAAGAAGAACCAACATATTTGGCATAAACATGCCCATCACTAGCACGCCATAACACATAAGAGGGGTTAAAGTCGCCGGTCCTGTTGGGTTGGATGTTATTGCTCTTGCCCTTCTTGGCATTTTCCAACATAACTTGGTTTTTCTTATTCTCATGAGGACCTTCACCAGCTCTTACAAAGGTTTGCTTGAGCGATGGAGCTTCCTTGGTGTTAACCTTCTTCTTCTCATTTGTTTTGGGTACAAACCCCACTCCTTCTTTTGCCACAACTTCCTTTGGAGAAGTCAGAAGGTCATTGAGTGTCTTCTCACCTTGGATACACGTCACCAAACCCTTTTTGAGATGCTCTTTTAGCTTGGCATTTTCCTCCACAAGGTGTGCATGCTCACAACATGGGTTAGTAGCAGATGCATTATCAATTAGAACAAAAGGTCATGTGGAAATTTCCTTAGTGAGTTTCACTTGGAGTTGACTCCTTAAGAGAGGTATGAGCATACATCAATGCCTTGTGAGCATTATCAAGTGTGTTAAGCTCAACTTTGAGACGATCACGATCCACCCCAAGTGCAACCTTCTCAGACTTGAGAGTATGGTTAAGAACAATAGCATGATCATAATCTTTACGTAATTTAGTAAGGTCAACATTTTGTGACTCCTCAAGAGTCATACGAAGACCTTGCCCTTCTTCAAGAGCAATTGATAGATCTACTATCTCATCGGCATAATCACGACTATGACCTCTTAGTTCCTCAAGACACTCTTCTTGAGACTCAATAGTGTCATGGGCCTCACCAAGTTGTTCCAAGAGAGCAACGAAGTGCTTCTTGGACTCTCCCTTGAGTTTGACCATGAATTTGTCAAACTCATTCTTATCCTGTTTTCCTTCCTCAAGTTCATTCACACTATCTAAGGATGGAGTGGAAGAAATGGAAGCCTTAATGTTTGAGGTTATGACGTTGGAGGTTACCTTAGTGATACCTTTAGCCATGAGGCACCTCGCGACGATGTTCTCATTAGGGGCGTCGAAGAGTGATGCCTTTGTCGGGGTAGAAGAGGCAATTGCCACGGATGCCATTGCCATTCCTTCACCACTTGTGTCTTCATCATCAACATCATCATCTGAGGCATACTCTTATTGAGCTACCAATACTTTGTGAGGAGCCTTCTTGACAAAGTTGGTCTTGTTTGGGAAGGACTTGGCTTTATCTTTGCGAATGAGCTTGCCACCATTGTCTTCCCTCTTCTCATATGGACAATCCACCACAAAGTGACTTACATTACCACAGTTGTAGCAAGTTCTCACACGTTGCTTTCCCTTTGACCCATTTGAGTTGTTCTTGGAGAACTTGGGCCTTGAGTTTCCCTTGTTACCCCAAAATTGCCTGGATGCAAGAGCCATGTGCTCATGATAAGAATATTTGGTGTCCTCGGGGCTAACCTATTCTTCTTCTTCTTCCTCTTGATTGACCTTGGCCTTCTATGCAAGATTGGGAGAGGACTTCCTTGACCGTTGAACACGAGCAAGAGCATTGTCGGCTGTCGTGTTTAGGATGTTCATTGCAATGAATTCATCCAACACATCACCAGATGATAATGTGTGAAAGTCTAGCCTTTGACGAATGACAGCGAACATGGCCTTGTTGTAGGGCATGATAGCCTTCCGGAACTTACGCTTGATCCAAGTATCATCCACATCTTGCTGCCATGATCCTTGAGGGAAACAGCGAGAGCGGTCACCCTTCTATAGAGCTCACTTGGTTCCTCATCCTCTATCATCACAAACTCATCTAACTGATCAAGAACAACTTCATAGTTTGACCGTTGAATGCTTGAGTGTTAGTGCATCTAGTTCCCCTTAGTGATTTTGGTGTATTGAAGACTTATAGGTTAAGGTACTAATGCGTTTGTGAGTGTACACAGGCTCTATAAGTCGATGAGGATTTTGATATATTCGGAGATTATTGACCCCTAAAAATGTATGTCTTCAAGTGAAGACTTTGCTGAAGACTTTCTGAAGACTTTGTGAAGACTTTGAAAATGAAGAAGTTGGTGTGACCTTGAAGATATGAATGAGGAATATGAAGCGTGAATACTTGTTTTCGTAGTTTCGTTTCCTTTATTTGAGTCACAGGAAACACCGTACTATAAAAGGGGGCCGAGGTAATACTAAGGAAAATTTCCAACTGATGCTCAACTCCAAAATCCTCAACCTATACAATCCTCCGAGTGAAGCCTTTGGAAATCTCTTATGGTTCAGACAAGTTCTTCAGTGACAGAGACAATGTTATTTTGGTCTCTGAGGAAATTGATCTGACTGAGGAGTTAGGATTTCGCTAGTGCGAATTGCCTACAAGTGAGGAACATGATAAGCTGAGGACTTTCATCGTTCGAAATTCTGACCATTGCTGTGCTTAGCGCCAGCTATCCCCAATCATTCTTATCCACATAATGGTCATATCATTGGGGGCATTTATGTCTTATCATGTCAGGTTGCACCCTGGCTATAAATAGCCAACCCCCACAACCACTAGCTGGTTGGCTGCTCCGAGAGAGAACTGACACTTGTCATTTGAGAGCAACCCATCCTCTGAGGACTTTGAGAGAAAATCATCAGTGAGGAAAAACCCACAACCAAACCACAAAACCCATAGTGATTGAGCATCACTGAAGAAATTCATGTGTGGAACTGACGCTTGATACCTTTGAGGACTGTGCATCCTCTAGACGGTTAGGCGTCATGGTCTAGTGCTCCTGTAGTCAATTGGGGACCACGAAGTGACCTTGGTCTAGAGCATCCAGCAGTAAATTGTGGATCGTCGGGTGACCAGTTTGTGAGGGTTTTGGAAGTCTACCCTGAAGACTTACCTCGAGTGTTGGGCGAGGATTGTGTGACCTTAGCTCAAGGAGAATACGGTAAGGACTGTGTGTCCTGGGACTGTGTGTCCTCTGGTTTAAATACCAGGCCGCTCCAAACCAGACGTACGACTATCACAGTAGTTGGAACTGGGTCATCAAACCATTGTCTTCATCGAGCTATCTGGTTCTATTTCCTCAACCCTCTATTCGTCATATACCTGTTGATGAAATTGATTGTGACTGTTTGAAGAATTTGAGTGAAGACTTTCACAAATTCCTCACCTCAAATTCTTCAAGTTACCTTGTTCATCACTGCTTATCCTGTATCACACTACTCTCTATTTGTGCATGTTTCATGTCATCATGAAGACTATGCTATTACTATGGTCCTCATGCACTTGAGTACTTATTCTGCTGCCAGTCATTCATCACATTTCAAATTCCTCAAAGTTGAAATTCCTCAAGTGATGAATTTGTAAAAATCGCCTATTCACCCCCTCGAGTCGATATAACACACTTTCAATTGGTATTAGAGCAGCTACTCCCTCGCTCTGTGTGATTTTGGTTTAACCACCTGGAGTTCTAGTTATGTCGACTGCAGGTATGATCAAGGTTTCCGCGGGATGTCCTACCTTCGATGGGATAGACTGCCCCTACTAGAAGAACAAGATGCGTATGCACCTTGAAGCTATTGACAACGATCTCTGGTACGTTGTGGAAAATGGTGTTCCCTTTGTCACTCCCACTGTTACTACTGCTGATGTGAAGAGATTCAAGCAACTCGACTCTCAAGCGAAGAATATCATCTGTGGCCATCGCAGCAAAGTTCAGTATGGCAGAGTGAGTGCTTTGGAGTCTGCTAAGCTTATCTGGGATAGGTTGTCCATAGTCAACGAAGGTGTTTCCACTCAACGTGACTCTCGTGTTGATGTTCTTTGCAATCTCTTCAACCGCTTCAAGAGACTTGACAATGAAAATGTTCAGCAAACATTTGATCGCCTCACTGATATATCCAATGAACTTGAAGCACTGGGTGCCACTGATATCACTGACCACGAAGTGGTGAAGAAACTGCTACGATCTCTCGATTCCTCATTTGATACTCTGGCTTTGATGATCCAAGAATGTGGAGATTATAAAGCTCTTGATCCTACTGATATTCTTGAGAGACTCAATACTCATGAATTCCAACAAGCTGAAAAGAGAGACCTCTACGGGCCAAGCTATGGAAGATCTCATGCTCTTAATGCAAAAGCAATTTCCTCATCTGAAGAAGAAGATTCTGACAGCAGCCTTGGTGATCCTGAAGAACTAAGTCAGGAACTAGCAATGCTTGTGAGGAAATTCCAGAAGTTCTCAAGAAGAGGTGGATTTGTAAAGTCATCAAAAAGTGGCTTGAGGAAATCATATTCCTCAGAAGATTACAAGAGAAGAACCTGTCATCATTTCAAGAAGACTGGTCACTTTATCTCTGACTGTCCTCTCTGGGAAAAAGACTCAAAAAAGAAGAAGAAATACAAGGATGATAGTTCTGATGATTCGAAGAAAAAGAAGAAATCTTCAAAGTCCTCATCTGCAAAGTCTTCATCTTCAAAGTCCTCAAAGCACAAGAAGAATGGTTCTAGAAAGGCTTGCGCATTCATCGGCAAGGAAATGGATTCTGAGGAAGAATCTGAAGAATATGAAGAAGAGGAAGAATTTGAGGAGGAATCAGAATCTGGTGTCGCTAGCCTTGCTCTCGCTACTGCTTTCGTTAGCAAGTCCATCTTCAATGATGAAGAATATGACTACTCCAGCGACTCTAATGATAGCAATGACGATTATGCTCCCACTTATTGCTTCATGGCAAAAGGCTCAAAGGTACACAAACATCATTCCTCATCTGAATCAAGTGAAGGTGAATCTGATGAATATGTGAAACCTAGCTATGCTAAAATTGTTAAAATTGCCACTAAGCAACAAAGTGCACTTGAAAAGCTTCAGAAAATGCTAGACAAAAGCGATGATCTGTTGAACCATGAAGTGGATCGGACTCAAACTCTGTCTGTCAATCTCAAAAGTCTTCAGACGAAGTATGATAACCTACAGAGTCATCATAACGACCTCTTAGCTGATCATGATAAGCTTTCGTATGAATTTCTTCAAGGAAAGCAAGATCTTGAGAAACTTAGGGTGTCACATGAGGATCTCCAAAGGGAAAATGATTCCTTACTGGCTCAATAGATTAGTACCGCTCAGGGAGATTTCATTCCACCTTGTTTGAAATGCATCGAACGTGAAACTGCTAATTCTTCACCTGAATGTTCAAATGCTTCTATTGCTGCAATTTCTTCAACTATTCCCGTGGTCTTAAGTTCCTCATCTGAGGATACCACTAGTATCACTGATGACAATGCAGGATTGAAGGAATTGTATGTGACAGGCATGTACAAAAGTCTCAAAGGGCACCAAACCTTTTGCGATGTCCTCAAAAAGCAGATACTGAACAGGAACCCTAGGAAAGAGGGTATTGCCTTTGTGAGGAAACTCAATGCTGATGGGTCCTACTAGACATCTGAGTAGTACCCCAAAACCTCATGGGTTGCTGCAAAAGAATCTCCTATAGATCCATCCAATTTATCTGGCTTTACTTGTGAAACTTCATATTCCTCTCATGAGTCACTTGACTCCAATTACAGATACTTCAAAAATCAGAAAAGTGAAGTATTTGCTAGATATGTTGGAACTAACTGCAGGAACGGTTCTCCTATGAAGAAAATCTGGGTTCCCAAGAGCTACCTACAAAATCTTCAAGTGAATGTCCTCACGACGTCACTCATGAAAAATAGGAACCCCAGATCAAATTCCTCATTTGGACCAAATTCCTCAAATGGTCAAAATTATCATTCTCATGCTAATGCCTCTGTTTCGCAGGGAAAACCTAAGAGTTATGAATATGTGCATTATTCTTCAAACCACTATGTTCATAAGTCCTTGAAGAATTTCTCTGCTTATTCATTTGAATACTCTAACCCTCGCCCTGTGAGACGGAACGCACTTGCTTCTATGCCTCCCTTCTCATATGGTACTCGCAGAATGATGAATTCTTTGCCACCCCTCCAGATGTGGGTGGTGAAGAAATCAAACTGACATCTTATGTAGGGTCAGGTCTCTAGATGAATTTGAACATCTGATGAATTTGCTGGAGACCTGAGGAAATGCTTGAAAGGACGCAAGCTAACCATGATGAAATGAATTCTTCATTTCTCACGTCCTCACTCTACTTGCTTACTATCTTATGTGATGAAATTCTGTCTGATGAAATTGATGTCATATTCTTCACTCTGAAGCATATGAGTTCGTAAGTTGTACTAATTCATCTGCAGGATGATACTCTAAAAGCTACTGAGTGGGTTCTCGATAGTGGATGCACAAACCACATGACGGGTGGCAAGAATCTACTGATGAATTTGCCACTCACTCCATCTCCTCTGAAGCATATCACCTACGTAGACAAAGGAAAAAAAGCAAGGTATTGGGACTTGGTAAGGTTGCTATCTCAAAGGACCAAACCATGGATAAGGTGATGCTTGTTGAATCCCTCGGGTTCAACCTTATGTCTGTATAAATGCTTTCCGATCTTGATATGGTTGTCATATTTGGAAAATATCGTTGTGTTGTCATCATGGAATCTGACAATTCCAAAGTCTTTGAAGGCTTTAGGAGAGGAGACTTGTATATTGTTGATTTCTCTATAGGTCCTCAACCTGCCACATGCTTACTTGCTAAGTCCTTAGAAGGCTGGTTGTGACATCGACGACTTGGACATGCGGGCATGAGGAACTTGCACATACTCGTGAAGAAAAAGGACGTCATTGGCATCAAGGGTGTCAAATTACTCAAGGACCACCTCTACGGTGCATGTGAATCTGGGAAGATGACCAGATCCAAGCATCCCTTGAAGACAATCATGACCACAACTCGACCCTTTGAATTGCTTCACATGGATCTATTTGGCCCCACTCATTACTCCATACTAACAAATGCATCAAGTTTGTATGGCTTTGTCATTGTTAATGATTACTCTCGTTACACATGGGTGCATATTATTCTGTACAAAAATGAAGTGCAGGACGTCTTCAGACGATTTGCTTCAAGGGCCTCCACCAACTTTGGCGTCAAGATCAAGCATATCAGGAGTGATAATGGGACTGAGTTCAAGAACACTAATCTTGATGAATATCTTGATGAACTTGGTATTACTCATGAGTTATCTGCCCCTTATACTCCTCAGCAGAATGACATCGTGGAGCGCAAAAACAGGACACTTGTTGAGATGGCTCGCACCATGCTTGACGAATACAAAACCCCTTGTCGCTTCTGGCCTGAAGCAATTGATACTGCATGCCACATCATCAACAAGGTATATCTTCACAAATTCTTCAAGAAGACTTCATATGAGCTCATGATAGGCAAGAAACCCAATGTAAGTTATCTCAAAGTCTTCGATGCAAAATGCTGGATCAGAGATCCTCACCACAGTTCTAAGTTTGCACTGAAAGCACATGAAGGTTTTATGCTTGGTTATGGAAAGGACTCACACACCTACAAAGTCTTCAACACCTACCATCACAAGGTGGTTGAAACTGTAGATGTGCAGTTCGATGAAACTAATGGCTCGCAAAGAGAGCACTTGCCTTCTGTGTTAGATGAACAATCTCCTGAGGAATCCGTCAAGCTGAAGGCAACAGAAGATGCCATACCCACTTAGGAAATCATTCCAACAAATGAAAACTCTCATGATGATATACCTGAAGAAAATTGTGCTGATGAAAATCCTCAGCCTCATCAACCTGCTCATCCAAGAGTAGCAAATGAAGTGCAGATTGACAAAATCATCGATCACATCAACGCACCAGGTCCTCTCACACGCTCAAAAGCTTCACATCTAACTAACTTTTGTGGGCACTTTGCCTTTGTCTCTATCATAGAGCCCACCAAAGTTGATGAAGCATTCAAGGAGCCCGAGTGGATTCAAGCTATGTAAGAGGAATTGCATCAGTTCAATCTCAACAACGTGTCGGAACTTGTCAAGCGACCAGATCCTCGCAAACATAACATCATAGGTACCAAGTGGATCTATCGCAACAAGCAAGATGAAAATGGCCTCATGGTGAGGAATAAGGCTCGCCTTGTAGCCCAAGGCTATACACAGGTTGAAGGAATTGACTTTGATGAAATGTTTGTACCTGTTGCTAGACTTGAGGCTATTCGCATATTACTAGCTTACGCTAACCATCGTAATATCATCTTATATCAAATGGATGTGAAAAGTGCATTCCTCAATGGTAAGCTTGAGGAAGAAGTATATGTTGCTCAACCCCCAGGTTTTGAAGATCCTAAGCATCCTGACAAAGTCTTCAGACTAAACAAGGCCCTCTATGGCCTCAAGCAGGCCCCTTGGGCGTGGTATGACACTCTGGAGGAATTCCTCATGAAGAAAGGCTTCAAACCCGGTTCACTCGACCCTACTCTTTTCACAAAATCCTATGACAATGAACTTTTCATATGCCAAATATATGTTGATGATATTATCTTTGGCTGTACTGACAAACATTACAGTGATGAATTTGCCTATATGATGAGTGAAGAATATCAAATGTCTATGATGGGAGAGTTGAAATTCCTCCTAGGTCTTCAAATTCGCCAGCAAGACAATGTCATCTTCATCTCACAAGAGAAATACCTCAAATATGTTCTGAGGAAATTCGATATGCAAGATTGCAAAGGCGTCAAAACTCCAATGCCTTCAAAAGGCCACCTCTGCACTGATGAAAATGGTAAAGATTTTGATTAGAAGGTATACCGCTCCATGATTGGCTCCTTATTGTACCTATGTGCATCTAGGCCTGATATAATGCTAAGTGTTTGCATGTGTGCTCGATTCCAAGCAACACCGAAGGAATCACACCATAAGGCTGTGAAACATATTCTTCGATACTTAGCTCACACACCAACACTTGGATTGTGGTATCCCAAGGGCTCAAATCTTCATCTCGTCGGATACTTTGATGCTGACTATGCTGGAGATCCTGTGGATCGCAAGTCAACCTCAGGCACATGTCATTTCCTCGGACAATCCTTAGTCTGTTGGTCCTCGAAGAAGCAGAACAACATTTCACTCTCTACTGCAGAAGCTGAGTACATTGCTGCTGGCTCGTGTTGTGCTCAGTTACTATGGATGAAGCAAACCCTCAAGGACTACGGCATCAAGTTGAAGAATGTGCCTCTCTACTATGACAACGAGAGTGCCATCAAGATTGCGTACAACGCTGTTCAGCACTACAAGACCAAGCACATCTAGATTCGTCATCACTTTCTTCGAGATCATGTACTCAAGGGCGACATCTCCATCAACCACATTCCCACTGAAGAACAACTGGCCGATATCTTCACAAAGCCCTTGGATGAAAAGAGATTTTGCAAGTTGCGGTGTGAGCTAAATATCTTAGAATCTTCGAATGTTCTTTGATGAAGAACACACATCCTAACACTTAAGCAAAATTGATGACTTAGATGTGCAACACACGAAGTAGCGTTTTTCTTCAATCAATGAAGAATAACTCTCTAAGTGTGAAGAAATTAACGAAGAATTTGATTCACAGAACTCTACGACAATTGTACGCGGTGTTTGAAATCATCATTCTTATATGGTGGGTTACACCACCAACCAAAAGTTGAAATTCCTCAAAATTGAGCATTTCGTTGTTTTTGCAAATTCTTCAAACTATCAAATTCCTCATATTTGAAAATTCCTCAAGTTTTTCAACCTCAACTTTTCAATTCCTTCAAACTTAGAAACTCATGTTCTTAATTGACTATACATATATATTTATATTTGAGTTTTCACGTCCTCAACAACATTCACTTATTGCTAATTCTTCAAGTTGATTCTCATCTAAGTGAATGTGATCGGACCCCTTTTCCCCTCTATGCTAAACTCAACCAAGTCTGTTCACAAATTCTTCATATGCGTTCTACTTTGAAACTCGTTCAAAGTCTTCACTGTGTCCTTGACAGTTGAAGAATTTGCGAACGAAAACTTTGAAATCTTCACTACCAAAATTTTCGGCGGTTCTCGCTCAAACTGTTCCGATTCCCGCGCCTAGATAACCAACGACCCCCACTATCGCCACCGCCGAGTATGTGGGTGATACCTGTCGCGTGGAGAGCAAGGGTCAGGGGCAATCCTGTCCAAAATCTTCGGGCGGATCGGTTTTCACTTCCTCTATAAATGCCCCCTTCCCATCAACTGTGCTCGGTTACTCCGCATCTCATCCCTCTCCCGAGATCCAACCTAGCATTGCCGCTAAATTCATCGTCGCCGGTGAGGAAGAGCTTCACTGCCTCAACCTCGTCGTCGCCGTACTCGCACCAGCCACGAAAATCCTCATCCTGCCGCCCCTGTAGTTGTCTCCCTCTGCCAAGCTAGGGCGTGGGAGATCTGAACGCACGAACTTCCCAATCTCATCTCTGAGTTCGTCATGTTCTTCACTAGGGTAAATAAAATTTACTTTTACTGCCCTTGTTTGATCCTCAAATGCTCTTCATATTCCTCAAAAGGTGTTTGTTCTTCATGAACCTTATTTTAAAGCACCTTACATCTCCTCATACTTGATGATTTTCTCTAAGTAATGATTTTCTTCAAGATTCCTCAATTGTGCAAATCCTCAAAATTTGTACAACTCAGGAACTTGAGACAAAGAACACTTAGTAAAATTCCTCAAGACATCCATGGTCAAATTCCTCACACCTAATTTTTCTTCAAAATTTCTGAGAACGCATATGACCTCTTCAAATTCCTCGCACCTATACTCTGTTCACAGGTACAACATGTCCGCTGATGAATCACTAGGTTCTCATCAACTTAACTCATTTGCAGCGCTTCTTGAAGAAAAATTGTGTACCTCTTCAGAATCTTCAAGAGTTCATATTCCTCAAGTGAAGAAATGGCTGACGGAAAGAAACCTCAAAAAGGAGGAAAGAAGCCAGATGTGCACACTGCCTTTGAGATTCCAGATGATGTGTATGATGAATGTTGCACACCATATGAAGAAACACATGGAAAAGAGACGACCAAGCAGAGAAAGATCCGTCTGCAAAAGATTGAGAGGAGATGGGCAAGAGAATGGAAAGAATATCGTTATGTAACCCCAAAGTACATGATGAAATTTGAAGTGAAACCACCTTGCAGCAGGCCTCCTCTAGCTCAGAACCAAATCGCTGATCCCACAAGCCTAAAGACTGGTGAGGACTTTCCTCATCTATGGGAGAAGCAGAAAACCAAGCTGGCTAGGAAAGCCAAAGAAGCAGTGAAGAAATTCAATGAAGATTCTGCTGCTGCTGCCTCTGTCGGAGCTTCTGTAAGTGCTCCGAAGAAAATCATGAAGAAATTTGCTTTGAATATAGGTTCTTTAACATCAAGACCTTCACAGCAGATTCCTCAAGGTCAAACGACTCAGCCTTCAAAGTCCTCAACACCTGGAACTGTCGCTCAGTCTTCTACAACAGTTACAAAGTTCTCAACACCAGTGCATCTGGCTACATGCAACATGACTAAGGGTTTCACCACAGCCCCAAAGATCACTGCAAGCTCCTCCAACACAACAAAGTCTTCAACCAACCCCTCTGCGCTGAAGCTGAAGAAAACTGCTGGATGAGGTCAAAGACCAAGTCCTCACACAAGTAAGGCTGTGATGACCATACCCTCACGTTCTAAGGATAATGATAGTGATGATGATGAAGCCGATGATGAGGAATTGGTAGAAATCATCAGACGAAGTCAACACAGGGCTGCTAGAGCAAAGGGCAACTCTATTCCTCTCATGTTGGATCCCAAGATGACTGTCAACTTCATCGATATATGGCATGAAGACCCAAGCACCCCACTTTCTTCACTAAATCTGCCTCCTGAAGTGGATCATGTCCTCACCCACTTCATCTCTGAAGAACAATGGAAGAGAGAGCAAGCTTTGAGAGCTAAGAGGAACAAGACTCGCAAAGAAAAGTTTTTGCGCGAAAATGTGATGAATTTGACCCCAAATCAACTTGTCACAGTTCAGTCCGAGATTCACACTCTCTCTTTGGATCAACAGAAATATGATGCTAAATGGAAGGGCACCAAGGCCAGACTCGTCAGGGCTGCTCAAGCAGCTGTAAAGGATCACAACACCAGGGTTGCAGCTCGATCGCAACCACAAAAGCCTCAGTCTGAAGAAATTACTCAGACTACAGATAAAACTCCTCAGACAGCTGATGAAAATGCTCAGCCTGATGAAACTGCTGTAGGAAATGCTTCTACACCAGAAAAAACTGCCAGTGCTGCTGAGGAAACTCAGACCACTGATGAACATGCCAGGGAAACCTCCAATGTTGTGCCTGAAGAAACTGACATGCCAACAGGTAATCCACTCAAGATAAAAGCGTCAACTTCTGATGCCCCTGTGTTGAAGAAGTTGAAAACTTCATCAAGTTCCTCAGCAACTCCAATTTCCTTGGCACCAGCCTATGCTATTGTGCCATTCGGGAAGGATTATGTCATCCCTGAAGAAAAAGAGAATCATTCAGCTGCTTCCTGAGAGTCTCTTGATGAGGAAATTATCATCAATGACACTGCATCAACCCCCAAGGTATCATCGCTCCAGCTTCTGGTAACTGCTGAGGAAGCTGGCGTAGAAGACATTGATGAAGATGTTGACATTGGTGACACCACTCCAGTCGCCAATGATGAATACTGGGAATCTACACATCCTAATTCACCAATGGCAACTCCTCTGATGTTGATTCCTCAGTCACCTACATAGACTGAAGAAATCCCAGAAGACTCTGAACATCTGTACCTTCTAGACAGTGAAGAAATTCCAGCTGCAACAGCTGAGGAAAATGATGCTCCGGTCGCTGCTAAGGAACCAGTTCTTCAAATCACTCAGTCTGCCGTTCCTCCAATGCCAACGGAGATCAAGGGGCGCACATGAACAAATCTTCAACCCAAGCCAAGACTACCCTTCAAAGGCACTATTCGTCCCAAATTCCTCAAGAGTAATTTCTTCAATGAACACTCATTCTTCTCTGGACCAAACCCCTATGACTCTGCAAGGGCTGGTCGCAACAGATTCTGGACTGCCTCTCAACTCAACTACTATGTGTCAGTCCTATATGAGAAGAAGAAAGTCTTCGAGCACCATCAGATTCCTCATGCTGATATGGAAAGTCTTCCATCATTCACTCTAGTGCTCTAAGTTCTTTATGAAGCAGGCCTTCTTCCATTCTATGTCGACATCTGCGACTGGGATGAAGAAATCATCATTCAGTTCTATGCCACGCTGCATATTAGCGGCAATTCCTCAGATATCAACTCATGGATATTGGACTGGATGACTGGCACAGCCCACTTCACTGCTCAAGCCTCTGAATTGCTTCAGTGTGTCCCTGTTCCAATTCCCTCAGATGAAGCCCGCAAACTATTTAATGAGCCTACACTTCCAAATCAGTTGATGCAAGTGCTGATGAAGCCTTTGCCTCCTGGAACGCCTCAACCAAACACCTTTCTTGTGAAGAATCTGCTATATGTGCCTAGGACTGTTTACCATATCCTCCCAAACACACTATGTCCTCTGAAAGGCCACGATTCTGAAGAAGAAGTGGAAGGAATCATGAAGAATATGCTCTTCAACATCATTCGAATCCCATCGACTTACATGATTTCTTCATGAGAACATTGGCCAGTGCTGCCTTAGCTCCATTTGAACAAAAGCCCTATGTGCCATGGATCATGAAATTCATCAAGGCAAAGTCCTCAGTTCCCTTCAAGGCTGATTTTGAGAATCATTTTAGCTTTTTGCCTCCAATAGAAGTCATCAAGAGCTCAATTGCCTTAGCTGAAGGAAAAGGAAAATTTGTCATTGATGAAGGCACTCGTCCTTTCGATGGATAGTTCCGCAAAGCCGCTTCCTTCTCCACCAATGATGACACAGCCACTCAAGACTACGATGCAAAAGCCTCAGCTCAACAACCTCAAGAGTCTGCCCCTCGAGTGATGACTGATCGTGAGCTTCTAATAAGTCTTCATCAGAAGGGCGATCGCAATCACAAGTGGGTGAAGCGTCAACTTGGATACATTGTGCAGAATATGACTGTGACCCAGAACACTGTCAAGAGGAACCACTATTATGCACATGAAAACCTCAGACGCTCTTGGGCTGTACTGTCTCACATCATGCCTTCTGAAGAATTGGATGAGCTGGATATTGAGGAACATCCCGACTGGGCTCAGCGACCTCAGAAGAAATTCAAGAAAGTTCAAGTTCCTCTGATGGTAGCAAGTTCATATTCTTCATCTCGCGAGCGTGATGACGATGAAGATATTAACGACACTGCTGCAGGCCCTGCATCGACAAACGACCCCGACAACGCTGGCGCTCCTTCCTCACCAACACGATGAAATTCTTCAAAGGGGCGTTAGTCATCACTTTTTCTTCCCTTTTGGTCTTCGATGACAAAGGGGGAGAAAATTTGAGTTAGTCTTCAAGAGGGTCTCTATAAATGGGATAATTTTTGTTAAGTTACAACTCTCGCTCTTCCGAAACTTTTGTTGATTGAGTTGTAAACTTAAGCCCGATGGTGGTCTGACGCTTTTGAACTATTTCCTCGCATGTTTATTTCCTCAAATACCTTAATGCATGCATGCTGAATTTCGTCAGACACCATTTTCCTCACACATTTTATATTCTTCATATCATACTTTCAAATGCTTGTATGAATTACAAGATATAGGGGGAGTTTTGCATGTTTGAACCTGCCATGTGCATTTGCAGTCTAACGCAAATTCCTCAAAAATGCACATCTTCAGGGGGAGTTCTTCTATATCTTACAATCAAATTCCTCAAAATCTGTAGTTTCACTTCATATGTTTATCCCCGTTGAAAAGTTAACCTATTTGTCATCAATCACCAAAAAGGGGGAGATTGTTAGTGCATCTAGTGCCCCATAGTGATTTTAGTGTATTGAAGACTTATAGGTTAAGGTACTAATGCGTTTGTGAGTGTACACATGCTCTATAAGTCGATGAGGAGTTTGATATATTCGGAGATTATCGACCCCTAAAAATGTATGTCTTCAAGTGAAGACTTTGCTGAAGGCTTTCTGAGGACTTTGGTGAAGACTTTGTGAAGACTTTGAAAATGAAGAAGTTGGTGTGACCTTGAAGATATGAACGAGGAATATGAAGTGTGAAGACTTGTTTTCGTAGTTTCGTTTCCTTTATTTGAGTCATAGGAAACACCGTACTGTAAAAGGGGGCCGAGGTAATACTAAGGAAAATTTCCAACTAATGCTCAACTCCAAAATCCTCAACCTATACAATCCTTCGAGTGAAGCCTTTGGAAATCTCTTACGGTTCAGACAAGTTCTTCAGTGACAGAGACAATGTTATTTTGGTCTCTGAGGAAATTGATCTGACTGAGGAGTTAGGATTTCGCTAGTGCGAATTGCCTACAAGTGAGGAACATGATAAGCTGAGGACTTTCATCGTTCGAAATTCTGACCATTGCTGTGCTTAGCGCCAGCTATCCCCAATCATTCTTATCCACATAATGGTCATATCATTGGGGGCATTTATGTCTTATCATGTCAGGTTGCACCCTGGCTATAAATAGCCAACCCCCACAACCACTAGCTGGTTGGCTGCTCCGAGAGAGAACTGACACTTGTCATTTGAGAGCAACCCATCCTCTGAGGACTTTGAGAGAAAATCATCAGTGAGGAAAAAACCCACAACCAAACCACAAAACCCATAGTGATTGTGCATCACTGAAGAAATTCATGTGTGGAACTGACGCTTGTTACCTTTGAGGACTGTGCATCCTCCAGACGGTTAGGCGTCATGGTCTAGTGCTCCTGCAGTCAATTGGGGACCACGAAGTGACCTTGGTCTGGAGCATCCAGCAGTAAATTGTGGATCACCGGGTGACCAGTTTGTGAGGGTTTTGGAAGTCTACCCTGAAGACTTACCTCGAGTGTTGGGAGAGGACTGTGTGACCATAGCTCAAGGAGAATACGGTAAGGACTGTGTGTCCTGGGACTGTGTGTCCTCTGGTTTAAATACCAGGCCGCTCCAAACCAGACGTACGACTGTCATAGCAGTTGGAACTGGGTCATCAAACCATTGTCTTCATAGAGCTATCTGGTTCTATTTCCTCAACCCTTCTATTCGTCATATACCTGTTGATGAAATTGATTGTTACTGTTTGAAGAATTTGAGTGAAGACTTTCACAAATTCCTCACCTCAAATTCTTCAAGTTACCTTGTTCATCACAACTTATCCTGTATCACGCTACTCTCTATTTGTGCATGTTTCATTTCATCATGAAGACTATGCTGTTACTATGTTCCTCATGCACTTGAGTACTTATTCCGCTGCTAGTCATTCATCACATTTCAAATTCCTCAAAGTTGAAATTCCTCAAGTGATGAATTTGTAAAAATCGCCTATTCACCCCCCCCTCTAGTCGATATGATGCACTTTCATTGAGCTGCCCTTGTACATGGAGATGATGTGTTCCCAACATTCTTTAGCAATAGTGAAGGGCCGCAGGTGAAGTAGATCTTTAGGAGGAATCGCAGCTTGGAGTATGAACAGGGCGGAAGAATTTAGTTGTTTATCTGCTTGTTCTCTTGGAGTAAGATTGTGTGGATCATGAGGATAGTATCCTTCTTAGATGACTCTCATGAGATGAATTGAGCTGTGATCTAAATGAGACTTGATACTAAAAACCCAGTTAGCAAAATCATTCTTAACAAGTTTAGGAGGAGGACCGAGATTAACTATATGAGGTGGTGTCACGCCCAAGATGCGCGCCGATCCTTTTTAAGACACGTGGGCCTCGCAAGGGATATAGGCGCATCTTGCCATTCGCAAGTATAGTAACATTGCATCATACATTACAGAAGAGATGAGTATACAAGTTGGCTTGCACTCACCACATGCTAAATTACAATTCCACACAGAGTTCAAATCATCAAGATGAAGACAGGGTCTGACTACAAACGAAATCAAACGATAAAACAGATGCAAATGAAACTATCTCGCTATCCCAAAGATCACGACCATGGTCCTCTACTCATACAGGTAAGTCACGTACATCCTGCCTCTTTCCTCATCATACTCTCACTGGAGCTGGGTAAGATCATCCTGCACGTACTCATCTATACATGTACCTGGAGGTTCGTAGTAATCTATGAGCCACAAGGACTCGGCAATCAAGCGCCCGGGTACCAAGACTATTCAAGCTTAAAGGTTGGGATGGGATATGTGTCTAGTTTGTAGCAGCACTAAGCATATATGGTGGCTAACTTATGTAACATGAAAATAAATATGAGTGGCCTACGGTGAACGATCGAATCTAGTATGATCTCTATGAGATCCTGAACACTTACTTACGTTAGACATAACCCCACCGTGTTCTCTCTCAGATCATGTTCACGAGCAGAGACGACCACGGTTACTCACACAGTTGGTGTATTTTATTAAGAGTTTACTTCAAGTTTACTATAACCGGGTGTTAAACAAATATCCAAGTTGCCACATAACCACGGGCACGACTTCTTGAAAAGATTTAACCCTACAGGGGTGCTCCAACTAGTCCATCACAAAGAACCACACTCCGTGGGAATAGCCTCGACCACGGATCTCGTGGTCATCATAGGTAATTACAAAGGAATTCCAACACCTCGAGAAAACCCGAAGAAAGTCAGACTCGACACGTAAGATACTCGATAAAGGTAAAACAAATCCAGCAAGACCACCTGACGTGTCGACGAACCCGATAAGAGCCGCGTATCTCGTTCTCAGGACACGACGGATAAGCGATGCGTATGAAGGCCTGATAGAAATCTCCCAAGCTGCCATGGGTTGACCCGCACAGTGCTCTAGTTTGGACCAACACTCATGAGGAACACTAGCCCGGGGGTTGATTAATTATCCACGGGTTTGCAAAGCCCTATGCAAATTTTATTAAGTTATTAAAAAAATGTAGTACCAATGTTGGGTCTTGCTAGACAAGTTTTCATCTCAACGGAATAAACAAGCGGGTCCCCATAACAACCCCAGCGTGTTAGGAGCGCAAAATATGGAAACCATAACACCGGTAACAAGAACTATGGCAGTAACAGCGGAACAAAACACCTAGCAAAAGGCCAAGCCTTCCACTACTACCAAGATATATATGTGTATTAAATTAAATAACAGATAATATTTTGATATCCAATCCATGTTATCACATGGAACAACCTGCACCTACAACTAAGAACGCTATAAGAGGGGTTGAGCAGCGGTAACTTAGCCAATCAAAGGTTTGCTAGGATGTGGAGGGTTAGAGGCTTTCATGGAAATTAGGAGGCTGACATTCAAGTGGTAGGTAGCGCAATTGTAACGATAAGAGCGAGAAACTAGCAAGCAAAAATAGTGTCGGGATCCGGGTACGATCATCTTGTCTGTTGGTTCTTTAGCGAAACAAGTAGCGGGATCCTCGTAGTGGTACTCTCCTGGGTCCTCGTACTCAGTATCAACACTCGCGTATACCCAAGAGAAACAGCAACAATAAACTTCCAACCAAGGTGCAATGCACAAACAAGATGATGCATGATTCATTTATGAAGAATTAGCATGGCAATCCAAAACTAGTCATGTTTCACATGCAAAGTTTGTTTATTAATGAATCTGGACAGAACCTCATGTTAAGTTATTTAAACATGCATCATCATGGCAAATATGGATGCAGCATGCGAAATCTATATAAATGCATATAAAGAACGCAAGAAACGGAGTTACGGTTCTCACGATACGCTCACGGCAAGGAACGAAGGCAAAACACAAAACAACCAATACCATGGGATAATTCCTGGCATTCCAAGGTAGCCACTGGTTAGGCAACGAAAAACCAACCACATTAGACTCAAAAATCAATCAATTCCATGGAGTATAGCTCACACAAGTCACAAAACAATGAAACAAACAATCTGCCACAAAACAGCAACATAGAAACTTCCACAACCCACAACTTGGGCTACAGGATTCCCACATCCACATACAAGGTATTGACAGAAACTACACAACATATACATCAACTTATCCAACTACACAATCTGCATAGGAGGCACACATCAATAAGCATGAAGCTATCAAGTTGACAAGATGAAGCAGTTTTCTGGGACTTTGTGAAAATTACAGTTTTCTGGAATCTAAGTTAATAAAGTAGCAAGTTGACAACAGTAGTTAAATATGATACAGAGCACCTACTGGCATGAAAATTAATAGGATGGTAGTAGACAACATGTACTCCAAAATACTAGCACTGAGCATGATCTAATTCACAACACATCATAAGATACGAACCACTCTACATGGCATAAAAATAAGAGCAGATTTCCCAGACTTGGTAATTTTTAGCATGCTGAAACAGAAACATTAAGTTGGCTACTTAGCAGCATGTTTCCCACTTATATGGGTGATTCTCATGTTAAACAAAAATACCATGGCATAGTAGATATACAACACTAGCACTTCCCAGTTGGCACATGCCCCAAAGCAAGCAAGGATTAAATAATGCAACAATCACCACATACATACATATAAATACAACAAAGGGGTTTATCAAGTGGGGAAACCCACTAGTCCCCCCACACACATACACTCTACACACACACTACAAGCAAGCACATCCATGCTCTATATATGCCCAAGGCATATGAGCACCAACACTCATGAGCATACCACCCAAGAAGGGGGTGTTCACCCACACACACTCACATGATCATATATGCATAATGCACATAGGCATACACACACTGACTCCCACAAGTTCAGTAGGCACATACACTCACACAAGCTCATGTGTGTGGGTGGTCATCCACACACATATGCATACATATATGCACAATGCATATATGCACATGTATATGTGTATGGTAACACACACACACTCCCACAAACACACATGCATATATACTCACACAACATGTGTGCAATCTGCCACACACACACATGCATATACACCTATGTATACACACATACACACAACCAACATACCCCTCACACTCACATACGTGCATATATATGCACCACACTATGTGGCACATACACACACAAGCGCGAGGTCGTGCATATGTGCACACTCACATGCACATACACATACACACACAATCAAGCAAAATAAGAAAAACACATGTTGGAATTAACTACATATATATATATGGCAATGGAAGAAAACAAAGAAAAACAAAAAAAAGAAAAACAAAAAAAAATGGGGAGGGGTTCGGAATCGAACCCACAACCTCCTGGTTGCTTCCCCTGATGCCTACCACTACTATCGGCTCGACTGATAACAAAGGAGGGGAGTAATGGACTAGTACACACACGCACTACCATGTCTGTCAAAACTGAAGAAGAACGACACCTGCGCGACAGAGCATGACAGCGGCCAACCGGAGGACTCCGATGACCACACGAGCGGCGGAGGCGCTCGCTGGATGCCCTGCTTCTGCCTGCACACGCACACACTAGCACAACCACTAAACACGGGCGAGAACGCTACCGGCAACGATGACAGAACGGCAATGGCGGGGACCTGCACACGAATCGCGCGGCGATGACTGAGACAAGGAATCGGACGGGGCGGAGCAAAAATGGGCCCCTGCGAGAAGCAGAGCTCGCACGCGTCGCCCGGAAGCATGAGCTCGATGGTGCACTCGTCGGAGATGAGGTCCGATGGCGGCGGAATGCACCTAACGCAGGCACGCACTACAACGAAGCTAAAAGCTTGGGATCGGGCGAGGATGGATGGCGAGCTCACCTAGACACGACCGCGCAACCAATTTAGCTCGAGGAAGCACGGCGAGGACGAATTGCCGCGGCGGAGGATCTCGGTCGGAGGGGAAGAAGACAAAGCAAAGGCGCGGCCTTGGCATCCCATGCGGATGCAGAGGACGTCGGGGAGGCAGAAGGCGACGGCGACGCGATCCCGACGATCTCCTGCTCGAGGGGCTCGCCGAAGAAGCTCCCGCGGTGACAAGCTCTCTCTCTGAATCTCACTGCACCCTCTCTAGACTCTCTGAACCCATGCTTACCTGAGACGAAAGAGAGGGAGAGATGGAGGGCGGCGACATGAGGGGGAAGAGGGAACCCTAGGGGAGCGGCATGGACATCGAAGGGATTAAATAGGCTTGGGAACAGACGGCGACGGCGACGGAAGGGGACGGCGGAGCAGTCTCGCTCTCTCTGAACCTGACGGCAGCGGCGACGTAGCAGGTGGCCGTCAGGTGGCTGCTGGGCCTCGTGGGCCGGGAAGGCCACACGCACACACTCTCTCAGACAAACAAAACAGAAGCCTATTCTTTTTAAAAACACCACAACACAAGGGAAAAACCCCAGAGAAAAAGAAAAGGGTTCTGGTGCAAAAAAATGCTTTTGTAAAGAAAATATTATGCACTATTTAATAAAAATATTAAGTTGATTTTTCGGACAAGTAATTTAAATATTTTAAAATAGGCAGCCCTCTGTTATTTAAAACTCACAAGCACACAAACTTCAAACATCAAAACACCCATACTCAAAATTCATAACACATATAGGGCTACCTCTTGAACATTTTTAAATCATTTAAATAGCAACTTAATTCTGCTTAACAAATAACATGAAGCAAAAAAGGGGGGTATTGGAAGGTTTGTTAAAAATAAAAGAGAGGGAAGAAAAGGAGGGTTGCACACCAACATTCCACCACATCACACACAACACTCAAGATCACAACCCACCAATCACACAAGGCCACATAAGAATCAAAATGCATGATGGATGAAATGATGCATGATGCATGGGTTCGAAACAAAGCATGGCATGACAAGGTGCAATCTCATTAATCTCATGGCACAAGGTTCATGCAATAGGTTACATGCCAAATAAAGGTAGGGGCAGCACTTGGGCTATCACAACTCTCCCACACTACAAGAGGATCTCGACCCGAGATCTAGGAACAAAAGAAGTCTGGAAATTCGGAACGGAGAAGGTCCTCGCGTTCCCAAGTAGCTTCTTTGTCGGAATGATGAGACCACTTCACCTTGAGGAACTTGATAGACTTGTTGTGAGTCTTACGCTCAGTTTCTTCAAGAATTGCAACTGGATGCTCACGATAAGAGAGATCTTCTCGGAGATCAATGTCTTGGAGGTCAATGGTTGGCTCAGGAGTTTTGAAGCATTTCCGGAGCTGAGAAACATGGAAGACATCGTGCACATTTGCGAAATTTGGAGGAAGCTCTAGTTGATATGCAAGACCACCTCTCTTGCCAACAACTTTGAAAGGACCAACAAAACGAGCAGCTAGCTTCCCTTTAATTCCAAACCGATGAATGCCCTTCATGGGAGAGACTCTGAGATAGACTAGATCATCCACTTGGAAGGAAACATCCCGATGTTTGTTATCGTAATAACTCTTCTGTCGGGACTGAGCTGCTTTGAGGTTCTCACGAATGACATGGCACATTTCTTCTGCTTCAGTGATCATGTCATTGCCCAATATCTGACGCTCATCGGTTTCAGACTAGTTAAGCGGGGTACGACACTTTCTGCCGTAGAGAATCTCGAAAGGGGCCTTGCCTAAGCTAGCTTGAAAGCTATTGTTGTATGAGAATTCAGCATATGGAAGGCAGTCTTCCCACTTCATGCCGAATGAAATCACACACGCTCTGAGCATATCTTCAAGGATCTGATTGACCCTCTCAACTTGACCACTTGTCTGCGGATGGAACATAGTGTTGAAACGGATCTTGGTACCCATAGCAGTCTGGAAGGACTCCCAAAACATAGAAGTAAAGAGGCTTCCATGGTTAGAAGAGATGAGCTGAGGAATACCATGTAAAGACACTATCCTTGACTTATAGAACTCTGCAAGCTGAGCTTCCAAGATAGATTCTTTGACTGGCAGGAAATGAGCAACTTTTGACAGCTTGTCGATAACCAAAAAGATGGCATCGTTGCCTCTCTTGGACTTGGGAAACCCAGTGACGAAATCCATCTCCACATGATCGAATTTCCACTCTGGGATTGGCAAAGGCTGAAGAAGACCTGCTGGACGTTGATGCTCCACCTTCACTCAGCGGCAAACATCACACTCATTCACGAACTGAGCAATCTCACGTTTCATGCGAGTCCACGAGAAGGTCTGCTTGAGATCTTGATACATCTTTGAACTGCCTGGATGAATGGATAGAAGAGAATTGTGTGCTTCGTCCATGATAACCTTTCTGAGATCACCTTTTGGAACCATAAGACGGTCCTCAAAGAACAAGGTATCTTTGTCATCAACGCGGAAGCACTTATACTTCGGAATGCTCTTGGCCACACCTTTCTTCACTTTCTTCACCATAGCGTCAAGAAGCTGCGCTTGGCGAACCTGATCTTCCAGAGTCAGAGAAACTTGAGGATTTGCAAGAAATCCTTGTGGAATCATTTGAAGGTTGAGCTTGCGGAAGGCTTCACAAAGCTCGGGTTGAAGAGGCTTCAAGATGAGACTATTGCAGTACACCTTACGGCTGAGCGCGTCTGTAATGACATTTGCTTTCCCAGGAGTATACTCAATGCTTGGATTGAAGTCCTCAAGAATTTCCACCCAACGAGACTGCCGAAGATTGAGATTGGGTTGAGTGAAAATGTACCTCAAGCTCTTGTGGTCAGTGTACACCTCAACTGGTCTACCCAACAACAAATGCCTTCAAGTCATTAGAGCATGCACAACTGCCGCCAACTCAAGATCATGAGTGGGGTAGTTCTTCGTGGCAGGCTTCAACTGACGCGAGGTATAAGAAACAATCTTCTTATCTTGCATGAGAACACCACCAAGACCTTGGAGAGAAGCATCATAGAAAACCTGGAAAGGCTTAGACTGTTTAGGAGGAACAAGAACTGGAGCTAACGTCAGTCTCTGCTTGAGCGTATTAAACTCCACATCACACTCAGGAGACCAAGAATACTTGACACTCTTCTGGAGGAGATTGGACAAAGGCTTAGCAATTTGAGAGAAGTTCTCCACGAATCTTCTGCAATAGCTAGCAAGCCCAGGAAACTCCGAAGCTGCTTCATGTTCTGAGGAGGTTCCCACTTCAATATTGCCTCAACTTTCTCAGGGTGCACTTTAATTCCCTCGGTAGAGATCACATGCCCAAGGTACACCACTTCATTGAGCCAAAACTCACACTTGGAAAACTTGGCATAGAATCGATGCTCTCTTAACTTGTCAAGTACAAGGCGGAGATGCTCTGCATGCTCTTCTTCTGTCTCCGAGAACACAAGGATATCATCCAGATAGACCAAGACGAATTCATTCTTGAAAGGAGAGAAAATGAAATTCATCATTCTTGAGAAGGTTGGAGGAGCATTCGCAAGACCAAACAACATGACGGTGTACTCATAAGAGCCAAAACTCATCCTGAAAGCGGTCTAGGAATGTCTTCTTCGCGAATGCGAATCTGATGATAACCCATGCGAAGATCAAGCTTTGAGAAAACCTTGGCACCTTTCAGTTGCTCAAACAACTCGTTGATGTTGGGAAGTGGGTACTTGTTTCTGATTGTCTTCTTGTTCAATGCCTGGTAGTCAACACAAAGACGATCCATGCCATCTTTCTTCTTGACAAACAAAACACCACACCCCATGGAGAAGAACTTGGTCTGATCAGACCCAGACGTTCTTGCTCGTCTAGCAGCTTCTTCAACTCTTTCAGCTCTTCGGGGCCAAGTTTATACGGGCGCTTGCAAACCGGTTGAGTTCCGGGCTCGAGATCATTCAAGAACTCGACTGGTCGGTGTGGAGGCATTCCTGGCAACTCTTTTGGAAAGACATCTTCATACTCACAAACCACCGGAATTTGAGAAATCGCCGAGATTTCACCCTTCTCATTAAGATCAAAAGATGGATTGTGTCATCGCGAGCTGCGAAAATAATCACGTCTTCTGAAGGATGAGTCAGCTTGACTTCTTTTGTTTTGCAATCAATATGAGCTTTGTTCATAGCCAGGAAGTCCATGCCCAAAACGAGATCAATATCAGAATTATCGAGAACATTGGAGAAGCCAAAAAATAATAATTGCCCAACTTGATAGAAACATCCGGAACCACCTTATTAGCGCTCATGGGAGTGCCGGGCGAAACAACACGCAAAGCCTTACCCAAATATTCAGAATCAAAATCATGCTTGATGAAGAATGCTTTAGACATGAATGAATGCGATGCTCCATAATCAAACAAAACTTTTACAGGAAAATCATTAACTGAGAGATTACCCATGATCACTTGAGAAGAATCCTCTGCCTCTTCTGCATTCACCATATTCACTCTTGCGGTCTTGGGATTATGCTTCACCATAGCATTGCCTGGAGGCTTGATAGGAGGAGGAGGCGGAAGACCCCGCTGGTTGCACTTGTTTGCATAGTGGCCCTTCTGACCACACTTGTGACAAGTCACCTCAGAAAGCGGATTAACATTGCTTGGAGGAGGAAAATGAACTCCCTTGGACACCTGGGGTCTCTGCTGGAATCCTGGGTTGGGTGGGTGGGAAGAACCATGACCATCAAACTGCTTCTGCTGCTGAGGAGGATGAAACGGAGGAGGATTTGGCACCCAATACTTCTGCTGCTTGGGAACCATCTGAGAGCTGGAAGAAGAAGAATAAGAATCCCTTGAACGCTTCTTTGAATTCTCCAACTTGATCTGAGTTGCCTCGATCTTCAAAGCCATGTTGTAGAACTGATCAAACTCATGAGGCTCTTGAAGAACTAGGCCTGGCAGAAGCTCATCCTTGAGACCACCTCTGAACTGATAGATCATAGCCTTGTCATCTGTAACATCTTGCTTGACATAACGGGTTAGATTCTGGAACTCGACGTTGTACTGGTAGACAGACTTGCTTCCCTGCTTCAGGTGTCTGAACTTCTCATGCATCTCCTCAACAAAGCTTGTCGGAATGTAATGAGCCCTGAAGTCACGACGGAAATCGTCCCAAGTAACAACATGATCGCCCCTAGAATCCTTGTACTGCTGCCACCAATTAGCTGCTTGACCCTTGAGCTAGAATGATGCAAATCTGACAAAGTCCTCTGGCCTGACATTGCTGCACTCAAAATGCTTACTCATATCACAAATCCAATCATCAGCATCAAGAGGGTGCTCACAACAGGTGAAAGACTTGGGCTGGTTGGCAAGGAACTGATTGAGTGTCGCAAACTGAAGCTGATTCTAAAAATTCCCTTGAAAACCTTGCTGACCCTGCTCCCTTTCTTGCAACAACCTGAGCAACATCTGAGTGTTCGCATTGGTTGTGGCCATCACAGCTTGCCTAGCTTCTAGAGGAGGAGGCGGAGGAGGCAGCGGCGGGGGTGGTGGTGGTGGTGGAACATCAGTCTGCTCCTCACCACGACCCGGATTTTTGCGAGTGGGTGGAGCCATCCTGAAGATGGACAAAATGCATCAGCACCTCATTGATAAGAAGAATTCAAAAGCTGAATCAACTGCTCTAAAGAAATTGAACAAAACAAGACAACCTTCTTACTGAAAAATTAGTAAGAATGCTTCTTCGGTTTGTGATAACATCATCAGAAATTAGAAGCCACTTGCAATAACACAAAAGTATTAAGCTAAGCGCTCGGAACAAATGTATATGCCCACATACATATGAGGAAGATGATCCTAGATAACTCCAAGATTTCCCACCGAAGAACTTCCGAAAACTTTCTGGTTATGCAATCCGGTGTGGGGGATACAAGGAGGAAATATCTCACACAACTAACAATCCAACACCCCAACTGTATCCATCCTTCAACACATAACCAGAGGCTTTTGCAACTTCATCTAACTCGAATCCTTGAACTCACAATGATACTAAACCATGGTGGTACCCCAGATGCCTCCCTAGTTATAGGTGACTCCGACCTTATCTCACCATGATAAGTATTGAAGTAATTCCAAACACTCTCCGTCCTGAGATATCAAGCAAGCTGAATGATAACGATGTGCCAACATTCCTTGGAGCTCGACTCCCCGAAAGAAATCAAGTCAAACAGGAGGCACCAAGACAGAACCATGTCACATCGGTATCATATAGACTCCAAAATACCCGCGTGATCCTAAAAAAATTTGAGCGAGAAGAGGAGTAGAATTAAAATTCCTAAGTTGAATACCTCACCAGAGCATAGAAGAGGAGTAAAAACAATCCTACTCTCCGAAATAATTAGACTCAAAATAGTTTTTACTAGACTCAACTCGGCCAAGTTCGATCAAGCAAAGGCTCCTATGGTCGTATGGCTCTGATACCAACTTGTCAAGCCCAAGATGCGTGCCTATCCTTTTTAAGACACGAGGGACTCGCAAGGGATAGAGGCGCATCTTGCCGTTCACAAGTATAGTAACATTGCATCATACATTACAGAAGAGATGAGTATACAAGTTGGCTTACACTCGCCACATGCTAAATTACAATTCCACACAGAGTTCAAATCATCAAGATGAAGACAGGGTCCGACTACGGACGAAATCAAACGATAAAACAGATGCAAATGAAACTATCTCGCTATCCCAAAGATCACGACCATGGCGCTCTACTCATCTGGGTAAGTCACGCACATCCTGCCTCTTTCCTCATCATACTCCCACTGGAGCTGGGTAAGATCATCCTGCATGTACTCATCTATACCTGTACCAGGAGGTTTGTAGTAATCGGTGAGCCACAAGGACTCAACAATCAAGCGCCCGGGTACCGAGACTATTCAAGCTTAAAGGTTGGAATGGGATATGTGTTTAGTTTGCAGAAACACTAAGCATATATGGTGGCTAACTTACGTAACATGAAAATAAATATGAGTGGCCTACGATGAACGATCGAATCTAGTATGATCTCTATGAGATCCTGAACATTTACTTACGTCAGACATAACCCCACCGTGTTCTCTCTCGGATCATGTTCACGAGCAGAGACGATCACGGTTACTCACACAGTTGGTGTATTTTATTAAGAGTTTACTTCAAGTTTACTATAACCGGGTGTTAAACAAATATCCAAGTTACCACATAACCACGGGCACGACTTCTCGAAAAGATTTAACCCTATAGGGGTGCTCCAACTAGTCCATCACAAATAACCACACTCCACGGGAATAGGCTCGACCACGGATCTCGTGGTCATCATAGGTAATTCCAACACCTCGAGAAAACCCGAAGAAAGTCAGACTCCACACGCAAGACACTCGATAAAGGTAAAACAAATTCAGCAAGACCACCTGACGTGTCGACGAACCCGATAAGAGCCGCGTCTCTCTTTCTCAGGACACGACAGATAAGCGACGCGTATGGAGGGCTGATAGAAATCTCCCAAGTTGCCCTGGGTTGGCCCCGCACAGTGCTCTAGTTTCGACCAACACTCATGAGGAGCACTGGTCCGGGGGTTGATTAATTATCCACGGGTTTGCAAAGCCCAATGCAAATTTTATTAATTTATTAAGCAAATGTAGTACTAATGTTGGGTCTTGCCAGACAAGTTTTAATCTCAACCGAATAAACAAGGGGGTCCCCATAACAACCCCGACCATGTTAGGAGTGCAAAATATGGAAACCATAACACCGGTAACAAGAACTATGGCGGTAACAGCAGAACAAAACACCTAGCAAAAGGCCAAGCCTTCCACCAACACCAAGATATATATGTGCATTAAATTAAATAACATATAATATTGTGATATTCAATCCATGTTATCACATGGAACAACCTGCACCTGCAACTAAGAACGCTATAAGAGGGGCTGAGCAGCGGTAACTTAGCCAATCAAAGGTTTGCTAGGATGTGGTGGGTTAGAGGCTTTCATGGAAATTAGGAGGCTGATATTAAAGTGGTAGGTAGCACAATTGTAATGATAAGAGCGAGAAACTAGCGAGCAAAAATAGTATCGAGATCCGGGTACGATCATCTTGCCTGTTAGTTCTTCAGCGAAACAAGTAGCGAGATCCTCGTAGTGGTACTCTCGTGGGTCCTCGTACTCAGTATCAACACTCGCGTCTACCCAAGAGAAACATCAACAATAAACATCCAACCAAGGTGCAATGCACAAACAAGATGATGCATGATTCATTTATGAAGACTTAACATGGCAATCCAAAACCAGTCATGTTTCACATGCAAAGTTTGTTTATTAATGAATCTGGACAGAACCTCATGTTAAGTTATTTAAACATGCATGAACATGGCAAATATGTATGCAGCATGCGAAATCGATAGAAATGCTTATAAAGAACGCAAGAAACGGAAGTTACGGTTCTCACGATACGCTCACGACAAGGAACGAAGGCAAAACACAAGACAACCAATACCATGGGCTAATTCTTGGCATTCCAAGGTAATCACTGGTTAGGCAATGAAAAACCAACCACAGTAGACTCAAAAATCAATCAATTCCATTGAGTATAGCTCCCACAAGTCACAAAACAATGAAACAAACAATCTGCCACAAAACAGCAACATGGCAACTTTCACAGCCCACAACTAGAGCTACAGGAATCCTACAGCCACATACAAGGTATTGAAAGAAACTACACAACATATACATCAACTTATCCAACTACACAATCTGCATAGGAGGCACACTTCAATAAGCATGAAGCTATCAAGTTGACAAGATGAAGCAGTTTTCTGTGACTTTGTGAAAATTACAGTTTTCTGGAATCTGAGTTAATAAAGTAGCAAGTTGACAACAGTAGTTAAATATGATACAGAGCACCTACTGGCATGAAAATTAATAGGATGGTAGTAGACAACATGTACTCCAAAATACTAGCACTGAGCATGATCTAATTCACAACACATCATAAGATACGAACCACTCTACATGGCATAAAAATAAGAGCAGATTTCCCAGACTTGGTAATTTTTAGCATGCTGAAACAGAAACATTAAGTTGGTTACTTAGCAGCATGTTTCCCACTTATATGGGTGATTCTCATGTTAAACAAAAATACCATGGCATAGTAGATATACAACACTAGCACTTCCCAGTTGGCACATGCCCCAAAGCAAGCAAGGATTAAATAATGCAAAAATGACAAATTGGCATCACAGCTAAAATGATAGTTTTATGAACTTGCTCAAAAGTGAAATCTGAAAGCACCAATGGATTCATTGGCTCTTTCTACCCCAAAAAACATGTGTCATACTCATATGTTCATGTGAAACAACAAGGCACAAACAAGATAGCAAAACTACAACCTATTCTCATAAGTGATACGTAGCTCTATTTGTACGTGGGCATAAATGATCACAACCAGATTTGTAACTTAGCTAGAGATGGAAAAGAGCTAACAATCACCACATACACATAAATACAACAAAGGGGTTTATCAAGTGGGGAAACCCACTAGTCCCCCCACACACATACACTCTACACACACACTACAAGCAAGCACATCCATTCTCTATATATGCCCAAGGCATATGAGCACCAACACTCATGAGCATACCACCCAAGAAGGGGGTGTTCACCCACACACACTCACATGATCATATATGCATAATGCACATAGGCATACACACACTGACTCCCACAAGTGCACTAGGCACATACACTCACACAAGCTCATGTGTGTGGGTGGTCATCCACACACATATGCATACATATATGCACAATGCATATATGCACATGTATATGTGTATGGTAACACATACACACTCCCACAAATACACATGCATATATACTCACACAACATGTGTGCAATCTGCAACACACACACATGCATATACACCTATGTATACACACATACACACAACCAACACACCCCTCACACTCACATACATGCATATATATGCACCACACTATGTGGCACACACACACAAGCACAAGGTCATGCATATGTGCACACTCACATGCACATACACATACACATACACACACAATCAAGCAAAATAAGAAAAACACATGCTGGAATTAACTACATATATATATATTGCAATGGAAGAAAACAAAGAAAAACAAAAAAAGAAAAAGAAAATAAAACTGGGGAGGGGTTCGGAATCAAACCCACAACCTCCTGGTTGCTTCCCCTGATGCCTACCACTCTGCTATCGGCTCGACTGATAACAGAGGAGGGGACTAATGCACTAGTACACACACGCACTACCATGTCTGTCGAAACTGAAGAAGAACGACACCTGCGCGACAGAGCACGGCAGCGGCCAACCGGAGGACTCCGATGACCACACGAGCAGCGGAGGCGCTCGCTGGATGCCCTGCTCCTGCCTGCACACGCACACACTAGCACGGCCACCAAACGCGGGCGAGAACGCTACCGGCGACGATGACAGAACGACAATGGCGAGGACCTGCACACGAATTGTGCGACGATGACCCAAACAAGGAATCGGACGGGGCGGAGCAAAAACGGGCCCCTGCGAGAAGCAGGAACAAGCACGCGACGCTCGGAAGCATGAGCTCGACGGTGCACTCGTCGGAGACGAGGTCCGACGGCGGCGGAACGCACCTAACGTAGGCACGCACTACAACAAAGCTAAAAGCTTGGGATCAGGCGAGGATGGATGGCGAGCTCACCTAGACACGACCGCATAGCCAATTTAGCTCGAGGAAGCACGGCGACGACGAATTGCCGCGACGGAGGATCTCGGCCGAAGGGGAAGAAGACGAAGCAGAAGCGTGGCCTTGGTGTCCCACGCGGATGCATAGGACGTCGGGGAGGTAGAAGGCGACGGCGACGCGATCCCGACGATCTCCTGCTCGAGGGGCTCGCCGAAGAAACTCCCACGGTGACAAGCTCTCTCTCTCCGAATCTCACTGCACCCTCTCTAGACTCTCTGAACCCATGCTTACCTGAGACGAAAGAAAGGGAGAGATGGAGGGCGGCGGCGTGAGGGGGAAGAGGGAACCCTAGGGGAGCGGCACGGACGTCGAAGGGATTAAATAGGCTCAGGAACAGACGGCGACAGCGACGGAAAGGGGACGGCGGAGCACTCTCGCTCTCTCTGAACCGGACGGCAGCGGCGATGTAGCAGGTGGCCGTCAGGTGGCTGCTAGGCCTCGTGGGCCAGGAAGGCCACACGCACACACTCTCTCAGACAAACAAAACAGAAGCCTATTCTTTTTAAAAACACCACAACACAAGGGAAAAACCCCAGAGAAAAAGAAAAGTGTTCTTGTGCAAACAAAAATACTTTTGTAAAGAAAATATTATGCACTATTTAATAAAAATATTATGTTGATTTTTGGGACAAGTAATTTAAATATTTTAAAATTGGCAGCCCTCTGTTATTTAGAACTCACAAGCACACAAACTTCAAACATCAAAACACCCATACTCAAAATTCATAACACATATAGGGCTACCTCTTGAACATTTTTAAATCAAATAAATAGCAACTTAATTCTGCTTAACAAATAACATGAAGCAAAAAGGGGGGATTGGAAGGTTTATTGAAAAGAAAAGAGAGGGAAGAAAAGGAGGGTTGCACACCAACATTCCGCCACATTACACACAACACACAAGATCACAACCCACCAATCACACAAGGCCACATAAGAATAAAAATGCATGATGGATGAAATGATGCATGATGCATGGTTTCAAAACAAAGCATGGCATGACAAGGTGCAATCTCATTAATCTCATGGCACAAGGTTCATGCAATAGGTTACATGCCAAATAAAGGTAGGGGCAGCACTTGGGCTGTCACAGGTGGGTGCACCAGTCCTCCATAGACCACAGGAGGGGGAACAGAGGCAAAGCTCCCCGACCCGTTAACTCTTTGAGCATGATTATCTTTGTCGGCACTAGCCCCTCCTTACCGGAGTTGGCATCCGATGTCGAGTTAGTGGGTTTAACCACTTGCCCCGCATCGGTAGACATTTTAAGAGTATTAAGGAAATCTTTAAACATGGATTGAACCTCGGTAGCCATGGAGGATTTGAGTAAGGTCAAAGCCTCATTCAAATCCTCGCGTGAGACCGTGTTCACACCCATGGCCTCGGGAAGTTCTCCCACACGCGCCACTTCACCAGCCATACTCTTCGGGTGGTGAAACCCTTAATAAAGAGACGTGGCTCTGATACCAATTGAAAGGATCGATATGGTTGACTAGAGGGGGGTGAATAGGCAACTAACACTGTTGAACTTTTCTTTAACAATTAAGGTTTAGCATCAAATAAGTTAGCTAGATGTGCAACTAGGTGAACAACCTATATGATGCTAATCACAACAAGTACACAAGCAAGCAAGGGATATGACACAATAAACGCTTGCAAGAAGTAAAAAATGTGAGATAACCAAAAGTGGAGCCGGTGGAGACGAGGATGTGTTACCGAAGTTCCTTCGCTTGTGGGGAAGTACATCTCCGTTGGAGCGGTGTGGAGGCACAATGCTCCCCAAGAAGCCACTAGGGCCACCGTATTCTCCTCACGCCCTCACACAATGCGAGATGTCATGATTCCACTATTGGTGCCCTTGAAGGCGGCGACCGAACCTTTACAAACAAGGTTGGGGCAATCTCCACAACTGAATTGGAGGCTCCCAACGACACCACGAAGCTTCACCACAATGGAATGTGGCTCCGAGGTGACCTCAGCCGTCTAGGGTGCTCAAACACCCAAGAGTAACAAGATCCGCAAGGGATTAGTGGGGGGAATCAAATTTCTCTTGGTGAAAGTGTAGATCGAGGCCTTCTCAACCTATCCCTAGGAAATCAACAAGATTGATTGGCTAGGGAGAGAGATCGGGCCAAAATGGAGCTTGGAGCAACAATGGAGTTTTGGGAAGGAAGAGATGAGCTTCTTGGAGAAGAAGACCTCCCTTTTATAGTGGGGGACAAGATTCAACCGTTATCCACTCACTCAGCCCCGCGCATCGCGGTACTACCGCAAAAGTCACGGTACTACTGTGACGGCTTGCGGTACTACCGCAGCCTTGTGTGGTACTACTGCTAGCACGGGAGTAACTGGCCCTGGCCGTTAGCACTAGGCCACAAGCGGTAGAACCGCCGGAGCAATACTACCGCGAGCCCGTGCGGTACTACCGCACGATCGGGAGAGGCAGCCACTAGAGGTGCATGGAAGTAAAAAACTACTTCCGTGCCAACCTCCGTAGAGGGAAACTCTACTAAAAAGTCCGCACAGTAGTACCAGACGAGAATCGCGGTACTACCGTAGTAGGGCGGAAGTAAAAAATTACATCCGCGCCTACTACCGCAGGTGTAGAGGCCAGGGCAGGAGATAGCGGTACTACCGCTCCATCGAGCGGTACTACCGCAGGCCACTGAACCCAAACACCTCGCAAGCGTTCCTTTTGCACAGAGAAGGAAAGCAGGTTGGGGCTCCATTGAAGAGAGGGAAAGGTGGTGCAAATGAATAGATGTGTACGTGTTGATTCCACCCAGATCTTTCCGAAGCGGACCCCCTCTTGATAGTACGGCTTTCCTACGATTCAAATCCACCAAAAGGAAACACATGGAACAACCGTCTTCGAGAGATTCCGAGGGGCACTGAATCATCTTGTGCCTAGACCTGAGATATCTGAAATGCTCAATGCACACGATTAGTCCGCAAAGGCATTGTCATCAATCACCAAAACCACTTAGGGAGAAATATGCCCTTACAATCTCCCCCTTTTTGGTGGATTGATGGCAATATGGGATTTGCACATAAGGATATGAAATGAGCATATGCAAACTCAAGACCTACAAAATATAGAAGAGCTCCCCCTAGATGTGTGCATACTCTAGATATACTTTGGACTGCAGGGCACACACACTAGGATCAACACTCCCCTATATTTTATAGGCAATGCAATCTTTGCAATAGAATGTATAGAACTAAGTATGGAAACTAGGCATAGCATGTGAGCATAAAGATAAGGGAACGTTATGGACAGACTCACAAGCTACGAATCATACTAGACAATAATAAAGTAGTAGTGATAGCATATGTCTCACACCATATGATAGAGGAAGTCTCCAGGTCACACACACACAAACGACATAAACCAAAGTTCAAAGAAAGCAGAGAGGCGACAAAAAGACAAACACAAATATGCGCAAATCCTACACTCCCCCCTTTAGCACTAGGCCACAAGCGGTAGAACTGCCGGAGTGATACTACTGCGAGCCCGTATGGTACTACCGCATGGTCGGCAGAGGCAGCCATTGGAGGTGCACGGAAGTAAAAAATTACTTCCGTGCCAACCTCCGCAGAGGGAAACTCTGCGAAAAAGTCTGCACGGTAGTACTGAACGAGAATCGCGGTACTAACGTAGTAGGGCGGAAGTAAAAAATTACATCCGCGCCTACTACCGCAGGTGTAGAGGCCAGGGCAGGAGACAGCGGTACTATCGCTCCACCAAGCGGTACTACCGCTGGCACCTGCGGTACTAGCGCTCCCTGGAGCGGTACTACCGTGGGCCACTGAACCTAAACACCTCGCACGCGTTCCTTTTGCACAGAGAAAGAAAGCGGGTTGGGGCTCCATTGAAGAGAGGGAAACATGGTGCAAAGGAATAGATGTGTACGTGTTGATTACACCCAGACCTTTCCGAAGCGGACCCCCTCTTGATAGTACGGCTTTCCTATGATTCAAATCCACCGAAAGGAAACGCATAGAACAACCGTATTCGAGAGATTCCGAGGGGCACTGAATCATCTTGTGCCTAGACCTGAGATATTTGAAATGCTCAATGCACACAATTAGTCCGCAAAGGCATTGTCATCAATCACCAAAACCACTTAGGGATAAATATGCCCTTACAGTGGATGCTAATGTATATTTACTCTCCAAGACTACAATTACGTTCTGGCTCATATTTATCAAGTTAAGCCGGCACTTGGGGGCTACTTTTGGCTGTTTGTTCAAGTCTAAATTGAAGTCCCGGCTCATCTTTATCAAGTTAAGTCGGCCCTTGGGGGCTACATTTGGCTCTTTCCATGAAGAGATTCGGCCCATTATTTCTATTCTGACCCGAACTTGGGGGCTATAGTTCATTGAAGACGTAAAATTGAGTACCATCTCAATATTTGCATATTAAGCCGATACTTGGGGGCTACAGGTTAAGTGTTCCTATTCAAAGCATGGATTGGAAGACCCGGCTTACCATTGAAAAATACTAAGCCGACTCTTGGGGGCTACATAAGGATATATGGAAAGGAAAACAATACCTCAAATTTTTTCTTCATCAGGTTGACAAGCTTGAGCTCCATGTTCCGGCTCGTGTTGAGGCGGTTCAGATAACCTGCGTGCAGTTCGTCAGCATTTAGCTTCTCCAACATCGGGAGTTCAAGATCCAGCTTGTTAGAGGCTTCAGTTTTCTCAGTGTGTTTTGTTAACACACGAGGTTCAGGAGTTTGAAAGCCGGTCCCACTGATAATGACATCCGGCGTAGTTGAACTGACAGGGGACTTGGCGGCTTGGAATTGATCCTCGCAGGGCTCTCGATAGCCATCTCATGGCCCGCCGGCTTGGCAGAATGACGAGTATCTTCATCTTTGGAGGCAGCAGAAGGATCAACATGTGTAGCTGGAGAGTCCAGCTTGGCAGCCTCCGGTTCTTGAGCAGTGGGGGCCGAGGTAGACCCGACGTTTTTCCTTTGCTTTGCCTGGGCCCTAGAAGGCATAGAAAGTTGTCATATAAAATTCAAAGGATAACAAAGGATAGGATGCAAGCATGAAAGCACGTACTCTGGGTTGATCTTCAGAGGAGGCACCTTGGTTGCCGTAGAGTCACCCAAAGGAGGAGGTGACTCCTGAAAGCAGTTAAAGCATTGTCAAGATAGAGTTAAATTGTAAGGCAAAGATTGACAAAATTAAAGCCAAGTGAAACAAATACCTCACCTGGTCGTTTCCATTGAACCAAAGAGTGAGATAACCCGGCCATAAGGTCCTTAGAGCCGATGCTCTGGGTCTGGCGTCGGGAGACTTGCTGTTGCTTTTTCAAAGAAAGTTGGGGTCTAAGTAAGAAATACGATGAGAAAAGGGGACTTTTCGAACGACACGCCGTATCTTCTGTGGAGCAAGATATTCCGAGTCAGATGAGACATAAGTTACCTCAGGGGCATTGCATGGCTTGTCTCCATCGCGTCCTGAGAAGTTATTTGCTATCAGTAGAGCGTATGAAGAGACGGCCAAGAGAGTCAAGTTTTACCTCCGAGTTGTCAGCCTCCGGCTATTCTTGGTGTGAAGGTTTCTTCTTTCAGCCGACGGCCTTTTCCTTCAACTTCTTTGGAGGAGGAACATACTTTTTTTCCAGAATTTGGAGTTAGCCTGGAAGTTAAAGCAGCCAAAGGAAGTTAAAAATTATAAAACATACATGGATAGCTAAACATGGAAGTCAGGAGGTTGAGAGTCACCCTTACATTCGGGGCCGGGTTTGCGGCGCAGAAGGGTGGTAGCCCGATAGTGCGGCAGGAATCTTGAGATTCATGGATAAGACTTTTGACGGTAGTAATGACGTTGTCTTTTGACAAAGTAGTAGAGTTGAAACAGAGGGGATCGTTGGCATCACCCGTATATTCGCACATGAGGCAACTTCTCCGGCTTAGAGGCATGACTCACCAGGAGACCCAGCAACGGATCAGATCAATCCCTATCAAACCGCTTGCCATGAGGGCTTTAATCTTGGCGTAAGTAGGAGCATATTTCGCTCGTTCAGAGGCTGGCATCCGGTCAGGGAGTTCAATTGTCGTCTTGAGTCAGGATGGGCGATAACCCGACAGTGGATGTTCTCCCTGTGGAGAGGTATCTTTGCAATAAAATCATGTCTTGTTCCAATCTTTAGGATGACTTGGCATCCGGACAGCCGGAAATCTCATGCCCCGTGTTCTTTGGAGGGAGATTCCACCAAGCTCCAAACTTGGGCCAGCTCCCACTTCGTTCTGGCGGTTTGCATAGAAGAACTCGCGGAAGAGGTCAACGGTCGGCTCTTCTTGTAAGTAAACTTCATAGAGAATTTGAAAGTTGCACATGTTTGAAACAGAATTAGGTGCAATATCCTGAGGGTGTAGCTTGAAGATGTGAAGCACGTCCCGGAAGAATTTTGAGCTGGGCGGGCTGAAACCACGTATAAGGTGGTCTGCGAATACAACCACTTGGGCCTCTCGGGGGATGGGTTTCTTTTCTTTGCCTGGAACATGCCAGTGAATGACATCTTTTGCTGGCAAAGTCCCTGCCTCTACGAAGTCTGTCAAAAACTCTTCAGTAACGGCAGAACCGACCCACTTGCAGGTATTGGATGCACGAGGCATAATGGCGTCCTAAAAGCTGTGGAGGGTAATAACGCGTGGCGAGTTAGAAGGTGACACACAAGCTAACATCGGCTGATGAGATTTAAGTTCTATGAGGCTGAGCTGCCCGTGCAGTTCAGGGAGAAAGCCGGAAGTCTAATGGCGGGTTACGTTATAGGGCAACGGGGCAAAATTCTGCTAAGTGTGAAAAACAGGTTTCACATGTTATCTGTATAAGTGCGGATCTACAGATAAAGGAAAAAGCAAGTTTATTCTAAACCTAACGATGAACAGAGGAATAGGTGACATTCGCAGATGGTAAAAGGAAGCAACTACCGATCTATATTGAGTTATCGGAGATCTCCTATAGTTCACCGCGTCAGGAAAAGATTCATTGTGAGATTCACGGGGCATTATATCATCGGGCATTATGAAGAACTCGCGTTCTAAGCGGACGGAAGAACTCGTGGATTCACTACCCTAAGTCTACGGATCTAGGGATGAAGAAGGACGTACCGGAGGAAATGCGATGGGCGCGGAGGATGCCCTGGTCCGTTCAGGTCAATGCAGCAGCCTCGGGCGATGACGGCGCAGGAGATTCACCGGAGCGAGAGAGCTCGGGGGCGTCGGCGTCGAGAGGAAGAAGAAGAGGCGCGAGTTGAGAAGGAAATGGGAAGGACTATTCGCGGTCCTATTTAAGAGGCTGGAAAGAGGAAACTGGCACGGGAATCCAGGCGATCGAAACTGGCTGACCGAGACGGATGCCTTGATTTTTGAGCCATTAGTTTAATGATGAAAGATCCATTGTGGTCATCAAGGAATCTTTTTGGCATATCCAATACGACGTCACAGCGGGTTGCATTTTTCTTACTTTCAGGTGTTGAAGAAAGAGACTCGCCGCCAAGTAAAATGGACGATTGACATGAGCAAGCTCAAATCAACCCGGGGCCTAATGTTGGGGATATAACCCCGTGGTGAGACCGGCCCAGGTGGGGCCAGGTTACGTTTGGCGGCTCATAAGCCAGACAAAGGCCAATGGGCCTGGAGACATATGGCGGTTTACTAAAGATGGGCCTGGGCGAGGCCTGGTCCAAGAAAGCATGAAGACCTGGGCAGTTAAGCCGCCCGGAGACGGCTTGCTCAGGAAGGCAAGGTGACATAGAGATAGAATCGGATACATTGTAAGAGTCGGTATGAGACTTGTAACCCATGGTCTTGGCCTCCTATATAAGGGCGAGACCCGGGGCGACTTAGACAGAAACTAGGCAATCGAGAACTAGGTCAAGCGAATCTGCTCCCTTGTAATCGATACTCCAAGCGATACAACACAAGCAGGACATAGGCTTTTACCTCATCTCGAGGGGCCGAACCTGGGTAAACTCGTGTCCTTCGTCCCAACCAACCCCTTTGAGTCCATCACCTTAGCGATGGCCTCGAACATAAGTCCTCGGACATCTGCTGTGACAAAACCACGATAGGATCAGCAGGACGACTTAGACGCCTTGGAGGGGGAGCGCGACATAGCTCAGGCCCGTTCTTCCTTCGACCAAAAGCAAGCTCGACGGTATCAAAGCAAGGAGGCTCGGGCGAAGGCTTATAATGTTGGCGAACTGGTGTTACGACTTGCCAAAAAGTAGAAGCATAAATTCAACCCCAAATGGGAGGGACGCTTCGTAATCGACGAAGTGTTGACATGAGGGGCTTACCGCCTCCGCAACCCGCAGGATAGACGCCTCGAGCCAAACTCATGGAACGCGGCTTATCTTTGATGCTTCTACGGATAGATCGGTGTCGCCACCTCCTTCCCGAAAACTCTTGTATCTACGCTTTTATAAGTTTTTATGTTTTCTTCTCATAGGATTGTTTAGATTCTCCTAAGTTATGTTCGGCTTAACCGGATTATAACTAGTTCTCTGTTGACACATGACTATCATACCCGACAATGCCCGGGGGCTTCTTTAAAAGCCAATTAAGTTATATTTGTACACCATATGCATCATTCCATCGTCGTCTTTGCGCCCCTATATGCATGAATTGTATTTAAGTTTCTTTCCAAACCGGGCTGCCTCACTCATGTGATTACCCTCTACGTTCCCGAATGTTCGGCAAGAGGGTAAAGGGAGCACCTCTGCGATTGTTACGACCAGGTAATCCGGGCACGTACCTCAGAGAGGTGAAGCCAAAGGTAAGCACTCTTAAGAGGCAAATTGATCGGCTACAACGAGGAAAGCTGTAATAAGCGGACTCCATCGCAAATCTCGATTTCTCTCAAGACATAGCTTCTACTTGCCCGGTTTCGGGTACATAGCTAGGACATCTGCGATCAACACGGAAGCCCGAACAAAGGAACCCATTAAGGAACTATTTTCTCCGGAAGATGTTTGTTACGTTAAATAGTAATATAACATACCCCCTCCAGTGTGCATTTTGTCTGTTCAAACCACATGGCCGGATTGCCTAGTTCCCTACAAAATGATCACCTACTACTCCAGGACATACAACACGGAACACTCCCAAGGCATTGACAGGGGAGGCAGAAGCCGATGGCCAGGTTAAGACAACGTTTATAACAAGACGGAACTAATAAGGTGTTAAGTACATAGTTACATAGAACCAAAATATTAAACAGATCGATTGAGACCGTCTATAAGGATATCCAAGGAGCAGTCCTCTTGAGAGATACGAATAGCTATATGACTTGATCGTAGACCAGGTGAAGGGGTATTTCCTGCCCGTCGGGCCCCGCTGGCCCAACCTGGGCTAGGTGTTTTGCGTTGAGCTTGGTGAAACGGGTCTTCACCATGGCCCACACCTCGTGAGATCCCTCTCGACAGGAGGGCGTCTTTCACAGCTCAAAATGGCTTTGGGTTCCCCTAAACCGCTCCACGAGTTCATCCATCCCTTGTGGAGGTGTCGCTGCCGGCCAGAGTGCCCTTATCATGCACCTCATGGCCTTCCTAGCTCGCTCGTGTAATATGGTCGGCTCCTTCAATAGATCCCCACCAAATGAACCGATCTGTTCTTTCAGACGACCAGTTAAGAGGCCTACGCATGACAACGAGCACATTACTTACGTACCACAACAAAGGATAATTTATGGCACTCCAGGTCAGAAATTTACTTATAGAACATGCCGCCTTTCAATCTCTAGTTTTCCTCTTTGGTTTGTGCCAATTGATTCTTCAAGCTTTGAATTTCTTGGCTTGACGTTGGTTATCCCCCTTGAGCTGGCGCGTTTCTTCATGACATCGATCCAACACGGGAATATTAGCCTCAAGCTAAGACTTGGCATACCGCTGAGACTCACAGGACGCATCTAGATCCCTTTGCATCTGGCCTGTGGATTCAGCTGCTACACCACAACACATCGTTAGAGATGGCATTCCCAATTTTTTTATCAGCACATAACAAAGTACCCATTTTACTAACAATGTGCTTCTCTGGTGAACTTATTCACCTCCTCCAGTTCGGCTTTCACGGGCTTCACCTCTGTCTGACTGGATTCAAGATCCTTGGACAAACTCTTGTTTTGTTGTCTTAAAATCTGCACAAGGACAACACAATGTTCAGACCCTTAATTCGACCGTTCTGACCAAATCAAGCTCCGGGGGCTATGGGGTTAGGACCTATGTTTAGTTGTCAAAACCAACCACTTACTTGTATATTGAAAGAAATTATTCAGGCAGCTCCTTCGAGGCCTGATCGGGCGACACCGAGGTGAGTATCCACATAACTGAGAGCATTAACCTCTTGTTCAGAAAACCCCGTATGACACAAGGACTCCTTTCGATGCAACGATTCATCATGCTATCGACCTTGGAATTGGTAACTGAAACTCCCCGGAGTCTTTGGGAAGTTGATCTGCTACTAGGCCTTCCACTTCAGCTCCAGCAAGGACCGAGTGTTCGGCGGGATGATGGTTGTCTGTCGCCCCGACGATGTCTTCGGGCTGCTTCGCTCGCCTCCTAAGTATCCTGATGAAAGATATTATAAATAATCATGGCAATAACATCGAAAAGGCGGAGTTGTATCAAATACCTTTTGGTGGGGGGCGCGGGCGATGTGTTTTCCGATGTCGCCCCTTGTTTAGGTCTCCCACCCGCGTCTGGCGCGGGCCCTATAGGGGCGGTCTGGGAAGGTGTCCGGTGCATAGTCCGACAACCCTTGGGGGTATTAGTTGGCATGTTTGGAGTGGTGGGAGGCTTACGTCCCTTTTGGGATGAGGATTTCTTCTTGCTCGTAGTTGAACGAGCAAGGGTCCGGGGGTAATCAGCCATAAGGGCCACATTGTGTTCGTCTAGACTCTCCTGGTAATAGACCCCATCTTCGAAGATCATTGAAGCTTCCGAGTCATCATGGAATCCGGGATCATGATTCCGATCATAATTCTCTGGTTAGGGAGCGAGACAATTGACTGTCTCGACCCAACGTCTCCAGTTCTGTTAAAGAAAGACGGAAATTTTCTGATGTTAGAATCAAGAATAAGTGTATGGAATTCAGAGATTTAAGTCTAACTTACCCATTCGATGGGGTTGTAGCTGGAAAACTCCTCCTTGGCTGTCAGGCGGGCGAATTCTTCTTTCTCCCCTTTAAAGAGATCGGTCGGGATGACGACCAGTGCCTCCCGATTGTCCGGTCCTTGTCGATGGGAACGAGTGGTATTGTTAGTTCCATTGTAGCACTATAGGTCGTACTTTCGCTCTTGGAGCGGCTGGACGCATCGGGAAATCGCTGTGGCCATCACGTCAATGATGGTTAGCTTGTTGTGAGCTAGGAACTTCACCTTGGCAGGCAGGCGCTTTACCTCAGCGCTTTCCTTTTCAGAAGGACTCCTTGGTCGCCAGTTGAATCACTTTTTTAAAGGGGCCTCGGAGTACTCGGGTAAACGGAACCACTCCGAGCTGGATCAAATAAAGGAACGTCTTTGATATAAAACCGCTCCGAAGACCATTCGTTGGACTCTTTCTTCGGGGTCCCAATAGTGTACACCATTCCGGCAATGCACCATACCTCGGCTCCGCCCACTTCCTGGATAGTACCTCCCCTAGTTTGGGGAACAAGGCAGAAATATTTTCGCCACAAATCAAAGTGAGGCTTGCAGCCCAGAAACATCTCATAGAGGGCCACAAAGCCTGAGATGTGGAGGATTGATCCAGGGGTGAGATTGTGGAGCTGAAGACCATAGAATTCTAGCAGGCCCCTCAAGAAGGGGTGGATGAGGAATCCTAGGCCTCGCAAAAGGAAGGAGACGAAACAAACCCTCTTGTCCCCTTGAGGGGTCGGGAAGTTCTCCACAAAAGCTTCATCGTTTGCAGAGGTTAACCCTGCGCGGGTGGGTGTCAGATCCGAGTGGGGAAGGTACCCTTGCACCTCGAGGTCACACAGTTGAAGAAGGGAGACGGGGCAGCTTGCCCAGTCTCCTGGGAGGGGACCGAAAGTACGTGAGGATGACCCTGGAGCGCTCACCATCTCTCTGAGCTCACGAGCTTTAGGGCTTTGCGATGGAGATGCGAGGAAGGATGTTGCCTATGAAGGATATGATCTGTTTAAATAAAAGCTTTTCTGTTCTACCCGAAGCGGTTTTGTAAAGGATTGCTGGGTCACCTTTCTTTGTTCTACGTGGGAATCGAGGGCTGCCATTGGTCTTCGTGAAGAAAAATTAATGTTGTGGGTCCCGTGACGCTTCGACAGTCAGGGGGTTGTTGGCGGCCGCATTGTTGTTCTACAATGCGGAAAAGCCAAGTTGAAATCTACCGAACATAGAAGGAACTCACCTTTCAAGCCGAATACCATGGACACGTGAAGCTGTCAAAGACTAATTTCCTCGATGTTGAAGGCTAGTTCGGGGGCTACTGAGCGAGTCCACGAATAAGGGGTCCTCGGGTCGTTGGCTCATTCCTCGCGAGCTGACCAGTTGGGATGGTCTACTAAATACCAAACTATAAATGATCCCGTGTCCAGGAAGGAAAGTTCTGAATAATGGTGTGGCTCCAAGGTTCGAAGATAGGATCTGCGTATCTATCCCTTCTAGGAGGTCGGTTGTGTGTAACCCTAGGGACCCCCGGTGTCTATATAAACTGGGGGATCCCCATTCGTATAGGACAGGTGAACTCTTCTAGGGTTTAACTTAGACGATCTCGAGGTAGATCAAGTCTGTAATCTCCATACACATCAATACAATCAAGCATGACATAGGGTTTTACCTCCTCCCGAGGGCCCGAACCTAGGTAAATACTGCCCCCTTCGTTCCCTGTTACCCATCGATCTAAGGTCCATAGCTCGGGACCCCGTACCCGAGATCTGTCGGTTTTGACACCGATAACGGTGCCCCTAGCCCGTGTCGAGCTCGCGTCCGCGACGAGGCTGACGTGCATGGGGTAAGGGAGTCCGGGACTAAGGGGTACTCGGGCCGCTGGCTCACTCCTCGTGGGCCGTCCTGTTAGGCTGATCTGTTGAAGACCAAACTATGAACGACCCCATATCCTAGAAGGAATGCTTTGAAGAATGGCATGGCTTCCAAGTTCTGAAGATAGGATCTGCATATCTATCCCTTGTACTAGGTTTGTTGCCTGTAACCCTAGGGACCCCCGATGTCTATATAAACCGGAGGGTCCCCATTCATAGATGTAAGAGCACATTTCTCCATGTGTGGTTTTGGGTAATTGATCACAATACCTATGTACTAATGGTTGCCTTAAGTTATATTCGAAGGATTTGTCCATAGGCACTTCTTGAAGTCCATCTGTTGGTTTCAGGGAGTTTATATGGTGACCAAGGTGGTATTCAAGATTTTATCCAAAGATTGGTCATAGAGAAGATAAGATACAAGGTTGATCAAGACTAAGTCAAAGAGTGAATCAAGTTGATCAACACGCAAAGAGTACAAGATGTACTGAGAGGGATCAAGTGATTCCCATGGTATGGTAAGCATTGTCCATTACGCTTTGTGTACTAACCCATGTTCCCTATGGGGTTAGGTATGTTTCCATGGGCTAGCATCAATAAGAAGATCCCATACAATCCATGGAGGATGAACAAGTGGTGGTCGTCGTCAAGGTTGCGGTGTGCAAGTTCAAGTGAAACATCACAAAGAGATCATGCTTCAAGCTTGCTATTCATTGTGATGACAATGGACTCGTGAAGATGTGCCGAAGAGTGGCTCACCCATAATGGCCTATGGGGGAGCAATCTACTAATCTTCATCAAGCAGACACAATCAAGAAAGGTGGTCCATCTTGAGGAACTCAAGATCGTCATCATCTAGCTCAAGTAGACTATGTGTAAGGCAAAGGTTTGACCTTGATAGGGTTTCCTATTTTACCGGTCTCATAGTGGTAGTTGGGAGACTGGGTTACATGATAGATAGTCATAATATCAAGGGGGGTCTCAAGTGAGTACCTTGATCGTATCGCTCGTTGAGAGCTCAAACCATTTGCATCCTTGCTGTTGGAAATATGCCCTAGAGGCAATAATAAAATGGTTATTATTATATTTCCTTGTTCATGATAATTGTTTATTATCCATGCTATAATTGTATTGTTTGGAAACACATTGCATGTGTGGATATATAGGCACCACTTCGTCCCTAGTGTGCCTCTAGTAGACTAGCTCGTTGATCAAAGATGGTCAAGGTTTCCTAGCCATTGACATGAGATGTCATTTGATAACGGGATCACATCATTAGGAGAATGATGTGATGGACAAGACCCAAACTATAAACGTAGCATTTGATCGTGTCAGTTTATTGCTATAGTTTTCTGCATGTCAAGTATCTGTTCCTATGACCATGAGATCATGCAACTCACTGAAACTGGAGGAGTGCCTTGTGTGTATCAAACGTCGCAACATAACTGGGTGACTATAAATGTGCTCTACAAGTATCGCCGAGAGTGTCTGTTGAGTTGGCATGGATCGATACTGGGATTTGTCACTCCATGTGACGGAGAGGTATCTCAGGGCCCACTCGGTAATGCAACATCACAACAAGCCTTGCAAGAAATGTGACTAAGTGTTATCCACGGGATCTTGCATTACAGAACAAGTAAATAGACTTGCCGGAAACGATATTGAACTAGGTATACAGATACCGACGATCGAATCTCGGGCAAGTAACATACCGAAGAACAAAGGGAACGACATACGGGATTAACTGAATCCTTGAGATAGAGGTTCGAGATATTCGTAGAATATGTAGGAACCAATATGGGCATCCAGGTCCCGCTATTGGTTATTGACCGTAGAGGCGTCTCAGTCATGTCTACATAATTCTCGAACTCACAGGGTCTGCACACTTAAGGTTTGGCGACGTTTCAGTAGTATAGAGTTATGTATGGTGGTGAAAAAAGGTTGTTAGGAGGCCCGGATGAGATCTCGGACGTCACGAGGAGCTCCGGAATGATCCGGAGGTAAAGATTGATATATAGGAAGTCCTGTTTTGGTCGCCGAAAAAGTTTCAGGCTCATTGGTAGTGTACCAGGAGTGTCGGGAGGGTACCGGGGGACCATCGGGAGGGGTGTTTCGACACAAGAGGCTACATGGTCTGTGGGAGAAGTAATACCATCCCTTAGTGTGCTGGCCAAAGTCCCACAGGAAGCCCATGCGACTGGGAAGGAAACCTAAGGTGGGAAGAGAGGCCCAAGTGGGAAAAGGAGTCCTAATCCTACTAGGAGTGGAGGAGGTGGACTCGCCCCCCACTTCAGCCGAACAAGGGTTGGATCCCTTGGGAGCCAAGCCTCCTCCCTCCCTTCCTCCTATATATACTAGAGGTTTGGGGTTTTTTTGAGACTGAAAAACAGCCACATGCTACCTCTCCTCTAGATCGTAGTTTCTCCTCTAGATCGGTTTTCAGCGGTGCTTACGCGAAACCCTGCTGGAATAGATCCACCACCATCGCTGCAACACCGTCGTGCTGCCGGAGAACTCTCCTACCTATCTGCACCCTCTTGCTGGATCAAGAAGGCGGAGATCTTCATCAAGTTGTACGTGTGCTGAACGCGGAGGTGCCATCCGTTCGGCGCTAGATCGGGATGGATCGTGATAGGATCGCGGGACGCTCGGCGATTTAGATCGCGAAGACGTTCGACTACATCAACCTCGTTTCTTAACGCTTCTTGTTTAGTGATCTACAAGGGTATGTAGATCCACTCTCCCTCTCATAGATGCTCATCACCATGGATAGATCTTGCGTGTGCGTAGGAATTTTTTTGTTTCCCATGCAACGTTCCCCAACACTTGCATCAACACCTTTCTTGGTTGTTGTTTGATGTTTTTCTTTGTGAGTTCTTGAGATTATGGTCAGCTTCATGACAAGCTCAAGTTCATCGAAAACGGAGTCCATATGCATCTTCTATGATGTTTTCGATGTTGGAGTTTTTGCCGATTCTTCATTCATAGAAATTTCGCATCTCTATATCATTGGCGTTTTCATACTGCATCTGTATATCATCGTTGTTGGATAGCTCTTGTCGTGCTGAATCCAACAAGCTTGAGTTTGCTCAATTCGGAGTTCATTTGCAAAAGTTATGGCAGTTTCAGTGCGAGAGCTGTTTTTCTCTGAACAAGAGGTAGTACTGCTCGGTAGCACGGTAGTATCGCTTGGGCGGTACTTACGCTATGTACTACCGCTATCACTACCGCTTATATTTGCCTTCTGGTGCCTACAGGGGTCTCTGGACTTTTTCAGCGAAAGTGCCGCTCTCCCCAGAGCCCGGTACTACCGCCCTGAAGAGCCGCTCGAACTACCGCTTATTTTTTTAAGCGGAAGTTCCGAGCGGTACTACTGCCCTTAAGTGCCTCTTATGTTTTTTAAGCGGGAGTACCAGGCGGTACTACCGCCTCGAGTTTTCTGCCATTTTACATGCTTCTCTTGGAACTACCATGCTAAATGGTAGTACCGCTCAACCAAGTGGTAGTACCCCTTGTGCACAATGTGTGCACATAACGGTTGGATTTGGGGGCCTATAAAAGGGGTTCTTCTTCCCCAACGGTTTCTAACTCTTGAGCTCGTGTTCTTCCCCCATTGTTGACCTTCTTCGAGCTTGCTAACTCTCAATCCCTCCAATAATTCTTGCTAGTTCTTGAGGGAAAAGAGAGAGGAGATCTAGATCCACATTTTCACCAATCATTTTCTCCTCTTTGTGAGGGGAACCCCTTGGACCTTGATCGTGGAGTTCTTTTTGTCCTTCTTTGTTCTTCCTCTCATTTCCTCCACAACGTTTGTTGTTGTGGTGGGATTTGAGAGAGAAGGACTTGGGCACTCCGTGTGCCCTTGCCATTGCATTTGGTGCATAGGTTTGAGTTCTCCACGGTGATACGTGGAAGTGAGAAGTTGAGAAGCTTATTACTATTGGGTGTTTGAGCACCCTAGAGATTGTTCCTCTTGGGTGCTTTGGCACCCTAGATGGTTGGTGGTGCCTTGGAGCTCAATCATTGTGCTGCAAAGCTCCGGGCAAGCTTCGGGGTCTCCAATTAGGTTGTGGAGATTTCCCCGAGCATTTGAGGTCACTTCGGAGGCACAATCCATTGTGGTGGAGCTTCGTGGTGTCGTTGGGATCCCCCAATTAAGTTGTGGAGATTGCCCCAACCTCGTTTGTAGGGGTTCGGTGACCACCCTCAAGGGTCCCTTGGTGGAATCACGGTATCTTGCATTGTGTGAGGACGAGAGGAGATTACGGTGGCCCTAGTGGCTTATTGGGGAGCATTGTGCCTCCACATCGCTCCTAATAGAGATTAGCATCCACAAGGGTGTGAACTTTGGGATACATCATCATCTCCACGTGCCTCGATTATCTCTTACCTGAGCCCTTTACTTATGCACTTTACTTTGCGATAGCCATATTGTTTCTTGTTATATATCTTGCTATCACTCAGTTGTCTATCTTGCTTAGCATAAGTTGTTGGTGCACACAGGTGAGCCTAGTTGTTTAAGGTTTTGTGATTGACTAATTAAACGATACTTTTTTCCGCATTTGTTCAAGCCTAAACCATAATTATTTTAAAGCGCCTATTCACCCCCCTGTAGGCGACATCCATATCCTTTCAGTAGAGGACAGAGGAACTCATCTAGGGTTTAGCTTAGACGATCTCGAGGTAGATCAACTCTGTAATCTGCATACATATCAATACAATCAAGTAGGACATCGGGTGTTACCTCCTCGCGAGGGCCCAAACATGGGTAAATATTGTCCCCTTCATTCCTTGTTAGCCATCGATCTAAGGTCCACGGCTCAGGAACCCGTACCCGAGATCTATTGGTTTTGACACCGACATTGGTGCTTTCATTGAGAGTTCCATTGTGAGATCGCCAGGAAGGTCAATGGGGCATCTAATCGTCGGCGAAGAGATCTATGGCGGGGGCATCCAACTTCACGAGCAATTTATCGCGCTCGATGGCATCAATCATTGCACCAATCCGACCGCCCCTCTCGGTCAGGTCGAATGCTTCACCCCTGGCCAGGAATTCAGGTTTGGGAGCCTCGAGTTCATGGCTGACCCCTAGGGGAACCTAATGCCCACAAAACCCTTGGTTGTCTTTGCAGAGTCCATGAGTCCTAAGGCCCTTGATTCGAGACTTACATGCCCTGATACCAGGATGTTCACCGTTCCCGGTCCGGCCCTCAAGCCTGGCCAGGCCGACACCCCCGATCTGCCACGGCCGAACTCAACCTAGGGGCATCTTCAAACAGCCCCAGGGAGTAGTGTCGCGGAATGACTCTGAGTACTGGAACAACGAAGATCTGATCGAGATTCCGGACTTGAGCGGGCTGCCCGGTCAGATCCATGCCATGAACATGGTCGATGACCAGGCTACGATCTATGATCAGGTCGGACTTAGATCCGATGACCGGGAAATCCACACCCCACTCGTAACGCATTTGGTCGCCACTGTGGAGTGTCTGGCTGGAGGCTATCCGCCCCAGCCACCGGAGCTAAGAACAGTTTACATCCCAATCGTCGATCCACTGTGCCCCTCTGGGAACCCAGAAGCTGGAGTTCGCCCCGAGATTCAATCGGAACCTACACCACCAAGTCCTATTGAGGCCTCAGACTCCGAGCCAGCCGCGTTATACCCACTGGGACACGGGACACGACCGCCGAAGTCATGGATTTACATGCGGGAGGAATACGAAATCCTACCCCGCCCACCACCCAACTCAGGCACTCTTCAAGAGACGTTGGATAGTCCGGCTCAATGGGCCCGCAAGAGGTCAAACAGCACCCGGGGGAGTCGGTCCATCACTTCTGGGCCAGATTCCTTCTCAAGAAAAAGACGACAAGGGGCTGTAGCGAACATGACATGATCAATGCCTTCTAACATAACTGTCGTGATGAATGAATCCTTAATGCCCTAGCCCGGTGCCGAATTCATACCTTCACTGAGCTATCAGACATGGTGCACAAATATTGCACCATGGAGAGCACTTGGCAACTACGGCGATTGAGCACGGAGTCATTCCAGCCGAACAACTTGAAGGAATCCGACGAAGACGTAGACCCCGCGATGACCAGCAACACCCGAGCCTGCCGAGAAAAGGAATAAAACCTAGACACTCGTTAGAACGGTCCTCGATGGGCTACTCGAAAAACCATGCCCAATACACTCGGTCCTGCTAAACACAGACCCGACCCACAACCTTCGGGAATGTTGGGTCGTCACACAAGTCACGAAGAGTGGAGAAAGCATACTAAGGGCTCCAATTCCGAACAATAGGTCAGCAACATTACCCGAGCACAACGCGGAGATCCTAATGATCTATGAGACGTTCTGTTCAAAGAATCAACGGAAAAGGGCTCTTCGAGAGCTCCACCATATTCACCATGTGGCGGGAGCAAACTCATGGGTTGATACTCCAATTACCTTCGGTGAAGCAGACCAACCGATATCCAACATAGACCGAACACATGTCGCCCTGGTTTTAAACCCCATAGTAGATGGGTTCAGGCTGAACAAAGTACTAATGGATGGCGGCCACGGCCTAAACCTCATCTATGAGGACACGTTGGATAAAATGCAATTTGATAGATCACGCATCGAACGCAACAATGCCACCTTCTCAGGGATTGTCCCAGGAAGAGAAGCACGTTGTATCGGACGAGTATCACTCAATGTAGTGTTTGGCTCACCTGAAAACTATAGATCTGAAGAACTACTTTTCCACATCGTGCCCTTCACAGCGGCTACCATGCCCTTCTAGGACGTGGCGCCTTCACAAGATTTCAGGCAATACCACATTGCGGGTATATGAAACTTAAAATGATAGGACCCAATGGCGTGCTCACAGTCATTAGCGACCCCAATAGAGCTCTCCGAGCTGAGAATAAAACAACATCCCTCGCCCTCGAGGTACTAGCCGAGATTCTCGCCACAGAAGAGGTAACCATGCTCCACTCCATTGTGGACAAGGACGACATGGTCCTCGGCAAGTGACCGAAGTCTACTTCCTTCAAGCATGTGGACGAAATCATTAAGTTCCAGGTCCATCCAACGGATCCCAACAAAACAGCGTCCATTCGAGCCCAGCTAGACCCCGTAATCAGCGAAGCACTACATGCGTTCCTTTGCGAAAACTGGGACATATTTGCCTAGCATCCTTCAGATATGCCAGGAATCCCACGGGGGCTGACAGAACATAGCCTGAATATTATAGTAGGCCTCAAGTCTGTCAAATTACTCAAATCCGGATTCATCATAGAAATCAAACATCCTGAGTGGTTAGCAAACCTGGTCATGGTGCCCAAGAAGCACAATTCTTGGTGGCTATGCATCAATTTCAAAGACCTCAATAAAGCATGCCCTAAAGATCCCTTTTCTTTACCCTTCATAGACCAGATCACCGATGCAACTTCCGTACATGACTCGGTGTGCTTCCTCAACGCCTACTCCGGATACCATCAGATACAAATCAAGGAATCCGATCAGGCTACAACCACGTTCATCACCCCTATGGGCCATTCTGTTTCAATACAATGCCTTTCGGGTTAAAGAATGAAGGTGCGACATACCAGCGCATGATTCAAATATGCCTGGCAAAGTAAATTGGAAAAACAATTGAGGCCTATGTGGACGGCGTGGTCATCAAGACCAAACACGCCGGTCAATTGTTGTACGACCTCAGACAAACATTTACCAGCCTACGGGAATACGACATATGACTTAATCTGGACAAGTGTGTCTTTGGAGTCTCATCTAGGAAACTACTCGGATTTATCATCTCACATAGGGGAATATAGGCCAATCCCGCTAAAATTCGAGCCCTATCCCAATTCATTGTTCCAATAGAGCTAAAGCATGTCCAAAGACTAGCAGGTTGTGTTGCGGCCTTGAGCCACTTCATCTCCTGACTTGGAGAAAAAGCCCTGCCCCTCTATAGACTGCTCAAACGTACCAAGAATTTCGAATGGACCGACGAGGCAGCAACCGCCCAAGAGGAGATCAAAATGCTGCTAGACAGCAATCCCACCTTAGCAACACCTTGTGTCGGGGAACAAATGTTATTATACATCTCGGCCACCAACCAAGTGGTTAGCACGGTCCTCGTTGCAGAACGGGAAGCCGAGGGTCACAAACTTCGAGTACAAAAGCCGGTTTACTACGTATCCAAGGTGCTTACTATGTGCAAATGCAGATACCCGGACTATCAGAAGATAGAATACACGGATTTATGGCATCACGCAAGCTCCGCCACTATTCTGAAGAGTGTGAAGTGACTGTGTCATCCGAGGTACCCATTATTGACATAATCACCAACAGAGATGCCACCGTCCGTATAGCTAAATGGGCCATTGAACTCCTTCCGTTTGAGATCACCTACAAGCCATGCCGAGCTATTAAGTCCCAGGTGTTGGCCAACTTCCTCACCGAGTGGACAGAAGTCGAACTCCCTAGAGAGTACAACACTTACGCCCACTGTACCATGTACTTCGACGGATCTAAAACCCTCCCTGGACTAGGGGCTATAGTTATCCTCACATTCCCCACCGGAGACAATGTTCAATACGTGCTTCAAATCATGTACGTAGACTCAAACAACAGTGCGAAAGACGAAGTACTGGTGCATGGATTACGTATGGTGGCGTCAATGGGGATACAACCGCTTGAAGTAGGGGAGACTCAAACCTCGCTATATCGCAAATCAATGGCGAATTCGACACCAAGAACCCCAAAATGGTGGCATATAGAAACGATGTACTAAAAATTTCTGCGCGATTTGAGGGATTAGAATTCCACCACGTCTCCAAAGACAACAATCAAGCCGTCGATGTCCTCGCCCCTCTAGGCATGAAACGTGACCCCGTCCCTAGGAACACATTCCTAGAGAGGCTCTTTAAGCCAACCGTGGTATGGCAGGATGAGAATACCAGCGCAGGGTCAAATGGTGCAGAACAAGTGGCTCCTCCCACTCTCGAACCATCGAAGAAACACCTTCGGGTCATGAGGTCATAGCAGTAATCGCACCATGGATCAAACCCTTCCTGGCCTGCCTTCTACGTAAGGAACTCCCTGATGAACAAACTGAGGCACGACACATAGTCCGTCGATCGAAGGTCTACAAGGTACACAAGGGTGAGCTATACAAGAAAAGCACCACGGGGGTACTCCAATGGTGCATCTTAGATGAAGAAGGGAAGGAACTTATGGCCGAGGTGCATGCCAGTATGGGTGGCAGCAAGGGCCCTGGTAAGCAAGGCCTTTCAGGCCGAGTTCTTCTAGCCCACCGCCCGAGCATATGCCCAAACACTCGTCCAACGTTGCATGGGATGCCAGCTCTTTGCCAACCAAAGTCACATGCCCCCAACGGCTCTTTGGACAATTCTGATCACCTGGCATTTTGCGGTCTGGGGACTGGACATGGTCGGACCACTTAAAGGGGGACCAAGAAAAAGAAATACCTCCTAGTTATGGTCGACAAGTTCACCAAATGGATTGAAGCAAAACCAGTAAGCTCAGATATGTTCGGACGGGTCATCGACTTTATATCTGGAGTGGTATACCATTATGGTGTACCACATAGCATAATAAAAGACAACGGGTCCAACTTAACAGCCCAAGAGTTAAAAGACTGGTGCGCTAACCTGGGCATCAAGCTCGACTATGCCTTGCTATACCATCCGCAAACCAATGGACAAGTCGAACGGGCCAACGGTCTCATCATGAGTGGTATCAAACCCCGCCTGGCCCGATGTCGTAAAGAATCTGACTTCCATTGGGTAGAGGAGCTCGACTCCGTACTATGAGGATTACGTACAACCCCAAACAGATCAACAGGATACACGCTGTTCTTCATGGTATATGGCGCCAAAGGGGTCCTCCCGTGTGACATCATTCATGATGCTCCTAGGGTGCGCATGTATGAAGAAAAGGAGGTTGAGATGGATCGGCAGGACGACTTAGATGCCCTGGAGGGGGAGCGCGACATAGCTTGGGCTCGGTCCGCCCTCTACCAGCAGAAAGCATGGCGGTATCAAAGCAGGGACGTCCGAGCGAAGCCATATAATGTGGGCGAACTAGTATTACGACTTCCCGAGAAGCAGAAGCATAAACTAACCCCCAATGGGAGGGACCCTTCGTAATCGACAAAGTGTTGATAGGAGGAGCTTACTGCCTCCGCAACCCGCATGATAGTTGCCTCGAGCCAAACCCATGGAAATCATCTCATCTTTGACGCTTCTACAGATAGACTGGTGTCGCCACCTCATTCCCGAAAACTCTTGTATCTGCACTTTTATAAGTTTTTCTGTTTTCTTCTCATAGGATTGTTTAGATTCTCCTAAGTTATGTCCGGCTTAACCAGATTATAACTAATTCTCTATTTACACATGACTACCATACCTGGCAATGCCTGGGGGCTTCTTTAAAAAGCCAATTAGTTATATTTTTACTCCATATGAATCCTTCCATTATCGTCTCTATGCCAGTGTATGCATCAATTGTAATTAAGTTTCTTGCCAAACCGGGTTGCCTCGCTCCTGTGATTACCCTCTACGTTCCCGAATGTTTGGCTAGAGGGTAAAGGGAGATCCTCTATGATTGTTACGACCGGGTAATCTGGGCACGTACCTTAGACGTGTGAAGCCAAAGGTTAGCACCCTTACGAAGCAAATTGATTGGCTACAACGAGGGAAGTTGTCATAAGCGGTCTCCACTGCAAATCTCGATTTCTCTCAAGAGATAGCTCCTACGTGCCCAGTTCTGCTGGTTTACATTCTATTCGCGAAGGGGTCATGGGCCAATCTCCCTTTACAATCCTATGCATTGCGAGGATGGCCGATTTCAGTCCTCGCACCTCTTAACACAAAGACGATGCTTACACGGGCCACCCGGGCGCGTGCCACTTGATACGTCTTTAACATATCTATAATTTTGATTGTTCCATGCTATTATATTACCAATATTGGATGTTTTACAATCATTTCAGAGCAACTTTATATCACTTTTTGGGACTAACCTAAATAAAAACCTATGCCCCTTAGGTCTATCTTTTAACATTGTTTTCCGATCTATCTTTTTCCGCATTTGTTTTCAGATCTACTATTCCAAAAACCAAAAAACACCTTTCTGCACTTTTTATTTACATCTTTTATTTTGTGTTCTTACGCGATCTATTAATCCAATCTCATACAAACCGATCTATCTTTTACCATGGAGAGATTAACAACCTCTCTTACACGTCGGGTTGCAAGTATTTGTTCGTTGTGTGCAAGTACCATTTACATAGTGTTGCTTGGTTCCCCTACTAGTTCAATAACCTTGGTTTCATAACTGAGGGAAATACTTACCATAGCTGTGTTGCATCATCCCGTCCTCTTTGGGGAAATACCAACGCAGTCTCAAGCCATGTCAAAGGAATTTCTAGCGCCGTTGCTGGGGAGATATCATCAACATCTATCAGGTTCCGAATCACAAATCTCATCTCCTTGCAATTGACATTATTTTCCATTTGCCTCTCGTTTTCCTCTCACCCACTTCAAAAAATTTGTCGGTTCATTCGCCCTATTTTTTGTTTGCCTTCTTCTCGTCACATCTCTTATTTGCTTGCAATCTTGTTTGTGTAGTCACGATGACCCAAGAAAATACCAAATTGTGTGATTTTTCCAATACAAATAATAATGATTTTATTAGTACTCCAATTGCTCCTCCCTCCACTAGTGTGGAATCTTGTGATATTAATGCCGCTTTGTTGAATCTTGCCATGAAAGATCAATTTTTCGATACTCCTAATGAGGATGTCGCGTCCCATCTAAACACATTCGTAGAATTGTGTGATATGCAAAGGAAAAATATGTGGATAATGATCTAGTGAAGTTGAAATTACTTTCCTTCTCCTTGCGGGAACATGCAAAAAATTTGTTTGTTCTTTGCCTCGCAAGAGTATCAATTCTTGGGATAAGTGCAAGGATGCTTTTATTACTAAGTATTTTCCACCCGCAAAAATTATTTCCCTTCGAACTCAAATCATGTATTTTAAGAAACTTGAGCATGAACATGTTGCACAATCTTGGAAAATAATGAAATTGATGCTAAGAAATTTTCCTACTCATGGTTTAAATCTTTGGATGATCATACATTTTTTTATGCGGGATTGAATTTTGTCTCTAGAAATCTTTTAGATTCCTCCGTGGGTGGTACTTTTATGGAAATTACTTTTGGTGAAGCGACTAAATTGCTAGATAATATTATGGCAAATTATTTACAATGGCATACTGAAAGAGCACCTACTAGTAAGAAGATTAATTCGGTTGAAGAAATTAGTACTTTGAGTGAAAAGAATGATGCTCTTATGAAGTTGGTTGCTAGTAAAAATGCTCATATTTATCTTAATGATGTGCCTTTTTCTACTTTAGTTGAGAAAAATAGTGATCCAATAGATGTGAATTTCCTCTCGCAAAACAATTAAACAACAATGCTTATAGAGGTAATTTTAATCCTAGGCCTTTTCTTGGAAATTCCTCTAATAATTATGGTAATTCATATGGTAATTCTTCTTACAATAATAATATTAACCCCTATTATCTTGAGATTGATTTTAAAGAACTTATATATGCTCAAAAAGTTTTCAATACTACGATAGAAGAAAAGTTGAATAAGATCTATGATATGGCCAGAAGCATAGAATAATTTCCCATGATGTAGAAAATCTCAAGTTGAAAGATTTTCCACCTAAGATTAATGAATCAATTAAAGATTTATATATTTATATGGTTGAAAGTAAGAGAAGAACCCCTATGCTTAGAGCTAAAAGAGGATATTTAGAAAAATCATTTTCTAATGATTGCTTTCATAAAAATGATGAAGATCTTAAAATGATTGGTGTTTCTTCTATTGATTACTTGTTTTGTAATATTAAAATTGATTATAAAGGGACTAAAGAAGGTTCAACTTTATCTATAAGGTTTCCCAATAATTTGGAGGGTGAAAATCCTAAGGAAAAAATTGATGAAAGTGGGTTTGGAGAGGTCAAAACATAAACTAGCGATGTGTCCGCTATTTTGGATTACAAAGACTTTAATTATGAGAGTTGTTATTTGCTTGAATTTTTTTCTTTGTTGCAATCCATGATAAATTCACCCCATGCTTATGAACAAAATAAATCTTTGACTAAACATATTGTTGATGCCATGATGAAATCCTAAGAAGAAAAGTTGGAATTAGAGATTTCAATTCCTAGAAAATTACATGATGAGTGGGAACCTACTATTAAAATCAAGATTAAAAATTATGAATGTTTTTATTTATGTGATTTGGGTGCTAGTGTTTCCACAATTCCGAAATCTCTTTGTGATGTGCTTGGTCTTACCAATATTGAAGAACGTTCTCTTAATTTGCACTTGGCGGATTCTAATATTAAAAAGCCTTTGGGAAGAATTAATGATGTTATATTCTTGCAAATAGGAACTGTGTGCCCATAGATTTAATTGTTCTTGATATTTATTGCAATCCGTCTTGTCCCATCATACTTGGTAGACCGTTTTTACGCACTATAGGCGCCCTGATTGATATGAAAGAAGGAAATATCACATTTAAATTTACACTTAGAAATGGAATGGAAAACTTACCTAGAATAATAATCTATCCACCATGTGAATCAATCATGAGGTCCTCCTATGGAGCAAAAAATAAATATGGCAATACTTGAATCTATGCATTATGCCTAGCTAGGGGCGTAAAACGATAGAGCTTGTTGGGAGGCAAGCCAATGAATAAAAATTATTTTACATTTTTATTTCTGTTTTGGAGGGTTTATACAATTATTCTACTGTTATGATTGTGAATTTTATGTTTTAATTTGTGCTAGTTCCAAGTAAAGCCTTTAGGATCATGTTGCGTGATAATTGATTTGATCTTGTTGAAAAACAGAAACTTATGCGTCCAGTAAAAGAATTCTTAAAAATCACAGAAGCCACGAAAAGTTCTGAATGTTTTACACATGATTTATATATTAATTTCTAACGTTGTCCTAATTTTTCATAATTTTTGAGTTGTAGAAGTATGGTTAGACTACAGATTACTACAGACTATTCGGTTTTTGATAGATTCTGTTTTTGTTGCATTGTTTGCTTGTTTTGATGAATGTATGTCTTGTATTGAAGGGTTTAAGCCATGGTAAAGTTATAATATATTAGATATAATACAATAATAAAATATGAATGGGTTTTCAATAGTACTTAGAGTGGTGATTTGCTTTACTATACTAACGGATCTCACGAAGATTTTGTTGAGTTTTGTGTGATTGAAGTTTTCAAGTTTTGGGTGAGATCATGATGGATGAAGGAATAAGGAGTGAAAAGGGCCTAAGCTTTGGGATTTTACGGCACCCAAGATGATATCCAAAGATGCACAAGCAACTAAGCTCCGGGATGCCCCGAGTGGCATCCCCTCTTTCTTCTAACGACCATCGGTATTTTACTTGCAGCTACATTTTTATTTGTCACATATCATGAGTTTTGCTTGGAGCGTCTTGTATTATATGATTCTTTGCTTGATTTTCATTTTATTTTGTTACAAGTATCCTTTCTGGACAGACCTATTTGAGGGAGCTAAAATTATGCTATGATTTGTTAGAATTGCTCTATATGCTTCGCTTAAATTTTTTGAGCTATGGAATTGCTCTACTGCTTCACTTATATCTTTTTGAGCATGGTGTGCTTTACGTTTCTGAAGAAATACTCTCATGCTTCACTTAGATTAATTTGAGAGTGAATGAATTTTTAAGAAACTCTCTCATGGATCACCTATATTATTTTTTCAGATGAAACTTTTATGCTCATGTTCTTCACTTAAATCTATGCGAGCTTGTCAAAAGCAATGGCAATATATGAAACTGGTCCCAAAGTGATAGATATTCAAGAGGGATATAATAATAACTTTCATGAAGATCATTGGACAAATTAAACTAGATTCCCTGTAATAGTTTTGAGACGTGATGATAGTAATATGTGAGTTATGTTGGTGAGTAATTATGCTTTAGTAAGCATATTGGTGTTAAGGTCTGTGATTCCCTATGCAAGCATGAAGGTCAATAATTGTGCAATGAAATTACATCCTACTTATGGTGCATTATTCAGTGTTAGTTATGCTTAATGCTCGCTTATGTGAATTTTTGTTTCTTGGTTGGTTGCTTCTCAATCTATTTGCTAGCCTCCACTTGTACTAAGTTGAAATACTACTTGTGCATCCAAAATGCTTAAACCCAGTTTTGCCATATGAGTCCATCGTACCTACCTATATGCGGTATTTCCATGCCGTTCCAAGCAAATTTGTATGTGCCATCTCTAATTTTCAAAATGAATTTCCTTTTAATGTGCTCGTATCGCTCATGAAGCGGAAGGGGGTGACCGATACTTTTCCATGATACATGTGTTATTCTCAAGATGAGTGTTTATTCACTTGTCATTGCACAAGAGTTTGGCGGTGATAGGGATGCTCAGTCCCAAAATGAAAAAAATTACTTTATGTTGTGAAATAATAAATTCCTTGGAAAGTGTTGGTATGGAAGGCAACCGTGGATTTGGCTAGCCATGGATTGTGAAAGAATGGTGGAAAAAGGAATAAACTTTATTTTCTGTTTGGGAACCGATTATGATATATCTAGCATGGAAAGGTATTGAAAGCTCTCGGTCGTTTTCGTTGACAGGAAGGCATGCCACCCAAAATATATTTCTCTCTCAATTTAAACTTTGAGCTCTGGCACATCTACAAATCCCTACATCCCTCTGCAAAGGTCCTACCTATTTACTTTATGCAATTTTTACTTTTATTTTGAGTCTCCATCTTCTCTTAGAAAGCACCAACTAGGGGGCACTATGATCGTACTTGAGCACTGGGTGTAGCTAATATTTGAGTGTGTTTCATGAATGGATCAATGATTGAGCATGATGCGCTAGGGATACCTTTCTTTAGCGTCGATGTTTCCAAAGACATGTTTGCTTGTCGGTATGCTTGAGTATTAAAGTCTTCGTGTCAAAACTAGACTATTGCTTTGAACCATCTAAAAGTCCAAATGTCCATGATACAAAAGAAAAAGAATATGTGATGAGCATGTTAGGCATCATTCAACATCGAAAATTCTGTTTTTATCATTTACCTACTCGAGGACGAGCAAGAATTAAGCTTGGGGATGCTGATACGTCTCCAACGTATCTATAATTTTTTATTGTTCCATGTTGTTATATTATCAATCTTGGATGTTTTACATCATTTTGTAGCAACTTTATATCATTTTTGGGACTAACCTATTGACATAGTGCCAAGTGCCAGTTGTTGTTTTTTGCTTATTTTTTACTTTGCAGAATATCAAAACCAAACGAAGCCCAAACACCGTGAAACTTTTGGGTTTTGGGGGGTCGGAAGACACCTGGAGGACCAAAGAAGCACGATAGAGGAGGGCCGAGGAGGCCACAAGACACCAGGGTGCGCCAGAGGCCCCTAGCGCAACCTGGTGGGTTGCGCCCTTCACGGGATGCCTCTCCACCGCCTATCAGCTCTATACATACCCAAATATTCCAAAAAACCTAGGGGAGTCGACGAAATACAATTCCAACCGCCGCAAGTTCCAGAACCGCGAGATCCAATCTAACACCATCACGGAGGGGTGAATCGTCTTCATGGGTGCCTCTCCGATGATGCGTGAGTAGTCCACCATAGACCTACGGGTCCGTAGGCAGTATCTAGATGGCTTTCTCTCTCTTTCTTTTGATTCTAAACACAATAGTCTCTTGGAGATATATTTGATGTAATGACTTTTTGCGGTGTGTTTGTAGGGATCCGATGAATTTTGAGTTCATGATCAGTTTTTATCCATGAATATTATTTGAGTCTTCTTTGATCTCTTATATGCATGATTTCTTATAACCTCGTATTTCTTCTTTGAATCTTTGTTTTAGTTAGGACAACTAGATCGATTTTTCTTGCCATGTGAAGAGGTGCTTTGTGATGGGTTCGATCTTGCGGTGTCCTCTCCGAGTGACAGAAGGGGCAGCGAGGCATGCATCTATCATTGCTATTAAGCATAACAAGATGGGGTCTATTCCTACATGAATAGACCTTGTCTACATAATGTCATCATTCTTATTGCATTACTCCTTTTATCCATGAACTTAATATAGTAGATGAATGCAGGATAGCGGTCAATGTGTGGAGTAATAGTAGTAGATGCAGAATCGTTTCGGTCTACTAATCTTGGACGTGATGCCTATATATTGATCATTGCCTTGGATATTGTCATGATTATTTGATCTTCTATCAATTTCCCAACAGTAATTTGTTTACCCACTATGTGCTATACTCATGAGACAAGCCACCAGTGAAACCTACGGCCCCCGGATCTATCTTTTAACATATTGTCTTTCGGTCTTTCTTTTCCGCATTTGCTTTCAGATCTACTATTCCAAAAACCCAAAAATACCTTGCTGCAGTTTTTATTTACATCTTTTATTTTTTGTTCTTACGTGATGTATTAATCCAATCTCATGCAAACCGATCTATCTTTTATCGTGGAGAGATTGACAACCTCTCTTATGCGTCGGGTTGCAAGTATTTGTTCTTTGTGTGCAGGTACCATTTACATAGTGTTGCTTGGTTCTCCTACTGGTTCGCTAACCTTGGTTTTATAAATGAGGGAAATACTTATCATAGCTATGCTGCATCATCCGTTCCTCTTTGGGGAAATACCGACACAGTCTCAAGCCACGTCACACTCAACTCTGACGTCTGAAGAGCTTTCGGGCGAATGTACGGTGCAGAGTGCACATACCGATTCCCGCATGGTGGTTAGTATGAAACATGCCAGAGGGCTTCTCGGATCATATAACCGAACCCATTAATGTTTTGTTAGCTGCGATAACGATCAATAATCCACGATATGTGGTCTTGTCGCCCCGTCTCGAGGGCCAAGAATGCCCGGCCATGCCTTGTCATTATTACACAACCACCCTCTAGGTCATCCTGACCTCATAATGGTTCTGTAGTAAAGTTAGAGTAACAGTGTGTCCATAACATTAAGGAGGAACCCGAGGAATCACCCTCGACGAATCCCACTCGATGTAATCGTCAAGGTGACCAGAGGGGAATCACCCTCGATGGTTCACGCTTGAGGTGTTGCCCGACAGAGTTGTTATCGGAAGTGGTGAAGGAGGTCTGCAACGGACTAGCTACACTACAGAGTTAGCATCAGGAGTACGTTATGAGGTGTCACCCTCGATACTCGATGGTAGCTCTGTAGAGTCTTACAACTAAGAGGGATGAGGTGATGTGTTGGGCTCAGGCTTATCAATCATGTTGATCGAGTCTTCGAGTCGTCGATAATGAAGCAGGGGCAACAAGGACAAAGTGGAGCCACGTGGGAATAACTAATCAACCTATACTAAACATTTAGTATACAGTAGGGTACAACAGCAATTTAACAAAAACAGGTTATGCATCAGAATAGGAGCTATCTACAACAGTAGAAAAATCTAATGCAAGCATGAGGGAGAAAGAATGGGCGATATAGGAGTGCTCAAGGGGGGTTGCTTGCTTGGATGCTCCGCGACAAGTGGCTGGACGTTAGCGGTGTAGTCATACGCGGCAGCAGCATCAGTCTCGGTGTCTACCGGAGAGAAGAGGGGGCAATAAATATAAAGCAGACAATGCATCATGATGAACGACATGATAACATGCAGTGCTAGGGGTGAGCTAACGCAATACTACACGTTACATACAATGCGGGAAAATATCTGGGGATATTTCCCGGGTCTTTGCCTTTTACCGGACAGATGAATCGGAAGGAAATGTTCCATGTTCATCATGCGAGAGGCATGTGACACATGAATGGATTGAATATTTCAATTCGTTAGATTTTTCTGATCAACTTTCATATATCAATTATTTTCGTCCAAGTTATAAATTAATTTATAAGATTTTTCAAAGTTTTATTAATATTCTGAAATTAGCAGATTGATTTTAATTCAAAAAATTCATTTATTGCGTCAGCATGATGTCATCATGACATGAACAATTAACCTAGCTGACTCGGGTCAAACCTGATAGCTGGGCCCCACGTGTTATAGACAAAGGGCTTAAAAGAGATTTATTTTTATACTAAACTAATTAACTAGGTACTGGGCCCACATGTTAGTGACTAATGAACTCAAATTAATTATTTTAATTTAACTTAACAGATTAATTAGGGTTAATGACTCTGGGCCCACATGTCAGTGGCCCACGGGGGTGTGGCCCATTGATAGTGATTGGGCACTGCCCAGTCAGCCAGTTGACCGCGGTCAACTAGTCAACTGGGAGCCCCTGTCCCACTAGCAGTGACCCTGGGTGGTGGCCCCAGGTCAGCGGCGGTGGGCGACTCGCCTCTGGTGACCAAAAACACGACGGGGGGCTCGAGAAGTTGTCGAAAAATGGTACGGTGGACCAATTCGGGCGCGGCCGGCTGGAATCGAATGCGGACGGTGCCGCACGTCGAATTATGGTTTCGGTTCGACTAGGGTTGGCCGGAACTGGCGTTGGCGTTTAGCTAAGGCAGCGGTCGAAGCTCGGGCTCGTCGAGGAGGGGGCTAGGGGCCACATGAGAGGCGTGCGTGTCCGCGTTGGGATCCTACGAGCTCTAGTATCTCGATGCAGAGCTCGGCCGTGCATGACAACAACGACAACGACGACGAGGAGAAGTGCGACGAAGTGAGCTTAGGCTCCGATGGGGGAATTGGCTACCGCTACGCAGAGAGATAGGAAGAGAGGGAGGAGGAGCGACAGCTCACCTGCGTTACAGGGAAGGCCCGAGAAGGAGCGGATGCAGCGCACGGGCAACGGACTCGATGGCAGAGCTCGTCGGATCCGAGGGGGGAGAAGGAGGCGGGGCGGCGATGAAGGGCCCCCGGACTCGATCCCGTGGGCGAGGAAGAAGCGGCGGAGCGAGGCAGAGCTCGTGGACTCGTCGTCGAGGCGTGGGAGAGCCGACGGCTACGTGGGCGAGCTGGCGATGGCGATGGTCGAAGCAGGGGGTGGGGGGTGGGGGAGGGGGACGAGAGGGGCTAGGGCTCGCGGGGGGTGACATGGCTGTTTTGTAGACGACAGGGAGCCGTCATATGCTCGACACGAGGGGATCGGGCGCGTGGACGGCATGCATGTGCGCAAGCCATGGCTCTGCCTCCTCCCGTGGCGGCAGGTGGAAGAAAGGCCGGCCAGGCTGCGCGGGGCCACACTATGTGCGTGTAGGGCCCAGTCCAGCAGTGCCTTCCGCCCATTTTCCTATTTCTATTTGTTTTATTTCCAGATTTCCTATTTCTTTTCTATTTTGTTTTATTTTCAAAACCAATTGGCTTTTGTAAGATGTGGAAACTGACCCAGTAATTATATTGTATTTTTAGACACTGCCACAAAAAGTTTGGTAGCCATTTGAATAAGTTTGTATTTTCTAGAAAAGGCATTTAAATAATTGTTTTGGCGTCTATTATAATTGTTTTAAGGCACTTAAATACTTCAAATGACGTTGGTTCCAATTTGATAATTACTTATTGAATATTTGCAACCCGACCATGATTTTAGTTTTCATGTTTGTCAAAATATTTAATCCACTTATTATTTCGATTCGAATTTCAAAAGGAATTTGAAATGAGATATGATTTCAAGATGATCAAACAATGTTTAGCAAAATGATTAGCTTAATCATGGCAATAATTGTAGCTTGATTATAGGGGTGTTACACCGGTGCTGCTTGAGGAGGAACATCTTGTACCGTTGCTCTTCCTGCGCCTGCTGGAACGCCGACATAGAACCCGACACTTGTTTCTCCTCCACCGTCATGGCATCGGCAAAGTGCGCTTATGCTTGATCCATGGTCAAGCCGGCATGCACAAGCGCTGGGTTCTGCTCGATGTCATCATCAGAGCACGTCTCTGATCCATGGTCATCGTCAGAGACTTAGGGCGACCTAGCTGACACGTCATGCTCGATCTGTCAGACACAGTTGGACTACTAGGTGCTTGTAAGGGCAGCCACCTCGTGCTTCTGCTCCGATGGCATTCCTCTACCACAAAATGCTACAGATTGTTGTTATGGTGAATGTGGTGCAATGGGGAAGGATGTGGTGCAAGGGTAAAGGATGTGGGATGGATGTGTTGTGGTGTGGAGTTAGCTGGGTGCGGTCGCCTTTAAATAACAGAATCTAGTGAGGCCAACCGCCCGGGTGCATCAATGCATGGTGTTAGAGTTGGTTTCTCGGCCGGTGAGACTGCTTAATGGGGGTATATTGGCGAAGGGGCATTGAACTGGCGTGGTAGATATTTGTTTCGTTACGTCTAGTAAATGCCGCTTCGGCATTGAACATACGCGGACATTGTGGACGTGGCACGGGCGATGCTTTCTTGGTCGGCGCGCCGTTTCAGTGCCGGTAGTGAGAGGTCGCGTCCGTTGTGAGCCGGCGTCAATGCGGAGCGACCGCTCTACAACGCCATGAATGTAGGCAGTTGGCGTCGGATGAGAACACGTGTCGACGAAGGAATAAGATTTTTGTGGGCCAGGATAGTCAGGAGCAGGCATGGCAGCGGTCCAGACGCCCGCAAAGCCCCTAATCCGTCCCTGGTTTGCTGGAAATGCACATCCAAACCGACCTACAGACTGATACAAAACCACATTGAATAACAAAACACATCCTAACAATACGGTGCGGACGGTTGTACACATGTTAAGATTTGACATAGGAGATGCCCTTATACGAACTGCACTGCCTCAGTAGTAATATGTTTATCTCTACGTTCAGTTGATGCCATCGGCTTTTTCCCGGTTGTCCAGGGGATTGGAGCGGGGGACCTCCTATATGCCGCTTATTGCGGCAAGGAGTAACGGTTTAGCACAGGGTGCAACTCACCCAAGGCCGGCCCATTTGTGGTGGCCCCGCTTCACGAGGACAAAACCGCAAAAACAGCTTGCGATAAGCATCAAACCCACACCATGTTGTTGATGCACATGTCGCGCTAGCCACCACGACTAGCACACCTAAGTGAAAGAATTACAACTCGGAACTTAAAAAGCCTAACAACAGAGACAAAACAAAAAAACACTTTGTAAAATTTTCAAAACATTTTTCGTAAACATTTTTTGAAAAACAAGGGCAAAAGTGAAAACATAAACTATTTTAGAAATCGTGAACAATTTTTACAAAACTCGAAACATTTTCGAAATTCGAACCGAATATTTTTTGAATTGGCGAACAATTTCTGAAAACCTGAACATTTTTTTATTTTTTTAATGGGAACATTTCTTGAAAGTTCAAAAAGAACTTTAAAACGCGAATATCTTTTGAAATAGGCACATTTTTCGAAAACATGAATATGTTTTGAAACAAGATCATTTTTGAAAAGTTATGGAATTTTTAGGAGAAAGATTCGGAACTTTTCGTGCAAAACCTTAAACCATTTTTTGAATAAGCGAACATCTTTTCAAAATGGTGAACATTTTTCTGAATTTACGATCAGAATTTGGAAAACGACCATTTTTTAAAATATACATAAGAGATAATTGTTTTTTGAAACCTTGAACAAATTTTGAAAATGTGAACATTTTTGAATCTGTAAACAAAACTGAAAACATGCAACTTCTTTAGGCATTCTGAAAAATATTTGTAAATCAAACATTTTCTTATTTCTAGTACAGTTTTAAATAGGTGAACATTTTTAAAGCGTGAAGATTTTTGAAAATTCTAGAACATATTTTGAAAATGTGAACATTTTTCAAAATTCCAGTACTTGTTATAAAAATATGAACATGTTTTGAATTGGTGAACAGAATTTGAAATCAAGGTTACCTTTTCAAATTCAGAACAAGTTTTTTGAAAATGCGAACATTTTTTATATAGTTGAACAAATAATTAAAACGGATTTTTTTTTCTAAACTTCGGAACATTGTTTGAAAACGTGAACATTTCTTCAATTGGTGAAAAAACTTTGAAAACTGGCACAACTTTTGTAAACCAGAAAAAAAATTTGTGAACCGGAACATTTGATAAAAAAATGTTTTTTTGAATAAACTTTGAGAACGGGAATATTTTCTAAATTAATGAACAAATTATGAACACGAACATTTCTGAAAATTTGAACATTTTTTGTGAATCTCAAAAAAATATATTCAGAAATCAGAAATTGTTTTTAAAATTTAAATTTGTGAACAAATTTTGAAAAAAAACATTTTTCGAAATTCCTGATTATTGTTTGAATCACGAACATTTAAATATAAATTGTGAACAATATTTTGTACATGAGAGCATTTTTCGAAATTCAAAACAAAAATTAGAAAATCTCAAACAAAAGTAATAGGAAAAGGAAAAAAAAAGGTAAGAGAGGAAAAAAATTAAAACGAAAACATTAACCTTGTTCGAAAAACAAGATCATTCTTTAAAAAGACCGAACATTTTCTGAAAATCCGTACATTTTTTCAAGTTATTAATGTTTTTGAAAAACGGCAATTATTTGAAATTATAACATTTTCTGAAAAGCAAAAACAATTTTTGAATTTTAAGAACAATTTTCGAAGAAGAACTTATTTTAAAAAAGAGAAAAAGGAAGAAACGGAAAATAAAAGTAAGAAAAGAGAAAAAAGAAGAAAAAAGATACAGCAGCATAAAAACGAAAAAAAGAAGAAAAAAACAGTAAAAAAAGGTTCAGGAACCTCGAGGATGTTCCCAAAACTGGAGGCTAAGCGAACTAGGCCGGCCGAATATAGTCGGGGCGTGTGCGGAGCCGACTCTTTGCCGTTCGCCTCGCCAATGTCTTGGGCGTCTGCTCAGTTTAGTTTATGTTCAGTGCAGTTTAGAGCTTCGTTCAGTTAGGCTATCATCTGTTCATTTATTTTTCTATTTCCGTTCGATAGCTCGTTCTTTTCGTTCACATGAATGTTGTTTTCTTGTACAAACCGTATATTCTGTATAGTTTAGAGATACATGAAACATTATGTTCATGTAACTTTTAGAAAAGTATTTGCATGTTTTAAATATGTTCACCGCGAATTCGACAAATGTTAACGCAATGTAAATTTTTGTTTAGCATAACTTAAAACAAATGTTGATAGCATTCCCAAGAAATGTTCAGAACATTTAGAAAATCTTACACGTTTCAAAAATTTATGTGAAATTTAGAAAAAATATGTTTGTGTCATTAAAAAATGTTTGTGTAGTACAAAAAAAGTTTTATATTATTCAAACAAATGTTCAGTTGTTATTTGATAGAAAATGTTTAACACATAAGGAAAAAACTAAAATCATATATTGGAAAAATTGTTAATTATGTATTTTAAAAAAACATGTGTATAAAAAAGTCCATATATGTATATAAACGCACAACGTTTATTTGGAAAGAGTACTACAAAAAAATGAAAAGTTTTATAATCATGTATTTTAAAATGTTAAAGACATGCTTGTTACATTTATGTTGAAGACATGCAGTTGTGGGGCGTGAGCGACACATGGAGTTGCAGGGTGAGGGAGATACTTGGAGTTGCATGTTCGTTGATTGTCAAGGATGAATTTGTAATCAGAACAAAAAGGGATTGCCCCCACCCCCAAAAAGGGATTGCCCCCACCCCAGTTGTGTGTCAATTGTGAACTTGCAACTAGGGTGAAAATGGGTCGAGGTTGCTCTCGAGGATTGACTTGCAATCGGGAAAGAAATGGACTAGGCCCTAGTTGCATGTCGTGGATGGAGTTGCATCTAAGACAAAAAGAGATAGCACCGCACCCTAGTTGCATGTCGAGTGTGAACTTTCAACTGGGACCAACAATGGGTCATGTCTTGTAGCGTGTTGAGGATGCACCGGTGATCCCTCGCGAAGGTGAGGTGGTCAAAAGGATGTAGATAACGGCGGAGGGGATCCTAGTGGTCTTGGCTAGCACCTGGGTGGACGGAGACGACCACGCATGGCTGTTGGAGTTGTGCATGATGGCGGGCATCTTCGGGCAATGACAACATGCTCGTTTCTGTGTGATTTTGGATGAATCAAAAGGCCAGGAAGATGACCGCGATCGCGTGGACTGGTTTTATACAAGGTGCACGAACAAATGGGTCACAGAGCTCATCAGAATCTACAATGAGCTTTAGGCTCCGTCAAAGTCGACATTGCCTGTGGCTACGGGCGTGCTGGTGATGTCCAGGGGGTTTACCATGGAGAGGCGGTTCTTGTGGTGGCCAATGGTGGTTGCAGGGTGGCCTAGGTTCACCGGAATCTCGCTAGAGATCTCCCGACAACATCAGAGGGCGGGGTTGCTCTGAGCATCCCAACGGCACTCCGATGAAATTTTTGGGGGTTCTGATAGAGGGGAATCTAGGGTATTTAATGGGAAGGGTGGTTGTTGCTGGCGAGCACGATGGTCGCGTGGAAGGGGGAACTGTTCGAAATATGGCCTAGAGGAAATAATAAATTAGTTATTATCATATTTCCTTGTTCATTATAAACGTCTACTATCCATGCTAGAATTGTATTTATTGAAAACTCAAATACATGTGTGGGTACATAGACAACACCGTGTCCCTAGTGAGCCTCTAATAGACTAGCTTGTTGATCAAAGATGGTCAAGGTTTCCTAGACATAGACATGAGTTCTCATTTGATAACGAGATCACATCATTAGGAGAATGATGTGATGGACAAGACCCAAACTATGAACGTAGCATATGATCGTGTCAGTTTATTGCTATTGTTTTCTGCATGTCAAGTATCTGTTCCTATGGCCATGAGATCATGCAAATCACTGACATCGGAGGAGTACCTCGTGTGTATCAACCTTTGTAACGTAACTGGGTGACTAAAAAGGTGCTCAACAGGTATCTTCGAGGGTGTATGTTGGGTAGGCGTGGATCGAGACTAGGATTTGTCACTCCATATGACAGAGAGGTATCTCTAGGCCCACTCGGTAATACAACATCACAAGAAGCTTGCAAGCAATGTGACTAAGGAGTTAGTCATGAGATCTTGTGTTACTGAACGAGTAAAGAGACTTGCCGTTAACTTGATTGAACTTGGTATGAAGATACTGACGATCGAATCTCGGGAAAGTAACATACCGATGGACAAAGGGAACTGCATACGGGATTGTCTGAATCCTTGACATCGTGGTTCGGCCGATAAAGATCTTCGTATAATATGTAGGAACCGATATGGGCATCCATGTCCCGCTATTTGCTATTGACCATGGAGTTGTCTCGGTCATGTCTACATAATTCTCGAACCCGCAGGGTGTGCACACTTAACATTCAGTGACAATTTGGTATTGTTGAGTTAAGTATGTTGGTGACCAAAGGTTGTTCGGAGTCCCGGATGAGATCTCGGACGTCATGAGGAGCTCCGGAATGGTTCGGAGGTAAATATTTATGTATGGCAAGTCATATTTTGGCTACCGAAAAAGTTTCGGTTTTTTCCAGTATTGTACCGGGAAGGTTTCGTAAGGTTCTAGAGGATTCCGGAAGGGTCCCTCCTGCCCCTAGGACATGCATGGGCTGTAAGGGGGCTTCCAAGCCTTGTTGGGCCATCCCCCAAGGTCCCATGCGTCTAGGGGGTAGGAAACCCGAAAGGGGAACGCACCTAGGAGGTGCCTTGGGGAGGGATGACTCCTCCCTCCTGGCCACCGCCCACTTCCTCGGAGGAAGGGCTAGGACTGCACCCCATCTACCCCCTTCTCCTATATTGATATGGAGAGGGAGGGCAGAAACACCCCAAGGCATAGGTGCATCCCTCCCTCTCTCCCTAGATCTGTTTCTGCATCGAAAACGCATTTGTGACAGCGCTCGAGGAAGCCTTGCTAAGATTGCTACACCATCACCGCCACCATGTCGTCGTGCTGCGGAGACCTCATCTACCTCTACGCCCTTGCTTGCTAGATCAAGAAGGCAGAGACGTCATCGAGCCGTACGTGTGCTGAACGTGGAGGTGTCATCCGTTCAGCGCTAGATCGGGACGGATCATGATTGGATCGCAGGACGGATTGCGATTTGGATCGCGAAGACGTTCGACTACATCAACCGCGTTTCGTAACGTTTCCCGCTTAGCGATCTACAATGGTATGTATATCCACTCCCCCTCTCATAGTTGTTGATATCCACAGATAGATCTTGGGTGTTCGTAGGAATTTTTTTGTTTCACATGCAACATTCCCCAACAGTGGCATCATGAGCTAGGTCTATGTGTAGATGACATCTCGAGTAGAACACAAAAGGTTTTTGGGCGTTGATGCTTAGATACCATGCATGAGTAGAATACAAAAGAGTTTGTGGGCGTTGGTGTTCAGATTCCTTACCTCCTTGATCTTATATTGATTCGGCGGTACTGTGGGATGAAGCGGCTCAGACCAACCTTACTCGTCCATGTACGAGAGGCCGGTTCCATTGACTGACATGCAACTTGTTGCATAAAGATGGCTGGCGGGTGTCTGTCTCCCCCACTTTAGTTGAATTAGATTCGACAAAGGCGGTCCTTGTAGAAGGTTAAAAGGCAAGTTGAATGTCACCGTTGTGGCTTTGTGTAGGTAAGAATCGTTCTTTGTAGATACCCATAGCAGCCACTTAAAACATGCAACAACAAATTAGAGGACGTCTAACTTGTTTTTGCAGGGTATGTTGTAATATGATATGGCCAAAGACATGATGAAATATATTTGACGTATGAGATGATCATGTTTTGTAATAGTTTATATCGGCTTGCATGTCGATGCATACGGCAACCGACAGGAGCCATAGGGTTGTCTTTAATTATTGTACGACCTCCGTGTCAATCATTAAGCGCTATGTAATGTTTTACTTTATCGCTAAATGGTAGCAATAGTAGTAGAAGTATGGTAGGTGCGACAACACTGATGACACCACAATAATGGAGATCATAGTGTCATGCCGGTGCTTTGGAGATTGAGATCAAAAGCACAAGTTCATGGCCATATCATGTCACTTATGATTTGCATGTGATGTTAATCCTTTTATGCATCTTATTTTGCTTAGGACGATGGTAGAATTATAAGGCGATCCCTCACTAAAATTGAAGATAGAATTGTGTTCTCCCTGAGTGTGCACCGTTGCGAAAGTTTGTTGTTTTGAAGCACCATGTGATGATTGAGTGTGATAGACTCTACGTTCACATACAACGGGTGCACGCCAGTTTCTCACATGCGGAACACTCGGGTTAAACTGGACGAGCCTAGCATGTATAGACATGGCCTTAGAACTCAAGTGACCGAAAGGTCGATCATGAGTCCTATAGTAGATATGATCAACATGGAGATGTTCACCATTCAAATCACTTCATCTCACGTGATGGTCGGACTTGGGTTGGTGGCTTTGGATCATGTCACACTTAGACAACCTGAGGGATGCTGATTTGAGTGTGAGTTCTTAAGTAATATGATTAATTGAACTCATTATCATGAACATAGTTTAAGTTGTCTTTGCAAATTATGTTGTAGATCAATAGCTCGCGGTGTAGCTCCCCTATATTTTGATACATTCCTAGAGAGAAATAGAGTTGAAAGATGATGGTAGCAATAATGCGGACTAGGTCCGTGATGTGAGGATTGCCCTCATTGCTGCATAGATGGCTTATGTACTTGATGCACCGTTCAGTGTGCCACCCCCTCAAGCATCATTTCTAGATGTTGTGAACAGCTAACAGGCACGTTCTTATGACTACTTGATAGTTCAATGTGTCATGCATTATGGCTTAGAATTGAGGCTCCAAAAACGTTTTGAACATCACGGAACATCTGAGATGTTCTAAGAGAATCAATTGGGATTTTAGGCTCATTCCCGTGTTGAGAGGTATGAGACCTCCAACAAGATTCTTTGCCAGCAAGATGAAAGAGAATAACTCAATCGGTGAGCATGTGCTCAGATTGTCTGTGTCCTACAATCGCTTGAATCAAGTGGGAGTTGATCTTTCAGATAAGATAGTGATTGATATAGTTCTCCAAGTCAGTGCCACAAAGCTGCTAGAGCTTGGCGATGAACTATAAACATGCCTGGGATGAAAAAGATGATCCCTGCGCTATTCCCGATGTTCGACACCGTGAAGGTAGAAATCAAGAAAAAGCATGAAATGTTGATGGTTAGTAAAACCACTAGTTTTGAGAAGGGCAAGGACAAGAAGGGAAACTTCATGAATGGCAAGCGAGTTGCAGCTCCAGTGAAGAAACCCAAGGTTGAATCCAAACCCGAGACTAATTGCTTCTATTATGAGGAGAACAGTCACTGAGGCGGAACTGGCCTAGATACTTGGTACATAAGAAGGCTGACAACGTCAACAGGAGTATATTTGATATATGTGTTATTGATGTGTACCTTACTAGTACTCCTAGTAGCACCTGGGTATTAGATATAGGTTCAGTTGCTAATGTTAGTATCTCGAAATAAAAACCATGGAATAAACAGAGACTAGCTAAGGGTGAGGTGACAATGCGTGTTGGAAGTGTTTCCAAGGTTGATGTGATCACCATCACACGCTCCCTCTACCTTCAGGACTAGTGTTGAACCTAAATAAATGTTATTTGGTGTTTGCATTGAGCATGAGCATGATTAGATCGTGTTTATTGCAATATAGTTATTCATTTAAGTTAGAGAATAATAGTTATTCTGCTTACATGAATGATACCTTCATTGGTCATGCACCCAATGTGAATGGTTTACTGAATCTCAATCGTAGTGATACACATGTTCATAATATTGATGCCAAAAGATGCAAATTTAATAATAATAGTACCACATACTTGTGGCACTACCGCTAAAGGTCATATTGGCGTAAAGCGCATGAAGAAACAACATGCTGATGGATCTTTGGACTCACTCTATTTTGAATCGGTTGAGCATGCGGACCATGCCTCATAGGCAAGATGACAAATACCTCGTTTTCCGATATGATGGAGCGGACAAGTGACTTGTTGGAAATAATAAATGTTGATGTATGTGGTCCAATGTGTTGAAGTGTGCAGTGGATATCGTTATTTTCTTACCTTCACTAATGATTTGAGTAGGTATTGGTATATTTACTTAATGAACCACAAGTCTGAAACGTTTGAAAAGTTCAAGCAAATTCAGAGTGAAGTTTAAGATCATCGTGACAAGAAGATCAAATGTCTACAATATGATTGTGGAGGTGAATACCTGAGTTACGAGTTGAAATCACATTTGCTCCCTTGGTGGTTTTGGTAATTAATAACAACATATTTCTCATCGGACTAATGTTTCCACTAAGTATATTTCAGTAAAAGTTCAATCATTGGTTGGCGAAAGGATTGTGGAGAGACCCCTAGATACGAGGAAAAGGATTGGCAAAGCTTCAATCAAGAAGACTCTAAATTTTACTTTGTGATAAATCACTTTGAGTCTATAGGAAAGCCAATACTATTGAAAGGGGGTAAGGTATTGTTGGTGAACAAAATTTTGCACATGCACAAGTGATAGTCACCAAAAACACCCACAAGCTCTTCCACAAATGTCCGTCGAAGCCTATCATGAAAAATCGGTGCCACCAATTATTCCCACTCGGTCCTACCGATTTCCACCTCAGACAGATCCCAGCCAAACCCTAGGTATTCGGTACAACTATACATTGGTGCCACTGAGTTTAGGTTGCCAACATTCTGTTACCTCTTTCCTTAAAATCGGAATTTCCGAGATTTTGGATCGGCGTCATCGAGTTTTGCAATTTGATCGTTGGTCACCTTTTCGGTACTGCCGAGACTTCTATATCGGTCTCATCGAGATTCAAAAGTTGCTATTTTTGGAGCAACTCGGTACCATCGAGTTTTATACTTTGGTGTCACCGAGTTGGTAACTTAAGGTGTAACAGTTGGATTTTTGGAGATGCCAATATATACCCCTCCACCACCACTGACTTGCAAGATAAGCACTCACAATAGTTCCCCACTTATCCCATCTGATTTTCTAAGAGAGAGCCACCTACTCATGTGTTGAGGTCAAGCTATTCCACTCCATCCATATCACTGTTCAAAAAATCTTCTCATTCAATGATTAATCGTCTGATGTATCACTACTCTTGGGGGGACCGATAAGATTATGCCTTATCTTCACCATTTATATTTTTGGCCAATTTATCGCTCTCACAAGCGATTTGTGCGGAATATTCTGATAAATCAAGCATATTCCTAGCATTATGTTTGCAAAAATTATTTTTATTTGTGTTTTTGTGGACTTTGTTATGAAATATGTACTATTTCACTATTTTGTTTGTCATTATATGAGGATTCAAAGGCTAGAAATAAAGGTAACACATCTGTCAAATATATTTTTGGTGTTAAATATAGCATATTTCAACATGGGGTTTTGAAAAAATGGCCGATTAATAGTCGACCGATAAAATCGATTAATCGGCCGATTTCTGATTAATCTCTAATCCACAACTGACCGAGACGATAACAATAAGCGATATCCTCAACATTGATCCATATGAATCTTGATCTCGAGCCTCCCGAAGTTGCTTTCCACCCAATCAATCTCATCCACCAAAGCCAAATCTATGAGAGAGTGATCGAGTGTTGAGGAGTCTATCATCTTGAAGCACAAGAGCAAGGAGTTCACCGTCATTATCGAGCCTATTACCTTTTGGTGGGTGGTGCCTCCTGGAATTGTTAGGTGTCACTTGGGAGCCTACTACTTCGTGTTGTGGAGTTGAACCAAGAAGTTTGTAAGGGCAAGGAGATCGGCTACTTTGTGACGATCTACCCCGAGTAAGGCTAGTCCTCCATGGACGTAGTCCATTATGGTATAGACAAGGTTGCGTCTTCGTGGAACCCTCCATGGGTAGAGCCCTCTATGGACACTCACGACCGTTACCCTCCGTGGGTTGAAGTCTCCATAAATGCGGATGTACGATAGTACCACCTATCGGAACCACGGGGAAAATCTTCATGTCTCCAAATTGTGTTTGATATTCCTAGGTATCCTCTATTACATAGGCTTTTCTTTACTTTCCGCTGGTATACTCTTAGACATGCATGTGTAGGGTGTGCTTGACTTGCTATCACTGCTAAAATCTGCCAACACTTAAAATTGGGAAAAGGTAGAATTTTTATTTGGTCAAGTAGTCTAATCACCCCCCCTCTAGGCATACTTTGAATCCTACAAGTGGTATCCAAGCTTTGGTCTCCATTGCATTGGTTTCACAACCTAGGAGAGTATGGTGTCTAACAAGGGAACTTATCACCATAGAGGTCCATACTTTGATGGCACAATTTTTGCTAGTTGGAAGCACAAAATGAAAATGCATATTCTTGGTCATAACCCCGCCATTTGGACAGTTGTTCATGTTTGATTGCAAGGTGAATTCTTTGCTGATGGAAGGGAACCGGACCGTGAAGCTATCGCGGAAGAATTGAAGATGTTGCAATACAACGCTCAAGCATGCGACATTCTTTTCAACTGCCTATGCCCCAAAGAATTCAACAAAATCAGCCGTCTTGAGAATGCCTAGGAAATTTGGGATACTTTGGTTGATATGCACGAAGGTACTGAATCCATGAGAGAATCCAAGTTGGTTGTTCTTCAGAGTCAGCTTGACAAGTTCAAGATGAAGGATGGTGAAGGAGTCGCGGAGATGTACTCTAGGCTAGCTCTCATCACCAATGAGATTGCCGGCTTAGGAAGCAATTAAATGATCGACAAAGTCATCATCAAGAAGATACTTAGAGTTTTGGATGAGAGTATGACACTGTGTACACATTGATCCAAATGATGCCCAACTACAAAGATCTCAAGCCTATGGAAGTGATTGGAAGGATTGTTGCTCATGAGATGACACTCAAAGACAAGGAAGAGCTTCACAACAAGTCTAGCGGTGCTTAAAATCCACAAGTGATGCTCCGACAACTTCAAGCGACAACCTTGTTACCAATGAAGAGAGAAGCCTCATGGTCAAGAGATTCAACAAGTTCTACAAGAATAGAGGAAAAGATTGAAGCTCCAACTCAATATATGAAGAGAAGCGCTTGTCAAGTCGAGACCGAAACTGTTACAATTGTGGGAATCCCAGACACTACTCCAATGAGTGCACGGTTCCCTACAAACGAAAAGAGGAGTCACCTAGAAGACGAAGCTCAAGAGATGAATCACCTCGAAAAGAGAGAAGGAGTAGAGATGACTGTTATGAACGAAGACCCTCAAGGAGAAGTAGGGACTCAGAGAAGAAGGACAAGTACACTAAGATCTACTCAAGAAGAAGACATCAAGCTCATGTTGGTGAATGGGTTTCCGGCTCCGGATCCGACAACCACTCCAAGAGAAGCTCTCACTCCAACTCTGACTATAGTCAAGATGAAGCTTTTGCGGGACTTGCACTAGCGACTACCAACTCATACGACATATTTGATTCACCAAATGAAGGGAGTGGGAGTTGCTTCATGGCTAAAGGCCCCAAGGTATCACACCCCGAGTATCTTGATTTGAATAGTGACGAGGATGACTTGCTAGGAGATGATGACTTGATATTTGACAAATCTAGTGATATTAGTCAAAATGAACGTGTTAGTAATCACTCTAGTGATAAGTCATGTGATGATGATAAGTTGGAAATAGAGCAACTAACTCAAGAACTAAACACTCTTAAGTTAGCCCACGAGTCTACTCTACAAGATCATAGAGAGGTTGTAAGGACACATGAGAAGCTCCGCTTCGAGAAGCTCAATTTGGAGCAAGAGCATAAATTCCTTACATCTATCAGTGACGATCTTCGAAAGAAGACTTCCTCTTATATAGCCAAATGACTGCTCTTGTATACATTCATTCCACAAGTTAAGGCTAAGGAAACTAGTAACAAAGGCAAGAAAGGTTCTTCAACTAGTAGCAGTAAAAATGATAAATCCAATGATATTGCTTCTAGTTGTTCTAGCGATCCCACTAACAACTCTCTTAGAAAAGTTAGACTTGAGCAAGAAAATGAAATTTTGAAAGTGATTATAGAGAAATGTATCTACAAGAGTCTTTCCGGGTGTAAGCAATTTGAGGAAATTGTACGCAAGCATGAAGGATACCGGAAGAACCATGACATTGGCTACTTCAACGCAAATGGAGTTGAATGGGAAGAAGGTCAATACCCCAAGCCCAAGTTTGTTCCTCAAAGGCATAAGTATGAACATACTCTTCCCAAAGGAACAAAAGCTCAAGATGACCTTCCACCCCAAGATCACAAGCTCAAGGCCAAGGAGAAGCTTCAAGAGGACATTGACTCATATGAAGATGAATCCCAAGCTTTGGTCAAGTGGGTTCCCAAGGCTAGTTCAAGATCAACTTCTACAAGTGCTACTTCAACACCAAGGATCTCCATCAACTTGATGTGGGTCCCCAAGAAGAAGAACTAGAGAAGTTCTTGAGGGGTGACTCCACCAATGAAATGCACTCACATTCATTATTGGCAAGGACTAATTGCAATCAACATCAACACCATGCAACAGTTCAAGGAGTCACACATTCCCTCAAAGGTAAGGAAGGGACAAGGTAATTAACAAATCCATGGACACCATCATGTATGCTTTGCACTCCATATCCATAGATATCCTTGTATTTGTCTCTTGTATGTTGGTACTAACCCATGTAGGTGAGAAGAGTAAGAAACAACAAGGATGCTCCCAACTCATGGTGATCTTCATCAACTTTGAGCATACATCACTACTTTACCTACATGAAGTCTTCATCGACAAAACCCAAGGTTAGTTTATCCCTCTCAAGGGGGATGTCACATCAAGGGGGAGCTTTACTCTTAAGACTTGAGTCAAAGCATCTCATAGCATGTGACAACATTAACAAACTTTATGTAAAAGTGGTAACCACACTCATGCTTAAACGATGAGTATGACCTATGATCAAGTATTCTTACTTGGCTCCTAAGTCAATATACTCATATATAGATGACTATGTCATCGCCAAAAGTGCTTGATAGATGCTAGTATGTTGTGCATGTTTGCCACGATTTCATTGGATATCTTATTGTGTGAGCATGTTGGTCTACATTTCTTTATCCATTCGAGGAAATCCAATTGTTGCTATTTGGACATTTCTTTTCTTTTTTCCAATTGGATGGACAAGAATTCCTAGGACCCCTCTCTAGCTATCTATGCTTTCTCGTCTCATATTCTATTCTTGCCGCATCACAAAACTTGAAGAAGTACTTTTCGATCTCTCTATGTGAGGAGCACTCGGAGTTCCGTATTGACAAGGACTAACCACCAAAACCTCCCAAGTGCATCTTGGTGGAACCAACACAAAATCTCGGTCTCACCGTTGTCTAGGGTTGATCTGGTTTTCCAATCTCGGTAACACCGATTCCATCTTCTCGGCTTCATCGAGTTTCCCTGTGAGCTGACAATTGAGGAACTCGATGGCACCGATAATTTTGAACCGGTGTCACCGATAGCGATGTGTACTTAATGTGGCGGACCCGACTTTTTAAATAACTTCTTCAAACATCCGATTCCTCCAAACCCTAGCTGCCATTTGTGGACCCCTGGTCGTCGCCATTGTCTTCCCGAGCGCCTTCGCCATTGGAACTCACTACTATTGATGAAATCCTCACCATCACCGTTGCTGTCGCGGACTCGTCACCAAGTTAGGGTACAAATTCGAACCCTTGTGCACTCCTCTTTCCAACTCACACGCATTAGGACCGTTCCGTCGATAAGCCACCGTTTGAGATCGTTCTATCCTTAAAGATTTTTTGTTAGAATAGGGAACACTGAATGTTTAGGGTTTTGTTGTCCGCAATCCAAATCTCGGTAACATCAAAGCACAAGAATCAGTTGTACCGATTCAGTTTTTAGGTCTACCAAGGACAGTCTCGGTGAAATCGAGCAGCCATTTTTGGTGAAACCGAAGTGGGTGCCAAGTTTCTGCAAAACAGGTTGTGAGTCTCGATGGATCCAAAAATTGTGACTCGGTTGTACTGATATTCCCTTTGCAGAAAGCAAACCTTAAGAATTCTATGTTCAAATTTGAGAAAACCTCTGCATTTTGTGATGATCATCTTATCTGCTCTTCAATGCTCTATTCACAGGGTCAGAGATGTCAGACTCGGTTGTCAACCAAAATGACCTTAGAGAGCCCAGTGTTGATGCAGATCCAGGCACCAATCCTGATGGAAGCTCATCTTCCTATGATGATGTTCCTAGCTCACCAAACATGCCCAAGGCAGCAACTAGAGCAAGAAGGAAGCTGAACTCATATGAAGAAGATTCTTATCGTGTGCCTGATGAGATTTCTGCCAAGGCAAAGCAGGGCAAAGCTAAGAAGACCGCCAAGAAGCCTACCAATGAGGCTACCTCATCTAGAAAGGTAGTCAGTAAGGAGTATGCCAGCTCACGGGCTATGAAAGCATATGAGAGTGCTAGGGCTTCCATGTATGTTGACCCCCGAAGGAAGTCCATGCCCAAGAAGGCTAGAGAGAAGAAAAACAGGTAGAGAATCATACATGTTGTTGGAAAACCAACCTAAATGGTTTAACACCTAGCTAAGGCTGAGGCTGAGGCCGAGGAAGAGGAAGAGCCAGCCCCCAAGGCTCCTCCTAAGAAGAAGAATAAGTTGCTTGTTGATTCTATGCCAAGCCAAGCCCCATCCAAGAGCAAGCCAGCTGCTCCCAAGAAATGCACTGCTCCAAAACCCAAGAGGTTTTCTAGAGAGATTCTAGCTGCTGACAAGAACAAGGGTTCTACCTCCAGAGATGCTAAGGAGGAAGCAATGTCAGTGTTGATGAAGCTGAGGCCACACCTTCCAGAGCATAATACCAGCCATATGCTTGCTGAGGACATGAAGAAGAGGATGGACTCTCGATTGAGAGCGTGGAGATCCATTGATCCATATTCTCACAGGAGAAAGACAACTGTAGACTACATGTTCTACACCAAGGAACAACAAGACTTCTATGAAACTATCCCGCTTGATAAGATCCCTATAGTGAGTGATATGAGGTATGTTGACTGGAAGTACATTAAGGAGAACCAAGATTACTTTCCAAGTGTGCAAGATAATTTCCACTTCATTGGCATTAATGAGTTTGTTGGTAGAGAGTTCACCACGTGGAACGACGAGATAATCATGCAATTCTACTCCACTGCACATTTCTACGGAGATGGTAGGATTGTATTGATGACAGAAGGAACCAGCTATGAATACACTGTTGAAGAGTGGGCTGCCATATTAGGAGCCCCACACGTGCAAGAAGGTGACCTAGATGTGTAATCTGAGCCCAAGGAAAGCCACAATGCCATGGCCAACATGTACAAGGAGATCCCTGCTGCAAACCTGCAGTCACATAAGCTTGGATCCATCTACTTCCTCCAGGCTGGCCTATGCTCCACCAACACCATCTTGAGGCACACCTTGTTGCCTAAGTCTGGAGATGAGAAAATGGTCAGAGTCTATTCTATCAACATGCTACTCCATCTTGATTAACACACCAGATTCAGAATGATGGACTTGATAGTTGAGCCTGCGAAGAGGATTGCTGCAGATCAGAAGAGATCATGTGGTTACACACCATATATTCAGATGCTTATCAACTCCCAGATGGAGAAGAATGTGTATGCACTTGATCGACCACATTTTCCACTCCTGCCAGAGCTAGAAGACAATGTTGTGGTGATGAATCCATATCATCCCACCTCAGCTACAACACAGGCACAGACAAAGGCAACCAGAGACACTAGTGCTCAGGTGCCAAAGACCCAGAGTGAGCAGATGGATATTCTTCTTAGCTCTGTGTTCAGTATGCAGAAGGAAATTGGGAACATCTTGAAGAACCAGGAGAGCCTTGCGAGGATTGTTGATAAAAAGTTCCACATTCTCAACAGTCTCTGTTCCGATGGGATCCCATCTACAACCCTGTTCCGACACCCTGCCGGAGGGAGGATCGATCACGGAGGGCCTCTTCATCAACCTTGCTGCCCTCATGATAGTGGGTGAGTATTTCACCACAGACCTATGGGTCCATATGTAGTACCTATATGGCAATCTCTCTCTCTCTCTCTCTCTCTCTCTCTCTCGATCTTCAATACAATGTTCATCGCATCTTTGCCTTGATCTATCCGATGTAATCGCTTTGTATAGTGCGTTTGTTGGGATCCGATGAATTGTGATTTTATCTTCAGATTATTCATGAAAATTATTTGAGTCAAATATGAATACTAAGATTCTTATTTTCATTGTCATTATAGCTTTGTAATGCTCTCCGATCTATTGAGATAGTTTGGCCAACTAGATTTATATTTCTTCGGTGGGAGTGGTGCGTTGTAGTAGGTTCAACCCGGCGAGTTCCTCTATCCAAGTGACAGAAGGGGACAAGTGGCGTCTTTGTGTTGCTGATACTAAAGATAAAACGATAGGGTTTATTCATATTCATTGAGTTTACTTTGTCTACATCATGTCATCATTCTCCAAGCATTACTCTGTTTTACTTAATACTCTAGATGCATGTTGGATAGCGGTCGATGAGTGGAGTAATAGTAATAGGTGCAGGAAGGATTTGGCCTATTTTCTTATGGACGTGATGCCTATATACACATGATAATTGCCTTGAAAATCACATAACTATTCGCTTTTCTATCAATTGCCTAACAGTAATTTGTTTACCCACTGTATGCTATTTCTATGAGAGATGCCACTAGAGAACTCTACGACCACGGGGTCTATTCACATAGATTTTTACAAATCCTATTACTACCTTGCTGTTATTTATTTTATTTTATTTTATTTTGCAATTTACCATTTGCTACAATTATCTACAAAACTCACTTGCTTGCAAATAACGAGATCAAGGGGATTGATAACCCTCTTGCGGGTGTTGGGTGCAAGTTGTTTGTTCTTTTGTGTGCAGCCACTGAAGATGGTTGAGGATTGGTATTCCTATTGGTTTGATAAACCTTGGTTTCATAACTAAGGGAAATAGTTACCCACATTGTGTCATGATAACCCGTTCCTCTTTAAGGAAAACCCAACGCAAATCACAAGTATCAGGGGAGCACGTGCAGACCGCTGGGTTTTCTAGGGAGCTTGTGCCCCCCCATGGTAAGCACCAACGAACTAGTTGCAGAGGTCCGCCCAGGAGGAGATAGACCCCTTCGGCAAGTTCATCAGCCAGCTCCTCACATCGGGCTTGAGTGCCAATGTGAAGTAATTTGCGAGTATCTTCTCGTCGCGTCCTCCAACAGCCTGCACGACTATGGTGTAGATGCTAAGGAACTCCGAAGGACTGATATTTCTGTCATACTTGTCCGGCAACTCAGGCTTGAACGCCTGGCTAGAGTGCTAGCAGACTTGTCACGGCTCATGGTTGAACGCCGGACAACCAACCTCATAAGGCTGGCTGCTAGGAGCCCCCAACATGGGTACATCAACGGCTGGGTCCGCGCGGCCACCAGGTTGGCGATGGGTTTCTCGCTGACTCTCGATGGTGATGCGCGCGTCCTCCTTGCACCTGTCCTTCAGGATTCGACGTTGGTCTTGTTTCATCCACGGGTTTGTTGAGGCTTACGATGCCTCATCTTATATTTCGGTCTGGCAGGAAGGTTGTTCCTTCTATGGTGGTGACTGTACCATGCGAGCTCCTCTTGCGTTGCGGCCGGCGGTGTGACCCGTGGGTGCCATCGGATGCCCGCATGAGGTACCCACCGCGTCTGGTTTGTCGCAGTTGGTGAAGCTCAGCAAGCTTTGGATGGTCGCCCTCTAGCCGTCCATCATGTCCGACGCAGGCGGGAAGTTCAGTAGTAGCTAGGCCTATGCCACAGATTCCTCCGTGGTTTTGGGCATGGAACGGTGCGTGGCGTGGGTGGCACTCCCGCTCCTGGTGCAGCCAGAGAGAGCCCCCTGCCGGCAACTGTCCGCTGTCCGACTTCGCCACGATGTTGTTGAACTCGGTCTTTTGTCTCCTGTGAGTGGCGCATGGGGTTCTCGTCTGCCCTCCGCCCAGGGTCGCCACCCTCAGGGCATTGGTTGTGGTTGCCTTGCGAAGTGTGCGGCGGGGGCGCTGTTGCGCCCTCCATAGTCGCGTTTGCTGTAGTTGCATTTGCTGCGGTTGAGTTCATTGTAGTTGCGTCCACAGCTGTTGTGTTGGTCACTGCTGCTGTGCCGGCGTGGTCCCCAGCCACTGTCGGTGCGTCCTGGGATGCTACCAAGACTTGGTTCTAGTCACGATTCGTAGAGACACGAGCCGTGTTGTGGCCGTGCTCACTAGCGCGGGGAGCACGATGTTCTCCCATGCCCCCGTCGCCCATAGCCGCTGATGCGGACAGCTTGGACGGGGATGGAATGGCTGACAATGCCCCCTTGGCCTTCTTGGGCACCATAGACGTTGAACAAGATGTTGGCGGAGACATGCAGAGTGGATGGAGATTTGCGCGCCGAATACACGCCCCCTAGCTGCGCGCTAAAGATGTTGGGGGCAGACGACAATCTATGGGACTGGCAAGGCCCCTTTTCGGTTCGGTAAGGAGATCGAGCGCACAAAGAGCACCAACGGCCGCTGTGTGCATGGTGGTTTAGACAGGTTCAGGCCGCTCGGGGGATTGTATGTATGTTCAAGGTTACAGGTGCGCTCCCCCGGCAAGGTTCCCGGGGGAAGTAGCTACACGTGTAGAATGAACAGAGAGTCGACCTTTGTAAAGGTAGCCTCGGACCTCCTTATATAGGATAAGGTGTCACCACAAGGGCTAAAATGGTTTTTACATGCCTGCACAGTGCGTGCTAAGTTACAGGGAATGCTTGTTAGGATAGGTAGTGCGAAATACCTAACACTGGCAGACTGGGATAGGCACATTGAATGCGTCATGAGGTGGCGCTCTGGCGACGTTCCCTGGCAAGGATTGCCTCTCCTTCTATGTCGTTCAGCCAACTACCTCTTCTTTTTCTGCCATGCCACGGGATGGGTATCATTAAAGCTGGAACAGGTTCGCCACTATAGCCACGTTCCCCGGCCAACTCCGCCTGTCAACATGCCCGCTCGACACCTCAGCTGATGTAGACAATCAGCCCCTAGAGAGGTGGAGCGGTGGTTTGGCAGGCGGAGATCTTGTCGGGCGACACTTGTGGGCGGGCTATTTTGATTGGTGAGACTCTTTCCGTCTGGCTTTGGTTTGCCTTGGAGATCAATGTCAGCTCGAGAAGGATTTGCCGGCCCAAGGGCAGCGGTTGCCCGTGCATAAGTCTGGGTGCCAAGGACCCCAATTCTTAGTACACCGAAAATTTGCCTTAGTGAGAACCAAAGTAATCGAACCAGTAGGAGAATCACAACAACTTTGCATTAACAATACATGTCGTGGTTTTGTCAATCCAATAGATGTCCTCGTAAAAGGACTTAGGTGTGAGGCCATCGCCGCTAGGTGGCGACTCGAAGGGGTTGAACGAGAGAGAGAAAAACAGTCGGGTTTACCCAGGTTCGGCTCCTCCAATGGAGGTAATAGTCTACGTCTTGCTTTGTGTGTATTTGATGGGTAGATCTCGATTACAAGGGTATGGATCGCTTATCTAGCTATTGAGAGATTGTAACTTGAGTCTCTTGGTCATAGGGGTCTGCCTTTATATACAGGTCAAGCCCTAGGATTTACAATAGAGTCCGGGTCGTGTTGTGCTCCGTAACCTACAACATCTCCAATTTGTCTTGTGCTTCAAGGAAACCTGGCCGGAGTCTTCAGCTTCGTGGGCCTTGAGCCACCATCTTCGAATATTAGGACATCTAGTGACCCTAGTCAGCCACCACCTTGCTTTCCTTGTCTTAACGACTTGGCCCATCTTGAACTTGACCATAAGGCTCTCGATATGTTAACCCGACACCGCGGGGCGGGTTATATCGTGGATTTATATCCCCGATATTAGGCCCCAAATTGATTTGAATTCATTCATGTCAATAAACCTTTCCTTCCTTTGGCGGCTCACCCGTGGATTGGTATCCCTTCGTGGATTTCACAATGCCGGCTTATTCTATTCACGCACTTGTTATTTCTCTAGTGTTTAATCATCGTGACGTCACCTGTCGTTAGTCTAGAAAAACAATAATGAAATCATGACAAATTGGGTCATATATGCTTATCTCGAAAATCGAGGCGTTTTTGCTTCCCGAAAAATTACCGCATTCCCTCGATTGTCGCGCCTGTCAGCGGCCTCTTCGGGCTCCTTCCCTTTAAATATTCACCAAGGGGCCTCTGATTCACTTAACACTCCGCATCTTGCTTCTTCTTCTTCCTCCAGTGCGGAGACCCCTTGTTGCCATCGTTGTTCCTTTATCTCTGGCAACCACTCTTGAGGTCGTAGCAGTGCTTATTCTTCACTAGTCAAACACCGCGTGCTTCCGCCACCACCGTTGATCACTCAACTAAGCCATTTTCTTTTGACCTAGATCCATGTGCTATACTTAAGTTCCTCGAGTTCTTCGATGGCTTTCCTCTAGTTCATCACTTTCACTAGTCTCATGAGTAGATCCCGTAAGTGAGCCCACCAAAGGAGAGCGATATAAATACTAATCTCGTTTCGTATATGCCGTTCTTTAATCCCCCTCAGCATTAGATGAACTGCATTGTCACTGCGTATCAACTCCTACGCTAGGGTTAACAAATACTTCGTAATTTTGAGCTGTTCTTAGGTCCAAAATTATCACTGTTTCTAGAGAAACCTGTTTGTGTTTACCCTTAGCAAGATTCCGGGAAACCCTGGTCTTTTAGTACAAGTCGCCCTTACTCCTTCCGTCTCAATAACTATAACTCGTCATGCATTAAGCTGCTGTACAAGGGCTCATGTTCTTTACTTAAGCAACCTTTCCATCGTAGGTAATTAGACCATTTAATTTGAACCATTTACTTAAGCCACCCTCTTTGCTTTATCCACGTGACTCATTATGTCGGAGTCAAAAGCTTGCAACTGGGTGGCCACTCAAGGTTCTAACGTTCATTTGAAAGATTATGAGGAACATGGTTTTCTATCGCCTCAAAATGTGATATGTTCGCGGGTCATCCTTGGAGAAGAAATCCCAAACCCGAAGGAAGGAGAAGTAGTGATATTCCTGGATCATCTTCAAAGGGGTTTTTCACCTCCCAGGTCAAAATTCTTCTAGGATGTCTTACACTTTTCCGGTCTTCATCCTCAAGACCTGACCCCTAACTCTGTGTCAAACCTCTGCCAATTCAAAGTATTTTGCGAGGTGTATCTTCAAACGGAGCCCATTGCTTCCCTCTTCAGAGAATTCTTTTATTTGAACCGGCAAACAGAGTGCACAGACGACCCCGGCTTACGACTCGGCGGGGTTTCACTTCAGAGGATAAAGGACGTCCTTTTTCCTGCTGCCACTTGGTTTTATTGTTGAAATTCCGCTCCCGCTGATGAAAATCCCTTGCCGGGTTATAGGCCCAACCGCCTCCCCATGGATTTTGAGCTTCCTGGTTGGGCTCCTCAAGAGGAGCGTGCCCAACACTCCCATATTTATTCGAAGTTGAGGGCTCTCCTAGCCAACGGGCTGACTGGGGTCGACCTAACACGATGTTGGGTATCCTGGAGGATTATACCATTAAGTCTATGCAATGATTTAATGTGTGCTTATTCTGGCGACTTGAATGACATCCAACGGTATAGTGACTTTTCCTTGGAGGCCAGTGAAATAAACCGGATTGTGAAGAAACTTCTGGGAGAGAGCCTGGAGACTTGCAGCAAAGATGGTTTGAAACCTTTCTACGCCCGTAACCCAGGTCCTCCGGTATAAAACCTTTTAACATCCTGGTCCAGCCTTTTGAACAAACCTTGAGTATTTTACCCGCTTGCTCTGATTACTTAACCTTGCAGGCTTCATCCCCTTTCTGGGGGAGGAGATGCTGCAAGACCACAGCTAACAAGCCCAAAGCTATCCCAAGCAATAAGATGAATAAGGCAATTGTAGAAGGGTCGTCTCATATGGGTGAACCAACTGTTGTCGATACCTATTTTGTTAGCATTTCATTGAATCTAACTAACGCCATTTCCTCTTAGGGCGATGCTGAAACAACCCGTGCAAGCAATGTTGAGGTAATTTCCATCTCTTCTGACTCAGAACCTTTTCCCCTGTTGAAGACAAGGCGGGTTGTTTGGAAAATAAGATTTTCTCACCCGAACGCTCACCTAGATCCTCACTTTATTTTGAAGAAGACTCAACACCAGTCCAGGCGTCAAACCCGAAGTGGAAGTGGTGATCTTGTTGAGGGATTTCCTAATAAATCACTTGCCCGGAAACGATCAACTAAGGCATTAACACTCCCATCTTTCAAGGAAGTTCTCACTTGACATGTCAACTTTTGACTCCCATGCCTTGGTTTAACAGGAGTTGCCACCTTCGTTGGATGACTCAACTGCATCCAAACTAGCACCCTTTGTTATCAATCATGGGTAAATTCCTCATTATTTTGCTTGTTAGAGTAGACTATTGTCTCTTTCCCACACTTCATACAAGATTCTTTGACTTGACACGGCCAGAGCCAAGAAAAGGAAAACTGACGGGTCTTCTATTAATCCTGAGGCCCCTGAGCCGGAGATTCCTGATCTGGCATCTCCTGAAGTTCATGTTCATCAACCGATTTACGTCCATGTGATCTAGCTAGTACTAATGCAGTAACTGTTGAAACTATACCAACAGTTGACCTTGACCTGCCCAACGCTTCAGGAATGAAAAAGGATGACCCTGAGGTTGTTATCATCGGGACGGGTTATACCGCTCTGGAGATCTCTAGGGTGTTAGCAAAGGTTGTTTCTAAGGATGAAGCGGTAATCCAAAAAAGGTAAAACCAAGTTGGGGCTTCCAAATTATGAGAACTTTAGTATCGAAGATCTTCATGCTGTCTGTTTGGACCGCCTGGCAACAAGCCGTGAAATGGAAATCAACCGCGTCAGTATGATGAAGAATAAATACGAGGTAAGTTCTCCTTTATACACTCAGATTATATATCCTTTTGTATCCCCAAGGCCCCGCTTTGTCTTTCTAAGATAAGCTCGGTCTTGTGATTGCCCAAGCTAACTGACTCAACCTGTAGCCCCCAAGGGACGGCTCATCTCCTTGAGATGAGTCGGGTCTTTTGTAATATTCTTGAAATTCGCCGTGTAGCCCCCAAGGACCGGCTCATCTCCTTGATATGATTCGGGTCTTTTGTAATATTCTTGAAATTCGACCTGTAGCCCCCAAACACCAGCTCAATCTCCTTGAGATGAGTCGACTCTTTTCCACATCTTCAATGTCAATAAAAACTGAGATCCATTAGCCCCCAAGTGCCAAATATATTCCTTGCAATTTAATTGGGACTTCTCATGAAATTTATTTATGATGCATGAAGCTTTAAAGACAGTCGAATCCTACGTGGCCAGATTGAGAAAAGACCTGGAGAAAAAGCAAACCTCCGAAGAAAAAGTTGAAGAAAAACTTCGCCTCTCTTTGATTGAGCTGGAAAACACCAAGGTTGGCTTCTTGAAGGATAAGAAATCCTTTGAGGATGAAAAGTCAACTCTTATGAAATGTGCAGAAGACGCGGAAGACCGGCTCAAGTCCATCTCTGAGGAACTATCCGGGTTAAAAAAACATATTGCCAAAATGACGCAAACTATTTTCGGTAAGTGTATATAATCTCGTCTCTTTGAGATACCAACACAAAGCGCCCGGCGTCTCATGTATTGACTTTATTTTGCAGCCCCCGGACTAGCAGTATTTATGAGAATAGCTTGTTGATGCTTAAGGCTGTTTATTCCCTGACGGAGCAACTCTATGCCTGGAGTTATCTCGCAATCAAGATCACGATGGGGGATAAGCAACCCATAAATTTTATCAAGAATGTCCTGGATAGTCTTTCCACCATTCCTTAACTTTCCTCAACATATTCCAGGGCTAATAAGATCAGTCGCCCGGTTTGGCGCAATATTTGCATTGAGCCGGGTTTTTGCTTATGGAGAGGATCTCGACCCAGCTGAGCTTGCCAAGGGCTTTCCTGAATTCAAAAATGCCCAGATACTATTAACCCAGCTGGTATCTGGGATGAAACTGAGGAGCGATCAAGCGGCTTATGACGCCGATCATATCAGGATTTCTCCACCCGTCTTAATGCCAAAGAATTTGGCTCCTCAAAGGCATGAGCACATCTTTGCCTCTGAAGTTGACCCGTCCCCCATATTTGATGATGAAGCCGTGTTCCAAGACTTATCCCACTGCAACTTGGATGTGGATAACCTTCAAATACAGGAGCCTAAGGACCAAACGGTGGACAACCTAGAAGCATCTCACGCGCAGGATTAGTTGTCGTTGACCCGGACGGCGTAGTTGGTGATCCGTATTTTACCAATCATCAGTTAAGCCCCCAAGTATGGGTGGAGAAACAATTTGTGTCTCCCTTGAGCTTTGTAATAGGGTAGCCAAAAACATTTGTCGCACCATCGTGCATGTTTGCGCCTTTATTGGCGCAAGGTACTTATTTTTTTAGGTTTGTCCCGCATTCTGCGGTTCCATTGCCCTATTATCTAATATAACACTTCCACCAATGAATAATTTTGGTAAGATGCGTTGGAAAAAATGAGCCTACAGAAAGTCGTGATCTTCCAGATTTTATCAATCTATTTTTCTATTAGCAATGCTGAAAATAAACCGGCTCAATGAGGTGTGGCAAACATGAGTATTCAAAATCCATGGTATTTTTAGCCTTTTCAACCAATAATACAACTTTATGCCGATCATGCGGCTGATAACCGGGCTATCCTTTACTCAAACCAGTAAAAGGTGTGCCTAGAAATATTTTATGTGATGAGTTCCAACACATAATACTTGTTCTGGGGACTGTTTCTCCAAGCTTAGACGCATAAAGTAGTACCTTCTGAAGGCAACTTTGAGGGTCTTTGCCATGATGCATAGGATGTAATATCATTAGATCATAATATCAAGATGATCTAGAGGCTTTCGAGGCTCGATAGGAAAAGACCGGCTTTCGAGGCTCGGGTCTTGCTTCAATGAAATGGGTATGATAACCATGGTTTATCCTAGCTTTCCATATGCCGTCTCTCTCATGACTCAAGCCGGTGTTTTAACATTAACGGGTTCAGGGTCCAAAAAGGATTGACCTGTCAAGAGTTCACGGGGTCATTTGATCGCAGTCGCATCAAGCATACAGGTAGGTTTAACCATATGTGGCGTTTATTTTTGTTGGGTCAAGAGGGTGAGAAAGCTAAGCCCGATTAGCTGGAAGCCCCCAAATGCCCTTAATAATGTGGCATTATTATGCCGGGTCACAAGGGTGAGAAAGCTAAGCCCAATGAGATAGAAGCCCCTAGGTGCCCTTTGTTTCGGAAAATGAGGACTCAAACTTAACTTGTAGGTTGAAATGACAAAAATGTGCCATCTTTATTTATACTCAAAATATAAAGAAGTATATACAGAAGTCTGCAAGGGGGAAGAAATTACAAAAAAGGAGTCGGCTGAGCTAATTATAATAAGGCCTACCAGTGTTCCAGGGCCGGTTTATTTCCCTCTTGGAGACATAAAATTTGTTCCTTAACATCCTCCAGAGTACGAATTTTATTCAGAGATTCAGGTGCTAGTGGTATTGACCGCTATTCAACTACTTGGGATTACTTTGAAATCCTCCTTGGTTATTATGCCAATTGCCTTGGCTGGGATGTTGCTCATTTCCATGATTTCCTTGATGTTGAAAACTAGCCCCCGGACCACCTTGCGACCCATCAGGTCCGTGCTGACCTGGGTGTCCTCCGTCGTTACCTCTTGGGTTATTCTGGAAAGCCTGGCTATGGAACTCTTTCATAATATAACAGTTCTCCTAGGAGTGGTTGGCTGACTTATGTGGAGTTCCGTGTTTAGGACAAGGTGCTTTAAGCGCCTCCTCATAATTGTGAGGTTTACTCCCATTATAAGCTCCTCCGGGTCGACCATTGCGGCGTTGATTCTTGAAACCTACGTTAATATTGGCCACAAAGTCTGACCCGCCATCACACTGTTTCCGCTTATTATTTTGACCCCCCTGGTTGCCACTATGACCATGCTGGCCCTTTCCTCCTTCAGCCTTTTTGCCTTGGTGGTCTTGTCCTCGTCTGAGCCAGGATCTTTCATGCTATCTGACTCAACATACCTGGTGAGAACGTCCATCAAGTCGCTGGATGAGTATTGTGCATGTTGCACCAAAACTATTTTCAGCATCTCAATAGTGTTTCTAGCTTGAACCTCAACATGGGAGTTTCCGTTAATAGGCAGTGCTTCCAAATTCTGGGTTGCAGCCAACATGTTGTCAATAGGATCAGAAAAGTGGCCCCGCGATGTCTGAAACCGCCGAGGTGGGGATTGAGCCGATGGGGGTTGAGCTGGTTCCTCTTGTCGATTCCTGGGTTGCTGAACAGTTCCTGGAGTTTGTTGTGGGGTGTTAAAAAGTTGTTGCGACGCAAGGTTCGGAGGGTGTCCATGGTTGCATCTTCCATGGTAAACCGCCTCTGATGCCTGTTTCTGAACTCCTAGTCATTAGGATTCGTCTTTAAGATGCTCCATATCTTAATGTATGCGAGCCTGCAGATAATCCATTTGTGTGTTTTCTGCGTCAATCTCCTTCTGTATCTTAATGTGCAATTTGATTAACTCCACATTGCACTCTTCTTGATTTTTTGCTATGACAGGAGTATCCACAAGTTTTGCCATCTGAGCCATGAGATCAGCCATGGCCTAAGCCGCCATTTTAGTTGACCCGCCGGAACCCCAGTTGCGACCGAGTCTGGAACCGTTGTAGCCCCCGCCATGTAGACGGCGACTTGTCAAGGTGACTCATTGTGTTCCTCAGGGGCTTCAGTCTCTAATGAGACCTCAAGCCTGCCATCATAAAGAGGGCGGATTGACTCCGTGTCTCTTGTGGATGATGTGTTGTTGTAATCGGCGAGGGCGTCGCCGCTGGAAGCCGGTTCACCTGAAAGGTTGACTCCTTGCGTGAAGCCGACGAATACATGACGAGGGCTGTCCTGCCGCTGATTAGATCGGGCGCTCCGAGACGGCTTGTAGGTGTTTATGTAGATATCCGTCTCAGGGGTCTCTAAACTAATCTCTCTCGTGGGATCTCGAAACCCATGCCCGATCGGGTCAGCCTCGACACTCAAAACCGGCTCGTAGATCTTGTTACGGTGGTTCTTGATCATCTGGCTCACCGCAAGCTTCCCAAATCCTGGTTGGTTTACCTTCGAAAACTCAACTCCACCGGGCGAGGGCCCCATGGTGGGCGAGAACTGTCATGGTTTTGTCAACCCGACAGATGTCCTCATAACAAGACTTAGGTGTGAGGCCATCGCCGCTAGGGGGCGACGCGAAGGGGTTGAACAAGAGAGAGAAAAAGAGTCGGGTTTACCCAGGTTCGCCCCCTCCAATGGAGGTAATAGCCTACATCCTGCTTTGTGTGTATTCGATGGGTAGATCTCGATTACAAGGGTGCGGATCGCTAACCTAGCTATCGAGAGATTGTAACTTGAGTCTCTTGGTCCTAGGGGTCTGCCTTTATATACATGTCAAGCCCTAGGATTTACAATAGAGTCCGGGTCGTGTCATGCTCTATAACCTACAATGTATCTAATTTGTCTTGTGCTTCAAGGAAACCAGGCAGAGTCCTCAGCTTCGTGGGCCTCGAGCGACCATCTTCGAATATTGGGCCATCTGGTGACTCTAGTCAGCCACTGCGTTGCTTTCCTTGTCTTAACGTCTCAGCCCATCTTAAACTTGACCATAAGGTTGTCGACATGGTAACCCGGCACCACGGGGCAGGTTATATCATGGAGTTATATCCCCGACAATACCTGCACACACAAAAAATAAAACACTAGCACCCAACGCGGGCAAGAGGGTTGTCGAGCCACTTGAACTCGTTACTTGCAAGGATTACTTCTCATAGTGACAGATAGATAAATATAAAAGGAAAAGAAAAATAAATTAAATAAATTCCAACAAGGTTCTAGATTTTAGCAATAGAGGCCATAGTTTTCCCTAGAGGCTTCTCTCTCGAACGCATAACATACAATACATTACTATTGGGCAATTGCTAGAAATGCGCATAGTTATGATGTTATTCATGGCAATGATCATGTATATAGGCATCACGTCTGCGACAAGTAGAACGAGACAATTCTGCATCTACTACTATTACTCCACTTCGAGAGCGCTTCTATGCTTGTCTCTCTAGGTATTAAGTTCATGACGAATAGAGTAATGCTTTAAGCAAGAAGACATGATATAAACAAAGTAAGACCAATCAATATGTTCAAACCCCATCGTTTTATACTTAGTGGCAACAATACAATACACATCTTGTCCCCTTTTGTCACTAGGATATAGAGCACCGCAAGATTGAACCCCCTTCAATGCACTCCTCCCACTAAAGATAAATCAATCTAGTTGGCCAAACCAAACGGATAGATCAGAGAGACTTGCAAAGCTATAACAATCATGCATAACAGAATATAGAGAAGACTCAATTACTTTTCATGAATAAGCTGATCATAAACTCACAATTCATCGGCTCTGAGCAAACACACCGCAAAATAAGATTACATCGGATAGATCATCGCGAGAATCGCGAAGAACATTGTATTGAAGCTCAAAGAGAGAGAATAAGCCATCGAGATACTAGCTATGGACCTGTAGGTTTGTGGTGAACTGCTCACACATTATCATGGAGGCAGCAAGTTGATGTAGACGGTCTCCATGATCGATTCCCCCTCCGATAGATTACTGGAAAAGGCCTCCAGATGGGATCGCGGAGGAACAAAGACTTGCGGCGGTGAAAAAAGTGTGGTGGGTGGATCTTTATTGGTTTTGGGGCAATTGAGGGTATATAGAAGTGGAATAAGACTAGGAGGTACCACGAGGGGCCCACGATCTAGGGGGCAAGCCTTACCGCCCAGGGCGCGCCCTGGTGGCTCGTGGCCACCTTGTGGGTCTTCTGGCCTCCTCTCAAAGCTTCGTGGGTCTCTTCTGGTCCAAAAATAACTCTCATATATTTTTATCCAATTTGTACTCCGTTTGGTATTAATTTTCTTAAAAGTCTAAAAATAGGAAAAAACATAAAATGACACTAGGCACTGAGTTAATAGGTTAGTCCCAAAAATGATATAAACTAGCATATAATTGCATATATAGTATTCTGGATTGATAATATAATATCATGAAACAATTAAAAATTATAGATACGTCGGAAATGTATCAGATACGCCATTTAGCAGCTTTTTGGTGTGATCGGTTTAATACAGATTCTAACCGTTGGTGCATAGATCGAACAGTAGGTTGAACCTGTTCATTAATTCTTTTGTAGGATCACTATAAATCGCTCTCTGCCTCTCTCCTTTTGTAAGCTTTTGGTGTAGTTATCCCCCTTTCTCTTACCACTACGACCTCCCCAACTTGTAACTGGACTATACTTGATGCCTTGTTAATTTACAGTCAGTGGGAGACTCTCCCACTATCCCTTGATCTCTAAGAAAGGTGTTTGATGTGCTACCAAGACTTGCTATTCGGGATTAGATGAGATTAAGGGTACCCTGACCTCCCCTTATATAGCTGCGGAGGTCTAAATTTTATAGAGGTGGATCCAATATTTTCAGCCACCGCCCTTGTCTTGGAGAGAAAGAATATTTTTTTAGAACTAGAGTAGTAAGCTACTCATACAAGACCAGAATATTCAAACAACATCAGTGGTCGCAACCTCTCAGGACTCCAACGATCACCACCTGGTCTTCATTCCTTTCGACTTCAGCTGCAAGTTCATGGGCAAGGGTGTTGCCACTATGTATGGTGCAGATAACACTGAAATCATCAAATATCCTCACAACCTTTTTAATGCTCATAATCACTGCATAATTAGGGGACCTCGGGGGCTCTAGCCTCCAGTTCCTTTGCTATCTATTGGCAGTCTAGTTTCAATACAATCGGGCCTCTGTACACTTCTGCCAATTTTTGCACCCTGACCAACGGTGAGCGTGCTTCTGCCTCCTTAACACTACAACAAGTCGGCAACTTTTGACAAGTGGATACAAAGACAAAGCCTTGGTAGTCGCGGGCGGCAACACCAGCCGCACTCCACCAAGTTTCTGCTAAAAATGACCCGTTGGAGTTCAGTTTGACTGAACCTCAAGTAGGCGGCATCCATTTCACATTCAGGGCGACAAGCGGGGTCGGCTGTATTCCTATCACGCCAGCGACATACTTCCAGAGATTAGTTTCACCTGGCTCACCACATGTTTCCAACTCGTCCCAATACTTTGTTAGGAATTGGACCGATCCCAAGATGGATTGTTTACCATTATTACGAACATAGTCCTCGCTCAGATGCCAAAAACGCCTTAACAATAAAAATATGTTCGCTCGAATTTCCTCTATTACAGCATCGAGTAGTACCTGTAGCCAATTCTCCCCTATAAACCAAAACCAATTTTCTTTCGGCAACCTCCATCCTTCTCTTAACTCACACATCAGAGCTCTACTTTTCTGCATGATACCACTGCATGGAATTCATCTTATTCTCTTTGTCCACAAATGCTATAGGTGGCATCCAATTCAAGTGATCTCCTCCACTTATTTTTCTTGGTAGAAGAGTCTTTGTGGCAATTATCCAGCCACAAATACAGATTTTTCCAGGGACTTTTGCTTTCCGAATAAGATCCCTTATGCCATGATCACTAGGCTCACACGTCGAGCTTGAGGGTACCGGGGTATCCCTTTTTGTTAGCCATGGCGAGCATATAAGCGCTTCTAACCAAGAACCTCCCATTCTTTTCATAATGCCACACAATTTGGTCATCCACTACCGACGTCGGGATGGCTAGCTTGCATATTTCATCTGTATCGAAATTGTAAAAGATCTGCCTTATGAGCCCCTCATTCCAGTCTTTCCTATCCGGTTGAATGAGGTGATTGACCCAACGAATTCTGGACCTCCGAATAAATGAAGCTTTCATGAGACCTTCCTTCCTTGGCAGCCATTGTTCACGTTGAATTTGTATGTTTTTCCATCCCCCACTCTCTAGATCAGTTTCTTTTTCAGAAGTTGCAGCCCACATTCAATCGTTGTGCATACTGGGTGCGCATCCGTTGCAAAGATCGTGTTCAATATGTTTCCATTACGGTAATACTTGGATTTCAGGACTCTCGAACATAGGCTATCCAGGTTTTGTATGAGTCTCAGTTGGTTTTCAGGACTCAACGCACACCTTGTATTATGTCTCATGGTGTATTTATACAACAGAGGTACAAGGGGGTGAGAGAGAGATCGTGTACAATGGCCTTGGCCGACCATGCCGTGCATGCGAGGTGGACATGCGCACGAAGTGCACGCGCTGGTGATCGAGCCGTAGGAATCGGTCAAGGCCGTTGTCCCTCCTGCGTTGTACGTGTAGTGGACTTCCAACAGCCCCCCGCAGCCGAAACATGGGGTTCCCGGACGTTGAGGTTGGACCGGAAGTCGAGGAAGATGCTCGTCGGCAGCCCCTTGGTGAAGACGTCGGCGAACTGGGAGCTCGTGGGAACATGAAGAATGCGCACCTCGCCGAGCGACACATGCTCCCGGACGAAGTGCAGGTCAATCTCCACGTGCTTCGTGCGTTGGTGCTGCACCGGGTTCGCCGACATGTACATCGCACTCACATTGTCGCAGTAGACCACCATGGCGCGCTCGGGAGCCTGGCGGAGTTCGCCAAGGAGTTGGCGCAACCAAACGGTCTCTGCAACGGCGTGCGCGACGGCGCGGTACTCGGCCTCCGCGCTAGAGCGCGAGACGGTGTGTTGTCGTTTTGAGGACCATGACACAAGGTTCCCGCCCACGAACACGCAATATCCGAAAGTGGAGCGACGGGTGTCAGGGCACCCCGCCCAGTCAGCATCAGAGTACGCAACGAGCTCGGTGGAGGCGGAGTGATGAAACTGCAAGTCGAGATGCGTGGTGCCACGGAGATAGCGCAAGATGCGCTTCAATAGCCAGAAGTGGGAGTCACGGGGAGCGTGCATGAAGAGGCAACACTACTGAACACCATAGGACAACTCCAGCCGAGTAAGAGTGATATACTGGAGGGCACCGGCGAGACTCCGATACAGAGACGGATCATGAAATAAGGGGCCGGTGTCAGCTGGGAGCTTGGCATGCATGTCGACAGGTGTGAAAAAGTGAAGCAACGTTATGGACGTGTCGGATTTAGCTCGTAATGGAAACGTGCAAGAAAAATGGGTGAAGTCATCAAGGATGACCAGGTAAAATAGGTAGCCGGATGCACTAGCCACAGGTGACGTCCAGAGATCGCAATGAATCAAGTCAAAGGCAGCAGTAGTGCATGTACGTGAGGAAGTAAATGGTAATCTTGATTGCTTGCCGAATTGGCATGATTCACAAATATGGGAATTCAAACCAATCGTATTACAGGGTGATTGAAGAAAAGTTTTGGCTAAAGTAGAAAGGGAACTGCTGCTAAGATGTCCGAGGCGTTGGTGCCACAAGCTTCCACCAACGGAGAGGATCTGTTGCACGGGTCGGAGCTGAAGAAAGGGTACAAATATCCATGGCTACTGGACGTCATTAGGATGCGCCGAGTTTTGAGGTCCTTCACAACAAAACCGAAAGGATTAAACTCGATGGTGCAAGAATTTTCGCGAGTAAAACGACGAACAGAAATTAAGTTCTTGATGATTGTGGGAGAGACAAGAACGTCAGAGAGAGAAGGGGCCTAGGTGAGTGGAACCGGCAGCAACAACGGGAATCCGAGAGCCGTCACCAACTACAATGCTAGAGGAAGAACGCGGTAGAGCAGAATACAACTGAGAGAGGTTACCAGTCTTACCGGTGACGTGGGATGTTGCTCCGATGTTGAAGAACCACTCGCCGGTGCCGTGCTCCTGTTGCTGCAGCGAAATGTTGTTGAGGGCAGCATGGAGGGCGGCGTAGTTATCCCAAGTGGCGGGGTTGGAGGAGCTGGAGGTGTCGGTGTTGTAGACCTGGTAGTGCTGGCCCGAGCGGGGGCCGAGAACGCCGGCGGAGTTGGGCGCCGTCCAGGGTGCGCGAGGCTGCTGTGGAGGCGGGAACGGGCTCCCGTACGGCGCGAAGTACCCCATCCATGGATGGGCGCCCAGCGGCTGCTGTGGAGAGCCGCGTCCTGCTGGAGCGGGGGAGCTGCTGCCCGCGCCAGGGTGCCCGCGGCCACGACCACGTCCGCGCCGGCCACGGACACGGTCGCCACCGGAGGAGGGCTCGGCCGGCGCTTTCCCCTTGTCCGTCGGGGCGTTGCTGCGGTCGGCGCGTGCGCCGCCGGAGAGGCCGCCTGAGGTGTTGCCGATGGAGAGTGCGGTGGCGCCGTCCGAGCGTCCGTCAACCCGAGCGCGTTCGTTCTGGGTGATCTCCTCGAGAAGCAGGCGCGACCGGGCCTGGGCAAAGTTGGGGAACGGCACCTGTAGAAGTGACGGCTGAGGCCGTGGATGAACTGGAGCGTCAGGGTGCGGTCGGTGACGGGCTCCTCGACGTCGGCTTGGAGACGGCGGGCGTACTCGGCCATAGGCAGGTCGCCTTGCAGCATGCTGCGGAATTAGGCGGATAGGTGGATCGCTCGCCCAGCTTGATTGTCGAGGAAGAACAGCCGGAGTGTTCGCCATATCTGGTATGCCGTGGGGATGTTCGGAGGAGAGACAACAACGTCATACAACTCATCAGAAATCGTGGAGGATATCCACAAAACGATGGTTATATCGTCGTTTCTCCACACGGCGTCCTCGTGGGCAAGGTCCCGGTCTTCATCTACATGTTGTTGGGCATTGTACTTGTAGAGAATACAATAGAAGAGATGATGCCACTTTGAGTAGTTACCAACGGCAAGGTCGAGCTTGAACCGCAGGAAGTGCGTGATGGTGGGAGGAAGACCGTCGACCGGCGCCAGCGTTGGTGCCCACGCCTGTGCACCCGCGATGTCTAGGCATGGGGCGAGCTCACGGCCGATGCCGGGGCGGAGAGGGCCCGCTGGAGGTGCAGCCGGAACGGCCGCGGGCGCGGCGGACGGTACGCCGCCGGGGCGCACCTGAGCGGGCGCTGGAGCCTGACAAAGGAGGCCTGTGCCGGCAGCTGCATGGGCGGGTGGGAAGGCAGCAAGAGGAGCCAGAGGCGGGAGGTTGGCTTCTGCGTCGAGGTCAGCTGAGCGGGAGCGGCGGAGCAGACGATTCATGGCGGAAGCGTGGGGGTGGGATCGAAAACTGCTCAGGTACCCAGTTGGTTTTCAGGACTCAACGCACACCTTGTATTATGTCTCATGGGGTATTTATACAACAGAGGTACAAGGGGGTGAGAGAGAGAGATCGTGTACAATGGCCTTGGCCGAGCATGCCGTGCATGCTGGTGATCTTGCCGTAGGAATCGGTCAAGGCCGTTGTCCCTCCTGCGTTGTACGTGTAGTGGACTTCCAACAGTCTCCACCCCTGCTTTGCCAGAACAGCCTGGTTAAAGAGGTGCATGTATGTGAATACAATACCCCCTTCCCGATTTGATTTTTTTCATTCTCTCCCACGAAATCGAGTGAACCTTCCTTTGCCCATCTTCATCTCCCCACCAGAATTCTCTAATCATCCTCTCATACTTTTCGCAAAAACTTTAGATAGCATGAACACACTCATGGTGAACATGGGGAGAGCTTGCACCACCGATTGGACATTAACCTCCTTTGCCGCGTAGGACATGAACCTTTCTGACCAATCATTGCATCTCTTTCTAAATTTGTCCATGATAGGCTGAAACTTCCCATCCTTCATTGTCCCCTCTAGCATAGGCAACCCCAAGTATTTACTTTCATATGAGTCAGATTGCACGCCCAGAATGCTCTTGATTCCCTCCCTCGTGTCTGCTGGGCAGGCTTCACTAAACAACAATGAGCATTTGCTTTCTCTTAGGAGCAAGAAGGTCTTTGGAGCCCTCCTAGGGTTTTTTTCTCCACCCTAGGCCTGGCGTGCCCCCCTGTCGGACAGCAAGGTCGGGCTATTTTAGGTTAGCCACCCCTGGTGCACAGCACCGTCAATGAGCGACGCTCCAAGGAGAAGTCTTTCTCCTCTTCCACTTGGTAAAAGAGGAATAGACTCCCTCCCTATCGAATTCGTCCTAGGTCTTCCATAGGGGCGTGGCGCCCCATGTGGGCCCTGTGGGGCCTGCTAGGGCTGGTCATCTCAACTTTTAAGATATTTTGAATGGGAAAAACAAAGCAAAATACTATTTTGTCGTCATACAATTGTTTTTTCTTTTGAAATCAGTGCGAATCATTCATTGCCCAAACATTTTGTACAAGTACAATACTTGACCATATTTGATTCAAAAAAATATTTTTTACTTTTTAATTACTAGATTATTTGACGCACGTAGGGCGCGCCCACACCCGAGAGCACCAAGTTCCGTTCCGTCGAACATCCTGTTAAATAAATAGGCAATAACCCCATGGCTACTACGATCGATTTCATCTATTTTCAAATATTTTGATAGCGGAACCATATTTTTGGTAGCCGAGGCATATGTCCTAGATTGAAAGACCTGAGCCCCGCGCGGAGACAGGATGTGAAGGCTAGGGAAGCGACGGCATGGTGATGCGATTCCCCTTCCCCCCGCCATCTCTTTCATTCTGTTCTCTTTCCTACCCGCTCCCGCTCCCTGTCCGCTCAACCCTACCCGCTCCCTATTCGCTCAACCCTACGGGCTCCCATGCGACGCCGCCGCGCCGCATCAGAGCGCCCCCGCCGGTCGTCTTCCGGTTCTCCCACGCACACCCTCTCCCTGCCGCCGCCGCTGGGGGCGTCGCAGGCAAAGCATGTGTGCCGCAGCGACGGCGACGTTTCTCCTCGCCAAAGACTCGGTCAGGACGGCGACGGTCCGCAATGGCCGGATCTACAACAGTGGTGCGGGGCGGCGACGACCAGGCACGAGGCGGCGGCGTTCGGCAACTCGTACTACGTCGGCGGCTTGGGCACCCGATCTGGGTCCCGATGGGATTCGGGCAGGCTGCACATGCTGATGTCATATACCGTCAACGGCAGGCTGCCCCTGGGATCGACCTGCATCACGAGGACGTCGGGGACTCCGACCCTAGGCATGGCAGTGGTGGCCGTCTCCTTCGCCGGAGATAGTCAGCCTGAGATTGGATGATCGGATGACCGGAACAAGTCTGGCCGGCCAAGGCTTCAAATAAATCTGGCCGGCCAGGCGGCCACCAAGTTAAACAACCTGAGGAAGCTGTCCACAGAGTTTAATACGACCTAGTGGGCAACTCTTTGGTTTAATTAATTGAGCCAATCCAGTTTGTACATCAGAAATCCTTCTTTACACAGAAATCACATGTTCTGTGAAAAAACATGTGCAGGTGTATACGTACCACTCCTTTAGTGCCTACCCGCCCTTGATCGATACAACTTCACGAAACAGGCACGCCCCGCTCTATGGACAAAACACAGATCAAAACACGACCGAACAAAACAAGTTAGTCAGCACACCTTCTTACAGAACTGATCTTGGGATAATTGAACAATATACACGCACGCGATTTTGCCGGCCTTAGTAAAACAACATGACACAACTTAGGATAACTAAGCTTCACGACTACGCGCTCTAGAGAGTCAATGACGATAAGCATCGCTGCTGTCGAGTCCGAGGCGGACGAGAGTTTTTTTTTCTATATGGAAGCGTGACATTAAGAACAGAACAACAATGATATCATCAAGAGAAGAACAGCACCCGCGAGGCGACGTCAAAGTGCGGAGCTTTCGCTCGACAATTCACCGCAAGGCACCTAGGATAACCATGACGGGCCACCACAAGGCACCTAGGATACTCGCGGCGTGCACAAAATCTCCAGATCTAGATCCGGGCGTCGCGGCGCCAAGCATCTAGCTACCACGACTACCAAGTTTCACCCTCCCGTCGCTCCCACGCACGATGGGGAGGGAACCCTAGCCGCCGGCTCTCTTTCCCCTCGTCCCATCCCTCCTCCCTCGGTGCCTCGACAGGCGCTGATGGGCAAATCCCGATCGGCCGGCGGCGGCGGTGCCGTTCTTCCTCTCTGCCTTACGGCTACTGGCGCGGGAAGGCAGAGTTGGGCGGCGGCGTTGCGCTACCATGGGGCGTAGTGGCGCGTCGGCGGAACTGTGGGGCGATGGTGTGGTCAAATTCCGGCGGCGCGTCGCCGACCTGGGGCTCGTGTGGGGTGCGGAGGCTGCGAAGTGCTCGGTTCAGCCGGGCGAAGGCGTGCGGGTGGCTGCTGGCCAGATCCGGTCAGCTCTGGCTATAGCGGTCGTTGCGTGGCGTGGGGAGTGGTCGGTGTCTCTATTCGCGACGGCTGGGGGTGTGGCTGGTGGTGGTGCACGCGTGGTGTCCGGGGACGGCGCATGTCTTCTAGGGCGGCGCTCTCCTTGCAGTGTGCGGTGCGGGTCGGAAGCGACATAGGCCGGTGGTTGTGACTGTCCCTTGGCCGGAGACAGTTGTCGGTGGTGGTGGGAAGGCTAGCTATTCGAGGCCGTAGGGTGATGGCACTGGTCAGCAAAATAGTTGCGGTGTCTTCGGTGACAGCTTTTGTTTGGCGGCGGAGCGCGGGTGAGAGGAGCTCCTCTTCTCTTGGGTCCGGGCCGCCGGCGTAGGCTGCTTGTGCAACGGAGACGGACGGGACCAAGGGCTCATGCTCGGGCGGATCGGCTTGGGGCCCGAGGTGGGTCGAAGCTCTTGCTTCGGGTAGGCGAAAGCGGCTGCGGTCCGGGATGCGTCCACGGGCGATGAGATCCCTCTCCTCGAGGGTGCAGTGGTAGTTGGTGGTGGTCAGGATTCCACTAACCTGTCAGACAGATAGGCATCGAAGACTACGGACATGGCGTCGTGCGAGTGTGGTCAGCGATGGCTGTTGCTAGTCATGGAGTTGTGCCTCCCATGGTTCACCGGGATAGGCTGGAGACGCGGCGTGGATGGCTCCTAAGGTGGAGGCGTCGACCTAAACTCCGTCGCTGATGCCCTACTAGGAGTGAAATGATATACCTTTTACTCCTCCTACCATGGTGGTTGCACCATGATGTGGGCGGTTGGTTGTGTCTCTGACATTTATGCCGGGCTGGCGGCCCCAGATGGCGGTACGCATGGGTGGCTCTCCAACGGGCTCGATAGCGGTGGTGATGGACTTCCCTCTTGGCCATGTGGGAGGTCAGAGAGGGAGCGATGGGTGGCTTGGGCATGCTATCCAACAATGGCATCGCCACTATTCGGAATTGGAGTTCTGACCTCGTCGCGTTTGTCTTGGAGACCTCATGATGGGGAGGGAGGTGCAATGGAAAGGTCCGCGCTTTGCACCAATGATAGTGAAGCTCGTGGGCGCCGTTATCTTCTTGAAGACGCTGTCATGGTGCTCCTCTTCATGCCGAGATTTGCTACTTCTCCAGCATGTGTTGGTTTCCCGTGAAGAGGAACTGTTTGATGCAGCAAAGTAGATAAGTTTTCCCCTCAGTTTTTAAGAACCAAGGTATCAATTCAGTAGGAGATACAAGAAAATCACCAATAGATGTACCTGCACAAAGAATCAAATTCTTGCACCCAACGCTATAAAGGGGTTATCAATCCCTTCACGGTTACTTGCAAGGATGGGACCTAATAGAGATAGATATAATTGGATCCTTGAACCGAAAGTAAAACTAAAAGTAAAAATAATGCAACAAGTATTTTTGGTATTTTTGGTTTTAGATCTGAAAATATAATATGGAAAATAGACCCGGGGGCCATAGGTTTCACTAGATGGCTTCTCTCATGATGGCAAGTATTACGATGGGTGAACAAATTACTGTTGAGCAATTGATAGAAAAGCGAATAATTATGAAGATATCCAAGGCAATGATTATGCATATAGGCATCACGTCCGTGTCAAGTAGACCGAAACGATTCTGTATCTACTACTATTACTCCACACATCAATCGACTCCTACTTGCATCTAGAGTATTAAGTTCATGAAGAACAGAGTAACGCATTAGGTAAGATGACATGATGTAGAGGGATAAACTCAAGCAATATGATGAAAACCTCATCTTTTTACCCTTGATGGCAACAATACAATACGTGCCTCGCTACCCCTACTTTGTTACTGGGTGAGGACACCGCAAGATTGAACCCAAAACTAAGCACTTCTCCTATTGCAAGAGTTACCAATCTAGTTGGCCAAACCAAACCAATAACTCAAAGAGACTTGGAAAGATATGAAATCATGCATATAAGAATTCAGGAAAGACTCAAATAATATTCATGGCTAATCTGAACATAAACCCACAATTCATCGGATCTCGACAAACACACCGCAAAAGAGTATTACATCGGATAGATCTCCATGAAGATCATGAAGAACATGGTATTGAGAAGCAAAGAGAGAGAAGAAGCCATCTAGGTACTATCTACAGACCTATAGGTCTGTGGTGAACTACTCACGCATCATCGGAGGGGCAATGGAGTTGATGTAGATGCCCTCCGCGATCGAATCCCCCTCCGACAGATTACCGGAAAAGGCTCCAAGATTGGATCTCTCAGGAACGGAGGCTTCTGGCGGCGGAAAAGTATTTTCGTGGCTCTTTTTGATAATGATGGAATATTTGGGAATTTATAGGCCGAATATTAGGGTTAGGGAAGCAGCCATGGGCCCACAAGCCTACCTGGCGTGGCAACCCCCCTGGCCGCGCCCCTTGGGCTTCTGGCCCCACGGTGGCTCCTTTGCCTTGGTTCTCAAGTCTCTTAGATTCCTTTGTTCCAGAAAAATTCCTTCCGAAGGTTTTATTCCGTTTGGACTCCGTTTACCTTATCTGCGAAACTCAAAAACAAGGAAAAAACAGAAATTGACACTAGGCTCTAGATTAATAGGTTAGTCTCCAAAATAATATAAAATAGCATATTAAGGCATATAAAACATCCAAAACAGATAATATAATAGCATGGAACAATCAAAAATTATAGATACGTTGGAGACGTATCAGCGTCCCCAAGCTTAATTCCTGCTTGTCCTCGAGTAGGTAAATGATAAAAACATAATTTTTGATGTGGAATGCTACCCAACATATTTATCCATGTAATATTCTTTATTGTGGCATGAATATTCAGATCCGTAAGCTTCAAAACAATAGTCTAATATTGACATAAAAACAATAATACTTCGAGCACACCAACAAGGTAGTCGTGTCCTTTCGAAATAACATGGCCTTAGAAAGTTATCCCTACAAAATCATATGGTGTGGCTATGCTCCATCTTCCCCACACAAAGTATCTAAATAATGCACAACCCCGATGAACAAGTCAAACAATTGTTTCACACTTTTGGTGTTCTCAAACCTTTTCAACTCCCACACAATACATGAGCGTGAGCCATGGATATAGCATTATAGGTGGAATAGAATATGGAGGAGGTGCAAAGGAAAAAGGAGAAGATAGTCTCACATCAACTAGGCGTATCAACTGGCTTTGGAGATGCCCATCAATAGATATCAATGTGAGTGAGTAAGGTTTGCCATGCAACAAATGCACTTAGAGCTATAAGTGTATGAAAGCTCAAAAAGAAAACTAAGTGGTCGTGCAAGATGAATATCCACTAGTTATATGAAAGTGACAAAATAGGAGACTCTCTATCATGAAGATCATGGTGCTACTTTGAAGCACAAGTGTGAAAAGAGGTAGTAGCAATTGTACCTTCTCTCTTTCTCTCATTTTTTTGGTGGGCTTCTTTGGCCTCTTTTATTTTTTTTGTTTGGGCTTTGCTGGCCTCTTTTATTTTTTGTAAAGTCCGGATACTCATCCCAAATTGTGAGGGAGTCATAGCCTCCATCATCCTTTTCTCTCATGGGACAATGCTATATTAATGAAAAATCATCACACTTTTATTTACTTATAACTCAAAGAACAAGAAATTACAACTCGATTCCTATGACAAGATATAACTCTATATGCAATATGAAGTGATGATGCAAGTCATAGAAAAACGACATGATGGAAGTTGCATGACAATATATCTTAGAATGGATATGGAAATGCCATAATAGGTAGGTATGGTGGCTGTTTTTAGGAATATATGGTGGCTGTTCTGAGGAAGGAGGGTTTGGTGTACCGGCGAAAGTTGCGCGGTACTAGAGAGGCTAGCAAAGATGGAAGGGTGAGAGTGCGTATAATCCATGGACTCACATTAGTCATAAAGAACTCACATACTTATCGCAAAAGTCTATTAGTTATCAAACAAAGCATTAGACGCATGCTCCTATGGGAGAGGTTGGTAGGAGTTAACCATTGCACGCTCCCGACCCTCACACAAAGGTCGACAATCATTAAAGAAATCATGCTCCGACTTCGTTACATAACGGTTCACCATACGTGCATGGTACGGGAATCACAAGCTTTAACAGACATATCTCTTCCAATTCACAACTACTCACTAGCATGACTCTCATATTACCATCCCTATTATCTCAAAACTATATGCAAGGAATCAAACTTCTCATAGTTTTTAATGCACTCAATATGAAAGTTTTTATTATATCCCTCTTGGATGCCCATTATATTAGGTCTAAATTCATAACCTAAACAAATTATCATGCTTTTTTAAGAAACTCTAAAAATAATATAAGTGAGGAACGAGAGTTCAATAATTTCTATAAAATATAACACCGCCATGCTCTATAAGGATATAAGTGAAGCACTAGAGCAACATTGCCTAGCTCAAAAGATATAAGTGAAGCACATAGAGTATTCTAACAAATTTACGATTCAGCGTGTCTCTCTCAAAATATGTGTGCATCAAGTATGATTGTGGCAAACTAACAAGCAAAGACTCATATCATACAAGATGCTCCAAGCAAAACACATATCATGTGGTGAATAAAAATATAGCCTCAAGTAAATTTACCGATGGATTGAAGACGAAAGAGGGGATGCCTTCCGGGGCATCCCCAAGCTTAGGCTTTTTGGTATCCCTGAATATGAATTGGGGTGCCTTGGGAATCCCCAATCTTAGGTTCTTGCCACTCTTTATTACATAGTCCATCAAATCTTCACCCAAAACTTGAAAATTTTCACAACACAAAACTCAACAGAAAACTCATGAGATCCGTTAGTATAAGAAAAATAAATCACCACTTTAGGTACTGTTGTGAACTCATAATTTATTTATATTTGTGTAATACCTACTTTATTCTAACTTTTTCATGACTCATACCCCCCGATAGGACCCATATATACATCAAAATAAGCAAACAACAGAAAGAAAACAGAATCTGTCAAAAACAGAACTATCTGTAGAAATCTGTAAACTTAGAATACTTATGGAACTCTAAAAATTATGAAATATTAGGAAAATAAGGGAAATTTATATATCTATATTGTGTAAGAATTTGATATTAATTTTACGCTCTGAAAAATTTGGAAAATTCCTGCACTGAGCGCAAAAGTTTCTGTTTTTCAGCAGGATCAAATCAACAACTACCATAGATCACCTTAGAGGTTTTACTTGACTCAAACACTAATTAAAACACAAAAACACAATTACTACACAATTAATAATGTTCCAAACACACCAAAACAGAAACAAAAAGTAGAAAGCAAAATAAAATTGGGTTGCCTCCCAACAAGCGCTATTATTTAACGCCCCTAGCTAGGCAAAACGCAATAGATCTAGGTATTGTCATCTTTGGTATGCAATCCATAAGTAGATCTCATGATAGATTCATAAGGTAATTTAATTTTATTTATAGGAAAGTATTCCACGCCCTTCCTTAATGAAAAATGGAATATAATATTCCCTTCCTTCATATCAATAATTGCACCAATCGTTCTAAGGAAAGGTCTAGCTAGAATAATAGGACATGTAGGATTGCAATCTATATCAAGAACAATGAAATCTATGAGCACATAATTCCTATTTGCAACAATAAGAACATCATTAATTCTTCCCATAGGTTTCTTTATAGTGGAATCCGCAAGATGCAAATTTAAGGAACAATCATCAAATTCACGGAAACCTAACACATCGCATAAAGTTTTTGGAATCGTGGAAACGCTAGCACCAAAATCACACAAAGCATGGCACTCATAATATTTAATATTAATCTTAATAGTAGGTTCCCACTCATCATATAGCTTTCTAGGTATATAAACTTCCAACTCAAGTTTTTCTTCAAAAGCTTTCATCATGGCATCAACAATATGTTTAGTAAAAGCTTTGTTTTGATTAAAAGCATGAGGAGAGTTTAACATGGATTGCAATAAGGAAATACAATCAATTAAGGAGCATCTATCATTATTCAAGTCCTTGAAATCCAAAAGAGTGGGTTCATTGCTATTTAAAGTTTTGAACTCTTCAATCCCACTTTTATCAATCTTAGCATCAAGATCTATAAACTCCGAATCATTGGGACACCTTTTAACTAAAGTTGACTCATCTCCAGTCCCATCCTTATCAATATTAATATTGGAAAACAAATATTCAATAGGAGTCACATCAATCACTTTAAGATATTCATCAATATTATCACGAGAGCATACTTTTTCAAGCCATTCACGCTTAGCACGAACTCTAGCGGTTCTTTCCTTACACTCATCAATAGAAATTCTCATAGATTTTAAAGACTCATTAATATCATGTTTGGGTGGAATGGGTCTAATTTTTAAGTAATCAATCTCAAGAGAAATTCTATCAACGTTCCTAGCCAAATCATCAATCTTGAGCAATTTTTCTTCAATCATACCATTGAAACCTTTTTGCGTACTAATGAATTATTTAATATTACTCTCAAAATCAGAGGGTATTTTATTATAATTTCCACAAGGATTTCTGTAGGAATTACCATAATTATTAGGGGAATTACTAGGAAACGGCCTAGCATTGAAATTACCTCTATAAGCGTTATTACCAAAATTGTTCCTACCAACAAAATTTGCATCCATAGATTAATTATTATTTCCAATCAAAGAAGACAAAGGAATATCATTAGGATCAATAGGAACTCTCTTACTACCAAAAAATTTCATCAATTCATCCATCTTTTCACTCAAAGTATTAATCTCTTCAATAGCATGCACTTTTTTACTAGTAGGAGATCTTTCGGTGTGCCATTGTGAGTAGTTTGATATAATATTATCTAGGAGTTTAGTAGCTTCTCCTAATGTGATTTCCATAAAAGTACCACCCGCGGCAGAATCTAAGAGATTCCTAGAAGCAAAATTCAATCCAGCATAGAAAATTTGTATAATCATCCATAAACTCAAACCATGCGCGGGGCAATTCCTAATCGTAAGTTTCATCCTCTCCCAAGATTGTGCAACATGTTCATGATCAAGTTTCTTAAAATTCATTATACCATTCCTAAGGGAGATGATCTTAGCGAGCAGAAAGTACATGGAAATAAAAGCATCTTTACACTTATTCCATGAATCAATACTATTTTTAGGCAAAGATGAAAACCAAGTTTTAGCACGATCTCGTAGTGAGAACGAAAATAGCTTGAAGTTAACAATATCATTATCCACATATTTCTTATTTTTCATATCACACAACTCAACGAAAGTATTTAGATGGGATGCGGCATCTTCATTAGCAAGGTCGGAAAATTGTTCTTTCATAACAAGATTGAGCAAAGCAGCATTAATTTCATAAGATTGTGAACTAGTGGTGGGAGCTATCGGAGTACAAATAAAATCATTATTATTAGTATTGGAAAAGTCACACAACTTGGTATTCTCTTGAGTGATCATGACAAAGCAAGCAATCAAGCACACAATGAAGCAAAAAGCAAACGAGAAGACGAACGAAAAAGGGAGAAAGGCAAATCTTTTTGGTATTTTCTGGAAATTGTTTTAGAAGTGGGAGAGAGGAAAACGAGAGGCAAATGAAAAATAATGTAAATGAAAGAGATGAGTTTGTGATGGGTAATTGGTATCTTGACTTTCTATGTATCTCCCCGGCAACGGCGCCAGAAATCCTTCTTGCTACTTCTCGAGCATGCGTTGGTTTCCTGTGAAGAGGAACGGTTTGATGCAGCAAAGTAGATAAGTATTTCCCTCAGTTTTTGAGAACTAAGTATCAATCCTGTAGGAGATACAAGTGAATCACCAATAGATTTTCCTGCACAAAGAATCAAACTCTTGCACCCAACGTTATAAAGGGGTTGTCAATCCCTTCGCGGTTACTTGCAAGGATGAGATGTAATAGAGATAGATATAATAGGATGCTTGAACGGAAAGTAAAAATAATGCAGCAAGTATTTTTGGTTTTAGATCTGAAAATATAATCTGGAAAATAGACCCAAGGGCCATAGGTTTCACTAGATGGCTTCTCTCATGATGGCAAGTATTACGGTGGGTGAACAAATTACTGTCGACCAACCGATAGAAAAGCGAATAATTATGAAGATATCCAAGGAAATGATTATGCATATAGGCATCACGTCCGTGTCAAGTAGACCGAAACAATTCTGCATGTACTACTATTACTCCACACACCAACCGACTCCTGCCTGCATCTAGAGTATTAAGTTCATGAAGAACAGAGTAACACATTAGGTAAGCTGACATGATGTAGATGGATAAAATCAAGCAATATGATGAAGACCCCATCTTTTTACCCTTGATGGCAACAATACAATACGTGCCTCGCTACCTCTACTTTGTCACTGGGTGAGGACACCGCAAGATTGAACCCAAAACTAAGCACTTCTCCTATTGCAAGAATTACCAATCTAGTTGGCCAAACCAAACCAATAACTCGAAGAGACTTGGAAAGATATGAAATCATGCATATAAGAATTTAGGAAAGACTCAAATAGTATTCATGGATAATCTGAACATAAACCCACAATTCATCGAATCTCGACAAACACACCGCAAAAGAGTATTACATCGAATAGATCTCCATGAAGATCATGAAGAACATGGTATTGAGAAGCAAAGAGAGAGAATAAGCCATCTAGCTATTAGCTATGGACCCGTAGGTCTGTGGTGAACTACTCATGCATCATCGGAGGGGCAATGAAGTTGATGTAGATGCCCTCCGTGATCAAATCCCCCTCCGGCAGATTACCAGAAAAGGCTCCAAGATTGGATCTCTCGGGAACAGAGGCTTCTGGCGGCAGAAAAGTGTTTTCATGGCTATTTTTGATAATGATGGAATATTTGGGAATTTATAGGCCGAAGATTAGGTTTAGGGGAGCAGTCGTGGGCCCACAAGCCTGCCCGACGCGGCCACCCCCTGGCCGTGCCCCTAGGGCTTGTGGCCCCATGGTGGCTCCTCTGCCTTGGTTCTCAAGTTTTGTAGATTCCTTTTGTTCCAGAAAAATTCCTTCCGAAGGTTTTATTCCGTTTGGATTCCGTTTAATATTCCTTATTTGGAAACTCAAAAACAAGGAAAAAACAGAAACTGGCACTAGGCTCTAGATTAATATGTTAGTCCCAAAAATAATATAAAATAGCATATTGATGCATATAAAACATCCAAAACAGGTAATATAATAGCATGGAACAGTCAAAAATTATAGATACGTTGGAGACATATCAAGGTTCCGGGTGAAAACTTTTGTCGGCATGGACTCTGCAGCGTCGACGCCTAGTGTCGTTCTCCCTCTTGGGGCGTTGTCATGGATCTTAGGTGTTATAGGGCATAGCATGGCATTGTTTTTAGCTCTTCCCATTCTCTCTCTTGGTAGCGTACTCGCGTGTGGCTTGTGTGATCTGCTTGTCATAGGATGGTCACTTTGTGAATGCTACCTGATCACCTTGTATCCTTCGGTCGTGTACCTTGTTTGGATGTTGCTTTTATATATAAAGCAGGGAGAAAGCCTGTTTTGAGTAGATCTGAGCGTCGCGACTGCCAGCAACAGAGAACAAGCCTAAGCCACCAGCCAGTGCACCCCTCGTGGCCCACATGGACAAGATATATAGTTACCTCCTCTGCTATGATGCCATGTCGAATATCCAACCATGTGGACGGCCACCCAGGGTGGCCGCTTCGGCATCCAAGATTCGAGGCCCCACAAACGGTCCATATCCCCGCATATTGACCATGATAGGAAGAACAAAAGGCATCTACTTACAAGCCTAGCCCGACATCATCCACCATGTCGGCACCCACGCATCCCCTCTCAATCACGTGGACCACATGAGGGCACTCCTTGATGACTGCCGCCGACCAAGCCCTGACCTTACTCTACTTGCTTGGCAAAGACGAGCTCGTACGATACCATGCCCATGGTCATCAGTGCTGATCTGAAAGACGGCACATCAATGCCAAGATGCGTCGTGTCACCGCAACGCCAGAACCACCTGCCTGGGCATGTCGGGGAGAGACATCATGCTGCTACCACAACTGTTGGGGAACGTTGCATGGGAAACAAAAAAATTCCTACGCACACGCAAGATCTATCTATGGTGATGAGCATATACGAGAGGGAGAGTGGATCTACATACTCTTGTAGATCGCTAAGCGGAAGCATTAAGAAACGCGATTGATATAGTCGAACGTCTTTGCGATCCAAATCGCCGAGCGTCCCGCAATCCCATCATGATCCATCTCGCAATCTTGATCACGGTCCGTCCCGCGATCCCATCATGATCCTCTCGCGATCTTGATTACGGTCCTTCCAATCTAGCGCCGAACAGACGACACCTCCGCGTTCAACACACGTACGGCTTAATGACGCCTTCACCTCCTCGATCTAGCGAGCGATGGTGAAGTAGTAGATGAGTTCCAGTAGCACAACGACATGGTGACGGTGTTGGTGAAGAACAATCTCGGCAGGGCTTCGCCAAGCACAACAGAAACAATGACGGAGGATAAACTAGAGGGACGGGGTTGCCGACACACGTTTTAGGGTTTCTTGATGTGTTCCAAGTGCTAGCCCCGCCCCTTTATTTATATGCTGAGCCCTCGGGTCAAAACTTGGAGAAAAATCTTCCTCAAGATCGGTTTGCCCGCAAGGCAAGAGTCCTCCTCGAAGTCCAGGACCAGACGCCAAGGTCCTCGGCGTCTGGCCCCAGACGCCAGGCTCCCTGGCGTCTGGCCCCTGGCCTTCGCAAAACACCTTTTGCACCTTCCTAAAGCCTCATGGGCTTTACCCCTCAGCCCAAATAAAGTGTTCATATACCCCGAACATTTCGGGAAACATCCGAAACTCTTCTGGTGAATTCCGGAACCCTTCCGGAGACCAAACACTATTATCCCATATATCAATCTTTACCTCTGGACTATTCCAGAGCTCCTCGTCATGTCTGGGGTCTCATCTGGGACTCCGAACAACTTTCGGTCACCAACATAATAACTCAACTACGCATATATCGTCACCAAACGTTAAGTGTGTAGACCCTGCGGGTTCGAGAACTATGTAGACATGACCGAGACACCTCTACGGTCAATAACCAATAGCGGGACCTGGATGCCCATATTGTCTCCTACATATTCTATGAAGATCTTTATTGGTTGAACCTCTATGTCAAGGATTCAGTTAATCCCGTATGTTGTTCCCTTTGTTCTTCGGTATGTTACTTGCCCGAGATTCGATCATCGGTATCTCTACACCTAGTTCAATCTCGTTACCGGCAAGTCTCTTTAATTGTTCCGTAATACAAGATCCCATGGCTAACACTTAGTCACATTGCTTGCAAGGCTTATTGTGATGTTGTATTACCGAGTGGGCCCTGAGATACCTCTTCGTCACACGGAGTAACAAATCCCAGTCTTGATCCATGCCAACCCAACAAACACCCTCAGAGATACCTGTAGAGCATCTTTATAGTCACCCTGTTACGTTGCCATGTTTGATACACACAAGGTACTCCTCCGGTGTCAGTGAGTTGGATGATCTCATGTTCATAGGAACAGATACTTGACATGAAGAAAACTGTAGCAATAAACTGACATGATCATATGCTACATTTATAGATTGGGTCTTGTCCATCACATCATTCACCTAATGATGTGATGCCATTATCAAATAACATCTCAAGTTCATGGCTAGGAACTTTAGCCATCTTTGATCAACGAGCTAGTCTACTAGAGGCATACTAGGGACACAGTGTTGTCTATATACCCACACATGTATTTAGTTTCCAATCAATACAATTATAGCATGGATAATAAACGATTATCACGAACAGGGAAATATAATAATAACTAATTTATTATTGCCTCTAGGGCATATTTCCAATAGTCTCCCACTTGCACTAGAGTCAATAGTCTAGTTCACATCACCATGTGATTTACATTATTATGAATCTAACACCCAACGAGTTCTTGGGCTCGATCATGCTTTGCATATGAGAGAGGTCTTTACTCAACGGGTCTGCGACATTCAAATCCGTGTGTACCTTGAAAATCTCTTTATGTCATATTGTAGACACTGCTACCACACTCCACTTGGAGCTATTCCAAATGCCTACTCCATTATACGTATCCGAACTGCTACTCAGAGTCATCCGGATTGGTGTTAAATTTTGCATCAACGTAACCCTTTATGACAAACTCTTTATCACCTCCATAATCGAGAAATATTTCCTTAGTTCAATAGTTACTAAGGATAATTTTGACCACTGTCCAGTGATCCACTCCTGGATCACTCTTGTACCCCTAGACAGACTCATGGCAAGGCACACACAGGTGTTGTACATAGCAAGACATACTATATAGAGCCTATGGATAAAGCATAGGGGACGACCTTCATCCTTTCTCTTTCTTTTGCCGTGGTCGAGCTTTGAGTCTCACTCAACTCCACACCTTACAAACCAGGCAAGAACTCCTTTGACTGATCCGTTTTGAACTCTTTCAAAATCTTGTGTAGGTATGTACTCATTGAATGTCTCATCAAGCATCTTGATCTATTTCTATAGATCTTTATGCCCAATAATTAGGTAGCTTCATCCAGGTCTTCCTTTGAAAATCCTTTTTCAAACAATCGTTTATGCTTTCCATAAATTCTACGTCATTTCTGATAAATAATATGTCAACCACATATACTTATAAGAAATTCTATAGTGCTCCCACTCATTTTATTGTAAATACAAGTTTCTCATAAACTTCGTATAGACTCAAAAACTTTGATCACCTCATCAAAGCGTATATTCCAACTCCGAGATGCTCGCTCCAGCCCATAGAAGGATAACTGGAGCTTGCACACCTTTTAGCATCCTTAGGACTGACAAAACCTTCTGGTTGTATCTCATACAACCTTTCCACAAGGAAGGAAACGATGTTTTGACATCCATCTGCTAGATTTCAGAATTGAAAAATGCAGCAACTGCTAACATAATTCCAACATACTTTGGCATCACTACGAGTGAGAAAGTCTCATCGTAGTCAACTCCTTGAACTTGTCATAAATCTCTTTGCGACAAGTCGAGCTTTATAAATGGTGACATTTACCATCAACGTCTATCTTTATCTTAGAGGTCCATTTGTACTCAACGACCTGCCGTTCAATGGGAAAGTATACTAAAGTCCATACTTGGTTTTCATACATGGATCCTTTCTCGGATTTCATGGCCTCTAACCATTTGTTGGAATCCGGGCCCATCATCGCTTCTTCATAGTTCATAGGCACATCGTTGTCTAACAACATGATTTCCAAGAGATGATCACTGTACCACTCAGGTGAAGTACGTATCCTTGTCAACCTACGAGGTTCGACAGTAACTTGATCCGAAGCTTCATGATCATCATCATTAACTTCCTCTTCAACTGATGTAGGCTCCACAGAAACATCTTTCCGTGCTGCGCTACTCTCTGGTTGAAACAAAGGTTCAACAACCTCATCAAGTTCTATCTTCCTCCCACTCAATTCTTTCAAGAGAAACTCTTTCTCGAGAAAGGACATGTTTTCAGCAACAAACACTTTTGAGGGATCACTAGAAGAGTGTCTAGAGGGGGGTGAATAGACTACTAGCAGAAATTTAACACCTAACCTTTCCCAAGTTAATTGGTTGGCAGATTTTAACAGTTTTTAGCAAAGCTAGAAAGTCTAACAACCCTACACATGCATGTCAACAAATATGGCGGCGGAAAGTAAAGACATTGCATATGAAGTAAAGAGTTGAGATAGGTAGATAAAACACAGTTGGAGACGCAAGGATTTTTCCTGTGGTTCCGATAGGTGGTGCTATCGTACATCCAAGTTTATGGAGTCTTCAACCCACGGAGGGTAACGGTCGCGAGAGTCCACGGAGGGCTCTACCCAACAGGGTCCATGAATTAGCAACCTTGACTATTCCATACGGCTTCCGTCCACGAAGGACTAGCCTCACTATGGGTAGATCTTCATGAAGTAGGCGATCTCCTTGCCCTTACAAACTTCTTGGTTCACTCCACAACACGAAGTAGGAGGCTCCCAAGCCACACCTAACCAATCTAGGAGGCACCACCCTCCAAAAGGTAATAGGCTCGGTACTGACGATGAACTCCTTGCTCTTGTGCTTCAAGATGATAGACTCCTCCTCACCCAATCACTCTCTCAGAGATTTGGCATGGTGGAAGAGATGGGATTGGTGGAAAGCTACTTGGGTAGGCTAGAAATCAAGATCCATATGATTTGAGTGGAAGATCTTGATCTCAACACAAGGGTAGGTGGTTCTCTCTCAGAAAATCTGATAGGATGGGTATGGAGTAGTTCTGAGTGCTTCTCATTTGAGTAAGTGGTGGTGAAGGGGTATATATAGGCATCCCCAAAAATCCAACCGTTACACACAAAATGACCAACTCGGTGACACCGATGTGTTAAACTCGGTGGTACCGAAGTGACCAAAAGGTGGCAACTTTTGAATCTCGGAGGGACCGATATACAATTCTCGGTTGCACCGATAAGGTGGCCAATGGTCGGATTTCCAATCTCGGTGACGCCGATCCAACATTCTCGGTGGGACCGAAAATGTGAATTTGTGTAACAGAAAGTTGGCAACCTAAACTCGGTGGCACCGGTATGGAATCGGTTGCACCGAAGTGGCTAGGGTTTGGCATACTCTGTCTAGGTTCTGGAATCGGTGGCACTAAAGTGGGAAAGTTGGTTGCACCGATTTTGAGTGGTAGGTATAGAACAGACTTTGGTGGGAGAGTTTGTGGATGTTTTTGGCGACCATCACTTGTACACGTTTGAGCATATTGTTCACCAACAAAACCTTATCCCCTTTTAATAGTATTGGTTGTCCTATAGACTCAAAGTGATTTCTCACAAATATAAAATGTAGAGTCCTCTTGCTTGAAGCTTGGCCAACCTGTTTCCTTGAATCTTGGTGTTTGTCCACAATCTCCTTTTGCCAAACTTCTCTATGGACTGTATTTGAAGTACACTAGGTAAAAATATCAGTCCAAGAGACAATGTATGTTGTCACGAATTATCAAAACCACCAAGGGAGCATGTTGTGCTTTCAATCTCCCCCTTTTTGGTAATTGATGACAACATACAATCAAAGCTTCAATTAAAGATATGCATGGTTATACTGAAGACTTTGAGAGACACATGACTTAGACTACCCCCCCTAAGTGTGTGCAGTCCTTTAAAGGATAGTTTCTTTTGAATGCATGAACACACATAAGGTAGAATGGATATACCAGGTCATGTGTATCTTGGTTATACGCATGAAATATATATGAATGAGATGTATCTTTGCTCAAGACATCACTCTTGCAAACAATATGTTTAAGAAGCAAGAGATCTTCTTGATCAAGGATATGATGCATATACTTACCTTGAGTTCTTGAGCATCCTGGTGATAGAAACACACTTTAGAAAGCAATGTTAGGAAACACAAGAGTATTCTACCAAACAGCAAGACAATAGAACTCAAAATTTCCAAGATAAGATATGGAGGACATATAGAAAATAGTATTCATTAGAATTGATATGTCTCCAAGATCATTGAGAATTTTCTCACCATAGATATGAAAATAGATTATCCTCTCCCCTGAATCTTAGCATGTAGATGTTAGGATTGGATAAGGTGATAAAGGTCAAAGATTTTCTTCTCTCCCTATTTTGATATTCTCCCCCTGTTTATAAAGATATGAGTATTGATATTGGCTCTCCCCCTTGATCATATCTCCCCCTTTGCGTAAGCATGTATCCCCTCTTTAGCATGCATGAAGCTCTCATGAAGCTTTGGTCTTCTCCCACTTTGGCATTAATTTCCAAAAAGGTCAAAAACAGGGATAGATACAGGGATCATTGACCGAGAAGGGATCCTTGAGAACAAGGGTCATGGAAATGTAGGATTCATAGAAATGGAAACTGAGAATTGAGAGAGTCATGGTAAATGATTTGACTTTGTTCTTCTCCTCCTTTCTTCATTGAAGATAGGGATCCTTGAATAAAGAAATTCTCTCCTCAAGATTACCTTTAGCTTCTCCCCCTAAGTAGTACAAAGTGTTTTTTGTTTTTTTGTTTTTAAGGGATCATAGAAGTAACAGAAGTATTACTAGAAAGATCACTAAGAAAACACATAATTTCAAAAACTATTTCAGAAGAAACACAATAAAAATCGGGGACTCTGTGATAGATAGATCGGTGGTACCAAGATTTTGTAGTGCAGCTTGTCTGCAATTTCGGAAGAACCAAAATATCTTAGTCGGCGACTCCGAAAGAGAAACCATGTTTCTGTTTTTACAAAGTCTAGAGAAAGATTTTTAGCGAAATATGAAGTTTTTACAAGGGACATCAGCTAGAGAAGATTGGAGTAGTTATGAGAAATCATGCAGTAGAGAGAAAACCACACCAGATTCTTAACTAGATGATGGGCTGTGACTAGGTCGCCTATATTAGAGTATATCGACTTAGGAGCCAAGCAAGAATACTTGATCATAGGTCATACTCTACGTTAAGCTCACAATGGGGTTACCATTTTTTCGATTAAGCGTTTTAATGTCTTCATGTCGCTTGAGTTGCTTTAGCTCATTTCTTGGAGTAAAGCCTTTTCAAGGACATGAGTACATACCTTCGAGTGATGTTGATGACGTAGCTTGTAGATGAACTTGTTGAGGATGCTCGAGGTTGATGAAGATCATCCTGAGTTTTGAGCAATCCTTCTTGTTCTAGTACACTGGTTACCTACAAAGATTAGTCATGCAAGGAAGAACAATAGATATATCCTATTGACATGATACCAATTGAGAGTGTGAAATTTTGATCAAGTATATGTCAAGGATATGGTTGAGTGGCCTTCTTCCTTCCATCATCAAGAGGGGTTGTGGATACTTGGTAATGACAAGATTGCTTATGATTGGAGTTGATGGCAATCTTGTGGAATGAAGTTTTTCCAAGTACCTCCAAGAGATTAGATGCAATACAAGGGAGCATAGAATTCCATGGCATAAGATAAAATGTTAAGATACATGGAAATATCAAGAAAGCTCATGCCCTTGCATGCAACCGAGTGAGTCTAGCTCAAGTTTGAAGCATCAATGATGTTCAACTCACTCCTCAAGTGACAAAATGTCTTCTCATCAAGTGACTTAGTAAAGATATCGGCCAATTGCTTGTTAGTGCGAACATGCTTAAGATTAATATCTCCTTTGGCAACATGATCACGAATGAAATGATGTCGAACTTGAATATGCTTAGTTTGAGAATGTTGCACAGGATTATGACCAATTTTAATAGCACTTTCATTGTCACAAAGTAATGGAACATTTTTAACGTGAATTCCATAATCCTTAAGTGTTTATGTCATCCAAAGTAGTTGTGCACAACAAGATCCAACAACAATGTATTCAGCTTCGGCAGTCGATAGAGATTCCGAGCTTTGTTTCTTAGAGGACCAAGATACAAGAGATCTGCCCAAAAATTGACATGTAACCGAGGTGGATTTTCTATCAACCTTGTCACCGGCATAGTCCGAATCATAATAGCCAACAAGGTCAAAACAAGATCCCTTGGGATACCAAATGCCAAAATTTGACATTTGTATCAAGTACCTCACAATGCGTTTTACAGCTAAAAGATGACATTCTTTCGGTGCAGCTTGATATCTAGCACACATGCAAACACTAAGCATAATATCGGGACGAGATGCACATAGATATAACAGTGAACCAATCATAGATTGATAAAATTTTTGATCAACCGGCTCATCGTCTCTGGTAAGATCAACATATCCGCTAGTAGGCATAGGGGTTTTCATACCTTTGCACTCCTGAATGTTGAACTTTTTGATCAAGTCCTTGGTATACTTAGTTTGAGAGATGAAATTTCCTTCTTTTGATTAATTGATTTGCAAGCCAAGAAAGAATTTTAGCTCACACATCATGGACATCTCATACTTCTCGTACATCAACCTTCCAAATCTTTCACTAAATTGAGGGTTAGTGGAACCAAAGATAATATCATCCACATAAATTTGGCACACAAATAATTCACCATTAACTCTCTTAGTGAATAAGGTTGCATCAATTTTACCAATTTCAAAACCTTTTTCGATAAGAAACTTCGTTAAACATTTGTACCAAGCACGAGGGGCTTGCTTAAGACCATAAAGAGCTTTACGAAGCTTGTAAACATGATTATGTTTCTTAGGATTTACAAAGCCAGGTGGTTGCTTAACATAGACCTCTTCTTCAATCTCACCATTTAAAAATGCACTTTTAATACCCATTTGATAAAGCATGATATCATGGTGATTGGCATAAGCAAGAAGAATGCGAATAGCTTCAAGTCTAGCAACGGGGGCGTAGGTCTCACCGTAGTCCATACCTTTGACTTGCGTATATCCTTGGGCTACGAGGCGAGCCTTGTTGCGCACGACTTGACCGTCTTCATCTTGCTTGTTCCGAAATACCCATTTGGTTTCGATGATGTTGTCTTCATCCTTGGGCTTCTCCACGAGTGTCCACACTTCATTCCTTTCGAAGTTGTGAAGCTCTTCATGTATAGCGTTCACCCAATCCGCATCTTCAAGAGCTTGTTCTACCTTCAAGGGCTCAATGCTAGAGATGAAAGAATAATGCTCACAGAAGTTTGCTAGACGAGTTTTAGAGCGAGTGATCCTCCCTATTTGTATATCACCAAAGATTTGGCTTAGGGGATGGTTCTTGGTCACTTGAGATCGAACTCGGGTCAGCTTCCGATTGTTGGTTGGTGGACTTCTTCTTCATCATCATCTCCTTCATCTTCGTTGTTGTTGAAGGTGTCGTTCCCTTGAGGTGGCGGTGAAGGAGGTTGTGGTGGATCTTCATGATGCACTTCCTCCTCTTCATCATCTTGTCGTGTACCGCTTGTGGATGCCTCCATGTCATGTTGTGGTTCACCTTGTCGTGAAGTAGGAGCTTCCACTTGACTTGATGAAGTACTTTCCTTAACCTCCATGGGACGAATCTTGTCGATGGGTAAATATAGGATATCTTCCGAAGGGTTTTTATCACCTACATCATTTGGCAATTGTTCGACTTGCAGACCATTAGATTCATCAAACTTCACATCTACCGTCTCTTCAACTTTTCGAGTGAAGTTGTTGTAGACACAGTAAGTGTGAGAGTTCGATCCATAACCAAGTAGGAACCCTTCATGACATTTAGGAGCAAATTTAGTACAGCGACGCTTATCAAGAATGTAGAACTTAGAGCCGAATACCCGAAAGTATCCAACTTGGGGTTTGTTACCGTTGAGTAGCTCGTATGCCGTTTTACCGAGAAGCTTGTGCAAGTAAAGTCGGTTTGTGGCATGACATGCTATTTCCATGGCTTCTACCCAAAAGTGTTTTGGCGTCTTGTATTCGTCAAGCATCGTTCTTGCCATCTCAATGAGTGTTTGGTTCTTCCTCTCAACAAATCCATTCTGTTGAGGTGTGTACGTAGTCAAGAACTCATGTGAGACACCTTCTTTGTCAAGAAAAGAATCCACATGGGTGTTCTTGAACTCAGATCCGTCATCGCTTCGAACCTTCTTGATCTTCACTTCAAACTGATTTTGCGCTTTGCGAGCGAAGTTCCTGAAGATCTTTTGAACCTGTGACTTCTCATCAAGAAAGAATACCCACTTAAATCTAGAAAAATCATCAACTATAACTAGACCATAGGAATTTCCACCGAGACTCTTGTAAGCATTGGGACCGAAAAGATCCATGTGAAGTAACTCGAGTGGTCTCCTAGTAGTCATGATATTCTTAACATGATGACTTCCACCTACTTGCTTTCTAGCTTGACAAGCACTACAAAGTCTATCTTTGTCAAAGATAACATCTTTAACACCAAGTATATGATCTGCTTTGATAAGTTTGTCTAAATTACGCATGTCAACATGTCCTATGCCAAAGCCAACCTTTAGAAGATTTAGCAATTAAACAAGTGCGAGGTTTGGATCTTTTAGTGAAATCGACAATGTATAGATCACCTCTACGGATACCGGTAAAGACAATTTTATGATTATCTTGACGAAACACTTGGCAATCTACTTTCCTAAATAGAACATTGAAACCGAAATCAGCAAGTCTAGATACGGAAAGAAGATTGTAACCAAGGGATTCAACAAGTAGAAAATTTTGAATAGAGATATCATGGGATATGTCCACCTTACCAAGGCCGAGTACCTTACGCTTAGAGTTTTCTCCAAAGGTCATGTACCATCGAGGACCTTGATTAGGCGTAATTTCTTGGAACATGTCTTTATCACCAGTCATATGATCCGTACATCCACTGTTGGGAATCCACTCTTTTCCTCTGGACATGTAATCCTTAAGGTTTGCCATAAGACTCAGATTCTTCATGATCTTCTCATACTCAATGTCAAACAACTCATCTTCTTCATAATATCCATGTTCCACATTGTCATCATCAAGTGGGAAATCCTTGTCATAAAGAACAAGAGATTCGTTAGAATAGTGATCATGACAATGTTCAAGTTTATGAGTGCGAATGGCTTCAAAGATAATGTTGTTTATAGTGGTGACATCTCCAAGAGATGATCACTCTACCACTCAGGTGAATTACGTATCCTTGTCAACCTACGAGGTTTGACAGTAACTTGATCTGAAGCTTCATGATCATCATCATTAACTTCCTCTTCAACTGACGTAGGCTCCATAGAAACATCTTTCCGCGCTGCGCTACTCTCTGGTTGAAACAAAGGTTCAACAACCTCATCAAGTTCTATCTTCCTCCCACTCAATTATTTCGAGAGAAACTCTTTCTCGAGAAAGGACATGCTTTCAGCAACAAACACTTTTGAGGGATCACTAGAAGAGTGTCTAGAGGGGGGGAATAGACTACTAGTAGAAATTTAACACCTAACCTTTTCCCAAGTTAATTGGTTGACAGATTTTAACAGTTTTTAGCAAAGCTAGAAAGTCTAAAAGCCCTCCACATGCATGTCAACAAATATGGCAGCGGAAAGTAAAGACATTGCATATGAAGTAAAGAGTTGAGATAGGTAGATCAAACGTAGTTGGAGACGCAAGGATTTTTCCCGTGGTTCCGATAGGTGGTGCTATCGTACATCCACGTTTATGGTGTCCTCAACCCATGGAGGGTAATGGTCGCGAGAGTCCACGGAGGGCTCCACCCAAAAGGGTCCACGAAGTAGGAACCTTGACTATTCCATACGGCTTCCGTCCACGAAGGACTAGCCTCACTATGGGTAGATCTTCATGAAGTAGGCGATCTCCTTGCCCTTACAAACTTCTTGGTTCACTCCACAACACGAAGTAGGAGGCTCCCAAGCCACACCTAACCAATCTAGGAGGCACCACCCTCCAAAAGGTAATAGGCTCGGTACTGACGATGAACTCCTTGCTCTTGTGCTTCAAGATGATAGACTCCTCCTCACCCAATCACTCTCTCAGAGATTTGGCATGGTGGAAGAGATGGGATTGGTGGAAAGCTACTTGGGTAGGCTAGAAATCAAGATCCATATGATTTGAGTGGAAGATCTTGATCTCAACACAAGGGTAGGTGGTTCTCTCTCAGAAAATCTGATAGGATGGGTATGGAGTAGTTCTGAGTGCTTCTCATTCAAGTAAGTGGTGGTGAAGGGGTATATATAGGCATCCCCAAAAATCCAACCGTTACACACAAAATGACCAACTCGGTGACACCGATGTGTTAAACTCGGTGGTACCGAAGTGACCAAAAGGTGGCAACTTTTGAATCTCGGAGGGACCGATATACAATTCTCGGTTGCACCGATAAGGTGACCAACGATCGGATTTCCAATCTCGGTGATGCCGATCCAACATTCTCAGTGGGACCAAAAATATGAATTTGCGTAATAGAAAGTTGGCAACCTAAACTCGGTGGCACCGGTATGGAATCGGTTGCACCGAACTGGCTAGTGTTTGGCATAGTCTGTCTAGGTTTTGGAATCGGTGGCACCGAAGTGGGAAAGTTGGTTGCACCGATTTTGAGTAGTAGGTATAGAACAGACTTTGGTGGGAGAGTTTGTGGATGTTTTTGGCAACTATGATTTGTGCATATTTGAGCATATTATTCACCAACAAAACCTTACCCCCTTTGAATAGTATTGGGTTTCCTATAGACTCAAAGTGATTTCTCACAAATATAAAATGTAGAGTCCTCTTGATTGTAGCTTGGCCAACGTCTTTCCTTGAATCTTGGGGATTGTCCACAATCTCCTTTTTCCAAACGTCTCTATGGACTGTATCTGAAGTACACTAGGTAAAAATATCAGTCCAAGAGACAACGTATGTTGTCATGAATTATCAAAACCACCAAGGGAGCATGTTGTGCTTTAAAATTTTCACTCGGATCTGAGATACAAGGTATACCCAACTGTTCTTAGGGTATTCTATGAAGATGCACTTTTCTGCTTTGGGTTCGAGCTTATCAGACATAAGTGTCGCATTCCCAAACTCTGGGAAATGACAGCTTAGGTTTCTGCCAAACCATATGGTGTCATCTCAACAGAATTAGATGGTGATCTATTTAAAGTGAATGTAGTTGTCTCTAATGCATAACCCCAAATCGATAGTGGCAAAACGATAAGAGACATCATAGTTCACACAAAATCCAATAGAGCACGACTACGACGTTCGGACACACCATCACACTATGGTGTTCCATGTGACGTGAGTTGTGAAACAACTTTCACATTGTCTAAAGTTATATGCTAAACTCATAACTCAAATATTCACCTCCACGATCATATTGTAGACATTTTTATCTTCTTGTCACAATGATCTTAAACTTCACTCTAAATTTGTTTGAACTTTTCAAATGTTTCAAACTTGTGTTTCATTAAGTAAATATACTCATATATACTCAAATCATCAGTGAAGGTAAGAAAATAACGATATCCACTTCGCGCTACAACACTCATTGGACCGCATACATCAACATGTATTATTTCCAATAAGTTACTAGGCAGCTCCATCATACCGAAAACGGGGTCTTTATTCATCTTGCCCATGAGGCATGGTCCGCATGTCTCAACTGATTCAAAATCGAATGAGTCCAAAGATCCATCTGCATGGAGTTTCTTCATGCACTTTATACCAATATGACATTTAGCGGCAGTGCAACAAGTATGTGGTATTTATCACTATTAACTTTGTATCCTTTGGCATCTATGTTATGAACATGCGTATTACTACGATCAAGATTTAACAAACCATTCTCTTTGGGTGCATGACCATTGAAGGTATTATTCATGTAAATGGAATAACCATTATTCTCTAACTTAAATGAATAATCGTATTGCAATAAACATGATCTAATCATGTTCATGCTTAACGCAAACACCAAATAACATTTTGTTTAGGTTCGTCACTAATCCCGAAGGTAGAGGGAGCATGCGATGTTGATCACATCAATCTTGGAAATATTACCAACACACATCGCCACCTAACCCTTAGTTGGTCTCCATTTATTCCGTAGCTTTTATTTTGAGTTACTAACATTTAGCAACCGAACCGATATCCAATACCCAGGTGCTACTAGGAGTACTAGCAAGGTACACATCAATAACACATATATCAAACATACTTCTGTCAATTTTGCCAGCCTTCTTATCTACCAAGTATCTAGGGTTGTTCTGCTTCAATGACCACTCTCGTCATAATAGAAGCACTTAGTCTCGGGTTTGGGTTCAACCTTGGGTTGCTTCACTAGAGCAGCAAGTGACTTGCCATCCATGAAGTTTCCCTCCTTACCCTTTCCCTTTTCAAAACTAGTGGTTTTACTAACCATCAACACTTGATGCTCCTTCTTGATATCTACCTTCGCGGTGTGAAACATCACAAATAGCTCAGGGATCATAATTTCCATCCCTGGCATAATTATAGTTCATCACCAAGTTCTAGTAGCTTAGTGATAGTGACTTGGAGAACTATATCAATCACTATCTTATCTGGAAGATCAACTCCCACTCGATTCAAGCGATTGTAGCACCCAGACCATCTGAGCACGTGCTCACCGATTGAGCTATTCTCCTTCATCTTGCAGGCAAAGAATCTTGTTGGAGATCTCATATCTCACAACATGGGAACGAGACTGAGATCCCAATTTTAGATCTTAGAACATCTCATATTTTCGTGATGTTCAAAACGTTTTGGAGCCTCAATTCTAAGCCGTAATGCATGACGCACTGAACCATCAAGTAGTCATCGGAACGTGCTTATCAGATGTTCACAACATCTATAGACGATGCTAGAGGGGGTGGCACACCGAGCGGTGCATTAAGGACATAAGCCTTTTGTGTAGTTATGAGGACAATCCTCAGATCACGGACCCAGTCCGCAATATTGCTGCCATCATCTTTCAACTCTATTTCTCTAGGAACATATAAAAATTCAAGGGAGCTACAGCATGAGCTAGTAATCTATGTCATAATTTGCAAAGACACTACTTACTATGTTCATGATAATGAGTTCATTTAATCATATTACTTAAGAACTCCCACTCAAATTGACATCCCTCTGGTCATTCGAGCGTCACATGATCCAAATCCACCAACTCAAGTCCGATCATCATGTGAGTTGAGGTGGTTTCAATGGTGAACATCATCATGTTGATCATATCTACTATATGACTCATGTTTGACCTTTCGGTCTCTTGTGTTCCGAGGCCATGTCTGTACATGCTAGGCTCGTCAAGTTTAACCCGAGTGTCCTGCACGTGCAACACTAGCTTGCACCCGTTGTATGTGAACGTAGAGTCTATCACACCCGATCATCATGTGGTGTCTCGACACGAAAAACTTTTGCAACAGTGCACACTCGGCGAGAACACAATTTATCTTGAAATTTAAGTGAGGGATCACCTTATAATGCTACTGTCGTCCTAAGCAAAACAAGGTGCATAAAAGGATTAACATTACATGCAAATCATAAGTGACATGATATGGCCATGAACTTGTGCTTTTGATCTCCATCCTTAAAGCACCGGCATGATCTCCATCATCACCGGCATGACACCATGATCTCCATCATCTTGATCGCCATCAACGTGTTGCCATCGGGGTTGTCACACCCACCATGCTTCTACTACTATTACTACCGCTTAGCGATAAAGTAAAGCATTACATAGCGCTTAATGATTGACACACAAGTCATACAATAATTAAACACAACCCTATGGCTCCTCCCGATTGCCGTACTCATCGACATGCAAGTCGTGATATTCTATACAATACATGATCATCTCATACATCACATATATCTCATCATGTAATTGGCCATATCACATCACAACATACCATGCGAAAACAAGTTAGACGTCCTCTAATTCTTGTTGCATGTTTTACGTAGCTGCTACGGATATCTAGCAAGAACTATTCTCACCTATGCAAAAACCACAACGGTGATACATAAGTTGCTTTTCAGCCTTCTCAAGGACGGCCTATGTCAAATCCGATCCAACTAAAGTAGGAGAAACACACACCCGCCAGCCATCTTTGTGCAACAAACTTACACATGAGTTGATGGAAACGGTCTCTCGTAAGCGTACGAGTAAGGTTGGTCCGGGCCGCTTCATCCCACAATACTGCTGAACTAAAACATGACCAAGGGAGGAAGCAATCTATGCATCAACGCCCACAAACTCCTTTGTGTTCTACTCGACATCTCATCTACACATAGACCTATCTCATGATGCCACTATTGGGGAACGTTAATTTCCTACGTACACGCAAGATCTATTTATGGTGATGATCATCTACAAGAGGGAGAGTGGATCTACATACCATTGTAGATCGCTAAGCGGAAGCGTTAAGAAACGCGGTTGATGTAGTCAAATGTCTTTGCGATCCAAATCGCCGAGCGTCCCGTGATCCCATCATGATCCATCTCGCGATCTTGATCATGGTCCGTCCCGCGATCCCATCATGATCCGTCTCGCGATCTTGATCACGGTCCTTCCGATCTAGCGCTGAACGGATGACACCTCCGCGTTCAACACACGTACGGCTTGATGATGCCTTCACCTCCTCGATCCAGCGAGTGATGGTGAAGTAGTCGATGAGTTCCGGCAGCACGACGACGTGGTGATCGTGTTGGTCAAGAACAATCTCTGTAGGGCTTCGCCAAGCACAACGGAAACTATGACGGAGGATAAACTAGAGGGACAGGGTTGCCGACACATGGCTTAGGGTTTCTTGATGTGCTCTAGGTGCTAGCCCCGCCCCTTTATTTATATGCTGAGCCCAGGGGTCAAAACTTGGAGAAAAATCCTCCTCAAGGTCGGTTTGCCCGCAAGGCAAGAGTCCTCCTCGGACTCTAGGACCAGACGCCAAGGTCCTCGACGTCTGGCCCCAGACGCGAGGGTCCCTGGCATCTGGCCCTGGCATTCGCAAAACACCTTTTGCACCTTCCTAAAGCCTCATGGGCTTTACCCCTTGGCCCAAATAAAGTGTTATTGTACCCCGAACATTTCGGGAAACATCCGAAACTCTTCCGGTGAATTCCGGAACCCTTCCGCAGACCAAACACTATTATCTCATATATCAATCTTTACCTCTGGACTATTCCAGAGCTCCTCGTCATGTCCGGGATCTCATCCGAGACTCCGAACAACTTTCGGTCACCAACATAATAACTCAACTATACATATATCGTCACCAAACGTTAAGTGTGTAGACCCTACGGGTTCGAGAACTATGTAGACATGACCGAGACACCTCTGCGGTCAATAACCAATAAAGGGACCCGGATGCCCATATTGGCTCCTACATATTCTACAAAGATCTTTATCGGTTGAACCTCTATGTCAAGGATTCTGCTAATCCCGTATGCTGCTCCCTTTGTTCTTCGGTATGTTACTTGCCCAAGATTCGATCGTTGGTATCTCTATACCTAGTTCAATATCATTACCGGCAAGTCTCTTTACTCGTTCCGTAATACAAGATCCCGTGGCTAACACTTAGTCACATTGGTTGCAAGGCTTATTGTGATGTTGTATTACCGAGTGGGCCCTGAGATACCTCTCCATCACACGGAGTAACAAATCCCAGTCTTGCTCCATGCCAACCCAACAAGTACCCTCAGAGATACCTGTAGAGCACCTGTATAGTCACCCTGTTACGTTGCGACGTTTGATACACACAAGGTACTCCTCCGGTGTCAGTGAGTTGCATGATCTCATGGTCATAGGAAAAGATACTTGACATGCAGAAAACTGTAGCAATAAACTGACACGATCATATGCTACATTTATAGATTGGGTCTTGTCCATCACATCATTCTCCTAATGATGTGATCCCATTATCAAATAACATCTCATGTTCATGGCTAGGAAACCTTAGCCATCTTTGATTAATGAGCTAGTCTACTAGAGGCATACTAGGGACGCAATGTTGTCTATGTACCCACACATGTATTTAGTTTCCAATCAATACAATTATAGCATGGATAATAAACGATTATCACGAACAAGGAAATATAATAATAACTAATTTATTATTGCCTCTAGGGCATATTTCCAACAACAACCTCCACACAGAGCCCAACATCACCCACCCCGCCCAGTATCGTTGCCGCATACCCAACCACACACACACACACCGAGAGGTTGTCTTCCACCTTCGTGCATCCAACCAGATCTTCGACCAATCCCGGTCACCCCCATTCTACTCTGTGGCACTTCCTCCAAATTTCGCACCGCAGCAAGGCACACCGTAGCGCAGCCTAGAGAAATTCCCGAGCTGGGCTAATGCCACCACCAATCAACCCAAGCAAGGCCGTAGTGCCAGATTTGGCTCCAAGTTGTCACCCTATTCAACCTACTTGAACAAGCACCTTAGCCTTGATGAGAGTATCTCCCGGAACACCATCCATTCTGGAGTGACAATCGTACCCACCATATCGCAGCGCCGCTGTTGGCTGGCAGAGAGAGGCACCACCACCGCTCAAGGGGGTGCCCCATTGTGGGCGATGTAGGCCAGGCTTCGCCCAATGATGCCTCTTTTCGATGACAAGCAGGAAATATGGGTGCGAGGTTGTTTGGGGCTGGAGGTTCGCCATCAGGCCATTGCGAGAGTGATGTGGGTTAGAGGAGGGGAAATCGATGGTCATTGTTGATCTGCCACCAGGTTCAATGTAACACCTTGAAAATCAGACCAATTTGATTTTTGTGTTGTTAATGACTTTGGACCTTCTACAATTTTTTTCTTATGATCTTTGTAATTAAAAGTTCACCTCACCCTAGTTATGCCTGGATCACAACACCACCAAGACCAAACCAACTCAAATCCCAGCCAACTGGAATTTTAGACCATAGCTCTGACTATCACAAATGAACTTCACTTTCTATGTTGAGCTAGATCCCCAATATTTAGAGGCTCTACCCTGCATCTAAATCAAAGGAGTCCACTCCATTTGGATCAAAGGGGTGACACAATATTGGAAAGTCCAATGCAATGTTTCTCTTGGAGAAAACATTCCAGTTTTTCCCACTTTGGGGAAATGAATCCAAAGACTACTTAGGCATATCAAAAATTGATGAAATTAATTGGAGATTACCCGTAGGCCTACACTAAGTTCTAGGAAAAGTATTGCACCAACTAGGACAAGGGAAAGTCTTGAATTAATTGATAAAGCCAATATGTCCTAGGTCACTCTTGTGAAGGAACTACTATTTTCGTAGCTCCGAAAATTCTCAATTAATTTGAGCAGTACGTAGTAGTCAGACATGAACCAAATGTGCCATTAATTTAGTCAGCCACACCCATACAAAATCATAGGGTCAAATCCAAGTTTCTACCATAGTTTTCAAGTTGTGAAGTAAGTGCAAGCTAGAAGGCTCAAATTGGGCTGGAACTTGGTGGAGATTATGACCATATGATGAGAAGTATACCTTCCATGGTCTCATAGATTGGCATGAAGTGAATCGGCCATGGTAAATCACAAACACCTTCTATTGATTATGCAAATGAAGAAGAGATCCAGCAGAGGAGAATAAGTTGACTCAGACAAGCACACACACACATTAACCCCAACACACCTTGCAAACATGGATTGGCATGCTGGAAGCCACTAGCACCGGCAATGCCTCCGGTGACCACCCCCAGCTCGGGCCATCGGTGCACTCTATTGTGCTCCTATGACACTCCCTCACCGTCTCTAAACCTTGTCCACGTGGAGCTTGGACAACACCCTCCCCGGAGCCCCCCAACCCTTCTATAATCCCTTGACTAGTCCAACGCCTCCCAATCCCTCTCGAACGCTACCGCCAGAACCCCCGAAGCCCCTATGTTGGAGTTTTGCAATGATGTCCAAGTTACCCCCAACCCCAAGTTGGCAGCTATCCCCCAGATCCTACTCGTTGCGATAGCAGCCACTCCCCTCCCTCCAGAGCAAGCCGAACATACGCTCGATCCCTAGCGTCGAGGCGACATTGCCACCGCAGCGTACATGCCGTCACTTAGCTATAAATATCGAGCCCCCAGCTTGCAACTCACACCACTTCCTCTCTTCCCTCTAGACCCACCCAAACCCCTGGGTTTACCCATAGAATCCCTTCCACAGCCACCACCGTAGCCCTACGTCCAGCTCTCCCCTGCCTCCATCGAGCCACCCTCGAGCTTCTCCACCCACCATAGAATCCTCATGCAAACTCACATGGCCAATCCCCCCTCAATCCCATCAATTGCCCAAGGTTACCACCCACTACCATTGCGCGCATCAGCGCCACTAGCCATCCCTACCACCCGAGATCCCACCAATGAATGCCTCACTCCAAGGCGACCCCACCCGAGGAGTCGTCAGTCCCAGAAGACCACTAGAGCATCAGAACGCCACTAGAGTAGAAGATAAAACCACCACGTCGGGGAGAGAAGAGAGGAGGAATAAGAAGAGATATATGGAGGAGAGAGAGAGAGACATACCTAAGAGGTGGGTGAGAGGAGGCTTGCCAACAAGGATAAGTGGAAACATACTTTGTTGGGGAACGTTGCATGGCAAACAAAAATTTTCCTACGCACACGAAGATCTATCCATGGTGATGAGCATCTACGAGAGGGAGAGTGGATCTACATACACTTGTAGATCGCTAAGCAGGAAGCGTTAAGAAACGCGGTTAGTGTAGTCGAACGTCTTCGCGATCCAAATCGTCGTGCGTCCATCGATCCAATCACGATCTGTCCCACGATCCAATCACGATCCGTCCCGCGATCCGATCACGATCCGTCTCACAAACTTGATCACGATCCGTCTCACGAACTTGATCACGATCCTTCCGATCTAGTACCGAACGGACGACACCTCCGCGTTCAGCACACGTACAGCTTGATGGCGATCTCCACCGTCTTGATCCAGCAAGAAGGAGTGGAGAGGAAGAACAGTTCCCCGGCAGCCTGACGGTGCTCCGGTGATGGTGGTGAAGCAATTCTGGCAGGGCTTCGCCTAAGCACTGCAGAAAATCGATCTAGAGGAGAAACTATGCACTAGAGGAATGGGTAGCACGTGGCTGAAAAACTTGTGCAAAAACTCTCAATACCACCAGTATATATAGGAGGAGAGGAGGAGAGGAGGCAGCTTGGCCTCCAAGCCTCCTAGGCTTCGGCCGAACTAGGAGAGGAGGAGTCCACCTCCTCCACTCCTAGTAGGCTTAGGATTCACCTTTTTTCCTTTTTTTTGCCTTTTCCCACCTTTTTCCTTTTGGGTTTTCTTCTCCAGCTACATGGACCTTGTGTGGGAGTTTCCACCAGCCCACTAAGGGCTGATATTCACTCTCCCACAGCCCATGAAGCCTCTTGGGTCGAAGTACCCCTCCCGGAGGTCTCCCGGTACACTACCGGCACTCCCGGTACACTACCGATAAGCTCGAAACTTTTCCGGCGACCAAAACAGGACTTCCTATATATGAATCTATACCTTCAGACCATTCCGGAGCTCCTCGTGACCTCCAGGATCTCATCCAGGACTCCGAACAAACTTCGGTCACCACCATACATAACTTTATAGTACCGAAACGTCACCAAACCTTAAGTGTGCAAACCCTGCGGGTTCGAGAACTATGTAGACCTGACTGAGACACCTCTACGGTCAATAACCAATGGCGGGACCTGGATGTCCACATTGGTTCCTACATATTCTAAGAAGATCTTTATCGGTCGAACCTCTATGTCAAGGATTCAGTTAATCCCGTATGATGTTCCTTTGTTCTTCGGTATGTTACTTGCCCGAGATTCGATCGTCGGTATCTCCATACCTAGTTCAACCTCGTTACTAGCAAGTCTCTTTACTCGTTCCATAATACAAGATCCCGTGACCAACACTTAGTCACATTGCTTGCAAGGCTTATTGTGATGCTGTATTACCGAGTGGGCCCTGAGATACCTCTCCGTCACACGGAGTAACAAATCCCAGTCTTGATCCATGCCAACTCAACAGACACCCTCGGAGACACCTGTAGAGCACCTTTATAGTCAGCCAGTTACGTTGCGACGTTTTATACACACAAGGTACTCCTCCGATATCTATGAGTTGCATGATCTCATGGTCATAGGAACATATACTTGACATGCAAAAAACAGTAGCAATAAACTGACGCGATCATAAGCTATGTTTGTAGTTTGGGTCTTGTCCATCACATCATTCTCCTAATGATGTGATCCCATTATCAAATGACATCTCATGTCCATGGCTAGGAAACCTTAACCATCTTTCAATCAACGAGCTAGTTCACTAGAGGCATACTAGGGACATTGTGTTTGTCTATGTATCCACACATGTATCCATGTTTCCAATTAATACAATTATAGCATGGATAATAAACGATTATCATGAACAAGGAAATACAATAATAAACACTTTATTTATTGCCTCTAGGGCATATTTCCAACATACTTCACTAGAGGAGAGACGGCGACGATGTCGCGGTGGTGATGACGAAGAGGGTCCCCCCAAGCCGTGATTCTAGTTGCAACTTTCCCAACTATGGGCACCAACTGTTATGGTATTTTCACGGCATATACCATGGGATGGATTATCTCATGTGGTTAGGGACCGATGAGTGCTGACGATGTCCGTATGTGGGATTAGGTAGAAGCACTCAGGGACACATCAATGTACGCAGGTCAGGGCCCTCATGTGGAGGTAACACCCCTACTCCTGTATGGATCTTAATGATGAACTCATCGTGTAGAATGTTCCTCCTGGATCTGTATCAGCGGAGGAAGAAGAGGGCTCTACGCTCTTCTCTCTTCCCTGAATGTGTGTATGTGGAGTGAAGGATTGGCCCCGGGAGTGCAAGGTTGCCCCTTGAGCTGGGTAGTGATGGAGGAAATATCCATAGAGAAAGAGAGCCGTGGGGAGAGAGTCCTAAGAAAGAACTCCCCCTTCTCTAGTGGCTCCTGGTGCATCTTATAAAGGTGGTGCCTGGGTACAAGGGTGGCCCATGGGGCTATAACCTGTTTTGTTTATGGTACTGATGGGGGCCGTCGGTTGGCGGTCCAATGCTCGTGGATTCAGCCAACATGATGAGGTGACAAACGATGTGGGCATAGTGGTACTATGGCAGCAACCTGGCCACAATGCCTCTATCGTCAGCGTCCCATCAAGGCATGGGGTGTAAGATGTTGATTTCGGTGTTGCAGGCTATAGCCGGAGAGTCATAGTAGCTGAAGAGTAGTCGGCCATGTGCATGCACGTACTTGACGTGGCTTGAGACTACGTCGGTATTTCCCCAAAGAGGAAGGGATGATGCAACACATCTACGGTAGGTATTTTCCTCAGTTTATGAAACCAAGGTATCAATCCATAGAGGAAGATCACGCACCCACATAAACAACACTTGCACACAAACAATTTGCAACTCGACGCGAAAGAGAGGTTGTCACGCTCTCTACGGTAATAAGATCGATTAGGTAGAGAGAGTTTTGGAAAATATATCTAGCAAGAACACAAATTAAAATAAATAAACAAAAAGTGCACCAAGGTATTTTTGGTTTTTGGAAAAATAATTCTGATTTTTTTTTGCAAATAGTAGATTGGAAAGCAATAGGTTGGAAAAGTAGACCCAGGGGTCGTAGGTTTCCCTAGTGGCTTTTCTCATGAGTATAGCACACGGTGGGTGAACAAATTATTGTTCGGCAATTGATAGAATATCAAATAATCATGACGATATACAGGAAATGATCATTATATAAGCATCACGTCCAAGATAAGTAGACCGAAACGATTTTGTATCTACTTCTATTATTCCACACATCGAACGCTATCTAGCATGCGTCTAGTGTATTAAGTTCATGAGAAAACGGAGTAATGAAATAAGAACGGTGAAATAATGTAGACAACATTTATTCATGTAGGAATATAGCCCATCTTGTTATCCTTAATGGCAACGATACATGCGTGTCTTTCTTCCCTTTTTGTCACTGGGAAAGAACACCGCAAGATCGAACCCATCACAAAACACCTCTTCCCTTGGCAAGAAAAATCGATCTAGTTGGCCTCAGTAAACCAAAGATTCGAAGAAGAAATATGAGGCTATAAGTAATCATGCAAATAAGAGATCAAATAACACTCAAATCATATTCATGGATAAAAACTGATCATGAACTCGAAATTCATCGGATCCCAACAAACACACCGCAAAACTCATTACATCAAATAGATCTGAGAGACCATTGTATTGAGAAACATAGAGAGAGAGGAAGTCATCTAGCTACTGCTTACGGACCCATATGTCTATGGTGGACTACTCACGCATCATCGGAGAGGCACCTAGGAGGAAGATGAAGCCCTCCGTGATGGTGTTAGATTGGATCTCGAGGTTCTGAAACTTGCGGCGGCTGGAATTGTGTTTCTCCGACTCCCCTACGGTTTTTGGATTTTCAGGAAATTTATAGGGTCGATAGTCGGTTGGGGGTGCCCGAGGTGCTCACCCTCCACCAGGCTGCGTCAGGGGCCTCTAGCACGCCCTGGTGGAGGGTGGCCACCCTGGGTGCCCTCTTCTGGTGTTGTTTGACCCATCTTTCTTCTTATGGTCCATAAAAAATCCACAAAAATTCCCGCAGTGTTTGGGCTCCGTTTGGTACTGATTTTCCGCAAAGCAAAAACAACAACTAGCACTTTTGCACTATTTCAATAGGCTAGTTTCAAAAAATGATATAAAGTTGCTATAAATTATTGTAAAACATCCAAGATTGATAAGATGTATCAACATCCCCAAGCTTAACTCCTACTCATCCTCGAGTAGGTAAATGATAAAAACAGAATTTTTGACGTGGAATGTCGCCTATCATAGTCATCACATATTCTTTTCTTTATAGCATAGGCATTTGGACTTTTCATATGGTTCAAAGCAATAAGCTGGTATTAAGATGAAAACTTTAATACTCAAGCATATCAACAAACTACCATATCTTTCAAAATATCAACGCTAAATTAAGTTATCCATAGCCCATCATGCTCAATCATTGATTCATTCACAATACACACTCAAATAAACAGACTCAAGGCCCACAAGGATTCGAGTTTTCCCGGGTTTTTGACTTTGTTTTTGATTTTTGTGGTTTCGACGTATGTCTCGCATATATTATTACACCAGGTGATCATAATATATATATGAACACGTCTGCTTTTGATTGGAGGTGGTCAAGTATGTTTTTGATTGGTCTTCTGTTGTCTTGATTGCCCTACGTGGCCTTTCTTTGGGTTAGTGTGACGCTGCGTTATTTTTAATGCCTCATGCATGTGGCCATGCTGTGGCTAACGTGGCATTCCCATCTGCAAAAAACAAAAACAAAAACTGACGTGTCTCTCCAAGAATGGCTCGCTCTTGCATGCCTTTTGCATGTCTACCGCATGCACCCACCTCACCTAGCTTCTTCGGACTTCTATGGATGTTCTGGCCGTCCCTTCTTCTTCTTGCTATATAGATAGGCATGTGTTGGGTTTGTTCCTTTGCATCTTCTTCCATCTTTGGCCCTTCATGCTGCATGTGCTATGGTTCGTGCGTTGGGTTCTCCTTGGTTTGGTATTGCTGGCCAACATTTATCTACTTCTTGTGAGTTTTGTTTTCTTATATTAGTTTCTTGTTTTCCTTTTGATTATTTGGTTTTCCAATTCATGTCAATTGTATTCTTCCGCTTAGATCTATCCTCCGATGACTACCGACGGCAGCGGTCAGAGGCCTCTAGTGAGGCCCATCAATGAGAGTTGAAGATTTGGCATGGCAAACAGCCTTTGGATTCGTCATCCGATGAGTGCTTTTTGATAGACCACTAGATCGCCTGGGCTAGAAGAATACGGTAGTAGGCATGTGAGATGGGGTGATTACCTGCACCCTGACCTGAGGAGCTCGAGCCACCTTCCATCGCGTTGCGGTGGCAGTGGCGATGACAGCGCTGAGATGGAGGGGTGGCGGTGGTGGTGCTTCCCGTGAGCACCACGCTAACCCTAGATCGATAGGGCATGTAGGTGGGCAATGACGACGGTGAATCTCGTAATCCATGCCCCAGCCTCCCACCTCTGTTAATATAGCGCGGGTCACAGGGGCCCACCAACCATAACAGGTTGGGCGCCCCCGATCAGGACGCATCAGATCAGGGGTCCGGTGGGCCGTTGGGCCCACTCGGTGGAGATCATCCTAACATTCTCCCCCTTGATCTCAACTTTACTTTTAACTTCATACTTTCTAGTTTATTCGTTTCATCGCATATTGGTACATTGAGCATGTCTCATCATCACAGCTTGATTGTCGATAGAATCATACAGCTACAACATACGTTTTGTTCAGAAACAAATTCTGTTCTTTTTGGGCCTCTCATGATCCAGGAATCATAGGCTTTCCCTTATACCCATGTCGGCTAAGTGTTCCTTGAACACATTGGGTGGTAAGCCTTTCGTTAGTGGATCCGCAAGCATATCCTTTGTCTTTATATGCTCGAGACTTATAGTCTGATCCTGGATTTTATCTTTCACAACATAGTACTTTATCTCTATTGTTTTGGCAGCATTACTCGACTTGTTGTTGTGAGCATAGAATACTGCGGGCTGGTTGTCACAATACATCTTTAGTGGTTTGTGAATACAATCTACCACTTTCAAGTCGGGTACAAATTTTTTTAGCCATATCACCTGCCCCGTGGCTTCGAAGCATGTTATGAATTCTGCATACATCGTGGATGATGCAACTATTGACTGTTTGGAGCTTTTCCACGAAATAGTCCCTCCCGTGAGAGTGAAGACGTATCCTAACATGGATTTTCTATCATCTCTGTCCCCCACAAAATCTGCGTCTGAATACCCTTTTATCTCTAGGGAGTCAGACCTCCTGTATGTTAGCATGTAGTGCTTCGTGCCTTGCGCATAACGCAATGCCTTCGTTGCCATCTTCCAGTGCTCCATGCCTGGATTCTCTTGATATCTACCGAGTACCCCGGTAACAAAAGCTAAGTCAGGGCGGGTGCACACTTGTGCATACTGTAAACTTCCAACAGCCGAAGCATATGGTACTGGTTTCATGAGATCGATCTCATACTGGTTTTTGGGATATTGGAATTTTCCAAAACTATCACCCTTGACTATAGGAGCAGGTGTGGCTTTACTCGCATGCATATTATACTTTTGAAGAACCTTCTCCAAATATGCTTTCTGCGATAGTCCTAAGACTCCACTGTTCCTATCTCGGTGAATTTCTATGCCCAAAACATAGGATGCTTCACCAAGATCTGTGATATCAAAATTTGAGGATAAGAACTTCTTTGTCTCTATTAGTAGACTAACATCACTGCTAGCAAGCAGGATATCATCCACATACAAGATTAGGAAAATTTATTTCCCATTTTAAAACTTTGCATAAATGCAATTATCCTCAATATTTTCTTTGAACCCAAAACTTTTAACCGTTTGATTAAACTTTAGATACCACTGTCTAGAGGCTTGTCTTAATCCATAAATGGATTTCTTTAGGCGGCATCCCATACTTTCCTTGCCTTCCATGATAAAACCCTTGAGTTGTTTCATGTAGACCTTTTCTTTTAAATCACCGTTCAGAAATGCCGTCTTGACATCCATTTGATGTAACTCTAAATCAAAATGAACAACTAATGCCATTATGATTCTGAAGGAATCCTTACACGAGACTGGAGAAAAAGTCTCATTGTAATCTATCCCTTCTCTTTGTGTAAATCCTTTAGCTACAAATTTTGCTTTATACTTTTCTACATTGCCACTAGGATCATACTTGGTTTTGTAGACCCATTTGTAGCCTACTTTTTTGGCTCCTTTAGGAATTTCCACTAAGTCCCAAACATCTTTGGAACTCATAGAATTCATCTCATCTTCCATTGCTTGTAGCCATTTTGATGAGTTAGGGCTTTTAATGGCTTCTTCATATGTAGCGGGATCACCTTCCATATGGACCATTTCTGTGTTATAAACTTTATAATTAGTAGAAATAGCAGATCTTCTTTTTCTGTTAGATCTTCTAAGGGCCTCATTTTCTGGCACATTGTGTGCCTCAACTTGCAGCACATCTTCTACTGTTGACTGTTGTACCTCCCTTTCATGCTCAACAATGGGTTCAGTCGGCTCCTGGTGGATAGGTTCCGGGTCTTCCCCCATAGTTGTCACGGGTGGAGTTACAGCTGGTAGTGAGAAAAATGGCTTCTGAATCATTGGATTAGGTGCATGCACCCTCTTCTCCTCAAGATCAATTTTCCGAGCTACCAAGCTCCCCCTCATCATTTCGTCCTCTAAGAAGAGTGTGTATCTTGTTTCTACAAACTTTGTATATCTGTCTGGGCAGTAGAAACGAAAACCTTTTGATATGTCTGGATAGCCAATGAAGTGGCAACTCACTGTTTTGGGATCCAACTTTGCAATGTTTGGATTAAACATTTTGGCCTCAGTGGGGTACCCCCACACCCTGAAGTGTTTTAAAGAGGGCACTCTTCCTATCCATAGCTCGTACGGTGTTTTGGGCACCGACTTGCTTGGCACTCTGTTGAGAATGTGAATGGCGGTTTTCAGTGCCTCCATCCATAATCCCAATGGCAATGTGGAGTAACTCATCATGCTGCGCACCATATCCATCAGAGTACGGTTACGCCTTTCAGCTACTCCATTTTGCTGAGGCTCGCCCGGCATTGAATACTGGGCTACTATGCCAGTCTCCTGTAAGAACTTTGCAAAAGGTCCAGGGACTTGTCCATATGGGGTGTGCCGACCGTAGTACTCTCCCCCATGATCGGACCTTGCTATCTTTATTCTTTTATCATGCTAATTTTCAAATTCAGCTTTGAATATCTTAAATTTATCCAATGCTTCGGATCTTTCTTTGATTGGATAAATATAACCAAAACGAGAGTAATCATCTGTGAATGTTATGAACGAATCATATCCATCCACACTTTTCACCGGAAATGGTCCACAAATGTCAGTGTGGATGACTTCCAGAGTGCCTGTGCTATGAATTGCATCGTTTTTGATTTGTTTGACATACTTCCCTTTAATGCAATCCACGCATTGTCCTAAGTCTGAAAACTCTAATGAAGGAAGAATTTCACTTTTGACTAATCTTTCTATTCTCCCCTGGAAATATGGCCCAAGCGACAGTGCCATAATTTCGATGAGTCATCAGTTCTTTTTCTTTTGTTTTGTTCTTTGTTCGACGAGGTAGCTTGAGCATTCACATTGGACACATAAGACACTTTTTCACGGAGTGATAGAAAATAAAGCTCATTACGAAGCAAAGCATCACCAACATAAGCATTATTACACCATATGGCACACTTGCCATGTCCAAAGTAACACTCATAATTGTCTTTGTCTAAACAAGAAACACTAATTAAGTTTCTATTACATGAGGGAATAAATAAGACATCACGAAGAAGAAGGTTGAATCCATCAGCTAACTCCAAAGAGACGTCGTTGATAGCTTCAACTTCTGCTTGGACTCCATTAGCTACCTCAATGCATCTTTCTCTTCTTTCCATACTCCTCGTCGAACGAAATCCCTGTAAAGAGTTTGCAACGTGAACAGTTGCTCCAGAGTCAGTCCACCAAGTAGGTTTTGAAAACTTTACATACAAGGATTCATTTACAAAGGAAACGATGTCGTTACCTCTCTTTGCCATAACAGACTTTAGCCAAGCAGGGCAGTCCTTCTTGTAGTGCCCTATCTGCTTGTAGTGGAGACAAGTGTGTTTGTCCACTAGGAAGATCCTCTGCTGATTCTGATGCTGATAGGGTGCTTTTCCATGTGGCTTAGAAGGAGAACCTTTGTTGTTTGGATTGTAGTTTTTCTTCTTTTGGTCCTTCACATAGCTGATAGAACCACCATTTGAGGCTTTTCAGTCTGTCCTCTTCTTGGACGCACATGGCTATTGTCTTTTCTATGTCCCATTTTTCAGGTGACATGTTATAATTGACAACAAATGTGTCAAACTCTTTAGGCAACGAGGCCATAATCAGGTGGACGAGGAGCGCAGGTTTGAGCTCCAAGTCTGCATCCATGGGCTTGACTTTTGCAGCCATGTTGCTCATCCTGAGAATGTGCTCTCGAATGCCATGACCACCACCAGTGTAGTTCTCTGTTACCGGTTGTTTTATCAACTGGGTGGCATATGTCTTTGAAGAACCAGTGAACTGGCTCTTTATCTTTTTAAGCAACTCCCCTACGAAAGTGCACTCTGCAATCGAGCCCACAATGGCGTTCTCAGTTGTGTTCTTTATAAACGCCATACACTTTTTGTTGGCATTTACCCACTTTTGATTGTTGAGGGTGTAGGAGAACTCTAATGGAGCATAGTCACTCCTCTTTTTACTCCATGCAGCATCATCATCAGTGGCCGCTCTGACTGGCTCTATAGGCCTGACCGGCTGTGGTTCATCCACAACCCAGTCAACCTTAGCACAGACAAAGGCCAAATCAACTTTCTTCCTCCACTCGGTGTAATTATCACCTCCGAGTGTTGGAACTTCTTTTAAACAACTTATCAAGTTGAAACCTCCTGAAAATTATAACAACCATATGTTAATCTAACGTTAGTCAAATTAAACATATAATTGTCTATGCAATTAAATCTATATCACCGTTGGGCAAAATAATAGAAATAAAAGCACCTTTACAAAAGAAAAACATGATCATGTTATTAATAACGCTGATTATAAAAATAACATAATCATATTAATTTGAATAATCACTTTGATGTGCTCTATAAAAACAATTCTTTCTAAACTTTATTTCTTTATAAAAGCACACTTTTAAATATTGACGCAGCGGAAAACATGAAAATAAATTCATGAACTTTTAAATCTTGACAGAAAATTTTCTTTTATTAAATAAAAAATTCATGAACTTTATTATATTTTCTTTATAAAATTCATGAACTTTTCTTTTCTGAAAATTTTCAATTTTATTTTCAGAGACTTTTCTATTTTTCTTTTTAGAAACTTTGCAACTTTTCCTTTTCTCTTTTCTAAACATAATTTTCCGTTGGAAAAATAATGCACAAAAAAAACTATTTAAAACTGTTTAAATCTGTCTAAAACTGGTCAAAACTTAAAAGAAAAAGCCGGCCACAGGCTAGCAATGCCCGGCCCACGGCCTGTTTACACGCTTTGGGCCGAAAATGGCCCAGCTGTGGCCTGTGGGGGGCACTGCCCGCCCTGTGCCGTCCGATGCAGGTTAAGCGAGATCCAATGGCCGCGCGCGCATGTAGGGAGAACAAAACACCCGCTCGGCAGGCAGGGGAAAACCTAACCCCATTCTCTCCCCCGACGCGCCGCTCTCAGCCTCCTGTCGAGCGTTGCTCCTCTCGCCGGCCATGCCGACAGCGAGGAGGGGCCACACTGGCCGCCGGCCGTCGGCGACGAGCCACTGCACCGCTCTCCTATCTCTTCCTCCCCCTTTTTCCTATCTCTGTGGCAAAAAAGGCCGAGGTAGAGCCCCTCGGTGGGAGCACGGGGCTACGCCCCAGCCGCCCGTCCCGGCCGCTGGCGGCGGCTACAAGGGGCCACCGCGCCGCGCGCGCCTTCTTTCCTTCCTCCTTCTCCGTTTCCAGTGGCAGAGAGGTGAGGTTGAGCCTTCCTCTGCCCTCCTGAAGACAGCGACGAGATGCGGCAGCCGCCTCCATTCCCTTTGCCGGTGGTGCGTTCTCCTTGTGGGGAGCGTGCCGCCGTCGAACGGCATGGTGGGCGGTGCCCTTTGCCCCTCCACGGGTGGTGTTCTTCTTCCCTCTTGTTTTATTTTGTTTATTTTCTTTGCCCCGTAAGAGGTTATACCTTCTTCCGATGCCTCGGCTTGCCGATGCGCGTCGAGATCGAGAGTGTTGGCGCGGCCTTGCGGCGGCGCAACTTTGCCGGTGAGGCCCGAGGCCCTTCTCCGGTTAGCTTTGCCCACTTAGGGTTCTTTGGGGGGTAGAGGGAAATTTCCTTTCTCTGTTTCTTTCGTGCTACCGAATATGCAACTAGAACCCAGTGACATCTGATACCATTGATAGACCACTAGATCGCCTGGGCTAGAAGAATCCGGTAGTAGGCATGTGAGATGGGGTGATTACCTGCACCCTCACCTGAGGAGCTCGTGCTGCCTTCCATCGCGTTGCGGTGGCGGTGGCGATGACGGCGGTGAGATGGAGGGGTGGCGGTGGTGGTGCATCCCGTGAGCACCGCGCTAACCCTAGATCGGTAGGGCGTGTAGGTGGGCAGTGACGACGGCGAATCTCGTAATCCGTGCCCCGGCCTCCCACCTCTGTTAATATAGCGCAGGTCACAGGGGCCCACCAACCATAACGGGTTGGGTGCCCCCGATCAGGACGCATCGGATCAGGGGTCCGGTGGGCCGTTGGGCCCACTCGGTGGAGATCATCCTAACACTTTCTTGGCCATTGTTATTGGCTTGGTTTCTTAGTGACCCCTTCTATTATTTTTTCTTCCAGATCCTACGTCATCTGGTGAGTGCTTGCTTGGTTGTTGTTATTGGCTTGGTTTCCTTTTAGTGACCTTTTCTGGTAATTTTTCTTCCAACGTAATTATTTTACTTCTAGAATCTGTTGCGTCAAAGAAGCCCAATTGGATTAGAATCGAAAAGGTAGTACCCAACTTTGATAGGGATGTTCTCAAGGAATTGCAAGACGTTGAGCTATACACTTAACATATCCTGAGACAACTGTGTGCATATGGTGTTTTGGTTAACTTTCTTTGTAGTTGTGTTACAAATTGAGGCAGGGTGGGGCGCAGAACTATAAACATTGTTATATCATTACAGACTCTTTACTGGAACAAAAACAGGTGCGTGAGATGATAGTTCGGACAGACATGCATGCTCAAGTTGTGAGCAGTTTCGTTTTTCAGAAAAATGTTTATCCTAGACTGGAAGTTTTTCTTATTAATATTTCTTACTCTGCCAGTCATGTGGTGTTTGGTTCGGCCGTGCACAGGTGCAACACCATGGGATGCTCTTCGGCTGAAGTACAGATTTTTTTAATCTTCTTTGGACCTAAATCAGACCATTCAAGTGGTGTTTGGTCAGTACATGCAGGTGGAGCACCATGGGATGCTCTTTGGCTTGGTTTGCCAGAAAGCACACCATAATACCTTGGTGTGCTTTTACTCTATGTGGAAAGTTTGTAAGTTGTGTAACTATGTATAACCAATGGCCAAAGCACATCGGCAGGGAAGCACTATCCATGACCATTTAGACGCTAGCTAAAAGAGTGTTTTGTCTACAAAGGTATAGAAATACTAATAGTTTCATTTCTCAATTTGACAGTCAGCTACAAGAGTCTTCTGTCTCATTTCTCATTTTGATATAATGAACTGTGACTTTGCCAGTGAAATTTCATACACAAAGATACAGTGTTGATAATTGACTAGGATCTGGATTTCCTTCCCCGTTATGCCATGATGTGTGGTACAGTTTGTTGACACCGGGTGGTGATAGTCAGTTGCTTCTTAATACGTGGTTCACCATTATCTTACGTTAACCCTTATTTTTACTGTATTTACTTATGCAGAGACAAAGAAGGAACAAATAATCAACCTAACCAAAAGAAACATATTTATGTACTAAACATGTATTCTCTTTGGCCCGGATTTGAAGGATAGGAGGGCCAACACTATTAATATTATGAATGATCTTGGTTTATTGTTTTCTTTAAATAAAAAACACTATCAACTATGGAAGGGTTGCTTGAATCAAAAAACCCGATACGGTTAATTAGTTCTTTCAAACAAATTGTGTTAATAAGTATCATACAATTCAATTTCTATCGGCTTTTTCGATATGCGAGGAGTGATTTTTGAAGGCATGTTATATTCAAAATTAATATTTGAAGCCGTTATTTCCGTTCCCTATGTCCAAGGACGCTTGCTACCACCCGAAGAAAGTTCAACACATACAAAATTATGCATTACCCATGAAACCCATTAGCAGATCAACTTGCATGAGGCACGCACTGCTGCCCACACTGTCAAAACTTCCTAAAACTTAGCGTGCACTGAATAGGAATTGAGCAAGGGCAAAAGGTACTCACTGATGCACCTCGTGCGGAAGAGGAGAACATCCACAATTCCATGAGGCCTCGTTTGTTTCGCGTGGGTCGGAGGGTTTTCAGCGGATTAACCCCGCGAGGCTTAGAATCCTCACGAAACCCCGACGGCCTGTTTGATACGCGTGGTTAGATGGGCCAACCCCCTTGTTTCCTCTTCGATCCGCTTCTTCCCACGCACTTCAGAACCCTCGTGGGGGCTTGAGGATTTGGCTGCCCAACTCGTCAAGATGTCGTCACCCGACTCCTCGTCAAGACGCCGCCGTCGCCGCATCTGTGTGTTTTAGTATGTTGTAATTCGTTGAGCAAACTGTTGTGAGTACATGGTACTAAAACATAGGTTGTCCTATTTAGCTTTCTTGTGCTAGACATCTATTTGAATTATTGGCCTGTTTATTAAAAAGCTCATCTCCTTTTGTTTTATCAGGTTCTCAGGCAACTGGAGAAGCAAGCTGGACAAACTTTTGGCCATTCAAAAACTTGATGATCATGTCATCATAAGAGCAATTTATCTATATAACGACATCATTCTCATCCTTGCTTGGTCTGTAAAAATATATTGCACACATTATGTTTGGTGTTGTGAAAGATCATTTTGCTATGAAGATATTATTAGTTCCACGTCATGCTGCTATGAGAGATTATGTTGCCGTGGTGTGACTGATATGGCTGTGATGATATATTGATTTCAAATCAAGCAAAATTATGTTGTTGCTATAATGTCACATTTTTATTAGGTGTCATTTACAAGTTTTATAGGAAGTTTGTCTAGCTATGATGCTATTTAACCTGTCAAGATTGGTTTTTTAACTGTTCTATACCATTTTAAGTCAACTAGTAGGCGAAGGCACGGCGGCACGTCGCGCCCGTCGTGAAGCGTGTGTGCAGTTATGTTATTTTCCTTATAGAATAAAAGAAGATAATGGATAAGCGAGATGACAGTCGGTAATGTGAAAGTCAATTTTACTTAGATGAATGACGAAAGGTACCAAAAAACAGTTCACTCATGGTTATAGTCACTTACCTATATATCTTAAATGTTCTAGCCAAAGTTGTTCCTACTATGATAGTCAAAGTTTGTTCAACCAAAAGTTGTATGAAATGAAGCTTCCTTCGAACCAAAGGAAAATTGTTCTAGTATACATTTTATAGATAATACCCCATCGTTCAACAGATGGAAATTTGTATTAGTGATTGAAGCAAGATACAGAAAAAGGAAAAACACCAGAAAACTGCATTAACAACAATGTCATTCTTTCGTGTACTACATAACAAATTTTAGTTCACAAAACAGTAAAAGTTGAATGAAACCTTTGATATTAAAGTGCATTGATGTTTTTTTTTAATACACAGTATTTTGAGCAAGATTTGTTGCATCTCATAACCATGTGTAGTGATAAATAACATGCATAAGCAACAAAATTAGAGATGCATTATCAATCAAAATCAAGCATAATTCTAAGAGTCTAAATAGATACTTTTTTATTTGCTTATTCTATGTTGTCCTGCAGAAAAAGTTGCTATGTATCGCATCATAATTAATCTAACTTTATATAGAAAGTAGAATGAGTAAAGAATGCTACACCGTCTACTACTCACAACTGTTGGGGAACGTCGCATGGGAAACAAAAAATTTCCTACGCACACGCAAACCTATCCATGGTGATGAGCATCTACGAGAGGGAGAGTGGATCTACGTACCCTTGTAGATCGCTAAGCAGGAAGCGTTAAGAAACGCGATTGGTGTAGTCGAACATCTTCGCGATCCAAATCGCCGAGCGTCCCGCGATCTCATCACGATCCGTCCCGCGATCCAATCACGATCCGTCCCGTGAATTCATCACGATCCGTCTCATGATCTTGATCACAATCTGTCCCGCGAACTCATCACGATTTGTTCCGCGATCTCATCACGAACTGTCTCGCGATCTCGATCACGGTCCTTCCGATCTAGCGCCGAACGGACGGCACCTCTGCGTTCAGCACACGTGCAGCTTGATGACGATCTCCACCATCTTGATCCAGCAAGAGGAGGTGGAGGGGAGAGAGAGTTCACGGCAGCGTGACGGCGCTCCGGTGATGGTGGTGTAGCAATTCCGGCAGGGCTTCGCCTAAGCACTGCGGAAACCGATCTAGAGGAGAAACTATGCACCGGTGGAACGGGTAGCACGTGGCTGGAAATTCTGTCCAAAAACCACCCAATCCACTAGTATATAAAGGAGGAGAGGAGGGGAAGGGCTGGCGCACAAGGCACCACCCTTTGGAGCCGGCCAAGGAAAGGAGGGAGAGGAGGACTCTCCTCCTCCAATCCTAGTAGGACTAGGATTGCTCCTTTTTGGCCTTTTTCACCTTTTTCCTTTAGGAAACCTATTCCCTGCGCCATGGGCCTTATGTGGCTGTCTCACCAGCCCACTAAGGGCAGGTTATTACTTTCCCACAACCCATGGACACCTTGGGGTCGAAATACCCCTCCCGGAGGTCTTCCGGTACACTACCGGCACTCCCGGTACACTACCGATGAGCCCGGAACTTTTCCGGCGACCAAACTGGGACTTCCTATATATGAATCTTTACCTCCGGACCATTCCGGAGCTCCTCGTGACATCCGGGATCTCATCCGGGACTCCGAACAACCTTCGGTCATCACCATACATAACTCTACACTACCGAAACGTCACCAAACCTTAAGTGTGCAGACCCTGCGGGTTCGAGAACTATGTAGACATGACCGAGACACCTCTACAGCCAATAACCAATGGCGGGAGCTGGACGTCCACATTGGTTCCTACATATTCTACGAAGATCTTTATCGGTCGAACCTCTATGTCAAGGATTCAGTTAATCCCGTATAACGTTCCCTTTGTTCTTCGGTATGTTACTTGTCCGAGATTCGATCGTCGGTATCTCCATACCTAGTTCAACCTCGTTACCGGCAAGTCTCTTTACTCGTTCCGTAATACAAGATCCCGTAACTAACAATTAGTCACATTGCTTGCAAGGCTCATTGTGATGTTGTATTACCGAGTGGGCCCCGAGATACCTCTCCGTCACACGGAGTAACAAATCCCAGTCTTGATCCATGCCAACTCAACAGACACCCTCGAAGATACCTGTAGAGCACCTTTATAGTCACCCAGTTACGTTGCGACGTTTGATACACACAAGATACTCCTTTGATATCTGTGAGTTGCATGATCTCATGGTCATAGGAACATATACTTGACATGCAGAAAACAGTAGCAATAAACTGACACGATCATATGCTACGTTTGTAGTTTGGGTCTTGTCCATCACATCATTCTCCTAATGATGTGATCCCGTTATCAAATGACATCTCATGTCCATGGCTAGGAAGCCTTTACCATCTTTTGATCAACGAGTTAGTCTACTAGAGGCATACTAGGGACATAGTGTTGTCCATGTATCCACACATGTATCTATGTTTCCATTCAATACAATTATAGCATGGATAATAAACGTTTATCATGAACAAGGAAATATAATAGTAACTAATTTATTATTGCCTCTAGGACATATTTCCAACAACAACGTTATATGGGTACAATGTACATGTGTGTGCATTTATAGGGATGTGTGTATGTCAACATCTATGTTGTGTTGTCTTCGCACTGATGCTCATATTTTTTGGATTTATTTCAGGCTTTTCTGTAGCGTTATAGGAGTATGGTGTGCATTTATAGAAGTGAGTGTATACGATCATCTGCGTTGTACCGTGTTGAAAATAGTAGCAGGCACAAAAGAAAAACCTAATTGTAACCCAATAAAAACCTATCATGTGTTAGCTCGGAGTGCACTCAGGCCAAACTAATTCAAACACATGGGCATTAGCGCTAACTTAGTAACTAATGATATTAGCGCCAATCTCAAAATGTTGTATCAGGTTAGTATCGTGAAGGTTTCCGTAATTACAGGATGTGCGTATATGTCTTTTTAGAAATGAGTGCATGTGCATATATGTGAATATTTACTGAAAAAGATAGCTAACACAAATATTAAAAAAACCAGTAATGAACAAAATAAAAAAATCAAGGTGAGCATTTACGTTGGTTGGTGCTCACATTTCTGTGGATTTATTTTAGGTTTTATGGCAATATTCGTTTAGTGAAAGACGTTTTTTGTTGACTACAAAGACGTTCGTGATGATTTATCAATCTCAAGATCTTATGTTGGCTTGTATGTTAAATATTTTCATAAATGTAGGGTATACGTGTATGCGATCGTAAAGTGAGTGTATATATGTATATATGAGTATCTGTTTGTACCATATTAAAAATAGTAGCAAACACATAAAAATAGTAGCAAAAACCAGAGCCACGTGTCCACACGAGAGTGTGTGCTAGCTAAATTGGGAACTCATGGGAGGAAGGAGCCCTGACAATCCCTCCGTACCAAAGTAGTGTTTTATATGGAGGGGATTCTGACCGAAGGAAAATTTGAGGAATCATGGGGATACGAGGGGATTGTGTGGAAGACGGGGATTCACCAAATCCCTTGAAATCTTCTCCTCCCCAAACCCCCAATTCCACCCCTACCAAACAAAGCCTGAGGAAGATGTCTAGCCGCCGTGCAACTAGATACGAAGCGGGAAGGTCGCCGTCCGTCGGTTGCGTGATCCGTCAATGTTGTGGCGCGAGAAGAGCAAGACGCCGAGCGCACGGTGGCAGACCGTATCCTCGCACGGTGCATGATGATCCATTCCCCCGTCCACCTCCAGCTCCAAATCCCCTGTTCCCGGCTCCCCCGGGCCGCGAGCGCTGCCGCGTTGACAACCGCGCCTGGGCGGTTGATCCGGCAGAAGTTGCGCTTGTGCGCTCCGCAGATTCGACCACCTCCACATCCGCTGCCGAGCTGGCAGGCCAGCGAGGGCTCCATTACTGCAGCGATGGCCGTGGCCTACTGCCTCCTTCCACACGAGCAAGGATCTCGTCAGGGTCGCACGCGAGGCTCGCGGTCTTGACGCGGTCTTGACTTCAGTATCTGGGAGAGCTAGCTCACTCTCCGGCGGCCGAGAGCACGAACGAACGTGGAGGAGGGCACCGGCCGTCGGCGGGACTCCGACAGGTCGGGACGCGGGCGAGCGGCAAGCATGACACGCGCAAGAGAGAGGAGTGGGTGATGCAGTTAGAATTGCGGGAGATGTGCTGGATCCCTCTAGTCCTCTCTCTTCCTCTTCCTTTGCGATGTGTTTAGACTCATGCGACATGGCAACATAAGCATGCACCAAGATTCGCACGCGTCCAGGCAAAAACAACTGTCTCTTGGAAGTGGCAAAAATCGGATACGTTGCTTACTTGCTTAGGACCAGTAACATCACCATTGAAGGAATTACGGCTGTGCTGGAAGATTCTGCTCTGGTTGCAGTGTATGCCTCCACGATCGATGGAGAAGTTGTCAAGGCCACTGCACCGCCAAGCAACGGAGAATAGCAAAAGGGATTTTTCATTCACCTAGCTATAGTTGGTTGCCGGCCCTCGTCTTTGCTTGGTTGTCCATGTATCTATGTGCATCGTCCGGAGGGACATATAAGACGCATCAAGCAAAATTTATCATATGTATCGAATTAAAATGTAGTTTTAAATAATATACCGATGGTTGTTGGAAGAAACAGGGGATGTCTCGAGGGGATGCCACTCGAGACATCTTCAAGCTTAGTTACTTGTTACTCTTTAGATATCACCTTGGGGTGTTGTGGAATCCCCAACCTTTGACTCTTTTTACTCCTTATTCCTTTATCCATCATGATCTCATCCAAAACTTAAAAACTTCAATCACACAAAACTTAACAAAATTCTCGTGAGATCCGTTAGTATAATAAAGTAAATTAGCACTTTAGGTATTGTTGTAAACCCATTCATATTTTATTATTGTATTATACCTATTGTATTCTAACTTTATCATGACTTATAACCCCCGATACAAGCCATAGATTCATCAAAACAAGCACACAATGCAATGAAAACAGAATCTGTTTTAGACAGGACAGTCTGTAGTAATGTGTATTCTATCCATACTTCTTGAACTCTAAAAATTCTGAAAAATTAGGACAGCGTAAATAATTTGTATAGAAATACTGTGTTAGAAAATCAATACCATGTTCCAGTAAAAAATGAAAATTCGTCTACTTGGAACAAAGCTTCTGTTTCAGATTCAACATTGTTTCTACTCATCTTATTGATCATCCTAAAGGCATTACTTGACACAAACACTAAATAAAACATAAAAAAACAATAATAAGAGAATCATAATTGTGCAAAACGCTCAAAACAGAAAGCAAAAGATAAAAATAATGTATTCATTAGTTTGTCTCCCAACAGGCGCTATCCTTTTACGCCCCTAACTAGGCATAACACATAGTATTCAAGTATTGTCATCCTTAGTTTGCACTCCATAGAAGGCCCTCATGATTGATTCATATGGTGGCTTAATTCTTGTTCTAGGGAAGTGTTCCATACCCTTTCCAAGGAGAAACTAAAACTTAATATTTCTTTCTTTCATATCGATCACGTCACCTATATTGCGTAAAAACGGTCTACCAAGTATGATGGGACAAGACAACTTGCAATAATGTCAAGAACAATAAAATAAATGGGCACATAATTCCTGTTTGCAAGAATAAGAACATCATTAATTCTTACCAAAGGCTTTTTAATAATAGAATCCGCCAAGTGCAAATTAAGAGAACATTCTTCAATATTGGTAAGACCAAGCACATCACATAGAGATTTCGAAATTGTGGAAACACTAGCACCCAAATAACACAAAGCAAATCATTCATAATTTTCAATCTTGACTTTAATGGTAGGTTCCCACTCATCATGTATTTTCTAGGAATCGAAATTTCTAATTCCAACTTCTCTTCTAAAGATTTCATCATGGCATCAACAATATGTTTAGTAAAAGCTTTATTTTGTTCATAAGCATGGGGTGAATTTATCATAGATTGCAGCAAAGAAATACAATCAATCAATGAGCAACTCTCATAATTAAAGTCTTTGTAATCAAAGATATTGGGCACATCACTAGTTAAAGTTTTGACATCTTCAAACCCAGTTTTATCAAAATTTTCATCAAGAGATTTTCACCCTCCAAATCATTGGGACGCCCTCTAACTAAAGTTGACTCTTCTTCACTCCCTTTATCATAAATTTTAACATTACTAAACAAGGAATCAATAGAGAAAACACCAATCATTTTAAGATCTTCATCATTGTTATGAATGTAATCACTAGAAAACACTTTTAGCTCTAAGCATAGCGGTTCTTTTCTTACTTTCATCCATTGAAACATATAAAGCCTTAATTGATTCATTCATCTTAGGCGGAAAAGCATGCAACATGAGATTTTCAGCATCACTGGAAATTCTATCAATGCTTCTAAACATATCATCAATCTTATTCAACTTTTTTTCTATCGTAGTATTGAAAGACTTTTGAGCATTGATAAATTCTTTAAAAATATTCTCAAGATCAGAGTTGTTCATGTTATTTTTATTATAAGAATTACCATAGGAATTACCATAATTATCAGAGGAATTTCTAGGAAAAGGCCTAGGATTAAAATTACCTCTATAAGCATTGTTATTGAAGTTGTTTCGTGAGATGAAATTCACATCTACGAAATCATTATTTTGCTCAATCAAAGTAGACAAAGGCACATCATTAAGATCAAGAGGAGCATTTTTACTCACAACCAACTTCAAAAGAGCATCAACATTTTCACTCAAAGTACTAATTTCATCGACCGCATTAACCTCTTTACTAGTAGGTGCTCTTTTGGTATGCCATTGTGAATAATTTTACATGATATTATCGAGCAATTTGGTAGCTTCATCCAAAGTAATTTCCATAAAAGTACCATCCGCGTCGGAATCTAAAAGATTTCTAGAGACAAAATTCAATCCTGCATAAAAAATTTGTATGGTCATCCAAAGATTTAAACCATGAGTAGGACAATTTCTTAGTATCAACTTCATTCTTTCCCAAGATTGTGCAACATGCTCGTGCTCAAGTTGCTTAAAATTCATGATTTGAGTCCTAAGGGGAATAATTTTAGCAGGCGGAAAATACTTAGTAATAAAAGCGTCCTTGCAGTTATCCCAAGAATCCATGCTATTGTGAGGCAAAGAAGAAAACTATATTTTTGCACGATCCCACAAAGAGAAAGGAAACAATTTCAACTTCACAATATTATTGTCCACATTTTTTTCTTTTGCATATCGCATAATACCACGAAGGTATTAAGATGGGACGCATCATCCTCATTAAGAGCACCGGAAAATTGATCTTTCATGACAAGATTCAACAAAGCGACATTAATATCACAGACTCCGCACTAGTGGAGGGAGGAGAAATAGGAATGCTAATAAAATCATTAGTGTTGGTATTGGAAAAATCACACAACTTGGTGTTTTCTTGACTCATCGTGTCTACACAAACAAGATTGCAAGCAAACAAGAGATCTAACGAGAAAAAGGCAAACGAAAAAGAGAGGGCGAATAAAACGACAAATTTGTGAAGTGGGGGAGAGAAAAATGAGAGGCGAATGGCAAATAATGGAAAATTGCAAGGAGATGATATTTGTGATTAGGAACCTGGTAGATGAGATTGCTTCCTGCCCGGCAACAGTGCTAGATATTCCTTTGACGTGGCTTGAGGCTGCGTCGGTATTTTCCCAAAGAGGAATGGATGATGAAGCACAGCGGCGCTAATTATTTCCCTCAGTTTATGAAACCAAGATATGAATCCATAGCGGAAGATCACGCACCCACGTAAACAACACCTGCAAACAAACAAGAAATACTTGCAACCCGACGCAAAAGAGAGGTTGTCACGCTCTCTACGGTAATAAGATAGATTAGGTAGTGATAGTTTTGGCAAATAGATCTCGCAAGAACAAAAATTAAAATAAATAAACTAAAAGTGCACCAAGGTATTTTTTTGAATATTAGATCCGAAAAAAAGTTGCAAATAGTAGATCGGAAAGGAATATGTTGGAAAAGTAGACCCGGGGTCGTAGGTTTCACTAGTGGTTTCTCTCATGAGTATAGCACATGGTGGGTGAACAAATTACTATTGGGTAATTGATAGAAGATCAAATAATCATGAAGATATCGAGGCAATGATCATTATATAGGCATCATGTCCAAGATAAGTAGACCAAAACGATTCTGCATCTACTTCTATTACTCAAAACATCGACCGCTATCCAGCATGCATCTAGTGTATTAAGTTCATGAGAAAACGGAGTAATGCAATAAGGACAGTGTCGTGCTGTAGACAAGATCTGTTCATATAGGAATAAACCCCGTCTTGTTATCCTTAATGGCAATGATGCATGCGTGTCTTGCTGTCCTTTCTGTCACTAGAAAGGAACACCGCAAGATCGAACCCATCACAAAGCACCTCTTCCCATGGCAAGAAAAATCGATCTAGTTGGCCTAATTAAATCAAAGATTTGGAGAAGAAATACGAGGCTATAAGTAATCATGCAAATAAGAGATCAAAGAAGACTCGAATCATATTCATGGATAAAAATTGATCATGAGCTCAAAATTCATCGGATCCCAACAAACACATTGCAAAAGTCATTACGTCAAATAGATCCCCAAGAGACCATTGTATTGAGAAACATAGAGAAAGAGGAAGCCATCTAGCTACTGCCTATGGACACGTAGGTCTATGGTGGACTACGCACGCATCATCAAAGAGGCACCTATGAGGAAGATGAACCCCTCCATGATGGTGTTAGATTGGATCTCGAGGTTCTGGAACTTGCAACATATGGAATTGTGTTTTGCCGACTCCCCTAGGGTTTTTGGATTTTCAGGGAATTTATGGCCTCGAGAGTCGGTTGGGGGGTGCCCGAGGTGCCCACCCTCCACCAAGCTGCGTTAGGGGCCTCTAGTGCGCCTTGGTGGAGGGTGGCCACCCTGGGCCCCCTCATGTGGTGTTGTTTGGCCCATATTTCTTCTTCTGGTCCATAAAAAATCCACAAAAATCCCCGCAACATTCGGGCTCTGTTTGTTACTAATTTTCTGCAAAGTAAAAAACAAGCAAAAATAGCAACTGGCACTTTGGCACTATGTCAATAGGTTAGTTCCAAAAAATGATATAAAGTTTCTATAAAATGATTGTATAACATCCAATATTGATAATATAACAACATGGAACAAGAAAAAATTATAGATACGTTGGAGACGTATTAGTACCTTCATCCGGCCTCATGCATGTACATACTGGTAGCCGGCCATGCACATGCATGTATTCGCTGCATCCCCATGACAGTAGCGCCCGAGCCTTCGAGTGACTCGAGAGTCAGACAGAGGGTCTTCGTTGTTTTGTCTTTGAGTTTGCCGATGGTAGTTGACGCGACTTTTTTCCTATGTGGGAGCGCCTGTCGCAATCAGGGCTCCGTGGACCCAACAAGGTTTGAACTCTGGGGCATGTACGAAGATCTCAACCACCTCAGAGTCTCAAGCTCGTCACCCTATGGCCAAGCCTCGTCAAATGCGTGCAAGTGGAGAAGAATATGTACATAGAGATTTACCCAGGTTCGGGCCACCTTGAAGTGTAAGACCTTACTCCTGCTTTGGTGGATTGGCCTCACGAGGAGGTTGAGGATGAACTAGTACAATGCTGAGTTACCTCGTGAGGGCTCAAGGGTGAGGGTGGATTCGATCATCTCTACAGTGGAGGCTAGTCCCTATTTAGAGTGGCCTAGGTCCTCTTCCCTTATCACCCAAGCAGGAAGGGATCTCACAAGGGCCAAATTTGAAAGGGGACAGGAGGTACATCCTATCCCGAATAATGGTGGGCTCGGCGATGACATCTGCCATGCCGAGCTCGTGGTCTCGGTCTTGTTGCACAGGAAGGGAAACCTTTGGGGATTACATGGGAACCCACATACATCCTTGACTCCTTAGCACGAAAGAGGAAACTGTCCTCCTCTACGCCGGCTGGCGCCTTCCTGGCCTCAGTTGTCAGAGTCCGCGTCATCCCGGCCTCACATGGCCGTGTGTCTGCATAGAAATCTCCACTCCTCGGGAGGCAGCCTTGGAGGATGTCGCTCCCCTAGCGGTCTTGGCGTTGCTCGCCTCGCGAGGCTGGGGCTCTCACGAGGTCCTTGAATGGGGGGTGGGGCTTGCTGCTGGGCCATACCAGACGGTCGAGGTGGGCCACGCTCTTGGCCGCACGCAGGCAGGTCCGGGTACCCCCGGTTCCAGAATGCCGACAGCACCAGCGCACCCACTTGGTGTAGCCTTTGAGGTCCGGGTCGTCTATGCATCACCTGATTTGAACCTTCCCAAACTTCCATTTCATCATGGATGGTGACATTATTTTCTCAACATGTCTTCATGCTTGTCCTATGGTCGTAGATATTTAGTCCAGACATGTAAGGATACAAAATCCGATGGCTCATGGGTGCGGATCCTTGTCGGGCACGGACAAGGAGTCTACCGGCTCATGGGACGGAGAGCTGTAGGGTGCCGACGTGTAGTCTGTCAACAGATGGGCACGGAGACCTGTTGTGGACATGGAGTTTGCCGGCAAATGGATGTGGAGTGCTATCGGGCACGAACATGAAGTCTGCCCACTGATGGGTGCGGTTACTTGATGGTCACGGATGCAGAGTTCGTTGGCTCATGGGTGCAGAGCACTGTCGGGTGCGTAGGCGGAGTCTGCTAGTTGACGAGCGTGGAGTGCTGCCAGGAGGGGACCCAAAGTTCGCCGGTTGGTGGGCGTGGGAGACGAACATGAAGGTCGGCTTGAAAAGACAGAGCCAAGCAGCCAGACAGCCAGTGAGGTGACACACTATCGGTATTACCTGTAACATCAAGGAAACATGCTAAATTTGCAACTACGCTAAGTTGAACACCAGGGATGCTAGGTGAATATTTATATGAATGGTTGATGTCAGATCGCTTTCGCCTGAGCTCCTTAGTCTGTTTTCTATCCACCCACACTTTCACTTTTGCTCTTGCTTGCTGGACAATCGGGTTGTGATCTGTAGCTGAAACCTAAGCGTGTGCCTCAAAGTGGAGTGTACAGTACTTGGACTTCAGGGTGCAGGTTCATGTAACAGCCCGAGGTCGACACTCCAGATGATTCCCGTTTTATATCGTTACTGCCGTGTGTTTAATTGTTTGTCGCATTCATCATTGCATCATTTGCATTGCATCAACACTCCATTGCCATCGTTTACAAAACTTGCATCCATTCGTAGTTGCCGGTTCTCCCTGTTCTCGTCGTTGACTGTTTTGAGACCAACCACACACGCACGCTCCCATGGCATTATTAAAATATTGATTTATAAGTTGGAACAAAATGTTCTCGTAATGGTTCAAAAGTTGGTTTGTAGTATTAATATATTGTACGTAGACCGCCTACCAAATTTCGTCGCATTAGGAGGTTGTTTGATACCCCAACTGTTAAACATATGGCGCCACTTACGCCAGTAAAATTTTAGTTGTTTTTGGTTCTAAAACTTATCCTAGACCACTTCATTTCCCTCCGTTCTGATCCCAAGGCCATCTACACATCCAACTAGCCCAACCTAACTCCCACCTCCAATCGGAGCCAACGAATCACGATCAGAGGGTTGAAAAACAGCCTAAAAACCCCCTAAAGCTAGACCCTGCCTATTTAAGCCCTCCTCACCTGCCAAAAGTGGCAAAACCTAGCCTTCCCTAACCTCAGCTGTCGCCTTCTACCTCATTTTCCACGCCGGCCAGCCACTTCCAGCCACCTGTCAGCTGCCGCCGCCACCCGCTGCCATGATCCAGATCCCACCTCCCCATAGCACCCTAGCCTCCACCTCACCACTAGCGCCGACAGAGCCCACGAGAGGCCTGTCACAGGCCGAATGGGGCCCAAGCCACCACTAGAACACCCGTGCCCCTATGCCCAAGCCTCAAGTGCCCCGCTCACCTGCCACCGCCAAAGAGCTCGTCAGAGCTGCTCGCCGGCTTGCCCTGCCTCTCCTGCATGCTGCCGTCGGCGACCGCGAGATGCCCACAGCTCCTTCCCGCCATCGTGCCCTCCGCCTCGACCTCACCGGCTCTCGCCGCTGCCAGACCACCTGCTAGATGGTTTAATTATGCTTCAACTCTTGCCATGATAAATAACATTTAAGATTGTTGGGTACCTAAACGAGAGCGAACTAAATAATTCAAATGAGGAGTTTCATCATTATCCATCCTGTTGCATATTGAGTTTCACTTGATGTGTGGTATTTGTTTGTTGCACCTTTGTCATATCATCCTCTATTAAATGTACATGCATCATGCCATGAATATGTTGGTGTGTTTTACCATGTTATTTGATTATTTCCGGATTTTCTGATACCCACTAGGGTTCCAAAAAACCTTCGGAGTGTGAGGATTCGTTCGACTATGCCTGTTCGTCTATTTCATGGATTCCTTCTTCTTCTAAGAAGGATTTATGGCAAGATGGTCATTACCATGGATACCATTACTATTATTGCTATGATAGCTGGCTCTCTATCGATATGTCTCGCTACCTACCACTTGTTTGGTCAAGCCTCTCAAAATGCCATGATAAGCCTCTAACCCTCCACTTCCTAGCAAACCATTGTTTGACTATATTACCGCTTGCTCAACCCCCTCTTATAGCGTTGCTAGTTGCAGGTGTAGTTTGTTCGATGTTGGAACATGGATATCACATTATTCGTGCTATTTAATTAATGCATCTATACACTTGGTAAAGGGTGGAAGTCTCGGTCTTTTGCCTAGTATTTTGTTCCATTCTTGCTGCCCTAGTTCTGGTTACCGGTGTTATGTTCCATATTGAGCACTCCTAACATGCTTGGTGTTGTTATGGGGGCCCCCTTGATTTTCTTTTGGGATAAAACTCTTCCGAACCAACATTGGTACTGAAATTTTCCCAACATAATAATACATATCACCTTTATTAATGCATAGAGGGTCACCCCCTTGTTGTTTTAATCCACATAATACAGGGAGGGCTAGTGCTGATGGTGCTAGTCCTAAACAAAGCCATGTGCCGGGCCACCCTAGGGCAATTTGGGTGTTTAATTTGGCCACCATACGCTGTGCTCATCTGGTAGTACCCTAAGAATGAGATACGTCGGCTAGTAGCTGGGTCTTGCCTGCCAGGAGGTCTTGCTTGATTTGTTTTACCTTCGACGAATGTCTTGTGCATGAGGATTCCTAGGATACTATGGGTTATCACGCGGTTGAGATTTTCCACTACAGCTTGTGGCTAGTTTGTGATGGATGAGTTGGAGCATCCCTACAGGGTTAAGTCCATGATAAAGCCGTGCATGAGGATTCCTAGGATACTATGGGTTATCCCGCGGTCGAGATTTTCCACCGCAGCTTATGGTTAGTTTGTGATGGATGAGTTGGAGCACCCCTGCAGGGTTAAATCCATCGGAAAGCCATTCTCGCGGTTATGAGATAACTTGGAAATTTATAATACCCGGTTATATAAAACTTGAAGTAAACTCAATTAAAATACACAAGCCGTCTGTGTAACCGTGACCTTCTCTTATAGAGGGAGTTCGGTAAGAGAACACTGTGGGTTTATGATTGACTCGTAAGTAGGTGTTTAGCATCACTTCTTGATCATTACTAGTTTGCATCTGTTATGCGTAGATCACTCTTCTTAGTCTTGTACTCGTAAGTTAGCAAGGTAAAAATTCTTAGTGTTGTTGCAACATCACCACTTAACCATACCTCACCCCTTAAGCTTTGCTAGTATTGATACTTTTGCTAATGAGATTGTTGAGTCCCCACGGCTCACAAATTCCTACAAGAACAAATGTAGGTGCAGTTAATTCGATGATTTGAGATGAAAGCGATGATTGTTATAGGAGGTGTTCCATTTCGATTGCCTCGGATTAGCAAGGGTGGACGTCATCTTCTTTTCTTTTGATTTCATCCTTAGTCGGATCTTGCTCTTTTGTATGATTAATTTGATGTATTGTTGTATTGAGATATTTATGCAGTAGCATGTGGCGAGTGTAAGCCAACTCTGTATACCGATGTATTGTGATGATTTACATTCTTGCGAAGCGACCCAAAATGCATTTCTATCCTTATCGAGGCCATCGAGCCATCAAAAGGATAGTACTGCATTTTGGGCATGACAAGTTGATATCAGAGATGTACTGACCTAGGAGCCCCTTCATTGATCGAACTTGGCCGTTGTCGAGTCTAGAAATAAAAATATATTTTGAGTCTAGTTATATATCTGAGAGTAGGAATTCATTTTTATTCCTCTTCCCTTCGCCGCTCTGGAGTGGAATCATGATGTAGGGATTTTAATACAATCTCTCTTTGCACTCAATTTTTTTAGTATCACGCGGGTATTTTGGAACCTCTACGATGTCGATGTAACCAAAATTCTGTTCTTGGAGTCTCCTGTCTGACTTGACTTTTGTTCATCCTTAGTATCTCAGGACAAAGATGTTCGAAATAAATTCAATACTATTTGTGGTGAGAGGAGTTAGGCGCCACCCTGTACTAGGGAGAGCATCTAGATGTACTGCCATGTTTAGTATCATTGTGATTACGAGGGTATGAGGTAAATGAGTTTTCGAGTCCCATGGTTATGTGTTGACGGGTGTGATACATTAGAGAGTACTATCATGCTAGGAGATGAGTGGTGGATTTTACTTTAATTATCCATTGACCCGATTGCATAACTGGAAGATTTCGGAAGTTCTTATGTGGGAATTGAAGTAGTTACCTAGGTTTATCTTCCAACAGATGCATGATGTGAGGTTGTGGTTCAACATATAGTGATTCGTTTATTTACGGTCTTTCTTACCGTGATTCACGTTGTGTCTTACATAATCCTTGTTGCTTTCTATGATTCGGGGACACTTCTTATGTCGTGTGCACTACCTTGTACATGATGATAACTATATAATCAAGCCTGTGTGAACCTTACCATGAAAATATCGAGCGAGAAATCTATGTGATGTATTTGTTTCCGGCTTAATTCTCAAGCCTCATCCTTTATTTTATTGGAGTATGGTAATTAGATTGCTTCGATGTCAAGTGTTGATTCCATATCTTTTTTAAATGATGTTCTCTAATTTCAATGGGAATGCTAATCCATTTGATCAATCAAATTGTCATGTCAAATTCCTTTCCATCCGAAGTGCTTCGTTTCAAGTGAATTCAATATTATTTCAATATTCGCAAGATCTATCATCTTATTTCATAGGAGTGTGTTTCATCCTTCTTAAATGGTTTGTGTTTTGCCCGCCATCCCGCCCTTTTTTCAACGATTAAATTCTCATCCAAGTGCTTTTCTAGTCAACTCATGCTTCCGCTTTCTTTTCTTTCATAGTGTATCTGATGATTCTCTCTGAAGATGCTTGGGAGTTTCAAGTTCATCATTCTTCATTATAGTTTTCTTCTTCGGTGCATCCAATTCAAACTCTCGGTGTTGATCTTAACCCTTTCTTTGATTCAAATGTTATCCACGTGGAAGTTCTTATCCAAACCGCTCTTGTTCATTCAACTCTATCTATTATATATGGAGGTGCAAACATACCTCAGAAGGTTTGTCTTTATGTTTAAAATCATTTCAAAATTTCAAGGCTCTCAAACTCACCAAGTTTTCAATTGTCCCAGTACAATATCTCTTGCTAAGAAATTGTTTCAATGGTGTTGTCTTTGAGTTGGCCCATAACCCACAAGTCTTTTCCAAGATATTACCTAGCTTTTCTATTTTTTCCTGGATATTCTTCTCAACTTCTTTTCAGTTATGATGTAAGAATGAATTTCATTGGTCATTTCGTCCACCAAGATTATTTTGAATTATTTTCATCATTGCCCCCACCATTTTATTCTTATTATTGCAAAGTATCTCGGTAATTCCTAGTGGTGCTCCTCATCGTCTTTCTCAGGTTTGAACACCGAAGGATAGTTTCTCTTAAATCTTTATGTGTTCTCAGGAAGATTCGTGGTTCAAGCTTGTTGCTATCCTCTTGAATTGTTTCTGTTCATGGGAATTCTTTTCATATTCGATTATCCAGGGATCCATCATTTCAGAAGACTTCTTCAATCTCAGCTCACAGCTCTCATTCTCAAATTATTCCAAATGACATCTGTTCGTTCGTCGAGGTTTTCCTCCTTCATTATCAATTCTTACCGGTGGCTTTTCAATCTTAGCATAGTGAAATCATGGTCTCTTAGTTTTCTTGTATCCACATTCATTCGACGTATCCTCATTCGCTTCAAATTCTTACTAGTGTTTTGTTTAAGACTTCTTCAAGTTCGTGCTATCTTTTACAATCTTTTCAAGAAGAATAAGTACTATGCCAAATGGCATGCTTCTCATCAATTAAAGCTGATGAAGCATAAGCATAACAAAATTATTTCTCTTGTTTCATCAAGGTGATTACATTCCTATGTCCGAAGTTCTTCATGATATCAAATTCTCGGTTCTATGTTTACCATCTTCTCTTTTTCTAGAGTTCCAAGCATTATCAATTATCTCCTCTCGGAGCTCCATCTAAACCATAGAAAGGCTTCAATCTTCAATTTTTTATTGTATCTTTTTATTTCTAGAGTTATTTCAAGAGGTTGTTCATGGTGGTTTGTTAACGATTTATTCTCGAAGTGTTCTTAAGGATTCTTGTTGGAGGACCTCAAGTATTCTTTGTCTCGCATTTCAAAGTGTAGTTCCTTCTATTTTATATGTTGAGATGGTGTTATAGCATTCTTGAGTCATAAGGTGTCTCGGATAATTTGTCAAGAATGAGATACTTAAACCCATCTTTTATTTCTCTCAGAAATCTTGGATTAAATTTCACCTAAAGCTTGTCCTAAGGAATCTTGATATTATGGTGCTTATCAATGATTTGAGTTTTCTCCTTCTCTAAGCAAAGTAGTTTTCGTCTCTTTGTTGATCTCAATAAATCAAGTTATTTCGTTAGTGGTGGACTTTCACCTTATAATTTTGAGATGTTTTCCGTAAGACCCAAACAAGCTTATTGTTTTAGTTGTCGATTTGCCAACAACTCCATTCAATACTCCTTTGTAAGAATGCTTTTCCAAATCTAGTTGTGGTAGAGGATGTCATTTTATTCTTCCCCGATATTCTCTTTGCAATGTTCTACCTTTTGTTCTTTCATTATGGAGGCATTGTGATGTTGCTCTCTTCGACCCATTATCTCATTTTGTCAAGTTCATCTTCTTGCCACTTGCTTATCCATTTAACTAGAGTATGGTGTTCTCTTTTCAAATTATTTTTTTATCGCCAATTTTTTGCCTCTCTTTCAACCAGAGAGCTGCCCAAATTCTTTATTTGTCATTCCTAGTCTATCTTGTTTCAACTAGAGTGGTTTCAAACTCTTGCTTGTTCCTTGTGTCGTTCTTGATCTCTAATTTCAACCTCTAAGGTTCCCATGGTGTTCCCGATTCTTCTTTCCTAATAAAGTGTTTTCAACTTCATTCTGCTCCATTGTGTTTCTGGTTTCAAGCTCCTCAACCTCTAAATGTTCTTTGGTTTCACTCCTTTGTCAAAGAAGCAACTAAGTTTACCACGTATTTTCTCGTCCTCTTCTCATTCTAAGATGTCGGGTCGAGCTCTCTTTGAGTGGGGGAGGATTGTAACAGCCCGAGACCGGCGTTCCAAATGATTCCTATTTTATTTCGTTAGCGCCGTGTGTTTATTTGTTTGTCGCATTCATTATCGCATCATCCACATTATATCGTCACTCCATTGCCATTGTTTTCCAAAACTTGTATCCATTCATAGTTGCCGATTCTCCCAGTTCTTATCGCTGAACGTTTCGAGACCAACCACACACGCACGCATCCGCATCATCTTTAAAATATTGTTTTATATGTGGGAATAAAATGTTCTCGAAATTGGTCAAGAGTTTGTGTGCGGTCTTAATATATTATAGGTACACCGCGTGCCAAATTTTGTCACATCCGGAAGTCATTGGATACCCCAATCGTTAAACATATAGCGGCACTTTAGCCGGTCAAATTCTAGTCGGTTTTGGTTTTGAAACTTGTGTCGGGCCCCACCAATTCCCTCTCTTCTTATCCCAAGCCCATCTACACACCCAACCAGCCCAGCCTAACCCCTAGCTTCGATCAGAGCCATCGGATCACGATCAGAGGGTCGAAAAATGGCCTCAAAAGCCCCTAACTCTATACCCGACCTATTTAAGCCCCCCTGCAAAAAATGGCAAAACCTAGCCTTCCCTAACCTCAGTCGCCACCTTCTTCCTGATTATCCATGCCGTCCGGCAACTTCCTAGCGGCCCCCGCAAGACACCGCCATGATTTGGATCGGGCACCCCAAGATCCAACTCACAATCGTGGTCCACAAAGCCCATCGAAGGCCCGCCCCTGGCTGAACTGGGCCCGAGCCGCCACCCACGCACTCGTGCCCTTGACCCGCTCGCCTACCCACCAAAAGAGAGCACGCCAGAGCTACTCGCTGGCTCACCCTGCTGCTCCCCCACGCCACCACCAGTGACCACCCTCTGCCTCGACTTTGCCGGCCCGCGCTGCTATTAGACTGCCTGCTTGCTGCAGCCTCTACCCTACCTTCGGGATGCATCCTCCTCCTCATAGTGCCACGACCGCCCAAGGGATCCGCTGGCCACCATGGCCCTCAGCATCGCCACGTTGACCTTGCTGCCCGTCACGTTGACCTTGCTGCCCGTCACGTTGCCGGACACCCGAATCCATCTTGTGCCGTCGTCCCCGGCCTCACCTGTGATTGCCGAAGTTCGCATTGCCGCGGCTACAACTTCCTCGCCACGAGCGCTAGATCTGCACCACCCCATCCCGTATCCCCGTACCGACTACCAAACACCCATCCCACAACGTCCCGGTACGGCGCAGTCCCACTCCAGTTTTGCAGATTTTTCTGTCCTTTTCGCGCCTTTGCAAAAACACCATATTGGCATCTTAAACTGTTTGTATCTCGTAAACTGTGCGTCAGATCTAAATGAGCTTTATATATAAAATGATCTACAGAATGAGCTCCACATGATGGTTGAGTTTGGATGAATAATAGGATTTATCTCTATGCTCAAATCTGTGTTGCAAAAGTGCATCATGATATAAGTGTAGAAATCTGTTAAAACTTGTCAACTTGCAATGTTAATTGCATCTAATCCATTGCTCATATGGTTATGTTTCCTTCATGAGTTTTGTTCTCTGTAATGTGTACTACAATGTCAATTCTTTTGTTATCATGTAAACCATACATATCATGTCAATTTCTTGTTCTTAGTGGCCTTTGTGATTGAAAGTGCGTTATATCGAATAGAGGGCGGCTGAATAGGAGATTTTTTACAAATTCATCACTTGAGGAATTTGAAATGTGATGAATAACTAGCAGCGGAATAAGTACTCAAGTGCATGAGGAACATAGTAACATCATAGTCTTCATGCTGAAATGAAACATGCACAAATCATAAGTAGCGTGGTACAGGATAAGCAGTGATGAACAAGGTAACTTGAAGAATTTGAGGTGAGGAATTTTGTGAAAGTCTTCAGTCAAATTCTTCAAACAGTAACAATCAATTTCATCAACAGGTATATGAGGAATAGAGGGGTTGAGGAAATAGAGCCAGATAGCTCGATGAAGACAATGGTTTGATGACCCAGTTCCAACTGCTGTGACAGTCGTACGTTTGGTTTGGAGCGGCCTGGTATTTAAACCAGTGGACACACAGTCCCAGGACACACAGTCCTTACCGTATTCTCCTTGAGCTAAGGTCACATAGTCCTCGCCCAACACTCGTGGTAAGTCTTCAGGGTAGACTTCCAAAACACTCACAAACTACTCACCCATCGATCCACAATTTACTACTGGATGCTCTAGACCAAGGTCACTTCGTGATACTCAATTGACTTCAGGAGCACTAGACCATGATGCCTAATCGTCTGGAGGATGCACAACCCTCAAAGGTAGCAAGTGTCGGTTCCACACAGGAATTTCTTCAGTGATGCTCAATTACTATGAGTTTGGTGGTTTGGTTGTGGGTTTTTCCTCACTGATGATTTTCTCTCAAAGTCCTCGGAGGATGGGTTGCTCTCAATTGAAAAGTGTCAATTCTCTCTCGGAGCATCCAACCAACTAGTGGTTGTGGGGGTGGCTATTTATAGCCAGGGTGCAACCTGACATGATATGACATAAATGCCCCCAATGATATGACTGTTATGTGGATATTTGTGATAGGGGACAGCTGGCGCTAAGCACAGCAACGGTCGGATTTTAGAACTATGAAAGTCCTCAAACATATCATGTTCCTCACCTGTAGGCAATTCGCACTTGCGAAATCCTAACTCCTCAGTCAGATCAATTTCCTCAGAGACCAGAAGAACTTCGTCTCTGTCACTGAAGAACTTGGCTGAACCATAAGAGATTTCCAAAGGCTTCACTCGAAGGATTGTATAGGTTGAGGATTTTGGAGTTGAGCATCAATTGGAAATTTTCCTTAGTATTACCTTGGCCCCCTTTAATAGTATGGTGTTTCCTATGACTCAAAGATGGAAATGAAACTACGAAAACAAAGTCTTCACGCTTCATAATCCTCGTTCATATCTTGAAGGTCACACCAACTTCTTCATATTCAAAGTCTTCACAAAGTCTTCAGCAAAGTTTTCAGTTGAAGACATACATTTTTAGGGGTCGATAATCTCCGAATATATCAAACTCCTCATCGACTTATAGAGCCTGTGTACACTCAGAAACACATTAGTGCCTTAAGCTATAAGTCTTTAATACACCAAAATCACTAAGGGGCACTAGATGCACTAACAATCTCCCCCTTTTTGGTGATTGATGAAAAATAGGTTAAGTTTTCAACGGGGATAAACATATGAAGTGAAAGTATAGAGTTTGAGGAATTTGATTGCAAGATATAGAAGAACTCCCCCTGAAGATGTGCATATTTGAGGAATTTGCTTTGGACTACAAATGCACATGGCAGGTTAAAACATGGAGAACTCCCCCTATATCTTGTAATTCATACACGCATTTGAACATATGACATGAAGAATTTGAAATGCGTGAGAAAAATGGTGTCTGAGGAAATTCAGCATGTATGCATTAAGGTACTTGAGGAAATAAACATGCGAGGAAATAGTTCAAAAGTGTCAGACCACCATCGGACTTAAGTTTACAACTCAACCAACAAAAGTTTCAGAAGAGCGAGAGTTGTAACTTAAAAAAATAGCCCATAAAGAGAGGCCCGCTTGAAGATTAACTCAAATTTTCTCCCCTTTTTTCATCGAAGACCAAAAGGGAAGAAAAAGTGAGGACTAACGCCCCTTTGAAGAATTTCATCGTGTTGGTGAGGAAGGAGCGCCAGCGTTCTCGGGGTCATTTGTCAATGCAGGGCCTGCCACAGTGTCGTCAATCTCTTCATCCTCATCGTGCTCTCGAGATGAAGAATATGAACTTGTGACCATCAGAGGAACTTGGAGTTTCTTGAATTTCTTCTGTGGTTGACGAGCCCAGTCAGAATGTTCGTCAAGATTCAGCTCATTCAGTTCTTCAGAAGACTTGAGGTGAGACAGTATGGCCCAAGTGCGGTTGAGATTTTCATGTGCATAGTAGTTATTCCTCTTCACAGTGTTCTGCGTCACATTCATGTTCTGCACAATGTAACCAAGTTGACGCTTCACCCACTTGTGATTGCGATCGACCTTCTGATGAAGACCTATTAGGAGCTCATGATCAGTCATCACACGAGGGGCAGGCTCTTGAGGTTTGTGAGCTGAGGCCTTTGCATCAAAGTCCTGAGTTGCAGTGTCATCATTGGTGGAGAAGGAAGGAGCTTTGAGAAACTGTCCATCCAATGGACGAGTGCCTTCATCAATGATAGCCTTGCCCTTTCCTTCCACTGAGTCAATTGTGCTCCTGATGACTTCAATTGGAGGCAGGAAGCCAAAGTGTTTATGGAAATCAGCCTTGAAGGGAAATGAGGACTTTGCGTTGATGAATTTCATGATCCAAGGCGCATAGGGCTTCTGTTCAAATGGAGCTAAAGCAGCACTGGCCAAAGTCCTCATGAAGAAGTCGTGCAAGTCGATGGGAATCCCATGAATGATTGTAAAGAGCATATTCTTCATGACTCCCTCTACTTCTTCTTCTTCAGAATTGTGGCCCTTCTGAGGACATAGAGTATTTGTGAGTATGCGGTAGATGGTCCTGCGCACATATAGCAAATCGTTCACAAGGAAGGTTTTCCGTTTATGCTTTCCAGGGGGCAATGTCTTCATCAACACTTGCATCAACTGATTCGGAAGTGCAGGCTCATCAAACAGTTTGCGAGCTTCATCTGAGGGAATTGGAACTGGTACACACTGAAGCAATTCAGAAGCTTGAGCAGTGAAGTATGTTGATCCTATCATCTAGTCCAAAACCCAGGAGTTGATGTGTGAAGCATTTCCACTGATATACAATGTGTCATAGAACTGAAGGATGATTTCCTCATTGCAGTCGTAGATGTCGATGCAGAATGGGAGAATGCCTGCATCATGAAGAACTTGGAGCACCAGTGTGAACGATGGAAGTGTTTCCATGTCCACATGAGGAATTTGGCGGTGCTCGAAGACTTTCTTCTTCTCGAAAAGGATTGATGCATAGTAGTTGAGCTGTGTTGCCGTCCAAAATCTGTTGTGACCTGCCCTCGCAAAGTCATAGGGATTTGGACATGTGAAGAACATGCGTTCATTAAAGAAATTGCTCTTGAGGAATTTGGGGCGTACTGAGCCTTTGAATGGTCTTGGCTTGGGTTTAAGATTTGGCTTGAATCGGCCCTTAATCTCCTTTGGCATGGGAGGAACTCCTTCAGATTGAACGATTTGGAGGGCTGGTTCCTCAGTTGCTTGTGGAGCATCAAGATCATCAGCTGTTGTAGCTGGAATTTCTTCAGTGACTTGGATGGTCAGATTATCAAATTCTTCATGTATTTCTTCAGTCGGACCAGGCGACTGAGGAATCTGTGTCACAGGAGTAGTCATTGGTGAATTGGGGTGTGATGATTCCCAATATTCATCGTTGATGACAGGAGTTGTGTTGCCAATGTCTATGTCCTCATCAATTTCTTCGACTCCAGCTTCTTCAGCAGTGAACTCAAGCTAGGGCGATGATACCTTTGGAGTTGAAGCAATGTCTTCAACTTCAATTTCTTCATCAATCTGCTCTGTCGAAGCAGCAGAATGATCTTCATCTTCATCTGGGTTGACATATTCCACACCAAATGGTACAAGTTCATAGGCAGGTACAGAGGAAATTGGAGTAGCATCAATGGGTCCAGTTGAAGAACTTGACATAGTCTTCAACTTCTTCATAGCTGAGGATTCTGACATGGATGCTTTTCTCTTGAGAGTCTTTTCCTCTGTAGTTTTAGCTTCTTCAGGTACGACTGATGCAGTTTCCCTGGTGGGTTTAGTTTCTTCAGGCGCAGCAAAAGCATCAGCTGACCTTTCAGTTTCTTTAGGCACAACAGTGGTGGTTGTCCTGGCATGGTCATCAGTGGTCTGAGTTTCCTCAGCAGCACTGGCTGTTGCTTCTAGTGTAGAAGCATTCCCATCAGTAATCTCATCAGGCTAAGCAATTTCATCAGTAGCCTGCGGAATTTCATCAGACTGAGGATTTTGTGGTTGCGATCGAGCTGCAACCTTAGTGTTGTGATCCTTCACTGCAGCTTGAGCAGCACTGACGAATCTCACCTTGGTGCCCTTCCATTCAGCATCATACCTCTCTTGATCCTCAGAGTGTGCGGATTTCAGACTGAACAGTGACAAGTTGATTTGGGGTCAAGTTCATCACATTGTCTCTCAGAAACTTTTCTTTCCGAGCCCTGTTCCTCTTAGCTCTCAGCGTCTGTTCTCTCTTCCATTTTCTTCAGAGATGAAGTTGGTGAGGACATGATCCACTCCAAGAGGAAGATTTAGTAAAGAAAGTGGGGTGTTTGGATCTTCATGCCATATATCGATGAAGTTGAGGATCATCTTGGGATCCAGCATGAGAGGAATAGAGCTGCCCTTGGCTATAGCAGCCCTCTACTGACTTTGCGTGATGATTTCTTCCAATTCTTCATCATTAGCTTCATCATCATCATCCTTAGATCCTGAGGGTATGGTTACCACAGCCTTGCTTGAGTGAGGACTTGGTCTTTGACCTCGTCCAGCAGATTTCTTCAGCTTCAACGCAGAAGGGCTAGTTGAAGACTTTGCTGTAGTAGAGGGGCTTGCCTAGATCTTTGGAACTTTTGAGAATCCCTCAGTCCTCTTACATGATGCCAGATGCACTGGGGTTGAAGACTTTGCAGCTGCAGCTGAAGACTGAGCAGCAACAGTACCAACATCTAAGACCTTTGTAGGTCGAGGCCTTTGAACTTGAGGAATCTGCTGTGATGGTTTTGAGGTTGAAGAACTTGTCTTCAAAGCAGATTTCTTCATCATTGATTTCTTCCGAGCACTTGCAGAGGATCCGGCAGAGGCAGCAGCAGCAGAATCTTCATTGAATTTCTTCACTGCCTCTTTGGATTTCCTCGCCAGCTTGGCTTTCTGCTTCTCCCACAGATGAGGAAAGTCCTCACCAGTCTTGAGGCTAGTGGGATCAGCAATTTGATTCTGAGCTAGGGGAGGCCTACTGCAAGGAGGTTTCATTGCGAATTTCATCATGTATTTAGGAGTAACATAGCGATACTCCTTCCATTCCCTCCCAATCTCCATTCAATCCTCTAAATTCTGATTTTCGTCTATTCTTTTGTTTCTTTGCCATGAATGGCTTCATCAGGTGTGCAGTAGCCAGCATATAGATGATCAGGTATTTCGAATGCAGTGTTCTTCTCAGCCTTCTTTCCTCGTTTCCGAGGTTTCCTTCCATTAGCCATTTTCTTCAACTGAGGAATTTGAGTTCTTGAGGATTCTGAAGACGTGCATAGTTTTTTTCAAGAAGCGCTGCAAATGAGTTAAGTTGATGAGAACCTAGTGATTCATCAGCGGACATGTTTTACCTATGAACAGAGTATAGGTGCGAGGAATTTGAAGAGGTCATATGCATTCTCAGAAATTTTAAATAAAAATAGGTGTGAGGAATTTGACCATGGGTGTCTTGAGGAATTTCACTAAGTGTTCTTTGTCTCAGGTTCCTCGCACAATTGAGGATTTGAGGATTCACACAATTGAGGAATCTTGAAGAAAATCATTACTTACGGAAAATCATCAAGTATGAGAAGATGTAAGGTGCTTTAGAGTAAATTTCATGATGAATAAACACATTTTTAGGAATATGAAGAGCATTTGAAGATCGAACTAGGGAAGTAAAAATAAATTTTATTTACCCTTGTGAAGAACACGACGAACTCAGAGATGAGATTGGGAAGTTCGTTAGTTTAGATCTCCCATGCCCTAGCTTGGCAGAGGGAGATAGCTACAGCGGCGGCGAGATGAGGACTTCCGCGGCCGATGCGAGTACGGCGACGACAAGGTCGAGGCAATGAAGCTCTTCCTCACCGGCGTCGATGACTTTAGCGGCGACGCTAGGTTGGAGCTCGGGAGAGAGAAGAGATGAGGAGTAACCGAGCACAGTTGAAGGGGAGGGGGTATTTATAGTGGGAGTGAAAACCAATCCGCCCGAAGTTTTTGGACAAGATTGCCCCTGACCCTTTCTCTCCACGCGACAGGTGTCACCGACGTACTGAAAAGTGGCCATAGTGGGGGATCGTGGGTTATCAAGTCGGGGGAATCGGAACTGTTTGACCGGGAACCGCTAAAAATTTTGATAGTGAAAATTTCAAAGTTTCTGTTCGCAAATTCTTCAGCTGCTAAGTACACAATGAAGATTTTGAACGAGTTTCAAAGTAGAACACATATGAAGAATTTGTGAACAGACTGGGTTGAGTTTAGCATAGAGGGGGAAAGGGTCCGATCACATTCACTTAGATGAAAATCAACTTGAAGAATTAGCAATAAATGAATGCTGTTGAGGACATTGAAAACTCAAATATATATTTAGTCAATGAAGAACATGAGTTTCAAAGTTTGAAGAATCTGAAAACTTGAGGAATTTGAAAACTTGAGGAATTTGCAAATTTGAAGAATTTGCAAAATGATGAAAAACTCAATTTTGAAGAATTTCAACTTTGGTTGGTGGTGTGACCCGCCGTATAAGAATGATGATTTCAGACACCGCGCACAATTGTCGTAGGGTTGTGAGAATCAAATTCTTCATTAATTTCTTCACACTTAGAGGGTTATTCTTCATTGATTGAAGAAAAACGTTACTTCGTGTGTTGCACATCTAAGTCATCAGTTTTGCATAAGTGTCAGGATGTGTGTCCTTCTTCAAAGAACATCCGAAGATTCTAAGATATTTAGCTCACACCGCAACTTGCAAAATCTCTTTGCATCCAAGGGCTTTTGTGAAGATATCAGCCAGTTGTTCTTCACTTGGAATGTTGTCGATGGAGATGTCACCCTTGAATACATGATCTCGAAGAAAGTGATGACAAATCTGGATGTGCTTGGTCTTGGAGTGCTGAACTGGGTTGTATGCAATCTTGATGGCATTCTCGTTGTCACAGTAGAGATGCACATTCTTCAACTTGATGTTGTGGTCCTTGAGGGTTTGCTTCATCCATTGTAACTGAGCACAACATGAGCCAGCAGCAATGTACTCAGCTTCAGCAATAGAGAGTGAAACGCAGTTCTGCTTCTTTGAGGACCAACAGACTAAGGATCGTCCGAGGAAATTACATGTGCGTGAGGTTGACTTGCGATCCACTCGATCTCTAGCATAGTCAGCATCAGAGTATCGGACGAGGTGAAGATTTGAGCCCTTGGGATACCATAATCCAAGTGTTGGTGTGTGAGCTAAGTATCGAAGAATATGTTTCACAGCCTTATGGTGTGATTCCTTCGGTGTTGCTTGGAATCGGGCACACATGCAAACACTTAGCATAATATCAGGCCTAGATGGAGATAGATACAATAATGAGCCAATGATGGAGCGGTATACCTTTTGATCGAAATCTTTACCATTTTCATCAGTGCAGAGGTGTCCTTTTGAAGGCATTGGAGTTTTGACACCTTTGCAATCTTACATGTCGAATTTCCTTAGAACATCTTTGAGGTATTTCTCTTGTGAGATGAAGATGTCGTTGTCTTGCTGGCAAAATTGAAGACCTAAGAAGAATTTCAACTCCCCCATCATAGAAATTTGATATTCTTCACTCATCATATAGGAAAATTAATCACTGTAATGTTTGTCAGTACAACCAAAGATAATATCATCTACATATATTTGGCATATGAACAGTTCATAGTCATAGGATTTTGTGAAAAGAGTGGGGTCGAGTGAACCGGGTGTGAAGCCTTTCTTCATGAGGAATTCCTTCAAAGTGTCGTACCATGCCCGAGGGGCCTGCTTGAGGCCATAGAGGGCCTTGTCGAGTCTAAAGATTTTGTCAGGATGCTTAGGATCTTCAAAACCTGGGGATTGAGCAACATATACTTCTTCCTCAAGCTTACCATTGAGGAATGCACTTTTCACATCCATTTGATATAAGATGATATTATAATGGTTAGCATAAGCAAGCAATATGCGAATTGCTTCAAGTCTAGCAATAGGTGCAAACGTTTCATAAAAGTCAATTCCTTCAACCTTTGTGTAGCCTTGAGCTACAAGACGAGCCTTATTCCTCTCCACAAGGCCATTTTCATCTTGCTTGTTGCAGTAGATCCACTTGGTACCTATGTCGTTATGCTTACGAGGATCTGGCCGCTTGACAAGTTCCCACACATTGTTGATCTTGAATTGATGCAGTTCCTCTTGCATAGCTTGAATCCACTCAGGCTCCTTGAATGCTTCATCAACTTTGGTGGGCTCCTGTTGATGATGTGGCATGCAGTATCAATTGCTTTAGTCCAAAGCGACAAGGAGTCTTGTATTCATCAAGCATGGTGTGAGCCATCTCAACAAGAGTCCTGTTCTTGCGCTCTATGACGCCATTCTGCTGAGGAGTATAAGGGGCAGATAACTCAAGAGTAATACCAAGTTCATCAAGATATTCATCAATATTAGTGTTCTTGAACTCAGTCCCATTATCACTCCGAATATGCTTGATCTTGACGCCGAAGTTGGTGGAGGCCCTTGAAGCAAATCGTCTGAAGACATCCTACACTTCATTTTTGTACAGAATAATATGCACCCAAGTGTAACGATAGTAATCATCAACAATGACAAAGCCATACAAGCTTGAAGAATTTGTTAGTGTGGAGTAATGAGTGGGGCCAAAGAGATCCATGTGAAGTAATTCAAAGGGTCGAGTCATGGTCATGATTGTCTTCGAGGGATGTTTGGATCTGGTCATCTTCCTAGATTCACATGCACCACAAAGGTGGTCCTCGAGGAATTTGACACCCTCGATGCCAATGACATGCTTTTTCTTCACGAGCGTGTGCAAGTTCCTCATTCCCGCACGTCCAAGTCGTCGATGCCACAGCCAGCCTTCTGAAGACTTTGCCAGTAAGCATGTGGCAGGCTGAGGACCTGTTGAGAAATCAACAATATACAAGTCTCATCTCCTAAAGCCTTTGAAGACGTTGGAATTGTCAGATTCCATGATGACAATAGAATGATATTTTCCAAATATGACAATCATATCAAGGTCACAAAGCATTGAGACAGACATAAGGTTGAACCCAAGGGATTTGACAAGCATCACCTTATCCATGGTTCGGTCCTTTGAGATAGCAACCTTACCAAGTCCCCATACCTTGCTTTTTTCCTTTGTCTGCGTAGGGGATATGCTTTAGAGGAGATGGAGTGAGTGGCAAATTCATCAGTAGATTCTTGTCACCAGTCATGTGGTTTGTGCATCCACTATCGAGGACCCACTCAGTAGCTTTTGGTGTATCATCCTGCAGATGAATTAGTACCACTTACGAACTCATATGCTTCAAAGTGAAGAATATGACATCAATTTCATCAGACAGAAATTCATCACACAAGATAGTAAGCAAGTAGTGTGAGGATGTGAGAAATGAAGAATTCATTTCCTCATGGTTATCCTGCATCCTTTCAAGCATTTCCTCAGGTCTCCAGCAAATTCATCAGATGTTCAATTTCATCCGGAGACCTGACCCTGCATAAGAAATTAGTTCGATTTCTTCACCACCCACATCTGGAGGGGTGGCAAAGAGTTCATCATTCTGCAAGCATCATATGAGAAGGGAGGCATTGAAGCAAGTGCGCTTTGTTTCACAGGGCGAGGGTTAGAGTACTCAAATGAATAACCAGAGAAATTCTTCGAGGATTTATGAACACAATGGTTTGAAGAATAATGCACATATTCATAACTCTTAGATTTTCCCTGCGAAACAGAAGCATTAGCACGAGAATGATATTTTCACCATTTGAGGAATTTGGTCCAAGTTAGGACTTTGGTCCATATGAGGAATTTGATCTGGGGTTCCTATTCTTCATGAGTGATATCGTGAGGACATTCACTTGAAGATTGTAGGTAGCTATTGGGAACCCAGATTTTCTTCATAGGAGAATAGTTCCTGTAGTTAGTTCCAACAAATGTAGCAAATACTTCACCTTTCTGATTTTTGAAGAATTTGTAGTTGGAGTCAAGTGACTCATCAGAGGAATTTTAAGTTTCAGAAGTAAAGCCAGATAAAGTGGATGGATCTACAGGAGATCCTTTTGCAGCAACCCATGAGGTTTTGGGGTACTGCTCAGGTGTCCAGTAGGATCCATCAGCGTTGAGTTTCCTCACAAAGGCAATACCCTCTTTCCTAGGGTTCCTGTTTAGAATCTGCTTTTTGAGGAAATCGCAAAGGGTTTGATGCCCTTTGAGACTTTTGTACATGCCTGTCACATACAATTTCTTCAACCATACATTGTCGTCAATGATACTTGTGGTATCCTTAGATGAGGAATTTGAGACCACTGGAATATTTGAAGAATTTGCAGCAAAAGAAGCATTTGAACATTCAGGTGAAGAATTAGCAGTTTCACGTTCGATGCATTTCAAACAAGGTGGAACAAATTCTTCCTGAGCGGTACTGATTTGTTGAGCCAGTAAGGAATCGTTTTCCCTTTGGAGATCCTCATGTGACACCCTCAGTTTCTCAAGATCTTGCTTTCTTTGAAGAAATTCATAAGAAAGCTTCTCATGATCAGCTAAGAGGTCGTTATGATGACTCTGAAGGTTATCATACTTTGTCTGAAGACTTTTGATATCGTCAGACAGAGTTTGAGTCCGATCCACTTCATGGTTCAACAGATCGTCGCTTTTGTCTAGCATTTTTTGAAGCTTTTCAAGTGCACTTTGTTGCTTAGTGGAAGTTTAACAAGTTTAGCATAGCTAGGTTTCACATATTCATCAGATTCACCTTCACTTGATTCAGAAGAGAATGATGTTTGTGTACCTTTGATCCCTTTGCCATGAAGCAATAGGTGGGAGCATAATCATCATTGCTGACGTCAGAGTCATTGGAGTAGCCATATTCTTCATTGTTCAAGATGGACTTGCTGACGAAAGCAGTAGCGAGAGCAAGGCTAGCGACACCAGATTCTGATTCCTCCTCAGATTCTTCCTCTTCTTCATATTCTTTAGATTCTTCCTCAGAATCCATTTCCTTGCTGATGAATGCACGAGCCTTTCTGGAACCAATCTTCTTGTGCTTTGAGGACTTTGAAGATGAGGACTTTGAAGATGAGGACTTTGAAGATGAGGACTTTGAAGACTTCTTCTTTTTCTTCGAGTCATCAGAACTATCCTCCTTGTATTTCTTCTTCTTCTTTGAATCTTTTTCCCAGAGAGGACAGTTAGAGATAAAGTGACCAGGCTTCTTGCAACGATGACAAGTTCTTTTCTTGTAGTCTTCTAAGGAATCTGATTTCCTCAAGCCACTTTTTGATGACCTGCCAAATCCACCTCTCCTTGAGAACTTCTGGAATTTCCTCACAAGCATTGCTAGTTCCTAACTTAGTTCTTTAGGATCACCAAGGCTGCTGTCAGAATCTTCTTCTTTAGCTGAGGAAATTGCTTTTGCCTTCAGAGCACGAGATCTTACATAGCTTGGCCCGTAGAGGTCTCTCTTCTCAGCTTGTTGGAATTCATGAGTATTGAGTCTCTCAAGAATATCAGTATGATCAAGTGCTTTGTAATCTCCACGTTCTTGAATCATCAAAGCCAGAGTATCGAATGAGGAACTGAGAGATCTTAGCAGTTTCTTCACCACTTCATGGTCAGTGATATCAGTGGTGCCCAATGCTTGAAGTTCATTGGAGATATCAGTGAGACGAACAAAATTTTGCTGGACGTTTTCATTGTCAAGTCTCTTGAAGCAGTTGAAGAGATTGTGAAGAACATCAACACGAGAGTCACATTGAATGGAAACACCTTCGTTGACTTTGGACAGCCTATCCCAGATAAGCTTAGCAGTCTCCAAAGCACTCACATCAGCAGATGGCCACAGATGATATTCTTCGCTTGAGGGTCGAGTTGCTTGAATCTCTTCACATTAGCAGCAGTAATAGTGGGAGTGAAAGAGGGCACACCATTTTCCATAACGTACCAGAGATCGTTGTCAATAGCTTCAAGGTGCATACACATCTTGTTCTTCCAGTAGGGGTAGTCCGTCCCATGAAGGTAGGGCACCCCACGAAAACCTTGATCATACCTACAATCGACATAACGAGAACTCCAGGTGGTTAAACAAAAATCACACAGAGCGAGGGAGTACCTGCTCTGATACCAATTGGATGTGCGTTATATCGACTAGAGGGGGGGGGTGAATAGGCGATTTTTACAAATTCATCACTTGAGGAATTTCAACTTTGAGGAATTTGAAATGTGATGAATAACTAGCAGCGGAATAAGTACTCAAGTGCACGAGGAACATAGTAAAATCATAGTCTTCATGATGAAATGAAACATGCACAAATCATAAGTAGAGTGATACAGGATAATCAATGATGAACAAGGTAACTTGAAGAATTTGAGGTGAGGAATTTGTGAAAGTCTTCAGTCAAATTCTTCAAAGAGTAACAATCAATTTCATCAATAGGTATATGACGAATAGAGGGGTTGAGGAAATAGATCCAGATAGCTCGATGAAGACAATGGTTTGATGACCCAGTTCCAACTGCTGGGACAGTCGTACGTCTGGTTTGGAGCGTCCTGGTATTTAAACCAGAGGACACACAGTCCCAGGACACACAGTCCTTACCGTATTCTCCTTGAGCTAAGGTCACACAGTCCTCGCCCAACACTCGTGGTAAGTCTTCAGGGTAGACTTCCAGAACCCTCACAAACTGTTCACCCAGCGATCCACAATTTACTGCTGGATGCTCTAGACCAAGGTCACTTCGTGATCCCCAATTGACTGCAGGAGCACTAGGCCATGACGCCTAACCGTCTTGAGGATGCACAGTCCTCAAAGGTAACAAGCGTTGGTTCCACACAGAAATTTCTTCAGTGATGCTCAATCACTATGGGTTTGGTGGTTTGGTTGTGGGTTTTTCCTCACTCATGATTTTCTCTCAAAGTCCTCAGAGGATGGGTTGCTCTCAATTGACAAGTGTCAGTTCTCTCTCGGAGCAGCCAACCAACTAGCGGTTGTGTGTGCGGGGGTGGCTATTTATAGCCAGGGTGCAACCTGGCATGATATGACATAAATGCCCTCAATGATATGACCGTTATGTGGATATTTGTGATTGGGGACAACTGGCGCTAAGCATAGCAACGGTCAGATTTTCGAACTATGAAAGTCCTCAGACATATCATGTTCCTCACTTGTAGGCAATTCGCATTGGCAAAATCCGACCTCCTTAGTCAGATCAATTTCCTCAGAGACCAGAAGAACTTTGTCTTTGTCACTGAAGAACTTGAATGAATCAGAAGAGATTTCCAAAGGCTTCACTCGAAGGATTGTATAGGTTGAGGATTCTGGAGTTGAGCATCAGTTGGATATATTCCTTAGTATTACCTTGGCCCCCTTTAACAATACGGTGTTTCCTATGACTCAAAGACGGAAATGAAACTACGAAAACAAAGTCTTCACGCTACATAATCCTCCTTCATATCTTCAAGGTCACACCAACTTCTTCATATTCAAAGTCTTCACAAAGTCTTCACCAAAGTCTTCAGAAAGTCTTCAGCAAAGTCTTCGGTTGAAGACATACATTTTTAGGGGTCGATAATCTCTGAATATATCAAACTCCTCGTCGACTTATAGAGCCTGTGTACACTAACAAACACATTAGTGCCTTAACCTATAAGTCTTCAATAAACCAAAATCACTAAGGGGCACTAGATGCACTAACAATGATAAAAGAGTTAATCTGTTAATGATAAGTACCGTTTTGTAAAAATCATAGTAAATGATCAGTGCATCCTACGAATTGTGCCAATTGAGTAAAATGAATATTGCCATGTCTACTTCACGTACATATAATTGTCATAAACAGTAAAATTTATTAAGCTACTATTTTGTGCATCCCAAAATAGCATTCTCATATAACTGTTTTGGATCACAGATTTTCACCAAGTCTGAAACTGTTGTTTAAAACTTGCCAAGTTGTCTTGATGAATGCCATTGATCTAGAGGTCATGTGAAGATGTTCAATGAACATGTTTTGATCTTCATCATATATGCTATCACTCCATACTTTTTTTTGCCATGAAAACTTCTTGTAGCATATTTAATAGTTGCCCTCAACATGTCATTCCAATGTTTCTGATTGCATAAAACTGTGAATTTCTCTAAGTCCTTCATTTGGACAGAAACTTTGCATCATGTTAAAATCATATCAATTCATCCATGATGCCTATGAAAATGATATTTATATGGATTGTGAAGAATTTTAAGTGTACTAAAACATCTTGACATTTGTTTTCATGTTAGGATCATTTAGCATCATGTTTTATTGCTCCAAAGTAGGCATCACAATTTTTTTGCCAGATTCAAAATAAATCTTTCGTTGTTGCAGTTTGTGAACTGTGGCTCCATTTTGATCATGCCTTACATGAAAGTTGTTGCGATTTGCACATAGTTAGATTATATCCATTTGCATTAATGATTAAAATGTTTTTGGTTGTTGTTTGCATGCATTTTGCATTCATGTCATGTTAATCTTGTGTTGGTCATATCTTTTAGGCCGTAGCTCCATTTTAAATGATCTATATATCTAAATCACGTAGAATGATGTGTAGAATCACATGGAACATTTTGTTTTTCTGTTTAATAAATATAAAATCTGATTAGGATAGATCTGTACCAATTTTGAAATTTGCATATGGGGTCAGTCTGGAAATGCTATATGTTGTTTTCGGCCTCATTAAAAATGCCTAGATAGATGGTTTAATTATCCTTCACCTCTTTCAATGATAAATAACATTTGAAATTGTTGTGTACCTAAACAAGAGTGAACTAAATAATTCAAATGTGGAGTTTTGTCAATATGCAACCCGTTGCATATTGAGCTTCACTAAATGTGTAGTATTTGATTGTTGCACCCTTCCCACATCATGCATAATGAAATGGACATGCATCATACTTGATTGTGCATCATGCCATGAATATGTTGTGGTGTTTTACCATGTCATTTTTTTGTTTTCGGATTTGATTCTTCTCTCTAGAGTTTTGAAAAATGTTTGGAGTGTGAGGATGCGTTCGACTATGCCCGTTCGTCCACTTCATGGATTCGTTCTTCTTCCAAGAGGGATTTCAGACAAGAAGACCATTACCCTGGATATCACTACTATCATTGCTATGCTAGTTGTCTTGATTCTATCGCAACGTCTCACTACCTACCACTTCTTTGTCAAGCCTCCCAAACTCCATGATAAGCCGCCAACCATCCAGTTTCCAGCAAACCATTGTTTGGATATGGTACCTCTTGCTCAACCCCCTCTTATAGCGTTCCTAGTTGTAGGTGCAATTTATTCCATGTTGGAACATGGATATCTTGGGATATCACATTATTCCTAGTATTTAACTAATTCATCTATACACTTCGTAAAGGGTAGAAGTCTCGGCCTTTTGCCTGATGTTTTGTTCCACTCTTGCCACCCTACTTCCGATTATGAGTGTTATGTTGCATATTGAGCGCTCCTAAGATGTTTGGGGTTGTTACGAGGACCCCCTTGATTTTTTGTTTTGCGATAGAACTCTTTCGGCATGGCCCAACATTGATACTAAATTTTTCCCAACATAATAATACTTATCACCTTTAATAATGTATAGAGGGTCACCCCTCGTTGAATTAATCCACATAGTAAATGGAAGGCCACTATTGATGGTCCTAGTCTTAAACAGAGTCATGTGTGGGGCCACCTCGGGGTAACTTGGGTATTTTATTTGGCCACTATATGCTATGCTCATCTAGTAGTGCCCTAAGAATGAGATACGTTGGCACCTATCAGGATGTGGCATGCCAGGAAGTCTTGCTAGATTTCCTTTACCTTTAGCGAACTTCTTGTGCACCAGGATTTAGAGGATACTACGGATTATCCCGCGGTTGAAGTTTTCCTCCACAGCTTGTGCATAGTTTGTGATGGCTTAGTTGGAGCACGCCTACAGGATAAAATCTTTCTAAAAGTCGTGCCCGTAGTTATGTGGCAACTTGGAAATTTATAATACCCGGTTATAGAAAACTTGAAGTGAACTCAATTACAATACACCAACCATGTGCGTATTCGTGTTCATGTCTTTTCGAGGGAGTTAGGGAAGAGAAAATGATGTGGTTATGATTGAATCGTAAGTAGGTATTCATGATCACTTCTTCATCATTACTATTCCATGTTCGTTATGTGTAGATGACTCTTCTTATTCTTATACTCGTAAGTTGGCCAGATAAAAATGCTTAGTGTTGCTGCAACCTCACCTCTTAACCATACCTCACCCATTAGGATTTGCTAGTCTTGATACCCTTTGTAATGAGATAGCTCAGTCCCTATGGCTCACAGATTCCTACAACAACATATGTAGGTACAAGTGATGTGATGATTTGACGTGGGAGGGATGATTGTTATATTTGGAGTTCTTCTTCTTGATCGATCATAGGACGGGTTCAAGGTCGGCAGCCCGGGTTTAGCATCGGCGGGCGCCAGCTTCTTTTTGTTTGATTTCATCCATAGTCGGATCATGCTCTTCTATTTGATGATTGTAGTGTATTGTTGTACTGAGATATTTATGATGTAGAATGTGGCGAGTGTAAGCCAACTCCATATACTCATCTCTTATCTACATGTATTGTGACAATTAACATTCTTTCGAAGAGATCCTAAATGCACTTCAATCCTTATCGAGGCCTCCATTTGCGAAGATAGTACTGCATGTTGGGCGTGACAATTAGAGCGAACAAACATTTAGCCGGCTGGGCGGTGATATGTAGTCGGATCATCAAGGCATGTTTCTCCCTCGTCGTCTTTCATGTGCAGGTGACCTCTAGCTTTTGCTCTTGCCAACCAGACACCAAGGTTGCGGTTTATAGCTGGAGACGAAGAGGAGGCCTTTGGTTCCGTATACAATACTAAGTCGACTCAGAAAGGGAGCTACTTGGGCTAGCTGGACAACATTTAGCTGTCTGGCAACTGAGACCATGGGGGTAAGGACCAGCCTCCGGACGTTTCCCGAGGAGGTCTAAACTAGCATGGAGCCTGAAGAGGCGGAGCCTAACGCGGTCGACCAACTTGATTCGCACGGGCGTCGAGCTGGGGAGGCCGATCAAGCATGCACATGTGCCTGCATGTGGCCAAGGCAAGACATGCATGCATACGTGCATGCATGCAACAAGGTAATGGCAGCATCCGACCAGTGTTGTGGCTATGCAGCCGACCGTTGTAGTCAACCAATGCAACAACGGTCGGCCAGGCATCAGCATATGCATGTGTGTCTATGCATCTGGCATGTGCATGTAGCGACCCGACCTGAAAGGTCGAATCTCTGGTGTTTCCATACCATCCCAAGATCATGCTGGTACACACACGATACATCAATGTATATATAAAAGGGAAATCACACAACATTATATTAATCGAAATCTCATATCAAGTCCTTTATTACAATAAAGATTACAATAAAGTGGCTGAAGGCCAACTCATGAAAATATCTAAATCTTGCGGAAGCATCGAAGGTAGATGAGTCCATCTGGCTCCAAGGGCATCTCACCGAGCGTAGAGAGTATCCTCACTCCTGGTCGGAAAAGTATTCTGCAACATGATACGTTGCAGCCGTGTAGGTCAGCATGTGGAATATGCCGGCAAAGTCACAAAAGAGGGGTGAAAAGATATTCATCTAATCTACATGCATATATGGCGGGTGGGGTAGTAAGTTTTTGCGTAAAGCCAATTTTCCTACATCAAGAGAGGGCTAAGCAAAATTATTACTAAGTTGGTTGATTAATGAGATGGTTCCACCAACCAATTCTCATACCCAAGTTATTAATACCCACATCATCATATTAATTGTGTTGAGGGTTCCGGAAGTTTCAGTTCCTTTGGCTCAAGTCGTCCATGACCGTGGACACGGCTAATCGATTAGGTTTGAGTACTCTGTAGAGTTTTGCACACGTTCCCCACAAGATTTGGTCGCCTCCGTTTGATTTCTCGCACTTCAGGGTGTTTGAGAAACGGATGACCAAAACATGGTCTTCCAAAGAGTTTCCCTGCGACTCTGTCGGTGCCCATCCTTTCCTACCGTTCTTCTGCATCTCGTAGCACCGCCTGTCCAGGGTCACCACGATATCCAACCAAGCCAGAGCCCCTAATGACTTGTGGCTGTGCAGGTAAGCCTTGGGTCTTGAAGCATCCATCCATCTCTTTGTGCCTGGGTGGACCTTTCCGCATGAATACTGGCACATCTCCAGCATCATCTAGGCTAACCACTGGTTTCTCCAGGGCGCCGTTCAACCATCATCCACCCAGAGGTATGTTGAAAACTCGGAGTCTTGAAGTCTTGATCATTATGTAGGTCTTGAAATTATTAACTCTCTCTACTCTCATGATTCACACAACCAACCCCGTCTACTAATAGCATAGCAAAATGTAATACAACGTTTCCCGGGGCCAAATGTGACAAGGGATTGAGGGGATCCTACAACAAATAACCAAGTTTCCAATTACCTACTTTGCATGCAGTTGGGGGGATGGTAGAACTAATGCAATAAAAACATGGGTAAAGATGATCAAAGTGACTTGCCTGATTGACGATCTTCGTACTCGAGGGATTCTAGGTAACAAGCCTCGCACTCCGGATGATCTAACAAATCAATCAATAACACTCAATAAGCATACAACAAGATGTTGCAACTCACAAAATCAGAAATGAACTAGAATCACTGAAGACAAAACAGAGGCACAATCACAAGAAAAGAAAAACATCACATAGTTTGGTTTTCTGAAAGTTGGTGGTAAACTACTAATAACAACATAGAACTATTAGTATTCACAAAACAATAGTTGACAGAAAAGAACAATTAAATATATTTTATTAATAAACAGAATTAAATTCATAGAAACTCTTGTGAAAGAAAAACTACTAAAGTTAATTTGTTTTTATAAAACTCTACTACATGAAATGGGCTAGAGTTTCCCAACAAAAGAGTGAACTAAACTATATTTTTATTAACAAAACATTTATCTTAACAGAAAAGAATTCACTAAAACTTTTCTTAGGAACAGAATTTAATTATTTAAAACTTTGTTAAAAGAATCTATTACTAGACTAGTTGGTTTTAATCAAATTATACCTAGTTGAAAAATTATTCGAGATTCCCATAACAATATAGAAATAAACTAAGCAAAATTATATTATTATTATCAGCAAGTAAAACACCTAATGTTTAAACAACATAACCTACTAAAACAATATATAAAAAAATCTGATTTGAACTAACCAAAACTAATTAAATGAACTAAGCATGATGAAAGTCCTAACTAATACCAAGTAGTAGCAAAAAGATTCATATAAAAATCTATTTTTAAACTCTAGTTATTCAGATTTGAGTAGTTTGAGAAAATTTGATTAGATTCAAAATTTAAAGCTCAAATTTTAAATCTAAACATACTGACATAAACTACAACAAAAATGTGAACTAATGCAAAAAGAATCAACTAAAAATACTAAATAGTTTAAAAGATATAAGCAAAACAAAATCAGAAAACATTCTGTTAACTAAAATAAAACAGGAATAGAAAATAAAACTAATGGAAGGTCGAGGTTACATGGCAAGCGGTGATTGGCTGCTAGCACAGGCGCGTGGGGACTAGCGAACGGTGGCCGATCTCTAGAGGAAAACGGTTCGCCGTTTAAAACGATCTAATCTGGATCGTAGGATCAAGATCAGAGGGTTGAGAGGAGATGGAGGCTCACAGTGAAGGAGGGGGTCGACGGCGAGGAGGTTCTCCGGCGAGTCCGAAGCGGTGAGGTCGTCGGGGAGGTCCTTCGATGGTCGAGGAGGTCATCAGAGAGGTCCAGGCGACGACCGTGATCGTCCGGAGTCGAGTGGTGGTGTCGGACGAAGCTGAGGGCGAGGGAGTCGACGGCCAGGTGCTCGGGGAGGTTCGGTGGTCGGGGAACTCCGGCGAGCTCGATGCAGCTCTCTGGCTAGGGGGAAGAGAGGGGTTCGGGAGGGGGGGGAATGGAGTGCGGAGGTGGGCCGCTCTTATATAGGGGCGAGGCAGAGTGAGAGAAGGAAGGGGAGGGAGATCCGCGAGGAGAGAGGTCACCGGCGAGGGTTCGGGCGCGAGGTGAGTGATGACCGCGTGGGGTCAACGGGCGGTCGGGGTGGGGTCCGCTGTCAGAGAGAGGGAGGGTGGTGTTTGCGCGTCGGTTAGCCGGCTCGTAATAAATTCGCGAGTAAATGCCCGTGGGCCGGCCCGTTTAAATACAAATCCGTTACCTTTTTTTAAATCCAGGGCAGTAAAACCTTTTTAAAAGCATTCAAAACATTTCCAAATATAGGCAATATATATATATATATATAAATGATCAGGAGAATTAATGCTATTCAATGAACATTTTTCCTCTATCATTTGAATACTTTGAAAAAAAATAATATTTTCAGAAATTGCCTATTTGGTTTTAAAACCTTTTGCAAATATTTTTCAAAAGACCCCCTGGTTCTTATTGTTCAAATATTTCACCAAGATGACCCTGGTGTGGAGTGTCATGTTACTCCCCTCTTATTTTGAACTTTTTTTCCAAGGTTTTCAAATAGGTGAAAGCAACATATAGGAAGTAGAAAGGGGCTTTCAGAAAGTCAGAAGAAGCATTTCAACAATTCCATACATTCAAGCAATGATGATGATGATGCATAGCTATATTTCATAACATTCCAAAATGAAATTTTGGGATGTTACAGTGCATGTGCATGCATAACCAGTACATGTCATACACTACGTGCATACACCCATGTAGCCAAGGCCCATGCACATACGTGTATACATCCGGCCAGGAAGTAGTATCCAGTGCCGCTGGCCACATAGCTGGCCAGGGAGCCGGTCAGTGTTGCCTGTCAGGCAGCCAGGTTGTGCATGCGATCGAGGAGGTCGGCCATGCATGTATGTGTCGGGGTTGTGTTTATGTCAACCCCCGAGCATTGTAGGAGAGATGGCGGCGACACTACAGTGGTGATGAAAAATAGGGTCCCCTAAAACCGTAATTCTAGCCGCAACTTGCCCCACGGTGTGTACCAAATGTCATGATATTTGCACGACAAATGCCATGGGATGGCTTATCTCGTGTGGTTAGGGACCGTTGAGCGCCGACGATGTCCGGATGCAGGATTAAGCACTGATGGACACAACCTTGTATCCAGGTTTAGGGCCCTCGTGTGGAGGTAACAACCCTAATCATGCATGGCTCTCTATGATGAACTCATGGTGTACAATATTTCCCCCGGAGTTGTATCAGAGGAGGAAGAAGAGGGTTCTAGGGCTCTTCTCTCTTCCTCGAGTGTGTGTAGGTGGAGTGAATGATTGGCCCTGGGAACACAAGTTTGCTCCTTGAGCTAGGTAGCAGAAGAGGAAATCTCCATAGAGAAAGAGAGTTGTGGGGAGAGAGTACCAAGAAAGAACCCCCTTCCCTTTTCTCCGATGGCTTGAAAGCACATTTGCTCCCTTGGTGGTTTTGGTAATTAATAACAACATATATCTCATTGGACTAATGTTTCCACTAAGTATATTTAAGGAAAAGTTCAATGATGGGATTGCAAAAGTATTATGGAGAGACCCCTAGATGCAAGGAATAGGATTGGCATAGCTTCAAGCAAGAAGAATCCACATTTTACTTCGCGAGAAATCACTTTGAGTCTATAGGAAAGCCAATACTATTAAAAGGGGTGGAGGTATTGTTGGTGAACAAAATGCTCCATGTGCACAAGTGATAGTCACTAAAAACACCCACAAGCTCTTCCTCAACAGTCTGTCAAAAGCCTATCATGCAAAGTCGGTGCCACCAGTTCTTCCCACTCGGGCCTACCGATTTTCATCTTAGACAGATCCCAACAAGACCCTAAGTCTTCGGTACTACCGATTTTGCATTGGTGCCGGCGAGTTTAGGTTGCCAACATTCTGTCGCCCCTTTTCTTAAAATTGGAATTTCTAAGATTTTGGATCGGCGCCACCGAGTTTTGCAATCTGACCATTGGTCACTTTTTCGGAACTCCCGAGACTTATATATAGGTCTCACCGAGATTCAAAAGTTTCTACCTTTGGGGCAACTTAGTACCATCGAGGTTTATACTTCGGTGTCACCGAGTTGGTAACTTAAGGTGTAACTATTGGATTTTTGGAGATGCCTATATATACCCCTCCACTACCACTAACTCAAAAGAGAAGCACGCAGAACAGTTCCCCACTTATCTCATCTTAATTTCTAGGAGAGAGAGACCTACTCATGTGTTGAGATCAAGCCATTCCACTCAAAGCATATAAATCTTGATCTCTAGCCCCCCCAAGTTCCTTTCCACCCAATCAATCTCTTTCGCCAAAGCCAAATCTGTGAGAGACTGATTGAGTGCTGAGGAGCCTATCATCTTGAAGCACGAGAGCAAGGAGTTCATCATCATTGTCGAGCTTATTACCTTGTGGAGGGTGGTGCCTCCTAGATTGTTTAGGTGTCGCTTGGGAGCCTCCTACTTCGTGTTGTGGAGTTGAAGCAAGAAGTTTGTAAGGGCAAGGAGATTGCCTACTTCATGAAGATCTACCCCGAGTAAGGCTTGTTCTCCGTGGACGTAGGCCATCATGGAATAGACAAGGTTGCTTCTTTTTGGAACCCTCTGTGGACTCTCGCGACTAGTACCCTCCGTGGGTTGAAGTCTTCATAAACGTGGACATATGATAGCACCACCTATCGGAACCACGGGAAAAATCTTCGTGTGTCCAAATTGTGTTTAACCTTCCTTCCTATCCTCTATTACATATGCTTGTCTTTACTTCCCACTGCTATACTCTTAGACATGCATGTGTAGGGTGTGCTTGACTTGCTATCATTGTTAAAACCTGCCAACACTTAAAATTGGGAAAGCTAGAATTTTTGTTTGGTCAAGTAGTCTAATCACCCCCCTCTAGACATACTTTCGATCCTACAAGTGGTATCAAAGCCAGGTTTCCATTGCATTGGTTTCACAACCTAGGAGAGTATGGCGTCTAGCAAGGAAAATTATCACCGTAGAGGTCCATACTTTGATGGAACAAATTTTGCTAGTTGGAAGCACAAAATGAAAATGAATATTCTTGGTCATAACCTTGCCATTTGGGTTGTTGTTCGTGTTGGATTGCAAGGTGAATTCTTTGGTGATGGAAGGGAACCGGGTCGTGAAGCGAATGCGAAAGAATTGAAGATGTTTCAATACAATGCTCAAGCATGCGACATCCTTTTCAACTGCCTATGCACTGAAGAATTCAACAAAATCACCCGTCTTGAGAATGTTAAGGAAATATGGGATACTTTGGTTGATATGCACGAAGGTATCGAATCCGTGAGAGAATCCAAGTTGGATGTTCTTCAAAGTCATCATGATAAGTTCAAGATGAAGGATGGTGAAGGAGTCACGAAAAAGTATTCTAGGCTAGCTCTCATCACCAATGAGATTGTCGGCTTAAGAAGCGATGAAATGACCAACAAATTCATCACCAAAAAGATACTTAATGCTTTGGATGAGAGATACGACACCATGTGCACATTGATCCAAATGATGCCCAACTACAAAGATCTCAAGCCTACAAAAGTTATTGGAAGGATTGTTACTCATGAGATGACACTCAAAGACAAAGAACAGCTTCACAACAAGTCTAGAGGTGCTTACAAAGCCACAAGTGATGCTCCCACCACTTCAAGCGACTAGCTTGTTACCAATGAAGAGATAAGCCTCGTGGTCAAGAAATTCAACAAGTTCTACAAGAATAGAGGCAAAGAGCAAAGCTCCAACTCAAGATATGAAGAGAAGCGTTTGTGAAGTCGTGACCAAAACTGCTACAATTGTGGGAAGCCCGGACACTAGTCCAATGAGTGCACGACTCCCTACAAACGAAAAGAAGAGTCACCTAGAAGACGAAGCTCAAGATATGAAATCACCTCGAACAGAGAGAAGGAATAGAGATGACCGTTATGAACGAAGACCCTCAAGGAGAAGTAGGGGATTCAGAGAAGAAGGACAAGTACACCAAGAGCTACTCAACAAGAAGACATCAAGCTCACATTGGTGAATGGGTTTCCGGCTCCGGATCCGACAACCACTTTGAGAGAAGCTATCACTCCAACTCCGACTATAGTCAAGATGAAGGTGTTGCTGGACTTGTAGTAGTGACTACCAACTCCTACGACATATTTGATTCACCAAATGAAGGGATTGGAAGTTTCTTCATGGATAAAGGCCCCAAGGTATCACACCCCGAGTATCTTGATTTTAGTAGTGATGAGGATGACTTGCTATTTGAAAAATCTAGTGATATTAGTCAAAATAAACTTGTTAGTAATCACTCTAGTCAAGACAAGTCATGCGATGATGATAAGTTGGAATCGGAGCAAATAACTCAAGAACTAAACACTCTTAAGTTAGCCCACGATTCCACTCTACAAGATCATGGAAACCTTGATTGCAAAGTAGCGACAGAATCCCCAAGCTTCCATCTGTCAGACGAAAACAAAGTAGAGTTTCCAGAGTTAACTTGCACCTAGTTTGTGTTTGTGAAGTGATCTAACAATTTTCTTATATATTTCCACCAGAAAGATCCACAGCTGTCAGTACCCTGTGGTACCCTTCCATGATAGTATGTGTTCCAAATAAGAGAAAGCCATGGCAGATCTATCCTATTCAGGAACTTGTTAAGATGTTTGAGCACGAGAGCAATATTCCGGATCCCCAAATTCAGGATCCCTAACCCCCTTACTCTTGGGCCTGTAAATCCGATCCCATGCAGCCAAGGAGGGTGTGCGTTCATCTCTATTGTTCCTCCATAGGCATTGTCTTGAATTCTCTCCAATTACTTTAATATTCCAGGGGGATTAGCAAACTACCAAAGTAGAAGATAGGCATAGAGGACAAAGCAGAGTTAAGAAACTGCAATCTTTCACCCTAATTGAGGAAGGAGGAGCTTGCTGATATCCTTCTTTCCATGCAGTCTACCAAGGGCATGAAATCATTCATTTTTTGCCTAGTAGTACCCACAGGTAATCCCAAATAAGTAAATGGGATTTTCCCTACTTGACATCCAAATGCTGCAGACAAATGATCGATTGTATTCTTTTCCACATTAATAGGAACCATGGATAACTTGTGATAATTAACCACTAATCCAGTGGAAGTGGAAAAACCTGAAGCATATCTTCTAGAGCAAGAAGTTGTGCCTTATCCATTGGAAGAATTATCAGGGTATCATCAACATATTGCACTATTGGATAGTCCTGGTCATGGCATGGTATATGCAGCTTAAGAATGCCCTTTCTGAACATATCATTTACTATTGATTGCAAAAGATCAGTAGCAATTACAAAAAGCAAAGGGTGGAGACAATATCCTTGTCTAACACCCTTTTTGCACAGGAATTGTCTACCAAGCACTCCATTCAAAAGAACTGAAAGATGTTCCAGTAGAGAGCAACAACTTGACCCAAGTAATGCATTTGATATTAAACCCTTCAAGCTTCAAGATAAGTAAGATAGGCTCATGCTCAATTGAATCAAAAGGCTACTCAAAATCCAATTAAGAATAAAAATTGGTCTCTTAGATTGGTGACATTGATGCAAGTACTCGAGACACCAACCAATACAATCCTAAATTGTTCTGCTTTTAATAAATCCATACTGGTTTTTGTGAACACATTTCATAATGATCCTTTCAAATCTATTAGCAGCCATCTTGGACAAGAACTTAAGCCCCATCCCAGTTAAGGAAATTGGCCTATAGTCACCTATTTCCTCAAGGCCAGCTTTTTAGGTATAAGGGTGATATATGAGCCATTAATGTTACCAATAGAAGCTAAAGCCTTATGAAAAGCCTCAACAAGATCAAAAAAATCATGGCAGATAATGGGCCAACACTTTTTAAAAAGCAAACCATTAAAACCATCTAGCCCAGGGGCTTTGTCAATTGGCATATGTTTAACTATTTATCCATTTCCTGTTTACCGAAAGGTTCAGTTAGGAAATCTAAGCCCTGAATTGGTGTCAACAAAGCATTTAAGTCAAATCCCATTGTAATACCATTAGATTCCCCCATTATGTTCTTGAAGCAGTTCCATATGATACCCTACATCTGAGAATGTTCGGAAACCATAGTACCTTCCATTGTCCTCAGACTAGCAATAGAATTTCTCATGTGTTTCTCAATGACCATTGCATGAAAGAATTTTGTGTTCTCCCCCAGCAACTTTTATGTATCTTACTATGCATCTCCTTTTCCAATATATAAACTAAAGGCGCAACAACTTTTCCACATGTAACTTAAGAACCTTCCTAAAGTTGAATTCAGGTCTATACAAAGGCCTTAGTTCCTCCAAACTATCAAGGCATAGAATCACCTTATTGCATTTTGTGATTAATCCTTTTAATTTCGAAATATTCATCTGCCATTGCCTTAAAGCTACTCTTAGAGCCTTAAACTTGTCTGCAATTTTAGCAGTGGTGTGAGACTTTGTGGAAGGTTTCTACCAAGATTTGCTAACACAGTCCATAAAACCATCAAGCTAAACCACTAATTGTCAAATATGAAAATATTTGATTTGGGTATGGTTGTTTTGATAGTCATCGCACAAGGGACATGACCAGAGGCTGTCCTTGCTAAAGAAATAACTTCAGTCATGGGGTAATAAGAGATCCAATTGGTAGATGTGAAAAAACAATCAGGTTGCTCCAAAAGACGATTATATTGCATATTAGACCAGACATATGCCTTCCCGTTTAGAGGCAATTCAAGCAAACCTAAGTGTGCAATCACTTCATTGAAAATAAAAATATCATTCAGATCACCCCATGCATGTTGAAATCCCCAACAATAGGTCGATGTTCACCTAGGGTGATTTGCAAATTATATAACCAACTGACAAAAATGTCTCTAGCTTCACATTGACAGGGCCCATAAACAGAAATTAGAGTCTGTTGTTCATTGTTTTGCTTGGATATGAATTGTACCACTAAAACATGTTGATGGACTTCAATTAGGCTACCCACAAAGATGGATGAATTCCATACAATTAAAATGCCTCCAAAAGCACCCACAGAAGGGAAAAAACAAAACTATCAAATCTTTTGGGGCAAAAAGATTTAATAGCTCTAAAATCAAAAGAGGAGTATTTGGTCTCTTGAAAACATGCAACGACACACTAACTTTCATCCAGCTTCTGCCTGACTACCCTCTGCCTAGCATCCGAGTTTAAACCCTAACATTCCAACATAACACTTTACAGTTCTTACAATTGTTACTCATTATAAAAACAATGGAAATAGAGCATATTATGGTGACACATAATGTCCCATGAAACATAAAGATCAGGATTGTCTACCTTGATTACAACCAGATCGTTACAGGGTATAACGAGAAACATAACAAAATAAGGCAAAAGAAAAACCCTGCCACTCCCAATAAACTAGAAGCAGACTAATCATCAGAAATGATGTTGGTAATAGTAATAAGATCAGCCATAAGCTTTTCCATAGACAGAACACTGTCATCCATGCCCAGTTCCTTCCCAATATGCTGAATCTTCTTAACAGGAGTTGGAGGAGGAATTTCAGCAGTGGGCCTATCATCAGGTAAATCCTCAAACAAAACAACAGAGAATGGTTTTTTCCTTTGGTTTCTTTCTCTTAGATTGCATCGGAAGCTCTTGAAAAGGAGAATTGAAGCCATCACTCTGAATCGAACCACGAGTGCACCTCCAGACAGAAGTTTTCACTATGGGATTTGGTGCCAATGTCTTTCTAGGCCTTCCCACCTTTTTGCTACCAGTTCCAGGCGCTGTGATTTGCATCAGTGGCTCAACAGATGATGCAGCAACATCCTATAGTTCTATAAAAAGTGCTTTGGCCACTAGACGTTGCACAATCTCTGTTGGTGGTTCAGTCCAAGTCAGTCTTGGGGCACCATTGAAAGCCAAGTCCCAACTCCTTTTTGGTAACATCACTAATTGAATTGGCAAGGCCTGCAGCGGCTTTGTGATCTGAGTAATAATGGCATGATCAAGCAATGTTTCAAAGGGCCTCTTGAAAGCCAGCTCAGGTGGCAATTCAGGTCCCGACACAACTTTAACTTATGTAGCTGCAACTTCCTGATCCAATTGTCCCACTGGTGGCTGGTTGATAACCAAAGCCCAATCATCAGGATTACACTCTACATTCTGTAGCACTTCATTGTGCAAATGTCCCAGCTGGTCCACCTCAGGTACACTGGTTGTTCCCCCTCATGCATAACTGGCTGCTCTTCATCCTCTATAAGCACAAAATTAGGATGAACATTGTGCTGTTCCACAGAGTCAAAAAGATTCGGCTGATTAATTATGATGGACTCCTATTCTAGTATCTAAGCTTCCTGGTGATCATTATCAGCTTCCCAGACAACATTTCCCCAGTTGTTCTCCCCAGCCCTAGGCTGGTCCTCAAGTGGTGGTGGCGGAGGGACATCATTCCATCCTAGAGCAGGGTATGGAGGAAGAACGAACGGAGGGAGCTCAGGGAAAGGCACACCTGGCAAAGGGTGTGAATTCCCATTGATGGGCATCCAATCCTCATCCTGAGCATCTGGTCAACGCAATTTGCTGCTAGTATGTAAATAGGCGCTGCCCAAGAGACTCTAGCTCCGCCCCAAACAGCATAATCAGAGAAAACAACATCTCGTGGAACCAGGGCATCCTCAGGAAAATATGCAGAAACCAGAGACCTGACCAAATATGGATCTTCAGTATTCCAATGATGAAACTTATCGAAAGTGTTGACTGTAGCCCGTATGGTTTCCATATTACGCAGATCCAACGGAATTCCCAAGAACATTATTAAACCTTGATAGAAACCCTATGCTCGATGAAAACCCTCACCCTCACCATGCTTCATGAAACAAACAAAATGATCGTTTCCTAGCGCTTGAGAAGGGAGTTGAAGCAAAGAGTAACGTACTGCACCATCTCTGACTCTAAATAACCCAACGACATTGATCCAAGGCTGCACAGAACAAACCTGATATCCATGACCTTCCAACCAATCAGCAACCTCTTATCTGGTAGCACCTATCTAATCTGGCAGCAGCAGAAGCATCACTTCAGCAAGCATGTACTCTTCATGGTGATGTAGAATGGGAACATGCGGCGTAACAAACGATCGAGGCCAGCGTGCATCCCCTCCATCAGTGATGTGATGCCCATCAGGGACATAGAGCATTGGGTCCATAGGGAAGTTCGCCATATCCAATGAGAGGATCGGCGGGGAAGGATCTAAAGGTGGTGGTGGAGTCACCGGTGGTGTGCCGATAGGCGTATTGGGGCCGAGGTTTATGGAACTGGGCGAGGTGGTCGGTGTTTGCAAAAACGAGGAGTCCAAGTTTAGTTAATGACCTGTTAGAGAGATATTCTTGCTTCCTCCGTCTTGAACCTCGGTAACTGAAGCGTTAGTGGATTTTGGTTTCCATACCAAGCCCAATTCGTAGGCCAAACAGGCACAATCCCTCCTCCGATGACCAATTCGAGAACAACCCAAGCACTTTAAGGTTGACGTGCAGGAAGACGAAAAATGACCCTTCTTAAAGTATATCTGGCACGTAACAATTTCATGCACCATTTGAGCAACCAAATTATCAAAGGATTCTACAGCCTCACGTGGGCTGGGTACCATCAGAGGCGAAGGCCCAGGTACATTTTGGCCTGTAGCAATTTCATGGTGGCCCATGGGAGTAATATTTAAAGATCCTAAAATCCTGCCCGGAGAGGACGACGCCTGATCCGGCAAGCAATCATGTGAAACTAGGCGCTGTTGAATCATTGATGAACTGACCGTACCGAACATAATTGGTGGCGAGGCAATGGTGCATTGAAGATCAGCCGGAGGATGTGGTTGAATGACAACACACTCATTAGGTGGGATATCATATCCAACAATCTTCGTGGCAGTGATACAATTCAATGTTGCATGATATCGATAACATTTGCAAACACTATAATTTTGAAAAATAGCAAAAGATAAGTTCTTACGAACCGTAGAACCAGACATAAGAGCAGATTTTGCAGGAGGTTTATGCATTGCTAAGAGACCCAAAGCTGCTCTACGCTTAGAGGGGCTAACTAGGATCCACTCCACATCACATTCTTTCTTCCATATTTTAAACTCCCGGATCAAATTTGGCCCCGCATTACCCCACAAATGAAAATAAGACTTGTACTGAAGGCAAGAGAAAGATCGAAGATCCACAATGTAAAAATCCACATCTTGGCATGAGACATTAAAACTAAATACATTGTTTCCAATGGTAGAAACCATGAGATCTATGGCCGAACCTCCCAATGCAGATTCAAGTGCTGCTAGCACAGATCCTCAGTTAGCCTGAAATGATGCCTGCTGAAAGATACCACTATAGTAAAGGATCCCAGATTCTCCATAGGATGAACGGTGAGACCCGAGGCATTATAGATCTCCTCAGCAAAAACCTTGGACAAGTCCAAGTCAAGGGTAGATCCAGATGATGATCCCATCACAATGGTTTGTGGATGCAGATCAGGAGACGCTAGAGACAGAGATCGAAGCAGATCACCAAGTTACTAGAAGTAAGAAGAGATCACCGGTGGACTAGGGTTTAGGGTTGGGTGCAGGGGTGGGAGCGCCATGCTTGCTCGTAAGGGGCTGATTTCCTCGAAAGACATCTTCATACTCACAAAACAACAATAGCGCTTGTTGGGATGCAACCCAATATTTATCTTAAACTTTGTTTTTTAATTTCTGTTTGTTTGTGATAAACTGATTGTTTCCTCTCTAGTGATTATGTGTTTATGTTTTAATTCGTGTTTTTGATAAGTAAATCCTTTCGACGACACACAAGATGAGTAGAATTGATACGGTGCAAACACAATACCTTTAGCATCCGGTGTAGAATTTCTCTGATTTTGCTGGAACGTATTTTGTTCAGAATTTGTTACACAATATTTATATACAAATTATTCAGGTTTTCCTAAGTTTTTAGAATTTTTAGACTTACAGAAGTATAGGAACTATACACACCATTACAGACTATTTTGTTTTAGACAGATTCCGTTTTTTGCTTCCATAGTTTGCTTGTTTTGATGATGCTATGGATTGTCTTCGGGGCTATAAGCCATGGGGAAGTTATATTACAATACTAATAATGCAATAATGAAATATGAATCAACTTATAACATCACTTAAAGTACTTGATATATTTCTTATACTAACGTATCTTACGAGGTTTTGTTGAGTTTTGTGTGATTGAAGTTTTCATGTTTTGGGTGTTATCACAATGGACAAAGGAATAAGGAGAAGCAAGAGCCTAAGATTGGGGATGCCCAAGGCACCCCAAGGTAATATTCTAGGAAGACTCAAGCATCTAAGCTTGGGGATGCGCCGGAAGGCATCCCCTCTTTCATCTAAATCCATCGGTATGTCACTTGGAGCTATATTTTTATTTGTCACATGATACAAGTTTTGCTTGGAGCGTCGTTTGCTTTTGTTTGAATTTACTTTCAGTTTGACACAATCATTGTTTTCTGGACACACCTATTTGATAGAGGCACACTATCATCATAATTCATTAGAATACTCTATGTGCTTCACTTATACCTTTTGAGCTTATCAGTTGCTCGAGTACTTCACTTATATCTTTGGGAGCACGACATCGTATAGATTTTATAGAAATAATTACACTCTCATTCTTCACTTATATTTGTTTGAGAGTTAAATAAATAGTGACGGTAATTTGCATGGGTCATAAGACTAGTCCAAATATAATAGGTATTCACAGAGTGATAATTAAAACCATCACTTAGAACATATAGGGAAATTGTGAGTTAATGATATTGATGTGGTAATACGAAAAAGGTATTGGCGCATTATTGTTGATTCTTAGAAGTGTCGGTATTAAGAGGTGTTGACTTCTTGTTTGTCTAAAAATTAAAAAGGCATGGCGAGGATGTGTGAGCATTTCTATTCCTCGTTAAAATCCTAGTGTTGTTTCAGGTCGGAAGCGCACCATGGTTAACTCCTCCCAACCTCCTCCCTCGGGGCATGCGAGTAGTACTTTGATTTGTGATAAAACTAATAAAACTTTTGCAAAAAGTATATGAGTTCTTTATGATTAGTGTGAAACCATGGACATATGCAATCTCACCTCCTCATATTTTGCTAGCCTCTTCGATACCGTGCATTGCCCATTCTCACCTCGAGGATCGGTGTAGCTTTCACCGGTGCATAAAAACCCCGTGATATGACACGCTTTGTTGCACATAAGCCTCATTATATCTTCCGCAAAACAGACACCATACCTACCTATCATGGCATTTCCATAGTCATTCTGAGATATATTGCCATGCAAATTCCATCGTCACTTCATATGACTAGTTCGTTCATCATCATATTGCTTTGCATGATCATATAGAGCTGACATAGTATTTTTGGCAAAGCCACCATTCATCATATTTTTGATACATCTCATGCTAGATCATTGCACATCCCGGTACACTACCAGAGGCATTTATACAGAGTCATATCATTCTATCAGTTTTTCATATAGAGTCGTAAGTGAATAGAAGTGTGATGATCATCATTATTAGAGCATAATACCAGTGAGGAATTAAAAATGGGGGAGTCCAAATGAGCCCATCGTAAAAAAAGTGATGATTGAGAGAAAATGAGAGAAGGGACCTTGCTACTATCTTTTACCACCACTTGTGCCTCAAAGTGGCACCTTATTCTAAATATAGAGAGTCTCATGTTATATCATTCATATGATAGTGGGAATCACTTTTTATTCATTATAAACTTGGCTTGTATATTATGATGATGGGCTTCCTAAAATGCCCGAGGTCTTCATGAGCAAGTAAGTTGGATGCACACCCCACAGCTTTAGTTGAGATTTCATACACTTGTAGCTCTAGTGCATAATTTGCAGGGCAGTCCCTACTCCTTGCATCGATATCTATCCACAGGAATCTACATAGCCCGTTGGTACACCTATTTGATGTGAGACCATCTTCTCCACTCTTTATCCCTTTTTGATACCTACCACCATATTCTATTCCACTTATAAGCTATGTCCAATGGATCACTCTCATGTATTGCGTGAAGAATAAGAAGTTGATGCATATTGCAAACGTATGATCCAATTTCTTGACTTGGACACTGTGGTGCTTAAAATTTGTATTAATGTGGTGAAGATGGAGCTATGCCTTGATATATAATAAGATGAACGGGGGTAAACATACTTTGAGGATCGTATACTTTGAAAGGTTAATGATTTTGTTGCTTGTACTTATAAGTATTGCTATGTTAATATTTATTAATTCATCATTTCTCAATGAGATACATTCAAAAGATTACATAATGGATAGCATGTCACATAAAAAATTCCATTTTATCATTGACCTACTAGAGAACGAGCAGGAACTAAGCTTGGGGATGCTTGATACGCCTCTAACGTATCTTTAACTTTTGATTGTTACATCCTAATATATTATCATTCCAGGCTAATGTTTGGGTATTTATGTACCAATTTATATATTTTTAGCACTAACCTATTGACCCAGTGCCTAGTGCTAGGTGTTGTTTTCTGTATGTTTTTCACTTTTTAGGTTTACCATACCAAACGAAGTCCAATCATCCTGAAACTTTTTGATGATTGTTTTGGACCAAAAGAGGACTTAGAAGATTCAGAAGAAGGCCAAGAGACACCCTAGGGCCCCACAAGCCAACACGACGCGACCTGGGGTGCCATGATGGCTTGTGGGCCCCTCTTGGCTCTCCCACCTCTGTTCTCTGGCTTATAAATTCTGATATATTCTAAAACCCCTAGAGGCAGTCTCGAAACACATTTTACGTTACCGCAAGTCTCTGTTCCGACGGGAAGCCATCTGGAGGTCCATTCCGGCACCCTGCTGGAGGGGGGATCAATCACACAGGGTCTCTTCATCAACCTTGCTGCCCTCATGATGATGTGTAAGTCGTTCACCACAGAACTACACGTCCATAGTTACTACCTAGATGTCAATCTCTCTCTCTATCTTGATCTTCAATACAATGGTCATCGCATCTTTGCTTTGATCTACCCGATGTAATACTTTTGTGCAACGCTTTGTGGGGATCTGATGAATTGCGGGTTTATGTTCACATTATTCATGATAAATATTTGAGTCTTCCATGAAATATAATATGATTCTTATGTGGATGATCATTATAGTTTTGTAATTCCCTCCGTCTATTCAAATAGTTTGGCCAACTAGATTGATATTTATTCGGTGAGAGAGGTGCGTTTTGGTGGGTTCAACCTAACGAGTTTCTATATCCCTGTGATAGAGGGGAGAAGTTGCGTCATTGTGTTTTTTCTGGTAAGGATAAAACGATGGGGTTTATTCGTAGTGCTTGAGTTTACTTTGCCTACATCATGTCACCAGTCTCCATGCATTACTCTGTTTGTCACGAATATATACGTAGAGAGGCAAGCATAGAAGCGCTCTTGAAGTGGAGAATAGTAATAGGTGTAGGAAGGAGTCGGCCTATTTGTCTTGGACGTGATGCCTATATACACATGATCGTTGTCTTGAATATTGCATAACTATCAGTTTTTCTATCAATTGCCAAACAATAATTTGTTTATCAACCATATGCTTATTTTCATGAGAGATGCCGGTAGGGAAAACTATGGGCCCTAGGTCTATTCACCTATATATTCATAAGCGCTACAATACCTTGCTGGCATTTACTTGCTTTTATTTTATTTTGCAAGTTACAATTATCTATACAACTTACTTGCTTGCAAATAACGAGATCAAGTTGATTGACAACCCTCTTGCCCGCGTTAGGACCAAGTTGTTTGCTCTTTTGTGTGCAGGTGTTGACGACAGTTGTTGTTCATATTCCTATTGGTTTGATACACCTTGGTTGTTGGGGAACATTGCATGGGAAACAAAAAATATTCGACGCTTCACCAAGATCAATCTAGGAGATGAGCATCTACGAGAGGGGAGAGTGGATCTACATACCCTTGTAGATCGATAAGCGGGAAGCGTTAAGAAACACCATTGATGTAGTCAAACGTCTTCACGATCCAAATCGCCGAGCGTCCCGCGATCCAATCATGATCCGTCCCGATCTAGCGTCGAACGGACGACACCTTCGTGTTTAGGACACGTACGACTTGATGACGATCCCCGCCTCCTTGATCCAGCAAGAGGGAGTGGAGAGGTAGATGAGTTCTCCGGCAGCGCGACGACGTTGTGGCGATGGTGGTGGAGCTATTCCAGCAGGGCTTCGCCTAAGCACCACTGAGACCAATCTACAGGAGAAACTACGATCTAGACAAGAGGGCAACACATGGCTGTTTTTCTATCAAAACCCTCAAAACCTCTAGTATATATAGGAGGAGGGGAGGGAGGAGGCTTGCATCCCAAGGGAGCCAACCCTAGTTCGACCGAAGTGGGAGTGAGGAGTCCTCCTCCTCCACTCCTAGTAGGATTAGGACTCCTTCCTTACTTTCCCACTTTTGCCTTGTTTCCACCTTAGGTTTTCTCTCCTAGCCGCATGGGCCTTCTGTGCGACTTCGGCAAGCCCACCAAGGTCTGGTATTCCTTTCCCACAGACCATGTAGCCTCTTGGGTTAAAATACCCCTCCCGATGGTCCCCCGGTACCCTCCCGGCACTCCCAGTACACTACCGATGAGCCCGAAACTTTTCTGGTGACCAAAACAGGACTTCCTATATATCAATCTTTAACTCCGGACCATTCCAGAGCTCCTCGTGACGTCAATTATCTCATCAGAGATTCCGAACAACCTTCGATCACCACCATACATAACTCTATACTACCGAAACGTCACCGAACCTTAAGTGTGCAAACCTTGCGGGTTCGAGAACTATGTAGACATGACCGAGACACCTCTACGGTCAATAACCAATAGCAGGACCTGGATGCCCATATTGGTTCCTACATATTCTACGAAGATCTTTATCGATTGAACCTCTATGTCAAGGATTCAGTTAATCCCATATGTTATTCCCTTTGTTCTTCAGTATGTTACTTGCCCGAGATTCGATCGTCGGTATCTCTATACCTAGTTCAATCTCGTTACTAGCAAGTCTCTTTCCTCGTTCCGTAAGACAAGATCCCGTGGCTAACACTTAGTCACATTGCTTGCAAGGCGTATTGTGATGTTGTATTACCGAGTGGGACCTGAGATACCTCTCCGTCACACGGAGTAACAAATCCCAGTCTTGATCCATGCCAACCCAATAGACACCCTTGGAGATACCTGTAGAGCACCTTTATAGTCACCCAGCTACGTTGCGACATTTGATACACACAAGGTACTCCTTCGGTGTTAGTGAGTTGCATGATCTCATGATCATAGGAACAGATACTTGACATTAGGAAACTGTAGCAATAAACTAACACGATCATATGCTATGTTTATAGTTTGGGTCTTGTCCATCAGATCATTCTCCTAATGATGTGATCCCGTTATCAAATGACATCTCATGTCCATGGCTGGGAAACCTTAACCATCGTTGATCAACGAGCTAGTCTATTAGAGGCATACTAGGGACATGGTGTTGTCTATGTATCCACACATGTATCTGAGTTTCCAATCAATACAATTGTAGCATGGATAATAAACGATTATTATGAACAAGGAAATATGATAATAACCAATTTATTATTGTCCTCTAGGGCATATTTCCAATAGTCTCCCACTTGCACTAGAGTCAATAATCTAGTTCACATCACCATGTAATTCACATTGTTATGAATCTAACACCCAATGAGTACTGGGGCTCGATCATGCTTTGCATGTGAGAGAGGTCTTTTAGTCAACGGGTCTGCGACATTCAGATCCGTATGTACTTGGCAAATCTCTATGTCATACTGTAGACACTCCTACCACACTCCACTTGGAGCTATTCCAAATGGCTGCTCCACCATACATATCCGGATTGCTACTATGAGTCATCCAGATTGGTGTTAAAGCTTGCATTGACGTAACTCTATACGACGAACTCTTTATCACCTCCATAATCGAGAAACATTTCCTTAGTCTTTTAGTTACTAAGGATAATCTTGACCGCTGTCTAGTGATCGACTCCTTGATCACTCTTGTACCCCTTTACAGACTCATGGCAAGACACAAACATGTGCGGTACACAACATGTCATACTATACACAGCCTATGGCTAAAGCATAGGGGACGACCTTCGTCCTTTCTCTTTCTTCTGTCGTGGTCGAGCTTTGAGTCTTACTCACCTTCACACCTTACAAATCAGGCAAGAACTCTTTATCTGACTGATCAATTTTCAACTCTTTCAAAATCTTGTCAAGGTATGTACTCATTCAAAGTCTCATCAAGCATCTTGATCTATCTCTATAGTTCTTGATGCTCAACAATTAGGTAGCTTTATCCAGGTCTTCCTTTGAAAAACTCTTTTCAAACAACCGTTTATGCTTTCCAGAAATTCTACATCATTTTCAATCAATAATATGTCAACCACATATGCTTATCAAAAATTCTATAGTGCTCCCACTCGCTTTATTGTAAATACAAGTTTCTCATAAACTTTGTATAGACTCAAAAACTTTGATCACCTCAACAAAGTGTATATTCCAACTCTGAGATGCTTGCTCCAGCCCATAGAAGGATTGCTGGAGCTTGCACACCTTTTAGCATCCTTAGGACAGACAAAACCTTCTGGTTGTATCACATACAACCTTTCCTCAAGTAAACCGTTAAGGAAACAATGTTTTGGCATCCATCTGCCAGATTTCATAATTGAAAAATGTAGCAATTGCTAACATAATTCCAACAGACTTTAGCATCGCTACGAGTGAGAAAGTCTCATCGCAGTCAATTCCTTGAACTTGTCGGAAACTTCTTTGCGACAAGTCGAGCTTTATAAATGGGGACATTTACCATCAGTGTATGTCTTCATCTTAAAGGTCCATTTGTACTCGACGACCTGCCGTCCAACGAGCAAGTCTACCAAAGTCTATACTTGGTTTCCATACATGGATCCTTTCTCGGATTTCATGGCCTCTAACCATTTTTTGGAATCCGGGCCCATCATCGCTTCTCCATAGCTCGTAGGTTCATCCTTTTCCAACAACATGACCTCCAAGACAGGGTTGTCATACCACTCAGGAGCAGTACGCGTCCTTGTCAACCTACGAGGGTCAATAGTAACTTGATCTGAAGCTTCATGATCGTCATCATTTACTTCCTCTTCAACTCACGTAGGTTCCACAGAAACATCTTTCTACGCTGCGCTACACTCTGGTTGAAACAAAGGTTCAACAACCTCATCAAGTTCTATCTTCCTCCCACCCAATTCTTTCGAGAGAAACTTTTCTCGAGAAAGGACCCTTTTTTAGCAACAAACACTTTGTACTCAGATCTGAGATAGAAGGTATACCCAACTGTTCTTAGGGTATCTTATGAAGATGCATTTTTCCGCTTTGGGTTCGAGCTTATCACACATAAGTGTCGCATTCCCAAACTCTAAGAAATGACAACTTAGGTTTCTGCCAAACCATATGATGTCATCTCAACGGATTTAGATGGTGCCCTATTTAAAGTGAATGTGGTTGTCTCTAATGGATAACCCCAAAATGATAGTGGCAAAATGATAAGAGACATCATAATTTGCACCATATCCAATGGAGCACGACTGCGATGTACGGACACACCATCACACTATGGTGTTCCAGGTGGCGTGATTTGTCAAACAACTTTCACATTGTCTTAAGTTGTAGACCAAACTCGTAACTCAGATATTTACCTCCACGATCATATCGTAGACATTTTATCTTCTCATCACGATGATCTCAAACTTCACTCTGATTCAGCTTGAACTTTTCAAACGCTTTAGACTTGTGTTTCATTAAGTAAATATACACTATATCTACTCAAATCATCAGTGAAGGTAAGAAAATAACGATATCCACTACATGCTACAATACTCATTGGACCGTATACATCAATATGTATCATTTCCAATAGGTTACTAGCCCACTCCATCATACTGAAAACGGGGTCTGTAGCCATCTTGCCCAAGAGGCATCGTCCGCATGTCTCAACCGATTCGGAACCGAATGAGTCCAAAGATCCATGAACATGGAGTTTCTTCATGCGATTTACACCAATATGACATTTAGCGGCAGTGCCACAAGTATGTGGTACTATCATTATTAACTTTGTATCTTTTGGCATCAATGTTATGAACATGTGTATTACCACGATCAAGATTCAACAAACCATTCTTACTGGATGCATGACCATTGAAGGTATTATTCATGTAAACAGAAAAACATTATTGTCTAACTTAAATGAATAACCGTGTTGCAATAAACACGATCCAATCATGTTCATGCTTAACGCAAACACCAAATAACATTTATTTAGGTTTGTCACTAATCTCGAAGGTAGAGAGAGCGTTCAATGTTGATCACATCAACCCTGGAAACATTTCCAACATACATCGTCACCTCACACTTAGCTAGTCTCCGTTTATTCCGTAGCTTTTATTTCGAGTTACTAACATTTAGCAACCGAACCGGTATCCTATAGCCAGGTGCTACTAGGAGTACTAGCAAGGTACACATCAATAAAAGGTATATCAAAATATACTTCTGTCGACGTTGCCAGCCTTCTTATGTACCAAGTATCTAGGGTTGTTCCGCTTCAGCAACCGCTCTCCTTATAATAGAAGCACTTAGTCTCGGGTTTGAGTTAAACTTTGGGTTGCTTCACTGGACCAGCAACTGACTTGCCATCCATGAAGTTTCCCTTCTTTCCCTTGCCCTTCTCGAAACTAGTGGCTTTACTAACCATCAACACTTGATGCTCCTTCTTGATTTCTACCTTCGCGGCGTCAAATATCGCGAACAGCTCATGGATCATTATTTCCATCCCTGGCATTTTATAGTTCATCATGAAGCTCTAGTAGATTCGTGACAGTGACTTGGAAAACTATATCGATCACTTTCTTATCTGGAAGATCAACTCCCACTCGATTCAAGTGATTGTAGCACCAAGACAATCTGAGCACATGCTCAACGATTGAGCCATTCTCCTTCATCTTCCAGGCAAAGAATCTTGTTGGAGATCTCATATCTCACAACACGGGCACGAGCCTGAGATCCCAATTTTAGCTCTTAGAACATCTCATATGTTCCATGACGTTCAAAACATTTTTGAGCCTCAATTCTAAGCTGTAAAGCATGCCGCACTAAACTATCAAGTAGTCATCGGATCGTGCCTATCAAATGTCCACAACATCTACAGACGATGCTAGAGGGGGTGGCGCACCGAGCGATGCATTAAGGACATAAGCCTTCTATGCAAGAATGAGGACAATCCTCAGATCACGGACCTAGTCTGCAATATTGCCACCATCATCTTTCAACTCTATTTCTCTAGGAACATATAGAAATTCAAGGGAGCTACAGCGTGAGCTAGTAATCTACAACATAATTTGCAAAGACACTACTGACTATGTTCATGATAATGAGTTCAATTAATCATATTACTTAAGAACTCCCACTCAAATTGACATCCCTCCGGTCATTCGAGTGATACATGATCCAAATTCACCAACTCAAGTCCGATCATCATGTGAGTTGAGGTGGTTTAAATGGTGAACATCATCATGTTGATCATATCTACTATGTGACTCATGTTCGACCTTTTAGTCTCTTGTGTTGCGAGGCCATGTATATACATGCTAGGCTCATCAAGTTTAACCCGAGTGCATTGCACGTGCAACACTGGCTTGCACCCGTTGTATGTGAACATAGAGTCTATCACACCCGATCATCACGTGGTGTCTCAACACGACGAACTTTCGCAATGGTGCAAACCCTCGGGGAGAACACAATTTTACCTTGAAATTTAAGTGAGGGATCACCTTATAATGCTACCGCCGTCCTAAGCAAAACAAGGTGCATAAAAGGATTAACATCACATGCAAATCATAAGTGACATGATATGGCCATGAACTTATGCTTTTGATCTCCATCTTGAAAGCACCGGCATGATCTCCATCGTCACCGGCATGACACCATGATCTCCATCATAGTGTCACCATCGGGGTTGTCGCACCTACCATGCTCATACTACTATAGCTACCATTTAACAATAAAGTAAAGCATTACATAGCGCTTAATGATTGACACGCAGGTCATACAATAATTAAAGACAACCCTATGGCTACTGCCGGCGTACTCATCGATATGCAAGTCATGATATTCTATACAACACATGATCATCTCATACATCACATATATCTCATCATGTAATTGGCCATATCACATAACAACATACCCTTCAAAAACAAGTTAGATGTCCTCTAATTGTTGTTACAAGTTTTATGTGGTTGCTACGGGTATCTAGCAAGAACATTCTCACGTACGCAAAACCACAATGGTGATACATAAATTGCTTTTCAACCTTCTCAAGGACCGCCTTTGTCGAATCCGATCCAACTAAAGTAGGAGAAATAGACATCCGCCAACTATCTTTGTGCAACGAAGTTGCAAGTCAGTCGATGGAACCGGTATCTCGTAAGCGCAAGAGTAAGGTTGGTCTGGGCCGCTTCATACCATAATACCATTGAACAAAAACATGACCAAGGTAGGAAGCAATCTAAGCATAAATGCCCACAAACTCTTTGTGTTGTACTCAAGATCTCATCTACACATAGACCTAGCTCATGATGCCACTGTTGGGGAACGTTGCATGGGAAACAAAAAATTTCCTACGCTTCACAAAGATCAATCTAGGAAATGAGCATCTACGAGAGGGGAGAGTGGATCTACATACCCTTGTAGATCGCTTAGAAAGAAGCATTAAGAAACGCGGTTGATGTAGTCAAACGTCTTCGCGATCCAAATTGCCGAGCATCCCGCGATCCAATCCCGATCCGTCCCGATCTAGCGCGGAACGGACGGCACATCCGCGTTCAGCACATGTACGGCTTGATGATGATCTCCGCCTTCTTGATCCAGAAAGTGCAAATGGAGAGGTGGATGAGTTCTCCGGCAGCGCGACGGTGTTGCGGCGATGGTGGTGGAGCTATTCCAGCACGGCTTCGCCTAAGCACCACTGAAACCAATCTAGAGGAGAAACTATGATCTAGAGAAGTGGGCAGAACGTGGCTGTTTTTCTGTCAAAAACCCTCAAAACCTCTAGTATATATAGGAGGAGGGGAGGGAGGAGGCTTGGCTCCCAAGGGAGCCAACCCTAGTTCGGCCGAAGTGGGAGGGAGGAGTCCTTCGCCTCCACTCCTAGTAGGATTAGGACTCCTTCCTTATTTTCCCACTTTTGCCTTTCTTCCACCTTAGGTTTTCTTCCCTAACCGCATGGGACGTCTGTGGGACTTCGGCCAGCCTACTAAGGGCTTGTATTCCTTATCCCACATCCCATGTAGCCTCTTGGGTCGAAATACACCTTCCGATGGTCCCCGGTACCCTCCCGGCACTCCCGGTACACTACCGATGAGCCCGAAACTTTTCCGGTGACCAAAACAAGACTTCCTATATATCAATATTTACCTCCCGACCATTCCAGATCTCCTCGTGATGTCCAGGATCTCATCCGGGACTCCAAATAACCTTTGTCCACCACCATACATAACTCTATACTACCAAAACGTCACTGAACATTAAGTATGCAGACCCTGCGGGTTCGAAAACTATGTAGACATGACCGAGACACCTCTACGGTCAATAACCAATAGCGGGACCTAGATGCCCATATTGGTTCATACATATTCTACAAAGATCTTTATTGGTTGAACCTCTATGTCAAAGATAAAGTTAATCCCGTATGATGTTCCCTTTGTTCTTCGGTATGTTACTTGCCCGAGATTCGGTCGTCGGTATCTCTATACCTAGTTCAATCTTGTTACTGGCAAGTCTCTTTACTCGTTTTGTAATGCAAGATCCTGTGATTAATATTTAGTCACATTTCTTGCAAGGCTTATTGTGATATTGTTTTACCAAGTGGGCCCTGAGATACCTCTCCGTCACACGGAGTAACAAATCCCAGTCTTGATCCATGCCAACCCAACAGACACCCTTGGAGATACCTGTAGAGCACCTTTATAGTCACCCAGTTACGTTGCGACGTTTGATACACACAAGGTAATCCTCTGGTGTCAGTGAGTTGCATGATCTCATGGTCATAGGAACACATACTTGACATGCAGAAAACTGTAGCAATAAACTGACACGATCATATGTTACGTTTATAGTTTGGGTCTTGTCCATCACATCATTCTCCTAATGATGTGGTCCCGTTACCAAATGACATCTCATGTCCATGGCTGGGAAACCTTGACCATCTTTAATCAATGAGCTAGTCTATTAGAGGCATACTAGGGACATGGTGTTGTCTATGTATCCACACATGTATCTGAGTTTCCGATCAATACAATTGTAGCATGGATATTAAACGATTATTATGAACAAGGAAATATGATAATAACCAATTCAATATTGCCTCTAGGGCATATTTCCAACATTAGTTTCATAATTGAGGGAAATGCTTACCCATATTGTACTGCGATAACACGTTCCTCTTCACGGAAAATCATCTACAAATCACAAGTATCAACCATATACATGCATGTACCATTAGTCGGCCTCATGCACGCACATACTAGCATCCGACCATACATATGGACGTACTCGCTATCTTGAGCCTGCTAGGGGTCATCCCCGTGACATACATTTTGCTTGCCCTTTTGTTCTTATAGTTTAGCCCGTTTTTAACATGAGTAGGCAGTTACCGAGAACCCTTTCACCGATGCACTTCGTCCGAAGGGTCAATGCACCACCACTTGAAGATTCAACGAACTGGAGGAAAGCCAACTCCTTATCATGAGCAACTAGGATATCATGACATTGCCTGAATTGTTTGAGTGTTTTGTTGTGTCTATCTGCTTACCATTTTCTTTGTCGATATTACTTTCAGTTTAGTTTTACTATAATGCCTTCCCTTCAGTAGAAGTATTATCAGGTTGTTTCTAGTCTTTAATAGATGCTCATAGTTTACTTTGCTATTAGATGATATCAGTCGTGTTTTATTTTGTAGTAAAGTGGGAAGCCAGTATTACTGATGGAGGGAGCAATAGTGTACTGTCAGACCCTTCTTTGTTGATGCTCACACGACAAACCATAGTGCCACAACTGAACTATCTAGTACATCCATATTTTCCTAAGTGAGAAGGCCTTAGCCTGTGCTAAAATTATGTCTCTTTCCTGTATCGATACATGGGCAAACCAGGAGTCTAGTACCTCCTTTGCAAGGGGATTTGCATCCATAGCTTAAGGGATTGGGAAGGTTAAGAACCCAAAAGTGTAGTTATTCTTTGTGAGGAACAATAGGACATGATGTGGCAAGGTCCTAGACCCCCTTGACCGAGGACTAGCCTGTGGAAGGTCGTCAATACGGTTAGAGTGTCACGCTATAGATAGGGTATGTTAGACTGGGAGGTCATCGATACGGTTAGAGTGCCATGATGTAGACATGGTATGTCAGACTGTGAGTTCATAGTATGGAAAAGTGTACAACCTCTATAGAATGTGTATTAAATCTATTCCAATAGCCACGTCCACGGACATAAACAAAACTTCGAGAGTAAACCACTAGCCTATCATTCACTAACTACGGTATGGTGTTCAAACCCAGAGTTATAAATATAAGGGTAACGATTGGGTTTGGTAGATTATAGTTTAGCATAACATGGTGTTAGAGTTGAGTTAAGTATTTTGTTTATGACAACGTGTTTAGAAATTTTAGAGTACTATAACTTTAACATAAGGCACTTGTGGAAAAAGACACTGACCACTTGGATCAGGTCAACTTTAGCTCATTAATGGTCAAGTTTGGGGAAGGAATTTTGTAATAGTATGTTGGTCGATACATTTGTACCATTGTCACAGGAAGATGATTTGTGTTATCTCGAGGAAGGAATAGTGTTATTCAAACTGCAGATGAGACAAGGTCTTGGTGACTTATGTGTATTTACTTCCTAGTATAGTGGTAAGTATATTTGTGATCTTTTCAGGATATTATTGTTGTGGTTACTTGAACTGTGTCATTACTTTGTTACTTGTTTATTTGATTGCTATATAATCATCTCTCTTGCAAGTAATTCAAAGTATTGACACGGACTTAAATGTGTTAGTGCATCTAGTGCCCCTTAGTGATTTTGGTGTATTGAAGACTTATAGGTTAAGGCACTAATGTGTTTGTGAGTGTACACAGGCTCTATAAGTCGATGAGGAGTTTGATATATTCGGAGATTATCGACCCCTCAAAATGTATGTCTTCAAGTGAAGACTTTGTTGAAGACTTTCTGAAGACTTTGGTGAAGACTTTATGAAGACTTTGAACATGAACAAGTTGGTGTGACCTTGAAGATATGAACGAGGAATATGAAGTGTGAAAACTTTTGTTTTCGTAGTTTCATTTCCTTTACTTGAGTCATAGGAAACACCGTACTGTTAAAGGGGGTCGAGGTAATACTAAGGAAAATTTCCAAGTGATGCTCAACTCCAAAATCCTCAACCCATACAATCCTTCGAGTGAAGCCTTTGGAAATCTCTTACGGTTCAGACAAGTTCTTCAATGACAGAGATGAAGTTCTTCTGATCTCTGACGAAATTGGTCTGATTGAGGAGTTAGGATTTTGCCAGTGCGAATTGCCTACAAGTGAGGAACATGATAAGCTGAGGACTTTCATAGTTCGAAATTCTGACCGTTGATATGCTTAGCGCCAGCTGTCCCCAATCATTCTTATCCACATAACGGCCATATCCTTGGGGGCATTTATGTCTTATCATGTCAGGTTGCATCCTGGCAATAAATAGCCACCCCCCATAACCACTAGCTACTTGGCTGCTCCGAGAGAGAACTAACACTTGTCATTTGAGAGCAACCGATCCTCTGAGGACTTTGAGAGAAAATCATCAGTGAGGAAAAACATACAATCAAACCACAAAACCCAAAGTGATTGAGCATCACTGAAGAAATTCCTGTGTGGAACCGACGCTTGTTTACTTTGAGGACTGTGCATCCTCCAGACGGTTAGGCGCCATGGTCTAGTGGTCCTGTACTCAATTGGGGACCACGAAGTGACCTTGGTCAAGAGCATCCAACAGAAAATTGTGGATCACCGGGTGACCAGTTTGTGAGGGTTTTGGAAGTCTACCCTGAAGACTTACCACGAGTGTTGGGCGAGGACTGTGTGACCTTATCTCAAGGAGAATACATTAAGGACTGTGTGTCCTGGGACTGTGTGTCCTCTGGTTTAAATACCAGGCCACTCCAAACCAGACGTACGACTATCACATCAGTTGGAACTGGGTCATCAAATGATTGTCTTCATCGAGCTATCTGGTTCTACTTCCTCAACCTATCTATTCCTCATATACCTGTTGATGAAATTGATTGTTACTGTTTGAAGAATTTGAGTGAAGACTTTCACAATTCCTCACCTCAAATTCTTCAAGTTACCTTGTTCATCACTGCTTATCCTGTATCACGCTACTCTCTATTTGTGCATGTTTCATTTCATCATGAAGACTATGTTGTTACTATGTTCCTCATGTACTTGAGTACTTATTCCGCTGCTAGTTATTCATCACAACTGAAATTCCTCAAAGTTGAAATTCCTCAAGTGATGAATTTGTAAAAATCGCCTATTCACCCCCCTCTAGTCATTATAACGCACTTTCAATTGGTATCAGAGCAGGTACTCCCTCGCTCTATGTGATTTTGGTTTAACCACCTGGAGTTCTAGTTATGTCGACTGCAGGTATGATGATGGTTTCCGCGGGATGTCCTACCTTCGATGGGACAGACTACCCCTACTGGAAGAACAAGATGTGTATGCACCTTGAAGCTATTGACAATGATCTCTGGTATGTTGTGAAAAATGGTGTGCCCTCTGTCACTCCCAATGTTACTAATGCTTATGTGAAGAGATTAAAGAAACTTCATTCTCAAGCGAAGAATATCATCTGTGGCCATCTGAGGAAAGGTTAGTATGGCAGAGTGAGTGCTTTGGAGTCTGCTAAGCTTATCTGGGATAGGTTGTCCAAAGTCAACGAAGGTGTTTCCACTCAACGTGACTCTCGTGTTCATGTTCTTCGCAATCTCTTCAACCGCTTCAAGAGACTTGAAAATGAAAATATTCAACAAACATTTGATCGCCTCACTGATATATCCAATGAACTTCAAGCACTGGGTGCCACTGATATCACTGACCACGAAGTGGTGAAGAAACTGCTACGATCTCTCGATTCCTCATTTGATACTCTAACTTTGATGATCCAAGAATGTGGAGATTATAAAGATCTTGATCCTGTTGATATTCTTGGGAGACTCAATACTCATGAATTCCAACAAGCTGAAAAGAGAGACCTCTACGGGCCAAACTATGGAAGATCTCGTGCTCTGAAGGCAAAAGCAATTTCCTCATCTGAAGAAGAAGATTCTGATAGCAGCCTTGGTGATCCTGAAGAACTAAGTCAGAAACTAGCAATGCTTGTGAGGAAATTCTAGAAGTTCTCAAGAAGAGGCGGATTTGGAAAGTCATCAAAAAGTGGCTTGAGGAAATCAGATTCCTCAGAAGATTACAAGAAAAGAACCTATCATCGTTGCAAGAAGCCTGGTCACTTTATCTGTGACTATCCTCTCTGAGAAAAGTCTCAAAGAAGAAGAAGAAATACAAGGATGATAGTTCTGACGACTCGAAGAAAAAGAAGAAATCTTCAAAGTCCTCATCTGCAAAGTCTTCATCTTCAAAGTCCTCAAAGCACAAGAAGAATGGTTCCAGAAAGGCTCGAGCATTCATCAGCAAGGAAATGGATTCTGAGGAAGAATCTGAGGAGGAATCAGAATCTGGTATCGCTAGCCTTGCTCTCGCTACTGCTTTCGTCAGCAAGTCCATCTTCAATGATGAAGAATATGACTACTCCAACGACTCTGACGACAACAATGACGATTATGCTCCCACTTATTGCTTGATGGCAAAAGGCTCAAAGGTACACAAACATCATTCCTCATCTGAATCTAGTGAAGGTGAATCTGATGAATATGTGAAACCTAGCTATGCTAAACTTGTTAAAATTGCCACTAAGCAACAAAGTGCACTTGAAATGCTTCAGAAAATGCTAGACAAAAGCGATGATCTGTTGAACCATGAAGTGGATCGGACTCAAACTCTGTCTGTCGATCTCAAAAGTCTTCAGACGAAGTATGATAACCTACAGAGTCATCATAACGACCTCTTTCCTGATCATGAGAAGCTTTCGTATGAATTTCTTCAAGGAAAGCAAGATCTTGAGAAACTGAGAGTGTCACATGAGTATCTCCAAAGGGAAAATGATTCCTTACTGGCTCAATAGATCAGTACCGCTCAGGAAGATTTCATTCCACCTTGTTTGAAATGCATCGAACATGAAACTGCTAATTCTTCACCTGAATGTTCAAATGCTTCTATTGCTGTAATTTCTTCAACTATTCCCGTGGTCTTAAATTCCTCATCTGAGGATACCACTAGTATCACTGATGACAATGCAGGATTGAAGGAATTGTATGTGACAGGCATGTACAAAAGTCTCAAAGGGCACCAAACCCTTTGTGATGTCCTCAAAAAGCATATACTGAACAGGAACCCTAGGAAAGAGGGTATTGCCTTTGTGAGGAAACTCAATGCTGATGGGTCCTACTGGACATCTGAGCAGTACCCCAAAACCTCATGGGTTGCTGCAAAAGAATCTCCTGTAGATCCATCCAATTTATCTGGCCTTACTTGACTCCAATTATAGATTCTTGAAAAATCAGAACAGTGAAGTATTTGCTAGATATGTTGGAACTAACTGCAGGAATGGTTCTCCTATGAAGAAAATCTGGGTTCCCAAGAGCTACCTACAAAATCTTCAAGTGAATGTCCTCACGAGACCACTCATGAAGAATAGGAACCCCAGATCAAATTCCTCATATGGACGAAAGTCCTCACTTGGACTAAATTCCTCAAATGGTCAAAATCATCATTCTCGTGCTAATGCCTCTGTTTCGCAGGAAAACCTAAGAGTTATGAATATGTGCATTATTCTTCAAACCATTATGTTCATAAGTCCTCGAAGAATCTCTGCTTATTCATTTGAGTACTCTAATCCTCACCCTGTGAAACGAAGCGCACTTGCTTCAATGCCTCCCTTCTCACATGGTGCTCGCAGAATGATGAACTCTTTGCCACCCCTCCAGATGTGGGTGGTGAAGAAATCAAACTGACTTCTTATGCAGGGTTAGGTCTCCAGATGAATTTGAACATCTGATGAATTTGCTGGAGACCTGAAGAAATGCTTGAAAGGACGCAAGCTAACCATGATGAAATGAATTCTTCATTTCTCACGTCCTCACTCTACTTGCTTACTCTCTTATGTGATGAAAGTCTGTCTAATGAAATTGATGTCATATTCTTCACTCTGAAGCATATGAGTTCGTAAGTTGTATTAATTCATCTGCAGGATGATACTCTAAAAGCTACTGAGTGGGTTCTCGATAGTGGATGCACACACCACATGACGGGTGAAAGAATCTAATGATGAATTTGCCACTCACTCCATCTCCTCTGAAGCATATTACCTATGAAGACAAAGGAAAAATCAAGGTATTGGGACTTGGTAAGGTTGCTATCTCAAAGGACCGAACCATGGATAAGATGATGCTTGTTGAATCCCTCGGGTTCAACCTTATGTCTGTCTCAATGCTTTGTGATCTTGATATGGTTGTCATATTTGGAAAATATCGTTGTGTTGTCATCATGGAATATGACAATTCCGAAGTCTTCGAAGGCTTTAGGAGAGGAGACTTGTATATTTTTGATTTCTCTACAGGTCCTCAACCTGCCACTTGCTTACTTGCAAAGTCTTCAGAAGGCTGGCTGTGGCATCGATGACTTGGACATGCTGGTATGAGGAAACTACACACACTCGTGAAGAAAAAGCACGTCATTGGCATCGAGGGTGTCAAATTCCTCAAGGACCACCTCTGCGGTGCATGTGAATCTGGGAAGATGACCAGATCCAAGCATCCCTCGAAGACAATCATGACCACGACTCGACCCTTTGAATTGCTTCACATGGATCTATTTGGCCCCACTCATTACTCCGTACTAACAAATGCATCAAGTTGGTATGGCTTTGTCATTGTTGATGATTACTCTCGTTACACATGGGTGCATATTATTCTATACAAAAATGAAGTGCAGGACGTCTTCAGACGATTTGCTTCACGGGCCTCCACCAACTTCGGCGTCAAGATCAAGCATATCAAGAGTGATAATGGGACTGAGTTCAAGAACACTAATGTTGATGAATATCTTGATGAACTTGGTATTACTCATGAGTTATCTTCCCCTTATACTCCTCAGCAGAATGGCATCGTGGAGCGCAAAAATAGGACACTTGTTGAGATGGCTCGCACCATGCTTGACGAATACAAAACCCCTCGTCGCTTCTGGCCTGAAGCAATTCATACTGCATGCCACATCATCAACACGGTATATCTTCACAAATTCTTCAAGAAGACTTCATATGAGCTCATGACAGGCAAGAAACCAAATGTAAGTTATCTCAAAGTCTTCGGTGCAAAATGCTGGATCAGATATCCTCACCACAGTTCCAAGTTTGCACCGAAAGCACATGAAGGTTTTATGCTTGGTTATGGAAAGGACTCACACACCTACAAAGTCTTCCACACCTACCATCACAAGGTGGTTGAAACTGTAGATGTGCGGTTCGATGAAACTAATGGCTCGCAAAGAGAGCTCCTGCCTTCTGTGTGAGATGAACAGTCTCCTGAAGAATCCATCAAGCTAAAGGCAACTAAAGATGTTATACCCACTGAGGAAATCATTCCAACAAATGAAGACTCTCATACTGATATACCTGAAGAAAATGGTGCTGATGAAAATCCTCAGCCTCGTCAACCTGCTCATCCAAGAGTAGCAAATGAAGTGCAGATTGACAGAATCATGGATGACATCAACGCACCAGGTCCTCTCACACGCTCAAAAGCTTCACATCTAACTAACTTTTGTGGGCACTTTGCCTTTGTCTCTATCATAGAGCCCACCAAAGTTGATGAAGCATTCAAGGAGCCCGAGTGGATTCAAGCTATGCAAGAGGAATTGCATCAGTTCAAGCTCAACAACGTGTGGGAACTTTTCAAGCGACCAGATCCTCGCAAACATAACATCATAGGTACCAAGTGGATCTATCGCAACAAGCAAGATGAAAATGGCCTCGTGGTGAGGAATAAGGCTCGCCTTGTAGCCCAAGGCTATACACAAGTTGAAGGAATTGACTTTGATGAAACGTTTGCACCTGTTGCTAGACTTGAAGCTATTCGCATATTACTTGCTTACGCTAACCATCACAATATCATGTTATATCAAATGGATGTGAAAAGTGCATTCCTCAATGGTAAGCTTGAGGAAGAAGTATATGTTGCTCAAACCCCAGGTTTTGAAGACCCTAAACATCCTGACAAAGTCTTCAGACTAAACAAGGCCCTCTATGTCCTCAAGTAGGCCCCTCGGGCGTGGTACGACACTCTGAAGGAATTCCTCATGAAGAAAGGCTTCAAACCCAGTTCACTCGACGATATTTTCTTTGGCTGTACTGACAAACATTATAGTGATGAATTTGCCTATATGATGAGTGAAGAATATCAAATGTCTATGATGGGAGAGTTGAAATTCTTCCTAGGTCTTCAAATTCGTCAGCAAGACAATGGCATCTTCATCTCACAAGAGAAATACCTCAAGGATGTTCTGAGGAAATTTGACATGCAAGATTGCAAAGGCGTCAAAACTCCAATGCCTTCAAAAGGCCACCTCTGCACTGATGAAAATGGTAAAGATTTCGATCAGAAGGTATACTGCTCCATGATTGGCTCCTTATTGTACCTATGTGCATCTAGGCCTGATATAATGCTAAGTGTTTGCATGTGTGCTCGATTCCAAGCAACACCGAAGGAATCACACCATAAGGCTGTGAAACATGTTCTTCGATACTTAGCTCACACACCAACACTTGGATTGTGGTATCCCAAGGGCTCAAATCTTCACCTCATCGGATACTCTGATGCTGACTATGCTGGAGATCGTGTGGATCGCAAGTCAACCTCAGGCATATGTCATTTCCTCGGACGATCCCTAGTCTGTTGGTCGTCGAAGAAGCAGAACTGCGTTTCACTCTCTACTACAGAAGCTGAGTACATTGCTGCTGGCTCGTGTTGTGCTCAGTTACTATGGATGAAGCAAACCCTCAAGGACTACGACATCAAGTTGAAGAATGTGCCTCTCTACTGTGACAACGAGAGTGACATCAAGATTGCGTACAACCCAGTTCAGCACTCCAAGACCAAGCACATCCAGATTCATCATCACTTTCTTCATGATCATGTACTCAAGGGCGACATCTCCATCAACCACATTCCCACTGAAGAACAACTGGCCGATATCTTTACAAAGCCCTTGGATGAAAAGAGATTTTACAAGTTGCGGTGTGAGCTAAATATCTTAGAATCTTTGAATGTTCTTTGATGAAGAACACACATCCTAACACTTAAGCAAAATTGATGACTTTGATGTGCAACACACGAAGTAGCGTTTTTCTTCAATCAATGAAGAATAACTCTCTAAGTGTGAAGAAATTAACGAATAATTTGATTCTTAGAGCTCTACGACAATTGTACGTGGTGTCTGAAATCATCATTCTTATATGGTGGGTTACGACACCCACCAAAAGTTGAAATTCCTCAAAATTGAGCATTTTGTTGTTTTTGCAAATTCTTCAAACTATCAAATTCCTCATATTTGCAAATTCCTCAAGTTTTTCAAATTCCTCAACTTTTCAATTTCTTCAAACTTAGAAACTCATGTTCTTCGTTGACTATACATATATATTTATATTTGAGTTTTCATGTCCTCAACAGCATTCACTTATTGCTAATTCTTCAAGTTGCTTTTCACCTAAGTGAATGTGATCAGACCGCTTCTCCCCTCTATGCTAAACTCAACCAAGTCTGTTCACAAATTCTTCATATGCGTTCTACTTTGAAGCTCGTTCAAAGTCTTCACTGTGTCCTTGACAGCTGAAGAATTTGCGAACGAAAACTTTGAAATCTTCGCTACCAAAGTTTTTGGCGGTTCCCACTCAAACTGTTCCTATTCCCGTGCCTAGATAACCCACGACCCCCACTATCGCCACCGCTAAGTACGTGGGTGACACCTGTCGCGTGGAGAGCAAGGGTCAGGGGCAATCCTGTCCAAAATCTTCGGGTGGATAAATTTTCACTTCCTCTATAAATGCCCCCTTTCCCATCAACTATGCTCGGTTACTCCGCATCTCATCCCTCTCCCGAGCTCCAACCTAGCGCCGCCGCTAAAGTCATCATCGCCGGTGAGGAAGAGCTTCACTACCTCAACCTCGTCGTCGCCGTACTCGCACCGGCCGCGGAAACCCTCATCCTGCCACCGCTGTAGTTGTCTCCCTCTGCCAAGCTAGGGCATGGGAGATCTAAACGCACGAACTTCCCAATCTCATCTCTGAGTTGATCGTGTTCTTCACCAGGGTAAATAAAATTTACTTTTACTACCCTTTTTTGATCCTCAAGTGCTCTTTATATTCCTCAAAAGGTGTTTGTTCTTCATGAACCTTATTTTAAAGCACCTTACCTCTCCTCATACTTGATGATTTTCTCTAAGTAATGATTTTCTTCAAGATTCCTCAATTGTGCAAATCCTGAAAATTTGTACAACTTAGGAACCTGAGACAAAGAACTCTTAGTAAAATTCCTCAAGACATCCATGGTCAAATTCCTCACACCTAATTTTTCTTCAAAATTTCTGAGAACGCATATGACCTCTTCAAATTCCTCGCACCTATACTCTATTCTCAGGTACAACATGTCCGCTGATGAGTCACTAGGTTCTCATCAACTTAACTCATTTGCACCGCTTCTTGAAGAAAAATTGTGTACCTCTTTAGAATCTTCAAGAGTTCACATTCCTCAAGTGAAGAAAATGGCTGGTGGAAAGAAACCTCAAAAAGGAGGAAAGAAGCAAGATGTGCACATTGCCTTTGAGATCCCAGAGGATGTGTATGATGAATACTGCACACCTGATGAAGAAACACATGGGAAAGAGACCACCAAGCAGAGAAAGATCCGTCTGCAAAAGATTGAGAGAAGATGGGCAAAGGAATGGAGAGAATATCGTTATGTAACCCCAAGGTACATGATGAAATTTGCTGTGAAACCACCTTGCAGCAGGCCTCCTCTACCTCAGAATCAAATTGCTGATCCCACAAGCCTCAACACTGGTGAGGCCTTTCCTCATCTGTTGGAGAAGCAGCAAGCCAAGCTGGCGAGGAAAGCCAAAGAGGCTGTGAAGAAATTTAATGAGGATTCTGCTGCAGCTGCCTCTGCCAAAGCTTCTCCAAGTGCTCCGAAGAAAATCATGAAAAAATCTGCTCTGAAGATAGGTTCTTCAACATCAAGACCTTCACAGCAGATTCCTCAAGGTCAAAGGCCTCAGCCTACAAAGTCCTAAGCACCTGGAACTGTCGCTGCTCAGTCTTCTGCAGCAGCTACAAAGTCCTCAACCCCAGTGCTTCTGACTACATGGAAGAGGACCGAGGGTTTCACCACAGTCCCAAAGTTCACCGCTAGCTCCTCAAACCCAACAAAGTCTTCAACCAGCCCCTCTGCACTGAAGCTGAACAAAACTACTGGATGAGGTCAACGACCAAGTCATCACACAAGTAAGGCTGTGATGACCATACCCTCATGTTCTGAGGATAATGATAATGATGATGATGATGGTGATGATGAGGAATTGGTAGAAATAATTAGACAAAGTCAGCACATGGTTGCTAGAGCAAAGGCCAGCTCTGTTCCTCTCATGTTGGATCCCAAGATGATCCTCAACTTCATCGATATATGGCATGAAGACCCAAGTACCCCACTTTCTTCAGTAAATCTGCCTCCTGAGGTGGATCATGTCCTCACCCACTTCATCTCTGAAGAACAATGGAAGAGAGAAAGCTTAGAGTGCTAAGAGGAACAAGACTCTCAAAGAAAAGTTTTTGCGCGAAAATGTGATGAATTTGACCCCAAATCAACTCCTCACAGTTTAGTCCGAGATTCGCTCTCTCTGTGTGGATCAACAGAAATATGATGCTGAATGGAAGGGCACCAAGGTCAGACTCGTCAGGGCTGCTCAAGCAGCTGTAAAGGATCACAACACTAGGGTTGTAGCTTGATCGCACCCACAAATGCCTCAGTCTGAAGAAATTGCTCAGACTACAAATGAAACTCCTCAAGCAGCTGATGAAAATGCTCAGCCTGATGAAACTGCTATAGGAAATGCTTCTGCACCAGAAGCAACTACCAGTGCTGCTAGGAAACTCAGACCACTGATGAACATGCCAGGACAACCTCCAATGTTGTGCCTGAGGAAACTACTATGCCAACAGGTACTTCTGTTGTACCTGAAGAATCTGATAGGCCAGCTGAAGAATCTGCTGTGCCTGAAGAAACTGAACCACCCAAGGCAGATGCATCAGTCGTTCCTGAAGAAACTGCTACTGCTGAGGAAAATCCACTCAAGAGAAAATCATCAACTTCTAAGGCCCCTGTGTTGAAGAAGTGAAAACTTCATCAAGTTCCTCAACAACTCCAATTGATGCAACTCCAATTTCCTCAGCACCAGCCTATGCTATTGTGCCATTCGGGAAGGAGTATGTCATCCCTGAAGAAAAAGAGAATCATTCGACTGCTTCCTCAGAGCCTCTTGATGAGGAAATTGTCATCGATGACACTGCATGAACCCCCAAGGTATCATTGCTCCAGCTTCTGGTAACTACTGAGAAAGCTGGCGAAGACATTGATGAAGATGTTGACATTGGTGAAACCACTCCAGTTGTCAATGATGAATATTGGGAATCTGCACATCCCAATTCACCAATGGCAACTCCTCTGATGTTGATTCCTCACTCACCTGCACAGATTGAAGAAATCCCAGAAGACTCTGAACATCTGTACCTTCCAGACAGTGAAGAAATTCTAGCTACAACAACTGAGGAAAATGATGCTCCGACCACTGCTAAGGAACCAGTTCTTCAAATCACTCAGTCTGCTGTTCCTCCAATACCGACGGAGATCAAGGGGCGCATACGAACAAATCTTCAACCCAAGCCAAGGCTGCCCTTCAAAGGCACTGTTCGCCCCAAATTCCTCAAGAGTAATTTCTTCAATGAACACTCATTCTTCTCTGGACCAAACCCCTATGACTCTGCAAGGGCTGGTCGCAACAGATTCTGGACTGCCTCTCAACTCAACTTCTATGTGTCAGTCCTATATGAGAAGAAGAAAGTCTTCGAGCACCATCAGATTCCTCATGCTGATATGGAAAGTATTCCATCATTCCCTCTAGTGCTCCAAATTCCTTATGAAGCAGGCCTTCTTCCCTTCTGTGTCGACATCTGCGACTGGAATGAAGAAATCATCATTCAGTTCTATGCCATGTTGCATATCAGCGGAAATTCCTCAGATATCAACTCATGGATATTGTATTGGATGACTGGCACGACCCACTTCACTGCTCAACCCTCTGAATTGCTTTAGTGTGTCCCTGTTCCAATTCCCTCAGATGAAGCCCGCAAACTGTTTAATGAGCCTGCACTTCCAAATCAGCTGATGCAAGTGCTGATGAAGCCTTTGCCTCCTGGAACGCCTCAACCAAACACCTTTCTTGTGAAGAATCTGCTATATATGTGCCCAGGACTATTTACCGTATCCTCACAAACACACTATGTCCTCAGAAAGGCCACGATTCTGAAGAAGAAGAAGTGGAAGGAGTCATGAAGAATATGCTCTTCAACATCATTCATGGGATTCCCATTGACTTGCATGATTTCTTCATGAGAACATTGGCCAGTGCTGCCTTAGCTCCATTTGAACAGAAGCCCTATGCGCCATGGATCACGAAATTCATCAGGGCAAAGTCATCAGTTCCCTTCAAGGCTGATTTTCAGAATCACTTTAGCTTTCTGCCTCCAATAGAAGTCATCAAGAGCTCAATTGCCTCAGCTGAAGGAAAAGGCAAATCTGTCATTGCTAAAGGCACTCGTCCTTTGGATGGACAGTTCCGCAAAGCTGCTTCCTTCTCCACCAATGATGACACAGCCACTCAAGACTCCAATGCAAAAGCCTCATCTCAACAATCTCAAGAGTCTGCCTCTCGTGTGATGACTGATCGCGAGCTTCTAATAAGTCTTCATCAGAAGGTCGATCGCAATGACAAGTGGGTGAAGCACCAACTTGGATACATTGTGCAGAATATGACTCTAACCCAGAACACTGTCAAGAGGAACCACTATTACGCACATGAAAACCTCAGACGCTCTTGGTCTGTACTGTCTGACATCATGCCTTCTGAAGAACTAGATGAGCTGGATATTGAGGAACATCCCGACTAGGCTCGACGACCTGAGAAGAAATTCAAGAATGTTCAAGTTCCTATGATGGTAGCAAGTTCATATTCTTCATCTCGCGAGCATGATGATGATGAAGATATTGACGACACTGCTGCATGCCCTGCATCAACACACGACCCCGACAACGCTGGCGCTCCTTCATCTCCAACACGATAAAATTCTTCAAAGGGGCGTTAGTCATCACTTTTTCTTCCCTTTTGTTATTCGATGACAAAGATGAAGAAAATTTGAGTTAGTCTTCAAGCGGGTCTCTATAAATGGGCTATTTTTGTTTAAGTTACAACTCTCACTCTTCCGAAACTTTAGTTGATTGAGTTGTAAACTTAAGTCCGATGGTGGTCTGACACTTTTGAACTATTTCCTCAAATACCTTAATGCATGCATGCTGAATTTCGTCAGACACCATTTTCCTCACGCATTTCAAATTCTTCATTTCATATATTCAAATGTGTGTAGGAATTATAAGATATAGGGGGAGTTCTCCATGTTTGAACTTGCCATGTGCATTTACAGTCCAAAGCAAATTCCTCAAATATGCACATCTTCAGGGGGAGTTCTTCTATATCTTGCAATCAAATTCCTCAAAATCTGTACTTTCACTTCATATGTTTATCCCGTTGAAAACTTAACCTATTTGTCATCAATCACCAAAAAGGGGGGAGATTCTTAGTGCATCTAGTGCCCCTTAGTGATTTTGGTGTATTGAAGGCTTATAGGTTAAGGCACTAATGTGTTTGTGAGTGTACACAGGCTCTATAAGTCGATGAGGAGTTTGATATATTCGGAGATTATCGACCCCTAAAAATGTATGTCTTCAAGTGAAGACTTTGTTGAAGACTTTCTGAAGACTTTGGTGAAGACTTTATGAAGACTTTGAACATGAAGAAGTTGGTGTGACCTTGAAGATATGATCGAGGAATATGAAGCGTGAATACTTTTGTTTTTGTAGTTTCATTTCCTTTATTTGAGTCATAGGAAACACCATACTATTAAAGGGGGCCGAGGTAATACTAAGGAAAATTTCCAACTGATGCTCAACTCCAAATTCCTCAACCCATACAATCCTTCGAGTGAAGCCTTTGGAAATCTCTTATGGTTCAGACAAGTTCTTCAGTGATAGAGACGAAGTTCTTCTGGTCTCTGACGAAATTGGTCTGACTGAGGAGTTAGGATTTCGCCAGTGTGAATTGCCTACAAGTTAGGAACATGATAAGCTGAGGACTTTCATAGTTCGAAATTGCGACCGTTGCTGTGCTTAGCGCCAGCTATCCCCAATCATTCTTATCCACATAATGGTCATATCATTGGGGGCATTTATGTCTTATCATGTCAGGTTGCATCGTGGCTATAAATAGCCACCCCCACAACCACTAGCTGGTTGTCTGCTCCGAGAGAGAACTGACACTTGTCATTTGAGAGCAACCCATCCTCTGAGGACTTTGAGAGAAAATCACTAGTGAGGAAAAACCTACAATCAAACCACAAAACCCAAAGTGATTGAGCATCACTGAAGAAATTCCTGTGTGGAACAGACGCTTGTTACCTTTGAGGACTGTGCATCCTCCAGACGGTTAGGCGTCATGGTCTAGTGCTCCTGCAGTCAATTGGGGACCACGAAGTGACCTTGGTCTAGAGTATCCAGCAGAAAATTGTGGATCGCCAGGTGACCAGTTTGTGAGGGTTTTGGAAGTCTACCCTGAAGACTTACCACGAGTGTTGGGCGAGGATTGTGTGACCTTAGTTCAAGGAGAATACAGTAAGGACTGTGTGTCCTAGGACTTTGTGTCCTTAGGTCTGAATACCAGGCCCCTCCAAACCAGACGTACGACTGTCACAGCAGTTGGAACTGGGTCATCAAACGATTGTCTTCATCGACCTATGTAGTTCTATTTCCTCAACCTCTCTATTCCTCATATACCAGTTGATGAAATTGATTTTTACTGTTTGAAGAATTTGAGTGAAGACTTTCACAATTCCTCACCACAAATTCTTCAAGTTACCTTGTTCATCACTGCTTATCCTGTATCACGCTACTCTCTATTTGTGCATGTTTCATTTCATCATGAAGACTATGCTGTTACTATGTTCCTCATGTACTTGAGTACTTATTCTGCTGCTAGTTATTCATCACATTTGAAATTCCTCAAAGTTGAAATTCCTCAAGTGATGAATTTGTAAAAATGGCTTATTCACCCCTGTCTAGTCGATATAACGTACTTTCAAAATGTGGCCAGATTCTAGAGGAGATGAATAAGCTAGATGGTCGCCCCCGCAAGTCATATGAGTTGTACAACCCATCCAAGGTGCCAACATGGACTTACGCTGTCATTCCTTCTTTCGCTGTCGAATAGGTCTATTATGGAGTTTTACACAAGATACTCTTGTAATCATGTTGTAAACTCCATTATATTAATAAATTCGTGTCTAGAGCATGTATCATGAGTTTGGCGCATGCCGAGAAGTTATCCTAGGTCGACACATGCTTGCACATTGTCTGAGCCAGACGTGGGTGCCACAGTCAATTGGATTGTATGTATTAGACATCTATAATACCATGGGGGTACGACTTACTTGTATGAATTACAGAATTTGTATAAAGTACATGATTCATATATCAAATTTTTCTACCGCGACATGTTCTAGCAGCTAAATAATAGTGTCATTACCGAGACCCATCGAATGCCTCCTATACGTTTGGGTGGATAGTCCAGTTCAAATGCCTCCTATACGTCTGGGTGGACAGTCTGGTCAGTGACCGGTTGCAAAAATGTGAACCATCCGCCTCCTCAAACTAGTCGTACACGTTTGGGTTGTCCGGGTCTCCTCAAACCTACCACATATCTAGGGAGGCTATGGGAGGCCCATGCGTGCCCAGATGGGTCCACCACTTTGGATATGAGAAATGGAACCCACCCCAAATCCCTCCAAATTAACCAAGTCCGCCAAAATAGGTTGCCCTCCTCTCGGATACATCCTCAACTTCTCGTGTATGAGCGGTCACCATCGTCCACCTTTGATGTTCGTCTGTGTCCGTGCCGACATCTGAGCAGTCATATATGTTTTTGTTGAGTACGCCATCCCTCTCACCACCATGGATGATGCACTGGCGTTGTCCTTGGGTTTGCCGTCAATGGGGCTTAGTTGGAAGGCGGAGAATGTCATCCAGAGGGAGCAATGAAGGAAGGATTGACCATGCAAGTTGTCATAGCCCTAGTTTAGTTTTTCTTGTCATTGCATAGTCAAGCATTAGTCGAACAAAATGTTCCAAATATTCTGTGAAAATAGTGGCTAGAGTTTAAATTCAAACCAATATTTTTGGAATCATAGAAATATTGTTATGGGCATTTGACTTAATAAAAATATTATTTGCAATTGATTTATATTGTTATATATGAGACATATGTCCAAATAAACATTGAGAATTATTGTGGCTTTCGAAAAGTCCATTTGGTCACATATATATTTTCTTATATTTTTATGAAATGGTTATATATTATTATAAACCAAAACAAAATTGCAGAAATTAGAAAACAGATGAAAATGGAAAAGGGAAAAGTACCTGGGCTACTTACCTGTGAAGGAGAGGCCCAACCCACAGGGGCAACCTCGTCTTCTACCTCCAGCCAGTAGGCAAAGGAGAAGCGTGGCATGCACCCGAGAGCCTCGGCCACCTCCTGCTTCCACCTGGGGAGCCCCGGTCCACCCAACAACGCCAACACGATGCCCTCGGCGTCCTAATCCCCTTCCCTTTCTCTCTGCTATCCCTTTCCTCACCCCTCTCTCACGCGCGCGCACCGAGCACCACATTCACCCCCGCTCGCAACCACCATGGCCACCGGCCTCCCTCGTTGAGGGAGTCCTTGTTTAAGGGGTCCTCGGGAAGCCGACCTGTTTCTTATGGGCCGGACTGTATGGGCCGCTTGCCAAGCATTGGATCGGTCGAAGGTACTATCTCTAGGAAGGAAGCTTCGGGAATCGTGGCTTGTTGTCCATGTTTGAAATAGCGAATAGGCATGTTCATCCCTTCGATGTGTAACCAACCATGTGTAAACCCTAGGTACCCTCGGCATCCATATAAGCCGGAGGGTTTTAGGTTGTAGCCAGAGAACAACTCATCTAGGTTTTAGTTCTTCGGTCTCAAGGTAGATCAACTCTGTAACCCACATATCATCAATATAATCAAGCAGGACGTAGGGTATTACCTCCATAGGAGGGCCCGAACCTGGGTAAACATCATCTCCTTCGTCTCCTATTACCATCGGTTCTAGTCTCATAGCTCGGGACCCCCTACCCGAGTTCTGCCGGTTTAGACACCGACGTTGGTGCTTTCATTTAGAGTTCCGCTATGATCACTAAAGGCATCGATGGATTGCCTTGTCATCAACGAAGAGGTCTGCAACATGGACACTTTTGTCCTTGGACAAATCTTCGCCTTCGGCACCATTGTGCTGCACGCCGACCCGACCGACCATCTAGGCCGTGTTGGATGTTTCGCCCCTGATCAAGAGGTCAGGTTCGGGAACCTAGAGTTCTCCATATGCTCTCGGGGCGACCTGTCACTAACCGGGCTCGCAGTCTCGCTTGCCATGCCCGAAGACTCTGAAGATTTAAGCTCAGATCCATTTTTCAGTCCCGCCCACAGGATCTAACCCGGCGATGAACAGACCCTCAGCCCAGATCCGGCCATAGTGCCTGACGTCCGGATATTTGTTCTTGTCGAAGACTCCACTTGCCCGGACACGTGAGATGTCAACTCTAGAAACTCCGAGCAGGTTGACCCAATCGAGCTCTCGATAGTCAACTAGGCCCTAGATCGGATCTCGTCGATGAAGATTATGGACGACCCAACCCCGATCCATGCTCAAATTGGTTGCAGGGCGGGTCAGGAATTTTTTTTCGTCCAACCCACCACCCACTTGATAGACACAGTCGAAGATTTAACCGACATGTTGGACTATGCCTCTGAGGAGGCCGAATACATGGATGAGGAGGATTCTGCTCCCACCCCCGTTAACACCGGGCGATGGGCCACCACCTCCACATACGTCGTCTAGATGGTGGACACTCCTACCTCTAATGGTAAGAACATGCCTCAAAATGATGGAGACAAGTCGGGCGAAGCACCATCAAGGTACCGGAAGCCACATAAATGGTCAAAAGGCAAAAAGGGAAGGAAAGCTATCATCAGCACTCGGGACAGAGATACCCCGGAAGACCTCGGCGATACCGACATCCTTGAACACCCACTAGAGGGTCAGGAGAGGCCTGAAGACCTGCGCAACCCCGATGACCTCAACGATTCCGAGGATGACAATTACCTCCCCCTATCGAGGAGGAGGACGTCCCGGAAGCCGATGACTTTGACATCCCTTATAATCCTTAATATCAGAAATTGCTTAGGAAACAACTCATAGCCACGACTTGCAGCCTGAAAGCAAAAGAACGACAACTTAAAGCCGAAGAAGACAACCTCAATGATCGATGGATGAGAGTCCTCTTAGCTGAGGAAGGATACAATACCGGTCTGATGGACCAACCTAAGAGCTATAAACGCAGAAGGTTGCTGCCGCAATTCGACCATCATCTCACTGATACTCCATCTCCCAAACATACCTCATACGATAAGCCAGATCGACCTCCTCGAGGACGAGACGAGACGGCCGGTGACACAGGTTATAGGCCGTCGATGCCCTAAAGACGGGGAAAGGAGCCACTAGAGCCCGACGACAGGTGCGACCTATGACGCGACTTGGACTATAGAGCAGGTCGTATGAGATCCATCTACGGATCCAGAGGGTACTCACCCGATAGATGGGATGGGTACATGCCTTGGCTCGATCGCAACTATAGGGGCCGGGAATGAAACCGGGCTAGAATAGACACCGATCACCGGCGCGACATACCTCGGGTCAGAGGCGCCCCCCACCCACTATGCTTCACGGATAAGGTGATGCAATATCAGTTCCCGGAGGGGTTTAAACCCATAAACATAGAGCAGTACGATTGGACAATTGACCCAACCATATGGATTGAGGATTTCCTCCTCCACATCCACATGGCACGAGGAGATGATCTCCACGCCATTAAACATCTACCGCTAAAACTTAAGGGGCCAGCTCGGCACTGGTTAAACAACCTCCCCAAAAACTCCAACGGGTGTTGAGAAGACCTAGAGGATGCATTCAGATCTAACTTCCAAGGCACCTCCGTTCGGCCGCCAGACTCCTCCGACCTAAGCAACATCGTCCAGAAGCCAGGAGAGTCCGTGTGGCAATTCTGGAATAGGTTCTCGACCAAGAAAAACCAGATTGTTGACTCCCCGGACTTCGAGGCAATCGTCTCCATCCGACACAATATTCAGGATGAATGGTTGGCCCGCCAGCTAGGCCAGGATAAACCTCGGACAATGTCCGCCCTTACATCACTCATGACCCGCTTTTGCACGAGCGAGGATAACTGGCTAGCAAGATGCAGCCACAACTCCGAAGACCACAAAACCTCCGAAGTTCAGGACGACAATGGGAAAGTAAAGCGCAAAAAGAATAAGCGCCAGCACAACAATAGTGATGCCGATTACACGGTCCTTAACGCCGACTTTCGCAATTCCCGACCTGGGAAGCGGAAGAAGTCTCCTAAAGGCAATCGCGACGGACCCACCCCACTGGAGAAGATCATGGAGGGGCCTTGCCAAATCCATGGCACTCAAGAGAAGCCCACCAACCACACCAATCGTAACTGTTGGATATTCAAACAGGTCGGCAAACTCACACCCGAGGATCAAGGCAAGAGCCCGTGCAACGAGGATGAGGATGAGCCTTGGGGTCCGATTGGTGGCGGACAAAAGAAGTTTCCTCTAGAGGTGAAAACAGTAAATATGATATACACCACCCATATACCCAAGCAAGAGAGGAAGCGCGCCCTTCTAGAGGTCTACGCCGTAGGGCAAGTAGCCCTGATGTATAACCCATGGTCGGCATACCCGATCACCTTTGATCGACATGACCACCCGACTAGTATTCGTCGTGGAGGTTCAGCCGCCCTCGTCCTAGACCCCATTATAGATGAGTATCACCTCACGAAAGTCCTAATGGGCGGAGGAAGTAGCCTAAACCTGATTTACTCAGACATGGTAATAAAGATGGGTGTAGACCCGTCAAGGATCAAACCCAGCAAAACTACCTTTAAAGGAGTGATCCCAGGCATCGAGGCCCGATGCACGAGCACCGTGAGCTTGGAAGTAGTGTTCGGCTCGCCCGATAACTTCCGAAGCAAAGACTTGATCTTCGACATTGTACCTCTCTGTAGCAGCTATCACCCCCTGCTCGCCCATACATTGTTCGCTCACTTTAATGTCGTCCCACACTACGCATACCTCAAGCTCAAGATGCCTGGCCCCAAGGGGGTAATTACTGTCAACAGCATCACAGAGCGCTCCCTCCGAACTGAGGAACATGCGTTGTCCCTAGTGACTGAATTCCATTACAATGATGATCGGAAAATTCCGACACCTACCGTAAAGGCATGCAAGGTTGGGAAGCGAGCTCGACTTCAGCCCGAACTCTCAGAACCCCCCTCTTCCCATAAATAGGCACTCACCCCCATCGCACAACCCTAGTACCAACAACGTACATGCCAAGGAGGCACAACTTCGCACTCAAAATTCCAGGGGCGGCGGGGTGGGGGGTTCGGGAAAGGGTAAGTGTTCGACTGGACGGAACTACTACCATCAAATGTCTTCGGACACACCGCAGGTACCATCAAGGGTCTGCTAAAGGCGTAGAGCTCATCCACACTTTAGCGACTTCTCAAGAGCTTGTTTGCAAGATCCATTCCTCGAACAATACCACCCATTGGGGTGCACCACTCCCTAGGAGGTGCATGAGTAAACAAGTGATGGGGCACATTGAGGATTTAAGGTCACCAATCGAAGACCCCTGGTACAACCACTCCTGTAAAATTTCCTTTTTCAAATACCTGTAAATAGTTGCTTCGGAAATTCGAGCAATAAGAATTCTTGAGAAAAATATAACATCATATACATGGTTGTCTCGTTGTCCTTCTTGGCACATATTTTATTTTCTCCCACTTCTTGCAAAACTGTTCGGTATATTACGATGCGACCAGCTAGTAGACCGGGGACTCGAGTTTAAAAATAAAAATCCCTTATGCACAATTGATTATGCGTCCGGCGTCTTGGAATTCACTTTATATGCATTGGTTCCGAACTATGTCTTGGGTCAATATTTGGGTTGCCCGTCTCTTATGCTTTCCCCTGTATGTTCCGCTCGTTCGGCTAAAAGGGCAAAGGGAGAACCTCTGCGATTGTGTTTCCAGCTAGCCTGGTCATGCACATGTGGGGAGAAAGCCAAAAACTGACTGTCATAGTATGCGAGAACCGGTCTGTGAATCCAAGCTCAAGTGTTATACTAAAGTCCTCGTTAGAGGATATTCTGTGCCATACGAGGGGTTTGTTCTTCAAACAAACCATGTGATATTGGCCTTACCCGCGGTTCATCCAAACATCACAAACACCGGGGGCTAGTTATCAGCCCCCCACAGTCCTTTTTCGCACCCCTACAGCTAAGTGAAAGGAATAAAGCATTATGGTCTGCCTAGTCTGCCGCGCTCTACCGCCTTCGGGTTCCGATAGCTCGGCTAAATGTTATAGTGAATCGGTAGAGACACCCCATGTAGCATCTACATGGGGGCTGAAGTTGACGACTCGCATCTTTCAGTTTCAACGCCCGGACAGGAGTTATAAGGAACACAAAACATTAAACACATGATAAACAATGTACCATAACCTTAGAACGTTAAAATGTCTTCGAACATATTACAATAAATCTACTCATAAATGTTCTCTTTCGGACGCTGCGACTCTATCGCTCGAGCACACTCGATTACTCCGGAGAAGTATAGTTCGGGGCGCCTTTCCTCCTTTCTAGGAGGCGGAGGGGCGATGACTATCTTCATTGGATCAAGCCCTGGCCAGTGCACCTTGGCCTTCGCAAAGGCAATCCGGGCTCCCTCGATACAGGAGGAACACCTTAGTGCGTTGATCCGGGGTGAGGCGTCGCTTAGCTTCTGCACCACGACGAAGTAGCTGTCCGGCAGTGGCTTGTTGGGCCATAGACGGATACAGAGATTCTTCATGGATGACTCCGACATCCGGTGTAGCTCCATCAGTTGCTTCAGCTGCTCAACAAGGAGAGGAGAGCGCTCGAGGGCTTCAAACTGTGCCCAGAATAGACGATCTTCATCTCCTTCTCCCTGCGAAGCATAGAATTGGTTTGCGTCCGCTATGCTCTTCTGGAGGTACGAGTAGGCGCCTGAGGAACATCGCACCTGGGCAAGCAACTCGAACTTGCTATCCCCGAAGACACACTGTAATAAGTACAGCTTACCATCCGTGATAACCTTCGCTTGGCGAACTTGCTCCTCAAAGAACCGCCTATCCACCCGCTCCTTTTGGAGATCGGTTTTCAGGGTAGATAGTTAGGCAGCATGCTCCTTGTTTTTCTGGTCGTGGGCCTTGCACTTTTGGCCGACGTCTTTGAGCTTCTGCTGGATCTCCTCTATCTGAGCCTCATGCTTGTCACTGGTGGCTCTTAAGGCGGAAGCGCACTAGCCTCTTTTTCGACCGCCGCCCTTTCAACCGCAGCCTGGTCCTTCGCATGCTGCAACTCAGCCTGGACCTTCTCAATTTCCTTTGCCGAGGTTGTCTAAGCATCAAAAATATGACTACTGCATCGACAATATGATGACAATTTTTTTGGATATTGAAACAGGCTTACCTTGCGCCTCGTCGAATCTCTTGTTCAGAGCATCAAGCTCATCTTCGGAGCTTTTAAGCTTCTGATTCATCTTGTGTACCTCAGCAGCATTCATAGCCGTCGACAAAGACGAAGCCTATAAAAAACAAATCCCTATCACGTTACCTGGGTTCAACACTTCCGAACTGTCATCACTATGATCCTATGTCGGTCCTCTTAAAGGTTGTTAGAACATTCTGAACAAATATCGTCCCGTACATGGTTCGGATAATGGTCTATGATCGACCACCAGGTGAGTTTTTTCCAAACCCACCTAGGGCTTGGGGGCTGCCATGTATATAATGATAACACGAAGAAATTAATATTTCACAAATAGAGCGTTACGTGGATCACCTGAAAGCCCGTCAGGAGACTGTTGAAGGCCTCCTTTAGTCCGTTGTCGATGGATTGAATTCTCTACAATACCGCACCCATAAGGGTGCGGTGCTCCTCGGAGATAGAGGCACTTGATAGAGCCTCCCCATGACCGGCCACCCATTGGTCGGTGGCGCCGGTGGTGATCGGTTAATCCAATCTCCATGCGGGGATTGAACCGGTGCCTCCGGAGGCGTTGTGCGCTCCAAAGATGGCCTTGGAGGGGACTTGACTTTCCCTCGTCTGGTCTCAATATCCAGGAGGGGCTCCTCCCCCCGGTCTTCGGTGGCCGAGGCGCTAGCCTCAACCATGACGTCATTAGCCCCACCGCTGGTGCCCGACTCCACTGGAGTCTGCTGGGATGACACCTCTATGGAATCCTTCATGGTGCCCGGCGGAGTGGAATGCGACGCAGTCCCTCTCTCCGCTAGCTCGGCGTGCGGGGTCTCCCCGTCTAAAACCTGGTCAGTGGGGAGAACGCGCGGTGGGCTACAAATTATTAAGCGCTCACATGTTAATAACCATTAAAATTTATCACTAATATCCAAGGATGTCTTCAGATCCTTACCTTCGAGGTAGGGGCTTGACCCTTAGGTTCCTTCGAGGAACCCTGTCAAAGTCATCGGACTCGGTACCCGAGTTTGAACTATTGTCGGACAGAATCACCTGTGTGTGACACGCTTTCTTCGGGGCGGGATGAGGCATGTCCTCCGTGGCGTCCGATGATGCCGCCCTCTTTCTTGTGATAGGGGATTCACCTTCCCCCTCATACTCAAGCTCCTCTTGGTTAGAAGAGGCATGGGCTTTCTCGGACACAGCATCTGGCTGGTCGTTGATACGAAGGCCTTCTCGGACTGGTTTCTTCTTCTTCTTCTCCTTTGTTGGCGCCTCGTAAGGCGCCTCAACGAGCATCTCTAACAACCGCCTCGACCTGATGTCTTTAGGCTAAGGCGCCGGGCAGTCGATGTCCGTGGCCTTTCTCAGCCATTTCTGTTGAAGTGATTGGAAAGGTGCTTAGATTTTCTTTAGGAAAAATAGAGCCGATCAAACAAAACTATGTTATACCTGGGTAGGAGGCTTATCAGCATGTAGACCCTGATCCTCCTCCTCGGCTGGACACTCCTTCTGCGCCTTGAACAACGCCTTCCATAGATTCTCCCGAGTAGTGAGGAATAGCTGACGAATAGTAGGCTCATCGTCAAGCCGACGATCCCATATGGGGGTGTCCCAGCGCTAGCAGGGGTGGATGTGCCGCCGGAGCATAATCTGGACCACGTTGGCCAGCCTGATGTAGTTTTTTCTCATGGAGGCGAGGCGCTTCTGTAGGTTGTCCACCTCCTTGTATGACCGCCAGTCAAGGCCCTTTCGGAGCCATGAGGTCAATCTGGTAGGAAGACGGATCTGAATTCGGCCAGAGCAGCTCGGCCTTCCTCCCTTGGTTCGGTGATGTAAAACAACTCTTTTGCCATATTTTGATGGTGTCGACGAAGGTGGCGGATGGCCATCCAACACGAGGGAGTTTGCGGATGACAGGCCCGCCATAGTCTGCAAGTTCGCTCGCGACCCACTTTGGTTGATACTGAATATCTTTAACCATAGTACAAAGTGTGGTTCGACCCGCAAGAAGTCCTTGGAGACGATGATGAAGGCCGATATATGCATGAAGGAGTTCGGAGGGAGGTCATGGAAGTCGAGGCCGTAGAAGAACATGAGCTCCCTGACGAAGGGGTGGAGCAGGAAGCACAGAACCCAAATGAAGTGGGGGATGAAGACCACCCTCTCGTCTGGCTTAGGAGTGGGGATCATCTGTCCTTCTCCGGCGCATGGTGGTAGACATTGGTGGGGAGGTAGCCGGCGTCCTTGAGGTCCCAGATGTCCCGGTCGGTGATCGTGGAGGCCTCCCACTTGCCGTTGGAACGAGAACCCACCATGGTCGAGGTTGGAGGAGGAAGGAGTGGAAAAACTAGATCTGGGCTCTAGAAGCTTAGGAGATTGGGGAAGCAGAGAATGCGAATGGAAGGCATGGCTACGCCTTTGGGTTTTTCCCCTTCTTATGGGGCTGGTCACTGGTTAACCTCCCTCCGCTACACCATGTATCGCTCCACTTCCCAAGACGTGCATGCTATTATGCGTGCATGATTAAACATATCCCGTGTGAAACGGAGCACGATTTGTGCATTGATGGATCGTGCTGATGAAAACAGCCTCGAGTCGTGGTTCAAGTTTTTGCAACTGGTCCAATGGTCATGGTGGGCTATGACCTTCGTGGGAAAGGTTGTCAGGGAATTCTGTTTGCTCCTTGACACTTGGCCTTTGGGACTAAGCTATTCATGGTGTTCGGGCGGTTCACAGATCGGGAAAAACTACATGTCATTGGAGGACGAACTAAACCCGACCGATCACTCATTGAGGAGAAGAACTCGCCTCGCAAGCCGAAGACTCTCACTATACTAAGCAGCTGGAGCTAATACCCTTGGCTTTGGAGGCAAGTTCGGGGGCTACTCAGGGAGTCCTGGTTTAAAGGGTCCTCGGAAGGCCGACCTATGTCTTATGGGCCAGACTATATGGGCCGCTTGCCGAGCATTGGATCAATCGAGGGCCCTGTGTCCAGGAAGGAAGCTTTGGGAATCGTGGCATGTCCTCCATGTTTGAAATAGCGAATATGCATGTTTATCCCTTCAACATGTAACCGACCATGTGTAAACCCTAGGTACCCTCGGTGTCTATATAAGCCGGAGGATCTTAGGTTGTAGGCAGAGAACAACTCATCTAGGGTTTAGCTCTTGGATCTCGAGGTAGATCAACTCTGTAACCCACATATCATCAATACTATCAAGCAGGATGTTCGGTATTACCTCGATAGGAGGGCCCGAACCTAGGTAAACATCATCTCCATCGTCTCCTGTTACCATCGATTCTAGTCTCATAGGTCGGGACCTCCTACCCGAGATCTGCCGGTTTTGACACCGACACTTGCCCCCCAAGCCGTCTAATAGCTCCTCCGAGACCTCCTCTTCCTCCTCAACAAGCCATGCTTCACCGGACGCCCTCGGATGCCCCCAAGCCATTTTCCTCGTCCTCGACATCGAGGGATGCCACCGGCCGATTCGCGAGCTCAAGAGCTTCGCTGACCGTGCCATCTCCTCCTATGGAACCCTAGTTAGCTCCTGCTCCTTCTTCCTTGATCTCCCTATCTATTCTTGTCTGCTAGCAGCTGCCCTCGAGCTTCAAACTCTGGCCGCCTCCATGGCCTATGTGCCCCAAGCTCTCGAGGTCCGCTGCTCGAATGCGTTGCACCAGAGTGCTTCGGGTGGCTCATAGACGATGTCCGACCTCTCCATAAGCTCACCCTCAAGCAGCAACGCCTTGCCTAACGAAGCGTACTTCGGCAACCGGCGCGAGCTCGCTTCCGGCAAGCTCAGGCCGCCCGGAGCCCTACCTATGCCCCTCCCAGATGAGCGCGTGCGTGGGCGACGCGCTGGTAGCCTCTGCCGTTGCCATAGTCATCTCCAGGGCGGAATCTGCCGCGATTTGAGGTCGCCGGCGATCAACCCCGGTGATTGCAGAAGTGGCATCACCATTAGCCTTAATCACCACTTAATTAACCACTCTGGGTCAGTGTCAAGTGGGTACCGTCCCCTGTTAATGTTGTAGTTTAGTTAAAAACCTCTATTAACTAAGATGTCCCAATGACATGCGGGACCCACCGGCCAAGTTTGACCTGGACCGGCTCTGTTAACCCATGACGTCATGCTGACATCATGTAAACGTCATAAAATATTTTCAGGATTTTAAATAAATCCTTAAATGATTTATTTATTTCTTAAAATGCTAAAAACTTCAAAAAAATCATAGAAAATGATCTGTAACTCGGATGAAAATAATTTATATATGAAAAATTAACTTGGTCAATTGTTCCACTTCTATTAACTTAGTCAATTGTTCCTTTAGGTGAATTCAATACCTTAAATTGTCATTTCATACATGATGATTGAGCATTGCATGAATTGAATGTTCTTCCTTCTTGTTTGTCGATGGTTGTTCTCTCTCGATAGACATTGTTTCGATGTTGAGATCGATGTCACCGATGAAGACTCATCGTTATCTTCAGAAGTGTCTATTGACACTCTAGGAACAGGGGTACCCAGACCTGCCAGCATGTGGCCCAGGGCACGGCCCACTCCGACGGCCAGTACGGCCCAACATGGCCTGACTCGGGGCAAGGCTCTCGCGAGAGCCCTAGGCTCGCGAGGGAAGCATCATTAGACCAACGAAGAATGGGCCTCCTCAGGCCCCGTTTGGAGCAGCGGAGATCTCTATGCAGCACTAGGCCTAGGGAGGCCAAGGATGACATAAGGTGGGACAGACGGGCACCAGCGCACCAGGTGGTACAGTTTTCCGATTGGTGCAAAGGGAGCAGGTACATATGCGGGTTCCCAAAGCTCCCCCAACGGTCTCCATTCCAGTGCAACAATACCACGACCACGAGCCCTATTGGACGGATGTCATCGCTGAGCCCACCTCTGCATCATTAACAATTACTTTGCAGACTAAGACCACCTTTCATCAGGATAAAGATGTAGTCTTATCCCCTTAGAATTTGGACATTGTGGGATCCCTTCCAACATTAATTATTAGTAAAGAATACCTGGGACACTATGAATAGAGGCTAGGCTGCACTGTAGAGAGGGACAATGAAACAAAGGGACAATAGAGGAGAGGCAAGGCCACCAGAGTGCCCCCGCGAGGCAACTCACCAATCTACTAGTTCATCCACAAACCTCCTAGTGAGGCAATCCACCAAAGCAGGAGTAGGGTTTTACGCTTCGCAGCGGCCCGAACCTGGGTAAATCACCATCTGCAATCTTCTTCCTCGTCATCGTGTGAGTTCGTCGTCAAAATCATCGGGTAGTTAGCTAGGTGGGGTGAGGTCGTTGGGGATCTTCGCACACGCCCCTGTGTTCGAACTTGTTTGGGTTTTGCGGATCCCGAAATCCGCCATTTAAGTGAGCTTGGTGGGGTGAGGCTGTTGGGATCTTCGCACATGCCACTGTATTCAACCTTCTTTTGGTTTTGCGGAGCCCGAAATCCGACATTTGGCACAACAAGTAGGGGGCGTGTCAGAACCCACACACAAGACTGCCTCACCTCTGCTCGCTGTAGCCATGGCAAAAGGATGCCGAGCCCGTGCTAAGCGGCGGGCTACTCGTGTGGTACGGCGGCGCCAGCTGGCCTCGACACCACGCGTCACTCTGCCTCCCCGTTGGTGGGCGCCGTCACCAGCCGGGCCCCCGACAGGCGCCAGGGGCTACCACCTTCACCAACCGCACAATATGACCTCACCACCTCGGCCCTTCCCCGCATTCGGGACGGGTCGTCCCCCTTCCAAGTCTGCCATGACCCGATGCATAGGCGTGTCGCGCTCCTCGTCGCCCATGAACTACAATGCCTCCATGTTGCACGCGGTCGCCACAACGACTGGGCCAGACGTGCCCCCAGGTGTGTAACGAATACCGGCAAGACCCAGGCGTATGTCAATGGGACTCGTGCCCATGGACTTGCTCAACTGACTGGCCGAGCGCCGGGGTCAGACAAGCGTGCTTGAGAAGTCTGCTGCGACCCGCGCTTGCTGGGGGTCTTGCCAAAGCCGCCGGTGAAGCAGGAGCTGGTCCCAGGCACCGGCGGGGAGCGATGGGTGGTGCTGGTCATGCGAGAGGGGCGTTGTGTCGCGCCTCCCAGTATGCCCACCGAGCCCAGGGAGGAGGACTGGAGGCTCGATTACACCGGTGCCCGAGGGCTCGAGAAGCTCTACAACGACCATGTTGATGAGGGTCCGGGCCGCGAAGGGAGCAACACCGACTACCACGACAATGGGAGGAGCGTACATGACCTCATGAGCGGCTCTCGTTTGGGCTGGTGTGCACAAATTCATGAGGGAGGCTTGCGGGGCTGGCTTGGCGAGGATGCTCGATGTTGGCAGCTTCATGAGGCACACCCGCTGGTAGGGAGCTGCCTTGAGCAGGCATCTAGGTTTGGGGACCGGGAGTCACTTTCCTAGGGACGGAGGGTGGAACGCACGCCCATGTCCCCGGATCCTATGGCCCCAGCCTAGAGATGGAGGGTGGAACACACGCCCATGTCTTCACGGTAGATGATCCAAACCTGGAGATGGAGGGTGGAACACAAGCCCATGTCTATGGGGCACGCGACGCCAGCTTGGAGACGGAGGGTGGGACACACGCGATGTCTCCAAGTTGGGCTTCGTTGAACCACCAACGAGGGATCACATACTTGGTCTGCCTCTGGACAGGGACTCGGGGTACTTGCGTGGGGACCTCGGGCGCCCCAGCGAGGCGTGCTGGGTAATAGCCATGGATGTCAGTCTCGCGCGTAACGGAAGGGCCCGACCAGGCCCAGCCCGCCGCGTAGGGGCCTGCGCCATCACTACGACGACGGTATCCAGCCACAAGCTCTGCAATGCCCAAGGCCCTCTCCTGGGGCGGGCCTTCCCATCAGAGAGCGCAAGGGGCTCCCCTTACGCTCGAGGGCCCATACGTAGACGACCCTACTTTGCCAAGCCAAGCTTGGGGGCTGGAAGTAGGCTTCATGTCCGAGGGGCATGGAGCTCCCTGTACACCCCCAGGAGAAAACCCGTGACACTCTCATGTAATAATGACTGTCTTGTATATGCCTAGAGCCCATCGAGGACGCGAAGGGATTCCTTCCCACGCCCAAGTAGAAGCCCCATCCTCCATGCTGGCGAACAACACAGATCTCCAATGGCTATGCCCATGCAACGTGGATGCCCTATGCTCCGCGCTGGGGGAAGATGGAGACGATGACTAGCCTAGGTGTCGGACGCTGTTTTTTTGCATCTTTCTTCTGGAGGGAAGGGGTGTCACTCTCTTTGGTAACAATTTCCGTTTTGCGCCTCACTTTTTTCGGGTCGATGACTCGCCTGCTTCTCTCCCCCTCGCGCCCCGTGAGCAGGGGCTATGGGGCACGGTGCACACACCTTGCCAAGGTCTTGGCACCCTGGTCCTTGCGTGGCGCTCTCGAGTGAGTTAGCAGATGCGTGTCGCTGTAAATTCGCTTGGGGGCTCCGCCGTGACCCAAAGCACTACCTTCAAGCCCCTGGGGGCTCATGCTTTCGGGGCAGGAAACAAATTTGTTTTTGGCAGCCGCTTGAGCATCAAGGGGGCTCCTGAGCAACGCGCCTCAGGAGCCTTACCGATCACATAGCCACTTGCCCCTTGGCGTCATCCTGGCAATCCGGTCGCCCCAAGGGAGTCGATGTCTCAACCCGTAGTTGCGTCCTGGTGATCTGGACGCCCCTTACGGTGGTCGAGGAATGTGTATGACTGGGACCTGCCGACGTATTGCGTTGCTTGAGCATCAAGGGGGACTCCTAAGCACCGTGCCTTTGGAGCCTTACCGGTCACATAGCCACTCGCCCCTTAGTGTTGTCTTGATGATCCAGATGCCCCAAGGGTGTCGAGGCCTCACCTCGTAGTCGCATCCCGATGGTCGAGGAATGTGTGGAACTAGGACCCTGCGATGTAGAGTGCCAAAAGGGCTCCCAACCCTCTTCACTTGTAAGAAGAAGAAGCCCCTCGGGACATCCATAATCCCTAAGCAACACCACCAAACCTCCCCTATGGAGAAGCCAACTGCGAGCATGTCAATGTAGTCGACAGGAACCCCGGGCAAGAGGGAGCCCGACGCTGCACACCTCGTCATACGAAAGCACACTCAAAGGTCTTTTTCAAAATACATTAGAGTCGCCACTAGGCCACATGCATAACCCTATGAGGTAAACAAGAAGGCTCCAGCATGGTCCTCGGGTTCGTTATAAGAAAGATCCTCTATCAAGTCCTCCATGTGGTCCTCAACCCACTCGGCAAGGGCGACGTGAATCACTTCGGGTATGGGACCAAGCATCGCCTCGAAGTCTATGTGTGGGTCGAAGCGAAGGAGGGGGCCGAAGACGCGTGAGGCCGCCTACATGAGGGAATCACGACGCTTCTCCTCTGCAAGTTCATTGCTCTTCTCCACGCCCCTTTGAAGGCACTCCACAACCCTTGGAGAAGAAGGCCAGGTACCCGGCATCGTCGGGGACGAGGGGGATGGCGGTGCTCTTGCCGCAAATGTCACTGAAGGCCCGGTGGGCCCTCTAATCGAGGGACCGGAACATCTTGGAACGTGTGTGCTGAAGGCAACGGTGTAGGTGTCAAAACCGGCAGATCTCGGGTAGGGGGGTCCTGAGCTGTGAGACAAGAATGGATGGTAACAGGAGACAAAGGAGACGATGTTTACCCAGGTTCAGGCCCTCCTATGGAGGTAATACCCTATGTCCTGCTTGAATATATTGATGATATGTGGGTTATAGAATTGATCTACCTCGAGATCGAATAGCTAAACCCTAGATGAGTTGTCTTCTATCTACAACCTAAAACCCTCTGGCTTATATAGACATCGAGGATACCTAGGGTTTACACATTGTCGGTAACATGTAGAAAGGATAGACATTCCTATTCTCTACATCAAACATGGAGGACAAGCCATGATTCCCGAATCTTCCTTCCTAGAGATAGGGCCTTCGATCGGTCCAATGCTCGCCAAGCGGCCCATACAGTCTGACCCATAAGGAATAGGTCGGCCTCCTGAGGACCCCTTAATCTAGGACTCCCTTAGTAGCCCCCGAACTTGCCTCCAACGCCAAGGGTCTTAGCTTCAGTTGCTTCGTATAATCAGAGTCTTCGGCTTGCGAGGTGAGTTCTTCCCGCTGAGTTTAGTTCGTCCTCGAATGGCAGGTAGTTTTCCGATTAAAGGCGCGTCCGAACACCATGAATAGGTCGGCCCCTGAAGGCCAAACGTCAATGAGTAAAACAGTGTCCCCTGACGACCTTTCTGACAAAAGGTCATGGCCCACCACGACCACTAAACTAGTTGCAAAAACTTGATTCGCGGTTTGAGGCTGTTTTCGTCATCACGATCCATCAATGCACAGATCATGCCCTATTTTACACAGGATACGTTTAATCATGCACGTGCAATGAAACGCTTGTGTCGGGAAGCGGAGGGATTCACGGTGCAGCAAAGGGAGGCCAAACGGCGATAAGCCTCATAGAAGGGAAAGAAAACCCCAAGGCCTAACCATGCTTCCCATTCGCCTCCTTTGCTTCCCTATTCTTCAGAGCACAGATATAGGTTTCCCACCACACCCCTTCGAGCTTATCCATGGTAGGTTCCGACTCCAACGGCAAGTGGGAGGCTTCCACGGTCACCGACCGGGACATCCGGGACCTTAAGGACGCCGGTTACCTCCCCGCTAATATCTTCCTCTGCGCGTCGGAGAAGGGCATGGTGATCCCCACTCCCAAGCCATGCAAAAGGGTGGTATTTATTCCCCACTTCATCTGGGGACTGAGCGTCCCGCTCCACCGCTTCGTTGGGGGGCTCATGATCTTCAATGGCCTTGACTTCCATGACCTCCCGCCAAACTCCTTCATGAACATATGGGCCTTCATCCTCGTCTGCGAGGCCTTTTTGCGGGTCGAGCCACACTTCGAACTTTGGCTCAAGGTGTTTAACATAAACCCGAAGTGTGTGGCAGGTGAACAGGCAGACTACGATGGGGCTATCATCAGCAAACTCCCCCGTGTCGGATGGCCATCCAGCACCTTCATCGATACCATCAAAATATGGCAAAAAGAGTGGTTTTACATCACCGAGCCAAGGGAGGAACGTCAAGATGCACCGGTCGAATTCAGATCTGGTCCGCCCACTAGATTGACCTCGTGGCCTCGAAAGAGCCTCGACCGGGTGTCGGACAAGGAGGTGGTAAACCTGCAGAAGCGCAACATCTCCATGGTTAGAAACGATATCGTACTGACCAGGTGCATCTTCCCCTGCCCGCGCCGAGATTTTCCCCTGTGGGCTCGTCGGCTCAACGATGAGCCCACGATTTTTCACCTCTTCTGCACTACTAGGGAGAAGCTGTGGAAGGCGCTTTTCAAGGTGCAAAAGGATTGGCCAGCCGAGGAGGAGGATCGGGGTCTACATGTCGATAAGCCTCCTACCCAGGTACATCGTAGCTTTGCTTGATTGGCTCTATCTTCCCTAAACAAAATCTAAAACATCCTTCTGATCACTTTTGTAGAAATGGTTAAGCAAAGCCACAGGCATCAACTACCCGACGCCTCAACCCGAAGACATCAGGTCGAGGCTGTTGGCGGAGATGCTTGTCGAGGCGCCTTACGAGGCGCCTACAAATAAGGAGAAGAAGAAGAAACCAGGCTGAGAAGGCCTTCGCATCAGGGACCAGCTAGAGGTTGTGTCCAGGGAAACCCATGCCTCCTCGAACCAAGAGGAGAATGAGGATGAGGATGAGGACGAAAATGAGGGGTTGGGCGATTCCCCCCCACACAAGAAAGAGGGCGGCGTCATCAGACGCCACGGAGGACATACCTCCTCCTGCCCCGAAGAAAGCACGTCAGACATAGGTAACCCTATCGAGGATAATTCAGACTTGGATACAGAGTCCGATGACTTCGAGAGGGTTCCATGAAGGAACCTAAGGTTCAAGCCCCAATGATACGGGGCACGCCCATGTGTGTCGATCTTTCACAATTTGGAGGGGGGATTCACGAAGAACAGGAAGAACACGGGGAAGAACGAGGGGAAAACACTAAGGGCAAACACGATTACACATGCACTAGATTCATGAAAACACTTGAGAGATGAGGTCCACAAGTCAACAACGATACAAGTAGTGGTACGCGATCTCCCACTCTGGAGGAGGGGCCTTGAATCCACGAGGGATCATTCCTCTAGAGGGGCCTTGGCATCACTTGGATCTTCTCCACAAGTAGGTCAACTCCTCAGGAGAGGGCAAGTAATGGAGCTATGCTCTTGAGCAAATCTTAGCTAACCCTGAAAACAAGGAGGGGAAGGAGTATATATAGTGCTAGTCACAAAAGGGTAAGTGAGAGGTGGATACATGGGCTTTGGGCCCGTTCCTGCATGGAGGAAAGTCGGTTGTAACGGAGTAAGGACCGACTGTACCGGAAACTAGGCATCAACCAGTACAACTGGGCTAGTATCGGCCTTGAACCGGTCCATAAAGGATTCGTGGCCCTTGTTGTCGCGGTTGTTGGTGGTGGTGGTCCGGTTGTACCGGGCAGCGGTACTTGGCTGGTGGTGCTCCGATTCTACCCCTAATTCCTGGGCAGACACTTGAGCTTCTCCTTTCTCTTGGTGTCCCTCTTGATCCCTTCCTCCTTCTTGACATCTAAGCACACAAAGTTTCTCCGCTTGAGGTAGCATCCATGTTCTGAAAGCATCAAAGGGAGAATCGTAAAGTAGTGAGGTCACCTCATTTGTAATGGCACGTGCATGGGCTCTTGTCAATGGTCTGCTTGGAGCTTGAGGTGTTGGTGAGGAGTCCATGGTGGTGCTCGTGGGATGCTCCAGATCATGTCCCCACCCTTGCGAGGGATCCGACCTCGGATCGAGATCTTCATCACCATGGAAACGGGAGAGGTCCGCGACATTGAAGGTGTCCCTCATGTTGTACTTGTCGTGCGGAATGTCGATCTTGTAAGCATTGTTTTTGTAGCACTCCAACACCTTGAATGGGCTGTCGGCGTGAGGTAGTAGCTTGGACTTGAGCCTATTAGGAAAGCGTTCTTTCCTTAGATGTATCCACACAAGGTCACCGGGTTCGAAGACCATGGGATGTTTGTTGGTGTTGCGCTTGGCGGTGGTGCGTTCCACTTGCCACTCGATGGTGTTCCTTGTATCTTGATGCACATTTTTGATGTAGTTCGCCCTTGCACTTGCGTCCATGTTGACGCGTTCTTGTAGTGGAAGCGGAAGAATGTGCAATGGGGACAATGGGTTGAAGCCGTAGACCACTTCGAATGGAGACATGTTGGTGGTGACGTGTCTTGCGCGGTTGTAGGCGTACTCGGCGATGGGAAGGCAACCTTCCGATTCCTTGATGTTCTTTTTGATCAACATGCATAGGAGAGTTCCACGTGTACGATTTGTCACCTCCGTTTGGCCATTGGTTTGTGGATGGTAGGCTGGAGAGAAGAGTAGGTTGATGCCGAGCTTGGCGCAAAGGGTCTTCCAAAAGTAGCTCAAGAACTTGACGTCGTGATCCAAGACAATGGTCTTTGGCACTCCTTGTAGGCATAATATTTCCCTACAAAAGAGATTGGCGATATGTGAAGCATCATCGATCTGATGACAAGGAACGAATGATCCATTTTTGAAAAACGATGCACAACAACAAAGATGGAATCATGGCCACTTTTTGTTCGTGGCAATCCAAGAACAAAGTCCATGCTAATATCCTCCCAAGGTTGGAACAGAATAGGAAGAGGCCTGTAAAGACCATGGGATAGGGCTTTTGACTTAGCTTTGCGGCATGTAGAGCATCGGTTGGTGAAGCACGAAACATCATGAAGCATCTTTGGCCAATAGAACTTGCAGGATAGGGTGGTTTATGTCTTGTCGCGTCCAAAGTGACCCATTAGTCTTCCACTGTGAGCCTCTTGCAAAAGAAAGGAACGAAGAGAAGACTTGGGAATGCAAAGTTTGTTAGCACACACAAGATATCCATCTTTCATGTAGTAGTTCTCCCAACAAGGTTTCACTTTGCAATTGGCATAAGGTGTTGCAAAAGAATCATCATGCTCATACAAATCTTTTTTATGCTCAAATCCAACAACATGCAATTCAAGTTGAGTAACGAGCATGCATTTGCGGTAAAGTGCATCCGCTAGCACATTTTCTTTGCCCTTAATGTATTTGATAACTGTAGCGACCCGACTCAAAACGAGTCAAGCCTCTGTGTTTTCTATGCCATCCCTAGATCAGTATGCTGGCACACACAGTACATCAATGTATATATCAAAGTGCAATCACATGTAAATAGCGTAAAACTGATATATACCTTAAAATAGCAGCGGATACAGTCAACAGGAGTGGAGTCCCAATAACACCAACGGCAAGTTGAGTGCGGACTGTAACCCTGAATCGTACTCTTACCCGTCGTAGAAGAGTATCTGCAACATAAGACGTTGCAGCCGTGTAGGTCAGTACATTGAATGTACTGGCAAGATCACCATAGTAGAACAGAAAAATAAAGACTATTCTATATGCAAAGGCTTTGTGGCTCTGTGTCTGAGTTTTTGCGTAAAAGCTGATTTTATTTTCCTACAACAAAGGAATATCAGGAATTTCACTATAGAGTTACCTATCATGACATGGTTCCGCCAACCAATGTCTCAATGCCCATAAGTATCATAAGTTGCCCACAATTAGTTATCAGTCCAGTGTTGAGAGTCAGAGATAGATCCAAGTCTAGAAGCTCAAATTGTCCGTAACCGGGGACACGGCTAATCGATTAGGTTTAACTCTGTAGAGTGTTGTGTACTTTACCCACAAGATTCTTTCCCTCCTGGTAAGTCCTCGCACTGCCTGGTGTTTGAGAACAGGATGAAAGAAACATGGTCTTTCAGAGTGCTTCCCTGACTGTCCGACAGTGCCCATCCCAATCTTAACGTCGACTACATCTCGTAGCACTGCCCAGCAGAGTCACAACAAAGATCAACCAAGCCAGAGCCCATAATGACTTGTGGCTACACAGGTAAGCTTCCGGGCATGAAGTATTCATCCTTCTCTTTGAGTCTGGGTGAAGCTTTCCGCAAGATGTCATGGCGCTTCTCCATGCATCCCGGCCATCCACTGGTTTCTCCAGGGATGCCCAATCAACCATCCTTCACTGGAAATTTCCGATGTGCTCCTTGAAATCCTCCATCTTTTCCTTGATTAGGGTGGACATGAGCTTCATCTCCATCATCTCCGTATGCACCTCTTGCAGGTATTCCTGAGTATGACGGAGTCTTGCTTCAAGTATTTCTCCAATATGGCGTATGGCTTCCATGGCAGCTTCACGAACAACGTCAAAGAAAATAGCTTGTGGTACACGAGATATGTAAAAGTATCGTCTAGTAGTCTTTGAGCAAACTCCCTTTGCACGGTGAAGGTGTACCTCCACGTACCAAAGTTTCACTCCATTATCCATGAATGGGTAGCCTTTGTAGACTGCATCTCCTTCAGGATGGATGTGCTTCATCATATCCTTCAGGATCCTTGGGTAGTCATGATCATTGGTTAGGGTCATGATTGTTTCCGGGCCTTTGAGGAAAGACTCATAAAGGGTGGTCATCTGCGTGTGTCAGAAAAGGTACTCAGAATTGACATATGTCTCAACTTTGGTAAACATCCATGTTATTCAAAATCAAACTTCAATTTCACTTTCCAACATCTTTAGAGAGTATTGTCATCCTTAAAACAAATGGATTATCCATTACATAACCTCAAAGGATAAGAGTGCTACCTATTACATTTATTACTTCCGAACTCAAACTACTCATGATTAGCATTCTTCTCTGGGCAGGTATAGGAGTAGTGTCCTGTCTTCTTGTACTGAAAACAAATGATTTCTAACATATCTTGGGGCTTCTTGATGTTGGTGCTTGTTCCTTGGGTTCTTGATTCCTTTCTTGGGCACTTATCGGCATAGTGGCCCATATCCTTACACCTAAAACACATGATCTGACTCAGATCTTTCTTCGCAGAAATTGGGTTGTTCTGAGGATGTCTCCAATTTCTCTTCCCGGGCTTCTTTGTTCTGATCAAACTTTCAATTTCTTGTGGATCAAACTCCACTTCTTCTGTTGGGAAGTTTCCCAGATACTCTTTTCTTTCCTTCGTACAGTCCTGTGAGAAATGTCCTTCTTCTCCACATGTATAGCAGACATTTGAGTAAAATCTGGTTAATCCTTCTCCATCAGGGTCTTCAATATCTTTCTTCTTCACAAGTTCTCCAAATTTTTCTCTGAAGGCTTTCTTCATGGCTTTCTTCTGCTGTTTGATGACTTCTTGTACCTTGGGGTACTCCTGGCATTGAGCAAGGTAATGTGTAGTTCCTTCACACAAGAAACATGTCACTTGCTCAGTTGGGCAGTCCTTAGTAGGGTGATTCTCTTCACAGTAAGGGCATCCATACTTGTGTTCTTCCTGGGTGTGTCCTATCTCTCCACAGATTTTACATGCTCGGGTCTTCTTCATCGGGATAACACAATGCTTCTGAATGAGACGGGATCTTAACAGAGTCTTCTTGAGTTCTTCCCAATTCTTTGCTCCATTAAATCCTTGTATGGCATGATGCATTTTCCACCAAGTTGCGGCACTTTGGGTAAAGTGCTGGAGAGCATATTGAACCTCATACTTTTGTGCTACCGAGTTGCTCCTGAAGTGATTCTCCATGTTGTGTATCCATACTTCTGCCTCTAGCTGGGTCATTGGTCCAGAAAGTACAAGTCCAGCTTCATATGCCATCTATTGGGTTCAAGGTTTTGGGATGAGATGGTAGAGAGAAAGGAGGAGATACACACAATACAAACAATGGTTTTAAAAATAGATTTTATGTTGTGGATGTCGAAAATAAAACTTACACTCAAATGACAGCTCACAAATCCTCGTATCTAACGTAAGTATACAACAGGGGTTTGGTCTTCTAGGGCATAATATCTTGGAAATTCTTCATGGTGTTCAATTTCTTCGGATCTGTATAATCTTCAATCCTTTTGTATCTCTTCCCTAATGGAATACATCTTTGTCTGAGTTGGTCACCAGTTGTCTGATATCTTGTCCTTCTTGGAGGGCTTCAGTTGATCCTTCGTGTGGTCAAGGGGAAAAGGGTATTTTGTAACTCTTGATAAAACTCAGAAGGGATGAGAAGTAGAAGGTCTTTTGAAAACAAAGTTTTCGAGAAATCATTTCCTAAGGGCTTTCCAGTTTCTAGGGTCACGTCCTACAGTCAACATGTGCTCTGATACCATTTCTGTAGCGACCCGACTCAAAATGAGTCAAGCCTCTCTGTTTTCTGTGCCATCCCTGGATCAGTATGCTGGCACACACAGTACATCAATGTACATATCAAAGTGCAATCACATGTAAATAGCGTAAAACTGATATATACCTTAAAATAGCAGCGGATACAGTCAACAGGAGTGGAGTCCCAATAACACCAACGGCAAGTTGAGTGCGGACTGTAACCCTGAATCGTACTCTTACCCGTCGTAGAAGAGTATCTGCAACATAAGACGTTGCAGCCGTGTAGGTCAGTACATTGAATGTACTGGCAAGATCACCATAGTAGAACAGAAAAATAAAGACTATTCTATATGCAAAGGCTTTGTGGCTCTGTGTCTGAGTTTTTGCGTAAAAGCTGATTTTATTTTCCTACAACAAAGGAATATCAGGAATTTCACTATAGAGTTACCTATCATGACATGGTTCCGCCAACCAATGTCTCAATGCCCATAAGTATCATAAGTTGCCCACAATTAGTTATCAGTCCAGTGTTGAGAGTCAGAGATAGATCCAAGTCTAGAAGCTCAAATTGTCCGTAACCGGGGACACGGCTAATCGATTAGGTTTAACTCTGTAGAGTGTTGTGTACTTTACCCACAAGATTCTTTCCCTCCTGGTAAGTCCTCGCACTGCCTGGTGTTTGAGAACAGGATGAAAGAAACATGGTCTTTCAGAGTGCTTCCCTGACTGTCCGACAGTGCCCATCCCAATCTTAACGTCGACTACATCTCGTAGCACTGCCCAGCAGAGTCACAACAAAGATCAACCAAGCCAGAGCCCATAATGACTTGTGGCTACACAGGTAAGCTTCCGGGCATGAAGTATTCATCCTTCTCTTTGAGTCTGGGTGAAGCTTTCCGCAAGATGTCATGGCGCTTCTCCATGCATCCCGGCCATCCACTGGTTTCTCCAGGGATGCCCAATCAACCATCCTTCACTGGAAATTTCCGATGTGCTCCTTGAAATCCTCCATCTTTTCCTTGATTAGGGTGGACATGAGCTTCATCTCCATCATCTCCGTATGCACCTCTTGCAGGTATTCCTGAGTATGACGGAGTCTTGCTTCAAGTATTTCTCCAATATGGCGTATGGCTTCCATGGCAGCTTCACGAACAACGTCAAAGAAAATAGCTTGTGGTACACGAGATATGTAAAAGTATCGTCTAGTAGTCTTTGGGCAAACTCCCTTTGCACGGTGAAGGTGTACCTCCACGTACCAAAGTTTCACTCCATTATCCATGAATGGGTAGCCTTTGTAGACTGCATCTCCTTCAGGATGGATGTGCTTCATCATATCCTTCAGGATCCTTGGGTAGTCATGATCATTGGTTAGGGTCATGATTGTTTCCGGGCCTTTGAGGAAAGACTCATAAAGGGTGGTCATCTGCGTGTGTCAGAAAAGGTACTCAGAATTGACATATGTCTCAACTTTGGTAAACATCCATGTTATTCAAAATCAAACTTCAATTTCACTTTCCAACATCTTTAGAGAGTATTGTCATCCTTAAAACAAATGGATTATCCATTACATAACCTCAAAGGATAAGAGTGCTACCTATTACATTTATTACTTCCGAACTCAAACTACTCATGATTAGCATTCTTCTCTGGGCAGGTATAGGAGTAGTGTCCTGTCTTCTTGTACTGAAAACAAATGATTTCTAACATATCTCGGGGCTTCTTGATGTTGGTGCTTGTTCCTTGGGTTCTTGATTCCTTTCTTGGGCACTTATCGGCATAGTGGCCCATATCCTTACACCTAAAACACATGATCTGACTCAGATCTTTCTTCGCAGAAATTGGGTTGTTCTGAGGATGTCTCCGATTTCTCTTCCCGGGCTTCTTTGTTCTGATCAAACTTTCAATTTCTTGTGGATCAAACTCCACTTCTTCTGTTGGGAAGTTTCCCAGATACTCTTTTCTTTCCTTCGTACAGTCCTGTGAGAAATGTCCTTCTTCTCCACATGTATAGCAGACATTTGAGTAAAATCTGGTTAATCCTTCTCCATCAGGGTCTTCAATATCTTTCTTCTTCACAAGTTCTCCAAATTTTTCTCTGAAGGCTTTCTTCATGGCTTTCTTCTGCTGTTTGATGACTTCTTGTACCTTGGGGTACTCCTGGCATTGAGCAAGGTAATGTGTAGTTCCTTCACACAAGAAACATGTCACTTGCTCAGTTGGGCAGTCCTTAGTAGGGTGATTCTCTTCACAGTAAGGGCATCCATACTTGTGTTCTTCCTGGGTGTGTCCTATCTCTCAGAAATAACTTGATAGACTATTCGTCACTCTCCGATGAAAGTCTATATAAACAAGCATTGCATTCATATAAGCAATCATACTAACAATCAGTTCTAACAATCAAAAGTAACACAAAACAAAAGCAACAAGGTTGACGGAAGAAATACTTAAGACAAAGTTGAAACACAAAACTCCAACAATTTCAAAAGTAACACAAAACCCAAAACAAAGTAAAATATAATAAAATATTTTTGTAAATATTTTTCTAGAAAAAATGAATCACTTTTGAAAGACAACTAGAACTATAAAAAAAACAACCCTGTAAACAATATAAGTGTTTGCCTAATGAACTTAACAACAAGCAAACATAAACTAAGAGAAAACATATTGTAAAACAACTAAGTTAATAGAAAATAATTAAATAAAATCTTTATTATAAAACAGAATTAAGTCATCTAAAACTTTGTGAAAATAATTTCTATGAAAAACTAAATTGTTTTATAACACATTACCTAATGCAAAATAATCTAGTTTCCTATCCTAATAGAGCAAAACTAAATTATTTTTATTAACAAAACATTACTTAACAGAAAGGAATTACTACAAATTTTATTTGAAAACATAATGTAATTATATAAAACTTTAGTTAAAAGAATTGTTACTAACAAATTTGCTTTTAAAACAACTATACCTATTTGAAAGAGGGTATAGATCCCTACAACAAAATTTATAAACTAAACAAATTAACTTTTTTTAACAGCAAGTAAATTACTAAGGTTTGGAACAACAAAACTGAATGAAATCTAAAACTTAATATAAATCATATTCAGATTTTCAAAAATAAAACAAGGTAAATAAACTAATATGAAACTAAACAGATTCTGTTTGGTTTGAAAACACTATTTAAAACCATTATAAAATTCTCAAACTCTACCAAATGATAGCTATGGTCACTCGTGACAAGTAGGAAAAAGAATCATTCAAAAATTCATTTTAGAACTCAAGATATTCAGAAAACAAAATTTAAATCAAATCTGTTCAAATTCAAATTTAAATGTTCAAACATGGTCAAACTTGGCATATACGGAAACTAGAATAAAATTGTGACCTAATGCAAAAAGAATCAATTTAAAATGTTTAAAAACATAAAAGATATACTAAAAACAAATTCAGAACTATTTCTGTTTTTTAAAACAAAACAGAAAAAAGAAAAACTAATACTAACGGACAGGCAGGCTACGTGGCATTCTCTGGTTGGTCCAGGTGTGCGTGTGCTAGGGAGTTTCGGGCGGACGACCGAGACATAACAGAAAATGGTTCGAGCAATAAACAGATCTAATCGGGGCCGTGGGATTTAGATTGAACGGAGTGGGAGAGGGGTGCGGTGCTCATAGTGGGATGGTCGCCGGCGATGGTTCTTCCGGTGAGGCCGAGGAGGTGGGGGCAACGAGGAGGCGTCTCCGGTGGTCCTCCGGCGACGGCGAGGGCTCCGTTCGACTCAGCGATGAATGGCGCGTCCGATGGTGGTCGAGGGCTAGCTCGGGGACGACGGTGACGACGAGCAGGAGCGGAGGGAGCTTCGGGGTCAGGGAACACTCCGGCGAGGGTGATGTCTTAGCAGCTCCAGAGAGTCTCCAGAGAGGGTGAGGGGTCGGGGAGGTGCGCACGGTCTTGAGGAAATCGTCGGAGGGCTCGGGAGAGTGCGGGGAGGTCAGAGTGATGCGGGGACGCGATAATGGCGCGACGGCCGTGGTGAAGTCCGGCGAGGGATTCCGGTAGTGAGAGGACGTGGGAGGAGGGGGAAACAAGGGGAATGGAGAGAGGAGAGGTGCCGGCTACTTATAGGGGTCTCAGGGGGTCGGGGAGTAAGGAGGGAGGGGGTCCGCGTCGAGGGAAAACCGGCGATGGCGTCAGGCGCGGGAGGAGGAGGAAGGTGACCGCAGGGGTTTCGGTCGGGCGTGGGACCGGGCGGTCAGTGAGAGAAAAAAGGAGCGGCGCGCGTCGGTTGGCCGATCGGTAACGGTCTCGGCTTTAAAGCCGTTGGGCCGGCCGTTTAATACAAAGCCGTTACCGTTTTCTATTTATGATTTTACCAGAGCGTTTCAAAAACCTTTAAAGCATTCGAATAGATTCCAAATATAGTCAAATGTTATATCAAAATTAACAGAATAATAAATTCCGTTTAATGGACATTTTTATTCTAGCATTTGAATACATTAAAAAAATCATTTTTCAGAAAATGCCTTAATTGGCTTTATTTAATTTTGCAAATATTTTTCAAATAACCTTTTGTGTTTGATGATTCAAAAACTTCACAAATTACCCCCTGGCTTGGAGTGTCATGTTACTCCTTTCAAATTTTTGTCAGGGGTTTGAATAGTTTGAAAATTTTGAATAGGAACCAAATATGAAATGATTCCAAAAGAAACTCCAGAGATTTTCACATTCACTATTCAAAGATTTATTTTAAACTTCCAACTCATATTTCATATAATTTGAAGAAGTCATTTTATCTTCTGTCATGAAAATCATTGAGTTGCATAAAGTTTTCTGAATTTGAAATATTTTTCAAATGAAATTCAAATTCTTTTCAAATCCCTTTTCATTTCTTTAAATGGAAGAAGTCATGTCATCTTCACTCTAGGGTTTTGTGATGAAATGAATTTGAATTCCTGGTGATCAAAATGCAAAGTGAAAGTGTGGGAAAGTCATTTCATTTCCTCTCATTAAACTTTCAAAAAGTTTCAAATTTCACTCACTTTCAATCATTCAAGCAAACAAACAATCATTCTATATTTATTATAACATTCCAAAGTTTGGGATGTTACAATAACACAAGGAAAAGACTCAATAAATGCACTCCATTTAGCACGACATTTGTTCAACTTAGTTTGACCCTTGAGGTGCTTTAGAGTTTCATGATCGGTATGAATGACAAATTCACGCGGACGCAAATAATGGTCCCAAGCTTGTAAGACTCTCACCAAAGCATACAATTCCTTGTCATATATAGGATAATTGAGTTGAGCGCCGGAAAGTTTTTCAGTAAAGTATGCAATTGGGAGCTTTTCTTGCATAAGCACACCTCCTATGCCATTACCACTAGCGTCACAATGCACTTGAAAAGTTTTGTCAAAATTAGGCAAGGCAAGCAAAGTTGCGTGAGTATGTAAATTCTTAAGTTCATGGAAAGCGGTGTCTTGGGAAGGAAATGCATTTTTCCGTGCTAGCATAAAGTTTTTCTTTGCGGAGAGTTTGAAAAACATTTCTAACATGTGTGGCATGTTGTTCTAAAGATTTGCTAAAAACAAGGATGTCATCAAAGTAGACCACAACACAATACCCAATGTAGGGGCGCAACACATGATGCATCATGCGCATGAACATACCCGGTGCTTCGGATAAGCCCATGGGCATCACTAGCCATTCATAGAGACCAAATTTGGTTTTGAAGTGGTTTTCCACTCATCACCCTCTTGTATACGAATTTGGTAGTAACCACTGTTTAAGTCTATCTTGGAAAATATAGTGGCACCACTAAGTTCATCTAGCATGTCATCTAAGCATGGGATAGGGTGATGGTGGCGAATGTTGATAGTATTTATGGGGCGGCAATCATAACACATGCGCATACTACCATCATGTTTAGGCACTAGGATCACGGGAACCGCACAAGGACTCAAACTCTCACGGTCATTCCCTTTATCTAAAAGTTTTTGGACTTGCCTTTGTACCTCCTTTGTTTCAGCGGGGTTGACGCGGTAGGGAGCCTTGTTGGGAAGCGGCGCGCCGGGTATAAGGTCGATGCGGTGTTCGATCCCTCGTTTTGGTGGTAGTCCTGGAGGTAGCTCATCGGGGAACACATCTTGGAATTCCTGCAACAATTGAGATAACACAAGAGGAAGATGTTGTGAAGGGTTAGGCCAGGCAACATCATCCTTGCACACTATCACATAGTGAAGGACGGTCGATGGGCTCTCACTCACATCCCTCAACTCTCTCTTGGTGGCAAATAGAACTAGGTCACTCATGTCCCTCATCATGCAGTCACTCAAGTTTGGCTTGTGGTGCTCACTCGCTTTGAGGTGGATCACTCTCTCACTTTTCTCTCCATGATGGGACAAAGCCTGCTTGTTAGCGATCACATGACTAGGAGATATAGGGTGAAGCACATATTCGGTGCCCTTCATCTTGAAGCTATATTGTTTTGTGTGCCCGTTCTCTATGGTGCCACGGTCGAATTTGTTGGGGAACGCGACAGAAAACAAAAAATTCCGGTATAGCGAGCACGCCCAGGACCACTATGGAGACTCCATACAAGGTTTGATCTGATCCATACCGACTCGAAGCGCAGCAGAAGAAGAGTCGGTGGAGATCGTTGGTGCAGATCCCCACAGCTAGTATTTTACAACCTCCCAACCGCGAGGATGTACTCCCTCGTCGGACAGCCCTTCGGGAGGCGGTCAGACAGTCCCCCGGACAATGTCGCAGACAGCCCTTCGGGAGGACCCTCGAAACTCGAACGAAGACTCGGACAGCCCTACGGGAGGACACACGAACAGCCCCTCGAGCAAAAGATCGAAACTACGACCTCTCTACGGGGTTGCACACATACGGTGTCATCTATTCGGCAGGGCTTCGCCGTCCAGAACTAGTTCCTGCCGGAACCCAAACAACCTTTCGGCTCTATGAAAAACTCTTTTCCTGGGAGGGAGAGAGAGTGCTTGCAAAGCAAAGCATGTGTATGAGAGCACAAGGATTAAGATATGGCAGCCCACATCTCCTCTATTTATAGGAAAACCAAGGGATAGGGTTGGGACTTGAAAATACCAAACTACCCCCACTTTATGTCACACATAAAAAACATAAGAAGGAAAAAGGGGTGCCATGTGGAGCTCCATGGAGGAGCTCCACCCTTGGCCGGCCAACCCTTGGGGGGCCCCCATGAGGAGCTAACTTGCTCCCCAATCCCTTCTAGAAGCCTTTCTGGAAATATCCAAAAAGGTCCTATTCCATAAATATCCAAAAAGCACTTTCACTATTCACGACGACATTTTTCAGTGTCCGATCGAACTGAAAATATTTATGTGGGCTTAGAACAATTCTAGTACTCCACTAAAATAATTTTTAATGCGATCCGGAACAATTCCGGAATAGTGATTTTCATCTGCGAAAAGCATCTGAAGCGGTTCCGGCAGCTCCGGAACATTTCCGGTTTTTCTTCCGGAAAATTCCCAGAAGTTTCCAGAATGATTCTGGCACCCTCCAAGAATTATCAGGCATGTGCTGAAACAAATTTGACTTAATGGTATCCCCTGAAACTACTTTTTAGTTTTACCAAAACTGTTCCGGTGACCTATCTACGGAACTTTTCCACTATCCGAAACTTTTCCGGTGTCCGAAACTTTTCGGTGATATTCTCTCAGACTCCCTGTCTAGTATTCAACAGATAGATGACCCTTAAGCATGTGACACTATAGGTTCGGTGAAGCATAGACATGACCTGGAACCCCTTCCGATCAATGATCAACATCGGAGCCGTGGACACCCATATTGACCCCTATACCCACACGAATGAATATTCGAGTGAACCTTTAGTTGCCGTGAGCTATTTCTGTTGCTTCGAGATATGTTACAATTACCTGAGGTGAGACATGTAGGGATCCTCGTGGGTCAACAACTTGTCCACTATGCCAGTTACCTCGTTGCCGGTATTGTTCTCTTTTCTCGTTCCCGTGTTCCGGCATCCCCGTGATCAAATCACAAAGTGTCTGGCCAGACGATGATGGATACCGTAACACCGAGAGGGCCCAGAGATATCTCTCCATTGTCGGAGGAGCAAATCCCAATCTTGAGCTGACAAGTTACAGGACATACTTTGCCCTGAACCCATAAGCCGCCGTAATAGCCACCCATTTATGGATGACGTTTAACAAACCCCAAAGTTCATGAAGCAAGCATGAAGAAACTCGATCCTCTCATGGTCTAAGGAATTATGCAAAAGTTAACCATCTCTGTGTTATTAACCATTAACTTGTGACGAATGTATCTCATAGCATAACATCAATTCGGATCGATTCAACATGAGTGTTCTACCAACATCGCGTCCTCAAAATTGCCGGCATAGCCATGCCCATGATCAGGAAAACAGGACCATCATGCAACACTTGAGCCAGTTTTAGAGGCAAGACTAGGAATACAATTTACCGTTTATTATACCACACGTGCACATGAGTTTCCCTCCAAGCCTCGTTTAATTTGTAGACTCGAGAATCATTGCAGTTATAGCATGGAACATAAACATTCATTACAAACTTTGGAGATACAAAATAACTGTTATTACTGCCTCTAGGGCATATCTCCTACACACTCCCACTTGCACTAGAGTCATAATCCAGTTACATGGCTTCCCTAACACCAATGGCTATCCGGTGTTGCTCATGCTTTTCTCGTGGTAGAGGCTTTGTCATCTGGTCTGACACATTCAGATCCGTGTGAACTTTGCGTACTTTCACTAAACCTTCTTCGACATGATGTCAAATGAGTTTATATTTGCGTTGAATATGCATTGTCTTATGGTGCGAACATGGCTCCCTTGCCTGAGCCACGGCACCACTATTATCACAATAGATCTCCACCGGGTCCAGAGCACTTGGAACCACACCAAGGTCTTCAAGAAAATTGCTTGATACCGACAGCTTGCTTGGAGGCTTCAGAAGCAGCAACATATTCTGCCTCCGTCGTAGAATCTGCCACAGTCTTTTTTTTGGAACTTTTCCAATCAACTGCACCGCCGTTCAATATGAAAACATAGCCAGCTTGAGATTTGAAGTCATCTGGGTCAGTCATGAAGCCTGCATCAGTGTAACAACTTACAATGAGCTCTTCATCACCTCCGTGCACAAGGAGTAAATCCTTGGTCCTTCTGAGGTACTTAAGAATACCCTTGACTGCGGCCCAGTGTTCCAATCCTGGATCACCTTGGTACCGGCTGCTAACACTTAGCGCATAGGAAACATCCGGTCTTGTACATAGCATGGCATACATAATAGAACCAACTGCCGAAGCATATGGAATATCATTCATGTGTACTCGCTCATCGAGGGTCCGAGGACTCTGATTCTTGCAAAGCACTGTGCGAGGTGACATGGGGAGTAGGCCTTTCTTGGAGTTCTCCATGTTGAACCTTTTCAACACCTTGTCAATGTACGTGCTTTGGCTAAGCGCTATTAGGCGTCTTGATCTATCTCTATAGATCCTGATGCCCAATACATATGCCGCTTCTCCTAAGTCTTTCATTGAAAAACTCCTTTTCAATGAGTCTTTTATTTCGCTAAGAAAATTCACATCATTTCCAATCAACAATATGTCATCCACATACAAGATTAGAAATGCTTTTTGTCGGGACCCCGATCCTAGGTTATATGATCCCATACTGTAACAAGCCACATCACTTTGCGGCCTCACGCACAGTACTCCACGGCTTCCACCTTACCTTGGCCGGGACCGTTTGCGTCTTTTGGCTCACGTATGTGAACATGTCGCTGGCAATCACACAACAAAGAACCCGAGCCGACATTACTAGTTATAGAACCCAAGTGGTACATCCGTACGGAAACAGGCATACATAACCCAGCAATGCAGGTGTCGGCCTCAAGCGTGTGTAGACGAGTCAAAACAAGCTACAAGGACTCCATTACATCGCGAGACACGAATGTCATCACTGCACGTAGACGAGTCGTAGAAGGCTACAGGGACTCCATTACACCGCGAGACATTTCCCCGAAGGGACAGACACAGCAGCAAAGAAGGATACACGCCGGTCAATCAATGTGTCCGGAGCAGTAGCAAGCTACCAAGGCTCGGTGGAAGCACAATGAGGCAGTTTCCCATAAAGATTACTACTAAAGGCACATGACTAGGTGTCGGATCCCATACATACCGTTGCACGTCACACGTACGCACGACATGCCCGATATGCATAGATACAACCATGTCATCATAACATAACCATACAATAATATGACTTTTATTTAAGAGGCTCAGGCGAGCCTTGCATAATATGTTCATACATACAGGGGTCACATGACCCGGCACTCAAGTCATACAAACATAGTCATACAAGCCAGCGGAAACTAAAGCTGTCTGGGTACAGACGGCAAAATATAAAAGAGGCACATGGCCTGACTATCTACAACCCACCACACGGGCAAGATCGTAGCTGGGACACCAGCTATTCGGCATCGTCAACGTCTAGATAAAACCCACTTGATGGTTCCTGGTTTTCTTCTGCAACATTAATTAAGCAAGGGTGAGTACAATCGTACTCAGCAAGTCTTTAAAACAGACCTAGTCTATTTATGCTCATGTATCAACAAGGGGGTGGTGGAGTTTATGCGGAAAGCCAGCTTTGACTCATGGCTAACCTACACTACTTAATTTTTAACTCCTTGTTACCATTTTAGTTATCGCACACGAGTCCACTACCTCCATCACAATACACTACCATGGATTCACCTTACCCTTCCGGAAGAGTGCCATCCACGGTACTCACACTTGTCTTGAGATTTTTAGAGGTATCCATTTGGTTATCTATGAACAACATAAGTTCTCCAAGTGGTCCATATCCGAGGACGCGGCTATTCGAATAGTTTCATACCCTGCAGGGGTGTACTTCTTCACACACGCTCTCGCCACTTATCGCTGTGTGCCATAAACCATGCACCTCGGCAAGCTTCAAGCGGATGCCCAGCGAGGGAGTCGGCCACGACCGTCAATCACATAAGACCTCTAGTCCAGGCTACCGCCTATCTGAGACTGACCCGCATGGAAGTCCGGCCGAAGTTTCCACTACGGTCCGAAACGATGTGCGCAGGGTTCCCAAGCCCACCATTCGGGTGACCCTTGGTACACCGTGCCACTGCCTACCGCGTCGTAACCCACCCCGAGGATCAGCGCTACGCACAGCCTCCAGCATGCTATAAACACCAGAAACTACTTGCAATACCTGGACCAAAGACTAAGCAACTGATAAGTCGAGCGGGGTCATATTTCAGGGCCCAGCATGTGGTAGTATCTCGCCTTGGATGACAAACACAGAACCCAGTTCCTAAGAACGGTCCCAATGAGACAACCCACTATGTACTCCTACATAGCCTCTCATCGCTACCTTTTACCAAAACAAATTCGTTATGAGCTCATCACATCAGAACATCACAGTTTCACTCTGGTTCATCAGAAGATGAATCAGACCCAACACAACTCTAAGCATAGCAGCATGGCATGAAGGTAAGCTAAGCACATCACGGCACAAGCATCTACCAGGTATGCTAGGTTGCATGGTTTAGCTATTTACTGTGACAAGATCAGGTCATGCACAAGATTAGGTTCATCTACCATGTATGACTGTCATGTAACAATGTCCTAGTGCAATGAACAAGAGCAGGAGCGAGAGGACGGGATGTTATCGGAATAATCAATGGGGTTGCTTGCCTTGCTGGGAAGCGGAGGGATTCTCTCCTTCGTCGGGGTACGGAGGAGTATCGTCCGGATTCGGACCTACCGCAATGCAGATAAGAACAATCAATACAAGGAAATGCGATAATATGATGCATGATAATGGCATAGTGGTGGGCATGGATGAGCTAAGGTATCTAGTGTTCATGTCAATTTAAATCAGATTTGAATATAGGTTCAAAGTTGTTCTCATTTTCAAATTCCATATATTAATCTAATAGAAATTATCCATGTTCCTCTATTTAGATTGCTCTAACATGCATGCGGATAGCACCATTGGATTCATTGGATTTTTCTGATAAATTTTCATATATAAATTATTTTCATCTGACTTACAAATTAATTTATATGATTTTTCTAAGTTTTTAACTATTTCTGGAATTATTTTAAATCAGAAAATAGATTTACTGCATCAGCCATGCGTCAGCATGACGTCAGCCTGGTCAACTGACCGCTCTGGGTCAAAATGACACGCGGGACCCACATGTCATAGACACAGGGGCTAATCCCGCGCTGACTGGGCGTTGACGCCGCTACGGGGCCCACTGTCAGTGGCTGGAGAGGGATTAATTAGCGCGGGGGCTATCCTAATCACCCTGCCACGTCAACGGCGCCGGAGACTCGCCGGCGACGACCAAAACGACGGCGGCAACTCGCCGGAATCGCGCAGACGCGTCGGCAGAGCGTGCGGAGACCACCTGGAGGTAGCCTGCGCACGTCCGCGTCCATCTAGGGGGTTAGGAGGGGCTGGGGTGGCCGGAGTCGACGGCCACGTCCGTTTTGGCGGCTGCCGAAGCTCGGCACGACGGGGAAAACGGCGGCCAGGTCACGGGGAGGGAAACTGGAGGCGGCTACGGGCTCCTGGGGACGCACTGGGCACGGGCACATGCTCGGGTGTGGGCTGCGGCTGCTGTGGTCACGGTTGTGCCATGGCCGGCGGCGAGATCCTCTCGGGCGTCGACAGCTAGCAGGGCTAGAGGAAGGGAGGAGCGATGGGGAGAGGGGGAAACAAACCGGGGACTCACCTTGGTGCTTCTGGCGGCGACGAGAGGGTTGGGGAGGCGCCGGGGACGGCGAATCGACGACGGTGACGGCTTCGGTTGCCGGGGAAGAGGAGAGCAGAGAGGGGGGAGAGCAAGAGGGAGCGGCGAGCGCGAGGGAGAGAGGGAGAAAGCCACGGTGACGACGCACTGGCGCGCCCTGGGCCTCCAGGCGGGCGACCAGGCAGGGAGGAGGTGGAGGCCTCCCGGCGCGCGCGTCACTTCGCCTCTGCCTACTGGCAAAGGTTGAAGATGACCGCTTGCCCTGGTGGGCTGGGCCATCTCCTACCTGGGCCAGGTAAGCCTCTTCCTTTTTTTTGTTTTTCATTTTCTTTCTAATATTTGCTTATTCCTTTGCAGGTCCAATAACTTTTCAAAACCATTCCAAAACTTTTATATATTCAAGTTTGAATATTACAAACTTGTATAAATTTTTTAGGTTACTTTGAAAACAGTGATAATGATATTTGCTTCATTTTTCATTTTTCAGGGACTTAAATCATTAATTCAAATTATTTTAGATGTTCAAATAATTCAAATGGCCCCTGGTATATCCATGTCCCTAATTATCAGACATAGGGGACATTTTTTATGGGCATTTTGGATTTGTTGAAATTTCATTTATCTGGAATTTCTTTAATTCATGAATGCTTGGGGTTTCTTTTCTTTCTCCCCATTTCATATTGATGCAATGATGATGATAATGATGCAAACACATTGCTAGCCTATGACACTTGCTAGGGTTGTGACACTTTTGCGCTCCCACTAAACTTCTTGTAAACACAAGATTCTTCATCGTTCCTGATGAAGCCAAAGTCTTTGACCACTTCATCAAAACGAATGTTCCAGCTCCTTGATGCTTGCTTCAGACCATAAATGGCTTTCTGAAGCTTACATACTTTTCCAGCATTCTTAGGATCGACAAAACCTTCTGGTTGTATCATGTATACATCCTGTTCAAGGTTTCCATTTAGGAAAGCCGTTTTGACATCCATCTGCCATATTTCATAATCGAAATAAGCAGCAATTGCTAGTAATATCCGAACAGACCTAAACAAAGCTACGGGCGAGAATGTCTCGTCGTAGTCCACTCCTGGAACTTGCGTGAACCCTTTCGCGACAAGTCTAGCTTTGTGGATAGTAATGTTGCCATCCGCGTCCGTCTTTCTTTTGAAAATCCATTTACAACCAATGGGTTTTACGCCATCTGGAAGTTCTTCCAAGTTCCAAACTTGGTTTTCTTACATGGATTCCATTTCGGATCTCATGGCCTTGTGCCATTCCCTTGAGCTAGGCCCCGCCATCGCTTCCTTGTAGTGCGCAGGTTCATCGTCTTCAAGAATGAAGATCTCGTTATGAAACCACTCAGGTGGCTGGATAGCCCTACCTGATCTGCGCGGTTCAGTTACAACATTGTCTGAAATTTCCGCATCACATGCGACAACTTCTGGCTCGGTTGTAGGGATAATTTGCGGAATTACTTCCGGTTCCTTAGCCATATCAACGGTTGCCAAAGATTCACTAATCTCATTAAGATGTACTGTCCTCCCACTCAATTCTTTAGCGATTCTCGAGAAAGTGTGCAACCTTTGCGACAAACATTCTGCCTTTGGACTGGTGGTAGAAGGAATATCCAACGGTGTTATTTGGATAACCTACAAAGTAACATTTGTCTGATCTAGGTTCTAGTTTAGTTGGCTGTAAACGTTTTACGTATGCCTCACAACCCCAAACCTTGAGAAGCGCCACACTAGGTATCTTCCCACACCACATCTCATGTGGTGTCGTCTCAACAGACTTAGACGGCGCTCTGTTTAATGTATAAGCGGCAGTGAGTTGTGCGTGACCCCAAAAAGATATCGGTAGATCTTTAAGAGACATCATCGACCTTACCATGTCTAACAGGGTTCGGTTTCGTCGTTCCGACAATCCGTTTCGCTGTGGAGTTCCGGGAGGCATAAGCTGTGAAACGATTCCACGGTCACTCAGATGTTGGCCAAACTCATGACTAAGATATTCGCCTCCGCGATCAGACCGCAGAAACTTAATCTTTTTGTCATGATGATTTTCTACCTCATTCTGAAAATCTTTGAACTTTTCAAAGGTTTCCGACTTATGCTTCATCAAGTAGATATAGCCATACCGACTTAAATCATCAGTAAAAGTCACGAAGTAAAAATACCCACCCCGTGCGGCCGTGTTCATTGGACCACATACATCACTATGTACTATTTCCAATAATTCACCCACCCGTTCAGGATGATCCGTGAATGGCGTCTTGGTCATTTTTCCCATCAAGCAAGCTTCACATGTGTCAAATGATTCAAAATCAAGGGACGGTAAAACTCCATCTTTATGGAGTCTTTGCATGCGTTTCTTTCTGATGTGGCCAAGCCGACAGTGCCACAAGTAAGTGGTGGTGGTATCAGCCTTCTTAAGGCGTTTAGCATTCACGTTAAAGACATCATTTCCACAATCAAGATTTAGTATGAAAAGGCCCCCAACAATGGGTGCAAAATCCATTAAACATATCCTTACAATATAGTGAACAACCATTGTTCACAGACTTGTAGGAGTACCCTTCGTGTACTAAACATGATCCAGAGATAATGTTTCTACACAATAACGGAACAAAATAACAATTACTAAGTTCCAAAATAAATCCTGAAGGGAGACGTAGAGGCATAATGCCAACGGCTTGAGCGGCGATCCTAGCGCCGTTCCAGACACGCATCACGACTTCATTCTTTGCCAGCTTGCGCACCTTCTGAAGCCCGTGTATCGAGTTGCAAATGTGAGCAACTGATCCGGTATCAAATACCCAAGACTTAGAATTTTCGCTAGGAAGCAAAACGTCAATGACATTAACTTGTATAACAATTATACCTTTTCCGGTTTTCCTGTACTTCTTATCTTCCAGATACTTCTTGCAGTTTCTCTTCTAGTGTCCTGTGCCCTTGCAGTAGAAGCACTCAGTTTCATTCTTGGCTCCGCCCTTAGATTTGCGTTGGAAGCCGGTCTTACTGGCGCCCTTGCCCTTCTTTGGCTTGCCTTTCTTTTTGAAACTGGCAGTTTTATTCACAAGAAACACTTGCTTGCGATTTTTCTGCAGTCCTCCTTCAGCAGTTTTCAGCATGGCAAGCACCTCATTTGCTGTTTTTTCCATCCCATTCATGTTGTAGTTCATGATAAAACTGCCATAAGATGGGGGGAGTGAACCTAGCAACAAGTCGATAACATGCTCTTCTAGAAGTGGGAATTCCAGGATTTTAAGCCTTTCAGCGTAGCCAATCATATTGACTACGTGCTTGCCAACTGAACTGCCCTCAGCCATCTTGGTCTCTGCCATCATTTTCATGATGTCAAAACTATCAAACCGTGCATTAAACTTGTAAAGAGCATCCAGATCCTTGATCATATCAAAGGAGTTATGGAATTCAAAACGTTTTTGAAGCTCTAAACTCATGCAAGATAGCATGAGGCACTGCACTAAGTTGTAATCATCATCCTTAGTGGCCCAGACATTTTGTATGTCTGTCGTGGCTGTTGCCGCCGGTTTAGGAGGAAGAGGTCCGTCAAGCACATACACTTTCTTAGCACCCCGGAGGACAATCCTCAGGGTACGGACCCATTCCGCATAGTTGTTTCCTTTCGCAGCTAACTTCTCTTTCTCTAACATAGGGCCTAAGTTGAACGCGGTGTTGCGAGCCATTTGATCTACAATGGAAAACACAAGTTCATTTAGACTTTGTTCATAATGATTTTTGGCGCTAGTGAATAAATAATTTTATTCCAAGGTGCACTCCCACTCAAATCAATATCTCTCATAATTGATTGTGAGTGATGCAAGACCCAACTTTCAATTCAGCGTCAAGGATGTAACCATCTCAAGTGACGAGAATTTCAATTGGTAGGCCAACTTGCCAATCACATCTCTATGTGACTCTTGTTCATCTTTTGATGCGTGTCTTCCGAGATCATGACTTCCATGCCTGAACGTCAAGACAACCAAGTGATCTCGCTGCGAGGTCTCAACTCACCTGCCTCACACTTCTCTAATCGTTTGTACCCATGTAACCATGTGATACCCCGAAGAGATAGGTGTCGTGACGGTGCTACACTTGGGAGAACACTAACTACTTGATATTCTAAGTGAGAGATCACCCTAATAAAAAGCGACTACCGTGCAATTAAGAAGGGTGCATCAAGAGGGATAAACATCTCAGGCAATTCATAATAGCATGATATGGTATAGCCCCTTCTCACGGAGAAGTCAAGTATTTCTTCGTCTTCGGCATTCGCGTCGGTGTTCACCTCTGCGAAGATTGCCACCACCTTGTCGATGCACCAGATAATATTGCTATCTTTATAGCTAATAAAATAAGTGCATTACATAAGGTTGACACGCAGGTCATTAAAGTGCAATCATATGGCTCCAACCATCATGCCGAATCATGACATGCAGGTCATGTTAATTACATCATATAGCCATCTCATACATAATCAAAATTGAATATGATCTTTGCTATACCACATCACATGCAAACCATCCTGCAAAACCAAGTTAGCCGCCTCTAATCGGTTTATACAAAATTTTATTTTACGTGGCTTCTAAGGTTTTGACTCAAACCGCAACTACCAACGTTTATCATCAAGTATGATAATTCAAGTTGCTAGATTAACTTTCCAGGGTGTATGAAACACGAGATGATAAAATCTCGAGCCCCATACTAAACTTCGTCATACGCGTGACCCCCGTGCAGATCATATCTCCATTGCCCTTTTCATCTGCGAAACATCCATCTTTCTTTTGACTATGGTGGAACCCAAAGAACTGTTAGCACTTCATTGATCTGTCAATCAGCATAATCAGGAGCAGCATGAAAGGATCCCGGATTGCCAGAACTTTGTAAGATTCCACCATTCCGTCAAGATATGGACTACGCAAATTCACGGGAAGCAACAAGAACATCGGGTAACAGATTTCATCTGCTACCCGCACAAATAATTTTCAGCAATAGATCTCATCTACTACAAAATTATACTATGCAATACCCATACATCTCATGTATTCTAGATCATAACATGCATCTACTCATAGCCTGGCTCTTGATGCCACTGTTGGGGAACGCGACAGAGAACAAAAATTTCCGGTATAACGAGCACGCCCAGGACCACTATGGAGACTGCATACAAGGTTTGATCTGATCCGTACCGACTCAAAGCGCAGCGGAAGAAGAGTCGGTGGAGATCGTTGGTGCAGATCCCCGCAGCTAGGATTTTACAACCTCCCAACCGCGAGGATGTACTCCCTCATCGGACAACCCTTCGGGAGGCGGTCGGACAGTCCCCCAGACGATGTCGCGGACAGCCCTTCGGGAGGACCCTCGAAACTCGAACGAAGACTCGGACAGCCCTACGGGAGAACACACGAACAGCCCCTCAAGCAAAAGATCGAAACTACGACCTCTCTATGGGGTTGCACACATACGGTGTCATCTATCCGGCAGGGCTTCGCCGTCCATAACTAGTTCCTGCCGGAACCCAAACAACCTTTCGGCTCTACGAAAGACTCTTTTCGTGGGAGAGAGACAGAGAGCTTGCAAAGCAAAGCATGTGTATGAGAGAACAAGGATTAAGATATGGCAGCCCACATCTCCTCTATTTATAGGAAAACCAAGGGGTAGGGTTGGGTCTTGAAAATACCAAACTACCCCCACTTTATGTCACACATAAAAAACATAAGGAAAAAGGGGTGCCATGTGGAGCTCCATGGAGGAGCTCCACCCTTGGCCGACCAACCCTTGGGGGCCCCCCATGAGGAGCTAACTTGCTCCCCAATCCCTTCTAGAAGCCTTTTTGGAAATATCCAAAAAGCTCCTTTTCCATAAATATCCAAAAAGCACTTTCACTATTCACGACGACATTTTTCAGCGTCCGATCGAACTGAAAATATTTAGGTGGGCTTAGAACAATTCTAGTACTCCACTAAAATAATTTTTAATGCGATCCGGAACAATTCCGGAATAGTGATTTTCATCTGCGAAAAGCATCTGAAGCGGTTCCGGCAGCTCCGGAACATTTCCGGTTTTTCTTCCGGAAAATTCCCAAAAGTTTCCAGAATCATTCTGGCACCCTCCAAGAATTATCAGGCATGTGCCGAAACCAATTTGACTTAATGGTATCCCCTGAAACTATTTTTTAGTTTTACCGAAACTGTTCCGGTGACCTATCTGCAGAACTTTTCCACTGTCCGAAACTTTTCCGATGTCCGAAACTTTTCGGTGATATTCTCTCACACTCCCTGTCTAGTATTCAACAGATAGATGACCCTTAAGCATGTGACCCTATAGGTTCGGTGAAGCATAGACATGACCTGGAACCCCTTCCGATCAATGATCAACATCGGAGCCGTGGACACCCATATTGACACCTATACTCACACGAATGAATATTCGAGTGAACCTTTAGTTGCCGTGAGCTATTTCTGTTGCTTCACCATATGTTACAATTACCCGAGGTGAGACATGTAGGCATCCTCGTGGATCAACAACTTGTCCACTATGCTAGTTACCTCGTTGCCGGTATTGTTCTCTTTTCTCGTTCCCGTGTTCCGGTATCCCCATGATCAAATTACAAAGTGTCTGGCCAGACGATGATGGATACCGTAACACCGAGAGGGCCCAGAGATATCTCTCCATCGTCGGAGGAGCAAATCCCAATCTTGAGCTAACAAGTTACTTGACATACTTTTCCATGAACCCGTAAACCGCCATAATAGCCACCCATTTACGGATGACGTTTAACAAACCCCAAAGTTCATGAAGCAAGCATGAAGAAACTCGATGCTCTCATGGTCTAAGGAATTATGCAAAAGTTAACCATCTCTGTGTTATTAACCATTAACTTGTGACGAATGTATCTCATAGCATAACATCAATTCAGATCGATTCAACACGAGTGTTCTACCAACATCGCGTCCTCAAAATTGCCGGCATAGCCATGCCCATGATCAGGAAAACAGGACCATCATGCAACACTTGAGCCAGTCTTAGAGGCAAGACTAGGAATACAATTTACCATTTATTATACCACACGTGCACATGAGTTTCCCTCCAAGCCTCGTTTAATTTGTAGACTCGAGAATCATTGCAGTTATAGCATGGAACATAAACATTCATTACAAACTTTGGAGATACAAAATAACTGTTATTACTGCCTCTAGGGCATATCTCCTACAGAATTGCCATGGTCTCCCAAGGATGAGGTGGCAAACGGTCATGGGCACCACATCACACTCCAAGGTGTCTTCGTAAGCACCGATCTTGAAGGAAACTTGCACAATGTGGTAGACTTGGATTTTGCCGGAGTCGCTTAGCCATGGGACCTTGTAGGGGCGAGGATGCTTTTTCTTTGTCAAGTGCAACTTAGACCAAAGTTCTCCACTTGCCAAATTATGGCAACTTCCTGCATCGATGATGACCTTGACGGATCTCCCTTGGATACCGGCCTTGGTGTGGAAGATGTAGCATCGTTGGTCCTCGTCTTGTTGTTGTTGAAGAGTCAACACCTTTGAGATAACGAGAGTGGGGCTCAGATCATTATCACAAAAGACATGAGAGTCTTCATCTTCATTGAGTTGTTTGTGCATGGCCACTTGTTCCAAGGCTTCCATCTCATCATCATTCATGGAGTCATAGGAGCCGTCCTACAGGAGTATCATGGTTCGCCTTGTAGAGCACCCATGCATCTTGTGGCCTCGGCCTTGGCATGTGAAACACTTGATGGAGCTTGTTCTGATGTCATCCGGTGTTGGTGTAGACGATGACACTCTTGTCTTCCTTGTAGGTGCATTGCGTGAGGATGAAGACGACTTGTCCTTGTAGCTTGACTTGTCATCTTTTGTCATGGAGGTTCTTGTAGAGGGGGGTCGTCGTTGGAGTAGCTTGCGTAGTCGCACCATAGGTCTTGTATGAGGTCTTGGAGTAATTGTAGTCTTCTTGAACTTGTCTTTCCGCCTTGGAGGCTTGATGCACTAGATCGAGCAAGTTGGAGTAAGGTTGGAAATCCGCATTTTTCTTGACTTGGTAATTGAGACCATTCAAGAAACGTGCCATAGTTTGCTCATCGTCCTCCTTCACGTGTGCTCTTATCATGGCCATATCCATTTCTTGATAGTACTCTTCTGCCGACTTGGTGCCGTGCTTGAGTAGTTGGAGTTTCTTGAAGAGGTCGCAATTGTAGTGTGTTTGGACGAATCGTGCTCGCATGAGTTCTTTCACATGTTCCCAAGTTGTGATTGGAGGGTAACCACTTTCTGTTCGTCGCACAATCACTTGTTCCCACGAAATGAGCACTTAATCTTGGAACTCAAGGGAGGCCATGGCAATCCTCTTGTCTTCTTCATAGTTGTGCAACCAAAATATTTTGTCGACCTTGAGTTCCCAAGAGAGGTAGTCTTCGGAATCGTTGTTTACGGAGAACTTGTGCATGGTGAACTTGAGCTTGCCAAAGTGGTTTTCCTCGCTGTTGTGGTGATTTCGATGTCCTTGCCATGGAGGAGCATAGTTGTCTTGGTGATGTTGGCCTTCCCTTGGCGCATGGTCATCCACGTGGTTAACGGGGATGGCTTGAGGTTGCGCATCTTGTCGAGGAGGTGCATTGTTGGCATGTTGGCCTTGCTCTATCCTGCGGGCGAGCTCGTGAATGTGATGCTCCTATTGCTTTTGGTGTTGTTGACGCCATGGTCGCACCCGTTGTTGGTGTTCGATGTGGTCCTCCTGACGTGCTTCTTCTTCTTCTCGCTCTCCACGTAGAGCTTCTTGTTCCTCACAAGCTAGACAGTTCCTTTCTTGAACCGCATAGGTTGCATCGAGGAGCGCCCGTTGTGCCTCTCATGCTTGCTCTTCATGATGCCAGTCTTCTTCATGGCGGTGGCGTAGATGATCTTGCTCGTAGTCGTCGTGCTCTTGTTGGCGACGATGGTCACGCTCGCGATGTCTACCTTGAGGCTCGTCGTGGAAGGGGTTTCTTGAATATCAAGAGAGGCGACGTGTGTCATGTTGGTGCAGTCGAGCTCGAGGAGGAGGACTTTCGGCGGACGAGTCCTCGGAGGAGTGTCGACTAGCGGTGTGCCATCTGGTAGATATAGAAGTGGATGATGCGCGATTCACCACCAAAGCACGGATCTTGTTCATTTGTGTTGTCATGAAGTCCCGCGTACGCTCCTCGGATTCGTGTATGTTGGTGGCGAGGTGCTCAATGCGGTCCGTGAGGACATCATGTGCTTCGTGCATTCCCTTTTTTGGGCGAAGAATTGTAGTTTGGTGACGTAGGTGTTCACATCGTCGTCGTCCTCATCGAATGCCGAGTTCGTCATAGTGTCCCTATCCATGATACTCAAGTAGATATAAGTGGAAGAATGGGAGACACAATACCAAATACTGCTCCGAAGCTTGAAATGAAGATCAATCACTCAATATGAAATCATGGAAATAGTAGAATTGGTACTTAGTTTGCCCTTCTCACACCTACAAGGTAATGCTTTTGGAGTAGCCTGGTTAGGATGGTGGCACAAAATTTCAAGCAATTCGAGAATATGAGGCAATAAAGTTGAGAGAGATCCGCAAGTAATCAAGTAAAACAATGTGAATCAAGGGATGGATGGACTCGGAAACAAACACACGAAATTGAAGAGTGGGGTTGTGCAACCAAAAGTGAGCTCAGAATGTGGAATCCGTGGAAAATGCTCTTGTTGCACAATTCTAGAGAAACGGTAGCACGATTTCTCTAATGGGTGTGATACGAACTTGTGCACAACCTATAAGAGACAAAAATGCGTCGTCTTCCTATTCCCAACTTGCTATGTATGCGGCATGAGTCAGTCACTCAAGTGATCCAAAGTGATGATGTATGATATGCAAATGTTGCGATGCTATTGTTCTTTTGACCTTACTTAAAAGCTTCACTTGTCATTCTTTTTGCAATGATATTTGGATTGTCACTATGCGGGACGAGCACACCAAGATAGAAACTATGTATGCGGGTACTGTGTAACACAAGATATCATACTAAGATGTATACGCATGCAATGGTAGCTATGCGAAGTATGTATCACTAATGTGCACAAGTAGCGTGGCCCGACAATACTCAATGGCTAGTCTTGATAGGCAAGTAATGTGAATAGGCTAGGGGCAACAATGTAATGGCAAGGGTATGAGTCAAGAGTGTCGTCGTGGTTACCGTCCTTGCTTTCGATGAGTTGTCAATGAAGAGTTGGTTGGTGACGTTGCGGGGCGATGATGAGCGGCGATGTCGATGAAGAACCACTCCTAATTAGCCGAAACACCTTAGGAAGTGGAGGGCTCGAGACTCAAAATCTCAAATGCAAATGGGTTGCGGAAGAAAATGGATGAAAGAGGAAATGAACACAACTGAAAAACTGGGAGTTTGTGGTTGTACCGCTTGGGGTAGCCAGTTGTACCGCTCCTGGGAAACCTGGGAATTAGCGGTTGTACCGGTGGTGGGGGCGGTTGTAGCGCTCCTGTCAATTACCGGTTGTACCGATCGCCCGGGCGGTTGTACCGCTCGAGGCAAAATTGCAGCTTCGAGATCGTGGGAAAAGTAAAATTCGGGTGATTTTGCGGAGGAAAATGATGGGGATGGGGGGTGAAAACTAGATCGACTTGTTCAGTGCTGAATCCAAGGATCACAAACAACAAAATCTTCTCAAATCCAACGAATCCAAGAAAATTTGGCATGGCTTGTTTTGTGGGGATTTTTGAAATTAGAGCAAAACAAAGCAAAACTTGGCTAGAAAACGGTGGGGGAGACTCCAAATTCGTGATCAACGTGGCTCATGATACCAATATGATATGGGGCAAGCCCGTGTGTGTTGATATTTCATGTTTTGGAGGGGGATTCATGAAGAACACGAAGAACACGGGGAAGAACGAGGGTAAAACACGATTACACATCCACTAGATTCACGAAAATACATGAGAAACGAGATCCACAAGTGAAACAACGATACAAGTAGCGGTACGTGATCTCCCACTCCAGAGGAGGGGCCTTGAATCCACAAGGGATCTTCCCTCTAGAGGGGCCTTGGCATCACTTGGATCTTCTCCACAAGGAGGTCAACTCCTCAAGAGAGGACAAGTAATGGAGCTAAGCTCTTGTGCAAATCTTAGCTAACCCTGAAAACGAGGAGGGGACGGAGTATATATAGTGCTAGTCACTAGAGGGTAAGTGAGAGGGGGATACATGGGCTTTGGGCCCATTTCTACACGCAGGCAGGACGGTTGTATCAGATTAAGGACCAGTTGTGCCAGAAACTAGGCATCAACCGGTACAACCGGGCCAGTACCAGCCTTGAACCGGTCCATAACAGATTCGGGGCCCGTGTTGTCGCGGTTGTTGGTGGTGGTGGCCCGGTTGTACCGGGTAACGATACTTGGCCGGTGGTGCTCCGGTTGTACCCCTAATTCCTAGGCAGATGCTTGACCTTCTCCTTGCTCTTGGTGTCCCCCTTCGTCCCTTCCTGCTGCTTGATACCTAAGCACACAAAGTGTCTGTGCTTGAGGTAGCATCCATGTTCCGAAAGCATCAAAGGGAGAATCATAAAGGTGTGAGGTCACCTCATTTGTAATGGCACGTGCACGGGCTCTCGTCAATGGTCCGCTTGGAGCTTGAGGTGTTGGTGAGGAGTCCATGGTGGTGCTCGTGGAATGCTCCGCATCACCCCATCTCAAAGGTAAGGACCCGAAGACTTCGTCGACTATCAATGATAAGTCTTAAAGGTTACTAACATGCAAGAACTTGCTGATTTTGTAGCTCACCGCGTATCCACCCCACCGACCATGTTTCAAACGGGGAGACCCCACACGCCGATCTAGCAGAGAGCGGGAATGCGTCGCATCCCACTCCTCCGGGCGCCGCGAAGGTGTCATCCCAGCATGCTCCTATGGAGTCGGGCACCAGCGGTGGGGGAGACGACATCATGGTCGAGGCTAATGCCTCGGACACCGAAGGCCTGGGGGCGTAAGCCCACCCGAATAATGAGGAGACTGGATGAGTGAATGTTCAGTCCCCTTTGAGGACATCTCCGGAGCGCACCACGCCTACGGAGGCACCGATTGAATCCCTGGTCGGTGATGGGGTTGGCCGATCACCAACGGCACCACCGACCAATGGGTGTCCGGTCATGGGGGAGGCTCTATTGAGCGCCTCCATCTCCAAGGAGCATCGCACCCTTATGGGTGCGGTATTGCAGAGCATTCAGTACGTCGACAACGGACTGGAGGAGGCCTTCAAGGTTCTCTTGACGGGCTTTCAGGTGAGCCACGCGACGCTCTACTTGTAAAATATTAATTCTTTTGTGTTATCATTATATACATGGCAGCCCCCGAGCCCTAGGTGAGTTTTAAAAAACTCACCTAGGGTCAATCATGGATCATTATCCGAACTATATACTAAATTATATGTTCGGAACATTCTAACTAGCCCTTAAGAGGACCGGACATAGGATCAGATTGACAACACTTTGGTAATTTTGAACCCATGTAACCTGATAAGGATTTGCTTTTTTCAGGCTTCGTCATCGGCGGCGGCTATGAATGCCGCCGAGCTAGCCGAGCTGAAGCGAAAGCTCAAAAGCTCTGAAGACGAGCTTGATGCTCTGAACAAGAGATTCGATGAGGCGCAAGGTAAGCTGAAGTCAATATCTGGAAACTTCCTTCATCATACTGTTGATGTGGTATTCATATTATTATTGCTTACACAGCCTCGGCAAAAGAGATAGAGAAGCTCAAGGTCGAGCTACGGCATGCGAATGAGGAGGCAGCGATTGAGAGGGCGGTGGACGAACAAGCGACTACCGCGCTTTTTGCCTTAAGAGCCACCAGCGACAAGCATGAGGCTCGGGTGGAGGAGATCCAACAGGAGCTCAAAGACACCAGCCAAAAGTGCTAGGACCTTGAGCAAAAAAGCAAGGAGCATGCTGCCAAACTATCCACCCTGAAAACCGATCTCCACGAGGAGCAGGTGGATAGGCGGTTTTTTGAGGAGCAAGTCCGCCAAGCGAAGGTTATCACGGATGGTAAGCCATACTTATTGCAGTGTGTCTTCGGGGATAGCAAGTTCGAGTTGCTTACCCAAGTGTGGCATTCCTCAAACGTCTACTCCGACCTCCAGAAGAACGCAGTGATGCGAATCAGCTATATGCTTCGCGGGGAGAAACAAATGAATCGCGTCTATTGTGGGTGCATTTTGAAGCCCCCGCGCTCTCTCCTATCCTTATTGAGCAGATGAAGCAGCTGATGGAGCTTCACCGGATGGCAGAGCCGACCATGAAGGATCTCTGTATCCGGCTATGGCCCAACGAGCCACTATCGGGCAACTACTTTGGACTTGTGCAGAAGCTGATCAACGCCTCACACCGGATCGACATACTAAAGTGCCCCTCCTGCATCGAAGGAGCTCGAATGGCCTTTGCAAAGTCCAAGGTGCACTGGCCGGGGCTTGATCGGATGTAGATAGCCACCGCTCCTCCACCTCTTGGAAAGGAACATAGGCGCCCTGAGCTATACTTCTCTAGAGTAATGGAGGGTGCTCGGGCGATAGAGTAGCAGTGTCCGAAAGAGAACATTTATGAGTGGATTGTAATGTGCCCGAAGATATTTTAATGTTTTAAGGTTATAATTTATCATGCTTTCAATGTTTTGCGTTCCTTATAACTCATTTGTGGTCGCTGAAACTGAAAGTTTTGAGTCGTCGGCTTCAACCCCCATGTAGATACTACATGGGGTGTCTCTACCGATGCACTATGTCCCTTAGCCAAGCTGTCGGAACCTGAAGGCAGTGGAGTGTGGAGGACCAGGCAATCAGACCATAATGCTTTATTGCTTTCACTTAGCTGTAGGGCGCAAAAAGGACTATGGGGGGCTGATGACTAGCCCCCGGTGTTTTGTGATGTGCGGATGAACCGCGACTAAAGCCAATATCACATGGTTTGTATAAAGAACAAACCCGTCGTATGACATGGAATATCTTCTAACGAGGATTTGAGTATAACACTTTAAGCTCGGATTCACAGACCGGTTCTTTCATACAATGACTTAGTTTTTGGCTTTCTCCCGTGAGGTGCTTGACCAAGCTAGCCCGAAACACGATCGTATGGGTTCTCCCTTTGCCCTTTTAGCCGAACAAGCGAAACGTAATGGAGCAAGCATAGGAGCCAGGCAACCCAACTATTGACCCAAGACATAGTTCGGAACCAATGTATATAAACCAATTTCCAAGACGCCGAATGCATAATCAATTTTACATACGGCGATTTTTTTAAACTCGAGCCCCCGGTCTATTAGCTAGTTTCATCGTGATATACCGAATAGTTTTTCGAGAAGAGGCAGAAAATTAGAATATGTGCCAAAAAGGACACATATAGTGATGTTGTATTTTTCTCAACAACTCTTATTGCTCGGATTTCCGAAGCAACTATTTACGAGTATTAAATTTTTTTACAGGAGTGGTTGTACCAGGGGCTTCGATTGGTGACTTTACATCCTCGACGTGCCCTATCGCTTGTCTACTCCTACATCTCCTAGGGAGTGGTGCACCTCAATGGGTGGTACTGTTTGGCGAACGGATCTTGCGAACAAGGTCTTGCGAAGTCGCTGAAGTGTGGATGAGCTTTACGCCTTGGCAGGCCCTTTGATGGTACCTGCATTGTGTCTGAAGACATTTTGATGGTAGTAGCTCGGTTCATCCGAACTCTTACCCTTTTTCCCGCCGCCGCCCATGGAATTTTAAGTGCAAAGTTGTGCCTCCTTGGCACATACTTCGCTGGTCCTAGGGTTGTGCGATGGGGGGCGAGTCCCTATTTAAGGGGAGAGGAGGGTTCTGAGATCTCGAGCCGAAGCCGTGCTTGCTTCCCAACCTTGCGTGCCTTTACGGCAGAAGTCAGAGTTTGCCGATCATAGTTGTAATTGAATTCGTCTGCCAGGGCCAACACAAGTTCCTCTGTTCGAAGAGAGCGCTCTGTCTTGCTGTTGAAACTAATGACCCCCTTGGGGCCGGGCATCTTGAGCTTGAGGTATGCATAGTGCAGCACAATGTTAAAGCAAGCGAATGTTGTTCGGCCGAGCAGGGCATGATAGCCGCTGTGGAAGGATACAATGTTGAAGATCAAGTCTTCGCTTCGAAAGTTGTCGCATGAGCTGAACACTACTTCCAGGCTTATAGAGCCCGTAAACCAGGCCTCGACGCCTGGCATCAGTCCTTTAAAGGTAGTCTTGCTGGGTTTGATCCTTGATGGATCTATACCCATCGTTTTCACCATCTCAGAGTAAATCAGGTTAATGCTACTTCCTCCGTCCGTTAGAGCTTTTGTGAGGAGATACCCGTCTATAATGTGGTCTAGGACGAGGGCAGCTGAACCCCCATGATGGATATTGGTCAGCTGATCACGTCGATCAAAGGTGATCGGGTATGCCGACCATGGGCTATACTTCAAGGCTATATGCTCTACATCGTAGACCCCTCGTAGGCGTGCTTCCTCTCCTTCTTGGGTATATGGGTGGCGTATATCATATCTACTGTTTTAACCTTTGGAGGGAATTTGTTCTGTCCGCCACCCATCGGACCCCGAGGCTCATCCTGATCCTCGCTGCGAGGGCTCTTGCCTTGATCCTCGAGCATGAGTTTGCCGGCCTATTTGAACACCCAACAGTTACGGTGCGTGTGGTTGGTGAGATTCTCTTGAGTACCATGGATTTGGCAAGTCCTTTCCATGATCTTCTCCTGTGGGGTGGGACTATCACGATTGCCTTTAGGAGGCTTCTTCCGCTGCCCAGGTCGGGAATTGCAGAAGCCGGTGCTAACGGTCGTGTCATCGGCATCACTATTGTTGTGTCGGTGCTTGTTCTTGTTGCGCTTTAGTTTCCCGTTGCCGTCCCGAACTTCGGAGGTTCTGGGATCTTCGGAGTTGTGGCTACGTATTGCTAGTCATTTATCCTCGCCCACGCAAAAGCAGGTCATGAGTGATGTAAGGGCGTACATGGTCCGAGGTTTATCCTGGCCGAGCAGGTGGGCCAACCATTCATCCCGAATATTGTGCCAGAAGGAGGCTATTGCCTCGACGTCCGGGCTGTCAACAATCTGGGTTTTCTTGGTCAAGAACTGATTCTAGATTTGCCGCGCAGACTCTCGGGGCTTGCGAATGATGTTGCTTAGGTCGGAGGAATCTGGCGGCTGAACATAGGTGCTCTAGAAGTTAGAGCGGAATGCATCCTCTAGGTCTTCCCGGCATCCAATAGAGTTTTCGGGGAGGCTGTTTTACCAGTGCCGAGCATGCCCCTTGAGTTGTAGGGGGAGATATTTGATGGCGTGGAGATCGTCTCCTCATGCCCTGTGGATGTGGAGGAGGAAGTCCTCAATCCGTACGGTTGGGTCAGTTGTACCATCGTACTGCTCTATGTTCACGGGTTTAAACCCCTTTGGTAACTGATGCTGCATCACCTCGTCCGTGAAACACAGTGGTTGGGCGGCGCCTCTTACCCGAGCTATGTCACGCCGGTATTCGGCGTCTGTTCTAGCTTGGTTGTGTCCCTGGCCTCTATTGTTGCGGTCGAGCCAGGGCCTGTACCCGTCCCGTCTATCGGGTGAGTACCCTCTGGATCCATAGATAGATCTCGTATGACCTGCTCTGTAGTCCAAGTTGTGTCATAGGTCGAACCTATCATCGGGCTCTAGTGGCTCCTTTCCCCGTCTTTGGGGCATCACCGAGCTATAACCAGTGTCATCAGCCGTCCCGTCTCGTCCGCGCGGAGGTCGTTCTGGCTTATTGTACAGGGTATGTTTGGGAGATGGAGTATCAGTGAGATCGTCATCGAATTGTGGCAGCAACCTTCTGCGTGGATAGCTCTTAGGTTGGTCCGACAGACCGGTACCACATCCTTCCTCATTGAGGTCATCTTGTTTGGCTCTAAGTTGTCGTTCTTTTGCTTTGAGGCTGCGAGCTGTGGCTATGAGGTGTTTCCTGAATAGTTCCTGATCTTCAAGATTATCAGGGATGTTGAAGTCATCGGCTTTCGAGATGTCCTCCTCCTCGATAGGGGGGAGGTAGTTGTCATCCTCAGAATCATTGAGGTCATCGGGGTTGCGCTGGTCTTCAGGCCTCTCCTAACCTACTAGCGGGTTTTCGGGGATATCCAGATCACCGAGGTCTACTGGGGTATCTCCATCTCCGGTGCCAATGATAGCTTTCCTCCCCTTTTTGCCTTTTGACCATTTATGCGGCTTCCAGCACCTTGACGGTGCTTCGCCCAACTTGTCGCCATAGTTCTTAGGTGTGTTCTCGCCATTAGTGGCAGGAGTGTCCACCATGTAGACGTCGTATGTCGCGGTGGCGGCCCATCGCCCTTTGTTAATGGGGGTGGGAGCGCAATCCTCCTCATCCATGTATTCTGCCTCCTCGAAGGCATAGTCTAGCATGTCGGTTAAATCTTCGATCGTGGCTACCAAGTGGGTGGTGGGTGGGACAAAACATTCGTCCTGACCCGCCCTGTGACCAATCTGAGCATTGATCGGGGTTGGATTGTCAGTACTCTTCATCGACGAGATACGATCTAGGGCCTCGTTGAGTGTCGAGAGCTCGATCGGGTCAACTTGCCAGGAGACTTCGGAGTTAACCTCCGACGCGTCTAGTTGACTGGAGTGTTCGACAATAACAAATATCCGGACATCGGGCGCTATGGACGGATCCGCACTAAGTGTCAGGTCATCAACGGGGTTAATCCCATGGGTGTGACCGAAAGAGTAATCTGAGGTTAAAGCTTCTGAGTCTTTGGGCGTGGTAGGCGAGACTGCGAGCCCGGTTAGTGACAGTCTAACAGCCCGGGACCGACGCTTTAGAAGATTCCCCTATTATTCCATTCTCGTCTTGTGTTTTGTTTGGTTGTTGCACTCATCATTGCATCATTCGCATCATCTGCATAGCATCATCACTCATTTTCAAAAACTTGCATCCGTTCGTAGTCGCCGGTTCTCTCCGTTCGTGTCGCTGACCATTTCGAGACCAACCACACACACACACACATCCCGTGGCATCGATAAAAATATTGTTTTCAAGTGTGTTTGAAATATTCCCGGATTGGGTCAAAAGTTGGTGTGCGGTCTTATTATTTTGTAGGTAGACCGCCTGCCAAATTTCGTCGCATTCTAAGCTCGTTTGATACCCCAACGGTCGCCCGTAGCGACACCGTCATCGGGATATTCATGGGACGTTTTCGGTGTTTGAAAACTCCATGCCGGGCCGCAAACCTTACTCTATTCTTGGCCCACGACACCTCTCCACAGCCCACTAGCCCAATCTAGCTTGCCCCTCCGTTCGTGGCCATCGGATCATGATCGGACGGACGACATCCATCCCGCTGTAGTTCCATCCCTATATATAAACACCCCTAGTGCATTTTGGACAAGCTAAACCTAATCCCTAAAAATGCTCCACCTTGTCTCATCCCCGCCGCCCCTATCCACTCCTCTTCTTCCTCGGGATCCATCACGATCCAGCCGCCACCTACCTTGAAGTCCTCAGCCACCCAAATCAAGCCAACCATCGCCATTGCTACCGATTCCCTCGATCCACTGCAGATCCTCGCGCCTCCATCCTTGTGCTCCTCCCGTAACTGCCTCCTCTCCAACGTCGTGCCAAGCAGTAGCAGCAGCCACAAGGAGACGTCGACCCTGAGCCGTCGGAGCAGCCTGCAGCAACCGCCGAAGAGCACCCGGTCGACCCTGCTGTCTTGTTTCCCTGATTCCCTCTCCCCTTCTTGCCTCTATGTCTGAACATGCCCTTTCTCTCTCTCTCCTTTCAGCTGCAGTAAATCCATGGTCGCCCGTGCCCTCTAGGTCGCCGTGGAAGCAGGTCGCCGTGAATCCGACATGCCACTTCGTTAGCTCCGCCCCCAACAACCAGGACCAACAGGTCGCAGTCCCTCCTCGTCTGCTCTTTCCTTCCCTCCCGCTCCTTCTCTCATTCCTCCTATAATCTCTCTCCCTCTCTCATTCTTCTTCTTCTCTGTCAGGCACGAACAGAGCATGCCCGTAGGTGCTCACAGCCACCGGATCCACCTGCTCACACCGGACATGGATGACCGCCTTGCCGCCTTGGATCTCGTCGCCCATCGACGGATCCAAGCCCACGCCATCCCCTGCCTTGCCGTGAGCACAGCTAAGGCCAACCTTGTTTCTAGTCAGGTTCGCTTGTGCTTCGTTTTTAGTTTTGTTCAGCAGCGCCTGGTTATGTTAATCTAGATCAAAATCTGTAATTTGTCATCATTCCTTCGTAGCTCAGTTGGTAAGCGCTTGGGTTTGCATCCTGGAGATCCAGGGTTCGAGTACCCACTAATGCACTGTTGTTTCATCCAGTTTTGGCTCGTCAGAGGATCAGCTTTAGCTTCTACTCCCTCTGTGTCATAATATTTGTTGTTGAAGAGAACTAGTCTAGTTCTTTTCAACAACAATTATTTAGGAACGGAGGGACTAGTTCATTTAACGTAAGTCCCATTTCTTGTCATAGCTCCTTCATAGACCAGCTGGTCTACCTGCTCGGTTGGAACCAGGAGGTCCTGGGTTCGAGACACAGGCTCCTAATTTTTTTGCTTGCATTGGTATTTTGGGGCACACATGGCCACTTGGGCCTGATCCAGTCACGGGTCACTGCACTGTGGTGCAGATTCGGCCTGTATAAAGTATTTTTTGTTGTTCTATGAATTTGCAAATAATCAACATGCATTTTTTGATTATGCCCTTGTGTTAGAATTGGGACGTTTCGGAAATGCCAAATTCATATTATGCTTATGGGGACGTTTCGGAAATGCTATATGTTGCTTTCGGCCTCATTTAATATGTCTAGAGGTAGTAGTTGTTTATGCTTCACCTCTTGCCATGACTAAGAACATTTAACATTGATATGTACCTAAACGGGAATGAGCTAGGTAATTCAAGCGTGGAGTTTCGTCAATATGCAACTTCTTGCATATTGAGCTTCACTTTAATGTGTAGTAGTTGTTTGATGTGATTCGCCATGCCTTGCATGTCTAAACTGGACATGCATCATATTTGTTTGCGCATCATGTCATGCATATGTTGTTTGCCGTGTGTTGATTGTTGTTTTTGGATTGTTCCTTCTCGATAGAGTTCCAAAAGTGTTCGGAGTGTGATGATTTGTTCGACTACGTTGGCTTATCTTCTTCATGGACTCGTGCTTCTGCCAAGCGGGATCTCAGGCAAGATGACACATTTCTCTGGATACCTCTACTATCATTGCTATGCTAGTTGTCCTGCTTTTATCATTATGTCACGCTACCTACCACTTGTTTGACAAGCCTCCCAACATTGCCATGATAAGCCTCTAACCCCCCCCCCCATCCTAGCAAACCTTTGTTTGGTTATGTTACCGCTTGCTCAACCCTTCTTATAGCGTTTCTAGCTGCAGGTGCAATTGCTACCATGTGACAACATGGACATTCTTTTGTTATCACAATATTATTGCTATTTAATTTAATGCACTTATACACTTGGTAAAGGGTGGAAGTCTTGGCCTTTTGCTCGGTGTTTTGTTGCACTCTTGCCACCCTAGTTACTTGTGAACCGGTGTTATGTTCCATAATTGAGCGCTCCTAACATGCTCGGGGTTGTTATGGGGACCCCCTTGATTTTCGTTTTAGGATAAAGCTTGTGTGGCAAGGCCCAACATTGGTACTACATTTGCCTAATAACTAATAAACTTGCATAGGGACTTTCTGGACCCCGTGGATAATTAATCAACAACCCGGGCCAGTGCTCCTCATGAGTGTTGGTCCAAACTAGAGGACTGTGCGGGGCCAACCCATGGCAACTCGGAGATGTCTATCAGGCCACTGTACGCTTCGCTTATCTATCTTGTCCTAAGAACGAGATATGCGGCTCCTATCGGGTTTGTCGACACGTCGAGCGGCCTTGCTGGATTTGTTTTACCTTTCTCGAATGTCTTGCATGCGGAACTATGATTTTCTTTGGGCTATCTCGTGGTGTCGGATTTCCTTTGGAATTGCCTATGATGATCACGAGATCCGTGGTCGAGGTTATTCCTATGGAGTGTGGTTAATTTGTGATGGATGAGTTGAAGCACCCCTGCATGGTTACATCTTTCGAAAAGCCATGCCTGCGGTTATGTGTCAAACTTGGATAGTTTGTTTAACACCTAGTCATGGCAAACTTGAAGTAAACTCAAATAAAATACACCAACTATGTGCGTAACCGTGATTGTCTCTTCTTGTGAGTCCTTATCCGAGAGAGAACACGGTGGGGTTATGTTTGACGTAAGTAGGTGTTAAGGATCAGTTAGTGATCATTACTAGTTCACGTCCATTATGCGTAGACCACCATACTTTACTTTCGGTATTCGTAAGTTAGCCACTCAAATAAATGCTTAGTCGCTTGCTGTAGCCTCACCACTTAACCATACCTCACCCATTAAGCTTTAATAGTCTTGATACCCTTGGAAATGCGATGATTGACGTGAGCATGATGCTTGTTTGTTTGGAGTTCTTCTTCTTCATCATTGATATAGGATGGGTTCTAGGCGACAGCCTGGGATAGCAATGATGGATGTCATTTTATCATCTGATTTCATCTGTAGTTGGACCGTGCTCTTCTATATGTTGTTTGAGTATGTTGTTGTATTGATGTGATCTTGATGTAGCTTGTGGCGAGTGTAAGCCAATTCCATATACTCATCTCTTTTGTACATGTACTTGTAATGATACCCATTCTTGCAACAGGACGAGATGCGCTACTAACCCTATCGAGGCCCTCATGCCAAAATAGATAGGTCGTCCCGAGAGTCTATGGAGAACTCTAGGTTCCCGAATCTGACCTCTTGATCAGGGGCGAAACTCCGTCATGGCCTAGATGGCTAGCCGGGTTGGCGTGGAGCACGACACTGCTGATGGCGAAGATCTGTCCGGGGACGAAAGTGTGCGTGTTGCGGACCTCTTCTTTGATGACAAGGCAAGCCATCGATTCCTTGGGCGATCACAACGGAACTCTCAATGAAAGCACCATTGTCGGTGTAAAAACCGGCGGATCTCGGGTAGGGCGTCCCGAGCTGTGAGACTAGAATCAATGGTACCAGGAGACAAATGAGACAATGTTTACCCAGGTTCGGGCCCTCCTATGAAGGTAATCCCCTACATTTTGGTTGATTGTATTGATGAGATGTGGGTTATAAGTTGATCTACCTCAATATGGAATAGCTAAACCCTAGATGAGTTGTCTTCTGCCTACAACCTAAAACCCTCCAGCTTATATAGACGCCGAGGATACCTGGGGTTTACACATGGTCGGTTACACGTCAAAGGGATAAACATGTCTATTCGCTACATTAAACATGGAGGACAAGCCATGATTCCCGAAGCTTCCTTCCTGGAGACAGGGCCTTCATTCGATCCAATGCTTGGCAAGCGGCCCATATAGTCCGGCCCATAAGGAACAAGTCGGCCTCCCAAGGATCCCTTAATCGAGGACTCCCTCACGCGGGCCCGACTCACCTTGTCTGAAGCCTTCTCCACGAGGGAGGTAACTCCCTTCACCTGCTTGAAGAGAGAGGATAGCTCGGCCTCGGCAGCCACCTATGCATCCACCACGGCCTCTTGACGTCATTTCGCTGCCACTAACCTCCTCCTGAGGTCATTGGCCTCACCCTTCAATTGGTCGCGTCGCCTGCAAAAACGAGACTCATGAAGCTTCAACATGGCATGATAATCTTGGAGAAGGGAGCGTCGAACCTCTGCCACCTTGTCGTCAATATCCTCCTGAACCCGCGCCTCACGGGTGGCGAGGGATTCCTCGGCAAGTGCACCTGGCGGTCCCACACCTCTAGCCTCTCCTGCTCCAGGCTGTCCTCCAGCACCTCCATCACAACCGTGTCTTCGGGCACATGGGGGTTCGCAACGCCAGCGAGGAACTCGATCGCCGAGCCATCAAGTGTGGCCCTTGGAGCTTGGAGTTTCCTTTCAAGGGCGGGGTTGGAGTCTTCAAGCTTCTCAAGGTGTTTGTCAGAGGCCTCGCGTCAGTTGTCGGCCTTCTGAGCCTCAACAAGGGTGCGCTTGTGAGCCTCCACCACTGCGGCAAGGGATCCCTCGGTGTCTCCACAGGTGCGCTTGCGTTGTAGGCGACCGAAGTTCACGACGACTTCAAGGCGATGCCATTCCTACACGAGGCACTGGTGCTCCATCTCTAGGCGGGCGTCGGTGTTGGCGTGCTCCACCCCTAGGCGTCCCAGCGCCTCCGCACAGTTTGGAGAAAACCCAACCGTACGGTGCTCCGATCACTTGCGAGCTCGAGGGCCCAGCCAGGATCTCTGCGTTCCCCGGGATGGATGGGGGAGGCATGCGAGGGGCCACCCAGCCCAGGAGCATGCTTGGGGGATGGGAGCTCCCACTTGTCTGCCCTAGAAGGAGGACGTTCCCCTCGGGGCCCCACGTCTTTGCGCAAATGGGGTCCAAGGACACATTGCTACACGCGCCTCGGGAAGGTCGTCAAGGGGGGCTTAGCACCACCCTCAGGAGATGGACGCCATGGACGAAGAAGATCGCAGGAGGCTCATGCTCGAGGCCTCCTGAGGACCGAGCAGGCTCATGTATGGGCGCCCTTGCGGCTAGAACCCCGCAGCCGACGGAAGACGAGGCTGCAAGGTGCCCATCAGCCCTAGAAGTGGGCAGCGACGACTGAGCTCCTCTTTTGCCGGTGGGGAGCCTGCGGAACAGAAAATCAGAAGGAGAACACAAAGGGAAGGTTGAGGGGGCGCAAGCACTTACTCATCAACGATGATCCACTTCCTCTTCATCGACACACACGACGCCGGGGAGCGGCCGCCCCTGGGCACCTTCCTCTTCCTGCCGGCACGAGGGCCGGGGGACGACGTACTGACGACTGGCATCTAGCATCCTATGACGGAGGCGGCAGCCTCCATCATCGATGGGGTGTCACCTTGAACCCCGAGCTAGCGTGAAGTGAGAGCCTAGGGAGTGGGCGGCGAAGGACGCCCCACCTCAGCCGCGGGAGGAGCCGCAACTTCAGGGTCCTTGGGGCTCCAAGCCCCTGTGAGGGGATCACCCTGGTGACATGCTCCCTCTAGAGGAAGGAATCCCCACTCATCGAAGCGCGACATCTTTAGAGCGAGGGCTTCCCGGTCTTTGTAGTTGTACAAGGGGAGGCTGCCCCGAGGTAGCTCGTCCGGTTCACCACAGGTCAGGTCGTGGAGTAGCTCGCGCAGCCCATCGGGAGAAAGAGACGAGATCTGGAACCTCATGGAATCGTGAGGTCATGCGAATGCCCACATCGGGCGGGAGTGGCGCTGGAGGGGAGCAATTCATCTGCATGTGAACTCGCACATCACCATCGCCATCATCACGCCCACCTTCTTCAGCTCTGCCAGCCTGACCAAGACCCGTGCAAGCCGCGGGTCGGCGAGCCCCTCGTGCTTCCACCCAGGGTTTGGCACTGCGAGGAGCGATGGAGGTTGAAATAGGGGCCCGGCCTCAGCAGCATCAACATACACCCACTGCCGTTGGTATCCTTCTACCTTCGGGGAGAGTCTAGCATCAAAGGGCCCCTTGGCCTATGGGTCGGCTGCTCCCAAGGACACGCATCCAGAGCACTGTCAACCCCGATATCAACTCGAGGGAGAAGAAGTGGCTAAGCCAGGCCACAGAGGGGAAGACACCAATGAAGGCCTCACACATAAACACGAAGGCCAAAAGGAGGACAAGGGAGCCGAGGTCAAGGTGGAGCACATGGATCTGATAATGCGAAAGCACAGCGGAGAGAAAACCCGAGAATAGCGGCAGCAAGCCCGAGAGAATGGCGCAGAGATGAAGGGGGTGACGGGGGCCTCAAGCTTGCTCTGAGGCTGCAAGACCAGCCGGATATTCATCACCCCCCATTCGTTAGAACTTGCGGCGACCACCAGTTGAACCTTCTCCAACCCCTCAAAATTCACCACCCGAGACCGGCCCAATGCGGGCTCCGGTGTTGGCAAGGTCCCCGACGCCCTAAGGCGCTCACCCTCTCTCTTCTTGGGGGCCATGGCAAGAGACCTGGGCAGGCGCACGCGGAGATTTGGCAGAGAAGGCGAAAGCCGCGGAAGAGGGGAAAACAGACGACGAGATCGATGGGGAACAAAGACGGCTTGTTGGCGTGCACCAAGCAATTTGACAGACCTAACAGTTGTTGAGCTATCATGAGGAAGAGGAGGCATTGCCTCTCGGAGATTGCTGTGTGTCAAGCCTGGCCCACAGGCAATCGGGGCCCGCAGTGTTTCGGACCGCCTTCAACGGCTTCGTCTAGAAGCCAACTCGGGCACGCCTTGGGCCCGGGGGCTGCTGTTAGCGTTCTAGGAAAGGGGATACCCAGACCTGCCAGCCTATGGCCCAGGCCGCGGCCCACTCCGATGGCCAGTACGGCCCAGTGCGTCCTGACTCAGGACAAGGCCCTCACGAAAGCCTTAGGCTTGTGAGGGAAGCAACATCTAGACCAGCAAAGAATGGGCCTCCTTAGGCCCCCTCCGAAGCAGCACAAATTGATAATCCCCAAGTGCAAGAAATCATCATAGCAATTTCCAAAGGTGGAAGTGATAAGTATGGAGTGTCGAACCCACAAGGAGCTAAAGGCAAGATCAATAGTCTCTGAAGTCCTATCTGCCGCTGATACGACTCTAGGCACACCGAACGTTTGTTTCCATCTAGTAACGACAAACAAAAGTACATTGTGGGTATGAAGAGGATAGATTTGCATGATATCAGAGAACTAAAATATAAAAATAGGTGCTATTAACATAAAGTTAGAATATATTACTATATATGATAAATAGCGAGTGTGGAATAATGATGGATCGGTGTGCAGAATTATCCTAGGCAATTGTTAATAAGATCGGTAATCATTATTGCAATATTATATGAGGGAGAGGCATAGGCTAACATACTTTATCTACTTGGATCATATGCACTTATGATTGGAACTCTAGCAAGCATCCGCAACTACAAATCATCGTTAAGGTAAAACCCAACCATAGAATTAAAGTATCGAGTCCCTTTTATCGCATACCCAACAACCCCCTTACTCGGGTTTAAGCTTCTGCACTCTAGAAACCCACTATAAGTGAATCATGAACGTATTGCAACACCCTACAACGGGAATCCTTCATGTGTGCGTAACATGGAAGCCATCGTAGGACAACACCAAAATAAAAATACAACTCAAACCAATCTAGATCATCAATCTATCCAAAAGACAAAAGAAATCTACTAAAAACATCATAAGGTGGCAACAAATCATTGGATCATAATATGTGGCCTAAAGCACCATGTTCAAGTTGGGGATTATAACGGGGTGCGGGAGAGTGGACCGCTTAAAAGAGATGAGGAAGGTGGTGAAGATGGTGATGTTGATGAAGATGATCATTGCGGTGATGGTCCCCCCGGCGACACACTGGCGCCACCGAGATAGAGAGGGATGTGCTTCCTCCTCCATTGCCTCCCCCTAGATGGGGAGAGGTTCTCCCTCTGGTCCTCGGCCTGCATGGTGATGATGTCCCCCTCCGTCTTCCTCCTCCATGGCCGCCAGTGATGATGTCCCCCTCCGGCAGGGTGCCGGAGAGGGCCTAGATTAATTTTTCATGGCTACAGAGGCTTCTAGCAGCGGAACTTCCCATTTGGTGACCCACAAGCCCGGAGCACCCTCCCTAGGGGGTAGAGCATGCCTAGAGGGTTTGTGGCGTCCTCGTACACTTCCTGGCCCAACTTTGTGATTTGGGGGTCTCTTTTAGTCCATAAAAACCACCTTAAATTTTCAACCCATTCCAAGAACTTTTTATTTCTGCACAGAAAAACGACACCATGGTAGTTTTGCTGAAAACTGCATCAGTCCGGGTTAGTTCTAATAAAATCATACCAAAACCATATAAAATTGTTGTAAACATGGCATGAATACTTCATATATTATAGATACGTTGGAGACGTATTAGCATCCCCGAGCTTAATTCCTGCTCGTCCCCGAGTAGGTAAATGATAAAAGAAATAATTTATGAAGTGTGAATGCTAACATAGTGCGTAAAATTTGATCAATGATAGTTCCAAACATTTTTTCTAGCATCATTATATATCATAAATAGTATCTCATCTCATAAAACTTCTCATGATCAAGTAACAAGCTATTCACATGTTAAAGTATGAACCATAAAGTTTTTTGAAAACTAACAAATTATGCTTTTACTCACCAAAAAACCGCAATTCATCTTATTTTCAGGAAGTGTCTATGTAGGAGCTTTGATTTAGCAAATTCCACATACTCAACTATCATATAATCTTCCACGATTGCTAACACTCAAAGCATATTTTTAGAACAAATAGCACCCGTCGAACACAGAGAACCATAGGGGCTTAATGTTTTGCCTCCCAACTTATTTATCATGTAGATAATTGTAAACAATAATAATTCATGGTCAAATATATTTGAATGGCCATATATGCTTGGATCTTTCCCCACCACATGATGCTTGCCAACTAAAGAATAATTGAGGTTGAACTAAGAAGGAATACTATTGACTCTTGTATAAAAGTAAATATATGAAAGTAAAAGATAGGCCCTTCATAGAGGGAAGCAGAGGTTGTCATGTGCTTTTTAATTTTGGATGTGCAAACCCTTAATGTAAGGGAACGTCACGTTGTATTTCCCTTTGTGATAGCAACCTTTATTATGCAGTCCGTTGCTTTTATTTCTTTACCATCACAAGTTCGCACAACGCTTATTTTCCCTTACAATAAAAGATCATACATATTTAGGAGCAATTTTTATTGCTCTTTGCACCGAAGACAATTTGATCTTATTCAATCCATAGGTAGATATGGTGGACACTCATGGCAAGAAACTGGGTTTAATGGTTTTGGATGCACAAGTAGTATCTGCACTTAGTACAAATTTTTGGCTAGCAAAAGATCCTAAGCAAGCACCACATGTTGGAGGATCCATAAAAATATCACTTCTATACAAATATACCCAAAGATAACTCATTACGTTGTTTTCCTTGTCAAACTTCAACTAATTTTCTCAAGGTTGAAAATAATTAATGGGGCTCATAATCATAGATGATGTCCAAGATAGTATACTTATATGTGAAATATCTCTTCCTTCAATATTCTTTCATGAATTGTTCAAGTGACCAATGCGGTGTTTGAAAACTTTCAATAAATTTTACCACCTATACTTGTTATATGTGAAGTCATTACTCCCCATGGGATAAGCATATAAAACATATATAATTTCTAATTTATGATATTCAATTCATTCAATCATTTACTCATAGGATATAAGTGAAGCACGAGAGTAAATGAAAAAACTACTCCAAAAAGGTATAAGTGAAGATCAATGTGTAGTCAAGTAGTTAAATAACCATGTGAGGACTCTCTCTCATTAATGATTTCAGATCCAATGATTTTATTCAAACATATATTAAAATGAAAATACGCTCCAAGCAAAACACATATCATGTGATGAACAAAAATATAGCTCCGAGTAAGGTATATCGATAGTTTTGAAGACGAAAGAGGGGATGTGTTCCGGGGCATCCCCAAGATTAGTTGCTTGTATCTTCCTTGAATTTTATATTGGTGTGACTTGGGCATCGCCAAGCTTAGGGTCTTGTCATACCATATTATCCTCATATCGATATCTCACCCAAAACTTGAAAACTTTAATCACACAAAACTTAACAAAACTTTGTGAGATGGGTTAGTATGATTAAACATGTCATTCAGTTGGGTACTCTCAAAGACAAGATTCAAAATTGTTTCCACATAATTCCTACTGTACTATATAACTTCCACAAATTATATTAAGCAATATAAGCCATAGAAACTATAAAACAAGCAAACAATGCATTAAGGACAGAATGTGTCAAAAATAGAACAGTCTGTAATGATATGAATACTAGCCAAACTTATGTTGCTCCGAAAATTCTAAAATAATCGAAATCTGGGAAATTTGTATATAAATCTTTTGTTAAAAAATTCAGATCCAATCGACGCTTCTATCAATTTATAAAAGTTCTAGAGTGGGCATCAAAGTTTCTATTTTTTCAGCAAGATCAAATCAACTATCACCGTAGACCATGCCAAGGGTCTTACTTGGCACAAAACACTAATTAAAACACTAAAACACAATTACTACAAAGGTAATGATGTGTAATTTATTCAAAAACAGAAACAAAACAAAAAAAATAAAAAAAATGGGTTGCCTCCCAACAAGCGCTTTTCTTTAATGCCTTTTTAGCTAGGCATGATATTTTAATGATACTATTCAAAGCCCAATTTCGTTGGTAATTTTATTCATACTCTAAAATATATATGTGAATTTCATAGAGAATTCTGCAATTAATATATATTGACCAATATCCAAGCTCAAAGTATATAAGTGAATCACACAAAGCATTCTATAAATCCATATTCTAAAGATTTAAGTGAAGCACAAAGAGCATTCTATAAAGCCATCCTCAAAAGATTTAAGTGAAGCACATGAAGTGTTATATAAATAAATGAAGGACTATCTCATACTACCATGGTGCATAAAGGAAAAGAAAACAAACAAACACAAAAGAGGCATATCATGTGAACAAAACAAAAACCGAGATATACCGATAATTGTTGAGGAAGAAAGATGGGATGCCAACCAAGGGCATCCTTGTAAAGCCCAAGATGCGTGCCTATCCATATTTGGGCACGGGGGCCTTGACAAGGATAGAGGTGCATATAGTCGTTTTGCAAGTTTAATATCATCACATACATGTATGAAGAGAGGAGTATACGAGTTGGCTTACACTCGCCACATGCTATATTACAAATCCACACAGCTTATTCAAACATCATTCAAAAGACAGGGTCCGTCTACGGACGAAAACAAATGAGAAAAGATGCAATGAAACTGTCTTACTAGCCCCGAAGATCATGACCAAGGCCTCTGTATTCGTCTGGATATGTGACGTACATTCTGGCACGTTCCTCATCATACTCCCACTGGAGCTGCGTCACATCATCTGGCACGGTCTCATATGCATCGACACATGTATTTGTTGTAGTAATCTGTGAGCCATGGGGACTCAGCAATCTTGCACCCGGGTACCGAGACTATTCAAGATTATTAGGTTGGATGGGGGGTAAGTGGTCAGTTTGCAGCAACACTAAGCATTAAATGGTGGCTAACTTACGAGAACATGAATGTAAAATATGGTGGACTACATAAAACGATCGAGTTCTACCATGATCACTAAGTGATCCTGAACACCTACTTACGTCAAACATAACCCCATCGTGTTCTTTCTCGGATCATGTTCACGAGCAGAGATGATCACGGTTACTCACACAGTTGATGTATTTTACGGGAGTTTACTTCAAGTTAACTATAACCGGGTGTTAAACAAAATATCCAAGTTGCCACACAACCGCGGGCACGACTTTCCAAAAGATGTAAACCTGCAGAGGTGCTCCAACTAATCCATCATAAATTAACCACACTTCGTGGGAACTACCTTGACCACGGATCTCGTGGTCATCCTAGGCAATTCCAAAGGAAAACCGACACCTCGAGATAGCCCGAAGAAGATCAGAGTTCCTCACGCAAGCCATTCGAAAAAGGTAAAACAAGTCCAGCAAGACCGCCCGATGTGTCGACGAACCCAATAAGAGCCGCGTATCTCGTTCTCAGGACACGATCGGATAAGCTAATGTATGGTGGCCTGATAGAAATCTCCCGAGTTGCCCAGGTTGGCCCCACACAGTGCTCTAGTTTGGACTAACACTCATGAGGAGCACTGGCCCGGCTTGTTGATTAATTATCCACGGGGTTGCAAAGCCCTATGCCATTTTTATTAAGTTGCTTAAGAAAATAGTACTAATGTTGGGTCTTGCCAGACAAGTTTTAATCTCAACCGAATAATCAAGGGGTCCCCATACCAACCCTGAGCATGTTAGGAGCGCAAAATATGGAATCGTAACACCGATAACAAGTAACAATGGCGGTAAAAGTGGAACATAACACCGAGCAAAAGGCAAATACTTCCACCATACCAAGATATATATGTTCATTAAATTAAATAACAATAAATATTGTGATATCTCGAGATATCCATGTTATCAAATGGAAACAACCTGCACCTACAACTAAAAAGCTATAAGAGGGGCTGAGGAGTAGTAACTTAGCCAAGCAAAGTTTGCTAGGATGTGGAGGGGTTAGAGGCTATCATGGAAATGTAGGAGGCTTGACATTCAAGTGGTAGGTAACGCATATGTAGTGACAAGAGCGAAACATCTAGCAAAGCAAAAATGGTATTGGGATCTGGGTACGATTATCTTGCCTATTGGTTCTTTAGAGGGACAAAGAGCGGGGTCCTCGTAGTGGTACTCTCCTAGATCCTCCTACTCAGGTTCAACACTCGCGTCTACCAAGAAAAACAGCAACAATAAACAACTAAGCAAGGTGCAATTCACAAATAAGATGATGCATGATTCATTGAAGTATTTAGTATGTTAATCTTAAGCTAGTCATGTTTCTCATGCAATAGTTAAGTTATTTACAATTCTGGACAGAACCTCATGTTAAGTTGTTTGAACATGCATGATCATGGCAAATATGAATGCTTCATGCAAAATCGATGCAAATGCATATGTAAAACGTAGGAAACGGAGCAACAAATCTCACGCTACGGTCACGGCAAGGTACGAAGATAAAATACAAGACATGGAAGTCTAAGGGCTATTCCTTGGTATTCCAAGGTATCCAATGGTTAGGATATGAAAAAACAACCACAGTGGAGCCAAATATCAAGCAAAACCATGGAGCATAGCTCCCACACGTCACAAAACAATAACACACACAATCTGTCCCAAAACAGCAACAAAGCAACTTCCACAACAATTATCTAGAGCTACAGGAGGTTTCCAACCTGAAACAAAGCATGAACAGAAACTACATGACATGCTTATCAAATCATCCAACTACACAAACTGGAAAGGAAGCACATATCACCAAGCATGAAGCTCACAAGATGGCATGATGAAACATATTCTAGGGACATAGTGAAATCACAGTTTTCTGGAATCTGAGTTAAGCTGGTAGCAAGTTGACAGCAATAAATAATGGTGCTAGAGACCACCTGATGGCATGAAAATTAACATAATGGTAGAGGACAACATCTACTACAAAACACTAGCACTAAGCTTGAGCTAAAACACAACATAACACTTGGTAGCAACCACTTAGCATGTCATAAAAATATTAACAGATTCTCAGACTTGGTAATATTTAGCATGTAGAAAACAACAACATTTTATTAGCTACTTTGGAGCAAGGCTGCCACTTCTATGCAAGTTTATCATGTCAAAAGAAAATACCATGACATAATACTCACGAAACACTACCACTTCTATGTTATCACAATTATCATAGCATGCATGGATTAATTCTAACTAAAATAAAAAATGGCATATTAGGACAAAAATGACATTTTGTAAAACTTGCTCAAATGACCAAACCAATTGCGCCAATGGATTCATTGGGAAATTCTACCCCAATTTCATATATCACACTCATACATATACTTTCGCAAAACTCCCAAAACCATGCTCGAAAATAACATGCCATACTCATAAGTTAAAACTTGCCATATTTGCGCAAAACCAAAAATGCTCATGTACAATTATAGTAAATTACCAGAAATGGAATAATCTATTCAATACACAATAAAAACAATAAAACAAACAAATAAATAAAAGATAGGAGGGTCCCACCTGGCATGACACCAGGGCCCCTCTATGTGGTTGACAAGTGGGCCATGGCCCCACTGGCATACACACACAGAAATAAGACACACACACACGCACACAAGGCACACACAACTCACAAAGGATCTGCCCTGCCACCATAGATCCCACCCCCAAACACACACATGCTGGCACACACAAATAAACCACACACTCACACGAGATCTGGTGTAGCCACACCAGATCCTGCCCAACACACACACCAATCACAAAAATGAAAAGAAAAGGGTGCAGGGGGGGGGGTCGAACCCACGACTTCCTGATCATCCCCGAGTAACACGACCACTGTGCTACGCGGCGATAACTGACCAAGGGGGGGACTTTGCCTCTACTAACAACTGACGATGCACTTAACTGACGAAACTGAAACTATGGGCACCGGAACCGAACGGCGGCGAAACTCCGGCGACAGAGGTCTCCTCGGCGAGGAGGAACTCATGCGGGGACAACAGGGGACCTGGGGGTCCATCCCTGCGCTAGGACAGCTATTCTCACGGTGACTGACGGGCACTCACTCTCGAGCTTGCGCTCAGCTCGGGGCACGGCGGAGACGAGCGCGGCGACGACGAGCAAGTGGGCCTACTCAACACGACCGGCAGCTAGAACGGGGGGACGATGCGGATGCTCACCGAAAGGAGGGGACAAAGACACTCGCGCTCGGAGCAAAGGAAGAAGAGGTGGCTTCGGCTTCGGGAGCACGTTGGAGACGAGGAAGAGGCCGTCGGCACAGGGGCTTCCTCCACGCCCTATCACCGGGAACGGGGCGCGGGAGGCACCTTGGAGCCCCACGACAGCTCTGGCGATGAGGACGACGGTCGCAGGCTTCGGCAGAGATGATCACTCCCTGAACTAACTAAATCTCTCGCTCTCTCTCTCCGAACCTACCTGAGAGGAGGAAGGAAGGGGAAAGATGGCAGCGGTGCGGGGGAGAAGAGGGAACCCTAGGGGTTGCGGCACGGATGTCAAGGGGCTATATAGGTGTGGGATGATGGTGCTCCGACTTTTGTGCCAACTGAGGAGGCCACATGCACTGCTCCCTCTCTTAGTCGACTGACGGTGGAAGGAGACTGGGGCAGGTTGCTGTTAGCACGCGGCTGGGCTGGCTTCGCTGAGCTAGTTAGGCTGCAAGGGGGAAAAAGGCCCAGACGTCTGCTTCTCTCACATAGGAAAAAACAAAAGGGTTTTTCCTTTTTAAAATAAACATCAACAAGATAAAACCCCATGCATGAATGTCAAGGAATTAGAGAGGAAGAAATACTTTTTATGAATCAGCAAACTGTACTCAAGTATACAAAAATGACCTTGGCATTTTTAGAACAAGGTAAATATACCCATAGTATAAAATTGAAATCTATTGCGTTTGTTTATATTTTTAAAAGAAAATGGAAACCCAGGGAACAGACTTGAGAAAAAGCAAAACATACCCATCAGATTAGTTAGAAGGGTTGGAAGATTTTTTAAGCATTAAAATATCATCACAAGCACCACAAGCTATATTACTGGAATAAGGGGAGAAAAGGGTTTGAATAGAAATAAGAGAGGGGTTTTAAAACAAGAATTGTGAGTAGGGCAACACATCCAGCACTCAAGCATTGATCCACATCTCACCTCACATCACAACATCCACAATCACAAGTAAACAAGGCAAGAATGAAATGCACTAGATGATGATCATGATGCATGATGCATGAATGGCATGAAACAAAGTTGTAATCATTTCAATCACATGGCAAACATAGAGGGTCATATGGGTACATGACCATAAATGGCAAGGGGTGTACTTGGGCTGTTACAATCCCCAAGCTTAGATGCTTGAGTATCCTTGAAATATTTACTTGGGGTGCCTTGGGAATCCCCAATATTGAAATCTTGCCTCTCCTTATTCCTCTTATAGTGATAACTCCTCGATCTTCGAACACTTCATCCACACAAAACTTAGTAAAACCCTCGTGAGATCCGTTAGTATAATAAAGCAAATCACTACTTTTAGGTACTGTTGTAAACTCATTCCAATTTCATATGAGTATTATATCTACTTAATTCCAACTTCACCATGGTTCATACCCCTCGATGCAATCCATAAATTCATTAAAATAAGTGAACAACACATAGAAAATAGAATTTGTCAAAAACAGGATAGTTTGTAGCAACTGAACATTTACCATACTTCTGTAACTCTAAAACTTCTGAAAAATTAGGAAAAAATAAACAATTTGCATAGAATTACTACTTAAAATTTCAGAAACTTTTGACGTTCAAGTAAAAAATGTCAATTCACACACTACAGCCAAAGTTTATGTTTTTGCACCGCACATACCAAACAAGCAATCTAATCATCCTAAAGACAAATCTTGGAAAAATATTTTTATAGTACAATGATTATATACAAGGGGATAATTATTTTTGAGAAACTTTCATGAAAAATTCTACATTGTTTCCATGAGCATGAACACGAGTGTTCAAGGCCGACCCTCACTTCTACAATGCATAACCTTCCAATCACTTCTCTTTTTAAAAAAGTTTTTAGGCATAACAGGCATTTTTTTGTATTTTGCATTTTTTGTTTCACGCACAACTAAAGAAAACAAAAAAAGGAAAAAATCTACTTAGTGAAGAAAGAAAACAAGCACACACGAGAATATCAACCCCACGCTATTGCTCCCTGGCAACAACGCCGGAAAAGAGCTTGATGATACACAAGTGCAAGGAATCATCATAGAAATTTCCAAAGGTGTAAGTGATAAGTATGGAGTGTCGAACCCACAAGGAGCTAATGGTAATATGAATATTCTCTCAAGTCCTATCTGCCGCTGATACGACTCTATGTACACCGAACGTTTGCTTCCATCTATAAACGAGAAATAAAACTATGTTGTGGGTATGCAGATGATAGCTTTGCATGATATTGCAAAACTAAAATATAAAAATAGGTGTTGTTAACATAAATTTAGAATATATTACTATATATTATAAATAGCAAGTGTGGAATAATGATCGATCGGTGTGCGGAATTATCCTGGGAAATCGTTAACAAGATCGGTAATCATTATTGCAATTTTATATGAGGGAGAGGCATAAGCTAACATACTTTATCTACTTGGATCAGATGCACTTATCATTGGAACTCTAGCAAGCATCCGCAACTACTAAAGATCATTAAGGTAAAACCCAACCATAGCATTAAAGTATCAAGACCCCTTTATCCCATATGCAACAACCCCCTTACTCGGGTTTAAGCTTTTGTCACTCTAGAAACCCACTATAAAAGAATCATGAACGTATTGCAACACCCTACAGCTGGAATCCTTCACGTGTGCGCAGCACAGAAGGCACCATAGGACAGCACCAAAATAAAACATACAACTCAAACCAATCTAGATCATCAATCAATTAAAAATACAAAAGAAATCTACTCAAAACATCATAGGATGGCAACACATCATTGGATAATAAGATGTGGCATAAATCATCATGGGAATCTAGGGGCTTACAACGGGGTGATGGAGAGTGGACTGCTTAAAAGAGATGAGGAAGGTGATGAAGATGGTGATGTTGATGAAGACGATCACCGCGGTGATGGTTCTGCCGGCGGCACTATGGTGCCACCGAGAGAGAGAGGGATGTGCTTACTCCTCCATGGCCTCCTCCAAGATGGGGAGAGGTTCCCCCTCTAGTCCTTGGCCACCATGGTGATGATGGTCCCCTCCGGCTTCCTCCTCCATGGCCTCCGGTGATGATGGCCCCTCTGGCAGGGTGCCGTAGAGGGCCGAGATTGATTTTCTATGGCTACAAAGGATTGTAGCGGCAGAACTTCCGATCTGGGGTTCTTTTCGTAGGTTTGGGTATTTATAAGAATTTTTGGCATCGATCCATGTCAAGGGGGTGCCCGAGGGGCCCACAAGCTCGGAGCACCCTCCTTGGGGGTAGGGCGCGCCCGGTACGCTTGTGTCCTCCTCGTCCACTTCCTGGCCTAACTCTTGTGCTTCAGGGGTCTCTTTTGGTCCATAAAAACACTGTAAATTTTTAGTCCATTCTGAGAACTTTTATTTCTGCACAAAAAAACGACACCATGGTAGTTCTGCTGAAAACAACATTAGTCCGGGTTAGTTCTAATCAAATCATACCAAAACCATATAAAATTGTTGTAAACATGGCATCAATACTTCATAAATTATAGATACATTGCAGACGTATCCGAGATCTCTATGCAGCGCTTGGCCTCGGGAGGCCAAGGATGACGTAAGGTGGGACAGGCGGGCACCATCGTGCCAGGCAATATAGTTTCCCCTTTGGTTCAAAGGGGGAAGGTACGTACGTGGGTTCCCAAAGCTCCCCCAAAGGTTTCCATTCCAGTGCAACAAGACCACTTCCATGAGCCCTGTTGGACGAATGTCATTGCCAAGCCTAGCTCTGCATCATCAACAGCTACTTTGCAGGCGAATACCACCTTTTGTCAGGATAAAGATGTACTCATGTCCCCATTCGAATTTGGCCATTGTGGGATCCCTTCCCACCTTAAAGAGGACCAGGGTAGAGGCTAGACTACACCATAGAGAGGGACAATGAAATGGATGGACAACAGAAGAGAGGTAAGGCCACCAGAGCACCCCTGCAAGGCAACTCACCATTGTACTAGTTCGTCCACAAATATCCTCATGAGGCAATCCACCAAATCAGGAGTAGGGTTTTATGCTTCATAGCAGCCCGAACCTGGGTAAATCACCTTCTCTAATCTTCTTCCTCGTCATCATGTGAGTTCGTCGTTGAAATCATAGGGTATTGAGCTAGGTGGGGTGAGGTTGTTGGGGATCTTCGCACACGCCCCTATGTTCAAACTTGTTTGTGTTTTGCGGAGCCCGAAATCCGACATTTAAGTGAGCTATGTGGGGGTAAGGATGTTGGGAATCTTTGCACATGCCCCTGTGTTCAAACTTCTTTGGGTTTTGCGGAGCCCGAAATCCGACAGTGCAGGCAAGCAACCCCCCTTGACCATTACGATACAATCCCACTCTCTCACACTTGCTCTCTTTTACTGCATTAGGCCAACAACGATTCAACTGTTACCTGTTCCGGTAGTTGAACCCATTCCTTTGCATGACCTGTCTTTGCCCCAGTAAATAGTTGAAACCACGTAGCATGAGTAGCAACTGCTTGAACCTTGTTGTGCTTACTCATCCGTGTTTGCTTACTGTGCCTGTTATGCTTAGGGTCTTGTTGGGTCTGATCCATCTTGGCAAGGAATTGGAATGGTGGTATTCATGACCAACTCTGTGAGAGTTAAGTGTGTAAACATAAGTCCGATTTGGTAAAGGTGGCGATGAGAGGCCATGTAGGAGTACATGGTGCGTTATCTCATTGAAACCACTCATAGGAACTGAGATCTTGTGTTTGTGTTCCAAGACAAGATACTACCGCACGTTGGGTTCCGGTAACTCGACCCCTCTCGGCCTATTAACTTCCCCATTCTTAGTCTAAGAGTCGTGGTAGTTCGAAACAATGATAGGTGTGGTCGGGCCTGCGAAGTGAATGAACGGCCCAATCAGGAATAGCTTGGGGTCCTGCACACAATGTTTGAGGCCGTGTTGGAAACCACGGGCGGACTTGAATTATGGGTTCCAACTCAGATAGGAGACTACCTTGGACGTGAGTCGTTGTAAGTTAACATCCATGATCAACTCCCTCGCTGGGATTCCGCTTCAAGGTTGCCAAGGTGCCTTTTTACGTGCACATGATGGTAAGTGGCAGGAGCGTGTGTGAAGAAGTATACCCCTGCATGGTGAATTTTCTGTCCAAATAGTCACGTACTCGGATATGGACTACTTGGACACCTATATTGTTCATAGACAAATGAAATGGATATTTCAAAATGCGCAAGATAAGTGTGAGTGCTATGGATGGCCCTGTTGTTGGGAGATGGGAGTGGATCCATAGTGCTGTATTGATACGGTCAACATGTGGACTCCTGTGCGCTATCCCACCTCAAATAAAGTACTCATGTCGTAGTAGAGATTAGACAAGAGTCAAAGTTGGTTTTCTGCAATAAACTCCACAACCCCTTTGATGAAAATGATGCATTTGTGGATAGTTCTGATGTAAGTCTTGCTGAGAACCTTTGTACTCACGTTTTCTTATTTGTGTTTTTGCAGATGAGACTTCACTCTCATTAGTGATTGTTACAACGTGAAGTTTGATGTTGACCGGATTAGCTTGGGAATCCCATACAGAGGTGTGGTTCCTTTGTTAGGGTCGTTGTAGCTTTTCAGGTTCCTCCGGCCATTTTGAGTAGATGTGTGTACCCAGACATGTTTTGCTTCCTCTTTTTTCTTGTATGACTTGAGTGTTGGGTCATGTGACCCCTGTTTGTAATACCACACTATGTTGGCTCTTACGAGTCTTTAATAAATACTTGAGTCAGAGAGTTATGTTGTGATGCCTATGTATATCGTGCATATTGTGTGTATGTTTGAAATGCATTGGTATGTGTGGGTTTTTGACACCTAGTCGTATGTCTATGGTAGCCTTCTTTATAGGGAAATGCCTCTCTGTGCTTCCGTTGAGCCTTGGTAGCTTGCTACTACTTCAGACACATTGATTGACCGACATGTGTCCTTCTCTGTTGTTGTGTTTGTCCCCACGGGGAAATGTCACGCGGTGCAATGGAGTCCATGTAGCTTGCTACGACTCGTCTACACACGCTGATGACTGACACTTGCACTGCTAGGTTATGTATGCCTATCCTTGTATGGTTGGGCCACTTGGTTCTATAACTAGTCATGTCGACCCGGGTTCTTTGACATATGATTGCTAGCGACATATTCATATGCATGAGCCAAAAGGCGCAACGGTCCCGCCAAGGTGAGGTGGCAGCCGTGGGGATTACCTTGCGTGAGGCCACAAAGTGATATGATGTGTTACATGCTAGACTCGTATGGCTTAGGATCGCCCCCCGACATCATTGGTATTAGAGCTTGACAGCCTGTAGGACTACCAAGCCAAACTGGTCGATGTTTAGTCTAGAAGTGCTTTAGTTATATAAGGGAATCTATTGTGGAAGGGAACGTAAGATTATTTTTACTCATTTCCATGTGTCATTCATATTCTGAGTCACCCTCTTCTTTTCTACGGGGTTAAGAAACTAGGCTTTCTCATCTATCTATTAGGATGACGAGTTGTGATGCTAAAGACTTGTAGGAAGTTGTGGTATTCTTGGATTGGTGTCTCCATAGGAACTCAATGTTATGTTGTTAGTTGTCTTGCAGGTTGCCTCATATTTCATGGACGTACAACTGTTATGTTGTTTGGGTTATTCTAGGTTTATAAATATCTGATGCAATTGCAAACTCCTTCCTTCTATTCCTGATGTGTTTTGGGCCAGACAAAGCACACTAAATATTGTGTTGAGGTACTCTATTACCTCGACGTGTTCGTTGAAGTGACAGGAAACCAGGTTATTCCAAGGAATCATCCAATAGTCTAGTTGTGTTTTGTGTTTCCGATGTGATAATTCTGGCCATCATTCTCGAAAACACCCCGTGATGTTATATAGTAGTATATTCTATCTCACTTATGTCGATTGTGTTTGCTCGTTCCTTTAGGATGATTAGTAACCTTGTTATAGTCTTCAAGATTCGTGGTTTATCAATCTTCCAATACCATGAACTATCCCCGACATGAGTTCCTCACGAACTAAAAATCACAGCATGAGTGCTCGAGATGAGTTCTGCATTCCATAGTTGTGAGTCTGGCAATCCTACCTTTCTGCATGGGTTATCCGGAAGAATTATGTCGAACTTGTTCGATGTGCCAACACATGCATCTATAACTCAAGAAAATCATGTGCTCTTGAGTTGCCCCTCTTCAATTGTATTCCGACCTTCATCTATGAGTGGATAGTCAAGAGTATGCCATACATTTGTGTTATCGATGTCGACTATTCTTGTGGTTCGTCGAGCCATTCTATTTCAGAATGACTAGAAGAAACAAACTCTAGTACCTCATCCATTTCTTTGACTAGGTCGAAGCAGTTGTATTCCGCAGATCAAAATGCCAATCCTGCTTTCTCTCTGTTCTACCTTGGAGTATTACCCTCTTCATGTCAGGATTGTCATGAGAATTGCAGCACCTCACATGAATTCTAGATATAGCAATACTTCTCGCCATCATTATTCATCCCTTGGTCTCCGTGTTGGTTGTAACCGGAAAGCCAATAAGTGAACCATGATGTGTGAAATCAATACTCTTAGCAACTCTGTTGCATGGTAGTTAATGGACAATAATTTCATTCTTGGTGCGTTGGTTATTGAATCACCATTCCAAGATTGATTGTGCTACCTAGTCCATGTTCCGTGGTGCACTCTTAGATCAACGAGTTAGGATTGTGTCAATGCTTCACTCTGTTGATCATATCGTCTCGCCCTAAAAAGTGAGATTGTTCTCGAGCTTAATAACATATTGGTGGATCGTGATTTTCTGAATATCTTCTTGGAAGTATTACCAGGTTGTTCCCTGTACGTTATGTTGAGTTCGTGATCAAGTTTTTTTTTATAAACCACCCATTCTCCAAAGCTCTGTGTTAGATAGACCTGAGCTAGTTGGTTAAGCTAAACAATGAATTGGAGAGTTGGAAGATAAATTCTTTGCCTGACTTTGTTCTTTCCAAAGGGATATCTCCATATGCGTCACTATGTGTAGAACAAAGATGATATCTTGATCGATTGATCCTTGTGATCAATTGTTTCATCAATGTCCTTATCAATCTTTGATTTGAGTGTGGGCTATCGTTAAATAAAAAAAAGAACCAAAGATTTTCCTAATGTTGTCATACTCGTGGATGCCTCCTCGAGCTTGCACCATTATATCTCTTAGTTTGACCAATGCCAATACCTTGTTCACATAGTTGTGGAATTCCATCTTCATGGAAACCTCGAGCAACTGTTGTTGAGCCCATCGACAACCTTGTTTATCCTCTCAACGATTCATGATGAACATGAAGCTAGTGTTGGAAACTTTGTAGGTAATATCTTCATGTTCCGTACATGGAGTATATGTTTGGTGTAAGAAGTGACTTTCTCAAAATTCACGTGCATTTGGTGCAAGTTGCCACCGTGAATTTGAGATAAGTTATTTTGTTCCTTTGGAATCATCCCAAGCCAATCATGCATGTGCGAAGTATTCTATGGGTAAATAAACTAGTCATCTCCAGTCCATATGTATCCCTAGCACACTAATCCACTAATTGTCTTGTTGAAGGAAAATAAGTTCTTCTTAAGGGCATGCCTTATGCAAGGACTTTGATATCCCCGAAGTTGGTTACCAACCAAAACTTGGTAGTGTTTTGTTGTAAGAACTCCATATGGTCATGGTTCTCTTAGACAGTGTGTCCATGTGAGTCTTGCAATCCAGCTCATGTTTTAGAGCATGCTTCCGTAGTTCATTTCCCGAGAATCTCACAACGCCATCTCGTCGATTTATGTTGCAAACTTTCTCTTTCAGACCTGCCGAGTCCGAAGTAGCCTATCACCAACCAAATCTGAATCTCAGGAAGATATGATGGTTGGAATTCTTCCAAGATCTATGATGTAGATTTCTGCTAAGTTGATGTTCTAACCGACACAACCAGCCTGAAGATCTATCATTGTAGTATCTTGAATCAACAACTTGGCCACTACCCATGAGGACTTCGTATGATTTATTCTAGAAGTTGTTCTTCATGGACCCTTTGAGATCCTGAAGCCTGACCTTTTACTTGATGTTCTAGATACCAAACGTTACCTAATTGGGTTGCATTAGCACATCAAGGAGAACACTAGAAGCAGAGTGCTAAATGTCTCTCAGTCGATCATCCAGATTTTGTTCCCTTGGCATAGCTAAGGTGAAATCTGAGAAAGTGTTGTTTTCCCTTTGCATCTTCATCCTCAATTGTTATTCATCATGATAGTATGATGTGTCACCAGGATTCTTGGCATGGATGTTTGTAAAACCTTAATGAATATGTAAATGCTCAATTTCTGTAGGGAACGCTCAGACCCTGGGTTATACCCTCGGCATCAATTGGACTATGCCTTCCGTTTGCCGAGTGGCCCTATAACTCTAGTTTCTTTTCCAAACTGGGTATGCAATTCGCTCAAATTCCTTCGAACGATCATTGTGAATTGCCTTAGGCTGTTATGAAGAGTTTCAGTGATCTTTGGATCAAAAGTAATTCTTTTGCCACTTAAGGGAATAACTCTACAAGTCACCTCTCCTAAGATGTGTCGTCATGGTATTAAAGGCAACTTAACTCCTGCTACTTTGAAACCCCATCACCGTTTATTTAAGCATGGAATCGTTGCATACCAGATTGTACCCTTGTCGTCTACCTCATTCTATCTCCCCTGAAGCGTTTTGTGTCTCAGCTCAAGAGACGTTCATACGTCTCACTATATGAGTTGATCGTGAGGTGCTCGATCTTCAAGAAGATCGAATATTGTAGAGTTATCATTTTCCTTGGTCATCGTGTTGGATAAAGATCTTGAAAGAAAAGATGTCAAAGTCAAGATGATGAAGTGAATCAACATCGTCAAGAATGGCAATTGGACAATGAAGATTGTGTTAGGTTATGTTCCCTCCTTCTTCTTACCCTACGCCTGAATCTCGGGACGAGATTCTTGTTTAGTGGGGGTGAGTTGACACAACCATAATTTAGCTTTGCTTGTCATTGCATAGTCATGCATGCATTTTTAAATTCAAATGAATTTGAATTGGGGAATTGTCAGGCCTCACAAATAAGTTTGTCAAAACAAGCAAGATCAAAATTGCTTCAAATTAGTCCAACCAAATGTTCCATATATTTTGTTTAAATATTGGCTAGAGTTTAAATTCGAACCAATATTTTTGGAATCCCAAAAATATTTGTGATGGGCATTTGACTCAATCCAAATATTATTTGCATTGGATTTATATTGTTATATATGAGATATATGTCCAAAGAAACACTGAGAATTATTTGTGGCTTTGAAAAAGTCCATCTGGTCACATATATATTTGCTCATGTTTTTATGAAATGGTTTTATATTATTATAAACCAAAACAAAATTGCAGAAATTAGAAAATAGATGAAAAGGGAAAAGTGAAAAGTACCTAGGCCACTTATCTGTGAAGGAGAGGCCCAGCCGACAGGGACAACCTCGTATTCTACCTCTAGCCAGTAGGCAGAGGAGAAGCATGGCGTGCACCTGAGAATCTTGGCCACCACCTACTTCCACCTGGGTAGCCTCGGTCCTCCTAACCGCGCCAGCACGACGCCCACGGCGTCCTGATCCCATGCACTCTCTCTATTGTCCCTCTCCTCGCCTCTCTCTCACGCGCGCACCGAGCGCCATGGTCGCCTCCGCTCGCTACCATCGTGGCCACTGGCCACCCGTCGCCCCCAGTCCGTCCAACATCTCCTCCGAGACCTCGTCTTCCTCCTCGACAAGCCATGCTTTGCCGGATGCTCTTAGATGCCCCAAGTCATCATCCTCGTCCTCGACACTGACGGCTGCCACCGACCGATACAAGAGCTCAAGAGCTTCCCCGACCATGCCGTCTCCTCCTATGGAACCCTCTTGAGCTCTTGGTCCTTTTTCCTTGCTCTCCCCTCTATTCCTGTCCCTAGCCACCGCCCTCGAGCTTTAAACTCCGGCCACCGCCATGGCCGATTTTACCCCAACTCTTGAGTTCCGTTGCTCGAATGTGTTGCACCAGAGTGCTTTGGGTAGATCATAGACGCTGCCCGACCTCTCCATTTGCTCGCACTCAAGCCGCAACGCCCTTCCCAGTGGCCGTACTCTAGCAACCGCCGCAAACTCCCTTCCAGCGAGCTCAGGCCGCCCGGCGCCCTCCCTCTGCCCCTCTTGGATGAGCGCGATCATGGGCGACGCGTTCGTAGCCTCCGTCGTCGCCACGGTCATCTCCAGGGCGAACTCCATCGTGACTTGAGGTTGCCGATGACCAACCCCAGCGACTGTCGATGTGGCGTCGCCATTAGCCTTAATCACCACTTAATTAACCACCCTAGGCCAGTGACAAGTGGGTCTCATCCCCTGTTAATGTTGTAGTTTAGTTAAAAACCTATGTTAACTACGATGTCCCAATGACATGCGGGACCCACCACCCAGGTTTGACCTGGACCGGCTCTGTTGACCCATGACATCATGATGATATCATGCAGACATCATAACATATTTTCTGGATTTTAAATAAATCCTTAAATGATTTATTTATTTCAGAAAATGTTGAAAACTTCTAAAAATCATATAAAATAATCTATAACTCGGATGAAAATAATTTAGCTATGACAAATTATCATATATATCCAATGAACATGTTTTATGACATGTTCATGCATGTTTGAGCAAGTTAACAACACCAACTAGGACATTTCATGACTAGGACAAATTTGATAAATAGATTGGAGCTGGAATTTGATGTCTATTTGAATTCCACTTCGATTAACTTGGTCAATTGTTCCTCTAGGTGAATTTAGTACCTTAAATTATCATATCATACATCATGATTGAGAATTGCATGAATTGAATGTTGTTCCTTCTTGTTTCTCAGTGGTTGTTCCCTCCCGATAGACGTTGTTTCGACGTTGAGATCGATGTCACCAATGAAGAAAAATCGTTATCTTCAGAAGTATCAGGCAAGCAACCCCCCTTGAGCATTCCAATACAATCCCACTCTCTCGCTCTTGCTATCTTTTACTGCATTAGGACATCAATGATTCAGTTGTTACCTATTTCAGTAGTTGAACCCATTCCTTTGCATGACCTGTCTTTGCCACAGTAAATAGTTGAAACCACTTAGCATGAGTAGCAACTGCTTCAGACTTATTGTGCTTACTCATCCGTGCTTGCTTACTATGCCTGCTATGCTTAGGGTTGTGTTGGGTCTGATCCATCTTGGCGATGAATTGGAATGGTGGTATTCATGTCCTGCTATGTCAGTGTTAAGTGTGTCAATCCGATTTGGTAAGGGTAGCAATGAGAGGCCATGTAGGAGTACATGGTGAGTTATCTCATTGAAACCAGTTATAAGACCTGAGATCTTGTGTTTGTTTTCCAAGACAAGATAGTACCGCACATTGGGTTCCAGTAACTCGACCCCTATTGGCCTATTAACTTCCTTTTTCTCAGTCTTGGAGTCGTAGTAGTTCAAAATGTTGATAGGTGTGGTCGGGCTTGTGAAGTGAATGAACGGCCCCCATCCGGACCAGCTTGGGGCCCTACACACAGTGTTTGAGGCCGTATTGGAAGCCACGGTCAGATTTCCATTATGGGTTCCAACTCAGATAGACGACTACCTTGGACGTGAGTCGGTGTAAGTTAATGTCCGTGGCCGACTCCCTCCCTGGGCTTCCGCTTGAAGGTTGCCGAGGTGCCTTTTTTATGTGCACACGATGGTAAGTGGCGGGAGCATGTGTGACGAAGTATACCTCTACAGGGTGAATGATCTGTTCAAATAGCCACGTCCTCGGATATGGACTACTTGGACACCTATATTGTTCATAGACAAGTGAAATCGATACTTTCAAATGCGCAAGAGAAGTGTGAGTGCTATGGATGGTCTTCTCGTAGGGAGACGAGAGTGGATCCATAGTGGTGTATTGATATGGCGAACATGTGGACTCGTGTGTGCTATCCCACCTCAAAGAAAGTACTCGTAGTCATAGTATAGGTTAGCCATGAGTCAAAGATGGCTTGCTGCAATAAACTCGACAACCCCTTTGTTGAAAATGATGCATTTGTAGATAGTTCTAGTGTAAGTCTTGCTGAGTACGTTTGTACTCACGTTTGCTTATTTATGTTTTTGAAGATGAGACTTTAGTCTCATTAGGTATTCTTATCACGTGAAATTCGATGTTGACCGGAGTGGCTTGGGAATCCCAGACAGAGGTCTGGTTCCTTTGGTAGGGCCGTTCTAGCTTTTCAGGCTCCTCCAGCCACTTATAGTAGATGTCTGTACCCAGACATATTTTGATTCCGCTTGTCGCTTGTATGACTTGAGTGTTGGGTCATGTCACCCCTGTTTGTAATACTACTCTATGTTGGCTCTTATGAGCCTTTAATAAATACTTAAGTCATAGAGTTATGCTGTGATGCCATGATGTATCTACACATATCTTGCATATTGTGTGTATGTTTGAAATGCATTGGTATGTGTGGGATTCGACACCTAGTCGTATGCCTATGAGAGCCTTCTTTACAGGGAAATGCCTCTCTGTGCTTCCGTTGAGCGCTGGTAGCTTGCTACTCCTCTAGACACATTGATTGACCTGCATGTATCCTTCTTTGTTGTTGTGTTTGTCCCCATGGGGAAATGTCATGCGGTGTAATGGAGTCCATGTAGCTTGCTACGAGTCGTCTACACACGTTGATGACTGACATTTTGATACGTCTCCAACGTATGTATAATTTTTGATGATGACATGCTATTATATAATCTATTTTGGATGTTTTATATGCATTAATATGCTATTTTATGTTATTTTTGGGACTAACCTATTAATCTAGAGCTTAGTGTCAGTTTTTGTTTTTTTCGTGTTTTTGAGTTTTGTAGATATGGAATATTAAACGGGTTCCAAACGGAATAAACCCTTTGGAAGGAATTTTTCTGGATGGAAACAAATCTACTAGGCTTGGAGTGCACGCCAGGGGACGTGCCAGGAGGCCATAAGCCTGCTAGGCGCGGGCCGCCTGGCCGTGCCTAGCGAGCTTGTCGTCTCCTCACAGGTCTCCTAACCTTAATCTTTGTCCTATAAATACCCAAATATGCCCCCAACGTCAAAAAGATCAACGCAAATACTTTTTCATGGACAGAAGCCTCCGTTCCTGAGAGATCCAATCTTGGAGCCTTTTTCGGTAATCTACCAGAGGTTTTTTTGATCACGGAGGGCATCTGCATCAACTCCACTGCCCCTCCGATGATGCGTGAGTAGTCCACCATAGACCTACGGGTCCATAGCTAGTAGCTAGATGGATTCTTCTCTCTTTGATCTTCAATACCATGTTCTCCATGATCTTCATGGAGATCTATCTGATGTAATCCTCTTTTGTGATGTGTTTGTCAAGATCCAATGAATTGTGAGTTTATGTTCAGATTATCCACGAATCGTATTTGAATCTCCTCTGAATTCTTATTTGCATGATTTCATATCCTTGCAAGTCCCTTCGAGTTATTGGTTTGGTTTTGCCAACTAGATTGGTAATTCTTGCAATGGGAGAAGTGCTTGGTTTTGGGTTCAATCCTACGGTGTCCTCACCCAGTGACATAGTAGGGGTAGCGAGGCACGTATTGTATTGTTGCCATCAAGGGTAAAAAGATGGGGTTTTCATCATATTGTTTGAGTTTATCCCACTAGATCATGTCATATTTCTTAATGTGTTACCCTGTTCTTCATGAACTTAATACTATAGATCACTACAAGAATCATGGAATTTGCCGTCTGCCATGGCTAACGGCAAAGGGCAGGACCCCGAACGGCAAAGGCCTTCGCCGTTCGTCAGCAGACGGCAAACATTACGACAATGAAATATCCAATAAATAGGTCCTTTGCCGTCCGCCTTGGGACCAAGGACGGCAAAGAATCTTTGCCGTTGGGGAGCATACGACAAAGAGCATGGACGGCAAACCCATGGGTTAGGGCCATCAAGTATTAACGGCGGTCTTTGCCATCCGCCTGGGGTCCAGCCTTTGTCGTCTGCCATAGGCCACCCTTTGTCGTCCGTGGGCTGACAGCAAAGAAGCCTTAGGGAGCAGGGTTTTAAGGCCCTTTGCGTCCTAGGGTCCCCCCTTTTTTGTCTACCATAGGCCACCCTTTGTCGTCCGTGGGCAAACAGCACAGAGTAAGGCCATTTGCCGCCTGGGGTCCCCCCTTTGCCGTCTGCCTTGCCCCCCCTGTGTCGTCCATGGGCAGACAGCAAAGAGTAACAAAAATGTCCTTTTTCTTTTATTTTTTATTATAACATTTTTCACAGCAATATATGATATATATATATATATATATATTTCAAGAAATAAATATGTTGCCATACTGATAACCATATTAAAATAAGTTTCATCCATCCATACATACATATTATGCAAGTTTCATCTATACCAAACCATATTACAATAGTTTCATCCATACATACATAGTTTCATATCCATATGTAGCAAGTGTCACATTGTTCATCGATAAAAAATAAAAAAATACAAGTAACCCAAGCACTCCATCAATGCAAACTTCCGTGAAATGAATGTAATCTGCAAAATGGGAAGCTCCAAAATTTGAAGAAGACTAGATGAAGAAGAGAACTAAGTAAGCTTATTATGTCATTTATGAGAGAAATTAGCTAAATATAGGTCATTTTTGATAAATAGGCCATTTTGGAGCTAATTTAGCTTACTACATCATTTAGGAAGAAACTAAGCTAACTATATGTCATTTTGGAGCAAACTTCGGTAAAAATAGGTGTTTTGGAGTTAACTATGCTTATTATGATATTTTGGAGCTAACTAAGGTAATTATAGGTCATTTACTAGCTAACTTGGGTAAAATAGGTCATTTTGGAGCTAGGTAAGCTTATTATGTCATTTAGCAGTGAACTAAGCTAAGTATAGGACATTTTTGATACAATAGGCCATTTTGGAGCTAATTTAGCTTACTATGTCATTTAGGAGGAAACTAAGCTAAATATATGTCATTTAGGAGCTAACTTAGGTAAAAATAGGTCATTTAGGAGCTAACTATGCTTATTATGCCATTTTGATGCTAACTAAGCTAATTATATATCATTTAATAACTAACATGGGTAAAATAGGCCATTGAGCTAGATAAGCTTGTAATGCCATTTTGGAGCTAATTTAGCTTACTATGTCATTTAGGAGGAAACTAAGCTAAGTATAGGACATTCTTGATAAAATATGCCATTTTGGAGCTAATTTAGCTTACTATGTCATTTGGGAGGAAACCAAGCTAAGTATAGGTCATTCTAGAGCTAACTTGGGTAAAATATGTCATTTTGGAGGTAAGGTATGGTAAGTAACCATCATTATGCGGTTGTTAAGAAAAACAATAGAAAAAAATACCATTCTCGTCAGCACGGAGGTGAAGCATGGTGGCTTTGGCTTGTTTCACGTGGAGAAGGCTGCCCTGTAGAAGGGTCGTACGATGTGTTTCGGGAGATATTCTACACCAAACATCATTTGCAATGTGTCGTTAGCATGATGACAATCAAAGGATCACTGCATTGAAATGAAACTTACCGTCCCCTCCATGTTAATGATTGGCATCGCCGGAGGGACGTGGTCGGTCTTCTCGCACATAGACCGTACATTTGGTTTTGAAAAGTCAAACTTTTTAGTTATGAATGAAACGGACATTAAAATGCAAGATTTGACAAATATGAAGAAGAAACTTACCATGAAGAGCTCGTACATGGCCCTGTTAGACGCATCATTCCGTGCCCTCTCCACCTTCATCAATGCAGCTGGCCTCTCCTCCATCTCCTTCATCTCCTTATCCTTCGCCACCAAAAGCGTCGGCGTTGCCTCTCTCTCTTTCAGAATAGCAGCCTGCAGCACAACTCATTGTTAGCATTGTAATCATATTGGTTCGCACACACAACGTAATGCGGAAATATAGTTGAGTCCATTAAACTAACCTCGATGGCAAGCTCGACTAGTCGTGGACGAGGTGTTATATCAAGATAGGAGCTCGTTTGGCGTGCCTTTGTCTACCGGAGAGTGCTAGGACAACGTATAAGGCAGTCTCCAATGGCGATCGAGCCATGGGGCCTCCCGTTGCCAGCTATCATCACCAGCTTTGAATCAATAGGCCCCTGGCTCGGGTTAAAGTCCTCCCCTTCCTTGCCTTCCTATGGTCTCTGTACTTCACAAGCTTGTGGTGGGAGGAGATGTTGGTGAAGTTCTCAAGATGATTGAGGTCAGACTCAAAGAATGCCTTGACATTCTTGTACGAGGTAGTATGGTCCATCGCATAGAGGTCATACATCTCTGGCACCTCCATCTTATTGTGACGCGCCTAAGAGAGAGAGAGAGAGGAAAAAGTATTAGTAAAGGGCTCATGCTAGCATTAAGAATGAATTGCATGAGTCATGAAGCAAACCACATACCCAGTTCTCACCAAACTCATTTAAGTTGACACTCTCTTGATGGTGTGGCACACCAACCATTTTGCCACACCTCTCCTTGGTAGTGTTGTGGCTGGCCTCCCACTTTTTGGAGCTCCACTGATCCACCAAGGCCTCCCAACAATCCATCTTATCCACACACCATCTCGGGGGCACCTAAGTTAATAAACAGAAATTTGACCGCTACGCGTAAGAATCAAATCAAGGAAACTAACTACAAGGCCTTAATAATATGTAATTACCTTCATGTAATGCTCCTTCTCCATCTTAGAATCGCGGCACTTCGCCTTTTCCTTCCCAATACGCTGCGAGGCGTAGTTGTCTCGAACAACCTGCAACCGAGCCTCATGCCGCCAGTTTTGAAGTAGGCGGTGGCATTCGGTTTCGATAACCTGTGTCGCGGCCTCCTCATATCCCTCCTCACACCTATAGAAGGTTTGCAAATGAGACAACACTGATTAGTACAATAACTACCTATTGTTGATTTTTAATTGTGTAAAAGAGAAATTACCCAGAACTGTCTGATCACCATGTCGGCCCTCGTGTGGCACAAAACACCGTCAATCTCCACCACCGACGAGGCCGAGGCACCCAAGTAGTGCTCCCAGGTCATTCCTAACACTCGACCCCGATCGGTCAATGTAACAAACCCCGGGAAGTTTTGCCGGCAAAGCACACTAAGGACGCTGTTGGGCTTGCGGACACCCTTGGCAACAATCCAACCCCTGTAGTATGACAAATTAAAGCCAACACATTAGGTGTTTGAGAAAATGTGAAGGCAAAAGGTTATATAAGAGTAAATGAACTTACTTTTCCCCATTTGGCTGAATCGACCAACTTTGCTTGCGGGTCGCCGGCACGGGCAGGAGCCCCGTACAACCACACTGGTAGACGGTTCCCCCCTCACCCAGCCCCTCGTCGCTATCAGCATGGCCACTTGGCTCCGTCTGACCCAGATCAGGCCAGGTATCCCACTGGGTCTCTTGGGACATACCCGCATGCCTTCTTTGCTCCGGAGTCTCCTAGAACAAAGCCTCTAGGACACGAGTCTCATGGGCCGAAGCCTCGTCGACCTGAGGCTCCTGAACCGGAGTCCATGTAGCCTCCACGTCAGACGGGTCCACCCTAGCGGTCCTGTGCTCAGGTGAATCAGCTGGGGGTGGCGGCAAGGAAGGCGTGTCACCACCCTACCTCTCTCACGGCCATTTGTACCTTTAGTAGCTCTCTTCTTCGCAGTGGGTCGGCCTCCTCTCACGGGGGCCGTGGTCGTTGAAGAAGTTGCCACTCCATGCAGAGTAGAGAGCAACACTCTACGGAGAGACGGGGCGGGAATGGGAGTACCCATCCCACCACCCGCTGATGAAGAAGGAGCCTTGGAGTTCTCTCGACCCTTTTCCACCATCTTTCAACACCTGCCATGACAAAGAGTAAATGAAATTAGTAAAACATAAATACCAACATCAGTAATAAAATGTATATAATTTAAGTGTATCATCATCATAAATACCAACATGAGTAACAAATCATAAATACCAACATGAGTAATAAAAATTGAATACCTAACATGAACTAAAATTTCATATATGTATATAATAATTGTTGAATACTTGAGATGAACTAAGAATAATCTTGATCGTCTATATATGCTTCGGGATCAATAAATGCATCATGATCATCACTATCATCAATAAATGCAGCAGCATCATCACTATTAGGAAGAACATGTGGAAGGCCTCCATTATGTAATCGGATAAGAAGTGACAGGTCATCCGCAATAGTAACCTCTTCTTCTTCTAGCCCTTCCCGTTCCGGCTCAGGGGTTAAGATGGATTCACTATCGTTGTCTACTTCAATGTTCTGTGGTGAAGTAGAGTGGTTCTTGAAACGTTTTTTGGACATACGTGTTTCTTGGAATAATTCTCCTTCATATGTGTTTGGGTTAATGTGAGGTTCATAATCCTCTTCATTGAGGGTAAGTGGTCTAAAACTTGGCGGCACTTCATAAACGACATCCAAACCTTTCAGATTTGGATCAGTTTGGCAGGCCCATAGTAGATAGAAAACTTGTGTCGGCTGTTGAGCCGTAATATAGACATCGAGAACATCTAAATGGGTGCTTTGGTTGATTTCGACTAGCCCTATATGTTCATGAGTCCTTCTAGTCTCCTTCGGCTGAAACCAATAACATTTGAAGTATGACGGTCAGTGGGTTTTCACCATAGAATAGAAGTTCATAAATTGCTTCAACCCTTCCATAATACTCGGTGCCTCCTTCGCCGATAGCAGAGACACAACAATTTGTAGTCTTTAGGTCGGGCATAGATAGCTCTTTGCCAAAGGTACGAAAGTGATACTCATTGATGTCGTATTTGTCAAATGAATGGACCTTATGGTCAAAACCATTAGCGACTTGTCTCAACTCGGCATCCATAGACTCTGCATCAGCCCACAAGTTTAATACGGAAGAGTGGATGCATTAGCCGCAAATTAGACCAAGAAATCAAATGGTCCATTGATGGTAATTAATTACCCTTTGTTTGAACCCAGAGATGAAACCGGGATAGTCGCCTCCATGCTTTGCCAGAAGCTCATACTCTTTGACGGAATCATTTTCGATGACCGCTCCATCCGAGAATTCGACGACGTATCGACTATTCCAAATATCTGGGAATTAGAGTAGTTCAAAGGAATTAGAAGTTGTGGAACAATAATTTACCGAGAACTTACTCGATGTACGGACGCACTTCTATTAGGTTGTTGAAGATATACAATGAAATCTTCTCCCATTCTTCAACATCCAATGATTTTGCTTTCGAAGCACAAGATGGTGCGAGCATCCCTTTTATTAAGCTGAGGTTGGATTGACCTTTTTTAGGATCGCCATCGTTGTACCGAGGCTTAGGGTTATGCAAATGATGATTTTTGGCTTCGTAGTGTGCTGTCACGAAGTTTGCCACCTCCTTAGTAATGAATCCCTCGGCATCGATGCTTCTACTCTACGTTTATTTTTACATTTAGCTTGAAGCGTCTTATGCATCCTCTCAGTTGAGAAGAACCATTGATTTTGAACGCCCTCCCCAATCTTGCCTCGGTCGGGAGATGCAAAATCAAATGCTGCACTGGATTAAAGAAGCCCGGTGGAAAGATCCTTTCTAATTTGCAGATCAACTCCGGCGCCAACTCTCCATTTCATCTAGCACGCCAGGCGATAGTTTTTTGCACAAAGAGAACAGAAGAAATAGCTCAGCTCTGCCAGTACTAGCCATTCATCCTCACTGATAAAGCCACGCAACATCACCGGCATTACCCGCTCAAACCATAGGTGCCAATCATGACTCTTCAGACCAAATATTTTCATTTTTTCAAGACTCGCTCCCTTCTTTAGTTTCACAGCATACCCATCGGGGAACATCAACCACATTTCCACCCACGATAGCATTTCCCTCATATCTAGCCTTCCAACATTGAACCATGCCTTTGGCTTCGCTACACTTTCCTTTCCGTTGTCGCAAGTTTTGTAACGGTCTATCACATAGAGCCTCCTGTTTGATTCTAGCCTTATGATTATCCTTTGACTTCCCCTCTATCCCGAACACTTTACCAAAAATGGCCTCCGCCATATTCTTTTCAGTGTGCATCATGTCGATGTTGTGTGGGCAAATGAGGTCTTTGAAGTAAGGCGGATCCCATAAGCATGACTTGTGAGTCCAGGTGTGTTCCGTATTATACCCTTTGAAATACCCTGGACGCAAAGGATCTGGCTCGAGAGTGTTTAACTGATCAAGGGTGTGTTGCCCTGTCAACGCAGGTGGTGCAGTGTTTTTGACAACTCTACCTTCGATGAAATTCTTCTTGTCTTTTCTGAACTTATGGTCAGGATCCGAGAACTGTCTATGCATGTCGAAGAAAGAAAACTTGCGACCCGCCTATAGCCAACAGAACTGAAGAGCCGCCTTGCATGTGGGGCACGTGAACCTTCCATGCACACACCAGCCAATGAATAGCGCATACGTCGGATAGTCATGCATCGAGTACATGTACCACACATGCATTTTGAAGTTTTTTGGTAGCAGCGTCGTATGTCTTGATCCCATTATCCCAGGCTTCTTGCTATTCATCCTTAAGCGGCTGCATGTACACATTCATATTCTCCCGCAGATATTTGGGCCCTTGAATTATCAACGTCAGGAAAATGTTCTTTCTTTTCATAATCTCTCCGGGGAGAGATTGAGTGGAATGACAAATATAGGCCAACAACTATATTGTGTTGCCGTCATACCATACACATTGAACCCATCCATGCTGATGGCAACTCGAGGACGCCTTAGATCTGCCGATTTATCCTTATGTAATGCATCGAAGTGCTTCCACGCAAAAGCATCTGAAGTGTTAACCAACATCTTGTTCCCATCTGCATCTAGTTTGATTCTGAAAGTGTGCTATATCGACTCGAGGGGGTGAATAGGTGATTTTTACAAATTGATCACTTGAGGAATTTGAACTTGAGGAATTTGAAATGTGATGAATAACTAGCAGAAGAATAAGTACTCAAGTGCATGAGGAACACAGTGACATCATAATCATCATGATGAAATAAAACATGCACAGATTACAAGTAGCGTGGTACAGGATAAGCAAGTGAGGAACAAGGTAACTTGAAGAATTTGAGGTGAGGAAATTTTGCAAGTCTTTAGTCAAATTCTACAAACAGTAACGATCAATTTCATCAACAAGTATACGAGGAATAGAGGGGTTGAGGAAATAGAACCAGGCAGCTCGATGAAGACAATGGTTTGATGACCCAATTCCAACTGCTGTGACAGTCGTACGTCTAGTTTGGAGCGGCCTGGTACTTAAACCAGAGGACACATAGTCCAAGGACACAAAGTCCTTATCGTATTCTCCTTGAGCTAAGATCACAAAGTCCTCGTCCAACACTCATGGTAAGTCATCAGGGTAGACTTCCAAAACCCTCACAAACTGGTCACCCGGCGATCCACAATTGATTGCTGGATGCTCTAGACTGAGGTCACTCCGTGTTCCCCAATTGACTGCAGGATGCACTAGACCATGACGCCTAACCGTCTGGAGGATACACAGTCCTCAAAGGTAACATGTGTCGGTTCCACATAGGAACAATTTCTTCAGTGATGCTCAATCACTTTGGGTTTGGTGCTCTGGGTTTTTCCTCGCTGATGAGTTTCTCTCAAAGTCCTCGGATGATGGGTTGCTCTCAAATGACAAGTGTCAGTTCTCTGTCAGAGCAGCCAACCAACTAGTGGTTGTGGGGGGTGGCTATTTATAGCTAGGGTGGAACCTAACATGATAAGACATAAATGCCCCCAATGATATGACCGTTATGTGGATAAGATGATTGGGGACAGCTGGCGCTAAGCACAGCAACGGTCGGAATTTCGAACTATGAAAGTCCTCAGGCTTATCATGTTCCTTACTTGTAGGCAATTTGCACTGGGGAAATCCTAACTCCTCAGTTAGATCAATTTCATCAGAGACCAGAAAGAACCTTGTCTCTGTCACTGAAGAAATTGACTAAACTGCAAGAGATTTCCAAAGGCGTCACTCGAACGATTGGATAGGTTGAGGCTTTTGGACTTGAGCATCAGTTGGAAATTTTCCTTAGTATTACCTCGGCCCCATTTAACAGTACGGTGTTTCCTATGACTCAAAGAAAGGAAATGAAACTACGAAAACAAAAGTTTTCACACTTCATAGTCCTCATACATATCTTCAAGGTCACACCAACTTCTTCATTTTCAAAGTCTTCAGGGTATACCAAAGTCTTCATCAAAGTCTTCACCAAAGACTTCAGTTGAAGACATACATTTTTAGGGGTCGGTAATCTCCGAATATATCAAACTCCTCATCAACTTATAGAGACTGTGTACACTCACAAACACATTAGTTCCATAACCTATAAGTCTTCAATACACCAAAATCACTAAGGGGCACTAGATGCACTAAAAATCTCCCCCTTTTTGGTCATTGATGACAAATAGGTTTAAGTTTTCAATGGGGATAATATTATGAAGTGTAAATACTGGGTTTGAGGAATTTTATTGCAAGATATAGAAGAACTCCCCCTGAAGATGTGCATATTTGAGGAATTTGCTTTGGACTGCAAATGCACATGGCAGGTTAAAAACATGGAGAACTCCCCCTATATATTGTAATTCATACATGCATTTAACATGTGATATGAAGAATTTGAAATGCATGATGAAAATTGTGTGTGACAAAATTCAGCATGCATGCATTACGGTGCTTGAGGAAATAAACATGCGGAAAGCAGTTCAAACAAGTCATACCACCATCGGACTTAAGTTTACAACTCAAACAACAAAAGCTTCAGAAGAGAGAGAGTTGTAACTTAAACAAAAAAGACAACCCATATATAGAGACCCGCTTGAAGATAACTCTCAAATTTTCTCCCCCTTTGTCATCAAAGACCAAAAGGGATGAAAAAGTGAGGACTAACGCCCTTGAAGACTTTCATCTTGTTGGTGAAGAAGGAGTGCCAGCGGTGTCGGGGTCGTTTGTCGATGTAGGGCCTGCCGTCAATGTCCGCAGCTTCGTCCATCTCACGTGATGAAGAATATGAACTTGTAACCATTTGAGGAACTTGAACCTTTTTGAATTTCTTCCAAGGATGATGAGACCAGTCAAAGTTTTGCTGAAAGTCCATGTCCTTGAGTTCCTCAGGAGTCTTGAGGTGTGCGACAATGGCCCATGCGCGATCGAAGATTTCATGCACACAGTAGTGATTTTTCCTCACAGAGTTCTGTGTCACAGTCATGTTCTGAACAATGGAAGCCAACTGACGCTTTACCCACTTGTGATTGCGATCAACCTTCTGAAGACTTATGAGAAGCTCACAATCAGTCATCACACGAGGGGCAGACTCTTGAGGCTTTTGCGCTGAGGCCTTTGCAGCAGAATCCTGGGATGTAGTGTCATCATTGGTGGAGAAGGATATAGCTTTGCGAAACTGAACATCCAATTGACGAGTGCCTTCATCAATGAAAACCTTGCCTTTTCCTTCAACTGAGGCAATTGTGCTCTTGAGGACTTCAATCGGGGGCAAGAAGCCAAAGTGATTCTAGAAGTCCGCCTTGAAGGGACTTAAAGACCTTGATCTGATGAACTTCATTATCCAGGGAGCATAAGGCTTCAGTTCAAATGGGGCGAGTGCTAAATTTGCCAATGTACTCATGAAGAAATCATGTAATTTGATGGGAATATCATGAATAATGTTGAATAGTATGTTCTTCATGACTCCCTCCACTTCTTCTTCTTCAGAGTTGTGGCCCTTCTGAGGACATAGGGTGTTCGTGAGAATGCGGTAGACCGTCCTGGGCACATAGAGAAAATCCTTCACAAGGAAGGTTGTTCGTTGAGGTTTTCTAGGAACCAATGGATTCCTTAGCACTTACATCATTTGATTGTGTAGAGTAGGTTCATCAAACTGGCAGTGAGCTTCTTTTGAAGGAATTGAAACAGGGACTGACCGAAGCAATTCAGAGGCTGGAGCAGTGAGGTGAGTAGATCCGGTCATCCAGTCCAAGACCCAAGAGTTGATGTCAGAAGCATCACCTATGATGTGTAGAGTGGCATATAATTGAAGAATTAGTTCTTCATTCCAAATGTAGATATCCACACAGAATGGAAGGATTCCTACATCATGAAGAACTGAGAGCACCGGTGTGAAGGATGGAATTGTTTCCATATCAGCATGAGGAATTTGATGGTGCTCCAAGACTTTCTTCTTGTCACACAAAACTGATGCATAGTAATTCATCTGAGTTGGAGTCCATAATCTGGTGCGACTGGCCCTTGCTGAGTCATATGGATTAGGACTAGTGAAGAAAATGTGCTCATCAAAGAAGTTTGAGCCTTTGAATGGTATCCTTGGCATCGGCTGAAGGTTTGACTTGAAGCGGCCCTTAATCACCTTAGGCATAGGAGGAATTTCTTCAGACTGAGGAATTTGCGGAGCAGTTTCCTCAGTGGCAGTTGGAGCAGCAAAGTCATCAGCGGATGCAGCTGGAATTTCTTCAATGGCAGGAGCGGCCATGTCATCAGATCCTTCGTGAACTTCTTCAGTCTGGGCTGGGGACAAGGGAATCTGTGACAGAGGAGTGGTTATTGGGGAATTTGGGTGAGCAGCTTCCCAATATTCATCATTGATGGCAGGAGTTGTATTGCCAATGTCCACATCCTCATCAATTTCTTCAACGCCAGCCTCTTTAGCAGTAAACTGAGGCAGGGCCAATGATACGTGTGGAGTTGAACCTTTTGCTTCCACTTCAATCTCTTCATCAATCCGCTCTGAGGTAGCAGCAGATTGATCCTTTTATTCTTGATAAATATTCGGGATGACATAGTCAACACCGAATGGCACGATTTCATAGGCTGGTGCTGAGGAAATTGGAGGAGCATCAACTGGTTCTTTTCAAGAACTTGGCAGTGTCTTCAATTTCTTCGCAACTGAGGAATCTGAAGTTGATTCTTTCTGTTTCAGTGCCTTGTTCTCAACAACTTTGGTCTTCTTTGCTTCAGGCACGACTGTGTAGTCATCCTTGAGGGTTCAGTTTCATTAGGGTCAGCAGTGGAGGTCGCCCTGGCAGGTTCTTCAGCGGACTGACTTTCTTCAGTAGCGCTGACAATTTCTTTAGTAGGCTGAGCAGTATCCTCAGCCAAAGGAATTTCCGGTTGCGAACGAGATGCAACCCTTGAGTTGTGATCATTGATGACTTTATCAGGTATGTTGACGAAGCGAACCTTGGCGCCTTGCCAATCAGCATAGTATGCATTAAATTCCTCACTGAGGTCTTTGATCTCAGACCTCATCTTCACAAGTTCCTCAAGAGACAGATTCAGAACATTTTTCTTCAAGTAATGCTCTTTCTTGTACTGAGCCTTCTTGGTTTGTCTGGCCTTCTCATACTTCCATTTTTCTTAAGTGATGAAAGCAGTGAGGACATGATCTGGACCAGGAGGCAGCTTCAAGTCATCAATGGGCGTTTTGGGATCCTTGTGCCAGATGTCAGTGACGTTCAGCATAATTTTTGCATCAAGCAAAAGAGGAATTTGAGTGCCCTTTGCTTGAGCCACTCGTTCTTGCTTGTTTCTGATGATCGTAGCCAGTTCCTCATCATCAGCTTCATATGAGGAATATGATGGTATTGTGAACGCCACCTTCTTGGGTTGAGGACTTGATCGAATGCCTCGTCCAACAGTTGCGTTCATTTTCCTCAGGGAAGGACCGCTTGAGGAATGTGCTTGGGGTGAAGAACTTGCTGATGCCCCAGAAGCAATTGAGAATCCCTCAGTCCTTTCTTCAAGAATCTCACTCCCAGGTATGTGAAGAAATTCGCACTCAAACCCCCTTGCAATAGGGCTCCTCCTGCTGATGATACAGAGGTTGATCCCACAAGTGTTGCTCGCGGTGAAGACTTTCCAGCTAAGTGGGCAAAGCGTCAACGCAAACATCAGAGGATTGCCGAAGCTGATGTGAGGAAATTTAAGGAAGACTCTGTTGCTGCTGCCATTGCCGACGCAGTCATCCTCAAGGACGACTAATAAAGTCATCCTTGAGGATTCGCTTAATTGAGTAATCTTGAAGAAAATCATAACTTAGGGAAAAACATCAAGTGTATGAACATGTAAGGTGCTTTAGAATGAGAGTCTTGAAGAATAAGCACCTTTGAGAAAATTGAGGAATAACTAAAGATCAAACAAGGGTACCAAAAATAGATTTTATTTACCCTGTTGAAGAACACGACGAACTGTGAGAAGAAATCTAGGAAGTTCGTGAGTCCAGATCTCCCACGCCCTAGTTTGGTAGAGGGAGACAGCTACAGGGGCAGTGAGGTGAAGACTTCCGTGGCTGATGCGAGTATGACGATGGCAAGGTTGAGGCAGTGAAGCTCTTCCACACCAGCGGCGATGAGTTTAGCGACGGCGCTAGGATTGAGCTCGGGAGAGAGAGGAGGAGTGAGGAGTAACCGAGCATAGTGAAAGGGAAGGGGTATTTATAGCAGAGGTGAAAACCAATCTGTCCGAAGATTTTGGACCAAATTGCCCCTGACCCTTGCTCTCCACGTGACATGTGGCACCCACGTACTCAGAAGTGGCGATAGTGGGGGATCGGGGGTTATCCAGTCGTGGGAATCAGAACAGTTTGAGCGGGAAACGCCGAAAATTTTGATGGTGAAAATTTTAAAGTTTCCGGTCGCAAATTCTTCAGCTATCAAGGACACATTGAAGACTTTGAACGAGTTTCAAAGTCGAATGCATATGAAGAATTTGTGAATAGACTGGGTTGAGTTTAGCATAGAAGGGAAAAGGGTCCGATCACATTCACTTAGATGAAAATCAACTTGAAGAATTAACAATAAGTGAATGCTGTTGAGGACATTGAAAATTCAAATATATATATATATATATATATAGTCAATGAATAACATGAGTTTCATAGTTTGAAGAATTTGAAAAGTTGAGGAATTTGCAAACTTGACGAATTGGAAAATTTGAAGAATTTGCAAAATGACGAAAAACTTAACTTTGAAGAATTTCAACTATGGTTGGTGGCGTGACCCACCGTATAAGAATGATGACTTCAGACACTCTGTACAATTCTTGTAGGGTTCTGAGAATAAAATTATTCATTAATTGCTTCACACTTAGAGGGTTATTCATTCTTCATTGATTGAAGAAAAATGTTAGTTCATGTGTTGCACATCTAAGCCATCAATTTGGCATAAGTGTTAGGATGTGTGTCCTTTTTCAAAGAACATTCAAAGATTCTAAGATATTTAGCTCACACCGCAACTTGCAAAATCTCTTTTCATCCAAGGGCTTTGTGAAGATGTCGGCCAGTTGTTCTTCAGTGGGGATGTTGTCGATGGAGATGTCGCACTTGAGTACATGATATTGAAGAAAGTGATGACGAATCTAGATGTGCTTGGTCTTGGAATGCTAAACTGGGTTGTAAGCAATCTTGATGGCACTCTCGTTGTCACAATAGAGGGGCACATTCTTCAACTTGATACCATAGTGCTTGAGGGTTTGCTTCATCCACAGCAACTGAGTGCAATGAACCATCAGCAATGTACTCAGCGTCAGCAGTAGATAGTGACATACATTTCTGCTTCTTCGAGGACCAATAGACTAAGGATCGTCCGAGGAAATGACATGTGGCGGAGGTTGACTTTCGATCCACATGATCTCCGGCATAGTCATCATCAGAGTATCCGACGAGGTGAAGATTTGGGACCTTGGGATACCATAATCCAAGCGTTGGTGTGTGAGCTAAATATCAAAGAATATGTTTCACAGCCTTATGGTGTGATTCCTTTGGTGTTGCTTGGAATCGGGCACACATGCAAACACTCAACATAATATCAGTCCTAGATGCACATAGATAGAATAATGAGCCAATCATGGAGCGATATACCTTCTGATCAAAATCTTTACCATTTTTATCAGTGCAGAAGTGGCCTTTTCAAGGCATTGAAGTTTTGACGCATTTGCAATCTTGCATGTCGAATTTCCTTAGAACATCCTTGAGGTATTTCTCTTGAGATATGAAGATGACATTGTCTTGCTAACGAATTTGAAGACCTAAGAAAAATTTCAACTCTCCCATCGTAGACATTTGATATTCTTCACTCATCATATAGGCAAATTCATCACTATAACATTTGTCAGTACAACCAAAGATAATATCGTTTACGTATATTTTGCATATGAACAATTCATTTTAATAGGATTTAGTGAAAAGAGTTGGGCCGAGTGAACCGGGTTTGAAGCCTTTCTTCATGAGGAACTCCTTCAGAGTGTCATACCATGCTCGAGGGGCCTGCTTGAGGCCATAGAGCGCCTTGTTGAGTCTGAAGACTTTGTCACGGTAGATCCACTTGGTACATCTTCAAAACCTGGGGGTTTAGCAACATATACATCTTCCTCAAGATTAACATTGAGGAATGCACTTTTCACATCCATTTGATATAAGATGATATTATGATGGTTAGCATAGGCAAGCAATATGCGAATAACTTCAAGTCTAGCAACAGGTGCAAAAGTTTCATCAAACTCAATTCCTTCAACCTGTGTGTAGCCTTGAGCTACAAGACGAGCCTTATTCCTTACCACAAGGCCATTTTGATCTTTCTTGTCGCGGTAGATCCACTTGGTACCTATGATGTTATGCTTGCGAGGATCTGGCCGCTTGACAATTTCCTAGACGTTGTTGAGCTTGAACTGATGCAATTCCTCTTGCATAGCTTGAATTCACTCAGGCTCCTTGAATGCTTCATGAACTTTGGTGGGCTCTATGATAGAGACAAAAGCAAAGTTCCCATAGAAGTTAGTCAAATGTGAAGCTCTTGAGCGAGTGAGGGGACCTGTTGCATTGATGTCATCGATGATTTTGTCAATCTGCACTTCATTTGCAAGTCTTGGGTGAGCAGGTTGACATGGCTGAGGATTTTCATCAGCACCATTTTCTTCAGGTGTATCAGCAAGAATGTCTTCATTCGTTGGAATGGCTTCCTCAATGGGTATGATGTCTTAAGTAGCCTTCAGCTTAATGGATTCCTCAAGAGACTGTTCATCTAACACAAAAGGCAGGTGCTCTCTTCGCGAGCCGTCAATTTCATCGAACCGCAAATCTACAGTTTCAACAACCTTGTGGTGGTAGGTGTTGAAGACTCTATAGGTGTGCAAGTCCTTTCCGTAACCAAGCATAAAACCTTCATGTGCTTTCGGTGCAAATTTTAAACTATGGTGAGGATCTCTAATCTAGCATTTTGCACCGAAGACTTTGAGATAACTTACATTGGGTTTCTTGCCAGTCATAAGTTCATATGAAGTATTCTTGAAGAATTTGTGAAGATATACCCTATTGATGATGTGGCATGCAGTATCAATTGCCTCAGGCCAGAAGTGACGAGGAGTCTTGTATTCATCAAGCATGGTGCAAGCCATCTCAACAAGAGTCCTGTTCTTGCGCTCTACGACACCGTTCTGCTGAGGAGTATAAGGGGCAGATAACTCATGAGTAATACCAAGTTCATCAAGATTTGTGTTCTCGAACTCAGTCCCATTATCACTCCTGATATGCTTGATCTTGACGCCGAACTTCATGGAGGGCCTTGAAGCAACTCGTCTAAAGACATCATGCACTTCAGACTTGTACAGAATAATATACACCCAAGTGTAATGAGAGTAATCATCAATAACGACAAAGCCATACAAACTTGAAGAATTTTTTAGAGTGGAGTAATGAGTGGGCTAAAGAGATCCATGTGAAGCAATTCAAAGGGTCGACTCGTGGTCATGATTGTCTTCGAGGGATGCTTGGATCTCGTCATGTTCCCAGAGTCACATGCACCACAAAGGTTGTCCTTGAGGAATTTGACACCTTCAATGCCAATGACATGCTTTTTCTTCACGAGAGTGTGCAAGTTCCTCATACCAGCATGTCCAAGTCGTCGATGCCGTAGCTAGCCTTCTGAGGACATTGCAAGTAGGCATGTGGCAGGCTAAGGGCCTGTATAGAAATCAACAATATACAAGTCTCCTCTCCTAAAGCCTTCGAAGACTTTGGAATTGTCAGATTCCATGATCACAATACAACGATATTTTCCAAATACGACAATCATATCAAGATCACAAAGCATTGAGACAGACATAAGGTTGAACCCGAGGGATTCAACAACCATCACCTTATCCATGGTTCGGTCCATTAAAATTGCAACCTTACCTAGACCCAATACCTTGCTTTTTCCTTTGTCTGCATAGGTTATATGCTTCAGATGAGATGGAGCAAGTGACAAATTCATCAGTAGATTCTTGTCACCAGTCATGTGGTTTGTGCATCCACTATCAAGGACCCACTCAGTAGCTTTTGGAGGATCATCCTACAGATGAATTAGTACAACTTACGAACTCATATGCTTCAGAGTGAAGAATATGACATCAATTTCATCAGACAGAATTTCATCGCACAAGATGGTAAGCAAGTAGTGTGAGAACGTGAGAAATGAGGAATTCATTTCTACAAGGTTAGCTTGCGTCCTTTCAAGCATTTCCTCAGGTCTCCAGCAAATTCATCAGACGTTCACGTTCATCTGGAGACCTGACCCTGCATAAGAAATTAGTTCACTTTCTTCACCACCCACATGTGGAGGGGTGGCAAAGAGTTCATCATTCTACGAGCACCATATGAGAAGGGAGGCATTGAAGCAAGTGCACTTCATTTCACGGGGTGAGGGTTAGAGTACTCATGAATAAGCAGAGAAATTCTTCAAGGACTATGAACATAATGATTTGAAGAATGATGCATATATTCAGAACTCTTAGATTTTCCCTCTGAAACATAGGCATTAGCATGAGAATGATATTTTTGACCATTTGAGGAATTTGGTCCATGTGAAGACTTTGGTCCATATGAGGAATTTGATTTGGGGTTCCTGTTCTTCATGAGTGGTGTCGTGAGGACATTCACTTGAAGATATTGTAGGTAGCTCTTGGGAACCCAGATTTTCTTCATAGGATAGCCGTTCCTGCAGTTAGTTCCAACAAATCTAGCAAATACTTCACCTTTCTGATTTTTTAAGAATTTCTAGTTGGAGTCAAATGACTCATCAGAGGAATATGAAGTTTCACAAGTAAAGCTAGATAAATTGGATGGATCTACAGGAGGTCCTTTTGCAACAACCCATGAGGTTTTGGGGTACTTCTCAGGTGTCCAGTAGGAACCATCAGCATTGAGTTTCCTCACAAAGGCAGCTCCCTCTTTCCTAGGGTTACCATTCAGAATCTGCTTTTTGAGGACAACGCAAAGGGTTTGATGCCCTTTGAGACTTTTGTACATGCCTATCACATACAATTCCTTCAACCCTGCATTTTCGTTAGTGATACTTGTGGTATCGTCAGATGAGGAATTTGTGACCACTGGAATAGTTGAGGAATTGCAGCGATAGAAGCATTTGAACATTCAGGTGAAGAATTAGAAGTTTCACGTTCGATGCATTTCAAACAAGGTGGAATAAATTCTTCCTGAGCAGTACTGATCTATTGAGCTAGTAAGGAATCATTTCCCCTTTAGAGATCCTCATGTGACACCTTTAGTTTCTCAAGATCTTGCTTTCTTTGAAGAAATTCATAAGAAAGCTTCTCATGATCGGATAAGAGGGCATTATGATGACTCTGAAGGTTATCATACTTTGTCTGAAGACTTTTGAGATCGTCAGACAGATTTTGAGTCCGATCCACTTCCGCATTCAACATATCATCACTTTTGTCTAGCATTTTCTGAAGCTTTTCAAGTGCGCTTTTTTGCCTAGTAGCAATATTAGCAAGTTTGGCATAGCTAGGTTTCACATATTCATCAGATTCACCATCACTTGATTCAGAGGAGGAGTGATGCTTATGTACCTTAGAACCTTTAGCCATGAAGGAATAGCTGGGAGCATAATCATCATTGCTGATATCAAAGTCGCCCAAGACTTTCTGGAACCATTCTTCTTGTGCATTGAGGACTTTGAATATGAGGACTTTGTAGATGAGTACTTTGAAGATTTCTTATTTTTCTTCAAGTCATTAGAACTGTCATCCTTGTACTTCTTCTTCTTCTTCTTCTTCTTCTTCTTCTTCTTTGATTCTTTGTCCTAGAGAGGATAGTTAGAGATGAAGTGACCAGATTTACTGCATTTGTGACAAGTTCTTTTGTTGTAGTCATATGAGGAATCTTCTTTCCTCAAACCACTTTTTGATGAATTTCCAAATCCACTTCTCCTTGAGAACTTCTGGAATTGCCTCATGAGCATTGCTAGCTCCTGACTCAGTTTTTCAGGATCACCAAGGCTACTATCAGAATCTTCGCCTTCAGATGAGGAAATTACTTTTGCCTTCAGAGCACGAGATCTTCCATAGCTTGGCTCGTGGAGGTCTTTCTTCTTAGCTTGTTGGAATTGATGGGTATTGAGTGTCTCAAGAATATCAGCAGGATCAAGTGACTTGTAGTCTCCACATTCTTGAATCATCAAAGCAATAGTATCGAAAGAGGAATCAAGAAATCTTAGTAGTTTCTTCACCACTTCATGGTCATTGATATCAGTGGCACCCACTGCTTGAATCTCATTGGATATATCAGTGAGACAATCAAAAGTTTGCTGCACATTTTCATTGTAAAGTCTCTTGAAGCGGTTGAAGAGATTGCGAAGAACGTCAACACGAGAATCATGTTGAGTGGAAACACCTTCGTTGACTTTGGACAACCTATCCCAGATAAGCTTAGCAGTCTCCAAAGCACTCACTCTGTCATACTAACCTTTGCTTAGATGGCCACATATGATATTCTTCACTTGTGAATCAAGTTGCTTGAATCTCTTCGTATCAGCAGTAGTAACAGTCGGACAAATGCGGGGAACACCATTTTCCACAGCGTACCAGAGATCATTGTCAATTGCCTCAAGATGCATGCGCATCTTGTTCTTCCAGTAGGGATTGTCCGTCCCATCGAACGTAGGACATCCTACGGAAACATTGATCATACCTGCAGTCGACATAACTAGAACTCCAGGTGATTAAACCAAAATCACATAGAACAAGGGAGTACCTTGCTCTAATACCAATTGAAAGTGCATTATATCGACTAGAGGGGGGGTGAATACGCGATTTTTACAAATTCATCACTTGAGGAATTTGAAATGTGATGAATAACTAGCAGCGGAATAAGCACTCAAGTGCACAAGGAACACAGTGACAACATAATCATGATGATGAAACAAAACATGCACAGATTACAAGTAGCGTGATATAGGATAAGCAACAGAGGAACAAGGTAACTTGATGAATTTGAGGTGAGCAAATTGTGAAAGTCTTCGGTAAAATTCTTCATACAGTAATGATCAATTTCATCAACAAGTATATGAGCAATAGTGGGGTTGAGTAAATAGAACCAGGCAGCTCGATGAAGACAATGGTCTGATGACCTAGTTCAAACTTCTATGACAGTCGTACGGCTGGTTTGGAGCGGCCTGGTATTTAAACCAGAGGACACACAGTCCTAGGACACACTGTCCTTACCGTATTCTCCTTGAGCTAAGGTCACAAAGTCCTTGCCAAACACTCGTGGTAAGTCTTCACGGTAGACTTACAAAACCCTCACAAACTAGTCACCCGACGATCCACAATTGACTGTTGGATGCTCTAGACCAAGGTCACACTGTGATCCTCAGTTGACTGCAGGATGCACTAGACCATGACGCTTAACCGTTTGGAGGATACACAGTCCTCAAAGGTAACAAGCGTCGGTTCCACACAGGAACAACTTCTTCAATGATGCTCAATCACTTTGGGTTGGGTGGTTTGGGTTTTTCCTCACTCATGATTTTCTCTCAAAGTCCTCGGAGGATGGGTTGCTCTCAACGGACAAGTGTCGGTTCTCTCTCGGAGTAGCCAACCAACTAGTGGTTGTGGGGGGTGGCTATTTATAGCCAGGGTGCAACCTGACATGATAAGATATAAATGCCCCCAATGATATGACCGTTATGTGGATAAGATGATTGGGGACTGCTCGCGCTAAGCACAACAACGGTCGGAATTTCGAACTATGAAAGTCCTCAGGCTTATCATGTTCCTCACTTGGAGGAAATTCGCACTGGCGAAATCCTAACTCCTCAGTCAGATCAATTTCATCAGAGACTAGAAGAACCTCGTTTCTGTCACTGAAGAACTTGACTGAACTGCAAGAGATTTGTAAAGGCTTCACTCGAAGATTGGATAGGTTGAGGCTTTTGGAGTTGAGCATCAGTTGGAAATTTTCCTTAGTATTACCTCGGCCCCCTTTAACAGTATGGTGTTTCCTATGACTCAAACAAAGGAAATGAAACTACGAAAACAAAAGTCTTCACGCTTCATAGTCCTCGTTCATATCTTCAAGGTCACACCAACTTCTTCATTTTGAAAGTCTTCACGGAATACCAAAGTCTTTAGCAAAGTGTTCACCAAAGTCTTCACCAAAGTCTTAGTTGAAGACATACATTTTTAGGGGTCGGTAATGTACGAATATATCAAACTCCTCATCGACTTATAGAGCCTATGAACACTCACAAACACTTTAGTTCCTTAACCTATAAGTCTTTAATACACCAAAATCACAAAGGGGCACTAGATGTACTAACAGATTATCTTGCCCAATTTGTGCCATCTCATCTGTCTGGCCATCTCTTAGACCATGAAAACATGTTAAAGTCTTGGTACGATTGGCAGATACTGAAGAACATTAATGGGGGTTTTGGTCTGAATCTTCTCACCCATAGCATTTTCTACCATAATATACCTGGAAAAATTGCAAATGGGGAAATAGTTCAAGGCCGCATACTGAATCCTAAATAAGGCACATCCATTCTCACAGGCATGTATCTTCTCATAGGGCATCTTAAGTACACGGAGTATTTCGTCTGACTGGTACAAGCTTGTAGGCAGTACACGGCCTTTGGGTAGAAAGCGTCCAAATATCATGATCATCGCATCGTAGCATTCTCTGCCTAGGTTGAATTGAGCCTTCAGAGCCATTACTTGTATGATGGCATCCAGCTGACAAAGCTCAGTGTGCTCGTGAAGAGGACGTTTTGAAAACTCCAACATTTCATAGAAGGCCTTTGCAGATTCCTCCATCTCATCATCCGAATCCTGAGCATTATCAAAGTCTCGCACCATGTCTTCGATCCCAATACCATGCTCGTCGGTGCGACAACGAACCACCTCAGCTCTGGCACATTGGTCAGACTCACCATGAAAAGTCCACACCGTATAATTAGGCGTAAAACCCCACTTCTGTAGGTGTTTACCCATTTCAAACTCTATCCGCTTTTTAAAGTTGTCGCATTTGGGATAGGGGCACCATGTTTTTTGCTATCCATTTGCAAATGCGGCTCTCACAAACCCCCCTGGTTTTTGTTAACCATTCATTGGTCATGTCTTTCTGACTAGGGTGACTACTGTACATCCAAGCAGGATCACTCATCTTGCCTACCTACTAAACACACAAGAAATATATATATATAATTCATCATCCATATCCATCCATTAATCAAGTTTGTCAGTTTTATTACGTCCATGCAACCTACATGCAAATAGGTAGAGATAGGTCCTAATCCCACCCGAGTATGTGTATATTGGGTTCATTTTCCCATGCTCTGCTCCGGATCCGACGCAGAATTTTGGTAGCACCTCCCCGCTATTCTCTTGATACACCTCTCGGCAATAAGCAAAGAGGATGTCTACCTGGAGAACAACAGGGAGGCACTGATGAAATTCCACATCGGATCCGGAGCAAAGCATATGGGAAAACGAACCCAATCTACACATACTCGGGTTATCCATGGATAACGTTGGACAATTCGAAAGGATGGCGGTTATAAATATGCAAAGACATGCATATTTATAGATGCCACCCTTTCGAACGGGAGACGCATACTGGTCACGCATACTAATGATTGAATACACCAATAGCTAGCAAGTTTCATTGGCACGAAGACTGGAACAGAGCAAATTAAGGGGGCCAGGGGAGGAGATGTCATTTGTGCTCACCAACGAATGCAGGGGCGGAGCTCGTCCAACGCACGGGGTGGGCTTCGAACAACTACACATTGAAATCCACCCGATCAACACAAATATGATGTTTTTATAACAAAATGGGAAAATATGTGACCTAACTTGTAATCTACAAAACTATGACCCTGTCGAGGGTCGGGGATCGGTGGCGTCGGGAGTCAGTGGCGTCGGGGGTGAGGGGTCGGTGAAGTCGGGGGTTGGGGGTTGGTGGCGTCGGGTGGCGATGGCATCAGGGGTCACGGGTCGGTGGGTCGGGGGTCGGTGGCGTCACGGGTCGCGGGTCGGTGGCGTCGGGGGTCAGGGGTCGATGGCGTCGGGGGTCGGGGTGTCATGGTGTCGTCTTCTTCTTCTCCTTCTCTTCCTTTTCTACTTCCTCCTCTTCTTCCTTTTCTTCTTCTTCTTCTTTTCTCCTCCTCCTCCTCCTCTTATTCTTCTTCTTTACCTTCTTTTCCTTCTTCTTTTCATTCTTCTTCTTTTCCTTCTTCTTTTCATTTTTTTTCTTTTCCTTCATCTGATCATTGTTATTCTTCTTATTTTTCCTTTTTCCTTTTTCGTTTTCCCCCTCTTCTTTTCTTCCTTTTTTCTATTTTTTCTTCTAATCTTCTATGTTTTTCTTTTCTATCTAAGTTTTTTCTACCTAATAAACTAACTATCTAATTTAACAGAACATACAAAAATATCTATTAAATAAACTAACTAATAAACATTTATTAAAAACTAACTATCTACTTAAACTAACTAAAAACATCTATTAAATAAAGTAACTAATAAACATCTATTAGAATAAACAGAAAAAAGAAAAAAAAGAAACAGGAAAAAAGGGGGAGAGCCCTGTCAGGGCATGAGCTCACCAGAGGTCGTGGGGTAGGGGCGTCGGGCGGCCGGCGATAGGGCCACCAGTGTCGGGATGCCGGTGTTGGTGGAGGTGGAGGAGGCGGGGCCGGCCGGGGGAGGTGAGACACATGGGAGGGGCGACCGGGGGCGGGGCCGACCGGGGGAGGGTCGGCCGGGGAGGGTCGGCCAGGGGAGGGTCGGATGGGGGCAGGGTCGGCCGAGGGAGGTGCGGCGCGAGGGAGGCGGGAGAGAGTGAGGGAGGGAGAGAGTGAGGGAGAGAGGAGTGGCGGGTGGCTGTTAGTAGGGCATCCCCTTTGTCGTCTGCCCCCAGACGGCAAAGAGTGACAGGGCCGGTGGCAAAGGTGCAACACACAGCAAATATGCCGTCCGTTTGGACCTAGCGAGGCCCAAGCTCTAGTAGGACCCACTTAGCTCTTTGTTGTCTGCCCTGGCACTCTTTGCCGTCTGGGGGCAGAAGGGAAAGAACAGGCAGATGGCCAACAATGCTTTTGCCATGTGCCAGTTCTTTGTCGTCTGCTTTGTGACAGAAGATGGCAAAGAGCATCTTTGCCATGTGTCAGCAGACGGCTAAGGCCTCGCACATGGAAAATAACTGAATTCCAGTACTGGATGCAGGGAAGAGTCGATTGATACGTGGAGTAATAGTAGTAGATGCAAAATTGTTTCGGTCTACTTGATATGGACATGATGCCTATATGCATGATCATCTCCTTGGATAACCACATGATTATTCGTTTTTCTATCAATTGCTTGACAGTAATTTGTTTACCCACCATGATATTTGCCTTCAAGAGAGAGGCCTCTAGTGAAAACTATTGCCCCCGGGTATACTTTCCATAATATACTTTCAGATCTATAAACCAAAATTACCAAAAATACTTTGCTTCAATTTATTTATCTTTTACTTTCCGTTCTTGTTTAGATCTGCCTCTATCGGATCTAATCCTTGCAAATAATCGTGAAGGGATTGACAACCCCTTTATAGCGTTGGGTTCAAGAGTTTGATTGTTTGTGTAGGTGCATCCATTGGTGACTTGCTTGTTCCTCCTACTGGATTGATACCTTGGTTCTCAACAACTAAGGGAAATACTTATCTTCTTCGTTGCATCACCCTTTCCTCTTCAAGGGAAACCAACGCAAGCTCAAGAGGTAGCAAGAAGGATTTCTGGCACCATTACCAGGGAGGATACACATGAAGACTACCAAGTACCCATCACAAACTCATCTCTTGCATTTACATTATTTGCCATTTGCCTCGTGTTTTCCTCTCCCCCACTTCTAAAATGATTTTCAGAAAATACCAAAAAGATTTTCCTTTTTATTCGCCCTTCTTTCATTTGCCTTTCATTTGCTTGTGTGCATGATTGCTTGCTTTGTCACGATGTCTGGGAATACCAAGTTGTTTGATTTTTCCAATACTAATAATATTGATTTTATTAGTACTCTGATTGCTCCCTCCACTAGTGCATAATCTTATGATATCAATGCTTCTTTGCTTAATCTTGTTATGAAAGAACAATTTTCTGCCCTTCCTAGTGAAGATGTCGCATCCAATCGAAATACTTTCATTGAGTTGTGTGATATGCAAAATAAGAAACATGTGGATAATGATATTATAAAATTGAAGCTATTCCCGTTCTGACTATGAGATCGTGCTAAAACTTGGTTTTCATCTTTGCCTAAAAATAGTATTGATTCTTGGAATAAGTGTAAAGATGCTTTTATTTCCATGTACTTTCCGCCCGCCAAGATCATCTCCCTTAGGAACGATATAATGAATTTCAAGCAACTAGATCATGAGCATGTTGCACAATCTTGGGAGAGGATGAAATTAATGATTAGGAATTTCCCCGCACATGGTTTGATTTTATGGATGATTATACAAAAATTTTATACGGAAATGAATTTTGCATCTAGAAATCTTTTAGATTCAGCCGCTGGTGGTACTTTTACGAAAATCACATCAGGAGAAGCTTCTAAACTCCTAGATAATATTATGACAAACTATTCTCAATATCGCACCAAAAGATCTCCTACTAGTGAAAAAGTGCATGCTATTGAAGAAATAAATACTTTGAGTGAAAAGATGGATGAGTTGATGAAATTTTTTGCTAGTAAGAGTGCTCCTATTGATCCCAAAGATATTCCTTTGTATTCTTTGATTGGAAATAATAATTAATCAATGGATGTGAATTTTGTGGGTAGGAACAATTTTGGTAAAAACGCGTATATAGGTAATTTCAACCCCAGGCCATTTCCTAGTAAATCCTCTAATAATTATGGTTATTCCTACAAAAATTACTATGGAAATTATAATAAGATGCCCTCTTATCTTCAGAACATTGTTAAAGAATTTATTGGTTCACAAAAAGTTTTTAATGCTACGATTGAAGAAAATTTCTCAAGAATGATGATTTGGCTAGGAGCATTGATAGAATTTCGCTTCAAGTTGATTATTTGAAAGTTAGATCTACTCCACCCAAGCATGATATTAATGAGTCTTTAAAAGCTATGATAATTTCTATTGATGACAGTAAGGAGAGAACCGCTAGAATTCGTGTTAAGCGTGAATGGCTTGAAAAGGTGTGTTCTCGTGATAATAATGGTGAAGATCTTAAAGTGATTGATGTGACTCCTATCGAATCTTTGTTTTCCAATATAAATCTTGATATTGATGGCATTGTAGATAAGTCAACTTTAGTTAAAAGACGTCCCACTGATTCAGAGTCTATAGATAATAATGCTAAGATTGATAAAAGTGGGATTGAAAAGGTCAAAACCTTAAATAACAATGAACCCACTCTTTTGGATTTCAAGGACTTTAATTATAATAGCTGCTCTTTGATTGATTGTATTTCCGTGCTACAATCCACGTGGAATTCTCCACATGCTCATAGTCAAAATAAGGCTTTTACTAAACACATCGTTGATGCTATGATGAAATCTTTTGAAGAAAAACTTGAGTTACAAATTTTTATTCCTAGGAAACTTCATGATGAGTGGGAACCTACTATGAAGATTAACATAAAAGATTATGAGTGCCATGCTTTTTTTGATTTGGGTGCTAGTGTTTCCATGATTCCGAAAACTTTATGTGGTGTGCTAGGTTACCATGATCTTGATGATTGCACTTTAAATTTGCATCATGCATATTCCCCTATTAAGAAACCTATGGGAAGGATTAATGATGTTCTTATTATTGCAAATAGGAATTATGTGCCCGTATATTTCATTGCTTTTGATATAGATTGCAATCCTACTTGTCCTATTATTCTATGTAGACCTTTCATTAGAACGAGTGGTGCAATAATTGACATGAAAGAAGGAAACATTAGATTCCAATTTCCATTCAGGAAAGGCATGGAACACTTTACTATAAGTAAAATGATATTTCGTTATGAATCTATTATGAGAGATACTTTTGGATTGCATACCAAAGACGGCAATACCTAGATCTATTATGTTTGGTCTAGCTAGGGGCGTTAAACTATAGCGCTTGTTGGGAGGCAACCCAATTTTGTTTTTGTGTTCTGTTTTTGCTTTCATTTTTGAGTATTTCCCACATTATTACTTCTGTAGTAATTTTGTATTGGTGTTTTAATTATTGTTTGATCCAAGTAAAACTTTTGGGGTGATGTATGGTAGTTGTTGATTTGATCTTGCTAAAAAAACAGAAATTTTTGCGCTCAGTCCAGGAATTTTCCAAATATTTCGGAGTGTTGAATGAGTCTAAATTTCTTAAAAAAGATTGATATATACATTTAAAAAGTTATCTTAATTATTCAGAATTTTCTGAGGTACGTAAGTATATGAAGTTTTCATATTTCTACAGACTATTCTGTTTTCTTTGAGTTGTTTGCCTGTTTCGATGAATCTTTGGGTTGTATCATGTGGTATGAACCATGGAGAAGTTATAATATATTATTTATAACACCAATATAAACAAATTATGAGTTCACAACAGTACCTAAAGTGGCAATTTATTTTCTTATACTAATGGATCTCACGAGTTTTCTGTTAAGTTTTGTGTTGTGAAGTTTTCAAGTTTTGGGTAAAGATTTGATGGAATATGGAATAAGGAGTGGCAAGAGCCTAAGCTTGGGGATGCCCAAGGAACCCCAAGTTATATTAAAGGATGACAAAGAGCCTAAGATTGGGGATTCCCCGGAAGGCATCCCCTCTTTCGTCTTCAATTCAGCGGCAAATTTACTTGAGTCTATATTTTTATTCACCACATGATATGTGTTTTGCTTGGATCTTCTTGTATGCTATTAGTATTTTCTTGTTAGTTTTCCAAAATAATCCTTGTCGCACACATTTCTTTGAGAAGGACACGCTGAATTGTGAATTTTTTAGAATGCTCTATGTTCTTCACTTATATCTTTTGAGTTACACAATTTTGCTCTATGTGCTTCACTTATATCTTTTCGTGCATGATGGTGTTTGCGTTTTATAGAAATACTTGAATTCTCGTACCTCACTTATATTATTTCAAGAGTCTCTAAAAAGAATGGTAATTAGTATAGGTTATGAATTTAGTCCTAATATGATAGGCATCCAAGAGGTATACGATAAAAACATCCATATTAAGTGCATTTGGGTATTTATTAGAAGTTTGATTCCTTGCATAAAGTTTTGAGATATAAAGATGGTAATGTTAAGAGTCATGTTAGGAAGTAATTGTGATTTGGTAAAAATACTTGTGTAAAGGTTTGTGATTCCCGTAGCATGCACGTATGGTGAACCGTTATGTAAGGAAGTCAGAGCATGACTTGTTTATAGATTGTCGACCTTTGTGTGAGGGTCAGGAGCGCGCGCTGGTTAACTCCTACCAACCTATCCCCTAGGAGCATGCGTTTAATAATTTGCTTCAATGACTAATAGACTTTTTCAATAAGTATGTGAGTTCTTTATGACTAATTTTGAGTCCATGGATTATACGCACTCTCACCCTTCCACCTTTGTTAGCCTCTCTAGTACCGTGCAACTTTCGCCGATACAACAAACACCTTGCTCAAACCAGCCACCATATACCTTCGTCAAAACAGCCACTATATACCATCCTCAAAACAGCCACCATATACCTTTCCTCAAAACAGCGACCATACCTACCTATTATGTCATTTGCATGGCCATTCCGAGATATATTGCCATGCAACTTCCACCATTTCCTTTTATGACGTGAGCCATCACTTCCATATTGCATATAGAGTCATATTTTGTCATAGGTATCGATTTGTAATTTTCTTTTGAGTTGTAATTAAATAAAAGTGTGATGATTATCATTATTAGAGCATGTCGCATGTGAGGAAAGGACGATGGAAGCTATGATTCCCTCACAAGTGGGGATGAGATTCCGGACTTTATGAAAAAAGAGGCCAGTAAAGCCCAAATAAAAAAAATAAAAGAGGCCTTAGATGTGCACCAATAAAAAAAAGAGAAAATAGAGAAGGTACATTTCCACTACCTTTTTCCACACTTGTGCTTCAAAGTAGCACCATGATCTTCATGATAGAGAGTCTCCTATTTTGTCACTTTCTTATAACTGGTAGAATTTTTCTTCATGATGCACATCCATTTAGTTTATCGTTGAGCCTCATACACTTATAGCTCTAGTGCATCCGTTGCATGGCAATCCATACTCACTCACATTGATATCTATTGATGGGCATCTCCATATCCCGTTGATACGCCTAGTTGATGTGAGACTATCTTCTCCCTTTCCTTGTCAACCTCCACCATATTCTATTCCACCTATAGTGCTATATCCATGGCTCACGCTCATGTATTGCGTGAGAGTTGGAAAAGTTTGAGAAAATAAAGGTGTGGAAACAATTGCTTGACTTTTCATCGGGGTTGTGCATGATATAAATACTTTGTGTGGGGAAGATGGAGCATAGCCAGACCATATGATATTGTAGGGATAACTTTCTTTTGCCATTATATTTTGAAGAGATACAATTGCTTCGCTAGTATGCTTGAAACATTGTTTTTATATCAATATTAAGCTTTTGTTTTGAGTCTTACGGATCTGAATATTCATGCCACAATAAATAATATTACATGGATAAATATATTAGGTCGCACTCCACATCAAAAATTCTGTTTTTATCACTTACCTACTCGAGGACGAGCAGGAGTTAAGCTTGGGGATGCTGATACGTCTCCAACTTATCTTTAATTTTTTATGATGGCATGCTATTATATTATCTGTTTTGGATGTTTTATATGCATTAATATGCTATTTTATATTATTTTTGGGACTAACCTATTAATCTAGAGCCTAGTGTCAGTTTTTGTTTTTTCCGTGTTTCTGAGTTTTGCAGATATGGAATATTAAACAGAGTCCAAACGGAATAAAACCATCGGAAGGAATTTTTCTGGAAGGAAAGAAATCTACTAGGCTTTGAGTGCACTCTAGGGGACGTACCAGTAGGCCACAAGCTTGCAGTGTAGGTCAGGGAAGGTGCCAGGGCACCCCAAGCCTGCTAGGCACATGCCCCCCTGGCCGCACCTAGTGAGCTTACCGTCTCCTGGCAGGTCTCCTAAACCTAATATTTGGCCTATAAATAACCAAATATTCCCCCAACATCAAAAAGAGCCACGCAAATACTTTTCCGATGACAGAAGCCTCCGTTCCCAAGAGAACCAATCTTGGAGCCTGTTCCGATAATCTGCCGAAGGGGGTTTCGATCACGGAGGGCATCTACATCAACTCCATTGCCCCTGCGATGATGTGTGAGTATTACATGATAGACCTATGGGTCCATATCTAGTAGCTAGATGGCTTATTCTCTCTGTTTGATCTTCAATACCATGTTCTCCATGATCCTCATGGGGATCTATCCGATGTAATCCTCTTTTGTGGTGTGTTTGTCAAGATCTGATGAATTGTGAGTTTATGTTCAGATTATCCATGAATTTTATTTGAATATCCTCTGAATTATTATTGGCATGATTTCATATCCTTGAAATTCTCTTCGAGTTATTGGTTTGGTTTGGCCAACTAGATTGCTAATTCTTGCAATGGGAGAAGTGCTTGGTTTTGGCTTCAATCTTGCGGTGTCCTCACCCAGTGACATAGTAGGGGTAGAGAGGCACGTATTGTATTGTTGCCATCAAGGGTAACAAGATGGCGTTTTCATCATATTGCTTGAGTTTATCCCTTTACATCATGTCATGTTTCTTAATGCGTTACTCTATTCTTCATGAACCTAATACTCTAGATGCAGGCAGGAGTCGGTCGATGTGTGGAGTAATAGTAGTAGATGCAAAATCGTTTCGGTCTACTTGATATGGACGCGATGCCTATAAGCATGATAATTTCCTTGGATAACTACATCATTGTTCGCTTTTCTATCAATTGCTTGACAGTATTTTGTTTACCCACCAGGATATTTGCCTTGAAGAGAGAACCCTCTAGTGAAACTTATGCCCCCCTGGTCTACTTTCCATAATATACTTTAAGATCTATAAACGAAAAATACCAAAAATACTTTGCTGCAATTTATTTATCTTTTAATTTCCGTTCTCGTTTACATCTATCTCATTTAGATCTAATCGTTGCAAATAATCGTGAAGGGATTGATAACCCCTTTATAGCGTTGGGTGCAAGAGTTTGATTGTTTGTGTAGGTGCATCCATTGGTGACTCGCTTGTTCCTCCTCCTGGATTGATACCTTCGTTCTCATAAACTGAGGGAAATACTTATCTACTTTTCTGCATCACCCTTTCCTCTTCAAGGGAAAACCAATGCAAGCTCAAGAGGTAGCACACCTGCATTGACGGGTTATGTATGCATGTCCCTGTACGGTTGTGCCACATGGATCTATAACTAGTCATGTCGGCCCAGGTTCTTTGACATATGATTGCTAGCGTTATATTAATATATGCGAGCCAAAAGGCGCAAACGAACCAAAGTAAGGTGGCAACCGTGGGGATTATCGTCCATGAGGCCGAAAAGTGATATGGTGTGTTACATGCTAGACTCGTATGGCTTAGGATTGGGGCTCCGACACAAGTGGAACCGAGCAAAAGGGCATCAAGTATTGGAAACAAACCCACAAGCATTACCATGTACAACAACAATATGTGTAGACAAATGCTATCCATAACACGTGTCATGAGGCCTCTCTCCAACATAGGTAGTGTATCTTCTTGGAGAGCGTGAACAAGTTGTGCGGGCACTATTCTTCCATGGTTTGTCAGAACCAAAGTGGTGTTGGAATCAAGAGTCGGCTAAATTTACTTGCTTCTCTTTATGATCACTAGATAATTATATTGCCTAGGAGTCTTAACGGGAGGATAAATAATCTAGTAGATTGTCTCATGATTACAAATCTTTTAGGGTTTTTTACATTTGTGCCCCTCGTTCCTTAGTTGTACTCATCCATCCCCACGCTCTTACCATTTTCCCACTTTTCCCACTCGCTTGTGCAAAGCCCTCACGAAAGTTCACAACGGAGGATGCCTTCGAGTCAATGGTTTGACTATTAACTCTGACGAGTGGGGCCACATCGTAAGGGAAACTGCAAATCGTACGCCCATGTGTGCTGGGGGCAAAACAGACAGACGGGCCATCGCCTCAAGGACTCATGTCAACGTCCAACCTACCCCCACCGCCCAAAGTAAATGTGCATGCATAGCGGGCCCAGTCATCAGCCACCCACGTTTGGGTCGTCGTCCATATTTAAGTGGAAACCCGTTGACCGACCAGTCCACACTCCACACAGTAGCTTCCGTTTCCAAAGCCAATCCAGCTCCCTCCACCCCCGATAGTTTCTAGAACCCTAACCCGCCGCCATCACCATGACCTGGCCATGGTCTTGGAAGGGGAAGCACTTCCATGAGGCCATCTCATCCACTGGTAGGCACGGCTCCGGTCACTCTACGAGCCCAAAACCACCACCACCACCACCACCGTCGACGCCTGCTTTGTCCGCTCGGCCGCTCCGCTCGCATTTGCAATCGGTGTCACAACCCTAGCAAGTTGTCCTAGGTTAGCATTGTGTTAGCATCATCTTCATCATCATTGCATTAACTTGAAATGGGGAGAAAGAAAAGAAACCCCATGCACTTAATGAATTAAAGAAATTCAAGATAAATGAAATTTCAACAAATCTAAAATGCCCATCAAAAATGTTCCCTATGTCTGATAATTGAGGGCATGGGTATACCAGGGATCATTCTAATAATTTGGACATTTCAAATTAACCTGAAACTACATTTCAAATTAACCTGAAATTGATAAATAAAAACATTATCATTACTAGTGTTTTCAAATTAACCTGAAACTTTTTATACAGGTTTGGAATATTCAAACTTGAATATACAAAAGTTTTCGAATATTTTGAAAAGTCAATTGGACCTGCAAATAGAATAAAGAAAAGTCAGAAAACAGAAAACAGAAACAAAAAAAAGAAGAACCTACCTGGGCCAAGGGAGAGAAGCCGGCCCAGCCCACAGGGGCGAACCGGTCATCCCCCACCTCTGGCCAGGAGGACGCGGGCGTGTGGTCGCCGCGTGCCGGCCACCTCCCGCGAGCGCTCTCTCTCTCTCTCTCTCTTCCGCGCTGCTCCTCGCCGTCGTGTCGTCATTCTAGCCGCCCCCGAGCCCGTCTGAACCAGCCAAAAGCTCCGCGTGGAACTCCTCTTCCTCCTAGCCCAGCCACGCATCGCCGGAAGGCTCCTATCACCGTCGTGCCATCATCTTCCTCCTCGGGTCGCCGGAAAGGAATTCGGAGGCCACCGCTGTTCCAGGTCCGCCCCGAGCTTGTTTGTGACGCCGCTGCATCCGCCGTGAGCCCCTGGTCTTTTCCCCCCTTTTCCCCCCTTGAATAGAGCCTCGTAGCGCTGATTCTCCCCGAGCCCGAAAGCTCCCCGCTGCCGGCGAGGTTGTGGGCGCCGTTGTGGCGACCCAAGCTTGCTTCTGAGCACGCGGTCGTGCTCAGGAGGCTCCCAGGTAGCCTCTGGAGGCCTCAGCTGCCCTGTTCGAGCTCCGGCTCGACGAGCCCGTGCTTGCTCGAGCCCCGGCCGCCGCTTCCCTCAATGTCGGCGCCGTTTCTGACCACCCCAGCCTCGGGGGTTTGCCCAGATGGATGGGCGTGTGCGTGGGCGTCATTTTGAGCCCATCCGCCGGCCGTTTGGTCATCGGAGAGGGGATTCCGATCCCCTCCGCCGTGTCTGGTGCCGCCGGCGGCTAAACGCCGGTGGGCACAGCAGTTTGACCACGAGGGTTGACCCTCTGGGTCACTGGCAAGTGGGCCCGGCTCTGTTAAAACTAATCTAAGTTAAAAATTAAACTAATTAGTTTAATTAACCTAATTAGACACTGACCTGTGGGCCAAGTGTCATTAACTAATCAGGAATTAATTTAATTAGTTAGTTAAAGTGTCTGAGTCACTAACATGTGGACCCCACATGTCAGGTTTGACTCTGGCTCGGTCAGCTGACCAGCTGATGTCATCAGAACATCATGCTGATGCAATAAAACAATTTCTAGTTTAAAAATAATTCCAGAAAATATTTAAAACTTTGAAAAATCATATAAAATAATCTGTAAGTTAGATGAAAATAATTTATATATGAAAGTTTATCAGAAAAATCCAATGAATCCAATGGTGCTATTCTAATGCATGTTAGAGCAACATAACTAGGTGAACATGGACAATTATCATTAGGTTAATATAAGGAAGTTGAAATGAGAACAACTTTGAACCTATATTCAAATCTATTTTAAATTGACATGATCACTAGTTACATTAGCTCACCCATGCATATTACTATGCCATGATCATGCATCATATTATTACATTTGCTTGTATTGAATGCTCTTATCTGCGTTGCGGTAGGCCCTAATCCGGAAGATACTACCCCGTATCCCGACGAAGGAGAGAACTCCTCCGCAACTCAGCAAGGCAAGCAACCCCTTGATCATTCCGATAACATCCCACTCTCTCGCTCCTGCTCTTGTTATTGCATATTAGGACAAACGATCACATGTCAGTCATACACGATAGATGATCCTATTCCTATGCATGACCTGACCTTGTCACAGTAAATAGTTAAACCTTGCAACCTAGCATACCTGGTAGATGCTTGTGCCATGATGTGCTTTGCTTACTTTCATGCCATGCTGCTATGCTTAGAGTTGTGTCAGGTCTGTTTCATCTGGGTGATGAACTGAGTGAAACAGTGTTGTCCGATGTGATGAGCTCATAATGAATACGATTTGGTAAAGGTAGCGATGAGAGGCTATGTAGGAGTACATAGTGGGTTGTCTCATTGGGACCGTTCTTAGGAACCGGGTTCCGTGTTTGTGATCCAAGACTAGTTACTACCACACATTGGGTTCCGGTAACTCGACCCCTCTCGACTTATCAGTCACTTAGTCCTTAGTCCAAGAGTTGCAAGTAGTTTCTGGTGTCATGCTGGAGGCCGTGCGTAGCGCTGACCCTCGAGGTGGGTTACGACGCGGTAGGCAGTGGCACGGTGTACCAAGGGTCACCCGAATGGTGGGCTTGGGAACCCTGCGCACATCGTTTGGGACCGTAGCAGAAACTTCGGCCGGACTTCCGTGTGGGTTCAGTCTCAAATAGGCGATAGCCTGGACTAGAGGTCTTATGTGCTTGACGGTTGTGGCCGACTTCCTCGCTGGGCATCCGCTTGAAGGTTGCCGAGGTGCATGGTTTATGGCACACAGCGATAAGTGGCGAGAGCGTGTGTGAAGAAGTACACCCCTGCAGGGTATGAAACTATTCGAATAGCTGCCTCCTCGGATATGGACTACTTGGAGAACTTATGTTGTTCGTAGATAATCAAATGGATACTTCTAAAAATATCAAGACAAGTGTGAGTACCGTGGATGGCACTCTTTCGGAAGGGGAAGGTGAATCGATGGTAGTGTATTGTGTTGGAGATAGTGGACTCGTGTGCGATGACTAAAACTGTAACAAAGAGTTAAAAGTGAGTAGTGTAGGTTAGCCATGAGTCAAAGCTGGCATTTCTGCATAAACTTCACCACCCCCTTATTGATACATGAGCATAAATAGACTAGGTCTGTTTTAAAGACTTGCTGAGTACGATTGTACTCATCCTTGCTTAATTAATGTTGCAGAAGAGAACCAGGTCCCATGAGGTGGTTTCTATCTAGACGTTGATGATGCCGAATAGCTGGTGTCCTAGCTACGATCTTGCCCGTGTGGTGGGCTGTAGATAGTCAGGCCGTGTGTCTCTTTTCTATTTTCGCCGTCTGTACTCAGACAACTTAAGTTTCCGCTGGCTTGTATGACTTTGTTTGTATGACTTGAGTGTCGGGTCATGTGACCCCTATCTGTAAGAACATATTATGCAAGGCTCGTCTGAGCCTCTTAAGTAAAAGTCATGTTGTTGTATGGTTATGTTGTGATGCCATAGTTGTATCTATGCATATCGGGCATGTCGTGCGTACGTGTGACGTGCATAGGTATGTATGGGATCCGACACCTAGTCGTGTGCCTTAGTAGTACTCTTTACAAGAAACTGCCTCTTTGTGCTTCCACCGAGCCATGGTAGCTTGCTACTGCTCCGGACACATTGATTGACCGGCATGTATCCTTCTTTGCTGCTGTGTCTCTTCCTTCGGGGAAATGTCTCGTAGTGTAATGGAGTCCCTGTAGCCTGCTACTACTCGTCTACGTGCAGTGATGACATTCGTGTCTCGCGACGTAATGGAGTCCTTGTAGCTTGCAATGACTCGTCTACACACGCTTGAGGCCGACACCTGCATTGCTGGGTTATGTATGCCTGTTTCCGTACGGATGTGCCACTTGGGTTCTATGACTAGTCATGTCAGCCCGGATTCTTTGTTGTGTGATTGACAACGACATGTTCACATACGTGAGCCAAAAGACGCAAACGGTCCCGGCCAAGGTAAGGCTGCAGCCGTGGGGTTACCGTGCATGAGGCCGCAAAGTGATGTGACTTGTTACAGTATGGAATCATATGACTTAGAATCGGGGTCCCGACAGTGTTGGTATCAGAGCCTGACTCACTGTAGGACTACCAAGCCAAACCGGTCGAAGTTGAGTCTAGAAACACTATAGATAAGTAGGGGAATTGATTGTGGAAGGAACGTAAGGCTCTTTTTACTCCTCTTCCCAAGTTATTCTATGCTGGGTCATTCTCATCTCTTCTACGGGGATAGGAATTAGGATTCTCATCTATTGCTTACGATGACGAGTTACTAGCCATGGACCAATAGCTAGCTTGGTTGTAAGTGAATGCAGTTATTCAAGTATTGTTGGTGTAACCAATAGATGGAGAAGAGATTTGAGTCTAGATAGTCGAGTGGTTATGCCTCTCCAATCTTTTTCAATTGTCTCAAAAAATTTCTTGAGCAATTACAGCCGTTACGCTGTCCAATTTCTGCTAGGATCTCTAATGTCTTTGTATCATTCTCTGTTTCAGATGCCCTCTCGTCCTTTCCGTCAGGTGGTCTGTTTGACCAGGTGCATCGATGTGCCGGGTCACCCGGCCATGTTGGTTAGAGTTATGATGGAGGCTGGATATCGTTGGTACCCAGAGTACACCGTGGAGGAGCAGTATCGAGATTTCAACCAGAGTCAGTATCTGTGTACCGTTTAGGATATATCCTTCATATCCTGGAGCTGCAGAGCCGCTTCACTGGACTCATGGATTGGGAGTTACCATAGATATGGCAGTTCAGGAAGCCGCATACACCATGGTGACTATCATGAGGTTTCACCATGGTCTGCTACAGAACACGGAGTTCTGCTATTTTCCTGCTTCCATGGGAGGAGAGGATGGATATCTTAGTGCAGCCTACTTTGATAATTCTCATGAGGACCCTAGGCTGCAGGTGACCGCTCAGATGTTGGAGAACAGGGATCATGATGGACGTGCTCTTCGCATGGAGCTCTATGCTACCCGTGCCCGTCTTTGGACAGCCTTGACGCAGTTGGCACCTGTCGTGTAGACAGGCTATGGAGATTTGGAGATGCTGACCCCATCACGGACTCATTTGCCAGCACACGTAGACTGGCCTGATGTTGGAGGCATCACCCCTCTTCGAGGACCACTGTTGACGCCGACAAGGGGACCAAGACCACATCCGTGTCCTTATGGTTTCCAGGGATCCCAGGCTAGAGTGTTTCCAGATCTTCAGGTTCAGCTCCCAGGTCACGGGGGTAACATGTACGAGGCATTCTATGGTGATGTTTGAGTGCGTGGATGTTAGTCCTAGTATGGTACTAGTCGTATCGCCACAGTCCTGCGTGTCTTGTGGGATATGACCTAGGTCGAGAGTTGAGTTCCGGAGGTGTAGATAGATAATGTATAGGAAGCTTGTAATGCCTCCGATGAGTTGTGTCATCTCTTCGTAGTTGTTTTTTCAGTTTGGGTTTGTACTGAACTAAGTCATGGTGTGTATGAAACCTAATGTTCATATGGTAGTTGCTTTACCATGTTGATTGGTGTTTATACTACATGCCATGTTGACCAGTACATTTCTTAATTCATGTCTTAGAGTTGATGTTCTCTATGTCTAAGCTGTGGATTATTTTCCCTAGGATGGTGGCAACTAGGAACAATCCCGTGCCTGCTCCTGAGCAGGGCGAGAGTAGCCAGCCAAGGAAAGAGGAGCTGCCACATGCACCATCCCTGGCAGAGGTGATGCTAGAGGCTGAAAGGAATAAGAGGGACACCAATAGGCTGTTGGAAAGAATTGAGGAAAACACAGCTCGTGCTCCCCGCAATGATCACCACGATGGAGTATCACTTGGTGACTTTATCAAGTTGTGTCCGCCCAAGTACCATCATTCGATCGACCCCCTCGATGCGGATGATTGGCTGACGAGTATGTCACGCAAGATCTGAGCTGCAAATATTTCAGAGGCCAACAAGGTGACCTTTGCGACGTACTTTCTGGAGGGACCTGCCAACCTGTGGTGGGAAAGCTATGAGGCTATGCGTCCCCAGGGACCTGCACCAACCTGGGCAGAGTTCAGTGCCGCATTCCGTATCCATCACATCCCGGAAGGGATGATGGATCGCAAAAGAGAGGAATTATGTGCCTTCACCCAGGGCAGACTGTTAGTGGATGCATACAGTCGCGAGTTTGGTAATCTTGCTCGCTATGCTCTAGAGGAAGTCTCAACTGATGCTAAGAAGCAGGCTAGGTTCCGCAAGGGACTTAATGCTAAGCTTCGCCGAGATCTTTGTTTGCACGAGTGCACCACCTTCCAGGCTCTCGTCAATAAGGCCATCAATACTGAGTTCGGACAAACTGACTACGAGGCTACAAGGAAGCATAACCGTGACTTCAACCCTGCATCAGGTTCAGGCCCTAACAAACGCCGAGTTTGGGCGCCCAATGCAGCTTTGCCGGCAAGATACACCGCGAGGCCATCCTTCCAGGCACCTCGTCCAGTTCAGTCCAACCCTTCACCTAGACCATTTGGAGGACCGCCTACAAATGTTGCACCTCATGCCACAGTGGTATGCTACAAATGTGGAGAAACTGGACACTACTCTCGTGAGTGTCCCCAGAACAATGCTAAGCCCGCTAGACGTGGGAAACCAGGAAAAGCTTACTATGTGAAGCCAACTCCTACCTGTGGGCGAGTGAATTATGTGTCTGCTGAAGAAGCCCTTGAAGATCCTGATGTCATTCTAGGTATGCTTCTTGTTAATAGCCATCCAGCATCTGTTCTATTTGATATTGGGGCATCTCATTCATTCATCTCAGGAAGTTATGCACAGTTGCATAACATGTCCTTCTGTGACATGCCCACTCCTTTAGTAGTTCAGACTCCTGGTTCAAAATGGCAAACTTCTAGAGTGAGCCATTACAATGAAATTCTGGTGGATAGACTAGTATTCCTAGCATCCTTGATAGCTCCTAAGTCTTCGGACATCAATATCATTCTAGGTATGGATCGGATGGTTGTGGATTACCGACCAGTGAATCTGGTCACTATCAAGAACAAGTATCCGCTCCCCAGGATCAACGATTTGTACGATCAACTCGCTGGATCCTGTGTCTTCTCCAAAATGGATTTGAGGTTGGGATACCATCAAATTAGAATTAGAAATAGGGACATTCCAAAAACGGCTTTTGTCACTCGTTATGGCCAATACGAGTACACCGTCATGTCCTTCGGTTTAACCAATGCCCCACCCACCTTCTCTCGTCTGATGAATTCGATATTCATGGAGTATTTGGATCAATTCGTCGTGGTTTACCTCGACGACATACTCATCTACTCGAAGAACAAACAAGAACATGCCGAGCATCTATGGCCGGTATTGATGAAACTTCGAGAGCACCGCTTATATGCCAAATTCTCCAAGTGTGAATTCTGGTTGCCAGAAGTGACCTATCTGGGCCATGTGATCTCTGGCAAAGGTATTGCTGTCAATCCCGAGAGAGTTCAGGCTGTCCTTGATTGGACTCAACCTGAATCGGTTAAGCAAGTTCGGAGTTTCCTTGGCTTAGCGAGCTATTGTTGCCGCTTTGTTGAGAACTTCTCCAAGGTTGCGAAACCTCTGACTGAACTCCTTAAGAAAGATAAAAAATTCGAGTGGAACCCACAAGGCGAGCATAGTTTTCAGGAGCTGAAAAGACGACTGGCCTCTGCTCCGGTTCTGGTGCCACCAGAATTTTCCAAGGACTTTATTATCTACTGCGACGCCTCGCGACAAGGATTAGATTGCATCCTCATGCAAGATCATCATATGATTGCATACGCATCTCGATAGTTGCGTCCACATGAGGATAATTACCCAACACATGATCTTGAGCTTGCAGCCATAGTCCATGCACTAAAGACATGGCGACATTACCTTTTGGGTAATCGTTGCAAGATATACACTGATCACCAAAGTCTGAAATATATTTTCACCCAGCCGGATTTGAATCTCAGGCAAAGCCAGTGGGTAGAGTTGATTACAGATTACGACTTAGGGATAACTTACACCCTGGGGAAAGCCAATGTCATGGCTGATGCACTAAGTCGTAAGTCTTATTGTAACAATCTGATGTCACAACAAGGTCAACTGCTTCTCTACGAGGAACTCAGGAAGTTAAATCTTCACATTGTTCGTCAAGGATTCCTATCCAACCTGGTGGCGAAACCTACTCTTTTGGATCAAATTATAGAAGCCCAGAAGCATGATGCGAGGATATCTCGGATCAAGAAAAACATTAATAAGGGTAATGTTAGATGCTTCTTGGAAGATGATCGGGGAGTTGTCTTCTTTGAGAATCGCTTGGTGATCCCAAAGAAACAACATCTATGACAATTGATACTTAAGGAGGCTCATGATTCTCCTCTCACAATTCATCCGGGAAGTACCAAAATGTATCAGGACCTACGCCAGAGGTTCTGGTGGACTAGGATGAAGAGAGAAATTGCTCAGTATTTTGCTAACTGCGACGTTTGTCGTCGTGTGAAAGCAGAACATCAAAGGCCTGCTGGCACCCTTCAACCTTTAGCTATTCCTGAGTGGAAATGGGATAAGGTCGGTGGATTTCATCACCGGTTTTCCCAGGACCAAGAGAGGGAACAATGCTATATTTGTAGCCATTGATCGCCTCTCCAAAGTGGCTCATTTTCTTCCTGTTCGTGAAAGCATTACTGCTAGCTAGCTAGCGGAGTTATATGTTTCTCGAATAGTTTCTCTTCATGGTGTTCCTTTGGAGATTAACTCAGACCGCGGAAGTATCTTTACTTCTCGATTTTGGGAAAGTTTTCAAACCGCTATGGGGACTCATCTATCCTTTAGCACTGCCTTCCACCCTCAATCAAGTGGTCAAGTTGAGAGAGTCAATCAAATTCTCGAAGACATGCTTCGAGCTTGTGTTATATCTTTTGTTATGAATTGGGAGAACTGCCTTCCATTTGCTGAATTCGCATATAACAACAGTTATCAGTCAAGCTTGGGCAAATCCCCTTTTGAAGTTCTCTATGGACGAAAATGTCGAACACCTCTTAACTAGTCACAAACCGGAGAGAGCCAACTCTTTGGCCCGGACATGATCCAGGATGCAGAGGAGCAAGTTCGCGTTATTCGTGAAAAGTTGAAAACAGCCCAATCCCGTCAAAAGAGTCAATATGACCGTCATCATAAGTCTGTGACCTATGAGGTTGACGAGAAGGCTTACCTTCGGGTTACACCTCTGAAGGGTACCGATCGATTCGGTATCAAAGGCAAATTGGATCCTCGTTACATTGGACCCTTTCGCATTCTTGCTAAACGAGGAGAGGTTGCCTACCAATTGGAACTTCTGCCGCATCTTTCCAAAGTTCATGATGTCCTCCATGTCTCGCAACTTAGGTGTTGCTTTTCGGACCCTGTCCGCGAAGTAGACCACGAAGCGCTTGATCTCCAAGATAACCTTACATATTGAGAATACCCTGTTCGTATTCTTGACCAAGCTGAGCGTACCACTCGGCGTCGGAACATCAAGTTTATTAAGGTTCAATGGTCACATCATTCTGAAAAGGAGGCAACATGGGAAAGAGAAGATCATCTTCGACTAGAGTACCCCGCGCTCTTCCCGACGACTTCAAAATCTCGGGACGAGATTCTTTTGAGTGGGGGTGAGTTGTCACAACCCTAGCAAGTTTTCCTAGGTTAGCATTGTGTTTGCATCATCTTCATCATCATTGCATTAACTTGAAATGGGGAGAAAGAAAAGAAACCCCATGCACTTAATGAATTAAAGAAATTCAAGATAAATGAAATTTCAACAAATCCAAAATGCCCATCAAAAATGTTCCCTATGTCTGATAATTGAGGGCATGGATATACCAGGGATCATTCTAATAATTTGGACATTTCAAATAATTTAAATTAAAGATTTAACCCTCTAAAATTGATAAATAAAAACATTATCATTACTACTGTTTTCAAATTAACCTGAAACTTTTTATATAGGTTTGGAATATTCAAACTTGAATATACAAAAGTTTTGGAATATTTTGAAAAGTCAATTGGACCTGCAAATAGAATAAAGAAAAGTCAGAAAACAGAAAACAGAAACAAAAAAGAAGAAGAACCTACCTGGGCCAGGGGAGTGAAGCCGGCCCAGCCCATAGGGGCGAGCAAGTCATCCCCCACCTCTGGCCAGGAGGACGCGGGCGTGTGGTCGCCGCGTGCCGGCCACCTCCTCCCTGCCTGACTCCTTGCTGGAGGGCTGGGAGTGCGCCAGCACGAAGCACCTCACCGCCGTGCCCCTTCTCCTCTCTTCCTCCTGCGAGCGCTCTCTCTCTCTCTCGCACGCGCGCATTCTCCCCCTCTGACCCGCCATGGCCGTGTTGCGCCTCGCCGGCGTGCCGTCGTTCTAGCCGCCGCCGAGCCCGTCTGAACCAGCCAAAAGCTTCGCCCGGACCTCCTCTTCCTCCTAACCGAGCCACGCATTGCCGGAAGGCTCCTATCACCGTCGCGCCATCATCTTCCTCCTCGGGTCGCCGGAAAGGAATTCGGAGGCCGCCGCCGTTCCAGGTCCGCCCCGAGCTCTTTTTGCGACGCCGCTGCGTCCGCCGTGAGCCACTGGTCTGTTCCCCCCTTTTTCCCCTTGAATAGAGCCTTGTAGCGCTGAGTCTCCCCAAGCCCAAAAGCTCCCCGCCGCCGGCGAGGTCATGGGCGCCGTTGTGGTGACCCAAGCTTGCTTTTGAGCACGTGGTCGTGCTCAGGAGGCTCCCAGGTAGCCTCTGGAGGCCTCAGCTGCCCCGTTCAAGCTCCGGCTCGACGAGCCCATGCTCGCCCGAGCCCCGGCCGCCGCTGCCCTCAACGCCGGTGCCGTTTCCGACCACCCCAGCCTCGGGGGTGTGCCCAGATGGATGGGTGTGTGCGTGGGCGTCATTTTGAGCCCATCCGCCGGCCGTTTGGTCATCGGAGAGGGGATTCCGATCCCCTCCGCCGTGTCTGGTGCCGCCGGCGACTAAACGCCGGTGGGCACAGCAGTTTGACCACGAGGGTTGACCCTCTGGGTCACTGGCAAGTGGGCCTGGCTCTGTTAAAACGAATCTAAGTTAAAAATTAAACTAATTAGTTTAATTAACCTAATTAGACACTGACTTGTGGGCCTAGTGTCATTAACTAATCAGGAATTAATTTAATTAAATAGTTAAAGCGTCTGAGTCACTGACATGTGGACCCCACATGTCAGGTTTGACTCTGGCCCGGTCAGCTGACCAACTGATGTCGTCATGACATCATGCTGATGCAATAAAACAATTTCTAGTTTAAAAATAATTCCAGAAAATATTTAAAACTTTGAAAAATCATATAAAATAATCTGTAAGTCAGATGAAAATAATTTATATATGAAAGTTTACCAGAAAAATCCAATGAATCCAATGGTGCTATTCTAATGCATGTTAGAGCAACATAACTAGGTGAACATGGACAATTATCATTAGGTTAATATAAGGAAGTTGAAATGAGAACAACTTTGAACCTATATTCAAATCTATTTTAAATTGACATGATCACTAGTTACATTAGCTCACCCATGCATATTACTATGCCATGATCATGCATCATATTGTTGCATTTGCTTGTATTGAATGCTCTTATCTATGTTGTGGTAGGCCCTAATCCGGAAGATACTACCCCGTATCCCGATGAAGGAGGGAACTCCTCCGCAACTCAGCAAGGCAAGCAACCCCATTGATCATTCCGATAACATCCCACTCTCTCGCTCCTGCTCTTGTTATTGCATTAGGACAAACGATCACATGTCAGTCATACACGATAGATGATCCTATTCCTATGCATGACCTGACCTTGTCACAGTAAATAGTTAAACCTTGCAACCTAGCATACCTGGTACATGCTTGTGCAATGATGTGCTTAGCTTACTTTCATGCCATGCTGCTATGCTTAGAGTTGTGTCAGGTCTATTTCATCTGGGTGATGAACTGAGTGAAACAGTGTTGTCCGATGTGATGAGCTCATAATGAATACGATTTGGTAAAGGTAGCGATGAGAGGCTATGTAGGAGTACATAGTGGGTTGTCTCATTGGGACCGTTCTTAGGAACTGGGTTCCGTGTTTGTGATCCAAGACTAGTTACTACCACACATTGGGTTCCGATAACTCGACCCCTCTCGACTTATCAGTTGCTTAGTCCTTAGTCCAAGAGTTGTAAGTAGTTTCTGGTGTCATGCTGGAGGCCGTGCGTAGCGCTGACCCTCGGGGTGGGTTACGACGCGGTAGGCAGTGGCACGGTGTACCAATGGTCACCCGAATGGTGGGCTTGGGAACCCTGCGCACATCGTTTGGGACCGTAGCAGAAACTTCGGTCGGACTTCCGTGCGGGTTCAGTCTCAAATAAACGATAGCCTGGACTAGAGGTCTTATGTGCTTGACGGTCGTGGCCGACTTCCTCGCTGGGCATCCGCTTGAAGGTTGCCGAGGTGCATGGTTTATGGCACACAGCGATAAGTGGCGAGAGCGTATGTGAAGAAGTACACCCCTGCAGGGTATGAAACTATTCGAATAGCTGCCTCCTCGGATATGGACTACTTGGAGAACTTATGTTGTTCGTAGATAATCAAATGGATACTTCTAAAAATATCAAGACAAGTGTGAGTACCGTGGATGGCACTCTTTCGGAAGGGGAAGGTGAATCCATGGTAGTGTATTGTGTTGGAGATAGTGGACTCGTGTGCGATAACTAAAACTTTAACAAAGAGTTAAAAGTGAGTAGTGTAGGTTAGCCATGAGTCAAAGCTGGCATTTTTGCATAAACTTCACCACCCCCTTATTGATACATGAGCATAAATAGACTAGGTCTATTTTAAAGACTTGCTGAGTACGATTGTACTCATCCTTGCTTAATTAATGTTGCAGAAGAGAACCAGGACCCATCAGGTGGGTTCTATCTAGACGTTGACGACGCCGAATAGCTGGTGTCCCAGCTACGATCTTGCCCGTGTGGTGGGCTGTAGATAGTCCGGACGTGTGTCTCTTTTCTATTTTCACCGTCTGTACTCAGATAACTTAAGTTTCCGCTGGCTTGTATGACTTTGTTTGTATGACTTGAGTGTCGGGTCATGTGACCCCTATCTGTAAGAACATATTATGCAAGGCTCGTCTGAGCCTCTTAAATAAAAGTCATGTTGTTGTATGGTTATGTTGTGATGCCATAGTTGTATCTATGCATATCGGGCATGTCGTGCGTACGTGTGACGTGCAACGGTATGTATGGGATCCGACACCTAGTCGTGTGCCTTAGTAGTACTCTTTACGGGAAACTGCCTCTTTGTGCTTCCATCGAGCCATGGTAGCTTGCTACTGCTCCGGACACATTGATTGACCAGCATGTATCCTTCTGTGCTGCTGTGTCTGTTCCTTCGGGGAAATATCTCGCAGTGTAATGGAGTCCCTGTAGCCTGCTACGACTCGTCTACGTGCAGTGATGACATTCGTGTCTCGCGACGTAATGGAGTCCTTGTAGCTTGCAATGACTCGTCTACACACGCTTGAGGCCGACACCTGCATTGCTGGGTTATGTATGCCTGTTTCCGTACGGATGTGCCACTTGGGTTCTATGACTAGTCATATCAGCCTGGGTTCTTTGTTGTGTGATTGCCAGCGACATGTTCACATACGTGAGCCAAAAGACGCAAATGGTCCCGGCCAAGGTAAGGCTGCAGCCGTGGGGTTACCGTGCGTGAGGCCGCAAAGTGTTGTGACTTGTTACAGTATGGAATCATATTATTTTTGGGACTAACCTATTAATCTAGAGCCAAGTGCCAGTTTATGATTTTTCCTTGTTTTTGAGTTTTGTAGATATGGAATATTAAATGGAGTCCAAATGGAATAAAACCTTCTGAAGAATTTTTTCTGGAAGGAAACAAGTCATCCAAGCTTGGAGTGCACGACAAGGGAGGTGCCAGGGCACCCCAAGCCTGCTAGGCGTGGGCCCCCCTGGATGCGCCTAGCAGGCTTGACGCCTCCTCGCAGGTCTCCTAACCCTTATTATTGGCCTATAAATACCCAAATATTCCCCCAACATCAAAACGAGTGACGCAAATACTTTTCTGCCGCCGGAAGCCTCCGTTCTCAAGAGATCAAATTTGGAGCCTTTTTCGGTAATCTGCTGGAGGGGGTTTCGATGAGGGAGGGTATCTACATCAACTCCATTGCCCCTCTGATCATGCGTGAGTAGTCCACCATAGACCTACGGGTCCATAGCTAGTAACTTGATGGCTTCTTCTCTCTCGTTGATCTTCAATACCATGTTCTTCATGATCTTCATGGAGATCTATCCGATGTAATCCTCTTTTGTGGTGTATTTGTCAAGATCCGATGAATTGTGAGCTTATGTTCAGATTATCCATGAATCTTATTTGAATCTCCTCTGATTTCTTATATGCATGATTTCATATCCTTGCAAGTCTCTTCGAGTTATTTGTTTGGTTTGGCTAACTAGATTAGTAATTCTTCCAATGGGAGAAGTGCTTGGTTTTGGGTTCAATCTTGCGGTGTCCTCGCCCAGTGACATAGTAGGGGTAGCGAGGTACCTATTGTATTATTGCCATCAACGGTAACAAGATGGGGTTTTGATCATTTTGCTTGAGTTTATCCATCTACATCATGTCATCTTTCTTAATGTGTTACTCTATTCTTCATTAACTTAATACTCCAGATGCAGGCAGGAGTCGGTCGATGTGTGGAGTAATAGTAGTAGATGCAAAATTGTTTCGGTCTACTTGATACGGACGCGATTCCTATATGCATGATCATTGCCTTGGATAACTTCATCATATTTCGCTTTTGTATCAATTGCCTGACAGTAATTTGTTTACCCACCATGATATTTGCCTTCAAGAGAGAAGCCTGTAGTGAAACCTATTGGCCCCGGGTCTACTTTCCATAATATAATTTCAGATCTATAAACGAAAAATACCGAAAATACTTGGCTGCAATTTATTTATCTTTTACTTTCCGTTCTCATTTACATCTATCTCTATCGGATCTAATCCTTTCAAATAATCGTGAAGGGATTGACAACCCCTTTATAGCGTTGAGTGCAAGAGTTTGATTCTTTGTGTAGGTGCAAACATTGGTGACTTTCTTGTTCCTCCTACTGGATTGATACCTTGGTTCTCAAAAACTGAGGGAAATACTTATCTACTTTGCTGCATCACCCTTTCCTCTTCAAGGGAAAACCAATGGAAGCTCAAGAGGTAGCACACCTGCATTGACGGGTTATGTTTGCATGTCCCTATACGGTTTTGCCACTTGGGTCTATACCTACTCATGTCGACCTAGGTTCATTGACATACAATTTCTAGCATCATATTCATATACGCGAGCCAAAAGGCCCAACGGGACCAAGGTAAGGTGGAAACCGTGGGGATTATCGTCCATGATGCCGCAAAGTGATATGGTGTGTTACATTCTAGACTCGTATGATTTAGGAACGAGGCCCCAACACAAGTGTAACCGAGCAAAAGGGCATCAAGTATTGGAAACAGACCCACAAGCATTACCATGTACAAACACGATATGTGTAGCCAAATACAAGTGTAATGATGCCTCTCTCCAACATAGGTGGTGTATCTTCCAGGAGAGCGTGAACAAGTTGTGCGGCCACTATTCTTCCGTGGTTTGTCAGAACCAACGTGGTGTTTGAATCAAGAGTCGTGTAAGTTTACTTGCTTCTTTATGTATTCACTAGATAATTATATTGCCTAGGATTCTTAACGGGAGGATAAATAATCTAGTAGATTGACTCATGATTACAAATCTATTAGGGGGTTTTACATTTGTGCCCCTCGTTCCTTAGTTGTACTCATCCATCCACATGCTCTTACAATTTGCCCACTTTGCCCACTCACTTGTGCAAAACCCTCACGAAAGGTCACAATGGAGGATGCCTTCGAGTCAATGGTTTGACTGTTAACTCTGACCAGTTGGGCCTCATCGTAAGGGCAACTGCAAATCGTACGCCCATGTCCGCTTGGGGCAAAACGGACAAACGGCCCATCGCCTCGGGGACTCATGTCGACGTCCAACCTAACCCCATCGCCCAAAGTAAATGCGCACGCGTGGCGGGCCCGGTCATCAGCCACCCATATTTGGGTCGCCATCCATATTTAAGTGGAAACCCGTGGACCGACCAGTCCACACTCCACACAGTAGCTTCCGCTTCCAAAGCCAATCCTGCCCCCTCCACCCCCGATAGTTTCTAGAAACCCTAGCCCGCCGCCGTCGCCATGACCTGGCCGTTGTCTAGGAAGGGGAAGCACGTCCATGAGGTCGGCTCTTCCTCTGGTAGGCACCACTCCGGTCGCTCTAGGAGCCCACCACCACCACTACCGTCGACGCCTGCTTTGTCCGCTCGGCCGCTCCGCTCGCATTTGCAATCGGTCTGCTGGACGCCCCACAACGCACGCGCCTGTACATTGGCATGGAAATATGCTAGAGGTTCTAGAAGATGGCCACACAATTTCTATGGGGAGATGCCTACCTCCTCAACAACTGCCACCTTTACGCGCATCGGGTGCCAATCCCCCTATGCCAGTGAGCGGCCGCGCCCGCCATGAGGAGATCGACCGACATTCCACGCGCTTGCCTCCGGATCTCCGCCATGACCCAAGGTCAGGAGTCAACTCGCCATTGTGGAATACGTGGCTCCGCGACGAGCACGACCTACGGAGGTAGTCTAGGTTTACCAGTCGTCCACCTAGCCCACGCCTATGACGTGCTGCTAGCTGATACGTCTCCAACGTAACTATAAGTTTTGATGATGGCATGCTATTATATCATCTGTTTTTGATGTTTCATATGCATTAATATTCTATTTATATTATTTTTGGGACTAACCTATTAATCTAGAGCCAAGTACCAGTTTCAGTTTTTTCCTTGTTTTTGAGTTTTGTAGATATGGAATATTAAACGGAGTCCAAGCGGAATAAGACCTTTGGAGGAATTTTTCTAGAAGGAAACAAGTCATCCAAGCTTGGGTTGCATGTTAGGGGAGGTGCCAGGGCGCCACAAGCCTGCTAGGCGCCCCCTGACACGCCTAGCAGGCTTGTCGCCTCCTGGCAGGTCTCCTAACCCTAATTCTTGGCCTATAAATACCCAAATATTCCCCCAACATCAAAAAGAGCAACGCAAATAATTTTCTATCGCCGGAAGCCTCCGTTCCCTATATATCAAATCTTGGAGCCTTTTCCGGTAATCTGCCGGAGGGGGCTTCAATCACGGAGAGCATCTACATCAACTCCATTGCCCCTCCGATGATGCGTGAGTAATCCACCACAGACCTATAGGTCCATAGCTAGTAGCTAGATGGCTTCTTCTCTCTCATTGATCTTCAATACCATGTTCTTCATGATCTTCATGAAGATCTATCTGGTGTAATCCTCTTTTTGTGGTGTGTTTGTCAAGATCCGATGAATTGTGAGTTTATGTTCAGATTATCCATGAGTCTAATTTGAATCTCCTCTGATTTCTTATATGCATGATTTCATATCCTTGCAAGTCTCTTCGAGTTATATGTTTGGTTTGGCCAACTCAATTGGTAATTCTTGCAATGGGACAAGTGCTTGGTTTTGGGTTCAATCTTTCTATGTCCTCACCCGGTGAGATAGTAGGGGTAGCGAGGCACGTATTGTATTGTTTCCATCAAGGGTAACATGATGGGGTTTTCATCATATTTCTTGAGTTTATCCCTCTACATCATCTCATCTTTCTTAATGTGTTACTCTGTTCTTCATGAACTTATTACTCTAGATGCAGGCAAGAGTCAGTTGATGTGTGGAGTAATAGTAGTAGATGCAGAACTGTTTCGGTCTACTTGATACAGATGTGATGCCTATATGCATGCTCATTGCCTTGGATAACTACATGATTATTCGCTTTTCTCTCAATTTCTTGATAGTAATTTGTTTACCCACCATGATATTTTCCTTCAAGAGAGAAGCCTCTAGTGAACCTATGGCCCGCGAGTGTATTTTCCATCATATATTTTTAGATCTATACTTGCTGCAATTTATGTATCTTTTACTATCCGCACTCGTTACATCTATCTCTATTAGATCTAATCCTTGCAAATAACCATGAAGGTAGGTGTTAGGTATCACATTGTGATCAATACCAGATAACGATCATCATGCGTAGAATGCTCATCTTATTCATGTACTCATAAGTTAGACATTTAGACTACTTAGTAATGATGCAACCTCATCACTTAACCATATCACACCTATAAGTTAGGATAGTCTTGGTGCCCCAGGTAATATGATTGCGTAGTCCCAGTGGCTCATAGATTACTACAACACCACAGGTTCATGTACAAATGCTCTTGTCAACGACAATGCCACAACACTCTAGTGGGAGTATGATGAAGAACGTGGGCACATGTACCTAACTTACCCCGAAAGGTAGAGGGATACCTTGGTCGGCAACCTAGGGTTTGCTTGATTACATCATATTTTCCATTTGATTTCGTCTGTATCCGGACCCTGTTATTCTGGATGATGTTTGTATGGATGTATGTATTCGGATCTTAAATGATGTAGTATGTGGCAAGTGTAAGCCAACTCCATATACTGATCTCTTCTTTACATGTAATGTGATGATATTCATCCTTGCAAAGTGACTTGATATGCGCTTCAATCGTTGTCATGGACCTTGTGCCTTCTTTTTGATTGCACAACATTTTGGGCGTGACAAGTTGGTATCAGAGTTGTACCAACCATAGGAGCCCCTTTGCTTGATCGGAACTTCGCTAGGTTGTGCCTTGTGGGAAAACTATATTTTGAGTGTTGTTATATATCGAAAGGAAGGAATTCTTTTTTACTTATCTTCCCTTCATTTCTCTGGTGATCATTCATGATGTAGGAATTTTAATTCTACTCCTCTTACCACTCAAAAGTTTTCATGGATCATGCGGGTATTTTGGTACCTCTACGATATCGGTGTGATCAGAGTTCTATTATTGATGCCTCCTATCTATGGGTGGTGTCCAAGGGATTTGAGATTCAAGGGATTCTTTGCACACACGCTATCGTTCACTATCCTTAGTATGTTAGGATGAAGATGTTTGAAATCGCTCCAATACTACTCGTGGCGAGAGGAGTTTGGGTTCACCCAGTACTCGGGAGAGCGTCCAGATGTATAATGTATTTAGTATCATTTTAGTTAAGGGGGTCTAAGGTAGATGAATTTTCGAGGCCTCTATTTGTATGTTGACGGATTTGATAAATTGGAGAGTAGTATCATGATAGGAGTTGAGTGATGGATTTAACTCCGTGTACCCGTGGACCCGATTTCATAACCAAAGGATTTCATGAGTTCTCAGGTGGGAATTCAAGTAGTGACCTAGGTTTATCTTCCAATAGAGGCATGAGGCAAGTTTGGTACATGACATTAAGCCATTTTCTTATTGACATTCTTTCTTACGCGATTCTCATTGTGTCCTAAAGAATCCTTGTAGCTTACTACGATTCGTGGACACTTCGTATGTTTGTGCACTACCTTGTACGGTAGCTACTATAAGATTGCGACCGTGTGAGCCTTACCACGAAGATTTGAAGAAAAATCTCTATTACGTATTTTCTCTGAGAAAATCTTAGCTCAATACTTTGTTTTCATTCAAGTGGCTTAATGTGAAAGTGATGACATCTCCAACTTTAGAGAGCATTCGTACTAATTTTCAGTTTGGATGCAATTGATGAGATTACCCGTTGCATTGTTTCAAGCCATTTTCTTCAGCTTATCTTCATCACCTTTGTCAATTGTGTTATAATCTTCATGTCCTTCTTCAGGATGGCCCCATCAAATCGTGGATACCAGGGTCGTGATGAGGGGAGCAGTCTGACCCTCCACCACCCCACCTTGATCTCTGCCTGGAGGCTTGGCAAGCTCTCATGGTCGTGACCAATGCTGATACTCAAATTCTAATCAAGCTCTTGCAAGAACGGAACCAAGGAAATCAAGGGAACCAAGTCTTGTAACGGAACTTCAACAATCAGACGCAACATGCAACTCTTAACCAGCTTCTCAGCAACAATCGTAAGTCCTTCAGTGCATGTGTTCAACCTCTTGATGCCAACGATTGGCTCATCGATATCAACAAGCATTTCGAGTGCAGGAATGTCAAGCCTGAGGACTACGTCAAGTTTGCGTCCTTCCAACTCAAGAACTAGGCAGCATATAGGACTCTAGGGGAGGTCGTGTGATCAACTGGGACGAGTTCTGTCATGATTTCAAGGCTCATCATATCCCGATGATACGTCTCCAACGTATCTATAAGTTTTGATTGTTCCATGCTATTATATTATCTGTTTCGGATGTTTAAATGCATTAATATGCTATTTTATATTATTTTTGGGACTAACCTATTAATATAGAGCCTAGTGCCAGTTTGTGTTTTTTTACTGTTTTTGAGTTTTGCAGATAAGGAATATTAAACGGAGTCCAAACGGAATAAAACCTCCGGAATGATTTTTTCCGGAAAATATGGAAGCCACGAGACTTGAGAACCAAGGCAGAGGAGCTGCCACGGGGCCACAAGCCCGCTTGCCGCGGCCAGGGGGGCACCCGCGCCGGGCAGGCTTGTGGTCCCCTGGCAACTCCCCTAACCATAAACATTGGCCTATAAATACCCAAATATTCCATAATTATCAAAACGAGCCACGAAAACACTTTTCCGCTGCCAAAAGCCTCCGTTCCCGAGAGATCCAACCTTGGAGCCATTTTCGGTAATCTGCGAGAGGGGGATTCGATCACGGAGGTCATCTACATCAACTCCATTTCCCCTCCAATGATGCGTGAGTAGTTGACCATAGACCTATGGGTCCATAGCTAGTAGCTCGATGGCTTTTTATCTCTCTTTGCTTCTCAATACCATGTTCTTCATGATCTTCATGCAGATCTATCCGATGTAATACTCTTTTGCGGTGTGTTTGTCGAGATCCGATGAATTGTTGGTTTATGTTCGTATTATCCATGAATATTATTTGAGTCTTTCCTGAATTCTTATATGCATGATTTCATGTCTTTGCAAGTCTCTTCGAGTTATTAGTTTGGTTTGGCCAACTAGATTGGTAATTCTTGCAATAGGAGAAGTGCTTAGTTTTGGGTTAAATCTTGCGGTGTCCTCACCCAGTGACATAGTAGGGGTAGCGAGGCACGTATTGTATTGTTGCCATCAAGGGTAAAAAGATGGGGTTTTCATCATATTTCTTGAGTTTATCCCTCTACATCATGTCATCTTGCGTAATGCTTTACTCTGTTCTTCATGAACTTAATACTCTAGATGCAGACAGGAGGCGGTCGATGTGTGGAGTAATAGTAGTAGATGGAAAATCATTTCGGTCTACTTGTCATGGCTGTGATGCCTATACGAATAATCATTGCCTTGGATATCTTCATAATTATTCGCTTTTCTATCAATTGGTCGACAGTAATTTGTTCACCCATGATAATACTTCCCATCATAAGAGAAGCCATCTAGTAAAACCTAAGGCCCCCAGGTCTATTTTCCATATTATATTTTCAAGTCTAAAACCAAAAACACCAAAAATACTTGCCGCATCGATTTGACTTTTAGTTTTACTTTCCGTTCAAGCATCCTATTATATCTATCTCTACTAGATCTCATCCTTGCAAATAACCGTGAAGGGATTCACAACCCCTTTATAGCATTGGGTGCAAGATATTGATTACTTGTGCAGGTATATCTATTGGTGGCTCGCTTGTATCTCCTACTGGATTGATACCTTGGTTCTCAAAAATTGAGGGAAATACTTATCTACTTTGCTGCATCAAAGCGTTCCTCTTCACGAGAAACCAACGCATGCTCGAGAAGTAGCTGCCGGGGAGATACATAGCAAGTCTCTCGTTTTCCATTTACAAACTAATCTCTTGCATTTACATTATTTTCCATTTGCCTCTCGTTTTCCTCTCCACCTGTTCTAAAACGATTTTAAAAAGATTTGTCTTTCGTCCTTTTTCGTTCGTCTCCTCGTTTGCTTCTTGCTTGTGTGCTTGATTGCTCGCTTTGCCATCATGTGTGAAACAAGGGAGGTTATCACTGAAAATCTGCGGGGTATCACTAGTAATAATCTTGAAGGCAGTCTTGATGCCCTTGAAAATGACAACCATCAAAAAGAACCCACTATCATTCATACAAAAAGGTTCCGTATAGGTAGTGGTAATATCATTGGAAAATGTGTTATTCAAAAAAAATCCACTTGTGCAGGAACGCTTCGTACTTTAAGAGGTTCCGTTCTCAATAAAACTAATAGTGTAACGTACGATATAACTTTGTTAATAAGTGAACTTGAGAGACAATTCTTGCACATGCACCCTTGCATACAAATGATTTTCCTTGAGTTTTCCAATATCCATCATTCTTCTGTTAAGCGTTCCGCCACTATATTCCTAGCTCACGAGTTTAGATTGATCATGAAAGAGGCTAGTTAAAACTTTATCATTACATAATTAATGGTGGATGTCCCCCTATTAAGGAGATCCTTTTTAATCAACAAGATATAATAAGACAACGATCTCAAGATCAAGTTGCTTATAATGAAAATTTGAGAAAGAAAGTCCCTACCGAGATTTTGGTTGATAAGATTTCTGAACTCAATGATAATTTTTCTATAGAAAATAACGGATTGGAGTTCATTCTTAAGAAATGGCTCATGTCCTTTAACCAAAGGAAATCTTATAACGATGAACCGATTATACACTATAAGGGACATAACGAGGAACCAATCCCTCCCGTCTTTGATCTTCATGATCCCAATCCTCTTAAATTCAGCTTGTTTGATTACTTTTGCTTGACACAATAGATATTAGCGACTTAAAGAAGGGAGTATGAGAGGATCATGAATGATTTTCCTTATTTTTATTATGACAATACCTAGATGTATTGCGTTTTGCTTAGCTAGGGGCGTTAAACAATAGCGCTTGTTGGGAGGCAACCCAATTTTATTTTGCTTTCTAGTTTTTTTGCCCCTGTTTTGGAGTGTTTGGCACATTATTACTTCTGTATTAATTGTTTTTTGTGTTTAAATTAGTGTTTGAGCCAAGTAAAACCTTCGGGGTGATCTATGGTAGTTGTTCAGTTGATCTTGATGGAAAACAGAAACTTTTGCGCTCAGTCCAGGATTTTTCTGAATTTTTCAGAGCGTAAAATTTATATGACATTTTTACACAGGATTGGTATACAAATTTCCCTCGTTTTCCTAATTTTTCATAATTTTACAGTTTCAGAATTATTCGAAGTTTACAGATTGCTACAGACTGTTCTGTTTTTGACAGATTCTGCTTTCTTTGTGTTGTTTGCTTATTTTCATGTATCTATGGGTCGTATCGGGGGGTATGAGTCATGGAGAAGTTACAATACAGTAGGTGTTACACAATATAAGTAAAGAATGAGTTCTCAATAGTACCTAAAGTGGTGATTTATTTTCCTTATACTAACGCATCTCATGAGTTTTCTGTTGAGTTTTGTGTTGTGAAGTTTTCAAGTTTTGGGTGAAGATTTGATGGACTATGGAATAAAGAGTGGAAAGAGCCTAAGCTTGTGGATGACCATAGCACCCCAAGTAAAATTCGAGGATACCAAAGAGCCTAAGCTTGGGGATGCCCCGAAAGGCATCCCCTCTTTCGTCTTCAATCCATCGGTAAATTTACTTGAGGCTATATTTTTTTACCACATGATATGTGTTTTGCTTGGAGCGTCTTGTATGATATGAGTCTTTGCTTGTTAGTTTGCCGAAATCATCCTTTATGCCCACATATTTAGACAGAGATACGCTGAATCGTGAACCTTTTAGAACACTCTATATGCTTCACTTATATGTTTTGAGCTAGGCAATGTTGCTCTAGTACTTCACTTATATCTTTTTAGAGCATGGTGGTGTTCTATTTTATAGAAATTATTGAACTCTCGTTCCTCACTTATATTATTTTGAGAGTTTCTAAAAAGAGCATTGTAATTCGTTTAGGTTATGAATTTAGTCCTAATATAATGGCATCCAAGAGAGATATAATAAAAACTTTCATATTAAGTGCATTAACAACTATGAGAAGTTGGATTACTTGCATATAGTTTTGAGATAATAGGGATGGTAATATGAGAGTCATGATAGTGAGTAGCTGTGAAATTAAGAGATACGTGTGTTAAAGCTTGTGATTCCCGTAGCATGCACGTATGGTGAACCGCTATGTAACGAAGTCGGAGCATGACTTGTCTAATGATTGTCGACCTTTGTGTGAGGGTCGGGAGCGCGCGATGGTTAACTCCTACCAACCTCTCCCCTAGAAGCATGCTTCTAATGCTTTGTTTGATGACTAATAGAATTTTGCAATAAGTACGTGAGTTCTTTATGACTAATGTGAGTCCATGGATTATACACACTCTCACCCTTCCATCTTTGCTAGCCTCTCTAGTACCGCGCAACTTTTGCCGGTACATCAAACCATCCTTCCTCAAAACAGCCACCATATATTCCTCAAAACATCCACCATACATACCTATTATGTCATTTCCATGGAAATTCCGAGATATATTGCCATGCAACTTCCACCATGTAGTTTTTCTATGACTTGCATCATCACTTCATATTGCATATAGAGTTTTATCTTGTCATAGGAATCGAGTTGTAATTTATTTTTCTTTGAGTTATAAGTAAATAAAAGTGTGATGATTTTTCATTAATAGAGCATTGTCCCATGAGATAATTTCGGGACCCCGATCCTAAGTCATAAGAATCCAGACTGTAACATATCACATCAGTTTGCGGCCTCACGCACGGTAAGTTCCACGGCTGCAGCCTTACCTTAGCCGGGACCATTCGCGTCTTTTGGCTCACGTATGTGAACATGTTGTTGGCAATCAAATGACAGAGAAACCGGGCCGACATAACTAGTCATAGAACCCAAGCGGCACATCCATACAGAAATAGGCATACATAACCCAGCAATGGAGGTGTCGGCCTCAAGCATGTGTAGACAAGTCATAGCAAGCTATAGGGACTCCATTACGTCATGAGACACGAATGCCATCATTGTACGTAGACGAGTCGTAGCAGGCTACAGGGACTCCATTACACCGTGAGACATTTCCCCGAAGGGACAGACATAGCAGCAAAGAAGGATACATGCCGGTCAATCAATGTGTCCGGAGCAGTAGCAAGCTACCATGGCTTGGTGGAAACACAAAGAGGCAGTTTCCTGTAAAGAGTACTACTAAAGGCACACGACTAGGTGTCGGATCCCATACATACCGTTGCACGTCACACGTATGCACGACATGCCCAATATGCATAGATACAACCATGGCATCACAACATAACCATACAACAACATGACTTTTATTTAAGAGGCTTAGATGAGCCTTGCATAATATATTCTTACAGATAGGCTCACATGACCCGACACTCAAGTCATACAAACCAAGCAGAAGCATAAGCTATCTGGGTACAGACAGATGAAAGGGTAAAAAGGCACATGGCCTGACTATTTACAGCCCACCATAGGGCAAAGGTCGTAGCTGGGACAACAGCTATTCGGCATCGTCAACGTCTAGATAGAACCCACCTAATTTGTCTTGGGTCTCATCTGCAACATTTATTAAGCAAACGTAAGTACAAACATACTCAGCAAGTCTTTAAAACAGACCTAGTCTATTCATGCTCATGTATCAACAAAGGGAGTGGTGGAGTTATGCAGCAATGCCAGCTTTGACTCATGGCTAACCTACGCTACTCAATTTTAACTCTTTGATTATATTTTAGATATCGCACACGAGTCCACTAACTCCATAGCAATACACCACCATATATTCACTTTCCCTCCTGGGAGAGTGCCATCCACGGTACTCACACTTGTCCAGGCTATCGCCTATTTGAGACTGAACCCGCACGGAAGTCCGGCCGAAGTTTCCGCTACGGCCCCAAACGATGTGCGCAGGGTTCCCAAGCCCACCATTCGGGTGACCCTTGGTACACCGTGCCACTGCCTACCGTGTCGTAACCCACCCCTAGGGTCAGCGCTACGCACGGCCTCCGGCATGCTATAAACACCAGAAGCTACTTGCAACTCCTGGACTAAGGACTAAGCAAATGATAAGTCGAGAGGGTCAATTAAGTATCCCAACGTGTGGTAGTAACTAGTCTTGGATCACAAACACGGAACTCAGTTCCTAAGGACGGTCCCAATGAGACAACCCGCTGTGTACTCCTACATATCCTCTCATCGCTACCTTTACCAAATCGAGTTCATCATAACATCATCACATCAGGCACGTTTCACTCAGTTCATCACCCAGATGAATCCGACATGACACAACTCTAAGCATAGCAAGCATAGTAGGCAAAGTAAGCTAAGCACATCATGGCACAAGCATCTACCAGGTATGCTAGGTTGCAAGGTCTAGCTATTTACTGTGACAATGTCAGGTTATGCAACAGAATAGGATCATCTACCGTGTATGACTGACATGTGATCGATTGTCCTAATGCAATAAACAAGAGCTGGAGCGAGAGAGTGGGATATTATCGGAATGATCAAAGGGGTTGCTTGCCTTGCTGGGTAGCGGAAAGGTTCTCTCCTTGGTCGAGATAATCAGGGGTATCCTCAGAAGCAGGGCCTACCGCAATGCAGATAAGAAACAGTCAACACACGCAAGTGCAACAATATGATGCATGATCATGGCATGATAGCATGTTGATTTGAAATGAATTCGAATATAGGTTCAAAATGGTTCTTCATTTTAAATTCCATTTACTAACATATTAACAAATTTCAATGTTCACCTATAGATTGCTCTAGCATGCATGATAATAGCACCATTGGATTCATTGGATTTTTCTAATAAATTTTCATATATAAATTATTTTCATGTGACTTACAGATTAATTTATATGATTTTTTGAACTTTTGAATAATTTCTGGAGTTATTTTTAAACTAGAAATTGCTTTTATTATGCCAGCCTGACGTCATGATGACGTCAGCAGGTCAAAGGCGCCAGCCCAGGTCAAACCTGGCGGCTAGGCCCCACCTGTCAAAGGCACAGGGGGGTTAATTAACCTGACAAGGGGGCCCACCTGCAAGGCTCAGGCGACGGGCTCGTCGCTGGCGACCTCTGGTCACGGCGGCGTCCGCGCTGCCGGCCACGGGAGCGGCAGCCGGAGGCACTGGGGCGAAGACCCTGCTCGCCCGCACCCAGGGGAGCTAGCAGAGGGCGCGGGGGATGCCGGAGCTCGCGGCAATGACGCCGGAGGCGGCGGCCGGAGCTCGGACAAGGGAGGTCTCGGTGCTAGGGCCTGTGGGAGGGGGCGCTGGAGGTCGGGACGGCACCAACGGGCCCACGCAAGCACGCCGGGGTGCTCAACTGAGAACGGCGGGTGCTCTGGCCGTGGTGTCCATTAACGCCGGCGGCGGGGAGCTTCGGGCATGACAGGAACGGCGGCTACGACAGCAAGACGACAAGGATAAGGAGGGGAATCGACGAAGGGGCTCACGGCGCAGCTGATGACGGAGCTCGCGGGCTCGGGGAGGCGCCAGGGCGACGAATCGGCGGCGGCGACGGCTTCGGATGCCGATGGGAGAGAAGTAAAGAGAGGGGGAGCGAGAGGGAGAGCGGTGGGCGAGAGAGAGAGAGAGAGAGAGGGAAAAGGGCCACGGCGACGAGGGGGGGCGCTGGCGCTCCTAGGGGGCTCCACTGCAGCCAGGCAAACAGGAGCTGGCCGGCGCGCCACTGCCACACGCCCTCCTGCCTACTGGCTGGAGGTTCAAGACGGTGGGGCTAGCTGGGCCAGCTGGGCCAGGTCCACCTGGGCCTCCTCTTCTTCCTTTTCTTTTTTTCTTTTCTGTTAAATGATCTAACATTTGTTTATTTATTTGCAGGTACCAATGACTTTGTAAAATATCCAAAACATTTTATATATTGAAGTTTGAATATTTCAAACTTATGTGGAAAGTTTCAGGATATCTTGAAAACTTAAATAATGATAATGTTTTATTTAATATTTTCAGAGGCTTTACCATTTATTTTTAAATTGCCTCAGGTGTTCAAATAATTAAAATGATCTCTTTTATAATCATGTCCAAAATTACGAGACATAGGGAACATTTTAACTGGCATTTTGGATTTGTTGAATTTCCACCAAATTTGAATTGTTTTGATTCAAAGTGAGCTTGGGGTTTCTTTTGTTCCCCATTTCATGTTGATGCAATAGAATGAAACATGATGCAAGAACATGCTATCCTAGTACATCTAGCTAGGGATGTGACAGATAAAAGGATGATGGAGGCTATGACTCCCTCACAAGTTGGGACGAGTATCCGGACATTAAAAAATAAAGAGGCCAGCGAAGCCCAAACAAAAAAAGTGGCCAAAGAATCCCACCAAAAAATGAGAGAAAGAGAGAAGGGACAATTTCTACTATCTTCTTCCACACTTGTGCTTCAAATTAGCACCATGATCTTCATGATAGAGAGTCTCCTATTTTGTCACTTTCATATAACTAGTGGATATTCATTATGCACGACCACTTAGTTTTCTTTTTGAGCTTTCATACACTTATTACTCTAAGTGCATTTATTGCATGGCAATCCCTACTCACTCACATTCATATCTATTGATGGGCATCTCCATAGCCCGTTGATACACCTAGTTGATGTGAGACTATCTTCTCCTTTTCCCTTGCACCCCACCATATTCTATACCACCTATAACGCTATATCCATGGCTCACGCTCATGTATTGCATGAGATTTGAAAGGGTTTGAGAACACCAACAGTGTGAAACAATTGCTTGAATTGTTCATTGGGGTTGTGCACGATTTAGATACTTTGTGTGGGGAAGATGGAGCATAGCCAGTGTGGGGACCCCGACTCATAAGTCATGATCACCGAATGTACGTGCACCATGATCCCAGAGATCAATGCTCACTGAACACACATAGACCGAATAACAAGAGTCTTACATCCATTACACACCGATTTACTCAAATATGGCCTTTATCGCCAAGTCTTCACATGATTGAAGTGGAAAAAATTCAACGATAGCGTGAACCCATGCCATTTGCCTTAACCCTACAGGCATTCTGACTGGGAAGCGTCGTAGCTCGCATGTCTGTCACCAAGGTAATCTTCATCATAACTGATCTTTCATGTCTGGCCAATAAAATAACCAGTGGCAAGCCAATGAATACTTTGAATGTACTCGCAAGTAATCCATGTTTGGAACAAGGAAATAACAATGCATGAAATAGCACTTAAGAAGGTATTTTTGCGGAAAGCCAATTGTGAATGCAATGTCATCATCAAGCAACTATGTGTAAGCATGCATCAACAGTTGGAACATATCCATATGAACAAGTTATAGATATCATCATAAGCAGGGGTTGAACATCTCATGTTCATTCATCACATCATGTATTCAGACTTGTCTGAAGTATCATCCTTTTGTCATCCGCACACACACACACCAAGTTTTGCGAAAACATCTGGACATAATTTAAGCAGCACCACCCAACTATCCTTGACCGTGGACATGGCTATTCGAATAGTTTTACACTCTACAAAGGTTGCCTGCTTTATCCACAAGACTCGTGGATCTTCCATCTAATCCATGACTCGCGGTATATTACATACCTGAGGTAAGAACGCCAACAATGCCTTTCCCATGGTGATACTAAACAAGGAGTCCACTCGTTGGTGCCATCCCTCATGGTATACATAACACATATCATCCATGAGGGCATGCAACGGTGTGCCCGGTGCCTGTAAAGACAGCGCATGGCCTTCCACTCCGGGATGACCCCGTCTCGAGAGTGACCACTTCACTCTCGCCACTGGTAATGCGGGCTCCCTACTAGCACCAGCCATAGTAATCAAAAAAGCCCCTTCCCATATAGGGGTAGAGTGGTCGCCCATGTAAGGTTGGGACGGTCAACAAATCTGAAATATAATCCTTTTCGAAAACACACACTCAGTAGCTCCGGTACACCACTTCTTTCTCAAGTGGTTACCCAACTCCTCATCATCTCCCTCGGGCATTAGTGGCACCTGACGGGTTTTTTGAAAAGTCTTTCAAATCATTTGTGTTCCCATCACCATGCTTATTCCTGATCCCACTTGTGTAGCATCTAGTAGCAACCTAACTACTCCCACCCGCACAACCCTCATAAGGAGGTAGGATCATGCATGATGCAATTATCAACAAGAAAGTATCGGAGGCATCCCATCAAAGTGGATACCACATCATCCGGATCAATACATCAAAATAAAGTGCTATATGCCATGCAAAAAAGGGTTCATAGCCATGGTCAAATGGTTGTTTGGCTGGCTTAGCAACGTCTTCGAGGTCTTCACATGCTTCGTGTCAACTCCGAGCACTCCGTTTATCTCGTCAACTATCGTCGATAAAACAACCACAATAAGCAACACAACAAGCAGAAAAATAAAAGTGCTCTATAAATAGGAGTTTTATTTTTCTAGGACTCCTCTGGTCATGAGAAAAATAACCAAGGAGGTTTTGGTGGATGTGGGTCAAGGGGGAGTTTTGAATGGTGGGATGATGGAAATGATGATCCCTTAAGATATCAACAGAAAATATTTTTATAAAAATGGGTGGATCTGCCCTAGAAATATGGCATGATTTTAGAAACATTTAGGAAGTGGATTCACTGTGTTTGGAGTTGGTATGAATTTCCTATGAATTCCCTAAGATGAAATCAATGGAAAACGGGGCTATTTATTTGGTCAAGCAGAATAGGTGCATGATGAAATCTTCAACTTGGCTATACAAATAGGTCATAACATTTAGAGCCTCTAGAAATTTGAATAACTCCCTTTGGAGTTGATATGATAGCTCTAGCTATTTTACAAGTGGGGCATTTTATAGTTCAAATTCAAATTTGAATTTGAAATCTACAGAAAAGTTTATAGGAAAAATGGGACAGGCACATATCTGATTAGGCCAAGATTTTAGGAACCTGGAGGAACTTGAACCATCCAATTTGGATTTAATATGATTTTGCTAGAGATTTTACAAACTCTGCAAAATGGGGATAAGATTCTACCTAGTGGGCCAACCGCGCATTGAGCGAAGTATAGCGGAGAGTGGACTGGCCCGGCCCGATAGCCCAGCCAGTTGCGCATAGGGGGCACGTCGATGGCGTCTTTGCTGAATCCACCTTCGTCGCAAGGAGCCGGAAAAGTGAGGGGCCACATCCACTCAAATGGCTGGCCCCGGTGCTTGGCTAGCTTACATCCGGGGCCCGCCTAGAAGGGCCTCCTTCCTCCTCCCGCTCGAATAGGGAGGGAGCAGGGGAGGGGAGAGCAGACCGGTGCCAACACCTTCCCCGGCGGTACCGGCGACCCCTGGCACTTCTGCGCATGCCGAAGAGCTCACGGGGTCAGGGCACTCCTTTCCCGATGTTGCGCGACCACACGGGGGGGGGGGGGCTGCAATAGCGCTGACTCAGAAGACCGCGGTGAGTGCCATCGGCCACCACCGGCCTTGGGCGCACGATGCTCCAGGGAGGAATAGAGATGAAGTAAGGGGATTGCAACGGCGAGGAGAGCACGTTGGAGAGTCTAGGGGCAAGGGGCTCGGTATTGCGGATTTTGAGTGGATGCCACCGGCGGGCTTAGGCCATGGACGCTGATGGAGGTCGTGGGAGAGAGAGTGGGCCGGTCAGGAGGTCTACGGGAGAGAGGGAAAGCAAGAGAGCTTGAGAGGAGCACGAGGGAGGCCTTATATTGCTGAGCCGAGGTCCACCATGGACCAAGTTCTCAGAGGGGCTCGGGCGAGCTCTGTCGAGCCTAGAGGAGGGCAAGGGAGGAGGGAGTCGACCGTCCGGCATGTTGAGGACGTCGAGGAGACCTCGAGGGACAGGACCCCGATGCCCAAGGCTGTCGGGTGCCTCTAATTGGGCAAGCTACAGTGCGTGGATGCACTGTAGCATGCTCCAGAGCACTAGCTCTGCATGCCACGACATTGTCCGCGGCCCCTTTAGCGTGTCCTCTAGCGTCTAGGGTATCTTGGGGAATAAACAAGGTCTAGGTGGCCATGGATGCTCTAGGGATTCAATAGATTAGAGAGGAAATGACGAGAGATGTGGAATCTTGTGGTCCAGCGGGGTAAACATTTTTTTACCACATCAACCTTTGGGCAATGGCCATGAAAACTTTACTGGGGGTGCAGGGTACCTACAAGGGGCTATGGTAAAAATTGGGGGTCAAGGAGAACTCATATGCTGCTCCAATCATTGATGATCAAATTGTTGCAGAAGGTGTTTGATGCAAGTTTGATCTAGCAAAGTGATTCTCATCACTATGAAACTTAACAAGACTTGATATTAGGTCTAAGTGAGGTTGATCACAAAATTTGAACTCATTTGAAGAAGGTTGCCAATGTAAACTTGGTAAACCCTAGAAATGGGAAGAAATGTATTTTCCTAGATCTAGCTATGCAAATCCATTCTCCTTGAAGCACCACTTGATGTGGTGACATATTTTAGGGACTATAACATGCACAAAAATATTGGGGCCCAATGGAAAAACTTGGCAATGTAATATTACCAAATTCTTGAAATCAACAGAAATGGGTTTGAGGGGATCTGGACAAGCTATTTGTTCTCCTTGATGTACCACTTGGTTTGGCTTCATTATTGGAGGATTAGAACATGTCCACAAATTTTGGGAACAATAGGGGACAATTGGTAATGTAGAGTTGCCCAAATTTGGATCTGGACACAAAGGATTTTGGGATATTTTGGTGAACCAAAACAATTGGGATTGATATGAAACTTGGCAATATGAGCACATATATCATATGTGACATGCTAGAATTTTCCTAGATTTATTTGATAAAATTTCTTATAGAAATATTTCAAATGCTTGAAAAAGGCAGAAATGGTTTTCAAGGGTTTTGTCCAATACTTTGAACATGACCATGTGTTGAAACTCTTATATATGGACAATATATGTCCACTGGGTTTTCATAAAAAATATATTTTTAAAGCATTTAAATATTTTTTCCATATGAAAGACCATTTCCGTCCTTAAGAAAAATCCTGTAAATAAAATAGTAAAATAATCTTTAAAAATGATATTTGGTGTTTTGGGGAATTCATATATATATATATAGTGGATTTCAAATAAAGCATTTGGGTAAAGAGGATCCACCCAATTTGGGGACTTGGAGTGCAAATCTCAAATCAGGGGGTTTTCAAAACCTAATTTGAATAAATGCTTTTTGGCCAAAATAATATTTTGTAAAAATATTTTTAAGTCCTATTCACATGGCAAGATCGTTGGACAAGATTTGGGATCAAGGAAAAGAGTTCTAGAGAGTAGGAGGACGTTTTATGAATTATAGAGCACCAACAAGCAATCAAACAAGCAAGCAAATAACACACAAGTCAAGCATTCAAATGCACTCAAAAAGTTTTAATTGACCCTAATTCTTGAGTCACATTAACTTAGTCATGAGGCGAAACACAAGGTGTGACAGCCAGACCATATGATTTTGAAGGGATAACTTTCTAAGGCCATCTCATTTTGAAAGGACATGACTACCTTGTTGGTGTGCTCGAAGTATTACTGTTTTTATGTCAATATTAGACTATTGTTTTCAATCTAACGGTTGTGAATATTCATGCAATAATAAAGAATATTACATGGATAAATATGTTGGGAAGCATTCCACATCAAAAATTCTAATTTTTTATCATTTACCTACTCGAGGACGAGCTGGAATTAAGCTTGGGGGTGCTGATACATCCCCAATGTATCTATAATTTTTTATTGTTCCATGCTATTATATTATCTGGTTTGGATGTTTTTATGCATTAATATGTTATTTTATATTATTTTTGGGACTAACCTATTAATCTAGAGCCTAGTGCCAGTTTCTGTTATTTTCCTGTTTTAAGTTTCGCAGATAAGGAAATTAAACGGAGTCCAAACAGAATAAAACCTCCGGAATGATTTTTTCTGGAAAATATGGAAGCCACGAGACATGAGAACCAAGGCAGAGGAGCTGCCACGGGGCCACAAGTCCGCTTGCCGCGGCTAGGGGGGACCTGCGCCGACAGGCTTGTGGGCCCCTGGCAACTCCCCTAACCCTAATCTTCGGCCTATAAATACCCAAATATTCCATCATTATCAAAACGATCCACGAAAATAAATTTCCGCCGCTAGAAGCCTCCGTTCCTGAGAGATCCAATCCTGGAGCCTTTTCCGGCAATCTGCCTGGCGGGGATTCGATCACAGAGGGCATCTACATCAACTCCATTGCCCCTCCGATGACGCGTGAGTAGTTCAGCACAGACCTACGGGTCCATAGCTAGTAGCTAGATGGCTTCTTCTCTCTCTTTGCTTCTCAATACCATGTTCTTCATGATCTTCATGGAGATTTATCCAATGTAATACTCTTTTGCGGTGTGTTTGTCGAGATCCGATGAATTGTGGTTTATGTTCAGATTATCCATGAATATTATTTGAGTCTTTCCTAAATTCTTATATGCATGATTTCATATATTTGCAAGTATCTTTGAGTTATTGGTTTGGTTTGGCCAACTAGGTTGGTAATTCTCGCAATAGGAGAAGTGCTTAGTTTTGGGTTCAATCTAGAGGTGTCCTCACCCAGTGACATAGTAGGGGTAGCGAGGCACGTATTGTATTGTTCCCACCAAGGGTAAAAAGATGGGGTTTTCATCATATTTCTTGAGTTTATCCCTCTACATCATGTCATCTTGTGTAATACGTTACTCTGTTCTTCATGAACTTAATACTCTAGATGCAGGCAGGAGTCGGTCGATGTGTGGAGTAAAAGTAGTAGATGCAGAATCGTTTCGGTCTACTTGTCATGGCCGTGATGCCTATATACATAATCATTGCCTTGGATATCTTCATAACTATTCGCTTTTCTATCAATTGCTCAACACTAATTTGTTCACCCACCATAATACTTGCCATCATGAGAGAAGCCATCTAGTAAAACCTATGGCCCCCGGGTCTATTTTCCATATTATATTTTCAAGTCTAAAACCAAAAACACCAAAAATACTTGCTGCATTGATTTGAATTTTAGTTTTACTTTCCGTTCAAGCATCCTATTATATATATCTCTACTAGATCTCATCCCTGCAAATAACCGTGAAGGGATTCACAACCCCTTTATAGCGTTCGGTGCAAGATTTTGATTACTTGTGTAGGTATATCTATTGGTGGCTCGCTTTTATCTCCTACTGGATTGATACCTTGGTTCTCAAAAACTAAGGGAAATACTTATCTACTTTGCTACATCAAATTGTTCTTCTTCATCGAAAACCAATGCGTGCTTGAGAAGTAGCACCCGACTAGTGTTTTCTCGATATGTGTTAGAAGTTCTGACAACTCAGGCAAGCCAACATCACTATGTATCAATATAACTCAGAGTTCCTAAACCTCGCCTGCGATGCCAAGCAAGATGTTCCAGGCGAGAAGAGTAAACTCTATTAGTTTCAAGGGGGGCGGCTCAGAGAAGACCTCCAGCCTACACTTGTTCTCAATGATACGACCTAGTTTGATCAGTTTTACAACTTGGCTCTAAGGCTAGAAGCATCTCAATTTGAGGCCGAGGATAACAGGAAGTGGTTCAGAGAGTCCAACCCCTTGTCGTCTTCCACTTAGGTGGTTCCCAAACAACAAAAGTATTGGGTTCCTCCTCCTCCGTTTTGTGGTCATCAGCAGAAGCAGATTGGTGGACGTGGTTCTTCCCACCCACCCAACCCAGTGAGCCACCAGAGACCTGAGGCGCCCAGTATAGGATGTTCTCCTCCTGCCTACACTCATCTGCTTTCGGAGGTTACTTGTGACAAATGTGGTCAGAAAGGTCACTATGCTCCCAAGAGTCCATAGTGGTGTCTTCCGCCTCCTCCTCCTATCGAGCCTCCAAGAAATGCAATGGTGAAGCATAATCCCAAGTCAGCAGAGTCAACATGGTCAATGGAGCTCAAGTAGATGAATCTTCCTAAGTGATAATGGGTAACCTTCAAGTTAAATCCATTCCTGTAACAGTTTGGTTCGATATCGGTGCATCGCAATCATTCGTATCAAGACCTTTCGTTGCTAAGCATGATTTGGTAATAGAATCAACTCATAGAACTTTAAAGATTCTTTCTCCAGGTCTGCAAATGACTTCATATGCATTTGTTCCTGATGTTTCTATCAAGATGGACAATTGTTCTTTTCTGGCTTCTCCTATTGTTCTCGATAATTCTGACATTGATATAATTCTAGGTATGAATTAGCTCGAGGCATACAAGGCTCAGTTTTATTGGGCGGCCAAGGAAATACAATTAACCCATCCTTCGAAATAAATGATTATATTCATTGCTCGCGATGACACTACTTATTTTTTCTCCCTCAATGAGACGGGTGAGATCTCTGCAATATCTCAAGTCCCCGTCGTTCGTTAGTATGAAGATGTATTTCGAGAAGAAATATTAGGAATGCCTCCTCACTAGACAATGGAGTTTGTGATTGAACTTGAGCCTGGAACTAAACAGGTTTGCAAGTGTCCTTATAAACTTGGCCCTAAAGAGTTGAATGAATTTAAGAAGCATCTAGATGAGCAAGAGCGTCTGGGTCTGAGAAGACCAATTTCATTGCCTTGGGGTTGAGGTGTTCTCTTTGCGTCGATTATCGTCCATTGAACAAAGGTGCCAAGGTACCAAGGTTTTCTCAAAGCTCGATCTTTGTATGGCTATCATCAGTTTGAATCTGCAAAGAAGACATTGCCAAAACTGCTTACAGGACAAGCTTTGGCTCTTCTCAGTACACAGTTATGTCCTTTGGTCTTGCAAATGCTCCTCCAACCTTCTCTCGAAGGATGAACTTCACATTCTCTCCTTCAAGATTTTTTTTGTCTTGGTGTACCTCGATAATATCCTTGTCTTCTCCCAAACTGAAGAGGAACATGCAGAACATATCTGTATTGTACTTAATAAGCTAAGAGTGTATTAGTTCTATGCAAAATTCACAAAATTTGAATTCTGGATCAATGAAGGGGTGTCCATGGACATATCATCTCTTCCGAGGGCATCAAAGTGAATCCTGAAAAGGTTGAAGCCATTGTGAAGTGGGAGCCTCCTCAAAATATGAAGCAACTTTGAAGCTTTGTCGGGCTTGCAAGCTATTATGGAAGATTCATGAAGAACTTCTCCCAGATTGTTAAGAATTTGTTGAACCTTCTCCAAAATAATGTCAAATATGTGTGGACTTTTGATTGTGATGTTGCGCTCAATACACTCAAGGAAAAGATTACTTCAACTGCAACTCTCACTCCTCCCGATGCAACTTTGCAAGGTCTTGGTGGAGTGCTCATGCAAGATAGAAAAGTTTTATCTTATACCTCTCGTCATCTGAAGCAAAATGAGAAGAACTACCCCACTTATGATCTAGGGTTGGTAACAGTTGGCCATGCTTTTATCACCTGTAGACATCTCTTGTTCGGAAGGTGAGTTGAAGTCTTCAACGATCACAAGAGTCTCAACTACATTTTCACTCAACCCAATCTCAATCTCAGAAAACTCATTGGGTGGAAATGATCCAAGCATATAATCCAAGAATCGAGTATACTCCAGCCAAAGAAAATGAGATTCTTGATTCTTTGAGCAGAAAAGCTTACTGCAACAATCTTATTCTCAAGCCATTCCAGAATGACCTTTGTGAAGCATTCTAGAAACTCAACCTTCAATTTGTTCCTCAAGGTTTTCTTTCCAACGTTCAAGTTTCTCCAACCGTGGAACATCAAGTTCTCCAAGCTCAACTTCTTGATTATATGGTGAAGAAGGTGAAAGATGGTGTCTCCAAGGGTATTTCCAAGTATAAGTGCTTTTGTGTTGATGACAAAGATACTTTGTTCTTGAAGGACCATCCTATGGTTCCAAAGGGAGAGATAAGAAAAGTCATAATGGATAAAGCACACAATTCTATCGTCTCCATTCATCCAGGAATCTCAGAGATGTATCAAGACCTCAAACTAACTTTCTGGTAGACTCGTACGAAATGTGAGATTCCTCAGTTTGTCAACGAGTGTGATGTGTGATGCAGAGTGAAGGCGGAACACCAACGTTCAGCAGGCCTCCTTCAACCCCTTCCTATTATAGAGTGGAAGGTTGATCATATCAAGATGGATCTTGTCATCGGTTTTCCCAAGTCCAAGATGGGAAATGATGCCATCTTCGTGGTCATTGATAAGCTCACAAAAGTCGCTCTCTTCCTTCTCGACAAGGAATCAATAACTGCAACTCAGTTGGTAGAATTGTACACATCAAAAATAGTTTCCTTGTATGGTATTCCTCACTTAATCACCTCAGACCATGGAAGCATCTTCACTTCCGGGTGTTGGGATTCCTTCCAAAAAGCTATGGGCTCCAAGATAATCTTCAACACATCCTTCCATCCTCAAACTAGTGGTCAAGTGGAGAGAGTCAATCAAATTCTTGAAGATATACTAAGCACTTATGTGACTTATTTTGGCATGAAGTGGGAAGATTGCCTCTTGTTTGCTGTGTTCTTGTAAAACAATAGTTTCGAAGCAAGTTAGGGAAAGGCCCGTTTTGAAATTCTCTATTGCACAAAGTGTTGTACCCCACTCAACAGGTCTGAAACTGGTGAATGTCAAGCCCTTGGTAATGACATAATTTCTGAAGCTAAAGACATGTGTTGTCTCATTCGTAAAAATATCAAAGCTGCTTAATCCCGTGAGAAGAGCTATTATGTCAGCGAGCACCGTGACGTGGTTTTCAAAATTGGACATCATGTTTATCTTGGTGTTTCTGTTGGAAATATGCCCTAGAGGCCATAAATAAAGTGTTTATTATTATATTTCCCTGTTCATGATAATTGTTTATTATCCATGATATAATTGTTTCGATTGGAAACACATTGCATATGTGGATGAATAGACAACACTTTGTCCCTAGTATGCCTCTAGTGAACTAGCTCGTTGATCAAAGATGGTCAAGGTTTCCTAGCCATAGACATGTGATGTCATTTGACAATGAGATAACATCGTTAGGAGAATGATGGGATGGACTAGACCCAAACTATAAATGTAGTATATGATCGTGTCAGTTTCTTGCTAAAGTTTTCTGCATGTCAAGTATATGTTCCTATGACCATGAGATCATGCAACTCACGGACACCGGAGGAATGCCTTGTGTGTATCAAACGTCTCAACGTAACTGAGTGACTATAAAGGTACTCTACAGGTATATTCGAGGGTGTCTATTGAGTTGGCATGGATCAACACTGGGATTTGTTACTCCGTGTGACGGAGAGGTATCCCAGGGCCCACTCGGTAATACAAAATCACAATAAGCCTTGCAAGCAATGTGACTAAGTGTTAGTCACGGGATCCTGTATGATGGAATGAGTAAAGAGACTTGCCGGTAACGAGGTTGAACTAGGTATGGAGATACCGATGATCGAATCTTGGGAAAGTAACATATCGAAGAACAAAGGGAACATCATACGGGATTGACTGAATCCTTGACATAGAGGTTCGACCGATAAAGATCTTCATAGAATATGTAGGAAACAATATGGGCATCCAGGTCCTGCTATTGGTTATTGACCATAGAGGCGTCTCGGTCATATCTACATAGTTCTCAAACCCGCAGGGTCTGCACACTTAAGGTTCGGTGACGTTTCGGTAGTGTAGAGTTATGCATGGTGGTAACCAAAGGTTTTTCGGAGTCCTGTATGAGATCTCGGATGTCACGAATAGCTCTGTAATGGTCCGAAGGTAAAGATTGATATATAGGAAGTCCTATTTTGGCCACCGGAAAAGTTCCGAGCTCATCGATAGTGTACCGGGAGTGTCGGGAGGGTACCGGGTGACCATCGGGAGGTGTATTTCGACCCAAGAGGCTGCATGGGTTGTGGGAGGATAAATACCAGCCCTTAGTGGGCTGGAAAAAGTCCCACACAAGGCCCATCCGGCTGGGAAGAAATTCAAAGTGGAAAAGGTGGAAAAAAGGCAAAAAGGTGGAAATAAGGAAGGAGTCCTAAACCAAAGAGGGGATGGCCCTTGTGCCAAGCCTCCTCATCCTCTCCTCCTATATATACTCGAGGTTTTAGGGGTTTCGGACTAGATTTTAAGCCACGTGCAACCTTACCCTCTAGTCCGTAGTTTCTCCTCTAGATCGGTTTCAGATGTGCTTAGGCGAAGCCCTGCTGAGATTACTCCACCATCATCGCTGCAGCGCCGTCACGCTGCCGAAGAACTCGTCTAGCTCTCCGTTCCCTCTTGCTGGATCAACAAGGCGGAGATCGTCATCAAGGCGTATGTGTGCTGAATGCGGAGGTGTCGTTCGTTCGGTGCTAGATCGGGACAGATCGTGATTGGATCGCGGGACGCTCGGTGATTTAGATCGCGAAGACATTCGACTAAATCAACCGCGTTTCTTAACACTTCCCGCTTAGCGATCTACAAGGGTACATAGATCCACTCTCCCTCTCGTAGATGCTCATAACCATGGATAGATCTTGCGCGTGCTGAGGAATTTTTTTGTTTCCCATGCAATGTTCCCTAACAGTGCCATCATGAGCAAGGTCTATGTGTCGATGAGATCTCGAGTAGGACACAAAGAGTTTGTGGGCATTGATGCTTATATTGCTTCCTCCCTTGGTCATGTTTTGGTTCAGCGTTATTGTGGGATGAAGCGGCCCGGACCAACCTTACTTGTATGCTTACGAGAGACCGGTTTCATCGACGGACGTGTAACTTCGTTGCACAAAGATGGCTGGCGGGTGTCTGTTTCTCCTAATTTAGTTGGATTGGATTCGACTAAGGCGGTCCTTGAGAAGGTTGAAAAGCAACTTATGTATCACCGTTGTGGTTTATGCGTAGGTAAGAATTGTTCTTGCTAGATACCCGTAGCATCCACGTAAAACATGCAACAACAATTAGAGGACGTCTAACTTGTTTTTGCAGGGTATGTTGTGATGTGATATGGAAAATTACATGATGAGATATATGTGATGTATGAGATGATCATGTGTTGTATAGAATATCAAGACTTCCATGTCGATGAGTACGGCAACCGGCAGGAGCCATAGGGTTGTCTTAAATTATTGTATGACCTGCGTGTCAATCATTAAGCGCTATGTAATGCTTTACCTTGTCGCTAAACAATATCAATAGTAGTAGAAGCATGGTGGGCACGACAACCCCGATGGCTACATGTTGATGGAGATCAAGATTATCGAGATCATGGTCTCATGCCGGTGACGATGGAGATCATGCCGGAGCTTTCAAGATTGAGATCAAAATCACAAGTTCATGGCCATATCATGTCACTTATGATTTGCATGTGATGATAATCCTTTTATGCACCTTGTTTCTCTTAGGATGATGGTAGCATTATAAGGTGACCCCTCACTTACATTTCCAGATGAATTGTGTTCTCCCCGAGTGTGCACCATTGTGAAAGTTCGTCGTGTCGAGACAACACGTGATGATCAAGTGTGATAGACTCTATGTTCACATTCAATGGGTGCAAGCCAGTGTTGCACAGGCAGAACACTCGGGTTAAACTTGACGATCCTAGCATGTACAGACATGGCCTCGGAACACAAGAGACTGAAAGGTCTAACATGAGTCATATAGTAGATATGATCAACATGATGATGTTCACCATTGAAACCACCTCAACACATGATGATCGGATTTGAGTTGGTGAATTTGTATCATGTGACACTCAGATGACCTGAGGGATGTCAATTTGAGTGGGAGCTTTAGTAATTTGATTAACTAAACTCATTATCTTGAACAATAGTCTAAGTAACCATTGCATATTTATGTTGTGGATCAATGGCTCGCGTAGTAGCACCGCTGAATTTTAATGTGTTCCTAGAGAAAGCTAAGTTGAAAGATGATGGAAGAAACTTTGTGGACTGGGCCTGTAATCTGAGGATTATCCTCACGGCTTCCCAGAAATCATATGTCCTTGATGCACGGCTTGGTGACCAACCCGAAGACATGTCATCCGAAGACGTTAAGAACGCTTGGGAGGCACGTTCTGGAGATTACTCAATTGTTCAGTGTGCAATATTGTATGGCTTAGAACCAGGACTTCAAAGACATTTTCAACGTCATGGAGCATATGAGGTGTTCTAGGAGTTGAAATTTATCATTTAGCAGAATGCCCGGATCGAGAGGTATGAGACCTCCGATAAGTTCTATGCTTGCAAAATGGAGGAGAACGGGTCTATTAGTGAACATATACTCAGAATGTCTGGGTATTCGACTTGGCGGAGTTGGGAATTTCCCTTCCACCAGAGGCGATCACTGACAGAGTTCTTCAATCACTGCCACCTAGTTACAAGAGCTTTGTCATGAACTATAACATGCACGGGATGAACAAGTCAGTCGCTGAGCTGTTTGCCATGCTGAAAGTCGTTGAGTCTGAAATCCAGAAAGAACATCAAGTGTTGATGGTCAATAAAACCACTAGTTTCAAGAAGAATGGGAAGGGCAAGGGCAAGAAGGGTAAATCCAAGAAGGATGGCAAAGCAGTTGCTCCTCCTGTAAAGAAACCCAAGGCTGGACCCAAGCCAGAAACTGAGTGCTTTCATTGCAAGGGAAGTGGTCACTGGAAGCGGAACTGCCCCCAAGTACCTAGCTGACAAGAAGGCGGCCAACAACAAACAAGGTATATATGATATACATGTTATTGATGTGTACCTTAATAGATCTCGTTGTAGTGCCTGGGTATTTGATACCGGTTCGATTGCTCACATTTGCATCTCAAAGCAGGACCTAAGAATAGACAGGGGCTGGCTAAGGACGAAGTGACGATGCACGTGGGAAATGGTTCCAAGGTTGATGTGATCACCGACGGCACGCTCTCTCTTCTATTACCATCGGGATTAGTGATGAACCTAAATAATTGTTATTTAGTGCCTGCGTTAAGCATGAACATTATATTTGGATCTTGTTTATTGCGAGACGGTTACTCATTTAAATCAGAGAATAATGGTTGTTCTATTTATATGAGTAATATCTTTTATGGTCATGCACCCAATGCGAGGGGTTTATTCATATTAAATCTTGATAGTGATGATACACATGTTCATAACATTGATGCCAAAAGATGTAGAGATGATAATGATAGCACCACTTTCTTGTGGTACTGCCATTTGGGTCATATTGGTGTAAAACGCATGAGGAAGCTCCATGCTGATGGACTTTTGGAGTCACTTGATTTTGAATCACTTGACACATGTGAACCAAGCCGCATGGGAAAGATGACTAAACCGCCGTTCACTGGAACAACGGAACGGGCAAGTGACTTGTTGGAAATCATACATATTGATGTGTGCGGTCCAATGAATGTTGCAGCGCACGATGGATATCGTTATTTTCTCAGCTTCACTCATGACTTAAGTAGATATGGGTATATTTACTTAATGAAACATAAGTCTGAAACGTTTGAAAAGTTCAAGCAATTTTAGAGTGAAGTTGAGGATCATCATAACAAGAATATCAAATTCCTACGATCTGATCGAGGAGCTGAATATCTGAGTTATGAGTTTGGCAGTCACTTAAGACAGTGTGGAATTGTTTCACAGTTGACACCGCCCGGAACACCACAACATAATGGTGTGTCCGAACGTCATAATCGGACCTTATTAGATATGGTGCGTTCTATGATGTCTCTTGCTGATTTGCCACTATCGTTTTGGGGTTATGCATTAGAGTCAACTGCATTCACTTTAAATAGGGCACCATCGATATCCGTTGAGATGAAGCCATATGAACTTTGGTTTTGCAAGAGGCCAAAGTTGGTGTTTCCTAAAGTTTGGGGATGTGATGCTTATGTCAAAAAGCTTCATCCTAGAAAGATCGAAACAAAAGCGGAGAAATGCGTCTTCATAGGATACCCGAAAGAGACAGTTGGGTATACCTTCTATCTCAGATCCGAAGGCAAAGTGTTTTTCGCTAAGAACGGAACATTTCTTGACAAAGAGTTTCTCTCAAAAGAATTGAGTGGGAGGAAAATAGAGCTTGATGAGGTTATTGAACCTTTACTTCAACTAGAGAGTAGCGCAGCGCAGAAAGATGTTTTTGTGGAGCCTACAACGGTTGAACATGAAGTTAATGATGATGATCATGAAGCATTGGATCAAGTCACTATCAAACCTCGTAGGTCGACAAGGGCGCGTACTGCTCCTGAGTTGTACGGCAACCCTGTCTTGGAGGTCATGTTATTGGACAACAATGAACCTACGAGCTATGGAGGAGCGATGATGGGCCCGGATTCCAAGAAATGGTTAGAGGCCATGAAATCCAAGATGGGATCCATGTATGAAAACAAAGTATGGACTTTGGAAGTATTACCTGAAGGGCGAAATGCCATCCAGAACAAATGGATCTTTAAGAAGAAGACAGACGCGGACGGTAATGTCACCGTCTATAAAGCTTGACTTGTGGCAAAGGGTTTTTCACAAGTTCAAGGAGTTGACTACAATGATACCTTCTCACTCGTAGCGATGCTTAAGTCCGTTAGAATCATGTTAGCAATAGCTGCATATTTCGACTATGAAATTTGGCAGATGGATCTCAAAACAGCGTTCCTCAACGGTTTCCTTGAGGAAGAGTTGTATATGATGCAACCGGAAGGTGTTATCGATCCAGAGAATGCTGACAAAGTTCGCAAACTCCAGCGATCCATTTATGGACTGATGAAAGCATCTGGGAGTTGGAATAAGCGCTTCGATGAGGTGATCAAAGCGTTTGGGTTTGTACAAGTTTATGGAGAAGCTTGTGTTTACAAGAAAGTGAGTGGGAGCTCTCTAGCATTTCTAATATTATATGTAGATGACATATTGCTGATTGGAAACAATATAGAAATACTGGAAAGCGTGAAGGAATATTTAAACAAGAGTTTTTCAATGAACGACCTAGGAGAAGCTGCTTTCATATTAGGCATTAAGATCTATAGAGATAGATCGAGACGCTTAATAGCACTTTCATAGAGCACATACCTTGATAAAGTTTTGAAGAATTTCAAAATGGATAAGTCCAAGAAGGGATTATGGCCTGTGTTACAAGGTGTGAAGTTGAGTAAGACTCAATGCCCAGTGACTACAGCAGATAGAGAGAATATGAGTGCCATCCCCTATGCTTCAGCCATAGGATCTATCATGTATGCAATGCTGTGCACAAGACCCGATGACAGCCTTGCCATAAGTATGCCCAGAAGGATTTAAAGTGATCCTCGAATGGAGCACTGGTCGGCGGTCAAGAATATACTTAAGTACCTGAAAAGGACCAAGGAAATGTTTCTCGTGTATGTAGGTGATGAAGAGCTCTTCGTAAAGGGTTACGTCGATGCAAGATTTGACCCTGATCCGAATGACTCTAAGTCGCAAACCGGATACGTATTTATTCTCAATGGGGGACCGGTAAGCTGGTGCAGTTCCAAGCAAAGCGTGGTAGACGATTCTACATGCGAGGCGGAGTACATCGCAGCCTCGGAGGCAACGAAGGAAGGTGTCTGGATGAAGGAGTTCATGACAGATCTTGGAGTAGTGCCCAGTGCATTGAATCCAATAACTCTGTTCTGTGACAACACCGGTGCCATTGCTCTGGCCAAGGAACCAAGGTTTCACAAGAGTACCAGACAAATAAAGCGATGCTTCAATTCCATCCGCGATTACATCAAGGAGAAGGACATAAATATTTGCAAAGTGCACACGAATCTGAATGTTGCAGACCCGTTGACTAAACCTCTTCCAAGGGCTAAAACATGATCAACACCAGAACTGCATGGGTGTTGAATTCATTACAATGTAAATCATATAGTGATGTGAACTAGATTGTTGACTCTAGTGCAAGTGGGAGACTGTTGGAAATATGCCCTAGAAGCAATAAATAAAGTGTTTATTATTATATTTCCTTGTTCATGATAATTGTTTATTATCCATGCTATAATTGTATTGATTGGAAACATATTGCATGTGTGGATGAATTGACAACACTTTGTCCCTAGTATGCCTCTAGTGAACTAGCTCGTTGATCAAAGATGGTCAAGGTTTCCTAGCCATAGACATGTGATGTCATTTGATAACGGGATCACATCATTAGGAAAATGATGGGATGGACGAGACCCAAACTATAAACGTAGCATATGATTGTGTCAGTTTATTGCTACAGTTTTGTGCATGTCAAGTATATGTTCCTATGACCATGAGATCATGCAACTCACGGACACTGGAGGAATGCCTTGTGTGTATCAAACCTCTTAACGTAACTGGGTGACTACAAAGGTACTCTACCGGTATCTCCCAGGGTGTCTGTTGAGTTGGCATGGATCAACACTGGGATTTGTTACTCCGTGTGGCGGAGAGGTATCTCAGGGCCCACTTGGTAATACAACATCACAATTAGTGTTTGAGCCAAGTAAAACCTTTGGGGTGATCTATGGTAGTTGTTGAGTTGATCTTGCTGGAAAACAAAAACTTTTGCGCTCAGTCCAGGGTTTTTCTGAATTTTTTAGAGCGTCAAATTTATCTGACATTTTTACAAAGGATTTACATACAAATTTCCCTTGTTGTCATAATTTTTCAGAATTTTTACAGTCCCAGAATTATTCGAAGTTTACAGATTGCTACAAACTGTTCTGTTTTTGAAAAATTCTGTTTTCTTTGTGTTGTTTGCTTATTTTGATGTATCTATGGGTCGTATTGGGGGGTATGAGTCATGGAGAAGTTAGAATACAGTAGGTATTACACAAATATAAGTAAAGAATGAGTTCAGAACAGTACCTAAAGTGGTGATTTATTTTTCTTATACTAACGGATCTCATGAGTTTTGTGTTGTGAAGTTTTCAAGTTTTGGGTGAATATTTGATGGACTATGGAATAAAGAGTGGCAAGAGTTCTGAGCTTGTGTATGACAATGGCACCCCAAGTCATATTCAAGGATACCAAAGAGCCTAAGATTGGGGATGCCCCAGAAGGCATCCCCTCTTTCGTCTTCAATCCATCGGTAAATTTACTTGAGGCTATATTTTTTTCACCACATGATATGTGTTTTGCTTGGAGCGTCTTGTATGATATGAGTCTTTTCTTGTTAGTTTTCCACAATCATACTTTCTGCACACATCTTTAGAGAGAGAGATGTTGAATCGTGCATTTTTTAGAATACTCTATATGCTTCACTTATATCTTTTGAGGTAGGCAATGTTGCTTTAGTACTTCACTTATATCTTTTTAGAGCATGGTGGTGTTATATTTTATAGAAATTACTGAACTCTCGTTCCTCACTTATATTATTTTGAGACTTTCTTAAAACAGCATGGTAATTCGTTTAGGTTATGAATTTAGTCCTAATATAATGGCATCCAAGAGGGATATAATAAAAACTTTCATATTAAGTGCACTAACAACTATGAGAAGTTGTATTACTTGCATATAGTTTTGAGATAATAGGGATGGTAATATGAGAGTCATGCTAGTGAGTAGCTATGAACTGAAGAGATACGTGTGTTAAAGCTTGTGATTCCCATAGCATGCACGTACGGTGAACCGCTATGTAATGAAGTCGGAGCATGACTTGTCTAATGACTGTAGGCCTTTGTGTGAGGCTAGGGGGCGCGCGATGGTTAACTCCTACCAACCTCTCCCCTAGGAGCATGCTTCCAATGCTTTGTTTGATGACTAATAGACTTTTGCAATAAGTATGTGAGTTCTTTATGACTAACGTGAGTCCATGGATTATACGCACTCTCACCCTTCCATCTTTGCTAGACTCTCTAGTACTGCGCAACTTTCGCTGGTACACCAAACCCTCCTTCCTCAAAACAGACACCATATATTCCGCAAAACATCCACCATACCTACCTATTATGGCATTTCCATGGCCATTCCGAGATATATTGCCATCCAACTTCCACCATGTAGTTTTTCTATGACTTGCATCATCACTTCATATTGCATATAGAGTTTTATCTTGTCATAGGAATCGAGTTGTAATTTATTTTTCTTTGAGTTATAAGTAAATAAAAGTATGATGATTTTTCATTAATAGAGCATTCTCCCATGAGAGAAAAGGATGATGGAGGCTATGACTCCCTCACAAGTTGGGACGAGTACCGGACTTTAAAGAAAATAAAAGAGGCCAGCGAAGCCCAAACAAAAAAAAGGAGGCCAAAGAAGCCCACCAAAAAATGAGAGAAAGAGAGAAGGGACAATTTCTACTATCTTTTTCCACACTTGTGCTTCAAAGTAGCAGCATGATCTTCATGATAGAGAGTCTCCTATTTTGTCACTTTCATATAACTAGTGGATATTCATTATGCACGACCGCTTAGTTTTCTTTTTGAGCTTTCAAAAACTTATAGCTCTAAGTGCGTTTGTTGCATGGCAATACCTACTCACTCACATTGATATCTATTGATGGGCAGCTCCATAGGCCGTTGATACGCCTAGTTGATGTGAGACTATCTTCTCCTTTTCCCTTGCACCCCACCATATTCTATTCCACCTATAATGCTATATCCATGGCTCACGCTCATGTATTGCATGAGAGTTGAAAGGGTTTGAGAACACCAAAAGTGTGAAACAATTTCTTGAATTGTTCATTGGGGTTGTGCATGATTTGGATACTTTGTGTGGGGAAGATGGAGCATAGCCAGTGTGGGGACCCCGACTGATAAGTCGTGATCACCGAATGTATGTGCACCGTGATCCCAGAGATCAATGCTCACTGAACACACATAGACTGAATAACAAGAGTCTTACATCCATTACACACCGATTTACTCAAATATGGCCTTTATCGCCAAGTCTTCACATGATTGAAGTGGAAAAAATTGAACGATAGCGTGAACCCATGCCATTTGCCTTAACCCTACAGGCATTCTGACTAGGAAGCGTCCTAGCTCGCATGTCTATCACCAAGGTAATCTTCATCATAACCTGATCTTTCATGCCTGGCCAATAAAATAACAAGGGCAAGCCAATGAGTACTTTGAATGTACTTGCAAGGAAATAAGAATGCATGAACTAGCACTTAAGAAGGTACTTTTGCGGAAACACAATTTTGAATGCAATGTCATGATCAAGCAACTATGTGTAAGCATGCATCAACAGTTGGCAGATATCCATATGAACAAGTTATAGATATCATCATAAGCAGGGGTTGAACATCTCATGTTCATTCATCACATCAAGTCTTCAGACTTGTCTCAAGTATCATCCTTTTGTCATCTGCACACACACACACGCCAAGTTCTGCGAAAACATCTGGACATAGTTTAAGAAGCACCACCCAACTGTACTTGACCATGGACACATCTATTCGAATAGTTTTACACTCTGCACAGGTTGCACGCTTTTCCCACAAGACTCGGGGAACTTCCGTGTCATCCACGACTCCCGGTATATTACATACCCGAGGTAAGAACCCGAACAATGCCTTTCCCATGGTGATACTAAACAAAGAGTCCACTCGTTGGTGCCATTCCTAATGGTATACGTCACACATATCATCCATGAGGGCACGCAACGGTGTGCCCGGTGCCTATAAAGACAGCGTATGGCCTTCCACTCTGGGACGACCCCGTCTCGAGAGTGACCACTTCACTCTTGCCACTGGTAATGCGGGCTCCCTGCTAGCACCAACCATAGTAATCAACAAAGCCCCTTCCCATACAGGGGTAGAGTGGTCACACATGTAAGGTTGGGACGGTCGACAAATCTTAAATCTAATCCGTTTTCGAAAACACACACTCACTTGCTTCGGTACACCACTTCTTTCTCAAGTGGTTACCCAACTCCTCATCATCTGCCTCGGGCATTAGTGGCACCCAATGGGGTTTTCGAAAAGTCTTTCAAATCATTTGTGTTCCCGTCACCATGCATATTCCCGATCCCACTTGCGTAGCATCTATTAGCAACGTAACTACTCCCACCCCCACAACCCTCATAAGGAGGTAGGGCCATGCATGATGCAATTATCAACAAGAAAGTATCGGAGGCATCCAATCAAAGTGGATACCATATCATCATAATCAATACAACAAAATAAAGTGATATATGACATGCAAAAAAGGGTTCATAGTCATGGTCAAAGGGCTGTTTGCCTGGCTTAGCAACGTCTTCGAGGTCTTCACATGCTTCTTGTACACTCCAAGCACTCCGTTTATCTCGTCAACTACCGTCGGTAAAACAACCACAATAAGCAACGCAACAAGCAGAAAAATAAAAGTGCTCCATAAATAGGAGTTTTATTTTTTTGGGACGCCTCTGGTCATGAGAAAAATAACCAAGGAGGTTTTGGTGGATGTGGGTCAAGGGGGGAGTTTTGAATGGTGGGAATGATGGAAATGATGATACTTTAAGATGTCAACAGAAAATATTTTTATAAGAATGGGTGGATCTGCCCTAGAAATAGGGCATGATTTTAGAAACATTTAGGAACTAGATTCACTGTGTTTGGAGTTGGTATGAATTTCCTATGAATTCCCTAAGATGAAATAAATGGAAAATGGGGCCATTTATTTGGTCAAGCAGAATAGGTGCATGATGAAACGTTCAACTTGGGTATACAAATAGGTCATAACATTTAGAGCCTCTGGGCATTTGAATAACTCCATTTGGATTTGATATGAGAGCTCTAGCTATTTTACAAGTGGAGCATTTCATAGTTCAAATTCAAATTTGAATTTGAAATATACAGAAAAGTTTATAGGAAAAATGGGAGAGGCACATATTTGATTAGGCCATGATTTTAGGAACCTGGAGGAACTTGAATCATCCAATTTGGAGTTAATATGATTTTGCTAGAGATTTTATAAACTCTGCATAAGTAGAAAACGGGGAAATATTCTACCTAGAGGGCTAACCGCACACTGAACGCAGTATAGCGGAAAGTGGACTGGCCCGGCCTGGTGGCCCAACCAGTTGCGCATAGTGGGGGCCACGTCGATGGCGTCTTCACTAAATCCGCCTTCGCCACACGGAGCCGGAAAAGTGAGGGGGCACGTCCACTTAAATGGCTGGGCCCGACGCTTGGCTGGCTTACATGCCAGGCCCTCCTAGAAGGGCCTCCTTCCTCCTCCCGCTCGAATAGGGAGGGAGTAGGGGAGGGGAGAGCAGAACGGCACTGACGCCTTCCTCGGCGGTACCGGCCACCCCTGGCACTTCTGCGCACGCCGACCGGTGGTGGCCGACGACACCCACCGCGGTCTTCTGAGTCAACGCTATTGCAGCCCTCCCATGCGGTCGCGCAACATCGAGACTGGAGTGTCGCGACCCCATGGTGCTCTAGGGAGGTACAAAGATGAAGTAAGGGGATTGCGACAGCGAGGAGAGCACGCTGGAGAGTCCAGGGGCAAGGGGGCTCGGTATTGAGCCAATTTTGAGTGGATGCCGCTGGCGGGCTTAGGCCATGGACGCCGATGGAGGTCGTGGGAGAGAGAGTGGGCCGGTCAGGAAGTCTACGGGAGAGAGGGAAAGCAAGATAGCTCGAGAGGGGCACGGGGGAGGCCTTATAAGGCCGAGCCGAGGTCCACCCTGGACCGAGTTCTCGGAGGGGCTCGGGCGAGCTTTGTCTGGCCCAGAGGAGGGCAAGGGAGGAGGGAGCCGACCGTCCGGCGTGCTGAGGACATCGAGGAGACCTTTGGGGACACGACCCCGACGCCCAAGGCTATCGGGTGCCTTTGATTGGGCAAGCTACAGTGCGTGGATGCACTGTAGTAAGCTCCATAGCGTGAGCTCTACATGCCAAGGCATTGTCCGTAGCCCCTTGAGCGTGTCCTCTAGCGTCTAGGGTATCTAGGGGGAATAAACAAGGTCTAGGTGGCCATGGATGCTCTGGGGATTCAATAGACTTGAGTGGAAATGGTGAGAGATGTGGAATCTTGTTATCCAGGGGGTAAACGGGTTTTTACCACATCAACCTTTGACCAATGGCCACGAAAACTATACTGGGGGTGCAGGGTACCTACAAGGGGCTATGGTAAAAATTGGGGGTCAACGAGTACTCATATGCTGCTCCAATCATTGATCACAAAATTGTTGCAGAAGGTGTTTGATGCAAGTTTGATCTAGCAAAATGATTCTCATCTAGCAAGTTTGATCAAGTTTGAACACATTTGAAAAAGGTTGCCAATCTAAACTCGGTAAACCCTAGAAATGGGTAGAAATGTACTTGCTTAGATCTAGCTATGCAAATCCATTCTCCTTGATGCACCACTTGATGTGGTGACATATTTTAGGGACTATAACATGCACAAAAAGATTGGGTCCCAATGGAAAAACCTGGCAATGTAATATTACCATATTCTTGAAATCAACAGAAATGGGTTTGAGGGGATCTGGACAAGTTAATTTGTTCTCGTTGATGTACCACTTAGTTTGGTTACATTATTGGAGGATTAGAACATGAACACAAATTTTGAGAACAATAGGGGACAATTGGCAATGTAGAGTTTCCCAAATTTGGATCTGGACACAAAGGATTTTGGGATATTTTGGTGAACCAAAACAATTGGGATTGATATGAAACTTGGCAATATGACCACATATATCATATGTGACATGCTAGAATTTTCTTGGATTTGTCTGATAAAATTTCTTATAGAAAATTTTCAAATGCTTTAAATAGGCAGAAATGGTTTTGAAGGGTTTTGTCCAATACTTTGAACATGACCATGTGTTGAAACTCTTATATATGAACCACTACTGGAATCAGGCACTTTGCTGTCAGCCATCCCGGACGGCAAAGGCATGCATCCCGGACGGGAAGGGCTTTGCCGTCCGCCAGCAGACGGCCAACCGTCCGGCTGAATAAGCCACATTAAAGGGCTCTTTGCCATCTGCTGGCGGACGGCAAAGACCTTTGCATCTTTGTCATTTTCCAACGGACGACAAAGGCATGGACGACACACGTGGCAACTTACGTTCGTTAAGGGCTTAACGACGTGCTTTGCCGTCCGCTGACAGATGGCAAAGACCTTAGGTCTTTGTCGTCTGCCAGCGGATGGCAAAGCACCTGTTTTTTGACGGCCTGGGTGGGTTCATTGTCGTCCGCAGGCAGACGGCAAAGAACTAAGGTCTTTGTCGTCTACCAATGGATGGCAAAGAACCCACCTAGGCCAGTCAAGTGCTACCCCAGGTTGCACAGGTAGCTGCCACATGGCAGCTTTACCGTCAGCTAGCTGACGACCAAGACCTTCGTCATCTGCCAGCAGACGGCGAAGTGGCTATATAGCCCCTGATTTTTCTGTTTTTTCTTAAAATCATTCAATTTGACAGACTATCACATATATATCTAACATATCAACAATACAAGTTTCCAACAAGCATACCAACAATAAATTCCAACAACATATCCAACATAGAATTTTCCAACAACATATGCAACATACAATGGTTTCCAACAACATATCCATACATACATATCCAAAACAAGTTTCCAACAAGTTTCCATAAACAAAAAGGAAGCACAAGTAGAAGAGTACACTCCATCAATGCAAGCTTCCTCATCTATAGCAAATCTACAATTTAGGAAAGATGAAAGTTAGAAGAAAAAGAAGACTAGCTAGAAGAATAAGAAGAAACAGAAGAAGAAAAAGAAGAAGAAGAAGAATTTATCTTCTCTTTCTTTTTCTCGTCTCCTCTCCTCTTCTCCAAGGTAGTAATGCCATTTTCTAGCTAACTAAGCATATCAAGTCTTTTTGGAGGAAAAAATGCTAAGTATAGGTCATTTTATAGCTATCCTATGTAGAATATATCATTTTGAAGCTAAGTAAGGTTATTATGTCATTTTTGAGGAAAATAAGCTAAGTATAGGTCATTTTGGAGCTAAACCAAGGTTATTATGCCATTTTTTACCTAATTGAGCTAATTATGTCATAAATGAACTAGCTAAGCTAATTATAGATCATTATTGAGTTATCCTAGGTAGTTATGCCATTTTGTACCTAAGTGAGCTAATTATGTCGCAAATGAACTAGCTAAGCTAGCTATAGATCATTATTGAGCTATCCTAGGTAGTAATGCCATTTTGTAGCCAACTAAGCATATCAAGTCATTTTGGAGGAAAAAATGCTAAGTATAGGTTATTTTATAGCTATCCTAGGTAGAATATATCATTTTGAAGGTAAGTAAGGTTATTATGTCATTTTTGAGTAAAATAAGCTAAGTATAGGTCATTTTGGAGCTAAACCAAGGTTATTATGCCATTTTTTACCTAAGTGAGCTAATTATGTCATAAATGAACTAGCTAAGCTAATTATAGATCATTATTGAGCTATCCTATGTAGTTATGCCATTTTGTACCCAAGTGAGCTAATTATGTCATAAATAAACTAGCTAAGCTAGCTATAGATCATTATTGAGCTATCCTATGTAGTTATGCCATTTTCTAGCTAACTAAGCATATCAAGTCATTTTGAAGGAAAAATGCTAAGTATAGGTCATTTTATAGCTATACTAGGTAGAATATATCATTTTTGAGGAAAATAAGCTAAGTATAGGTCATTTCTTAAGCTAAGTATGCATTTTTTAATGAAAACACTTGGGAAAACTTACCATCATCACGACGGTGAAGGACCGGTAGGGTTTGCACTAGGATGAGACATAGAAGGACCGGTCAGGGTTGCGGTAGACGCAAAAGGACTAGTCGATGCTTGTCGGGAGGCACGCTGCACCAAAGATCATTTGCAATGTCTCCTTAGCATGATGCAACTCAAATGTGAATACTAGTAACTAATGACCATTCAAATGAAACTCACCGTGGGTGCTATAGCAATATGGGGCATTGACGGAGGGGTCTGATCATTGTTCTGGCACACGGTCTGCACTTTTTGTTTTCACGAGTCATTCATATTAGTTAGTGATGAAACGAACATTATGTGCATGATTTGGCTAATATATAGGAGAAACTTACCACGAGGAGCTCATATAGGGCCCGGTGAGACATTGCGTTCCGGTTCCTCTCCTCCTCCAACAACCTAGGCGTCCTCTCCTCCATGTCCCTCTCCCTCTGCGCCGCCTGCTTGTTTGCCTCCACCAGAAGCTCCTAGGCCCTAGCCTAAATGGCAAGCTCCATTAGCCGTGGACGAGGCCTTATCTCAGGATCAGAGCTCGTGTGTCCCTTCTTGATCTCCGGGAGAGTTCTAGGACAACGTATCAGTCCATCCCCAACGGCTACCGAGCCATGGGGCCTCCCGCCACCAGATATCATCACGAGCTCTAGATCAAAAGGACTCTGGCTCGGGTTGAAGTCCTCCCCTTTCCTCGCCTTCCCCTCATCTCTATACCTCACGAGCTTGTTGTGGGAGGAGATGTTGCTGAAGCTCTCTGGATGATCAAGGTCATCCTCAAAGAATGCCTTGGCCTTCTTGTACGAGGCAGTATGGGCCATGGCATAGAGCTCGAACAGAGGTGGCACCTCCTTCTTGTTTTCTCGCGCCTAAAAGAGAGGAACAAAATATTAGTTAAGGGCTCAAGCTAGCATGAAGAATAAAATTGCATGAATCATGAAGCAAACCACATACCCAGTTATCCCTGAACTCAAATAGGTTGGAGCTCCCTTGATGTTGTGGCACACCTCTCATTTGTGCACGCTTATCCTTGGCCTTGTTGTGTTCGGCTAGCCATTCGGGAGAGCACCACTCATCCACCAATGCCTCCCAACAGTCCATCCTATCCGCACACCATCTTGGGGGCACCTAAGTTAGACAAGAGAAATTTTAGCGCTATGCCTACGAATCAAATCAAATAAACTAAGTACAAGGCCTTAAGAATAGATAATTACCTTCATTAACTTCTCCTTACTCACATAATTTTTGCGGCACTTCTTCCTGGCCCTCTTAATGTTAGTAGAGGCGTAGTAGTCTCGAATAGCCTGCACCCAAGCCTCGTTCCATAAGATCTGAAGTAGGTGCTTGCACTCGGCTTCGAGAACAACAGCCGCTTTCGCCTCGTCTTCCTCAGGACTCCTGTAGAAGGTCTGCAATCAAACAAGACAAGACTGATTAGTACAATCACTAGGTGATGTTTATTTTTAATTCTGTAAAGGAGAAATTACCCAAAAGCGACGGATCCCAATGTCCGCCACCATCTCGCACAAGAAACCATCGACCATCTCCTCCGGTGGGTCCGGGGCAGCCATGTACAGCTCCCAGGTCAGTTCTACCTGTGGAGCCTCACCCACACCGGGCAACTGGACCTTCCCCCGGAAGTGGTGCCGGAGAAGCACACCAAGGACCTGGTTGGGCCTACGGACACCACGCTCGTATTTCCAACCCCTACAGTATGAAAAGGCCAACACATTAGATATTAATTTGAAGAAACATGAAGGCAAAAGGTTAAAAAAGAGTAATTGCACTTACTTCTCCGCATTAGGCGCAATCAACCACCTCTGCTCGCGGGTCATCGGCACGGGTGGGAGCTTTGTACAACCACACTGGTAGACCTTCTTTCCCTCCTCAACGAGCTCGCCCTTGCTATAGGTGTACTCAGACAAGTTGTCCTCACCACCATCAACGTGGCCACTAGACTCCGGAGTCACGTCGGACGAAGACTCTGGGACCCGAGTCTCCTGGGGCGAAGACTGTGGGACCAGAGTCTCCTAGGATGAAGGCTCGGTGACCTGAGGCTCGTGGACCGGAGTCCAAGACGGGACCAAGTCAGACGGGTCCACCTGAGATGGAGCACTCATGTGGTCGGGAGAATCAGCTGGGGGTGGCGGCAAGGAAGGCGCAGCAACCTTCCTACCTCTAGCACCTCTCTTCGTCTTCCCCTGACCTCTCCCGGTCGAAGAAGAAGTGCCCCACCGGTGTCTACATGAAGTGGACCAGTGCTCTTCGGAGTTGGTGGGGTGGAATAATAGCACCCCTCCCAGCATGTGCCGAGGAAGGAGGCTCAGAGCGCTCTCGACCCAAGCCCACCATCTGTCAACACATGCAATGACAAAGAGTGAACAAAATTAGTTCGACCAACATAAAATAATTGAAACCTAATAACATGAACTAATTAATAATATATATCTACATAATAATAATTGAATACCTCACATTACCAATATTAATCTTCATTGTCTATATATGCTTCGGGATCAATAAATGCATAATCATCATCACTATCAGTAATGACATGCTCGTCAGCATCATCAATAAATGCATCAACATGTGGAAGGCCTCTATGTAATCGGTCAAGCATTGTCAGGTCATCCGCAACTGTAACCTCTTCTTCTTCCGTCTCTTCTTATTCCAGCTCAGGAGTGAAGTCGGGTTCACTGTCGCTGTCGACCTCAGTGTTCTGGGGTGAAGTAGAGCGGTTCTTGAAACGTTTTTTTGGAAACACATGTTTCTTGGAAGAATTCTCCTTCATATGTGTCTAGGTTAATGTGAGGTTCATAATCATCTTCATTGAGGGGAGGTGGTCTAAAATGTGGCGGCATATCATAAATGACATCCCAACCTTTCAAATTTGGATCCATTTGGCAGGCCCACGGTAGATAGAAAATTGGGTCGCCTGTTGAGCCGTAATATAGACATCGGCAACATCTAAATGGGTGCTTTGTTTGATTTTTACTAGCCCTAGATGTTTATGAGTCCTTCTAGACTCCTTCGGATGGAACCAATAACATTTGAAGACTACGATGTTTGGTGGGTTTTCACCAAAGAATGTAAGTTCATAAATTGCTTCAACTCTTCCATAATACTCGACCCCTCCTTCGCCGACAGCGGAGACATAACAATTTATAGACTTTCGGTCGGCCATAGATAGCTCTTTTCCAAAAGTACAAAAGCGCTACCCGTTGATGTCGTATTTGTCAAATGAACAGACCTTATAGTCAAAACCATTAGCGACTTGTCTCAATTCGGAGTCCATAGACTCTGCATTAGCCTAGAAGTTGAATACGAAAGGATTGTTGCATTAGCCGCAAACTAGGCGAACAAAATGAAATCGTCTAATTACTGGAAATTACCGTTTGCTTGAACCAAGAGATGAAACCGGGATAGCCGCCTTCATGCTTTGCCAGAAGCTCATACTCTTCGATGGAATCCTTTTCGATCACCGCTCCATCCGAGAATATGGCGACGTATCGACTGTATCACATATCCGGGAATAAGAGCATTTCAAAGGAATTAGAAGTTGCGAAACAATGTACCGATAACTTACTCGATGTACGGCCGCACTTCTGTTAGGTTGTTCAAGATATACAACGAAATGGTCCACCATTCTTTGACATCCAACGCTATTGATTTCGAAGCACCGGCTGGTGCGAGCTTCCCTTTGAATAGGCTGAGGTTTGATCGACATTTTTCACGCTCGCCATCATTGTACCAAGGCTTCGGATTATGTAGATGACGATTCTTGGCTTTGTAGTGTGTTGTCATGAAGTTTTCAGCCTCCTCAGTAATGAATGCCTCGGCCATCGATGCTTCAACTCTATGTTTATTTTTACATTTTGCCTGAAGCATCTTCTGCATCCTCTCAGTTGTGAAGCACCAACGATTTTGCACGGGCCCCCCCAATCTTGCCTCGGTCCGGAGATGCAAAATCAAATGCGACATTGGATTAAAGAAGCCCGGTGGAAAGATCTTTTCTAATTTGCAGATCAACTTCGGCGCCAACTCTTCTAGTTCGTCTAGCACATCAGGAGATAGTTCTTTCGTACAAAGAGCACGGAAGAAATAGCTCAGCTCTGCGAGTACTAGCCATTCATCCTTAGGGATAAAGCCACGCAACATCACCAACAATACCCGCTCAAGCCATACGTGCCAATCATGACTCTTGAGACTAAATATTTTCAATTTGTCAAGACTCGCTCCCCTCTTTAGATTCGTTGCATACCCATCGGGGAACATCAACTACATTTTCATCCACAAGATCATTTCCGTCATAGCTGGCCTTCCAAGATTGAACAATGCCATTGGCTTCCTCCAGTTCTTCGTTCCTTTCGGTTGTCGAATGTTTTGTAACGGTGTATAACATAGAGCCTCCTGGTCGACTCTAGCCTTAGGATTATCCTTCGACTTCCCCTCTATGCCGAACTATGTACCAAAAAGGGCCTCCGCGATATTCTTTTCAGTGTGCATCACATCGATGTTGTGTGGGAAAAGGAGGTCTTTAAAGTAAGGCAGATCCCACAAACATATCTTGTGAGTCCAGGCATGTTTCGTATTTTACCCTTAGATATACCCTGGATGATCTGGATCCGGCTCAAGAGCATTTATCTGATCCAGGATTTGTTGGCCCGTCAACGCAGGTGGTGCAGTGTTTTTGACAACTCTACCTTTGATGAAATTCTTCTTGTCTTTTCTAAACTTATGGTCAGGATCGAGGAACTGTCTATGCATGTCGAAGCAAGAAACCTTGCGATCCGCCTCCAGCCAACGGAACCGAAGAGCTGTCTTTCATGTGGGGCACGGAAACCTTCCATGCACACACCAGCCAACGAATAGCGCATACGCCGGCAAGTCATGTGACGAGTACATGTACCACACATGCATTTTGAAGATCTTTTTGGTAGCGGTGTCGTATGTCTTGATCCCATTATCCCAGGCTTCTTGCAATTCATCCTTAAGCGGATGCATGTACACATTCTATTCTTCCCTGGATATTTGGGCCTTGGAATTATCAACGTCAAGAAAATGTTCTTTCTTTTCATAATCTCTCTGGGGAGGAGATTGAGTGGAATGACAAATACGGGCCAACAACTATATTTTGCTGCCGTCATACCATACACATTGAACCCATCCATGTTGATGGCAACTCGAGGATGCCTTGGATCTACCCCTTTATCCTTATGTAATGCATCGAAGTGCTTCCACGCAAAAGCGTCTGAAGTGTCTCCCAACATCGGATTCCCATCTACATCTAATTCTATTCTTTTTCCCAATTTATGCCACGTCATCTGTCTGGCCATCTCTTGGACCATGAAAATATGTTGAAGTCTTGGTATGATTGGCAGATACCGAAGAACATTCATGGGGATTTTGGTCAGAATCTTCTGACCCTTACCGTTGTCTACCAGAACATACTTGGAAGCATTACAAATGGGGAAATAGTTCAAGCCTACATACTCAAGCCTAAATAAGGCACATCCATTCTCACAGGCATGTATCTTCTCATAGGGCATCTTAAGCGCACGTAGGATTTTGTTCGACTGGTAGAGGTTTGCTGGCAATACATGGCCTTTGGGTAGAAAGCGTCCAAATATCGTCATCATCGCGTCGTAGCATTCTCTGCCCAGTTTGAACTGAGACTTCAAAGCCAGTACTTGAGCGATGGCATCCAGTTGACAAAGCTCAGTGTGCTCGTGGAGTGGACGTTTTGAAGACTCCAACATTTCATACAAGGCCTTTGCAAATTCCTCCATCTCATTGTCCGAAATCCGAGCATCATCAAAGTCTTGCACCATGTCTTTGATCCCGGTACCATGCTCGTCGGTGCGATGAGAACCACCTCAGCTCTGGCACATTAGGCAGACTCACCATGAAATGTCCAGACCATATAATTAGGCATAAAACCCCACTTCTGTAGGTGTTTGATCATTTCAAACTCTAACTTCTTCCTAAAGTTGTCGCAATCGACACAAGGGCACCAGGTTGTTTTCTGTCCATTTGCAAATGCGACTCTCACAAACTCCTTGGTTTTTGTTATCCATTCATGGGTCATGTCTTTCGGACTAGTGTGACCGGTGTACATCCACCCGGAATCACTCATCTTGCCTAGCTACTGGACACACAAAAAATATATACATAATTAAGCAAACTGTATTCATTAGTTAATAGAGTTTTTTTAATTTTATTACGTCGATGCAACCTAGATGCTAGTAGGTAAAGATAGGTCCTAATCCCACCCGAGTATGTGTAGATTGGGTTCGTTTTCCCATGTTCTGCTCCAGATCCGACGCACAATTTCGGCAGCACCTCCCCGTTGTTCTCCTGATACACGTCTCGGCAATAAGCAGAGAGGATGCATACCTGGAGAACAATAGGGAGGCACTGACGAAATTCTGCATCGGATCCGGAGCAGAGCATATGGGAAAACGAACCCAATCTACACATACTCGGGCTGTCCATGGATAACGTTGGACAATTCGAAAGAATCAAGGTTATAAATATTCTAATGAATTCATATTTATAGATGCAACCCTTTCGAATGGGAGACGCATAGTGGTCACGCATACTGATGATTGAAGACACCTATAGCTAGCAAGTTTCATCGGCACGAAGACCGAAACAGAGGAAATGAAGGGGGCAAGAGGAGATGTCATTTGTGCTCTCCCACGAACATAGGGGCAGAGCTCGTCGAACGCATGGGGAGGTCGTCGAACACCAGACCCTCGCAGCGAAGAAACAACTGCACATTTAAATCCACCTGATCAACATAAATATGTTGTTCTGTATAAAAAATCGAAAAATGTATGACCTAACTCATAATTCACAAATATATGACCTGTCGGCCTTTGGAGGGCCGAAGAGCACCTTTTTCGGGATCGGGGTGTCGGGGGTGTCGTGTTGGGGTAGGGGTGTTGTGTCGGGGTCAAGGGTGCCGTGTCAGGGTGTCGGGGTGTTGTGTCGGGGGTCGAGGTGTCTGTGGTGTTGTGTCGGGGTCGGGGTGCTGTGTCAGGGTCAGGGGTGCCGTGTCGGGGTCGGGGTGCTATGTCAGGGTCGCGGTGTCGGGGTGTCGTGTTGGGGTCGGGGTGCTGTGTCAGGGTCGGGGGTGCCGTGTCGGGGTCGGGGTGCTGTGTCGGCTCGTGGTGTCGGGGTCGGGGTGTCGGGATATCGTGTCGGGGTCGGGGTGTCGGGGTCAGGGGGTCGGGGTCGGGGTGTCGGGGTCAGGGGGTCGGGGTCGGGATGGCAAATCCTTGACCCCTCGACCCCTCGGCGGCCCTCAACCCCTAGACCCCTTTTCCCCTTTTCCCCTCGACCCCTCGACACCTCGATCCTCGACCCCTAGACCCTCGACTCCTTTTCCCCTTGATCCTCGACCCCTCGACCACTCGGCGACCCTCTTTTCCCTCGGCGACCCTCCTTTTCTACTTTTCCTACTTTTTTTATCTTCTACTTCTACTTCTTTTTTTTTCACCTTCTTCGTCTTTCTTCTTCTTCTTCTTCTGTTCTTTTCCTCCTCCTCCTCCTCCTCCTCCTCCTCTTCTTCTTCTTCTTCTTCTTCTTTATTTTCCTTTTCCCTCTCCATCTTTTTATTCTTCTTCCTTCTTTTCCTTCCTCCTCTTCTCTTCTTTTTCTTCTTCATTTTCCTTATTTTCCTTTTTCCTCTCCACTTCTACTTTTTCTTCTTTTCCTATTTTTTTCATCTCACAAAATGTACTAATAACCTAAAATACGACTAACCTAAAATATACTAACCCAAAATATGACTAAATATAAAAAAACTAACCTACAATCTACTAACCAAAAATCTACTAACCTAAAAAGCAACTAACCTAAATTACTAATAGTACAACCTAAATCATCTAACCTAAATTACTAACAGTACCTAAATCAAAAAACAGCAAGAAAAAAAGTAAGAAAAAAAAGGGGAAGAACCTCACAAGGGGGCGGCTGGACGGAGCATCGCCGGGCGGCGGGGGCAGCTGGACAGAGCGGGGCCAGGCGGGAGGGGGGCGGCGCGGGGGCGGTGGGGCAGCGTCGAGCGGTAGGGGGCGGCTGGACAGAGAGGGGCCGGGTAGCGGGGGGTGGGGCACTGGGCGGCGAGGCGGTCGCAAGGCTTGGGCGGGGCATTGGGGCGGCGGGGCGGCCGCATGGCCTGGGCGGGGCTTCGGGGCGATGGGCAGCCTTGGGGGTCGGGGGCCGTGGGGGTCGGGGGCTGCGGGGGCGGTGGTGGTCGGGGGCGGGGGCGACTCAGGCACGGGGACGGCACGGGTGAGGTGAGGGCAGAGAGACAGAGGGGATAGAGAGAGAGGGGTGAGGCACGGGCGCTCACCGGTTTTTTGTTAGGTCAAAGCTCTTTGCCATTAGCTAGCAGACGACAAAAAGCCTAGCTAGTGGGAGGGAACGGCCGTAGGTTTGCCACTTTCTTTGCCGTCTGCTAGCGGACGACAAAGCTAGCAGACGGCAAAGAAAGTGGACGTTAGGTTGTTCTCATTATTGGGCCACCCTCCCTCTTTGCCGTCTGCTAGCGGACGGCAAAGAGTTGGCTGACGGCAAACATGATCTTTGCGTCACGTCTCTGTTTGCCGCCAGTTTTATTTAAGCTGATGCCAAAGACCTTCTTTGCCGTCAGCTAGCAGACGGCAAAGAGTTGGGTGTCAACAATATATGTCCATTGAGTTTTCCTAAAAAATTCAAATATTTTGAAAGCATTTAAATAATTTTTCCTTATAAAAGACCATTTCTGGCCTTAAGAAAAAGCCTTTAAATAAAATAGTAAAATAATCTTTAAAAAAAATATTTTGTGTTTTTGGGAATTCATATATATAGTGGGTTTCAAATAAAGCATTTGGGTAAAGAGGATCCACCCAATTTGGGGACTTGCAGTGCAAATCTCAAATTAGGGAGTTTTGAAAACTGAATTTAAATATATGCTTTTTGGCCAAAACAATATTTTGTAAAAATATTTTTATGTCCTATTCGCATGGCATGATCATTGGACAAGATTTGGGATCAAGGAAAGAGTTCTAGAGGGTACGAGGACATTTTATGAATTATAGAGCACCAATAAGCAATCAAACAAGCAAGCAAATAACACACAAGTCAAGCATTCGAATGCACCCAAAAAGTTTTAATTGAACATAATTTTTGAGTCATGTTAACTTAGTCATGAGGCAAAACACAGGGTGTGACAGCCAGACCATATTATTTTGTAGGGATAACTTTCTAAAGCCATGTCATTTCGAAAGGAGACGACTACCTTGTTGGTGTGCTCGAAGTATTACTATTTTTATGTCAATATTAGACTATTGTTTTAAATCTAATGGATGTGAATATTCATGACACAATAAAGAATATTACATGGATAAATATGTTGGGAAGCATTCCACACCAAAAATTCTGTATTTTTATCATTTACCTACTCAAGGACGAGCTGGAATTAAGCTTGGGGATGCTGATAGGTCTCCAATGTATCTCTAATTTTTAATTGTTCCATGCCATTATATTATCTGTTTTGGATGTTTTTATGCATTAATATGCTATTTTATATTAGTTTTGGGACTAACCTATTAATCTAGAGCCTAGTGCCAGTTTCTATTATTTTCCTGCTTTAAGTTCGCAGAAAAGGAATATTGAACGGAGTCCAAACGGAATAAAACCTCCGGAATGATTTTTTCTGGAAAATATGGAAGCCACGAGATATGAGAACCAAGGCAGAGGAGCTGCCACGGGGCCACAAGCCCGCTTGCCGAGGCTAGGGGGCACCCACGCCAGGCAGGCTTGTGGGCCCCTGGCAACTCCCCTAACCCTAATCTTTGGCCTATAAATACCCAAATATACCATCATTATCAAAACGATCCATGGAAACACTTTTCCGCCGCCAGAAGCCTCCATTCCCGAGAGATCCAATCTTGGAGCCTTTTCCGGTAATCTGCCAGAGGGGGATTCGATCACGGAGGGCATCTACATCAATTTCGGTGCCCCTCCGATGATGCGTGAGTAGTTCACCACAGACCTACGGTTCCATAGATAGTAGCTAGATGGCTTCTTCTCTCTCTTTTCTTCTCAATACCATGTTCTTCATGTTCTTCATGGAGATTTATCTGATGTAATACTCTTTTGCGGTGTGTTTGTCGAGATCCGATGAATTGTGGGTTTATGTTCAGATTATCCATGAATATTATTTGAGTCTTTCCTGAATTCTTATATGCATGATTTAATATCTTTGCAAGTATCTTTGAGTTATTGGTTTGGGTTTGGCCAACTAGATTGGTAATTCTTGCAATAGGAGAAGTGCTTAGTTTTGGGTTCAATCTTGCGGTGTCCTCACCCAGTGACATAGTACGGGTAGCGAGGCATGTATTGTATTGTTTCCATCGAGGGTAAAAATACGGGGGTTTCATCATATTGCTTGAGTTTATCCCTCTACATCATGTCATCTTGCTTAATGCGTTACTTGTCATGGACTTAATACTCTAGATGCAGGCAGGAGTCCGTCGATGTGTGGAGTAATAGTAGTAGATGCACAATTGTTTCGGTATACTTTGTCATGGACGCGATGCCTATATGCATAATCATTACCTTGGATATCTTCATAATTATTCGCTTTTCTATCAATTGCTCGAGAGTAATTTGTTCACCCACCGTAATACTTGCCATCATGAGGGAAGCCATCTAGTGAAACCTATGGCCCCTGGGTCTATTTTCCATATTATATTTTCAGATCTAAAACCGAAAACACCAAAAATACTTGCTGCATTGTTTTGTGTTTTAGTTTTACTTTCCAATCCAGCATGCCATTATATCTATCTCTACTAGATCTCATTCTTGCAAATAACCGTGAAGGGATTGACAACCCCTTTATAGCGTTGGGTGCAAGAGTTTGATTCCTTGTGCAGGTATATCTATTGGTGGCTCTCTTGTATCTCCTACTGGAATGAGACCTTGGTTCTCAAAAACAGAGGGAAATACTTATCTACTTTGCTACATCAAACCGTTCTTCTTCACGGGAAACTAACGCATGCTCAAGAAGTAGCACCTGACTAGTGTTGTTGCGGGTATGTGTTAGAAGTTTTGACAACTTAGGCAAGCCAACATCACTATGTATCAATATAACTCAGAGTTCCTGAACCTCGCCTGTTATGCCAAGCAAGATGTTCCACGTGAGAAGAGTAAACTCTATTAGTTTCAAGGGGGGGCTCAGAGAAGACCTCCAGCCTACACTTGTTCTCAATGATACGACCTAGTTTGATCAGTTTTACAACTTGGCTCTAAGGCTAGAAGAATCTCTATTCAAGGCCGAGGACAACCGGAAGCGGTTCAGAGAGTCCAACCCCTCGTCGTCTTCGACTCAGGTGGTTCCCAAACAACAGAAGTATTGGGTTCCTCCTCCTCCTCCTCCGTTTTGTCGTCAACAGCAAAAGCAGATTGGTGGACGTGGTTCTTCCCACCCACCCAACCTAGTGAGCCACCAGAGACTTGAGGCGCCCAGTATAGGATGTTCTCCTCCTGCCTACACTCATCTTCTTTCGGAGGTTACTTGTCACAAATGTGGTCAGAAAGGTCGCTATGCTCCCAAGTGTCCATAGTTGTGTCTTTCGCCTCCTCCTCCTCCTATCGGGCCTTCAAGCGATGCAATGGTGTAGCATAATCCCAATTCTGCAGAGTCAACATGGTCAATGGAGCTCAAGTAGATGAATCTTCCTAAGTCATAATGGGTAATCTTCAAGTTAACTCCATTCCTCTAATAGTTTGGTTCGATACCGCTGCATCGCACTCATTCATATCAAGACCTTTCGTTGCTAAGCATGATTTGGTAACAAAATAAACTCCTAGACCTTTAAAGATTCTTTCTTCGGGTTTGTAAATGTCATCAAATGCATTTGTTCCTGATATTTCTATCAAGATGGGCAATTGTTCTTTTCTGGCTTCTCCTATTGTTCTCGATAATTCCGACATTGATCTAATTCTAGGTATGAATTAGCTCGAGGCATACAAGGCTCAGTTTTATTGGGCGGCCAAGGAAATCCAATTAACCCATCCTTCCAAAGAGATGATTACATTCGTTGCTCGCGATGACACTACTTATTTTTTCTCCCTCAATGAGAAGGGTGAAATCTATGCAATATCTCAAGTCCCTGTCATTTGTTAGTATAAAGATGTATTTCCAGAAGAACTGTTAGGAATGCTTCCTCACCAAACAATGGAGTTTGTGATTGAACTTGATCCTGGAACTAAACTGGTTTGCAAGTGTCCTTATAAACTTGGCCCCAAAGACTTGAATGAATTGAAGAAGCATCTAGATGAGCAAGAGCGTATGGGTCTGATAAGACCTATTTCATCGCCTTGGGGTTGTGGTGTTCTCTTTGCATCGATTATCGTCCATTGAACAAAGGTGCCAAGGTACCAAGGTTTTCTCAAAGCTCGATCCTCGTATGGGCTATCATCAAATCTGAATCTACGAAGAAGACATTGCCAAAACGTCTTACAGGACAAGCTTTGGCTCTTACGAGTACACACTTATGTCCTTTGGTCTTGCAAATGCTCCTCCAACCTTCTCTCGGAAGATGAACTTCATATTCTCTCCCTTCAAGAATTTTTTTGTCTTGGTGTACCTTGACAATATCCTTGTCTTCTCCGAAACTGAGGATGAACATGCAGAACATCTCTGTATTGTACTTGATAATCTAAGAGTGTATCAGTTCTATGCAAAATTCACAAAATGTGAATTCTGGCTCAATGAAGGGGTGTACCATGGACATATCATCTCTTCTGAGGGCATCAAAGTGAATCCTGAAAAGGTTGAAGCCATTCTGAAGTGGGAGCCTCCTCAAAATATCAAGCAACTTTGAAGCTTTCTCGGGCTTGCAAGCTATTGTGGAAGATTCATGAAGAACTTCTCCTAGATTGTTAAGAATTTGTCAAACCTTCTCCAAAAGAATGTCAAATATGTGTGGACTTTTGATTGTGATGTTGCGCTCAATACACTCAAGGAAAAGCTGACTTCAACTGCAACTCTCACTCCTCCCGATGCAACTTTCCAAGGTCTTGGCGGAGTGCTCATGCAATATAGAAAAGTTTTATCTTATACCTCTCGTAATCTGAAGCAAAATTTGAAGAACTACCCCACTCATGATCTGTGGTTGGCAACAGTTGGCCATGCTTTGATCACTTATAGACATCTCTTGATGGGAAGGTCAGTTGAAGTCTTCAACGAGCATAAGAGTCTCAAGTACATTTTCACTCAACCCAACCTCAATCTCAGAAAACACATTGGGTGGAAATGATCCAAGCATATAATCCAAGCATCGAGTATACTCTAGCCAAAGCAAATGAGATTCTTAATGCTCTGAGCATAAAGGCTTACTGCAACAATCTTATTCTCGAGCCATTCCAGAATGACCTTTGTGAAGTATTCCGGAAAGTCAACCTTTAATTTGTTCCTCAAGGTTTTCTTTCCAACCTTCAAGTTTCTCCAACCGTGGAACATCAAGTTCTCCAAACTCAACTTCTAGATTATATGGTGAAGAAGGTGAAAGATGGTATCGCCAAGGGCATTTCCAAGTATAAGTGCTTTTGTGTTGATGACAAAGATACTTTGTTCTTGCAGGACCATCTTGTGGTTCCAAAGGGAGAGATAAGAAAACTCATAATGGATAAAGCACACAAATCTATCATCTCCATTCATCCAGGAATCTCAAAGATGTATCAAGAACTCAAACTAACTTTCTATTGGACTCATACGAAATGTGAGATTGCTTAGTTTGTCAACGAGTGTGATGTGTGCTACAGAGTGAAGGCGGAACCCCAACATTCTGCAGGCCTCCTTCAACCACTTCCTATTCCAGAGTGGAATGTTGACCATATCGAGATGGATCTTGTCATTAGTTTTCCCAAATCCAAGATGGGAAATGATGCCATCTTCGTGGTCATTGATAAGCTCACAGAAGTCGCTCTCTTCCTTCTGGACAAGGAATCAATAATTGCAACTCAGTTGGTAGAATTGTACACATCAAAAATAGTTTCCTTGCATGGTATTCCTCACATAATCACCTCAGATCGTGGAAGAATCTTCACTTCCAGGTTTCGGGATTCCTTCTAGAAAGCTATGGGCTCCAAGATAAGCTCCAACACATCCTTCCATCCTCAAACTATTGGTCAAGTGGAGAGAGTCAATCAAATTCTTGAAGATATACTAAGCACTTGTGTGATTTATTTTGGCATGAAGTGGGAAGATTGCCTCCCATTTGATGTGTTCTCATAAAACAATAGTTTCAATGCAAGTTCGGGCAAGGCCCGTTTTGAAATTCTCTATTGCACAAAGTGTTGTACCCCACTCAACAGGTCTAAAACTGGTGAACATCAAGTCCTTGGTAATGACATGATTTCTGAAGCTAAAGATATGTGTCGTGTCATTCATAAAAATATCAAAGCTGCTCAATCCCGTGAGAAGACCTATTATGACAACGAGCATCGTGACGTGCTTTTCAAAAGTGGAGATCATGTTTATCTTGGTGTTTCTCTTGGAAATATGCCCTAGAGGCTATAAATAAAGTGTTTATTATTATATTTCCTTGTTCATGATAATTTTTTATTATCCATGCTATAATGGTATTGATTGGAAACACATTGCATGTGTGGATGAATAAACAACACTTTGTCCCTAGTATGCCTCTAGGGAACTAGCTCGTTGATTAGAGATGGTCCAGGTTTCCTAGCCATAGACATGTGATGTCATTTGATAACGGGATCACATCATTAGGAGAATGATGGTATGTACGAGACCCACACAATAAACATAGCATATGATCGTGTCAGTTTATTGCTAAAGTTTTCTGCATGTCAAGTATATGTTCCTATGACCATGAGATCATGCAACTCACGGACACTGGAGGAATGCCTTGTGTGTATCAAACGTGTCAACGTAACTGGGTAACTATAAAGGTACTCTACAGGTATCTCCGAGGTTGTCTGTTGAGTTGACATGGATCAACACTAGGATTTGTTACTCCGTGTGACGGAGTGGTACCCAGGGCCCACTCGGTAATACAACATCATAATTAGCCTAGCAAGCAATGTGACTAAGTGTTAGTCATGGGATCTTGTATTACGAAACGAATAAAGAGACTTGCCGGTAATGAGGTTGAATTAGGTATGGAGATACCGACGATCGAATCTCGGGCAAGTAACATGCCGAAGAACAAAGGGAACATCATACGGGATTAACTGAATCCTTGACATAGAGGTTCGACCGATAAAGATCTTCTTAGAATATGTAGGAACCAATATGGGCATCCAGGTCCTGCTATTGGTTATTGGCCGTAGAGGTGTCTCGGTCATGTCTACATAGTTCTCGAACCAGCAGGGTCTACACACTTAAGGTTCCATGACGTTTCGGTAGTGAAGAGTTATGCATGGTGGTAACCGAAGGTTGTTCGGAGTCCCGGAGGAGATCCTGGACGTCACGAGGAGCTGCGTAATGGTACGAAGGTAAACATTGATATATAGTAAGTCCTGTTTTGGTCACCGGAAGTTCCGGGCTCATCGGTAGTGTACCGGGAGTGCCGGGAGGGTACCGGGTGACCATAGGGAGGTGTATTTTGATCCAAGAGGCTACATGGACTGTGGGAGGATAAATACCAGCCCTTAGTGGGCTGGCCAAAGTCCCACGCAAGGCCCATGTGGCTGGGAAGAAATTCCAAAGTGGAAAAGGTGGAAAAAAGGCAGAAAGGTGGAAATAAGGAAGGAGTCCTAATCCTACTAGGAGTGGAGGAGGAAGACTCCTCCTCTCCACTTCAGCCGAACCAAAGAGGGGCTGGCCCTTGCGCCAAGCCTCCTCCTCCTCTCCTCCTATATATACTAGAGGTTTAGTGTTTTTGCACTAGATTTTCAGCCACGTGCAACCTTACCCTCTAGTCCGTAGTTTCTCCTCTAGATCGGTTCCAGCTGTGCTTAGGCGAAGCCCAGCTGAGATTACACCACCACCATTGCCGCAGCACCATCACGCTGCCGGAGAACTCGTCTACCTCTTCGCTCCCTCTTGCTGGATCAAGAAGGCGGAGATCGTCATCAAGCCGTATGTGTGCTGAACACGGAGGTGTTGTCCGTTCGGTGCTAGATCGGGACGGATCATGATTGGATCGCGGGATGCTTGGTGATTTGGATCGCGAAGACTTTCGATTACATCAACCGCGTTTCTTAAAGCTTCCCGCTTAGCGATCTACAAGGGTGCGTAGATCCACTCTCCCTCTCGTAGATGCTCATCACCATGGATAGATGTTTTGTGTACATCGGAAATTTTTTGTTTCCCATGCAACGTTCCCTAACAGTGGCATCATGAGCTAGGTCTATGTGTAGATGAGATCTCGAGTAGAACACAAAGATTTTGTGGGTGTTTATGCATAGATTCCTTCCTCCCTTGGTCATGTTTTGGTTCAGCGGTATTATGGGATGAACCGGCCCGGACCAACCTTACTCGCATGCTTACAAGAGACCGGTTCCATCGACTGACGTGTAACTTCGTTGCACAAAGATGGCTGGCGGGTGTCTGTTTCTCCTACTTTAGTGGGATCGGATTCGACTAAGGCAGTCCTTGAGAAGGTTGAAAATCAACTTATGTATCACCGTTGTGGTTTATGCGTAGGTAAGAATTGTTCTTGCTAGATACTCGTACCAGCCACGTAAAACATGCAACAACAATTAGAGGACGTCTAACTTGTTTTTGCAGGGTATGTTGTGATGTGATATGTCCATTTACATGATGAGATATATGTGATGTATGAGATGATCATGTGTTCTATAGAATATCACGACTTGCATGTCGATGAGTACAGCAACCGGCAGGATCCATAGGGTTGTCTTAAATTATTGTATGACCTGCGTGTCAATCATTAAGCACTATGTAATGCTTTACTTTGTCGCTAAATGGTAGCAATAGTAGTAGAAGCATGGTGGGTGCGACAACCCCGATGGCAACATGTTAATGGAGATCACGCTCTCGTGTTGGTGACGATGGAGATCATGCCGGTGCTTTCAAGATGGAGATCAAAAGCACAAGTTCAGGGCCATATCATGTCACTTATGATTTGCATGTGATGTTAATCCTTTCAAGCACCTTGTTTTGCTTAGGACGACGGTAGCATTATAAGGTGATCCCTCACTTACATTTCAAGATGAATTGTGTTCTCCCCGAGTGTGCACCGTTGTGATAGTTCGTCGTGTCGAGACATCACGTGATGATCTAGTGTGATAGACTCTACGTTCACTAACAACGGGTGCAAGCCAGTATTGCACATGCAGAACACTCGGGTTAAACTTGACGAGCCTAGCATGTACAGACATGGCCTCGGAAGACAAGAGACCGAAAGGTCGAACATGAGTCACATAGTAGATATGATCAACATGATGATGTTCACCATTGAAACCACCTCAACTCACGTGATGATCAGATTTGAGTTGTTGAATTTGGATCATGTGACACTCAGATGACCCGAGGGATGTCAATTTGAGTGGGATCTTTAGTAATTTATTTAACTAAACTCATTATCTTGAACAATAGTCTAAGTAACCTTTGCATATTTATGTTGTAGATCAATGGCTCGCGTAGTAGCGCCCTTGAATTGTAATGTGTTCCTAGAGAAAGCTAACTTGAAAGATGATGGAAGTAACTTTGTGTACTGGGCCCGTAATCTGAGGATTGTCCTCACGGCTTCCCAGAAATCATATGTCCTTGATGCACCGCTTGGTGACCAACCCGAAGACATGTCATCCGAAGACGTTAAGAACGCTTGGGAGGCACGTTCTGGAGATTACTCAATAGTTGAATGTGCAATATTGTATGGCTTAGAACCGGGACTTCAAAGACGTTTTGAACGTCATGGAGCATATGAGATGTTCCAGGAGTTGAAGTTTATCTTTCAAAATAATGCCTGGATCGAGAGGTATGAGACCTCCAATAAGTTCTATGCGTGCAAAATGGAGGAGAATGGGTCTATCAGTGAACATATACTCAGAATGTCTGGGTATTCGACTTGGCAGAGTTGGGAATTTCCCATCCACCAGAGACAATCACTGACAGAGTTCTTCAATCACTTCCACCTAGCTACAAGCTTTGTGATGAACTATAACATCCACAGGTCAATAAAACCAGAAAGAACATCAAGTGTCGATGATCAATAAAACCACTAGTTTGAAGAAGAATGGCAAGGGCAAGGGCAAGAAGGGTAAATCCAAGAAGGATGGTAAAGCAGTTGCTCCTCCTGTAAAGAAACCCAAGGCTGGACCCAAGCCAGAAACTGAGTGCTTTCATTCCAAGGGAAATGGTCACTGGAAGCGGAACTGCCCCAAGTAGCTGGCTGACAAGAAGGCGGCCAACAACAAACAAGGTATATATGATATACATGTTATTGATGTCTACCTTACTAGCTCTCGTTGTAATGCGTGGGTATTTGATACTGGTTCGCTTGCTCACATTTGCAACTCAAAGCAGGACCTACGGAATAGAAGGAGGCTGGCTAAGGACGAAGTGACGATGCACGTGGGAAATCGTTCCAAGGTTGATGTGATCGACGTCGGCACGCTCTCTCTTTGATTACCATCAGGATTAGTGATGAACCTAAATAATTGTTATTTAGAGCCTGCGTTAAGCATGAACATTATATCTGGATCTTGTTTATTGTGAGACAGTTACTCATTTAAAACAGAGAATAATGGTTGTTCTTTTTGTATGAGTAATATCTTTTATGGTATGGCATCCAATGTGAGGGGTTTATTCATATTAAATCTTGATAGTGATGATACACATGTTCATAACATTGATGCCAAAAGATGTAGAGTTGATAATGATAGTACCACTTTCTTGTGGCACTACCGTTTGGGTCATATTGGTGTAAAACGCAAGAGCAAGCTACATGCTGATGGACTTTTGGAGTCACTTGATTTTGAATCACTTGACACATGTGAACCATGCATCATGGGCAAGATGACTAAAATGCCGTTCTCTGGAACAATGGAACGGGCAAGTGACTTGTTGGAATTCATACATTCTTATGTGTGCGGTTCAATGAATGTTGCAGTGCATGGTGGATATCTTTCTTTTCTCACCTTCACTGATGACTTAAGTAGATATGGGTATATTTACTTAATGAAACATATGTCTGAAACGTTTGAAAAGTTCTAGCAATTTCAGAGTGAAGTTGAGAATCATCATAACAAGAAGATCAAATTCCTACGATTTGATCGAGGAGGTGAATATCTGAGTTATGAGTTTGGCAGTCACTTAAGACAGTGTGGAATTGTTTCACAGTTGACACCGCCCGGAACACCATAGTATAATGGTGCGTTCGAACATCATAATCGAACCTTACTAGATATGGTGCGTTCTATGATGTCTCTTGCCAATTTGCCACTACTGTTTTGGGGTTATGCATTAGAGACAATTGCATTCACTTTAAATAGGGCACCATCGAAATCTGTTGAGACGACGCCATATGAACTGTGGTTTGGCAAGAGGCCAAAGTTGTCGTTTCTTAAAGTTTGGGGATGTTATGCTTATGTGAAAAAGCGTCAGCCTGAAAAGCTGGAACGCAAAGCGAAGAAATGCGTCTTCATAGGATACCCGAAAGAGATAGTTGGGTATATCTTCTATCTCAGATCCAAAGGCAAAGTGTTTGTCCCTAAGAACGGAACATTTCTTGAGAAAGAGTTTCTCTCGAAAGAATTGAGTGGGAGGAAAATGGAGCTTGATGAGGTTATTGAACCTTTCCTTCAACCAGAGAGTAGCGCAGCGTAGAAAGATGTTTCTGTGGAGCCTACAATAGTTGAAGAGGAAGTTAATGATGATGATCATGAAGCTTCGAATCAAGTCACTATTGAACCTCGTAGGTCGACAATGGTGCGTAATGCTCCTGAGTGGTACGTCAACCCTATCTTGGAGATCATGTTGTTGGACAACAATGAACCTACGAGCTATGGAGGAGCAATGATGGGCCTGGATTCCGAGAAGTGTTAGAGGCCATGAAATCTGAGATGGGATCCATGCATGAAAACAAAGTATGGACTTTGGTAGTATTACCTGAAGGGAAAAAGGCCATTCAGAACAAATGGATATTTAAGAAGAAGACGGACGCGAACGGTAATGTCACCGTCTATAAAGCTCGACTTGTGGCAATGGGTTTTTCACAAGTTCAAGGAGTTGACTATGATGAGACCTTCTCACCCGTAGCGATGCTTAAGTCTGTCAGAATCATGTTAGCAATAGCTGCATATTTCCACTATGAAATTTGGTAGATGGATGTCAAAACAGCATTCCTCAACAGTTTCCTTGAGGAAGAGTTGTATATGATGCAACCGGAAGGTTTTGTCGATCCAGAGAATGCTGACAAAGTTTGCATACTCCAGCGATGCATTTATGGACTGGTGCAAGCAACTCGAAGTTCAAATAAGCGCTTTGATGAGGTGATCAAAGCGTTTCGGTTTATACAAGTTTATGGAGAAGCTTGTATTTACAAGAAAGTGAGTGGGAGCTCTATAGCGTTTATAATATTATATTTAGATGACATATTGCTGATTGGAAACAATATAGAAATACTGGAAAGCATTAAGGAATATTTGAACAAGAGTTTTTCAATGAAGGACCTAGGAGAAGGTGCTTTTATATTAGGCATTAATATCTATAGAGATAGATCGAGACGCTTAATAGCACTTTCACAGAGCACATACCTTGATAAAGTTTTGAAAAAGTTCAAAATGGATCAGTCCAAGAAGGGGTTCTTGCCTATGTTACAAGGTGTGAAGTTGAGTAAGACTCAATGACAAGTGACTGCAGCAGATAGAGAGAATATGAGTGCCATCCCCTATGCTTCAACCATAGGCTCTATCATGTATGCAATGCTGAGCACAAGACCCGATGTCAGCCTTGCCATAAGTATGGTCGGAAGGTTTCAAAGTGATCCTGGAATGGAGCACTGGACGGCGATCAAGAATATCCTTAAGTGCCTGAAAAGGACCAAGGAAATGTTTCTCGTTTATGGAGGTGATGCAGAGCTCGTCGTAAAGGGTTACATCGATGCAAGCTTTGACATTGATCCGGATGACTCTAAGTCGCAAACCGGATACGTATTTATTCTCAATGGGGGAGCGATAAGCTGGTGCAGTTCCAAGCAAAGTGTGGTAGCCGATTCTACATGCCAGGCGGAGTACATTGCAGCCTCGGAGGCAGTGAAGGAAGGTGTCTGGATGAAGCAGTTCATGACAGATCTTGGAGTAGTGCCCAGTGCATTGAATCCAATGACCCTATTCTGTGACAACACTAGTGCCATTGCTCCGGCCAAGGAACCAAGGTCTCACAAGAGGACCAGACACATAAAGCGATGCTTCAGTTCCATCTATGATTACATGAAGGAGAAGGACATAAATATTTGCAAAGTGCACATGGATCTGGATGTTGCACACCCATTGACTAAACCTCTTCCAAGGGCTAAACATTTTTTTTCTTCTCGAATATGCACGAGTGTGCATATCATATATTATAGAAGAAAGACAAGAAAGCCTCCACCAGCTTACGAGTTTACAATTTTAGAAGTAAATAGTCCACCCTATCTCCACCCAACTTACATATAAGAACCTGCTACTCCTCACCACTCACCAACCTCTCCACTCTACCAAAGAAGGGATCCACACACCCCTTAAGTAATCCTGTCGTGGCCCACACCCTTCCTTCCATAGATATCCTTCATAGTACACAACCAATTTCTGGAGTTACACCATCAACGACAACGGCATTGCGATGTTTCCACAGGTCCCACATGACAAGAAGAAAAACCGTGTGCACGTCCTTCCTTGTCATTCCAGTTATGCCATCCTTGCTACACAACCATGGCTGAAGCAGATCGGAGCTCGTTGGTGCCCAATCCTGCCTTCCAATCTCTCCAAAGATGGTCGCCCAAATGGTCCTAGCAAAGACACATTTAAGCAAAATGTGGTTTATAGTCTCCTCCTCCTGGTCACAGAAGGGGCATGCATCCTGGTGTGGCAGCCCCCCTCTTGCCAGCCGGTCCAAGGTCCAACACCTGTTCCTTAGTGCCAGCCAAGCAAAGAAATGACATGTCAATGGTGCCCTTGCTTTCCATGTGAGCTCTGCCGTGGGGATCACTTCTCTTCCTCCAAACTTAGAAGCATATGCCGACTTCACAAAAAAGTCCCCCTTGGCCTCCCACGACCAAATGATAGTGTCCGCATTTCCATGCACCGGTTCCCACCTCATGACTCTTGCCCATAATCCTAGGAACTCCTCCAGCGCCTCCCTCTCTATATTTGGCCCAATATCCGCTGCCCACATCCCGTCTAGTGCAACCTTCCCAACCATCCCCATTGCACGTACTCTCCTTGGGACTGAGTTATACACGTTAGGAGTGAGCTCCTGGATCCTCCACCCATCTAGCCAGCGATCTTCCCAAAACAGGGTAGCATTTCCATCCTGTACCATCGATCACGCTGCAGCCTAGTACAAAAGTTGGGCGTCCTTCGGTACTCTAATGCTAAACTCCTTCCAAGGATTGCTTTCATCAATACATTTGAGCTAAGGCCATCTACTCTGCATGGCAATGTTCATCCGCTGTAGGTTAGGGATACCCAGCCCACCGGCCCATTTAGGTGCACATACCTCCTCCCAGGCCACCGCACAATGTCCTCCTCGGGACTCCACCCTACGACACCAGAGAAACCCTCGGCACACTTTGTTCATTGCATCCTCCGTCCTCATAGGCAGGTCCAGGGCCAACATCGCATGTATTGGCATAGCATAGCAAAGAGGATAGATTTGACTAAGGTTAGTCTCCCACTCTTGGGCATAAGCGAGGCCTTTCACTTTGGAAGGCAATTTGCCATCTGATCCACCAAGTATTGTAGTTGTGCTACCGACTGCTTCCTCAGGGATAGCGATAATCCCAAGTACTTAATTGGAAACAATCCAATTGGGAATCTGAAAATCTGACTAGCGAGCAGTATTTCATCATTCGTACACTTGATTGCCAGTGCTGCTGATTTGCTCATGTTAATATGCATCCCTAAAGCATCTCCAAACAACTCCAGTATTCCCTTGTGAAAGGACGAGGATGTCGCCTAGAGGGGGGGGTGAATAGGCACTTTAAAATAATTACGGTTTAGGCTTGAACAAATGCGGAATAAAACTTTCATTTAATTAGTCAAGCACAAAACCTAAAACAACTAGGCTCACCTATGTGCACCAACAACTTATGCTAATCAAGGTATACAACTAGGTGATAGCAAGATATATAACATAAACAATGTGGCTATCACAAAGTAAAGTGCATAAGTAAAGGGGCTCGGGTAAGAGATAACCGAGGCACGCGGAGACGACGATGTATCCCGAAGTTCACACCCTTGCGGATGCTAATCTCCGTTCGGAGCGGTGTGGAGGCACAATGCTCCCCAAGAAGCCACTAGGGCCACCGTAATCTCCTCATGCCCTCGCACAATGCAAGATGCCGTGATTCCACTAAGGGACCCTTGAGGGTGGTCAACGAACCCGTACAAACAAGGTTGGGGCAATCTCCACAACTTGATTGGAGGCTCCCAACGACACCACGAAGCTTCATCACAATGGAATGTGGCTCCGAGGTGACCTCAAATGCTCGGGGCAATCTCCACAACCTAATAGGAGACCCCGAAGCTTGCCCGGAGCTTTGCACCACAATGATTGAGCTCCAAGGCACCACCAACCATCTAGGGCGCCAAAGCACCCAAGAGGAACAAGCTCTAGGGTGCAGAAACATCCAAGAGTAATAGCTTCTCAACTTCTCACTTCCACGTATCACCGCGGAGAACTCAAACCTATGCACCAAATGCAATGGCAAGGGAACACGGAGTGCCCAAGTCCTTCTCTCCCAAATCCTAACAAAGCAACTAATGCTAGGGAGGAAATGAGAGGAAGAACAAAGAAGAACACGAAGAACTCCAAGATCTAGATCCAAGGGATCATTGGAGAGATTGAGAGATAGCAAGCTCAAAGAAGGTCAACAATGGGGAAAGAACACGAGCTCCAAGGATTGGGTTCAATGGGGAAGAAGACCCCCTTTTATAGGTGGGGAAAAATCCAACCGTTACCCACTTGCCAGCCCCGCACATTACGGTAGTACCGCAGAACCCATGGTACTACCATGATGGCTTATGGTACTACTGCAGGTCAGTGCGGTACTACCGCTTGTGCGGAAGTACCTGGCACTGGCCAAATAGCACTACGGCGCTAGCGGTAGGACCGCCACAGCGGTACTACCGCGAGCCCGTGTGGTACTACTGCACGGCTCGGCAGAGGCAGGTACTGGAGGCGCACGGAAGTAAAAAATTACTTTCGTGCCAACCTCCGCATAGGAAACTGTGCGAAAATAGTCCGCACGGTAGTACCATGCAGGAATCACGGTACTACCGCAGCAGGGCGGATGTAAAAAATTACATCCGTGCAACATGCGGTACTACCGCCCTCGGGGCGGAAGTAAAAAAATTACTTCCGTGCCACTTGCGGTACTACCGCTCCGAGGAGCGGTACTACCGCAAACCTCAGAAGAACAACACCAGAATTGTCACAACTTCTGCAAGCGAGCTCCGAATTGAGCAAACTCAAGCTTGTTGGATTCAGGCTGACAAGAGCTATCCAACAGCGAAGAGATGAGATAGTACAAGAATGCCAAAGGAGAAGAGATGAGAAACCTCTTACAATGAAGAATCGGCAATAACTCCAACATCGAAAACATCATAGAATATGCATATGGACTCCGTTTTCGATGAACTTGCGCTAGTCATGAAGTTGATCATAAGCTCAAGAAACCTCAAAAAGAAAAACCAAGCTTCTCACTTGAGAGCCCCCTTGATAGCACGGTTACCTACCCTATAACCCAGTCTCCCAACTACCTCTATGAGACCGGTAAAATAGAAAACCCTATCAAGGTCAAACCTTAGCCTTGCGCATAGTCCACTTGATCTAGATGATGACGATCCTGACTTCCTCAAGATGGACCACCTTTCTTGATTGCGTTGGCTTGATGAAGACTAGATGATTGCTCCCCCATATTCCACTATGGGTGAGCTACTATGCGGCACATCTTCACAAGTCCATTGTCACCACAATGGACGGCAAGCTTCAAGTCTGATCTCTCCGTGATGCTTCACTTGAACTTGCACACCGCAACCTTGATAATGATCACCACTTGATGTCATCTTCCATGGGTTGTATGGGATCTTCCTCTTGATGCAATCCCATGGAAATATGCCTAACCCCACAAGGAACTCTCACAAGGAAATGGGTTAGTACACAAAGCGTAATGGACAATGCTTACCATACCATGGGATCACTTGATCCCTCTCGGTACATCTTGTACGCTTTGTGTGTTGATCACTTGATTAACTCTTTGACTTAGTCTTGATCAACCTTGTATCTTATCTTCTCTCTTCATAAAGATGATGTACTGAAGGTAATCATGAATGCTCACACTATCTTCTTCTTCAAGACATGATTGCAATAAGCTCAACTCGCACATGACCATACTTAGGATAAACCTTCAAATACCACCTTGGTCATCATATAAACTCCTTGAAACCCAACAGATGGACTTCAAGAAGTGCCTATGGACAAGTCCTTCGAATATACTCAAGGCAACCATTAGTCCATAGGGGTGTCATCAATTACCAAAACCACACATGGAGAAATGTGCTCTTACACCTTGCATGCAACCAGATCCGAGCCCATAGGCTTAACAAATAGTACAATGTCATCCGAAAAGAACGATACTCTCTGCTTCATCCCCAATCTAGCCAACGGCTGAAGGACTCCACGCCTAGATGCCAACACAAACATGTGATGAAGGGGTTCCATGGTAAGAATAAATAACATGGGAGAGTTTGGATCCCCTTGTCATAACCCTTTGCAGTTGTAGATAGTGTCCCCGGGTGCCCCATTAACCATGATCTTGGTCGTTGAGGTTGCAAGTATACCACAGACCCAATCTCTCCACCTCAGCCCAAAGCCCATTCGTTGCATCACCTCAAGGTGAAAAGGCCACTGCTGAGTCAAAAGCCTTTGAAATATCCAGTTTGAGGAGTATTGTAGGGTTCTTCAATGCACTCAACTTCCTGGCTGTACCTTGGACAAGCATGAAGTTTTCATGTAAGAATCTCCCCTTCATAAAGGCACTTTGGTGATTCCTCACAAGCTTGGGCAGCTGCAACGCTAGTCTGACCGATAGCACCTTCTCAAAAATCATGATCGCACCATGCACCAGATTAATTGGTCTAAAGTCCGTGATCTCCACCGCTCCATCCTTCTTCGGAAGTAAGGTCACAAGAGATTTGTTAATTGCCGCCATGCCCCTGACATCTCAACTATGGAAGCAGCTAAAAGCCCTCATGAAGTCCTCCCAAATGATATTCCAGCACGTCGCGTAGAACCTTCCCGTAAACCCATCCGGCCCTGGCGCCTTATCTAGTGGCATGGACTTGATCACCTTCTCCACCTCCTCTCATGAAAACGGCATCTCCAGGTGTGAGAGATCAAAACTTGGCAGGCCGAGCGCTTCCAGATTGAGAGCCTACGTTCTCCACGCAGCCATACCAAATGCCTCCCCATAGTAGGCATCCACCGTGCTTGCCACCGCTTCTTGTGCTGTGTACATGTGCCCGTTGTACATGACTGATCGAAGTGTATTCTTCCGCTGCCTGTGGCTAGCTTGCTGATGAAATAGTCTTGTATTTCAATCTCCCTCCTTTAGCTGCACCAACATTGATCGTTGTCGTGCTATCGACCTCTCCAAAAAGCACAAGCCCAGCAACTTCTTCTTCAAGCATCCATGCAGGTCTCTGTCCACGGTGGATAGAGCACGCGAATCCATAGCCACATCCATCCGCATAATTACTTCGAGCGCAATCGCAATTTGTAGCTTGATGTTCCCTATCCATCTATCACTCCACCTCTGTAGGCTTCTAGCCGTAGCCCTGAGCTTATTGTGCAACGTACGGTAGTCATTTGATGCACGTGTTGTTCCCTCCCACGCCTCCTTCACAGTTTCCATGAAACCTTCTGCCTTCACCGAAAAGGCTTCAAACTTGAAACGCTTGAACATATCCACCTGTGCATTCATGTCCAACATTAATGGGCAGTGATCCGAAATCGCCGTTCCCAATGCCGATAGGAAGCACGCCGGAAACGCGGCATCCCACTCATTTGATACGAATGCATGATCAATCTTCTCCATAGTCGCTACTTGTCACTCGTTGGAACATGTGTATCGTCGACTATTTAGGTAGAGCTCTTTCATTCCCAACCGATTGAGCTTTGCACGGAACCTTCCAATCATCATACGATTAATCAAATCATTGTTTTTATCCTCCTGTGACACAATCAGGTTGAAATCCCCGGTGACGAGCCACGGTCCCGCATGCAAGTCTCTGATTTCCACCAACTCCTCTAAGAACTCCACCTGGTCCCTCTCCTCATGGGGCCCATAAACACAAGTCATCCACCACTCCCGAGAGCCCGGGGTCTATACCAGGGCCGTTATTGTCTTCGTTGTGTAGTGTGGCCGCGATAACTTGGTGACACTCGCATCCCAAGCCAAGATAATTCTGCCTCGTGTTCCTGCTGCCGGCACGTAGAAGAAACTCTCGAATTTATTACCCATACAATGTTGTACAATGGGATGCGTAACAACCTGCAGCCTGGATTCCTGCAAGCACACACTGCTTAGACTCGCCGCCGTAACCACCTGAAACACCGCGTTTTGTCTCGCCATGGCATTTACCCCACGTACATTCCACACTACAGTTTTCATAGATTGCGCATCCATGAGTGCTTCCCGCCATATCTACCTCATGCCAAGGCACTTACACCGCCAAAGCGACGTCCACCAAGGGCTCCTACATCGGTAGTGGCGGCGACTCCCATCCAAATAGCGCCAGAATAGCCGTGATGTGCGCATCCGAGAGCGGTCGGGAGAACAGATCCACATACATGCAAAGCGCCTCCTCCGCGATTACCTCCCCTTCAAGCGCCTAACAAAGCTTGCGTATGATGACCTGCTGTTTCTTTCTGGTTGCATGTTTGCCTATCCTAGCACTCCTCCGCGGGGTCCCCTCTAGCCTTTGTTTCTTTCGTGGGTTGCGAACTTTCTTGTTTGGAGAGCGGGCGGTAGGTCTGGTGAGGATAGGCGTAAGCGACTTGCACAATTCCCTGCATTGTGTTTCCACATTCTCACGAATAGTGCACCCCGCTCCTTGCTGTATAGGCATGGATGGCGTCTCATCGTTTGCATGGGTGCAACTTCCTCTCGATAGGCTCACCCAGACCATGTCCCATCTGTCCACCTGCTCCACATGAGCCTCAGAGGTCCCGCCACTTTTGCCCTCCCCCACATGAAGGGACCCATTTTGTCTACCATGTGAAAGTTGCCCATGTTCCTGCGTCTCTCTGCTAGCAAGGACACACGCAGCAACCCAATATGGACAGAGTCTTCCAGCATCCTATCTCCATGCTTCTCCGGATCCCAACTCCTTCGTACCCCATCCGCCAGGGTAGACTCCCCCCGTCCGTCTGCTTGCCCCTAGCATGCCAGATGTACAGACGCAGGGGATGCATGATTCCTCGAGTGCGGCCAGGACCCACGGGACTTTCCTCCCCTTCCACTTGATCCACCGCAGAAACGTTTGCATCCCGACAGATCGGTATTGGACGCAGCTCGCCACCAACATCCGCCGGGCTAGGCCCAGCTCACACAGTTGTGGTGTCCATAGCCATCTTGGCAAAGGGCCCCTCCGAACTTCTGGTCAAAGGGATACTTTGCCGAACAGAAACCTGCCGGCCATCACTTTCCACGTCCTCCACCACTATAGCACAGCGGCTAGACGTCAGCTGTTGTGAGGTGTCGACATGCTGACCATCCCCATTTGAATGCAAGGGCTTCTGCACCACCACCGACGCAGAGGAAACCGGTGAGCCACCTGTGCCACTGCTTGCAGCCTGAGGTGCATTACCGCCCGTAGAACGGCCGCTATGGGGGGACCTGCCATACCGCCCCTCAATGTCCGATGGCGGGGAAGGGGGAGGAGGACGGGGTGGCGGCGGTGATGGAGCCTGGCCAGCCACCGCTAAGGAACCAGTGGACTAGTGGCGCCATCTGGCGGATGTGTATTTAGTACCACAAAGCTTCCAGCGCATCATCAGAGCTGACACCAACCTCGTCTCCACGGGCTCCGGGATGGACAGGGAGCGGCGGCGAGGGATCCTGGCCGAGTCGAGCGTCTTGAGCCACACTCGGAATGCATCCATGTCGTAGTGCTATGTCGTGCGCTCTACCACCTGAACCATGAACCCAAAGTCTTGCAGAACCACCTCTGTCGTCCGCCTAGTCCATGCATGCGCCAGCACACCAATCAGCTCCACCGGCACGAGGAACGGAAGGGAAGCCCCAGTGGCTTGAGCTTGGCGCATCCATGGCCGGAGAGAGAGCGAGAATCCCGGCCCTAGGGCTTGCCCACGATCCACCATGAGCTGCTGAATAAACGGATGCTTGCAGATGACAAGGAACTCCTCAAAGTAGAAGTGCCTGATCAACATGTCCTGCGGGCCGATGCCGAACTTGACGTCGAGCGCTGCCGCCGCTGCAACCATGCCCACCTGGGGCCTCGTACCGGTGATGGTGACGACAACCGTGCGAGACAGATCCTGTTCCATGCGCCATAGTTCCTCCGAGTATTCCAGGAAGCAACACTCCATCTGGGGCTCAGGTTCCACCATGCCATCCATCCTGCACAGCTCCACCGGGACCGCAAAGGGCACGGAGAATTCTAGCCCCGCCACACTAGCGACCGAGGACTCTTGGGCTGCCGAGGAGCCTCGGGCGACCTGACTCCACGAAGGCACAAGGCGCACCGTGTCGAGCAGCGGACGACCCGGAGGGGGGAGCACTGTCTCAGAGCTGCGGGGATCCTGCGAGGGAGGTGGTGAGGAGGGGCGGTTGTGGCTCACCCCAGGCTGCGCCAACGACGGCATGATGGCAGGGAAGACCGCCCTTTGGGGCTCCAGCGCAGGGGAGGTGGTCGGAACCTGCCCAGGCCGAGCGCATGTCGCCAACACACCTCCACTCTGCCTGTCCGCCAGAGAAGAGCTCCGCCGTAGAAGGCAGTCCCTGGCGATGTGGCCCGAGCCGCCTCACCAGAAGCAAAGAGTCTCGTTGGGGCAGTCATGGGAGATGCGCCTGTCATCTCCATAGTTGTAGCAACAGCCATGGAGGGCCGCCGGGATGCGGGTCCGCGGCAGCTTTGAAGTGGGAAGAGTGGGGGAGATTCGTCGCCGCGACGCCGGTGGGTGAGGGGGCGAGGCTGGACTCCGCGGCTACGACCCGCCTTGGTCTGCCACCCATGCGCATCCGGCCTAGCAGGTTGCAGGTTAGGACGCCCGCCCTGCATGATGGGGCCGAAGGCAGTTCCGACCACCTCGGGGACGACGATAATGGAGCGCCGGGGGGCGAGGAGGAGGGGAAGGAGATCCCGACGAGGAGGAGGACGCCGAGAGGGAGACTTGCGAGGCCATCTCCAGAAGGTGGACGCCGGTGCCGGAGTGGAAGCCGGCGTGGATTGTTGGCGCCGGGGCCGGAGTGGCGTCCGACGCTAGCTCTCTCGTCCCGGAGTGGCATGAGAGCAAGGGCTAGACATGATCAACACAAAAACTGCATGGGTGTTCGATTCATTACAATGTAAATCACATAGTGATGTGAACTAGATTATTGACTCTAGTGCAAGTGGGAGACTATTGGAAATATGTCCTAGAGGCAATAAATAAAGTGTTTATTATTATATTCCTTGTTCATGATAACTTTTTATTATCCATGCTATAATTTTATTGATTGGAAACACATTGCATGTGTGGATGAATAGACAACATTTTGTCCCTAGTATGCCTCTAGTGAACTAGCTCGTTGATAGACATGTGATGTCATTTGATAATGGGATCACATCATTAGGAGAATGATGGGATGAACTAGACCCAAATAATAAACGTAGCATATGATCGTGTCAGTTTATTTCTACAGTTTTTTGCATGTCAAGTATATGTTACAATGACCATGAGATCATGCAACTCACGGACATCGGAGGAATGCCTTGTGTGTATCAAACGTCTCAATAAAACTGGGTGACTATAAAGGTACTCCACAGGTATCTCTGAGGGTGTCTTTTGAGTTGGCATGGATCAACACTAGGATTTGTTACTCCGTGTGACGGAGAGGTATCTCAGGGCCCACCCGGTAATAAAAACATCACAATAAGCCTTGCAAGCAATGTGACTAAGTGTTAGTCACAGGATCTTGTATTACGGAATGAGTAAAGAGATTTGCCGGTAATGAGGTTGACCTAGGTATGGAGATACCGACGATCAAATCTCGGGCAAGTAACATACCGAAGAACAAAGGAACATCATATGGGATTAATTGAATCCTTGACACTGAGGTTCGACAGATAAAGATCTTCGTATAATATGTAGGAACCAATATGGGCATCCAGGTCCCACTATTGGTTACTGACAATAGAGGTGTCTCGGTCATGTCTACATAGTTCTCGAACCCGCAGGTTCTGCACACTTCAGGTTCGGTGACGTTTTGATTGCGTAGAGTTATGCATGGTAGTAACTGAAGGTTGTTTGGAGTCCTGGATAAGATACCGGACTTCATGAGGAGCTCCGGAATAGTCCGGAGGTAAAGATTGATATATAGGAAGTCCTGTTTTGGTCACCGGAAAAGTTTCAGGCTCATCGATAGTGTACCGGGAGTGCCGGGAGGGTACCGGGTGACCATCAGGAGGTGTATTTCGACCCAAGAGGCTACATGGGCTGTGGGAGGATAAATACCAGCGCTTAGTGGGCTGGCAAAAGTCCCACACAAGGCTCATGTGGCTGGGAAGAAATTCCAAAGTGGAAAAGGTGGAAAAAGGGCAAAAAGGTGGAAATAAGGAAGGAGTCCTAATCCTACTAGGAGTGGAGGAGGAGGACTCCTCCTCTCCACTTCAGCCGAACCAAAGAGGGGCTGGCCCTTGAGCCAAGCCTCCTCCTCCTCTACTCCTATATATACTAGAGGTTTTAGGGTTTTTGCACTAGATTTTCAGCCACATGCAACCCTACCCTCTAGTCCGTAGTTTCTTCTCTAGATCAGTTTTTGTTGTGCTTTGGTGAAGCCTTGCTGAGATTACTCCACCACTATCGCCGCAGCATCGTCACACTGCCGGAGAACTCGTCTACCTGTCCGCTCCCTCTTGCTGGATCAAGAAGGCAGAGATCGTCATCAAGCCGTACGTGTGCTGAACGCGGAGGTGCCGTCCGTTCGGTGCTAGATCGGGTAGGATCGTTATTGGATCGCGGGACGCTCGGCGATTTGGATCGCGAGGACGTTCGACTACATCAACCGCATTTCTTAACGCTTTCTGCTTAGCGATCTACAAGGGTACGTAGATCCACTCTCCCTCTCGTAGACGCCCATCACCATGGATAGATCTTGTGTGTGCGTAGGAATTTTTTTGTTTCCCATGCAACGTTCCCCAACAATTTCTCCTATGAAGGGCACTTAAAGGTTCGATATCATGGGCAAGATTGCACCAATTTTGTATGTCCTTTCAAGATAGTTGGAAAAGAGGCGATCTTGCCTACCAACTTGAGCTTCCTTCCAACTTCTCAAATGTTAATGATGTGTTTCTCATCTCTCAGCTTCGCAAGAGTTTCAACACTCCTGAGCGCACTGTTGACTTCAAAGATATCGATCTCCAAGAGGACCTATCCTATCATGAGCATCGCATTGCTATCCTTGAATAAACTGAGTGAAAAACTAGCAAAAAGTCCATCAAACTTCACAAAGTTAAGAGGTCACATCATTCCGATCGTGACGCTACTTGGGAACAGGAGGATCTCCGTTTCGAATATCCTGATTTCTTTTATTCCTAGATCTCGGGACGAGATATTTCGCCATTGGGGGTGAGCTTGTAACAACCAAAGAGCAACATTACATATCTTTATACATTCCAAATGTTGAACCTTATATGACTTTCCATGTTGGTTTGAATTTGAAATGCAAATGGTTGCCTCATGACAACATTTGCACCGTGTCATCATATGCGATCTTCATCAATTATGGTTTGTGTGTGTTGTGATGTGTGGTTGTTTTGAGTGGTAGGATTTGCCTACATGGTGTGTGATACCTCTCCAACATATCTATAATTTTTTATAGTTCCATGCTAATATATTATCATTCTAGGATACTTTTTGGGCATTTGTTTAGCAATTTATAATAATTTTGAGCACTAACCTATTGATGAAGTGCCAAGTGCCAGTTGTCATTTCCTACATGTTTTTGACTTTTCAGGTTTACAGTACGAAACGAAGTCCAATATTCACGAAAAAAAAACTTTTTGATCATTTTTTCTGGAACAAAAGAAGACGTCGAAGCTTCGGAAGGAGGCCGGGAGCCACACAAGGGCCCCACAATCCAACAGGGCGCGCTCTAGGGGGCGCGTCCTGATGGCTTGTGCCTCCCTTGGGCACCTCTCGACGCCCAGCTCTAGCCTATAAATTCACTAATATTCCAAAAGCCCTAAGGTAGCTCCCGAAACAATTTTTTGCCGCCGCAAGTCTCTATTCTGATGGGATGCCATCTACATCTCTGTTCCCGCACTCTGCAGGAGGGGGGATCGGTCACGAAGGGTCTCTTCATCAACCTTGCTGCCCTCATGATGATGTGTGAATAGTTAACCATAGACCTATGGGTCCATCGGTAGTACCTAGATGGTAATATCTCCCTCTTTGTCTCTCTCTCTTGATCTTCAATACCATCTTCATCGCATCTTTGCCTTGATCTATTTGATGTAATCCCTTTGTATGGTCCCTTTTTTGTGATCCGATGAATTGTGAGTTTATGTTCAGATTATTCATGAAAAGTATTTTGATAGAAACTGTTGCTGCTACTAAGGATAAAACAATGCGGTTTATTCATATTGATTGAGTTTACCTTTTCTACATCATGTCATCGTTCTCCCAGCATTACTCTGTCTTACTTAATAATCTAGATGCATGTTGGATAGAGGTCAATGAGTGGAGTAATAGTAATAGGTGTAGGCAAGAGTCGGCCGATAGTCTTGTGGAAGTAATGCCTATATACACATGATCATTGTCGTGAAAATCGCATAACTGTTCGCTCTTGTATCAATTGCCCAATAGTAATTTGTTTACCCATCGTATGCTATCTGTATGTGAGATGCCACTAGAGAACTCTACGGCCCCCGGGTCTATTCACTTATATATTCACAAACGCTATCACTACCTTGCTATCATTTATTTTCTTTTATTTTAGTTTTCAATTTACAATTATATACACAACTCACTTTCTTGAAAATAACGAGATCAAGGGGATTAACAACCCTCTTGTCAGTGTTGGGTGCAAGTTGTTTTTTCTTTTGTGTGCAGCGACTGTCAACGGTTGAGGATTGGTATTACTATTGGTCGAATAAACCTTGATTTCATAACTTAGTAAGATACATACCCACATTGTGCCACGATAACACGTTCCTCTTCATGGAAAACCCAACGCAGATCACAAGTATCAGGAAGGAATTCTGGCACCATTGCCAGGGAATACCATCACTAACTATGAAGTAACTTCACACAAATTTTCATTCACTTGTTCTTATTTTTATTTATTCTTATATTTAGTTTTTTTCATAAAAAGTGTAAACATATTTATCTTTGCTAGTTACTAGTTTACTTCCTTGTTTGCTTTACTTGATAGTTTACTTGTCTCGCTTCTTGCCTTGCTTGTTCGGTCACCATGTCTCAAGATAATACTAAGTTTTTTGATTTCTAAAATACTAATAATTATTATTTTATTGGTACTCCTACACCACCCACCACTAGTGTGGAGGGTTTTGATATTAGTGTTGCATTGCTAAATCTTGTCATTAAAGATCAATTTTCGGGAAGTCCTAGTGAGGATCCTGCATCCCATCTTAATACCTTTGTTCAATTATGTGATATGCAAAATAAAAAATATGTGCAAAATGATATTGTGAAATTATAGTTATTTCCTTTTCCACTAAGAGATAAAGCTAAAGCTTGGTTTTCATCTTTACCTCGTAATAGTATTGGAACGTGGGATAAGTGTAAAGATGCTTTTATTGCCAAGTATTTTCCTCCTGCTAAGATCATCTCGCATAGAAATAAAATAATGAATTTCAAACATAATGGTCAAGATCATGGTGATAAATCTTGGTAGAGAATGAAATTGATGATAAGAATTTTTCCAACTTCTGATTTAAACTTGTGGATGATTATCCAAAATTTCCATGCTAGACTAAACTTCCTGTCTAGAAATCTTCTAGATTATGCCACAGTTGGTACATTTATGGATGTGACCTTAGGAGAGGCCATATAACTTCTGGACAACATTATGACATTTGTTTCTCAATGCGATTCTAAAAGAGCTCCAATTGGTAAGAATGTAAATTATGTCGAAGAAACCGCTACTTTGAGAGAAAAGGTGGATGCCCTTATGAATATGGTTGCTAGCAAAATTACTCCTGTTGATCCCAATGATATTCCTTTGTCTACTTTGATCGAGAAAAATAATGATGTCATTGATGTGAACGGCATCTCGCGAAATAATTTCAATAATAATGCTTGTAGAGGAAATTTCAATGATGCACTGTATCCTAGTAATTCCTCTAATAACTATGGAAATTATTATGGAAATTTTTCTAACAAATGTAATAGTATATCTTATAATCTTGATAACACAATTAAGGAATTTATTAATTTTCAAGAGGTTTTCAACACTACGGTAGAAGAAAAGTTGCATATGATTGTTGCTTTAGCTAAAAACATGGATATAGTTGCTCTTGATGTAGAGAATCTCAAAAATAAATATTTTCCTCCCAAGAATGATTTCAATGAGAGTATTAAATCTATCCAAATATCTATTAATTAAAGTAAGGAGAGGACCGCTAAGTTGAGTGCTAAGCGGGTATTCTTTGAAACAACTCTTCCACCCGGTTTTTACAGGAATCATGTTGAAGATCTTAAAATAATTGATGTTTCTCCTATTGAAGCTTTGTTTACTTCTACGAATATAAATTATAAAGGGACTTGATATGAGTCAACTCTAGTTGAGAAGCATCCCGTTTTATCGGAGGGTGATGATTTTGATGCTAAAATTGAAAAAAGTGGGTTTAGATTGCAAGAACTTTAATTATGCTAAATGCTTTGTTGTAGAATGTATTTCTTCCCTGCAATCCATTATTAGCTCACCCAATTAACGCTTATGAAAAAAAGAAAGCTTGACCGAACATATAGTAGAATCTATGATAAAAGCTTATGATGAGAAACTTGAACTTGAAGTTTCTATTCCTAGGAAATTGCATGATGAGCGAGAAGCTACTCTCAAAATAAATATAAATAAATATGAATGCAATGCATTGTGTGACGTAGGTCCTAGTGTTTCAACCATACCTAAGACTTTATGTGATGTACTTGGTCTTACTAATATTGAAGAATGTTCGCTAAACTTGCATCTTGCGGATTCTACCATTAAGAAACATTTTGGTAGAACTAATGATGTGCTTATTATTGCAAACAAAAATTATGTGCCTATAGATTTTATCATGCTTGATAATGATTGTAATCCTTCTTGTCCCATAATTTCTTGGAAGGCCATTTTTACGAACTATAGGTGCAATTATTGATATGAAAGAGGGAAACATAAGGTTCCAATTCCCATTAAACAAAGGAATGGAACACTTCCCTAGGAAGATAATTAAACCACCTTGTGAATCAATCAGGAGATCCACCTATGGGTGGATTGTCAAAGATGACAAGACTTCAAACTATGCATTATGCCTAGCTAGGGGCATAAAACAACATGGGTTGTTCGGAGGCAACCCAATATTTATCTTAATTTTTGTTTTAAATTTCTGTTATTTTGTCATAACATGATTATTTCCTCTTTAATTATAATGTTTTTATGTTTAAATTATTGTTTGTGCTAAGTAAATCCTTTGGAACGACACACAAGATGAGTAGAAATGATGCTGAAACATAACAGAAACTTTGACTCCAGTACATGAATTTTCCTTTTTTACTGGAGCGTGATAATCATCTAAAACATTTACCCAGTGTGTCTATAAGAGTTCTCCACGTTGTACTATTTTTTTGAAGTTTTAGAGGTATAGAAGTATGGGCTCTTTACAGATTGCTACAGACTATTTTGTTTTAAATGGATTTTGTTTTGCTTGCAAAGTTTTCTTGTTTTGATGATGCTATTGATTTTCTCAGGGGGGTATAAGACATGGAGAAGCCACAATACATTAAATATTATGAAAAAGTAATAAATAATCAATTTATAACAGTACCTAAAGTATTCAATGTGTTTCTTATACAAACGGATCTCACGAAGTGTTCTTGAGTTTTGTGTGATTGAAGTTTTCAAGTATTGGGTGTGATCACAATGGACCATGGAGTAAGGAGTAGAAAGAGACTAACCTAGGGGTTACCCAAGGCACACCAAGGTTATATTAGAAGTAATACTCGAGTTTCTAAGCTTGGGAATGCCCCGGAAGGCATCCCCTCTTTCGTATCAATCCATCGGTATGTCACTTGGAGTTACATTTTTATTCATCACATGATATGTGTTTTGATTGGAGCGTCATTTGCTTTTGTTGCCTTTACTTTCAGTTTGTCACAATCATAATTTTCTAGACACACCTATTTGAGAGAGACACACCTTCATCATAATTTGCTAGAATACTCTATGTGCTTCACTTATATCTTTTGAGCATGCCAATTTCTAAAGTACCTCGCTTATATTTTTTTAGGATGGCGGGGGTGTAGATTTTATAGAAATAACATGCTCTAGTTCTTCACTTATATTTTTCTGAAAGATGAATAAATATTGAAGGTAATTTGCATGGGTCATAAGACTAGTCCAAAAATAATAGGTATTCAATGAGTGATAATCAAAACCATTAATGTGGTAATATGAAATGGTGTGAGTTCACAATTATTGATTCGTAAAAGTGTAGATATTAAGAGGTGTTAAATTTTTATTCATCTAAAAGGTAAAGAGGCATGGTGATGATGTGTGAGCATTTCTATTCCTCACTGAAAACCTAGTATTGTTTTGAGCCGGGCACGCGCGATGGTTTACTCCTACCAACCTCTTCCCTCGTGGCATGCGAGGAGTACATTGATTTGTGACTAATAAAACTTTGCAATAAGTATATGAGTTCTTTATTACTAATTTTACACCATGGACATGCACATCTCCACCTTGTCATGTTTGCTAGCCTCTTCGGTGCCGTGCATAGCACATTCTCACCTCGAGGATCAGTGCAACTTTCGCCGGTGCATCCAAAACCCGTTACACGATACACTCTATTCCACATAAGCCTCATTATATGTTCCTCAAAACAGCCACTGTACCTTCCTATTATGGCATTTCCATAGTCATTCCGAGATATATTTCCATGCAAATTCCATCTTCACTTCACATGACTAGTATGTTCATCATCATATTGCTTTGCATGATCATATAGAGCTGACATAGTATTTGTCGAAAAGCCACCGTTCATCATATTTTTGATAAATGTCACGCTAGATCTTGAAGATCCTGGTACATTTCAAGAGGCATTCATATCGAGTCATATATTCCTATCAATTCTTCATATTGAGTTGTAAGTAAATAAAAGTGTGATGATCAATAAAGTGCTCTTCTCAGCCCGAGCTCATGTGAACTCAGGAGAACAGTAAATTCAAACAAAAATAGTTCAAAATTTCAAAACATTCTAAAATGTTTTGTTGAGAAACATTGATGTTTCTTATATATGCGTGCAAATTTTGCTACGAAATCAAATTCGTGTAGGTGTGGAAAAAAATTGATGCTCCAAAATGCTTCCAAAATCAGCATTTTTGGAACATCGGTTTTGTGTTTTTGCCCACACCTACATGAATGTTAGTTCGTCGCGAAATTTTGCACGCATGTAGAAAAAACAACAATGTTTCTCACCAAAATAATTCAGAATTGTTTAAATTTTTTACTATTTTATTTTATTGTTCAACCGAGATCACATGAGCTCAGGAGCAAAAGCACCACCTCCGAGATGATCATCCTTATTAGAGCATTGTCCTAGTGAGGAAAGGATGATTGAGACTATGCTTCCCACACAAGTCAGAATGAAACTCTGGACGAAAAATAAAGTAAAAACGGAGGATGCCAAATGAGCACACCATATAATAAAATATCAATGGGGGAGGCAAAAAGAAAAAAAAGAAATGTTCACCATGAAAAAATAAAAAAAAGGAGAGAAAAGGAGAGAAGGGACTTTTCTACTATCCTTTATCACACTTGTGCCTCAAAGTGTCACTGTGTTCTTCATATAGAGAGTCTCTTGTTTTGCCACCTCCATATGCTAGTGGGAATTATGTTATCATATTAAACTTGGCTTGTATATTCCGATGATGGGCTTTCTCAAATGCCTGAGGTCTTCATGAGCAAGCAAGTTGGTGCACGTGCACTTAGCTTCAGATGAGCTTTCATACACTTATATCTCTAAGTCATCCTTTGCATGTCAGTAATTTGTTTACCCATCCTATGCTATTTTTATGAGAGATGCCACTAGAGAAAACTGTGCCCCCGGGTCTATTCACTTGTATATTTAAAAATGCTACTATTACCTTGCTGCCATTTATTTCCTTTTATTTTATTTTGGAATTTACAATTATCTACACAACTCACTTTCTTCCAAATAATGAGACCATGGGGATTGAGGATTGATATTCCTATTAGTTTGATAAATATTGGTTTCATAACTGAGGGAAATACTTACCCAAATTGTGCTGCAAGAACCCGTTCCTCTTCAGGGAAAACCCAATGCACATCACATGTCTCAACTCTTAACATGTTTGGGGTTCTTATGGGGACCCCCTTGATTTTCATTTGGGATAAAACTCTACTAACAAGGACCAACATCGCTACTATTTTCTTAATAACAACTAAAACTTGCATAGGGCATGATCTACCCGTGGATCTTTAATCAACAAACCAGGCAAGTGCTCCCCATGAGTGTTGGTCCAAACTAGAGACACTTGCGGGGCCACCCCGGGGCAATTTGGGCGTTTAATTTGGCCAACGTATGTAGTGATCATGTCCGGACCAGCTTTCCAGGATATTAATTTCCCCATAACTGGTCCTTGTGCTCACCAGCCCTAGGATTACTGTTAGCTAGTGGGCACATTCTTGATACAAAATTCTAAGAAAATTATAAAAATAAAGTACAAGACAATGGTGGTTTGTGGGGTACAACAAGGTTTCTGGTGGTTGATGGCGGAAGCAGTTCGTGGATCATCAGCGTCTATGGGACTCCATTTCCCACAGGAACAACTAACCTAGATAAGTCATATCTTTCCATGGCTACTGTCTCTGTTGCCTAGGTTCCGAGGCTGTCATCATTGTGCTCCTCTCCAAGAAAGCAATCTAGACAAGACAATAGCCAGGGACACTAGTGAGTACTTTGAATGTACTCGCAAACATCATGAACACATGTATAATATAGCATGTGATAATCAAACACTAAAATAATTCATGATCATCCAATCAGTCACAAAATAAAATTCATGATGCAAGAAAGTAGGTTATTCATATTAAATATAAATAAGCATTCAGGAATAAAATTAAATGATACCAATCGGGTGTTTGAAGCGCCGCCTCGAAAGGTTAAGAATATGAAACATGCCTCGGTCCGGCGTCTGAGCGATGCCACAGAAAGGGCTTATGAAGAAAATAATTGACAGGTATGCCAAGGTCGTGCATCTGCATGATGCCACATAAAGGGCTTATATATAAATTAAACAACATCCAAGCCGCAATCGGGCGTCTGAGCGACACCACATAAAGGGCTTATAAAGGAGGTAAATACAAGCATGCCACAACTACACCACATAACGGATTATAAAATAATCACAATAAGTATCTGGAAGGTAGAACCGTCCCAGGGATACTCAATAATTCACGTAATAGAGATGGTTAGTCCATAACAACAATAATCATCAATAGCATTCGTCGAACTTCATGATTAATAGTGAGGTCTAGAGAATTCCTCCGAATATCGACACTAAGATCGACACTTGACACATCCCAGTCTGCCGTCCTTAACTGTAGAAATGGCTATTCGAATAGAGATATAATCTGCAGAGGTTACTCTTTACCCCACGAGTAACGGATTCCTTTAGTCAACCTAGACTAATTCCGCTTACGGTGTTTTTAGTTGAAAACACACCTGACCCACACACACCGGCTTAACTTACCGGTGCCTGGAATAACGCAGGACACTCGTTAAGCAAAACTCTGAGTGAGGAGGCTCAAACCTCGATTAGCATGGGATCACAAAATTTATACCGCGTGCAAACAGGGGCACAGCCCCCTCGGTCCAACCGGAACACCTATGCCCCCGGACCAAGTGGCATGCCTAGTAGATGCATCCGGTATCTTCCACTGTGGCTTATATGTATGGTGTGTGTGCCATGAAAGGGGTTGAAAACTTACTGAACCGTACCCTACGTGCGATAGGGAAAAGTGGTAGTACGAAACAAGTATAGGGATTACTGGAACAAGACTCGATCGATGGTCGACTCAAGAGGTTTAAGTGTTCCCTGCATGACTAACACAATAAATATCTTTAGCAATATCTGACAAAATCACCACTCATCACACCCCATCATGCCTCACTGACCATTCTCGCTCCAACGAGATGTCAGCACCAAGCTCGTGTCTACTCGAGACAAAGACTTATCCCGGATTTATTCCGATAGGCAAGAGTGGCACAAGGTGGTGACTACTGCCACAAGCATCTCAAGTTCATTTGCAATAAATCCTCATCATTTCACTTGCAATCATGATCACACCTTCACATCAAATAACACGCACTTCATGTGTTGTAATATCATTTGTCACCCCAAACATCACACAACAAATACTATACCAGGGTTCAAAATGCTTACCTTCAATGTATGAAGTGGTAGGGTGCATCACGAGACTTTTGAAAGTTTATTTATCCTCTCATCTCCTATTTTGAAAATATTCGAATCAACACGTAATTAAAAACAATACAAAAAGTTGTCTTTAATATTTTTCAAATAAATCCTCAACTAAACTAGGTGAAATTTGAGAGAGGTAGGAGAAAGAATCAAATCATTTGGAGCTTTATTTTAAAAGTTTAGCCAGTCAAAGTTGGTGAAGTTCTATTTTAAATAAAACGACTAAATGAAACCGTATCAGCCGAAGTACGCTTACATAAGGAGAAAATGTAAAGCCAAAAGTGCGCTTCCTCGCAGGGAAAGTACGCCAACACCGTTACACGGTCAAGGGGGAGGCCGACTCACTGACAGGTGGGACCCACCTGTTGGGTTTATCCCTCACCTCCCACGCGTCAAGGCAGAAGCAGGGCCATTTTTCTGCCGCCGAAAGCCTAGGTTCCCGAGAGATCCAATCTTGGAGCCTCTTTTTGTAATCTGAAGGAGGGGGTTTCGATCACAGAGGGCATCTACATCAACTCCATTGCCCCTCCGATAATGCATGAGTAGTCCACCACAGACCGACGGGTCCATAGCTAGTAGCTAGATGGCTTCTTCTCTATCTTTGATCTGCAATACCATTTCTTCATGATCTTAATGGAGATATATCCGATGTAATCCTGTTTTGTGGTTTGTTTTTCAAGATTCAATGAATTGTGAGTTTATGTTCAGATTATCCATGAATCTTATTTGAATCTCCTCTGATTTCTTATATGCATGATTTCATATCCTTGCAAGTCTCTTCGGGTTATTGGTTTGGTTTGGCCAACTAGATTGGTAATTATTGCAATGGGAGAAGTGCTTGGTTTGGGGGTTCAATCTTGCGGTGTACAAGGGTAACAAGATGGGGTTTTCATCATATTGCTTGAGTTTAGCCCTTTACATCATGTCATCTTTCTTAATGTGTTACTCTATTCTTCATGAACTTAGTACTCTAGATGCAGGCAGGAGTCAGTCCATGTGTGGAGTAATAGTAGTAGATGCAGAATTGTGTTGGTCTACTTGTCATGGACATGATGCCTATATGCATGATCATTGCCTTTGATAACTACATGATTATTCGCTTTTCTATTAATTGCTTGATAGTAATTTGTTTACCCACCATGATATTTGCCTTCATGAGGGAAGCCTCTAGTGAAACAAATGGCCCCTGGGTCTATTTTGCATCATATATTTTCTTATCTATACTTGCTGCAATTTATTCACTATTTACTTTCTGCACTCGTTACATCTATCTCTATCGGATCTAATCCTTGCAAATAACCGTGAAGGGATTGACAAACCCTTTATAGCGTTGGGTGCAAGAGTATGATTATTTGTGTAGGTGCATCCATTGGTAACTTGTTTGTTCCTCCTACTGGATTGATACCTTGGTTCTCAAAAACTAAGGGAAATATTTACCTACTTTGCTGCATCGCCCTTTCCTCTTCAAGGGAAACCATCGCAAGCTTAAGAGGTAGCAAGAAGGATTTTTGGCGTCGTTGCCGGGGAGGATACACATCAAGCCTACCAAGTACCCATCACAAACTCATCTCTTGAATTTAATTTATTTTATATTTGCCTTTCATTTTCCTCTCCCCCACTTCTAAAACGATTTTTAGAAAATACCAAAAATATTTGCCTTTTTGTTCGCCCTTCTTCCGTTCGCCTTTTCGTTGCTATGTTTGCTTGTGTTGTCATGTGCCTTCTAATTGCTTGCTTCATCGCTTGCTAAAAATCTATTGATATGGATCCTCGTCCAATTTCTAATCTTTTCAGAAGACCAAATTATTATGAACCAATTGCTAGTGAGTTGAGTGCACTTGATTATCTCTATGAAGTTTTGTTTGAAAATCATGAATCTGAAATTTTTGATGAAGTGTTGAATGAAGAAATTTATAAGGATATTCATGATAGTTCCTTGAATGAAAATCATGATTACCATATTATTAGTATGAATTCTCTGAATATCCATGATGCTAATGATATGCAAAACCACAAGCTTGGGGATGCTATGCTTGATGAAGATGATATTTTTTGTTCCCGAAGTTTTGGTGATGACACGTATGCTATAATTGATCATGAAAAGAATCCATTATGTTATATTTATATTGTAAGATTACTTCATGATTCTACTGAAAAATATTATGAGGGAAGAACATATGCTTGTAGTAATTGCAATAATATCAAGTTTCCTCTCTATGTGTTCAAAGATTTGAAGTTATGCTTGTTTCCCTTCCTATGCTAGTTGATCCTTGTTCCAATAAATTGTTTGCTCACAAAATCCCGATGCATAGGAAGTGGTTTTGACTTAAATTTTCTTTTCATGACATTCATGATGCTCTCATGCATATTCCAATTACTACTTTTTATCTGAGCATCATTGAAATCATTATGCCTAGCTACGGGTATTAAACAATAGTGCTTGTTGGGAGGCAACCCAATTTTATTTTTGTGTTCTCTTTTTGCTTATGTTTTTGAGTCCTTCCCGCATTATTACTCTTTATTAATTGTGTTTTGGTTTTTTCATTAGTTTTTGAGCCAAGTAAAACCTTTTGGGTGATCTGTGGTAGTTGTATATTTGATCTTGCTGAAAAACAGAAACTTTTGCGCTCAGTCCAAGAATTTTCTAATTGTTCAGAGCATAGAATTGATCCAAAAATTTTACAAAAGATTTCTATATAAATTTCCCAGGTTTTCCTAAATTTTCCGAATTTTTTGAGTTAGAAAAGTATTCAATTTTTTTGAGTTTCCAGTATTCTGTTTTCTTTGAGTTGTTTGCCTATTTTGATGAATCTATGGGTTGTATCATGTGGTATGAGCCATGGAGAAGTTATATTACAGTAGTTATAACACCAATAGAAATAAAGAATGAGTTCACAACAGAACCTAAAGTGGTGATTTATTTTCTTATACTAACGGATCTCACGAGTTTTCTGTTAAGTTTTGTGTTGTGAAGTTTTCAAGTTTTGTGTAAAGATTAGATGGACTATGGAATAAGGAGTGGCAAGATCCTAAGCATGGGGATGCCCAAGACACCCCAAGTCATATTCAAGGATTCCAAAGAGCCTAAGCTTTGGTATGTCCCGGAAGGCATCCCCTCTTTCGTCTTCAATCCATCGGTAAATTTACTTGAGGCTATATTTTTATTCACCAGGTGATATGTGTTTTGCTTGGAGCGTCTTGTATGATGTGAGTCTTTGCTTGTTAGTTTGCCCAAATCATCCTTGCTGAACACATATTTTGAGAGACACATGCTGAATCGTGTATTTATTAGAATATTCTTTGTGCTTCACTTATATCTTTTGAGTTGGGAAATTTTGCTCTATATGATTCACTTATATCTTTTAGAGCACGGTGGTGTTTGCGTTTTATATAAATACTTGAACTCTCGTACCTCACTTATATTATTTTGAGAGTTCCTAAAAACAGCATGGTAATTGGTCTAGGTTATGAATTTAGTCCTAATAGTATAGGCATCCAAAAGGGATATAACAAAAATTTCCATATTACGTCCATTGAGTATTTATGAGAAGTTTGATTCCTCACATAAAATTTTGAGATATAAAGATGGTAATGTTAAGAGACATGTTCGGAAGTAAATTGTGATTTGGTAAAACTAATTGTGTAAAGGTTTGTGATTACCATAGCATGCCAATATGGTGAACCGCTATGTAAGGAAGTCGGAGCATTACTTGTTCATAGATTGCCGACCTTTGTGTGAGGGTCGGGGGCGTGCGATGGTTAACTCCTACCAACCTCCCACCTAGGAGCATGCGTTTAATGATTTTCTTTAATTACTAATAGACTTTTGCAATAAGTATGTGAGTTATTTATGACTAATGTTGAGTCCATGGATTATAATCACTCTCACTCTTCCACTTTGCTAGCCTTTCTAGTACCGCGCAACTTTCGCTGGTGCAACAAACAGCTTCTTCAAAACAGCCACCATATATATTTCCTCAAAACACCCACCATACCTACCTATTATGGCATTTCCATAGCCATTCCGAGATATATTTCCATGCAACTTCCACCGTTTCCTTTTTTTGACCTGCACCATCACTTCCATATTGCATATAGAGGCATATATTGTCATAGGTATCGAGTTGTTATTTTCCCTTTGAGTTGTAAGTAAATAAAAGTGTGATGATTTTCATTATAGAGCATGTACGATGTGAGGAAAGGATGATGAAAGCTATGATTCCCTTATTACTAGGGATGAGAGTCCAGACTTTATGAAAAATAAAAGAGGCCAGTGAAGCCCAAATAAAAAATGAATAAAAGAGGTCTTAGATGCCCAACAAAAAAATGAGAGAAAAGAGAGAAGGGACATTGCTACTACCTTTTGCCAAACTTGTGCTTCAAAGTAGCACCATGATCTTCATGATAGAGAGTCTCCTATTTTGTCACTTTCATATAGCTAGAGGAATATTTTTCTTCATGATGCACGTCCACATAGTTTCTTTTTGAGCTTTCATACACTTATAATTCTAGTGCATCCATTGCATGGCAATCCCAACTCACTCACATTGATATTTATTGATGCGCATCACCATAGCCCGTTGATACGCCTAGTTGATGTGAGATTATATTCTCCCTTTCCTTGACAACCTTCACCATAATCTATTCCATCTATAGAGCTATTTCCATGGCTCGCGCTCATGTATTACGTGAGAGTTGAAAAAGTTTGAGAAAATAAAGGTGTGAAAATAATTGCTTGACTTTTCATCAGGGTTGTGCATGATGTAAATACATTGTGTGGGGAACATGGAGCATAGCCAGACCATATGATATTGTAGGGATAAAATTCTTTTGCCATTATATTTTGAAGAGATACAATTGCTTTGCTAGTATGATTGAAATGTTATTGTTTCTATATCAATATTAAGCTTTTCTTTTGAGTCTTACGGATCTGAATATTCATGCCACAATAAAGAACATTACTTGGATAAATATATTAGGTAGTACTCCACATCAAAATTTCTGAATTTATCATTTACCTACTCGAGGACGAGCAGGAATTATGCTTGGGGATGCTGATACGTCTCCAACGTATCTATAATTTTTGATGATGGCATGCTATTATATTATCTGTTTTGGATGTTGTATATGCATTAATATGCTATTTTATTCTATTTTTGAGACTAACCTATTAATCTAGAGCCAAGTGCCAGTTTCTGTTTTTTCCTTGTTTTTGAGTTTTGCAGATATGGAATATTAAACGGAGTACAAACGGAATAAAACCTTCGGAAGGAATTTTTCTGGAAGGAAACAAGTCATCCAAGCTTGGAGTGCATGTCAAGCCAGGTGCCAGGGCGGCACAAGCCTGCTAGGTGCGGGCCCCCCTGGCCGCGCCTAGCAGGCTTGTCGCCTCCTGACAAGTCTCCTAACCCTATTTTTTGGCCTATGAATACCCAAATATTCCTACAACATCATAAAGTGCAACGGAAATACTTTTCCGCCACCGGAAGCCTCCGTTCCCGAGAGATCCAATCTTGGAGCCTTTTCGGTAATCTTCCGGAGGGGGTTTCGATCATGGAGGGCATCTACATCGACTCCATTACCACTCCGATGATGCGTCAGTAGTCCACCATACACCTACGGGTCCATATCTAGTAGCTAGATGGCCTCTTCTCCCTCTTTGATCTTCAATACCATGTTCTTCATGATCTTCATGGAGATCTATCCGATGTAATCCTCTTTTGTGGTGTGTTTGTCAAGATCCGATGAATTGTTAGTTTAAGTTCAGATTATCCATGAATCTTATTTGAATCTCCTCTAATTTCTTATATGCATGATTTCATATCCTTGTAAGTCTATTCGAGTTGTTGGTTTGGTTTGGCCAACTAGATTGGTAATTCTTGCAATGGGAGAAGTGCTTGGTTTTGGGGTTCAATCTCGCGGTATACTCACCCAATGACAAAGTAGGGGTAGCGAGGCACGTATTGTATTGTTGCCATCAAAGGTAACAAAATGGGGTGTTCATCATATTGCTTGAGTTTATCCCTCTACATCATGTCATCTTTCTTAATGCGTTACTCTGTTCTTCATGAACTTAATACTCTAGATGTAGGAAGGAGTCGGTCGATGTGTGGAGTAATAGTAGTAGATGCAAAATTGTTTCAGTCTACTTGTCACGGACGTGATGCCTATATGCATGATCATTGGCTTGGATAACTACATGATTGTTCGCTTTTCTATCAATTGCTTGACAGTATTTTTTTTACCCTCCATGATATTTGCCTTCAAGAGAGAAGCCTCTAGTGAAACCTATGGCCCCTGGGTCTATTTTGCATAATATATTTCCAGATCTATACTTGATGCAATTTATTTACCTTTTACTTTCCACACTCGTTACATATATCTCTATCAGATCTAATCCTTGCTAATAACTGTGAAGAGATTGACAACCCCTTTATAGCGTTGGGTGCAAGAGTTTGGTTATTTGTGTGGGTGCATCCATTGGTGACTTGCTTGTTCCTCCTACTGGATTGATACCTTGGTTCTCAAAAACTAAGGGAAATACTTATCTACTTCACGACATCAGCCTTTCCTCTTCAAGGGAAAACCAACGCAAGCTCAAGAGGTAGCACTAGGGGGCATCATCTCTGGCACTCGAGGTACCTACACGATCACGGGAGTGGGCCACATTGATGGAGGTGGTGGAAGGCGCTGGGGAGCTCGAGGTCGAGCACAACTTCATCGATGGTGGAGGGAACCTCCGGTGGGGGAGTAACTCCCTCCCCCGAGATAGCTTAGGAAAAATTGGCAACTGAAATGAACCGTAGAGGTGGTGTTGAAGCTAGTGGTGGGAACTGTGGGGAGGGGGTTTCTCTGGTTTGCTCGGAGATGGCCGGTTTGAAATGGCCAATGCTTTGGCCGTGGGCGAGGGAAATGGGCTCCCCGGTCGTCTGGTTTCTTCGAGGGTTTCATATGAGGGTGGCGAGGGGCGGCTTGAGTGGACTAGAGCTCGAGGGGGCTCCTTCTATAGCTGGATAACATCGGTTCCGCTGCAACCATGGATAAGTCTGGTGGACTATAGCTCGGGGCAACGTGGAGAGGGCTGGCATGTCTAGGAGCTAGCAGACAAACTCGAGTATGAGACCGGGTTGTTCAAAAGGCCAGCTGGCGAGTGGGGAGAGGCTAGACAGCACTGGCCAGGCCAGAGGCTGTCGTGGCCAATGGCCAGCCTCCAAGGAGGTTCTGACGGCAGCGCTGCATGGCGCCAAGGGGCGGTCGGGGCGGCTATGGGAGCTCGGAGGGGGCGGAATCGTGGCTCTTCACAAGGAGAAAGGCCAGGGGCGCAGTAGGTGGATGTGTCGGCTCGGTTGCTATGGCTGCAATACGCGCTCTCTGCTCGCGCTCTGGACACGCACACCATGCATTCGGCGAAATGCCAATGCATGCTAGAAGGCTTAGATGCTACTGCAGATTAGAAGGTGTAAGAGTGTACTCGGCCTAGTGGACATGGTGGCTGGGTTTGGGCTCAAGTTCTCAAAGTAATCTCAACACTATGCCAATTCTGGTCAGGCACTCCAGGTGTTTAACAAAATGTCAGGGCCGCCTAGGGGACCTTTATGGCTACCAAAATTACTAGAACATGGTCTCTTTAGATGCATAACATGATGGCAAGGTTATTTGGCAAAAATCAAAAAACTTGCTAGTGCAAGTTTTACAAAACTTTGTTTCTGAACAGAAACTATGGGGCACTATTGCATGGGGTTAAAGTATTGCAAAGGGTCTAAACTCTTGGACTTAAGAGTTTTCTTGGGTGTACTACAAGTAGGAAAAATCTCATGGCAATTAGGGCAAAATAAAATAGGGTTGCAGTACAAACTGTCAAACTGGAGCAGAATGCAAATGAGGATGATATGCTCAATTTTTCAGAAGACCAAGTTGGGTTTTTGCATAAAAGTGATCCACGGACATCACATGACACCTACAAATTTGTGTGGAATTAATAGATGGATTTATGAAGTGGTTGTAGTGCAACTTAGTCCTTTAAAAATGATGAAAATGGTATTAAAAGAATTAGAACTTGGGAAGTTTAATTATAAAATAATTCCAATGGTTTTACTAACTGAAATAAAATGTTTCAATAGAACATCCAAGTACCACAACATTATTCAAAAGTTTCAGATAAGAGGGAAAAATTGGAATTCAGACAAAGGAGTGGCTATGAAATTAATAGAAAATCCAGAGAAATTGAAAATAAATATTCATGGTAAAAAATTAAATTAATAAAACATGATTAAATTTTTGGGGTGTCACAACTCATCTGGTAGTGCCCTAAGAATGATATACATGCGACTGCTATCAAGATCTAGCCTGTCGGGTGGTCTTGCTGGATTTGTTTTACCTTTGACAAACGTCTTGTGCACCTGGATTTCGAGGATACTATGGGCTATCCCGCATTAGAGATTTTTCTAGTTTGTGATGGTTGAGTTGGTGCACCCCTATAGGGTTAAATCTTTCTGAAAGTCGTGCCCACAATTATATGGAAACTTGTAAATCTTATAATACTCGTTAAAAGAAAAGTTGAAGCAAATCCACTTAAAATACACCAACCATGTGCGCAACCTTGATCGTCTCTTTTTGAGGGAGGTCGGGTAGAGAACACAGTGGGGTTGTGCTTGATCGTAAGTAGGTGTTCATGACCACTTCATCATCATAACTAGATAACGATTGTCATGCATAGAATACTCATCATATTCTTGTACTCGGAATTTAGCCAATTAAACTGCTTAGTGCTATTGCAAACTCACCTTGTAACCATATCCCACCTACAAGTTTGGATAGTATGGGTACCCCAGAGAATATGATTGCCGAGTCACCATGGCTGACAGATTACTACAACACCAGAGGTTCTGGAACAAATGCTCTTGTCGATGATGGTGCCACAACACTCTAGTGGTAGTATGATAGAGAACATGGGCACATGTACATGACTTACCCCGACGAGTAGAGAGGGGAGCCTTGGTCGACAGCCTAGGATCTGCTTGGTGATATCATCTTTCTCATTTGGTTTTGTCCATAGTCGGAGCATGTTCTTCTGGATGATGTTTGTATTCGAATATTAAATGATGCAGCATGTGGCAAGTGTAAGCCAACTCCATATACTCATCTCTTCTTCACATGTACTTTGATGATATTCATCTTCCCAAAGCAATGCAAAATGCGCTTCAATCCTCACCGTGGCCCTCTTACCTTTGTTAGGATTGTACCACATTTTGGGCATGATAAAGAAGTTGAACAGAAAAGATGGCTCAAGCTCCAAATAATCTATTGAATTGTATGAAGAGGAAGATGAAGGTGGAGGGGAGGAGGTGCAAGCCACCATTCCAAAGATGAACTACCAAGTGTTGGGAAACCTATGATAGAAGGGTAGGGTTGTACGTGACGCTGCATCGATCACAATGTCGTGACACGGACATGCATTTTTCCATGAAGGAGGAGAAGAAGAACGGGAGATGTAATCTTTTATGGATACGCAAAAACATAGGATGGATTGTGTGTGGTAGAGGTGAACAACATGTTGTAGCTTTGGAGGGACAAGACTGACTTGGAGAGGCATGACAATATGTCAAATGGAGCTCGAGACGACAAAGACTTTTGGATCAATTGATCTCGAGAAAGATAGGTTGCAGCTAGTTCCCTACACTGAGAATTTGAGGATCATGTTACCCGATGCTTCTCTCTTGTCTGGAAGAGGTGGCTTGACACAAAGAAGAAGGAGATAACCGTTTGCAATGCGAGCACCGAATGATTCATTCTTATATCACTATCTATGAATTGTTGTATTTTCTTTTGGCATCCGTTTAATTATGCTCCATTTTACTTCATTGTTGAGGAAAATGTTCACTGATAGCTGGTCAGTTGGTTGGCAAGTAATGGATTAATAGGCTAATTGATAAGCTAATCCAGGAATCGAACGAATTACTAGTTTATCGGCTACCCGGTGACCCTACGAGGAGGGATTAATTGACAAGTTAAATAGTTAATCGGATGAATTATTAAACAAGATTTTACTTTATTAAATTGTTGACATGGCGATGAATTCTGCTACTTGATGAATATGCATAGATTTTCATGAATTTGAAGGTTTGCCTATGAGGGGCATGATTATCTAGATGGACAAATGGGGGGCATCCTACACTGTTCAAAATTGAGTTCGGATGTGCTCGTTCAAATTTAGGAGGCCGAATTTACTCAGTCCAACCGTATATTCTATAAACTACTCCCCCCGCCCGGGATTATTAGACCCCTACTCATTTTGGCCTACAGTTTTATGGAAAAATTAACTAATAAAATTTAAACTTTATGTCACAAAATTATACCTCCAAAAATCTCTTTCAAATACGAATATAATATCGAACTGTTTGTAGCATATGTGTCGGTGCTGGCACATGTTAGGTAGGGGTCCTGAGCTATGGATCTAAGAACAATGTAACAAGGAGAGTAGGGACACGATGTTTACCTAGGTTCGGTCCCTCTCGAAGATGCAAAACCCTACATCCTGCTTTGATTGTATTGATGATGGGGGATCAAGTACATGTTGATGATATACCTTGAGATCGTTGTGTAATCTCTAAACCCTAAGGTGAATAGTTGTTTTTGTTTAGGCTAGACCCCTAGGCTTATATAGGTACCCACTGGGAGCTAGGTTACATGTTTTACTTCGGTTGAGGTAATGCCAAACATAGAGCCATTGTTGGTGTGCACACCAAGTCTTCGGAGGATTCCTTTGATCACATGGGAAAGTCCCATAGTTCGGCCCAAACAGACTGATCACCTTGTCTAGTAACCCCTAGTCTAGAACACCCTCAGTAGCCCCTGAACTTGTCTCCAATCACCGGGGATGAACACAATCTTCGGATATCCAGACTCTGGAGGTTTGGATCAACGAAGATGAACTAGTCTGCAATCACCGAGGATGAACTAGTCTCCAATTACATGCTTGGCAAGCGAGTTCTCCTCGGGTCATAGTGCTTGGATCCAAAGTCCCAGCACTGACTCAATTTTGAAGGGTAACCGCATGAGTATGAAACATTCGGTTTCACATCTAACAACTTTAACCAAACCGCAACCACTGAAAAAATTTCTGGGCTAGCCATAATGAATAACATCGCGCTTTGAGGTAGTTCCCTTGCTGGCCCGTCCCACCAAAAGTGGAGATCGTGCTCCCGGTTTCATGGGATATCATCAAAAATATTTTCTGTCACCAAGGAAAATTTAATGGTCGTAAGGAACAGCGATTTACACGGCAAAGTGCAAGGGCGTTTGGTCTTTCACCCTACAAAAAGAACTCAAGGTTTAGCCCACAACACCTTCAGAGCTCAAGTACCCAGATGCCCTTCTCTCTTCCACCTCTCCCCTCTCCTAGCTACCGCCATGGACGACAAGGGTCACTGGGTAGGTTTGACCATCATAGCCAGCACCATCCGAGAGCTATAGGACGCTGGTTACCTCCCCGTGGATGCCAACTGCCGGGCTCCAAATCCCGGTGTCGTGGGTGTAATCCCGACAATAGTACGGTGGGTATGAATGAGTAGGTGAAGCCTAGCTACGGAGTAAGTGTCGCACTTGGAATTTACAAGTTCGGACCCCACTCGGAAGTGGTAAAAGTCCTACATCTCGAGCCATGTGTCTGTGTTTTCCTTGTAAGGGTATCTAATTACAGAGAGTTCATAACCCTTGCTCTGGCATCGGGGGACGACTTATATAGAGTGCGCCTCCACCAGCCAAGCACCATCACTAGGGTCATTAATATTAATAATTGCAGGGTGACTAGAAACTGCTAAGTTAAGCCCAACCGTTACAGGTAACGTGGTGTTTACAACACTTAAGGCGTACTAAGTCCCTCTAACGTTGGTGCTCCCACGATGGTCCTGCTCCTGTCCGCCCAAGTGCTAGAGGAGGGAGCGAGTGGTTGGTAACACCCAAGTGACATCCCAGGAGCCGAGTGCAGCTTGCATGTTCATCTGAGTATTGAGGTAGACTACAGACTCTCATGTACTTGTAGGACCCCAGAGGTGCCCTAGAATATAGGTATGTCACCCTACCTAGGGTAGGTGACCTCGTTAGTAGCCATCGAATTGGTTGACTCTCAGGAGATCGAGTGGCCCGCACGTCATAATGCGGGGAGCCATCTCGGAGCCGCCTTCAAAATAGACCGGACCATTTCTCACTCGGGGTTCGAGTCACAATCGATTCAAGGTTTAATGTGTACCGGTTGGCCACCACGTTATTGACTGCTCGGACCATTCGTCTTGTTACATATCCGCTCTCAGAGAACATGACACTTAAGCTTGCATATGACATCATTGAAGCTTCCATTTGTTCTTTTTTCGAAAGTTCCCGGAATGTTCAGAGATCTTGCCAGTTTTTCAATGAGGCATAATCCACTCGGTGGGAATTCGTTCAATTGCGAGTCACTCGGTCAATCGTGGTGCGTCAGAACACACAGATGAACATGGAGTCCACTCGGCACAAGCGTCGTGAAATCTCTGGCGATTTCGAAATCGCGAGGAAACGCACACACGCGATCGTGACGGTTGTGTTAGGGACGTGGGAGAGGTGGCCGCGGTGCCTCGATTTCCATGCCGCCAATTTCACCATGCATCCCCACTACTCTGTCCCAAATATTTACCAGATCCGGGCACACCCATTGATTGTGCGGCCGTTCCAAATCCGGCGCCAGGAATCTAGCTGAGCTGGGCTATAAAAAAGGCGACCAGGGGAGGTAAGGAAGGAAACCAGCTTCTTCTTCCCCTGATTTCCACTATAGCTCCACCGAAAGCTTCGTGAGCTCCATCGGACCCCTGATTAACCACAAGCCCTCATTGGAGATGTCGAAGAACGCCACCGCGAAGGCCGAGAGGGCGAAGCGGACTTCGTGCGTCTCTTCCCCGAGCACGGGCGCCCCGTATGGCTTCGTCCACGGCGACTGGCTGCCGTCATGATTTTCTTCCGGCCGACTGCAGGATATGAGGCCCATGCTCTCCTCGCTCTAGGGAGCTGGAGGATCTAGGGGAACGGGGAGGCTGAGCCCGCACCGCGTGGAGGCGAACGGATACTCGTCACTACCCACATCAACTGTGGTTTTTCGCTTCCACCTCATCCCTTTTTCCGGGCTTTCCTGAATTTCTCCGAGGCCCAATTGCATCATCTCCCCCCGAACTCCATCACGCATTTAGCTGCTTTTGTTTCCTTGTGCGAGAACTTCCTCGGCTGTCACCCCCATTGGGGCTTTTTCAAACACTTGTTTACTTGTCGAGTGATGACGGTGAAGAAACCCCACTCTCTCAGAAGAGAAAACGCACGTGGTGCAGTTGTATGGGGGTTTGGGAATCGAGTTGAGGGCCAGAGGTAGTTTTCCTGGATACGGACAATGGTAGGCAATCCACATGGTTTTACTGTGAGGATGTCTCAGTCGGTGAAGGTCAGTCGGGTCCCCCTCCATATTCCACAAAACGCATTCGACAACTTCCCAAGTTTACTGTATCCAGAGGAGGAGAAAGTCTAGGTAGACTTGCTTGTGATTGCGCTAGTGGCCCTAGTGAACAAGGGCATCAACGGGTTGGACCTACTGGAGGTCTTCTTCCATAGAAGGATCGTGCCTCCATACTCGTGTGCTCATCCACTGAGTGAGGTAAACTCCGAATGCTATTATTAATTCCAAGTGAAACGATTTTCCTTTGATGAGTTCTGATGGTTGTAACTCCCGCTTCAGCAGTGTTACACGGGGCAAGGAGAGCTTGATACCCACCAGTGCCAACACGACTGTGGACGTGGCCAGCGATAATGAGGGCCATGGTGACTCGAATGAGAAATAAGAGTACGAGGACGAGAGCGACGACGAAGAGGATGGGAGGGATTCCAAACTACGCAATGAGGCGGAGTCGTCTCCTTCAGAGGAGGTGCTTCTCGAGACCTATTCAAAGGCTCCTTAGGACCCTGGAGTCCGTGGGGGGCACCAAGCCTCCAGCGAATGCCCCTCCCACTCGGACTTCGAAGCATGGGCGTAGTGAACCTATCGCGTCTCCGGAGAAGGCTTTGAAGTAGGCAAAGGTCTCCACCAGCAAACCTACGAAGGAGAAACTGCCCAAGGCCAACATGAACGTGCATCTGGATTCCACATAAGTACCTTCATGCCCATTGACACTTCATACGATTTACCGATTGGGGTAAACAACCGAAGTGAATTTGGTTGTAGGGCTAACACCTCATATGCTTCGTTGGGGAGGACAAGGTTGAGACAGACGTGACCACTTGAAAAGGTATCACTCGAAATTATTTTATTCGTGAACTTGAGATCTTAGTCCCTCCTCTGGGCTTATTTTTGAGTGATTGTCCCCTGTTTGTAGAGCCACACGAGGTGATCGAGATTGATGCGGACGAAAAAGCTATCTAGCCAAATCCCATTGGTGACACGGACATCATGATGCAAGGTACTTCGCCCTTCCAGGAGCCGCCCTGAGCACAAGGGACTTCCTCAAGGGAAAGATCAGTACTCGGAACTCCTCCTCTGACTCCGCCCCCAACCAACATCATCGGTCTGCAACGTGTCTCGAAGGACCAGGTGGGAGCGAGCAAGGAGGCACTATTCCAATTGAAGCTGATGATCGACAAGCTGAAGGAGCCCCGTGATGCTGGCAAGGCTTTGGAGTAGACTGTTCGAGTAAGTACCCTATTAAGTGCCTTCTTTAGGTGTAACATTTGTGTTGAAAATGTTTTCAGAATCCTATAGAACTGTGAATGTGTTTATGTAGACTTCCGAGTAGATTGACATCAGAGGTCCCGAGTGGGTTTAGGTACACCCACTGGGCGGTTGAAGTAGTAAGATCCGAATATTGAGATACTTGTCGAAGAGGATGCGGTGATGGTCTAGGGACCAGAGCCTCTCGACATTGATCGTTGCGGTATAGAACCAGTAGTTGTCCGGTGGGGGCATGCTGAGCGCACCCACTGGGTGTAGTCACTGATCCTGGCATCGACTGGAGTAGTCACCGTCAGTCTCAAAATCCAAATGTTGAAGTAATAACATCTGAATATCAAGACAATTTTTGAAGAGGACGAGGTGATGGTCCGGGGACCAGAGTCCCTCGACGTTGACCGTCGGGGTGTAGAACCAATAGTTCTCAAGTGGGGGCGTGCTGAGCGCACCCACTGGGTGTAGTCCTCGAGGTTGGCATCGACCGGAGCAGTCGGCGTCAGTCTCAAAATCCGGATGTTAATGAACCACTCCATTGTGTCCGATTGTGGACTCTAATATTTTTGATATTTTCATATGCAGGGTGTGAGTGAGATCGAATCTTGCTATAAGACACTTGAGGAGGAGGTGCAGGAGTTGCGCCGCAACTTAGAAGCCGAGAATACCAAGTGCGTGCATCTGGGGCAGGAGAAACTGACACTCAGAGGTATAATCAGACTTCGTCCGACTACTTTTTTAGTGTTTAATCAATAGGAGAGGATCCTACTGTGGTATATTAAAGAAAGAAGTTTTACATCATAGTTACAAAGCCCAAAGAAGGGCTTGGCTGACCCACAAGGTGAGTTTTATGAAAGGAAAAACAATAAACTAGTGTAAAAAGGAAGGAAAAGATCTAGATAGGATCTAAGAAAGATGTGTATAGTTTACAAGGAGAGAGCAAGTATGGTAATGTAGTCCTAGTACTCCTTGTTAACTCTATACTTTAGCCACAATAAATCACTCTTGGTCCTCTTCCTCCAAGCTACCATGGTAGGTTAGAAGCCCCTGAAGATTAAATTGTTGCGCTCTTTCCAAATGTTCCAGGCAACAATACCAAAGATTTCTATAAATAGACCCCCTGTGGAACTCTATTTGGGCACTTGGATTGCTGGGACTCGAGGCTGAGAGTGCTCCCATGTCATCCCAACATGTGTCCAACATGTGTCGACCGACTGCTTTGAGTTTGATCTTTTTCCCTATCCGACCGAGAATCCTTTGCCAGATGTACGTAGTGAAAATGTTCAGCTTGCTAAGCAACTATGGGCTTCCATTTCTATAGAGATAATGAATGAGGCCCTAGAAAAGAAGGACCAAGACTTGGGACTTTCCCAGAAGGAGGCCAGTCGGAAGGCAAAGGAGGCAGAGGAGAAGCTGAAGGCATTCGAGAAGTGGGAGGAAGAGAAGAAGGCGTTGGAGGACGTCTCCAATAGGAGCACCCAAGAGGACTTCGAGAAGGAAACAAAGCTGAAAGATATCATGACCAAGATGGCCGAACTGGAGACGCTCGTCAAGCACTACTGCGGGGAGATGAACGAGAGACTCAAAGGTATGCACTCGGAACTCTTCCTCCAAACTTTTTTCAACCAATCATTCTTCCGTCCCTGATTCTCTTTCTCGAATGCTCGTCAAACCTGTGCTTGGACTTGTAGGAAGAGACCTCCAAGATTGAGAAGGATTTGGACCCGACTGGTGGGATCATCCGTGACTGCATAGCACTCGCGCTGCTTCGACTCGATGACCGCACTCAGGAGGCGGCCCACTTCCTCCACAAGCTACGTGAAGTGACCCAAGAGATCGACAGGGAAACTGCCCCAGAGGAGGAGGTTCCGAGTGACTTAGAAGTCCTCATGAATGGACTAAGGGACGTGTCGTGCCAAGTCCAATCAAGGAAGAAGTTAGCGGCTCGGGCTGGAACGGATATTGCCCATTCCCTTGTCCATATGCACTGTAGGGGTGTGGACAAGGAAAAGTTGAAGTCACTCAAGGTCGTTCACAAAAAGAACGCCAAGATCGATGACTTCATGGAGACTTTCATGCTCGCGGCTACTGGTTCTCAGACGTCATCGACTTGGACACCTTCACCGACGCAGCGTCTCAGCCATCGTCTGACAGATCGGACAAAAACTTTCAATTATATTTGCCTCGATAAGTCGAGTGGTTCCTATACTGAAACAGTCACCGCGACTTTGCGGTTCAGGTTATCTGCACTTTTGCTTCGAACTTTCTGATACTTGAATGTCCTTAGTGGTTCCGAATTTTCGCTTGCTTGCTTGTTTGTTTGAAGTTCTTATTTGACGTAAACTTTCACTTTGGCGCTATGGAGTCGTGGCTAAGTCCCCAAGTGTGGATGATGTCCTCACTCGGAGTAGTTTCTAACTTAGGCTTGCAGAATTGCAGCTAAGTCCCCGAGAGTGAATGAAATCCTTACTCGGAGTAGTTTTTAACTAAGGCAATGCGGGATTGCAGCTAAGCCCCGAGTGTGGATGATGTTCTCACTCAGAGTAGTTTTTAATTTAGGCAATTCGGGATTGCAGCTAAGACCCTCACTGTGGCTAAAATCCTCACTTGGAGAAGCTTTCTAACTTAGGAAATACATAATTGCCGCTAACTCTACGAGAGTGGACGATGTCCTCACTCGGAGTAGTTTTTAACTTAGGCAATGCGACATTACAACTAAGCCCCCGAGTGTGGATGAAATCTCGCTCAAAGTAGTTTTTTAACTTAGGCAATACGGAATTGCTGCTAAGTCCCCGAGAGTGGATTATGTCCTCACTCAGATTAGTTTTTAACTTAGGTAATATGGGATTTCAGGTAAGCCCCAGAGTGTGGATTAAGTCCTCACTCGGAGTAGTTCTTTTAACTTACGCAATGCGGGATTGGAGCTAAGCCCACAAGTATGGATGATGTCCTCACTTGGAGTAGTTTTAAGTTATGCAATGCAAAATTGCAGCGAAACCCCCGAGTGTGGATGATGTCCTCACTCGGAGTAGTTTTTAACTTAGGCAACGCGGGATTGTAGCTAAGCCCCCGAGTGTGGGTGAAATCCTCACTCAGAGTAGTTTTTAACGTAGGCAATGCGGGATTGCAACTAAGCCCCCGAGTGTGGATGATGTCCTCACTCGGAATAGTTTTAACTTAGGCAATGTGGGATTGTAGCTAAGCCCCCGAGTGTGGATGAAATCCTCACTCGGAGTAGTTTTTGAACTTAGGCAATGCGGGATTGTAGCTAAGCCCCCTAGGTGTGGATGAAGTCCTCACTCGTAGTAGTTTTTTAACTTAGGCAATGCAGGATTGCAGCTAATCCCCCGAATGTGGATGAGATCCTCACTCGGAGTAGCTTTTTTAACTTAGGCAATACAAAATTGCCGCTAAGTCCCCGAGAGTGGACGATGTCCTCACTCGGAGTAGTTTTTAACTTAGGCAATGCGGGATTGCAGCTAAGCCCCCGAGTGTGGATGAAATCCTCACTTGGATTAGTTTTTTTAACTTAGGCAATGCGGGATTGCAACTAAGCGAATCCACACACCCACTCGGGGTGGTGAAAACTAATGGAGTATGAAAAAAAGTTTCAACAAAGAGCTTGAAACAGTAAATAATTTATTCATTGAATTCACTCAGAAGTGTATTACAAGGATAGTAGAGTGTCCCAGCACTAGGTGTAGAACTTGCGGAGCAGATCTGTATTCCATGCTCGGGGCTCTTTCTTATCCTCGTCAATGTTGTACAACCGATAAGCTACTTTGTTAAGAACCTTGGAGATCACAAAGGGCCCCGGACACGGAGGCGCAAACTTGTGCGACTTCTACTGATCAAATCGGAGAATGAGGTCGCCTTCTTGGAAGGCATGTCTTCTGACTTGTCTATCATAAAGACGCCTTAGGTCTTGCTGATAAAGCGTCGACTTGATCAAAGGTTGCTCTCTTTCTTCCTCCAGAAGGTCAAGGCCGTATTGACGCACCACTTCGGCTTTGTCTTTATTATAGAGCTCCACTCGGGGAGCGTTGTGGCGAAACTCCCTTGGTAAAACAACTTCAGATCCGTATACCATGAAGAAAGGAGAGTGCGCTTAGTGGAACAATTCGAGGTCATACGAATTCCACACAAAATGGAGGGTAATTCTTCAACACACGCACCAGCAACAAACTTCAAGTCTCTCATCAATCGGGGCTTTAATCCTTGAAGAATCATCCCATTTGCTCGTTCTACTTTTCCATTCGACTGCGGGTGAGCTACAGAAGCATAATTGACCCAAGTGCCTTGAGAGTAGTAAAACTCACGGAATTCATCCGAATCAAAGCTCTTCCTGTTATCTGTGATAATGTCGTGAGGCCCTCTGAATCTGAATATTATCTGCCGAATGAAGCTAATGGCAGTAGCTGAATCGAAGCTTTTGATGGGCTCCGCCTCGACCCACTTGTTGAACTTATCCACTACAACGAGCAGATGGGTAAAACCACTCGACCCTATGTGCAACGGTCCGACCATGTCAAGACCCCAAACCATGAATGGCCATGTGAGGGGGATAGTCTTCAGAGAGGATGCTGGCTTGTGAGTTTGATTCTTGTAGAACTGGCATCCAACACAAAGATCTACCATGTCTTTAGCTGCGGTCTTGGCTCGGGGCCAACAGAAGCCTGCACGGAATGCCTTTGCGGCCAACGTCCGAGAAGACGTGTGGTGGCCACAGGTTCCCGAATGAATGTCGTGCAGGATTTGTAAACCTTCCTTTGGGGATATGCATTTTTGAGTTATGCTAGTAGTGCTTTTCTTGTATAACTAATCTCCCAACACTTTAAAGGATTTGTACCATCAGACGATCCCGCGTGCTTCCTCTTCGTCTTCAAGGAGATCTTGCTAGAGCAATTATGCCAATTACGGTTGGATCCACTCGGGAGTGATCACCAACATCTCTTGGACAAGATCCAGTATGGCTGGGATTTCTACCTCAGTCCGATTTGAGGGCCCGACTACTTTTGGGGGTTCTTCGGTGAAAGGGTCGTCTTTGGCCGAAGGGGAATGAAGGTATTCAAGGAATACGTCCTTTGTCACGACTTTCCGAGTGGAACCAGTTTTGGCCAGGTCATTGATACCTCTCCAACGTATCTATAATTTATGAAGTATTCATGCCATGTTTACAATAATTCTATATGATTTTGGTAAGATTTTATTAGAACTAACCCGGACTGATGTTGTTTTCAGCAGAACTACCATGGTATCATTTTTGTGCAAAAATAAAAGTTCTCGGAATGGGCTGAAAATTTGCGGAGATTATTTTTGCAAAATATAAAAAATGGAGCAAAAAGATATCGGAGAGGAGTCCCGAGGCAGCCACAATCCACCAGGGCGCCCCCTAGGCTGCGCCCCTGGCTTGTGGGCCCCTCAGGAGTCCCCTTGACGTGATTCCAATGCCAAGTGCTCCTATAAATGAAGAAACCCCCATAAAGAAACCTAGATCGGGAGATCCGCTACTGCAAGCCTCTATAGCCACGAAAAACCAATCGGGAGTCCGGTCTATCACCCTGCCGGAGGGGCAAACCATCACTAGAGGCCATCTTCACCATCTTGGCGGTCTCCATGACGAGGATGGAGTAGTTCACCATCGGGGCTGAGGGATATACCAGTAGCTATGTGTCGGATCTCTCTCTTTCTCGTGTTCTAGAGATGGCATGATCTTGATGTACCGCGGGCTTTATTGATATAGATGAATCATATGGAGTTTTCCCCTCTCTATCTTCTTGTGATGAATTGAGTTTTCCCTTTGAAGGTTTCTTATCGGATAGAGTCTTTAAGGATTTGAGAACACTTGATGTATGTCTTACGATGGGTGACAATGGGATGTTATATTGATCCACTAGATGTATGTTTTGGTCATGAACTTGCGGGTTCCGTGACCTTGGGAATCTATGCATAGGGATTGGCACATGTTTTTGTCTTGAATCTCCGGCAGAAACTTTGGGGCACTCTTTGAAGTACTTTGTGTTGGATTGAACATGATGAATCTGAAATTATGTGATGCATATCGTATAATCAAGACCATGGGTACTCGTGGTGACATCGGAGTATCTAGGTGACATTAGGGTTTTGGTTGATGTGTGTCTTAAGGTGTTATTGTAGTACGAACTCTAGGGCTGTTCGTGACACTTATAAGGATAGCTCATAAGATTGATCGGAAAAGATAACTTTGAGGTGGTTTCGAACCCTACTATAATTTCTTCATTAGTTCTCCGCTATTTGTGACTTTGGAGTCAACTCTTCGTCGCACGTGAGGTATTTACATATGATTCAACTATGTCAGTATTGTTGAGAGAAATTGCACTAGTGAAAGTATGAACCCTAGGCCTTGTGCCTAAGCATTGCAATACTGTTTGTGCTTACTTTTATCATTAGTTACCTTGCTTTCTTATATTTCAGATTACAAAAACCTATATCTACCATCCATATTGCACTTGTATCACCATCTCTTCAAACTAGTGCATCTATACAAATTGCCATTGTATTGGGTGTGTTGGGGACACAAGAGATTTCTTGTATTTGATTGAAGCATTATTTGAGACAGACCATCTTCATCCTACACCTCCCATGGATTGATAAACCTTAGGTCATACACTTGAGGGAAAATTGCCACTGTCCTACAAAACTTTGCGCTTGGAGGCCCAACACGAGTCTACAAGAAGAAGGTTGCATAGTAGACATCAGTCATGAGCTGCCTGACTCTTTGCTCGAGGGATATGATGCCGTTCCAAGCCTTTGAAAATATTCTCTACATTCCAGACCGCATTGCAATATACAGTCATAGCAGTACTCCTTATGTCCCATTCCTTCATCACATGGTTGACGACTAGGTCTAAGTCACCAAATATCACCAGGCGTCGGATTCCGAGCATTATATCCATTCGGAGCCCATAGAGGAGGGCTTCGTACTCGGAGTCGTTATTGGACGGGTCGAAATGGGTTTGAAGGACATAGCTCAGTATGTCTCCCCTGGGGGAAATGAGAACTACTCTAGCTCCGGACCCCTGGAGCATCTTAGATCCATCAAAGAACATGGTCTAGTGTTCAGGGACAATCGGCCTTGGCTGTTCCTGCTCAATCCATTCGGCCAGAAAATCAACAAGAGCTTGCGACTGGATCACGTTCTTAGCCTCAAAATTGATCTCCAAAGGGAGGAGTTCAATCGCCCACTTCGCCACTCTGCCTGTGGCGTCTCTATTATTTAGGATTTCCGAAAGAGGGGCATTCCTAATAACTGTGACTGAATGGTCTTGGAAGTAATGAGCGTCCTTCTTGACAGTGAGGTAAATGCCATAAACCAACTTTTGGTAATGTGGATACTTTGGTTTGGAGGGTGTCAAGACTTCTGAAATATAATATACATGCCTTTGCACCTTGAAAGTTGTGCTCAAGTGTTAGACCAATAAGTTATTAAAATGTTTGGCACTAACTCTTTGAGTGATGAGCATGATTGCAATGTTGTTAGTTTGAATTCTGTGAATATCCATAGTACTAATAATTATTGCACTAGTCATGATAAACATATTTATTATAAGCATGTTAATTTTTGTGGAGTGAAGAGAGTTTGTGAAGACATGCCTAAAAGGGAAGATAGATTTTGTAAGAGGCATAAGTATTTTGAAACTAAATGGTTGCAAGAGCGGCTATATGTTGGTCCTGAAAGACTTAACATTTCTCGCCGTCGTTGTGAACTTTGCAATGAAAGGGGTCATTTTGATTTCCAATGTGAATTATTTCATGATCCAATTGTGTCCAAAAATTGTGATAACCTCATTACCCTTCAGCATCATAATGAACTTAGTCTATTTTTGGGGTATGAAGAAATGAAACATACAACCAAGGATGTTCCATCTTGGGTTCTCATGAAAATGGTTGATTCTAATCTAAATGAAATCTATATGTATTGTGTGGTAAATTGCATTGAGAATCCTTATAATGCCAATTACTTAAAGACAAGAAAATAAATATAAGATGAATAGAATACTAATTAAGGGGAAGAGGTTTCCCAATATCCTCCTATTTTTTCCTATGATGAATCAGGTAACAAGGAGGAGCTTTCTATTCAACCAACCTCTTCAAAAAGAAGCTTGGTGGAATTAAATAAACCCACACCTAATGTGGTAAAGAAGAAGAAAAGAAGGAAAAGTAAAGGTAAAGAGGTATCTCTCCCAAATAATGTTGCTCCCATTATTCATAGGCCTCATGAGAATGAATCAAAAATAGTTGTGGAAGATGATACACTTGAGGATGATTTGGTTATGCTTATTGCTAGTTGTGATAATTATGATTGGGAAGATAATGATACTTCTTATAATCTTGAAAATATTTATGGCACCAACTTGGAGGATGATGATAATAATTGCTATACTATTGGTGCTATTCATACTATTAATGATGAGAATGATTATGTTTATGATATACAAAGCCGCAAGCTTGGGGATGCTATGTTTGATGAAAATTACATGTTTGAGTATTTATTTGCTACAATTAATGTTTGTCCAAATCTTGGGGATGCTATGCTTAATGAAGATGATCTTTTTATTCCCCCTACTTTGAATGATCAACTTTGTTATAATGATTGCATGCCTCCTACTTATGATGATTATTGTGATGATACTTATGCGTTGAAAAAGAGTTATGATTACTATTTTGATACTTGTCATAATTATGAATATCCTTTTACTGAATATTACTCTTTTAATGTGAAACCAATTTGTAGTATTCAATTCTTATATGATACTCCCACTATTAGTCATGAGAAGAAATTTTCTTGTGTGGAGAGTAGTTAAATTTCTATTCTTGTAGGTCATGAAAAGAATGCTTTACGTGCTGGTTATATTGTGGAATTCCTTCATGATGCTACTGAAAACTATTATGAGGGAGCAATATACGCTTGTAGGAATTGCAATAATATCAAGTTTCCTCTTTATGTGTTCAAAGTTTTGAAGTTGCACTTGTTTTGCCTTCCTAAGATACATGATTCTTGTTCCCATAAATTGTTTGCTCAAAAAATCCCTGTGCATAGGAAGTGGATTAGACTTAAATATGCTTGTCATGAGATTCATGATGCTCTCTTACATGTTTCAAATACTATTCCGATGTGAGCATCATTGAAATCATCATGCCTAGCTAAAAGGCATTAAATAAAAGCGCTTGTTGGGACACAACCCAACACTTTTACCTTTTGTTTTTATGTGTTCACATGATTAAGATACTGTACTAATCATGTTTTGTGTCTTTTATTTCAATAAAGTGCCATGTAAAGCCTTTGGGATAGTGTGGATACTTGCTTGTTTGATTCTGTGCAAAAACAGGAAGTTTTGCATCTAGTATATGAATTATCTGATTTTACTCGAGAATCAAAACGTTCTGAATTTTTTACACAACATTTCTATGCACATTATTTCAAATGTCACAATTGTGCAGAATTGTTAGAGTCAGTAAAGTTTGGTTATCATTCAGATCTTTATAGAGTGTTCTGTTTTTGACAGATTCTATTTTGCAAGCATAGTTTGCTTGTCTCAAGTGTTCCCATAGCTTATATCGAGTAATATAAATTGTGGGAATGATGGAATACAATAGGTATCATGTGGTAATAATTATGAATCTTGTCCTGACAGTAACTAAGTGAATGATCTATCTTTATTACACTAACCCTTCTCACAAAGTTCCATTAAGTTTTGTGTGATTGAAGTTTTCAAGTTTTGGGTGAGATATCGATATGAGGAGAACAAGGAGAGACACGAACCTAAATCTTGGGAATTCCCAAGGAACCCCAAGGTAATATCCAAGGAATATTCAAGCGCCTAAGCTTGGGGATGCCGCAGAAGGCATCCCCTCTTTCGTCTTCAACAATATCGGTATATCTCACTTGGAGCTATATTTTTATTCTCACATAATATGAGTTTTTCTTGGAGCATCATTTTATTTCTTTTGTTCTTTGTGTAACATCCCAAAATTTCATTTTGGAATGTTATGAAATATAGCTATGCATCATCATCACATTGTTTGAATGAAATGAATTGTTGAAGTTCTTCTTTTGGATTTCTAAAAGGCCCCTTTCTTTTTCTCCATTTATTTGAAAATCTCTGGAATTATACAAAAACAGAGAGGACTAACATGACAATCCACACTAGGAGCATCTTGGTGAATTATTTGAACAATAAAACCAGAGGTTTATTTGAAAGTTTATCTCAAAAGAATTTAAAATCAATTAGGCATTTTCTGAAAAATGATTTTTTAAGTATTCATTTTGACAGAGGAAAAATGTTCATTAAATAGAAATTTTTTCCCTGATCGTTCTGATATATATATTTCGTAGGTTTGGAAATGATTTGAATGCATTAATGGATATTAAACGTTTTGGAAAATAGAAAAGGAAACGTATTTAAACGATTTAGTTAGCAAACTGGCCGGCCCATAGCCTTCAAGACCCGAGATTCCTTCGGATCGGCACCGACATGCAAACATCGCCCTCTCTCTCACTGACCCATGGGAACCACCGTCCGACAGCTTCATCAGCGCGCTCATCCCCTTTCCCTCGCCCCCGACCTCGCCAACGATCCCTCCCCCGCGGATCTCTCTCCTCTCTCCCTCTCCCAACCCCGCACCTGTCCTATAAGTAGCCACTGCTTCTCCGCTCTCCATTCCACCCCGAGCCCCCTCTACCCTCACCAGAACGCCACCGCACCACCCTGTCGGAGTTCGGACTCCAACCAAACAACCCAGAGCTCCTAGCCGTCGTCTCCATCGTCCCCAGCCCCGTCTGACACCATCATTCGATGCCGGATCTTCGCCGCAGTCGTCTGACCTCTTCGGATGCTGCCCCCGACCACCGCTCGACCACCTCCGACGTCCGGCCGCCGTCGACCTCACCGGAAACCACGACATCCCCTCTGTAAGCCACCGCACACCCCCTGGACCGTTCGATTCATATCCGACGCGTTAGATTAGATCACTTAAAACCCAAGAACGGTATCATCTAAAGTTCAGTCGTTCGCCGCAAACACCCGCACGTGCGCGCTTTCGACCAATAGGAAGTCGCCACGTAGCCTCTGTCCGTTAGCTATTTTTTCTTTTTCTTTTTTTTGTTTTAGAAAACAGAATGTGTTCTGATTTTATTTTCGTTATATCTTTTAAAATAGTTAGTGTTTTAAATTGATTCTTTTTGCATTAGGTCACAAATTTCATGTAGTTTCATCCTGTTGTCTTAGATTTCAAATTTGACCTTTAAAATTTGAATCTAACCAAATTTGCCTAAATTACTAAAATTTGTATAACTGGAGTTTAAAAAATTATTTTTGAGTGAATCTTTTTGCCACTGTTTTCTATTAGTTAGGCCCATCATCCTGCATAGTTTGAGAAGTTTTAGGATAAATTTGGTTAGGGTTTTTAACGAAAACATAATCTGTCTAGTTCTTAATAGAGTTTAGTTAGTTTGATTTTAGTTTTAGTTTGAATCTGAATTAGTTTAACTTTTGTTTTTAGATTTCGTTAGGTTCAGTTGTTTCAACATTAGGTGTATTATTTTCTGTTAATAAAAATATTTTTTTATTTGTTTTGTGATCTAGTTTGAATAGGTAAATCTTATTTTTACCTTTAGTATTGTCTAGAAAACAGTTTTGTAGTAACTCTTTTTGCACAAAATTTTTATAATGAAATACTTTCTGTTTTCTAATAAAAAAATTTATTTACTTTTCTGTTATCTAAATGGCTAGTTGTTCAAAACAAATTTTTGACTTGTTATGTCTTAGTAGAGATTTGACACCAAAAATTTTAGAGTCTTATACTTTGAGTGATTCTTCCTTTTGATTGTGCTATTTATTAGTTGAAGTATTTGTTTACCTTGCTGTTGTAGGAGTTGTATTGTGGTTATGCTTATTGTGTGCTTTGTTTGATTCGTTAGATCATCCGGAGTGCGAAGCTTGTTATCTAGAGTCACTTGAGTACGAGGATCCTCAGCAAGGCAAGTCACTTTGACCATGTATACCTATGTTTTTATTGCATTAGTTCTACCATCTCCCCAATTGTATTCCAAGTAGGTAATTTGGAAACTTGGTTACTTGATGTAGTATCATGTGGTAGGCACCCCTCAACCCTTTGACACATTGGCCCCGGGAAACGTTGATTTAATTTTGCTATGCTATTAGTAGACGGGGTTGGTTGTGTGATACATGAGAGTTGTGAGATAATAATTTCAAGATCTACAAGATGATCAAGACTTCAAGACTCCAAGTTTTCAACATACCTCTGGGTCGATGATGGTTGAAAGGCGCCCTGGAGAAACTAGTGGTTAGCCTAGATGTTGCTAGAGAAGTGCCAGTATTCATGCGAAAAGGTCCACCCAGGCACAAAGAGATGGATGGATGCTTCAAGACCCAAAGCTTACCTGCACAGCCACAAGCCATTATGGGCTCTGGCTTGGTTGGATATCGTGGTGACCCTGGACACAAGGTGCTACGAGATGTACACTAGTGCAGAACAGGCCTATAGTCCCGGGCCGGATGGACCTTCAGTACCGGTTCCCCAACCGGTACTAACGGGTCGGGACTAAAGGTCCAGACCTTTAGTACCAGTTGGAGCACGGACCGGTACTAAAGGCCCTCCACGTGGCTGCCTGCGTGTACTGGTGGTTGAAGACCTTTAGTACCGGTTGGTGATACCAACCGGTACTAAGTCTTCTATTTTTTTGTTTTAGCTTTTAATTAGGTTTTAATTTTCCCCTCTATTTTTTGTGTTTTCCATTCATTTCAAATTTATTTTACGGTGCTACATACTGTAAACAGTACACAAGTTCATGCATATATATATGTAATATAATATACAATATCTCATACATAGTATACATATATACAAATGGAATTACACATCCATATAAATTCGGGACTTATAATTAACTTAAGGCCCAAAACCCGGCCGGGACTAGCTAGCTAGTGTTCCAGATGAAATCTCAGTTCTCTACTATTGATTTGCTGGAATTATTGAGGCGGCGGTAAGGAATAGTGCTCTCCGTTTACATGAATGACATGTTGAAGAAGGAATGCCGCAAATTCCTCTTGAAGTGCTACAAAGCGTTTCTTGGGAGAGAGCTTCGACATCATCTCCCAAACTTGGAGTTGTCTTTCACGTGCTGCTCTGCGACGTATATGACTTTCGGTCTGGATGTGAATGTTCTCGCAGAGGAAATGTCCACATAAATTTGTCCCCTGTGGCTGCTTCGCGCACTTTGCAAAAGAATAGAATTGAATAAGATAATTAATAATTGAGCATGATAATGGTATTGAAAATAGTATTAATGAGATGCGCGGAACTAATAGTACTACTTAATTACCTGCATCCTTTTCCACTTCAGCTTCGGTTTCCATTGACGACCGTGATGGGTTTTTTCTATCATGTTTTTCCAAACAATACCCAGCAAAGAAAAAGAACGAAAGAGTTATTATAATTACTTTTGATATCAAGAAATAATGAAAGAAAGCGAGGTCGATAAAGATTGAAATTACCGTTCTATCATAAAATACAAGTCCACGTATGATTGTTCTAGTGTATCTAGTGAGTCGTACACTTGAACAAGTCCATCCGCGAGGATAATATATAGGTGGATATAGTGGTCTCTGCGCAGAAGTTTATATCATTAAGCAGGCATGTGCATATAACTCATCAACTACACTTGACAGCGAGCTAGTAAGCAAAAATAGAATTTGTAGTATACAAGAGAGTAAACACTCACCCCATGTTGTAAGGAAATATTATAGTAGATTTGTTGGTATTCATTAGTGCCTCTAGAAAATTTTCCAAGAGATCCTCTGTGTCCTTGGCATAATATTCTACCACATGACCATTAACGGTACTTGGGTCGATGAACCCAATGTCATCGATTCCCTCTTGTTTCAATTCCCACATCTTCAATCTGCATAATAGCGTAGAAAAGAACATATATAGTCAGGATAAGCCAATGAATGATATCTTAGCTAGAGACTTAAATTACTAAAGATATAAATCACTTACAGACAATAGCAACTGATGAGAGTTTTGTCGATAGAGTCCATGTGGTATAACTGGAAAAGTTCTGAGAATTCAAGACATATGTCACATGCACCATGACCGCCATCTCCCCTCGCTTTGCTTCACGCATGTACCAATCATGCAACCGTCGCATCGCAGTTGGTAGTTCCTTGTACTGCTCGGGTGTGATAAGTGGTTTTCTGATGGCATATTGCATTGCGTACTCAGTTGCATCGTACCCGCAGATTTCCTCGGTGCCAAGGATTTGGTCAAGAGTGAGACCTGCAGCCTTTAGTACTTCGATTGGGTTGCCTTGCGCGTCGACTGGTTGGATCGGTTGCTTGCTTGGATTGGTACTCACCTTGAGCGGAGAGATTGATTGCTTGGATTGTTCTCCGAGCTGGGGAACTATTTTCCCGCTAGTTGATGTCGTACTTCCCGACTTCTTCCTTGGGTTGGGCCGACTTCTCTGCTCACTTGCCTTCTGAATCTATCGCGCATAGTCTGTCGGCATACGCTCGATATATGCCAGGGGTCGATCAATAAAGTGTTCCATAAAGTGGTCTTGGACTTCCCTGGGTATTACCTCCTTTGGTGGCACGGTCTTCTTCACAAAAAAGGCTTTCACTTGGAGATCGCATTCAATTTTATTTTCCTCCGGTGTTATGTCATAAGGCAGCTTCCTTTTGGCCGGAGGCTCGGGTTTCTTCTTTGCATTCTTTTGAAGAGGACTGCTGGTGGCCTTCCTCTTTTGGGAGCCCTGCTGGCGGGACCGCTGCCGGGGTGGAGTCGGCTCACGCGGCGGAGATTGATATTGATGATGTTATGGAATCGCGTCGCGCTCTGTCCCGAGGTTGGGAGGACTGCTCATGGCGAGGTGGGGAGGACTGCTGGCGAGGTGGGACGCCTCTCGAGGTGGGGACGACTGTGGGGGAGCTCAATGTGGGGAGGACTGCTGGCGAGGTGACTGCTGCCGAGGTGGGACGGACTGCTGGGGAGGTGGGGAGGATTGCTGGCGCTATGATGCTTTTGGCTGGTATCCCTCGTGCTGGACATCGATACTCGGAGGAGCCGGTGGCCTTAGCGCCGAGTGTGGAAAGACGATGCAGTCCTTACTCCATAGAGTGAGACCACGGCCGGCTTCTGCCAATGTGGACTCCCCCTCACCTCCAGGGATGTCAAGCAATAGTTCATCATATCCCGGCTCTATTGCGTCCACCGCGACACGAGCATACCTAGCTGGAACCGGATTGCAATGCCAGAGAACATCAGGTGTATTTGGTAAAGCATAGCCCGTCGTGACCCGCACGGGTATGTTCTTCATTTTCTGGATTAGCTCACAAGATGTCTTCTCGGTGATATCATCCACGGGGGTGTGACCCAGCGGTGCCCCCGTGGAACCCACACTGCTTTTTTGCATTGTAGATGGGACAGGTTCTTCCCCAGCCTCCTGTTGTGGAGTTTCCCTTTTCTGGGTCAGTACCTGTATCTGCAGCTGCTGCTGCTCGTACTTCTGTTCCAACTTCGAAAGTCGGTCTACTTCCACCTTCTTTTTTCTCGAATGGCTTTTATAACTGTCCTGCCATCCCGCAAACCCCTCGTACCACGGAACAACGCCCATGCCTCATGTTCGTCCTCCGTGTTTGACATTCCCGAGGATGCGTGTAAGCTCGTCGTTCTCTCTATGGGGTGAAACCGTCGTTCTTGGGCATCTTTTATTGCTTGAATCAACTCATCTGATGCATGCTTTAGACTGGCCAGTGCAATAATCTTCCCTGTGGCTGGGTCCAACTTTCCCCCATGCGCAAAAAAACAATTCCTGCACCTCTTGGGCCAGTTGAAGGTTACTGGAGTGATCCCTTCAGCAAGCATCTTATTCTCTAATGCATCCCACTTAGGAATGGCTGACTTGTATCCACCTGTCCCTAGTTTATGGTGATACTTTTTTTCTCAGCATTTATCTTATTCTTTGCCGACTTCTCCATAGCAGCTATCGATGTCTTGTACTCGATAAATGCGTCCCAGTGATCCCTTATCTTCTCGTATATTCCTTTGAATTCGGGCGCCTTCTTGCCTCTAGCATTGTACTCGGTCCATAATCTTTTCTTCCAAGTCTGGAACGCGTCGGCCATCTTATGGAGAACAAACTCCTTGACTTTGTTCCTTTGACGCTCCGAGAGAGAATCTGGTAGGGTGAAATGCTCCATGAGCTCTCGCCAAAGGGCATCTTTAATTCTTGTATCAACATAATTCACTCCTGTTTTTGGTTCCCTCGGCTGAATACATTCATGCATTGTGATCGGGACTCCATCCCTAACAAGCACTCTGCATTTACGCACAAATGTCTTGGCATTGGCTTCAGGGTGAGTCAGTTCGCCATTATGATTGAAAGCATCAAGATTGAGCTTTACGTTGCCGTCCAATATTTTGGTAGCGCCTCGTAAAATTCTACTAGATTGGCTCGATCCGGAGGGATGATAATTAAAATAAGAAAGATTTGTTAATAATATATATATATACAAATCAATTAATACACATGTAATGATCACCAGAGGCTAATGGATGTGTATATACCTCGCCAAACATTCTTGGTTGCTCCGGATTTTGGAACATAAGTTGTTCTTCCTCGGTCTCACATCGATCACCGTGATCGTTCAGATATTGTGAGCCATCATCATGATCATGTGATTCACCTCGAAGGTCCGCTGGGTTTTTGGAGGAGTGTATCATGTCGAAGATGTCCTCTTCATGAGCTCTACCGGTATTGTCCATAGCTTAATAACTAGTCCATAATAATATAGATAAAACAAATTAGTATTTAAATTAGCATGCATTCAAGAAGCAAAATAACTGATAGTTAATTAACAATGCATCATCAAATACATATATAGTATAGTTCTTAGAAAAGATCTCGTCTGCATAATCTTGGATAATTTTCAATACATCGGCTAATCTCCATCGATCTAGCTAATACATCATAATAGTAGCTAGCTAATATATCGATCTAGCTAGAACCCTAGCGCCCGGCGGATATCGGGGCAGGCGGTGGACACCCAAAGGGAAGGAACCATCACAGGAACATAGCTGCAGTGAGATCCCTGAAGAATCTGCCAGGTATTGTCGGACCTGGCCTCCAAAGCTGCCATGTAGCGACGGACGTGCTCGTTCTCCTTGTTGACATGGTACTGTACCACCTCCGCAGGGGACTCAAGCCTGTTAAAACTCTGTGGCCCATGTGGCCGCCACCACAGAACCTCCGGGTCGACGATGGGCTGGCTCCTCACCAAGCTACGCCGCCCGGAAGGCAGCAACTCCTAGTACCAGCCCGACAGAGCCCAGTCCCTGACAGGGCCCCTCGGCTCAAGCAAGTGACCTCCTCCGGCGACTCGACGACGAGGATGCAGGATCCGCATCGTCGATGTCGAGAAGAAACACTTAATTACGAAAACAAATTAAATAAAACTTAGAAAATTAACACTTAACAAAATTAACACTTAACAAAATTAACACTTAGCATCTACCAAAATCAAGAATTACGGCACGCTTTGGATCCTGATACGTGTGTGATTATCGGTCTGTCAAGACTTTCCTTAAATAACTCTCACATATCTCATGGTGTGTTGGTGCGCACTCTCTCACATTGATACAGTGGTGTATATATGTTGGTGGACACTCTCTCGAAGTAATAGGTTCGACCGGCGCTGATGGACGCTTCCCCTCTCCTCTTCTTGCACAATATATCGATGAGTATATCACAAAGAAGAGGAGAAAGAGGAAGCGCCCCCCATGACAACAGTCGGGATTCCTCCATCAAGAACACACATGAAACCCTAAACTAAATTTGGAACAACGACAGACCAAAAGTCGCGCACGCATTAGGATCCAACTAAATTAAACCTAAAACTAAACTAAACATAAACTAAATTAAACCTAAACTAAACATAAACTAACACATATCCTAATAACCTGAAAACCTAACTAACTAACTAACTAAATAGGGGTGTTGTGTCGTGGTCGGGGTCGGGTGTCGGGGGTGTCGTGTCGGGGTGTCGGGGTTCGACGTCGAGGGACCCTAGATACCCTAGAATCTACACACTACTCCGGCGATCATCAGGGCGATCGTCGGGGAGAGGGGTCGGCCGGGAGATCTCACCTAGCCTCTTGACCTGGAGGTGGCGTCAGCGATGGGCTCGGGGCGGCGGCAACGAGATCACGGAGCGGAGGCCAGAGTGAGCGGGCCGGTGGCGACGGGCCCGGCGACGAGGGGCGGCGTCCGGGTAGGCGAGGGCGACCGCGGCAAGGGCGACGACGGCGGTGGTGAGAGCGACGGCGGCGAGGGGCGGCGTCCGGGTAGGCGAGGGCGACGGCGGGGAGGGCAACGATGGTGAGGGCGACGGCGGCGGTGGTGAGGGCGACGGCAGCGCGACCGACGGTGGCGAGGGCGACGCCGGTGGTGGTGCAACGGCGGCGGTGGTTAGGGCCGGCGACGGCAATGGCGCGGTGGTGGTGCGACGGCAGCGAGGGCGACGATGGCGAGAGCGATGGCAGCAAGGTCGACGGCGGCGAGGGCGACCACGGCGAGGGCGACGATGGCGAGGGCGACGGCGGTGGTGGTGTGGGCGACGACGGCGAGAGCGACGACGGCAAGGGCGATTTCTGCAGCCTGGCAGCGCAAGTTGAAGCTCTCCCGGTGCGTGGCTTGGCCCGGGACGACGAAGTGCTCAATTTATACCAGGCACCCCTTTAGTGCAGGTGCGTGACTAGCACCGGTACTAAAAACCCTTTAGTACCGGTGTGTGCCACGCACCAGTACTAAAGGTCCTCCCAACAGAGCGCGGGGCGGTGGACCTTTAGTACCGGTGCGTGACTAGCGCCGGTACTAAAGACCCTTTAGTACCGGTGCTAGCCACACACCGGTACTAAAGGTCCTCCCAATAGAGCACGGGGGCGGTGGACATTTACTACCGGTGCATGGCACGCACCGGTACTAAAGGGTCTTTAGTACCGGCGCTAGTCACGCACCGGTACTAAAGGTGTTTTTTAATTAAATATTAGTTATTATTTTCAGAAAACCCCGTAAACTCTAGAAAATAATAGAAAAAAAACGTAGGACTCCGATGTAAATAAATAATATATGAACAAATATCATAAAATAAAGAATCTGTTTATGGCATTTCCATGCATGTTTGAACAACTTCAACTACTGTATAAGATAATTTGATTAAATATGGCATTTGAAATATTCATATCTCGCGTTTGAAAAGCAGTACAAATGAACTCTGAAAAGGTTGTAACTTGGCATGACATCATAATTTCACCCACATAGCAACTTCTAGAGAGTTGAGAGGGTTACGGCAAAAACTGGATGCACTTCGTGGACAAATTGGACAATCTCATAAGAAGTATGGGGGTTTCGGACGAAAACTCATCTATTAGAAAGGGATTTCATTTTTAATAACTTATTTTAACTCCATACTTTTTTTGTGTTCAATATGCACCATTCAAAGGCACATCATCAACTTTCAACCCTTTCTGACTTCATTTGATATTTTTCATGCATTTAATGATTTATTTTGAGCTAAATGACCCTGAATTTGAAAAGTAGTACAAATGAACTCGGAAAAGTTTGTAACTTGGCATGACATCATAATTTCACCCACATAGGAACTTCTGAGTTGAGAGGGTTACGGCAAAAACTGGATGCACTTTGTGTACAAATTGGACAATCTCATAAGAAGTATGAGGGTTTCGGACAAAAACTCATCTATTACAAAGGGATTTCATTTTTAATAACTTATTTTAACTCCATACTTTTTGTGTGTTCAATATGCACCGTTCAAAGGAACATCAATAATTTTCAACCCTTTCTGACTTCATTTGATATTTTTCATGCATTTAATGATTTATTTTGAGCTAAATGACCCTGAATTTGAAAAGCAGTACAAATGAACTCTGAAAAGGTTGTAACTTGGCATGACATCATAATTTCACCCACATAGCAACTTCTAGAGAGTTAAGAGGGTTACGACAAAAACTGGATGCACTTCGTGTACAAATTGTACAATCTCATAAGTATGAGGGTTTCGGACGAAAATTCATCTATTACAAAGGATTTTCATTTTTAATAACTTATTTTAACTCCATACTTTTTGTGTGTTCAATATGCACCATTCAAAGGCACATCAACAATTTTCAACCCTTTCTGACTTCATTTGATATTTTTCATGCATTTAATGATTTATTTTGAACTAAATGACCCTGAATTTGAAAAGCAGTACAAATGAACAATGAGAAGGTTGTAACTTGGCATGACATCATAATTTCACCCACATAGCAACTTCTAGAGACTTCAGAGGGTTATGGCAAGAACTGGATGCACTTCGTGTACAACTTGGACAATCTCATAAGAAGTATGAGGGTTTCGGACAAAAACTCATCTATTACAAAGGGATTTCATTTTTAATAACTTATTTTAAATCCATGCTTTTTGTGTGTTCAATATGCACCATTCAAAGGCACATCAACTATTTTCAACCCTTTCTGACTTCATTTGATATTTTTCATACATTTAATGACTTATTTCTAGCTAAATGACCCTGAATTTCAAAAGCAGTACAAATGAACTCTAAAAAGGTTATAACTTGGCATGACATCATAATTTCACCCACATAGCAACTTATAGAGAGTTGAGAGGTTTACGGAAAAAACTGGATGCACTTCGTGTACAATCTATTACAAAGATATACCATGCTAGCTAGGAAATGCATGCATGTCCTTCACATAAATATATAGAAAGTGATGACGGTGAAGCCGGTCACATCCCAGAGTGGGATGTCACGGTGTAAGACTTTTTCTGCGTGTTTGTCCCTTTCTTTTGATTGTGCCGTAACCATGGAGAATCTTCATCATTTAACAGGATGCTTGGGTTAGTCTTCACTCTGAAGGGAGGGATTTCATGAAACTTTTCATAATCTTCGGACATGTCTGTCTTGTCCTCAACTCCCACAATGTTTCTTTTCCGTGAAAGAACTATGTGGCACTTTGGCTCATCGTATGATGTATTTGCTTCCTTATCTTTTTTTCTCCTCAGTTTGCTAGACATGTCCTTCACATAGAAAACCTGAGCCACATCATTGGCTAGGACGAATGAGTCGTCTGTGTATCCAAGATTGTTGAGATCCATTGTTGTCATTCCGTACTGCGGGTCTACCTGTACCCCGCCTCCAGTATATATGACCCATTTGCACCGAAACAAAGGGACCTTAAGATCAGGTCCATAATCAAGTTCCCATATCTCCTCTATGTAACCATAATATGTGTCTTCAAAGTTGGTTGCATCATAGCGGACACCACTGTTTTGGTTGGTGCTCTTCTTATCGTGGGCGATCATGTAAAATGTATTCCCATTTATCTCGTACCCTTTGAAAGTCATTACAGTCGAACTTGGTGTCTTGGCCAACCAGTACAGTTCATCTGGAACATCGTTGTCATTGATGAGCTTTCTTTGCAACCAACTGGCAAAAGTCTCCATGTGTTTACGTTCAATCCAGGGGTCAGACTGCTCTGGGTTCTTAGACTGTACAATATCCTTGTGTTCCTCCATATATGGAGTCACCAAGGTGAAATTTTGTAGAACTGTGTAGTGTGCTTGAGTGAAAGAATGTCCGTCCATATTTATTGCTTCTTTCTTTCCTAATGTGCCTTCTCCACCCAGTCTCCCCCTCATGCCGCGATTCAGGCAGACCAATCGGCTTAATGTCAGGAAAAAAGTCAACACAAAACTCAATAACCTCCTCTGTTCCATATCCCTTGGCGATGCTTCCTTCTGGCCTAGCACGGTTATGAACATATTTCTTTAAGACTCCCATGAACCTCTCGAAGGGGAACATATTGTGTAGAAATACAGGACCCAGAATGTTAATCTGTTTAACTAGGTGCACTAGAACGTGCGTCATAATATTGAAAAAGGATGGAGGGAACACCAACTCAAAACTGACAAGACATTGGACTAGGTCATTCTGTAACCTTGGTAGGATTTCTGGATCGATTACCTTCTGAGAAATTGCACTGAGGAATGCGCATAGCTTCACAATGGCTAATCGAACATTTTCCGGTAGAAGCCCCCTAAGTGCAACCGGAAGTAATTGCGTCATAATCACGTGGCAGTCATGAGACTTTAGATTTTGAAATTTTTTCTCTACCATATTTATTATTCCCTTTATATTCGACGAGAAGCCAGATAGGACATTGATACTGAGCAGGCATTCAAAAAAGATTTACTTCTCTTCTTTCGTAAGAACGTAGCTGGCAGGACCTTGATACTGCTTTGGAGGCATGCCATCTTTTTCATTAATTATTTGCTTGTCCTCCCGTGCCTCCGGTGTATCTTTTGTCTTTCCATACACGCCCAAGAAGCCTAGCAGGTTCACACAAAGATTCTTCGTCACATGCATCACGTTGATTGCATTGCGGACCTCTAGGGCTTTCCAATATTCAAGTTCCCAAAATATAGATTTCTTCTTCCACATGGGTGCGTGTCCGTTGGCGTCATTCGGAATAGATTGTCCGCCAGGACCCTTTCCAAAGATTACCTGTAAATCCTTGACCATATCAAATATATATTCACCAGTACGGAGGCCAAGCTTCTTCCGGTTATCTGGCTCACCATTGAAATGGTTGCCTGCCTTTCTTAAGATATGCTTGATCGGTAGAAATCGACGATGTCCCAGGTACACATTCTTCTTACATTTATCCAAATATATACTTTCGGTATCATCTAAACAGTGCATGCATGCATTGTATCCCTTGTTTGTATGTCCTAAAAGGTTACTAAGAGCAGGCCAATCATTGATTGTTACAAACAGCAACGCTCGTAGGTCAATTTCCTTCTGTGCGTGCGCATCCCACACACGCACACCTGGTTTTTTCCACAACTGTAGAAGTTCATCAACTAGTGGCCTTAGGTAGACATCAATGTCATTGCCGGGTTGCTTAGGGCCTTGAATGAGCACTGGCATCATTATGAACTTCCGCTTCATGCACAACCAAGGAGGAAGGTTGTAGATACATAGAGTCACGGGCCAGGTGCTGTGACCGGAGCTCTGCTCGCCAAAAGGATTCTTGCGGTCTGTACTAAGACCAAACCATAAGTTCATTGCGTCGGCTACAAAGTCCTCAAACTCGCTCTCGATTTTTCTCCACGGTGACCCATCATCGGGTGCTCTCAACATCCCGTCTTTCTTACGTTCTTCTTTGTGCCATCGCAACAACTTGGCATGCTCTTTGTTTTGGAACAGATGTTTCAACCGTGGCATTATAGGAGCATACCATATCACCTTGGCAGGAACCCTCTTCCTGTGGCGTTCGCCCTCCACATCACCAGGGTCATCGTGGGGGATCTTATAGCGCAGTGCACCACATACCGGGCACGCATCCAAATTCTCGAACTCCTCACCGCAGTAGAGGATGCAATCATTAGGGCATGCATGTATCTTCTGCACCTCTAATCCTAGAGGGCAGACAAACTTCTTTGCTTCGTACATACTTTCAGGCAATTCGTTATCCTTTGGAAGCATCTTCTTTATCATTATCAGCAATTCTTGAAATCCCTTGTCAGTTACACCATTCTTCGCCTTCCATTGCAGCAATTCCAGCATGGTACCCAGCTTTTTCTGGTCATCTTCACAACTTGGATACAATAATTTCTTGTGATCCTCTAACATGCGTTTCAACTTCAACCTCTCCTTATCATTTTTGCAGTTTCTCTTTGCATCAGCAATGACCTGACCCAAATCATCAGCGGGCTAATCTGATGCCTCTTCTTCAGCTTCCCCCATTGATGCCTCTTCTTCAGCTTCCCCCATTGATGCCTCTTCTTCAGCTTCCCCCATTGTTGTATCAGCAAAAGGATAGTTGTCATCATCCTCTTCTTCTTCATTGTCTTCCCTTATAACCCCTCTTTCCCCATGCTTGGTCCAACAGCTATAGCCGGACATGAAACCAGACTTTAGCAGGTGGTAGTGAAGGGTTTTTGATTTAGAGTAATTCCTATCATTCTTACAGTCACGACATTGACAACACATGAAACCATTCTGCTTATTTGTCTCAGCCACACGAATAAATCATGCAGGCCATTAAGAAACCCTGGACTTAGTCGGTCATCGTACATCCATTGTCGGCTCATGTTCACTACACAACATCGAAGTGACCAAATTAATACAACTTCATCATCACATTACAACCAAAAGTAGAGCTAGCAGTGACCAAATGTTATTACTGCAAATAATGGATACTTATAGTTCATACATATACATCTCATAAACAAACACCAACTATCTAAAACATGTGAATACAACAACAAATGCGATCATAATCGCAACTAAAGTAACAATTGAGCCAACAACATAATGATACCAAGCCTCTTTATCAATGGCATATTTTCTAATCTTTCTAAGCTTCAAGCGCATTCCAACCATCTTGTTCTTGTGATCATCGACGATATCAGCAACATGCAACTCCAATCCCATCTTATCATCTTCAGTTCTTTTCAATTTTTCTTTCAAATGATCAATTTCTTTTTCATCTTGTGTTAATTTCTCGAGCAGAATTGCATAGTCGGTTGGAATTTCGGGTTCAACTACTTCCTATAAATAAAAATATCTACGTCAATTTGGTGGCATAATTAATTGTCATAGACATTAGATGATGTGTGAAATAGTTATAAAAGATAATTAACGACATACCACATCTGAATCATAGACTGGACGAGGGCCGACGTGGGCGGATACCATAACCATTACACTATAGAATAACTAACAATAATACAATTAAGTAAATCGTACATGCAGCTATCTAAATCATAGACTGGACGAGAGCCGACGTGGACGAGGGCCGACGTGTGCAAAACTCTACAGAGTACCCAAACCTAATCGATTAGCCGTGTCCACGGTCATGGACAGTTTGAGCGAAAGGAACTGAAACTATCCAGAATTCTCAACACAAATAATTACATTGTTGTGGGTATTAATGACAACATGGGTATGACAATTGGTTGGTGGAACCATCTCATTAATCAACCAACATTTGTAGTAATTATGCTTTTGCCCTCTCTTGTTGTAGGAAAAATTGGCTTTATGCAAAACTTACTACCCCACCTGCCATATATGCATATAGAATAGATGATTACTTTACACCCCCTCTTTTGTGACATTGCCGGCATATTAAATATGCTGACCTATACGGCTGCAACGTATCATGTTGCAGAGTACTTTTCCGACCACGAGTGAGGATACGCTCTACGCTCGGTGAGATGCCCTTGGAGTCAGATGGACTCAACTACCTTTGAAGCTTCCGCAAGATTAGTTATTCTCATGAGTTGGCCTTCAACCACTTTATTGTAATTTTTATTGTAATAAAGAACTCGATATGAGATTTTTCGATTAATAAAGCTGTCTGAGTTCACTTTGATATATACATTGATGTACTGTGTGTGTACCGGTATGATCTTGGGATGTTACAGGAACACCGAAGATTCGACCTTTCAGGCCGGGTCACTACAGAACTGGTATCAGAGCACACGCTGACCGTAGGACGTAACCTCTAGGATTGTAAAAGCCTTAGAATTTATTTCTCTTTTGTCTTTAAAATTCTTATACTCTCATCTGCTCGTTTCTGACTTCCCTCTGATTTATTTCAAAATTTATAGATGGCCACTTTCATCCCAGTTTTGATCACGGAGTTTTGTCAGCCTGACGCGATGATGCCCTTTGGAAAGGAGCTGGTGAAGATCGTTAGGGACATAAGGATCGGTTTGCCAAGCATCACCGGGACTCCTATCATGTCTTTTCCACAAGACGGTCGCTACAGGATCGAGGTGCACATCCCCGGAAAGACCTTTGGAAATCGTAAGGAACCCATCGACTTCAAGTTTGTGTCACCCAGCTGGATTCTTGGGAGGGACATGGCGATTAACTGTGCCCTTGGACGTATCCAGGAGGAATACAGCGGTGGTCCCATTTCACCAAGACTCAGCGTGGTTTGTCGCAGGGATGCCAATGGAAATATCATAAACACTCCCACTGAAGACTCCACCATTTCCTATATCCAGACTTTGGAGACGCACATCAGGACCTTGGAGCTTCGGGTACGTGCCGACACGAAGACGATAAAGAGGTTAATGAACCGCGAGATTGACCTCGAAGCTGACCTATGGGAAGCCAAGTACGAGCATGAGCATGAAGTGAAGGATTTCTTAGAGAGGATCGATAAGCTGAACACTCGCATTGCAACTCTGGAGGAACAGTTGGACATGGGGGAAAATATTCACCCAGAAGGAGACATGGCTCCCTTGATCAGCAACGATGATGACTATGAGGAGAGCGTCACCGGGGGAGGCCACTTCACCATGTACTTTTGAGGAGAACTTTAGTTATGCCCCCATGTATCTTTATTTTCATCCTTAAAGCGTAGGTCGATGCTTATCTCGATGTTTGAACCTTGAGTTGAATAAACGAATGAGTGTTTGGTGTGATATGTTTGTTGCATTGCATATGGGTAGTGAAATTTTCTTTTAGGTCCTTGTTCTATTCTAATTCTCACCCCTCTGAAAACAGCAAGATGCCTCCGCGACGTGAGCCCGACTTCACATTCCCGCCGGAACTCACACAACTTCTCCAGCAGCAGAATGCCCTGATGTAGCTGTTGATCCAGAACCAGACCAACAACCACAACAACCACCCTCCACCTCAAGGCGACAACCTCACCCGTTTTCTGAGGCTGAATCCACCAACTTTCTCCAGCAGCACTGAGCCCATTGTGGCAGATGATTGACTCCGCAAGATGGAGAGGGAACTCACCACCGCTGGATGCACTAAGGCTGAAAAGGTGCATTTCGCCGCCCATCAACTGGAGGGACCAACAGTTTCATGGTGGGAGAACTACTACCCCACGTACCCCATTGCTGGTGTGACTTGGGAGCAGTTCAAGCTAGCTTTCTGCACTGCTCATGTCTCACCTGGAGCCATGAGTCTGAAGAAGCATGAGTTTCTCAACTTACGCTAGGGGAACTGCTCCATGGCCCAGTATGTGGATGAATTCAGCATGTTCGCTCGTTATGCACCAGGAGATGTGGCCGATGATGCAGCCAAACAGGAGAAGTTCCTGGAAGGACTCAACAATGAGTTGAGCGTGCAGCTGATGGTGGCTACTTCCAACAACTACCAGGAGCTGGTAGACAAGGCCCTCATCTTGGAGGGGAAGCAGCAGCAAATCGAAAACCGCAAGATAAAGTACGATTTACCCACCAGAACCCTTAGTCAGCCCATTAAGGTCAAGTCCCCAGGTGGGATGATGATGGCAGGGATAGGATGCCACGCATTGAAACTCCATATAGGAAATCATGTTTTTCACACCGACCTCATCATCTTAGAATCCCAGGGATTGGATGTAATCCTAGGCATGGATTGAATGACCAAGTATGAAGGAAACCTTGATTGCCCCAGCAAGTCTATTTTGCTCACCACCCCGGAGAACAAGAGGATTAAGTATGTATCCTGACGCACACAGATGAGTGCTTGGTTAAATTCCCTCACAGGAGTTGTTCAGGAGGAAGTGCCAGTTGTACAAGACTTTCCAGATGTATTCCTGGAGGAATTACCAGGCATGCCACCAGATAGAGAGATTGAGTTTCTGATAGAGCTACTACCAGGAACAGCCCCAATTTCCAAGAGACCCTATCGGATGCCCGCAAATGATTTAGTAGAAATCAAGAAGCAAATTAAGGAGCTATTGGCTAAGGGATATATTCGCCCAAGTTCTTCACCTTGGGGAACCCTAGTACTTTTGGTGGAGAAGAAAGATAAAACCTTGAGGATGGTGGTAGATTATCGTGCATTGAATGAGGTAACTATCAAGAATAAGTACCCTCTTCCGATGATTAATGACCTGTTTGATCAGCTAGTAGGAGCCAAAGTATTCTCCAAGATCGATCTTCGATCAGGGTATCACCAACTGAAAATTCGTGAACAGGATATACCCAAAACAACCTTCACCACAAGGTTTGGCTTATATGAGTATACAATCATGTCTTTTGGTTTGACTAATGCTCCTGCCTACTTCATGAATATGATGAACAAAGTGTTTATGGAATATTTGGACAAGTTAGTCGTGGTGTTCATCGATGAAATTTTGATATTCTCCAAGAGCGAGGAAGAACACAAGGAACACTTGCGTTTAGTTCTAGAGAAGCTTAGAGAGCATCACTTATATGCCAAGTTTAGTAAATGTGAATTCTGGTTGACGCAAGTCGGATTCCTTGGACATGTTATTTACGGAGAAGGAATAGTAGTAGAACCGGCTAAAAGGTTGAAGCAGTCACTGAGTGGAAGTCACCCACCTCAGTTAAGGAGATCCGCAGTTTTCTCGGACTTGCCGGATATTACCGGAGGCTCATTGAGAATTTCTCAAAGATTGCCAAGCCCATGATAGAGTTGTTGAAGAAAGATTCTAAGTATATCTGGACTAAGGAATGTGAGGCCAGTTTCTAGGAGTTGAAGAAACGTTTCGTCACAGCCCTAGTGTTGATACTGCCAAACATTCGGAAGGACTTCCAGGTTTATTGTGACGCATCACGTCAAGGACTTGGAGGAGTACTCATGCAGGAGGGAAAAGTTGTAGCCTATGCATCTAGACAGCTATGACCCCATGAGTTGAATTATTCCACCCATGATTTGGAACTAGCAGCCATAGTGCACGCACTCAAGACCTGGAGACATTTCCTTATTGGAAATAGTTGTGATGTTTACACTGATCATAAAAGCCTGAAGTATATCTTCACAAAGAAGGAGTTGAACCTCAGACAGAGGAGATCGTTAGAGTTAATCAAGGACTATGACATGAGACTGCATTATCATCCAAGAAAGGCAAATGTTGTAGCATATGCTTTGAGTCGGAAGAGTAATGTGAACACACTCATAGCAGGAGGATTACCCCAGGTATTAATCGATGATCTCAGAGAGCTCCAACTAGAGATAGTTCCAAAAGGATATGTTGCCACACTAGAGATCCAGTCCACCTTGACCGAAAGAATTCGTGAAGCCCAGAAATCGGACAAGGAGATAGCTGAGATAAAGTAGAGAATGAAGGATGGAAAAGCTAAAGACTTTTGTGAAGATGAACAAGGTACTCTATGGTTTGAGAACTGAATCTATGTGCCCAATGACCTAGAGCTCAGGAAGTTGATACTTAAAGAAGCCCACGATTCACCCTACTCGATACATCCAGGCAACACCAAGATGTACCTTGATTTGAAGGAAAGTTACTGGTGGACAGGTATGAAGATGGATATTGCCGAACATGTTGCGGTATGTGATGTTTGTCAGTGAGTAAAGGCGGAACATCAGAAACCAGCAGGGTTACTCCAACCTTTGCCGATACCCGAGTGGAAATGGGATAAGCTTGGTACGGACTTCATCACAGGATTACCCAGGACCCGTTCAGGTTGTGATTCCATCTGGGTAGTGGTCGATCGCTTGACCAAGGTGGCTCATTTCATTCCAGTGAAGACCACCTATACTAGTGCTAAGTTAGCCAAGATATATATGTCCAGGATCGTATGTATGCATGGAGTTCCGAGGAGTATCGTGTTAGATAGAGGAACACAATTTACCTCAAAGTTTTGGCATCAGTTACATGAAACTTTGGGTACAAGGCTGGAATTCAATACATCTTTTCATCCGCAGACCGATGGACAGACCGAGAGAGTCAACCAGATCTTGGAGGACATGTTGAGAGCTTGTGCGCTAGACTATGGGTCCAGTTGGGATGACAACTTACCTTACGCAGAGTTCTTGTACAACAATAGTTATCAGACTAGTCTGAAGATGGCCCCTTTTGAAGCTTTATATGGAAGGAGGTGCAGAACACCATTGATGTGGGATGGTGTTGGAGACCGAAAACTCTTTGGTCCCGATCTTATCCGAGATTCTGAAGAAAAGGTCCAACTGATTCGAGACCGATTCAAGATAGCTCAATCCAGGCAGAAGAGCTATGCTGATAACAAACGCAAGGAGGTGACATATGAAGTGGGAGATCGAGCATACCTTCATGTGTCCCCACTTCGAGGAATCAAGAGGTTTGGTGTTAAAGGAAAGTTAGCACCCAGATTCATAGGCCCCTACAAAATTCTTGAACGTAGAGGCGAAGTTGCATACAAGCTAGAATTGCTGGAAGGATTGTCTGGAGTTCATGATGTTTTCCATGTTTCCCAGCTGAAGAAATGCCATGCGGAGATGGCTGATATTCCTTTGAGAGACACAGTCCCCCTAGAGGCCATACAACTTGATAGTGACCTAACCTACGAGGAGAAGCCTGTCAGAATCCTCGAGACTACCAACAGAGTTACCCGTAGGAAGACCATCAAGTTTTGTAAAGTTCCGTGGAGTCACCACACCAAGGAAGAAACCACCTGGGAACACGAAGAAAATCTTCATAGAGACCACCCGCACCTATTTTCTAGCCAACCCGAATCTCGAGGGCGAGATTCATCTTAAGGTGGGTAGGTTTGTAACATCCCAAAATTTCATTTTGGAATGTTATGAAATATAGCTATACATCATCATCACATTGTTTGAATGAAATGAATTGTTGAAGTTCTTCTTTTGGATTTCCAAATGGTCCCTTTCTTTTTCTCCATTTACTTGTTTCATTTATTTGAAAATCTCTGGAATTATTCAAAAACAGAGAGGAGTAACATGACACTCCACACCAGGAGCATCTTGGTAAATTATTTGAACAATAAAACCAGAGGTTTATTTGAAAGTTTATCTCAAAAGAATTTAAAATCAATTAGGCATTTTCTGAAAAATGATTTTTTTAAGTATTCATTTTGACAGAGGAAAAATGTTCATTAAATATCATTTATTCCCCTCATCATTTTGATATATATATTTCCTAGGTTTGAAAATGTTTTGGATGCATTAAAGGATTTTCAACATTTAGGAAAATATAAAAGGAAACGTATTTAAACGATTTAATTACCAAACCGGCCGGCCCACAACCTTCAAGTCCCGAGGTTCCTGCGGATCGGCCACCGATGTGCAAACATCACCCTCTCTCTCACTGACCCGCGGGACCCACCGTCCGACAGCTTCATCAGCGCGCTCATCCCCTTCCCCTCGCCCCCGACCTCGCTGGCGATCCCTCCCCCGGGGATCTCTCTCCTCTCTCCCTCTCCCGACCCCACACCTGGCCTATAAGTAGCCACTGCTTCTCCGCTCTCCGTTCCACCCCGAGCCCCCTCTACCCTCGCCAGAACGCCACCGCACCACCTCGCCGGAGTTCGGACTCCAACCGAACCCCCCCAGAGCTCCTAGCCGTCGTCTCCATCGTCCCCAGCCCCGTCTGACACCATCATTCGATGCCGGATCTTCGTCGCTGTCTTCTGAGCTCTCTGGATGCCGCCCCCGACCACCTCACGACCACCTCTGACCACCTCCAACGTCCGGCCGCCGTGGACCTCGCCGGAAACCTCGACATCCCCTCTGTAAGCCACCGCACACCCCCTTGGACCGTTCGATTCATATCCGACACGTTAGATTAGATCACTTAAAACCCCGAAACAGTATCCTCTAACGTTCGGCCGTTCACCGCAAACACCCGCACGCGCACGCTTTCGACCAATCGGAAGTCGCCACGTAGCCTCTGTCCGTTAGCTATTTTTTCTTTTTCTGTTTCTGTTTTAGAAAACAGAATGTGTTCTGATTTTATATTTGTTATATCTTTTAAACTAATTAGTTTTTTAAATTGATTATTTTTGCATTAGGTCACAAATTTCATGTAGTTTCATCCTGTAGTCTTAGATTTCAACTTTGAAATTTAAAATTTGAATCTAACCAAATTTTCTTAAATTACTAAAATCTGTATAACTAGAGTTTAAAAAAAAATTTGAGTGAATCTTTTTGCCACTGTTTTGTATTAGTTAGACCCATCATCGTGCATAGTTTGGGAATTTTTAGGATGAATTTGGTTAGGATTTTTAACAAAAACAGAATCTGTTTTGTTCTTAATAGAGTTTAGTTAGTTTGATTTTAGTTTTAGTTTGAATCTGAATTACTTTAACTTTTGTTTTTTAGATTTCATTAGGTTCTGTTGTTTCAACATTAGGTGTATTATTTTCTGTTAATAAAAATATATTTTTTTATTTGTTTTGTGCTCTAGTTTGAATAGGTAAATCTTATTTTTACCTTTAGTATTGTTTAGAAAAAAGTTTTGTAGTAACTCTTCTTGCACAAAATTTTTATAATGAAATACTTTCTGTTTTCTAATAAAATTTTGTATTTAGTTTTCTGTTATCTAAATGGCTATTTGTTCAAAACAAATTTTTGACTCGTTATCTAAACAGAGTTTAGTTGAAGTATTTGTTTACCTTGTTGTTGTAGGAGTTGTATTGTGGTCATGCTTATTGTGTGCTTTGTTTGATTCGTTAGATCATCTGGAGTGCGAAGCTTGTTATCTAGAGTCACTCGAGTACGAGGATCGTGAGCAACGCAAGTCACTTTGACCATGTATACCTATGTTTTTATTGCATTAGTTCTACCATCTCCCCAATTGCATGCAAAGTAGGTAATTTGGAAACTTGGTTACTTGATGTAGTATCATGTGGTTGGCACCCCTCAACCCTTTGACACATTGGCCTCGGGAAACGTTGATTTAATTTTGCTATGCTATTAGTAGACGGGGTTGATTGTGTGATTCATGAGAGTTGTGAGATAATACTTTCAAGACCTACAAGATGATCAAGACTTCAAGACTCCGAGTTTTCAACATACCTTTGGGCGGATGATGGTTGAATGGCGCCCTGGAGAAACCAGTGGTTAGCCTAGATGTTGCTGGAGAAGTGCCAGTATTCATGAGGAAAGGTCCTACCAGGCACAAAGAGATGGATGGATGCTTCAAGACCCAAAGCTTACCTGCATAGCCACAAGCCATTATGGGCTCTGGCTTGGTTGGATATCGTGGTGACCCTGGACAGGCGGTGCTACGAGATGTAGAAGAACGGTAGGAAAGGATGGGCACCGATAGAGTCTCGGGGAAACCCTTTAGAAGACCATATTTTGGTCATCCATTTCTCAAACACCCTGATGTGCGAGAAATCCAACGGAGGCGATCAAATCTTGTGGGGAACGTGTGCAAAACTCTATAGAGTACCCAAACCTAATCGATTAGCCGTGTCCACGGTCATGGACAGTTTGAGCGAAAGGAACTGAAACTATCCAGAATTCTCAACACAAATAATTACATTGTTGTGGGTATTAATGACAACATGGGCATGAGAATTGGTTGGTGGAACCATCTCATTAATAAACCAACGGTTGTAGTAATAATGCTTTTGCCCTCTCTTGTTGTAGGAAAAATTGGCTTTATGCAAAACTTACTACCCCACTTGCCATATACGCATGTAGAATAGATGATTACTTTACACCACCTCTTTTGTGACATTGCCGACATATTCAATATGCTGACCTATACGGCTGCAATGTATCATGTTGCAGAGTACTTTTCCGACCAGGAGTGAGGATACGCTCTACGCTCGGTGAAATGCCCTTGGAGTCAGATGGACTGAACTACCTTTGAAGTTTCCGCGAGATTAGTTATTCTCATGAGTTGGCCTTGAGCCACTTTATTGTCATTTTTATTGTAATAAAGAACTCGATATGAGATTTTCGATTAATAAAGTTGTGTGATTTCACTTTGATATATACATTGATGTACCGTGTGTGTACCAGCATGATCTTGGGATGGTACAGGAACCCCGGAGATTTGACCTTTCAGGTCGGGTCGCTACACTTTGTTAGGTGTTCTTTATTATCTTGTTTTTCAATAAAAGTTAAAAATAATTTCCTTGGGATGCCTGCATTGCCTGTTTTGATATGTGCTGGGTAAAAACAGAAACTTCTGCTGTAGTGTTTAAATTTAAATATTTTACAAGAACTTGGAAAGTTTATGAAATATTTACACAGTATTTTCATATAAATTATTTAGTGTGTCCTAAATTTTCATAATTGTTTGAGTTACATAAGTATAAAGTTTTCATAAATTGCTAGAGACTATTCTTTTTAGATAGATTGTTGTCATAGTTTTATTATCTACTTATCCTACAGTTTCCATAGCCTATATTGGTAGATATAAATTGTGGAAATGATAGTATACAGTACCTAATGTTTGAAAATGATTGTGAAACTTGTCTTGGAAGTACATGAAGTGTTGATTTGTTCTTATATGTACTAACCTATCTCACGAGTTCTTTTTGAGTTTTGTGTGGATGATGTTTTTGAGAATAGGTGAAACCGGGATATGAGAGGATTGAATAAGATACAAAAGCTCAAGCTCAGGGATGCCCAAGGCACCCCAATTAAATATTTCAAGAACTCTCAAGCATCTAAGCTTTGGGATGCTACGCATCCCACCTCTCTTCATCAACTATTGGTTAGTCTATGTTGAGCCTAACTTTTATTCGTTCATATGATGCGTCTTATTCTTGGAGTGCTATTTTTCTTTTGCTTGATGTTTAAATAAAATACTCATATCAGAAAATCTTTAGAGAGAGAGAGATAAAGTCCTCACATAGCTACGTTATTGTTTGACTACTCATTGATCTTCACTTGTATGTTTTGGAGTAGTTTTGTCATTTACTCTCGTGCTTCACTTATATCCTATGAGTAAATGGTTGAATGAATTGAATATCATAAATATGAAAATATATATGTTTTATATGTTTATCCCATGGGGAGTAATGACTTCACTTATAAGAAGTATAGGTGGTAACTGAAAGATAGCGAACACTGCATTAGTCGGTTGAACAATTAATGAAAGAATATTGAAGGGAGAGAGATCTCACATATAAATATACTATCTTGGACATCTTATATGAGTGTGAGCCCCATTAATTATTTTCAACTTGATCAAATTAGTTAAAGTTGGACAAGGTATGGTTGTGTATATTTGCGTAGAAGTTATATTGTTATGGATCCTCCAACATGTGGTGCTTGGTTAGAACCTTTTGCTAGACAAAAATTCGTACTAAGTAGAGATACTACTTGTGCATCCAAAACCCCTTGAACCTAGTTTGTTGCCATATGAGTCCACCATACCTACCTATATGCGGTATTTACCTTCCGTTCCAAGTAAATTTTCATGTGCCAAACTCTAACCCTTCAAATAATATTCTGTTTTCTATGCCGGAATCGCTCATATAGTGACTAGGGGCTATCAGTATTTTCCATGCAAGGTGTGTTGTTCTCACGATATGTGTTGATTCACTATCATTCATGAGAAACTGGCTGGTATTCGGGATGCCCATTTCGATGCTCAAAAATCAAATCAAAATATGATGGAACAAAAAAAACCAGGATTGTTGTTTGTATGGACGGTACCCGTGGATTTGGCTCGCCGTCGAGTGTGATTTATTGGTGGAGGGGAGTAAAAACTTTACCATTCTGTTTGGGAACTGCCTATATTGTATCTAGCATGGAAGATATCGAGATCTCTCGGTTGTTATGTTGACAATGAAAGCATACCACACAAAATTATTATTCATCTCTGTTTTAAAAGCTCAAGCTCTGGCACCTCTGCAAATCAATGCTTCCCTCTGTGAAGGGACTATCTTTTACTTTCTAGTACTTACCGTTATACAAGTCCACCACTTCCTATATTTCGCCTTTTTCTCTTGGAAAGCATCATGTGGTGGGGAAATATCCAACCATATATGGACATTCAAATATATTTGATCATGAATTATTATTGTTGACAATTATCTATATGATAAATAAGTTGGGAGGTAGAACTTTAAGCCCCTATCTTTCTCTAGGTTCGACGGATGCCATTTGCTCTAAAAATATGCTTTGAGAGTTAGCAATCATGGAAGACTATATGATAGTTGAGTATGTGGAATTTGCTAAATCAAAGCTCTTACATAGACCCTTCCTGAAAATAAGATGAATTGTAATTGTTTGGTGCCTGAAAGCATAGTTTGTTAGTTTTCAAGAAACTTTATGGTCTATACTTTAACATGTGAATAGCTTGTCATTCCATCATGAGAAGTTTTATGAGATGACCTACTGTTTATCATATATAATGATGCTAGAAAAAGTGTTTGGAACTATCACTGATCAAATTTATGCACTATGCTAGCATTCACACTTCATAAATTATTTCTTTTCTCATTTACCTACTCGAGGATGAGCAGGAGTTAAGCTTGGGGATGCTGGTACGTCTCTAACGTATCTATAATTTATGAAGTATTCATGCCATGTTTACAATAATTCTATATGATTTTGGTATGATTTTATTAGAACTAACCCGGACTGACGTTGTTTTCAGCACAACTACCATGGTGTCATTTTGTTGCAGAAAGAAAGTTCTCAAAATGGGCTGAAAATTTACAGAGAATATTTTTGGAAGATATAAAAAATACTGGAGTAAAAAGATACAGGAGAGGAGTCCCAAGGCAGCCACAAGCCACCAGGATGCCCCCTAGGCCACGTCCCTGGCTTGTGGGCCCCTCGGGAGTCCCCTTGGCGTAATTCCAACGCCAAGTGCTCCTATAAATCAAGAAACCCCCAGAAGGAAATCTAGATCGGGAGTACCGCCACTGCAAGCCTCTGTAGACAAGAAAAACCAATCGAGAGCCCATTCTGGCACCCTGCCGGAGGGGGAAACCATCACCGGAGGCCATGTTCATCATCCCAGCGGTCTCCATGATGAGGAGGGAGTACTTCACCCTCAGGGCTGAGGGTATGTACCAGTAGCTATCTGTCGGATCTCTCTCTCTCTCGTGTTCTTGAGATGGCACGATCTTGATGTACCACGACCTTTATTGATATAGATGAATCATATGGAGTTTTCCCCTCTCTATGTTCTTGTGATGAATTGAGTTTTCCCTTTGAAGTTTTCTTATCGGATTGAGTCTTTAAGGATTTGAGAACACTTGATGTATGTCTTGCGACGAGATATCCATGGTGACAATGGGATTTTCTATTGATCCACTTGATGTATGTTTTGGTGATAAACTCGCAGGTTCTGTGACCTTGGGAATCTAAGCATAGGGGTTGGCACATGTTTTCGTCTTGAATCTCTGACAGAAAGTTTGGGCACTCTTTGAAGTTCTTTGTGTTGGATTGAACATGATGAATCTGAAATTGTGTGATGCATATCATATAATCAAACCCATGGGTACTTGTGGTGACATTAGAGTATCTAGGTGACATTAGGGTTTTGGTTGATGTGTGTCTTAAGGTGTTATTTTAGTACGAACTCTAGGCTACTCGTGACACTTATACGGATAGCACATAAGATTGATTGGAAAAGATAACTTTGAGGTGGTTTCGTACCCTACAATAATTTCTTAGTTAGTTCTCCGCTATTTGTGACTTTGGAGTCAACTCTTAGTCGCACATGAGGTATTTACATACGATTCAACTATCTCAGTATTCTTGAGAGAAATTGCACTAGTGAAAGTATGAACCCTAGGCCTTGTGTCTAAGCATTGCAATACTGTTTGTGCTCACTTTTATCATTAGTTACCTTTCTGTTTTTATATTTTCGGATTACAAAAACCTATATCTACCATCCATATTGCACTTGTATCACCATCTCTTTGCCGAACTAGTGCACCTATACAAATTGCCATTGTATTGGGTGTGTTGGGGACACAAGAGATTTCTTGTATTTGATTGCAGGGTTGTTTGAGAGAGACCATCTTCATCCTACACCTCCCACGGATTGATAAACCTTAGGTCAACCACTTGAGGGGAAATTGCCACTGTCCTACAAAACTTTGCGCTTGGAGGCCCAACACGAGTCTACGAGAAGAAGGTTGCATAGTAGACATCAGTTAGCAGCTGACCATTTCTCCACTTGGGGGATATGATGCAGATCCAAGCCTTCGAAATTATTCTCTAGCTTCCAAACTGCATTGCAATATCTAGTCATAGGAGGACTCCTTATGTCCCATTCCTTCATCACTTGGTTGACGACGAGGTCTGAGTCACCGAATATCATCAGGCGATGGATTCCGAGCGTTATATCCATTCAGAGCCCATAGAGGAGGGCTTTGTACTCGGACTCATTATTGGGCGGGCCGAAATGCATTTGAATGACATAGTTCAGTCTGTCTCCCCTGGGGGAAACGAGAACTACTCCAGCTCTGGACCCTTGGAGCATCTTAGATCCATCGAAGAACATGGTATGGTGTTAAAGGACACTCAGCTCTGGCTATTCCTGCTCAATCCATTCAGCCAAAAAATCAACAAGAGCTTGCGACTGGATCACATTCTTAGCCTCAAATTCGATCTCCAAAGGGAGGAGTTCAATCGCCCACTTGGCCATTTGGCCTGTGGCCTCTCTGTTGTTTAGGATTTCCGAACGAGGGGCATCGCTAATAACTGTGACTGAATGGTCTTGGAAGTAATGAGTGTCCTTCTTGATAGTGAGGTTAACGCCATAAACTAACTTTTGGTAATGTGGATACCTTTGTTTGGAGGGTGTCAAGACTTCCGAAATATAATACACAGGCCTTTCCACCTTGAAAGTTTTTCCGATTCCTCACGCTCCAAAGTGAGGACAGTGCTGATCACTTAGCTAATAACAGTCATGTACAAGAACAAAGGCTCTCGGCTGCCCGGAGCAGCTAACACTAGTTTAGTGGAAAGCAAAGCCTTGAGCTGATCGAATGCGGCTTGAGCTTCGGAATTCCACTCGAACGTGTCAAACTTCTTCATCAATCGGTAAAGAGGCAAGACCTTCTCACCGACACGAGATATGAATCTGTTTAGGGCCACGAGGCATCCCGTGAGATTCTGAATGTCGTGCAAGCAGATAGGTTTCTTCATTCGGATGATTGCGTCAATCTTATCGGGATTGGCATCGATCCCTCCTGCTGAAACGAGGAAAACGAGTAGCTTACCCGAAGGGACTCCGAATGTGCACTTTGCAGGGTTGAGTTTTATTTGGTAGTGTCGGAGATTTTCGAAGGTCTCGGCGAGGTCAGTTTGGAGTCAGGACCTTTCCTAGACTTAACCATGATGTTATCAATGTAGGCTTCGATGTTCTGACTGATTTGCTTGTGCAAGCATTTCTGAATCATGCGCAGAAATGTTGCCCCAGCACTTTTCAGACCAAATGGCATTGTGGTGTAGCAGTAACACCTGAATGGGGTGATGAAAGCTGTTTTAATTTCATCTACTCCATACATTCGGATTTGATGGTCAAGTTCTGCTGCGAGGACTTGTTCGTTCACAATTTTGGAGCCTTGCTGGAGGTACTCCTCGATGATTTTCAGATAGCCAGTCACAATGAGCACACCATTCGGACCTGGCATCTTAAGTTTAAGATACAAGTAACATGAATGGGCCATGAAATGCGTGTAGGCAGGCCTACCTAGGATGGCGTGGTTGGCGCTCCGGAAGTCCACCACTTCAGACGTCGGGCGTTCATTCCGGAAGTTCTTGTCTCCTTCCAATACCACATCCAGAGCGATATGACAGAGTGACTCGGCATTATTCCCAGGAATGACTCCATGGAAATGCATGTTAATTTGGCTCAGTCGGGAAATCGGATGCCCATCACACTGAGTGTATCCGCATAGATTATGTTGAGTCCACTGTCGCCGCCCATCAAGACCTTGCACAGCCGGACCCTGTTCACAACTGGATCGATGACCCACGCTTGCCTTCTAGGGGTGGCAATATGGGCTGGGAGATTGTACTGATCAAACATGATTGGAGTCTTTGTCCAGTTGAGGTGCTTCACGACAGTCGGAGATACCATGTTTACATCCCGATTGATGACCTTCAATCGGCTCTTGATCTCAACATATGCAAAGATCAAGTTCAGGACCTTGTCGACAGGAGGGTATTCGGGATGGCCCTCGTCCTATTCATCGGCGTCCTTCTCTGCAGATGTTTCTTTTCCCATCTCATGTTTGAGAAATTGACATTCCCGAGTGGTGTGCTTCGGGTAAATGATGTTGTCCTTTACGGATCGCACAGGGCTGATCCATCACCTCAGAGTTGTACTCGGGCTTCTTCTTCTTGGCCCAATTTTTTTTCTTGTTTTTCTTAGGCTTCAGCTTCACTTGACTAGGAATAGCAGCAACTTCAGCCTTTCCCAGAGGATCGGCCTTTTGTTTCTGCTTTTTGTTAGCGTTGCCAGCCGACTGACGGGTGCTGCCTGCTTGCCCCTTGCCGCTTCGGAGGTGGTCTTCCTCTTTGATGTTGGCGTACTTGTTGGCACTTTCCATTTCCTGACTGAGAGACAAATCTCCCGACTAGACAAACCTCAAGATGAGCTCATGGTATGAGGTTCCAGCCTTGAAAGCACAAACAGCCTGGTGCTCAGTGACATTCTCTACCGTGTTGTGTAACATGGTCCATCGGTGAATGCACTCTCAGAGAGTCTTGTTGTTCTTCTGGACGCAGTGCCGCAGCTTAGTTAGACCACCTGGACGCTTGTACGTTCTTTTAAAGGTCTTGACGAACACTTGGGCCTGATCCTCCCAGCAGTAGATGCTATTGGGAGGTAACTGGTTCAACCAAGCCCGAGCGGACCCTTCCAGCATGAGGGGAAGATGCTTAATGGCCATGAAGTCATCACCTCCTCCAATCTAAACTGCCAATCGGTAATCTTCAAGCCACGTCTCCGGCTTGGACTCACCATTGAATTTCGCGATTCCGGTCACCAAGCGGTAGTTAGGGGGTATCTCAGCTTCTAGGATGTACCTTGAAAGCACAGTGTGCTCCCTTGGTGGTTTTGATAATTCATGACAACATACATTGTCTTTTCCACTAATACTTTCATCTAGTGTATTTCAGATGAACTCCATAGAGAGAGATGGGTTGGCAAAAAGGTGTGTGTAGAGTATCCCCAAGAAGAAGAAGCAGAAGGAATAGCATTGGCAAAGCTTCAAGCAAGAGGACTCTACAATTTACTTTGTGAGAAATCAGTTTGAGTTCATAGGAAAGCCAATACTATCAAAAGGGGGTAAGGTACTATTGTTGAACAAAATGCTCATATGTGCACAAGTGATAGTCACCACATACACCCAAAAGATCTTCCACAAAAGTATGTCCAAAGCCAAATATCCAAAATCGGTGCAACCAACACTCCCCACTCGATACCACTGATTCTCAACCTCACACAGACTCAATGAAACCCTACCCTTCGGTGCAACCGATTTTGATTCGGTGCCGCCTAGTTTGTGTTTCTAGCATTCTGTTACGCAAATTCTCAAAATCGGTCCGATCGAGTTTTTTGAATCGGCGTCACCAAGTCTGGCAATCTGACCATTGGTCACCTTATCGGTGCAACTGAGTTTTATGTATTGGTCTCACCAAGATTCAAAAGTTGCTACCTTTGGAACAAGTCGGTACCACCGAGATTCACACATTGGTGTCACCGAGTTGGTAACTTAAGGTGTAATGGTTGGATATTTGGAGATGCCTATATATACCCCTCCCCCACCACTCACTCACAAGAGAAGCACTCAGAACATACCCCCACCCATACCAACTGATTTTCTAAGGGAGACCCACCTATTCATGTGTTGAGATCATGCCATTCCATTCCAACCATATGAATCTTGATCTCTAGCCTCCCCAAGTTATTTCCACCCAATCAATCTCTTCCACCAAATCCAAACATGTGATAGAGTGATTGTGTGTTCAGGAGTCTATCATCTTGATGCACAAGAGCAAGGAGTTCATCAACATTATCGAGCCTACTACCTTTTGGAGGGTGGTGCCTCCTAGATTGGTTAGGTGTTGCTTGGGAGCCTCCTACTTAATGTTGTGGAGTGAACCAAGAAGTTTATAAGGGCAAGGAGATTGCCTACTTCATGAAGATCTACCCCAAGTGAGGCTAGTCCTTCGTGGACGGAAGCCGTTATGGAATAGTCAAGGTTGATCCTTCATGGACCCTTATGGGTGGATCCCTCCGTGGACTCTCACGACTGTTACCCTCTGTGGGTTGAAGACTCCATAAATGTGGACGTGCGATAGCACCACCTATTGGAACAACAGCAAAAATCTTCGTGTCCTTCATGTGTTTGATCCTCCTATCTCTACTACTTACTTTCATGTGCAATTATTTCCTTTCCACTACTATACTTGATAACTTGCATGTGTAGGGTGTGCTAGACTTGCTATATATGCTAAAATGTGCCAACACTTAACTTTGCACCTTGTGTAGATTTTAAATTCTTGTTAGTAGTCTATTCACCCCCATCTATACATACTCTTCTAGTGATCCCACAATTGGTATCAGAGCATTGGTCATCATTGCTTTGGTTTCATCACCATGGAGGAAGATGGATGTTGCTAGTGTGGAGAGTTTATATTGTAGAGTGCCCATTCTTGATGGAGAGTACTATAGTTGATGGAAGAATGCCATGATTGATCTATTTGACAAATTCCATTTGAGAAAACATATTCAAAATCCCTATGTGCTTCCCATTGATGAATTGCATCCCACACACGAAGAGGAAATTAACATGCTTGGTAACCTAAGAACTATCAATCTTATTGTTAGAGGTTTACCAAGATTTGTGCTCAATTGAAGAACTTTGCATGTGCTTATACTTTGTGGAATTATTTGGATAAACGATATCCAAATCTTACATTAAGTAATCTTGACGAAATTCTTCATAAAACTGTTGCTTTTCACAAAATGAAGCCTAGTGATCCAAACTTTGATAAATGCCTATTTCAGTTCCGTGATCTCATGCGTGCTAAAGGAAATGTCACTACTATCAACAACATTATTATTGAAGCCATTCGTATGCATAAACTCGAACATTGTCATGGTTACGATTCTAACGAGTTTCTTGGTTTCTATGACGAGGAGATTCCACCAAATAATGACAATGAAGAACATGGCTACTATGATGAAGATTAGTTGTTCGACATCTAGCATGAAAAGATCATGATGAATCTAAGTCTAATGGAAAACTTCAAGGACTACATGTCCGATGGAAAAGAGTGGATTCTCGACAGTGGATACACGGATCACATGACTGATGATAAAGAAATGTTATAAGAGATCACACCTAATCAAGGTACTCGAAGGTACGTGACCTTTGAAGACAACTCTAAGGGTAAGGAACTTGGCCTTCGTAAGGTGGCCATATCTCATGATAGCTCAATTCAAAATGTGATGCTTGTTTAATCCCTTGGTTACAATCTTCTTTCCGTATCTAGACTAGCAGACTTCGGTTTCAATGTGCTATTTACCAAAGTAGATTGCCAAGTATTTTGATTTGATAATCATAAAATTGTATTTACCAATATTCGTAGAGGTGATCTATGCATTGTCAATTTCACTAAAAAGGCCCAACCTCGTACTTGTCCCAGTGCAAAAACATCTAAAGGTTCGCTATGGCATAGAAGGCTAGGACATGTAGGCATGCACAATCAAGATAAGCTTATCAAGGTCGATCATATTCTCGGTGTAAAAGATGTTATCTTTGACAAAGATATGCTTTGTAGCGCTTGTAAAGCAGGAAAGCAAGTAGGTGGAAGTCATCCGGTCAAGAACATCAAGACCACTAAGAGACCACTCGAGTTACTTCATATGGATCTTTTTGGTCCCAATGCTTACAAGAGTCTCGGTGGAAACTCTTATGGTCTAGTTATAGTTGATGATTTTTCCAGATGTACGTGGGTATTATTTCTCGATAATAAGTCGCGGGTTCAAAAGATCTTCAAGAACTTTGCACGCCAAGCGCAAAATCAATTTGAGGTGAAGATCAAGAAGGTTTGAAGCGATAATGGATCGGAGTTCAAGAACACCCATGTGGATACCTTTCTTGACAAAGAGGGTATCTCACATGAATTCTTGGCTACATACACGCCTCAACAAAATGGAGTTGTTGAGAGAAAGAACCGAACCCTTGGCGAGAATGATGCTTGACGAATACAAGACGCCAAGACACTTTTGGCCAGAAGCCGTGGAAACAACATGTCATGCCACAAACCGACTCTACTTGCACAAGCTTCTCGGTAAAATGGCATATGAGCTTCTCACAAGTAACAAACCCCAACTTGGATACTTTAGGGTATTTGGCTCCAAGTTTTACATTATTGATAAGCATCGTTGTGCTAAATTTGCTCCCAAATCTCATGAAGGTTTCCTACTTGGTTATGGATTTAACACTCACACCTACCGTGTCTCGAACAAATTCACTCGAAAAGTTGAAGAGACGTTAGATGTGAAGTTTGATGAGTCTAATGGTTCGCAAGTCGAATAATTGCCAAATGATGTAGGTGGTAAAGATCCTTCGGAAGCTATCCAAGATTTGACAATTGGCAAAATTCATCCCATGGAGGTGAAGGAATGTACTTCCTCGACCCAAGTGGAAGCTCCTACTTCAAATCAAGGCTACTGACAAAACAACTTGGAAGCATCCACCAGTGGTACATGACAAGATGAAGAGGGGGAGGAAGTACATCATTATGATCCACCACAACCTCCTTCACCACCACTCAAGGAGATGACCACATCCACAACAACGGATATGAAGGAGATGATGAAGGAGAAGAAGCTCCTCCAACTAACAAGCCAAAGCTACCCCGAGTTCGAGCACAACTAACCAAGAGCCATCCCCTAAACCAAATCTTTGGTGATATACAAACAGCGAGGATCACTCGCTCTAAAACTCGCTTGGCTAACTTTTGTGAGCATTATTATTTTATCTCTAGCATTGAACCCCTGAAGGATGAACAAGCTCTTAAGGACGTGGATTGGGTGAACACTATGCATGAAGAGCTTCACAACTTCAAGAGGAACAAAGTGTGGACACTCGTGAAGAAGCCCAAGGACGAGCAATACATCATCGACACGAAATGGGTATTTCGAAACAAGCAAGATGAAGACGGTCAAGTCGTTCGCAACAAGGCTCGTCTCGTAGCCCAAGGATATACGCAAGTCGAAGGTATGGACTATGGTGAGACCTATGCCCCTATTGCTAGACTAGAAGATATTCAAATTCTTCTCGCTTATGCCAATCACCATGATATCATGCTTTACCAAATGTACATTAAAAGTGCATTCTTAAATTATGAGATTGAAGAATAGGTCTATGTTAAGCAACCACCTGGTTTTATAAATCCTAAGAAACCTCACCACGTTTACAAACTTCGCAAAGCTTCATATGGTCTTGAGCAAGCTCCTTGCCTTGGTATAAATGCCTAACGAAGTTTCTCATTTTAAAAGGGTTTGAAATTGGTAAAATTGACGCAACCTTTTTCACAAAGAGAGTTAATGGTGAATTATTTGTGTGCCAAATTTATGTGGACGATATTATCTTTGGATCTACTAACCCACAATTTAGCGAGAAATTTGGAAGGTTGATGTCAGAGAAGTATGAAATGTATATGATGTGTGATCTGAAATTCTTCCTTGGTATACAATCAAGCGAACGAGAGAAGGTATATTCATCTCTCAAATCAAAGACACCAAGGACTTGATCAAGAAGTTCAACATCCAAGAGTGCAAAAGTATGAAAACTCCCATGCCCACGCCCACTAGCGGACACAATGATCTCACTAAGGAGGGTGAACCGGTTGATCAAAAGGTTTACCGATCAATGATAGGTTCATTGCTATATCTATGTGCCCCCTATCCCAATATTATGCTTAGTGTGTGCATGTGTGCCCTCTATCATGTTGCACCTAAAGAGTGTCATCTTAAGGTTGTGAAACGCATTGTGAGATACTTGATTCATACACCAATATTTGGCATTTGGTATCCCAAGGGATCTTCTTTTAATCTTGTTCGCTACTCCGACTCGGACTATGCCGGTGACAATGTTGATAGAAAATCCACCTCAGGGTACATGTCAATTTCTTGGTAGATCTCTTGTGTGTTGTCCCTCCAAGAAATAAAACTCGGTATCTCTATCTACCGCCGAAGCTGAATATATTTTTGCTGGATCATGTTGTGCGCAATTATTATGGATGACACAAATGCTTAAAGATTATAGAATCTATGTTAAAAATGTGCCATTACTATGTGACAATGAGAGTGCTATTGACATTGGACATAATCATGTGCATCATTCTCGAACCAAGCATATTCAAGTTCGACATCATTTGATTAAGATTGATGATCATGTTGCCAAACGAGATATTAATCTTAAGCATGTTCGTACTAACAAGCAATTGGCCAATATCTTTACTAAGCCACTTGATGAAAATGTGTTTTGTCATTTGAGGAGTGAGTTGAACATCATTGATGCTTCCAACTTGAGCTAAGCTCACCCGGATGCATGCAATGAGATGAGCTTCATTGTTTATTCCAAGTTATTATCTTGAATATCATATATCTTTGGATTCTATGCTCCCTTGTCTTGCATCTAACCCTTTTGTAGGTACTTGGAAGAACAACACTCCACAACATTGCAACCAACTCATATCTTAAGCAATCTTGTCATGACCAAGTATCCACACCTCGCTTTGATGATGAAGGGAAGAAGACAACAAAACATATCCTTGACATATATTTCACATTTGGTATCAACTCACAATTCGTATGTAGGCATTTGGATATATCATGTTCTTCCTTGCGTGACTAACCTATGAAGGTGAAATGTGAACAAAAACATAAGGATTGCTCCCAACTCAAGATGAACTTCATCAACTTTGAGCATCCTCATCAAGTTCACCTACAAGCTACGTCTACAACATCACTCAAAGGTATGTACTCATATCATTGAGATAGCTTTATTCCTAGTCATGAGATAAAGCAACTCAAGTGATATGAATACATTAGATGCTTAATCGAAAAATGGTAACCCCATTTTGAGCTGAACAATGAGTATGACCTATGATCAAGTATACAAACTCTAATATAGGAGACCTAGTCACCACCCATCATCTAGTTAAGAATCTTCTTTGGTTCATTCTCTATTATGCAAGATTTCTTGGAACTATTGAAATCTTCTCTAGCTGATATCTCTTTGTAAATTCATTTTGCATTTCCTTTACAAAATCGTTTTGACACCTTGTTAAAAATTTCAGAATTTTTCAAGTTTCTCAAACTTTGCCAAGTTTCTGTTCTAGCCTCGGAGCCTCCGATACAAAGGACTCGGTTACACCAATTCAGGAGATGATCTGCATAACATCATATGGGAACCACCAATAAAAAATGTCTCCAAGTCTCTCTCCGAGACAGCGCCCAGATTGTTACACCTTTCGTGCGTGTCGGAACTTGGAGCCACCGACTTACTATCATATTTCAGTCTGTGTTTGTACTTGTAAATTATGTAATCCTTCTATGATATTTTCAATTCTTTGATGATCCCTTCTATTCAAAAAAGGGGAAGAAATAAATTCAAGCATCCCTAACTCAAAGGAGGACATGTTCTACAAATTCTCAATTTAGCCAAAAGGAGAGAAATTATTTTCCATGAGCCCTCAGTTTTTCATGATCCCTACATTCAATGACCCTTGTTCTCAAGGATCCCTTCCTAATCAGTGATCCCTGTATCTGACCCTATGTATGACCTTTTTGGAAATTAATGCCAAAGGGGGAGCAACACCAAAAATTCAAATCTAAAGGGGGAGATACATGCTTATGCAAAGGGGAAGATATGATTTAGGGGGAGAGGAGAATATCAAAGTTTATACTTATATAAACAAGGGGAGAACACCAAAGTAGGGGGATAAAAATATATTTTGGAGAAAGATGTGTTTATTACATTTGACTATTCATGTTAGACTTTTCTCACCCTATCCAATCCCAATATCTACATGCTAAGATTCAAGGGGCGAGGATGTCCTACTATTCCATATCTTGGGGAGAAAGCTCTAAATGATCTTAGGGACATATCAATCCTAAGAAATACTTTCTTATATACGTTCTCCATATCTTGGTACTTTTGAGTTTTGTTGCTTTTGATTGGTAGAATACTCTTGTGTTTCCTGACATTGTTTTCTCAAGTGTATCTATTGGGGATATACACCCGGGATGAGACCCGTGGGCCGGGTCATGCGGTTGGTGACTTACAGTAATTCCAGGAGGAAAGCATAACCGGTTGGCCGGAGGGTCCAGAGCCAGAAGGCCAGATGTAACCCGGTGGACTTAACCCGCCAGGAGAGACTTGTTAGATAAGGCATGTTTAGTTAGAGGTCAGGTCGGTTGTTAAGATTAACTGACCTTGACTCTTGTAAGCCCAGGGTGCTGACCCGTGTATATAAGGGTGGCTTACCTAGGCGGCTTAGGCCACGAAACAACTGACTGAGAGCTAGGTCAAGCAACTCACTCCCATGTAATTGATGCACAATCAATACAACACAAAGTAGGACGTAGGCTTTTAACTGTTTCTGAGGGGCCGAACCTGGGTAAACCATTGTCTCTCTATTCCAATCAACCCCTTCGAGTTCACCGCCTTAGCGATGGCCTCGAACCTATGTTTGTTGACCCAGACATTTACCGTGACAAATCAATGACAGTTGGCGCCCACCGTGGGGCTAGCGCTCGATGGTGTAAGGTTCTCGAAGGGATCCCTTCCAGAGATCGAGGGGTACACTGTTGGTAGGATGACCAAGAGTCGCCACAACAAGCTCTACATCGACAACGTCGTCTGGGGCCCCGAGGACGGCTCAATCGAGTATGGGTACCGGGTCTCCTTTGGTGGAATTCACGTTTTAATTGGCAAGATCGGTGGATCTGAACCTGGACCGGACATTTGCACCGACCTCGTCGAGCCGGCCCGGTGCATGCAACCCGACCATGTTAACCCAGGCAGGAAGCATGTCTTCATCGGCTTTACCCAAGGCAGGGAGCTTGAACACTCCGTGTCAGGGGATGGAAAGCTCATCTACTCAGAGGATGGCTCCTCGAGCGGGAAGACGGAATCAATCTATCAGCTTCACAACGGCGGACTTGGGGGCTACATCGAGCATTACCCCAGGTCAGAATACCATGAGACAGAAGAGTACGAGCCATTGAACCATGCCATCTTCTTCATGGCGGGTTATGCATCAGCACACAACAGTAAGGCCGCTGGTGCGACCGAGTCTAGAGCCGACAGGCCGCCGGCTCAAGTTCTTTTGGATCTATTGAACGAGCTTACCGCCCTGTTGGACACCGAGGTCACTGTCAAAAACCAAGCAGCCTATAACATGGAGATCAAGGTTGAAGGACCAGATGGCGGGAGTCCATCAGGAGATCAATGCGATGAAGGTTCAGATGGATGCTGACTCGGAGCGCCTTAGGGCAGAGACTTTTTGTTTGGAACTAGAGCAGTAGTCTACAATGGTGGTTCATCGGATAAGGCATCAATCACGTTTGCGAGATCAATATGAAGCTAGAAATCTGTTTAACATGCCAGGCACGGGATGGAACATGCCTCTGACCGTACAGCGGAATTACCTAGAGGCCAGGCGGCGGTTCAGCATCAGAAGCCAGACCCGCCCCGCCGTAACCAGGTCACACCACAGTCTTTTCCGACACCGCCGGGTCATTATTTTAACCCGACGTAGAACATGATGGCAACGGCGACTAGGCTTGGTACAATCCAAATCCCCGACGAGGCACCTTTCGCAGAGGAAGTGTGGAACGCCATTGGGTACCTGCAGACGGCGGTGGCCCAGCAAAAGAAGTCTACCTATAGCCGGAGTCGTGTGCATTCAACCCCCATCCCAAGCCGCAGCTACAGCCGGCATTATGAGTCCCCGATGGTTTCCAGTAGTGATCGACATCAAAACCCACCAAGGGATGATCAGCCGGTTCGTGATGCTCACGCGTTGGTGGATCGGGCAAGAGCCCAGCAAGAGGCGGCGGCTTTGGCAGCAGCGATGGCTTATCAAGAACCCACAGTCATGCCCTCCGTCCCAGTAGGAGCTGGCTTAACTTCTAGGGTTATGGGAGCGCCATGCTTAGCGCCGAGTTTGTGCAACGAGCGCATGCCGAAAGACTTCAAAGGTCCTCGCAAGGTGCCCAATTATACTCCTGACCTACCTCTAGAGGCGTGGATTGAAATTTATGAATTGGCCATGGAGATGTTGGATGTTAGTGACGCAGTGTGTGCCTAATATTTCATCACGATGTTGGGGGCGGTTCATATGTGGTTGAAAGGTTTGCCACCCAACAACATTAACACTTGGGCCGAGTTAAAGGCGAGGTTCATAAAACATTTCCAGGGAACGTTCAAGCAGCCCATGACGATTGTGGATTTGGATCATTGCGTTCAGCATGAGGATGAGTCGGCTCATCATTTGGTCCGGCTCATCTCAACCATCATCCACACTTCTGATAATATCACGGTGTCTCAAGCAGTTCTAATCCTGGAGAAAAATTGCCGCTTCACGCCTTTGAAGCAGAAGCTTGGCCGGCTCAAGCGCACATGTCAAGACATGGGGGAACTCATGACGGATCTCACCAAGTACGTGGACTCTGACAACACGAAGGATCATGGTTGCGATGATGAGAAAACGGCCAAGGGTAAGAAGAATAACAATGGCTAGGGTCAGTGGTAGAATAGGGGAGGAAACAATAATAATGGCAATGGTGTGAAGTGGACGAACCAGGATGGCAGGTCAGAGTTAGCGGCCAATGCCAATATTGGGAATAACCGCGGCAAGGGCAATGGCAAGTCGCCATTTAAGTGCAAGACTCCTAACTTGGAGACGATGTTGAATGATCCCTGCCGAAAGCACAGCCGTACAGACCAGCCATCGACTCATGCTTGGAAGGAATGTTGGGTCATCCGAGAATATCAAAACTATGGCAGTAACCAGTATCCAGGCGGCAGCGGCGAGCCATCCGGCGGGTCAGGTCCTTCCGGGTATGGTTTCAGTCCGGGCGACTCAGGCTTAGGCCATCAGGGCCAAGGAAACCATGGAGGGAATAATCAGCAATCCGACGATGGGGGTCAGCAGCAAAATAACCAGTTTGGGTTTCAGAGTAATCCAAGCAGCTTAATTCCGGCCAGTACCACGTCTTTACAACCTGTCTTGACAAGCGAGACCAGGAGTTACACAAGTGGGCGGTTAACGCAGCTATGTCGGCTCTCCCGCGGTATTTGAAGTGGTATGAGTATGACATAACCTAGACCAGGGAGGATCACCCACCACGTGTGGATAATACGGGGCAATTAGCTCTGGTGGTTGCCCCCCAAGTGGGAGGATATGTGTTTACAAAGGTTCTTATGGATGGAGGAAGCAGCTTCAACATTCTGTATTATGACACTTTCCGTCAGATTAATTTGCTTGACGATGATCTTAAGCCTTCTTCAACAGTTTTTCATGACGTGGTGCCTGGGAAGTCGACTTATCCGGTGGGAAGGATTTCATTGGAGGTTGCTTTTGGTGATAATTCAATTACAGGGTGGAGTCTCTATGGTTTGAAGTGCTCAAGATTAAGATCCCATATCACGCTCTGTTTGAACGACCGGCTTATGCCAAATTCATGGCTAGGCCTTGCTATGTTTACTTGCAGCTCAAGATGCCCAGGTTAAACAGGACGATCATGATGCACGGATAGTAGAAGACGTCCGCTGAGTGTTGTAGGACCGAAAGTATGTCTGGAGGGGGGTGATTAGACTACTTGACCAAATAAAAGTTTTGCCTATACCAAGTTTTAGGGTTGACAGTTTTTAGCATTTCATGGCAAGTCAAGTCCAACCTACACATGCAAGTCTAAGAGTATATAGCAGCGGAAAGTAACAACAAGCATGTATAGAAGGGATAGGGTAGGAAGATCAAACGCAATTGTAGACACGTTGATTTTTCCCATGGTTCCGATAGGTGGTGCTATCGTACATCCATGTTTATGGAGTCTTCAACCCACGGAGGGTAACAGTCATGAGAGTCCATGGAGGGCTCCACCCAAAAGGGTCCACGAAGTAGCAACCTTGACTATTCCATAATGGCTTTCGTCCACGAAGGACTAGCCTCACTATAGGTAGATCTTCACGAAGTAGGCGATCTCCTTGCCCTTACAAACTTCTTGGTTCACTCCACAACATGAAGTAGGAGGCTCCCAAGAGACAATTCACCAATCTAGGAGGCACCACCCTCCACAAGGTAATACGCTCGGTCATGATGATGAAATCCTTGCTCTTGTGCTTCAATATGATAGACTCCTCAGCACCAAATCACTCTCTCACATATTTGGCATGGTGGAAGAGATGGGATTGGTGGAAAGCTACTTGGGGAGGCTAGAGATCAAGATCCATATGATTGGAGTGGAATATCTTGACCTCAACACAAGGGTAGGTGGTTCTCTCTCAAAAAACTAGATGAGGCACGTGTGGAATAGTTCTGAGTTCTTCTCTTTTGAGTAGGTGGTGGTGAAGGGGTATATATAGGCATCCCCAAAAATCCAACCGTTACACACAAAATGACCAACTCGGTGACACCGATGTGTTAATCTCGGTGGTACCGAAGTGACCAAAAGGTGGCAACTTTTGAATCTCGGTGAGACAGATATAGGAAACTCGGTTACACCGACAAAGTGACCAACGGTCAGATTTCCAATCTCGGTGATGCCGATCCAACATTCTCGGTGGTACCGATAATGTGAATTTGCATAACAGAAAGTTGGCAACCTAAACTCGGTGGCACCGGTATGGAATCAGTTGCACCGAAGTGGCTAGGGTATGGCTGAGTTTGTCTAGGTTCTGGAATCGGTGGCACCGGTATGGGAAAGTTGGTTGCACCGATTTTGAGTGTTAGGTATGGAACAGACTTTGGTGGGAGAGTTTGTGGATGTTTTTGGCGACTATCACTTGTGCACATTTGAGCATATTGTTCACCAACAAAACCTTAACCCCTTTTAATAGTATTGGCTTTCCTATGGACTCAAAGTGATTTCTCACAAATATAAAATGTAGAGTCCTCTTTTTTGAAGCTTGGCCAACCTATTTCCTTGCATCTTGGGGTATGTCCACAATCTCCTTTTGCCAATCCTATCATTCAACATTTCCTGAAATATACTTGGTGGAAACATTAGTTCAAGTTATCAATTACCAAAACCACCAAGGGAGCAAATGTGCTTTCAATCTCCCCCTTTTTGGTAATTAATGACAGCATATAGATCAAAGCTTCGACATATGATAAAATCAATGAATATAATCGTCGCTTTGAGAGGTATGTGATAAGCAAGAGCTCCCCCTAAATTTGTGCATTATTTTGAATTTGCTTTGAATGCAAATGCACAATCGATTGGGTATATGGGGCACTTCTTCCATGTCACATACAACTTGGTGGTGTGCGAGAATAATTAGAATGAATAACAAGGCACAACACAATCAAGCAAAGGTGAATGATCATCTCATAAGCATTAAGATGATAGGAAATAGTTGCATCACACATAAGGCGTAAAATAGTAGCATAACACACATGATCATACGCTCAACACAAGTAACCAAAAGACCAAATGTTTTGAAAAGAAACAAACACCAAAATGCTCTCTCGCTCGAAGCCTAAAGATCTATATACACTTCTCCCCCTTTGGCAACAAGTTACCAAAAAGTTCAAAGGCATACATCTATTCGTTCTTGAGCTGATCTCCTCCGGTTGTTAATGAAGGAGTCGAGAGAACAGCGTCGGCGAAGATCTGTAAAGATGTCTTGGATGGAGTTGGAGTGGCAGCTGGAGGAACTGGAATAGATGGAGTACGAGCTAAGGTGACAGCAGCAGGAGCTGATGAAGATGGCCTCAAGTCTGGAACTGGTACAGTGGTTGATCTGGCCTGGGTATGAAACTGTGTGCCTGTCCTGAGAGGTGATTCATCATCATCATCATCATCATCATCATCTGAAGAAGTAGTCTGAGGAAGAGGCACTGAGTCAACTTCCTTTTTGAGATCATTGACTGTCTTCGTCAGCCCATCCACCTTATCACTAAGGGTCTTGATCCAGTTTTCAAATATCCTCACAAGACTGTTCTGGTTGTCCAGAATCCCTTTAATGTCCTTCTACATACCCTGAACTGATGATATCAATAGATCCATTTGCTCAGTTCTGGATCTGGGGACTTGAGCACTAGTGTCTCTAACTGCCTCTGCCTCTGCCTGAGCTGTAGCAGATGTGGGATGTTCAGCATCCATCACCACAACATTGTTCTCGAGATCTGGCTGTAGGGGTAAATGTGCACGATCTAGAGCAAAAATGTGCTTCTCCAACTTTGAATTGATAAGCATCTAGATGTAGGGTGCATAACAGCAAGAGCGCTTCTCGTCAGCAGCAACCCTCTTGATTGTCTCAACAATCAAATCCATGACTCTGATCCTAGTGTGTCTGTCAAGGTGGATCAACATATTGATGGACTGGACTCGGATCATCTTGTCAGCTCCGGACTTGGGCATCGAAGTGTGCCTCAGGATGGTGTTCATTGTGCGGAGGCCATCCTGAAGAAAGTAGATAGATCCTAGCCTGTGAGACTTCACATTGGCAGCAGGGATCTCCTTGTACATATTTGTCATAGCGTTGTGGCTCTCCTTGGATTCTAGGTATACATCCAAGTCACCATCCTGTGCTTCAGGAATTCCTAAGATAGCAGCCCATTCTTCAATAGACGATTCATACTTTGCACCTTTAGTCATCCATACAATTCTACCATCTCCATAGAAATGTGCAGTGGAATAGAACTGCATGATCATCTCATCATTCCAAGCAGTGAATTCTCTGCCAACAAACTCATCCAAACCTATGAAGTGGAAATTGTCTTGGACACTTGGAAAGTAGTCCTCATTCTCCTTAATAAATTTCCAGTCAACATACCACATATCACTCACAGCTGGACTCTTGTCAAAAAGCATAGTCTCATAGAAATCCTATTGCTCCTTGGTATAAAATATGTAGTCCACAGCTATCTTCTTCCTCTGGGCATATGGATCTATAGCTCTCCAAGCTATCAATCCCAAATCCTTCCTCTTCTTCTTATCTTCAGCTAGTGGGTAGCTGGCATTGTGTATCAGAAGGTGTGGTCTGAGCTTCATCAAAGTTGTCAAGACATCATCATCTTCAACTCTGGAAGCAGTCCCTTTGTTCTTCTCAGAAGCTGGAATCTGCCTGGATGTCCTCTTAGGCTTCTGAGCAGCAGCCTTATTGGATGTGCTAGTCTTTGGCAGAGCATCAGCCATCAGATTCTTTTGCTTTTTCTTGGGAGAGGCCTTCTCAACATGCTCTTCCTCCTCTTCAGCATCATCACCAACAGCTTCTTCTGGATCCTCAAACATGGAGGTTCTTCTGCCAATAACATGAATAACCCTCTTTCTTGCTTTCTTCTATCCTGCCTTCTTAGGCATAGCTTTCCTGGGGACCTCAACTAAAATAGTTGCTCTGGCAGTCTCATGAGCCTTGAAGGTTGAAGCAGGTGCATAGATCTTCCTGACAACTCTCCTGGAAGAAGTGGCATTAGTAGCAGACTTCTTAGCAGCTTTCTCTTGCTTCTTAGCGAGAATCTCTTCTGGAACAAAGTCTGAATCTTCTTCATCAGAATTCAGCTTCTTTTTGGTCCTTGTAGCAGCTTTGGGCAACCCATGGGAGCTGGGGGTGCCTGGATCTAAAAATGAACTCAACTCTGGGCTTGTGCCTGAACTCATGTCAGCACCCTGCTCTGGCAAGTTGTGACTGTGCTCTGCATTTGACATACTGCCCCTGTGAATGGAATATAGATGAGCAGAAGTAGATGAGTCATCACAAAATTATCAGCTGGTTTTTGAAATTTTGAACAAAAGATTTTCAAAGTTTTGCATTCTGTCAGAAACAAATCGGTAAGGCCGAAGCAAAAATTTCGGTGACACCAAGACTGACTGTCCCTTTTACCAGAAACTTGGCACCCTTTTCGGTGAGACTGAAAAGGAGTGCTCAGTTTCATCAAGACAGTTCTCAGTAACACAGAAACGAAAATCGGTGGTATCGATTTTCTTGATTCGGTTCTACCGAGTTGCGTCGGGCGGAAGGCAAAACCTTAGAAAATCAATGGTTTCCTAGCCTATGGGATTTTGTGTGGATAGGAATCCGTGCAATGGGTGGCTTATAGATAAAATCAAATCCAATGTGCAAGAATCAGAAGGGAGCGCAAAGGAGGTCAAATCCGTACCCTAACTTGGTGCGGATCCACAACGGCGGCAACGATGGAGCAAATTTCGTCGACGACGGCGATTCCCAGCGGCGGAGGAGCGCAGGAAGATAAGGGCGACGACTAGGGGTCTCGAAGTGGCAGCTTAGGGTTCTGAGGTGCGACGGTTCTAAGGATGAATTTCAAAACACCGGGGACACAATATATATACCCTCCACTGTCGGTGATACTGATTTTATGTTTTCGGTGTCACCGAGTTCCACAACCGTCAGCTGACAACGAAACTTGGTGTAACCGAGAATATGAAATCGGCAGTACCGAGATTCAAAAATAGATCAACCCTAGGCATTCGGTGAGACCGAGATTGTGGGATTGGTTCCACTGAGATGCACTTGGGAGGTTTTAATGGTCAGTCCTTGTCAATACGGAACTCCGAGTGCTCCACACACAGAGGAATCGAAAAGCACTTGTTCAAATTTTGTGATGCAGCATGAATGGAATATGAGGTGAGAAAGCATAGATAGCTAAAGAGTGGTCCTAGGCATTCTTGTCCATCCAATTGGCAAAAGACAAAATCAATAACCAAATAGAAACAATTGGATGTCTTGAATGAGAAAATAAATGCAGACCAACATGCTCACACAATAAGATGTCAAAAGAAATCATGAGAAACATGCACAAACATACTAGCATCTAACAAGCACTTGGGAGATAACGAAATCATCTATACATGAGTATTTGACATAGGAGCCAAGTAAGAGTACTTGATCATAGGTCATACTCATCGTTTAAGCACAAGTGGGCTTACCACTTTTACATAAAGCATTTAATGTTGTCACATGAGATGCTTTGACTCAAGTCTTAGAGTAAAGCTCCCCCTTAATGTGACATCCCCACATAAGAGGGATAAACTAACCTTGGGTTTTGTCGATGAAGACTTCATGTTGGTGAGGTAGTTGTGGATGCTCGATGTTGATGAAGATCACCAAGAGTTGGGAGCATCCTTGTTGTTTCCTTAATCCTCTCACCTACATGGGTTAGTCCCAACACACAAGAGACAAATACAAGGATATTTATGGACATGGAGTGCAAAGCATATGTTATGATGTCCATTGATTAGTTGATTACCTTGTCCCTTGCTTACCTTTGAGGGAATGTACGACTCCTTGAACTATTGCATTGAGTTGATGTTTAGTGCAAAAAGTCCTTGCCAATAATGAATGTGAGTGAATTTCATTGGCGGAGTCACCCCTCAAGAACTTACTAGTTCTTCTTCTTGGGGACCCACATCAAGTTCATGGGGATCCTTGGTGTTGAAATAGTCTTTGTAGTAGTTGAGCTTGAAGTAGCCTTGGGAACCCACTCCACCAAAGCTAGGGGTTCATCTTCATATGAGTCAATGTCCTCTTGAAGATTGTTCTTGCCCTTAAGCTTGTGGTCTTGTGGTGGAAGGTCATATTGAGTGTTTATTCCCTTGGGAAGAGTATTTTCATACTTCTCCTTTTGAGTAACAAACTTGGGCTTGGGATATTGACCTTCTTCCCACTCACTCCATTAGCACTGAAGTAGCCAACACCACGATTCTTCCGGTATCCTCCATGCTTGCGTACAATTTCCTCCATGCTTGTATATACCTTTTTCTATAATTCCTTCCAATAAAGCATTTTCTTGCTCAAGTGTAACTTGGCTAAGATCATCATCATTAGTGGAATCAATAGAACTACTAGAAACAACATCATTGGGCTTAGCATTTTTGTTGTTGCTACTAGATGAAGAACCTTTCTTGCCTTTGTTACTAGATTGCTTAGTTTTAACTTGAGGCATGAAAGTAGACAAGAGTAGTCGTTTGGCTAGATAAGATGTAGTCTTCTTTCGGAGATCGTCATTGATAGCTTTGAGAAACTCATGCTCTTGCTCCAAGTTGAGCTTCTTGAAGCGTAGCTTCTCATGATTTCTCATAAGCTCTCTATGATCTTCGAGAGTAGATTCATGAGATAACTTAAGAGTGTTTAGTTCTTTACTTAGTTGTTCTATTCTCATCTTATCAATATTAAATGACTCATCTTGACTAGAATGAGAATTATGAAGTTCATTTTGGTCAAGATCAGTAGTTTTATCACAAAGCAAGTTATCATCACAAGGCAAATCATCTTCACACAGTAAATCATCTTCATCACTATCAAAATCAAGATACTCAGGGTGTGATACCTTGGGGCCTTTAGGCATGAAGCAACTTCCACTCCCTTCATTTGCTAAATCAAATAGATCGTAGGAGTTGGTAGTCACTAGAGCAATTTCGGCAACACCATCATCTTGACTATAGTCGGAGTCGGAGTGATAGCTTATCTGAAAGTTGTTGTTGGAATCAGAGCTGGAAACCCCTTCACCAACATGAGCTTGATGTTTTCTTCTTGTGTAGTTCTTGGTGTACTTGTCCTTCTTCTCCGAATCTCTACTTCTCCTTGAGTGTCTTCATTCATAACGATCATCTCTACTCCTTCTCTCACTTTGTGGTGATTCATTCCTTGAGCTTCGTCTTCGAGGTGACTCTTCTCTTCTTTTGTATGGAGCCGTGCACTCATTTGAGTAGTGTTCGGGCTTCCCACAATTGTAGCAATTGTGGTCACAACTTGACGAACGCTTTTCTTCATGTCTTGAGTTGGAGTTTCTTTCTTTCCCTCTATTCTTGTAGAACTTGTTGAATTTCTTGACCACGAGGCTTATCTCTTCATTGGTGACAAGGTTATGGCTTGAAGTTGCGGGAGCATCACTTCTGGCTATGTAAGCACCGCTAGACTTGTGATAAAGTTCTTCCTTATCTTTGAGTGTCATCTCATGAGCAACAATCCTTCCAATGACTTCCGTAGGCTTGAGATCTTTGTAGTTTGGCATCATTTGGATCAATGTGCACACGGTGTCGTATCTCTCATCCAAAGCTCTAAGTATCTTCTTGATGATGAACTTCTCGGTCATTTTTTCGCTTCCTAAGCCGGCAATCTCATTGGTGATGAGAGCTAGCCTAGAGTACATCTCTACGACTCCTTCACCATCCTTCATCTTGAACCTATCAAGCTGACCTTGAAGAACATCTGACTTAGATTCTCTCACGGACTCGGTTCCTTCGTGCATATCAACCAAAGTATCCCAAATCTCTTTTGCATTCTCAAGACGACTGATTTTGTTGAATTCTTCGGGGCATAAGCAGTTGAATTGAATGTCTCATGTTTGAGCATTGAGTTGCGACATCTTCAACTCATTCGCGGTCGCTTCACGATCCGGTTCCCATCCATCTGCAAAGAACTCACCTTGCAAGCCAACACGAACAACAGCCCAAACGGCAGGCTTATGACCAAGAATATGCATTTTCATTTCGTGCTTCCAACTAGCAAAATTAGTGCCATCAAACTATGTACCTCTATGGTGATAACTTCCCTCAGTAGACGCCATACTCTCCTAGGTTGTGAGACCTAAGCAATGGAGACCTATGCTCTGATACCACTTGTAGGACCGAAAGTATGTCTAGAGGGGGGTGATTAGACTACTTGACCAAATAAAAGTTTTGCCTTTACCAAGTTTTAGGGTTGACAGTTTTTAGCATTTCATAACAAGTCAAGTACACCCTACACATGCAAGTCTAAGAGTATATAGCAGCGGAAAGTAACAACAAGCATGTATAGAAGGGATAGGGTAGGAAGATCAAAAGCAATTGTAGACACGATGATTTTTCCCATGGTTCCGATAGGTGGTGCTATCGTGCATCCACGTTTATGGAGTCTTCAACCCACGGAGGGTAACGGTCACGAGAGTCCACGGAGGGCTCCACCCAAAATGGTCCACGAAGTAGCAACCTTGACTATTCCTTAACGGCTTTCGTCCATGAAGGACTAGCCTCACTATATGTAGATCTTCATGAAGTAGGCGATCTCCTTGCCCTTACAAAATTCTTGGTTCACTCCACAACATGAAGTAGGAGGCTCCCAAGAGACACCTCACCAATCTAGGAGGCACCACCCTCCACAAGGTTATACGCTCGGTAATGACGATGAAATCCTTGCTCTTGTGCTTCAATATGATAGACTCCTCAGCACCAAATCACTCTCTCACATATTTGGCATGGTGGAAGAGATGGGATTGGTGGAAAGCTACTTGGGGAGGCTAGAGATCAAGATCCATATGATTGGAGAGGAATATCTTAACCTCAACACAAGGGTAGGTGGTTCTCTCTCAAAAACTAGATGGGGCACGTGTGGAATAGTTCTGAGTGCTTCTCTTTCGAGTAGGTGGTGGTGAAGGGGTATATATAGGCATCCCCAAAAATCCAACCGTTACACACAAAATGACCAACTCGGTGACACCGATGTGTTAGTCTCGATGGTATCGAAGTGATCAAAAGGTGGCAACTTTTGAATCTCGGTGAGACCGATATAGGAAACTCGGTTGCACCGACAAAGTGACCAACGGTCAGATTTCCAATCTACCGATAATGTGAATTTGCGTAACAGAAAGTTGGTAACCTAAACTCGGTGGCACCGGTATGGAATCGGTTGCACCAAAGTGGCTAGGGTTTGGCTAAGTCTGTCTAGGTTCTGGAATCGGTGGCACTGTTATGGGAAAGTTGGTTGCACCGATTTTGAGTGTTAGGTATGGAACAGACTTTGGTGGGAGAGTTTGTGGATGTTTTTGGCGACTATCACTTGTACACGTTTGAGCATATTGTTCACCAACAAAACCTTACCCCCTTTTAATAGTATTGTCTTTCCTATGGACTCAAAGTGATTTCTCACAAATATAAAATTTAGAGTACTCTTGCTTGAAGCTTGGCCAACCTATTTCCTTGCATCTTGGGGTATTTCCACAATCTCCTTTTGCCAATCCTATCATTGAACATTTCCTAAAATATACTTGGTGGAAACATTAGTTCAATGACTTATATGTTGTTATTAATTACCAAAACCACCAAGGGAGCAAATGTGCTTTCAATCTCCCCCTTTTTGGTAATTGATGACAAGATATAGATCAAAGGTTTGACATATGATAAAATCAATGAATATAATCGTTGCTTTGAGAGGTATGTGATAAGCAAGAGCTCCCCTTAAATTTGTGCATCATTTTGAAGTTGCTTTGAATGAAAATGCACAATCGATTAGGTATATGGGGCACTTCTTCCATGTCACATACAACTTGGTGGTGTGCAAGAATAATTAGAATGAATAACAAGGTACAATACAATCAAGCAAAGGTGAATGATCATCTCATAAGCATTAAGATGATAGGAAATAGTTGCATCACACATAAGGCGTAAAATAGTAGCATAACACACATGATCATACGCTCAACACAAGTAACCAAAAGACCAAATGTTTTGAAAAGCAACAAACACCAAAATGCTCTCTCGCTCGAAGCCTAAATATCTATATACACTTCTCCCCCTTTGGAAACAAGTTACCAAAAAGTTCACTATTGGGGCTAGTCGCCTGAGGAGAAGCCGGACAATACATACTGGACGATTCATTTTAATGCATCTAGGCAATTGGAAGGCTCAGGGGCTGGAGTTGTTCTAACTTCCCCATGAGGTGACAAGTTCTGTTATGTTTTGAGGCTAATGTTTCGTTGTACTAACAATGCAACAGAATATTAGGATTTGCTTCATGGGCACCGGGTGGCCAAGGAGATGAACTTGAGCCGGGTCAGATGTCTTGGCGACTAACACCTAGTGGCTCAGCAAGTCTCTAGCACATGGGACTCGAAAGACCCGCGGATGGCGGCTTACCGCCAGGCGGTTGATATTGTTGCTGGCCACTTCAAAGGTTATCAAGTGGATCACATTGATCGTCACAAGAACGAGGCGGCTGATGCGCTATCCAGGCTGGGGTCTCAGCGTAAGGCGGTGCCACCTAATGTATTCTTCGATGTATTGCATCACCCGTCAGTCAAGTTGCCGTCAGAGGAGCACTTGGCTATACCTGACCCGAAGGGGGAATTGGTGGCGGCTCTCTGTGCGATCCCCGATTGGACACTACCTTAGCTAGCATATTTGACTCGTGGCGAGTTACCTCAAGATGAGACCCTAGCACGTCAGTTCTCAAGGCGGTCTAAATCTATGATTATCAAGGACGGCGAGTTGCATCGGCGCAGCATGACTGGTCTTTTTCAGCGTTGTGTCTTTCTTGATGAGGGTCGTGAAATCTTACAAGAAATCCATGCTGTCGATTGTGGTCATCACGCCGGGTCAAAATCATTGGTGTCCAAGGCTTTCCACCATAGTTTTTACTTGTTAACGGCTCGTAAAGATGCAGAGGACTTAGTCAGTAAGTGTGGCCTGGGGGCTTGATATGGTAGGACCTTTCAAAAGGTCTAAGGATAAGAAGACCCATCTCTTGGTGGTGGTTGACAAGTTTACTAAGTGGGTTGAGGCTGAGCCGGTCAGTAAGTGTGACGCTGCAACGACGGTTCAGTTCGTAAAATAGCTGATTTTTCGTTTTGGTTATCCATAGAGTATCATTACTGATAATGGCACGAATCTATTCAAGGGGGCTATGAACGACTTCTATGATGAGGAGCATATACACCTTGATGTGTCTTTAGTAGCTCACCCCCAGTCTAATGGTCAAGCTGAGCATGCTAACCAGGAAAATTTGAGAGTTATTAAACCCCGACTTATGGTTCCTTTGGAACGCACGCGGGTTGTTGGGTTGAAGAGTTGCCGTCTATTCTTTGGAGAATTAGAACCACCCCAACAGGTCTACATGCTTTACGCCTTTCTTCAAGGTTTATGGTACAGAGGCGGTTCTCCCTAGTGATATATGTCATGAATTGCCCAAGGTGGCGGCTTACATGGAAACTGACAATGAGGCGACGCGCCAGGATGCTCTGGACGCCTTAGATGAAGAATGAGATCTTGTAGCTACTCGTTCGGCAATTTATCAGCAAGACGTGCGTCGCTATCATAGCCGCAGGGTCAAGACCCAGACGTTTCAAGAAGGCGACTTAGTACTCCGTTTAATTCAAGACCAGTCAGATATGCACAAGTTATCGCCTCCTTGGGAAGGACCGTTCGTGATCAATAGGAATCTCAACAACGGATCTTATTATCTCATAGAGACACGGGAGAGTGACAAGTCTCACACTTCTAGTGAAGAGACCAAGAGGCCATTGAATATTGCTCACCTTCAGCCATATTACACTTAAGCCATATTACACTTAAGACACCAGCCGACTCTCATCAATGTACATACATTTGTCATTATACAAACCATCTTTTATGATATAATAAAGTGGGCATCCCCATGATTAGGGGCCTCTATCGTGTTCTCCACACTGAGTGTTATGCCAAGGAGTTAATCCTTCATCAGGTCATTTGGGTTTTCTTAAACCCCCTTGCCCAGGCTTTCTATGCCATCAGGAGTCAATCCTTAATTTGGTGCTATAAGGAGGGCTTTTAAACCCTCTTGCCCAGCTTTAAAATAGAAAAGGAGTTGATCCTTTAATTTCTCATTTGGGGGGAGGCTTTTGGCCCTATGGGTTAAGCTTATTACCTCCTCTTGACCCGGCTTTCCGCCTATTTTAGAGTTATACCTGCCTGTTTGGAACTTCTTACTCCACCATGTTACCCACCGAACTCTTGACAGTTAATCTTGATAAGAGACCCTGAACTTTTTCTAAAGTTATTCTCGCACAAAGACACTGATCATGTCAAGGTTTAAATGGAAGCTTTTGTCATGAGAGAGCTGGCTTACAGTGAGCAAGGACAAACTCATCTTGTCTATCATATCTCCTCTGCTATGTGGCCTGTTCGTACTCCTAGCAATGTCAATCTTTTAAAGACACTGAACTTGCTAAGGTTTAAATGATAGATTTATGTCACGTGAGTCCCGGTTAACAAGTTCTTGTGATTTCCACCTCTTTTTGTCGGAAATAAAAAAAATATTTTCGTAGAAAAGGGACAAGAGTTGTCTTGTCTCGTCGTGCCTTTAAAGTCGGCTTATAGGATGAGGCGTACAATTGTTCGTTCTTGCATGTGCTCTCATGATAAGGTTCGAAGTCTTGGGAAAATTTTGGCTTGGCCCATGGAGTACAGGCCGCCGGCGAGTCAAAACAGCTAAAGTACTCCTATATAAACAGTTGAGTTTGCTGAATCGCCAGCAGAGCTTTCAAGCACAAAACATCACAAGTGCAAGAACAAGCAATCAAGAGTTTTCTGTGCCTATTACAACACTCTCCAGGAGCCCAAAATATAAGTGGACTTATAGTTTTTGTAGACTTCCAACCTCGGTGGCTCAGTAGGCCAGGTTACCTTCAGTCAGGTTCAACGGGTTTCAACTCACCGGCGGATCATCCTGCGCTAGGTCTTCGACTTCTTCGATCTGAAGGTTGTCCACATCCAAGTTCAAGTTTAATAAAGCTTAAAACTGAGCCTTGTCAAAGAGGGGAGATGGTTCAACTTCAGAAGCGAAGAGTAGCTTACGGCGTGTAGGAATTAAGTCCTTGGCATCAAAGGTTGGGTAGCGTATCCGTTTGCTGTCTCCACTATAAGCCGCTTGGTAGGAGGTCAAGTTGATATCTTTGACAAGGGTTGATGCAAGCACTCGGGATGCATTCATGTAGTTTGCATAGTTAGCTTCAGTAAAGTCACACCCGTCGTCTTTCTTGGACGGGAAGCCATCCATCATTTTGATGGGGGTCAGTTCAGGAGCAAAGGCCAAAGACCGGCTTAGGGCAGCCATCGCCCCCTTCCTAGCAGCTGATCGCCTTAGCTCCTCAATCTATTTGGGCAGAGTAGACAAGACCTCTATAACACCCTTCATGAATTTTGGGACACCCTTTTCAGTCATCAGAGTTTTGATGGTGCATAGAGACCCACTATACAGTTGTTCTGTCAAGGTGTATATGGCCTTCAACTTCAACAAACTGTCGGAAGAAAGTTGGCGGCTCCTCTGGCCTGCATAGAAAGTGAAACATTATAAGCAGCCTGAAAGGATGTTGCAAATAGAGCAAGAATTTTTTTTGAGTTTTAAGTTCTTACCAAAGATAGCAATGGTCATCTTGGATATATGGCTCTTATGGGTGCTCAGTTCTTTTGATACAAGCTTGAGCTGCTCGTCAGCGTCGTTTGCACGTTTTGTCAGGGCGGCTCGTTCAGACTCAGCAGTCTTTTTGAAGGTCGTAAAATCATCTTGGACCTTCTCATGTTTTTCTACAACAACCCGTAGTTTTTCTACCGCTGTAGCCAAGGCAGACAGTTGGGACATGATAATATGCCTTAAGCCGACCACATCAGACTCGCCTGTGTCTAAAGCTTCCTGCATCGTACAAGTCAAGTTTAAGTTGCCAAGAGGACATAATAATGAATCAAGGTGGTTAAGCTATTATGATACAAGTCCCATGCAGATTGCAAGCAATATACTTGACACTTAGGGGATAATGTATGTGTTTTCTCTCAAAGTCTACAACAAAGTTCCGGCTCATCTCTTTACAAGTTAAGCCGGCACTTGGGGGCTACAACTGGCGCTTTGATGTACTTAAGTTCCAGCTCATCTTTATACAATTTAATCCGGCACTTGGGGGTTACAACTGGCGCTTTAAAGTAGTGAAGTTTCGGCTCACCTTTCTACAAGTTAAGCCAACACTTGGGGGCTACACCTGTCAAGTTTTTCTACCATTGAAGTTCCGGCTCATCATTATCATCATGACCCAAACTTGGGGGCTACACTTGGATCCAATTTTCAAGTAAGTAGCGGCTTATTATATGTATTTACCCACTACTTGGGGGCTACAGGCTAAGTTATTTGCAGTATGACATAATTTGGAAGACCCACTCTACTATTTGCAATACTAAACCAGCTCTTGGGGGCTACGAAAGGGTATAAGGAAAATCAAGAGAAGAAGTTTACCTCATATTTTTTCTTCATTAACCCGACAAGCTTGGATTCCATATTGCGACTGGCAGAAAGGCAGTTCAGATAACCAACATGCAAGTCATCCGCAGTCATTTTCTCTAACACAGGGAATTCAAAATCAAGCTTCTCTCGTGAGAAGGTTTCCGACTTGCTGGTGTTTTGTTAATGTATGAGAAGCAGGGGATTGATGAACCGTCCTAGTAATGACAACTTCTGGATGAGCCATGTCTTCGGCTACTGTTGAAGGGCTGTGCGGCTTAGGATCAGCCACCTGAGGACTCTCAAGAGTGGCCATGTTGTGATCCATCGGCTCAGAGGGCTGAGGACTTTTTTCAGGTGTATCCTTCCCGGCATCAGAAGGCTCAGTATGAGTTAGCATTCTCTAGATCTTGGACAGTAGGAGTGATGGTAGACCCGCCTGCCTTCCTGCATTTGGCTTGAGCCCTAAAAACAACAAGAATCATTTTACAGCACGAAGACAATGATGATAATATGTATGCTAAAAAATAAAGATACGTACTCTGGATTGATCTTCAGAGGGGGAAGCTTGGATGCGGTTGAGTCACCAGACGAAGGGGGAGACTCCTGAAAAAACTAAAAATTAGCAAAAATAGACTAATGTAACATGGCAAAAGTCTCATACATATGTTGGGATTGGTTGAAAGAATACCTCGGCACGTCGTTTCCGTGGAGCCAGAGAGTTTGGTAAGTCGGCCATAAGGTCTTCAGAGCCGGTGCTCCGGGTCTGACATCAAGAATCGAGTTGTTGCTTTTTCAAAGGAAATTCAGGATCTAAGTAAGCAAGAGGATGTGAAAATGGAACTTTTCGGATGACCCACCATATTTTATCTCGCGGTAAGACCTCAGAGTCGGAGGAAATCTAGGTTACCTCAATGGCATTGGCGTGACTTGTTTCTGCTTCCTTCTCTGTACGATTACCGTCAATAAGTTGCATAAAGAGATGGCCAAGGGAATCAAGTTCTACCTATGAATCGTCAAGTTCTAGCAGTTCCTGAGCCGAAGTTTTCTTCTTACGACCATGGACTTTACCCGCCCGAGACTTCTTCTTCACGGGGGGAGTATATTTTTTCTTCCAGAAGCTAGAGCCGGCCTGTGCGACAGCCGCCAAAGGGTTAAAGGAGCATGGCAGAGCATCAAGACAAGAACAAGTACTTTTATAAAGAAGGTTTTCTTACATCTGGAGCTGGGTTCTTGATGTAGAAAGGTTTTAACCTAGTTTTGTTGCAACCGTCTAGGTTTCATGGAGAAGTGATTTGACAGCAGAGTTAACGTCTTTTTTTGTCAAGGGAGTGTGGTTGAAACAGAGAGGGTCATCCCTGTCACCCATGTATTCACACATAAGCCGGTTGCGTTGACTCAATGGCAAGACTTTCCATGAGACCCAGCAGTGCATTAGGTTGACACTAGTTAAATCGTTCGCCAGAAGGGCTTTGATCTTTACAAAAGCTAGAGCATACTTCACTCAGTCTGTGGCGGACATCCGGTCTAGAAGCTCTGAAGAATTGCAAAGCCGGGTAGGGCGATAGCCCGGAAACAGATTTTCCTCTTTGGGGGAGGTATCTTGGCCGTAAAACCAAGTCTTATTCCAATCCTTGGGGTGCCTTGGCAAGAGAGCAGCTAGATAAGGCAGATCTCTTCGTCTCTGGATAGAGACGCCGCCTAATTCTAAACTTGGTCCAAACGCCACTTCAGTTTGGTGGTTGACATAGAAGAAATCATGGAAGAGGTCGACAGACGGCTCTACTTGTAGATATACTTCACATAGAATATGAAACTAGCACATGTTGGTGACAGAGTTTGGGGCTATGTCTTGTGGGTGAAGTTTGAAAAAGCGAAGAATGTCCCGGAAGAATTTTGACCTGGGCAGGCTGAAGCTGCGGATGAGGTGATCAGCGAATATGACAACTTCCCCTTCCTTAGGAGCAGGTCTGATTTTTGACCCCGCAACCCGCCAATGAATCACATCCTAAGCCGGCAATGAGCCAGTCTCTACGAATTTCAAGCAGAAGCTCTTTGGTGACTCCGGAGCCACCCCAATCACAGGATGAGGGTGCTCTTGACATAGTGGCAGGTCAAACTGTGAGAAAGTACAAGATATGGCGGATTAGAAACGCAAAAAGAATCTAGACGACTATGGTTAACGTGATGACGAGGTGCTAAGCCGCCAGTGCATTTCATTAGAGAGTCGGCAACTCGATGGCGGGTTAAGTGGAGAAGACAATGCCAAGAATATTGCTAAGTACGAATGAACATGTTTCATATGTTGCGACCGTGGCTACAAGATCTACAGGCGAAGAAAAATGAAAATATATTGAAGACCTAAAAACAATAGTGGAGGACTAGGTGCTTAGTTAGTGCGCTTCTCAAGATGTGCAGATCTATAGAGAGCGGATCTTGGCGTTCGAGTGAGTGGCCGCAATGTATAATCAGCATTATGAGATTTAAAGATATGGTTAACGATCTACATTATGAGGAGTAATCTCATGAATAGCAAAGAACATTACTGGGAACCCAATGAACTCGGGGAGATACTAAGCTAGGTGATTACAGATTCAACAAGGAGTACCTCGTGGATGCAGATGTGTGTGTGTGAAACTCCGGACTCAGTCAGGTTGATGCAGCGGCCGATGTGGAGGATGACAGCAAGGTCCGGTCGGCGTGGCGGAGCACCTTAAGAGTGAGCATCTGGAGGAAGAAGAAGATGGGTGGCGGAGAGAAATAAAGGGTCCCTTCGTGTCCCTATTTATGAGATAGGATGGAAAATAGTGCACGAGAATCAAGAAGACATAGTGATGATTGACCGAAGGGAACGCCTCGATTTTCAGGCCGACCGTTTAATGAGAAGGATCCATTGCGAACTTCACAGGATCTTTTTGATATATTCAAGATGACATCATGGCGGCTTATGAATTTTCTCTTTCGGGTGATAAAGATGAGAGACTCGCCAACCAGAAGACTTCAAGATTGACATGAACTGGTTCAAATCAATCTGGGGCCTAATGTTGGGGATATACACCCGGGATGAGACCCGCCTAGGTGGGCCAGGTCATGCGGTTGGTGACTTACGGTAACTCCAGGAGAAAAGCATAACAGGTGGGCCGGAGGGTCCAGAGCCAGAAGGCCAAATGTAACCCGGTGGATTTAACCCGCGAGGAGAGACCTGTCAGATAAGGTATGTTTAGTTAGAGGTGAGGTCAGTTGATAAGTTTAACCTAACCCTGACTATTGTAAGCCCATGGGCCTGGCCCGTGTATATAAGGGCGGCTTACCTGGGCGGCATAGGCCACGAAACAACTGATCGAGAGCTAGGTCAAGCAATTCGCTCCCTTGTAATCGATACATAATCAATACAACACAAAGAAGGACGTAGGCTTTTACCTCTTTCCGAGGGGCCAAACCTGGGTAAACCCTTGTCTCTCGATTCCGATCAACCCCTTCGAGTTCACCGCCTTAGCGATGGCCTCAAACTAAATTCCGTTGACCCGGACATCTGCCGTGACAAATCCACGACAGTATCTGTACTACTAGAAAGCTCAAGAACTCAAGGTAAGTATCTGCATCATATCTTTGATCAAGATGATCTCTTTCTTCTTGCACATATTGTTTGCAAGAGTGAAGTCTTGAACAAGGATACACCTCATTCATATACATTTGATTCATATATCCAAGATACACATGACTTATGATATCCCTTCTGTTGGAAATATGCCCTAGAGGCAATAATAAATGAGTTATTATCATATTTCCTTGTTCATGATAATCATTTATTATCCACGCTATAATTGTATTGATCGGAGACTTAGATGCATGTGTGGATACATAGACAAAACCATGTCCCTAGTATGCCGCTAATAGACTAGCTCATTGATCAAAGATGGTTAAGGTTTCCTAGCCATGGACATATTATGTCATTTGATAATGGGATCACGTCATTAGGAGAATGATGTTATGGACAAGATCCAAACTACAAACGTAGCATATGATCGTGTCAGTTTATTCCTACTGTTTTCTACATGTCAAGTATATGTTCCTATGACCATGAGATCATGCAACTCATGGACATCGGAGGAGTGCCTTGTGTGTATCAAACGTCGCAACGTAACTAGGTGACTATAAAGGTACTCTACAGGTATCTCCGAGGATTTCTGTTGAGTTGGCATGGATCAAGACTGGGATTTGTTACTCCGTGTGACAGAGAGGTATCTCAGGGCCCACTCGGTAATACAACATCACAACAAGCCTTGCAAGCAATGTGACTAAGTGTTAGTCACGGGATCTTGTATTACGGAACGAGTAAAGAGACTTAACGGTAACGAGGTTGAACTAGGTATGGAGATACCAACGATCGAATCTCAGGCAAGTAACATACCGAAGAACAAAGGGAACATCATACGGGATTAATTGCATCGAGGTTCAACCGATAAAGATCTTCTTAGAATATGTAGGAACCAATATGGGAATCCAGGTCCCGCTATTGGTTATTGACCTTAGAGGTGTCTCGGTCATGTCTACATAGTTCTCGAACCCGCAAGGTGTGCACACTTAAGGTTTGGTGATGTTTCGATAGTATAGAGTTATGCATGGTGGTGACCAAAGGTTGTTCGGAGTCCCTGATGAGATCCCGTATGTCACGAGGAGCTCCAGAATGGTTCAGTGGTAAAGATTGATATATAGGAAGTCCTATTTTGGTCGCCGGAAAAATTTTGGGCTCATCGGTAGTGTACTGGGAGTGGGCTGGTGGAAGTCCCACACAAGGCCCATGCGTCTGGGAAGAAAAGCCCAAAGAGAAAAAGGTGGAAAAAGGAAAAAAGAGGCAAAAATAAGGAGGAGTCCTAGTCCTACTAGGATTGGAGGAGGAATCCTCCAATCCCACTAGGTTCGGCCGACCCAAGGGATGTCTCTTTGGCAGCCAAGCCTCCTCCTCCTCTCCTCCCATATATACTAGAGGATTTTAGGGTTTTGGTACAGAATTTTCAGCCACGTGCTGCCCGTTCCTCTAGTGCATAGTTTCTCCTCTAGATCGGATTTCTACAGTGCTTAGGCGAAGCCCTACCGGAATAGCTCCACCACCATCTCCGAAGCACCGTCACACTGCCGGAGAACTCTTCTACCTCTCCGCTCCCTCTTGCTAGATCAAGAAGGCGGAGATCGTCATCGAGTTGTACGTGTGCTGAACGCGGAGGTGTCGTCCGTTCGGCGCTAGATCGGAAGGACCGTGATCAAGATCGCGAGACGGATCGTGATGAGTTCGTGGGACGGATCATGATGAGTTCGCGAGACGAATCGTGACGAGATCGCGGGAAGGATCATGATGAGTTCACGGGACTGATCGTGATGCGTTCGCGGGACGGATCGTGATTGGATCGCGGGACGGATCGTGATAAGAGCGCGGGATGCTCGGCGATTTGGATTGCGAAGACGTTCGACTACACCTACCGCGTTTCTTAACGCTTCCCGCTTAGCGATCTACAAGGGTACGTAGATCCACTTTCCCTCTCGTAGATGCTCATCACCATGGATAGATCTTTCGTGTGTGTAGGAATTTTTTTGTTTCCCATGCAACGTTCCCCAACAGTGGTATCACAGCCAGGTTTATGTGTAGATGAGATCTCGAGTAGAACACAAACGGTTTGTGGGCGTTGATGCTTAGAGTGCTTCCTCCCTTGGTCGGATTTTGGATCAGAGGTATTGTGAGATGAAGCGTCCTAGACCAACATTACTCGTACGCTTACGAGAGACTGGTTCGCTCGCCCGCAACTTCTTGCATAGATGGCTTGCGGGTGCTAGTTTCTCTCACTTTAGTTGGATCGGATTTGACAAAGGCGGTCCTTGAGAAGGTGGAAAAGCAACTAGTGTATCACCGTTGTGGTTTTTGCGTAGATGAGAATTGTTCTTGCTAGATACCCATAGCAGCCACGTAAAACATGCAACAACAATTAGAGGAGGTCTATCTTGTTTTTGCAGGGTGTGTTGTGATGTGATATGGCCAATTACGTGATGTGATATATGTGATGAATGAGATGATCATGTGATGTATAGAATATCACGACTTGCATGTGGATGACTACGGCAACCGGCAGGAGCCATAGGGTTGTCTTTAATTATTATATGACCTGCGTGTCAATCATTAAGCTCTATGTAATGCTTTACTTTGTCGCTAAACGGTAGCAATAGTAGTAGAAGCATGGTGGGCACGACAACCCCAATGGCAACACGTTGATGGAGATCAAGATGATGGAGATCATGGTTTTATGCCGGTGACGATGGAGATCATGCCGGTGCTTTCATGATGGAGATCAAAAGCACACGTTCATGTCCATATCATGTCACTTATGATTTGCATGTGATGTTAATCCTTTTATGCACCTTGTTTTTCTTAGGACGACGATAGCATTATAAGGTGATCCCTCACTTAATTTCAAGATAAATTGTGTTCTCCCCGAGTGTGCACCGTTACGAAAGTTTGTCGTGTTGAGACACCACGTGATGATCGGGTGTGATAGACTCTACGTTCACATACAACGGGTGCAAGCCAGTGTTGCACATGCAGAACACTCGGGTTAAACTTGACGAGTCTAGCATGTACAGACATGGCCTCGGAACACAAGAGACCGAAAGTTCGAACATGAGTCATATAGTAGATATGATCAACATGATGATGTTCACCATTGAAACCACCTCAACTCACGTGATGATCGGACTTGAGTTGGTGAATTTGGATCATGTATCACTCGAATGACCGGAGGGATGTCAATTTGAGTGGGAGTTCTTAAGTAATATGATTAATTGAACTCATTATCATGAACATAGTTAGTAGTGTCTTTGCAAATTATGTTATAGATTACTTGCTCGCATTGTAGCTCCCTTGAATTCTTATATGTTCCTAGAGAAATAGAGTTGAAAGTTGATGGTAGAAATATTGCGGACTGGCTTCGTGATCTGGGGATAGTCCTCATTGCTTCACAAAAGGCTTATGTCCTTAATGCACCGCTCGGTGCGCCAACCCCTCTAAACGTCGTTTGTAGATATTGTGAACACCTGACCGACACGTTCTGATGACTACTTGATAGTTTAGTGCGTCATGCATTACGGCTTAGAATTGAGGCTCCGAAACGTTTTGAATGTCACGGAACATATGAGATGTTGTAAGAGCCAAAATTAGGATCTCAGGCTTGTGCCCATGTTGCGAGATATGAGATCTCCAACAAGATTCTTTGCCTGCAAGATGAAGGAGAATAGCTCAATCGTTGAGCATGTGATTAGATTGTCTGGGTGCTACAATCGCTTGAATCGAGTGGGAGTTAATCTTTCGGATAAGATAGTGATATATATAGTTCTCCAAGTCACTGTCACTAAGCTACTAGAACTTGGTGATGAACTATAAAATGCCAGGGATAGAAATAATGATCCCTGAGCTGTTCGTGATGTTTGACACCACGAAGGTAGAAATCAAGAAGGAGAGTCAAGTGTTGATGGTTAGTCAAGCCACTAGTTTTGAGAAGGGCAAGAGCAAGGAGGGAAACTTCATGGATAGCAAGTCAGTTGCAGCTCCAGTGAAGCAACCCAAAGTCTAACCCAAACCCGAGACTAAGTGTTTCGATTATGAGGAGAACGGTCGCTGAAGAGGAACAACCCTAGATACTTGGTAAATAAGAATACTGGCAAAGTCGACAGAAGTATATTTGATATACGTGTTATTGATGTGTACCTTGCTAGTACTCCTAGTAGCACCTGGGTATTGGATACCGGTTCGGTTGCTAAATGTTAGTAACTTGAAGTAAATGCTACGGAATAAAGGGTAGTAGCTAAGTGTGAGGTGACGATGTATGTTACAAATGGTTCCAAGGTTGATGTGATCAACATCGCACGCTCTCTCTACCTTCGAGATTAGTGATGAACCTAAATAAATGTTATTTGGTGTTTTTGCGTTGAGCATGAACATGATTAGATCATGTTCATTGCAGCACAGTTATTCATTTAAGTTAGAGAATAATGGTTATTCTATTTACATGAATAATACCTTCAATGGTCATGCACCCAGTAAGAATGGTTTGTTGAAACTTGATCGTAGTAATACACATGTTCATAACCTTGATGCCAAAAGGTTACAAAGTTAATAATAATAGTACCACATACTTGTGGCACTGCCGCTAAATGTCATATTGGTATAAAACGCATGAAGAAACTCCATGCTGATGGATCTTTGGACTCATTCGATTTCGAATCGGTTGAGACATGCGAACCATGCCTATTGGTCAAGATGACTAAGGACCCCGTTTTCTGTTTTGATGAAGCGGGCAAGTGATTTATTGGAAATGATACATGTTGATGTATGCAATCCAATGGGTCTTGTAGCGTGCGGTGGATATCGTTATTTTCTTACCTTCACTGATGATTTGAGTAGATATAGTGTATATTTACTTAATGAAACACAAGTCTAAATCGTTTGAGAGGTTCAAGCAAATACAGAGTGAAGTTTAAGATCATTGTGACAAGAAGATAAAAATATTTGTGATATGATCGTGGAGGTGAATATCTGAGTTACGAGTTTGGCATACAACTTTAGACAATGTGAAAGTTGTTTCACAACACACGCCCCCTGGAACACCATAGCGTGATGGTGTGTCCGAACGTCATAGCCGTGCACTATTGGATATGGTGCGTGCTATGACGTCTCTTATCATGTTGCTACTATAATTTTGGGGTTATGCATTAGAGACAACTACATTCACTTTAAATAGGGCACCATCTAAATCCGTTGAGATGACACCGTGTGAATTATGGTTTGATAGAAACCTAAGTTGTCATTTTTAATGTTTGGGGCTGTGACTCTTGTGTGTAAAATGTTTTCACCTAATGAGCTCAAACCCAAAGCGGACAAATGCATATTCATAGAATACCCTAAGAACAGTTGGGTGAACCTTCTATCTCAGATCCAAGCATAAAATGTTTGTTGCTAAAACTGGGTCCTTTCTCGAGAAAAAGTTTCTCTCGAAATAATTGAGTGGGAGGAAGATAGAACTTGATGAGGTTGTTGAACCTTTTTTTCAACCAGAGAGTAGCACAACACAGAAAGATGTTTCTATGGAACCTTCGTCAGTTCAAGAGGAAGTAAATGATGATGATCATGAAGCTTCGGATCAAGTTCCTATTGAACCTCGTAGGTCGACAAGGATATGTACTACTCATGAGCGGTACGACAACCATGTCTTGGAGGTTATGTTGTTAGACAACGATGAACCTACGAACTATGGAGATGCGATGATGGGCCCGGATTCCGACAAACGGTTAGAGGCCATGAAATCCAAGAAAGGATCCATGTATGAAAACCAAGTATGGACTTTGGTGGACTTGCTCTTTGGACGGCAGGTCGTCGAGTACAAATGGATCTTTAAAACGAAGATAGATACTAATGGTGAATGTCACCATTTATAAAGCTTGACTTGTCACAAAGATGTTTCCGGCAAGTTCAAATAGTTGACTGCGATGAGACTTTCTCACTCGTAGTGATGCTAAAGTCTGTTGGAATTATGTTCGCAGTTGCTGTATTTTTCAATTATGAAATCTGGCAGATGGATGTCAAAACATCGTTTCGTTAACGATTTGCTTGAGGAAAGGTTGTATGTGATACAACCAGAAGGTTTTGTCAGTCCTAAGGATGCTAAAAGGTGTGCGAGCTCCAGCAATCCATCTAAGGGCTGGAGCAAGCATCTCGGAGTTGGAATATACACTTTGATGAGGTGATCAAAGTTTTGTAGTTCATACAAAGTTTATGAGAAACTTGTATTTACAATAAAGTGAGTGGGAGCACTATAGAATTTCTGATAAGTATATGTGGTTGACATATAGTTGATCGGAAATATTATAGAATTTCTAGAAAGCTTAAATGGTTGTTTGAAAAGTGATTTTCATAGGAAGACCTAGATAAGGCTACCTAATTGTTGAGTATCAAGATCTATAGAGATAGATCAAGATGCTTGATGAGACTTTCAATGAGTACATACCTTGACAAGATTTTGAAAGAGTTCAAAATGGATCAGTCAGAGAAAGAGTTCTCGCCTGATTCGTGAGGTGTGAAGTTGAGTGATACTCAAAGCTCGACAACAGAAGAAGAAAGAGAAAGGATGAACGTCGCCCCTCTGCCTTAGCCATAGGCTCTGTATAGTATGCCATGATGTGTACCGCACCTGTGTGTGCCTTGCCATGAGTCCGTCAAGGGGAACAGGAGTGATCCAGCAGAGGATCACTGGACAGCGGTCAAGATTATCCTTAGTAACTAAAAGACAAAGGAGATGTTTCTCAATTATGGAGGTGATAAAGAGTTCGTCGTAAAGAGTTACGTCGATGCAAGCTTTAACACCAATCCGGATGACTTGTAGTAGCAATCTGGATACGTATAGTGGAGCAGCCATTCAGAATAGTACCAAGTGAAGTGTGGTAGCAATGTTTATAGTTTGACATAGAGATTTGCAAAGTACACACGGATCTGAATGTCGCAGACCCGTTGACTATAAGACCTCTCTCACATGCAAAGCATGATCGATCCCCGAAACTCATTGGGTGTTAAATTCATAACAATGCGAATCACATGGTGATGTGAACTAGATTATTGACTCTAGTACAAGTGGGAGACTGTTGGAAATATGCCCTAGAGGCAATAATAAATTAGTTATTATCATATTTCCTTGTTCATGATAATATTTTATTATCCATGCTATAATTGTATTGATCGGAGACTTAGATGCATGTGTGGACACATAGACAAAACCATGTCCCTAGTATGCCTCTAATAGACTAGCTCGTTGATCAAAGATGGTTATGGTTTCCTAGACATGGACATGACATGTCATCTGATAATGGGATCATGTCATTAGGAGAATGATGTGATGGATAAGACCCAAACTACAAATGTAGCATATGATCGTGTCAGTTTATTGCTACTGTTTTCTACATGTCAAGTATATGTTCTAATGACCATGAGATCATGCAACTCACGGACATCGGAGGAGTGCCTTGTGTGTATCAAACGTCGCAACGTAACTGGGTGACTATAAAGGTACTCTGCAGGTATCTCCGAGGATGTCTGTTGAGTTGGCATGGATCAAGACTGGGATTTGTTACTCCATGTGACGGAGAGGTATCTCAGGGCCCACTCGGTAATACAACATCACAACAAGCCTTGCAAGCAATGTGACTAAGTGTTAGTCACGGGATCTTGTATTACGAAATGAGTAAAGAGACTTACCGGTAACGAGGTTGAACTAGGTATGGAGATACCAACGATCGAATCTCGGGCAAGTAACATACCGAAAAACAAAGGGAACATCATACGGGATTAACTGCATCCTTGACATAGAGGTTCAACCGATAAAGATCTTCATAGAATATGTAGGAACCAATATGAGCAGCCAGGTCCCTCTATTGGTTATTGACCATAGAGGTGTCTCGCTCATGTCTACATAGTTCTCGAACCCGTAGGGTCTGCACACTTAAGGTTCGGTGACGTTTCAGTGGTATAGAGTTATATATGGTGGTGATTGAAGGTTGTTCGGAGTCCCAGATGAGATCCCGGAAGTCACGAGGAGCTCCGGAATGGTCTGGAGGTAAAGATTTATATATAGGAAGTCCTATTTTGGTCGCCGGAAATGTTTTGGTCTCATCAGTAGTCTACGAGGAGTGCCTGTAGTGTACTGGGAGACCACCCGGAGGGGTATTTCGACCCAAGAGGCTTCATGGGCTGTGGGAGAGTAAATACAAGCCCTTTGTGGGATGGTGGAAGTCCCACACAAGGCCCATGCGGCTGGGAAGAAAATCCCAAAGAGAAAAAGGTGGAAAAAGGCAAAAAAGGCAAAAAAGGCAAAAATAAGGAGGAGTCCTAGTCCTACTAGGATTGGAGGACGAATCCTCCAATCCCACTAGGTTCGGCCGACCCAAGGGCTGCCTCTTTGTCAGCCGAGCCGCCTCCTCCTCTCCTCCTATATATACTAGAGGATTTTAGGGTTTTGGTAGAGAATTTTCAGCCACGTGTTGCCCATTCCTCTAGTGCATAGTTTCTCCTCTAGATCGGATTTCTGCAGTGCTTAGGCGAAACCCTGCCGGAATAGCTCCTCCACCATCTCCGGAGCGTCGTCACGCTGCTGGAGAACTCTTCTACCTCTCCGCTCCCTATTGTTGGATCAAAAGGTGGAGATCGGCATCAAGCTGTACGTGTGCTGAACGCGGAGGTGCCGTCCGTTTGGCGCTAGATCGGAAGGACCGTGATCAAGATGAGTTCGTGGGACGGATCGTGATGAGTTCGCAGGACGGATCGTGATGAGTTCGTGGGACGGATCGTGACAAGATTACGGGATGGATCGTGATGAGTTCGCGGGACGGATCATGATGAGTTCGCGGGACGGATCGTGATTGGAGCGCGAGACGGGTCGTGATGAGATCGCGGGACGCTCGGCGATTTGGATCGCGAAGACGTTCGACTACACCAACCACGTTTCTTAATGCTTCCCGCTTAGAGATCTACAAGGGTACGTAGATCCACTCTCCCTCTTGTAGATTCTCATCACCATGGATAGATCTTTTGTGTGCGTAGGAAATTTTTTGTTTCCCATGCAACATTCCCCAACACCTTCTACTATATGTGTGTCCATGCATTCCAAAGCAGCTATCCTTTAAAGGGTTTGCACACATTTTGGGGGAGCAAGTCTAAGTCATGTGTCTCTCAAATTGTTCAATATATCCATGCATATCTTTATTTTAAGCTTTGTTTGTACCTTGTAATCAATTACCAAAAAGGGGGAGGTTGAAAGCACAATGTGCTCCCTTGGTGGTTTTGATAATTCAAGACAACATACAATGTCTCTCGGACTAATACTTTCATCTAGTGTATTTCACATAAAGTTCGTAGAGAAAGATGGGTTGGCAAAAAGGAGTGTGGAGAGTATCCCTAAGAAGAAGAAGGAGAAGGAATAGCATTGCCCAAGCTTCAAGAAAGAGGACTCTACATTTTACTTTGTGAGAAATCACTTTGAGTCCATAGGAAAGCCTATAATACCAAAAGGGGGTAAGGTACTATTGGTGAACAAAATGCTCATACATGGACAAGTGATACTCACCACATACACCGACAAGCTCTTACAAAAAAGTATGTCCAAAGCCAAATATCCCAAATTGGTGCAATCAACACTCCCCACTCGGTGCCACCGATTCTCGGCCTCAGAGAGACTCACCCAAACCCTAGCCCTTCGGTGCAACTGATTCTGATTCAGTGACACTAAGTTTGGGTTGCGAACATTCTGTTACGGAAATTCAAAAAATCGGTCTGACCTAGTTTGTTGAATCGGAGTCACCGAGTCTGGCAACCTGACCATTGATCACCTTATCAGTGCAATCGAGTTTTATGTATCGGTCTCACCATGATTCAAAAGTTGCTACCTTCGGTGCAAGTCGGTACCATCGAGATTCACACGTCGGTGTCATCGAGTTGGTCACTTAAGGTGTAACGGTTGGATTTTTGGAGATGCCTATACATACTCCTCCACCACCACTCACTCGCAAGAGAAGCACTCATAATAGACCCCCACTCATACCAATTGATTTTCTGAGAGAGAGCCACCTACTCATGTGTTGAGATCATTTCATTCCATTCCAACCATATGAATCCTGATCTCTAGCCTCCCCAAGTTTCTTTCCACCCAATAAATCTCTTCCACCAAAGATAAACTTGTGAGAGAGTGACTGTGTGTTGAGGAGTCTATCATCTTAAAGCACAAGAGCAAGGAGTTCATCGGCATTATCGAGCCTATTACCTTTTGGAGGGTTGTGCCTCCTAGATTGGTTAGGTGTCACATGGGAGCCTCCTACTTGGTGTTGTGGAGTGAACCAAGAAGTTTGTAAGGGAAAGGAGATCGCCTACTTTGTCAACATCTACCCCGAGTGAGGCTAGTCTTTCATGGACGCAAGCCGTTATGGAATAGTCAAGGTTGCTCATTCGTGGACCTTTTATGGGTAGAGCCCTCCATGGACTCTTGTGACCATTACCCTCTGTGGGTTGAAGACTTCATAAACGTGGACGTACAATAGCACCACCCATCGGGAAAATCTTCATGTCCTTCATGCGTTTGATCCTCCTATCTCTCCTCCTTACTTTCATGTGCAATGTCTTTACTTTCCGCTGCTATACTTGATGACTTGCATGTGTATGGTGTGCTAGACTTGCTATATATGTTAAAATATGCCAACACCTAACTTTGCACATTGTGTAGATTTTAAATTCCTACTAGTAGTCGATCCATCCCCCTCTAGCCATACTCTTCTAGTGATCCCACATACCTATAGAAGCACTCGAGACCCGATGTTTCCCCAACCACTCTCTTGGTCTCTGATCACTCGGTTCCTATCACCATCTTGTCTATGATGGTAACCTGGTGTTGAGTAGTGGGGGCCACCTGCTAGCTTCCTCGTAACCGTGCGGTCGAGGGGGAGTCCGATTGTGATCTTCTCCATAGTGATGACCGTCATCAAACAACCGCTTGCCTTACAAACCAGCTCTCGAAGGAGGAGTCCGACTACCATCGCGCTCGTCATGCCAGCGCCCTCCATATGGGCCTCTCGAAGGAGGAGGAGAGTGCGTGTGTTTCCTATACGCTTGAGGGCTGTGAGCTGACGGTACTGTGTCTGCTTGCATCGACTGGCCATGAATCCGTAGTGGCGACTAGGAAACCTCCAAATTATGCTTCAGCGCCATCTTCAGCAGAGCTTGGATCTACAGAATGCCTTCACCGGCTGTCGACCCAGATGGCTGAATAGATTCAGCAATCCGAGTGGCTACACCTAGGTTTTCTATCGGTGTGCGCATCACCGGGACTCTGGGTGGTCGGCTGCTCTGGAACAAAGGATGCCTCAGGTTGCTGGAACTTGGTCTGTCCCGAACTGTGCTTTCGTCGAACGACTTCTGGAGACGCTTGAGTTGTTCGCGATCGGCCAAAGTGGCTTGGCACGTGGCCTCCAACGCTAATTCTTCCGAGGTGGTTCCCATAATGAGAGTAAGGAGGAAATCATCATCCCTCTCCCTCCTTTCTTACTGCTGCTCCTGAGTGAGAGACTAGGTATGTAGCTGCTCGTTTCGCTACCGTGGCGATTGCCGTCGCGACCATGAGGACCTCTGCCCAAATACCCGGGAGTCCCGTTGCTGGTGGTGTTGGACATCAAAACCTCAGCAACATCTCCGTTGTCCCCGAACTCCGACTCATTGAACAGCTCGTCCTTCGAGGACGGGAATAAGTCGATGTTGGGCTCGTCGGAGTTGAGTACGGCCACCTCGGTGATCAACGAATACCATGGCATGGTGTGCTCGATGCACTGTTGCCGCCGAGAGAGCCCAGAGTGCTTGCGGTGACCTTTGGAGCTCAGAACTGTCGGGGTGCCATAAGGTTCTGACGGCTCCCTAAAAAGGACGTAGTGCGCCGCAGCGCTGAATTGCGCTGCTCCCCGTGTGGCGAACGAGTTGGGATCCAGCGGTGCCTCGTGCAACCAAGCGGAGCCGTCGGCGATGAAACCCAAGGTGCCGAAGAGGATCTCATTGCAGAGTGCCAACATGATGAATGGAAAAAGGTTTGAATCCACTTACGTCAGAATTCACTAGACCCTCCGCCCTACGGTGGGCGCCAACTATCGTGGGAGTAATCCTGACAATAGTACGGGGGTATGAATGAGTAGGGGGAAGCCTATCTACGGAGTAAGTGTCACGCTCGGGATTTACGAGTTCAGACCCCACTCAAAAGTGGTAATAGTCTTACGTCTCGATCCCTTGGGTTGTGTGTTTTCCTTCTATGGATATCTGATTACAGAGAGTTCATAACCCTTGCTCTGGCGTCAGGGGATGGCTTATATAGAGTGCGCCTCCACTAGCCCAGCGCCATCACTAGGGTCATTAATGCTAATAACTACGGGGGTTACTAGAAACCACTAAGTTAACTACAGTCGTTACAGGTAATGTGGTCTTTACGACACATAAGGTGTATTAAGTCCCTCGAACATTGTTGCTCCCACGACGGTCTTGCTCCTGTCCGCCCGAGCGCTAGAGGAGGGACCGAGTGGTTGGTAACATAAGGGTGACTTCTAAGGATCCGAGTGAACATTGCATGTTCATCCGAGTGTCGAGGTAGACTAAAGACTATCATGAACTTGTAGGACCCCAGAGGTGCCGTATAATAGAGGTATCTGACCCTACCAAGTGTAGATGACCTCGTCACCCAGATAGGTCATCCCAACCCCTAACCCAGGGGAATAGGTTATCTTCATGTCCCACCTCATACACGACCTTGGCTTTCCTCTTCACACATTCGTTAGGGGTCTCCTATACTTCTATGGGCTTGATTTCCACCACCTGGCTCCAAATTTCATCCTCCACATTGGCTCCTGCATTACAATGTATGAGGCCTTTCCCCACATGGAGCCACACTTTGGCCTCTCGCTGAAGTTATTTTGTGTCCAGCCGAAGTCTAGTGGTTGCCAACTAGCTAATTGTGGCAGAGCCATGATAATCAAAATCCAGAAGATCCTCTTGCCGAAGGGGGTCTTCATCGATACCATCAAAATGTGGAAGAAGGAGGGGTTCTATATCACATAATCTCCCCTAGAAGGCTAAGACGAGGTTCTTCCCTTCAACTCCAGCCCTCCGAAGAGGCTAGTCTCCTGGAAGGAAAATGGCATCGATTGGGGGAACTACAAGGGGATCAAACATATGCAAAGGAGGATACCCTCCATCATCAAGGCCCAGGTCCATCTGATCGACATGATTCAGGTCATGCTTTATCTGCGTAGTCTTCCACTGCAAATCCAAATTGTCCCCATCTAACAGTACACCGAAGAGAAAGAAGCCCGGGTGAAGCATTTCTTTCGCATGAGATACGAGGGTATGTGGTTGGCCCTCTTCCAGCCATCGGGTAAGACCTTTCCCGCAGCAGGAGTTAACCACGGCTACGACGTCGCTTACGGCTCGTCCATGGTAAACAAAGTCGCCCCGTCTTTCCTTCTCATTCGTAAGTTACCCGACTAGTATCTAATTTTGAGATTCCAATCAGAAATGGGCAACCAAGGCCCCACAAATAAGTTGTCCCCCGCCGCCACCAGAGGAGGTTCCAACACCTCGGCTTGTATCCATGCTCGCTCCCCACCCCTATGTCCCCCCTATCAATAAGGAGCAAAAGAGGAAGAGAGATGGTTTTAGAGCCGATGTACTTTGGATACTCGATTTGGAAATACACGCGCCTCCTCCCATCATGAAGGAAAGGACGAAGAGGAGGCCGAAGAGGAGGAAGAAGTCCCTTCATCTAAGAAGAGGGCGACCTCTAGGACATCGGTGGGGGAGGACCCATGCTAACCCATTGTGATAGCCTGGCATATTACGGATGATATACTACTCATATCAATAAGGAACTCCTTCTTTTTCGGGAGCCCATTCGGATAGAAATCCCAGGTTAAGCATGCTTGGCTTGGAGTAGTTCTAGGATGGGTGACCGACTGGGAAGTTGGTCCCGAGTAAGCGTGAGTGAGGACAAAGTGCACAGAAAAGACTAGTATTGATCCGTGAGGCCGGTCCAGATCCCGCCAGGACAAACGACTACTAGCGGGTGTGTCCGAGGCGTTACAAGTTGGTATCAGAGCCGACCCTCGCGGTTACACGGATGTTTGCCGACAGGTGTGCAGTCATGTTGTTCATGAAGTTTGTGAGCCGTCATGGCACACGGAATGACGCATGTATCGGACTGAAAGCACAGCCGATTGTGCCAAGAGGGAACGTTCGTGTGACCCCACGAGGATATCGGTTCCTCTGAGTCGTGGTGTATGTGATAGCCTCGTATATTAGCAATGATAGACTACTCATATCATATTGAAATTCCTTCTTTTCCACGACCCCTTCGAACAAAACTCCCGGGTTAAGTGTGCTTGGCTTGGAGTAGTTCTAGGATGGGTGAACGACTGAGAAGTTGGTCCCGAGTGCGCATGAGTGAGGACAAAGTGCATAGAAAAGACTTGTATTTATTTGTGAGGACAGTCTAGATCCCGCCAGGACTAACGACTACCGGCGGGTGTGTCCGGGGCGTTACACCTGTCAAAGGCTTCGAAAGGTGGACAACGTCTAATGCAAAACATCGGCGCCCGACCCGACCATGATAGTTCTTTCACGGTCCTCGGATGAAGTACTGGCACTACTAGAGGAAGATCAAAAGACGAACATCAACCTGAGACTCTTCGACGAAATTGTGTGCGATCATGAATCTCAAACAGTATAGTTCTAGCTTCGTCGCCAATAATACGAACTGTGTGCGATGGGTGGCCCATCAAGCACAATTTAGATTAGATGTGAGCATGGGATACGTGGCATATAGTTGATAGTGATGAAATTTTTGCATGAGGCAAAATAACACAAACGGCTAACTAGATCATTATGTGTGAAATGTACGAGATACAATTAAGCGGATAAGCTATTTGCAATGATCCAAAACAACACAAATGATTAATCAGATCATTATGTATGCGATATACAACATACATGTCACTTGGATAAACTGTTTTTAGTGAGATAAAATAACACAAATGGTTACCCAGATCAAGAGTGTGCAATAGACTGCATACATGTCACTCGGGTGCACTGTTTGCGATGAAGGTGCTATAACACAAACAATTACCTATATTATGTGTGCGATATAGGATAAACAGGTCACTTTGATCAGCTGGTTGTGATGAGAAAAATTAACACAAACAGTTATCGAGATCAATAGACTACACACAGGTCACTCAGGTGAGCTATTTGCGATGAGCCATAATAACACAAATTTGCACAGATGAAGATGTGTGCAACAATCGGCATACACTTTGTTCGGATGAGCAATGCCCGATGAGACTAAATAACTCAAATGTTTCGAATGTACAAGATGTGTGTGACACCTAGTAAACAAGTCACTAATCTAAATTATGAGGAAAGATTGAAAATAACACAGACAATTCCTACTAATAAACAACTGATTCAGAAAATGATTGCAGAAATTATCGTTCGTACTCCTACATAATCAACTAAACAACATAATAGTGACATTACATATTGGCAAGATTCAGAAAATAGAAAAATAAAAAGAGCTAATCGTTGCCGTTGTTGCAGGGCTGGCCTGCTAGTTCGACAATGCTCAAATATTTTCTGCACTCAAGAAAAACATCCTCTCTCGAGAGGACGGATCTAGATTCGGGTCAGCGATGACCATATCCTTGAACACTTCATAGGCTTGGCCATTCCTCTGCTCCTACGCCATCACAGTAGCTCCGGTCTCATGGGAAATCCCGTCCATGGCTAACCGCAGGCGTGCGACGCTGCCATGATGGACATTTTTCAAGCGGCAGTAAACAACAAAGCCATAAGCTGTGTGAGCTGCTAGAGCTGCAGCAAACTCCAACGACGTCATTGTCCTTACCACGGCCAAATCCGGCCGAGCCGCCAAGGCAACGATGACCTCATCAGCGCTTGCTTCCTTTTGATGTCTACTACACAACTTTATTCTTGTAGACTCTGTTGGGCCTCCGCGTAGAGGTTTGTAGGACAGTAGCAAGTTTCCCTCAAGTGGATGACCTAAGGTTTATCAATTTGTGGGAGGTGTTGGATGAAGGTGGTCTCTCCCAAACAACCCTGCAATCAAATACAAGAAATCTCTTTCATTCCCTACACACCAATACAATGGCAAATTGTATAGGTGTACTAGTTTGACGAAGAGATGGTGATACAAGTCCAATATGGATAGTAGATATAGGTATTTGTAATCTAAAATATAAAAAACAGAAAGGTAGTAAGTGTTGAACATCGAAAAAACAATATATTAATGCTTGTAAATAAGGCCTAGGGTTCATATTTTTACTAGCGCAACCTCTCAACAATGCTAACATAATAGAATCATATGATCATCCCTCAATGTGGGATGAAGAATCACTCCAAAGTTCATAAGTAGCGGAGAACATAGGATGAAATTGTGGTAGGTAGTAGAACCAACTCAAAGTTATCCTTTGAAATCAATCCATTGAGCTATTCTCTGGTGCAATGACAAGTGAATAAACACTCATCATGAGTTAAACACACTTAGCATGGAAGATATTGATTGTCTCGTCACTCTATGAAGAACGGTACGGGCACACAAAACTAGTACGAATTTGAAAGTTTTAGAGATGGCACATGCGAATTTACTTGGAATGGTAGTGAAATACCATATATAAGTAGGTAAGGTGGACTCTCAAGGAATAAACTTGCCTCAAGATTTTTGTATGCAGAAGTAGTATTTCTACCTAGTACGAACTTTTGGCTAGCAAAAGGGTTCTAAACAAGCACAACATGTTGGAGGCCATAACAATATTACTTCGATGCAAATATACCTGAACATAACTCATTACGTTATCTTCCTTGTCCAACTTCAACTAATTTTATCAGGGTTGACAATAAATAATGGGTATTTACAATCACAAAAGATGTCCAAGATAATATATTTGTATGTGAAAGTTCTCTTCCTTATACTAATCTTTTCATGAGTTGCTTGTGTCCGTGCTCTAGTGTCATGGGAACGAACACCTATGAGATCATGGGGACCCCTTTCGGTTCAGGGGGGAGGATCGCAAAAACAGTCGGTTTGATGAACAGCACGCGAGGATCTTTACCTAGGTTCAGGCCGCACAAATGCGTAAAACCCTACTCCTGCTTTGTTGTATTGAGAGTGTTCTTAGGGTTCTAGCTACAGGAGCGTTATGAGTAGCTGCCACGTACGTGAGCTAGATGGTCCCAAAAGTCGAGAAGCCAAAAATTCCTCTACTGTATCCCCCTGGGCCTCCTTTTATACTCCTAAGGGGATCCCAAAAGTGGAGTATAGTGCGTACACGAGGTGTAGAGAGCTACAGTGCTATCATACCTAACACTGACGGAGTAGGACATGCACATTTAATGCACCGTCAAGCATCTCTGTCTAGTAGTGTACAGACCATCCCATCGGCGCCACTTAGCTCCCTCCAACGTCGACGCCGCGACAAGTGTCCAGGTGGATTGACACCTTCCCTATGCGCTGGCGTGGTCTTGCCGAGGCTTCGCCTTGCTGGGGCCTTGCTTCGCCTGGGGGTTCAATAGCCCTCCCGGCAAGACCTTGCCGGTGATCTTGATTTTCTTGTTTAGGAATTTGGCAAGTCCCTGCTAAGCCTCGCTACCAGGGAGGCTACTACTGCCCGTGCTCGAGTAAGGGGCACTAGAGTGCCCAAAACTCTAGTGCACCGACAGGAGCCCCAGGGCTTGGGCCACACACGTCACGAGACACTGTTGGGCTAGGCCCAATCAGTGTATCAGAACGCGTGGTAGTAGCCTTGTAGTTCTGATCATTGCGCTCGCTGTGCTTCCCCACGACGCTCATTGAATCCGGAACGTGGGATCCGTGCGCGGCGCAGCCGTTACAGCAGCGCGCCCACAAAACGTTTCTATGTTAGCTTATTTTAGTAAAGAGACCGCCCGCGCCTTCCCCATAAAAGAGGAAATTGCAGAAGCGCTGCTTATTTATCTCTCACCTTTCCCAATCTCAGAACCGTCGTCGTCTTCTTCCTCGATCCCAAAATAGAGCCTCTCCCCCCCCCATCCACACCCCTGCTCTCTCTTCATCCTCAGCCTCCGCGTTCGTCGCCACCATGCCGCCTAAGGCTAGCAAGGGCAAGGAAGCAGAGGCCATCTCGGAGAACAAGATGGTGAGGATGCGGAAGGAGCATGTTGTCTTTCCGCCAGGGCTTGGCTTGTACGTCCTGAAGAGGCAATACCGGTGGATGTGGGCGACAAGGACGACGGCGCATCCCACCACCTGCATGAGTCCAGGACCCTCCGCGGACAGTCCGGGCAAATACCCGTTGTTTGCCGATTACTTTTACTGCGGGCTTTGTCCCACTTTTCTGACTTCTTCAACGATCTCACGTTCACCTACGGCTTCCATCTCTTGGACTTCATGTCGAATGTCATGATGTCCATGGCAGTTTTCGCTCACCTTTGCGAAAACTTTGCCGGAGTAGTCCCTAGCACCGCTCTTTTCCGCCACTACTTTTCCCCTCACATCCAACCAGGCGGAGCCCTTTCCAGTGCCGTCACTTGGATTCGAAGGCTAGGAACCAAGGAGGTCTACCCTGATGGGGCCTACTATGATAGGTGGGACGAGTGGCGGGGTAGGTGGTGTTGGATTCGGGAGGAGAAGGTCATGCCCTTCTGCTTGCCACGCCAGGAAAAAATGGTGAGCGGCAAGGACTAGGGTGTCGTCGACCCTAATGATGAGAAACTTACAGTTGTGACCACCAGGATCCTCCGCCTTAGGGACACTGACCTTTCTTTAGAGATGATAGGCGCCGATTTCCTTCGTTGGCGCATCGCTCCCTTGTGGAATACGGGAAGGCCGGCTTGGGATTTACGAAACGTGGCGGACATCATGAGATTGCGCCCCGGGATGAACCACAACCTAACCGTTATGCAGCACGAGCCCCTCTGCCAGAAGTTGTTCAAGAGTGCCCCGATAACTAAGCTGCTGGTAGGCGTAGTCCCCCTGTGCAACGACGCCGCCCTAGGGAGGATCAAAGCCATGATGCCGATGTTTGATGCCCATAGCCTCGACGCATCTTGGATCGAGCTGCCTGCCAAGCAAGTGCAAGATTTCTTCAATAATCTGGTGGAAAGGGCCATCCGCGGGGAAGAGGGCCTCGTCCGCGACACCACTGATGAGGAGTTGCCGTACATTGCTAGCAGGGCGGAGAAAGCGGATCTTTCCGCGGAGGCCGGAAGTGTCGGCTTCTTGGAAGACGAAGCCGGCGAAGGTGAAACACTGTCGTATGAAGGCCTTGCCGGACAGGGCGGGACCACTGGGGATCAAGGCGGCACGTCCGCCCGAGGCTGTTCTGCCGCAGATGCACACTAGGAGGAGCAGTCCAAGGAGGCCCCGTCCCTCGTGCAAGCGAAAAGGCGCATCCTGAGGAGTGCTGCCACCGGGCTCCCCGTCCGTCAAGCTTCTTCGAGCAGCATAGCCTCCATCAAGGAGGCGGCCGGCAAGGCCGCGCGGCGGCAAGCAACACACCGGCAACCCGCGCCTGTCGCGGACAAGCGACCTAGGAGAACACCTCCACCTCCTCCCACGGGCACCACGACAGAGGTCGCCTTCGACCTTTCTGCCCTTAGTTCGGGAGAACAAGATGAGGAGTAAGAGTCCAGCCGCATCTTTCACTTTTTCCAATTTCTGGTTTTTACTTTACTCATTTGATTCGCTTGGTTTGCCAACACATCGATGCGGAAACACTAGCGCAGCGGGTGGCGGAGAGGGAAAGGACCTTGACGGCCGAGGAATCATCGGCGAGCGCCTCGAGCGGGCCAAGGACGACCGTCGTCAACCCGGAGGCTAGCCCGTGGTGCAGCCCTCAGCTTAGCCCCCGGTGGAGTCCCCAGCATGAGTCCATCACTCACTTCCCGCTAGCAAGTGTTGGGGTGTGCATCTTTACTACTGACATCACCGGACGTGCAGGAGGAGGGCGGCGGCAAAGAGAACCACCAGCGACCGTTACGGACACGTGGCCCCCATCGTCCACGCCGCCCAGAGATGGGTCCCCAACGAGGACTTCCTCCAACGCACTTTACCGCGACTAGGGGGAGCCAGCAAGCATAGGCATCGACAGGTCTTCGCAGGCAACCGTTGTTAGTGCAGGTATTCCTTGTTATGTTCATCTCTCTAGTGTTCTTTTTTTTGTCTTCTTGAACTTCCACCTAAACTTTGTTTGTCTTGCTTCCTTGGCCTCTAGACGTTCCCTCGATGGAGGGCATGGACGTCGACCCCGTCATCGAGGAGACCGATAGGGACGCCACCGCCGAGGCCAACAGGATCGCTGCCGAGGAGGCCACCAAGGGTGATGCCGCTGAGGCCGCCGAAGCCGCCAAGAACGTTGCCACTGAGGCTACCAGCGCTGAGGCCGCCAAGGCTGCGCGGGAACAGGAGGCTGCCAAGAAGTCTACCAAGAAGGTCAGTGAGGAAAGCCTGTGGTCGCACTAACGGCATCCCTGCCACAGGAGCGCCACGCGCTACGCCGACCACCGAGCACCCAGCCGCCTCCTTCTGAAGCCCCTTCAATGAGCAGATACTTCAAGGTTGGCGACAACCTGTTCGTCAGCACCCCTGGCATGGCATGCACTAGGGTGCCACCTGAAGGGGGAATTCTTGTCGAGGAAGCCATCATTGTTGCCTGGCTCGACATCATTGAAGAGTCAAGCTCTAGCACCAAATCTCAAGAGGAGCGGCTCCTCCAGACCATGGGCAACAGCTTCCAAAAGCTTCGAACGCTCCATCATACCCGGAAGGAGAAACTGGACTCTAGGGGCAGCAGTCATTGAAGCGGCCAAGGCTAACTTTCAGGAGCGTGTCGAGGAAACCTAGGCCTGGTTTGCCCAAGCTTCCCATGAGCTGAAGACTGGACAGACGCACTTGAGCCAGGGCTAGAGCCAACTCTTCATGCAGCAGTCCAATGCCGAGCAGGCACAGGAAGAGGCATAACAATAGGCCGCCGCAGAGGATGCTCACTTGATGGTGTGCCATGTCCTCCTTGATGCCCATGAGTAGGACCTCGCCGCTTGTGAGAAGGTGCTTGCCAAGAAGCTTTGTGGCAAGGAAGTGGAGCTCGAGGATCTCGTCACAGCAGACCCAGGAGCTAGAGCAGAAGGATAATGAGGCGCTTGAGGCCCTAACAGTGGACCATGCCATTAGGCTGAATGGGGCCATCGATGCAGCTGAAGCTGCCAAGGCCTCCAAGAACTTATAGGAAGAGAGAGTGAAGAAACTGGACTCCGATGTTGAGGATCTCGGCAAGGAGGTATTATTGCATCAGGCTAAAAGGGACAAGGCCGTCGCCAGCTTGATGGAGATGTAGGTTGCCATTTTTGACAGGACCAACTAGCTCTCTTTGGCCAAGGAGTCCATCCGCGACCTGAATTTGAAGTTGGTCATGCTGAATGGGACTCTCGAGACCGCCAAGGCCCAGGAGAGGGTTCTGGTCAAGGATCTCAACAATGAGAAGGAGCGTGTCAAGAGCGCCACCATCGCCCACAACGATTATGTGCACGGAGTGGAGATCTGGACCGAAAAGCTCGTCGATGTCTCGGAGAGGCTTGCCGAGCAGCTGACCGCCATGGGCCTAGAAGGCTCCACATATTCTCCCGACGTCGAGGTGTCCATGAGCGCCAAGGTGACCATGTTCTTTGACAGCCTGCTTGGAGCCCTAGAGTAGCTTCACTCCGACCGGGCGTCCCACTTGGCCAGCCAATCGCGTAAGCTCTGCCAGGCCATTCTCCGCAAGGTGCTCGTCAAGGTAGTGTATAAGAACCCCAACCTCAACCTCACCAACGCCCTTGACCACTTATTGAAGGACGCAGATGTCAAGGCGCTCGAGGAACTCGTTGCGCCTATCGTCGAGAGGGTAAGCCAATTCAAGCGGGTCGAAGGCGGTCGCCGGGATTAGCTGCCTCACTCCTCGCTGCCGCATATGTCAACAATAATTTATTTAATGTTAGAACCTTGGCAAGGCCGATGTAATATTTCTAGTTATGTTTTGAACAATTGTTATGTTATCTTCCTTGCTCGATTTCTCTCTGTATGTATTCACTCTACGCTTGGTTGGAAACTTGCGGGCGCACACATCTCTGCCGCGAGCGCTAGGTGTGGGACCTTAGCAGCCTACAAGCAAAATTGCCGCTGGCAAGAGACCCCGGTGCTCCTAGTGTAGTCACCTAGACTATTGAGCGGACTCGAAACAGAATAGGGACGCAACCAATTGCAACAAGGCCCATCCGCGTGCAGGTTTTCCATATAGAAGTTGATATCGCCCAAGTAAAATAACCTTGTAGCAAGAATTCACTTGGGGTTTTTGCAGCTTATATTTTTGTTGTTGTCGTGCTCCCTTTGGCAAAAAATTTGGGACGTCGCTCATAGGTATCCGTACCACCATTACCCCCGGCAAAGCTGCAGGCGAGGTGTCCTTCTATCCTTTGAGAAAAAGAAAGAAGAGAAAATATGGGTATGGAACCTTGGCGGTCTGTTAGCCCTTGCCAGGATTTAAGTGCAATGCAATACTTCAGATAAACATGCACATACGTAAACATGAGAATCAATCAGGATTGCGGAACACTTATCTTTATTTAACTACGCATAGGGTCTGAGCCTGGCTTTGTACCAAGGATTACATGCTTAAGCGGCAAGACTTGTACAAAAGGTGGTTGCCGGGGGGCTCGACAACCGCGCCTCATGGGTAGAACTTGCAAATATGCTCGATATTCCAGGAGTTGCTCAGTGGGACGCCATCTTTGGTCTCCAGGTGGACTGCGCCAGGCCTGGTGACTCGTACTTCCCGATAAAGGCCTTCCCACTTCGGCGTCAACTTTTTGGAATTCTTGGCAGACTGAACTAGCCGAAGAACAAGGTCGCCTTCCTCAAGACTTCCAGCATTAACTTTGTGGTTATGGTAGCGGCGCAAAGCTTGCTGGTAGCGTGAAGCTCTCATAGCAGCCTGAAGACGGTCTTCCTCAAGGAGCGACGCGTTGTCTTGCCGCAACTGCTCTTACTCGAGCTCATCATAAGTGAGCACTCGAGGTAATCAGTATATGAGTTCCATGGGGAGAACTGCCTCCGCCCCATAGACAAGGGAGAAGGGTGTCTGGCCGGTAGCTCGATTTAGTGTCATTCTGATTGACCAAAGAACCACTAGCAACTCATCAATCCAGTTCCTTCCGCGCTTGTGCAGCTTGTCAAAAGTTCTTGTCTTGAGGCCTCGCAACACTTCAGCATTAGCCCTCTCCGCTTGGTCGTTGCTCCTCGGCAGGGCAACGGAAGCAAAATAGATTCTACTATCAAGGTCTTTAACTGTGTGTCGTTGTCAGTGATGATCCTGTTGGGAACACCAAAGCGGCAAACTAGTCCCTTGAAGAACTTGACCGCTGACTGTGCTGTCACCTTTCTCACTGCTTCCACTTCGGGCCACTTTGTGAACGTTTCGATTGCAACGTACAAGTACTCAAAGCCCCCGATAGTGCGGGGAAAGGGGCCCAAGCTGTCAAGCCCCCAGACCAAAAATGGCCAAGAGAGAGGGGTCATTTGAAGTACTTGAGCCGATTGATGTAATCTCTTTGAATGAAACTGCCATGCTTCACACTTGGTTACAAATGCCATTGCATCCTGGAGGGCACTGGGCCAAAAGAAGCCTTGCCGGAATGCCTTCCCGACAAGGGCCCTTGATCCAATGTGAGAGCTACATATACCTCCATGTATTTCTGCCAACAGCTCCAGTCCATCTTCCTAGGAAATGCACTTGAGTTTCACATCAGTTGGCCTTTTTCTGTACAGGTCGTTGTCCACGAACTGGCACATAATACACCGGCAGGCTACTTTCTCTGCTTCCTCTTGTTCCCCGGGAAGTTCTCCTATCTAAAGGAAACGGATGATGTGATATGACCATGCTGGAGCCTGGGGCTCGACAGCAAGGACTAAAGGCATATCCTCTACCAGGGTAGCATTTTGCTCAACAGCAACGGTCTGAGGACCTGTCGGAGATTGTTGCACCCCGGCAAGCCTGGAGGGAGCATGCGCTTACACGGCAAGTGTCTGGGGCCCTGCCGGAGCATAGTTCTCACTAACAAGCCTGTCGTTCTCTCTGGCAACCTTCTCACCGGCGGCTTCCGGGAGTTCTGTCAGGAAATACTTGCCGGAACTTAACTTCCTTCTCTTCTCTTGTCCAGTTGATGGTGTCACGGAGGGTTGAGTTAGTTGGAGCACGAAAGTTCCCAGTTCCACGGGTAACTTAAGGGCGGCACACTTTGATAGGCCATCGGCAATGCTGTTCCCCACACGTGGAATGTGCTCCATTTGCAGGCCGTCAAAACACTCTTCCAACTTCCTCACTTCATCTACATAGGCTTACGTCAATAGGCTCTGGTAAGCTTTGTTCACCTGCCTGACGACAAGTTGAGAATCACCACTGACAATAAGTTTCTTGATCCCAAGGTCTGTCGCGATCCTGAGACCGGCAAGCAGCCCTTCGTACTCAGCAGTGTTGTTTGTTGATCTCTCCCGGGGAAAGTGCATTTGGATGACATATGTGAGGTGCTCTCTCATGGGTGCAACGAGCATCACTCCGGCACTGGTGCCTTGTAGCAAGAAAGCTCCATCAAAATACATTGTCCATTCTTGATCGGTTTCCTTGCCGAGGAGAGTTGACTCTGGAACCTCTTCATCGGGCGTTGGGGTCCATTCTGCAATGAACTCTGCCAAGGCCCTGCTGTGAATGGTCAAAGTGCTTTCAAACTTAAGAACAAAGCTTGATAGTTCCAAAGCCCACTCCACAATCCTGTCGGTAGCTTTTGGGTTCCGCAAGATCCGTTGTAGTAGAAAGCGAGTGACAACGGTGATCTCATGTGCTTCGAAGTAGTGGTGCAGCTTCCTCGAGGCCATAAGAAGGCCGAAGAGCAATTTTTGCACGCCAGAATATCTTGACCTAGCCTGCTGCAACAAGGAGCTGACAAAATAGACCGGTCGCTACACCACCTTCTTCTTCTGGATTGTCCCATTCAACTGCACAAATCCTTCTTTGCCGGCACCAGACCCTGCCGGGGAATGTCCTGGCTCATCGCTTGGCGGCCCTGCCGTTGCCTCTGCTTCTTCGTCAACTTCTCTGTCAGCCACTAGTGCAGCACTCACCACTTGATTTGTTGTCGCTAGATACAGCAGCAACGGCTCTTGTGGTTTTGGTGCGACTAGGACTCGCAGAGAGGAGAGGTACTTCTTCAAATCCTGCAGCGCTGCCTCCGCTTCTGGAGTCCATTTCATTGGACCTGCCTTCTTAAAGATTTTGAAAAAGGGCACGGCACGCCCAGCAGATTTAGAGATGAATCTACTTAGAGCAGCAACGCAGTCGGCAAGACGTCGCACGTCTTTGACTCGTCTTGGTGCTTCAATTTGCTCAATTGCTTTGATCTTGGTGGGATTTGCTTCAATTCCTCGTTGGGATACAAAGAACCTGAGAAGCTTGCCAGATGGGACGCTGAACACACACTTCTCAGGGTTGAGCTTCATGTTGATCTTGCGCAGGTTGGCAAATGTCTCTTCTAGGTCTGATATGAGCATAGCCTTGTCCTTGGTTTTGACCACTATGTCATCCATATAAACCTCCATATTTCTATGTAGCTGGAGCTCAAATCCAATCAGGATCGCTCTTGCAAAAGTAGAACCAGCACTTTTTTACTGAGAAGGCATACGCAAAAAGCAATATGTACCACATGGGGTGATAAATGCGGTCTTCTCCTCGTCTTCCTTGGCCATAAAAATCTGATGATAGCCGGAATAGGCGTCAAGGAAGGACAACAAGTCACAGCCGGCGATGGAGTCCACAATCTGGTCGATGTGCGGCAAGGGAAAAGGATCTTTGGGGCAGGCTTTGTTGATGTCTGTGAAGTCAACGCACAACCTCCATTTTCCATTCGCCTTGCGCACTACAACTGGATTGGCTAATCACGTTGGATGAAGTACTCCTCCTATCAAGCCATCTGCCTCTAGTTTCTTAATCTCTTCGGCAATATACTGTTGTTGTCCAAAGCTTGCTTCCGGACCTTCTGCTAGATGGGCCACGCATGTGGCTAGATGGCAAGGTGGTGCTCCATCACCTCCCTGGGAACACTGGTGATATCAGATGGTTGCCATGCAAACACATCGACATTCGCCCGCAGCAAGGTGACGAGCACGCTTTCCTATTTGTCATCAAGGGTGGAACTTATGGTGAAAGTTCCCCCCATGTCGTCCTCCTTGGTGGGCACCTTCTTGGTCTCTGGTGGAGCAGCCTTGGACTTTTTTCTCTTGTCGGTGGAGCTCTCTGGCCCATCGTCAACGGGAGCACAACACTCCAAGGAGGTGCGCTTACCGGAATGTGTGCCAGAGGCCTTGCCGGTCTTGTTCCCCCCGGGAGTTTCAGCAGCAAGAGCAAGTGCCTTGGTGGAAGGTGCTGCGACTGCACCCCGGTAGAGTTGGTCGATGCAGATAAGTGCGATTTTCTTGTCGGAGTTGATGATGATGACGCTGATTGGCCTGGGCATCTTCAGCACGTTGTAAGCGAAGTGGGTGGCCGCCATGAACTTGGCCAGTGTCGGGCGACCAAGAATGCCGTTGTATGGCAATGAGATATTGGCAACGTCAAAAACGATCTTCTCCGTTCTGAAATTGTTATCGCTGCCAAACGTCATCGACAGCGTGACCTTGCCGTTCGGCTGAGTTCTTCCTGAATTGACCCCCTGGAAAGCACCTGTCGGCTCGAGATCTTCGTCAGAAATCTACAGCCTCTGGATGACATCAGGTGAGATCAGGTTCAGGTTGGCGCCATTGTCGACTAACATTTTCATCTCCTTGAGGTTGCGGATTGTTGGCGAAACCAACAACTGCAAGCACCCGACCGCAGTTACGCGATTAGGGTGATCCTCGGCGTCAAAGATGATAGGAGTGTTGGACCATTTCAGAGGTCTCTGTGCACCGATAGAGGGCTCTGTCGCATTAACCTCGCACGCCCACTATTTCACTTGGCGGTGAGAGGAATGCGTCGAGGCACCTCCCTCTATGCACATCATCTCTGTAGCCTTCTGAAACTCATGCTCGCTGGACTCGACGTCCTCTTCAATGTCATCATCATCTCCCCCTTGTTTGTCGCGGCCATGGGTGGGCCAGTCTTTTTGTTGCTTGGGCTAGCCGCGTCGACCTCCTCGGCCAACATGCTTCTTGCTGGACCCCTTGGCACCGTCCTAGCCATTCTCCCTGTATCGCCTCTCGTACTCGGCCTTCTGCTTCTCGGCAAGCTGCTCAACTTGTCGGCAGTCTTGGAGATCGTGGCCCTTGGTGCAATGGATCTTGCAATACTGCTTGTCGGAGTCTTCTGGCTTGCCGGCAGCCACCAGGGCATGGTAGGAGGCACACCCAGCAACATCATTGCCAGGGTCATCAACCTTGCCCTTCTTGGTGGCTCCGGGGTTGTCGGATCCCTCGATAGCAAGTACGGTCTTGCCCTAGCGCTTCTTGTTCCGCCGCCGGTCCTTCTTTGCCGGGGTGGCGGTGTCTTCATCTTCAGAGTCAACCTCTGCGTCGGCGTCTTTGTCAGGGAGTCTCCTCCCTTCTTCAGCCCGAGCACATTTGTCAGCCAAAGGATAAAGCTCTGTGATGTCCCTGACTATGTTCATCACCAGCTCTTCCCGCATCATGCGGTTGTGCACGTTCTGATGGAACGCGCTGATAACAGCGGCAGGATGAACGTCTCGGATGTTGTTATGCACGCGGCTGAACCTTTTGATGTACTTGTGTAGAGTTTCGCCCTCCTTCTGAGGGATGATGTATAGATCACTTTCCTGGCAAGGAGCTTGATGACCTCCCGTGAAGGTGCCAAGAAACTCGTGGCACAGGTCTGCCCAGGAGGCGATGGTCCCCTCTAGCAAGTGCATCATCCACGACCCGACGTTGGGCTTGAGCACCAATGGGAAGTAGTTGACGAGTATCTTGTCATCGCGACCTCCGGAAGCTTGCACCGCAATGGTGTACATGCTCAGGAACTCCGACAGATGAGTCTTGCCGTCATATTTCTCCGAGACTTCTGGCTTGAACGTGCGGGAGTTGGGCCACTGGACTTGTCGCAGCTCACGGGTAAACGATGGACAACCCACCTCATAAGGTAGGCTGACAGGATACCGTGGCACAGACTTGTCTACTGTGGGCCCCGCGTGCCTATCAGACTGGAGGCACGCTTCCCGGCTCCACTCGGTTGCAGTTGAGCGTCTTCTTTGCCACGACCTCGAAGAACTTGACGCTGATCGCGGCGTGTCCGTGGGTCAGACGACGCCGTCGAGTAACCGTCATAAGCGTCAGTCCGTTGAGTCGGCGACCGGCGATGTTGCTGTGGGCGAGAGTGTGCTAAAGTCGCGTTGCCTCTGGTCCTCCCACCACTGGCATGGGCCGGCTCGGTGGACCGAAACTTATCTGCGAGACTGAGGAGGCTCTGAATGGTGGCTCTCCATTCGTTGAGCTTCTCCGTAGCAGGAGGGAAGTTTAGGAGTAGTTGTGCTTGCGCCATCGCTTCTTTCGACGTGGTCGGCTGCAAACGGCAGGAGGAGCGCGAGGTGTTCTGACTCCTAACTGTGTTAGAAGGAACACCACTTCCGCTTGCATGCTGGCGAGCATGATGGTCCCATGCATCTTGGGAATGATGCGCATGAGCTTTTCCATGGGGACATTGAGAACTACGGGCGCCGTGGCGCGGCTCTCCGTGTGCGTCCTAAGAAGGTCGCGGTGTAGGCGCCGGTGTGGGTGCCCTGCAAGATACCCTTCCACCCCCGGAGTTTGCCGTACCACCCGCAGACGGTACCGCTCTGTCCTGAGACCCAGGGGCACGGGGGTTCCCACCGCCTCCATGGGTGTCTCCGCGGCGAGCGGCGTCGCTTGCTTGGCCTTGGTCACCGGAGCGTCACGGAAGTTCCGAACCTCTGCCTCCCCCTCCTCCACCCACGTCTACGTCATCTCCTGTCTGTGCAGATACAGGGACGGCGGACGCGGATGGGCCAACTGCTGTCAGGCCCTTCTTCTTAGGGGCCATGGCGATGATGAGCGTGAAGAAACTGGTGCACTGATTACCAGAATGGGTTCACATGACCTCGCTTCCCCCTACTTGGCACACCAAAGATGTCGTGGGAACAAACACCTATGGGATCATGGGGACCCCTTTCGGTTCGCCAGGCGGAAGGATCGCACAAACATCCGGACTAATGAACAGCACGCGGGGATCTTTACCCAGGTTCGGGCTGCACGGATGCGTAAAACCCTACTCCTGCGTCGTTGTATTGAGAGTGTTCTTAGGGTTCTAGCTATAGGAGCACTATGAGCAGCTGCCACGTACGTGAGCTAGAAGGTCCCAAAAGTCGAGAAGCCAAAAAGTCCTCTACCGTATCGCCCTGGGCCTCCTTTTATATTCCGAAGGGGATCCCAACAGTGGCGTATAGTACATACACGGGGTGTACAGAGCTACAGTGCTATCATACCTAACTATGACGAAGTAGGACAAGCGCATTTAATGCACTGTCAGGCATCTATGTCCGTCAGTGGGACGGGACGGGAGCCCGTCCCATCGGCACCGCTTATCTCCCTCCAACGTCGACGCCGTGACACGTGTCCAGGTGGATTGACACCTGCCTTGTGCACTGGCGGGGTCTTGTCGGGGCTTCGCCTTGCCGAGGCCTTGCCTTGCCAAGGCCTTGCTTCGCCTGGGGGTTCAATAGCCCTCCCGGCAAGACCTTGCCGGTGATCTTGATTTTCTTGTTTAGTTATCTGGCAAGTCCTTGCTAAGCCTCGCTACCAGGGTGTCTACTACTGCCCGTGCATGAGTAAGGTGCACTGTAGAGCCCAAAACTCTAGTGCACCGACAACTAGGACATGGGTACCCAGTGCCCCTGATTTCTGCACATGCAGTAGTAGCAGAACCCATCAACATAGATGCAAACCAAGCAAGCACACAAGGCCAAGCAACATTGGCAAGATCAACACTACCACCCAAGACGGACCCAAAGCATGCTAAGCATGTCCCCGGTGCCTGCCGAGGACCAAGGCGCTCGCACCCTCAAGAAGACCCGACAAGCTACTCCCCCAGCAAGCGCGAGCTGAGGCCATCGCTTCACCACATCGCAACACTAGTGACTTATCAATGCAGTGTCGAGCTCCCAAGTGGCTAAGTGGCTCTCGCTAAGCACGTTGTGACACGCTGGAAGACATATTATGCCTCCTTGACACCCGTCCATAGGCATTTCAAGCTTTGGTGCGGTAGTTTTCTAGAGCGGTGGTAGGAGCTTGCCGAGGATGCACCTCCGCACACCACCTAGACTGCACTTATGGCATTTTGTCCTAAGTGCTAGAGTTAGGTATGATAGCACCGTTAGCTATCTAATCATCAGACAATGCCAGTTTTGCCATTGTGGTTGCCCCTTCGACTATAAAAGGAGGCCCAAGGCAGCCTAGCTAAAGATTCGGATCTTTGGACACTTGTACTCACGTAGTAGCTCCCCCGAAGGCAACCCTTGCCGGGCTTGAGCACTCCGTGTTCTTTGTGTTCATTGATCAATCCACCAAAAGCAGGAGTAGGGTTCTATGATTCCGAGAGGCCTTAACCTGGGTAAAACACCCATGTCCTAATTGTCATGATGTCTCAACATCTCTGCTCTTTGTGCATGTCATCTCTCCCTCGCCAAACCACAAAGGGGCTTAGGGCCCCATAGATGATCTAGTGCATCCTGCCCCGACATCCTTGGTGCGCCAGGTAGGGGGTGTGTCATTTGCGTGAACCCGAGTTCGTGAGCAGCGAATTGATCTTCGTCATCATATTCTTCATCCATGGCTCCCAGGAAGAAGTCTGCGCGACCACACATCCCACCACTTTGAAGGCTGCCTCACATGCATCTACGAACACCATTGACACTGAAATGGTTGTGAGTGAGGCGGGTGTCGTGGGCGACGCGGCTAGCGTAGGCGACGCGGCCGCCCCATGCCTGATGTTGGGGCAAGGAATGCCGGAGAGGAGCAACAACATCAACAACCTGGTGAGCCCGGTCCCGGCGCCGCAAGCGGAGGAAACAACGAGTCTCCACTTCCCCGCTGCGTAGATGGCCTTGGCCTCCACATCGGAGCATGATCTTGAGCGAGCCTTGTTCCCTTGCCTGCGCCCATCACTGGCATGGCAACCGAGTGCATGCCTCGTCCAAAACAAGATGGAGCGCCAAGCAGGGCCGCAAACCCACGATCAAGTGGCGCGCGATGGCAGGAACGCGGTGACGGCCATCCTGGTTCCACTGGGAGCCGGGTGACGTCACGGTCCGCCTCTTTTGCCATGCTAGACATGAAGTCTGAAGCGATGGCACGAGTCCAACTTCTGCTAAACTTCCTGCCGACGACTGACAAGATGGATGAGTGGAGGGATACCATCGAGAGTGATCTCCTTCGTCGAATCTAACAAGTCCCAACATGCGGAGTTGTCGCGATTGATACTTCCATTTTGGATCATGCTTTTATATTGATATTTATTGCATTATGGGCTGTTATTACACATTATAGTACCTTACTTATGCCTTTTCTCTCTTATTTTACAAGGTTTACATGAAGAGGGAGAATGCCGGCAGCGGGAATTCTGGACTAGAATAGGGGCAAATATGAGAGACATATTCTGCACAACTCCAGAAGTCCTGAAAAGTTACGAAGAATTATTTTGGAATATATAAAAAATATTGGGTGAAAGAAATACCAAAGGGGACCCACTAGGAGGCCACAAGCCTACAGAGCGCAGCCTACCCCCTGGCCATACCCTTGTGGCCTTTGGGCCCCCTGGCAGCCCTCTAGTGCCCACCTTATGCTAAATGAAGGGTTTTGACCTGGAAAAATAAGGAGAGAGCTTTCGGGATGAAGCACGCCGTCTCGAGGCGGAACTTGGGCAGAACCAATCTAGGGCTCCGGTAGAGCTGTTCTGTCGGGGAAACTTCCCTCCCGCAGGGGGAAATCAAAGCCATCGTCATCACCAAATGATCCTGCCATTGAGAGGGGGTCAATCTCCATCAACATCTGCATCAGCACCATCTCCTCTCCAAACCCTAGTTCATCTCTTGTATCTGATCATTGTCTCAAAACCTCAGATTCCTAGTAGTGTTAATTACTCCTTGTAGTTGATGCTAGTTGGTTTACTTGGTGGAAGATCATATGTTCAGATCCTTAGTGATAATTAATATTCCTATGATTATGAACATGAATATGCTTTGTGAGTAGTTATGTTTGTTCCTGAGGACATGGGATAAGTCTTGTTATAGGTAATCATGTGAATTTGGTATTCGTTTGATATTTTGATGAGATGTATGTTGTCTCTTCTTTAGTGGTGTTATGTGAACATTGACTACATGACACTTCACCATTATTTTGTCTAGGGGAAGGCGGTGGGAAGTAATAAGTAGATCATGGGTTGCTAGAGTGATAGAAGCTTAAACCCTAGTTTATGCATTGCTTCGTAAGGGGCTGATTTGGATCCATATGTTTCATGCTATGGTTAAATTTATCTTAATTCTTCTTTCGTAGTTGTGGATGCCTGCGGGACAGGTTAATCATAAGTGGGAGTTTTGTCCAAGTAAGGGCAGCACCCAAGCACCAGTCCACCCACATATCAAATTATCAAAGTAACGAACGTGAATCAAATGAACATGATGCAAACTAGCTTGACAGAAATTCCCATGTGTCCTCGGGAGCGCTTTGCTTTATATAAGAGTTTTTCCAGGCTCGTGCTTTGATACAAAAAGGATTGGGCCACCTTGTTGCACCTTTGCTACATTTATTACTTGCTACCCATTACAAATTACCTTATCACAAAACTATCTGTTATCGATAATTTCAGTGCTTGTAGAGAATACCTTACTGAAAACCGTGTGTCATTTCCTTTTGCTCCTCATTGGGTTTGACACTCTTACTTATCGAAAGGACTACGATAGATCCCCTATACTTGTGGGTCATCAGCGACATACGCGAACGATGAGGGCAGCCCTAGCTGTCGATCATGTTGAGGGAGCCACACCCACGTTGAAGTCCCCTCCGCGATAGCAGACCCAAGGACGGCCACAGTCTGTCCTAGAGGATCGCCGAATGGATTCATCTGGCCCGTGCGATCGCCGGTACCAGAGTCTGTCCTAGAGGATCGCCGAAGAAAGACATGCCCATCACCATAGAGCAGCGTCGAGAAGCACACCATTATTTCGACAAGCGCAATGGTTCAGGTGCTAGCGACCTCACACACAACATTAGAGGGTACCTTCCCTACGAGGTTGGGCACCCTGCCTTCACTCATGAGCTGCGGCAGGTCCGTTGGCCATCAACCAAAGCTTTCAAACAAGAGCTGACGGAGAAGTACGACAAAAAATTGAACTCGGCAGAATTCTTGGACATCTACACGATAGCCGTTCAAGCTGTCGACGGAAGATATGAGAAGTTTCTCGCCAACTATTTCCCTTTGGCACTCTGAGGGATCACTAGAAGTGTATGTCTAGAGGGGGATGAATAGACTACAAGTAGGAACTTAAAACTACCTCAAGCATAAGTTCAAGGGTTGGCAGTTTTAGCATATATTACTAGTCTATGACACCCAGCACATGCAAGTCATCAAGTATAGTAGCGGAAAGTAAAAACATTGCACATGAAAGTAAGGTTTAATTAGAGATAGAGAGATCAGCCACATGAAAGACACAAAGATTTTTTCCCGTGGTTCCGATAGGTGGTGCTATTGTACGTCCACATTTATGGAGTCTTCAACCCACGGAGGGTAACGGTCGCGAGAGTCCATGGAGGGTTCCACAAAGAAGCAACCTTGACTATACCATGATGGCCTACGTCCACGGAGGACTAGCCTAACTCGGGGTAGAACTTCACGAAGTAGGCGATCTTCTTGCCCTTACAAACTTCTTGGCTCACTCCACAACATGAAGTAGGAGGCTCCCAAGTGACACCTAACCAATCCAGGAGGCACCACCCTCCAAAAGGTAATAGGCTCGATAGTGTCGATGAACTCCTTTCTCTTGTGCTTCAAGATGATAGACTCCTCAACACACAATCACTCTCTTACAGATTTGGCTGGGTAGAAGAGATTGATTTGGTGGAAAGCAACTTGGGGAGGCTAGAGATCAGGATTCATATGGTAGGAATGGAATGGCATGATCTCAACACATGAGTAGGTGGCTCCCTCTCGGAAAATCAGTAGGTATGAGTGGGGAACTGTTCTGAGTGCTTCTCTTGCGAGTGAGTGGTGGTGGAGGGGTATATATAGGCATCTCCAAAAATCTTACCGTTGCAACTAATAAGTCAGACTTGGTGACACCGATGTGTAAATCTCAATGGTACCGAGTTGCCTCAAAGGTAGGAACTTTTGAATCTTGGTGAGACCGATATATAAAACTTAGTTGCACCGATATGGTGACCACGGTCAGATTGCCAATCTCGGTGAAGCTGATTCACAAAACTCGGAGGGACCGATTTTGTAAACTTGCGTAACAAGAAGTTGGCAACCCAAACTCGGAGGCACCGTAGCAGCATCGGTTGCACCGAAAAGCTAGGGTTTGGCTGTGTCTGTCTTGAGGTTTGGAATCGGTGGCACCGAGTGGAATGTGTTCGTTCCACCGATTTTGCGTATTTGCATTTGGATAGACTTTTGTCGAAGAGCTTGCGGGTGTATGTGGTGATTATCACTTGTGCACGTATGAGCTTTTTGTTCACCAACAAAACTTTACCCCCTTTTAATAGTATTGGCTTTCCTATGGACTCAAAGTGATTTCTCACAAAAGATAAAATGTAGAGTCCTCTTGCTTGAGGTTTGTCCAATGCTATTCCTTCTCCTTCTTCATCAAGGGGATACTCTCCACACTCCTTAGCAAACCATCTCTCTCTATGGACTTTATCTGATATACACTAGAGTAAAGTATTAGTCCAAGAGACAATGTATGTTGTCATGAATTATCAAAACCACCAAGGGATCACATTGTGCTTTCAATCTCCCCCTTTTTGGTAACTGATGACAACATACAATCAAAGCATCAAATAAAGATAAGCATGAATATTATGAATACTTTGAGAGACACATGACTTAGACCTGCTCCCCCTAAATCTATGCAATCCCTTTAAAGGATAGTTGCTTTGGAATGCATGGACACACATGTAGTAGAAGGGATATGATAGGTCATGTGTATCTTGGCATTATGCATAATATGTATATGAATGAGGTGTATCCTTGTTCAAGACATCACTCTTGCAAACAATATGTGCAAAAAACAAGAGATCATCTTGATAAAGGACATGATGCATATACTTACCTTGATTTCTTGAGCATTCTAGTAGTCGAGATACACTTGAGAAAATAATGTTAGGAAACACAAGAGTATTCTATCAATCAAAATGCAATAGAATTCAAAAATACTATGATCTGGAGAACATATAGAATATAGTATTCCTTAGGATTGATATGTCTCCAAGAACATATAGAACTTTCTCTCTTATATATGAAAATCTAGGATATCCTCTCCCCCTGAATCTTAGCATGTAGATATTGGGATTGGATAAGGTGAGAAAATTCTAACATGAGAAACCAAATGCAATAAACAGATCTTTCTCCAAAACTATTTTTCTCCCCCTACCTTTGGTATTCTCACCTTGTTTATATAAGTGTAGACTTTGATGTTCTTCTCTCCCCCTAAATTATATCTCCCCCTTTGCAAAAGCATGTATCTCCCTCTTTAGCTTTGAAGCTTTGTATATCTCTCCCCCTTTGGTATGAATTTCTAAAAAGGCAGACATAGGCCTAGATACCAGGATCATTGATTAAGAAGGGATCCTTGAGAACAAGGGTCATTGAAAGTAGGGCTCATAGAATATTAAATTCATGAGAAACAATAAGGGAATCATTGCAAATAATTTCTCTCCCTTTGGCTAAACTAAGAATATGTAGAACTTCTCCTCCTTTGAGTTAGGGATCCTTTAATGTATTTCTCCCCCTTTTTTATAAGGGATCATCAAAGAATATAGATATCACAAAAGGAACACAAGGTTTTTTAGAAAAATAAAGACAGACTGAAATAACATGGAAAGTCGGTGGCTCCGAGACAAATTTGTCGATGGTACCGATATGATGTTATGCAGCTCATCTGCAGAAATGATAGAACCGAGTCCTTTGTATCGGAAGCTCTCGGGCATAAAATAGAAACTTGGCAAATGTGAATTTTTATGATCCAAAGACTGAGTTGTGACGAAAAACCAAACAAGGAAAAGAAAGAAACAATGTGTACCAATTGCGAATAATTTACAAAGACGTATCAACTAGAAAAGATTGGAATGCTTCCAAGAAGTTTGCGAAAGAAAATGAACCAAACCAAATTATTAACTAGATGATGGGCGCTGACTAGGTCACCTATATTAGAGTATATTAACTTAGGAGCCAAGCAACAATACTTGATCATAGGTCATACTCATCATTAAGCTCGAAATGGGGTTACCATTTTTTGATTAAGCATTTTTAATGTCTTCATATCACTTGAGTTGCTTTATCTCATGACTTGGAGTAAATCTATATCAAGGATATGAGTACATACCTTTGAGTGATGTTGTTGACGAAGTTTATAGGTGAACTTGATGAGGATGCTCGAAGTTAATGAATATCATCTTGAGTTGGGAGAAATCCTTGTTGTTGTTTCTTTTGTTCACTTTTCACCTACATGGGTTAGTCACACAAGGAAGAACATGATATATCCATGTGACAATATACCAATTGAGTTGATACCAATTGAGAGATATAAGTCAAGGATATATTTTGTTGTCTTCTTCCTCTGATCATCAAAGCGAGATTATGGAAACTTGGTCATGACAAGATTGCATAGGATATGAGTTGATGGCAATCTTGTGGAGTTTTGTCCTTCCAAGTACCTACAAAAGGGTTATATGCAAGACAAGGGAGCATAGGATTCCAAGATATGATATTCAAGGTAAAAGCATGGAATAGATTATATAGCTCATTCCCTTGCATGCATCCAAGCGAGCTCAGCTCAAGTTTGAAGCATCGATGATGTTCAACTCACTCCTCAAATGAAAAAACACTTTTTAATCAAGTGTATTAGTAAAGATATCGGCCAATTGCGTGTTAATACGAACATGCTTAAGATTAATATCTCATTTCGCAACATGATCACGAATGAAATGATGTCGAGCTTGAATATGCTTGGTTCGAGAATGTTGCACAGGATTATGACCAATCTTAATAGCACTATCATTTTCACAAGCTAATGGCACATTTTTGACATTGATTCCATAATCTTTAAGCGTTTGTGTCATCCATAATAATTGCGCACAACATGATCCAGTAGCAATATATTCAACTTCCACAATAGATAGAGATACCGACTTTTGTTTCTTGGAGTACCAAGACACAAGAGATCTACCAATAAATTGACATGTACCCGAGGTGGATTTTCTATCAATCATGTCACCGACATAGTCCGAGTCGGAATAGCCAACAAGATTAAAAGAAGATCCCTTAGGATACCAAATGCCAAAGTTTGGTGTGTGTATCAAGTATCTCACAATGCGCTTAACTGCCTTAAGATGACATTCTTTAGGAGAAGCTTGATATCAAGCACACATGCAAACACTAAGCATAATATCGGGACGGGAGGCACATAGTTAAAGCAATGAACCAATCACTGATCAATAAACCTTTTGATCAACCGGTTCACCCTCCTTAGTGAGATCATCGTGTCCACTAGTGGGCATGGGAGTTTTCATACCTTTGCACTCTTGCATGTTGAAGTTCTTTATCAAGTCCTTGGTGTACTTTGTTTGAGAGATGAAAGTACCTTCTCTCGTTTGCTTGATTTGTATACCAAAAAAGAATTTCAGCTCACACATCATTGACAAATCATACTTCTCTGACACCAACCTTCAAAACTTCTCACTAAATTGTGGGTTAGTAGAGACAAAGATAATATTGTCCACATAAATTTGGCACACAAATAATTCACCATTAAATCTCTTTGTGAATAAGGTTGCGTCAGTTTTACCAATTTCAAATCATTTTTCAATGAGAAACTTTATTAGGCTTTTATACCAAGCACGAGGACCTTGCTTAAGACCATATAATGCTTTGCGAAGTTTGTAAATGTGGTCAAGTTTCTTAGGATTTAGAAAACCAGGTGGTTGCTTAACAAAAACTTCTTATTCTATCTCACCATTTAAAAATGCACTTTTAATATCCATTTGGTAAAGTGTGATAGCATGGTGATTAGCATAAGCAAGAAGAATTCAAATAGCTTCTAGTCTAGCAACGGGGGCGTAGGTCTCACCGTAGCCCATACCTTCGACTTCCGTATATCCTTGAGCTATGAGGTGAGCCTTGTTGCGAACAACTTGATCGTCTTCATCTTGCATGTTGCGGAACACCCATTTCATGTTGATACTGTTTTGCTCGTCCTTGGGCTTCTCCACGAGTGTCCACACTTCGTTCCTTTTGAAGTTGTGAAGCACTTCATGCATAGCATTCACCCAATCCGCATATTTAAGAGCTTGTTCAATCGTCAAATGTTCAATCCTAGATATGAAAGAATAATGCTCACAAAAGTTAGCCAAGCGAGTTTTAGAGAAAGTGATCCTCCCTATTTGTATGTCACCAAATATTTGGTTTAGGGAATGGTTCTTGGTCACTTGTGCTCGAACTCGGGGTAGCTTAGGCATGTTAGTTGGTGGAGCTTCTTCTTCTTCATCATCTCCCTCATCTTTGTTGTTGTCGATGTGGTCATCTCCTTGAGGTGGTAGGGAAGGAGGTTGTGGTGGATCTTCATGATGCACTTCCTCTTCCTCTTACTCTTGTCGTGTACCACATGTGGATGCTTCCATTTCGTGTTGTCGGTAGCCTTGATCCGAAGTAGGAGCTTCCACTTGGGTTGATGAATTACTTTCCTTCACCTCTATGGGACGAATCTTGTCGATGGGCAAGTCTTGGATAGCTTTATAAGGATCTTTATTACCTACATCATCTGGCAATTGTTCGACTTGCGAACCATTAGACTCATCAAAGTTCACATCTACCATCTCTTCAACTTTTCGAGTGCAGTTGTTGTAGACACGGTAGGTGTGAGAGTTCGATCCATAACCAAGTAGGAAACCTTCATGAGATATGGGAGCAAATTCAGCATGGCGATGCTTATTAAGAATGTAACACTTAGAACCGAATACCCGAAAGAATCCAACTTGGGGTTTGTTACTGAGAAGCTTGTGCAAGTAGAGTCGGTTTGTAACATGACATGTTGTTTCCACGGCTTCTGCCCAAAAGTGTCATGGCGTCTTGTATTCGTCAAGCATCGTTCACTACAGGAATCAGGCAGTTTGCCGTCAGCCATCCCGGATGGCAAAGGCATGCATCCCAGACGGCAAAGGCTTTGCCGTCCGCCAGCAGACGGCCAATCGTCCGGCTAAATAAGCCACGGCAAAGGGCGCTTTGCCGTCCGTTGGAAGACGGCAAAGACCTTTGAATCTTTCCCGTCTGCCAGGGGATGGCAAAGTGCCTGGACGGCACATGTGGCACCTTAGCTCCATTAAGGACTTAACGGTGTGCTTTGTCGTCCGCTGGCCGACGACAAAGACCTTAGTTCTTTGCCGTCTGCTAACGGACGGCAAAGAACCCACCTAGGCTAGCTCCAGGTTGCACAGGTAGCTGCCACGTTGCATCTTTGCCTTCCGCTGGCCGACGGCAAAGCTCTTTGTTGTCTGCTAGTAGACGGCAAAGTGGCTATATAGCCCCTGTTTTTCTGTTTTTTCTTAAAATCATTCAATTTGGTAGAATATCACATATATATCCAAGATATCAACAATACAAGTTTCCAACAAGCATACCAACAATAAGTTTCAACAAGCATACCAAAAATAAGTTCCAATAAGCATACCAACAATAAGTTCCAACAACATATGCAACATATACAAGTTTGGAACAACATATCCAACATATATATCCAAAACAAGTTTCCAACAAGTTTCCATAAACAAAAAGGAAGCAGAAGTAGAAGAGTACACTCCATCAATGCCAGCTTCCTCATCTATAGCAAATCTGCAAAGTAGGAAAGATGAAAGTTAGAAGACAAAGAGGACTAACTAGAAGGAAAAGAAGAAGAAGAAGAAAAGGAAGAAGAAGAAGAAGAAGAATTGTATCGAGGCTTCGGATTATCCACCCCACTACTAATATTAATCTTCATCGTCTATATATGCTCCGGGATCAATAAATGCGTAATCATCATCAATATCAGTAATGACGTGCTCATCAGCATCATCAATAAATGCATCAACATGTGGAAGGCCTCTATGTAATCGGTCAAGCATTGTCAGGTCATCCGCAACAGTAACCTCTTCTTCTTCCGTCTCTTCTTGTTCCTACTCAGGGGGGAAGTTGGGTTCACTGCCGCTGTCGACCTCAATGTTCTGGGGTGAAGTAGAGTGGTTCTTGAAACGTTTTTTGGAAACACGTGTTTCTTGGAAGAATTCTCCTTCATATGTGTCTGGGTTAATGTGAGGTTCACAATCATCTTCATTGAGGGGAGGTGGTCTAAAATGTGGCGGCACATCATAAACGACATCCCAACCTTTCAAATTTGGATCCGTTTGGCAGGCCCACGGTAGATAGAAAACTTGGGTCGCCTTTTGAGCCGTAATGTAGACATTGGGAACATCTAAATGGGTGCTTTGTTTGATTTTGACTAGCCCTATATGTTCATGAGTCCTTCTAGTCTCCTTCGGCTGGAACCAATAACATTTGAAGACTACGACGTTTGGTGGGTTTTCACCAAAGAATGTAAGTTCATAAATTGCTTCAACTCTTCCATAATACTCGACCCCTCCTTCGCCGATAGCGGAGACACAACAATTTTTAGACTTTCGGTCGGCCATAGATAGCTCTTTGCCAAAAGTACAAAAGCGATACCCGTTGATGTCGTATTTGTCAAATGAACGGACCTTAAAGTCAAAACCATTAGCGACTTGCCTCAATTCGAAGTCTATAGACTTTGCATTAGCCTACAAGTTTAATACGAAAGGATTGTTGCATTAGTCGCAAACTAGGCGAAGAAATGAAATTGTCTAATTAATGGAAATTACCATTTGCTTGAACCAAGAGATGAAACCAGGATAGCCGCCTTCATGCTTTGCCAGAAGCTCATACTCTTCGATGGAATCCTTTTGGATCACTACTCCATCCGAGAATTTGGCGACGTATCGACTGTATCACATATCCGGGAATATATAAGAGCATTTCAAAGGAATTAGAAGTTGTGAAACAATGTACCGAGAACTTACTCGATGTACGGCCACACTTCTGTTAGGTTATTGAAGATATACTACGAAATGGTCTGCCATTCTTCGACATCCAACCCTATTGATTTTGAAGCACCGGCTGATGCGAGTTTCCCTTTGAATAGGCTGAGGTTGGATCGACCTTTTTCACAGTCGCCATCATTGTACCGAGGCTTCGGATTATGCAAATGATGATTCTTGGCTTTGTAGTGTGTTGTCACGAAGTTTGTCGCCTCCTCAATAATGAATGCATCGGCCATCGATGCTTCAACTCTACATTTATTTTTATATTTTGCTCGAAGCGTCTTCTGCATCCTCTCAGTTGCGAAGCACCAACTATTTTGCACGGGCCCCCCAATCTTGCCTCGGTCGGGAAATGCAAAATCAAATGCTGCATTGGATTAAAGAAGCCTGGTGGAAAGATCTTTTCTAACTTGCAGATCAACTCCGGCTCCAACTCTTCCAGTCCGTCTAGCATGGCAGGTGATAGTTCTTTCACACAAAGATCACGGAAGAAATAGCTCTGCTCTGCCAGTACTAGCCATTCATCCTCAGGGATAAATCCATGCAACATCGCCGGCATTACCCGCTCAAGCCATATGTGCCAATCATGACTCTTGAGACCAAATATTTTCAATTTGTCAAGACTCGCTCCCCTCTTTAGATTCGATGCATACCCATCGGGGAACATCAACTGCATTTTCACCCACAAGAGCATTTCCCTCATAGCTGGCCTTCCAAGATTGAACCATGCCTTTGGCTTCCTCCAGGTCTTCTTTCCTATCAGTTGTCGCATGTTTTGTAATGGTCTATCACATAGAGCCTCCTGATTGACTCTAGCCTTAGGATTATCCTTTGACTTCCCCTCTATGCCGAACAATGTACCAAAAAGGGCCTCGGTGATATTCTTTTCAGTGTACCAAAAAGGGAAAAGGAGGTCTTTAAAGTAAGGCAGATCCCACAAACATATCTTGTGAGTCCGGGCGTGTTCCGTATTATACCCTTTGAAATACCCTGGACGATCTAGATCTGGCTCGAGAGCGCTTATCTGATCCAGGATCAGTTGGCCTGTCAACGCAGGTGGTGCAGTGTTTTTGACAACTCTACCTTTGATGAAATTCTTCTTGTCTTTTCTGAACTTATGGTCAGGATCCAGGAACTGTCTATGCATGTTGAAGCAAGAAAACTTGCGACCCGCCTCTAGTCAATGGAACTGAAGAGTTGCCTTGCATGTGGGGCACGAAAACCTTCCATGCACACACCAGCCAATGAATAGCACATACGCCGGCAAGTCATGCATCGAGTACATGTACCACACATGCATTTTGAAGTTCTTTTTTGTAGCGGTGTCGTATGTCTTGATCCCATTATCCCAGGCTTCTTGCAATTCATCCTTAAGCGGTTGCATGTACACATTCATATTGTTCCCCGGATATTTGGGCCCTAGAATTATCAACGTCAGGAAAATGTTCTTTCTTTTCATAATCTCTCTTGGGGAAGATTGAGTGGAATGACAAACACAGGCCAACAACTGTATTGTGCTGTCGTCATACCATACACATTGAACCCATCCGTGTTGATGGCAACTCGAGGATGCCTTGGACCTGCCGCTTTATCCTTATGTAATGCATCGAAGTGCTTCCACGCAAAAGCGTCTGAAGTGTGTCCCAACATCGGATTCCCATCTGCATCTAGTTCTGTTCTTTTGCCCAATTTATGCCACGTCATCTGTCTAGCCGCCTCTTTGGCCATGAAAAGACGTTGAAGTCTTGGTATGATTGGCAAATACCGAAGAACATTAATGGGGATTTTGGTCTGACTCTTCTCACCCATACCATTATCAACCAAAACATACCTGGAAGCATTGCAAATGGGGCAATAGTTCAAGCCCGCATACTCAAGCCAAAATAAGGCACATCCATTCTCACAGGCATCTATCTTCTCATAGGGCATCTTAAGCGCACGTAGGATTTTATCCGACTGGTACAGGATTGGCGGCAATACATGGCCTTTGGGTAGAAAGCGTCCAAATATCATCATCATCGCGTCGTAGCATTCTCTGCCCAGGTTGAACTGAGCCTTTAGAGCCATTACTTGCGTGATGGCATCCAGCTGACAAAGCTCAGTGTGCTCGTGGAGAGGACGTTTTGAAGACTCCAACATTTCATAAAAGGCCTTTGCATATTCCTCCATCTCATCGTCTAAATTCCGAGCATCATCAAAGTCTTGCACCATGCCTTCGATCCCGGTACCATGCTCGTCGGTGCGACGACGAACCACCTTAGCTCTGGCACGTTGGGCAGACTCGCCATGAAATGTCCAGACCGTATAATTAGGTGTAAAACCCCACTTCTGCAGGTGTTTGATCATTTCAAACTCTTACTTCTTCTTACAGTTGTCACAATTGACACAAGGGCGCCAGGTTGTTTTCTGTCCATTTGCAAATGTGACTCTCACAAACTCCTTGGTTTTTGTTAACCATTCATGGGTCATGTCTTTCTGGCTAGTGTGACCGGTGTACATCCACCCACGATCACTCATCTTGCCTAGCTACTGGACACACACAAAATATATACATAATTCAGCAAACCATATTTATCAGTTAATAGAGTTTGTTAGTTTCATTACGTCGATGCAACCTAGACGCTAGTAGGTAAAGATAGGCCCTAATCCCACCCGAGTATGTGTAGATTGGGTTCGTTTTCCCATGCTCCGCTCCGGATCCGACGCACAATTTCGTCAGCACCTCCCTGTTGTTCTCCTGATACATGACTCATTAATAAGCAGAGAGGATATGTACCCAGAGAACAACAGGGAGGCACTGACGAAATTCTGCATCGGATCCGGAGCAGAGCATATGGGAAAACGAACCCAATCTACACATACTCAGGCTGTCCATGGATAACATTGGACAATTCAAAAGAATCATGGTTATAAATATGCTAATGAATGCATCTTTATAGATGTAACCCTTTCGAACGGGAGACGCATAGTGGTCACACATACTGATGATTGAAGACACCTATGGCTAGCAAGTTTCATCGGCACGAAGACCGGAACAGAGGAAATGAAGGGGGCAGGAGGAGATGTCATTTGTTCTCACCCACGAATGTAGAGGGAAGAGCTCGTCGAACGCATGGGGAGGTCATCGAACACCAGACCCTCACAGCGACGAAACAACTACACATTTAAATCCACCTGATCAACATAAATATGATGCTCTGTATAACAAAATCGAAAAATATATGACCTAACTCATAATTCACAAATATATGACCCGTGTCGTGTCGGGGTCGGGGTGTCTGGGGTGTCGTGTCAGGGTCGGGGTGTCGTGTCGGGGTCGAGGTGTCGGGGGTGTCATGTCGGGGTAGGGGTGTCGGGGGTGTCGTGTCGGCATAGGGGTGTTGTGTCGTGGTCGGGGGTGCCGTGTCAAAGTGTCGGGGTCAGGGTGTCGGGGGTGTCGTGTCAGGGTCGGGGTGTTGGGGGTGTCGTGTCGGGGTCGGGGTGTCGGGGGTGTCGTGTCGGGGTCGGGGGTTGGGGGCTCCTCTCTTCTTCTTCCTCTTCCTCTTCTTCTTCCTCTTCTTCTTCTTCCTCATTTTCTAATTATTCTTATTTTCTTCTCTTTTTTTCAGAACTAACCCTAAAACTAAAACTAAACTAAACATAAACCTAAACTAAAGAGGAGGAGGAGGAGCTCACCGCATGTAGGGGGTTGCCGATGGAGGAGGGGCGGTGGAGGAGGGGGAGGCCTGCCGCAAGGGAGGGGGCGGCACCACGGGCTTCCTCATGGCCGTGCTCGGGTGCCCGCCGCAGGGGAGGGGCGTTGTGGCCGGGGCGGCAGGGGCACGGTGGGGGTCGGGAGCACGGCGGTGGGGCGGCGGGTCGAGGTGGCGGGGGGCAGGGGCGGCGGGGGTGCGACGAGGGCCGGCGGCGGGGCGGCGGGGCGGGGCGGCGGGGGCGCGACAGGGGCCAGGTGCGGGTCGGCGGAGGTGGGGTCGGGAGCATGGCGGCAGGGGATCAGCGGCGGCGGGGGCGCGATGGGGAGTGGAGCTCGGGGGTGCGATGGGGGCCGGCGGCGGGGGCGCGATACGGGGGCCGGGAGCATGGTGGCGGGGCGGCGGGGCGGGGCGGCGGGGGCGCGACGGGGGGCCGGGTGCGGGGCGGCGGAGGCGCGGTGGGGGTCGAGGGTGGGGCGGCGGGGGATCAGTGGCGACGGGGGTGCGGTGGGGGGTGGGGGCTCGGCTGGGTCGGGGGAGATGAGAGGCATGGGGGTGCGCCATTAGCGGTTAGGTATTCACCTCTTTGACATCCACTTGCGGACGGCAAAGAGGTGGGGTGGTGGGCCGTTACAGTAGTACCATCAACTGGAACCCACCCACCTCTTTGTCATCCGCTCACTAACGGCAAAGAATCTATGCCGTCAGCTAGTACACGGCAAAGAGCTAGCTGACGGCAAAGCCCCTCTTTGCCGTCTGCTTTGTGCTAGCTGATGGCATAGCCACTCTTTGCCGTCTGCTAGTAGACGGCAAAGAAGTGACAGACGGTAAATCTTCTGATTCCAGTAGTGGTTCTTGCCATCTCAATGAGGGTTCGGTTCTTTCTCTCAACAACTCCATTTTGTTGAGGTGTGTACGTAGCGGAGAACTCATGTCAAATACCCTCTTCGTCAAGAAAGGTATCCACATGGGTGTTCTTGAACTTTGATCCATTATTGCTTCGAACCTTCTTGATCTTCACTTCAAACTAATTTTGTGCTTTGCATGCGAAGTTCTTGAAGATCTTTTGTACCTGCGACTTATCATCAAGAAAGAATACCCACGTAAATCTGAAAAAATCATCAACAACAACTAGACCATAAGAGTTTCCACCGAGACTCTTGTAAGCATTGGGACCAAAAAGATCCATATGAAGTAACTCGAGTGGTCTCCTAGTGGTCATGATGTTCTTGACCGGATGACTTCCACCTACTTGCTTTCCTGCTTGACAAGCACTACAAAGTCTATATTTGTCAAAGATAACATCTTTAACACCAAGAATATGATCGCCCTTGATAAGCGCCTCTAGATTTCGCATGCCTACATCTCCAAGCCTTCTATGCCATATCCAACCTTTAGATGATTTTGCAATGGGACAAGTACGAGGTTGGGCCTTTTTAGTGAAATCAACAATGTATAGATCACCTCTATGAATACCGATAAAGAAACTTTTATGATTATCAAATCGAAACACTTGGCAATCTACTTTGGTAAATAGCACATTGAAACCGAAGTCTGCTAGTCTAGATACAGAAATAAGATTATAGCCAAGGGATTCAACAAGAATCACATTTTGAATAGAGCTATCATGAGATATGGCCACCTTACCAAGGCCAAATACCTTACCCTTAGAGTTGTTTCGAAAGTTCACGTACCTTCGAGGACCTTGATTAGGCGTGATCTCCTGGAACATGTCTTTATCGCCAGTCATGTGATCCGTGCATCCAATGTCGAGAATCCACTCTTTTCCATCGGACATGTAATCTTTGAACTTTGCCATTAAACTTAGATTCATCATGATCTTTTCATGATCGATGTCGAACAGATCATCTTCATCATAGTAGCCATGTTCTCCGTTGTCATCATTTGGTGGAATCTCCTCATCATAAAAACAAAGGGACTCATTAGAATCATAACCATGACAATGTTCAAGTTTATGAATGTGAATGGATTCAATAATGATATTGTTGATGGTGGTGACATCACCTTTAGCACGCATAATATCACAAAGCTCAAATAGGCATTTATCAAAGTTTGTATCACTAGGCTTCATTTTATGAAAAGCAATAGTTTTATGAAGAATTTCATCAAGATTACTTAATGAGAGATTTGGGTATTGTTTCTCCAAATCATTCACATGCAAAGTTCTTCAATTGAGAAAGCACGAATCTTGGTAAGCCTCTAACAATAAGATTGATAGTTCTAAGGTTACCAAGCATGTTAATTTCCTCTTCGTGTGTGGGATGTCATTCATCAATGGGGAGCACATAGGGATTTTGAATATGTTTTCTCAAATGGAATTTGTCAAATAGATCAATCATAGCATTCTTCCATTGACTATAGTACTCTTCATCAAGAATGGGCACTCTACAATACAAACTCTCCGCACAAGACACATCCATCTTCCTCCACGGTGTTGAAAAGAAGCAATGGAGACCAAAGCTCTGATACCAATTGAGGGATCACTAGAAGTGTATGTCTAGAGGGGGAGAATAGACTACTAGCAGGAATTTAAAACTACCTCAAGCATAAGTTCAAGGGTTGGCAGTTTTAGCATATATAACTAGTCTATGACACCCAACACATGCAAGTCATTAAGTATAGCTGCGGAAAGTAAAGACATTGCACATGAAAGTAAGGAGTAGAGATAGAGAGATCAAACACATGAAGGACACAAATATTTGCCCCGAGGTTCCGATAGGTGGTGCTATCGTACGTCCATGTTTATGGAGTATTCAACCCATGGAGGGTAAGGGTCGCGAGAGTCTACGGAGGTCTCTACCCACAGAGGGTTCCACGAAGAAGCAACCTTGACTATACCATGATGGCCTACGTCCACGGAGGACTAGCCTAACTCAGGGTAGATCTTCACGAAGTAGGCAATCTCCTTGCCCTTACAAACTTCTTGGTTCACTCCACAACACAAAGTAGGAGGCTCCCAAGCAACACCTAACCAATCTAGGAGGCACCACCCTCCAAAAGGTAGTAGGCTCCATAGTGTCGATGAACTCCTTGATCTTGTGCTTCAAGATGATAGACTCCTCAACACACTATCACTCTCTCACAGATTTGGCTTGGTAGAAAGATTTATTGGGTGGAAAGCAACTTGGGGAGGCTAGAGATCAAGATTCATATGGTACGAATGGAATGGCATGATCTCAACACATGAGTAGGTGGCTCTCTTTCATATAATCAGTAGGTATGAGTGAGAAACTGTTCTGAGTGCTTCTCTTGCGAGTGAGTGGTGGTGGAGGGGTATATATTGGCATCTCCAAAAATCCAACTGTTATACCTAATAAGTCAGACTTGGTGACACCAATGTGTGAATCTCGATGGTACCGAGTTGCCTCAAAGGTAGCAACTTTTGAATCTCGGTGAGACCGATACATAAAACTCGGTTGCACCGATAAGGTGACCAACGGTCATATTGCCAATCTCACTGACGCCGATTCACAAAACTCGGAGGGACCGATTTTGTAAACTTGCGTAACAAGAAGTTGGCAACCCAAACTCGGAGGCACCGAAGCAGAATCGGTTGCACCAAAAAGCTAGGGTTTGGCTGGGTCTGTCTTGAGGTTTGGAATCGGTGGCACCGAGAGGAATGTGTTGGTTGCACCGATTTTGAGTATTTGCGTTTGGACACACTTTTGTGGCAGAGCTTGTGGGTGTATGTGGTGACTACCACTTGAGAACATATGAGCATTTCGTTCACCAACAAAACCTTACCCCCTTTTAATAGTATTAGTTTCCTATGGACTCAAAATGATTTTTCACAAAAGATAAAAATGTAGAGTCCTCTTGCTTGAAGCTTGGCCAATGCTATTCCTTCTGCTTCTTCTTCAAGGGGATACTCTACGCACTCCTTAGCCAACCATCTCTCTCTATGAACTTTATCTGAAATACACTAGATAAAAGTATTAGTACAAGAGACAATGTATGTTGACTTGAATTATCAAAACCACCAAGGGAGCACATTGTGCTTCCACACTCAAGCCCAATGTGAGATTGTGGCTGATGCACCTGCCGAAAAACTCCATTTCGTCATGGGCTGACCTGTGCAACGAGTTCTTCGGTGCCTTCACAGGTGGCCACTAGGAGCCTGGACAGCCTAGCGACCTACAAGTCCTTTCATGGAAGGAGGGAGAGACTCCGCGGAAGTATATCCAAAGATTCAGTTGAGTGCACCGCTACATTCCAGAGATACACCCCGTAGCCATGATTGTCGCGTTCCACTCAAACGCGCGCAACAGGAGGATGGGGGCCAAGATGAATGTCAAACTCCCCAAGATCGTCAATGAGTTGTACACATTGGCGGTCAAGTGTGCACGTGTTGAGGAAGGAAGGCGGTTGCCCGGAGAGGAGGCTGGTGTCGAAGTCGATTCAGATGATGACGATGATGCCCCTGGCTCGAAGGGGAAGAGCTGAAAGCGCAACAAGAAGCACAAAGGAAAAGCGGTGTTGGCCATTGAGAGCTCCGGTCATCTCAGCACCGAGAAGAAAGCCAAGGCCGAGAATCCCTGTAAGGGAGCTACCACGTGCGATGATTGCCGAGAGGCTGCTGCCGTGAAGAAAATCGGAAAGTCTGATGGGCCATACTGCAAGATCCACCACAGCAAAGGCCATGATCTCCAAGAGTGCCGCCAAGTTGAGCAGCTTGCTGAGAAACAGAGGGTTGAGTACGAGAAACACGATAAGGAGAAGGGCCAACACAATGCTACCGGGAAGGGTCATGGTGGCAGAGGAGGCCGCCGTGGCAAGAACCCGCAGCAGAAGGAAAAGCCAGCCAGAGGCCGTGAGAAGATTGAAGCAGATGACAGGAGTGAGGATGAGGATGAAGTGGAGGATTCCAGTGATCAAGAATTCCAGAAGCAACTAAAGACATGTGTGTTGACGGGGGTGCATCCTTCCATTTTTGTCACCGCCAACTCAAGCAGTGGTCTCGTGAAGTCAACACCACGGAACTAGCTGCAGAGTCCATGAAACAACTTAGATGGTCCCGCACGCCTATCATCTTTGATGAAGAGGATCATACTGACCGCACCACTGCGGTCGGATGCTTGTCGTTGTTGGTCTCCTTGACAATCTGCAACCTCAAAGTCACCAAGATGTTAGTTCACGTTAGGCATGATTAAACTTGATTTCCCCTAAGGTGGTTGAAAGGCTGCAGATCTCTGATGGAGAGCTCAGAGCTACGGATACATTCCAAGGTGTCAATCCCAGCAGGAGCCGACCCAAGGGAAAGATCACTTTTTCTATGACGTTTGGCGGAGAGTTGAACTACCAGACTGAGAAGGTGGTATTCGATGTGGTTGACCTTCCCCTTCCCTGCAATGGAATTCTCGATCGCCCAACTTTGGCAAAATTCATGGCAGTGTCCCACTACGCTTACAACACCTTGAAGATGCTAGGACCCATTGGAATCATCTCCATGCCATCTGACAAGAAGGACATAGTCATATGCGTGAACAAGATGTATCGAGACGCGGTAGCAGCTGAAGTAGCAGAAATCCCAGCTCCCGGCAAGAATGAGATGAAAGCAAAGAAATATGGTGCGAACACCAGCAAGGACTCTGGGAAGCACGCCTCTTCGGAGTGCGCTGCACCCGACGATGACATGCCCGGAGAGCTCCACTAGCAAGAAGTCCAAGGCCACCTATCCTGAGACGAAGAAGGTCCCAACAAGGCTGGATGGCACTGGTGGAACGTTCACCATCAGCGCCACCCTTACTGACAAATAGGAAATCGCGCTCGTTGCCTTCCTATAGGCGAATGTCGATGTGTTTGCTTGGCAACCATTTGACATCCACAGTGTTCCCTTGGAGGTAATTGAGCACCACCTTGATGTCTGCCCTCATGCCAGACTCGTCAAGCAAAAGGTTAGGAAGCAAGCTTTGGAATGGCAGCAGTTCACTACCAAGGAGAGCAAGAAACTTGAAGCAGCTGGTTAGGACCCTTTTCCCTTGCCGCTGTAACACCCCATTACGCCTGGCGGGATCTAGACTGGCCCCACAGACCAGCACTAGTCTTTCTTGCAAACTTTGTCCTGACTCGTGCACACCCGGGACCAACTTCCCGGTCGGTCACCCATCCTAGAATCGCTCCAAGCCAAGCACGCTTAACTTTGGAGTTCTTTTCGAGTGGGTTCCCGGAAAATAAGGAATTCCTTGTTGATATGAGTAGTCTATCATTCCTATTAAGCCAGGCTCTCACATACACCCCCACTCAAAGGAACCGACGTCCTCGTCGGCCCATCGGGAAAGTTCCCTTTTGGCACACGTATGCGCGTCCAGTCCAGCACATGTGCCATGCTATGTGCCATGACTGGCCACACACGCCATGCGCCACATGCCCGTGCACCTGACCCGCACATGCCCATGTAACCGCAAGGGTCGTCTCTGATACCAATTGTAACACCCCATTATGCCTGGCGGGATCTAGACTGGCCCCACAGACCAACACTAGTCTTTCCTGCACACCTTGTCCTCACTCGTGCACACCCGGGACCAACTTCCCGGTCGGTCACCCATCCTAGAATCATTCCAAGCCAAGCACGCTTAACTTTGGAGTTCTTTTCGAGTGGGCTCCCGAAAAAGAAGGAATTCCTTGTTGATATGAGTAGTCTATCATTCCTATTAAGCCAGGCTCTCACAACCGCGCATCGATCAGATTGTTGATTCCACTTCCGGGTGTGACTTGGTCTCTTTCTTGGACGCCTACTCCGGATACTGCCAGATATTCATGACTAAGGAAGATAAGTAAAATATTGTGTTCATAACTACGTGTGGCACGTACTGCTTTGTACATATGCCCTTCGGGTTAAAGAGCGTCGGGTCTACCTTCGGCACAGCCGTATAGATTGGATTTGGACCTGAGTTGCACAGAAACGTGGAAGCCTACATGGATGACATAGTGGTCAAGACCAAGGACGAAGCGACTCTCATACAAAATTTGGAACAAAGCTTCGCAAACCTTCGCAATATCAACTTGAAGTTCAACCTTGAGAAGTGTGTGTTTGGTGTCCACTCTAGCAAGCTGCTTGGGTTCTTTGTATCTCAACGAGGAATAGAAGCCAATCTCGACAACGTCAAAGCAATTGAGCAGATACAAGCACCCAAGACCATCAAGGATATCAAACGTTTGACCAGATGTGTTGCCGCGTTGAGCAGATTTGTCTCCAAATCCGCTGAATGTGCAATGTCATTCTGTAAGATCTTGAAGAAGGCTGGCCTGATGAAGTGGACCCCGGAAGCGGAGGCAGCACTGCAAGATCTGAAAACTTACCTATCCTCCGCTCCTACCTTGGACACTCCTAAACTACAAGAATCGTTTCTTCTATACTTGGCAACAATGAACCAAGTGGTTAATGTAGCGCTGGTGGCGTAGCAAGAAGTAGATGAAGATGCAGCCGCTGCGACTGATGCTACTAGGGACAAGACCGAGACATTCGCAGCATGACCCAATAAAGAGCAAGGGGAACCTCAGCAAGCAAGCGAAGGTCGTTCCAAGGAAGTGGTGAAGAAGAAAGTGGTGCAACAACCCCTATACTTTTTCAGCTCCCTATTGCAAGGGGGCTAGATCAAGGTACTATGGAGTGCAAAAGCTGATCTTTGGCCTCATCATGGCCTCGAGAAAGTTGCGCCACTACTTCCAAGCCCACGAGATCATAGTTTTCACCCGCTTTCCGCTGTAGCGTATATTGAGGAACCCCGAAGCCACTGGCAGGATAGTTGAGTGGGCACTAGAGCTGTCGAGATTTGGATTGAAGTATGAGAGCACTTCCACAATTTAGAGTAGGGCATTGGCGGAGTTCATTGCAGAATGGACACCCACGCCAGACGAAGAGGTTCCAGAAACAATTCTCCCCGGCAAGGAGGCACCCACGGATTGGATCCTGTACTTTGATGGTGCTTTTTCACTCCAAGGCGCCAGGGCAGGCGTGCTCCTCGTTTCCCCCACAAAAGAGAACCTCAAGTATGTGATTCAAATGCACTTTCCTTGGGACGAGGCTACAAACAACACCGCTGAGTATGAGGGGCTCCTTGCCGGACTCAAAATCACGATGGAGTTGGGAATCACGAAACTGATCATCAGGGGAGATTCTCAACTCGTGGTGAAGCAAATCAACAATGATTATTAGAGCCCGCTGATGGAAGCGTACGTAGAGGAAGTGAGGAAACTGGAGGAGCACTTTGATGGAGTGCAATCAGAACATGTGTCGTGAGTGGAAAGTAGCATTGCTGAACATGTGCGGCAATGGAGTGCAAGAAGCTTCCTGTGGAACCAGGAACTTTTGTCCTCTGCGTCACTCAACCATCAGTATCCCCATCTGCGATGGCCAAGAAAAAAACAAAGCTGAACTCCGACAAGCATTTCCCCATAGAGCTTCCCGAGGCCGCTGGTAGAGAGGCTGCCGGGGGAAGTCTCCCTTCGGTTGGTGAGCAGCTCCCACCTGTAGAGCCCCAGGTTCATGCAGTCGAGGCAAGCACTACCACGGGTGAGGAGACGCCTTTAGTCCTTGTTGTTGATCCACGGGCTCCAACCTGGGCACATCATATAGTCTGTTTCCTTCAAACAGGAGAACTCTCTGAAGAGCAAGAAGAGGCCGAAAAAGTAGCCTGTCGGTCAATTATGTACCTATTGGTCGATGACACCTTGTACAGAATATGACCAAACGGTGTGAAATTGAGGTGCATCTACTGGGATGATGGACTGAAGGTGTTGGCAGAGATTCATGGAGGTGTATGTAGATCTCACATTGGATCAAGGGCCCTTGCCGAGAAGGCCTTCCGGCAGGGTTTCTATTGGTCCACTACCCTCCAAGATGCTATTGAGTTGGTCATCAAGTGTGAATCCTGCCAATTGCATTCCAAGAATATCCATCAGCTAGCGCAAGCTCTTTAGACGATCCCTTTGTCATGTCCATTCTTAGTCTGGGGGCTCTATATCTTGGGCCCCTTTCCCCGTGCTGTCTGGGGCTTTGAGTTCTTGTTCCTGGCAATAAACAATTCACGAAGTGGCCTAAGGTGCAGCCAGCGAGGAAGGTGACCGCGCAGTTAGCTATCAAGTTCATCAAAGGATTGGTGTGCTGTTTTGGAGTGCCCAATAGAGTGATCACTGATAACGACACTCAGTTCACGAGCCGCGCCATCATACAATACATCCAAAGCCTTGGAAGAAAGGTCTCCTTCGCCTCCGTTGCCCATCCTAGAAGCAATGGGCAAGTCGAGAGGATGAATGCTGAAGTGATGCGAGGACTCAAGATGAGGACATTCGATAGGCTGCGGAGCAGCTACAAGCACTGGAAGGATGAGCTGCGAGTGGTTCTTTGGTCCCTCAGAAAGACACCGAATCGAGCCACCGGCCAGACGCCCTTCTCCCCAGTGTATTGGGCGAAAGCAGTGCTACCCTCGGAACTCATATACAGGTCACCTCGAGTTCTTGCCTACGATGGAGTAGAGCAACATCAGCTACGACATGACGATGCCACGCTCCTCAAGGAAGATCGTCTCCGAGTCGTTGTGCGTGTTGCACGCTACCGGCAAGCCTTGCACCGCTACCATAGCTGCAGGGTCCAGGCCCGGAGCCTTGAGAAAGGTGACCTTGTCCTTAGGCGCGTTTAGTCTGCCAAGGGTACCAACAAGTTGACGTCGAACTGGAAAGGCCTTTACCGGGTAGCACGAGTCACCAGACCTGGCGCTGTCCATCTGGACACCGAAGATGGCACCAAGGTGCTTAACTCATGGAATATTGAGCATCTTCATAAGTTCTACCCGTGAGGCGCGGTTTTCGGGCTCAGTCCCTGGCAGCCACCTTTTGTACAAGCCTTGCCGAAGTTACATGTAACCCTTTGTACAAAGCCAAGCACTGACCCTAAGCAGCAATAATAAAGCTAGGCATTGCATCATATCATCGCATGGCATGTTTACTATGCATCTTTTATGATTGCAATGTTATTGCTTTTAAACTTTAGGTATCTGATATAGTTTTTGTTGAGCCTATAATCCTTGTTGTCACATTCCTTTTCAGGGATAGAGGCCTCTCGCGCCACATGTTTGTCCACCAGGAAAACACGGGAGGGGGGCGAAATAACGAGGACGACGGCCCAGCATACTCCAGAAAGGGATACTGACTAGAAAAAGGTAAGTCTAATCAGACATCCCAAGTTTTACGTTAATTTGCTCTCTTAAAGGAAACCCTTTATCTCCTCTTAGCTGTGAGCGATGGAGTCCTCCACATGGAGAAAACGCTTGCTGGGACGAGTCGTCCCCCAGCTACTGATACTTATCAGTCCTGGGGGGCGCCGATCCCGACAAGGAGCCCTGCCGGGAAAAGATACCATCCTACTGCTGGGGGCTTGCTCCCTCTTTGGCACTTGTGGTTAATATTGGCCTGGCAAGCGGCTCCGTGCGGCAAGGACAGACATTCAAGCAGAGTGGAAAAAGGGAGAAAAGGATAGTACTTAAGGAAGAAAAATAACATTCTTTCATTTCTAGTACAAAATGGATAAAGATTACATTACAAGGCGCCTCTTTAATAGCCCTTTATTTGACTTTCTCCCCTAGAAACAAGCTACTAAAAGGAAAAAGGACAAAAAGAGAGCCCCAGCAAAAGCCGAGCATGACCCAGTCAGGACCAGCATTGCATGGAAAACAGGTCAATCATCCTCGTCGTTGCTATTGCTCGAGCAGGAGCTTTCAACGTCGCTCGAGCTCTCCTCGTAGCAGCCAAGACGAGCTCCCCAATGCCTATAAATCTTGACGGAGAGCAGGTCAGCCTCCACCAACTTGAAGCGGAGGAAATGCCTAGCCGTCAAATTGTGGGTGCATGCGAAGGTTTTCCACCCTCTTCGGAGGAACAAGACACGACGCTCCGGTAACTCGACGTACACTTGCACGATGCCATTACAAAAAGCATTCACCCGCAACAATATCGCATGCGGCTTGTCGACCTCCATCACCCCGGCGAAAGGGCGAGGGAGACACAAGCAACTACGGTGAGGGTCGCGCATCCTGAGGACGAACTCCAGCGTCGTACCTTTGGTGTGCCCCTCCACGAGAGCAGGGTCTGATGGCGAAGGAGGAGGGGGCAGCGCTCCGCCTTCCCCGACCATGGTCCCCACGCCAGCCTCGGCCCCTTCCGACACCTCCACCACGCACGCTGGAACCACCCTCCACCTCCATGGCTAATGTAGCGGCATGATCCCGATGGGAGGCCCTCGTTGTCGCGGTGGAAGCTAGGGGACATCCTCGACCCCTCGGGATGGTGGTGACTTATACTACTAACGACAAGAGAAGAAGGGCGAGCTCTGAGAACTTTGGACCAACAAGGAGGAAGAGATGGATGAGCATCGCCCCTAGTGACCCCCTCAATTTATAGGAGAGGGCGCGGGGGGCTGGCTCTCCTCTGCTCCAAAGGCCGCCGCCCGTCTCCACAATTTCCACTACCCACAATCACGGGTGAACATGTAACCGCCCCATTGCTCCAATCCATGACGCTGCTGTTTCTGCTATGATCAGACCTTTAAGTCACGATCGTCCATCGCAACCTCTCTCAATGCATATGGCGTGCGTGGCAGAAACGGCTTGTGGTAGTGGGTTTGTGCTGACTAGTAAATTGGCGGTTACTTCCTCACATTGCGCTCATGTGCATGAATTTTGGCATGACCCAACGGCACTGGGCGATCACGTGTGGGACAGACCCGGGCGCTCCTATCGATGCACTAGGACATGGGTACCCAGTGTGCCTGACTTATGCACAGGCAGTAGTAGCAGAATCCATCAACACATACGCAAACCAAGCAAGCACACAAGCCCAAGCAACGTCGGCAAGATCAACACTACAACCCAAGACAGACCTAAAGCGTTCCAAGCATGTCCCCGGTGCCTGCTAGGGACCAAGGCCCTCGCACCCAAAAGAAGACCCGGCAAGCTACTCCCTCGGCAAGGACTAGTCGATCGGCCACCGCTCCACCGCATCGCAACAACAGACACTTGTGATGCGGTGTCGAGCTCCCAAGTGTCTAAGTGGCTCTTGCTAAGCATGTGGCGACACGCTGGAAGACAGATTATGCCTCCTTGACACCCATCGATAGGCGTGTCAAGTTGTGGTGCAGTAGTTAGCTAGAGCGGTGGTACGAGCTTGCAGGGGATGCACGTCTCCACGCCACCTAGACTGCATTTATGGCATTTTGTCCTAAGTGCTAGAGTTAGGTATAATAGCACTATTAGCTATCTAATCATCAGACAATGTTTGTTTTGCCATTGTGGTTACCTCTTCGACTATAAAAGGAGGCCCAAGGCAACCTAGCAAAAGAATTGGACCGTTGGACACTTGTACTCAGGTAGTAGCTCCCCCAAAGGCAACCCTTGCCGGGCTTGAGCGTTGCGTGTTCTTCATGTTCCTCTGATCAATCCACCAAAATAAGGAGTAGGGTTTTATTCTTCATAGCGTCCCGAACTTGGGTAAAACACCAGTGTCCTGATCGCCACATTGTCTCACCATCTCCGCTCTTTGTGCATGTGATCTCGCCCCCACCGAACCACAAAGCAGCTTACGGCCCCATCGGTGATCGCGTGCATCCTGCCCCGACAGCTTGTATGACTAGTACTATGATTGTCAAACTTCACTAGATTTTACTTTCTAAACCAAATGCGAAACTACTACTAAGCATAAAGCACATGGATAATTTCACATGTATGATATTAAATTCTTCGCAACTTACTCTTAGGATATAAATGAAGCACAAGAGTAAACATCAAACTACTCTCAAAAGATATAAGTGAAGAACAATAAGTAATCAAACAATCAAGTAGCTATGTGAGGACTCTCTCTGACTAAGTTTTTTTGATATGAGTATTTTATTCAAACAGTAAGCAAAACAAAAATACACTCCAAGAGTAGCACATACCATGTGGACAAATAAAAACTTAGGCTCAACATAGGCTAACCGATATTTGTTGACAAAGAGAGGTTGTATGTCGAACATAGCATACCCAAGCTTAGATGCTTGAAACTTCTTGTAATAATGACTTTGGGGGTCCTTTGGAATCCCCAATCATGAGCTATTTTGTCTCATTAATTCCTCTCATATCGCGGTTTCCTAAATCTTCAAAGCTTCATACATACCAAACTTGACAAGAACTCGTGAGATAGGTTAGTGCACATAAGAATAAATAAACACATTTTGTGCTACCAGGACAAGACCAATATAAGTTGAAGAAACTATAGAATAAGTAGATAACAAAAGTATCACATCAATTTGCCTAACAAGACATTGTGTAGAAATTAATTCAAAAGATACACTTATGTAAATCAACAAATTCTAAAATATTTAGGACATGATAAATAATTTGTATGACAACTCTATGTAAATATTTCAGTAACTTTCCATGTTCCAGTATAATATCGAAATTCAAGCACTACAACAAATGTTTCTGTATTTACACATCACACATCAAACATGCAACTGAGACATCTTAAGGGAATTCTTGGAACCTTTTATTGAAAATATATATTATAAATAACATCTAACAGAGAATAATAAAACAAATTTATTCTACATGAAAACACATATTATGTGAGGAATAAAAATATATCCCCAATTAAGATATACTGATAGTGTTGAAGACGAAAGAGGGGATGCCTTCCGAGGCATCCCCAAGCTTAGACGCATGAGTATTCCTTGAATATTACCTTGGGGATACCTTGTAAATCCCCTAGATTAGGGTCTTGCTACTCCTTATTCTCCACATATCGGTATCTCATCCAAAACTTGAAAACTTCAATCGCACAAACTCAATGAAACTTCATCAGATGGGTTAGTATAATAAATATAGATCATTCACTTAGGTACTATCAAGTAAAGATTGATAATTGTTCTCACATGATACCTACTATAATATACCATTCATACAATTTACAACACTCAATATAAGTTATGGGAACACTAAAACAAGCAAACTATGCATGCAAAATAGAATCTGTCAAAAACCAAACAGTCTGTAAAGATGTGAATTAACATCATAATATACTGACTCTAAAAGTTCTGAAAATCAATTACAACACATATAATTTGTATAGAAATTATGTGTAAAAATCAGAATATTTTGACACTCTAGTAAAATCACATAATTCATACACTGGACGCAAAAGTTTCTATTTTTCCATAGAAATAAATCAACAAGTATCCACACTATCTCAAAGGATTTACTTGGCACATTATTGAAATAAAAGGCACAAAACATGATTAATACAGTATCTTAATCATATGAACACTAAAAAACAGAAAGGATAAATGTTGGATTGCCTCCCAACAAGCACTTTTCTTTAATGCCTTTTAGCTAGGCATGCTGATTTAAATGACGCCCACATAAAAGTAAAGAATTGAAACACAATGGGAGCATCATGAAGCATATGGAAAAGACATTTAAGTCTAACCCACTTCCTATGCATAGGTTTTTTTGAGAAAATAACTTATATGAGTAAGAATCAACTAGCATGGGAAGGCAAAACAAGCATAACTTCGAAACTTCCAACACATAGAGAGGAAACTTGATATATTGAGATATGTAGAAGCATATGTTATTCCCTCATAATAATTTTCAGTAGCATCATGAAGGATTTCGATAATATAATTATCACATAAAGCATTCTTTTCACGATCCACATGCATAAAAAATTATTACTCTCCACATAAGCAAATTCCTTTTCATCCATGGTAGTGGGAGCAAACTCAACAAAATAACTATCATGTGATACTTGATTGTCATAAACAAATTAAAATCATGATGACAAGTTTTATTATTATCATTACTCATTATAGCATACATGTCATCACCATAAGTATCGTAAATAGGGGGCATGCATGCAATCATCATAATAAATTTGCTCATCAAAACATGGGGGGCAAAAAATATCATCTTCATCAAACATAGCATCCCCGAGCTTATGGCTTTGCATATGATTAGTGTAACACCCCGCCATGTGCCACATGCCTGTGCACCTGACCCGCGCACACCCATGTAACTGCAAGGGTCGGCTCCGATACCAATTGTAACACCCCATTACGCCTAGCGGGATCTAGACTGGCCCCACAGACCAACACTAGTCTTTCCTGCGCACTTTGACCTCACTCATGCACACCCGGGACCAACTTCCTGGTCGGTCACCCATCCTAGAATCACTCCAAGCCAAGCACGCTTAACTTTGAGTTCTTTTCGAGTGGGCTCCCGGAAAAGAAGAAATTCCTTGTTGATATGAGTAGTCTATCATTCCTATTAAGCCAGGCTCTCACAATTAGCATCATGGATATTCAATAAATTAATACTAACAACATTGCAATTATGCTCATCATTCAAGGATTTAATGCCAAATATTTTATTGAACTCTTCTTCTAACACTTTGGCACAATTTTCCCATCCATTATTTTCACGAAAGACATTATAAAGACGAAGCATTTGAGGACACCTCAATTCCATTTTTTGTAGTCTGCTTTTATAAACCAAACTAGTGATAAACAAGAAACTAAGAGATTTAATTGCAAGATCTAAATATATACCTTCGAGCACTCACCTTCCCGACAACGGCACCAAAAAGAGCTTGATGTCTAGTATGCAACTTTATTCTTGTAGACTCGTATTGGGCCTCGAAGCGTAGAGTTTTGTAGGACAATAGCAATTTTCCCTAAAGTGGGTGACCTAAGGTTTATCAATCCATGATAGGTGTAGGATGAATATGGTATCTGTAAAACAAAGTCGCAATCAAATATAAGAAATCTCTTGTTTCCCCAACACACCCAATACAATGGCAAATTGTATAGGTGCACTAGTTCGGGAAAGATATGGTGATACAAATGTATTATGTATAGTAGAAATAGGTTTTTATAATCTGAATAAATCAGAAAAGCAAGGTAAGAAGTAGTAAACAGCGTGAAAAACCATATATTTATACCTGGAAATAAGGCCTAGTGTTCATAGTTTCACTAGTTCAATCTCTCAGGAAGGCTAACCTAGTACAATCACATGATTATCCCTCAAGGTGTGACAAATAATCACTACAAAGTTCATATCTAGAGGAGAACATAACATGATTGTTGTACGTAGTAGTACCACCTCAAAGTTATCCTTTTCGATCAATCTATTGAGCTATTCCTATAAGTGTCACAAACAACCCTAGAGTTAGTACTAATAATACCATGTGATACGCATAAATCAACTCTAATGTCACCTAGATACTCCAATGTCACCATAAGTATCCGTGAGTCAATTATATGATATGCGTCAAACAATTTCATATTCATCATATTCCATCCAACATAAAGAATTTCAAGGAGTACCCCAAGATTTATATTGAAGAAAGTTGGATGGAAACGTGCATCAACCTATGTGCATAGATACGCCAAGGTCACCGGAATCCGCAAGAGTATTCACATGTAAGACATACATCATGTGGTCTCAAATCCAATATTCAATCCGACACAACAAAACCTCAAAGAGAAAGACTCAATTTATCACATCAAGATAGAGAGGGAAGAACACCATATGATCCAACTATATTAACAAAGCTTGTGATACAACAAGATCGTGACATATCAAGAACACGAGAGATAGAGACACATCAATCACATAGCTCCTGGTACATACCCTCAGACACGAGGGTGAACACTCCCTCCTCTTCATGGATACTGTTGGGATGATGAAGATGTCCTCCGATGATGATTTCCCCCTCCAACAGGATGCCAGAACAAGTTCCGGATGAGATTACTTCGGTACGGAGGCTTGTGGCAGTGGAGCGGAAGTTCTTGGTTTATTTTTGAGGGTTTCACTATTTATGATATTTTCAGCATTGGAATCGTGCGAGACGGATCCACAGGGTGGTCCCAAGGCAAGTGGGCGCGCCCTAGGGGTGTGAACGTAGCCTAGAATAGTTGTTTGTATTTGCGTCCACACAGCGGGAGCTGTATTGGCAACAAATGTCAGTGCTAACACTGGAAGATCTCGGGTAGGCGGTCTCGAGCTGTGGATCTAAGAACAATGTTAACAAGGAGAGTCGGGAGACGATGTTTACTAAGGTGCCTCTCGAAGAGGTAAAACCCTACGTCCTGATTTGATTGTATTGATGATGGGGTAATGAGTACATGTTGATGATCTACCTCGCGATCGTTCTGTAAGCTCTAAACCCTAAGGTGAATAGCTGTTTTTCTATGGGGTAAACTCTTGGGCTTATATAGATACCCAGGGGGAGCTAGGTTACATGCTTTAGGTCGGTTGAGGTAATGCCGAACACAGAGGCACTTCTGAGGTGTATGCTAGGTCATGGAGGTTTCTTTTCATCCCACGAGAGAGTTTTGACGCTCCCGAAGTCCTTCGGGTGATGGCTTAATGGGCCCATAGTTCGGCCTACATGGACCGATCACCTCGACCGATACCCCTAGTCCAGGACACCTTCAATATGTTTAAATTTTATTAATCGTATGAAAAGACAAAGTCTATCTCAGAATGCTAGGGAACATAATAAATCTGGACAGAGGTGTTACAAAAAATTGAGCTGAAAATTCAAGCCAACCTAGATGGCATGAGGGAATGTGCAACGCGGGCGCTTACCCCAGTCGCCAGGGATTTTTCCTAGCCCTTTTGCTCGATTCCTTGTCGGCCCTAGGATTTTATCTAACGTTGCTACTCAGCGAGTTGTTGGGGCTGGGCTCTTTTTTTTTAATGCTCTGGAAAATCTTGTAGCCTCCACAAACTAAACAAACTTTTGACGGGCGCTTTGTTTTAGGCGTTGGAGAAGCGAGAGCTTCACTAATTCATACCAAAGAAAAAAAGACCACATTAGCTCTCAAATGGCGCTCCTCTGTTGCAAACACAAACTCTTACGCTAGTGTTTCATCATTTATTAATAGAGATCTTTTATGGTACCCCATAATAAAATGAGTCCATCCATTTAGGGAAATCCAACACTTGAGATTGATGTGTACTGCTTCAATGGGCCAGCAGTATATGCAGTCCAGCCCAAGTAAAGTGGAGCAGTATATGGAAACTGATGGTAGTTTGGGAACATCGTTATATTTCAGCCTGGTTGCCCACTAACCTGACCTATGCCTACGCCGCGACGGTTCTGGCCGCTGCCGCCGACCCGCCACATGCTCGGCTCTCACCATCCAACTATATTAATGAAGCTCATGATACATCAAGATCGTGACATCTCAAGAACACTAGAGACAGAGAGAGATCAATCACATAGCTCCTGGTACATACCCTCAGACCTGAGGGTGAACTACTCCCTCCTCTTCATGGATACTGTCGGGATGATGAAGATGTCCTCCAATGATGATTTCCCCCTCCAACGGGATGCCAGAACAGGATCCACATGAGATTACTTCGGTATAGAGGCTTGTGGCTGCGGAGCGGAAGTTCTTGATTTACTTTTGAGGGTTTCACTATTTATGAGATTTTCAGCATTGGAATCATGTGACACAGAGCCACGGGGTGGTCCCAAGGCAAGTGGTCGCGCGCTAGAGGTGTGGCTGTAGCCTAAGGTGAATAGTTGTTTGTACTGGCGTCCACACAGCGGGAGCTGTATTGGCGACAAATGTCAGTGCTAAAACTGGAAGACCTCGGGTAGGCGGTCTCGAGCTGTGGATCTAAGAACAATGGTAACAAGGAGAGTAGGGACACAATGTTTACCGAGGTCCCTCTCAAAGAGGTAAAACCCTACGTCATGATTTGATTGTATTGGTGATGGGGTAACGAGTACATGTTGATGATCTACCTCGCAATCGTTCTGTAAGCTCTAAACCCTAAGGTGAATAGTTGTTTTTCTACGGGGTAAACCCTTGGGCTTATATAGATACCTAGGGGGAGCTAGGTTACATTCTCTAGGTCGGTTGAGGTAATGCCAAACACAGAGCCACTTTTGAGGTGCTTGTCAGGTCATGGAGGTTTCCTTCATCCCACGAGAAAGTCTTGATGCTCCTGAAGTCCTTCGGGTGATGGCTTAACGGGCCCATAGTTCGGCCCACACAGACCGATCACCTTAACCGATACCCCCTAGTCAAGGACACCTTCAATATGTTTTAATTTTATTAATCATATGAATGGACAAAGTCTATCTCAGAATGTTAGGGAGCATAATAAATCTGGACAGAGGTGTTACAAACAATTGAGCTGAAAATTAAAGCCAACTTAGATGGTCGAGGGAATGTGTAATGCGGGCGCTTACCCCAGTCGCCAGGGATTTTTCCTAGCCCTTTTGCTCGATTCCTTGTTGACCCTAGGATTTTATCTAACGTTGCTACTCAGCGAGGTTTTGGGGCTGGGTTTTTTTTTAAATGCTCTGGAAAATCTTGTAGCCTCGACAAACTAAACAAACTTTTAACGGGCGCTTTGTTTTAGGCTTTGGAGAAGCGAGGGCTTCACTAGTTCGTACCAAAGAAAAAAGAACCACATTAGCTCTCAAATGGCGCTTCTCCGTTACAAACACAAACTCTTACGCTAGTGGTTCATCATTTATTAATAGAGAACTTTTATGGTACCCCATAATAAAATGAGTCCATCCATTCAGGGAAATCCAACGCTTGAGATTGATCTGTACTGCTTCAACGGGCCAGCAGTATATGCAGTCCAGCCCGAGTAAAGTGGAGCAGTATACGGAAACTGAGGGTAGTTTGGGAACATCGTAATATTTCAGCCTGGTTGCCCGCTGACCTGACCTATGCCTATGCCGTGACGGTTCCGGCCACTGTCGCCGACCTGCCACACGCCCGGCTCATCACCCTCTCCTCGAGCCCGCCCCCCTCCTCTTCCACTGCCATTCTCATGGACAAGAGCGACTAGGCCCCTAGTTGATCGCGATTGAATGCTGAAATCATCTATTTTTGTCTTATCAGATTCAAGAACATGAAGTTTGATCTGCGTGCCTACTCCCATACAACATTATAGAAATTGTGCTTTAGTTTGAGAATTTTGAAAATATGTGGCTCGTTTAGTTTCTACCTTCTATAGTACAATCACATAGTCGGGGCTCATAGAATTGTTTTTTTATAGAAGAGAATTAAGATAGAAGAAAATTGCCTCGTTAATTAACGGAAACCCGGCGAAAACCGTTACAACACGTCTCACAGGACACCAACAACACACGTCGACCCCGAGGCTGCACACCAGGCGAGCCGCCGGCTCCGTCACTCGAGCAACCCGTAGCTGACAACCTACAATCAAACCCGAGCCGCCGCTCCGGCATCCACGTCAACCCCGAGGCCGCGCACCAGGCGAGCCGCCTGCCTAGATACCCAAGCAACCGGAGCCGATGCCCTACATCCATATTCGGAGCCGCCGCTCCAGCGTACAGATGGTGACCACACACGCCGACCCAGAGGCCGCGCATCAGGCTAGTCGCCAACTTCATCAGCCTAGCAATCGAAGCTGACACCACACAACTATTGGAAAATTTGTGTGATAGGCTTCTCTCCCTCGCTCTCTCTAGTTCTCTTGTTGTTCTTTAGGAAGAAGGAGATGAGGCGATGGTTCTGTGCCGCTAAAAACTTGCAGCTTTTCTGTTGTTGCTTTCCTTATCTTATTAGGCTTACAACTGAAGAAATGGGCTCGTGGCCCTCCTAACTATGCGCCACCACCGATCGTGTTGCCCGTGCCATCCCATGAGTGATCAAAGGGGCGCAGGACTTGTTCCTGACTCTAACTAACTTGAGCTAAAAAATGCTGACAGGAAGACTACCTGATACTACTGACTAAACTGAAGAAAACTAACACCTAACACTAAACTTTAGACTTGGGTTTATACAACAATCACCCCCTAAAGCCTAGTCTGATTCTCTTATTTTCTTCATTCCGATCCTGTCACGCAGTTGGATGAACTTGATGCGCCCCAAGGGCTTAGTCAAAATGTCTGCCAGCTGATCTTCAGTTCTGATGTACTCAACAGTCATCTGTTCCTCCATGCACTGTCTGATGAAGTGATAGCACACTTCAATGTGCTTGCTTCTATCATGGAGGACCGGATTTTTGCAAAGGGAAATGATAGACTTGTTATCCACCAGAAGTAGCGGCACTTGAAGCTCATCTTCGGTGATTTCTGCAAGCAGTAGTGCCGGCCACACCCCCTGACACGCAGCTGTTGTAGCCGCGATGAATTCAGCTTCACATGAAGAGAGGGCCACCACTTTCTGTTTCTACGACACGCAGCTGATAGGGCTGTCCCCCAGGAAGAACACCGCCCCTGACGTGCTCTTTCGATCATCGATGTCGTCGGCCATGTCGCTATCACTGTACCCAAAGAGCCTAGCACCATTATCCTTTTGGCGAGGGAAGTGACAGCCCAGATCACGGGTCCTTGCCATGTACTGTATGATGTGCCTCACCACCGTCAAGTGCTCGACAGTAGGCATCTCCATGAACCTGCTCACATAGCTCACCGCGAAGGTGATATCCGGTCGGGTGTGAGTGAGATAGCACAGTGTGCCCACCAAGCTTCTATACTCCGTGGCGTCAGTGGGAGCCGCCATGCTGGCCTTGCTAAGATTCAGACGGGCCTCCAGGGGTGTTCGACGGGGATTGCAGCCTGCCAGGCCAGCCTTCTCAATGGTCTTGTCGACGTAGGCGCTCTGCGCGATGGTCACTCCGGTTGTGCCCTGGCGCACTTCAATGCCCAGGTAGTAGGACAGTAATCCAAGATCACTCATCTGAAACTTAGCCTTCATGGCGGTCTTGAACCCGTCGATCTCCACACCATCAGCTCCGGTGATCACCAGGTCATCCACATACACCCCCTAATAGTAGGAGCTTGCGCCCTGATCCCCGTGCGTACACGGCATGCTCGGAGTTGCAGCGGTGGAAGCCCATGTCGACGAGCGTGGCGTCGAGCGTGGCATTCCAGGCCCAGGGCGCCTAATGGAGTCCATATAGCGCCTTCCGCAGTTTCAGTACCTTGTGCCTGTGATCGACGACGATGAATCCTGGAGGCTGCTCAACGTAGACCTCTTCCTTTAGATCGCCATTGAGGAAAGCTGACTTTACATCCATGTGGTCGATCGGCCATCCCTCATGCGCGGCGAGCACAAGCAACACACATACAGATTCCAAGCGTGCCACTGGAGCGAAAACTTCATCGAAGTCGATCCCGGGCTTCTGCGCAAATCCCTTTGCGACGAGGCAAGCTTTGTACTTGGCGACCGCGCCGGCAGAATGTCCCTTGACCCGAAAGACCCACTTCACACCGATGGCCTCGTGTCCAGCGGGGAGATGAGTGAGCTCCCATGTATCATTCTCCTCGATCGAGTTCATCTCCTGGATCATCGCCTCGCGCCAGCTTCGATCGAGCTCCGCCTCCCTGAACGTGCTCGGTTCCTCGACCGACGTGATCAGTAGCCTCTCCGCTAGCTGTGCGGGAGCATCGTGGGCACCATTGAGGTCGGAGACACGGCGGAAGCGATGGATCACGCCGGCGGCGGCGGCAGCATCGAGCCTCGGGCTTCTTGAGGGCGGCGAGATGAATTCCACCCCACCAGGAGTGGAAGGCACGATAGGAGTTTGGATCTCTACGCCAGTAGTTCCGGATCTCCTGTTAGAGATGGAGCTGCCCGTGGCCAACTCTGCACCCTCTGCTACAGGTGGTCGCAGAGTTTCTGGTGCTTGCAGCTCTGCTTCTACATCCTGTTCATCTGCTGCTATCTGCACCTTTTAGGCAGGGTAAGCTATAATGAACGACTCACCCATCATAGCCGGAGCTCCATGAGAGGTCTCCTCCCAGTTCCACCATGTTGATTCATCAAAGACCGCATCTCGCGTGACATGGACACGCTTGGTCGCAGGATTGTAGGCTCGGTAAGCCTTGCCGCCTTCCTCGTACCCGACAAAAACCATCGGAGTGGATCGGTCTTCAAGCTTGCTCTGGTGCGGCCTCACTGGTTTTACATGCACCACGCACCCAAAAGTGCACAGGAAGTGCATCGGAGGGCGGTCGCCGTGCCACGCCTCGTACGGGGTCATGCCGACCAAGGAGCGTGTCGGCGATCGGTTCAGTATGAAAACTGCTGTGGTGACCACCTCGCCCCAAAACTCACCAGGCATGGACGTGGCCTTCATCATGCTCCTGGCCATGGCCACCACCATTTGGTCGTGGCGCTCCACAACGCCATTTTGCTGAGGGGAGTACGGCGCCGTGAGCTGCCGATGCACCCCAAGATCTACGCAGTAGTCGCTGAAGTCGACAGACATGAACTCGCTGCCACGGTCCGTCCGCAGCGGATGCAGCTTGCGCCCTATCTCTGTCTCCACATGTGCCTGGAACCGCGTGATCGCTCCGGCGGCCTCGTCCTTTGAATGAAGCACCGATATCCACATGTACCTTGACACATTGTCCACGAGAAGAAGGAAGTAGCATCGCCCACCGTCCATGGCAGGCGTGATCGGTCTGCACAGATCGACGTGCACTAGCTCCAGGACCTACTCAGCCCTGTAGTTTGCCTCTGCAGGGAATGATGCCTGCCTTTGTTTGCCGGCGAGACACCTATCGCACACCTGGTCGACGTGATCGATGCAGGGCAGCCCGCGCACCAGTCCTTGCTGAGCAGGCTTGCGGAGCTCCTAGAAATTTAGGTGTCCGTATCTAGCATGCCACCTGCACGCCTCGTCCATTGCCGGCTGTACGGCCAGACAGACAGGACGCGCGAGCTGGAGAGCGTACGGGTACAGCCAGTTGTCGGCGCGCTGTACCCTTTCCATGATCCATCGCTGCTTGTCCTAGAGGGTGAAGACGCGGTGCTCAATCTCCGACCGGCACCGATCTGGTCAAGCTGCCCGATGCTGATGATGTTGCTCTTGAGCCACGGGGTGAAGTAGACACCACTCAGGATGCGGTGACCGCATGTGTGGTCTATGAAGAAGATGCAGCCGCATCCGCAGATGTTGACGACTGATCCGTCACCGAACTTGACGATTTCGATGATGCGACGATCAAGCTCGTTGAAGGAGTCCTCCTCGCCAGACATGTGGTTGTTGGCGCCTGTGTCCAGAAACCAGACGCAGGAGTGCTCGTCCGTGGCCAGGCCTAGGTGAGCCTTCATGCGCTCCTCGCGCAGCTCGACCCGGTTGCCATGCTCCTCAAGGTCCCCGATCAGTTCACACACCTGTGCCATGAGTAGGTGTGTGGGGTCGATGTCGTCCCTGTCGTGCGCTTGAGCAAGGAGAGCCTTGGCGTCCTCGTCGTGTTTCTTCTTCTTGCAGTCATGTGCCCAGTGTCCTCTGATGTTGCAGTAGCGACACCTATCATGGTCGTCATCGTTGCCGGCTCCGGGGTCGCCACCATTTCATCTGCCAACAGTCCCGTTATGGCCACGGCCGCGGCCGTGTCCACGCCGGCCTCGAGTCGCGCCGGACCCTGAGTCGCGAGCGTACCGATCACCAGACTTGAAACGGGCGTGCCACTGTTCTGCTGTGAGAAGCAACCGGCCCATGCCGTCGGTGGCTTGGTGCAGCTCGTGGCGTTCCTCTGCCGCCTTCAGTCTCCCAGTGAGTTCTTCGAGGGACAGTGTGTCGAGATCGACTAGCGTCTCAATCGACAAAGCAATCTCCGAGAACTGTTTGGGCACAACTGCAAGGAACTTTCTTACAATGCGTTTCTCTCGAATTGTTTCACTGAATTGGGCCATGTGAGTTGTCAGTGCCATGAGGCGCATGGCGAAATCGTCCACAGACTCGCCATCGGCGAACTTGATGTCGTCGTACTGCTTGGTGAGGGTTGCTAGTTTTGCTTCGCGCACCCTCGCCACACCAAGCCTCATCGTCTTCAGGGAGTCCCATGCCTCCTTTGCCGTCGATTTGACGGCAAGTGTGGGCGCCATCTCCGGCGGTACCCTGCGAAGATGGCCTCGAGCACCAGACGATCCTCGCTGCGCTCTGTCGTGCCCGTCAAGACGGCGTCCCAGAGATGTCGCCCCTCCATCATGACCTGCATCAGCATGGCCTAGTCGGTGTAGTTGGTTCTCGTCAGCTGCGGCCACACTGCGCTTCCGGTGTCATGCGCCATCCGCGCCATGGATTGCTCTGCCACGACAATCTCTGTGTTGCCGGAGATCCTCGCCCGCGGAGTCGTCGGCATCTGGTCACCATCGGTGTTGTCGCCTGGTCCAGCCATCCCTAGGATCGGAACTCAAGCTCTGATGCCAATTCTTGGCAAATTTGTGTGATCGGCTTCTCTCCCTCGCTCTCTCTAGTTCTCTCGCTGTTCTTTCGGAAGAAGGAGACGAGGCGATGGTTTTGTGCCGCTAAAAACTCACAGCTTACCTGTTGTTGCTTTCCTTACCTTATTAGACTTACAACTGAAGAAACGGGCTCGTGGCCCTCCTAACTATGCGCCACCACCGATCGTGTTGCTCGTGCCATCCCACGAGCGATCAAAGGGGCGCAGGACTTGTTCCTGACGCTAACTAACTTGAGCTAAAAACGCTGACAGGAAGACTACCTGAAACTACTAACGAAACTAGAAAACTAACACCTAACACTAAAGTTCATACTTGGGTTTATTCAACAACAACCATATCCGGAGCCGCCGCTCCGACATCCACACCGACCCCGAGGCCGCGCACCAGGCTGGCCAACGACACTGTCACCCACGAGACCAATGCCGACATCCTTCCACGACAACAAGATTTGAAGCTGCCGCTCCGACTTCCATGTCGGCCCCGAGGCCGCGCACCACCCGAGCCGATGGCTCTCACATGATAGGGCTACTGAAAGGGCGACAATGAAGTGCGGCTGGAGGTAGATGGACGTGGCAAACAAGGGCCGATGCGTAGGCGGCGGTGGTGGTGGCGGCAATGCCTATTTCATGGACTGTCGTGAGGGAGCGACGAGCATAATGGCAAGATGCGAGATATGGGAGGAAGTATTAGCCCATGATCCATCTATGAACGAACACATTTTTAGTGTGGAGACTAAAAAAGGTCTATATATATATATATATATATATATATATATATATATATATATATATATTATCAAGATGAAATCAACGATAAGATTAGAAATATACTGCTGCCTCCTCGCTGGCAGTATAGGGTGTCGTAAAAAAGCTCAATTAATTTTTTGTACTAACTCTTTTCTGGTTTGTAAGACGTACACATATATCTAAGTTAATAAATAGATTAATGTAATGCAAGTTATGTATCTAAAAAGTATATCATTAGAAACTTCAAATTATATACTCTTTCCGTCTCATTAAGTAAGATGTTTTTTAGGCTAACACAACTTCCAAAAATGTATTACATTATGAGACAAAGGGAGTACTTTTTAATGATAAAAAAATTAGACTATACAATTCATCTTATATTAATCAAATTATGAGTTTAAATATACACACAAGTCTTATAACCTAGAAAGAATGTAGTATATATACTGCAAGCGACTAAACAGGCATCGCTGTATTGAAGATGCCCTGATACCCTTTTGTTCCGGAATGTATGGTTGTACGTGTTAGTTTAAGTTTGGAATGCCAAACATCAAACATTGGCATGATACTATCAGTATACCTAATACAGTTTTGTTAAAGCCCATTTAGATGTGTCCAGTATTTTTTTATTCTCTTATGTAAGGTCAGTATAAAAATATATTTTGCATCTATATAAGATCACAAACAATAATGTTTTCTTGTACTTGTTTAATACTTCTTGTATGCATGTAGTCATAATGATACACAGTTAGTTCCTTTAAATTTCTTCTTTGTATGCATGTGGTGTATTAATGATCTCGGTTATTAAAAAGAAAACTAACCTACAAAGAAATCATTAAATTTTATCTTTACCTGTAATCTGAGCTTGTGGATTTATATAGGAAATGAAGGGAGCATTGCAAATTCAACTATCATGTATGTGCGAGTATTTTTTTTTATGTTTGGTTGAGTGTTTTCTTAACACAGTACAGACACGAACGCTTATACATACACACATATATATACTAATTTCTATGAATGTACGCAGGCACACATATCTCTATGAGTAACTTCGAGAAATTGAGCTGCCAGATTATCATGAGATTGACGAATTCGCCACATACATTTTTGTAGTTGAAGAGAACGTTTTCTCCCAATGAACGCACATACGTCGTCGGAATTTCTAAAATAAATTCAAAAAATTACAAGCAAAAGTGTCAAGTGTATGACTTGAACTCTCGTGGGTTAGGAATACCACATTTCTTTTAACAAGAATACCATATTCCTTTTAACCATTCAATCACCGATTGATTCGCATATTTTGTTGAATTACTTGGATGTGTAATACCCTGGGCACATCTAGACGCTGGACATGCACTAGTTAATACTCGATACGTTTTAAAAACTTGTGAAAGGTTGGATCGAAAGGAGTGAAAACGTATTCTCAAGGTCCGCCACAATAAATATCATAAGTTACAAGAACACATGAATTGAAAATTCACTCTTCCTCAGTAAACTAATATAAAAGCATTTAAAACATTATTTTAGTAATCTAAATATTCTTATATTAGTTTATAGAAGGAGTACTTTATCCATTGCTTTTGTGTATAGAAATTTTTAAGCACGTCTCAAAAAAAAAAGAAAAATCTAAGCACAAAACGTGCGTGATGATACCACACACGACTACTATGCAGGCGGGCGCGACCGTACCGATGGCACAGCTGCGGGGTTCCGGCGACGACAGTGAGCACAGGTGTTCCGGACTTTCGGTGTCCGCAATTAAAATTAATGGCAGTGAGCACATGAGGAGGCGGCAGCTTGGTCTGGACTTTTCAGTTTTCACAGAAAATCTAGTGAAGATACTCCACACATGTACAGATGTATCCTCAAACATACTCAAATGTACGTGCCGTACACAGTGACTATTTGTCGCACGTAGTATCTCAGTGATCGGTCTGCACTTTGCAGCCACAGCATGCCGTCTCCGGCCCATGACTGCTTCCGAGAAGCGTTGCTGATCTATACTATGATCAGAATGTTGCTTTGTCTGGCCAATGTTGGGGAACACATAACCTGCACATCTGTCATCAGCCAGTGAAATACAAGAGTTTTCCTTGTGTCAATCTATCTATAAGATCCGGTTTTTTTTAGAAAGATCCAGCAATTGCTGGCGTTTCTATCGATAGCAGAAAGCAACGGACTCTCTCTGTCTTTCTGTCTGTCTCTCTCTCTCTGCGATGACAGCAGATCTGCCTTTGTTCATAAGATCCAGAGTTAATCCTGTAGATGGTCGATGTGAGCACCCCTCCCCTACTTGACCTCTTTGTCTTATGTTAAGTCAAACTCAAAGTACATTCTTATTCCGGCAAGTCGCTCTATGCCTCTATATAAGGCCTTCGTTACGTTAGTTGCTTTCTAGCTAGAGAGATTAACCTAGTCATGAGTATCAAGTGATGGAACCTAACCACAAAGGCTACGGCTACTACTACAACAACAATGTATCCTATACAAATGATGACAACCCAGGCTACTACGGCATGAGCTATGCCACTTCCGAGCCCTCCTTCCTATGGCTACCAACACCAGCAGTCTCCTATCCAGCCCCAGTCCTCCTACGACATTGCCCCTTACGCGCGGCAGCAACACCCGCACTACCTTAATTTCGGCGGCAGCAGCTACCAGTGCGCTGGCGCCCCGAGTGCTATGGGCATGGACATGGACCAGTTCAGCGCCCTCATGGAGGCCACCTCTATCTCAACTGCTGCACCATCCTGTGGAGAGCAAGAGGAGGCAAAGAAGACCAAGCCGGAGCCTCCGCAGCTGATCGGTGTGCGAAGGCGGCCGTGGGGCAAGTACGCGGCGGAAATCCGGGACTCCACGCGCAGCGGCGAGCGCGTGTGGCTGGGCACCTTCGACACCCCGGAAGCCGCCGCGCTGGCCTACGACCAGGCGGCCTACACGTCCCGCGGAACCGCGGCCGTGCTCAATTTCCCGGTGGAGCGAGTCCGGGAGTCGTTGCGCGTGCTGAAGCTCGGCAAAGCCGCGGGCGCGGGGGAGGACGACTCGCCCGTGCTGGCGCTCAAGAGGCGCCACTGCATCCGGAAGCGCACTCCCAAGGGCAAGGGCCAGGAGGGTGACATGAAGAAGAAGCAACCTGCTGCTGCTGCTGCTGCGTCGAGCGTGCTGGAGCAGGAGGACCTGGGAGCAGACTACTTGGAAGAGCTGCTCGCGTTGTCTGAGCAGTGCTGCAATGAATGATCCATGACGTTTGCATGTTGCTGGTCGTCGTTCATGATCGTGCGCTAGTACGTACTAGCCACGTAAGATAGCTCATCGTACAACATTTGGAATTTCCATGCATGGGGCGTGCGCTCAGACCGCACTCCGGCCGGATTGAATCGTTTTTTCCTAGTCAAAATTGTACTGTATTCGTTATTTCATAATTTTGTGCATGTATTGGTTACTCGGACATGCGCGTGTACTATTTTTTCTGTTTCAAAATATTTGTTATCCAGAAGGACTAGACTATTCTTCCTTTTTTCTAGAGAAAAGACGAGAGCCTGACTTTATAAATAAAGCCATCACTGAGAGTTCCACAACATCATAAAGCCACAACCAAATCTAGAGAGAACAATAGAGCGCGAAATTGTAAATACTGGGTACAAGTCGCAGAGGCCACAACCTCGACGCGCACGCCGGAGAAAACCAAGTAGCAGCATGATAACAGATGAGACACCATCTAGCACCAGAAACCACTAGCCAGCAGGCTCCTGCCTCGAAAGATTAGATGTCGAAGCCCGAATCTTGGAGAGAAGGCAGTCGAACCCATCACGGTCTTGCATCTTAGTCAATGATCCCCACTGCTGCAGGAACATGCAAGTTTTAAATAAGCAATCAGCAGGTTTAGCTGGGAAAATATATTCAATAGTAAACTTATTCCTGGTTGTCCACGGGGCCAGCAAACCACAGAAAACCCAACCCAGAAAAGCCGCCTGGTAACCCCAACAAGACCATTGGCAAGGACCCGAAGCTCAGTAAAAGAAGAAGGATCGCAAGATACTTGGAGCCACCATCTAATACAGCACTAGACCAGCTTTGCAAGAACGCACTGGAAAAAGATATGATTTGTGTCCTCCAGACCGTCACACAGAGCACAACTATCCGAGCCCGGGCTATTACGTTTACGAATTTGGTCAGCCGCAGGGACGCGCCCTAAAGGCTTGCCACATTAAGATCTTTACCTTAGGAGGCATCCGGGCCCACCAAACCTGGCCGAATCTGTTAGTGGGGGTACCGCCAATGATCCTAGCATACCAGGACTTAACACTGAAGCGACCAGAAGACGAGTGAGGCCAAGAAACCGAGTCAGTTATCTCCGGGAGCACGGGGAAGAAGGCAGCAAGCCAATGCCAATCTTCCAACTCTGCAGGGGAAAGAGAATGCCAGAAAGCAAGGTCCCAATTATTGGCTGAAAGCTCCACGATGGAGATCTCGGGATCGGGGCAGAAAGAAAATAGCGTGGGGAAGGCCACCGAGAGGGTAGAATCTCCGCACCACCAATCAAGCCAGAACCGGATGGAGGCACCGTTGCCCACAATGAATTTGACGTGCTCCTTAAAATGGGGCGGATCTTGATAAGATCTTTCCAAAATTGGGATCCTCCGCAAGCAGAAGCGAACATAGGGTTACAAGAGGGAAAGTATTTCACTCTGAGAATAGAGAACCATAAAGAGTCAACACCCGAGCTCATGATATTCCACCACCATTTAATCATAAGGCATTTGTTCATCACAGCAGTGTTAATGATCCCCAACCCCCAAGGCTTTTGGGTCTACAAATAATCTTCCATTTGACAAGCCTATATTTCCGTTTGTTCTTAGCAGAGTTCCAGTAAAAAGCTCCCATGTGTTTGTCAAAGCCTTCATGAGTGCGAGCCGGGGGAGGTAGAATCCCGTGATGAACATAGGTAAAGAGGAGAGGCAAGAATTAGTGAGGGCAACTTTCCCGGCATTTGTATTATATCTACCCTGCCAAGGGAGCACTCTATTGCCCACCTTAGCAACCTTCGGGGCGAACTCCTTGGCACACAATTTATTCGGGGCAATAGGAAGACCCAGGTACTTAAATGGAAAAGAGACAAGGCTAAAGTTAAGGAGGCGGGGCACCCTAAGAGCCTCTGCATCATCAACACTAGAAACGATAACCTCACTTTTGGAAAGGTTGATTTTCAGACCCGAAAGAGCTTCAAAGCAGAGAAGGATAAATTTGAGATGTGCAATGCATGAGTCATTAAGTTCAACCATGATAATATTATCGTGAGCATATTGGAGGTGGGTGACACCTGCTGGAATGAGGTGGGAAATGATCGGGGAGATATGGCCACATGAGGCAGCCCTAGAAAGAATACGGGATAAGGCATCCTCCACGAAGTTGAACAAAAGAGGAGAAGCAGGGTCGCCTTGCCTAAGACCTCTGCCATTAGCAAAGAAGTTGCTCACCTGACCATTAACCGCAATAGATGTATGCCCCCCCTCCCAAGACCAGCTGCATAACAATTTGAACATAGGCCCCATCAAAACCTTTCGCAAGCAAAACCTGTTTCAGAAAGGGCCAGCTGACCGAATCATACGCTTTTTCAAAGTCCAATTTGAGAATCACCGCCTTAGATTTAAGAACCTTAAGGTCGTGAACTATCTCGTGTAAGAAAAGAATCCCATCCAGAATGAATCTCCCCTTCACAAAAGCAGATTGGAAAGGGCTAAGAACCCTATGGGTGACAGGGGACAGGCGTGTGGCGAAGCCTTTAGCCAGAAATTTTGCGAAATTATTGATCAAAGCAATCAGCCGGAATAGCGAGATCAACTCAGCACCCTTAACCTTAGGGATGAGCGAGATAACATCATAGTTAAGGCGGGAGATATCCACCATCCCAAGGCAGAATCCTTGAATAACCTTACAGATCAAAGATTTAAGCTGAGGCCAGAACCTGTTGAAGAAAGGAATAGAGAATCCATCAGGGCCCGAAGCGCCATTCGGATTGGTAGACTTAATAACCTCCCATATCTCCTCATCAGAGAGAGGCAACATTAGGGCATCATTCTCCTCCCTAGAAATCTACGAAGGAGTATCCCAAAGAGAGGAAGTAACCAGAAGACCCGACTCTGGTTTGGCAGCAAGGAGGGAGGAGAAAAACTCAACCACATGAGCTAGGATTTGGGACTGGTCAGAAGTTTTGATGTCATTGATAAGAAGACTGACGATCGAGCATCTTATCCTTCTACCATTAGCGATCGCAAAGAAATATGCCATAGGGGCATCACCCTTAAGAGTCTAGTTTAACGTGTCCCTTTGGCGCCAATAGATTTCGGCCTGTTGATGCTGCATCAAAGCATCCTCCAGCGCATAGCGAACAACCGAATCACTCTCCTAGAGGCCCGAACCATCATCCAAAGCATCCAAATCCGCAAGCTGAGCCTCCAAAGAGCCCTTCCAACGGCAAGCCTCTGTCGCTCTGTTACGAGACCATCCACGAAGGAATTTACACAACGCATAAGAACATTTGTGCCAGTCATCCATGGGTCTGAACGAGCGGAGATAGGAAACGAGAAGCCCGAAAATCTTGTTAGCCAGCATCTCATAGAAACCATCAACCAACAGCCAGGAAGCATCAAATTGAAATCTAGAGGAAACCACAGGACTATCCAGGTCCGTGTCCAAGATAAGAGGGGCATGATCCGAACCCACAATAGGCTTGTCTTTAAGACAGGCATGAGGGAAAAGGGAATCCCAATTCGGGCAAAGGAAGACACGGTCCAATACAGAGCGAATCGGGGTGGCTTGGTGGATAGTCCACGTGAAATGGGCTCTGACCCGAGGCAGTTCCCGAAGGGCACAATCACGGATAAAAGCATTAAAAGCATCTGCCAAAGACCACGAGAAATTACTAGAGCTCTTATCAGCGGGGGAGCGCAGCAGATTGAAATCCCCACCTACCACAATAGGCAAGGTACAAGCATCAATTATCACTGAGATTTCGTCCAGAAACAAGGAGGATAGAGAGTTATCCGTAGGTCCATACACTACCATGAATTCCTGGAGAGTATTAAGTTGACGATGGTGCACCACGGTACTAGCCAAAAAAATGCCATGATCAAAGGTAAGAAAACCGAAAAGGTCTCTCTTAGTCCCAATAAGAATCCTCCCAGAATGCCCCAACGCGGGTAGAAAGTTCCAATCAAATCTATCCATCCTAACAATAGCAGAAAGTTCATTAGGAGAAAAATAATCTTTGAAAGTCTCGACTAGCCCAATGATATCGATGTTATCACCTTTGACCACATCCCTAATCTGGTCCCGACGCCCTCTAGCACCAAAACTCCTAATATTCCAGAATAAAGCCCTCATTTAGAAGGCAAGTTTTTTATGCGTAGACTAGACATCCTAGGAGCTACACATGATTTAGCACGTTTAGGAGGGGGTCATTTGGAGGGAGGAGGAAATGACTGGCCACCACCATTGTTACCCCCAACCAACGCGCCCTGGACTGCGCCGACCCCATTTGCCGCAGCCAACTCTTTGGCCTTGGCAATGGACTCTTGGGCAACCTCGTTAGCTTGGATCATAGATAGAATAACAGTGGGAGACCCAAAACTCGGATCAACAGAAACCCCCACATCAGATAAAACATGTAGTAAATGGTCATCAGAGAGAGCAGGTAAAACTAACCTAGCCGGAGAAGAAGTGGAGGTAGGAGGGGGGAAGTACATGTAGGAGGGAGATCCTTGGCCGCCACGTGCCGTTCCAAATGCACCGCCATCGGCACCACAGAGTCGCGCATGTTGGAAATATTCCCTAGAGGCAATAATAAAATGGTTATTATTGTATTTCCTTGTTCATGATAATTGTCTATTGTTCATGCTATAATTGTGTTAACCAGAAACTGCAATACATGTGTGAATACATAGACCACAACATGTCCCTAGTGAGCCTCTAGTTGGCTATCTCATTGATCAATAGATGGTCACGGTTTCATGACCATGGACATTGGATGTCATTGATAACGGGATCACATCATTAGGAGAATGATGTGATGGATAAGACCCAATCCTAAGCATAGCACAAGATCGTGTAGTTCGTCTACTAAAGCTTTTCTAATGTCAAGCGTCGTTTCCTTAGACCATGAGATTGTGCAACTCCCGGATACCGTAGAAATACTTTGGGTGTGCCAAACATCACAACGTAACTGGGTTGCTATAAAGGTATACTACGGGTATCCTCGAAAGTATCTGTTGGGTTGGCACGAATCGAGACTGGGATTTGTCACTCCATGTGACGGAGAGGTATCTCTGGGCCCACTCGGTAAGACATCATCATAATGAGCTCAATGTGACTATGGAGTTAGCCACAGGATGATGTGTTATGGAACGAGTAAAGAGACTTGCCGGTAACGAGATTGAACAAGGTATAGGTATACCGACGATCGAATCTCAGACAAGTATCATACCGGTAGACAAAGGCAATTGTATACGGGATTGATTGAATCCCCAACATCGTGGTTCATCCGATGAGATCATTGTGGAGCATGTGGGAGCCAACATGGGTATCTAGATTCCATTGTTGGTTATTGACCGGAGAGGTGTCTCGGTCATGTCTACATGCCTCCCGAACCCGTAGGGTCTACACACTTAAGGTTCGATGACCCTAGGGTTATAGGGAAATTGTGTGCGTGGTTACCGAAGGTTTTTTGGAGTCCCGTATGAGATCTCGGACGTCACGAGTTGTTCTGGAATGGTCCGGAGGTAAAGATTCATGTTGGGATACGTAGTAGTAAATCAAAAAAAATCCTATGATCACCAAGATCCATCTATGGAGAAACCAGCAATGAGTAAGGGGAGAGTGCATCTTCATAACTTTGAAGATCTCTAAGAGGAAGCGTTACAAGAACATGGTTGGTGGAGTCGTACTCGCAGCGATTCAGATCGCGGTGGATTCCGATCTTAGCGCCAAACAACAACGCCTCCGTGTTCAACACACGTGCAGCCCGGTGACGTCTCTTACGCCTTGATCCAGCAAGGAGGAAGGAGAGGTTGAGGGAGAGCTCTGGCAGCATGATGGCATGGTGACGATGGAGCTGCGTGGTCTCCATAGGGCTTCGCCAAGCACTATGGAGAACGTGGAAGAGGAAGGGTAGGGCTGCGCCGAGAGAGAGAGAGAACTCATGTGTTTGGCAGCCCCAAAGCCTCCACTATATATATGAGGAGGGGGAGGGAGGGCGCAGCCCTAGGGTTCCCACCCTAGAAGCTACGGCCGGCCCTAGATGGCCTTCTGGCCGGCGGCCAGAGAGGGAGAGGGGTGCGGCTGCCCTAGGGTGGGCCTTAGGGCCCATCTGCCCTAGGGTTTGCCTCCCTCCCACCATCAGTTGCGCCTTGGGCCCTTGTAGGGGCGCACCAACCCACCTAGGGGCTGGTTCCCTCCCACTTGCGTCCCATGCAGCCCTCTGGTGCTAGTGGCCCCACATGGTGGACCCCCGGAACCCTTCCGGTGGTCCCAGTACGTTACTGGTGATGCCCGAAACACTTCCGGTGACCAAAACCTCACTTCCTATATATGAATCTTTACCTCCGGACCATTCCAGAACTCCTTGTGACGTCCGGGATCTCATCCGGGACTCCAAACAACCTTCGGTAACCACGTGCACTATTTCCCTATAACCCTAGCATCATCGAACCTTAAATGTGTAGACCCTGCGGGTTCGGGAGACACGTAGACATGATCGAGACACTTCTCCGATCAATAACCAATAGCAGGATCTGGATACCCATGTTGGATCCCACATGCTCCACGATGATCTCATCGGATGAACCACGATGTCGGGGATTCAGTCAATCTCGTATACAATTCCCTTTGTCTACCGGTATGATACTTGCCCGAGATTCGATCGTCAGTATCCCTATACCTTGTTCAATCTCGTTACCGGCAAGTCTCTATACTCATTCCGTAACACAACATCCCGTGGCTAACTCCTTAGTCACATTGAGCTCATTATGGTGATGTCTTACCGAGTGGGCCTAGAGATACCTCTCCGTCACATGGAGTGACAAATCCCAGTCTCGATTCGTGCCAACCCAACATACACTTTCAGAGATACCCGTAGTGCACCTTTATAGCCACCTAGTTATGTTGTGACGTTTGGCACACCCAAAGCATTCCTACGGTATCCAAGAGTTGCATAATCTCATGGTCTAAGGAAGCGATACTTGACATTAGAAAAGCTTTAGCAGACGAACTACATGATCTTGTGCTATGCTTAGGATTGGATCTTGTCCATCACATCACTATCATAATGATGTGATCCCATTAACAACGACATCCAATGTCCATGGTCATGAAACCATGACCATCTATTGATCAATGAGCTAGCCAACTACAGGCTCACTAGGGACATATTGTGCTCTATGAATTCAAACATGCATTACGGTCTCTGGTTAATACAATTGTAGCATGAACAATAGACAATTATCATGAACAAGGAAATACAATAATAATCATTTCATTATTGCCTCTAGGGCATATTTCCAACAATTCATATATAGGAAGTGAGGTTTTGGTCACCGGTAATGTTTCGGGCGTCACCGGTAATGTACTCGGACCACCAGAAGGGTTCCGGGGGTCCACCAAGTGGGGCCACCGACACCAGAGGGCTGCGTGGGCCAAGAGTGGGAAGGGACCAGCCCCAAAGTGGGCTGGTGTGCCTCCCACCATGGCCCAAGGCGCGGTAAGGGTAAGAGGGGGGCAAACCCTAGCGCAGATGGTGTTGGGGAACGTCGCATGGGAAACAAAAATTTTCCTACGCACACGCAAGATCTATCCGTGGTGATGAGCATCTACGAGAGGGAGAGTGGATCTACATACCCTTGTAAATCGCTAAGCGGGAAGCGTTAAGAAACACGGTTGGTATAGTCGAACGTCTTCGCGATCCAAATCGCCGAGCGTCCCGCGATCTCATCACGATCCGTCCTGCGATCCAATCACGATATGTCCCGCGAACTCATCACGATCCGTCCCGCGATCCAATCATGATCTGTCCCGCGAACTCATCACAATCCGTCCCGCAAACTCATCATGATCCGTCTCGCGATCTTGATCACGGTCCTTCCGATCTAGCGTCGAACGGACGGCACCTCCGCGTTCAGGACACATACAGCTCGATGACGATCTCTGCCTTCTTGATCCAGCAAGAGGGAGCGGAGAGGTAGATGAGTTCACCGGCAGCATGACGGCTCCACGGTGATGGTGGTGGAGCAATTCCGGCAGGGCTTCGCCTAAGCAAGGTAGAAATCTGATCTAGAGGAGAAACTATGCACTGGAGGAACGGGCAGCACGTGGCTAAAAATTCTGTGCAAAAAACCCTAAAACCTCTAGTATATATAAGAGGGAGGGAGTAGATGACTTGGCGCAAGGGCCAAGCCTCCTTGGGTCGGCCAAAGTGGGGAGGAGAGGACTCCTCCTCCTCCAATCCTAGTAGGACTAGGATTCCTCCCTTTTTTGGCCTTTTTCCACCTTTTCCCTTTGGGATTTTCTTCCCAGCCGCATGGGCCTTGTGTGGGACTTCCACCAGCCCACAAAGGGCTGGTATTTACTCTCCCACATCCCATGTAGCCTCTTGGGTCGAAATACCCCTCCCGATGGTCTCCCGGTACACTACCGGCACTCCCGGTACACTACCGATGAGCCCGAAACTTTTCCGGCGACCAAAATAGGACTTCCTATATATCAATATTTACCTTTGGACCATTCCGGATCTCCTCGTGACGTCTGGGATCTCATCTGGGACTCTGAACAACCTTCGGTCACCATCATACATAACTCTATACTACCGAAACGTCACCAAACCTTAAGTGTGCAGACCCTACGGGGTCGAGAACTATGTAGACATGACCGAGACACCTCTATGGTCAATAACCAATAGCGGGACCTGGATTCCCATATTAGTTCCTACATATTCTACGAAGATCTTTATCGGTCGAACCTCAATGTCAAGGATTCAGTTAATCCCGTAAGATGTTCCCTTTGTTCTTCGGTATGTTACTTGCCCGAGATTCGATCGTCGCTATCTCCATACCTAGTTCAATCTCGTTACCGGCAAGTCTCTTTACTCATTATGTAATGCAAGTTCCTGTGACTAACACTTAGTCACAGTGCTTGCAAGGCTTGTTGTGATGTTGTATAACCGAGTGGGCCCTAAGATACCTCTCCGTCACATGGAGTAACAAATCCTAGTCTTGATCCATGCCAACTCAACAGACACCCTCGGAGATACCTCTAGAGTACCTTTATAGTCACCCAGTTACGTTGCGACGTTTGATACACACAAGGCACTCCTCCGGTGTCAGTGAGTTGCATGATCTCATGGTCATAGGAGCATATACTTGACATGTAGAAAACAGTAGCAATAAACTAACACGGTCATATGCTACGTTTGTAGTTTGGGTCTTGTTCATCACACCATTCTCCTAATGATGTGATCCCGTTATCAAATGACATCTCATGTCCATGGCTAGGAAACCTTAACCATCTTTGATCAACGAGCTAGTCTATTAGAGGCATACTAGGGACATGGTTTTGTCTATGTATCCACACATGCATCTAAGTCTCCGATCAATACAATTATAGCATGGATAATAAAAGATTATCATGAACAAGGAAATATGATAATAACTAATTTATTATTGCCTCTAGGGCATATTTCCAATAGTCTCCCACTTGCACTAGAGTCAATAATCTAGTTCAAATCACCATGTGATACACATTGTTATGAATCTAACACTCAATGAGTTCTGGGGCTCGATCATGCTTTGCATGTGAGAGAGGTCTTATAGTCAACGGGTCTGCGACATTCAGATCCGAGTGTACTTTGCAAATCTCTATGTCAAACCGTAAACACTACTACCACACTCCACTTCGTACTATTCCAAATGGCTGCTCCACTATACGTATCCAGATTGCTACTACGAGTCATCCGGATTGGTGTTAAAGCTTGCATCGACGTAACTCTTTACGACGAACTCTTTATCACCTCCATAATCGAGAAAATCTCCTTAGTCTTTTAGTCACTAAGTATAATCTTGACCGCTATCCAGTGATCCACTCCTGGATCACTTTTGTACCCCTTGACTGACTCATGGCAAGGCACACACCAGGTGCGGTACACAGCATGGCATAATATAGAGCCTATGGCTAAGGCATAGGAGATGACATTCATCCTTTCTCTTTCTTCTGCCGTTGTCGAGCTTTGAGTCTCACTCAACTTCATACCTTACAAATCAGGCGAGAACTCTTTCTCTGACTGATCCATTTTGAACTCTTTCAATATCTTGTCAAGGTATGTACTCATTGAAAGTCTCATCTAGCATCTTGATCTATCTCTATAGATCTTGATGTTCAACAATTAGGTAGCTTTATCTAGGTCTTCCTTTGAAAAACTCTTTTCAAACAACCGTTTATGCTTTCCAGAAATTCTACATCATTTCCGAATAGCAATATGTCATCCACATATACTTATTAGAAACTCTATACTGCTCCCACTCACTTTATTGCAAATACAAGTTTCTCATAAACTTTGTATAGATTTAAAAACTTTGATCACCTTATCAAAGTGTATATTCCAACTTCAAGATCCTTGCTTCGGTCCATAGAAGGATCACTGAAGCTTGCTCACCTTTTAGCATCCTTAGGACTAACAAAACCTTCTGGTTGTATCTCATAAAACCTTTCCTTAAGGAAGGAAACGATGTTTTGGCATCCATCTGCCAGATTTCATTATTGAAAAATGCAGCAACTTCTAACATAATTCCAATAGACTTTAGCATCGCTACGTGTGAGCAAGTCTCATCGTAGTCAACTCCTCGAACTTGCCGGAAACTTATTTGCGACAAGTCGAGCTTTATAAATGATGACATTCACCATCAGCGTTTGTCTTCATTTTAAAGATCCATTTGTACTCAATGACCTGCCGTCCAACGAGCAAGTCTACCAAAGTCTATACTTGGTTTTCATATATGGATCCTTTCTCGGATTTCATGGCCTCTAACCATTTGTCAGAATCCGAGCCCATCATCGCTTCTCCATAGCTCGTAGGTTCATCGTTGTCCAACAACATGACCTCCAAGACAGGGTTGTCGTACCGCTCAGGAGGAGTACACGTCCTTCTCCACCTACGAGGTTTGATAGTAACTTGATCTGAAGCTTCATGATCATCATCATTAACTTCCTCTTCAACTAACATAGGCTTCACAGAAACATCTTCCTGCGCTGCGCTACTCTCTGGTTGAACAAAGGTTCAACAACCTCATCAAGTTCTATCTTCCTCCCACTCAATTCTTTCAAGATAAACTTTTTCTCGAGAAAGGACCCAGTTTTAGCAACAAACATTTTATGCTTGGATCTGAGATAGAAGGTTCACCCAACTGTTCTTAGGGTATTCTATGAAGATGCATTTGTTCGCTTTGGATTCGAGCTCATTAGGTGAAAACATTTTCCACACAAGTGTTGCAGCCCCAAACATTAAGAAATGACAGCTTAGGTTTCTATGAAACCATAATTCACACGGTGTCATCTCAACGGATTTAGATGGTGCCCTATCTAAAGTGAATGTAGTTGTCTCTAATGCATAACCCCAAAACAATAGTGGTAAAAGGACAAGAGACATCATAATTTGCACCATATCCAATAGAGCACGACTATGACATTCGGACACACCATCACACTATGGTTTTCCAGGTGGCGTGAGTTGTGAAACAACTTTCACATTGTCTTAAGTTGTATACCAAACTCGTAACTCAGATATTCACCTCCACGATCATATCACGAACATTTTATCTTCTTGTCAGGATGATCTTAAACTTCACTCTGAATTTGCTTGAACTTTTTCAAACGATTCAGACTTGCGTTTCATTAAGTAAATATACACTATTACCTACTCAAATCATCACTGAAGGTAAGAAAATAACGATATCCACCGCATGCTACAAGACTCATTGGATTGCATACATCAACATGTATCATTTCCAATAAATCACTTGCCCGCTCCATCAAACCAGAAAACGGGGTCCTTAGTCATCTTGCCCAAGAGGCATGGTTCGCATGTCTCAACCGATTCGAAATCGAATGAGTCCAAAGATCCATCAGCATGGAGTTTCTTCATGCGCTTTATACCAATATGACATTTAGCGGCAGTGCCACAAGTATGTGGTACTATCATTATTAACTTTGTATCTTTTGGCATCAATGTGATGAACATGTGTATTACTACGATCAATATTCAACAAACCATTCTCACTGGGTGCATGACCATTGAAGGTATTATTCATGTAAACAGAATAACCATTATTATTTAACTTAAATGAATAACCGTGTTGCAATAAACATGATCTAATCACATTCATGCTCAACGCAAAACACCAAATAACATTTATTTAGGTTCGTCACTAATCCCGAAGGTAGAGAGAGCGTGCGATGTTGATCACATCAACCTTGGAAACATTTCCAACACACATCGTCACCTCACCCTTAGCTAGTGCTCCGTTTAATCCGTAGCTTTTATTTCGAGTTACTAACATCACAGGTGCTACTAGGAGTACTAGCAAGGTACACATAAATAACACGTATATCAAATATACTTCTATCGACGTTGCTAGCCTTCTTATCTACCAACTATCTAGGGTTGTTCCGCTTCAGCGTCCGCTCTCCTCATAATCGAAGCACTTAGTCTCGGGTTTGGGTTCAACTTTGGGTTGCTTCACTGGAGCAACAACTGACTTGCTATCCATGAAGTTTTCCCTCCTTGCTCCTGCCCTTCTCGAAACTAGTGGTTTGACTAACCATCAACACTTGACACTCCTTCTTGATTTCTACCTTCGCGGTGTCAAACTTCGCGAATAGCTCAGGGATCATTATTTCTATCCCTAGCATTTTATAGTTCATCACCATGTTCTAGTAGCTTAGTGACAGTGACTTGGAGAACTATATCAATCACTATCTTATCTGGAAGATCAACTCCCACTCGATTCAAGCGATTGTAGCACCCAGACAATCTGAGCACATGCTCAACGATTGAGCTATTCTCTTTCATATTACAGGCAAAGAATCTTGTTGGAGATCTCATATCTCGCAACACGGGCATGAGCCCGAGATCCTAATTGGAGCTCTTAGAACATCTCATATGTTTCGTGATGTTCAAAACGTTTCGGAGCCTCAATTCTAAGTCATAATATATGACGCACTAAACTATCAAGTAGTTATTAGAACGTGCCTGTCAGATGTTCACAACATCTACAAACAACGCTAGAGGGGTTTGCGCACCGAGTGGTGCTTTAAGGACATAAGCCTTCTGTGCGGCAATGAGGACAATCCTCAGATCACGGAGCCAGTCCGCAATATTGCTACCATCATCTTTCAACTCTATTTCTCTAGGAACATATAAAAACTCAAGGGAGCTACAGCGTGAGCTAGTAATCTACAACACAGTTTGCAAAGACACTACTGACTATGTCCATGATAATGAGTTCAATTAATCATATTACTTAAGAAATCCCACTCAAATTGACATCCCTCGAGTCATTCGAGTGATGCATGATCCAAATTCACCAACTCAAGTCCGATCATCACGTGAGTTGAGGTGGTTTCAATGGTGAACATCATCATGTTGATCATATATACTATATGCCTCATGTTTGACCTTTTGGTCTCTTGTGTTCCGAGGCCATGTCTGTACATGCTAGGCTCGACAAGTTTAACCTGAGTGTTCTGCATGTGCAACACTGGCTTGCACCCGTTGTATGTGAACATAGATTCTATCACACCCGATCATCACGTGGTGTCTCAACACGACGAACTTTCGCAACGGTGCACACTCGGGGAGAACACAATTCATCTTGATATTTAAATGAGGGATCACCTTATAATGCTACTATCGTCCTAAGCAAAACAAGGTGCTTAAAAGGATTAACATCACATGCAAATCATAAGTGACATGATATGGCCATGAACTTGTGCTTTTGATCTCCATCTTGAAAGCACCGGCATGATCTCCATCGTCACCGGCAAGACACCATGGTCTCCATCATCTTGATCTCCATCAACGTGTCGCCATCGGGGTTGTCGCACCCAACATGCTTCTACTACTATTGCTACCGTTCAGCGATAAAGTAAAGCATTACATAGTGCTTAATGATTGACACGCAGGTCATACAATAATTAAAGACAACCCTATGGCTCCTGCCGGTTGCCGTACTCATCGACATGCAAGTCGTGATAATCTATACATCACATGATCATCTCATACATCACATATATCACATCATGTAATTGGCCATATCATATCACAACATACCCTGCAAAAACCAGTTAGACGTCCTCTAATTATTGTTGCATGTTTTACAAGGCTGCTACATGTATCTAGCAAGAACAATTCTCATCTACGCAAAAAACACAACGGTGATACACTAGTTGCTTTTCAACCTTCTCAAGGACTGCCTTTGTCGAATCCAATCCAACTAAAGTGAGAGAAACTGGCACCCGCAAGCCATCTATGCAAAAAGTTGCGGTTGAGGGAACCGGTCTCTCATAAGCGTACGTGTAATGTTGGTCCGGGCCGCTTCATCTCACAATACCGCTGAACCAAAACACGACCAAGGGAGGAAGCAATCTAAGCATCAACGCCCACAAACTCTTTGTGTTCTACTCGAGATCTCATCTACACATAGACCTAGCTCATGATGCCATTGTTGGGGAACGTCTCATGGGAAACAAAAAATTTCCTGCGCAAACGCAAGATCTATCCATGGTTATGAGCATCTACGAGAGGGAGAGTGGATCTACATACCCTCGTAGATCGCTAAGCGGGAAGCATTAAGAAACGCGGTTGGTGTAGTCAAACATCTTCGCGATCCAAATCGCCGAGCGTCCCGCGATCCAATCATGATCCGTCCCGCGAACTCATCATGATCCGTCCAGCGATCCAATCACGATCTGTCCCGCGAACTCGTCATGATCCGTCCTGCGAACTCATCACGATCCGTCTCGCGATCTTGATCACGGTCCTTCCGATCTAGCGCCAAACGGACGGCACCTCCGCGTTCAGCACACGTACAGCTCGATGACGATCTCCGCCTTCTTGATCCAGCAAGAGGGAGCGGAGAGGTAGACGAGTTCACTGGCAGCATGACGGCGCCGCGGTGATGGTGGTGGAGCAATTCCGACAGGGCTTCGCCTAAGCACTGCAGAAATCCGATCTAGAGGAGAAACTATGCACTGGAGGAACGGGCAGCACGTGGCTAAAAATTCTGTGCAAAAAACCCTAAAACCTCCAGTATATATAAGAGGGAGGGAGGAGAGCACTTGGCGCAAGGGCCAAGCCTCCTTGGGTCGGCCGAAGTGGGGAGGAGAGGAGGACTCCTCCAATCCTAGTAGGACTAGGATTCCTCCCTTTTTGGCCTTTTTCCACCTTTTTCCCTTTGGGCTTTTCTTCCCAGCCGCATGGGCCTTGTGTGGGACTTCCACCAGGCCACAAAGGGATGGTATTTACTCTCCCACAGCCCATGTAGCCTCTTGGGTCGAAATACCCCTCTCGATGGTCTCCCGGTACACTACCGGCACTCCGGTACATTACCGATGAGCCCAAAACTTTTCCGACGACCAAAATAGGACTTCCTATATATCAATCTTTACCTCCGGACCATTCTGGAGCTCCTCGCGACGTCCAGGACTCCGAATAACCTTCGGTCACCACCATACATAACTCTATACTACCGAAACGTCACCAAACCTTAAGTGTGCAGACCCTGCGGGTTCGAGAACTATGTAGACATGACCGAGACACCTCTACGGTCAATAACCAATAGCGAGACCTAGATGGCCATATTGGTTCCTACATATTCTATGAAGATCTTTATCGGTCGAACCTCTATGTCAAGCATTCAGTTAATCCGTAAGATGTTCCCTCTGTTCTTCGGTATGTTACTTGCCCGAGATTCGATCGTCGGTATCTCCATACCTAGTTCAACCTCGTTACCGACAAGTATCTTTACTCATTACGTAATACAAGATCCTGTGACTAACACTTAGTCACAATGCTTGCAAGGCTTGTTGTGATGTTGTATTACCGAGTGGGCCCTGAGATACCTCTCCGTCACATGGAGTAACAAATCCCAGTCTTGATCCATGCCAACTCAAGAGACACCCTCGGAGATACCTGTAGAGTACCTTTATAGTCACCCAGTTACGTTGCGACGTTTGATACACACAAGGCACTCCTCCGGTGTCAGTGAGTTGCATGATCTTATGATCATAGGAACATATACTTGACATGCAGAAAATAGTAGCAATAAACTGACACGATCATATGCTACGTTTGTAGTTTGGGTCTTGTCCATCACACCATTCTCCTAATGATGTGATCCTGTTATCAAATGACATCTCATGTCCATGGCTAGGAAACCTTAACCATCTTTGATCAACGAGCTAGTCTATTAGAGGCATACTAGGGACATAGTTTTGTCTATGTATCCACACATGCACCTAAGTCTCCAATCAATACAATTATAGCATGGATAATAAACGATTATCATGAACAAGGAAATATGATAATAACTAATTTATTATTGCCTCTAGGGCATATTTCCAACAGATGGGCCCTAAGGCCCACCCTAGGGCGCCTAGGGCTGCCGCACCCCGCTCCCCTCTTGGTTGTCGGCCAGATCCCATCTAGGGTTGCCGCACCACCCTAGGGTGGGAACCCTAGGGCTGCGCACCCTCCTCCCTCTCCTCCTATATATAGTGGAGGGTTTGGGGCTGCTAGAGACAGGCATCTCTCTCTCCCTCAGTGCAGCCCTACTCCTCCTACTCACGTCCTCCGTAGTGCTTGGCGAAGCCCTGCGAAAGTACCACACAGCTCCACCGTCACCACACCGTCGTGCTGCCGGAGACCTCCCTCAACCTCTCCTTCCTCCTTGCTGGATCAAGGCGTAGGAGACGTCATCGAGTTGCAAGTGTGTTGAATGCAGAGGCACCGTTGTTCGGCGCTTAGATTGGAATCCACCACGATCTGAATCGCTGCGAGTACGACTCCACCAACCACGTTCTTGTAACACTTTCACTTTGCGATCTCCAAAGGTATGAAGATGCACTCCCACTTTGCTCGTTGCTGGTTTCTCCATAGATAGATCTTGGTGATCGTACGAAATTTTTTGATTTACTACTACGTCTCCCAACAGTGGCATCATGAGATAGGTCTATGCATAGAATCTATGCACAAGTAGAACACAAGTTGTTGTGGGTGTCGATCTTGTTAATTTTCTTACGTTACTAGTCTTATCTTGATTTGGCGGTATTGTGGGATGAAGCGGCCCGAACCAACTTTACAGGTACGCTTACGTGAGACCGGTTCCACCGCCTGACATGCACTTGTTGCATAAGGTAGCTAGCGGGTGTCTATCTCTCCCACCTTAGTCGGATTGGATTCGATGAAAAGGGTCCTTATGAAGGGTAAATAGCAATTGGCATATCACGTTGTGGTTTTGGCGTAGGTAAATAACGTTCTTTCTAGAAACCTATAGCAGCCACGTAAAAACTTGCAACTACAAATTAGAGGACGTCTAACTTGTTTTTGCAGCATATGCCTTTTGATGTGATATGGCCAAAGGATGTGATGTGATGCATTGTGATGTATGAGATTGATCATGTTCTTGTAATAGGATTCACGACTTGCATGTCAATGAGTATGACAACCGGTAGGAGCCATAGGAGTTGTCTTAATTTATTGTATGACCTGCGTGTCAATCATAAACGCCATGTAATTACTTTACTTTATTTCTAATCATTAGCCATAGTAGTAGAAGTAATAGTTGGCGAGATAACTTCATGAAGACACGATGATGGAGATCATGGTGTCGTGCCGGTGACAGTGATGATCATGGTGCCCCGAAGATGGAGATCAAAGGAGCAAGATGATATTGGTCGTATCATGTCACTATATTGATTGCATGTGATGTTTATCATGTTTAAATCTTATTTGCTTAGAACAACGGTAGCTAAATAAGATGATCTCTCACTAAAATTTCAAGAAAAGTGTTCACCCTAACTGTGCACCGTTGCTAAGGATCGTTGTTCCGAAGCACCACGTGATGATCGGGTGTGATAGGTTCTAACGTTCGCATACAACGGGTGTAAGCCAGATTTACACATGTGATACACTTATGTTGACTTGACGAGCCTAGCATGTACAGACATGGCCTCGGAACACGAAAGACCAAAATGTCAAACATGAGTCCTATAGAAGATACGATTGACGGGGGGATGACCCCGGGGTAGCCTCAAGCGCCCCCTTTGCTCCGACCTTCTAACACAATCAAAGGACGGGCCGCCTCCCCCTGCGGTCCGGCTACGCCCTACCGGTAGCGGCCCTCCGGCCAGTGCCCGCCGGCTGCGCCCCGCCGGTTACGATGTGCCGGCCAGCTGGGAGCATTGCCGCCTGCTCCCCTCCAGCCGGCTGCGCATTGGATACCGTCAACAGGGCATGCGTGGAGATAGTGGCCCCCATCCCATCAAGGGTCAGTGCCGGAGTGGCCACAAGGAAGGTGTCAGGGCCTTTGACCCTGGCGGACGGTGACCGGGCTTCCAACAGTGTCGGCATGCCCCAACCACTCCATTACCTGCCCCGGCATGGCTACAGGGTGGCCGGCCATACCGCTGACCTCGGCCAGCTGCCGCAAGACGACGCCACAAGGGACGGCCCATGTCCTGACATGACCGGCGTCGGGACCCACCGTGCGGGCCCTGCCGGTTCCTGATGGGACCCTTCAGTTGGCAGGACCTACCAACGACAAGACCCCACTGACGGCGGCCCCTGCTGCCGGCCAGAGAGGCTACCGGCTGGGGGGCCCTTTGACCTTCTATTTGTATTGTAATCTGGGGGGTTGGCATATAAAAACCCCCGAGCCACCCCCATGCAAGGGGTCGGCGGATCTCCCAGCTCTCTTCACGTCCACTCCACACACACACACGTAGGGAGGCAGAAGCGCGGGCTATCTCCTTCTTCCTCCATGATCCATACAGCTCAAGGAGCGCCATTGTAATCCGACCATCGTCTCAACTAGACCAAGCAGGACTAGGGGTGTTACCTCCCACGGAGGGCCCCGAACCTGGGTACATTGTGTGTCCCCCACCGCTTGTGCCTAACCCCGCTCCCGGAGCCTGCCGGCATCCTTCGGCCCCTCTCAATAAGCCTACCTATGGCATCTGTCGTGACAAAACCACGACAGTTGGCGCCCATCGTGGGGCTGTCCGTGGCACCGGCCGGAGTCACGCTCCAGGCGGGACCCTTCGCCACCTCCCCCGTCCGCCTCGTGTCCGGGCGGAACCGCGTGCTCGCGAGGCTTGCTCCGGCGGGCCTTGCAGGCAATGCAACCGGCATCTCTGACGAGTGCCTCGGCCGCGACCTCGCGTCCGGGCGGAACCGCGTGCTCGCGAGGCTTGCTCCGACGGGCCTTGTAGGCAACGCGACCGGCATCTCTGACGAGTGCCTCGGCCGCGACCTCGTGCTGGACGTCGCCGTGCTCGCTAGGCGGTTCAGCAAGCTGAGCCTCGCCGAAGAACCGGAGGCCGACGAGTACCCTAGTTGGGTGTTCGACTGCACCAACCCTCCCTCATCCATGGGCGCGCTCGCCACGGGCGAGGCCATCGGCCCCCACACTCGTGTGGGAGTGATGGTCACCGTCTCCTCCACCACTTCGGGCCATGTGCGGGCGGCCGGGGCCGACGCAGCCGCCGCTCGCGCCGGCACCTCCGACCCACTCGCCGCCACCCTCCCAGGTCTAGGCACTCCTATCGCTACAACGGCGGACCCGGCCACCGCCAGAGCCGAGCTGGAGGCGGCCCGTCGCCTGCTATTCGAAGATGCCAACGCCCTCGTTGCCAAGCGGCACCAGATGGAGGCCATGCAGCGGGAATACAACTCCGCGTACGGTCTCACCCCGGCTGGCCCCGAGCCCAGCCGGCGTGGTGCTGTGCGAGAACGTGGCCGCGTGGTCACGGAAATCCACAGCAGCCGTTTCCCCGTCTACGAAACCCCCGCGGCCAACCTGCGCGCCACCAAGGTTGCCCACGAGGATTTGGCAACCTTGGAGGGCGAGGAGCGGGCCGCACGCGAGCGGCACATCAAGGACCTCATCAACACCGCCAACGCACAACAGGTCGTCCTCACCCCCGGTGGGGACGTCTCCAAGTTTCCCCGTCCCAAGGGCGAGGACACTGGGGCTGCTGACCACCGGCCGGCTCAGTACTCCAGCACCCCTCGTCCCTCCGGCCGGAACGCCCGGGGGAGCAACGCTTAGCGCCCCCCGTCACGCGGAAATGAGCAGCCGGCTATGAACAGCCGGCGCAGCAACAATCCCGCTGCCAGCCACCGCCGCGACGAGGTGCCGTCTGGCGGCAGCCAGTGCACCCGCGGGCATACTCCGCCTCCGCGGCAGGAACCCGCGCGCTTGCAGCCTGGCTCAGACCGTGCGTCCCCCACAACGACAATGATGCTCGGCTTTGTCTTGACTGGCTGGCGTAGTCGGCTCTCATCGAGGAGGAGGGCTCGATTGGCCCAGCCTGCTTCGGTCCGCGGATCCGCAACGAGCCTTTTCCGCCCGGCTTCACACTCCCCCGCGACAGCCTGAAGTATACTAGGGCTGCCAAGCCAGAGGACTAGCTGATCGACTACACCACCGCCATCGGCATCGCCAGGGGGAACAAGCGCATAGCCGTCCGCTACGCCCCCTCATGCTGATCGGCTCGGCCCGCACCTGGCTGAACAGCCTGGCTGCCGGCAGCATCAACACCTGGACGGACTTCGAGGAGGCCTTCGTCCGCAACTTCACCAGCACCTACAAACGGCCTGGCCAGCCCCGCGAGCTGGCCATGTGCGTCCAGGGGCCGGAAGAGCCCCTCCGCGACTACCTCACGCACTGGACCGAGCTCCGCAACTCCTGCGAGGGAGTGCACAAGGTACAGGCCATCCAATACTTCATCGAAGGCTGCTGCGATGGCACCCCCCCTCAAGCACAAGCTCTTGTGCTCCGGGCCAACCTCCCTGGCGTACTTGCTGTCCAAAGCAGACAAATATGCCATGGCCGATTCCTCGATGAGGATGAAGGCTAAGGCACCAACCAAGCTGGCTACGCCCCCAGCCAAGCCGCGGGCGGCGGCCAACAACCGGCAGCAGCAGAACGGCAAGCACAAGAACGACCAGCCCGACTCCCGCTACGGGAGCCAGCAGGTCACCTCCATCGAGGAGGAGCAGCCGGCCGGCCAGGCCTCCGGTCAGTGCCAGCGCACCGGCAAGGCCGCCTGGCAGCCCAAGCTGACTTTCGAGCAAATGCTTGACCTCCCCTGCAAAAACCACTCCGGTGCCAAGCCGGCTATGCACACGCTCCGGCAGTGCAGCTTCTCACAGCGATTGGCCCAGGGGGGACGGCCTCCCCACCCCACGCAGCCAGCCCGCGCTCCGGCACCAGCTCTGGCTCCCGGCCCGGGCCAGGCGGACCCTGCCCCGGCTCGGAACGGTGATCGGCTGCACGACCGGTACCCCAAACATGATGACTGCTACATCGTCTTCACCATCGAAGAGACAGACAAGCACGCCCAGCGCCGGCTCCACCGCAAGGTGAATGCCACCATGCCCGCGACTCCCCAGTTCATGCATTGGTCCGAGAAGCCGGTCACCTGGAGCCGGGCGGACCACCCGGCCGTGATGCCGAACCCTGGCAGCTACGCCCTCATCCTTGACCCTACCATCGCCTCCGAGAGACGCTCGTGCTGCTTCTCGCGGGTGTTGATCGATGGAGGTAGCAGCATCAACATCCTCTACCTTGACACCCTGCTCAAGCTGGGGCTCAAGGTGGAGGACCTGAAAATGAGTCGGACCGTCTTCCACGGCATCGTGTCGGGAAAGTCTTGCACCCCTGTCGGCAAGATCAAGCTCGACGTCCTCTTCGGCAACGCTGGTCACTTCCGCCGCGAGCTGGTCTTGTTCGAGGTAGTGGACCTCGACAATCCCTACCATGCATTACTAGGCCGGCCGGCTCTTGTCAAGTTCATGGCGATGCCCCACTACGCCTACCTCAAGCTCAAGATGCCGGGTCCCAGGGGCATCATCACCGTCGTCGGCAATACTAGATGTCAATGGCATGCGCGCGAGATGGCAGCGGGCTGGCCGAGGCCCTGGAGATAGCGGAGGAGAAGCGACAGCTCGACCGGCTGGTGGCCCTCGCCTTTGCCCAGCCGGCCATGCTGGCTGCTCCGTCCCAGTCGGTCGGCGAAGCCTTGTTCCAGCCATCCAAGGATACCAGGCAGGTGCCACTCGATCCGACCAACCCCACCCAGTGCGTGACCATCGGCTCCCGCCTCGACAGCAAACAGGAAAGCGACCTCGTCGACTTCCTCCGTGAGAATCGGGACATCTTTGCATGGTCCCCCAAGGACATGTCGGGTGTTCCGAGGAAGTTCGCCGAGCACAAGCTACATGTACGGTCGGATGCGAAGCCGGTCAAGCAACCCCTGCGCCGTTTCTCCAAGGATAAGCGACGTACTATAGGAGAAGAGATCACCCGGCTGCTCGCAGCCGGCTTCATCATGGAAGTATTCCACCCGGACTGGCTGGCCAACCCAGTCCTAGTACTGAAGAAAAACAAGACCTGACACATATGTATTGACTACACAAGCCTGAACAAGGCGTGCCCCAAGGACCCGTTCGCCCTGCCGCGGATCGATCAAGTCATCGACTCCACGGCCGACTGCGATCTGCTGTCTTTCCTGGACGCCTACTCCGACTACCACCAGATAAAGCTGGACCTGACCGGCTCAAGACCTCCTTCATCACCCCCTCGCAGGTGCTACCTTCCAGCATTGCATGCAGAAGTGCCTCCTACCTCAGATAGGCAGGAATGTCCACGTCTACGTGGATGACATCGTCGTCAAATCCAAGAAGCATTTCAGCCTCCTCGACGACCTCCGGGAGACGTTCGCCAACTTGCGAAAATACAAGATCAAGCTCAACCCGGAGAAGTGTGTCTTCGGCGTCCCAGCCGGCCAGCTCCTGGGTTTCTTCGTATCTGCCCGCGGCATCGAAGCTAACCCCGAGAAGATCTGGGCGATTGAGCGCATGCCCAAGCCGGTCCGGCTCCGCGACGTCCAGAAGTTCACCGGCTGCCTTGCCTTCCTCAGCTGGTTCATCAGCCGACTGAGCAAGAAGGCCTTGCCCCTCTACGGGCTCCTACACAAGTCGTCCCTGGTCGAGCCGGGCTGACACCTCTCGAAGAAGCCAGCCATGTTTGACTAGTCCAACGAGACGGACGCGGCGTTCCGTGGCCTCAAGCGGGCTCTCACCAGTGCGCCCATCTTGGCCGAGCCGGCTGACAAGGAGCATTTGCTCGCCTACATTGCAGTGACCACACGCGTCATCAACGTCTTCCTGTTGGTGTAGCGGCCGGAGGAAGGCAAGGCGCTGCCGACGCAGGATCCCGTCTACTACCTCAGTGAGGTCCTCTCCGCCTCCAAGCAAAACTACCCCCACTACCAGAAGATGTGCTACGGCGTATACTTCGCCGCCCAGAAGATCAAGCAGTACTTTCAGGAGCACGCCATCACCGTCGTGAGCACAGCGCCGCTGGGCGAAATCATGGCCGGCTAGGACGCCACCGGCCGGATCGCCAAATGGGCCATCGCCCTGGCCGACTACGAAATACTGTACGAGCCGCACATCACCATCAAATCCCAGGCAATGGCCGACTTCCTCGTCGACTGGGCCGAAACCCAGTTCCTGCCGCCTCCGCCAGACTCCACGCACTGGTGCATGCACTTCAACGGCTCGAAGATGCGAGTTGTCCTGGGAGCCGGCATCGTCTTGTCTTCTCCCAGAGGAGACCAACTCCGCTACGCACTCCAGATCCACTTTGCCGCCTCTAACAACGTGGCCGAATACAAGGCCCTCGTCCATGGCCTCCGGCTCGCCAAGGAGATCGGCATCCAGCGCATCATTTGCTTCGGCGACTCCGACCTCGTGGTGCAACAGGTCTTTGGCGAATGGGATGCCAGGGATGCCAACATGGCCAGCTATCGCATCCTCGTCCAGCAGCTCATCGGCTCCTTCGAGGGCTACGAGTTCCACCATGTCCCCCGTGCGGACAACGAGGCGGCCGACGCACTGGCCAAGATCGGCTCCACCTGACAGGGCATCCCAGCCGGCGTCTCCCTCGAGCGGCTGCTGAAGCCTTCGATCAAGCCTTCTCCCGAATCGGAGTCCATCTTCGTATCGGCAAACATGGCCGGCACCTCGGCGAAACCAGCTGCCCAGTCGGCCTCGCTGGCTGCGGCAGCTCTGCTGGCTCCGCCACCACCAGCCGCCGGTCTGGCGCCGTCCACCACGGAAACTAGGCCGGCCACGTCTTCGCACACCGGCACCGGGCCCATCACCGTCATGATGACGGTCGATGCTCCTGTCACCGCCTCGCTCCCAGGGGCTGGCGAGCCGGTTCTGGGGGCTGACGAGCCAGTCTCAGGGGCTGAGCCGACCCTTGTCTCGGCTCCCTCATGGGCCCAGCCCATCCTGGCGTTCCTCCAGCGCGGCGAGCTCCCCTCCGATGAGGCCACTACACGGCAAATTCAGCATCGGGCCCCAGCCTGCAGCATCGTCAACCACGAGTTGGTTTAGCATAGCACCACCGGCGTCTTCCAACGCTGCATCAAGCCGGAGAAAGGGCAAGAAATCCTCCTCGACATCCACCAGGGCGAGTGCGGGCATCATGCCGCCTCCGGGTCCCTGGTGGCCAAAGCATTCCGTCACGGTTTCTACTGGCCGGCCGCTCTAGACACGGCCAAGAAACTGGTTGACAAGTGCGAGAGCTGCCAGCGCTTCAGCACGTAGAGCCATCTTCCGGCTAGCGCCCTCCAGACCATCCCCCTTTCGTGGCCCTTCACCGTCTGGGGGCTGGATATGGTGGGACCCTTCAAGACCGCACGAGGCGGTATGACACACTTGCTGGTAGCCGTCGACAAATTCACCAAGTGGATCAAGGCCCGGCCAATCAAGAAACTGGACGGCCCCACGGTCTTCCGGTTCATCGAAGACATCACAGTACGCTACGGCGTCCCCCACAACATCATCACCGACAACGGCATGAACTTCGCCAAGGGCATGCTAGCATGTTTCTGCTCGAGGCGGGGCATCCGGCTCGACCTGGCGTCCGTTGCCCACCCGCAGTCAAACGGCCAGGTTGAGAGGGCAAATGGCCTGCTCCTGTCCGGCATCAAGCCCCGGCTCGTGACACCACTGGTTCGGTCGGCCGGCTATTGGGTCGAGGAGCTGCCGGCTGTCCTTTGGAGCCTCCGGACCACGCCCAACCGGTCGATCGGCTACACTCCGTTCTTTCTCGTTTATGGGTCCGAGGCGATCATCCCCACCGACATCTAGTTCGATTCGCCTCAGGTTACCCTGTACACCGAGAAGGATACGAGGGAGGCAAGGGAAGACGGCGTCGACCTCCTCGAAGAGGCCCGCGAGCTAGCCTTGAGCCGGACAGCCATCTACCAACAGAAGCTCCAGCATTACCACAGCAAGCGGTTTCGGCCGCTCTCCTTCCGCGAAGGAGACTTGGTGCTCAGGCGGATCCAATGAACCACCGGCCAGCACAAGCTATCCTCCCCATGGGAGGGCCCGTTCATCGTCAGCCGGGCGCTGCACAACATTCGTACTATCTAATAGACGCCCAGAAGCCGCAGAAGCGCAAGAGAGACGCCTCCGGCGAGGAGACGCAGCGCCCGTGGAATGCGGCGCTCCTCCGTCCATTTTATTGCTGAAAACCATTGTATGTATCCTTCGCCTTTCGGACTTATGAATGCAATGGGGGCCCCAATCCGGCACTTGGGGCATGTCCCTTTTCGATTCCTCCAAAGTTTTCCTGTCATTTAAGGCACATCAACCGGGCCCGGGGGCACGCCCGACTCCCCCCCGAGGCGGACAAGTACTGTGAGCAAGCAACCCTTCGCCCCCCTCCCTAACCAGCTATAGAACGGCTCCCGGCTGTCCGGCTGAAGGGACCACAGGGCGTGAAGGAACTTCTCACACTGAGGTCAGCCGACGCGCAGCAGCCGGCCCGGCCCAGCCGAGCTTTGTTACTCCTAGTAATCAGCCTTTTCCGGCTCAACCTAGCCCTAGCCGGTTGACTCTAAGAGCCCGCTGGTTTTCCCCAAGGGTGAAGCCCCGTCCCTGTCCCAAATTGGCTCCCGGCTGGCTGGCAGGCGGGGCGGAAGCCGGAAGGAATCCCGGCGCGTGAACACAAGTCAAAAGGCAAAAGGCGAAAGAAGAGCTGGTATGCACATTTTTTTAAGAAAAATGGCATAAGTCATAACACTAAAAGGCCCACTGCCACGAGTTCATTACATATACACCCAGTGGGTGGAATTCCAGTCTAAAACAAAATGCAAGAAAGAAAACTCCTAAGTGGTGGCAGCTTCGGGCCGGCCCTCCTCCAGTGCTGACGCCTCAGGAGCCGGCGGTGCTCACGCCTCGGGAGCCGGCGGTGCTGGCGCCTCTGGGGCAGCTGAGGTAGAAGCCCCCGCCCCCGCATCCGGAGCCGGCTCGGACTCGGCATAGTCATCTCAGCTTGGAGCCAGTCCCCTCGGCATAGTCGTCGGTATCGGACTCTTCATCGGCCATCTCGGCGGTGCTCCCCTCCGGGTCGTCCAGGGCGAGCCCGTACCGGTCCTCCGGGACCACCACGCCATCTGCCCCGGGCTTCGGGACGTACTCGTCCCACGCGGCGAAGGACGCGAGGTCGCTCGCCCTCACCAGCATCTCGTCGGCCACCGCCTCCAACTCCGTGTCGGTGCCGACACGCTGAGCCGTGAGCAAACCCAAGTCCAGCTCGGGGTACCACGACCTGGCAATGCGGAGCGCCATGCCCGCACCGGCGCGTGCCGCGGAGGCCCTCCAGGCGTTCACCCGCGCAGTCCCAAACTCCAGCCACCTCAACAGCCGGTTCATGGAGCCCGGGTCTGCCGCGCTAGGCCAAAGGGTGCGAACCAGCGCCATGCCGGCCGCTTGGAGCCGCCTTAGGGCGCCGACCACCTCCGACAGACACGCCTCAACGGCGATCCCCACCTCATCCAGGGTCCAGGGGCAAGCGGCCCAACGGCCTCTCCTCACGCCCGCCAGGCCTCATGGTCAGCCTCCACGGCTGCCTCCGCAACCTCCTGCGTGCCGGGGAAAAGCCCTAAGAAGAAGACAAGGGATGAGCGGGCAGGCAAGCCAGAAAACCCAGAAGGAAGGCGCGAGAAGAACAAGGCAACAAAAGCTTACTGTGTAGCATCTGATCCACCTCATGCCCTTGCTCTTGCAGCTGCACCTCCCTGGCTGACTACTCCTGGCGCTGGCGCTCGTGCTCGTCCCGAGCCGCTTGCGCGTCCTCGGCCGCCTTGGCTAGCGCGGTGTCTTTGGCCTCCAGCCTCTCGCAGAGAACCTTCTCCCGCTCCTCCGCCTCCTGATGAAGGGCCGCCCTTGGTCCGCCAACGCTTGGTTGTGGGCCGCCTCGTGCCCCTCCCGCCCCGCATTCACCTGGTCTGCCTTCCCACGGAGCCAGTCGCGCTCCGTCGTCAGGAGTTCTCGCTCCTCATAAATACGCACCACCTGGTGCCGGAGGCTGACCGTCTCGGTGTGGTAGCTTCACAAGAAGAAGTCGCCATTGTCAGAAAGGATTCAGCCCGCCTCCGGGGCAGCCGACCTGATTCCCGGGGGCTAGTGGGTGCGCTTGCGCGCCCCCACTGAAAGATCGCAAGAGCATACCTCGCAAATCCGCGTACACGACGGCAAGCCGGTTTTTGGCTCCTCGGTACGACCCCAGCAGGGTATTGTACGCGGCCTCCCGGCGGTCATACGCCGCTTGCAAAACAACAAGAGTTTAGGCTCGACCCGCCTGCGCCCCAGCCGGCTCGAGCCTCGGGGGCTACACCAAGTGGGTGCGCTGGCGCGCTCCCACTGGAAAAGACAGAAAATGCCAAGTCAAGAGAAGAAGGAAACAAGAGAGCTCACCGCGACCGCCTGCTCCAAGTTCACCAGCCGGTCGTTGGCGGCTCAAGCGTCCTGCGACGCCTGGACGCGGCAAGCGGCGAACGCATCCACAACGGCGGACACCGCCGCCCCGGGTGCGCTCGACGGTTCGCCAGGGGCTGGGCTCCCGGCCGCCGCCCAGGTCTGCTGCGGCCGGCCCCCATCCGCGGGTCCTCCCTTGTCGAAGACCGCGATGGGACCGACCCCTCCTGTCGTTGTCGCGCCTGCGGCGGCTGTTTCCCCGGCCGTCACGGCCCTCGCCTCCGGCGCTCCACATCCGACGGCTCCAGGCCGAATTGCCTCCGGTGTCGGCGCCTCTAGTGTCAGCGCCTCCGGAGCCGACACTTCCGGGGCCGGCGCTTCCGGGGCCGGCGCCTTCGCCCCCGGCGGCATGTCATCCGTCACCGGCTGGGTGTTGTCACAGTCCATCTTCGCCACGTCCTCCGCGGTTTTCGCGCCCGCCTCCGTCCGTCGCCTGGGGCCGTGGTGGTCCTTTGACCTCTTCTCCCGGCGGCGGGGGAATGGCTCCCACGCTCCGCCAGCGGCCTCCCCGCTGGTTCCTCCCTGCTTCTTCGTCGCCTCTTCCCATGGGTGGAGCTCCTCGACGTGCCGCTCCTGCTTGGCCGCCTCGAGGTCGAGCCAAGCCTGGCGCTCCCTCTCCTCGGCAGCCGTCAGCGGTGCCGCCCTCTCCGTCCTGCCACCTAGGGTCCTCCCAAGGGCGCACGCCTCCCTGGTAACGACGAAATAAGGGACTGGGGGGAAGACAGAATGGTCTAAGGTGGAGGAGGGGATGGACTTACCCGGCGATGACGAGGACCGCCCTTCTCGTGGGTCCCGCCTGGGCGACCTTTTGTTTCTTGCCCCCGCCTCCGCGGCTGCCGCCCGGCTGCGTGGTCGTCGCACGCTTGGGCGTCGGCTTGGTGGCAGCCGGCCATTTCTCCTTGTCGTCCACGTCCGGGCCTCCCTGGCTGGAGCCGCCGCCGGCTCAAGGTTGGCGCCTCCGTGGCGCCATAACCTCATTCTCTGAAGTTTCGAGCTTCTCCGGAGCCTCAACAACACGCGTCTGGGGAGAAGACTCACCCGTCGACTCGGCCTCTTCGGCTCCCTCCGTCTCTGTCTTTGCGTCGCCGGCTCCGGACGCTCTTGCTCGCTCGGAGTCAGCCGGCTCCACATCGTCGGCATCCTCGACCTCCTCGGGGTCCGACTCCGCCGTGTCGGGGGCCGGCTCCCAGTAGTTCTCCAGCAGCGGGAAAATCTGCGGGCGGGCCAGGCGGCGCGCCGTCGGGCCAAAGGGGGGAGGGGCGCCGCCTCTGAAAAAAGACGAAGGGAAGGAGGTGGCCAGACACTTACCCGCGGGGCCGGGTGGCTCCGGCTATACGGAGTTTTCCCCCATTGCCACTCGCCCTCCACCATCTTCGTCGTCGAGATGGTGTTCATCCTCGTCGCCACGTGGGCTGGTTTCATCTCCTTGGTGGAGAGACGACAAGGGTCATGGCGTCCTCCCATCTGGTAGATGAGGTGTGGCTGGCGCTGCAACGGCTGCACCCAGCGCGCCACCATCACGGCCAACAGATCAGTAGCCTTCAGCCCCCTCCATCTCGGTAATCACGAGGAGGCGCTCGCAGAGCCGGTCCGCCTTCTCGGGCGCCAGAGGCGGAACCGCCTGCCAGTTCAGCATTGCGATCGGCGGGTGGTTGGCAAAGTCGGGGAGGTTGATGTAATCCTCCTCCAGCTTCACGTTCTTTACATAGAAGAACCCTCGCTGCCAGCGCTTCACCGACTCGTGCAGCTGGAGTTTCGGGAAGCCGGTCCCCTTGCGGATATGGATCATGGCGCCTCCGCAGGCGGTCATCACCATTTGTTTCGTCACCGGATCCTTTGCCGTCTGTCGCTTGAGGAAGAAGAGACGGCACCAGAGGTCAAACATCGGCCCAACCCCCAAGTACCCGTCGCAAAGGGTGACGAACGCCGCCAGCTGCAAGACGGCATTGGGGGCAAGGTGGTGCGGCTGTAGACCGAACCGCATCAGGAAACGGCGGAAAAAGGCGCTCGCCGGCAGCCCAAGCCCGCGGAGGAAGTGATCGGCGAAGACGACCACCTCGCCTTCCCGCGGTGTCGGGGAGTTCTCCGGCCCGGCTGGGCATGCCTCCAAGTGTGCCTCCGCCAGAATCTTACGGCGATGGCAGAGGTGCTCGATGAAAGTCTCATCCACATCGCTGCCATCCTAGGCGCCCTTACCCGCCATGGTCGCCGAGGGGACGTGCGGTTGCGACGATGGGCGCGGGTGCTCGGCGGTGGCCCGGGCTCTCTTCGGCAGCGGACGGCGGCGCAGCCTGCCCGCGTGCTATGGCCTCCTGCTCTCTCTCTCTCTCTCTCATGGCGGGGGGAGGGAGGCGACGACGATGATGCGACAATAGTGGGGGGACCAAACGGGCCGTTCTGCCCCCCCTCTCGCCATTTAAACCCTAGGCGGGTGATCACGGGGGCCGGATTCATTGCGCACGACCCCCGCAATTCCCGTGGCATGCGGGCAGATATTACGGCGCTCAGGAATGCCAACCGTCCGCGCGAGCCGTAAAAGATCCCCACGCGCGGGTCAAGGCCACGGTCGTGGAGGGCTCCGCCCCGCCGCCCAGTCTTTTTCGCCGCGTGGCGCGTCTTCTCTACCCACTGGGGAACCCGTGGCGGCACGCGAGGCATTGGCTAGCTGTGGAGCCGGCCGTCATTGCCGGCGTCGCTAGACTCTCAAGGCACCCCACGGCGCAAGGGCGATCTTCAAGCCGGCGAGGACCGCCACGGTTCGTCGGCGGGCCTCCCTGGCTTCGGGGACTACTGACGGGGGGATGACCCCGGGGTAGCCTCAAGCGCCCCCTTTGCTCCGATATTCTAACGCAATCAAAGGGCGGGCCGCCTCCCCCTGTGGTCCGGCTACGCCCTGCGGGTAGCGGCCCTCTGGCTAGTGCCCACCGGCTGCGCCCCGCCGGTTATGACGTGCCGGCCAGCTGGGGGCATTGCCGCCTCCTCCCCTCCAGCCGGCTGCGCATTGGATACCGTCGACAGGGCATGCATGGCGACAGTGGCCCCTATCCCATCGGGGGTCAGCGCCGGAGTGCCCACAGGGAAGGTGTCAGGGCCTCTGACCCTAGCGGACGGTGACCGGGCTTCCAACAGTGCCGGCATGCCCCAACCACTCCATTACCTGGCTCGGCATGGCTACAGGGTGGCCGGCCATACCGCTGACCTCGGTCGGCCGCCGTAAGACGACGCCACAAGGGGCGACCCGTGCCGTGACGTGACCGGCATCGGGACCCGCCACGCGGGCCCCACCGGTTCCTGACGGGACCCTTCAGCCAGCGGGACCTACCGGCGACAGGACCCCATTGCCGGGGGCCCCCGCAGCCAGCTAGAGAGGCTGCCGGCTGGGGGGCCCCTTTGACCTTCTATTTGTATTGTAATCCGGGGGGTTGGCCTATAAAAAAACCCGGGCCACCCCCATGTAAGGGGTCGGCGGATCTCCCAGCTCTCTTCACATCCACTCCACACACACACACACCCGTAGGGAGGCAGAAGAGCGGGCTATCTCCTTCTTCCTCCACGATCCATACAGCTCAAGGAGCGCCATTGTACTCCGACCATCGTCTCAAGTAGACCAAGCAGGACTAGGGGTGTTACCTCCCATGGAGGGCCCTGAACCTGGGTACATCATGTGTCCCCCACTGCTTGTGCCTAACCCCGCTCCCGGAGCCCGCCGGCGTCCTTCGGCCCCTCTCGATAAGCCTACCTATGGCATCTACCGTGACGAAACCACGACAACGATCGACATGGAGATGTTCATCATGGATGACTAGTCCGTCTCACGTGATGATCGGACACGGGCTAGTTGACGTGGATCATGTGTCACTTGGATGACTAGAGAGATGTCTATCTAAGTGGGAGTTCATTAAATAATTTGATTATGTGAACTTAATTATCATGAACTTGGTCCAAAATTGTCTTTACAATCTATATTCTAGATCCAATGGCCAACGCTAATGTCACCCTCAACTTCAATGCGTTCCTAGAGAAAACCAAGCCGAAAGACGATGGAAGCAACTATGCGGACTGGGTCCGTATCTTGAGGATCATCCTGATAGCTTCCAAAAGATTGTATGTCCTTTATGCACCACTAGGTGACGCACCTATTTTCCTAGCGGATCAAGACATTATGAACGCTTGGCACTCACACTGTGATGATTACTCCCTGGTTCAGTGTGACATGCTTTAAAGTTTAGAACCGGGGCTCCAAAAGCGTTTTGAGCGACACGGAGCATATGAGATATTCCAAGAGCTAAAACTGGTTTTCCAAGCTCATGCCCGGGTCGAGAGATATGATGTCTCCGACAAGTTCTTCAGTTGTAAGATGGAGGAAAATAGTTCTATCAGTGAGCACATACTCAAAATGTCTGGGTTGCACAACCGCTTGACTCAGCTGGGAGTTAATCTTCCGGATGACTCGGTCATTGACAGAATCCTCCAGTCGCTTCCACCTAGCTAGAAGAGCTTTGTGATGAACTACAACATGCAGGGTATGGAGAAGTCCATTCCTGAGTTCTACTCAATGCTGAAATCAGCGGAGGTCGAGATCAAAAGGAGCATCAAGTGTTGACGGTGAATAAGACCACTAGTTTCAAGAAAGGAAAGGGTAAGAAGAACTTCAAGAAGGACGACAAAGCGGTTGTCGCGCCCGGTAAGCAAGTTGCCGGGAAGAAGAACAAGAATGGACCCAAGCCTGAGACTGAGTGCTTTTATTGCAAGGGTACCGGTCATTGGATGCGGAACTGCCCCAAGTACTTAGCGGATAAGAAGCCGACAATGTTAAAGGTATACATGATATACTTGTTATTGATGTGTACCTTACCAGCGCTCGTAGTAGCTCATGGGTATTCGATACCGGTGCAGTTGCTCACATTTGTAACTCCAAGCAGGAGCTGCAGAATAAGCGTAGACTGGCAAAGGACGAGGTCACGATGCGCGTCGGGAATGGTTCCAAGGTCGATGTGATGGCCGTCGGCACGCTACCTCTACATCTACCTTTGGTATTAGTTTTAAACCTCAATGATTGTTATTTTGTACCATCTTTGAGCATGAACATTGTATCTGGATCTCGTTTGATGCGAGATGGCTACTCATTTAAATCTGAGAATAATGGTTGTTCTATTTATATGAGAGAAATATTTTATGGTCATGCCCCGCTGGTCAATGGTTTATTTTTGATGAATCTCGAACATGATGTTACACATGTCCATAGTGTGAGTACCAAAAGATGTAAGATTGATAACGATAGTCCCACTTACATGTGGCACTGCCGCCTTGGTCATATTGGTGTCAAACACATGAAGAAACTCCATGCTGATGGACTTTTGGAGTCTCTTGATTTTGAATCATTTGACATGTGCGAACCATGCCTCATGGGCAAGATGACCAAGACTCCCATCTACGGAACAATGGATCGAGCAACTAACTTGTTGGAGATAATACATACCGATGTGTGTGGTCCAATGAGCATCGAGGCTCGCGGGGGCTACTGTTATGTTCTCACCCTCACTGATGACCTGAGCAGATATGGGTATGTCTACTTAATGAAACACAAGTCTGAAACCTTTGAAAGTTTCAAGAAATTTCAAAGTGAGGTAGAGAATCAACATGACAGGAAAATAAAGTGCCTACAATCTGATCGTGGCGGAGAATATTTAAGTCACGAGTTTGGCATGCACCTAAGGAAATGTGGAATTGTTTCACCACTCATGCCGCCTGGCACACCTCAGCGAAATGGTGTGTCTGAACATCGTAATCGCACTCTATTGGATTTGGTGCGATCTATGATGTCTCTTTCCGACTTACCGCTATCATTTTCGGGATATGAATTCGAGACTGCCGCATTCACTTTAAATAGGGCTCCGTCTAAATCCGTTGAGACGACACCGTATGAATTATGGTTTGGAAAGAAACCTAAGCTGTCATTTCTAAAAGTTTGGGGATGCGATGCTTATGTGAAGAAACTTCAACCTGAGAAGCTTGAACCCAAAGAGGAAAAGCGTCTTCATAGGATACCCCAAAGAAACTATTGGGTATACCTTCTACCTCAGATTCAAATGCAAAGTCTTTGTTGCCAAGAATGGATCCTTTCTAGAGAAAGAGTTTCTCTCGAAAGAAGTAAGTCGGAGGAAAATAGAACTTGATGAGGTAATTGTACCTCCACTCAAACCGGAAAGTAGCACAGCATAGGAAGTTGTTTCTATGGAGCCTGCACCGGCTGGAGAGGAAGTTAATCATGATGATCATGAAACTTCAGATCAAGTTTCTATTCGAAGGTCCACTAGGACACGTTCCGCACTAGAGTGGTACGGCAACCCTGTCCTAGAGATCATGTTGTTGGACAATGGTGAACCTTCGAACTATGAAGAAGCAATGGCGGGCCCAGATTCCAACAAATGGCTTGAAGCCATGAAATCCAAGATAGGATCCATGTATGAGAACAAAGTATGGACTTTGGTGGACTTGCCTGATGATAAGCGAGCCATAGAAAATAAATGGATCTTTAAGAAGAAGACTGACGCAGATGGTAATGTGACCGTCTATAACGCTCAGCTTGTCGCTAAGGGTTATCGACAAGTTCAAGGAGTTGACTACGATGAGACTTTCTCACCCGTAGCGATGTTGAAGTCCATCTGAATCATGTTAGCAATTGCTGCATTTTATGATTATGAGATCTGGCAAATGGACATCAAAACGGCATTCCTTAATGGCTTCCTTAAGGAAGAAATGTATATGATGCAGCCGGAAGGTTTTGTCGATCCTAAAGATGCTAACAAGGTATGCAAGCTCCAGTGGTCCATCTATGGGCTAGTGCAAGCATCTCAGAGTTGGAACATTCGCTTTAATGAGGTGATTAAAACGTTTGGATTTATACAGGTTTATGGAGAACCCTGTATTTACAAGAAAGTGAGTGGGAGCTCTGTAGCATTCCTCATATTATATGTGGATGAGATATTGTTGATGGGAAATGATATAGAACTTTTGAAAAGCGTAAAGGCCTACTTGAATAAGTGTTTTTCAATGAAGGACCTTGGAGAAGTTGCTTATATATTAGACATCAAGATCTATAGAGATAGATCGAGACGCCTCATAGGTCTTTCACAAAGCACATACCTTGATAAGATATTGAAGAAGTTCAATATGGATCAGTCCAAGAAGGGGTTCTTGCCTGTGTTACAGGGTGTGAGATTGAGTACGACTCAATGCCCGACCATGGCAAAGGATAGAGAAGAGATGAGTGCCATCCCCTATGCTTCAGCCATAGGCTCTATTATGTATGCCATGTTGTGTACCAGACCTGATGTGAACCTTGCCATAAGTATGGTAGGGAGGTACCAAAGTGATCCCGGAGCGGAACACTGGACAATGGTCAAGAATATCCTGAAGTACTTGAAAAGGACCAAGGACATGTTTCTCGTATATGGAGGTGCTGAAGAGCTCGTCGTAAAGGGTTACATTGATGCTAGCTTCGACACAGATCCGGATGACTCCAAGTCACAAACCGGATACGTGTATATTTTGAACGGAGGGGCAGTAAGCTGGTGCAGCAGCAAGCAAAGCGTCATGGCGATATCTACATGTGAAGCGGAGTACATAGCTGCTTCGGAAGCAGCAAAGGAAGGAGTCTAGATAAAGGAGTTCATCACTGACCTAGGAGTGATTCCCAATGCGTCGGGCCCGATGACTCTATTCTGTGACAACACTGGAGCTATTGCCCTCGCAGGGGAGCCCAGGTTTCACAAGAAGACAAGACACATCAAACGCCGCTTCAACTCCATTCGTGATTACATTCAAGGAGATATAGATATTTGTAAAGTACATACGGATCTGAATGTTGCATATCCATTGACTAAACCTCTCTCACGAGCGAAACATGATCAACACCAGAACTCTATGGGTGTTCGATTCATCACAGTGTAACTAGATTATTGACTCTAGTGCAAGTGGGAGACTGTTGGAAATACGCCCTAGAGGCAATAAGAAAATGGTTATTATTGTATTTCCTTGTTCATGATAATTGTCTATTGTTCATGCTATAATTGTGTTAACTAGAAACCGTAATACATGTGTGAATACATAGACCACAACATGTCCCTAGTGAGCCTCTAGTTGGCTAGCTCGTTGATCAATAGATGGTCACGGTTTCATGACCATGGACATTGGATGTCATTGATAACGAGATCACATCATTAGGAGAATGATGTGATGGACAAGACCCAATCCTAAGCATAGCACAAGATCGTGTAGTTCGTCTACTAAAGCTTTTCTAATGTCAAGTGTCATTTCCTTAGACCATGAGATTGTGCAGCTCCCGGATACCATAGGAATACTTTGTGTGTTCGAAACGTCACAATGTAACTGAGTGGCTATAAAGGTATACTATGGGTATCCCCAAAATTATCTGTTGGGTTGACACGAATCGAGACTGGGATTTGTCACTCCGTGTGACGGAGAGGTATCTCTGGGCCCACTCGGTAAGACATCATCATACTGAGCTCAATGTGACTAAGGAGTTATCCACGGGATTATGTGTTACGGAACGAGTAAAGAGACTTGACGGTAATGAGATTGAATAAGGTATAGGGATAGCGACGATCGAATCTCGGGCAAGTATCATACCGGTAGACAAATGGAATTGCATACTGTATTGATTGAATCCCCGACATCGTGGCTCATCCGATGAGATCATCGTGGAGCATGTGGTAGCCAACATGGGTATCCAGATCCCTCTGTTGGCTATTGACCGGAGAGGTGTCTCGGTCATGTCTACGTGCCTCCCGAACCCGTAGGGTCTACACACTTAAGGTTCGATGACGCTAGGGCTATAGGGAAATTGTGTGCGTGGTTACCAAAGGTTGTTCGGAGTCCCGGATGAGACCCGTACATCATGAGGAGTTCCGAAATGGTCCGGAGGTAAAGATTCATATATAGGAAGTGAGGTTTTGGTCACCGGAAATGTTTCGGGCGTCACCGGTAACGTATCGGGACCACCGAAATGGTTCCGGGGGTCCACCAAGTGGGGCTACCGGCACCAGAGGGCTGCGTGGGCCAAGAGTGGGAGGGGACCAACCCCAGAGTGGGCTGGTGCGCCTCCCACCAAGGCCCAAGGCTCAACAAGGGTGAGAGGGGGGCAAACCCTAGCGCAGATGGGCCCTAAGGCCCACCCTAGGGCGCCTAGGGCTGCCGCACCCCTCTCCCCTCTTAGCCATCGGCCAAATCCCATCTAGGGCTGCTGCACCACCCTAGGGTGGGAACCCTAGGGGTGCGCACCCTCCCCCTCTCCTCCTATATATAGTGGAGGGTTTGGGGCTGCCAGAGACACGCATCTCTCTCTCCCTCGGCGCAACCCTACTCCTCCTACTCCTTGTCCTCCGTAGTGCTTGGCGAAGCCTTGCCAGGGTACCACGCAGCTCCACCGTCACCATGCCGTCATGCTGCCGAAGCCCTCCCTCAACATCTCCTTCCTACTTGCTGGATCAAGGCATAGGAGACGTCACCGGGTACATGTGTTGAATGGGGAGGCGCCGTTGTTCGGCACTTAGATCGGAATCCACCGCGATCTGAATTGCTGTGAGTACGACTCCACCAACCGCGTTCTTGTAACCCTTCCGCTTTGCGATCTTCAAAGGTATGAAGATGCACTCCCCCTTTGCTCGTTGTTGTTTTCTCCATAGATAGATCTTGGTGATCGTAGGAATTTTTTTGATTTATTACTACGTCTCCCAACAGCACACCCGCCGCCCCTTGCGGGTTGTGGAGGTAGGCATGCGAACCGTCGGCGAACGAGCAACAGGGGAAGGCATCACAGACCTGGAAGGAGAACCAGATGTTGCCCCCAGGTCAGCATCAAGGCGGCAGCACAGCCCGACCATCGAATGCTTGGATCCCGACGATGCCTGACTCTTATCAGAGAACTTCCTGACAGTATGCTTCTTCTTGCTCACAGCACTACTAGCAGAACAAACAGGGGAAGCAACCTTATCTTCAATGCCTGAAGTAGAAGGACACAGAGGACGGATCGACATGTTCGAACACACACCAGATATGGGGGCACCAACGGGAGTCGCCTTCCCCTACACATTCATAGAAGGCTCAGCAGCAGCAGACATGCTTTCCTTCACAGCCTCATTTTGAGCATCCCTCATTGGTGCATTTTTGGGAACAGATCCCTGACCACTGGTTCCATGCCCTCCCATTCTGATTGAGTGACCCGGCATCCGGCCCGCCACTCAGATCGTGTCCACCTGTCGATCCATCATCACGCTTCTCTGAGTTCGAGGGCCCAGGAGGAGGAGAGGGCGGGGGAGTGTCAGCGTCCTTAGCCCCCTTGACCCAGATCCGAAGGCGGATACCCTCAAAAGAGGGCAAAACATCCACCACCCCGGGCAGGCAAACCGGATGAATAGCCCAAAGACGCATGCGGGCAGGGTCAAGCTTGTTCAGAGACTCAGAATCAACTTCAATTGGCTTACCCAACAGAACACCAAATGCCATCAAGAAAGGGACAGATCTGAGGCCCGCAGGAACATTTGAGGACCCAAACATCAGCTAGCGGACCAACAGATTTGGTGCCATTCACCGTGGCCTTAACACAGATCACCAACTGGTTGTGCGGCAGCGTGAAGCCAGTGCATGATGAAATCATCCTGAGAATCTCCTTAGATGGGAAGATTGTCGCAAACTCAAACTCAGAGATCTGATGTACCTGCCAGTCCCAGCCATCCACATCCCCAACCCATAGCCCTCCCAACAGAACATGAGGAGAAATCTTCTACCCATGCACAGTGATGATGGCCGCGTTGGATAGCGAAGGTGCCACCACCACCTGAGGAATATCACTATCAAGAGCAAAGAAGGAGCAACCCGGGAGTTCGATCCCATAGTGCACAAAAGCATGAGGCTTAATACGGTTTTGACAATCCAAAGTGAGGTGGCCCTTAGATCTGTAGATGAGGAAGAAGGGCGGATTGAAGCACCTAGACTGAAAGTGCCCCGGTTGGTGACACACAAAGCAGGTGAGGGAAGAAGAGGAGTTAGATGGAGGTGCGAGGGGACGCGATGGAGGAGGAGGCGGGGCAGGGAGGATCACATCGTGAAGGCCGAAGCAGGAAGCACCAGGAGAGGAGTTAGTGAAATGGCAAGCCTTGTACTATTGGACAGGAGGGTCGAAGTTAGAACGCAAAGGAGGACGAACCGCAACACCAGATCCAGGCGCACGGATCTGCTGGTGAGGGGGAGGAGCCTAACCATGGGGAGGGGGAGGGCGGGGGTTGGAAGACGTCGAGCCCGCAGCACTGCCCGCCACTACCTCCTCCCAAGGATCAGCCTCCAGAGCCGTCCCACCACTAGATCTAGTGGCCAGAGAACTGGATCCACCCAGAGATCGAGCCTGCTCATCTCTCTTTAACCACTCCGGCCTCGCTGCCCACGCCTCACAGTCACGAGCCACCTGCTCATGGACCAGCTGCTCGGCCTCAAGCTTTGAGCGCAGAGAAGCTTCATATTCAAGATCAGCACCCTCCATCGGAGAGCCATCGCGGCGGCGCTTGCGCCTAGAAACCGCCTCACTAGAAGAGCCTCGAGATTTATCCATGGTTAGGACTTTCGCAAAGGTGAGGGAGAGAGGAGGTGGAGGGCTAGGTCTACGAAAGAGATGGATGGGGGCACTGGGCCTGTGTAGATCGAAAGAGGAAGACGAAAACCCTAGGAAAGGAGGAAAGGAGCCCTTGCACTCCCATAAGTACCCTGAGCATGCTGTGCTAGAGATGGGCTGGCGGGCTGAAAGGGGCACAGCAGTATTGGAGTAGGGGGGTATGGGGCCGGGAGGCCCAATGACCATAGAGAGGAGAGGTGGGAAAACATAAGTAGAGGAGAGGGGGGAGCCGTAGGCGGCACACCCAAGGGCGACCCGAGGTCCAGGAAGTCCACATGCCCATAAGCATGCAAACAGGGAACCAGGCTAGGGTAGGCACTGCCTCTATCCTCCCCACACCCGAGCCGCAGCGCGCTGCGGCGACACCCTGACGACCACGGGTAGGGAGGGAGAGGCCGAACCAGCAAAGCACGTCAGAGAAGGGGGCGAGCCAGGCGAGGACACGGTATCCGCCCCTAGGGATCTGACCAAAGATTCACTAGCACAACACGCAAGGGAGGGCAGGAGAGCTTACCAGATCTGTGCCGCCGCCTGGCCACACGAGACCAGCCGAGGGCATCCACCGCAGAGACGACCGGCCATCCCCGCCCCCCAGGTGCAAACTTCCTAGCCCGAGGAGCCGGAGCACCCAACGGCACAACCGCCACCGCAGCACGAACAAGCTCGAGGTCAGAGTTAGAGGCGTCGTTGTCGCCATCCAAAGCCCAGAAACGATTCCTAGATCGGGTAGAGGGAGCGGAGAGCTCCTCCCTGGGTGCGACAACCACGAGAGCAGCACCGAAGACGGGGAGGGAGGGCACATAGAGCACATACACCGCGGGCCGAGAAGGGGGAAGCGAGGTTGCCGGGGAGGAGGGGAGATGGGAGGAGGGAGGGGGAAATCCATCTCCGGATCCTTGTGCTAGGTTCTCAGATCCAAGCTCCGCTTCATGCTAGTTCTCCCTAACAACAATTATTATGATACAGAGGGAGTAGTCTTATAATTCATATGCTTTCCCTGTTTATGTTCCATCCCATTCAGACATTCCTAATTCCGTAAATCATTAATATGTGGTGACCAGAAACTAGAATGAGATTACGGTTAGCTGATCAACTAGTAAGCGTGCACATGTAAATGCACGTATCGACTAATATACAAATATATGTGGGAATTAACATGCATTCAGGAAAACATTTTCAGGTGGCATCACATGCATAGAGCCAAAAATGCACTATTATCTTGGTATTTTCTAATATGTCTAATCAATTCCTTTGCAACAACTGAAATGTTGTCTGAAGCTTCATTGTCGATGTAACTAAGCAGGTGCACCAAGAATCGCTTTCTTAGCTGGTGAAGCATATGGAACTACAATCTGCAAACAATATGTATTAGAAAAACAAAACAAAAAACAATCATGACAATACATATATTAGATAAGGAACCAATATTACCAATCTTCAAGATTGCATGATGAATTGCTATCGTCCGTCCCAGGCCAACTATGAAGAAGTTTTGCCATGGACTAGATACCTAGCATTGTGCATAGTTTTGGATCCCATGCATATTTAGACACCGTCGACTGGGTAAACATAAGACTTAGAAATAAGGTAAAATAATGATATGCATTTGCAATTGTTACTTACGCAAAAGTTTAGGTCCATGAAGTGATCTGGTGTGTCTTACAATATCAGTAACTCGCCACATGCAAGTATGTGTACTGCCATGTTGAAATACTTGTGGTCCATAGTCTGGTCAGTCTTGAGTATGTCCTGAATTTCATTAACACTTATGCTCATTGGATAAGGTTTTCAGCTCACTACCCATTCTTTCCTATGAAATAATTGGTTGCATTAGAACGGATGTCATCGGAAGAATGGATATTAACTTACAATTTGCTCTAAGAGACGACTTACTCCAAGCACTTAACATCATCGATTGACATGATAAATGTGCATAGTTCACCAACTATATCATGTGATTTCTCGGACAAAATGCAAGAGGGAAGGATACATGGTGGTGATGTGTCTTTGATTAAATCATTTGTCATCGTTTTCTCATGGGGGGTCTCGCGAGACGGCAGATGTCATAGGTAGGCTTATCGAGGTGAGAGCAAGGCTATCATGGATGATCCGAGACGGGTATGCGAATAGCATGCAGTGGTTTACCCAGGTTCGGGGCTCTCCAGAGTGATAATTCCCCTACTCCTGCATATCCGTATATCCGTGGTATATCTGGTACATGGTCGCTCCTAGAGTTGTTTGGGGAGGGGAGCCATGAGGCTACTTGCCTCATGTGTGTGTGTATGTGTGAGCATGTGAGAGTGGAACTCCCCTATGTGGTGGGCATGAGGCCTTTATATAGGCATGAGTGGGTAGCTTGGGATGTAAGCTACAATGGGTAGCTTACATCCCAAGCATCTTGAGGTGTAAGCTACCATGGGTAGCTTACATGTCAAGCCATATGTAGCTTGTGAACTAAGCTATGTTTGTCCCCTAGTGCACTTTATAAATTAGTGTCCAGGGGGCAGGTTATACTGTAGATAGTACTACATGACGCGAGTACGGTGCACTACTGCTCACCAATAGTGGTCCGCCACGGGATATGGCCATCTGGTCTGCACGTGTCCGATGGGACGTCGGGAGCTGACTTCGTCAGGCTGTAGGCGGCCCGGAGGAGCCGGACGGGAGGAGCCGGATGGGGGAAGCCAGCTGGGCGGAGCCGATTCGGAGGAAGCGGTCGGGAGGAGCCAGCCGGGAGGAGCTAGCCAGGGGGAGCCAGCCGGGAGGAGCCAACTGGGGGGACCCAGCCGGGAGGAGCTAGCCAGGAGGAGCCAACCGGGAGGAGCTAGCCGAGGGGAGCTAGCCGGGAGGAGCCAGTCGAGGGGAGCCAGCCAGGGGCAGACAGTCGCTTTGTCTTCTATCTTCACTTCTTCGTTTCTCTTGGTGATTCATCAGGCTTGGCATACCGAGGTGGCCCCCCTAGTGTTTTAAAATTGTGAGTCGTCTCCTTGAGCCTACCCAGGGATAATCCCCCCGACAGTAGCCTCCGAACCTCCGGGCGACTTGGAGAGTCGGGCGGAGGGTTTTTGCCATTGGAGTTGTAGATGTTGCTGATGTTGCAGAAGTTGATGATGACAGTCGATTGTGGGTCGGGGACGGCGCAACTTGCTTCAAGTGGGGGCGCGCTAGCGCACCCATTGGGTGTAGCCTCCGAGCCTAAGGGCGACTTGAAGAGTCCGGTGGAGGGTCTTTGCTATTGCTGAAGTAGACGATGGCGTCAAGGACGTCGGGCGTGGACACAGAGTCCGACGGCAGAAGGGCGTGAGGCGCTGCAGGGGGCGAACACGGAGTCCACCAGCTGGCGGTTTCCGGCGGGGGCATGCCAGCGCACTCGCTGGGTGTAGCCTCCGAGCCTCGGGGCAACTCGAAGAGTCAGGCGGAGGATCTTTGTTGTTGCCAAAGTAGATGGTGGCGTCGAGGACGTTGGGCGCGGATGCGAAGTCTGTCGGCTGAAGGGCGCGGTTCGTTGCCAAGAGCGAGCGCGGAGTCCACCGACTGGCGATTTCCGGCAGGGGGGCGCCAGCGCACCCGCTAGGTGTAGACTCCGAGCCTCCAGGTGACCCGAAGAGTCGGATGGAGGGTCTTCGTTGTTGCCAAAGTAGATGGTGGCGTCGAGGACACCGAGCTCGGACGCGGAGTCCGCCGGCTTAAGGGCGCGAGGCGCTGCCAGGGGCGAACGCGGAGTCCACCGGCTGGCGGTTTCCAGCAGGGGCGCGCCAGCGGACCCGCTGGGTGTAGCCTCTGAGCCTCTAGTTGTATCTCATACAACCTTAGTCATCTTGAACAAGAGGCATGGTTCGCATGTTCTCAACCGATTCAAAATCGAATGAGTCCAAAGATCCATCAGCATGGAGTTTCTTCATGCATTTTATACCAATATGACATTTAGCGGCAGTGCCACAAGTATGTGGTACTATTATTATCAACTTTGTATCTTTTGGCATCAATGTTATGAACATGTGTATTGCTACGATCAAGATTCAACAAACCATTCTCACTGGGTGCTTGACCATTGAAGGTATTATTCATGTAAATAGAATAACCATTATTCTCTAACTTAAATGAATAACCGTGTTGCAATGAACATGATCTAATCACGTTCATGCTCAACGCAAAAACACCAAATAACATTTATTTAGGTTCGTCACTAATCTCGAAGGTAGAGAGAGCGTGCGATGTTGATCACATCAACCTTGGAAACATTTCCAACACACATCGTCACCTCACACTTTAGCTATATCTCTGTTTATTCCGTAGCTTTTATTTCGAGTTACTAACATTTAGCAACCGAACCGGTATCCAATACCTAGGTGCTACTAGGAGTACAAGCAAGGTACACATCAATAACACGTATATCAAATATACTTCTGTCGACGTTGCTAGCCTTCTTATCTACCAAGTATCTAGGGTTGTTCCGCTTCAGCGACCTCTCTCCTCATAATTGAAGCACTTAGTCTCGGGTTTGGGTTCAACTTTGGGTTGCTTCACTGGAGCAGCAACTGACTTGCCATCCATGAAGTTTCCCTCCTTGCCCTTGCCCTTCTCGAAACTAGTGGTTATACTAACCATCAACACTTGATGCTCCTTCTTGATTTCTACCTTCGCGGTGTTAAACATCGCGAACAGCTCAGGGATCATTAATTCTATCCCTGGCATTTTATAGTTCATCACCAAGTTCCAGCAGCTTAGTGAAAATGACTTGGAGAACTATATCAATCACCATCTTATCTGGAAGATCAACTCCCACTCGATTCAAGCGATTGTAGCACCCAGACAATCTGAGCACATGCTCAATGATTGAGCTATTCTCTTTCATCTTATAGGAAAAGAATCTTGTTGGAGATCTCATATCTCGCAACACGAGCACGAGCCTAAGATCCTAATTTCAGCTCTTAGAACATCTCATATGTTCCATGACGTTCAAAACATTTCGGAGCCTCAATTCTAAGTTGTAATGCATGACGAACTAAACTATCAAGTAGTTATCAGAACGTGCCTGTCAGATGTTCACAACATCTACAAACAACGCTAGAGGGGTTGGCGCACCGGGCGATGCATTAAGGACATAAGCCTTCTGTGTAGCAATGAGGACAATCCTCAGATCACGGAGCGAGTCCGCAATATTGCTACCATCATCTTTCAACTCTATTTCTCTAGGAACATATAAAAATTCAAGGGAGCTACAGTGTGAGCAAGTAATCTACAACATAATTTGCAAAGACACTACTGACTATGTTCATGATAATGAGTTCAATTAATCATATTACTTAAGAACTCCCACTCAAATTGACAACCCTCCGGTCATCCGAGTGATACATGATCCAAATTCACCAACTCAAGTCCGATCATCACGTGAGTTAAGGTGGTTACAATGGTGAACATCATCATGTTGATCATATCTACTATATGACTCATGTGTTCCGAGGCCATGTCTGTACATGCTAGGCTCGTCAAGTTTAACCCGAGTGTTCTACGCGTGCAACACTGGCTTGCACCCGTTGTATGTGAACATAGAGTCTATCACACCCAATCATCACGTGGTGTCTCAACACGACGAACTTTCGCAACGGTGCACACTCGGGGAGAACACAATTTATCTTGAAATTTAGGTGAGGGATCACCTTATAATGCTACCGTCGTACTAAGAAAAACAAGGTGCATAAAAGGATTAACATCACATGCAATTCATAAGTGACATGATATGCCCATGAACTTGTGCTTTAGATCTCCATCTTGAAAGCACTGGCATGATCTCCATCGCCACCGGCACGACACCATGATCTCCATCATCTTGATCTCCATCAACGTGTCGCCATCGGGGTTGTCACGCCCTGCATGCTTCTACTACTATTGCTACCGTTTAGCGATAAAGTAAAGCATTACATGGCGCTTAATGATTGACACGCAGGTCATACAATAATTAAAGACAACCCTATGGCTCCTGCCGGTTGCCGTACTCATCGACATGCAAGTCGTGAAATTCTATACATCACATGATCATCTCATACATCACATATATCACATCATGTAATTGGCCATATCACATCACAACATACCCTGCAAAAACAAGTTAGACGTCCTCTAATTGTTTTTGCATGTTTTACGTGGCTGCTACGGGTTTCTAGCAAGAACGATTCTCACCTACGCATAAACCACAACAGTGATACATAATTTGCTTTTCAACCTTCTCAAGGACCGCCTTTGTCGAACCCGATCCAACTAAAGTGAGAGAAACTGCCACCCACAAGCCATCTAGGCAACAAGTTGCGTCAAGGGAACCGGTCTCTCGTAAGCGTATGAGTAATGTTGGTCCGGGCCACTTCATCTCACAATACCGCTGAACCAAAATCTGACCAAGGGAGGAAGCAATCTAAGCATCAACGCCCACAAACCTTTTGTGTTCTACTCGAGATCTCATCAACACATAGACCTAGCTCATGATGCCACTGTTGGGGAACGTTGCATGGGAAACAAAAAATTTCCTACGCACACGTAAGATCTATCCATGGTGATGAGCATCTACAAGAGGGAGAGTGGATCTACATACCCTTGTAGATCGCTAAGCGGGAAGCGTTAAGAAACGCGGTTGGTGTAGTCGAACATCTTCGCGATCCAAATCGCCGAGCGTCCCGCGATCACATTACGATCCGTCCCGCGATCCAATCACGATCCATCCCGCGAACTCATCACGATCCGTCCTGCGATCTCATCATGATCCGTCCCGCGATCTCATCACGACCCGTCCCGTGAACTCACCACGAACCGTCTCGCGATCTTGTTCACGGTCCTTCCGATCTAGCGCCGAACAGACGGCACCTCCGCGTTCAGCACACGTGCAGCTTGATGACGATCTCCACCGTCTTGATCTAGAAAGAGGAAGTGGAGAGGGATAAGAGTTCACCGGCAGCGTGACGGCGCCCCGGTGATGGTGGTGGAGCAATTACGGCAGGGCTTCGCCTAAGCACTGCAGAAAACCGATCTAGAGGAGAAACTATGCACTAGAGGAACGGGTAGCACGTGGCTGAAAATTCTGTGCCAAAACCCTAAAATCCTCTAGTATATATAGGAGGAGAGGAGGAGGAGTATTGGCTGCCAAAAAGCTAGCCCATGGGTCGACCAAAGTGGGGAGGAGAGGAGGACTCCTCCAATCCTAGTAGGACTAGGATTCCTCCTTTTTTGGCCTTTTTCCACCTTTTTCTCTTTGGGCTTTTTTTCCCAGTCGCATGGGCCTTGTGTGGGACTTCCACCAGCCCACAAAAGGCTGGTATTTACTCTCCCACAGCCCATGAAGCCTCTTGGGTCGAAATACCCCTCCCGGTGGTCTCCCGGTACACTACCGGCACTCCCGGTACACTACCGATAAGCCCGGAACTTTTCCGGCGACCAAAACAGGACTTACTATATATGAATCTTTACCTCCGGACCATTTCGGAGCTCCTCGTGACATCCAGGATCTCATCCGGGACTCCGAACAAACTTTGGTCACCACCATACATAACTCTATACTACCGAAACGTCACCAAACCTTAAGTGTGCAGACCCTGCGGGTTCGAGAACTATGTAGACATGACCGAGACACCTTTACAGTTAATAACCAATGGAGGGACCTGGATGTCCACATTGGTTCCTACATATTCTATGAAGATCTTTATCGGTCGAACCTCTATGTCAAGGATTCAGTTAATCCCGTATGATGTTCCCTTTGTTCTTCGGTATGTTACTTGCCCGAGATTCGATCGTCGGTATCTCCATACCTAGTTCAATCTCGTTATCGGCAAGTCTCTTTACTCGTTCCGTAATACAAGATCCCGCAACTAACAATTAGTCACATTGCTTGCAAGGCTCATTGTGATGTTGTATTATCGAGTGGGCCCTGAGATACCTCTCCGTCACACGGAGTAACAAATCCCAGTCTTGATCCATGCCAACTCAACAGACACCCTCGGAGATACCTGTAGAGCACCTTTATAGTCACTCAGTTACGTTGCGACATTTGATACACACAAGGTACTCCTCCGATGTCAGTGAGTTGCATGATCTCATGGTCATAGGAACACATACTTTGACATGCAGAAAATAGTAGCAACAAATTGACACTATCATATGCTACGTTTGTAGTTTGGGTCTTGTCCATCACATCATTCTCCTAATGATGTGATCCCGTTATCAAATGACATCACATGTCAATGGCTAGGAAACCTTGACCATCTTTGATCAACGAGCTAGTTCACTAGAGGCATACTAGGGACAGAGTGTTGTCTATTTACCCACACATGTAATGTGTTTCCATTCAATACAATTATAGCATGGATAATAAATGATTATCATGAACAAGGAAATATGATAATAACTAATTTATTATTGCCTCCAGGGCATATTTCCAACAGTCTCCCACTTGCACTAGAGTCAATAATCTAGTTCACATCACCATGTGATTCGCATTGTTATCAATCTAACACCCAATGAGTTCTGGGGCTCGATCATGCTTTGCATGTGAGAGAGGTCTTATAGTCAACGGGTCTATGACATTCAGATTCGTGTGTACTTTGCAAATTTCTATGTCAAACTGTAAACACTGCTACCACACTCCACTTGGTACTATTCCAAATGGCTGCTCCTACTATACGTATCCAGATTGCTACTACGAGTTATCCGGATTGGTGTTAAAGCTTGCATCGACGTAACTCTTTACGACGAACTCTTTATCACCTCCATAATCGAGAAACACCTCCTTAGTTTTTAGTTACTAAGGATAATCTTGACCGCTGTCCAGTGATCCACTCCTGGATCACTCTTGTACCCCTTGATGGACTCATGGCAAGGCACACACAGGTGCGGTACACATCATGGCATACTATACAGAGCCTATGGCTAAGGCATAGGGGACGACATTCGTCCTTTCTCTTTCTTCTGCCGTGGTCGAGCTTTGAGTCTCACTCAACTTCATACCTTACAAAGCAGGCGAGAACACTTCTCTCTGACTAATCAATTTTGAATTCTTTCAAAATCTTGTCAAGGTATGTACTCATTGAAATTCTTATCAAACATCTTGATCTATCTTTATAAATCTTGATGCTCAACAATTAGGTAGCTTTATCCAGGTCTTCCTTTGAAAAACTCTTTTCAAACAACCGTTTATGCTCTCCAGAAATTCTACATCATTTCCGAATAGCAATATGTCATCCACATATACTTATCGGAAACTCTATAGTGCTCCCACTCACTTTATTGCAAATACAAGTTTCTCGTAAACTTTGTATAGACTCAAAAACTTTGATCACCTCATCAAAGTGTATATTCCAACTCCGAGATGCTTGCTTCAGTTCATAGAAGAATCACTGAAGCTCGCACACCTTTTAGCATCCTTAGGACTGACAAAACCTTCTGGTTGTATCTCATACAACCTTTCCTTAAGGAAGGAAACAATGTTTTGGCATCCATCTGCCAGATTTCATAATTGAAAAATGCAGCAACTGCTAACATAATTCCAACAGACTTTAGTATCGCTACGAGTGAGAAAGTCTCATCGCAGTCAACTCTTTGAACTTGTCGTAAACTACTTTGCAACAAGTCGAGCTTTACAAATGGTAACATTTACCATCAGTGTTTGTCTTCATTTTAAAAATCCATTTGTACTTAACGACCTGCCGTCCAACGAGCAAGTCCACCAAAGTCTATACTTGGTTTTCATACATGGATCCTTTCTCGGATTTCATGGCCTCTAACCATTTGTTGGTTTCCGGGCCCATCATCGCTTCTCCATAGTTCGTAGGTTCATCGTTGTCCAACAACATGACCTCCAAGACAGGGTTGTCATACCGCTCAGGAGCATTACACATCCTTGTCGCCCTACGAGGTTTGATAGTAACTTGATCCAAAGCTTCATGATCATCATCATTAATCTTCCTCTTCAACTAACGTAGGCTTCACAGAAACAACTTCCTGCGCTGCGCTACTCTCTGGTTGAAGTAAAGGTTCAATAACCTCATCAAGCTCTAATTTCCTCGTAGGTCTATAGTAACTTGATTCGAAGCTTTCATGATCATCATCATTAACTTCCTCTTCAACTGACGTAGGCTTCACAGAAACATTTTTCTGTGTTGTGCTACTTTTTGTTTGAAGCAGAGGTTTTAACAACCTCATCAAGTTCTATCCTCCTCCCACTCAATTCTTTCAAGAAAAACCCTTTCTCGAGAAAGGACCCAGTTTTAGCAACAAACATTTTATGCTTGGATTTGAGATAGAAGGTTCACCCAACTGTTCTTAGGGTATTCTATGAAGATTCATTTGTCTGCTTTGGGTTCGAGCTCATTAGGTGAAAACATTTTCCACACAAGCGTCACAGCCCCAAGCATTAAGAAATGACAGCTTAGGTTTCTATCAAACCATAGTTCACACAGTGTCATCTCAACGGATTTAGATGGTGCCCTATTTAAAGTAAATGTAGTTGTCTCTAATGCATAACCCCAAAATTATAGTAACAAAATGATAAGAGACATCATATCATGCACCATATCAATAGAGCACGACTATGACGTTCGGACAGACCATCACACTATGGTGTTCCAGGTGGCGTGAGTTGTGGAACAATTTTCACATTGTCTAAAGTTGTATGCCAAACTCGCAACTCAGATATTCATCTCGACGATCATATCGTAGACATTTTTATCTTCTTGTCACGATGATTTTAAACTTCACTCTGAATTTGCTTGAACCTTTCAAACGATTCAGACTTGTGTTTCATTAAGCAAATATACACTATATCTACTCAAGTTATTAGTGAAGGTAAGAAAATAACGATATCCACCGCACGCTATAAGACTCATTGGATTGCATACATCAATATGTATCATTTCCAATAAGTCACTTCCCCGCTCCATCAAACCAGAAAAACGGGGTCCTTAGTCACCTTGACCAAGAGGCATGGTTCGCATGTTCTCAACTGATTCAAAATCGAATGAGTCCAAAGATCCATCAGCATGCAGTTTCTTCATGCGTTTTATACCAATATGACATTTAGCGGCAGTGCCACAAGTATGTGGTACTATTATTATCAACTCTGTATCTTTTGGCATCAATGTTATGAACATGTGTATTACTACGATCAAGATTCAACAAACCATTCTCACTGGGTGCTTGACCATTGAAGGTATTATTCATGTAAATAGAATAACCATTATTCTCTAACTTAAATGAATAACCGTGTTGCAATGAACATGATCTAATCACGTTCATGCTCAACGCAAAAACACCAAATAACATTTATTTAGGTTCGTCACTAATCTCGAAGGTAGAGAGAGCGTGCGATGTTGATCACATCAACCTTGGAAACATTTCCAACACACATCGTCACCTCACACTTTAGCTATATCTCCGTTTATTCTGTAGCTTTTATTTCGAGTTACTAACATTTAGCAACTGAACCGGTATCCAATACCTAGGTGCTACTAGGAGTACAAGCAAGGTACACATCAATAACACGTATATCAAATATACTTCTGTCGACATTGCCAGCCTTCTTATCTACCAAGTATCTAGGGTTGTTCCGCTTCAGCGACCTCTCTCCTCATAATTGAAGCACTTAGTCTCGGGTTTGGGTTCAACTTTGGGTTGCTTCACTCGAGCAGCAACTGACTTGCCATCCATGAAGTTTCCCTCCTTGCCCTTGCCCTTCTCGAAACTAGTGGTTATACTAACCATCAACACTTGATGCTCCTTCTTGATTTCTACCTTCGCGGTGTCAAACATCGCGAACAGCTCAGGGATCATTCATTCTATCCCTGGCATTTTATAGTTCATCACCAAGTTCCAGCAGCTTAGTGAAAGTGACTTGGAGAACTATATCAATCACCATCTTATCTGGAAGATCAACTCTCACTCGATTCAAGCGATTGTAGCACCCAGACAATCTGAGCACATGCTCAACGATTGAGCTATTCTCTTTCATCTTATAGGCAAAGAATCTTGTTGGAGATCTCATATATCGCAACACGAGCACGAGCCTAAGATCCTAATTTCAGCTCTTAGAACATCTCATATGTTCCATGACGTTCGAAACGTTTCAGAGCCTCAATTCTAAGTTGTAATGCATGACGCACTAAACTATCAAGTAGTTATCAGAACGTGCCTGTCAGATGTTCACAACATCTAGAAACAACGCTAGAGGGGTTGGTGCACCGAGCGGTGCATTAAGGACATAATCCTTCTGTGTAGCCATGAGGACAATCCTCAGATCACGGAGCCACTCCGCAATATTGCTACCATCATCTTTCAACTCAATTTCTCTAGGAACATATAAAAATTCAAGGGAGCTACAGCGCGAGCAAGTAATCTACAACATAGTTTGCAAAGACACTACTGACTCTGTTCATGATAATGAGTTCAATTAATCATATTACTTAAGAACTCCCACTCAAATTGACATCCCTCCAGTCATCCGAGTGATACATGATCCAAATTCACCAACTCAAGTCTGATCATCACGTGAGTTGAGGTGGTTACAATGGTGAACATCATCATGTTGATCATATCTACTATATGACTCATGTTTGACCTTTCGGTCTCTTGTGTTCCGAGGCCATGTCTGTACATGCTAGGCTCGTCAAGTTTAACCCGAGTGTTCTGCGCGTGCAACACTGGCTTGCACCCGTTGTATGTGAACGTAGAGTCTATCACACCCGATCATCACGTGGTGTCTCAACACGACGAACTTTCGCAACTGTGCACACTTGGGGAGAACACAATTTATCTTGAAATTTAAGTGAGGTATCACCTTATAATGCTACCGTCATACTAAGCAAAACAAGGTGCATAAAAGGATTAACATCACATGCAATTCATAAGTGACATGATATGGCCATGAACTTGTGCTTTAGATCTCCATCTTGAAAGCACTGGCATGATCTCCATCATGACCGGCACGACACCATGATCTCCATCAACATATCGCCATCGGGGTTGTCATGCCCTGCATGCTTCTACTACTATTGCTACCGTTTAGCGATAAAGTAAAGCATTACATGGCGCTTAATGATTGACACGCAGGTCATACAATAATTAAAGACAACCCTATGGCTCTTGCCGGTTGCCGTACTCATCGACATGCAAGTTGTGAAATTCTATACATCACATGATCATCTCATACATCACATATATCACATCATGTAATTGGCCATATCACATCACAACATACCCTGCAAAAACAAGTTAGACGTCCTCTAATTGTTGTTGCATGTTTTACGTGGCTGCTACGGGTTTCTAGCAAGAACGATTCTCACCTACGCATAAACCACAACGGTGATACATAATTTGCTTTTCAACCTTCTCAAGGACCGCCTTTGTCGAATCCGATCCAACTAAAGTGAGAAACTGCCACCCACAAGCCATCTAGGCAACAAGTTGCGTCGAGGGAACCGGTCTCTCGTAAGCGTACGAGTAATGTGTTGGAAATATGCCCTAGAGGCAATAATAAATTAGTTATTATCATATTTCCTTGTTCATGATAATCGTTTATTATCCATGCTATAATTGTATTGATCGGAGACTTAGATACATGTGTGGATACATAGACAAAACCATGTCCCTAGTATGCCTTTAATAGACTAGCTCGTCGATCAAAAGATGGTTAAGGTTTCCTAGCCATGGACATGAGATGTCATTTGATAACGGGATCACATCATTAGGAGAATGATGTGATGGACAAGACCCAAACTACAAACGTAGCTTATGATCGTGTCAGTTTATTGCTACTGTTTTCTGCATGTCAAGTATATGTTCCTATGACCATGAGATCATGCAACTCACTGACATTGGAAGAGTACCTTGTGTGTATCAAAGGTCGCAACGTAACTGGGTGACTATAAAGGTGCTCTACAGGTATCTCTGAGGGTGTCTATTGAGTTGGCATGGATCAAGACTGGGATTTGTTACTCCGTGTGAAGGAGAGGTATCTCAGGGCCCACTCGGTAATACAACATCACAATAAAGCCTTGCAAGCAATGTGACTAAGTGTTAGTCACAAGATCTTGTATTACGGAACGAGTAAAGAGACTTGCCGTAACGAGGTTGAACTAGGTATGGAGATACCGACGATCGATTCTCGGGCAAGTAACATACCGAAGAACAAAGGGAACATCATACGGGATTAACTGAATCCTTGACATAGAGGTTCGACCGATAAAGATCTTCGTAGAATATGTAGGAACCAATGTGGACATCCAGGTCCCGCCATTGGTTATTAACCGTAGAGGTGTCTCGGTCATGTCTACATAGTTCTCGAACCCGCAGGGTCTGCACACTTAAGGTTCGGTGACGTTTCGGTAGTATAGAGTTATGTATGGTGGTGATCGAAGGTTGTTTGGAGTCCCGGATGAGATCCCGGACGTCACGAGGAGCTCCGGAATGGTCCAGAGGTAAAGATTGATATATAGGAAGTCCCATTTTGGTCGCCGGAAAAGTTTCGGGCTAATCGGTAATGTACCGGGAGTGTCGGTAGTGTACATGCCGGTAGTGGTCTCCCGGTACACTACCGACACTCCCGGTACACTACCGATAAGCCCGGAACTTTTCCGGCGACCAAAACAGGACTTCCTATATATGAATCTTTACCTCCGGACCATTCCGGAGCTCTTCATGACGTCCAGGATCTCATCCAGGACTCCGGACAAACTTTGGTCACCATCATACATAACTCTATACTACCGAAACGTCACCAAACCTTAAGTGTGCAGACCCTGCGGGTTCGAGAACTATGTAGACATGACCGAGACACCTCTACGGTCAATAACCAATGGCGGGACCTGGATGTCCACATTGGTTCCTACATATTCTACGAAGATCTTTATCGGTCGAACCTCTATGTCAAGGATTCAGTTAATCCCGTATGATGTTCCCTTTGTTCTTCGGTATGTTACTTGCCCGAGATTCGATCGTCGGTATCTCCATACCTAGTTCAATCTCGTTACCGGCAAGTCTCTTTACTCGTTCCGTAATACAAGATCCCGCAACTAACAATTAGTCACATTGCTTGCAAGGCTCATTGTGATGTTGTATTACCGAGTGGGCCCTGAGATACCTCTCCGTCACACGGAGTAACAAATCCCAGTCTTGATCCATGCCAACTCAACAGACACCCTCGGAGATACCTGTAGAGCACCTTTATAGTCACCCATTTACGTTGCGACGTTTGATACACACAAGGTACTCCTCCGATGTCAGTGAGTTGCATGATCTCATGGTCATAGGAACACATACTTTGACATGCAGAAAACAATAGCAACAAACTGACACGATCATATGCTACGTTTGTAGTTTGGGTCTTGTCCATCACATCATTCTCCTAATGATGTGATCCCGTTATCAAATGACATCACATGTCAATGGCTAGGAAACCTTGACCATCTTTGATCAACGAGCTAGTTCACTAGAGGCATAGTAGGGACAGAGTGTTGTCTATTTACCCACACATGTAATGTGTTTCCATTCAATACAATTATAGCATGGATAATAAACGATTATCATGAACAAGGAAATATGATAATAACTAATTTATTATTGCCTCTAGGGCATATTTCCAACAGGGGCGCTACCGAGCACGGATGTGGGGTCCATCGGTTTATGGGCGCGGAGCCTCGTTGAAGGTGGACATGGGGTTCGCCGACTGTCAAGCATGAGGCGCTGCCGGGCACAGACGGAGGGCCCATCGGCTGATGGGTGCGGAGCCCTGCCGAAGGCGGACGCGGGGTCCGCTGGCTGTCGAGCGTGAGGCACTGCCAAGCGTGGAGGAGGGTCCGTCGGCTGATGGGCACGGAGCCCTGCCGGGAGTAGCCTCCGAGCCTCAGGGTGAGGAGGTTCCTCATGGAGACAACCATGCAGAAGACAAGGTTAAGTCGGCGGAGATATATCAAATATTCGATTTTGTGTGCACGAGCTTTATGCAAAGGGTGCCAACTCGGTTTCGTCCGAGCCCCCTTCAATCTTTTTCATGTGCCCTCCGCTCTTTGGCTTTTACTCTTGCTAGCCAAACAACCGGGAGCCGGTCTATAGCTGAGACGAAGAGTGGTCCGTGGAATGGATCATACAGTACTCAGACTCTGGGAGCAGGCTTGATCGAGCAGACACTCAAAAATGAAACGAGTGGGTTGCCCAAGCCGTTATCTCCCTAGACGCTTTTCGCGTGTGGTGACCTCTAGCTTTTACACTCGCTAGCCGGACAGCCGCGGTGCGGTCTGTGGCCAAGACAAAGAGTGGGCCTTCGGTCCCACACGCTACTAAGCCATCTCGTGGGAACGAACGTATAGGGCCAAGCGGCCAGCCTCGGGCCGAGACTAGCTAGCGTCGGGGTGAACAGTAAGGCAGCAGAATAAATGCGGAGATGGCCCCCGAGGGTCGCTCGGCGTTATTTGGTTTGTGTGTACGGTGCAGGGATATGTGGGCGGAGATCTCACATTGCTTTTGGGTGCCTGCGAGGCGGTTTTGTCGATGTCGATCAGCGTGTCCCGCAGCCAACGTGGTTCGGCTGATGCGCGCGAGGCGCTGTCGGGTGCGGACACGGTGTTCGTCGGCTGATGTGCGCGAGGCGCTGCCGGGGGCGGACGTGGGGTCCACCGGTTGAAGGGCACGAGGCACCGCCGGGCGCGGACACGGGTTCCGCCGGCTGATGAGCGCGAGGCGCTACCGAGGACGGACGCGGGGTCCAGTGGCTGATGAGCGCGGGGCGCTGCCGAGGGTGGGCGCGGGGTCCGCCGGTTGGTGAGCACGGGGCGCTGTCGGAAATAGCCTTCGAGCCTCCAGGCGAGGAGGTTCATTGCTTTTTTGACGCCGATGAAGTGGTTGTTGACGAAGACAGTCGGCATGTCTTGACGCTTGTTGAGCACGCCGTCACACCCGTTGGGTGTAGCCTTCGAGCCTCCGGTTGCTCGAAAGGGGTCTCGGCCGGTCGGATCCGACCGAACGGGCATCGAGGCGGACGGGCGATCGGGCCGGCTCCTCAGCCGGCCAGACGTCAGAGGCGGTAGGTAGTCCGATCGGCCAGGCATGACGGGTCACGGCTGGCCGTCCGAGTGGCGATGCAGACGGACGGACACGGAGACGTTTTTTTAGGACAGTCGACCCTTTGACTTTTCTTTCCAGCCGGCGGCACGGATATCACGGGGGCAACCCTTTGATTTTTTTAGCTGAAATGGTCGGTCTGCCCACACTTTCTCTTTCTTTTCTCCAAAACGACAGCCGAATCGCAAGGCAGCAGCCGGCGTAGCGTTGGAGCCGGCCCCGGACGCGCGGGGATGGGCGAGGGTACCCGACTGGGCTGAGGCAGTGCCGTTCGCTGGAGTGGGATGGGCGGAGCAGCCTTAGAAATATCTGGCGGGAGGGGTGCGGGGCCCCATCCGTGCACGGGGACGCGGCTGTGGCCCAGAGGTGAGGCGGGGCCGCTGCATGGACCTCCATGGCGGGCGACCGAGGCGGGCGGGAGCGAGCTCGGGAGCGCGCGCATAGGGGAGTCAGCTGTGGGGCGCGGACGCCCGACCGTGGAGCTGGAGCCAGCAAGGTAAGCGCAGCCATAGCCGGTGGCAGGGAGGCGCGGATGGAGCCGGTTGGAGCGGCGGTCGGTAGGCGTGCGACCGGCGTGGAGCGTGCGGACGAGAAGAGGCGTGGCTAGCAACGCCACGGAGCGGCGAACGGAGGCGGGACCGGCCGGGAGCGGGCCGGCCGGTGGGCATGCGGCAGCAATGGCCTTGGGCGATTCGCGCACGTACGCGAGTGCGGTGGAGGCGGAGCATGCCGGCAAGGTGGGACGGCGTCCAGAGTGGCTGAGCGCACCATAACCGCGTCGCGGTTGGAGAGGAGGATCGTTTGCGCGAGGGGGGAGCCGGCCCCGTCGCGCTCGAGGGGGAGCCGGCCGAGGCTGCGGGCGGCCAGGCTGTGGCGAGGCGGGTCACCGGTGCGTTGGTGGCGGAGCCGGCCGCAGTGGAAGGTGGAGCAGCCAAGCAGGCGCGTGGAAGCGCGACCGGGGCGGCAGCAGGTGGGGCGGGCATGGCGGAGCCGCAGGCTCGGCAGCGGCCAGCGGACGGCGCAGAGGAGGCCAGTAGCATGGCGGGGCGGCCTGCGAGGTGGAGGTCGGGGTCCCCCTGACTCGTCCTGGGCAGAGCGGCGTAGCGCGTCATGCCACCAATCGTGGAGGCCAGTGGGGAGGCAGACAACACTGGGTGCGCAGGCGAGAGCCGACTGGTGCGCCCAGCCGACGGACGGGACGGCCGGTACAGCAAGGCTACGCGAAGCCGGCAAGGAAGGTGTGGCGGCCCGCAGCAGCGCGAGCATGTGGTCGAGCGGAGCGAGGAGGCCCGTGGCGGGGCGCACGAGCTTGGGAGCATGGGGGTCGAGGGATACCAAAACGCGGGCCATGAAGGCGAGCTGCAAGCGCGACCGGCGGGGATCCGCGGGCGGCAAGGGGGCAAGCTGGAGTAGCGTCGCCAGCGAGCTTCCCTCGCCTGGTTCGAGGCCTGGAGCGCGCGGGATGCCATGGGGCAGAGCTGCTCGGGCACGGGTGCCCAAGAGCCATGACAGGAGGTGCACGGGTAGAGAGGGATGCGGAGAGCGTCCATGCTTTTTGTGCTGAGCTCCCGAGGAAGCGAGAGAGCCCGAGAGCAGCGACGAAGCAAGGCCCCATGGCGATGGCCGCTACCCACGCTCGTAGAGGCGCTGGGGATCGAGCGCGGGCGCCTCGCCCCTGGGACAAGCGGACGGCACGAGGACGGCGCAGCATTGCGGTGATGGAGGCGCCGGCCGCCTAGCGACGCGGGGTCGCCGGGAGGCCGGCGTTGCGCGTGTCATGCCGGCTCGACGGTGTGGCGACGGGGACGCAGGCGGCGCGGGGACGTCGGGAGGACGGTGTTGTGGCGAAGAGGGCGAGGCCAGGGATGAGGGCGCGCGGCCCCGCGCGGTCTCCCCGTGGCGTGTTGATGTAGGCCCCCCGAGCGCTACCAGAGAAACGACGACGATGCCACGGTGATGATGACGAAAAAAAGGTCCCATCCGGACCGCAGATCCAACAGAAGTGAGCCCCACGGTAGGCCCAACTGTCGTCGTTTTCTGACGGGGGGTCTCGCGAGACGGCAAATGTCATAGGTAGGCTTATCGAGGTGAGAGCAAGGCTACCGTGGATAATCCGGGACGGGTATGCGAATAGCACGCAGTGGTTTACCCAGGTTCGGGGCTCTCCGGAGATATAATACCCCTACTCCTGCATATCCGTATGTCCGTGTTATATCTAGTACATGGTCGCTCCTAGAGCTATTTGGGGAGGGGAGCCATGAGGCTGCTTGCCTCATGTGTGTGTATGTGTGAGAATGTGAGAATGGACCCCCCCGATGTGGTGGGCATGAGGCCTTTATATAGGCATGAGTGGGTAGCTTGGGATGTAAGCTACAGTGGGTAGCTTACATGTCAAGCCATATGTAGCTTGTGAACTAAGCTATGTCTGTCCCCTTGTCCCCTGGTGCACTTTATAAATCAGTGTCCAGGGGGCAGGTTACACTGTAGATCGTACTGCATGACGCGCGTACGGTGCGCTACTACTCGCCAATAGTGCACCGCCACGGGATACGGCCGTCTGGTCCGCACGTGTTCGATGGGACGTCGGGTGCTGACGTCGTCAGGCCGCAGCCGGCCCGATGGAGCCTGCCGGGAGGTGCCGGACAGGAGCAGCCGGACCGGAGGAGCCGGACGGGAGGAGCCAGCTATGCGGAGCCGGCCCAGAGGAGCCGGTCGGGAGGAGCCAGCCGAGGGGGCAGCCGGGAGGAGCCAGACGGGAGGAGCCAGCCGGGGGGAGCCAGCCGGGAGGAGCAGCCGGGAGGAGCGAGCTGAGAGAAGGCAAGCGGGGGGAACCGGTCCGGAGGATTCAGCCGGGAGGAGCTACCGGGGGGAGCCAGCCGGGGGAGCCAGCCGGGAGGAGCCAGCCGCTTTGTCTTTTGTCTTCACTTCTTCGTTTGTCTTGGTGATTCGTCAAGCTTACATACCGGGGTGAGCCCCTGGTGTTTTAAAATGTTGAGTCGTCTCCTTGAGCCTACATGAGAGTAATTTCCCCGACATCATTACTTGGTTCTGATTTCATGTTGTGCTTGGTTGGACCATTCTCATTTGTATCTTCAGATGCATCATAGTATTAACAGTTTATGTAAACTCTGGATTTCCTTTCAACCAGTTTAATTCTAAGTCATGCAATATAACAGCCAATTTCCGCCTAAAATGTTCCATATCTTCCTGCGAAATTACAATCGGATTAATTTTGAAGAATGAATAATTCAAGATGCAAGCTATTTTTGTGTTGAACAATTGGATTAATGTTCACTAAATACTTGTGTGACATTGTCAGATAGCTCATCTCCTGTCCGGTATTCCATGTAATTGGTCAAGAACAACCAACATGATGTCCTATAAGATTTGATCAACAAAAACATATATTTAAAACAATCAGTCTATAAATTAAATCTAAGGTATTAGATCGTTGTATGGAGATGAATGAATGTCATTGGATTATAATAAGTGACAATGTTAAATGTACCCATCTTCCTGCACCCGCTCCTACGAACATTCTTTGGTTAACCATGATGTAACATCCAGGTTCTACCTATTTTTACCCACGCTAAAATCTCTGCTTTGTGAAGTAATATCAAGATGCTTTTTAAGTCCCTGTAACTGTTAATAACATATAAATTAAGAAGCAAAAGTCAAAAAAGGCGCAAATCCTAACAAACAGTCAATGGTAAATACTTACTATCAGAGTGAGGTCATCCCTGGCTAGCACATCGGGACCAAAGGAATCAAGCACTTGTATCTCACACATTTTGGCATTGACAACCGCTAGATACCAATGACAGTTCTTAATGTTTAACGGAATACAAACATGAAGCAAACATTGTGGTGTAAGCAATGAAGATATCTAGTAAAAATGTATATTAAATTATATGCATCCATAAAGCCTGACCATGTCATGTTGTAGACAATTATGAACCTATTGTATGATGTGTCCATGGTCCGATCGGGCTGTATCAAGTTTCCCATCTCGCTTTAGTATGGCAGAAATATAAGTGATTTATAGGTGTATATTTCCTCCGGCTCTATGCCGAAGATGCTCTTGAGCACGTATACAATAAACGTACACATTTATGACCTATGTACGTGGAAGAACGAATAGCGTTTAGTTAAAATCCATTAAAAAATTATTATTTAAAACAAATAACTTCATGCACACAGTTGCACTTACATTATGGTCCAAAAAATATACCACCATTTATAAGACATGTCAAATTCTCAATTGACAAGACGACATCACCAATTCCCACAAGCTTGGTTTCAGAGGTATGGACCTGATATATCGATTGAATAATAGATATATGTTCATTAGTACAGATGTAATCTACATACTGTTGTAAAAATGAGTAAAATATTATTTAAATTACAATATATAACAAAAGGAGAAAAAATACAACCCTGTATAAATAAGTACCTTGCCGGATAACTGGTGTGTTCACCTTCTTTGTTTTATTATGCTGACTTCTCCAGTGTCTTATGCACCGCGGATTAACATGATAAATACAATAGTCAGCTAACTTAAAAAAAATACAATAGTCAGCTACCAAGTATTTGGGGGTGGAAGCTACACAATACAGAAGCACATAGAAAACCATCTGCTCAATAAATGGAATTAACAAATTCTGGAATAAAACTTAAAACTCACTGCGTTCACAAACGGTTAGCCAATGAAAGCATAGTCGAGGCCCCTCTGCTGATGGCTGGTCTCGTGACTTGAGTTAGTTATGTTCTGAAATTCTGCATGGGATGCAAAATTCCCTCGTCATCCATGCCCTGAGTATCATTTTCACCGTTCTACAGACACACGCACTGCCTAGATAATAAAGATTGGGGCATTTACTAACAAAGAATATACAACAAATATTGGTAGAAGAAAATGTAAGAAATTAAGGGTTTGTGGTCTACCCCCTATTCCTCTGCGCTTACCTGTGGTGTCGCTCACAATTCGCATATCTGAGGCTAGAGGGTATAGATCTTCTTATACTGTCTTTCCAAAGATTTCACCTCTTATACAGATATAATATTCTTAGTATTTTCCATTAGTTTCCAATATAGAGTCCAGATCAAATTACCAACCATGATCACATTTATCTCTTAACGGATTCTGCCCATTATATCCCCAGAGCACACGCTTGTGAGCAACACGCGATGATAGAGTGTAAATTCATCTAATTATGTAGATCAATATTAGGGTTGTAATCTAACTATATGATCTAGCTCCTTCCGATTATCACTGTACCCCGTTAATCTTTCCAATATAAACACACTATATTGTATGCCACTGAAAATCAATCAGTTTCCTTAAGTATAGAACTGAAGTACCTTCCAACAAGTATTAATTCCATGATAATCATGTAAAGTAATTCCATGTATAAATACATGTATAATTACATAATGAGGTATTCCGAATATTAGCAATTCATATTAATTTGAATATAGTTGCAGGACACATAATTCCAACATCTCCCACTTGTCCAAAACGATTATTCAAATATTTGTACACCCATAGCCTTAACATGCTTACCAAATACCTCCTCAATAAGAGGCTCAGTCAAGGGACCAACAATCATATTAACACTATGTTGAAAACTCAAAAAAATATCTATGGTGATACTTTCCTTCAATATGTTTCCTTGTTGTGACACTCAAGATCACTAGAGACATTTAGTTTTCGCCTAATTATTCCAATATGTTGTCCTAGGCATCTCGAGTATTGTTTCATCGAGTGTAATTCCACCTTTATAGGCATCTTGAGTATTACTTCCTCAAGTGAAAATTTTGCATCAATTATTTTCCGTCACATAATCAATAATATGCATAACTCCACATTGAGTCAAAATATATAATAACCATGTTGAATAAATTTTCAGAACCACATAAATATCAAATCCAATCAGTAAATGAAGTTTCATGGGTAACCAAGTTTTGGAAGAATTTCCTGACTTTAGTCACTAAACCTGCACCATATTAGTACTAAAAATAATAAATGAATGTGCGTACCTGGACTTATTTCCCATCTCATAGATATATTAATATCTTCCTCAATGTGTTAACCTTCTAATATAAATTCCAGAAGAAGTGACAAGCCGTGATGCACTTTCCACAATCTTAAATGATGTGTGAGATTCCCTTAGCTGCTCGCCTTTCCTTCCGCTGCTTGAGTGTAGCATACATTCCAAAAGCTAAGGTATGATTGTAAAATGAAGCTACAGTAAGTTTCAATACCATTATCCCCTTGTCCTTAGGAGTTCAAACATAATTCCTCACTGAGTTTGGTTCCAGGTACTTTAATAAGTTTCCAATATTCCATAGGAAACGTTTCAAAACATACCCTATGTTGTTCCACTCCCAAAACATAGGAAGCTTCAAGCATTCCTTTCATATGAAAGTTAGAACATGACCAAGTTTTCACTTCCATCAACATGACTTTATCATTGCAAACAACAAAACAATGTTAACGTATAATAATGAGAAATACACTTACATTTGTAGATGACTCCCTTGCTTCATTTAGGAAACCATATGACCTAATAGTCCATTGATGTGAAGCCTGTTATAAGACCATACATTAATGTCTTCAATTAGCAAACCTTGTCTTTAGTTCCTCTTCCCCAAAATTCCAGAAGAGAGAGTTTCCACAAAGTACATTTTCCTTTGTGTAAAGAATTGAATAAGAAGAGTGACATTACAATATTCTAGTGAGCAACATTTCCTGACAAAAAATCAGTTCCACACAATAGGTTTGTGGTTGTTTGGTATGTAATTAATTTCCTAAACTATCCTCTTTCTCATTTGAGTTTATTCCTTCCCGCAATTCTTCCACCCATAGTTGGCATTGATAAAAAAATAAGCCTTCTTAAGACTCTTCCTCTAGTATTTAGATTGACTTCCCCAAAAATCACATAACAATTATCCAAAGATAACATTCCAAGTTAATTCCTCCCACTTATCCTAAGCATGTCAGTGTTGGGAGTGTCACTTGTAGTTTCCTTGGGGTCAAGATTGTATTCCAGTATGACTGTAAATAATTTCATCCTTGATCATAAAGTAATTATGTTCCTACTTTCCACCAGTTTTCCTTTTCCAAATAAAAATAATACACCCTTCGATCCACTAGAATAACCATGAAAAAATTCCTGGTGTGTGCTTTGTGGTAATTAAGAATTCTCTACCAATAAAATATATACTATTCCAATATACAAACCATAAGGAATGACTGTCTGATATTGACAACCAACAGTATGTATGCAATGCTTCTTCCATAAAACAAATGGTAGTAAACGTATTCAATTCCTCCATTTAATTGTGGAGTGTCTAGTCTATTACAATGGTGAATAGTTCCATGCTCTTTCCATGTTCAATTGTCATATTCCTGAAGTGTACTTTCCCCCACCAATAGTTGTTAAAACTTTGATATCCTTTAATCAACTAATTTTCCACTTCAATACGTAATGTCACAAGCACAATAAAACATTCCGACTTGTATTTCAAATAGTATAAACATAACCATATCAAGTGCAATTATCAATGAATGTGATACAATAAATAATCTAGCCTCTAGTGGGAGTGGGAAAAAAATACCATAACAATATTAAAAAAATGATGTGAAGTTTCCTTTTGTTATCTCTTTCCACCTTAATAAAAGGTGTGCTAGTAAAAAATGTCCACTATATATGCTTCACAAAATACCATAGTCCTCGTACTAAAGTTTAGAATTCCAGAATCAATAAGCCAATTCACCTAGTTCCAAGATATGAGACCAAGTCGTTGATGATGTAGATAATAAAATCCCAACCATATGTTCCCATTGTCGGTATTCCTCCATATAGAGTTATCTTTTCCAAATAAACAAATTTGTTTGCCAACTTCCAATGGATATCAAGAAAGATAAACCATTGTGTGAAAATTCTTAAACCACTAATTTAAACATTGAGCAATATTTCCACTCTTCATTATTGCAATAGCATGTCATAGTCAATGGATTCCAACATAGAACAGTAAATTAAATCCCTTCTCACTATAATTGCATATAGAGTGTCCTATAACAATAATACTTTTCCTCCACGAGGGGGTTTCATGGTAAAAATTCCAATTCTAAAGTGTATAAGATTTAGCAGCGATAAAAAAGACATTTCTTTAATTTTCCAACAGAATGGTTCCCACCTTCCTCCATAAATAAGTGAGACACTTTTGAATTCCTTCTCATGCAAGGTTAGTATAATAGCTTATCCATCAATAATAATTTTCCTCCAGAATGGATTTTGATGGCATAATTTTCAATTCCAAGTTGATTCCTCCCACTTATCCTAAACATGTTAGTGTTGGGAGTGTCATTTAACATTTCCTTGGAATTAACTTCAACATTTCCTTGGAATTGCTTAGATGGAAGTAATAAAATTAACTTCAACATTTCCTTGGAATTGCTTGCATTTCCATGGAAGTAATAAAATTAACTTCAACATTTCCTTGAATTAATCTAGCCTCCATTTGGTGACACCCAACATTGTTAGAGTTGTGTCAAATATAGTGTACAAGGTAGGTTATAATTGGACTTTGAATTGTCTTGTGTTTAGACTGGATATGAAGTCGTGTCCTAATAGGACACTTGTATCCTTGACCTCTCATATATAGTGAGGTTTGCAGGGGGAGCCGGCGACGTGTGCCGACGCCCAGGGGCGGCTAGGGTGAGATATTCTAACGGTGTCATGGAGATGAGCGCCCGTAGTCATGCCCCGGAGATGTAACGAGTGAACCTCGTTAATAAATCTCGGTGTAGTGATCGTGTGATTGCTTAACTCTCGGATGATCGACGGTGTGTCTCAAATTTATTCTAACAAGTGGTATCATGAGCTAGGTTATTCGGAGGTTATTGTTGATCTAAAGGAAGTGATCAGGAGACGTGTGTGCATTTGACAGCATCAGGCGAGACGTATGGCGATCGGTTTGATCGGGCGAGCGTATGCATCAACGGAATAGACAACGAGAGCCATGTTTTTGGAAATTCCCAGCGAGGTCGGATCGAGCAGGCGAGTCATGGGGTTCTTGATCAAGTCGATCTTTGAAGGATCGAGGTAATCGATGGACCATGAGGACAAGACTGCGGCAGAATCCAAGGCACGTATGAGTCGCTAAGACTAGTCATAATGGGAGTAACATAGGTAGTAACATAGATGCCACCTAAACAAAAAATATGACGTGGCAACTAATTAATGAGAAGAGAGAGAAATTGAATAACTTAACATGTTACTATCCCTAAAAGTAACATAGCACATACCAATGCAAGATGAGTCTATAAGCTAATAAATGAAAGGCTCAGTGTTACTACCCTATGTTACTATCCATTGTAAAGGTAGTAATTTAGACTAATAACATATGCATGTTATACTCTATGTTATTTTTATTATGACTGGTGTAAAGCAGCGGCAGGTAGACAATCGAAACGACGCGGGGCCCAACGTGAGGATCGTGTGGGGAGCGGCCCACAGGCTGGCGAGTGGGCTAGCAGCAAGGGCGCGCTGCAGTGTATCAAAGGGTCACGCAACAATTGATGCTGGTCGCTGGAGCATGCATGCATGCGGCACATCGTGATGATTTGTTTTGAAAAAAATAAAGAAAAAGGACACATGCGTTCAGGCAAGAGGTAGATCAAATTGAGGCGAAGGAAAAATCCATTGATACATCCATTCGGAATTAGTATCAGGTTTTGGCAAAGCAATTAGCCAGCATCAAGAGTTCAGTCAAGAGAGGAGTTGCTCACGTGAAGACCAAGTAGTACGCGGAAGTTCCGTTCGTGTACTCCGGGCATTGCATGAAAAGCTCAGTTAAGTTTTCGCAGGGTCAATCGTACGAAGAACCAAGGCACCAATAGGTATTAGGTTTGAGGTGAAAAAGTTCGACGAAACTCAAAACCTTGGGTTATAACAGTCATGGGTGAAAGATTTGTTGACACAACATGAATGCTTGAAGGCATTGCTGAATGTCATGTCAGTTAAGATGGAATTATCATGTGATGGACGTAAATCCGTGAAAGATGATTTGTGAGTCTCGAGTGTGTCATGGAGTCAGACAAGTTTGGTTGGGTCGGACTGGATAGTCTGACGGAAAGATACGAGTTGGTTGGTACAGAAGACGATTGTGGGATTGACGACGACGACATAGGCATGTGATGCTGATGGTAGGGCTGGATTAACAAGCTGCTCGGCTCGTTCGGCTCGTTATCATTAAGCTCGTTATCGTTAAGTTCGTTATCATTAAGCTTGTTAATATTAACGAGCTAAAATCTCTGTTCGGCTCGGTTCATTAAGTGCCCGTTATGCTCGTGAGCGTTCACGAGTGCTCGTTAAGGTAATAAACAACATAATAGAATCCCATGAATGATCCCATTAAAATTCCACAATGGCATATATTACACAAAAGAATTGGGATCCCACAAAATATTCACAATGGCCTATTAAACAAGTAAGTTAAGGTAATAATCCACAACGTACATAAAAGAAAGACACGAAAAAGTCAAACTATTGAAATTATCGAGCTAAACGAATTAGCTCGCGAAACTCGTTTGCTCGATCATTAAGCTCGTCAATCTTAACGAGCAAAAAACACTCTTGGTTCATTAACTAACGAGCACGAGCCAAAACGAGTTAAACAATCGAGCGCTCATTATGCTCGCGAGCTTCGAGCTTTTCGTCCAGCCCTAGCTGATGGTGACCGACTTCTGGGCGTGGAAACACGCGGCGCGGGCCGAGGGCTTTTGTGGCTTCGACAAGACTATGGCGCGAGGTTGATTCAAGCCCGTGCACATGTGAGTTTGAAGTCGAAGGGGCGCGGGGTGGGATGATCATCTACCAAGGAGTCATGTTGAAGGTGGAGCTGGATTGAGGGGCTACGGTGTAACATTCCGGAGAGTCGAAGCCTATTCAGCGGACAAAATCGAGGGACACGTAATTTGGATTGGAGCCTAGTGGTCTGATGAAAGCGTGAAACTCATCATCGGTCGATGACGATCTGTGCTACTCTGTAGTGGGGGTTGAGTGGTGTGGGTTCGTGACCCTTGAGACTCGACTGGGATAGCGGAGGTTCGACGCGGTAATAGCGGTGAGCGTGCTGTGTGCACGAGACATGGAGACGGGTCAGGGCTCTGGTGGTCATACATGTGGTGAGACAACTACGAATTTGACTCGGGATGACTACAAGCAATGGTGAAATTCCTTTAAGTTTCAGACAGGCGATCAAGGAAGAGCGGTGATGTTGAGTTCAGGTAACTTTTATGTGTGACACCGAATATGTGAGTTGTTTACTTTCAAGCAGGTCAGTGATTGGTGTGTGATGGTGTTGGATACTTTGGAAGTTGGGAGCGCAAACTAGAATAATGTGAAACTTAATTTCGCTCAAGCGTTGGCCGTGGTCAAGAAAGGAAGGGACTAAAGGTTGCAGTTGGAGTCGCTTGGAGTCTTTGGAGTAGCAGCGATGCTCATGGATAAACTCATGTCTAGTATACATGGAATTTTGACACATGAACAAATTCAAGGTGGTGGAGAATATTCGCCAAGGTGGGGTTTGTTAGAGTTGTGTCGAATTTAGTGTATAAGGTAGGTTACAGTTGGACTCTGAGTTGTATTGTGTTTAGACAGGATATAGAGTCGTGTCCTAATAGGACACTTGTATTCTTGACCTCTCATATATTGCAGGGATAGACACACGATGTAACATATGCCAACATAATAGTATAGGCATGCCGGGGGAGCCGACGACGTGTGCAGGTGTCCAGGACAGCCAGGATGCGGTATTGTGACGGTGTCATGGGAAGGGGGCGCCTGTAGTCATGCCTCGAGAATGTAGCCATATCAGTAAACCTTGTTAACAAATCTCGGTGTCGTGCTCGTATGATTGCTTGGTCCTCGAATGATCGATGGTGTGTTTTAGATTTATTCTAAGAAACATAGTACAACAAATACACGGTTGCTTGTGGCCATGCACCATGGCACCAATTCATCAAGTTTGTTAACGGAACCCAATTTGGTCGAATGTCTCTAGATTGCACTTCTTCCTCTGCAGGGTCATCCATGGACCGCGGCTCCCTTCGCCACTTCCTCACGCCGGAGATCAATGGTGCGAGTGTTGCGGGCAGCAAGGTAGTGGTTGGGCGGGGTGGCTAATAATGTCGGTTCAGAGGTAGTAATAATCAACCAACCAAAAAACTAGGATGGGATAATTGTTCTGGAAAGCCAGGCTGTTAGGTTTTATTTGGAGGTCCCCAGAAATATCGGAGTCGGTTTAAAAAAATAGACTTCAATCATCTCAGTCGGTCACATAAAAAAACTAGCCTGTCCAAAACCGAACTGTCTGGATTTTTTCGGGGTTTATTGGGTTTTGATGTCTTTGTTATAGCTACATTGAAGCCGATTTTGAAAAGCGACTCTAGAGGGGTACCTGTTTTCATTGGCATGATCGGGGCGCTAGTGTCACCTCCAATGTTGAATCCCTCCTCCCTCTCTTTGATTCCAAATTAGAAGAGAATGAGAGCCATGCATGTCTCTTTCAAGACTGCACGGCTGAGTTGTGCATGGTGACCAACACATGCATCAATAGCCTTATCCCTCTTGCCAACAAACATAACTCCTTGTCCATAAGTAGTGGTCCACGTGCATGGTTTCCATATGAGTTGTTCTACGATAAGGTTATTTGGTGTATTGCAGGTTGCAACCAAACAACCAGGTTTGTTCTTATGAGATCTTGCTCACACCGGCTAGGAAAATCTGTCTGAACTAAGGAATGCTAGCTTTTTTCTAAGGAAAGTATGCTTTACTTGGGCAGTGGTGGATATGGGTTTTTCATAATGAGCGAACCGTTACGGGGCTACTCTGGCGACTGGGGGGCGACTCGGAGGGCGTCGACGCGGGCGTGTCGGAGGCGGGATGGCAGGCGGTGCGACGTGACCATGGGCGGTCACCGGTGCGGTGAGCGTCTCCTAGCCCGTGCGCCGGGCTGGCCGACGGCGGTAGCAGGTTCTGGGCACTCGCCTCGGAGTGTTCAGATAGCGAGGACGATTCGGAGGAGGTGCGTATTCGTGCGGCGCCATGGGGCCCTAAGGTATGCGATTTCATTGCGTTTGCTGCGGAGAAGACTGATGGTGGTGGTCGGCGGCGGCGGTTTGCTCCGGGTGGCGGCGGTTTGCTCCGGGTGGCGGCGGCCCGCGGGGTGTTGCGGAGCGCACCTGGCGGCCGCTAGTGGTTTCTCCTGCGAGTGGGGACTCGGCGGGGGTGTCGGCTGGTGCTATCCGTGCCTGGGCCGCGGCAGCGCTGGCCGCCCTGGTGGTAGCTATGAGGCATGCGGAGGAGTGGCCTAGCCTTCCTTCCCTTCCTCCCACCTGCCCGGCGGCGACGGCGGTGGTTGGGGGCGGAGACGATCGGGCGGCAAGATTGGGGTCTCCGTTGCCTAGGGTTGCTGTGGCTGGGCCTGGGGCTCAGTTGGGCTCATCTGGGCCGGTGGCTTTGGTGGGTCCCCAAGGGTCGGTTGGTGCCGTTTCGCCGTTTGGTCCAGTGAAGGTAGCTGGGGCGTGCTCTCATGGGCTTGTGGCAGCCCAGGAGCCCAGGATGTGCCGTGGATATTTATGGGTGCACAAGGGGTGCCCTGACCCGTTGGTTTCCCGCATCGGTTAGAGAGGTGCGGTGCCTTTCTCACTCCGCGAGATCCATTCGCATCATTCCTCATCCTCCTCTCCTCTCCATTTCCTTTGCGGCGACGGTGATGGCAGACCAGAGAGCGTATAAGCGTCCGATGGCAGCGGGGGAGTTGAAGGCTGAGCAGCGGTGCGAGAAGGAACTTCGAGACAAGGCAAAGAGCTCTATGCGTGGTTGGCAGGGTGGCCGTGAGGATCGCGAGGTGCACAACTCCTCTGCAGCGCAAGGAGGGAGTGAGGGGGATTGGGGTCCTCCTCCTCCTTGGTGGATCCAGCAGCAGGAGCGGAAGAGGCTGAAGAAGGCGGGGCGTAGGCAAAGGGACCTAGAGAGGAAACCCATGGCGCACCCAAACTTTGGTGGTGGTCATGGTGATCCTTGGGCAAAAAGCTGCGGGCCAATGTGGAGTTGCTGGTCGTGGCGCCTCCGGCTTCCTCCAATGGTACAATCGCCGAACCCATTCCGGTTGAGAAGATCCTGGATGTGGAGTGCTTCAAATGTGGGCGCTTGGGGCACTATCAGTCCAAATGCAAGTACAAGCCACTCTGTGTGCTATGCAAGGAGGATGAACACGCTTCGGCCTACTGTTTGTCACGTGGGAAGCCCCTCAACCTCCAGATCATGGGAAGTGCCATCTCGGGTGAGAGCTTCTTCTGTCTCCAGTTTGAGGAGGATGTGGAGACCGACGACACCTCAGATCTGAAGTTCGACAATGCAGCGATCATTTTTGCAGATACTGGTCGGCTTTTGGTCCGTATTCTCAAGCAGGAGCTAAAGCACATGGTGGCTGGCGACTGGGATTGGCAAATATCTCAGGTGGGGGACAATGACTTTTTGGTGATCTTCTCCTCGTCCGACCTACTGCACATGGCCAAATCAAGCGGCAAACTCTTCCTGTCTATCAACGACATAAGTGCGCGGGTGAGGGACTCCCTTCATGAGGATATTGTGCCAATGGTCATGCCGGAGGCATGGGTGCGGCTCCACGGCATTCCCAAAAAGCATCGTCGCATGGATCGTTTGATGGAAGGGCTAAAGATGCTGGGGCGTCCTATAGTGGTGGATGAACTCTCTCTCATAAGGTTGGAGCTGGTGGGGATGAAACTGACGTGAAAGTCGCCGGGCAATCTTAACGGCTTTGTGGAGGTGTGGTTTAATGGAGAAGGCTATCAAGTCAAGGTGGAGGTGAAGCAGCTGCCGAGGCGTACTGGTGAGGCTGGTTCCAGGAGCAATGGCCCTTTTGAAAAGCCACCTCCCTTCTCCTTTGTCAAAGATCGTCGGCCGCGGGATGCGGGGATCGGTTCCAAGCCGCTGGGGGTGGCAAGGACTCTTCAAAGCAAGGCGGGGCGCTCGGTTCTGCGGCGCCCAAAAATGTGGTGATGGGAGGTCAGGATGAGGAGCTCGACGGCAGTATTCATGACACCTCGATCGGTACTGAGACCTGGGACAAGCGCGGGAAGCTGGCGGGGGGCTCGACGTCTGCGACTATTCTGGACACTGTGGTCAGCCTCCCTCCTCTGGCTCGGACCCTCGTCGGCTCATTCAACGAGTATGGCTCTCACCTTGGGATGCCATCCTTGGCTCCCATGGAGATGGCCCTATACTCAGGTGGCACTGGGGTTGAGGCTTCTTGGTCCCTGTAGGCCACTAGTGGAGCGGATGCTGGCTGCATGCTCAACGTAGACTCTGGTCCCACCCCTTCCTCGGGACGCCAGGGCTCGGGTAGTTCTGGCAGACCCCCCAAGAAGACGGCGGGCAGGAAACCAGTGGCTAAGGTGGGTACGATGGTGGCGGATGAGCCGACCAAGGGCGATCTGGGGGCAGCATTGGCATCGGTGGACGCTGGTGCTAAGGCCAAGCGCTCCAAGGCAACTCTTGTGGCACAGCGGGCACCCAATGTGCATGCCAAGGCCAAGCTGGGCGACCTGTCTTCCCTGGAGAGCGCCAAGCTTCGTACTGCTGACAAGAACCTGGAGGTCTCAGGTAATCCTCTACCCTCTTACAGAATTCTTAATGCTTTCTCGGATGATCATCTTGCGCGGGTTTTGAATGATAGTGGGGTAGTCGCGTCTGTTTCCAATGATGAGATCATCTCTCTGGTTCGTGCGCGTGAAGAGGCCCAAGCGGCGCTCGCTGAGGCTGCCGCTCGGTGTGTGCTTGCGGGTTCGTCGGAGTTGGTACCAGTAGGGGTTGGTGCTGCCTCCTTTCCCGAAGAGGGAGCAGAAGCAAGGGTGGCTTCTGATCTCCCTTCTTCTAGCCGTGCTCCGGCTCGGAAGCGTGTGGCCAAGGCGGTGACCTCTAGAGGGGTCCGCTTGCGGAACCGTATTATCTAATGCGGTACCTGTTCTGGAATATTAGGGGTTGTGGCCACGAGGGATGGCAGCCACAACTTAGAGAATATATGGCTAAGGAGCGTATTGATGTTGTACCCTCCAGGAAACGATCAATTTTGACTTCTCCTTTCGTGATCTGCTGGCTTTCGATCCTCTCAATCGTTTTGAGTGGCACTGACTGCCTTCGTCAGGTCACTTGGGGGGTATCTTGGTGGGCTGCAACTATGACATTTGTGAGGTCCTCACTTGGGAGCAAGCCATGTTTTATGTCGCTGCTACTATTCGCCACAATGTCTCGGGGCTGATTTGGGTGGTGGTGTGTGTCGGACCTGCTGACCACGCGTGCTCTGCTTCTTTCCTAGAGGAGTTCACGGCCTTGGTTGCAGCCAAGCGCGCGGCTGACCTCCCATTGGTCGTTGGTGGCGACTTTAATCTGATCCGCTTGGGTGCGGACAAAAACAATGACAGGGTGGACTGGACAAGGGTGTCCATGTTCAATAATGCCATTGTGGCGGCGGCGCTCCGCGAAGCGGCTCGAACTGGAGCCAGGTTCACCTGGACTAACAAGCAGCTGGCCCCGGTTCGTAGTGTCTTGGACTGGGTGTTTTTCACCCCGGAGTGGGAGGTACTTTTCCCTCTTTGCACTCTGGTGGCGGAAACCCGCATTGGTTCGGACCATGTCCCGCTCATTTTCTCTTTAAGGGAAGAGAGGGCTCGCCGCAGCAGCCGTTTCTTCTTTGAAACGGCCTGGTTTGAAGCAAAGGGCTTCATACCTATGGTTCAAGACCATTGGGAGCAGATTTTAACCCAGTTGGGGCGCAAAGGGGACCAGTGGAATGCTGGTCGACTGCTGCTGCGGTCTTGAGGGCTTTCCTCCAGGGATGGGGAGCCAATCATGGTAGTGTCTCGAAGCAAGAGCGTGGGAGGCTAGTAGAGGAAATCACTGTCCTGATGCTCAGGCTGACGCTTGATCCTTTTCGGAGGCTGAGTGGGCTCATCGTTATGAAATGGAGCATAAGGTTTTGGTGATCCTCCGCGCGGAAGAAGAATACTGGCGTCACACGGGCGACATTAAATGGTTGACTAAGGGAGACACAAATACTGTGTATTTTCATGCTTATGCTAATGGCAAAAAGCGTAAGAGTGCGATCCTCCGCCTCCAATCGGAGCAGGGCCTCCTCCTCTCCGAGGGAGATATTTATCGTCACATTTATGAGTATTTCGTCGGTCTGTTGGGAACGGCTGATGAGAAAAATCTATCTATCCGAGAGGATTTGTGGGATCCCGAGGATAGGGTGTCGAACCAGGAGAACGAGAGCCTTACACTCTCTTTCCTTCCTGAAGAAGTTGATGCGGCTCTCATGGGGATGAAGAAATCCACGGCCCTGGGTCCAGATGGGTGGCCGGTTGCATTCTTTCGTAGATTCTGGCCTATTCTTCGACACCTTTTCTTTGATATTGTGAATGGGTTTGCCCTAGGTACGGTATATGTGTCCCGTCTCAACTACGGGGCGATCAACCTAATCCCTAAAGTTAAAGGGGCGGACAACATTAAGTTGTTCAGACCGATCACTCTCATTAATGTCCCATTTAAGATATGCGCTAAGGCATATGTGTCCCGCCTAGCTCCGGTCGCCCAACGGGTGATCCTCAAAAGCCAAACTGCCTTTTTGAAAGGCTGGAACATCCTCGAGGGCCCTATCACTCTCCTTGAAATTTTTCATGAGCTAAAGCAGACGAAGCAGCAAGGGGTGCTGCTCAAGCTAGATTTCAAAAAAAGCCTACGACCGTGTAAACTAGGAGTTTGTATGGGAGGTTCTCCTCAAAAGGGGTTTTGAGGCCGGATTTGTCCACCGTATCATGAATTTGATTAATAGTGGTCATACGGATGTTTCGACTGATGGGGAATTGGGTAAGTTCTTCCGCAACAAAAAAAGTTTAAAACAAGGAGACCCGCTATCTCCTATCGTTTTTAACTTTGTTTGCGGATGCATTATCAGCTATGTTGTCTAAAGCTAGGGCGGCTGGGCACATCAAAGGGCTGGTACCTCACCTCATCCCGGGTGGAGTGACTCACATCCAATATGCAGATGACACAATGCTGCTTTTTGAACCGGATGACAATAGTGTTTCCTCGATCAAGCTCTTGATGCTTGCTTTCGAACTGCTTTCCAGGCTTAAGATCAACTTCCTCAAAAGTGAGTTCATTACCATGGGGATGGATGATCAAGCAAGTCTGCGGGTGGCCAACCTACTTAACTGCAAACTAGGGAGTCTGCCTATCAAGTACCTTGGCTTGCCTGTTTCCCATCGGAGGCTTTCCATTAAGGAGTGGGAGCCTCTATATGGTGAAGTAGCGGTTAGGGTAAGCCCGTGGCGAGGGAGATTTATGTCGTCAGCTGCTAGGCTCATTCTGACCAACTCTAGCCTATCTTCTCTCCCAATGTTTACCATGGGAATGTTTCTTTTAGCAGATGGGGTGCATGCTAAACTTGACATGCCGCGATCTCTGTTCTTCTGGGAAGGAACTGGTATCAAGCGAAAATACCATCTTGTTAAGTGGGCCGCGGTCTGCCGGCATAAAAAATTTGGGGGTCTGGGTATTTTAAATTCCAAACTTATGAATGTCGTCTCCTATCCCGGTGGTGGTGGAGGCTGGCCCGAAATGAGTCGGGACTCTGGGCTAACCTCCTTAAGGCAAAATATTTCCCTGATGGCAATGTTTTCTCCCCAAAAAAGACGGGCTCCTCATTCTGGAACGGGATCCAGGCTGTGTGACCCGCCTTCTCCCTAGGGGCGGAGTTCGAAGTCAAGAACGACCAGTCTACTAGATTCTGGTTGGACTCTTGGATTGGTTCCTCTCCTCTTTGGCAGAATCACCTGGCTCTTTTTCAAGTGGTCGCTAACACTGAGTTGCTGGTCGGCGATGCTCTTCGGACCTCTCTGCCTTTTGTTAATTTCTTGAGGCCCTTGCTTCCGGCTGAGGAGGCCGATTGGGACGAGGTGAAGGCCCTGATCGGCCAGCGCAGAACCAGCCCGATCGCCGACGAGGTTTCTTGGAAACTCTCCGCTTTGGGAGTGTTCTCTGTTAAATCGTTGTACAGAAAGCTTTCCGAGGGCGTTGTGCTGGACATAGCTAGGGGGCTATGGAAGCTGGCCTCCCACTTAAGATAAAAATCTTCCTTTGGCAGATGTTCCAAAACCGTCTCCCGACGGCTGACAACGTTGCAAAACGCAATGGTCCCTCTGACGGTTCCTGTGTGGTGTGCGAAACTATGGAAGATGCTAACCATGTGTTTTTCGGGTGCCATCTAGTTAGGTTTTGCCTGGAGCGCTGTTCGTGCTTTGTTCCAGCAAAACTAGAACCCCATGTCTGGCTCTGACCTTTTACAAATTATCAGAACACAAAAGGGAGCTAGTGCGAGGATTGTTTGGCGATGCGTTGGGGCGTTGCTGTGGTCTTTACGGACTGTGCATAATAAAATGACCATTGAGAAGAAATTTTCTTCTCACCCCACTGATGTTCTGTTTAAATGTCACCTCTTCTTACAGACTTGGACACCGTTGGAGAAACCGCGTGATGAGGAGCGAATGGCCGAGACGATGGAACGGATCCGGAGTGTTCAGGTGGAAGCTCGCCAAGTGGTGGCGCAAGACTGATCCCATTTTGCCTTCCTTTCGTCGCTTTTGCTCCCGTCCATTGCCTGTCGATGACTTAGCTCGAGTCTGTGTGCTGCTGATGATGGGTCGATGTTTATTTGGCTATTGGTGTAATGAATATGTTGGTTAGCCGTTTGTATGTCTTAAACTATGTTACGCTGTCCTGTGCCTTTATTAATTTAAAGCCGGACGTCTTTGACGTCTTGGTTTCAAAAAAAAATGCTTTACTTTATTGATCAATAGAGAATTTTATAGGGATAACAAAAAAGTCATGAGGGTTTAAAAGCCACACATAACGGCACTCGTCTTAATGTAAAGCATATCTAGCTAGTTTATGAGCCTCCGTGTTAGAGAGGTGTCAACGACCTAACAAGCAGAGCAGCATCGACCCACGGACCAGGGAGGGAGAGCATCGAGCCCAGCAGGCCGCGAAGGGAGAGAAGGCCCAACCACCGGTTAACAGGACCCCAGTGGGTGTCATACATGTTCGAGCCCAAGACAGCAACACCAGTAAGCATATAGGGCAGGGAAGAGTAGGTGTGGAGGCAGCCCGGTTAGGATCAAGCATTGGCGGCGACGGCGTGTGTACGTGTGTATCCATCTGTAATCTGGTTCCCCTTTCTTTCCCTTCTCCAAGCTGTACCAGATCGAACCTGTAGCCACCATTGATCCATAGAGGAAGAACTAGTGAGTCCCTTACACCTGGTATCAGTCGCCACCCACCTCCCTCTCGCCGCGCTGGAGACGCGCAAGCAGGCCAGCGACCGCCACCACCTCTTCGCAACCATGGACCCGACCCTTAAGGCGTACCTCGACAAGCTCACCGAGACGCTGATGAAGGCCAGCGACGACACACGCGCGGACATCCAGGGGCTCCACACGCAGATCGACGGACAAACGGTGCAGGTGGAGGCGCTCAACGCGTGGAAGCCCGATCTGGAGGAGCGCTTTTCCAAACTCCAGGAGGCGGTCACAATACTCCAAGGTGTGCCGCCCATGGCGGCGGAGGCGCACTCTGGTGGATCAGCGGCGTCCGGACTCACCAACCCGGCGACGCGAGAAGGGGTCCACGGGCCTGGTGGCCGCAGCGGGCCACATCAGCGACGGAGCGAGCTATCAGGGGATTCTTTCCCGATAGCCCCTCCGGCCAATGGTACGCCTGATTTCCGGACCCCTCTATCTCAGCGCTCTGACCCCTCATCGCCAAAATCTGGCTTACTCCCGGGACAAATAGTAGCGAGTATGGGCCATACTCCGCCCACGATCAATTTTCCCCAATTTTCGGGTGAGAACCCGAAGATTTGGAAAACCATGTGCGAACAGTACTTCACCATGTTTCAAATCCATGAAACCTACTTTGTCCCTATGGCAACCCTGCATTTCTCGGGAGCGGCAGCGATCTGGCTTAGTCAATCCAGCCAAAACTGAGCCCGCTGGACTGGGAAGGATTCTGTGATTTAGTCTGCACCCTTTTCGGTCGTGATCGGCATCAACTGTTGATCCGACAATTTTATGCTCTTAAACAAAATTCTTCTGTTGCAGAGTATATTGAACAGTTCGAATCACTTATGAATCATCTTATTTTATATTCTGATGCTACCCATCCGTTGTACTTTCTGACGAGGTTCGTGGAGGGACTCCGCAATGACATTTGCGCGGTGGTCATGGTGCAAAGGCCGGGCGACCTGGACACGGCATGTGCCTTGGCCATTCTTTAGGAGGAAGTGGCCGAGGGGCAGCGGCACCGTCGCGGCGAGCAGTCGGAGCATTCGACGTACAGCCGCGCGCGCGCACCCCCACCTCTGCTGCTCCCCACTCAACCGGCTCGAGCGACCGGACCCTCTCCGACGGCCGACGATCGTCGTGGAGCAGACGTGGTGCGTACTGGCATGGATGCAACCAAGATAACGGCGCTCCGTAATTATTGCCATGCAAAGGGGCTAGGTTTCAAGTGTGGCGAGCGATGGGGACATGACCACATTTGTCCCCCAACGGTGAAGTTGCACGTTATTGAAGAACTGCTCGAGCTGTTCAACCTGGAGACAGCTCCCTCTGCTGAAGATATGACGAACGAGCAAGCAGAGAACATGCCCCCTGAACAGATATGGCACCTATCGATGCATGCAGTAGCCGGCACAGAGGCACCCAGCTACCTGCAGATTCATGGTTGGCTTCAGGGGCAAGAGGTTCTCATGTTAGTGGATTCGGGTAGTTTAGCCTCATTCGTTTCTCATCAACTGTTGCCATGCCTCCGAGGGGTGCAAGACATGCCAAGATCAATCAGAGTTTCAGTTGCCAACGGAGCCGAGCTGCATTGCACTAAAGAGGTACTGGATTGTGAGTGGTACACTCAAGGGCATGCTTTCACCAGCAATTTCAAAGTGTTGCCGTTGGGATCGTATGACGTCATCTTGGGCATGGACTGGTTAGAGTACCACAGTCCCATGTTGACCGATTGGCCATGGCGGTGCATGCAAATCGAGGACCAAAGCGGCACAATCGCTCTGCAAGGGGTCGCAGCCAAACAACCAACATGCTCGAATACGAAGACCTTTTCATGGAACCCGCAGAGCTGCCGCCGAGGAGGGAATGTGATCACAAAATCCCGCTGATGCAGGGGGCGCAACCAATTAATATCAGACCGTATAGACACAAGCCAGAGTTGAAGGACGAGATTGAGAGGCAAATTCTGGAGTTACTGAAGGCAGGGATAATTCAAAAGAGCAACAGCCCATTCTATTCGCCCATCATCTTGGTCAAAAAGAAAGATGGAACCTGGCGCATGTGCGTGGATTATAGAAAACTCAACGCCATGACCATTGTCAGCCGCTACCCAGTGCCCATAATCGAAGAGATCCTCGACGAACTGGCAGGTGCAAGATGGTTCTCCAAACTAGACCTTCGGGCAGGGTACCACCAGATCAGGCTTGCGGCAGGTGAAGAGCACAAAACGGCATTCCAAACCCATTCAGGACACTTTGAGTTTAAAGTGGTGCCTTTTGGTCTGGCCGGAGCACCTCCAACCTTCTTGGGGGCCATGAACACGACACTGCACCCAGTTTTGCGCGTGTGTGCGATGGTATTCTTCGACGACATTGTGGTATTCAGTACCTCTTTCTCGCTGCACCTGCAACATCTAAGGGAGGTCTTTGATTTGCTGAGGAAAGACAAGTGGGTGATCAAGCGATCGAAATGTGAATTTTCACGTAGAGAACTGAACTATCTCGGGCACACAATTTCAGAAGCAGGAGTGTCTACGGACAGGAGCAAAATCAGCGAAGTAGCAGCATGGCCAACACCAACGTCAGTTAAAGAGTTGTGTGCGTTCGTAGGGCTCACTGGGTACTATAGTCAGTTCGTTCGCCACTTTGGGACGATCGCGCGACCCCTCACCCAACTGCTATGCAAGAACACTCCCTTTCACTGGGCAGCTGCCACAACGGAAGTTTTTGAGGCACTAAAGCAGGCACTCACCACAGCTCCTACTCTGGCCTTGCCGGATTTCACAAAACCATTCATCATTGAGACGGACGCGTGTGAGTATGGAGTCGGAGCAGTGCTACAGCAGGGGGGCACCCCATTGCCTACCTGAGCAAGGCTTTGGGGCCTCGAACTAAGGGGTTGTCAACTTATGAGAGAGTATCTGGCCATGGTACTCACAGTCGATCAGTGGCGGGGCTACTTACAATTGTCAGAATTCACCATCATGACTGATCAAAAAAGCCTAGTGCATCTCGAGGAGCAAAGGTTGCATACACCCTGGCAGCAAAAAGCTTTCACTAAAATGTTGGGTCTCCAATACAAAATTTGTTACTGCAAAGGGACTGAGAACAGCGCAGCGGACGCCTTGTCCAGACGCCCCGTCCATGCACCACAACAACTGCACGCTATATCAGCATGTCAGCCCGCGTGGCTTCAGGAAGTGATCCAAGGTTATGAGCGTGACCCTAAGGCACAGCAACTCATCACTCAATTGGCGATTGCACCAGTCGCAGTCGCAGGGGGGAAATTTACCTTGCAGCAAGGCATCTTTAGATTTAGGGGACGAGTGTCGCTGGGGAACAACGCCAAATCGCAGACACAAATCATGTGGGCGCTCCACGACAGCGCCGTCGGTGGCCACTCTGGATTTCCCGTGACCTATAGCAGGATCAAAAGTCTGTTTGCGTGGCCAGGTATGAAAGCACAGATCAAACTGCATGTCCAAACCTGCCAGATTTGCCAACAAGCCAAGCCAGACCGTTCACCATATCCGGGGCTCCTCCATCCCCTGCCCGTGGCTAACCGTTATTGGGACTTGGTTTCTTTGGATTTTATTGAGTGGCTTCCCAAATCAGGAAGGGCAAACTACATCTTGGTCATTGTGGACACTATTTCCAAATACGCCCATTTCCTACCGGTCACTCACCCTTATACTGCTCAACACATAGCCCAATTGTACATCGATCAAATCTATCGTCCGCATGGACTGCTAGAAGCTTTGGTGTCGGATCGGGATGCAGTTTTCACCAGCAAGGTGTGGCAAGCCATATTCAAATTGCAGGGAGTGGAATTGAAGATGTGTTGTGGATTTGTCACGGCAGATGTCCGGGTGAACGGACTTAGGTTCGGGCGCGAGACGCAACTACGTGACGGTTTGAAGGGGTTGATCGGAATCGAGAAGACACGGAGTTTTACCTAGGTTCGGCCCCTCCGATGGAGGTAAAAGCTTACGTCCTGCTTGTCTGGTATTGATGATAATGAAGATCTCTCGGTTACAAGGGTGCTAATTGCTACCTCTAATCTCTTGTGCCTCTAATTTCTTGTGTTGTCTAAACTTGTAGATTTGTGTCTCTTGAGAACTTGTCCCTCTAGGGGTGCTCTACCCCTCCTTATATAAGTGGAGAGGGTAGATTTACAAATAGAGTCCTACTAGGAGTAGGGTTAGGACTAGTCTCTCATGAATCCTACTCCGGGTCTTATTTTCTTTAAGAGAATCCTTCCCTGTTGTGGGCCTTCTCCTGTGGGCCTTTTCTCGTGAGCCGCCTGGCGTTGGCTCACCCGCCGGGTCTTGGGCTTGGTCATCCTGTGACCCGCTTGTCGGGTCATAAATAAGAAGTCATGTCTTTAATGTGTCTCCTGTGAGTTACCTGGTCGGGTCATAATAAGATGTCATGTCTTCGGTCGGGTTTCCTGTGAGTCGCCAGGCTGGGTCATACCATGGGGTATATCCCCGTCATTAGCCCCTAGGTTAGCTTGAAGTTATTCATGGTAAGCTCCTGAAATAAGAGTAACAAATATGTTAAGTGGCCGGCTTATAAAATGACTTCTCAGAAATCCGGATCTTTTCTTCATATGAATGAGTCGTCTTGATAATCATCTTGCTTGTCAATGTCTTTTGAAAAATATTTAGAATAGAACACCCATATGCCATTGAGTCGGCTTCCAATACTCTTGGCGGGTCATCTCCGCCGGGTCATAATCATTTATGATGTCGGGTCATTATCGTTGGTGACTCCGGTGTTAAATAACTAAAATCCTGCTGACTTGATAAATATTGGGATAAAAATCCATCTGATGTAGAACCGGACTTCCATTGTTGTGAAGCAGGGTGGCTTATATAAACTCTGGCGATTATGATCTTTTGATAACACCGGGTCGTAAGTGTTGGTGACGCCGGGTCTAACAACTGAACTCCATATTTAATATCTTGAAAATTCTCCTCAAAGTTTTTGATATGTCCATATTACCTATAGCCCCCAAGCTTCGAGATTATTCATGATAACTTGGTGTTTTGCAAATAACATTTTGGACTGTGTAGCTCTCAAGTGTCGGGTTGTCCTGCCTGCAGCAACCTGGGACTTATAATTGCCTTATATCTCATAACGCTTCGGCGGGTGTAGCCCCCAAGGGTCGGCTCATCAGAATGTGATGTGTCGGGTCTTCAATTTGAATCTCTTAATCTGTTGGAACAATTGAATACTGTAGCCCCCAAGTGCCGGGTCAGTAAGAATTACTGGGCTGGGATTTTAGAAAAATATAGAAGGGTTGGTTCATCTCCTTGAGATAATATGGTCTTGCTGACAATGTAATGGTTCGAAAACCGGCTTGCATTAGCCCCCAAGTGCTGTGGTGCATTCTTGCAGCGACATGAGATTTGCATAATTGATATAAACTTGGACTTGGATAATGTAGCCCCCAAGTGTCGGGTCGTCTGCGTGCGGCGACTCGGGACTATGTGAGAATAATATGTCTCACCATAATTTGTTGAATGAATCTTTGACCGTGGTCGTAATATAACCCAGAATGAATATCCTGGAATATTTCCTTTGTCTTTGGCATGAAATTCCTGCTCATGGTTGCGGTGCAACCCGACAAATATAAGTTTGAGAAATCTGTGAGTGTTGTAGATTACTACAGAGCACAATTAAAGAAATCCGAGAACCGGCCAATTAGATGATACGACATTATATCTGACCGGGCGGCTCTTTGCAAAATAATAATTTCTCCGAGCTGGTTTGAAAAACCCCAATCATTTATTACTGGTTATGATAAACCATGAAGATCCAGCCATATTGGCTATTAAAAGATCCATTTGCTCTTGCAAAACACTTAAACAGCGGCTCATCTTTTAAGAGATAGTACCTGCAAAAAATAAACAAGACATGATATATTCTGCATTGTTGTAAGGGCGGCTTGAAGAAGCTTAACCCGGAGATGTTTATACCTTTTCACAACATTGCTCCTTTTCTCATAATCTTGCTCTGACCCAGCTTGATAAGCCGACATGTTATCTGGAGGTGGGAAGCCCCCTTGATAATCCACGACTCCACCTTTTAGCTCCCATTTGAGAGCACCTTTGTAATAGCTTTAAGGATAATTCCGCCTTTCTTGAATGTAGCTCCGGATGTATATATTTTCGTCTCTCCGTGTTTTTGTTTTACCGGCTCTTTATTGATTGATTCCCCCCTTTGTATGAATCCATCTTGAACTTTTAGAGCCGGTGCTTGTCTTTGAAGATGTCACGCCTTCTCCAGTAATTTAGAGCCGGCCGAGCACTTTGAAACCTGTCAATCGGAGTAGTATGACTCCGGCTCTTGTAAGATGAACTTTGTCGAGAACCGGTTGTCGTAGGGTAATGTAAGCTGTACCTAAAGGTAAGAAGCCTCCATCGACAACCGTGGCTAATAATGAGCCGGAAGCGGCGTAAAGCCGGTTGTTTGCAGGGCAATGTAAGCTGTACCTAAAGGTAAGAATCGTCCTGTTAACGTTTGAATATTGTATGCGTGTACGCCGGCTGTCGATGGGAGATGTAAGCTATACCCTAAGGCAAGAAGCCTTCATCGACAACCGTGGCTAATGATTAGCCTGAAACGGCATAAAGCTGGCTGTTTGAAGGGAGATGTAAGCTATACCCGAAGGCAAGAAGCCTCCTTCAATAGCTACAGTTGATAAGCAATTGAGTTTTGGCGTAAAACGCCGGTTGTTAGGGTGAGATAAGCGAACCCGTCGGTAAGAAGCCCCCTTCGACAACCACGGTTAATAAGTAACCGGAAGTGGCATAAAGCCGGTCATTAGGGTGAGATAAGCAATACCCGTCGGTAAGAAGCCCCCTTCGATGGCCGCAATCGATAAGCAACTGGAATTTGGGGTACACGTTGTTGTCTTAAGGTCATGTAAGCTATACCAAAGGTAAGAAGCCTCCATCAACAACATCACTTAATGTAACCAAACTAGGCATAAAGCCAACTGTGCAAGGGAGATGTAAGCTATACCCGAAGGCAAGAAGCCTCCTTGCAAGAGTTTAATAACAGCTGGCTGTGCAAAGGAGATGTAAGCTATACTCGAAGGCAAGAAGCCTCTTTGCAACAGTGCTTAATTGGTCATAACGCCGGCCATGCAAGGGAGATGTAAGCTATACCCGAAGGCAAGAAGCCTCCTTGCAACAGCGTAAAAGCAGACTGTGTAGGAGAGATGTAAGCTATACCCGAAGGCAAGAAGCCTCCCTGCAACAGCGCTTAATTGGGCATAACGCCGGCTGTGCAAGGGAGATGTAAGCTATACCCGAAGGCAAGAAGCCTCCTTGCAACAGCGTAAAAGCAGACTGTGCAGGGGAGATGTAAACTATACCCGAAGGCAAGAAGCCTCCCTGCAACAGCGCTTGATAGGGCATAAAGCCGGATGATAGATCAGCCGTTTTGACGGCGAACAAACCACTTCAACTCAAATTTCTAAGCCGAAAAATTTCATCTTGCAAAGACCCGGGCTTCTCATTGAAAACGACCAAATGTGTCTTGCCATGTCTGTAGCCCCCGAGCCTCAAGTTGACTCGAAGAGGCGGCTTGAGGATCTTCACTGGAAGTTTGAGGTTGATCGTGGCGGGTTATAGATGATCCCGTATGAATTGTTTCAATGATCCGGTCGATGGTTTGTTCCGGCTGTTTGTTTGAAGTGAACCAAACTGTAGTGGCGGTAATTTATGCGCTTGTCTGTTGGACGGCTCGTATCGACGAGCACCCACCGATATGTTGATGTAGATCACAGTGTGGGTGGCGTCTTGCGCGCGTCCGTTGGGTGGCTCGTATCGTCGAGCACTGCACCTGATGTTGATGTAAATTGGACCGTAGGATGGTGGACGGTTTGTACTGGTGTATGCAGCCACTGGCGTGTTGATGTGGACGTAGAAATCAGCCGCGGCGTTGTAAGCCGGTGCTATTGTGATAGATGTCATGACGTTTGTAAACCGGCGCAGGTGACAAGAGACGGCAACGGCGTTGTAAGCCGGTGCTGTCGCGAGAGACGGTCGCTGCATTGTAGACCGGCACGGTCACGAGAGACGGCCACGGCACGGTGTTGTAAACCGACACAGATGGAGCGTCGCCAGTGGCGCTGTAAGCTGGCGTGGACAAAGAGTCGCCGGTGGAGTTGTAAGTCGGTGCGGACGAAGAGTCGTCAGTGGCATTTATAAACCGGCACGGACGCGCGGGTCATTGGCGGCATGTTGATGTAGCTTGCACTAATACGGGCGGCAGCTCCGTACTCGCAATATGACGTTGCTTTTGTACTGAGTAATTGTCCTGCATACAAAAAATATCATAGGACAAAGTAGTTGTTCTCGACACAATTTAAAGTGTACTGATAAAACAAATAGGATAGATAACACATGTAGTCTCAGTACCCACGTGGCCTTCCTCCTCCTTTTTTTTAGCCGGGCCTTTTCTCTTTCCCCACAAATAATCAGCATACTGGAGCAAGGCGAAGCGGAATGGGGAAGGGCGGAGCCAGCCACTGCGTAGCTGGTGAAGAGAGGTCGTGGCCGCCAGTCGGCTCAGGGCGCGATGGTTCAAGGCGAGGATGCGGTGGTAGCTCGGCCAGGGCGTCTTGGAAGCACTGATCCGCGGCAGAAGCAGAGGCGCGGCGGCGGCTCGGAGTTGGCGCACAGGGCGGAGCAGAGACGGAGTCGCAGGGGTGGCCGGCGGCTGAGCAACGCAGCAGTAGCAGTTTCAACTTGTGGTGATAATGATGCACTCGACGCAATCGAACAATGAATTTTTCAGTTTCGCCTAAAGTTGTATCATGCCGGGTGATCCCGTTTGATTGATCCAGGCTCTTCTTCATCCGACTAATCATGAATTTCTTGATCCCTACAGATATCCCTTCAAAAACACAAACCACAGTGCGTGGCCCCACGGTGGGCGTCAACTGTCGTGGATTTGTCACGACAGATGTCCGGGTGAACGGACTTAGGTTCGGGGCGAGACGCAACTACGTGGCGGCTTGAAGGGGTTGATCGGAATCGAGAAGACACGGAGTTTTACCGAGGTTCGGCCCCTCCGATGGAGGTAAAAGCCTACGTCCTGCTTGTCTGGTATTGATGATAATGAAGATCTCTCGGTTACAAGGGTGCTAATTGCTACCTCTAATCTCTTGTGCCTCTAATCTCTTGTGTTGTCTAAACTTGTAGATTTGTGTCTCTTGAGAACTTGTCACTCTAGGGGTGTCTACCCCTCTTTATATAAGTGGAGAGGGTATGTTTACAAATATAATCCTACTAGGAGTAGGATTGGGACTAGTCTCTCACGAATCCTACTCCGGGTCTTATTTCCTTTAAGGGAACCCTTCTCTGTTGTGGGCCTTCTCCTGTGGGCCTTCTCTTGTGAGCCGCCTGGCGCCGGCTCACCCATCGGGTCTTGGGCTTGGTCATCCTGTGACCCGCTTGTCGGGTCATAAATAAGATGTTATGTCTTTAACGGGTCTCCTGTGAGTTGCCTGGCCGGGTCATTAATAAGATGTCATGTCTTCGGTCGGGTCTTCTGTGAGTCGTCAGGCCGGGTCATACCATGGGGTATATCCCCGTCAAGATGAGTTCCTCACATCACTCGCAGACGGACGGACAAACCGAGCGAGTTAATCAGTGCCTAGAGACGTATTTGCGTTATTTCGTCAAAGGAGCACCAAACAGCCGGAGCAAGTGGTTGACGCTTGCGGAGTTTTGGTACAACTCCACGTTTCATTCAACCTTGGGCAAAACACCGTTTGTGGTCGTCTACGGCCAAGAACCACGACAATTGGGCCTCACACCGGACCAAGCAATGCCAATACCAGAGCTCAACGCATGGCTCGACGAGAGGAAGCAGATGCAAGACGCCCTCCGTCAGCATTTGGTTCAGGCCAAGCAAATCATGAAGGACTAGGCAGACAAGAAATGATCATGGAGAGAATTCCAGGTTGGTGACCATGCTTTCCTGAAGCTCGAACCATATATTCAACTTCCATGGCTCGCCGCACAAACCGCAAGCTGAGCTTCCAGTTCTTTGGGCCATTCCCGGTTATTCGGCGCATCAACGACGTGACTTACGAGCTCCAGCTGCCGGCCAACTCCTCCATATTCCCGGTGTTTCATGTTTCGCAGCTCAGGCATGCCGTGACGCCAGGTACCAGCGCTTCTTCCAATCTTCCCACTAATACAGAGAGCAACAACACCCCGGAGCAGTTGCTGGATCGCCACTGGCACCGAGGGGCATGCAAGGTCAAGGAGCAAGGTCTCGTTCGGTGGCAAGGAGATGATGCATAATTAGACACTTCAGAAGATCTTGACGATCTGCAGCGCCGGTTCCCGCGTGATCCAGCTTGTGGACAAGCTGGTTCTGAAGAAGGAGAGGGTGTCAATGACCTAACAAGCAGAGCAGCATCGACCCACGGCCCAGGGAGGGAGAGCATCGAGCCCAGCAGGCCGCGAAGGGAGAGAAGGCCCAACCACCGGTTAACAGGACCCCAGTGGGTGTCATACATGTTCGAGCCCAAGACAGCAACGCCAGTAAGCATATAGGGCAGGGAAGAGTAGGTGTGGAGGCATCCTGGTTAGGATCAGGCATTGGCGGCGACGGTGTGTGTATGTGTGTATCCATTTGTAATCTGATTCCCCTTTCTTTCCCTTCTCCAAGTTGTACCAGATCGAACCTGTAGCCACCATTGATCCATAGAGGAAGAACTAGTGAGTCCCTTACAAGAGGTGCCCTTCATGGATGAAGAATCATGAGAGAAAGTCTTTCGCATGAATCTCCATCACAGTTGATACGATAATTCCTAGAGTTCCTGAATTGGTATCTGTCACAATTGACTGAAAATTAGAGGCCACGTTCAGATTTTGCAGAAACAAATCTTTAGCTAGAGTGGGGCTTTCTCTACGAGCAAAAGCATCCAGCGTTGTTGGGTCCGTCAAACCGTGAAAACCACCGCTGATAATCCCACATATGCTCTCGTGTCATCGTGGAAAACTCTACTAGTACAGCCAATATTATTCTTTTTGCACACTACCCCGTCGACGTTGATTTTGCTAGACCTCGTCGATGGCGGAATCCACTTCCTCGCGCGTTGTGTTGTGTAGCTGGTTCTATTTATATGATCGCAACAGTGGTCGCATGTATAGGTCGGGTTAGCTCCAAGTTCGCCAAGTACCTAGATATTAACATGTGTGTACCAAGTGGGCTTTGACGTTCCCCCTCATATATCAAATTTCGCGGGCTGGCCAAATTGCCCATAGCGTGAAAGTGAGCTTGGTAAAATCTGGATGCGGTGTTGAATCCATCATAGTAAACATCCCGGTGTTAGTATTTGGTTCGGCTGTTGCGAGTATATGTTTCAAAAGTTCTAGGTCAAATATTGTCTCTGCCACACCGTTCCCAATCGCCGGCCCGCTCTGGCCAGTCCGATGCGCCGTGGCGGCCGTCCCCCGAGGCTGAACGCCGGAAAGCAGAACTCTGGCAGGCGCCCTCAAAGGGAAGGGCACTGCTCCCGAGGAGAGTGGCAGCAGTCGGGTGGCGCGTTCTCGCGAGTATTCGCCGGAGCAATGGCACGGACGGGACCGTGACCGGGATAGGAGGTCCTCCCCGCACCGCTCCCAGTCCCCCCTCGCTCGGGACGCATCTATGCCTCCCCGGCGTGCCGCTACAACCCCCCCTCGTCGTCAAGTGCAATTCCCTCCGGCCGACTCCAATAACCAGAACAGCTGCGGCGCACTCGCCAAGAAGAGGAAGAAGAAGAAGAAGAAGGGTGGGCAGTGCAATGGGGGTGGTGGCATGTAGTATTCATCGGTGATCACCTCCCCCTGGCCCTCTCCGCTGCGTCCATGGCCCCTCCGGCCCCCGGGGATGTGGTTTGCTTAAACTATGGGGTGGCTAGGCCTTGTCAGGTGGTTTGCAAGCAACCCCCCTGCCTGCTTCAAGTGCACGCGAGCTGACCACCCGGCGGTGCTTTTCTCGGACTCCGCAGGGGATGGGTAGCTCATGCTCTTTGGCTACACCCTCGACGATATGGGCTTCTTTCAGATGGACCTTGCCGAGCTGGTGTCCCCCTGTCCCTGATGGCTCTCATCTTGATCCTGGGGCGGGGGAGACGACCTTGCCTTTGATAATCTCTGATGAGCTACGCCACCTCTTCCGTATGGATTGGGATTGGGAGGTGACCCCGATCTCTGATGACGAGTTCACGACGGTCTTCCCTGACCCGGTCAGCCTCCGCTACGGCACCCACATCACCGAGCTCACCCTCACCCTCAACAAACTCATAGTCAACATGTCGATGCCTAAAGTTGATCCCTCGGCAGTGGCGGTTCTTGCCTCCGTGTGGATTTAGATTTGCGGCCTCCATCCCATCGCCAACAAGGAGTGCGTGATAACCCACAAGTATAGGGGGGCGCAACAGTTTTCGAGGGTAGAGTATTCAACCCAAATTTGTAGATTTGACACTAGGGGAGCCAAAGAATACTTGAGAGTATTAGAAATTGAGTTGTAAATTCAACCACACTTGGAGATAAATATATGCAGCAAAGTGCTCCGTAGCACAGTAATATGATAATTTGATAGCAGTGGTGACAATAGTAGTAACAGTAACAGTGATAGCAATAGTTTTGTAGCGAGTGCAACAGTAATAGCCGTAGTAGTAACTTAGCAAGAACAATATGTGCAAAACTCATTGACACTAGATCGGTGTATTCGTTGGATGATATTCATCATATAACAGTCATAACCTAGGGCGACACACAACTAGCTCTAGTCTGTCAATGTAATGTAGGCATGTATTCTGTAAATAGTCATGTGTGCTTATGGAAAAGAACTTGCATGACATCTTTTGTCCTACCCACCCGTGACAGCGGGGTCCATAAGAAAACTAAGGGATATCAATGTCTCCTTTTAATAGAGAACCGAAACAAAGCATTAACAAATAGTGAATACATGAACTCCTCAAACTACGGTCATCACCGGAAAGTACCCCGATTTCTGTCACCCCGAGGTTTACGGATCATAACACATAATAGGTGCATATTAATAGGCAAGTTTGGACCAAGAACATAGATATAATGGTGATAACATAAACGGTTTAGGTCTGAAATCATGGCACTCGGTCCTGGTGACAAGCATTAAGCATGGCAAACTCATAGCAACATCAATCTTAGAACATAGTGAATACTAGGGATCAAGCCCTAACAAATCTAACTCGATTACATGATGAATCTCATCTAACTCCTCACGGACCAGCACACTTACGAAGTGATTACTCACTCCCGGTGGGGAGCATCATGGAATTGGCAATGAAGGAGGGTTGATGATGATGAAGACCGAAGATTTCCCTCTCCGGACCCCCAAATGGACTCTAGATCTGGTCCCCCGGTGAAGAACCGGAAGTGGCGGCGGCTCCGTCTCATGAAACGCGACAAAACTTCCGTCCTGATCTTGTTCTCCAAAAATAGAATTTTATAGCACTGGAATTAGAGTCAGGAGGCCTATGAGGTGAGCACAACCCACAAGGGCATGCCTGGGCGAGGGGGGGGTTGGCGCACCCTGCTGTATCGTGCCCAACCAGGGCACGCTCTCTGTTGGTTCTTGGCTCCAGTATTTTTTTTATTCTGAAATAAAACTCCGAAAAGTTTTGTTCCATTCCAAGAACTTTTATTTCTGCACAAAAACAACACCATGGTAGTTTTGCTGAAAACAACGTCAGTCCGGGTTAGTTTCATTCAAATCTTGCAAATTAGAGTTCAAAACAAGAGCAAAGGGGTTAGGAAAAGTAGATACGATCGAGACGTATGACCCCCCCCAATCTTAAACAATGCTTGTCCTCAAGAAATTTAGTTGACAAACTGGAAGTGATAAAGATAAACCTTTACGAACTCTTTTGTTCTCGTTTACATATATATGCTTAAGTAGCACCCATGTTTTTAGCAAAAATTATGACAACCATGTCGACTATAACTTTTAAATATTATATTAACTCGTATCAATGACATAAGCAACTAGCAAGCAATAATAAAATATGTCAAATGCAAACAGTTTGTCAAAACAGTCATGATATAATATGACAACAGTGGTATCTTGCTAGCCCTTTCTAAGACTACAAAACATAAATGCAGAGTACCTCTAAAGTTCAAGCATCAACTAAACATTGTAATTCATGGTAGAAAAGATCCAATCATGATGCATCCAACATTTACTATACACAATGCATGAGGATGACAATAGTGCTATCAGATATGACATTTATTTGAGAAGGTGATGACTCAACATAAAAGTAAATAGATAATCCCTTTGCAGAGGGAAGCAGGGATTTGCAGAGATGCTAGAGCTCAAAGCTTAAATGAGATATAAGTATAATTTTGGGAGGTACACCCTTCTTGTCAATGTTACAACCAAGAGCTATCAATATCTTCCATATTAAAAAAATTAGCGGCGGTTCCCAAGTGATAAAAGTAAAGGTTTACTCCCCCTCCACCAACAAACACACTCCACGGCTAGCCAAATCCATGGATACCGTCCATACCAAAAACATTCCTAGGGGAGTTTTGTTTAATTATTTGCATTTATTTTTTTTGGACTGGGAATCCCTATTACCGTCCTCTCGTGTAAGGACAACTGAATAAACACTCATCATGATAATAACCCGCTTAACATGGAAGACACTTACCACCCCCTGTCACTCCATGAGCGGTCCAGGAACACAAACCATATGTTCATTTGAAATTTAGAGGTGGCACATGCAAATGTACTTGGAACACAGGTTAATACCGCATATATGTAGATATACTGGACTCATCTGGAATAACTTGGTTTAAGGATTTTGATGCACAATCAGTATTCTCGCTTAGTACGGGCGAAGGCTAGCAAATAGGTTGAGAAGTGGCCAGCTAGAGAGCCAAGACGGTCATGAACATGCAATATGAATAATAAACATTGAATGCTATCATGAGTTGGGTATGGAGACCATGAACATCAATATCATGAAGGCTATGTTGGTTTTGATTCAACTACATGCGTGAACATATGCCAAGTCAAGCCACTTGAAACATTCATAGGAGGATACCATATCATCATACTACATCACAACCATTTTAATGCATGTTTACATCCAAGATAAATCATAATCCGCTCCTAGCTACTTAAACAGGGCATGAGCAACCATAATCTGTAATTTTCATTGCAAACATGTTCAATCATAATATGCTGAATTATGCATACTAGGTTAAACATGTTTGCAAAAACAAAAACAAGTTGAGGTCATACCCGCTTCTCTCTGCCACAGTCAATTCATCAAATATCGTCATTATTGCCTTTCAGTTGCACCACCGAATGATAGGAAAATAATAATGATGCAAGAGTGCTGTGAACTAAGATGGAATCTGCAAACATTTTATTCAAAAGGGGAATACAAAGTAATATAGGCTCTTTGTTAGATCAACAATAATGCATATAAGAGCAACTCAACATTTTCATCGTGGTCTTCTCCTTGGTATGACTCAACTACAAGAAAAAAGAATTTCAGAGAAGCACACTAAAATATTTTTGGAGTTTTTAGTTTTTCTTGAAGAAATCAAATAAAAGAAGGGAAAACAAAAACGAGAAAAACTATTTACACGGGATAACTCCCAAAAAGCAAAAGAAGAAACGAGAAATCTTTTTGGGTTTTCTTTTAATACTACAACTAATTAAACTAAAAAGAAAAACCGATAAGAAGCAAGAAACATGTTTGGATTTTCTAAAAGTTTTTTAAACACACGAAAATAAAGCAAGAATATAAATCTAGAATGGATAATACAATGAAAAAGTGTGGACACCGACAACTAGAATGAAATGTGTGAACATGAATATAATGTTGGTGGAAATACGTACTCCCCTAAGATTAGGCTTTTGGCCTACCTTGGTAATCACCATCCATAGTAGCCATCCGGTCCAAAGTTGAAGTGCGGTGGGGACGACACCTGAGCATTCCACTCCTGGGGCTCCTCCTTTGCCGCTGCCTGGTTGTTCCGGTAGGCAATAATGTCATCCGGCATGATCCTGTATCCATTCTTGGCAATAGAATCAAACAGAGCAGGCGCAGGCAACGGGATAACATCACGGGTTTCGACGCTGAATACTAAGTTGTAGAGAATGTTATGAAAAGAATCAGCTGCATCAATAAATTGGTGATCCTGCAATGACTTGTGATCTCGATAAACCTTGGGCAAAGGATAGTCATGGGGGCGTATTTGAACATTAAAACGACTCGCTAAACGAGAAGCATAAATACCACTGTGTATATTGCCCTTACTCCTGTTAAGTTGTAGGCGATTTGCAATAATAGCCCCTAGACCAAAGGTATAATCATTGTGTAGTGCATGGTGTAAAATAGTGAGCTCAGGGGCACTGAGTGCACCAACCTTCTCCCTAGCAGTTAAACAGTTCGCTATGAATAAAGCAAGGTAGTGCATAGAAGGAAATTGCAGACTAGTAGGAGTGGTGTTTGACTCGCCTCTTTCATCACCCACTGTCAAAGTGAAGAGAAATTCCTCAAATTCTGCTGGTCTAGGGTCTATTAATTCCCCTTCAGAGGGAATTAGACATATGTTGCAAAATTCAGTAAGCGGTATCTGATAAGTTTCAGCATATACATTAAACGGCACCTCGGGAGGATTATTCTTACTCAAAAAATGAAAACTTTGCACAAAGGAATTTGTAAGGATGTGGTGCTGGTCACACTTATCTATGAGGAAGTTGGTCAGCCTAGCATTTTCAACGAATTGGGCGAACCCTTGATGGAACCTGGCCTACTCCATAAAGGGGTTATGTGGCCATTCGCACGGCCGCACTTCCGCCTTCCTCGGAGTGTTGAGGTCATTGTCCGATGATTCCCCAACGACACCTTTAGCATTCCTCTTGGAGGAGTACTTCCTAAAGAAATTCATCTTATTTCTACGAATAAATTTCTAAAATTTTAGTCCACAAAAAGTTTGTCAATGAAACTTAATAGGAATGATGACAACTACTCATAAGGATGCCTAGAGGCCATATAAAGCATTCAAACTACTTAGAACTCTAAGAATTGAACATGCAAGCTCATCTACAGTGACACCAAGAGTAGCTAATTTTTTCTGAAAATAATCCACTAAATCAAAAGCTAACTTGAGCAATGGGGCAGTCACATACCAAGAAGCAATCCCCCGAAACAGTTTCGGAAATGGAGCTTCGAGCGAAGAGATCGAAATCCACAGGTTTGTGAGCAAGAACACGAGAGAGAGAGAGAGAGAGAGAGCTATGGTGATTTTTTTCTAGAGGTAAGGTATGTCATGGGCTAAAAAAGTAAGTGAGGGGACCAACATGGGGACCACAACCCACTAGGGTGCGCTTGGGGTTGCTAGAGCGCCCTGGTGTCTTGTGGGCACAAGGTGCACCCCCCCTCTGATGTTATTTGCCCCAGAAATTCAGAAATATTTAGAAAAAATCATGCTAAAAATTCAGGGCATTCTGCGAACTTTTATTTTTGGCTCATTTTTATTGCAACGAGAAAATCAGAAAACGGGATAAACATGGCATTTTATTTTATTTAACTAAGAAAAACAACATGTGGATACAAAGAGTTTTGTCTACTAAATTCATCAACTTCATACCTCTCAAAAAGGATCTATTAATAAGGTTGGTCAAGTCTTATTAATAACCACCTTTGATTAGCATGAAACCGAAGAACTTTCGTAAAACACTAAGTTACCTCAACGGGGATATGCATATCCCCAACTATAGTCATATCATATTTATTTTTGGCAGTAGGTTGATGTAGATGAAAGCTTCCAATAGCGAGTGCCGAAGAATTTTCAATAACATTTGCACCGTTCATGTGGAATTGTTTCCTCGAAAAGTGTACCGTATGCTCATTACCATTGATATGAAAAGTGACTTTGCTTTTATTGTGATCAATAACAGCCATTGCAGTATTCAAAAAGGGTCTACCAAGGATAATAGACATGTTGTCGTCCTCGGGCATCTCAAGAATAACAAAGTCCATTAAGATAGTAACATTTGGAACAACAACGGGCACATCCTCACAAATACCGATAGGTATGGCAGTTGATTTGATAGCCATTTCAAAGATACTTCAGTAGGTGTGAGTTTATTCAAATCTAGTCTTTTATATAAAGAGAAATTCGTAACACTAACACCAGCTCCCAAATGACAAAAAGCAGTTTTGACACAATTTCTTTTAATGGAGCAAGGTATAGTTGGTATTCCAGGATCTCAAAGTTTTTTAGTTACTACATCCTTAAAAGAATAATTAGTAAGCATGGTGGATATTTCAACTTCAGGTATCTTTCTTTTATTAGTCATGATGTCTTTCATGTATTTAGCATAAGGAGGCATCTTTAAGATATCAGTTAAGCGGGTACACAAAAAGATTGGCTTAATCATTTTAGCAAAGCGTTCAAATTCCTCATCATCTTTTTCCTTTGATGGTTTAGGTGGAAAAGGCATGGGTTTCTGAACCCCTCGCCGTCTTTCTTTACCGTGTTTTCTAGCCATAAAGTCTTTTTTATCATATCATTTATTTTTAGGTTGTGGGTTATCAAGATCAACAACAGGTTCTATTTCTATATCTTTACCTGGTTCTTTATCATTACTTGGTTGGGTATCCTCATGAACATCACTATCATTATCATTATTAGTAGGTGGATGTTCATTACCAGATTAAGTTTCAGCATCAGAAGTACATACATCATTATTATTACCTGGAGCTTTTTCTATCTCAGGTTCACTAGAGGCAATATGTCCTCGTGAGAGAACTTAGGTATGAGGCCATTGCAACTAGGTGTCGGCTTGAGAGGGATTGGTCGGAATCGATAGACGAGTTTACCTAGGTTCGGCCCCTCTGATGGAGGTAAAAGCCCACGTCCTGCTTTGTGTGTATTGACGATGAGGATGTTCTCGATTACAAGGGTGTTGTATTGCTACCTCTAATCTTGAGAGCCTCTAATCTGTCTATCTCTAATGACTTGAACTTGTGAACTTGTCCCCCTAGGGTGCCTTACTCCTCCTTATATAAGTGGAAGGTGTAGGTTTACATGTAGAGTCCTACTAGGAGTAGGATTAGGACTAGTCTCTCTTGAATCCTAATCCGGGTCTTGTTTCCTTCGTGAGGGAATCCTTTCTCTCCTTTGGGCATTCTCTTGTGAGCCGCCCCTCCAGGCCTGTCGTGGATTTATCACGGTAGATGTCCGGGTGAATGGACTTGGATTCGAGGCCATCGCTAACGGGGTGGACTCAAAGGGGTTGATCGGGATGAAAGACACGGATTTACCCAGGTTCAGCCCCTCAAGTCGAGGTAATAGCCTACGTCCTGCTTATGTTTGTATTGCTTGTGTATCCATTACAAGGAGCTAGAAGCTTGACCTAGTTCTCAATCACCTATCCTCTAAGTCGCCCCGGGTTTGCCTTTATATAGGAGGTCAGGACCACCGGGTCGTTACAATTGTTAACCGAGTCTTATTGTATGTCCGAGTCTCTCTCTATCTTCTTGTCCAAGCTGTCTTTGGTACGGCTTACACGCCCGGGTCTTCTCTGTCCAGGCCGTCGTACGGCCCACACCTTGAGCCGCCTATCTTCCTGGGCCACCAGTCTTACGGCTCACCCTTGGGCCGGCTCACGAGCCAGCAACATGACCCGGAGCCTCCAGGGGGTCATATCGTGGGGTTATATCCCCAACATTAGGCCCCAGGTTGAATTGAGCTTTCTCACTTCATCCTTCTCTTCTGATTTTGGTGAGTCGCCCGGAAATGACCTGGCGTGACGTCATGAGATCTACTAACGTATCACCAAATCTTTCATTTAAACAGTCATCTCGAGAATCGAGGCGTCCGCCTCGGTCAAACGTTGTCGTCGCCTGGATTTTCGTGCCTTCCTCGTTCCTTCTTTAAATATGACTCATGCGGGTCGAAGCTTTTCATCCTCCCGCTCATGCCTCTTCTTCTTCTTCCTGTCGCCGCCGCTCCAGCGTCCTCGTCGTCCGGCGCCGTCTTCGCATCTACACCTTCCGGGCCGCTGCATCACCCTAATCCGTACCAGAGATCTTCCGCCTCCGCCGTGACATCTCCGATGAGTTCTCCTTCTTCTTAGATCGCCCACCACCGTAGTAGGGTTTCACCGAGGGCTCCGCCGCCGCCGCTCGGGCTCCGGCACCGCCACCGCGAGTATATCTCGACACCGTTGGCGCCTTTAGATTGCGCTCTCGCCTCACCGCCGCGCGTGGGCCGACCGCGCATAATGCGTGGACCGCGATGGCTCCGGTCCATTTTTCTTTTCTTCCGCTGCTCGTCGCTAGGTCAGAATTAAAATCCTTTTCCTCCACTTTTGTAGATCCGTAGCTATAGTAGTAGTTTGCGAAATCTGTTTTTTAGGACTTAGCCAATTTTCAATCTTCCTTTCCTCTATTAAGTGGCTAAGCTTCTCCGGCTCTCATCAAATGGGTCTTTCCACATTATCCGTAGAACCCTTAAACCTTTAAGCCGTCATAAATATTTGCTTGCGCTTGACTCATCACGCCTTTTACCTTGCATAGTATTTAAGCCGCCAATATGTCTCGTGCGTCCAACTCATGCAACTGGGTTGGTTCTTGCGTTACGGAGGAGTACTTAGCAGGTTATGTTGAAGCGGGTACTCTCCCTCCCAAAGAGATCCTCAATTGGTGGGTTCCGGGTAAAGAGACCCGGCCTTCTCCCCAAAAAGGAGATATAGTAGTCTTTACTGATCACATCGAACGAGGGTTCGTGCCACCCGGCTCTAAGTTTTTCCGGGATGTTCTTCATTTTTACAAGTTGCATCCTCAAGACTTGGCACCCAACTCCGTCTCAAACATCTGCAACTTCCAAGTTCTCTGCGAAGCTTATCTGCAAACTAAGCCATCCGTGGGGTTCTTTCAAGAGTTCTTCTATGCCAACTGCCAAACTGAAATGAAGGGTGGTCCGAGTCTGGAGCTGGGCGGCATTTCTATTCAACGCCGCCGAGACATCATCTTTCCTGTCACTCCAATGCCGAGTCACCCAAAGGATTGGAATAAAACATGGTTCTACTGCCAAGAGACCTCTCCTGAGAAAGAGCACTCGTTGGCGGGTTACTGCCCCTCCCGGCTTAGGACAGACACATAACTTCCAGGCCGGCTCTCAGCCTTGGAGCGTGCCAGATACGAGCCGTTCCACGCCAAGATCAAAGCGCTCCTGGCCAACGGTTTAATAGGATTGGATTTGATCCGCTGCTGGATTTCCTGGCAGATCATGCCTTTAAGCCGCAGAGGTCAGCTTATGTGCGAGTATGAAGGAAAATATGACAGCTCGTTGTGCTTCGGCGAGTCAACACTGACAGAGGATGATATTACCACTACCATCCGGAGCCTTGTCCACGAAGCCTCCGGCTCATGCAGCTCCATCGGCCTGGCGCCTTTCTGTTGGAAATATGCCCTAGAGGCAATAATAAATTAGTTATTATCATATTTCCTTGTTCATGATAATCGTTTATTATCCATGCTATAATTGTATTGATCGGAGACTTAGATGCATGTGTGGATACATAGACAAAACCATGTCCCTAGTATGCCTCTAATAGACTAGCTCATTGATCAAAAGATGGTTAAGGTTTCCTAGCCATGGACATGAGATGTCATTTGATAACGGGGTCACATCATTAGGAGAATGATTTGATGGACAAGACCCAAACTGCAAACGTAGCATATGATCGTGTCAGTTTATTGCTACTATTTTCCGCATGTCAAGTATGTGTTCCTATAACCATGAGATCATGCAACTCACAGATATCGGAGGAGTGCCTTGTGTGTATCAAACGTCGCAACGTAACTGGGTGACTATAAAGGTGCTCTATAGGTATCTCCGATGGTGTCTGTTGAGTTGGCATGGATCGAGACTGGGATTTGTTACTCCGTGTGACGGAGAGGTATCTCGGGGCCCACTCGGTAATGTAACATCACAATAAGCCTGGCAAGCAATGTGACTAATTGTTAGTTGTGGGACCTTGTATTACGGAACGAGTAAAGAGACTTGCCGGTAACGAGGTTGAACTAGGTATGGAGATACCGACGATCGAATCTTGGGCAAGTAACATACCGAAGAACAAAGGGAACGTTATACGGGATTAACTGAATCCTTGACATAGAGGTTCGACCGATAAAGATGTTCGTAGAATATGTAGGAACCAATGTGGACGTCCAGGTACCGCCATTGGTTATTGACCGTAGAGGTGTCTCGGTCATGTCTACATAGTTCTCGAACCCGCAGGGTCTGCACACTTAAGGTTCGGTGACGTTTCGGTAGTGTAGAGTTATGTATGGTGGTGACCGAAGTTTGTTCGGAGTCCCGGATGAGATACCGGACATCACTAGGAGCTCCGGAATGGTCCGGAGGTAAAGATTCATATATAGGAAGTCCCAGTTTGGTTTCCGGAAAAGTTTCGGGCTCATCGGTAGTGTACCGGGAGTGCCAGTAGTGTACCGGGAGTGCCGGTAGTGTACCGGGAGGCCTCCGGGAGGGGTATTTCGATCCCAAGAGGTACATGGGCTGTGGGAGAATAATAACCATCCCTTAGTGGGCTGGTAAAACAGCCACAAAGGCCCATGGCGCAGGAGAGAAAGTCCTAAATCAAAAAGTGGAAAATCAGCCAATAGGAGGCAATCCTACTCCAACTAGGATTGTAGGTGAAGTAGGATTGCTTCCCACCTCCTATTTTGGCCGACCCAAAGGCCTTGGCTGCCTCTCCTCTCCTCTCCTCCTATATATACTAGTGGATTGGGTGGTTTTTGGACAGAATTTCCGGCCACGTGCTACCCGTTACACCGGTGCATAGTTTCTCCTCTAGATTGGTTTTCTGCAGCGCTTAGGCGAAGCCCTGCCGGAATTGCTCCACCACCATCACCGGAGCGCCGTCACGCTGCCGGTGAACTCTATCTCCTCTCCACCTCCTCTCGCTAGATCGAGACGGTGGAGATCGTCATCAAGCTGCACGTGTGCTGAACGCGAAGGTGTCGTCCGTTCGGCGCTAGATCGGAAGGACCGTGATCGAGATCGCGAGACGGTTCGTGATGTGATCACGGAATGGATCGTGATGAGTTCGCGGGACAGATCGTGATCAAGATCATGAGACGAATCGTGATGAGTTCGCGGGACGGATCATGATGTGTTCGCGGGACGGTTCGTGATTGGATCGCGGGACGCTCGGCGATTTGGATCGCGAAGAAGTTTGACTACACCAACCGCGTTTCTTAACGCTTCCCGCTTAGCAATCTACAAGGGTACGTAGATCCACTCTCCCTCTCGTAGATTCTCATCACCATGGATAGGTTTGCGTGTGCGTAGGAATTTTTTTGTTTCCCATGCGACGTTCCCCAACAGTGGTATCAGAGCTAGGTTGATGGTTCGATGAGATCTCGAGTAGAACACAAAAGGTTTGTGGGCGTTGATGCTTAGATTGCTTCCTCCCTTGGTCGGATTTTGGCTCAGCGGGATTGTGAGATGAAGCGGCCCGGACCAACATTACTCGTACGCTTAAGAGAGACCGGTTCCCTCGACGCAACTTGTTGCTTAGATGGCTTGCGGGTGACAGTTTCTCTCACTTTAGTTGGATCGGATCCGACAAAGGCGGTCCTTGAGAAGGTTGAAAAGCAATCTATGTATCACCATTGTGCTTTATGCGTAGGTGAGAATCGTTCTTGCTAGATACCCGTAGCAGCCACGTAAAACATGCAACAACAATTAGAGGACGTCTAACTTGTTTTTGCAGGGTATGTTGTGATGTGATATGGCCAATTACATGATGAGATATATGTGATGTATGAGATGATCATGTGATGTATAGAATTTCACGACTTGCATGTCGTTGAGTACGGCAACTGGCAGGAGCCATAGGGTTGTCTTTAGTTATTGTATGACCTGCGTGTCAATCATTAAGCGCTATGTAATGCTTTACTTTGTCGCTAAGCGGTAGCAATAGAAGTAGAAGCAGGGCTGGCGGCACAACCCCAATGGAAACACATTGATGGAGATCAAGATGATGGAGATCATGGTGTTGTGCCGGTGACGATGGAGATCATGCCGGTGTTTCGAAGATGGAGATCTTAAACACAAGTTCATGACCATATCATGTCACTTATGAATTGCATGAGATGTTAATCCTTTTATGCACCTTGTTTTGCTTAGTACGGCGGTAGCATTATAAGGTGATCCCTCACTTGAATTTCAAGATGAACTGTGTTCTCCCCGAGTGTGCACCGTTGCGAAAGTTCGTCGTGTTGAGACACCACGTGATGATCGGGTGTGATAGACTCTACGTTTACATACAACGGGTGCAAGCCAGATTTGGACGCGCAGAACACTCGGGTTAAACTTGACGAGCCTAGCATGTACAGACATGGCCTCGGAACATGAGAGACCGAAAGGTCGAACATGAGTCATATAGTAGATATGATCAACATAATGATGTTTACCATTGCAGCCACCTCAACTCACGTGATGATCGGACTTGAGTTGGTGAATTTGGATCATGTATCACTCGAATGATCGGAGGGATGTCAATTTGAGTGGGAGTTCTTAAGTAATATGATTAATTGAACTCATTATCATGAACATAGTCAAAGTGTCTTTGCAAATTATGTTGTAGATACTAGCTCGCGCTGTAGCTCCCTTAAATTTTTATATGTTCCTAGAGAAATAGAGTTGAAAGATGTTGGTAGCAATATTGCGGACTGGGTCCGTGATCTGAGGATTGTCCTCATTGCTGCACAGAAGGCTTATGTCCTTAATGCACCGCTCGGTGCGCCACCCCCTCTAGCGTCGTCTATAGATGTTGTGAACATCTGACAGGCACGTTTCGATGACTACTTGATAGTTTAGTGCATCATGCATTACGACTTAGAATTGAGGCTCCAAAACATTTTGAACGTCATGGAACATGTGAGATGTTCTAGGAGCAGAGATTGTGATCTCAGGCTCGTTCCTGTGTTGCGAGATATGAGATCTCCAACAAGATTCTTTGCCTCTAAGATAAAGGAGAATAGCTCAATCATTGAGCATGTACTCAGATTGTGTGGGTACTACAATCGGTTGAATCAAGTGGGAGTTGATCTTCCAGATAAGATAGTGATTGATATAGTTCTCCAAGTCTCTGTCACTAAAGCTACTAGAACTTAGTGATGAACTATAATACACCAGGGATAGAAGTATTGATCCCTGAGCTGTTCGCGATGTTTGACACCGCGAAGGTAGAAATCAAGAAGGAGCGTCAAGTGTTGATGGTTAATCAAACCACTAGTTTCGAAAAGGGCAAGAGCAAGGAGGGAAACTTCATGGATAGCAAGTCAGTTGCTGCTCCAGTGAAGCAACCCAAAGTTGAACTCAAACCCGAGACTAAGTGCTTCTATTATGAGGTGAGAGGTCGCTGAAGTGGAACAACCCTAGATACTTGGTAGATAAGAAGGCTGGCAACATCGACAGAAGTATATTTTATATACGAGTTACTGATGTGTACCTTGCTAGTACTCCTAGTAGCACCTGGGTATTGGATACCGGTTCGGTTGCTAAATGTTAGTAACTCGAAATAAAAGCTACGGAATAAACGGAGAACTAGCTAAGGGTGAGGTGACGAGGTGTGTTGGAAATGTTTCCAAGGTTGATATGATCAACATCGCACGCTCTCTCTACCTTCAGGATTAGTGACGAACCTAAATAAATGTTATTTGGTGTTTTGTGTTGAGCATGAACATGATTAGATCATGTTTGTTGCAATACGGTTATTCATTTAAGTCAGAGAATAATAGTTATTATGTTTACATGAATAATACCTTCAATGGTCATACACCCAGTGAGAATGGTTTGTTGAAATCTTGATCGTAGTAATACACATGTTCATAACATTGATGTCAAAAGATACAAAGTTAAATAATGATAGTACCACATACTTGTGGCACTCCGCAAAATGTCATATTGGTATAAAGCGCATGAAGAAAGTCCATGGTGATGGATATTTGGACTTATTCGATTTCGAATCGGTTGAGACATGCGAACCATGCCTCTTGGGCAAGATGACTAAAGGACCCCGTTGGATGGAGCGGGCAAGTGATTCATTGGAAATGATACATGTTGATGTATGCAATCTAGTGAGTCTTGTAGCATGCAGTGGATATCGTTATTTTCTTACCTTCACTGATGATTTGAGTAGATATAGTGTATATTTACTTAATGAAACACAAGTCTGAATTGTTTGAAAGGTTCAAGCAAATTCAGAGTGAAGTTTAAAGATCATCGTGACAAGAAGATAAAAATGACTGCGATATGATCGTGGAGGTGAATATCTGAGTCCCGAGTTTGGCATACAACTTAAGACAATGTGAAAGTTGTTTCACAACTAAACGCCACCTGGAACACCATAGTGTGATGGTGTGTCCGAACATCATAGTTATGCTCTATTAGACATGGTGCATGCTATGATGTCTCTTGTCGTTTTACTACTATAATTTTGGGGTTATGCATTAGAGACAACTACATTCACTTTAAATAGGGCACCATCTAAATCCGTTGAGATGACACCATGTGAATTATGGTTTGATAGAAACCTAAGCTATCATTTCTTAATACTTGGGGCTGTGACACTTGTGTGGAAAATGTTTTCACCTAATGAGGTCGAACCCAAGGCGGACAAATGCATCTTCATAGAATACCCTAAGATCAGTTGGGTGAACCTTCTATCTCAGATCCAAGTGCAAAGTGTTTGTTACTAAAACGGATCCTTTCTCGAGGAAAAGTTTCTCTCGAAAGAATTAAGTGGGAGGAAGATAGAACTTGATGAGGTTGTTTAAACTTTGTTCAACCAGAGAGTAGCGCAGCGCTGGTTGTTGTTTCTGTGAAGCCTACGTTAGTTGAAGAGGAAGTTAATGATGATGATCATGAAGCTTCAGGATCAAGTTACTATCGAACTTCGTAGGTCGACAAGGATGTGTACTGCTCCTAAGCGGTACGACAACCCTGTCTTGGAGGTCATGTTGTTGGACAAACGATGAACCTACGAGCTATGGAGAAGCGATGATGGGCCCGGATTCCGACAAATGGTTGGAGGCCATGAAATCCGAGATAGGATCCATGTATGAAAACCAAGTGTAGACTTTGGTAGACTTGCTCATTGGGCGGCAGGTCGTTGAGTACAAATGGATCTTTAAAATGAAGACAGACACTAATGGTGAATGTCACTATTTGTAAAGCTCGACTTGTTGCAAAGATGTTTGTGACATGTTCAAGGAGTTGACTACGATGAGACTTTCTCACTCGTAGTGGTGCTAAAGTCTATTGGAATTTTGTTAGCAGTTGCTGTGTTTTCAATTATGAAATCTGGCAGATGGATGTCAAAACATCGTTTCCTTAACGGTTTACTTGAGGAAAGGTTGTATGTGATACAACCAGAAGGTTTTGTCAGGCCTAAGGATGCTAAAAGGTGTGCAAGCTTCGGTGATCCTTCCATGGACTGAAGCAAGCATCTCGGAGTTGGAATATACGCTTTGATGAGGTGATCAAAGTTTTGATGTTTATACAAAGTTTACGAGAAACTTGTATTTGCAATAAAGTGAGTGGGAGCACTATAGAATTTCTGATAAGTATATGTGGATGACATATTGTTGATCAGAAATAATGTAGAGTTTCAGGAAGGCATAAAATGGTCATTTGGAAAGTGATTTTCAAAGGAAGACCTGGATGAAGCTACCTAATTGTTGAGCATCAAAATCTATGGAGATAGATCAAGATGCTCGATGAGACTTTCAATGAGTGCATACCTTGACAAGATTTTGAAAGAGTTCAAAATGGATCAGTCAGAGAAAGAGTTCTCGCCTGATTTGTAAGGTGTGAAAGTTGAGTGAGACTCAAAGCTCGACAACGGCAGAAGAAAGAGAAAGGACGAACGTCGTCCCCTATGCCTTAGCCATAGGCTCTATATTATGCCATGCTGTGTACCGCACCTGTGTGTGCCTTGCCATGAGTCCGTCAGGGGGTACAAGAGTGAACCAGGAGTGGATCACTGGACAACGGTCAAGATTATCCTCAGTAACTAAGAGACCGAGGAGATGTTTCTCGATTATGGAGGTGATAAAGAGTTCGTCGTAAGGAGTTACGTCGATACAAGCTTTAACACTAATCCGGATGACTCCTAGTAGCAATCTGGACACGTATAGTGGAGCAGCCATTTGGAATGGTACCGAGTGGAGTGTGGTAGCAGTGTTTACAGTTTGACATAGGTATTTGCAAAGTGCACACGGATCTGAATGTTACAGACCCGTTGACTATAAGACCTCTCTCACATGCAAAGCATGATCGAGCCCCAGAAATCGTTGGGTGTTAGATTCATAACAATGCGAATCACATGGTGATGTGAACTAGATTATTGACTCTAGTGCAAGTGGGAGACTATTGGAAATATGCCCTAGAGGCAATAATAAATTAGTTATTATCATATTTCCTTGTTCATGATAATCGTTTATTATCCATGCTATAATTGTATTGATCGGAGACTTAGATGCATGTATGGATACATAGACAAAACCATGTCCCTAGTATGCCTCTAATAGACTAGCTCGTTGATCAAAAGATGGTTAAGGTTTCCTAGCCATGGACATGAGATGTCTTTTGATAACGGGGTCACATCATTAGGAGAATGATGTGACGGACAAGACCCAAACTGCAAACGTAGCATATGATCTTGTCAGTTTATTGCTACTGTTTTCCGCATGTCAAGTATGTGTTCCTATAACCATGAGATCATGCAACTCACAAATATCGGAGGAGTGCCTTATGTGTAGCAAACGTCGCAACGTAACTGGGTGACTATAAAGGTGCTCTACAGGTATCTCCGATGGTGTCTGTTGAGTTGGCATGGATCGAGACTGGGATTTGTTACTCCGTGTGACGGAGAGGTATCTCGGGGCCCACTCGGTAATGTAACATCACAATAAGCCTTGCAAGCAATGTGACTAATTGTTAGTCGCGGGATCTTGTATTACGGAACGAGTAAAGAGACTTGCCGGTAACGAGGTTGAACTAGGTATGGAGATACCGACGATCGAATCTCGGGCAAGTAACATACCGAAGAACAAAGGGAATGTTATACGGGATTAACTGAATCCTTGACATAGAGGTTCGACCGATAAAGATCTTCATAGAATATGTAGGAACCAATGTGTACATCTAGGTACCTCCATTGGTTATTGACCGTAGAGGTGTCTCGGTCATGTCTACATAGTTCTCGAACCCGCAGGGTCTGCACACTTAAGGTTCGGTGACGTTTCGGTAGTGTAGAGTTATGTATGGTGGTGACCTAAGTTTGTTCGGAGTCCCGGATGAGATCCCGGACGTCACGAGGAGCTCCGAAATGGTCCGGAGGTAAAGATTCATATATAGGAAGTCCCAGTTTGGTTTCCGGAAAAGTTTCGGGCTCATCGGTAGTGTACCGGGAGTGCCGGTAGTGTACCGGGAGTGCCGGTAGTGTACCGGGAGGCCTCCGGGAGGGGTATTTCGACCCCAAGAGGTCCATGGGCTGTGGGAGAATAATAACCAGCCCTTAGTGGGCTGGGAAAACAGCCACAAAGTCCGATGGCGCAGGAGAGAAAGTCCTAAAGCAAAAAGTGGAAAATCAACCAATAGGAGGCAATCCTACTCCAACTAGGATTGGAGGTGAAGTAGGATTGCTTCCCACCTCCTATTTCGGCCGACCCAAAGGCCTTGGCTGCCTCTCCTCTCCTCTCCTCCTATATATACTAGTGTATTGGGTGGTTTTTGGACAGAATTTCCGGCCACGTGCTACCCGTTACACCGGTGCATAGTTTCTCCTCTAGATCGGTTTTCTGCAGCGCTTAGGCAAAGCCCTGCCGGAATTGCTCCACCACCATCACCAGAGCGCCGTCACGCTGCCGGTGAACTCTCTCTCCTCTCCACCTCCTCTCGCTGGATCGAGACGGTGGAGATCGTCATCAAGCTGCACGTGTGCTGAACGCGGAGGTGCCGTCCGTTCGGCGCTAGATCGGAAGGACCGTGATCGAGATCGCGAGACAGTTCGTGATGTGATCACGGAACGGATCGTGATGAGTTCGCAGGACAGATCGTGATCAAGATCGTGAGACGGATCGTGATGAGTTTGTGGGACGGATCATGATGTGTTCGCGGGACGGTTCGTGATTGGATCGCGGGACGCTCGGCGATTTGGATCGCGAAGAAGTTCGACTACACCAACCGCGTTTCTTAACGCTTTCCACTTAGCGATCTACAAGGGTACGTAGATCCACTCTCCCTCTCGTAGATGCTCATCACCATGGATAGGTTTGCGTGTGTGTAGGAATTTTTTTGTTTCCCATGCGATGTTCCCCAACACTTTCTACGTCAATAATCCGGCTCCCGGTGTAAGTTAATCTCTTCCCATCCATCTGTTAGATGTTGCTTGTACTTTGTTGATTTGCTATCCATTCTCCAGGTTATTCCTGTAGGCCGACTCAGACTTCTGGAAGAAGGAATATGTTGCCCCTCCAAAGAGATCCAGGAAGAAGGTCGCGACCAAGAGGGCTAAAAAAGATGCCCCGCCAGAGAATTTGTTTGACCCGCCACCATCATCCAGCTCAGAGGTAATACTTTAATTGCTTTGTTTGATCTTTCACCTTCCTGCTTTATTAATGCTTGTTTTACTCGCAGGATGAAGTGGAAACCAGCCGCGCCAGTGCTCCTGAGGTAAATTATGTTTCTTCCGGCTCAGAATGTTTCGTCCCCCGAAAGCCGCGGCGGGTTATCAGAAAAGTTCCTCTTTCTCACCCTCTTGCTTACCTGGCTCCCGTTTTTCTCTTGAAAAAGCAACAGCAGGCCGAGCGTCGACAGACTCGAAGCACCGACTCTACTGAGCTCGTGCCCGGGTTACCAAATTCTCCGGCTCCAAAGAAACGCCGCGCAGAGGTTTATGTCTCTACTTTTCCTTTGACTTTCCTTTGTAAACTTGACACTTTCTCATCTTTCTGTTTTATTCTTTTTAGAAATCCCCTTCTTCCGGTGACTCTTTGGCATCAGTTCTACCACCGTCCAAGATCAATCCGCTGTAAGCATTCCTTACTATGATATCCAGACATCCGGCTCTTTAATATGATAGCAACATCTTCGACTGCTGATCCTTGTATTTTGCAGTGCTCAAGCCAAGCGTCGCAAGACCAACAAGCCCTCCCCCGGCCTTGTTATCCAAGAGCCGGAGCTCGAACAACCGGAGGAGGCTGAAGCAGAAGAAAATCCACCAGCTGCCTCCACAGAACCGACTGTTGTCGATGTCATCATGGAGAGCCCTCCAAGGGATCCTTCAAAACCAGCGACTCCTGCCAAGACCCCTGAAACTCCAGATGTTGTTATTACCGGGTCTGGCCATCAAACTCCTCTGGCTCATGTGCTGACCAAGCATACAGAGCTGGCCGAGGCCTCGAAGAAGCTGAACTTTGACTCTTCATACGAAAAGATGATAGCTGGGGAGCTCCACGCCGGGTATATAAACCGGGTTATCACCAGCCGGGATCTGGAACTTCGGCTGGTCTCTTTAATGAAGACAAAATACGAGGTATTCTTCTTGTTGCCATACCCTTGCTTAGCCCCCAAGGGCCGGTTCAATGTACTCAATCGTTGAACCAGGTCTTTGTTTAACTTTCTGTTAGAAAAAAATCATAGCCATTGTCCCCTAGAGTCGGCTTAATTTGCCAAAATTGAGTCGGATCTTCCTTTAGATAACTTAAACCGCCAGTCGTAGCCCCCCAAGGGCCGGCTCAAGCTTGATGAAGTTGAGTCGGATCTTCTATTAGAAGTAAATTGAAGAGCCATAGTGTAGCCCCCAAGTTCCGGTTTAACTTTGAAGAAGATGAGCCGGAACTGCGCTGCATGCTGAAAGATCAAATATACATTAGCCCCCAACTGTCAAATATATTGCTTGCAATCTGTTTGAGACTTGCATAAATTTTCTTTTAACACTCGTCCTGTATTTTGGCGACTTATCCTGTATTTTGATGTATTATAGGAAGCTTTAAACGAAGCCGGCTCTCAATTGTCTGATATGAAGGCAAACCTAGCGACTCAACAAGAGGCCCGCAGCGTCTCTGATGAAAAGTGCCGGCTGCTGTCTGAAGAGCTGGTCCATACTAAGGTGGATCTTGCTTCTCTAAAGGAATCTACTGAGTTGGAGAAAGCTGCGTTGGCCAAGCGAGCGGATGACGCCGACCAGCGGCTGATAGCCGTGGCGGATGAGCTTCAAGGCCTAAAGCGTCATATAACCAAGATGGCAGCCACTCTCTTTGGTAAGTTCTTACTCACTTCATGTTTCCAGCATGTCTCATTTATCTGTTGTGATGGAGACTCATCTTGCTTTGTTTGACCTATACAGGCCCCAGAAGCTGGCAATTGGTTTCAGATAGCCTTTTACCCTTGAAGGCTATTTACACCTTTGCAGAATAGCTTTACTGCGGCGCTATTTTCACGATTAAGACGGTTCCATACAAGGAGAAGATCCCCACCGCTCTGAAAGGTGTCTTGGAACTCTTCTCCACAATGCCCAAGCAAATAGAGGAGCTGAAGAAGTTCGCCTTCTACCAAGGAGCCGTTGCTGGATTGAGCCGGGCTCTGGCCTTCGCCCCCGAGCTAACTCCAGCCGAAATGATGGATGGTTACCCGTCCAAAAAAGATGGCGGCTCAGAGTTCACCAAAGAAGATTACATCCGGTGTGTCAAAGATTCGCATTATCTGGCCTCTGTGCTGGCGGATGAAGCTGACTTGAACACCTATCGGGCGGCTTACGACGCAGAGGAGAAGAGGATCCACGGTCCTCTCTACGAGTGGAAGGATGTGACACCCGCCCGCAGTAAGGACCTCTTCCCTTGTGAGCTTGACGCGTCCCCTTTCCTTGAAGGGTCTTTCGCTGCTCTGGCTGACTATAATTGGGAATTGGGAAATCTCCAGATAAAGCCAGCGGAAGAACCGGAGCGGGATGAGCCGGTCAATAACTCAAATTTGTTCTTTTAATCTTTCTGAGCACAGACTCATGTACTGACTCATGTAATGACCCGCCGTGAGAGGTTGAAACTTGGCAATGCCTTTTGCTCCTTCTGAGGGTAGTTTTTGTAATAGAGTAAGGATGACCCTGCCGTTGCCGGCTGTATATATTTTCATCTCTCTGTTTCAACTTTATGTATTGCCGGATCTTCATTGATTGCTCGCTCCTTTGCATAAATATACCTTGAGCTTTTCGGATGAGGGGTGTTTGTCTTTGAAGATGTCATTGCTTCTCCAGAAGATTAGAGCCGGATAATATCTTTGACAACTTGAATTTTGTCAACCGGAGCATCATGGCTCCGACTCTTGTCGGATGAATCCATTAAGGAGCCGCTTGTCTTAGGATAATGTAAGATATACCTGATGGTAAGAAGCCTCTATCGACAACTACGGCTATTGATGAACCGGAAGAGGCCTAAAGCCGGCTGTATGAAGGGTAATGTAAGCTATACCTGACGGTAAGAAGCCTCCTTTTAACAACAAATGTTGTATGTGCGAACGCCGGCTGTCGATGGGAGATGTAAGATATACCCCAAGGCAAGAAGCCTCCATCGACAGCCGTGGCTAATAATTAGCCTGAGACGGCATAAAGCCGGATGTTTGAAAGGAGATGTAAGCTATACCCGAAGGCAAGAAGCCTCTTTCAACATCTATAGTTGATAAGCAATTGAGTTTTGGCATAAACGCCGGTTGTTAGGGTGAGATAAGCGAACCCGTCGGTAAGAAGCCCCCTTCGACAACCGCGGTTAATAAGTAACCGGAAGTGGCATAAAGTCGGCCATTAGGGTGAGATAAGCGATACCCGTCGGTAAGAAGCCCCCTTCGATGGCCGCAGTTGATAAGCAACTGGAATTTGGTGTACACGCTGTTGTCTTAGGGTCATGTAAGCTATACCAAAGGTAAGAAGCCTCCATCAACAACAGTGCTTAATGTAACCAAACTAGGCATAAAGCCAACTGTGCAAGGGAGATGTAAGCTATACCCGAACGCAAGAAGCCTCCTTGCAACAGTTTAATAATAGTTGGCTGTGCAAAGGAGATGTAAGATATACCCGAAGGCAAGAAGCCTCTTTAGAACAGTGCTTAATTGGGCATAACGCCGGCTGTGCAAGGGAGATGTAAGCTATACCCGAAGGCAAGAAGCCTCCTTGCAATAGCGTAAAAGCAGACTGTGCAGGGGAGATGTAAGCTATACCTGAAGGCAAGAAGCCTCCCTGCAACAGCGCTTGATAGGGCATAAAGCCGGATGATAGATCAGCCATTTTTACGGCGAACAAATCACTTCAACTCAAAATTTTGAGCCGGAAAAATTTCATCTTGATTGCACAAAGATATACATAAGAGCAGAGGCCCCAGTCTTTGCGGGGATGCTAGATTTACTCATGTAAACATGATATATACAATGATAGTGGCTTTCGACGCCTGCTAAGTAAAGTATGGTCGCAGATGTGCGATATTCTATGGCCGCAACGTCTCTTGACCCGCGGTTTCCGACTCATCTCGGATATCAATGAGGTAATATGACCCATTGTTCAGGTTTCTGCTGAGCACAAAAGGCCCCTCCCATGGTGGAGATAACTTATGCATTCCAGATTGGTCTTGAATCAGCCGGAGCACCAGGTCACCTTCCTGGAACGTCTGGGTCTTCACCCTGCGGCTATGATAACATCGCAGGTCTTGTTGATAAATTGCTGACCTGGCTGCTGCTAACTCTCGTGCTTCATCCAAGGCGTCCAACGCATCTTGGCATGCTACCTCATTGTCCGTCTCAACATAAGCCGCCACCCTTGGTGAGTCGTGCCGGATATCGCTGGGTAGAACCGCCTCAGCACCATACACCATGAAGAAAGGCGTGAAACCTATAGATCTGTTAGGGGTAGTTCTGATGCTCCATAAGATGGAAGGCAACTCCTCAACCCAACATCCAGGTGTCTGCTTCAAAGGAACCATGAGCCGTGGTTTGACTCCTCTTAAAATTTCCTCATTGGCTCGCTCCGCCTGACGATTAGACTGTGGATGTGCCACGGCTGAAACATCAAGCCGGATATGCTCCTTCTCATAGAACGTTTTCATAGCACCTTTGGATAGATTTGTTCCATTGTCCGTAATGATACTATGTGGGTAACCAAAGCGATAGATCAACTTCTTAATAAATTGAACCGCTGTAGCCGTGTCACATTTGCTGACCGGCTCTGCCTCTACCCACTTAGTAAATTTATCAATCGCCACGAGAAGGTGTGTTTTCTTATCCTTGGATCTCTTGAAAGGTCCTACCATATCAAGCCCCCAGACTGCAAATGGCCAAGTGATTGGTATCATCCTCAACTCTTGAGCCGGAATGTGAGCACGCCGGCCAAACTTCTGACAGCCGTCACACCTACGGACTAAGTCTTCTGCATCCTTGTGAGCCGTCAACCAGAAAAACCCATGTCGAAAAGCCTTGGCCACTAAAGATTTTGAGCCGACATGATGTCGATAGTCGCTAGCATGAATTTCACTCAAAATCTGCCGGCCCTCCTCCGGTGAGACGCAGCGCTGAAAGACACCCGTAACACTACACTTATGTAACTCACCATTGATAATCGTCATAGACTTAGAATGCCGGGTGATCTTCCTGGCTAGATCCTCTTCCTGAGGCAACTTGCTATGTGTCAGATACGCCAAATAAGGAATAGTCCAGTCTGGGATAGCATGCAGAGCCGCCACCAATTCCGCCTCCGGGTCAGGAATAGCTAGCTCCTCCTTAGAGGGTATCTTGACAGTCGGATGATGCAATACGTCCAGAAAAACATTAGGTAGTACCGGCTTTCGTTGAGAACCTAACCGTGATAAGGCATCAGCCACCTCATTCCTGTGACGATCAATATGGTCCACCTGGTACCCCTTGAAGTGACCGACAATGATATCAACCGCCTGTCGATAAGCCGCCATTCGCGGATCCTTGGAGTCCCAAGTACTTGAAACTTGCTGAGCCACAAGATCTGAGTCGCCTAAACATCTGACACAGCTTAAGTTCATCTCTTTAGCGACTCTGAGACCATGGAGCAGTGCCTCAGACTCAGCTGCATTATTAGTACAAGGAAACATTAACCAGAGCACATAAAAAAACTTGGCACTCTGGGGGAGGTGAGAACAACTCCTGCACCGGACCCTTCTAGCTGCTTGGACCCATCAAAGTGTATAGTCCAATATGTGTTATCCGGCTTCTCTTCGGGAGCTTGACATTCTATCCAATCATTTATGAAATCCACCAAAGCTTGAGACTTTATTGCTGTACGAGGAACATATTTGATGTTAAGAGGACCCAGCTCTAAGGCCCACTTGGCAATCCTCCCTGTGGCTTCTCTATTTTGAATGATATCTCCCAACGGGGCAGAACTGACCACGGTTATCTGGTGCCCCAAAAAGTAGTGTTTTAACTTGCGGTTAGCCATGAAAACTCCATATACCAACTTCTGCCAATGCGGATACCTCTGCTTAGACTCTGCCAAAACTTCACTGATGTAATAAACCGGCCTTTGCACAGGATATTCCTTCCCTACCTCCTTGCGCTCAACCAAAATTGCTACACTGACCGCTCTGTTGTTAGCCGCCATATAAAGGAGTAACGGCACTTTCTCAACCGGAGCGGCTAACACTGGCGGCTCAGTCAACTGTTTTTTAAGAGCTTCAAGTGCTTCAGCTGCTGCCTTGCTCCACTTAAACTTGTCTGTCTTCTTCATCATCTAGTATAAGGGAATGGCCTTCTCCCGAAGCCGTCTTATGAACCGGCTCAATGCAGCAATCCGTCATGCAAGGCGCTGAACGTCATTAATGCACGTCGGCTACCCTAAAGAAGTGATAGCCTTAATTTTATCTGGGTTAGCCTCGATGCCCCGCTCAGAGACCAAGAAACCCAAAAGCTTTCCTGCTGGAACACCAAAAACACACTTCGTCGGGTTAAACATCATCTTGTAGACCCGGAGATTGTCAAAAGTTTCCTTCAGATCCTCCAGGAGAGTTTTTTTCTTTCTGGATTTAACCACGATGTCGTCTATGTAAGCATGAACATTTCGGCCAATCTGACTGTGAAGGCAGTTCTGCACACATCGTTGGTAAGTCGCCTGGGCACTCTTGAGCCCGAAAGGCATGGAGACGTAGCAGAACGCCCCAAAGGGTGTAATAAACACCGCCTTCTCCTGATCTTTCATTGCCATCTTGATCTGATGATAACCTGAATATGCATCCAGGAAACATAAACTTTCACACCCGGCTATAGCATCAATAATCTGATCGATACGAGGGAGTGCAAAAGGGTCAGCCGGGCAAGCCTTGTTAAGGTCCGTGTAATCTATACACATACGCTAGGTGCCGTTCTTTTTGAACACTAGCACCGGGTTAGCCAACCACACCGGGTGAAAAACTTCCACTATAAAACCTGCAGCCAAGAGCCGGGCAACTTCCTCCCCAATAGGTTTACGTCTCTCTTCGTTGAATCGTTGTAGAAACTGTTTAATCGGCTTAAACTTCGGATCCACATTAAGGTTGTGCTCAGCAAACTCTCTCGGTACACCCGGTATGTCAGAAGGCTTCCATGCAAAGATGTCCCGATTCTCACGGATGAATTCGATGAGCGCGCTTTCCTATTTGGGATCCATGTGAGCCCCAATGATGAACTGCTTGGATGAGTCGCCCGGATTGAAATCTACTGCCTTGGTATCATCCGCCAAAAACTTGAGTGGCGGCTCAGTTTCCGTAGTAGGCTTCTTCAGCGGGGTCATATCCTTCGGGTCAACGTTTTCCTTGTAGAACTTCAGCTCCTCCTGGCCACAACTAGACTCTGCATACACCGCATCTCCTTCCTCACACTTGAGAGCCGTTTTCCGATTACCTTGAACGGTATTGTGCCATTTAAGCCGGGAATTTTGAGTTGTAAATAAACATAGCAAGGCCTAGCCATAAATTTGGCATAAGCCGGCCTCCCAAACAGTGCATTATAGGGAGTTTTGATTTTAACCACCTCAAACCAGAAGGACTCCACCCTGTAATTATACTCATCGCCAAAAGCCACTTCCAAAGAAATCCAGCCCACCGGGTATGCCGACTTACCCGGGACCACACCATGAAAGACGGTGGAGGAAGGTTTATGGTCTTTGTCAAGCAACTTCATCCACCGGAAAGTGTCATAATAAAGGATGTTGATACTGCTGCCTCTGTCCATGAGCACCTTGTTCACCATATAGCCATTCACCTGAGGGGCCACAACTAAAGCCAGCCGGCCCGGGTCATCTACCCGCGGCGGGTGATCCTCCCGGCTCCACATTATGTCATACTCAGACCATGGCAAGTATTGCAGGAGAGCCGGAGCAACTGCATTCACCGCTCGCCTTCGCAACTTCTCATCTCGTTTATTGTGACCGGTCGTGAACACGTGATACTGTCCTGAGCTGAGCTGCTTCGGGTTACTCTGAAACCCGGATTGATTGCGCTGCTAGTGTTGCTGATTGTTGTTATTGCTGTTGTTTCTAGGATGCTATTGGTGCCCCCCTTGGTTATTCTGACCCGGATGCCCGGCTCCTGAACCGCCGGCGCCGAATCCCGCCCTTGATCCGCCATGCCCTGAGCCGCTAGGCGGGCCACCGCCCTGGTTATTGCGTGGTTGGGAATGGTGGTTTTTGAATCTCTGCATGATAAAGCAATCACCCCACGCATGTAACGCCGGCTTATCAGGCGGGCTGTGCTCCGGACAAGGCTTCCCAAGCGCTTCTTCTAAATTGAAAGGACCTCTGTTCCTTTGGTGAAACGGCCTGAATTTTCCGTTCCCCTTGGGATGGTTCTGTTCTGTGCTGGTGTTTGCCACTAGCTCTGACCCGCCATCAGCGTTCTTCCGCTTATTCTGATTCCCATTGTTCACAAAGCCTTTGCCTTGATTGTTCTTCTTCCCTTGATTGGCTTTCTCATCATCCGAGCCTGGATCCTTGATGTTATCTGTGTCGGCATACTTTGTCAGGCCGTCATGAGCTCTCCCATATCCTGACATGTGCGCTTGAGCTAGCCGAGCTTCTGTTTCAATGGAACAAAATGACAGTTCTTTTCCAGAATAAGCACCGCTTGAGCCGTCGTGATCTGCTCCGAAGAGTGAATAATGGTCGACACCCGCCGGACCCAATGATGGGCCGACTCATTCTACTGTTGAACACAATGGTCCAAGTCTACAATGGTCATAGGCTGCTTACCGGTCCCCTAAAAATTCTTAATAAACTTCGCTCTCAGCTCCGCCCATGAACTTATCGTGTTAGGCGGCAGACCTTTCAACCATGTGCGAGCTGGACCCTGAAGCATCATGATGAAATACTTTGCACATACCGCCTCACTGACGTCCAGCATCTCCATGGCCAGCTCATAACTCTCAACCCACGCCTCAGGGGGTAGATCAGCTGTGTAATCTGGAACTTTTCGAGGCCCCTTAAAATCTTTCAGTAGTCGTTCACTTCTCAGAGCCGGAGTTAAACATGGCACCCCTATGGCTCTGGTACTAACTACTCCCATTGAGACGGAAAGCGCCGGCTCTAGACGGGTTGCCACTATCTCCGCCTCTCGCCTGTTCCTCGCCTGGTCCGCGAGGGCTTGTGCATCTAAAGCCGCCTGCTCATCCTCCGGTGGTCCACGACGTGGATGACTGGTGGAACACGCCGGCGACTCATAGCGCTGGCTGAAACTTCGACTGGGGACAGGGGTAGAGTGAACCCGGCTCCGGCTGTGAGCGTATATCTCTTGCTGGGCCATGGCCGTCTGTAAATATCCAATGGCGTTTCGCACGTCCTCCGCAAAGGGTGCTTCATCTGTGATGGGAATCGTCTCAAGCCGGGTGGCCGCCGCCACCATGTTCTCGGCCGGGTTAGAGTAATGACCCGCCGGTGTCGGAAAAGCTCTAGGTGAGATTTGGTTATGCTGGGGTAGATGAGTTGCCGGGCGTCCCATCGGGCGGCTTTCCGGCGTGCCCGTAACCCGCCCCGCACCAGGGGTATTAAATAGGTTCCTTGCTTCGTAACGTTCTGGCAGACTAGATTGATGCCTCCTCCAGCGCACCGCGGCTGCTGACCTTTGTTCCAGCTCTAGATGGAAAGCATCTGCCTTGATACGCTCCGCCTCTTCCTCCATCCGGATCTTCAGCTCAGCCATCCTTTGTCGTTCCTCTGCCATTCGGCCCTTGATCCGTGCCACCTCGAAATTCCAGGCTGCTTGATTGTCCGGTGTTACTTCCGTGGCCATGAGAGCTGTAAGCTCGTCCATCAATTCCACTAGAACCTGAGCCGGCGGCGGCGGGCTATCACCCGCTGCGGCGGCCCCCGCAGCTGTGTCACCGGCGACTGGAGCCGAACCTGCCATGAACACCGCCGCATGAACCGGGGGTCTCGGAGCATCCGACTCAAAACCCTCTACCTCAGAATAGGTGTCGTAGTAGCCCCCAAGGCCACCGTTACTGAGCCGATATACCGACTCTGTCTCCCCACTGGAGGACTCATGTTCCGAGCAAACAAGAGTTCCCTGTGACCCAGATGCTTCCAGGTCCATACCTTGAGTGAAACCCACGAGAACATGCTTTTGACCTGGATGGGCACGGGCAGGCCGCACACCACTCGCAGATTGGAGACGCCGAGCCGGCTCAACGATGTTGGTGCAGATGTCCGGCCCGGATGTAGATCCATCAACCTTTCCAATGAAAACCTGGATCCCGCCAAACGGAACCTGGAATCCATACTCCACAGAATCAACATCAAGCCCCCAGCCGACGTCGTTGATGTAGAGCTGGCCGCGACAACTCTTGCTCATCCTTCTAACCACGTATCCCTCGAGCCCTGGGAGAGAGCCCTTTGAGAACTCAACACCACCAAGCACTGGCCCCACGGTGGGCGCCAACTGTCGTGGATTTATCACGGCAGATGTCCGGGTGAACCGACTTGGATTCGAGGCCATCTCTAACGGGGTGGACTCAAAGGGGTTGATCGGGACGAAAGACACGGATTTACCCAGGTTCGGCCCCTCAAGTCGAGGTAATAGCCTACGTCCTGCTTGTGTTTGTATTGCTCGTGTATCGATTACATGGAGCTAGAAGCTTGACCTAGTTCTCGATCACCTGTCCTCTAAGTCGCCCCGGGTCTGCCTTTATATAGGAGGTCAGGACCACCGGGTCGTTACAATTGTTAACCGAGTCTTATTGTATGTCCGAGTCTCTCTCTATCTTCTTGTCCAAGCTGTCTTTGATACGGCTTACACGCCCGGGTCTTCTCCGTCTGGGCCGTTGTACGGCCCACACCTTGAGCCGCCTATCTTCCTGGGCCACCAGTCTTACGGCTCACCCTTGGGCCGGCTCACGAGCCAGCAACATGACCCAGAGCCTCCAGGGCAGGTCATATCATGGGGTTATATCCCCAACAAGGCCCGTCCACGGGCTGCCTTGCGCCGGCTGGCTCGCTGGGCCCTCGGCCTTGTCGCTCATCTGACCCGCCTGCCAGGTCACCAATGAACCGCCAACTCTTGACCGGGTCACCAGTGAGTTGCCAAGTCCTGGTCAAGTCATACTTCTGGCCGGGTTATACCGCGGGGGTAATAACCCCGACAATACCCATGGAAAAGATGAGATTCAACCAAAGTAATTAAATCTGGGTCGACAGAGAATTCATAATCCTTATCGGTAACAAAGATAGGTGAAGTAGGAAACTTAGGATCACATTTCATTCTAGCATTCAAAGTATTTTCTTGAAGTTTTCATAGTAATTTCTTAATATCATCTCTATCATTACAAGCAAGAATATCTCTAGCTACTTATCTATAACATAACCTTCAAGTATCTTAGGCATTCCAAATCTAGGAGAGCTAGGTCTAATAGGTGTTTCATAATTGTCAGTTTCAAAGACATCATCGGTTTTAGTAGTTTCATCAGTTTAAATAATTTCATTCTCTTTAGCTCTAGCAATTTGTTCATCAAGAAATTCACCTAGTGGCACAGTATCATCAAGCAAGGTACTAGCATCATCATAAGCATCATTCATAGCAGAAGTGGCATCATCAATATCAGGATTAATAGCATGTGGTGGTGTTGCAAGTTTACTCATAACAGAAGGTGAATCAAGTGCAGAGTGTGATGGCAAATCCGTACCTCCCCTCGTCTTAAGAGGGAACGATCTTGGTTCTTGTATCCTTCAGATTCTTCATAGTGATAAACTGATATAAATCCCAAGTGACTCAACAAATATGGCTATGCTCCTCGGCAACGGCGCCAGAAAAAGGTCTTGATAACCCACACGTATAGGTGGTCGCAACAGTTTTCGAGGGTAGAGTATTCAACCCAAATTTATAGATTTGACACAAGGGAGCCAAAGCATATTTGAGAGTAGTAGCAGTTAAGTAGTCAATTCAACTATACCTGGAGATAAATATCTTCAGCAAAGTGATCAGTAGCATAGTAATATTATAATTTGATAGCAATGGTAACAACAGTAGTAATAGTAACACTGATAGCACTAGTTTTGTAGAGAGTGTAATAGTAATAGTAGTAGTAGTAACTTATCAAGAACAATATGTGTAAAACACGTAGGCACTATATTGGTGTATATGTTGGATGATATTCATCATATAACAGTCATAACCTAGGGCAACACAGAACTAGCTCTAGTTCGTTAATGTAATGTATTCCGTAAATAATCATACATGCTTATGGAAAAGAACTTGCATTACATCTTTTGTCCTACCCTTTCGTGGGAACAGGGTCCCATAAGGAAACTAAGGGATATTAAGGCCTCCTTTTAATAGAGAGCCGGAACAAAGCATCCCAATTTCTGTCACCCCGAGGTTTACGGATCATAACACGTAATAGGTGCATATGACTAGGCAAGATCGGATCAAGAACATAGATATAATGATGATAACATAAATGTTTCAGATCTGAAATCATGGTACTCGGGCCCTAGTAACAATCATTAAGCATGGAAAAGTCATAGCAACATCAATCTTAGAACATAGTGGATACAAGGGATCAAGCCCTAACAAAACTAACTCGATTACATGAAGAATCCCATCCAACTCCTCACCGACCAAGAAGCCTACGAAGGGATTATTCACTCCCAGTGGGGAGCATCATGGAATTGGCAATAAAGGAGGGTGAAGGAGGGTTGATGATGACGAAGACCGAAGATTCCCCTCTTCGAAGCCCCAAACAGACTCCCGATCTGTCCTCCCGATGAAGAACGGGAGGTGGAGGCGGCTCCGTGACATGGCTTGAGACCGCGTCAGTATTTCCCCAAAGAGGAAGGGATGATGCAACACAGCGATGGTAAGTATTTCCTTAAATTATGAAATCAAGGTATCAACCATAGAGGAAGATCACGCACCCACATAAACAACACCTGCACACAAATAACAAATACTTGCAACCCGACGTGAAAGAGAGGTTGTCAAGCTCCCTACGGTAATAAGATAGATTAGGTAACGATACTTTTGGCAAATAGATCTCGCAAGAACACAAAATAAAATAAATAAACAAAAATTGTAGCAAGGTATTTTTCAGTTTTTTGGACTAATAGATCTGAAAACAAAAAGGCAAAATAGTAGATCATAAAGAAATATGTTGGAAAAGTAGACTCATGGGCCGTAGCTTTCACTAGTGGCTTCTCTCATGAGTATAGCACATGATGGGTGAAAAAAATTACTGTTGGGAAATTGATAGAAGATAAAATAATCATGACGATATCCAGCCAACAATCATTCTATAGGCATCACGTCCAAGATAAGTAGACCGAAATGATTCTGCATCTACTTCTATTACTCCACACATTCACCGCTATCCAACATGCATCTAGTGTATTAAGTTCATGGGAAAATGGATGTGAGAGCCTGGCTTAACAGGAATCATAGACTACTCATATCAACAAGAAATTCCTTCTTTTCCGGAAACCCACTCGAAAAGAACTCCAAAGTTAAGCGTGCTTGACTTGGAGCGATTCTAGGATGGGTGACCGACCGGAAAGTTGGTCCCGGGTGCGCACGAGTGAGAACAAAATGCGCAGGAAAGACTAGTGTTGGTCTGTGGGGCTAGTCTAGATCCCGCGAGGCATAATGGGGTGTTATAATTGGTATCAGAGCCGACCCTTGCGGTTATACGGGCATGCGCGGGTCAGGTGCATGGGCATGTGGCGCATGGCGTGTGTGGCCCGTCATGGCACACAACATGGCACATGTGCCGGACTGGACACACATACATGTGCCAAAAGGGAATGTTCCTGATGGGCCGACGAGGACGTCGGTTCCTTTGAGTGGGGGTGTATGTGAGAGCCTGGCTTAATAGGAATGATAGACTACTCATATCTACAAGGAATTCCTTCTTTTCCGGAAACCCACTCGAAAAGAACTCCAAAGTTAAGCGTGCTTGGCTTGGAGCGATTCTAGGATGGGTGACCGACCGGGAAGTTGGTCCCGGGTGCGCACGAGTGAGGACAAAGTGCGCAGGAAAGACTACTGTTGGTCTGTGGGGCTAGTCTAGATCCCGCCAGGCGTAACAGGGTGTTATAATGGAGTAATGCAATAAGAATGGTTACATGATGTAGAGAAGATCTATTCATGTAGTAATAAACTCATTCTTGTTATCCGTAATTGCAACGATACATGTGTGTATTGCTGCCCCTTCTGTGACTGGGAAAGAACACAACAAGGTCGAACCCATCACAAAGCACCTCTTCCCATGGTAAGAAAAATCGATCTAGTTGGCCTAACTAAAGCAAAGATTCGAAGAAGAAGTACGAGGCTATAAGTAATCATGCAAATAAGAGATCAAAGAAGACTCAAATCATATTCATGGATAGAAACTGATCATGAACTCAAAATTCATCAGATCCCAACAAACACACCGCAAAAGTATTTACATCAAATAGATCTCCAAGATATCATTGTATTGAGAATCATAGAGAGAGAGAGGAATCCATCTATCTACTAGCTATGGACCCGTAGGTCTATGGTGGACTACTCACGCATCATTAGAGAAGCACCCATGAAGACGGTGCACCCCTCCGTGATGGTGTTAGATTGGATCTCAAGGTTCTAGAACTTGTGATGGCTGGAATTGTGTTTTGTCGACTCCTCTAGGTTTTGTTTGAATATTTGGGAATTTATAGTGCGATAGTCGGTTGAGGGGGGTCCCGAGGTGGGCACCCTCCACCAGGACGCGCCAGGGGCCTCTAGCGCACCCTGGTGGAGGGTGGCCACCCTAGCCCCCCTCTCATGTTGTTCCTTGGCCCATCCTGGCTCTTATGGCCCATAAAAAATCTCTGGAAATTCCCGTAGCATTTGGGCTCCATTTGGTACTGATTTTTTGCGAAGTAAAAAACCAAGCAAAAATAGCAAGTGGCAGTTCGGAACTATGTCAATAGGTTAGTCCCAAAAATGATATAAAGTTGCTATAAAATGATTGTAAAACATTCGAGATTGATAATATAACAGCATGGAACAAGCAAAAATTATGGATATGTTGGAGACGTATCAACATCCACAAGCTTAATTCCTACTTGTCCTCGTGTAGGTAAATGATAAAAACAGAATTTTTGATTTGGAATGCTGCCTAACATGTTCATCATATATTATTTTCTTTGTAGCATGGACATTTGTGCTTTTAAAGGGTTGAAAGCAATAGTCTAGCTTTGACATGAAAACTTTAATACTCAAGCATATCAACAAGCAACCATGTCTTTCAAAATATCAACGATAAAGCAAGTTATCCCCACCCATCATGCTCAATCATTGATCCATTCATGATACACAATCAAATATTTGCTACACCTAATGCTCAAGTATGATCATAGTGCATCCTAGTTGGTGCTTTATAAGAGAAGATGGAGACTCAAATTGAAAATAAAAAATGCATAATGTAAATAGATAGGTCCTTTGCAGAGGGAAGCAGGGATTTGTAGAGGTGCGAGAGCTCAAGTGCTTAAATAGATAGAGAAATTTTTTTGGGTTGCATTCCTTTCTTGTCAACGAAAATGAATGAGAGATTTCAATATATTTCCATGCTAGATACATCATAGGCGGTACCCAGACAAAAAATAAAGTTTTTCCTTTTTCCACCATACTTTCACTTTCGATGGCTAGCCGAATCCATGGTTGCCTTCCATACCAACACTTTCCAAGGAATTTATTATTTGATAACATAAAGTAAATGTTTTTTTCCTTTTTCATTTTGCGACTAGGCATCCCTATTACCGCCATACTCTCATGCAATGACAAGTGAATAAACACTCATCTTGAGAATAACACATCTAGCAGGGGGAAATATCGGTCACCCCCTACCGTTTCATGGGCGGTACGAGCACACGAAAACAAAAAAATATTTTTAAATTTAGAGATGGCACATACAAATTTTCTTGGAACAACATGGAAATATCGTATATAGGTAGGTATGGAGGACTCATATGGCAAAACTGGTTTAAGGATTTTGGATGCACAAGTAGTATTTCTACTTAGTACAAGTGAAGGCTAGCAAAAGATTGAGAACCATCCAACCAAGAAACAAAAAATCACATAAGCGAGCATTAAGCATAACTAACACCGAATATGCACCATAAGTAGGATGTAATTTCGTAGCACAACTATTGACTTTCGTGCTTGCATAGGGAATCACAAACCTTAACATCAATATTCTTACTAAGCATAATTAGTCACTAACATAACTCACATATTACTATCATCATGTCACAAAACTATTACAAAGAATCAAGTTTAATTTGTCCAGTGATCTTCATGAAAGTTTTTATTATATCCCTCTTGAATATCTATCACTTTGGGACTAGTATCATATATTGCAATTGCTTTTGATAAGCTCACATGGATATAAGGGAAGAACATGAGCATACAAGTTTCATCTCTCAAAATAATATAAGTGAAGCATGAGAGAATTTCTTTGAACATGTAAAAGCACGCCGAGCTCAAAAGATATAAGTGAAGCACTAGAGCAATTCCTGTGCTAAATAGATTTAAGTGAAGCATAAAGAGCAATTCTAGCAAATCATAGCATAATTTTGGCTCTCTCAAATAGTTGTGTGCATCAAGGATAAAAGCAAATAAAGCAAATATACAAGACACTCCAAGAAAAACTCATGATATGTGACGAATAAAAATATAGTTCCAAGTAAAATACCGATGGTTGTTAGAAGAAAGAGGGGATGCCACTCGGGGCATCCCCAAGCTTAGTTGCTTGTTACTATGGATATTACCTTGGGGTGATTTAGCATACCCAAGCTTAGTCTCTTCTTACACCTTATTCCTTCATCCATCGTGATCTCACCCCAAACTTGAAAACTTCAATCACACAAAACTTAACAAAATTCTCGTGAGATCCATTAGTATAATAAAGCAAATACCACTTTAATTGTTGTTGTAAAACCATTCATATATTACTATTTCATTATACCTAATATATTTTAACTTCACCATGACTTATACGCCCCCAATATAGGCCATAGATTCATCAAAACAAGAACACAAATGCAACGACAACAAAATCTGTCTCAAACATAACAGTCTGTAGTAATCTATACTCTAGCCATAATATGGAAATCTAAAAATACCGAAACATTAGGAAAACATAAAGAATTTGTATAGAAACACTGTGTTAAAATGTCAGCTCAATATCTTGTTCCAGTAAAAAATGAAAATTCGTGCACTTGGAACAAGGTTTCTATTTCACATTCAGCATTGCTTCTACTCATCTTATGGGTCATCCTAACGGCATTACTTGACACAAACACTAAATAAAACATAAAAACACAATAATAACAGAATCATAATTGTGTAAACACTCAAAAATAGAAAGGAAAAGATAAAAATAATTTATTAATTGGGTTTCCTCCCAACAAGCGCTATCGTTTTATGCCCCTAGCTATAACGCCTAGTTTCAAGTATTGTCATCCTTAGTTTTCACTCCATAAAAGGCCCTCATGATTGATTCATATGGTGGTTTAATTATTGTTCTAGTGAAGTGTTCCATACTCTTTCTAAGACAGAACTGAAACTTAATATTGCCTTCTTTCATATCAATCACGACACCTATAGTGCGTAAAAACGGTCTACCAAGTATGATAGGACAAGACAGATTGCAATCAATATAAAGAACAATAAAATAAATGGGCACATAATTCCTATTTTCAAGAATAAGAACATCATTAATTCTTACCAAAGGCTTTTTAATAGTAGAATCTACCAAGTGCAAATTAAGAGAACATTCTTGATATTGGTATGACCAAGCACATCACATAGAGGTTTCGGAACTATGGAAACACTAGCACCCAAATCACACAAATCAAAGCATTCATAATTTTTCATCTTGAATTTAATGGTAGGTTCTTACTCATCATGCAATTTTCTAAGGATTTCATCATGGCATCAACGATATGTTTAGTAAAAGCTTTATTTTGTTCATAACCATGGGGTAAATTAACAATGGATTGCAGCAAAGAAATACAATCAACCAAGGAGAAACTCTCATAATTAAAGTCTTTGTTATCAAAATAGTGGGCACATCACTAGTTACAGTTTTGACCTCTCCAAACCCACTTTTATCAAAATTTTCATCAAGATTTTCACCCTCCAAACCATTGGGACACCCTCTAACTAAAGTCGACTCTTCTTCAGTCGCTTTATCATCAAATTTAACATTTCTAAACAAGGAATCAATAGAGCAAACACCAATCATTTTAAGATCTTCATCATTGTTATGAAAGTAATCGCTAGAAAATGCCTTTTCTAAAAATTTCTTTTAGCTCTAAGCATAGCGGTTCCTTTCTTACTTTCATCCATAGAAACATATAAAGCCATAATTGATTCATTAATCTTGTGTGGAAAAGCATGCAACTTGAGATTTTCTACATCTTTGGAAATTCTATAAATGCTTCTAGACATATCATCAATCTTATTCAACTTTTCTTCTATCATAGTATTGAAAGACTTTCGAGCATTGATAAATTCTTTAAAAATATTCTCAAGATCAGAGGTGTTACTATTATTATTATTATTATTATTATTATTATTATTATAAGAATTACGATAGGAATTACCATAATTATTAGAGGAATTTCTAGGAAAAGGCCTAGGATTAAAATTACCTCTATAAGCATTGTTATTGAAATTATTTCGCGAGATGAAATTCACATCTACGGAATCACTATTTTGCTCAATCAAAGTAGACAAAGGCACATCATTAAGATCAATAGGAGTATTTTTAGTAGCAACCCACTTCATAATGTTGGAAATATGCCCTAGAGGCAATAATAAAATGGTTATTATTATATTTCCTTGTTCATGATAATCGTTTATTATCCATGCTATAATTGTATTGACAGTAAACACATTGCATGTGTGGATACATAGACAACACTTTATCCCTAGTATGCCTATAGTAGACTAGCTCGTTAATCAAAGATGGTCATGGTTTCCAAGCCATTGACATGAGATGTCATTTGATAATGGGATCACATCATTGGGAGAATGATGTGATGGACAATACCAAACTATAAACATAGCATATGATCGTGTTAGTTTATTGCTATAGTTTTCTCTATGTCAAGTATATGTTCCTATGACCATGAGATCATGCAACTCACCGACACCGGAGGAGTACCTTGTGTTTATCAAATGTCGCAACGTAACTGGGTGACTATAAAGGTGCTCTACATGTATCTCTGAGGGTGTCTGTTGGGTGGGCATGGATCAAGACTGGGATTTGTTACTCCGTGGGATAGACAGGTATCTCATGGCCCACTCGGTAATAGAACATCACAACAAGCCTTGCAAGCAAAGTGACTAATGTGTTAGCCACGTGATCTAGTATTATGAAACGAGTAAAGAGACTTACCGGTAACGAGATTGAACTACGTATAGAGATACTGACGATCGAATCTCGGACAAGTAACATACCGAAGAACAAAGGTAACAATATACGGGATTAAATGAATACTTGACATAGAGGTTCAACCGATAAAGTTTTGTATCGACCCGACTCAAGACGACTCAAGCCTCTTTGCGTTCCGTGCCATCCCTGGATCAGTATGCTGGCACACACAGTACATCAATGTATATATCAAAGTGCAATCACACATAATTAACGTAAAACTAATATATACCTCGAAAATCTCAGCGGAAACAGTCAACGGGAGTGGAGTCCCAATAACACCAATGGCAGGTTGAGTGCAGACCGTAACCTTGAATCGTACTCTTACTCGTCGTAGAACTTATCTGCAACGTAAGACGTTGCAGCCGTGTAGGTCAGTACATTGAATGTATCGGCAAGATCACCATAGCAGAACAGAAGATAAAGACTATTCTATATGTAGTAGGGCTTTGTGGCTCTGTGTCTGAGTTTTTCAATAAAAGCTGATTTTATTTTCTTTTCCTACAACAAAGGAATATCAGGAGTTTTCACCATAGAGTTATCTATCATGACATCATTCCACCAACCTATGTATTAATGCCCACAAGTATCATAAGTTTCCCACAATTAATTATCAGTCTAGTGTTGAGAGTTCAGAGATAGATCCAAGTCCAGAGGCTCAAATTGTCCGTAACCGGGGACACGACTAATAGATTAGGTTTAACTCTGCAGAGTGTTGTGTACTTTACCCATAAGATTCGTTCCCTCCTTGTAAGTCCTCACACTATCGGGTGTTTGAGAACAGGACAAACGGAACATGGTCTTTTAGAGTGTTTCCCCGACTACTGTCAGTGCCCATCCAATCCTAACGTCGACTACATCTCGTAGCACTGCCCAGCCAGAGTCACAACAAAGATCAACCAAGCCAGAGCCCATAATGACTTGTGGCTACACAGGTAAGCTTCGGGGCATGAAGTATTCATCCGTCTCTTTGAGTTTGGGTGAAGCTTTCCGCAAGATGTCATGGCACTTCTCCATGCATCCCGGTCATCCACTGGTTACTCTAGGGTTCCCATCAAATCCATCCTTAACCCAGTAGTGTGTATTGAAAACTTGTTTCTCGAGTCTCGAAGTCTTGAGGTCTTGAAGATGCGGGACTTGAAGATGCCTTCATGAAGTTGTCATTTTGACGTGGAGTCCTCCTTCTCACACCACTCACGAACACTCATACCAGACCCCGTCTACTTTAGCATAGCATTAAAACAACTAGCGTTCCCGGGGCTTTAGTAACAAGTGGTGGGTTCCTACCTCATGCATTCTACTCAACTACAAGAATTTCAATAACACTACTGGAGGGATTTGTTGAATGATGTCACTACATGCAAGAACATAGGTATGAAATAGATGGTCAAAGTGAACTTGCCTGGTAGGGTTGATGAAGATAATATCGCTCTCAGAAATAACTCGATAGAACTATTCATCACTCTCCGATGAAAATCTATATAATCAAACATTGCATTCATATAAGCAATCATACTAGCAATCAATACTACCAATCAAAAAGTAACACAAAACCAAACCACAAAACGGTTGTGATGAAGGAAATACTGAAGACAAAAGTTAAAATAACAGAACTTCATCAAATCAACCATGTGTAGTTTTCCCTACAAATAACCTATTTTAAAAAGTAACAAAACAAAAACAAAGTAAAATATAACAAAAGTATTCTAGTAAATATTTTACTAGCAAAAAGAATTACTTTTGAAGAAGAACTAAGAACTAAGAAAACAATACTCTAAACAACATAAGTTTTTGCCTAACAAAATTAACAACAAGAAAAAAATACTAAATTAAGAGAAAACAAAAATATATAATCACTAAGTTAAAAGAAAGTAAAACTTATAAAACAATTTATGAAAATAATTTCAAATAGGGTAGCAATGAAATCAATTTGCAAGTTATTATGAAACTAGAATTGATTTCATGCGATCAAAAATAATAAATAACATAAAAATAAATTTTGTTGAAGTACTACTGCTAACTAACAGAAAACAAAGTAAAATTTGTCAACCAATATAAAATAAAACAATTTAAAACAAAAGAAATAGAAATAAACCTAAAAAAAACTAAAACAGAATCTGTTTTGCCAAATCCCCTAATTAAAAATATTCCAAAAATTCTCAAACTGAGCAGGGTGATAATTATAACCAATATAAATCAGTAGCAAAAAGAATCACTCAAAAAAAAGTTTTTAAACTCAAGTTATTCAAAGTTTAGTGATTTGAGCATCTTCAAGAGAATTCAAATTTACAAAATTCAAATATGGTCAAACTTGTGATATACAGAAACTACATAAAACATTTGACAGCATGCAAAAAGAATCAAATTAAAAAAATTAAAAACATAAATGATATAAAGAAAACAAAAATAGAACTAATTCTATTTCAAAAAATAAAACAGAAACGAAAATCCGATTCTAACGAACGGTGTGGCCATGTGGCGGCTTCTGAGTGGCTGAGGAGTGTGCGCGGTTTAGCCTAACTAGCGAACGACCACAAATTAGCAGAAAACATTTTGGCCTAACAGAAAATAAATAAAACCGACCGGTTCTTTTAAATAAACCCAAGGGTTAACTTGTTTCTAATCTACGTCGTTCAAATAGATCGGACGGAGAGGAGAGCTCACCGAGGTGGAGGTCACTCCGGCAAGGTCCGACAATGTCTGAGGCGGCGAGGTGATGGGGGGCGACCCTCTGGTGGTCCTCCGGTGACGGCGAAGATCCTAGGCGACGCAGACGAGGACGACGAGCATGAAGGTGGCCTCGGCGTCGGTTGGGGACGATGGGGACGACGATGGTGAGCTTGGGGGTGGAAGTGGTGTAGGGGTGTCGACGGGGAGGTCGCTCTGGTCGCTATGGAGCTCCGGCGGGTGCGGGGAGGTACGGCTGAGCAAGAAAAACTCGTAGGCGGCCTCGGAGGGGCTCGGGAAGGTATTGCTGGAGCGGGGCGAGGTAATGACATGGTGGCGGCATTCGGACTCCGGCGAGGTATTGCGGTTGGTGCAGGGGGTCTTCGGGGTCGTGCAGGTGCGGAACATGTCGAGTGGGGGTGGGGTTTTATAGGGGGTGCGGCGTGGAGAAGGGCTGAGGCCAGAACGGCAAGAAATCAGCGGCGGCGGTGTTGTCCGGTGAGGTATGGAAAGGGGAGGCGAGAGGAGGAAGGAGACCACAGGGATCGCGCGGTCGGTCGGTGGGGTCCACCATCAGTGAGAGAGAGAGAGGGGAAACAATGGATCGGTGGCCGATCCGAATTAATTCGGATCTGGCGTTGAGATCATACGGGCGAGAGTCCGTTAGTGGGCCGTGTCTGCGTTTCTATTAAAAGGATTTTTTTCCTTTTATAAAACAAAAACAGAAATGGAAAGTTAAATAAAAGGAAAACTGCAGCAATTTTGTATAGATATATTATATATCAAAATGACCAGAAAAAAAATTCCTACAACATGAGCATATTTTCAGAGTCAAATAAAATTCTTACAAAATCAGAAAAAATCAAACAGTGCTACTATTTTAAATAAAAGGCAAATGAAACATTTAAAAAATACCAAAATGGCTTCAAATTCATTTATCTCCATTTTTATACTCAAGGGAATCATTTTACCCTATTTTCCATATATTTTAATTTTGGAGAAAAATAATTTTTTAAAACCAATTTCAAAAATGGCTTTGAAACCTAATATGAAATATTTCAGAAACAATTTATAAATTCAAATAAGATTTAAATGGCCCCTGGTTTGGAGTGTCATACTAATCCTCTCAAAATTTTGTCAAGGGAATTTGAATTCTTTCAAACTTTAAAATGGAACCAAATATGAAATGAACTCCATAACTGAAAGATTTCAAATAGTTTTCAAATTCACTTTTCAAATGTTCTATTATGAAGAAGTCATGTCATCTTCTCTCGCTGATTTGGAATTGGATGAATTTTGAATTCAAAAGCAAAAGGGGAAAGTCATGTCATTCCGTCTCATTCAAAAGTTTTTTACAAGTTCCAAATTTTCACACAAATTCAATCACTCAATCAGATAAACAATCATTGATCTATTTATTATAACATTCCAAAATTTGGGATGTTACAAGATCTTCGTAGAATGTGTAGGAACCAACATGGGCATCTAGGTCCTGCTATTGGTTATTGACCGTGGAGGTGTCTTGGTCATGTCTACATAGTTCTCGAACCCGCAGGGTCTTTACACTTAAGTTTCGGTGATGTCTCGGTAGTATAGAGTTATTTATGATGGTGACTGAAGGTTCTTCGGAGTCCCGAATCATATGCGGCAAGCCACGTGGAGCTCCGGAATGGTCCGGAGGTAATGATTGATATATAGGAAGTCCGTTTTTGGTCACCGGAAAAGTTTTGGGCTCATCGGTATTGTACGAGGAGTGCCGGGAGGGTACCGGGGGACCATCAGGAGGGGTGTCTCGACCCAAGGGCCTCATGGGCTGTGAGAGGAAGCAGACCATCCCCTGGTGGGCTGGCTAAAGCCTCCCCTAAGGGCCCATGCGGCTGGGGTGAAGGGAGAAGGCAAAATCCGAAAAGGTGGAAGGTTTTCCAAGTGAGGGAGGAGTCCTAGTAGGAGTAGGATTGGAGTCCAACTCCCTCTCCTCCACACATCATCCGCAACAAGGGGAAGCCCTAGGGAGCATCCTCCCCTCCCCCTCCTCCTATATATACTAGAGGTTTAGAGGTGAGGGCAAAGCCTAATTGCCACGTGCTCCCTCTACTTCATCTAGATCGGTTTTCTCTTCTAGTCTAGTTCGGCGGTGCTTAGGCAAAGCCCTGCCGGGATAGTTACACAACCATCGCCGCCATGCCATCGCGCTACCAGAGAACTCATCTACCTCTCCGCTACCTCTTGCTGGATCAAGAAGGTGGAGATCTTCATCGAGTTGTAGGTGTGCTAAATGCGGCGGTGCCGTCCGTTCGGCGCTAGATCGGGACAAGTCGTGATTGGATCGCGGGACGCTCGGTGATTTGGATCGTGGAAGACGTTTGACTACATCAACCGTGTTTCTTAAGCTTCCCGCTTAGCAATGTACAAGGGTATTTAGATCCACTCTTCCCTTCGTAGATGCTCATCACCATGGATAGATCTTGTGTGTGCGTAGGAATTTTTTTGTTTCCCATGCAACGTTTCCCAACAGTGGCATCATGAGCTAGGTCTATGTGTAGATGATATCACGAGTAGAACACAAAGTAGTTTGTGGGCGTTGATGCTTAGATTGCTTCCTCCATTGGTCGTGTTTTAGTTCAGCGATATTGCAGGATGAAGCAGCCCGGACCAACCTTACTCGTACGCTTACGAGAGACCGGTTCCATCGATTGACGTGTAACTTTGTTGCAAAAAGATGGCTGGCCGTGTCTGTCTCTCCTACTCTAGTTGGATCAGATTCGACAAAATCAGTCCTTGAGAAGGTTGAATAGAAATTTTTGTATCACCGTTGTGGTTTATGTGTAGGTGAGAATTTTTCTTGCTAGATACCTATTGAAGCCACATAAAACTTGCAACAACAATTAGAGGACGTCTAACTTGTTTTTGCAGGATATGTTGTGATGTGATATGGCTAATTACATGATGAGATATATGTGATGAATGAGATGATCATGTTTTGTATAGAATATCATGACTTGCATGTCGATGAGTACGGCAACCGGCAGGAGCCATAGGGTTGTCTTTAATTATTTTCACCGTTTTTGCTTTACTTTATCGCTATGAGTTAGCAATAGTCATGGACGCAACAATCGGTGAGGCAACCCCGATGGCGACACTTTGATGGAGATCAAGATGATGGATATCATGGTGTCATGCTGGTGATGATGGAGATCATGCCGATGCTTTGAAGATGAAGATCAAAAGCACGAGTTCATGGACATATCATGTCACTTATGATTTGCATGTGATGTTAATCCGTTTATGCACCTTGTTTTGCTTAGGACGACGGTAGCATTATAAGGTGATCCCTCACTTAAATTTCAAGATGAATTGTGTTCTCCCCTAGTGTGCACCGTTGTGAAAGTTTCCTCGTGTCGAGACACCACGTGATGATTAGGTGTGATAGACTCTACGCTCACATACAACGGGTGCAAGCCAGTATTGCATGTGTGGAACACTCGGGTTAAACTTGACGAGCCTAGCATGTACAGACATGGCCTCGGAACACAAGAGACCGAAAGGTCGAACATGAGTCATATGGTAGATCTGATCAACATGATGATGTTCACCATTGAAACCACCTCAACTAATGTGATGACCAGACTTGAGTTGGTGAATTTGGATCATGTATCACTCAGCTGACCTGAGGGCTATCAATTTGAGTGGGAGATTTAGTAATTTGATTAACTAAACTCATTATCTTGAACAATAGTCTTAGTAACCTTTGCATATTTATGTGTAGATCGATGGCTCGCGTAGTAGCACCCCTGAATTTTAATGCGTTCCTAGAGAAACCTCAGTTGAAAGATTATGGAAGTAACTTTGTGGACTAGGCCCGTAATCTAAAGGACTATCCTCACGGCTTCCCAAAAGGCTTATGCCTTGATGCACCGCTTGGTGACCCACCCGCTTCCGTGTCATCCGAAGACGTTAAGAACGCTTGGGAGGCACGTTATAGAGATTACTCAATAGTTCAATGTGCAATGCTATATGGTTTAGAACTGGGACTTCAAAGGCGTTTTGAACGTCATGGAGCATATGAGATGTTCCAGGAGTTGAAGTTTATCTTTGAAAAGAATGGTCGGATCAAGAGGTATGAGACCTCCGATAAATTATATGCTTGCAAGATGGAGGAGAACGGGTCTGTCAGTGAACATATACTCAGAATGTCTGGGTATTCCACCCGTCTGGCTGAGTTGGGAATTGTTCTCCCGCCAGAGGCGATCACTGACAGAGTTCTTCAATCATTCACACCTATATACAAAAGCTTCGTGATGAACTATATAATGCAAGGCATGAACAAGTCAGTTGTCGAGGTGTTTGCGAGGCTGAAAGTCGCTGAGTCTGAAATACAAAAGGATCATAAAGTGTTGATGGTCAATAAAACCACTAGTTTCAAGAAGAATGGTAAGGTCAAGAAGGGTAACTCTAAGAAGAGTGGCAAAGCAGTTGCCCCTCCCATGAAGAAACCCAAGGTGGACCCAAGCTAGAAACTGAGTGCTTTCATTGCAAGTGTACTGGTTACTGGAAGTGGAACTGCCCCAAGTATCTAGCCAACAAGAAGGCGGCCAACACCAAACAAGGTATATATATGATATACATGTTATTGATGTGTACCTTGCCAACTCTCGTTGTAGTGGCTGGGTATTTTATACTGGTTCGGGTGCTCACATTTGCAACTCAAAATAGGAGCTACAAAATAGACGAAGGCTGGCAAAGGACGAAGTGACGATGCACGTGGGAAATGGTTCCAAGGTTGATGTGATCACCGTCGGAACGCTCGCTCTTCGATTACCATCGCGATTAGTGATGAACCTGAATAATTGTTATTTAGTGCTTGCATTAAGCACAAACATTATATCTGGATCTTGTTTATTATGAGACAATTACTCATTTAATTCAGGGAATAATGGTTGTTCTATTTATATGAGTAATATCCTTTATGGTCATGCACCCAATGTGAGGGGTTTATTCATATTGAATCTCGATAGTGATGATACACATGTTCATAACATTGATGCCAAAAGATGTAGAGTTGATAATGATAGTACCACTTTCTTGTGGCACTACCGTTTAGGTCGTATTGGTGTAAAACACATGAAGAAGCTCCATGCCGATGGACTTTTGGAGTCACTTGATTTTGAAGCACTTGACACATGTGAACCATGCCTCATGGGCAAGATGACTAAAATGCCCTTCTCTGGAACCATGGAACGGGCAAGTGACTTGTTGGAAATCATACATACTGATGTGTGCGGTCTGATGAGCATTGAGGCGGGTGGTGGATATCGTTATTTTCTCACCTTCACTAATGAATCAAGTAGATATGGGTATACTGACTTAATGAAACACAAGTCTAAAACGTTTGAAAAGTTCAAGCAATTTCAGAGTGAAGTTGAGAATCATCGTGACAAGAATATTAAATTCCTACGATCTGATCGAGGAGGTGAATATCTGAGTTATGAGTTTAGCAGTCACTTAAGACAGTGTGGAATTGTTTCACAATTGACACCGCCTGGAACACCGCAGCGTAATGGTGTGTTAGAACATCGTAATCGAACCTTATTAGATATGGTGCGTTTTATGATGTCTCTTGTCGATTTGCCACTATCGTTTTTGGCTTATCCATTAGAGACAGTTACATTAACTTTAAATAGGGCACCATCAAAATTCGTTGAGATGATGCCATATGAAGTGTGGTTTTGCAAGAAGCCAAAGTTTTTGTTTCTTAAAGTTTGGGATGTGATGCTTATGTCAAAAAGCTTCAGCCTAAAAAGCTAGAAGCCAAAGCGGATAAATGCGTCTTCATAGGATACCCAAAAGAAACAGTTGGCTATACCTTCTATCTCAGATCTGAAGGCAAAGTGTTTATCGCTAAGAACGGAACATTTCTTGAGAAAGATATTCTCTCGAAAGAATTGAGTGGGAGGAAGATAGAACTTGATGAGGTTGTTGAACCTTTGTTTCAACCAGAGAGTAGCGTAGCGCAGAAAGATGTTTTTGTGGATCCTACGACAGTTGAAGAGGAAGTTAATGATCACTACTAGGGCAAACCTTATACACAGAACCTTAGCAGTAGCGTTGGATAAAAAGCGATGCTACTACTACATAAGAGTAGCACGCGTTAAGAAATGACGCTACTGCTAACTACTTAGCAGTAGCGCATCATTAAAAACATGCTACTACTAATATTGCCCCACCGTTGCCGCTAGGCTAGGTTTAGCAGTAGCACCTCCCCCAGGAGCATGCTATAGCTATGTCAGGTAGCAGTAGCACTCGTTCCTAAAACGCTCTACTGCTATCTTGACATAAGCCCCGCTCGGGCTTCCTCCTCCACTTCTTTCCTCTATCCATTCCCTCATTCCTCCACCCGCACCCGTCCGTTGCCGCCCTCTCCTCTGACACCGACGTCGCCCTCCGTCACCTACCCACGCCGTCGTCCATCACTGCCCTCCATCGCCACACTTCGTCGTTGCCCGCTCATCCACCCGCACCCGTCCATCGCCGCCCGCGCGCCCTCCGTCTCCCCTGAGCTCCACCTCACCACCGACATCTCCCCCGAGCTCCACCTCGCCGCCGACGTCTCCCCTAGCCCCTTGTAAGTCCTCTGCCCCTCCTTCTCTCTCTGTCTCTCTAGGATAGATTAGGACAAATTAGGATGAATTAGTAAAGTTGGTGTCTCGTTGATGTCATTGATGTTGATGATGATGCATTCTGAATATAGAGGACATCTTGGTGTTCTTGTTTGCAATGTACCTCCGAGTGGCCTATGTTTTGCCGGAATGTTGATTCGTTTCCGTTCCGGCAAATTTTAGGCGCTCGATATGTCCTGTTTTAAGCAAAGGTCATGCCGATTTTTTTTCATGAATTTTAGCATGACTTGTGCAACAATGTAGGATATATCGAGTGCTTGTGATTTGCCACAACAGGAATTCAACGATATTCCGGTAAAACATTGGGCATTTTTTCTATGCCATTGCTCGATATATGTAACGGGTTAACTTTAGGTCTGCTAAGTGTTTTTTTTCATAATTAAGCATTTTTTCTCGACATCGACGATGCCTGGCCCGCATCCTCGTCGTCGATTCGACGGAGGAGGCTTGCTTGATTATAGGGGCCATGTCCGGGACTGGGCTCCGCCGGGCTGGTACTAGGAAGTCCTACCTTCCGGGGCGCGCAACTTGGTGAGGAGGCAGCATGTCGTCGACCCAGAGGTTATTTGGTGGTGGTCGCGTGGGCCACTGTCGGTGTAGAGGGAGCCGCCCCCCCGCAGAGGTGATACGACGCCATGTTAGGGAGGAGGACGAGCACGTCCGACGCTATATGGCTGCGTTGGACGCCAGATTCTTAAATACCTGGCAGGTTCTTCAGGGATCTCACCCGAGCTATGATCTTGTGATGGTTCCTTCTCTTTGGGTGTCAACTGCCCGCGCCGATACCCGTAGTTCGCTATGGTTCTAATTGTATTAGTGATGTTATATGTATGATACTATTCGAGATGTATTAGTGATACTATTCGACGATGTACGGACGCAAGAGATGATTTAGTTTTGCTTATTGAATGCATGCTAATTTGAATACTAATTTGTTTTATGATTTCGTTTTGCTTATTGAATGCACGTTTGTTTCAACTATGAACATAGGAAATGTCTTGTGCTGCAGTGTAGGACATATCGAGTGCTTGTGATTTGCCAGTCATTCCAGAAAAACATAGGGCATTTTTTCTATGTCATTGCTCGATATATGGAATGGGTTGACTTTAGGTCTGTTTCGGCTCCTTGTGTGTCTTTTAGTGAGGGAGAGTGTCCACCATATATATATATGAGAGAGGAAGAATCCCGACTGTTGTCGTGGGGGTCGCTACTCCTTCGCTCCCGTGTGCTAGACATTTTGGTGTAATGCACTCGGGGGCGAATGGAGAAGCCACCATCACCGACGGTCGCAATATCAGAAGGAGTGCCCACCATATACGTGAGATGAGAGTTTAGGAAGGAAAGACTCAACAAACCTAAAGTCAATTGTTGCAAATTGAGTAATAGTGATCTGTGTGTTCATCAATTTTCTCGTAGTTTCCTTCGATCGATTTTAAAAATTTTAACTATGAACATAGGAAATGTCTAAAGATGAAAGGGAATTCGCTATGTGCGAATACTGCGAAGACGAGCGCGGCATGTGTAACAAGTCTTACCTAGTTGATGGTAGGCGCTTCAGCATCATGCTGGATAAGACCTTCGAAGTGGATACAGTAAGTCACAACGACAAGTCTTTTTTTCGTAATTAAGCATGTCTTCTGCTTCTTTTGCTTCAACTTATAATTTTAATTTTTTTACTATTCTACTAGTGTATCCCTTGCCATTCAAGAATTTATGTCTTGGATAAGATTAGTTTCAATACTAAAAACAGTATGGAGGTAAAGAGAGTTCACTTGAGGACCGAGCATGGTTATAGTTTTGCTGTAAAATTGTACAATGCAGACACCTACTCCTATTTTGAATGCAATAGTTGGAGAGAACTATGCAAGGCTTATGCATTTGAGCCTAATATGCTTATCACCTTTGATATTCGCCCGGAAGATCAAATTAAAGGTAATATCGACATCTAGGTCGATGTGCAGACGCCTTCAGTTCTACCATTATGTGAGTTTCTCAACCATATTTATTAAGTAATTTATATTGTTTATTTAAAAATATTTGACAACTTATTTGCATTGACAACTTATTTTCATTCTTCAAAAAATGTATGGAAGATGGTAGACAGAACCTACTACTACAATGATGAAGCAGAATTAACTTATAAGGAGAAAGATCATCTTATCGCATTTCTTAATGATCTTGAGAATTACAATAGCTATTATCAAACTCCTCCACATTATGGTCAATACGTGCCACTAGTGCACGTGGTGAACTACGGTAACATCCATGGAGATTTCATGGTAAGATTTTCTACTATTAAGACATCCGTGAATCTTTTGCATAAATTCTTCTAAAACTAAACTACAGTGCTAACTACAAAGTTATTACTATGTTTTTCAATAGAAAATCCCGAAGGATTGTGTGCCTTATCTGATGTTTCCGATAGGTCACGTTGATGTTATGGGCTTATGGCCAGCACGGCCAGGTCAGCCTACGCATCACTCCTGTCCATACCGGATTTCTAAAACCGATGAAGACATGACAATCAAAGATTGGAAAACATGTATGGTCAATCATAGAGAGCTACTTGGAAGCAACATTGTCCATTCTCCATTCTCCATAATGGAGGGTCAAGGCCTATCTTGTTTTATAATATTTTACCTGAGAGAGGGTAGAGTAGGTCCTATGAGAGAGGAGTAGGTACTAGGTACAATGTGTTATTATGTGATACAATGTGTTAGAGTTGATGATGATGATGAGGAGGAGTTGTGATTATGACTAGTGACCAACTTGTTATATGATGTCTCATTGACGAAAATGATGATTAAATAGTGTTGGTGGTAATCACTATGATGATTATTAGCTATAGTGTTGTTGGTGATGATATGATGCAAGAGTTTTTATATTAATATGACGATGATGTTGATCATGATTATCATCATGATTTGTTATATCATTGGGGGAAGGAAAGCGGATTAGATTCATGTGGATGGATCAAAAGTGACCAAAAGTTGAATTAGTAGGATCGTCGTCCTACTAATTCAACTTTTGATCAGTTTTGATTCATTTGGATGAATAAAATCCATGTTTCTTCCTCACAATGATATAATAATTCATCATGAACATAATGATATAACAACCTCTTAATTGGTACTATATGAAAATTTGTATAACGACATATAAATACACTAAAAATAAAAAATAATGAAAAACAGATTACTAGTAGCGCGGGTTTGCAAGAACGCTACTAATAGTTGTCTTATCAGTAGCGCTTGTATGATACATACTACAGCTATATGTCTTAGCAGTACCGCGTCTTACACGCGTTGCTGGTAAGTAATAGCTGTAGCGCTTTACTTGTAGCGCGGTAACCTGCGCTACTAGTAGGCACTAAACCCGCGCTACTACTAGGCTTTTCCCTAGTAGTGGATGATGATCATGAAGCTTCGGATCAAGTTACTATTGAACCTCGTAGGTCGACAAGGGCACGTACTGCTCCTGAGTGGTACGGCAACCCTATCTTGGAGGTCATGTTGTTAGACAATGATGAATCTACGAGCTATGGAGAAACTATGATGGGCCCGGAGTCTTACATATGGTTAGAGGCCATGAAATCCAAGATGGGATCCATGTATGAAAACAAAGTATGGACTTTGGAAGTATTAATTGAAGGGCGAAGGCCATTCAGAACAAGTGGATCTTTAAGAGGAAGACGGATGCAGACGGTAATGTCACCATCTATAAAGCTCGACTTGTGGTAAAGGGTTTTTCACAAGTTCAAGGAGTTGACTATGATGAGGCCTTCTCACCCGTAACGATGCTTAAGTCCGTCAGAATCATGTTAGCAATAGCTGCATATTTTGACTATGAAATTTGGCAGATGGATGTCAAAACAACATTCCTTAACGGTTTCCTTAAGTAATGTATATGATACAACCGGAAGGTTTTGTCGATCTAGAGAATGCTGACAAAGTTTACAAACTCCAGCAATCCATTTATGGACTGGTGCAAGCATCTCGGAGTTGGAATCTGCGCTTTAATGAGGTGATCAAAGCGTTCGGGTTTATACAAGTTTACGGAGAAGCTTGTATTTACAAGAAAGTGAGTGGGAGCTCTATAATGTTTCTAATATTATATGTGGATGACATGTTGCTGATTGGAAACAATATAGAAATGCTGGAAAGCGTGAAGGAATATTTGAACAAGAGTTTTTCAATGAAGGACCTAGGAGAAGCTGCTTTCATATTAGGCAATAAGATCTATAGAGATAGATCGAGATGCTTAATAGGACTTTCACAAAGCACATACCTTGATAAAGTTTTGAAGAAGTTCAAAATGGATCAGTCCAAGAAGGGGTTATTGCCTGTGTTACAAGGTGTGAAGTTGAGTAAGACTCAATGCCCAGTGACTGCAGAAGACAGAGAGAAGATGAGTGTCATCCCCTATGCTTCACCCATAGGCTCTATCATGTATGCAATGTTGTGCACAAGACCTGATGTCAGCCTTGCCATAAGTATGGCTAGAAGGTTTCAAAGTGATCGAGGAATTGAGCACTAGATGGCGGTCAAGAATATCCTTAAGTACCTGAAAAGGACTAAGGAAATGTTTCTCGTTTATGGAGGTGATCAAGAGCTCGTGGTAAAGGGTTACGTCGATGCAAGCTTTGACACTGGTCCGGATGACTCTAAGTCGCAAAACCGGATACATATTTATTCTTAATGGGGGAGCGGTAAGCTGGTGCAGTTCCAAGAAGAGTGTGGTAGGCGATTCTACATGCTAAGCGGAGTACGTCACAGCCTCGGAGGCGGCAAAGGAAGGTGTCGGGATGAAGGAGTTCATGATAGATCTTGGAGTAGTGCCCAGTGCACTTAATCCAGTGGATTTTTTCTGTGATAACACTGGTGCCATTTCCCTGGCCAAGGAACGAAGGTTTCACAAGAGGACCAGACACATAAAGCGACGCTTCAATTCCATCTGCAAGTACATCAAGGACGAGGACATAAATATTTGCAAAGTGCAAACGGATCTGAATGTTGCAGACCCGTTGACTAAACCTCTTCCAAGGGCTAAACATGATCAACACCAGAACTGTATGGGTGTTTTGTTGGGGAACGTCGCATGGGAAACAAAAATTTTCCTACGCACACGCAAACCTATCCATGGTGATGAGCATCTACGAGAGGGAGAGTGGATCTACATACCCTTGTAGATCGCTAAGCGGGAAGCGTTAAGAAACGCGGTTGGTGTAGTCGAACATCTTCGCGATCCAAATCGCCGAGCGTCCCGCGATCTCATCACGATCCGTCCCGCGATCCAATCACGATACGTCCCGTGAACTCATCACGATCCGTCCCGCGATCTCATCACGATCCGTCTCACGATCTTGATCACGATCTGTCCCGCGAACTCATCACGATCCGTTCCACGATCTCATCACGAACCGTCTCGCGATCTCGATCACGGTCCTTCCGATCTAGCGCCGAACGGACGGCACCTCCGCGTTCAGCACACGTGCAGCTTGATGACGATCTCCACCGTCTTGATCCAGCAAGAGGAGGTGGATAGGAGAGAGAGTTCACCGGCAGCGTGACGGCGCTCCGGTGATGGTGGTGGAGCAATTCCGGCAGGGCTTCGCCTAAGCGCTGCGGAAAACCGATCTAGAGGAGAAACTGTGCACCGGTGAAACGGGTAGCACGTGGCCGGAAATTCTGTCCAAAAACCACCCAATCCACTAGTATATATAGGAGGAGAGGAGAGGAGAGGCAGCCAAGGCCTTTGGGTCGGCCGAAATAGGAGGTGGGAAGAAATCCTACTTCACCTCCAATCCTAGTTGGAGTAGGATTGCCTCCTATTGGCTGATTTTCCACTTTTTGCTTTAGGACTTTCTCTCCTGCGCCATGGGCCTTTGTGGCTGTTTTCCCAGCCCACTAAGGGCTGGTTATTATTCTCCCACAGCCCATGGACCTCTTGGGGTCGAAATACCCCTCCCGGAGGCCTCTCGGTACACTACCGGCACTCCCGGTACACTACCGGCACTCCCGGTACACTACCGATGAGCCCGAAACTTTTCCGGAAACCAAACTGGGACTTCCTATATATGAATCTTTACCTCCGGACCATTCCGGAGCTCCTCGTGATGTCCGGGATCTCATCCGGGACTCCGAACAAACTTCGGTCACCACCATACATAACTCTACACTACCGAAACGTCACCGAACCTTAAGTGTGCAGACCCTGCGGGTTCGAGAACTATGTAGACATGACCGAGACACCTCTACGGTCAATAACCAATGGCGGGACCTGGACATCCACATTGGTTCCTACATATTCTACGAAGATCTTTTTCGGTCGAACCTCTATGTCAAGGATTTAGTTAATCCCGTATAACGTCCCCTTTGTTCTTCGGTATGTTACTTGCCCGAGATTCGATCGTCGGTATCTCCATACCTAGTTCAACCTCGTTACTGGCAAGTCTCTTTACTCGTTCCGTAATACAAGATCCCGTGACTAACACTTAGCCACATTGCTTGCAAGGCTTGTTGTGATGTTGTATTACCGAGTGGGCCCTGAGATACCTCTCCGTCACACGGAGTAACAAATCCCAGTCTCGATCCATGCCAACTCAACAAACACCATCGGAGATACCTGTAGAGCACCTTTATAGTCACCCAGTTACGTTGCGACGTTTGATACACACAAGGCACTCCTCCGATATCCGTGAGTTGCATGATCTCATGGTCATAGGAACATATACTTGACATGCAGAAAACAGTAGCAATAAACTGACACGATCATATGCTATGTTTGTAGTTTGGGTCTTATCCATCACATCATTCTCCTAATGATGTGATCCCGTTATCAAATGACATCTCATGTCCATGGCTAGGAAACCTTAACCATCCTTTGATCAACGAGCTAGTCCATTAGAGGCATACTAGGGACATGGTTTTGTCTATGTATCCACACATGCATTTAAGTCTCCGATCAATACAATTATAGCATGGATAATAAACGATTATCATGAACAAGGAAATATGATAATAACTAATTTATTATTGCCTCTAGGGCATATTTCCAACAGTCTCCCACTTGCACTAGAGTCAATAATCTAGTTCACATCACCATGTGATTCGCATTGTTATGAATCTAACACCCAATGAGTTTTGGGGCTCGATCATGCTTTGCATGTGAGAGAGGTCTTATAGTCAACGGGTCTGCGATATTCAGATCCGTGTGTACTTTGCAAATCTCTATGTCAAACCGTAAACACTGCTACCACACTCCACTTGGTACTATTTCCAAATGGCTGCTCCACTATACGTATCCAGATTGCTACTACTAGTCATCTGGATAGGTGTTAAAGCTTGCATCGACGTAACTCTTTACGACGAACTCTTTATCACCTCCATAATCAAGAAACATTTCCTTAGTCCTCTGGTTACTAAGGATAATTCCGACCGCTGTCTAGTGATCCACTCCTGGACCACTCTTGTACCCCCTGACAGACTCGTGGCAAGGCACACATAGGTGCGGTACACAGCATGGCATAATATAGAGCCTATGGCTAAGGCATAGGGGACGACATTCATCCTTTCTCTTTCTTCTGCCGTTGTCGAGCTTTGAGTCTCACTCAACTTCACACCTTACAAATCAGACGAGAACTATTTCTCTGGCTGATCCATTTTGAACTCTTTCAAAATCTTGTCAAGGTATGCACTCATTGAAAGTCTCATCAAGCATCTTGATCTATCTCTATAGATTTTGATGCTCAACAATTAGGTAGCTTTATCCAGGTCTTCATTTGAAAAACACTTTTCAAACAACCTTTTATGCCTTCCAGAAATTCTACATTATTTCCGATCAACAATATGTCAACCACATATACTTATCAGAAACTCTATAGTGCTCCCATTCACTTTATTGCAAATACAAGTTTCTCGTAAACTTTGTATAAACTACAAAAACTTTGATCACCTCATCAAAGTGTATATTCCAACTCCGAGATGCTTGCTTCAGTCCATAGAAGGATCACTGAAGCTCTCTCATCTTTTAGCATCCTTAGGACTGACAAAACCTTCTGGTTGTATCACATACAACCTTTCCTTAAGTAAACCGTTAAGGAAACGACGTTTTGACATCCATCTGCCAGATTTCGTAATTGAAAATGCAGCAACTGCTAACATAATTCCAACAGACTTTTAGCATCGCTACGAGTGAGAAAGCCTCCTCGCAGTCAACTCCTTGAACTTGTCACAAACAACTTTGCAACAAGTCGAGCTTTACAAATGGTGACATTTACCATCAGTGTCTGTCTTCATTCTAAAGGTCCATTTGTACTCAACGACCTGCCGTCTAACGAGCAAGTCTACCAAAGTCTATACTTGGTTTTCATAAATGGATCCTATCTCGGATTTCATGGTCTCTAACCATTTGTCGGAATCCGGGCCCATCATCGCTTCTCCATAGCTCGTAGGTTCATCGCTGTCCAACAACATGACCTCGAAGACAGGGTTGTCGTACCGCTTAGGAGCAGTACACATCCTTGTCGACCCACGAAGTTCGATAGTAACTTGATCCTGAAGCTTCATGATCATCATCATTAACTTCCTCTTCAACTAACGTAGGCTTCACAGAAACATCTTTCTGCGCCGCGCTACTCTCTGGTTGAACAAAGGTTTAACAACCTCATCAAGTTCTATCTTCCTCCCACTCAATTCTTTCGAGAGAAACCTTTCCTCGAGAAAGGATCCGTTTTAGTAACAACCACTTTGCACTCGGATCTGAGATAGAAGGTTCACCCAACTGATCTTAGGGTATTCTATGAAGATGCATTTGTCCGCCTTGGGTTCGACCTCATTAGGTGAAAACATTTTTCACACAAGTGCCGCAGCCCCAAGTATTAAGAAACGACAGCTTAGGTTTCTATCAAACCATAATTCATATGGTGTCATCTCAACGGATTTAGATGGTGCCCTATTTAAAGTGAATGTAGTTGTCTCTAATGCATAACCCCAAAATTATAGTAGTAAAACGACAAGAGACATCATAGCACGCACCATGTCCAATAGAGCATAACTATGATGTTCGGACACACCATCACACTATGGTGTTCCAGGTGGCGTTTAGTTGTGAAACAACTTTCACATTGTCTTAAGTTGTATGCCAAACTCGTGACTCAGATATTCACCTCCACGATCATATCGCAGTCATTTTTATCTTCTTGTCACGATGATCTTTAAACTTCACTCTGAATTTGCTTGAACCTTTCAAACGATTCAGACTTGTGTTTCATTAAGTAAATATACACTATATCTACTCAAATCATCAGTGAAGGTAAGAAAATAATGATATCCACTGCACACTACAAGACTCACTAGATTGCATACATCAACATGTATCATTTCCAATGAATCACTTGCCCGCTCCATCCAACGGGGTCCTTTAGTCATCTTGCCCAAGAGGCATGGTTCGCATGTCTCAACCGATTCGAAATCGAATGAGTCCAAATATCCATCAGCATGGAGTTTCTACATGCGCTTTATACCAATATGACATTTAGCGGCAGTGCCACAAGTATGTGGTACTATCATTATTAACTTTGTATCTTTTGACATCAATGTTATGAACATGTGTAATACTACGATCAAGATTTCAACAAACCATTCTCACTGGGTGCATGACCATTGAAGGTATTATTCATGTAAACAGAATAACCATTATTCTCTAACTTAAATGAATAACCGTATTGCAATAAACATGATCTAATCATGTTCATGCTCAACGCAAAACACCAAATAACATTCATTTAGGTTCGTCACTAATCCTGAAGGTAGAGAGAGCGTGCGATTTTGATCACATCAACCTTGGAAACACTTCCAACACATATCGTCACCTCACCCTTAGCTAGTTCTCCGTTTATTCCGTAGCTTTTATTTCGAGTTACTAACATTTAGCAACCGAACCGGTATCCAATACCCAGGTGCTACTAAGAGTACTAGCAAGGTACACATTAGTAACTCGTATATCAAATATACTTCTATCAATGTTGCCAGCCTTCTTATCTACCAAGTATCTAGGGTTGTTCCGCTTCAGCGACCTCTCACCTCATAATAGAAGCACTTAGTCTCGGGTTTGAGTTCAACTTTGGGTTGCTTCACTGGAGCAGCAACTGACTTGCTATCCATGAAGTTTCCCTCCTTGATCTTGCCCTTTTCGAAACTAGTGGTTTGATTAACCATCAACACTTGACGCTCCTTCTTGATTTCTACCTTCGCGGTGTCAAACATCGCGAACAGCTCAGGGATCAATACTTCTATCCCTGGTGTATTATAGTTCATCACTTAAGTTCTAGTAGCTTTAGTGACAGTGACTTGGAGAACTATATCAATCACTATCTTATCTGGAAGATCAACTCCCACTTGATTCAAGCGATTGTAGTACCCAGACAATCTGAGTACATGCTCAACGATTGAGCTATTCTCCTTCATCTTACAGGCAAAGAATCTTGTTGGAGATCTCATATCTCGCAACACAGGCACAAGCCTGAGATCACAATCTCTGCCCCTAGAACATCTCATATGTTCCGTGACGTTCAAAACGTTTCGGAGCCTCAATTCTAAGCCGTAATGCATGACGCACAAAACTATCAAGTAGTCATCGAAACGTGCCTGTCAGATGTTCACAACATCTATAGACGACGCTAGAGGGGGTGGCGCACCGAGCGGTGCATTAAGGACATAAGCCTTCTGTGCAGCAATGAGGACAATCCTCAGATCACGGACCCAGTCCGCAATATTGCTACCAACATCTTTCAATTCTATTTCTCTAGGAACATATAAAAATACAAGGGAGCCACAACGCGAGCTAGTAATCTACAACATAATTTGCAAAGACACTTTGACTATGTTCATGATAATGAGTTCAATTAATCATATTATTTAAGAACTCCCACTCAAATTGACATCCCTCCGATCATTCGAGTGATACATGATCCAAATTCACCAACTCAAGTCCGATCATCACGTGAGTTGAGGTGGCTGCAATGGTGAACATCATTATGTTGATCATATCTACTATATGACTCATGTTCGACCTTTCGGTCTCTCGTGTTCCGAGGCCATGTCTGTACATGCTAGGCTCGTCAAGTTTAACCCGAGTGTTCTGCGCGTGCAAATCTGGCTTGCACCCGTTGTATGTGAACGTAGAGTCTATCACACCCGATCATCACGTGGTGTCTCAACACGACGAACTTTCGCAACGGTGCACACTCGGGGAGAACACAGTTCATCTTGAAATTCAAGTGAGGGATCACCTTATAATGCTACCGCCGTACTAAGCAAAACAAGGTGCATAAAAGGATTAACATCTCATGCAATTCATAAGTGACATGATATGGCCATGAACTTGTGTTTAAGATCTCCATCTTCGAAACACCGGCATGATCTCCATCGTCACCGGCACAACACCATGATCTCCATCATCTTGATCTCCATCAATGTGTTGCCATTGGGGTTGTGGCGCCAGCCCTGCTTCTACTTCTATTGCTACTGCTTAGCGATAAAGTAAAGCATTACATAGCGCTTAATGATTGACACGCAGGTCATACAATAATTAAAGACAACCCTATGGCTCCTGCCGGTTGCCGTACTCAACGACATGCAAGTCGTGAAATTCTATACATCACATGATCATCTCATACATCACATATATCTCATCATGTAATTGGCCATATCACATCACAACATACCCTGCAAAAACAAGTTAGACGTCCTCTAATTGTTGTTGCATGTTTTACGTGGCTGCTATGGGTATCTAGCAAGAACGATTCTCACCTACGCATAAACCACAACGGTGATACACTAGTTTGCTTTTCAACCTTCTCAAGGACCGCCTTTGTCGAATCCGATCCAACTAAAGTGAGAGAAACTGTCACCCGCAAGCCATCTAGGCAACAAGTTGCGTCGAGGGAACCGGTCTCTCGTAAGCGTACGAGTAATGTTGGTCCGGGCCGCTTCATCTCACAATCCCGCTGAACCAAAATACGACCAAGGGAGGAAGCAATCTAAGCATCAACGCCCACAAACCTTTTGTGTTCTACTCGAGATCTCATCGAACCATCAACCTAGCTCATGATGCCACTGTTGGGGAACGTCGCATGGGAAACAAAAATTTTCCTACGCACACGCAAACCTATCCATGGTGATGAGCATCTACGAGAGGGAGAGTGGATCTACATACCCTTGTAGATCGCTAAGCGGGAAGCGTTAAGAAACGCGGTTGGTGTAGTCGAACATCTTCGCGATCCAAATCGCCGAGCGTCCCGCGATCTCATCACGATCCGTCCCGCGATCCAATCACGATACGTCCCGTGAACTCATCACGATCCGTCCCGCGATCTCATCACGATCCGTCTCACGATCTTGATCACGATCTGTCCCGCGAACTCATCACGATCCGTTCCACGATCTCATCACGAACCGTCTCGCGATCTCGATCACGGTCCTTCCGATCTAGCGCCGAACGGACGGCACCTCCGCGTTCAGCACACGTGCAGCTTGATGACGATCTCCACCGTCTTGATCCAGCAAGAGGAGGTGGATAGGAGAGAGAGTTCACCGGCAGCGTGACGGCGCTCCGGTGATGGTGGTGGAGCAATTCCGGCAGGGCTTCGCCTAAGCGCTGCGGAAAACCGATCTAGAGGAGAAACTGTGCACCGGTGAAACGGGTAGCACGTGGCCGGAAATTCTGTCCAAAAACCACCCAATCCACTAGTATATATAGGAGGAGAGGAGAGGAGAGGCAGCCAAGGCCTTTGGGTCGGCCGAAATAGGAGGTGGGAAGAAATCCTACTTCACCTCCAATCCTAGTTGGAGTAGGATTGCCTCCTATTGGCTGATTTTCCACTTTTTGCTTTAGGACTTTCTCTCCTGCGCCATGGGCCTTTGTGGCTGTTTTCCCAGCCCACTAAGGGCTGGTTATTATTCTCCCACAGCCCATGGACCTCTTGGGGTCGAAATACCCCTCCCGGAGGCCTCTCGGTACACTACCGGCACTCCCGGTACACTACCGGCACTCCCGGTACACTACCGATGAGCCCGAAACTTTTCCGGAAACCAAACTGGGACTTCCTATATATGAATCTTTACCTCCGGACCATTCCGGAGCTCCTCGTGATGTCCGGGATCTCATCCGGGACTCCGAACAAACTTCGGTCACCACCATACATAACTCTACACTACCGAAACGTCACCGAACCTTAAGTGTGCAGACCCTGCGGGTTCGAGAACTATGTAGACATGACCGAGACACCTCTACGGTCAATAACCAATGGCGGGACCTGGACATCCACATTGGTTCCTACATATTCTACGAAGATCTTTTTCGGTCGAACCTCTATGTCAAGGATTTAGTTAATCCCGTATAACGTCCCCTTTGTTCTTCGGTATGTTACTTGCCCGAGATTCGATCGTCGGTATCTCCATACCTAGTTCAACCTCGTTACTGGCAAGTCTCTTTACTCGTTCCGTAATACAAGATCCCGTGACTAACACTTAGCCACATTGCTTGCAAGGCTTGTTGTGATGTTGTATTACCGAGTGGGCCCTGAGATACCTCTCCGTCACACGGAGTAACAAATCCCAGTCTCGATCCATGCCAACTCAACAAACACCATCGGAGATACCTGTAGAGCACCTTTATAGTCACCCAGTTACGTTGCGACGTTTGATACACACAAGGCACTCCTCCGATATCCGTGAGTTGCATGATCTCATGGTCATAGGAACATATACTTGACATGCAGAAAACAGTAGCAATAAACTGACACGATCATATGCTATGTTTGTAGTTTGGGTCTTATCCATCACATCATTCTCCTAATGATGTGATCCCGTTATCAAATGACATCTCATGTCCATGGCTAGGAAACCTTAACCATCCTTTGATCAACGAGCTAGTCCATTAGAGGCATACTAGGGACATGGTTTTGTCTATGTATCCACACATGCATTTAAGTCTCCGATCAATACAATTATAGCATGGATAATAAACGATTATCATGAACAAGGAAATATGATAATAACTAATTTATTATTGCCTCTAGGGCATATTTCCAACATGTTTGATTCATTACAATGTAAATCACATAGTGTGTGAGCTAGATTAATGACTCTAGTGCAAGTGGGATACTGCTGGAAATATGCCCTATATGCAATAATAAAATGCTTATTATTATATTTCCTTGTTCATGAGAATCGTTTATCCATGCTATAATTGTATTGACTCGAAACACATTGCATGTGTGGATACATAGACAACACTTTGTGTCTAGTATGCCTCTAGTAGACTCGCTCGTTAATCAAAGAAGGTCAAGATTTCCTAGGCATTGACATGAGATGTCATTTGATAGCAGGATCACATCATTGGGAGAATGATGTGATGGACAAGACCCAAACTATAAACATAGCATATGATCGTGTCTGTTTATTGCTATAGTTTTGTACATGTCAAGTATCTATTCCTATGACCATGAGATCATGCAACTCAGTGACACCAGAGGAGTACCTTGTGTGTATCAAATGTCGCAACGTAACTGGGTGACTATAAAGGTGCTCTACAGGTATCTCCAAGGGTGTCTGTTGGGTGGGCATGGATCAAGACTGGGATTTGTTACTCCGTGTGACGGAGAGGTATCTCAGGGCCCACTCGCTAATACAACATCACAACAAGCCTTGCAAGCAAAGTGACTAATGTGTTAGCCACAAGATCTCATATTACGGAATGAGTAAAGAGACTTGCCGATAATGAGATTGAACTAGGTATAGAGATACTGACGATCGAATCTCCGGCAAGTAACATACCGAAGAATAAAGGGAATATTATACGAGATTAACTGAATCCTTGACATAGAGGTTCAACCGATAAAGATCTTCGTAGAATATGTAGGAACCAATATGGGCATCGAGGTCCCGCTATTGGTTGTTGACCGTGGACGTGTCTCGGTCATGTGTACATAGTTCTCGAACCCGTAGGGTCTACAAACTTAAGGTTCGGTGACGCTTCGGCAGCATAAAGTTATGCATGGTGGTGACCGAAGGTTGTTCGGAGTCCCAGATGAGTTCCTGGACGTCACGAGAAGCTCTAGAATGGTTCGAAGGTAAATATTGGTATATAGGAAGTCCTATTTTGGTCACCGGAAAATTTTCGGGCTCATCGGTAGTGTACCGGGAGTGCCGGGAGGGTATCGGGGGACCATCGAGAGGGGTGTCTCGACCCAAGGGCCTCATGGAATGTGAGAGGAGGCAGACCAGCCCCTGGTGGGTTGGCCGAAGCCTCCCCTAAGGGCCCATGTGGTCGGGGTGAAGGGAGAATGAAAAGCCCAAAAGATGGATGGTTTTCCAAGAGAGGGAGGAGTCCTACTAGGAGTAGGATTGGAGTCCAACTCCCTCTCCTCCCCACCTCGGCCGCAACAAGGGGCAACCCTAGGGCACAACCTCCCCTTCCCCTACTCCTATATATACTAGAGGTTTTGAGGTGAGGGCTAACCCTAATTACCACATGCTCCCTCTACTTCATCTAGATCGATTTTCTCCTCTAGTCTAGTTTGGCGGTGCTTAGACGAAGCCCTGCCAGAATAGTTCCACCAGCATCGCCGTTGCGCTGCGAGAGAACTCGTCTACCTCTCCACTCCCTTTTGCTGGATCAAGAAGGCAGAGATCGTCATCGAGTTGTACGTGTGTTGAACGCGGAGGTGTCGTCTGTTCGGCGCTAGATCGGGACGGATCGTGATTGGATCGCGGGACGCTCGGCGATTTGGATCGCGAAGACATTCGCTACATCAACCGCTTTTCTTATCGCTTCCCGCTTAGCGATCTACAAGAGTATGTAGATCCACTCTTCCCTTCATAGATGCTCATTACCCTGGATAGATCTTGCGTGTGCGTAGCAATTTTTTGTTTCCATGCAACGTTTCCCAACACATAAGAGCATCAACTTCTTCACTCAAAGTACTAATTTCTTCTACCAAATTAACCTTTTTACTAGTAGGTGCTCTTTCAGTATGCCATTGTGCATAATTGCCATAATATTACCTAGCAATTTAGTACCTTCAGCCAAAGTAATTTCCATGAAAGTACCACCCACGGTGGAATCTAAAAGATTTCTAGCGACAAAATTCAATCCCGCATAAAAACATTGTATGATCATCCAAAGATTTAAACCATGAGTAGGATAATTTCTTAGCATCAACTTCATTCTTTCCCAAGATTGTGCAACATTTTCATGCTCAAGTTGCTTAAAATTCATGATTTGAGTTCTAATGGAAATAATTTTCACGGGCGGAAAATACTTAGTAATAAAAGCATCCTTGCACTTATCCCAAGAATTGATACTATTGCGAGGCAAAGAAGAAAACCAAATTTTTGCACGATCCCGCAAGGAGAAAGGTGTTTAGATGGAACGCGACGTCCTCATTAGGAGTACCAGAAAATTCATCTTTCATGACAAGATTCAACAAAGCGGCATTAATATCACAAGACTCCACACTACTGGCGGGAGGAGTATTAGGAGTACTAATAAAATCATTATTATTGGTATTGGAAAAATCACATAACTTGGTGTTTTCTTGAGTCATTGTGACTACGCAAACAAGATTGCAAGCAAACAAGAGATCTGACGAGAGAAAGGCAAACGAAAAAGAGAGGGCGAATAAAACAGCAAATTTGAAGTGGGGGAGAGGAAAACGAGAGGAAAATGACAAATAATGTAAATTGCAAGGAGATGAGATTTTTGATTAGGAACTTGGTAGATGAGATTGCTTCCACCCCAGCAACGGCACCAGAAATTCCTTTGACGTGGCTTGAGACTGCATCGGTATTTCCCCAAAGAAGAAGGGATGATGCAGCACAGCGACAGTAACTATTTCCCTCAGTTATGAAACCAAGATATAAAAACATAGAGGAAGATCACGCACCGACTTAAACAACACCTGCACACAACAAATACTTGCAACCCGACACGAAAAAGAGGTTGTCAAGCTCTCTAAGAGAATAAGATAGATTAGGTAATGATAGTTTTGTCAAATAGATCTCGCAAGAACACAAAATCAAATAAGTAAAAAAAGTGCAGCAAGGTATTTTTGGGTTTTTTGGATTAATAGATCTTAAAACAAAAAAGAAAAATAGTAGATCGGAAAGCAATATGTTGGAAAAGTCGACCCGGGGGCCGTAGGTTTCACTAGTGGCTTCTCTCATGAGTATAGCACACGATGGGTGAACAAATTAGTGTTGGGAAATTGATAGAAGATCAAATAATCATGACGATATCCATGCAATGATCATTATATAGGCATCACGCACAAGATAAGTAAACCGAAACGATTCTGCATCTACTTCTATTAATCCACACATCGACCGCTATCTAGCATGCATCTATTGTATTAAGTTCATGGGAAACCGGAGTAATGCAATAAGAACGGTGACACGGTGTAGACAAGATCTGTTCATGTAGGAATATACCCATCTTGTTATCCTTAATGTCAGCGATACATGCGTGTCTTGCTGCCCCTTCTGTCATTGGGAAAGAACACCGCAAGATCGAACCCATCACAAAGCACATCTTCCCATGGCAAGAAAAATTGATCTAGTTGGCCTAACGAAACCAAAGATTCGAAGAAGAAATACGAGGTTATAAGTAATCATGCAAATACGATATCAAAGAAGACTCAAATCATATTCATGGATAGAAACTGGTCATGAACTCAAGATTCATCGGATCCCAACAAACACGCCGCAAAAGTCATTACATCAAATAGATCTCCAAGAGACCATTGTATTGAGAATACAAGAGAGACGAATCCATCTAGCTATTGCCTACGGACCCGTAGGTCTATGGTGGACTACTCACGCATCATCGGAGAAGCACCCATGAAGACGGTGCACCCCTCCGTGATGGAGTTAGATTGGATCTCGAGGTTCTGGAACTTCTGGCGGCTAGAATTGTGTTTCGTCGATTCCTCTAGGGTTTTCAGAATATTTGGGAGTTTATAGGGTGAATAGTCAGTTGAGGGGGGTCCCGAGGTGAGCACCTGCCACCAGGCCGCGCCAGGGGCCTTTGGCGCGCCCTAGTGGAGGGTGGCCATCCTGGGGCCCTCTCCCGTTGTTCCTTGGCTCATCCTGGCTCTTCTGGTCCATAAAAATCTCCAAAAATTCCCGTAGCATTTGGGATCCCTTTGGTACTTATTTTATGCGAAGTAAAAAACAAGCAAAAACAACAACTTGCACTTTGGCACTATGTCAATAGGTTAGTCTCGAAAAATGATATAAAGTTGCTATAAAATAATTGTAAAACATCCAAGATTAATAATATAGCAGCATGGAATAAGCAAAAATTATGGATATGTTAGAGATGTATCACTCCGTCTCATGAAAGACGATAAAACTTCCTCCCTCTCCAAAAATAGGATTTTATAGTGCTAGAATTAGGGTCGGGGGGCATGAGGTGAGCACAACCCATCGGGGCGCGCCTGGGGGGGGCTGGCATGCCATGGTGTATCGTGCTAAACCAGGGCAACCTCCCGAGTGGTTCTTGGCTCCAATATTTTTTATTTATTCTAAAATAAATCTTCAAAAAGTATTGTTCCATTCTGAGAAGTTTTATTTCTGCACAAGAACAACACCATGGTAGTTCTACTGAAAATATCGTCAGTCCGGCTTAGTTTCATGCAAATTAGAGTCCAAACAAGAGTAAAAGGGTTAGGAAAAGTAGATACGATGGAGACGTATCAGCGTGTCATCTGCAACATGTCCCACCTCTTCGGCAAGGTCATGGAGGTTGACGCGGCTTGTCTTCTTCGTTGCTCTGTTGTATGTGCCAGAGTCAAGACCCCCGACCCGACCAAGCTCCACACGACACTCCGCATCTTCTTCAACAACATTAGGTATGATCTTTGCATCTCACTCGAGGAGGCCCCCTCTTATGCTCCTCCAGGCCCGACGGATGGTGGTGGCTCCGACCCCGGTCGTGGTGGTGGTGTGGCAATGATGTTGACCGCCATCACCGCCGCAACCGTAGATGCTCCCCTAGCTCCGAGAATGGGGTTGAGGACTCTCAAACTCATGATGGATCTCCAGACCGTCCCACGGCTAGTCGACCTGTGGGGCCGGCTGGGAGGAGGGAGAGGACCTGGAGGTCATTCCGGCTATGCCTGAGTCTGAGTCGACCATCCCTCCAGGCTCTTCTCTTGCACTACTCCTCTCCTCCTTGATGATGTCCTCTAGCGATGAGGGCGGGAGTGATGTGAGATCCGTGGGGCCGGCTGGCTACCCCCTGTCCACACCCCAGATCACGTCGTTGGTGCCTCCACCCCCTCCTGCTCCTGGTGCTACAAATCTAGTGGTGCAGTCGGCCTCCGGTTACCAGCTCCGGACCCCGAGCAGGACCCCCCCCTACGACCCGCCCACCTCTCTCTAAGGGGCATCCCTGGCCGGCATCGTTGCCTCCTTCGTCTCTGCGGAACAGCTCTAGCCTGGGCTCGGCCTCCCAGATAGCCCGGACTGCTCCAAACGCGGTGGAGAAGGCTCTCCATCAGACTGCGGCTCATAACCTCGATGCAAGTCTGTCTTCTAGTGATGCTCCTTCTTCTGTTGATGATGAACCTTGTGAGGAATTGTTCTTGGCGTTAGCGGGTGTCCCCTTGGGACTTCTCGCTAAGATTATGGCGGACTCTGCGATTGTCTTCCATGGGGAGAAGGGCCCTGCTTTAGAACAGTTTGCGTCCCTTCAGGCGAGGGAAATCCTCGAGGGACGCCTTGCGGTTGCTCGATCTCGGGCAGCTGCCATGGCCGAGGGTAGGGATGTCCCACTCCACGACCTTTGGGCCGTCGTGTGATCCCGGAGTTAGCTCTCGATGGATTAGGGGACAAACTTGATCCCGGACCGCCCAACTTCATTAGGCCCTTAGCGCCTAAACCATTGTCGGGTCCAGAGTGGACCCGGTTGTAGAATAAATGTGTGGCTTTGGCCATGATGGCCGATGTTGGCAGTTGATTGAATACATGCGTGAGGAAGCCATTAACATTGTGGCGATCCAGGACATGATGCACACTGAATTCTCACTTGCAGAGCTAGAGGGCCTTAGTAGGCACCTGTTTGCATGGCACTGGTTGCCATCTGGTGGAGTGGCTGGTCACTCTGGTGGTATCTTTCTTGGTGTGAAGGATACCATTTTAAGGTCAGATCCATGGATCATGGTGAATTTTATGTCAGCATGGAAGGCTGGGAACGGGCTGTTAACTTCAAGTGGGAGGTTGTAGTTGTTTATGGCCCGGCTGACCATCGACGGTCCCCGGCCTTCCTTGAGGAGCTCCGTCTCAACATAGGTTCTGCCTCTCTCCCAGTGGTGGTGGAAGGAGACTTCAACCTCCTTCGGTCTGTTGCTGATAAAAATAATGCGAGGGTCGATCTTCCGAGCATTCAACGATTTAACGACTGGGTTGCGGCTCTCGGTCTTCATGAGCTTAACCGAGTAGGGGTCGTATTTACCTGGACTAATAGACAGGTGGCCCCTACGCAGAGTGTCCTTGACGGGGTGTGTATCTCCCTGGAATGGGAATTTCGGTTCCCCTTACCAACCCTTCAGGCAATCACATGCATTGGCTTTGACCATGTCCCACTCTTGCTATCCTCGGTTGACGAGCGCTCCCGTCCTCCTCGATTACAGTTTGAAACTTTCTGGCTTCGTCGAGAGGGTGTCATCCCTGTGGTGAAGGAGCAAGGGATGTGGCCAGAGCCGAGGAACACAAAGCTATGTATGTGATGGACAAATGGCACCATCTCGCCAAGTGTTCCACATAGTTTATGAATGGTTGGGGTGCGAATGTAGGCAGGGATCTTCGGATCCAGAAGGGTTCAATCCTAGCTGAGATCCAAGATTTAGACTTGCATGCTGATGGTGTCGGCCTTTTCTCGGACGAGTGGGGCTTCGGTGTAGCCTTGAGGACACGCTGATGGATATCTACTCCAAGGAGGAGGAATATTGGAGGAAGCGAGGATCCATGAATTGGATCCTCTTTGGTGACGCCAATACGGCTTATTTTCAAGCCATTGCGAATGCACTACTAGGAGAAAGGGTAGTAGTAGCGTTGCAAATAGGGCTAGTAGTAGTGCGGGTGCTAGCGCTACTAGTATGGGGCTACAGCTAACTTTTAGTAGTAAAGTCGTTTGCCCATCGCTACAACTAAATTTTAGCAGTAGCGCCTCATAACCAGCGCTACTGATAACTGATTTAGCAGTAGCGTGCTTTTCTAACCCGCGCCACTATTAAACACACATATTTTGTTTTTTATATTTATGTTGTATTTACACACAGTTATACATATTAATATAAAACATCAATAATTATTATGCCAGTAACAACATTTAGATTAAAGTGGATGGATGCAAGTGATCGTGTTGAATTAGAGGAAAATATAATGTTGTGAATCGCATAAAATGGAAAACATAAAAATAATAATCATCCTAATCGATCATGCCAAGTTAATATAAACGAGAAAAACTTCTCTCTCATAGGACCTAGTCATTCCTCCTAGATAAAATGTCATAAAATAGAATGACACCTATGTCTCCATGATGAAGCAAAGAGATCCAACGGTCTCCAAGTTGTGACTTGTGATCCTTCTTTATTTCTCCCCATGCTTCAATTTGGAGCCATCCTTGTGGTTTGCGCTCATTCGAGTATGGAAAAGAGAATTGGGCCCTCGTAGGGCTTTTATTTGTCATATAACCTTCGCCATGCATCAACGAAGGCACAACATCATTTTGCAGTTTTTGTTGAAGAACATAATAGTAGCCTAGTTAGCAATGTAATCAACACCATTTACGCAATAGTAGTGTACTTAATTAGCAACTCTTACCAAGATATTTCCGCAAATGTCATCCGCTCTCAACCTATGCACCAGTAGCATGTAAAATGTATAATTTGGGCCAGGTCCCATATTATACGGGAAGTTGTCCCTACCAAAAAGGACACCAGTAACAAAGGTGACAAGAACATCCTTCTCCTACTAAGTTAGATGTGATCCATAAGTGTAGTGTCTTGTGTCAATCAATTTCCATGTTTCACTCGAAGAAAGGAAATAAGCTGTAAATTGCAAATTAAGAAATTTAGTATGGATGAACACCAACTATTTTTAGATATAGAATGCAAATTACTTGACAAATATGGTTGACAAACTCACATGGAGGTAAAATAGGAAGCATATCGACAACCACCCAAATGTCGATGTTACCTTCAATAGGATCTTCAGGACAAAGATCGAAGATTATTTCCATATCCTCCTAAAATCCATATGCATTGGCTAGAGCTTCCCAATTTGAGCACCCTAATTATGTGTTATTAACTGCAATCATTAGGTTGACCAGAAATGTGTAACCATGTTTAGTCCTCAAGTTAGCTCTCCTCATCTCCATACTCTCGCGGTCTTCAAAACCGAGCCTCTCCAAGACATACCGTCTTGCATGGCAGGGGATGAACTAGTCAGATTGTATAAAAAAATTTACACGTTGAAGCAAAGAAATAGAAGTCATGCTTAATTACGAAAAAAACAGTTTTCGTCATTGCGTACCATACAAACATCATAGGTATCGTTAAGCTTGATGGTGAAGAACCTGCCGTCTCGCAGGTGAGGCCTGTCGCACAAACCCCGATCCTCGCCGCAGTAATCACACTCAGGGATCCTATCGTCATAAGGCATTTCATGTGTTCATGATTCAAAATTTCGGAATAACCATTATTAAAATAAGACATATTGAGCGCGTGAACTATGCCGGAACAGAAATGAATCAACATTCCAACAAAACATAGGCACTGGGAGGTGTTCCCTACAATAACATACACACATGTCCAAATAGACCTAACTCAATATCGGTTGACTTTTAGTCTGTCAAGCCTTTCCTTAAATAACTCTCATATCTCATGGTGTATTGATGCGCACTCTCTCACACTGATAGGGTGGTGTATATATGTTGGTGGCCACTCTCTCACACTAATAGTTCGATCATCGATAATGGACTCATATCCTCTCCTCTCCTTGCGTATTATACCGAGGTATATATCACAAGAAGAGAAGAGGAGAAAGCGTCCCACATGACAACAATCAGGATTCCTCCATCAAGAACACACATGAAAGTGACACAAGGAGCAACGACAGACCAGAAGTACCTGATTTTTTACTAAGAGTTCCTAGACCTATTTTTATGCAATTGCTAATCAATTTATAATGAACTCGAATATATTATCTCTAATACATCATCTTGAATAATCTAGTTAATGCATCATCGAATATTATAACTAATATATCTCGAATATTATCATATAATATCACTAATATAGATCAAATATTATTGAATAAAATCTAGTTGACTCACGGTTCCCGAGCCACGGGCGGCGGACACCCAAAGTGAAGGAACCATCACAGGATCGTAACTCGGGTGAGATCCCTGAAGAACCTGCCAGGCATTGGAGAACCTGGCATATAACGCAGCCATGTAGCGATAGACGTTCTCATCCTCCTCCTTGACACGATGACGTACCACCTTCGCAGGGGGGCGCTCCCTCTGCACCGATAGTGGCCCACGCGACCGCCATCAAAGAAGCTTCGGGTCGACGACGAGACCCTTATTCCTCACCAAGCTAAGCGGACCGAAAGGTAGCACCTCCCACTACCAGCCCGGCGGAACCTAGTCTCGGACATGACGCCTCTCAAGGATGTCACTGCCGAGTGGACGACAATGATGCGAGTCGGGCATCGTCAACATCGAGAACAAATTCCTATGGGAACATTTTCTTATCGTTTAATGTTTTAATTTCTGGTTATCTTCTTAGAAATAAGCAAACACTTTCTTTTTTCTCATAAAAACATTATATATAACTATTGGAAATATACCCTAGAGGCAATAAATAAAGTGTTTATTATTGTATTTCCTTGTTCATGATAATCGTTTATTATCCATGCTATAATTGTATTAATTGGAAACACATTACATGTGTGGGTAAATAGACAACACTTTGTCCCTTGTATGCCTCTAGAGAACTAGCTCGTTGATCAAAGATGGTCAAGGTTAACTAGCCATTGACATGAGATGTCATTTGATAACGGGATCACATCATTAGGAGAATGATGTGATGGACAAGACCCAAACTTCAAACGTGGCATATGATCGTGTCAGTTTATTGCTACTGTTTTCTGCATGTAAAGTATATGTTCCTATGACCATGAGATCATGCAACTCACGGATACCGGATGAGTGCCTTGTGTGTATCAAACGTCGCAACATAACTGGGTGACTATAAAGGTGCTCTACAGGTATCTCAGAGGGCGTCTGTTGAGTTGGCATGTATCAAGACTGGAATTTGTTACTCCGTGTGACGGAGAGGTATCTCAGGGCCCACTCGGTAATACAACATCACAATGAGCCTTGCAAGCAATGTGTCTAAGTTTTAGTCACGGGATATTGTATTACAGAATGAGTAAAGAGACTTGCCAATAATGAGGTTGAACTAGGTATGGAGATACCGACGATCGAATCTCGGGCAAGTAACATACCGAAGAACAAAGGGAACTTCATACGGGATTAACTAAATCCTTGACATAGAGGTTCGACCGATAAAGATCTTCATAGAATATGTAGGAACCAATATGGGCATCTAGGTCCCGTTATTGGTTATTGACCATAGAGGTGTCTCGGTCATGTGTACATAGTTCTCGAACCTGCACGGTCTGCACACTTAAGGTTTGCTGACGTTTCGATAGTATAGAATTATGTATGGTGGTGACCGAAGGTTGTTTGGAGTCCTGGATGAGATCTAGGACGTCACGAGGAGCTCCCGAATGGTCCGTAGGTAAATATTCATATATAGGAAGTCCTATTTTAGTCGCCGAAAAAGTTTCGGGCTCATCGGTAGTGTACCGGGAGTGCCGGTAGTGTACCGGGAGACCATCGGGAGGGGTATTTCGACCCAAGAGGATCCATGGGCTGTGGGAGAGTGTTCACCAGCCCTTAGTGGGCTGGTGTAAGTCCCACACAAGGCCCATGCGGTTTGGAAAAAAGGCCCAAAGAGAAAAAGTGGAAAAAGGCAAAAATAGGGTGAATCCTAGTCCTACTAGGATTGGAGGTGGAGTCCACCTCCTCCACCTGGTTCGGCCGACTCCTTGGAGGCTTGGACCTTGTGCGAATCCTCCTCCTCTCTTCCTCTTATATATACTGGAGGTTTTAGGGTTTTTGCACAGAATTTTCAGCCACGTGCTACCCATTCCTCCAGTGCATAGTTTCTCCCCTAGATCGGATTTCTGCAGTGCTTAGGCGAAGCCCTGCCGGAATAGATCCACCACCATCGCCAGAGCACTGTCATGCTGCCGGAGAACTCTTCCTCCTCTCCGCTCCCTCTTGCTGGATCAAGACGGCGGAGAACGTCATCACGCTGTATGTGTGCTGAACGCGGAGGTGCCATCCGTTCGGCGCTAGATCGGAAAGGATCGTGATCAAGTTCATGGGACATATCGTGATCAAGTTCATGGGACGGATCGTGATCAAGTTTGCAGGACGGATCGTGATTGGATCGCGGGACGGATCATGACTGGATCGCGGGACACTCGGCAATTTGGATTGCGAAGATTTTTGACTACACCAACCACGTTTCTTAACGCTTCCTGCTTAGCGATCTACAAGGGTACATGGATCCATTCTCCCTCTTGTAGATGCTCATCACCATGGATAGATCTGCATGTGCATAGGAAATTTTTTGTTTCCCATCCGACGTTCCCTAACAGTGGTATCAGAGCTAGGTCTATGTGTAGATGAGATCTCAAGTAGAACACAAAGAGTTTGTGGGCATTGATGCTTAGATTGCTTCCTCCCTTGGTCGTGTTTTGGTTCAGCGGTATTGTGATATGAAACGGCACGGACCAACATTACTCGTATGCTTACGAGAGACCGGTTCCCTCGACCACAACTTGTTGCATAGATGGCTTACGGGTGCCAGTTTCTCTCACTTTAGTTGGATCGGATTCAACAAAGGAAGTAGTTGAGCAGGTTGAAAATAAACTAGTGTATCACCGTTGTTGTTATTGCGTAGATGAGAATTGTTCTTGCTAGATACCCATAGGAGCGACGTATAACATGCAACAACAATTAGAGGAAGTCTTACTTGTTTTTGCAGGGTATGTTGTGATGTGATATGGCCAATTACATGATGTGATATATGTGATGTATGAGATGATCATGTGATGTATAGATTATCACGACTTGCATATCGATGAGTACGGCAACCGGCAGGAGACATAGGGTTGTCTTTAATTATTGTATGATCTGCATGTCAATCATTAAGCGCTATGTAATGCTTTACTTTATCGCTAAACAGTAGCAATAGTAGTAGAAGCATGTTGGGCGTGACAACCCCGATGGCGACACGTTGATGGAGATCAAGATGATGGAGATCATGGTGTCGTGCCGGTGACGATGGAGATCATGCCGGTGGTTTCTAGATGGAGATCAAAAGCACAAGTTCATGGCCATATCATGTCACTTATGATTTGCATGTGATGTTAATCCTTTTATGCACCTTGTTTTGCTTAGAACGACTGTAGCATTATAAGGTGATCCCTGGCTTAAATTTCAAGATAAAATTGTGTTCTCCCCGAGTGTGCACCGTTGCGAAAGTTTGTCGTGTTGAGACACCACGTGATGATCGGGTGTAATAGACTCTACGTTCACATACAGTGGGTGCAAGCCAGTCTTACACATGCAGAACACTCGGGTTAAACTTGACGAGCCTAGCATGTACAGACATGGCCTCGGAACACAAGAGACCGAAAGGTCGAACATGAGTCATATAGTAGATATGATCAACATAATGATGTTCACCATTAAAGCCACCTCAACTCACGTGATGATCGGACTTGAGTTGGTGAATTTGGATCATGTGACCCTCAGATGACCTCAGGGATGTCAATTTGAGTGGGAGCTTTAGTAAAATTTGATTAACTAAAACTCATTATCTTGAACAATAGTCTAATTAACCTTTGCATATTTATGTTGTAGATCAATGGATCATGCAGTAGCACCCCTGAATTTTAATGCGTTCCTAGAGAAAGCTAAGTTGAAACACGATGGAAGTAACTTTGTTGACTGGGCCCGTAATCTGAGGATTATCCTCACGGCTTCCCAGAAATCATATGTCCTTGATGCACCGCTTGGTGACAAACCAGAAGATGTGTCATCCGAAGACGTTAAGAATGCTTGGGAGGCACGTACTGGAGATTACTCAATAGTTCAGTGTGCGATATTGTATGTCTTAGAACCGAGAATTCAAAGACGTTTTGAACGTCATGGAGCATATGAGATGTTCCAGGAGTTGAAGTTTATCTTTCAAAATAACGCCCGGATCGAGAGGTATGAAACCTCCGATAAGTTCTATGCTTGCAAGATGGAGGAGAACGGGTCTATCAGTGAACATATACTCAGAATGTTTGGGTATTCAACTCGTCTAGCGGAGTTGGGAATTTCCCTTCCGCCAGAGGTGATCACTGACAGAGTTCTTCAATAACTGCCACATAGTTACAAGAGCTTTGTGATGAACTATAACATGCACATGATGAACAAGTCAGTCGCCGAGCTGTTTGCGATGCTAAAAGTCGCTGAGTCTGAAATCCAGAAAGAACATCAAGTGTTGATGGTCAATAAAACCACTAGTTTCAAGAAGAATGGCAAGGGAAAGGGCAAGGGCAAGAAGGGTAAAACCAAGAAGGATGGCAAAGCAGTTGCTACTCCTGTAAAGAAGCCCAAGCATGGACCCAAGCCAGAAACTAAGTGCTTTCATTGCAAGGGAACTGGTCACTGGAAGCAGAACTGCCCCAAGTACCTGGCTGACAAGAAGGCGGCCAATGACAAACAAGGTATATATGATATACATGTTATTGATGTGTACCTTACTAGCTCTCGTAGTAGTGCCAGGGTATTTTATACCGGTTTGGTTGCTCCCATTTGCAACTCAAAGCGGGAACTACGGAATAAACGAAGGCTGGCAAAGTACGAAGTGACGATGCGCGTGGGAAATGGTTCCAAGGTTGATGTGATCGCCGTCGGCATGCTCTCTCTTCGATTACCATCGGGATTAGTGATGAACCTGAATAATTTGTTGGAAACATGCCTAGAGGCAATAAATAAAGTGTTTATTATTATATTTCCTTGTTCAAGATAATCGTTTATTATCCATGCTATAATTGTATTAATTGGAAACACATTACATGTGTGGGTAAATAGACAACAGTTTGTCCCTAGTATGCCTCTAGTGAACTAGCTCGTTCATCAAAAATGGTCAAGGTTTCCTGGCCATTGACATGTGATGTCATTTGATAACGGGATCACATCATTAGGAGAATGATATGATGGACAAGACCTAAACTACAAACGTAGCATATGATCGTCTCAGTTTATTGCTTCTATTTTCTGCATGTCAAGTATGTGTTCCTATGACCATGAGATCATGCAACTCACGAGCATCGAAGCAGTGCCTTGTGTGTATCAAACGTCACAACGTAACCGGGTGACTATAAAGGTGCTATACAGGTATCTCCGAGGGTGTCTGTTGAGTTGGCATGGATCAAGACTGGGATTTGTTACTCCGTGTGAACGGAGAGGTATCTCAGGGCCCACTCGGTAATACAACATCACAATAAGCCTTGCAAGCAATGTGACTAAGTGTTAGTTGTGGGATCTTGTATTACAGAACGAGTAAAGAGACTTGCCGATAACGAGGTTGAACTAGGTATGGAGATACCGACGACCGAATCTCGCGCAAGTAACATACCAAAGAACAAAGGGAACATCATACGGGATTAACTGAATCCTTGACATAGAGGTTCGACCGATAAAGATCTTCGTAGAATATATAGGAACCAATATGGGCATCTAGGTCCTGCTATTGGTTATTGACCGTAGAAGTGTCTCAGTCATGTCTACATAGTTCTCGAACCCGCAGGGTCTGCACACTTAAGGTTTGGTGACGTTTCGGTAGTACAGAGTTATGTATGGTGGTGACCGAAGGCTATTCGGAGTCCCGGATGAGATCCCAATCATCACGGGGAGCTCTAGAATGTTCCGGAGGTAAAGATTGATATATAGGAAGTCCTATTTTGGTTGTCGGAAAAGTTTCGGCCTCATCGGTAGTGTACGGGAGTGCCGGTAGTGTACCGGGAGACCATCGGGGAGGGGGGGTATTTCGACCCAAGAGGATACATGGGCTGTGGGAGGATGAATACCATCCCCTGATGGGCTGGTGGAAGTCCCACACAAGGCCCATGCAGTTGGGATGAAAAGCCCAAAAGGAAAAAGGTGGAAAAAGGCAAAAAAGGCTAAATTAGGAACGAGTCCTAATCCTACTAGGAGTGGAGGAGGAGGATTCCTCCCTCCTGGTTCGGCCGAACCTCCTTGGCTTGGAAGCCAAGGCTTCCCCCTCTCCAACTCTCCTCCTATATATACTAGAGGGTTTTAGGGTTTTTGCACAAGATTTTCAGCCATGTGCGACCCTACCCTCCAGTCCATAGTTTCTCCTCTAGATCGGATTTCTACAGTGCTTAGGCGAAGCGTCATCACACTATCGGACAACTCTTCTTCCTCTCCGCTCCTTCTTGCTGGATCAACACGGTGGAGATCGTCATCAAGCTGCACGTGTGCTGAACGCGGAGGTGTCGTCCGTTCGGCACTAGATCGGAAGGATCATGATCAAGTTCATGGGACGGATCGTGATCAAGTTCGCGGGACGGATCGTGATTGGATCGTGATTGGATCGCGGGACGCACGGCAATTTGGATCGCGAAGACATTCGACTACACCAACCGTGTTTCTTAACGCTTCCCGCTTAGCGATCTACAAGGGTACGTAGATCCACTCTCCCTCTCGTAGATGCTCGTCACCATGGATACATCTGCGTGTGCATAGGAAATTTTTTCTTTCCCGTGCAACGTTCCCCAACAGTGGTATCTGAGCTAGGTCTATGTGTAGATGAGATCTCGAGTAGAACACAAAAGGTTTGTGGGCGTTGATGCTTAGATTGCTTCCTTCCTTGGTCGGATTTTGGTTCAGCGGTATTGTGAGATGAAGCGGCCCGGACCAACATTACTCGTACACTTACGAGAGACCCGTTCCCTCGACCAAAACTTGTTGCATGGATGGCTTGCGGGTGCCAGTTTCTCTCACTTCAGTTGGATTGGATTCGACACAGGCGGTCCTTGAGAAGGTTGAAAAGCAACTAGTGTATCACCGTTGTGGTTTTTGCGTAGATGAGAATTGTTCTTGCTAGATACCCATAGCAGCCACATAAAACATGCAACAACAATTAGAGGATGTCTAACTTGTTTTTGTAGGGTATGTTGTGATGTGATATGGCCAATTACATGATGTGATATATGTGATGTATGATATGATCATGTGATGTATGAGATGATCATGTGATGTATAGATTATCACGACTTGCATGTCGTTGAGTACGGCAACCGACAGGAGCCATAGGGTTGTCTTTAATTATTGTATGACCTGCGTGTCAATCATTAAGCGCTACGTAATGCTTTACTTTGTCGCTAAACGGTAGCAATAGTAGTAGAAGCATGTTGGGCGTGACAACCCCGATGGAGACACGTTGGTGGAGATCAAGATGATGAAGATCATGGTGTCATGCCGGTGACGATGGAGATCATGTCGGTGCTTTCTGGATGGAGATCAGAAGCACAAGTTCATGGCCATATCATGTCACTCATGAATTGCATGTGATGTTAATCCTTTTATGCACCTTATTTTGCTTAGGATGACGGTAGAAATATAAGGTGATCCCTCACTTAAATTTCAAGATGAATTGTGTTCTCCCCGAGTGTGCACCGTTCCGAAAGTTCGTCGTGTCAAGACACCACGTGATGATCGGGTGTGATAGACTCTACGTTCACATACAACGGGTGCAAGCCAGTGTTGCACACGCAGAACACTCGGGTTAAACTTGACAAGCCTAGCATGTACAGACATGGCCTCGGAAGACAACATACTGAAAGGTCGAACATGAGTCATATAGTAGATATGACCAACATGAGATGTTCACCATTGAAGCCACCTCAACTCATCTGATGAGCAGACTTAAGTTGGTGAATTTGGATCATGTGACACTCAGATGACCTGAGGGATGTAAATTTGAGTGGGAGCTTTAGTAATTTGATTAACTAAACTCATTATATTGAACAATAGTCTAAATAAACTTTGCATAATTATGTTGTAGATCAATGGCTCGCGCAGTAGCACCCCTGAATTTTAATGCGTTCCTAGAGAAAGCTAAGTTGAAAGATGATGGAAGTAACGTTGTTGACTGGGACCGTAATCTGAGGATTATCCTCACGGCTTCCTAGAAATCATATGTCCTTGATGAACCGCTTGGTGACCAACCAGAAGACATGACCTCCGAAGACGTTAAGAACGCTTCGGAGGCACGTACTGGAGATTACTCAATAGTTCGGTGTGCAATATTGTATGGCTTAGAACCGGGACTTCAAAGACGTTTTGAACGTCATGGAGCATATGAGATGTTCCAGGAGTTGAAGTTTATCTTTCAGAAGAATGCCCGGATCGAGAGGTATGAAACCTCCGATAAGTTCTATGCTTGCAAGATGGAGGAGAACGGGTCTATCAGTGAACATATACTCAGAGTGTCTGGGTATTCAACTCGTCTAGCGGAGTTGGGAATTGCCCTTCCGCTAGAGGCGATCACTAATAGAGTTCTTCAATCACTGCCACCTAGTTACAAGAGCTTTGTGATGAACTATAACATACACGAGATGAACAAGTCAGTCGCCGAGCTATTTGCGATGCTAAAAGTCGCTGAGTCTGAAATCCAGTAAGAACATCAAGTGTTGATGGTCAATAAAACCACTAGTTTCAAGAAAAATGGCAAGGTTAAGGGCAAGGGAAAGAAGGGTAAAACCAAGAAGGATGGCAAAGCAGTTGCTACTCCTATAAAGAAGCCCAAGCATGGACCCAAGCCAGAAACTGAGTGCTTTCATTGCAAGGGAACTGGTCACTGGAAGCGGAACTGCCCCAAGTACCTGGCTGACAAGTAGGCGGCCAACGACAAACAAGGTATATATGATATATATGTTATTGATGTGTACCTTACTAGCTCTCGTAGTAGTGCCTGGGTATTTGATACCGGTTCGGTTGCTCACATTTGCAACTCAAAGCAGGAACTATGGAATAAACGACGGCTGGCAAAGGACAAAGTGACGATGCGCATGAGAAATGGTTCCAAGGTTGATGTGATCGTCGTCGGCACGCTCTCTCTTCGATTACCATCGGGATTAGTGATGAACCTGAATAATTGTTATTTAGTGCCTGCGTTAAGCATGAACATTATATCTGGATCTTGTTTATTGCGAGACGGTTACTCATTTAAATCAGAGAATAAAGGTTGTTATATTTATATGAGTAATATCTTTTATTGTCATGCACCCAATGTTAGGGGTTTATTCATATTGAATCTTGATAATGATGACACGCATGTTTATAACATTGATGCCAAAAGATGTAGAGTTGATAATGATAGTACCACTTTCTTGTGGCACTGCCGCTTAGTTCATATTGGTGTAAAATGCATGAGGAAGCTCCATGCTGATGGACTTTTGGAGTCACTTAATTTTGAATCACTTCACACATGTGAACCATGCCTCATGGGCAAGATGACTAAAACGGCGTTCTCTAGAACAATGGAACGGGCGAGTGACTTATTGGAAATCATACACACTGATGTGTACGGTCCAATGAATGTTACAGCGCGTGGTGGATATTGTTGTTTTCTCACCTTCACTGATGACTTAAGTAGATATGGGTATATTTACTAGATGAAACACAAGTCTGAAACGTTTGAAAAGTTCAAGCAATTTCACAGTGAAGTTGAGAATCATCGTAACAAGAAGATTAAATTCATGCGATCTGATCGAGGAGGTGAATATCTGAGTTATGAGTTTGGCAGTCACTTAAGACAGTGTGGAATTGTTTCACAGTTGACACCGCCCGGAACACCACAACGTAATGGTGTGTCTGAACGTCGTAATCGAACCTTATTAGATATGGTGCATTCTATGATGTCTCTTGCTGATTTGCCACTATCGTTTTGGGGTTATGCATTAGAGACACCTGCATTCACTTTAAATAGGGCACCATCAAAATCCGTTGAGACGATGCCATATAAACTGTGGTTTGGCAAGAGGCCAAAGTTGTCGTTTCTTAAAGTTTGGGGATGTGATGCTTATGTCAAAAAGCTTCAGCCTGAAAAGCTGGAACCCATAGCGGAAAAATGCGTCTTCATAGGATACCCGAAAGAGATAGTCGGGTATACCTTCTATCTCAGATCCAAAGGCAAAGTGTTTGTCACTAAGAATGGAACATTTCTTGAGAAAGAGTTTCTCTCGAAAGAATTGAGTGGGAGGAAAATAGAGCTTGATGAGGTTATTGAACCTTTACTTGAACCAGAAAGTAGCGCAGCACAGAAAGATGTTTCTGTGGAACCTACGATGGTAGAAGAGGAAGTTAATGATGTTGATCATGAAGCTTCGGATCAAGCTACTATTGAACCTCGTAGGTCGACAAGGCCGCGTACTACACCTGACTCGTACGGCAACCCTGTCTTGGAGGTCATGTTGTTGGACAACAATGAACCTATGAGGTATGAAGGAGTAGTGATGGGCCCGGATTCCGAGAAATGGTTAGAGACCATGAAATCCGAGATGGGATCCATGTACGAAAACAAAGTATGGACTTTGGAAGTATTACCTCAAGGGCGAAAGGCCATTTAGAACAAATGGATCTTTAAGAAGAAGACAGACGCGGACGATAATGTCACCGTCTATAAAGGTCGACTTGTGGCAAAGAGTTTTTCACAAGTTCAAGGAGTTGACTACGATGAGACCTTCTCACCCGTAGCGATGCTTAAGTCTGTTAGAATCATGTTAGCAATAGCTGCTTATTTCGACTATGAAATTTGGCAAATGGATGTCAAAACAGTGTTCCTCAATAGTTTCCTTGAGGAAGAGTTGTATATGATGCAACCAGAAGGTTTTGTCGATCTAGAGAATGCTGACGAAGTTTGCAAGCATCTCGGAGTTGGAATAAGAATTTTGATGAGGTGATCAAAGCATTTGAGGTTATACAAGTTTATGGAGAAGCTTGTATTTACAAGAAAGTGAGTGAGAGCTCTATAGCGTTTCTAATAGTATATGTGGATGACATATTGCTGATTGGAAACAATATAGAAATGCTAGAAAGCATGAAGGAATATTTGAACAAGAGTTTTTCAATGATGGACCTAGGAGAAGCTGCTTTCATAATAGGCATTAAGATCTATAGAGATAGATCGAGACGCTTAATAGCACTTTCACAGAGCACATACCTTGATAAAGTTTTGAAGAAGTTCAAAATGGATCAGTCCAAGAAGGGGTTCTTGCCTGTGTTACAAGGTGTGAAGTTGAGTAAGACTCAATGCCCAGTGACTGCAGAAGATAGAGAAAAGATGAGTGTTATCCCCTATGCTTCAGCCATAGGCTCTATCATGTATGCAATGTTGTGCACAAGACCCGATGTCAGCCTTGCCATAAGTATGGCCGGAAGGTTTCAAAGTGATCCTGGAATGGAACACTAGGCAGCGGTCAAGAATATCCTTAAGTACTTGAAAAGGACTAAGGAAATGTTTCTTGTTTATGGAGGTGATGAAGAGCTCATCATAAAGGGCTACGTCGATGCAAGCTTTGACACTGATCCGGATGACTCTAAGTCACAAACCGGATACGTATTTATTCTCAACGGGGGAGCGGTAAGCTGGTGTAGTTCCAAGAAAAGCGTGGTAGCCGATTCTACATGTGAAGCGGAGTACATCGCAGCCTCGGAGGCGGCGAAGGAAGGTGTCTGGATGAAGCAGCTCATGACAAATCTTGGAGTAGTACCTAGTGCACTGAATCCAATGAACCTGTTCTGTGACAACACTGGTGTCGTTGCTCTGGCCAAGGAACCAAGGTTTCACAAGAGGACCAGACACATAAAGCGACGCTTCAACTCCATCCACGACTACATCGACGAGAAGGACATAAATATTTGCAAAGTGCACATGGATTTGAATGTTACAGACCCGTTGACTAAACCTCTTCCAAGGGCTAAACATGATCAACACCAGAACTGCATGGGTGTTCGATTCATTACAATGTAAATCACATAGTGATGTGAGCTAGATTATTGACTCCAGTGCAAGTGGGAGACTATTGGAAATATGCCCTAGAGGCAATAAATAAAGTGTTTATTATTATATTTCCTTGTTCATGATAATCATTTATTATCCATGCTATAATTGTATTAACTGGAAACACATTACATGTGTGGGTAAATAGACAACACTTTGTACCTACTATGGCTCTAGTGAACTAGCTCGTTCATCAAAAATGGTCAAGGTTTCCTGGCCATTGACATGTGATGTCATTTGATAACGAGATCACATCATTAGGAGAATGATGTGATGGACAAGACCCAAACTACAAATGTAGCATATGATCGTCTCAGGTTATTGCTATTGTTTTCTACATGTCAAGTATGTGTTCCTATGACCATGAGATCAGGCAACTCACGAACATCGGAGCAGCGCCTTGTGTGTATCAAACGTCGCAACATTACTGAGTGACTATGAAGGTGCTCTACAGGTATCTCCGAGGGTGTCTATTGAGTTGGCATGGATCAAGACTGGGATTTGTTACTCCGTGTGAACGAAGAGGTATCTCATGGCCCACTCGGTAATACAACATCACAATAAGCCTTGCAAGCAATGTGACAAAGTGTTAGTTGCGGGATCTTGTATTACGGAACGATTAAAGAGACTTGCCGATAACGAGGTTGAACTAGGTATGGAGATACCGACGATCGAATCTCGGGCAAGTAACATACCGAAGAACAAAGGGAACATCATACGGGATTAACTGAATCCTTGACATAGAGGTTCGACCAATAAACATCTTCGTAGAGTATGAAGGAACCAATACGGGCATCCAGGTCCCGCTATTGGTTATTGACCATAGAAGTGCCTCGGTCATGTCTACATAGTTCTCGAACCCGCAGGGTCTGCACACTTAAGGTTTGGTGACGTTTCGGTAGTATAGATTTATGTATGGTGGTGACCAAAGGTTGTTCGGAGTCCCGGATGAGATCCCGGACGTCACGAGGAGCTCCGGAATGGTCCGAAGGTAAAGATTGATATATACGAAGTCCTATTTTGGTCGCCGAATAAGTTTCGGGCTCATCGGTAGTGTACCGGGAGTGCCGGTAGTTTACCGGGAGACCATCGGGAGGGGTATTTCGACCCAAGAGGCTACATGGGCTGTGGGAGGATGAATACCAGCCCCTGGTGGGCTGGTGGAAGTCCCACACAAGGCCCATGCAGTTGGGAAGAAAAGCCCAAAAGGAAAAAGGTGGAAAAAGGCAAAAAAAAAGGCTAAATTAGGAAGGAGTCCTAATCCTACTAGGAGTGGAGGAGGAGGATTCCTCCCTCCTGGTTCGGCCAAACCTCCTTGGCTTGGAAGCCAAGGCTGCCTCCTCTCCTCCTCTCCTCCTATATATACTAGAGGGTTTTAGGGTTTTTGCACAAGATTTTCAGCCACGTGCAACCCTACCCTATAGTCCATAGTTTCTCCTCTAGATCGGATTTCTGCAGTACTTAGGCGAAGCCCTGCCGGAATAGCTCCACCACCATCGCCGGAGCGCCATCACGCTGCCGGAGAACTCTTCTTCCTCTCTGCTCCTTCTTGCTAGATCAAGACGGCGGAGATCGTCATCAAGCTGTACGTGTGCAGAACGCGGAGGTGTCGTCCGTTTGGCACTAGATCGGAAGGATCGTGATCAAGTTCGTGGGATGGATCGTGATCAAGTTCACGGGACGGATCGTGATTGGATCGCAGGATGGATTGTGATTGGATCGCGGGACGCATGGCGATTTGGATCGCGAAGACGTTCGACTACACCAACCGCGTTTCTTAACGCTTCCCGCTTAGCGATCTACAAGGGTACGTAGATCCACTCTCCCTATTGTAGATGCTCATCACCATGGATAGATCTACGTGTGCGTAGGAAATTTTTTGTTTCCCATGCAACATTCCCCAATATAATTGTTATTTAGTGTCTGCGTTAAGCATGAACATTATATCTGGATCTTGTTTATTACGAGACGGTTACTCATTTAAATCAGAGAATAAAGGTTGTTCTATTTATATGGGTAATATCTTTTATGGTCATGCACCCAATGTTAGGGGTTTATTCATATTAGATCTTGATAGTGATGACACACATGTTCATAACATTGATGCCAAAAGATGTAGAGTTGATAATGATAGTACCATTTTCTTGTGGCACTATCGTTCAGGTCATATTGGTGTAAAACGCATGAGGAAGCTCCATGCTGATGGAATTTTGGAGTCACTTGATTTTGAATCACTTGACACATGTGAACCATGCCTCATGGGCAAGATGACTAAAACGCCGTTCTCTAGAACAATGGAACGGGCAAGTGACTTATTGGAAATCATACATACTGATGTGTGCGGTCCAATGAATGTTACAGCGCGTGGTGGATATCGTTATTTTCTCACCTTCACTGGTGACTTAAGTAGATATGGGTATATTTACTTAATGAAACACAAGTCTGAAATGTTTGAAAAGTTCAAGCAATTTTAGAGTGAAGTTGAGAATCATCGTAACAAGAAGATTAAGTTCATGCGATCTGATCGAGGAGGTGAATATCTGAGTTATGAGTTTGGCAATCACTTAAGACAGTGTGGAATTGTTTCACAGTTGACACCGCCCAGAACACCACAGCGTAATGGTGTGTCCGTACGTCATAATCAAACCTTATTAGATATGGTGCGTTCTATGATGTCTCTTGCTAGTTTGCCACTATCGTTTTGGGTTTATGCATTAGAGACAGCTGCATTCACTTTAAATAGGGCACCATCAAAATCCGTTGAGACGACGCCATATGAACTATGGTTTGGCAAGAGGCCAAATTTGTCGTTTCTTAAAGTTTGGGGATGTGATGCTTATGTCAAAAAGCTTCAGCCTGAAAAGCTAGAAGAAAGTGTGTCTTCATAGGATACCCGAAAGAGACAGTCGGGTATACCTTCTATCTCAGATCCTAAGGCAAAGTGTTTGTCGCTAAGAACGGAACATTTCTTGAGAAAGAGTTTCTCTCGAAAGAATTGAGTGGGAGGAAAATAGAGCTTGATGAGGTTATTGAACCTTTAATTCAACCAGAAAGTAGCGTAGCACAGAAGGATGTTTCTGTGGAAACTACGACAGTAGAAGAGGAAGTTAATGATGATGATCATGAAGCTTTGGATCAAGCTCCTATTGAACCTCGTAGGTCGATAAGGCCACGTACTACTCCTGAGTGGTACGGCAACCCTGTCTTGGAGGTCATGTTGTTGGATAACAATGAACCTACGAGCTATGGAGGAGCGGTGTTGGGCCCGGATTCCGAGAAATGGTTAGAGGCCATGAAATCCGAGATGGGATCCATGTATGAAAACAAAGTATGGACTTTGTAAGTATTACCTGAAGGGTGAATGGACATTCAGAACAAATGGATCTTTAAGAAGAAGACAGACGCGGACGGTAATGTCACCGTCTATAAAGCTCGACTTGTGGCAAAGGGTTTTTCACAAGTTCAAGGAGTTGACTACGATGAGATGTTCTGACCCGTAGCGATGCTTAAGTCTGTCAGAATTGTTGGAAATTTGCCCTAAAGTCAATAGTAAATTAGTTGTAATCATATTTCCTTATTCATGACGATCGTTTATTATCCATGCTATAATTGTGTTGATCGGAAACTCAGATACATGTGTGGATACATAGACAACACCATGTCCCTAGTATGCCTCTAATAGACTAGCTCGTTAATCAAAGATGGCTATGGTTTTCTAGTCATGGACATGAGATGTCATTTGGTAACGGGATCACATCATTAGGAGTATGATGTGATGGACAAGACCCAAACTATAAATGTAGCTTATGATCGTGTCAGTTTATTGCTACTGTTTTCTGCATGTCAAGTATATGTTCCTATGACCTTGAGATCATGCAACTCACGGACACCCGAGGAGTGCCTTGTGTGTATCAAACGTCGCAATGTAACTGGGTGACAATAAATTTGCTCTACAGGTATCTCCAAGGGTGTCTGTTGGGTTGGCATGGATCAAGACTGGGATTTGTTACTCCGTGTGACGGAGAAGTATCTCAGGTCCCACTCGGTAATGCAACATCACAATAAGCCTTGCAAGAAATGTGACTAAGTGTTAGTCACGAGATCTTGTATTATGGAACGAGAAAAGAGACTTGCCAGTAACGAGGTTGAACTAGGTATGGAGATACTGACGATCGAATCTCGGGCAAGTAACATACCGAAGAACAAAGGGAACATCATACGGGATTAACAGAATCCTTGACATAGAGGTTCGACTGATAAAGATATTCGTAGAATATGTAGGAACCAATATGGGCATCCAGGTCCTGCTATTGGATATTGACCGTAGAGGTGTCTCGGTCATGTCTACATAGTTCTCGAACCCGCAGGGTCTGCACACTTAAGGTTCGGTGACGTTTCGGTAGTATAGAGTTATGCATGGTGGTGAACGAAGGTTGTTCGGAGTCCTGGATTATATCCTTGACGTCACTAGGAGCTCCGTAATGGTCCGGAGGTAAAGATTCATATATAGGAAGTCCTATTTTGGTCGCCGAAAAAGTTTCGGGCTCATCGGTAGTTTACCGGGAGTGTCGATAGTGTACCGGGAGACCATCGGGAGGGGTATTTCGACCCAAGAGGCTACATGGGCTGTGGGAGTGTGAATACCATCCCTTAGTGGTCTGGTGTAAGTCCCACACAAGGCCCATGCGGCTGGGAGAGAAAGCCCAAAGAGAAAAAGGTGGAAAAAGGCAAAAAAGGCAAAAATAAGGAGGAGTCCTAGTCCTACTAGGATTGGAGGAGGAATCCTCCAATCCCACTAGGTTCGGCGGACCCAAGGGCTGCCTATTTGGCATACAAGCCTCCTCCTCCTCTCCTCCTATATATACTAGAGGATTTTAGGGTTTTGGCACAGTATTTTCAGCCACGTGCTGCCCGTTCCTCTAGTGCATAGTTTCTCCTCTAGATCAGTTTTCTGCAGCGCTTAGGCGAAGCCCTGCCGGAATTACTCCACCACCATCGCCACAGCGCCGTCATGCTGCCGGAGAACTCGTCCACCTCTCCGCTCCCTCTTTCTAGATCAAGAAGGCGGAGATCGTCATTGAGTTGTACGTGTGCTGAACGCGGAGGTGCCGTCCGTTCGGCACTAGATCGGAAGGACCGTGATCAAGATCGCGAGATGGATCATGAAGAGATCGCGGGACAGATCGTGATGAGTTCGTGAGACGGATCATGATGAGTTCGCGGGATGGATCGTGATGAGTTCACGGGACGGATCGTGATCAAGATCGCAAGACGGATCGTGATGAGTTCGCGGGACGGATCGTGATCAAGATCGCAAGACGGATCGTGATGAGTTCGCGGGACGGATCGTGATGAGTTCACGGGACGGATCGTGATTGGATCGTAGGACGGATCGTGATGAGATCGCAGGACGCTTGGCGATTTGGATCGCGAAGACATTCGACTACACCGACCGCGTTTCTTAACGCTTCCCGCTTAGCGATCTACAAGGGTACGTAGATCCACTCTCCCTCTCGTAGATGCTCATCACCATGGATAGATCTGCGTGTGCGTAGGAAATTTTTTGTTTCCCATGCAACATTCCCCAACAGTGGCATCATGAACTAGGTCTATGTGTAGATGAGATCTCGAGTAGAACACAAAAGGTTTGTGGGCGTTGATTCTTAGATTGCTTCCTCCCTTGGTCGGATTTTGGTTCAGCGGTATTGTGAGATGAAGCAGCCCGAACCAACATTACTCGTATGCTTACGAGAGACCGGTTCCCTCGACCGCAACTTGTTGCATAGATGTCTTGCGTGTGCCACTTTCTCTCACTTTAGTTGGATCGGATTCAACAAAGGCGGTCCTTGAGAAGGTTGAAAAGCAACTAGTGTATCATCGTTGTGGTTTTTGCGTAGATGAGACTTGTTCTTGCTAGATACCCGTAGCAGCCACGTAAAACATGCAACAACAATTAGAGGATGTCTAACTTGTTTTTGCAGGGTATGTTGTGATGTGATATGGCCAATTACATGATGTGATATATGTGATGTATGAGATGACCATGTGATGTATAGATTATCATGACTTGCATGTCGATGAGTACGGCAACCGGCAGGAGCCATAGGGTTGTCTTTAATTATTGTATGACCTGTGTGTCAATCATTAAGCGCTATGTAATGCTTTACTTTATCGCTAAACGGTAGCAATAGTAGTATAAGCATGGTGGGCGCGACAACCCCGATGGTGACACATTGATGGAGATCAAGATGATGGAGATCATGGTGTCATGCCGGTGATGATGGAGATCATGCCGGTGCTTTCATGATGGAGATCAAAAGCACAAGTTCATGGCCATATCATGTCACTTATGATTTGCATGTGATGTTAATCCTAATATGCACCTTGTTTTTCTTAGGACAATGGTAGCATTATAAGGTGACCCCTCACTTAATTTCAAGATAAATTGTGTTCTCCCCGAGTGTGCACTGTTGCAAAAGTTCTTCATGTCGAGACACCACGTGATGATCGGGTGTGATAGACTCTATGTTCACATACAACGGGTGCAAGCCAGTGTTGCACATGCAGAACACTCGGGTTAAACTTGAGGAGCCTAGCATGTACAGACATGGCCTCGTAACACAAGAGACCGAAAGGTCGAACATGGTTCATATAGTAGATATGATCGACATGATGATGTTCACCATTGTAACCACCTCAACTCACGTGATGATCGGACTTGAGTTGGTGAATTTGGATCATGTATCACTCGAATGACCAGAGGGATGTCAATTTGAGTGGGAGTTCTTAAGTAATATGATTAATTGAACTCATTATCATGAACATAGTTAGTAGTGTCTTTGCAAATTATGTTGTAGATTACTTGCTCGCGCTGTAGCTCCCTTGAATTTTTATATGTTCCTAGAGAAATAGAGTTGAAAGATGATGGTAGTAATATTGCGGACTGGTTCCGTGATCTGAGGATTGTCCTCGTTGCTGCACAGAAGGCTTATGTCCTTAATGCACCGTTCGGTGCACCAACCCCTCTAGCGTCGTCTGTAGATGTTCTGAACATCTGACAGGCACGTTCTAATGACTACTTGATAGTTTAGTGCGTCATGCATTACGGCTTAGAATTGAGGCTCCGAAACGTTTTGAACGTCACGGAATATATGAGATGTTCTAAGAGCTAAAATTAGGATCTCAGGCTCGTGCCCGTGTTGCGAGATATGAGATCTCCAACAAGATTCTTTGCATGTAATATGAAAGAGAATAGCTCAATTGTTGAGCATGTGCTCGATTGTCTGGGTGCTACAATCGCTTGAATCAAGTGGGAGTTGATCTTCCAGAGAAGATAGAGATTAATATAGTTCTCCAAGTCACTTTCACTAAGCTACTAGAACTTGGTGATCAACTATAAAATGCCAGGGATAGAAATAATGATCCCTGAGCTGTTCGCGATGTTTGACACCGCGAAGGTAGAAATCAAGAAGGAGCGTCAAGTGTTGATGGTTATTCAAACCACTAGTTTCAAGAAGGGAAGGAGCAAGGAGGGAAAACTTCATGGATAGCAAGTAAGTTGTTGCTGCAATGAAGCAACCCAAAGTTGAACCCAAACCCGAGACTAAGTGCTTTGATTATGAGGAGAGCGATCGCTAAAGCGGAACAACCCTAGATACTTGGTAGATAACAAGGCTGGCAACGTCGACAAAAGTATATTTGATGTACGTGTTATTTATGTGTACCTTGCTAGTACTCCTAGTAGCACCTGGGTATTGGATACCGGTTCGGTTGCTAAATGTTAGTAACTCGAAATAAAAGCTATGGAATAAATGGAGCACTAGCTAAGGGTGAGGTGACGATGTGTGTTGCTAATGTTTCCAAGGTTGATGTGATCAACATCGCACGCTCTCTCTACCTTCGGGATTAGTGACGAACCTAAATAAATGTTATTTGGTGTTTTGCGTTGAGCATGAACATGATTAGATCATGTTTATTGCAACACGGTTATTCATTTAAGTTAAAGAATAATGGTTATTCTATTTACATGAATAATACCTTCAATGGTCATGCACCCAGTGAGAATGGTTTGTTGAATCTTGATCGTAGTAATACACATGTTCATAACATTGATGCCAAAAGACACAAAGTTAATAATGATAATACCACATACTTGTGGCACTGCCGCTAAATGTCATATTGGTATAAAGCGCATGAAGAAACTTCATGCTGATGGTTCTTTGGACTCATTCGATTTTGAATCGGTTGAGACATGCGAACCATGCCTCTTGGGCAAGATGACTAAGGACCCCGTTTTCTGGTTTGATGGAGCGGGCAAGTGATTTATTGGAAATGATACATGTTGATGTATGCAATCCAATGAGTCTTGTAGCATGCGGTGGATATCGTTGTTTTCTTACCTTCACTGATGATTTGAGTAGATAATAGTGTATATTTACTTAATGAAACGCAAGTCCAAATCGTTTGAAAAAGTTCAAGAAAATTTGGAGTGAAGTTTAAGATCATCGTGACAAGAAGATAAAATGTCCGCGATATGATCGTGGAGGTGAATATCTGAGTTGCGAGTTTGGTATACAACTTAAGACAATGTGAAAGTTATTTCACAACTCACGCCACCTCGAACACCATAGTATGATGGTGTGTCCGAACGTCATAGTCGTGCTCTATTGGATATGTTGCGAATTATGATGTCTCTTATCCTTTTACCACTATCATTTTGGGGTTATGAATTAGAGACAACTACAATCACTTTAGATAGGGCACCATCTAAATGCGTTGAGATGACACCGTGTGAATTATGGTTTGATAGAAACCTAAGCGGTCATTTCTTAATGTTTGGGGCTGCAACACTTATGTGAAAAGGGTTTTTTCACCTAATGAGCTCGAACCCAAAACGGACAAATGCATCTTCATAGAATACCCTAAAGACAGTTGGGTAAACCTTCTATCTCAGATCCAAGCATAAAATGTTTGTTGCTAAAACTAGGTCCTTTCTCGAGAAAGAGTTTCTCTCGAAAGAATTGAGTGGGAGGAAGATAGAACTTGATGAGGTTGTTGAACCTTTGTTCAACTAGAGAGTAGCGCAGCGCGGGAAGATGTTTCTGTGAAGCCTATGTTAGTTGAAGAGGAAGTTAATGATGATGATCATCAAGCTTCGGATCAAGTTACTATCGAACCCCGTAGGTCGACAAGGACGTGTACTGCTCCTGAGCGATACGACAACCTTGTCTTGGAGGTCATGTTGTTGGAAAACGATGAACCTACGAGCTATGGAGAAGCGATGATGGGCCCGGATTCCGACAAATGGTTAGAAGCCATGAAATCCGAGAAAGGATCCATGTATGAAAACCAAGTATAGACTTTGGTAGACTTGCTCGTTGGATGGCAGGTCGTTGAGTACAAATGGATGTTTAAAATGTAGACAGACGCTCATGGTAAATGTCACCATTTGTAAAGCTCGACTTGTTTCAAAGAAGTTTACGACAAGTTCAAGGAGTTGACTACGATGAGACTTTCTCACTCGTAGTGATGCTAAAGTCTGTTGGAATTATATTAGCAGTTCCTGCATTTTTCAATTATGAAATCTGGCAGATGGATGCCAAAACATCGTTTCCTTCCTTAAGGAAAGGTTGTATGAGATACAACCAGAAGGTTTTGTCAGTCCTAAGGATGCTAAAAGGTGTGCAAGCTTCAGTGATTCTTCTATGAACTAAAGCAAGCATCTTAGAGTTGGAATATACACTTTGATGAGGTGATCAAAGTTTTTAAGTCTATACAAAGCTTACGAGAAACTTGTATTTGCAATAAAGTGAGTGGGAGCACTATAGAGTTTCTGATAAGTATATGTGGATGACATATTGCTCTTCGGAGACGATGTAGAATTTCTAGAGAGCATAAATGGTTGTTTGAAAAGAGGTTTTCAAAGGAATAACTGGATAAAGCTACCTAATTGTTGAGCATCAAGATCTATAAAGATAGATCAAGATGTTTGATAAGACTTTCAATGAGTACATACCTTGACAAGATTTTGAAAGAGTTCAAAATAGATTAGTCAGAGAGAAGTGTTCTCGCCTGCTTTATAAGGTGTGAAGTTGAGTGAGACTCAAAGCTCGACCACGGCAGAAGAAAGAGAAAGGATGAATGTTGTCCCCTATGCCTTAGCCATAGGCTCTGTATTGTATGCCTACTGCACCTGTGTGTGCCTTGCCATGAGTCCGTCAAGGGGTACAAGAGTGATCCAGGAGTGGATCACTTGACAGCGGTCAAGATTATCCTTAGTAACTAAAAGACTAAGGAGATGTTTCTCGATTATGGAGGTGATAAAGAGTTCGTCGTGAAGAGTTACGTCGATGCAAGCTTTAACACCAATCCGGATGACCCGTAGTAGCAATCTGGATACAAATAGTGGAGCAGCCATTTGGAATAGTACCAAGTGGAGTGTGGTAGCAGTGTTTACGGTTTGACATAGAGATTTGCAAAGTACACACGGATCTGAATGTTGCAGACCCGTTGACTATAAGACCTCTCTCACATGCAAAGCATGATCGAGCCCCAGAACTCATTGGGTGTTCGATTCATAACAATTTGAATCACATGGTGATGTGAACTAGATTATTGACTCTAGTGCAAGTGGGAGACTGTTGGAAATATGCCCTAGAGGCAATAATAAATTAGTCGTTATCATATTTCCTTGTTCATGATGATCGTTTATTATCCATGCTATAATTGTGTTGATCAGAAACTCAGATACATGTGTGGATACATAGACAACACCATGTCCCTAGTATGCCTCTAATAGACTAGCTCGTTAATCAAAGATGGCTATGGTTTCCCAGTCATGGACATGAGATGTCATTTGGTAACAGGATCACATCATTAGGAGAATGATGTGATGGACAAGACCCAAACTACAAACGTAGCATATGATCATGTCAGTTTATTACTACTGTTTTCTGCATGTCAAGTATATGTTCCTATGACCGTGAGATCATGCAACTCATGGACACCGGAGGAGTGCCTTGTGTGTATCAAATGTCGCAACGTAACTGGGTGACTATAAAGGTGCTCTACAGGTATCTCCGAGGGTGTCTGTTGGGTTGGCATGGATCAAGACTGGGATTGGTTACTCCGTGTGACAGAGAGGTATCTCAGGGCCCACTCGATAATGCAACATCACAATAAGCCATGCAAGCAATGTGACTAAGTGTTAGTCATGGGATCTTGTATTACAGAACGAGTAAAGAGACTTGCTAGTAACGAGGTTGAACTAGGTATGGAGATACCGACGATCGAATCTTGGGCAAGTAACATACCGAAGAACAAAGGGAACATCATACGGGATTAACTGAATCCTTGACATAGAGGTTCGATCGATAAAGATCTTCATAGAATATGTAGGAACCAATATGGGCATACAGGTCCACTATTGGTTATTGACCGTAGAGGTGTCTCGGTCATGTCTACATTGTTCTCGAACCCGCAGGGTCTGCACACTTAAGGTTCGGTGACATTTCGGTAGTATAGAGTTATGCATGGTGGTGACCAAAGGTTGTTCGGAGTCCCGTATGAAATCCCGGACATCAAGAGGAGCTCCAGAATGGTCCAGAAGTCATATATAGGAAGTCCTATTTTGGTCGCCGAAAAAGTTTCGGGCTCATCGATAGTGTACCGGGAGTGCCGGTAGTGTACCGGGAGACCACCGGGAGGGGTATTTCGACCCAATAAGCTACCTGGGCTGTGGGAGAGTGAATACCAGCCCTTAGTGGGCTGGTGAAAGTCCCACACAAGGCCCATGCGGCTGGGAGAGAAAGCCCAAAGAGAAAAAGGTGGAAAAAGGCAAAAAAGGCAAAAATAAGGAGTCCTAGTCCTACTAGGATTGGAGGAGGAATCCTCCAATCCCACTAGGTTCGGCCGACCCAAGGGCTGCCTCTTTTGTAGCCAAGCCTCCTCCTCCTCTCCTCCTATATATACTAGAGGATTTTAGGGTTTTGGCACGGAATTTTCAGCCACGTGTTGCCCGTTCCTCTAGTGCATAGTTTCTCCTCTAGATCGGTTTTCTGCAGCGCTTAGGCGAAGCCCTGTCGGAATTACTCCACCACCATCGTCGCAGCGCCATCACGCTGCCGGAGAACTCGTCCACCTCTCTTCTCCCTCTTGCTGGATCAAGATGGCGGAGATCGTCATCGAGCTATACGTGTGCTGAACGCGGAGGTGCCGTCTGTTCGGCCTAGATCGGAAGGACCGTGGTCAAGAACGCGAGACGGATCATGATGAGTTCGCGAGACGGATCGTGATGAGTTCGTGAGACGGATCGTGATGAGTTCGCGGGACGGATCGTGATGAGTTCGCGAGACGGATCGTGATCAAGATCGCGAGACGGATCGTGATGAGTTCGCGGGACGGATCATGATGAGTTCACGGGACGGATCGTGATTGGATCGCAGGACGGATCGTGATGAGATCGCTGGACGCTCGCGAAGACGTTCGACTACACCAACCATGTTTCTTAACGCTTCCCGCTTAGCGATCTACAAGGGTACGTAGATCCAGTCTCCCTCTCATAGATGCTCATCAACATGGATAGATCTGCATGTGCATAGGAAATTTTTTGTTTCCCATGGAACGTTCCCCAACAAGAATCATGTTGGGAATAGCTGCTTATTTCGACTATGAAATCTGGCAGATGGATTGCAAAACAGCGTTCCTCAATGCTTTCCTTGAGGAAGAGTTGTATCTGATGCAACCAGAAGGTTTTGTCGATCCAGAGAATGCTGACAAAGTTTGCAAACTCCAGCGATCCATTTATGGGTTGGTGCAAGCATCTCGGAGTTGGAATAAGTGCTTTGATGAGGTCATCAAAGCGTTTGAGTTTATACAAGTTTATGAAGAAGCTTGTATTTACAAGAAAGTGAGTGGGAGCTCTATAGAGTTTCTAATATTATATGTGGATGACATATTGCTGATTGGAAACAATATAGAAATGCTGGAAAGCGTGAAGGAATATTTGAACAAGAGTTTTTCAACGAAGGACCTAGGAGAAGCTGCTTTCATATTAGGCATTAAGATCTATAGAGATAGATCGAGACGCTTAATAGCACTTTCACAGAGCACATACCTTGATAAAGTTTTGAAGAAGTTCAAAATGGATCAGTCCAAGAAGGGGTTCTTGCCTGTGTTACAAGGTGTGAAGTTGAGTAAGACTCAATGCCCAGTGACTGCAAAGGATAGAGAAAAGATGAGTGCCATCCCCTATGCTTCAGCCATAGGCTCTATCATGTATGCAATGCTGTGCACAAGACCCGATGTCAGCCTTGCCATAAGTATGGCCGGAAGGTTTCAAAGTGATCCTGGAATGGAACACTGGGCAGCAGTCAAGAATATCCTTAAGTACCTGAAAAGGACTAAGGAAATGTTTCTCGTTTATGGAGGTGATGAAGAGCTCGTCGTAAAGGGTTACGTTGATGCAAGCTTTGACACTGATCCGGACGACTCTAAGTCGCAAACCGGATACGTATTTATTCTCAACGGGGGAGCGGTAAGCTGGTGCAGTTCCAAGCAAAGCGTGGTAGCTAATTCTACATGCAAAGCGGAGTACATCGCAGCCTCGGAGGCAGCGAAGGAAGGTGTCTGGATGAAGCAGATCATGACAGATCGTGGAGTAGTGCCCCGTGCACTGAATCCAATGAACCTGTTCTGTGACAACACTGGTGCCATTGCTCTAGCCAAGGAACCAAGGTTTCACAAGAGGACCAAACACATAAAGCGACGCTTCAACTCCATCCGCGATTACATCGAGGAGAAGGACATAAATATTTGCAAAGTGCACACGGATCTGGATGTTGTAGACCGTTGACTAAACCTCTTCCAAGGGCTAAACATGATCAACACAAGAACCGCATGGGTGTTCGATTCATTACAATGTAAATCACATCGTGATGTGAGCTAGATTATTGACTCTAGTGCAAGTGGGAGACTGTTGGAAATATGCCCTAAAGGCAATAAATAAAGTGTTTATTATTATATTTCCTTGTTCATGATAATCGTTTATTATCCATGCTATAATTGTATTAATTGGAAACACATTACATGTGTGGGTAAATAGACAACACTTTGTCCCTAGTATGCCTCTAGTGAACTAGCTCGTTGATCAAAGATGGTCAAGGTTTCCTAGCCATTGACATGAGATGTCATTTGATAACGGGATCACATCATTAGGAGAATGGTGTGATGGACAAGACCCAAACTACAAACGTGGCATATGATCGTGTCAGTTTATTGCTACTGTTTTCTGCATGTCAAGTATATGTTCCTATGACCATGAGATCATGCAACTAACGAATACTGGAGGAGTGCCTTGTGTGTATCAAACGTCACAACGTAACTGGGTGACTATAAAGGTGCTCTACAGGTATCTCCGAGGGTGTCTATTGAGTTGGCATGGATCAGGACTGGAATTTGTTACTCCGTGTGACGGAGAGGTATCTCAGGGCCCACTCGGTAATACAACATCACCATGAGCCTTGAAAGCAATGTGTCTAAGTGTTAGTCACGGGATATTGTGTTACGGAACGAGTAAAGAGACTTGTCGATAACAAGGTTGAACTAGGTATGGAGATACCGGCGATCGAATCTCGGGCAAGTAACATACCGAAGAACAAAGGGAACATCATACGTGATTAACTGAATCCTTGACATAGAGGTTCGACCGATAAAGATCTTCGTAGAATATGTAGGAAACAATATGGGCATCCAGGTCCCGCTATTGGTTATGGACCATAGAGGTGTCTCGATCATGTCTACATAGTTCTCGAACCCGCAGGGTCTGCACACTTAAGGTTTGGTGACGTTTCGGTAGTATAGAGTTACGTATTGTGGTGACCAAAGGTTGTTTGTGTTCCCGGATGAGATCTCTAACGACACGAGGAGCTCCGGAATGGTCCGGAGGTAAAGATTCATATATAGTAAGTCCTGTTTTGGTCGCGGAAAAGTTTCGGGCTCATCGGTAGTGTACCAGGAGTGTCGGTAGTGTACCGGGAGACCATCAGGAGGGGTATTTCGACCAAAGAGGCTCCATGGTCTGTGGGAGAGTGTTTATCAGACCTTAGTGGGCTGGTGGAAGTTCCACATAAGGCCCATGCGGTTTGGGAAAAAAGGCCCAAAGAGAAAAAGTGGAAAAAGGCAAAAATAGGGTGAATCCTAGTCCTACTAGGATTGGAGGTGGAGTCCACCTCCTCCACCTGGTTAGGCCAACTCCTTGGAGGCTTGGCCCTTGTTCCAAGCCTCCTCCTCTATTCCTCTTATATATACTGGAGGTTTTAGGGGTTTTGCACAGAATTTTCAGCCACGTGCTGCCCGTTCCTCCTATGCATAATTTCTCCTCTAGATCGGATTTATTCAGTGCTTAGGCAAAGCCCTGCCGGAATAGCTCCACCACCATCGCCGGAGCGCTGTCACGCTGCCGGAGAAATCTTCCTCCTCTCCGCTCCCTCTTGCTGGATCAAGACGGCGGAGATCATCATCAAGCTGTACGTGTGCTGAACGCGGAGGTGTCGTCCATTTGGCGCTAGATCGGAAAGGATCGTGATCAAGTTCGTGGGACGGATCGTGATCAAGTTCGCGGGACGGATGGTGATTGGATCGCGGGATGGATCATGATTGGATCGCGGGACGCTCGATGATTTGGATCGCAAAGATTATCGACTACACCAACCGTGTTTCTTAACGCTTCCCGCTTAGCGATCTACAAGGGTACGTAGATCCACTCTCCCTCTCGTAGATGCTCATCACCATGGATAGATCTGCGTGTGCGTAGGAAAATTTTTGTTTCCCATGCGATGTTCCCCAACAATAACATGTCCAAATTAATACTGCATGTCAAACTAATACTAATTTTCATTTGGACAGCAAGCATTTCAATTGAATTTGGGCATCAAAACCATTTTTCTGACTGATTTTTGACTCAGTTTTGCTATTTCAGAAATGCTTAATTTCTGAAACTCATTTTGACTCATTTTTTACTCATTTTTCTTATTAACTATCTAATTTCACAAACAATTTCAGAAACAATGTCCTAGCAAGAACCCTAGCAAGCAGCCCAAGCAATGTCCTAGCAAGAACCCTAGCAAGCAAACGGGTGGAGGAGGCGTGGGGATGTCTCACCAGAGAAGGAGATGGCTGACGCACGAAGGAGATGACCAGAGGATAAGCAAAGGCCGAAGTCGGGGTCGGGGTCGGGGCCAGGGTTGAGGTCGTCGGGGCAGGAGAGTGGGTCGGGGTTGCCGTAAAGCAGAGAGTCACGTGGGATCGTGTTGGGAGGACCGGTGATGGTGCAAGGGAGTCAAGAGGGAGGGAGTGAGGAGGGAGAGAGTGATGGTCATGCACGGGGAAGATGATAAGTCCACGAGGGCGCTAATTAGCAGTGGCGCGGGGCTGAGAAGGCCGCTACTACTATGACTTTAGAAGTAGCGTTGCTCTTTGAAAACCGCTACTACTACAGGTCGCCCCTGTCGGTCCGGATGGCACCGATTAGCAGCAGCGTCGGTTGAATGTCCAGTGCTACTGCTAACTGGATACATGTAGCGCATGTCGTCGCCCGCGCTACTACTACTTAGCGGTAGTGTTGTCCTTTTAACCGGCGCTATTGCTAATATCCTATCTATAAGCATTCTTCTATTAGTCACCATAGGTGATGTATGATCCCCCTTCTTTGGGACGGGGATTGCATGATCCAAGACCCAAACGAGCTCCAGAGTCATATAGATGGCTTTTATAAGGCGTTGTTCGTGGGGCGCACCAGAGGTGGTATCGCCCTGGCTAATGACTTTTGGGGCGGGGACCAACTTGTGTCTCCTCGGGAGAGTGATGCCTTGTTGGCCCCATTCGAGGAGGCCAAGGTAGAGGCCTTTATCAAGGCCATGAATCCATCCTCTGCCGTAGGAGCCGGTGGTTTGCCAATTCGCTTCTTTCAAGTGTTCTGGCATACCATCAAGCGCGACATCCTTGGGGTGTTCCTCGATTTTTCTAGGGGAACCTTGGACATCTCTGTAGGAGATATGCCCTAGAGGCAATAATAAATGTTATTGATTATCTCCCTGTTCATAATTAGGTTTATGTTCCATGCTATAACTGCTATGGTTCTCGAGTCTACAATAACCACGAGGCTTGAAGGAAGACTCATATGCACGTGTGGAATAATAAACGGTAAATTGTATTCCTAGTCTGGCCTCTAAGACTAGCTCAAGTATTGCATGATGATCCTGTTTTCCTGATCATGGGCATGGCTATGCCGGCAATTTTGAGGGCACGGTGTTAGAAGAACATTTGTGTTGAATCGACCCAAATTGATGTTATGTTATGAGATACATTTTTCATAAGTTAATGGTTAATAACACAGAGAAGTTAATGTTTGCATAATTCCTTAGACCATGAGAGTATCGAGTTTCTTCATGCTTGCTTCATGAACTTTGGGGTTTGTTAAACGTCATCCGTAAATGGGTGGCTATTACGACGGCTTACGGGTTCATGGAAAAGTATGTCAAGTAACTTGATAGCTCAAGATTGGGATTTGCTCCTCCGACGATGGAGAGATATCTCTGGGCCCTCTCGGTGTTACGGTATCCATCATCGTCTGGCCAGACACTTTGTGATTTGATCACGGGGATGCCGGAACACGGGAACGAGAAAAGAGAACAATACCGGTAACGAGGTAACTGGCATAGTGGACAAGTTGTTGATCCACGGGGATGCCAACATGTCTCACCTCGGGTATTTGTAACATATCGCGAAGCAACAGGAATAGCACACGGCAACTGGAGGTTCACTCGAATATTCATTCGTGTGGGTATAGAGGTCAATATGGGTGTCCACGGCTCCGATGTTGATCATTGATCGGAAGGGGTTCCGGGTCATGTCTATGCTTCACCAAACCTATAGGGTCACACGCTTAAGGGTCATCTATCTGTTGAATACTAGACAGGGAGTCTGAGAGAAAATCACCGAAAAAGTTTCGGACACCGGAAAAGTTTCGGACAGCGGAAAAGTTCCGCAGGGAGAACACCGGAACAGTTTCGGTAAAACTAAAAAGTTGTTTCAGGGGATACCATTAAGTCAAATTGGTTTCGGCACATGCCTGATAATTCTTGGAGGGTGCCAGAATCATTCTGGAAACTTTTGGGAATTTTTCGGAAGAAAAACCGGAAATGTTCCGGAGCTGCCGGAACCGCTTCAGATGCTTTTCGCAGATGAAAATCACTAAACCGGAATTGTTTCAAAAAGTGTTGAAAATTATTTTAGTGGGTACTGGAAATGTTCTAAGCCCACATAAATATTTTCAGTTCGATCAGACGCTGAAAAAATGTCGTCGTGAATAGTGAAATCAGCTTTATTGTTACTTTTTGGAAAGCCACCTTTTTGGGCTTTTGCTCCAAAATATCTTGGAGATGACATGGATGGTGTGGCTGAAATTTCAGCCCCTCCACCCCTCCTTCTCCTATGAATAGAGGTGGAGGGTTCGGCCCAAAAATCATCCCTTCTCACATACAAGTGCCATGCATGATCTGGCTTCTTCTCTCCCTCCCAGCGAAATAGTTTCGTAGAGCCGAAAGGCTGTCTGGGTTCCGGCAGGAACTAGTTCTAGACGGCGAAGCCCTGCCGGATAGATGACACCGTATGTGTGCAACTCTGTAGAGAGATCGTAGTTTCGGTCTTAGTTCGAGAGTGCCTCCCGAAGGGCTGTCCGTGTGACCGTCCAAGTTTCAAAGGTCCTCCCGAAGGGCTATCCGAGTGACAGTCCAGGTTTTGGAGGTCCTCCCGAAGGGCTGTCCGCGACACCGTCCGGGGGACTGTCTGACCGCCTCCTGGAGGGCTGCCCGAGGGGCAGATGAGGGTATACATCCTCGCGGTTGGGAGGTTGTAAATCCTAGCTGCGGGGATCTGCACCGCCGATCGTCATCGACTCTACTTCCGCTGCGCTACGAGTCGGTAACGAAAATGATCAAACCTTGTATGCAGTCTCCATAGTGGTCCTGGGCTGGTGCGTAGGTCGGGAAATTTTTGTTTTCTGCTACGTTCCCCAACAATCTCCCGGCTGAACTATGGTATCATCTCGCTTATCCTGAAGGTCCAAGGGGCGGCGGATATTAGGCAGTTCCGGTCGATCACAGTTATCAACGTGATTTTCCGCATCCTTGCCAAAGGGTACGCCACTAGGGCAGCCCAGATTTCCTCTAGGATGCGCCATCCTAACCAATCGGCCTTCACCAAGCGGTGGTTTATCTTAGATGGGGTCCTTCTTTTTCATGAGGTTCTCCACGAAGTCAAGAGAAGAGACCATCGAGCGGTGTTCTTCAAAATTGACTTTCACAAGGCCTATGATACGATGCATTGGTCCTTCCTCCGGGAAGTTATGATGAGGCGCGGCTATGACCCCCATTGGATTACACGTGTCATCCAGCTCGTATCGAGTGGCCGCACGTCGATCAGTATGAATGGGGCGGTCGGTTCTTACTTCCCTATAAAACAAGGCGTTGGGGATCCTTTCTCCCTTTTCATTTTCAACCTAGAGGTTGCTGCCCTTGCTACTATCCTAGTCCGGGATAGGGTAGCAGGGCATATTAGGGGTATCTGCCCCCACCTCATTCTTGGGAGAGGCCTGACCCATCTGCAATATGCTGATGGCATGATCCTGATGGTTAAAGGATCAAATGCGGATATTGCCGACCTGAAGTTCCTGATGCTCTACTTCCAGAAGATGTCTGGCTTGACCATTAACTTCTCCAAGAGTGAAGTCATGGTCTCAGGGTATTCCATTGAGGAGGCTCTCCACATTGCCAACCGACTCAACTACCGTTTAGGCTCCTTCCAACGACCTACCTCGTATTACCGATTAGTGATTCTTGGATCCACGAGAAGGACCTCCGCCCGGCAGTGTCCAAGGTACAACATCGTTTGGAGCTTTGGAAGGGTCTGTGTCTCTCGAAGGTTGCGAGGGTTGTTCTTATCAACTCCTCTATGATTAGTCGTTTGATGTTCCTGATGGGATTCTATAGTCTGCATGAATCCCTTCATCGGGAGATTGCCAAATACCAATCCCAATTCTTCTGGGTAGGAAAACAAAGTAAGCAGAAATACCACATGGTTAAGTGGTCCGAGATCTGAAAACATAAAGACCAAGGAGGGATTGGGGTAATCACGTCTAACAGAATGAACATTGCCCTCCTATCTAAATGGCTATGGCGTATTGAGACCGGCGATGGAGGCCTGTGGATCCACATCATCCGCAATAAATACCTGCAGGGCCAACCTCTTTCCTTCACAGCTAGGGTTGGCGGTTACCAGTTCTGGTAGTCGATCGTCCAGCTACTGCCAGTGGACAGGCTCCCGATTAGTATTGGCTCGGTCATGAATACACTCTTCTGTTTGGACCATTGGTCTGGCACTAGGCCATTCGCCAAACGGTTCCAATTGCTCTTTACTATGTGTGCCTTTCCTCAACTCACGGTTGGTGCGGCCTTGGTGACCTCTAACGAGTTACGTTCAAACGTACTTTTTGTCCCCAGGAATAAGGCCAATGGTAGGAGTTGTTGGAATGCATTGCTTTACATTCTCCTTCCTTGGAACCCGATGCCATGTCATAACACTTAGAGCCCAATGAGCGTTTTTCCCACCAAGTCCTTATACCAGGCCTTGGTGGCCACTCCTGGAACTTAGGAGTTGAATCTCTTTTGGGAGATTAAGGTGCCACTGAAGATTTGGATATTCCTCTAGAAATGGGTGCATGGCCGCCTTCCCTCCGGTACGGAGGTGCTTAAGCGCAATGGCCTGGGTGACAGGACTTGCCCTCTCTGTGGCATCCCGGAAGACACCAACCACATCTTCCTCTGTTGCTGGCCGCTATTTTCTTGTGGAGTTGCTTCCGTGAGCCGGTTCGGGGAAATTGGTGCCATGATAACCTCCCCGACCTATTCTGCAAGGCGCTTGATTATCTTAGCGTGATGCGGCTGGCCCCTTGGGTTTCCATCAGTGCGTTAGCTTGGACGCTTTGGATTGTGCGCAACAAACTTGTGATTGAGCATGTGATTCCCATACGGACTACTGACGCCATCTACAATAGGTGCGATTTCTTGCAGATTTGGCGGCTGCTTAGCAAGCAGTGCCACCGGGACAACATCAACACCATCATTGCTGCTCTCCGCTCCATCGCCTCCTCCCTCGCGCCACCTCTCTCGCCTCCGCCTCCGAAGCCGGATTAACTGGTCTTATTTCTGTTTAGGGTTTGTTGTGATGTGCCCCTAGCCAGACTTGCCTTTTATTTATTTTTTGTTGTACTTGAACCTTGAACCCTTGGATGTTGGTTGTTGCTGCTTTGCTTTATAATATAAAGCGAAGAAAAATCCTTTTTTGTCAATATTGCTCATACACAACATGCCATCGTGCAAATAATTAGATAGTGCGTACAGGAAGCTTCAGATTCACAAACAACACAACATGAAGTTTTCACCATGCTTCTATGATTCAACACAACTGTAGGGAGTGAGCATCGAGACAAATGCCATAAGATTATAAGAATACCTAGAGCTTAGAAGGGACATTGGTTTCCACAGCTTAGTCCAGCGGCCTTGCTCTCTCGTTCCATTTGATACTCTAGCTCGGCCTTCAAGCCATGCCTCCTTATTTAGTTTTGTTGTGACTAACATCTTATATCCATCGGACGGAGAACTTTCTCGCCTTCTCATGTGTTCATGCCTATCTTACCTAATAATAAAGCAAATAGTGCTTCTACCCGCGCTCACCGTCGCGGCAGTTTTGCATAAAAGTCCCTGTTCTCCACCTCCAGCCATCACTAAGTAATCCACCTTCTCTTCTCTACCTTGCTGGCCAGAGCAGCTGCGGTGAGGGAGTTCAGGAGGAGGAGCGCCGCGACGAGTGTGGAGGCAGGAAGGCGAGGGTGGAGGCAGGAAGAGACCCCGTGGCACGCCAGGAGGAGGCTGGCGTCCTTTCAAGGGCGATCGCCGGAGCCTGTCGATCCGGAGTAGTTAATAGCCACCGCGTCCGCACGGTCGAGGGACGCAAGAGCGATGTGGTGACCTTCTAGGATGTGTGCCATTTTGTCTCTCTTCCTTGCATCTCATGCTTTGATTTGGGTGTTCTTTGGTTTGTTCAGATCATCACTACGTTCTGGAGTGACTAATCAGTGCGGCTTGAATATTAGAAAGATGTGCCTACAGATTTCTGGCTTGTTCTTCTTCATTGATGTTGGTGTGTAAGGAATTGGTTCAAATAATTATTGTGTACAACCAATCTGCCTGTGTCCCATGCATTGACTTTTGCAACATTGCAAAGATCTATCTCTGGTAAGTTGATACCTCTTCACAATTTTCATAATGAATGTTATACCATAGTGTCCTTTTTAGCATCAATTCATGATTATTATTCTCTTCCTAATTTCAATTTTCTCCTGTTGTTTTGTTTGTTGTTAGATTTCCTGTTGATGAGAGAGGAACAAGAATGTTAGTTGTTCAGTACTTCATGCAAAGATACAACTACAATCTGCAGCATGCTACTTGGCCCTGCATGCAGTCTGAAAATGATTCCCGGCCTTTATATTGGCCTATGGAGGTACTGTATACATGCTGCCTGCTTCCTCATATTTAAATTAGACATCGGATGTTCAGTATTTTCTACAAATCGACTACAGACGTGCAAGATTGTTGAACGACAACGGTACTCTAAGAAGCTGAATGGTAAACAGGTCACCAACATACTTAGAGCTTCCTTTTGGGATTTGTGCAGGCCATGGTCTGGAGGACATCTACGGTTCACTAAATCAGTTTCAATTTCAAGGAAACAGTCGAAAGGCAGAAAAAGGAAACCACATGGATTTAGAAATTTCAGCATTGTAGAGCTTAGCTGAAAAGGAAAACGAGATTTATAACAATCAACCAGAGTGGTGATTCAATTTTTGATGATTGGTACTTTGGTTGTGAGGTCCATGAAGACATGAGATTGATTTGGATGGGGCAGTGGGTTTGCTTGGGGAGGAGGTGAGAAGGACGGAGATAGAAGAAGAACCTTGAGATGATGGTGATATTGTTAGAAGAAGAACCTTGAGATGATGCTGATATTGTTACTCAATCCTTTATTGGCTCTATTCTGTGTCGATCTTTCAGGTGCATGAATGGTAATTTGTGCAAAACTACGCTTTCCCTTGCCATTTGATTTTTTTTTCTTTATGGTGCTCATAATATGTTTTTTATCTATACTTACCTCCTTTTGATCGAAGAATAAGATGTGGGTATTATTGCATTGCCAACTTAGCTCAACATTTTTTGAACAAAATTTCTATGAATTTTGTACGGGCATTGTGTTGAAGTCTGCGAAATAGATTAATGTTCGAGCGTGTTTATAAGTTATCAAGTCAGGCACATAAGTTTAGAAAGTAGCTAATTTTTCCAACTGAAAAGTAGACAGAGGTTTCTGATGTAAGGCATGACTACATAGTATACGGAGCAGCCGCCTCCCCTCCTCTCCCCTCTCCCCTCCTCCAGCCGCCTCCCCTCCCTCCTCCTCCAACCGCCTCCCCTCCTTCCTCCTTGATCTTCCCTCGCCGCCACCGGAGGCAGCCGCCGGGAAAGCCTGGCGTGCTGCTGATGACGGTGGCGGTGGGGTCCTCGCTACCTCGCCTCGCTCGCGGGGGGCTACGGGATCTGGGACGGCGGCCTCGGCTGGTGTGGCGCCTCCAGCCCTTCGGCGTCTGGTGGCGCGGGCGTGGGCCGACGGTCTTGGTCGTGAGGACGGCGAGACCTTCGGAGGATGCGGATCTAGGCACGGCGACGGCTACAGTGGCGTCAGATCTGGCCGTCTTCACCCCTACACTCCACCGGTGTGCTCCTCCCCCCTCCAAGATCTGGTCTGCTACGGTGTGGGGGCCCGGTTTTGGTGGGTGGGAGCGGATGTTGGGGTTCCAGGACCGGGGGAAACCCCTAGCCAGCCTTGCCGGCATGATGGCGGCGACGCCCGCGGGCGCCGCTCACCTCCTTGGAGGCGCCGGTCAGGTCCTGTCCTCCCCGTCCCAAGTCCCTTTGTTTCCCGGGTGAAAACCAAAACTTTGTTGGACGGCGGCGACGCCCCAGGCACCGTAATCTTCTTGAAGACGCTGTTTTTGGGAACAAGTGGGACGGTGAGCTTCGGTGTGGTGTGGATGGTGTGCGGCGGCGGCGGCAGATGCCGTGGGGGAAACCCTAGATCTGGATATACCGGATCGGACGATGATGGTATCTTTTATGTCGTTGTCTCTCTTGAGGGCATCGTTTTGGAGCATGTGTTGGTTGGACGGGACAAGCGGAAGAGCGGTATCTCATCCACCGCAAGGCCAACGGTGGATCCCGGTGGCATGGTGCCGCGGAGGTTCGACGACGGGCGCGTGTGGACGGATACATGCAGGATGGTGAAGTTGTCTGGCGTCGTGGTGGCGTCGACGACAGGCCAGGCAAGGTCGATGGGTCAGTTTTTGCTCTGAAGATGGACTGGCGGAAGAAGGCTGCGACAGCCTCTGAGAGTGCGTCGGTCCGGTATGGGACCCAGTCTCGGTGTGTGGCTGGGCTGGGCCATACGGCTTTAGATGTTAGGGTCTGGTGCGATGTCCGTTTGGTATTAGACCCGGATATTCGCCACACCTTCATCAAGGGGATAGGAGTAACAATAGGTGTTGCCTAGATGGTGGCTTCAAGCTGACTGATGTATTACCTTGTATGGTCTCTGTGAATAATTAATAAAATGGTCGGAGGTCACGTACCTTTTCTAAAAAAACATAGTATACGGAGCAGGCATCTTAATTCTCTCATTCTTCATGCCTTGAGGCTGCGAAACATCTATGCTAGGTCGCAACACTTTAGCAACCTTCATTTGATGAGGTACATTCAAATTTGGTCTGTTTATTAGTTTGATGAAAATTTATCTTCTCTTAGATGGTCTAAGGTTCTAGAGTTCGGAATTCTAAGTCTGCCTCCCTTCCTCCGCCATGAGTCCGGCCTCGGCTTCCGGGCTCGCGTGGGGCGGTTCGCCGGTGGTCAACGCTGCGGTCCCTCCGCCCCGCCTGCACTCCCTCATCGTCGCCCCTCCCCTGCCGGCGGTGGATCCGGCTCCCGGTGTGGGTGGGGCCCCCTGGCGGGAGGTGAGGAACAAGAAGAACCAGCGCCGCTCACCTGCTTCTCGCCCTCGGTCCGCGGAGCTGCCAACGACGCGCCCACCTCGCACGCGCATGCCGGCGGCTCTATTTGGGTGCTGCTACAACTGCGGTGAGGATGACCACATCTCGCGTAAGTGCACGAATCCGACGAAGTTTGTGTGCTGCGGCGGTCTGAACCACATCTCCAGGGGCTGCACGCTCGCCCTGCGCCTGCTCCGATGCTCTCCCGCCCCACCCTCCTGGTCCTCCGCCGCCGGGTGCGGTGCGCCTCGCCCCCACACTCCCGCCTCCGCCGCCGGGCCCGCCTCCGTCTGGGGCGGTCCGCCTCGACATCTCCTGGTCCAACGTGGTGCGGGGAAGTTCGGTGGGGAGCGTCGTCGGGCCGGAGTTCAGCGTCCCGTTCGTGGAGTCGGCGGGGCTGCCGGTGGCCGTGGAGCCGGTGTGCTGCTTCCTCGAGAACTCTGTGGAGACCGGGCGTATGGAAGAAGAGCTGGCTAGCGCTGTGGTGGTCTCCATTCTTGACCCACGGCCGGCGGTGGACCTGGCGGATGCGGCGGCGCTCTTGCACCAGGCGTTCTCCATCAACCAGTCGGACATGTCCATCCGTGAGTTCTACCCTCAGGACTTCTTGGTCCTATGCCGTTCGGTGGAGATCAGGGATCGCATGGTGGCGCAGGGGCACGCCGCTTGCCCGCAGTTCGCGCTCTCCCTGGGGCCGTGGTCGCGCCGTGCGCATGCCCAGGGGGTCTCGCTCCAGCATGTTGTGCCCCTGTACCTGGTGGGGGTGCCTGCCCACGCCTGGACTCGTCGGACGGCCGCGGTGCTGTTGGCTGGGGCGGGCATCGTGGTAGACGTGGCGCCACAGACCATACGCCGGCATGACATGTCTCACTTCCGGGTGTGGCTGCGCACTGGCGCTCTGGATATGGTGCTGTCGCACCGTCTCCTGTTCATCGAGGAACCGCAGGCCGGCGGTCCACGCGGGGGACGCCCACGCATGGCCAGGACGGAGAGGTGGAGCAACATGCTGCGGTACCCTATCGACATCCTGCGCGTTGGGGGCGGGCAGGTCTCCTCGGCGGTGGCGCGCCGCCCCCCTCGCCTCCCCAGTCGTCATCCCCGGGCGGTTCTTCCTCGGCCTCGGCGACGGGTCCGGGCGCTCGACTTGTCCAGCCCGGTGGAGCTCAGCGCGCTGCGGGTGGCACTCAGGCGCCGCCAAGTGGGCCGGCGCGCTCCGGCTGTGCTTTTGGGCCTGCGAGGCAGGTGCCGGCGGCCGGCAGCATTCAAACGGCGGCTCGGGCGCGGTCTTCGAGCTCGGCTGACGCGCTGCTGCTTTCGGCAGGAAGTGGGGGGCCTGCAGCAGCTTTCCCGGCTGGGACCGTTGGCAGTACGGCGGGCCACCCTGGGCCAGTTCAGGTCTGCGCCTCGTCTGACGTGGTCCCGCCACCCAATGCGGCTTGTCGGTCTGGTGGTCGGGATCCGAATCCTTCCCCGGTCGTGGATGAGCTGCGGGTCCCACCGGTTGGGAATCTCGGTTCATGGACAGGATGGAGCAACATCCCGAGGGGGATGTGGTGGTGGACCACTCCCAGGCCCGGCTGTCGCCTTTGCCCTGTTCGGACAGCTTGCGGGCCCCGCCGGCCTCGGGAGGTGGTGTTTTCATGCAAGGGGACATGCACGATCAGCGCCTACGTGATTCTGGGGTGTTCTCCTCGCCGTTTTCGGCATCTGCGGCTAGCGTGAGCAAGGAGCCAGTTGGCCCGCCTGGTGGCTCGCCTTTGGCCACTTTCGCGGTGGCCCTATCGGCCAGCAGCCCTGTGGCCTGCTCGGACCCATCGGCGTCAGCAATGGAGCGTTTCCGTTCTGGGGTGCGCATGAGGGTCTCTCCCATCCTGCCACGGCCGGTCACGCGCACGTCTAAAAAGCGGAACCAAGTCCCGTTGGGTTTCACGCCGCGGAGGAGTGCCAGGGTAGCACGACGGCTAAGGGACAAGAGTGGCATCTCTAATCAACAGAGGGTGCTGATCAAGAGGCTGGGCCTGGCGCATGAGGGGGATATGATTGGTGATGAGGCTCTGCACGCTTACATCGATTTGTTCTTGCAGCCCCTTACTTCCTCCCAGATTGCTGCGGTGCTTGCGCTGTATGGTTGGGAGCCAGCCCCCGGGCAGTTCGAGGATGGGGCGCAAGTGGCGCCAGGCGCGTGATCGTTGCTGACCGTTTGGTGGTCTTTGTGGGCCTTCCTTAGGTCTGCTAAGTTTCACAGATTACTATCGTGGAACGTCCGGGGCCTTAATGCCCCGGCCAAGCGTAGCGCAGTTTTTCAGCTGCTAGAGACGGTTAAGCCGCATATTGTGTGCCTTCAAGAGTCCAAATTGGAGGTTGTAACCGAGTTCGTAGTTCGACAGTGTATGGGGAATAGACTGGACGTGTTCGTTTATTTGCCCGGGGAGGATACTATTGGAGTAGTCATCATCGTGTGCGACTCCACTCTTGCCACGCTCTCTCGTACCCATACAACGCCGCATACCATCACGACCCTTGTGAAGCCGGTAGATGGGCCTGAGTGGTGGCTCATCGGGGTGTATGGGCCGCAAGGCGATCGTGAGAAGGTGGAATTCTTGTCGAAGCTTGTGGAGGTGCGAGACTTGCATGCCGGTCCTTGGGCGGTCGTGGGCGACTTCAACTTGATCGTGGACGCATTGGATAAGAGCAACGGCATTCTAAACAGGCGGATGATGGCTCAGTTCAGACGAGTTCTTAACTCCCTCGAGCTCAAGGAAGTCTACCTCAACGGTCGTCGCTACACGTGGTCGAACGAGCGGCAGGGCGCGACTCTGGTGAAGCTTGACCGCGTCTTCGTCACGGAATCATGGGAGGAGTTGACTCGGATGATGGGAATCAACGGATGTGATGCGCGCCATTGATGCGTTTTCGCGTGGAGATGCCCGTGGACTGGCGAGGATCAATGGCTCCCTTGTGTCGTTGATGCCCAAGAAGGACGGGGCCGTGGACTTGAATGATTTCCGCCCGATTTGCCTCATACATGGCGTGGCGTGCATCATTGTCAAGGTTCTGTCCAACCGGCTCGCACCGGAGCTGAACGCGTTGGTGGGGCTGCACCAGAGCGCATTCGTGCGCGGCCGCACGTTGCACGACAACTTCATGCTCGTGCAGGCTGTAAAGATTGATCTCGGTGGGTTTTACGGGATCAACCCGAGTCCCTAGTCTCATATATTTATAGATGGATTTGTGTGTTACAACGTGTCGTACAAGACAAGGTCTATACTGCTATTCGAGTCCTATACAAACACTAGTTCTAACACCCTCCCTTAATCACAACTTGGCTAAGTTGAGATTATGCTTGAATGCTTCGAAGGCTTGATATGGAAGTGGCTTCGTGAATCCATCAGCAACTTGGTCCTGTGATGGAATGAATCGGATCTCGAGTTGCTTGTTCAAAACACGTTCTCTGACGAAGTGAAAGTCTATCTCAATGTGTTTTGCTCGAGCATGAAATACTGGATTGGCTGATAGATATGTCGCTCCCAGGTTATCACACCATAAACATGGGGTTTGAGTCTGTCTTACTTTTAATTCTTCAAGTAATGATTGTACCCAAATAACTTCAACGGTAGCATTTGCAAGAGACTTGTATTCAGCCTCAGTGCTTGATCTTGACACAGTAGCTTGCTTCTTAGCACTCCAGGAGATCAAATTCGGTCCAAAGAATACAGCAAACCCTCCTGTTGATCGACGATCATCTACACAACCAGCCCAATCGGCGTCTGAAAAAGCACTGACTTGTGTGGAGGGAGAGCTTCTGAAAGTCAAGCCAACAGTGATAGTACCTTTAACATAACGCAAAATTCGTTTTGCAGCCGACCAATGATCGGTGGTGGGAGCATGTAGGTACTGACACACTTTGTTAACTGCATAGGAGATATCGGGTCTTGTGAGAGTGAGATACTGAAGCGCACCAACCATGCTTCTATATCTGGTGCTATCTTCTTGTCCCAACAAGACTCCCTTCCTTGCTGAAATCTTCTCTGTTGAAGAGAGAGGTGTAGGCATACAAGTGCAACTGGACATATTGGCTTGGTTACTTCAATGCCCAAGAAATAATGAAGAGCACCCAAGTCCTTAAGAGCAAATTGACGGCGCAGGTTGTTGAGGAGAGCATCAGTAGCAGCTTGAGAGGAGCTCGCAACAATGATATCATCAACATAGATAAGCATGTAGATAGTCACATTGGACTTGCGAAAGATAAATAGGAATGTATCTGATTTGGACCCCACAAAACCATACTTAATTAACTGAGAACTGAGACGAGCATACCAGACTCGGGGTGCCTGTTTGAGTGCATATAGAGCCTTGTCAAGCTTGCATATGAAAGTTGGTTTCTTTGGATCCTCGTACCCTGGGGGTTGGCGCATGTAGACCTCCTCTTCCAGAACACCATGAAGAAACGCATTCTTGACATCTAACTGTCGCAGGCTCCAACCTCTCGAAACAGCAATAGCCAGAACAAGGCGGACAGTAGAAATTTTTACAACTGGACTGAAGGTATCTTCATAGTCAATGCCATAGCGTTGCTTGAACCCTTTAGCTACGAGACGAGCTTTATACCTGTCGATGGAACCATCAGCTTTGCGCTTAACTTTGTAAATCCATCGGCAATCAATCAATTTTTTTACTTCGGTTGGGTGGAACGAGCCTCCACGTTTGATTTTTGGTGAGAGCCTCAAACTCCTCATTCATCTCATTCTTCCAATTTGGATCAGCAAGAGCTAACTGAAGATTTGCAGGTTCATCGGTAATGGCCGAAAGACACCAACGAACTGTCCCATCCTTGTATTTTCGGGGCTGCACGATTCCTTTAGAAGCTCTTGTAACCGGTCGAGAGGCCTCGGGTGCAGGCTGGTGCACAGGCGAAGCGGACGCAGGCGATCCAGAGGAGGCAGCCTCGTCGCTGGCAGAGGGCGCAGCAGCGCTTGTCCCGGACGTGGATGCAGGAGACCTTGTGGCCGTTGGTGTGGCCGAGTGAGAGGAGCGCAGAGGCATGGAGGCAGACTCGGAACTGCCAGATGGCGAGTGCGCGCTGGCCGACGCGTGATCCGAGGAGGATCTGGCGGATCCTGAAGCTGATGCTGTCGGAGAATCCGCATTGTGTTCTATATCGCTGTCATTTTCTGCTGTAATTTGATGTGAGCTGTTTGAACTCAGAGAAGCACCGTTTTGGCTCAAATTTTCACCCGGAGCTTCGTTTCTTTGACCTGTATCCTGTAGAATAGCAAGAACAGGACTAGCAATAGTATTAGTAGTACGATTATTTTCCACATTAGGATCATGCATAGATTCAAGCCCAAACTCATAATTACGAAGGGATGGATCTAGAAGTAGAATTTCTCGACGGAGAAGGGCACCAGCATTGGGGTGCAGATTTTGGAAGGGAAACACACCTTCATCAAAGACAACATCGCGTGAGATATAGACGCGACCCGTGGAAATCTCGAGACACTTGACTCCTTTATATCTAGGTGTATAACCTAAGAAAACACATTGAGTGGATCGGAAGGCTAACTTGCGTTTGTTGTAAGGGCGTAAGTTGGGCCAGCACGCACATTCAAAAACCTGAAGGGAGGCATAGTCTGGGGAGGTGCCAAGCAAACGATGGACTGGAGTGTCATTGTTAATGACACGGATAGGAAGCATGTTTATGAGATAGGTGGCAGTAAGAAACGCTTCATCCCAAAATTTTAGTGGCATGGATGCATTAGCAAGAAGTGCAAGGCCAACTTCAACTATGTGGCGATGTTTTTGCTCTGCAGAACCGTTCTGCTGGTGAGCATGGGGACAAGACATATGATGGATGATTCCTTGAGATTTAAAGAGAGAATTAAGAGCCAAATATTCCCCTCCTCCATCTGACTGGACAGCAAGAATTTTTCGACCAAACTGTCGTTCAACCAGACTTTGAAAATTTTAAACGCAGCAAGAGCATCAGATTTCTTTTTGAGAAAATATAACCAGGTAAACCTGCTATAATCATCAAGGAAGCTTACATAATGCTCATGTTTGCCAACAGATGCAGGTGCATTACCCCATAAATCAGAAAAGACTAATTGTAAGGGTACTGTAGATACACTGAAGGATATAGGATAGGGAAGTTGGTGACTCTTGGCACGTTGACATGAGTCACAAACCGACTCAATACTAGAATCTCTAACATAAGGTAATTTATTCTTGCTAATAATTTTCCTAACTATTGCTATGGAGGGATGACCCAAACGACTATGCCATAATGTGTGAGAGGGCTTGGCGGCAACAAAGGCGTGCTTCGGATTGTAAGTGGACATCATGGATGATATGAGTGGATAAAGACCGCCAACGCATCTTCCTCTATGAATTATTCGCCCCGTGACCTGATCCTTAATTAAAAAGAAGAAGGGGTGAAATTCAATATAAACTTGGTTGTCAAGAGTGAACCTATGAACGGAGAGAAGATTTTTGGATGCAGTGGGGACATGTAATATGTTGCGAAGATGGAAAGGTCGAGTGGGGCTACGAACTATGGAATGACCAATGTGAGAAATAACCATACCTTGACCATTGGCCGTGTTAACTCTGTCGTTGCCCTGATATGCGTCACGGACTGTCAAGTTGTTGAGTTCGCCCGTGATATGGTGTGTAGCCCCAGTGTCCGAGTACCAATTGGTATCGACATCGTAGGAGGCGTGGTTGGCGTCCTTGTCGCCATAGGAATCATCATCATCATCCTCGAAACGCTACTAGCAATCCTTGGCGGCGTGTCCTTCCTTGTTGCAAATTTGACATGTGATATCGACCCAGGGAGTGGTCCGCTTGCGACCACGGCCACGGCCACGGCTCCCTCCGCGTCCTGGCTGTTGAGGGCGGTCGTCACGGCGTGTGTCACGATGATCTTCGCGTCGTTCTGCTCGGCGACCACCGTGGCCACGCTGAGTGGTGTAGCGGCCACGACCATGCTGACGGTAGACAGCGTTGGCGGACGACTCAAAGTCGCTGGTAGAGCCACCATGGTGCATCTCCTGACGTTGATCATAGCCCTGGATCTGAGAGTATAACATGGTGAGGGAGATCGGCATGGTCACCACGCCAAGGGCAGCCACCAGTGAATCATAGCCTTTTCCGAGGCCAGCAAGGATATACGAAACAAGTTCTTTGTTAAGGAGAATACGGCCAGCAGCGGCGAGGTCATCGGCAAAACCTTGCATCTTGGTGAGGTAGTCCGACGAGCTGTTGAATTGGTGTCGTTTGGTGTTGGCGAGGACAATGAGCAGGTTTGAGACCCGGGCCTCGCTTTGAGAAGCAAACATCTCTTCGATGGCGCTCCATAGACCAGCGGCATGTTCGATCCGATGCACATGCGGAAGAATCTCCCGGGGTGAGATGGACTGCTGCAGGTAGGCTAGGACAAGTTGGTCCTTAGCCAGCCAGGTAGCGTACGCCGGATTCGGCGACGTCTTTGCAAGCTTGGATTTGGCGGCGGCCGCTGGTTCAATTTCCAGCAGATTCTTAGGGGCGACGTCGGTGCCATCTAGGAACCCGACGAGTTGAGCCCCACGGATGGGCGGCAGCACCTGGGAACGCCAAACAGGGTAGTTTGTGCGCGTCAATTTATCTGACGGCGGCGATCCGAGGTTGATGACAGCCGAGCTCGAGGACGCCATTGTCTTCGTGGGAAATCGGTGGTTGGAGCGGCGTCAGTTTCGTCGGCGAAAGAACCGGCCTGATACCATGTAAAGATTGATCTCGGTGGGTTTCACGGGATCAACCCGAGTCCCTAGTCTCATATATTTATAGATGGATTTGTGTGTTACAACGTGTCGTACAAGACAAGGTCTATATTGCTATTCGAGCCCTATACAAACACTAGTTCTAACACAGGCCACCGCTCGTAAACTCAATGCCGCGAGACTGCCGGCCTGCTTGCTCAAGCTAGATATATCGAAGGCTTTCGATACCGTGGATTGGGCCTTTTTGTCCAAGATCCTATCGAGGATGGGATTTGGGGAGTGCTGGGTCATGTGGATCTGCAGCTTGCTTACCTCGGCGACTACTAGGGTTATGGTGAATGGATTCCCGGGAAGCATGTTGGCCAATGGGCGGGGTCCCCGGCAAGGGGATTCGATCTCGCCGCTTCTCTTCCTCTTGGTCATGGAGGGGCTGAGCCAGTTGTTCAAGTTCGCGGACTCGTCTAACCTGCTGTCCCCGCTAGCGACAGCCGGTCTCAAGCATCGCATGTCGTTCTTTCCTGACCTGCTGTCCCCGCTAGCGCCAGCCGGTCTCAAGCATCGCATGTCGTTCTTTGTTGATGACGTGATGGTTTTCCTCAAGCCGACGCTGGGTGACTTTGAGATGTGTGCGGCCATCCTGCACGATTTCGGCGTGGCATCGGGCCTCCAGATCAACCCTGCCAAGTGTAGTGCCCTACCCATCCGATGCAACGACAGTCTCAAGGCCCAAATCAGCTATGGGCTTGGTTACCGACTGGAGTCCTTCCCAGTCAAGTATCTAGGGCTGCCCCTCACGCTCAGGAAGCCGTCGGCTACTCAATTCCAGGACCTAGTGGATGGTACCGCGGGCAGGCTGCCCCTTTGGCGAGCTAGATCACTCGACAAGACTGGGAGACTTCGCTTGGTCCAATCCGTGCTCTGCGCCATGCATGTCCACGCGATGTTGGCTTTGGATGTCCCCCTCAAGGTAATATCGAAGATCAATAGGATTTGCCGGGGATTCTTGTGGGTAGGGGAGGAGGATGCGAAGGCCGGGCAGTGCGCCGTGGCATGGGATACCATCTGCCAGCCAAAGTGGGCTGGTGGCCTGGGCCTCCCGAACCTACGCTGGCTCAACATGGCTATGTGGGTGCGCTGGCTTTGGCTACAGAGGACAGACAGATCTCGGCCTTGGGCAGAGTTCAAAATCGACTCGGTGGCGGCCTCGCTGCAGATATACCGGGCGGCCACTTTTGTGGACTTAGGTGATGGTGCCGACTGCCTCTTTTGGGAGGACCGATGGCTCGATGGATGGAGGGTGCAGGAGGTCGCGTCGTTGGTGTACGTGAGGATCAAACCACGGCTCAAGGCCTCGCGAACGGTGGCGGAGGCTGCTGGTGGCGCCTGGGCAAGGGATCTCGGCCCGGACCTATCGCAACCCGAGCTTGAGCAATTCCTTGCATTGTGGATGAGGGTCTTGGAGGTGCAACTGCGCCCGGGGACCCCGGATAGGGTTCGTTGGGCTTGGGAGACGTCCGGCATGTTCTCGGTGCGATCGGCATACGCCAGCAGGTTCATTGGTCGCGAGCATGATCCTGGAGCTACCTTCACTTGGCATTCTAGGGCTCCATCGCGTTGCAAGTTCTTCAACTGGCTGATCCTCAAAGACCGGGTGTGGACTTCCGATCGATTGGCGCGTCGGGGCCTGCCTCATCAGGAGACCTGCCCCATGTGCAGTCAGGAACAGGAGTCCATCGACCATCTGTTCATCACGTGCGCGTTCGCCCGATCCGTGTGGTTCGAGGTGCTCTCGGCCTTGGAACATGGGGATCGGTCTCCGGGGCCAGATGATCGACTACTCCCGTGGTGCACGGCGTTCGCCGCGGGCCAGCGGAACAACAAGGACCTCAACACCCTCGCAACTGCTAGTCCTCTGGGAGATGTGGAAGCACCGGAACGCGGTCGTGTTCGATAGCGCCTCCCCATCGGTGCAGGACGTGCTACGGCTCATCGTGAACACTGGAAAGGAATGGGCTCTTGCCGGGCTTTTTCGTAGCGACATGAGCGTTTTGTTAGCTAGAGTGAACAGGTGGGCGAGTGGGGAGACGTAGTTTTCCGTTTCTCGGCCTATGGCCTTTGCCCGTGCACGGGCTGTAATGCGTAACTCTGTGGACGGATATTCTTCTACCCTTTCCTTCTATCAATCGACGATACGCATACTCATGCGTATTCCACACACAAAAAAAAGGTTCTAGAGTTCATTGCTATGAAAGAAGGCATAGATTTTGGCTGGTGGAATTGCCAGTATAATTGGAGTGAGCGTAAATAACAATTTCCTACAGACAGTACGTTCTTTTGAAGCTACATGGAAAGAAAAGTAAGCACATCGATTCCTCTTCCTTTCACGGTCGGATGGTATATCACCATAATTATGATCCAATTTTGAAGGCACAATGTGCCAGCAGCCTAGCATAGCACTGGTCAATGTACTGTGCAAATGTTGCTGCCATGTTATGACCAAAAATGATGCTGCACTTCCAAAGAAATGGTTCCAGACCATGATTTCATTCTCTTTTGTTTTCGAAGTGCTTGCAAATTCCAATTGTTATGATATTAATCCAAGTGTTTTAGATATTATTTTCTTTGGGATTGTTGTGTTTTTTCTATGTTCAGACTTGGGCCTAACATCGATCAAACTTTCATGGTATAGTTCGACTAATGCCCATGTTTACCCCCAACACACAACTTCAATGGAAAGACGAGGGCAGCCTGGGGATATGTCCCTGACGGAGAGGACAAGGGAGCTTAGTAACGTAGGCCACCACTGCCGGTGTGAAGACATGTGGCCACATGTTGTTGTGCATCAAGCCATGAAGATACATCATCGCCGGGGCCGTCGTGTCGCCTTGGCCGAGGCCTGGTTGTTGGTCGCTGTGGTCGAGAAGGACGACATGAGGTGTGTGATGCACATGAGGTAGAACACCTTCGTCAGCGTCCTCCCGTCGGTGTCGGTTGTTCCTCAAGTGCGAGCGCGTAGAAATCATGGTTACCGTGGGCGCGTGCATGAAGCATGGGTGGAGCAGGTACATGTGTGGGTGGGGCTGGGGAAGAAGCAGCAGTCGCCGTGGGCGCGTGCATGAAGCATGGGTGGAGCAGGTACATGTATAGGCGTTTCTGTTGGCAGCACAGGTTCAGGCCATATTTAATTATCAACTAATTATCAAGTGGAGTTGCAGATTATGAAAAGGGGACTGGTCATAGATGGCAGCACCTGCAGTATGATTTATCTTGATGGAGAGGCACTTGATTCGCAAGTAGATTTAGTGTTTTCTCCCTGTTTGATTCAAGTTTGAAAGTCTGAATTTGGATAGGACCGTTCTGCAGATCACATAGTTCTAGCTGTTCATATTATTTTATTTTATATGGTTGTAAATGACTTTCAGTAATTAGCTTTCATAAAATTTAGACATGTATTCTTTAACAGTATGATGTGGTGATGGTGGCCCTTTGTGCTGGTTGAAATTATGATGTTGGATAAGATAAATGTACGAAACAAATCCAATTTGTAAGAAAAAATAAAAAAAATGAATTTTTACTCCTCGCGTCCAGGATTCCGTCCTGGGTCATTAGATAAGAATCCAAAGATAAAGAGTAAAACAAAGAATATCACTACTGTATAAACAAAAAGTATTGCTTCCACAAATATCATCACGTTTTGCTATTGATGTAATACTATATTCCTTTACTGAAAGCAAACCTTTTAGTTGCTGCTGTGGTCCTCTTATTATTATTATTCAGCGTTAAAAAACCATCAATCTCAGGAATACTGTGACCATGTATTTGATTCTATTGAAGACCCAATATATGATAAGGTGCTATTTTCATTTGCTATGCTGGGTAACCATGAAAAACTCTGTCCAATTCATAATTTTAATTACTCATGTGTGTTATTTATGGATCTACTCCCTTTTATTGGAGAGGGGTGTTTTTTGTTTGTTTATAATGCGCAATTTAAAGTCATGCTCGCATATTTCATCATATTGTTTTTCTTAATTCCAGAATGTAGCGATAATTAGCTAAACTGGAGCAGTCTTAATCTATTCATATTTAGCATATCGTAACATTCGACACATTGCCTTTTGAGTTTGTTGATATGAACCTTTGTTGGCTGTCATATTATAACTATGAAAAGTTCATATAACTAATCTGGCCTTACATCATACACGAGAAGTCCATGGTTGAGTATAAGCGTTATATATTTGGAGAGATAATGCACCACTCAAACGGTGCTCTCTGCCCATATTTAGTACAAGTAACAACAAAGTTGACACCTCAGGTCTAAGTTATGCTGAACATTTTGATATTTTTATTAACCAAATCGGTGGCTAAAAGAATTCATGAGTAGTAACACAGACTAAGAAATTGCTATCTATCTTATCCATGCTAAGAAACCGGAGACTGATTTTCCGACACAAAGTGATTCCTTGAGAGCACAACAACACCTGAAGCTGCTGGTCTCACAGCTCTACACCTTTTCTTCTTCTTTCTGGACACCCAACAGCCCGAGCATGCAAGAACAGCAGCACCAGCCGGCCATGTTGTGCAACATCATCAGAGCGCTCTCATTGCATGCAAGGCCAGGTTAAACATGGAAATGTCCTTATTTTTAATAAAAGATAATGTTTTCATGGAGCTGCATGAAAACATTATCTTTTATTAAAAATAAGGACATTTTCATGTTTAACCTTATTATCGATGTTTATTAAAATTGGATAAAAAAGATGCACAATGACACATGAAACAGGTTGTGTCCCTTTTATCGCCTGGTGCAAAGCACGGGCATTTGTACTAGTAAGTTCAATGAAAGACGCGTGCAGAGTGGGATGTTCAGAATAACTTCAGTGTCTATCGGTAGGAAAGTAGCACGTACCATCTCTTCCTTTCGACATCAAAGGTTGTATTTCCTTTTTCCATAGTTGAGCCATGCAATGTTCTCATTTCGTCCAGGTGAAAGACGATCGTCGTTACATGAGAATAACGTAAAAGATGTAAATGATCTTTCCGTGTCTTACAGATGGCAGCATAATTAAGATACCTATAAGCGAAACAAGAAAATCACATAAGGAAATTCACAATAAGTTCACCATAAAGAAGTGGGTCTCGAGTATGCCTCCTATCAATATTTCACGTAAGCTAACTTAGCCTGACAATGAATAACGAATCAACATCAACATGGATATTTTTCTGAAAAATCCAAACATTTGAAATCGATGCGAACTATAGTAGGGGAAGTAAATATATTAAGTGTCTCTGCTTCTGTGCACATACTTACCAAGAACAAAAGCTCTCTTATAAAAACCAAATGCTTCGATTACAAAATAAAGAAATGTATTTTAGTCCTCTAGCGATTTCATATATGAAATAAGATAAGTCATAAGTAGCAACTTATACGGGTGAAACATCCAAAAAAAATTCTTCTCATGGAGAGCGGCGTTTTGGCTCCTAGGTGCATATGCACCTATTATGGAAAATATGTAAAAATATATTTTAAAAAGTAAATAAATTTGGAGAAGAAATCCGGCGTGTACATTCGGACATTATATGCGCGTGCACAAAGTTTCGGTGAAAAAAGACATTTTTTGTGGCATGTACAAAAAAGACAAAAAAATGCCTCGTGAATAGCTGTAATCAAGGATAAAAATTTGTCTTTTTTACACAACCAATAAAAAAAAATCTTTTCACCAAAACTTTGTGCATGCGCATATAATGGCCGTATTTACATGCGGGATTTTTCCTCGTAATTTTTTAACTTTTCAAAATGTGTATTTCTACAATGGGTGCATATGCACCTATGACCCAAAGCCAATTTCCACTTCTCATGTAGTCTTTATGTTTCCTATATATTTCAATGTAAGCCAACTTAGCCTGACAATGAATAATTGTTCCGCATCAACATGAATAATACAGTTATTTTCTGTTAATCCAAAATTTTAGATCGATGCGTTGTAGATTTTAGAGACCAGAATGAACTCCGTTAGCAAAATGTATCCCCTACTTAAAATGTATCCAATATATGTATAGCTCTTTCTACATAATATGTAACCATAGCCGGCCCATGCGATAAAGTTCTACTTTTTAATCATTTCATTTACATCTCTTCTAAAACTCAAAGAAATATTAAGTGAAGAAATAAAAAATTAGCACATTACAATTTTACATGTTATGTACAAAAAGTCATTAAAATCCACCAACAAAGCGCAACATGTGTGTTTCGTTATTAGGGTCTCATCAGTAATCAAACAAGGAGTAAACAATCAACACAAAGTTTTTTTCCCAACACATACCTTGCTTCATCGAAATAGACCAACGGATTCATGGTACTAATAGTTAATCTTCGATCAGTTGGCAAGTTAGCGATTCTATATGAAGGTTAAAAAATCCAGTGTTCTTTTGTTTATTTGGAGCATCCTCTTGGGGTCTGAAGTAGTTTTTTTCTTGGCTAAACTATTTCGCATTTAATTTTTTCCATGAAATGCACATTAAAGATTTAGTAACGATGAAACACTTATTTTTACTGTGTAAATAATTGTACTTCCGATCAGATGTAAGTTTTAGTTAACTATTTTTTTTTTGTTATGGAATATGAAAGTTTATTAAATTTTACTTATGGAAGCATTGTCCTCGAGTTTCTTATTTTTGGCTATGTTGGGTGTTTGTTTTAAGTTGGTGGATGGTCCTTGCTATGTACAGTCCAAACTGAAAATTTGCATTGAAGATTGATATTTTCATATCTAAATTGCTTTGAACAAAACAATTTATTTGAGAACCTCAAGTTATACAATTTTTTTTACATTATAACGTATCAACAGGGCGCGGCTACAACCACTACACTAGAACTGGCCAAGGAAAGGCTTTTTACAACACAAGAAAAAGCACAAGCCAAGCAATGACAATTCAGCATGGCTCACCAGCAAGCAAGTAAGTACCCAACAGAATGAATTTGCAAGACAAACAATGGTTTTGCAAAAATATGCAGCAATTTTTGCGATGTTGTACCTCTTCGCATGTACCCCCGACGTCCCCATAGCGAGGATTCCATCATTACATACACAAGAGCAAAGCCACCCGTTGGACGGGTACAACAATTTGCAAAAGCTCTTGAACACTTCATTATAGGCACTAATCCTGCATGGGCTACACTAGGATGATTTAACTCAACTAGGGCGGTCTACAATCATTTTTATTCATGCAGTTGCATCATCGTATACCGCGTGTTGTGTAGAATGGACTATATATATGGTACAGATATAAGAAGACCTTATTAGTAATCTATCAGCATGCACCCTTCCATTCACTCGTGTGTATCATGCATAGCTGCAATAAATGTACCCTTTTTCCATCTTTTATTACCGGATTCATCGCATATATATTATTCATCACCCAGGCTCTAAAATAAATTATTCTTCACTCGGGGTAATATTACGAAAGTTTATTCATCACCCAGGCTCTAAAATAAATTATTCTTCACTCGGGGTAATATTACGATCGTTTCGTAAATAAATTACATCTCAAATGCAAATAGTTACATTTTTATTGAGTCACTACGTAAAGTTTGACATAAAAAAAATAAAAATATAAGTCATAAGACCAGAAAAATCACATTTATGTATATTTTACACTGTGTTTTCATGTTTGTAAATTTACATCACATAAATATTTTTTATGGTGAATATATTTTTTACGGTTTCTTTTTACGTATGGAATACGATAGAATTTACGGAACGTAAGATTACGGTGCATTGATGTGAAAATAGAGGAGAGTAAAGAATAACTATTTCTTATCCAGGATGACGAATAGTCAATCCCTATATATATTCACTGTAATCCCTGTACATATTTTTTATGGGTTCTAGCCATGGACGATTCTATCGTTACAAATACGACAATCCCATTACGATATGTAAAAATAAAATGCATCGTTGGGCGCAGCATGCCGCCACACGGGCTATGCTAGTACTTATCTAAAAAGAAATCTAAATTTCACGTCACTTGTTTCGTCCGACACATCCTTCCCCCCATCTACACTCCCTCCCCCCATTGCTCCACCGCTTTGCTACATCCACCTCTTTTCCATTTCCTTTAAAGAGTCCCCACATGTTTTTTCATCATACTGACTTTTTGTCTGCTCGATTGCGTTCCTTGCATCAAGGGGGCTACTTGCTCATCCTCGATTTGGAAGAACGCGAACATGAAGACTAAACGGCAAGGAGGCATGTAGGGATTGGAAAATGTTCACACGTCTAAAAAATGGTCATAAAAATGTAAACACTTGTTCGTGTAATTAAAAACAAATAGTCATGACTTGTAAGTAAAATGTTCATATACTAAGAAAAGGGAGGATGATAAGATCTTGAATTTTTAAAAAAAACTGGAAAAGAAAAAAAAGAAAAAGAAACGAAAACCCGACAAACATAAATACAGAAAAAGAGAAAATATAAACCAATCGGTAATTCCTTTCAAAACTAGTGCTTAGTAAAAGTTGCAAAAAAGCTGTTGGGCCAGGCCCATAAGGGCGAGCATTGTAGGCAACGCTCCTTCCTTATCGTACAAGGTGAGGTAAGCCAAGGCCGCTCGCTAGCCACACACAAGCTAGCGATGGCCATGTCACAACGAAAAAAGAATTCATCGCACCGTGGTTTATCTGGGCAGCCAGGGCCGAATGAGCTTCCGTTTGCTTAGTTAATGAAATGAGAAGGAGTATTAGACATGCATGTACTAGTAGCTGGACCAATGATTCTCAAACAAAAAAAGTAGCTGCACTAATATTTAATAGAATAATGGGCTACCGATGGTTTACCAGTCCGTTTTCTTTTGTAAGGGACTACCTAAGCATGTGGTTCGGCTCATCGACTGTTGCTTTGTTTACTCAGGAACCTACATAAGCTTTTTACTCTCTAGAAAAGGTAAGCCTTTTACTTTCTCAGTTTCGAAATAACCGTCATATTTTTAGCTAGAATCTAAATTAAAAACACGACACTTATTTTAGAGGGGATCTAAATGAAAAAACTTAAGCTTTTAACTTTCTCTAAAAATTGTAAACTTTTTACTTCTTCCGATCGAAAATAAATGTCGTGGTTTTAGTTTCAAATTTGAACGAAAAGCTAGACAGTTATTTTAAAACGAATGCAACTTGCTTTCACACTAACCAAATGAATCCTTTGAATTTTAGGGTGGGCCGGACACCCCATTAATGTCCAATTAAACACTATCAAATTGCTTCCTAACTCCTTTCCTCCCGTAATTACCTGTAGGTGTAGCAAAACTCATTTAATCGAGATGGGCCACTATCGGTCGATCGCTTCACCTCTCTGCAACCCATCATGTTCGGCTATTCCCATTCGAGACAGCGGCATCCTCGGTCAATATGAGAAATGGATATGGATCAACCGCGAGTGGGGGCTAGAGGGTGTGTGCCTAGGGTTGAGTCGTAGCGGATCCATTGGATATTTCAAGGTACGGCTTGCATCATAACCTGCTTATCCATTCCTTCATAATTAGATGTGGTTGCTAAATGATTTTAAGATTGAGACACTTGTTAGGGCTTAACTTTTATGGTTAGTGCGTGGGTAATTTATCACCGGTGACGATCCTTCATGATCACAATTTTTTGTCTACAATTTGTTGTGAATAGCTGATGTTAACTTTAAAATTTAAATCATATAATTAAGAGATGAGGAGGTTTGGGGTTAATAGACCAAGCACTCCAAATGTAAATAGAGTGTAATCGGAAACAAAAGAGTTTGGCTCCCTGAAATACATGTTGAGCATGTTCAAGAAAAGATGGAGAAAAATTGTGAGTATCCTCCTCATATCAAACATACAAAGTAGAATTTGTAGTCCGGAAATTTGGTACCATTTTATATGTTGTACTTCCAAACACCCGATTTTTGTTTTACCTGAGGCTCAAAATTGCCCAGGCTCCAGAAAAGTTCTAGCTCTGGGTATAAATTTTCCTTACTTTGTTGCCTACTCATTGACCTGGTCTCAGATACACTTCGGTAGCTAGTATTTTCTAACTAGCATAGTAGTAAACGTGGAAAAATAGTTAATGTTGCATATAGAATACCATTTAACGACACCCTATTAAAAAGGCTAATACAAGGTTGTAGTCCCTGCTATTTGGAACTATGATAACTACGTGACTAATTATGACTGCTATTTGGAACTATGATAACTACGTGACTAATTATGACGTGACACATATATGCATGGCTTGGTGAGGTGGAGAGTGCATGTTGTAACATTTAAAGGTAGTGGGTGTCACTAGTAGAAATCAGGCATTTCGATCGGAGCATTAGTTCCGGTCGCATTTTCGACCGGGACTAATGCGTCCATTAGTCCTGGTTCGTGAGGATAAGCATTAATCCCGGTTCATGAGGATCATTTAGTCTCGGTTGGTGACATCAACCGGGACTAAAGGGGTGGTGGCAACCGTTCGCCTGGCGCGAACCCTTTTAGTTTCGTTTCGTGGCTCAAACCGGGACTAAAGGTTTCAACCGTTCAAATCCAGCGCCTTGAAAGTTGTTTCGCGCTAGATTATACATGGGAAATGCTACAGTAACGCGACCGGACATCATTTCTGTTTGTCTCCCTCTCTCCTTCCTCATCCTCCACACCATGAATCCAATCACTCGCTACGGGAAAGTGCTCGCACATGGCAGGACCAATCTCCATGTCGTCTACACGAATGACGGCACCAAAGTCGAGGGTTTTCTTTCCATGTTCGAGGAATGGCTTCAAGAGGACAAACACAAGTTCATGGGCCTCGATCTCGAGTACACGGCCGATTGGTCGCAATGTTGCCATCGTCCAACTTTGTTTGAAGCAACATGATATGGTCTTCCAGTGGGCAAAGTAATACGGAACTTGTCATAGTTTTAATCAGGGATTTTTTTTATTCATGGGATAGGAAAATTGCATAGGAATAGAAGGATTGGGAATGTCGAGAATATTTCATAGTTTCCTTGATTCATACGAAAAATGCATAGGAAAACTGGGGATTTTCTTTGATTCATAGGAAAATTGGGGCTTCTCTTTGATTCATAGAAAAATTGGGGTTTTCTTTGATTCATAGGAAAATTGCATAGGAATAGGAGGATTAGGAAAATTGCATAGGAATAGGAATAGGCTAGGAAAATTGCATAAGAATTTTCCTTGTAGTTGCATATACTGGCCATCGTGGGAGAACATGTCATAGTTTAGGGGCTTCTTTTGATTCATAGGATAGGAAATGCATAGAAATTTTCCTTAGTTATGATTCTTATTATACTTGTTGTGAATTATACTTGTTATGATTCTTATTATATACTTGTTCTAAATTATACTTGTTATGATTCTTATTATACTTGTGCAGAAATATACTTGTTATGATTCTTATTATACTTGTTCTAAAATATACTTGTTATGATTCTTATCATACTTGTTCTAAAATATACTTGTTGTAGCAGTATTTAACACATTTGTTCCATTTTGTTGTTGCAGTACTCACAAGCACTGTCCAAAACTCATGGAGTTCCTTCGCAACGGCATATATTTTGCTAGCATTAATATAACGAATGACAAGATCAAAATGAGGCGCACCTGAGGTATTGAGATACCAGCTGAATGCCACATTGATCTATAGGGCAGGTTCAGCCTTGAGCATGACAAGACTTCAATGGCTGATATAGCAGCCATCCTGATCGGCGAGGACTACGTTGATATCTCTATCTAGTATTAAAAGGGCTACTGCTTCTAGTTGTCCGTCATATACTTGCCCCCAATGTTGTCCTAAATTACCCACTATGCCATCCATAAGTAAAGAAAACGATTCATATTTTTTTCTATTAAAATCGCCGCAGGTTTGGTCCTTATATAACAAGACACGAAAATATCACAAACACTTGTTCCCTGTGGTGGTTGAAACACCACTCCTACGCACAAGAGACACAGGTTCGATCCATGGTCCCGACTCCTTTTTCTCCCCCCTTTCTCTTTTTATCGGAGCAAGCCTCCCAGCATGGGTTCATGGGCCGGCCCATGTATTTTTTTTCCAATTTTATGCCTTTTCTTTTCTCATTTTTTTCATCTTTAAATTAATACGGGATTTCCAAAAATTCCAAATTTCAAAAGTTTTGAGTTTTGAAAATAATGTTCATTAAATCATAAAATGTTCACGGATTGGAATGGTGATTCTAAAAACTGTTCACATATTATAAAATCATGATTTCGAGAAATAACAATCCTTCATGATTTTGGAAATGATTGTGTATTCAAATCATATTTATGAATTTGAATAAAATGTCTATGAAAATGTTAAGAATTTTCATACAAACTCAAAAAAACACGAATTCCAAAATTTATTCTCAATTTTATAAAAAAGTTCATGAATTAAAAAAAATCTTTTGATTAAAAGACTGTCCATGCATTTCACAAAATGTTCACCTAAGCAAAACAAAGGTTCGTGAATTACAAATTTGTTCCCAAATTTTAGAAATGTATTTGTAGATTCAAAAAAAATTCACCAATTAAAAAGTTTCCAAAAATTATTCATGAATACAAAAGATGCTCTATGATTTCATACAAAATTAGGACTTTGTAAAAGAATTATGAATTTGCCAATTGTTTATGATTTCTAAATTTTTTCATGATTTCCAAAACCAATTTGGATTCCACAAATGTTCAGAATTCAGAAAACGAAAAAGAAATAAACAAAAAGTAAAGGAAAAAAGAAAGATGGTAATAAAAAGAAAAGAAAAATAAAACGAACTTGAAAAAAATAAAAAAATGTAAATGGCAAAAAGAAAATTTAAAAGAAAAAGTGAAACCGAAAAGAAAAGTTACAAACGTAAAATAATGAAAATAAAAACCAGGCAAATTGCGGTGTAGACTAAACTACTGATATGAGGTTTATGTACGAGTGGATTAATATTGATTTTTAAATTGTGGTGACGATGATTTTTTAATACGTCTATTTTAGTAGTTCCCTATAAGATTGATCTAAGTAGCTCTAGAATTTGAGCGGTAAGTCTTTTAGGTTTAGGTTTTAATTAGTTTTTGAAAAGTATTTTTATGTCTAGCGGTTGGAAGTAGTTCGTGGTCGACGAGATTAGTTGTTAAAGTTTTAAATATTTCCTTGTGCTACACAAAAACAAGTGTGGCGTGTAGTGGCAGGCTCATAGCCTTGAGATTTACCACGTCAAATGCATTGGGATCATATGGACACAACGGACGTCATTAGCGAGGGTGGGAAAAATAAAAAAAGTGTCAACATGATGGGCCACTGTGTTAAAATAGAAAAATAGAGGACCCTCGTATGTCGATGTATTGAGTCATACTTATTTGGCCAGGGCTTAATATTTTTGTTCTCCGTTGCAACGCACGGACATATTTGCTAGTGAAGACAAAATTCCCTAAGTCAGGGCCCAAACGTTGGGAGAAGACCCCACTGGACCCTATCAATATTGACTATGCAACAATAGATGGGTACGTTGCATACAAGTTGTACCGCGGGATTGGAATCTACAATTATCGGCAACGTCACCTCGTACCGCTAGTACCACCACTAGTGTCCCATGGGTCTGCTGCTTGAGGGTATTCTGATCCGGACGACGGGTAGTGATTGCAATGGCGAACACTTTTATCTCTATTATGTAGTGCTTGGGGGTCTCTTGATTCTGACGAGTAGGTTTGCAATCCGGAAGAGTAGGATTGGTATCTTCAATTATGTAGTACTTTTTGTAATGGATATCTGAACTATTATTTCTATTATGTCCCTATTTAAGTACGGTTAGTGTGTGTAAGAATATATTTAGTATGATGTGAGCAAGCTTTCTGAAGCATTGTGATGTATGTGATGAAGATTGTGTTACGATGCAATAAGCAAGGAACACACGCGAAGAAAAACTGAAGACTTTTTCTCCACAACTATTCTGATGATGGCTTTAATCTACAATATCACTATAGTTAAATATAATATTAAATAAAAAGAATCAACTAAAATATGAACTAAAAAGAATGAACTAAAACATTAACTATTCTGATGTGGGTGAAATGATGATACAATGTCAAGTTTCAACCTTTTTAGAGTTCATTTGTGGTGATTTTTAATTTCAGGGTCATTTAGCTCAAAACAATTCATTAAATGCATGCAAAATAGCAAATTAAGTTAGATAGGGTTGAAATTTGAGGATGTGGCTTCTAATGGTTCATATTGAATGCACAAAAAGTCTCGAGTTGAAATAAGTTAAAAAAATTGAAATCCTTTTGTAATAGACGAGTTTTCGTCCGAAACCCTTATACTTCGAAAGAGATTGTCCATTTTGTACACAAAGTACATCCAGTTTATGTCATAACCATCTCAACTTATTAGCACATGCTATATGGGTGAAATGATGATACCATGCCAAGTTTTAACCTTTTCAGAGTTCATTTGTGATGCTTCATAATTTCAGGGTCATTTAGCTCAAAACAATTCATTAAATGCATGAAAAATAGCAAATAAAGTTAGAAATGGTTGAAATTTTAGGATGTGGCTTCTAATGGTGTATATTGAATGCACAAAAAGTCTGGAGTTCAAAGAAGTTAAAAAAATTGAAATCCTTTTGTAATAGACGAGTTTTCATTCGAAACCCTCATACTTTGAAAGAGATTGTCCATTTTGTACACGAAGTGCATCCAATTTTTTTCGTAACCCTCACAACTTTTTAGAACATGCTATGTGGGTGAAATGATGATACGATGCCAAGGTTCAACCTTTTCAGAGTTCATTTGTGGTGCTTTTTTATTTCAGGGTCATTTAGCTCAAAACAATTCATTAAATGCATGAAAAATAGCAAATGAAGTTAGACATGGTTGAAATTTTAGAATGTGGCTTATAATGGTGCATATAGAATGCACAAAAAGTCTGGAGTTGAAACAAGTTCAAAAATTGAAACCTTGTGTAACAGATGAGTTTTCGTCCGAAACCCTGATACTTCGAAAGAGATTGTCCATCTTGTACACGAACTACATCATGTTTTTGGTATAACCCTCTCAACTTTTTAGCACATGCTATGTGGGTGAAATGTGTTGGAAATATGCCTTAGAGGCAATACTAAAATGGTTATTATTGTATTTCCTTGTTCATGATAATTGTCTATTGTTCATGCTATAATTGTGTTAACCGGAAACCGTAATACATGTGTGAATACATAGACCACAACATGTCCCTAGTGAGCCTCTAGTTGGCCAGCTCGTTGATCAATGGATGGTCACGGTTTCATGACCATGGACATTGGATGTCGTTGATAACGGGATCACATCATTAGGAGAATGATGTGATGGACAAGACCCAATCCTAAGCATAGCACAAGATCGTGTAGTTCGTTTGCTAAAGCTTTTCAATGTCAAGTATCGTTTCCTTAGACCATGAGATTGTGCAACTCCCAGATACCGTAGGAATGCTTTGGGTGTGCCAACCATCACAACGTAACTGGGTGGCTATAAAGGTGCACTATGGGTATCTCCGAAAGTGTCTATTGGGTTGGCACGAATCGAGACTGGGATTTGTCACTTCGTGTGACGGAGAGGTATCTCTGGGATCACTCGGTAAGACATCATCATAATGAGCTCAATGTGACTAATGAGTTAGCCACGGGATGATCTATTACGGAGCGAGTAAAGAGACTTGCCGGTAACGAGATTGAACAAGGTATACAGATACCGATGATCGAACCTCGGGCAAGTATCATACCGATAGACAAAGGGAATTGTATACGGGATTGATTGAATCCCCGACATCGTGGTTCGTCCGATGAGATCATCGTGGAGCATGTGGGAGCCAACATGGGTATCCAGATCCCGCTGTTGGTTATTGACCGGAGAGGTGTCTCGGTCATGTCTACATGTCTCCCGAACCCGTAGGGTCTACACACTTAAGGTTCGATGACACTAGGGTTATAGAGAAATGTTATACGTCATTACCGAAGGTTGTTCGGAGTCCCGGATGAGATCCCGAACGTCATGAGGAGATCCATAATGGTCCGGAGGTAAAGATTGATATATAGGAAGTCCAGTTCTGGTCACCGGAAAGTTTTTGGGCTCATCGGTAGTGTACCGGGAGTGCCGGGAGGGTGCCGGAGGACCCCCGAGAGGGGTGTGACGACCATAGGACTTCATGGGCGCTTAGAGGAGGTGTTCCATCCCTTTTTGGGCTGGCCAAGACCTTCTAGAAAGGCCCATACAGCTGGAGATAAGGAGATAGGCAAAGGAGTTTGAAAAGAGGAGATCCACCTCCCTTGTGGGAGGTGGACTCTTCCCCTAGGGTCGGCCAAACCTCTCCTTCTTGGAGGAGGGGCCAAGGCAGCCCTCCCTATCCCTCCTCCTATATATATACAAGGGTTTGGGCTGATTTGAGACACCACTTCTCTCTCTCTCTCGGTGCATCCCTACCCTTCCTCTTCCTCGTTCTCCGTAGCGCTTGGCGAAGCCCTGCCGGAGTTCACGTAGTTCCACCGTCACCACGTCGTCGTGCTGCCGGAGCTCTCCCTCAACCTCTTCTTCCTCCTTGCTGGATCAAGGCGTAGGAGACGTCACCGGGCTATACGTGTGTTGAACGCGGAGGCGCCATTTTTCGGCGCTAAGATCGGAATCCACCGCGATCTGAATCGCCGCGAGTACGACTCCACCAACCGCGTTCTTGTAACGCTTCCGCTTAGAGATCTTCAAAGGTATGAAGATGCAATCTCTCCCCTCTTGTTGCTGGTTTCTCCATGGATAGATCTTGGTGATCGTAGGAATTTTTTTGATTTACTACTACGTCTCCCAACAGTGGCATCATGAGCTAGGTCTATGCGTAGAATCTATGCATGAGTAGAACACAATGCAGTTGTGGGCGTCGATCTTGTTAATTTGCTTACCACTACTAGTCTTATCTTGATTCGGCGGTATTGTGGGATGAAGCGGCCCAGACCGACTTTACACGTACGCTTACGTGAGACTGGTTCCACCGCCCGACATGCACTTGTTGCATAAGGTGGCTAGCGGGTGTCTGTCTCTCCCACCTTAGTTGGATTGGATTCAATAAAAAGGGTCCTTATGAAGGGTAAATAGCAATTGGCATATCATGTTGTGGTTTTGGCGTAGGTAAGAAACGTTCTTGCTAGAAACCTATAGCAGCCACGTAAAAACTTGCAACTACAAATTAGAGGACGTCTAACTTGTTTTTGCAGCATATGCCTATGGCCAAAGAATGTGTTGTGATGCATTGTGATGTATGAGATTGATCATGTTCTTGTAAAAGGATTCATGACTTGCATGTCGATGAGTATGACAACCGGCAGGAGCCATAGGAGTTGTCTTATTTTATTGTATGACCTACGTGTCAATCATAAATGCCATGTAATTACTTTACTTTATTGCTAAAAGTTAGCCAGAGTAGTAGAAGTAATAGTTGGCGAGACAAATTCATGAAGACACAATGATGGAGATCATGGTGTCGTGCCGGTGACAGTGATGATCATGGTGCCCTGGAGATGGACATCAAAGGAGCAAGATGATATTGGCCATATCATGTCACTATATTGATTGCATGTGATGTTTATCATGTTTACATCTTATTTGCTTAGAACGACGGTAGTAAATAAGATGATCTCTCAATAAAATTTCAAGAAAAGTGTTCACCCTAACTGTGCACCGTTGCTAAGGATCGTTGTTCCGAAGCACCACGTGATGATTGGGTGTGATAGGCTCTAACGTTCGCATACAACGGGTGTAAGCCAGATTTACACACGCGATACACTTAGGTTGACTTGACGAGCCTAGCATGTACAGACATGGCCTCGGAACACGGAAGACCGAAAGGTCGAACATGAGTCGTATAGAAGCTACGATCAACATGGAGATGTTCACCATCGATGACTAGTCCGTCTCACGTGATGATCGGACATGGGCTAGTTGACATGGATCATGTGTCACTTGGATGACTAGAGAGATGTATATCTAAGTGGGAGTTCATTAAATAATTTGATTATGTGAACTTAATTATCATGAACTTAGTCTAAAATTGTCTTTACAATCTATATTGTAGATCCAATGGCCAACGCGAATGTCAACCTAAACTTCAACGCGTTTCTAGAGAAAACCAAGCTGAAAGATGATGGAAGCAACTATGCGGACTGGGTCCATGGCTTGAGGATCATCCTCATAGCTTCCAAGAAATTGTATGTCCTTGATGCACCACTAGGTGACCCACCCCTTCTCCCAGCAGAGCAAGACATTGCGAACGCTTGGCATTCTCGCTGCGATGATTACTCCCTTGTTCAGTGCGGCAAGCTTTACAGTTTAGAACCGGGGCTCCAAAAGCGTTTTGAGCAACACGGAGCATATGAGATGTTTCAAGAGCTGAAACTATTTTTCCAAGCTCATGCCCGGGTTGAGAGATATGACGTCTCCGACAAGTTCTTCAACTGTAAGATGGAGGAGAATAGTTCTGTCAGTGAGCACATCCTCAAGATGTCTGGGCTACACAACTGCTTGACTCAGCTGGGAGTTAATCTCCCGGATGACTCGGTCATTGACAGACCTCCAGTCGCTTCCACCTAGCTACAAGAGCTTTGTGATGAACTACAACATGCAAGGGATGGAGAAGTCCATTCTTGAGTTGTACTCGATGCTGAAATCAGCAGAGGTCGAGATCAAAAAGGAGCATCAAGTGTTGATGGTGAATAAGACCACTAGTTTCAAGAAAGTCAAGGGTAAGAAGAACTTCAAGAAGGACGACAAAGCTATTGCCGCGCCCGGTAAGCAAGTTGCCGGGAAGAAGAAGAACAAGAATGGACCCAAGCCTGAGACTGAGTGTTTTTATTGCAAGGGTATCGGTCACTGGAAGCGAAACTGCCCCAAGTACTTAGTGGATAAGAAGGACGACAACGTTAAAGGTATATGTGATATACTTGTTATTGATGTGTACCTAACCAGCGCTCGTAGTAGCTCCTGGGTATTTGATACCGGTGCAGTTGCTCACATTTGTAACTCCAAGCAAGAGCTGCGGAATAAGTGGAGGCTGGCAAAGGACAAGGTGACGATGCGCGTCGGGAATGGTTCCAAGGTTGATGTGATCGCCGTCGGCACGCTACCTCTACATCTACCTTCGGGATTAGTGTTAAACCTTAATAATTGTTATTTAGTACCAGCTTTGAGCATGAACATTGTATCTGGATCTCGCCTGATGCGAGATGGCTACTCATTTAAATCTGAAAATAATGGTTGTTCTATTTATATGAGAGAAATGTTTTATGGTCATGCTCTATTGGTTAATGGTTTATTTTTGATGAATCTCGAACGTGATGTTACACATGTCCATAGTGTGAGTACCAAAAAGTGTAAGGTTGATAACGATAGTCCCACTTACATGTGGCACTGCCGCCTTGGTCATATTGGTGTCAAACGCATGAAGAAGCTCCATACTGATGGACTTTTGGAGTCTCTTGATTTCGAATCATTTGACACGTGCGAACCATGCCTCATGGGCAAGATGACCAAGACTCCGTTCTCCGGAACAATGGAGCGAGCAACTGACTTGTTGGAAATAATACATACCGATGTATGCGATCCAATGAGTGTCGAGGCTCGTGGTGGCTACCGTTATGTTCTCACCCTCACTGATGACTTGAGTAGATATGGGTATGTCTACTTAATGAAACATAAGTCTAAAACTTTCGAACGGTTCAAGGAATTTCAGAGTGAGGTAGAGAATCAACGTGATAGGAAAATAAAGTGCCCACGATCTGATCGTGGCGGAGAATATTTAAGTCACGAGTTTGGCACGCACCTAAGGAAATGTGGAATTGTTTCACAACTCACGCCTCCTGGCACACCTCAGCGAAATGGTGTGTCTGAACGTCGTAATCGCACTCTATTAGATATGGTACGATCTATGATGTCTCTTACAGACTTACCGCTATCGTTTTGGGGATATGCATTAGAGACTGCCGCATTCACTTTAAATAGGGCACCGTCAAAATCCGTTGAGACGACACCGTATGAATTGTGGTTTGGAAAGAAACATAAGCTATCGTTTCTAAAAGTTTGGGGATGCGATGCTTATGTGAAGAAACTTCAACCTGAGAAGCTCGAACCCAAAGCGGAAAAGTGCATCTTCATAGGATATCCCAAAGAGACTATTGGGTATACCTTCTACCTACGATCCGAGGGCAAAGTCTTTGTTGCCAAGAATGGATCCTTTCTCGAGAAAGAGTTTCTCTCGAAAGAAGTAAGTGGGAGGAAAATAGAACTTGATGAGGTAATTGTACCTCCACTCGAACCGGAGAGTAGCGTAGCACAGGAAGTTGTTTCTATGGAGCCTACACCGGCTGGAGAGGAAGTTAATGATGATGATCATGAAACTTCAGATCAAGTTACTATTGAACGTCGAAGGTCCACTAGGACACATTCCGCACCAGAGTGGTACGGCAACCCTGTCCTAGAGATCATGTTGTTAGACAACGGTGAACCTTTGAACTATGAAGAAGCGATGGTGGGCCCAGATTCCAACAAATGGCTTGAAGCCATGAAATCTGAGATAGGATCCATGTATGAGAACAAAGTGTGGACTTTGGTGGACTTGCCTGATGATAAGCGAGCCATTGAAAAAAATGGATCTTTAAGAAGAAAACCGACGCAGATGGTAATGTGACCGTCTATAAGGCTCGTCTTGTCGCTAAGGGTTATCGACAAGTTCAAGGAGTTGACTACGATGAGACTTTCTCACCCGTAGCGATGCTGAAGTCTGTCCGAATCATGTTAGCAATTGCCGCATTTTATGATTATGAGATCTGGCAAATGGACGTCAAAATGGCATTCCTTAATGGCTTCCTCAAGGAAGAACTGTATATGATGCAGCCGGAAGGTTTTGTCGATCCTAAAGATGCTAACAAGGTATGCAAGCTCCAGCGCTCCATCTATGGGCTGGTGCAAGCATCTCGGAGTTGGAACATTCGCTTTAATGAGGTGATTAAAGCGTTTGGATTTGTACAGGTTTATGGAGAACCCTGTATTTACAAGAAAGTGAGTGGGAGCTCTGTAGCATTTCTAGTATTATATGTGGATGACATACTGATAATTGGAAATGATATAGAACTCTTGGAAAGTATAAAGGCCTACTTGAATAAGTGTTTTTCAATGAAGGACCTTGGAGAAGCTTCTTACATACTAGGTATTAAGATCTATAGAGATAGATCGAGACGCCTCATAGGTCTTTCACAAAGCACATACCTTGAAAAGATATTGAAGAAGTTCAATATGGATCAGTCCAAGAAGGGGTTCTTGCCTGTGTTACAAGGTGTGAGATTGAGTACACCTCAATGCCCGACCACGGCAAAGGATAGGGATGAGATGAGTGTCATCCCCTATGCTTCAGCCATAGGCTCTATTATGTATGCCATGCTATGTACCAGACCTGATGTGAACCTTGCCATAAGTTTGGTGGGGAGGTACCAAAGTGATCCCGGAGCGGAACACTGGACAGCCGTCAAGAATATCCTGAAGTACCTGAAAAGGACAAAGGACATGTTTCTCGTATATGGAGGTGCCGAAGAGCTCGCCGTAAAGGGTTACGTCAATGCTAGCTTCGACACAGATCCGGACGACTCCAAGTCGCAAACCGGATACGTGTATGTTTTGAACGGAGGGGTAGTCAACTGGTGTAGTAGCAAGCAAAGCGTCGTGGCGGCATCTACATGTGAAGCGGAGTACATAGCTTCTTCGGAAGGAGCAAAGGAAGGAGTCTGGATGAAGGAGTTCATCACCGACCTAGGAGTAATTCCAAGCGCATCAGGCCCGATGACTCTATTCTGTGACAACACTGGAGCTATTGCCCTTGCGAAGGAGCCCAGGTTTCACAAGAAGACAAGACACATCAAGAGCCGCTTCAACTCCATCCGTGATTACATTTAGGAGGGAGATATAGATATTTGTAAAGTGCATACAGATCTGAATGTCGCTGATCCGTTGACTAAACCTCTCTCATGAGCAAAACATGATCAACACCAGAATGCTATGGGTGTTCGATTCATCACAATGTAACTAGATTATTGACTCTAGTGCAAGTGGGAGACTGTTGGAAATATGCCCTAGAGGCAATAATGAAATGGTTATTATTGTATTTCCTTGTTCATGATAATTGTCTATTGTTCATGCTATAATTGTATTAACCGAAAACCGTAATACATGTGTGAATACATAGACCACAACATGTCCCTAGTGAGCCTCTAGTTGGCTAGCTCGTTGATCAATGGATGGTCACGGTTTCATGACCATGGACATTGGATGTCGTTGATAACGGGATCACATCATTAGGATAATGATGTGATGGACAAGACCCAATCCTAAGCATAGCACAAGATCGTGTAGTTCGTTTGCTAAAGCTTTTCAATGTCAAGTATCGTTTCCTTAGACCATGAGATTGCGCAACTCCCGGATACCGTAGGAATGCTTTGGGTGTGCCAAAAGTCACAATGTAACTGGGTGGCTATAAAGGTGCACTACGGGTATCTCCAAAAGTGTCTGTTGGGTTGGCACGAATCGAGAATGGGATTTGTCACTTCGTGTGACGGAGAGGTATCTCTGGGCCCACTCAGTAAGACATCATCATAATGAGCTGAATGTGACTAATGAGTTAGCCACGGGATGATGTATTACGGAACGAGTAAAGAGACTTTCCGATAACGAGATTGAACAAGGTATGCAGATACCGACGATCGAATCTCGGGCAAGTATCATACCGATAGACAAAGGGAATTGTATACAAGATTGATTGAATCCCCGACATCGTGGTTCATCTGACGAGATCATCATGGAGCATGTGGGAGACAACATGGGTATCTAGATCCCGCTGTTGGTTATTGACCGGAGAGGTGTCTCGGTCATGTCTACATGTCTCCCGAACCCGTAGGGTCTACACACTTAAGGTTGAATGACGCTAGGGTTATAGGGAAATGTTATACGGGCTTACCAAAGGTTGTTCGGAGTCCCGGATGATATCCCGGACGTCACGAGGAGCTCCGTAATGGTCCGGAGGTAAAGACTGATATATAGGAAGTCCAGTTCTGGTCACCGGAAAGTTTTCGGGCTCATCGGTAGTGTATCGGGAGTGCCGGGAGGGTGCCGGAGGACCCCCGGGAGGGGTGTGACGACCATAGGACTTCGTGGGCCCTTAGAGGAGGTGTGCCAGCCCTTGTTGGGCTGTCCAAGACCTTCTAGAAAGGCCCATGTGGCTGGAGATAAGGAGATAGGGCAAAGGAGTTTGAAAAAGAGAAGATCCACCTCCCTTGTGGGAGGTGGACTCTTCCCCCAGGGTTGGCCGAACCTCTCCTTCTTGGAGGAGGGGACAAGGCAGCCCTCCCTCTCCCTCCTCCTATATATACAAGGGTTTGGGCTGATTTGAGACACGACTTCTCTCTCTCTCGGTGCAGCCCTACCCTTCCTCTTCCTCGTTCTCCGTAGCGCTTGGCGAAGCCCTGCCGGAGTTCACGTAGTTCCACCGTCACCACGTCATTGTGCTGCCGGAGCTCTCCCTCAACCTCTTCTTCCTCCTTGCTGGATCAAGGCGTAGGAGACGTCACCGTGCTATACGTGTGTTGAACGCGGAGGCGCCGTTGTTCGGCGCTAAGATCGTAATCCACCGCGATCTGAATCGCTACGAGTACGACTCCACTAACCACGTTCTTGTAACTTCCGCCTAGCGATCTTCAAATGTATGAAGATGCAATCTCTCCCCTCTCATTGCTGGTTTCTCCATGGATAGATCTTGGTGATCGTAGGAATTTTTTTGATTTACTACTACGTCTCCCAACAAAATGATGATACCATGCCAAGTTTCAACATTTTCAGAGTTCATTTGTGGTGCTTTTTCATTCCTGGGTCATTTTGCTCAAAACAATTCATTAAATACATGAAAAATAGAAAATGAAGTTAGAAAGGGTTGAAATTTTAGGATGTGGCTTCTAATGATGCATATTGGATGCACAAAATGTCTGGAGTTGAAATAAGTTAAAAAATGAAATCCTTTTGTAACAGACGATTTTTCGTCCGAAACCCTGATACTTCGAAAGAGATTGTCCATTTTGTGGATGTTGCTTAGAATGATGCATATTGAATGCACAAAAAGTCTAGAGTTCATTTGGGTGATTTTGATTAAAACAAATGAAGGTATAAAACTAAAAGAGTTGAGCAGAATCTGTTTTGATTAAAACGTCTATTTAAATTAACCTAAAAATTCTCAACTTTAACATAATGATAAAACATACTAATATTAAACAACACGAAAACAATCACTCAAATATCTATTTTTAAACTAAATTTATTCACAAATTACTGTTTCACAAAAAAATTCAAAACAATTCAAATTTAAACTATTTGAATTTGAAATCTACTTGCACTAACATAAAGTTTGTGATTGTTTTGACCTACATCAGAAAGATTCATTAAAAACTATAAATATTCTAATAGTTATTGCAAATATTAAACAGTTATTCCAGATAAAAAACAAAAAAAGATAAAATAGACGTTTAGTACCGGTTGGTATAACCAACCGGGACTAAAGGCGGCTTCCCGCGCGTTTTTGGGCCGCCGAAAAGGCTTCTTTAGGCCTGGTTGGTCTAACAAACCTGGACTAAAGGGGGGACCGTTAGTCCCGGTTGGTGATACCAACCGGGACTAAAGGGTCTTTAGTCCTGGCTGGAGATACCAACCGGGACTAAAGAGTCCCGGGGTATTTAAAGAGCCCGTTCCCTCCTTAGTTTCTCCCCCTCACTTTCTGCACACCACGCCGCTAGGCTGCTCGTCTGTGTCGCCGCCGCTCCTCGCCGCCAGACCTCAACATCGGCCCACCCCCTGCTGCCCGCCAACGAGCCCCTGTTGCGCCCACTCCTCCCACAGTGAGCCTCCGCCTCCTTCACCCTCTCTGTTCCGCCACCCTGACCGATCCCCTCGCCATGCCCGAGCGCGCACTATGGCGCCATGGCCGCCAGCCTGCCCAAGCGTGGCGGCACTGTTGGCGAACGTCGCATGGGAAACAAAATTTTTCCTACACACACGCAAGATCTATCCATGGTGATGAGCATCTACAAGAGGGAGAGTGGATCTACATACCCTTGTAGATCGCTAAGCGGAAAGCGTTAAGAAACGCGGTTGGTGTAGTCAAACGTCTTCGCGATCCAAATTGCCGAGCGTCCCGCGATCTCATCACGATCCATCCGGCGATCTCATCGCGATCCGTCCCGCGATCCAATCACGATCCGTCCCGCGAACTCATCACGATCCGTCCCACGATCTCATCACGATCCATCCCGCGAACTCATGACGATCCGTCCCGCGATCTCATCATGATCTGTCTCGCAATCTTGATCACGGTCCTTTCGATCTAGCGCCGAATGGATGGCACCTCCGCATTCAGCACACGTACATCTCGATGACGATCTCCGCCTTCTTGATCCAGCAAGAGGGATCGGAGAGGTAGATGAGTTCTCCGTCAGCGTGACAGTGCCGCGGCGATGGTGTTGGAGCAATTCCGGCAGGGCTTCGCCTAAGCACTGGAGAAAAAGTATCTAGAGGAGAAACTATGCACTCGAGGAATGGGTAGCACGTGGCTGAAAATCTTGTGCCAAAACCTTAAAACCCTCTAGTATATATAGGAGGAGAGGAGGAGGAGGCTTGGCTCCCAAGAAGCCAGCCCTTGCGTTAGCTGAACCAGGAGGGAGGAGTCCTCCTCCTCCACTCCTAGTAGGATTAGGACTCCTTCCTAATTTAGCCCCTTTGCCTTTTTCCACCTTTTTCCTTTTGGGCTTTTCCTTCCTAGCCGCATGGGCCCTTTATGGGACTTCCTCCAGCCCACTAAGGGCTGGTATTCATCCTCCCAGAGCCCGTGTAGCCTCTTGGGTCGAAACACCCCTCCCGATGGTCTCCCGGTACACTACCAGCACTCCCGGTACACTACCGATGAGCCCGAAACTTTTCCGGCGACCAAAATAGGACTTCCTATATATCAATATTTACCTCCGGACCATTCCGGAGCTCCTCATGACGTCTGGGATCTCATCCAAGACTCCGAACAACCTTCGGTCACCACCATACATAACTCTATACTACCGAAATGTCACCGAACCTTAAGTGTGCAGACCCTGCGGGTTCGAGAACTATGTAGACATGACCGAGACACCTCTACGGTCAATAACCAATAGCGGGACCTGGATGTCCATATTGGTTCCTACATATTCCACGAAGATCTTTATCGGTCAAACCTCTATGTCAAGGATTTAGTTAATCCCGTATGATGTTCTTTTGTTCTTTGGTATGTTACTTGCCCGAGATTCGATCGTCGGTATCTCCATACCTAGTTCAACCTCGTTACTGGCAAGTCTCTTTACTCGTTCTGTAATACAAGATCCCGTGACTAACACTTAGTCACATTGCTTGCAAGGCTTGTTGTGATGTTGTATTACCGAGTGGGCCCTGAGATACCTCTCCGTCACACGGAGTAACAAATCCCAGTCTTGATCCATGCCAACCCAACAGACACCCTCGAAGATACCTGTAGAGCACCTTTATAGTCACCTAGTTACGTTGCAAAGTTTGATACACACAAGGCACTCCTCCGGTGTCAGTGAGTTGCATGATCTCATGGTCATAGGAACAAATACTTGACATGCAGAAACAGTAGCAATAAACTGACACGATCATATGCTACGTTTGTAGTTTCGGTCTTGCCCATCACATCATTCTCCTAATGACGTGATCCCGTTATCAAATGACATCTCATGTCCATGACTAGGAAACCATAGCCATCTTTGATCAACGAGCTAGTCTATTAGAGGCATACTATGGACATGGTGTTGTCTATGTATCCACACATGTATCTGAGTTTCCGATCAACACAATTATAGCATGGATAATAAACGATGATCATGAACAAGGAAATATGATAATAGATAATTTATTATTGCCTCTATGGCATATTTCCAACAGTCTTCATGGCCATCCCCTTAAGCCGCCGCCTCCTCCCCCCTCTCTTTTCTGCCCCCGTGACCGATCCCCTCGCCATGCTCGAGCACGCGTGACGGTGCCATGGCCGCCGGCCTGCCCGAGTGTGGTGGCGCCATGGCCATCCCCTTGAGGTACCACCTCCTTCCCCCCTCTCTGTTTCGCCGCCCTGACCTCGATCCCCTTGCCATGCCCGAGCGTGCGCGGCGGCGCCATGGCTGCTGGCCTGCCAGAGTATGGCGGCACCATGTTCTAATTAAGTTTAGATAGATGTTTGATGTTTAGATGTTTGATGTTTGATGTTTAGACAGATGTTGTTTAGATAGATGTTTGATGTTTAGATGTTTATAGCTCCAAAAACATTGGTATAGATGTTGGTATAGATATTGATGTTTGATGTTTAGATGTGTATAGATGTTGCTGATCAGCTAATCCCACGTTTGTGTAGATGTTTGATGTTTAGATTTGTTTAGATGTTGCTGAATTTGTTTATAAATATGAGTAGGATAATAAAATGATAATCATTGTTAGGAAAATCCCACGTTTATAAGTTCTCGAGTCGACGATGCCCATCTCGCATCCTCGTCGTCGACTCGGCGGCAACCACCTGCTTGAGAGTGGCATGTCCGAGACTGGGCTCCGCCGGGCTAGCACTAGGAGGTGCTGCCTTCTAGGGCGCAGAGCTTGGTGAGGAATGAGGGTCCCGTCGTTGACCCGGAGGTTACTTGGTGGCGGTCGCGTGGACCACTGTCGGTGCAGAGGGAGCCAGCCCCGCGATGGTGATACATCGTCGTGTTAGGGAGGAAGACGAGCACGTCTGACGCTACATGGTTGCGTTGGACGCCAGGTTCTCCAATGCCTAGCATGTTCTTCAGGGATCTCACCCGAGCTATGATCCTGTCATAGTTCCTTATCTTTGGGAGTCCACTGCCTGCGCTGCGAGACGCCAACTATATATGTATTAGTGGATACTATTCGATGATGTATTAGTGATATTATTCGATGATGTATTAGTGATACTACTCGGTGATGTATTAGTGACACTATTATTCGATGATGTATTAGTGTTATATGATCATATTGTTTTAGTTAATTTAGTTGTTGTATGTTTTAGTTGTTTTAGTTGTTTAGTTTTTTTATGTTTTAGTTAATTTAGTTGTTTTAGTTGTTTTATGTTTTAGTTGTTTAGTTATTTTTTATGTTTTAGTTGTTTTAGTTGGAAATAATGTAGTATCGTCGGTCGTCGGTGACGCGATATCCTGGAGTCCCCGATGATCGTCGGTGAGGGAGAGTCCCCGACGATCATCGGTGAGGAGTCCCTGATGATCACTGGTGAGAGATTGTGCGCCAACACACCATCAGATATGAGAGTTATTTAAGGAAATCCTCGACAGACCGAAAGTAATAATCAATTTTTGAATCATGAACACAGGAAATGTTGTCATCTGATGACGATGATAGGATCCAAGCATGTGAACTCTGCGGTGAAGATAAGGGTCTTTGCGACTAGCCTAGGCTGTGAGACGGCAGGTTCTTCACCATGAAGCTTTACGAAGACTTAGATATTTCTACGGTACGCAACGATGACAACTGTTTTTTCGTAATTAAGCATGACTTCTCTTTCTTTCCTTCAACACGTAATTTTTGTTTTATACAATTCGACCAGTTCATCCCTTGTCATGCAAGACAGTATTTCTTGGAGAGGCTCGGTTTCGAAGAACATGAGAGTTTCGAGACGGGGACAACCAACCTGAGGACTAAACATGGTCACACATTTCTGGTGAAAGTAATGAATGCACTTAATAACATAGAATTAGGGTGCTCAAATTGGGAAACTCTTTGCAAGGCACATGGATTTCAGGAGGATATGAAAATAGCATTCGATCTTCGTCGTGAAGATCATATTGAATGTAACATAGACATTTGGATGGATGTCTATATGCTTCCTATTTTACCTCCATGTGAGTTTGTCAACCATGCATTTTTTTCAAGTAATTTGCATTATATATTTAAAAATAGTTGGTGTTCATCCATACTAAATTTGTTAATTTATAATTTACAACTTATTTCGTTTCTTCGAGTGAAACATAGAACACAATCGACACGATACACCACACTTATGAATCACATCTAACTTGAGAGGAGAAGGATGATCTTATCGACTTTGTTATTGGTGTCCTAGACGGTAGGGAGATCTTCCCGTATAATTTGGGAATTGGCTCAAACTATACATTATACATGACACTAGTGCATATGTTGAGGGCGGATGACATTCACCGAAATATCCTGGTAAGAGTTGCTAATTAAGCACACTACTGTTGCGTAAATGGTATTGATTACATTGCTAACTAGGCTAATATTATGTTCTTCAACAGAAACTGCCAAATAAAGCTGTGCCTCCGTTGATGCAAGCCGAAGTTAATATGACAATTAAAAGCCCCTTCCAGCCCGATTTCTCTTTTGCATACTCGACTGAGCGCAAACCACTAAGACGGCTCCAAATTGAAGCATGGGAAAAAAAATAAAGAAGGATCACAAGCCACAAGTTGGAGACCGTTGGATCTCTTTGCTTCATCATGGAGACATAGGTGTTATTCTGTTTTATGTCATTTTACCTAGGAGGGAGGACTAGGTCCTATGAGAGAAGTTTTTCTGGTTTATATTAACTTGCATGATCGATTAGGATGATTAGTATTACGATATTTTTTTATTTTATGAGATTTTAACTTGGTATGATTAAGATGATGATGAGTTGTTAGATGAGTAAGATGATGATGAGTTCTATGACATATATTTGATTAAAGTGGATGGATGCAAGTTATCATGTTGAATTAGAGGAAAAAATTAAATGGAAACACAAAATGAAAAGGAAAAATAAACAATGAAGCTTTAACCGCTAAACTTTTAGTCTCGGTTGGTGTTACCAACCGAGACCAAAGGACCCCATGCCCAAGCGCGCAAGCCACGTGGCCAGGGTTTAGACCCGGTTCGTAGCCAACCAAGACTAAAGTCTTGGACCCTTTAGTCTCTATACTTTAGTTCCGGTTGGGGAACCGGGACTAAAGGCCCTTTCCAACCACTAATGGCCTATTTTCTACTAGTGTGTGTGGTGCATTCCTGATAAATAATTCTAGTGGATGTTGGCATGTTGAGAGAATTGCTTGTAGGGTGATGAACTTTCTAAGGACTAGACGATGCCTCCCACGTTGCTGCGGGAACCTTGTTAAAACAATGTATGATTAAGTGATATAAGACTAAAATTAGTGCAAAAATATATAGAAGTGTCTTACATGACTTAATTCTTTGGAAAAAAGGCATGCATGAGGTGGTATGATTTGCATGAAGAGATTAATGGAAAAGGTAACTTATGACTTCATGCATGGCTTGATGATGTGATATTGTTGCATGAAGAGGAAAATTAGATAGTGAATTGTAGTTATTTAAGAATAGAGGATAAAGAATTAGTAATGTGATCGAACGTAAACAGGAAAAGCACATGAATTATTAGAACTAGTGCTAGTACAGGTGCATGTCCAAGTAACCACATACATGAACAAATTTATGAAATACAGCAATGAATAAAATTTTGACTAGGAAAAAACGACTCAATCCGGCCGGAGTGCGAGCTGAGCGCACGCCCCACGCATGGAAATGTCAAATGTTGTAGGATGGACCCGGACGTGGCTAGTACTAGAGCACGATCATGAACGACGATGAGAGCCAGCCAAGCAAACGTCATGGATCAGGATCATTCATTCGACCACTGCTCGGACAATGCGAGCAGCTCTTCCAAGTAGTCTGCTCCCAGGTCCTCCAGCTCCAGCACGCTCGACGCAGCAGCAGCAGCAGGTTGCTTCTTCTTCATGTCACCCTCGTGGACCTTGCCATTGGGAGTGCGCTTCCGGATGCAGTGGCGCCTCTTGAGGGCCAGCACGGGCGATTCGTCCTCCCCTGCGGCCGCGGCTTCCCCGAGCTTCAGCACGCGCAGCGACTCCTGGACTCGCTCCACCGGGAAGTTGAGCACGGCCGCGGTTCCCCGCGACGTGTAGGCCGCCTGGTCGTAGGCCAGCGCGGCGGCCTCCGGGGTGTCGAAGGTGCCCAGCCACACGCGCTCGCCGCTGCGCGTAGAATCTCGGATCTCCGCCGCGTACTTGCCCCACGGCCGCCTCCGCACGCCGATCAGCTGCGGAGGCTCAGACTTGGCCTTCATTGCCTCCTGCTGCTCCGCCCAGCATGGTGCAGCAGGTGAGATGGACGTGGCCTCCATGAGTGCACTGAACTGCTCCATGCCCACTCCCATGCCCATGCCCATAGCACTCGCGGCTCCATCGTACTGATAGCTGCCGCCGCCGAAATTAAGATACTGCGGGTGTTGCTGCTGCCCGTAAGGGGCAATGTCGTCGTAGGCGGCGTAGGACGGAGCCGCAGAGGAGTAGGAGGAGTTGCTCATGTCGCACTGGTGGTAGGGGTTGTCGTAGGACTGGGGCTGAGTAGACTGAGACTCTTGGTACTGGTAGCCATAGGAGGAGGGCTCGGAAGTGGCATAGCTCATGCCGTAGTAGCATGGATTGTCATCATTTGTATAGGATCCATTGTTGTTGTCGTAGTAGCCGTAGCCGTTGTGGTTAGGTTCCATCCTGGCTAGGCTAAACTCGCTTGCTTAATTAGGCAGTTAAGCACTTGAGCTAGATTGGGAATGACTATATTTAGCTGAGCAACTAACGTAACGAAGCCTTATATAGGGCGACTTGCCGCAAATAATAATAGCTAATTAGCTATTGAGATTGACATGAGCATAAGAAAATGTGGTCAAGTAAGGGAGGCCGGCCCACCTCCACCACCATCTACGACTCTGCGAACAGGATTATGGATCTTAGAGGGAGATTGATACAATCCTTATGCTATTTTTGTATTCTGGCTCGGATTCTTGCACGCTCGTACGGATTCTTACATCGCCAGTTCACCACGGAAGCAGTAAACAGCACTAAGGCAGTAAGCAGTAAACGCATCTCCAACTACCACCCTTAAACTGTTCATAGGACTGCATAAGTCATTTGGATTTATATATGGATCTATATCGGTCCGCGCGTTGAGCGGTCTGGATGTGTTTTTCTCGTAAACTGAAGATAAACGTAAGGGCTCAACGAACTTTTGGAGTGCTGCCACATCTGCGTCCGACCGCCCTGGCCCATCCAACAACCCCATCAATCTCTTCCGTGCTTTTCTTCTGATGCACGCGTAGCTTTCCGCGCCACATCAATGACGGTCCCGAGCACACATTGGTCGGCATCGATGCCGCGATGCGATCGGTGCGAGGGCGACGCTAATAGTCATCTCGGGAGCGGACACAGCTTCCCAAGGAACCAACTCCAGCCACTGCGCCGCATTGAAGTGACTGACCGGCCACTCACATGGCCTCGATGCGGCTATTTAAGTCGTGCTCTGGCACCGCCCACATCGCAATCTATCCGCCCTCCATTCTTCCTCCTCAGCCTCCCCTCCCCGCCCCTCTTCCTTCACAACTCAGGTGATGAGAAAGTCGTGGGCCTTGATGCCGACAGGCTGCGGTTTCGGGATGGGCTTCGAAGGATCGTGGCGACGTCGCCCTCAAACTCTTGGATTGACATCCCCAACGAGTGGCTCCTTGCAGAAGGAGCAGATAGTCATCTCCTCCGACGACAAGGAGGACCAGTCGCCACAACAGCCGTTCGCGCCGGCGACATAGGCCCAGGTGTACGCCACCGCGTACGAGGAGTACGAGCAACAGATGGAGCTAATGTTCCGTCGCTCTGTACTCCAACTGAACAGCCAGGTGGCGCCATCGGGGGCGCTCCTCCCCATGAAGACATAGCAGACATCTCCTTTGCGGCATCCAAATTGAAGGCTGCATCAAGGAAGAGACCCTCTCACCGCCGCCCTGACGCGTGAAGGAGGGGCGTAGCTCGCCACCATCCCTACCCAATGCGATCACAACGAAGGCTCACAGTCGCATTCTCCACTACCTTGGCAGGAACGACGGCTGTTCGTCGCCCCAGAACGCCATGACGACGTAGGAGTACGACGACAGGGAGCAACGCTGGCGGTACAGGCGCAACGCGGCTCATCTGTCCATGTTCATAGACTCCAATGTTTTGTCTCCATAGATCATGGGGAACCCTTACCTGGTGTACGCCTGGGTCTGGTCCGCTCTATGACGACATCATAGACGGCCAAGCATCGTCTCCGCTGCCTCGACGGGGAGATGACCAAGTACAGCGAGGAGTGTTCTCTCAGTGAGATTGTTGTCGCCAACGCTGCCTCCTCCAAGGATCTCCACCCTCTCCCCAGCCAATGCCCTTGGTGGTCGCAGCCCCACTACGCAGGATTGCAAGGAAACGGAGAGGATCATCCGCAAGCTTTGGGCGGCTGCTGGTAAGCCTTGCCACCCTGCTGCCCCCTTTCGCTGCCTGAAGTGCGACGACGAAGATGACTATGATGCCGGATCAAGTGACGATTACGGAGGAGGAGACACCAGCTGCCCGACATGGCCTACAAGGTCACCGTCAAATATAGGATAGTTTAGGAGTTTTATTCTAAGCTTTTTAGTTCACCGAACGAAATATTGTCCCATTTTTATGTAAAAATTATCCTAGTTTGAATGAATTCCTGTCTTGTTTATATCAAAATTCATTGTGTTTGCACAAATTTTATCCGGTTAATTAAATAGTTATTCAAACGTATGTGGACAGTTTTGGAAGACGTCTCCCGCAACCGTGTATGTGTACTGCTCCTGATCCGCGGACGGATACGACAGGAAATTTACGGGTCCATTCATAAGCTCATGGTAAGGAAGAATGTATAACAAAAGACGCTGATCGAAGTTCACATGACATGCCCTGGCAGCTTCAGCGGCTGCTGCATCTGGGACAGATGTGCAGGTTATATGTTCCCCAACATTGGCCAGACAAAGCAACAATGATCGCAGGAGATCAACGACGCTTCGCGGAAGCAGTTAAGGGCCGGAGATAGCATGCAAGCACATGAAGAGGCTGTGGCTGCTAAAGCGTAGATCTATCGCCAAGATGCTATTTGTGATTTAAAACTGCAGGTTACATCATCAGTGTATTCGGCACGTACGTTTCAGCATGTTTAAGGATTTATACATCTGTACATGTGTGGAGTATCCAGACTTCTCGATCTTCTATGAAAAGTCCAAACCACGCCGCCGCCTCCTCACATGCCCCGCTGCCGACGTCGACGTCGAGCCTCAACCCCGCGCGCCGTCGCCGAAGTTACACGGCCCGCGGGTTATCTCTCCTGGTCCCTAAGAAGGCCGCCATGCATTTTGGTTGGGTTGGCTTCTCAGTTCAACTGTTTTTTTGTTTAACCAGGTACAAGATGTAGCGGTCTGTAAATTTGAAATGTGAATCGTGTACACCGTGTAAATAAATGCTTGTACTTCCTTCGATTCATATTATTTGTCACTCAAACGGGTGTATCTAGAACTGGATACACCCATTTAAAAGATAATTAAAATGGACATGAGGGATTAACAAATTTTATATGTCAACCAAGTAGTAGCCCTTTGCATAAAAAAAACCCATGGTACTGTACATATTGAATCCAGTTTGACCCTAGTGGCAGTTCAACAATGAGATTTCCTATTGATTCGACAGATTATCTTGTTAAGTCAAACATATCATCATCGTTGACAAAACAAATAAGTCAAATATCCTGACGAACATGACCGCGTAATGACGACGATAGTGACAGCTTGATTAAGTAGTTACGTATTATTAAAGATCTAGTTCAACAATAGTGTAGAATAGTTTCAGTCGGATCTTGCGACGAAGAACAACTTAACATGTCTCAATATATACATCTCATCAAATAAATTTCAGTTCAGCATGTTAAACTCTTTATGTGGAATTAGCTCAGAATAGAATACCAAGTGGCGACCAAGTTAGAAAATGACATGGCCTCGGCGATGGGAAGTGTCGTTGGCGTCGCATGGATGAGGATAATAACCACATACTCTTCCGATGTATGTGGCTTGGTTCATCTGAAGTGTGATCCATGAGACGACCGGATGTGATTATTGAAATGCCGCAGAATTCAATGCTCTTTTTCAGCTCATATCCAACGGTGCCATGTCTTAGGCATTATGGAACGCTCGCAACAAAGTTCTAATCCAGGGATTCTGGACCCCATATCTATCGATCAATGCACAGATACATGTATAATATATAATTAAACACAATTGAATTCCGCCCTAGCCTATACTCTTGCATGAAGGTTTTCAAGAAGGAGCTTCATTGGCTTACTTATAGAGCGCATAACAAGGACTATGGGCGATTTGAGGCTTGTGTGGCCGCTTTTCATTAAATTTTATTCTTGATCTCTTGTATTTTGATGTTGTTGTTGTATTTTATTGGATCTAGGTCTAGTTGATGTATAGTTCCTTTTTTCTATTAAGACATTTCTCTTGTATTTTTATTAAAAATTAATAAAAATACGCAGCAGAGTCCTGTTGTTTCTTAAAAAAATTGGTAATCAAGCTGAATTTCTAGAAATATTTTGATAAGATTGAGCATGCGATGATTTTGAAAATTCTTAAGAAGAAAGGTTTTGGATATTGATGGTGTAACAGAATAAGTCAGATCTTCTCAACTTTAACTTCCGTTGTGCTCCTTAATAGTATTCCAGGGAAGCAATTCGGTTGCAAGAGGGGTGTTAGAGAGGGAGATCCCCTTTCTCCTTTGTTTTTTGTTCTTGTAGCAGACTTCCTCCAACCATCCTGAATAATGCAATGAAGAATGGGGCCATTCAACGTCCAGTCACTTCTCATTCTTTCCATTCGTTTCATTTGATGCAGTATCTTGATGACACACTTATCATTATGCAAGCCTGCACTTCACAACTCAAGCACTTGAAGCAGCTTTTGACCTTTTTGCCAAGGCATCAGGTTTGAAGCTGAATTTTCACAAATCAAACTTGTTACCAGTCAATATACCTGAAGGAAGATATTCAGAATTTATGCCATATTCTGGAGTGACAAATGGGGACATTTCCCTTTACTTATTTAGGTGTACCTGTCGGTGTCGAAACCGGCGGATCTCAGGTAGGGGGTCCCGAACTGTGAAACTAGAACAGATGGTAACAGGAGACGAAGGGGACACAGATTTACCTAGGTTCGAGCCCTCCTATGGAGGTAATACCCTACGTCCTGCTTGGATGTATTGATGATATGAGGGGTTACAGAGTTGATCTACCTCGAGATCGAATAGCTAACCCTAGATGAGTTGTCCTCCTATACCCTAAAACCCTTCGGCTTATATAGACGCCGAGGGTGCCTAGGGTTTACATATGGTCGGTTACATGACAAAGAGTTTAACATGCCTATCTACGCTTGGAGACTTGGAGAATACGTCATAACTTCCTGAGGCTTCCATCCTGGCGGCGGTGGCCCAGATAACCCATCGTCCACCCTGTGGCCCATACAGTCCGGCCCATAAGCAATAGGTCGGTCATCAGAGGACCCCTAATCCAGGACTCCCTCAGTAGTCCCCGGACTAGCCTTCAACGCCGATGTATATCCGGTCAATCTCCTCGTGTCGTCATCTTCAGCTTGCCAGGCGAGTCCTTCACTTCTCCCTATTCGGCAACCGACCAGTCCATTATCATAACCGCACACGTTCCTCGATTTTTGCACTTCGTGGGGAGGTGAGTGGTCAGTGATTTTTACAATCTTATCCCTCCGCAACAAGGCATCACCCATTCAAACAAAATAGTGGTTCAGACCACATCCTACTCCTTCCCATCGGAAAAAACACCTAGCGGAAGATCCACGAAAAGATGGCTAACGCCCCTAGCTCCTCTACGCCCCTACGGCTCATGTCCAGGGGACTGGACTAGCTATTCCATAGCAACCCTACGGCTGCGCAATCTGGAGACACATGGGTATCTCCCTTCTTCTGATCTAGCAGTGACCCGTAGGCTTAATTTCCGGCAACAACGAAGCTTTCGCCGAGCGCTTCCCCAATCCTCACAGGGGGAACACATATGCTTCATCCCCTTCCTCCTGTGGGGCCTCGGGTTTCCCATCTACCTGTTTCTGAGGGGACTGCTGGATTTCTATGGGATCCAACTTCACCATCTTACTCCGGGGTCCATTTTGACATCTCGGGCTTCGTTGCCCTCTGCGAGATGTTCTTGGGTTGCGAGGCACATTTTGATTTGTGGAGAAAATATTTCTGTCTCGTCCCCCGAACTCGGGACAAGGCGATCTTGGAGGTCGGCGACGCCGAAGTATGCCGTATAGCGGGGATGGATTATCCGGTGGGTACACCGAAGACATCCGAAGAGTGGACTTCGGAATGGTTCTATATTGTAGACATCCCTCTGTTCGAGCCATCTCGGACAGGTCTACCCGAATACTCTGACGCCCCCTTGAAGGAAAGGTACAACTAGCAGCCAAGGCGTTCGTCCCAGGAGGAAAACGCCGAGGTGCGACGCCTGGCGAATCTGGTGCGGATGCTTGCCCACCATCGGCTGACCATGATCGATGTCATGGTCGCTGCCATCTCTCGGTGCGTGCAACCCCTCCAACAAAGGGTGCAACCCCTATTGCGCTATAACGGGACAAACGACACTACTCGCTCCTGAAGACTCGGGCCCGCCTACCCCACGGCTATTGCCGCCACACTTGCTAACCTGTACAAAGGGGAGCAAGAGGACTTTATTCGGCGGGCAACTAAGGAGGGTTACTCAACCCTACTCCCATCGAATGGGTAAGCCCTTTTCCCTTGAACATAGTTCAAGGTTTCCATTTCATACTTTATCTGACCGAAGCCTTACGTGAATAGGAGTGGATGAGCTTCATTGAGACAGTTAACTGTCTGGCTCCTCAGCCCGAAAACTATTCGCATGATAATGATCCGGGTTTCAATGAGGACCCGGATCTTTCGATTGATTTTGAAGTTAGAGTCTTCTATCAAGAGAGCATCGACCAATCTCCGGTGGCCATCATAGTTTATTACCCCGGGTCATTCTCCATCCTTGCTACGGACAAGAAGAAGGGCTCGTCTCGCAAGAGGCAAGCTACCAACAGCGCCCCGGATGCACCGTCTTCGACTCCCAAACGCCGTCGATCCGCGCGCCATACACTGGCAACCGAAGCTGTGGCCGAGTCGAAAGCCCACAAGGATCCTACCAAAGAGTTGGCCACGGGGACGAATCTGCCTGCCCGCTCATTGCGAAGGTACATTGTCATGCTTAGGCGAAATGCCTAGTACTCTCCTGCCGAAGAGGTTGTCAGGGTGTCTGGAGACGCCCAAAGTTCCAGAGGCACTACTCCTGCTGCTCCTACTACAGAAGCCCCCATGGCCAATTCAGGACCTGTCGATTCCGGTGATGGTGTATCCGTTACCAAGTCGGATGGAAAGCACCATGCATCACCAGCAACAACGGGAAGCTATACGGCACCCAATATATTTCGAACAAGAGTTTGGCGCCCTTCACGCGGCGGACGCACACATTGGTGCTGCTCGAGCCGGGTTTGGCGACGCTATGAAGATGATATCGGCCAACATGCAAGTAACTTATCCGTTTTTATAGAATCCGAACACTTATGTAAACCCAGTAGTCCCCGAGCCTTAAATTGGTTTGAAACAACCAAATTAAAGATCTCCGTGCTGTTTTACCGCTAATGCAGGCTTCAAAGCAAAAGACCAAGCAACTAGCTAAGGAGCTGGAAGATAGCCGCACAGAAGTGCAGTCTGTGAAGGCCGAACTGGAGCAAGTGAAGAGCTTCACTCGGGAGGCCCATAGTGAGTATACCTTTACTGCTAGTCTTAATATATCACCATGTTTGACGCAAGAATATCGTGTAGCAGCTGAATCAATAGGGCATATGGAAAGGCAACTGGAAGAGGCCCGAGACTCTCAGCGGTACGCCGAGTCCCAGCATTAGGTTGGTTGTCTTGTCATGCAAAAACATGCCAAAGAAATTAAGAATTTGAAAATTCAGTTGGCCCAGGCCCAAGAAGAAAACCACAAACTTCAGAAGGGCATGTTCGGTAAGTGTGATTTTATCATCAATAAGCCTTTCTTATGAAGGAAGTAAAAGTATGTATTCGCCTCATGTACAGGCCTCCTGTCCGGGCGTCCTGAAGAGGAGAACGGATCATACCAGGGAAACTTGCTGAAAGAGCTGACCGCTCTCCATGGACGTGCGCGGAAAGCTATGAAGAGCATGGTGCAGGTACTATGGCCAACAAACAGCCTCCCGAAGGGATATCCAAACTCGTCGATCGATTCAAGGGAGCTCGGAGTATTTTTGAGTTGTGGAAGACTTCGACTTGCCGGGAGGGAGCACGGGAAGCGTGGGCAATGATCAAGACTCGTTACACTGGACTTAATCCCGAGCGTATGGCGCGGGTTGGTCCCATGGGATCGGATTGACAAGAAGTACCACTACACCTGGTGTATGATCAGGTGATGCCTGCCGCCCGTCTTTCACAAGAGGACTGCTCCCTGGACACTATAATCGATGATCTCGATCAGCAGCCGAATATGTAATGATGTACATTATTGTGTGGACAATCTCTGTTGTAAACTTTTTCTTAACCGGCCATTGGCTTCTCCCTCCCGTGTGAAGAGCCCAGGAGTGTTCCTCATGATTTGTCACTATAAAAGAGCGACTTGTGTTTGGGAAACCAGGCAATCCGGTCATGTGGTGCGAACAAACAGAAAGCACATAGAGAGGTATGTTATATTACTGCGTAGCATAAGAAACATCTTCCGGGGAAAATAGCACCTCTATCAATACCTTTCATCGGGACTCTATGAGAATTATAGAGAAAAGGCCACATACTTTTAGTATGCGGCAAAGGGTGTTTTAGGGAGAAAAAAGTCCCAAGCAATAGTAAGACGACCATAGCCATATTAGGTGTTTCCGTCACAGCCGACCAATTGTCTACGTAAGATAGCTAGCTTTTTGGCTTCACCTGTCTGAGGTACATATTCGGATGACCTGGTCGTAACAATCGCAGAGGTGCTGCCTTTACCCTCTAGCCGAACGATCGGCGACGTAGATGGTAACCACAGGAGCTAGGCAACCCAGCTTGGCAAAGTCTTAGTTCGAATTGATGCATATGATGGCTTGAACATGACAAATGAAACCTATGTACATGATAGGTGTGAGTAAATACGTATAGTATAAGAACGTTGGCTTCGAGAAGAATCCCACAGGTGTTGTGTTCGGATTTAACACTTTATGGTGTATGCCGATAACCTTAGTACAAGATCGGTTTAAATGAACATAGGAAAAAAAGGAAAATCAATCCTATCAAACAGCAAAGTGGGAAGGGAAGAGCAAGGAAAAGGGAGAAAATACGAGAAAAAGAAAAAGAAAGATATTGGAGAATTGGACGGGAGCGGTTTATCCGTAGAAGCGGCAAAGACGAGTTGTGTTCCATGGGTTTGGTTCAAGGCGATTGTCTAATGGGCTCTGAATACGATAGGCTCTTCCCGAGAGTACTTCGTCGATGATGAAGGGCCCCTCCCATTTGGGGTTGAGTTTATGCTTCTGCTTCTCTAGGAGCCGTAGGACAAGTTCACCTACATTGTATGCTTTTGCCCTAACCTCCCTACTCTGGTAGCGTCGTGCTTGCTGCTGGTAGAACATAGAGCAAGCCTGAGCTATGTCATGCTCTCCCTCTAAGATGTCTAGGTCATCCTGCTGATCCAACTCGACCTCCTTTTCCTCGTACATGCGCACTCTTGGTGCGTCATGAATAATGTCGCAGGGGAGGACTGCCTCAGCCCCATAGACCATGAAGAACGGTGTGTAACCTGTCGATCTATTCAGAGTGGTGCGCATGCCCATAAAACAGAGTCGGGGTCCTCCACCCAACGACAGTGGGACTCATGAAGAGACCAGACCAAACGTGGCTTAATGCCGCTCATGATGAGACCATTTGCCCGTTTGACTTGTATATTGGTTTGCGGGTGCTAGATTGACGCATAATCTAGCTTAATGCCCATTTTTGCGCACTAGTCCTTGACCTCTTGGGCCGTGAAATTGGATCCATTATCCGTTATTATACTATACGGGACACCGTAACGGTGTACCACGCCGGATATAAAGTTGATAACTAGTCCAAACTTGGCCAATTTGACGGGCTTTGCCTCTATCCACTTAGTGAATTTGTCAACCATGACCAGTAGGTATTTATTTTTCTTGGTCCCCCTTTAAGGGGTCCGACCATGTCCAGCCCCCAGACCATGAAGGGCCAAGTGATCAGAATAGTTCGAAGTGCTGTTGGGGGCATGTGACTTTTGTTTACGAAGAGTTGGCACCCCACGCAATGTTTGACAAGCGTCTGGGCATCGATCCGATCTATGGGCCAGAAGAAGCCAACTCGGAAGGCCTTGCTAACTAAGGCTCTTGGTGTGACGCGATGGCCACCCATGCCTTCGTGGACTTCGGCAAGAAGCTCCCGTCCTTCTTCCTTGGATATGCACCGTTGTAATACTCCAGTTGTGCTTTTTTATATAACTCACCCTCATGTACTTTGTAGGCCTTGGATCGCCGGATTATGCGTCGTGCCTCTATCTGGTAGTTGGGGAGTTCCTTGCGAAGAAGGTAGGCGAGGAACGTCTTTGTCCATTGGCGCGATTACTGCCATTACCTCGTGAGCCGAGGGCGTTTCATTCATTACAGAATCGCCGATAATGTCATCGTCTTGTTCATTTATAGGAGGAACAACCTCGTCTGTCGTATTCGGGCTGGCGCTATTGTCATTGTCCTACCACACTACGGATGGCTTAAAGAGCTGCTCCAGAAAGGTGTTTCTCGGGACAGGATCGCGTTTGGCCCCCATACGGGTCAATATGTCAGTGGCTTGGTTGTTGTCGCGAGCGACGTGGTGAAATTCCAACCCCTCGAACGAGCAGATATCTTGAGGACGACGTTTCTATATGCTGCCATCTTCAGGTTTTTAGCGTCGAATTCGCCATTAATTTGCGAGATGGCCAAGTTGGAGTCTCCCTATACGTCTAGCCGTCGTATGCCCATTGATACTGCCAACCGAAGACTGTGAAGGAGAGCTTCGTATTCGGCTGCATTGTTGGAGTCGGCATACATGATTTGCAACACATATCACACGTTGTCGCCTATGGGGGGTGTGAGGATAACTCTAGCCCCCAGTCCGGCCAAGGTTTTGGATCCATCGAAGTACATTGTCCTATGAGAGTATGCATTGTATTCCTTGGGGAGTTCGGCCTCTATCCATTCAGCCAGGAAATCTGCCAATACCTGAGATTTTATGGCACGACGTGGCTTGTAGGTTATTTCAAAGGGAAGGAGCTCAATGGCCCACTTGGCTATGTGGCCGGTGGCGTCCTGTTGTTGACTATGTCATTCAGGGGGACCTCAGATGACATTGTTAACGCACACTCTTGGAAGTAATGTCTGAGTTTCCTTGATGCCATGAACACCGTGTAGGCTATCTTTCGGTAGTGCGGGTATCTGGACTTACACTCTGTTAGTACCTCTGACACGTAATAGATCGGCTTTTGAGTCTGGAATTTATGTCCCTCCTCATCTCGTTCAACGACGAGCACCGCGCTGACAACTTGGTTGGTGGAGGATATGTACAATAACATGGGCTCACCATCACCTGGTGCAGTGAGGATGGGATTTGTTGCCAGGAGTGTTTTAATTTCTTCTAACGCAGTCATTGCTTCATCGGTCCACTCGAATTTGTTGGTCCATTTCAGCAGCTTATAGAGCGACAAAGCTTTCTCTCCGAGGCAGGAGATAAAGCGGCTTAACACCGCTACGCACCCAGCTAGCCTCTGGACATGCTTCAACTCTGTGGGGATTGCAAGTTCAGATAGAGCATGGATCTTAGCCGGGTTCGCCTCTATTCCTCTATGGGAGACGATGAACCCAAGCAATTTACCAGAAGGAACTCGGAGTACACATTTTTTCGGGTTGAGTCGAATGTCGTACTCGCGTAGACTGGCGAAGGTTTTTCGTAGGTCGTCGATCAACTGGCTGACGTGTTTAGTCTTGATTACCACGTCATCCACGTATGCCTCGACTGTCTTACCGACCTGTGTCGCGAGACAAGTCTGGATCATGCGCTGGTATGTGGCACCAGCATTTTTTAGCCTGAAAGGCATCATGTTGAAGCAAAATGGCCCATAGGGGGTGATGAATGTTATTGCCACTTGGTCGGATTCCTTCATTTTGATTTGATGGCATCCGTATTAAGCATCGATAAAACACAACAAATCGTGTCCGGCTGTGGCATCAATGATCTGGTCTATACGTGGTAAGGGTAAAGGGTCCTTAGGGCAGGATTTGTTGAGGTCTTTAAAATCGACACATAGCCGCCAGGACTTGTCTTTCTTTGGTACCATCACCAGGTTGGCTAACCATTCGGGGTTCTTAATATCCTGAACGAATCCGGCCTCGAGCAGCTTAGCTAACTCCTCACCCATAGCTTGCCGTTTAGTCTATTTAACGGGCTTAAAGCCTAAGATAATGTTTAGACTGTGTTCGGCAAGTCGTCGAGGGATTCAAGGCATATCAGGAGGATGCCAGGCAAAAATGTCCCTATTTTCGTGAAGAAAATTCCGCAGTGCCTCATCCACGAGGGGATCAAGATGGGTCCTATGGACGATGTGTTATTGGGGTCCGTCGGATGTACTTGAAACTTGATGATTTCCTCTATGGGTTTGAAGGGAGTGGACTTGGGCCTCTTGCTAAGGATCACGCCATCCTTATTAACTACCGACTGTAGTGCGGTTAGTTCTTCGGCAGCGAAAGTCTCTACCAATGCCTCGAGGGCAAGTGCCGCCGTTTTGTTTTCAGCCCGAAGGGCTATGCTCGGATCACTGGCGATTGTGATCACTTCATTTGGTCCTGGCATTTTAAGTTTAATGTACCCGTAATGGGGTATAGACTGGAACTTTGTGAAGGTGTCACGTCCCAATACGGTGTGTCACCACTTGGGAAGGGTACGATGTGGAAGAGAAGTTCTTTGGATCGGTAGTTTTCGTGTGTTTGGATAGCCTTTCTAGCATTTGATCAATAAAAGGTAGAGGTTAATTATCTTTCCTAGTAGCTTTATTTAATTTCCTAAAATCAATTACCATTCTATAACCTATAACAATTCTTTGCGGGAGCAATTCATTTTTATCATTAGGAACTACAGTAATACCTCCTTTCTTAAGGACACAATGGACATGACTAACCTATATACTATCAGCAATAGGATAAATAATACCTGCCTCCAGAAGCTTTAATATTTTATTTCTTACCACCTCTTTCATTTTAGGATTTAACTGTCATTGGTGATCAACAACTGGTTTATCATCTGGCTCCATATTGATTTTATGATGACATAGAGTGGGACTAATGACCTTAAAATCATCAAGAGTATATCCAATAGCAGCATAGTGCTTCCTCAGAGTTTTCAATAATCTCTTTTCTTCATGCTCTGAAAGGTTAGCACTAATAATAACATGATATATCTTCTTTTCATTAAGATAACCATATTTCATTGTATCCGGTAATTGTTTAAGCTCAAACACGGGATCACCCTTGGGTAGAGGAGGATCCCCAAGTATTTCAACAGGCAATTTGTGTTTCAAAATAGGATGTTGGTCAAATAAAATCTTATTTGTTTCATTCCTTTCATTCATATGCATATCGTTTTCATGGTCTAGCAAATATTGTTCTAAGGGGTCAGTAGGAGGCACAACAATACCATCAAGACCAATAATATCATCCTTACTAGGCAATTCTTTATCATGAGATTGTGTACAAAATTTAGAGAAATTAAACTCATGAGACACATCCTCAAAACTTACAGTAATAGTTTCCTTCTCACAATCTATCTTGGCATTAACAGTATTCAAGAAAGGCCTACCAAATATAATGGGACAAAAATCATCTTGTGGGGAACCAAGAACAAGAAAATTAGTAGGATATTTTATTTTCCCACACAAGACATCTACATTTATAATAATCCCAACTGGTATTATAGTATCTCTATTAGTAAGCTTAATGGTAACGTCAATTTCCTCTAGCTCAGTTGGTGCAATATCATCCATAATTTCTTTATGTAAGGTAAAGGGAATTGCACTCACACTAGCACCCACATCACATAAGCCATGATAAAAATGATCTCCTATTTTAACAAAAACAATAGGCATGCCAACAATAGTTTTATGTTTATCTTTAGTGTCAGTTCTAGCAATTCTAGCAGCTTCATCACAACAATGAATAACATGCCCATCAATATTATCAACCAATAGATATTTAACCATAGAAATACTAGGTTAAACTTTAATTTGTTAAGGAGGTGTATGTTCTAACATAGCTCTTATGAACCACAGTTGAAGCTTTAGCATGTTCTTTATTCTAATAGGGAAAGGTGGTTTCTCAATATAAGCGGAAGGAATAACAGGATCAACATTATAAGTAATAGTTTCTTATTCAACTTTAATAGGTTCAACTACTTTCACTTCAATGGTAGGATGATATTTAAACCACTTATCCTTAGGGAGGTCAACATGAGCAGCAAAAGATTCACAGAAAGAAGCTACTATCTTAGAGTCAAGTCCATATTTAGTGCTAAATTCACGGAAAGCATTGGTGTCTACAAAGGATTTAACACAATTAAACTTAAGGTTTTATACCTGAATCCTTACCTTCATCGAGTTCCCAATCTTTAGAGTTGCGTTTAATTCTTTCCAACAAATCCCATTTGAAGTAAATATCTTTCTTCATAAAGGAACCAATACATGAAGTATGAGCATGGATTGATCATTACGAGAAAGCCGAGCATACAAATTCTGAATAATAATTTCTCTCGAGAGCTCATGATAGGAGCATGAATATAACATTTACTTAAGCCTCCCCCAAGCTTGATCGATTCTTTCTCCTTCATGAGGCCAAAAATTATAGATATAATTCCGATCATGATGAACTAGATGCATAGGATAAAACTTCTGATGAAATTCCATTTTCAATCAGTTGTAGCTCCATGATTCAATATCATCACATAGCCTATACCATGTCAATGGATTCTCCTTCAAAGATAAAGAAAAAACCTTCTTCTTGACGTGATCCTCGGGCAGACTTGTAAGCTTAAATAATCCACAAACTTCATCCACATAGATTAGATGCAAATGAGGATGTAGTGTTCCATCTCCAGCATATGGATTAGCCAGAAGTTTCTCTATCATACCCGAAGGAATTTAAAAATAAATATTTTCAGTATGTTCAGTATGTTGAGGAGCAACTCTTTGTGCTTCCGTTCGAGGTGAAGATACCCCGAACAAGCCCCTCAAAGGATTACTTTCCATAGTAACAAGTGACAGTAAATTTCAACACATTATATGAATTTTTCCTTACCAGATTCCACTTACCAAAGGCGCTTCACTCCCCGGCAACGACGCTAGAAAATAGTCTTGATGACCCAGAAGTATAGGGGGTCTATCTTAGTCCTTTCGATAAGTAAGAGTGTCGTACCCAACGAGGAGCATAAGGAAATGACAAGCGGTTTTCAGTAAGGTATTCTCTACAAGCACTGAAATTATCGGTAACATGTAGTTTTGTGATGAGATAATTTGTAACGAGTAACAAGTAACAAGTGTGTCAAAGGTACATCAAGGTAGCCCAATCCCTTTTGTAGCAAAGGACATGCCTAGACAAACTCTTATATAAAGTGAAGCACACTCGAGGACACATGGGAATTGCTGTCAAGCTAGTTTTCATCATGCTCATTTGATTCACGTTCGTTACTTTGATAATTTGATATGTGGGTGGATCGGTGCTTGGGTGCTTCCCTTACTTGGACAAACCTCCCAATTATGATGAACCTCTCCCACAAACTTCCGCAACTACGAAATAAGAATTAAGATAAATCTAACCATAGCATGAAACATATGGATCCAAATCAGCCCCTTACGAAGCAATGCATAATCTAGGGTTTAAGCTTCTGTCACTCTAGCAAACCATCATCTACTTATTACTTCCCAATGCCTTGCCCTAGGCCCACAAAATGGTGAAGTTTTATGTAGTCGATGTTCACATGACACCACTAGAGGAGAGACAACATACATCTCATCAAAGTATCGAGCGAATACCAAATTCACATGATTACTTATAACAAGACTTATCCCATGTCCAGGAACAAACATAACTACTCACAAAGCATGTTCATGTTCATAATCAGAGGAGTATTAATTATCATAAAGGATCTGAACATATGATCTTGCACCAAGTAAACCAACTAGCATGAACTACAAGGAGTAATCAACACTACTAGCAACCCATAGGTACCAATCTGAGGTTTGAGACAAAGATTGGATACAAGAGATGAACTAGGGTTTGGAGAGGAGATGGCGCCGGTGAAGATGTTGATTGAAATTGACCCCCTCTCGATGATAGGATTGTTTTGATTAGAATGGCTTCGATTTCCCCCTCCGAGAGGGAAGTTTCCCCGACAGAACTGCTCCGTCAGAGATCTAGATTGGTTCTGCCCAAGTTCCGCCTTGAGAAGGCGATGCTTCCTCCCGAAAGCTCTCTTATGGTTTTTTTCTAGGTCAAAACCCTTCATATAGCATAAGATGGGCACCGGAGACCTGCCAGGGGGCCCACAAGCCACCTAGGTGCGGCCAGGGGGTGGTCACGCCTGGCAGGCTTGTGACCTCCTGGTGGGTCCCCTGTGGTATTTGTTTCATCCAATATTTTTTATATATTCCAAAAACATTCTCCATAACTTTTCAGGACTTTTGGAGTTGTGCAGAATAGGTCTCTCAGATTTTCTCCTTTTCTAGTCTAGAATTCCAGTTGCCGGCATTCTCCCTCTTCATGTAAACCTTGTAAAATAAGAGCATCCCATAATCCAATAAATATCAATATAAAAGCATTATAAAAAATATCAATATAAAAGAATAACGTGTAATAACATCCCATAATCCAATAAATATCAATATAAAAGCATTATGCAAAATGGACGTATCACTCATGCGGCTAGAGGTGTGGGAAATGGAAAAACCCCAAGTGGGGGAAAGGAAATCCGTCGGCGTTCTGGGAACGGGGGTACCCAGCCTGCCTGCCTGGGGCCCAGGACATGGCCCACTTCATCGGAAAGGCGTGGCATGACGCGGCACTACTCAAGACAAGGCCCTCGTGAGGACCTCGGGCTCGCGAGGAAGAACATCATCAAGACCAGCAAGGATGGGCCTCCTCAGGCCCCCTCCTGAGCGGTGGAGATCTCTATGCAGGGCCCGGCCTCATGAGTCAAAGGTGACACAAGAAAGGACAGGCGGGCGCCAACACGCCAGGCGGCACAATTTCCTCTTTGGTGCAAAGTGAGCAAGGACGTACACGACTTCCCAAAGGGCCGCCCAAAGGTTTCCTTTCCGGTGCAACAAGACCACGACCACGAGCCACGCAGGACGGATGTCATCAGCGAGCCCACCACTCCATCACCAACAGCTACTTTGCAGGTGAAGACCATGTTTGGACAGGGCGCGGATGTACTCATGTCACCCTTCAAAATTGGTCGTTTTGGGATCCGTTACCGACATTGTGATAAGGGAACAGGACCCAGGCCACCGCTATATATAGAAGCTAGGCCGCACCATAGAGGGGATCCGATCCAACACTTAGCCACTCAATGCACCACCACAAGAGAGAGAGAGCCAAGAACACATCTTGAGTGCCCTCACGAGGCTCAAGACCACTGTACTAGTTCATCCACCCAAACCTCCACGAGAGGCAATCCACCAAAGCAGGAGTAGGGTATTATGCTTCACAGCGGCCCGAACCTGGGTAAACTGTCGTGTTCATCTTCTCCCTCGTCATCGAGCGAGTTTGCCGTAGTAACCTTCGAGTAGCGAGCTAGGTTGGGTGAGGACGCAGGGAACCTTCGCACATGCCCCTGTGTTCGAACCTTAAGGGTTTTGCGGAGCCCGAAATCCGACATTTGGCGCGCTAGGTAGGGGGCGTGTCGAAGTCTTCCTCAAGCCAAGCTCTTCTTCCACCTCTCCGCTCCGATGGCTAACGCCCGCCAAGCCCGTGCCGAGTGTCGAGCTGCCCGTGTCGCCCAGACTGCAACTGTGGGCCACGCCGGCGTGTGCCGGTCCCACTCGCCTACGGCCAACACCACCACGGGCCCGGACGCCCACAAAAAGCAAGACTCCTCCCAGCCTCCCACCGCGCAACACGATGGCCGTACTGCCACTCCGTCGATTGTCCATCGACCGGGTCGTCCTTCCACATCCGACCTGGGCCGACGCGTGGTTCGGGCGCACTCGCCATGGCGAATGAGCTGCTCTGCTACCGTCCCGCCCCCGACCACTACGAGGACTAGCTTAGGCCCATCACACAGCTCGTCAGCGCCGCCGGCGATGCTTCAGCCCTCTCCTACTCGCTCCAACCCTAGCCCTCACTGGCGGACGACGGGGCCCATGATGCGCTGCCACCTTCTCTGCATCGCTACGTCGACCCCGATCCCAGGCATGAAGCATGCCTGCATGACCAGCCCCTGGGCCATGAGTAAGGGTAAGGGATGAAGTGAGCTGCCAGGTGGTGCCCTGACCACCTGTCGATGAGCGCGCGCTCCCCACGCTGCCGAACCAGCGCCGCAACCAGGCACCGCTCGAGGCGGCCCCTCAGGAGCGTCAAGACCAGGTCCCACCTGCACGTGCAGCAGCACCCGTCAAGCCGGTGGTCTGCCTCGCCATCACGCCAGAGATACATCCAACCACATGTCCCTACAAGTTCAAACCCTATCTACCTTCGTTACCTAGTTATTACCTAAATAAAGATATTTATCAAAATAAAAAATGCTACGACAACACTGCAGACACCGCCGAGTTCTTGTCACTCTACTCGCTGAGCGTCTAGGCTTCCGGTGGAGACAACAAGGTCATGGCATGCTGGTTCCCCATGGCGCTCAAGGGCGATGCGCTCTCCTGGTTCCTTAACCTCTCGGTGGGATCCATCACCTCCTGGGAAGACCAGCGCAAACGCTTCGTCACGAACTTCCAAGGCACCCGCGACCACGCGCTCACCGTGAACGACCTGCGGCGTGTGAAGCAACAGGATGGGGAGACCTTGCACAAGTATATACAATGCTTCACCACCACGCGCCTCAAGATCTCGGAGGCATCGGATGAGGCCATCATCTCCACTTTCGCTAACGGCTTCACGGACACCAAGATGAAAGAAGAGCTCGCCATGAACGACGAGCTGTGCTCTAACCTGGAGATGTTGAACCTGGCGAATAGGTGCGCCAAGGCCGAAGAAGGCCGTCTGTCTCTCCGTGAGCTTCCGACAGCAGAGTCCGAGGAGAAGAAGACCAAGGCCAAGGAGGGGAAGCGCAAGGCCCCAGTGGTACTCGCAGCCGAGCCTGAGCCGAAGCGCAGACGAGGCGAGGAGCACCCTGTAGGGGGATACCGAAATGCATCTTCCACGACACCGTCGACTACCAAGAGCTTAGGCTGGTCCATGCTGAACACTTCGGGCGACGCCCTGGATGCACCGATCGCGGCTTTGGACGCGGTGGATGCTGCTCAGACAACAAGGACCAGTGCCAGGGGTGGAGCAACCATCCTCGGGAGGACCGCTGGCGCGATCAGGCTCGGGAGGAATGCTGGTGCGATGACCCTCCGGAGGGGTTGCGACACGACCAGTCGTGTGAGGCCCGCCCTCGTGAGGCCGTCTTGCCACCACTACCGCCTCCACCCAGAAGGAAGGAAGAGTACAGGCATGACGACGGGGCTGGGGGCTTCTAGGAGGTCAGGGCCGTAGTATGTATCCTGGGCGGTGCTCAGGCCTTGGCCTCCAACCGCGTCTTCAAGAAGTTCGCGTGGGAGGTGAACGCGGCACTCCCAAAGCCCGAGTCCATGCACCCCCTCAAGTGGTCCCACACTGCTATCACCTTGGACTCGAGGGATCAGCTCAGGTGCTCAGCCATGGCCGGCAAGCTCCCCATGCTGTGCACCCCGACCATCAGCAACGTCCTCGTCACCAAGACCCTCATCGACAGTGGAGACGGGCTCAATGTCCTCTCCGTCGAGACCTTCGAGACACTCCAAGTACCGTACGACCAACTTATGCCGACCAAGCCCTTCTCAGGAGTCACTGACGGCTCCACAGTGCCCATTGGGCAAGTAGTGGGCGCAAGAACTACCGTACCGAGGCCATCGTCTTCGTCGTCATCCATATCCACCTCCCATACAATGCCATCCTCGGATACCAGGCCCTTGCCAAGTTCATGGCGGAGACCCATCACGGCTACAACGTTCTCAAGATGCCGGGGAGTGGCGGCATCATCACCGTCGCCTGCAATGAGAAGGATGTCGTCTGCTCCCTCAACCACGCTTACTGCGCAACTACGGCTGAACGCTCAAACGACGAGGAGGACGCCTCGCCACACGTAGATGAATGCAGGGTGAAGAAGTAGCTCATCCTCACGGAGCGCCAGGGGGCTGGAACCTCCAAGGGAGGAGCCTCGCGCTATGCATTTAGGGATGGGGCCGACCCTTCCATCGCATAGGAAGGCGTGCTCGACGCTCTCCCTTGTGTCAGGCTTAGGGGCTTCCACCCGGGAGGCACCTGGCTTGGCCTGTTAGACAAGGGAGGCGTTCAGGCATAACCTCAAGGAGGATCCTAACGCGACATTGTTAGGACCAGGGGCATGGCGCGAGGCGCCAAGCTCATGAGAATCGGTCATTGAGGCGATAAGGGAACTTCAGGAGGCACAGACCGGGCAAGGAAGGGGTTGCCCTGCACCACCAATTGCAGCCCCCATCATCAGCACGGTCGGCCGACCGCGCGCCTGCGTCAATGCGCTCGCCAGCAACAAGGCCTCGTCCCAGGGCCGTTTCTGGCCAACACGTGCAGACCACGAGTGGGCCTAGCCGAACAACTACGTCTGCATGCCTTTCGGCTTGGCAAACATTAGAGTCACGTTCCAGCGTCATGCCTGGGCCATGCTCGCGCCTTGCCTGCCGAGACGTGACAAGGAGTTGGGGGAGATGCCCAGGCCAAGCATGGGTCCCGGGCCCAGGGAGATGGCGGGCCCGTGAGGGCCGTGCTCATGGAAGTACAAGATCAGGCTACAATGGCAGCTTCGGTTCTTCAACGACATGACTGCCAGGTGACTTTTTTTTGAATCTGTGCCAGGTATCTTTTTAGCTTGTTTAGTTTAAGGGAACCGCCGGGCCGCGTCATCCTCGGGCAACCAGGGCGTACCCCTACAGTCGCCATGTTTACTCACATTTCAGTAGTTTTTCCATGCATGCAACCTATTTCCTAACGTTCCCCCTTGCCGGCGCGGCATTTTGCCGGCGTGAATGTCGTCACTCCTGAGCGGGACCACCTTTGGCCGCCTCACGAGAGGGCAGTCACAATAATTGTGCTCCGGTGCGTCCGTGTATCGTTGAAAAATCCAGTAACTGAGCTCTGTTTGGCGGGCCAGTCCCATTCACTTCATCTCCTAGGGTCACTCGTGCTTGACCCTCCCATGGCCTTAGGGAGGACGCTCGGTGTAGGCTACAATGAAGACCCGAAGATCTCAGATAAATCCATCAACAAGAAGACCCAGGCGTAACCCTCCTTGAGGTAGGGACCTCACGAGGCCAAAGCGCCCCCGTGAGCTCCCAAATACACCTCCCAGTTCTACCGTGCCAGCCATGTTGGAAATATGCCCCGGAGTCAATAATAAAATGCTTATTATTATATTTCCTTGTTCATGGTAATTGTATATTGTTCACACTATAATTGTATTAACAGGAAACCATAATACATGTGTGAATACATAGACCACACCATGTCCCTAGTGAGCCTCTAGTTCACTAGCTCGTTGATCAATAGATGGTCATGGTTTCCTGACCATGGACATTGGATGTCATTGATAACGGGATCACATCATTAGGAGTATGATTTGATGGACAAGACCAAATCCTAAGCATAGCACAAGATCGTGTAGTTCGTCTGCTAGAGCTTTTCTATTGTCAAGTATCATTTCCTTAGACCATGAGATTTGTGCAACTCCCAGATACCGTAGGAATGATTTGGTTGTATCAAACGTCACAACGTAACTGGGTGACTATAAAGGTGCACTACAGGTGTCTCTGAAAGTGTCTGTTGGGTTGGCACGAATCGAGACTAGGATTTGTCACTTCGTGTGATGGAGAGTTATCTCCGGGCCCACTCGGTAATACATCATCATAATGATCTCAATGTGACTAAGGAGCTAGTCACGGGATCATGTGTTACGGAACGAGTAAAGAGACTTGCCATTAATGAGACTGAACAAGTTATAGGGATACCGACGATCGAATCTCGGGCAAGTAACATACCGATGGACAAAGGGAATTGTATACGGGATTAATTGAATCCCTGACATCGTGGTTCATCCGATGAGATCATCGTGGAACATGTGGGAGCCAATATGGGTGTCCAGATCCCGCTATTGGTTATTGGCCGGAGAAGTGCCCAAGGTGCCTAGGGTTGGGAACCCTAGGGCGTGGGGGCGCCTCCCACCAACTTGGGGGGCAAGCTCTCCCCCCACTTGGCCACCGCCCCCATCCTAGATTGGATCTAGGGGGGCCGGGCCCCTCTCCCCTTGGCCTATAAATAGTGGGGGGTTGGGAGGGAGGCCACACCCTTGCCCCTGGCGTAGCCCTCCCCCTACACCTCCTCCTCCTTTGTAGTGCTTAGAGAAGCTCTACCGATGAACCATGAGCACCACCACCACAAAGCCGTCGAGCTACTGGAGTGTTGGGTTCTACCGTAAGTGCATCACATGCGAATTGAAATTTCCTACGCGCAGAACAACCAAGAACATGCTACGGAGATGGATCACTGATTGTTACCACTAGACGCGTAGTGTCATGCAGCGGAGGTAGAGTTCGGGCAACGCGTTCATGTGGTTTGTCTCCTCCTCGTCCGATCTCCCTCGAATAGCCATTCCGATCTCCCTCAAACAGCCGGTCGCCGGATCCCACGTACAGGTTCACCGGAGCAGCGCAAGTGCACAACCTCTAATGGTATTCGTGCATGTAGGAGGAACACCCGTGCGGAGGATTGTTGGGTCCGATCACACGGTCGACGGCGGCGAGTGGAGGTGTCTAGTTGCAACCCATGCAAAGCCCTAATGACGGTGCCGAAGTGATCAACCGGATTGGTGTGCCGCACCTTCACTATAAATAGGCATCCGACACGGGCTCAACTCTTTGGCCTCACATGGATCCTAAGGCCCACGTGTTCCTTCCCTTAAGCGCACGGCCCTTTAGGTTCTCATCCACTTGGTCGTGAGTTAGATGACATCCGACTTGACCAGTCGGTAGCGGCCTCTAGCAAGACGTTTGATGAAGCTGGATAGGCGAACCTATACTTCACACTTCTGTTCCCTTTGCCACACGATATATGTTGTCATGCACAAGGCGACATGGTCATCCTTGCTACAGCACGACCTCTTTATCATTCCGATGAATCCGACCAACACTTCGGATTATCTCAGATCCTCATCGCATGGCCATGCTTATCCAGGTCGGATCACCCGAGGGGCCTAGAGTATATCTCTCCTGATTGGAGGGGCAAATCCCATCTTGCTCGACCATGTCTTGCAGCTTGGGTCTAGACAAGTCCGAAACCTACCTTTGTAACTACCCAGTCATGGAGTAGCGTCTGGTCGGCCCAAAGCAAGTATGTCACCATCCCAAGTACTTACGCCAGCTCAGGTCTTAGGACATAGAACGTATGTTGTATTGGAGACTCACAGATAACCTATCGTTGCGTCTCATAGTTGGGTCTGTCCGACCCAGACCTTATCTCGACTCGGATCCAACTATGTCGAATCCGACCAGACCTTTCTGAGTCTATATTATACGACTAGCATCCAATTTTGAATGGTCAGTGAGACTGAAACATCCGTCGTGTCATATGCTAGTCTAATTAGTTGTGCGTCCACACAACCCTTTGGACTAGGGACCATTAGGACAGTTATCATACAATGCATAGTCTCACAAACAAGTCACGTACTTGTTAATACACATCAATTATAATGTCCAAGGACTATCTTTATTCATAAACACATAGGAAATATCATCATACATGATTGCCTCTAGGGCATATCTCCAACAATCTTCCACTTGCACTAGAGTCAATCAAGTAGGCATCAAATGCACATAGCTCTAACGTGTCCCTCATGCTTGGGTTATGGAAGCAGCTTAGTCAATGGATGTGCAAAATTTGCATCCATATGAATCTTGCATAAATTGGTATCACCTTTATCTATGAGCTTTCGTATCAAGTGATATTTTTGGTCTATGTGCGATGGCACCTGAATTATCGCAATAAAGGTCCACCAGTTTTGACCAGCCCAGGAACACACCAACATCTTCCATTAACTATTGAATCCAAACACCTTCCTTTGCGGCTTCACAAGCCGTAATGTATTCGGCCTCTGTTGTGGAGTCGGCCATCATATCTTGCTTGGAACTCTTCCAGCTCATTGCTCCTCCATTCATGACATACACGAATCCAGTTTGCGATCGACAATCATCCCTATCGGTTTGGAAACTAGCATCAGCGTAACCCTTTACACAAAGCTCCTACTCACCTCCATAACCTAGGAACATATCTTTAGTCCTTTTCAGGTACTTCAAGATAGTTTTCACCGCTACCCAGTGACTCTCACCTGGGTCGCCCTGGTATCTGCTTGTTAAGCTTATTGCATAGGCAACATCAGGCCATGTACATAGCATGTCATACATGATGGATCCGATTGCCGAGGCATATGGAATCCTACTCATCCGGTTTCGCTCATCAGAAGTCGTAGGACTCCGAGTCATGGTTAGCCTTATACCATCTGAGATGGGCAAGAACCCTTTCTTGGCCTCACTCATGTTGAACCTCTTCAACACTTTGTCTATGTACGTGCTCTAGCTTAAGCCGAGCAACCTCCTCAATCTATCTCTATAGATCTTGATGCCTAAAATGTACACTGCCTCTCCAAGGTCTTTCATCGAAAACTTGCCATTCAATGATTCCTTGACTAAGTTCATCATCGAAACATCATTTCCGATCAGCAGTATGTCATCAACATACAAGATCGAAAATACTACTGAGCTCCCACTAGACTTCTTGTATAAAAAATAGTCCTCTTCGTTCTCGATGAAACCAAGGTCAATGATGACTTCATCAAAATGAATGTTCCAACTCCGAGCTGCTTGCCTCAATCCATAAATGGATCTCTTGAGCTTGCATATTTTACCAACGTTAGTTGGATCGACAAAACCTTCGGGTTGTATCATGTATACATCCTCTTTTAAATTTTCATGAAGGAAAGCCATTTTGGCATCCATCTGGCATATCTCATAATCGAAATATGCAGCAATAGCTAGTATGATCCTCACCAACGTTAGCATCCCTACCGGTGAGTAGGTCTCGTCGTAGTCAATTCCTTGAACTTGTCCATAACCTTTAGCGACAAGCCAAGATTTGTGTACCTGAACATTTCCATCCACATCAGTTTTCTTCTTAAAGACCCATTTGTAACCAATGGCAACTGCGCCAGGTGGCAGATCAATCAAGTCCCAGACTTGATTCTCATCCATGGCCTTTAACTTGGATCTCATGGCCTCTAGCCATGCCTCGGAATATGGACTCACCATCGCTTCCACATATGTTGTCGGCTCGTCGCTTTCTAGAAACAAAACATTGCACACTCTGCACAATCTTTTCGACCTCCGTGGCTCCGATGCCGATTCCACTACAGGTTCTCTGACCGACTCTGGTGTGATCTCATCACCAACCGAGTTCTCCCCGAGCGAATTTCTTCGAGTCGCACCGTTCTCCCACTGGCCTCCCGATTGAGAAACTCTTTCTCTAGGAAAACCCCGTTCCGAGCAACAAACACTTTGTTCTCTTCTCGGTTGTAGAAGTTATATCCCAAGGTTTTGTTGGAAATAAGCCCTAGAGGCAATAAATAAAGTGTTTATTATTATATTTCCTTGTTCATGATAATCATTTATTATCCATGCTATAATTGTATTTATTGTAAACACATTACATGTGTGGGTAAATAGACAACACTTTGTCCCTAGTATGCCTCTAGTGAACTAGCTCGTTGGTCAAAGATGGTCAAGGTTTCCTAGCCATTGACATGTGATGTCATTTGATAACGGGATCACATCATTAGGAGAATGATGTGATGGACAAGACCCAAACTACAAACGTAGCATGTGATCGTGTCAGTTTAATGCTACTGTTTTTTGCATGTCAAGTATCTGTACCTATGACCATGAGATCATGCAACTCACTGACATCGGAGGAGTGCCTTATGTGTATCAAACGTCGCAACGTAACTGGGTGACTACAAAGGTACTCTACAAACGTAGCATGTGATCGTGTCAGTTTAATGCTACTGTTTTTTGCATGTCAAGTATCTGTACCTATGACCATGAGATCATGCAACTCACTAACATCGGAGGAGTGCCTTCTGTGTATCAAACGTCGCAACGTAACTGGGTGACTATAAAGGTACTCTACAGGTATCTCCGAGGGTGTCTGTTGGGTTGGCATGGATCAAGACTGGGATTTGTTACTCCGTGTGACGGAGAGGTATCTCAGGGCCCACTCGGTAATACAACATCACAACAAGCCTTGCAAGCAATGTGACTAAGTGTTAGTCACAGGATCTTGTATTAAGGAACGAGTAAAGAGACTTGCCGGTAACAACGTTGAACTAGGTATGGAGATACCGACGATCGAATCTCGGGCAAGTAACATGCCGAAGAACAAAGGGAACATCATACGGGATTAACTGAATCCTTGACATAGAGGTTCGACCGATAAAGATCTTCGTAGAATATGTAGGAACCAATATGGGCATCCAGGTCCCGCTATTGGTTATTGACCATAGAGGTGTCTCGGTCATGTCTACATAGTTCTCGAACCCGCAGGGTCTGCACACTTAAGGTTCGGTGACATTTCGGTAGTATAGAGTTATGTATGATGGTGACCGAAGGTTGTTCGGAGTCTTGGATGAGATCCCGGATGTCACGAGGAGCTCCAGAATAGTCCGGAGGTAAAGCTTGATATATAGGAAGTCTGGAATGGTCGCCAACAAAGTTTCGGGCTCATCGGTAGTGTACCAGGAGTGTCGGTAGTGTACCGGGAGACCATCGGGAGGGGCATTTTGACCCAAGAGGCTACATGGGCTGTGGGAGAGTAAATACCAGCCCTTAGTGGGCTGGTGGAAGTCCCACACATGGCCCATGCGGCTGGTAAGAAAATCCCAAAGAGAAAAACGTGGAAAAAGGCAAAAAGGCAAAAATAAGGAGGAGTCCTAGTCCTACTAGGATTGGAGGAGGAATCCTCCTCTCCTCTTGGTTCGGCCGAAGCCTAGGTGGCTTGGCCCTTGGGCCAAGCCTATTCCTCTCTTCCTCTTATATATACTAGAGGTTTTATGGTTTTTTCACTAGTTTCTTTCAGCCACGTGCTACCCTATTCTCTAGTGCATAGTTTCTCCTCTAGATCGGTTTTCTGCAGTACTTAGGCGAAGCCCTGCCGGAATTGCTCCACCACCATCGCTGTGGTGCCATCATGCTGTCGGAGAACTCGTCTACCTATCCGCTCCCTCTTGCTGTATCAATAAGGCGGAGATCGTCATCAAGCTGTACTTGTGTTGAACGAGGAGGTGCCGTCCGTTCGGCGCTAGATCGGAAGGACTGTGATCAAGATCGTGAGACGGATCGTGATGAGATCGCAATACGGATCATGATGAGTTCGCAGGACGGATCGTGATTGAATCACGGGACGGATCATGATGAGATCGCGAGACGCTCGGCGATTTGGATCGCAAAGACGTTCAACTACACCAACCGCGTTTCTTAACGCTTCCCGCTTAGCGATCTACAAGGGTATGTAGATCCACTCACCCTCTGATAGATGCTCATCACCATGGATAGATCTTGCGTGCGCATAGGAAATTTTTTGTTTCCCATGCAACGTTCCCCAACAGTGGCATCATGAGCTAGGTCTATGTGTAGATGAGATCTCGAGTAGAACACAAAGAGTTTGTGGGTGTTGATGCTTTGATTGCTTCCTTCCTCGGTCATATTTTGGTTCAGTGGTATTGTGTTATGAAGCAGCCCGGACCAACATTACTCATATGCTTACGAGAGACCGGTTCCCTCAACTGCAACTTGTTACAAAAGATGCCTGGCGGGTGGCAGTTTCTCCTACTTTAGTTGGATCGGATTCGACAAAGGCGGTCCTTGAGAAGGTTGAAAAGCAACTTATGTATCACCATTGTGGTTTATGCGTAGGTGAGAATTGTTCTTGCTAGATACCCGTAGCAGCCACGTAAAACATGCAACTACAATTAGAGGATGTCTTACTTGTTTTTACATGGTATGTTGTGATGTGATATGGCCAATTACATGATGATATATATGTGATGTATGAGATGATCATGTGTTGTATAGAATATCACGACTTGCATGTCAATGAGTACGACAACCGGTAGGAGCCATAGGGTTGTCTTTAATTTTTGTATGACCTGCGTGTCAATCATTAAGCACTATGTAATGTTTTACTTTATCGCTAAATGGTAGCAATAGTAGTAGAAGCATGGTGGGCACGACAACCCCGATGGTGACACGTTGATGGAGATCAAGATGATGGAGATCATGGTGTCATGCCGGTGACGATGGAGTTCTTGCCGGTGCTTTCAAGATGGAGATCAAAAGCACAAACATGGACATATCATGTCACTTATGATTTGCATGTGATGTTAATCCTTTTATGCACCTTGTTTTGCTTAGGACGATGGTAGCATTATAAGGTGATCCCTCACTTAATTTCAAGATAAATTGTGTTCTCCCCGAGTGTGCACAGTTGTGAAAGTTCGTCATGTCGAGACACCACGTGATGATCGGGTGTGATAGACTCTACGTTCACATACAACGGGTGCAAGCCAGTGTTGCACATGCTGAACACTCGGGTTAAACTTGACAAGCCTAGCATGTACAGACATGGCCTCGGAACACAAGAGACCGAAAGGTCAAACATGAGTCATATAGTAGATATGATCAACATGATGATGTTCACCATTGAAACCACCTCAACTCACGTGATGATCGGACTTGAGTTGGTGAATTTGGATCATGTATCACTCGAATGACCGGAGGGATGTCAATTTGAGTGTGAGTTCTTTAGTAATATGATTAATTGAAATCATTATCATGAACATAGTCAGTAGTGTCTTTGCAAATTATGTTGTATATTACTTGCTTACACTGTATCTCCCTTGAATTTTTTTATATGTTCCTAGAGAAATAGAGTTGAAAGATGATGGTAGCAATATTGCGGACTGGGTCCATGATCTGAGGATTGTCCTCATTGCTGCACAGAAGGCTTATTTCCTTAATGCACCGCTTGGTGCGGCACCCCCTCTAGCATCGTTTGTAGATGTTGTGAGCATATGACAGGCACGTTCCGATGACTACTTGATAGTTTAGTGCGTCATGCATTACGGCTTAGAATTGAGGCTCTGAAACGTTTTCAACGTCACGGAACATATGGGATGTTCTAAGAGCTGAAATTGGGATCTTTGGCTCGTGCCCGTGTTGTGAGATATGAGATGTCCAACAAGATCCTTTGTCCTCAAGATGAAGGAGAATAGCTCAATCGTTGAGCATGTGCTCAGATTGTCTTGGTGCTACAATCGCTTGAATCGAGTGGGAGTTAATCTTCTAGATATGATAGTGATTGATATAGTTCTTCAAGTCACTGTCACTAAGCTACTAGAACTTGGTGATGAACTATAAAATGCCAGGGATAGAAATAATGATCCCTGAGCTATTCGCGATGTTTGACACCACGAGGGTAGAAATCAAGAAGGAGCATCAAATGTTGATGGTTAGTAAAAACCACTAGTTTCGAGAAGGGCAAGGGCAAGGAGGGAAACTTCATGGATGACAAGTCAGTTGCTGCTCTAGTGAAGCAACCCAAAGTTGAACCCAAACCCGAGACTAAGTGCTTCGATTATGAGGAGAGCGGTCGCTGAAGCGGAACAACCCTAGATACTTGCACTACTAGAAAAAAGGCTATTAGTGGCACACCAGTTTTTGCTATTAATGGCGCACTATAGGTGTGCCACTATTAACATGTCACTAGTAACAAATAGTAATGGCGCACCTCTGGTGCGCCATTAGTATCCCATATAATAGTGGCGCACCACATAGTGCGCCATTACTATGTCCAACAGTGCGCCATTACTATGACTCCTAGGGGGCCATATTTACCTTCACCTATTCCCCCTAGTGCGCCATTACTATGCCCCATAATGCGCCACTGATATTTAGCCTTTGTGCGCCACTAATGCTCAATATGGTGCGCCACTACTGGGGGCCATATTTGCCTTCACCTATGCCCCAAGTGTGCCATTACTATGCTCGATAATGCGCCACTGGTATTTATCTTGGTGCGCCACTAATGCTCAATATGGTGCGCCACTACTATGAATTTTAGGAATTATTATTTTTTGCTTTTCTGGTATTTGCACATGTTACAAAATACGTTACAACACAAAATATAAACATCACACAATAGAATTGATCATATTAGTCTCCAAATTCGAAATAGCAAACAAAGTTCAAATATTAGCCAAGTTTAGGTCTCGAGACATTAGCAAAGTTCATCATATTAGCCGAGTTTGTCGTCACATTACAAAGTCGATATCGATCATCTAAAGTACCATCACATAGAAGAGAGTTGCGGTCACGATGAGCATCATCGCGATGAAACTGGTCTTCATCCGGTTCTTCCTCCGCTCCCTCTTCTCTCCCGCTAGATAGCGTGCATATCTAGCTTCCGCCTCCGCCCTAGTGGTGTACCCTTTGTAACTGTTACCGCTGAAACGGTGAACCTATCTCTAACACTCCTCCCAGTCGTCGTAGACTCCGGGAACCTCACCCTTGTACACGACATACGACAACATCTCTTTGCACTAGACAAACAAAACGTTAGTAGCAATTCACAGATAATATATAAGCAATATATAAGTATGCAACAAATGGATCGGAAGAGAAAAGCAACACATTAATAGCACGATTCATGGTCCTACTAATAAATGGCATCGATTACATATAAGTTGAACGACTGTCCAAACTAAAGAAACATACAAGTTCATTAAAGTTTAATTACAACATGAGCTAATCGATATTTCAGAACTACATAGCATCAATACTTTCAACTCGTCTCAGGGACCGGAGCATGGATGAAGCCGCCGTCTTTCGTGATGGTCATGAATGTGCGGTCATTGTCAGCCTGCATTTGTAGCATTGTTTCTATTTCACCGTTGGACGGTTGATATTTGAGGTAGAACTGCCCTGAGGTACGAAGGACATCTTGATAGATGATTTCCGCAAACTCCGACTGGATGCAAAAGAATTCTTGTCTGATGTCCGCATCCTGGATTGCCGACAAGCGTGCGACCCATTCTTTGAGATTATTTGGTAGCATAAGGTGATGAAGGTCCTGTACGATCGCCCGCATGTGATGGAGGGCGTAGTAGGCATCTTTCTGAATGCCAGGCGGCTGCTTGATGCAGGGGCACATCGTTACATGGGTGAACACGTGCTTGCCGTACCTACAAATTTTGCCTCCTGAAGGAGCCTCCAGATTTGACGTAGCCGGGGAGAGCATCATGAAGAACTTTCTTGATATTTGTGTAGTCTTTATTCGACTGACGGTCCGAGTCAAAATACGTGGCCATGGAATATTTCGGGCTTAAGAGGATGAGTGTGCAATGTGTGTCACTGCACAAAACACGGAATGTTAGAAAAAAAAGAACGATCAAAATCAAAGAAATCATATGTTACGGGGCGGTGAGGGGATGACTTACTCGGAAAAGTAAGGCACGAGGAAGTTATCCTTATCTGGGTTCGCCAGAATGATGCCTTCGAGGTATGAACTCGCGACTTGCCGGTCCCCAGCGCTGCCCAAGATCTTGGCACGCATGTATAAGGGGTCGACTAACACGATGTCTGGGGTCTTGTCTCTAATGATCCGCATCTCCATACTGAGCGAAAATAGCCGAACTAAGGTGTAGTGCAGCGGATAAAGGTTAAACATAGTGAAGATGTCATCAAACCGCAGGAGAATCATACGCCCGATGGTGCTATCGACAAAGCCCTTGCCCTCTCGCACCTTGGCCACAAAAACCGGGTATGCCACATCATTCTCGGAGAGACGCCGCTTATCCATAGAAAGAACACCGTCATGTAGACTCCACATAGCACCGGTTGCAGCATTGAGCAGATTAGTCGGTAGCATCGACCAACCCGCCACATGCACCCTCCTCGAGATATCCTTAGGTATTGGTGGCCCGTCCTGAGCACGGATTGTACTCGGTGCCGGCTGGCTCGCACCCTTGTTATTTTTTCTTTTCCGCCCCTTCTGCTTCTTCTACTGTAATGGGCTCGAGTTCTGCTCAGAGACCACCTTCTTGAGTGTGTTGGGGCTGATAATATTTCGCACCTCGGCTATTTGATCTCGGTGAAGGCGGCAGCTGGAGGCGTCTCCTGAGAACTGAACAGACGAAGCCTGTTGCAATTGGGTTTCTCCGCGGTACCAGCTAGATCGCGATCGTCTTTTGTAGGGTTGGGTTCTTGAGAAGGAGGCCCCAAGAATTCGTCACCGTACCCATCTTCGTTGATGTACTTATCGACGTTGGAAAATGTACCATAATCATCGTCTAGATCCTATGCCATATGCATGTCCGGATCAGCTGACGTCGGTAGCGTTGCGGCGGTCTTGCCATGGCTTGGCACCGGCACGACTGGCGGTGTTGTCTGTGGGGTGGTGTCCCCCGCCCCCAAACGAATCTGGCTCTTCGGCCAAAGCATGGACTAGTTTAAGCAGGCGCTGAGGGTCACCACATCATCTTCATCGGCTCCAGGTGGTCGATACGGAGGTAACAAGTCGCCACAGCCCCGCAGCACCCGAACCAGTTGAACCCTATACATGGTGGGTGGCATCGGATTACTATGGAACGCACGGTTGCCCGGTTCAACGATTTTGGCCTTGGCGACATCGATCAAATCGCCGTACATGAAGTGCAGGAGAGCGCATGGAATGTTGGTGGCGCCCTGCCAAAAAATGCAGGGCATCAGGGATACCCAGTCAAAGGCAAGGACATGAAGTCATCGGCCGAGGCTTAGTTACCGTGATGGCATCGAGCTCGGCTAATGTCGAGGCACCGCCAACGGCGGGCGTGCAAGTGATGGAGGGGCCGCTTGCTACCGAGGTGCCAGCCGGCGTATTCTTCCCACACCCGGGTGCATTAAGCTCCAATACCGGCACCAATGCCAGCGACACCAATGCCGCCTCCGCCAGAGACACCAATGCCGGCGCGTTGTGCGAGTTGCTGCCCGTGAAGCTGGGAATCGGGGGCGGCCCCTGTTGGCCGCCCACAATCCACCCCCACAGCCCCTCAACAAAGGAAGGCATAATGGTGGTGATCGTCGCTCCCAGTTGGTCTCGCACTTGCTCTTGGACTATCTCTGGAATCCGCGCCACTTCTGCCTTGAGTTCTTTAACCTCGCGCTCCTGGCTTTCCGAGCTGGTCTTTCTCTCCTTTTGCCCAGCCTTATAGTATTCTGACCATTTCGTGGACAAGCCTTTGCCGGCCACATGACCAGCTGACGACGGCTTACTAAACTTATCCTTTTGTTTCATTACGTTCAATGCCCTATTTAAAGTGCTATCCCAAGGGGCAGACGGGGATCTCTGAGACCCTGCGCTACTGCTTCCAGTTCCCTGTAGAAGGAACGTGAACCATTTAGAAAATTGGCTTCATTAATTAGAATGCAACCATATGGAGTTAATTACACTGGGGTGTATTCCTTACCAGAATACGCTCAAGCTGCTTCACCTTCAGATCCGTGGTAAGCTCCCCTGTTACCGGGTCCACCTTGTACCGGGCCCTGACGTAGTTCCTGGTCTGCTTTTCATGGTATTTATCGAAGAGGGGCGGTAGGCCTTGCTCGGCACGCTCTGCGTCCTCCTTGTCCCATTTAGATTCTGCCACTCTGTAACCGTCGGGACCGAGTTTGTGGACCCCTAAGTTCAAGTCCCGCATATCTTTCCCCCATAGACTTGATTCCGCGAATGCGTTGCTCTCGCACTTGATCTTGAACTCCAAGTAGTCAGCTTCATTGATCGAAGGATTTGTCTCCTTGATCTTCTCATAACTATCACCACTTAGAATCCTTCTCTTCACCGCGGCTCTCCAAGTATCCAGGGCCGTGCTCATCTTCGTGAGGGCGGCACTGTTCACTTTATTCCCTAAGAGGCGTGTGTTTGCGAAGTCACCGGGGAACATGTATCGTTCGTGCAACTTCGTGAAGAGGAGGTTGCGCAAATTCCCTCGGTCACGATGCATTAGGCTCTCGGTGTTGATGGAGATGGTGCTCCGGAGAATGCACCTGAGTTGTCCCGCGTACCCACAGACTAATTCTTTGGGCGTCGTTGGATGCCCACTGGAGGACACTTCTGTAAATTCCTCCTTGACGGTGCCGAGCACGTTCGGGCGTCGGTCCTTCCGTTGCCTCTTCGGTTGGCTAACATCTATGCGTTCGCTGCCATCATCAGTGGTGGCATCCCCAGTGGCACCATCAGTGGTGTCATCCCCGACGCCACTAGGGGTTGTGTAGTCGGGATCAGTGTCTTCCGCGGCGTCCTCATAGCGGTGAGGTTCTTCGCCCATCTCCTGGGACAGCTCCCAGAATGGCTTGCCCGAACCGCCGGCCTCATCGTTGTTGGCCTTGTTCGCTCTAAATAGGAAAAAAGGCTACTAGAGTTATTGGATGAGATCAGGGTAGTATCTATTCTTCTCAGATTTAGAGGAAAACTGAGAATAAAACATGCAAAATGTTGATTAATTTCTGTGTCGGTTGAGAATCGGGCACCTTCTAGGTCAAGAAAATTGGGCATGACCTTTGCTAATTTTCTTGACCTAGGAGTGCCCCATTCTCAACCGAAACAGAAATTAATCAACATTTCAGGAGAAAGGGGTAACTATTTGTCCCTGCACAAAATATTGAACTGAAGGAGCCTTAGTTCAGTTGTGGTGCCCCTGAACAAGTGATCATCAAGCTCAGGCCAGTGACCTGCTTGAGCCAAGTTATCAACGACAACATTCAACTTAATTTGTAGCTTCAATGTGTCATGCCCAGCTGATCATAAGGTTGATGGGCATATAGGAACCCAAATTATCATCTTTCCTTACCAAATTTCACATGTATAAAAAACATGCATATGTGTCGATATATAGGTTACATGCATGCATTTCTTCCGCATTTTTGGGGATGAACCTTGTAGATATGACTTTTCAAGTAACTTGTCAATATGTAGTTATGATACATGAAAATATGGTCCTAGTCCTAGGAGAAATTACTGTGACCCCCCCGCCCCCCCCCCCCCCCCCCCCCGCGCGCCCGACGCGCATCAGATGATATAAAACACCATCTTTTTTCCAATTTATAGATGATTGCAAGTATCTGTCCTTTTACAGATCAGAAAATGTATAATCAACACCTCATAGCAGGCCATGAAAATGAAAAAAAATGTGTACTTCATGTTGTTGGTCGGTGGCTTTACCGTTTAAACTTTACCTGTTCCCTCATCCTACCTCAGCTATCTACCAAATCCAAGATAACAATAAGGGCACTCGAAACTGATTTGCAAACCTGAACTATCAGTGCATCAATTATAATTTAGAGAAGTTCAAAAAACTCAGGGACATCTAAACTATAGGATGCTTTGTGGGATACAAAGAAGTCGTGTCTGTTGGTGTACGCAACATAGAGCACATAACAATGCAATCCAAGGAACTGATAATAGACATACAGTGTGATATCAGACAGAGTTGAAATCTGAAAATTATACTCGCTGAACTATTATATGGTCATGCTCTAGGGAGAAAGGATATTACAACTGTGATGTCCATTGAAAAGAAAAATGCTTTGACCACAAAGCTAGAAAATCAAACTAGTATGGAAGGCGTTGGTTCACCAATGAAAAGCTCTGCCTTTTTTCTAAATTGGAAAAACGAATGCATTCAGTTGTTCATTGTTGGTTTACAAATAGTGGGTGAACAAGGATATTAGCTGAGGTCATGGCCACGAGAAAATCTGGCGGAATGCAGGCAGGTACTGTCCGAACGGGCGCTACATGCCATGAGGCAGCAAGGGCGCCTCCATGTCCAATTTGAGCTGGCAGCTGCTAGTCTGATCTGGTTCTTCTGACGCTGGCAGGTCGAGCAACTCTTTCAGGGACGTGCACTACCGCCACACTCTGCCACTAGAACGTACAGTCGCATGACCTAGCGCTGGACGGCCCTGCCTACGCTGGACAGCCCTGCCTACGTTGCCGGCGAGATCTGGCATGGCCGGACTGGATTCGATCCGGCCCGGCTCTCCGCGGTCGTACACAGGCAAGGGAAGGAGCGAGGAGCGATCCAGGCAAAGCTAGGGGTTCCATACTCACTGGGTGGAGGAGGAGGACGGGGCGAAGGGGTGCTCCGGTCGCGGTGGCAGTGGCGGAGGGCGGCGAGATGCTTCAGGACGAACGGACAACAATGTGGAGTGCGGGCGGCAGCGGTGTGGAGTCATCGCCCGGATCGACGACGAGATGCAGATTGGGGAGAAGGACGACCGAAAGAGTGGAGGGAATGAAATAAGAGGAATGGTTAGCAATGGCGCACCTTCTAGGGGTGCACCATAAAAATTGGTATATCAATGGCGCACCTTTTAGGGGTGCCCCATAAAAATTGGTATATCAATGGCGCACCTTTTAGGGGTGCGCCATAAACACCATGATAGCAATGGCGCACCTTCTCCTGGTGCGCCATTACTAACAATTTTTTATTTTTTGGATTTGTAGTTGCATGTAATAATTTAAGATTTGAGATAAAAGAAAATGCAAATGCAAATGGAGTGATAAAACAATTGTGCAAAGATTTAGAATTAGATGACATGGTTGAAATCAAGTGACATGAAATAACAGTCATCAAAGATTGAGCTTGCCACTGACACACACACATGCGGCCGACACGTCGTGATTCGATCTTAGCTATCTTTTCACAAATTTATTGCCCTTCTTTCTCGCGGTTGAATAATTTAGCCCCGGAACCCCTTGAATTCTTCTCTTGAACGGACGTCATTTAGGTAGGGTGGTCCTGCTTCTTCTTGTGGTGTATGGTACTTCATCGTCGTCGTCATCTTCCATCTTCAGGCCACCGTACTTGTCGAAGTCTTGCTCATTGGCGACTCCATCCATTCCGATGATGTTCCTTTTGCCTCTCCTCACGACAACATGACTGGGCTTTGAAGGGTCGGTAATGAAGAAGCATTGGTCCACTTGGCAAGCCAGTACCCATGGCTCATTTTTCGCGGTGACGTTTGCGCCTGCGGTCTTGGATTTGGCTTCGGTTATAACCATGGTGGTGAAATACCGGTCTTCTTTTAGGACGCTCTTGGCCCATCTGACACGGAACATCGGGACCTTCTCTCTAGCGTAGCTCAGGTCCCAGATCTCCTCGATCCTTCCATAGTATTTGTCCTTGTCATTACTGGTGTAGGATTCCATCGTTACCCCGGAGTTCTGGTAATCGCTCTTCATGTCCTTTTCCTCAGTGTAGAATGTGTAGCCATTGATATCGTACGCCTCATAGGTCATCAGGTTGTGCTCGGCGCCCTGTGACAAGGCGAATATGAGTTTTTCTTCTGCGGAAGAATCCTGATGTAAAGGGTACGACAAAAGCTTGTCCTTGAACCAACGTGTGAAACATGAGTTGTGCTCTTTGATTATATCTCCGTCCACCCTCTGTTGGCCTCGGTCATTGTACGTCTTCTCAATAAAGGTTTTGTGCTCTACCACCCAAGGATCGACCACATCTATGTGTTGTAGCGCGACTAGGTTTGCTCTTTCAAATTCGGCGAGTCGACCCTTGAAGTCGACATGCATTTCGCGGCGACCCTCGCGGCGACCCCATCCAGCGAGCCTGCCGAGGTGCCTGTTGACGGGCAGACCAATGGGGTTCTCGATGCCTAGATAATTCGTGCAGAAGGAGATGCACTCTTCGGTCAGAAAGCCCTTGGCTATGCTTCCATCTGGATGTGCCCTATTGCGAACATATCCTTTGATGACACCATTCATCCTTTCGAACGACATCATGCTGTGCAGGAACATCGGCCCGAGTTGGATGATATCCTCCACGATATGGACCAGTAGATGCACCATAACGTCGAAGAATGTGGGCAGAAAGTACATCTCAAGCTCGCATAGTATCACCATGACCTCTTCCTGTAGCCTTCTGAGTTGCCTCATGCCAACCGACTTCCGAGAGATGACGTCAAAAAAGTTGCATAGGCCAAATAGCGTTTCACGGACATGCGCGTCCATGATCCCACGGATTGCAACTGGAAGTATCTACGTCATCAGCACGTGACAGTTGTGAGACTTCATCCCGCTGAACTTCTGCTTCGCTGAGTCTAGGTATCTGCTTATCTTCTCCGTGTAACCGTAACAAAGTTTTACTCCTATGAGGCAGGTGAAAAACTACTCGATCTCCTTCTGACTTAGAGTGAAGTACGCGGGAGGGCAGTCATATTCGATCTTCTTGGCCTTTTTGCCTTTGCGACGACTTTCCGTGTCCTTCGCCTCATCATCATCATCATCATCATTAGGGCGTTTTGCGTGAAGCTCCTCCCTGATGCCCATTGATTGCAAGTCTGCCCTTGCTTTGGGCCCATCTTTGGTCCTCTCTAGCATGTTAAGCAGGGTACCAAGCAGACTCTCGCACACGTTCTTCGTGATATGCATGACATCAAGGCTATGAGGCACACGGAGGATCTTCTAGTACGGCAAGTTCCAGAAAATAGACCTCGTTTTCCATACCTTCAGCAGCGGCTCTGGCGCCTTTCGCTTCTTTCCCGGTGGTGGGCACTCTTTCCAATTTTTCAACAACTCATCTATTTCCTCGCTGGTCCTCGTACGTGGGGGTCTTCGGGGTTCGGTTTCACCATCGAACAGATCCTTGCATTTTCTTCATGCGTCATCGTCGCGAAGCCACCTTCGATGTCCCATGAACATGGTTTTCGAAGACCCGGGCTCTCTATCTAGCTGGCGATATGTTGTGTCATCCATGCACCTGACGCATGCAAAAAATCCGTGGACCACCTGCCCCGCGACATATCCGTAACCGAGATAGTCGTGCACCGTCGTGAGTAGCGCGACTCTCATAGGGAAATATTGTTTCGCTGCGGCGTCCCACGTATTGGCTGGCATTTTCCACAGCATGTCTAGCTCCTCTTTCCGCAGCCCCAGATACAGATTGATGTTGTTCCCTGGTTGTTTCGGCCCTTCAATTAGCATACTCATGTGAACGTACTTCTTCTTCATGCACATCCAGGGGGGAAGGTTGTACATCCACACAAACACAGGCCAGGTGCTATGTGTGCTTCTCTGGCTGCCAAACGGATTGACTCCATCGGTGCTCGCACCCAGCACAATATTCCTTGGATCGTCCCCAAATTCTGAGTGTTCGAAGTTCAACGCTTTCCACTAGCTCGCATCCTTAGGGTGACTCAGCATCTTGTATTTTTTATTTATCTCCGGATCATTTCCGTCATCTTCTCGCTTCTTCTCCTCCCTATCCGCGTGCCAACGCCGGAGCTTTGCTAGCTTAGGGTCAGCGAAATACCGCTACAGACGAGGAGTGATCGGAAAGTACCACACCACTTTTTGAGGAGCTTTCTTCCTCTTCTTGTATCGAGTGACGTCGCACACCGGACATATGGTAGACTCCGCGTGCTCGTCCCGATAAATGATGCAATCGTTCATGCACACATGGTATTTCACGTGCAGTAAATCCAGAGGATATACAATTTTCTTCGCCTCCTCGAAACTGGTCGGGCACTTGTTCCCCTTGGGAAGACGTTCGTGCCAGAATGACATGTTCTCGTCGAAGCATGCGTCGGTCATTTTGTGTTTTACCTTCATCTCCAAAGACATGAGCGTTACTTTCAGGTGGGTATCCTTGGGCCTGCATCCTTCATACAATGGAGTAACCACATCTATCTCCAGTTGATCTAGCTTGGCTTTCTCTCGGGCGGCAGCTCTTGCGTTACCGGTCTGCTTGAGAAGCAACTCTTGGATATGAGGGTCCTGCACCCATCCCATCGAGGGTCCATCATCGTCTGCTCTGGCATCTTCATCTTCATGATCATGCCCTTTGTCTTGATATTCCTCATCATCATGTCCAGCATCTTCTACATGATGACTGTGTCCTGCATCTACTTCATGATCATGTCCTGGAGATTCTTCGTCTTCTTGCCCGCCCTCGCCGCTATTGTCTTGCTGGCCTTCCTTATTTCTTGCCCGCCCCCCATGGACGACTTCATAATCATCTTCATCACCTTGCCACCGATACCATCCATGAAACCACATACGAGCAGGTGGTCCCGCACCTGTCTGGAATCCGGGTCCATAAGGCTCTTCAGCTTGCATCTTCGACATGGACATCTTATCTCCATCTCATTCTTTTGAAGCATCTCGGACTTCGCAGAGCTCAAAAACCTATTCACGGTGCCTTCGTTCATCGTGCGGACCATGGTCGCCTGCGGGGTAGAGCAAAACGATATTTTAGAACCAAATTTTTTTTGGCATGACTTTGCCTAAAAATAGGACCAAAAAGAATGCATAGTGCCAAATTCTAGCCAAAACGGAAATGAATCAACATTCCGGCAAAATATTGGCAACTATCGCATTTCAAATATCGGTACCTGCAAACACAAACATATGCAACACCACAAACATACATAGATCTAGCTCAATGAGAAAAGTGTAGATCTAGGCCATAAAAAGTGTGTACGTTGGAGGGAGAAAAAAGTAGATCTAGAACATAAAGAAAGCTTTCCCCTTACTTACCTATAAAAAAGGAAATTTAACCACTTAATTTGGGTGAATCTATGGTGCAAATGAGGTGAGGAGGAGGAGGCAGTCGAGACCAAGCTTGGTAGAGGTGGAGAGAATGAAGTGGGGAAAGTGAGTGTGATTGGTGGCTGTCAAAAATATCTAGCTGCTCTCAGGTTACCAATGGCGCACCTCCTAAGAATGCGCCACTAGTAACCAGGGTTACTAATGGTGCACTTGGTGTGTGGTGCGACATTACTAGTTTTGAAAAAAAAAATTGTTAGTAGTGGCTCATTGTGGGTGAGGTGCGCTATTACTAGTTAAAACTAGTAATGGCGCACCAAACCCAGGTGCACCACTGGTAAGTCTGGGGAGGGTGTGTGCCCAGGAGAAACTTAGCAGTGGCGCACCACACACAAGGTGCACCATTAGTAACATAAACATTAGTGGCGCACCCATGTGTGGTGCGCCACTGCTATTTAGCAGTGGCGCACCACATACATAGTGCGCCACTAATGTCTATATTAGCTATAGCCCTTTTTCTAGTAGTGTTGGTAGATAAGAAGGCTGGCAACGTCAATAGAAGTATATTTGATAAACATGTTATTGATGTGTACCTTGCTAGTACTCCTAGTGGCACCTGGGTATTGGATACCGGTTCAGTTGTTAAATGTTAGTAACTCGAAATAAAAGCTACGAAATGAAAGGAGAACTAGCTAAGGGTGAGGTGACGATGTGAGTTGGAAATGTTTTCAAGGTTGATGTGATCAACATCGCACGCTCTATCTGTTGGGGAACGTCGCATGGGAAACAAAATTTTCCTACGCACACGCAAACCTATCCATGGTGATGAGCATCTACGAGAGGGAGAGTGGATCTACGTACCCTTGTAGATCGCTAAGCGGGAAGCGTTAAGAAACGCGGTTGGTGTAGTCGAACTTCTTCGCGATCCAAATCGCCGAGCGTCCCGCGATCCAATCACGAACCGTCCCGCGAACACATCATGATCCGTCCCGTGAACTCATCACGATCCGTCTCACGATCTTGATCACGATCTGTCCCGCGAACTCATCACGATCCGTTCCGTGATCACATCACGAACCGTCTCGCGATCTCGATCACGGTCCTTCCGATCTAGCGCCGAACGGACGGCACCTCCGCGTTCAGCACACGTGCAGCTTGATGACGATCTCCACCATCTTGATCCAGCAAGAGGAGGTGGAGAGGAGAGAGAGTTCACCGGCAGCGTGACGGCGCTCCGGTGATGGTGGTGGTGGAGCAATTCCGGCAGGGCTTCGCCTAAGCGCTGCAGAAATCCGATCTAGAGGAGAAACTGTGCACCGGTGAAACGGGTAGCACGTGGCCGGAAATTCTGTCCAAAAACCACCCAATCCACTAGTATATATAGGAGGAGAGGAGAGGAGAGGCAGCCAAGGCCTTTGGGTCGGCCGAAATAGGAGGTGGGAAGAAATCCTACTTCACCTCCAATCCTAGTTGGAGTAGGATTGCCTCCTATTGGCTGATTTTCCACTTTTTGCTTTAGGACTTTCTCTCCTGCGCCATGGGCCTTTGTGGCTGTTTTCCCAGCCCAATAAGGGCTGGTTATTATTCTCCCACAGCCCATGGACCTCTTGGGGTCGAAGTACCCCTCCCGGAGGTCCTCCGGTACACTACCGGCACTCCCGGTACAATACCGATACTCCCGGTACACTACCGATGAGCCCGAAACTTTTCCGGAAACCAAACTGGGACTTCCTATATATGAATCTTTACCTCCGGACCATTCCGGAGCTCCTCGTGACGTCCGGGATCTCATCCGGGACTCCGAACAACCTTCGGTCACCACCATACATAACTCTACACTACCGAAACGTCACCGAACCTTAAGTGTGCAGACCCTGCGGGTTCGAGAACTATGTAGACATGACCGAGACACCTCTACGGTCAATAACCAATGGCGGGACCTGGACGTCCACATTGGTTCCTACATATTCTACGAAGATCTTTATCGGTCGAACCTCTATGTCAAGGATTCAGTTAATCCCGTATAACGTCCCCTTTGTTCTTCGGTATGTTACTTGCCCGAGATTCGATCGTCGGTATCTCCATACCTAGTTCAACCTCGTTACTGGCAAGTCTCTTTACTCGTTCCGTAATACAAGATCCCGTGACTAACACTTAGCCACATTGCTTGCAAGGCTTGTTGTGATGTTGTATTACCGAGTGGGCCCTGAGATACCTCTCCGTCACACGGAGTAACAAATCCCAGTCTCGATCCATGCCAACTCAACAAACACCATCGGAGATACCTGTAGAGCACCTTTATAGTCACCCAGTTACGTTGCGACGTTTGATACACACAAGGCACTCCTCCGATATCCGTGAGTTGCATGATCTCATGGTCATAGGAACATATACTTGACATGCAGAAAACAGTAGCAATAAACTGACACGATCATATGCTATGTTTGTAGTTTGGGTCTTATCCATCACATCATTCTCCTAATGATGTGATCCCGTTATCAAATGACATCTCATGTCCATGGCTAGGAAACCTTAACCATCCTTTGATCAACGAGCTAGTCCATTAGAGGCATACTAGGGACATGGTTTTGTCTATGTATCCACACATGCATTTAAGTCTCCGATCAATACAGTTATAGCATGGATAATAAACGATTATCATGAACAAGGAAATATGATAATAACTAATTTATTATTGCCTCTAGGGCATATTTCCAACAGTCTCCCACTTGCACTAGAGTCAATAATCTAGTTCACATCACCATGTGATTCGCATTGTTATGAATCTAACACCCAATGAGTTTTGGGGCTCGATCATGCTTTGCATGTGAGAGAGGTCTTATAGTCAACGGGTCTGCGATATTCAGATCCGTGTGTACTTTGCAAATCTCTATGTCAAACTGTAATCACTGCTACCACACTCCACTTGGTACTATTTCCAAATGGCTGCTCCACTATACGTATCCAGATTGCTACTACTAGTCATCCGGATAGGTGTTAAAGCTTGCATCGACGTAACTCTTTACGAGGAACTCTTTATCACCTCCATAATCAAGAAACATTTCCTTAGTCCTCTGGTTACTAAGGATAATTCCGACCGCTGTCCAGTGATCCACTCCTGGACCACTCTTGTACCCCTTGACAGACTCGTGGCAAGGCACACATAGGTGCGGTACACAGCATGGCATAATATAGAGCCTATGGCTAAGGCATAGGGGACGACATTCATCCTTTCTCTTTCTTCTGCCGTTGTCGAGCTTTGAGTCTCACTCAACTTCACACCTTACAAATCAGACGAGAACTATTTCTCTGGCTGATCCATTTTGAACTCTTTCAAAATCTTGTCAAGGTATGCACTCATTGAAAGTCTCATCAAGCATCTTGATCTATCTCTATAGATTTTGATGCTCAACAATTAGGTAGCTTTATCCAGGTCTTCCTTAGAAAAACACTTTTCAAACAACCTTTTATGCCTTCCAGAAATTCTACATTATTTCCGATCAACAATATGTCAACCACATATACTTATCAGAAACTCTATAGTGCTCCCACTCACTTTATTGCAAATACAAGTTTCTCGTAAACTTTGTATAAACATCAAAAACTTTGATCACCTCATCAAAGTGTATATTCCAACTCCGAGATGCTTGCTTCAGTCCATGGAAGGATCACCAAAGCTTGCACACCTTTTAGCATCCTTAGGACTGACAAAACCTTCTGGTTGTATCACATACAACCTTTCCTCAAGTAAACCGTTAAGGAAATGATGTTTTGACATCCATCTGTCAGATTTCATAATTGAAAACGCAGCAACAGCTAACATAATTCCAACAGACTTTAGCACCACTACGAGTGAGAAAATCTCATCGTAGTCAACTCCTTGAACTTGTCACAAACTACTTTGCAACAAGTCGAGCTTTACAAATGGTGATATTTACCATCAGCGTCTGTCTTCATTTTTAAAGATCCATTTGTACTCAACGACCTGCCGTCCAACGAGCAAGTCTACCAAAGTCTATACTTGGTTTTCATACATGGATCCTATCTCGGATTTCATGGTCTCATCCATTTGTCGGAATCCGGGCCCATCATCGCTTCTCCATAGCTCGTAGGTTCATCGCTGTCCAACAACATGACCTTTAAGACAGGGTTGTTGTACCACTCAAGAGCAGTACACGTCCTTGTCGACCTACGAGGTTCGATAGTAACTTGATCCGAAGCTTCATGATCATCATCATTAACTTCTTTCTTCAACTAACATAGGCTTCACAGAAACAACTTTCTGCGCTGCGCTACTCTGATTGAAACAAGGTTCAATAACCTCATCAAGTTCTATCTTCCTCCCACTCAATTCTTTCGAGGGAAACCTTTTCTCAGGAAAGGATCCATTCCAGCAACAAACACTTTGCACTCGGATCTGAGATAGAAGGTATACCCAACTGTTCTTGGCGTATTCTATGAAGATGCATTTGTTCGCTTTGGGTTTGAGCTCATTAGGTGAAAACATTTTCCACACAAGCTTCGCAGCCCCAAACATCAAGAAATGACAGCTTTAGGTTTCTATCAAACCATAATTCACACGGTGTCATCTCAACGGATTTAGATGGTGCCCTATTTTAAAGTGAATGCGGTTGTCTCTAATGCATAACCCTAAAACGATAGTATTAAAACGATAAGAGACATCATAGTATGTGCTATATCAAATAAGGCATGACTACGACGTTCGGACACACCATCACACTATGGTGTTCCAGGTGGCGTGAGTTGTGAAACAACTTTCACATTGTCTAAATTTGTATGCCAAACTCGTAACCCAGATATTCACCTCCACGATCATATCGCAGAAATTTTTATCTTCTTGTCACGATGATCTTTAAACTTCACTCTGAACTTTGCTTTGAACCTTTCAAACAATTCAGACTTGTGTTTCATTAAGTAAATATACACTATATCTACTCAAATCATCAGTGAAGGTAAGAAAACAATGATATTCACTGCAAGCTATAAACACTCATTGGATCGTATACATCAACATGCATTGTTTCCAATAAGTCACTTGCCCGTTTCATCAAGCCAGAAAACGGGGTTTAGTCATCTTACCAAAAGGCATGGTCCGCATGTCTCAACCGATTCAAAATCGAATGAGTCCAAAGATCCATCAACATGGAGTTTCTTCATGCGCTTTATACCAATATGACATTTAGCGGCAGTGCCACAAGTATGTGGTACTATCATTATTAACTTTGCATCTTTTGGCATCATTGTTATGAACATGTGTATTACTATGATCAAGATTCAATGAACCACACTTACTAGGTGCATGACCATTGAAGGTATTTATTCATGTAAGCAGAATAACCATTATTCTCTAACTTGAATGAATAACCGTGTTGCAATAAACATGATCTAACCACGTTCATGCTTCAATGCAAAACACCAAATAAAATTTAGGTTCGTCACTAATCCCGAAGGTAGAGAGAGCGTGCGATGTTTGATCATATCAACCTTGGAAACATTTCCAACACACATCGTCACCTCACACTTAGCTAGTTCTCCATTTATTCCGTAGCTTTTATTTCGAGCAACCGAACCGGTATCCAATACCCAGGTGCTACTAGGAGTACTAGCAAGGTACACATCAATAACATGCATATCAAATATACTTCTGTCGACTTAGCCAGCCTTCTTATCTACCATGTATCCAGGGTTGTTCCGCTTCAGTGACCGTTCTCCTCATAATGGAAGCACTCAGTCTCGGGTTTAGGTTCAACTTTGGGCTGCTTCACTGGAGCAGCAACTGACTTGCCATCCATGAAGTTTCCCTACTTGCCCTTGCCCTTCTCGAAACTAGTGGTTTTTACTAACCATCAACACTTTGATGCTCCTTTTTGACTTCTACCTTCGCGGTGTCAAAACATCGCGAGAAGCTCAGGAATCATTTCTATCCCTGGCAATTTATAGTTCATCACCAAGTTCTAGTAGCTTAGTGATAGTGACTTGGAGAACTATATCAATCACTATCTTATCTGGAAGATCAACTCCCACTTGATTCAAGCGATTGTGGCACCTAGACAATCTAAGCACATGCTCAACTATTGAGCTATTCTCTTTCGTCTTGCAAGCAAAGAATCTTTGTTTGAGATCTCATATCTCATAACACGGGCACGAGCCTGAGATCACAATCTCAGCTCTTAGAACATCTCGTATGTTCCGTGACGTTCAAAACGTCTTGGAGCCTCAATTCTAAGTCGTAATGCATGACGCACTAAACTATCAAGTAGTCATCAGAACGTGCCTGTCAGATGTTCACAACATCTACAGACGACGCTAGAGGGGATGGCGTACCGAACGGTGCATTAAGGACATAAGCCTTCTGTGCAGCAATGAGGACAATCCTCATATCACGGACCCAGTCCGCAATATTGCTACCATCATCTTTCAACTCTATTTCTCTAGGAACATATAAAAACACACGGGAGCTACAGTGCGAGCTAGTAATCTACAACATAATTTGCAAAGACACTACTGACTATGTTCATGATAATGAGTTCAATTAATCATATTACTTAAGAACTCCCACTCAAATTGACATCCCTCAGGTCATCTGAGTGTCACATGATCCAAATTCACCAACTCGAGTCCGATCATCACGTGAGTTGAGGTGGCTTCAATGGTGAACATCATTATGTTGATCATATCTACTATATGACTCATGCTCGACCTTTCGGTCTCTTGTGTTCCGAGGCCATGTCTGTACATGCTAGGCTCGTCAAGTTTAACCCGAGTGTTCCGCATGTGCAAATCTGTCTTGCACCCGTTGTATGTGAACGTAGAGTCTATCACACCCGATCATCACGTGGTGTCTCAACACGACGAACTTTCGCAACGGTGCACACTTGGGGAGAACACAATTTATCTTGAAATTAAGTGAGGGATCACCTTATAATGCTACCGTCGTCCTAAGCAAAACAAGGTGCATAAAAGGATTAACATCTCATGCAATTCATAAGTGACATGATATGGCCATCAACTTGTGTTTAAGATCTCCATCTTCGAAACACCGGCATGATCTCCATCGTCACCGGCACGACACCATGATCTCCATCAACGTGTCGCCATCGGGGTTGTCACGCCCTGCATGCTTCTACTACTATTGCTACCGTAGCGATAAAGTAAAGCATTACATAGCGCTTTAATGATTGACACGCAGGTCATACAATAATTAAAGACAACCCTATGGCTCCTGCCGGTTGCCGTAATCACCGACATGCAAGTCGTGATAATCTATACATCACATGATCATCTCATACATCACATATATCTCATCATGTAATTGGCCATATCATATCACAACATACCCTGCAAAAACAAGTTAGACGTCCTCTAATTGTTGTTGCATGTTTTACGTGGCTGCTACGGGTATCTAGCAAGAACAATTCTCACCTACGCAAAACCACAACGGTGATACACTAGTTTGCTTTTCAACCTTCTCAAGGACCGCCTTTGTCGGATCCGATCCAACTAGAGTAAGAGAAACTGTCACCCGCAAGCCAGCTAAGCAACAAGTTGCATCGCGGGAACCGGTCTCTCGTAAGCGTACGAGTAATGTTGGTCCGGGCCGCTTCATCTCACAATACCGCTGAACCAAAATCCGACCAAGGGAGGAAGCAATCTAAGCATCAACGCCCACAAACCTTTTGTGTTCTACTCGAGATCTCATCGAACCATCAACCTAGCTCTGATACCACTGTTGGGGAACGTCGCATGGGAAACAAAATTTTCCTACGCACACGCAAACCTATCCATGGTGATGAGCATCTACGAGAGGGAGAGTGGATCTACGTACCCTTGTAGATCGCTAAGCGGGAAGCGTTAAGAAACGCGGTTGGTGTAGTCGAACTTCTTCGCGATCCAAATCGCCGAGCGTCCCGCGATCCAATCACGAACCGTCCCGCGAACACATCATGATCCGTCCCGTGAACTCATCACGATCCGTCTCACGATCTTGATCACGATCTGTCCCGCGAACTCATCACGATCCGTTCCGTGATCACATCACGAACCGTCTCGCGATCTCGATCACGGTCCTTCCGATCTAGCGCCGAACGGACGGCACCTCCGCGTTCAGCACACGTGCAGCTTGATGACGATCTCCACCATCTTGATCCAGCAAGAGGAGGTGGAGAGGAGAGAGAGTTCACCGGCAGCGTGACGGCGCTCCGGTGATGGTGGTGGTGGAGCAATTCCGGCAGGGCTTCGCCTAAGCGCTGCAGAAATCCGATCTAGAGGAGAAACTGTGCACCGGTGAAACGGGTAGCACGTGGCCGGAAATTCTGTCCAAAAACCACCCAATCCACTAGTATATATAGGAGGAGAGGAGAGGAGAGGCAGCCAAGGCCTTTGGGTCGGCCGAAATAGGAGGTGGGAAGAAATCCTACTTCACCTCCAATCCTAGTTGGAGTAGGATTGCCTCCTATTGGCTGATTTTCCACTTTTTGCTTTAGGACTTTCTCTCCTGCGCCATGGGCCTTTGTGGCTGTTTTCCCAGCCCAATAAGGGCTGGTTATTATTCTCCCACAGCCCATGGACCTCTTGGGGTCGAAGTACCCCTCCCGGAGGTCCTCCGGTACACTACCGGCACTCCCGGTACAATACCGATACTCCCGGTACACTACCGATGAGCCCGAAACTTTTCCGGAAACCAAACTGGGACTTCCTATATATGAATCTTTACCTCCGGACCATTCCGGAGCTCCTCGTGACGTCCGGGATCTCATCCGGGACTCCGAACAACCTTCGGTCACCACCATACATAACTCTACACTACCGAAACGTCACCGAACCTTAAGTGTGCAGACCCTGCGGGTTCGAGAACTATGTAGACATGACCGAGACACCTCTACGGTCAATAACCAATGGCGGGACCTGGACGTCCACATTGGTTCCTACATATTCTACGAAGATCTTTATCGGTCGAACCTCTATGTCAAGGATTCAGTTAATCCCGTATAACGTCCCCTTTGTTCTTCGGTATGTTACTTGCCCGAGATTCGATCGTCGGTATCTCCATACCTAGTTCAACCTCGTTACTGGCAAGTCTCTTTACTCGTTCCGTAATACAAGATCCCGTGACTAACACTTAGCCACATTGCTTGCAAGGCTTGTTGTGATGTTGTATTACCGAGTGGGCCCTGAGATACCTCTCCGTCACACGGAGTAACAAATCCCAGTCTCGATCCATGCCAACTCAACAAACACCATCGGAGATACCTGTAGAGCACCTTTATAGTCACCCAGTTACGTTGCGACGTTTGATACACACAAGGCACTCCTCCGATATCCGTGAGTTGCATGATCTCATGGTCATAGGAACATATACTTGACATGCAGAAAACAGTAGCAATAAACTGACACGATCATATGCTATGTTTGTAGTTTGGGTCTTATCCATCACATCATTCTCCTAATGATGTGATCCCGTTATCAAATGACATCTCATGTCCATGGCTAGGAAACCTTAACCATCCTTTGATCAACGAGCTAGTCCATTAGAGGCATACTAGGGACATGGTTTTGTCTATGTATCCACACATGCATTTAAGTCTCCGATCAATACAGTTATAGCATGGATAATAAACGATTATCATGAACAAGGAAATATGATAATAACTAATTTATTATTGCCTCTAGGGCATATTTCCAACACTATCTACCTTCGGGATTAGTGATGAACCTAAATAAATGTTATTAGGTGTTTTGCGTGAAGCATCAACGTGATTAGATCATGTTAGAGAATAATGGTTATTCTGTTTACATGAATAATACCTTCAATCACCATGCACCCAGTGAGAATGGTTTGTTGAATCTTGATCATAGTAATACACATGTTCAAAACATTGATGCCAAAAGATACAAAGTTAACAATGATAGTACCACATACTCGTGGCACTGCCGCTAAATGTCATATTGGTATAAAGCGCATGAAGAAACTCCATGCTGATGGATCTTTGGACTCATTCGATTTCGAATCGGTTGAGACATGGAAACCATGCCTCTTGGGCAAGATGACTAAGGACCCCGTTTTCCAGATTGATGGAGCGGGCAAGTGGTTTATTGGAAATGATAGATGTTGATGTATGCAGTCCAATGAGTCTTGTAGCGTGCGGTGGATATCGTTATTTTCTTACCTTCACTGATGATTTGAGTAGATATAGTGTATATTTACTTAATGAAACACAAGTTTGAATCGTTTGAAAGGTTCAAGCAAATTTAGAGTGAAGTTTTAAGATCATCGTGACAAGAAGATAAAAATGTCTACGATATGATCATGGAGGTGAATATCCGAGTTACGAGTTTGGCATACAACTTTAGACAATGTGAAAGTCATTTCACAACTCACGCCACCTGTAACACCATAGTGTGATGGTGTGTCCAAATGTCATAGTCGCGCTCTATTGGATATGGTGCTTGCTATGATGTCTCTTATCGTTTTGCTACTATAATTTTGGGGTTATGCATTAGAGACAACTACATTCACTTTAGATAGGGCACCATCTAAATCCGTTGAGATGACACCGTGTGAATTATGGTTTGATAGAAACCTAAGCTGTCATTTCTTAAAGTTTGGGGCTGCGACACTTGTGTAGAAAATGTTTTCACCTAATGAGCTCGAACCCAAAGCGGATAAATGCATCTTCATAGAATACCCTAAGAACAGTTGGGTGAACCTTCTATCTCAGATCCAAGCATAAAGTGTTTGTTGCTAAAATGGGTCCTTTCCCGAGTAAAAGTTTCTCTCGAAAGAATCGAGTGGGAGGAAGATAGAACTTGATGAGGTTGTTAAACCTTTGTTTAAACCAGAGAGTAGCGCAGGACAGGAAGATGTTTCTGTGAAGCCTACATTAGTTGAAGAGGAAGTTAATGATGATGATCATGAAGCTTCGGATCAAGTTACTATCAAACCTCGTAGGTCGACAAGGACGTGTACTACTCCTGAGTGGTATGCCAACCCTGTTTTAGAGGTCATGTTGTTGGACAACGATGAACCTACGAGCTATGGAGAAGCGATGATGGGCCCGGAATCCGAAAAATGGTTGGAGGCCATGAAATCCGAGAAAGGATCCATGTATGAAAACCAAGTATTGACTTTGGTGGACTTTCTCGTTGGACGGCAAGTCGTTGAGTACAAATGGATCTTTAAAATGAAGACACACGTTTATGGTGAATGTCACCATTTATAAAGCTCGACTTGTCGCAAAGAAGTTTCCGGCAAGTTCAAGGAGTTGACTACGATGAGACTTTCTCACTCGTAGCGATGCTAAAGTCTGTTGGAATTATGTTAGCAGTTGCTGCATTTTTCAATTATGAAATCTGGTAGATGGATGCCAAAACATCGTTTCCTTCCTTAAGGAAAGGTTGTATGAGATACAATCAGAAGGTTTTGTCAGTCCTAATGATGCTAAAAGGTGTGCCAGCTTCAGTGATCCTTCTATGAATAGAAGCAATCATCTCGGAGTTGGAATATACACTTTGATGAGGTGTTCAAAGTTTTTGAGTCTATACAAAGTTTATGAGAAACTTGTGTTTGCAATAATGTGAGTGGGAGCACTATAGAGTTTTCGGTAAGCATATGTGGTTGACATATTATTGATCAGAAATGATGTAGAATTTCTGGAAAGCATAAATGGTTGTTTGAAAAGAGTTTTTCAAAGGAATACCTGGATAAAGCTACCTAATTATTGAGCATCAAGATCTATAGAGATAGATAAAGATGCTTGATGAGACTTTCAATGAGTATACCTTGACAAGATTTTGAAAGAGTTTAAAATGGATCAGTTAGAGAAAGAGTTCTCACCTGATTTGTAAGGTGTGAAGTTGAGTGAGACTCAAAGCTCGACAATGGAAGAAGAAAGAGAAAGGACGAATGTCGTCCCCTATGCTTTAGCCATAGGCTCTATATTATGCCAAGCTATGTACCGCACCTATTTGTGCCTTGCCATGAGTTTGTCAAGGGGTACAAGAGTGGTCCAGGAGTGGATCACTGGACAGCGGTCAAAATTATCCTTAGTAACCAGAGGACTAAGGAGATGTTTCTCGATTATGGAGGTGATAAAGATTTCGTCGTAAAGAGTTACGTCGATGCAAGCTTTAACACCAATCTAGATGGCTCGGAGTAGCAATCTGGATACGTAAAATGGAGCAGCCATTTGGAATAGTACCAAGTGGAGTGTAGTAGCAGTGTTTATATTTTATCATAGAGATTTGCAAAGTACACACAGATCTGAATGTCGCAGACCCGTTGACTAAAAGACCTCTCTCACATGCAAAGCATGATCGAGCCTCAGAACTCATTGGGTGTTAGATTCATAAAATGCGGATCACATGGTGATGTGAACTAGATTATTGACTCTAGTGCAAGTGGGAGACTGTTGGAAATATGCCCTAGAGGCAATAAATAAAGTGTTTATTATTATATTTCCTTGTTCATGATAATCATTTATTATCCATGCTATAATTGTATTGATTGGAAACACATTACATGTGTGGGTAAATAGACAACACTTTGTCCCTAGTATGCCTCTAGTGAACTAGCTTGTTGGTGAAAGATGGTCAAGGTTTCCTAGCCATTGACATGTGATGTCATTTGATAACGGGATCACATCATTAGGAGAATGATGTGATGGACAAGACCCAAACTAAAAACATAGCATCTGATCGTGTCAGTTTAATGCTACTGTTTTCTGCATGTCAAGTATGTGTTCCCATGACCATGAGATCATGCAACTCACTGACACCGGAGGAGTGCCTTGTGTATATCAAACGTCACAACATAACTGGGTGACTATAAAGGTACTCTACAGGTATCTCCGAGGGTGTCTATTGGGTTGGCTTGGATCAAGACTGGGATTTGTTACTCCGTGTGACGGAGAGGTATCTCAGGGCCCCCTCGGTAATACCACATCACAACAAGCCTTGCAAGCAATGTGACTAAGTGTTAGTCACAGGATCTTGTATTAAGGAACGAGTAAAGAGATTGCCGGTAACAAGGTTGAACTAGGTATGGAGATACCGACGATCGAATCATGCGCAAGTAACATACCGAAGAACAAAGGGAACATCATACGGGATTAACTGAATCCTTGACATAGAGGTTCGACCGAAAAAGATCTTCGTAGAATATGTAGGAACCAATATGGGCATCCTGGTCCCACTATTGGATATTGACCGTAGAGGTGTCTCGGTCATGTCTACATAGTTCTCGAACCCGTAGGGTCTACACACTTAAGGTTCGGTGAAGTTTCAGTAGTATAGAGTTATGTATGGTTGTGACCGAAGGTTGTTTGGAGTCCTGGATGAGATCTCGGACATCACGAGGAGCTCCGGAATGGTCTGGAGGTAAATCTTGATATATAGGAACTCCTATTTTGATCGCCGGAAAAGTTTCGGGCTCATCGGTAGTGTACCGGGAGTGCCGGTAGTGTACCGAGAGACCATCGAGAGGGGTATTTCGACCCAAGAGGCTACATGGGCTGTGTGAGAGTAAATACCAGCCCTTAGTGGGATGGTGGAAGTCCCACACAAGGCCCATGCGGCTGGGAAGAAAAGCCCAAAGAGAAAAAGGTGGAAAAAGGCAAAAAGGCAAAAATAAGGAGGAGTCCTAGTCCTACTAGGATTGGAGGAGGAATCCTCCTCTCCTCTTGGTTTGGCTGAAGCCTAGGTGGCTTGGCCCTTGGGCCAAGCTTCCTCCTCTCTTCCTCTTATATATACTAGAGGTTTTAGGGTTTTTGCACTAGTTTTTTCCAGCCACGTGCTACCCTATTCTCCAGTGCATAGTTTCTCCTCTAGATCGGTTTTCTGCAGTACTTAGGCGAAGCCCTGCCGGAATTGCTCCACCACCATCGCCATGGCACTGTCATGCTGTCGGAGAACTCGTCTACCTCTCTGCTCCCTCTTGCTGGATCAAGAAGGCGGAGATCGTCATCAAGCTGTACGTGTGCTGAACACGGAGGTGTCGTCCGTTCGGCGGTAGATTGGAAGGACCGTGATCAAGATCGCGAGACGGATCGTGATGATATCGCGGGACGAATCGTGATTGGATCACGGGACGGATCGTGATGATATCGCGGGACGCTCGGCGATTTGGATTGCGAAGACGTTTGACTACACCAACCGTGTTTCTTAACGCTTCCCGCTTAGCGATCTACAAGGGTATGTAGATCCACTCTCCCTCTCATAGATGCTCATCACCATGGATAGATCTTGCGTGCGCGTAGGAAATTTTTGGTTTCCCATGCAATGTTCCCCAACAACTTTCCCTCGGATATCCCACGAATATGCATTTGTCCGACTTGGGTGTAAGATTGTCCGACATGAGTCGCTTGACAAATGCTTTACAATCCCAAATCTTTAGAAAAGACAAACTAGGAGTCTTACCAGTCCACATCTCATGTGGTGTCTTGTCTACGGATTTAGATGGTACCCTATTAAGTGTGAAAATTGTAGTTTCTAGAGCGTATCCCCAAAATTACAAGGGTAAATCCGATTTGCTCATCATCGACCGGACCATGTCCAACAAGGTTCGATTTCTCTGTTTTGACACACTGTTTCTTTGCGGCGTACTAGGAGGTGTGAGCTGAGGTACTATACCTCGGCTTTTCAGATGATTATCAAACTCCTGGATCATGTACCCACCTCCATGATGTGATCATAGAAGTTTTATCGTCTTGCCGAGCTGAGTTTCTACCTCTTTTTGAAACTTTTTGAACTTTTCAAAAGTTTCCGACTTGTGCCTCATCAAATAGATATATCCATATCTACTCAAGTCGTCAGTAAAAGTCACGAAGTACTAATAGCCACCTCTGGCTATTGTGCTCATTGGACCACACACATAACTGTGTATAAGCTCCAACAGCTCGGACACGCTCTCGCAACTCTTTGCAAAAGGAGACTTAGTCATCTTGCCTAGCAAGCATGATTCGCATGTCTCGAATGACCCGAAGTCGGACGAAGTTAGGAGTCCATCATCATGGAGCTTCTTCATGCATTTCAGACTAATGTGTCCAAGCCGGCAATGCCAGAAGTATGTCGGATTTATCTCATTAGGCTTATGCCTCTTGACATTAACGTTATAGACTGGTTCCATTTCTAGATTTAAAATAAATAGCCCATCTACTATGGGTGCATAGGCATGGAACATTCTATTCAAATAAAATGAAAAATCATTGTCCTTTATATTGAATTCATAACCTTGACTCATCAAGCATGAGGCAGACCTAATGTTCTGACTAAGTGCGGGAATGTAATAACAATTATTCAATTCCAAAATAAATCCAGAAGGAAGCTTGAGTTGCATCGTGCCGACCTCGAACGCAGCAACTCTTTCTTTGTTGTGCACCCTGATGTCAATCTCCCCTTGTGCCACATGCCTAGTTCTTACCAGCCCCTGCATCGAGTTGCAAGTATGGACAACCAATCCGGTATCAAATACCAAGAGCTACTAGGTATGTCAGCAAGGTTAATGTCTATAACATATGTAAGAAGTGTACCCTTGCCTAAAGAAGCATCTCCGGCCTTCTTGCCGTGCTTAGCAAGCCACTTGCTACAATTCCTCTTCTAGTGACCAGCTTCCTTGCAGTGAAAGCAAATGGTCTTTGAGTTCGGTCCAAACTTTGGCTCAGCGATGGAGACAACCTTCTCCGTGCCCTTTGCCTTACCCTTTTTCTTGGACCAACTCTTCTTGAATTTAACCGAGTTCTGCACCATCAACACTTGATGCGTGCCTTTCTTAATATCTTGCTCTGCCACCTTGAGCATCCCATGCAATTCGGTGAGCTTCTTCTCCACGTCGTGCATATGATAGTTCGAGACGAACGTCCCATAGCTAGGTGGAAGAGAACCCAAAGTTGCATCTGTGGATAGCTCGTCCCCAAGTGGGAAGCCTAACCAATCCAAGGCTTGCACGTACCCGATCATCTTGATCACATGCGGGCTCAGTGGATCACCCTCCTTCAGCTTACAATTCGTCAAGGACTACCAGACATTGAACCTTTCGGTCCTAGGATGTACCTGAAACATGCTCTTTAAACTCTCGATCATATCAAAAGCCTAAATCTTTTCGAAATGTTGTTGCAAACCGGGCTCCATACAAGCCAGCATGAGGTAGCTGATCTTGTTTGATTCATTAATGAGTTTATGGTGGTCATTCTTTGTTGTGGCATTAGCATTCTCGGCAGGTTCCTATGGAAGTAGATCCTCTAGAACATGTTCCTTTTTATCATGCTTGAGAACAATTCTCAGATTTCTATACCAGGTGGTAAAGTTTGTTCCATTCAGTTTATCCTTTTCTAGAATTGGATTCAATACAAAGTTGGGTTGAGCAGGTGGTGCCATTGATCTAGAACAGAAAATATGCAATCACTAAGTAATGTGTTTATGTAGAGTAATTCAAGCCTTAAATAGAACTACTCCCACTAAAGTCAGCATCCCTCCGCAAACTCTCAGTGATTCCGAACCCGTCTATCGTGAGCGACTAGTGAGCTTTAGCATCACTGCTAGCCAACTTACCTATTCGGTAAGCAACTCCTTGCTAATCGTATCTCTATACGACTCCTATCGGTCGGGTAGGTATATTATACCCCGGCTCCCAACCTTCTTTTCCACAAGGCCCTAAACCGTTTTGATAGCCTTGTCAAGTTAACCTGATGCAGTCCATGTCCGTGTCTGACACAAACCCTCCAATTCAAGGACACCCAGTAGCACCTCAATTTTATGAGCCCACCACCAGACGTACTTGACGTGCGAAGGTGCAACCCCCGGAATGGCAATGTGCTTGATATTAATGAGGGATCTTTCTACCATACTAACATGCATAGAAACAAGAAGCAATATCAATCACATATAAACATAAATATGTGAAATAGTATGGCTCCTTCATGGACATTCTTCCAGGTCGGCTCCAACTCTGATGACCAGGGTAGAACTCCATCTTGTCCATCTCGCGAGGACGCCAAAGCCTCGAACTTGATCTCTGTCCTCCAACTACTACAACTAGGAATGAATTTACAAAGAATCACAAGTCGACACGTAGGTTGTTATACAATATAATGACAACACTTTGGCTCCTGCCGGCTGACAATCATGACACGCAGGTCATGTTAAATTACACACATGCATCACATACATATGAGCCATACTATTCACATCAAACCTACGAAACAAACTTATGAATATAATCGTATTCTACCAGTTTGTGCGATCGTGTACGTTTTCGGAAATCACAGATCGTATCTGTACTCCGATCACGCCGAATTTTCTTATCTGACCGGTCTCATCGACCTTCGCGAACGCAATTCAGATTTATGTTTCACGATTAACCCCGATGGAGGATATCGACCGATAGGGGTAGGTTGTGTCACGACCTCATCGATTCTGATTGATAGAAAACATAGCCTCAACGATCCCGATGTGCAGTTGATCTCATCAACCGTACACATAGCCGATCTCATGAATGACGACGGATCTCATCCGCCGCCTTTGCATATCAAATATGCATCCGATCTGAATCCAAATCCTATAATAGAGGCTCTGATACCACTGTTGGGTTCTACTGTAGGTGCATCGCATGCAAATTAAAATTTCCTACATGCAGAACAACCAAGAACATACTACGGAGATGGATCACAGATTGTTACCACTAGAGGCGCAGTGTCATGCAGCAGAAGTAGAGTTGGGGCAGCGTGTTCGTGTGGTCCATCTCCTCCTCATCAGATCTCCCACGAACAACCGTTCCGATCTACCTCGAACAGCCGGTCGTCAGATCCCACGTACAAGTTTGTCGGAGTGGCGCAAGTGCACCGCCTCTAACGGTATCCGCACGTGCAGGAGGAACACCCGTGCGGCGGACTGCTAGCTCCGATCACACGGTCAGCGGCGGCGAGTGGAGGTGGCTAGTTGCAACTCATGCAAAGCCCAAATGACGACGCCGAAGTGATCAACCGAATGGGTGTGCCGCACCTCCACCATATATAGGAATCCGGTGCGGGCTCAACTTTTGGACCTCGCATGGATCCAAAAGCCCATGTGTTCCTTCCCTTAAGCGCGCGACCCTTTATGTTCTCATCCACTTGGTCGCGAGTCAGATGATATCCGACTCGACTGGTCGGTAGCGGCCTCTAGCAAGACGTGCTGACTCCAAGTGTCCGATGAAGCTGGTTAGGCAAACCTGTACCTCACACTTGTGTTCCCTTTGCCACACGATATATGTTGTCATGCACAAGGTGACATTGTCATCCTTGTAGTAGCACCGACCTCTTTCTCGTTTCGGTGAATCCGACCAACACTTCAGATTATCTCATAATCCTCATCGCATGGCCATGCTTATCTAGGTCGGATCACCCAAGGGGCCCAGAGTATATCTCTCCTAATCGGAGGGGAAAATCCCATCTTGCTCGACCATGTCTCGCAGCATGGGTCTGGAAAAGCCCGAAACCTAGGTTTGTAACTACCCAGTCACGGTGTAGCGTTTGGTCGGCCCAAAGCAAGTCTGTCACCATCCCGAGTACTTGCGTCAGCTCATGCCTTAGGACATAGAACATATGTTGTACTAAAGACTCACAGATGACCTCTCGCTGCATCTCATAGTTGGGTCTGAACAATTCAGACCTTATCTCGAATCGGATCCGACTATGTCGAATCCGACTAGACCTTTCTGAGCCCATATTATCTGGCTAGCATCCAATGCTGCATGGTCAGTGAGACTGAACCATCCACCGTGTCATATGCTAGTCTGATTAGTTGTGCGTCCACACAACCCTTTGGACTAGGGACCATTTAGGACAGTTATCATACAATGCATAGTCTCACAAACAAGTCACGTACTTGTTAATACACATCAATGATAATGTCCAAGGACTATCTTTATTCATAAAGACATAGGAAATATCATCATACATGATTGCCACTAGGGCATATCTCCACCACGGAGCTCTCCCTGAACTTCTCCTCCCCCCTTGCTGTATCAAGAAGGAGGAGACGTCCCCGGGTTGTACGTGTGTTGAACGCAAAGGTGCCATTCCCAACAAGCCACATATATGAACTCAATGGGCTGTACATGCCCGGAGCCCCTCGAGGACGCGGAGGGGTTCCCTCCTACGCAATATTGCAGCCACAACTCTGTGCTGGCAGAGAAGTCAACACTGCCCACCAATGGCTATGTCCATGCAATGTGGAAGCCACATCTCCGTGCTGGTGGAGAAGTCAACACTGCCCATCAATGTCTATGCCCATGCAACTTGAATGCCCTACGCTCAGCGCTAGGGGTAGACGGAGACTAGTCTAGGCACCGGACGCGGTTGTTATTTACTCTTCTCACATTTGAATTTGCCAACTTTCCTGGAACAAAACTCGGGGTTTTTCAAATCATGTTTTCAAGAAACGGGCCAGGGATTCATGTCCATCGCCATTCCCCATCTTGGGTTTTCTCTCTTCAGGACATGCACTCGCTTGCTCCCTTCCTCCTTGCACCTCACGAGCGGGGGCTTGGGAGCACGGTGCTCGCACCTCGCCAAGGCCTTGGCACCCAGATCCTCACATGGTACTCCTAGACGAGTTAACAGGCGCGTGACACTTCATACTCACTCGGGGGCCCCACTCACGGCCCGATGCGCCATCTCAGATCCTCGGGCGGCCCACCCCTGTCAGGGCTGGAACAAAAAATTTCTTTGGGGAGCTGCTCGAGCATCAAAGGGGGCTCCTGAGCAGCAGGCTTCAGGAGCCTTACAGGTCATATAGCCACTTGGCAGCCTCGATGCCATCCTTGGTGATCTGGTCGGCATCGAGGGTGTTGGGGCCTCACCTCATGGTTGTGTCCTTGGTGATTCGATCGTATACCATGGCGGTAGGGAAATGTCCAGGACTGGGACATGCCAACGTAGAGCTGCCTGAGCATCAAAGGGGGCAGCAGCCTCGATACCATCCTTGGTGATCCGGTCGGCATCGAGCGTGTTGAGGCCTCGCCCTACGGTTGTGTCCTTGGCTAGATGCAACCGTGGTGGTATGGAAATGTGCGGGATTGGGGCCTGCAGACGCAGAGTGCCGAAAGGGCTCCCAACTTACATCACTTACAAGAAGAAGAGGACCGCAGGACGCCTGGATTCACCAAGCTCCAAGACCACACCTTCCCTGGATCTTACGACGGACACGGAAATCTAAGTACCCTAATCATAGTCGAAAGGCTGCCTTAAGTAATGAAAACAAAAAAACTAGGACACATAACAGAAGCACTGATAAAAGGGGGCTTGCACCCAAGTTCAGTACATGCCCGTAGGGCCTTTCTTGGTCTTTGGTTGCAGGGGCAGGGAAAGAAGGAAAAAGTCCCCCACGCGGGCTGCCGCTTTAGGAGCTCCGGGGACCGTGTATCTGTGCTCAGTTGGTGTCCTCCTCCTCCTTCACAGGCCCATGAAGGCGTGCCAGCACGGAGGCTTCCGGAGCGGAGGAGCGACGCCATGCCGGCTGGTAAGCCCCCGAGGTTCGAGCGCGACAGCATGGTGGCACATCATAGCTGCTGTCGTTGTTGTCGCTACAGTCGCTCGGGCTCCCCTCGGAGGGGTTGTCGCTATCGCTGGAGGAGTGGCACCTGTCGCGAAGGGCAAGCTCATCTCCAAGATCACCGTGGCTGATGTCTTCCGGGCAGCACGCCAGGCATTCACCCTTGCCGCAGAAGACCTTAACGAAGAGCATCGCCTCGCCGTCGAACTTGAAGTGGAGGGTGCACCTACCCATCAGGTCATGGGCGCGGGCAAACGTCTGCCAACTGCAGACCAGGTAGACGTATCCTCTCGTGATGATCTCAACCTCCACCCATGACGCCGCGCTACAGCAGCTGTCGGCCTGCAATGATAGGCTGTTGGGCCCCCTGGCCGGCAGCACGCTCGCAAAGGAGTTCGTGAGTTCAAGCCAGGCGGCCTCTGGCCCCTCCGCCCACACAACGAACTCCCAGGCCGTGTCGGCCGTATGGAGCCGCAGATGTGATGGCAGGGCCACCGCGGCCGCCATCCCACCGCGAGCACCGCTGCTTTGACTACCATGGGCGCCCACACCACGGCCGCCGATTACAACCCCAAACCGTATTGGGGTATGACTACGGCCTCGGGAAGCAACCGCCAGCATTGCAGCATACTTCCGGGGACGACCATGGCTCCTCTTGGGTGGTGGTGGGGCGGGGCTCTCCTCAGGGGCCTTCCCCTTCTCGGCGGCGGAATGCTTCCTCACTAGAGCCATGATTGGGAGAGCTACGGCTTGGAGATTGGAAGGTGAAGAAGACAAAGGTGTTGTGAGGGTTTTCTCCCCCTTGACGGTGTCCTGGACTAGGGGGTACTCACCACAACGTCGCCCGACCAGTGGGTCGGGCCGAGGACCCCCAGGGCGACTCACTAATGGTCCACTTCGGGCAGCCCATGCCGAATACAAAGAGGATTCCACAAGACTTGGCGCCCAAGACAAGGATTCCTCTAAACCTTAGGCCTATAGTGCATATATAAACCGAGGCCACACTAGTCGATAGATCATTTTTTATATTCATTACTACAATCTCGTGGTAGATACTTGTACTATGTACTATCCCCATATCAATACAATCAAAAGCGGTACTATCTCCTCGAGAGAGTCCGAACCGGGGTAAAATCATGTGTCCATGTTACCATCGCTCCAAGACGGCTAGCTTAGGACCCCTACTACAAGATACGTCGGTTTTGACACTGACATTCGTGCTTTCATTGAGATCCTGTTGGGTAGTCGCCACGGTAAGATGGGAATTCGGATCGGCTCCATCGCGATCTACGCGTCGAAGCCGAGCTACATCGTCAACGTCGGCATCTTCGTCGCCGGCTTGACTGGTCACCTCGGCTATGCTGAAGACTGTGCTCCACATAGGATCATATAGATCGGACGGGGTCTTCATCAACATCAACTCCAATCTCAACCAAGGTCATGGAAGAATCCTCCATGGTGATCGGCGGCTCAACATCAACATTTCCCTCGCGCGATCATGCAGTTTTTCTGGACAATGGATTCGTGTTTGTCATCCCCTCCTCCTCAAGTGTCGTTTTGACGAATTGCTTTGGTGTAATTGTGCAGAATTGAGTCTAGAACAATCCTGCAAAATTTTGTCGCGTTTTGGTGGAGGAATCTCCGGCGATCTGCAATATACCGGAGCCCTATCGAATCTGGATGGGACTCCGGATGAGTTTAGGGCGAGGTATCCAGTATCTAGCTCGGACTTCCGTTGGAAAATCCCACCGTTCATCGGCTGCACAATTCCTATATCGAGCACCCCTCAAATTTTGCTCGATCCGACCATTCAAACTCCGGGAAACGCCCGATGAGTACAACGAATTTTGGATCTAGTTTCTACGCGAAAACGAATCCGACCCGAGTTCATCTTTTTCATGAACAGGTTGTTGGACGTCCTTTTTCAAGGAAATTTTATCATCATCTCAGTCATCCGACCAAGAGTTTGGCATAGCAAGGGCCGAATAATCATCAAACGAACCTCGTCATCTACGGGTTGTACGGGTCGGGAGCTCTATTGCTTCATCAAGTGAGCATTGACCTCATCACAGATTCCGACCTGCATCGGCATCACCGCGCCGTTACTTTTTCAAGCTGACATCAAGCACACCGACCTGCTTCGACACCTCGGCTGGCGTGAGACTTCGGTGTCACCAGCCGACCAGCTTCGACACCCCGGCTAGCGTGAGACTTCGGCGTCACCAGCCAACCAGCTTCGACACTTCGGCTGGCCTGAGACTTCGGTGTCACCATCCGACCTGCTCCGTCACCTCGACTAGACCGAGGCTTTGGCATCCCTTCATCAACCTGCTCCGGGGACATCCGCGTCATCAGCCGCCCTGCTTTAATACCTCGGCTGGCATGAGACTTCAGCATCACCTGCTGACCTGCACGAGACTTCGGCGTCCGCCGATCACAGCGCTGCCATGCTAACTGGACCGAGGACTTCATCTTGCCACATCGACCGTGCAACATCGCCACTTCGTCAAGCCAAACTCTTCGTTCAGGCACCTCGGGGCCTAGGCCATATTCCTTTACTTATTTGTTTCACTTAAATTAACTAAGTAGAAGATTTTTTTTAAATATATTATTACCTTTATTTGTTATTATCTCTTCCTCACACTATTTTATGTGTGCAGATAATCGGCTTCGGCTGCGTCGCACGATGAGTTTGGCGTCACCTTGCTGACCTACTCCGCCACCTGGGCTGGACCGCGGGTTCGCCTCACCACATAGGCCGAGCCGTGTCACTACTTCAGAATGCTGAGCTCCTCGCTTGGTCATCTCGGGCTTGCGGGATGGGACCTCGGTCATGCTAAAGACTATGCACCATATCAGATCTGTCAAAAGTTCGATGGGCGTCCTCGTCTCGCCACAAGCCCGGATCACGTCATTGACAACGAGCACATTAACCAGCTAAGTCGCTTTCACGTTAAAATATTTCCAGCTTTCAAATTTTGTTTGGTTCGACCAAGCATTATACTTTTTTGACACAAAGTTGTTTGCGAAAAACTTTCTTTGTCAAAACTTTGTTTGTTACAAGCAAATTCAAATACCCCGTTTACTTAGGGGCTTCCTTTATGAAACATTTTATCTTTGCATGTGATTATTATTGTACAACTTCTTTCCTTGCTCGTTTATTATGCCAAAATATGCATCATGTTGACTTAAGTGTTCCACAAAGCTGGGTTAGCTGGCTCATGTGCTTACCCCTACGTTCCCGATTGTTCGGCTAGGGAGTAAAGGGAGCACCTCTGCGATTGTTACGATCGGGTCATCCGAACTCGTACCTCAGACGGGTGAAGCTGAAAGTTGGTGCTCTTATTGTTTTCAACTATGTTCGGCACACAACGAAACTCACGCGTACACAAATCTATTGCAAAAGTCTCATAGTAATCATGAGCGACCAAAGAAAGGTACCGTTGGGGGCACTATTTTCTTTGAAGACGGTTCTTACATTACATAAGTAATATAGCATGAGTTCCCTGGGCGTGCTTTGTTTGTTACAACCTCATGGCCTGATTGCCTGGTTATCCGAAACGCCACCGATATTCTCGATAGGCGGAGTAGATAACACTTTTTGGCCCTTGACCGAAGAGGGAGAAGCCGACGGTCGGTTAATACGCGTTCAAAATTTGGGCGAACACAGATATTATATAAGTGCTTCGGTACATACAATCATTATACATAAAATTCTTTTACCCAAGTCACTTGGGGGCTCTTAAATTAATGTGAGACGTTTTATAATAGATGTTTTCTTCTTAGTCGTTGCAAAGTCTTTTTGTACCACTCCTTTCTCGATTCAAGTGTATGATCAATAGCTATGTAGCCTGGTTTCTATCTAAAGACGCTTATGTTTAGTTCGCCAAACTAACCTGAGAAACATTCCGCCTTCGGGATAGGGAGGTCTAGAGATCGGATGTGTCATGTCAAAGCATGACGAAAGTACAATTTTAAGACCAATTTCATATTGGCACCAAAAAACATGATTCAATCTAGACGTAAAGTTTTTTACGCACTTTTTGGTCTTTTGAACTTATAACATCTTTCACCTATTTTATGTTTTCCTTTCGGGAAGCGGGACATTCTGTTGATTGAGGTGTTCGGCGTGAAACTCTTTCTAAACTACAGTTTGACATCTTTCCTGCTGAACTTCACCTCTGTATTGTCAAAACATACATGACATTTGAACTAGTTCCTAAGGAGGTACGATCCTAGGGTCGGTCATGCTGCCCAACCCAAGTCTTGGGGGCTACTGCATTGACAATTCAATGCAGAAAATTTAAGTGCGATACAGTTTCCGAGGAGATTATGGTCCCCAGGTTGGTCGGCCGCACCCAACCCGAGTCTCGAGGTGTGTGCACACCGCTTTTGTGTTCCGAAGTATGCTGCAGAGCTAGGAGTTGATCCTCAAGCTGATTTTGTGAATCGACATGAGTCTCAGGGGCTACTGGGATCAGCGGTTTTATGTCGTCCTTCATGTGCATCTCGGGTTTTAGACCGACACACACACATTGAGGGCTACTGGCTATATATCTCGGCAGAGAATAAATTGCACCAACCGAAAATATCCACAAAAAATCAGCCCACGGTCGGGGTGGTGCACCACCTCGGAAGCAGACCGACATAAAGGTCGGGCGCAAGTGGCTGACTCCATAGAGAGCATTTCTGGCATTAAGCTCATATGAATTCGATTAATTTTTAAGGTCCAAGGTATTTATGATACCTCAGACGCTGATCATCATTAAAGCTCGGATGCAATCCAGCGTTGGAGCCCAGAAGCAGTCCGACATAAAGCTCAAGATCGGAGACGCCTTAGAAGCAGTCCGGCATAAAAGCTCGGATGTGAATGGTTGGCTCCATAAAGACTATTCCGGTATTTAACCTCGGATGAAGTCCTTCAAATTTCAGAGACCAAGGTAATTTATGACACCTCGGATGCTGACCAGCGTTGGAGCATGGATACAATCCGGCGTTGGAGCTCAGACACAGTCCGTCATTGGCACACAGATGCCGATCAACATTATACTTCGGCTACAAAAAGACACCTCGGATATAGTTCGGCATTAAGCTCGGACACGAGTGGTTGTCTCCCTTGAAGGATTTTCCGGCATTATGCTCGGCTGAACTCCTCCAAACTTTTCATGACCGAGGTAGTCTATGACATCTCGGATGCCGACAGCATAGGAGGTTGACTAAAAATACACCTTAGAGGCAGTTCAGCGTTGGATCTCGAACGCAAGAGAATATCGCCCCACGGGAAAAAATTATCTGAGTTGTGGCGTAAAAATTACAAGGCATTGATAAAAGCCGATGATTTAAAGGGACTCCTCGGATGCCCGACGTATGAACTCTTCGGATACACATCGGCGATTCTCGAAATCGGAGATGGGAAGATTTGTTGAACCAGTTTTCAAGACCAGCGAGCGAAGACGAAGAATAGTTCGGAAGAACCAAGGAGCATCCCGAAGTTGAAGACCGGTTCAGGGGGATACTGACGGTGTCCTGGACTAGGGGGTACTCACCACATCGTCTCCCGACTAGTGGGTCAGGCCGAGGACCCCCAGGGCGACTCACTAATGGGCCACTTCGGGCATCCCATGCCGAATACAAGGAGGATTCCACAAGACTTGGATCCCAAGACAAGGACTCCTCTAAACCCTAGGCCTACGGTGCATATATAAACTGAGGCCACGCTATTTGATAGATCATTTTTTATATTCATTACTACAATCTCGTGGTAGATACTTGTACTATGTACTATCCCCATATCAATAGAATCAAAAGCAGGACATAGGGTATTATCTCCTCGAGAGATCCCGAACCTAGATAAAACCCTGTGTCCATGTTACCATTGCTCCAAGATGCCTAGCTTAGGACCCCTACTATGATATACGCCGGTTTTGACACAGACATCCCTCGCTGGCTTATGTATAGCCAGGGGCCAACCGACGCCCCTCGCATCCCAGGAGGCGTGCAACCTCTGAAGGGTCACATCTGCGTGGCCCAAGTAGATAAGGCCTAGGCGGTAGTAGCATTCAAGAGAAGGTAATGATGGTCAGCACTATGCGCAGGCGTCGCATCGGTTTGAGTTGTGACGATTCCTAACGACTTCGGGGAGCGGGAGCATCGTCGCGCAGGCATCCGTCGCGTGTAAAGCCTAGCCCACAGGCATTTGGGCCCTGCGGTGCTTCGGGCCGTCCTCAAGGCTTCGCTCCGAAGCCAGCTCGGGCGCTCCTTGGGCCCAGGGGCTACTGTCGGCATTCTGAGAACAGGGGTACCTAGCCGTGCGTGCCTACGGCCCAGGACATGGCCCACTTCATCGGCCAGGTGTGGCCTGATGCGGCACTACTAAGGACAAGGCCCTCGTGAGGACCCTGAGCTCATGAGAAAGAACGACATCAAGACCAGCAAGGATGGGCCTCCTCAGGACCCCTCCTGAGCGGCGGAGATCTCTATGCAGGGCCCGGCCTCAGGAGTCAAAGGTGATGCAAGGAAGGACAGGCGGGCGCCAGCGCACTAGGTGGCGCAGTTTCCTCTTTGGTGCAAAGGGAGCAAGGACGTATGTGGCTTCCCAACGCGCTGCCCAAAGGTTTCCTTTCCGGTGCAACAAGACCACGACCATGAGCCGAGCAGGACGGATGTCATCGCCGAGCCCACCGCTGCATCACCAACAGCTACTTTGCAAGCGAAGACCACCTTTGGACAAGGCGTGGATGTACTCCTGTCCCCCTTCCAAATTGGCCATTGTGGGATCCCTTCCCGCCATTGTGCTAAGGGAAGAGGACCCGGGCCACCGCTATATATAGAAGCTAGGCCACACCATAGAGGGGATCCGGTTCAACACTTATCCACTCAACGCACCACCACAAGAGAGAGCCAAGAACACGTCTTGAGCGCCCTCATGAGGCTCAAGTCCACTGTACTAGTTCATCCACCTAAACCTCCACGAGAGGCAATCCACCAAAGCAGGAGTAGGGTATTACGTTTCACAGGGGCCCAAACCTGGGTAAACTGTCGTGTTCATCTTCTTCCTCATCATCGAGCGAGTTCGCTATAGTAACCATCGAGTAGTGAGCTAGGTTGGGTGAGGCTGCAGGGAACCTTTGCACATGCCCCTGTGTTCGAACCTTAAGTGTTTTGTAGAGTCCGAAATCCGACAAAATCCAAGTAGGATTGGAATCCTACTTGGAGTAGGATTGGAGGCGGACTCCTCCACCTCCTGTTCGGCCGACTCCTAGGGGAAACCCTAGGGTCATCGGCCGCTCCCCTCCCTCCAATATATATTGGAGGGGAGAGAGGGCGGGCGCACCCAACCCAAAGCCACAGTGCAGCCTTCTCTCCCCTCTAGATCGTCTCCCCTAGTTTTCGACAATGCTTAGCTGAAGCCCTGCCGGAATAGCTCCGCCACCACCACCGCCGTGCAGTCGCGCTGCCCACATTATCATCTACCTCTCCCCTCCCTCTTGTTGTATCAAGAAGACGGAGATCATCATCAAGTTGTACGTGTGATGAACGTGGAGGTGCCACCGTTTGGTGCTAAATCGGGACGGATCGTGATTGGATCGCGGGACGGCTAGCGATTTGGATTGTGAAGAGGTTCGACTACATCAACCGTGTTTCTTAACGCTTCTGTCTAAGCAATCTACAAGGGTATGTTGATCCACTCTCCCTCTCGTAGATGCTCATCACCATGGATAGATCTTGCGTGCGCGTAGGAATTTTTTTGTTTCCCATGCAACATTCCCCAACGGTGGCGTGATGAGCTAGGTCTATGCATATATGATATCACGAGTAGAACACAAAGGAGTTTGTGGGCATTGATGCTCAAATTGCTTCCTCCCTTGGTATTTTCTTGATTCGGCGGTATTGTGGAATGAAGTGTCCCGGACCAATCTTACTTGTACACTTACGAGAGACCGGTTCCATCGACTAACATGTGACTTTGTTGCATAAAGATGGCTGGCAGGTGTGTGTCTCTCCTTCTCTAGTTGGATTGGGTTCGACAAAGGTGCTCCTTGAGAAGGTTGAATAGCAATTTGTGTATCACCGTTGTGGTTTTTGTGTAGGTAAGAATCATTCTTGCTAGATACCCATAGCAGCCACGTAAAACATGCAACAACAATTAGAGGACGTCTAACTTGTTTTTGCAGGGTATGTTGTGATATGATATGACCAATTACATGATGAGATATATGTGATGTATGAGATGATCATGTTTTGTATGGAATATCATGACTTGCATGTCGATGAGTATGGAAACCGGCAGGAGCCACAGGGTTGTCTTTAATTATTGTATGACCTGCGTGTCAATCTTTAAGAGCTATGTAATGCTTTACTTTATCACTAAGCGGTAGCAATAGTAGTAGAAGCACGGTGGGCGCGACCACCCCAATGGCGACACAATGATGGAGATCATGGTGTTATGCCGGTGACGAAGGAGATCATGCTAGTGCTTTACAGATGGAGATCAAAAGCACAAGTTCACGGCCATATCATGTCACTTATGATTTGCATGTGATGTTAATCATTTTATGCACCTTGTTTTGCTTAGGACGACGGTAGCATTATAAGGTGACCCCTCACTAAAATTTCAAGATAAAATTGTGTTCTCCCCGAGTGTGCACCATTGCGATAGTTCCTCGTTTTGAGACAACACGTGATGATCGGGTGCGATAGACTCTACGTTCACATACAATAGGTGCAAGCTAGTCTTGCACGTGCAAAACACTCAGGTTAAACTTGACGAGCCTATCATGTAAAGGCATGGACTCAGAACACAAGAGACCGAAAGGTCGAACATGAGTCATATAGTAGATATGATTAACATGGAGATGTTCACCACTGAAACCACCTCATCTCGCATGATGATCGGACTTGGGTTGGTGAATTTGGATCATGTATCACTCGAATGACCAGAGGGATGTCAATTTGAGTGGGAGTTTTTAAGTAATATGATTAACTAAACTCATTTACTTGAACAATAGTCTAAGTAACCTTTGCAAATTTATGTTGTAGATCAATGGCTCGCGGAGTAGTTCCCCTAAATTTTAATGCATTCCTAGTGAAAGCCAAGTTGAAAGATGTTGGAAGTAACTTTGTGGAGATGTCTGCAAGATGGAGGAGAACGGGTCTGTCAATGAACATATACTCAGAATGTCTGGGTATTCGAATCATCTGGCTAAGTTAAGGATGCCCCTTCCGCCGGAGGGGATCACTGACAGAGTTCTTCAATCATTGTCACCTAGCTACAAGAGCTTCGTGATGAACTATAACAAGCAAGGGATGAACAAGTCAGTCACCGAGCTATTTGTGATGTTGAAAGTTGCTAAGTCTAAAATCCAGAAGGAGCATTAAGTTTTGATGGTCAATACAACTACTAGTTTCAAGAAGAATGGAAAGGGAAACAAGGGTAACTCCAAGAAGAGTGGCAAAGTAGTTTCCCCTCCCGTGAAGAAATCCAAGGCTGGACCCAAGCCAGAAACTGAGTGCTCTCATTGCAAGGGAACTAGTCATTGGAAGCAAAACTGCCCCAAGTATCTGGCCGATAAGAAGGCGGCCAACACCAAAATATATATATATGATATACATTTATTGATGTGTACCGTACTAACTCTCGTTGTAGTGCCATGGTATTTGATACCGGTTCGGTTGCTCACATTTGCAACTCAAAACAGGAGCTACGGAATAGATGAATGCTGGCTAAGGACGAAGTGACGATGCACGTGGGAAATGGTTCCAAGGTTGATGTGATCTTCGTCGGTACGCTCACTCTTCAATTACCATCGAGATTAGTGACGAACCTAAATAATTGTTATTTAGTGCCTGCATTAAGCATGCACATTATATCTGGATCTTGTTTATTGTGAAACGATTACTCTTTTAAATTAGAGAATAATGGTTGTTCTATTTATATGAGTACTATCTTTTATGATCATGCACCCAATGTGAGGGGTTTATTCTTATTGAATCTCAATAGTTATGACACACATGTTCATAACACTGACGCCAAAAGATGTAGAGTTGATAATGATAGTGCCACTTTCTTGTGGCATTGCCACTTAGGTTATATTGGCGTAAAATGCATGAAGAAGCTCCATGCTGATGGACTTTTGGAGTCACTTGATTTCGAATCACTTGACACATGTGAATCATGGGCAAGATGACTAAAACCCCGTTCTCTAGAACAATGGAACGACTGAGTAACTTGTTGGAAATCATACATACTGATGTGTGTGGTCCAATGAGCATTGAGGTGCGCGGTGGATATCGTTACTTTCTCACCTTAACTGATGACTTAAGGAGTAGATATGGGTATATTTACTTAATGAAACAGAAGTCTGAACGTTTGAAAAGTTTAAGAAATTTTAGAGTGAAGTTGAGAATCATCGTAACAAGAAGATTAAATTCCCACAATCTACTCGAGGAGGAGAATATCTGAGTTATGAGTTTGGTAGTCACTTAAGATAATGTGAATTTGTTTCACAATTGACACCGCCTGGAACACCATAGTGTAATGGTGTGTCCAAACATCATAATCGAACCTTATTGGATATGGTGCGTTCTATGATGTCTCTTGCCGATTTGCCACTATAGTTTTGGGGTTATGCATTAGAGATAGCTGCATTAACTTTAGTTAGGGCACCATCAAAATCCATTGAGACGACGCCATATGAATTGTAGTTTGGCAAGAAGCCAAAGTTGTCGTTCCTTAAAGTTGGGGATGTGATGCTTATGTTAAAAAGCATCAGCCTGAAAAGTTGGAACCCAAAGTGGAGAAATGGTTCTTCATAGGATACCCAAAAGAGACAGCTGGGTATACCTTCTATCTCAGATCCTAACGCAAAGTGTTTGTCACTAAAAATGGAACATTTCTTGAGAAAGAGTTTCTCTCGAAAGAATTGAGTGGGAGGAAGATAGAACTTGCTGAGGTTGTTGAACCTTTGTTTCAACCAGAGAATATCGCAGCACAGAAAGATGTTTCTATGGAGCGTACGTCAGTTGAAGAGGAAGTTAATGATGATGATCATGAAGCTTCAGATCAAGTTACTCTCGAACCTCGTAGGTCAACAAGTACGCGTACTGCTCGTGAGTGCTATGGCAACCTTGTCTTAGAGGTCAAGTTGTTGGACAATGATGAACCTACGAGCTATGGACAACCGATGATGGGCCCAAATTCCAATAAACGATTAGAAGCCATGAAATACGAGATGGGATCCATGTGCGAAAACAAAGTATTGAATTTGGAAGTATTACCTGAAGGGCAAAAGGCCATTCAGAACAAATGTATCTTTAAGAAGAAGACGGACACGGACGATAATGTCACCGTCTATAAAGCTCGACTTGTAGCAAAGGGTGTTTTAGAAGTTCAAGGAGTTGAGTATGATGAGACCTTCTCACCCGTAGCGATGCTTAAGTACATCAGAATCATGTTGGAAATAGATGCATTTTTTGATTATGAAATTTGGCAAATGGATGTCGAAACCACGTTCCTTAACGGTTTCCTTAAGGAAGAGTTGTATATGATGCAACCAGAAGGTTTTGTCAATCCATACAATGCTAACAAAGTTTGCAATCTCCAACGATCCATTTATGGACTGGTGCAAGCATCTCGGAGTTGGAATCTGCGCTTTGATGAGGTGGTCAAAGCATTCGGGTTTATACAAGTTTACGGAGAAGCTTGTATTTACAAGAAAGTGAGTGAGAGCCCTATAGAGTTTCTAATATTATATGTGGATGACATATTGCTAATTGGAAACAATATAGAAATATTGGAAAGCATGAAGGAACATTTGAACAAGAGTTTTTCAATGAAGGACCTAGGAGAAGTTGCTTTCATATTAGGCATCAAAATCTATAGAGATAGATCAAGACGCTTAATAGGACTTTCAGAGAGCACATACCTTGACAAAGTTTTGAAGAAGTTCAAAATGGATCAGTCCAAGAAGGGGTTCTTGCCTGTCTTGCAAGGTGTGTAGTTGAGTAAACTCAATGCCAAGTGACTGCAGAAGATAGAGAAAAGATGAGTGTCATCCCCTATGCTTCAGCCATAGACTCTATCATGTATGCAATGATGTGCACAAGACCCGATGATAGGCTTGCCATAAGTATGGCCGGAAGGTTTCAAAGTGATCCAGGAATAGACCACTCGACGACGGTCAAGAATATCCTTATGTACCTGAAAATGACAAAGGAGATGTTTCTCGTTTATGGAGGTGATCAAGAGCTCGTCATAAAGGGTTACGTCGATGCAAGCTTCGACACTGATCCGGATGACTCTAAGTCTCAAACCGGATACGTATTTATTCTCAATGCGGGAGCGGTAAGCTGGTGAAATTCCACGCAGAGTGTGGTAGCCGATTCTACATGCGAAGCGGAGTACATCACTGCCTCAGATGCGATGAAGGAAGGTGTCTGGATGAAGGAGTTCATGACAGATCTTGGAGTAGTGCCTAGTGTACTGAACCCAATGACTATGTTGTGTGACAACACTGGTGCCATTGCTCTGGCCATGGAATCAAGATTTCATAGGAGGACCAAACACATAAAGAGCGCTTCAATTCCATCCACGATTACATCAAGGAGGAGAACATAAATATTTGCAAAGTGCACACAGATTTGAATGTTGCAGACCTGTTGACTAAACTGTTTCCAAGGGCTAAACATGATCAACACCAGAACTGTATGGGTGTTAGATTCATTACAATGTAAATCACATACTGATGTGAGCTAGATTATTGACTCTAGTGCAAGTGGGAGACTATTGGAAATATGACCTAGAGGCAATAATAAAGTGGTTATTATTATATTCCTTGTTCATGATAATCATTTATTATCCATGCTATTATTTTATTGATTGGAAACTCAAATGCATGTGTGGATACATAGACAACATTGTGTCCCTGGTATGCTTCTAGTAGACTAGCTCATTGATAAAAGATGGTCAAGGATTCCTACCAATTAAAATGAGATGTCATTTGATAACTGGATCACATCATTAGGAGAAAGATGTGATGGACAAGACCCAAACTATGAACGTAGCATATGATCGTGTCAATTTATTGCTATATTTTCTGCATGTCAAGTATCTGTTCCCATGACCATGAGATCATGCAACTCGCTGACACCGGAGGAATACCTTGTGTGTATGAAACGTCGCAACGTAACTGAGTGACTATAAAGATGCTCTAGAGGTATCTCTGAAGGTGTGTGTTGAGTGGGTATGGATCAAGACTAGGATTTGTTACTCCATGTGACGGAGAGGTATCTGAGGGCCCAATTAGTAATACAACATCACAACAAGCCTTGTGAGCAAGATGACTAAAGTGTTAGCCACGGGATCTTGTATTACGGAACAATAAAGACACTTGCCGGTAAAATGATTGAACTAGGTATAGAGATACCGACGATCGAATCTTGGGCAAGTAACATACCGAAGAACAAAGGGAACAACATACAGGATTAATTGAATCCTTGACATAGATGTTCGACTAATAAAGATCTTCGTAGAATATGTAGGAACCAATATGGGCATCTAGGTCCCGCTATTGTTTATTGACCATAGAGGTGTCTCGGTCATGTCTACATAGTTCTCGAACCTGCAGGGTCTGCACACTTAACATTCTGTGATGTTTCGATAGTATTGAGATATATGTGTTGGTGACCGAAGGTTGCTCGAAGTCCCCGATGAGATCCCGTACGTCATGAGAAGCTCCGGAATGGTCCAGAGGTAAATTTGACATGTAGGAAGTCCCGTTTTGGTCTCCGATTAAGTTTCAGGTATTACCGGTAGTGTACCGGGGGTGCCAGAAGGATTCTAGGGGGCCATCGAGAGGGGCCACCCATGCCGGGAAGCCACAAGGGCCTTAGGGATGATGCACCAGCCCTTAGTGGGCTATTCAAGCCAGCACCAAATGGCCCATGTGGCTAGTGGTATGGGGAAGGGAAAAACCCCAAGTCAAGAAAAGGAAATCCAAGTAGGATTGGAATCCTACTTGGAGTAGGATTGGAGGTGGACTCCTCCATATCCTCAACTGACGACTCCTAGGGGCGCTACTCCCTCCCCTCCCTCCTATACATATTGGAGGGGAGAGGGGGAAGTTGTACCCAACCCTAAGCCATGGTGCAGCCTTCTCTCCCCACTAGATCATCTCCCTAGTTTTTGGCGGTGCTTAGGCGAAGCCCTGCCGCAATTGTTCCACCACCACCACTGCCACACCGTCATGCTACTGGAGTTCTCATCTACCACTCATCTTCCTCTTCCAGGATCAAGAAGGCGGAGATCATCATCGAGCTATACGTGTGCTAAACGCGGAGGTGCCGTCCGTTCGACGCTAGATCGGGACGGATCGTGATTGGATCACAGGACGGCTAGAGATTTGGATCATGAAGACGTTCGACTACATAAACCATGTTTCTTAACGCTTCCTGCTTAGTGATATACAAGGGTATGTAAATTCACTCTCCCTCTCGTGGATAGTCATCGTCGTGGATAGCTCTTGCATGTGCATAGGAAATTTTTTGTTTCCCATGCAACGTTCCCTAACAATTTTCAACTGGATGAAGGTTCAAAGGTAGCAAGAAAACATGCAACTAAAAGATCAACCAATCAAGAAACTTCATCTAGATTATGTGAGTGACTAGTTCATATATATTAGAGTATATTGACTTAGGAGCTAAGCAAGACTATGTGATCATAGGTCACACTCATCGTTAAGCTCAAAATGGGGTTGCCATTTTTTGTTTAAGCATTCTAATGTTCTCATATCACATTGAATTTCTTCAACTCATGACTTGGGTAAATCTACTTCAAGGATATGATTACATACCTTTGAGTGGTGTTGATGACGAAAGCTTGTAGGTGGCTTGTTATGGATGCTCAAGCATTGGAGTTTGGAGCTATCCTGCTATCTTTGAAGTAGATCCTCCTACATTGGTTATTCATGCAAGGAATAACATGAATATATGCAATCGACAAGAGTGAAAATTTTAAATCAAATGTTTGTCAAGGATATAGTTTTAATTATCTTCTTCCTTCGTCACAAAGAATGGTTGTTGATACTTGGTCATGACAAGATTGATTATAATTTGAGTTTATGGCAATATTTTGTAGATTAATCAATCCAAGTACCTGCAAAAGGGTTAGACATGATACAAGGGAGCATAGTAATGTTAATAGTATCAAGGAATAGTCATGTAAGCTCATGCCCTTGCATGCATCCGAGTGAGTGTCTAGAACAAGTTTGAAGCATCTATGATGTTCAACCCACCCCTTAGGTGACAAAACACTTTATCATCAAGTGGTCATGTGAAAATATCCGTGAATTGTTTATCGGTAAGAACATGTTTGAGGTTAATTTCTCCATTGGGAACATGACCACGAATGAAATATTGACAAACTTGCATATGCTTAGTTTGAGGATGTTGCACGGGATTGTGTGCAATCCTGATAGAACTTTCATTGTCACAAAACAATGGAACATGTTTCACATGTATTCCATAGTCTTTAAGAGTTTGGATTATCCATAGGAATTGTGCACAACAAGATTTGGTGGCAATGTATTCGACTTCAGCGGTAGATAGAGATACCAAGTTTGTTTCTTGGAAGACCAAGACACAAGAGATCTCCCACAAAATTCACAAGTACCAGAGGTGGATTTTGTATCAACCTTATCTCCGGAAAAGTCCGAGTTGGAATATCCCATAAGTTCCAAGGAAGATCCCTTGGGATAGCAAATGCCAAAGTTTGATGTATGTATCAAGTGTCTCACAGTTATCTTCACAACCTTGAGATGACACTCTTCGGGTTCCGTTTGATATCATACACACATGCACACACTTAGCATGATATCAGGATGAGTGGCACAAAGGTATATAATGGACCAATCATTCATCGATAAACCTTTTGATCAACTAGTTTGTCCTCCTTAGTGAGGTTAACATGTCCACTTGTAGTCATGGAGGTTTACATACCTTTGCATTCTGGCATGCTGAACATATTCAACAAATCCTTGGTATACTTTGTTCTAGAGACAAAGGTACCATCTCTCGTTTGCTTCAGTTGCAAACTGATGAAGAAATTCAGCTCACACATCATAGAAATCTTATATTTCTCGGAGATCAACCTTACAAAATTTTCACTAAAATGTGGGTTAGTAGATCCAAAAATGATATCATCCACATAAATTTGGCACACAAATAATTCACAATGAACTCTTTTAGTGAACAAGGTTGCATCAATATTACCAATTTCAAACCCTTATCTATAATGAAGTCCATTAAGAATTTCTACAAGGCTTGAGGGGCTTGTTTAAGACCATAGAGAGCTTTGCAAAGTTTATAGACATGATTAGCTTACTTAGGTTTCACAAAGCCGGGAGGTTGTTTAACATAGACTTCCTCCTCAAATTCACCCATTTAGAAAAGCACTTTTCATGTCCATTTGGTAAAGTGTGGTATCATGATCATTGGAATAAGCAAGAAGAATGCGAATGGATTCAAGTCTAGCAATAGGGGCGTAAATCTCACGATAGTCAACTAGAGTGTAGCCTTGAGCTACAAGATGAGCTTTGTTGCATACTACTCGTCCGTCTTCATCTTGCTTGTTGCAAAACACCCAGTTTGTTCCAATGATGTTGTGTTCGTCCTTGGGCTTCTCTACTACAGTCCAAACTTGACTCATCTCAAAGTTGTGTAGCTCCTTGTGCATAGCATTCACCCAATCCAGGCTTCGAGAGCTTCTTCCACCTCCATATAGGCTCAATGCTAGAGATAAATGAGTAATGCTCGAGTTTTAGAGCAAGTGTTTCTCCCGTTTCTTATGTCGCCATGAATTTGCTGTATGGTATGATCCTTGTTCACTCTTGCTTGAAATCGGGGTAGCTTTTGCTTGTTGGATGGCAGAGTTTCCTCATCATCGTATTCTTATTCGTTGTTGTTGAAGGTGTCATTCCCTTATTGAGCTGGTGAAGGAGGTTGAGGTGGATCAGCTTGATGTATTTCTTCACTCTCTTCATCTTGTCATGTATCACTTGTGGATACCTCCATGTTATCTTGTGGTTCACCTTGACGTGAGGTGGGTCTTCCACTTGAGTTGATGAAGTAATTTCATCCACTTCCATGGGACGAATCTTTCCTATGGACAAGTCTTGAATGGATTCCGAAGGTTCCCTATCTCCTACATCATTTGGGAATTGTTCAGTTGTGAACCATTAGTTTCATCAAACTTCACATATGACGTATCTTCAACTTTTCGAGTGAAGTTGTTGTAGACACGACAAGTGTAAGAGTTGGATTCAAAACTACGTAGGAAACCTTCATGAGATTTAGGAGTAAATTTAGAACGACGATGCTTATCAAGAATGTAGCACTTTGAGCTGAATACCCAAAAGTATCCAACTCGGGGTTTGTTACCGGTGATTAGCTCGTATAGCGTTTTATCGAGAATCTTGAGTAGATAGAGTCAGTTTGTTGCATCACAAGATGTTTCCTCCGCTTATTCCCAAAAGTGTCGTGGAGTCTTGTACTCATCGAGCATCATTCTAGCCCTCTCTATGAGATGCCGGTTCTTCCTCTCAACAACCCCATTTTGTTGAGGCATGTACGTAGCCGAGAACTCATGTGAGATGCCTTCTTCATCAGGAAAGCTATTCACATTTGTGTTCTTGAAATCCGATCCGTTATTGCTCTGAAATTTCTTGATCTTCACTTCAAACTGATTTAGGGTCTTCTAAGGAAAGTTCTTGAAGATCTTTTTAACATGCGACTTATCATCAAGAAAAAGTATCCCACGTAATTCTGAAAAAATCATCAACTATAATTAAGCCAAAAGAGTTTCCACCAAGTTGTTATAAGAATTGGGTCCAAAAAGATCCTTATGAATCATCTCAAGTGGTCTCTTGGTAGTCATGATATACTTAATAGGAGGACTTCTCCCAACTTGTTTTACCGCTTCATAAGCACTAAAAGTCTATATTTATCAAATATAACATCTTTAACACCAAGTATGTGATCACCTTTGATGAGTTTATCTAGATTAGGCATACCCACATGTCTAGCCTTCTATGCCATAACCAACCTTTAGAATATTTTGGAATAAGACAAGTGTGAGGTTGGGCTCTCTTAGTGAAATCAACAATATATAGATCACATCTACGAAACCGGTAAATACCATGTTATGATTGTCTCGATGAAACACTTGGCAATCTACTTTAGTAAATAGCACATTGATACCGAAGTCGTCTAGTATAGATACGGAAAGAAGATTGTAGCCAATAGATTCAACGAGGATGACATTTTGAATGGAGCTATCATGAGATATGTCCACCTTACCATGGCCAAGTACCTTACCCTTGGATTTGTCTGATGACTCACAAGTATAGGAGATCAATAGTAGTCATTTTGATAAGTAAGAGTGTCAAACCCAACGAGGAGCAGAAGGAAATGATAAGCGGTTTTCAGCAAGGTAATCTCTGCTAGCACTGAAATTGTAAGTAGCAAGTAGTTTGATAGCGAGGTAATTTGTAACGAGCAAGTAGCGGTAATGGTAAATAAGGTGCAGAAAGGTAGCCCAATCCTTTTGTGGTAAAGGACAGGCCAAAACTATCTCCTATGATAAGCAAAGTGTTCTTGAGGGTACACGGGGATTTCATCTAGTCACTTTCATCACGTTGGTTTGATTCGTGTTCGCTACTTTGATAAATTGATATGTGGGTGGACCGATGATAGGGTGTTGTGATTACTTGAACTAACAACCTAATTATGATTAACCCCCTCGCAAGCATCCGCAACTACGAGAAAAGTATTAAGAAAAATTCTAACCATAGCATTAAACATGTGGACCCAAATAAGCCCCTTACAAAGTAGCGCATAAACAAGGGTTTAAGCTTCTATCACTCTAGCCACCCATCATCTAATAACTACTCCACAATGCATTACCTTAGGGAAAAGTATCGTGAAGTGGCATGTTGTCGACGTTCACATGACACCACTGAGGGAATCACAACATACATGTCATCAAAATATCGAACACATATGAAATTCACATGATTACTTGCAACATGACTTCTCCCGTGACCTCAGGAACAAAGGTAACTCCTCACAAATAATACTCATGCTCAAGATAAGAGGTGTATTGGATAGCATAATGGATCTAAATGTATAATCTTCCACCAAATAAACCATATAGGAATCAACTACACAAGGTGATCAACACTACTAGTCACCCATAGTTACCAATCTGAGGTTCCGGTACAAAGATTGGATACAAGAGATGAAGTAGGGTTTGATAGGAGATGGTGATGTTGAAGATGTTGATGAATAATGGACTCCCCAAGATGAGAGGGTTGTTGGTGATGACGATGGCTTCGATTTCCCCCTCCGGGAGGGAAGTTCCCCCGGTGGAATCGCTCCACCGGAGGGCAAAAGTGCTCCTACCCAAGTTCCGCCTCGAGACGGCGATGTTCCATCCCGAAAGTCATCTCCTGATTTTTATAGGTTAAATAAGAATTTATACCAGAAGATGGGCTCTGAAGGTCGGCCAGGGTGAGCACCACCCACCAAGGCACGTCTGAGGGACTGGCTTGCCCTGGTGTATGTTCCTCACCAGGTGGCCCCCCTCCGGTAGATTTTTGCTGCAGTATTTTTCATGTATTACATAAGAATTCTCTGTAAAGTTTCAGCTCCATTGGGTATGTGCAAAATAGGTATCTCTGACATGCTTTTTCAGGTCCCGAATTCCAGCTGCCCGTGTTCTCGCTCTTTGTGTAAGCCCTTGCAAATTTTGAGAGAAAAGGGAATTAGAATTACTCCCCAAAGAATTATTATGAATAAAAACATTATAAATAACAGTAGGAAAACATGATGAAAAATGGACGTATCAACTCCCCCAAGCTTAGACCTCGCTTGTCCTGAAGCAAAAGCCGATATCGATGAACATGTCCAGATGATTGGAGAGAGAGAGAGATGTCGATAAAAAAAATATGCACATAGTAGCATCATGCTTATTATCATAACAACAACAAACTTTAACATATAACTCTTTCATATAACATTTATTTCATAACAACATCATATAACTTCTTATGAGCAAGTAACAATTCATCACAACATGGAAGTATGAAGCATAAAACTTATTGGAAATCATCAAACTATGTTCTCAATTAACTTTGCAACTACAATTCATCATATTTTTAGGAAGGGTCTCATGTAGGAGCCTTTTGGAAAGTCCACATACTCAACTATCATTTAGTCTTCTATGATTTCTAACACTCACAACATACCCATGAAAAAAAAGTTTCAACCGGACACACACCAATATAGGGGCTTATAGTTTCGCCTCCCAATGTATTCACCTCAACGGTGATGTCAACAATAATAACTCATGCTCACTCATATCCATCTGGATATATGTGCCTAGATCTTTCCTCACCACATGATGCTTGCAAAAGGAGAAAAATAAAAAGGAATAGGGAATAATACGTTGACTCTTGCATAAAAGTAAATACTTAAAGGTAAAAGATAGGCCCTTCGCAGAGGGAAGCAGAGGTTTTCATGCGCTTTTTAATTCGTTTGCCAAATCCCTTAGTGCAAAATAATGTCACGTTGTATTTCCCCTTGTGATAGCAGCCTTTATTATGTAGTCTGATGCTTTTATTACTTTGCCATCACAAGTTCGTGCAACGCTCAATTTTCTCTTACACTAATTGATCCTACACTTTTAGAAGCAATTTTTATTGCCTTGATGCATCGATGACAACTTACTTGAAGGATCTTACTCAATCCATAGGTAGGTATGGTGGACTCTCAAACATGAATTTGGGTTTGGGGTTATTGGATGCACAAGTAGTATCTCTACTTAGTGCGGAATTTTTGGCTAGCAAAGATATTAAGCAAGCACCATCTATGACAATATAACTTCAATGTGAATATGAACAAACATAAATCATTATGTTGTCTTCCTTGTCCAATATCAAAAGTTTTGGCATATAATATTTAATGGGGGCTCACAATCATAAAAGATGTCCATGATAGTGTATTTGCATGTGAATCTTCTCTTTCCTAATTAATTCTTTCATGAATTGCACCATTGACTACTACTATGTTTGTCAATCTCCAATAAGTTTTACAACTTACACTTTTCTTTATGTTATGTCATTACTCACCATAAGATTAGCATATGATCTTTTTCATTTATTTTATTTTTATTTTGATTGCAAAGTTAAAGTGAAGAGGCAAAAGCTCAAACTAAAATTTATTATATAACTCTGACTCGATTACATAGATAGATCACAAAACTACCAATTGAAAATAGATCATACTATACTTTTATTCAACTAAATCACAAAAAATCTAAGGATCAAAATAAAAAGCAAAGGTGAAAAGTGATGGTGATACGATATCGGGGCCCCTCCCACAAGCTTAGCTCAAGCCAAGGGGAGTTCCCATACCCATGTACTCAAGTCTCCTTTGGTGGTGGTGATGATGAAGCAGGTGGTTATGATGAATTATTCTTCTTCTCCAATTTACGCTTGAGGATGAAGTTTTCTTACCTTAAATTTTCATTCTCTTGTTCAAGTTTCAAAATCCTATTGCATAGAGTTGCCTTACTCTCCTATAGAAAACAGGAAGGGATAAAAGGAGTATTGGGTTTACTCCCACCATTAGGAAGGCTTGACTTGTTGAACTACACATGCATATATCCAACTTGAGGTAGCGGAGCTTCATCTTCATCTGAGCCAGTGTCTGGGTCAGTGTCTTCTATTTCCTCCAGATTGGTGTCTTCTTCTTCCTCCGAAGTCCACAAGTAGGGGTAAATTTCCCCAAAGATCTTTCGATCAGCAACATAATTGGGTACATAGCACTCTCCCTCTGAATATTGACACGACATATTTTCAGATCTGTCAGGAAAACAACACGAAAAAGAACAAAGGAACATCTCGCAATGCGGTGGTCAAAACAATAGGGGTATATATAGAGAATTTTTATTCTTGGAAATCAAGCAAACAAAAGGAAAACAGAGTCGGGAAGGTTCCCAAGGTGGGCACCACCCACCAGGGTACGCTAGGGAAGGCAGACACGCCCTGGTGTATTGTGCTCACCTCGGTTGCCTTCCGTTTTATTTCTTATTTCCCAAAATTCTAAAATATTCCAAAACTGATAAAAAAAACTATTTTTGTGGATTTTTTGGAGTCCGTTTACTTATGTATCACGTACCTCTTCTTTTTCACGATTTTGGAGTATTCCGGAAGGTTTCTCTTATGTGTTCCTCAGGTGTCATGGTTTGGATAACATTGCTTTCAACTTTAATAGGTGTACCTAAGATATAGTGTTTAATCCTTTTTCCATTGACCACCTTCAGGTTAGTACCTTTGGCATTATTAATCTTGATAGCTCTACAATGATAAACTTCTTCGATAACATATGGTCCTTCCCATTTGGAGATAAGTTTTCCTGCAAAAAATCTGAAGCGAGAGTTGTACAAAAGAACATATTCTCCAACTTTGAATCCTCACTTTTGGATTAGTTTGTCATGCCATCTTTTAACTTTTTCTTTAAATAGCTTGGCATTTTCATAAGCTTCCGTTCTCCATTCATCTAATGAGCTAATATCAAATAACCTCTTTTCACCAACAAGTTTGAAGTCATAATTGAGTTCTTTAATTGCCCAAAATGCTTTATGTTCTAACTCTAGAGGCAAATCACAAGATTTCCCATATACCATCATGTATGGAGACATACCCATAGGATTTTTATATGTTGTTCTATATGCCCAAAGTGCATCATCTAGTTTCTTAGACCAATTCTTTCGAGACCTATTGACAGTTTTTTGTAATATCAATTTTATTTCTCTATTTCTAAGTTCAACTTGACCACTAGATTGAGGATGATAGGGTGATGCAATTCTATGGTTAACATCATATTTAGCAAGCATTTTACGGAAAGTGCCATGAATAAAATGTGAACCACCATTAGTCATTAGATATCTAGGGACCCCAAACCTGAGGAAAATAACTTCTTTAAGCATTTTAATGGAAGTGTTATGATCATCACTACTAGCTGGAATAGCTTCTACCCACTTAGTGACATAATCAATAGAAACCAAAATATGAGTATACCATTAGAGGAAGGAAAAGGTCCCATATAATCAAAACCCCAAACATCAAATGGTTCGACAACAAGTAAATACTTCGTAGGAATTTCCTGACGCTTACCAATATTACCAATTCTTTGACATTCATCACAAGATAAAACAAACTTGTGGGCATCCTTGAAAAGTGTAGGCCAGAAAAATCCAGATTGCAATACCTTATGAGCAGTTCTATCTCCCGCATGATGTCCTCCATAAGCTTCAGAATGACATTTCCATAGGATTTGTTCCTATTCATGCTCAGGTACACAATGTCTAATAATACCATCTACTCCTTCTTTATAAAGATGTGGGTCATTGCAAAAGTAATGTCTTAAATCATAGAAGAATTTTTTTTCTTTTGTTGGTATGTGAAACTAGGTGGTCTATATTTAGCAACAATGTAATTAGCATAATCAGCATACCAAAGAGTGTTTTGAGAGACATTAATTGCAGCTAATTGTTCATCAGGAAAACTATCATCAATAGGTAGTGGGTCATCGAGAATATTTTCTAACCTAGATAGGTTATCAGCTACGGGGTTCTCAGCTCCTTTCATAGCAATGATATGTAAATCAAATTCTTGAAGAAAGAGAACTCAAATAATGAGTCTAGGTTTAGCATCTGTGTGAACAATAACTTTGGAATCAACAATCCAAGATCTAAATTTATCACAAGCAAACACAACTGCTAACAATTCTTTTTTAGTGGTGGCATGATTTCTTTGGGCACTGTCTACAGTTTTGCTAGCATAATGGATACCATTCAATTTCTTATCAACTCTTTGTCCTAGAACAGCACCAATAACATAATCACTAGAATCACACATAATTTCAAAGGGCAAGTTCCAATTAGGTGGTTGGACAATAGGTGCAGTGGTTAAGGCTAGCTTAAGTGTTTCAAAGGCTTCCACACAATAATCATCAAAAAGAAAGGGAATATCCTTTTGCAAAAGATTAGTAAGAGGCCTAGAATTTTTTTAGAAGACTTTAATAAACCTCCTATAGAAACCAGCATGACCAAGAAACTTCGAATACCTTTAATATCTTTAGGACATGGCATTTTCTCCATTGCATTAACTTTCGATTGATCCACCTCAATACCTCGTTCAGAAATTTTATGTCCCAAGACAATACCTCCATTAACAATAAAGTGGCCTTATCCCAATTCAAGACGAGATTAGTTTGTTCCCATCACTACAAAACTCGATCAAGGTTGCTTAAGCAACCATCAAAAGAAGTTCCGTAAACAGAAAAATCATCCATGAAAACCTCCACAATCTTTTCACAAAAATTAGGGAATATAGCAGTCATACATCTTAGAAAGGTAGCAGGTGCATTGCATAAACCAAAAGGCATACATCTATAAGAATAGGTTCCAAAAGGACAAGTAAAGGTGGTTTTCTCTTCATTAGATTGTTACACGGGTATTTGAGAGAAACCAAAATATCCATCCAAGAAACATAAGTGTGTGTGCTCTTATATAATCTTTCAAGAATTTGATCAATGAGAGACAAAGGGTAATGATCTTTTCTAGTAGCTTTATTTAGTTTTTTAAAATCAATTACTATCCTATAACCAGTAACAATTCTCTGTGTGATTAGTTGACTTTTTTCATTAACAATAATAGTAATACCTCCTTTCTTAGGGACACAATGAACGGAACTTACCCATCTACTATTATATATGGAATAGATTATACCTGCTTCCAAAAGCTTTAATATTTCAGTTCTTACAACCTCTTTCATCTTAGGATTCAATCATCGTTGGTGATCGACAATGGGTTTAGCATCAGGTTCCATATTGATCTTGTGCTGAAATAGAGTGGGACTAATGCCCTTAAGATCATCAAGAGTATATCCAATAGTAGCCCGGTGCTTCCTCAGAATTTTTAATAATCTTTCTTCTTCATGTTCTGAAAGGTTAGCACTAATGATAATAATAGGATATATGTTTTTCTCATCAAGATAAGCATACTTCAGAGTCTCAGGAAATATTTTTAATTCAAACATTGGATCACCTTTAGGTGGAGGCTGTTGTTCAAAGAAATTTTTATCTATTTCATTTCTTTCACACACGTGCATATCATTTGCATGGTCTAGAAAATATTGTTCTAGTGGATTGGTAGGAGGAATGGCAATAGAAGCAAGACCAATTATTTCATCCTTACTTGGTAATTCTTTATCATGGGATTGTCTACGAAACTTGGAAAAATTAAACTCATGAGACACATCACCAAACTCAACACTGACAGTTTCTTTTTGACAATCTATCTTAGCACTAACAGTGTTCAAGAAAGGCCTACCAAAGATAATGGGACAAAAGTCATCTTGTGGGGAACCAAGAACTAGAAAACCAGTAGGATATTTTATTTTCCCACACAAGACTTCAACATCTCTAACAATCCGAAGTGGTGTGACAATGTCTCTATTAGCAAGTTTAATAGTAACAATAATATCTTCTATTTCAGCAGGTGATATGTCATTCATAATTTCTTGATATAAGGTAAAAGGAATAGCACTCACACTAGCACACAAATCACATAAGCCATGATAGCAATGATCTCCTATTTTAACTGAGACAACATGCATGCCAACTACGGGTCTATGTTTATCTTTTTCATCGGGTTTAGCAATTCTAGCAGATTCATCACAGAAGTAAATAGCATGCCCCTCAATATTTTCTACCAAGAGATCTTTAACCATAGAAACACTAGGTTCTACTTTAATTTGTTCAGATGTCTTAGGTGCTCTAATATTACTCTTGCGAACCATAGTTGATACCTTAGCATGTTCCTTTATCCTAACAAGGAAAGGTGGTTTTTCAATATAAGCAGTAGGCTCAACGGGATCAACATTGTTAACGATACTTTCTTGTTTAGCTATGACCAGTTCTTCAATTTTTTTAATAGGGGGTGATATTTAAACCACTTCTCCATAGGGAGATCAATGTGAGCAACACATTATTCACAAAAAGAAGCTACTATCTAAGAGTCAAGTCCATATTTAGTGCTAAACTTGTGAAAAGCATCGGTATTCATAAAAGATTTAACACAATCAAATTCAAGCTTAATACCTGAGTCATCACCTTTGTCGAGTTCCCAATCTTCAGAGTTGCGTTTAGTTCTTTCCACGAGATCCCACTTGAATTCAATAGTCTTCTTCATAAAAGAACCAGTACAAGATGTATCGAGCATGGATTGGTCATTATGAGAAAGCTAAGCATACAAATTCTGAATAATAACTTCTCTCAGGATATCATGATTGGGGCATGAATATAACATTGACTTAAGCCTCCCCCAAGATAGAGCAATGCTTTCTCAGGCCAAAAATTATATATATAATTCCGATCATGATGACCTAGATGCATAGGATAAAACTTTTGGTGGAATTCCAATTTCAATCGATTCCAGTTGCATGATCCAATATCATCACATAAAATTTCAATGCTTTTCCCTTCAAAGATAAAGGGAAAACCTTCTTATTAACTTCATCTCTGGATAAACCTACAAGCTTAAATAATCCACAAATTTCATCCACATGTATTAGGTGCATATCAGGATGTTCAGTTTTGTCTACTGCATAAGGATTAGGTAGCGGTTGTTCTAACATACCGAAGGAATTTCATATGCATTATTTTCAGTAGGTGTTTTAGGTTGAGGGGCAACTAATTGTGGTTCCGATCAAGGTGAAGATACCCAGAAAAAAACTCAAAGGATTGCTTTCCATAGTAACAAGTGACAGTAAATTTCAGCACGTAGTATAAATTTTTATTTACCAATTTCCATTTACCACAAGCGCTTCACTCCCCGGCAACCGTGCCAGAAAAGAGTCTTCATGAACCACAAGTATAGGGGAGCAATCATAGTCCTTTTGATAAGTAAGAGTGTCAAACCCAACGAGGAGCATAAGGAAATGATAAGCGGTTTTCAGCAAGGTAATTTCTGCAAGCACTGAAATTGTAAGTAGCAAGTAGTTTGATAGCAGGGTAATTTGTAATGAGAAAGTAATGGTAATGGTAAATAATGTGCAGCAAGGTAGCCCAATCCTTTTGTGGCAAAGGACAGGCCAAAACAATCTCTTATGTAGTCGACGTTCACATGACACCACTAAGGGCATCAGAACATACATATCATGAGAATATCGAACACATATCAAATTCACATGATTACTTGCAACATGACTTCTCCCGAGACCTCAAGAACAAAGGTAACTACTCACAAATAATACTCATGCTCAAGATCAGAGGTGTATTGAATAGCATAATGGATCTGAACATATAATCTTCCACCAAATAAACCATATAGCAATCAACTACACATGGTAATCAACACTACTAGTCACCCACAGGTACCAATTTGAGGTTTGGTACAAGGATTAAACACAAGAGATGAACAAGGGTTTGAGAGGAGATGGTGATGTTGAAGATGTTGATGAAGAATGGCGTCCCCAGGATGAGAGAGTTGTTGGTGATGACGATGGCTTCAATTTACCCCTCTGGTAGGGAAGTTCCACCGGTGGAATCGCTCTGCCAGAGGGCAAAAGTGCTCCTGTCCAAGTTCCACCTCGAGACGGTGGCATTCCGTCCGGAAGACCTCTCCTGGGTTTTCTAGGTTAAATCAGAATTTATACTAGAAGATGGGCTCCAATGGTGGATCAGGGTGAGCACCACCCACCAAGGCGCGCCTGGGGGGCCTGGCGTGCCCTGGTTTATGTTCCTTAGCAGGTGGACCCCCTCCGGTAGATTTTTGCTGAAGTATTTTACATGTATTCCATAAGAATTCTGTGTAAAGTTTCAGCTCCATTGGGGATGTGCAGAATATGTATCTCTGGCATGCTTTTTCAGGTCCCGAATTCCCGCTGTCGGTATTCTCCCTCTTTGTGCAAAACCTTGCAAATTATGAGAGAAAAGGGCATTAGAATTACTCCTCAAAGCATTATTATGCATAAAAATATTATAAATAACAGTAGGAAAACATGATGCAAAATGGACGTATCATTGTCTCCGAAGGTCACGTAACTATGTGGTCCATTATTTGGTGTGATCTCATGAAACATGTCTCTATCTCCGTCATGTGATCAGTGCATCCACTATCGAGAATCCATTCCTTTCCACTAGACATGGAGTCTTTGAAGTTTTCCATGGGACTTAGAGTCTTCATTGTCTTCTTGACCTCAATGTTGAATTCCTCATCTTCATCATAGTAGGCATGTTCCACATTGTCATCATCAAATGGGATATCCTCGTCACAAACATTAGGTGAATCTTTAGAATTTTGATCATGACAATATTGAAGGCAATGAATGTGAATAACTTCTATAATGATACTATAGATTCTTGTAACATCTCATTTAGCACGCATGAGGTCACGAAGCTCAAAAAGACAATCATCAAACTTGGGATCACTAGGCTTCATTTTGTGGAATGCAATAGTTTTATGAAGAATTTGATCAAGATTGTTTAATGAGAAATTTGGGTATCTCCTTTCCAAATCTTTCCACAAGGTATAGGTACGAGTAAAGTTTTGCATGGAACCAAGCTTGGAATTAGGTAATCCTCTAATGATGAGATTCATAGTCCTTAGATTATGAGACATGTCAATTTCTTCCTCGTGAGTAGGATGCAAGGGATCAACGGGAGGCACAAATGGAGTATGAACATACTTGCTCAAGTTAGATTCATCAAATATATCAAGCATTTCATCTCTCCAATGAACATAGTAATCCACATTGAGAATAGGCAATCTACGTATAATACTCCCAAAAGTAGACATATGCATCTTCCTCCAATGGTGATAACACAAAAGCAGTGGAGACCAAAGCTGTGATACCTGTTGTCGGATCGAGGAGAGGTGTCTAGAGGGGGTGAATAGACACTTAACAAGACAAATGTGCAATTTTTAATTCACTTGAATTTTAGTTAGATTTTGCACAAGCTAAGTTGCATCCACTGATTCCTACACATGCATATCTAGAGATTAAGCAGTGGAAAGTAGACATCTTGCATTTCCAATAAACATAAAGGAAGGTAGAGAAGAAAGATAAAATGCAATGAAGACACGATTTCTTTCCTGGTTTCTATAGGTGGTGCTATCGTACGTCCACATTGATGGAGGATTCAACCCATGGAGGGTAAGGTTGCAGGAGTCGACGGAGGGCTTCACCCACGAAGGGTCCACAAAGAAGCAACCTTGCCTATTCCACCATGGCTTACGTCCACAAAGGACTATCCTCACGCGGGGTAGATCTTCATGAAGCAGGCGATCTCCTTGCACTTACAAACTTCTTGGTTCAATTCCAAATGATATGGAGGCTCCCAAGCAACACCCAACCAATAAACAAGAAACCACTCTCCAGAAGGTAATAGACGGTGTGTAGGTGTGATCGCCAAAAATAAAGATTCATATGGTTAGAGTGGATGATCTTGTTCCCAAAACACGAGTAGGTGTTTCTCTCTCGGAAAATGAATGGTGGATGTGTTGGCTTGTTCTGAGTGCTCTCACTACGAATGAGAAGGGGTGAAGGGGTATTAATAGCCTTCTCCAAATCCAACTGTTACAACATTATTGAACAAATCGATGGAAACGAAGAAAAACTCGGTTACACCGACTAGTGCAAAAGGCTGCATCTTTTGGGTTCTCAATTAGATCGATAGGAACAACTAGGTGAGACCGATTTGAGTGACCTAGGTCAGATCAAAATCTCGGTGGCACCGAAATGAACGGAATTTTGAAGTTTAACACTTCGATTACAAAGAGTTGGCACCCAATTTTCGGCAGTACCAAAGGAGGTCTCGATGGTACCGAGATGCTAGGGTTTGGGCTCTTGGTTCTATCTTGGCAAACTTGGTGGGGACGTACTGGAAAACTTGGGGGAACCAATTTTAGCATTTTGGTTTTGGACAAAATATCTTTATGAGAGTTTGGTTGATGCTTTTGGTGGCAAATCTCTAAGCACTTGAGCAACCAAATCATCATTAATAGTTCATCCCCTTTTAATAGTATTGGATTTTCCTATGGACTCAATTGTGCTTTCTCACATAAAATAAAATGTAGAGTCTTGAAGCTTGAAGCTCTTGCCAATAACATTCCTTTCCATATTGGGGATCCTTCTCACAATTCCCAACCATTCCTATCTTTGGACTTTATGTGAAATAAACTAGATAAAATTGTTAATCCAAGAGACAATGTATTGTGTCATTAATTATCAAAACCTTCAAGGGATCAAATGTGCTTTCAGACATGCCTCTTGACAACAAGTGCATAGTCCTACAAGATGTTGGAAATATGTCCTAGATGCAATAATAAAGCGGTTATTATTATATTTCCTTGTTCATGATAATTGTTTACTATCCATGCTATAACTGTATTGATTGGAAATTAAAATACATATGTGGATACATAGACAACACTGTGTCCCTTGTGTGCCTCTAGTAGACTAGCTCATTGATTAAATATGGTTAAGGTTTGCTAGCCATAGACATGAGATGTCATTTGATAACGGATTACTTAGTTAGGAGAATGATGTGATGGACTAGACCCAAACTATGAACGTAACATATGATTGTATCAGTTTATTGCTATAGTTTTCTGCATGTCAATTATCTATTCCTATGACCATGAGATTATGTAACTCACTCACACCGGAGGAATACATTCTGTGTATCAAACGTTGCAACGTAACTGGGTGATTATAAAGATGCCCTATAGGTATCTCCGAGGGTGTTTGTTAACCTGGCTTGGATCGAGACTGGGATTTGTTACTCCTATGACAGAGAGGTATCTCAAGGCCCACTCGGTAACAACATCACAATGAGCCTTGCCAGCAAAGTGACTAAAGAGTTAGCCATAGGAACGAGTAAAGAGACTTGAAATTAATGATATTGAACTAGGTATAGAGATACTGACGATCGACTCTTGGGCAAGTAGCATACCGAAGAACAAAGGGAACAACATACGAGATTAACTGAATCCTTGACATAGAGGTTCGACCGATAAAGATCTTCGTAGAATATGTAGGAACTAATATGGGCATCCTGGTCCCGCTATTGGTTATTGACCGTAGAGGTGTCTTGGTCATGTATGCATAGTTCTCGAACCCGCGGGGTCTGCACACTTAAAGTTCGATGATGTTCCGGTCGTATTGAGATATAAGTGTTGGTGAATGAAGGTTGTTAAGAGTACCGGATGAGCTCTCGGACGTCACGATGAGCTCCGGAATGGTCCGGAGGTAAAGATTTATATATAGGAACTTGGTATTTGACTTCCGGAAAAGTTCGGGAAATTACCGGGGTTACCGGAAGGGTTCCGGGGGTCCACCGGGTAGGCCCACCCACCCCAAAGGGCCCCATGGGATATTGTAGGAGGCAAACAGGTACTTGGTGGGCTGGCCTACCCCTCCCCCCACCAAATCCCATGCGGGTAGGGAGAGGGAGAAAAGGAAACCCGAAGTGGGGGAATCCTACTTGGAGTAGGATTGGTGGGAGGTTGTCCTCCACCTCCTTCAACCGAAGCCCAAGGGGAAACCCTAGTGAGATTGCCTCCCCCCCTCCCTCCATTACATACTAGAGGATAGAGCCCCCCAAAACACACCGCCACGTGCTACTTCTCTATTCTCTAGTTCCTTCACGAAATAGATTTTGATAGTGCTTAGGCGAAGCCCGGTCGGGATAACTCCACCACCACCACCATGCCGTCGTGCTGCTGGAGATCTCATATATCTCTCCACTACCTCTTGCTGGATCAAGAAGGCATAGATTATCATTGAGCTATACGTGTGCTGAATGCGGAGGTGTCGTCCGTTCGGCGCTAGATCGTGACGGATTGTGATTGGATCGTGGGATGGATGGAGATTTGGATCGCGAAGACGTTCGACTACATCAACCATGTTTGTTAACACTTCCCGCTTAGCAATATACAAGGGTATGTAGATCAACACTCCCTCTCGTAGATGCTCATCACCATGGATAGATCTTGCGTGTGCGTTGGAATTTTTTTGTTTCCCATGCAACGTTCACCAACAGTGGCATCATGAGCTAGGTCTATGCATAGATGAGATCATGAGTAGAACACAAAGGTGTTTGTGTGTGTTGATGCTCATATTTCTTCCTCCCTTGGTCTTTTCTTGATTAAGTGGTATTGTGGGATGAAGCGGCCCGGACCAACCTTACTTGTCCACGTACGGGAGACTGGTTCCATCGACTGACATGTGACTTTGTTGCATAAAGATGGCTGACGGCTGTCTGTCTCTCCTACTCTAGTTGGATCGGATTTGACAAAGGCGGTCCTTAAGAAGGTTGAATAGCAATTTGTGTATCACTGTTGTGGTTTTGCGTAGGTAACAATCGTTCTTGCTAGATACCCATAGCAGCCACGTAAAACATGCAACAACTATTAGAGGATGTCTAACTTGTTTTTGCAGGGTACGTTGCGATATGATACGGCCAATTACATGATGAGATATATGTGATGTATGAGATGATCATGTTTTGTATAGAATATCACGAATCGCATGTCGATGAGTACGACAGCCGGCATGAGCCATAGGGTGTCTTTAATTATTGTATGACCTGCATGTCAATCATTAAGCGCTATGTAATGCTTTACTTTATCGCTAAGCAGTAGCGGTAATTGTAGAAGCATGGTGGGGGTTACAACCCCAATGGTGACACAATGATGGAGATCATGGTTTTATGCCGGTGACGATGGAGATCAAGCCGGTGCTTTGAAGATGGAGATCAAAAGTACAAGTTCATGGCCATATCATTTCACTTATGGTTTGCATGTGATGTTAATCCTTTTATGCATCTTATTTTGCTTAGGACGACGGTAGAATTATAAGGTGATACCTCACTAAAATTTCAAGATAAAATTGTGTTCTCCCCAAGTGTGCACCGTTGTGAAAGATCGTCGTTTTGAAGCACCATGTGATGATCGGGTGTGATAGACTCTACGTTCACATACAATGGGTGTAACCCAGTGTTGCACGTGCGGAACACTCGGGTTAAACTTGACGAGCCTAGCATGTATAGACATGGCCTCAGAACACAAGAGACCGAAAGGTCGAACATGAGTCATATAGTAGATATGATCAACATGGATATGTTCACCATTGAAACCACCTCATCTCACGTGATGATCAGACTTGGGTTGGTGAATTTGGATCATGTATCACTCATATGACCGGAGGGATGTCAATTTGAGTGGGAGTTTTTAAGTAATATGATTTACTAAACTCAATATCTTGAACAATAGTCTTAGTAACCTTTGCAAATTTATGTTGTAGATCAATGGCTCGTGCAGTAGTTGCCCTGAATTTCAATGTGTTCCTAGAGAAAGCCAAGTTGAAATATGATGGAAGTAACTTTGTAGATTGGGCCTGTAATATGAGGATTATCCTCACGGCTTCCCAAAAGGCTTATGTCCTTGATGCACCGCTCAGTGAAGCACCCGCTCCAGTGTCGTGTGAAGACGTTGTGAACGCTTGGGAGGCACGTTCTGGACATTACTCAATAGTTCAATGTGCAATGTTGTATGGCTTAGAACTGGGACTTCAAAGACATTTTGAACATCATGGAGCATATGAGATGTTCTAGTAGTTGAAGTTTATCTTTGAGAAGAATGCCCAGATCAAGAGGTATGACACCTTCGATAAGTTCTATGCTTCCAAGATGGAGGAGAATGGGTTTGTCAGTGAACATATACTCAGAATGTCTGGGTATTCAAACCGTCTAGCTACGTTAGGGATGCCCCTTCCGCCGGAGGTGATCACTGACAGAGTTCTTCAATCGTTGCCACCTAGCTACAAGAGCTTCGTGATGAACTATAACATGCAAGGGATGAACAAGTCAGTTGCTGAGCTTTTTGCGATGTCGCAAGTCACTGAGTTGAAATCCAGAAGGAGCATCAAGTGTTGATGGTCAATAACACCACTAGTTTCAAGAAGAATGTCAAGGGCAAGAAGGGTAACTCCAAGAAGAGTGGCAAAGCAGTTGCCCCTCCCATGAAGAAAACCAAGGATGGACCCAAGCCAGAAAGTAAGTGCTTTCACTGCAAGGGAACTGGTCACTGGAAGCGGAACTGCCCCAAGTATCTGGCCGACAAGAAGGCAGCCAACACCAAATAAAGTATATATGATATACATGTTAATGTGTACCTTACCAACTCCCGTTGTAGTGCCTGGGTATTTGATACCGGTTTGGTTGCTCACATTGCAACTCAAAATAGGAGCTACGGAATAGACGAACACTGGGTAAGGACGAAGTGACGACGCGCATGGGAAATGGTTCCAAGGTTGATGTGATCGCCATCAGCACGCACGCTCTTCGATCACCATTGGGATTAGTGATGAACCTGAATAATTGTTATTTATTGCATGTGTTAAGCATGAACATTATATATGGATATTGTTTATTGTGAGACGGTTACTCATTTAAGTCATAGAATAATGGTTATTCTATTTATATGAGTAATATATTTTATGGTCATGCACCTAATGTGAGGGGTTTATTCTTATTGAATCTCGATAGTGATGATACACATGTTCATAACATTGATGCGAAAATATGTAGAGTTGATAATGATAGTACCACTTTCTTGTGGCACTGCCGCTTAGGTTATATTGGGTAAAACGCATGAAGAAGCTCCATGCTGATGGACTTTTGGAGCCACTTGATTTTGATCACTTGACACATGTGAACCATGCCTCATGGAAGATGACTAAGACCCCATTGTCTGGAACAATGGAATGGGCAAGTGACTTGCTGGAAATCATACGGATGTGTGCGGTCCAATGAGCATTGAAGCAAGCGATGGATATCATTCTTTTCTCACCTTCACTGATGACTTAAGTAGATATGGGTATATTTACTTAATGAAACACAAGTCTGAAACGTTTGAAAAGTCCAAGCAATTTCGGAGTGAAGTTGAGAATCATCGTAACAAGAAGATTAAATTCCCACGATCTGATCGAGGAGGAAAATATCTGACTTATGAGTTTGGCAGTCACTTCAGACAATGTGGAATTGTTTCACAATTGACATCGCATGGAACACCACAGCGTAACGGTGTGTCCGAACACCGTAATCGAACCTTATTGGATATGGTGCGTTCCATGATGTCTCTTGCCGATTTGCCACTATCATTTTGGGGTTATGCATTAGAGATAGCTGCATTCACTTTAAATAGAGCACCATGGAAATCCGTTGTGACGATGCCATATGAACTGTGGTTTCGCAAGAAACCAAAGTTGTCATTTCTAAAAGTTGGGGAATGTGATGCTTATGTCAAAAAGCTTCAGCTTGAAAAGTTGGAACCCAAAGCGGAGAAATGTGTCTTCATAGGATACCCAAAAGAGACGGTTGGGTTTACATTCTATCTAAGATCCGAAGGCAAAGTTTTGTTGCTAAGAACGGATCATTTCTCGAGAAAGAGTTTCTCTTGACAGAATTGAGTGGGAGGAAGATAGAACTTGATGAGGTTGTTGAACCTTTGTTTCAACCAGAGAGTAGCGCAACGCAGAAAGATGTTTATGTGGAGCCTACATCAGATGAAGAGGAAGTCAATGATGATGATCATGAAGCTTCGGATCAAGTTACTATCCAACCTCGTAGGTCGACAAGGACTCATACTACTCCTGAGTGGTACGGCAACCCTGTCTTAGAGGTCATGTTGTTGGACAACCATGAACCTACGAGCTATGGAGAAGCGATGATGGGCCCAGATTCTGATAAATGGTTAGAGGCCATGAAATCTGAGATGGGATCCATGTATGAAAACAAAGTATGGACTTTGGAAGTATTACCTGAAGGGCGAAAGGTCACTCACAACAAATGGATCTTTAAGAAGAAGACGGACGCGTACGGTAATGTCACCATCTATACAGCTCGACATGTGGCAAAGGGTTTTTCACAAGTTCAAGGAGTTTACTACAATGAGACCTTCTCACAAGTAGCGATGCTTAAGTCCGACAGAATCATGTTAGCAATAGCTGCATTTTTCTATTACGTGAATGACATATTGGTGATTGGAAACAATATAGAATTGTTGGAAAGCGTGAAGGAATATTTGAACAAGAGTTTTTCAATGAAGGACCTAGGATAAGTTGCTTTCATATTAGGCATCAAGATCTATAGAGGTATATCAAGACGCTTAATAGGACTTTCACAAAGCACATACTTTGACAAAGTTTTGAAGAAGTTCAAAATGGATCAGTCCAAGAAGGGGTTCTTGCCTGTATTGCAAGGTGTGAAGTTGAGTAAGACTCAATGCCAAGTGACAGCAGAAGATAGAGAAAAGATGAGTGTCATCCCCTATGCTTCAGCCATAGGCTCTATCATGTGCAATGTTGTGCAGAAGACCCAATGTTAGACTTGCCATAAGTATGGCCGGAAGGTTTAGTGATCCAGGAATGGACCACTGGACGGCGGTCAAGAATATCCTTAAGTACCTGAAAAGGACTAAGGAAATTTTTCTCGTTTATGCAGGTGATCAAAAGCTCGTCGTAAAGGGTTACGTCGATGCAAGCTTTGACACTGATTCGAATGTCTCTAAGTCTCAAACCGGATACGTATTTATTCTCAATGGGGGAGCAGTAAGCTGGTGCAGTTCCAAGCAGAGCACGGTAGCTGATTCTACATGTGAAGCAGAGTACATCGCTGCCTCGGAGGCAGCAAAGGAAGGTGTCTGGATGAAGGAGTTCATGACAGATCTTGGAGTAGTGCCTAGTGCACTGAACCTAATGACTCTATTCCGTGACAACGGTGGTGCCATTGCTCTAGCCAAGGAGCCAAGGTTTCACAAGAGGACCAGACACATAAAGCAACGCTTCAATTCCATCCACGATTACATCAAGGAGGAGGACATAAATATTTTCAAAGTGCACAGGGATCTGAATGTCACAGACCCGCTGACTAAACCTCTTCCAACGGCTAAACATGATCAACACTAGAACTGTGTGGGTGTTAGGGTCATTACAATGTAAATCACATAGTGATGTGAGCTAGATTATTGACTCTAGTGCAAGTGGGAGATTATTGGAAATATGCCCTAGAGACAATAATAAAGTGGTTATTATTATATTTCCTGGTTCATTATAATCGTTTATTATCCATGCTATAACTGTACAGATTGGAAATTCAAATACATGTGTGGATACATAGACAACTCTCTGTCCCTATGTGCCTCTAGTAGACTAACTTGTTGATCAAAGATGGTCAAGGTTTCCTAGCCATAAACATGAGATTTCATTCGATAACAGGATCACATCATTAGGAGAATGATGTGATGTACAAGACCCAAACTATGAACGTAGCATATGAACGTGTCAGTTTATTGTTATAGTTTTCTACATGTCAAGTATATGTTCCTATGACCATGAGATCATGCAACTCAATGACACCGGAGGAATACCTTGTTTTTATCAAACATTGCAACGTAATTGGGTGACTCTAAATATTCTCTACAAGTATCTCTGAGGGTGTCTGTTGAGCTGGCATGGATCAAGACTGGGATTAGTTACTCCATGTGACGGAGTGGTATCTAGGGCCCACTTGGTAATACAACATCAGAATGAGCCTTGCGAGCAAAGTGACTAAAGAGTTAGCCACATGATCTTGTATTACGGAATGAGTAAAGATATTTTCCGATAACGAGATTGAACTAGGTATATAGATACCGACGGTCGAATCTCGGGCAAGTAGCATACCGAAGAACAAAGGGAACATCATCGGGATTAACTAAATCCTTGACATAAAGGTTCGACCGATAAAGATCTTCATAGAATATGTAGGAACCAATATGGGCATCCAGGTCCCACTATTGGTTATTGACCGCAGAGGTGTCTCGGTCATGTCTGCATAGTTCTCGAACCCGCGCGGTCTACCACTTAACATTCGGTGACGTTTCAGTAGTATTGAGATATAAGTTTTGGTGAATGAAGATTTTTTGGAGTCCTGGAAGAGATCCCGGACATCACGAGGAGCTCCATAATGGTACGGAGGTAAAGATTTATATATAGGAAGTTGGTATTTGACTTCGAAAAAAGTTCCAGAAATTAGTGGGGTTACCAGAAGCGTTCCGGGGGTTCACTGGGTGGGCCCACCCACCCCAAAGGACCCCATGGGTTGTTGGAGGAGGGAAACCAGCCCTTGGTGGGATGGCCGACCCCCCCTCCAAGGCCCATGCGGCTAGGGAGTGGGATAAAAGGAACCCAAAGTGGGGGAAGGAAATTCCAAGTCGGAAAGGGAATCCTACTTGGAGTAGGATTGGTGGGAGGCTTAGCCTCCACCTCCTTCGGCCAAAGCCCTAGGGGAAACCCTAGGGGGCTGCCTCCTCCCACGTCCCTCCTATATATACTAGAGGATAGAGCCCCCCAAAGCATGCGGCCACGTCCTAGTTCTCTATTCTCTAGTTCCTCCACCAAATAGATTCCGATAGTGCTTAGGTGAAGCCCTGCCAGGATAACTCCACCACCACCACCACCACTCTGTCGTGCTGTTGGAGATTTCATCTACCTCTCCGCTCCCTCTTGCTGAATCAAGAAGGTGGAGATCGTCATCGAGCTCTACATGTGCTGAATGCGGAGGTGTCGTTCGTTCGGCGCTAGATCCGGAAGGATTGTGGTTGGATTGCGTGATGGATAGCGATGTGGATCGCTAAGACGTTTGGCTACATCAACCGCATTTCTTAATGCTTCCCTCTTAGCGATCTACAAGTTTATGTAGATCCACTCTCCCTCTTGTAGATTCTAATCACCATGGATAGATCTTGCGTGTGTGTAGGAAATTTTTTGTTTCCCATGCAACGTTCACCAACACAAGAAACCCAGATTTAATCGGGTGACATGAGACCTAACGAAGTGTGCAAGGTTACAACACAACACCTTCGAGAAGGAATCATCGATTGCACATAGATACTTACTAATCCATCCACAGGGAAAACTAAGGGTCGTCTCCCCCGAAGTAGAACTAATCCAACACCTTCTTTAAGGATACCACGTGCGGAGGTTGGCACTCCTTGATCCAGTTGGAAGGATAATCATAGATTTTTACCTAGAGAGAATGCACCTCGATGTCAACCACCCATGTTGTCATCCACCTCTCTAACTGTCTGATCCCAAGGGAAAACAAAGCCCCTAACTAGGTTTTCAACCCAGGAGGTGGAACCGTTGATGTGTGATGTCTACTATGCAACTTTATTCTTGTAGACTTTGTTGGGCCTCCAAGCGTAGAGTTTTGTAGAACATCCACAAATTTCTCTTTAGTGGACAACCTAAGGTTTATCAATCTGTGGGATATGTAGGATGAATATAGTCCCTCTTGACAACTATGCAATGAAATACAAGCAATCTATTATGTACCCAACACACCCAGTACAATGATAAACTGTATGGGTGCACTAGTTCGGTGAACAGATGATGATACAAGTGTAGTATGGATAGTAGATATATGTTTTTGTAATCTCAAATAATAAAAACAATAAGGTAGAAAGTGATAAAAGTGAGCACAAAGGGTATTGCAATGCTTTGGAACAAGGAATGGGTTCATACTTTCACTAGTGCAATCTCTCAACATCATAAACATAATTGAATGATAAAATAAATCCTCAAAATGCAGTAAAGAATCGCTCCAAAGTTGAAGAGAGTAGGATGAAATCGGATAGGTAGTAACCCACCTCAAAGTTGTGTTTCCACTCAATCTACGGAATCACCCCAAAGTGTCATGAATAGTTCCGGAGATCATACACATCAATCAACTCTAATGTCACCTAGATACCCTAATGTCACCATGAGTATCTGTTGACACTAGATTTTGGCATGGTCCCAACTTAATTAATATTACCTCAAATGCAAAAGTAATCAACATGACAAAATTCCATATCGTCAAAACAAGTAACTTTCATGTTCGTGTCATCACCATCCGATCTCATCTAAAGGGCCCAAACTATGCTCAAAGTACTAACGTTTTGTATTCGGAGTATTGTTCGACCAATTATACCCCCTAGACAGGACCATATAAGAAAATGTTTTACACAAATTGTATTCGCCTCATCGAAATGGTCGTCTCTGATATAAAAATTGTCTCAATATGCAGTCGTATGCAAAAGTTAGAGTCGTCAGAGTACGGCCCTACCAATTTAGTTGATGTCTGATAGGTAGCACCACTGCATGCTTGTTTTACGCGAACATTTTGGCCCACAATATGGCCTCAAATCGAAAAAACGTTCAACACAAAAGTTGTTTGCCTCGTTGAAACGGCTAAGTTTGCATTTGTGTCGATCTTCATCCGAGGCCATTTGCAGCATCTGACACCCGTAAATCAAACTGTTGTCTTAGATTTACCTAAATCCGAGTTTGGTTAAGTTTGGAAAGATTTGGATAGGATTTGGAGTATTTTTCTCATACAGAACTCCTGTGGCCTCATAAATAAATGATAGGTGACGACCGATTAAACAGCACACAATCAAACAAATCAATCTATCATATTTTACCTTTACTTTTACCTTCTCCCTCTTTCTTCTTCTTTCTCGTTCTTTGTTCGTTCTTCTAGTTGTAGGGCGGCAATCCACGAGGCCCTAGGGGCCATTAGGTCACCTATGGTAGCCCATAGGCACTACATGCCCTGACGGGGTTCTTCCCATGCATGTGCGGTTTCGGGTCTACAAGAGCAGTCGCCAGATTGCTTGCACACCATACTTCCAGTCGGGTCTCCTTCGACGTGGGATGCGGTGTGTCACCCCCGGTGTCGAGGGTACATGGTAACGTGTTCGTGTGCTAAAACACTTTTTGGCGACTCCGCTGGGGATGAAGGTTTGAACAGTCTCCAGCCCGTTCTTGCTACAAAGAGATCGTCATGTAGGGTTTGCTATCTACAGAAGGTAATATGTATACTCAATCCCCTTATGTAGATGCAAATAATTCATATGGTGTTACTAGATTGTTCAATATATATAATCTATCGGTAAACCCTAATTGTTTCAATCATGCATCTATTTGCGTGCAAGGGCCGATTTAAAGTAATTTACATGCTCCAGCTTCCTATGATACTAGTAACATACAACATATGTATTCCGACTCTCATGCATGGGCAACCCCACAAATTAGCATGTCGATGAACCACATGATGAGTTTGGTTTACTAAGTTGAAACACTCCATGCAACAAACTATATCACTTTTTTCCAATAGCAACTAACTTGCAATATGTTGATCCAAACATGCTGATGTGCGGGAGAATTGGCCATGATATTAGTTATTTGGCCAATTACCCTCAACCACCATATGCTACACGTCATGTTAGTAATTTTTTGACATCATACACAACCGTAGATGTTCATAATTTGGCTCCGCACCTTCATGGTCATAGCCTAATAATTGAAAATTCTGAAAGACTACATATGCCATCACCTAATGTTGTATCATATAATTCATCCTCTACGCAATTGCAGAATTTTGGCAATCCCCCATTGCTGAAAGAATATGCAAGTATTGTGGAGCAATCCCTTTCAGAATGGGAAGTGGCTACATTAAAAATGGATATGGCCTGAAATAACAAGATTAGTGCTCTTTGCCTTGAACAAAATGAAAAGGGGGTATTTACTGATTATAAGGCAATAAAAGCTAGAGTTTTGCAAGAAGATGACTCTTTGCCAGTTGATAGAATTGGCAAGCAATAACATGGTTCTACAACGATGAATATGCCTTCACCTAGTACTACATCATATTATGCACCCGCTACACAATTGCAAAGTTTTAGTAATGCCCTTGTATCATTGCTGAAAGAATCAAAAAGTATTGGGGCCAATCATATCCACAGTGGGCTGAAATTGAGAAAAACCTTAAAGCCAGTTCTACTGCTCGCCGGCAAAAACAAATAGAAAAAGAATTGGCTGAAATAAAAGAAGCATTGCCAATTGGTAGAATCGATGAAAAGAAGGCTGATTCGGAACATGAAAGTGTTTCGGCTAAAAAAGCCGAATCAAGTAGTATATATTTTGAATGCATCAAATCCAAAGATGAAAGCATTATTGAGAAAGGGCATCGCTAGCATAGCAAAACGACCATGCTTGATTTTTTTAAAGTTAATGGAACCTACTTCGCGCCCTACGAGTTTCGTGCCATAGAAATTGATGAGCTTCAAGGACAAGAATAAGTAGCCAAACAAAGTTCGATTGACAAAGATCTTCAAAGTAATGATGCACAAAATCAAGAAAAAAATGAGGATAAGGCTTTGGGCTGTCATCCATAAGTGGAGCATGACATTCAAATCATGCAACCATTATGCTCCCCTAACCTATTTGAAGAGGTTAACCTAGTAAGTATTTTGCCTATATTTTGATTTGTTCATAACTTTGTTATTGATGCATATATTAGAAAAATCCTTATAAACAATCTTGAGAGGCAGATGAAGAAAGGTAATTTATTTGTTAGCAATAAGATAGTTACAAAGTGTATGGGTCAACATTTTGTACCATTGAAAGAGACCGATAGTGACTTATTATTGCAATCAAAGTTGCCCCGAGTTGTTCATTTAAGATCAATAAATAAATGGACGGCCTTTCTTGTTTCATACTTGGCTTACATTTGGTCTCAAATGATACATGTATTTTCAAACTATTTCTATTTCAGAAACACAAAGACAAGTTTGAATTATGTTTAGAAAACTGATGATAGCATAATTTATCATTCAAAGACATTAGAGATAGAGTACAAAACAAAATGCATAGCCGAATGGGGGGTGCTAAATCTAAACCATTCATACGCTTAATTCCAAATCCATTCTTAAAGCCTGATCGGCTAGAAAATAAAAGGTACACCTTCAGTTCAAACATGTGTGATCAAATCTTTGATTTTTTGTTGAGAACTAATTTTATTAGAATTCTTGATCACCATGTCAAGCAATCAATCGAAGGACAAATGTATTGTAAGTTACTTGATTCGTTCAAACATAATTTGGAGGATTGCAATATGTTTCATGAAATAGTAAAACAGGCCATTGATAAGGGAAAATTCGAATTTGTCAGACACCAAGAGAAGACCCGTCTATTCTGATTGCTCCTAATGGCAACAGATTTTTGTATCGGCTGCTTCAAGCTGATCCATTTAAAGAGAAGTGAAAAACTGCAAGTGATGGTATCAAGCTTTTAAGTAAAGAAGTTGTTCAACATAATGAAAATATTCTTGACAGTATGAGTTCTATCGAGGTTACAATGAAGACACCTAGGACTGGGGGCAACAAGAAAATCCAACAATCTATGCAAGCGCAACCAAAGGAAACAAAGGTAGAAGAAAGAATAAGGCCAAGAAATAAGAAGTTACTTTCGTGGAGTTACTAGCTAGATATCAAAAAGCGAGTGAAGAAAAAAGTGCTTATTGGCCAAATAGTTCAAAAGCATCAAGACCACCACCTAGGCGCAAGTATGTGAGGATCGGCATTGACATAGTGAGAATTTTCATGCAACATATTCGTATCCTTAATTTTGGGCCACCAATGCAAATGTCGTGGATGCCTCCCTATGCTCACGTAAGTCATATCCATCATGGGACAGGTATGATACAAGGGAACATTACTCATCTTATTATAAATCATCTCACCAATATTATGCAGCTCTAGGAAGACCAACATTCAGTGGGCAATCATATGTTCAAGACGGTTTCAATAAAAAAGAATTGGTCCGGAGCTCAATAAATAAGATGGAGGTGATCAAGCATGTGTATCGAGTTAAAAATATGGTTGCAAGAGTGTCATTTCATATTTTATCTTAAAATATACAGAGTTGATTAAAAAGTAAACACTAGCTACAAAAGGAAAAGAAGTGAAGCAATCAATTGTTAAAAGTCAAAGTGCCAAATCTGAAGAAAAGAAGTTGAGGGTGCACAAGGTCAAAAAAGAGTTGCCATCTGTTGGAACAGAATCACAGCCAAGGTGCCCACTCGGTTTATCGTATTGGCCAAAGAATGAATTAAAGAAACTTAGTGCACAAGAACTGAGAAAGAATAACATGGAATGGGCTCCCAAGAGGAGCAGTCAAAATAAAAATGATGTTGACCCTTCTATTGCAAGCAGTGTTACAAAACTAAAGGAAGAGAAGGATGAAGTGAAAAACAATTAAGCCGAAGATTTGCATCACAACATCAAAATCTTCGGTTAGCACACCATCCAAATTTTTCAACTATTCCATTGACGACTTTGCCATGGAATTCATCCCCATGTATGATCAATTACCCTCCATAGATTTATTTCGATCCATGGATGCAACATAATTTTCAACATCACATGACGGTATTACCATATTACTATTATTTTGGTTAGTAACATATTTGTTGCTAATCCAAAAGAGCAAAAACATCTAATTGTTATTTCATTTGATTATTTTGGCTATACATGCTTTGGTGCATGAATTCTACATGGATCTCATGGTAATGGCTGATATTTAACTATCGCCCTAAGAATACATCTAAGAATGGGTGGTTTGGTTTTCCGACGTCGTCCTTAGTTTGATTAAAGATCGAGACAAGTGCTTGCATAGAAACTTGTCAAATTGATGACATTGAAAATATTATGCATAGGCCAATTAATCAGAGTTGCAAAGTGGATTCATGTTTTGATTGGCTGTGCTTTGGCTTATTAGCTTTCAAACTTTACATAAGGCCAAATCATTGTTGATTTCATTACTGAGCATCATGTTAATATCATGCATAATATTGATTTTAGATTTGTCTCTCTTGTACCAAGGAGATTATATGTTGATGGTTAAACTTGTAGCAATGGCCAAGGTGTTGGTGTTGTTTATATATCTCCTTATGGTGCTATCTTGTGAAGCCTCATGCCGCTTAAAATATTTATGCACAAATGATCAAAGGTGAATATGCATTGTTATTCGGATTGTAGCTTTTACTTACTATAGGTGCTATAAATATTGAGGTTTTTGGTGATTCGTCATTAGTAGTGCAATAAATATCAAAACGTTATCAATGTTTTGATGAATCACTTATAAATTATCTTGAGGCATGTTTAGATGTAATATATCGTTGGGTGGCTTTCCAATTGTTAATATATCTATACATGAGCATTGGCATAGCAAGCATCTCTCTACCATGTTGATCATAGTATCGGCGATATACCCCACGGTATGACCCAGCCTGGCGACTCACAGGAGACCCGGAAAAGACATGATATTTTATTTATGACCCAGCAGGCGGATCACAGGACGACCAGGCCCAAGACCTGGCATGTAAGCCGGTGCCGGGCGGCTCACAAGAGAAGGCTCAAAGAGAGAAAGACTCCCCGCCGAAGGTTACAAGACCTGGAATAGGATTCTAGAGAGACTAGTCCTAATCCTACTCCTAGTAGGACTCTATTTGTAAACCTACCCTCTCCGCTTATATAAGGAGGGGTAGAGCACCCCTAGAGGGAGAGGAGGAACAAGTCCACAAGTTTAGAAAACACAAGAGATTAGAGATAGACAAATTAGAGGCTCTCGTGATTAGAGGTAGCAAACAACACCCTTGTATCCGAGAGATCTCCTTCATCATCAACACCAGACAAGCAGGACGTAGGCTTTTACCTCCATCGGAGGGGCCGAACCTGGGTAAACTTCGTGTCTCTCGATTTCGATCAACCCCTTCAAGCCGCCACGTAGTTGCGTCTTCGCCTCGAACATAAGTCCGTTTACCCGGACATCTGCTGTGATAAAACCACGACAGTTGGCACCCACCGTGGGGCCACGCACACGGTGGTATTATGTTCTTGAAGGGATCTTCCAAGGATTGAGAAACTCATGATGTGCTGGATGAAGAAGAGCTGGCGCAGAAGGATCACATCTTCGATGAACAGTCGGAATTCTTATACGATATTGGATCAAAACAAGAATCAGGATTGCGTGCGTATACACTGCCACAGCGACCACACGATCTAGGGAAACACATCGATTCCTGCTAGACCGCCCTACAAAGTAGCCAAGTCTCACGGGAGTTTTTCCGCTACAACAAACATACATCAGTAGTCTACCGAGATCAACAAGAAGCTGATTTGCGTGACCATCTCTGGCTGCCGAATCAATTTTCTAATCCACACATAAGGGTTTCATTTCCCGAGACGGTCAAGGGTTGCTGCGAGTTAACAAAAACTTTACTGATCATTGCTCCTAGTACTACTCATCACCTAGAGGAAATCATAAGTGATTTGCTACTTGCTGATTACACCAAGTAGTATTGCTACAACGTCATCTGACGAGAAGGCAGTCCTGGTCAAAATACTACTACAACGGTCCGAGTCGGGCTGCCGCTATGGTCTCGCTCGACCCCGGACTCCACCACGGCCTCAACCGCGTGTGCGCCTAGCTGGCTCCGGCTCATTTTCGTCTCGCCGTTACGTGCACTTGTGCATGGCCAGCTCTGACTCGTATTCACCACCGCATCCAAGATGCCGCGACTGCGCCATGGTGGCCTCGTCCTCGCCACGGCCGTTTTCCATGCCTGACCTCTGCCTTGATTCGCCGCACCCGTTGGTCGGCTGAACTGCCGTCGCGCTGTGCTCGTCTCTCCGTTACAAACTCCACGCTGTTTTGCCCCGTCAATACCGTTGTGGCCTCTCCTCCATCGTGCCCCCGGCACCAGCGCTGAGCTGCCCCGTCAGCGTTTCTGCTGCGCCTGAATCGCCGGCCCGGCTGCCTCCTTGCTTCGCGCTGAGTCACCGCGTCCGCGTCTCGCCATCGCCATGGCCGAAGCCGCCGCCGGCTCCGCCCCATCTCGGCTACGCCCCGCTTGCTACTGTGCGCCTGCGCGAGCCGCCGGCCACGACCTGCTGTGGTCTCTGCTCTGTCCGCCGCACACCACCGGTGGGCTCCGCCTCACCCGTGGCACCTGCACCGCCAACCGGCCCTGCTCCGCGCCTCCGGCTGCCCGCCTCGCTGGAATTGTCGGCCCGTCTTCGCCTTGCTCCCCCGGTTCTGCCCTAGGATGCGCCCGCTGCACCTCGCCTGAGCCGGCCTTCGGCGTGCCAGGTCCTGTGGTCCGTGGCCACCTCGGCTCGCCAAAGTGACCCGCCAGTTTGGATTAAAAAAAGGTGCGGAGTCGGTTGAGAAATACCAAAAAAAGTGCTTGAGGGGTCAACGCAGAAATATTTTTTGCATGTAAGGATCAAAACAGGGTTCAGTAACAGCACTGAAAGGTTTGCTACGGATGTTATGTATGGATCAACGTTCGTCCGTGCAAATCAGGTGATATCCATCTAAGTCTATTTTGTTACCATATATTGGTTCTATCAAAAGAACAACTACTTTGGTATATATTTTTTATGCAGGACAATTATCAACTACAAAGGTGGCATTATACTGCGGAGTTGGAATGCACACCAGCGTCATGTGTTGCTCGATGGACACGTGTGAGTCACCACCCCGCGGACGATCTACACCAAACTTACCGGTACCGAGCACGCTCACCCGCCAGTATGAGCCGCCAAATGAGTGCGGCAAGCCGCCGTACCCATCTTATGGTCTTCACCAACAAAACGCTGTGGCCGTCCCTCGCCACCGCGTCGGCTGCCAATGTTGTGTCCGTCCCTCGCCATCGTGCTGGTTTACAATGCCATGGCCGTTTTTCATCATCCGTGCTGGCTTCCAACGTCGTGGTCACCTCTCGCTCTCCGCGCCGTCTTACAAACATCGTGGCCATCCCTCGCCATCACGTCGGCTTACAATGCCATGGCCATCTCTCGCCATCCGCGCCAGTTTACAACGCCGAGGCATCTTAACAACAGCATCGGCTTACAATGCCGCGGGTGTTCGATATGTCTACATCAACCCAACAACGGCAGCATACACTGGTGCGAGCCGCCCAACTGACGCGCGCAAGCCACCGTCTGTAGTCTGATCTACATCAATATATCGGAACGGTGTTCTCCTGCACGAGCCGCCCGACGGACAGGCGCACAAGTCGCCGCCACTATAGTTTGGTTCACTTCAACAAGCAGCCGGAACGAACCATCGACTAGATCATTGAAGCAATTCACACGGGATCATATATAACCCACCACGGCCAACCTAAACTTTCAGTGGAGATTCTCAGGCCGCCTCTTCGAGACAACTTAAGACACGGGGGCTACAGACATGGCAAGGCACATTTGGTCATTTTCAACAAGAACCCCAGGTCATGGCAAAGTTAACCCGATCCTGGGGGCTACTACATTTTTGGCGGAAGATTAAAAAAAAAGTTGCCCAAGAGGACGAACCGTCGTGATGCACCATTTAAACATAGGTGCCTGAATTTATATGGAGCTTCTGTTGTTCCTTCATACAAGATGGCGGCTTACAAGATGGCGACTTACAAGAAGAATTCACAAATATTCCAGTTGACATGTCAACTGCGACTACTAAAGGCGGCTTCTTACCTCCGGGTATCGCCTCTAACGCCCTATCGGCTGGCTTTATGCCAAATTCTGGTTAACACGATTAGCCGCGGTTGAGGGTGGCTTCTTACCTCCGGGTATCGCTTCTAACACCTTATCGACCGGCGTTTATGCCATATTGTTGAAGGGGGCTTCTTATCGACGGGTATCGCTTCTAACACCCTATTGGCCGGCTTTATGCCATCTCCGGCTAACATGATTATCCGTGGTTGTAAGGGTTTTTTACTGACGGGTATCTAACACCCTAACAATCGGCGTTTATACCACATTGCTGAGGGTGGCTTCTTACCTCCGGGTATCGCTTCTAATACCTTATCGGCCGGCTTTATGCCATTTCTGGTTAACATGTTAACCGCGGTTGTCAAAGGGGGCTTCTTACCTTCGGGTATCGCTTATCTCACCCTAACAGCCGGCTTTATGCCAAATCTTCCAGCTAACACGATTAGCCGCGGGCTGAGGGTGACTTCTTACCTTCGGGTATCACTTCTAACGCCTTATCGGCCAGCTTTATGCCAAATCTTCGGCTAACACAATTAGCCGTGGGCTAAGGGCGGCTTCTTACCTTCGGGTATCGCTTCTAACGCCTTATCAGCTAGCTTTATGCCAAATCTTCGGCTAACACAATTAGCCATGGGCTGAGGGCGGCTTCTTACCTTCGGGTATCGCTTCTAACACCTTATCGGCCGGCTTTATCCATCTCCGGCTAACATGATTAGCCACGGTTGTAAAAGGGGGCTTCTCACCTCCGGGTGTAGCTTATCTAACCCTAACAACCGGTGTTCGCGCCAAAAATACTGACAAGTCAAACATTGCATCACACATTGCATCATACATCGAATCATATTCACATGACATGTCGGCTTATCAAGTCGGGTGAGAGCAAGATTATGAAAGAAGGAGCAATGTTATAACATCTCCGGGACATGTTTTTTCAAGCCGCCCTTACAACAATGCAGAATATATTTTGTCTTGTTCATTTTTGCAGGTTTTATCTCTTAAGATGAGCCACCATTAAGTACTCTTCAAGAGCAAATGGATCTTTAATAGCCAACCTGGCTGGATCTTCATGGTTTATCAGAACCAGTACTAGATGATTGGGGTTTTCAAGCCGACTCAGAGAATTCATTATTTTTCAAGAGCCGCCCTATAAGATATAATGACGTGTCATCTAATTAACCGGTTCTCGGTTTTCTTCAATTGTGATCTGTGGTAATCTACAACACTCATGGATTCCTCCAATATACATTTGTCGGGTTACATCACAACCATGAGCAGGGATTTCATGTCAAAGATGAACGAATTATTCCAGGATATTCATGCCGGGTTACATTACAACCATGGTCAAGGGTTCATTCAACAAATTGTGGTGAGTCATATTATAGTCCCAAGTCGCCGCAAGCAGACGACCCAGCACTTGGGGTCCCTTGTCGCTATTTATATCAAGTATGCAAGTCTACATTATTCAAGTCTAGTTTATATCAAGTATGCAAGTCCCTTGTCGCTGCAAGCATGCACCACGGCACTTGGGGGCTAGTGCAAGCTGGTTTTCAAAACACTATTGTCAGCAAGACCCTATTATCTCAAGGAGATGAGCCGGCCTTTCTATATTTTTCTAAAAATCCCAGCCCTGTAATACTTACTGACCCGGTACTTGGGGAGTACACCGCTCACATCAAGTTTTATAAAAAAGTCCCAAGTCGCGACAGGCGTGCGACCCGGCACTTGGGGGCTACAGTATTCAGTTGTTCCAACAGATTAAAAGATTCAAATTGAAGACCCGACGCATCATGTTTTGATGAGCCGGCCCTTGGGGGCTACACCCGCCGAAGCCTTATAAAGGTATAAGGCAGTTATAAGTCCCAGGTTATTGCAGGCAGGACAACCCGTCACTTGGGGGCTACACAGTCCAAAATATTATTTCAAAGAACCAAGTTATCATGGATAAATCTCGGAGCTTGGGGACTACAGGTAATATGGACATATCAAAAACTTTGAGGAGAATTTTCAAGATGTTAATTAGGGAGTTCAGTTGTTAGACCCGACATCACCAACATTTATGACCCGGCGTTATCAAAAGATCATAACCCGCCTGATTTTATATAAGCCGCCATGCTTCATAAACAATGGAAGTCCGGTTGTACATCAGATGCATTTTCATCCCAATATTTTTATCAAGTCAACTGGATTCTAGTTATTTGACCCGGCATGACAAAACGATTGCGACCCGACATCATCAAAGATTATGACCCGGCATAAATGACCCGCCAAGAGTATTGGAAGCTGGCTCAATGGCATATGGGTGTTCTATTCTCAATATTTTTTCAAACGACATTGACAAGCAAGATGATTATCAAAGACGACTATTTCATATGCAGGAAAGACCCGAATTTCTGAGGAGCCATTTCATAAGGCGGCCAAAGGAGCAAGCCGGCTACTTAACATATTTATTATTCTTATTTCAGGAGCTTAGCATGAACAAATTCAAACTAATCTGGGGGCTAATGTCGGGGATATACCCCACGGTATGACCCGGCCTGGCGACTCACAGGAGACCCAGAAAAGACATGACATTTTATTTATGACCCGACAGGCGGATCACAGGACGACCAGGCCCAAGACCCGGCATGTACGTCGGCGCCGGGCATCTCACAAGAGAAGGCTCAAAGAGAGAAAGACTCCCTGCCGAAGGTCACAAGACTCGGAATAGGATTCTAGAGAGACTAGTCCTAATCCTACTCCTAGTAGGACTCTATTTGTACACCTACCCTCTTCGCTTATATAAGGAGGGGTAGAGCACCCCTAGAGGGAGAGGAGGAACAAGTCCACAAGTTTAGACAACACAAGAGATTAGAGATAGACAGATTAGAGGCTCTCGTGATTAGAGGTAGCAAACAACACCCTTGTATCCGAGAGATCTCCTTCATCATCAATACCAGACAAGCAGGACGTAGGCTTTTGCCTCCATCGGAGGGGCCGAATCTGGGTAAACTCCATGTCTCTCGATTCCGATCAACCCCTTCAAGCCGCCACGTAGTTGCGTCTTCGCCCCGAACCTAAGTCCATTTACCCGGACATCTGCCGTGATAAAACCACGACACATAGTGTATTGCATATCTATCAATCACCGATGCTTAGCCTCATCGAAATAGGTAAGGCTGAACTAAAGCCCATTGCTTTGGCCACTAATGAAATTTTTATGCAAATGAAAGCAAGGATCAAAGAAAGTTTATTATTGATTATCTGCAAGATGATACGTCTCTATCGTATCTATAATGTTTTATTGTTTCATGCCAATACTCTATAGCTTTCATATACTTTTGGCAACATTTTATAATATTTTGGGGACAAATATATTGATCTAGTGCCCAGTGCCAGTTCCTGTAGTTTTTGCATGTTTTGCAGAAAATCCAACAGAGCCCAAACACAATAAAATTTTAGGAGATATATTTTGGAATATATATGAATTATGGGAAGAAGAATCATTGCAAGACGGTGCCCGAGGTGCTCCCAAGCCAACAGGGCATGACCAGGGGGTGGCCACGCCCTGATGGCTTGGGACTACCTCGTAAGTCGATTAGGGCCCTTTTGTCGCCATAAGAAAGTCAACTTCCCCAAAAAATATTCCCTAAAATTTCAGCCCAATCGGAGTTACGGATATCCAGATATCAAATAAATGGTGACTGGGTCAGAAAACAGTCATGAAACAGAAGAGAAATAGAGAGAGATCCAATCTCAAAGGGATTCGTTCCCTTCGGAGCCATGGAGGCCATGGACCGGAGGGGAAATTCTCCTTTCATCAAGAGGGCACCAAGGAAGAATAAGAAGGGGGATCTCTTTCCCCCTCTCTCCCGGTGGCACTGGAACACAGCTGGGGCAACCATCGTGATGGTGATCTACACCAACAACTTCGCCATCGTCACCACCATCAACTTCCCTCATCTATTTAGAGCTGACCATTATCTCACATCCCGTCGTACCCCCTACTTCAACATGGAGCTTGATGCTTCATATTAATATCCAATGATTTGTTTGATGATCTTTATTGGTTTGAGTTGCATGTTTTATTTTGGTGTTGTCCTAGGGTGCCTCCCATGCCGCGCACACGTGGGGTATTCCCATTGTAGGATGTTGAAATATGTTCATGATTCGCTTATAATGGGCACCGAGAGTGACAGAAGCTTATGCTCGAGTAAGGGAGTTGTTGGATATGGGAATAAAAGGGGACTTGTTACCTAATGCTATGGTTGGGTTTTACCTTAATGATCTTTTGTAGTTGTGGATCCTTGATAGTATTCCAATCCTAAGTTCATATGATCCAAGTATGGGAATTATGTTAGCTCATGCCTCTACCTCATATAAAACGACAATAATGATTACCGATCTTGTTATCAATTTCCTAGGATAATCTCACAAATCCTATCACCACTTTTCCACACTCGCTATATTTACTTTATTTTTCTTTTATTAAAACAGCACCTAACTTTTACTTCCATGTTCCTTGTTTTCTTGCAAAACTATCTTATCACACCTTCAAATTACTTCTAGTTTTATTTCCACAAAGTAGTTTCATTCTTGTTCTAGGTAAAGTAAGCATTGGTTGATAGAACTTGAGAGAATATTAATTCTACCTTTAGATCATTGTTGGGTTCAACACTCTTACTTGTCAAAAATGGCTACAAATGATCCCCTATACTTGTGGATTATCACAAGAGTCTAGCAGAAGGGTGGAAAGTATAGTTTGGAGGATGGCTTTTACATGCATATCTATGGAAGTTTATTTTCAAACTAATGAAGTCACCCAAGTTAGCATCCAAAAATTAAGAAAGCAATATCCGATACACAATTATCGCTCTAAGAAATAAAATGGGGATATTTACTTATCATCCTGAGCACGTCTAAAATGGCCGATGGAGTGTTGAAATTGTTCTTAGAACATGCTCCATGCAAATTTTCTTTCCGCACACAAGCTTTACCGAAAAACAGGGGGGCATGTGTTGACACCAGATTTTTGCATGGCCAAAACATAATTAAGATGATACCAAATGGAAAAGTACTCAACATGAGAAAGTTTTGTATAGTCAAAATGAGAAATTTTTATGTTTGGGTCATCACAAACCAATATCATCTAAAGTACCGAAACTATGCTCAAAGTACTAAGATTTTGTATTCAGAGTATTGTTCAGTCAATTGTGACCCCAATACGGACTCATGTGAGAAAATGTTCTACACAGATTGTGTTCATCTCATTGAAACAACGATTTTGATTTAAAAATCGTCTTAATATGAGGTCTTATGCAAAAGTTAGAGTCATCGTAGTATAACCCTACCATGACGCAAAAAGTGGCGCGCCCAATCAGACAACAATTCAGTTGATGTCTCATAGGTAGCGCCACCGATTGCTTATTTTCCATGATCGTTTCAGCCCATGAGATGGACTCGAAACGAGAAACGTTCAACACGAAAGTTGTTCGTCTTGTCAAAATGGTTAAATGTTCTTTTGGGATCAACTTCATCCTAGGTATTTTGGGCCTTGTGAGACCCAAGAACAGAACTGATGTCTTAGACTTACCTAAATCTGAATTCGGTTAATTTTGGAAAGATTTAGACGGGAGATGGTGTCCTTTTCTTGTACAGGAAGTCTAGCCGCCACATAAATACATGATAGGTGACAGTCAATCCTCTACTATTTTTTATATATTTGACCTTCTCACATGTTCTTCTTCTTACTCGTTCTTCGTTCATTTTTCTTATTGCAGGGCGGCGAACCTCAAGGCCTTAGGGGCAATCATATCAAACTTTGATGCCCCTATCCACCGCATGCCCTAGTGGGGTCCCTCTCGGGCGTGTCGGGTTTTAGGTCTATGAAAGCACCTACCGGATTGCTTGCTTACCGTGCTTCCACATGGGTCTCCTTCAACATGAGCTACGGTGCATCACCCCCAGCATCGAGGGTACACGATGATGTGTTCATGTGTGAATAGTATCCATGAGTGAGTGCATCAAGCAATCCTAAATCCAAAGTATTATATCCAATAACAAAGAATTCTCAAAAGGCAAGACTCAATTCATTGCAAAATAGATAGAGAGGATGAACACCATATGATAAAACTATATAAACAAAGCTTACGGTACATCAAGATCGTGTACTATCAATATGAAGAGAGAGAGAGAGGGATAGAGAGATCAAACACATAACTACTGCTATGTACCCTCAGTTCCGAGAGGGAACTACTCCCTCCTCTTCATGGAGGCAACGGGGATGATGAAGATGGCCTTCGGCGATCGCATTCCTTCTTTCGACAGGGTGGCGGAGAAGAACTCCGAATGATATCACTTTGGAATAGAGGCTTGTGGCAGTGGAAATACTCATCTAGGTTAACTTTCGAATGTTTTTGGATTTATAGGAATTTTCATCGTTAGAATCACGCCAAAAGGAGTTACGAGGGCGCAACAATCTCAGGTGGAACTCCCGTACCCACAGGACGCGCTATGTGATCCTATGGCATCCTCATGGGTCTTCTGGTCCTTCCCCGAAGCTTTCTATGTCTTGTATGTTCCAAGAAAAATCACCATAAATTTTATCGCATTGTTTGGTATGGTTTTCTATAAAACAAAGAAATAGGCATAAAACTGGAACTTGCACTGTGCACTAAGTTAATCGGTTAATCCATAAGAATAATATAAAAGTGCACCAAAACCATGTAAAAATCATGTCACTATAGCATGAATGCTTTATAAATTACAGATACGTTGGAGACGTATCAACGCGCTACCAACAGAAGCCACCGACAAGGAGAGGGTCATAGGAGGTTGGCAGGTGAGCACAGTGGGAAAGACGCATGCGACGAACCCAAAATCCCAAGCGCCGGCCAAAGAAAGGAAAACTTATCGGATTTCCTCAGCCAACGCACGATGGGGGTCCAATCCCAATCTTGTGAAGATGAGTATGTTGCTGCACTGGTAATTAACAACAACATATAGTTCATTGAATTAATGAGCCTATCAAGTATATTTCAGGAAAGTTCCATCAATGGATTGGCTAGAAATAGTGAGGAGGAACCCCTAGGATGCAAAGAACTCTTATTGGAAAAAGCTTCAAGACTCTACATTTACTTTTATGTGATTTGATAACAATTGAGTCCATAGGAAAGCCAATACTATTAAGAGGGGATGAGATACTGATGATGATCTGATTTCTCAATTTCTTAGAGATATGCCACCAATAGCCTCAATCTTTTTCTCACAAAACATTTGGTCCAAAACCCTAAAATGCCAAATTGGTGCCACCAAGTATTTCACTTCGATCTCATCGAGTCAGCCCCAGACAAAACCTATGCCAAACCCTCGCACCTCAGTAGAACCAAGATTGCATTCGGTGCAGCCGAAAAAAGTGACCAAGTTTTGTAATCAAAATATATATTTTCAGAACTTCCGATTTTATGTTTTGGTGCCACCTCTAAACCCACAAGTGTAGGGGGTCGCAACAGTGTTCATGGGTAGTATTTCACCATAATCTATTGATTTGACACAAGGGGAGCCAAAGAATATTTATTGGCCTTGACAGTTGAGTTGTCAATTCAAATGCACCAAGGATATCTCTCTGCGGGAAAGATTTAGTAGCATGGCATATAGTAGTAGCAAACGTACCAGTAATAGTGATAGTAGCAGTTTTGTAGTAGGTGTGACAATAGCATTAGCAATAGTAACTTGGAAGGATTCAGTATATGTAACGTGTAGGCACGTGGATCGGTGATTGATAATGATTTAGATGGCATTTATAATTTAATAGTTACACACCAGGGGGCACACATAACTAGCTAGCTCCAATTCATCAATATAATGTAGGCATGTATTCCGTATATAGTCGTACGTGCTTGCGATAAGAACTTGCATGACATCTTTTGTCCTACCCTCCCGTGGAAACTGTGTCCTATTGGAAACTAAGGGATATGAAGGACTCCTTTGAATAGAGAACCAGAACAAAGCATTAACACATGGTGAATATATGAACTCCTCAAACTATGGCAATCACCAGAAAGAATCCCAATTATTGTCACCTTGGGGTTTGCGGATCATGACACGTAATAGGTACATATAACTTGCAATATAGGATCCAAACCACTCTTATATTCATGAAAACATAATAGGTTCAGATATGAAATCATGGAACTTGGGCCCTAGTGACAAGCATTAAGCATAGCAAAGTCAGGGTAACATCAATCTCAGAACATAATGGATATTAGGGATCAAGCCCTATCAAATTTAACTCAATTACATGATCAATCTCATGCAATCCCACCACCATCTAGCAATCATACAAAGGAATTACTCACTCCCAGTGCTGAGCATCATGGCGGTGTTGATTGAGAAGGGTTCATGATGACGACGGCGATGATTTCCCCTCACTGGAGCCTAAAACAGGCTCCAGATCAGCCCTCTAGGGGAAGAACTGGAGGTGGCGGCGGCTCCGTCTCTTGAAACACGATGAAAACTTCTCTCTGATTTTTTTCTCCGCGAATGTGAATTTATAGGACTAGAATCAGGGTTGCATGGTCCACGAGGGCCCCATAAACCAACAGGGGTCGCCACTAGGGGGTGCCCTATTGTGTGGTGGCCCCCTGGCACACCCCCTCCTACAGGTCTTCGCTCCATAATTCTTCATATATTCCGTAAAAATCCACAAAAAGTTCCGTCCAATTTCGAGAACGTCTATTTCTGCACAAAAATAAGACCAAGGTAGTTCCGCTAAAAACAGCGTCAGTTCGGGTTAGTTTCATTCAAATCATGCAAATTAGGGGACAAAACAAGAGCAAAAGTGTTTGGAAAAGTAGATACGTTTGAGACGTATCAATGATACATCCATTTTGCATCATGCTTTTATATTGATATTTATTGCATTAAGGGCTGTTATTACATGTTATGGTACAATACTTATGCATTTTCTCTCCTATTTTACAAGGATTACATGAAGAGGGAGAATGTTGGCTGCTGGAATTCTAGACTGGAAAAGGAGCAAATATGAGAGACCTATTCTGCACACCTCCAAAAGTCCTGAAAAGTTACGAAGAATTATTTTGGAATATATAAAAAATATTGGGCGAAACAAATACCAAAGGGGACCCACCAGGAGGTCACAAGCCTGCCAGGCGCGGCCTACCCCCTAGTCGCGCCTTGGTGGCTTGTGGGCCCCCAGGCAGGCCTCCGGTGGCCATCTTCTGCTATATGAAGGGTTTTCACTAGAAAAAAATCAAGAGAGAGCTTTCGGGACGAAACTCTGCCGTCTCGAGGCGGAACTTGGGCAGAACCAATCTAGAGCTCCGGTGGAGCTGTTCTGGCGGGGAAACTTCCCTCCCGGAGGGGGAAATCGAAGCCATCATCATCACCAATGACCCTCTCATAGAGAGGGGTCAATCTCCATCAACATCTTCATCAGCACCATCTCCTCTCCAAACCCTAGTTCATCTCTTGTATCCGATCTTTGTCTCAAACCTCAGATTGGTACCTGTGGGTTGCTAGTAGTGTTGATTACTCCTTGTAGTTGATGCTAGTTGGTTTACCTGGTGGAAGATCATATGTTCAGATCCTTTATGATAATTAATACTCCTCTGATTATGAATATGAACATGTTTTGTGAGTAGTTACGTTTGTTCGTGAGGACATGGGATAAGTCTTGTTATAAGTAATCATGTGAATTTGGTATTCCTTTGATATTCTGATGAGATGTATGTTGTTTCTCATCTAGTGGTGTTATGTGAACGTCGACTACATAACACATCACCATTATTTGGGCCTAGGGGAAGGCATTGGGAAGTAATAAGTAGATGATGGGTTGCTAGAGTGACAGAAGCTTAAACCCTAGTTTATGCGTTGCTTCGTAAGGGGCTGATTTGGATCCATATGTTTCATGCTATTGTTACATTTATCTTAATTCTTCTTTCGTAGTTGCGGATGCTTGCGGAGAGATGCTAATCATAAGTGGGAGGTTTGTCCAAGTAAGGGCATGCTACCTCTTGAGCTTGCGTTGGTTTTCCCTTGAAGAGGAAAGGGTGATGCAGCGAAGTTGATAAGTGACGAGGATATGTATCTAGGGTAGGGTCCTAAGCAAGGCCTACATACCCTACCTAAGGACAGTACATTGGAGGACTTGAAGATCAAGCATAAGCTTCTGACTGGATTCCATGGGACGTTCAAGGCACTCGAAATTCAATCCACTTGAAGTGTTCTTCCTCCACTTTGATAGTCGCCTGTCACTCGGTAGACCTCATTCTCAGTCGACACTAGAAGACCAGGAGCCATCAGGAGGCCAACGAGCAGTCGTTAGTCCTTCATCATTAGTAGCATTTATTATGTACATTACCAGTAACGCTAGACTTTAAACCCACGATCAGACCCTTAGATTATGGGCACTTATGAGGGGCGGCAAACTCTATATAAGCCTCCCCTCCCCTCTAGCACAAGGGTTCGCAACCATTGTAATCTTAACATTCCACACGACATAAGCTCCCGAGCACTAAGACGTAGGGCTGTTACCTCCACGAGAGGGGCCTGAACTCATACATCCGTGTGTACACCCTTTCCGTAGCTGGGACTCTGCCCTCTCCTTTTGTACCCCTACCTTCTACTGTCAGGCTCGTTCCCACGACAGTTGGCGCCCACCATGGGGCACGCGTCTAAGCGACTTCCGGCGAGGTTGCATTTTCCATCCTTCGACATGTCTTCTGGTGGTGTTTTCGCTCTGGTCCATGAGATCCATTTTGGTGCGCTCACCTTCATCGCCGACGATTCGGCATGGCTTCAGGAAGCACCTCTCGATGTCAAGGAGCTCCCAATCCACACGGCCACGCACTTCCGCACGAGTTCCTACGGCATGTTGCTGCGTCAGCCATCGACTCCCTATACGTCGGCTCCCCTCGCTGTCTACGGTCGCAAGCGGTCTGGCCGCTCACGACTCCAGCGCTGGGTCAAGCATGCAGTGGCGCATCAAATTTCTTCTCTGCAGATCATAGCGCTCGAGCCTGCCAAGTCTCTTCACGGCGTGTTCGAGTCGGATTCCGATCCGTCTGATATCCCTTCTGAGTGCGAGAGCTGCGATCCGGCAGCGGAGGTCCTTATGGCGGGCTCTCATCAAAGCCCGTCGTCTGGCTTTGGCCACGGCAAGCGTGATGCTGGTGGTGCATCGAGTGAACAACCGCGTCGCGAGGGGGAGGTTCTTCATACCCCCATCATTGGTACAACCACCGAGGCCCAGGCCTTGGAGGCCATGCGCATTCGGCTGGAAGAGCTCCAGCGAGAACTCGACGAGCGCGCTCGCCAACGTCCACCTGTTGCCGGTCGACGGCAGCGACAGCTATTTCCGACGGCTCCCACAACAATGTTGAGCTATATCGAACTCTTGCGTTAAATGTTGCAACTGCTGCTAGGATAGCAGATTCTATTCAGCCGTCGCCGTCAGAGGCTGGAAGAGGGTTGATGCAGATCAGAGTACTGTTAGATGCAGCATAGCGTTAGAATTATGTAGTTTCACAGTCCCGCAACAGGATACATAGCAACTCACCCAGGGCCGAAACCGTTCAGCCTGCACACAGCCTTGCATCGCCCCTGCGTTGTAGGGGTGGGGGCTTTCACGAGGATCGGTTCAAAGCCAGCCTCACCGCGAAGACCACTATCGAGTGCCCGATCCTTCGCAGGGCGGTCCGCGCGTGCCCCGGCAACCGGATGATAGGCGCTCGTTTGGTGATGAACGGAATGCGGAGTTTGATGCTCGAGATCTCCTCACCCAGAAAAGGATTGACAGGGGAAGAGCCCATAGAGAAGGCCAAGATAGAGACTTTCCGAGTGGTAGCTCAGCCATGATTTCTGGTCCTGAGTGTTTCAAAAGAGCCATCCGTTCTGCGGAGATTCCCCCAAACTTCAAGTTGGCGGCTGGGGTCGGAAAATTTCCTGGTGAGTCCAAGCCAGAGGCTTGGTTAGATGATTACCGAGTGGATGTACAGATTGGTGGCGGCAACGACAATGTCGCAATCAAGCACATGTCCTTGATGCTAGATGGTTCAGCTCGAGCTTTGTTGAATCGCTTGGCTCCTTCTAGTATATATTGTTGGGAAGATCTTGCCCGAGTGTTTATCCGAACCTTCGAGGGCACGTGCAAACGTCCTGCAGGTCTGGTTGACTTACAGCATTGTGTCCAGAAGCTTGATGAAACTTTGAGAGATTATATTCAGCGGTGGTCCACTTTGCATCATACAGTGGAGAATGTGTATGAACACCAGGTTGTGTGTGCTTTCAAGGCCGGTGTGAGATATAGGGAGTTGTACCTGAAGTTCGGGCACACGGGTGATATTTCACTCGGCAAGATGATGGAAATCTCCACTCGGTACGCCAATGGTGAGGAAGAAGACCACCTCCATAGCGGCAAAGGAAAGGTAGTTGTCAATGAGGCTGGCGGCAGTAACAATCGGAAACAGAAGCGAAAAGTTGAGGGTCCGGTTCAAGCAGAAGCAGCAGCACTGGCGACCCAATCAAAAAACAAGGGCAAGGCTAAAGCACATTATGCCCCCAAGAAAGGGAAAAATCAGTCAGGAACTGATATCATGGATCAGTCGCGTGTAATTCACACGAGGAAAGATGTGGAAGGCAATGTGATTTTGCCCAAGCACACCACTCGGTAGTGTCGGACCCTTAACCAGCAGTTCAAAGGGGACCCGCTGAGTGATAAATATCCTAAGAAGGGTGATAAAGATGAAGACAAAGAAACATTCCCGGATGTCACTGCAACACTTGTGATTTTTGCTGATGTCGAGAGCAAGAGTCGACTGAAGGTCATCAACAGAGAAGTCAACATGGCTATGCCTGCTACCCCCACTTACCTCAAGTGGTCCCAGTATGCTATCACATTCGATCAGACAGACCATCCTGCTCATGTGGCCACTCCTGGTCAATAGGCTCTGGTAGTTGATCCGGTGGTGGGGGGCACTCGACTCAGAAAGGTCCTCATGGACGGTGGCAGCGGCCTGAACATTCTCTATGCGGATACCCTGAAAGGGATGGGCATTCCGATGTCCCGACTGAGTGAAAGCAACATGCAATTTCATGGGTTCATCCTAGGGAAGAAGGCCAAGTCACTCGGCCAGATAGCATTGGATGTGACATTCGGGAATGACAAAAATTTCTGAAAAGAAAAGCTGACATTTGAAGTCATGGATTTCCAAAGTACCCACCATGCCATTTTGGGTCGACCCGCGTATGCGCGTTTCATGGCCCGACCATGTTATGTGTATCTCAAGTTGAACATGCCAGGCCCTAACAGCATGATCACGGTCACTGGCAATCGACAGCGGGCTGAAGAATGCCTCCAGGAAGGCTCCAAGATCACCGATCACCAGATGGCCATGGTCGAGCTAGAAGAGTACAAAAAAACCGCCGACCCTACTGATTTTCTTCATGCAAAGAAGCCGGCTTCCGAGTCGGCATTTCATACGGCAGGGGAAGTGAAGAAGGTGCACATCCACCCGACAGATCCTACTGCTGCCCCGACGAATATCTCATCAACACTCGACAGCAAATAGGAAGTTGAGCTCATCTAGTTCCTCCGTGAGAACTGGGATATCTTTGCATGGAAGCCTGCTGACATGTCGGGGGTTCCCAGGGAGCTGGCTAAGCACCGTCTGAGAGTGGATCCAAAAGCAAAACCCGTCAGGGAGCATTTGCGTCGTTTAGCGACGGAGAAGCGCAAGGCAATCGGCGAAGAAGTGGCCCGTCTCTTGGAAGCCAAGTTCACTCGGGAGATTTACCACTCCGAGTGGCTCTCGAATGTTGTGATGGTGCCAAAGAAAGATAAGTCTTTGTGTATGTGCATTGACTTCAAACATCTCAATCGGGTATGCCCAAAGGATCATTTTCCGCTCCCCCGCATAGATCAAATTGTTGACTCGACTGCGGGGTGCGAGCGTTTATAGTTTCTGGATGCTTACTCTGGGTACCATCAGATCCGTTTGTATGGCCCGGATGAAATAAAGACAGGTTGCATCACCCCATTCGGGTAGTTTCTGCTACATCACTATGCCATTTGGTCTCAAAAATGCCGGCGCAACTTTTATGCGCATGATTCAGAAATATTTACTCGACTAGATCCCTCGGAATGTCGAGGCGTACATGGATGATATAGTGGTCGAGTCCCGCAAAGGTTCCAACCTGCTGGCCGACTTGGCCGGAACATTCGACAATCCGAGGAGATTCAACATAAAGCTGAATCCAGCCAAGTGCACTTTCGGCGTCCCTAGCGGCAAATTACTCGGTTTTCTCATTTCCGGACGGGGGATCGATGTCAACCCTGAGAAAATCAGCGCCATTACCCGAATGAAGACTCACGTGCGAGTGCACGATATTCAGAAGCTCACAAGTTGCTTGGCAGCATTAAGTCGATTCATTTCTTGTCTTGGTGAGAAGGCTCTCCCTTTATATCAATTGATGAAGAAGTCCGACACGTTTGAGTGGACTCCCGAAGCCGAAGCAGAGTTTGTTGAGCTCAAAGCCCTGCTCTCCACCCAGCCGGTGCTTTTCGCTCCTGGCAGCAAAGAGCCCTTGCTCCTGTACATTGCGGCCACAAATCAGGTTGTCAGTACAGTGCTAACTGTCGAGCGGGAAGAGGAGGGTAAAGCATATAAAGTATAGCGGCCAGTCTATTATGTCTCGGAAGTTTTGTCCCCCTCAATGCAAAGATATCCACACTATCAAAAACTGGTTTATGGTATTTACCTATCAGCGAAGAAGGTGGCGCATTATTTCCAAGTCCACTCAATTTCAGTCGTTACTGATGCTCCTCGGTCCGAGATTTTCAATAATCAAGACGCATTAGATTGAGTGGCTAGATGGGCAATCGAGCTTGGACACTTTGACATCAGATTCGAAGCTAAAAAGCAATCAAGTCCCAAGCGTTGGCAGATTTCATGGTCGAGTGGATTGAACAGCAACAACCAATCCAAGTTCACTCGGCGCATTGGACCATGTTCTTTGACAGCTCTAAAATGTTGAATGGGTCCGGTGCTGGTGTTGTCTTGATATATACCATGGGTGACAAGCTCATCTATGTCTTGCAAATTCACTTCGATTCCTCCAACAATGAGCCAGAAAATGAAGCACTTTTGTTTGGGTGGCGCATGGCTATTTCACTTGGCGTCAAGCGCCTGATGGTTTATGGTGACTCAGATCTGGTGGTGAATCAAGTGATGAAAGAGTGGGATGTTTGAAACCCCACTATGAGTGGGTACTGCAGTGCAGTCAGAAAGTTGGAGAAGAAATTCGAAGGCCTGGAACTTCATCATGTTCCCTGACTGAAAAATCAGGCGGTAGACGAGCTATCCAAGATTGGGTCCACTCGACGGCCTGTCCCCAGTGGTGTGTTCTTAGAGCACTTGCACACTCCTTCGGTACAAGAAGATCCTTTCACTAAAAGGCTCCCACAAGCTTTGAGTTCCACTGACCTGACAGAAGTCAATGTCCCTGTAGTGATTGATCTGGTCATGGAGATTCTGGTTATCACTCCCGATTAGACTGTGCCTTACATTTCCTATATCCTCAGAAAAGAGTTCCCCAAAGATGAAGCAAAGGCTCGACAGATTGTGCACAGGTCCAAGGCTTTTACTATGATGAGAGATCAGCTGTTGAGAGAGAGTGCGGCTGGCGTTACATAGTGTTGCATTTCCCCCGAGGAAGGTCAAATGATTCTGGATGAGATCCACTCAGGAACTTGCGGTCATCATACGTCCTCACGGCCGATTGTCGCCAAAGCGTACAGAGCTAGTTTCTTCTGGCCCCGGGCTAATGAGATGGCTAAAGACATCGTCGATCACTATGATGGATGCCAGTTCTATGAAAACTTGTCACACAAGTTGGCCTCTGCTCTGAAGACAATTCCCCTCGCCTGGTCATTTGATGTTTGGGGACTCGACATGGTTGGTCCCTTTCGGACCGGAAAAGGTGGTTTCACTCATTTGCTGGTTGCAGTCGACAAGTTTACCAAGTGGATAGAAGCCAAGCCCATCAAGAAATTGAACTCCCGTACGGCGGTTACATTCATGAGAGAGATAATTTTCCGGTACGACGTTCCTCATAGCATTATCATGGATAACGGCACCAACTTTTACTCGGAAGAATTCAGAAACTTCTACACATCTTAGGGCACTCGGGTGGATTATGCATCTGTCGCTCACCCGCAAACCAATGGGCAAGTCGAGCGAGCCAATGGCCTCATCCTGCAAGGTCTGCAACCTCGTCTCATGCGTGACCTGGATCATGTCGCTGGTGCCTGGGTAACTGAGCTGCCGTCTGTGTTATGGGGCCTGAGAACTACACCAAATCGGCCGACTGGACGGCTCCTTTTTTCCTGGTCTATGGTGTTGAAGTTGTCTTGCCGAGTGACTTGTTTCACAATTCTCCTCGGGTGGAACTGTATTCTGAGGCTGAAGCCGAACAGGCTAGGCAGGATGGTATAGATCTCCTAGAGGAAGAACGAGATATGGCTTTGATCCGGACTACTACCTATCAGCAGGATCTGCGGCGCTTCCATGCGAAGAATGTCAAGAGTCGATCATTTCATGAGGGAGACTTGGTGCTTCGAGTGAATCAGCAGCGACCTCATAAGCTTGCTCCTTCATGGGAAGGTCCTTTCGTCATCATTAAAGTGATGAACAACGGAGCTTATCATCTATATAATCTCATGAAGTGGATAGATGAGCCACGAGCCTAGAATGCGGATCTGCTCCGGCGTATTTATACTTAAGGGACAGAAGAATCTTCTAATGTAATAAGAATACTTCATCAATGCAATTCAAATTTCTGCAATATATATTGTCGATTCCGATCGTACAGTTTCACTCTTGGGAATACTCCAAGTGTTGAGCAATCCTCTCACTCGGGGGCTTAGCTGCGAATATGCTTTCGCCTAAGTTAAAAACCCTGTCGGGTGGATAGCAGTCCATTCACTCGATGTCTTAGCTGCGAATCGACATTCGCCTAAGTTCGAAAAACTCCGAGTGATGAGCAATCCTCACACTCGGGGGCTTAGCTGTGAACATGTTTCGCCTAAGTTAAACACCCTGTCGGGTGGCTAGTATTCCATTCGCTCGACGGCCTATTTGTGAATCCATCTTCGCTTAGGTTCAAAAATACTCTGAGTGGTGAGCAATCCTCACACTCGAGGGCTTTGCTGCGAACATGTTTTCGCCTAAGTTAAACACCTTGTTGGGTGGATAGTATTCCATTCACTCGACGGCCTATTTGTGAATCCGTCTTCGCTTAGGTTCAAAAATACTCCAAGTGGTGAGCAATCCTCACACTCGGGGGCTTAGCTACGAACATGCTTTCGCCTAAGTTAAAAACCCTATCGGGTGGATAGTATTCCATTCACTCGACGGCCTATTTGCAAATCCATCTTCACTTAGGATCAAAAATGTTCCGAGTGTTGAGCAATCCTCACACTCGGGGGCTTAGCTGCGAACATGTTTTCGCCTAAGCCTAAAAACAAACACAGTCGAACAAACAATTGAAAGCCAAATACGGATAAAATCCAAAGGTTAAATCGCGGATAAATGTTTCATAAATAAGCAAATGTGCTCAGGCCAAAGGCCTGAATGAAGTTTTAAGGGATATAGTTTCACTTGGCATACCGAGGCGAATAAAAGTGTTTCTTCCGAAGGTCAAGTTTTTCAATCATCCGACGAGCTGGCTGGCTCGACGAAAGTGTCCAAGTCGATGCCATCTGCAATTCTGGTAGCTGCATCGATGAAGGTCTCCATGAAGTCCTCGAACTGAAGCTTCTTTGTGTTAACCACTCGGAGCTCCTTCAGCTTCTCCTCCCTCACGTCCCTACAATGGACCCTGACGAGTGATAGCGCCACGTCGGCCCCATAGCGAGCAACAGACTTCTTCCAGGCCTGCACTCAACTTGGAAGGTCGTTCAGATGGGCCATCATGGAGTTGAGGTCGAGCTGAGGAGTGTCCTCGGGCCACAGCTCCTTATCAATCCTCTTCATCACAGATTTCAGTCGGACAAGATATGCCTGAGCGCCCTAGAGCCGAATATTGAGTCTGAGCATGTTCATGGCCACCGCGTCTGCGACAGGAGACTTGGTGGGATCCAGGTTGGGCTCAATCTCTTTTGTCTCCTTTTTGAAGTCTTGGCAGAATTCTGTTGAAGAGAAGGAATGGGAGGAGAGTCGGTGAGGTACGATCTTCATGGATTTTACAAACTTCAGTCGACAAGAGACACTCACCATCGAGCATGATGTACATCTTCCTCGGGAATTCGCCCAAATGCTTCTCCAGGCCGTTGCTCCTTTTGCTCAGCTACTCAACCCTTTTGACGAGGTCCACGCGCTCTTGCTTCAGCTTTGCGTTCTCCTCCTCCAGCTTCTGGGCAGCCGCCAGCTTTCGATCTGCAGTCTCAGTTTTGTCCTTGGCCACCCGTTGGGCATTAGCGAGTGCTTCGTCCTTGTCCTCCAGGGCCTTCTTCATGGAATCTAAAGAAACAACATTGTTGAGTCACGCTTGGAGTCGACGATTTTCATTGCGCACGTCTGTTCGAGTGAGAGTTCTCGGTTCAAAGCATGAAAAGTGAAGATGGGAATGCAGAGAGTGGATGGAACTTACCTCCCAGAGACTTTAGCTCAGCCCGAGCTCGCTCTAGAGCATTGTTGGAGGCTTCCAGATCCACGCGCAATCGGTTCCTTTCATCCTCAAGATCCTTATATTGTGTTCCAAGTTCGCAAGCCCTCTGAAACCAACAAAGAAAGAAATTTAATCGACAAAGTAATACCAAGGACAGTCGACAGGGTTATGAATACTGTCGAACGCCTGTCTTACTATCCTGGAACAGCGTCATATAATGGTTGACCTATGATGTCCATGAAGCCCATGTCCTGGGGAAGATGAATTCAAGCAAAAAGTCCACCCAACATGTCGAGTGGCTTTGGCGCTCTGCGTGCCGTAAACAAATTCAATGCAGTCTCTATTAAGACCCCAGCCGGTGAAAGCACTCGACGGCAGTCTCGGGGACTACACCCAGTGGATGCACTCAGAGTGCCCCCACTGAGACGGTTAACGCTCGATCCATCGGGTGACCCGTCAGAAAAAAAATATGCACCCGACAGTACTACGCGTACTATCGATCCAAAACCTACTCGACTAAGACTTGATCTATTCAAGTGGAGAAATTTCAAACATTCTACGAGTGGAAAATAAGCACCCACTGGGTGTACAGTCAAGAACATACATGAATTCAATCGGAAATGTACTTATAATCAAACTTACTCGGATATTGGTGCGGAGAGCCACGCTGGCATCGTAAGCCAGCTTGTTGGCCTCGTACGCCTCTTTGCTTCACAGCATTATCTGCTCTGCCTGAATCATAGCCTCCTTCGCAGCTACAGTCTGATCTTCAGGAACGAGATGCAGAGACAAAGCCGTCATGGGCGGGATTGGCATAGTAGATGGGGTAGCTGAAGCAGTCTGAGCAGGTCCGGTTGGAGTTGATGTCATGATGGTCGAGATAGTTGGAGGGGCACTCGACAGAGGTACTACATGATCAGCTTTGATTCGTGTCGAGTCGCCCATCCCCTGGGATGACTCTACAGTCAACCGCTGAAGCGTCTGCACTGATGAAGCTCTTCGGGTATGGGTGTGCAAGGTGTTTAGGTGTTCCTCGTCGTCTTCCAGCTGGATGACCTCTGCAACATCAACCGACAGTGTTAACTTTTGCAAGTGACGAATCTCATTCGGATGAACCAAGGACTTATTAAGCTCTATGAGAAGTGGCAGCAGCAACAGTGTCAATGTCCATTGCTTCCCCTCCGTCTAGAGGAGGTGGTGTTACAGACGTAGCAGCTCTGATGGATCAAACAACACTCGGTTAGCAACAACGCAAAGTCACAATCGACAGAAATAATTTGAGTGTAAACACTCACGTGGATACGATAGGCATGACCCTCTTCATGCAAGGCAAGGCTTTGCAAGGTTTGGTCACGGTCACTTTGGGTTGCTTCACCGATCGTTCGCTCGACTCGACAGTCGAGGGGAGGCTCCGCTTTGTGTTCTTCTTGCTTGGGCCCGGAGCCCTGTCCTCAGTAGCTGCAGGATCTTGGCGAGCCTTGGTGCGTCATTCAGTGCTAAGAGATGGCTCAACTTCTGGCTCGTTTTCGTCTGAGTTTTCGTACTCGTCCTCAGAGTCTTCTGAACTATCGCCGTCCATGCTACCGCCTTCACTCACAACTCCATCGTCAACGTGGTTCCCGTTAGGAACGGGCGAGTGCATATGTGTCCACTCCTGCATGATTCAAGTAAAGAAGTTAGTTGATAAGTCAGTATATCACTCGATGGTACAAGTACATCAATCGACACCATGCAACTCACCAGATTCTTCGGCGGGTTTTTGGCCGAGTAAGGTCGGATCCTCTTAGCTCCCAAAGGGTTGTCGCATGCTCTAGTGATGCTGTGAAACCACTGCTCGATAGTTTTTTGCGGAACCTCTTCTGGGTGCACCCTGGTCGAGTCCTCAGGGCCCACGTAGTGCCACATGGTGTGATCTCTGGCTTGGAACGACTGAATACGTCGACTGAGAAATGTTTCCAACAGATCCATGCCAGTCACTCCACCCCGGATCAGTTGCACCATAGCTTCAACCAAGATTCCCACTTGGACATGTTCCTCTTCAGTCGCCCTCAGAGACTTGGGGACAACTGGACGGTCAGGTGTATAGGGGGGAAGTCCATTCGACATGTTCGGCGATGCTGCGTCTTTGCAGTAGAACAAGTCGACTGCCAGCCTCTACCAGACTCAAGAAAAGTCATGGCAGGGAAAGAACTGCGGGCTCTTTTCTGACGTCCTAAACCCCCACACAACTGAAGCACATGAGTCTTCCCATCAACACGGAGAGTTTTCTTCATGGTATGGTATCTGACCGTAAAGATGTGCTTGAACAACCCCCAATGAGGAGAACAGCCCAAAAAACACTCGCACAAAGTAACGAAGGCAGACAAGTATGCAATAGTATTCAGTGGGAGATGGTGCAATTGGGCGTCGAAGAAATTCAAGAACCCTCTAAAGAACGGGTGGGGTAGCATAGAGAAACCTCTTTCAACGTGGGAGAGAAGGAGGACCCGCTCCCCGTTGCGCGGCTCTGGCTCGCGCTCTCCCTCCGACAGCCTCCAGGCGCCGTCCGCCATGAGCCCATCAGCGACAAGGCCCTCCAGGTCCTCGCGAGTGACTACGGAGGGGAGAAAGTCCCCCTGCATCCATCCCGTCGGTGCGGTGAACCGAGCGGTCGAAGCCTTCTTGCCCTTGACCTTCTTCGCCCCCATCTTAGCTCGCTCCAGCTTCTCCGTGGTGCTCTTCGTCATCGCTGTGGTGTCTCTTGTCGGAGAAGAACAAGATGAGGCGCTGGAGACACGGGAGCTGGAGGAAGAGAGGAAGTTTGGGGAAAAGTACTGTGCGAACCACAGCTCTCCGATATTTATATCCCACCAAGTGCCTCGCTGACTGGTGGACCCACGAGATCACCGAGCACGCTAGCCGCAGTCTGTGTTCGGTACGTGGCAAAATGACCAGCACGGAGAATGAGGCGTCATGCCCCCACTTTCCCTGATCGTGGCATCATCATCGCACGCGCGCACGCTTCCCAAATTTTTGTATCCCGTAAAATCCGGGTCTGACAGACCGACCCGTCACCTCCAAAGATGCTTTTAGTTCACTCAGAGCAAAATAGGCATTGAACATTCACTCGGACACTTTCAAGGCTAAATGGATCCGTGCGAATGGTGAAGAGTTCAATCGACACAAGTTTCGTTGAAGCTCCGAATATCATTCGGGAGACATGGCGTGTTGATCCTGAATTGACATCAATACTCAGAGTTCAATCGATGCAAGTTTCGCTGAAGCCCCGCATATCATTCGGAAGATTTGGCATGTTGATCTTGAATTGACATCAATACTCAAAGTTCATTCGACACAAGTTTCGTTGAATCCCCGAATATCGTTCGGAAGATTTGATGCCTTAATTCGAGATTGGCATTGATACCCCCATTTCACCACACGAACCCCGATCCATTCGGGGGATAATGACGAGGATATGTACCTAGGGTAGGGTCCTAGGCAAGGCCTACATACCCTACCTAAGGACACTACATTGGAGGACTTGAAGATCAAGCATAAGCTTCCGACTCGATTCCATGGGACGTTCAAGTCACTCGACATTGGATCCACTCGGAGTCTTCTTCCTCCACTCGACAGTCGCCTATCACTCGGTAGACCTCGGTTCTCCGTCGACACCAGAAGACCAGGAGCCACCATCAGGAGGCCAACGTGTAGTCGTTAGTCCTTCGTCATTAGTAGCATTTATTATGTATGTTCCCAGTAACGCCAAACATTAAACCCACGATTGGACCCATAGATGCCGGCCACTTATGAGGGGCAGAGAACTCTATATAATCCGCCACTCCCCTCTGGCACAAGGGTTCACAACCACTGTAATCTTAACATTCCACACGACATAAGCTCCCGAGCACTAAGACATAGGGATGTTACCTCCACAAGAGGGGCCTGAACTCATACATCCATGTGTACACCCTCGTCGTAGCTAGGACTCTACCCTCTCCTTTCATACCCCTACCTTCTATTGTCAGGCTCGTTCCCATGACAATAAGTATTTCCATCAGTTGTTGAGAACCAAGGTATCAATCCAGTAGGAGGAACAAGCAAGTTACCAATGGATGCACCTACACAAACAATCAAACTCTTGCATCCAACGCTATAAAGGGGTTGTCAATCCCCTCGCGATTATTTGCAAGGACTAGATCTGATAGAGATAGATGTAAAAGATTGCGGAAAGTAAAAACTAAATAAATTGCATGAAGGTATTTTTGGTATTTTTGGTTTATAGATCTGAAAATATATTATGGAAAGTAGACCCGAGGGCCATAGGTTTCACTCGAGGCTTCTGTCTTGAAGGCAAGTATCATAGTGGGTAAACAAATTACTGTCAAGTAATTGATAGAAAAGCGAATAATTATGAAGATATCCAAGGCATTGATTATGCATATAGGCATCACGCCCGTGTCAAGTAGACCGAAATGATTTTGCATCTACTACTATTACTCCACACATCGACCGACTACTGCCTGCATCTAGAGTATTAAGTTCATGAAGAACAGAGTTACGCATTAGGTAAGATGAGATAATGTAGAGGGATAAACTCAAGAAATATTATGAAAACCCCATCTTGTTAACCTTTATGGCAACAATACAATACGTGCCTCGCTACCCCTTCTTTGTCACTAGGTGAGGACACGGCAAGATTGAAACCGAAACTAAGCACTTCTCCCCTTGCAAGAATTACCAATCTAGTTGGCCAAACCAAACCAATAACTCGAAGAGACTTGCAAAGATATGAAATCATGCATATAAGAATAAAGACTCAAATAATATTCATGGGTAATGAGAACATAAAGCCACAATTCATTGGATCTCGACAAACACACCATAAAACAATATTACATCGGATAGATCTCCATGAAGATTATGAAGAACATGGTATTGAAGCACAAAGAGAGAGTTGAAGCCATCTAGATACTAGCTATTGACCCGTAGGTCTGTGGTTGACTACTCATGCATCATCGGAGGGGCAATGGAGTTGATGTAGATGCCCTCCATGATCGGATCACCCTCCGGCAGATTACCGGAAAAGGCTCCAAGATTGGATCTCCTGGAAATAGAGGCTTTCGTCGGCGGAAAAGTATTTTTGTGGATCGCTTTGGTATTGGGGGAATATTTGGGTATTTATAGGACGAAAATTAAGGCTAGGAGACCTGCCAGAAGGTGGCAAGCCTGCTAGGTGCAGCCAGGGGGGTGGTCGCGCCTCCTTGGCTTGTGACCTCCTAGCAGATGCCCTACCATGCACTCCAAGTCTAGTATATCTCTTTCCTTCCAGAAAAAATCATTCGAAAGATTTTATTCCGTTTGGACTCCGTTTAATATTCCATATCTGCAATACTCAAAAACAACGAAAACCAGAAACTGGCACTAGGCTCTAGATTAATAGGTTAGTCCCAAAAATAATATAAAGTAGAATATTGATGCATATAAAACATCCAAAATAGATAATATAATAGCATGACATCATCAAAAATTATAGATACGTTGGAGACGTATAAGGGCAGCACCCAAGCACCGGTCCACCCACATATCAAATTATGAAAGTAACGAACATGAATCAAATGAGCATGATCAAAACTAGCTTGACAAACATTCCCATGTATCCTCGGGAGCACTTTACTTTATATAAGAGTTTGTCCAGGCCTGTCCTTTGCTACAAAAAGGATTGGGCTACCTTGCTGCACCTTTGCTACACTTGTTACTTGTTACCCGTTACAAATTACCTTATCACAAAACTATCTGTTACCGATAATTTCAGTGCGTGTAGGGTATACCTTACTGAAAACCGCTTGTCATTTCCTTCTACTACTTGTTCGGTTCGACAATCTTACTTATCGAAAGGACTACGATAGATCCCCTGTACTTGTGGGTCATCAAGACTCTTTTCTGGCGCCGTTGCCGAGGAGTGAAGCGCCTTTGGTGAGTGGAATTTGGTAAGGAAAAATTTACATGGTGTGCTGAAATTTACTGTCACTTGTTACTATGGAAAATAATCCCTTGAGGGGCTTATTCGGGGTATCTTCACCTAGACCGGAAGCACAAAGAGTTGCTCCTCAACCTACTGAACCTACTGAAAATATTTATTATGAAATTCCTTCGGGTATGATAGAGAAACTGCTGGCTAATCCTTATGCAGGAAATGGATCACTACATCATGATTTGCATCTAATCTATGTGGACGAAGTTTGTGCATTATTCAAGCTTGTAGGTCTACCCGAGCATCATGTCAAGAAGAAGGTCTTTCCTTTATCTTTGAAGGAGAAGGCATTGACATGGTATAGGATATGTGATGATATTGGATCATGGAGCTACAACCAATTGAAAATGGAATCTCATTAGAAGTTTTATCCTATGCATCTAGTTCATCGTGATCGGAATTATATTTATAGTATTTGGCCTCGTGAAGTAGCAAGTTGTTGACACCTGATTTTGGCACGATGCAAAATGCAATAAAGATGGAATCAAATGAAAAGGTTTTTTCTACGAGAAAGTTCATAGTGTCGAGTGAAACGGCCTTGATGTTTAGGCCATCATCATTCGGCATCGTTTCAAGGACCAAATTACACTTGGATTGTCAAATAGATGTTCTGAGTGCTTTTTGGTCGATTACGCCCCCAAGGCAACCTCGAATGAAGGAATTCTCTACATGGGTTGTCTTCGCCTCGTCGAGCTGATCGATTTTGATATATAGATCATCTCAATCTGAAGTCGTATGCAAAAGTTAGAGCAACCAGAGTGCAGCCATACCACAAAGCAAAATGTGGCGCAGGAGATCAGACACATGTCTGATGGGTCGCGCGAGTCATTCGGCCCTCAAGACATCCTCGGATGGAAAAACTTACAACAAGAAAAAGTTTTGTGTCATCGAGGCGATTGATTTTAATATATAATTCTTTTCAGTCCGAGGTGATATGCAACCTGGAGACACAAAACAGAATTAGCCTGGAGTTTCACTCGGGATTTCCTAGTGAAAGTTTGCCGGACGAGTGGAACGTTTGCCGTCCGGTCGAGTGAAAAAATTACCGTCTGGCCGAGTGAAATTGCCATCCGAGTGAAAATTACTGTCCGAGTGAAAAGTACTGGTCGAGTCAAAGTGTCGGCCGAGTGCAATAGCCGTCCGAGTGAAAATCGCCGTCCGAGTGAAAAGTGTCGGTCGAGTGAAAGTGTCGGTCGAGTGAAAGTTCAGAATGGCCTCGGATGGAAAAGTGTTCAACATGGAAGTCGTTCGTAACATCGAAACGGTCAACTTTGATTTTAAAGTCATTATCATCTGAGATAGTATGCAGCCTACAGAGACACTACAACGCTCGGATAGTCCAGTCTGCTACATGACCGAGTCCGATCCAAAGTTAAATATGACCTCGTGGAGTATTCAAGATGGCTTTATTTGGGAAAGTGATCAACATACGGATTGTTGGCCTCATCCAGGCACACAAAATTGATGTTTGGACCCTCTCTATAGGAGGTCATATGCAGATTCCATGCCCACACAAGGAGCAAGACAAAAGATTGGGCTGGATTTGGGCTGAATCCGAGTGGGACTAGAACTAGGACTCTAGGACGTGAGTTGATGTAATTTTCTTGTAAGAAAAGCCTAGATGAATCCTTTTCTTGTACGGGAAGTCCAGTCGCCTCTAATATATATTGGGGGTGACGGTCGATTAAACAACACACAATCGAACAAATCAATCTATACTACTTTTTCATCTACGTTCTTCGTTTTTTCTCTCGTTCTTCGTTGTTCTTCATTTGAGAGCCGCGAATCCTGAGGCTCTAGGGGCGAGCGAATCGACCTAGGGCAGCCAATAGCCGCTGCACTCCCTGATGGGGTCCCTCCCGGGTGTGCGGGGTTTCGGGTCTGCAAAAGGGTCCGCCGACTGTCTTGTGTATCGCGCTGCAGGACGGACCTCCTTCAACATAAGCTGCGGTGCATCACCCCCAACGTCGAGGGTACACGGTGACATGTTCGTGTGTGAACACACTTTTTGGCGACTCCGCTGGGGAACAAACATCAATCATCCTCATCAACCATCATGTCTGATCTTCCCAAGCCATCCGAGATAGATGTCGATAACATCATTAACCCCAAGCTTGATGAATTATCGGCTGATCATCACCAAGCTTATGAGGAGTACATGAAGGCGCGTGAAGAGAAGGAGTTGCAGGAGTTCCTTGGAAACTTCAAGAAAGATTGCCAAGGCAACATCACTCCGATTGGAGAAATCAAGTTCCCTCCTCTTCAAGCCGAGCAGGTTAAACCTCCTATAAGTACTACCTTTTCTCCTGAGCAGTGGGCTGAGATTGAGAGTCGTATTGCCGATGGTAATAATTTGGTCTATCAAAATTTCATAGAAAATACCAATGCGCATAAAAATATGCCTCAATCGTCTAGTGGTAATATTGGTGTGGCTTCTAGTGTAGAAAACCCTAATCTATCTTTACCTCTTTCATCGACACCTCCCATGCCGATGAATTACTATCCTACCCACACCAATCAGATTGTGGCTGCACCCGCTAATTCCATCATGAGCATGCCAAGTTTGGTACCTATACCGAACCAAGCTGTACCTATAGGTGCAAGCACTCGGCCACATCTGAACTATGGTTCGACATATGTGCCACAGTTCCTGCCTACTACTAGTAATTCTACTAATCCCATCCCACAACAGCAAGCTTCACCATCTACTATGGATGATACTTTAGCTAGTTTTAGAGAGGAGATGGCTAAGATGCTTTGAGAGAATTTTGGAGTCGAGTTACCTCGGAATCGGATTTACCAAAAACCGTACCTTGAGTACTTTGATGCTATCCAGTGCCCTCCGGGGTATAAAATTCCAGATTTTGTTAAGTTCAATGGAGAAGGCACAAAAACCACATGGGAACATGTTAGTTAATACTTAGCACAACTGGGTGAAGTAGGATCGCTAAATGAATTGAAAGTGCGCTTGTTTACTTTATCATTAACTAGTACTGCTTTTTCATGGTTTTCTTCTCTGCCACATGGTTCTATCCATGTGTGGTCGCAGTTGGAACAGCAATTTCATGATCATTTTTATAGCGGCGACAACGAACTTAAATTATCACATCTTACATCGGTTAAGCAGAAAATGATGAATCGGTCTCCGATTACGTCAAGAGATTTAGAGATACAAAGAACCGGTGCTATAGTTTGGTGATAACCGACAGGGACTTGGCTGACCTTGTGCACAGTGGTTTGAAAACTCACATTAGGGAAAAACTAGAAGGCTATGAGATCTTAAGTGTCAACCAAGTCTTGCAAAAATCTTTGGCTCAGGAGAGCCGGAGCAAAGATCTCACAGAGGTGCATAGATATAAAACTGATCGTCCTAAGATGAATATGGTTGAGTATTGTAGTGATCACTCAGACGATGAAGGTGATATGTATGCTGCTGAATTTGTTTGGCCATCTAAGGCCAAACCGTTTACTTGCAATGATCTGAAACCGATTCATAAGAATCATGATGAAGAGGTGAAGTTTACTTTTAACATTGCTAAGTGTGACAAAATATTTGATGCTTTGCTGCAAGCTAAGACCATTAGGATATCTCACACTTTACTGTCGATTGAAGAGTTGAAACGGTGTGCTTATTGAAAATCTCATAATTCTTTTTCTCATGCTACTAATGATTGCAATATTTTCCGACGACAGATACAATTGGCCATTAATGACGGACGATTGAACTTTTCTGAGATGCAAGTTGATAGGCAGCCCTTCCCAATGAACACTCTGGATTTGGAGGGGAAAAAGTTTCTCATTCGGCCAGAGGTAGCCGAATCTGCTAATAAAACTAATGTCATTATTGGTGAGCCTAGGAAAAGCAAGGAGGACAACAAGGTCTTGGGGAGGCAGGTTGTGCTTGACAAGCAACCCAATGGCAAGGAAGTAATCAAGATCACCATCAAGAATACTGCACTCAGGGGGCACCCATGGGTGCAACAAGACACTCGAGTTAAATTTGTTAAACCCAAGAGTCCAGAAGTTGGCAAGTGGAATAGGAATGAAGCTAAGGTACAGTGTAAGTGAATCAAGCCAACTTTTGATATGCTACTGTCCAAATATGCAAATCAGTCAGCCGGTTCAGCTCTAGTCGGTCATCATACCTGAAGCGACCAAGGTCACCATCAGCTGATATGTTCAGTCAGCATGCAAAATTGACTGGATCAAGGTTGACGTTTCCACAAGGACAACAACAACCTGTGTGGGATCGACTGGGATGCTCGTATGAAAACCGACCGAGCTTTGGTGTCTATCACTCGGTTGGTCAAAATATGCCTCCGAGTGAAAACTATCCGAGTGTAAGAATGCACCCAGGTGGAAGTTATTTGAATGGAAAAATACGGCCGAGTGGATTCTACTCTATTGAACGTCCAAGTGGATTTCATCCGAGTAAAAAGGTGCGCCCGAGTGAAAGTTTTGTAGGCCAGAAAAGTCGACAAGAGTGGCGTGTTAAGCTGTCAAGTGTTGCAGTAGTGGAGTTTGGGAACGGCAAGGAAAATATCAATGCCGACTCCACCGTCTTGGGCAGTGAAACATTCACCACGCAACAGCCGACTGTGCGCAGCAACCCAACTGAGCCGATACTTGTTATAACGCCAAAGCACTCTACCAATGATCATGAAGCAAGTACCAACCAAGTGAAGCGAACTGATCCTAAATACACTCGGCCAAGGTGGTATCCTCTAGGGCTAACGAAGACACAAAAGAGGACATTACAGAGGTTGAGGAATCAAGAGATGGCAGAACAAGAGGCTGAGAAGCAAAGGGACGAGTTGTTCAATGTCACTCGGCCCATGATACGAGCGAAGCAAGTGTGGAAGCCTAAACCAATGCAAGACATAGTGGCTTCTACATTTATCACAGTAGCAATTACACCAACCAAAGAGGACGATGTAGCTATGACATCATTTCAGTCGCCTATCACTTCTCCTTTACTCGGACATAATTCAGATTTGGTGGATGCACGCGAGGAGGAAGACGATCTATTGGACTATGAGTCTACACCGGTTCATGAAGGTATGGATATCAATATGGTGTATTAGTTACCCACTGAATTCCATGCTATAGATGAAGAAGGGGAAGTGGCTCAGCTGGATTTTGGCCCCAGGAATGCAATATTCGAGAAGCCAAAAGAACCAGTGACGCACTTGAAACCATTATACCTCAGAGGTCATATCAATGGATCACCACTCACTCGGATGTTTGTTGATGGTGGTGTTGTGGTAAATCTCATGTCCTATTCGGTCTTCAAGAAGTTGGGTTTGCCCGATGATGAATTAATCAAGACCAATATGGTGCTTAATGGGTTTGAAAGCAAAGAGAAAACGGAAGCCAAAGGTGTGATGTATGTGGAGCTTACAGTCCGGAGCAAACTTTGGCTACTACATTCAATGTCGCTGAGGTGCAAGGTAACTACAACGTCATACTAGGCAATGACTGGGTTCATGCAAACTAGTGCGTACCATCTACCATGCAACAGTTTTTGATCCCGTGGGCTGATGATGAGGTGGAAGTCATTCATACGGATAATTCGGCTTGTGTTGCTTTGGTCGATGCATCAGTGGATTGGCAACATCCCAATGCTACTTGCTTGATGGGACACGACTTGTCAGAGTTTGATTTCCTTAGCGGAATGAAGAATGGATTTGTTCCCGTCTCTTTAAAGCCGATTAGTGGCAATCGGCTCCAAGGTGTGATATGTGTAAATGGATTCTAATTCCGAGTGGTTGCAGAAACGTCTTGCAAAATATCGGTCTAGTGAGAACGATATGTATGAATCTGTAGAGGAGTTGGATGACATGGATAAATTAGGGCAGGGTTTTCAATCGGCAGATCCATTAGAGGAAATAGATATAGGCGATGGTCCAGTTCCTAGGCCCATGTTTGTAAATGAAAACTTAAGAGCCGATCATAAAGCTAGGTTGACCGAGTTGTTGGAAGAATATTTTTGCTGCTTTGCATGGGAGTATCAAGAGATGCCCGATTTAAGCTGAGAGTTAGTAGAACATCGGTTACCTATAAAGGCTGGTTTTAGACCTCATAAGCAATCGTCCGGGAAGTTTAATCCAAAAACATATGACTGGATCAAAGAAGAGATCGGTTGTTTACTTAAAGCTAATTTTATTAAACCTTGCAGGTACGCCGAGTGGATTTCTAACATTGTGCCAATAGAGAAGAAGGGATGTGGCAAGATACGGGTGTGCATTGATTTTAGAGATTTCAATAGAGCTACGCCCAAAGATGAGTATCACATGCCCATAGCTGATATGCTTATTAATGCTACTTCTGGACATAAGGTCATTAGCTTTCTTGATGGCAATGCGGGGTATAACCAGATTTTCATGGCCGAAGAGGACATGTCCAAAACGGCTTTTCGGTGCCCCGGATTCCTTGGTTTATTTGAGTGGACAGTGATGACCTTTGGTTTAAAGAATGCTGGCACCACGTATCATAGGGCTATAATTTAATCTTTCATGATTTACTCGATGTTATACTTGAGGTTTATATTGATGATATTGTTGTCAAATTGGATGCTTTTGAATCTCATCTAGCCTATTTGTGTTTTGCCATTGAAAGGATGAAAATATACAGACTGAAGATGAATCCTTTGAAGTGTGCATTCGGCATATCGGCTGGAAAGTTTTTGGGTTTCATTATTCATGAGAATGGCGTAGAAATTGATCCCAAAAAGATAGAAGCTATACAAAAAGTGGAGGCTCCAGCATGCAAGAGAGATATGCAAAAATTCCTTGGCAAGGTCAATTATTTGAGAAGGTTCATAGCTAATTTGTCAGGAAAGGTTGATGCATTTACTCCTATCCTTTGGTTAAAGAATGATGCTGATTTTACTTGGGGGGCAAAACAGCAAGAGGCATTCGACATGATCAAGACTTATTTGAGCAATCCTCCAACGATGAAAGCACTTAAACATAAAGAGCCCTTTAGGCTTTACATTGCAGTGGAGGATGGTGTTATTGGCGCTGTATTGACTCAAGAAACCGAAGGAACAGAACATACTATTACATATTTGAGTCGACATTTATTGGGTGCCAAGACAGGGTATACATTTATTGAAAAGTTATGCCTCTGTTTATATTATGCTTGCACAAAACTGAGACATTACCTTGTGCCAAGTGCCTGCATAGTAGCTTGTCAAACCAATGTCATTAAATACATGTTGCATAGGCCAATTCTTAGTGGTAGGATTGGCAAGTGGGCTTATGCTTTAATTGAGTATGATTTGGCTTATGAATCTCTAAAATCCATGAAAGGCCAAATTGTTGCTAATTTTATTGTTGAGCATCGAATTAATGACAAGCATGATATTGATGTAAACCTTGTATCGTTAGTGCCATGGAGGTTATATTTTGATGGTTCAGTTTGTAGCAATGGCCAAGGTGTTGGTATTGTTTATATATCTCCTCATGGTACTGTTTTTGACGCCTCATGCCGATTGGAATATTTTTGCACAAATAATCAAGCCGAATATGAAGCATTGTTATTCGGTTTAGAGATGTTGCTCGCTATAGGTGCTACACATGTTGAGGCTTTTGGTGATTCTTTATTAGTAGTGCAACAAGTGTCCAAAGTCTTTCAAGACGAATCACTTAATGTTTATCTTGATAAGTGTCTAGATGCGATTTCTACTTTCGATTATTTTAGCATTGCTCATATATCTAGACATGACAATTGGAGAGCAAATGAGTTAGCACAACAAGCATCTGGCTATCATATTGATCATGGCATGTTTCATATTTCTCAGAAGCCAATGTCTTGTCTTGCTAATATGGGAGAGGCCGAACTAGAACCCACTGATTCGGCCACTAACAATAAATCTAGTATAGGTGAAAACCATGACTGGAGCAAGCCCATTATTGGTTACTTGTGTAATCCGAGTGAAAGGGTGGACAGGGCTGTTCAGCATATGGCTTTCAAATATACAATGAGAGATGATGGTCTTTATCGCCAAACGGTTGAAGATGTTCTTTTGAAGTGTTTGGACGAAGACCAAGCAAGAGTTGCTATGGGAGAGGTACATGAAGGCATTAGTGGTACTCATAAGTCGGCACCCTAAATGAAATGGCTCTTACGACGTGCTGGATTTTATTGGCCGACTATGATCAATGATTGCTTCAGGTATTATAAAGGGTGTGAAGCCTGTCAAAAAATTTGGTGATATTCAGTTGGCTCCTGCTGCTATGTTACATCCTATTATCAAGTTGTGGCCTTTTAGAGGATGGGGTTTAGACTTCATTGGACAAATCCATCCATCTTCTTCAAAGGGACATCGGTTCATGTTGGTGGCAACCGATTATTTCACTAAATGGTCTGAAGCAGTACCTCTCAAGAACATGACACATACGGAGGTAATTAAATTCATAACCGCACACATTATTCATAGATTCTGCATTCCTCAGACGTTAACAACAGATCAAGGTTCATCTTTCATGTCACATCAAGTTAGAGAATTTGTCGAATCATACAACATAAAGTAGCTCAATTCATCTCTGTATTATGCCCAAGCTAATGGACAAGCTGAGTCTAACAACAAAATATTGATTAAGCTCATCAACAAGAAGGTTGAGGATAATCCAAGAAAATGGCATGAGTTGTTGTCTGAGGCTTTATGGGCACAAAGGATCTCAAGGCATGGTGCTACAAAGGTAACTCCGTATGAGCTAGTATACAGTCAAGAGGTTGTTTTACCAGTGGAGGTAAATTTGAGTGCTTTGAGAATAGACAAACAAAATGATTTATCGGCAATGGACTTTTATGATTTGATGATGGACAATATTGATGAGGTTGCTGATAAACGTTTGGCCGCATTAAAGGCCATAGAGAAGGACAAATTGAGGGTAGCAAGAGCTTACAATAAAAAGGTCAAGTTGAAGAATTTTCAAGTTGGCAATCTTGTGTGGAAAGTGATTCTGTCGATTGGTTCTAGAGATAGAAAATTCGGCAAGTGGTCTCCAAACTAGGAAGGTACTTTTAGGATTGCAAGAATAGCTCCTGGAAATTCATATTTAGTGGAATCCATACAAGGAGTATTATTACCTCGAGCTCTCAATGGCAGATATCTGAAGAAGTACCACCCGAGTGTGTAGCAAGAAGCCTAATTAGGCAATGGCCAATATATCATTATCACCCTTAGCACAAACATGGAAGATACATAATTATTTTCATGAGAAATATAGATGGCCGATGGAGTGTTGACATCGTCCTTAGAACAGACGTGGTGCAAATTATTTTTTGGCATCCTAACTTTGCCGAAAAATAGGGGGGCATGTGTTGACACCTGGCATGGTGCAAAATGCAATAAAGATGGACTCAAACGAAAAGGTTTTTTCTACGATAAAGTTCATAGTGCTGAGTGAAACGACCTTTATGTTTAGGCCATCATCATTCGACATCGTTTCAAGGACCAAATTACACTTGGATTGTCATATAGATGTTCTGAATGCTTTTTGGTCGATTATGCCCCCAAGGCAACCTCGAATGAAGGAATGTTATACATGGGTTGTCTACGTCTCATTGAGCTGATCGATTTTGACATATAGATCATCTCAATCTGAAGTCGTATGCAAAAGTTAGAGCAACCAGAGTGCAGTCATACCACAAAGAAAAATGTGGCGCAGGAGATCACACACATGTCTGATGGGTCGCGCGAGTCATTCGGCCCTCAAGACGTCCTCCGATGGAAAAATATACAACATGAAAAACTTTCGCGTCGTTGAGATGATTGATTTTAATATATAATTATTTTCAATCCGAGGTCGTATGCAACCTGGAGAGGCAAAACAAAATTAGCCTGGAGTTTCACTCAGGATTTCCTAGTGAAAGTTTGCCGGACGAGTGGAACGTTTGCCGTCCAGTCGAGTGAAAAGTTTTCTGTCTGGTTGAGTGAAATTTCCTTCCGAGTGAAAATCACCGTCCGAGTGAAAAGTACCTGTCGAGTGAAAGTATCGGCCGAGTGCAATGGCCGTCCGAGTGAAAATCGTCGTCCGAGTGAAAAGTACCGGTCGAGTGAAAGTGCCGGTCGAGAGAAAGTTCAGAATGGCCTCGGATGGAAAAGTGTTCAACATGAAAGTTGTTTGTAACATCGAAGCGGTCAACTTCTCTTTTAAAGTCATTATCATATGAGATAGTGTGCAGCCTGCAGAGACACTACAACACTCGGACAGTCCAGTCTGCTACGTGACCGAGTCCGATTCAAAGTTAAATATGACTTCGTGGAGTATTCAAGATGGCTTTATTTGGGAAAGTTATCAACATACGGATTGTTGGCCTCATCGAGGCACACAAAATAGATGTTTGGACTGTCTCCATTGGAGGTCATATGCAGATTCCACGGCCCATGCAAGGAGCAAGACAAAAGATTGGGCCGGATTTGGGTTGAATCCGAGTGGGACTAGAACTAGGACTCTAGGACGTGAGTTGATGTAATTTTCTTGTAAGGAAAGCCTAGATGAATACTTTGCTTATACGGGAAGTCCATCCGCCTCTTCTATATGTTGGTGGTGATGGCCGATTAAACAACACACAATCGAACAAATCAATCTATACTACTTTTTCATCTACGTTCTTCGTTTTTTCTCTCGTTCTTCGCTGTTCTTCGTTTGAGAGCTGCGAATCCCAAGGCTCTAGGGGTGAGTGAATCGACCTAGGGCAGCCCATAGCCGCCACACTCCCTGACGAGGTCCCTCCCGGGCGTGTGGGGTTTCGGGTCTGCAAAACCATCCGTCGACTGTCTTGCGTATCGTGTTGCCGGACGGACCTCCTTCGACGTGAGCTGCGGTGCATCACCCCCGACGTCGAGGGTACACGGTGACGTGTTCGTGTGTCAACAAAAGTATCGCTCAAGCTTGAGGGAGGCTTAAGTTAATGTTATATTCATGCCCCAATAATGAGATCTCAAGAGAAATTATTATTCAGAATTTTATCCTCGGCTTTCTTGTAATGATCAATCCATGCTCGATACTTCTTGTGTTGGTTCCTATATGAAGAAAAATATTGACTTCAAATGGGATTTATTGGAAAGAATTAAATGCAACTCTAAAGATTGGGAACTCGACGAAGGTAAGAAGTTAGGTATAAACTTTAAGTTTGATTGTGTTAAATCTTTTGTAGACACCGATGCTTTTCGTGAATTTAGCACTAAATATGGACTTGACTCTGAGATAGTAGCTTCTTTCTGTGAATATTTTGCTGCTCATTTTGATCTCCCTAAGGAGAAGTCGTTTAAATGTCATCCTCCCATTGAGGTGAAAGTAGTTGAACCTATTGAAGTTGAAGAAGAAACTATTATTTACAATGTTGATCCTGTTATTCCTACTGCTTATATTGAGACACCACATTTCCCTGTTAGAATAAAGGAACATGCTAAAGCTTCAACTGTGGTTCGTAAGAGCTATGTTAGAACACCTACACCCCCTGAGCAAATCAAAGTTGAACCTAGTATTGCTATGGTTAAAGATCTCTTGGTTGATAATATTGATGGGCATGTTATTCATTTCTACGATGAAGCTGCTATAATTGCTAGACCTGATGCTAAAGATAAACATAGACCTATTGTAGGCATGCATGTTGTCTCTGCTAAAATAGGGGATCGTTGTTATTATGGCCTATGTGATGTGGGTGCTAGTGTGACTGCAATTCCCTTTACTTATATAAAGAAATTATGAATGATATTGCACCAACGAAATTGGAAGAAATTGATGTCACCATTAAGCTTGCTAATAGGGATACTATAGCAACAGTTGGGATTATTAGAGATGTTGAAGTCTGGTGTGGAAAAATAATATATCCTGTTGATGTCCCCACAAGATGATTTTTGTCCAATTATATTTGGTAGACCTTTCTTGAATACAGTTAATGCCAAGATAGATTGTGAGAAAGAAACTATTACTATAAGTTTTGGGGATGTTTTCCATGAGTTTAATTTCTCTAAATTTCGTAGACAACCCCATGCTAAAGAAATGCCTAGTAAGGATGAAATTATTGGTCTTGCTTCTATTGTTGTGCCTCCTACTGATCCCTTAGAACAATATTTGCTAGACCATGAAAATGATATGCATATGAATGAAAGGAATGAAATAGATAAGATTTTCTTTGATCAGCATCCTATTTTGAAACACAACTTGCTTGTTGAAATACTTGGGGATCCTCCTCCACCCAAGGGTGATCCCGTGTTTGAGCTTAAACAATTACCAGATACTCTGAAATATGCTTATCTTGATGAAAATGTTATTATTAGTGCTAACCTTTCAGAGCATGAAGAAAAGAGATTATTGTAAACTCTAAGGAAGCACCATGCTGCTATTAGATATACTCTTGATGATATTAAGGGCATTAGTCCCACTCTATGTCAGCATAAAATTAATATGAAGCCTGATGCTAAACCAGTTGTTGATCACCAATGACGGTTAAATCCTAAAATGAAAGAAGTGGTAAGAAATGAAAAATTGAATCTTCTGGAGGCAGGTATAATTTATCCTATTGCTGATACTAGATGGGTTAGTCACGTTCATTGTGTCCCTAAGAAAGTAGGTATTACCATAGTTCCTAATGATAAAAAAGAATTGATCCTGTAAAGAATTGTTACAGGATATAGAATGGTAATTGATTTTAGGAAATTAAATAAAGCTACTAGGAAAGATCATTACCCTCTACCTTTTATTGATCAAATTCTAGAAAGACTATCCAAACACACATATTTTTTCTTTCTAGATGGTTATTCTGGCTTCTCTCAAATACACGTGTCAAAAGAGGACCACGAGAAGACCACTTTTACCTGCCCTTTCGGTACCTTTGCTTATAGACGTATGCATTTTAGTTTATGCAATGCACCTGCTACCTTACAAAGATGTATGACTCCTATATTCTATGATTTTTGTGAGAAGATTGTTGAGGTTTTCATGGATGATTTTTCCGTTTACGGAATTTCTTTTGATGATCACTTGAGCAACCTTGCTCGAGCTTTGCAGAGATGCGAAGAAACTAATCTTGTCTTGAATTGGGAGAAGTGCCACTTTATGGTTAATGAAGGTATTGTCTTGGGACATAAAATCTCCGAAAGAGGTATTAAAGTTGATAAAGGTAAAGTTGATGCTATTGAAAAAATGGTGTGTCCTACGGATATTAGAGGTATAAGAAGTTTCCTTTGTCATGCTGGTTTCTATAGGAGGTTTATTAAAGACTTCTCTAAGATTTCTAGGCCTCTCAGTAATCATTTTCAAAAAGATGTTCCATTCATTTTTTATGATGATTGTGTAGAAGCATTTGAAATTCTTAAGAAAGCCTTGATCACTGCACCTGTTGTTCAACCACCTGATTGGAACCTACCCTTTGAGATTATATGTGATGCTAGTGATTATGCCGTTGGTGCTTTTCTAGGACAAAGAGTTGATAAGAAATTAAATGTTATCCATTATGCTAGTAAAACTCTAGATAGCGCTCAAAGAAACTATGCAACCACTGAAAATGATTTTTCGCAATTGTGTTTGCTTGTGATAAGTTCAAACCTTATATTGTTGATTCCAAAGTAACTATTCACATTGATCATATTGCTATTAAATATCTTATGGAAAAGAAAGATGCTAAACCTAGACTTATTAGATGGGTTCTTCTGCTACAAGAATTTGATTTGCATATTATTGATTGAAAGGATGCTGACAAGGATATGTGCCTGGGGTAGAGTCCTCGGCAAGGCCTGCATACCCTACCTAAGGACACCACATGGGAGGACTTGAAGATCAAGCATGAACTTCCGAGTGGATCCCTGGAGACGCTTAAAGTCACTCGACAGTAATCCACTCGGAAGCTCCCGCTCTCACTCGGCAGTCGCGTGTCACTCGACGGACCTCGCTTCACTCGACGCCAGAAGACCAGGAGCCATCATCAAGAGCCCAACAGGCAGATGATGGCTTAATGGCCCTTAATAGCTTTTACTATGTACGTTACCTGTAACGGCAGACTTTACACCCCACGACCAGACCCATTGATGCGGGTCCATTATGAGGGGCAGCGAACTCTATATAAGCCGCCCCTCCCCTCCTGTACAAGGGCTAAGAAAACTATTGTAATCTCTACATTCCACTCGACATAAAGCTCCCGAGCACTGAGACGTAGGGTTGTTACCTCCACGGGAGGGGCCTAAACTCATACACCTGTGTGTACATCCTCGCCATAGCTAGGACTCTACCCTCTCCATTCGTACCCCTACCAACTACTGTCAGGCTCGTTCCCACGACAGTTGGCGCCCACCGTGGGGTAGGCGTCTAAGCGATTTCCGGCGAGGTTGCATTGTTCATATTTCAACATGTCTTCCAGCGGTGTTTTTGCTCTGGGCCACGAGATCCGATTCGGAGCGCTCACTTTCATCGTCGACGATTCAGCATAGCTCCAGGAGGCGCCTCTCGATGTCGAGGCGCTCCCAGTTTGCAGGGCCACGCATTTCCACGCGAGCCCATGCGGCATGTTGCTGCATCAGCCGTCGACCCCTTATGCATTAGCTCCTCTCGCCATTCATGGTCGCAAGCGGTCCGGCCACTCACGACTCCAGCGGTGGGTCGAACACACAGCGGCGCGTCAAGCTTCTTCATAGGTTGCAGCACTCGAACCTTCCGAGTCCCTTCATGGCATGTTCGAGTCGGATTCCGATCCGTCTGACGTGCCTTCCGAGTGTGACAGTTGTGATCCCGTAGCGGAGGTCTTGATGGCGGGCTCGCATTAGAGCTCACCACCTGGTTTTGGTCGTGGCGAGCATGAGGCTGGTGGCCCGTCTAACGTGCAATCGCGTCGCGATGAGAAGGTCCTTCATACCCCCCATCGTCGGCGCAACCGCCGAGGCCCAGGCTTTGGAGGCCATGCGCGTTTGTCTGGAAGAGCTCCAGGTAGAGATTGACGAGTGCGCCCGTCCACGCCCGCCGTGCCCTAGTCGACATTAGCGACAGTTGTTCCTGACTGGATCTCACGATGGCGTCGAGGTATACTGAACTCCTGTGCTTAATGTTGTTGTTGCCGCTACGATAGCAGATTCCATTCAGCCTTCCCGGTCAGAGGCTGGTCGAGGGCTGTTGTAGATCAGAGCACTGTTAGATGCAGCACAATGCCAGAATTCAATAGTTTCACAGTCTCGCCACAAGATACACATCAATTCACCCAAGGCAGAGACCGTTCGGTCGGCACATAGTCCTGGGTCGCCCTTGCGTCGTCGAGGCGGCGGTTATCGTGAAGGGCAAGACAGATATCAGCACCACTGCGAAGACCACCGTCGAGTGCCCACTCCTCCGTGGAGTGGTCCATACACGCCCCGATGCTAGGACGACAGACACTCCATCGGTGACGAACGGGACGCGGACTTTGATGCCCACGCGTACCTTCTTCAGAAGTGGATCGACAAGAGCAGAGCCTATAGAGAAGGGCACGACAGAGATGTCCCGAGTGGTAGCTCGGCTGCAGTGTCTGGTCCAGAGTGTTTTAGCAGAGCTATACGCTCTATGAAGATTCCCCCCAACTTCAGAATGGCGGTGGGGATCGGAAAGTTTTCTGGTGAAACAAAACCAGAGACTTGGCTTGATGATTACCAAGTGGCTGTGCAGATCGGCGGCGGGAATGACAATGTCGCAATGAAGCACCTGCCTCTTATGTTGGATGGACCAGCTCAAGCTTGCTTGAATTGGTTGGCTCCTTCCAGCATTCATTGTCGGGAAGATCTTGCCCGAGTGTTTGTCCGGATCTTCGAGGGCACATGCAAGCGCCCCGCAGGTCTGGTCGACTTACAGCACTGCGTCCAGAAGCCCAGCAAAACCTTAAGAGACTACATTCAGTGATGGTCCACCCTACATCATACGGTGGAAAATGTGTCGGAACACCAGGCTGTTTGTGCCTTCAAGGCCGGTATGAGATACAGAGAGCTGTATTTGAAGTTCGGGCGCACTGGTGACATTTCATTCAGCAAGATGATGGAAATTGCCACTCGCTATGCCAATGGCGAGGAAGAAGACTGCCTCTGTAGAGGCAAAGGAAAAGCGGTTGCCAACGAGTCTGGCGGCGGTAACAATAGGAAACAAAAGCGGAAGGCTGAAGACCCAGTTCCGGCGGAGGCCGCAGCACTAGCGACTCAGTCGAAAAACAAGGGCAAGGCCAAAGCTCAGTATGCCCCCAAGAAGGGGAAGGGTCAGCCAGGAACCGATATCTTGGATCAGCCGTGTGTGATTCACACGAAGAAAGATGCAGAAGGCAACCTGATTTTGGCCAAGCACACCACTCGACAGTGTCGGACCCTCATCCAACAGTTCAAGGGAGACCAGTCGAGTGGGAAATCTCCTGAAAAAGAAGATGAAGACGAAGAGAAGGAAACGTTCCCGGATGTCACTGCCACCTTGGTGATCTTTGCTGACGTCGAGAGCAAGAGCCGTCTGAAAGTCATAAATAGAGAGATCAATATGGCTGTGCCAGACACCCCCCGCCTACCTCAAATGGTCTCAGTATGCTGTCACATTCGACCAGACTGACCATCCTGCCCGTGTGGCCACACCTAGTCGACATGCTCTGGTAGTTGATCTGGTGGTACAGGGGACTCGACTCAGAAAAGTCCTCATGGACGGCGGCAGTGGCCTGAACATTCTGTATGCGGATACCCTGAAGGGAATAGGCATTCCTATGTCCCATCTCAGCGAAAGCAGCATGCATTTCCATGGGGTCATCCCAGGAAAGAAGGCCAAGTCACTCGGCCAGATAGCATTGGATGTGGCATTTGGAGATAGCAAAAATTTCTGAAAAGAAAATTTGACGTTTGAAGTCGTGGATTTCAAGAGCGCTTACCACGCCATTTTGGGTCAACCCGCTTATGCACGTTCCATGGCCCGACCATGTTACGTGTATCTCAAGCTAAAAATGCCGGGCCCTAAGGGCGTAATCACGATCATTGGCAATCGACAGCGGGCCGAAGAGTGTCTCCAGCAAGGATCCAAGATCGTCGATCAACAGATGGCCATGGTCGAGCTGGAGGAGCACAAGAAAACCACTGATCCTGCTGATTTTCTCCGCGCAAAAAAGCTGGCTTCCAAGTCAGCATTTCAGTCGGCAGGTGAAGTGAAGAAGGTGCACATCCACCTGACAAATACAACAACTGCCCCGATGAATATCTCGACAACACTCGACGGCAAATAGGAAGCCGAGCTCATCCAGTTCCTCCGTGAGAACTGGGATATCTTTGCATGGAAGCCTACTGACATGCCGGGAATTCCCAGGGAGCTGGCTGAGCACCGTTTGCGAGTGGATCCGAAGGCCAAGCCCGTCAGGGAGCATTTGTGTCGATCCACGGCTGAGAAGCGCAAGGCAATCGGAGAAGAAGTGGCCCGTCTCTTGCAAGCCAAGTTCATTCGGGAGATTTACCACTCCGAATGGCTCTCGAATGTTGTGATGGTGCCCAAGAAAGATAAGTCATTGCGCATGTGCATTGACTTCAAACATCTTAATAAGGTGTGTCCGAAAGACCATTTTCCGCTCCCCCGCATAGATCAAATTGTTGAATTGACAGCGGGGTGCGAGCGATTATCGTTTTTAGATGCCTATTCGGGGTACCATCAGATCCGTCTGTTTGGCCCAAATGAAATAAAAATAGCCTTCATCACCCCGTTTGGGTGTTTCTGCTACATCACCATGCCTTTTGGTCTCAAGAATGCTGGCGCCACTTTTATGTGCATGATTTAGAAATGTTTACTCGACCAGATCACTCGGAATGTCGAGGCGTACATGGACGATATAGTGGTCAAGTCCCTCAAAGGTTCCGACCTGCTGGCTGACTTGGCTGAGACATTCGCCAATCTGAGGCGATTCGTCATAAAGCTGAATCTGGCCAATGTACCTTCGGTGTCCCTGGCGGCAAGTTACTCGGTTTTCTCGTTTCCGAACGAGGAATTGATGTCAACCCCGAGAAGATCAGGGCCATTACCCGTATGAAGACTCCCGTGCGAGTGCACGATGTTCAGAAGCTCACAGGTTTCTTGGCGGCATTGAGTCGATTCATTTATCGTCTTGGCGAGAAGGCTCTCCCCTTGTATCACTTGATGAAGAAATCAGACACATTCGACTGGACTCCTGAAGCCGAAGCAGCGTTTGTTGATCTCAAAGCCCTACTGTCCACCCAGCCGGTGCTTGCCGCTCCTGCCAGCAAAGAGCCCTTGCTCCTATACATCGCGGCCACAAATCAGGTCGTCAGTACAGTACTGACTGTCGAGCGAGAAGAGAAAGGCAAAGGCTATAAGGTTCAGCGACCAGTCTATTATGTCTCAGAAGTTTTGTCCCCCTCAAAGCAGAGATATCCTCATTATGAGAAGCTGGTGTATGGTATTTACTTATCAGCGAAGAAGGTGGCACATTATTTCCAAGACCATTCGATCTCAGTCATCAGTGATGCACCTTTATCAGAGATTTTCAATAATCGCAACGCATCAGGTCGAGTGGCTAAATGGGCAATTGAGCTAGGACACTTCAACATCAGATTCGAGGCCAAGAAGGCAAACAAGTCCCAAGCATTGGCAGATTTCATGGCCGAGTGGATCGAACGGCAACAGCCTATCCAAGTTCACTCGGCGCATTGGACAATGTTCTTCCACGGCTCCAAAATGTTGAATGGGTCCGGTGCTGGCATTGTTCTGATATCCCCCAAACGCAACAAGCTCAGTTATGTCTTGCAAATTCACTTTGACTCCTCCAACAATGAGGCAGATTATGAAGCACTTTTGTATGGGTTGCGCATGGCTATCTCGCTCGGCGTCAAGCGTTTGATGGTTCATGGCGACTCAGATTTGGTAGTGAATCAGGTGATCAAAGAGTGGGATGTCAGAAACCCTGCTATGACTGGATACTGCAATGCAGTCCGGAAGCTGCAGAAGAAATTTGAAGGTCTGGAACTTCACCATGTTCCTCGACTGAAAAATCAGGCAGCTGATGAGCTATCCAAGATAGGTTCCACTCGACGGCCTGTCCCTAGCGGAGTGTTCCTGGAACATTTACACACTCCTTCGATTCAAGAGGATCCCTTCACTGAAGAGCCCCCACAAACCTTAAGCTCCTCTGACTCGACTGAAGTCGATGTTCCTGCTGTGATTGACCTGGTCATGGAGGTACTAGTTATCATTCCCAACTGGACTGTACCGTACATAGCCTATATCCTTAGACAGGAGCTTCCTGAAGATGAAGCAGAGGCTTGGCAGATTGTGCGTAGGTCCAAAGCTTTCACTGTGATGGGTGATCAGCTTTTCAGAGAAAGTGTGTCGGGTGTCACCTAGCGCTGCATTTCGCACGAGGAAGGTCGAATGATTCTAGATGAAATCCACTCGGAAACTTGCGGACACCATGCGTCTTCAAGGGCGATCATCGCTAAAGCATACCAAGTGGGTTTTTATTGGCCGCAGGCTAATGAAATGGCTAAGGACATTGTTGATCATTGCGAAGGCTGTCAGTTCTATGCAAACCTGTCATAAGAACCAGCGTCTGCTCTGAAGACAATTCCACTCGCCTGGCCATTTGCGGTTTGGGGGATCGACATGGTTGGTCCTTTCCGACCCGGAAAAGGAGGATTCACCCACCTGTTGGTAGCAGTCGACAAGTTCACCAAGTGGATCGAAGCCAAGCCCATCAAGAAGCTGAATTCCCGCACGGCGGTCACATTCATGAGAGAGATCATTATCCGGTTCGGCATTCCCCACAGTATCATCACGGACAATGGCACTAATTTTGACTCGGAAGAATTCAGGAGATTCTGTAACTCCCAAGGCACCCGAGTGGATTACGCTTCCGTTGCACATCCTCAAACCAATGGGCAAGTTGAGCGGGCTAACGGTCTCATTCTGCAAGGTCTGAAGCCTCGTCTCATGCGCGATTTGGATCATGCCGCTGGTGTGTGGGTAACTGAGCTGCCGTCTGTTTTGTGGGGGTTGAGGACAACACCTAATCGGTCGATTGGACGAACTCCTTTCTTCCTTGTCTATGGCGCTGAAGCTATACTACCGAGTGACTTCGCCCACAACTCTCCTCGAGAGGAGTTGTACTCTGAGGCTGAAGCCGAGCAGGCCAGGCAAGATGGGGTAGATCTTCTGGAAGAAGAGTGTGAGATGGCTCTGATCTGGACCACAGCCTATCAGCAAGAATTGCGGCTCTTCCATGCAAGAAATGTCAGAAGCCGAGCATTCCATGAAGGAGATTTGGTGCTCCGAGTGAATCAGCACCGACCTCACAAACTAGCTCCTGCATGGGAAGGCCCTTTTGTAGTCACCAAGGTGCTAAACAATGTAGCCTATCACTTATACAATCTCATGAAGCAAATGGATGAGCCACGAGCTTGGAATGCAGACCTGCTTCAACGTTTTTACACTTGAGACATTAGTTTTCTGATGTAATAAAAGTTCTTCACCAATGCAATTTGTGTCTCTGCAATTAATAAATCGTCGATTCCAACCATGCAGTTATTTACTTGGGAATACTCCGAGTGACGAGCAATCCTCGCACTCAGGGACTTAGCTGTGAAACATGTTTTGCCTAAGTTAAAAACCCTGTCGGGTGGATAGCACTCCATTCACTCGACGGCCTATTCGCGAATCCGTCTTCTCTTAGGTTCAAAAAAAATCGTCGAGACGATGGTAATCCATTCACTCGACAGCTTAGATGTGAATCGACATTCGCCTAAGTTCAAAACATTCTGAGTGTTGAGCGATCCTCACGCTTGGGGGCTTAGCTGCGAATACATTTCGCCTAAGTTAAAAAATTCGTCGAGATGATGGTAATCCATTCACTCGACAGCTTAGATGTGAATCGACATTCGCCTAAGTTCAAAATGTTCCGAGTGATGAGCGATCCTCACGCTCGGGGGCTTAGCTGCAAATACATTTTCCCAAAGTTAAAAAATTCGTCGAGATGATGGTAATCCATTCACTCGACAGCTTAGATGCGAATCGACATTCGCCTAAGTTCAAAATATTCCGAGTGATGAGCGATCCTCACGCTCAGGGGCTTGGCTGCGAATACATTTCGCCTAAGTTAAAAAAAGTCGTCGAGATGATGGTAATCCATTCACTCGATAACTTAGATGCGAATCGACATTCGCCTAAGTTCAAAATATTCCGAGTGATGAGCGATCCTCACGCTCGGGGGCTTAGCTGCGAATACATTTCGCCTAAGTTAAAAATTCGTCAAGACGATGGTAATCCATTCACTCGACAGCTTAGATGCGAATCGACATTTGCCTAAGTTCAAAATATTCCGAGTGATGAGCGATCCTCACGCTCGGGGGCTTAGCTGCGAATACATTTCGCCTAAGTTAAAAAATTCGTCGAGACAATGGTAATCCATTCACTCGACAGCTTATATGCGAATCGACATTCGCCTAAGTTCAAAATATTCCGAGTGATGAACTATCCTCATGCTCGGAGGCTTAGCTACGAATACATTTCACCTAAGTTAAAAACTTCATCGAGACGATGGTAATCCATTCACTCGACAGCTTAGATGCGAATCGACATTCGCCTAAATTCAAAATATTCCGAGTGATGAGCGATCCTCACGCTCGGGGGCTTAGCTGCGAATACATTTCGCCTAAGTTAAAAAATTCGTCGAGACGATGGTAATCCATTCACTCGACAGCTTCGGTGCGAATCGACATTCGCCTAAGTTCAAAATACTCCGAGTGATGAGCGATCCTTACGCTCGGAGGCTTAGCTACGAATACATTTCTCCTAAGTTAAGAACCTCATCGACTGGATAGTAATCCATCCACTCAACAGATTAGATGTGAATCGACATTCACCTAAGTTTAAAATACTGCGAACAATGAGCGATCCTCACGCTCGGGGGCTTAGCTGCGAATACAATTTGCCTAAGTTAAAAAACTCATTAACTGGATCGTAATCCATCCACTCAACAACTTAGCTGTGAATCGACATTCGCCTAAGTTCGAAAATACTCCGAGTGATGAACAATCCTCACACTCGAGAGCTTAGCTTCGAACACGCTTCGCCTAAGTTAAAAACAAACTCAGTCGATTAGATGATTGAAGCCAGATACGAACAAAATCCAAAGGGTAAACCACGGATAAACCTTTTGTATGAAAGCAAATGTGCTCAGACCCAAGGCCTGAACGAAGTTTTTAAGGATAAAAATCCACTCGGCATACCGAGGCAAATTTAACGGTTTCTTTCAAAGACAAGTTTTTCAAGCAGGAGACGGACTGGCGGGCTCGATCAAAGTGTCCAGGTCGATGCCGTCGGCGATTCTAGTGGCTGCTTTGATGAAGGTCTCCATGAAGTCCTCGAACTGGAGTTTCTTCGTGTTCACCACTTGGAGCTCCTTCAGCTTCTCCTCCCTCATGTCCCTACAATGGACCCTTACCAGAGACAACGCCACGTCGGCCCCACAATGAGCAGTAGATTTTTTCCAAGCTTGCACTCGACTGGGAAGTTCATTCAGGCGTGCCATCATGGATTTGAGGTCGAGCTGAAGAGTGTCCTCGGGCCATAGCTCCTTGTCGATCCTTTCCATGATAGATTTCAGTCGAGCAATATAGGCCTGGGCACCCTGGAGCCAAAAGTTAAGCCACAAGACGTTCATCGCCACCGCATCAGCAACTGGCGACTTGGTGGGGTCAACCATGGGCTCAATCTCCTCTGTTTCCTTTTCGAAGTCCTGGTAGAATTCTGATGGGAGAAGGGGAATCGGTGGGCTACAACCCTCAAAAATTTATTGCAAATGTCAGTTGACAAGAAATACTCACCGTCGAGTAGAAGATACATCTCCCTCGAGAATTCGCCCAGATGCCTCTCCAGGCCATTGCTCCTCTTGGTTAGTTGTTCGTCCCTCTTGACAAGATTCGCACGCTCCTGCTTCAGCTTGGCATTCTCTTCTTCTAGCTTCTAGACGGCAGTCAACTTCTGCTCTGTAGCTTCAGTTTTGTCCTTGGTGACTTGTTGGGCGTCAGCAAGTGCTTTGTCCTTCTCCTCTAGTGCCATCTTCATGGAATCTAAAGAAACAACATTGTTGAGTCGCGCTTGGAGTCGATGGTTTTCATTGCGCATGTCTATTCGAGCGAGAGCACTTGGTTCAAAACATGAAAAGGGGAAGATGGGAATGCTGACAGTCGTCACTTATTACCTCCCAGAGACTTCAGCTCAGCGCGTGCTCGTTGCAGGGCGTTGTTGGCAACCGCCAAGTCCACCTGCAATTGGTTCTTCTCCTCCTCCATCTCCTTGTACTGCGCCCCAAGTTTGCAAGCCGTTTGGAACCAACAAAAGACAGGAGTTCAATCAGCAAGGAGTTCTTGGACAGTCGACTGAGTTATTAAGACCGACGAATGCCCATGTTGGAAGAATTGAAAAAGAAAGTCCACTCGACACATCTAGTGGCTCTAGCGTTCCGCACGCCGTAAACAAATTCAAACAGAAAGCTATCTCTATTAAGACCCCTGCCGATGCAAGCAATCGACAGCGGTCTCGGGGACTACACCCAATGGGTGCGCTAAGAGCGCCCCCACTGAGACGGTTAACTCTCGGTCCGTCGAGTAACTCGTTAGAAAAAAACACTCGACAAGGTCGGCCCTGTTGTGACACTCAACCCATTGAGCGACACACCTCTCCCACTCTACGAAGTGCAGTCGATCCCTATGCAGCATCATAAAATGGTTTCATAATGATATCCATGAAAGCTACAAGGTATCTATGGAGTGGTGTGATGCGAAGATAAAATGTATCATATATATACAATAGACTCTAAGACCCCTATCGATGCAAGAAATCGACAGCGGTCTCAGGGACTACACCCAGTGGGTGCGCTAAGAGCGCCCCCACTGAGATGGTTAACTCTCGGTCTGTCAACTAACTCGTCAGAAAACACACTCGACATGTCGAGCGACAACATTACTGCGTGTACTACCAATCCTAGTCCTACTCGACTACGATCCGATCTATTCGACTGGAGGAAGTTCAAACATTCTACGGCAATCACCCAGTGGGTGTTCGTCATCCAAGAAAAGACAATAATTCAATCGACAATGGACTTACAATCGAACTTACTCGCCAATTGGTGCGGAGGGCTGCACTGACGTCAAAATCCAGTTTGCTGGCCTCCTATGCCTCCTTGGTCCTCAGCATGAGCTGCTCCGCCTGGATCATGGCTTCCTTTGTAGCTCCGGTTTGGTCTTCCGGGGTGCGATGCAGAGGGAAGGTGATCGCAGGTGGGGTCGGCGCAGTCGCTGGGGCAGCTGGAGTAGCCTGAGGAGGTCTAGTTGGAGCCGACGTCACGACAGTCGAGACGATTGGAGGAGCATGCGACGGAGGCATTGCAGACTTAACCCTAGGTCGCGTCGAGTCACCTCCCCTCGACGAAGACTCCGCAGTTGAGCGTTGAGGTGCTTGCGACGATGACGCCCTTTGGGTGCGAGCGCGCAAAGTGTCCGGCAGCCCCTCATCGTCCTCCACCTGAATGACCTCTGCAACAATCGACAACATCAACATCTACATGTGTCGAGTCCTATTCGGAAAAATTAACAACTTTCCTACCTCTATGAGAAGTAGCAGCATCAGCGGTATCAATGTCCATTACGTCCTCTTCATCTCGGCGAGGCGAGGTCACATATGTTGCAGCTCTGATGGATTAAACAGCTTTCACTCAGATATAACTCAAGACATCAGTCGATAGAACAATTCGGAAATGAACACTTACGTGGAGACGACAGGTACGGCCACCCTCATACAGGGCAGTGCTTTGCGAGGCTTGGAGGTGGCTTGCTTGGGCTACTTGGCCAATCTTTCGTTCGACTAGACAGTCGAGGGGCGGCTCCGTTTTGGGTTCTTCTCGCTTGGGCCCGGGGCCTTGTCCTCAGCAGCTGCCGGGTGATGGAGGGCCTTAGTGCGGCCTTCACGACGAGGGGGCGACTCGACTCCTTCCTCTTCGCCGGAATCTTCATATTCATCTTCAGAATCAGAAAGTCCGTCGCCGTCCATGCTGCTGCCCTCGCTCACCACGCCGTCATGCACATGGTTCCCATTGGGAATGGGCGAGTGCATGTTCATCCATTCCTGCATAATTCAAACAAGAGAGTCAGACCACAAGTCAATACATCACTCGACAGTATAAATGTATCAGTCGACATTACACATCTCACCAGGTTCTTCGGTGGGTTTTCAGCCGAGTAAGGAAGGATCCTCTTGGCTCCCGAGGGGTTGTCACAAGCCCTGGTGATGCTCCGAAGCCACTGCTCGACAGTCTCCTATGTAACTTCTTCTGGATGCGTCCTGGTCGATTCCCCCGGGCCTGAGTAATGCCACATGGTGTGGTATTTGGCCTGGAGGGACTGTATACGTCGGCCGAGGAACGTTTCAAGCAGATCCATGCCTGTCACCCCGCCCCGGATCAGTTGAACCACGGCCTCGACTAGGATACCTACTTGGACATGCTCCTCGTCGGTCACCTTCAGGGACTTGGGGGCAGGGGGTCGGTCAGGTGAAAACGGAGGAAGACCAGTCGACATGTTGGGCGGCGCTACATTTTTGGAGTAGAACCAGGTCGACTGCCAGCCTCGGACAGACTCGGGAAGAGTAATGGCAGGAAAGGAACTATGTTGCCTTTTCTGGACCCCTAAGCCTCCACACAACTGGAGCACATGGGTCTTCCTGTCGGCAGCAAGGATTTTCTTCACAATATGCGATCTGACCGTGAAGAGATGCTTAATCAACCCCCAATGGGGAGAGCACCCCAGGAAACACTCGCACAAGGTGACGAATGCAGACAAGTACGCCATGGTGTTCGGCAGAAAGTGATGCAGCTGCGCACCAAAGAAATTCATAAATCCCCGGAAGAATGGGTGGGGTGGCATGGAGAAACCTCTTTCTACATGGGAGAGGAGAAGAACCCGCTCTCCGTCGCGCGGCTCCGGCTCGCGCTCCTCCCCTGGCAGCCTCCAGGCACCGTCTGCCACCAGCCCATCGGAGACGAGGCCCTCGAGGTCGGCGTGGGTGACAATAGAGGGGATAAAATCCCCCTGCATCCACCCCATGGGCGTGGTGAACCGAGCGGTCGAGGGCTTCTTGCCCTTGAGCTTCGACGTCCCCTTCTTCGCGTGATCCAGCTTCTCCATCACGTTCTTCGTCATCGGAGCGGCGGCTCTGGTCGGAGGAGGGCGGTGTGCTATGTTGGGGAGCAGAGGAGGCAGACGAAGAGAGGTAGAATCGGTGGAAGGTACTGTGCAATCCGCGGCCCAGGACGCTTTATATGCTACCGAGTGACTCACTAACCGGTGGGCCTACGGGATAACCGCACACGCCAACCGCTGACGGTGCCCAGTGCGTGGCGAGATGACCGGCGCGAGTATCGAGGCATCGTGCCCCCACTTGCCCTGATCGTGGCGTCATCTCCGCGTGTGTGCGCGCTTCCCAAATTTTCGTATCCTGGAGAATCCGAGGCCGTCAGACTGACCTGTCACCTCCCCAATATGCACTCGATTCACTCGGACATTTTTAAGACTGAATGGATCCAGGCGAGCGGAGAAGAATTCAATCGGCGTAAATTTCGTTCAAGACCCGAATATCATTCGGAAGATTTTGCGTGTCGGTCCTGAATGAACGCTAATGCTCAGAGTTCAATCGACGCAAGTTCCATGGAAATCCCAAATATCATTCGGAAGATTTTGCGTGTCGGTCCTGAATGAACGCTAATGCTCAGAGTTCAATCGATGCAAGGTCCATGGAAATCCCAAATATCATTCGGAGGATGTGATACACTAACTCAAGGTCTATATTGATACCTCCTTCCATCACTCAAACCCTGATCCATTTGGGGGCTAATGACGAGGATATGTGCCTGGGGTAGGGTCCTAGGCAAGGCCTACATACCCTACCTAAGGACACCACATGGGAGGACTTGAAGATCAAGCATGAACTTCCGAGTGGATCCCTGGAGATGCTCAAAGTCACTCGACAGTAATCCACTCGGAAGCTCCCGCTCTCACTCGGCAGTCACGTGTCACTCGACGGACCTCGCTTCACTCGATGCCAGAAGACCAGGAGCTATCATCAAGAGCCCAACGGGCATACGTTGGCTAAATGGCCCTTAATAGCTTTTACTACGTACGTTACCTGTAACGGTAGACTTTACACCCCACGACCAGACCCATTGATGTGGGGCCATTATGAGGGGCAGCGAACTCTATATAAGCCGCCCCTCCCCTCCTGCACCAGGGTTAAGAAAACTATTGTAATCTCTACATTCCACTCGACATAAAGCTCCCGAGCACTGAGACGTAGGGTTGTTACCTCCACGAGAGGGGCCTGAACTCATACACCTGTGTGTACATCCTCGTCGTAGCTAGGACTCTGCCCTCTCCGTTCGTACCACTACCATCTACTGTCAGGCTCGTTCCCACGACAGGTGCTAAGAACCCCGTAGCAGACAAATTTTCTAGGTTAGAAAATGTTCTTGATGACTCACTACCTATTGATGATAGCTTTCCCGATGAACAATTAGTTGTCATAAATGCTTCACGTAATGCTCCACGGTATGCTGATTATGCTAATTACATTGTTCTAAATTCATACCGCCTAGTTTCACATACCAACAAAATAAAAAGTTATTCTATGATTTAAGACATTACTTTTGGGATGATCCACACCTTTATATTGAAGGAGTAGATGGTGTTATTAGATGTTGTGTAGCTGAGCATGAACAGGAACAGATCCTACACAAGTGTCATTCTGGGGCCTACGGAGGACACCACGCTGGAAATAGAACTGCACATAAGGTATTACAACCTAGTTTTTATTGGCCTACTCTCTTCAAGGATGCTCGTAAGTTTGTCTTGTCTTGTGATGAATGTCAAAGAATTGGCAATATTAGTACACGTGAGGAAATGCCTATGAATTACTCTCTTGTTATTGAACCGTTTGATGTTTGGGGTTTTGAATATATGGGACCTTTTCCAAAGTCCAGCGGGTATACTCATATTCTAGTTGCTGTTGATTATGTTACTAAGTGGGTAGAAGTTATTCCAACTAGTAGTGCTGATCATAACACTTCTATTAAAATGCTGAAACAAGTTATTTTCCCTAGATTTGGAGTCCCTAGATATTTAACGACTGATGATGGTTGACACTTTATTCATGGTGCTTTCCGTAAATTTCTTGCTAAGTATGACGTTAACCATAGAATTGCATCTCCTTATCATCCTCAATCTAGTGGTCAACTAGAATTAAGCAATAGAGAAATTAAATTGATCTTGAAAAAATCCTGTTAATAGATCTAGAAAGAATTGGTCTAAGAAACTTGACGATGCATTATGGTCTTATAGAACTGCTTACAAAAACCTATGGGTATGTCTCCTTATAAAATGGTTTATGGTAAAGGATGTCACTTACCTCTAGAACTAGAGCATAAAGCTTATTGGGCAATCAAATATCTCAACTATGATTTCAAACTTGCCGGTGAGAAGAGGTTATTTTACATTAGCTCACTTGATGAATGGAGAACCTAGGCCTATGAGAATGCCAAGTTGTTTAAAGAAAAAGGTAAGAGATGGCATGACAAAAGGATACAAAAGCATGAATTCAATGTAGGTGACCATGTCTTGCTATACAATTCTCGTTTAAGATTTTTTTGGAGGAAAACTTCTCTCTAAATGGGAAGGGCCTTACATTGTCGAGGAAGTATATCGTTCCGGTGCCATCAAGATCAAAAACGCCGAAGGCACGAATCCAAAGGTGGTAAACGGGAAAAGAATCAAACATTATATCTCAAGTACTCCCAGAAATGATGAAACCAATATTATCAATACCATAACTCCGGAGGAATACATTAGGGAGACCTACCAGAACGTTTCAGACTTTGAAAAGGAATATGTATGTGGTACGATAAGCAAACCGACTCCAAAACTTTCCCAATAGCATTTTTTCTCAATTTTGGAATATTTAATAAATTACGAAAATTTAAAGTAGTCTCAAAGGTGCACGAGGAGGCAACAGGCCTCCAGGGCGCGACCTACCCCCCTGGTCGCGTCCCTATGGCTTGTGGCCACCCCGTGCACCCCCGGACTCTATTTTCTTGTAGGATACTCTTGTTGGTCGATAAAAATTCATTATACAATCTCCCGAAGGTTTGGACTTGCGTATCATGACAATACTTCATGTTTTCGTTTTAAGTTGTTTCTACAGCAGATTTAGATCGCCATGACGTCCCCAAGTGCTTTGAAGGACAAGTTATTCGAGAAGGTCATCAACCCCTACCTTGTGGAGGTGCTGCGACACCCCCAAACCATTGAGATGCATGAGGGTGTGCTTCACATCCATGATGTTGAGGGGCCAAAGAAGACCGGGAGCGTGGAGATAAGGCTCGAAGCAATAGAGCAGCAAGTCTTCAAGTGCCTAGGGATGGTGGAACATGGACTCAATGCCAATCATATGATGATCATGGAGTTTACCTATAAACACAAGCTGGACGCCAAGGACATCGGGGAGCACATCTTCAAGCTTTACAAGAAAATCGAGCATCCTCAAGCCCAGATCTATGACCTGCAAAATCAAAACTGTGAGTATGAATACAGATTTAAGAGAGTGAGTTTGGTTGTAGATTTGAGGATTCCGGAGACTCGTTCATATTTTTATGATGGTGAGCCTATGCCTTGGAAGACGGAGGACAAGCTTCCAACCACATCAACAACTCCAACATCACCACCTCTGAAGAAGGACATCTAAACACATGGGTATGGGCACTCCCCTTGGCTTGTGCCAAGCTTGGGGAAGGTGCCCCGGTATCGTATCACCATCACATCTTTTACTTTTCTCGCTTTTCTTAGTTCGATCCTCTTGGTTATATCTTGATCTAGTAGAATAAAGTTTTTTGTGTGGTCTAGCTTTGAGTTTTTCTTTATGTTCTCCTTATGTAAGCGAGTCCAAGAGTTATATAATAAAAAGTAGTTTTGATGTGAGGGCTTTGTTTGTTGCTATTATCTTGAGAAAAAAGGGTAATAAAACAAGAATAGAATAAAATCAAAGAGTATATATGATGATCTTATGGGGAGTGGTGACTTCACATATAAGAGGTATGTCAAGTGAAATTTGTTGGGAGTTGACAAACATAGCGATTGGTCATTGGTGCAATTAAAAGGAAGTAATAAACAAAGAGAGGTTCACATATAAATATATTATCTTGGACATCTTTATGATTGTGAACACGCATTAAAATATTATATGCTAAGAAGTTGATGTTGGACAAGGAAGACAACAACGTGGATTGGTGATGGATAATGATTTAGATGGCATTGATCATATTACAGTTACATACTAGGGCGACATAGTACTAGCTCCAATTCATCAGCATGATGTAGGCATGTATTCCATATATAGTCATGCGTGCTTGCGATAAGAACTTGAATGGCATGTTTTGTCCTACCCTCTCGTGGCAACAGGGTCATCTTGGACACTAAGGGATTTTAAGGCCTCCTTTTAATAGAGAACTGGAACAAAGCATTAACACATGGTGAATACATGAACTCCTCAAACTACGGCAATCACCGGAAAGAATCCCAATTATTCTCACCTTGGGGTATGCGGATCATGACACGTAATAGGTACATATAGCTTGCAAGATAGGATCCGAATCACTCTTATATTCATGAAAACATAATAGGTTCAGATCTGAAATCATGGCACTCGGGCCCTAGTGACAAGCATTAAGCACAGAAAAGTCATAGTAGCATCAATCTCAGAACATAATGGATACTAGGGATCAAGCCCTATAAAACTTAACCCTATTACATGATCAATCTCATCCAATCCCACCATCGTCCAGCAAGCCTACAGAATAATTACTCACTTCTAGTGGTGAGCATCATGGCGATGTTGATGGAGAAGGGTTGGTGACGATGGTGGCGATGATTTCCCCTCTTTGGATCCCAAAACAGGCTCTATATCAGCCCTCTGGTTGAAGAACATGAGGTGGCAGTGGCTTCATCTCGTGAAACCCGGTGAAAACTTCCCTCTCGGTTTTTTATCCGTGGATGTGAACTTATAGGACTGGAATTAGTGTCAGAGCGACCAAGAGGGCCCCACAAGCCAACAAGGCCTGTTGTGTGGTGGCCCCCTGGCACACCCTAGAAAAAATCCACAAAAATTCATCCAATTTTGAGAACTTTTATTTCTGCACAAAAATAACACAAAGGTAGTTCTATTGAAATAGCGTCAGTCCGGGTTAGTTTCATTCAAATCATGCAAATTTGAGGACAAAACCAGAGCAAAAGTGTTTGGAAAAGTAGATACGTTTGAGACGTATCATCATCAAAGTATTGGATCTATCTAGCTTAAACTGACTCGGTCTCACCGGAATGTTTCATTCAATCTCACCGAAAAGCCAAAATTTAGGGCATTTTGTACTAGTCGGTAGAACCGAGTTTTAACTTCGGTTCATCAAGTTGGGCAATAATGTTGTAACAGTTAGATTTTTGGAGAAGGATATAAATACCCATCCACCCCCTCTCACACATTAAGAGAGCCATCAGAACGAAACTACACCTTCACCATTCATTTTCTGAGAGAGACCACCTATTCATGTGCTGAGATCAAGGGATTCCACTCCAACTAATAGATCCTTGATTTCTAGCCTCCCGAAGTTTCTTTCCACCAAATTATAGTCTCCTACCAAGCCAAATCTTGTGAGAGAGTGATTGAGTGTTGAGGGACTATCTTTTGCAGCACAAGAGCAAGGAGTTAATCATCAACACACATCTTTTACCTCTTAGAGAGTGGTGTCTCCTAGATTGGTTAGGTGTCATTTGGGAGCCTAAAAATCATGTGTATTTGAACCAAGAAGTTTGTGAGGGAAAGGAGATCTCCTACTTTGTGAAGATCTACCCCGAGTGAGACTTGCCCTTCATGGACATAAGCCATGGTAGAATAGACAAGGTTCCTTCTTCGTGGACCCTTCATGGGTGGAGCCCTCCATTGACTCGATCAGCTGTTGCCCTCCGTGGGTTGAAGTCTCCATCGGCATGGATGTACGATAGCTGAACTATTGGAACTATGCCAAAAATCTTTGTGTCTTTATTGTGTTTGATCTTCCTATTCCTCCCTTTACTTACACTTGTAATGTCATTACTTTTGGCTGCACTACTCGTAGAATTGCATGTGTAGGGTGTGCAAGATTTGTTAAAATCGGCTAAACTTGCAAACCAATAAAATTGGGAAAATTTTAGGTTTTAATGTGGTCAGGTAGTTTAATCACCCCCCTCTAGACATACTTTTAATCACCCCCGCCCGGAGCAAACTTGCCATGTGGGTGATCCCCACCAACTCGCCCCAGGCCATCCGACGTAGCATTCAAAACAGCATCGCGGGAAGGGTAAGCACATCGGCATCAGAGTCGGAGCCTGCATCAGATGCGAGCGCCTAGAACCTATTCAGAGCAACAACCATAGGGGTGGGAGATCAACGAATCCGGTATAGGCAAGCAGAAGACTACATGTCATACGGGTAGGGGGAGAGGCAAGTGCCCACGAGCATAGGGAACCGTCAATGAGGAGGAGAGAGAGAGATGATGTGAGAGTAAGGGGGAGCGGGAGAGGGGATCTTCTAAGAAATCATGGTAAACTAAGCTTCGAGAAGCTAAATTTAAAGCAAGAGTATGAGTTTCTTAAAGTTATCAATGATGATCTCCAGAAGAAGAGTTCTTCTTATCTTGCCAAACGACTTCTCTTGTCTACTTTTATGCCTCAAGTTAAATCTAAGCAAACTAGTACCAAGAGTAAGAAAGATTCTTCATTTAGCAACAAGAAAAAAAATGCTAAATCTAATAATGTTGTTCCTAGTACTTCTATTGATTACACTAATGATCCTCTTAGCCAAGTTACACTTGAGCAAGAAGACAATTTATTGAAAGGAATTATAGAAAAAGGTGTATACACAAGTCTTGCCAGGGTGAGCAATTTTAAGAGATTGTACGCAAGAAAGGATGGCATCGGAAGAATCAGGGTGTTGGCTTTGAACAAAAGTTAAATGCCAATGGAGTTGAGTGAGAGGAAGATCAATACCCCAAGACGAAGTTTGTTCCTCAAAAAGAGAAGTATGATCCTACTCTCTTCATCAGAACACAAGATAAAGATGATCTTCCACCACAAGATCACAAGCTAAAGGGCAAGGACAAGCTTCAAGAGGAGATTGACTCATTTGAAGAACCACCTCTAGCTATGGTCAAGTGGGTTCCCAAGGCTACATTAAGCTCTACTTCATCAAGTGCTACTTCAACTCCAAGGATTCCCATGAAGTTCATGTGGGTCCCAAAGAAGAAGAACTAGAGAGTTCTTGAGGAGTGACTCCGCCAACAAACTCCACTCATATTCATTTCTTGGAAAGAACAGGTGCAATCAACTCCAACCTCATGCACTAGTTCAAGGAGTCACAAACCCTCTTATTGGTAAGCAAGGAACAAGGCCTTCAATGCATCCATGGACATCATCACATTTGTTCCTTGTATGGGACAAACCCATGTGGGTGTGGACAGTATCAAAACAACAAGGATTGCTCCCAACTCAATATGATCTTCATCCACAATGAGCATCCACTACCACAACATCTACATAAAGTTTTCAATGACAAAAGCCAAGGTTAGTTCATCCCTCTTAGGGGGGATATCACGTCTAGGGGAGCTTTGCTCTAAGCCTTGAGATAAAGCATATCTAATGGTGTGAACACATTAATGCGTTATGTAAAACTGGTAAACCCACTTGTGCTTAAACAATGAGTATGACCTATGATCAAGTGATGTCACTTGACTCCTAAGTCAATATACTCATATATAGATGACTTTGTCATTGACAAATTGCTTGATAGGTACTAGAGTGGCTTGCATGTTTGACATATTTCATTTTCCATTTTATTATATGAGCATGTTGGTATGCATATCTTTCTCATTCAAGGACATCCAATTGTAGTTTATTTTGGTCTTATTTTTCTGGCCAATTGGATATACAAGAACGCTAAGTACCCCCTCTAGCTATCTATTCTATCTTGTCTCAAATTCTATTCATGGTTCATCACAAAATATGAACAAGCACATTTGTGGACCCTCCATGTGATGAGCACTCGGAGCCATTGATTCGACTATGGCTGACTTCCAAAACCTTCTAAGTACTTTTCGATGTGACCAATTCATGCACACTCGGTCCCACTAAAGGCATTGATACTAATCTTGTTTTCCTATCTCGGTAACATCGAGAGGAAATTCTCGGCCTCACCGTGTTCCTCTGCTCTAAGCAGTTATGAACTTCGGTGCCACCGATTCTTTCTTCTTGGTGTCACCGACAGCACATGGGTATATATACCACGTGGGTGGGAATTTAAAATTTCTCAAACACACTCCACTCCCACACCCCATTGATGTCATCGCCCAAGTCTACGGACATTGCCCTTGGCTCTAGCGAGCTCCTACCACCGGATTCCATCGCTGTCAAAGGCAATCCTCACCGTTGTTGTCGTCATAGAGAAGCTCTGTCGACTTAGTGTAAAGCTCTGATCTCCATTGTGTTCCATAACCTGATTCATACACAATTGGACTTTCTTACTTCTTGACAAAGTATGTAACTTCCTATCCTCGAGAAAAACCCATTAGATCGATTTAAACAAAAATTAGGGTTAGATTTCTACAGTCCGCAATCTCGGACCCTCCGACCGAAATTTTTTGGCATCACCGATGTGGTACAGGACACAACACAAAGGGCTTCTCGGTAAAATCGAGAAGGTCCTATCGGTGTCACCGAAATGGGATCTAGGAGTGACATGAGCAAGTTCAGAGAGACCGAAGCACGCCTCGGGGAAACAAAAATAGTGCAGCCAAGTTTTTGTTGTTGCCTCTGAGCTTTCGAAATTCCAAACTCAGTGGTTCCGACATGCACATAGTAAAACCCTAAAAGTAAGTTTTGAGTTCAATTTTTTTCAAAAACATCGGAACTTTTTAATCTCATTCACTCCACTCTTATCCAATTCATAGGGTATGTGCTCAAGATTTCTGTGTCAGATGATAGCGAGAATAGGTCAGAGAACCCCAATGACATGAGTAGTGGTACTAGCCTAGAGGAGAGCTATCATGAGGGAGAAAGGAGTTCTCTAGTCTGCCTAAGACTGCCACAAGGACCAGGAAGAGGAAGAACTCAGATGAGGAGGAGGAGGATTTTGAGGTGGAAGAGATCAATTCCAAGAGGTGCACTGTGAGAAAAGAGTATATAGGTGCTTGATACTTGTGATATGTGTTGGGTTTTCTGCGAAGAGGAGCGGGCGATGCAGCACAATATAGGTAAGTATTTCCCTCTGTAGAGAACAAAGTTTTATCAAACCAATAGGAGTAGCACTCAACCCCTGTCTTCAGCGACTGCACACAAAGAAAGAAACACTTGCACCCAACGCAGGCAAGAGGGTTGTCAATCCCCTTGGACTCGTTACTTGAAAGCTAATAAGTAGTGTGGATGGTAACAAATAATTATAAATGGCAAAATAAGTGAGTAAATAAGAACAGCAAGGTAAATGATATTTTTTAAATACATATTTGGATAGACCTAGGGCCATATTTTTCCCTAGTGGCATCTCTCATGAAGTAGGCGTACGGTGGGTAAACAAATTACTGTTGAGCAATTCATAGAAAAGTGCATAGTTATGCAATATTTATTCACGGCAATGATCACGTGTATATATGCATCACATCCATAAGAAAATAGGTAAACTCTTGCCTACGCCTACAACTATTACTCCACAACGCGAGCGCTTCTATGATTGCCTCTCTAAGTATTAAGTTCATGATAAACAGAGTAATGCTTAGAGAACGGTGACATGATGTAGACAAAGAAAACTCAATCAATCTAAATTAGCCCCATAGTTTTATCCTTAGTGGAAACAATACAAAGACATGCCTTGTCCCTTTCTGTCACTGGGATATAGAGCACCACCAGTTTGAACCCACTACAACGCACACCTCCCACCGAAGAAATATCAATCTAGTTGGCCAAAATATTTCAATAGATCGGAGAGATTTATGAGGCTACGATAATCATACAAATAAGAATCATAATAGATTTCCGAGAAGGCTCAAATATTTCGTAATGAATAATCTGAACATAAATCCATAATTAATCGAATCCCAACAAACGCACCGCACAAAAGAATTACATCGCATTGATCACCGCGAAGATGCGGTGAACTTTGTATTGTAGATCAAGAGAGAGAGAGAGAAATATAGCCATCTAGGTACTAACTACGGACCCGTAGGTCTGTGGTAGACTACTCACATATCACAATGGGAGAAGCAAGGTTGGTGTAGAGGCCCTCCATGATAGATACCCCCTCCGGGAGGGCACCAGACTAGGGCTCCAGATGGGCACATGTCGGAATAGAGACTTGCAGCAGTGGAAAATTATTTCATGAGGATCTCTAGGGTTTTGGGGATTTATTAGAATTTATAAGCCATAGAGGGGCATCGGGAGGCACCCGGGGGGCCCACACATCAGGGAGCGGCCACACCCCTGGGCGTGCCCTGTTGTGTGCTCGCTCCCTCGTGTGGCCTCCATTCTTCTCTCGAAGCTTCCAGGTCTTCTTTTGCTCTAGAAAAAATCATTAAACAGTTTTGTGGAAATTGGACTTTCTATGGTATTATAAACCTGCAAAGCTAAGAACACGCAGAAAATAACAACTGGCGCTTTGCACTAGGTTAATAGGTTACTTCTCAAAAAGAATATTAATTGACATATAATTGCCCAAAAATCATCCTAGAATTATAATATTATAGCATGGATCAATAAAAAATTATAGATACGTTACAGACGTATCAGCATCCCCAAGCTTAATTCATGCTCGTCCTCGAGTAGGTAATGATAAAAGTAGAATTTTTGATGTGACATGCTACCCAACATGTAATCTATTGCAGGTATGATCATTGAGAAACGGTGAATTAATTAACATAGACATAGTAATATTCATAAACATAAATAACATATTCATCAAGTTCCAAAATATGCGATCCTCGGAGAACATTAACCCCCTATTCATTTTATCATATAAGTATAGCATGGCTCCATCTTCACCACATAAATACTAATGTTAAGCACCACGGTGTCAAGTTAGGCAATTGGATCATACTTTTTAACGCGCTTCAGCTTTTTATTACTCACGCAATATATGAGCGTGAACAATGGATATAGCATGAAGGTGGAATAGAATATAGTGGTAGGTTTCAAAGGGGTAAAAGTGGAGAAGAAAGTCTCACATCAACTAGGCGTATAAACGGGCCATGGATATGCCCATCGATAGATATCAATGCGAGGAGTAGGGATTGTCATGCAACGAATGCACTAGAGATATAAGTGTAATGAAGCTCAGGTAAAGTTAAGTGGGTGTGCATCCAACTTGCTTGCTCATGAAGACCTCGGGCATTTGAGGAAGCTTGCCATCAGAATATACAAGCCAAGTTCTATAATGAAAAATTCCCACTAGCATATGAAAGTGACAAAACAAGAGACTCTCTATATGAAGAACATGGTGCCACTTTGAGGCACAAGTGAGGAAAAGGAGGTAGTAGCATTGTTTCTTCTATCTTTTCTCTCATTTATTTTGTTTTTTACTTTTCACTTTTTTTATCTTTTTTATTTTTATTTTCTTCCGGAGTCTCATCCCAACGTGTGGGGGTGATTGTCCCCATCATCCTTTCCTCACTGAGACAGTGTCCTAATAATGATGATCATCACACTTTTATTTACTTACAACTCGATAAAACAAACTGATAAGACGTTATGACTCTATATTAATGCCTTTGGCAGTGTACCAGGATGTGCAATGATCAAGCGTAACATCTATAAAAAATGATGCATGGTGGCTTTGCCACGACTACTATGTCAGCTTATATGATCATGCAAAGCAATATGACAATTGAAGTACAAGTCATATGATGTAACGGTGGAAGTTGCATGGCAATATATCTCGGAAGGCTATGGAAATGCCATGATAGGTAGTTATGGTGGCTCTTTTGAGGAAGATATAAGGTGGCTTATGTGCAACAGAGTGTATCATGCCATGGGGTTTGGATGCACTGGCGAAGGTTGCACTGATCCTCGAGGTGAGAATGGGCAATGCACGGTACCAAAGAGGCTAAAAAATATGAGGTGGTGAGAATTCGTATATCCATGGATTCACATTAGTCATGAAGAACACACATACTTATTGCAAGATTTAATTAGCTCTCTCGAAGCAAAGTACTACTCGCATGCCCCTAGGGAGGAGGTTGGGAGGAGTTACCATCGTGCGCCTCCGACTCAAAAAACACCAGGATTTCAACGAGGAATAATAATGCTCACACATCATCACCATGCTATAAAATATTTAGGTGAACAGCAAGTTAACAACCTCTAATTCATGATACTCTTACTAATTAATAATCATGCACTCATACCCATTCACATTACCACATTAATATCATTAACTCAAGATTTCTCTTTTATGTGCTACATGAAGGTTTTGATTATGCATTCTTTGAATACCTATTATGTTTGGTCTAGTCTTATAACCCATGCAAATTCATGCCACCATGCTCTAAAAGATATAAGTGAAGTACTAGACCAACTGCTTAGCTCAAAAGATATAAGTGAAGCACACAGAGTATTCTAATAAATCATAGTGATTTTGTATCTCTCTCAAGTAGGTGTGTTCAAAAACAATTATTGTTGAAAACTAAAACGAAAACAAACTACAACAAATGACGCTCTAATGAAAACTCATAGCATGTGGTGAATAAAAATATAGTTCCAAGTGACATACCGATGGATTGAGATGAAAGAGGGGATGTCTTTTGGGTCATCCCCAAGATTAGATGCTTGAGTCTTCCAAGAATTAACTTGGGTTTCCTTGGTAATCCCCAAGCTTAGGCTTCGGCCACTCCTTATTCCTTCATCCATAGTGATAGCACTCAAAACTTGAAAACTTCAGCACACAAAACTCACTAGAAACCTTCGTGAGATCCGTTAGTATAATAAATATATCAACTACTTAAGGTACTGTTATAAATTGTTTATTATTTTATTATTGCATAAGGTACTGTATAATAACTTTTCCATGGCTTATACACCCTGATACAATCCATAGCATCATCAACACAAGCAAACTATGTAAGCAAAAAACAGAATGTGTCTAAAATAGAATAGTTTGTAATGATCTGTAAACAAACCATACTTCTGTAAATCCAAAAATTCTGAAAAATTAGGAAAACCTGGGGAATTTGTATAGAAATATTGTGTAAACTTTTCAGGTCAAAAATTCGTTCCAGTAAAATCATAGAAATTATGCATTGGACGCTAAAGTTTCTGTTTTTGCATTGTATCAATTCTACTTATCATGCAAGTCATCCCAAAGGATTTACTTGGCACAAACAATAATTTAAACACAAAAACACAATCATTACATTATAAATAATCATGTTATCAAAAACAAAAATAAAGTAAAAAATGAAATAAAAAAGGTAATATAATGATTGGGTTGCCTCCCAACTAGCGTTATTGTGTTACGCCCCTAGCTAGGCATAATTGCATATGATCAAGTGACACCACCCTTAGTCATTCGATTTTATTTTGCATTATTGATAATGTGAAAAAAATTGCTCCAGTTTATCATTGATAATTTTTATTTCATCTTCTAAAACACCAAGAGCTTGACCTTTTTATCTAGAGTATCAACCTTTTTGTTTTGTGGCACTATGTTCCCTTTGATCTTTGTAAGCATGTTATATAACCATCTAAGGTTTGTTTCCATAGTATCCTTAGTTTATTTTATTAGCTCGATTTGACGGTGGCAAACCAATATGGTAGGTTCAATGGTTTCTATCTTTGGTTTCCCAAATATATTTTTCATCTTTTCATAAGTATCAAAAGCAATGTTAGCAAGGAAATCATTTTAAAACATGGAATCTAGAACACGTCTATGGAATAGGGATAAACCAACGTAAAAGCATCTAAGGAGTAATTTAATATGACACTTGGGATTAGCACTCATTTGTATAACTAGTAATCTATCCCAAGTTTCTTTTAAAGATTCATCACCCAAGTGTTTAAAATCTAAAACTGTGGAACCTTCTCCGAAGTAAGGAGAAAAGGGCATGCCCGGGTGGGAGCTAGCCATAGTAACAGGCAAACAAGTAAATAAGCAAAACTAAGTTTTTTCTTTTTTTTTCTTTTTATAAAGCAAGCAAAATATAACAGCAAATAAAAAGTAGAACAAGTGGATGATAATTTGTGTGAAGGTACTTGATAGTAGGTTGGTGATACTCCCCAGCATCGGCGCCAGAAATCATTCATGATACGTGTGATCTGCATTGGGTTTTCCGTAAAGAGGAGCAAGTGATGTAGCACAGTACAGATAAGTATTTCCCTCACTAGAGAACCAAGGTTTGTTGAACCAATAGGAGTAACATGCAACCCCTGTGTTCAGCGACTGCACACAAAGAAACAAACACTTGCAGCCTATGCGGGCAAGAGGGTTGTCAATCCCCTTGGACTCGTTACTTGCAAGCTAACAAGTAGTGTGGATGGTAATATATAATTATAAATTACGAAATAAAATAGAAAGTAAATATGAACAACAAGGTAAATGATATTTTTCTAAATATATATTTGGATAGACCCGGGGGGCCATAGTTTTCCCTAGTGGCATCTCTCATGAAGTAGGCATACGGTGGGTAAACAAACTACTGTTGGGCAATTCATAGAAAAGCGCATAGTTATGCAATATATTTTCACGACAATGATCATGCGTATATAGCCAACACGTCCATAAGAAAATAGGACGACTCTTGCCTGCACCTACTACTATTACTCCATGTTGAGAGCACTTATATGCTTGCCTCTTTAAGTATTAAGTTCATGCCAAAAAATAATAATGCTTGGAGAACGATGACATGACGTAGACAAAAAACCAATCAATATGAATTAACCCCATCATTTTAACCTTAGTGTCAAAAATATAAAAGGCGTGTCTTGTCCCCTTCTGTCACTAGGATATAGAGATCGCCAGATTTAACCCACTACAACGCACACCTCGCACCGAAGAAATATCAATCTAGTTGGCCAAACTATTTCAATGATTCAGAGAGGTTTACGAAGCTATAATAATCATGCAAATAAGATGTTGGAAATATGCCCTAGAGGCAATAATAAAATGGTTGTTATTATATTTCCTTGTTCATGATAATCATTTATTATCCATGCTGTAATTGTATTGATTGGAAACACATTGCATATGTGGATATATAGACAACACTATGTCCCTAGTATGCCTCTAGTAGACTAGCTCGTTCGACCAAAGATGGTCAAGGTTTCCTGACCATTGGCATGAGATGTAATTTGATAACGGGATCACATCATTGGGAGAATGATGTGATGGACAAGACCCAAACTATAAACATAGCATATGATCGTGTCAGTTTATTGCTATAGTTTTCTGCATGTCAAGTCTGTTCCTATGACCATGAGATCATGCAACTCACTAACACCAGAGGAGTACCTCATGTGTATCAAACGTTGCAACATAACTGGGTGACTATAAAGATGCTCTAGAGGTATCTCCAAGGGTGCATGTTGCATGGGCATCGATCAAGACTAGATTTTTTACTCCGTGTGACGGAGAGGTATCTTAGGGCCCACTCGGTAATACAACATCACAACAAGCCTTGCAAGCAATGTGACTAAAATGTTAGTCACGGGATCTTGTATTACGAAACGAGTAAAGAGACTTTTCGGCAATGATATTGAACTAGGTATAGAGATATCGACAATCGAATATCGGGCAAGTAACATATCGAAGAACAAAGGGAATAGCATACGGGATTAACTGAATCCTTGACATAGAGGTTCAACCGATAAGGATCTTCGTAGAATATGTAGGAAAAAATATGGGCATCTAGGTCCCGCTATTGGTTATTGACCGTGGAGGTGTCTCGGTCATGTCTACATATGTCTCAAACCCGTAGGGTCTGCACACTTAAGGTTCAATAGTATATAGTTATGTATGGTGGTGAATGAAGGTTGTTCGGAGTCCTGAATGAGATCTCGGACGTCGCTCCGGAATGTTTGGGAGGTAAATATTGATATATAGGAAGTCCTGTTTTGGTCACCGGAAAAGTTTCGGGCACTTCGGTACTATACTGGGAGTGTCGGGAGGGTGCCGGGGAATCATCGGGAGGGGCCTCACGCCCCAAAGAGCCTCATCGGATGTGGGAGGAGACAAACCAGCCCCTGGTGGTCTATTCAAAGCCCCACTAATTCCCATGCATTTGGGGAAGGAAAAACCCAAAGGTGAAAAGAGATTCCAAGTGGAGAGGAGGAATCCTACTCCTAGTAGGATTGGAGTAGGACTCCTCCACCTCCCACTTCGGCCGCACCAAAGGGACGGCCCTTGGGGCACCGGCCTCCCTCCCCTCCCTCCTATATATACTAGAGGATTTGAGGGCAGCCCTAACCCTAATTGCCACGTGCTGCTCTCATCTTCTTCTAGATCATTTTCTCCTCTAGTTTCGAAGGTGCTTAGGCGAAGCCCTGCCGGAATAGTTCCACAACCGCCGCCATCGCGCCATTGCGCTAACGGAGAACTCATCAACCTCTCTGCTCTCTATTAATGGATCAAGAAGGCGGAGATCATCATCGAGCTATACATGTGTTTAACGCGGAGGTGTCGTCCGTTCGGCGCTAGATCGAGACTGATCGTGATTGGATCGTGGGACGCTCGGCAATTTGGATCGTGAAGACGTTCGACTACATCAACCGCATTTCTTAACGCTTCCCGCTTAGTGATCTATAAGGGTATGTAGATTCACTCTCCCCCTCGCAGATGCTCATCACCATGGATAGATCTTGCATGTGCGTAGGAAATTTTTTGTTTCCCATGCAACGTTCCCCAACAGTGGCATCATGAGTCAGGTCTATGTGTAGATGAGATCACGAGTAGAACACAAAGGAGTTTGTGGGTGTTGATGATCATATTGCTTCCTCCCATGGTCATGTTTTGATTCATCGGTATTGTGGGATGAAGCGGCATGGACCAACCTTACTCGTACGCTTATGGGAGACCGGTTCCATCGACTGACATGTGACTTTGTTGCATAAAGATGGTTGGCAGGTGTCTGTCTCTCCTACTCTAGTTGGATCGGATTCGACAAAGGCGGTCCTTGACAAGGTTGAATAGAAATTTGTGTATCACCGTTGTGGTTTTTGCGTACGTGAGAATTGTTCTTGCTAGATACCCATAGCAGCCACGTAAAACATGCAACAACAATAGGATGCCTAACTTGTTTTTGCAGGGTATGTTGTGATGTGGTATGGCCAATTACATAATGTGATATATGTGATGTATGAGATGATCATGTTTTTTATAGAATATCACGACTTGCATAACAATGAGTATGACAACCAGCAGGAGCCATAGGGTTGTTCTAAATTATTTTCGCCATTTGTGCTTTACTTTATCACTATCAGTTAGCAATAGTCGTGGAAGCAACAGTCGGCGCGGCAACCCCGATGGCGACATGTTGATGGAGATCAAGGTGATGGAGATCATGGTGTCATGCCAGTGGCGATGGAGATCATGTCGGTGCTTTGGAGATGGATATCAAAAGCACAAGTTCATGGACATATCATGTCACTTATGATTTGCATGTGATGTTAATCCTTTTATGCATCTTATTTTGCTTAGGACGATTGTAGCATTATAAGGTCATCCTTCACTTAAATTTCAAGATAAATTGTGTTCTCCCCGAGTGTGCACCGTTGCGAAAGTAGACACAATGTGATGATCGAGTGTGATAGACTCTACGTTCACATACAACGGGTGCATGCCAGTGTTGCACGTGCAGAACACTCGGGTTAAACTTGACGATCCTAGCATGTACAAACATGGCGTCGGAACACAAGAGACCGAAAGGTCGAACATGAGTCATATAGTAGATATGATCAACATAATGATGTTCACCATTGAAACCACCTCAACTCACGTGATGATCGGACTTGAGTTGGTGAATTTGGATCATGTATCACTCAGATGACCAGAGGGATGTCAATTTGAGCGGGAGCTTTGGTAATTTGATTAACTAAACTCATTATCTTGAACAATAGTCTTGGTAACCTTTGCATATTTATGTTGTAGATCAATGGCTCGCGCAGTAGTTCCCCTGAATTTTAATGTGTTCCTAGAGAAAGCCAAGTTGAAAGATGATTGAAGTAACTTTGTGGACGGGGCCCATAATCTGAGGATTATCCTCACGGCTTTTCAGAAGGCTTATGTCCCTGATGCACTGCTTGGTGACCCACCCGCTCCCGTGTCGTCCAAAGACGTTAAGAACGCTTGGGAGACATGTTCTGGAGATCACTCAATAGTTCAATGTGCAATGTTGTATGGCTTAGAACCGGGACTTCAAATACGTTTATGAGACCTCTGATAAGTTTATCTTTGAGAAGAATGCCCGGATCGAGAGTTATGAGACCTTTGATAAGTTCTATGCTTGCAAGATGGAGGAGAACGGGTTTGTCAGTGAACATATACTCAGAATGTCTGGGTATTCGAACCGTCTGGCTGAGTTAGGGATGCCCCTTCCACCAGAGGGGATCACTGACAGAGTTCTTCAATCATTGCCACCTAGATACAAGAGTTTCGTGATGAACTATAACATGCACAGGATGAACAAGTGGGTCGTCGAGCTGTTTGCGATGCTGAAAATCGCTGTCTAGAATCCAGAAAGAGCATCAAGTGTTGATGGTCAATAAAACCACTAGTTTCAAGAAGAATGGCAAGGGCAAGAAGGGTAACTCCAAGAAGAGTGGCAAAGCAGTTGCCTCTCTCGTGAAGAAACCCAAGACTGGACCCAAGCTACAAACTGAGTTCTTTCATTGCAAGGGAACTGGTCACTGGAAGCGGAACTGCCCCAAGTATCTCGCCGACAAGAAGGTGGCCTACACCAAACAAGGTATATATGATATGGGTGTTATTGATCTGTACCTTACCATCTTGTTGTAGTGCCTGGGTATTTGATACCGATTCGGTTGCTCACATTTGCAACTCAAAACAGCAGCTACGGAACAGACGAAGGCTGGCTAAGGACAAAGTGACGATGTGCGTGGGAAATGGTTCCAAGGTTGATGTGATCGTCTTCGGCATGCTCGCTCTTCGATTACCATCGGTATTAGTTATGAACCTAAATAATTGTTATTTTGTGCCTACATTAAGCATGAACACTATATCTAGATCTTGTTTATTGCGAGACGGTTACTCATTTAAATCAGAGAATAATGGTTGTTCTATTTATATGAGTAATATCTTTTATGGTCATGCACCCAATGTGGGCGGTTTATTCCTATTGAATCTCGATAGTGACGATACACATGTTCATAACATTGATGCCAAAATATGTAGAGTTGATAATGATACTACCACTTTCTTGTGGCACTGTCGTTTGCGTCATATTGGTGTAGAATGCATGAAGAAGCTCCATGTTGATGGACTTTTGGAGTCACTTGATTTTGAATCACTTGACACATATGAACCATGCCTCATGGGTAACATGACTAAAATGCCCTTCTCTAGAACAATGGACCGGGCAAGTGACTTGTTGGAAATCATACATACTTATGTGTGTGGTCCGATGAGCATTGAGGCGGGCGGTGGATATCATTATTTTCTCACCTTCACTGATGAATCAAGTAGATATGGGTATATTTACTTAATGAAACACAAGTCTGAAACATTTGAAAAGTTCAAGCAATTTCAGAGTGAAGTTGAGAATCATCGTGACAAGAAGATTAAATTCCTATGATCTGATCAAGGAGGTGAATATCTGAGTTATGAGTTTGGCAGTCACTTAAGACAGTGTGGAATTGTTTCACAATTGACACCGCCTGGAACACCGCAGCCTAATGGTGTGTCCAAACGTCGTAATCGAACCTTATTAGATATGTTGCGTTCAATGATGTCTCTTGCCGATTTGCCACTATTGTTTCGGGGTTATGCATTAGAGACAGTTGCATTCACTTTAAAATAGGGCACCATAGAAATCCATTGAGACGACACCATATGAATTTTGGTTTGGCAAGAAGCCAAAGTTGTCGTTTCTTAAAGTTTGGGGATGTGATGCTTATGTCAAAAAGCTTCAGCCTAAAAAGTTGGAACCCAAAGTGGAGAAATGTGTCTTCATAGGATACCCAAAAGAGATAGTTGGGTATACCTTCTATCTCAGATCCGAAGGCAAAGTGTTTGTCGCTAAAAAGTAAAAACGGAACATTTCTTGAGAAAGAGTTTCTCTCGAAATAATTGAGTGGGAGGAAAATAGAAGTTGATGAGGTTATTGAACCTTTACTTCAACCAGAGAGTAGCATAGTGCAAAAAAATGTTACTATAGAGCCTGCATCGGTTGAAGAGGAAGTTAATGATGATGATCATGAAGCTTCGGGTCAACTTACTATCAAACCTCGTAGGTCGTTAAGGGCGTGTGCTGCTCCTAAGTGGTATGGCAACCCTGTCTTAGAGGTCATGTTTTTAGACAACAATGACCCTACGGGCTATAGAGAAGCGATGATGGGCCCGGATTCCAAGAAATGGTTAGAGGCCATGAAATCCGAGATGGGACCCGTGTATGAAAACAAAGTATGGACTTTGGAAGTATTACTTGAAGAAACAAAGTTCATTCAGAACGAATGGATCTCTAAGAGGAAGACGGACGTGGACGGTAATGTCACCGTCTATAAAGCTCGACTTGTGGCAAAGGGTTTTTCACAAGTTCAAGGAATTGACTACGATGAGACCTTGTCAACCGTAGCGATGCTTAAGTCCATCAGAATCATGTTAGCAATATCTGCATATTTCAACTATGAAATTTGGCAGATGGATGTCAAAACAGCATTCCTTAACGGTTTCCTTAAGGAAGAGTTCTATATGATACAACCGTAAGGTTTTGTCGATCCAGAGAATGCTAACAAAGTTTGCAAACTCCAGTGATCCATTTATGGACTGGTGCAAGCATCTCGGAGTTGCAATCTGCATTTTGATGAGCTGATCAAATTGTTCGGGTTTATACAAGTATACGGAGAACCTTGTATTTACAAGAAAGTGAGTGGGAGCTATGTAGCATTTCTAATATTATATGTGGATGACATATTGCTTATTGGAAACAATATAGAAATGCTGGAAAGCGTGAAGAATATCCGAACAAGAGTTTTTCAATGAAGGACCTAGGAGAAGTTGCTTTCATATTAGGCATTAAGATCTATAGAGATAGATCGAGACGCTTAATAGGACTTTCATAGAGCACATACCTTGACAAAATTTTGAAGAAGTTCAAAATGGATCAGTCCAAGAAAGGGTTCTTGCCTGTGTAACAAGGTGTGAAGGTGAGTAAGACTCAACGCCCAGTGACTGCAGAAGATAGAGAAAATACGAGTGGCATCCCCTATCCTTTAGCCATAGGCTCTATCATGTATGCAATGTTGTGCACAAGACCCGATGTCAGCCTTGCCATAAGTATGGCAGGAAGGTTTCAAAGTGATCCAGGAATGGAGCACTGGACGACGGTCACGAATATCCTTAAGTACCTGAAAAGGATTAAGGAAATGGTTCTCGTTTATGGAGGTGATCAAGAGCTCGTCGTAAGTGGTTACGTTGATGCAAGATTTGACACTGAGACGGATGACTCTAAGTCCCAAATCGGATGTGTATTTATTCTCAATGGGGGAGCAGTAAGTTGGTGTAGTTCCAACCAGAGCGTGGTAGACGATTCTACATGTGAATCAGAGTACATCACAGCCTTGGAGGCAGCGAAGGAAGGTTTCTGGATGAAGGAGTTCACGACAGATCCTGGAGTAGTGCCCAGTGCAGTGAATCCAATGGACCTGTTTTGTGACAACACTGGTGCCATTGCTCTGGCCAAGGAACCAAGGTTTCACAAGAGGACCAGACACATAAAGCTACTATTGAATTCCATCCGCGAATACATCAAGGAGGATGACATAAATATTTTCAAAGTGCAAATGGATCTGAATGTCGCAGACCCATTGACTAAACCTCTACAAAGGGCTAAACATGATCAACACCAGAACTGTATGGGTGTTAGATTCATTACAATGTAAATCACATACTGATGTGAGCTAGATTATTGACTCTAGTGCAAGTGGGAAACTGTTGGAAATATGCCCTAGAGGCAATAATAAAATGGTTATTTTTATATTTCCTTGTTCATGATAATCGTTTATTATCCATGTTGTAGTTGTATTGACTGGAAACACATTGTGTCGATATATAGACAACACTGTGTCCCTGGTATGACTCTAGTAGCCTAGATCGTTGATCAAAGATGGTCAAGGTTTCCTGGCCATTGACATGAGATGTCATTTGATAACGGGATCACATCATTGGGAGAATGATGTGATGGACAAGACCCAAACTATAAACATAGCATATGATCGTGTCCGTTTATTGCTATAGTTTTCTGCATGTCAAGTATATGGTCCTATGACCATGATATCATGCAACTCACTGACACCGGAGGAGTACCTTGTGTGTATCAAACGTCGCAACGTAACTGAGTGACTATAAAGATGCTCTACAGGTATCTCCGAGGGTGCCTCTTGAGTGGGCATGGATCAAGACTGGGATTTGTTACTCCGTGTGATGGAGAGGTATCTCAGGGACCACTCGATAATACAACATCACAACAAGTCTTGCGAGCAATGTGACTAAAATGTTAGTCACGGTATATTGTATTACGAACGAGTAAAGAGACTTGCCGGCAATGAGATTGAACTAGGTATAGAGATACCGACGATCGAATCCCGGGCATGTAACATACGAAAGAACAAAGGGAACAGCATACGGGATTAACTGAATCCTTGACATAGAGGTTCAACTGATAAATATCTTCATAGAATATGTAGGAACCAATATGGTCATCCACGTCTCGCTATTGGTTATTGACCATAGAGGTGTCTCGGTCATGTCTACATAGTTCTCGAACCCGCAGGGTCTGCACACTTAAGGTTCGGTGATGTTTTGGTAGTATATAGTTATGTATGGTGGTGACCGAAGGTTGTTCAGAGTCCCCAATGAGATCACGTACGTCACGAGGAGCTCCAGAATGGTCCGGAGTTAAAGATTGATATAGGAAGTCCTGTTTTGGTCACCGGAAAAGTTTTAGGCACTTCGGTATTGTACCGGGAGTGTCGGGAGGGTGCCGGGGGACCATCAAGAGGGGCCTCATGCCCCAAAGGGCCTCATGGTCTATGGGAGGAGACAAACCAACCCATGGTGGGCTGGCCTAATCCGCACTAAGGCCCATGCGGCTGGTGAAGGAAACCCCAAAGGTGGAAAGAGTTTCCAAGTGGAGAGGAGGAATCCTACTCCTAGTAGGATTGGAGTAGGACTTCTCCACCTCCCACTTCGGCCGCACCAAAGGGGCAGCCCTTGGGGCGCCAGCCTCCCTCCCCTCCCTCCTATATATACTGGAGGATTTGAGGGCATCCCTAACCCTAATTGCCACGTTTTGCCATCTTCTTCTTCTAGATCGTTTTCTCCTCTAGTCTAGTTTTGGAGGTGCTTAGGCGAAGCCCTTCCGAAATAGTTCCACCACCACCACCGCCGCGCCATCATGCTGCCAGAGAACTCATCTATATCTCCACTCCCTCTTGCTAGAGCGAGAAGGCGGAGATCGTCATCGAGTTTTACATGTGCTGAACGCGGAGGTGTCGTCCGTTGGCGCTAGATCGGGACGGATCATGATTGGATCGCGGGACGCTCGGCGATTTGGATCACGAAGACATTCAACTACATCAACCGCATTTCTTAACGCTTCTTGCTTAGCGATCTACAAGGGTATGTAGATTCACTCTCCCCCTCGTAGATGCTCATCACCATGGATAGATCTTGCGTGTGCATAGGAAATTTTTTGTTTCCCATGCAACTTTCCCCAACATCAGAGTCATAATAGACTTCATAAAAGACTCAAACATTTTATCATGAATAATATGAACATAAACCCACAATTCATCGGATCCCAACAAACGCACCGCACAAAAGAATTACATCGAATAGAACACCTCGAAGATGCGGTGAACTTTTTATTGAAGATTAAGAGAGAGAGAGAGAGAGAGAGAGAGAGAGAGAGAGGGAGAGAGAGGAGGGAGGAGGGAGAGAGAGATCGGTACTAACTATGGACATGTGGGTCTATGGTAGACTACTCACACATCGCCATGGGAGCAGCAAGGTTGATGTAGAGGCCCTCCGTGATCGATCCCCCTTTAGGAGGGCACCAGAACATGGCTTCAGATGGGCACACGACGGAACAGAGACTTCCAGCAGCAAAAAAAGTATTTCGGGAGGCTCTCTAGGGGTTTTCGGATTTATTAGAATTTATAGGCCAGAGAGGGGTGTCAGGAGGCACCCGAGGGGGGGTCACCACACATCAAAGCGCATCCACCACCACCACCACCACCCTTAGTGTGCCATGTTTTGTTCTCACTCCCTCGTGTGGCCTCCAGTCTTCTCCCGAAGCTTCCTGGTCTTCTTTTGGTCCAGAAAAAACATAAAAAAATTGTGACAATTGGACTTCGTTTGCTAGTGTAAACCTAAAAAGCTAAAAGCACGCAGAAAGCAACAACTCGCACTTGGCACTAGGATAATAGGTTAGTTCTCAAAAATAATATTAATTGACATATAATTGCCCAAAAAGCATCCTAGAATGATAATATTATATCATGGATCAATCAAAAATTATAGATACGTTAGAGAAGTATCAGTTCTCAAAAGTAAAGGGTGGTTGCAAGAAAAGTTTCTACATCCATAGCTGCTAAAAGAGGCATGACACTCACTCTTGAGACTCCAAACACATCAAGGAAGTCCAAGGTATTGGCTAAGAAACCAGGGAAGAAGAGAGAGAGGAAGAAGATTGTTCATGTGGTGGCAGACCTACATCCATGTATGAGGACCCAGCTGACGTTGAAGAGGAAGAACCTTCTTCTCAACCACCCACTGCAGAGCAATAAAAGTTGATGGTTGACGCAATGCCCAAGAAGGTTGCTAACACCTCCAAGGCCCCTTCTAAGACTAAGAGGAATACCAGAGACATCCTAGCTTCCAAGAAGAACAAGGCCCAAGGGCCTGAGAAGACATCTCATGATGATGTTTGTCTTGTGCTTAAGAAGCTTAGACCCGGATTGCCAGAGCATGATAACACACACGCAATGGCAGAAAAGGGAAAGGAATGATCAAGGAATGATGAGGTGGAGAGAAGTGGATTATTATGCCACCAAGAGGAAAACTATCATGGACTACAAATTCCACACCAAGGAGCAATAGGACTTCTATGAGATTGTGCTTCTCGACAAGAGCTCGACTGTTAGTGATATGAGGTATGTGGATTGGAAGTACATTGACGCAGATGTTGACTACTTCCCCCCATGTTAATGAGAGCTTCAGGATGATGGGCATCGAAAAAATTGTTGGGACAGAGATGATGGCTTGGTCTGATGAGTTGATTATGCAGTTTTACTCCACTACACGTTTCTATCGAGATGACAGAATTGTGTGGATATCTGAGGGAGTTCGATACCAGTCTATAGTTGAGGAGTGGGCATCACTCATAGGTGACCCTAAGGTGTAATATGGATATGTGGACGTCTATGATGAGTCCAAGAAAGGCCAAAGAAAGGCCACAACTCCATGGCCAACATGTACACTCCTTTGCCAAGGAATATGTCAAGTCATGCAAGCTTGGATCAATGTATTTCCTACTTGCTGGGCTCCCTAGCTAAAACACTATTATGGGGTATACACTGATGCCTAAATATGGAGATGAGAAGATGATCACAGGCTATTCCATCAACATGATGCACCTGCCGGTCAGACCACCAGGATCAGGGTGATGGATCTCATTGTTGAGACCATCAAGACGATTGTTGCTGACTAGAAGAGGTCATGTGGATATGCACCGTACAGCCAGATGTTGATCAACTCCAAGGTTGGATTAATGTTTATTTGCTTGATCTCCCTCGTCTTCCGCGTTAGCCAGAGTTCAAGGACAACATCGTGACGATGGACCCTTCCCATCCCACCTCATCTATAGCTCAGGCAGAGACTGAGGCTGAGGCCGACGTAGAGGCAGTGACACGTCTCCAACATATCTATAATTTTTTATTATTCCATGATATTATATTATAATTCTAGGATGATTTTTGGATGTTTATTTACCAATTAATATTATTTTCGAGCACTAACCTATTAAACCAGTGCCCAATGCCAGTTGATGTTTTCTGCATGTTTTTGGCTTTTTAGGTTTGCAGTACCAAACGAAGTCCAATTGCCACGAAACTTTAATATGATTTTTTTGGACCAAGAGAAGACCTAGAAGATTTGGGATGAGACCGTAAGACACACGACGAAGTCATGAGCCAACCAGGCACGAGCAGGGGGTAGGACGCGCATGTTTGCCTTGTGCTCCCCTCGGCTACCTCCTGACGCCCCTCTCTGGCCTATAAATTCACATATATTCCCAAAACCCTAGAGATCCTACTGAAACACTTTTTCTGCCACCGCAACTCTTTGTTCCACCGTGTGCCCATCTGGAGCCCCTTTTTGGTGCCCTAGTACTTCACTTATATCTTTTGAGCATAGCAGTTTCTCTACTACTTCACTTATATCTTTTAGAGCGCGGTGGCGTGTTGATTTTATAGAAATAATTGCACTCTCGTTCTTCACTTATATTTGTTTGGGAGTTAATAAATAGCAACGGTAATTTGCATGGGCTATAAGACTAGTCCAAAAATAATAGGTATTCAATGAGTGCATTATCAAAACCACATGTAGCACATAAAAGAGAAATCATGGTTAATGATATTAATATGGTAATGTGAAAGAGCATGAGTGCATGATCACTGTTAATAAAATTATCATGAATTAGAGGTTGTTAACTTGTTCATCCAAATACTTTAATGGCATGGTGATGATGTGTGAGCATACTTACTCCTCGTTGAAATCCTAGTGTTGTTTAAGTCGGGACACGCGATGGTTAACTCCTACCAAACTCCTCCCTAGGGCCACACAAGTAGTGTTTTGCTTTGAGAGAGCTAATAAAATCCTACAATAAGTATGTGAGTTATCTATGATTAATGTGAATCCATGGATATACGCACTCTCACCTCCACGTATTTGATAGCCTCTTTGGTACCGTGCATTGCCCATTCTCACCTCAAGGATCGGTGCAAGTTTCGCCGGTGCATCCGAACCCTGTGATGTAATACACTCTGTTGCACATAAGCCTCATTATATCTTCCTCAAAACAACCACCATACCTACCTATCATGGCATTTCCATAGCCATTCCGAGATATATTGCCATGCAACTTCCACCATCACATCATATGACTTATATTTCCATTGCCATACTGCTTTGCATGATCGTAAGATAGCTAGCATGATATTTTCATGGCTTGTCCGTTTTTTGATATATTTTGCTACGCTAGATCATTGCATATCCTGGTACACTGCCAGGGGCATTCATATAGAGTCATAGCATCCTATCAGTTTTTCATATCGAGTTGTAAGTAAATAAAAGTGTGATGATCATCATTATTTAGAGCACTGTCTCAGTGAGGAAAGGATGATGGAGACAATCATTCCCCCACAAGTCGGGAAGAGACTTCAGAAGAAAAATGAAAAGAGGAGAAAAGGAGAAAGAAGAAAAGGGTGAAAAAGAAAGAAAAAGAAAAAATGAGAGAAAAGAGAGAAGGGACAATGCTACTACCTCTTCTTCCACACTTGTGCCTCAAAGTGGCACCATGTTCTTCATATAGAGAGTCTCTTGTTTTGTCACTTTCATATGCTAGTGGGAATTTATCATTATAGAACTTGTCTTGTATATTCCTTTGACGGGCTTCCTCAAATGCCCGAGGTCTTCATGAGCAAGCAAGTTAGATGCATACCTAGTTAGCTTCAGTTGAGCTTTCATACACTTATAGCTCTAGTGCATCCAATGCATGGAAATCCCCCTACTCCTCGCATTGATATCTATTGATGGGCGTCTCCATAGCCCGTTAATACACCTAGTTGATGCGAGACTTTCTTCTCCACTTTCACCCCCTTTGAAACCTACCACCATATTCTATTCCACCTTTATGCTATATCCATGGTTCACACTCATATATTGTGCAAGTAATAAAAAGCTGAAGCGCATTAAAAAAATACAATCCAATTGCCTGACTTGACACTCTGGTGCTTAAAATTTGTATTTATGTGGTGAGGACGGAACCATTCTATATTTATATGATAAAATGAATTGGGGGTGAACATTCTTTATGATTGTTGTATGCTTTGAAACTTGATGATTATGTTCATTATGTTTATAAGTATTACTATGTTGATATTTATTAATTCATCATTTCTCAATGATCAAACCTGCAAAAGATTACATGTTGGGTAGCATGTCACATCAAAAAATATTTTTTATCATTTACCTACTCGAGGACGAGCAGGAATTAAGCTTGGGGTGTTGATACGTCTCCAACACATCTATAAATTTTTATTGTTCCATGCTATTATATTATCATTCTAGGATGATTTTTGGATGTTTATTTACCAATTAATAATATTTTTGAGAACTAACCTATTACCCAATGCCATGTGCCAGTTGTTGTTTTCTGCATGTTTTTGGCTTTTCAGGTTTATAGTACCAAACGAAACCCGATTGCCACGAAACTTTAATATGATTTTTTGGACCAAAAGAAGACCTGGAAGCTTCAGGAGGAGACCATAAGCCACACTAGGGAGGCACGAGCCAACCAGGCGCGGCCAGGGGGTAGGGCGTGCCTGGTTGCCTCGTGCTCCCCTCGGCTGCCTCCCGACACCCCTCTCTAGCCTATAAATTCACATATATTCCAAAAACCCTAGAGAGCCTCCCAAAACACTTTTTCTACTGCCGTAAGCCTCTGTTCCGCCGTGTGCCCATCTGGAGCCCTGTTCTGGTGCCCTGTCGGAGGGGTGATCATCACAGAGGGCCTCTACATCATCATTGTTGCTCTCATGGTGATGTGTGATTAGTTCCCCATAGACCTATGGATCTGTAGTTAGTACCTATAAGGCTATCTCTCTCTTGATATTTAATACAATGATCATCGCATCTTCACTTGGATCTATCCGATGTAATCCTTTTGTGTGGTGCGTTTGTTGAGATCCGATGAATTATGGGTTTATGTTCAAATTATTCATGAAAAATATTTTGAGTTATCTCTGAAATATATTATGATTTTATGTGCATGATCATCATAGCTTCGTAAATCTCTCTGATCTACTGATTTTCTTTGCCCAGGTTGATTGATCTATCTTCAGTGAGAGGGGTACATTGTAGTGGGTTCAATCTGATGGGTTTCTATATCCCAGTGATAGAAGGGGACAAGATACATCTTTGTATTGTTTCCACTAAGGATAAAACGATGGGGTTAGTTCATATTAATGGAATTTTATTTGTCTACATCATGTCATCCTTCTCCAAGCATTACTATGTTTTACTTAATACTCTAGATGTGTGATGGATAGTGGTCGATGGGTGGAGTAATAGTAATAGGTGCGGGAGGAGTCGGCCTATTTGCTTATGGACATGATGCCTATATACACATGATCATTGTCGTGAATATCACACAACTATGTGCTTTTCTATAAATTGCCCAATAGTAATTTGTTTACCCAGTGTATGCTTACTTTCACGAGAGATTCCACTAGGGAAATCTATGGGCCCTGGGTCTATTCACTTATAAGTTTACAAACGCTACGATACCTTGCTACAATTATTTACTTTTCTATTTATTTTGCATTTTACAATTATCTACTACCAACCACACTACTTAGAAGCTTGCAAATAACGAGTCCAAGGGGATTGACAACCCTCTTGCCCATGTTGGGTGCAAGTGTTTGCTCTTTTGTGTGAAGCCGCTGAAGACGGGGTTGGTTGTTACTCCTATTGGTTCAATAAAAACCTTGGTTATCTAATGAGGGAAATACTTACCTATATTGTGCTGCATCACCAGTTCCTCTTCACGGAAAACCCAACGCATATCACAAGTATCAGGCAACTAGAGCCGCTAGTGCTCTCCAGCTCAAGACAAAGAGTGGTCATATGACCTATATCATTAGTGTCATACAGAGGATTTAGAAGAGTTCGGTTGATCTCGTGAAGAACCAAGCCAGCCTGGAGAGAATAGTTGAGACAAAGATCCACTATCTAGATGTCAAGGTGACAGAGATCCAGACTGCCGTAGAGCAACTTCAGCGGGATGAGGACGGATTGAGTAATGACGATGAGACTCTACCCACCACTAGGCAGTTTGCCACTATGCCTAGATCTTCAGCAGTGTGTGTGTCCCATTCTAGAGCCGCTATCTCCGCTCTATCTACAACTCATGTTGTCACCACCACTGCTACACCGTATGTGCCTCATGTATCCACTACACCAGCCTAGCAGACCTCAGCCAAAGCAATTGTCGATGCACTTCTCTCGACTCCTTCGATAGCCACCGAAGCGGCAAGTCAACGGACTTCATCGGCACGTGGAGGGGAACCTGCCTAGAGCGATGTTTAGGTCTATACGGTTCGAACTTTTTGGTAACTTGTTGCCAAAGGGAGGGAATTTGTATAGATCATAGGGCTTCGAGAGAGTGTGTATTGCCTTTTGCTTTTGCTTCTCGTGGTCGTTCTTGATACATTTGGTTTGTTAGTTTATGTAAGGTGTATTATTTTCGACATTGTGACCAAGACACATAATTATAGACATGTTAAGACTAAATTACCCTTAGCAAATTTGTTGGTTCGTGGAAAGTGAATCAATTAGTCCAAAAAAGTATGAGATACATGCAATCGTTAAAGAGATAGTTTCCTTATTTTGCTATAAGGAGAGATACAAACAATCAGAAAAGAGATATTTTCTCTTTTTTAAGAGGGCTAACAAGGGAATTATGAAGAATTAGAAGAAATGCACCTTACATTCTGAAAAATTATTAAAAACAAATACACCTTATATAGAGGTACGGAGGGAGTACTTTTGATCGCCTCGTGAGTTGAACTACGTTGTGTTTGATTATATGCTTCATGGTTTATGCTATTGTTGGACGTTGTGTTTGATCATATGCTTCATGGTTTATGCTATTCTTGCCTATCATTGTGATATATGTCATGATTATTCACTTTTATGCTTCGTGGTGTGTGCATTGAAATTCATTCATATCATTTATTTTCTCCACCAAGATGTATGTGACATGTAAGAGTGACCCATGATGCTAATCAATTGTGCATTTGCATTCAAATGCAAATTCAAAAATAATGCACAAATTTAGGGGATCTCTTGTTTATCACATACTTCTCAAGGCAATGATATTATGCATTGATTATATCCTTTGTCAAAGCTATGATCTATATGTTGTCTCAGTTACAAAAAGGGGAAGATTGAAAGTACAACTTCTCCCTAGATGGTTTTGGTAACTAACAACAACATAGTTCATTGAACTAATGAGACTATCAAGTATATTTCAGGAAATTTCAATGAGTGGATTGGCTAGAAATTGTGAGGAGGAACCCCTAAGATGCAAAGAACTTTTATTGGCAAAAGTTTCAAGACTCTACATTTTCTTTTATGTGATTTGATCACTTTGAGTCCATAGGAAAGCCAATACTATTAAGAGGGAACAAGGTACTCATGATGATCCGGTTTCTCAAGTGCTTAGAAATATGCCACCAAAAGCCTCACTCCTTTTCTCACAAAACATTTTGTTCAAAGCCCTAAAATGCCAAATCAGTGGCACCAAGTATTTCACTTTGGTCTCACCGAGTCAGCCCCAGACAGAACCTATGCCAAACCCTAGCACCTTGGTAGAACCGAGATTTCATTCGGTGCAATCGAAAATCCATGACCAAGTTTCTGTGATCGAAATATTTAATTTTGAAACTTCCGAGTTTTATGTTTCACTATCACCGAAGTACTCGATCTGCCTAGGTTAAACTAAATCGGTCTGACCGATATGTTTCATTCGGTCTCACTGAAAAGCCAAAAGTTAGAACATTTTACACTAGTCGGTAGAACCGAGTTTTAACATCGGTTTCACCGAGTTGGGCAATAACATTGTAACAATTGGATTTTTGGAGAAGGCTATAAATACCCCTCCACCCCCTCTCACTCATTGAGAGAGCCATCAAAACAAAACTACACTTTCACCATAATTTTTCTAAAAGAGAACCACCTACTCGTGTGTTAAGATCAAGGGATTCCACTCCAACCAATAGATCCTTGATTTCTAGCCTCCCTAAGTTGCTTTCCAACCAATCATCCTCTTCTACCAAGCCAAATTCCATGAGAGAGCGATTGCATGTTGAGGAGACTATCCTTTGAAGCACAAGAGCAAGGAGTTCATCATCAACATAATATATTTTACTGCTTAAAGAGTGGTGTATCCTAGATTGGTTAGGTGTCGCTTGGGAGCCTCCAAATCATGTGGAGTTGAACGAAGAAGTTTGTGAGGGAAAGGAAATCGGCTACTTCATGAAGATCTACCTCGAATGAGGCTAGTCCTTCGTGGACGTAAGCCATGGTGGAATAGACAAGTTTGCTTCTTCGTGGACCCTTCATGGAAATCGTTACCCTCCGTGGGTTGAAATCTCCATCAACATGGACGTACGATAGCACCACCTAGCGGAACCATGCCAAGAATCTTTGTGTCTTCATTGCATTTGATATTCATATCCCTCCCTTTACTTACACTTGCAATTTCATTACTTCCCGATGTACTACTCGGAGAATTGCATGTGTAGGGTGTGCTAGACTTGTTAAATTCGCTAAAACTTTCCAACCAATAAAATTGAGAAAAGGTTAGGTTTTAGTTTGGTCAAGTAGTCTAATCACCCCCTCCCTCTAGACATACTTTTGATCCTACAACGTCACCGTCCGCCCGGAACGAACTTGCCCCATTGGCCATCCCCACCAATGCACCCTAGGCCATCTAACGCGGCAGCCAAACAGTGTCATGGGAAGGGGAAGCACCTCGTCGTCAGAGTCAGAGCCTGCATCATATGCGAGTGCCTAGAACCTGTTCGGAGCAACAACCAAAGGGGCGGAGACTCTATGAATCCGACATAGGCGAGCAGGAGATGACATGTCATACGGGGAGGGGACGGGCAAGCGCCCAGGAGGATAGGGAACCGTGGGTGATGAGGAGAGAGAGAGAGGATGGGAGAGGAAGGGGAGAGGGAGAGGGGAAGGAGAGATAGCCATCAATGTGTTTTGTAACCCTCATGATGTGTTGATAAAGGAAATGTCTTTGTCAATAAAGAAAATGTTAAGAAGTATATATCACAGGGAAAAATTGAACATCGGTCGATCAGTTGAAGGTTCGCCTGGTCTTGCACGCGTCGTGGGATTAGAAGAAATTCAGCACCCCTTTTCGCTCCTATAGCATGGGGCCCACGCACGCTTGTGCAGCATCCACCTTATCTCTTTCACGGGAGGTGCTCTAAGCCATTTCTTTTCCCCAGCATGCGGCATCACTTTTTATCTTCCATCCTCCCTCACACCCACTTTTTCAGTTGACCACTGGAGTGATGCAAGACCACCACCGCTGCCGGAAATGGCGACCACTAGTGTGCGAGCAGAGCACCAGCACTTGTGTGTGAAGAGGGATGTAACTTGTGTCCGATCCACGATGGGGGCACATTTTTTTGTGGCAACCGACGACAATGGGATATGCAAAGCCGAGGTTGGTGGAGTTAAAACTGGTAGCGACGGGATCTGGAAAGTCGGGGCTGGTGGAGTTGCAACTAAGGCGACGGGAAGCTGCAACCCCGGGTTGGCGGAGGTGCAACTAGCGCTTTGTTGAGTTGCATCTGAGGATGTTGCACCGATGGGGCGAGCTACAACCGGTTTCTATGGGAGTTGCAACCATCAGTGGCAGAGATACAACCGTCATTTGTTCAATCTGCATCAAGCAAGGCAAAGTTGCACCCGCCGGTTCGCCGGTGCTAAAGATGGTGCTAGAACTATCAGCCGGGAGTTGCGTGCGAGGTGTTTTTGTTGGAACCGACATATTATTTTGCGGAAACTACCTTTTTTTACTAAAATCTACCCTGGAGCTCTTCCCTGCTGAATTTGTTTTGCTAGAACCGACGTATTGTTTTGTTGGAACCTGGTATTTGTTTGTTGCAATTGACCACCAGAGCAAATAAAATCATATTGAATATGTATTACTGGAAATGGAGCTTTTTTGTTGGAACCTAGTAATATTTTGCTTCAACCAACCACTGGAGGATTTTGTTTATTTTTAGAATTTTTTTGTTGTTGGGCACCACGATGCAAGCCGACAGCCGTGGCGAGCCAAAGACGGTGACGTTGGGGGATACTGCAACCATGTTGAACCCACAACCCCGTTTTCATGGTTTAATCAGCTCCCATTTTGTTCATCGATGCTACAAGAATCGCTTTTGCTCCCTAAGTTCTAAATGAAAGTAGATGTTTAAGGCCTAATTAGTTTAGTTATCTCTTCCATTCGAGGGACTCAAGAATGCCAATATTAGCACAAATCGTACGACAAAGATGGAACCAGCTGGGGGGTAGAGTTCCAATCCGTTAGTGACCACGCACTCGGGGACGCACTGGAGGCCATGATGCAATCCCGATGACCATGGGCGGGACCCCATCGGAGCTCGTCGGCGACGACCGGGACAGGCGATGCTCTGCATGTGGGAGCATGGGGAGCGGTACGAGGAGAAAGAAGACGGATGTAGGGGAGTCAGATCTGACAACTGTAGATGGATGAATCGGGCTGGCGCGTGGTGATCACCTAAATTTGGGTTGGTCGACCGACGCGTCGTACTTGACTATTTGTCGGGTAGTCATCGCACGTCACCTACTATATTTCAGGGTAATTCGGATATTTTCTTCATCCACGCGCCAGGATCGACGAAGTTGTTTTGATCCTAGGAGACAGTAAAGGAGTGGCATGCCTCTTTACACATGTTTCTACCCTATTTTATATATAATAAAGCAACAACATAAGAAAATACATTGTTGAACGATACAAAATGATGAGGTAACCTTCTTACGAAGAAGCCGATCCTTGGACAATCAAATCACACAGAATACATGTGACTATACATCCATTCCAAATGATAACACCCACACGTGTGCCATGTTTGTACTTCGTCCACACGTGTCGATCCACGTTAATTCTATTTTGCACGAATCCTAAAGGAATCTATTGAAACTTTAGTGTCACGTAGGCATCATCGGGTGTGTGGGCGTTGGAGAGTTCGTCCACACTACCCGTAGTGCGCGGTTGCTAGCTGTGTCGTGTGGGTGAACCAGGTTCTTCCCACACAGTCACTACCTAGTCCACACTCGTGTGGGCAAACTGCTCTTCGCCCACACGCCGCTCGTACGTTGCTAGATGGCAATTGCAGTTGCGCGTACGTGACAACTAGGCACATGACAACTATGATTATTTGCTAGATGGCAACTGCAGTTGCGCGTACGTGGCAACTAGGTAAACACACATGGCAGCTATGATTAATTATGCATGGCAACTATGGTTGGACCACACGTGGCAACTAGATAAGCACACATGGAAACTATCGCCGGTAACTAAAGTGTCAACCCGTGGATAATTATAGTTAACCAAAATAAAGAGAGTTACCATACTTTTACAACTATACTTGCCATCCCGGTAACTAAAGTTGCCATCCCTCGGGGTAGCTAAAGTGTCATCCCGTGGGTAACTAACGTAGGTGTGACAGGACATGTGGACAGATTTGCTTCATGCCACATGCCACACGTGTGAGGTGGAAATAAGTAGTAGGTGTTAGGCGTGTGGCATGAAGTAGTTGTGTCCACACGTACGGTCAATTCTCATGTTCACCCACACATGACCCGTATGGGTTGCCTTCTAATTATGCCACACAAAGCATATGAATGCATGTCTAAAATAACACACGTGTGGTGAATACCGAGACCATGAAAATAAAAGAAGAACTGGACACACCTCTATGATCCAGAACATCCAAGCTCCAGACTCCGCAACAGACAAAGGCTGAAGAGCCTCGAGTCCTTTTTCACTGTTTTGACCTTCTCAATGAATCTTAGCACAAAATGAACTCATTCGAAAACTATTTCACGCTCTAACCCTTTTGGCAACACCACAAGCCGTTGTGTTTGCACTCTGTTTAGAAACGCCAACCTTACCTGTGTTGCTCCCCTTCATAAGTAAGTGGCAAATGTGAAAAGGCTAGTTGTCATGCCACTAGCAATGGTGTTTCATGTTTGGAAGCAAAGCCATGCACCCTTGGCGTTTCTAGCAACGCGAAACACTTTGACGTTTTTGTCCTGCCACGTAACATCTTGACCAAGCCAACAACACAGGTAGGTTTAACGTTTTCGTATAGTGCAAAAACGTCACGGCATGTGACGTTTTTTAAAAGGATCAGATCGTAATAATTTTCAAACGAGTTTATTTTATGCTAAGGTTTGATGAAAAGTTCAAAACAGTGAAAAAGTCCGAGCGTCGAAGACGTCTTTAGAAATCAGAAAGAGCACAACAGCCCACGTGCACACCTCTACTTCTACGCGTACTGTTACACAGGAGAGCAAAAAAAAATAGTGTAAAGAAGGATTTCTTGTTACCCGCAAAATAAAAAGGATTTCTTGTCTACAAACTGAACTGGTTCTGTATAAATTAAGCCAAAGTGGCCCACTAGCTCGTACTCTATTAAACTCTGTCAGTAGTACGAGACAACCACAGACAACAGCTCCTCGAATTAAAAAAATAAAACATAACGCAGCTCCTCCGGCTGTTTAACCAGTTGTCCGGCCAGATTTGTTCCGGTGTCTGTCTGGCTGCTGCCTCTCCGTCCAGACGACAGTCCCATGCTGCTGCTGCACTAACAGGGGCACACACGAGAATACAGATTTGGTTCCAGTGTCTGTCCGGCTGCTGCCTCTCTACGCCCACACGACAGTCCCAGGCTGTTGCTGCACCATCAGGGACACACAAGAATATAGAGTAGAGACAACGGTCTCTTCCTGATGAAAGGAAGCTGCGTAGCAAGCAGAGGAACACCAGACCATCACAACAAGAGAGGCCGGACGAAGAAAACGCAAGGGTTTACGATCTAGGCCATATGCCGTACTTATGACAAATTTTTAAAAATTGATGAGATGCGAAGCCATGGGGTTATCGCTTCTTTCTTTAATCAGGATGGTCGTACAAGAAAACGGGCATACTGCTTGAGTTTTTCATCTACGTCCACACTAGTCCCGTCCTACATCTTTTTGCTACTAATGCAGATACTCCTAGAAATAATCTTTGATTTTTTTTTCAAAAAGGTAAGAATAAACAGCCGAGCCTTTGCATCCTCGTATAAACAAAACCATATACTCCCATCGTCCCATAATAAAAGAACGTCCGAAAGAAGTATTTATTAAAATTAATACAATTTTTTTATTTAAGTTGATACAAAACGACAAAGCTAAAGTCATGAACATGCAGAATACAAGACACAGACGACTATGGCAAACCCATTAGAAGGTATGAAGAAAATATCTATGACTAAGTCAACTTTTTTGACATCAACACCTTCAAAAGAAACAACGTCCTAGCATAGTCATCGCCGCATCTGGTCAGACATTGTCAAGGTCAAAACTTGACACGAACACAACACCTTCAACAAGGTAATGAGTTAATGCCACGAGTTCCCTGCTGCTAAGTCTGACCAATGAAGGCCAAAACAAGAGTTTTCACTTCAAACATGAAACGTTGCCCCAAGCACCATCCTGTTCCAATACTCATCCTAGAACCATGTTTTTGGCCACAAAAGAAGGCCGCATGCTATCCTAGATAAGGATAGTAACATTAAATCTTTCATTTATTAGTTTATAGACTCATCTTGTCTTGATATGTGTTATGTTACTCATAATATGAGTAACTACCTATGTTACTTAATTTTTTTCTTTTTTCATTAATTAGCTGTCACATCATATTTTTTGTTTAGGTGACATCTATGTTATTACCTATGTTACTCGGTAGTCTTAGTTACAATTTCCTACTAATCTATTCATGCAAATAATGCCACCTGATTAAATCTTGCATGTATTTTTCTAGGGACAAGGTCATGCATGTCAATCTGAAATTTAAATTTTTCGTTAATTTTTACATGGCCAAGGACGATAACACATATGTATAAATTTATTTTAACACGATTCTCGTAGCAACGCATAGGGCATCATCTGGTTCCTCGGGTGGATGGGCATGACAACTTGCACGTAGTAAGTACTCCCTTCGTTCCTAAATATTTGTCTTTTTAGATATTTCACTATGAACTACATGCAAATATATACATAGACATAATTTAAAGTGTAGATTTATTTATTTTACTTCGTATGTAGTTCATAGTTGAATCTGTAAAAAAACAAATATTTAGATAGGGGGGTATAATCGTATAAATCAGCAAACTGTATGCACACTACAATTAACATATGAATTCCATACACTGATTTCCGTAGAAAAATGTAATTCTCATGTTTGCTCCATAAAGTTTCTCTTCTCAACTTTCGAGCTTCAGTAGCGATAGGTATGTATGAGAGCTAAAAGTAGGGAAGCAAGATCAGGTCTCGCTAGGCAAAAGATGCAAAATTAGTACTCCCACAAATATAAGACGTTTAAGAGACTTTTGTAACTAGTCTCTAAACCGTCTTATATTTGTAAACAGAGGGAATACAAAATCTAGACACACCAAGAATCTGCATGGGGAGTTTCACATCTCGCTCGCGCTACTCCCAGGGGGTGGCTCGGGCGAACCCTAGCCGCCGCCCCCGCCTTCTCTCCCTCTCGGTCTCCCCGCCACCGTCGGAGGAAGCCGGCAAGCGAAGCTCGTCCGGCGGACGGCAGTGGCGGGCTCGCCTCCTTCCTGTGCGAGAGGCCTCCGGCTGGAGCATGGCCCCGTCCCTGGGCGGCACGCGGGGCGGCGGAGCTGGGCGCTGGGGCGACAGCCCCAGGAGCTCTCGGTAGTGTCCGCGCTGCCACGGGCTGCGGGGGCAGCGTGGTGGCCGGATGTGGCGGGCGGCTGCAGCGGAGGTCCTCTGTTGCTTGCTGCCCGGGCGGCCGGCGGTGGCCTGTGGGCCGTGGGGAGCGCGGCTAGACGTGTCCGAGGTGGGTGATGGACTTAAGGTGGGCCTGATTTGGGCGCGTGAGCTTCTGGTGGCGTGATGGTGCGAGGATGGCGACACTACGGCTTTGCTTTGGCCAGATCTAGGCAGTGCAAGGTGGTGGTTAGACGGCATGGTGGTTGCCTTCGCTGGGGCTTGACGATGGCCGCGCTCAAGGTGATGGTGGTCGAGGCAACGGGTTTCATGGCGGCGGCTGTTGTGGCTCTAGGGCTCCAGGGCGGCGGCCCTGGCTATGGTGGTGGCGGCTTTCGGCCAAGGGGCGGTGTGTCTTGTCGCGGTGGATCGTGGGATCCCGTGGCCAAAATGAGGTTGGCCTCAGCAATTGGTGGTTAGTGGGCGGCGGTTGGTGGCGGCGACTGTTCGACGCAACTCTGGGAGAAATCTTTGCTCCGGTCATCATCGAAGCTGGCGACGGCGGCGTCTGTGGGTGCCGTTATCTTTCTTGGAAACGTCGTCGTGGAGGTGTGCTACTCCTCCCCACGGCTTGGGTTTCGGAGGGAAATCTCAAATCCGCTGGATCGGGCGATGGAGGCGTCTTCGCGTCTTTCTCCTCCTTAGGGGAATCATCTCGGAACCGGCTACGACTGGGAGACTAGTGAATTGCGGCATCTTCGCCGTGGATGGCGGCATCTTCGCCGCGTGGTTTGCTGAGGCGGGGCACTGGTTTCTGTTTGACAACGATGATGGCGTTGAGAGGAGCTCGGGTCGCGGCGTGGACTTTGGTAGTCGGTTCTTCCTGGCATGTCCGAGGTGGTCTTCCGTTTGCGAAGGGCACGGTTGGCGCAAGTCCTGTATATTTTCCTTGTGATGCTCGTCGTCAAAGTTGGAGCTGTCGGTTGCTTGCGCGTGTGGTCATCCGATGGCATGTGCCGTCTTGGCTTCTATGCAACTGTTTGCAGAGTGGCTTCGATGTTGGAGCTCTATGGTGAAGTCGGAGTCACTCGTTCGAGGCAACCGGTGATGACGATGACACTTGCGACTCCGCGGCGGACGTCCTTCTTCTTTGCAGCTTCGTGTTCCATGTCGGTGATCAAGTTGGCCGGTGGTGCCCATGTAATGTGGGTTGTGTTTTGTATTGGTTTTAGCTCGGTTTTCTGTCAATTAACCGGGCAACTCTCTTCTTAATCAATGAAAATGACAAATCTTTTGCCTCGTTTCAAAAAAAAAAATCTACATGCTGGAAAGCATGGTGCAGGTTCTAGCAGGCCACCCCTTGCACCCTTAGGGCTAAGGTCATCAGTGTCCTACTACTCTCTTCGGTCCTTTTTGGTCTGCATATAAGTTTTGATCAAAGTCAAAGTATCTCTAATTTGACCCAACTTATAGAAAAAATTATTAACATTCATAATGCCAAATCAATGTTGTTAGATTCTTCATGGAATGTAGTTTCATAGTGTATATATTTGACGTTGTAGATATTAATATTTTTTATACAAATTTGGTCAAACTTTGCAGAGTTTGACTTGACCAAAATCTAATAAGCGGAGTAAAAAGGACCGGAGGCAGTACAACAGATCATGTAACCCTAAAACTGTTGAGAAACTTACTACGTGCAAGTTGTCACGGAAACTTGGGTGTGAAATATACTGGTACCAATCGTTGGCGAAAACTGCAGCTGTTTTAGTACCATGACATTTAGTTGAGTAGAATCGAGCTGATAACTCTCGCCTCTATCAGTAACAGCTTCAACCTTTTTCCAGTTATCTTATCTTTGACGATTTGGCCTATATGCCTCTTCCAGTTAGCAAAGCCAAATTACCTCCTCGCTGACATACTGACTTCTCAGTGGTATCGCCAATAAATCCTCAGCACCTTGACAGTGGCTTCATCCCAGAACCCCTAGCACAAGCTCACGAAGGTTAGAGCTGAAGTTGCTACTGCCCCATAACAACCTGAACCGCATTCACGAACCGACCATCAGACTGCAATCTTTGTCACCCTAGCGCTCAGTAAGTGTCTGAATAAAAATCTCCTGTTTGTGAGAGGGGATAAATTATAAGGAGGTCCCTGACAATATATTAATCTTTATTTAGAAGATAAGTATATACAAGCGCATCACCTGTAATTGATGTAGTGATTCATCACCGCCACTGCATATTATCATTTAGTACAATTCCCATCCTAATTTTCAAGCTTGTCAGCATGTGTTTGTAGCTCTTGCACACCTTGAATCTGGACGGTGCAACTCGTTCATAAGTTACAGCTATTGAGCTAAAAGATGGTCTTCCTCTGCAATATGAACAGGCATATGCTCTACAGCAGTCCAAGTTCCCCAGCGGTCTGCACAATACTGTGGCGTGCAATCATTCACTTAGCACGCCCAGAGTTGCCAAGGTTTAGACAGTAGCAATTCAACGCCTGAAATAGGTTGACAAGACAATAGATTGAGATTAAATAAGCACAAACATGATTGACCGAGTGAGAGAAGTTACCAATAGTATTTCTGAAATACTAGCAATTGCTCATCTCAATGTCCTTGGTAAGTCCTCTTTCTTTTTGGCGAAATTAAAGCTCGAGCCATCATAAATATGAAGTGTATCCACCACCAAGTGGCACTCTTGGATGGAATAATGCTTTGATTGACAGGCTTGGGCAACATTGGAAGCCAATACTCTAATGAAAAAGTAAGAATATTAGCTCAAGAGTAGTAAAGTTTCTTTGACAGAAGTTGACCCATGAATGCACCATTGCAACATTACTAAGGGAATGCACAATGGGCTGATGTCATCCTTCCCCATAGATGTCACATAGGATTTTTGGTGAGTTGGAAAAGAGAGACGACTGCCTTCCCTTAGCTAACGGATGATCTCTTAGAGTAATAAGGGAACGTGTTATCACCTTTGTATCAGATGCCATCCCCTAGTTATACATTTTCTGATTAAATCATCATCACACAATTTAAGAGGAATGCAAGCAATAATTGCTAGAAATAACTCATTGCCTTACATGTTTTTACTGTCATCTCTAGCTGCCTTCACCATATAATGTATACTTGTATCTCATAGAGCTGACAACTATATCATACTGAATGCCAGCAAGTTATAGGGAAAAAAAAACAAAGCCTTTCCCAAACAAGTTGGGGTAGGCTAGAGGTGAAACCCATAAGATCTCGCAACCAACTCATGGTTCTGGCACATGGATAGTAAGCTTCCATGCACCCTTGTCTATGGCTAGTTCTTTGGTGATACTCCGATCCTTCAGATCTCTCTTTAAGGACTCCTCCCATGTCAAGTTCGGTTTACCTCGGCCTCTTTTGACATTATCAACACGCTTTAGCCGTCCGCTATGCACCGGGGCTTCTGGAGGCCTGCGCTGAATATGCCCAAACCATCTCAAACGATGTTGGACAAGCCTCTCTTCAATCGGCGCTACCCCAACTCTATCTCATATATCATCATTCCGGACTCGGTCCTTCCTTATGTGTCCACACATCCATGTCAACATGCGCATCTCCACCACACCTAACTGCTACACACGTCGCCTTTTAGTTGGCCAACACTTAGCGCCATACAACATTGCGGGTAAAAACCCCGTCCTATAGAATTTGCGTTTTAGCTTTTGTGGCACTCTCTTGTCACATAGAATCCCAGAAGCTTGGCGCCACTTCATCCATCCAGCTTTAATTTGATGGTTCACATCTTCATCGATATCGCCATCCTTCTGCTGCATTGATCCCAAATATCAAAAGGTGTCCTTCTAAGGCACCACCTGCCCATCAAGGCTAAGAGCAACTCTAGCAGACCCCTTAAATCGCCGACCATATCGCTCGTTTACAGTTCGTAGAAAACGCGTTTTGCGGGTTCGCGCGGGCTGTGGCGGTATAGAACCCGCATAGCGGAACCGTAAACCGCTATGGGGGTTCTGTTCCGCCGCAGCCCGCGCGAACCCGCAAAACGCATGGTTTTCAGAATTTAACATATATTTCAGAATTACACATTTCTCAAATAACATAAAATGTGAATGTTATGAATCCAAATTACAATGATTATTCAAGTCAGCAAATAAAACTAATAATTCGTTACAACAATTGTTCCGAATACAACAATGATGTCAATCACACATGAATTTAAATGAAATGAATGTAAAATTGGCCGGTGCCTTTGCCAAATGGTGCTCAATGCCTTTGGCCATGCCTCTGCCATTGGTGCTCAATGAGATCCTCTTGGAGCTGATGGTGGGTGTCTACATCTTCAATCTACCGATATGTCTGAAGAAATGCTTGTATACAGTCAGGGTCTCTAGCTGGCTTCACACGGCTACCGACATTGTTGTAGAAGAACTCCAAGTTCAAGTCCCTCTTGTTACAGTATATGTGGATTACACTTGCCTTTCCATTAGTTCGGACTTTTGGTTGCATTGGCTAGTGCATGAAGCTTAACATGGTACCAGAGCTAAGGTCTTGAGTTCAAGTCCTGGCTTTTGCAATTTATTAAAAATTGCTTCTAGTCCCCTTTTGTGTCCACGTAGAGGCCTCTTGAGCCATACGCCATACGTGAGTTTCGCGCGACATCGCTCTCTTTCGGTTGCACGTGTTGACTTGTCTTCCCCGTCACACGTGAGAGGGGGTGTTACAGTATATTTGGATTGCACTTGCCCTTTCCATTAGTTCGGATTTTTGGTTGTGCTGGCTAGTGTATGAAGCTTAACGTGGTATCAGGGCTAAGGCCTTGAGTTCAAGTCCTGGCTTTCGCAATTTATCAAAAAATTGTTGGTAGCCCCCCTTTGTGTCCACGTATAGGCCTCTTGGGTCATACATGAGTTTCGCGCGCCGTCGCTCTCTTCCGGTTGCACGTGTTTGACTTCTCTTCCCCGTCACACGAGAGAGGGGTGTTACAGTATATGTGGATTGCACTTGCCCTTTCCATCAGTTCGGACTTTTGATTGCATTGGCTAGTGCATGAAGCTTAACACCTCTCATCTTTGATAATCATGTTGTGAAGAATGACACAACATGTCATGATGTTGCTCAGGGTTTTCTTGTCCCAAAAACAAGCAGGACCATGAACAATGGCAAATCTAGTTTGCAAAACCCCGAAGGCTCTTTCTATATCTTTTCGGGCAGCCTCTTGCACCTTTGCAAATTCAATATGCTTTTTGGTTTTGGGTTTTTTGATACTCTTCACTAATGTATACCAAGAGGGATAAATACCATCTGCAAGATAGTACCCCTTTGTGTACTCATGCCCATCCACCGTGAAGTTGCAAGCAGGAGCATCATGATGTTGCTCGGGGTTTTCTTGTCCCCAAAACGAGCAGGACCACAAGCAATGGCAAATCTAGTTTGCAAAACCCCGAAGCCTCTTTCTATATCTTTTCGGGCAGCCTCTTGCACCTTTGCAAATTCAATATGCTTTTTGGTTTTGGGTTTTTTGATACTCTTCACTACTGTACACCAAGAGGGCTAAATACCATCTGCAAGATAGTACCCCTTTGTGTACTCATGCCCATTCACCGTGAAGTTGCAAGCAGGAGCATCACCACTAGCAAGTCTAGCAAACAAATGAGACCGTTGCAACACATTGATATCATTGAGAGTACCCGGCATACAAAAAAACAATGCCAAATCCATAAATCCTCGGATTCTACAACCTCTAGCACAATTGTTGCCAGAGGCGAAGGACGAAAAAAAATTAAGGTGTGGCGAAGTTTGTCGGAGATCGCCGGAGGTCCAAAGCTATTGAATCGCGCCGGACAGGTTTTGTCGTCGGCCAGGCGCAGGAGCGGCAAAGTGCAATGCGGACGACCATTGTCTCCTCCAATCCGCACAAGATGACACCCCAATCGACGGATCCGTACTAGTCAGAGTCAGATCCGCCGCCCGTCATGTCGGAAAAGGCTGGAGATCGCCGGAGGGGAGATCGGGTGATGCAGGGGAGTGGAGGTGAGTTGATTGAAGTGGCTAGGGTTTGGTCCGTCAAGCGGATGGGAAGGAATATATACGGGACGGGTGGGCCAGCGTCAGACCTGGTCCGACGTGGCGGACGCGCCAGGGTGCCCCATATCCGGCCCATATTTGGATTGTTCCCTTACGAGACTTGCCACAAAATTGGCCATGCCATGCCTTCGGGCAGTTTTTCCAAGTCCAATGCATACAATCAATGCTTCCAAGCATGTCGGGCCAACCTCGCTTCTCATTTGTTGCCATCAACTTTATTGTGTCTCCCATGTTAGGTGCACGAAGGTAGACAGGACCAAAGACGCAGATCATCACTTTGGCAAACCTACGCACTGACTCAATTGTAGTAAGATACTCGTCGGCATAATCAGCCAAAATACCGTATGCAATCACACGCATAGCCGCGGATATTTTTTGATAGGCGCTAAAACCCAACAAACCCGCGGCATTTCTCCTTTGAGTAAAAGACCGGCAATTGGCCTCGCAAGCTTGCACAATTTTTATGAAGAGTGATCGGCGCATTCGATACCTTCTCCAGAAGAGGTGCAGCAGATAGGTTGGATTGTCCGCAAAGTAATCTTGCATCAACATCAGACTTCCGATATTGCGGTTGTGAGGTATGCAAAGACGGCCGACGATCGAACCTCGCCGTCTTTTGCGGTTTCGATCCTCCTCCTCCTTCACGGCTAAGACCGCCACGACCATCTGCTGACGATGGCGCTCGAGCATCGATTCCACGTCCGAGTCGTCCGACGAGGCCGAATCCTCAAGCAAAATTGCTCGCACGGGCTCAAATCCATCTTAAAAACGCATCGAAGCTTTGCATCAACGCTCGCATCAACGAGATTTCTACGGCGAACGTGAGGCTCAAGGGGAAGGAAAAGGGGCTCACCGAGGCGGCAACGACGGTGGCGGTTCGGCGAATACGGGGCGGGCGGCCGGCGTTGGAGGCGATCGATCAGGGGCGATGGCGACGTCGTAGTGGCTCAGTCGGTGAACACTTGTCACAACATTATCGTACATGTCCTTGATGAGGGTAATGTACTTTGCTGGGACTTTGTGTTTCTCCAAGGCCCACGGCATGACATTTCACGGTATCTTATCATAGGCCTTCTCCAAGTCAATGAACACCATATGCAGGTCCTTTTGCTCCTAGGATCTCTCCATAAGTTGTTGTACCAAGAAAATGGCTTCCATGGTCGACCTCCCAGGCATGAAACCAAACTGATTTTTGGTCACGCATGTCATTCTTCTTAAGCGGTGCTCAATGAATCTCTCCCATAGTTTCATTGTATGGCTCATCAGCTTAATTCCACGGTAATTAGTAGAACTCGAAACATCCCCCTTGTTCTTGAAGATTGGTACTAATATACTCCCTCTCATCCTTCTGGCATTTTGTGTTCACGAAAAATGAGGTTGAAAAGCTTGGTTAGCCATACTATCGTTGTCCCCGAGGCCTCTCCACACCTCAATGGGGATACAATCAGGGCCCATCGCCTTACCTCCTTTCATCTTTTTTAAAGCCTCCTTGACCTCTAACTCCTGGATTCACCGCACAAAACGCCTACTAGTATCATCAAAGGAGTCCTCCAGTTCAATGGTAGAGCTCTCACTCTCCCATGGAACAACTTGTCAAAGTACTCCCGCCATCTATGCTTAATCTCCTCGTTCTTCACCAGGAGTTGATTTGCACCGTCCTTGATGCATTTGATTTGGTCAACATCCCTCGTCTCCCTCTCTCGGACCTTGGCCATCTTATAGATGTCCCTTTCGCCTTCCTTCGTGTCTAACCGCTGGTAGAGGTCCTCATACACCGGACCACTTGCTTCACTCACAACTCGATTTGCGGTCTACTTTGCCATCTTGTACTTCTCTATGTTGTCCGCACTCCTATCCAGGCATAGGCGTCTGAAACAATCTTTCTTCTCCTTAATTGCCTTCTCGGCGTCATCGTTCCACCACCGGGCATCTTTAGCTTCGCTTCTACTTCCCCTAGACACTCCAAACTCCTCTGAGGCCACCTTATGAATGCAAGTCGCCATCTTCATCCACATGTAGTTTGCATCACCTCCTTCCTCCCAAGGGCCCTCTTTAATGACCCTCTCCTTGAACGCATGACCTACCTTCCCTTGAGCTTCCACCACTTCGTTCTAGCGACTTTGGCACGCTTGTCCCGCTGGACACGAATCCGAAAGCGGAAGTCAGCAACCACGAGCTTATGCTGAGGGACAACACTCTCTCTAGGTATCACCTTACAATCTAGGCATGCACGCTTGTCTTCTCTCCTCGAGAGGATGAAATCAATCTGGCTAGAATATTGACCACTACTAAAAGTCACTAGATGTGATTCTCTCTTCTTAAAGAAGGTGTTAGCTACGATCATGTCGTAGGCTAGCACAAAGCATAAGACATCTTCTCCTTGATTCCTGATGCCATAGCCAAAGACCCCATGCACCCCTTCAAAACATGTGTTAGATGTGCCCACGTGGCCATCAAGATCTCCTCCTATGAAGAGCCTCTTGCCAATCGGTACACTCCTAATCATATCCTCCAGGCCTTCCTAGAACTCCCTCTTGGTGTTCTCGTTGTGGCCTACTTGCGGGGCATACATGCTGATAACGTTGAGAACTAAGTCCCCAACTACCAGCAAGTTCTAGAAAAGCTGCATAGAAATATCACCCAAAGGCTCACGTGTGTGGATTATCTGCTGGCCTCCATAGTGTTATGCATGGTAAGAGAACAAAGAATAAGATAATATGTTGCAGATCCGTAAATGGATTTTGCTTAGAAACATGGTCAATTCTTCTGGTAATTTTATGTTAATCTCTAACAAATAACAGTACCCAAAGCCTTAAAACATTCAACTACTCTGGTTCCACAAAAACTTGAAAACCAGCAGTACTTTTTCAGGCCTGGTCACTGGCTGCCAATATTCCTTCAAGCAACCGTATTTCAAACGGTAAGAGACTCCACTACTCTACTATAACCATGAAGCAGCTAGATAGGTTGTCTCACTTGCCATCCATTAGTTCATCCGTAATTCACTACAACTAGGCCTCTAAAGGATTGATGGATAAGACAACTTTTCATAGAACAGAATATCATGAAATCAGTCAAAATTACAGGCAGGGAGACATGTAAGGGATTTGAATGGACACTTACCGGTATGCTCAGTACGTCACCTTGAGAATTGGTCAGTACTGGCAGTGTTCGTCTTGCAGAAGCTGGAATAGGTTTCAGGACCTCAAGAGCTTTCATTGCTGATAACTGTAAATATCTAGAGTGCTTCAGGAGTCCATCGTCCTCCAATTTCTTAATGGAAACTTTTGAGACATTCTGATTCTCTTCCACTGAGCGGATTTTAGAAACTTCGGCAAGGAACAACCAATCAGTGTCAAACATGTGACGAACTGCAAGACTTCCATCCTGATTCACTGCACAATGCTGGCATAGGAGGGTTTTACTGTCTTGTGAGCATATTCCATTTGAAACAACCTCCAAAGCATTCCATGTAATCAAGAACTTGCTCATAAAGTGACATGTTTCACCAGGCCAGAGAAAAAGAACTTTCACATCAGGAAAGTTTGTTTTATCCAAGTATTGTTCTTCACTTTTATGTTTTGTTGCACAAAATTTCTGATGCTCTTCTGTTTGCAGGTAAAGGAGTTTTTCTAACACAAAATCACCTACTATATTGTGATCCTTTGCTCTATTCAGAACATCAGTAGAAGAACCATAATTCACAAAAGGTATGTTTGTGCACTGTAGAAATTGGTTGGAGTGTAAGCGTGCTTCACATGCTATCTGATCAATCTCAGGTACTGGTGAAGGCTGTTCTTCATAGGAACACTTGTAGGACATCTCAACTGAAAATGACTCCATCGAGTCAACAGAGGAACAGACTAGTACTTTTGTACCTTTAGACTTTGGAAAAGCACAAAGGTAACAACCAGCTACAGTAAGGGCACCCTGCAGGAGATTCAAGTATTACTTGGTGAATCAATAGGATCTTCTTATGCTACAGGCTGAAGCATATAGCTAATCATGACAGGCATAAATGCATATAGAGCCCAATAATGTTTCTGTAAAGAGAATCTACATGTGCTGTTTACTACTCCTGCATAATTCATTTTATTAGAAGATATTGGATCCTAGATTATATCCTTTGGTACAATAGGATAGACCCAAAGGATAACAAGCTGAGTCTCTTCTTTTCTAAGGGAGACTGTAAGGAAGCAACATACTCCTATGTAGCTCATTTAGAAGTTTGTGAGACAACATTGAAATAGGTAAGAAGAAAGAACCTTGCAAGGTGTATTACGGATGTAGTCCATGAACAATCGAGCAGATCTGCCACGGATTGGCCTGTGCCTTTGTGAAACAAACTAAAAATAATTAAATATTAATATTAAATCCCACAAACAATCTGATGAGAAACTTTAATAGAAAACCTTTCGACAATATGTGTTACTATGAACAAACTATGATGAATTTAAAATGTACCTGTAATACACAAGCTAAATATTGTGAAAGAGAGAGATCATCAACATTTTGCGCGTCAAGTTTTTCCAGGTCAATGATAGCATACCCATACTGCAAACAACAAAGGAATTTTAAGGGGGAAAAGAGTCCAAGAAAATTAATAATAGCATGGTACTAGGAGACTCCAAATGCAGGTACAGAAGAAGGGCAGACCTCCGTTATTGTGATAGACTGCTTGACAGCCATACTGCAGGCACTATCGACACACGCTCGTGTCAACCGGCATGCGTATATCAGTTTCTGAAGTTCTGACTGAAAGGTACCTGAAGATAAACAAGGCAGATGAATGCACACGAGCGCGCGCGCACACACACACACACACACACACACACACACACACACACACACAAGCACACAATATGTAGGTAGAAATTAATTTCACAATGTTGTCTGCTCATTTCACTCCCTTAATTATCAGGCTAAACTCTAACGATCTATATTATGACTTGGAGGGAGAACTAGTTAGCACAGACAACTTCAACGAGAATTAGATACCATGAAAACATAACTATGTTCTCTTTTGAACCACAGATTCAATAACCACCTTAAATGAGTAAGATTAACTTAAATATTCTGTTCCTCCTACCGAGTCCATTTTTTTTGTCATTAAGACACAGAACATGCTTCACGATACAATATTTAAATCTCATGTTCAGAATAGAATCAGACCCAAGCAAGAAACATTAAAAACCAATAAATCACACAGAGAATTTATCCTGATTCCAGGAGATAAATAGCTCCATTTGATGAGCATTATTATTCATCTATTCAAGGGAATTACACAATTGTGGATGGGCAATGGACGATGGATCAAGTTTGTCCCAATAACCAAGTATGATACTTATCATAGTTTATTGTGTGAAAACACCAAGACTCAAAACTCAAGGAATTAAGCATGTCTAACATGTCAGGAACTATGAATGCTCAGCCAGACAATAACCAGCTATCCAATGCTTGTCAATGTTGAAGTGTATATGTGGATTGCCTAGCCCTTTCCATAAGTTCGGCCTTTTAGTTGCGTTGGCTAGTGCAGGAAGCTTAACATGGTACACATGTTGACTTTCCGCGTCACACGTGAGAGGGGGTGTTGAAGTGTATATGAGGATTGCCTAGCCCTTTCCATCAGTTTGGACTTTTGATTGCGTTGGCTAGTGCATGAAGCTTAACATGGTATCAGAGTCCAAGGTCTTGAGTTCAAGTCCTGGCTTTCGCAGTTTATCTAAAAAATTGCTGCTGCCCCCCTTTGTCCACGTATAGGCCTCTTGAGCCATACCTCTGAGTCTATCCACGTGTTGACTTTCTGCGTCACACGTGAGAGGGGGTGTTAAAGTGTATATGTGGATTGCCTAGCCCTTTCCACAAGTTCGGCCTTTTGGTTGCGTTGGCTAGTGCATGAAGCTTAACATGGTACACGTGTTGACTTTCTGCTCACACGTGAGAGGGGGTGCTGAAGTGTATATGAGGATTGCCTAGCCCTTTCCATCAGTTTGGACTTTTGATTGCGTTGGCTAGTGCATGAAGCTTAACATGGTATCAGAGTCCAAGGTCTTGAGTTCAAGTCCTGGCTTTCGCAGTTTATCTAAAAAATTGCTGATGCCCCCCCTTTGTCCACGTATAGGCCTCTTGAGCCACTCCTCTGAGTCTATCCACGTGTTGACTTTCCGCGTCACACATGAGAGGGGGTGTTGAAGTGTATATGTGGATTGCCTAGCCCTTTCCATAAATTCGGACTTTTGGTTGCGTTGGCTAGTGCATGAAGCTTAACAGTCAATACATATTCCAAGTCAACAGTATTGTTGATTGATCAAAATTGAGTTATGCACCTGATGACAAGCATCCTCCTCACACCATATAGCATTTTGATAACAACCAGAAGACATGAGGATCATGAAAACAACACACAAGGACTACAAAAAATTAATATTGGTAGCTAAGTGCAACTGCAAACCTTCTGTGGATAAGCATCTCAAAGATGCCCGAATGCGGTTCCTAGCATAGTGCATGCTATTATTTGTTGGATCTTCAACCCACAAATTATTACTTCCTTGACATATCTGTGGAGAATAGTTTACCGATTAGTGAAAGGCACATAAAAGTGTCATCTTGAAACAACTGACAGCTCAAATCAATAGACATTTTTCTATGGAAGGCTTTATTTTCAAAACCAGATAAAAGAAGCTATGGTGTCCATATGAACTTTATCAAGTTTTCATTTCTCCAAGAATTTTTTGTAATGTGGGTAACAATGCCATTCAGTAAAGATAAGCTGACTCTATGAAACTGCGAAAATAAAAGGCTTGGTAAAATGTTACTTGGGTTGGTAAACTTGGCATTTAAACCTCCTAAATCTGTACAAGTGTGTCAAGTAAGGCCTAAATATATTTGATTACCAACTAATCATCATAATGACATGGCACTTCAAGCACTACTTAACCTACAATTTAATCATGCTTTTGAACAATAACACTAATCTAAACTTGTAAAAGTTGCCCAATGACATGTAAAAAGCTCCATTGAAACTTCAAATGGAAAATAATCCCATCGATTTCGAAATGTGATCATATGATCAAAATCTGATTTTGCTCAAGTGTCATGTCATCCATAACTACAATAAGAATAGGATTGGGCCTTCGTTGGCCCATCTACCCAAAGTTGCGGGCTAAAATGAATTACTGATTCCAAATAGCACGAGACGTTATCAAAAGCTTACCTTATACATGTCATTTTTTGAAAAGTCAAGCATGGGCCGAACAAGAAGGATGCCGTAACGACAAAAATTATGTCCATCATATTTTAAATTAGGTGCAAACAATTGGGACACAAAGGCTGTACCAGCAAGCCCTAGAACCCTGCTGTTGCGAGATAATCTCAGAACAAAGAGCTCTGCCTGCAATTGGAAGGCTTAATTCATTCAGATACAAAATATAGTCTGCAGTGGCTATGATTGACAAGTAGATCATAATGGTGGAAAGATGCAATTATACATTAGATTAACTGATCCTCAGGCATCACGATGAACATTGTTAAAAATTAAAACTAAAAGGCTTTTATGTCTTCACTCCGTACCATTCATCCATGCAATCAAATGCCCATGTACATTTACCCTAGCAACTAAGTGGGCAAATCAAGATACAGCCGTACATGAATGCACAATAGCGCCATATCTAAAGCTAGCTCGCTTTTTATGAATTCTGGTGGGGCTTGTACCGGCATAAGCTGAGAAACATGGAAATTACTGCACACCTTTGAATATATCAACAGCTGTCATTTAATTTCATGCTCTTTAATAGAAGTAATTCTTTGTGAGTGCGGACATCTTGACCATTAAAACCAAAAAATGAACATATCTTCATCTTAACAGACCTGGTCATCAGAGTGGTGTGCAATAAGCAACACTCCTATTTGCTGCTTTATACAAATGTCCAACAGTTTTTGGTACCTGAATGTATAAGAACGAGTTGCGTCAGGCTTTATCAAATGGAACAAACTGGCACAGGGAACTAAAAGAACGTACACTACACTAGGTACATATAGGCGAATATTCCACAAAGAACTCAAGTATCATTTCCATCATGGCAGTATTATTATAAATCTATATATTTTAGTGGTCGGTGTACAACATGTCAACTTTTAGTATTTCAAATCTTTCTTGGCAAGAGGACACATGTGGCCTAGGCAAGGGTAGCCACTTAGCCACCACAGTTCTGGATGTCAATGATGCTGAAGAAAATTCAGTTACATATACAGGCAAATATTCCACACAGAATGTTCGGACACTTAGGTACATATACGCGAATATTCCACAACCAAGACAACAATAATTTCCATCACAACTATGAAATGACAATGGGAAAAACTGTGTCTTAGCAGAGAGCCACAACCATATCTTATCAGATGCCAGAAATGTGTTTCTGCCTGAAATGATTAGAAAAACAATTGTGTCTTAGCAGAAGCCCCAACTATGAAGATTGCTCGACCAACATAGGTCCTTCTATGTAACCACAGTACTGATGTGATGAATATCCTACTGATCTCGTGCTTCTGTAGCACACTTATATGTTCATATCTGGATATCGTTGACAAAGAACACAAAGCATTACATGGTAAAGTAGAACATCGGAATGAACTTCAAGAAAATATAGCTAAACTAACTCTATATTACAATGTCTCCGACATATAAATAGCCATTAACACTGAGTTTGCATCAAGTTCAAATAGTCTAATATCAACAACAACAGGACTGGCAGAGATACCTCATTTCACGGGCCGCCTCTTGCAGATGCCCTAGCTTGGGCCGCCCATTAGGCCACTCACATCTAGCAATTTCACACATAACACCTACAACAAGGTTGTAACATATCAAGAATCATCATCTTTCAAGTCCTATGCAAATGCACCTAAGTCGGGCCCTAAGTATCAGTCGTTCTACCCAGGTTCTTGTAAACCAGCTTTTATTCAAAAAAAAAAAGTACAGAAGTTGCATGCCATAAGCTTACCCATGCCGTGCACCCGGTCGCGCACTAGATGTGCCTCGTCGGCGCTCTCGAGCCGCAGCCCATGATCGACCACGACCCCCAGGAGCCCCTCCACGAATCCCTCGGACTTCCTCCCAGACCCGCGCTCCGCCGCCTTCTTCCAAGCCGCCGCGAGCACGCACAGCGCCATAGAGTCCGGCCCACCGGAGACCCCAACCGCTGCAACGAAATAGGAATGTGCGGTAAGTAAGAATCCTAGATAGCACCAGACAAAAAGGCACCTCTCGTAATCTGATTGATATATTTCTTCATTTTCCACACGCGTATTCGAAGTAGCGAGCAGAGGCGGCGGGGAGCGGCGTACCAATGCGGTGGTGGGGGTGGATGCCTGCGAGGGCCATGCGACGGGCGAAGGATTGGTGATACGGAGCAATGGAGGAGGATGAGGTGGTGGAAGAATAGGTGCAGCGGCATCGTAGGAGGCGGCGGAGTGGAGGGCAGGGAGAGGGGAAGGGGCGGCAGTAGAGGAGGAGCATCGCCGGAGTTGAAAGGGGGAAGAAAGATAACGGGAAGGGTTTTCCCTTGGCAAATCGGTCTGGGCAAACAAAAGGAACACGGGCGGCTGCTCGGGTCTACTTGGTTCGGTCCAACCAGGTAGATAAGATGTTCGAGGGAAATTTGCAACTTTGCCACAGGGGTAACTGGGTCAAATTTGACAAAATTAAGAAATGCTTTATTAGACTAGGACGATGCGCGTGTATTGCAACGAAATATAAAATAAATATCTAGCACGTTAGCTCCGGATTTACCTGCTCATGTTAGTGTGACTATATAAATAAATATTGATGAGGAGTTTACTTTATAGTTTGATTTGATGAGGAGTTTGATAAGTAAAATAAGACAAAAAAATAGTGCAGAAGGTAAGTAAATTAAGGTGACTGATTGTTTTAAAAAAAGATGATTGATTACCACATGAAAAAGGTGCTGACAAAGGACGTGGTGAGATAAAAAAATTAGGGGGTTGCTAAGCGCCATCCGGCTGGTGGGGAGAAATAATCAGTCGCCTTCCTTTGTCGTTGGATGCGCTTGATCACAGCCGCATGTTACCTTCTTTTTTCTCTTTAAAGTACATGTTCAAAACACATCGTCCCCAACTAGCTCTGCTGCTTGGAGTACTTGGCGCTGTCGCAAGATGTTGTCACAACATCATAGTTGTCATCAAAACATGCCAGAATGGTCTGGTCATGGTCGCAGCATCGTCAAAGTAGCCGCGCTGCAGAAGCAACAGTCGGGCCGTCGTTGCAGCATCGTCGATGTCGTCGAAGCAGTCGAGTCGTCCAACGCAGCAGCAGCATCACAGTCGGGACGCCATCGCAGGATCGCCGCAACACCTTCGTTGTCGTCGCAGCATCGGTTGCAACAACGCCAGAGCAGTCAGGTCACTGATGTCGTCAAAGCAATCGAGACATGTGTCGTAGCATCTATTGAAGCACACCAACGCGGCATCGCCGGAGCAGCCCGGCCGCCATCGCTTCACCCTAGCAGCGGGGTCATCGGCGTAGCAACGCCGCAATCGAACCACCGTGGTAGCAACTGAAAGGTCGTCGTAGCCTCCATCGAGGGACGTCGGAGCAGCTAAGCCGCCGAGGTAGCACGCCCCGTAGAATTGATGCGGCCATCGAAGCAATCAAGCCCCGTCGTCACATCACGGGAGCAGTTGGGACGTCAACGCAACAACGTCGTCGTCGAAGCATCGTCGAAGCATTGCGGGAGTAGCCAGGCCGTTGACACAGCAACGTCGCCGTCACAGGAAAATGGCGTGCGGAGCAGCCGAGTCACCCCCTTCGCAGCACTTGAAGGAGTTGTTGGTTCTTCAGAGGAACAAAGAGCGGGGTCCTCGTAGTGGTACTCTTCTGGATCCTCGTACTCAGGTTCAACACTCGTGTCTACCCAAGAGAAACAGCAACAATGAACAACCAACCAAGGTGCAATGCACAAACAAGATGATGCATGATTCATTTGAAGTATTTAGCATGGCAATCCTAAACTAGTCATGTTTCTCATGCAATAGATAAGTTATTTAAAATTCTGGACAGAACCTCATGTTAAGTTGTTTGAACATGCATGATCATGGCAAATATGTATGCTTCATGCAAAAACGATGCAAATGCATATGTAGAACGTAGGAAACGGAGTTACGGTTCTCACGCTACGCTCACGGCAAGGTACGAAGGAAAAATACAAGACAATGAAGGCCATGGGCTATTCCTTGGCATTCCAAGGTAGCCACTGGTTAGGCAATGAAAAACCAACCACAATAGAGCCAAATATCAAGCGAAACCATGGAGCATAGCTCCCACAAGTCACAAAACACTAAAACACACAATCTGACCCAAACAGCAACATAGCAACTTACACAGCAAATATCTGGAGCTACAGGAAGTTTCCAACCTCAAACAAGGCATTCACAGAAACTACATAACATTCTTATCAAATCATCCAACTACACAAACTGGAAAGGAAGCACATATCAATAAGCATGAAGCTCACAAGTTGGCATGATGAAACAGATTCTAGGGACTTAGAGAAAATCACAGTTTTCTGGAATCTGAGTTAAGCTGATAGCAAGTTGACAGCAGCAACTAATTGTGCTAGATACCACCTCATGGCATGAAAATTAACAGGATGATAGAGGACAACATCTACTTCAAAACACTAGCACTGAGTTTGATCTAAAACACAACATATCACTTGGTAGCATCCACTCATCATGGCATAAAAATATAGCAGATTCTCAGACTTGAAAAAATTTAGCATGTTGAAAACAGCAACATTTTAATAGCCACTTTGGAGCATGGTTCCCACTTATATGCAAGATTAACATGTCAAAAGAAGATACCATGGCATTATACTCATGAAATGCTACTACTTCCATGTTGACACAAAGATCATAGAAAGCATGGATTAATTCTAACTAAAATGACAAAATGGCATTTTGGGACAAAATGACATTTTTTCCAACTTTCTCAAATGACCAAAAAAGTTACACCAATGGATTCATTGGGAAATTTTACCCCAAAATCATATATCATACTCATATGTAAGCTTTTGCAAAACTCACAAAACCATGGTCGAAAATTAACCTAACATTCCCATAAGTCAAAACTTACTAAAAATGCTCATATCCAAAAATGCACATATCCTGATTTAGCAATTTTACCAGAAAAGGAAATAAACTATTTAACACAATAAAACACTAACAAAAAACAATAGAGAGGAGGGGGCCCACCTGGCATAGACACCATGGGCCCTCTAGTGGATGACAAGTGGGGCCAGGGCCCACTTGTCATACACACACTACACACATACACAGCCTACACACATACACAGCCTACACACACTCACATAGCCACACCAGATTTGTCCAACCACACCAGATCCACCACACACAGGCACACACCGCACACACTCACAGCACACGGGATCCGGGTGTAGCCACATCGGATCCACAACACCACACACCACAACACCCAATGCAAAAAACAAGGAAAAAAGGGGGCGCGTCAGGGATTCGACCTCACGGTCGTCGCCCGGTCGATTGACCACTATGCTACTCGCGCTCGTCTGCACAAGAGGGCATCCTGCGCCTAAACTACTGACATGCCTAAGATATAACTGACGAAACTAAAGGCAAAAATGACAGCGGCGACAGCACAGCGGCGACGACGAAATCTGGCGACACAGGGGCTCTCTGGCGGGGAGGAAGCCCAGTGTGGGAAACAGGAACCTCAGGGGGATCCATTCCCGGGGCTAGGGAGACGCGGCAGCAAGGGGGGCGAGTGGCACGAGCTCGGCCGGAGCTCTGCCACGGCGAGCACAACAGCGAACGGAGCGCAATGGAGGTGGCGACTACGAGGGGAGATGCGGAGAGGGAAGAAGGATGCATAGGTCCTCACAGCGGGCTCGACATCGTCGTACGGGCTTGGGGAAGAACCACGGCGGCAAACTGCGGACGGCGATGAGCTCGGGCGCGAAGGAAGGAGAAGTAGCCCCGGCGGCTCTTGGCGTCCCTCAAGGCAGCAGACGACGACGAGGAAGAAGGGGGGATGACGCGGAGCGACCTTGACACTCGCCTGCTTAGGGGGCTCGCTGGAGAAGCTCCTGCGGCAACGAGCTCCTCTCTGAACCCTCTTTGAAATCTCTCTGAATTTCACCTTACCTGAGACAGAAAGAGGAGGAGAGGTGGATGGCGGCGGCGCAAGGAGGGAGAAGAAACCCTAGGGGGCGGCACGAACGCCGAGGGGGCTAAATAGGCGTGGGATGACGATGACTCGACGTTTGCGCCAACGGAGGAGCCCACGTGCTCGCTCCCTCTCTCTCTCGACTAACTGAGGAAGGAGACGAGGCAGGTCTTCGCTACCGCGTGGGCTGGGCTGGATAGATGGCCTGCGGGGAAGGGAAAGGCCCAGGTGGGCAGCTCATAGACACAGGAGATAATAAGAAGGTTTTTTTTTAAAAGCCCATAGCAAAATAAAACCATAGAGAAAAGGAAGGGGGCTTTATTTAGCACCAAAATACTTTTAAGCTCACAAAAATACAAGTTATTTAAATAAAATGGTTAGGGCATTTTTAGACCAATTAAATATTTAACCTAGTATTTAACTATGCAGGGTTTCCAAAATTATTAGAAAGGTACTAGACCCCAAACATGGCATTGGACTACTTTAGAATTCTTAGAAGAATATTTAGAAGTTGGCCAACATTTAAAACAAGGGAAATCAGCAAGAAAATAATTAACAAGCAATAATTTTGAATAGAGTGAGAGAGGAGGAGTTGTTTTGAACTGGGAGGAACTAGAGTAGCACTCCAACACAAACATCCATTGACCACATCACACTTCACAAACAGAAACAACACTAGCATGCAAATGATATGATGAGCATGATGCATGATGCATGAGATGGAAATGGCAATGAAGCAAAAAAACAAAATCATTCAAACACATGGTAACATAGAGGTTAACAAGAGTTACATGACCAAAATGGCAAGGGGAGCACTTGGGCTGTTACAACTCTCCCACACTACAAGAGGATCTCGACCCGAGATCTAGGAATGAAAGAACTCTGGATATTCGGAATGGAGTAGATCCTCACGTTCCCAAGTAGCTTCTTTATCGAAATGATGAGACCACTTCACCTTGATAAACTTGATTGATTTGTTGCGAGTCTTACGCTCGGTTTCATCGAGAATAGCCACTGGATGCTCACAATAAGAGAGGTCTTCTTGGAGATCAATGTCTTGAAGGTCAATGGTACGCTTGGGAGTCTTGAAGCACCTCCAGAGCTGAGAGACATGGAAGACATCGTGCCCATTTGCGAAGTTTGGAGGAAGCTCTACTTGATAGGCAAGTTCACCTCTCTTGCCAACAACTCTAAAAGGACCCACAAAACGAGGAGCTAGCTTCCCTTTAATTCCAAACTGTTGAGTGCCCTTCATGGGAGAGACTCTGAGATAGATAGATCTCAACTTGAAAGGAGACATCCCGATGTTTGTTATCATAATAACTCTTCTGTCAGGATTGAGCTGCTTTGAGGTTCTCACGAATGACACGACACATCTCTTTGCTTTGGTGATCATGTCATTGCCCAAAATTTAACGCTCACAGGTTTCAGACCAATTGAGCGGGGTACGGCACTTCCTACCGTAGAGAATCTCGAAAGGGGCCTTGCCTGAGCTAGCCTGAAAGCTATTGTTGTATGAAAATTCAGCGTATGGAAGGCAGTCTTCCCATTTCATGCCGAACGAAATCACACAGGCTCTGAGCATGTCTTCAAGGACTTGATTGACTCTCTCAACTTGACCACTTGTTTGCGGATGGAATGCAATGCTGAAACGGATCTTGGTACCCATAGCAGTCTGGAAGGACTCCCAAAACTTGGAAGTGAAGAGGCTTCCACGGTCAGATGAGATGAGCTGAGGAATACCATGCAAAGAAACTATCCTTGACGTATACAACTCTGCTAGCTGAGCTGCCGAGATAGATTCCTTTACCGGAAGGAAATGAGCAACTTTGGTCAGCTTGTCGATAACCACAAAGATGGCATCATTGCCCCTCTTGGACTTGGGAAACCCAGTGACGAAATACATCTCCACATGATCGAATTTCCACTCTGGAATAGGCAAAGGCTTAAGGAGACCTGCTGGACGTTGATGTTCCACCTTTACTCCGCGACAAACATCACACTCGTTCACGAACTGAGCAATTTCATGTTTCATGCGAGTCCACCAGAAGGTTTGCTTGAAGTCCTGATACATCTTGGAACTGCCTGGATGAATGGATAAAAGAGAATTGTGTGCTTCGTCCATGATAACCTTCCTGAGATCACCTTTCGGAACCACCAAATGGTCCTCAAAGAACAAGGTATCTTTGTCATCAACGCGAAAGCACTTATACTTCGGAATTCCCTTGGCCACACCTTTCTTCACTTTCTTCACCATTGCATCAAGAAGTTGAGCTTGGTGAACCTGATCTTCCAGAGTCGGAGAGACTTGAAGATTGGCAAGAAATCCTTGCGGAATCATTTGAAGGTTGAGCTTGCGGAAGGCTTCACAAAGCTCAGGTTGAAGAGGCTCCAGGATGAGACTGTTGCAGTACGCCTTTCAGCTGAGCACGTCTGCAATGACATTTGCTTTTCTAGGAGTGTACTCAATGCTTGGATTGAAGTCCTCAAGCATTTCCACCCAACGAGACTGCCAAAGATTGAGATTGGTTTGAGTGAAAATGTACTTCAAGCTCTTTTGATCGATGTACACATCAACTGGTCTACCCAACAACAAATGCCTCCAAGTCATTAGAGCGTGCACAACTGCCACCAACTCAAGATCATGAGTGGGGTAGTTCTTCTCGGCAGGCTTCAACTGACGCGAGGTATAAGTAACTATCTTCTTATCTTGCATGAGAACACCACCAAGGCCTTGGAGAGAAGCATCACAGAAAACTTGGAAAGGCTTTGATTGCTCGGGAGGAACAAGAACTGGAGCTGAAGTCAGTCTCTGCTTGAGCGTATTGAACGCCACATCACACTCAGGAGACCAAACATACTTGACATTCTTCTGGAGAAGATTAGACAGAGGCTTAGCAATTTGAGAGAAGTTCTCCACAAATCTTCTGCAATAACTAGCAAGCCCGAGGAAGCTACGAAGCTGCTTCACATTTTGAGGAGGCTCCCACTTCAAGATTGCCTCAACTTTCTCAGGGTGCACTTTAATGCCCTCGGCAGAGATTAGATGCCCAAGGTACACCACTTCATTGAGCCAAAACTCACACTTCGAAAACTTTGCATAGAATCGATGCTCTCTTAACTTGTCAAGCACAAGCCGAAGATGCTCTGCATGCTCTTCTTTAGTCTCCGAGAACACAAGGATGTCATCTCGATAGACCAAGACGAACTCATTCTTGAAAGGAGAGAATATGAAGTTCATCATTCTTGAGAAGGTTGGAGGACCATTGGCGAGACCAAACGACATGACGGTGTACTCATAAGAGCCAAAACTCGTCCTGAAAGCGGTCTTTGGAATATCTTCTTCGCGAATGTGAATCTGATGATAGCCCATGTGAAGATCAAGCTTCGAGAAAACCTTGGCACCTTTCAGTTGTTCAAACAACTCATTGATGTTGGGAGTGGGTATTTGTTTCTAATTGTCTTCTTATTCAATGTACGGTAATCGACACAAAGTCGGTCCGTGCCATCCTTCTTCTTGACAAATAAAACACCACAACCCCATGGAGAAGAATTTGGTCTGATCAGACCCAGACGTTCTTGTTCATCTAGCTGCTTCTTCAACTCTTTCAGCTCTTCAGGGCGAAGTTTATAAGGGCGCTTGCAAACCGGTTCAGTTCTGGGTTCGAGGTCAATTACAAACTCGACTGGCCGGTGCGGAGGCATTCCTGGCAGTTCTTCTGGAAAGGCATCTTCATACTCACTGACCACCGGAATTTGAGAAATAGCTGAGATTTCACCCTTCTCATTAAGAGCAAAGAGACGGATTGTGTCATCGCGAGATGCGAAAATAATCACATCTTCTGAAGGATGAGTCAATTCGACTTCTTTGGCTTGACAATCAACATATGCCTTGTTCATAGCCAAAAAGGCCATGCCAAGGATGAGATCAATATCGGAATTACCGAGAACAATTGGAGAGGCCAGAAAAGAATAATTGCCCATCTTGATGGAGGCATCCCGAACCACCATTTTGAGCTGAGATGCTTCCCGGGGAACACAACTTGCAATGCATTTGGCAAAAATTCCATGGTAAAACCATGCTTTGCCGCAAAAGGATATGACATGAAACAATGTGATGCACCTGTATCAAACAAAACTTTAGCAGGAATAGAATTAACCAAGAGATTACCCATAATCACATCATGAGACTGCTCTGCTTCAGTTGCATTCACCATGTTCACGGCATTATGCTTCACCATAGCATTGCCTGGAGGTCTGACTGGAGGAGGAGGCGGAAGATGCTGCCGGTTGCACTTGTTTGAGTAGTGACCCTTCTGACCACACTTGTGACAAGTAACCTCACAGAGCAGACGAAAGCTGCCTGGAGGAGGAACATTAGCTGACTTGGGTGCTTGGGGCCTCTGCTAATATCCTGGGTTGGGTGGGTGGGAAGAACCACGGCCACCGAACTGTCTCTGCTGCTGAGGAGGACGAAATGGAGGAGGATTAGGAACCCAATATTTCTGCTGCTTAGGGACCATCTGAGAGCTAGAAGAAGATGAATAGGAATCACTGGAACGCTTCCTTGAGTTCTCCAACTTGAGTTGTGTTGCCTCGACCTTCAAAGCCATGTTGTAGAACTGATCAAACTCACGAGGCTCTTGAAGGACCAGACCCAGCAGAAGCTCATCCTTGAGAACACCTCTGAACTGAGAAATCATGGACTTGTCATCTGGAACATCTTGCTTAGCATAGCAGGCCAAATTCTAGAACTTGATGTTTGTATTGATAGACAGACTTTCCTCCCTGCTTCAGGTGCCTGAACTTCTCATGCATCTCCACGACAAAGCTTGTCGGAATGTAATGGGCCCTGAAGTCACGACAAAAATCGTCCCAAGTGACAACACGATTGCCCCTGGAGTCCTTGTATTGCTGCCACCAATCTGCTGCCTGACCCTTGAGTTGGAATGATGCAAATCTGACAAAGTCCTCTGGTCTGACATTGTTGCACTCAAAATGCTTACTCATGTCACGGAGCCAATCATCAGCATCAAAAGGCTGATCACACAGGTGAAAGACTTGGGCTGGTTGGCAAGGAACTGGTTGAGCGTCGCAAACTGAGGCTGATACTGAAAATTCCCTTGAAATCCTTGTTGACCCTGATCTCTTTCTTGCAACAGCCTGAACAACATCTGAGTATTTGCATTGGTTGCAGCCATCACAGCTTGCCAAGCTTCTAGAGGAGGAGGCGGTGGCGGGGGTGGTGGAGGATTAGACTGCTCCCCATCACGACCCAAACTCCCGCGAGTTGTTGGAGCCATCCTGAAGATGGACAAAAACATCAGCACGTCACTGACAAATATGATAGCAATCAGCTGAATCAAATGACTTGAAAGAAATTGAACGAATAACACAAACATCCTTCCTACTGAAAAATTAGTAAGAACGCCTTCTTCGGGTTTGCGATAACATCATTAGATATTAGAAGCCACTCAATAACACAAACTATCTTTCGTAGTAATAATATCTCGGGGTTTGCAACGAAAACTTGGTATATTGACTATACGACCATTAACTAAAATATGTCTATGGTTGACTAATTGGCGGGCCCAAGGAATGGTTGAAGCCATACCCAATCGAAAAAGGATATTATCCAAGCGCATTTCAAGTAATTGTAGTAAAACTTGGCATGTTGACCTTTTTTGCTTTTCCAGCGATATGTACATATCTAAGTAATTGTCGTTCTGTCACACCATAATGAAAACGCAATTTCTGTTTTTCTTGAAGACGAATACGATATTGCTCCTTTTTCCCATAATTGATTTTTTTTAAAGATTACTTCCGGATTTAGGTGTTTTTCTAGTGAGTCATGGTAAAGCTCCCAAACGGCGTATTTTTTTAAACGAGGTCCTCGATAATGGGACATGAAGACTCCTTTTTTTATTGAAATTTCATTTTACACAATTAATTTCATTGTATTTACATTACAGAATACATCGAAATTAAAACTGAATTAAACTACAGGATAAACAGAGTAAAATCAACTAAAGTACCACAAAAAATGGAATTTCATCAAAATCTGTATTTTTTATATATATTATTTATTTTATTGTTTTGTATCTAGCAAAAAAGTAAGGCAAAAACATAAAAGATCCTGGATTCTCCATTTAATTCGGAAAAAAGAGATTCTTGTTCGTAGAACATCGATAGAGAAAAAAAGTCGACTATCGGATTTGAATCGATGACCCTCGCATTACAAATGCGATGCTCTAACCTCTGAGCTAAGTGGGCTTACATAACGGAAATAGTGTAACAAATAGAAATAGGTATAGTATAGGAAATCCGTAAAATCTCAGATAATAGTTATTACTCTTAGCTATTAACTAGTTCTAAATTTGAAGTTCTACTTATAAAAAATACTAAAACTTCTTAAAGATAAAGTTAGCTTGATATGCTTAACTATAGGATATTAAAAAAATTTATAGAATTTATGGGTATTTTCATTCGATCATTATAGACTTTATTATTTGTTAATAATTTGACGATTAATATTTCACTAAGGGGAACATAAAGTCAGAGTAAATAAAATTGATAATTCTGATTAGAAAAAAAGAATAAATATCAAGCGTTATAGTATAATTTTGAATACTATAAAAAAGTAAGAAGGGAGGTGGGGGAGATAAAAACTTTTGGATATATTGATTCGGATTGAATTGCAAATACATCAAGGATATAATCAATGTAATTCAGAATTGCAATAAGCAAGCGGGGTCTCTCAAATAGATTCGAACTGAATTGCTAGACTACGTTGAGTGATGAACTCAATGATTCAAAAAAAACTAAGAGATGGATGAAATTACACAAAGAATCCTGGTCTCAAAGAAGAGGGAAATGGGGATATGGCGAAATTGGTAGATGCTACGGACTTGATTGTATTGAGCCTTGGTATGGAAACCTGCTAAGTGGTAACTTCCAAATTCAGAGAAACCCTGGAATTAAAAAAGGGCAATCCCGAGCCAAATCCGTGTTTTGAGAAGGGATTCTCGAACTAGAATACAAAGGAAAAGGATAGGTGTAGAGACTCAATGGAAGCTGTTCTAACGAATCGAGTTAATTACGTTGTGTTGTTAGTGGAATTCCTTCTAATTCTAAATTAGAGAAAGAGGGGTTTTATACTTTATACATTTAATAAACACGTATAGACACTGACATAGTAAACGATTAATCACAGAACTCATATTATAATATAGGTTCTTTATCTTTTTTAAAATTTCAAAATAAAATTAGAAATGATTATGAAATAAAAAATCATATCATAATTTTATTTTGAATTATTGTGAATCCACTCCATTAGAATATTGAATAATCAAATTCTTCAATTCAAATTCGAAGTTTTGAGAATTTTTAAAAAGTGGATTAATCGGACGAGGACAAAGAGAGAGTCCCATTCTACATGTCAATACTGACAACAATGAAATTTCTAGTAAAAGGAAAATCCGTCGACTTTATAAGTTGTGAGGGTTCAAGTCCCTCTATCCCCAAATCCCCTTTTTTTTCTTTTTATCAATGGGTTTAAGATTCATTAGCTTTCTCATTCTACTCTTTCACAAAGGAAAGGAATGCGAAGAGAACTCAATGGATCTTATCCTATTCATTGAATAGATTTCTTTTTTATTAGAGTATCGGCAAGAAATCTTGGTTATTCACTCTATTTGTAAGTATTATTTAAGTAAACCATGCACAATGCATAGGACTACCCCCCCCTTCAAATTTTGAATTTGAGAAATACTTTAATTGATTTTTTAGTCTTTTTAATTGACATAGATACAAATACTCTACTAGGATGATGCACAAGAAAAGGTCAGGATAACTCAGTTGGTAGAGCAGAGGACTGAAAATCCTCGTGTCACCAGTTCAAATCTGGTTCCTCACAGAGAAAAAAAAGATCCACTGAATAGGTATTGATCCAAATACCTCGAGATGGATTGTGATACATATTTATTAATAATATATAATATAGATAGAGTATGATTTATTCATCTAAGTGGATAAATCTATAATATAAATATAGAGGCACTTCTTTTTAGAGAAGTTTAAAAATATATCTTTTCTCTATGATACGGAAGGGGGTGAGATTAGGTTCCCCTTTATTTTTTTGCGTTTATTTATTTTGTATTCCGCTATTCCGATGAATATTTTTTTAGTCTTGCTTATCTTTATCTTATATTATTTTCCTATTTGTACTAAGTCATGTGCGCGATACAAAGTTCCTGGTAGAGAACTTCTTTGAGTCATCCTATTTTTCTGTTCATATGAAGGAAATTAATATGCGATTTTCAAAATAGGGGAATCCAAATGAAACCCTTTTTTTTTGCTCAGTCTATCTGGAATGCTTTTGTATAATAGGAATTAATTATAAATAGGTATCCGTTTCATCTAGGAAAAGAACCTAAAAATATTCCTTGACTTGAATAAAATCTGGAGTTGTGTTGTATAAGTGAGCATGAATTTCTTATCATTCAATGAGCATCTTGTATTTCATAAAAATTGGGGGTTATATAGTCCTTACGTAAGGGCCAGCCTATCCAACTTTCAGGCATTAGGATACGTTTAAGGCGCGGATGGTTATCATAAGAGATTCCCACCATATCATAAGATTCGCGTTCTTGAAAATCGGCACTTCTCCAAATCCAGAAGACAGACGGAATTCTAGGATTATCCTTTTGGGCAAAGACTTTTATGCAGACTTCTTCTGGATTATCTATACCATATTGTATTCTCGTAAGATGATACACACTAGCTAAAGATCCACCGGGTGCTACATCATAAGCCCATTGGGAGCGTAAATAATTATAACCATATACATATAAAATGACAGCAATGGAATCCCAATCCCCTGCTTTTATTTGTAAAGTCTCCATTCCTCGGTGATCAAAGCCCAAAGATCTATGAACCACCTCATGTTTGACTAGCCAATTAGATAACCAACCCTGCCGCATTGTCTTCATCTCTCCCTCTTTGTATAAATATTTCACATTTCGGATGCAAGTTTGAAAGATTGCCCTGCTTTTTATTTTTCTACACAAAAGAGCCCCCCTCCTAATTCACTAATTTGTAGGAAGGTACTGGACTTTTGGATTTTAAAAAAGTTTCAAAAGATATATCTAATGTCGATGGTGATTGATAGAGCAATTCTTGCTCATAAGTTCCTGTATGAGTACTGCTCCTAACATAAAGCTTGTGACTGGTAGTAAAACATCTATTTTTATTTTGAGATAGAGCTATATGCTCAACTATTTCTCGCGATATCTTCTTACGAAGTTTTGTTAGGGCATCTATAACTGCCTCCGATTTAGGAGGGCAGTCCGGCAAGTAGACATCCACAGGAATTAACTTATCAACTCCCCGAACAGTACTATAGGAATCCGTACTGAACATTCCCCCTGTAATAGTACAGGCTCCCATAGCAATGACGTATTTTGGTTCAGGCATTTGCTCGTATAATCTCACTAAAGACGGAGCCATTTTCATTTTTACCGTACCGGCTATTAAAATTAGGTCTGCTTGCCTAGGACTTGATCTTGGTACCAATCCATAACGATCAAAGTCGAATCGTGAACCTATTAATGAAGCAAATTCAATGAAACAACAACTGGTACCGTATAGAAGGGGCCATAAACTGGAGAGTCTTGACCAATTCGAAAGATCATTTAGTGTAGTTGAAATAATAGAATTCGAACTTGTTTGGTCAAGTAAGGGAAACTCAATCAAATTCATAATTGTCCCAATAGAATCTTTCCTTCTTTTTTTGTCTAAATATTCAGTTAAGACCATTCCAAGGCTCCTTTTCGCCATGCATAAACTAAATCGACAACTAAGATAAGCACGAAAATCAAAGCTTCGATAAAAACGGATACACCCAATACATCGAAACTCATTGCCCAAGGGTATAGAAAGACGGTTTCAACATCAAAAACAACAAAAACAAGCGCAAACATATAATAACATATTCGGAATTGTACACAAGCCCCTCCCATGGGTTCTATACCCGATTCATAACTAGAAAGCTTCTTTGGTCCTTCACTAACCGGGGCTAAAAGCCCTGAAATCGAAAATGCCAAAATAGGAATAAGGCTTGCAATTATTAGAAATGTCCAAAAAATATCATATTCGTGAAGCAGGAACATAATGTACTCCCATTAATGTGGAATAGGCGGAACTTAAATTAGTCAATTCAATTAAGCATTGTCAATTTATCCACAACTTCTCTCTTTTCCTTAGTGAAACAAGAATCTTTTTTGTTCAAACAAAAGAGCTTAGTTTAGCCTTTGTTTCCTCTGTGCTGCATCTTCTTTAAAGATTCATCCAATGGAATCCCAACTACCTTTGTTTTGGATTTTCATTCTATTTAGATATGGTGTATGTAGATCTAATTCTTATATAAAGAAAACTTTATCGTTTCACTTTGTCTCGCTTTCTCTAGAATCTATATAAAAATGAATAGCTCTATCCTTTATTTAATATTTAATAATAATAAGAGACTATTAATAATAAGAGACTATTAAATAAAAATGAGAATACTACTAATTAGAATAATTAGAACCTAATTAAGATAGTAGGACTAATCTATGCAGTATAATGAGAAGTAATACTATAAAAATAAAAATAAAGAACTCTATTTCAAAACTATGAGACAGAATATTATGTTTTCTTATTTACTCTTTACTTTATTTTTTCTATTTAAAGTGGATCAATAATGTATCTATAAACAAAGTAATGAATATACTTAAAACAAATTAGGAATTCGCAAAATGGATAAAATTATTGTAGTTATTATAGGGAAGTCTAAAGATATCCTATTTGAAGGAGGACGGGATTCAAATCAGGGAAAGGATCCTTTCTTCTATTGATTTGATAGAAATTCGTTTTTCTTTTCCTGTGTGTATGATTTTGATTTTCGATGAATGAGCCTTTGGTAATGCTTTTATCTCTATTCTATGTTGCAGGCGCCTATCCAGTCTATAAACAAATACTAATGAGAAAATGAAAACTATACTAAACTAAAGAAAACATAGGATAGAGATCCTAAAATCTAAAAAAGGGCATATTAGGGCTATATGGATTCGAACCGTAGACCTTCTTGGTAAAACAGATCAAACAGATTATTATCGAAATGATTTGAACTGTTTCAAAGACCCAACATGCATTTTTTGCATTGGGCTCTTTCATAAACTGATTTAAAGATCAGTTAGTCTACCATAGTTTTTATTTACGGAAAGATAATGAGATGGCTCCCTGTGCTCTGATTGATTTTTTGTATTATGATCTATCTAGGAACAATACCAAAGTGTTTCAAAGGAGGATTGCCTTGACTTAGGTCAAAAAACCCTAGTATATGAAAGAATGAAAAGGTGCTTTCGTTCTTGTGGAATAAGAAGCCCTCGTACCTTAATGAAAGGAAAATCATAATTTTTCGTTAGGTATTTGACCAAACAGGATCGTCCAGTTCCTATAGAACCTATCACTAAAATACCCGATAGGGCTAAGCGGAACGAAAAGGGTTTTCCATGAGATGGCTCCCACACGAGGTTTGGGAATAAGTGATTGTCTGATAATGATCAAGGAAAATACGTCTTTCTGCTAAAGAGGATCTATTAAACTCATAATTCATTAGATCCTTGTTATCAATGCCAACTAGATATCATAAGTAAATGGATCCCGATTGTTCAATCCTTTGATAACCAAGGTCATTCTTTGCTAAAGATAAATGATCACTATGAGTCAGACTCAATAGAATTGGATCCATTCCAAATAGCATTGAGCTAATGTTGTTCGGAACAAATGTATATGCCCTCATACATCTGAATAAGATGATCCTAGATAACTACATGAGTTCCCACCTATGAACTTCCGAAAACTTTCTGGTTATGCAATCCGGTGTTGGGGATACAAGGAGGAAATATCTCAGACAACTAACAAACCTACACCCCAACTGTATCCATCCTTCAACACATAACCAGAGGCTTTCGCAAGTCCATCTAACTCGAATCCTCGAAAGCACAACGATACTAACCATGGTGGTACCCCAGAAGCCTCCCCAGTACTGGGTGACTCTAACCTTATCTCACCACGGCAAGTATTGAAGCAATTCCGAACACCCTCCGTCCTGAGATACTAAGGAAGCCGAACACCCTCTGTGCCAAGAATTCCCTGGAGCTCGACTCCCCAGAAGAAATCAAGTCAGACAAGAGGCACCAAGACAGAACTCCGTCACATTGGTATCATATAGTTTCCAAAATACCCGCGTGATCCTAAAAAAATTTGAGCGAGAAGAGGAGTCGAATCAAAATTCCTAAGTCGAATACTTCACCAGAGTATAGAAGAGGAGTAAAAAGAAACCTACTCTCCGATATAGCTAGACTCAAAATAGTTTTACTAGACTCGACTCGGCCAAGTTCGATCAAGCAAAGGGCTCCTATGGTCGTATGGCTCTGAATACCAACTTGTAACGCCCAAGATGCGCGCCTATCCATATTAAGGCACGGGGACCTCGACAGGGGTAGAAACGCATCTAGTCGTTTCGCAAGTACAGTACCATCACATACATTCATGAAGAGAGGAGTATATGAGTTGACTTACACTCGCCACATGCTAAATTACAATTCCACATAGTTTATTCAAACATCATTCCAAAGACAGGGTCTGTCTACGGACGAAAAACAAAGGATAAAAGATGCAATGAAACTATCTTGCTAGCTCCGAAGATCACGACCAAGGCCTCTCTACTCGTCTGGATATGTGATGTACATCCTGCCACGCTCCTCATCATACTCCCACTGGAGCTGCGTCACATGATCTGGCACGATCTCGTCTGCACCTACACATGTATTTGTTGTAGTAATCTATGAGCCACGGAGACTCAGCAATCTCGCGACCGGGTACCGAGACTATTCAAACTTGTTGGGTTGGATGGGGGTAAGTGTTTAGTTTGCAGCAGCACTAAGCATTTTATGGTGGCTAGCTTACGAGAACATGAATGTAAAATATGTTCTCTACGATAATGATCGAGAACTAGCATGATCGCTAAGCGATCCTGAACACCTACTTACATCAAACATAACCCCACCGTGTTCTCTCTCGGATCATGTTTGTTGGGGAACGTTGCATGGGGGAAAAAATTCCTATGCACAGGCAAGATCTATCCATGGTGATGAGCATCTACGAGAGGGAGAGTGCATCTACATACCCTTGTAGATCGCTAAGCGGGAAGCGTTAAGAAACGCGGTTGGTGTAGTCGAACGTCTTCGCGATCCAAATCGCCAAGCATCCCGTGATCTCATCACGATCCGTCCCGCGATCCAATCACGATCCGTCCCACGAACTCATCACGATCCGTCCCACGATCTCATCACGATCCGTCCCGCGATCTCATCACGATCCGTCCCGCAATCTCATCACGATCCGTCTCGCGATCTTGATCACGGACCTTCCGATCTAGCGCCGAACGGACGACACCTCCGTGTTCAGCACACGTACAGCTTGATGGCGATCTCCGCCTTCTTGATCCAGCAAGAGGGAGAAGAGAGGTAGAAGAGTTCTCCGGCAGCATGACGGTGCTCCAGCGATGGTGGTGGAGCTATTCCGGCAGGGCTTCGCCTAAGCAATGCAGAAATCTGATCTAGAGGAGAAACTATGCACTGGAGGAACGGGTAGCACGTGGCTGAAAATCTAGTGCCAAAATGTTGGGGAACGCTGCATGGGAAACAAAAAAATTACTACGCACACGCAAGATCTATCCATGGTGATGAGCATCTACGAGAGGGAGAGTGGATCTACATACCCTTGTAGATCGCTAAGCGGGAAGCGTTAAGAAACGTGGTTGGTGTAGTCAAACGTCTTCGCGATCCAAATCGCTGAGCGTCCCACGATCTCATCACGATCCGTCCTGCGATCCAATCACAATCTGTCCCGCAAACTCATCATGATACGTACCGCGATCCAATCACGATCCATCCTGCGAACTCATCACGATCCGTCTCGCGATCTTGATCACGGTCCTTCTGATCTAGCGCCGAACGGACGACACCTCCGCGTTCAGCACAGGTACAGCTCGATGACGATCTCCGCCGTCTTGATCCAGCAAGAGGGAGCGAAGAGGAAGAAGAGTTCTCCGGCAGCGTGACGGCGCTCCGGTGATGGTGGTGGAGCTATTCCGACAGGGCTTCGCCTAAGCACTGTAGAAAACCGATCTAGAGGAGAAACTATGCACTAGAGGAACGGATAGCACGTGGCTGAAAATTCTGTGCCAAAACCCTAAAATCCTCTAGTATATATAGGAGGAGAGGAGGAGGAGGCTTGGCTTCCAAGGAGGCAGCCATTGGGTCGGCCGAACCTAGTGGGATTGGAGGATTCCTCCTCCAATCCTAGTAGGACTAGGACTCCTCCTTATTTTTGCCTTTTTTGCCTTTTTCCACCTTTTTCTCTGTGAGCTTTTCTTCCCAGCCGCATGGGCCTTGTGTGGGACTTCCAACAGCCCACAAAGGGCTGGTATTTACTCTCCCACAGCCCATGAAGCCTCTTGGGTCGAAATACCCCTCCCGGTGGTCTCCCGGTACACTACCGATGAGCCCGAAACTTTTCCGGCGACCAAAACAGGACTTCCTATATATGAATCTTTACCTCTGGACCATTCCGGAGCTCCACGTGACGTCCGGGATCTCATCCAGGACTCCGAACAACCTTAGGTCACCACCATACATAACTCTATACTATCGAAACGTCACCAAACCTTAAGTGTGCAGACCCTGCGGGTTCGAGAACTATGTAGACATGACCGAGACACCTCTACGGTCAATAACCAATAGCGGGACCTGGTTGCCCATATTGGTTCCTACATATTCTACGAAGATCATTATCGGTCGAACCTCTATGCCAAGGATTTAGTTAATCCCGTATGATGTTCCCTTTGTTCTTCGGTATCTTACTTGCCCGAGATTCGATCGTCAGTATCTGTATACCTAGTTCAACCTCGTTACCGGCAAGTCTCTTTACTCGTTCCGTAATACAAGATCCCGTGGCTAACACTTAGTCACATTGCTTGCAAGGCTTATTGTGATGTTGTATTACCGAGTGGGCCCTGAGATACGTCTCCGTCACACGGAGTAACAAATCCCAGTCTTGATCCATGCCAACCCAACAGACACCTTCGGAGATACCTGTAATGCACCTTTATAGTCACCCAGTTACGTTGCGACGTTTGATACACACAAGGCACTCCTCCGGTGTCTGTGAGTTGCATGATCTCATGGTCAAAGGAACATATACTTGACATGTAGAAAACAATAGCAATAAACTGACACGATCATATGCTATGTTTGTAGTTTGGGTCTTGTCCATCACACCATTCTCCTAATGATGTGATCCCGTTATCAAATGACATTTCATGTCCGTGGTTAGGAAACCTTAACCATCTTTGATCAACGAGCTAGTCTATTAGAGGCATACTAGGGACATGGTTTTGTCTATGTATCCACACATGCATTTAAGTCTCCGATCAATACAATTATAGCATGGATAATAAACGATTATCATGAACAAGGAAATATGATAATAACTAGTTTATTATTGCCTCTAGGGCATATTTCCAACAGTCTCCCACTTGCACTAGAGTCAATAATCTAGTTAACATCACCATGTGATTCACATTGTTATGAATCTAACACCCAATGAGTTCTGGGGCTTGATCATGCTTTGCATGTGAGAGAGGTCTTATAGTCAATGGGTCCGCGACATTCAGATCCATGTGTACTTTGCAAATTTCTATGTCAAACCGTAAACACTGCTACCACACTCCACCTGGTACTATTCCAAATGGCTGTCCACTATACGTATCCAGATTGCTACTACGAGTCATCTGGATGTTGGGGAACGTTGCATGGGAAACAAAAATTTTCCTACGCACATGTAGATCTATCCATGGTGATGAGCATCTATGAGAGGGAGAGTGGATCTACATACCCTTATAGATCGCTAAGCGAGAAGCGTTAAGAAACGCGGTTGGTGTAGTCGAACGTCTTCGTGATCCAAATCGCCGTGCGTCCCGTGATCCAATCACAATCCGTCCCGCGATCCAATCATGATCCTTCCCGCGATCCGATCATGATCCATCCCATGAACTTGATCACGATCCGTCCCACGAACTTGATCACGATCCTTCCGATCTAGCACCGAACGGACGACACCTCCGCGTTCAGCACACGTATAGCTTGATGACGATCTCCACCGTCTTGATCCAGCAAGAGGGAGTGGAGAGAAAGAAGAGTTCTCTGGCAGCCTAACAGCGCTCTGGCAATGGTGGTGGAGCAATTCCGGCAGGGCTTCGCCAAAGCACTACAGAAAACCGATCTAGAGGAGAAACTATGCACTGGAGGAACGGGTAGCACGTGGCTGAAAAAACTAGTGCAAAAACCCAAAACCCTGTAGTATATATAGGAGGAGAGGAGGAGAGGAGGAAGCATTTGCCTCCAAGGCTAGCTGGTTTGGCCGAACCTACTAGGAGAGGAGGATTCCTCCTCCAATCTTAGTAGGACTAGGATTAATCTTTTTTGCCTTTTTTCACCTTTTCCTATTGGGTTTTTTCCTCCAGCCACATGGGCCTTGTGTGGGAGTTTCCACCAGCCCACTAAGGGCTTATATTCACTCTCCCACGGCCCATGAAGCCTCTTGTGTCGAAATACCCCTCCCGGAGGCCTCCCGGTACACTACCGGCACTCCCGGTACACTACCGATGAGCCCGAAACTTTTCCGGTGACCAAAACAGGACTTCTTATATATGAATCTTTACCTCCGGACCATTCCGGAGCTCCTCGTGACGTCCGGGATCTCATCTGGGACTCCGAACAAACTTCGGTCACCACCATACATAACTCTATACTACCGAAACATCACCAAACCTTAAGTGTGCAGACCCTGCGGGTTCGAGAACTATGTAGACATGACCGAGACACCTCTACGGTCAATAACCAATGGCGGGACCTGGATGTCCACATTGGTTCCTACATATTATACGAATATCTTTATCGGTCGAACATCTATGTCAAGGATTCAGTTAATCCCGTATGATGTTCCCTTTGTTTCTTCGGTATGTTACTTGCCCGAGATTCGGTCGTTGGTATCTCCATACCTAGTTCAACCTCGTTACTGGCAAGTCTCTTTATTATTTCCGAAATACAAGATCTCGCAACTAACACTTACTCACATTGCTTGCAAGGCTTATTGTGATGCTGTATTACCGAGTGGGCCCTGAGATACCTCTTCGTCACACGGAGTAACAAATCCCAGTCTTGATCCATGCCAACTCAACAGACACCCTCAGAGACACCTGTAGAGCACCTTTATAGTCACCCAGTTACGTTGCGACGTTTGATACACACAAGGTACTCCTCCGATATCTATGAGTTGCATGATCTCATGGTCATAGGAACATATACTTGACATGCAGAAAACAGTAGCAATAAACTGACACGATCATAAGCTACGTTTGTTGTTTGGGTCTTGCCCATCACATCATTATCCTAATGATGTGATCCCGTTATCAAATGACATCTCATGTCCATGTCTAGGAAACCTTAACCAACTTTCGATCAACGAGCTAGTTCACTAGAGGCACACTAGGGACATTGTGTTTGTCTATGTATCCACACATGTATCCATGTTGCCAATTAATACAAATATAGCATGGATAATAAACGATTATCATGAACAAGGAAATACAATAATAAACACTTTATTAATTGCCTCTAGGGCATATTTCCAACAGTCTCCCACTTGCACTAGAGTCAATAATCTAGTTTCACATCACTATGTGATTTACATTGTAATGAATTGAACACCCATGCAGTTCTGGTGTTGATCATGTTTAGCCCTCGGAAGAGGTTTAGTCAACGGGTCTGCAACATTCAGATCCGTGTGCACTTTGCAAATATTTATGTCTTTCTCCATGATGTAATCGCGGATGGAGTTGAAATGTCGCTTTATGTGTCTGGTTCTCTTGTGAAACCTTGGTTCCTTGGCCAGAGCTCCATTCCAGGATCACTTTGAAACCTTCTGGCCATACTTATGGCAAGGCTGACATCGGGTCTTGTGCACAGCATGGCATACATGATAGAGCCTATGGCTGAAGCATAGGGGATGACACCCATCTTTTCTTTACCTTCTGAAGTTACTGGGCATTGAGTCTTACTCAACTTCACACCTTGTAATACAGGCAAGAACCCCTTCTTGGACTGTTCCATTTTGAACTTCTTCAGAACTTTATCAAGGTATCTGCTCTGTGAAAGTGCTATTAATCGTCTCGATCTATCTCTATAGATCTTAATGCCTAATATGAAAGCAGCTTCTCCTAGGTCCTTCATTGAAAAACTCTTGTTCAAATATTCCTTCACGCTTTCCAGCATTTCTATATTGTTTCCAATCAGCAATATGTCATCCACATATAATACTAGAAACGCTATAGAGCTCCTACTCACTTTCTTGTAAATACAAGCTTCTACGTAAACTTGTATAAACTCAAACGCTTTGATCACCTCATCAAAGCGATTATTCCAACTCCGAGATGCTTGCACCAGTCCATAAATGGATCGCTGGAGTTTGCAAACTTTGTCAGCATTCTCTTGATCGACAAAACCTTCGGGTTGCATCATATACAACTCTTCCTCAAGGAAACCATTGAGGAACACTGTTTTTACATCCATCTGCCAAATTTCATAGTCGAAATAGGCAGCTATTGCTAACATGATTCTGACAGACTTAAGCATCGCTACGGGTGAGAAAGTCTCATCGTAGTCAACTCCTTGAACTTGTGAAAAACCCTTTGCCACAAGTCGAGCTTTATAGACGGTGACATTACCGTTCGCGTCTGTCTTCTTCTTAAAGATCCATTTGTTCTGAATGGCCTTTCGCCCTTCAGGTAATACTTCCAAAGTCCATACTTTGTTTTCATACATGGATCCCATCTCGAATTTCATGGCCTCTAACCATTTCTCGAAATCCGGGCCCATCACTTCTCCTCCATAGCTCGTAGGTTCATTGTTGTCCAACAACATGACCTCCAAGAGAGGGTTGCCATACCACTCAGGGGTAGTACGCGGCCTTGTCGACCTACGAGGTTCAATAGATGCTTGATCCGAAGCTTCATGATCATCATCATTAACTTCCTCTTCTACAGTCGTAGGTTCCACAGAAACATCTTTCTGTGCTGCGCTACTTTCTGGTTGAAGTAAAGGTTCAATAACCTCATCAAGCTCTATTTTCCTCCCACTCAATTCTTTCGAGAGAAACTCTTTCTCAAGAAATGTTCCATTTTTAGCGACAAACACTTTGCCTTTGATTCTGAGATAGAAGGTATACCCGACTGTCTCTTTCGGGTATCCTATGAAGATGCATTTCTCCGCTTTGGGTTCCAGCTTTTCAGGCTGAAGCTTTTTGACATAAGCATCACATCCCCAAACTTTAAGAAACGACAACTTTGGCTTCTTGCCAAACCACAGTTCATATGGCATCGTCTCAACAGATTTTGATGGTGCCCTATTTAAAGTGAATGCAGCTGTCTCTAATGCATAACCCCAAAACGATAGTGGCAAATCAGCAAGAGACATCATAGAACGCACTATATCTAATAAGGTTCGATTACGACGTTCGGACACACCATTACGCTGTGGTGTTCCGGGCGGTGTCAACTATGAAACAATTCCACACTGTCTTAAGTGACTGCCAAACTCATAACTCAGATATTCACCTCCTCGATCAGATCGCAGGAACTTAATCTTCTTGTTATGATGATTCTCAACTTCACTCTGAAATTGCTTGAACTTTTCAAACGTTTCAGACTTGTGTTTCATTAAGTAAATATCCCCATACCTACTTAAGTCATCAGTGAAGGTGAGAAAATAACGATATCCACCACGCGCTGTAACATTCATTGGACCGCACACATCAGTGTGTATGATTACCAATAAGTCACTCGCCCGTTCCTTTGTTCCAGAGAACGGTGTTCTAGTCATCTTGCCCATGAGGCATGGTTCACATGTTTCAAGTGATTCAAAATCAAGTGACTCCAAAAGTCCATCAGCATGGAGCTTCCTCATGCGTTTTACACCAATATGACCTAAACGGCAGTGCCACAAGAAAGTGGTACTATCATTATCAATTCTACATCTTTTGGCATCAATGTTATGAACATGTGTGTCATCACTATCAAGATTCAATATGAATAAACCCCTAATATTGGGTGCATGACCATAAAAGATATTACTCATATAAATAGAACAACCTTTATTCTCTGATTTAAATGAGTAACCGTCTCGCAATAAACAAGATCCAGATATAATGTTCATGCTTAACGCAGGCACTAAATAACAATTATTCAGGTTCATCACTCATCCCGATGGTAATCGAAGAGAGATCGTGCCGATGACGATCACATCAACCTTGGAACCATTTCCCACGCGCATCGTCACTTCGTCCTTTGCGAGCCTTTGTTTATTCCGTAGTTCCTGCTTTGAGTTGCAAATGTGAGCAACCGAACCGGTATCAAATACCGAGGCACTACTATGAGAGCTAGTAAGGTACACATCAATAACATGTATATCATATATACCTTGTTTGTCGTTGGCCGCCTTATTGTCAGCCAGGTACTTGGGGCAGTTCCGCTTCCAGTGACCAGTTCCTTTGCAATGAAAGCACTCAGTTTCTGGCTTGGGTCCATGCTTGGGCTTCTTTGCAGGAGTAGCAACTGCTTTGCCATCCTTCTTTGTTTTACCCTTCTTGCCCTTGCCCTTGACTTTGCCATTTTTGTTGAAACTACTTGTTTTATTGACCATCAACACTTGTTCTTTCTGGATTTCAGACTCAGTGACTTTTAGCATCGCAAACAGCTCGGCGACTGATTTGTTCATCCCGTGCATGTTATAGTTCATCACAAAGCTCTTGTAACTAGGTGACAGTGATTGAAGAACTCTGTGAGTGATCGCCTCTGGCGGAAGGGCATTTCCCAACTCTGCTAGACGAGTTGAATACCCAGACATTCTGAGTATATGTTCAATGATAGACCCGTTCTCCTCCATCTTGCAAGCATAGAACTTATCGGAGGTTTCATACCCCTCGATCCGGGCGTTCTTCTGGAAGATAAAATTCAACTCCTGGAACATCTCATATGCTCCATGACGTTCAAAACGTCTTTGAAGTCCCGGTTCTAAGCCATAAAATATTGCACACTGAACTATTGAGTAATCTCCAGTACGTGCCTCCTAAGCGTTCTTAACATCTTCGGAGGTCATGTCTTCTGGTTGGTCACCAAGCGGTTCATCAAGGACATATGATTTCTGGGAAGCCGTGAGGAGAATCATCAGATTACGGGCCAAGTCAACAAAGTTACTTCCATCATCTTTCAGTTTAGCTTTCTCTAGGAACGCATTAAAATTCAGGGGTGCTACTGCGCGAGCCATTGATCTACAACATAAATATGCCAAGTTCACTTAGACTATTGTTCAAGATAATGAGTTTAGTTAATCAAATCACTAAAGCTCCCACTCAAATTGACATCTCTTAGGTCATCTGAGTGTCACATGATCCAAGTCCACCAACTCAAGTCCGATCATCACGTGAGTTGAGGTGGCTTCAATGGTGAACATCATTATGTTGATCATATCTACTATATGACTCATGTTTGACCTTTCGGTCTCTTGTGTTCCGAGGCCATGTCTGTACATGCTAGGCTCGTCAAGTTTAACCCGAGTGTTCTGCATGTGCAACACTGGCTTGCACCCATTGTATGTGAACGTAGAGTCTATCACACCCGATCATCACATGGTGTCTCAACACGACGAACTTTCGCAACGGTGCACACTCGGGGAGAACACAATTTTATCTTGAAATTTAAGTGAGGGATCACCTGATAATGCTACCGTCGTACTAAGCATAACAAGGTGCATAAAAGGATTAACATCACATGCAATTCATAAGTGACATGATATGGCCATGAACTCGTGCTTTAGATGTCCATCTTGAAAGCACCGGCATGATCTTCATCGTCACCGGCACGACACCATGATCTCCATCATCTTGATCTCCATCAACGTGTCGCCATTGAGGTTGTCACGCCCTGCATGCTTCTACTACTATTGCAAGGCTGACATCGGGTCTTGTGCACAGCATTGCATACATGATAGAGCCTATGGCTGAAGCATAGGGGATGACACTCATCTTTTCTCTATCTTCTACAGTTACTGGGCATTGAGTCTTACTCAACTTCACACCTTGTAATACAGGCAAGAACCCCTTCTTGGACTATTCCATTTTGAACTTCTTCAAAACTTTATCAAGGTATGTGCTCTGTGAAAGTGCTATTAAGCGTCTCGATCTATCTCTAAGATCTTAATGCCTAATATGAAAGCAGCTTCTCCTAGGTCCTTCATTAAAAAACTCTTGTTCAAATATTCCTTCACGCTTACGAGCATTTCTATATTGTTTCGAACCAGCAATATGTCATCCACATATAATACTAGAAACGCTATAGAGCTCCCACTCACTTTCTTGTAAATACAAGCTTCTCCGTAAACTTGTATAAACTCAAACGCTTTGATCACCTCATCAAAGCGCTTATTCCAACTCTGAGATGCTTGCACTAGTCCATAAATGGATCGCTGGAGTTTGCAAACTTTGTCAGCATTCTCTGGATCGACAAAACCTTCGGGTTGCATCATATACGACTCTTCCTCAAGGAAACCGTTGAGGAACGCTGTTTTGACATCCATCTGCCAAATTTCATAGTCAAAATAAGTAGCTATTGCTAACATGATTTTGATAGACTTAAGCATCGCTACGGGTGAGAAAGTCTCATCGTAGTCAACCCCTTGAACTTGTGAAAAACCCTTTGCCACAAGTCGAGCTTTATAGACGGTGAAATTACCGTCCGCGTCTGTCTTCTTCTTAAAGATCCCTTTGTTCTGAATGGCCTTTCGCCCTTCAGGTAATACTTCCAAAGTCCATACTTTGTTTTCATACATGGATCCCATGTCGGATTTCATGGCCTCTAACCATTTCTCGGAATCCGGGCCCATCACTGCTCCTCCATAGCTCGTAGGTTCATTGTTGTCCAACAACATAACCTCCAAGACAGGGTTGTCGTACCACTCAGGGGTAGTACGCGGCCTTGTCGACCTATGAGGTTCAATAGCAACTTGATCCGAAGCTTCATGATCATCATCATTAACTTCCTATTCTACCGTCGTAGGTTCCACAGAAACATCTTTCTGTGCTGCGCTACTTTCTGGTTGAAGTAAAGGTTCAATAACCTCATCAAGCTCTCATCACGATCTCATCACGATCCGTCCCGCGATCTCATCACGATCCCTCCCGCGATCTCATCACGATCCGTCCCGTGATCCAATCACGATCCATCCCGCGAGCTCACCACAATCCGTCCCGCGATCTCATCACGATCCGTCCCGCGATCTCGTCACGGTCCTTCTGATCTAGCGCCGAACGGACAACACCTCTGCGTTCAACACACGTACAGCTTGATGACGATCTCCGCCTTCTTGATCCAGCAAGAGGGAGCGGAGAGGTAGAAGAGTTCTCCGGCAGCGTGACGGCGCTGCGGCGATGGTGGTGGAGCTATTCCGGCAGGGCTTCGCCTAAGCACTGCAGAAAACCGATCTAGAGGAGAAACTATGCACTAGAGGAACGGGTAGCACGTGGCTGAAAATTCTGTGCCAAAACCCTAAAATCCTCTAGTATATATAGGAGGAGAGGAGTAGGAGGCTTGGCTGCAAAAAATCCAGCCCTTGGGTCGGCCAAAGTGGGGAGGAGAGGAGGACTCCTCCAATCCTAGTAGGACTAGGATTCCTCCTTTTTTTGGCCTTTTTCCACCTTTTTCCCTTTGGGCTCTTTCTCCCAGACGCATGGGCCTTGTGTGGGACTTCCACCAGCCCACAAAAGGCTGTTATTTAATCTCCCACAGCCCATGAAACCTCTTGGGTCGAAATACCCCTCCCGGTAGTCTCTCGGTACACTACCGGCACTCCCGGTACATTCCCGATTAGCCCGAAACTTTTCCGGCGACCAAAATGGGACTTCCTATATATCAATCTTTACCTCCGGACCAATCTGGAGCTCCTTGTGACATCCAAGATCTCATCTGGGACTCCGAACAACCTTCAGTCACCATCATACATAACTCTATACTACCGAAACATCACCGAACCTTAAGTGTGCAGACCCTGCGGGTTCGAGAACTATGTAGACATGACCGAGACACCTCTACGATCAATAACCAATAGCGGGACCTGGATGCCCATATTGGTTCCTACATATTCTATAAAGATCTTTATCGGTCGAACCTCTATGCCAAGGATTCAGTTAATCCCGTATGATGTTCCCTTTGTTCTTCGGTATGTTTACTTGCCCGAGATTCGATCGTTGGTATCACCATACCTAGTTCAACCTCGTTACCGGCAAGTCTCTTTACTCATTCCGTAATACAAGATCCCATGACTAACACTTAGTCACATTGCTTGCAAGGCTTGTTGTGATGTTGTATTACCGAGTGGGCCCTGAGATACCTCTCCGTCACACGGAGTAACAAATCCCAGTCTTGATCCATGCCAACTCAACAGACACCCTCGGAGATACCTGTAGAGTACCATTATAGTCACCCAGTTACATTGCAACGTTTGATACACACAAGGCACTCCTCCGGTGTCAGTGAGTTGCATGATCTCATGGTCATAGGAACATATACTTGACATGCAGAAAATAGTAGCAATAAACTGACATGATCATATGCTACGTTTGTAGTTTGGGTCTTGTGCATCACACCATTCTCCTAATGATGTGATCCCATTATCAAATGACATCTCATGTCCATGGCTAGGAAACCTTAACCATCTTTGATCAACGAGCTAGTCTATTAGAGGCACACTATGGACATGGTTTTGTCTATGTATCCACACATGCATCTAAGCCTCCGATCAATAAAATTATAGCATGGATAATAAACGATTATCATGAACAAGGAAATATGGTAATAACTAATTTATTATTGCCTCTAGGGCATATTTCCAACAGTCTCCCACTTGCACTAGAGTCAATAATCTAGTTCACATCACCATGTGATACGCATTGTTATGAATCTAACACCCAATGAGTTCTGGGGCTCGATCATGCTTTGCATGTGAGAGAGGTCTTATAGTCAACGGGTCTACAACATTCAAATCCGAGTGTACTTTGAAAATCTCTATGTCAAACCGTAAACACTGCTACCACACTCCACTTGGTACTATTCCAAATGGCTGCTCCACTATACGTATCCAGATTGCTACTACGAGTCGTCTGGATTGGTGTTAATGCTTGCATCGACGTAACTCTTTACGACGAACTCTTTATCACCTCCATAATCGAGAAACATCTCCTTAGTCTTTTAGTCACTAGGGATAATCTTGACTGTTGTCCAGTGATCCACTCCTGGATCACTTTTGTACCCCTTGACTGACTCATGGCAAGGCACACACCAGGTGCGATACACAGCATGGCATAATATAGAGCCTATGGCTAAGGCATAGGGGACAATATTCGTCCTTTCTCTTTCTTCTGCCGTTGTCGAGCTTTGAGTCTCACTCAACTTCACACCTTTCAAATTAGGCGAGAACTCTTTCTTTGACAGATCCATTTTGAACTCTTTCAAAATCTTGTCAAGGTATGTACTCATTGAAAGTCTCATCAAGCATCTTGATCTATCTCTATAGGTCTTGATGCTCAATAATTAGGTAGCTTTATCCAGGTCTTCCTTTGAAAAAACTCTTTTGAAACAACCATTTATGCTTTCCAGAAATTCTACAACATTTCCGATCAATAATATGTCATCCACATATACTTATCAAAAATTCTATAGTGCTCCCACTCAGTTTATTGTAAATACAAGTTTCTCGTAAACTTTGTATAGACTCAAAAACTTTGATCACCTCATCAAAGTGTATATTCCAACTCCGAGATGCTTGATTCAGATCATAGAAGAATCACAGAAGCTTGCACACCTTTTAGCATCCTTAGGATTGACAAAACCTTCTGGTTGTATCACATACAACCTTTCCTCAAGTAAACCGTTAAGGAAATGATGTTTTGATATCCATCTGTCAGATTTCATAATTGAAAAATGCAGCAGCTGCTAACATAATTCCAACAGACTTTAGCATCGCTACGAGTGATAAAGTCTCTTCGCAGTCAACTCCTTGAACTTGTCGTAAACTTCTTTGCAGCAAGTCGAGCTTTACAAATGGTGACATTTACCATGAGCGTCTGTCTTCATTTTAAACATACATTTGTACTCAAGGACCTGCCATCCAACGAGCAAGTCTACCAAAGTCTATACTTGGTTTTCATACATGGATCCTTTTCTTGGATTTCATGGCCTCTAACCATTTGTCGGAATCCGGGCCCATCATTGCTTCTCCACAGCTCGTAGGTTCATCGTTGTCCAACAACATGACCTCCAAGACAGGGTTCTCGTACCGCTCAGGAGCAGTACACATCCTTGTCGACCTATGAGGTTCGATAGTAACTTGATCCGAAGCTTCATGATCAACATCATTAACTTCCTCTTCAACTAACGTAGGCTTCACAGAAACAAATTCCTGCGCTGCGCTACTCTCTGGTTGAACAAAGGTTCAACAACCTCATCAAGTTCTATCTTCCTCCCACTCAATTCTTTTGAGAGAAACTCTTTCTCGAGAAAGGACCATGTTTTAGCAACAAACACTTTATGCTTGGATCTGAGATAGAAGGTTTACCCAACAGTCTTTAGGGTATTCTATGAAGATGCATTTGTCTGCTTTGGGTTCGAGCTCATTAGGTTAAAACCCTTTTCACACAAGCGTCGCAGCCCCAAACATTAAGAAATGACAGCTTGGGTTTCTATCAAACCCTAATTCACATGGTGTCATCTCAACGGATTTAGATGGTGCCCTATTTAAAGTGAATGTAGTTGTCTCTAATGCATAACCCCAAAATTATAGTAGCATAACGATAAGAGACATCATAGCACGCACCATATCCAATAGAGTACGACTATGACATTCAGACACACCATCACACTATGGTGTTCCAGGTGGCGTGAGTTGTGAAACAACTTTCACATTGTCTAAAGTTGTATGACAAACTCGTAACTCAGATATTCACCTCCACGATCATATCACGGACATTTTTATCTACTTCTCACGATGATCTTAAACTTCACTCTGAATTTGCTTGAACCTTTCAAACGATTCAGACTTGTGTTTCATTAAGTAAATATACACTATATCTACTCAAATCATTGGTGAAGGTAAGAAAATAATGATATCCACCACACGCTACAAGACTCATTGGATTGCATACATCAACATGTATCATTTCCAATAAATCACTTGCCCGCTCCATCCATCTGGCAACGGGGTCCTTAGTCATCTTGCCCAAGAGGCATGGTTCGCATGTCTCAACCGATTCGAAATCGAATGAGTCCAAAGATCTATCAGCATGGAGTTTCTTCATGCGCTTTATACCAATATGACATTTAGCGGCAGTGCCACAAGTATGTGGTACTATCATTATTAACTTTGTATCTTTTGGCATCAATGTTATGAACATGTGTATTACTACGATCAAGATTCAAGAAACCATTCTCACTGGGTGCATGACCATTGAAGGTATTATTCATGTAAACAGAATAACCATTATTCTCTAACTTAAATGAATAACCATGTTGCAATAAACATGATCTAATCACGTTCATGCTCAACGCAAAACACCAAATAACATTTATTTAGGTTTGTCTCTAATCCCGAAGGTAGAGAGAGCGTGCGATGTTGATCACATCAACCTTGGAAACATTTCCAACACACATCGTCACCTCACCCTTAGCTAGTGCTCCGTTTGTAGATTTTATTTCGAGTTACTAACGTTTAGCAATCGAACCGGTATCCAATTCCCAGGTGCTACTAGGAGTACTCGCAAGGTACGCATCATTAAAACGTATATCAAATATACTTTTGTCGACATTGCCAGCCTATCTTATCTACCAAGTATCTAGGGTTGTTCCGCTACAGCGACCGCTCTCCTCATTACTGAAGCACTTAGTCTCGGGTTTGGGTCCAACTTTGTGTTGCTTCACTGGAGCAGCAACTAACTTGCTATCCATAAATTTTCCCTCGTTGCTCTTGCCCTTCTCGAAACTAGTGGTTTGACTAACCATCAACACTTGACGCTCCTTCTTGATTTCTACCTTCGCGGTGTCAAACATCGCGAACAACTCAAAGATCATTATTTCTATCCTTAGCATTTTATAGTTCATCACCAAGTTCTAGTAGCTTAGTGATACTGACTTGGAGAACTATATATATCACTATCTTATCCGAAAGATCAACTGCCACTCGATTCAAGTGATTGTAGCACCCAGACAATCTAAGCACATGCTCAACGATTGAGCTATTCTCCTTCATCTTGCAGGCAAAGAATCTTGTTGGAGATCTCATATCTCGCAACATGGGCACGAGCCTGAGATCCTAACTTCAGCTATTAGAACATCTCATATGTTCCGTGACATTCAAAATGTTTTGGAGCCTCAATTCTAAGCCATATTGCATGACGCACTAAACTATCAAGTAGTCATCAGAATGTGCCTGTCAGATGTTCACAACATCTACAAACGACGTTAGAGGGGGTTAGCGCACCGAGCGGTGCACTAAGGACATAAGCCTTCTGTGCAGCAATGAGGACAATCCTCAGATCACGCAGCCAGTCCGCAATATTGCTACCATCAAATTTCAACTCTATTTCTCTAGGAACATATAAAAATTCAAGGGAGCTACAACGTGAGCCAGTAATCTACAACATAATTTTGGAAAGACACTACTGACTATGTTCATGATAATGAGTTCAATTAATCATATTACTTAAGAACTCCCACTCAAACTGACATCCCTCCGGTCATCCGAGTGATACATGATCCAAATTCACCAACTCAAGTCCGATCATCACGTGAGTTGAGGTGGTTACAATGGTGAACATCATCATGTTGATCATATCTACTATATGACTCATGTTCGACCTTTCGGTCTCTTGTGTTCCCTGGCCATGTATGTACATGCTAGGCTCGTCAAATTTAACCCGAGTGTTCTGCATGTGCAACACTGGCTTGCACCCGCTGTATGTGAACGTAGAGTCTATCACACTCGATCATCACGTGGTGTCTCGACACGAAGAACTTTTGCAACGGTTCACACTCGGGGAGAACACAATTTATCTTGAAATTAAGTGAGGGATCACCTTATAATGCTACCATCGTCCTAAGCAAAACAAGGTGCACTATAGGATTAACATCACATGCAAATCATAAGTGACATGATATGGCCATGAACTTGTGCTTTTGATCTCCATCATGAAAGCACCGGCATGATCTCCATCGTCACCGGGATGACACCATGATCTCCATCATCTTGATCTCCATCAACGTGTTGCCATCGGGGTTGTCGCGCCCACCATGCTTCTACTACTATTGCTACCGTTTAGCGATAAAGTAAAGCATTACATAGCGCTTAATGATTGACACGCAGGTCATACAATAATTAAAGACAACCCTATGGCTCATGTCGGTTGCCGTACTCATTGACATGCAAGTCATGATAATCTATACATCACATGATCATCTCATACATCACATATATCACATCATGTAATTGGCCATATCACATCACAACATACCCTGCAAAAACAAGTTAGACGTCCTCTAATTGTTCTTGCATGTTTTACGTGGCTGCTACGGGTATCTAGCAAGAACAATTCTCATCTACACAAAAACCACAACGGTGATACAGTAGTTGCTTTTCAACCTTCTCAAGGACCGCCTTTGTCAAATCCGATCCAACTAAAGTGAGAGAAACTAGCACCCGCAAGCCATCTATGGAACAAGTTGCGGTCGAGGGAACCGGTCTCTCGTAAGCATACAAGTAATGTTGGTCTGGGCCGCTTCATCTCACAATACCGCTGAACCAAAATCCGACCAAGGGAGGAAGCAATCTAAGCATCAACGCCCACAAACCTTTTGTGTTCTACTCGAGATCTCATCTACACATAGACCTAGCTCATGATGCCACTGTTGGGGAACGTCGCATGGGAAAAAAATTCTTACGCACACGCAAGATCTATCCATGGTGATGAACATCTACGAGAGGGAGAGTGGATCTACATACCCTTGTATATCGCTAAGCAGGAAGCGTTAAGAAACGCGGTTGGTGTAGTCGAATGTCTTCGCGATCCAAATCGCCGAGCGTCCCGCGATCTCATCACGATCCGTCCCGCGATGCAATCACGATCCGTCCCGCAAACTCATCACGATCCGTCCCACAAACTCATCACAATCCGTCCCGCGAACTCATCACGATCCGTCTCACGATCTTGATCACGATCCTTCCGATCTAGCGCCAAACGGATGACACCTCCGCGTTCAGCACACGTACAGCTCGATGACGATCTCCGCCGTCTTGATCCATCAAGAGGGAGCGGAGAGGAAGAAGAGTTCTCCGGCAGCGTGACGGCGCTCCGGCGATGGTGGTCGAGCTATTCCGGCAGGGCTGCGCCTAAGCATTGCAGAAAACCGAACTAGAGGAGAAACTATGCACTAGAGGAACGTGTAGCACGTGGGTGAAAATTACGTGCCAAAACCGTAAAATCCTCTAGTATATATAGGAGGAGAGGGGGAGGAGGCTTGGCTGCCAAAGAGTCAGCCCTTGGGTCGGCCGAACCTAGTGGGATTGGAGGATTCCTCCTCCAATCCTAGTAGGACTAGGACTCCTCCTTATTTTTGCCTTTTTTTTGCCTTTTCCACCTTTTTCTCTTTGGGCTTTTCTTCCTCGCTGCATGGGCCTTGTGTGGGACTTCCACCAGCCCACAAAGGGCTGGTATTTACTCTCCCACAGCCCATGGCCTCTTGGGTCGAAATACCCCTCCCGGTGGTCTCCCGGTACACTACAGACACTCCCGGTACACTACCGATGAGCCCGAAACTTTTCCGGCGACCAAACAGGACTTCCTATATATGAATCTTTACCTCCGGACCATTTCGGTGTTGGGAAATGTTGCATGGGAAACAAAAAAATTCCTATGCACACGAAGATCTATCCATGGTGATGAGCATCTACGAGAGGGAGAGTGGATCTACATACCCTTGTAGATCGCTAAGCGGGAAGCGTTAAGAAACGCGGTTGGTGTAGTCGAACATCTTCGCGATCCAAATCGCCGAGCATCCCACGATCTCATCACGATCTATCCCACGATCCAATCACAATCCGTCCCACAAACTTGATCACGGTCCTTCTGATCTAGCACCGAACGGACGGCACCTCCGCGTTCAGCACACGTACAGCTTGATGACGATCTCCACCGTCTTGATGCAGCAAGAAGGAGTGGAGAGGAAGAAGAGTTCTCCGGCAGCCTAACGGCGCTCCGGCGATGGTGGTGGAGCAATTCCGGCACGCTTCGCCTAAGCACTGCAGAAAACCGATCTAGAGGAGAAACTATGCACTAGAGGAACGGGTAGCACGTGGCTGAAAATTCTGTGCCAAAACCCTAAAATCCTCTAGTATATATAGGAGGAGAGGAGGAGGAGTCTTGGCTGCCAAAAAGCCAGCCCTTGGGTCGACCAAAGTGGGGAGGAGAGGAGGACTCCTCCTCCAATCCTAGTAGGACTAGGATTCCTCCTTTTTTTGGCCTTTTTCCACCTTTTCCCTTTGGGCTTTTTCTCCCAGCCGCATGGGCCTTGTGTGGGACTTACACCAGCCCACAAAAGGCTGGTATTTACTCTCCCACATCCCATGAAGCTTCTTGGGTCGAAGTACCCCTCCCGGTGGTCTCCCGGTACACTACCGGCACTCCCGATACACTACCGATAAGCCCGGAACTTTTCCGGCGACCAAAACAGGACTTCCTATATATGAATCTTTACCTCCGGACATTCCGGAGCTCCTCGTGACGTCTAGGATCTCATCCGGGACTCCGAACAAACTTCGGTCACCACCATACGTAACTCTATACTACCGAAACGTCACCAAACCTTAAGTGTGCAGACCCTGCGGGTTCGAGAACTATGTAGACATGACCAAGACACCTCTACGGTCAATAACCAATGGAGGGACCTGGATGTCCACATTGGTTCCTACATATTCTACGGAGATCTTTATCGGTCGAACCTATATGTCAAGGATTCAGTTAATCCCGTATGATGTTCCCTTTGTTCTTCGGTATGTTACTTGCCCGAGATTCGATCGTCGGTATCTCCATACCTAGTTCAATCTCGTTATCGGCAAGTCTCTTTAATCGTTCTGTAATACAAGATCCTGCAACTAACAATTAGTCACATTGCTTGCAAGGCTCATTGTGATGTTGTATTACCGAGTGGGCCCTGAGATACCTCTCCGTCACATGGAGTAACAAATCCCAGTCTCGATCCATGCCAACTCAACAGACACCCTCGGAGACAACTGTAGAGCACCTTTATAGCCACCAACTTACGTTGCGACGTTTGATACACACAAGGTACTCCTCCGATATCTGTGAGTTGCATGATCTCATGGTCATAGGAACATATACTTGACATGCAGAAAACAGTAGCAATAAACTGACACGATCATAAGCTGTGTTTGTAGTTTGGGTCTTGTCCATCACATCATTCTCCTACTGATGTGATCCCGTTATCAAATGGCATCTCATGTCCATGGCTAGGAAACCTTAACCATCTTTCAATCAACGAGCTAGTTCACTAGAGGCATACTAGGGACATTGTGTTTGTCTATGTATCCACACATGTATCCATGTTTCCAATTAATACAATTATAGCATGGATAATAAACGATTATCATGAACAAGGAAATACAATAATAAACACTTTATTTATTGCCTCGAGGGCATATTTCCAACAGTCTCCCACTTGCACTAAAGGTCAATAATCTAGTTAACATCACTATGTGATTTACATTGTAATGAATCGAACACCCATGCAGTTCTGGTGTTGATCATGTTTAGCCCCTGGAAGAGGTTTAGTCAACGGGTCTACAACATTCAGATCCGTGTGCACTTTGCAAATATGTATGTCTTTCTCCAAGATGTAATCACGGATGGAGTTGAAGCATCGCTTTATGTGTCTGGTCCTCTTGTGAAACCTTGGTTCCTTGGCCAGAGCAATGGCACCAGTGTTGTCACAGAACAGGTTCATTGGATTCAGTGCACTGGGCACTACTCCAAGATCTGTCATGAACTGCTTCATACAGACACCTTCCTTTGCCGCCTCCGAGGCTGCGATGTATTCTGCTTCGCACGTAGAATCAGCTACCACGCTTTGCTTGGAACTGCACCAGCTTACCGCTCCCCCATTAAGAATAAATATGTATCAGGTTTGCGACTTAGAGTCGTCCGGATCAGTGTCAAAGCTTGCATCGACGTAACCCCTTACGACGAGCTCTTCATCACCTCCATAAACGAGAAACATTTCCTTAGTCCTTTTCAGCTACTTAAGGATATTCTTGACCGCTTGCCAGTGCTCCATTCCAGGATCACTTTGAAACCTTCCGGCCATACTTATGGCAAGGCTGACATCGGGTCTTGTGCACAGCATTGCATACATGATAGAGCCTATGGCTGAAGCATAGGGGATGACACTCATCTTTTCTCTATCTTCTACAGTTACTGGGCATTGAGTCTTACTCAACTTCACACCTTGTAATACAGGCAAGAACCCCTTCTTGGACTGTTCCATTTTGAACTTCTTCAAAACTTTATCAAGCTATGTGCTCTGTGAAAGTGCTATTAAGCGTGTCTATCTATCTCTATAGATCTTAATGCCTAATATGAAAGCAGCTTCTCCTAGGTCCTTCATTAGAAAACTCTTGTTCAAATATTCCTTCATGCTTTCTAGCATTTCTATATTGTTTCCAACCAGCAATATGTCATCCGCATATAATACTAGAAACGCTATAGAGCTCCCACTCACTTTCTTGTAAATACAAGCTTCTCCGTAAACTTGTATAAACTCAAACGCTTTGATCACCTCATCAAAGCGCTTATTCCAACTCCAAGATGCTTGCACCAGTCCATAAATGGATCGCTGGAGTTTGCAAACTTTGTCAGCATTCTCTGGATCGACAAAACCTTCGGGTTGCATCATATACAACTCTTCCTCAAGGAAACCGTTGAGGAACACTGTTTTTACATCCATCTGCCAAATTTCATAGTCGAAATAGGCAGCTATTGCTAACATGATTCTGACAGACTTAAGCATCGCTACGGGTGAGAAAGTCTCATCGTAGTCAACTCCTTGAACTTGTGAAAAACCCTTTGCCACAAGTCGAGCTTTATAGACAGTGACATTACCGTTCGCGTCTGTCTTCTTCTTAAAGATCCATTTGTTCTGAATGGCCTTTCGCCCTTCAGGTAATACTTCCAAAGTCCATACTTTGTTTTCATACATGGATCCCATCTCGAATTTCATGGCCTCTAACCATTTCTCGGAATCCGGGCCCATCACTTCTCCTCCATAGCTCGTAGGTTCATTGTTGTCCAACAACATGACCTCCAAGAGAGGGTTGCCATACCACTCAGGGGTAGTACGCGGCCTTGTCGACCTACGAGGTTCAATAGCTGCTTGATCCGAAGCTTCATGATCATCATCATTAACTTCCTCTTCTACAGTCATAGGTTCCACAGAAACATCTTTCTGTGCTGCGCTACTTTCTGGTTGAAGTAAAGGTTCAATAACCTCATCAAGCTCTATTTTCCTCCCAGTCAATTCTTTCGAGAGAACTCTTTCTCAAGAAATGTTCCGTTTTTAGCGACAAACACTTTGCCTTTGATTCTGAGATAGAAGGTATACCCGACTGTCTCTTTCGGGTATCCTATGAAGATGCATTTCTCCGCTTTGGGTTCCAGCTTTTCAGGCTGAAGCTTTTTGACATAAGCATCACATCCCCAAACTTTAAGAAACGACAACTTTGGCTTCTTGCCAAACCACAGTTCATATGGCATCGTCTCAACGGATTTTGATGGTGCCCTATTTAAAGTGAATGCAGCTGTCTCTAATGCATAACCCCAAAACGATAGTGGCAAATCAGCAAGAGACATCATAGAATGCACCATATCTAATAAGGTTCGATTACGACGTTCGGACACACCATTACGCTGTGGTGTTCCGGGCGGTGTCAACTGTGAAACAATTCCACACTGTCTTAAGTGACTGCCAAACTCATAACTCAGATATTCACCTCCTCGATCAGATCGCAGGAACTTAATCTTCTTGTTATGATGATTCTCAACTTCACTCTGAAATTGCTTGAACTGTTCAAATGTTCCAGACTTGTGTTTCATTAAGTAAATATACCCATATCTGCTTAAGTCATCAGTGAAGGTGAGAAAATAATGATATCCACCACGCGCTGTAACATTCATTGGACCGCACACATCAGTGTGTATGATTACCAATAAGTCACTCGCCCGTTCCATTGTTCCAGAGAACGGTGTTCTAGTCATCTTGCCCATGAGGCATGGTTCACATGTGTCAAGTGATTCAAAATCAAGTGACTCCAAAAGTCCATCAGCATGGAGCTTCCTCATGCGTTTTACACCAATATGACCTAAACGACAGTGCCACAAGAAAGTGGTACTATCATTATCAATTCTACATCTTTTGGCATCAATGTTATGAACATGTGTGTCATCACTATCAAGATTCAATATGAATAAACCCCTAACATTGGGTGCATGACCATAAAAGATATTACTCATATAAATAGAACAACCTTTATTCTCTGATTTAAATGAGTAACCGTCTCGCAATAAACAAGATCCAGATATAATGTTCATGCTTAACGCAGGCACTAAATAACAATTATTCAGGTTCATCACTAATCCCGATGGTAATCGAAGAGAGAGCATGCCGACAGCGATCACATCAACCTTGGAACCATTTCCCACGCGCATCGTCACTTCGTCCTTTGCCAGCCTTCGTTTATTCCGTAGTTCCTGCTTTGAGTTGCAAATTTGAGCAACCGAACCGGTATCAAATACCCAGGCACTACTACGAGAGCTAGTAAGGTAAACATCAATAACATGTATATCATATATACCTTGTTTGTCGTTGGCCGCCTTCTTGTCAGCCAGGTACTTGGGCAGTTCCGCTTCCAGTGACCTGTTCCTTTGCAATGAAAGCACTCAGTTTCTGGCTTGGGTCCATGCTTGGGCTTCTTTGCAGGAGTAGCAACTGCTTTGCCATCCTTCTTTGTTTTACCCTTCTTGCCCTTGCCCTTGACTTTGCCATTTTTCTTGAAACTAGTGGTTTTATTGACCATCAACACTTGATGTTCTTTCCGGATTTCAGACTCAGTGACTTTTAGCATCGCAAACAGCTCGGTGACTGACTTGTTCATCTCGTGCATGTTATAGTTCATCACAAAGCTCTTGTAACTAGGTGACAGTGATTGAAGAACTCTGTCAGTGATCGCCTCTGGCGGAAGGGCAATTCCCAACTCTGCTAGACGAGTTGAATACCCAGACATTCTGAGTATATGTTCAATGATAGACCCGTTCTCCTCCATCTTGCAAGCATAGAACTTATCGGAGGTTTCATACCTCTCGATCCGGGCGTTCTTCTGGAAGATAAACTTCAACTCCTGGAACATCTCATATGCTCCATGACGTTCAAAACGTCTTTGAAGTCCCGGTTCTAAGCCATAAAATATTGCACACTGAACTATTGAGTAATCTCCAGTACGTGCCTCCTAAGCGTTCTTAACGTCTTCGGAGGTCATGTCTTCTAGTTGGTCACCAAGCGGTGCATCAAGGACATATGATTTCTGGGAAGCCGTGAGGATAATCCTCAGATTAGAGGCCGAGTCAACAAAGTTACTTCCATCATCTTTCAGTTTAGCTTTCTCTAGGAACGCATTAAAATTCAGGGGTGCTACTGCGCGAGCCATTGATCTACAACATAAATATGCCAAGTTCACTTACACTATTGTTCAAGATAATGAGTTTAGTTAATCAAATCACTAAAGCTCCCACTCAAATTGACATCGCTTAGGTCATCTAAGTGTCACATGATCCAAGTCCACCAACTCAAGTCCGATCATCACGTGATTTGAGGTGGATTCAATGGTGAACATCATTATGTTGATCATATCTACTATATGACTCATGTTCGACCTTTCGGTCTCTTGTGTTCCGAGGCCATGTCTGTACATGCTAGGCTCGTCAAGTTTAACCCGAGTGTTCTGCATGTGCAACACTGGCTTGCACCCATTGTATGTGAACGTAGAGTCTATTACACCCGATCATCACGTGGTGTCTCAACACGACGAACTTTCGCAACGGTGCACACTCGGGGAGAACACAATTTTATCTTGAAATCTAAGTGAGGGATCACCTTATAATGGTACTGTCGTACTAAGCATAACAAGGTGCATAAAAGGATTAACATCACATGCAATTCATAAGTGACATGATATGGCCATGAACTCGTGCTTTAGATCTCCATCTTGAAAGCACCGGCATGATCTTCATCGTCACCGGCACGACACCATGATCTCCATCATCTTGATCTCCATCAACGTGTCGCCATCGAGGTTGTCACGCCCTGCATGCTTCTACTACTATTGCTACCGTTTAGCATTAAAGTAAAGCATTACATAGCGCTTAATGATTGACACGCAGGTCATACAATAATTAAAGACAACCCTATGGCTCCTGCCGATTGCCGTACTCATCGACATGCAAGTCGTGAAATTCTATACATCACATGATCATCTCATACATCACATATATCACATCATGTAATTGGCCATATCACATCACAACATACCCTGCAAAAACAAGTTAGACGTCCTCTAATTGTTGTTGCATGTTTTACGTGGCTGCTACGGGTTTCCAGCAAGAATGATTCTCACCTACGCATAAACCACAACGGTGATATATAATTTGCTTTTCAACCTTCTCCAGGACCGCCTTTGTCGAATCCGATCCAACTAAAGTGAGAGAAACTGCCACCCGCAAGCCATCTAGGCAACAAGTTGCGTCGAGGGAACCGGTCTCTCGTAAGTGTACGAGTAATGTTGGTCCGGGCCGCTTCATCTCACAATACCGCTGAACCAAAATCCGACCAAGGGAGGAAGCAATCTAAGCATCAACACCCACAAACCTTTTGTGTTCTATTCGAGATCTCATCGAACCATCAACCTAGCTCATGATGCCACTGTTGGGAAACGTTGCATGGGAAACAAAAAATTTCCTACGCACACGAAGATCTATCCAGGGTGATGAGCATCTATGAGAGGGAGAGTGGATCTACATACCCTTGTAGATCGCTAAGCGGGAAGCGTTAAGAAACGCGGTTGGTGTAGTCGAACGTCTTCGCGATCCAAATCGCCGTGCGTCCCGCGATGCAATCACGATCCGTACCGCGAATTCATCACGATCCGTCCCGCGATCCGATCACGATCCGTCCCACGAACTTGATCACGGTCCTTCCGATCTATCACCGAACGGACGGCACCTCCGCGTTCAGCACACGTACAAATTGATGACGATCTCCACCGTCTTGATCTAGCAAGAAGGAGTGGAGAGGAAGAAGAGTTCACCGGCAGCCTAACAGCGCTCCGGCGATGGTGGTGGAGCAATTCCGGCAGGGCTTCGCCTAAGCACTGCAGAAAACCGATCTAGAGGAGAAACTATGCACTAGAGGAACGGGTAGCACGTGGCTGAAAATTCTTTGCCAAAACCCTAAAATCCTCTAGTATATATAGGAGGAGAGGAGGAGGAGTCTTGTCTGCCAAAAAGCCAACCCTTGGGTCGACCAAAGTGGGGAGGAGAGGAGGACTCCTCCTCCAATCCTAGTAGGACTAGGATTCCTCCTTTTTTTGGCCTTTTTCCACCTTTTTCCCTTTGGGCTTTTTCTCCCAGCCGCATGGGCCCTGTGTGGGACTTACACCAGCCCAAAAAAGGGTGGTATTTACTCTCCCACATCCCATGAAGCTTCTTGGGTCGAAGTACCCCTCCCGGTGGTCTCCCGGTACACTACCGGCACTCCCGATACACTACCGATAAGCCCGGAACTTTTCCGGCGACCAAAACAGGACTTCCTATATATGAATCTTTACCTCCGGACCATTCCAGAGCTCCTCGTGACGTCTAGGATCTCATATGGGACTCCGAAAAAACTTCGGTCACCACCATACATAACTCTATACTACCGAAACGTCACCAAACCTTAAGTGTGCAGACCCTGCGGGTTCGAGAACTATGTAGACATGACCAAGACACCTCTATGGTCAATAACCAATGGAGGGACCTGGATGTCCACATTGGTTCCTACATATTCTACGAAGATCTTTATCGGTCGAACCTCTTTGTCAAGGATTCAGTTAATCCCGTATGATGTTCCCTTTGTTCTTCGGTATGTTACTTGCCCGAGATTCGATCGTCGGTATCTCCATACCTAGTTCAATCTCGTTATCGGCAAGTCTCTTTAATCGTTCCGTAATACAAGATCCCGCAACTAACAATTAGTCACATTGCTTGCAAGGCTCATTGTGATGTTGTATTACCGAGTGGGCCCTGAGATACCTCTCCGTCACATGGAGTAACAAATCCCAGTCTCGATCCATGCCAACTCAACAGATACCCTCGGAGACAACTGTAGAGCACCTTTATAGTCACCCAGTTACGTTGTGACATTTGATACACACAAGGTACTCCTCCGATATCTGTGAGTTGCATGATCTCATGGTCATAGGAACATATACTTGACATGCAGAAAACAGTAGCAATAAACTGACACGATCATACGCTGTGTTTGTAGTTTGGGTCTTGTCCATCACATCATTCTTCAAATGATGTGATCCCGTTATCAAATGACATCTCATGTCCATGGCTAGGAAACCTTAACCATCTTTCAATCAACGAGCTAGTTCACTAGAGGCATACTAGGGACATTGTGTTTGTCTATGTATCCACACATGTATCCATGTTTCCAATTAATACAATTATAGCATGGATAATAAACGATTATCATGAACAAGGAAATACAATGATAAACACTTTATTTATTGCCTCTAGGGCATATTTCCAACATCCGAAGCTCTTCGTGACGTTCGGGATCTCATTCGAGACTCCGAAAAACCTTTGGTCACCACCATACATAACTCTATACTAGCGAAACGTCACCGAACCTTAAGTGTGCAGACCGTGCGGGTTCGAGAACTATGTAGACATGACCGAGACACCTCTACGGTCAATAACCAATAGCGGGACCTGGATGCCCATATTGGTTCCTACATATTCTATGAAGATCTTTATCGGTCAAACCTCTATGTCAAGGATTCAATTAATCTCGTATGATGTTCCCTTTGTTCTTCGGTATGTTACTTCCCCGAGATTCGATCGTCGGTATCTCCATACCTAGTTCAACCTCGTTACCGGCAAGTCTTTTTACTCGTTTCGTAATATAAGATCCCGTGACTAACACTTAGTCACATTGCTTGCAAGGCTTATTGTGATGTTGTATTACCGAGTGGGCCCTGAGATACCTCTCCGCACACGGAGTAAAAAATCCCAGTCTTGATCCATGCCAACTCAACAGACACCCTCGGAGATACCTGTAGAGCACCTTTATAGTCACCCAATTATGTTGCGACGTTTGATACACACAAGGCACTCCTCCGATGTCAGTGAGTTGCATGATCTCATGGTCATAAGAACAGATACTTGACATGCAGAAAATAGTAGCAATAAACTGACACGATCATATGCTACGTTTGTAGTTTGGGTCTTGTTCATCACATCATTCTCCTAATGATGTGATCCCATTATCAAATGACATCACATGTCAATGGCTAGGAAACCTTAACCATCTTTGATCAACGAGCTAGTCTATTAGAGGCATACTAGGGACATGATTTTGTCTATGTATCCACACATGCATCTAAGTCTCCGATCAATACAATTATAGCATGGATAATAAACGATTATCATGAACAAGGAAATATGATAGTAACTAATTTATTATTGCCTCTAGGGCATATTTCCAATAGTCTCCCACTTGCACTAGAGTCAATAATCTAGTTCACATCACCATGTGATTCGCATTGTTATGAATCTAACACCCAATGAGTTCTGGGGCTCGATCATGCTTTGCATGTGAGAGAGGTCTTATAGTCAACGGGTCTGTGACATTCAGATCCGCGTGTACTTTGCAAATCTCTATGTCAAAACGTAAACACTGCTACCACACTCCACTTGGTACTATCCAAATGGATGTTCGACTATACGTATTCAGATTGCTACTGTGAGTCATCCGGATTGGTGTTAAAGCTTGCATCGACGTAACTCCTTACGACGAACTCTTTATCACATCCATAATTGAGAAACATCTCCTTAGTCTTTTAGTTACTAAGGATAATCTTGACCGCTGTCCAGTGATCCACTCCTGGATCACTTCCGTACCCCTTGACAGACTCATGGCAAGGCACACACCAGGTGCGGTAGACAGCATGGCATAATATAGAGCCTATGGCTAAGGCATAGGGGACGACGTTCGTCCTTTCTCTTTCTTCTGCCGTTGTCGAGCTTTGAGTCTCACTCAACTTCACACCTTACAAATCAGGCGAGAACTCTTTCTCTGACTGATCCATTTTGAACTCTTTCAAAATCTTGTCAAGGTATGTACTCATTGAGAGTCTCATCAAGCATCTTGATCTATCTCTATAGATCTTGATGTTCAACAATTAGGTAGCTTTATCCAGGCCTTCCTTTGAAAAACTCTTTTCAAACAACCGTTTATGCTTTCGAGAAATTGTACATCATTTCCGATCAACAACATGTCAACCACATATGCTTACCAGAAACTCTATAGTGCTCCCACTCACTTTATTGTAAATACAAGTTTCTCATAAACTTTGTATAGGCTTAGAAACTTTGATCACCTTATCAAAGTGTATATTCCAACTCCGAGATGCTTGCTTCAGTCCATAGAAGGATCACTGAAGCTTGCACACCTTTTAGCATCCTTAGGACTGACAAAACCTTCTGGTTGTATCTCATACAACCTTTCCTTAAGGAAGGAAACAATGTTTTGGCATCCATTTGCCAGATTTCATAATTGAAAAATGCAGCAACTGCTAACATAATTCGAACAGACTTTAGTATCGCTACGAGTGAGAAAATCTCATCGCAGTCAACTCCTTGAACTTGGCGGAAACTTCTTTGCGACAAGTCGAGCTTTATAAATGGTGACATTTACCACCAGCGTATGTCTTCATCTCAAAGGTCCATTTGTACTCGACGACCTGCCGTCCAATGAGCAAGTCTACCAAAGTCGATACTTGGTTTTCATACATGGATCCTTTCTCGGATTTCATGGCCTCTAACCATTTGTCGGAATCCGGGCCCATCATCGCTTCTCCACAGCTCGTAGCTTCATCGTTGTCCAACACCATGACCTCCAAGACAGGGTTCTCATACTGCTCAGGAGCAGTACACATCCTTATCAACCTACGAGGTTCCATAGTAACTTGATCCGAAGCTTCATGATCATCATCATTTACTTCCTCTTCAACTGATGTAGGTTCCACAGAAACATCTTTCTGTGCTGCGCTACTCTCTGATTGAAACAAAGGTTCAACAACCTCATCAAGTTCTATCTTCCTCCCACTCAATTCTGTCGAGAGAAACTTTTCCTTGAGAAAGGACCCAGTTTTAGCAACAAACACTTTATGCTTGGATCTGAGATAGAAGGTTCACCCAACTGTTCTTAGTGTAATCTATGAAGATGCATTTGTCCGTTTTGGGTTCGATCTCATTAGGTGAAAACATTTTTCCACACAAGCGTCGCAGCTCCAAACATTAAGAAATGACAGCTTAAGTTTCTATCAAACCATAATTCACACAGTGTCATCTCAACAGATTTAGATGGTGCCCTATTTAAAGTGAATGTAGTTGTCTCTAATGCATAACACCAAAATTATAGTAGCAAAACGATAAGAGACATCATAGCCCGCACCATATCCAATAGAGCACGACTATGGTGTACGGACACAACATCACACTATGGTGTTCCAGGTGGCATGAGTTGTGAAACAACTTTCACATTGTCTAAAGTTGTATGCCAAACTCGTAACTCAGGTATTCACCTCCACGATCATATCACAGACATTTTTATCTTGTTGTCACGATGATCTTAAAGTTCACTCTGAATTTGCTTGAACCTGTCAAATGATACAAACTTGTGTTTCATTAAGTAAATATATACTATATCTACTCAAATCATCAGTGAAGGTAAGAAAATAACGATATCCACCGCACGCTACAAGTCTCATTGGATTGCATACATCAACATGTATCATTTCCAATAAATCACTTGCCTGCTCAATCAATCCGGCATGGTTCATGTCTCAACTAAGAGGCATGGTTCACATGTCTCAACTGATTCGAAATCGAATGAGTCCAAAGATGCATCAGCATGGAGTTTCTTCATGCGGTTTATACCAATATGACATTTAGCGGCAGTGCCACAAGTATGTGGTACTATCATTGTTAACTTTGTATCTTTTGGCGGCAATGTGATGAACATGTGTATTACTACGATCAAGATTCAACAAACCATTCTGACTGGCTGCATGACCATTGAAGGTATTATTCATGTAAACAGAATAACCATTATTCTCTAACTTAAATGAATAATCGTGTTGCAATAAACACGATCTAATCACGTTCATGCTCAACACAAAACACCAAATAACATTTATTTAGGTTTGTTACTACTCCCGAAGGTAGAGAGAGCGTGCGATGTTGATCACATCAACCTTGGAAACATTTCCAACACACATCGTCACCTCACCCTTAGCTAGTTCTCCGTTTATTCCGTAGCTTTTATTTCGAGTTACTAACATTTAGCAACCGAACCGGTATCCAATACCCAGGTGTTACTAGGAGTACTCGCAAGGTACACATCATTAACACGTATATCAAATATACTTTTGTCGACATTGCCAGCCTATCTTATCTACCAAGTATCTAGGGTTGTTCCGCTTCAGCGACCGCTCTCCTCATAATCGAAGCACTTAGTCTCGGGTTTGGGTTCAACTTTGGGTTGCTTCACTGGAGCAGCAACTGACTTGCTATCCATGAAGTTTCCCTCCTTGCTCTTGCCCTTCTCGAAACTAGTGGTTTGACTAACCATCAACACTTGATGCACCTTCTTGATTTCTATCGTCGCGGTGTCAAACATCGCGAACAGCTCAGGGATCATTATTTCTATCACTGGCGTTTTATAGTTCATCACCAAGTTCTAGTAGCTTAGTGACAGTGACTTGGAGAACTATATCAATCACTATCTTATCTGGAAGATCAACTCCCACTCGATTCAAGCAATTGTAGCACCCAGACAATCTGAGCACATGCTCAATGATTGAGCTATTCTCATTCATCTTGCATGCAAAGAATCTTGTTGGAGATCTCATATCTCGCAACACGGGCACCACCCTGAGATCCTAATTTCAGCTCTTAGAACATCTCATATGTTCCGTGACGTTCAAAAGCGTTTTGGAGCCTCAATTCTAAGTCGTAATGCATGACACACTAAACTATCAAGTAGTCATCAGAACATGCCTGTCAGATGTTCACAACATCTATAGACGATGCTAGAGGGGTTGGCGCACCGAGCGGTGCATTAAGGACATAAGCCTTCTGTGCAGCAACGAGGACAATCCCCAGATCACGGAGCCAGTCCGCAATATTGCTACCATCATCTTTCAACTCTATTTCTCTAGGAACATATTAAAATTCAAGGGAGCTACAGCACGAGCAAGTAATCTACAACATAACTTGCAAAGACACTATTGACTATGTTCATGATAATGAGTTCAATCAATCATATTACTGAAGAACTCCCACTCAAATTGACATCCCTTTGGTCATTCGAGTGATACATGATCCAAATTCACCAACTCAAGTCCGATCATCACGTGAGTTGAGGTGGTTTCAATGGTGAACATCATCATGTTGATCATATCTACTATATGACTCATGTTCAACCTTTCGGTCTCTTGTGTTCCGAGGCCATGTCTGTACATGATAGGCTCGTCAAGTTTAACCCGAGTGTTCTGCTTGTGCAACACTGGCTTGCACCCGTTGTATGTGAATGTAGAGTCTATCACACCTGATCATCACGTGGTGTCTCAACACGACGAACTTTTGCAACGGTGCACACTTGGGGAGAACACAATTCATCTTGAAATTTAAGTGAGGGATCACCTTATAATGCTACCATCGTCCTAAGCAAAACAAGGTGCATAAAAGGATTAACATCACATGCAAATCATAAGTGACATGATATGGCCATGAACTTGTGCTTTTGATCTCCATCTTGAAAGCACCGGCATGATCTCCATCGTCACCGGCACGACACCATGATCTCCATCAACGTGTCGCCATCGGGGTTGTCGCGCCCATCATGCTTGTACTACTATTGCTACCGTTTAGCGATAAAGTAAAGCATTACATAGCGCTTAATGATTGACACGCAGGTCATACAATAATTAAAGACAACCCTATGGCTCCTGCCAGTTGCCTTACTCATCGACATGCAAGTCGTGATATTCTATACAACACATGATCATCTCATACATCACATATATCACATCATGTAATTGGCCATATCACATCACAACATACCCTGCAAAAACAAGTTAGACGTCCTCTAATTGTTGTTGCATGTTTTACGTGGCTGCTACGGGTATCTAGCAGGAACAATTCTCATCTACGCAAAAAACCACAATGGTGATACACTAGTTGCTTTTCAACCTTCTCAAGGACCGCCTTTGTCGAGTCCGATCCAACTAAAGTGAGAGAAACTGGCACCCGCAAGCCATCTATGCAACAAGTTGCAGTTGAGGGAACCGGTCTCTCGTAATGTTGGTCCGGGCCGCTTCATCTCACAATACCGCTGAACCAAAAGACGACCAAGGGAGGAAGCAATCTAACAATCAACGCCCACAAACTCTTTGTGTTCTACTCGAGATCTCATCTACACATAGACCTAGCTCATGATGCCACTGTTGGGGAACGTTCCATGGGAAACAAAAAAATTCCTACACACACGCAAGATCTATCCATGGTGATGAGCAACTATGAGAGGGAGAGTGGATCTACATACACTTGTAGATCGCTAAGCGGGAAGCGTTAAGAAACGCGGTTGGTGTAGTCGAACGTCTTCGCGATCCAAATCGCCGAGCATCCCGCGATCTCATCACGATCTGTCCCGCAATCCAATCACGATCCGTCCCGCGAACTCATCACGATCCATCCCACGATATCATCACGATCTGTCCCGCGAACTCATCACGATCCGTCCCGCGATCTCATCATGATCTTTCTCGCGATCTTGATCACGGTCCTTCCGATCTAGCGCCGAACAGACGACACCTCCGCGTTCAGCACACGTACAGCTTGATGACGATCTCCGCCTTCTTGATCCAGCAAGAGGGAGCGGAGAGATAGAAGAGTTCTACGGCAGCATGATGGTGCTCCGGTGATGGTGGTGGAGCTATTCCGGCAAGGCTTCGCCTAAGCACTGCAGAAATCCGATCTAGAGGAGAAACTATGTACTGGAGGAACGTGTAGCATGTGGCTGAAAATCTAGTGCCAAAAACCCTAAAACCTCTAGTATATATAGGAAGACGAGAGGAGGAGTCTTGTCTCCCAAGGAGCCATCCCTTGGGTCGGCCGAACCAAGGAGGATTGGAGGATTCCTCCTCCAATCCTAGTAGGACTAGGACTCCTCCTTATTTTTGCCTTTTTTGCCTTTTTCCACCTTTTTCTCTTTGGGATTTTCTTCCCAGCCACATGGGCCTTGTGGGGGACTTCCACCAGCCCACTAAGGGCTGGTATTTACTCTCCCACAGCCCATGTAGCCTCTTGGGTCGAAATACCCTCGCTCATGGTCTCCCGGTACACTACCGGCACTCCCGGTACACTACCGATAAGCCCGAAACCTTTCCGGTGACCAAAACAGGGCTTCCTATATATCAATCTTTACCTCCGGACCATTCTGGAGATTCTCGTGACGTCCAGGATCTCATCTGGGACTCTGAACAACCTTCGGTAACCACCATACATAACTCTATACTACCGAAACGTCACCGAACCTTAAGTGTGCAGACCCTGCGGGTTCGAGAACTATGTAGACATGACCGAGACACCTCTACGGTCAATAACCAATAGCGGGACCTAGATGCCCATATTGGTTCCTACATATTCTACGAAGATCTTTATCGGTCGAACCTCTATGTCAAGGATTCAGTTAATCCCGTATGATGTTCCCTTTGTTCTTCGGTATGTTACTTGCGTGAGATTCGATCGTCGGTATCTCCATACCTAGTTCAACCTCATTACCCGCAAGTCTCTTTACTCGTTTCGTAATACAAGATCCCGTGACTAACACTTAGTCACATTGCTTGCAAGGCTTATTGTGATGTTGTATTACCGAGTGGGCCTTGAGATACCTCTCCGTCACACGGAGTAACAAATCCCAGTCTTGATCCATGCCAACCCAACAAACACCCTCAGAGATACCTGTAGAGCACCTTTGTAGTCACCCAGTTACGTTGCGATGTTTGATACACACAAGGCACTCCTCCGGTGTCAGTGAGTTGCATGATCTCATGGTCATAGGAACAGATACTTGACATGCAGAAAATAGTAGCAATAAACTGACATGATCATATGCTATGTTTGTAGTTTGGGTCTTGTCCATCACATTATTCTCCTCATGATGTGATCCCGTTATCAAATGACATCACATGTCAATGGCTAGGAAACCTTAACCATGTTTGATCAACGAGCTAGTCTATTAGAGGCATACTAGGGACATGATTTTGTCTATGTATCCACACATGCATCTAAGTCTCCGATCAATACAATTATAGCATGGATAATAAATGATTATCATGAACAAGGAAATATGATAATAACTAATTTGTTATTGCCTCTAGGGCATATTTCCAACAATGTTCACGAGCAGAGACGGTCATGGTTACTCACACAGTTGGTGTATTTTATTGGAGTTTACTTCAAGTTAACTATAACCAGGTGTTAAACAAATATCCAAGTTGCCACATAACCACGGGCACGACTTTTCGAAAGGTTTAACCCTGCATGGGTGCTCCAACTAGTCCATCATAAATTAACCACACTCCGCGGGAATAACCTCGACCATGGATCTCGTGATCATCCTTGGCCACTCCAAAGGAAATCCGACACCTCGAGATAGCCCGAAGAAAATCAGTCCCTCACACAAGCCACTCGAGAAAGGTTAAACAAGTCCAGCAAGACCACCCGGCAAGTCAGATCCCAATAGGAGCCGCACGTATCTCTGTCTCAGGGCACTACCAGACAGGTGTAGCTACAGGGAAAACAAATCCTCAAGTTTCCTCGAGGCGACCCCGCAGGCAGCCCATTTTGGACCAACACTCATGAGGAGCACTGGCCCGGGTTGTTGATTAATTATCCATGAGCTAGCTAATCCCTATGCATTTTTATTAAGTTGTTTAAGCAAATAGTACCAATGTTGGGTCTTGCCAGACAAGTTTTAATCTCAACCGAATAATCAAGGGGGTCCCCATAACAACCCCGAGCATATTAGGAATGCAAAATATGGAAACATAACACCGGTAACAAGTAACTATGGTGGTAAAAGTGGAACAAAACGCCGAGCAAAAGGCCAAGCCTTCCACCATACCAAGATATATATGTGCATTAAATTAAATAGCAGTAAATATTGTGATATGCCATATATCCATGTTATCATATGGAAACAACCTGCACCTGCAACTAATAATGCTATAAGAGGGGCTAAGCAGCGGTAACTTAGCCAAACAAGGTTTGCTAGGATGTGGAGGGGTTAAAGGCTATCATGGCAATGTAGGAGGCTTGACATTCAAGTGGTAGGTAACTCATATGTAATGATAATAGCGAGACATCTAGCAAAGCAAAAATAGTGTCGGGATCCGGGTACGATCATCTTGCCTGTTGGTTCTTTAGAGGGACAAAGAGTGGGGTCCTCATAGTGGTACTCTCCTAGATCCTCGTACTAAGGTCCAACACTCGCGTCTACCCAAGAGAAATAGCAACAATGAACAACCAACCAAGGTGCAATGCACAAACAAGATGATGCATGATTCATTTGAAGTATTTAGCATGGCAATCCTAAACTAGTCATGTTTCTGATGCAATAGATAAGTTATTTACAATTTTGGATAGAACCTCATGTTAATTGTTTGAACATGCATGATCATGGATAATATGGATGCTTCATGCAAAAAGATGCAAATGCATATGTAGAATGTAGGAAATAGAGTTACAGTTCTCACGCTATGCTCACGGCAAGGTACGAAGGCAAAATATAAGACAATGAAGGCCATGGGCTATTCCTTGGCATTCCAAGGTAGCCACTGGTTAGTAAATGAAAAACCAACCACAATAGAGCCAAATATCAAGAAAAACCATGGAGAATAGCTCCCAGAAGTCACAAAACACTAAAACACACAATCTGACCCAAACAGCAACATAGCAACTTACACAACAAATATCTAGAGATATAGGAAGTTTCCAACCTCAAACAAGGCTTATCAAATCATCCAACTACACAAACTGGAAAGGAAACACATATCAATAAGCATGAAGCTCACAAGTTGGCATGATGAAACAGATTCTAGGGACTTAGAGAAAATCATAGTTTCTGGAATCTGAGTTAAGCTGATAGCAAGTTGACAGCAGCAACTAATGGTGCTAGAGACCACCTCATGGCATGAAAATTAACAGGATGGTAGAGGACAACATCTACTTCAAAACACTAGCATTGAGCTTGATCTAAAACACAACATATCACTTGGTAGCATCCACTCATCATGGCATAAAAATAATAGCAGATTCTCACACTTAGAAATATTTAGCATGTTGAAAACAACAACATTTTAATAGCCACTTTGGAGCATGGTTCCCACTTATATGCAAGATTAACATGTCAAAAGAAGATACCATGGCATTCTACTCATGAAATTCTACTACTTCCATGTTGACACAAAGATCATAGCAAGCATGGATTAATTCTAACCAAAATGACAAAATGGCACTTTCGGGCAAAATGACATTTTTTCCAACTTTCTCAAATGACCAAACAAGTTGCACCAATGGATTCATTGGGAAATTCTATCCCAAAATCATATATCATACTCATATGTAAGCTTTTGCAAAACTCACAAAACCATAAGTCAAAACTCACTAAAAATGCTCATATCCAAAAATGCACATATCCTGATTTAGCAATTTTACCAGAAAAGGAAATAAACTATTTAACACAATAAAACACTAACAAAAAACAATAGAGAGGAAGGGGCCCACCTGGCATAGACACCAGGGCCCCTCTAGTGGATGACAAGTGGGGCCAGGGCCCAATTGTCATACACACACTACACACATACATAGCCTACACACACACACACTCACATAGCCACACCAGATCTGTCCAGCCACACCTGATCCACCACACACAGGCACACACCGCACACACTCACAGCACACGGGATCCAGGTGTATCCACACCGAATCCACAACACCACACACCACACACCACAACACCCAACGCAAAAACAAGGAAAAAAGGGGGCGCGCCGGGGATTCGATCCCACGACCTCACGGTCGTCGCCCGATCGATTGACCACCGCGCTGCTCGCGCTCGTCTGCATAAGAGGGCATCCTGTGCCTAAACTAGTGACATGCCTAAGATATAACTGACGAAACTGAAGGCAAAAATGACAGCGGCGACAGCACGGCGGCGATGACGAAATCTGGCGACACAGGGGCTCTCCGGCGGGGAGGAAGCCCGGCAGGGGAAATGGGAACCTCATGGGGATCCATTCCCGGGGATAGGGAGGTGCGGTAGCAAGGGGGGCGAGCGGCACGAGCTCGGCCGGAGCTCTGCCACGGCGAGCGAAGCAACGAACCGAGCGCAAGGAGATGGCGACTACGAGGGGAGATGCGGAGAGGGGAGAAGGATGCGCAGATCCTCACAGCGGGCTCGTCGTCGTCGTACGGGCTTGGGGAATAACCACGGTGGCGAATTGCGGACAGCGATGAGCTCGGGCGCGAAGGAAGGAGAAGAAGCCCCGACGGCTCTTGGCGTCCCTCAAGGCAGCAGACGACGAGGAGGAAGAAGGGGGGATGACATGGAGCGACCCTGACACTCACCTGCTGAGGGGGCTCACCGGATAAGCTCCCGCGGCGATGAGCTCCTCTCTGAACCCTCTCTGAAATCTCCCTGAATTTCACCTTACCTGAGACAGAAAGAGGAGGAGAGGTGGATGGCGGTGGCACGAGGAGGGAGAAGAAACCCTAGGGGCGGCACGAACGCCAAGGGGGCTAAATAGGCGTGGGATGACGGCGACTCGATGTTTGTGCCAATGGAGGAGCCCACATGCTCGCTCCCTCTCTCTCTCGACTGATGGAGGAAGGAGACGGAGCAGGTCTCCGCTACCGCGCGGGCTGGGCTGGATAGATGGGCTGTGGGGAAGGGAAAGGCCTAGGTGGGCAGCTCACACACACATGAGATAATAAGAAGGGTTTTTCTTTTAAAAATAAAGCCCACAGCAAAATAAAACCACAGAGAAAAGGAAGGGGGCTTTACTTAGCACAAAAATACTTTTAAGCTCACAAAAATACAAGTTATTTAAATAAAATGGTTAGGGCATCTTTAGACCAATTAAATATTGAACATGGTATTTACCTATGCAGGGTTTCCAAAATTATTAGAAAGGTACTAGACCCCAAACATGGCATTGGACTACTTCAGAATTCTTAGAAGAATATTTAGAAGTTGGCCAACATTTAAAACAAGGGAAATCAGCAAGCAAATAATTAACAAGCAATAATTTTGAATAGAGTGAGAGAGGAGGAGTTGTTTTGAACTAGGAGGAACTAGAGTAGCACTCCAATACAAACATCCATTGACCACATCACACTTCACAAACACAAACAACACTAGCATGCAAATGATATGATGAGCATGATGCATGATGCATGAGATGGAAATGGCAATGAAGCAAAAACCAAAATCATTCAAACACATGGTAACATAGAGGTTCACAACAGTTACATGACCAAAATGGCAAGGGGAGCACTTGGGCTGTTACATACAATCATCAAATACCATCTTGTCCTGCCATAACATTATTGTATAACTATAATATAACATTACCTACCGTATTTTATCACAATTCTATGTCTCCCAAGTCAATGGGGCTCAACAAGAATTCAAACATAAGCAGACAAAGAAACTATAACATCAATATGTGAAAAACAGAACAATTTGTAAAGATGCAAATGAAACATATACCTATGTAAATAAAAAAATTCTGAAAAAATAGGACGCAATATTTTTTTCCTAAACGTATCGTGTAAAAGTTTCAGAATTTTTCACGCTCCAGTAAAATATGAAAATTCAAATACTACAAAAAAAGTTTTTGTTTTTGCACAACACACATCAAACAAGCAATCCAAATATCCCAATGGTAAATCTTGGCACATTATTTTCATAATACAATGTATTTGTACAAGGGCATAATTATTTTTGTTGAAAAGTTTGTGTAATCAAGATTCACAAGGTTTTCATGGGCATGAACAAAGTTCATGGCTAACCCCCCACTCTACCGGTGCTCGTCTTTCTCACTTCCACTTTTCTTTTTGAAAACATTTTAAGTTACCCACTTTATTATTTTGTTTTTAATTATTTTAAAGGCACACAACAGAATAAAACGACTCTCTAAAACTTTCAGTTCTCTCGCTGGCATAGCTCTCTTTAAAGCCATTAAGCTAGGCATATAGTGCTCAAGTAATTGATTCACCCGGACCCCAAGGTATATCAAAGAGACTTTTAATTAACAATGTTTTGTGATTTAGTAGTGAGCACAAGGTAATATATATCGTGCAACAACGAAGTCTAACTCTCTTTCTATGATTGGCATGTCACAGAAGAACAATTCATTCAGACAAAGTAAAAGCCAACGCATAGTATAAATAGTTTCTTGCAATTTTATCATATTGGAAACATAAAGAGGTGAAGATTTGGTTCTTCTCCCATAATAATTGCAAGTAGTAGCATCAAGCACATGTATATTATATCCATAAAAATCATCATGTGTAATAATAAAATGCAACCCATCAATATAATCCTTAATAAGCGCAAACATCTCCGATATAGTGTAGTTGTGAGAAATCAAAATGATAATAGGACTATCATGAGTGGGTGCAATAGTACCAATTTCCTGTTTATCATAACGAACTATAGAGATTTCATCTCCATAAGCATAATTCGTATTGGCATCATGGCCACAAGCATCAAGTTCATCAAAAAGGGATATTTCAAACGAATCCAAGGGATCATAGCAATTATCATAGCATTCATCCTTTGGTATGTGTGAAGGGAAATTAAAAAATGTATGAATTAATGAGTCACTCTCATTGGGAGGTGGGCAGGGGTAGATAATCCGCTCTTCCTCCTTTTGTTCTTTGCTCTCCTCCTCATCTTTTTCATCTAATGAGCTCACAGTTTCAACATTTTTTCTTTTATAGGTTCCTGTAAAATATTATTCTCTTCCAAGACAGCAGACATTCCCTCAATAAATTCTTTAACATAAGTATTAGAAGCATAGTTTTCATAGAAATACTTAAGTATGGCAAAAAAAATTAGATTCGTAAATAATAGCATCATACTTTTCAATCAAAGAAGCAATTTCATATGCAGTCTTAAAAGCAACAAATTCTTCATTTTTTCGATATCATAATAACTATAGACATCTTTGGCATAAGAATATAATATTTCATTGTAATTAAACTTACATTGGTAGGGAAGGTGATTTTTAGTGTCTTCAGAACAACATATAAAATCATGTATTTCACATAAATTCCAAGCATAGCAACACAAACAGTTAATTTGACGCCATAAGAGTTTCCCTTTTTGAGACAAGTGGTGTCGCACAAAATTAGCATGCTCATCTAATGATTTTCCCTCAACTAAGCTAGTTGGGTTTTCGGCATGACCACAAAGGGATCGAAGATGATCCAAATAGAAAGCTTCGGTAGTACGAAACACTAGTGGTTCCTCAACTTTTGGGGTAGAAAGTACATTTTTGGCATTTTACGTTTCCTACCCATAACTAAATATTGAAACAAGAACTTAAAATAAAATTGCTTAGATATAAAGCAAACAAGGACACACAAGAATATCAACCCCATGCTATTGTTCCCAGGCAACGGTGCCAGAAAAGTCTTGATAACCCACAATTATAGGGGGGGGCGTTTGTAGCCTTTTCTATAAGTAAGAGTGTCGAACCCGACGAGGAGCTAAAGGTAGAATTAATATTCACTCAAGTTATATCGACCACCGATACAACTCTATGCAGGCTAACACTTATGTTACCTAGAAACAGAATAAAAACTACTTTGCGAGAATAAAACTAGGAGTACTTTGCAAGAATAAGACTAGGAGTACTTTGCGAGATAATAAAAGTTAATAGTTTAGTAGATAGATTTTTGTAGCACAGGAGAAAGATTGTCCATAGGCAATTGAATATAACACGACAGATACTTATCATATGCAATGAGGGAGAGGCATACGCTAACACACTTTCCATACTTGGATCATATGCACTTATGATTGGAACTCTACCAAGCATCTACAACTATTAAAGATCATTACGGTAAAATCCAAAGTAACAAGTCCCCTTTACTCCCATACATAAACAACCCCCTTGCTCGGGTGTAAGCTTCTATCACTCTAACCACCCACTATAAGCGAATCATGAACATATTGCAAAACCTGACAACGGTAATCCCAGACACTTGTGTGACACGAAGGGCACCATAGGACAACACCATATTAACATACAACACATATCAATCACACCATACCACAATTAACCCATAGGACAAAACAAATATACTCAAACATCATAGGATAGCCACACATCATTGGGTAATAATATATATCATTAAGCACCATGTTCAAGTAGAGATTACAGCGGGCAGAGAGTGGTTACACCGCTCCATAGAGGGGGGAGAGTTGGTGTTGATGGCGGTGAAGTTGTTGGTGTAGATTGTCGTCACGATGGTTGCCCCGAGAGCGTTCCGGCACCCTCCTAATTATTCTTCCTAGATCCCTCCCTAGATGGGAGGAGAGTTCCCCTCTAGTACATGGCCTTCATGGCTCCCGGAGTGCAAGAGCCCCTTCAAGATTGGATATCTCTCGCTGTTCTCTTATGTTCTGCGCTCTGGTTTTCTTGCGTTTCATCGTTTCTTATATTTATTTTGATCCATAACTCCGAATGGGCTGAAATATTGAGGAAATTTTTCTTGGGAAATTATCTTTCTTGCAGAGAAAGAAGGGCCCCAACCGACTTACGAGAGAGTCACGAGGAACCACGGCATGTCCATACCCCCTGGGAGAGCCCAATTCCCTTGTGGCCACCTAGGGTACTGCCTTGTGTTGATTCCACCTCCCAAAAATCTCATATATTCCAAAATAAATCTCCTCAAATTTTTATCGCCTTCCACATAGTGAGAGAATCCCCTACTCGATTTCAGCAATCTCCTGCTCTTCTCCCTCCATTCTCTTCCCTCCCCCTTGGTGCCCGAGTTGTTGGGAACAAAGCATGGAAAACAAAAAAAACTACGCACACCGAAGATCTATCTATCGAGATAGCAAAGAGAGGGGAGAGTGTGTCTACGTACCGTTGTGGACCATTAAGCAGAAGCGTACATAAGGCAGTTGTTGTAGTTGTACTCTTCGCGATCTAATAACGATCCAAGCCGATCTAGCGCCGAACGGATGGCACCTCCAAGTTCAAAACACATGCGGCTCGGCGGCGTCTCCTGCTCCTTGATCCATCAAGCGAAGGAGGGGGAGTTGATGGGATCTTGGACAACACGATGGTGTGGCGGCGATGATGGTGGTGCAACACGAGCATGCTTCGCCGAGCACTATCGAGGCGACGAACGAGGGAGAAAAGGGAGAGACGGGAAGGGACTATGCCAAAGGGGAGGGGTGAGCCTCCCCATGTACATCCACCCTTTATATAGGGGGGAGGGGTCGGACAGCTCTGGCCCCTCCTCCAAGGGAAGGGGGTCGCACCCTACGGGGTGGCTTGCCTCCAAGCCAAGGGCGGGCCCCTTTAGGGTTCCCCACCAACCCTAGGTGCATGGTGTTGGGGAACGTTGCATGGGAAACAAAAAATTTCCTACGCACATGCAAGATCTATCCATGGTGATGAGCATCTACGAGAGGGAGAGTGGATCTACATACCCTTGTAGATCGCTAAGCGGGAAGCGTTAAGAAACGCGGTTGGTGTAGTCGAACATCTTCGCGATCCAAATCGCCGAGCGTCCCGCGATCACATCACGATCCGTCCCGCGATCCAATCACAATCTGTCCCGCGATCTCATCACGATCCGTCCCTTGAACTCATCACGAACCGTCTCGCGATCTTGTTCACGGTCCTTCCGATCTATCGCCGAACGGACGACACCTCCGGGTTCAGCACACGTGCAGCTTGATGACGATCTCTACCGTCTTGATCCAGCAAGAGGAAGTGGAGAGGGAGAAGAGTTCACCGGCAGCATGACGGCGCTCCGGTGATGGTGGTGGAGCAATTCCGGCACGGCTTGGCCTAAGCACTGCGGAAATCCGATCTAGAGGAGCACCGGTGGAACGGGTAGCACGTGGCCGTAAAATCAAGTGCAAAACACCCAATACCTCCAGTATATATAAGAGGGAGGGAGGAGGAGGGCTGGCGCACAAGGCACTCCTGCCTTGCCTCCTGTGCAAGGAGGATTGGAGGAGTCCTCCTCCAATCCTAGTAGGACTAGGATTGCTCCTTTCCTACTTGGAGTCTATTCCCACCTTTTACGGGTTTTTTCTTTCTTTCTCAAGTCCAGCCGCATGGGCATCTTAGAGGACTTCCACCAGCCCACTAAGGGCTGGTTTCCACCCTACCACAGCCCATGTAGCCTCTTGGGTCGAAATACCTCTCCCGATGGTCCCCCGGTACACTACCGGCACTCCCGGTACACTACAGATGAGCCCGAAACTTTTCCGGCGACCAAAATAGGACTTCATATATATGAATCTTTACCTCCGGACCATTCCGGAGCTCCTCGTGACGTCCGGGATCTCGTCCGGGACTCCGAACAACCTTCGGTCACCACCATACATAACTCTATACTACCGAAACGTCACCAAACCTTAAGTGTGCAGACCCTGCGGGTTCGAGAACTATGTAGACATGGCCGAGACACCTCTACGGTCAATAACCAATGGCGGGAACTGGATGTCCACATTGGTTCCTACATATTCTACGAAGATCTTTATCGGTCGAACCTCTATGTCAAGGATTCAGTTAATCCCGTATGATGTTCCCTTTCCTCTTCAGTATGTTACTTGCCTGAGATTCGATCGTCGGTATCTCCATACCTAGTTCAACCTCGTTACCGGCAAGTCTCTTTACTCGTTCCGTAATACAAGATCTCGTGACTAACACTTAGTCACATTGCTTGCAAGGCTTATTGTGATGTTGTATTACCGAGTGGGCCCTGAGATACCTCTCCGTCACACGGAGTAACAAATCCCAGTCTTGATCCATGCCAACTCAACAGACACCCTCGGAGATACCTGTAGAGCACCTTTATAGTCACCCAGTTACGTTGCGACGTTTGATACACACAAGGTACTCCTCCGATGTCAGTGAGCTGCATGATCTCATGGTCATAGGAACACATACTTTGACATGCAGAAAACAGTAGCAACAAACTGACACGATCATATGCTACGTTTGTAGTTTGGGTCTTGTCCATCACATCATTCTCCTAATGATGTGATCCCGTTATCAAATGACATCACATGTCAATGGCTAGGAAACCTTGACCATCTTTGATCAACGAGCTAGTCTATTAGAGGCATACTAGGGACATGGTTTTGTCTATGTATCCACACATGCATCTAAGTCTCCGATCAATACAATTATAGCATGAATAATAAACGATTATCATGAACAAGGAAATATGATAATAACTAATTTATTATTGCCTCCAGGGCATATTTCCAACACATGGGCCAAGAGGGGATGGCGCCCAGCCCACCAGGGGTTGGTGCATCCCCTTCTACATCCCATGTACCCCCCGGAGCAGGTGCACCCCCTCCCCAGTGGACCCTCGGAACCCTTTGGCACTCCCGATACAATACTGGAAAAACCCGAAACCTGTCCGGTGACAAAATAGGACTTACCATATATGAATATTTACCTCCGAACCATTCTAGAACTCCTCATGACGTCTGCAATATCATCTAGGACTCCGCACAACATTCGCTCACCAATGTACATATCCCAATACTACTCTAGCGTCATGAAAGGTTAAGTGTGCGACCCTACGGGTTCGAAAATTATGTAGACATGACCGAGACACCTCTCCGATCAATAACAAATAGTGGGACATGGATGCCCATATTGGTTCCTACATATTCCGCAAAATATCATTATCGTTGAACCATGATGCCGAGGATTCACTTAATCCCGTATGCAATTCCCTTTTGTCCAACGATATGTTACTTGCCCAAGATTTGATCGTCGGTATCTCCATACCTTGTTCAATATCATTACGGTCAAGTCTCTTTACACGTTCCGTGATACAAGATCTCGTGACTAAACTCATTGTGATGTTGTATTACCGAGAGGGCCCAGAGATATCTCTCCATCATATGGAGTGACAAATCTCAATCTCGATCCATGTCAACCTAACAGACACCTTCAGACATACCTTAATAGAACATTTATGATCGCCCAGTGATGAAGTGACATTTGATAGCTCACAAGGTGTTCCTCCGATGTCAGAGAGTTGCATGATCGCGTGATCTAAGGAACATATAGTTGACATGAAGAAAACTATAGCAATTAAACTTTGATGACACGATCATATGCTAAGCTTACGGTTGGGTCTTATCCATCACATCATTCTCCTAATGATGTGATTCCGTTATCAAATGATAACTCATGTCTATGGTTAAGAAACCTTAATCATCATTGATCAACGAGCTAGTCTAGTAGAGGCTCACTAGGACATGGTGTTTTATATATATCCACATATGTATTTAAGTTTCTGGTCAATACAGTTCTAACATGAATAACAAACACATCATGAATAAAAAAGTATGATAATAAACAATTTATTATTGTCTCAATGGCATATTTTCAACAAAAATGGCAACGGGGTATTTTCACATGGCGGGAGGGGGATCCCATATGAGCAACAAAATCCCCCTCGTGGGGCTTACTGCCTAGGGTTTTCCACCCCAATAACCAAATGAGCCCTCGATGGTTTTGATCAACCCTGATGTCGGTGCCTTCGTCCTTGTCAAGGTGGTGGGTGTATTTTTCCCAGTGGACATCAGCATCTGGTTAGCGTCTTTCGTGTCTACATCCATTTTTGAAACACATTTATCAATATCAACAATCTCCGAACAGATGACGATATACATTTTGTTTAACCAGTTATATGCTTGCTAGAAAGTTCAAGACCTAGTTTCTTCAGCATGGATTTAAATATTTGGTTCGATGTTTAGCTGAACCCTAAGCCTCAAGTTTGTTAGCTTATACTCCCTCCGTTCCAAATTAGTTGATTTGAATTTATCTAGATACGGATGTATCTAACACTAAAACATGTCTACATACATCCGTGTCTAGACAAATCTGAGTCAACTAATTTGGAACGGAGGGAGTACACGTTTGATACTCACGCCTCCTGAACTACACAATTTTTTAAAGCATGTGGAAAGACAGAGTATTTAACTTTTTTGAAGGAAGGAGAGAGAGTACTTGACAGTCATGTATCCACTCCGTCTCAAAATAACTGTCTCAATTTTGTACTAGCTTTACTACAAAGTTATACTAAGAGCATCTCCAGCCGTTCGCCCCCCCCCCCCCCCGGGCCCAAAATAGCGTCGCCTGGGGGCCAGCCGGCGTTAAAATCGGCCTGGGGGCTCGGGTTCCCAGCCGTCGCCCCACGTCTCTCTCCAACCGGCGATTTCGGCCCAGTATGGACGCAAATTCGGCCCAAAAATAGCCCAAATTTGTCAAAACATTAAACTAAATTCGAGTTTTCATTCATATAATACATAAACAGAAAAAAAAACTATGTCGTCCCATCGCCGCCGTCGCCGCATTCTACATGCCGAGGAGCTTGTAGAGGTTGGTGTAGTCGCCGTCCTCGTCCCCGTCGCCATCGCCGTCACTGTTGTCGCCGTCCTACGGGCCACGGCCGCCGTCCCTTGCTCCCTGCTGTAGCCCTGCCCCGGGTCGCCGAGACGGTGCAGGTCGGGGTTGGAGGGTCCGGGCACCTCCCCATCACTGTCGTCGTCGAGGATGATGAGGCCGGCGAGCTCCTCCTCGGGCACGGTGACGAGCCTCAATCTCCTCGAGGGCCCGGCGCTGCCGCTCCATCTCCTCCCGAACGTAGTCGTCCCGTGCCCACTTCATGGCCGTCTCGTCGGCGGCGGTCATGGCGAGATGCTCCTGTTTGGTCACCGTCGCCGTGCCAGGCTCCGTCTTCGGCCTGACAAGGCGGAGGTGGCCGTGGGGAGGTGAGGGCTCGCGGCGGCGGCGACACTCGTTGATGGTGATGTCGCCGCCACCGTTGCGCCCGCTGCGCCGGAGCGACGTCTCGTCGGGCTCGGCCTTCACGGCGACTGGCGACGTGCACGCTGCGTCAGAGGAGTGGGAATGGGAGAAGTGAGAGGAGGAGGACGACGACGGCGAGTCCATGCGTCGTGGCTGCCACGACGAGCCCCTCCGGCGGGAGATGGACGTCGGCTCTTGTGGGTACTTGAGGCGCGCCTCGTTGCCGCCCTCGATGTGCTCGAGGTCGGCCTCGAGCGTCCGGACGGGGGCGCCCCACCACAGATGGCGGCCCTCGGTGTTGAAGCGCCCGCGTGTAGGGGCGGCATTGGTGAAGGCGAGCTGCTCCTCACAGCGGCGCTTGAAGTAGGCCGTCCAGAGGTTGACGTTGTTAGCGCACCCCTGCTCAGATAGGGAGGATCGGATCCGGGCGATCTCGACGCGCCGCTCGGCTTCGGTGGGCACCGGTGGAATGGGGACCCCGCCGGCGCTGAGCCTCCACGCGCCCGGTGCCCGCATGTCAGGCGGCGTCGGGTACCGTGCGGATGCGTGGGAGGCGAGATGTGGACGTGCATCGCCCTGTACTAACTTCGCCGCCCCGTAAGCGTCGGCTCGTGAACGTGCCGCATCAATGGAAGGCTGACCGATGGCAGCCTTGCATTGATTCCCCGTGGGAAACCAAGGCAATGAGGACGACGAAGCCCGCGCGGTCACTGACTCGGTGGACCCACCCGTTTTCGCGCCAAAAACGTTTCACCTGGCGCCCCCAGCGCGCCAAGTTCGGCATGGGTACGCCGACGCCAAATTCGGCCCTAACCGGTGAAAAATGGGCTCCTGAGGGCGTGATTGGGACGATTTTCGATTTTCGCCCGTCGGCTATAGAAAATGGGCGGGGGGAGGGGGGGCTGGAGATGCTCTAAGCTTAAGACACTTATTTTGAAACGGAGGGAGTACTTTTTTAGCTTTTGGATTTGAAATTATTTGAAGTTGCAATGAAACAGTAAAACAACTAACAACCTTGCTGCAACATCGTTGCACCAGCTGTTGCTGCACATGGAAATATTCACACAATCTCGATAGTAGTTTTGGCACGACGAAAACCATCACCAATTGCCATACCAGTAACGCCCCCGTATATTTAGGAGGGGGGGATGATACGAGTAATAGTTTGAGGTACATTACAAAAAGAGCACAAAGGATCAGATAACAAGCTTCTGCTCAACATGTTACCCTTTTTCAAAATGGTTTTTATCATTTATGCCACTCACTGCTTAGTTTTGCCACTAGGAATTTCAACAACTCAAAAATGTCATCGCTTCGTTAGGCGCATGCTCAAAAATGTCACCGGACACCATTACTTTGAGCTCAAATCTCGTTCGCCATGTTATAATGATCGTTCGCCATGTTATAATGATCAAAATACCTATAGAACAACATGTCAACTTTCCCTGTATCTCACTACAATAAAGTGTGGGTCCCACTTGATCCCAATTTTTTTCTTATTTTCCTCTAAAATTAATCGCTTGCTTATTCCTGACAAGTGGGATCCACACTTATCATTGTGAGATAGAGAGAGCTTAGATGTGGGTATAGAGGTATTTTCGTCATATAACATGGTCAACGAGTTTGACATGAAAATAATGATGTCTAATGGCATTTCTGAGCAAACATCTAATGAACAATGGCATTTTTTAGATATCTAATGGCATTTTCGAGCAAGCATCTCACAAATCGATGGCATTTTTGAGCAGTTGAAATTCCTAGTGGCAAAACAGAGTAATGATACACAACCAGTGGCATAAATGATAAAAACCCTTTTCAAAATGGCAGTTGTCAAATCAACCAGACAAGTACTAAAAAAAATCAACCAGAGAAGATCTTATCTTTCTGGGCGACATCACTATCCATAAATGTTCGAAAGATCTATCTGGTATATCTCTACTCTGAAGCTACCTTGGAAGATCTATCTTGATAGAATCAGAAGACTACATGCTTTAGTTTGAAGCTATCGTTCCTCGACATAGTTTATTATTTCATCAGTGACAATCTGCTTTGTCAATGAAAAGAGCCTAACTATTTCTTTTTCAGCTTCAAGGATCACATCCACCTTCTTGTGTACTTCCATTTGAGAATCACATTTAATGATTTTATGACTCTCTGATGCAACCAAGTCAATACCAGAATCTGCTTTGTCGTGTTTGAAGAAATCCTTAGTCATATCCGCAAGCTTCCTCAATGCAGCGGTAGCAGCAAGTGCTTCCACCTCCGCAGCTTCAATTTGAAGCCCTTGGAGCTCCATCTCTCCTACAATGCCGCCCTCTGTTGTCTCATTGGAAAAACCAGCAGGTTCATTTGTGGAACTGGGATCCGGTAACTCCTCCAACTCATGTAGTTCTCTCTCCTTCACATCCCACTTTTTAAGTACTGCCTTCAGCTCTTGATCTTTGGCATCAAGTGCTTCATGGGCAGCTCTCAAGTCCATATCCTTATTCCGCAAGCATTCTCTTAACATCTCTATGTCAGCCTCCAGTTGATTGTGCTTATGCAAATTGGACTCGAGGGCTGTACCTGTGCTTGAAATTTCATCATCCAGTAATGTATAGATGTCCCTTTCTCCAGTTTTTACGGAACTAGCAAGATCGCCAGTGAGTTCAGCCATCCTTTGAACCACGGATTCAGCTTGTGAGCATCTGAGTCGTATGCTATCCAATTCGCTCTCCAGTGTTTCTATATGTTGTTCTTTATCATGCAATTCAGTTCTAGCCTGAACCAGTTGATCCTCCTTGCTATTTAGCAACTGCTGAAGCTTAACAACTTCACTGCTGACTTCAGTTAGTCTGCTCTGTGTATCAGAAAGCTCTGAATCCTTTTCTTCAACAGCCAATTGAATAGACTCTACCTTTAACTTCATATCTTGTAGTTCATCTCTGGCTTCTAACAGCTCAAACTCTTTTACATTAACAAGTTCTTGTGATTTGGTGCACTCATTTTCTTTCTGTACAAGCTCCTTCTGAAGAAAGTCTACTTCTTCAGTTCTATGTTCTAAGCTCTGTCTTGCTTTGGTTAATTCGGATTCTAGAGACTCGACCTTCTCCATTTCCTGAAGTAACTGTGATTCAAGTTTATGACAACGAGACTGTGCGTAATTAAGCTCCTGTGTCTTTCCTTGAATCTCCAGTTGAGCAGCCTCCAAATCATGGGTGTAAGACATCAGTAATACCCTTTGGTCCTCGAGTTCATGTACTTGTTCCTGCAACTGCACCGCTTGATCTTCTATTTGTCTGCGAGAGGAAGCGAAAGCATCTTTTGAAGAGATTAATTCAGAGCGTACAACATCTAGCAGAGACCTCACACGTTTGAAGTCAGTGATAATACCGTTGATATCATCTGTATCATTGGATGCCAGTTGGGCAAGTTCCTTTAACTCTTGCTGTGCTGCTAACCATCCTAAATTCTGCTTCTCAAGTTCCTCTTCAGCAAATTTCAGTTTCTCTTCATTAGTTTTCCTCAATCCATTTGATCTGGCGATATCGATTGTCTTTCTTTTAATTTCACTCTGCAGCTCCCTAACGGTTGCTTCTTGCTGCACAACAGCTTGATTAGCTGTAAGAAGCAGCTGTTCTTTGGACTTGATCTCTGAACGCATCAGGTCAGCTTCCTCGTTCTTCTTGAACATGTCTCGTTTGAGATTCTCCACTTCAATTACCTTCTGAGAAAGCAAAGCTTGTGAACTGGCAATAGTCCTATCTTGCCCCTCAACTAGAAGCTTCAGATTACTGATCTGCTTCACTCGCAACGCCAGATCTCTACTTGCCTTTTTCAGTGCTTTCTCTATATCTTGTTGCCTTGCATAAGCTTTGCAGACCGCTTCCTCTCTCTGATCAAGGTCCTGCTTTGTCTTGCTCAACCTTATCCGATCATCAGAAACCCTCTTCTCTGCGTTGCGAAGATCCCTCTCTTTTCTTCTAAGGATAGACAAGGCACCCTTGAATTCAGACTTCAGGACCTCAATGCTCACGCTCAGTTCACTATCATGAGAAGCACCAATGTCTAAACTTTGTGTCTTCACAAATAGCCGCTCCAGCAATTCTCTAGCTGGCTCGGTCGTTCCATTATCACCATCATTTATATTTGATCTAACACTTTTTACGACTGATTTGATCAAGCAAGGAGCATATTTCAGATGCTGAGTCTGAAATGCCACCATGAAACTCAGCTTCTGCCTGAACATAACCTGAGAGAGTTGCAGGAAACAATGCATAAGTAGGATATTAGGATAAGGAAATGGGCAAAACCTAGTGAAGCAATCTGAGGAATATTATTTCCTCAAACTAAGCACGTAAAAAAATGTTTTGTAAATAGAAGAACTGAAGGGCAGGGCACTGAACTCCAGAAAGAAAAAAAATCAGATACAGCTCTTCAGATAAATTCACTGCTATTAATATAAGATGAAGTATCATAACTGATGAAATTTAACCTCAAACCTGTCTCTGCATATATATTTCATCTGTTCGGTAGAATTTTTTGAGTTCATAGGCCGTTCTCCAATCAAGATTTGTTCAGCCAGGTACAGTTTACTGAATTTATCACAATCGAACCAATTCCAGAAAAGTAAAAAAAAAACACTAGTACTGGCAGAACATGAATTAGCGACACCAATCTGGTATCCTTCTACTTCAAAAACATGTGGGCGAGCTCGGAATCGGGAAAACACGAACGCAAGCAGCCCATGTAACAGTGAGCAGCGTGGTACCACGAAACAGCGATACGAGAGAAGGAAGAAAAGATCAGCGGGTTCTCACATCAGTGGCGGTACGGCACGACGGGGAGGTGCTGCGGTGAGCGCCGGCCACCGCCGCCGCCGGCGAGGGGGATGGGAAGCCGGTGGAGAGGCGCATGGCCGCGGAACATGGACAGAAGGAACCACCGCCGCCCGGGCGCGATCGGACGGCTGGCAATGCGCCTGCGGGGTGTGGAGCAAGGCGACGAGATACGAGGCAGAGGGAGTCAGGGAGATGAGGGTGGTCAGTGGTGGAACCGGCCGACCCCAGCCGCGTGTGGACTGCAACGTCCACCACGGGAGAAGCGTGAGAGAGCGCTGTGCCGTTTGCCTTCTACTGCTTTTCTTCTCCGTTCACTGGTCTTGCTTTTTTACTTTCTATTCCAAATTTATGAGTTACTAGTTAGTTGTCCGTGCGTTGTAAGGGGGACAACATGGGTCATCTCACCAACATAAATCTGACGAGTGACGACATCCGGTAGTATCTGATAATCTGCATGTGTTAGATGAATAGTTAGTTACCGTAATCATGAGAGATTGGCACTTGTTGTTTTCAAACAGAAGTAGTATGTGTTTAAGTCTAAATCATCATTAAACAGTAACACACATTTAAGAATAGTAACCGTCGTGCATGAGCATCTGATCTAATAGCATGAGTATGCACTCGTAAGTTGGGTCAGTTAGAGGATATAATAGGAACAGACATAGCAGTCAATAAAAAAGACCACCGGATCATATACACCAAAGTGAATCATTCTCCCTTCTTAAAAAAAAATCATCTTCAATTTAAAGATCAGTGCTTGCATAGAATTGTAGTTGGAGAGTAACTTCACTTTTAGCAAATTTCAAGATTTTAATTTTCAAATAATTCACTTGTTCCAAAAGGCCTCTTCCTACATGTAACAGACTGACAATTTAATTTTCAAATAATTCACTTTCTCAAGTTCAGCATAATTAAAAAGGGATCAGAAGTATAGATGACAAATTCTTGACCTTAACATATGTGTCTTACGTGATGATGAAGTAGTGATTCCATGAACAGATTGTTAACAAACTAAAGAGCGACACAACCTACATTTTCCCTTGTTCTCTGAAGCGATTAACAATGCAATTTTTCCAGTCAAATAATACATGGTAAATCTGAACACAGGTAAGCAATCTAAGGAACTGAACATGGATAAACTGGATTAAGTGGATGTGGTGATATCTCCTTTAGAGAAATATTATGATGTGTTCCACTTCATCCTGACTAACAACCTGGTTTTTTTCCTTTTTCTTTTGAAGAACCAGCTAGAGCTTTTGTCTTTTCATATAAAAAAAGAATTGGCCATTTAATGAAGAAAATTGATCGAAAATCGATACAACAACGACACACACGTCGACCCCAAGGCCGCGCACTAAAGGAGCCGCATGCTCCGTCGCCCTATTGCTACTTCTTAAGCTTGCTTTGGTTTTCCCTTGAAGAGAAAAGGGTGATGCAGCAAAGTAGATAAATATTTTTCTCAGTTGTCGAGAACCAAGATATCAATCCACTAGGAGATACAAGCAAGTTCCTAATCTTCGCACCTACACAAACAATAAAACACTTGCACCCAACGCTATAAAGGGGTTGTCAATCCCTTCACGGTTATTTGCAAGGATGAGATCTGATAGAGATAGATATAGAAGATTACTAAAATGAAAAGTAAAACAAAAGTAAAAAAAGATTGCAAAAAAGTATTTTTTTTGATATTTTTGGTTTATAGATCTGAAAATATAATATGGAAAATAGACCCCAGGCCATAGGTTTTACTAGAGGCTTCTCTCATGAAGGAAAATAATACGGTGGGTGAACAAATTACCGTCGAGCAATTGATAGAAAAGCGAATAATTATGAAGATATCCAAGACAATGATTATGCATATAGGCATCACGTCCGTGTCAAGTAGACCGAAACAATTCTGCATCTACTACTATTACTCCACACATCGACTGACTCATGCCTGCATCTAGAGTATTAAGTTCATGAAGAACACAGTAACACATTAGGTAAGATGATATGATGTAGAGGGATAAACTCAAGCAATATGATGAAAACCCCATCTTTTTATCCTTGATGGCAACAATACAATACGTGCCTCTCTACCCCTACTATGTCACTGGGTGAGGACACCAGAAGATTGAATCCAAAACTAAGCACTTCTCCCATTGCAAGAATTACCAATCTAGTTGACCAAATCAAACCAATAACTCGAAGAGACTTGCACAGATATGAAATCATGCATATAAGAATTCAGAAAAGACTCAAATAATATTCATGGATAATCTGAACATAAACTCACAATTCATCGGATCTCGACAAACACACCGCAAAAGAGTATTACATCGGATAGATCTCCATGAAGATCATGAAAAACATGGTATTGAAGCACAAAGAGAGAGAAAAAGCCATCTAGCTACTAGCTATGGACCCGAAGGTCTATGATGAACTACTCACGCATCATTGGAGGGGAAATGGAGTTGATGTAGATGCCCTTCGTGATCGAATCCCCCTCCGGCAGATTACCAAAAAAGGCTCCAAGATTGGATCTCTCGGGAACGGAGGCTTCTGGCGGCGGAAAAGTATTTTCATGGCTCCCTCTTGTATTGGGGGAATATTTGGGAATTTATAGGCTGAAGAATAGGGTTAGGAGACCTGCTGGGGGGCCACAAGCCTGCGAGGCACGGCTAGGGGTGGTGGTCGCGCCCCTTGGCTTGTGACCTCCCGGCAGGTCTCTTGCCTTCCCCTCCAAGTCTGGTAGAGGTCTTGTGGTCCAAGAAAAATCATTGTGAAGATTTTATTCCGTTTGGACTCCGTTTAATATTCTTTATCTGCAATACTCAAAAACAAGGGAAAAAACAGAAATTGGCACTAGGCTCTAGATTAATATGTTAGTCCCAAAAATAATATAAAATAGCATATTAATGCATATAAAACATTCAAAACAGATAATATAATAGCATGGAACAATCAAAAAATATAGATATGTTGGAGATGTATCAAGCATCCCCAAGCTTAATTCCTGCTCGTCCTCGAGTAGGTAAATGATCAAAACCGATTTTTTGATGTGGAATGCTACCTAACATATTTATCCATGTAATATTCTTTATTGTGGCATGAATGTTCAGATCCATAAGATTCAAAACAAAATCTTAATGTTGACATAAAAACAATAATATTTCAAGCATACTAACAAAGCAATTGTATCTCTTCAAAATATAATGGCAAAAGAAAGTTATCCCTACAAAATCATATAGTCTGGCTATGCTCCATCTCCCCCACACAAAGTATTTATATCATGCACAACCCCGATGACAAGTCAAGAAATTGTTTCACATCTTTTATGTTCTCAAACCTTTTCAACTCTCACACAATACATGAGCGTGAGCCATGGATATAGCACTATAGGTGGAACAGAATATGATGGAGGTTGTGAGGAAAAGGAGAAGATAGTCTCACATCAACTAGGCGTATCAATGGGCTATGGAGATGCCCATTAATAGATATCAATGTGAGTGAGTAGGGATTGCCATGCAACAGATGCGCTAGAGCTATAAGTGTATGAAAGCTCAAAAAGAAACTAAGTGGGTGTGCATCCAACTTGCTTGCTCATGAAGACCTAGGGCAATTTGAGGAAGCCCATCATTGGAATATACAAGACAAGTTATATAATGAAAAAATCCCACTAGTATATGAAAGTGACAAAATAGGAGACTCTCTATCATGAAGATCATGGTGCTTCTTTGAGGCGCAAGTGTGGAAAAAAGAAGTAGCATTGTCCCTTCTCTCTTTTCTCTTTTTTTTTTGGTGGGCATCTATGGCCTCTTTTTTATTTGGGCTCATTGGCCTCTTTTCTTACTTGTAAAGTCCGGAGACTCATCCCAACTTGTGAGGGAATCATAGCTTCCACATCCTTTCCTCACATGGGACAATGCTCTAATAATGATGGTCATCACACTTTTATTTACTTACAACTCAAGAATTACAACTCGATATCTAGAGCAAAATATGACTCTATATGAACGCCTCCGATAGTGTACTGGGATGTGCAATGATCTAGCATATCAAATGATATCAAAAAAACGGACAAGCCATGAAAACATCATGCTAGCTATCTTACGATCATGCAAAGCAATATGAAAATGATGGTGCATGTCATAATAAACGGAACGGTGGAAGTTGCATGGCAATATATCTCGAAATGGCTATGGAAATGCAATAATAGGTAGGTATGGTGGTTGTTTTGAGGAAGGATATATGGTGGGTTTAATGCACCGGTGAAAGTTGCACGGTACTAGAGAGTCTAGCAAAAGTGGAAGGGTGAGAGTGCGTATAATCCATAGACTCACATTAGTCATAAAGAACTCACATACTTCTCACATACTTATTGCAAAATTCTATTAGTCATCTAATAAAAGTATTAGACGCATGCTCCTAGGGGAGAGGTTGGTAGGAGTAAACCATCGCACGCTCCCGACCCTCACACAAAGGCTGACAATCAATAAACAAATCATGCTTCGACTTCCTTACATAACGGTTCACCATACGTGCATGGTATGGAAATCACAAACCTTTACACAAGTATTTTTACCAATTCACAATTAATTCCTAACATGAATCTTAATATTATCATCTTTGTATCTCAAAACTTTATGCAAGGAATCAAACTTCTCATAATACTCAATGCACTTTCTATGAAAGTTTTTATTATATCCCTCTTGGGTGCCTATCATTTTAGGACTAAATTCATAACCTAAACCAATTACCATGATGTTTAAAGACTCTCAAAATAACATAAGTGAGGTATGAGAGTGCAATTTTTTCTATAAAACAAAACACCGTCGTTCTCTAAATAGTTATAAGTGAAGCACCAGAGCAACATTGCCTAGCTCAAAAGATATAAGTGAAGCACATAGAGTATTCTAATAAATTCACGATTCATGCATGTCTCTCTCAAATATGTGTTCAGCAAGGATGATTGTGTCAAAAGAAAAATCAAAGACTCGTATCATACAAGACGCTCCAAGCAAAACACATATCATGTGGTGAATAAAAATATAGCCTCGAGTAAATTTACCGATGGATTGAAGACAAAAGAGGGGATGCCTTCCGGGGCATCCCCAAGCTTAGGCTCTTTGGCATACTTGAATATGGCTTGGGGTGCCTCGGGCATCCCAAATCTTAGGATCTTGCCACTCCTTATTCCATAATTCATCAAATCTTTACCCAAAACTTGAAAACTTCACAACACAAAACTCAATAGAAAAGTCGTGAGATCCGTTAGCATAAGAAAAATAAATCACCACTTTAGGTACGGTTGTGAACTCATTATTTATTTATATTGGTGTAATATCTACTGTATTATAACTTCTCCATGGCTCATACCCCTTGATACCACCCATAGATACATCAAAATAGGTAAACAACACAAATAAAACAGAATCTGTCAAAAAAAGAACAGTCTATAGCAATATGGAAACTTCGAATACTTCTGTAACGCCAAAAAATCTTAAAAATTAGGACAACATGGGAAATTTGTATATAAATCTTTTAAAAAAAAATTAGACTCATTCTACTCTCTAATAAATTTATAAAATTCCTTTACTGGGTGTAAAAGTTTCTATTTTTCAGCAAGATCAAATCAACAATCACCATAGACCATCCGAAAGGTCTTACTTGGCTCAAACACTAATTAAAACACCAAAACAAAATTACTACAGAGGTAATAATGTGTAAAACACTCAAAACAGAATCAAAAACAGAAACATAAAAATAAAATTGGGTTTCCTCCCAACAAGCGATATTGTTTAACGTCCCTAGCTAGGCAAAACGCAATAGATCTAGGTATTGTCATCTTTGGTATTAGCAACCTTCGTGAGGGCCTTCTCAAATCCGGGCGGATCTTTCCGCCTCCCCGGGTTTTTGGGCAAAGGAACCATCTTAAGATCCAAAATATCCAAACGCTTATTATAAAGGGTAACCAAAGTGTTCAAGCGACTGATATTCCCATTAATGTGTTTGAGGGGTTCGTGATATTTTTGTAACTCGACTAAGTGTTTATGCAAGTCACCCAATGTGTTGAGGAGTTGAACTCCCTCTTGTGAAAAGATAGGCCCCTTATTTTGTGGGGGAACCCCTAAAATTCCTTCCAAAACTTTATAAGCGGCACTTGCATCAAGTTCGATAAAATTCCCCTCTGAGGCAAAATGCAAAAACTTTCTATGATGTAAAGCCAATCCAATGTAAAATTTGTAAGTAGAACTTTTGTATCTCCTTTTAGACTGGAAATACGATGGGATTCCATTAGCCTATATCAGGCATCTTTCAGATTTTCCCCTTGTTTTTGCTTGAAGTATAGAACTTCAAAGTATAGTGACAAAGGGGAGGTAGCAACGCTAGTCATAGTAACAAGCAAAAGATCCAGCAAGAAAAAGGGCAAACGAAAAAGAGAAGGCAAATAAAACGGCAAATTGGTGAAGTGGGGAAGAGGAAAACGCGAGGCAAATGGAAAATAATGTAAATGCAAGAGATGAGTTTGTGATGGGTACTTGGTAGGCTTGATGTAGATTTCCTCGGCAACGGCGCCAGAAATCCTTCTTGCTACTTCTTGAGCTTGGTTTTCCCTTGAAGAGGAAAGGGTGATGCAGAAAAGTAGATAAGTATTTCCCTCAATTGTTCAGAACCAAGGTATAAATCCAGTAGGAGATACAAGCAGGTCCCCAATCTTTGCACCTACACAAACAATCAAACTCTTGCACCCAACGTATAAAGGGGTTGTCAATCCCTTCACGGTTATTTGCAAGGATGAGATCTGATAGAGAAAGATATAGAAGATTACTGAAACAAAAAGTAAAAAGATTGGAGAAAAGTATTTTTTTGGTATTTTTGGTTTATAGATCTGAAAATATAATATGTAAAATAGACCCCGGGGCCATAGGTTTCACTAGAGACTTCTCTCATGAAGGAAAATAATACGGTGGGTGAACAAATTACTATGGAGCAATTGATAGAAAAGCGAATAATTATGAAGATATCCAAGGCAATGATTATGCATATAGGCATCATGTTCGTGTCAAGTAGACCGAAATGATTCTGCATCTACTACTATTACTCCACACATCGACCGACTCCTGCCTGCATCTGGAGTATTAAGTTCATGAAGAACAAAGTAACACATTAGGTAAGATGGCATGATGTAGAGGGATAAACTCAAGCAATATGATGAAAAACCCATCTTTTTATCCTTGATGGCAACAATACAATATGTGCCTCGCTACCCCTACTATGTCATTGGGTGAGGACACCGCAAGATTGAACCCAAAACTAAGCACGTCTCCCATTGCAAGAATTACCAATCTAGTTGGCCAAACCAAACCAATAACTCGAAGAGAATTGCAAAGATATAAAACCATGCATATAAGAATTCAGAAAAGACTCAAATAATATTCATGGATAATCTGAACATAAACCTACAATTCATCGGATCTCGACAAACACACCGCAAAAGAGTATTACATCGGATAGATCTCGATGAAGATCATGAAGAACATGGTATTGAAGCACAAAGAGTGAGAATAAGCCATCTAGCTACTATCTATGGACCCGAAGGTGTGTGGTGAACTACTCACGCATCATCGGAGGGGCAATGGAGTTGATGTAGATGCCCTCCGTGATCGAATCCCCCTGCGGCAGATTACCTGAAAAGGCTCCAAGATTGGATCTCTCGGGAACGGAGGCTTCCGGCGGCGGAAAATCGTGGCTCCCTCTTGTATTGAGGGAATATTTGGGAATTTATAGGCCAAAGAATAGGGTTAGGAGACCTGTTGGGGGGGCACAAGCCTACCAGGCGCGACCAAGGGTAGTGGTCATGCCCCCTGGCTTGTGACCTCCTGGCAGGTCTCTTGCCTTCCCCTCCAAGTCTGGTAGATGTCTTCTGGTCCAAGAAAAATCATCGCGAAGATTTTATTCCGTTTGGACACCGTTTAATATTCCTTATCTGCAATACTCAAAAACAAGGAAAAACAGAAACTGGCATTAGGCTCTAGATTAATAGTTAGTCCAAAAAATAATATAAAATAGCATATTAATGCATATAAAACATCCAAAACAGATAATATAATAGCATGGAACAATAAAAAATTATAGATACGTTGGAGGCGTATCACCTAGCAACCGAAGCCGACACCCTACAACCGTATCCAAAGTCGTTGCAGCCTGCCAACGTCCCTCGCAAGAATCCATGATGCGCCAGAGAGCTTGCCACCGCCAACCACCAGTCACACATGGCTGGCAGAAACCACCACAACACCTCCCGCAGTCATAGCCACCCTGCTCCTACCACCAATTGCAGCACCGCCGCGTTGTCATCCTCCACACCAATGCAGTGGAGCAGTGGACCGGCCACACAACCTTCACACGAGACCATGCCGGCCAGATCCGTGCAGCCACCCGCCTCCGCCCAGCCGACGCCTGCCTCCCCGCCAGCTCCGGGCACGGGGCCCTGGATCCGGCCATGCCGGATTACCCTGAGCGGAGGGAGCACGAGCGCCTTGTCCACCTCCACGCGCGCCCGCTGCACGCCCATCGCCTCTGTGCGCGCCCTCCGTGCGCCACGCCCGCGCGTCACCCTCGTGCTGTTGTGCTGCTTGTGGCTGCCACGAGTCCGTCGTCATGATGTTCTCCTCACGGGCCCGCACGATGCGCCTGCCAGCGTCGAGGCCGCGCTTTCTCGAAGCGCCTGCTTGCCCCTGCTCACCAGATCCGCCCGCGAGCCTCCCTGCGAGATGCCCCACCGCCACCTTCCCTGGAGTCGGCCCGGGCTTAGCGGGCGGTCTTGTCAGGCGACAACGACATGAGGAGGAGGAGGAGGAGGGGGTGTGGCGGTGGCCACGCCATAGGGATTCCCCTCGTGTCACCAAAGCGGAGGCGACGCGGGGTCCATTGCCAACTGTCTCTTAGCTCTGGCAACTCATCTGCGAGGTCGGCTGCTTCCACCGAAGGCAACCAATAACCTGAAAATACATACCTCGATCGTGCACTCCCTGTCAGCATGAGGTGCTACCGCTAATTACCCCGGTGAACCACCCCATTTCGAAAGTCATTTCACATGAACTACTTGACCTAGAAAAACTAAATATACATCAAAAAAGATACCAAGTGCGATTGTCACAAAATCAAAGTTATTCAAATCTGGGAAAACATGCATAGATTAAATGTAATTATACATCTCCAGATTTTGTAAATCTTCTCTTAATATACTGAAGCAGTGCTACCAACAAAAGTGCAAGCACGCCCAGTGAAGATCATGAGGGCATTAGCAGATGTATTGACCACTTGACCACCAAAAATCCCATGTGCTGCAAGAATTGACAACAAAAACATGTTTCATACCCTCATGCATAAGAAAGAATACACATGCTCAGTACTTCGAAGCGATCAATTTCTTGATCCCCTATTTTTATTGAGGCCTATGTGAAAAAATGGATCTGAAAAGGAATAAAAAGACCACATCAATTGGCGAGGCAGCTGTTGCCGGCAACGAAGTGGAGACCAGTAGGTGAGCCGATCCTCCATGAACCTGTGTTGGCTTGAGTCCATGTCCATCGTCGACGGCCGCTCGCGTTTGTCACGCCTATCGCACATCTCAAGGTTACGTAGGTCAATCAACCAATGTTGGCTAACAAATTATCTCTGAGATCAACTATTGGTAACAAGAACCCGACGAAGGAGTAGGACATGACCCGCTAGCCTGAGCGTTGGAGCAGAAGCCTCGTGAGGCCTCAACTCGCCGCACCACTCGGCGTCGCACTTCTGTGACACTGAGAACCCCGCCCTCATTGCGTCCCCGCCGGTGGCATTCTCGGCGGCTAGTGGATCTGCCATGACAGAGTTGTACGGGACGACTAAAATCAACCTGCACCTGCACACCACCCCTAGGCCCAGTACGTCCTCTAGCACCGATGTACGTTGGACAGATTGTAGTACTACCACTCCTGGCAACGTAGGCAAAGGCGTTGTACACCCACGACAGCGACGATCTGGCACTGGTGCAATTCATGTAGGCTGTAAAGAACCCGTGCTGCTTATGAACTCTCTCTGCACTGACGGTCGAGGAGGGGGGAGTCGGAGCAAAAATTGGAGCGGGGAGATAGATGAGATCGGGAGCGACGGAGTGCAGGAGACGAGGAAGACGTGCGTTCGTGGGTCATGGCCTCGTGGACGTGGGTCTGTTTTCTTTTTCTTTCTGTTTCCTTTTCTTTCAGGCGAGGATGGAAGAAAATGAGGGATGGGGGAGAGATCGATAGGTTGAACCATCACGACGACGACGACTGATTGCCCTTTAATAGTAGAGATAACACATGAAAGTTAAGGTGTACTTTGTTTGCCTTAATGAGTTTACATAACACATAAAAATTGATAGGGACTATTTTAACTTAAAAAATAGTTTATAACACATGAAAATTGTCAGGGGTTATTTTGACTCAGAATGAAAAACTAGGTAAAGGTTAACATCCATGTGCTAGTGGGAAACACTTGTTATTGAAGAATTGCATCCTTGCGATTAAGGTGGTAGGCTCCTCTATGTTGGATCACGCAGGCATGACCGAGGCAACGCACCAACACTTCATCGGCATTCTAGGCATCGCTGAGGAGCGCGCTTTCATGCTTAACCTTGGTGAGATCCACACTGGCACCTTGACATATCTGGCCTCAAGAGACCATTTACCAAGGAGGAGATCTGGGTCGTTGTCAAGAGTTTGCTATCCGCAAAGGCGCCCGGGCCGAATGGTTTCACTTCCGATTTCCTTCCAAGTGCTTGAGGGGTCATCGAGCACAACATTTGTGATGTCATTGGGAAGTTTTACTCGCTCAATGGTCGTGGCTTCCACAAATTGAACGAAACCCTCATCGTCGGTGCTAAAACCAGAGGATCTCGGGTAGGGGGTCCCGAGCTAGTGATCTAGGAACGATGTTGAACATGAGACAAGGGGGCAATGTTTTACCCAGGTTCGACCTCTCTCGAAGAGGTAAAACCCTATGTCATGATTTGATTGTATTGATTGGATGGGATACAAAGTAAGGGTGATCTACCTCGAGACCGTATGACTGTGTTCTAAACCTTAAGGCTGGTATTCGTACCTATAGAGACTAAACCCCTCCACTTATATATGCATCGGGGGTACCTAGGTTACACGTATGGTTGGTTGACATCTAGCGATAAACTTGCCGACTACTGAAACACTCCTTGAGGTGCACGCCAAGTCTTTGGAAGTTTCCATATAGCACATGCCGTGGGCTATAGCTTTGGTAGTCCTTCCTTCGGTGGTTGTCGGGTCATTGCCCGACCCATGGACGACAGGCCGTCAGAGTTGACACCCTGGTACTCGTGATCTGCGTTGGGTTTTTCGTGAAGAGTAACGGGTAATTGCAGCACAATACGGATAAGTATTTCCCTCGGTTAAGAAACCAAGGTTTATCAAACCAATAGGAATATCAATTCACAACCGTATTCAGCGGCTTCACACAAAAGAGCAAACAACTTGCACCCAACGCAGGCAAGAGGGTTGCCAATCCCCTTGATCTCATTATTTGTAAGCAAGTGAAGTGTGTAGATAATAGTAGGTAATTGTAAATCGCAAAACAAAATAAAAGATAAATAATGGCAGCAAGGTAAACATAGGTTTTGTAAATATATAAGTGAATAGACCTGGGGGCCATAGTTTTCCCTAGCGACATCTCTCATGAAAGTAAGCATACGATGGGTAAACAAATTACTCTTGGCCAATTGATAGAAAATCGCATAGTTATGTGATATTCATGACAATGATCATGTGTATATAGGCATCATGTCCAAAACAAATAGACTGACTCCTGCGTGCACCTATTACTATTACTCCACTTCAAGAGCGCTTCTATGCTTTCCTCTCTACGTATTAAATTCATGACAAACAGAGTAATTTTTGGTGAACGATGACATGATGTAGACAAAGTAAACTCAATCAATATGAATAAACCCCATCGTTTTATCCTTAGTGGCAACAACACAAAGACGTATCTTGTTCCCTACATTGTCACTAGGATATAGAATCCCGTCAGGTTGATCGCCACTACAATGCACCCCTCTCAGTGAAGAAAGATCAATCTACTTGGCCAAAGAAAATCAACAGATCGAAGAGATTTAAGAAGCCATAATGATCATGCAATATGAATCAATAAAAGATTCTGGAGAAGACTCAAATACTTTTCATGAATAATCTGAACATAAACCCCCAATTCATTGAATCCCAAAAACGCACCGTACAAAAGAACTACATCGGATATATCAAAGCGAAGATGCGATGATAATTGTATTGAAGATCAAGAGAGAGAGATAGCCATCTAGGTACTAACCATGGACCCATAGGTTTGTGGTGAACTACTCACACATCATCATGAGGGCAACAAGGTTGATGAAGAGGTCCTCCGTGATCAATCCCCCCTCCGGCAGGTTGTCGGAACGGAGCTCCAGATGGGATCATGGCAAGACAGAGACTTGTAGTGACAAAAAAGTGTCTCGGGATGCGCCCTAGGGTTCCTGGAATATATGTGAATTTATAGGCCAGAGAACGGGGGTAGGAGGGCCACCAGGGAGGGACAAGTCATCAGGGTGCGCTGCCCCCCCTGGGCGTGCCCTGTTGGCTTGTGCCTCACTCGTGCGGCCTCTGATCTTCTCTTGAAGCTTCTAGGTCTTCTTTTGGTCTAGAAAAATCATAAAAAGTTTTGGGGCAATTGGACTTAGTTTGGTACTATAAACCTGAAAAGTAATAAACACATAGAAAATAGGAACTGACACTAGGCACTGAATCAATAGGTTAATGCTCAAAAATAATATAATTGGTAAATTATTACTCAAAAAGTATCCTAGAATGATAATTTAATAGCATTGAACAATAAAAAATTATAGATACATTGGAGACGTATCAGCATCCCCAAGCTTAATTCATGCTTGTCCTCGAGTAGGTAAATGATAAAAACAGAATTTGTGATGTGACATGCTACCCAATATGTAATCTTTTGCATGTATGCTCATTGAGAAATGATGAATTAAAAAACATCAACATAGTAATATTTATAGGCACAAGCAACAAAATCATCAATCATTCAAAGTATACAATCCTAAAAGAATGTTTACCCCCATTCATCTTATAATATTAGCAAGGCATGGTTCCGTATTCACCACATTAATACAAATGTCAAGCACCACGGTGTCCAAGTCAGGCAATTGGATCATACTTTTTCAATATGCATCAACTTTTTATTCTGCACGCAATACATGAGCGCGGACCGTGGACATAACATAAAGGTGGAATGGAATATGGTGGTAGATATCAAAGGGGTAAAAAGTGGAGAAGATGGTCTCACATCAACGTATCGATGGGCTATGGATATGCCCATCGATACATGTCAATTCAAGGACTAGTGATTGCCATGCAAATGATGCACTAGAGCTATAAGTGTTTGAAAGCTCAACTGGGGCTAAGTGGGGTGTGCATCCAACTTGCTTGCTCATGAAGATCTCGGGCATTTGAGGAAGCCCGTCATCGGAATATACAACCCAAGTTTATAATAATGAAAAAGTAATTCCCACTAGCATATGAAAATGACATAACATGAGACTCTCTATATGAACAACAAGGTGCTACTTTGAGGCACAAGTGTGGTAAAGGATAGTAGCAAAGTTCCTTCTCTCTTTTTATCTCATTTTCATGTATTTATGGTGGGATCATTTGGCCTCCCCCGTTTTCATTTCCTCACCGGGACAATTTTCTAATAATGATGATCATCACACTTTTATTTATTAACAACTCCATATGAAAACTCGATATGAAGAACTATGAAACAATATGACTCAATATGAATGCCTCTGGCAGTGTACCAGGATGTGCAATGATCTAGCGTGATATGTATCAAAAATATGATGAACGGTGGCTTTGCCACAAATACTATGTCAGCTATATATGATCGTGCAAAGCAATATGATGCTGAATGAACAAGTCATATGACGTAACGGTGGAATTTGCATGACAATATATCTCGGAATGGCTATGGAAATGCCATAATAGGTAGGTATGGTGGATGTTTTGAGGAAGATATAAGAAGACTTATGTGTGACAAAGCGTATCATGTCATGGGGTTTGGATGCACCGGCGGAGTTTGCACCTATCCCCGAGGTGATAATGGGCAAGGCACGGTACCGAAGAGGCTAGCAAAATATGCGGTGGTGAGATTGCGTACATATACGGGTTCAAATTAGTCATGAAGAACTCATATACTTATTGCAAATTTTTATTAGTTTTATCACAAAACAAATAAATACTCGCATGCCCCGAGGCAGGAGGTTGGGAGGAGTTAACCATCACGTGCCTTTGACCCGAAACAACTCGCGTGCCTCTGACCCGAAACAACAGTAGCATTTTAATGAGGAATAGAAATGCTCACACATCCCCACCATGTCTTTTTTAATATTTTGATAAACGAGAAACTAAAACATATTAATACCAACACTTCTACAAATCAACAAATATGCACGCACACCATTTTCATATTACCACATTAATATCATTAACCCACAATTTCTCTTTTATGCGCTACATGATGGTTTTTATTATCACCCATTGAATACCTATTATTTTAAGACTAGTCTTATGACCCATGAAAATTACCGTCACTATTTATTAACTCTCAAACAAATATAAGTGAATAAATAGAGTGAAATTATTTCTACAAAATCTATACGTCATCGTGCTCAAAAATATATAAAAGAAGTACTAGAGTAACTGCTAAGCTCAAAAGATATAAGTGAAGCACATAGAGTATTCTAACAAGTTATGATGAAGGTGTGTCTCTCTCAAATAGTTGTGTCCAGAAAATTATGATTGTGTCAAACTAACAAAAATCAAACAAAAGCAAACGACGCTCCAAGCAAAACTCATATCATGTGACGAATGAAAATATAGCTCCAAGTCATACCGATGGATTGAGACGAAAGAGGGGATGCCTTTAGGGGCATCAAAGGCATCCCCAACCTTAGATGCTTGAGTCTTCCTATAATATTACCTTGGGGTGCCTTGGGCATCCCTAAGCTTAGGCTCTTGCCGCTCCTTATTCCTTTGTCCATCGTGATAACACCCAAAACATGAAAACTTCAATCACACAAAACTTAACAAAACTTCGTGAGATCCGTTAGTATAAGCAACATATCCAATAATTTAGGTACTGTTATAAATTTATTAATATTTCATTATCGCATAACAGTTATTGTATTCTAACTTCTTCATGTCTTATACCCCCCGATACAATCCTTAGGATCATCAAAACAAGCAGACTATGCAAGCAAAAACAGAATATGTCTAAAATAGAACAGTCTGTAATGATCTGTAAAGAATATATACTTATGTAACTCCAAATAATTTCAAAAATTAGGAAAATCTTAATAGTTTATATATAAATAATGTGTAAAAACTTCAAATCAAAAATACGTTCTAGTAAAATCATAGAAATTCTGCACTGGACGTCAAAGTTTTTGTTTTTGCACCGTATCAATTCGACTCATCTTGTGAGTCATCCCAAAGGCTTTACTTGGCACAAACAATAATTAAAACATAAAAACACAATCATTAAATAGGTAATAATCACACCAAAATATAAAATAAAAAGCAAAAATAAATATAACTATTGGGCTGCCTCCTAACAAGCGCTATCGTTTTATGCCCCTAGCTAGGCATAATGCATAGTTTCAAGTGTTGGACCCCTTCATGTCGTTCAAAACTAGATCTTACAAAATCTTGATTAATAAATAACCCTTCTCAAAACTATTTTAAGAGGCCAAGTTTTCAAAAGGGTTTATAAAATCATTACTAACATCATCCTCATCGGTTTAGTCCTCATAAAGAACATGGATTTCATCACTATTAGGTTCCCAAATGGTATTTTCATGTCAATATTTAATAAACCCTTCATTAATTCCTTTATAAATCCATTCAAATTTATCACAAGTGTGGATGAATAGGGACTGTGTCAACTCTTCAGGAAGAACATTCCTTCTAATATTCCCATCAAATCCTTAATAGTAATCAGATTCCAATCTACGCATGGCATCTCTATTATGAAGGACCACTTCTATGGGGGATGTTTTATTCCATATAAGAAAAAATATTTTTCTTCACGCACAATATAATGAAATTCATGCACAAGGATATATATAGCAATTTTCTTAATCTCGGGATCATGTATGCTAGGACGTCCCAATAATACCTTTTGAAGCATAGGATGGAGATGCACTAAATTTCTTTGTTACTTTCAATATAAGCATGGTACTAGCATCCACATAAAAATTTGTTTCATCAAGTATGGATCCTTTAATAAGGGGGAAGCTATCAAATATTCAAAAAATTCTTGAATAACATGCTTTCCAATAATGTTCCCACTGCCCACCTGATAAAATTTGGAATTTAGGACAGTGTGAATGTTGCTAGTAGGGACTTGACTTTTAGGAGGATCATGACTGGAATCAACAAAAAAATTCTTTCTTCATCCAAGTCACTAGCACCATCTTCACTAGCACTTTCAACAATAACTTTCTCAAACCCAGACATGATAGCAACTTTCAAGCAAGCTAAACAAGCAAAGATAAATATTTTTGTAATTTTTATTTTTAAGAAGAAACCTAAATATAACAAAAAATAAAAAGAAGAAAAAGTGAATGATAATTTGTGTGAAGTTACTTGATAATTGGTGATTATATTCCTCGGCAACGACACCAAAAATCCTTCCTGATACTTGTGATCTGCGTTGGGTTTCCGTGAAGAGGAACGAGTAATTACAACACAATATGGATAAGTGTCTCCCTCAGTTAAGAAACCAAGGTTTATCGAAGCAATAGGAATATTAATCCACAACCGTCTTTAGCGGCTACACACAAAAGAGCAAACAACTTGCATCCAACGCGGGCAAGAGGATTGTCAATCCCCTTGATCTCGTTATTTGCAAGCAAGTGAAGTGTGTAGATAATAGTAGATAATTCTAAATTGCAAAATAAATTCAAAGACAAATAATGGCAGCAAGGTAAAGATAGGTTTTGTAAATATATAAGTGAATAGACCCGGGGGCATAGTTTTCCCTAGCGGCATCTCTCATGAAAGTAAGCATCCGGTGGGTAAACAAATTACTGTTGGGCAATTGATAGAAAAGCGCATAGTTATGTGATATTCACGGCAATGATCATGTGTATATAGGCATCACATCCACAATAAAAGGCTGACTCCTGCCTGTACCTATTACTATTTCTCCACTTCAAGAGCGCTTCTATGCTTGGCTCGCTACGTATTAAGTTCATGACAAATAGAGTGATGCTTAGAGAATGATGAGATGATGTAGACAAAGTAAACTCAATCAATATGAATAAACCCCATCATTTTATCCTTAGTGGAAACAACACAAAGACGTATCTTGTCCCCTACTTTGTCAATGGGATATAGAAACCCGTTTGGTTGAACCCACTACAATGCACCCCTCTCACTGAAGAAAGATCAATCTACTTGGCCAAAGCAAATCAATAGATCAGAGAGATTTACAAAACTATAATGATAATGCAATAAGAATCGATAAAATATTTCAGAGAAGACTCAAATACTTTTCATGAATAATCTGAACACAAACCCACAATTCATCGGATCCCAACAAACACACAGTACAAAAGAACTACATCGATAGATCAAAGCAAATATGCGATGATCATTGTATTGAAGATCAAAAGAGAGAGAGAGAGATCCATCTAGGTACTAACTATGGACCCATAGGTCTATGGTGAACTACTCACACATCATGATGAGGGCAACAAGGTTGATGAAGAGGTGTGGGATCACTAGAAGAGGCGTCTAAGGAGGGGGGGGGGTAGACTACTTGACGAAATTAAAACCTAACCTTTTCCTAAATTAATTGGTTTGTAGATTTTAGCGATTCTAACAACTCTAGTGCACCCTACACATTCTATTCAACAAGTATGGCAGCGAAAAGTAAGGACAATCATATGTAAGAGAGTTGAGATAGGAAGATCAAACGCCAAGTTGACACGGAGATTTTGGCGTGGTTCCGATAGGTGGTGCTATCGTATGTCCATGTTGATGGATACTTCAACCCACAGAGGGTAGTGGCCATGAGAGTCCATGAAGGCCTCCACCCACAAGGGGTCCACGGAGAATCAACCTTGTCTATGCCATCATGACATTCGTCCACGGAGGACTAGCCTTACTCAGGGTAGATCTTCACGAAATAGGCGATCTCCTTGCCCTCAAAAACTTCTTGGTTCAACTCCACAACACGAAGTAGAAGGATCCCAAGGGACACCTAACCAATCTAGGAGGAACCAGCCGGTAAAAGGTAATAGATGTGGTGAGTATGATGAACTCCTTGCTCTTGTGCTTCAAAAGATAGTGTCCTCAACACTCAATCACTCTCTCACAGATTTGGCATGGGTAGAAGAGATTGATTGGATGGAAAGCAACTTGTGGAGGCTAGAAATCAAGATCCGTATGGTTGGCATGGATGATCTTGATCTCAACACATGAGTAGGTGGCTCTCTCTCAGAAAAATGGATGGGGCAAGTGTTTGTATGTTCTGAAGTATTCCCCTATGAGTGAGAGGTGGTGGAGGAGTAGATATAGGCACCTCCAAAAATCCAACCATTACAATATTATTGCCCAACTCAATGAAACCAAAGTGAAAACTCGGTTGTACCGACTAGTGCGAAATGTGGCAACTTTTGGTGTTCTGGTGAGACCGATATGAAAATCTCACTGGGATCGAATTGGTTAACCTAGTCAGTTTCCAAATCTCAGTGTCATCGATTCCTAAAACTCTTAAATTTTGAATTTTAGAAATGGGACAACAGAAGGTTGGTCACTATTTTTGGTGTCACCGAAAGTGAAGTTGGTGTCAGCGATACCTTAGGGTTTCGGCATAGGTTCTGTCTCAAGGGAAAATCGGTATGGCCGAATGGGAAAACTTGATGGCACCGATTTTGGACTTTAGGATTTGGACAGAGATTTTTTGTGGTAGAATGGGTGAGTATTTTTGGTGGCTAATCCCTAAGAAATTGAGCAACCAAATCATCATAATTCCTCACCCCCTTTTAATAGTGTTTGCTTTCCTATGGACTCAGAAGTGATTTCTCACAAAATATAAAGTGTAGAGTCTTGTAGCTTGAAGCTTGGAGCTTGGTCAATCATATTCCTTCCCTTCTTATTCTTCTTCTTATTCTTGGGAATTCTCCTCAAAATGCTTAGACAATCCTCTTTTGTAGATTAAACCTGAAATAAACTAGGTAGAGCTATTAGTCCAAGAGACAATGTATGTTGTCATGAATTAGCAAAACCACCAAGGGAGCATATGTTCTTTCAATCTCCCCCTTTTTTGTTAATTGATGACAACGTACAATCAAAGCTTCAAATTATGATATGAGAGATATAATTAAGGGTTTGAACGACACATGACTAAGATATGCTCCCCCTAAATGTGTGCAATCATTTTAAAGGATATTTGCTTTTGAATGCATGGACACACACTTAGTAGAAAGGATATGATGAGTCATGTGTATCTTGGCTATATGCATTAAATATATGTGAATGAGGTGTTTCCATGTTCAATACTTCACTCTTGCAAACAATATGTGCAAGAAACAAGAGATCATCTTGACCAAGGATATGATGTATACACTTACCTTGAAGTTCTTGAGCATTCTAATCATAGAAACACACTTGAGAAAAATATGTTAGGAAATACAAGAGTATTCTTCTCATCCAAATTAAAAAGAGTTCAAAAGTACCAAGATATGGAAGACCTAGAAGTTAAAGTTTCTTAAGATTGATATGTTTCCAAAGACATTTAGAACCTTCTCCGTGAGTACGAAATTGTAATTCTTCCTCTCCCCTTGAATCTTTGCATGTAGATATTTGGAGTAGGTAGGGTGAGACAAGTGTAACATAAGTAGTCAAATAGAATTAAAACATATTTTCTCTCTCCTTAAATGATAAAACAACTCCCCCTTGATAGATATTTGCAAGAGCCTTGAGCCTTCCTTCACATTTCTCCCCTTTGATTATTTCTCCCCCTTTGGATAAGCATAAGCTTCGATATTCTCCCCCTATTTGCAAGCATAAGATACAAGATTTGCCATTCTCCCCCTTTGGCATTAATTTCCAAAAAGGGTTAGAGGGTAAGGGATCCTTGAGAATAAAGGTCGTATAAAGTAAGGAACATAGAGAGCACTTGAGACTAAGGGATCCTTGAGTTCAATTTCTCCCCCTTATGTTATATAAAAGCTTTTAAGATTTCTACCCCTTTGACATAGGGATCCTTGAAAAAACGAGATTATTCCTTTTTGACAAAGTACACAGAATGAAAAATTGGTGGCTCCGAGGCAAGGTGAATCAGTGGAACCGAAGTGTGGTTGTGCAACCTATCTGGAGTATGGGTGACACCAAGTTACTTGGATCATAGGGACCAAAAAGCTTAACAGAAACTTGGCAGAAGTGTAATTTGACATAAATTTCATAAGGTCTCAAGAGATTTAAGAAACACTTGTAGTGAATTTTCATAAAGAGTTGAATGATTTTTTTATAAAGATTTGCAATGAATATTCAACTAGATGGAGATTGAATGGTTCCAAGAAATCATGCAACTATAAGATGAACCAAACACGATAATCCATCTAGATGACGGTCGGTGACTAGGTCACCTATATTAGAGTATATTGACTTAAGGATCCAAGCAAGAATACTTGATAATAGGTCATACTCTACGTTAAGCTCAAAATGGGGTTCCATTTTTTGTTTATGCATTTTAATGTTTTCATATCACTTGAGTTGCTTTATCTCATGACCTGGATTAAACCTTTTCAAGGATATGAGTACATACCTTTGAGTGATGTTGATGACATAGCATGTAGGAGAACTTCTTGTGGATGATCGATGTTGATGAAGATCATCATGAGTTGGGAGCAATCCACCTTTTATTTCAAGCTAGGTCCTCCTACAAGAGTTAGTCCTTCGACTTCCATGTAGCCTTGTGCCATGAGATGTGCCTTTTGCGTACGACTTGACCATCTTCGTCCTTCTTGTTCTGAAACACCCATTTTGTACCAATGATGTTTTGCTCGTCTTTGGTATTCTCCACTAGTGTCCAAACTTCATTCCTCTCGAAGTTGTGTAACTCTTCGTGCATAGCATTCACCCAATCCCGGTCTTCAAGCGCTTCTTCCACCTTCATAGGCTCAATACTAGAGATGAATGACTAATGCTCACAAAAATTAGCTAAGGCGAGTTTTAGAGCGAGTGATTTTCCTGGTTTGAATTTGACCAAATATTTGCTCTAAGGGATGATTCTTGTTCACTCTTGCTCTAACTCGAGGTAGCTTTTGCTTATTGGATGGTGGATCTTCATCATCATCATCATCTTCATTGTTGTTGTTGAATGTGTCATCTCCTTGAGGTGGTGGTGAAGGAGGTTGAGGTGGATCATCATGATGTACTTCTTCCTCCTCTTCATCTTGTCGTGTACTTCTTGTGGATGCCTCCATGTTGTGTTGAGGTTAGCCTTAACACGAAGTAGGAGCTTCCACTTGGGTCGATGAAGTACTTTCCTTCACCTCCATGGGACGAATCTTACCTATGGACAAGTCTTGAATGACTTCCAAAGGTTCTTTATCTCCTAGATCATTTGGAAATTGTTCGACTTGCAAACCATTAGATTCATCAAACTTCACATCTATTGTCTCTTAAACTTTTCGAGTGAAGTTGTTGTAGACACAATAAGTGTGAGTGTTTGATCCGTAACGGAGTAGGAAACCTTCACATCAAGAATATAACACCTGGAGCCGAGTACTCGAAGTATCCAACTTGGGGCTTGTATCCGGTGAGTAGCTCATATGCCGTTTTGCCAAGAAGCTTGTGTAAATAGAGTTTGTTTGTTGCATGCAAGCTATTTCCACGACTTCTGCCCAAAAGTGTCTTGGCGTCTTGTATTCGTCGAGCATCGTTCTAGCCATTTCTATGAGAGTTCAGTTCTTCCTCTCAACAGCTCCATTTTGTTGAGGCGTGTACGTAGCCGAGAACTCATGTGATATACCTTCTTCGTCAAGAAAGGTGTCCACATTGGTGTTCTTGAAATCTGATCCGTTGTCGCTCTGAACTTTCTTGATCTTCACTTCAAATTGATTTTGCGCTTTTCAAGTGAAGTTCTTGAAGATCTTTTGTACCCGTGACTTGTCATGAAGAAAGAATACCCATGCAAATCTGGAAAATCATCAACTATAACTAGACCAAAGTAATTTCCACTGAGGATCTTGTAAGCATTGGGACCGAAGAGATTCATATGAAGCAACTCGAGTGGTCTCCTAGTAGTCATGATGTTCTTTACGGGATGACTTCGGCCCACTTGTTTTCCAGTTTGACAAGCACTACAAAGTCTATCTTTGTCAAAGATGACATCTTTAACACCAAGTATATGATCACCTTTGATGAGCTTTTCTAGATTACGCATGCCAACATGTCCTAGCCTTCCATGCCAAAGCCAATCTTTAGAAGATTGTGCAAAGAGACAAGTGCGAGGTTTGAATTTTTTAATGAAATCAACAATGTATAGATCACCTCTACGGAAACTGGTAAATACCATGCTATGATTGTCATGACGAAACACCTGGCAATCTACTTTGGTAAATAGCACACTGAAAGCAAAGTCGACAAGTCTAGATATGGAAAGAAGATTTTAGCCAAGGGATTCAACAAGCATGTCATTTTGAATATAACTATCATGAGATATGGCCACCTTACCGAGTACCTTACCCTTGGAGTTGTCTCCAAAAGTCACATACCTTCGCGGTCCATGGTTTGGTGTGATCTCTTGAAGCATGTCTCTATCTCTGGTGATGTGATCAGTGCATACACTATCGATAATCCACTCTTTTACTTCGGACATGTAGTATTTGAAGTTACCATGAGACTTAGACTCTTCGTAGTCTTCTCACACTCGATGTCGAACAACTCATCTTCAGCATAGTAGCCATGTTCCACATTGTCATCATCAATTTGGATATCCTCGTCATAAGAGACAAGATATTCATTAGTGTTGTGATCATTACAATTTTCAAAATTATGAATGCGAATGACTTCAACAATGACTTGTTGATAGTTATGATATCTCGTTTAGCGCGCATGAGATCACGAAGCTCAAACAAGTATTCATCAAAGTTTGGATCACTAGGCTTCATTTGGTGAAAGGCAATGGTTTTATGGAGAATGACATCAAGAGTTTTCAAAGAGTAGTTGGGATATCTTTTCTCTAAATCATTCCATAAAGTATAAGCACACTCAAAATTTCTCATTTGATCAAACACAATTCCTGGCAATCCTCTAATGATAAGATTAACAGTTCTAAGATTATGAAGCATATCAATTTCTTCCTCGTGTGAAGGATGTAAGGGTTCAATGGGAGGTACATAGGGGATCTTAACATACTTTATCAAATGAAATTCATTGAATAACTCAAGCATCTCATATTTCCATAGACTATAGTACTCTCCATCGAGAATGGGCACTCTACAACTAAGACTCCCCAAACTAGACACATCCATCTTCCTCCAACGATGATGAAACCGAAGCTATGGAGACCAAAGCTCTGATACCAATTGTGGGATCACTAGAAGAGCGTCTGGAGGGGGGGTGAATAGACTACTTGATGAAATTAAAACCTAAACTTTTCCCAAATTATCTGGTTGGCAGATTTTAGCAATTCTAACAAGTCTAGTGCACCCAACACAGGCTGGTCAACAAGTATGGTAGCAGAAAGTAAGGACAAGCATATGTAAGAGAGTTGAGATAGGAAGATCAAACGCAAGTTGACACGGAGATTTTGGCGTGGTTCCGATAGGTGGTTCCATCATACGTCCACGTTGATGGAGACTTCAACCCATAGAGCGTAGTGACTGCGAGAGTCCACGAAGGGCTCCACCCACAAGGGGTCCATAGAGAAGCAACCTTGTCTATTCCATCATGGCCTTCGTCCAGGGAGGACTAGCCTTACTCGGGGTAGATCTTCACGAAGTAGGCGATCTCCTTGCCCTCACAAACTTCTTGGTTCAACTCCACAACACGAAGTAGGAGGCTCCCAAGCGACACCTAACCAATCTAGGACGCACCACCCTCCAAAAGATAATAGATGTGGTAAGTATGATGAACTCCTTGCTCTTGTGCTTCAAAAGATAGTCTCTTCAACACTCAATCACTCTCTCATAGATTTGGCATGGGTAGAAGAGATTGATTGGATGGAAAACAACTTGAGGGAGGCTAGAAATCAAGATCCGTATGGTTGGAGTGGATAATATTGATCTCAACATATGAGTAGGTGTCTCTTTCTCAGGAAAATGGATGGGACATGTGTTTGTATGTTCTGAGTGCTTCCCCTACGAGTGAGAGGTGGTGGAGGGGTATATATAGGCATCTCCAAAAATCCAACCGTTACAACATTACCGCCCAACTCGGTTGTACCGACTAGTGCAAAATATGGCAACTTTTGGCGTTTCGGTGAGACCGATATGAAAATCGCGGTGGGATCGAATTGGCTAACCTAGGCAGTTTCCAAATCTCAGTGTCACCGATTCCTAAAACTCGTAAGAAATGGGACAACGGAAGGTTGGCCACTTTTTTTGGTTTCACCAAAAGTGAAGTTAGTACCGTTGAGACCTTAGGGTTTTGGGATAGGTTCTCTCTCAAGGGAAAATTGGTATGGACGAATGGAAAAACTTGGTGACGTCGATTTTGGGCTTTAGGCTTTGGACAGAGTATTTTTGTGGGAGAATGGATGAATATTTTTGGTGGCTAATCTCTATGCACTTGAGCAACCAAATCATCATAATTCTTCATCCGCTTTTAATAGTATTGGCTTTCCTATGGACTCAAAAGTGATTTCTCACAAAATATAAAATGTAGAGTCTTGTAGCTTGAAGCCTGGAGCTTGGCCAATCCTATTCCTTCCCTTCTTCTTATTCTTGGGAATTCTCCTCACAATCCTTATCCAATCCTCTTTGTGGGATAAACCTGAAATAAACTAGGCAGAGCTATTAGTCCAAGAGACAATGTATGTTGTCATGAATTATCAAAACCATCAAGGGAACATATGTGCTTTCAAGAGTCCCTCCGTGATCGATCCCCTCTCTGGCAGGGTACCGGAATGGAGCTTCAGATGGTATCACGGCCGAACAAAGACTTGTGATGGCGGAAAAAGTGTTTCGGGATGCCCCCTAGGGTTTCTGGAATATATGTGAATATATAGGCTAGAGAACGGGGGTAGGAGGGTGCCCAAGGAAGGACAAGCCATCAGGGCGTGCCGACCCCCCTGGGCACGCCCTGTTGGCTTGTGACTCCCTCGTGTGCCCTCCGGTCTTCTCCCGAAGCGTCCAAGTCTTATTTTGGTCTAGAAAAATCATAAAGAATTTTCGGGGAAATTGGACTTCGTTTGGTACTGTAAACCTGAAAAGTAATAAACACGCAGAAAACAGGAAGTGGCACTGGGCATTGGGTCGATAGGTTAGTGCTCAAAAATAATATAAATTGCTAAATTATTACTCAAAAATTATCCTAGAATAATAATATAATAGCATGGAACAATTAAAAATTATAGATACGTTGGATACGTATAAAAAGCCCTTAGTTCATGACACCATGACTCATCAAAGCCCCAAGAAACCAGATGTGGAGCCACATTTTGACTATAGCCCAATCAGCCTGATCCATCTCCTAGCAAATCTGTTCGCGAAAGCTCTTTCGCTCCGCTTGGCTCCTAGGTTAGCAGCGATGGTCTCCACCAACCAAAATGCCTTCATCGTCGGTCATAGCATTCATGTCAATTTCTTGCTCATGCAACTGATGTCGCTCCTATTCGACAACCTCAAAGTTCACTGCATGCTTCTCAAGCTTTACATCGCCAGAGCATTCGACTCGGTCGCTTGGCCATTATTATTAGAGGTGTTGCAACATCTTGGCTTCATAAAATGATGAACATAGTATCCATGTGTTTGCTCATTAATGGGGTCCTAGATCACCCGTTATGCATGCATGTGGCCTTCGGCAGGGAAACCGACTCTCTGCGATGATATTCACCCGCGTCACTGATGTCCTCAACTCGCGCATCCAGAGGGCATTTCAGCGAGGTCTACTCCAACGGCTCCCTCGACATGTGGCCTTAGCGTATGGTTGTAAGCCGACGATGTCATCACTCTTTTGCCACCCCAATGAGCAGGACATAGCCACCATGTGAGCGTTGCTCCAGATCTTTGATTACTCATCTGGTCTTCAGACAAATCTAGCTAAGTGCTCCGCTACTCCGTTTTGTTGTTCTGAGGAACACATCTCCTTGACCGCTCACGAGATGACATGCCCCATGACTAGTTTCCCGGTAAATTATTTTCAGCCTCCCCCTCTCCATCCAGAAGGTGGCGGTTTTGGATCTTCTTCCGCTTGTCAAGCATTTAACAACAACAAAGGGAAACGTAGTTAAGGTGAGTTCTTCTCCAAATCCAAGAGGAATTGAAGGTATTGAGAGGTAGGTAGTCTTCCGAAATCTCTAAGAGAGATGGTGATCTTGAATCCAAGATGGATCTTCTCTGAAGGATGCCTTGATCTCCAATGGAGTTGTAGATAAGAGAAGCCCTCTCAAGAATAGTATAAACTTCGCTTACCCTAGATTTGAAGCGGAGTATGGCTTATATAGTCTATCCACGAAGGGGTAAAGTGAGTGTTGAAAGTTACACGAGCATGTGGCCTCTCTCATTACACGAGGTAGGCCCGAAGTTCCGGGGGCGGATGTTCCAGGGCTGGTTCCGAGGTGGTTTTAGGTTATCTAGAGAGTTTGCAGGCGCTAGAGTCATCAGGGCCAGAAGTTTCAAAGCTGGCCGAAGTTCTAGGAGGGAGGTTCCGGGATGTCGAGAGCATTTGCATGGTTAAACGTTGCATCGACCCAGAAGTTCTGGGGTGGAGCCTAGAAATTCCGAGGTCTACAAACATTCTCCTTGGTGCATTTCGGCATCTCCTCGCCCCCTTCTCCTCCAACTCACTGCTCCAAGGTGGGCCCGTTCCTCCATGCTTCTTTATCATCAAATCCAGTGTACCTAAAGCAGACATAGAGTTCCATTTTGAGGTAGTAACCAAGACTCATCGAAATGCATAAGAAGCTCAAAGAGGAGTGAAGTCACCTTGGTTTCAATGGCACGTGCATGAACTCTTGTGCTTTGTGGGGTTGATGAAGGCTTCATGGTGATGTCCATGGGATGCTCCAGATCACTCATGCTCAAGATCTTGTAATTGGTCCTTTTGGCCTTAACGGTGAGTCCATCTTGATGTCGATAGGATGCTCCACATCTACGCCAATGACAACTTCTATGTGTTAGATCATGTACAGGAGTTAGCTAGGGCCTAGGGTAGATGACCTGGAAAAGTTATTTGATATAGCCTCACCGAGTGCTACGTACACGTGGGACGAAGGAGTTGAGAAAGTCCTCGAAATTCGTTCTCCACGGGCCATTATTTGAGCAATGTCTGGATGAGTTCTTTTCCTCCTTGTTAAGGAGTTAAGAAAGTCCTCGAAATTTGTTCTCCACGGGCCATTATTTGAGCAATGTCTGGATGAGTTCTTTTCCTCCTTGTTGTCCTCATAGCATGATGGTGTGGTCCGAGATGCAACGATTTGTCGTAATCGGCGACGGCGCTTGCTACCATGTACTCGATGCTTTGTATATTGCTTCTCTTCTCTCTAGCAATATGTATGTGCTGCTCTGCATGTGGTTGGGGACGCCGGGTAGGAGCGTGATGGTGTCCGGGGACACAGGAAAGTCGAGAAATAATAATAATGAAAAGGTCGCCATTTTTTCACTGGAGGTCAGCGTGATGCACATGTGTGGCCCGGGAGGAGCACCACTCTATGTGGAGGACAAAGAACGGCAACAGGGGTGTGAGGGAGAAAATTTTGAAGGATATTTTCTCGGCTGAGTAGAAAATGAATCATTTGAGGCTTATAGGTTTGAGGGATCTGTTGTGGTTAAAAAATTAGATTTGATTTACAGGACATGCCCTTAGTAAATACTCCTACTAGTAACTAGGCACACAAATGTGAACATTGAATTGAATGATGTACAAATACATTCTCAAGATTGGTCCCCTGAGTCTATTTTTTCTTGATAAAGGGCATTTTTTATTGACTTGTAGCATTAAGGGACATAAACACAGTTAAGCCCACACCCTGTTTGTGCACAACTGGGATGCACACAATCAACAGTAACAAACACAAACACTATCACATAGGTAAAGAGCAAAGTTATACAAGACCGAAGCTCTGCCTTGACGGAGGGTAAACAAAAGGCAATGATAATCCAAGCCAATCATCCGCTGACCCGAGGAAGATGGTGCCCTCAGTCTCTCGTATGCTTAACATTTGATATTTTTTACAGGTAGCTATAAACTATACGTGCATATCAAACTGAATAGTATTCCCTCTCATATTGTTAATGAAAGTGCTTCTAACTGCCTTTTACTTTATACTATGTACATTTACAAATGGTGAAGAGGGCAAGGTTTCTTCCAAAAAAACATTGAATTTTGTAATCAATATTTGTGACCATGGTTATCAGAGGTGTTTGTATTCTATTCTATTAGAAATACTCCTTATGGAAATGGAAGCGAGTCGTCGTCTTGTGGCTCATCTCAAGTGATAGTTTCTTCAGTTCTTTAGCTAGTGTGAGCTTCCCACAGTAAAACACCCCTGCATGAATGAACAACTTCAGTAATCAAATTGATACTATTAATGAATGCTCAACACTTGGTATTTTTAGATGCCTACTTGGCCATCCCCTGAGGAAAAAACACCAAAAAATTGGAGAAGGATATTACCAACTGTCGAACCAGGGTGCTTGGCAGAGATTCTTGTGAACTCTTCCTTCCAGTTAGGCCTTGCAAAATGGGTCCTGACCTGTCATGAGTACAGAACAACATGTTCAATTTACGCCAACCTTGACAGATTTTCCACTTCTTTGGCTGAGCCCTGATTTTTTGCTTAATTTTGGTAATGAGTTTTTTTTTTCAATACGCAGACATAAATTTATCATATATATATATATATATATATATATATATATATATATATATATATATGTCAAGTGTTACTTTACCCTGGTGCCTGATACTATGTCTATACCATTCTTGGCATGGTTGAGGGCTTGCACCATTGAGAGCAAAGTCGTCCTCGCATCGCGCTCCTCGTACACACTTGTGAGATAGTTGTGCAGCTCTATGACACCCTGGTGGACACCATGAGAACAACATCAAGCATCATCATCAGTAACCAACATCGCAAGATCAACAGCGGCACAGAAGGAAAAGAAGGATGAGAGGCCATCACCTTCTTGTCCATTTCAGAAACCTCATCCATCACGCTCTTGAACCACTCGAACGATCCGGGCTCCCTCGTAACCCAGTAGAAGTGCGCGCGGCTTGTCCGATACGCTCTCCTCTTGTTGCTGCTCGCTGTCGACACGCTGAAGGTGTTGCTGCTGTCCTCGGACCTGCTGGTCTCCATTGATAGGTCCTAAAAAGATAGAAAATGCTTAGGGTTTAGGGTTTAGGGGCTCATCGGCACTAAACGATGTTGTTGAGCTCATACCATCAGCTCATCAGCCAGCTTAATGTTGTTGAGCAGATCCCTTAGAATGCTTATGAAAGGTGTCGCACCGATCCCGAGGCCGACGAGAAGCAAGACGTCATAGTTCCGGAAATCCTGTGCCGGAGCGCCATACGGGCCGTCGACAAGCAACCTCGGAGGGCTGCAGCAGAGACGAGACATAGCTCAGTTTCAGATAGTCAACGAAGGAAGGAACTGATAGTGGAGCAGGCATGACATTGACAAGGAAATGCAGTTTCACTAACCTCTTCTGCTCTGCAATGCCTAGCTCTCCAAATGAAGCTCTTCTGGGCAGGCATGGCGACAAGTAGTTCTCCACGAAAATGTGCTTGAGCTCTTGTGTCCAGTCTCCCCTGGTCTGGATATGAACACTGATGTAGTCGTCTCCTGGGGCTGAGGTGATGGAAAAAGGGTGCCTGACCAGAGGGGATTATCTCAATAAAGTACAGTACAATCCGAGAGCAATGCTATCTGTTGACATAATGAGTATTGAGTAGAGTAGGTGACAAACCATTCAAACGGAGAAATCGTTGGACACTGAAGGAAAACATATTGCCCACTTCTGTATCTGAATCCGTAGGGCTTTGACATCGTTATGGTCAGCACATTTCCTGGTAGAAGGCACACCTGCGGCCATGATCAAATTAAGTAAGAACATGAGAATGTGTTAGCCTAGTTTCATTACTTCCCGATGGTAAGGAAAAGTTGATGATGTACTGTATGGAATTCTTGGCGTTTATCCTTATTATTTCTTCATCGCCCAGTTACTCGGTTTCAGCTTAGACGGTGAAGAATGCTTGGCGTTCAGACACTGAACTTTGCTGTCAGATTGTCGGTTAGCTTACCTTGAGGATCTTGGCCGCATAGGCCTTGGAACGCAGCGCCCGCAGCGTTCGTTCACCGACGTGAAGCGCGAACGGCACGGCTATGTACATCCATGTCTGCAGTTCACCACAGAGATCACAAACAATGTTAGCACCAGATATAAATCGCTTGACAGGCAGGTCCAAATGCCGAAAGCCACAGGTCTATTGTACTATCACAGGTCCATTGGATCTAAGATAAGCATGGTGAGTACTGATGGTACGGTGGTGGAGCACACGCGATTGAATTCTGGTTGATTCGTCTCGTCATCGGCGCAGCACGGGCACAGGAGGAGGACTGGTGCGGCTTGATGATCGCTGCCCGTGCCCGATGCCAACGTGCGTTAATGGCATGCGGATATGCTTCAGGGTTGCTGACGAAAACCCGCCACCAACCCGACATGGTGTCGTCTGTCGCCGGTGTGCAGCGGCAGCGGCAGGGTGATCCGGTCGCTGTCGCCCGTACCGCGGCAAGCACGGGATTCTGTGTGTAGGGAACCTCACGTACGTGTCGTCTACAGTGCGCATGATGTAGAATCTTTGACGAACAACTCGTTTGGGATAACCACAAACCTCCCTGCTGTCAAGATGGAGCACTGGCCAAGGTCCTTACTATGTTAACTCATCTACACCTATACTGAATGGACATTGATCATCTTATTTTTTTATATGTAAGTGGACGTTGATTATTTTAGGTGTACCATATGCACGATGCGACTGCGTTCTTCTTTATAGATTAGATATTTAGATGGTTATATATATGTATCCAAAGCACCTAAAGGAAATAAGCTGCCGGTGGCTTGGATCTCAAGAATAGCATGGGCGCAACGTCTGAACTACATTGTCTCTCCTTTTCCGTGGTGCCCGGTGCCCATCAGCTTAACAGCCAGGACGACGACCCTCAGTAGTGCCCGTGCAATCGCAGTGCTTTGCTTTTGGAAGGCCCGGATCAGACAGGCGTCACCGTCATGAAATTGGGTACTAGAAGGCAACAGTAACAGAAAAGTAGAGTAATTACGTACACGCCGCAGTCATTTATTACCAGCAACTAAAAACAGAAGGCAACAGTAACAGAAAAGTAGAGTAATTACGTACCGTTCTCTGGTGCCACTTGCTGACGAGGAACATGAACCAGCCGTGCACGAGCAGCAGGAGGTAGACGACGACGAGCAGGTGGTGGGAGTACCAGAAGGCGTTGAACCCGGCGAGGTGGCCCAGCGGGGACGGCAGACGGGTCCGGGTGGACGCCCTCCGCAGCGGCCGGGCCGCCAGGGTGAAGGACACGGCCATCAGCACCACCATCACCACCCCGGTCACGCCCACCACGCCGGACAGCAGCCGCCTGTACGTCGGCTTCTCCTCCCCGAAGAAGCCGGCCAGCGGCCGGTACTCCCCCGGGCTTGACGCGATCAGCCGCGGGAAGTCGCACGCCAGATGGTTCCCCGCGTGCAGGCAGATCCCCGCCGCGATCGCCATGGCTATCACCTTGTGGAAGGCGATGCAGTCGTCGAAGGGCACGAGGAAGCGCGCCCAGGAGGAGCGGAGCCGCGTGAGCGTGATGCGGCAGACCGGGAGGAGGACCAGCGCCATGTTGAGTTTGAGCGTCTCGGCGGCGCCCTTGGCCGTCGGCAGGCAGTACCCCATCACCTCGAACGCCACCGACCGCCGGTACTGCGCGAACCTCCACGCGAACAGCGCCGCCATCGCCGCGACCCACAGCGCGAGCACCCACGCGCGCCGCCAGTTCTCCTCCGCGGCCACGCGCGCCCTCCCCGCCGCGCGCCGCGGGCTCCACCGCCACCTGCCCCGTCCTGGCGCTGCCGTCGTCGCTGGCTTTTCCTGCGCGACTCCGTCGCTGAGGTCCTGGCTCCACTGCGCCGCACTGCCGCTGCCGCCGCTGAGCGGCCGGCTGTAGCTCATGTAGGCGTCACGCTGCAGGAGCAGCGCCTCCAGCTGCCATAGCTGCATGCGCCCACGTGCCATGTCAAATACTACAATACTCCTACCTAGGAAGTAGTGCTGCTGTATTTGTACGGGGGCGTACGTACCTCTATGTAGCCGAGGCCCTCCGGGTCGAGCTCCTCCATGATGAGCAGCGCGTACTCCTCGGCTTGCTCCTTCAGCCTCGAGAGCTTGTTCGCCGACGCGCTCAGAACGATCAGCTGCCGGAATCAAGCAGTGATTACCAAACGGTAATTAAATGTCATTACCGAGTAAAGCAAAACAGCAGTACGTCGGCAGTAACAAAGCATGAGGCATCAGCAGTTCAGCACGATGGAATCTTGCAAACTTGTTACCGTTCGGTGGTTTAAACTAGTAGAGTGGTAGTACTGTAATAATACTAAGGAGCAGATTCGTTTAGTGGATCAAGGCGGCACCTCCTGCACTTCCTCCCTCGTGATCCTCCCGTCGACGTTGGTGTCCACCCTGAAATTTGTTTTGGCAATGGCAGCAAGAAATGCGTGAGCCACCTGCGCGGATCGGAGACAACAGGGGAACGACATGATCGTTATTGGTGGCCGGCTGTACGTACATGTCGAAGAAGATTTGCAGCCGCGCGTCGAAGCTCTGGTCGGAGATTTGGAGCCAGAAGTCGTGGAGCTCCTCCTTGGTGACACGCTGGAGGTTCTGCCGCCGCCGCCGCGCCAGCGCGTCGAAGATGCCCACCGCGAACTCCTTCGAGTCCACCATCCCTGAAACCGATCGCCAAACAGTTCATCACCAATGCCCAACCCGCGATCATGTCGTGAACCGAGTTGAGCCCAAGTGGCAGGCATGCACGGCGTACCGATGCAGTCGCCGAAGTCGTCGCGGGCGAGGAGGCCGTCGCGGGAGAGGGCGTCGAACCGCTCCTCGACGGCGCCCCAGAGCGCGGTGGCCTCGGCGGACCCCGTGGCGCGGCTGATGAACCGGAGGCCCTTCAGCCCGCGCCTCGCGCCGGACAGCGAGCGGTCCAGCCTGGCCTGGACGCGGCGCCGCTCTCGGGACGCCATCGCCGCCTCCCGCTGCGGCTCGGGCGCCGCCGCCGGCGACCGCAGCCACGCGAACGTCCTGCGTATCTTGGACGAGGTCGACGAGCTTCGGCTCAGGTTGCGCCCGCTCCCCGGCGTGTGCGTCCCGGCCACGGCCAGCGCCGTCGGCCCCGCGGTGGGCGTCACGCTGCGCACCACCATGGACTCCTCGTCCAGCTCCAGCATGACCTCCACGAGGTCGCTCTGGTCCGCGAGGAACACCGGCAGGATTCCGACGCTGCTGCCGCCGCCGCCCGCGGCCGATGTCGACGCGAGGAGCTCGTCGCTGTGCGACGTGATGAACGACTCGTTGTCGGACGCGTCGGTGTGGTCGTCGCCGATGTAATCCACGATGCGCCGGAGGCCCGCACGCCGGCCGCTGCCCAGCCCTCGCGACGGCGTCCACATGACGGGCCACCGCCGGTCTCCCAACACCTCCTGTGCTGCCCCTACCGCTGCTATCTTCTCCGTCCACGAAACATACCCCTGGTTCACCTGTAGCAGGCTGTAGCCGTTGCTCTGCTCACTGCTCTGCTTCACCTTGGTACTAGGAATACCTGTTTATTTTACCTGGCGTGGCTGCGCCTCGTCGCAAGTGAAGCTGAGGTGCGTTCGATGTAGGTATATGCTCCGCTCGATCGGGAGTCCCTGCTTCTGCAGGGTGGTTGGGATTCGGTGCGCCAAGTCCCGGACGATTCCAGGTGGACCGGATGGAGAGAGTAGGCGAACGGTGACCATTGTGTGGCGCGGAAGCGAATGGAACTATTCAGTTCAGGACAAAATGTAAGAGCAGATCCTTTAAAATCCCGAAACACAAAATCGGCTTACAGATCACGCAAAACGTTTTTCATGTTTTTACCATATAACATTTGTTTCGATAGAACAGAGTTCGGTAAAAAGAAAATCATATCAGATGTGCAAACCTGACCAAACGGGCAGTGCTTTTCGGGGCGGCCTAGAAGCACGGTGGCACGACACGTGCTAATTGGGCCGTGCCAGGCACGCAGCCTTCCTTGGGCCGTGTCTGGACCGTCATCTCGACACGCGGGCCAGCTCTATACGGCACGAAGCACGACCCGACATGAGGCACGTGGCACGGCCGTTTGGATCGCCTTAGTCATTGGGGGAGCGAGGCGCTTGGTCCATCGATCACTGGCTCGCTGCCTCAATCGGTGGGGGAGCGGAGGCGGGGGCCAGCATAGCTGCGTGGCTGTCGTCGGGTGGGGCGTGCGAAGGAGCCGTTGGGAGGAGTTTAAGGGGAGTTAAGTTGGGTTTAGAGGGATTATGGTATTTTTTTCAAGAAAATGCATATATTCAAAATTTTGACCGTTAGTGGGTCAAATTTGTCGAAATTTGTCAATTTTTTTGCTATAAATAGGGTGCCTGGCCCACATATTTCTCACACTCAAACATGGATGATCGTGACAATACTAGCTTCCCACTCTCTGGTTTCAGTCTTCAGGATATGGAGTGTAGCATCTACCCTCCGAGTTCCGATCCCACTACCATGCCCCCACCTGTGCAACATGCCTATACCGATCATCCCACTCTCGAAGCCCATACCACATTTTGGAACCCGAAGGTCACACCAATTCTAGTAGTGGGACAAGTTCCTCCACGAACATAGGTGTGAAGCAAAGACCTCGTCGTACAACCTCGGTGGTATGGGAATATTTTGATGAAGAAACATTCATGATGGCTGGTGTCCGAAAGGTGCATGCAAGGTGCAATAGGTGTTAGAAGGAACTAACCGGAGAAGCCAATGCAGAAACCGACCACCTAAAGAGGCATGTGGATGCCCACACCAAGGCGGAGCGTGTCGAGCTCGGTAGCTGTGCAAACTCAGCTCAGGTACAACCCTGACGGTACAGTACGCAATTTCACCTACGATGCTAATGTTCAGCGAGAAGGTCTATGTCGTCTTATTGCTTCTAATGATTTACCACTAGACTTTGGTGAATCTGATGGTTTCGTAGAATATATTCAAACTTGTCATAATCTTATTAATAGACCAGTTTCTAGACAAACTACAAGTAGGGACAAAAGAATTACATTGGATATATCAAAGCGAAGATGCAATAATCATTGTATTGAAGATTGAGAGAGAGAGAGAGAGAACCATCTAGGTACTAACTACGTACCGGTAGGTCTATGGTAGACTACTCAAACATCACCATGGGAGTAGCAAGCTTGATGTAGAGGCCCTCCGTGATCGATCCCCCCTCCGACAGGGCATCGAAATAGGGCTCCAAATGGGCACACGGCGGAACAGAAACTTGCGGCGGCGAAAAAAGTGATTCGGGAGGCTCTCTAGGGTTTTGGGGATTTATTGGAATTTATAGGTCAGAGAGGGGCGTCGGGAGGTAGCCGAGGGGGCCACCACATAACAGGGTGCGACCACATGAAGGGATAGATAACACAGATGTCTAGTGGGGGGTGAATAGACTACTTGCGAGAATTAAAACCTAAAAATTTCCCAATTTAATTGGTTGGAAGATTTTAGTAACTATGACAAGTCTAATGCACCCTACACATGCTAATCAACAAGTATGGCAGCGGAAACTAAGATAAGCATATGTAAAAGGGTAGAGAGGAGAATATCAAACGCGGTTGTAGACACGAAGATTTTTCCCGTGGTTCTGATAGGTGGTGCTATCGTACATCCACGTTTATGGAGTCTTCAACCCACGAAGGGCTCCGCCCATCAGGGTCCACGAAGTACCAACCTTGACTATTCCATAACAGCTTCCGTCCACGAAGGACTAGCCTCACTATGGGTAGATCTTCATGAGGTAGGCGATCTCCTTGCCCATACAAAATTCTTGGTTCAACTCCACAACACGAAGTAGGAGGCTCCCAAGAAAAACCTAACCAATCTAGGAGGCACCACCCTCCAAAAGGTAATAGGCTTGATAATGATGATGAACTCCTTGCTCTTGTGCTTCAAGATGATAGACTCCTCAACACTCAATCACTCTCTCACGGATTTGGCTTGGTAGAAGAGATTGATTGGATAGAAAGAAACTTGGGTAGGCTAGAAACCAAGATCCATATGGTTGGAGTGGATGATCTTGATCTCAACACAAGGGTAGGTGGTTCTCTCTCAAAAATTTGGCTATGGGAAGTGGGGAACTGTTATGAGTGCTTCTACTGTGAGTGGTATGTGGTGGAGGGGTATATATAGGCATCTCCAAAAATCCAACCGTTACAACATTATTGACCATCTCGGTGAAACCGGTGCAAAACTCGGTTGTACCGATATGTTCAAAATGGGGCAACTTTCGGAATCTCGGTGAGACCTATATAGGAAACTCGATCATACCGAAATCAGTGGCCGAGGCAGTTTCCAAGACTCGGTGAGGCCGAAACACAAAACTCAGAAATTCCGATTTTGTGAAATCAGCTAATAGAATCGTGGTCACTGAAACTCGGTTGCACCGATGTGAACTCGGTTGCACCGAAGAGCTAGGGTTTGGCTAGGTTCTGTCTTAGGTTTGGACTTGGTGTAGCCGAAGTGGAAATCTTGGTGGCACCGATTTTGAGTGGTAGGGTTTTGACAGAGTATTTTGTGGGAGAGCTTGTGGGTATTTTTGGTGGCTAGCACTTGTGCACGTGGATAAATTTGTTCACCAACAATACCTTACCCTTTTTAATAGTATTGTATTTCCTATGGACTCAAAGTGATTTCTCACAAAGTAAAAAGAGAGTCTTCTAGCTTGAAGCTTTGCCAATCTATTCCTCGCATCTTGGGGTGTCTCCTCACAATTTATAGTCATCCCTCTCTGTGGACTAAACCTTAAATAGACTAGGTAGAAATATTAGTCCAAGAGACAATGTATGTTGACATGAATTATCAAAACCACCAAGGGAGCATATGTGCTTTCAATCTCCCCCCTTTTTGGTAATTGATTAAAACATACAATCAAAGCTTAAACTAAAGATATGCATAGATATAATGAAAACTTTGAAAGACACATGACTAAAGCTTGCTCCCCATAAATGTGTGCAATCCCTTTAAAGGATAGTTGCTTTGGAATGCCTGGACACACATATAGTAGAAGGGATATGATGAGTCATGTGTATCTTGGCTATATGCATCAACTATATAAGAATGAGATATATCCTTGTTCAAGACTTCACCCTTGCAAACAATATGTGATAGAAGCAAGAGATAATCTTGTCCAAAGATATGATGCATATACTTACCTTGAGTTCTTGAGCATTCTAGTAGTAGAAACACACTTGAGAAAATAATGTTAGGAAACACAAGAGCATTCTACAAATCAAAATGCAATAGAACTCAATAGTACCAAGATGTGGAGAACATATAGAAGATGGTATCCCTTAAGATTGATATGTCTCCAAGATTATCTAGAACTTTCTCCCCTAGATATGAAATTGTAGGTCATCCTCTCCCCGTGAATCTTAGCATGTAGATATTGGGAGTGGATAGGGTGAGACAAGTCTAAGATGAGTAGCAAATAACAATGTAAAATGAAACATAGTTTCTCTCTCCTCAAATGATAGGACAAGATTAGGCATGCTCCCCTCTTTGGAAAACAAAGAAATTTCTAAATTTCTCCCCTACTTTGGTATTCTCCCTCTTGTCTATATAATCATAAGCTTTGATATTCTCCCCCTTAAGAGTATCCCCCCTTGCATTGAAGCATGTATCTCCCCTTTTCATCGAAGCATGTATCGCCCCCTTTGCATTGAAGCTTTGGTATTTCTCCCCCTTAGGAATTAATTTTCAAAAAGGTTCATACACAGGGGCAGACACAGGGATCATTGAGTTAGAAGGGAACTAGAGTCAAAGAATGTAGGGTTCATGGAAATGAGAGAATCACAGAGAGCATTGAGGACTGAGGGATCATAGAGTACAATTTCTCCCCCTATCTTTGATCTGACAGCTTGTAAGACTTCTCCTCCTTTGATTGAATAGAGATTTTTCCCCATCAAGTTTTTAAAAAAAATCGAAGGGATCACTGAAGAAATAAGAATTTGCTGATATAATTATAAGATATAGAGGAAATCAAAATCAGTGGCTCCGAGGAAAACTAGTCGGCGGAACCGAATTGTGGTCTTGCAGCTCATCTGCTGAATCGATGTAACCGAGTTGTTCGAGTCGGAGACACCGAGGTGTAAACAGAAACTTGGCAACTTTTACAAACTTGCAATAAAATTTCTAACAAATTTGCAAAGGAAATTCAAATGAATTTACAAGGAAATATCAACTAGAGAATATTTGAGTGGTTCCAAGAAATCAAGAAAATATAGTATGAACCACACAAGTTTCTTCATCTAGATGATGGTCAGTGACTAGTGTCGGTGTCAAAACCGACGGATCTCGGGTAGGGGGTCCCGAACCGTGAGACTAAAATCGATGGTAACAGGAGACGAAGGGAACACGATTTTACCCAGGTTTGGGCCCTCTTATGGCGGTAATACCATACGTCCTGCTTGATTGCATTGATTATATGGGGGTTACAGAGTTGATCTACCTCGAGATCGAATAGATAACCCTAGATGAGTTGTCCTCCCCCCTACAGCCTAAAACCCCCTGGCTTATATAGACGCTGAGGGTACCTATGGTTTACGCATGGTCGGTTACATGCCGAAGAGATAAACATGCCTATCTACGGTCGACACCTCGGAGGACACACCACTGCTCCTTGAAGCTTTCATCCTGGCGACAGGCCCCTTGATCATCCAATATTTACCTTGCAGCCCATATAGTCCGGCCCATAAGAAATAGGTCGGCTATCCAAGGACCCCTTAATCCGGGACTCCCTCAGTAGCCCCCGGCCTAGCCTTCAATGTCGATGTATGTCCAGCTAATCTTCACGCGTCATAATCTTTGGCTTGCGAGGTGAGTCCCTTACTCCTTCTCATTCGGCAACCGACCAGTCATCGGTGAAATCCCAAGCGTCGTGAGTTCTATGGGTCCATTATAATAACCGCCCGTGTTCCTCAATTTTCACGTATTGTGGGGAGATGAGTGATTCAGTAACCTTTTACAATACTACCCCTTCGCAAGGGAGGCACCACCCATTTAAACAAATAGAACCGTGTTTTAAGACCACATCCTCTACTTCCCCATCAGAGAAAAGCTCCTAGCGGAAGGTCACCACGAAAAAGATGGCGAGCGCTCCCAGCTCTTCCACACGCCCCTATGGCTCCCGTCCCGGGGACTGGACTAGTTGCTCCGTGTCTCTCTTGCGACTGCGCAATTAGGAGACCCAGGGGTACCTCGCTTCTTCAGATCTGGTGGTGACACGCGCGGGTTTATCCTCCTACGGCCACGAAGTTTTCGCGGAGAATTTCCCCAATCCTCAAAGGGGGGAACACGTATGCTTCGTACCCTTTCTCTCGCGGGGCCTCGGGTCCCCATCCATCCATTCTTGAGGGGATTGCCAGAATTTTATGGAATCCAGCTTCACCACCTCACCCCGGGGTCTATCTTGCACATCTCAGGCTCCGTATCCCTCTCCGAGATGTTCCTGGGTTGCGAGGCGCATTTCGAACTATGGAGGACGTATTTTTGCCTTGTCCCTCGAACTCGATACAAGACAATCTTGGAGGTCGGCGGAGCCGAAGTATGCCGCATAGTGGGGACAAGGTATCCGGTGGGTACACTAAAGGAATCCGAAGAGTGGACTTCGGAATGGTTTTACATTGAAGACGTCCCCCTGTTCGAGCCAGCTCGGAGAGGTCTACCTGAATACTCTGACGCCCCTTTGAAGAAAAGGTACAACTAGCGTCCGAAGAGTTCGTCCCAAGAGGACAACGTTGAAGTGCAATACTTGGCGGCCCAGGTGCGGATACTTACCCACCACAACCTGACCAGGATCAATGTCATGGCCGCCGCCATCACCCGGTGCATGCAGGCTCTCCAACAGAGGATACATCCCTTGTGGCGCTACAACCGGATAAGAGACACCACGCGCTCCCAAAGACCAGGACCTGCCAATCAGACAACGTTGGCTGCCGCACTTGCCGACCTGTATAAAGGAGAGCAAGAAGATTTTATTCGGCGGTCAACCAAGGAAGTGTATTCAAGCCATAATCCCATCGAATGGGTAAGCCTTTCTCCTCTGCGAACATAGTCTGGGGTTTCCATTTCGTCCTTTATTTGACCGAAGCCTTTTAACCTTACGTGAATAGGAATGGAGGAGCTTCATCGAGACAGTTAACTATGTGGCTCCCCAAACCGAAGATTATTCGCATGATGGTGATCCAGGTTTTCATGAGGACCCGGATCTTCTAATTGAGTTTGAAGACGAAGTCTTTTATTAGGAGAGCCTCGACTGATCTCAGGTGGCTATCATAGCCGATTACCCTGGATTGTTCTCTGTTCCTACAACAAACAACAACAAGAAGAAGAGCTCATCCCGCAAGAGGCAAGCATCCAACAGCGCCCCGAACGCACCTGCTCCTGCTCCCAAGCGTTGTCAACCCTAGCGCCATACACCGGCAACTGAAACAATGCTTGAATTGGAAGCCAAAAGGGACCCAACCAATGAGCTGACTGCAAGGATGAATTCGCTTGCTCGCTCAACCCAAAGGTATTTTGTTCGGTTGTCTGCTTACTATCACAATCAACAAAACCTTACGGTAGTTATTACACAGAAATACTCAGGCGAAATGTGCAGTCTTCTCTCGTCGAAGAGGTTGTCAAGGTTCCTGACGATGCTCAAAATTCTAGAGCTACGACTCATGTCGAACCTATCACCAAGGCCCCCATGGCCAATCTGGCTCCCGCCGATTCCGGTGATGCCGTGTCTGTCACCAAATCAAAAGTGGGAAGCGCCATGAATCATCCGTGATGACGGGAGGCCCTGCGCCACCCAGTATTCTCTGAACAAGAGTTTGGTGCCCTACGCATGACGAACGCACACATTGGTGCTGCTCGAGCTGGGTTCAGCGAGGGCATGAAGTTGATATCGGGCAGCTTGCAGGTAAGTAATCGGTTTGAAAGAGTCCGAACACTTATGTAAACCAAGTAGCCCCCGAGCCTTAAATTGGTTCGGGATGACCGAATTAAGGGTCATTATGCTGTTTTACTGCTAATGCAGGCTCGAAGCAACAGAATGAGCGGCTGGCCAAGGAGTTGGAAGACAGCCGATCATAGGTTCAATCTGTGAAGGCCGAGTTGGAGCAAGTGAAGAGCTTCACTCGAGAGGACCATGGTGAGTACATATGTGCTTCTAATCTTAGTATATTTCCATGCTAACGCAAGGATTCTTTTTAGCAGTTGAATCAATAGGACACATGCAAAAGGAGTTGGATGAAGCCTTAGAATCTTAGCGATACGCCGAGTCCCAGCACGAGGCTGGCTGTATTGTTTTGAACCGTCTCTAGGCGGAGAATAAACAACAAGACGAAGAAATTAAGAATTTAAAGACTCAATTGACCCAGACCGAAGAAGAAAACCAGAAACTACATAGGGGCATGTTCGGTAAGTGTGATTCCAACATCAGTAAGTACTTCTTTATGGAGCAAGTAAAATAAGCATGCCTTTGCCTCATGTATAGGCCTCCTATGTGGGCATCCCGAAGAAGAGATCGGATCCTACCGGGGGAATCTGTTGAAAGAGCTTTCCGCTCTTCATGAGCATGCTCGGAAAGCGATGAAAAGCATGGTAAAGGCGCTATGGCCTGTCGAACAACCTCCGGAAGGAATGACCGAACTAGTGGATCGATTCAAGGGAGCCCGAAGTAGGTTCGAGCTATGGAAGACACCGGCTTGCCAGGAGGGAGCATGAGAAGCATGGGTAATGATCAAGACCCTGCTACAACGGACTTAATCCCGAGCGTATGGCTCGGGTTGGTCCAGTGGGATCAGATGGACAAGAAGTGTCACTCCACCTGGTGTATGACCAGGTGATGCCTGCCGCTTGCCTTTCACAAGAAGACTGGTCCCTAGACATTATAATCGATAATCTCGACCAGCAGCCAAATGTGTAATTATGCATACTTTTGTATGAACAATCAAGTTGTTACTTCACCTGTGTTGTAAACTTTGTCTTAACCGGCCATCGGCTTCTCCCTCCCGTGCGAAGAGCTCGGGAGTGTTCCTTGTAATTTGTCACCCTAAAAGAGCGAATTGTGTTCGGGGAACCAGGCAATCCGGCCATGTGGTGCGAACAGATAGAAAGCACATAGAGAGATATGTTATATTACTGCTTAGCGTAAGAAACATCTTCCGGGGAAAATAGTACCCCTATCGATACCTTTCTTCAGGGCTCTACGAAGATCGTAGGTAGAAGTACGCATACTATTAGTATGCGGCTAAGGGCGTTTTAGGAAGGAAAAGACCCAAGCAATGGTGATAACAAGCATGCCGTTTTAAGTGCTTACGTCATGGCCGACAAATTGTCTACATAAGATAGCTAGCTTTTGGCTTCACCCGTCTGAGGTACGTACCCGGATGAACTGGTCGTAACAATCGCAGAGGTGCTCCCTTTACCCTCTAGAAGAACAATCGGGAATGTAGAGGGTAAACACAGGAGCGAGGCAACCCAGCTTGGCAAATTCTTAGTTCAAATTGATGCATATGATGGCTTGAATGTGACAAAGGAAACGTGTGTACACAATAAGTGTGGGTAAATAAAAATGTTGGCTTCAGGAAGAAGGGTTGAGGTGCTGTGTTTGGATTTAACACTTAATGGTGTAAGTCAATAACCTTAGTACAAGACCGGTTGAACCGAAGATGGGTCTAAAAGGAAAGGATTCAAGCCTACCAAACAGAAAGTGGGAGTGGAAGGGGAAAGAGAAGGAAAAAGGGAAAATAAAGATGTTGGAGAATTTGACGACACTGGTTTATCCATAGAAGTGCCAAAGACGAGATGCATTCCATGGGTTCACTTCAAGGCGGTTGTCTGACGGGCTCCAAAGACGGTAAGCTCCTCCCACGAGTACTTCATCGATTATAAAGGCGCCCTCCCATTTGGGTTGAGTTTATGCTTCTGCTTCTCCCGGAGCCGTAAGACGAGTTCGCCTACGTTGTATGCTTTTGCCCTGATCTCCCTACTCTGGTAACGTCGTGCCTACTTTTGGTAAAAAGTAGAGCGAGCCCGAGCTATGTCGCGCTCTCCTTCTAAGGCGTCCAGGTCGTGCTGCTGATCTAACTCGGCTTCCTTTTCCTCATACATGCGCACCCTTGGTGCGTCGTGAATAATGTCACTGGGAGGACTGCATCTGCCCTGTAGACCATGAAGAATGGTTTGTATCCCGTTGATCTGTTCGGGGTGGTGCGCAGGCCCCATAAAACAGAGTCGAGCTCCTCCACCCAATGATAGTCGGACTCATGAAGAGATTGGACCAAACGTGGCTTAATGCCACTCATAATGAGGTCATTTGCTCATTCGACTTGTCAATTGGTCTGCGGATGATAGACTGATGTGTAATCGAGCTTTATGCCCATTTTTCGCACAAGTCTTTGACCACTTGGGGCGTGAAATTGGATCCATTGTCTGTTATTATACTATGCAGGACACCGTAACAGTGTACCACTGGAGATAAAGTCGATTACTAGTCCGGACTTGGCCGATTTGACAGGCTTCGCCTCTATCCATTTGGTGAACTTGTCAACCATGACTAGTAGGTATTTATTCTTCTTGGTCCCCCCTTTAAGGGGTCTGACCATGTCTAGCCCCCAGACCGCAAAAGGCTAGGTGGTCGGAATAGTCCGAAGAGTTATTGGGGACATGTGACTTTGATTTGCAAAAAGTTGGCACCCCACGCAGTGTTTGACAAGCGACTGGGCGTCCACCCGAGTTGTGGGCCAAAAGAAACCAACTCAGAAGGCCTTGCTAACTAAGGCTCGTGTCGCGGTGTGGTGTCCGCCCATGCTTGCATGGACCTCGGCGAGGAGCTCCCGTCCTTCTTCCTCAAATATGCACTGCTGTAATATTTTGGTGGTGCTTTTCTTGTATAACTCACCCTCGTGTACTTTGTAGGTCTTGGATCGCCAAACTATGCGTTGCGCCTTTGTCTGGTCGTCAAGGAGTTCCTTGCAAAGGAGGTAGGTGAGGAAGGGCTTTGTCCATGGCGTAATTATTACCATTACCTCATGGGTAGAGGGTGTTTCAACCATTACGGAGCCACCGGTGATTTGATCGTCTGGTTCGTTTATAGGAGGAACAACCTCTTTCGCCGTATTCGGACCGGCGCCCTTGTGATCGTCCTGTCACACCAAGGATGGCTTAACGAGACGCTCCAGGAAGGTGTTTCTTAGGACAGGGTGGCGTTTGGCCCCCATACGGTCTAGTAAGTTGGTGGCTTGGTTGGTTGTCATGAGCGACGTGATGAAATTCCAACCCCTCGAACCGTGCGGATATCTTTAAGACGACATTTCTGTATGTCGCCATCTTCGGGATTTTGGCTTCGAATTCACCATTAATTTGGGAGATGGCCAAGTTGGAGTCTCCCCGTACCTCCATCCGTCGTATGCCCATTGATACTACCATCAGAAGACCATGTAAGAGAGCTTCGTATTCGGCTGCATTGTTGGAGTCGACATACATGATCTGCAACACGTATCGCACGTTGTCGCCTGTGGGGGATGTGAGGATAACTCTAGCCCCTAGTCCGGCCAAGGTTTTGGATCCATCAAAGTACATTGTCCAATGGGAATATGCACTGTGTTCCTTGGGGAGTTCGGCCTCTGTCCATTCAGCCAGGTAGTCTGCCAATACCTCAGATTTTATGGCACGACGTGGCTTGTAGGTTATTTAAAAGGGAAGGAGCTCAATGGCCCACTTGGCTATGTGGCCGGTGGCATCCCTGTTGTTGATTATATCGTTCAGAGGTACTTTGGATGCTACCATTACCGCACACTCTTGGAAGTAGTGTATGAGTTTCCGTGATACCATAAACATCGTGTATCCTATCTTTTGGTAGTGCAGGCATCTAGACTTGCACTGCGTTAGTACTTCCGACACGTAACAAACCGGCTTCTGAGTCCGGAATTTGTGTCCCTCCTCATCTCGTTCAACGGCGAGTACTGCGCTAACGACTTGGTTGGTAGCCGATATGTATAATAACATGGGCTCACCGGCACCTGGTGATGTGAGTATGTGATTGGTTGCTAGTAGTGTTTTGATTTCCTCTAACGCAGCTGCTGCTTCATTGGTTCACTTGAAATTGTTGGTCCGTTTCAGTAGCTTATAGAGCGGTAAAGCTTTCTCTCCGAGGCGGGAGATAAAGCGGCTTAACACTGCTACACACCCAGCCAGCCTCTGGTCATGATTTAGCTCGATGGGGATTGCAAGTTTCGATAGAGCGTGGATCTTAGCTGGATTTGCTTCTATTCCTCTATGGGAGACAATGAATCCAAACAGTTTACTAGAAGGAACTCCGAATACACATTTCTCCGGATTGAGTCGTATGTCATACTCGCGTAGGCTGGCAAAGGTTTGCCGTAGGTCGTCGATCAACTAGCTGACATGTTTGGTTTTTATTACCACGTCATCCACGTATGCCTCGACTGTGTTACCGACCTGTGTTGCGAGAGAAGTCTGGATCATGCGCTGGTATGTGGCCTCATCATTTTTTTAGCCTGAAAGGCATCATGTTGAAGCAGAATGGCCCATAGGGGGTGATGAATGCGGTTGCTGCTTGGTCGGATTCCTTCTTTTGATTTGATGGTATCTGGCAGAAGCATCGAGGAAACACAACGAATCGTGTCTGGCTGTGGCATCAATGATCTGGTCTATGCGTGGTAAGGGGAAAGGGTCCTTAGGGCATGCTTTGTTAAGGTCCTTAAAATCGACACACGACCGCTAGGACTTATCTTTCTTTGGTACCATCACCAGGTTTGCCAACCATTCGGGGTGCTTAATCTCCTGAATGAATCCGCCCTCTAGTAGTTTAGCTAATTCTTCACCCATAGCTTGTCGTTTGGGTTCAGAGAAGCGGCATAGAGTCTGCTTGATGGGCTTGAACCCTGCAATAATGTTCATACTGTGCTCTGCAAGCCGTTGTGGGATTTCGGGCATATAGGAAGGATACCAGGCAAAAATGTCCCAATTTTCTCATAGAAAGGTCCGCAGTGTCTCGTCCACTATGGGATCGAGCTGAGCTCCGATTGACGCTGTCTTATTAGGGTCCATCGGATGCACTTGAAACTTAACAATTTCCTCTACGGGTTTGAAGGGTGTGGGCTTGGGTCTTTTGCTAAGGATCACGTCATCCTTGTCAACTATTTACCATAGTGCGGCCAGTTCTTCGGTAGCAAAGGTCTCAGCTAATGCCTCGAGGGCGAGCGTTGCCGTTTTGTTTTCGGCCCAAAGGGCTATGTTCGGATCACTAGCGATTTTGATCACTCCATTTGGTCCTGGCATTTTAAGTTTCATGTACCCATAATGGGGTATTGCCTGGAATTTTGTGAAGGTGTCACGTCCCAATAGGGCATGGTAGCCGCTTGGGAAAGGCACGATGTGCAAGAGGAGTTCTTCGGATCGGTAGTTTTCGGGCGTGCCGAACACTACATCTAGGACCATACATCGTGAGCAACGCACCTCCTTCCCTGGAATAATCCCCGAAAAGTTGTGTTGCTATGCTCTATGCAAGATCGGTCGAACTGCATTTTTTCCAGGGTGCCTTCATAGATTAGGTTTAAGACACTGTTGCCGTCCATAAGCACCTTATGTAACCTACAGACATCAATGATGGGGTTGAGGACTAGTGCAGCTGGTGAATGACCAGAAAGAATAGCTGGTCGGTTAGTGTCTCCGAAGGTGATTGGTATGTCTCCCATGCACTTGTTGCTGCCACATGGAAGACTTGTTCGAGTTCTCTAAGAGCTCTTATCCTCCTGTTCCTCGAGGGGAATGTTTCGTAGACCGTCAGGACTTCGGCATTGTATTCGAGCGATGATGGGGAGCGCTATTCGACGGAAGCGCATCAAGGATGGCCTCACCGCTTTTTGTGACCTGCCTAACAATCCAACAGGCTCTAAGACTGTGAGTCGGGCTTGTGTTCAGCAATACGGAATGTATGGGGCAAGGTTTATCCAATAGTCTGTCAAGGACAGTATTGACCCTTGTAACAGGCATGTTTCTTTTTTTGGCTGGTTCGAATCCGGCTGGCCGCTTTGGAGGTATCCTCTTTTTCCGATCTCCACTAGGGTGTTCGGGGAAAGTTGGTTCCGAAAATAACCGCTCGGATTGCCAAGCGCTTTCCATGGCACGGTATTTTTGTACCAAATCGGATAGCTCGGAAAAGTCACGAATGTGTCGGCGAGCCAGGGCATTAAGAATCCCTTCATCATGGCAATTGTGACTGAAAGTTGCCATTATCTCTTGGTCACTAAGACCTTTTTCTCTGCTTCTAGCGAGTAGGAGTCTGGCCCAAAAGTGATGGACTAATTCTCCTGGTAGTTGTTTAATATCCCGAAAATCCGAAGATACGGGCTTTGGCGCTAAATTGGGATGATCGTCTTGGGTGGTTGATAACCCACAAGTGTAAGGGATCAGTTGTATCCTCTTTCGGTAAGTAAGAGTGTCGAAACCAACGAGGAGCTAAAGGTAGAACAAATATTCTGTCAAGTTCTATCGACCACCGATACAACTCTACGCACGCTTAACGTTCGCTTTACCTAGAACAAGTATGAAACTAGAAGTACTTTGTAGGTGTAACCAGATAGGTTTGCAAGATAATAAAGAGCACATAAATAAAAACTAGGGGCTGCTTATATAAAGTAACAATTAAATAAGTTTAACGAGTGTGGAAAAGTGGTGGTAGGAGTTGTGCAACTGTCCCTAGGCAATCAATAACTAGACGGGTCATCATTATTGCAATTTTATATGAGGGAGAGGCATAAGCTAACATACTTTCGTGATACGTCCATTCTGCATCATGATTCTATATTGATATTTATTGCATTTTGGGCTGTCTTTACACGTTATGGTACAATATTTATGCCTTTTCTCTCTTATTTTATAAGGTTTACATGAAGAGGAAGAATGCCGGCAGTTGGAATTCTGGACTGGAAAAGGAGCAAACCTGAGATGCCTATTTTGCACAATTACAAAAGTCATGAAACTTTATGGAGAATTATTTTGAAATATATAAAAAATATTGGCCGAAACAGATACCTGAGGGGGGCCACCAGGAGGCGACAAGCCTGCCAGGCGCGGCCACTCCCTGGCCGCGCCTAGCAGGCTTGTGGCCCACCTGGTTGGCACGCGACGCCCATCTTCTCCTATATGGTGGGTTTTGACCTGGAAAAAAAAAAGAAGAGAGCTTTCGGGATGAAGCGCCGCCGTCTGGAGGCAGAACTTGGACAAAACCAATCTAGAGCTCCGGCAGGCCTGTTTTGCCAGGGAAACTTCCCTCTCGGCGGGGGAAATCAAAGCCATCGTCATTACCAATGATCCTCTCATCGAGAGGGGGTCGATCTCCATCAACATCTTCACCAACACCATCTCATCTCCAAACCCTAGTTCATCTCTTGTCGATCTTTGTCTCAAACCTAAGATTGGTACCTGTGGGTTGCTAGTAGTGTTGATTACTCCTTGTAGTTGATGCTAGTTGGTTTACTTGGTGGAAGATCATATGTTCAGATCCTTTAAGATAATTAATTATCCTCTGATTATGAACATGAGCATGCTTTGTGAGTAGTTACATTTGTTCCTGAGGACATGGGATGAGACTTGTTATAAGTAATCATGTGAATTTGGTATTCGTTCGATATTTTGATGAGATGTATGTTGTCTCTCCTCTAGTTGTGTTATGTGAACGTCGACTACATAACACTTCACAATTATTTGGGCCTAGGGGAAGGCATTGGGAAGTAATAAGTAGATGATGGGTTGGTAGAGTGACAGAAGCTTAAACCCTAGTTTATGTGTTGCTTCGTAAGGGGCTAATTTGGATCCATATGTTTCATACTATGGTTAGGTTTACCTTAATTCTTCTTTAGTAGTTGTGGATGCATGCTAGAGGGGTTAACCATAAGTGGGAGGTTTGTCCAAGTAAGGGAAGCACCCAAGCACTGGTCCACCCACATATCAAATTATCAAAGCAACGAACGCGAATCAAATGAGCATGATGAAAACTAGCTTGACAAAAATTCCCATGTTTCCTCAGGAGTGCTTTGCTTCATGTAAGAGTTTGTCCAGGCCCGTCCTTTGCTACAAAAAGGATTGGGCTACCTTTCTACACCTTTGCTACATTTGTTACTCGTTACTCGTTACGAATTATCTTATCACAAAACTATCAGTTATCGATAATTTCAGTGCTTGTAGAGAAAACCTTACTAGAAACTGCTTGTCATTCCCTTCTGATCCTCGTTGGGCTTGACTCTCTTACTTATCGAAAGGACTACAATAGATCCCCTATACTTTTGGGTCATCCAGACTCTTTTGTGGCGCCGTTGCTGGGGAGTGAAGCGCCTTTGGTGAGTGGAATATGGTAAGAAACATTTTATATAGCGTGCTGAAATTTACTGTCACTTGTTACTATGGAAAGTAATCCTTTGAGGGGCTTCTTCGGGGTATCTTCACCTTGACCGGAAACACAAAGAGTTGTCCCTCAACCTACTGAACCTATAGAAAATATTTATTATGAAATTCCTTCGGGTATGATAGAGAAACTTCTGGCTAATCCTTATGCAGGAGATGGAACACTACATCCTGATTTGCATCTAATCTATGTGGATGAAGTTTTTGGATTATTTAAGCTTGTAGATCTGCCCGAGGATCACGTAAAAAATAAGGTCTTTCCTTTATGTTTGAAGGAGAAGGCACTGACATGGTATATGCTATGTGATGATATTGGTGTTGGAAATATGCCCTAGAGGCAATAAATAAAGTGTTTATTATTGTATTTCCTTGTTCATGATAATCGTTTATTATCCATGCTATAATTGTATTAATTGTAAACATGGATACATGTGTGGATACATAGACAAACACAATGTCCCTAGTACGCCTCTAGTGAACTAGCTCGTTGATCGAAAGATGGTTAAGGTTTCCTAGACATGGACATGAGATGTCATTTGATAACGGGATCACATCATTAGGAGAATGATGTGATGGACAAGACCCAAACTACAAACGTAGCTTATGATTGTGTCAGTTTATTGCTACTGTTTTCTGCATGTCAAGTATATGTTCCTATGACCATGAGATCATGCAACTCACAGATATCGGAGGAGTACCTTGTGTGTATCAAATGTCGCAACGTAACTGGGTGACTATAAAGGTGCTCTACAGGTGTCTCCGAGGGTGTCTGTTGAGTTGGCATGGATCAAGACTGGGATTTGTTACTCCGTGTGACGGAGAGGTATCTCAGGGCCCACTCGGTAATACAACATCACAATAAGCCTTGCAAGCAATGTGACTAAGTGTTAGTTGCGAGATCTTGTATTATGGAATGAGTAAAGAGACTTGCCAGTAACGAGGTTGAACTAGGTATGGAGATACCGACGATCGAATCTCGGGTAAGTAACATACCGAAGAACAAAGGGAACATCATACGGGATTAACTGAATCCTTGAACTAGAGGTTCGACCGATAAAGATCTTCGTAGAATATGTAGGAACCAATATGGACATCCAGATCCTGCCATTGGTTATTGACCGTAGAGGTGTCTCGGTCATGTCTACATAGTTCTCGAACCCATAGGGTCTGCACACTTAAGGTTTGGTGACGTTCCGGTAGTATAGAGTTATGTATGGTGGTGACCGAAGTTTGTTCGGAGTCCCGGATGAGATCCCGGACGTCACGAGGAGCTCCGGAATGGTCCGGAGGTAAAGATTCACATATAGGAAGTCCTATTTTGGTCGCCGGAAAAGTTTCGGGCTCATCGGTAGTGTACCGGGAGTGCCGGTAGTGTATCGGGAGACCTCCGGGAGGGGTATTTCGACCCAAGAGGCTTCATGGGCTGTGGGAGAGTTAATATCAGCCCATAGTGTGCTGGTGGAAACTCCCACACAAGGCCCATGTAGCTGGAGAAGAAAACCCAATAGGAAAAGGTGTGGAAAAAAGGCAAAATTGGGTGAATCCTAGTCCTACTAGGAGTGGAGGTGGACTCCGTCTCCACCACTTAGTTCGGCCGAAGCCTCCAAGGCTTGGAGGCCAAGCTGCCTCTCCTCCTCCCTCCCTCCTATATATACTAGTGGATTTCTAGGGTTTTTCACTTGATTTTTCAGCCACGTGCAAACCCTAATCTCTAGTGCATAGTTTCTCCTCTAGATCAGTTTGCTGCAGTGCTTAGGCGAAGCCCTGCCAGAATTGCTCCACCACCATCGCCGTAGCGCCGTCAGGCTGCCGGAGAACTCTTCTTGGTCTCCACTCCTTCTTGCTGGATCAAGACAGTGGATATCGTCATCGAGCTGTACGTGGGCTGAACGCAGAGGTGCCGTCCGTCCGGTGCTAGATCGGAAGGATCGTGATCAAGTTCGTGGGACGGATCGTGATCGGATCGCGGGACGGATCGTGATTGGGTCGCGGGACGGATCGTGATTGGATCGCGGGATGCACGGCGATTTGGATCGCGAAGACGTTCGACTACACCAACCGCGTTTCTTAACGCTTCCCGCTTAGCGATCTACAAGGGTATGTGGATCCACTCTCCCTCTCGTAGATGCTCATCACCATGGATAGATCTACGTGTGCGTAGGAATATTTTTGTTTCCCATGCAACGTTCCCCAATAGTGGTATCAGAGCTAGGTCTATGTGTAGATGAGATCTCGAGTAGAACACAAAAGGTTTGTGGGCGTTGATGCTTAGATTGCTTCCTCCCTTGGTAGGGTCTTGGTTCAGTGGTATTGTGAGATGAAGGGGCCCGGACCAACATTACTCGTATGCTTACGAGAGACCGGTTCCCTCGCCGCAACTTGTTGCCTAGATGGCTTGCGGGTGGCAGTTTCTCTCACTTTAGTTGGATCGGATTCGACAAAGGCGGTCCTTGAGAAGGTTGAAAAGCAAATTATGTATCACCGTTGTGGTTTATGCGTAGGTGAGAATCGTTCTTGCTAGAAACCCGTAGCAACAACGTAAAACATGCACGGGATGGAGATCAATGTAATGCTTTACTTTATCGCTAAACGGTAGCAATAGTAGTAGAAGCATGCAGGGCGTGACAACCACGATTGCGACACGTTGATGGAGATCAAGATGATGGAGATCATGGTGTCGTGCCGGTGACGATGAAGATCATGACAGTGCTTTCAAGATGGAGATCTAAAGCACAAGTTCATGGCCATATCATGTCACTTATGAATTGCATGTGATGTTAATCCTTTCATGCACCTTGTTTTGCTTAGTACGACGGTAGCATTATAAGGTGATCCCTCGCTTAAATTTCAAGATAAAATTGTGTTCTCCCCGAGTGTGCACCGTTGCGAAAGTTCGTCGTGTTGAGACGCCACGTGATGATCGGGTGTGATAGACTCTATGTTCACATACAACGGGTGCAAGCCAGTGTTGCACGCGCAGAACACTCGGGTTAAACTTGACAAGCCTAGCATGTATAGACATGGCCTCGGAACACAAGAGACCGAAAGGTCGAACATGAGTCATATAGTAGATATGATCAATATAATGATGTTCACCATTGAAACCACCTCAACTCACGTGATGATCGGACTTGAGTTGGTGGATTTGGATCATGTGACACTCAGATGACCCGAGGGATGTCAATTTGAGTGGGAGCTTTAGTAATTTGATTAACTAAACTCATTATCTTTAACAATAGTCTAAGTGAACTTTGCATATTTATGTTGTAGATCAATGGCTCGCGTAGTAGCACCCCTGAATTTTAATGCGTTCCTAGAGAAAGCTAAACTGAAAGATGATGGAAGTAACTTTGTTGATTGGGCCCGTAATCTGAGGATTATCCTCACGGCTTCCCAGAAATCATATGTCCTTGATGCACCGCTTGGTGACCAACCAGAAGACATGACCTCCGAAGACGTTAAGAATGCTTGGGAGGCACGTATTGGAGACTACTCAATAGTTCAGTGTGCAATACTGTATGGCTTAGAACCGGGACTTCAAAGACGTTTTGAACGTCATGGACCATATGAGATGTTCCAGGAATTGAAGTTCATCTTTCAGAAGAACGCCCGGATCGAGAGGTATGAAACCTCCGATAAGTTCTATGCTTGCAAGATGGAGGAGAACGGGTCTATCAGTGAACATATACTCAGAATGTCTGGGTATTCAACTCGTCTAGCCGAGTTGGGAATTGCCCTTCTGCCAGAGGCGATCACTGACAGAGTTCTTCAATCACTGCCACCTAGTTACAAGAGCTTTGTGATGAACTATAACATGCACGGGATGAACAAGTCAGTCGCCGAGCTGTTTGCGATGCTAAAAGTCTTTGAGTCTGAAATCCAGAAAGAACATCAAGTGTTGATGGTCAATAAAACCACTAGTTTCAAGAAAAATGGCAAAGTCAAGGGCAAGGGCAAGAAGGGTAAAACCAAGAAGGATGGCAAAGCAGTTGCTACTCCTGCAAAGAAGCCCAAGCATGGACGCAAGCCAGAAACTGAGTGCTTTCATTGCAAGGGAACTGGTCACTGGAAGCGGAACTGCGCCAAGTACCTGGCTGACAAGAGGGCGGCCAACGAACAAACAAGGTATATATGATATACATGTTATTGATGTGTACCTTAGTAGCTCTCGTAGTAGTGCCTGGGTATTCGATACCGGTTCGGTTGCTCACATTTGCAACTCAAAGGAGGAACTACGGAATAAACAAAGGCTGGCAAAGGACGAAGTGACGATGCGCGTGGGAAATGGTTCCAAGGTTGATGTGATCGCCGTCGGCACGCTCTCTCTTCGATTACCATCGGGATTAGTGATGAACCTGAATAATTGTTATTTAGTGCCTGTGTTAAGCATGAACATTATATCTGGATCTTGTTTATTGCGAGACGGTTACTCATTTAAATCAGAGAATAAAGGTTGTTCTATTTATATGAGTAATATCTTTTATGGTCATGCACCCAATGTGAGGGGTTTATTCATATTGAATCTTGATAGTCATGATACACATGTTCATAACATTGATGCCAAAAGATGTAGAGTTGATAATTATAGTACCACTTTCTTATGGCACTGCCGTTTAGGTCATATTGGTGTAAAACGCATGAGGAAGCTCCATGCTGATGGACTTTTGGAGTCACTTGATTTTGAATCACTTGACACATGTGAACCATGCCTCGTGGGCAAGATGACTAAAACGCCGTTCTCTGGAACAATGAAACGGGCAAGTGACTTATTGGAAATCATACATACTGATGTGTGCGGTCCAATGAATGTTACAACGCGTGGTGGATATCGTTATTTTCTCACCTTCACTGATGACTTAAGTAGATATGGGTATATTTACTTGATGAAACACAAGTCTGAAACGTTTGAAAAGTTCAAGCAATTTCAGAGTGAAGTTGAGAATCATCATAACAAGAAGATTAAGTTCCTATCGAGGAGGTGAATATCTGAGTTATGAGTTTGGCAGTCAATTAATACAATGTGGAATTGTTTCACAATTGACACTGCCCAGAACACCACATCGTAATGGTGTATCCGAACGTCGTAATCGAACCTTATTAGATATGGTGCGTTCTATGATGTCTCTTGCTGATTTGCCACTATCGTTTTGGGGTTATGCATTGGAGACAGGTGCATTCACTTTAAATAGGGCACCATCAAAATCCGTTGAGACAACGCCATATGAACTATGGTTTGGCAAGAAGCCAAAGTTGTCGTTTCTTAAAGTTTGGGGATGTGATGCTTACGTCAAAAAGCTTCAGCCTAAAAAGCTGGAACCCAAAGCAGAGAAATGCGTCTTGATAGGATACCCGAAAGAGACAGTTGGGTATACCTTCTATCTCAGATCCGAAGGCAAAGTGTTTGTCGCTAAGAACGGAACATTTCTTGAGAAAGAGTTTCTCTCGAAAGAATTGAGTTGGAGGAAAATAGAGCTTGATGAGGTTATTGAACCTTTACTTCAACCAGAAAGTAGCGCAACAGAGAAAGATGTTTCTGTGGAACCTACGACGGTAGAAGAGGAAGTTAATGATGATGATCATGAAGCTTCGGATCAAGCTGCTATTGAACCTCGTAGGTCGACAAGGCCGCGTACTACCCCTGAGTGGTACGGCAACCCTGTCTTGGAGGTTATGTTGTTGGACAACAATGAACCTACGAGCTATGGAGGAGCAGTGATGGGCCCGGATTCCGAGAAATGGTTAGAGGCAATGAAATCCGAGATGGGATCCATGTATGAAAACAAAGTATGGACTTTGGAAGTATTACCTGAAGGGCGAAAGGCCATTCAGAACAAATGGATCTTTAAGAAGAAGACAGACGCAGACGGTAATGTCACCGTCTATAAAGCTTGACTTGTGGCAAAGGATTTTTCACAAGTTCAAGTAGTTGACTATAATGAGACTTTCTCACCCGTAGCGATGCTTAAGTCTGTCAGAATGATGTTAGCAATAGCTGCTTATTTTGACTATGAAATTTGGCAGATGGGTGTCAAAACAGCGTTCCTCAATGGTTTCCTTGAGGAAGAGTTGTATATGATGCAACCCAGAGGTTTTGTCGATCCAGAGAATGCTAACAAAGTTTGCAAACTCCAGCGATCCATTTATGGACTAGTGCAAGCATCTCGGAGTTGGAATAAGCGCTTTGATGAGGTGATCAAAGCGTTTGAGTTTATACAAGTTTACGGAGAAGCTTGTATTTAGAAGAAAGTGAGTGGAAGATCTGTAGCGTTTCTAGTATTATATGTGGATGACATATTGCTGATTGGAAACAATATAGAAATGCTGGAAAGCGTGAAGGAATATTTGAACAAGAGTTTTTCAATGAAGGACATAGGAGAAGCTGCTTTCATATTAGGCATTAAGATCTATAGAGATAGATCGAGACGCTTAATAGCACTTTCACAGAGCACATACCTTGATAAAGTTTTGAAGAAGTTCAAAATGGAACGGTCCAAGAAGGGGTTCTTGCCTGTGTTACAAGGTGTGAAGTTGAGTAAGACTCAATGCCCAGTAGCTGCAGAAGATAGAGAAAAGATGAGTGTCATCCCCTATGCTTCAGCCATAGGCTCTATCATGTATTGAATGCTGTGCACAAGACCCTATGTCAGCGTTGCCATAAGTATGGCCAGAAGGTTTCAAAGTGATCCTGGAATGGAGCACTGGCAAGCGGTCAAGAATATCCTTAAGTACCTAAAAAGGACTAAGGAAATGTTTCTCGTTTATGGAGGTGATGAAGAGCTCGTCTTAAAGGGTTACGTCGATGCAAGCTTTGACACTGATCCGGATGACTCTAAGTCGCAAACCGGATACATATTTATTCTTAACGGGGGAGCGGTAAGCTGGTGCAGTTCCAAGCAAAGCATGGTAGCTCATTCTACGTCCGAAGCGGAATACATCGCAGCCTCGGAGGCGGTGAAGGAAGGTGTCTGGATGAAGCAGTTCATGACAGATCTTGGAGTAGTGCCTAGTGCATTGAATCCAATGAACCTGTTCTGTGACAACACTGGTGCCATTACTCTGGCCAAGGAACCAAGGTTTCACAAGAGGACCAGACACATAAAGCGACGCTTCAACTCCATCTGCGATTGCATCATGGAGAAAGACATAAATATTTGCAAAGTGCACACGGATCCGAATGTTGCAGACCCGTTGACTAAACCTCTTCCAAGGGCTAAACATGATCAACACCAGAACTGCATGGGTGTTCGATTCATTACAATGTAAATCACATAGTGATGTGAACTAGATTATTGACTCTAGTGCAAGTGGGAGACTGTTGGAAATATGCTCCAGAGGCAATAAATAAAGTGTTTATTATTGTATTTCCTTGTTCATGATAATAGTTTATTATCCATGCTATAATTGTATTAATTGGAAACATGGATACATGTGTGGATACATAGACAAACACAATGTCCCTAGTATGCCTCTAGTGAACTAGCTCGTTGATCGAAAGATGGTTAAGGTTTCCTAGCCATGGACATGAGATGTCATTTGATAACGGGATCACATCATTAGGAGAATGATGTGATGGACAATACCCAAACTGCAAACGTAGCTTATGATTGTGTCAGTTTATTGCTACTGGTTTTTGCATGTCAAGTATATGTTCCTATGACCATGAGATCATGCAACTCACAGATATCGGAGGAGTACCTTGTGTGTACCAAATGTCACAACGTAACTGGGTGACTATAAAGGTGCTCTACAGGTGTCTCCGAGGGTGTCTGTTGAGTTGGCATGGATCAAGACTGGGATTTGTTACTCCGTGTGACGGAGAGGTATCACAGGGCCCACTCAGTAATTCAACATCACAATAAGCCTTGCAAGCAATGTGACCAAGGCTTGGAGGCCAAGCTACCTCTCCTCCTACCTCCGTCCTATATATACTAGTGGATTTCTAGGGTTTTGCACTTGATTTTTCAGCCACGTGCAAACCCTAATCTCTAGTGCATAGTTTCTCCTCTAGATCGGTTTTCTGTAGTGTTTAGGCGAAGCCCTGCCGGAATTGCTCCACCACCATCGCCGGAGCGCCGTCAGGCTGCCGGAGAACTCTTCTTCCTCTCCACTCCTTCTTGCTGGATCAAGACGGTGGAGATCGTCATCAAGCTGTACGTGTGCTAAACGCGGAGGTGTCGTCCGTTCGGTGCTAGATCGGAAGGATCGTGATCAAGTTCGTGAGACGGATCGTGAGCAAGTTCATGGGACGGATCATGATCGGATTGCGGGACGGATCGTGATTGGATCGCGGGACAGATCATGATTGGATCGCGGGACACACGGTGATTTGGATCGCGAAGACGTTCGACTACACCAACCGCGTTTCTTAACGCTTCCCGCTTAGCGATCTACAAGGGTATGTGGATCCACTCTCCCTCTCGTAGATGCTCATCACCATGGATAGATCTGTGTGTGCGTAGGAATATTTTTGTTTCCCATGCAACGATCCCCAACAATTGGATCATGGAGCTACAACCAATTGAAAATGGAATTTCATCAGAAGTTCTATCTTATGCATCTAGTCTATCGTGATCGGAATTATATTTATAATTTTTGGCCTCGTGAAGGAGAAAGAATCGCTCAAGCTTGGGGGAGGCTTAAGTCAATGTTATATTCATGCCCCAATCATGAGCTCTCGAGAGAAATTATTATTCAGAATTTTTATGCTCGGCTTTCTCGTAATGATCAATCCATGCTCGATACTTCTTGTGCTAATTCCTATATGAAGAAAGATATTGACTTCAAATGGGATATATTAGAAAGAATCCAATGCAACTCTCAAGATTGGGAACTCGACGAAGGTAAGGAGTCAGGTATGAACCTTAAGTTTGATTGTGTTAAATACTTCGTAGACACCGATGCTTTTCGTGAATTTAGCACTAAATATGGACTTGACTCTGAGATAGTAGATTCTTTTTGTGAATCTTTTGCTGCTCATGTTGATCTCTCCAAGGAGAAGTGGTTTAAATATCATCCTCCCATTGAAGTCAAAGTAGTTGAACCTATTAAAGTTGAAGAGAAAACTATTACTTATAATGTTGATCTTGTTATTCATGCTGCTTATATTGAGAAACCACCTTTTCCTGTTAGAATAAAGGAACATGCTATAGCTTCAACTGTAGTTTGTAAGAGGTGTGCTAGAAGACCTACACCGCCTGAGCAAATTAAAGTTGATCCTAGTATTGCTATGGTTAAGGATCTCTTGGTTGATAATATTGATGGTCATGTTATTCAATTTTGTGATGAAGCTGCTAGAATTGCTAAACCTGATGCTAAAGATAAACATAGACCCATTGTTGGCACGCCTGTTATTTCTGTTAAAATAGGAGATCATTGTTATCATGGCTTATGTGATATGGGGGCTAGTGTGAGTGCAATTCCCTTTTACTTATATAAAGAGATTATGAATGGTTTTCCACCAGCTAAGTTAGAGGAAATTGATGTTACAATTAAGCTTGCTAATAGAGACACTATATCACCAGTTGGGATTATTAGAGGTGTTGAAGTCTTGTGTGGGAAAATAAAATATCCTACTGATTTTCTTGTTCTTAGCTCCCCACAAGATGATTTTTGTCTCATTATATTTGGTAGACCCTTTTTGAATACCGTTAATGCCAGGATAGATTGTGAGAAGGAATGGTTATTATAAGTTTTGGGGATACGTCTCATGAGTTTAATTTCTCTAAATTTCATAGACAACCCCATGATAAAGAATTGCCTAGTAAAGATGAAATTATTGGTCTTGCTTCTATTGTTGTGCCTCCTACTGATCCTTTAGAGCAATATTTGCTAGACCATGAAAATGACATGCATATGAATGAAAGGAATGAAATAGATAAGATTTTCTTTGATCAGCATCCTATTCTGAAACACAACTTACCTGTTGAAATACTTGGGGATCCTTCTCCACCCATGGGTGATACCGTGTTTGAGCTTAAACAATTACCAGATACTCTGAAATATGCTTATCTTGATGAAAATAAGATATATCCTATTATTATTAGTTCTAACCTTTCAGAGCATAAAGAACAAATATTACTAAAAACTCTGAGGAAGCATCGTGCTGCTATTGGATATACTCTTGATGATCTTAAGGGCATTAGTCCCACTCTATGTCAGCACAAAATTAAAATGGAGCCTGATGCTAAACCAGTTGTTGATCACCAATGATGGTTGAATCCTAAAATGAAGGAAGTGGTAAGAAATGAAATATTAAAGCTTCTGGAGGCAGGTATCATTTACCCTATTGCTGGCAGTAGATGGGTTAGTCCTGTTCATTGTGTCCCTAAGAAAGGAGGTATTACCGTAGTTCTTAATGATAAAAATGAATTGATCCCATAGAGAATTGTTACAGGATATAGAATGGTAATTGATTTTAGGAAATTGAATAAAGTTACTAGAAAAGATCATTACCCTCTACCTTTTGTTGATCAAATGCTAGAAAGACTATCCAAACACACACATTTCTGCTTTCTAGATGGTTATTCTGGTTTCTCTCAAATACCTGTGTCAAAAGAGGACCAAGAGAATACCACCTTTACCTGCCCTTTTGGTACCTTTGCTTATAGACGTATGCCTTTTGGTTTATGAAATGCACCTAATACTTTTCAAAGATGCATGACTGCTATATTCTGTGATTTTTGTGGAAGGATTGTTGAGGTTTTCATGGATGATTTTTCCGTTTACGGAACTTCTTTCAATGATTGTTTGAGCAACCTTGATCGATTTTTGCAGAGATGTGAAGAAACTAATCTTGTCTTGAATTGGGAGAAGTGCCACTTTATGGCGAATGAAGGCATTGTCTTGGGACATAAAATTTCCGAAAGAGGTATTAAAGTTGACAAGGATAAAGTTGATGCTATTGAAAAAATGTCGTGTCCTACGGATATCAGATGTATAAGAAGTTTCCTTGGTCATGCTAGTTTCTATAGGAGATTTATTAAATATTTCTCTAAGATTTCTAGGCCTCTCACTAATCTTCTGCAAAAAGATGTTCCATTCGTTTTTGATGATGATTGTGTAGAAGCATTTGAAATTCTTAAGAATGCCTTGATTTTTGCACCTATTGTTCAACCACCTGATTGGAACCTACCCTTTGAAATTATGTGTGATGCTAGTGATTATGCCGTTGGTGCTGTTATAGGACAAAGAGTTGATAAGAAATTAAATTTTATTCATTATGCTAGCAAAACTCTAGACAATGCTCAAAGAAACTATGCCACCACTGAAAAAGAATTTTTAGCAGTTGTGTTCGCTTGTGATAAGTGTAGACCGTATATTGTTGATTATAAAGTAAATGTTCACACTGATCATGTTGCTATTAAATATCTTACTGAAAATAAAGATGCTAAACCTAGACTTATCAGATGGGTTCTTCTGCTACAAGAATTTGATTTGCGTATTGTTGATAGAAATGGTGTTGATAACCCCATAGCAGATAACTTGTCTAGGTTAGAGAACGTTCTTGATGACCCACTACCTATTGATGATAGCTTTTCTCATGAAAAATTAGCTGTCATAAATGCTTCTCGTAACACTCCTTGGTATGTTGATTATGCTAATTACATTGTTGCTAAATTTATACGCCTAGTTTCACATACCAACAAAAGAAAATTTTCTTCTATGATTTAAGACATTACTTCTGGGATGACCCAAACCTTTATAAAGAAGGGTAGATGGTGTTATTAGACGTTGTGTACCTAAGCATGAACATGAACAGATCCTACGAAAGTGTCATTCCGAGGCCTACAGAGTACACCACGCTGGAGATAGAACTGCACATAATGTATTAGAATCTTGTTTTTATTGGCCCACTCTCTTCAAGGATGCTCACAAGTTTGTCTTGTCATGTGATGAATGTCAAAGAATTGGCAATATTAGTAGATTTCAGGAAATGCCTATGAATTACTCACTTGTTATTGAACCATTTGATATTTGGGGTTTTGATTATATGGGACCTTTTCCAACATCCAACGGGTATACTCATATTTTAGTTGTTATTGATTATGTTACTAAGTGGGTAGAAGCTATTCCAACTTAGTAGTGATGATCACAACACCTCTATTAAGATGCTTAAAGAAGTTATTTTCCCTAGATTTGGAGTCCCCAGATATTTAATGACTGATGGTGGTTCGCATTTTATTCATGGTGCTTCTCGTAAAATGCTTGCTAAGTATGGCGTTAACCATAGAATTGCATCCCCTTATCATCCTCAGTCTAGTGGTCAAGTATAATTAAGAAATAGAGAAATTAAACTGATCTTGCAAAAGACGATTGATAGATATAGGAAGAATTGGTCTAAGAAACTTGACGATGCATTATGGGCGTATAGAACTGCTTACAAGAATCCTATGGGTATGTCTCCGTATAAAATGGTTTATGGTAAAGCATGTCACTTACCTCTAGAGCTAGAGCAGAAAGCTTATTGGGAAATCAAAGAGCTCAACTATGATTTCAAACTTGCTGGTGAGAAGAGGTTATTTGACACTAGCTCACTTGATGAATGGAGAACCCATGCATATGAGAATGCCAAGTTGTTTAAAGAGAAAGTTAAGAGACGACATGATAAAATTATAAAAAGCATGAATTTAATGTATGTGATCATGTGTTGCTATACAATTCTCAGTTAAGATTTTTTGCATGAGAACTTCTCTCCAAATGGGAAGGACCTTACATCGTCGAGGAAGTATATCCCTCCGGTGCCATCAAGATCAATGACGCCGAAGGTGGTAAACGGGAAAAGAATCAAGCATTATATCTCATGTACTCCTGTTAATGTTGAAACCAATGTTATTAGTACCATAACTCCGGAAGAGCATATTAGGGAGACCTACCGGAACGTTTCAAACTCCGAAAAGGAATAGGTACGTGGTACGGTAAGTAAACCGACTCCAAAAATTTCCCAACAACAATTTTACTCAGTTTTGGAATATTTTAAAAAATGGGAAAATAAAAAGTAGTCCGAAGGACGCACGGGGAGGCGACCAACCTGCTAGGAGCGGCCACCCCCCTCGCCGTGCCTAGGGGGCTTGACACCACCCTGTGCGCCCCTCGGACTCCGTTTTCTTGTGGAACACCCCTTCGGGGCGGCAAAAATTCATCATATAATCTCCCGAAGGTTTGCACTTTCGTATCACGACAATACCTCATGTTTTTGTTTTGAGTTGTTTCTGCAGCGGATTTAGAGCAAGATGTCGTCCCAAGAGTCTGATGGGGAGAGCTACATATCGCATTATCTTGTCAATACCAAGCTCTATGGGGACCTAGATCCTTATGGATTATTCTCGGAGGAGGAACAAGAAGACGAGTACAGAGAAGAAAGCTCAAATGAAGAGGAGACTCATATTCCTCAACTAGGAGACATGCACATGGAGTTCAAGAAATCAAGCCTCCCAAACGCAAGAAGAAAACCCAAAGTTCTATTTATTCCTTCTCGGTTTCTGTGGGAGAGTAAATAAGAATTTTGTGGAAGGATATTGAAGCTCGAGCAGGAAGTAGATGACCTGAGGGAACAAAAATTCATGCTTAAGAGGAAATTGAACAAGTTCCCATCCTCATCAACAACTCGACCACCATCACCTGTGAAGAAGGACACGTGAGCACATGGGTATGGGCACTCCCCTTGGGTTATGCCAAGCTTGGGGGAGGTGCCCCGATATTGTATCACATCACAGTTTTTTCCTTTTTCGTTTTTCTTGTCTTTCTTAGTTCGATCCCTTTTGATTTTGTTTTGATCTAGTAGAATAAAAGTTTTAGTATAATCTACCTTTTAGTTTTTTGCTTTTTCTCCCCTTATGTAAGCAAGTCCGGGAGTTATGTAATAAAAAGTAGTTTTGATGAGAGGGCTTTGCTAGATTACTATGCTTTTGAGTAATGAATAAATAATAATAGAATAAAAGCAAAGAGTATACATAATGATCTTATGGGGAGTAATGACTTCACATATAAAAAGTATGTCGATTGAAATTTTTTGGGAGTTAACAAATATAGTAATTGGTCATTGGTGCAATTGAAAAGGAAGTGATAAAGAAAGAGAGATTCACATATAAATATATTATCTTGGACATCTTTTATGATTGTGGCACTCATTAAAATATTACATGCCAAGAAGTTGATGTTGGACAAGGAACACAACATAATGGGTTATGTTTGCTTGCCTCCAGATACAAGTTATATGGTTTTAGATCCTCCAACATGTAGTGCTTTCATCCACCTCATAACAGCCAAAACCTCCGCACTAAGTAGAGATACTACTTGTGCATCCAAACACCTCAACCTAGTTTTTCCATGAGAGTCCACCATACCTACCTATGGATTAAATAAGATCCTTCAAGTAAGTTGTCATCGGTGCAAAAAACAATAAAAAATGCTCCTAAATATGTACGATCTTTTATTGTAAGGGAAATAAGCGTTGTACAAACTTGTGATAGTGAAGAATTAAAAGCGACATATTGCATAATAAAGGTCGCTATCACAAAGGGCAATACAACGTAGCATTCCTCTACACTAAGGGTTTGTGCATCCAAAAAACAAAAAGTACATGACAACCTCTGCTTCCCTCTGTGAAGGGCCTATCTGTTACTTTTACTTTTTAAGTACTTACCTTCACACAAGAGTCATGGTGGTCTTCACCACTTCCCATATTTCGTCTCTCTTGGCAAGCATTATGTGTTGGGGAATGATCTAGACGCACATATCCACTCGGATGTGGGTGATCATGAGTTATTATTGTTGACATCACCCTTGAGGTGAATAGTTGGGAGGCAAAACTATAAGCCCCTATATTTCTCTATGTCCGAATGAAGCTTTGATCTCGTGGGTACCGCGTGAGTGTTAGAAATTGTGAAAGACTAAAAGATGATTGAGTATGTGGATTTGCTTTACAAGCTCTTATATTGACTCTTTCCGATGTTATGATAAATTGCCAATTGCTTCAATGACTAAGATCATAGTTTGTTGGTTGTCAATAGAGTTCTTGGTTCACACTTTATCTTGTGAATGAATTGTTACTCCAACATAAGATATCTTATACAATAAGTATTGCTGTTCTAAAGATGTTCAGGATGCCCTCATGTACATATTTTATTTTATCGACACCTCTATCTCTAAACATGTGGACATATTTATCGATCTCGGCTTTCGCTTGAGGGCAAGCGAGGTCTAAGCTTGGGGGAGTTGATACGTCTATTTTGTATCATGATTTTATATTGATATTTATTGCATTATGGGCTGTCATTACAGGTTATGGTACAATACTTATGCCTTTTCTCTCTTATTTTATAAGGTTTACATGAAGAGGGAGAATGCCGGTAGCTAGAATTCTGGACTGGAAAAGGAGCAAATCTGAGATGCCTATTTTGCATAACTCCAAAAGTCCTGAAAATTTACACAGAATTATTTTGGAATATATTAAAAATACTGGGCGAAACAGATACCTGAGGGGGGGCCACCAGGAGGCGACAAGCCTGCCAGACGCGGCCACCCCCTAGCCGCGCCTAGCTGGCTTGTGGCCCACCTGGTTAGCCCCCGACGCCCATCTTCTCCTATATGGTGGGTTTTGACCTAGAAAAAAAAATCAGAAGAGAGCTTTCGGTACGAAGCGCTGCCGTCTCGAGGCAGAACTTGGACAGAACCAATCTAGAGCTCCGGCAGGCCTGTTCTACCGGGGAAACTTCCCTCCCGGAGGGGAAAATCGAAGCCATCATCATCACCAATGATCCTCTCATTGAGAGGGGGTCAATCTCCATCAACATCTTCACCAGCACCATCTCATCTCCAAACCCTAGTTCGTCTCTTGTATCCGATCTTTGTCTCAAACCTCAGATTTGTACCTGTGGGTTGCTAGTAGTGTTGATTACTCATTGTAGTTGATGCTAGTTGTTTACTTGGTAGAAGATCATATGTTTAGATCCTTTATGACAATTAATTCTCCTCTGATTATGAACATGAACATGCTTTGTGAGTAGTTACGTTTGTTCCCGAGGACATGGGATTAGTCTTGTTATAAGTAATCATGTGAATTTGGTATGCGTTCGTTATTTTGATGAGATGTATGTTGTCTCTTCTCTAGTGGTGTTATGTGAATGCCGACTACATAACACTTCACCATTATTTGGGTCTAGGGAAGGCATTGGGAAGTAATAAGTAGATGATGGGTTGCTAGAGTGACAGAAGCTTAAACCCTAGTTTATGTGTTGCTTCGTAAGGGGCTGATTTGGATCCATATGTTTTGTGCTATGGTTAGGTTTACCTTAATTCTTCTTTCGTAGTTGCGTATGCTTGCGAGAGGGGTTAATCATAAGTGGGAGGTTTGTCCAAGTAAGGGAAGCACCCAAGCACCAGTCCACCCACATATCAAATTATCAAAGTAACAAACGCGAATCAAATGAGCATGAGGTAAACTATCTTGACAGAAATTCCCATGTGTCCACGGGAGCGCTTTGCTTCATATAAGAGTTTATCCAGGTCTGTCCTTTGCTACAAAAAGGATTGGGCTACCTTGTTGCACCTTTGCTACACTTGTTACTTGTTACTCATTACGAATTATCTTATCACAAAACTATCTGTTACCGATAATTTCAGTGCTTGCAGAGAATACCTTACTGAAAACCGCTTGTCATTTCCTTCTGCTCCTCGTTGGGTTCGACACTCTTACTTATCGAAAGGACTACGATAGATCCCCTATACTTCTGGGTCATCATTTCTCTACTTGGATAATATGCACTTATTATATGAACTCTAGCAAGCATCCGCAACTACAGAAGATCATCAAGGTAAACCCCAACCATAGCATTATAAGGTATCAAGTCCTCTTTACTCCCATATGAACAACTCACCTACTCGGGTTTATGCTTCTGTCACTCACGCAACCCACCATAGGCAAATCATGAACACATTGCTACACCCTACTGCTAGGATCCCTCATGCTTGCGCAACATGGAGAGCACCATAGGACAGCACCAATAATGAAACATGCAACTCAAACCAATCATGATCACCAATCAACCCATAGGACAAAAAAATCTATTCAGACATCATAGGATGGCAACACATCATTGGATAATAATATGAAGCATAAAGCACCATGTTCAAGTAGAGGGTACAATGGGTTGCGGGAGAGTGGGCCGCTATAGATAGATGGGGGAAGGTGATGGAGGTGTTGGTGAAGATGATGGAGTTTTTGGAGTAGATTGTTGTCATGATGATGGCACCGACGGCGTTCTGGTGTCACCGGGAGAGAGGGGGAGAGATCCCCCTCCTTCTTCTTCTTCCTTGACCTCCCCCATATATGGGAGGAGGGTTTCCCCTCTAGTCCTTGGCCTCCATGGTGGCGGAGGGGCGGGAGCCCCTCCGAGATAGGATCTCTCTCTGTATCCTTTTGTTTCTATGCTCCCAGATTCTGGCCTTTCACCGTTTCTTAAATATCCGGAGATCCGTAACTCCGATCGGGCTGAAATTTTGAGGGGATTTTTATCCAGATATTAGCTTTTTTGCAACGAAAGGATAGTGCCAACCGACCTAAGGCTGACCACTAGGGCCCAGGGCGCGGTCAGGGGGTAGGCCGTGCCTGGCAGGCTTGTGACCTCCTCAGGCATCGTCTCACGTTGATTCTTTTCCCAAGAATCACATATATTGAGAAAAAAGTCCATAAGTTTTTATCACGTTTGGACTTCGTTTGATATGGATTTTCTGCGAAACAAAAAACATGCAACAAACAGGAACTGGCACTGGGCACTGGATCAATATGTTAGTCCCAAAAATAATATAAAAAGTTGCCAAAAGTATATGAAAGTTGTAGAATATTGTCATGAAACAATCAAAAATTATAGATACGACAGAGATGTATCAACATCCCCAAGCTTAATTCCTGCTCGTCCTCGAGTAGGTAAATGATAAAAAATAATTTTTGATGTGGAATGCTACCTACCATAATCTTGTTCATATAATCTAATCATGGCATGAATATTAAGACACGAGTGATTCAAAACAATAGTCTATTATTGGACACTAAGACAATAATACTTCAAGCCTACTAATAAAGCAATTGTATATCTTCAAAATATAATGGCAAAAGAAAGTTATCCCTACAATATCATATGGTCTGGCTATGCTCCATCTTCCCCACACAAAGTATTTATATCAAGCATAACCCAGATGACTAGTCAAGCAATTGTTTTCACACTTTTATTTTCTCAAACATTTTCAACTCTCACGAAATACATGAGCGTGAGCCATGGATATAGAACTATAGGTGGAATAGAATATCGTGGAGGTTGTCAAGGAAAAAGGACAAGATAGTCTCACATCAACTAGGCATATCAACGGGCTATGGAGATGCTCATTAATAGATATCAATGTGAGTGAGTAGGGATTGCCATGCAACGAATGCACTAGAGCTATAAGTGTATGAAAGCTCAAAAAGAAACTAAGTGGACGTGCATCATGATGAAAAAATTCCACTAGTTATATGAAAGTGACAAAATAGGAAACTCTCTATTATGAAGATCATGGTGCTACTTTGACGCACAAGTGTGGAAAAACATAGTAGCGATGTCCCTTCTCTCTTTTCTCTCATTTTTTGGTCGGCATCTAAGGCCGCTTTTATTAATTTTTTTTATTTGGGCTTTGCTGGCCTCTTTTATTTTTCATAAAGTGTGGAATCTCACCCCCACTTGTGAGGGAGTCATAGCTTCCATCATCCTTTCCTCACATGGGACATGCTCTAATAATGATGGTAATCACACTTTTATTTACTTACAACTCAAAATAAAATTACAACTCGATACCTAGAATAAAATATGACTCTATACGAAATATGAAAGCGATGGTGCATATTATAACAAAAGGACACGGTAGAAGTTGCATGGCAATATATCTTGGAATGGCTATGGAAATGCCATAATACGTAGGTATGGTGGATGTTTTGAGGAAGGTATATGGTGGCTGTTTTGAGGAAGGTAGGTTTATTGCACCGGCAAAAAACTGCATGGTACTAGAGAGGCTAGCAAAGGTGGAAGGGTGAGAGTGTGTATAATCCATGGACTCAACATTAGTCATAAAGAACTCACATACTTATTGCAAAAGTCTATTAGTCATCGAAGTAAAGTATTAGAGGCATGCTCCTAGGGGAGAGGTTGGTAGGAGTTAACCATCGCGCACTCCCGACCCTCACACAAAGGCCGACAATCTATAAACAAATCATGCTCCGACTTCCTTACATAACGGTTCACCGCACATGCATGCTACGGGAATCACAAAAATTTACACAAGTATTTCTACCAATCCACAATTACTCAATAGCATGACTCTAATATCACCATATTTATGTTGCAAAACTATTACAAGGAATCAAACACATCATATTCAGTGATCTACAAGTTTTATGTAGGATTTTATGACTAACCATGTGAATGACCAACTCCTGTTAACTCTCTAAATCGATATAAGTGAAGCATGAGGGTTTAATTATTTCTACAAAAGATATTCCAACGTCCTAATGAATATAAGTAAAGCAAAAGAGAATTCTACAACTGGTGATTTTCTATGTGTGAGAAACAGGCAATCCAAACTTCAAATGATATAAGTGAGGCACATGAAGCATTCTATAAAGCCATACTCAAAAGATATAAGTGAGGTGCAAAGAGCCTTCTATAAATCAACCAAGGACTTTCTCATACCAGCATGGTGCATTATTAAAAGAAAAGCACACGACACTCCAAGATTTACGCATATCATGTGACGAATAAAAATATAGCTCCAAGTAAAATTACTGATGGTTGTTGGAAGAAAGAGGGGATGCCTTCCAAGGCATCCCCAAGCTTAGTTTCTTGGGAGTCCTTGAATATTACCTTGGGGTGCCTCGGTCATCCCCAAGATTAATCTCTTTCCACTCCTTATTCCTTCATCCATGATGATATCACCCAAAACTTGAAAACTTCAATCACACAAAACTCAACAAAACCCTCGTGAGATTCGTAAGTATAATAAAGCAAATTACCACTTGAAGTTCTATTCCCGACCAATTCATATTTTGTTTTTTCATTGTAGCTACTGCAATATAACTTTTCCATGGCTTATACCACTGATAGAATCGATAGTTTCATCAAAACAAGCAAAACAATGCATCAAAAATAGAATATGTCAAAAAAGCACAGTCTGTAGTAATCTGAACATTCACCATACTTTTGTAACTCTACAAATTCTACAAAATTAGGAAAAAAATAAAATAATCGCATAGAAGTACTGTGTAAAATTTTCAGAAGCTTTTGACATTCCAATAAAAAATGAAAATTCACACACTATAGCCAAAGTTTCTGTTTTTGCACTGCACACACCAAACAAGCAATCTAATCATCCTAAAGGCAAATCTTGGCACATTATTTTTATAATACAATGGATTTGTACAAGGGGATAACTATTTTTGTTGAAAAGTTTCTATAATGAAGATTCACAAAGTTTCCATGGGCATGAACAAAGTTCAAGGCTAGCCCCCACTTCAACGTTGTTCGCCTTTCTCACTTTCACTTTTCTTTTTGAAATTTTTTTAGGTTCCCCACTTTATTTTTTTGTTTTGGAACTATATAAAAGCACACAAAAGAATAAAACGACTCTCCAAAACTTTTGGGTTGTCTCCCTAGCAGCGCTTTCTTTAAAGCCATTAAGCTAGGCATAAAGTGCTCAAGTAGTGGATCCACCCGGATCCCAAGGTATATCAAAGGCAATTTTAATTAACAATGATTTGTAATTTAGTAGTGACCACGTAACATATATCATGCAACAATGAAGTCTAACTCTCTTCCTATGCATTGGCGTGTCATACTAGAACAATTCATTCACACCAAGTAAAGGCCAATGCATAGCATACGTAGTTTCTTGCAATTTTGTTGTATTGGAAACATAGAGAGGTGAAGATGTAGTTCCTATCTCATAATAATGGCAAGTAGGAGAAGCAAGCACATGCATATTATATTTATCAAAATTATCATGTGCAATAGTACAAGGCAACCCATCTATATAATCCTTAATAAGTGCAAACTTCTCTGATATAGTGTAATTGGGAGAATTCAAAAAGATAATAGGACTATCATGTGTGGGTGCAATAGCAACAATTTCACGTTTAACATAAGGAACTATAGCAAGTACATCTCCATAAGCATAATTCATATTGGCATCATGGCCACAAGAATAGCAAGCATCAAGTTCATCAAAAAGGGACATTTCAAAAGAATCCAAGGGATCATAGCAATCAACATAGCATTCATCCTTCAGTAAGCACGAAGGGAAATTAAACAATGTATGAGTTGAATAGTTACTATCATTAGAAGGTGGGCATGGGTAGCTAATCCACTCTTCCTCCTTTTGTTCTTCGTTCTCCTCCTCATCTTTGTCATCTAATGAGCTTACAATTTCAGCAACTTTCCCTTCCATAGATTCCTGCAAAATATTAGTCTCTTCCAAGGCAGCGGTCATTCTTTCAATAAACCCTTTAACATAAGCGTTAGAAGCATAGTTTTCATAGCAATATTTAAGTATGGCAAAAAATTCATAATTGTAAAGAGTAGCATCATACTTTTAAATGAAAGAAGCAATTTCATAGGCACCCTTAAAAGCAACAAATTCTTCAATTTGTTCAACATCATTATAGCAATAGGCCTCCTTTGCGTAAGAGGATAATATTTCATTATCATTAAACACACATTGGTAGGGAAGGTGTTTTTTAGCTTCTTTAGAACAACAATTAAAATCATAAATTTCACATAGATTCCAAGCATAGCAACACAAAGTATTAATTTGATGCCACAAGAGTGTCCCTTTTTGAGATATGCGGTGTCGCACATAATGAGCATGTTCATTTAATGATTTCCCTCAACTAAGCTAGTTGGGTTTTCAGCACGAGCACAAGTGGATCGAACATGACCCAAGTAATATTCTTCGGTGGTACAGAACACTATTGCTTCCTCAACTTTTGGAGCAACAACTACATCTGTTTTTTGGTATTTTGCGTTTCCTACCCATATCTAAAGATAGAAAACATGTTAATAAAATAAAAAATAAAAATTACTTAGTGATAAAGAAAACAAGCATACACGAGAGTATTCACCCCAGGCTATTGCTCCCCGGCAACGGCGCCAGAAAAAGGTCTTGATAACCCACGAGTGTAGGTGATCAGTTGTAGCCTCTTTCGATAAGTAAGAGTGTTGAACCCAACGAGGATCTAAAGGTAGAACAAATATTCCCCCAAGTTCTATCGACCACCGATACAACTCTACGCACGCTTAACGTTCACTTTACCTAGAACAAGTATGAAACTAAAAGTACTTTGTAGGTGTAATGGGATAGGTTTGCAAGATAATAAAGAGCACATAAATAAAAACTAGGGGCTACTTAGATAAAGTAACAATTAAGCTAGTTTAACGAGTGTGGAAAAGTGGTGGTAGGTGTTGCGGAATTGTCCCTAGGCAATCGATAACTAGACCGGTCATCATTATTGCAATTTTATGTGAGGGAGAGGCATAAGCTAACATACTTTCTCTACCTAGATCATATGCACTTATGATTGGAACTCTAGCAAGCATCTTCAACTACTAAAGATCATCAAGGTAAAACCCAACCATAGCATTATAAGGTATCAAGTCCTCTTTACTCCCATATGCAACAACCCACCTACTCAGGTTTATGCTTCTGTCACTCACGCAACCCACCATAGGGAAATCATGAACACATTGCTACACCCTACAGCGAGGATCCCTCATGCTTGCATGACACGGAGAGCACCATAGGACAGCACCAATAATAAAACATGCAACTCAAACCAATCATGATCATCAATCAACCCATAGGACAACAAAAATCTACTCAGACATCATAGGATGGCAATACATCATTGGATAATAATATGAAGCATAAAGCACCATGTTCAAGTAGAGGGTACAGCGGGTTGCAGGAGAGTGGATCGATGTAGATATATGGGGGAAGGTGATGAAGGTGTTGGTGAAGATGACATAGTTGTTGGAGTAGATCGCCGTCACGATGATGGCCCCGGCGGCGTTCCGGTGCCACCGGGGAAGAGGGGGAGAGAGCCCCCTCCTTCATCTTATTCTTCCTTGACCTCCCCCTAGATGGGAGGAGGGTTTCCCCTCTGGTACTTGGCCTCCATGGAAGCGGAGGGGCAGGAGTCCCTCAGAGATTGGATCTCTCTCTCTCTGTTTCCTTATGTTTCTGCACTCCCAGATTCTGGCCTTTGACCGTTTCTTAAATATCCGGAGATCCGTAACTCCCACCAGGCTGAAATTTTGAGGGGATTTTTACCTGCATATTAGCTTTCTTGCAGGGAAAGGAGAGCTCCAACCGACCTGAGGGATGGTCACAAGGGCCCAGGGTGCGGCCAGGGGGCTAGGCCGTGCCTGGCAGGCTTGTGACCTCCTCGAGCATCGTCTCGTGTTGATTCTTTTCCCCAAAAATCACATATATTTCAGAAAAATCTCCATAAGTTTTTATCACGTTTGGACTTCATTTGATATGGATTTTCTACGAAACAAAAAACATGCAACAAACAGTTACTAGCACTGGGAAGTGGATCAATATGTTAGTCCCAAAAATTGTATAAAATTTTGCCAAAAGTATATGAAAGTTGTAGAATGTTGGCATGAAACAATCAAAAATTATAGATACGACAGAGGCGTATCAATGGTGGGCGGGAAAAAAATTCGACTCCACGCCACATTGGGTGTTCGGAATTACAGTCTCCGAACTGTGTGATAGATCTTGGACCGATGATGGCCCAGTTTTAGAATGATTTCCGAAATCTGGTTCGCCGATGAAGTCTTGGTGATCAGAGACCGGGGTGTAGACTATTTTCAATTCCAGTTGTTGGGACGAGTCCTCCGCCATACACACTATGGTAGCGACAAGGTGGGTGACCGTTGGAACGTGAATCTCCCTATCATCAGGCTTAATCCCGAGCCGATCATAGACCAGAACCTGGTCATCCGACATACGCATGGTTTGAATCCTGTCGAACAGCTCGTTTAAGAATGTCGTTGAGCTGAGTGGAGTCAATACATGGCGTGGTGGTTCCAGAGCTGCGCAAAAGTGGCTCCGTGTTCCGTCTAGCCATGGTGAATCCGGTCACATCGGCTGGATTAGGCGTTCTAGATCGCCCGGGGGTGAAGACTTCGTTCGAGGTGAGGCCCAATGTCTTCGGCGTCGAGGCATTGAGACTTATAGGCTCCTCATCAAGGGTCGAAGGATCCATCGGTACAAGTACTCCCCGTGAATCAGTGACGAACTCTAAGCTTCCGAACTTGATTCTCTGATGGGGGAAAAGTTTCCGATCTGGCCAAGGTGGTTGATCGGGTCGGCGTGCGATAAGATCTCGCCACCTGTGAGAGTCTGATCGGGGGTAAGAATCCCTTGGATGTAGATCTCGTTTGTCCTAACGAGGTGAGCCACCGATTCCTTCGTTAATCATAGCGGAACTCTCAATGAAAGCACCAATGTCAGTGTCAAAACCGGCGGATCTTGGGCAGGGGATCCCGAACTGTGATACTAGAATTGATGGTAACATGAGACGAAGGAAACACGGTTTTACCCAGGTTCGGTCCCTCCTATGGAGGTAATACCCTACGTCCTGCTTGATTGTATTGATGATATGGGGGTTACAGATTTGATCTACCTCGAGATCGAATAGCTAACCATAGATGAGTTGTCCTCCCCCTACAGCCTAAAACCCCCGGCTTATATAGACGTCGAGGGTACCTAGGGTTTACACATGGTCAGTTACATGTCGAAGATATAAACATGCCTATCTACGGTCGACACCTTGGAGGACACACAACAGCTCCTTGAAGCTTTCATCCTAGTGATGGGGCCCTTGATCATCCAATATTCACCTTGCATCCCATATAGTCCGGCCAATTAGAAATAGGTCGGCTATCCGAGGACCCCTTAATCTGGGACTCCATCAACTAGGTCACCTATATTAGAGTATATTGACTTCAGAGTCAAGCGAGGATACTTGATCATAGGTCATACTCATCGTTACGCTCAAAATGGGGTTACCATTTTTCGATTAAGCATCTTAACGTTTTTGTATCTCTTGAGTTTCTTTATCTGTCTTGGAGTAAAGCTTTTTCAAGGATATGATCACATACCTTTGAGTGATGTTTAAGATGTAGCAGGTAGAAGAACTAGTTGTGGATGCTTGATGTTGATGAAGATCATCTTAAGTTGGGAGAAATCCTTGTTTGTTTTGGTTCTCTTTTTACGTACATGGGTTAGTCATGCAAGGAGGAAAAATATATATCCAAATGACTTGATATCAATTGAGAATTAGCAATTGTGATTTCATAAAATATGTGTTAAGGATATGGTTGAGTTGTCTTCTTCCTTCCATCATCAAAGAAGGGTTGTGGATACTTGGTCATGACAAGAATTCTTATGATATGAGTTGTTGACAATCTTGTGGAATGAAGTTCTTCCAAGTACCTACAAAAGGTTAGTTGCAAAACAAGGGAGCACATATTTCCAAGATGTAAGATAGCATGTCACGTGTACCATGTAAGTTTCATGTAAGCTGCCCTTGCATGCAATCGAGTGAGTCTAGATGAAGTTTGAAGCATCAAGGATGTTCAACTCACTCCTCAAGTGAAAAAACACTTTCTCATCAAGTGTCTTAGTAAAGATATTGGCCAATTGTTTATTAGTGCGAACATTCTTGAGATTGATATCTCCTTTGGCAACATGATGACGAATGAAATGATGTCGAACTTGAATATGCTTAGTTCGCGAATGTTGCAAGGGATTATGAGCAACCGTGATTGCACTCTCATTGTCACATAACAATGGTACATGTCTCACATGTATGCCATAATCCTCAAGAGTTTGAGTCATCCATAGCAATTGAGTACAATATGATCGAGCGACAATATATTCCGCTTTGGCAGTAGATAGAGATATCAAGTTTTATTTCTTGGTTGACCGAGACACAAGAGATATACCAAGAAATTGACAAGTACTCGAGGTGGATTTTCTATCAACCTTATCTCCGACGTAGTCGAGTCGGAATAACCAACAAGGTTAAAAGAAGATCCCTTGGGATACCAAATGCCAAAGTTTGGTTATGTATCAAGTATCTCACAATTCTTTTCACGGCCTTAAGATGACACTCTTTAGGAGCAGCTTGATATCTGGCACACATGATATTGGGATGGGAAGGCACATAGATATAGCAATGAACCAATCATTGATTGATAAACCTTTTGATCAACCGGTTCGTCCTCCTTGGTAAGATCAACATGTCCACTAGTAGGCATAGGAGTTTTCATACCTTTAGACTCTTGCATGTTGAACTTCTTGGTCAACTCCTTCGTGTACTTGGCTTGAGAGATGAAAGTTACTTCTCTCGTTTTCTTGATTTGCAAACCAAGGAAAATTTTCAGCTCACACATCATGGACATCTCATACTTCTCGGACATGTACCTTCCAAATTTCTCATTAAATTGTGGGTTAGTAGATCCAAAGATAATATCATCCACATAAATTTGGCACACAAATAATTAAGCATTAACTCTCTTAGTGAATAAGGTTGCATCAATTTTACCAATTTCAAAACCCTTTTCAACAAGAAACTTCGTTAGGCACTTAAACCAAGCTCGAGGGGCTTGCTTAAGTCCGTAAAGAGCTTTACGAAGCTTGTAAACATGGTTGGATTTATTAGGATTTACAAAACCAGGGGGTTTCTTAACATAGACTTCTTCTACAATCTCCCCATTTAGAAAAGCAATTTTAATATCCATTTGGTAAAGAGTGATGTCATGATGATTCGCATAAGCAAGCAATATACGAATAGCTTCAGGTGTAGCAACGGGGGCATAGGCCTCACAATAGTCCATACCTTTGACTTGCATGTAGCCTTGCACGACGAGACGTGCCTTGTTGCGAACAACTTGACCATCTTCGTCTTGCTTGTTTCGAAAGACCTATTTGGTTCCTATGATATTTTTCTTGTCCTTGGGTTTCTCCACAAGATCTATCCATTGTGATGAGCATCTACGAGAGGGAGAGTGGATCTACATACCCTTGTAGATCGCTAAGCGGGAAGCGTTAAGAAACGCGGTTGGTGTAGTCGAACGTCTTCGCAATCCAAATCGCCGAGCGTCCCGCGATCTCATCATGATCCATCCCGCGATCCAATCACGATCCGTACCGTGAACTAATAACGATTTGTCCCACAATCTCATCACGAGCCGTCTCGCGATCTTGATCACGGTCCTTCCGATCTAGTGCCGAACGGACGGCACCTCCGCGTTCAGCACACGTACAGGTTGATGATGATCTTCGCCTTCTTGATCCAGCAAGAGGGAGCGGAGTGGTAGAAGAGTTCTCCGGCAGCATGACGGCGCTCCAGCAATGGTGGTGGAGCTATTCCGGCAAGGCTTCGCCTAAGCACTGCAGAAATCCGATCTAGAGGAGAAACTATGCACTGGAGGAACGGGTAGCACATGGCTGGAAAAATCTCGTGCAAAACCCTAAAACGACCAGTATATATAGAAAGGAGGGAGGAGAGGCCTTGGCGCAAGGGCCAAGCCTCCTTTGGTTTGGTCGAAGTGGGGAGGAGAGGAGGACTCCTCCTCCAATCCTAGTAGGACTAGGATTCCTCCCCTTTTTGCCTTTTTTCCACTTTTCCCTTTGGGCTTTTCTTTCCCTAGCTGCATGGGCCTTGTGTGGGATTTCCACCAGCCCACAAAGGTCTGGTATTCACTCTACCACAGCCCATGAATCCTCTTGGGTCGAAATACCCCTCCCAGTACACTACCGGCGCTCCCGGTACACTACCGATGAGCCCAAAACTTTTCCGGCGACCAAAACAGGACTTCCTATATATGAATCTTTACCTCCGGACCATTCCGGAGCTCCTTGTGACGTCCGGGATCTCATCCGGGACTCCGAACAAACTTCGGTCACCACCATACATAACTCTATACTACCGAAACATCACCAAACCTTAAGTGTGCAGACCCTGCGGGTTCGAGAACTATGTAGACATGACCGAGAAACCTCTACGGTCAATAACCAATGGCGGGACCTGGTTGTCCACATTGGTTCCTACATATTCTACGAAGATCTTTATCGATCGAACCTCTATGTCAAGGATTCAGTTAATCCCGTATGATGTTCCCTTTGTTTCTTCGGTATGTTACTTGCCCGAGATTCGATCGTGGGTATCTCCATACCTAGTTCAACCTCGTTACTGGCAAGTCTCTTTACTCGTTCCGTAATACAAGATCTCGCAACTATCACTTAGTCACATTGCTTGCAAGGCTTATTGTGATGTTGTATTACCAAGTGGGCCCTGAGATACCTCTCGGTCACACGGAGTAACAAATCCCAGTCTTGATCCATGCCAACTCAACAGACACCCTCGGAGACACCTGTAGAGCACCTTTATAGTCACCCAGTTACGTTGCAACGTTTGATACACACAAGGTACTCCTCCGATATCTGTGAGTTGCATGATCTCATGGTCATAGAAACATATACTTGACATGCATAAAACAGTAGCAATAAACTGACACGATCATATGCTACGTTTGTAGTTTGGGTCTTGTCCATCACATCATCTCCTAATGATGTGATCCCATTACCAAACGACATCTCATGTCCATGACTAGGAAACCATAGCCATGTTTGATCAACGAGCTAGTCTATTAGAGGCATACTAGGGACATGGTGTTGTCTATGTATCCACACATGTACCTGAGTTTCCGATCAACACAATTATAACATGGGTAATAAATGATTATGATGAACAAGGAAATATGATAATAACTAATTTATTATTGCCTCTAGGGCATATTTCCTGCAGTCTCCCACTTGCACTAGAGTCAATAATCTAGTTCACATCACCATGTGATTCGCATTGTTATGAATCTAACACCCAATGAGTTCTAGGGCTCGATCATGCTTTGCATGTGAGAGAGGTCTTATAGTCAACGGGTCTGCGACATTCAGATTCGTGTGTACTTTGCAAATCTCTATGTCAAACTGTAAACACTGCTACCACACTCCACTTGGTACTATTCCAAATGGCTGCTCCACTATATGTATCCAGATCGCTACTAGGAGTCATCCGGATTGGTGTTAAAGCTTGCGTCGACGTAACTCTTTACGACAAACTCTTTATCACCTCCATAATCGAGAAACATCTTCCTTAGTCTTTTAGTTACTAAGGATAATCTTGACTGCTGTCTAGTGATCCACTCCTAGATCACTTTTGTACCCCTTGACAGACTCATGGCAAGGCACACACCAGGTGCGGTACACAGCATGGCATAATATAGAGCATATGGCTAAGGCATAGGGGACGACGTTCGTCCTTTCTCTTTCTTCTACCGTTGTCGAGCTTTGAGTCGCACTCAACTTCACACCTTACAAATCAGGCGAGAACTCTTTCTCTGACTGGTCCATTTTGAACTCTTTCAAAATCTTGTCAAGGTATGTACTCATTGAAAGTCTCATCAAGCATCTTGATCTATCTCTATAGATCTTGATGCTCAACAATTAGATAGCTTTATCCAGGTCTTCCTTTCAAAAACTCTTTTCAAACAACCGTTTATGCTTTCCAGAAATTCTACATCATTTCCAATCAACAATATGTCAACCACATATACTTATCAGAAATTCTATAGTGCTCCCACTCAGTTTATTGTAAATACAAGTTTCTCGTAAACTTTGTATAAACGCCAAAACTTTGACCAACTCATCAAAGTGTATGTTCCAACTCCGAGATGCTTGCTTCAGTCCATAGAAGGATCACTGAAGCTTGCTCACCTTTTAGCATCCTTAGGACTGAAAAAACCTTCTGGTTGTATCACATACAACCTTTCCTCAAGTAGACCGTTAAGGAACGATGTTTTGACATTCATATACCAGATTTCATAGTTCAAAAATGCAGCAACTGCTAACATAATTCCAACAGACTTTAGCATCACTATGAGTGAGAAAGTCTCATCGCAGTCAACTCATTGAACTTGTCGTAAACTTCTTTGCAACAAGTCGAGCTTTTATAAATGGTGACATTCACCATCAGCGTCTGTCTTCATCTCAGAGGTCCATTTGTACTGGACGACCTGCAACGAGCAAGTCTACCAAAGTCTATACTTGGTGTTCATACATGGATCCTTTCTCGGATTTCATGGCCTCTAACCATTTGTCAGAATCCGGGCCCATCATCGCTTCTCCACAACCCGTAGCTTCATCTATGTCCAACAACATGACCTCCAAGACAGGGTTGTCGTACCACTCAGGAGCAGTACGCATCCTTGTCGACCTACGAGGTTCGATAGTAACTTGATCTGAAGCTTCATTATCATCATCATTTAGTTCCTCTTCAACTGACGTAGGTTCCACAGAAACATCTTTCTGCGCTATGCTACTCTCTGGTTGAAACAAAGGTTCAACAACCTCATCAAGTTCTATCTTCCTCCCACTCAATTCTTTCGAGAGAAACTTTTTCTCAGGAAAGGACCCGTTTTAGCAACAAACACTTTGCACTTGGATCTGATTTAGAAGGTATACCCAACTGTTCTTAGGGTATTCTATGAAGATGCATTCGTCCGCTTTGGGTTCGAGCTCATTAGGTGAAAACATTTTCCACACAAGCGTCGCAGCCCCAAACATTAAGAAATGACAGCTTAGGTTTCTATCAAACCCTAATTCATACGGTGTCATCCCAACGGATTTAGATGGTGCCCTATTTAAAGTGAATGTAGTTGTCTCTTAATGCATAACCCCAAAATGATAGTGGCAAAACCATCATAGTATGCACCATATCTAATATAGCACGACTATGACGTTCGGACACACCATCACACTATGGTGTTCTAGGTAGCGTGAGTTGTGAAACATTCACATTGTCTAAAGTTGTATGCCAAACTCGTAACTCAGATATTCACCTCCACGATCATATCGTAGACATTTTTATCTTCTTGTCACGATGATCTTAAACTTCACTCCGAATTTGCTTGAACCTTTCAAAAGATTCAGACTTGTGTTTCATTAAGTAAATATACACTATATCTACTCAAATCATCAGTGAAGGTAAGAAAATAACGATATCCACCGCACAATATAATACTCATTGGATTGCATACATCAACATGTATCATTTCTAATAAATCACTTGCCCGCTCCATCAATCTAAAAAACGGGGTCCTTAGTCATCTTGCCCAAGAGGCATGGTTCGCATGTCTCAACCGATTCGAAATCAAATTTGTCCAAGGGGGCTATGAAGGTGTTCTGTGAAAGCGAGCGCATCCGACTTGATGTTTTAGCTGTTGCTCATCCATAGTCCAATGGTCAGGCAGAACGGGCAAATCAGGAAGTCTTGAGAGGTATCAAGCCCCGACTCATGGTTCCTTTATAGAGAACGTCGGGTTGTTGAGTGGAAGAACTACCGTATATCCTTTGGAGCATGAATACTACGCCTAACAGGTCAACGGGTTACACCCCTTTCTTCATGGTTTATGGTGCGAAGGCCGTCTTACCAAGCGACATACGTCATGATTCACCACGTGTGGCAGCTTATGTGGAAGCTGACAATGAGGCAGCGCGTCAAGATGCATTGGATGCGCTGGATGACGCATGCGATCTTGCAGGGGCTCGATCGGCGATTTATCAACAGGACCTGTGTCGCTACCATAGCCGCAGGGTCAAGACCAGGACGTTCCAAGAAGGCGACTTGGTATTATGTTTGATTCAAGATCAGACAGATGCACACAAGTTATCACCACCATGGGAAGGACCTTTCGTGGTTAGCAGGAATTTGAACAATGGGTCTTATTATCTCATCGACGTGCGCGACGAATCACGTACCTCCGGGCAGGAAACTAACCGGTCATGGAACATCGCTCATCTACGGCCTTACTATACTTGAGTCATCGACTCTTACTTTTGTACATACATATTTTCTTGTATTTATACTCATATAATAAAGTTGGCATCCCTGCAAGATGGGGCCTTTGCCGTTTTTTCTCTTTGGCATTACAGATTTGTGCAAGTATGAACAACTTCATGTGGTCACTTGGGGGCTTCCAACCCGCTAGGTTTAGCTTTCTCACCCTTTTGGCTGGCTCTACAGCCAAAATAGCACCATCGTGCGATGACTAACAAGAAGGCGGATAACAAAATAGCGGCCCGTGGGATGATGGCGTACAAGATGACGAGAGGCTTAAGGTCACCCAAGAGGATGAGCCGCCATGTTGCGAGCCGTTCAAACATGGGTGCGCCGCTTTATGGACGAAAGTTTTCCAGGTCACTCAAGAGGATGAGCCACCACATTGCGAGCCGTTCAAACATGGGTGCACCGTTTTATTGGTGAAAGATTTAAGGTCATTCAAGAGGATGAGCCGCCACATTGTGAGCTGTTCAAACATGGGTGCCTTACCTTATCGGTGAAAGATCTCAAGTCGCTCAAGAGGGCGAGCCGCCATGATGCCAGCCGTTCAAACATGGGGGCTAAGTCGCTCAAGAGGACGAGCCGCCATGATGCCAGCCGTTCAAACATGGGTGTCATGGGAGCCAAAGAGGATGAGGCGCTAGGATGCAAGCCGTTCAAACATAGGTACCATGATGCAAGACGGGTCATGGACCAGAGCAAGGCGCCAGAGTGGGTGAAGGCCGCCCCACTCTTGGTAGGGTTGTACCTGCCTGTATGTAGCTGCCGCTCATGCAGGGGTGCAGCAAGCTATCAACTCACCCCCTCCGAGGGCCTCATACAGAGGCGAGGGAAGCTCTCTCTCATCTACTATGTACTCTCCGCCAAGTGGCCCGTCGTACTCTTAGCAAGTGTCGTTGTTTAAGGTTCAAACAACAAATTTATGTCACGTGAGAAGTAGCTTATGGGCCCGGGGGCACTCTCCCCATTATAAATTCTATTACGTTGCGCCCTTAACAGTTAATCTCGCCTAGAGACCCTGAGCCGTGCAAGGTTGGCGGTCACTCTCGTTAGAGACCCTGCACTGTTAAGCGGTTCAAAGCAATAGTTCCCCCTCAAAAGGGCCAGAATATGAGTTTTCGAAAAAACAAAAAACAAGGGGAAAGCAAGACCATCATGCATTACATCACACATTTCATCATGCATAATGCATCATAGCTGCATCATACATTGCATTCATATCATAAGTGTGGTTAGAGCAAGATGAAAAATGAAGCAAGGTTACATTGAAGATCTCCGGGTTATGCTTTTCTCAAAGCCGCCCAGGTAAATATTGCAGATTATTTTGTTTGGTTTTTGCAGAATTCATCCCTAAAAGATGAGCCGCAGATTAAGGCATAAGAAGATCGCAAGGTATATTACAGGGCTCTCTAAGAGCTCAAAAGATGATAGGCTTATCAGTTTTGCACTTGTTCCGGCTCAGCTGGCCGGGTTACAATCAATCAAGGACAAAGAATTTAATTGGCTAGCGGGTCATCCTGCGCCGGGTCTTCGGGCTCTTTGATCTGAATATGATCCACATCCCAGTTACAGTTTAGTAAGGCTTCAAATTGTGCATCATCAAAAGGTGGAGTCGGATCAACGTCAGGGGCGAAGAGCGGCTTATGACATGAAGTGACCAAGTCTCTAGCTTCAAAGGTAGGACAATGTAGCCGTTGGTTGATTTCGTCATAAGCCGCCTAGTATGGAACCAGATTCATCTCATCAACCAGTATGGAGGCAAGCCATCGGGAGGCCTTAATGCACTTGGCATAATCGGCTTCCGTGGAGTCTGAGCCATCATCCTTCTTGGAAGGGTAGTCGTTCATCATCTCTTCAGCAGTTAATTCCGGAGCGAAGGCCAGGGACCGGCTCAGCGCAGCTATAGCTCCTCTTCTGGCAGCTGGTCGCCTTATTTCCTCCACCTTTTTGGGCAGAGTTGATAAGACCTATATGACGACCTTCATAAATTTGGGGACGTACTTGGTCGTCATCATAGCCTTGATGGTGCAAAGGGCCCCACTATACAGTTTCTCCGTCAAAGTGTAGACTGCTTTCAACTTCATCAGACTATCAGAAGATAGCTGGCGGCTCCTTTCGCCTGCAAGAAAAGTTTGAAGGTATAAGCCTCCCGATGGGAGTTTAATTAATGAAAATATTTTTGAGCCGTATGTACTTACAGAAGATAGCGGCAGTCATCCTAGAGATGTGGTCCTTGAGGGTTTTCAGCTCTGCTTATGCAAGATTGAGCCGTTCCTCTGCATCGCTCGCATGCTTCTCTAGGGCGGCTTGCTCCATTTCGGCCGTTTTCTTATATGCAAGGAATTCAGCTTGGAGTTTCTCAAGCTTTTCAACATCCGCCCGCAACTTCTCTTCTGTTATGGCTCGAGCGATCTGTTGGGCTGACAGATTTTCCCTCAAGTCGGCCCACTCAGACTCAGCAGTATTCAATGCTTCCTGCATTAGTGAAAGCTTATCGATGTTAAGTCACCAGGATGAAATAACTCTTATAAAGTCCCAAGCACATTGCAAGAAATATACTTGGCACTTGGGGGCTAATGTATGTGTTTTCATTTCCATGTCTGCGATGAAAGTTCTGGCTCATCATTATCATAATGCTCCGGACTTGGGGGCTACACCCGGCAAAACTTCTTACATGTGAGAGATCTGGGTCATCATTATCATAATGCTCCGGACTTGGGGTCTACAATTGGATCTATAACTTAGTACCGACTTATATGCAATTTAACCCAGTACTTGGGGGTCACAAGTTAAAGCTCCATATAACAGAATTGAAGGTTTGGAAGACCCGGTCTATTATTTGCAATATTAATCCGGCTCTTGGGGGCTAAGTACGTGTATAAGAGAGAGAGAGAAGATGGAGGATACCTCATATTTCTTTTTCATCAAACCAACAAGCTTGCTCTCCATGTTGCGACTGGCAGACAGGCGGTTCAGATAGCCGGCGTGTAAGTCGTCTGTAGTCATCTTCGCCAAGACAGGGAATTCGAAATCAAGCTTCTCGGGAGAGTGAGCAGCAACTTTACTGGAGTGCTTCATCAGAGTATGGTGTGTGGGAGATTGATAACCCGTCCCAGTGATGGTGACATCAGGGAGAGGCGAGTCTTTAGTGGAAGGTTTGGGTGGCTTAGGATCAGCCTGGGGCTATCAGAAACCGCCGAATGATGACCCGCCAGCTCTGAGCGAGGGGGAGATTGCTCAAGTGTTTCTTTGGTAGCTTCAGAAGGTTTAACAGGTTAGTGGGATGGCTTGGTAGTATCCGGTTGTTGAGCAGTTGGAGCAGTGGTAGACCCGCCGACTTTTCTGCATTTGGCTTGTGCCCTGAAAAATCAAGGAGTCAACACATAGTATAAAGGTGATACAGGTAATATATACACGGTAGAGGTGAAAACTTACTCTGGGTTGACCTTCATGGGAGGAAGTTTGGAGGTAGTTGAGTTGCCAGAGGAAGGAGGGGACTCCTACAAATTTAAATCAGTAAGGTACAGTAATAAGACAACATTACAGAAATATAAGACGAATATTGGGTTCATGTTAAGTACCTCAGCAGGACGTTTCCACGGTGCTGGGGCGTTAGGTAAGCCGGTCACGAGGTCCCCAGAGCCAGTACTCCGGGTCTGATGTCAAGAGTCATGTTGTTGTTTTTTCAAGGAAAATTTGGGATGTAAGTAAGCGAGAGGGTGTGAAATAAGGAACTTTTCGGATGACCCACCGTATCTTCGGTTGGGGGAAGTTTTCTGAGTCGGAAGAAAGATAAGTTACCTCAGGGGCGTTGGCATGGCTCATTTCTGTCTCCTCCTGAGTAAAATCATTGTCAATAAGTTGCATAAAAAGACGGCCAAGGGAATCAGGTTCTACCTCTGAGTCATCAAGCTCAAGCAAGTTTTGAGCTGACGTCTTTGGTTTGCGCCACGGGTGTTACCCGCCTGAGATTTCTTCTTCGCAGGAGGAGTGTATTTTTTCTTCGAGAAGCTACAGTTAGCCTAAAAGCAAAAGCCACCAAAAGAAATTAAGGCTGCTACATATATAGTCAAGATGGAGGTAAAAGAGATTTGAAAGTTGTCCTTACATCTTGGGCTGGGTTTGCGGCACAGAAAGGCTTTAACCCGACTATACGGCAAGCCTCTTGGGGCTCACGAGAAGTCCCTTTATAGTAGAAGTAATGTTTTCTTCTGTTAGAGGGGTGTGATTGAAGCAGAGAGGATCAGTTGCATCACCTGTATACTCACACATAAGCCGGTCATGTCGGCTCAGTGGTAAGACCTTCCAAGAGATCCAACATCGGGTTTAGTCAATACCTGTCAAACTGTTCGCCAAAAGGGCTCTGATCTTGGCAAAAGATGGAGCATACTTTGCTTGTGCTATGGCAGACATCCGGTCTGGAAGTTCAGTTGAGGTGTAGAGCCGGGTAGGACAATAACCCGATAGTGGATTTTCTCCCTATGGAGAGGTGTATTTACAATAGAACCAAGTTCTATTCCAGTCCTTGGGATGACTTGTCATTCGAACAGCTAGAAAAACCATATCGCTTCTTCTTTGGATGGAGTCTCCGCCGAGCTCCAAGCTTGGGCCAGCAGCCACCTTCGTTTGGCGGTTGACGTAGAAAAAGTCATGGAAAAGATCAACTGACGGCTCTTCTTGTAAGTAAACTTCGCAAAGGACTTGGAAATTGCACAAGTTGGAGACAGAGTTAGGGGCAATGTCCCGAGGGTGCAATTTAAAGAAATGGAGGATGTCCCGGAAGAACTTAGATCCGGGCGGGCTGAAACCGCGTACAAGGTGGTCAACACAGATGAAAATTTCACCCTCTTGTCGGAGCTTCTTCTCCAAACCCGGAACCCGCCAATGAATAACATTCCGATCTGGCAAGGTTCCGACCTCTACAAAATCTTGTAGGAATTCTTCGGAGACTCAAGAGCCGACCTAGTTACAAGAAGAAGACGCCCGAGAAATGATGGCGGGTCAAGGCTGTGAAAAGTTGCAGTACATGGCAGGTCAGAAAATGACTAGACAACCAAGACGACTGATGAAATTAAATACTATGATGCTAAGCCGTCGGTATAGTTTATTGGAAGAGCCGGAAGTTTGGTGGAGGGTTAAGTGAACAAGGCCATGATGCAAAAAATTGCTAAGGACATACAAACATCTCTTGCATAATAAAATGAAACTGCAAGATCTACAGGCAAGGAAAAATCAGATTTTATTCAACCCTAGCGGGGAACTGAGGAAGAATGAGCATTCTAGCGCAAGAAGAGGAAACAAGTACAGATCTACGACGGGCTACTGTTGACTTTGCACGACTGGCCGTAGTGGATAAGCAAACATCGCAAGATCTAAGGGGTTGTTCATCAGTTGGCATTAGGAAGAAGAACATGCACACTAATGGGGGCCGATGAACTCGACAGGGTTCAAGTGCTAAGCTATGAATCTAAGCGAGGATGAAGAACATACCTTGAAGGATGTGGGGGAAACGGGCGAAAGTCTGGAAATGTTCAGGTTGATGCAGCGGCCAGGCTCGTCGACGGCGACGGGGCTCCACTGGCACGACAGAGCTTGGGAGCGTTGGCGTCGAGAGGAAGAAGAATAAGAAGTGGTGTCAGTGGAGAAAATGAAAAGACCCCTCGTGGTCCTATTTAAGGGGATGGAAGGCCAAACGGGCGCACGGGAATCAAGGCGAAAGATAATGACCGACCGAGACGGATGCCTCGATCTTCGGGCCGACCGTTTAATGACAGGATCTATGGCATATGTCCCAGAATCTTTTCAAAGTAAATGAAGGTGATGTTAGGGCGGGTTATGTGTTTTTCCCTTTCAGGTGACAAGGGTGTGAGACTCGCCGTAGGTTAAAAGGTGGAGATTGACATGATCAAGCTTAAATCAATATGGGGCCTAATGTTGGGGATATAACCCCATGGTAAGACCCGCCTAGGAGGGGTCGGGTCATACCTGGTGGATCGTTAGCGTATGGGCTTGAAGAGGAAGATTGGGCTGCACGGCGGCTCACCAGATGGGCTGAGACGAAGGCCCAGAGTCAGGAAGAAGATGCAAGACCCGGGCATGTAAGTCGCCTAGAGACAGCCTGCCAGAGTCGGCAAGGTGGCTTAGAGACAGAGTCAGACATGTTGTGAGAGTCGGTATGAGACTTGTGTAACCTATGGTCTTGACCTCCTATATAAAGGCGAGACTCGGGGACAGCTTAGACATGATCTAACAAATCGAGAGCTAGGTCAAGCGAAATACGCTCCCTTGTAATCGATACTCCAATCAATACACACAAAGCAGGACGTAGGCTTTTAGCTCATCTAGAGGGGCCGAACCTGGATAAATTCGTGTCGTTCGTCCCGTCCAACCCCTTTGAGTCCACCGCCTTAGCGATGGCCTCGAATCTAAGTCTTCGGACATCTGCCGTGAAGAAACCACGGCAGAGAACGTAGAGTTCCTAGGTATATACTAGCGCCAAATCAGCCTTTCTTTGACTGTGAGTGTACTCTTTGATGATGCTTTCTTCAGAAAAAGAAATCATGGATAGATAGATTAGGGAAACACTCGGCTTCCTTTCAAGTTAAATTAACTAATCATCATTTGGCTCATCAAATTTTCATGTCTTGTGTGACATTTGTACCCTACTATAAGATGCCACCATCAAGTTAATAATAACACTAATAATCATATGTTCCCTTCTATTATGAATTGGCTGCACATGATCGGGATGTGCTTCGTCTGTTACATACAGAAGTGAATTTGCACGACATGCACTTGTGCCATGCATATTCATATAGTGGCTGTTGTCTTGTATGAATACCTCATTTTAACACGTACTAGCTGAAATGTGTTTATCATTCTATAAAGAATTTTCCTTTACTCCTTATTCCTTTTTTTAATGGAATGTTCATAATATATTGGCTCCAGTTTTTCTAATTCTTCTTAGCTGATTCACGTAACAGGGCGACCTAGAAGGCATGTTGTCATTCTGTTAGCCCAGTCCAGACTATGGTCGTCCAATGAGTCCTGCATTTGATCGCTATCGAAGGAGCTCCATGCTGAAGAACAAAACACTTGTAGAGCTTGTAACTGTGATTCCATACTTGTAGAGCTTGTAAAGTACTGTAGAGCTTGTAAACTACTGTGGAGCTTTACACTTGTAGAGCTTGTAAAGTATTGTATATGTTACAACTTGTATTACGTGTCATTTGTAGATCTTGTGCTAGATTTGGTTATTATTATTTAAATTATTATGTGTGTTTTCTACTTGCCAATTTCAATACTGGTTATTTTCTTACTGTCAAATTGAAATATCAAGAATCTAAGCCTAATAACTTGGACCCACTTATCAAAACCTGACAAGTGGGACCTGTTTGACTGGTGGACCCATTTTATAAAAGTATAAAACTAAAATTGTTGGTACCAAAAGGCCATGGCCCAGAAAATAAAAGGCTAAATTGTCGGGCCAGGCCCATGCAGCTAAGAAAAAAATATAAATGGGCTGAATTAATGGGCTCGGCTCATATAGACACTGAACTGGATTCGGCTGATTCTTATCAACGACCAATTTAATTGGTCAAAGTTTTGCCACGTCAGCTTGCCACGTTGGATCCAACGTGGCCTGGGCAGACAACCAGCGACCAAAACAATTGGTCATAGGACCAACGACCTTTTGTTTTGGCCGTTACCTTCTACGACCTTATCACAAAGAAGGTCATTATAGTTCAATAAAGACAGTCAGCTTTTGACGAACTGTTTTTGATCGTAAAAATGTCAAAAATTAAAAACAGTAACAATTCAGTGACCAATATTGATGGTCGCAAGTTGACATATTTCTTGTAGTGATACCTTACCCCCTTTTAATAGTATTGGCTTTTCTATGGACTCAAAGTGATTTCTCACAAAGTAAAAGAGAGTATTCTAGCTTGAAGCTTTGCCAATCCATTCCTTGCATCTTGGGGTGTCTCCTCGCAATTTATAGACATCCCTCTCTGTGGACTAAACCTGAAATAGACTAGGTAGAAATATTAGTCCAAGAGACAATTTATGTTGTCATGAATTATCAAAATAACCAAGGGAGTATATGTGCTTTCACCACCCCCTGGGCGCCCTGTTGTGGGCTCGCCCCCTCGTGCGGCCCCTGATCTTCTCCCAAAGCTTCCACGTCTTCTTTTGGTCCAGAAAAAATTATGAAAAAATTCGTGGCAATTGGACTTCATTTGGTAATGTAAACCTGAAAAACTAAAAATACGCAGGAAACAACAACTATCACTTGGCACTGGGTTAATCGGCCAGATCTAAAAAATAATATTAATGCATATAAAATTATCCAAAAAGTATTCTAAAATGATAATATTACATCATGAATCAATCAAAAATTATATATACGTTGAAGACGTATCAGGATCCCCAAGTTTAATTCCTACTCGTCCTAGAGTAGGTAAACGATAAAAATAATTTTTTTGATGTGACATGCTATCAAACATGTAATCTGTTTGCAGGTATTATCATTGACAAATGATTAATTAATAAACATCAACTTAGTAGTATTCATAAACATAAGTAACATAATCATCACGTTTCAAAATATACGATCATTAAAGAATGTTAACCTCCTATTCATTTTATCAACATGGTAATGTGTGTGCGCGCGCTCAGAGTGATGAGTGTATGCTTATGTATGTAGCGAATTCAACTGTATTCTGTTACCAGGCCATCGGGGTTCAAGTCCTAGACTTGACACTAATGTTTGCATTATTTCAGGATTTCGACGATGTTCATTCAACGAGAAGAGACGTACCTGTCGACTACGAGGCGTCTATGATGACTTCGTAAAATCTTAAAAAGTTATGACGGATCAGTCTCTCCCAGATGCTTATATGAGTAGGAGCGTGTTTGTGTTCATACAGGTGAGTGTATACCATGACTACGTTAGGAAATCTCCAAGTCGAACCCGCAATCGCCTAGATTGCAAAATCCATCCAATGTGGTCATGTATCGGTCCATGGGGCAGTCCATACGCGATTTCTCCTTCAAACCAGAGACAAACATGGGGAGGGTTTGTGGTAGTCTGGATCGCTACTTCGTATGATTCTGACTCCCCTGGCCCACCAAACCCCCCTCGTGCGCGCTTCCCTCCACACGCCAGCTACTCGCATTCATGCCTTGTAGAGCGCGTAGCTCCACATTAAAGGCGTTTCTGGGCGGACGTGACATCTCACTGCCTCCGCCATTGAGGCGGACCGCTAGCCGAGGGTGTCGCCCACTACACGCCCGGCCAAACATGCCTCCTCGCTGCATTTAAACGCCTCCATTAGACCCGTGCGGAAGCTGAGAAACCTACTCCGACCCCACATCCGTTCATGAGCAGGCCGACATTAAATGCAATGTCGGCCGAGCTCCTCCCATTCGCCTTCTATTTAAAGGAGTCCATGCGCTGGGCAAGAATCACACCCCTTCATCGCTCTCCCATCTCCTCATTCACCATTTTCTCCATTCTTTCGATGGCTTCCAAAGAACAGTTCTCTGGCATACATGACGGCTCGGTGGCCCGACGAGCCCGCCGGATATGAGCACGAGCGAGAAGGCTCGCTGCTCCGCCTCCATCGCCTCCCTCACCTAGCCCGACATAGCTAGTTGTCGCCCAAGCCGGCGCGTGGTTCCTCAACTTGTCACTCCAAGCCAGTTCGATGAGGAGTGGCGAGTTGCTCCACGCCGGCACGACGGGGAGCACGACGACAACCGCACCTCTAGTGCCTACGACCACACCATCTGTCATCGACGCGCGCATAGCCGCACCATGCAGGTACAGAAAGAAGCCAGCTGCGCGGAGAGCGACAAGTCGGCGGCCAACGTGTCCGCGACCGGCACCATCATTGAGGATAAGTAGAACATGGGTGGCCACCGCCGCTCGGGTTCCAAGAAGGCCACCACCGGGGCGACACCGTCGTACACAACTGGTGCCTTTCCCTGTTCTTCTTTTGCGAAGACCTTCGTCGACTCTGCACTGGCTGCATGGAAGCGGAGTTACCGACTTCCCCTCCCGCTGAAGAATTAGTTGGGGGTTCCGCTCCGACGAGCGGTGACGAAGCGAGGCATCCTTTGCGCTGACGCATATGTCTTGGGGATCCTGACAGTTCGGTGAACGAGCTGCTGGACATGAGGAAGACAAAGGAATCCGCCGAGGCTGGCCATAGACTAGTGTAGTGTAACCCTGTCATGTGATTGAAGCTTCACACGATCATACGTACACATAGTTTTACTCCCTCCGTCCAGGTGCATAGGGCATCTAAGAGAATCTAGAAATTCCAAATATGTTAGTTGCCTTTCATTAATTATCACTAATTAACCGCATGTGTTTCTCAGCCCATGAGGCTACTATTGTATGATACTATCTCCATAATGCATAGCATCATAAACTATTATCATATGTCATCTCATTTATTAACATGCAAGACACATACTATATCATTTAACATGATACGGTATCTATCTATGTTACTCTAACCCTCTCTTTCTACTTTAATTGTCTGCCACATTAACATGTTTGCTAGTTCCAAGTGCATGATACTAGCTATGTTACTTTCATTTTGGTCATAGCTATGTTACTTCCATTGTGGCCAGCCTGAAATGTTTCCAGCTTACTTTTCCCCCCATTTCCATGTAGAAGGCAATTACCTATCTGTAGCATTTAATTCTAGTTGCATGCATGCGTGGAGGAATGGGAGAATTTCAAGAAACGATGAGCTAGCCAATGCATGCATTAATAAGGATTAATTGGAGGGTGGATCAAGAAATTCATACCACCCAATCTACATACGCCTAGATTATGATGTCCTTCCTTAGGCTGGTTGTAATGGAAAATACCATATACTAGTATCATGCATATGATACTAGTGTGTGATACTACATCCGTAGTGCATAGTAGTATGTTAGTATCATAGGATAGTTCATTTATTGCCATGTATGACACACAGTAGCACATCATTTAATATGATACGATATCATGGTATGATACTCAATCTTCTGTTCCTTCATTTAATTCTATGACACCTTATCAAGATTGCTTAGTTGGTATGCATGATACTACCTATGCTACTCCATTACAACCAGACTTAGGTGCTCTATGCATCTGGACGGAGGAAGTACCTTTTTAGTTAAAATATGTTCGAAATGTAATAAAATTCGTCATGTTTTTATGAAATCTGTCGTGTTTGCATGAAATCGGGTGCACGAATTTCGTCTGGTTGATTTGCATTACCCGTGTTCGCAAACTGGTTCCGTTTAGGATAATGGAGAAAATTTAACCGTCGTAGGATATGCCCTTAAAAGGGGAAAAGATAACACCCACACGTGTGGGCGTTTGCATCTTGCCCACACGCATGGATCAACATCCGTTTGTGTTTGCACGAATCTTGTCATGTTTTGCTAGATTTTTATGCCACATAGGACGGGGCTCGTGTGTGGGCATTCATTCGGTCGTCCACACGCCCGTTTCACCACGTGGAGGGGCTTATGTGTGGGTGTTTAGCTGTTCGCCCACACGCCAGTTTCATGCACGCAGAGGGGCTGGTGTGTGGGAGTTTAGCTGTTCACCCACACGCCCGTCTCCTTTCCCACACCCAAAGCTGTGAGTTGCCATGTGTTTTGCAGGATACATGGCAACTGCCCTAATGTGCTTGTAAACAGATGGCAACTCTCTCTTTACCCGAACATGTTATTTTTCCATGTCTTTTTTTGTAGTGTTACATGGCAACTGCCTAATGTTAGTAGGTGGCAACTCCTAAAATTTCAAATCATGACAACTGTAGTAGACCATGCCATACATGGCAACAACTGCAGTTGTCCATAAATGGCATCTGTCACTTGACCTGAGATGGCAACTGCATTTGAGCAACCATGACAACTGTAGTTATCATACATGGCAAATGTAGTTAAACGAACATGGAAGAGGGTCCGGACCATGGCAACTGTGGGGACGCGCGCTGATTGTCAAGCGGGCGTGCTGGACCGTGAGGTAGAAGACCGGACGTGCGAGCGTGTGGGCGTTACCAGTTTTGTCCACACGTACCGTTTGGACGAAACCGTGAAACAGGAATGCCGGAGGTGTGGGCATTACTTGTTTTGCCCACACGTAGGCGTGTGGGTTGGTTTTCTTACATACCACACGAAACGTGTGGCCAGAACCTTTTAACACCCACACGTGTGGGCGTTATCAGGACCCCTTAAAAGAAGAAAACTAGATGACACCCCTTACGTTGCATGCAATCCAAGAAGCACCTAACAAATGGTTTCCTAAATATTTTAATATGTATTCAATATTCTATATACAATTTTTTTCTGCGTATCTTATAAATATGTATCTATGAATCCCATGCATAGGAAGTATCAAAGACAAATGAAATGACATTAAGCATCCAGATCAAAAGTGGTTTGAATACCTATAAAACATGGCTCACTGTTAAAATTTGTCCGGCTCCCTATCACTCCATACAAATAACCATCTTCGTCAATGTGAAAATTCGCTGTTACCTAGAAAATAACGAAAAATTCAATTACAAACTTATTATCTAAACAAAATAACCACCAACCTTAATTTCAAACTACGTTAACCACAAAATGACAATATTTAATTTTGAAAAACAAATGTTGAATGGACTTAATAATAGCTATATTTAGGATAATTAAGAACAAAGCACCAAAGAAAGAATGGGGCGCAAAATTAATTGACGACGCCTTGTCCAGTTTGGTAAGATGCATCAGGCAAGAAAAAAATGCATGAACAAATGCAATATTAAGATCAATCAGTACAATCAAAAATAAAATAGTCATTCAGTTGCTTCAGGTCAGGTTTACTCAAGCTTAGCAATTCGTTAATTGTGATTACTCAATATTCCAATTGATTTAGCTGTGTGTTCACGACTCCATTACGAACACCCCATATATAAGCACATATACATGGCCACCTGAATGAATTATTTCATGAATCAGTTAACTTGCTTGAGAATTCTCGCAAACCCTTGGTATGGGTCATGACATGACACATCGATACTGTTGCTGCAAAGGCACAAGAAAAACAAAGACATATATTAGTAATAAAACACTTGCGTGGGAAAAAAGAGAAATTTTTGAAATCACAATAGTATAAAAAGATGTCTGCTACCTTATTTCCAAGTGAAAGAGAATGGAGTTGATAGCTAAGCATGCAGCGCGGAGGCACAGATGGTGCAGTCGGCAGAGTACGGAGCGAAAATTGAGAATTGAACGCGAACACATAATCAAAATGAACGGACACACATAAGCAAGTCAACAGTGGTATTCTCCACCTCCCTGGTGAAAGAAAGTGCAGCGGTGCTCCCTAGGAAGTCCTCTTTGTTGATCGAGGCAGACTCCTTGGCCGTGGAGCAGAGAAATCATGCAAAGAACTGAAGAAGCCTTATTGGTTAATATTATGCCTTCTTTTTTTTTTGATGAAAGAAGGTTTTATTCAATCAGCCAGGAGCTAGTTCCTTCTTACAAAGTTCACGGACTTCACCCGGTCCCGATCCCAACCACACAACAGTGCGTCTTTCCTGTCTACCAAAAGCAGCTAAAAGGTGGCTGATGCCATTCTGCTCTCTACGCACATGAACTAGCTTAATGGCTCTACCTTTCCTCAAGAGTCTGTTGATTTGCTCAGTTAACATAGCATGACGAGATCTGTCTCTGTCCGGCGTCTTGATCATATTAAGTGTCACAAGACAGTCCGTCTCGATCTCGATGGGGGGACTGCGTCCACTGCAGTGCAAGGTTGAGGCCCTCCATGCATGCGTGTAGCTCAACTTCCAAAGGTTCAGCACACGTCCTCAACTCCCTGCAGGATGAAAATATGATCTCGCCAGAGCTGTCCCGTAGGATCATTCCGGCCCCGGCCATTCCGGAACTCGCGCAGTAGGATCCGTCCACGTTCAGCTTGGTCCACCCTGCCTATGGAGGCGCCCAGCGTGGACACGGACCATCAACAGAGGTAGTCTTCATATGTGATATAGGCCAGCATGGCACAGCAGCATCAACTACTTGCTTGCCTTTCATTGGGTCTGCACTGGGATGGTTCTGGGTGCCTAACAAGGAGTCGACGTAGCTCAGCAGAAACCTCTTGGACACCTCGACCGGAGGCGGCCCGCTTGCTGTGCGTCATCTCGTTTCGAGCATGCCAGCACCGCCACAAAGTCATCATGAGCTCCATCCTCTATGTGTCTGGGAGGTCACAGAGAGTTTGGGCGAGCCACTCCGTACCCGTCCGACGGAAAGATGTAGCAGCAGGTATTCGCCATTGCTTCGTCATCACTTGCCATAGCTCCACCGTCCGCGGACATCTGCAAAAGGCGTGAAAAGTGTCCTCCGGCTCCGTTGCACAGAGGGGGCATTGGTCAGACACTTCGAGACCTCGACGTTTTTTATTAACCCAAGTGGGTAGACAATCTGTCATCAAGCGCCAAATAAAGGTAGAACCTTTGGAGGAGCAGGGCACCTCCAAATAAAAGCTCAGACGGCTCGTCGCCCGTTCGGTGCCCTGCTCGCCGCGATTGATGAAGGTTGAAGATGATCCTCCAGAGCGAGTCGATAAGCACTCCGCACCGAGAAGCGTCCGTTACATTCAGGACCCCATGCAAGGAGATCATCTCCCATCCGCGGTGAAGTCCGAATCTTGACTATCTCGTCCGCATCAACCGGGAGGAAGATATCTCTAATAATGTCCGTTCTCCAAGCACCACGATTGTCTAGTAACTCACTCACCCTCCGTAGACGGCAGCGGCCTTGCAGTGTCACCGGTCGCCCACTATCGCTTCTTGGAATCCAGCTATCCCGCCAAATCCTGATGGAATTAACATTTCCCATGCGCCAGACCAGCCCGGTTTTCAAAAGTTGCAGGCCGTGTTCCACTCCCTGCCATGTTGCTGATGCCCCTCCAGAAAAGACAGTGTCCTCCAAGCTGCCATTTGGGTAGTACCGCGCCTTCAAGATACGAGCGCACAAGCTCTCCGGGTGAGTTAGAAGACGCCAAGCTTGCCGGGCAAGCAAGGCTTGATTAAACAGTCGCAAGTCGCGAAAGCCGAGACCCCCTTGTGACTTCGGTTTTACAAGGTGGCGCCACGCTCGCCAATGCATCTTTCTTTCCCCCCTTTCCACTCCCCAAAATAAGTTTCTGATCATCCTCATGAGATCCTCACAAGTGGTTGCAGGGAGCTTGAAGACGCTCATAACGTAGGTTGGTATAGACTGAGCAATAGCCTTGATGAAAACTTCTCTTCCACTCTGAGCAAGTTGGCACCCATCCCAGTCTATCATCCTCTTCATGTACTTTTGCTGCAGATTTTGGAACCGGTTTTTTGACATGCGCCCATTTGGAGTTGGAAGGCCTAGATAATGTTCCTCAAAACCTTGCTGTTGTACCTCAAGAGTGTGCACTACAGCCTCGCGGTCAGCTGTCGGACATCTTTCACCGAACAGAATAGAGCACTTCTGTGGATTGATCAATTGTCCTGTTGCTTGGGCATAAACAACCAGCGCCTCTTTAATATTTGATGCTTCTACCTCCATAGCGCGGAAGAAAAGCAGCGTACCATCAGCGAACATCAGCTGAGAGATGCCTGGCGCCCGTGGGCAGACTCGCACCTGAGTAAACTTTCCTGCTATAGCCCCCTGTTTCAAAATCGCAGCTAGACCGTCAGCCACAAAAAGGAATAAGAACGGGGAAAGAGGATCTCCCTGTCGTAGCCCACGCAACGACGCGAATGAATCTGAGAGGGCTCCATTCAGATTAACACAATAACGAACGGAGGTTACACAAGTCAAGATCCACCTCGCCCATTGGTTCGCAAAGCCCATCTTTTGCATCACTCGCTCTAGGAATGTCCAGTCCACCCGGTCATACGCCTTAGACAGATCTAGTTTATAAGCACAGAAACTTTTATTCGGGTCCTTCTCTTGTTTTATATAGTGTGTGCACTCAAAGGCGATCAAGGCGTTGTCCGTGATAAGCCTCCCAGACACAAAGGCTGATTATTCCTCACAAATGATATCGCCTAAGATGGGGCGCATCCGGTTAACCAAACACTTGGCGATGATCTTGTACACGACGTTGCAAAGGCTTATGGGTCGGAAGTCAGTGAGCCTTTGCGGGTTGTCCACCTTAGGAATGAGCACGATCATAGTGTTGTTCATGCCTTCCAGCATGACACCGGTTACAAAGAAGGTCTGTACTGCCTGAATGATATCATTCTTCACAGTAGACCAATGACGCTGGAAGAATCTGGCCGGAAATCCATTGGGGCCCGGGGCCTTGAGGGGTCCGATTTGAAAAAGTGCGTCATTGATCTCCTTATCACTGAATGCCTCACATAGCTTCTCGTTCATTTCATCCGATAACACATGGTTTATCATATTCACCACTGTATCAGGAAGTAAACTATCATCAGCCTCAAAAAGTTTTGCAAAATATGACATGGCCATTGTTGGAAATATGCCCTAGAGGCAATAAATAAAGTGTTTATTATTATATTTCCTTGTTCATGATAATCGTTTATTATCCATGCTATAATTGTATTAATTAGAAAACATGGATACATGTGTAGATACATAGACAAACACAATGTCCCTAGTGTGCCTCTAGTGAACTAGCTCGTTGATCGAAAGATGGTTAAGGTTTCCTACCCATGGACATGAGATGTCATTTGATAACGGGATCACATCATTAGGAGAATGATGTGATGGACAAGACCCAAACAACAAACGTAGCTTATGATCGTGTCAGTTTATTGCTACTGTTTTCTGCATGTCAAGTATATGTTCCTATGACCATGAGATCATGCAACTCACAGATATCGGAGGAGTACCTTGTGTGTATCAAACGTTGCAACGTAACTGGGTGACTATAAAGGTGCTCTATAGGTGTCTCCAAGGGTGTCTGTTGAGTTGGCATGGATCAAGACTGGGATTTGTTACTCCGTGTGACCGAGAGGTATCTCAGGGCCCACTCGGTAATACAACATCACAATAAGCCTTGCAAGCAATGTGACTAAGTGTTAGTTGTGAGATCTTGTATTATGGAACGAGTAAAGAGACTTGCCAGTAACGAGGTTAAAATAGGTATGGAGATACCCACGATCGAATCTCGGGCAAGTAACATACCGAAGAAACAAAGGGAACATCATACGGGATTAACTGAATCCTTGACATAGAGGTTCGATCGATAAAGATCTTCGTAGAATATGTAGGAACCAATGTGGACAACCAGGTCCCGCCATTGGTTATTGACCGTAGAGGTGTCTCGGTCATGTCTACATAGTTCTCGAACCCGCAGGGTCTGCACACTTAAGGTTTGGTGATGTTTCGGTAGTATAGAGTTATGTATGGTGGTGACCGAAGTTTGTTCGGAGTCCCAGATGAGATCCCGGACGTCACAAGGAGCTACGGAATGCTCCGGAGGTAAAGATTCATATATAGGAAGTCCTATTTTGGTCGCCGAAAAAGTTTCGGGCTCATCGGTAGTGTACTGGGAGGGCCGGTAGTGTACCGGGAGGCCTCCGGGAGGGGTATTTCGACCCAAGAGGCTTCATGGGCTGTGGGAGAGTGAATATCAGCCCTTAGTGGGCCGGTGAAAACTCCCACACAAGGCCCATGTGGCTGGAGGAAAAAACCCAATAGGAAAGGGGGGGAAAGGCAAAAAGGAGCAATCCTAGTCCTACTAGGATTGGAGGAGGAATCCTCCTCTCCTATTAGGTTCGGCCGAACCAGATAGCCTTGGATGCCAAGTCTGCCTCCGCTCCTCCTATCCTCCTATATATACTAGAGGGTTTTGGGTTTTTGCACTAGTTTTTTCAGCCACGTGCTACCCGTTCTTCTAGTGCATAGTTTCTCCTCTAGATCGGTTTTCTGCAGTGCTTGGGCGAAGCCCTGCCGGAACTGCTCCACCACCATCGCCGGAGCGCCGTCAGGATGCCGGAGAACTCTTCTTCCTCTCCACTCCCTCTTGTTGTATCAAGACGGTGGAGATCGTCATCAAGCTGTACGTGTGCTGAACGCGGAGGTGCCATCCGTTCGGTGCTAGATCGGAAGGATCGTGATCAAGTTCGTGGGACGGATCGTGATCAAGTTCGTGGGACGGATCGTGATTGGATCGCGGGACGGATCGTGGTTGGATCGCGGGACGCACGGCGATTTGGATCGCGAAGACGTTCGACTACACCAACCACGTTTCTTAAGTCTTCCTGCTTAGCGATCTACAAGGGTATGTAGATCCACTCTCCCTCTCGTAGATGCTCATCACCATGGATAGATCTGCGTGTGCGTAAGGAAATTTTTGTTTCCCATGCAACGTTCCGCAACAGTGGCATCATGAGCTAGGTCTATGTGTAGATGAGATCTCGAGTAGAACACAAAAGGTTTGTGGGCGTTGATGCTTAGATTGCTTCCTCCCTTGGTCGGATTTTGGTTCAGTGGTATTGTGAGATGAAGCAGCCCAAACCAACATTACTCGTACGCTTACGAGAGACCGGTTCCCTCGACGCAACTTGTTGCCTAGATGGCTTGCGGGTGGCAGTTTCTCTCACTTTAGTTGGATCGGATTCGACAAAGGCGGTCCTTGAGAAGGTTGAAAAGCAAATTATGTATCACTGTTGTGGTTTATGCGTAGATGAGAATCGTTCTTGCTAGAAACCCGTAGCAGCCACGTAAAACATGCAACAACAATTAGAGGACGTCTAACTTGTTTTTGCAGGGTATGTTGTGATGTGATATGGCCAATTACATGATGTGATATATGTGATGTATGAGATGATCATGTGATGTATAGAATTTCATGACTTGCATGTCGATGAGTACGGCAACCGGCAGGAGCCATAGGGTTGTCTTTAATTATTGTATGACCTGCGTGTCAATCATTAAGCGCTATGTAATGCTTTACTTTATCGCTAAACGGTAGCAATAGTAGTAGAAGCATGTTGGGCGCGACAACCCCGACGGCGACACGTTGATGGATATCAAGATGATGGAGATCATGGTGTCTTGCCGGTGACGATGGAGATCATGCCGGTGCTTTCAAGATGGAGATCTAAAGCACAAGTTCATGGCCATATCATGTCACTTATGAATTGCATGTGATGTTAAACCTTTTATGCACCTTGTTTTGCTTAGTACGATGGTGGCATTATAAGGTGATCCCTCACTTAAATTTCAAGATAAATTGTGTTCTCCCCGAGTGTGCACCGTTGCGAAAGTTCGTCGTGTTGAGACACCACGTGATGATCGGGTGTGATAGACTCTACGTTCACATACAACGGGTGCAAGCCAGTGTTGCACGCGCAGAACACTCGGGTTAAACTTGATGAGCCTAGCATGTACAAACATGGCCTCGGAACACAAGAGACCGAAAGGTCAAACGTGAGTCATATAGTAGATATGATCAACATAATGATGTTCACCATTGAAGCCACCTCAACTCACGTGATGATCGGACTTGAGTTGGTGGATTTGGATCATGTGACACTCAGATGACCTGAGGGATGTCAATTTGAGTGGGGGCTCTAGTAATTTGATTAACTAAACTCATTATCTTGAACAATAGTCTAGGTAAACTTTGCATATTTATGTTGTAGATCAATGGCTCGCGCAGTAGCACCCCTGAATTTTAATGCGTTCCTAGAGAAAGCTAAGTTGAAAGATGATGTAAGTAACTTTGTTGACTGGGCCCATAATCTGAGGATTATCCTCACGGCTTCCCAGAAATCATATGTCCTTGATGCACCGCTTGGTGACCAACCAAAAGACATGACCTCCGAAGACGTTAAGAACACTTGGGAGGCACGTACTTGAGATTACTCAATAGTTCAGTGTGCAATATTGTATGGCTTAGAACCGGGACTTCAAAGACGTTTTGAACGTCATGGAGCATATGAGATGTTCCAGGAGTTGAAGTTTATCTTTCAGAAGAACGCCCGGATCGAGAGGTATGAAACCTCCGATAAGTTCTATGCTTGCAAGATGGAGGTGAATGGGTCTATCAGTGAACATATACTCAGAATGTCTGGGTATTCAACTTGTCTAGCGGAGTTGGGAATTGCCCTTCCACCAGAGGCGATCACTGACAGAGTTCTTCAATCACTGCCACCTAGTTACAAGAGCTTTGTGATGAACTATAACATGCACGGGATGAACAAGTCAGTCGCCGAACTGTTTGCGATGCTAAAAGTCGCTGAGTCTGAAATCCAGAAAGAACATCAAGTGTTGATGGTCAATAAAACCACTAGTTTCAAGAAAAATGGCAAAGTCAAGGGCAAGAGCAAGAAGGGTAAAACCAAGAAGGATGGCAAAGCAGTTGCTACTCCTGTAAAGAAGTCCAAGCATGGACCCAAGCCAAAAACTGAGTGCTTTCATTGCAAGGGAACTGGTCACTGGAAGCGGAACTACCCCAAGTACCTAGCTGACAAGAAGGCGGCCAACGACAAACAAGGTATATATGATATACATATTATTGATGTGTACCTTACTAGCTCTTGTAGTAGTGCCTGGGTATTTGATACCGGTTCGGTTGCTCACATTTGCAACTCAAAGCAGGAACTACGGAATAAACGAAGGCTGGCAAAGGACAAAGTGATGATGCGCGTGGGAAATGGTTCCAAGGTTGATGTGATCGCCGTCGGCATGCTCTCTCTTCGATTACCATCGGGATTAGTGATGAACCTGAATAATTGTTATTTAGTGCCTGCGTTAAGCATGAACATTATATCTGGATCTTGTTTATTGCGAGACGGTTACTCATTTAAATCAAAGAATAAATGTTGTTCTATTTATATGAGTAATATCTTTTATGGCCATGCACCCAATGTTAGGGGTTTATTCATATTGAATCTTGATAGTGATGATACACATGTTCATAACATTGATGCCAAAAGATGTAGAGTTGATAATGATAGTACCACTTTCTTGTGGCACTGCCGTTTAGGTCATATTGGTGTAAAACGCATGAGGAAGCTCCATGCTGATGGACTTTTGGAGTCACTTGATTTTGAATCACTTGACACATGTGAACCATGCCTCATGGGCAAGATGACTAAAACACCGTTCTCTGGAACAATGGAACGAGCAAGTGACTTATTGGAAATCATACATACTGATGTGTGTGGTCCAATGAATGTTACAGTGCGTGGTGGATATCGTTATTTTCTCACCTTCACTGATGACTTAAGTAGATATGGGTATATTTACTTGATGAAACACAAGTCTGAAACTTTTGAAAAGTTCAAGCAATTTCAAAGTGAAGTTGAGAATCATCGTAACAAGAAGATTAAGTTCCTGCGATCTGATCAAGGAGGTGAATATCTGAGTTATGAGTTTGGCAGTCACTTAAGACAGTGTGGAATTGTTTCACATTTGACACCGCTCGGAACACCACAGCGTAATGGTGTGTCCGAACGTCGTAATCGAACCTTATTAGATATGGTGCGTTCTATGATGTCTCTTGCTGATTTGCCACTATCGTTTTGGGGTTATGCATTAGAGACAGCTGCATTCACTTTAAATAGGGCACCATCAAAATCCGTTGAGACGACGTCATATGAACTATGGTTTGGCAAGAAGCCAAAGTTGTCGTTTCTTAAAGTTTGGGGATGTGATGCTTATGTCAAAAAGGTTCAGCCTAAAAAGCTGGAACCCAAAGCAGAGAAATGTGTCTTCATAGGATACCCGAAAGAGACAGTCGGGTATACCTTCTATCTCAGATCCGAAGGCAAAGTGTTTGTCGCTAAGAACGGAACATTTCTTGAGAAAGAGTTTCTCTCGAAAGAATTGAGAGGGAGGAAAATAGAGCTTGATGAGGTTACTGAACCTTTACTTCAACCAGAAAGTAGCGCAGCACAGAAAGATGTTTCTGTGGAACCTACGATGGTAGAAGAGGAAGTTAATGATGATGATCATGAAGCTTCGGATCAAGCTGCTATTGAACCTCGTAGGTCGACAAGGCCGCGTACTACCCCTGAGTGGTACGGCAACCCTGTCTTGGAGGTTATGTTGTTGGACAACAATGAATCTACGAGCTATGGAGGAGCAGTTATGGGCCCAGATTCCGAGAAATGGTTAGAGGCCATGAAATCCAAGATGGGATCCATGTATGAAAACAAAGTATGGACTTTGGAAGTATTACCTGAAGGGCGAAAGGCCATTCAGAACAAATGGATCTTTAAGAAGAAGACAAACGCGGACGGTAATGTCACCGTCTATAAAGCTCGACTTATGGCAAAGGGTTTTTCACAAGTTCAAGGAGTTGACTACGATGAGACTTTCTCACCCGTAGCGATGCTTAAGTCTATCAGAATCATGTTAGCAATAGCTGCTTATTTCGACTATGAAATTTGGCAGATGGATGTCAAAACAACGTTCCTCAACGGTTTCCTTGAGGAAGAGTTATATATGATGCAACTCGAAGGTTTTGTCGATCCAGAGAATCCTGACAAAGTTTGCAAACTCCAGCGATCCATTTATGGAGTGGTGCAAGCATCTCGGAGTTGGAATAAGCGCTTTGATGAGGTGATCAAAGCATTTGAGTTTATACAAGTTTACGGAGAAGCTTGTATTTACAAGAAAGTGAGTGGGAGCTCTATAGCGTTTCTAGTATTATATGTGGATGACATATTGCTGATTGGAAACAATATAGAAATGCTGGAAAGCGTGAAGGAATATTTGAACAAGAGTTTTTCAATGAAGGACCTAGGAGAAGCTGCTTTCATATTAGGCATTAAGATCTATAGAGATAGATCGAGACGCTTAATAGCACTTTCACAAAGCACATACCTTGATAAAGTTTTGAAGAAGTTAAAAATGGAACAGTCCAAGAAGGGGTTCTTGCCTGTGTTACAAGGTGTGAAGTTGAGTCAGACTTAATGCCTAGTAACTGCAGAAGATAGAGAAAAGATGAGTGTCATCCCCTATGCTTCAGCCATAGGCTCTATCATGTATGCAATGATGTGCACAAGACCCGATGTCAGCCTTGCCATAAGTATGGCCGGAAGGTTTCAAAGTGATCCTGGAATGGAGCACTAGCAAGCGGTCAAGAATATCCTTAAGTACCTGAAAAAGACTAAGGAAATGTTTCTCGTTTATGGAGGTGATGAAGATCTCGTCGTAAAGGGTTACGTCGATGGAAGCTTTGACACTAATATGGACGACTCTAAGTCGCAAGCCGGATACTTATTTATTCTTAACAGGGGAGCGGTAAGCTGGTGCAGTTCCAAGCAAAGCGTGGTAGCTGATTCTACGTGCGAAGCAGAATACATCGCAGCCTCGGAGGCGGCGAAGGAAGGTGTCTGGATGAAGCAGTTCATGACAGATCTTGGAGTAGTGCCCAGTGCACTGAATCCAATGAACCTGTTCTGTGACAACACTGGTGCCATTGCTCTGGCCAAGGAACCAAGGTTTCACAAGAGGACCAGACACATAAAGGGACGCTTCAACTCCATCCGCGATTACATCGTGAAGAAAGACATTAATATTTGCAAAGTGCACACAGATCTGAATGTTGCAGACCCGTTGACTAAACCTCTTCCAAGGGCTAAACATGATCAACACCATAACTGCATGGGTGTTTGACTCATTACAATGTAAATCACATAGTGATGTGAAACTAGATTATTGACTCTAGTGCAAGTGAGAGACTGTTGGAAATATGCCCTAGAGGCAATAAATAAAGTGTTTATTATTGTATTTCCTTGTTCATGATAATCGTTTATTATCCATGCTATAATTGTATTAATTGGAAACATGGATACATGTGTGGATACATAGACAAACACAATGTCCCTAGTGTGCCTCTAGTGAACTAGCTCGTTGATCGAAAGATGGTTAAGGTTTCCTAGCCATGGACATGAGGTGTCATTTGATAACGGGATCACATCATTAAGAGAATGATGTGATGGACAAGACCCAAACAATAAACGTAGCTTATGATCGTGTTAGTTTATTGCTACTGTTTTCTGCATGTCAAGTATATGTTCCTACGACCATGAGATCATGCAACTCACAGATATCGGAGGAGTACCTTGTGTGTATCAAACGTCGCAACGTAACTGGGTGACTATAAAGGTGCTCTACAGGTGTCTCCGAGGGTGTCTGTTGAGTTGGTATGGATCAAGACTGGGATTTGTTACTCCGTGTGACGGAGAGGTATCTTAGGGCCCACTCGGTAATACAACATCACAATAAGCCTTGCAAGCAATGTGACTAAGTGTTAGTTGCGAGATCTTGTATTACGGAACGAGTAAAGAGACTTGCCAGTAACGAGGTTGAACTAGGTATGGAGATACCGATGATCGAATCTCGGGCAAGTAACATACCGAAGAAACAAAGGGAACATCATACGGGATTAACTGAATCCTTGACATAGAGGTTCGACTGATAAAGATCTTCGTAGAATATGTAGGAACCAATGTGGACATCCAGGTCCCGCCATTGGTTATTGGCCGTAGAGGTGTCTCGGTCATGTTTACATAGTTCTCGAACCCGCAGGGTCTGCACACTTAAGGTTTGGTGACGTTTCAGTAGTATAGAGTTATGTATGGTGGTGACCGAAGTTTGTTTGGAGTCCCGGATGAGATCTAGGACGTCATGAGGAGCTCCGGAATGGTCCGGAGGTAAAGATTCATATATAGGAAGTTCTGTTTTGGTCGCCGGAAAAGTTTCGGGCTCATCGGTAGTGTATCGGGAGTGCCGGTAGTGTACCGGGAGGCCTCCGGGAGGGGTATTTCGACCCAAGAGGCTTCATGGGCTGTGGGAGAGTGAATATCAGCCCTTAGTGGGCTGGTGTAAACTCCCACACAAGGCCCATGTGGCTGGAGGAAAAAACCCAATAGGAAAAGGTGGGAAAAAAGGCAAAAAGGAGCAATCCTAGTCCTACTAGGATTGGAGGAGGAATCCTCCTCTCCTAGTAGGTTCGGCCGAACCATCTAGCCTTGGAGTCCAAGGTTGCCTCCTCTCCTCCTCTCCTCCTATATATACTAGAGGGTTTTGGGTTTTTGCACAAGTTTTTTTCAGCCACGTGCTACCCGTTCCTCCAGTGCATAGTTTCTCCTCTAGATCGGTTTTCTGCAGAGCTTAGGCGAAGCCCTGCCGGAATTGCTCCACCACCATCGCCGGAGCACCGTCAGGCTGCCGGAAAACTCTTCTTCCTCTCCACTCCCTCTTGCTGGATCAAGACGGTGGAGATCGTCATCAAGCTGTACGTGTGCTGAATGCGGAGGTGCCGTTCGTTCGGTGCTAGATCGGAAGGATCGTGATCAAGTTCGTGGGACGGATCGTGATCAAGTTCGTGGGACGGATCGTGATTGGATCGCGGGACGGATCGTGATTGGATCGCGGTATGGATCATGATTGGATCGCGGAACGCACGGCGATTTGGATCGCGAAGACGTTCGACTACACCAACCGCGTTTCTTAACGCTTCCCGCTTAGCGATCTACAAGGGTATGTAGATCCACTCTCCCTCTCGTAGATGCTCATCACCATGGATAGATCTGCGTGTGCGTAGGAATTTTTTTGTTTCCCATGCAACGTTCCCCAACAGCCATACCTGACATAACAGAGTGTTCGGTGTGAAGAACACCATGATCATCCCGCAACCCTTTAATCTTATTTTTTCGTGCCCGCCACACAGCCTTTCGATGGAAGAATTTGGTATTTTGGTCGCCATATTTCAGCCATTCGAGGTGAGACCGCTGCAGCCACATCATTTCCTCCTTATAAAGGAGTTCATCTATCCGGTCTGATTCTTTCCGCAGCTCACAACGATCTGCATTCATGTTCTGGAGCTCCTCAAGTCTAGTTCTAGACTTTTCAATCTCCTTAGTGATATTCCCAAGCTTGCTGTTACTCCAAGAATGTAGGCCCGACATGGTAGCTTTGAGGGCCTTACTGATCGCACCTAGATCACCTTTTGCCCCTGCCTTCGTCCACGCATCTTCCACAATTTCTACAAGAGCTGGCTCACGCTCCCACATCACCTCGTACCGCTTAGATTTGCCCATTTTAACACGCGTTTCAGGAGTGCACCGAACCATCAGTGGGCAATGGTCTGATCTAGGGGAGGTGAGGTGCACCACTGTTGCTTCAGGGAACACATCCCGCCATGGATTATCGGTTGCGGCTCTGTCCAGCCGTACTTGCACGTTGGCCCGGCCGCTTCTCTTGTTATCATACGTGTAGGGGTATCCACCGAACCCCAAGTCCACCAATTGACATTTTTCAAAGCAATCTCTGAATGCTATCATCTGTGCTTGTGGTCTCGGTGTTACAGATAAATGTTCAAACTCCCACAACGCCTCGTTGAAGTCGCCCGTTACTAACCATGGTAGGTCTGAAGTGTTCCTTAATCTGCACAAACTTTCCCACATCAAATGCCTGTTCTCCACCCTTGGTTCACCGTATACAAAGGTAACATGCCACACAGGATCAGAAGGTGACAACCGGACATAAGCATCAATCCATCTCTCATTAATATCTTGAATGTTCACGTACAGAAACTCATCCCAATACAAATCTAGACCACCACTTTTTCCTTGACTACTAATACCTTCAAAACCTCTTAAACCTAAACGACTCCGGAGCCTAATCATTTTATTTCTCTGTTGCCTAGTTTCACACAAGAACACCATACTTGGGGAACTGGCCCTACAAAGAGCCTGCAGGTCACGAACTGTGTGAGGGTTCCCCACCCCTCGACAGTTCCATACTAAGAAATTCATTGCTCCTGACGGGGCGCCACATCCGGCCCCGTTAGTTTACCAATGGCCCCTTGGCTGGTTGCCTCCAAATCCATCCCAGTTCCTGTACTGCTGGCATCATCCTCCAAATCCCTCGGCTCCTTCTTTCCTCTCTTTTGTGTGCCTCTCTCCTGGTCCTCTCCATAAGGAACCAGGGCGTTCTTGGCAATAAGATTGGACCAAAGATCCCAGTCATATGCCTCTTCCCTAAGATGGAATCATTGAAATCCATAGAGTCCACTACACTGCCGAAGGAAACTTCCAATGTGTCAAGGCCTCGTAGTGCCGGAATCATATCACCTGAACTGAGCGAAGCATCACGGATCACCAATGCTCCTTGCTTCCTTCCTGCATCAAACTTCCTGGGTGGGCGTGCCGTCTTTTTCTTCTTCGCATTCGGAGGGTCAACTTGCTGTGTGGCTTGGGCGCGCGCCTCAAATTGTTGTTCCATGTGCTGAACCTTACTGCATTTTGGCTGCTCCTTTGCTAGCTGTAACCTGAGCTTCTCAACATGATTTGCTAGCTAATCATCCTCTGCCCTGGACCTTGGCTCCTCATGCTCCTCAAAGCCATCGTTTGCATCAACTCTATTTGGTATATCAGGTGGCACCCTCGGGCCACTTCTCTCATTTGTTTGCGTCTGCTGGCGAGTTGCTGAGCCTGCACTTCCCAAGGAAAAGTCCATGCTATGACGAGCCCTCGGCTGGCCAGGTGATGGAGTGAACGCAGCCCTGTTCTCAAACTTCTTGAAAGGAGAGCACCGTAGCGTAGAATCATACGCCTTCGTCAGAATCCCTAGCAACTTCTTTTCACGCGCTTCTTTATCATGCCCCATAAATCCACAGTGGAAGCAGAAGTGTGGCACCCTCTCGTATTTTAGTTTGAACTTGATACGCTTTGTCACACCTTTTGCATTGTATTCCAAAGTGACCTCCTTCTGTAGCCGACGATTGTACGACAGCTTGACCCGAACCCTCAAGAAATCGTTCGTGCCATGACCAACTGCTGGTGCGTCCACCTCCAGGACCTCACCTAGGGTTCCACCGAGAGCCTCACCATACGCCTTATTCTGCTTTCTCCAAGGAACATCGAACACCCGAACCCACACCGAAACAGCATCCAGTATTGTTTCAGATGGCCGAGTATCATCATTGAAAGGTGTCACCAGCAGAGCATCGCCATCATAGATCCATGGTCCTCCCCGCGCCACAAACCTGAAATCTCCCTCAAAGAAAAACGTGATCATGTAGTGATTTTTCTGAACCGGTTTGAATTCGACGCCCGTCCGAAGCTGCCAAATCTTCTCAAAGTGGTCTGACAGCGTTTTAGCACTAGGCCTCTTTTGTGATCTGTAGAGACTCATGAGCCTCCAACCCGCTACTCCCTCCTCCTTGACATCTTCCTCATCATCGTCAAAATCCACAGCTACAAAGGCCACATCATCCATGTCAACTCCTCCTTCAATCAGAGTCTCTGCATCCCCTGGCAGACCGCCTTCAGATGACGGACCATCCCAGTTACTTTCCTCCTGCGTTCCCGTCCTCGGATGTACGTTCACGGCCGCCTGCTGGAGTGCGACGAGTGTGCCACCACCAGAAGGCTTCGGGTGGGTGGGATCCTCACCGGATCCCCCTTGATCACCCCCACCTCCAGCAGCAGATCGCACACGGGACATCTCAGACGCTAGGCGGCAGCGATTGGGATCAGGGGCGGCCTGGCCAAGTTGAACGAGGATATATGGGTTCGGCGTTCACGTGCTGGGGTATTAGTATCCCCAGCCCTAGATGCCTGTCTGCCGTGTGCAACACGGACATCCACCCGCGAGGTGTAACCAAGACTCTTAGACAACAAGGACATCAGGATCATGGCTGGTTGGGAATCCTCCCGGCGCTCCGATTCGCTTCCGTCGGCAAGGTGGGTCGCTGGCGGCGCGTGATCGCCCATCGCCAGAGGCACCCCAAACCCTAGACGAAGCAAACAAATTTCGTGTGTGTTAATATTATGCCTTCAGACGGTCTAAAATCTGGATGTCCTCCGACGGAACGACTCAACGCCAAAACACAAGTAATGTAATAGATGCTTAGTGGAACATGAGAGTGGGACGGTAGTGATGTCCTCCGACCTGAAAATGTAATAGATGCAGAGCAACTCGGCACCATATTGAAACATACACGGTAAAATTCCATTTCATGTTTATAACACTGCAAGTAAAATTCTGAAGTGCTCCCTATCCAATTTTGTTATACTAATGCACAAAAAAATGGAAGCAAAACATAATAGAATTTAATCATAGTATTTCAACCAAGAATATACACCTTACATATAAACAAAGAAGACAAATCCAGTTTCGCCTGTACGAATACTGGATGGAAAAGATAGTAATCATAAGCTCAATATTACTTCTGAAATGAGCAAATATGAAAGACAGATTTATAAGGACCATATATTATCTGACATGTAATTATTAATAAATAAAGCATGAGGTTGATACTTTGTAAATTATATTAACAAAATGTGAAAGGTTATGATAAATCGTACATGAATACTCGCTCCGAACATCTGGTGGTTTCAAGTGTAATAGATAATATCACATATATAATGCAGCTGAGCTGAGGGTGACCAGTTTTAAGTTGGGAATGTATATGGACCATATGCATTTGGAAGAATCGTCGGTATGCACCCATCCAATTATGGAAAATTGTGAAAAACTTAACCTGTTGCTTCACTGAATATGAGCTGACATATTCCCAAGGTAAAAAAACAACACTCTTCAGGCATTGCAAAATCTGACAAAAGGAGAATAGACATAAACTGATGTAAACCCCACGCAGAAAAAACTGTGTCTAGTTTAAGATCTGAAAGGATCAAAGTAATCTTGTCACTTGAACTGATAACAAAATCCTATATATTGAGGTAGAAAGAGATATATGTACATTTAGCTAAGTAAATGGAAAGATTGACTGTTAGGAAATTCAAGGAATGTACTGGTTGCGAAACCATAAGTAGTCCACTGAACTTTCCCTTTGAACTACATACACCAATTTCTGCAAGACAAAATCAACAAAATGTTTAAGTAAGATGGACAGTGGCATGATTTATGCGAGAGAGAAAGAGAGATATTAACAGAAAAATAAATAATAACATGGTCTAAAAACCTGGTATACCGAAGAATAAAAGGAGGAGAGGACGACATGGAATAGTGGAATCAGGAAGAACCTGGTATACAGAAGGATTGGAAGTGCCGTGACTCATGACTTATGAGACGGGAAGGGCTACAGACGTGTCCCACCCAGCACGTGGGCACGATGTGTTTTCACCATGACCTTCCAATGGCGAAACTTGACGATATTCTAGCAGGAGCACTGTCAAAAATGGTTCAGCTTCACTGCTTTACTTGGAGTGAGATTTGATAGAGAATAAGATGGAGGCAGGAGAGATAGGCACCCAACCCTGAAGAAATAGGAAGTGCTGGTGGGAGAGAGAAGGTCAGCTTGGTCGAGAAGATGAATATGAAGAGAATCAATATGGGACAGAGTAATTAAGAATGATGTTAAGGACCCCCCAAAAAAAGAACGATGTTGTGGAGGAGATGGATGGCTCTGGGAGTGAGAAGGACACCTTCCTGGAACGAAATTCTCAGCAAAAAAATGATGACATGAGAAAATGACGTGGCTTCACCATATGACAGGAAAATTCTCTAGTGGGAGGTAGGTATTTAGGAATAAAAGATAAAAGATGTAAGAGCAACTCCAACGGACCGATCCAAACGGACGGCGATTTTGTCCGTTTTTGTCCGTTTGGGTCGGCCAGGCGAACATGGATGTTCGCTTCCGCTTTTGGGTCGGCGCGTGCGCCCAATGCTGACCCGACTCATTTTGACGGCGCTAGAAAAAAAAGAACGCATGCATATTAAAAAAAATTAGTTAAACATTAAAGCCGGCCACGAAGGCTGGCGAGAGTCCACGCGTCCACATTTGCATTTAAGAAAAATAAAAAAAACCTAAACTACGAGGCGGCGCGCTGCACTAGGCGTCGTCGTCCTCCTCCTCGGGATCCGTGAGGTCGATGAGCGTCGGCGCCGGACCGGCCCAGGAGAACGCCGTGTTCCAGAGCGCGTTCATGTCGGGCGCGGGCTGTGCCGATGCGGGCAGTGCCGCCGCCTGGGCTGCCGCGGCTTGGCGCGCCTCCTCCTCGGCGTCGCGCTGCGCGTCCTCGGCGCCGGTGAAGGCGGGAGAAACTGCGAGGTGAAAGGGATGGCAGGGGCCTTGCCCTTGGCCTTGCTTTTGGTGGCGTCGGAGAAGAGCCCCATCTCGCTGTGGTGGTGGTGGCTAGGGTTTGCCGGCGACAGAGGAGCAGAGCTTGCTAGATGTGGACGACGAGTTTGGATGAGGACGGTCCCGCCGCACGGTCGGCTTAAAAAAAGACGACCGCCGTCGCTGACGCGTGGGCCCGTGGTCATAAATTAAGCTGACCATGTGGGCAGCGGATAGTTGGACGGCCGTCAGGTGAGGACGCGACGGACACCGAAAAGGCGCTTGTGGCGTCCGTTCCGAGTCCGTGCCGACGCATTTGGGATGCAAATTTGACCGCAATTGTGTCGGTGCGAACGCGAAGCGAACATGATTTATGTTTGGATCGACACGTTGGGCCGCCACTTTTGTCGTTACCGATTCAAACAAACGGGGCCGCGGACGAAATGGGCTGTAAGATACCCCAAATGGTCACGCACCCTGCTCCGCACTCCCAGCACATTTTCCTCCTCCGAGAAAATACCCCCAAATGCCGGCCTAAAGAATCAAACCCCCAAACCCTCCTCTTCCTCTTCCTCCTCCTCGACGGGCGTTGCGCGGCGGCCACCATGGCTAGGCAGACGCCTAGGTGCTACCCGCAACTCCTCCGAAACAACTTCCCCCCCACCCCCACCCCCACCCCCACGGAGGACACGGACATGCGGCATGGGCTGGACCCCTACAAAAACATGGTGCTCGACTTCATCTATTCCTTCCTCCTCAAGTCGCCCGTCTCCACCGCCGCCTCCCTCGCCTGCACCACCGCGGAGGACGGCGACGGCGTCGACCGCCTCAGCCTTCTCCCCGACGACCTCCTCCGCCGCGTCGTCTCCCGTCTCCCCGCCAAGGACGGAGGAGCAGAGCTTGCTAGATGTGGACGACGAGTTTGGATGAGGACGGTCCCGCCGCACGGTCGGCTTAAAAAAAGACGACCGCCGTCGCTGACGCGTGGGCCCGTGGTCATAAATTAAGCTGACCATGTGGGCAGCGGGTAGTTGGACGGCCGCCAGGTGAGGACGCGACGGACACCGAAAAGGCGCGTGTGGCGTCCGTTCCGAGTCCGTGCCGACGCATTTGGGATGCAAATTTGACCGCAATTGTGTCGGTGCGAACGCGAAGCGAACATGATTTATGTTTGGATCGACACGTTGGGCCGTCACTTTTGTCGTTACCGATTCAAACAAACGGGGCCGCGGACGAAATGGGCTGTAAGATACCCCAAATGGTCACGCACCCTGCTCCGCACTCCCAACACATTTTCCTCCTCCGAGAAAATACCCCCGAATGCCGGCCTGAAGAATCAAACCCCCAAACCCTCCTCTTCCTCTTCCTCCTCCTCGACGGGCGTTGCGCGGCGGCCACCATGGCTAGGCAGACGCCTAGGTGCTACCCGCAACTCCTCCGAAACAACTTCCCCCCACCCCCACCCCCACCCCCACGGAGGACACGGACATGCGGCATGGGCTGGACCCCTACAAAAACATGGTGCTCGACTTCATCTATTCCTTCCTCCTCAAGTCGCCCGTCTCCACCGCCGCCTCCCTCGCCTGCACCACCGCGGAGGACGGCGACGGCGTCGACCGCCTCAGCCTTCTCCCCGACGACCTCCTCCGCCGCGTCGTCTCCCGCCTCCCCGCCAAGGACGGCGCGCGCACAGCCGTGCTCTCCTCGCGCTGGCGCCACCTTTGGCGCTCCACCCCGCTCGTCCTCGTCGATACCCACCTCCTCCCCGCGGCATGCGCCGGGGCCGTCTCTCGCGCCGTCACCGGCGCCGTCTCCGCAGCTCTCGAGGCGCACCCGGGGAACTTCACCTTCGTCAGCCTCACCTGCAGCTTCCTGGAACGCGCAGACCGCGGCGTGCTCGCGCGCTGGGTCCAGCTCCTCGCCACCAAGGGCGTCAGCGAGCTCGTCCTCATCAACCGCCCGTGGCCCCTCCCGCGTGGCGTGTGCCTCCCCATCGCGCTCTTCAGCTGCGCCTCTCTCAGCCGTCTCTACCTCGGCGCCTGGCTGTTCCCGGACACCGCCACCCTCCCGCGCGGCGCTGCTTTCCCCAATCTGCGTGAGCTCGTCCTCGGCTGCGTCATCATGACGGACAAGGATCTCGACTTCGTGCTCGCCGCGAGCCCCGTGCTGGAGATCCTCGCGGTCGTTGGTAGCCAGACCCAACTGCATGCTCGTCTTGCCAGTCAGAGCCTGCGGTGCGCGCAATTCTGCTTGTCCTACGTGCAGGAGGTCGCCGTGGTGGACGCCCCACTCCTTGAGCGTCTCTTCCTCTGGCACACCTCAAGCCGCGGCCACTCTAGCATGGCCAGGAGCAGAGCAAGTGCTACACTCAAGATTGGTCATGCTCCACAGCTGCGTTTGCTGGGATACCTACGGCCAGGAGGGCAGGTGCTGGAGATTGGCAACACCACCATCAAGGTGCAGCACTATCTCTCTGCTAGCCCATCTCTGAGTTCCATTTGTTTGTTTTGGTGATATGCATGCAACAACTGTCTATGGGCGTGTCTGCCAGTCGATCAGCAAATTTGAATGATGTGTGATCAGTTTTATGTTCATTTGGTGCGTTACAGGCTAGTACACAGGCGAGTCCAAGCACCATCGTCCCCAGTGTCCAGATGTTAGCATTGAGTCTACGTTTTGGAATCCACAATGAAGTCAAAATGTTGCGTAGCTTCCTCAGGTGTTTTCCGAACGTTGAGAATCTTCTTATCGAGGTAAAACCAACCTTTTCCTATCATTTATTATTTTTCAATTTGCGTGATCATCATGGGATAGCAGCACATTGCTCCTGTATTATTTGTCATCACATAAAGCTCAACTATGCGTCGATATCTTTTTGCAGTCTGAGGAAACTCATGAACCCACTGACAATCTCCGTCTCAAGTTTTGGCAGGAGAACGGTATGATTGAGTGCGTCTGATCGCGCCTCAAAAGTATCGTTTTCCGTGAGTACCATGGGCATCAGAATGAGTTTGCCTTTCTCATGTTCATTGCCAAGAATGCAAAGGTGCTGGAGCGGTTGGTGGTTGAGTTGAAGTTTGGAAGGTATGATGTGCCTCGGCAGATTGCTATCAAAATGAAAGCTCTGGAGGGTGCCAAATGGGCCAGTGGAGGCCAAAAATTGCAACTCTCCTTCAGTAAATTTCCTAGTGCTTGGAGCCTCTCGAAAGGATCTGACTTCTCATTTGATGACCCTTTTCTCTGCCTCTGCTATATGCCAACCTATTTCAAAATGCGAGATAGCTCTGGCCAGTTCAAGCCTCTGGGTTATCTTTAGGTTGCTGGAGTGTGCCTTGTGAAGATGGCCAGTTTTCTTTTTCCACTAGCATTAGTATTTCCATCTGCTGCTTCTCTGAATTGAGGTATTTATACTAAGTATGTGGGTTGAAGTAACAGAGAACTGAGATATATGAGCTTATGTATCGCCTAATCCAGTACTAATTTGATGTTCCATGTTAAATCTGTGTTGCAGTGTATCCTGATTGATTATGCATAACTATCTATGCTTCTACGGATTGTATGTTTTGTCTACAATGCATCCATCTTAACTGATATAAGTTGACAGGGGCAAACTTGGGTTGAGGCCATAAACCCAACTTTGGCCATGCGAATCAACATCGCTCTAGTTGCGTGTCTAGCATGGGCACTACTGCAACCTGGGGAGTTGCATTGCATGTTAATGGTCTGTTTCAACCATAACTAATAAGGAATTGCTTGCTCTTCCTCAAAGTTACTGTCAGTTAGTTGATTCTTGACCCCCTTTTAACCCCCTGGCACGCTCGGATTTTGACACTGAACTGTTACTCATTTCCTATTTTATATTTTTGAGGGGGCACTTCCTATTTCATATACATGTTTCTTCAACGCTACCATCGTCTGCCGACTTCTAAATTAATCTGAAGATGTGCTGCACTAACACTAGAACACCAATGCTTGGAAGCAAAGGACATATGGTCAACATAGCTTGATCTTGTGGAATGCCTAGATGGATAGCAACTTGAAGCTGAGCAAGTGTTCCTTGGAGTAACGTAAAATAGCACAAAGTACACACAATTCCTTGGAAAAAAATAAATCCATACACAGTTTCTTCCAAAATATGCCTGAAGTTCTTGGCTATCATGATTGCAATAGTTTGAAGTACACATAGTCGTCAAAGTGTTCGTGGCCAAAAACATGCACAAGTTCTTGGTTATCTTGGTTGCTCCTCTCACTGCAAAACAGTAATTGTTCAAGTTAAATTCGTTGCACATTTGTCAATGTTTGCCATGGGGTGTACAATGCAATATTGCAATTCAGTTTGAGCAACTATACCGGAAGAGGCAAACAAATGCTACCAAATGCATGATTCAAGAACTCAATTCAACTAAAACCTCAAATCATTTCGTAAAAATCAGTGATAAGATGCTTATTGGTCTTGGGAGTATGATGCATGAGGATTGGAGTTCCTCAGTTTGACAGCATTTCTGAAGAAAGAAACGTAGCCTGATAACAACCAAATTGATTGTGAGCATTCATGCAAGTGAATTTTAAGGGGCATATACCTTTACATCGTTACACGGACCTTTGGCTTCGCAATTTTTCTTGAAGTGATCACGTACAAGCTGTTTACATGAGGCATTGGTAAGATCTTTAAGGCAGTATAAGTTTTTTTCTGGATAAAACTGAAAAGCATGCAAGTGAACTGAACATGAAACATGAACTGGGAGGGTGTCTCTTACCTGCAAGATCTGGTTTATTGCTTTTGCAAGAGCAGGTTTCAGATCACGGGGATGCAGAGCGTCATTGCGATAATCCTCGAGGAGTTCATCCATTCCTACGTAGGTCCGGCTTAAGAGCAAACAAACAGATGTTACAGTTGAACACAGCTATCAAAATCGTGCCATGTAACTGGATTCTTTCTTGACAGATATTGCGGTAGGCAGACGTTTGCAAGAGCTCTTGCATCAATAGCAGGCTTGCAACAATAATATACTCCTTCTTCTGAAATTACTTGTCGCAAAGATGGATAGAAATTGATGCATTTAGAACTAAAATGCATCTAGATACATTTATTGACAAATATTCCCAGACGAAGGGAGGAGGGAGTACTATAATATTGTTTTTCTTAGGGAAACATTTTGGCTGTTCTTGGGGAAAAAAATGCTACCTGTTACTACCATCATGTGGGACCATCTCGAATTCACTAAACCAAGGCAGAACGATATGCTCTATGTACTCCAAGCATGGATTTCCTTGAGTAATCTTGGGAGGGCAGAAAGCTTTCTTTATCTTTTTCGTAACCTCAGACTGCAAAAAGCAAGTTGGTTATGAACTTATTGTCGCCACGGAGGAAGTAAAGACGAGTTTTGTGATAAAAACCTCTGTGTCTTCCATAAAAATAGTTGAGAGTGGATCACTATCTGACATTTTCTGCTGTCCTTCTTTGAAACCAGGTAGCATATCTATAATTAGCGTCAAGGAGAAACACATTTTGACAAATAGAGCTATATCTTACACCACATAGACATAGGCATATAGTCATGTACATTAATAAACCTGTAAATAATATCATCCTCATGAAAAATTACTCCCTCCGTTCCTAAATATTTGTCTTTTTAAAGATTTCACAATGTACTAGATACAGATGTATACAAACATAGTTTAGAGTGTAGATTCATTCATTTTGCTTCGTATGTAGGCCATAATTGAATCTCTAGAAAGACAAATATTTAGGAACGAAGGTAGTATATAGGATACGTTGCAACAGAAATATTGGTTTATTTTCCCTTCCAATGTGCTTGCAGTATTCTCTGGCCGTTATACTCACCTCTCTTTGATCCACGCTCATCTGGCATATGTCTGCCTACAAACATAAAATATTTTTTTGATAACTATCAATATTCTATATTCAGTAGGCCATGACGACTTCCACACCCACATAATCAAGGCCTCCTTTTTGGTTCATAGGATAGGATTATTATAGGAATAGGAAACTTGTAGAAAATGAGATGACATACATCTTAAATTCTATGAGTAGGATTAGGAAAAGAGATGTCATTTGGTTCACACCAAAGGAATTTTTTCATTGAGTCTAGTCTCTTTTTTTTCCCTTTGAAATGTGAAGGATAGAAACCAATCCTATGTAGGAATAGAAATGCATTCCTAAGAACCAAAGGGCTCTAATGGAAAAAACTATACAAAAATCCTATTTTAGAATTCCTGTGAAATTCCTCCAAACCAAAGGAGGCCTTAGAACCTCTAAATTCCTATTTGCTTTCTCTAATGAGCGCCCTAATTAAACATGCTGTTTTGAGAAAAATGAAAAGTCCAGTTAAAGAATTATGATTCATATTAAGTGATGCTGAAGGGATAGATCAGATTAATATGATCCACTGAAGGGATAGATCAGATTAATATGATCCACTGAAGTCGAGTTACTAGTCATCCGTTCACTAATCTCCTAGTTTTTCACTCAACTCTCACACGTGCCATCTGTGCCAACTACCAAAACTCGTCTAAGCTAGCATACAAGGTTCTTAAGTAAACCAAATTCGACCTTGCGTCTATGTGGTTTCCACAGCATAACACATACGCTTTGCTATTTGACTCTTTTTTTTTTGGAGAAAATGCTAGTTGACCCATAATTTAATATGTTTAGACTGAAGCTCAGTCAAATGAAAAGCAATTGGGCCTCCTAGAATAGCCATCTCCAAACCAGTGACAGAGCTTGAAGTCCATTGTTGGGCGGGTTGGACAGGCCGAACATAAGAAAATAACCAGTGAGCTGGTGTTTCAACTTTCAAGCCCAGAAGTAAAAAAAAGATGATGTACAAACTACAAAAACCGGGCGGGCCACGGCCCATTCGGCCTTGCCGTGGCTCCGCCATTGTCTCCAACTCCAGGAAAGTTACTATCCGGTGCAAAAGGATGAGATATGGACAAGCAATGGATGATAAAAGCATGTTGGGAACAATGAGTGGCAATGGATGTGCATCACGTCGTAGGCACACAGATATCTTGGTGTGTTTTGATCGATTGTGATTCTGCTCGGCTTAATGGGCCTTTTTCTTCGGCCTCATCCCTCACTCAAAAAATTGACTTGCCAAAGAAAAAAAATACCTGGAAGACTTCATGTGGAATAGTGTTTTCATGATCCATCTTGGGCTTGACGTGGCCTTTGCGGCTGATGCCGCGGAGCTAGTGGTGTTATGGTTTCCCACCTTCTGTCCTATCAGTATCAAGTATTTTGATAAAGCAACTACTTGCCAACAGCCTTGCGAGGAAAGTGCTCCTAGCCATCGTGCATTCGACAATGAAAGATTCTCATCAATTGTGGTGGAAGGCTCATGTGGCTATTCAAAGATTAACCTATGTTTTTTTACCATTGGGACATCAAGATGAGGTCGGAAGTAGAGGTGGTGAGTTGGTGTTTTGATGCAAATTTATAGTTTTCCATTCTTAGTCGTTTAATAAATATATAATGTCAGACCACGAGTCAAAAAAGAAATCAATGGTTTAGTTATCATTTTAGATTTTGCTATTTTCTCCTCCATACGGTAGTTAGTGAAAGCTACAATGAAAAACCTCATGTATACACCCCACAAAAAAAGTATAAATAATGCATTCACAATAGATATGGTGAGGTACATGACAAACCTCGAGGAAGAGTATATCAGCACACTTCATGATGGGCTCCAAGAGTTGATTACACGTCACATTGTTCGGATTTGCATGCAAGCTAAAAACAAACACCACAACTATCACATACATATTTGACATATTCAAAGTAAGCAATGAAAAACCCACCTTAAATTTAGAGCTACCCATGATGCAATTGTTCCTATTTACATGGCGCACGGGTATTTGAAGGTTCAACTTTAACCACTAATCTAACTAACATAGCGTGGATTACCTGTCACAAAAGTTTTACCATTTAATTCATATTTAAAAGTAGTATCCAACAATGTGTGTTTTGTGACAAATGATCAATAGGTTATAGATTAAATTAACTTTTTGGATAAAACAACACTTTTATTAACTCAATGTAGCATACAAAGCATAATAAGCAAGACCCAACATCTACATAACTAATAATATATGCACACAGTCAAATATCAATAATTGAACAACGAAAAAGATTAAAAAAATGACATATTAGTAACAATAAAATCATATATTGGTTTCTATCCTTCACATTTCAAAGGGAAAAAAAGAGAGCCTAGACTCAATGGAAATATTAGTATATAGGACCAATAATAACTATGTCTATGTCAAAAGGAGGTGGTGGACCGATTTGAAGATTACACTGAAATTGATGGAAAGTTTAATCACAGAAGACAGAAAACGTGCCTGTAAATAGGGACGGAAGGAGTACCTCGCTAACTGTCCGACGTAGTGGTTCCGGGAGATGCCCATCACGAGCGGCCAGTACTCGTGCGCGCGCCTGTTGGTCTCCTCGGAGCACCAGAGGAACTCCACCCCGTCCGAGCTCATGCCCAGGGCTCTCCAGACCTCCATCGCGTGGCGACCGGCGTCCCTGATCTTGCTCGAGTCCTTCAGTCCAGCCCTCTGGTCCGCTATGAGGATCTTCACTCTGCATCCGGCCCTGACCATCTTGTTCACGGTGATCACCTTCCCAACACCCTGATGAGAAACAAAAGAAGGAAGAGAGGAAGGGGAGCATTCGTCTCAGTCATTGCGTACAAATCTCAAGGAATTTGCGCGGGAACACAGCCGGCAGGGGAGTTGAGAGCCGGAGAGTTATCATTGACCTGCCAGATGTGCACGCGGCCGGAGACGGAGGGCTCGAAGCTGTCGAGGCAGACCGGGCTGGGGTTGCCATGCAGCAGCGGGAGCAGATCGTCCTCGCCGACGAGCTCCTCGGCGGTGCTCCGCAGCGTCTCGGCGCGCTCCTCCACGCTCATCGTCGCCGCCATGCTCCTCCGGCCGCGTCCGTCTGTTCTCGCCTCTAGTAGTCGTGCGCCCTCCGTTTCCTTTGCCCTTTCCTTTTTCGAGTTTTGCCTTCGAATTTGTAGAGGAATCTTTTTTTTAAGGATTATTTGTAGAGGAATCTGGTGTCTGAATCCACCTCCAACCCGATCGCGTTTTTCTTTTTTTGAGTCTAATTAGGATAAGCCCAACGGGACTTGTCAAAAAAGAAATAGGCCCAACGGGACTTCTCAAAGAAGAAATAAGCCCAACGGGCCCAGGTGGGCGGCCCAGAGAGGGAATTAAAGGAACTACGGCTGTTCCTTCTCGTCCGCACCCGCTTCAAACCCTTGCAAGCACCCACTCCACGGCGGCGGCGGCGGCAGCGCAGGCGCAGGCGACCACCACACAGAGAGGAGCTCCCACCGGCGACGTCGCAGCTCATAAATGGACAGCGGAAGCGAATCCGACGGCGCCCCCGAGGAGCTCACCGCCGTGCAGGTACGTCCTTGGCTATTCCCCCATCCCATGGCATGAGAGCTCGCGCTAGTAAACCTAGGTGGCGTTGGGGTGTGCGAGGAATCCGTGTGCTGCGCTCGTGTACTATGAAAACAGAAAATATTCAGCGTCGGTAAGAGTGCTTCCACGAGCCACCAATTTCGATCACTGCGCTCGAGGGACATGGATTTTTACTTTTTAGACGTAAAATAAGGTTCGAGTGATCCTCAACTGGCCAAGAGTGAAAAACACACTTGTGCAGACCTACACTGCTGGGGATGCCAGCTTTACATAAGAAGCACAAAATCATGAGCAGCCTAAAACAATAGGAAGACTTGTGCTCATTGACAGGATGAAGCCAACTTCTGTTTTCTGGGTGGTGGTTTCTTGTTTAGCTTCCTCCATTCTTATATCTAGTTCATATGAGAGTATGTGGAGGTGATGCCAATGTTCAGGAAGTCGGTAACTGGTACCATATTGGTCTGGTGCTGAGTAGGGATAAATTGGTGAATCGGCCTATTAACTGAATTTATCGGTACGTTCAGCAAAATGGCAAGCAGAGTCAGGAGGAGCAACAGCAACATAGAACCATTACTATAAGAAGTCCTGAAAAAGGAGGAGCTCAGACCTTGTTGCTTGGGGAGGCCAGGGGGATCGAGTGGGAAAGGGAGCAGAAGGGGCAGGATCGAGCGGGGGAGGGAGTAGAAGGAACGGTAGCACGCCCAAATCCCCCAGCCCTAGGCACAGGACTGCTGGGAGAGGGTCACGGGCTAATTTTGGGGGCTTTATGGACCCCAGCATTGCTCAGTTAATCGGAGATACATGATTACTTGGTCTGACACCTGATTAATGGGTTTGTTAGAGAAATTAGTGGTCTGCTCTAGTTAATGCAACGAATAGCACATATTCGTATCAGTCTACCCCCGAGAAGCACTTAACTGGCAGTTAAATCAGTTAATTGGCTGATATTTGTAACATTGCTGAGTGTTGTTTCCTGCTGTTGATGTCTTGTAGGGTGTCGAGAAACATGAAGAAATCAGCAAGGTAGAGAAGGACAGCGCTGTCAGGTTTGCTTCTTGCACTTGACACTGTTTGAGTGGGCACATGGAGATGACTTTGAGAGGTTATGCTCATCATTATTTGTTTTGTTGCTCTTGCATCATGTAATTTCCATTGTAGTTTTTGCGGGTCTCATAACAAAATTCCCTGAAGCCAAAAACATGGCATGCTAGATTAGTATAATATAAGTGATTTCTTGTCTGTATCGGTTTAGACTGCTTCAGTAGCAGGATGGCCACGGGTCATTCCTCCTGAGGGATAATAGCCTACCATCCATATGGGCATTTAGCTATTGTGGCACCTTTTCTGCTGTCCCTCATCCCCACTAGGGATTTTGGGGGAGCATTTTCCAATAAATACCTAAAGTTGAGTGATGTTGAGTTCATTTTATATGTTTATTATACGATTGTAAGTATAAACATGTAGTTTTATTAGTTCACAAGATGATGGACTACTAATAAAGAACCCTATAAGGTTATGCAGACATGTATAAGGGTAGAGACCGAATGATCATGCTTTAGACTTGCAGATGTGGCAACTTGGGCATATATAAGAACTTATACTTATGGGTAGGTGATCGTTGATGGGGAGGTATCCCCAACACCATTTAAGGTCGGTATACCCATCCCGGGTTTGGCTGCAGGGATGAATACTTTTCATTCCCTTCCCCTAATAGGGTAATTCATCATGGGTTGCGGTCTTGCCGGGAATGTGGCACATTACCACCCCTTTGACCCTAAATGTAGATCCTTCTGTGCATACTACCTCTAAGTCTTCAATTTCTAGTCCTGCGTACTGAACAAATATCACCATTGCATTTTGGGTTTACACATTTGCCATGAACTCTTCTTGGACCCTCGAACTGACTTTAACACATGAGTAGTGCATTTTCAGTGGCAAATCTGTAGTTGCAAATAGGCTTACCCCCATTTCTTGAAATCTGTTGGCAAAAGCATTTTGGTCTGTTTTTTCGGGAACATCCATCCAGACTGACTTCATACACTATTGACTTATGTTAGTCACAAACTTGATTTCACTTTTCCTGCTGATGGTACCCTCTTTGACCTCACAACGTGTAATCCTGTAGAGCAACCCAGGAAGAGAAAGACCGGAGGAAACGCTGGGCCCAACGGAAAACATCCTCAAAACCGAAAAAAAGGAAGTCTCTGATAGTAGAAGATAAAGATACAGACGTGGATGAGGAGACACATGCCATGCCTGGGACACTCCCCAAGAGCGTAATTGAAATGCTTGCAGCACGTGAGAAGTATGTTTACCGCCTTTAAACTGCCAGGCATTTAAATCCTTTTTAAACTTTTTTGACATTATTGCTTACCATGTTTTCATATTTCTTTCAGGCAAACCTTCGCATCGGATTCTGAGGAAGAAAATGTAAGGCAGAAGGTCCAAAAGACGAAGAAAAAACTGGAAACTACAACTACTGGGTAATTTTCATGGTCCTGTCATCTCGTATGATTTTCTTCTAAGCTGTTGCTCTAATGGTTCCTAATGTTTATCAGACCCGAAACAATTCTGCTGAAAGATGTTCGGTCAGCGGAGCACATAAAAAAAGCCCTCGAATTCCTGAGTCGCAGGAAAAACCAGGTGCCAAGATCCAATGCAGTTTTGAAGAATCCTAATGCTATGCGTCTCTTTAATAAAACCTAATTTCACGGCTTGAGTGGTAGACTGAGGCAGTTTCTGAATTCTGTGTCGAGGCTTGTCTGGAAGACTGATATGGTTGACAGGTTGAGATATCAATTGTTTTTATGCGTTGAACAAACATATATGCTCGTGATTTGCAACGCCACATGGGGGTGATGGTGTATAATGTTCATCCTCGTTAGAAATCCTACGAGCTATAGTTATGTACGGATAATGTATCACCTGTGATGTGTGAGCTGAATGCGGATAATGTTAATACCTCTCCATGGCCCGGCATTACTGTGAAGCATGAGCTTTATGTGTTTGCCAATTCATATTCCTTTGGAAATGAGATTTTATGTTTTCTGCTATGGGTCGCTATACTTCTTAATAATAACATTAGAAACATTTAAATCACTAGTGCAAAATTAATTACTTGTAGCGAATATAATACTATATATGCCGAACCTCTATGTTATACTCCCTTCATTCCTAAATATAAGTCTTTTAAGAGTTTTCACTAGAGAACTACAGATGTATATAGACATATTTTAAAGTGTAGATTTACTCATTTTGTTTCGTATGTAGTCCCCTTATGAAATTTCTTAAAAGACTTATATTTAGAAACGGAGGAAGTATTACTCTTGATAAATATAAGGGTCTGACATGCTATGGACAAAATCTCTGAAACGACAAATTTGATACCAGTACAAAAAGCAGAAAGCAGTAGTGCAAAATTAATGATAGGGTAAATTTGATATACACCACTAAAATGTTTCTGCTGTTTGTATTAAACGTGCCATATTCAGATATTCTATCCGTAGCCTGTGACAAACTCTTATATTTGTCAAGAATATGACATAAAGATGGTGACAGTTTTAACAAAATTATGTTCTCTTTGTGTGCTTGGACAATTGTTGCTTCACATTAACTGACGAAATCATGATAAAATCTGCCAAGTGAAAATATCTTTTGCACAAGTATAAGTCGCTAGCCGTAGTCTTTTTGCATGGTAATACGTGTCTCATTTATATCATAGAGATTAAATTACAAGTCACGTAAAAATCGATATGACAAAACTGGAAAGATAGCAAAACATCGCGGAGCTTGATATCAACGCCTGTCGCTGGCATCATCACGACAGTTATCAAAGAAAATAATGGCGGATCACCTTCTCACCCGAGCTCGACACGGTTCCATCACCGATATGCAGCTTTGCGGACCTTCAAGGTGGCTCATCAAAGATGAAGCCGTTGAACGAATCAGATTGGGGCAACACCTCGGACACGCAGCCTATCACGACTAAGACGCCGAAGGAGAAAACCATACCTACCATCCATCAACCACAAAACCATGACATGTTTCGTTTTCCAAATATCGTCGATGCAGACCACAATCTGTATCCGCTCCTGAACTATCTCCTAAGCTTCGCGCCGATGCTGGAGCAGACGTCACCACAACGGCGGAGTCTAGCCATTGCCGTTGAACGAATTAGACTGGGGCAACACCTCGGACATGCTATCAAACTGCAGATCTAAACAGCCCATCACGACTAAGACGTCGAAGGAGGAAACCATACCTACCATCCATCAACCACAAACCCATGACATGTTTGGTCTTCCAAATGTCATCGATGCAGACCACAATCTGCATCCGCTCGTGAACTACCTCCCAAGCTTTGTGTCGACGCTAGAGCAGACGTCACCGCAATGGCGAAGCCCGAGAACACAACTCCACCACAAGGATGTCGTCGCCGCCATGATATCACCGGTTGAACAGACTGATTCTTAAATCCATCACCAATCATAGAGACGATCGTCTCACCGGTGAAGAATCTGGAGCTTTTTTATTTAGCATCGCCGCCGTCGTCGTTGAAGCCAAGACGTAAGACGATTCAAAAACCTAAGCTACTAGGGTCTAAACCTAAAGCAAAAAAAATCCGCACACACGGGATCCGGTGACCCCCCTCACGATCGATGACCAAGAGGTCGCCGGTGGAGAAAAGCCGCCTGAAAACAGCGCCAGATGGTCAGCTCCCTTGGCGGACGACTAGGGTTTTAGTCCTAGCCAAACCCGCCCCGCACCACTTGCTAGCTGTAGGTTTTGCACACCAGATAATTGATGAGTTAAATTGAGTGAGTACAGGAATACATGGAAGAACTTGTTATTGTCGCAACCAGTCCAATAAGAATCTTACAAGCCATATCGCAACCATTGCCAGAAGAAATCAACCATACACGGAACCCAGACGAGTGTACATCTCTGGACTGGTAAATGGCCCAAGCAACCTGCCAGCAACAAGAAACAACCATACGCACAGACAGACACCAAATCACACATCCCAGGAAAGGGATATACACACCTTCGTGCATCAATCATCACACTACCTAGCTGAGGGCACCGTCTCGCTCGAATCAGTCGCCTCCTCGATCGTATCCTCCTTCGATTCCTTCTCTTCGGTGATGGCGTCCGAGCTGCAGGGGCCAGAGGTGCCCTGGACGGAGCTGGTCGTCTGTTGAGGCTTGAACAGATCGTCATTCTCCAAGATGGAGAACTTCTCGGCAGATTCCCCCTTGAGCATCTCCACGACCTCAGACATCACCGGCCTCTGTTCTGGCTTGGTCTGAGTGCAAGCAAGCCCGACGAGTACCATCCGCTTCACCTCGGCCTCGGCAAAGCTATCCCCAAGCTTCGGGTCAGCCATCTCCTTGAACTTCTGCTCGCGAGCGAGTGGAAGCGCCCACTCGGTGATGGTGAGCTTCGTCGTAGGGTTTATCTTCTCTACCGGCTTCTTTCCACTGGCTAGCTCTAGCAGGAGCACTCCGAAGCTGTAGACGTCGCAGCTTTCTTTGGCCTTGCCAAGCATGGCATACTCCGGTGCGAGGTAGCCGAGCGTGCCTTTCACCTTTGTGGTGACATGGGTCGCACCGTCTGGTATGAGTTTCGCAAACCCGAAATCGGCGACCCGCGCTTGGAAAGTCGCGTCCAAGAGGACATTGCTCGCCTTGACGTCTCTATGGATGATGTGTGGGATCGCATGGTGATGAAGATAACTACAAGGTGAAGAGAGATATTTAGATCTTGTTAGGCTGCTTCATCATGATCGAGTATTATAAATTGGTGTTGAGAGGCTTACGCGATGCCCTCTGCCGAATCAATGGCGATGTTCATTCTTCGCTCCCAACCAAGATGGCATTCAGCTGCATGCTGTCCGTGCAGGTGAGAGTGCAAGCTCAGGTTCTGCATATAGTCGTAGACTATCAGACGCTCCTGGCCTTCAGCACAATATCCACGTAAGCTCAAGAGGCTCTTATGCCGCACTCGTGCCAAAACCTCGACCTCTACAGCAAACTCCTTTTCAGCCTTGTTGCTCCAACTCTTGAGCCTTTTCACAGCAATCTGTTACATGGAATGAGCAGTTGAGGTGCTAACTAGGATGGGGAGGAATTTAAATGCAGTTTCTTGACTTTACATGGAATTAATACAAGGTCAATAGTCTGATAGTCACCACATGACATTTCCACTGAAATGTAACAACTTCAAACTTCCAGCGAAATGAAACAACCACAAACTTGTCATGAAATGTAACAGTAATAATACTGTCGATAACAAACATACCAAAAAGCTAGCCAACAAGGATCAGATAGCTCACTATCTTGCAACAAAATGCTCATTCATTACAACATCCAAATAAGAAGAAAAAATTATCTGCAAAGGAGATTAAGTTGAGCAGTTCTAACAGTGTCATTTATAAACAACTTCTGAAGATAAACTTCTGTATAGGTATTCTGTTTCAACTCCCTTTAATATGCTCATAGGATTCTAGAAAATACAAGCTACCAAGTTGTAGGTTTCTAGTAGTTTTTGGTTATGCATTATGCCACTGCGCAACAAACTAGCAGGTAGAAATATGTCCCAACTCTACCCAGTTCAGTGATCATAGCATGTGTCACTGACATTTGGGGTCCAGGGCCACCTGTAAGCGACACATGATGGGGCATCTTTTATGAAGAGGGAAACTAAGACGTGGCATTTTGATCGAACTTTCCTTAATTCTTTTACTTACTAAGTTCTTTCCAAATCCACCTCTTGCCTCATCCTTCATTTTAAATATATCCTTATAAGTCTATCAAGATGTCATTTACATTTCTACTCCTAGTACAAGAAGATACTCAAAACAAACGTATAGCGATTGTCTGGCTTTGTCAAGACAGTATGATTGCAACTATCCAGGCCACATATGCTTTCTAATTTTCTATACCTCCTCAGCTGTATTCACACTTGAAAATTATGGTCCTATCCAGCTTGTGATCGTGAGATCTTCTCTGGCTATATCCTTGGTAAAGTGAATGCATAATAAAGTAAACCAACAGTTTTTTCTGACTTGAAAAGTAAACCAATAGTTGAAGGCAAGAGAAAGTCAGTTTTCCACCATACTAGAAAGTTTGTTCTTTACACGTTCAGAGAGGGTGGGTCCAGTTTGGATTGCCGTTCATTCTCAAAGAATATTCACGGGCTTTGAAAACTACAACCACTTTATAAATTTCCAATGCCACTACAAACCAGAAATAAATCACGAGACGAAACTAAATTCAGCTAAACCACAAGCACCAACAACCGCGGGACTCCAGTTCATTGTCCTGTTTGTAGCAGTAATAATAAAAGACACTAAAATCGACAGATACAACAAACCAGTAAGCACATAGCATAACACAAGTTGCAGCACCTTGCATTTCTTTTTTTTTTTAAGAGAAGGACTGCACCTGTGATCCGTCCCAGAGCTGGCCCCAGTAGACACTGCCGAATCCACCTTCACCAAGCTTGTTGTCGTAGTTGAAATTGTTGGTCGCCAACTGAAGCTCCTTGAGTGAGAAGATCCGCCATGTCGTGTCCTTCTTCTTCTTCTTCCTGCCGGGTTGGGCCCTAGGAGCACAAAAGATTATTAGAACTTCTTCAGCAGATTCAAGTACTTGTTGGGTACACAAAGTAAGGCCGCTATTATTATTTTTGAACAAACTAGTTATGCATAAAAATCTGTAGCCCATTCTATCTACAGCTCGTTAGCTGACAGCTGCAAATTAACAGCAATATTCCTGATAACAACAGTAATTTTATTTTCTACTACTACCGATCAAATCACTCTTCTAATAATCAGAAATGGGCTACAGTAATTTTATTTTGTACTACACAGAAATACTGTGGTTGGAGTACTAATCTATGAGCAAATCAGAAATGAAGCTCACAGATTTAGGAACCCCAACCACAGTATTTCCCCAGAATCAAAATCAAATTGTTACTCGAGCTAATAAACAACACATAATGACCTGATAAAGGGAGACTTCGTAAGCTAATGGCTCCAATTCAACGTCCCACACAAGCCAACAGCAGATAAAAGTGGAACAATCTTGTAGTACGAGTTCCCCCAAAGGGCAAAACCCCCACCCTCCCACCCTTGTACCCAACCGATGACTCAAACTTCCCCAAAAGGGCACGGGAATCACTTTTCCATCCAATAAGCTAAATCAGCCCGTTGCCACTCACCCGTTGGACCGCTTGCAGCAGGAAAGCCACCCCATCCGCCGAGGCCGCGCCGGATCCGGCCCGAATCTCCCTCAAATCTGCACCAGCCCAAGCGAGCCCTGACGCGGCAAGGCGGTTGAGGAAGGAAGAGAACCCGTCGTCCGCCTCCACACGCCGTCGGTGGCCGCAGGTCAGCGGGGGCAGCACAGGAGGCTCAGTGGAGAGAGAGAGAGAGAGAGAGAGAGAGAGAGAGATATGAGCAGCACAGGAGTTCTCGTTCTCGGGGCGTTGTCGGCTCCCTCTACGCGCACCGCTCCCCCACTAGCGCACGCAAAGCAGCAGCCGGGGCGCGGTCCGCTCACCCGCGGGCGGTGACCGCGTCGCCCACGCGGCGGCCTCCGGTTGGCGGGTTTTGAACCAATGCGGTAACGGACCTAACGGTCGGGATTAAACCGGGGGAGGTGAGGTGACGCGGCGGGTGATGGGCCGGGGTCGTTGGCCGCGGTCCTGCGGCTGACGGCGGGCCATGGTTTTTTTTGTTTTTGCTTTTGTTTTTTGGGAGAGAGGGGGCCCTGCCTGGCTGGCTAGCTGTTGGATGGCTACGTTTGACCAAAGATGAGAAGATTGTTGGGGACACTTTTGCTAAGATAATGGGGAATAATGCTACGTAGTATTTTAGATGGATTGGGAGAACTGTTCTCGTCCAACGTGTGTAATGTATTGATTGCCTTGTTGTTTTGTTATGCAAATTGCGTTGCATCTTTCTCTATTGTTTAGCAAGACATTCATTGGTTATTGGTTCAGAGCAATTAGTGCTAGTCGCCGTTCATTGGTTCAGAGAAATCAGTGTTAGTCGATGTTCATTTATAGTACAAAGGTGAACCCACTCTTCTAGTGCCTCTAGAGGTAACCCTGTAGGATTTTTCTCTGGATTTTTTGTGAACCTAACGTTAGCCTGTAATGAACATGATAGTTCTATTAATAAACTCAGAGGATATCGGTATCCCTCAAACCAAGGCTTCTCGCGTTCGCGTCCCCCTTTATAGATAAAGCAACAAACAAAGTACTCCCTTCGTTTTTATTTACTCCGCATATTAGCTTTGGTCAAAATCAAGCTTCTTAAAGTTTGATCAAATTTTTACTATAAATGTGATCAAACTTCATGCCAACTCTAATATGTAGAGTAAATAAAAACGGAGGGAGTACATAGCCGGACGATACGAAGTGGAGAGATAGCCCCATACACAACAGATACCGGGATAACGGGAATGCAACTACACTACCGAAAGAGAACATGGGGAAGTCAGAGTACAACGTCACACCACGCGCTAGCACACCTAGTCTCCACGACAACGCCCTCAAGAGGGAGAACGACGCCAAGCGTCGCCGTTGCCGAGTCCGAAGCGGACATGGGTTTTCACCCGGAGCCTTATCACAGAGAGAGAACCACGACGACATCTTCAAGAAGATAGCGGCGCCCGTTGGGCGTCGTCGCCGGCGGCGCAAAAGCACGGAGTTTTCGCTCGACAGCTCACCCATGCCATCGATGATGCCATGCCATGTGTGGCGAGCTCCAACTCCCAGATCTGGATCTAGGCAACACATATGCCAATTACATGAATCGCGCCTCAACCACTAGCCGCTACCCCTTGCCGCCCACACGACCAAAAGGGTAAGCCACCACCGCCACCATGAGGCTCGCCGGAGAGCCAACAATGGAGATCACCATCCGAGGCCGCCACCCCGGCATCCCTGCCCCAAGACATTGCCACCTGACCACCTCACGACACGCCAACCACAACAAGAGGAGTAAAAAGCATGCTTCCTCTCCTAGCCCGACATCAATCTCTGGATCTGGATCCACACTATAGAGCAATAGGATGCAACTCTCGATGTATTGATTGGGTGCAAGCACAGATATATATATATGATGTACAAGGTGGGCCACAACCTCAACTATACAAGGAACTAGGAGGTGGGCCATGTATACAAGATACATGTGTAATATACTCAAAAAACCCGCAGTCGAAGCGTCGCCTGTGCTGACGCAAAGACTGGACTTGAAATCCTCAAACGACGACGTAGGCAAGCCCTTGGTCATGATATCGGCAAGTTGTTGGCAAGTAGGGACGTGTAAAACATGTACATGACCAAGGGCCACCTGTTTCCGAACAAAATGAATATCTAGCTCAATATGCTTGGTCCGATGATGATGAACGAGGTTGGTGGAGAGGTAGACAGCAATCACGTTGTCACAGTAGACCAGTGTGGCCTTATCAACACGACACGAAAGCTCGAGAAGTAGCTGGCGAAGCCACGAGCACTCGGCGACACCTTGGGCACTGTGCGATACTCAGCCTCCGCACTAGAACGGGAGATGGTAGGCTGTCGCTTGGATGACCAAAAGATGAGTGATGGTCCAAGGAAGACATAATACCCCGAGGTGGAGGGCGGGTGCTGGGATAGCCAACCTAGTAAGCATTCGAGTAGGCAGTGATGTCGTTGGCGGTGGAGGCGTGCAACGTGATGCCAAGGTCCATAGACCCCCGAGTGTACCGAAGAATCCGCTTTACTACAGTCCAATGAGCATCCTGAGGAGCATGCATATGAAGGCAGACCTGTTGGACCACATACTACAGCTCTGGGCGGGTGAGCGTAAGATAATGAAGAGCACCAACAATAGACCGGTAAAAGGGTGCATCAGGGCAGGTGAACCATCAGTGGCGGATAGCTTGGCCTACGTATCGACCGGTGTAGATGTAGGTTTGCAATTAAGCATCCCGGTACGATCGAGGAGCTCATGAGCATACTACATTGATGTAGAAAGAAGCCATCGCCGTGGCGCACCACTTCAACACCATGGAAGTAGTGTAAAGGACCAAGGTCCTTGATGGCGAACTCAGTGCGAAGATGATCAGTGAGACGGTGATGACTTACAAGTGTAGGGGGTCAATCGTAGTCCTTTCGATAAGTAAGAGTGTCAAACCCAACGAGGAGCAGAAGGAAATGATAAGCGGTTTTCAGCAAGGTAATTTCTGCAAGCACTGAAATTGTCAGTAGCAAGTAGTTTGATAGCAAGGTAATTTGTAACGAGCAAGTAACATAACAATAAGTAAGGTGCAGCAAGGTAGCCCAATCCTTTTGTGTTAAAGAAAAGGCTGAAACTATCTCTTATGATAAGCAAAGTGTTCTTGAGGATACATGAGAATTTCATCTAGTCACTTTCATCATGTTGGTTTGATTTGTGTTCGCTACTTTGATAATTTGATATGTGGGTGGACCGGTGCTAAGGTACTGTTCTTACTTGAACTAAAAACGTACTTATGATTAAACCCAAAGCAAGCATCCACAACTACGAGACAAGTATTAAGACAAAGTCTAACCATAGCATAAAACATGTGGATCCAAATCAGCCCCTTATGAAGTAGCGCATAAACTAGGGTTTAAGCTTCTATCACTCTTGCAACCCATCATCTAATATCTACTCCACAATGCATTCCCTTAGGCCCAAGGATGGTGAAGTTTCATGTAGTCGACATTCACATGACACCACTAAGGGAATCACAACATACACATCATAAAAATATCGAACACATATCAAATTCACATGATTACTTGCAACATGACTTCTTCCGTGACCTCAACAACGAAGGTAACTACTCACAAATAATATTAATGCTCAAGATCATAGGGGTATTGAATAGCTTAATGGATATGTACATATGATCTTCCACCAAATAAACCATATAGCAATCAACTACACAAGGTAATTAACACTACTAGTCACCCACATGTACCAATCTAAGGTTCTGGTACAGAATTGAACACAAGAGATGAACTAGGATTTGAGAGGAGATGATGTTGTTGAATATGTTGACGAAGAATGGCCTCCCCAATACGAGAGGGTTGTTGGTGATGACGATGGCTTCGATTTCCCCCTCCGGGAGGGAAGTTCCCCCATTGGAATTGCTCTGCTGGAGGGCAAAAGTGCTCCTGCCCAAGTTCTGCCTCGAGGCGACGCGCTTTGTCCCGAAATTCCTCATCTTGTTTTTTTAGGTTTTTTGGGAATTTATACCAGAAGATGGGCTCCGGAGGTGGGCCAGGGTGAGCACGCTTCACCAGGGCATGCCTGGGGGGCCTGGCGCGCCCTGGTAGGTGTCCCCACCTGGTGGCCCCCCTCTGGTAGTTTTCAGCTCCAGTATTTCTTATATATTATATAAAAAATCTCCGTAAAATTTCATATTCATTGGGGATGTGCAGAATAGGTATCTCTGACATACTTTTTTTTCAAGTACTGAATTCCATTCTCCCTCTTGGTGTAAACCTTGTAAATTGTGAGAGAAAAGGCATTAGAATTACTCCCCAAAGAATTATTATGCATAAAAACATTATACATAATAGTAGGAAAACATGATACAAAATGGACACATCAACTCCCCCAAGCTTAGACCTCGCGATATGAAGAACATGTCCACATGGTTTGAGAGAGAGGTGCAAAAACAAAATACGAACATAGTAGCATCATGCGTATTATTATAACATAAACAAAAGTTAACATAAAACGCTCTCATAAAACTTTATTTCATAACAACATCATATAACTTCTTATGAGCAAGTAACAATTCATCAGAACGTGGAAGTATAAAGCATAAACCTTATTGGAAACCAACAAACTATGCTCTCAGTCAACTTTGCAACTACAATTCATCATATTTTTAGGAAGGGTCTCATGTAGGAGCCTTTTGGCAAGTCCACATACTCAACAATCATTTAGTCTTCTGTGATTGCTAACACTCACAACATACCCATGAAAAAAGGTTCAACCGAACACACAGAAAGATACAGGCTTATAGTATGCCTCCCAACGTATTCACCTCAAGGGTGATGTCAACAATAATGACTCATGCCCACTCATATCCAACTGGATATATGTGCCAAGATATTTCCTCACCAAATGATGCTTGCAAAAAGAGAAAAATAAAAAGGAATAGAGAGGAATACTTTGACACTTACATGAAAGTAAATACATAAAAGTAAAAGATAGGCCCTTCGCAGAGGGAAGTAGAGGTTGTCATGCGCTTTTTAGTTTGTATGCCAAATCCCTTAGCGCAAAAGAACGTCACGTTGCATTGCTCCTTGTGATAGCAACCTTTATTATGCAGTCTATGGCTTTTATTACTTTGCCATCACAAGCTCGTGCAACACTCAATTTTCTCTTACACTAATTGATCCAACACTTTTAGAAGCAATTTTTATTGCCTTGATGCACCGATGACAACTTACTTGAAGGATCTTATTCAATCCATAGGTAGGTATGGAGGACTCTCAAACATGACTTTTGGTTTTGGTTTTTTGGATGCACAAGTAGTATCTCTACTTAGTGCGGAATTTTTGGCTAGCAAAGATATTGGGCAAGCATCACATGTTGAAGGATCTATATGACAGTATAACTTCTATGTGAATATGAACAAGCATAAATCATTACGTTGTCTTCCTTGTCCAACGTCAAAAATTTGGGCATATAATATTTAATGGGGGCTCACAATCATAAAAGATGCCCATGATAGTATATTTGCATGTGAATCTTCTCTTCCCTAATTTATTCTTTCATGAATTGCATGATCAACTAATGTTATGTTTGCCAATCTCCAATAAATTTTACCACTTATACTTTTATTTATTGTGATGTCATTACTCACCATAAGATTAGCATATGATATTTTTCATTTATTCCCTTTTATCAAAATTGCAACACGAAAGTAAAGGGGCAAAAGCTCAAACTAAACTTTATTATATAACTCTCACTTGATTACATAGATAGATGGATCATGAAACTAGCGCTCAAAAATAGATCATACTAAACTTTTATTCAACTAAATCATGAAAAAGCTAAGATTGAAATAGAAAGCAAAGGTAAAAAGTGATGGTGATACGATACTGGGCACCTCCCCCAAGCTTGATCAAGCCAAGGGGAGTGCCCATACCCGTGTACTCAAGTCTCTTTTGGTGGTGAATATGATGAAGGTGGTGGTGATGAGGCAATCTTCTTCTTCAGTTTATACTTGAGCATAAAATTTTCCTCCCTTAGATTGTCATTCTCTTGTTCAAGTTTCAATATCCTCTTGCATAAAACTGCCTTGCTTTCCTGCAGAAAACGAGAAGGGATAAAAGGAGTGTTTGGTTTACTCCCACCATTAGGAAGGCTTGACTTCTTGAACTCCATGTGCACATCTCCAAGTTGAGGTAGTGGAGCTTCATCTTCATCCAAGCCAGGGTCCGGTCCAACATCTTCTATTTCCTCCAGGACAGTGTCTTCTTCTTCCTCCAAAGTCGACAAGTAGGGGTAAATTTCCCCAAATATCTTTGGATCATTAACACAATTGGACACATAGCTCTCTCCCTCCAAATCTTGAGCATTCATATTTCAGATATGTCAGGAAAACATCACGAAACAAGAAGAGAGGAAAATCAAGCAAACAGATGGAAAACGGAGCCGGGAAGGTTCCCGAGGTGGGCAAGCTCCACTAGGGCGCGCCAGGGATGGCAAACGCGCCTTGGTGTATCGTGCTCACCTTGGTTGCCTTCCGGTTTATTTTTTATTTATTAAAATTCTTAAATATTCCAAAACTGATAAAAATATTTCTGCGGATTTTTTGGAGTCCGTTTACTTACCATATCACGTACCTCTTATTTTTCACGGTTTGGGAGTGTTTCAGAAGGTTCCTCTTATGTGTTCCTCCGGTGTCATGATTTGGATAAAATTGCTTTCAACATTAATAGTCGTACCTGAGATATAGTGTTTAATTCTTTGTCCATTGACCACCTCCGGGTTGGTACCTTCGACATTATTAATCTTGATAGTTCCAGAGTGATAAACATCTTCAATAACATAGGGTCCTTCCCATTTGGAGAGAAGCTTTCCTGCAAAAAATCTAAAACGAGAATTGTACAAAAGAACATATTCTCCAACTTAGAATTCTTGCTTTTCGATTCTTTTGTCAAGCCATCTGATACGTCTAGGATGTATCTATAATTTATGAAGTATTCATACCATGTTTATAACAATTCTATATGATTTTGGTATGATTTTATTAGAACTAACCTGGACTGACGCTGTTTTCAACAAAACACCATGGTGTCGTTTTTTGTGCAGAAATAAAAGTTCTCGGAATGGGCTGAAAATTTACGGAGAATACTTTTGGAAAATATAAAAAATACTGGAGCAAAAAGATACCGGAGAGGACTCCCGAGGAAGCCACAAGCCTAGGGGCGCCCCCCTAGGGCAGGCCCCGTGGCTTGTGGGTCCCTCGGGAGTCCCCTTGACGTGAGACCGACACCAAAAATTCCTATACATACCAAAAAAACCAGAAAGAAACCTAGACCGGGAGTTCCACCGCCACAAGCCTCTGTAGTTACGAAAATTCAATCATGAGCCAGTTCTAGCACCCTGCCGGAGGGGGAAACCATCACCGGAGGCCATCTTCATCATCCCGGCGGTCTCCATGACGAGGAGGGAGTAGTTCACCCTCGTGGCTGAGGGTATGCACCAGTAGCTATGTGTTTGATCTCTCTCTTTCTCTCATGTTCTTGAGATGACACAATCTTGATGTACCACGAGATTTATTAATATAGATGAATCATATGGAGTTTTCCCCTCTCTATCTTCTTGTGATGAATTGAGTTTTCACTTTGAAGTTTTCTTATCGGATTGAGTCTTTAAAGGATTTGAGAACACGTGATGTATGTCTTGCGATGGGATATCCGTGGTGACAATGGAGTGTTCTATTGATCCACTTGATGTATGTTTTGGTGATCAACTTGCGGGTTCCGTGTAACGCCCAAGATGCGCGCCTATCCATATTTGGCATGGGGGCTCAATAGGGATAGAGACACATCTAGTCGTTTCGCAAGTTCAGTATCATTACTTCCATTTATGAAGAGAAGAGTATATGAGTTGGCTTACACTCGCCACATGCTAAATTACAATTCCACACAAATTATTCCAAACATCATTCAAAAGACAGGGTCCGGCTACGGACGAAAACAAACGATAAAAGATGCAATGACACTGGCTTGCTAGCCCCGAAGATCATGACCAAGGCCACTCTACTCGTCTGGATAAGTGACGTACATCCTGCCAAGCTCCTCATCATACTCCCACTGGAGCTGCGACACATCATCTAGCACAATCTCATTTGTACCTGCACCTGTATTGTTGTAGTAATCTGTGAGCCACGGGGACTCAGCAATCTCGTGCCCGGGTACCAAGACTATTCAAGCTTATGGGTTGGATGGGGGATAAGTGTTTAGTTTGCAGTAGCACTAAGCATTTATGGTGGCTAATATTACGAGAACATGAATGTAAATGTGTGGTCTATGATAACGATCGAGAACTAGAATGATCGCTAAGCGATCCTGAACACCTACTTACGTCAAACATAACCCCACTGTGTTCTCTCTCGGATCATGTTCACGAGCATAGACGATCATGGTTACTCACACAGGTGGTGTATTTTATTAGAGTTTACTTGAAGTTAACTATAACCGGGTGTTAAAAAAATATCCAAGTTGCCACATAACCGCGGGCATGGCTTTTCGAAAGTTTTAACCCTGCAGGGGTGCTCCAACTAGTCCATCATAAATTGACCACACTCCGCGGGAATAACCTCGACCACGGATCTCATGATCATCCTAGGCAACTCCAAAGGAAATCCGACACCTCGAGATAGCTCGAAGAAAATCAGAGTTCCTCATGCAAGCCACTCGAGAAAGGTAAAACAAGTCCAGCAAGACCGCCCGGTAGGCCAGATCCTAATAGGAGCCCTGCGTATCTCTGTTTGAGGGCACTACCAGATGGGCAAGACGTCGGGTTGGCTGAAACCCCGGGTGACCAAGGGGCGCCGGACATCGCCCAGTTTGGACCAACACAGAGGAGCACTGGCCCGGGTTATTGATTAATTATCCACGGGGTAGCTAATCCCTATGCATTTTTATTAAGTTGTTTAAGCAAATAGTACCAATGTTGGGTCTTCCCAGACAAGTTTTAATCTCAAACGAATAATCAAGGGGGTCCCCATAACAACCCCGAGCATTTTAGGAGCGCAAAGTATGGAAACATAACACCGGTAACAAGAAACCATGGCGGTAAAAGTGGAACAAAACACCAAGCAAAAGGCCAAGCCTTCCACCATACCAAGATAAATATGTGCATTAAATTAAATAGCATTTAATATTTTGATATGCCAGATATCCATGTTATCACATGGAAACAACCTAGACCTGCAACTAAGAATGCTATAAGAGGGGCTGAGCAGCGGTAACTTAGCCAAACAAGGTTTGCTAGGATGTGGAGGGGTTAGAGGCTATCATGGCAATGTAGGAGGCTTGACATTCAAGTGGTAGGTAACGCATATGTAACGATAAGAGCGAGACATCTAGCAAAGCAAAAATAGTGTCGGGATCTGGGTACAATCATCTTGCCTGTTGGTTCTTGAGAGGGACAAAGAGCGGGGTCCTCATAGTGGTACTCTCCTGGATCCTCGTACTCAGGTCCAGCACTTTCATCTACCCAATAGAAACAACAACAATAAACAACCAACCAAGGTGCAATGCACAAACAAGATGATGCATGATTCATTTGAAGTATTTAACATGGCAATCCTAAACTAGTCATGTTTCACATGCAATAGTTAAGTTATTTATGATTCTAGACAGAACCTCATGTTAAGTTGCTTAAACATGCATGATCATGGAAAATATGGATGCTTCATGCAAAATCGATGCAAATGCATATGTGGAACGTAGGAAACGGAGTAACGAATCTCACGCTACGCTCATGGCAAGGTACGAAAGCAAAACACAAGACAATGAAGGCCATGGGCTATTCCTTGGCATTCCAAGGTAGCCAATGGTTAGGCAATGAAAAACCAACCACAATAAAGCCAAAGATCAAGCAAAACCATGGAGCATAGCTCCCACAAGTCACAAAACACTAAAACAAACAATCTGTCACAAAATAACAACATAGCAACTTTCACAGCAAATATATCGAGCTACAGGAAGTTTCCAACCTCAAACAAGACATGTACAGAATCTACATAACATGCTTATCAAATCATCCGATGACACAAACTAGAAATGAAGCATATATCAATAAGCATGAGGCTCACAAGTTGGCATGATGAAACATATTCTAGGGACTTAGAGAAAATCACAGTTTTCTGGAATCTGAGTTAAGCTGATAGCAAGTTGACATCAGCAACTAATGGTGATAGATACCACCTCATGGCATGAAAATTAATAGGATGGGAGAGGACAACATCTACTTCAAAACACTAGCACTAAGCTTGAGCTAAATCACAACATGTCACTTGGTAGCATCCACTCTTCATGGCTTAAAAATATTAACAGATTCTCAGACTTAGAAATATTTAGCATGTTGAAATCAGCAACATTCTAATAGCCACTTTGGAACATGGTTCCCACATATATGCAAGTTTATGATATCAAAAGAAAATACCATGACATTCTACTCATCAAAGTCTACCATGTACATGTTGATACAATTATCATAGCATGCATGGATTAATTATAACTAAAATGACAAAATGGCACTTTGGAACAAAATGAATTTTTTTCAAACTTGCTCAAATGACAAAACAAGTAGCACCAATGGATTCCTTGGGTGATTCTACCCCAAAATCATGTATCATACTAATATACTTGCATGGAGCAACATGGCACAACACTAGCTAGAAAAATACCACTCATTCCCATAAGTGAAAACTTACATAAAATGATCATGTTCATATATGCACATATCCAATTTTAGTAATATTACCATAAAAGGAAAAGTATATTAACTCACATTAAAACAAATAAACACAACAAAAGAAAACAATATGTAGGGGCCCACGTGGCATAGTCACCAGGGCTTCCTAGTGGATGACAAGTGGGGCTAGGGCCCACTTGTCATACACTCACAACCACACCTACACACATACACACCTGCCGCACACACACACACACTCCTCTAGATCCTGCTGCCACAGCAGATCCAACACATACACACACACACACGTAGGCACACACACATACACACACGGCCACACCAGATCTGCTGTAGTCACACCAGATTTGCACTTGCCGCACAACCAACGACCAATGGAAAAAAGGAAAAACAAAGGAGGGCGAGCCGGGATCGAACCCGCGACCTCACGATCTCGGCTCGATCGAATAATCACTATGCTACTCGCGCTCGTCTGCACTAGAGGGGGTCTCACTGAATCTCTACTAACACGCATGCACAACTCGGATGAAACTGAATCCAAACGACAACGGCGGACGAAGAACGACGGCGACGATCTCTGGCGACTACCTAGCTCTCAGGCGGCATGGACCTGTCATGGGAGCTGCGGGAATCTACAGGAAGACGTTCCCCGACTCGTCTCGCGATGAGGGGGACAGAGGCGAGGCCCTCAAGGCCCTGCCATGGACTGAACGGCGGCGACTAAGGAGCTACGGCGTCTGGAGCGACAAAGGCTACGAAGCGGGGACGCGACGTCTCATCGAGGGGGGTCGACGACGGCTTGGATCGCAGCGAAGAGGAGTAAGAAGGACGACGACGTGAGCCTGAAGCAGAGGAAGAAGCTGTGTGGGAGCACCCTGTCCGCGGCTCCGGCGAGGACGAGGCCGTCGAGGAGGGGAAGCCCGGCCCCTCCTAGCGATGGGAATGGGCTATGAGGACGGTCCCCGGCCTCCCCGACATGCCGGGCACGGAGGAGGACCACCGGAGACGCGAGGATGACGGCGAGGAAGACCGGCGACGACTCTTTGAAACTCGCTCACTCTCTCTAAAATCTGAGGGGAAAGGAAGAAGAAGAAGGGAGAAGGAGGAGGAGGAAGAGCGGCGGCGGTGAGGAGGGATAAGGGAGGAACCCTAGGAGTCCGCACCCTTATAAAGGGGGGCGAAACGGCGCCGGCCTCGGTTATCATGAGCCTCTCACGATGATGGCGACACGCTCTCTTAGGCGCTCAGTCACTGAACCTAATGGCAAGGGGAACGAGGCAGGTCGCCGCTAGCACTGGGCTGGCTGGGCCACGTGGGAAGGATTCCTGGGCCGCGAGGGGAAAATACCCAGTGCCCAACTCTCTCTCTCTCTCAGAAAACACAAAAGGGATTTTCTTTTAATAAATCGGTTAAAACCTAGAAAACTCCACTTAATAAAATAAAAGGATTTTTGGAAAACCAAAAATACTTTGACACTAGCATAAATGCAACCTATTTAAATAAATTACAAAGATGGTTTTTAGGACAAGTAAATTACATACTTTTTATAAATAACAGATCCTATTTAATGCAAAACCCTAAGAGTCCAAAGCTCAAACACCAAAGAGAGCAACACACATATACTCAAAATAATATTCCCTAAACCATGAACATTTTTAACAAAATTAATTATCAAGTTTTTAACATAGTGGGAATTGATAATGATTCAAAGGGGTTTTGAAGATGTTTGAAAAAGAAGGAGAGGGGGTGGTAACCCACACTTGCACACATCCACACATCACACAAGTTCTACTAACATCATCACAACAATTGTCACATGGAAGCACACCACAAAAATATATTATGCATGACATGATGATGAGATGGCATGATGCATGATGCATGAGATGGAATGGCAATGAGAAACATCATATCATTCAAACACATGACAACATAGGATTACAAGAGTTACATGACCATAAATGGCAAGGGTAGCACTTGGGATGTTACAACTCTCCCACAATACAAGAGGATCTCAACCCGAGATCTAGGAACGAAAGAACTCTGGATATTCAGAACAGAGAAGATCCTCATGTTCCCAAGTAGCTTCTTTATTGGAATGATGAGACCACTTTACCTTGAGAAACTTGATTGATTTATTGCGAGTCTTACGCTCAATTTCATCGAGAATAGCCACTGGATGCTCACGATAAGACAAGTCTTCTTGGAGATCAATGTCTTGGAGGTCAATGGTACGCTCGGGAGTCTTGAAGCACCTCCTGGACATGGAAGACATCGTGCACATTTGCAAAGTTTGGAGGAAGCTCTAGTTGATATGCAAGTTCACCTCTCTTGCCAACAAGTCCGAAAGGGCCAACAAAGCGAGGAGCTATCTTCCCTTTAATTCCAAACCGCTGAGTGCCCTTCATGGGAGAGACTGTGAGATAGACTAGGTCATCAACTTGAAAGGAGAAATCCCAATGTTTGTTATTGTAATAACTCTTATGTTGGGATTGAGCTGCTTTGAGGTTCTCACGAATGACACGGCACATCTCTTCAGCTTTGGTGATCATGTCATTGCCCAAAATTTGACGCTCACCGGTTTCAGACACATTAAGCGGGGTACGACACTTCCTGCCGTAGAGAATCTCGATGGGGCCTTGCCCGAGCTAGCGTGAAATATATTGTTGTATGAAAATTCAGCGTATGGAAGGCATTCTTCCCATTTCATGCCAGACGAAATCACAAAAGCTCTAAGCATGTCTTCAAGGATTTGATTGACTCTCTCAACTTGACCAGTTGTCTGCGGATGGAATGCAATGCTGAAATGGATCTTGGTACCCATAGCAGTCTAGAAGGACTCCCAAAACTTGGAAGTAAAGAGGCTTGCACGGTCAAATGAGATGAGCTGAGGAAAGCCGTGCAAAGAAACTATCCTTGACGTATACAACTCTGCTAGCTAAGCTGCCGAGATAGATTCTTTGACCGGAAGGAAATGAGCAACTTTGGTCAGCTTGTCGATAACCACAAAGATGGCATCATTGCCCCTCTTGGACTTGGGAAACCCAGTGACGAAATCCATCTCCAGGTGATCGAAATTACACTCTGGAATAGGCAAAGGCTGAAGGAGACCTGCTGGACGTTGATGTTCCACCTTCACTCTCCGACAAACATCACACTCGTTCACGAACTGAGCAATTTCATGTTTCATGCGAGTCCACCAGAAGGTTTGCTTGAAGTCCTGATACATCTTGGAACTGCCTGGATGAATGGATAGAAGAAAATTGTGTGCTTCGTCCATGATAACCTTCCTTAGATCACCTTTCGGAACCACCAGACGATCCTCAAAGAACAAGGTATCTTTGTCATCAACACGAAAGCACTTATACTTCGGAATTCCCTTGGCCACACCTTTCTTCAATTTCTTCACCATTGCATCAAGAAGTTGAGCTTGGTGAACCTGATCTTCTAGAGTCGGAGAGACTTGAAGATTGGCAAGAAATCCTTGCGGAATCATTTGAAGGTTCAGCTTGCGGAAGGCTTCACAAAGCTCGGGTTGAAGAGGCTTCAGGATGAGACTGTTGCAGTACGCCTTTCAGCTGAGCGCGTCTGCAATGACATTTGCTTTTCCAGGAGTGTACTCAATGCTTGGATTGAAGTCCTCAAGCATTTCCACCCAACGAGACTGTCGAAGATTGAGATTGGGTTGAGTGAAAATGTACTTCAAGGTCTTGTGATCGGTGTACACCTCAATTGGTCTACCCAACAACAAATGCCTCCAAGTCATCAGAGCATACACAACTGCCGCCAACTCAAGATCATGAGTGGGGTAGTTCTTCTCGGCAGGCTTGAACTGACGGGAGGTATAAGCAACTATCTTCTTATCTTGCATGAGAACACCACCAAGACCTTGGAGAGAAGCATCACAGAAAACTTGGAAAGGCTTTGATTGCTCGGGAGGAACAAGAACTGGAGCTGAAGTCAGTCTCTGCTTGAGCTTATTGAACGCCACATCACACTCAAGTGACCAAACATACTTGACATTCTTTTGGAGGAGATTAGACAAAGGCTTATCAATTTGAGACAAGTTGTCCACGAATCTTCTGCAATAACTAGCAAGCCCGAGGAAGCTACGGAGGTGCTTCACATTCTGAGGAGGCTCCCACTTCAAGATTGCCTCAACTTTCTAAGGGTGCACTTTAATGCCCTCGGCAGAGATCACATGCCCAAGGTAACCACTTCATTGAGCCAAAACTCACACTTGGAAAACTTGGCATATAATCGATGCTCTCTTAGCTTGTCAAGCACAAGCCGGAGATGCTCTGCATGCTCTTCTTCGGTCTCCGAGAACATGAGAATATCATCCAGATAGACCAAGATGAACTCATTCTTGAAAGGAGAGAATATGAAGTTCATCATTCTTGAGAAGGTTGGAGGAGCATTGGCGAGACCAACCGACATGACGGTGTACTCATAAGAGCTAAAACTCATCTTGAAAGCGGTCTTTGGAATATCTTCTTCGCGAATGCGAATCTTATGATAGCCCATGTGAATATCAAGCTTTGAGAAAACCTTGGCACCTTTCAGTTATTCAAACAACTCATTGATGTTGGGAAGTGGGTACCTGTTTCTGATTGTCTTCTTATTCAATGGACGGTAATCGACACAAAGTTGGTCCATGCCATCCTTCTTCTTGAGAAACAAAACACCACAACCCCATGGAGAAGAACTTGGTCTGATCAGACCCAGACGTTCTTGTTCATCTAGCTGCTTCTTCAACTCTTTCAACTCTTCAGGGCCAAATTTATAAGGACGCTTGCAAACTGGTTCAGTTCCGGGCTCGAGGTCAATCACGAACTCGACTGGCCGGTGCGGAGGCATTCCTGGCAATTCTTCTGGAAAGACATCTTCATACTCACAAACACATGTGACAAGTAACCTCAGATAGCGGACGAAAGTTGCCTGGAGGAGGAACATTTGCTGACTTGGGTGCCTGGGTCTCTGCTGATATCCTGGGTTGGGTGGGTGAGAAGAACCACGACCACCGAACTGTCTCTGCTGCTGACGAAATGGAGGAGGAGGAACCCAATACTTCTGCTGCTTAGGGACCATCTGAGAGCTGGAAGAAGAAGAATAGGAATCCCTGGAACACTTTCTTGAGTTCTCCAACTTGAGCTACGTTGCCTCGACCTTCAAAGCCATGTTGTAGAACTGATCAAACTCACGAGGCTCTTTAAGGACCAGACCAGGCAGAAGCTCATCCTTGAGACCACCTCTGAACTGATAAATCATGGACTTGTCATCTGGAACATCTTGCTTAGCATAGCGGGCCAGATTCTGGAACTCGATGTTGTAATGATAGACAGACTTTCTTCCCTGCTTCAGGTGCGTGGACTTCTCACGCATCTCCTTGACAAAGCTTGTCGGAATGTAACGGGCCCTGAAGTCACGATAGAAATCATCCCAAGTAACAACACGATCGCCCCTGGAGTCCTTGTACTGCTGACACCAATCTGCTGCCTGACCCTTGAGCTGGAACGACGCAAAATCTGACAAAGTCCTCTGGTCTGACATTGCTACACTCAAAATGCTTACTCATGTCATGGAGCCAATCATCTGCATCGAAAGGCTGCTCACAACAGGTGAAAGACTTGGGCTTGTTGGCAAGGAACTGGTTGAGCGTCGCAAACTGAGGTTGATTCTGAAAATTCCCTTGAAAGCCTTGCCGATCCTGATCTCTTTCTTACAACAACCTGAGCAGCATTTGAGTATTCGCATTGGTTGCAGCCATTACAGCTTGCCAAGCTTCTGGAGGAGGAGGCGATGGCGGGGGTGGTGGAACATCAGGCTGCTCCTCACCACGACCCGGATTCCCGCGAGTTGGTGGAGCCATCCTGGAGATGGACAAGAACATCAACACCTCATTGATAACAGGAATTCAAAAGCTGAATCAAATTCTTCAAAGAAATTGAACGAATAACACAAACAACCTTCCTACTAAAAAATTAGTAAGAATGCCTTCTTTGGTTCGCGATAACATCATCAGATATTGGAAGCCACTTGCAATAACACAAAAGTATTGAGGTAATGTTTCTCAGAACAAATGTATATGCCCTCATACATCTGAAGAAGATGATCCTAGATAACTACATGAGTTCCCACCTAAGAACTTCCGAAAACTTTCTGGTTATGCAATCACAAGTAGGAAATATCTCACACAACTAGCAAACCTACACCCCAACTGTATCCATCCTTCAACACATAGCCAGAGGCTTTCGCAAATCCATCTAACTCTAATCCTCGAAAGCACAACAATACAAACCATGGTGGTACCCCGAACGCCTCCCCAGTACTGGGTGACTCCGACCTTATCTCACCACGGCAAGTATTGAAGTAATTCCGAACACCCTCCGTCTTGAGATACTAAGGAAGCTGAATGATAACGATGTGCCAAGAATTCCCTGGAGCTCGACTCCCCGAAAGAAATCAAGTCAGACGGGAGGCACCAAGACAGAACTCCGTCACATCGGTATCATATAGTTTCCAAAATACCCGCGTGATCCCAATTTTTTTTTGAACGAGAAGAGGAGTAGAATCAAAATTCCTAAGTCGAATACCTCACCAGAGTATAGAAGAAGAGTAAAAAAAACCCTACTCTCTGATATAACTAGACTCAAAATAGTTTTTACTAGACTCGACTCAGCCAAGTTCGATCAAGAAAAGGGCTCCTATGGTCGTATGGATCTGAATACCAACTTGTAACGCCCAAGATGCGCACCTATCCATATTTGGCATGGGGGCTCAATAGGGATAGACGCGCATCTAGTCATTTCGCAAGTTCAGTATCATTACATACATTTATGAAGAGAAGAGTATATGAGTTGGCTTACACTCGCCACATGCTAAATTACAATTCCACACAAATTATTCCAAACATCATTCAAAAGACAGGGTCCAGCTACGGACGAAAATAAACAATAAAAGATGCAATGACACTGGCTTACTAGCCTCAAAGATCACGACCAAGGCCACTCTACTCGTCTAGATAAGTGACGTACATCCTGCGACACTCCTCGTCATACTCCAACTGGAGCTGCGTCCCATCATCTGGCACGATCTCATCTGTACCTGCACCTGTATTGTTGTAGTAATCTGTGAGCCACGGGGACTCACCAATCTCGCGCCCCGGTACCGAGACTATTAAAGCTTATGGGTTGGATGGGGGATAAGTTTTTAGATTGCAGCAACACTAAGCATTTATGGTGGCAAATCTTACGAGAACATGAATGTAAATATGTGGTCTACGATAACGATCGAGAACTAGAATGATCGCTAAGCGATCTTGAACACCTACTTACGTCAAACATAACCCCACCGTGTTCTCTCTCGGATCATGTTCATGAGCAAAGATGATCACGGTTACTCACACAGTTGGTGTATTTTATTAGAGTTTACTTCAAGTTAACTATAACCGGGTGTTAAACAAATATCCAAGTTGCCACATAACCGCGGGCATGGCTTTTCGAAAGTTTTAACCCTGCAGGGGTGCTCCAACTAGTCCATCATAAATTGACCACAGTCCACGAGAATAACCTCGACCACAGATCTCATGATCATCCCAGGCAACTCCAAAGGAAATCTGACACCTTGAGATAGCCCGAAGAAAATCAGAGTTCCTCACGCAAGCCACTCGAGAAAGGTAAAACAAGTCCAGCAAGACCGCTCGGCAGGCCAGATCCCAATAGGAGCCGTGCGTATTTCTATCTCAGGGCACTACCAGATGGGCAAGACGTCGGGTTGGCTGAAACCCCGAGTGACCAGGGGGTGCCGGACATCGCCCATTTTGGACCAACACTCATGAGGAGCACTGGCCCGGGTTTTTGATTAATTATCCACGGGGTAGCTAATCCCAATGCATTTTTATTAAGTTGTTTAAGCAAATAGTACCAATGTTGGGTCTTGCCAGACAAGTTTTAATCTCAAACGAATAATCAAGCGAGTCCCCATAACAACCCGAGCATGTTAGCAGCACAAAGTATGGAAACATAACACCGGTAACAAGAAACTATGGCGGTAAAGTGGAACAAAACACCGAGCAAAAGGCCAAGCCGTCCACCATACCAAGATATATATGTGAATTAAATGAAATAGCAGTTAATATTGTGATATACCAGATATCCATGTTATCACATGGAAACAACATGCACGTGCAACTAAGAACGCTATAAGAGGAACTGAGCAGCGGTAACTTAGCCACACAAGGTTTTCTAGGATGTGGAGGGGTTAGAGGCTATCATGGCAATATAGGAGGCTTGACATTCAAGTGGTAGGTAACGCATATGTAACGATAAGAGCGAGACATCTAGCAAAGCCACAATAGTGCCGGGATCCGGGTACGAACATCTTGCATGTTGGTTCTTCAGAGGGACAAAGAGCGGGGTCCTCATAGTGATACTCTCCTAGATCCTCGTACGCAGGTTCAGCACTCATGTCTACCCAATAGAAACAACAACAATAAACAACCAACCAAGGTGCAATGCACAAACAAGATGATGCATGATTCATTTGAAGTATTTAACATTGCAATCCTAAACTAGTCATGTTTCACATGCAATAGTTAAGTTATTTATGATTCTGGACATAACCTCATGTTAAGTTCTTAAACATGCATTATCATGGAAAATATGGATGCTTCATGCAAAATCGATGCAAATGCATATGTGGAACATAGGAAACGGAGTAACGGATCTCATGCTACGCTCATGGCAAGGTACGAAGGCAAAACACAAGACAATGAAGGCCATGGGTTAGTCCTTGGCATTCCAAGGTATCCACTGGTTAGGCAATGAAAAACCAACCACAATAGAGCCAAAGATCAAGCAAAACCATGGAGCATATCTCCCACAAGTCACAAAACACTAAAACAAACAATCTGTCATAAAACAACAACATAACAACTTTCACAGCAAATATATAGAGGTATAGGAAGTTTCCAACCTCAAGTAAGACATGTACAGAATCTACATAACATGCTTATCAACTCATCCAACTACACAAACTGGAAAGGAAGCACATATGAATAAGCATGAAGCTCACAAGTCACCAGGGCCCCCTAGTGGATGACAAGTGGGGCCAGGGCCCACTATTCATACACTCACAGCCACACCTACACACATACACACCTGCCACACACACACACACACACTCCTCTGGGTTCTGCTGCCACAACAGATCCAACACACACACACACACATACACACATGGCCACACCAGATCTGGTGTAGTCACACCAGATCCGCACACACCACACAACCAACGACCAATGGAAAAAAGGAAAAACAAAGGGGGGCGAGCCGGGATCGAACCTGCGACCTCGCGGTCTCGGCCCGATCGAATAACCACTGCGCTACTCGCGCTCGTCTGCACTAGAGGGGGTCTCACTAAATCTCTACTAACACGCACACACAACTCTAACGAAACTGAATCCAAACGACAGCGCCGAACGAAGAACAACGGCGACGATCTCCAGCGACTACCTAGCTCTCAGGCGGCGCAGACCTGCCACGGGAGCTGCGGGAATCTACGGGAAGACGTTCCCCGACTTGTCTCGCTACGAGGGGGACAGAGGCGAGGCTCTCAAGGCCCTGCCTCAGACTGAACGACGGGAACACGAGGAGCTACGGCAACCGGAGCGGCAACGTCTACGAAGCAGGGACGCGACGGCTCACCGAGGGGGGTCGACGACAGCTTGGATTGCAGCAAAGAGGAAGAAGAAGGACGACGACGCGATTGCAAAGCAGAGGAAGAAGTGGTGCGGGAGCACCCTGTCCGCGGCTCCGGCGAGGACAAGGCCGTCGAGGAGGGGAAGCCCGACCCCTCCTAGTGACGGGAATGGGTTGAGGGGACGGTCCCCGGCCTCCATGACATGCCGGGCGTGGAGGAGGACCACCGGAGACATGAGGACAATGGCGAGGAAGACCGGCGAAGACTCTCTAAAACTCGCTCACTCTCTCTGAAACCTAAGGGGAAAGGAAGAAGAAGAAGGGAGAAGGAGGAGGAGGAAGAGCGGCAGTGGCAAGGAGGGAGAAGGGAGGAACCCTAGGAGTCCGTGCCCTTATAAAGGGGGGCTAAACGGCACCGGCCTCGATGTCTATGAGCCTCTCACGGCGGCGACGACGTGCTCTCTCAGGCGCTCACTCAATGAACCTGACGGCAAAGGGAACGGGGCAGGTCGCCGCTAGCGCTGGGCTAGCTGGGCCACGCGGGAAGGATTCCTGGGCCACGAGGGGAAAAGGCCCACTGCCCAGCTCTTTCTCTCTCTCACACAAAACAAAAAAGGGATTTTCTTTTAGTAAATCGTTTAAAACCCAGAAAACTCCACAGAATAAAATAAAAGGATTTTTGGAAAACCAAAAATACTTTCACATTAGCATAAATGCAACCTATTTAAATAAATTACAAAGATGTTTTTTAGGACAAGTAAATTAAATACTTTTTATAAATAGCAACTCCCATATAATGCAAAACCCCAAGGGTCCAAAGCTCAAACACCAAAGAGAGCAACACACATATACTCAAAATAATATTACCTAAACCATGAACATTTTTAACAGAATTAATTATCAAGTTTTTAACACAGTGGGAATTGATAATGATTCAAAGGGGTTTTGAAGATGTTTGAAAAAGAAGGAGAGGGTGTGGTAACCCACACTTGCACACATCCACACATCACACAAGTTCTACTAACAGCATCACAACAACTGTCACATGGAAGCACACCACAAAAATATATTATGCATGACATGATGATGAGATGGCATGATGCATGATTAATGAGATGGAATGGCAATGAGCAACATCATATCATTCAAACACATGACAACATAGGATCACAAGAGTTACATGACCATAAATGGCAAGGGTAGCACTTGGGCTGTTACCTTCCGTGACCTTGGGAATCTATGCATAGGGGTTTGCACACATTTTCGTCTTGACTCTCTCGTAGAAACTTTGGGGCACTCTTTGAAGTTCTCTGTGTTGGATTGAACATGATGAATCTGAAATTGTGTGATGCATATCATATAATCAAGCCCATGGGTACTCATGGTGACATTGGAGTATCTAGTTAACATTAGGGTTTTGGTTGATGTGTATCTTAAGGTTTTATTTTAGTACGAACTCTAGGGTTGTTCATGACACTTATAGGGATAGCTCATAAGATTGACCGAAAAAGACAACTCTGAGGTGGTTTCGTACCCTACAATAATTTTTTCGTTTGTTCTATGCTATTTGTGACTTTGGAGTGAACTCTTTGTTGCACGTGAGGGATTTACATATGATTCAACTATGTCAGTATTGTTGAGAGAACTTGCACTAGTGAAAGTATGAACCCTATGCCTTGTTTCTAAGCATTGCAATACCGTTTGTGCTCACTTTTATCATTAATTACCTTGATGTTTTTATATTTTAGATTACAAAAACCTATATCTACCATCCATATTGCACTTATATCACCACCTCTTCGCTGAACTAGTGCACCTATACAATTTGCCATTGTATTGGGTGTGTTGGGGACACAAGAGATTTCTTTGTTATTTGGTTGCAGAGTTGTTCGAGAGAGACCATCTTCATCCTACCCCTCCCACGGATTGATAAACGTTAGGTCATCCACTTGAGGAAAATTTGCTACTATCCTACAAAACTATGTGCTTGGAGGCCCAACAAAGTCTACAAGAATAAAGTTGCGTAGTATACATCAAGCTCTTTTTTGGCGCCGTTGCCCGGGAGGTGAGTGCTTGAAGGTATATCTTTAGATCTTGTAACTGAATCTTTTCGTTTCTTGTTTATTCACTAGTTTGGTTTTATAAAATAAAACTACAAAAAAATGGAATTCAGGTTGCCTCATATACTTCATCTTTATAATGTCTTTCGTGAAAATGATGGTTTGGAAAATTGTGCTCAATTGGTAGAGGAAGAATTTATGAAAATACTTAATGAGAATTCCTTGAATGATGAGCATGGTTGCAATATTGATAGTATTAATTCTCTGAATATCCATGATGCTAATGATATGCAAAGCCACAATCTTGGGGATTCTATGTTTGATGAAGATGATATTTTTAGTCCCCCAAGTTTTGATGAGCAAATTTGTTATGATAATGACATGCCTACTATATATGATGATTATGATGATGACATGTATGCTATAAAGAGTGATAGAACCATGAAACTTGTCATCATGATTTTAATATTGAATGTGGTTATGTCAATCAAGTATCTCATGATAGTTATTTTGTTGAGTGTGCTGCCACTACTATTGATGAGAATAAATTTGCTTATGTGGAGAGTACTAAAATTTCTATGCTTGTGGATCATGAAAATAATGCTTTATGTGATATTTATATTGTGGATTTCCTTCATGATGCTACTGAAAATTATTATGAGGGAGGAACATATGCTTATAGGAATTGAAATAATATCAGGTTTCCTCTCCATGTGTTAAAAGTTTTGAAGTTATGCTTGTTTTGCCTTCCTATGCTAGATGATTCTTGTTACCATAAATTCTTTGCTCACAAAATCCCTATGCATAGGAAGTGGATTAGACCTAAATATGCTCCTCATGAGATTCATGATGCTCTCTTACATGTTTCTAATACTATTCTTATATGAGCATCATTGAAATCATCATGCCTAGATAAAAGGCATTAAACAAAAGCGCTTGTTGGGAGACAACCCAACACTTCTCCTTTCTATTTTTGTGTGTTAACATGATTAAGCTATGGTAGTAATCATGTTTGGTGTCTTTTATTTCAATAAAGTGCTAAGTAAAGCCTTTGGGATGACTCACAAGATGAGTAGAATTGATGCTGAACCAAAACAGAAACTTTTGACTCAAGTACATGAATTTTCATTTTTAATGGAGCCTGATAATGATCTGAAATTTTTACTCAGTCTTTATATAAAAATTATTCAGGTTGTCCTAATTATCAAGAATTGTTAGAGACAGGGAAGTATGGTTATACTACATATCTTCACAGACGATTCTGTTTTTGACGGATTCTGTTTTGCATGCATAGTTTGCTTGTTTTAGTGTTCCTATAGCTTATATTCAGTGATATAAATTATGGGAATGATAGAATATAGTAGGTATTATGTTATAACAATTATAAATCTAGTATTGACAGTACCCAAGTGAATGATCTTTATTTATTACACTAACCCTTCTCATGAAACTTCGTTAAGTTTTGTGTGATTGATGTTTTCAAGTTTTGGGTGAGATAACTATATGAGGAGAATAAGGAGTGAAAATAACCTAAGATTGGGGATGCCCAAGGCACACCAAGGTAATTGTTGACACCTGATTTCGGCACGGTGCAAAATGCAGTAAAAATGGACTCAAACGAAAAGATTTTTTCTATGAGAAAGTTCATATTGCCGAGTGAAACAACCTTGATGTTTAGGCCATCACCATTCAACATCATTTCAAGGGCCAAATTACACTTGGATTGCCATGTAGATGTTCTGAGTGCTTTTTGGTCTATTACACCTCCAAGACAACCTCGAATGAAGGAATGTTCTACATGGATTGTCTTTGTCTCGTCGAGATGATTGATTATTATATATAAATCATCTAAATACAAGGACATATGCAAAAGTTAGAGCAACCAGAGTGCAGCCCTACCACAAAGCAAAATGTGGCGCAGGAGATCAGACACATGTCTGATGGGTCGCGTGAGTCATCCGTCCCTCAAGACGTCCTCGGATGGAACAACTTACAACATGAAAAAGTTTCGCGTCGTCGAGCCGATTGGTTTTGATATATAATTCTTCTCAATCCGAGGTCGTATGAGACCTGGAGAGGCAAAATAAAATCAGGCTGAAGTTTCACTCGGGACATCCGAGTGAAAGTTTGCCGGCCGAGTGAAAAGTTAGCCGCCCAGCCAAGTGAAAGTTTGCCGGCCAAGTGAAAAGTTTGCCATCCGGTCGAGTGAAACATTTGCCATCCGGTCGAGTGAAAATTTTTCCGTCCGGCCGAGTGAAATTGCCGTCGGAGTGAAAATCGCCATCCGAGTGAAAAGTACCGGCCGAGTGGAATTGTCGTCCGAGTGAAAATCGCCGTCTGAGTGAAAGTTCAAAATTGCCTCAGATGGAGAAGTGTTTAACATGAAAGTTGTTTGTAACGTCGAAACGGTCAACTTTGCTTTTAATGTCATTATCATTTGAGATAGTATGCGGCCTGCAGAGACACTACAACACTCGGACAGTCCAGTCTGCTACGTGACCGAGTCCGATTCAAAGTTAAAGATGACCTCGTGGAGTATTCAAGATGAATTTATTTGGGAAAGTGACCAACATACAGATTGTTGGCCTCGTCTAGGCACACAAAATTGATGTTTGGACCGTCTCCATCGGAGGTCATATGCAGATTCCACGGCCCATGCAAGGAGCAAGACAGAAGATTGGGCCAGATTTGGGCTGTATTCAAGTGGGACTAGAACTAGGACTCTAGGACGTGAATTGATGTAATTTTCTTGTAAGGAAAGTCTAGATGAATCCTTTGCTTGTACGGGAAGTCCAGCCGCCTATTATATATGTTGGGGGTGATGGCCGATTGAACAACACACAATCGAACAAATCAATCTATACTACTTTTTCATCTACGTTCTTCATTTTTGCTCTAGCTCTTCACTGTTCTTCGTGTTAGCCCATAGCCACCGCACTCCCTGACGGGGTCCCTCCCAGGCGTGCAAGGTTTCGGGTCTGAAAAAGCGTCCGCCGTCTGTCTTGCATATCGCGCTGCTGGACGGACCTCCTTTGACATGAGCTGTGGTGCATCACCCCCGGCGTCGAAGGTACATGGTGACGTGTTCGTGTGTCAACACACTTTTTGGCGACTCCGTTGGGGAACAAAGATCAATCATCCTCATCAATCATCATGTCTGATCTTCCCAAGCCATCCAAGATAGATGCCGATAACATCATTAAGCCCAAGCTTGATGAACTATCGGATGATCATCGCCAAGCTTATGAGGAGTACAAGAAGGCACGTGAAGGGAAGGAGTTGCAGGAGTTCCTTGGAAACTTCAAGAAAGATCGCCAAGGCAATATCACTCCGATTGGAGAAATCAAGTTCCCTCCTCTTCAAGCTGAGCAGGTTAAACGTCCTGTAAGTACTACCTTTTCTCCTGAGCAGTGGGCTGAGATTGAGAGTCGTATCGCCGATGGTAATAATTTGGTCTAGCAAACTTTCATAGAAATACCAATGCGCAGAAAAATATGCCTCAATCATCTAGTGGTAATATTGGTGTGGCTGCTAGTGTAGAAAACCCTAATCTGTCTTCACCTCTTTCATCGACACCTCCCATACCGATGAATTACTATCCTACCCACACGAGTCAGATCATGGATGCACCTGCTAATTCCATCATGAGCATGCCAAGTTCGGTGCTAATACCGAACCAAGCTATACCTATAGGTGCAAGCATTTGGCCACAACCGAACTATGGTTCGACATATGTGCCATAGTTCCTGCCTATGCTAGTAATTCTACTCCTCCCATCCCACAACAGCAAGCTTCACCGTCTACTACGGACGATACTTTAGCTAATTTTAGAGAGGAGATGTCCAAGATGCTTCGAGAGAATTTTGGAGTTGAGTTACCTCGGAATCGGATTTACCGAAAACCGTACCCCGAGTACTTTGACGCTATCCAGTGCCCTCCGAGATATAAAATTCCATATTTTGTTAAGTTCAATGGAGAAGGCAGAAAAACCACATGGGAACATGTTAGTCAATACTTAGCACAACTGAGTGAAGCAGGCTCGCTGAATGAATTGAAAGTGCGCTTGTTTCCTTTATCATTGACTGGTACTAAATTTTCATGGTTTTCTTCTTTACCACATGGTTCTATTCGTGTGTGGTCGCAGCTAGAGCAGAAATTTCATGATCACTTTTACAGTGACGACAATGAACTTAAATTATCACATCTTACATCGGTTAAGCAGAAAAATGATGAATCGGCCTCCGATTACGTCAAGAGATTTAGAGATACAAAGAACCGGTGCTATAGTTTGGTGATAACCGAGAGGGACTTGGCTGACCTTGTGCTCAGTGGTTTGAAAACTCACATTAGGGAAAAGCTAGAAGGCTATGAGTTCTTAAGTATCAACCAAGTATCACAAGGAGCTTTGTCTCAGGAGAGCCGAAGCAAAGATCTCAAGGAGGTGCATAGATATAAAACTGATCGTCCTAAGATGAATGTAGTTGAGTATGGTAGTGATCACTCAGACGATGAAGGTGATATGTATGCTGCTGAATTTGTTTGGACGTCTAAAGCCAAACTGTTTACTTGCAATGATCTGAAACCGATTCATAAGAATCGTGATGAAGAGATGAAGTTTATTTTTAACATTGACAAGTGTGACAAAATATTTGATGCTTTGTTACAAGCTAAGATCATTAGGATATCTCATACTTTACCATCATTTGGGGAGCTAAAATGACATGCTTATTGCAAATATCATAATTCTTTTTCTCATGCTACTAGTGATTGCAATGTTTTCCGACGACAGATACAATCGGCCATTAATGACGGACGATTAAACTTTTCTAAGATGCAAGTTGATAAGCAGCCCTTCCCATTGAATACTCTGGATTTGGAGGGGAAAAATTTGCTCATTTGGCTAGAGGTAGCCGAATCTGCTAATAAAACTAATGTCATTGTTGGTGAGCCCACGAAAAGCAAGGAGGACATCAAGGTCTTGGGGAGGCAAGTTGTGTTTGACAAGCAACCGAATGGCAAGGAAGTAATCAAGGTCACCGTCAAGAATCCTGCACTCGGGGGGCAACCACAGGTGCAACAAGACACTCATGTTAAATTTGTTAAACCCAAGAGTCCAGAAGTTGGCAAGTGGAAGAGGAATGAAGCTAAGGTATAGCGTAAGCGAATCAAGCCAACTTTTGATATGCTGCTATCCAAATATGCAAATCAGTCGGCTGGTTCTAGCTCTAATCGGTCATCGTACCTGAAGCGACCAAGGTCACCATTAGACGATATGTTCAGTCGGCATGCAAAACCGATTAGATCAAGGGCGCCGTTTCCACGAGGACAATGACAACTTGTTTGGGATCGATTGGGATGCTCGTATGAAAACCGACCGAACATTGGTGTCTGTCACTCGTTTGGTCAAAATATGCCTCAGAGTGAAAACTATCCGAGTGTAAGAATGCACCTAGGTGGAAGTTATCTGAATGAAAGAATATGGCCGAGTGGATTCTACTCAGTCGAACGTCCAAGTGGATTTGATCCGAGTAAAAAGGTGCGCTCGAGTGAAAACTTCGTAGGCCAGAAAAGTCGACAAGAGTGGCGGGTCAAGTTGCCAAGTGTTGCAGCAGTGGAGTTAGGAAAAGGCAAGGAAAATATCAATGCTGACTTACTCTTTTTGGGCACTGAAACATTCACCACACAATAGTTGACTGTGCGTAGCAACCCAACTGAGCCGATACTTGTTATCGCGCCAAAGCACTCGACCAATGATCATGAAGCAAGTACCAGCCAAGTGAAGCCAATTGATCCTAAATACGCTCGGCCAAGGTGGTGTCCTTTAGGGCTAACAAAGACACAAAATAGGAAATTACAGAGGTTGAGGAATCAAGAGATGGCAGAACAAGAGGCTGAGAAGCAAAGGGATGAGTTGTTCAATGTCACTCGGCCCATGATACCAGCAAAGCAAGTGTGGAAGCCTAAACCAATGCAAGACATAGTGGCTTCTAGATCTATCACAGTAGCAATTACATGACCAAAAGAGTACGATATAGCTATGACAGTCTTAGTCGCCTATTACTTCTCCTTCACTCGGACATAATTCAGATTTGGTGGACGCACGCGAGGAGGAAGACGATCTGTTGGACTATGAGTCTACACCGGTTCATGAAGGTATGGATATCAATATGTTGTATTACTTACCCACTGAATTCCATGCTGTAGATGAAGAAGGGGAAGTGGCTCAGCTGGATTTTGTCCCTAGAAATGCAATATTTGAGAAGCCAAAAGAACTAGTGACGCACTTGAAACCATTGTACCTCAAAGGTCATATCAATGGATCACCACTCACTTGGATGCTTGTTAATGGTGGTGCTGTGGTGAATCTCATGCCCTATTTGGTCTTCCTGAAATTGGGTTTGCCCGATGATAAATTAATCAAGACCAATATGGTGCTTAATGGGTTTGACGACAAAGAGAAAACTGAAGCCAAAGGTGTGATGTATGTGGAGCTTACAGTCGGGATTAAAACTTTGGCTACTGCATTCTTTGCTGCCGAGGTGCAAGGTAACTACACTGTCATACTAGGCCGTGATTGGGTTCATGCAAACCAGTGCGTGCCATATACCATGCACCAGTTTTTGATCTAGTGGGTTGATGATGAGGTGGAAGTCATTCATGCGGATAACTCAACTTGTGTTGCTTTGGCCGATGCATCGGTGGATTGGCAACATCCCGATGCTACTTGCTTGACGGGACACGACTTGTCAAAGTTTCATTTCCTTAGCGCAATGAAGAATGGCTTTTTGCCCATCTCTTTAAAGCCGATTAGTGGCAATCGGCTCCAAGGTATGATCTGTTTAAATGGATTCTAATTCCGAGTGGTTGCAGAAACGTCTTCGAAAATATTGGTCTAGCGAGAACGATATGTATGAATCTGTAGAGGAGTTGGATGACATGGATAAATTAGGACACGGTTTTCAATCGGTAGATCCATTAGAAGAAATAGATATAGGAGATGGTTCAGTTCACAGGAAGACGTTTGTAAATGAAAACTTAAGAGTCGATCATAAAGCTAGGTCGATCGAGTTGTTGAAAGAATATGTTTGCTGCTTTGCATGGGAGTATCATGAGATGGCCGGTTTAAGCCGAGAGTTAGTGGAGCATCGGTTACCTATAAAAGCTGGCTTTAGAACTTATAAGCAATCGACCAGGAAGTTTAATCCAAAAACATATGACCAGATCAAAGAAGAGATTGGTCGTTTACTTAAAGCTAATTTTATTAGACCTTGCAGGTATGCCGATTGGATTTCTAACATTGTGCCGGTGGAGAAGAAGGGCTCTGGCAAGCTAAGGGTGTGCATTGATTTTAGAGATTTGAATAGAGCTACGCCCAAAGATGAGTATCCCATGCCCATAGCTGATATGCTTATTAATGATGCTTCTGGACATAAGGTCATTAGCTTTCTTGATGGCAATGCGGGGTATAACCAGATTTTCATGGCCGAAGAGGACATGTCCAAAATGGCTTTTCGGTGCCCCGGATTCCTTGGTTTATTTGAGTGGACAATGATGACCTTTGGGTTAAAGAATGCTCGAGCCACGTATCAGAGGGCTATGAATTTAATCTTTCATGATTTACTCGGTGTTATACTTGAGGTTTATATTGATGATATTGTTGTCAAATCGGATGCTTTTGAATCTCATCTAGCCGATCTGCGTTTGGCCTTTTAAAGGATGAAAAAATACGGACTGAATATGAATCCTTTGAAGTGTGCATTCGGCGTGTCGACTGGAAAGTTTTTGGGTTTCATTATTCATGAGAATGGCATACAAATAGATCCCAAAAAGATATAGGCTATACAAAAAGTGGAGGCTCCAACATGCAAGAGAGATATGCAAAAATTCCTTGGCAAGGTCAATTATTTGAGAAGGTTCATAGCTAATTTGTCAGGGAAGGTTGATGCATTCACTCCTATCCTTCGGTTAAAGAATGATGCTGATTTTACTTGGGGGGGGGGGCAAAGCAGCAAGAGGCATTCGACATGATCAAGACTTATTTGAGCACTCCTCCAGTGATGAAAGCACCCAAACATAAAGAGCCCTTTAGGCTTTACATTGTGGCAGAGGAAGGTGTTATTGGTGCTGTATTGACTCAAGAAACTGAGGGAAGAGAGCATACAATTACATATCTGAGTTGACGCTTATTGGACGCCAAGACAAGGTATACATTTATTGAAAAATTATGCCTATGTTTATATTATGCTTGCACAAAACTGAGACATTACCTAGTGCCAAGTGCCTGCATAGTAGCTTGTCAAACCGATGTCATTAAATACATGTTGCATAGGCCAATTCTTTAGTGGTAGGATTGGCAAGTGGGCTTATGCTTTAATTGAGAATGATTTGGTTTATGAATCTCTAAAATCCGTGAAAGGCCAAATTTTTGCTAATTTATTATTGAACATTGGATTAATGACAAGCATGATGTTGATATAAACCTTGTATCGTTAGTGCCATGGAGGTTATATTTTGATGGTTCAGTTTGTAGCAATGGACAAGGTGTTGGTATTGATTATATATCTCCCCATGGTGCTGTTTTTGAAGCCTCATACCGACTAGAATATTTTTTGCACAAATAATCAAGCCGAATATGAAGCATTGTTATTCGGTTTAGAGATGTTGCTTGCTATAGGTGCTACCCATGTTGAGGCTTTTGGTGATTCATTATTAGTAGTGCAACAAGTGTCAAAAGTCTTTCAATGTTTAGACGAATCACTTAATGTTTATCTTGATAAGTGTCTAGATGTGATTTCTACTTTGGATTATTTTAGCATTGCTCATATATCTGGACATGACAATTGGAGAGTAAATGAGTTAGCACAACAAGCATCCGGCTATCATATTGATCATGGCATGTTTCATATTTCTCAAAAGCCGATGTCTTGTCTTGCTAATATGGGAGAGGCCGAAATAGAGCCCACTGATTCGGCCACTAACAATAAATCTAGTACAGGTGAAAATCATGACTGGAGGAAGCCCATTATTGATTACTTGTGCGATCTGAGTGAAAGGGTGGACAAGGCTGTTCGGCGCATGGCTTTCAAATATAAAATGAGAGATGATGGTCTTTATTGCCGAACGGTTGAAGATGTTCTTTTGAAGTGTTTGGATGATGACCAAGCAAGAGTTGCTATGGGAGAGGTACATGAAGGCATTTGTGGTACTCATAAGTCGGCACTCAAAATGAAATGGCTCTTACGACGTGCTGGATTTTATTGGCCGACTATGATCAATGATTGCTTCAGGTATTATAAAGGGCGTGAAGCTTGTCAAAAATTTGGTGAACTTCAGTTGGCTCCTGCTGCTATGTTACCTCCTATTATTAAGTCATGGCCTTTTAGAGGATGGGGTTTAGACTTCATTGGACAAATTCATCCATCTTCTTTGAAGGGGCATCGGTTCGTGTTGGTGGCAACCGATTATTTCACTAAATGGTCTGAAGCAGTACCTCTCAAGAACATGACACATACAGAGGTAATTCAATTCATAACCGAACACATTATTCATAGATTTAGCATTCCTCAGACGTTAACTATAGATCAAGGTTCATCTTTCATGTCACATCAAGTTAGAGAATTTGCCGAATCATATAACATAAAGTTGCTCAATTCATCTCCGTATTATGCCCAAGCTAATGGACAAGCTGAGTCTAGCAACAAAATATTGATTACGCTCATCAAGAAGAAAATTGAGGACAATCCAAGAAAATGGCATGAGTTGTTGTCTGAGGCTTTATGGGCACATAGAATCTCAAGGCATGGTGCTACAAAGGTAACTTCGTATGAGCTAGTATACGGTGAAGAGGCTGTTTTACCAGTGGAGGTAAATTTGACTGCTTTGAGAATAGCCAAACAAAATGATTTATCGACAATGGACTTTTATGATTTGATGATGGACAATATTAATGAGGTTGCTGATAAACGTTTGGCTGCATTAAAGGCCATAGAGAAGGGAAAATTGAGGGTAGCAAGAGCTTACAATAAAAAGGTCAAGTTGAAGAATTTTCAAGTTGGTGATCTTGTGTGGAAAGTGATTCTGCCGATTGGTTCTAGAGATAGAAAATTCGGGAAGTGGTCTCCAAACTGGGAAGGTCCTTTCAGGATTGCAAGAATAGTTCCTGGAAATTCATATTTGGTGGAATCCATACAAGGAGTATTATTACCTCGAGCTCTCAATGGTAGATATCTAAAGAAGTACCACCCGAGTGTGTGGCAAGAAGCCTAATTAGGCAATGGCGATATATGATTATCGCCCTTAGCATAAACATGGACGATACATAATTATCACCCTAAGAAATATAGATGGACGATGGAGTTTTGACATCGTCCTTAGAACAAACATAGTGCAAATTATTTTTCGGCATGCTAGCTTTGCCGAAAAATAGGGCGGCATGTGTTGACACCTGATTTTGGCACGGTGCAAAATGCAGTAAAAATGGACTCAAACAAAAAGGTTTTTTCTACAAGAAAGTTCATATTGCCGAGTGAAACAACCATGATGTTTAGGCCATCACCATTCGACATCATTTCCAGGGCGAAATTACACTTGGATTGTCATGTAGATGTTCTGAGTGCTTTTTGGTCTATTACACCTCCAAGACAACCTCAAATGAAGGAATGTTTTGCATGGATTGTCTTTGTCTCGTCAAGCTGATCGATTTTGATATGTAAATCATCTCAATCCGAGGTCGTATGTAAAAGTTAGAGAAACCAGAGTGCAGCCCTACCACAAAGCAAAATGTGGCGCACAAGATCAGACACATGTCTGATGGGTCGCGTGAGACATACTCGGATGGAAAAACATACAACAAGAAAAAGTTTCGTGTCATTGATCCAATTGATTTTGATATATAATTCTTCTAAATCCGAGGTCGTATGGGACCTGGAGAGGCAAAACAAAATCAGGCTAATGTTTCACTCGGGACATCCGAGTGAAAGTTTGCCGGCCGAGTGAAAAGTTTTCTATCCGGCCGAGTGAAAAGTTTGCCGTCCAGCCGAGTGAAACATTTGCCGTCCGGTCGAGTGAAATTTTTTCCGTCTGACCAATTGAAATTGCCATCCGAGTGAAAATTGCTGTCCGAGTGAAAAGTACCGGTCGAGTGAAAGTGCCGTCCGAGTGGAATTGCCGTCCGAGTGAAAATCGCCGTCCGAGTGAAAAGTACAGGTCGAGTGAAAGTGCCGGTCGAGTGAATGTTTAGAATGGCCTCGGATGGAAAAGTATTCAACATGAAAGTTGTTCATAACATCGAAACGGTCAACTTTTCTTTTAAGGTGATTATCATTTGAGATAGTATGCGGCCTGCAAAGACGCTACAACACTCGGACAGTCCAGTCTGCTACGTGACTGAGTCCGATTCAAAGTTAAAGATGATCTCATGGAGTATTCAAGATGGCTTTATTTGGGAAAGTGATCAACATACGGATTGTTGGCCTCGTCGAGGCACACAAAATTGATGTTTGGACCATCTCCAGCGGAGGTCATATGCAGATTCCACGGCCCATGCAAGGAGCAACATAGAAGATTGAGCCAGATTTGGGCTGAATCCGAGTGGGACTGGAACTAGGACTCTAGGACGTGAATTGATGTAATTTTCTTGTAAGGAAAGCCTAGATGAATCTTTTGCTTGTACGGGAAGTCCAGCCGCCTCTTAGATATGTTGGGGGTGACGGCTGATTGAACAACACACAATCGAACAAATCAATCTATACTACGTTTTCATCTACGTTCTTCGTTTTTTCTCTCGTTCTTCACTGTTCTTCATGTTTGAGAGCTGTGAATCCTATGGTTCTAGGGGTGAGCGAATTGACCTAGGGAAGCCCATAGCCGCCGCACTCCTTGACGGGGTCCCTCCCAGGCATGCGGGGTTTCGGGTGTGCAAAAGCGTCCGTCGACTGTCTTGCGTATCGTGGTGCCGGACGGACCTCCTTTGACGTGAGCTACGGTGCATCACCCCCGGCGTCGAAGGTACACGGTGACGTGTGTTCGCGTGTCAACAGTAATATCCAAGTAATACTCAAGCGCTTAAGCTTGGGGATGCCCTGGAAGGCATCCTCTCTTTCGTCTTCAACATTATCGGTATATCCTACTTAGAGTTATATTTTTATTCGTCACCTAATATGTGCTTTGCTTGGATCGCCATTATATTTTGTTATTTTCTGTTAGGTGTTCTTTACAATCTTGCTTTTCAATAAAAAGTTCCAAGGATTGCCTTTAGGATGCTTGAATTGCATGTTTGATATGTGCTGTGTGAAAACAGAAACTTTTGCTGTAGTATTTGAATTTTCATATTTTACTGGAACATGGAAACTTTCTTAATTTTTTACAAAGTATTGTCATATAAATGTTTTAGTATGTCCTAAATTTTCATAATATTTTTGGTATAGAAGTACACTGGTTTAATAGATTGCTACAGACTGTTCTGTTTGGATAGATTGCTGTCATAGTTTTGTTATGTATGGAAATGAAAGTATACAATACCTAATGTTTGAAAATTATTGTGCAACTTGTTTTGGCAGTACATAAAGAGTTGACTTATTATTATGTGTACTAACTTATCTCACGAGTTCGTTTCGAGTTTTGTGTGGATGAAGTTTTTGAGAATAGGTGAAACCAGGATATGAGAGGATTAAACGAGATACAAAATCTCAAGCTTGGGTATACCCAAGGTACCCCAAGTAAATATTTCAAGAAGTCTCAAGCATATACACTTGGGGATTCTACACATCCCACCTCTCTTCATCAACAATTATTGGTTAGCCTATGTTGAGCCTAAATTTTTATTCGTTCACATGATGCGTGCTATTCTTGGAGTGCTATTTTTCTTTTGCTTGATGTTTAATAAAATACTTAATATCTTAAATTCTCATATGAGAGAATCTTCACATAGCTATTTAACTAATTTACTACACATTGATCTTCACTTATATATTTTTGGAGTAGTTTGTCATTCACTCTCGTGCTTCACTTATATCCTATGAGTAAATGGTTGAATGAATTGAATATCATAAATCTGAAATTATATATGTTTTATATGCTTATCCCATGGGGAGTAATGACTTCACATATAAGAAGTATAGGTGGTAAAATTTATTGAAAGTTAGCAAACACCGCATTGGTCACTTGAACAATTCATGAAAGAATATTGAAGGAAGAGAGATTTCACATATAAATATACTATCTTGGACATCTTGTATGATTGTGAGCCCCATTAATTATTTTCAAACTTGAGCAAATTAGTTGAAGTTGGACAAGCAAGACAACATAATGAGTTATGCTTAGGTATAGTTGTATAGAAGTTATATTGTTATGGATCCTGCAACATATGGTGCTTGCTTAGGATCTTTTTCTACCCAAAAATTTGTACTAAGTAGAGATACTACTTGTGCATCCAAAACCATTAAACCTAGTTTCTTGCCATGAGTGTCCACCATATCTAGCTATGGATTTAATAAGATCCTTCAAGTAAGTTGTCATCGGTGGAAAAAGCAATAAAAATTGCTCCTAAATATGTATGATCTTTTATTGTAAGGGAAAATAAGCGTTGTACGAACTTGTGATGGTAAAGAAATAAAAGTGATGGACTGCATAATAAAGGTTGCTATCACAAAGGGCAATACAACGTGACAATCCTTTACATTAAGGGTCTGCGCATCCAAAATTAAAAAGCACATGACAACCTATGCTTCCCTCTACGAAGGGCCTATCTTTTACTTTCATGTATTTACTTTTATGCAAGAGTTAATAGTATTCCTTCTTAGTTCAACCTCAATTATTCCTTAGTTGGCAAGTATCATGTAGTGGGGAAATATCCAAGCATATATGGCCATTCAAATATATTTGATCATGAATTATTATTGTTGACAATTATCTATATGATAAATAAGTTGGGAGGCGAAACTTTAAGCCCCTACCTTTCTCTGTGTTCAACGGACGCCATTTGCTCTAAAAATATGCTTTGAGTGTTAGCAATCATGGAAGACTATATGATAGTTGAGTATGTGGAATTTGCTAAATCAAAGCTCTTACATACACACTTCATGAAAATAAGATGAATTGCAATTGTTTGGTGACTGAAAGCATAGTTTGTTAGTTTTCAAGAAACTTTATGGTCTATACTTTAACATGTGAATAGCTTGTTACTTCATCATGAGAAGTTTTATGATATGAGCTACTATTTATGATATATAATGATGCTAGCAAAAGTGTTTGGAACTATCATTGATCAAATTTATGCACTATGCTAGCATTCACACTTCATAAGTTATTTCTTTTATCATTTACCTACTCGAGGACGAGCAGGAATTAAGCTTGGGGATGCTGATACGTCTCCAACGTATATATAATTTATGAAGTATTCATGCCATGTTTACAACAATTCTATATGATTTTGGTATGATTTTATTAGAACTAACCCAGAGTGACGCTGTTTTCAACAGAACTACCATGGTATCGTTTTTTGTGCAGAAATAAAAGTTCTCGGAATGGGCTGAAAACTTATGGAAAATAACAAAAAATATTGGAGCAAAAAGATACCAGAGAGGATTCCCAAGGCAGCCACAAGCCTAGAGGTGCGCCCCCTGGCTTGTGGGTCCCTCGGGAGTCCCCTTGACGTGAGAGTGACACCAAAAATTCCTATAAATACCAAAACCCCCAGAAAGAAACCTAGATCGAGAGTTCCGCCGTTGCAAGCCTCCGTAGCCATGAAACACCAATCGGGAGTCCGTTTTGACACACTGTCGGAGGGGAAAACCATCACCGGAGGCCATCTTCGTCATCCCGGCGGTCTCCATGACGAGGAGGGAGTAGTTCACCCTCGGGGCTGAGGGTATGTACCAGTAGCTATGTGTTTAATCTCTCCCCCTCTCTCTCTCGTGTTCTTGAGATGACACGATCTTGATGTACCACGGGATTTATTAATATAGGTGAATCATATGGAGTTTTCTCCTCTCTATCTTCTTGTGAGGAATTGAGTTTTCCCTTTGAAGTTTTGTTATCGGATTGAGTCTTTGAAAGGATTTGAGAACACTTGATGTATGTATCGTGATGGGATACCCGTGGTGACAATGGGATATTCTAATGATCCACTTGATGTATGTTTTGGTGATCAACTTGCGGGTTCCGTGACCTTGGGAATCTATGCATAGGGGTTGGCACACGTTTTCGTCTTAACTCTTTGGTAGAAACTTTGGGGCACTCTTTGAATTTCTTTGTGTTGGATTGAACATGATGAATCTGAAATTGTGTGATGCATACGTATAATCAAGCCCGTGGGTACTCGTGGTGACATTGGAGTATCTAGGTGACATTAGGGTTTTGGTTGACGTGTATCTTAAGGTGTTATTTTATTACGAACTCTAGGGTTGTTCGTGACACTTATAGGGATAGCTGTTAAGATTGATCAGAAAAGATAACTTTGAGGTAGTTTTGTACCCTACAATAATTTCTGTGTTTGTTCTCTGCTATTTGTGACTTTGGAGTGAAGTCTTTGTCACACGTGAGGGATTTACATATGATTCAACTATGTTAGTATTGTTGAGAGAATTTGCACTAGTGAAAGTATGAACCCTAGGCCTTCTTTCTAAGCATTGCAATACCGTTTGTGCTCACTTTTATCATTAGTTACCTTGCTGTTTTCTATTTTCAGATTACAAAAACCTATATCTACCATCCATATTACACTTGTATCATCATCTCTTCGCCGAACTAGTGCACCTATACAATTTGCCATTGTATTGGGTGTGTTGGGTACACAAGAGATTTCTTTGTTATTTGATTGTAGGGTTGTTCGAGAGAGACCATCTTCATCCTACACCTCCCACATATTGATAAACCTTAGGTCATCCACTTGAGGGAAATTTGCTACTGTCCTACAAAACTCTGTGCTTGGAGGCCCAACAAAGTCTACAAGAATAAAGTTGCGTAGTAGACATCACCATCTTGTAACGTTTTCTTCGAATAACTTGGCATTTTCATAATCTTAGGTTCTCCATTCATCTAATGATCTAATATCAAATAACCTATTTTCAACGGCAAGTTTGAAGTCATAATTTAGTTCTTTAATTGCCCAAAATGCTTTATGTTCTAACTCTGGAGGCAAATGACAAGCTTTTCCATATACCATCTTGTATGGAGACATACCCATATGATTTTTTATAAGCGGTTCTATAGGCCTAAAGTGCACCATCCAATTTCTTAGACAAATTCTTTAAGGACGTATTGACAGTTTTTTGTAATATCAATGTTATTTGTCTATTGCAAAGTTCAACTTGACCACTAGATTGAGGATGATAGGGTGATGCAATTCTATGGTTAACACCATATTTAGCAATCATTTTACGAAAAACACCATGAATAAAGTGTGAACCACCATCAGTAATTAGATATCTAGGGACTCCAAACCTTGGGAGAATAACTTCTTTAAGCATTTTAATGGCAGTGTGATGATCATCACTACTAGTTGGAATAGCCTCTACCCACTTAGTGACATAATCAACAACAACCAAAATATGAGTGTAACCATTAGAGGAAGGAAAAGGTCCCATATAATCAAAACCTCAAACATCAAATGGTTCAACAACAAGTGAGTAATTCATAGGCATTTCGTGATGCTTACAAATATTACCAATTCTTTGACATTCATCATAAGACAAGAAAAACTTACGGGCATCCTTGAAGAGAGTAGGCCGATAAAAACCAGGTTCTAATACCTTATGAGCAGTTCTATCTCCAGCATGATGTCCTCCATAAGCTTCGAAAAGACATTTCCATAGGATTTGTTATTGTTCATGCTCAGGTACACAATGTCTAATAATACCATCTACTCCTTTATATAGATGTGGGTCATCCCAAAAGTAGTGTCTTAAATCATATAAGATTTTTTTCTTTTGTTGGTATGTGAAACTAGGTGGAATATATTTAGCAACAATGTAATTAGCATAATCAGCATACCAAGGAGTGTTTTGGGAAACATTTATTGCAGCCAGTTGTTCATCAGGAAAACTATCATCAATAGGTAGTGGGTCATCCAGAATATTTTCTAACCTAGACAAGTTATCAGCTACGGGGTTCTCAGATCCCTTCCTATCAACAATATGTAAATCAAATTCCTGAAGCAAGAGAACCCACCTAATGAGTCTAGGTTTAGCATCTTTCTTTTCCATCTGATATTTTATAGCAGCATGATTAGTGTGAACAATAACTTTGGAATCAACAATATAAGATCTAAATTTATCACAAGCAAACAGGACTACTAAAAATTCCTTTTCAGTAGTAGCATAATTTCTTTAGGCACTGTCTAGAGTTTTGCTACCATAATGGATAACATTTAATTTCTTATCAACTCTTTGTCCTAGAACAACACCAACAACATAATCACTAGCTTCACACATAATTTCGAAAGGCAAGTTCCAATCAGGTGGTTGAACAATAGGTGCAGTGGTTAAGGCTTTCTTTAGTGTTTTAAAGTCTTCTATGCAATCATCATCAAAAACAAAGGGAATATCCTTTTCTAAAACATTAGTAAGAGGCCTAGAAATTTCTGAGAAGTATTTAATAAACCTCCTATAGAAACCAGCATGGCCAAGGAAACTTCGGATACCTTTGATACCTTTAGGACATGGCATTTTCTCAATTGCATCAACTTTAGCTTGATCCACCTGAATATGTCGTTCGGATATTTTATGCCCCAAGACTATACCTTAATTAACCATAAGTGGCACTTCTCCTAATTCAAGACGAGATTAGTTTGTTCACATCTCTACAAAACTCGATCAAGGTTGCTTAAGTAATCATCAAAAGAAGTTCCGTAAACGGAAAAATCATCCATGAAAACCTCCACAATTTTTTCACAAAAATCAGAGAATATAGCAGTCATACATCTTTGAAAGTTAGCGGGTGCATTGCATAAACCAAAAGGCATAAATATATAAGCATAGGTTCCAAAAGGACAAGTAAAGGTGGTTTTCTCTTGATCATATTGTGGCACAGGTATTTTAGAGAAACCAGAGTATCCATCCAGGAAAAAAAATTGTGTGTGCTTAGATAATCTTTCAAGCATTTGATCAATAAAAGGCAAGGGGTAATGATATTTTCTAGTAGCTTTATTTCATTTTCTAAAATCAATTACCATCCTGTAGCCAGTAACAATTCTCGGTGGAATAAGCTCAGTTTTATCATTAGGAACAACAATAATACCTCCTTTCTTAGGGAGACAATGAACATGACTCACCCATCTACTATCAGCTATGGGATAGATTATACCTGCTTCCAGAAGCTTTAATATTTTGGTTCTTACCACTTCTTACATCTTGGGATTCAATCACCGTTGGTGATCAACAATGGGTTTAGCATCACGTTCCATATTGATCTTGTGCTGACATAGAGTGGGACTAATGCCCTTAAGTTTGATACATCTCCAACGTATCCACTTTTCCTAACACTTTTGCTCTTGTTTGGGACTCTAATTTGCATGATTTGAATGAAACTAACCTGGACTGACATTGCTTGCATCAGAACTACCATGGTGTTGTTTTTGTGCATAAATAAAAGTTCTCGGAATGGAACACATTTTTTTGGAGATATTTTTTGGAATATATGAGGAATATTGGAGAGAGAAGCTACTGGAGAGGGGCCCCAGGGTGGTCACTCTCTACCAAGGCATGCCAGGCCCCCTGACCCTAATTCTAGCGCTATAAATTCCTAAATTTCGAGAAAAAAATTAGAGAGAAAGTTTCATCGCATCTAACGATGCGGAGCTGCTGCCGCCACCTCTTGTTCTTCATCGCTAGGCCAGATTTGGAGCCGTTTGGGGCTCTGAAGAGGGGAATCTTCGGTCTGTGTCATCATCAACCCTTATCCATCACCAATTCCATGATGGTCCCCACTATAAGTGGCTAATTCCTTCATAGGCTTGTTGGTCGGTGAGGAGTTGGATGAGATTCATCATGTAATTGAGTTAGTTTTGTTAGGGCTTGATCCCCAGTATCCACTATGTTCTAAGATTGATGTTGCTATGACTTTGCCATGCTAAATGCTTGTCAGTAGGGCGCGAGTGCCATGATTTTAGATCTGAACCGTTCATCTTATCATCATTATATCTATATTCTTGATCCGATCTTGCCTAGTTATATGCACCTATTACGTGTTATGATTTGTCAACCCCATACTTACGATATTTGGGATACTTCACGCTGATGACCATAGTTTGAGGTGTTCATGTATTCACTAAGTGTCAATGCTTTGTTCCAGATCTCTATTAAAAGGAGGCCTTAATATCCCTTAGTTTCCTTATTGATCCCTCTACCATGGGAGGGTAGGAAAGAAGATGTCATGCAAGTTCTTTTACATAAGCACGTATGACTATATAGGGAATACATGCTTACATTATATCGATGAACTGGAGCTAGTTCTGTGTCGCCCTAGGTTATAACTGTTATATGATGAATATCATCCAACGAATACACCGATCCAATGCCTACGAGTTTTACACTTATTGTTCTTGCTAAGTTACTACTACTATTGTTACTATTGCACTTGCTACAAAATCACTATTGTTACTATTACCACTGCTATCAAACTATTATACTACCGTGCTACTGATCACTCTGCTGAAGATATTTATCTCCGAGTGTGGTTGAATTGACAACTCAACTGCTAATACTCTCAAATATTCTTTGGCTCCCCTTGCGTCGAATCTATAAATTTGGGTTGAATACTCTACCCTCGAAAACTGTTGCGATCCTCTATACTTGTGGGTTATCAACACCTTTTTCTGGCAGCGCTGCCGGGGAGCATAGTTATATTTGTTGAGTCACTTGGGATTTATATCAATTGATCAGTATGAAGAATCTAAAGGATACTAAAACCAAGATTTTCCCCTCTACTACGAGGGGAGGTATGGATCTGCCATCACATTGTGCACTTGATTCATCTTCTGTTATGACTTATGAGTAAGTTTGCATGACCACCACATGCTATTAATCCTGATACTGATGATGCTACTTCTTCTATGAATGATGATTATGATGATGCTATCACCATGCTTGATAATAGTATGCCATTAGGTGAATTATTTAATGAACAAATTTCTAGAGCTAAAGAGAATGAAATCAATGAATCTGCTGAAACTGATGAGAACTTTGAAACTGATGATTATGAAACAACTAATAGGCCTAACTCTCCTAGATTTGAAATGCCTAAGATAACTGAAGGTTATGCTTTGGATGGAGAAATAGCTAGAGAGATTCTTGCTTGTAAGAATAGAAATCATGTTAAGAAACTACTATGCAAGTATAAGGAAAAGACTCTGAATGCTAAAATGAAATGTGATCCTAAGCTTGCTACTTAACCTATCTTTGTGATCGATAAGGATTATGAATTCCCTGTCGAGCCAGAGTTAATTACTTTGGTTGAATTCGATCCTTTTCATGGCTATGAAACTGAAACTGTGGTAGCATACCTTACTAAGATGAATGATATAGCCACCCTATTTTCTCATGATGATAAGATTCGTTACTATTATATTCTCAAATTATTTCTATTCTCATTAAAGGATGATGCTAAGATAGGGTACAATACTCTTACTCCTGGTTGTGTGCGTAGTCCTGAGGATATGTGGCGGTGTACTAAAGTTTGGGTATTTTAGTACCCCTTACTTGTGCACGGGCAGTAGTAGCCACACCAGCGGTAAGGCCCGCCAAGGGACCGCTGGATGCAAGTACGAGGAAGTGAAGAAAACATTCGATCCAATAATCAAGACCAAAGACCAAAGGCTGGGGCCCCGTCAAGATCTTGCCGGGATGGCCTGCGGAGCCCTGGCAAGACGTGCACCTTGCAAGACCTTGCCCTCCTGCCAGCGCAGAGGCCAGGTGTCATCCCACCTGGGTACGTGTCAAGGCGCCAGCGATGGAGGAGCTAAGCGGTGTCGATGGGACAGGCTCCTATCCCATCCCGTAGAAGGTCAGGGACACCTGACGGAGCATTGAATGCGTTTGTCTTACATAGTCGGTGTTAGGTATGATAGCACTGTTGCACTGTACACCTCATGTACGTACTGTACGCCACTGTTGGGAACCCCTTAGTCATATAAAAGGAGGCCCAAGGGGATGCAATAGGGGGGACTTCTTTTTCGGACTTCTTTTCCGACCTTCCGGCTCACACGCGTAGCAGCTGTTCACTGTTCACCGCACAATGCTCCTGCAGCTGGAACCGACACCCATAATACACAAAAGTAGGAGTAGGGTATTATGCTTCTCATTAGCCCGAACCTAGGTAAAATCCCTCGTGCTGCTTGTTCGATTTGCTTCTTGCACATATCCTTCTCCCTGCCGAACCGAAAGGGATCCTCACGATCCCATAGGTGTCGTTCTCCTGACATCTTTGGCGCGCCAGGTAGGGGGAAGGTTGAGTGGACCTGATCTAACGATTAGCGCGCCAGTTTCTTCATCGTCTTCATCGCCATGGCCCCCAAGAAGAAGGGCTTCACGATGGTGGATCCATCCACGTCCGGTGTGCCTATAGCCGCTCGGACAGGCGATGGTGTGGATGCGGGTGGAGGAGGCAGAGATCTTGAGCTTCCACGATGCTCCGGTGATCAAGGACAAGTAAGTGGCGACGTACGCATCAGCGACGGCAACCCACGCGCCGCTAGGTCTTAGGAAAGAGCTGTACTGCCTATGGGCGGCATAGTGAACTTCAGAGACGGAAGGGCGCCTTCCAAGACACCCATGCCGGCGCATGCACTGTGGCCTTCTCAAGACGCATGCGAAGAACAATGCCATGACGTCGGTAGTTCCAAGCGTCCCCATGGAAAGAACCCTGAGCATCGCTCCCGAGATGCACGGGACTAACATGCATGCCAAAATGCTGGTGGAAGTGGCACGCGGTCGCAGGACCGTGACGGAGCTCCTTCTAGAAGAAGCGATGGCGCGAGCACAACTGCTCCTTAATTTTCCTGCTACTGCGGAGAAGCTTGAGGAGTGGAGAGCTACTATTTAGAGCCTCCTTAGCCTCGATGATAATTATGGGCCGTGGCGGGCGGAGCCTTCGCAGAGACGATCCATCGAGCCGACGTGCACCGATGGCGAAAAGGTTGGAGATGGCACGACCATGGTGCACTCTACTCCACGGTGGCAACAGCGGTCGCCGACTCGGCAGGTCGGCGCCTGTGACGGCTACTTGACGACGTCGTCCGATCCGCGAACTCGCCGCGATCAACGCCAAGTTCTTCAGGAACGAAGCAAAGAAGACACCCAAACTACCATCAAGCAACGGCGAGAAGCGTGCCATCAATCTGATAAGCGTGCGGTGCCCACTGTAGACAAACCTGCGCTAGGGTATCCTGTCGGCCTACCTTATCAGGTAGGTTGTCCAGTGTTTACTCGTGAGCTGCGGTGAGTCCAGTGGCCCAACTCCAGAACGTTCAAGCCGGAGGTCCCAGAGAAATACGACGGCCCGACTCACCCATTGGAGTTCTTGAGCATCTACACCATTGCGGTGCAGGATGCTGGGGCTCGCGATGACAAGATACTCGCCAACTACTTCCCATTGGTACTCAAGCCCAACGTCGGGTCGTGGTTGATGCATCTGCCAGAGAATTCCATTTCTTCCTGGGCAGACCTGTGGCATGAGTTTGTTGGCGTCTTTACCGGAGGCCACCAAGCTCCTGGCCAGGAAACTGATTTGCATATCATCCCCTAGAAAGAGGCCGAAACCTTGCACAAGTACATTCAGAGATTCAGCCGTGTACATCACAACATCCTAGATGTTCATCCTGCTGCTGTTATCAGCGCGTTCCATCATAATGTGCGCAACCGCAGGATGCATACAGAGCTGGCGATGAACAAGGTCAGGGATGTTGCCGAGCTCTATACTCTGGCTGATAGATGTGCTCGAGATGAAGAAGGGAGGAGACTCCCCAACGAGGAGGCTGGTACTGGCGTCGACTCAGAAGACGAAGATGACGCTGCCCTAGCAAAGAAAGGCCGACGGCGGAACAAGAAGCGCAATAGCAAGGCCATGCTTGCCGTCGAGGTATCTGGCAACCTCAACGCCACTAAGAAGACTAATGTTGACGGCCCTGGCAAGGAGATTGCTGGGTGCGTCTCCTGTCAGGCCTTGGTGGCTGCCGAGGATGGCTCCCACAAGCAATATTGCAAGATCCATCGCACCAAGGGCCATGATCTCCAAGACTGCTGACAGGTTGAGCAGCTTGTCGAGAAGCAGAAAGCTGAGTACTTGAGGCAAGATAAGGAGAAGGCCTAAGACGATGCAGAGGGGTCCGTCAAGAAACACAGTGGCCGAGGAGGTTGCTGCGACAAGGCCAAGCAACAGAAGGAGAGGCTTGCTTGAGGACATGACAAGGAAGAGGGGATGACAATGGAAATGAAGAGGACGACGAGTCTAGCGAGCATGAGTTTAAAAAAGCTACAGAGATCATGTGCATTGACGAAGGAGCCTCGTTGCATTCTTCTCACCGCCAATTTAAACAGTGGGCGCATGAGGTTAATGCGACAGAGCCATGTGTCGGTGCCCAGAAACCATTGAAATGGTCCAACACGCCTATCATTTTCGACGTCGAGGATCACCCTGATCGCACAACCGCGGTCGGGTGTCTGCCATTGTTGGTTTCACCAACAATTTGCATCCTCAAGATGAAGAAAATGTTAGTTGATAGTGGGGCCAGTCTGAACATGATCTCACCTGATGTCATCTAAAGGCTGCAAATTCCTGATGAAGATCTCAAGGAGATGGGCACGTTTCAAAGGATCAATCCAGGGAGGACTCAACCGAAGGGCAAGATCACACTACCGGTAACATTTGGTAGTGACATGAACTTCAGAACAGAGAATATTGCTTTCGACATTGCCAAGATTTCATTGTCGTATAATGGTATCTGTCAGTGTCAAAACCGGTGGATCGCGGGTAGGGGGTCCCAAACTGTGAAACTAGAATCAACGGTAACAGGAGACGAAGGGGACACAGATTTACCTAGGTTTGGGCCCTCCTCTGGAGGTAATACCCTACATCCTGCTGGATTGTATTGATGGTATGGGGAGTTATAGAGTTGATCTACCTCGAGATCGAATAGCTAACCCTAGATGAGTTATTCTGTCTCTATACCCTAAAACCCTGCGACTTATATAGATGTCGAGGATGCCTAGGATTTACACATGGTCGGTTACATGCCGAAGAGATAAACATGCCTATTTACTAAATCAAATCTGGAGAGCAAGCCGTGCTTCCTGAAGCTTCCATCCTGGAGACTGGGCCTTCAAATCTTCCAGTGTTCGATAAGTAGCCCATATAGTCCGGCCCATAAACAATAGGTCAGCTATCCGAGGACCCCCAAATACAGGACTCCCTCAGTAGCCCCCTAACTTACCTCCAATGCCAAGGGTTTTCAGCTTCAATTGCTTCGCGAAAAGAATCTTTGCCTTGCGAGCTGAGTTCCTTCCCTTCGAACCATAGTTCGGCCTCTGATGACAAGTAGTTTTCCGCACAGCGGCACATCCGAATACTATAAAATAAGTTGGATTTGAAGACCAGACGTCGGGGAAAAAGATAACGTTCCCTGACGACCTCTCTAACGAAAGGTCACAACCCACCATGACCGATAGGCTAGTTACAGGCACTAAATGCGCGGTTCGAGTCTGTTTCATTAGCACGATTTACCAATGCGCAGATCGTGCCCCATTTTACACGGGATATGTTTAATCGTGCGTGCGCAACTGTGCACACATCTCAGGAAGTGGAGGGATTCGCGGCGTGGTGGAGGGGGCTTAAATGATAAGCCTCATAAAAGGAGAAGAAAACCCTCGCGACTATTCACACTCTCCATTCGACTCCTCCATCTCCCATTCCTTTGCGCCTCCGAAGCTCAGATCTAGGTCTTTTTGCCTCCACCTCCAAGCTCATCAATGGTGGGATCCAACGGCTAATGGAAGCTTCCATGGTCACCGCCTGGGACATTCTCGACCTTAAGAAGGCCGGCTACCTCTCCACCGACATCCCTCACCGCGCGTCGGAGGAGGGCCAAGTGATCCTCACCTAGAAGCCAGGCGAGAGGGTGGAGTTCATCCCCCACTTCATCAGGGGGCTGAGCTTCCCCCTCCATGCCTTTGTCAGGGGGCCGATATTCTTCTAAGACCTCGACTTCCATGATCTCCCGCCAAACTCCATCATGCACATCTCGGTGTTCATCCTAGTCTACGAGGCCTTCTTGCGCATCAAGCCACACTTCGGGCTTTGGCTTTAGGTGTTCAACATAAAGCCCAAGTGCGTCGACGGCAAGCATGCGGACTGTAGTAGGGCCGTCATCGGCAAGCTCACCTGCATCGGGTGGCCGTCGGGCACCCTTATTGACACCATCAAGGGGTGGCAGAAGGAGTGGTTCTACGTCACCAAACCACAAGAAGAAGGTCAGTATCCCGCTATTGCATTCAGATCTAGTCCCCACACCAGATTGGCTTCTTGGCTTGAAAAGGGCCTTGTCTGGGGACCTGACAAAGAGGTGAGCGACCTGCAGAAACGCATCCCCTTTATGGTCGAGGAGGTCACCAAGTTGACCGATGTGGTCTAGGTGATGCTCCGAAGATGCATCCTCGCTTGCCAGTGCCGGGGCACCCCCTTGTGCGCTCGTGAGCTCGACGCCGAGCCCACAATCTGGAATCTCTTCCGCCCTACGCGGGAGAAGTTATGGAAGGCGCTCTTCAAGTCACAGAAGAGCTGGCCATCCGAGGAGGAGGACAAGGGTCTGCACGCCACCAAGCCCGATTCTGAGGTATGATACAACCTAGCTTGGTCGACTTTATTACATAGGAAGTCCTCATAACCCCTTATCCGATCTGTCTTTGTAGAGATGGCTGAAGAAAGCCATCAATATTAACAGTCCAGCGCCTCAGCCTGAAGACGAGAGGACCGGGCTATTAGCAAAAATGCTTGTGGTAAAGCCTTACGAGGCTCCCATGAAGAAAGAGAAGAAAAAGAAACCAGGCCAGGATGGCATCTGCATCAAGGACCAGCCTGAAACTGCGTCCAAGGATACCCCCCGCCTCTTCAAATCAGGAGGAGGCTGAGGAGGAGGAAGAGGAGGAAGAGGAGGAGGAGGAGGAGGCCGAGGTCAAGGGCAAGGGGAGAGGCAATCCCCCTATGCCGGGAAGAGAGCGGCATCTTCGGACGCTCCGGAGCAGGTCCCTTGTCCTGCCCAGAAGAGGGCACGGCAGATGCGGGTGATCCTGTCCGACGATAGATTGGACTTGGACACTGCATCTGAAGACCTCAAGGGGGTTCCCCGAAGGAGCCTACGGGTCAAGCTCCCTCCTAAAGGTTAGGATCTGAAGACCCTCCTATTCATTACGAATAGATGTTAGAGTTTGCTAACATGCAGGTTATTGGCCTTGCAGCCCCCCCGCGCGTTATCCCCACCGAGGTGATATCGTATGGGGAGACCCCGCCCGCCGAACTGGTGGAGAGCAGGGATGCCTTGGATCAAACTGCTTCAGGCGCCACAAGGGACGTCGTGGAGGTGTCGTCCCAGCACACTCCTATGGAGGCGGACACCGGTGGCGAGGGAGACCATATTGTGGCCGAGGCTAACACCTCGGCCACTGAAGACCAGGGACCAACACCCCACCCGGATACCAAGGAGGCCGGACAAGCAGGAGCTACGTCCCCTCCAAGAACATCTCCGGAGCGTAGTATGCCTCCAGAGGCACCAGTCCAATCCCCGGTGGGTGATATGGGAATCTGAACATCACCGGTACCACCAATCGATAAGTGGTCGGTCATGGAGGAGGCTCTATCGAGCTCCTCTATCCCCGAGGTTCACCGCACCCTTATGGGTGGGGTGCGGTACTATAGAGCATTCAGTCCGTTGACAACGGATTGAAGGAGGCCTTCAAAGGTCTCCTCACGGGCTTTCAAGTAAGTCACCCGATGTGTTTATTTGCAAAGATTTTATTTATTCGCATTATATACATGGCAGCCCCCGAGCCCTAGGTGAGGTGAAAAGCTCACCTATGGGTCACGTCTGTATCCGACATCGAGCTAGATGCCCTTTAAGTGTCCGTCATGTGAGAGTAACTCAACATATGATCGGTTGTCTATGATTCGGGAATTGAGAGCCCATGTAACGTATCAACTATGTGTGCAATGCAAACTTCGTCATTGGCGGTGGACATAAATGGCGCCGAGCTAGAGGAGCTAAATGGGAAGCTTAAGCGTTCCGAAGACAAAGTTGAAGCCCTCAACAAGAGGTTCAACAAGGTACATGGTAAGTCTGAACAAAATCCGAATACTTCCCCCGAATACTGTCAATGCAGTTTCCTTTTATATAAAGTTTATCGTTTTGTAGCCTTGTTGAAAGAGATGGAAAAGCTCAAGGCCAAGCTTCACCATGCCAAGGATGAAGAAACTGTTGTGAGGGCGGCGGCCAAAGAGGCGGCCACCACACTCTCCGCCCTACGAGCCACCAGCGATAAGCATGAATCTCACGTGGAGGAGATCCAGGATGAGCTCAAGGATGCCAGAAAAAAGTGCGAGGCCCTCGAGTAGAAAAGCAGGGAGAGCGAGCCCGAACTGTCCACTCTGAAGACCGAACTTCAGAAAGAGCGGGTGGGTAGACGGTTCTACGAGGAGCAAGTCCGTCAGGCAAAGGATATAACAGATGGTAAGCCATACTCACTAAAGTGCATCTTCAGGGATAGCAAATTCAGTTTGCTTACCTGGGCATGGCGTTCCTCAGGCTCTTCCTTGGATCTCCAGAAGAGCGTGGCAGACGCCAATCAGTTGTTCGCCTCGCAGGAAGGGGAGATGAAGCTCGGCTGGTCTGGGCACAGTTCGGAGCCCCCGAGCGTCGACTTTCTGGTGGAGTAGCTGAAACAGCTGATGGAGCTGCACTAGATGGTGGAGCCGGCCATGAAGGACCTCTGCATCCGCTTATGGCCCGGTGAATCGTTGCCAGGCAGCTACTTCAGCCTGGTGCAGAGGTTGATTGCAGCCTCACCCTGCCTCGACATCGTCAAGCGCTCCACCTGTATCGAATGAGTCCGGATGGCCCTTGCCAAGGCCAAGCTGCACTGGCCGGGGCTAAATCCGATGAAGGCAGCCACCGACCCGCCGCCACCCGGGAAGGAGCATCGACGCCCCGAGCTATACTTTGATGGAGTGATGGAAAGTGCTCGGGTGATATCGTCACAGTGTTTGGGTGATAAAATGTTTGAATGAGTTGTAATGCGTCCGAAGACTTTCCCAAGCCTTTAATGACAATGGTATTTTGTTCTTAATATTGTTTTGCATTCCTTTATAACTACTATGTGGCTGTTTTAATACTGAAAGATGCGAGTCGTTGGCTTCAGCCCCCATGTATATACTACATGGGGTGTCAATGCCAATGCACTAAGACCCTTAGCCGAATTATCGGAACCTAAAGGTGGTACAATGCGGCAGACTAGGCAATCAAACTATAGTGCTTTACTTCTTTCACTTAGCCGTAGGGGCGTGAAAAGGACTACAGGAAGCGTATGATTAGCTACCGAAGTGTTGTGATGTTCGGACGAACCGTGGCCAAAGTTGGTATCACAAGGTTTGCGCGAAGGGCAAGTTCCTCATATAAAACAGAATAACCGCTTATGAGGAATGAAGTATAATACTTCAAGCTCGGGGGTTCACAGATTGGATCAGACATACTATGACAGTCCGTTTTCGGCTTTCTCTCGTGAGGTGCTTGACCAGACTATCCGGAAGCACAATCGCAGGGGTGCTCCCTTTACCCTTTTAGCCGAATGAGAGGAACGTAAAGGGGCAAGCACAGGAGCTGGGCAACCCAACTTATTGACTGAAGAAATAGTTTAGAACCGATGCATATAAAGCAAACACCAAGACGCCAAACACATGACAGATAAGGTGATTTATGTTTGAACTCGAGCCCCTGGTCTCTTAGCCGGTTACCTTGCATCATACCGAACAGGTCCACGAGAAGAGGGAGAGAGGAGAAAAATATGCGCCAAAAAAAGGACAGATGGGGCAAACTTGCCCCATGCAATTTTGCAGTTTCTCAACAACTCTTATATCTTGGATTGTCAGAGCAACTGTTTACAGGTATGTGAAATAAATACAAATATACATGAGTTGTTGTACTAGGGGTCTTCGATTGATAACCTGACGTCCTCGATATGCCCTATTGCTACATGACTCCTGCTCTTGGATGCACCTTGATGGGTGTTAGTGTTCGGCGGACGGATTTTGCAAAGTCTTGAGAGGCCACCAACTTGTAGATGAGCTTTACACCATAGGCAGGTTTTTTGAGCAGTGCTTGTGTTTTGTTCGAAGACATGCTGATGGTAGGGGTTTGGGCCAGCCGAAAACCCATCTGTAGTTCCCCACCGCTACCCATGGGTCTTAAGTGCGAAGTTGTGCCTCCTCGACACGTACTTTGCTGCTCTTCTGGTTGTGCGGTGGAGGGTGAGTCCCTATAGAGGGGAGGAGGAAGGATCTGAGTTTTGGTCTGAAGCCGAACTCGCTTCGCAACCTTGTGTGCCTTTATGGCGGATGTCGGAACTTGCCGATCTTCTTTGTAGCTGAATTCGTCCGCTAGGGCCAGTGCATGTCCCTCAGTTCTAAGGGAGCGCTCTGTGTTGCCGTTTATGATAATGACCCCCTTGGGGCCCGGCATCTTAAGCTTGAGGTATGCATAATGTGAGATCGTGTTGAAACGAACGAACATTGTCCGACCAAGCAGCGTGCGATAACCGCTGCGGAAGGGCACAATGTCGAAGATCAAGTCTTCGCCGGGAAAGTTATCGGGTGAGCCGAACACAACGTCTAAAGTTATGGAACCCGTACATCGGGCCTCAATGTCTGGGATCACACCTTTAATGGTAGTGCTGCTGGGTTTGATCCTCGAAGGATCTATGCCCATCTTTTTCACCATATCTGTGTAAATCAGATTGAGGCTACTTCCTCCGTCCATTAGTACTTTTGTGAGGTGATACCCATCTATACTGGGGTCTAGGACGAGGGCTACCGAATCCCCATGACGGATACTGGTTGGGTGATCACGCTGATCAAAGGTGATCGGGTATGCCGACCATGGGTTGTACTTTGGGGCTATGGGTTCCACAATGTAGACCTCCCGAAGGGCGGGCTTCCTTTCCTTCGTAGGTATATGGGTGGCGTATATCATGTTCACCGTTTTTTACTTTGTGAGGGAATTTCTTCTGTCCGCCACCAATTGGACCCTGAGGCTCATCCTCGTCCTTGCTGCGAGAGGTTTTGCCTTGGTCCTCAGGTGGTATCTTCCTGGCCTGTTAAAACACCCAACAATTGGAGTGTGTGTGGTTGGCGGGCTTTTCTAAAGTCCAGTGGATTTGGCAAGGTCTTTCCATGATCTTCTCCAGCTGAGTGGGTCCATCGTGATTGCCTTTAGGAGGCTTCTTCCACTGCCCAGGTCGGGAGTTGCGGAATCCTGCGTTTACGATTGTGTCATCAACATCACTATTATTGTGTCGGCACTTATTCTTATTGCGCTTTGGGTTTGAGTTGCCGTCCCGGGCTTCAGGTGCTATGGGATCTTCTGAATTGTGGATGTGTCTTGCCAGCCAATTGTCTTCGCACGGGCAAAAGTGGGTCATGAGGGAGGTAAGGGCGGACATGGTTCGAGGTTTGTCCTGGCCAAGCTGGCGAGCCAGCCACTCGTCCCAAATATTGTGCCGGAAGGAGGCTATGGCCTCAACATCCGGACAGTCAACGATTTGGTTGTTCTTAGTTAAGAACCGATTCCAGAATTGTCGGGCAGACTCACCGGGCTACTGGAGGACGTTGCTGAGATCGGAAGAGTCCAGCGGGCAGACATAGGTTCCCTGGAAGTTAGAGCGGAACGCGTCTTCCAGGTCTTCCCAGCATCTAATGGAGTTTTCGGGGAGGCTGGTCAACTAGTGCCGAGCTGGCCCCTTAAGATTAAAAGGTAGATATTTGATGACATGAAGATCGTGTCCTCGTGCCATGTGGATATGTAGCAGGAAGTCCTCAATCCATACGGTTGGGTCAGTAGTCCCATCATACTGTTCTATATTCACAGGTTTAAATCCCTTGGGGAACTCATGTCACATTACCTCATCTGTGAAGCACAATGGGTGAGCAACACCTCTGGCCTGTGCTATGTCGCGCCTATATTCGGCGTCTGTGTGGGCCCGTTTGCGTTCCCAAACTCTGTTGTTATGGTCGAACCATGGTCGGTACCCGCCCTGTCTATCGGGCGAGTACTCTCTGGATCCATAAATGGATCTTGTACGGCCTGCTCCGTGCTCCAGGTCATCTCGCAGGACGAACCTATCATTGGGCTCTACTGGCTCCTTACCCCATCTTCGGGGCACTTCCGGTATATAACCGATGTAGTCAGCCGTCCTGTCCCGACCACGAGGGGGTGGTCTGGCTTGTCATATGGAGTACAGTTTGGAGACGGATTATCAGTGAGTTCATCATCGAATTGCGACAACGGCCTTCTCCGAGGGTAGCTTTTGGGCTGGTTCGAAAGACCGGTGCCGTATACTTCCTCGGCTTAGAGGACTTTCGTCCATCGATCATTGAGGTTCTCTTGTTCGGCTTTGAGTTGTCATTCTTTAGCTTTTAAGATACGAGCCATTGCTATGAGTCTTGGCCTAATTTACTCCTAATCTTCAAGGTTATCAGAGATGTACAAGTCATCGGCTTCTGGTATATCTTCCTCCTTGAAGAGGGGAAGTTAATTGTCGTCTTCGAAGTCGTTGATGTTATCGGGGTTGTTTTGGTCCTCAGGCCCTTCCGGACCCTCTAATGGGTGCTTGGGGATATAAGATTCCGTGATCAGCGGGGGTATTACCATCCCCGTTGCTGATAATCACTTTTCTTCCCTTTTTTCCTTTGGACTGCTGATGCGGTTTTCGGCGCCTTGATGGCGCGTCACCCGATTTGTCGCCATCGTTGTTTGGCCTGTTGTCGCTGTTAGCGTCAGGAGTATCTACCATATAGACATCATATGTGGAAGTGGTGGCCCAACTCCCAGTGTTAACGGGGGTGGGAGCACGGTCCTCTTCATCCATGTATTCTGCCTCCTCAGAGGCATAGTCTAGCATGTCGGCTAAATCTTCGACAGTGGCTATCAAGTGGGTGGTGGGTGGGTCAAAAAATTCGTCCTGACCTGCACCGTAACCGATCTGAGCATAGATCGGGATTGGATCATTAGTGATCTTCATCGACGAGATCTGATCCAGGGCTTCATCGACCGCTGAGGGCCCGATCAGATCCAGTTGTTTGGAACTTGTGGAGTTAACTTCCAAGTCGTCTGGACATGGGAAGTGTTCGGCAAGAACACGTGTCCGGTTATCTGGCTTAATGGCCGAGCTAGGGTAAGAGATCGGTTTGCCGCTATGGGTGATCCCATTGGCATATCTGAAGAAAGGGCTTGAGGTTAAAGCCTTAGAGTCCTCGAGAGCTACAGGCAGAGCTGCAAGCCCGATTATTGACAAGTCGCCCCAAGAGTCGACAGAGAACTCTAAGTTTCCAAATCTAACCTCTCGATACGGGGCAAAGTTCTCAACGCGGCTTAGATCGCCAGCGGAGTCAGCATGCAGCACAACGCTCCCGAAGGCGAAGATCTATCCGGGAACAAAAGTGCCCATGTTGCGGACCTCCTCATTGATGACAAGGCGAGACGTCGATTCCATCTTGCTCATAGAGGAATTCTCAATGAAAGCACCAATGTCGGTGTCAAAACCGGTGGATCTCGGGTAGGGGGTCCCTAACTATGAGACTAGAATCGACGGTAACAAGAGACAAAGGGGACATAGATTTACCCAGGTTCAGGCCCTCCTATGGAGGTAATACCGTACGTCCTGCTTGATTGTATTGATGGTATGGGCCGTTAGAGAGTTTATCTGCCTCGAGATCGAATAGCTAACCCTAGATAAGTTGTTCTCTCTCTATACTTAAAACCCTCTAGCTTATATAGATGCCGAGGATGCCTAGGGTTTACACATGGTCGGTTACAAGCCAAAGAGATAAACATGCCTATTTACTACATCAAACGTGGAGCGCAAGCCATGCTTCCCGAAGTTTCCATCGTGGAGACTGTTCCTTCAAATGTTCCAGTGTTCGTTAAGTAGCCCATATAGTCCGGCCCATAAACAATAGGTCGGCTATTCGAGGACCCCCTAATCCAGGACTCCCTCAGTATCCTTGGCCATCCAACGCTGGTCAAGTTCATGGCAGCATCACACTACGCTTACAATGTACTGAAGATGCCCGGGCCAATGAGTGTCATCACAATCAACTCTGATAAGAAAGGTGCACTTATCTGCGCCGACCAACTCTACCGGGAGGCAGTTGCAGTGCCTACCACCAAGGCACTTGCTCCTGCCGCTGAAGATCCCTTGGGGAAGAAGACTGGCAAGGCCTCTGGTATGCACTCCGGCAAACACACCTCTTTGGAGTGCTATGCTCCCGTTGGCGCTGTGCCAGAGAGCTCCATCGGCAACAACAAGAAATCAAAGGCAACTCCACCAGAAACCAGAAAGGTGCCCGTCAAGGAGGATGGTACGGGAGGAACTTTCACCATAAGTTTCACCCTCGATGACAAATAGGAAAGCACGCTCATTGCCTTCCTGCGGGCAAATGTCGATGTGCTTGCATGGCAACCATCTGACATCCCCGATGTTCCCAGAGAGGCAATTGAGCACCATCTTGCTGTCTGTCCTCATGCACAACCCATTTAGAAGAAAGTTAGGAAGCAAGCCTTGGAGCGGCAAGAATTTATTGCCGAGGAAATCAGAAACCTGGAAGCGGCAGGTTTGGTTAGAGGAGTGCTCCATCCAACATGGTTGGCCAATCAGGTTGTAGTGCAAGGAGAATGAAAAATGGAGACTGTGTATTGACTATACGGATCTCAATAAAGCCTGTCCAAAAGATCCTTGCCCCTTGCCGCGCATCGACCAGATTGTGGACTCCACTACAGGCTGCGATTTACTGTGATTTCTTCATGCTTATTCAGGGTATCATCAGATCTTCATGTCTAAGGAAGACGAAGAGAAGACCGCATTTATCACCCCATGTGGTACATATTGCTTCGTGCGTATGCATTTCGGGTTGGAAAGTGTTGGTTCAACATTTGCAAGAGCAATGCATATTGGTTTTGAACCTCATTTACATAGGAATATGAAAGTTTATATGGATGACATAATGGTTAAAACCAAGGACAAGGCAACACTCATACAAGATCTAGAAGAGATGTTTGCAAATCTGCGCAAGATCGATTGAAGCTCAATCCTGAGAAGTGTGTGTTTGGTGTTCCATCCGACAAGCTTCTCGGATTCTTTGTGTCTCAGCGTGGGATCGAAGCAAACCTGGCAATTGAGCACATTGAAGCACCAAGGCGTGTCAAGGATGTGTGTCGTCTTGTCGGCTACGTCACGGCTCTGAGTAGGTTCGTCTCCAAATCTGCTGAGCGCACCCTACCCTTTTTCAAAATCTTGAAAAATGCGGGTCCAATGAAGTGGACTCCAGAAGCGGAGGCAGCGCTGCAGGATTTGAAGAGGTACCTCTCTTCTCCACCAACACTGGCCGCACCTAAACCACAAGAGTTGTTGTTGCTATACCTAGAGGCAATGAATCAAGTGGTTAGTGCTGCACTAGTGGCATAGAGAGAAGTCGATGAATAAGCGGCAGTAGAGGCAGGACCGCCAAGCGATGAGCCTGGACCTGCCCCAATAGAGTGTGGTGTCGGCAAGGCATGATATGTGCAGATAAGTGAAGCGACATAGAGGAAGAAGATGGTGAAACGCCTAGTTTATTTTGTTAGCTCCCTTTTGCAAGTGGCTCGGTCAAGATACTCTTGCGTGCAAAAATTTCTTTTTGGTCTCCTTATGGCCTCGAGGAAGCTGCGCCATTATTTCCAAGCACATGAGATCACTGTCGTCACTCATTTTCTGCTGCCCGGATTTTACGGAATCTAGATGCAACCGGCAGGATTGTGGAGTGGGCTTTGGAATTGTCAAGCTTTGGTCTCAAATTTGAATGTACTTCAACTATTCAGAGTAGAGCATTGGTAGAATTCATTGGATAATAGACTCCAACACTAGATGAAGAGATCCAGGAAACAACTTTCCCCGGCAAGGAAACTAATCAAGAATTGATCATGTATTTTGATGGAGCTTTCTCCTGCAAGGGGCCGGTGCTGGCGGGTGCTACTTCTCGAGCATGCGTTGGTTTTCATGAGGAGGGACGGTTTGATGCAGCAAAGTAGATAAGTATTTCCCTCAGTTTTTGAGAACCAAGGTATCAATCTAGTAGGAGATACAAGCGAGTCCCCAATAGATGTACCTACACAAAGAATCAAACTCATGCACCCAACACTATAAAGGGGTTATCAATCCCTTCAAGGTTACTTGCGAGGATGAGATCTGATAGAGATAGATATAATAGGATGCTTAAACGGAAAGTAAAACAAAAGGTAAAAATAATGCACCAAAGTATTTTTGGTATTTTTGGTTTTAGATCTGAAAGTATAATATGGAAAATAGATTCGGGAGCCATAGGTTTCACTAGAGGCTTCTGTCATGATGGCAAGTATTAAAGTGGGTGGACAAATTACAGTCGAGCAACTAATAGAAAAGCGAATAATTATGATGATATCCAAGGCAATGATTATGCATATAGGCATCATGTCTGTGTCAAGTAGACTGAAACGATTCTGCATCTACTACTATTACTCCACACATCGACCGACTCCTGCCTGCATCTGGAGTATTAAGTTCATGAAGAACAGAGTAACACATTAGGTAAGATGACATGATGTAGAGGGATAAACTCAAGCAATATGATGAAAAACCCATCTTTTTATCCTTGATGGAAACAATACAACACGTGCCTCGCTACCCCTACTTTGTCACTGGGTGAGGACACCGCAAGATTGAACCCAAAACTAAGCACTTCTCCCATTGCAAGAATTACCAATTAGTTGGCCAAACCAATCCAAGAACTCGAAGAGACTTGCAAAGTATGAAATCATGCATATAAGAATTTAGGAAAGACTCAAATAATATTCATGGGTAATCTGAACATAAACCCACAATTCATCGGATCTCGACAAACACACCGCAAAAGAGTATTACATCGGATAGATATCCATGAAGATCAAGAAGAACATGGTATTGAGGAGCAAAGAGAGAGAAGAAGCCATTTAGCTACTAGTTATGGACCCGAAGGTTTGTGGTGAACTACTCACGCATCATCGGAGGGGCAATGGAGTTGACGTAGATGTCCTCCGTGATCGAATCCCCCTCCGGCAGATTACCGGAAAAGGCTCCAAGATTGGATCTCTCGGGAACGGAGGCTTCTGGTGGAAGAAAAGTGGTTTCGTGTCTCCCTCTGGTATATTGGGAATATTTCGGAATTTTTAGGCCGAGAAATAGGGTTAGGAGAGCTACCATGGGCCCACAAGCATGTAGGGCGCGCCCTACCCCCTGGACACGCCCCTAGGGCTTGTGGCCCCACCTTGGCTATTTTGACTTCATCTCCAAGTCTCGTGGTTTCCTTCTGGTCCAAGAAAAAATAATCCGCAGATTTTATTCTGTTTGGACTTTGTTTAATATTCCTTATCTGCAATTCTCAAAAACAAGAAAAAAACAGAAACTAACACTAGGCTCTAGATTAATAGGTTAGTCCCAAAAATAATATAAAATAACATATTAATGCATATAAAACATCCAAAACAGATAATATAATAGCATGGAACAATCAAAAATTATACATACGTTGGAGATGTATCAGCGTGCTGCTTGTCGCACCCACCGAAGAGCACCTCAAACACGTAATCTCTTAGAGACAAATGCTCCCATGGCAGAAGACATGCCTTTAGTCCTTGCTGTCGAGCCCCAGGCTCTAGCATGGACAAAACACATTGTTTAGTTCCTCCAAATAGGAGAACTGCCTGAGGAACATGAACAAGCGGAGAAAGTAGCCTGTCAGTCTAGTATATGCCAGTTTGTGGATGATGTCCTGTATAGAAAGAGACCGAACGGTGTGAAATTGAAGTGCATTCCTCGAGAGGATGGACTAGATCTGCTGGCAGAGATACGTGGAGGCATATGTGGCTCCCACATAGGATCAAGAGCACTTGTACACAAGGCATTGTGACAAGGTTTGTTTTGGATCACCGCCCTCCAAGATGCAACTGCGCTAGTAACCAAGTGTGAAGCATGCCAGTTCCATTCAAAGAAACAACAAAAACCAACTCAAGCTCTTCAGACAGTCCCTCTCTCCTGGCCATTTTCGGTCTAGGGGATGAACATCTTGGGCCCCTTTCCCCGTGCTACCAGAGGCTTTGAGTACTTGTACGTCGCAATCGACAAGTTTACAAAGTGGCCAGAAGTGGAAGCAGTGAGAAAGGTGACAACACAGTCAACCATCAAGTTCTTCAAAGGACTAGTTTGTTGTTTTGGTGTTCCGAGCAGGATCATCACTAACAATGGCACGCAGTTCACAAGACGCACCTTAATGCAGTATGTCCAAGACCTTGGCAGCAAGATCTTTTTTGCTTCTATTGCTCATACAAGGAACAACGGCCAAGCGGAAAGGGCAAATGCTGAAGTGTTGCGAGAGCTTAAGACAAGAACTGTCGACAAGCTGCACAAGTGAGGAAGACGCTGGATTGATGAGCTGCCGACGATTCTTTGGGCAATGAACCCTGGCCAAATCGAGTTCTACTTGACCACTAGCGTGAGGATGATAAGGAGATGCAATTCTATGGTTAACGTCATACTTAGCAATCAATTTACGAAAAGCACCATGAATAAAGTGTGAACCACCATCAGTCATTAAATATCTAGGGACTCCAAATCTAGGGAAAATAACTTCTTTCAACATTTTAATAGAGGTGTTGTGATCAACACTACTAGTTGGAATAGCTTCTACCCACATAGTAACATAATCAACAACAAAAAGAATATGACTATACCCGTTGGATGTTGGTGTTGGGGAACATTGCATGGGAAACAAATTTTTTCCTACGCACACGCAAGATCTATCCATGGTGATGAGCATCTAAGAGAGGGAGAGTGGATCTACATACCCTTGTAGATCGCTAAGCTGGAAGCGTTAAGAAACGCGGTTGATGTAGTCAAACGTCTTCGCGATCCAAATCTCCGAGCGTCCTGCGATCCCATCACGATCCATCTCGCGATCCAGTCACGATCCATGTCACACCCTATGTTTGTAGAACATTGGTATGTTTGGGTTTATAAAATTTGGAGCCAACTAAAACTTTTTCTATGTATTGTGCTTGCTATGTTGTTTTCTTGCTTGTTGATTGTCTTCTATGGCACTACTAGGTTCTACTCCACTTCATAATCATCTTCCTTGATCCAAACACCTTTCCCAATGATCATGCCATGTGAATAGAGCCCAAAACTATTTTTTATCAAATTTTTGTTTTAACCAAAAAATATTTATTTAATTTAAGCTTCCTAAACCCCCTGAAATGAGGTTTGCACTACAAGTCCTCAAATCAGGTGGACCCTTCTTTCCCGAAGGCTTTATTTCAAACCTAATATATATATTACTTACGAAAACCATCAAATATTATTTTTAAAGACTATTTTCATATTTTATTTAAAGGCTTTTTCTTAAGGCCAGAAATGGTTTTTCTAGCGAAAAATTATTTAAATGCTTTGAAAATATTTGAGAAAATTTAGAGAAACTCACTAGACATATATTTTCCATATATATGAGTTTCAACACAAGGGCATGATAGGATCATAGGAAAAACCCCTCAAAACCTTTTCTGTTCAGATCAAACTTTTGAAATATTTCTATAAGAAATATTCTCAATAAATTCCAGGACAATTCTAGCAAGTCACACTATCATGGGTGATGATCTTGAAAAGTTTCATCCCAATCCAAGTTGGTTTGGTTCATCAGATCATCCCAAAACCATTCCTGTCCAGAATCAAATTTCAGCAACTTTACATTGTGAAGTGTCTCCGCTTGGCCTCAAACTTTGTGGGCATGCTCTAATGGCCAAATAGCGATGATACACTAAGTGGTCCATCAAGGGTTAAAGCCTAGCATCACTAGATCTACAGAAATCGGTTTCTGCCAATTTCTAGGGTTCACCAAATTTCCATTATCAACTTTTTCCCCTTGAGCTCAAATTTGGTGAAGCATATCATTTCTACCCAGCATTTGACCCTGGTGAATATCTCTGTAAGGTGGAAGCATCTTCTTGCCCAAAACACCACCAAACACCTTCTGGTGATTTGGTAAAACCCCCATTTTCACCCCTCTCTCTTTTACCCTTGGCCCCAACTTTTTACCACAGTCTCTAATAGTTACATTTCACCTCCAGTAGAAGTCTCAAGGTCATAGATCAAGTGTAATAGGGTGAAAACTCCATTTCTACCCCTAGCAGCATCTATTTCTACCCCCTCTCCCCTTTTCCTTCCACCCTAAGGCATCACCAGAGCATTCAATGGCCTATTCCCTATTGTTATACCTCCCTAGATCCTCAGGCCCCTAGTGGACGCGGCAATGTGCCCAGGAGATGCCCTGGCATGTAGAGCTCGCGCTCTGGAGCATGCTATAGTGCGCACCCACACTGTAGCCGTTGGCCAACAGGCATGCCCGACAGCCTCGGGCCTCCCCCGCGCGCCACTTGGTTCCCCTCGGCGTCCGCACCACCCCACCCCTATCGGCCCCTCCTCTCTCTCCTCTAACCTCCTCTCGCACGTGTCGTGGCCGCTCGAACTGGCCAACTGTGGGGCTCGCACGCGCTTGCTCCCCCGCCTCTCTCTCCTCTCCCTCTGGTCGTGGGCGATGCCTAGGAACGCCGTAGACCTATTCCCGCTCTCCCCCGAGCCCTCTAGCGAACGCCACGGCCTCGCCGGCGCACAAACCCTCGGTGGACTCACGTCCCCCTATAAAGGCCCCTTCCCCGATCCCTCTCTCCCCTCTGGACCCTCTCTCCCTCTCCCAATAAATCTCCCGTGGCTAGTCCCCCTCGTTCTAACGCCCGAGCACCTGGGATCGACCGGAGCATCGCTGCGGCGTCGCCACCGTCGATCTTTGGGTAGCATGCCTCTCCGACCCTCCTTCCACTTTGGCTGCTCCTCTCTCATCACTCGGACTCGATTCCCCCTCGTTCCCATCCTCTTTGCAGCACGGAGAGGCCCCTGGTGATCACTCCCGAAGCTGCCTCCGTCGCGGGACCTCGTCGCCGACGACCTGTGCCTCCCCGCCGACCATCTCCGGAACCTCCCGATCGGCGGCAGCCTCCTGAGTCCATCCCAGCTCTCAAATCCCCTCGCCGTGCCCTCCTTCGCCGCTGGTGAGCGTCCTCCCCCTCCTGTCGAGAGGAAGGAGATGATAGGTGCCACACCTGTCATCCCCACGTCCCTCTTCCTCTCCTTCTCTCTCTCTAATGCGAGGGCCCGCGCGTTAGGTCAAACCTAGCCGCGCGCGCCGCAGCTCAGCTGGGCCGGCCTGGCCGGTTGGCCTAGTGCGACTCGGCACTTAGCCCAGGGCACAATAGCCCTTTTCTTTTTCCTTTTTTTTGTAGATTTCCAAAAATCCCACAGGGTGAAACATTTACTCATTGCCAATATTTCTTCCACCTAAATTCATGAAATAATCCCTAGAATTTAATAGTGCCATTTGTAAAAATGTTTGAATATATTTTTAGTACTGCTTTATTTTAAAACCTATATATAGGCACCTTTTTGCCTTTGTCATTTTGTTTCAAAAAAAATTTCACAACAAAACTCTAGTAGAATATTTTTAGTATGACCTTTAGTATTTATCAGAGTAGGTTAACATTTTTGGTAGTAGATTGAGTGCTCTGTTTTGTGTGATTGCTTATTTTTATCGTTATTTTATCGCGATGATATATTGTGCTGTTGACGAAGAAGTTGGACCCGAAGACTTCGAAGACCCAGACTTTGTTGAGCTAGGCAAGCAACCCTTTGACCATGATGAGAGACCATTTTTATTGCATGTCATATAGCACTTTACTTTCATCATATTTGATCATGTGATGTGGTGTTCCCCTTTCGGTGGAATGCCTCCGGTACCTTTCCATTGACACTTGCATCGTGCATGACCCTACCACCTTATGAGGGTTATGCGGGTGGGTGTAGTTAGGATGCTAGTAGATGCTACGCAAGTGGGGGTGGGACTTATGCATAGTGATGGCAAGAAAATATATGATTTCAAAGATTTTATTGAAAACCTCGTCGGGTGCCACTAATTCCCGAGGGAGATGATGATGAGATGGGTGACCACTTGAGAAAGAAGTGGTGTGCCGGGACAAGAGAGTGATGTGGTTTTTGAAAACGGATTGGTGTAAGTTGCGAACGTTACTCCAACTTTACATGCGCAACCACGATACCCCTTATGGGACGGGGCTTTGTTGATTATCTTAGTGGGTACTAGCTAGGAGCCCGCATTACTAGTGGCGGGAGTGGCGTGGTCACTCTCGATACGGGGTCGTACCGGTACGTACGATCATGCGCTGTCTTTACAGGCACCGGGAACACCGTTGGTCCCCTCATGGATGGTACGATTAGAGCGAGGCTCGTGTGATGTACATCGTGAGGGATGGGTACCAATCGAGTGGACTCTTTGTTTAGTATCACCGGGGGAAAGGCATTGTTCGGGTGCTTACCTTGGGTATGTTACATACCGCAAGTCATGGATGACACGAAAGTTCCCCGACTCTTGTGGGTAAAGTGTGCAACCTCTGCAGAGTGTAAAACTATTCGAATAGCCGTGTCCGCGGTCAAGGACAGTTGGATGACCGCTCTTGCGCTACGTCCAAATGTTTTTACAACGGGTGTGTGGGTGTGTTGGAGACACAGATGGTACGTGAACTAAGTCCGATGACTTAGCATGGGAAGTGATCTAAGTCCGATGACTTAGCATGATGAATGAACACAAGGTGTTCAACCTCTACTTATGTTGATATCTGTGACTTGTTCATAAGGATATCTTCTATTGTTGATGCATGCTCACTAATTACTTGATCATGACAATTGCATTCAAATTAGCTTTTCGCAAAACCACCTACTTAGTGCTATATCATGCATCATTATTACCTTGTTCCACAACTTGGGTTGATTGCGAGTACATTGAAAGTACTCATTGGCTTGCCATTGGTTATTTAATTGGCTAGGCATGGAAGAACAGGAGTATGTTGAAGAGTTCGTTGGAGACGAACATGCGAACTAGGACGCTTCCTAGTCAGAATGCCTGTAGGTTAAGGCAGATGGCATGGGTTCACACTTTCGACCAAGATTTCCGCTGCTTGTTCTATCTAAGTATTTGGACCGCGTGGCCCTATCTATGTAAGACTAAGACCTTTGTGGTCATTATTTGTGTAAGACGTTAAGTATGGATGTAAGACTCTTGTTATTCACATTCTGTGTGTTCAGTGAGCATTGATCTCTAGGATCACTGTACACGTGCATTCGGTGATCTCGACTTATGAATCGGGGTCCCCACACTCCATCCCGTGATCCCATCACGATCCATCCCGCGATGAAATCACGAATCGTCTCGCGATCTTGATCACGATCCTTCCGATCTAGCACCGAACGGACGGCGCCTCCGGTTCAGCACACGTATAGCTCGATGATGATATCCGCCTTCTTGATCCAGCAAGAGGGAGGCGAGAGGTAGATGAGTTCTCCAGCAGCACAACAATGTGGTGGCGGTGGTGGTGTACTAATCCTGCAGGGCTTCGCCTAAGCACCGCAGAACTAATCTAGAGGAGAAACTGATCTAGGGAAGAAGAGGGCAGCACATGGCAATTAGGGTTATCTATTCCCTCTAAATCCTCTAGTATATATAGGAGGGAGGGATGGGAGGAGGCAGCCTCAAACCCTCAAGGTTTGGCCGAAATTGGAGGTGGAGGTGTCCTACTCCAATCCTACTTGGAGTAGAATTCCTTCTCCCACTTTGGAAACCCTTTCCACCTCTTCCACCTTTGGGTTTCTCTAACCCAGCCACATTGGCCTTTAGTGGGGGCTTCGGATAGCCACCAGGGGCTGGTTTGCCTCCTCACACATCCCATGTGTCCCCTTGGTTCGAGACACCTCTCCCGATGGTCCCCCGGTACCCTCCCGGCACTCTCGATACACTACCGATGACCCCAAAACTTTTCCGGTAACCAAAACAGGACTTCCTATATATCAATCTTTACCTCCGCACCATTCCGGAGCTCCTCGTGATGTCCAGGATCTCATCCGAGACTCTAAAGAACCTTCGGCCACCACCATACATAACTCTACTATACCGAAACGTCACCGAACCTAAAGTGTATAGACCCTGCGGGTTCGAGAACTATGTAGACATGACCGAGACACCTCTATGGTCAATAAGCAATAGCGGGACCTGGATGCCCATATTGGCTCCTACATATTCTACGAAGATCTTTATTGGTCAAACCTCTATGTCAAGGATTCAGTTAATCCCGTATGATGTTCCCTCTGTTCTTTGGTATGTTACTTGCCCGAGATTCGATCGTCGGTATCTCCCTACCTAGTTCAATCTCATTACTGGCAAGTCTCTTTACTCGTTCCGTAATACAAGATTCCGTGGCTAACACTTAGTCACATTGCTTGCAAGGATTATTGTGATGTTGTATTACCGACTGGGCCCTGAGATACCTCTCCATCACACGGAGTAACAAATCCCAGTCTTGATCCATGCCAACTCAACAAACACCCTCGGAGATACCTGTAGAGCATCTTTATAGTCACCTAGTTACGTTGTGATGTTTGGTACACACAAGGTACTCTTCCGGTGTCAGTGAGTTGCATGATCTCATGGTCATAGGAACAGATACTTGACATGCAGAAAACTACAACAATAAACTGACACAATCATATGCTATGTTTATAGTTTGGGTCTTGTCCATAACACCATTCTCCTAATGATGTGATCCCATTATCAAATGACATCCCATGGCTAGGAAACCTTAACCATCTTTGATGAACGAGCTAGTCTATTAGAGGCATACTAGGGACATGGTGTTGTCTATGCATCCACACATGTATCTAGGTTTCCGATCGATACAATTCTAGCACGGTAATAAACGATTATCATGAACAAGGAAATATGATAATAACTTATTTATTATTCCCTCTAGGGCATATTTCCAATAGTCTCCCACTTGCACTAGAGTCAATAATCTAGTTCACATCACCATGCGATTCGCATTGTTATGAATCTAACACCCAATGAGTTCTGGGGCTCGATCATGCTTTGCATGTGAGAGAGGTATTTTAGTCAAGGGGACTGTGACATTCAGATTCGTGTATACTTTGCAAATCACTGTGTCATAAACACTGCTACCACACTTCACTTGGAACTATTCCAAAAGCCTGCTCCACTGTACGTATTCGGATTGCTACTAAAAGTCATCTGGATTGGTGTTAAAGATGGCATTGACGTAACCCTTTACGACAAACTCTTTATCGCCTTCATAATTGAGAAATATTTCCTTAGTCCTCTAGTTACTAAGGATAATATTGACCGCTGTCCAGTGATCCACTCCTGGGTCACTCTTGTACCCTTGACAGACTCATGGCAAGGGCACACACAAGTGTAGTACACAACATGGCATACTATACAGAGCCTATGAATAAGGCATAGGGGACGACCTTCGTCCTTTCTCTTTATTCTGCCATGGTCAAGCCTTGAGTCTCACTCAACTCCACACCTTGCAAATCAGGCAAGAACTCTTTCTTTGACTGATCCATTTTGAGCTCTTTCAAAATCTTGTCTAGGTATGTACTCATTGAAAATCTCATCAAGCATCTTGATCTATCTCTATAGATCTTGATGTCCAACAATTAGGTAGCTTTATCCAGGTCTTACTTTGAAAAACTCTTTTCAAACAACCGTTTATGCTTTCCAGAAATTCTAAATTATTTCCGATCAACAATATGTCAACCACATATACATATCAGAAATTCTATAGTGCCCCCACTCACTTTCTTGTAAATACAAGTTTCTCATAAACTTTGTATAAACCCAAAAACTTTGATTACCTCATCAAAGCATAGATTCCAACTCCGAGATGCTGGCTCCAGCCCATAAAAGGATTGCTGGAGCTTGCACACCTTTTAACATCCTTAGGACCGACAAAACCTTCTGATTGTATCACATACAACCTTTCCTCAAGTAAACCATTAAGGAAACGATGTTTTGACATCCATCTACCATATTTCATAATTGAAAAATGCAGCAAATGCTAACATAATTCCAACGGACTTTAGCATCGCTAACGGTGAGAAAATCTCATCATAGTCAGTTCATTGAACTTGGTGAAAACTTATTTGCGACAAGTCGAGATTTATAAATGGTGACATTCACCATCAGCATGAGTCTTCATGTTAAAGGTCCATTTGTACTCAACGGGCAAGTTTGCCAAAGTCCATACTTGGTTTTCATACATGGATCCTTTCTCAGATTTCACGGCCTCTAACTATTTGTTCGAATCCGGGCCCATCATCACTTTTCCATAGTTCGTAGGTTCATCGTTGTCCAACAACATGACCTCCAAGATAGGGTTGCCTTACCACTTAGGAGCAGTGTGCGTCCTTGTTGACCTACGAGGTTCGATAGTAACTTGAACCGAAGCTTCATGATTATCATCATTAACTTCCTCTTCAACTGACGTAGGTTCCACAGAAACATCTTTCTATGCTGCGCTACTCTTTGGTTGAAACAAAGGTTCAACAACCTCATCAAGTTCTATCTTCCTCCCACTCATTTCTTTCGAGAGAAACCTTTTTCTCGAGAAAGGACCCATTTTTAGCAACAAATAGTTTGCCCTCGGATATGAGATAGAAGGCATACCCAAATGTTTCCTTAGGGTATTCTATGAATATGCACCTTTTCGCTTTGGGTTCGAGCTTATCAGACATAAGCAGCGTATTCCCAAACTCCGAGAAATGACAACTTAGGTTTCTACCAAATCATACGGTGTCATCTCAATGGATTTAGATGGTGCCCTATTTAAAGTGAATCTAGTTGTCTCTAATGTATAACCTCAAAACGATAGTGGCAAAAACGATAAGAGACATCACAGTATGCGCCATATCCAATAAAGCACGACTACGACGTTCGCACACACCATCACACTATGGTGTTCTAGGTGGCGTGAGTTGTGAAACAACTTTCACATTGTCTTAAGTTGTATACCAAACTCGTAACTCAGATATTCACCTCCACGATCATATCGTAGACATTTATATCTTCTTTTCACGATCATCTTAAACTTCACTCTGAATTTTCTTGAACTTTTCAAACATTTCAGACTTGTGTTTCATTAAGTAAATATACACTATATCTACTCAATTCATTAGTGAAGTTGAGAAAATAACGATATCCACTGCATGCTACAACACTCATTGGACCAAATACATCAACATGTATCATTTCCAATAAGTCACTTGTCCGCTCCATCACTCTGGAAAATGGGGTCTTAGTCATCTTGCCCAAGAGGCATGGTCCGCATGTCACAACCGATTCGAAAGAATGAGTCCAAACATCCATCAACATGGAGTTTATTCATACAATTTATACCAATATGACATTTAGTGGCAGTGCCACAAGCATGTGGTACTATCATTATTAACTTTGTATCTTTTGGTATCAATGTTATGAACATGTGTATTACTACGATCAAGATTCAATAAACCATTCCCATTGGGTGCATTACGATTGAAGGTATTATTCATGTAAACAGAATAACCATTATTCTCTAACTTAAATGAATAACCGTATTGCAATAAACATGATCTGATCACGTTCATGCTCAACGCAAACACCAAATAACATTTATTTAGGTTCATCACTAATCCTGAGGGTAGAGAGAGATCATGTGATGGTGATCACATCAACCTTGGAAACACTTCGAACACACATCGTCACCTCACCCTTAGTTATCCTCCGTTTATTCCATAGCTTTCATTTCGAGTTACTAACATTTAGCAACCGAACTGGTATCCAATACCCAGGTGCTACTAGGAGTACTAGCAAGGTACACATCAATAACACGTATATCAAATATACTTATGACAATGTTGCCAGCCTTCTTATCTACCAAGTATCTAGGGTTGTTCCACTTTAGCGACCACTCTCCTCATAATAGAAGCACTTAGTCTCGAGTTGGGGTTCAACCTTGGGTTTCTTCATTGGAGCAGCAACTGGCTTGCCATCCATGAAGTTTCCCTCTTAGACCTTGCCCTTCTTGAAACTAGTGGTTTCACTAACCATCAACATTTGATGCTCCTTCTTGATTTCTACCTTCGCGGTGTCAAAACATCGCAGATATCTCGGGGATCATCATTTCCATCCCTGGCATAATTATAGTTCATCACAAAGCTCTAGTAGCTAGACAGTGACCTGGAGAACTATATCAATCACTATCTTATCTGGAAGATCAACTCCCACTCGATTTAAGCGATTGTAGTACCCAGACAATCTGAGCACATGCTCAATGATTGAGCTTTTCACCTTCATCTTGCAGGCAAAGAATCTTGTTGGACATCTAATATCTCACAGCATGGGCACAAGCCTGAGATCCCATTTCAGCTCTTAGAACATCTCATATGTTCCGTGACGTTCAAAACGTTTGGAGCCTCAATTCTAAGACGTAATGCATGATGCACTGAACTATCAAGTAGTCATCGGAACGTAAGCCTTCTGTGCAGCAATGAGGATAATCCTTAGATCACGGACCCAGTCCGCATTATTGCTACCATCATCTTTCAACTCTATTTCTCTAGGAACATATAAAAATTTAAGGGAGCTACAACGCGAGCTAGTAATCTACAATTTAATTTGCAAAGACACTTTGACTATGTTCATGATAATGAGTTCAATAAATCATATTACCTAATAACTCCCACTCAAAATGACATCCCTCTGGTCATCCGAGTGAGACATGATCCAAATTCACCAACTCAAGTCCGATCATCACGTGAGTTGAGGTGGTTTCAATGGTGAACATCATCATGTTGATCATATCTACTATCTGACTCATGTTTGACTTTTTAGTCTCTTGTGTTCCGAGGCCATGTCTGTACATGCTAGGCTCGTCAAGTCTAACCCGAGTGTTCTGCACATGCAACACTGGCTTGCACCCATTGTATGTGAACGTAGAGTCTATCACACCCGATCATCATGTGGTGTCTCGACACGACGAACTTTCGCAATGGTGCACACTCGGGGAGAACAGAGTTTATCTTGAAATTTAAGTGAGGGTTCACCTTATAATGCTACTGTCGTCCTATGCAAAACAAGGTGCAGAAAAGGATTAACATCACATGCAAATCATAAGTGACATGATATGGCCATGAACTTGTGCTTTTGATCTCTATCTTGAAAGCACCAGCATGATCTCCGTCGTCACCGGCATGACACCATGATCTCCATCATCTTGATCTCTATCAACGTGTCGCCACCAGGGTTGTCACGCCCACCATGATTCTACTACTATTGCTACCACTTAGCGATAAAGTAAAGCATTACATAGCGCTTAATGATTGACACGCATGTCATACAATAATAAAAGACCACCCTATGGCTCCTGCAGGTTGCAGTACTCATCGACATGCAAGTCGTGATATTCTATAGAATACATGATCATCTCATACATCACATATATTTCATCATGTAATTGGCCATATCACATCACAACATACCCTGCAAAAACAAGTTAGACATCCTCTAATTGTTGTTGCATGTTTTACGTGGCTGCTATGTATCTAGCAAGAACAATTCTCACCTACGCAAAAACCACAACAGTGATACATAAGTTGCTTTTCAACCTTCTCAAGGATTGCCTCTGTCGAATCCGATCCAACTAAAGTACGAGAAATAGACACCCGCCAGCCATCTTTGTGCAACGAAGTAACACGTCAGTCGATGGAACCGGTCTTTCGTAAGCGTATGAGTAAGGTTGGTCCGGGCCGCTTCATCCCACAAAACTGCTAAACCAAAACACAAGCGACGGAGGAAGCAATCTATGCATCAACGCCGACAAACTCCTTTGTGTTCTACTCGAGATCTCATCTATACATAGACCTAGCTCTGATACCATTGTTGGGGAATGTTGCATGGGAAACATTTTTTTTCCTATGCACACGCAAGATCTATCCATGGTGATGAGCATCTACAAGTGTGAGAGTGGATCTACATATCCTTCTAGATTGCTAAGCGGGAAGCGTTAAGAAACGCAGTTGATGTAGTCGAACGTCTTCACGATCCAAATTGCCAAGCATCCCGCGATCCCATCACGATCCATCTCACGATCCAATCACGATCCGTGCCGCGATCCCATCATGATCCTTCCCGTGATCAAATCACGAATCATCTCACGATCTTGATCACGGTCCTTCCGATCTAGCTCCGAACGGACGACGCCTCCACATTCAGCACACGTACAACTTGATGACGATCTCCACCTTCTTGATCCAGCAAGAGGGAGTAGAGAGGTAGATGAGTTCTCCGGTAGCACAATGATGTGATAGCGGTGGTGGTGAACTAATCCTGTAGGGCTTCACCTAAGCACCGCAGAACTAATCTAGAGGAGAAACTTATCTAGGGAAGAAGAGGGCAGCACGTGGAAATTAGGGTTAGCTATCCCCTCTAAATCCTCTAGTATATATAGGAGGGAGTGAGGAGAGGAGGCATCCTCAAACCCTCAAGGTTTGTCCAAAATTGGAGGTGGAGGAGTCCTACTCCAATCCAACTAGGAGTAGGATTACTTCTCCCACTTTGGAAACCCTTTCCACCTCTTCCACCTTTGGGTTTCTCTACCCCAGCCGCATGGGCCTTTAGTGGGGGATCCGGCCAGCCCACAAGGGGCTGGTTTGCCTCCTCCCATAGACCATGTGGCCCCTTGGGTCGAGAGACCTCTCCCAATGGTCCCTCGGTACCCTCCCGACACTCCCCGTACACTACCGATGAGCCCGAAAGTTTTTTGGTGATCAAAATAGGATTTCCTATATATCAATCTTTACCTCGGGACCATTCTGGAGCTCCTCGTGACGTCCAGGATCTCATACGGGACTCCGAACAACCTTCGGTCACCACCATACATAAGTCTAGTATATCGAAACGTCACCGAACCTTAAGTGTGCAGACCCTGCGGGTTCGAGAACTATGTAGACATGATCGAGACACCTCTACGGTCATTAGCCAATAGAGGGACATGGATGCCCATATTGGCTCCTACATATTCTACGAAGATGTTATCGGTCGAACTTCTATGTCGAGGATTCAGTTAATCCCGTATGTTGTTCCCTTTGTTCTCCGATATGTTACTTGCTCGAGATTCGATCGTAGGTATGTCCATACCTAGTTCAATCTCGTTACCGGCAAGTCTCTTTAATCGTTCCTAAATACAAGATCCCATGGCTAACACTTAGTCACATCGCTTGCAAGTCTTATTGTGATGTTGTATTACCGAGTGGGCCCTAAGATACCTCTCCGTCACACGGAGTAACAAATCCCAGTCTTGATCCATGCCAACCCAACAGACACCATCGCAGATACCTATAGAGCACCTATATAGTCACCCAGTTACGTTGCGGCATTTGGTACACACAAGGTACTCCTCCGGTGTCAGTGAGTTGCTTGATCTCATGGTCATAGGAACAGATACTTGACATGCAGAAAACTACAACAATAAACTGACAAGATCATATGCTATGTTTATAGTTTGGGTCTTGTCCATCACACCATTCTCCTAATGATGTGATCCCGTTATCAAATGGCATATCATGTCCATGGCTAGGAAACCTTAACCATCTTTGATCAACGAGCTAGTCTATTAGAGGCATACTAGGGACATGGTGTTGTCTATGCATCCACACACGTATCTGAGTTTCCGATCGATACAATTCTAGCATGGATAATAAACGATTATCATGAATAAGGAAATATGATAATAACTAATTTATTATTGCCTCTAGGGCATATTTCCAATAGTTGGATAAGGTCCCATATAGGTAGTGGGTCATCAAGAACATTATCTAACCTGGACAAGTTATCTGCTACAGGGTTATCAACACCCTTTCTATCAACAATATGCAAATCAAATTCTTGTAGCAGAAGAACCCATATGATAAGTCTAGGTTTAGCATATTTTCTTTCCATAATATATCTAATAGCAGCATGATGAGTGTGAACAGTTACTTTAGAATCTATAATGTAAGGTCTGAACTTATCACAAGCAAAAACAACTGCTAAAAATTCCTTTTCAGTGGAAGCATAGTTTCTTTGAGCGCTGTCTAGAGTTTTACTAGCATAATGAATACCATTTTAATTTTTATCATCTCTTTGTCCTAGAATAGCACCAATGGCATAATCACTAGCATCACACATAATTTCAGAGGGTATGTTCCAATCAGGTGGTTGAATAACAGGTGCAGAAATCAAGGCATTCTTAAGAATTTCAAATGCTTCTACACAATCATCATCAAAAATGAAGGGAACATATTTTTGAAAAATATTTGTGAGAGGCCTAGAAATCTTAGAGAAGTCTTTAATAAATCTCCTTTACAAACCAGCATGACCAAGGAAACTTCTTATACCTCTGATATCCGTAGGACACGACATTTTTTCAATGGCATCAACTTTGGCTTTGTTAACTTCAATACCTCTTTCAGAGATTTTGTGTCCCTAGACAATACCTTCATTCACCATAAAGTGGCAGTTCTCCCAATTCAAGACAAGATTAGTTTCTTCACATCTCTGCAAAACTCGATGAAGGTTGCTTAAACAATCATCAAAAGAAGTTCCATAAACGGAAAAATCATCCATGAAAACCTCAACAATCCTTTCACAAAAACAGAGAATATAGTAGTCATACATCTTTGAAAGGCAGAAGGTGCATTGCATAAACCAAAAGGCATACGTCTATAAGAAAAGGTACCGAAAGGGAAAGTAAAAGTGGTCTTCTCTTGGTCCTCTTTTGACTCCGGTATTTGAGAGAAGCCAGAATAACCGTCTAGAAAAAAATGTGTGTGTTTGGATAGTCTTTCTAGCATTTGATCAATAAAAGGTAGAGGGTAATGATCTTTCCTAGTAGCTTTATTTAATTTCCTAAAATCAATTACCGTTCTATACCCTGTAACAATTCTTTGCGTGATCAATTCATTTTTATCATTAGGAACTATGGTAATACCTCCTTTCTTAGGAACACAATGAAAATGACTAACCCATCTACTATCAGCAATAGGACAAACGATAACTGCCTCCAGAAGCTTTAATATTTCATTTCTTACCACTTCTTTCATTTTAGGATTTACCCGTCGTTGATGGGTCAACAACTGGTTTAGCATCGGGCTCGATATTAATATTATGCTGACATAGAGTGGGACTAATGCCCTTAAGATCATCAAGAGTATATCTGATTGCAGCATGGTTCTTCTTCAGAGTTTTCAATAGTCTTTGTTCTTCATGCTCTGAAAGGTTAGCACTTATAATAACAGGATATAACTTCTTTTCATCAAGATAGGCATATTTTAGAGTACCTCGTAATTTTTTAAGCTCAAACACAGGATCATCCTTGGGTGGAGGAGGATCCCCAAGTATTTTAACAGGCAAGTTGTGTTTCAAAATAGGATGCTGATCAAAGAAAATCTTATCTATTTCATTCCTTTCATTCATATGCACATCGCTTTCATGGTATAGGAAATATTGTTCCAATGGATCAGTAGGAGGCACAACAATAGAAGCAAGACCAATAATTTCATACTTACTAGGAAATTCTTTATCATGGGGTTGTCTACGAAATTTAGAGAAATTAAACTCATCAGACGAATCCCCAAAACTCACAGTAACACTTTCCTTCTCACAATCTATCTCGGCATTAACGGTGTTCAAGAAAGGTCTACCAAATACAATGGGACAAAAACATCTTGTGGGGAACCAAGGACAAGAAAATCAATACGATATTTTGTTTTCCCACACAAGACTTCAACATCTCTAATAATCCCAACTGGTGCTATAGTGTCTCTATTAGCAAGGTTAATTGTAACATCAATTTCCTGTAACTCAACAGGTGCAATATCATTCATAATTTATTTATATAGGTTAAAGGGAATTGCGCTCACACTAGCACCCATATCACATAAGCCATGATAACAATGATCTCCTATTTTAACAGAAACAACAGGCATGCCAACAATAGGTCTATGTTTATATTTAGCATCAGGTTTAGCAATTCTAGAAGCTTCATCACAAAATTGAATAACATGCCCATCAATATTATCGACCAAGAGATATTTACCCATAGCAATACTAGGCTCAACTTAATTTTGCTCAGGGGGTGTAGGTGTTCTAGCACAGCTCTTACGAACCACAATTGAAACTTTAGCATGTTCCTTTATTCTAACGGGGAAAGGTGGTTTCTTAATATAAGCAACAGGAATAACATGATCAACATTATAAGTAATAGTTTCCTCTTCAACTTTAATAGGTTCAACTACTTTCACTTCAATGGGAGGATGATATTTAAAAGACTTCTCCTTAGGGAGATCAACATGAGCAGCAAAATATTCACATGAAGAAGCTACTATCTCAGAGTCAAGTCCATATTTAGTGCTAAACTCACGAAAAGCATTGGTGTCTATGAAGGATTCAATACAATCAAACTTGAGGTTCATACCTGACTCCTTACCTTCGTCGAGTTCCCAATCTTTAGAGATGCATTTAATTCTTTCCAATAAATCCCATTTGAAGCCAATATCCTTCTTCATATAGGAACCAACACAAGAAGTATCGAGCATGGATTGATCATTAAGAGAAAGCCGAGGATAAAATTCTAAATAATAATTTCTCTTGAGAGCTCATGATTGGGGCATGAATATAACATTGACTTAAGACTCCCCCAAGATTGAGTGATTCTTTCTACTTCACGAGGCCAAAAATTAGTAATATAATTCTGATCACGATGAACTAGATGCATAGGGTAAAACTTCTGATGAAATTCCATCTCCAATCGGTTGTATCTCCATGATCCAATATCATCACATAGCCTATACCATGTCAATGCCTTCTTCTTAAAAGATAAGTAAAGACCTTCTTCTTGACGTGATCCTCAGGTAGACCTGCAAGCCTAAATAATCCACACTCTTCATCCACATAGATTAGATGTAAATCAGGATGTAGTGTTCCATCTCCTGCATAAGGATTAGCCAGCAGTTTCTCTATCATACCCGAAGGAATTTCATAAATATTTTTAGTAGGTTTAGTAGGTTGAGGGACAACTCTTTGTGCTTTCGGTTGAGGTGAAGATAACCCGAACAAGCCCCTCAAAGGATTACTTTCCATAGTAACAAGTGACAGTAAATTTCAGCCCACTATATAGCTTTTCCTTACCAGATTCCATTTACCAAAGGCGCTTCACTCCCCGCCAACAGCGCCAGAAAAGAGTCTTGATGACCCACAAGTATAGGGGATCTATCGTATTCCTTTTGATAAGGAAGAGTGTCGAACCCAACGAGGAGCAGAAGGAAATGACAAGCGGTTCTCAGTAAGGTATTCTCTTCAAGCACTGAAATTATCGGTGACAGATACTTTTGTGATAAGATAATGTATAACGGGTAACAAGTAACAACTGTAGAAATGGTGCAGCAAGGTAGCCCAATACTTTTTGTAGTAAAAGGACAGGCTAGAACGAACTCTTATATAAAGCAAAGCGCTCCCGAGGACACATGGGAATTTCCGTCAAGCTAGTTTTCATCATGCTCCTTTGATCCGCGTTCATTACTTTGATAATTTGATATGTGGGTGGACCGGTGCTTGGGTGCTGACCTTACTTGGAAAAACCTCCCACTTATGACTAACCCCTCTCGCAAGCATCCCTGACTACGGAAGAAGAATTAAGGTAAACCTAACCATAGCATCAAACATATGGAGCTGAATCAGCCCCTTACGAAGCAACGCATAAACTAGGGTTTAAGATTCTGTCACTCCAGGAACCCATCATCTACTTATTACTTCCCAATGACTTACCCTAGGCCCAAATAATGGTGACATTTAATGTAGTCGACGTTCACATAACACCACTAGAGGAGAGACAACATACATGTCATCAAAGTATCGAACGAATACCAAATTCACTTGATTACTTATAACAAGACTTATCCCATGTCCTTAGGAAAAAACGTAACTACTCACAAAGCATGTTAATGTTCAATAACAGAGGAGTATTAATTATCATAAAGGATCTAAACATATGATATTCCACCAAGTAAACCAACTAGCATCAACTATAAGGAGTAATCAACACTACTAGCAACCCACATGTACCAATCTGAGGTGTTGAGACAAAGATCAGATACAAGAGATGAACTAGAGTTTGAAGATGAGATGGTGCTGGTGAAGATGCTAATGGAGATTGACCCCCTCTCGATGAGAGGATCTTTGGTGATGACGATGGCTTCGATTTCCCCCTCCGGGTGGGAAGTTTCCCCGACAGAACAACCCTGTCGGAGCTCTAGATTGGTTCTGTCCAAGTTCTGCCTCGAGACGGCGACGCTTCGTCCTGAAACCCTCCTTCCAATTTTTTCCAGGTCAAAACCCTTCATGTCGGGGATATACCCCGCGGTATGACCCGGCCTGGCAACTCACAGGAGACCCCATAAAGACCTGACATCTTATTAATGACCCGGCATGCGGGTCGCAGGATGACCAAGCCCAAGACCTGGTGGGTGTGCCAGCGCCTGGTGGCTCACAAGAGAAGGCCCGAAAGAGAAGGATTCCCTTAAAGGAAATAAGACCCAGAGTAGGATTCGTGAGAGGCTAGTCCTAATCCTACTCCTAGTAGGACTCTATTTGTAAGCCTACCCTCTCCACCTATATAAGGAGGGGTAGAGTTCCCCTAGAGGGAGAGAGGGGACAAGTCCACAAGTTTAGACAACACAAGAGATTAAAGATAGATGGACTAGAGGCTCTTGAGATTTGAGGTAGCAGATAACACCCTTGTAACCGAGAGATCTCCTTCATCATCAATACTAGACAAGCAGGACGTAGGCTTTTACCTCCATCGGAGGGGCCGAACCTGGGTAAAACCCCATGTCTCTCGATTCCGACTAAACCCCTTCAAGCCGCCACACAGTTGCGCTTCTGCCCCGAACCTAAGTCCGTTCACCCGAACATCTGTCGTGATAAAACCACGACAGTTGGCGCCCATCGTGAGGACTGCGCATGGTGGTATTGTGTTCTTGGAGGAAGCTCTTACAGGGGTTGAGAAGATTGCGATCAACTGGATAAAAAATAATAGTGCGGAAGGATCTGCATCAGTTTTTGAGTTCATCAGTCAGATTAACAATTTTCACCGAGGCCCATGATGTTCTGAAGAGGACGCGTCCGATCAGACGCCACTTTCGCGTACATACGCATTGTCACATCATTATGTCCCGAGATCTCCTAATCCAGAGACGAAGGATTAAAAATTAGTAAACCGGGCGTCAAAGGAAAAAGACGAGTCGCCAAGTCAACTATGACTCGGAATAGATTTGGACATAGAAAAGGACTCCCCTGCAGCAACCTGCCTCCCTTCGCCGACGAGCCTCCGTGGCTGCGGCTTGACTGCGCCTTGCCGATCCATGCTCCGAGTTGTCCTCGCTGCGCCCCTGCGCTTCCAAGCCAGCAAGTCCGCGCGCCTTGCCCTTGGCTCACACTGACCGTCTCTCACTTTGCCTCTGCCATGGATGTTCGCTCGCTCGAGTCCTCCTGTCTGTAATTGGATGATGCTTGACCTGAGGAAATCCAACCTGAGCGGTGCTATGCATTGGATCAAATGTCATCTCCAACACATCAGGTGATATTTGTCTAGTCTATTTTAATCGCACATATTAATTTCATTAAGACCAATTATCTTGGCATATAATATTTTTTACGCAGGGCAGAAATTCAAGTGGCTTTATACCACGAAGATGGAGGTGCGCCAACGTCATCATGCACTGATGTGCGTCCGTATCGTGCTGCGCAGGCTTACGCCGCCGCCACTGTGCCGGCTCACTATGCCGTGACCGTCTCTTGCCACCGCTCCGGCTTACAATGCCGTGGCCATCCCTTGCCACCGTGCCAGCTTACAATGTCGTGGCCGTCTATCACTGTTGCGCCGGCTTACAACACCTTCACCGTCTCTCGCCACCGCGTCGGCTTACAACGCCGTGGCCGTCTATCACTGCTGCGCCAGCTTACAACGCCTTCACCGTCTCTCGCCACCGCTCCGGCTTACAACACCGTGGTCGTCCCTCGCCATCAGCACCGGTTTACAACATCGTGTCCGTATCTCGCCATCCGCGCCGGCGTATAACACTGTGGCGTCTTTGACACCAGCACTGGCTTACAATGCCGCAAGTGTTCGCTATGTCTACATCAACCCAACAGCGGGTGCATACACCGGTGCAAGCCGCCCAACGGACGCGCACAAGACGCCACCCATAGTTTGATCTACATCAATATATCGGTGCAGTGCTCATCGATGTGAGCCGCCCGACGGACAGGCGCACAAGTCGCCGCCACTACAATTTGGTTCACTTCAACAACCAGCCGGAACGAACCCTCGACCAGATCATTGAAACAAATCATACGGGATCATCTATAACCCGCCACGGATAACCTCAACTTTCAATGGAGATTCTCAAGCCGCCTCTTTGAGTTAACTTAAGACTCGGGGGCTATAGACATGGCGAGACACATTTGGTCATTTTCAATGAGAACCCCGGGTCTTTGCAAGAGAAAATTCAATCCTGGGGGCTATTACATTACTGACGGAAGATTAAAAGTTGCCCAAGAGGACGAACCGCCGTGATGCACCATTCAAACATAGGTGCCCGGTTTATTAGATCATCGCTTGGAGCTTCTGCCGTTTCTTTATACAATATGGCGGTTTACAAGATAGCGATTGACAAGAAGAGTTCGAAAAATACTCCGGTTGATGTATCAACTGAGATCGGTGAACGACGGCTTCTTACCTTTGGGTACAACTTCTAACGCCTATTTGCCAGGGGTTATGCCACAAAAATTGGGCTCAGGAAAATGAGCTGCGGCGAGGGGGGCTTCCTACCTTTAGCCGGTACAGCTTCTAACGCCTATCCGCCGGCGCTTTGTGTCGTAATTGCTGAAAAGGGGGCTTCTTACCGACGGGTACTGCTTCTAACACCCAATCAGCCGACTTTATGCCATCTCCAGCTAACCAGTTTAGCCGCGGTTATGAGAGGTTTTTAACCGACGGGTAGCTAAAATCTCATGACCCACGAACGGCGGCTTCTTACCTCCGGGTACAACTTCTAATGCCTATTAGCCGGCGTAAGGCCATGTAAAAACAGCTAAGGTAAATTAGCTGCGGTGAACGGCAGCTTCTTACCTTCGGGTACAGCTTCTAACGCCTATTAGCTGTTCTTATAAAAATCCGGCTTAGGAAAATGAGTCGCGGCGAACGGCGTCTTCCTACCTCCGGGTACAACTTCTAACGCCTATTAGCCAGGCGTTATGCCACAAAAATCCGGCTCAGGAAAATGAGCCGCGGCGAGGGCGGATTCCTACCTTCGGGTACAGCTTCTAACGCCTATCTGCCGGCTTTATGCCAAAAAATGTTGACAAGTTAACAGTACATCATACATTTCATCTTGCATCATACATGGCATCATACATTGCATCATATATTTTATCATATTCACATGTCATGCCGGCTTATCAAGCCGGGTCAGAGCCAGATTATGAAAGAAGGAGCAATGTTATGAAAGCCGCCCTTACAGCAACACAGAACATATTCTGTCATGTTTTTGCAGGTCTTGTTTATTAAAGATGAGCCGCCGTTATATTGGAAAGTTGATTATTCTTGAAGAACCGCCCTATCAGATATAATGTCGTGTCATCTAATTGGCTGGTCCTCAGATTTCTTCAATTATGCTGTGTAGTAATCTACAACACTCATGGATTTCTCCAATATATATTTGCCGGGTTGCACCGCAACCATGAGCAGGGATTTCATGTCAGACACAAAGGAATTATTTCAGGATATTCATTCCGAGTTATATTACAACCACGGTTAAGGATTCATCCAACAAATTGTGGTGAGTCATATTATTCTTACATAGTCCCAAGTTGCCGCAGGCAGACGACCCGACACTTGGGGGCTACACTATTCAAAGCCACTTTATATCAATTATGCAAGTCCCATGTCACTGCAAGCACGCACCACGACACTTGGGGGCTAATGCAAGCCTGTTTTCAAATCATTACATCGCTAGCAAGACCATGTTAGCTCAAGGAGATGAGCCGGCTTTTCTATATTTTTCTAAAGTCCTAGCCCAGTAATTCTTACTGACCCGACACTTGGGTACTACACTGCTCAGATCAATTTTTCAAAGTCCCAAGTCGCTGCAGGCATGCGACCCGACGCTTGGGGGGCTACAGTATTCAGTTGTTTAAATAGATTATGAGGTTCAAATTGAAGACCCGGTGCATCACATTCTGATGAGCCGGCCTTGGGGGCTACACCCGTCGAAGCTTTCTAATGAGCCGGTACTTGGGGGCTACACCTGTCGAAGCTTTTTGATGAGCCGACACTTGGGGGCTACACCCGCCGAAGCTTTCTGATGAGCCGACCCTTGGGGGCTACACCCGTCGAAGTTTCATAAGGTGTAAGGCACTTATAAGTCCCAGGTTGCTACAAGCAGGACAACTCGGCACTTGGGGGCTACACAGTCCAAAATATTATTGCAAAGCACCAATTTATCATGGATAATCACGGAGCTTGGGGGCCATAGGTAATATGGACGTATCAAAAACTTTGAGGAGAATTTCCAAGATGTTAATTATGGAGTTCAGTTATTTGACCCGGCGTTATCAAAAGAGCGTAACCCGTCAGATTTTATATAAGCTGCACTGCTTCACAACAATGAAAGTCCGATTTTATGTCAGATGGGTTTTCATCCCAATGTTTTTATCAAGTCAGTTGGATTCTAGTTATTTGACCCGGTGTCACCAACCATAATGACCCGACATCACCAATGATTATGACCCAGCGCAGATGACCTGCCAAGAGTATTGGAAGCCGACTCAATGGCATATGGGTATTCTATTCCCAATATTTTTTCAAAGAACATTGACAAGCAAGATGATTATCAAGATGACTCGTTCATATGCAGAAAAGACCCGGATTTCTGAGGAGCCATTTTATAAGCCGGTCAAAGGACCAAGCCGGCCACTTAACATATTTATTATTCTTATTTCAGGAGCTTAGCATGAATAAATTCAAACTAATCTAGGGGCTAATGTCAGGGATATACCCCGCGGTATGACCTGGCGACTCACAGGAGACCCCATAAAGACATGACATCTTATTAATGACCCGGCAGGCGGGTCGCAGGATGACCAAGCCCAAGACCCGGCGGGTGAGCCGGCGCCTGGCGGCTCACAAGAGAAGGCCCAAAGAGAGAAGGATTCCCCTAAAGGAAATAAGACCCGGAGTAGGATTCGTGAGAAGCTAGTCCTAATCGTAGTCCTAGTAGGACTCTATTTGTATGCCTACCCTCTCCACGTATATAAGGAGGGGTAGAGTTCCCCTAGAGGGAGAGAGGGGACAAGTCCACAAGTTTAGACAACACAAGAGATTAAAGATAGATGGACTAGAGGCTCTTGAGATTAGAGGTAGCAGATAACACCCTTGTAACCGAGAGATCTCCTTCATCATCAATACTAGACAAGCAGGACGTAGGCTTTTACCTCCATCGGAGGGGCCAAACCTGGGTAAAACCCCTGTGTCTCTCGATTCCGACTAAACCCCTTCAAGCCGCCACGTAGTTGCGCTTCTGCCCCGAACCTAAGTCCGTTCACCCCGTCGTGATAAAACCACGACACTTCATATAGCAGAAGATGGGTGTCAGGGACCTGCGAGGTGGGTCACAAGGCTGTTAGGCATGACTAGGGGGTGGCCACACCTAGCATGCTTGCCACCTCCTGGTGGCCCCCCTATGGTATTTGTTTTTCCTAGTATTTTTTATATATTCCAAAATAATTCTCCGTGAATTTTCAGGACTTTTGGAGTTGTGCAGAATAGGTATCTCAGGTGTGCTCCTTTCCTAGTGCAGAATTCCAGCTTCCGGCATTCTCCCTCTTCATGTAAACCTTAGAAAATAAGAGAGAAAAGGCATAAGTATTGTACCATAACGTGTAAATACAGCCCATAATGCAATAATTATCAACATAAAAGCATGATGCAAAATGGACGTATCAATACCCAACCTAGTATTGATAAAGAACCAGATAATGATATGGAAATAGAACCTCCTGTTGATCTTGATAACCCACAACCTAAAAATAAACGATGTGATAAAAAAGACTTTATGGCTAGGAAACATGGTAAAGAAAGGGAGCCATGGGTTCAGAAAACCATGCCTTTTCCACCTAAACCATCTAAGAAAAAGGATGATGAAGAATTTGAACGCTTTGCTGAAATGATTAGGCCAGTCATTTTGCGTACTCGCTTAACGGATATTTTAAAGATGCCTCCTTATGCTAAGTACATGAAAGACACCATCACTAATAAAAGAAAGATACCTGAAGTAGTAATCTCCACCATGCTTGCTAATTATTCTTTTACGGATGGAGTACCTAAAAACTTGGAGATCCTGGAATACCAACTATACCTTGCTCCATTAAAAGAACTTATGTCAAATCTACTTTGTGTGATTTGGTAGCTTGTGTTAGTGTTATTATATAAAAGACTTGATTTGCATAAACTCACACCTATCAAAATATCATTACAAATGGCTGACAAATCGACGAGCATACCTATCGGTATTTGTGAGGATTTACCCATTGTTGTTGCAAATGTTACTATTTTAACGAACTTTGTTATTCTCAAGATGCCTGAGGACAACAATATGTCGATTATCCTTGGCAGACCCTTTTTCAATACTGCAGGGGCTGTTATTGATTGCAATAAAAGCAAGGTCACTTTTCATTTCAATGGTAATGAGCATACGATGCACTTTTGGAAGAAACAATTCCAAGTGAATTGTGTGAATCTTATTGAAAATTCTTCAACACTCCTTATTGGAAGCTTTCAATACCTCTACCTACTGTCAGAAAGAAAATGATATTATTATGGTTGGGGATATGCCTATCCTCGTTGAGGTAACCTAGTGTTTTATGAAAGTTCTTCGGTTTCATGCTAATTGAAAGTGGTTGTTAATAAGACTTGATCAACCTTATTAATGAATCATTTTCGAGAGGTATGAAGTTGATGATTAGTACACACAACTCTCTGTATCCACATTTTGTTTTCGGTTTTTCCTAGTTAAATAAAATAAAAAGCCATGTTTATCCTGTTTTATAGTTTTTTCATGCAATGAAAAATTGAACCAAAAATAAAAGTTCTCAGAATGTCCTGAAAATTTAGCATGAAGTGTTCTGATTATTTATGAATTTTGGGACAAATAACACCAGAGGAGGGTGCACCTGGTGGCCACCCTCCACCAGGGCACGCCAGACCCCCTAGCACGACTTGGTAGAGGATGGGCCCAAGGTGGGTCCCCCACTTATCCCTTTAGCCCATGTCATCTCTAACCTCCAGAAAAAATTAACCATTAATCTCTCCCTCATGTTCTTGCTCAAGAACCCATGGTTCGTTCTCTTTGCTCAAAGCTCTATTCCCGAAACCGTGTTAGGGGATTGCTTTTCGGTATGTAACTCCCCCATCGCTCCAATTAGTTTTTGATTTAATGGTTTATTTTAAGAATAATTAGCTATTCTTAGTGTTGTTGTAGATGAGCTTCATGTTGAATTCTTAGAGTTCTAAGTAGTTTTAATGCTTGATATGGCCTCTATGCATCCCTAGGAGTAGTTGCTATCAATCTTATTTAGTTTTGTTAAGTATTTTTTGTGGACTAAAATTTTTGGTTTTTTTTGTAGAAATTAAGATGAATTTCTTTAGGAAGTATTCCTCCAAGAAGAATGCTAAGGGATTCATTTGGGAGTCCTCTGATAGCGACCTATACATTCAGAGGAAGGAAGAAGTGTGGCCATGCAAATGGCCAGATATTCCCTTTATGGAGGAAGCTGGGTTTTATCAAGAATTTTCTCAATTTATTGACAATGATGGGCTGACAAACTTCCTCGCAGATAAGTGTGACCAGTACCGCATCCTCACAAATTACTTTGTGCAAAGTTTTAATTTCCTGAGTAGGAATAACCCTCCTGAGGTGCAGTTTAATATTTATTCTGAAAACTACAAGATACCATTCACTGACTTTTGTGACATATGTCTGATTCCTTCTGACGGGGAATTGAGAGCCTAGACTAGTAGAGTTTGAGGAATTTCTCCTTACTTTAACAGTGGGTGACGAAAGAGGCATGTGAAAACCAGTGTCACTAGTTTGTAGTTTCCTTCTATGCACTACTTTGCTATATTTATCACTAAGTATTTAACTGCTAAAGAAAAGGTCGATGCACTCGGTGCCCCAGACCTTGCCATTTTATGGCATGCACTGTATAATGTTCACACTTTTAGCTTAGGATCTATTGTTGCATGATGCCTACAACTTAATTAGAGTAAGGGCAAGATACATGGTGGCATTTATGATACTCGCTTAGCGGGTCGTTTTGGAGTTCAGATAGACCCACATGATTATATTTTACCCAAGGTCTATATAGGTAACAGGTCGTTGCGGGACCACCACTATATTGATGAAGATGATCTCTTTCATAATATTTGTTATAATTTAGTATTTAGCGTCATAACTCATGATGTTATTTTGCTGCCTGCACCTACCTTGTTTGATTCTATTGCCAGGAACGGGTACAGAATTATGCCAGATGGCATTATCGCGTACCGCACCAACCTAGCAGCAGCTGAGGAGGAACCCCAGGAGTGGGATGCTCAGGTGTCGTCTCCATCGCACTTTGACTTAGGACCAGATGGCTATATGGATGGTGATTACCAAGCTAGGCCAAAAGCCTAGTATTGCTGGAGTACGTATTTCCATCGACATTACATTCATGTTCACACATTTCATTTCAGTTGTCGGTGTCTACACTCTTTCATTGTATTATCCATGCTAGATTTATTTTTCTCATTTTCTTCTTGTGTGTTTAAAAACTTTGAGAAAATCCAAAAATACTTTTCGCTTCTTTTCGATTTTTCTTTTCAGTTTAGTTAGTTGCAGTATTAACAGAAAACCCAAAATATTTCTCATTTCTTCTTTTGCTTGTTCGGAGTTCTCCTGTGTAAATAGTTTTTCTCGTTTTTGTTTTTCCTTCTCATGTTTGATTTCTTCAAGAAAAATTAAAAACACCAAAAATATTTCAGTGTGTTTCTCTAATTTTTTTCTTTTATCGCGTCATACCAAGGACAAGACCACGATGAAAATGTTGAGTGTCTCTCATTTTCATTTTTGTTATCTAACAAAGATCCCATATTACCTTGTCTTCTCCTCCTGAATAAAATGCTTACAGATTTAACCGCACTCCACAACACTCTTGCACTATTATTATTACCATATCATTTGATTTTGCAAGTGAAGGGCAATAATGACGATATTTGATGAATTGGCTATAGCGGAGAAAAGAGGGTATGAACTCAACTTGTTCTTGCTTTTGTAAATATGTTTAACCTTTTATCCATGATTCAGCACATTATGATTGATCCTGTTTGCAATGACAATTAGAGATTATAGTAGTTCATTCCATGCTCAAGTAGCTAGGAGTGGATAATGATTTATCTTGGATGTCAACATGCATTAAAATGGTTGTGATGTAGTATGATGATATGGTATCCTCCTCTGAATGTTTGAAGTGGATTGACTTGGCACATGTTCACACATGTAGTTGAATCAAAATCAACATAGCGTTCATGATATTTATGTTCATGGTGTCCATATCCTACTCATGAGAGCATTCAATGTTAATTATTTGTAATGCATGTTTATGACCGTATTCGCTCTCTAGCTGGCCGCTTCTCAATTTATTTTCTAGGCTTCACCTGTACTAAGTGGGAATTCTGCTTGTGCATCAAAAACCCTTAAACCAAAGTTATTCCAGATGAGTCCATTATATCTACCTATATGCAACATTACCCTACCTTTCCATGTAAATCTGCATGTGCCAACTCTAAAAATTTCAAATGAACATCTTTTTGTGTGCTTGGACCGCTCATGGAGCGATAGGGGGTGGTCAGTATCTTCCATGTTAAGCGGGTTACTCTCATGATGAGTGTTTATTCACTCCTCCTTGCACAAGAATGGCGGTAATAGGGATTCGCTGTCCCGAAATCAAAATAAATACAAAAAATTAAACAAAACTCCCCTAGGAATGTTGTTGGTTTGGATGGTACCCATGGATTCAGCTCGCCGTGGAGTGTGTTTGTTGGTGGAGGGGGAGTAAACATTTAATTTTACCACATGAGAACCGCCGCTAATTTTTTTAACATGGAAGATATTGATAGCTCTTGGTCGTAACGTTGACAGGAAGGGTGTACCTCTCAAAAATTATACTTATCTATTATTTAATCCTTGAGCTCTGGCACCTCTACAAATCCCTTCTTCCCTCTGTGAAGGGACTATCTATTTACTTTAATGTTGAGTCATCAACTTCTAAAATTAAGCGCCATATCTAAGAGCACTATTGTGATCCTCACGCATTGTGTATAGTGAATGCTGGATGCATCATGATTGGATCTTTTCTACCATGAATTACAATGTTTAGTCGCTGCTTGAACTTTGGAGGTGCTCTCCATTAATGTTTTGCGGTATCAGAAAGGGCTAGAGAGATACCACTATTGTCATATTATATCATGATTGTTTTGATAAATGTTTGTAGTTGATATATCTTATTATTGCTCGCTAGTTGCTTGTGTCATTGATATGAGTTAGTGTAATTTCTAAGATTTATTGTTGACATGGTTAGTCATAATCTTTGTTGAAAACCTAGGTGCTACTTGAGCATATGTATGTAAACAAGAACAAACGAGTTCGTAATAGTTTTTCTTTCTCACTTTCAGTTTTTCAACTGAATTGCATGAGGACAAGCAAGGGTTTAAGCTTGGGGGAGTTGATACGTATCCAACGTTTCCACTTTTCCTAACACTTTGCTCTTGTTTCGGACTCTAATTTGAATGATTTGAATGAAACTAATGCAGACTGACCCTATTTTCAACTGAACTACCATGCTGTTGTTTTTGTGCAGAAATAAAAGTTCTCGAAATGGAACAAAAAAAATTCGAGATTTTTTTGGAATATATGAGGAATATTGGAGCCAGAAGCTATCGGAGAGGGGGGCCAGGGTGCTCACCCTCCACTAGGGCACGCAAGGCCCCCCTAGCGCGGCCTAGTGGAGGGTGGCCACCTCGTGGGCTCCCGAACCTGATTCCAACGCTATAAATTCCTAAATTGGGAGAAAAATATCAGAGAGAAATTTTCATTGCGTTTCACGATACGGGTCCGTCGCCACCTCCTGTTCTTCATCGGGAGGCCAGATCTGGAGTCCGTTTGGGGCTCCGGAGAGGGGAATCTTTGGTCTTTGTCATCATCAACCCTTCTCCATCGCCAATTCCGTGATGCTCCTCATCGGGAGTGAGTAATTCTTTCGTAGGCTTGCTGGTCGGTGAGTAGTTGGATGAGATTCATCATGTAATCAAGTTGGTTTTGTTAGGGCTTGATCCCCAGTATCCATTATGTCCTAAGATTGATGTTGCTATGACTTTGCCATGCTTAATGCTTGTCACTAGGGCCCGAGTGCCATGATTTCAGATCTGAACCGTTTATGTTATCATCATTATATCTATGTTCTTGATCTGATCTTGCTAGATATATGCACCTATTACGTGTTATGATCCATCAACCCCATAGTGACAATATTTGGGATACTTCACGGTGATGACCGTAGTTTGAAGAGTTCGTGTATTTACTAAGTGTTACTGCTTTATTCCGGTTCTCTATGAAAAGGAGGCCTTAATATCCCTTATTTTCCTTATGGACCCTGCTGCCACGGGAGGGTAGGACAAAAGTTGTCATGCAATTTCTTTTCCATAAGCACGTATGACTATATACAGAATACATGCTTATATTATACTGACAAACTAGAGCTAGTTCTGTGTCTCCCTAGGTTATAATTGTTATATGATGAATGTCATCCAATGAATACACCAATCCAATGCCTACGAGTTTTCCACTTATTGTTCTTGCTAAGTTACTACAATAGCTATTACTATTGCACTTGCTACAAAATGACTACTTCTAATGTTACCGTTACTGTTACTGTTACTGCTGCTATCAAACTTGTTGGAATATGCCCTAGAGGCAATAATACATTAGTTATTATCATATTTCCTTCTTCATGATAATCATTTATTATCCATGCTACAATTGTATTGACCGGAAACTCAGATACATGTGTGGATTCATAGACAACACCATGCCCCTAGTAAGCCTCTACTAGACTAGCTCGTTGATTAGAGATGTTCAATCTTTCCTGACCATAGACATGAGTTGTCATCTGATAACGGGATCACATATTTAGGAGAATGATGTGATGGACAAGACCCAACCGTAAGCATAGCATATGATCGTGTTAGTTTATTGCTACTCCTTTATCCATGTCAAGAATCTGTTCCTACGACCATGAGATCACGCAACTCCCTAACACCATAGGAATGCCTTGTGTGTATCAAATGTTACAACATAACTTGGTGACTATAAAGGTGCTTTACAGGTATCTCCGAGGGTGTCTGTTGGGTTGGCATGGATCGAGACTGGGTTTTGTCACTCTGTATGACGGAGAGGTATCTCTGGGCCAACTCGGTAATACAACATCACAAGAAGCTTGCAAGCAATGTGACTAAGGAGTTCATCACGAGTTCTTGTATTACGGAACGAGTAAATAGACTTGTCGATAACGAGATTGAGCAAGGTATGTAGATATCGAAGATTGAATCTTGGGCAAGTAACATACCGATGGACAAAGGGAACTGCATACGGGATTGTCTGAATCCTTGACATCGTGGTTCGACCAATAAAGATCATCATAGAATATGTATGACTCAATATGGGCATCCAGGTCCCACTATTGGTTATTGACCATAGACTTGTCTCAGTCATGTCGACATAATTCTCGAACCCGCATGGTCTGCAAAGTTAACGTTTCGTGATGATTTGGTATTGTTGAGTTATGTATGTTGGTGACCGAAGGTTGTTCAGATTCCCGGATGAGATCCATGATGTCACGAGGAGTTCCAAAATAGTTCGGAGGTAAATATTTATATATGTGAAGTCATATTTTGGCTATCGGAAAAGTTTTGGGGTTTTCCAGTATTGTACTGGGAAGCATCTAGAAGGTTCTGGAAACTTCTGGAGTTGTCTGGAATTCCACCAAGGGTTCCACCACGTCCCAAGGGTTTGCATGGGATGAGGGGAGGTGCCCTGGCCTTATTGGGCCAAGTGCACAAGTCCCTCACAGCCCATGTGGCTTGGGAGAGGTGGAAAGTCCACTAGTTTATGGAAAGGGAGGGAATTGGACTAGGAGTCCAACTCGTCCCCCTTGGCTGCGCCCTATGGCTTGGAAGGGCTGATATCCATGCCCCTCCACCTATATATAGAGGGGAGGGGGCGCCCCAAGAGGACACACGAAGCCCTTGGCACCCCTCTCTCTCCGTAGATCATTTTCTCCTCCGTTAGCAGTTTTGGTAGCGCTAGGCATAGCCCTACCGGGATAGCACCACCACCACCACCACGCCATCGTGTTACTGGATAACTCATCTACTAATCCACCCTCACTCACTGGATCGAGGAGCAAGAGACGTCATCGAGCTGTACGTGTGTTGAACGCGTAGTTGTCGTCTGTTCGACACTAGATCGAAATGGATCGTGATTGGATCGCGGGACGAATCGTGATTGGATCGCGAAAATGTTCGACTACGTCAAACACTAGAGTATGTAGATCCACTTCCCTTTGCATGTGATGTTAATCCTTTTTATGCATCTTATTTTGCTTAAAACGAGGGTAGCATTATAAGATGATCCCTCAATAAAATTACAAGAATAAAATTGTGTTCTCCCCAAGTGTGCACCGTTGCGAAGGATCGTCGTTTCGAAGCACCACGTGATGATCGGGTGTGATAGACTCTACGTTCGTGTACAACTGGTGTAAGCCAATTTTGCACATGCAAAACACTTGGGTTAAACTTGACAAGCCTAGCATGTATAGACATGGCCTCGGAACACAGGAGATCGAAAGGTCAAACATGAGTTATATAGTAGATATGATCAACATGGAGATGTTTGCCATTGAAACCACCCCATCTCACGTGATCATCGGACTTGGGTTGGTGTATTTGGATCATGTCACACTTAGACAACCTAAGGGATGTTGATTTGAGTGGGATTTCTTAAGTAATATGATTAATTGAACTCATTATCATGAACATAGTCTCATTTGTCTTTGCAAATTATGTTGTAGATCAATATCTTGCACTATAGCTCCCCTATATTTCGATACGTTCCTAGAGAAAAAAACTAAGTTGAAAGATGGTAGTACCGATTATGCAGACTAGGTGTGTACACTGAGGATTGTCTTCATTTCTGCATGGAAGGCTTATATCCTTTATGCACCGCTTGGTGCACCATCCCCTCAAGCGTCATCTGTGGGTGTTGAGAACATTAGACATGCACCTTTTGATTACTACTTGATAGTTCAGCGCTGCATGCTTTACGTCTTAGAATTGAGGCTTCAAAGACGTTTTGAATGTCATGGAGCATATGAGATGTTCCTAGAGCTGAAATTGGGATTTCAGTCTTGTGCCCATGTTGAGAGGTATGAGACCTCCAACAATATTAGTTGCCTGCAAGATGAAGGAGAATGGCTCAATCGGTGAGCGTGTGCTTAGAGTGTCTGGGTGCTACAATCGCTTGAATCAAGTGGGAGTTGATCTTCCAGATAAGATAAGATAGTGATTGTTATAGTTCTCCAAGTCACTGCCACAAACCTACTAGAGCTTCGTGATGAACTATAAACTTGCCAGGGATGGAAAAGATGATCCCTGGACTATTCATGATGTTCGACACCGCGAAGGTAGAAATCAAGAAGGTGCATCAAATGTTGATGGTTAGTAAAACCACTAGTTTCGAGAAGGGCACGTGCAAGAAGGGAAACTTCTTGAATGGCAAGCAAGTTGCTACTCCAGTGAAGAAACCCAAGGTTCAACCCAAACCCGAGAATAAGTGCTTCTATTATGAGGAGACCGGTCACTGAAGCAGAACCGCCGATACTTGGTAGATAAGAAGGCTGGCGACTTCAACAGAAGTACATTTGATATACGTGTTATTGATATGTACCTCACTAGTACTCCTAGTAGCACATGGGTATTATATACTGATTCAGTTGCTAATGTTAGTAACTCGAAATAAAAGCTACGGAATAAACAGAGACTAGCTAAGGGTGAGGTGACGATGTCCGTTGGAAGTGTTTCCAAGGTTGATGTGATCACCACTCCCTCTACCTTTGGGATTAGTGTTAAAACTAAATAAATGTTATTTGGTGTTTGCGTAGAGCATAAACATGATTAGATCTTGCTTATCACAATACGGTTATTCATCTAAGTTAAAGAATAATGGTTATTATGTTTACATGAATAATATCTTCAATGTTCATGCACCCAATGTGAATGGTTTATTGAATCTCGATCGCACTGATACACATATTCATAATATTGATGCCAAAAAGATGCAAAGTTAATAATTATAGTACCACATACTTGTGGCACTGCCGCTAAGGTCATATTGGTGTGAAGGGCATGAAGAAACTCCATGTTGATGGATCTTTGGACTCGCTCGATTTCAAATCTCTTGAGACATGCGAACCATGCCTCATGGGAAAGATGACTATGACCTCGTTTTTCGATATGATGGAGTGAGAAAGTGACTTATTGGAAGTAATACATGTTTTTGTATGCAGTCCAATGAGTGTTGAAGCATGCAGTGTATATTGTTATTTTCTTATGGTCACTGATGATTTGAGTAGATATGTGTATATTTACTTAATGAAACACAAGTCTGAAATGTTTGAAAACTTCAAGGAATCTTAGAGTGAAGCTTAAGATCATTGTGACAACAAGATAAAATGTCTACGATATGATCGTGGAGGTTAATATTTGAGTTACGAGTTTGGTATGCAACTTAAGACAATCTGGAAATTGTTTCGCCCCTCACGTCACCTGGAACACCATAATGTGATGGTGTCTAAACGTCGTGGTCGTGCTCTATTGGATATGGTGTGTACTATGATGTTTCTTATCATTTTCCACTATTGTTTTGGGGTTATGCATTAGAGACAATTACATTCACTTCAAATAGGGCACCATCTAAATCCATTGAGATGATACCATATGAATGATGGTTTGGAAGAAACCTAATCTGTCATTTCTTAGAGTTCGGGAATGCAACACTTATGTATGATAAGCTCGAACCCAAAGAGGAATAGTTTATCTTCATAGGATACCCTAAGGAAACAATTGCATATGCCTTGTATGTCAGATCCGAGGGAAAAGTGTTTGTTGCTAAAAATGGGTCCTTTCTCTAGAGAAAGAGTTTCTCTCGAAAGAATTTGGTGGGAGGAAAGTAGAACTTGATGAGATTGTCGAACCGTCACTTCAGTTGGAGAGTTGCACGACGCGAAAGATGTTTTCGCGGAGCCTACGCCAAGTGAAGAGGAAGCAAATGATGATGATCATGAAGCTTTAGATCAAGTCACTATCGAACCTCGTAGGTCGATAAGGACTCGTTCCGCCCCTGAGTGGTATGAAAATTCTATCTTAGAGGTCATGTTGTTGGACAACAGTGAACCTACGAGCTATGAAGAAGCGACGGTGGGCCCAAATCCAACAAATGGCTAGGAGCCATGAAATCCGAGAAAGGATCAATGTATGAAAACCAAGTATGGACTTTGGCAGACTTGCCAGATGAACGACAGGCCGTTGAGTACAAATGGACCTTTAGGAAGAAGACAAACGCTGATGGTAAATGTCACCATTTATGAAGCTTGACTTGTCGCAAAGAAGTTTCTGATAAGTTCAAGGACTTGACTACGATGATACTTTCTCACCTGTAGCAATGCTAAAGTCTATTGGAATTATGTTAGCAGTTGCTGCATTTTTTTGATTATGAAATGTAGCAGATGGATGTCAAAACAGAGTTTCCGTAACGGTTTCCGTGAGGAAAGGTTGTATGTGATACAACTAGAAGGTTTTGTCGGTCCTAAGGATGCTAAATTTTATGCAAGCTCTAGTGATCCTTATATGGACTGGATCAAGCATCTTGGACTTGTAATATACGCTTCGATGAGGTAATCAAAGCTTTTGGGTTTATACAAGTTCATAAGAAACTTGTATTTTCAAGAAAGTGAATGGGAGCACTATAGAATTTCTGATAAGTATATGTGGATGACATATTGTTGATCGAAAATAATATAGAATTTCTAGAAAGCATAAAGGGTTGTTTGAAAGGAGTTTTTCAATGGAAGACCTAGATAAAGCTACTTAAATATTGGGCATCAAGATCTATAATGATAGATCAAACGCCTGATAAGACTTTCAATGAGAACATACCTTGACAAGAGTTTGAAATGGATCAGTCCCATATGCGTGGAGTTGAGTAAGACTCAAATCTCGACCATGGCATAAGAAAGAAAAAGGACAAAGGTCGTCCCATATGCCTTAGCTGTAGGATCTATGTAGTACGCCATGTTGTGTACCGCACCTGGTGTGTGCCTTGGCATGAGTTTGTCAAGGGGTACAAGAGTGATCCAGGAGTGGATCATTGGACAACAGTCAAAATTGTCCTTAGTAACTCGAGGACTAAGGAGATTTTTCTCGATTATGGAGGTGATAAAGAGTTTATCATAAAGGGTTACATCGATGCAGGCTTTGACACCAATCTGAATGACTCTGAAAAGCAATCTAGATACGTATAGTGGAGCAGTCATTTGGAATAGCTCCAAGTGGAGCATGGTAGCAACATCTACAGTATGACATAGAGATTTGCAAAGTTCACAAGGATCTCAATGTTACAAACCCGTTGACTAAAACCTATCTAACAAGCAAAACATGATCAAACCCCAGAACTGATTGGGTGTAAATCACATGGTGATGTGAACTAGATTATTGACTAGTGAAAGTGGGAGAATGTTGGAAATATGCCCTGGAGAAAATAATAATTAGTTATTATCATATTTCCTTGTTCATGATAATCGTTTATTATCCATGCTACAATTGTATTGACCGGAAACTCAGATACATGTGTGGATACATAGACAACACCATGTCCCCAGTAAGCCTCAACTAAACTAGCTCCTTGATCAGAGATGGTCAAGGTATCCTGACCATAGACAAGAGTTGTCATCTGATAATGGGATCACATCATTAAGAGAATGATGTAGGAATGCCTTGTGTGTATCAAACGTCACAACGTAACTGGGTGACTATAAAGGTGGTCTACAGGTATCTCCGAGGGTGTCTATTGTGTTGGCATGGATCAATACTGGGTTTTGTCACTCCGTATGACGGAGAGGTATCTCTGGGCCCACTCGGTAACACAACATCACAAGAAGCTTGCAAGAAATGTGACTAATGAGTTAGTCAGAGGATCTTGCATCACGGAACGAGTAAAGAGATTTGTTGGTAACGAAATTGAACTATTTATGCGATGTCTACAACGCAACCTTCCTTTTGTCGACTCGTGTTGGGCCTCCAAGTGCAGAGTTTTGTAGGACAATAGAAAATTTCCCGCAAGTGGATGACCTAAGGTTTATCAATCCCTGGGAGGCGTAGGATGAAGATGCTCTCTCTCGAACAACCCTGCAACCAAATAACAAAGAGTCTCCTATGTCCCCAACACTCCCAATACAATGGTAAATTGAATAGGTGCACTTGTTCGAGCGAAGAGATAGTGATACAAGTGTAATATGGATGGTAGATATAGGTTTTTGTAATCTTAAAATATAAAAACAACAAGGTAACTACTGATAAAAGTGAGAACAAACGGTATTGTAATGCTTAGAAACAAGGCCTAGGGTTCATACTTTCACTAGTGCAACTTCTCTCAACAATACTGACATAGTTGAATCATATGTAAATACCTCACGTGCGACAAAGAGTTCACTCCAAAGTAACAAATAGCGGAGAACAAACAAAGAAATTATTGTAGGGTACAAAACCACCTCAAAGTTATCTTTTCGATCAATCATATGTGTTACCCCTATAAGTGTTACAAACATCCCTGGAGCTCATACTAAAATAACACCTTAGGATACACATCAACAAAAACCCTAATGTCACCTAGGTACTCCAATGTCACCACGATTACCCATGGGCTTGATTGTATGATATGCATCACACAATTTCAGATTCATCATGTTCAATCCAACACAAAGAACTTCAAAGAGTGCCCCAAGTTTCTACCGGAGAGTCAAGACGGAAACGTGTGCCAACCCCTATGCATAGATTCCCAAGGTCACGGAACCTGCAAGTTGATCACCATAACATACATCAAGTGGATCAATAGAACATCCCATTGTCACCATGGATATCCCATTGCAAGACATACATCAAGTGTTCTCAAATCCTTAAAGACTCAATTTGATAAGAAAACTTCAAAGGGAAAACTCAATTCATCACAAGAAGATAGAGAGGGGAAAACTCCATATGATTCATCTATATCAATAAAGCTCGCGATACATCAAGATCGTGCCATCTCAAGAACACGAGAGAGTGTGATCAAACACATAGAAACTGGTACATACCCCTAGCCTTGAGGGTGAACTAGTCCCTCCTCATCATGGAGACCGCCGGGATGATGAAGATGGCATCGAGTGATGGTTTCCCCCTGTGGTAGGGTTGCGGAATGGGCTCCTGATTGGTTTTTCGTGGCTATTGTAGCTTGTGGCAGTGGAACTCCCGATCTAGATTTCTTTCTGGGGGTTTTGGTATTTATAGGAATTTTTGGCATCGGTCTCACGTCAAGGGGACTCCCGAGGGGCCCACAAGCCATGGGGGCGCCCCCACCCTTGTGGCTGCCTCAGGCTTCCTCTTAGGTATCTTTTGGCTCCAGTATTTTTTATATTTTTCCAAAAATATTCTCCGTAAATTTTCAGCACATTCTGAGAACTTTTATTTCTGCACAAAAAACGACACCATGGTAGTTCTGCTGAAAACAGCGTCAGTCCGGGTTAGTTCTAATAAAATCATACCAAAATCATATAGAATTATTGTAAACATGGCATGAATACTTCATAAATTATAGATACATTGCAGACATATCAGCATCCTCAAGCTTAATTCTTGCTCGTCCTCGAGTAGGTAAATGATAAAAGTAATAATTTATGAAGTGTGAATGCTAGCAAGTGCACAAGTTTGATCAATGATAATTCCAATCACTTTTCTAGCATCAATATAAACCATAAATAGTAGCTCATCTAAAAAAAACTTCTCATGATCAAGTAACAAGCTATTCACATTTTAAAGTATAGACCATAAATTCTCTTGAAAACTAACAAACGATGCTTTTAGTCACCAAACAATTGCAATTCATCTTATTTTCAGGAAGGGTCTATGTAAGAGCTTTGATTTAGCAAATTCCACATACTCAACTATCATATAGTCTTCCATGATTGCTAACACTCAAAGCATATTTTTAGCACAAATGGCATCCGTCGAACACACAGAAAGATAGGGGCTTAATGTTTCGCCTCCCAACTTATTTATCATATAGATAATTGTTCAACAATAATAATTCATGATCAAATGTATTTGAATGGCCATATGTGTTAGATCTTTCCCCACCACATGATGCTTCCAACTAATAGAAGTAGGTTGTAATAGGAAGTTGACTCAACATGAAAAGTAAATAACATGAAAGTAAATAGATTGTCCGTTCGCAGAGGGAAGCAAAGATTTGTATATGTGCCATAGCTCATTGTTTAAAACAGAGATAAATATAATTTTGGGAGGTGCACCCTTCCTGTCATGTTATGACCAAGGGTTATCAATATCTTCCATGTTAAACACATTAGTGGCGGTTCGCAAGCGATAAAAGTAAATGTTTACTCCCCCTCCACCAACAAACACACTCCACGGATAGCCGAATCCACGGGTACCGTCCATACCAACAACATTCCTAGGGTAGTTCTGTTTAATTATTTGCATTTTTTATTTCGGTGCTGGGAATCCGCATTACCGCCCCTCTCATTCAAGGATGAGTAAATAAACACTCGTCATGACAATAACTCGCTTAATCATGGAAGATACTGACCGCCCCTTGTCGCTCCATGAGCGGTCCAGGCACACAAAACAAGTGCTCGTTTGAAATTTTAGAAGTGGCACATGCAAATTTACTTGGAATGGTAGGGTAATACCATATATAGGTAGATATAGTGGACTCTCATGGCAAGAAACTAGGTTTAAGGGTTCAGATGCACAAGTAGTATCTCTACTTAATACGAATTTTTGGCTAGCAAAAAGTTCTAAGCAAACATCACATGTTGGAGGATCCATAACAATATAACTTCTCTACAAATATACCCAACATAATTCATTACGTTGTCTTGCTTGTCCAACTTCAACTAATTTGCTCAAGTTTGAAAATAATTAATGGGGCTCACAATCATAGAAGATGTCCAAGATAGTATATTTATATGTGAAATCTCTCTTCCTTCTATATTCTTTGATGAATTGTTCAAGTGACCAATGCGGTGTTTCTAACTTTCAATAAATTTTACCACCTATAATTCTTATATGTGAAGTCAATACTCCCCATGGGATAAATATATAAACCATATATAATTTTAGATTTATGATATTCAATTCATTCAACCATATACTCATAGGATATAAGTTAATCACGAGAGTGAATGACAAACTACTCCAAAAATATATAAGTAAAGATCAATGCATAGTCAATTAGTTAAATAGCTATGTGAAGATTCTATCATCTGAGAATTTCAGATCTTAAGTATTTTGTTAAACAACCAGCAAAAGAAAAATAGCACTGCAAGAATAGCATGCATCATGTGAATTAATAAAACTTTAGGATCAACATAGGCTAACCGATAATTGTTGATGAAGAGAGGTGGGATGCGTAGCATCCCCAAGCTTAGATGCTTGATACTTCTTGAAATATTTACTTGGGGTGGCTTGGGCATCCCCAAGCTTGAGCTTTTGTATTCGTTCAATCCTCTCATATCAAGGTTTCACCTATTCTAAAAAACTTCATCCACACAAAACTCGAAAACAACTCGTGAGATAGGTTAGTACACATAATAATAAATCAACTCTTTATGTACTGCCAAGACAAGTTGCACAATAATTTTCAAATAGTAGGTACTGTATACTATCATTTCCACAATTTATATCTACCAATATAAGGTATGGAAACTATAGGATAATTAGATAACGAAACTATGACAACAATCAATCCAAATAGAACAGTCTGTAGCAATCTATTAAACCATGTACTTCTGTAACTCAAAAACTTATGAAATTTAGGACATGATCAAAACATTTATATGACAATACTTTGTAAAACTTGCGAGTCACCCCCAAGGATTTACTTGGCACTTTATTGAAATAAAAGACACGAAACATGATTACTACCATAGCTTAATCATGTGAACACACAAAAGCAGAAAGGAAAAGTGTTGGGTTGTCTCCCAACAAGCACTTTTCTTTAATGTCTAGCTAGGCATGCTTATTTCAATGATTCTAGCATAGGAAATAATATTTTAAACATGCAAAAGAGCATCATGAATCACATGACAAGCACATTTAAGTCTAACCCTCTTCCTATGCATAGGGATTTTGCGAGCAAACAATTCATGGGGACAAGAATCATCTATCATAGGAAGGCAAAATAAGCATAACTTCAAAACTTTGAATACATAGAGAGGAAACTTGATATTATTGCAATTACTACAAGCATATGTTCCCCCCTCATAATAATTTTCAGTAGCATCATGAAGGAATTCCACAATATAACTATCACATAAAGCATTATCTTCATGATCCACAAGCATAGAAATTTTGTCACTCTCCACATAAGCATTTTTGTTTCCATTCATAATAGTGGGAACAAACTCAACAAAATAACTATCATGTCACACTTGATTGACATAACCACATTCAATATGAAAATCATTATAATAAGTTTCATGGTTGTCATTACTCTTTATAGCATACATGTCATCAAAATAATCATGATAGACAGGAGGCATGCCATCATCATAATAGTTTTGCTCATCAAAACTTGGGGGACTAAAAATACCATATTCATCAAACATAGCATCCCCAAGCTTGTGGATTTGCATGTCATTAGCATCATGAATATTCAGAGAATTAATACTAACAATATTGAAATCATGCTCATAATTCAAGGAATTCTCATTAAGTATTTTCATAAATTCTTCCTCTACCAATTGAGCACAATTTTCCTTTCCATCATTTTCATGAAAGACATTAAAAAGATGAAACAATTGGTGCAACCTAAACTCCATTTTTTGTAGTTTTCTTTTGTAAAACCAAACGAGTGAAAACAAGAAACTAAAAGATTTGATTGCAATATCTAAAGATATACCTTCAAGAACTCACCTCCCCTGCAACGGCGCCAGAAAAGAGCTTGATGTCTACTACGCAACCTTCTTCTCGTAGACTCGTGTTGGGCCTCCAAGCACAGAGTTTTGTAGGACATTAGCAAATTTCACTCAGGTGGATGACCTAAGGTTTATCAATCCATGGGAGTCATAGGATGAAGTTGGTCTCTCTCGAACAACCCTGCAACCAAATAACAAAGAGTCTCTTGTGTTCCCAACACACCCAATACAATGGTAAATTGTATAGGTGCACTAGTTCGGCGAAGAGATGGTGATACAAGTGTAATATGGATGGTACATATAGGTTTTTGTAATCTGAAAATATAAAAACAACAAGGTAACTAATGATAAAAGTGAGCACAAATGGTATTGTAATGCTTAGAAACAAGCCCTAGGGTTCATACTTTCATTAGTGCAAGTTCTCTCAACAATACTAACTTAGTTGAATCATATGTAAATCCCTCATGTGCAACAAAAAGTTCACTCCAAAGTCAAAAATAGTGGAGAACAAACAAAGAAATTATTGTAGTGTACGAAACCACCTCAAAGTTATCTTTTTCGATCAATCGTATGAGCTATCCCTATAAGTGTCACGAACAGCTCTAGAGTTCGTACTAAAATAACACCTTAAGATACACATCGACCAAAACCCTAATGTCACCTAGATACTCCAATATCACCACAAGTACCCATGAACTTGATTATACGATATGCATCCCACAATTTCAGATTCATCATGTTCAATTCGACACAAAGAACTACAAAGAGTGCCCCAAAGTTTCTACCGGAGATTCAAGACGAAAACGTGTGCCAACCCCTATGCATAGATTTCCAAGGTCACGGAACCCGCAAGTTGATCACCAAAACATTTATCAAGTGGATCAATAGAACATCCCGTTGTCACCACGGATATCCCATCGCAAGACATACATCAAGTGTTCTCAAATCCTTAAAGACTCAATTCGATAAGAAAACTTCAAAGGGAACTCAATTGATCATAAGAAGATAGAGAGGGGAAACTCTATATGATTCAACTATATCAATAAAGCTTGCGATACATCAAGATCGTGCCATCTCAAGAACACGAGAGAGAGATCAAACATATAGCTACTGGTACATACCCTCAGCCTCGAGGGTGAACTACTCCCTCCTCGTCATGGAGACCACCGGGATGATCAAGATGGCCTCAGGTGATGGTTTCCCCCTATGGCAGTGTGCCGGAATGGGCCCGTGATTGGTTTTTCGGGGCTACAGAAGATTGCGGCGGTGGAGCTCCTGATCTAGGTTTCTTTCTGTTTTTTTGGTATTTATAGGAATTTTTGACGTCAGTCTCATGTCAAGGAGACTCCCGAGGGCCCCACAAGCCAGGGGCGCACCCTATGGGGGTGAGGGTGCCCCCACCTTTGTGGCTGCCTCGGACTTCCTCTCCAGTATCTGTTCGCTCTAGTATTTTTTATAGTTTCCAAAAATATTCTCCATAAATTTTTAGCCCATTCCGAGAACTTCTATTTCTGCACAAAAAACGACAACATAGTATTTGTGCTGAAAACAACGTCAGTCTTGGTTAGTTCTAATAAAATCATACCAAAATTATATAGAATTATTTTAAACATGGCATAAATACTTCATAAATTATAGATACGTTGGAGACGGATCGGTATGGAGATACCGATGGTTGAATCTCGGGGAAGTAACATACTGATGGACAAAGGGAACTGCACACGGGATTCTCAGAATCCTTGACATCATGGTCCGACCAATAAAGATCTTCGCAGAATATGTAGGAACCAGTATGGGTATCAAAGTCCCGCTATTGGTTATTGACCATAGAGTTGTCTCGGTGATGTCTACATAATTCTTGAACCGGCAGGGTCTGCACACTTAACATTTGGTGACGATTTAGTATTGTTGAGTTATGTATGTTGGTGACCGAAGGTTGTTCGGAGTCCCGTATGAGATCCCGGACATCACGAGGAGTTTCAGAATGGTCCATAGGTAAAGATTTATAAATGGGAAGTCATATTTTGGGTATCGAAAAAGTTTTGGGTTTTCCGGTATTGTACAGGGAAGCTTCTAGAAGGTTCCAGGAACTTCCAGAGGAGTCCGGAATTCCACCAAGGGTGACACCACATCCCAAGGGTTTGCATGCTAAGGGGAGGTGCCCTGGCCTTATTGGGGCAGGCGCACAAGTCCCTCAAGGCCCATGTGGCTTGGGAGAGGTGGAAAGTCCACCAGTTTATGGAAAGGGAGGGAATTGGACTAGGAGTCCAACTCCTCCCCCTTGGCTGCGCCCTAGGGATTGGAGGGGCTGATATCCACGCCCCTCCACCTATATATAGAGGGGAGGGGGTGCCCCAAGAGGACACATGAAGCCCTTGGCGCCCCTCTCTCTCCCTAGATCATTTTCTCCTCCGTTAGCAATTTCATGCAATTTCATGGTCTAGAAAAATTGTTCTAGTGCATCGGTAGGATGGACGGCAATAGAAGCAAGACCAATTATGTCATCCTTATTAGGTAATTCTCTATCACGAGGTTTTCTACTAAACTTAGAATAATTAAACTCATGAGACACATCACCAAACTCAACATCGACAGTTTCCTTTTAACAATCAAACTTAGCATTAACGGTATTCAAGAAAGGTCTACTGAGGATAATGAGGCAAAAGTCATCTTGTGGGGAACCAAGAACTTGAAAATCATTACGATATTTTATTTTCCCACAGAAGGCTTCAACATCTCTAACAATCGCAAGTGGTGTGATGGTGTATCTATTAGCAAGTTTGATAGTAACATCAATATCTTATATTTCAGTAGGTGCTGTGTCATTCATAATTTCTTGATATAAAGTAAAAGGAATAGCACTCACACTAGCACCCAAATCACATAAGCCATGATAACAATGATCTCCATTTTTGACTGAGACAACAAGCAAGCCAACTACGGGTCTATATTTGTCTCACTACTTCAGAATGCTGCTAAGGTGACACATCAATTAGAGACCCTTCGACAAAACTATGTGCGATGCATGAATCGCAAATGTTATAGTTCAACCTCCGTCGTTAATAGCACGAACCGTGTGTGAAAGAGGATCCATCAAATATGATTCAGAAAGTAGTTGCGTGTGCGATCAACGACAGACAGTTCATTCTTATGGACCGTTTGTGATTAGCAAAGATAACATAAACTGTTACACAGATCCAGATGTGTGCGATAGTGGCCACACAGTTCATCACTACAAACTGTGTGCGATAATATAACAGAACACAAATGATTCAATATAACAAGATGTGTGAGATATAGGGCACACAATTCACTACATAAACTTGCGCGATGATATAGCAGAACACAAATGATTCAGTATCACAAGATGTGTGCGATAGAGGGCAAACATGTCAATAATCAGAATCGTGTGCGAACATAAGATATAACACAAAAATTTGTGTTAATAACCTCTGTTTTTTGTGGGCAAACGGTTGTTGGTATACAATTTGTCAGCGATTGATGAAATCATCACACATGGGTTTCGTAGTTTTGTCCATGTGTACTGTGATTTGCTCTGTCTGCACAACATCTGTGATGCCTACATAAATGGTTGCATAGATCAAGATGTGTGCAGCAGACAGCATACCATGGGCTCAGATTAAATGTGCGAGCCAAAATAACACAAAAAATTGTGCGTAAAAAGATGTGTGTGATGCCCAACAAATAGGTCGGTAAACTAAATTGTGTGGAAAGATAGAAAATAACACAACTAGATAATAACACAAATGATTCGTGGTAATAAGCACCTGATTCAGAAAGTGATAGCACAAATTATCGTTCACACTCCTACATAATTGACTAAATAACATAATAGCGACATTACTTATCAGCAAGGTTCGAAAAACAGCAAAATGGAAACATCTAATCGTCGTCGCTGTTGCGGGGCTGGCCTTTTTGTTCGCAAATGTAGAAATATCTTCTGCACTCATGCAACATACTCTATATGGAAGTAGGATCCGCTTTCGGGTTGGCATTGACCATGTTCTTGAACGCTTCATAGGCCCGGACTTTCCTCTACTCACACCCCATCACGGTAGCTCTGGTATCATTGAAAATCCCGTCCATGGCCAACTTCATGCATACAACCCTATTACGACGGAGATATTCAAAGCGGTCATAAACAACATAGTCAAGAGTTGCGCGCTATGCTAGAATGGTAGGAGACTGCAGTAAGGAGGTTGCTGCCCTTACCGAGGCCAAATCCACGTGGGGCGACAAGGCAACGATGAACTGGTCGGCACATAATGCTCTTTCAAAGGCCACAACTGCGCATTCCACGTACAGAACCGCGCTTGCCAGCAACCGATTTGATGTAAACTTTAGCTCCTCCGCTTTTGCCGCCAAAACCTCTGGACCCTCAGCAGCGTGTACCGCCGCCAAGGTCTCTGGACCCTCAGCGCGTACCTACCTCAACCACGCGTTCCTCCGCAGCGGGGTCCTCCACGCAGATGACATGTCTAATGTTGAGGATTTTGTGGAGGCGAGGACTGTGGGGAGAAGAAGGACATATTTGGGGGTGCGAGAGGGGAAAGAGACGATGGAGAGCGAAGGGTGGTGATATTAAGTTATGATCCTATACACGATTGCATATAGTTGCTATATGTGTTCCGCGTGCGATTATGTGTGCACGCAAAAGAATTAAAAAACTGTGAAAATGCTTCCCGTGAAAGCACACGTGCCAGCCACATCGGTAAATTATAAAATCCCCAACCCCCTTTGCAGCAGCTAGCAATAAATAACCACAACGATGGCCAGCGGCGGTGAGTCAACTATCCCCTGGCTAGTTGCCACACACACCATCAAACCCCCAATATCGAACAACGGGATGGAGTGGGGCGACGGCGGAATCGTGGTTGCATGCGCGATGGTCGGCCTGAGGATCGACGGCCATGCCGCTACCTCTCCTGACGATAGCCAAAGGAGGCACGAATCGTGACATGAGCAAGCCAAGAAGTTAGCCAGGGTCGTCTTGAAAGCAGCTAGCGATCGCCAGTGAGCGATATTGCGGGCTCGACACAGAGTGCATCAGATGGTGCGGGCAACAGAGCAAGAACCATGATGCTGCAAGGACAACTATGCTAGTGGCCACCGCACGAGGCATAGCCTTATGTCCTAGATGGAGGAGGACGCAGCTTCGGACACTGGGGGAGGACAAGCGGACGTTGCTGTAGAATTGGAGATGGCAAAGGTCTCGTCGGCTGCCGTCGTTGAGGCTGACCCTTCCTCGGTCGATCGAGGTGTAGGTCATCGACTTGGCAACCTCCTATCCCCCTGAGCCAAGGAACGACATGATATCGATGACCGATGGCAGTTGTGCGTCCTAGGTCGGCATTAGGAGCAGTAGCACTTTTGTGCGCGCACAGTTCATATGTATTATTTTGATGTGAAATTAACCGCGAGCTAATGTATTGTAAATTACTATGCCAACTATGCACTATACCAATGGGAGCATCTCAATGCTTGATTGAATTGCTAATGCCTGATTTGTGCTTGCACTGTGGACACTACGGTTGCGTTCGTCGTCTGCAGTCCGTTGCGACGGGCATTGTGAGCTTGATGATTTGGTTGGGCCGAGGTCGAGAACGAGCAAGTATACAACAATGCGATTGTGGAAGAAGGGGGATATGGTCGGGACTCGTGGTAGAGGGTCCTCATAGGAAACGGTTCGTGAACATGAACCATGTGTGATTACTGCCATTAAATAATTTAGTGCATGTACGAACTAAAATCTCAAATATAGTACACGGGTGGGATGGGAGAAGTTTGGATTGTTGTTCGATCACGGTGCATCCTACGGAGCGCATGCGCGATCTGTTTGGTTGGTTTTCTGGCCAATCAGAATACACCGTAGAATGGGGTGAATGCACACGACATTCGCAAAGTAACTGTTTGCCTAAAAAATCACAAAGTTTCAAGCAAAACCCAAATTTCCTTATTCGTTTCTCCATTATTATTTTTCTACTATCAACATACCCACTAGAATGCAACGTGTCCAAAATCCACATTCTTTAAGGCTCATTTACCATATTTAGTCTTTTTTGTGTACTTTTCTAGGCACTTACTGCTTATAATTCAAGTTCGTATGTTTTATACATGAAAAGGTGTTCAAACCATGTTATCTCGTGTGGTGCACAGGCATGACCTCAATATTATTTGGTATAAAATTGAGGAGGTATGGATAATGTCATGATAGACTCTTCATAAACCAGACCATCACCTATGGAGTTTCATGGTTCGGGGAATGAAATCACCATGTTTTCAAGGGGAACCCATATTTCCTTGGTCCTTTCAACTAGATTTTTACTATACAATCAACATACCCACTAGAATGCACGTCCAGATTTCACAATTTCCACGCTCATTTATCGTATTTGGTCCATTTTGGGTACTCTCTAGGTCATTTGTGTTTATAATTCATGTTAGAACGTTCTGCACATGGAAAGGCGTCAAAAAGGACTCGAAAATTTGTAATTGTGTTGTTGGATAAGTTTTCATGTATTTTATAGGAAACTAATACAATTTTAGAGGATATGTGTGGGGAGAGGCAACCAGAGATGTGCCATTTATTTGTTCTGGAACTATAGAAAAATGGAAAACATGCCTGAAGAACATGTTATCTTGTGTGGTGCCCAGGCATGACCTCAATATCAATCGGTAAAAATTTGAGGAGGTATGGATAATGTCATGATAGAAACTCTCCATAAACCGGACCATCACCTATAGAGTTTCATGGTTCGGGGAGCGAAATCCGCCATGTTTTCAATGCGAACCCATACTTTTTGTTGGCCCTTTCAACTAGATTTATTTAATACGATCAACATGCCAACTAGAATGCACCATGTCCAAATTTCACAATATTCATGCTCGTTTATCGCATTTGGTCCCTTTTGTGTACTTTCTAGGTCCTTTGTGCTAATAATTCAGGTTAGAACGTTTTGTACATGAAATTCATTCAAAAAGGACTTGAAAAATTGTTATTGTGTCGTTGAATAAGTTTTCATGTATTTAATAGGAACTAATACAGTTTTAAAGGATATATATGTGTGGGAAGAGGCAACCAGATATGTGTCGTTTATTTATTTTGTAACTCTACAAAAATGCAAAACATGCTTGAACAACATGTTATATCGTCTGGTTCCTAGGCATGACCTCAATATGATTCGGTAAATTTTTGAGGAGGTGATAATGTCATGATGAGACTCTTCACAAACGGACCCACCACCTATGGATTTTCATGGTTTGGGGAGCGAAAATCACCGTGTTTTCAAGGGGAACCCATAAGTTTTCTTGGTCCTTTCAATTATATTTATTTTATACGATCAACATGCCCACTAGAATGCACCATGTCCGGATTTCACAATTTTTAGGCTCGTTCATCGTATTTGGTTCCTTTTGTGTACTTTTTAGGTCCTTTTTGCTTATAATTCCAGTTAGAACATTCTGTACATGAAAATGCATTAAAAAGGACTCAAAAAATCGTAATTGTGTCGTTGGATAAGTTTTCATGTATTTTTTAGTAAACTAATACAATTTTAAAGGATATGTGTGGGAATAGGCAACCAGAGATGTGTCGTTTGTTTATTATATAACTCTAAAAAAATGTAAAACATGCTTGAAGAATATGTTATCTCGTGTGGTGCTCGGGCATGACCTCAATATGATTCTATAAAATATTGAGGAGGTATGGATAATATCGTGATAGACACTCTTCATAAATCAGACGATCACCTATGGAGTTTCATGGTTCCGGGAGCAAAAATCGCCATGTTTTCAAGGGGAAACCATATTTTCTTGGTCCTATCAACTTGATTTATTTTCTATGATCAACATACCCAGTATAATGCACCATGTCCAAAATTTCACAATTTTCAGGATCATTTATCGTATTTTGTCCTTTTTGCATACTTTCTAGGCCTTTTGTGTTTTTAATACATCTTTAATGGCAAAGATTTTCTTACAACAAACTGTTTGCAAAGTGTCTGATGGCACGACAGAGAGAGAAGACTTGCTTTTTTTGCGACGCGGGATCACCAATTTTCTCTTTTCTCGCACACGGGTATTTGATGCACTTCGTATGCGTTGCGTGTTCCCCCATAAGGTTTGAGTTTTGCCGCCAATTTTTCAATAGGCGCACGACTTCAGTAGTTAATCCTCCCACCCCATATCAACCCATCCAATTTCCCCCCTTGTCGGTGTCAAAACCGGCGGATCTCGGGTAGGGGGTCCCGAGCTATGAGACTAGGATCGACGACAACAAGGGATGAAGGAGACGATGTTTATCCCGGTTCGTGCCCTCCTATGGAGGTAAAACCCTATGTCCTGCTTGATTATATTGATGGTATGAAACTTACAGAGTTGATCTACCTCAAGATCGAATAGCTAAACCCTAGACGAGTTTATCTTCCCTACAATCTAAAACCCTCCAGCTTATATATATGTCGAGGGTACCTATGGTTCACACATGGTCGGTTGCACATCGAAGGGAAAAGCATGCCTATCTACTATTTCAAACTTGAAGGACACGGCAAGACTCCCTAAGCTTCCTCCCTGGCGACGGGGCCTTCAATTAATCCAATGCTCAGCAAGTGGTCCATATAGTTTGGCCCATGAGAAACGGGTCGACCATCCGCGGACCCCTTAAACCAGGACTCCCTCAGTAGCCCTCGGACTAGCCTCCAATGCCGACGTATAGTATCCGAACAATCTTGCATGTCTAAGTCTTTGGCTTGCGAGTCGAGTCCCTTTATCCCTACTTGTTCGGCAACCATCCAGTCATCGGCGAAATCCCAAGTGTCACGAACTTGTAGGGGCCATTGTAATAACTTTCAGCGCTTCTCGATCCTCATGTGCCGAGGGGAGACGAGTGGTTCAACAACTTTTTACCAGACTGCCGCTCCCACAAAGGAGGCACCACCCATTTAAACAAGTTGAATCGTGGTCTGGGACACTTCTTCTTCTCCCTCCCCATCAGAAAAAACCTTCAACGAGAGATCACCACAAGAACATGGAAATCACCCCATCTCTTCCTCATGCCCTTACGACTCTCATCCCGTGGATTGAAAGCTGCTCTGTATCCCTCCTTCGACTGCACAACCTCGAGACCCAAGGGTCTCTTCCTTCTCGGATGTAGCGGCTACCCGCGTCGGTTTGACTTCTTTCAATGGTGAAGCCTTCATGGGAAACTTCCTTAATCCTCAAAAGGGAGAGCAATTATTCTTTGTGCCCTTCCTCTTACGGGGTCTCGGGTTCCCCGTTCGTCCTTTCCTGAGGGGATTATTGGAATTCTATGGGATCCAGCTCCATCATCTCACCCCTGGGTCGATTCTGCATATCTCGGGTTTTGTCTCCCTTTACGTGATGTTTCTGGCCTGCGAGGCACATTTTGGATTATGGAGGAGGTATTTCTGCCTCGTCCCCCGTACTCGGGCGAGACAATCCGGGAAGTCGGAGGAGCCGATGTGTGCCGCATTGCCGGGATGGGGTATCCGGTGGGGACACCGAAGAAGGAGTCCAAAGAATGGTCTTCAGAGTGTTTTTATATAGAGGATGTCCCCTTATTCGATCCAGCTCGAATGGGTTTGCCCGAATACTCCGACACCCCTTTGAGAAAAAGTTTCAACTCGTGACTGAAGAGCCCATCCCAAGAAGACGGCACTGAAGTGCAACGCTTGGCGGCCCACGTAAGGCTACTAGCTCATCACAAACTAACCATGATTGACGTAATGGCCGCTGCTATTACTAGATATGTTCAGCCTCTTTAACAAAGGATACACCCCTTGTGGAGATACAACAGGATGAGCAACACCACCCGATCCCGAAGGCTAGGCCCTGCCAATCAAGCATCATTAGAGGCCGCGCTTGCCGATCTATACAAAGTGGAAAAAGAAGACTTTGTTTTTCTATCGGCCAAGGAGGGTTACTGAAGTTACAATCCCATCGAGTGGGTAAGCCTTTCGACTTTGCAACCTAAGTTCGAATTTTTTTATGTTTGCCCTTTTTGACTGAAGCCTCAACCCTACTTACATAGGACTAGAGGGGCTTTGTCAAGACTGTCAACTGTCCGGCTCCCCAACCCGAGAACTATTCTTATGATGACGCCGCCGGATTTCATGACGATCTGGAGTTGTCAATCGAGTTTGAAGACGAGTTTTTTTACCAAGAGATCCTTGATGGCTCCAAGGTGGCTATCATAGCCGACCACCCCGGATCACTCCCTTCCCCGATCACAAGCAAGAATAAGAAACCTCCCCGTCAGAGGCAAGCGTCCTCCGTTTACCCAAACATGCCGGCCTCTTCCCCCAAGCGTCGTCGGTCTACGCGACGAACGCCGGCGGCGGTAGCAACGCACGGACCAGATGTCAACAGGAATCCTTCATGTGAGCCGGTCATGGGGAACACCCCGACAACTCCTACAACCTTAAGGTAATTTTTACGTTTGCTTAATACATTGTTATTGCTAGGATTGTTCAGGGGATCTTATGCTGAAATACTCAGGAAAAAAGTGCGGCCATCTTCGGCTGCTAATGCTGTCGAGGTACTTGGCCATGCTCACGAGTCGATGTCCTCTGCACATGTTGAACCTGCCGCGAGGCCCCTATGGACAATCAGGCCCCTGAAGACTTTGGGGACTCAATATTGGTCACCAAATCAGAGGTGGAGAGTGCCATGCACCATCGGCGACGGCGAGAAGCACTGCGCCACTAGGCATTTTTTGACAAGAGTTTAATGCACTATGTTCGGCAGACGCGTACATCGGAGCTGCCCGAGCTGGGCTTGAGGAAGCACTGAAACTGATGGCGTCCACCCTGACGGTGAGTGATTATTTTCAGGAATCCAGGCCCCACATGTAAACCCTCCGGCCCCTCAACCTTGAATTAGTCGGAACGACCGATTTAAGGATCCGCATATTTTTCATCGATGATACAGTCCTCAAGGTAGCAAAATGAGAAATTAGCCCTAGAATTGGAGGCGAGCCGAACCCAGGGGTAAGGCATGAAGGCCGAGCAGGAACAAGTGAAGACTTTCACCCGGGAGGCACTTGGTGAGTATATCCATTCTGGCGATCTAATTATGTAGTCCTGCGCTGACGCGGGGTTACTTTGTAGCAGCCAAGCCTATAGGACAGTTACAAAAGGATTTTAGATGCTGCTCGAGAATCTCATAGCTATGTTGAGTCCCAGCATGAGGCCGCTTGCTATTCGTTGCAACGAAACCTTGAGGAGAAGGAATGCCTCCAGGCGAAAAGCAAGCAGAAGGCCAAAGAAATTGAGAGTTTAAAGACTCAATTGGCCAAGGCCCAAGAAGTGAACCAAAAGTTATAGAGGGGCATGTTCAGTAACTGTGATTATAACATCTAGGGGTACTTGTTATACATGAAACGTGATGAACATGCCTTGTCTCATGTCTAGGTCTCCTAACCGGGCAACCTGAAGAAGAGGTTGGATCCTACCGGGGTAGCCTGCTAAAGGAACTGTCCGCCGTTCATGAGTGGTCTCAGAAGGCTATGGGAAGCATGGTAAAAGCACTTTGGCCTGCCGAGCATCTCCGGAGGGGATGGCCAAACTGACTGATCGGTTCAAAGGAGCCCAAAGTTGGTTTGAGTTATGGAATACGTCGTCCTGTCGTGAGGGAGCGCGAGAGGCATGGGCAATGATCAAGATTCGGTATACCGGCCTTGATCCTGAGCATATGGCTCGGGTTGCGCCAGTAGGGCCTCATGGGCAAGAAGTGCCACTCCATTTGGTGTACAATCAAGTGATACCCGCCGCTCGTCTCTCGCAGGAAGATTGCGCCCTAGATGTATTAATAGACAATCTCGACCGGCAGCCAGATGAGTGACTTTTTGTAACTATGTACTTTAAATCAAAAATTGCTCCATCTGTGTTGTAAACTCTGTCTTAACTGGCCATCATCTTCGACCTCCCATGCAAAGAGCTTGGAAGTGCTCCTCAAGAAATATCCCTTGCTAGGAGGGAATTCCTTCAAGGAACTAGGCAATCCGGTAATTTGGTGTGAACAGACAGAAAAATGCACAGGGTGATATGTTATATTACATTTTATCGTAAGAAACATCTTCCAAACAAAATAGTACCTCTATCGATACCTTTCATTAGGATGCTAATAAATCGTAGATAATAAGGTCGTATACTACTAGTATGCGACTAGTTGCTCTTTTTTGGAGAAAAGAAGCCCGAATAATAGCGATAACAACCATAATTTTTGTTGTTTCAGTCGTAGCCGACCAATTTTCTGCTTAAGATAGCTAACTTTTGGCTTCACCCGTCCGAGGTACGTATCCGGATAACCTGGTCGTAACAATCGTAGAGGTGCTCCATGTACTCTCAAGACGAACAATCAGGAACGTAGAGGGTAAACACAAGAGCGAGGCAACCCAGCTTTGCAAAAATCTTAGTTCAAATTGATGCATAGAATGGCTTAAAAATCGACAAGGGAAACGTGCAAACACGATGAATGTGAATAGATGTTTTAGAATATAAAATTATCGGCTTTGGGAAGAAGCCCCCGGGTGTTGTGTTTGGATTTAAGATTTAAGGATGTATGTCGAACATCTTAATACAAGATCATTTTAACCGAACATAGACTTGCGAAAAAAGAAGAAATCCAATCCTGCCAGAAATCAAGGTGGGAGGGAAAGGAAAATATAAAGAAAAAGGAAAGAAAAGTAGGTAAAGGGTAAAGAGTATGATGACACCGGTCTATCCATATAAGCACCGAAGACGAGCAGCATTCCATGACTTTGGTTCAAAGCGGTTATGCGACGGGTTTCGAAGACGTTAACCCCCTCCTGTGAGTACTTCGTCAATTATGGAGGGACCCTCCCATTTGGGGTTGAGTTTATGCTTCTGCTTCTCCAGGAGACGTAAGACAATTTCACCCACATTATACGCTTTTGCTCTGACCTCCCTACTCTGGTAACGTGGGGCCTGCTATTGAGAAAAAGTAGAACGAGCCCGAACTAGGTCGCGCTCTCCTTCCAAGGCGTCCAGGTCATCCTACCGATCTAACTCGGCCTCCGTTTCCTCGTACATGCGCACCCTTGGTGCATCGTGAATAATATCATAGGGGAGGACTGCTTCTGCCCCATAGACCATGAAGAATAGTGTGTATCCTGTTGATCTATTCGTGGTGGTGCGCAGGCCCCATAGAATAGAGTCAAGCTCCTCTACCCAATTGCAGTCGGTCTCATGCATAGACCAGACCAAACGTGGTTTAATACCACTCACGATGAGGCTATTTGCTTCTTTGACTTGTCCTTTGGTCCGCGGGTGATGCACCAATTCGTAATCGAGCTTGATCCCCATTCTTGCACACCAGTCTTTGACCTCTTGGGCTATGAAGTTGGATCCATTATCCATAATTATACTGTGCGAGACTCCATAACGGTATACCATGATGGATATAAAGTCAATTACTGGTCCGGACTTGGCTAATTTGACAGGTTTTGCCTCTATCCATTTGGTGATTTTGTCAACCATGACCAATAGGTACTTATTCTTCTTGGTCCCCCCTTTAAGTTGTACGACCATATCCAGCCCCCAGACCGCAAAGGGACAGGTAATTGGAATAGTCCGAAGAGTTGTTGGGGGCATGTGACTTTGATTTGCAAAGAGTTGACACCCCATGCAGTGCTTGACAAGTGACCGGGAGTCCGCTCGAGCAGTGTGCCAGAAGAAACCAACCCAAAAGGCCTTGCTTACTAGGGACCTTGTCACGGTGTGATGGCCCCCATCCCTGCATGGACTTCGGCTAAGTGTTGTCGTCCTTCTTCCTCAGATATGCACCGATGTAGTACTCCGGTGGTGCTTTTCTTGTATAACTCACGCTCATGGACTTTATAGGCTTTGGATCGCCGAATTATGCTTTGCGCCTCTATCTGATCGTCGGGAAGTTCTTTGCTAAGAAGGTAGGCAAGGAAGGGCTCGGTCCATGGCGCGATTACTATCATAACCTCATGAGCCGAGGGCGTTTCGTCCATTATGGAGTTGCTGATGATTTGGTCGTCTGGTTCGTTTATAGGGGAAACAACCTCTTCCGCACTGGTGAGACCGACACCCTTATTATCGTCCTGCCAAACCACTGATGGCTTAAAGAGCCTTTCCAGGAAAGTGTTTTTTGGGACAGGGTCACGCTTGCCCCCATGCGGGCCAGTATGTTGGTGGCTTGGTTGTTGTCTCCAGCGACATGGTGACATTCTATCCCCTCAAAATGTGCGGATATCTTGAGGACAACGTTTTTGTATGCTGCCATCTTTGGGTTTTTGGCATCGAATTCACCGTTGATTTGGGAGATGGCCAAGTTGGAGTCTCCCCGTACCTCTAGCCATTGTATGCCCATTGATGTTGCCATCCAAGGACCATGCAAGAGTGCTTGGTATTTGGCTACATTGTTGGAATCAGCATACATGATCTGCAACATGTGTCGAACGTGTCGCCTGTGGGGGATGTGAGAATAACTCCAGCCCCTAGTCCGGCCAAAGTTCTGGATCCATCGAAGTACATCGTCCAATGAGAGTATGTACTATATTCCCTGGGGAGCTTGGCCTTTGTCCATTCGGCGAGGAAATCTGCCAGCACCTGAGACTTAATAGCTCGTCGTGGCTTGTAGGAAATTTCAAAAGCAACGAGCTCAATGGCTCATTTGGCTATGCGGCCGATGGCATCCGTGTTGTTGATTATATCGTTCAGGTACTTCGGATGCCACCGTAACTGAACACTCTTGAAAGTAGTGCCTTAGTTTCTATGATGCCATAAATAATGTATAGGCTATCTTTTGGTAGTTCGGGTATCTGGACTTGCACTGCATTAGTACTTCTGACACGTAATAGACCAGCTTTTGTATCTAGAATTTGTGTCCCTCCTCCTCTCGTTCGACGATGAGCACTGCGCTAACGACTTGGTTGGTGGCCGATATGTATAATAACATGGGTTCACCATTGCCTGGTGCTGTGAGTATGGGGTTACTTGCCAGCAATGTATTAATTTCTTCTAACGCAGCCGCTGCTTCATCGGCCCATTTGAAATTGTTGGTCCATTTCAGCAATCTGTAGAGCGGTAAGGCCTTTTCACCGAGGCGGGAGATAAAGCGGCTTAGGGCCGCCATGCAACCAACCAACCTCTGGACATGCTTGAGCTCTATGGGAACTACAAGCTTTGATAGGGAGTGGATCTTAGTCGGATTCGCTTCTTTTCCACTATGGGAAACGATGGATACAAGCAGTTTACCAGCAGGAACTCTGAATACACATTTCTTTAGATTGAGTCATATATCTTTCTCACGTAGGCTGGCAAAGGTTTGCCTTAGGTCGTCAATCAGCTGGCTGGCATGTTAGTTTTGATTACCACATCGTCCACGTACGCCTCGATTGTTTTACCGACTTGTTTTGCGAGACAAGTCTGGATCATGCGCTGGTACGTATCCCTAGCTTTTTTTAGCCCGAAAGGAATCATGTTGAAGAAGAATGGCCCATAAGGGGTGATGAATGCGGTTGCAGCTTGATCGTATTCCTTCATTTTGATTTGATGGTATCTGGAATAAGCATCAAGGAAATACAATGAGTCATGTCCGACTGTGGCGTTAATAATCTGGTCTATGCGTGGTAAGGGGAAATGGTCCTTAGGGCAGGCCTTGTTAAGTTCTTTAAAGTCAACGTACAGCCGCCAGGATTTGTCTTCCTTTGGTACCATACCAGGTTTGCCAACCATTCGGGGTGCTTGATCTCCTGTATGAATCCGGCCTCTTGCAGTCTGGCTAATTCTTCACCCATAGCTTGTCGTTTGGGCTCAGAAAAGCGACGCATAGTCTGCTTAATGGGTTGGAAGCCTGCGATGATGTTCATACTATGATCTGCTAGCCGCTGTGGGATTCCAGGCATATCGGAAGGATGCCAGGCAAAGATGTCCCAGTTTTCTCGTAAGAATGCTCGCAGTGCTTCGTGCACCATGGGGTCCAGCTGAGCTCTGATGGACGATGTCTTATTGGGCTCCATTGGGTGTACCTGAAATTTAACAATTTCGTCTGCAGGTTTAAAGGACGTGGGTTTGGGCCTTTTGCTAAGTATCACATCGACCTTGTCTACTATTGACCGAAGTGTGGTCATTTCTTCTACAGCGAAGGTCTCAGCTAGTGCCTCGAGGGCTATATTCGGACCAGTGGCGACTGTGATTACCTCATTTGGGCTGGCATCCTGAGCTTCATATACCAATCTGGTATAGCTTGGAATTTTGTGAAGGTGTCATGCCCCAACAGGGCATGGTAGCTGCTAGGGAAGGGCACGATATGGAAGATAAGTTCTTTAGATACGTAGTTTTCGGGCATGCCAAACACTACGTCCAGGGTGATATGTCCTGAAAAATGCTCCTCTTTCCCAGGGATGATCCCTCGGAATGTTGTGTTGCTATGCTCGATGCAAGATCGGCCAAACTGCATTTTCTCCAGGGTATCTTTGTAGATAAGGTTTAATCCACTATCGCCATCCATTAGCACCTTATGCATCCTGAAGCCATCGACGATGGGGTTTAAGACCAGTACGACCGGTGTATGACCGAGACATATGGCGGGTTGGTCAGTATCTCCAAAGGTGATGGGTATATCTGCCCATGAACTTGTTGCTACCACATGATAGACCTGTTCGAGTTCTCTAAGAGCTCTTTTCCTCCCGTTCCTTGAGGAGAGCGTTTCGTAGATGATCAGGACTTCAGCGTCGTATTCTGGTGGCGCTGTGGACCGCTTGTTTGGTGGTAGTGCCTCGAGGATGGCTTCACCACTCTTTGTGACCAGTGTGACAACCCAGGAAGCTCTAAGGCTATGAGTCGGGCTTGTGTTCAGCAATACAGAATGTATAGGGCATGGTTTATCCAATCGTCCGCCAAGGACAGTTCTGGCCCCTGTAAGGGGTCTATTTCTCTTTTCGGACGGTTTGAATCTAGCTAACCTCTTCGAAGGTATCCTCTTTTTCCGATCTCCTCTAGGGTATTCAGTAAAGGTTGGTTCCGAAAGTAGCCATTCGGCTTGCCAGTTGCTCTTCACGGCACAATATTTTTGTACCAAGTCTGAAAACTCGATGAAGTCACGAATGTACAGACAAGCCAAGGCGTTGAGGATCCCTTTGTCATCCAAATTGTGGTTGAAGGTCGCCATTATATCCTGGTCACTATAACGTCCTATTTTGTTTCTAGCGAGGAGGAGTCTAGCCCAAAAATGATGCACCGACTCTCCTGGTAACTGTTTAACATCCCGTAAGTCCGAACACTTGGACTCTCCTGTGATGCTTGAGTGCTCGACTTGGGTGGTGGGTGGGAAAAATCCTTTATTCCACGCCACAATGTGAGTCCGGAATCACGGTTTATGACTTGCGTGATAGATCGGGGACCGATTCCAATCTATATCCAGAGCGAACTCGAGGGTCTGGGTTGCAAGTGAGGTCTCGATGATCGAAGATTTGGGTATAAACTATTTTTCATTTCGGTCATTGGGGGGACAAGCCCCTAGCCGAACACTCGACGGTGGCGAATAAGTGAGTGACCAAGGGGGTGCGAATCTCCCTATTGCCGGGTTTAAGCCCGATCCGGTCATAGACCGGGGTCTGGTCGTCAGTCATACGCATGGTCTAAATCTGATTCAACAGCTCATTTAGGGACGAGCCATCGGTTGGATGCGTGTCGCCAAAGCGGTCCCGGAGTCTCTTGATAGTGAATCCGGGTCATGTTCGGCCATAGCGGATCCGGGCATGATGACTGGATTGGGCATTCTAGACGCCCCGAGGGTGAAGGCCACCTTAGAGGTGGGGCCCGATATGTTCGGTGTCGAGGCGCCGGGATCTGCGGTCTCCTCCATGAGAGTTGAGGATTCCATCAAGACAAGATCTCCTCGTGAATCAGCAACGAACTCTAGGGTTCCGAATTTGATTCCTTGATCGGGGGCGAAGCTTCCAATTTGGCCAAAATGGCCAGCCGGGTCAGCGTGCAACAAGACGTTGCTGCGTGTGAAGATCTGGCGAGGGATGAGAACATCCTGGCTGCGGATCTTGCTGCTTATGACAAGGCGAGCCCTCGATCGCTTTCTCGATTACAATGGAACTCTCAATGAAAGCACCAATGTCGGTGTCAAAACCGGCGGATCTCGGGTAGGGGGTCCCGAGCTGTGAGACTAGGATCGACGATGACAGGGGACAAAGGAGACGATGTTTACAAAGTTTCGGGACCTCCTATGGAGGTAAAACCCTACGTCCTGCTTGATTATATTGATGGCATGAAGGTTACAGACTTGATATACCTCGAGATTTAATAGCTAAACCCTAGACGAGTTTCTCTTCCCTACAATCTAAAACCCTTCGGCTTATATAGACGCCGAGGGTACCTAGGGTTCACACATGGCCGGTTGCACATCGAAGGGAAAAACATGCTTATCGACTATTTTAAACTTGAAGGACATGGCACGACTCCCTAAACTTGAAGGACACTATGCATGCCGACCAGGAGGAGCACCTCGCCGCCGGTGCCACCAACATGGTGCAGGCTCTGGCCTTGATGAAATCCCCAACTAACTACCCCTCGGGACGTACCAAGTATGAATTGCCCATTTCATTTTTACGAATACTAGCATAGCAATGTTTAACCGTGTCAATTTCAATTTCAACGGTACATATTTAGGTTGCATGTTAGGTTTCCGTTGTTCATTTCAGTTATGCGTAGTGTGTTGTTCAAGTACGAACTATCCAGTTCAATTTTACAAATACCAGTTACGAACTTACAATGCCTATGCTAGGTTGTTGTTAAGCCTGTTGTAGTGAACATTTATATCCATTATTTGCGCTGTCCATTCGGTACCATGCTAGTCTTCGCAAAGAAGATATCACTGGAGATGATGTCCTTCAATTACCATTAGATATTTTTGGAGCATGTTAACCCTGTAGTAGTTGACATGCCTTTCCTTGTACTTACGTAGTTCCATAATGCACGAAGATGTTGTTTACCACCGAGGTTAGTCACATCCCAATATCTTATAGTTCTTTACATCATTTATTCAGTTGCAGTTTAGCTTCTAACATTTACTTGTTGCTTGTAGGTACATATGTTAGTGGTACTGATCCACACTGCGACCAGTAGGAACACCTAGCCACCGACTTTGTGCGGGATCTAGCCAAGTTGAAGTACCCCAGCAACTACCCCTCGGGATTTACCAAGTAGCAACTGGCTTGTGATGTTTAAATGTGTCAATTTCTGTTTCATTGGTACAAGTTTTAATGACTATGTTAGGTCATCTGAACTCTGAAGTTAACACATCTAGTTTAATTTCACCAACACATGTCCCTTTTGTTACCGTGCTACTCCTCGCAATGAAAATATCACCGGAGATACTGTTGTTTAGTTAACATTTGCTATTTTTGGTTGGTGTTAACCCTGTTGTATTTAACACGCCTTTCTATGTGCTTATGTAGGGCTACGATGCGTGATGTTGTTGTTTACCATCGAGGTTAGTCACCCCCCCATTTTCTTATAATATTTTACATCGTCTATGCAATTGCAGCTTATGTTCTAACATTGATTTGTTCCTTGGAGGTACATATATTAGTGATACTCATTCACGCTTCGACCCCCTTTGCATATGGGGCAATGAGATAAACATGAACAAGCATCAAGTGAGGAAACTAAGAAAAATTGTTAGGCAGAAGAGACACATGACCGGAATTAAACTCTTTATCTATACTTTACCCTAGACATGTGTCATCTTTAGGATGGTAAGTAATCTGTTGCCTTCTTTTCTAGACTAGAACAAGTTACTCTATTAGACAAGAATACCTGATTTTTTCTCTTTTCAATGGTTTCCAAAGGAATTTACACAAGATTACCTAGCAAACTACCTGAATGATGTGGAGTCAATGAAGGTTATAGTATATAATTCATCCTACCATGATAACAGTCTAGAAGTCTTTCTAAAGGCGGTGAAGGATGGATAGACGATCATCACAAGGGGTTGGACAAAAGTTGTGCACACCCTTGGCATCGAGGAGGCCACATTATGGGTATTCCGCTTCTTCAACACCATCGACAACCAAAAGCATTTACAATTATCTTGTCACCTTTACCGCCTCTAGTACTATATATTGTGGTTCATCATATTTAATCTTCTACCAAACTATGTAACCATGGAACATGTACTAAGCTTTTGATTTATGCATTGTCTATTAAACCATTGTAATTTGGATATGTACCGATGGATGTGAAATACACATTTCATAATTCAAAAATTTTAATTTCCAATTCGAATAATAAATTAACAAAAATAAGCTATTAGGTAATAAATTGTGGTGCACACAGCTAGAACGATTAAACCGTGTGCGATGGTGTCATATGTCACACATGATTGTTTGAATAATAGTGTGTGTGATTATCACCTTTACAACACACGGTCGCATATTTTGCGCGTGTGGGATGCATGCACTGTCACACACGCGTTTGCATGACGTAACTGTGTGCGCTTGCCGTTAATAGCACACATGGTTATGAACATGCATGCATGTGCAAGGTACGACGATCAAGAGACGGTTGACATACGTTTCGCATGTGCAATCCGAATAAGTATTTCACACGAATATATCTGTGCCACCATCTCGGATGTGTGCTTGACTAGAAATGTAGCATCAAAGTGTGGCGTGTGGGATAGGCTACAACTTCGCATACGTTTACGTTAGGCGAATCGTCAGCAGGCGCTCACACCATCACAGAAGATGTTTCGGTGTCGTGTGGGATGACCCCACCCCTATCGCCCACACATGCAAGGTGAAGGTTTGGAACTACGTTGCAAAAAGGGGTTAAAAACCCTTTGTATAATACGTAACGGTACCAGTGTCTTTTTCATCGGGTTTAGCAATTCTAGAAGCTTCATCATAGAAGTAAATGACATGCCCATCAATATTTTCTACCAAGAGAACTTTAACCATAGAAATAATAGGCTCTACCTTAATTTGTTTGGAGGGCTTAGGTGCTATAATATTACTTTTGCAAACCACAGTTGATACCTTAGCATGTTCCTTTATCCTAACAGGGAAAGGTGCTTTTTCAATATAAGCAGTAGGCACAACTGGATCAACATTGTAAATGATGGTTCCTTCTTTAGCTATGACCGGTTCTTTAATTTCTTTTTTGATATAGGGATCATATTTAGACCACTTCTCTATAGGGAGATCAACATGAGAATCAAATGATTCGTAAAAAGAGGCTACTATCTCAAAGTCAAGTCCATATTTAGTGCTAAACTTGCGAAAATTATCGGTATTCATAACGGATTTAACACAATCAAATTCAATCTTAATACATGACTCATTAGCTTCATCGAGTTCCCAATCTTCATAATTGCGTTTAATTCTTTCTATGATATCGCACTTGAATTCAATAGTCTTCTTCATAAAAGAACCAGTACAAGAAGTATCGAGCATGGTTTGATCATTATGACAAAGGCGAGCATAAAACTTCTGAATAGTAACTTCTCTCGAGATATCATGATTGGGGCATGAATATAACATTGACTTAAGCCTCCCCCAAGCTAGGCGATAATTTATCCTTCACGAGGCCAACAATTATATACATAATTCCGATCACGATGAACTAGATGCATATGATAAAACTTTTGGTCGAATTCCAATTTCAATCTATTCCAGTTCCATGATCCAATATCACCACATATCCTATACCATGTCAATGCTTTTCCCTTCAAAGATAAAGTGAAAACCTTCTTCTTAAGGGGCTCTTTTGGATCCACAGGTTTAATACTATGGTTATACTTTGTCTTAATACTTTTCTCGTAGTTGCGGATGCTTGCAAGGGGGTTAATCATAAGTAGGTTGTTAGTTCAAGTAAGAACAAAACCTTAGCACCGTTCCACCCACATATCAAATTATCAAAGCGCGAACACAAATCTAACCAACATGATGAAAGTGACTAGATGAAATTCCCGTGTACCGTCAAGAACACTTTGCTTATCATAAGAGATAGTTTTGGCTTGTCCTTTAGCACAATAGGATTGGGCTAACATGTTCCACCATACTTATCGTTACCGTTACTTGCTCGTTACAATTTACCTTGCTATCAAACTACTTGCTACTTACAATTTCAGTGCTTGCAAAAATTACCTTGCTGTAAACCGCTTATCATTTCCTTCTGCTCCTCATTGGGTTCGACACTCTTACTTATCGAAAAGACTACGATTGAACCCCTACACTTGTGGGTCATCAAGAATCTTTTCTGGCTCCATTACCAGGGAGTGAAGAGCTCTTGGTAAGTGAAATCTCTAAGGAAAACCTTATATTACCTTCTGAAATTTACTATCACTTGTTACTATGGAAAGCAATCCTTTGAGCTTTTGTTCGGCGTATCTTCACCTCGATTGGAACCAAAATTAGTTTACCCTAAACCTACAACACCTACTAAAAATATTGGTTATGAAATTACTTCATGTATGATAGAACAACTGCTAGCTACTCCTTATGCAGGAGGAACTGAACACCCTGATATGCACCTAATACATGTGGAAGAATTTTTTGGACTATTTAAGCTTGCAGGTTTATCCGGAGATGAAGTTAAGAAGAAGGCTTTACCTTTATATTTCAAGGGAAAAACATTGACATTGTATAGGCCATGTGACGATATTGGATCATGGAACTGGAATCGGTTCAAATTGGAATTCCACCAAAAGTTTGATCCTATGCATTTAGTTCATCATGATCGGAATTATATATCTAATTTTGGCCTCATGAAGGAGAAAGTATCAATCTAGCTTGGGGGAGGCCTAAGTCAATGTTATATTCATGCCCCAATAATGATATCCCGAGAGAAGTTATTATTCAGAATTTGTATGCTCGGCTTTCTCATAATGATCAAACCATGCTCGATACTTCTTATACTGGTTCTTTTATGAAGAAGAATCCTGAATTCAAGTGGGATATCTTGGAAAGAATTAAACGCAAATCTAATATTGTGAACTCGACAAAGGTAATGAGTCTGGTACTAAGCTTGAATTTGATTTTGTGAAATCTTTTATGAATACTGATGCTTTTCACAAGTTTAGCACTAAATATGGACTTGACTCTAAGATAGTTGGCTCTTTTTGTGAATCATTTGCTTCTCATGTCAATCTCCCTAAAGATAAGTGGTTTAAATATCATCCCCATATCAAAAAATAAATTAAAGACCGGTCATAGCTAAAGAAGAAACCATCATTTACAATGCTGATCCAGTCGTGCCTACTACTTATATTGAAAAACAACCTTTCACTGTTAGGATAACGGAACATGCTAAGGTATCAACTGTGGTTCACAAAATTAATATTAGAGCACCTAAGCCCTCTGAACAAATTATAGTAGAACCTAGTATTGCTATGGTTAAAGATCTCCTGGTTGAAAATATTGGTTTGCATGTCATTTACTTCTGTGATGAAGCTGCTAGTATTGCTAAACCGGATGAAAAAGACAAACATAGACCCGTAGTTGGCTTGCCTGTTGTCTTAGTCAAAATAGGAGATCATTTTTATCATGGCTTATGTTATTTGGGTGCTAATTTGAGTGCTATTCCTTTTACTTTATATCTAGAAATTATGAATGACCTAGCACCTGCTGAAATAGAAGATATTGATGTTACTATTAAACTTGCTAATAGAGACACCTGAGGGAGTCATGTATCAAGGGGTCCTCGGATAGCCAACCTGTTGCTTATGGGCCGGACTATATGGGCTACTTGCCAAACACTGGATGATTTGAAGGCCGAGTTCCCAGGATGGAAGATTCCAGGAGCATGGCTTGCGCTCCACGTTTGATGTAGTAAATAGGCATGTTTATCTCTTCAGCATGTAACCGACCATGTGTAAACTCTAGGCCTCCTCGGCATCTATATAAGCCGAAGGGTTTTAGGGAATGGAGACAGAACAACTCATCTGGGGTTAGACATATGATCTCAAGGTTGATCAACTCTGTAACCCCCTACACCATCAATACAATCAAGCAGGACGTAGGGTATTACCTCCATCGAAGGGCCCGAACATGGGTAAACTCGTGTCCCCCTTTGTCCTTTGTCACCATTGATCCTAGTCTCATAATTTGGGACCCCTACCCAAGATCCACCAGTTTTGACACCCACATTGGTTCTTTCATTGAGATCTCCGCTGTGAGCGAGATGGGATCGACACCTCTCCTTGTCTTCAACGGAGAGGCCCGCAACATGGACGTTTTCGTCCCCGGGCAGATCCTCGCCTTCAGTAGTGTTGTATTGCATGCTGATTCCACCGGCCATCTAGGCCGCGTGCAGAACTTCGGCCCCGATCAAGAGGTCAGATTCGGAAACCTAGGGTTCTCCGTCGACTCTCAGGGCGACTTGTCACTAACCGGGCTCGTGGCTTCGCCCGTAGACCTCGAGTGCTCTAAGGCTTTAACCTCGAGCCCCTTCTTCGGCCACGCTGATGGGGTCACCCACAGTGACAGCCTGACCTCTCATCTCGTCCTGGCTATCAAACCATGCGACCGGATATGCGTTCTTTATGAACAATCTCCATGGGTGGACTTCATGGGGTTGAACCCCGCGAATTCCTAACAATTGGATCAGACTGGGCCACCAACGGTATACGAGGCCTTGGAACAACTCTCATCGATGAGGATCACCAATGATCCGGCCCCAATCTACGCGCGGCCCAGTTACAGTTCAGGAAGGGACGGATTTTTTGACCCACCCACCACCCACTTAATAGCTACCATCGAAGAATACATGACACCGGGAATTGGACAACCACTTCTACATATGACATCAACATGGTGGATACTCCTGCATACCGAAGTACTGGACTACGCCTCTGACGAGGCAGAATACATGAATGAAGAGGACCGTGCTCCCACTCCCATTAACACCGGGAATTGGACAGCCACTTCTACATATGACATCAACATGGTGGATACTCCTGCCGCCAACGCCGAAAACATGCTCACAATGACGGCAACAAATCAGGTGACGCGCCATCAAGGCGTCGGAAATCACATAAGCGATCCAAAAGCAAAAAGGGTAGAAGAGTCATTATCAGCAATGGGGAAGATAATGCCCCCACCGATCCTGCCAATCCCGACCTCCCCGAGCACTGGTTTGAGGGTCCAGAAGAGCCTGAGGACCAAAATGACCCCGGTACCGCTAATGGGCTCGAAGGAGACGATCACCTTTCCCCCGCCGAGGAGGAATACATACCAGAAGCCGATCACCTGTACATCCCTGATAACCTCGAGGTTCGGGAAGAAATCAGGCAGCGGCTCATAGAAATGGCTCGCATCCTAAAGGCCAAAGAGTGGTAACTAAAAGCCAAATAGGCAAACCTTTCTGATCGATGGATGAAACTCCTCTCAGCCGAGGAGGAATACGACACTAGTCTGTCAAACCAGCCAAAAAGGTACCCTCCAAGAAGATTGCTGCCACAATTCGACGATGAGCTTACTGACACTCCATCTCCGCATCATACCCCATACGACAAGCTGGACTGCCCCCCTCGTGGGCGTGATAGAGCGACCAATGATGTCGGTTATATACCGGCGATGCCCCGAAGACGGGGTAAGGAGCCATTCGAACCCCATGACACATTCGACCTGTGCGATGACTTAGATCACAAAGCAGGCTGTACAAGATCTATCTACGGATCTAGAGATTACTCACCAGATAGACGGGGAGAGCATAGACCATGATTCGATCAAAACCACAGAGCCCGACAACGCAACTGGGCTCATACAGACACCGAATACAGGCGTGACATAGCACGGGTCAAAGGTGCCGCTCACCCATTGTGCTTCACGGACGAGGTAATGCGGCATCAGTTCCCCGAAGGTTTTAAACTCGTGAATATAGAATGGTATGATGGGACCGCTGAACCAACTGTATGGATCAAGGACTTCCTCCTCCATATCCACATGGCACAAGGAGATGATATCCATGCCATCAAATACCTACCTCTTAAGCTTAAGGGGCCAGCTCGGCACTGGTTAAACAGTCTCCCCGAACACTCCATAGGATGCTGGGAAGACTTGGAAGACGCATTTCGCTCTAACTTCCAGGGGAACTATGTCCGCCGGCCGGACTCTTTCGACCTCAACAACGTCGTCCAGAAGCCAAGTGAGTCTGCCTGGCAGTTTTGGAATCGGTTCTTAACTAAGAAGAACCAAATCATCGACCGCCCGGCTGCTGAGACCATAGCCTCCTTCTGGCACAATATTCGGGACGAATGGTTGGCCCGCCAGCTCGGCCAGGACAAGCCTCGAACTGTGTCCGCCTTTACCTCCCTCATGACCCGCTTTTGTGCGGGCGAGGATAATTGTTGGCTAGACGAAGCCACAATTCTGAAGTTCCTACGGCACCTGAAGCCCAGGATGGCAATTCAAAGCGAAAGCACAATAAGAATAAGCGCCGACACACTAGTAATGATGCCAATGACACGGCGGTTAACGCTGGATTCCACAATTCCCGACCTGGGCAGCGGAAGAAGCCCCCTAAAGGCAATCATGATGGACCCACCCAGCTCGGGAAGATCATGGAAAGAATTTGCCAAATCCATGGAACTTTGGAAATGCCAGCCAATCACACACACCGCAACTGCTGGGTGTTTAAACAGTCTGACAAGATACAACCCGAAGACCAGAGCAAAAACTCGTGCAGTAAGGACAAAGATGAGCCTCGGGGTCCAGTGGGTGGCGGTCAGAAGAAATTCCCTCCCGAAGTCAAAACGGTGTATATGATATATGCCACCCACATACCTAAGACGGAGAGGAAGTGAGCCCTTCGGGAGGTTTATGCTGTGGAGCCCGTAGCTCCGAAGTATAACCCATGGTCAGCATCCCCGATCACCTTTGATCGACGCAACCATCTGACTGGTATCCATCATGGGGGCTCAGCTCCCCTCGTCCTAGATCCCACTATAGATGGGTATCACTTCACTAAAGTCCTAATGGACGGAGAAAGTAGCCTCAATCTGATTTACTAAGACACGGTGAAAAAGATGGGTATAGATCCGTTCAGGACCAAACCCAGCAGCACTACCTTCAAGGGAGTGACCCCAGGTGTTGAGGCCCGATGTACGGGCTCCGTAACCATGGAGGTTGTGTTCGGCTCGCCCGATAACTTCTGCAACGAGGACTTGATCTTAGACATTGTGCTCTTCCATAGCGGCTATAACGTGCTGCTTGGCCGGACGACGTTTGCTCGGTTCAATGCAATCCCGCATTATGCATACCTCAAGCTCAAGATGTCGGGCCCCAAGGGGGTCATTACTGTCAACGGCAATACAGAGCGGTCCCTTAGAACTGAGGAACATGTACTGGCACTGGCGGCCGAATTCAGTTACAAAGATGACCGACAAGTTTCCGCATTCGCCGTAAATGCACGAAAGGCCGGGAAGAGAGTTCGGATTCAGACCAAAAACTCTGACCCTCCTTATTCCCCTCAATAGGGACTCACCCCCACCGCACAACCTCGGGGCCAACAAAGTACATGCTGAGGAGGCACAACTTTGCACTTAAGATTCCATGGGTAACGGTGGGGAACTTATGATGGGTGCTCGGTCGCCCCGGACTATTACCATCAACATGTCTTTGGAAAAGATGTAGGCGCTCCTAAAATAACCTGTCCACAACGTAAAGCTCACCTTTAACACTACGGCCTCTCAAGCTTTTGTTCGCAAGATCCGCCCGCGCTAAAACCCATCGACGTGCATCAAAAAGCGGGAGTCAACTAGCAACAGGGCATATCGAAGACGCCTGGTCACCAATTGAGGACCCCTGGTACAACAGCTCCTGTAGGACTTTATTTCTTATTTTTCTTTCGCATACCTGTAAACAGTTGCTTTGGAAATCCGAGTTATAAGAGTTGTTGAGGGAATGCGAAATTGCATGGCGCACGTATGCCTCATTTGTCCTGTTTTCGTCAAACACTTTTTTCTTCCCTCCCTCTTCTTGTTGTGGTTTCGTCACGGCAGATGCCATTGGTAGGCTTATCGAGAGGGGCCGAAGGATGCCGGCGGGCTCCGGGAGCGGGGTTAGGCACAAGCGCTGGGGGACACACGATGTACTCAGGTTCGGGGCCCTCCGTGGGAGGTAACACCCCTAGTCCTGCTTGGTCTAGTAGAGACAATGGTCGGATTACAATGGCACAACTTGAGCTTTCTGGATCGTGGAGGAAGAAGGAGCTAGCCCGCTCTTCTGCCTCCCTACGTGTGTGTGTGTGGAGTGGATGTGAAGAGAGCTGGGAGATCCGCCAACCCCTTGCATGGGGGTGGCCTGGCGGGTTTTATAGGCCAACACCCCGGATTACAATAAAAATAGAAGGTCAAAGGGGGCCCCCAGCCGGCAGCCTCTCTGGCCGGGTACGGGGGCTGCCGGCTGTGGGGTCCTATCGCCGGTAGGTCCTGCCGGCTGAAGGGTCCCGACGCCGGTCACGTCACGGCATGGGCCGCCCCTTGTGGCGTCGTCTTGCGGCGGCCGGCCGAGGTCAGCGGTACGGCCGGCCACCCTGTAGCCATGCCGGGGCAGGTAATGGAGTGGTTGGGGCGTGCCGGCACTGTTGGAAGCCCGATCACCGTCCGCCAGGGTCAGAGGCCCTGACACCTTCGCTATGGCCACTCCGGCATTGACCCCCGATGGGATGGGGGCCACTGTCGCCGTGCATGCCCTGTCGACGGTATCCAATGCGCACCCGGCTGGAGGGGGCCAGGCGGCAATGCCCCTAGCTGGCCAGCACGTCGTAACTGGCAGGGCGCAGCCAGCGGGCATTGGCCGGAGGGCCGCTACCGGCAGGGCATAGCCGGACCGCAGGGGGAGGCGGCCCGCCCTTTGATTGCGTTAGAAGGTCGGAGCAAAGGGGGCGCTTGAGGCTACCCCGGGGTCATCCCCCCGTCAGTAGTCCTCGAAGCCGGGGAGGCCCGCCAACCAACTGTGGCGGTCCTCGCCGGCTTGAAGATCGTCCTTGCACCGCGGGGTGCCTTGAGAGTCGAGCGATGCCGGCAACAACGGCCGGCTCCACAGCCGGCCGATGCCTCACGCGCCGCCTCGGGTTCCCCACCGAGCAGAGAAGACGCGCCACGCGGCGGAAAAGACTGGGCCGCGGGGCGGGGCCCTCCAAGACCGTGGCCTCGACCCGCGCGTAGGGATCTTTTACGACGCGATTGGACGTTTGGCATTCCTGACAGCCGTAATATCCGTCCCGCACGCCACGGGAATCGCGGGGGTCGTGCGCAATGAATCCGGCCCCCACGATCACCCACGAAGGGTTTAAATGGCGAGAGGGGGGCGTAGAATGGCTCGTTCGGTCCCCCCACTGTTGTCGCATCATCGTCGTCGCCTTCCTCCCCCCTCCATGAGATAGAGAGAGAGCAGGAGGCCAGAGCACGCGGGTAGGCTGCACCGCCGTCCGCCGCCGAAGAGAGCCCGGGCCGCCGCCGAGCACCCGCGCCCATCGTCGCGACCGCACGCCCCCTCGGTGACCATGGCGGGCAAGGGCGCTTGGGATAGCAGCGATGTGGATGAGACTTTCATCGAGCACCTCCGCCATCGCCGCAAGCTTCTGGCAGAGGCACACTTGGAGGCACGCCCAGCCGAGCCGAAGAACTCCCCGGCACCGCAGGAAGGCGAGGTGGTCGTCTTCGTTGATCACTTCCTCTGCGGGATTGGGCTGCCGGCGAGAGCCTTTTTCCGCCGTTTCCTGACGCGGTTCGGTCTGCTGCTGCACCACCTTGCCCCCAACGCCGTCTTGCAGCTGGCGGCGTTCGTCACCCTTTGCGAGGGGTACTTGGGGGTTGGGCTGAGGCTTGACCTCTGGTGCCGGCTCTTCTTCCTCAAGTGAAAGATGACGAAGGATTTGGTGACGAAACAGATGGTGATGACCGCCTGCGGAGGCGCCATGATCCATATCCGCAAGGGGTCCGGCTTCCCGAAACTCCCGCTGCACGAGTCGGTGAAGCGCTGACAGCGGGGGTTCTTCTATGTGAAGAACGTGAAGCCGGAGGAGGATTACATCAACCTCCCTGACTTCGCCAACCACCCACCGACCGTGATGCTGAACTGGCGGGCGGTTCTGCCTCTGGCGCCCGAGACGGCGGACCGGCTCTGGGAGCGCCTGCTCGTAATGATCGAGACGGAGGGGCTGAAGGCCACCGATCTGTTGGCTGCGATGGTGGTGCGCCGGGTGCAGCCATTACAGTGCCGGCCACACCTCATCTGCCAGATGGGAGGACGCCATGACCCTTGTCGGCTCTCCACCAAGGAGATGAAACTGGCCCACATGGCGAGGAGGGTGAACGCCATCTCGACGACGAAGATGGTGGAGGACGAATGGCAATGGGGGAAAACCCCGTATAGCCGGAGCTGCCCGGCACCGCGGGTAAGTGTATGGCCACCTCCTTCCCTCCGCCTTTTTTAGAGGCGGCGCCCCTCCCCCCTTTGGCCAGACGACGCGCCGCCTGGCCTGCCCGCAGATTTTCCCACTGCTGCAGAACTACAGGGAGCGGGGCCCCAACACGGCAGAGTCAGACCCCGAGGAGGTCGAGGATGCCGACGACGTGGAGCCGGTTGACTCCGAGCGAGCCGGAGCGTCCGGAGCCGGCGACGCGGAGATGGAGATGGAGGGGGCCGAGGAGGCCGAGTCGACGGGTGAGTCTCCTCCCCAGACATGTGTTGCTGAGGCTCCGGAAAATCTCGAAACTTCAGAGGACGAGGTCACGGCGCCGCGGAGGCGCCAACCTCGAGCCGGTGGCAGTTCCTGCCAGGGAGGCCCGGACGCGGACGGCAAGGGGAAATAGCCGGCTGCCACCAAGCCGGCGCCCAAGCGTGCGGCGACCGCATAGCCGGGCGGCAGCCACAGAGGCGGGGGCAAGAAACAAAGGGTCGCCCAGGCGAGACCCGAGAGAAGGGCGGTCCCCGTCATCGCCGGAGGTGAGGGCCGCGACGGCCGGGGAAACGGCCGCCACAGGCGCGTCGACGACGGCCCCCGGCATGACGGCGACAGGAGGGGCCGGTCCCATCGCGGTCTTTGACAAGGGAGGACCCGTGGATGGGGGGCGGCCGCAGCAGACCTGGGCGACGGCTGGGAGCCCGGCCCCTGGCGAACCGCGCCCAAGCATGCGGCAACCGCATAGCCGGGCGGCAGCCACAGAGGCGGGGGCAAGAAACAAAGGGTTGCCCAGGCGGGACCCACGAGAAGGGCGGTCCCTGTCGTCGCCGAAGGTGAGGGCCGCGACGGCCGGGGAAACGGGCGCCACAAGCACGTCGACGGCGGCCCCCAGTACGACGGCGACAGGAGGGGCCAGTCCCATCGCGGTCTTCGACAAGGGAGGACCCGCGGATGGGGGCGGCCGCAACAGACCTGGGCAGCGGCCGGGAGCCCGGCCCCTGGTGAACCGTCGAGCTGATTTGTCGTCCCCTAGTGTCTGCCGTTATGGATATGTCCCTTGGTGTCCCCTGGCGAACCAATTGCACACCCCCTGGTGTCCGCCGTTATGGATGCGTTCGCCGCTTGCCGTGCCCAGGTGTCGCAGGACGCTCGATCCGCCAATGACTGACTGGTGAACTTGGAGCAGGCGGTTGCGGTGAGCTCTCTTCTTTTCTTCTTCTCTTGACTTGGCATTTTCTATCTTTTCCAGTTGGAGCGTGCCAGCGCACCCACTGGGTGTAGCCCCCCAGGTTCGAGCCGGCTGGGGCGCAGGCAGGTCGAGCCTAAACTCTTGTTGTTTTGCAGGTGGCGTATGACCGCCGGGAGGCTGCATACAACACCCTGCTGGGGTCATACCGAGGAGCCGAAAACCGGCTCGCCATCGTGTCCGCGGATTTGCGAGGTATGCTCTTGCGATCTTTCAGTGGGGGCGCACAAAAGCACCCACTGGGTGTAGCCCCCGGGAATCAGGTCGGCTGCCCCGGAGGCGGGCTGAATCCTTTCTGACAACGGCGGCTTCTTCTTGTGAAGCTACCCACACAGAGACGGTCAGCCTCCGGCGCCAGGTGGTGCGTCTTTACGAGGAGCGGGAACTCCTGACGACGGAGCGCGACCGGCTCCGTGGGGAGGCGGACCAGGTGAAGGCGGAGTGGGAGGGGCGCGAGGTGGCCCATCACCAAGCGTTGGTGGTCCAAGGGGCGGCCCTTCGTCAGGAGGCGGAGGAGCGGGAGAAAGTTCTCCGCGAGAGGCTGGAGGCCAAATACACCACGCTAACCAAGGAGGCCGAGGACGCGTAGGCAGCTCGGGACGAGCACGAGCGCTAGCGCTAGGAGTGGTCAGCCAGGGAGGTGCAGCTGCAGGAGCAAGGGCATGAGGTGGATCAGATGCTGCACCGTAAGCTTCTGTTGCCTTGTTCTTCTCACGCCTTCCTGCTGGGTTTTCTGGCTTGCCTCCCCGCTCATCCCTTGTCTTCTTCTTAGGGCTTTTCCCCGGCACGTAGGAGGTCGCGGAGGCATCCGTGGAGGCCGACCGTGAGGCCCGGCGGGCGCGAGGAGAGGCTGTTGGGCCGCTTGCCCCCTAGACCCTAGACGAGCTGGGGATCGCCGCCGAGGCGTGTCTGTCGGAGGTGGTCCACGCCCTGAGGCGGCTCCAAGCGTCCGGCATGGCGCTGGTTCACACCCTTTGGCCCGGCGCGGTGGACCCAGGCTCCATGAACCTGCTGTCGAGGTGGCTGGAGTTTGGGAGTGCGCAGGTGAACGCCTGGAGGGCCTCCGCGGCACACGCTGGTGCGGGCATGGCGCTCCGCATTGCCAGGTCGTGGTACCCCGAGCTGGACTTGGGTTTGCCCATGTCCCAACGTGCCGGCACCAACGCAGAGTTGGAGGCGGTGGCCGACGAGATGCTGGTGAGGGTGAGCGGCCTCGCATCCTTTGCCGGGTGGGACGAGTACGTCCCGGAGCACGGGACGGACGACGTGGTGGTCCTGGAGGACCGGTACGGGCTCGCCCCGGACGACCCGGAGGGGAGCGCCGCCAAGACGGCCGATGAAGAGTCTGACACCGACGACTATGCTGAGTCCGAGCCGGCTCCAGATGCGGGGGCGGGGGCTTCTACCTCAACCACCCAGAGGCATCGGCCTCAGAGGCGCCAGCACCACCGGCTCCCGAGGCGTGAGCACCACCGGCTCCAGAGGAGTCAGCACCGGAGGAGGGCCGGCCCAAAGCTGCCACCACTTAGTACTTTCCTTTCCTGCGTTTTGTTTTAGACTATAATTCCACCCACTGGGTGTATATGTAATGAACTCGTGGCCGTGGGCCTTTTATCGTTATGGCTTATGTCGTTTTTCTTAAAAAAATGTGCGTGCCGGCTCTTCTTTCGCCTTTTGCCTTTTGACTTATGTTCGCGCGTCGGGATTCCTTCCGGCTTCCGCCCTGCCTGCCAGCTAGCCAGGAGCCGGTCTGGGACAGGGACGGGGCTTCACCCTTGGGGAAAACCAGCGCGCTCTTAGAGTCAACCGGCTAGGGCTAGGTTGAGCCGGCAAAGGCCGGTTACTAGGAGTAACAAAGCTCGGTTGGGCCGGTCCGGCTGCCGCGCGTCGGCTGACCTCAATGTGAGAAGTTCCTTCGCGCCTCTCGGTCCCTTCAGCCGGACAGCCGGGAGTCGGTCTGTAGCTGGTTAGGGAGGGGGGCAAAGGGTTGCTTGCTCACACTACTTGTCCGCCTCGGGGGGGAGCCAGACCCGGTTGATGTGCCTTAAATGACAGGAAAACTTTGGTGGAATCGAAAAGGGACATGCCCCAAGTGCCGGCTTGGGGCCACCGTTGCATTCATAAGTCCGAAAGGGGTAGGATACATATAATGGTTTTCAGCAATAAAATGGACGGAGGAACGCCGCGTTCCACGGGCGCTCCGTCTCCTCGCCGGAGGCGTCTCTCTTGCGCTTCTGCGGCTTCTGGGCGTCTATTAGATAGTACGCGTTGTTGTGCAGCGCCTGGCTAAAAATGAACTGGCCCTCCCATGGGGAGGACAGCTTGTGTTGGCCGGCGGTTCGCTGGATCCGCCTGAGCACCAAGTCTCCTTCGCGGACGGAGAGCGGCCGGATCCGCTTGCTGTGGTAGTGCCAGAGCTTCTGCTGGTAGATGGTTGTCCGGCTCATGGCCAGCTCGCGGGCCTCCTCGAGGAGGTCGACGTCGTCTTCCCTTGTCTCCCTCGCATCCTTCTCGGTGTACAGTGTAACCCGCGGCGAATCGAACTCAATGTCGGTGGGGATGATCGCCTCGGACCCGTAAACGAGAAAGAACGGAGTGTAGCTAGTCGACCGGTTGGGCGTGGTCCGGAGGCTCCAAAGGACAGCCGGCAGCTCCTCGACCCAACAGTCGGCCGACCGGACCAGTAGTGTCACAAGCCGGGGCTTGATGCTGGACAGGAGCAGGTCGTTTGCCCTCTCAACCTGGCCGTTTGACTGCAGGTGGGCGACGGACGCCAGGTCGAGCCGGATGCCCCGCCTCAAGCAGAAACGTGCTAGCGCACCCTTGGCAAAGTTTGTGTTGTTGTCGGTGATGATGCTGTGGAGGACGCCGTAGTGTACCGTGATGTCTTCGATGAACCGGACGGCCATGGGGCCGTCCAGTTTCTTGATTGGCTGGGCCTCGATCCACTTGATGAATTTGTCGATGGCTACCAGCAAGTGTGTCATGCCGCCTCGTGCCGTCGTGAAGGGTCCCACCATATCCAGCCCCCAGACGGCGAAGGGCCACGAAAGGGGGATGGTCTGGAGGGCCCTAGCCGGAAGATGGCTCTGCGTGCTGAAGTGCTGGCAGCCCTCGCACTTGTCAACCAGTTTCTTGGCCGTGTCTAGAGCGGTCGGCCAGTAGAAACCGTGACGGAATGCTTTGGCCACCAGGGACCTGGAGGCGGCATGATGCCCGCACTCGCCCTGGTGGATGTCGAGGAGGATTTCTTGCCCTTTCTCCTGCTCGATGCAGCGTTGGAAGACGCCAGTGGTGCTGCGATGAACCAACTCGTGGTTGACGATGCTGTAGGCCGGGGCCCGGCGCTTAATTTGCCGTGCAGTGGCCTCATCGGAGGGGAGCTCGCCGCGCTGGAGAAACGCCAGGATGGGCTGCGCCCATGAGGGAGCCGAGACAGGGGCTGGCTCAGCCCCCGGAACCGGCTCATCAGCCCCCGAAACTGGCTTGCCAGCCCCCGGGAGCAAGGCGGTGGCAGGAGCGTCGACCGTCATCATGATGGCGATGGGCCCGGTGCCGGCGCACGAAGACGTGGCCGGCCCAGTTGCCGTGGCGGACTGCGCCGGACCGGCGGCTAGTGGTGGTGGAGCCGGTAGAGCTGCCGCAGCCAGCGGGGCTGGCTGGGCAGCTGGTTCCACCGAGGTGCCGACCGTGTTTGCCGATACGAAGATGGACTCCGATTCAGGAGAAGGCTTGATCGAAGGCTTCAGCAGCCGCTCGAGGGAGACGCCGGCTGAGATGCCCTGCTGGGTGGAGCCGACCTTGGCCAGCGCATCGGCCGCCTCGTTGTCCGCAGGGGGGACGTGGTGGAACTCGCAGCCCTCGAAGGAGCCGATGAGCTGCTGGACGAGGAAGCGATAGCTAGCCATGTTGGCATCCCGGGTGTCCCACTCGCCAGAGACCTATTGCACCACGAGGTCGGAGTCGCCGAAGCAAATGATGCGCTGGATGCCGATCTCCTTGGTGAGCCGGAGGCCGTGGACAAGGGCCTCGTATTCGACCATGTTGTTAGAGGCAGCAAAGTGGATCTGAATGGTGTAGCGGAGCTGGTCTCCGTTGGGAGAAGACAAGACGATGCCGGCTCCCAGGTCGGCTCGCATCTTTGAGCCGTCAAAGTGCATGCGCCAGTGCGTGGAGTCTGGCGGAGGCAGCATGATCTGGGTTTCGTCCAAGTCGACGAGGAAGTCGGCCATTGCCTAGGATTTGATGGCGGTGTGCGGCTCGTACCATATTTCGTAGTCGTCCAGGGCAATGACCCATTTGGCGATCCAGCCGGTGGTGTCCCGGCTGGCCATGATTTCGCCCAGCGGCGCTGTGCTCACGACGGTGATGACGTGCTCCTGGAAGTACTGCTTGATCTTCTAGGCGGCGAAGTATACGTCGTAGCACATCCTCTGGTAGTGGGCATAGTTTTGCTTGGAGGCGGAGAGGACCTCGCTGAGGTAGTAGACAAGACGCTGCGTCGGCAGTGCCTTGCCTTCCTCCGGCCACTCCACCACCAGGACGACGCTGATGACGCGTGTGGTCGCCGCAATGTAGGTAGGCAAAGGCTCCTTGTTAGTTGGCGCGACCAAGATGGGCGCGCTGGTGAGAGCCCGCTTGAGGCCACGGAACGCCGCGTCCGCCTCGTCGGACTAGTCAAACAGGGCCGGCTACTTCGAGAGGTCTCGGCCTGGCTCAACCAGGGCCGACTTTCGTAGGAGCCCGTAGAGGGGTAAGGCCTTCTCGCCCAGCCGGCTGATGAACCGGCTGAGGGAGGCAAGGCAGCCGGTGAACTTCTGGACGTCGCGGAGCCGGACCGGCTTGGGCATGCACTCAATCACCCGGATCTTCTTGGGGTTAGCTTCGATGCCGCGGGCAGATATGAAGAAACCCAGGAGCTGGCCGGCTGGGACACCGAAGACGCACTTCTCTGGGTTGAGCTTGATCTTGTATTCGCGCAGTTTGGCGAACGTCTCCCGGAGGTCGTCGAGGAGGCTGAAATGCTTCTTGGATTTGACGACGATGTCATCCACATAGACATGGACATTCCTGCCTATCTGAGGCAGGAGGCACTTCTGCATGCAACGTGGAAGGTAGCACCTGCATTCTTCAGGCTAAAGGACATGGTGATGTAGCAGTAGGCCCCGAAGGGGGTGATGAAGGAGGTCTTGAGCCGGTCGGCGGGGTCCAGCTTTATCTGGTGGTAGCCAGAGTAGGCGTCCAGGAAAGACAACAGATCGCAGCCGGCCGTGGAGTCGATGACTTGATCAATCCGCGGCAGGGCGAACGGGTCCTTGGGGCACGCCTTGTTCAGGCTTGTGTAGTCGGTACACATGCGCCAGGTCTTGTTTTTCTTCTGTACTAGGACTAGGTTGGCCAGCCAGTCCGGGTGGAGTACTTCCATGATGAAGCCGGCTGCGAGCAGCCGGGCGATCTCTTCTCCTATAGTACGCCGCTTCTCCTTGGAGAAATGGCGCAGGGGTTGCTTGACCGGCTTCGCATCCGGTCGTGCGTGTAGCTTGTGCTCGGCGAACTTCCTCGGAACACCCGGCATGTCCTTGGGGGACCACGCAAAGATGTCCTGATTCTCATGGAGGAAGTCGACAAGCTCGCTTTCCTTTTTGCTGTAGAGGCGGGAGCCGATGATCACGCACTGGGTGGGGTTGGCCGGATCGAGTGGCACCTGCCTGGTGTCCTTGGACGGCTGGAACGAGGCTTCGCCGACTGACTGGGATGGAGGCGCCGGCACGGCCGGCTGGGCAGAGGCGAGGGCCACCAGCCGGTCAAGCTGCCGCTTCTCCTCTACTATCTCCAGGGCCTCGGCCAGCCGGCTGCTGTCTCGCGCACACGCCATTGACATCTGGTATTTGCCGACGACGGTGATGATGCCCCTAGGACCCGGTATCTTGAGCTTGAGGTAGGCGTAGTGGGGGATCGCCATGAACTTGACAAGAGCCGGCCGGCCCAACAATGCATGGTAGGGACTGTCAAGGTCCACTACCTCAAACAAGACCGGCTTGTGGTGGAAGTGACTGGTGTCACCGAAGAGGACGTCAAGCTTGATCTTGCCGACAGGGGTGCAGGACTTTCCCGGCATGATGCCGTGGAAGACGGTCCGACTCGTTTTCAGGTCCTCCACCTTGAGCCCCAATTTGAGCAGGGTGTCGAGGTAGAGGATGTTGATGCTGCTGCCTCCATCGATCAACACCCGCAAGAAGAGGCACGAGCGTCTCTCGAGGCGATGGTAGGATCGAGGACGAGGGTGTAGCTGGCAGGGTTCGGCATCACGGCCGGGTGGTCCGCCCGACTCTAGGTGACCAGCTTCTCGGACCAATGCATGAACTGGGGAGTCGCGGGCATGGTGGCATTCACCTCGCGGTGGCGGTGGCGCTGGGCGTGCTTGTCCGTCTCTTTGCTGGTGAAGACGACGTAGCAGTCATCAGGTTCGGGGTACCGGTCGTGCAGCCGGTCACCGTTCCGAACCGGGGCGGGGTCCGCCTGGCCCGGGCCAGAAGCCGGAGTCGGCACCGAAGCGCGGGTTGGCTGCACAGGAGGATCCTGGAGGCCGTCCCCTGGGCCAATCGTCGTGAGAAGCTGCACTGCCGGAGCGTGTGCGTAGCCAGCTTGGCACCAGAGTGGTTTTTGCAGGGGAGGTCAAGCATTTGCTCGAAAGTCAGCTTGGGCTGCCAGGCGGCCTTGCTGGTGCGCTGGCGCTGACCGGAGGCCTGGCCGGCCGACTGCTCCTCCTTGATGGAGGCGACCTGCCGGCTCCCATAGCGGGAGTCGGACTGGTCGTTCTTGCGCTTGCCGTTCTGCTGCTGCCGGTTGTCAGCCGCCACCCGCGGTGCAGCGGGGGGCGTAGTAGGCTTGGCCGGTGCCTTAGCCTTCATCCCCATCGAGGAATCGGCCATGGCATATTTGTCCACTTTGGACAGCAAGTACGCCAGGGAGGTTGGCTCGGAGCACAAGAGCTTGTGCTTGAGGGGGTGCCATCGCAGCAGCCTTCGATGAAGTACTGGATCGCACAATGCAGTAGATGAAAGCATGCACGGTGGGCCATGTGTCCACCAAGGCGATGGGTGATAGTTAGCCGGGGTTGGATGGGTTCAGCACAGGCAGAGTCGAATCCATGCAGGATGGGGACGGGCTCCGTCCCGAGGGCACGAAAGGAGCAGCGCTGGCCGACAGGGTGAGGGAAGCCTTGGCGGACTCGTCCTCATGGGTGACGTGAAGGGGGAGCATTGGTTCGTGGACTGTCCAAGCATGCAAGGAGAACCCGACAGTGCAAGCGTCATCCGACATCCTGAGGAAGCACACACATGAGTGGCCAAGGGTGGGGATGGCGGATCCACGAATGAGGGCGCTAGCGCAGCAACATCGGGATCCGAGGGAGGTGATGCAGCAACATCGGGAACCAGCGGTGTGGCCAGGATCACCTCGAGCGCAGTGCTGGTCGTAGTGGGAAGCGTAGAAGCATCGGTTCGAACCAGAATAGAGAGGCGTATGTCGGGAGCAGGGCCAGCTCCGAAGGAGGAATGACCTGATTTTGGGCCCGCAAAAGCCGCGGCGAATCGCGTGCCAGCGAAGCGGGTGACTGATATGTCTCCAACATATCTATAATTTTTGATTGTTCCATGCTTTTATATTATCTGTTTTGGATGGTTTATATGCATTAATATGCTATTTATACTATTTTTGGGACTAACCTATTAATCTAGAGCCTAGTGCCACTTTCTGTTTTTTCCTTGTTCTTGAGTATTGCAGATAAGGAATATTAAATGGAGTCCAAACGGAATAAAATCTTCAGAGTAATTTTTATTGGACCAGAAGCAACCCAGGATACTTGGAGATGAAGTCGGGAGACCCGCCGTGTGGCCACAAGCCACAGGGGCGTGCCCCCGAGGCTTGTGGGCCCACAGCAGCTCCCCTAACCCTATTTCTCAGCCTATAAATTCACAAATATTCCCTGTATACCAGAGGGATCCATGCAAATACTTTTCCGCCACCGGAAGCCTCCATTCCCGAGAGATCCAATCTTGGAGCCTTTTCCGGTAATCTACCAGAGGGGGATTCGATCACGGAGGGCATCTACATCAACTCCATTGCCCCTCCGATGATGTGTGAGTAGTTCACCACACACCTTCGGGTCCATACCTAGTAGCTAGATGGCTTCTTCTCAATCTTTGCTCTTCAATACCATGTTCTTCATGATCTTCATGGAGATCTATCCGATGTAATACTCTTTTGGGATGTGTTTGTCGAGATCCGATGAATTATGGGTTTATGTTCAGATTATCTATGAGTATTATTTGAGTCTTTTCTGAATTATTATATGCATGATTTCATATCTTTGCAAGTCTCTTCGAGTTATTGGTTTGGTTCGGCCAACTAGATTGGTAATCCTTGCAATAGGAGAAGTGCTTAGTTTGGGGTTCAATCTTGCGGTGTCCTCGCCCAGTGACAAAGTAGGGGTAGCGAGGCATGTATTGTATTGTTTCCATCGAGGATAAAAAGATGGGGTTTTCATCATATTGCTTGAGTTTATCCCTCTACATCATGTCAGCTTACCTAATGCGTTACTCTGTTCTTCATGAACTTAATACTCTAGATGCAGGCAGGAGTCAGTCGACGTGTGGAGTAATAGTAGTAGATGCAGAATCATTTCAGTCTACTTGACATGGGCATGATTCCTATATGCATAATCATTACCTTGGATATCCTCATAATTATTCGTTTTTCTATCAATTGCTCAAAAGTAATTTCTTCACCCACCGTAATACTTGCCATCATATGAGAAGCCTCTAGTGAAACCTATGGCCCCCGGGTCTACTTTGAATAATTTATTTTCAGATCTATAAACCAAAAATACCAAAAATACTTTGCTTCAATTTATTTACCTTTTACTTTTCATTCTCGTTTACATCTATCTCTATCAGATCTCATCCTTGGAAGTAACAGTGAAGGGATTGACAATCCCTTTATAGCGTTGGGTGCAAGTGTTTGATTCTTTGTGTAGGTACATCTATTGGGGACTTGCTTGTATCTTCTACTGGATTGATAGCTTGGTTCTCAACAACTGAGGGAAATACTTATCTACTTTGTTGCATCACATGTTCCTGTTCACGAAAACCAACGCATGCTCGAGAAGTAGCAAGAAGGATTTCTGGCGCCGTTGTCGGGGAGATACATAGCAAGTCAGGATAAGAACTCTCCCGTCAACTTGCCAATTTCTGGCATCATTACCGAGGAGATCTACATCAAGCCTACCAAGTACGCATCACAAACTCATCTTTTGCATTTACATTATTTGCCATTTGCCTCTCGTTTTCCTCTCCCCCACTTCTAAAACGATTTTCCAAAAACATTTTCCTTTTTATTCGCCCTTTTTCGTTCATCTTTTCGTTTGCTTTTTTGCTTGCTTGTGTGCTATATTTCTTGCTTTGTCACGATGACTCAAGAGAATAGCACTTTTCCAATACTAATATTAATGATTTTATTAGTACTCCGATTGCTCCCGCCACTAGTGCGGAATCTTATGAAATTAATGTTGCTTTGCTCAATCTTGTTATGAAAGAACAATTTTCCGGCCTTGCTAATGAAGATGTCGCGTTCCATCTAAATACTTTTGTTTAGTTGTGTGATATGCAAAAGAATAAAGATGTGGATAACGATATTGTTAAATTGAAGCTATTCCTATTCTCACTATGAGATCGTGCTAAAACTTGGTTTTCATCTTTGCCTAAAAATAGTATTGATTCATGGAATAAGTGTAAAGATGCTTTTATTTCCAAGTACTTTCCGCCCGCTAAGATCATCTCCCTTAGGACCGATATAATGAATTTTAAGCAACTTGATCATGAGCATGTTGCACAATCTTGGGAGAGGATGAAACTTATGATTAGGAATTGCCCCGCGCATGGTTTGAGTTTATGGATGATTATACAAATTTTCTATGTTGGATTGAATTTTTCTTCCAGGAATCTCTTAGATTCCGTCGCGGGTGGTACTTTTATGGAAATCACATTAGGAGAAGCTACTAAACTCCTAGATAATATTATTGCAAATTACTCTCAATGGCACACCGAAATATCTCCTACTAGTAAAAAGGTGCATGCTATTGAAGAGATTAATACTTTGAGTGAAAAGATGGATAAATTGATGGAATTATTTGCTAGTAAGAGTGCTCCTATTGATCCTGATGATATGCCTTTGTCTTCTTTGATTGGAAATAATAATGAATCTATGGATGTGAATTTTGTTGGTAGGAACAATTTTGGTAATAACGCTTATAGAGGTAATTTTGATGTTAGGCCATTTCCTAGTAATTCCTCTAATAATTATGGTAATTCCTACAACAATTCTTATGGAAATTATAATAATATGCCCTCTGATCTTCAGAATAATATTAAATAATTCATTAGTACGCAAAAAGGCTTCAATGTTATGATTGAAGAAAAATTGCTCAAGATTGATGATTTGGCTAGGAACGTTCATAGAATTTCTCTTGAGATTGATTCTTTAAAAATACATCTATTCCACCCAAGTATGATATTAATGAGTCTTGAAAATCTATGAGAATTTCTATTGATGGGTGTAAGGAAAGAACCGCTAGAATACGTGCTAAGCATGAATGGCTTGAATAGGTGTGTTCTCCTGAAAATATTGATGAAGATCTTAAAGTGATTGATGTGACTCCTATTGAATCTTTGTTTTCCAATGTTAATCTTGATAAAGATGGGACTGGAGATGAGTCAACTTTAGTGAAAAGGAGTCCCAATGATTCGGAGTTTATAGATCTAAATGCTAAGAATGATAAAAGTGGGATTGAAGAGGTCAAAACTTTAAATAGCAATGAACCCACTCTTTTGGATTTAAAGGTGCTCTACAGGTATCAAACATCGCAACATAACTGGGTGACTATAAAGGTGCTCTACAGGTATCTCCATTGGTGTCTGTTGAGTTGGCATGGATCAAGACTGGGATTCGTTAATCCGTGTGACGGAGAGGTATCTCAGGACCCACTTGGTAATACAACATCACTGTAAGCCTTGCAAGCAATGTGACTAAAGAGTTAGCCACGGGATCTTGTTTTGCGGAACGAGTAAAAAGACTTGCCGGTAACGATATTGAACTAGGTATAGAGATACCGACGATCGAATCTCAGGCAAGTAACATACCGAAGAACAAAGGGAACAACATACAGGATTAACTGAATCCTTGACATAGAGGTTCAATGATAAAGATCTACATAGAATATGTAGGAATCAATATGGCATCCAGGTCCCACTATTGGTTATTGACCGTAGAGGTGTCTCAGTCATGTCTATATAGTTCTCGAACCCGCAGGGTCTGCACACTTAAGGTTCAGTGACATTTCGGTAGTATAGAGTTATGTATGGTGGTGAACGAAGGTTGTTTGTAGAAAAGGATGAGATCTCGGGCATCACGAGGAGCTTTGAAATGGTCAGGAGGTAAAGATTGATATATAGGAAGTCCTATTTTGGTCGCCGGAAAAGTTTCGAGCTCATCGGTAGTGTACCAGGAGTGCCGGGAGGGTGCCGGGGACCATTGGGAGGGGTGTCTCGACCCAAAGGACCTCATGGGCTGTGGGACGAGTCAAACCAGCCCCTGGTGGGCTGGACTAAGCCCCCACTAATTCCCATGTGGCTAAGGGTGGGAAAAACCCAAAAGGTGGAGAGGTGGAAAGAGTTTCTAAGTGGAAAGGAGGAATCCTACTCCTAATAGGATTGGAGTAGGAGTCCTCCACCTCCAATTTTGACCAAACCTTGATGGTTTGAGGCTGCCTCCTCCCCTCCCTCCCTCCTATATATACTAGAGTATTTAGCGGGAAGAGCTAACCCTAATTGCCACGTGCTGCCCTCTTCTTCCTCTAGAATTGTTTCTCCTCTAGATTAGTTCTGCGGTGCTTAAGCAAAGTCCTGCAGGATTAGTTCACCACCACCGCCACCATGTCATTGTGCTTCAAGAGAACTCATCTACCTGTCCGCTCCCTCTTGCTGGATCAACAAGGTGGAGATCGTTATCGAGTTGTACGTGTGTTGAACGCAAAGGTGTCGTCCGTTTGGCGCTAGATCGGAAGGATCGTGATCAAGATCGCGAGACGATTCGCGATTTGATCGCGGGACGGATCGTGATGGGATCGCGGGACGGATCATGATTGGATCGCGAGATGGATTGTGATGGTATCGTGGGATGCTCGGCGATTTGGATCGCGAAGACGTTTGACTACATCAACCGCGTTTCTTAACGCTTCCTGCTTAGCGATTTACAAGGGTATGTAGATCCACTCTCCCTCTCGTAGATGCTCATCACCATGGATAGATCTTGCGTGTGCGTAGAAATTTTTTTGTTTCCCATGCAACGTTCCCCAACAGTGGTATCAGAGCGAGGTTTATGTGTAGATGAGATCTCAAGTAGAACACAAAGGAGTTTGTGGGCGTTGATGCTTAGATTGCTTCCTCCCCTGGTCGTGTTTTGATTCAGCGGTAGTGTGGGATGAAGCGGCCCGGACCAACCTTACTCGTACGCTTATGAGAAACCGGTTCCATCGATTGAAGTGTAACTTTGTTGCACAAAGATGGCTGGCGGGTGTCTGTTTCTCCTACTTTAGTTGGATCGGATTCGACAAAGACGGTCCTTGAGAAGGTTGACAATCAACTTATGTATCACCATTGTGGCTTTTGCGTAGGTGAGAATTGTTCTTGCTAGATACCCGTAGAAGCCACATAAAACATGCAACAACAATTAGAGGACGTCTAACTTGTTATTGCAGGGTATGTTGTGATGTGATATGGCCAATTACATGATGAGATATATGTGATGTATGAGGTGATCATGTATTGTATAGAATATCATGACTTGCATGTCGATGAGTATGTCAACTGGCAGGAGCCACAGGGTTGTCTTTAATTATTGTGTGACCTGCGTGTCAATCATTAAGCGCTATGTAATGCTTTACTTTATCGCTAAGAGGTAGCAATAGTAGTAGAATCATGGTGGACGTGACAACCCCAATGGCGACACGTTGATGGAGATGAAGATGATGGAGATCATGCCGGTGACGATGGAGATCATGTCGGTGCTTTAAGGATGGTGATCAAAAGCACAAGTTCATGGCCATATCATGTCACTTATGATTTGCATGTGATGTTAATCCTTGTATGCACCTTGTTTTGCTTAGGATGACGGTAGCATCATAAGGTGATCCCTCACTTAAATTTCAAGACAAATTGTGTTCTCCCCAAATGTGCACTGTTGCGAAAGTTCATCGTGTCTAGACACCACATGATGATCGGGTGTGATAGACTCTAAGTTCACATACAATGGGTGCAAGCCAGTGTTGCACGTGCAAAAAACTCGGGTTAAACTTGACGAGCCTAGCATGTACAGACATGGCCTCGGAACACAAGAGACTGAAAGGTCGAACATGAGTCAGATAGTAGATATGATCAACATGATGATGTTCACCATTGAAACCACCTCAACTCACGTGATGATCGGACTTGAGCTGGTGAATTTGGATCATGTATCACTCGAATGACTGGAGGGATGTCTATTTGAGTGGGAGTTCTTAAGTAATATGATTAATTGAACTCATTATCATCAACATAGTCAGTAGTGGTGTTTGCAAATTATGTTGTAGATTACTTGCTCACGATGTAGCTCCCTTGAAGTTTTTATACGTTCCTAGAGAAATAAAGTTGAAAGATGATGGTAGCAATATTGCGGACTGGGTCCGTGATCTGAGGATTGTCCTCATTGCTGCACATAAGGCTTATGTCCTCAATGCACTGGGCGGTGCGCCACCCCCTTTAGCATCGTCTTTAGATGTTATGAACATCTGACAAGCACGTTCTAACGAATACTTGATAGTTTAGTGCGTCATGCATTACGCCTTAGAATTGAGGCTCCAAAACGTTTTGAACGTCACGAAACATATGAGATGTTCTAAACTCTGAAATTGGGATCTCTAGCTCGTGTTGTGAGATATGAGATCTCCACCAAAATTCTTTGCCTCCAAGATGAAGGAGAATAGCTCAATCGTTGAGCATGTGCTTAGATTGTCTCGGTGCAACAATTGCTTGAATAGAGTGGGAGTTGATCTTCCAGATAAGAGAGTGATTGATATAGTTCTCCAAGTCATTGTCACTAAGCTACTAGAACTTCGTGATGAACTATATTTATGCCAGGGATGGAAATGACGATCCCTGCGCCATTCGCGATGTTTGACACCATGAAGGTAGATATCAAGAAGGAGCATCAAGTGTTGATGGTTAGTAAAACCACTAGTTTCAAAAACGGGAAGGGTAAGGAGGGAAACTTCATGGATGGCAAGACAGTTGCTGCTCCAGTGAAGCAACCCAAAGTTGAACCCAAACCCGAGACTAAGTGCTTCTATTATGTGGAGAGCGGTTGCTGAAACGGAACAACCCTAGATACTTTGTAGATAAAAAGGCTGGCAACGTCGACAAAAGTATATTTGATATACGTGTTATTGATGTGTACCTTGCTAGTACTCCTAGTTGCACCTGGGTATTGGATACCGGTTCGGTTGCTAAATGTTAGTAACTCATAATAAAAGTTGGGGAATAAACGAAGACTAGCTAAGGGTGAGGTGACGATGTGTGTTGGAAATGTTTCCAAGGTTTATGTGATCAACATCGCACGCTCTCTCTACCTTCGGGATTAGTGACGAACCTAAATAAAATTTATTTGGTGTTTGCATTGAGCATGAATGTGTTTAGATCATGTTTATTGCAATATGATTATTCATTTAAGTGAGAGAATAATGGTTATTCTGTTTACATGAATAATACCATCAATGGTCATGCACCCAATGTGAATGGTTTGTTGAATCTTGATCATAGTAATACACATGTTCAGAACATTGATGCCAAAAGATGCAAAGTTAATAATGATAGTACCACATACCTGTGGCACTGCCACTAAATGTCATATTGGTATAAATCGCATGAAGAAACTCCATGATGATGGATCTTTGGACTCATTCGGTTTCGAATCAGTTGAGACATGCGGACCATGCATCTTGGGCAAGATGACTAAAACCCCGTTTTCCGGCTTGATGGAACGGGCAAGTGACTTATTGGAAATAATACATGTTGATGTATATGGTCCAATGAGTGTTGTAGCGTGTGGTGGATACTGTTATTTTCTTACCTTCACTGATGATTTGAGTAGATACAGCGTATATTTACTTAATGAAACACAAGTCTGAATCGTTTGAAAAGTTCAAGAAAATCAGAGTGAAGTTTGAGATCATTGTCGCAAGAAGATAAAATGTCTATGATATGACCATGGACATGAATAACTGAGTTACTAGTTTGGTGTACAACTTAAGACAATGTGGAAGTTGTTTCACAACTCACGCCACCTGGAACACCATAGTGTGATGGTGTGTCCAAACATCGTAGTCGTGCTCCATTGGATATAGTGCGAACTATGATGTCTCTTATCGATTTTCCACTATCGTTTTGGGGTTATGCATTAGAGACAACTACATTCACTTTAAAAGGGGCACCATCTAAGTCCGTTGAGATGACACCGTATGAATTTTGGTTTGGCAGAAACCTAAGCTGTCATTTCTTAATGTTTGGGGCTGGACGCTTATGTGAAAAAGGGTTTTCACCTAATGAGATCGAACCCAAAGCGGACAAATGCATCTTCATAGAATACCCTAAGAATAGTTGGGTATACCTTCTATCTCAGATCCAAGTACAAAGTGTTTGTTGCTAAAGCTGGGTCCTTTCTCGAGAAAGAGTTTCTCTCTAAAGAATTGAGTGGGAGAAAGATAGAACTTGATGAGGTTGTTGAACCTTTGTTTCAACCAGAGAGTAGCGCAGTGCAGAAAGATGTTTCTGTGAAGCCTACGTTAGTTGAAGAGGAAGTTAATGATGATGATCATGAAGTTTCGGATCAAGTTACTATCGCACCTCGTAGGTTGACAAGGACATGTACTGCTCTTGAGTGGTACGACAACCCTGTCTTAGAGGTCATGTTGTTGGACAATGATGAACCTACGAACTATGGAGACGCAATGATGGGCCTGGATTCCGATAAATGGTTAGAGGCCATGAAATCCGAGAAAGAATCCATGTATGAAAACCAAGTATGGACTTTGGTAGACCTGCCCGTTGAACGGCAGGTCGTTGAGTACAAATGGACCTTTAAGATGAAGACACACGCTGATGGTGAATGCCACCATTTATAAAGCTCGACTTGTCGTAAACAAGTTTCCGAAAATTTCAAGGATTTGACTGCGATGAGACTTGCTCACTCGTAGCAATGCTAAAGTCTGTTGGAATTATGTTAGCAGTTGCTGCGTTTTTTCAATTATGAAATCTGGTAGATGGATGTCAAAATATCGTTTCCTTCCTTGAGGAAAGGTTGTATGAGATACAACTAGAAGGTTTTGTCAGTCCTAAGGATGCTAAAAGGTGTGCAAGCTCTAGTGATCCTTCTATGGACTGGATCAAGCATCTCGGAGTTGGAATATACGCTTTGATGAGGTGATAAAAGGTTTTGAGTCTATACAATGTTTATGAGAAACTTGTATTTACAATAAAGTGAGTGGGAGCACTATAGAATTTCTGATGAGCGTATGTGGATGACATATTGTTGATCAGAAATGATGTAGAACTTCTGGAAAGCATAAAGGGTTGTTTGAAAAGGGTTTTTCAAAGGAAGACCTGGATAAAGCTACTAAATTGTTGGGCATCAAGATCTATAGAGATAGATCAAGACGCGTGAGTACATACCTTGACAAGATTTTAAAGGTGTTCAAAATGGATCAGTCAAAGAAAGAGTTCTTGCCTGATTTGTAAGATGTGAAGTTGAGTGAGACTCAAAGCTCGACCACGACAGAAGAAAGAGAAAGGAGGAAGGTCGTCCCCTATGCCTTAGCCATAGGCTCTATATTATGCCATGCTGTGTACCGCACCTGGTGTGTGCCTTGCCATGAGTCTGTCAAGGGGTACAAGAGTGATCCAGGAGTGGATCACTGGACATCGGTCAAAATTATCCTTAGTAACCAGAGGACTAAGGAGATGTTTCTCGATTATGGAGGTGATAAAGAGTTTGTCATAAGGAGTTACATCGATGCAAGCTTTAACACCAATCTGGATGACTCTTAGTAGCAATCTGGATATGTATAGTGGAGTAGCCATTTGGAATAGCTCCAAGTGGATCATGGTAGCAGTGTTTACAGTATGACATAGAGATTTGCAAAGTACACACGGATCTGAATGTCTCAGACCCGTTGACTAAAACCTCTTTCACATGCAAAGCATGATCGAACCCCAAAACTCATTGGGTGTGAGATTCATAACAAATCACATGGCGATGTGAGCTAAATTATTGACTCTAGTGCAAGTGGGAAACTGTTGGAAATATGCCCTAGAGGCAATAATAAGTTAGTTATTATCATATTTCCTTGTTCATAATAATCGTTTATTATCCATGCTAGAATTGTATAGATCGGAAACTCAGATACATGTGTGGATACATAGACAACACCATGTCCCTAGTATGCCTCTGATGGACTAGCTCATTGATCAAATATGGTTAAGGTTTCCTAGCCATGGACATGATATGTTCGATAATGGGATCACATCATTAGTAGAATGATGTGATGGACAAGACCCAAACTATAAACATAGCATATGATCGTGTCAGTTTATTGATACAGTTTTCTGCATGTTAATTATCTATTCCTATGACCATGAGATCATACAACCCACTAACACCGGAGGAGTACCTTGTGTGTATCAAACGTCGCAACATAACTAGGTGACTATAAAGGTGCTCTACAGGTATCTTCGAGGGTGTCTGTTGAGTTGGCATGGATCAAGACTGGGATTTGTTACTCCGTGTGACGGAGAGGTATCTCAGGGCCCACTCGGTAATACAACATCACTATAAGCCTTGCAAGCATTGTGACTAAAGACTTAGCCACGGGATCTTGTTTTACGGAATGAGTAAAGAGACTTGCCGGTAACGAGATTGAACTAGGTATAGAGATACCGACGATCGAACCTCGGGCAAGTAACATACCGAAGAACAAAGGGAACAGCATACGAGATTAACTGAATCTTTGACATAGAGGTTCAAGGGATAAAGATCTTCGTAGAATATGTAGGAACCAATATGGGCATCTAGGTCCCTCTATTGGTTATTGACCGTAGAGGTGCCTCGATCATGTCTACATAGTTCTCGAACCCGTAGGGTCTGCACACTTAAGGTTCGGTGATGTTTTGGTAGTATAGAGTTATGTATTGTGGTGACCAAAGGTCATTTGGAGTCCCGGATGAGATCCTGGGCATCACGAGGAGCTCCGAAATGATCCGGAGGTAAAGATTGATATATAGGAAGTCATGTTTTGGTCACCGAAAAAGTTTCTGGCTCATCGGTAGTGTACCGGGAGTGCCGGGGGACCATCGGGAGGGGTGTCTCGACCCAAAGGACCTCATGGGCTGTGGGAGGAGTCAAACCAGCCCCTGGTGGGCTGTACTAAGCCCCCACTAAGGCCCATGCGTCTAGGGGTGGGAAAAACCCAAAAGGTGGAGAGGTGGAAAGAGTTTCCAAGTGAAAAGGAGGAATCCTACTCCTAATAGGATTGGAGTAGGACTCCTACACCTCCAATTTCGACCAAACCTTGAAGTTTTGAGGCTGACTCCTCCCCTCCCTCCCTCCTATATATGCTAGAGGATTTAGAGGGAAGAGCTAACTCTAATTGCTATGTGATGCCCTCTTCTTCCTCTAGATCTGTTTCTCCTTTAGATTAGTTTTGCGGTGCTTAGACGAAGCCCCGCAGGATTAGTTCACCACCACGTCGTTGTGCTACCAAAGAACTCATCTACCTCTCCGCTCCCTCTTGCTGGATCAAGAAGGCAAAGATCGTCATCGAGTTGTATGTGTGTTGAACGCGGAGGTGTCGTCCGTTCGGCGCTAGATCAGAAGGACCGTGATCTAGATCGCGAGACGATTTGTGATTTGATCGCGGGACAGATCGTGATGGTATCGCGAGACGGATCGTGATTGGATCGCGAGATGTATCATGATGGGATCGCGGGACGCTCAGCGATTTGGATCGCGAAGACTTTCGACTACATCAACTGCATTTCTTAACGCTTCCCGCTTAGCGATCTACAAGGGTATGCAGATCCACTCTCCCTCTCATAGATGCTCATCACCATGGATAGATCTTGCATGTGCGTAGGAAATTTTTTGTTTCCCATGCAACATTCCCCAACAATAAGTATGCGAGTTCTTTATGACTAATGCTGAGTCCATGGATTATACGCACTCTCACCCTTTCACCTTTGCTAGCCTGTCTAGTACCGCGCAACTTTCGCTGGTCCATCAAACCCACCTTCTTCAAAATAGCCACCATGTATTTTCCTCAAAACAGCCACCATATCTACCTATTATGGCATTTCCATAGCCATTCTGAGATATATTGCCATGCAACTTCCCCCATTCAGTTTTTCATGATATACACCATCACTTCATCTTGCATATAGAGTCATATTTTGTTTTAGGTATCGAGTTGTAAGTAAATAAAAGTGTGATGATTTTCATTAATAGAGCATTGTCCCATGTGATAAAAGGATGATGGAAGCCATGACTCCCTCACAAGTTGGGATGAGTATCCGGACTTTACAAAAAATAAAAGAGGCCAGAGAAGCCCAAATAAAAAAAGAGGCCAAAGATGCCCACCAAAATATTAAAAAAATAAAAAAAATGAGAGAAAGAGAGAAGGGACAATTGCTACTATCTTTTTCCACACTTGTGCTTCAAAGTAGCACCATGATCTTCATAATAGAGAGTCTCCTATTTTGTCACTTTCATATAACTAGTGGAATTTCATCTTGCACGACCACTTAGTTTCCTTTTTGAGCTTTCATACACTTATAGCTCTAAGTGCATTTGTTGCATGGCAATCCTACTCACTCACATTGATATCTATCGATGGGCCTCTCCATAGCTCGTTGATACGCCTAGTTGATGTGAGACAATCTTCTCCCTTTTTCCTTGCACCTCCTCCATATTCTATTCCACCTATAGTGCTATATCCATGGCTCACGCTCATGTATTGCGTGAGAGTTGAAAAGGTTTGAGAACACCAAAAGTGTCAAACAATTGCTTGACTTGTTCTTCAGGGTTGTGCATGATTTAGATACTTTGTGTGGGGGAAGATGGAGCATAGCCAGATCATATGATTTTGTAGGGATAACTTTCCAAGGCCATGTTATTTCGAAAGGACACAATTGCCTTGTTGGTGTGCTCGAAGTATTACTATTTTTATGTAAATATTAGACTATTGTTTTGAATCTTACGGATCTGAATATTCATGCCACAATAAAGAATATTACATGGATAAATATGTTAGGTAGCATTCCACATCAAAAGTTCTTTTTTTATCATTTACCTACTCGAGGACGAGCAGGAATTAAGCTTGGGTATGCTTGATATGTCTCCAACGTATCTACAATTTTTGATTGTTCCATGCTATTATATTATCTGTTTTGGATGTTTTATATGCATTAATATGCTATTTTACATTATATTTGGGACTAACCTATTAATCTAGAGCCTAGTGCCAGTTTCTGTTTTTTCCTTGTTTTTGAGTATTGCGGATAAGGAATATTAAAAGGATTACAAACGGAATAAAATCTTTGAAATAATTTTTCTTGGACCATAAGCAACCCAGGAGACTTGGAGATGAAGTTGGAACAGCAGTCGTGTGGCCACAAGCCACAGGGGTGCGCCCAGGGGGTAAGGCGCGCCCCCCAGGCTTGTGGGCCCATGACAACTCCCCTAACCATATTTCTTGGCCTGTAAATTCACAAATATTCCTTGTATGCCAGAGGGAGGCACGAAAACACTTTTCTGTCGCCGAAAGCCTCCGTTCACGAGAGATCCAATCTTGGAGCCTTTTCCGATAATATGTCGAAGGGGGATTCGATCACGGAGGGCATCTACATCAACTCCATTGCCCCTCTGATGATGCATGAGTAGTTCACCACAGACCTTCGGGTCCATAGCTAGTAGCTAGATGGCTTCTTCTCTCTCTTTGCTCTTCAATACCATGTTCTTCATGATCTTCATGGAGATCTATCCAATGTAATACTCTTTTGTGGTGTGTTTGTCGAGATCCGATGAATTGTGGGTTTATGTTCAGATTATCTATGAATATTATTTGAGTCTTTTCTAAATTCTTATATGCATGATTTCATATCTTTGCAAGTCTCTTCGAGTTATTGGTTTGGTTTGGCCAACTAGATTGGTAATCCTTGCAATAGGAGAAGTCCTTAGTTTTGGGTTCAATCTTGCGGTGTCCTCACCCAGTGACAAAGTAGGGGTAGCGAGGCATGTATTGTATTGTTTCCATCGAGGATAAAAGATGGGGTTTTCATCATATTGCTTGAGTTTATCCCTCTACATCATGTCATCTTACCTAATGCATTACTCTGTTCTTCATGAACTTAATACTCTAGATGTAGGCAGGAGTCGGTCGATGTGTGGAGTAATAGTAGTAGATGCAGAATCGTTTCGGTCTACTTGATACGGACGTGATGCCTATATGCATAATCATTTCCTTGGATATCTTCATAATTATTCGCTTTTCTATCAATTGCCCGACTGTAATTTGTTCATCCATCGTAATACTTGCCATCATGAAAGAAGCCTCTAGTGAAACCTATGGCCCCCGGGTCTACTTTCCATAATTTATTTTCAGATCTATAAACCAAAAATACCAAAAATACTTTACTTCAATTTATTTACCTTTTACTTTCCGTTCTCGTTTACATCTATCTCTATCAGATCTCATCCTTGCAAGTAACCGTGAAGGGATTGACAACCCCTTTTATAGCGTTGGGTGCAAGTGTTTGATTCTTTGTGTAGGTACATCTATTGGGGACTTGCTTGTATCTCCTACTGGATTGCTACCTTGGTTCTCAACAACTGAGGGAAATACTTATCTACTTTGCTGCATCACCCGTTCCTCTTCATGGAAACCAATACATGCTTGAGAAGTAGAAGTGACGTCAGGATTGACTGGGTCACCGGGTCGCGGGCCATCGATAGGCGAAGAGGGGCAGGGACCTGCGTCGGGGCGCTTGCAACGGCAGGGAGAGCATCGAGGATGCCCTGCCAACTATGGAAGGGTGGGGGACCATGCCACTGTTAATGAGAACCAGCATGTCGGCCGCTGTTGCCACGCGAGGGCCCAGTGCCACCAGCATCTCCGAAAGAACGTGGAAAATCATGGCAACGAGGCCAGGCCGCGGGTCATGGAGAGGAGGAGGGTGGGACGTCGGAGGTGCTGCCACCACCAGCAGACGGTGGAGGCGGGGGTAGGAGAGGGGGAGACGGCAGCCCGAGGTCCTCCGAGCGAGTCACATGAATCGAAACTGAAAAACGCAACATGTTCAATGCACAATGCTCGGTGACATTGGGGTCGGAATCGGGCAGCACGGCGTCAGGCTCCGACAAGAATAGGTCGGCAGAGCGAGGAATGGTGTGGGGTTTCGGTGTCCAGGCCGAGAGCCGGAAGACCAACATGTCGATCCTACTGCGAGTTTTCGAGGCGTACCCGTCGATCACACAGTAGGGGGCGAGCAGCGTCTGGGCCGAAGAAGGAAGCGAGCCATGGTCCGAGATGCCCTTGATCTCGATGTCAACGTGAATCCTTAGGGTCAGCGGTTGAGCGCCGGCCAGGCGGCTCCAGAGCTCGACAATGAGCCGGAAACATGGAGAACGCACGTTGCTATCCACCACCACGGCACGGGCCTCGTCCGAGCGAAACTGAAGGAGAAACGGCTCCGGATGGTGGTGGTGGACGGAGAACTCTTCCTCGTCGAGGCCAAAGCCCCCACAGAGTAGGCCCAGGACATCGGCAAAGGAGACGCCAGAGCGGCTGCTAGTGACTATGGCGACGAGGGCGAGCTGCAGATCGGCCTCAGACGCCTCCAACTTTGAGGAATGGTGGAGGAAGCACGTCACGGACACCGCCCGAAGGGAGGGGTGGCCAGACATGATGAACGCGTCGACCGAGGACACCAACGGGGAGGGCGGCTGAGAGGAGGAGGGGGAGGCTCCATGGGTGAGCCGGCCCTGGAGGACGCGGGCCAACTCGAGCTGGCTAAGCTAGCGGCTAACGAGCCAAAGGAGGGGGGCAGGGGCGCTTGGCCGGACCATGACCATCCGAGCAGAGGGAGCGGCGCGCCATGCACTCCCGGGCCTTATGACTGTAGAATTGCCAGCATCGACAGCAGATGTCATGCCGGCACTCCTCTCGGAGGTGTACACGGAGGCAGCGAGGGCATTCGCCAGGCGGGGAGGGGGCGCGAAAACCGGGCCGAGCGGTGCACGGGAGGATGCGCCGAGGGGTCTTTCGGCGGTGAGCACGCGGCTACTCCTAGGCGGCCTCCGCCGGAGAGTCGACCTAGTGGCCCTCGGAGCGAAGCTGGGGCTAGGGCATCGGCAATAGGGGAGCAGGAGGCGACGACAAGAGATTATCTGTAACACAAAAGGGTTTTGAGGGAACTGGCTCAACCCTCTATGGGGTGGCCTATCTCATATATATAGTGGTGTACAAGATACAATAAGAGTCATATACCAATTAGGTATAGGTTACACGGTGGGCCATAATACAAAGTCTAACACCCTCCCTCAATCTCAACTCACTCCTGAAGTGTCAAGGAGGTTGAGATTGCGCCTACAGACCTCAAACATGGGTGAAGGTAGAGGCTTGGTGAAGATGTATGCAAGTTGATCTTTTGAAGAGATAAACCTGATTTGTAGTAGCTTCTGTGCAACATGTTCCCTCGCAAAATGATAGTCAATCTCAATGTGCTTGGTTCGTGCATGAAACACCGGATTTGATGATAGAAACGTAGCACCGATGTTGTCACACCAAAGGACCGGAGGATGTGGCTGAGAGACTCCCAACTCTCGAAGTAGAGAAATCCATATAAGCTCGGCAGTCGCATCGGCAACTGCCTTGTACTCGGCTTCAGTGCTGCTGCGAGAAACAATGGCCTGCTTGCATGCACTCCAGGCGATCAAATTAGAACCTGAGAACACAGCATATCCCCCCGTAGATCGCCTGTCATCCGGACACCCAGCCCAATCAGCATCTGAGAAGGCAGAAAGAACCCCGGAGGAACTCGGATGTAGGTGGAGACCATAGGAGACTATGAGACGCACATAGCGGAGTATGCGCTTCACAGCAGACCAGTGCACATCAGTGGGAGCATGAAGATACTGGCACACCTTGTTCACTGCAAAAGAGAGATCAGGACGTGTGATTGTCAGATACTGGAGACCAACAACAACACTCTGATACTCAGTCGCTTCCTCGGGAGACAGAAGAGCACCATCAACAGCCGAAAGCTTGTCAGTGAAGGACATGGGCATGGGAGATGTCTTGCAGTTGAGCATACCAGCACGACGCAAGAGATCAAGAGAGTACTTCTTCTAGGTGAGAGCCAAGCTGCCACGAGACTGATGAGCGACTTCAATACCCAGGAAGAAGTGAAGCTGTCCCAAATCCTTAACCGCAAAATCTCTACCAAGTGCAGTCACAAGAGCATCAGCAGCTATCGGAGAGGAGCTGACCAGGATAATGTCATCCACGTACACAAGCAAGTACATGGTCACACTCGGGCGCTAAAACAAGAACAACGAAGTGTCAGCTGTCGAAGGAACAAACCCATGAGTACGGAGAGCAGTAGCCAGACGAGCATGCCAAGCACGAGGCGCCTGCTTCAGTCCCTAGAGAGCCTTCGTCAGGCGACAGACGTGATGAGGCTGAGTGTGATCAACAAATCCAGGTGGTTGCCGCATGTAGACTTATTCTTCAAGCAAACCATGAAGAAAATCATTATGTAAATCAAGCTGACGAAGAGACCATCCACTAGAAACAGCTAGAGACGGGAGGAGACGAATGGTGGTGGGTTTGACAACCAGGTTGCATGTGTCCTCATAATCCAGTCCATGGTGCTGTTTAAAGCCTTTCGCCACGAGACGTGCTTTGTAGTGCTCAATAGAACCATCAGCATGTTTCTTTACTTTGAAAACCCACTTGGAATCAATGATGTTGACCGGAGGTGGGGGAGAAACAAGCGTCCAGGTCTCATTCTACATAAGTGCACGATATTCTTCCTCCATAGCAGCTCTCCAGTGTGGGATACTCATACAAGCTTGATAATTATGTGGCTCGACGGCTGGGTCGGCCACAACATGAGATAAGCAAGCAGCCAGGTATGCAACGGTGCCATTGGTGCGCTCCTTGGGGCGAACGATGCCACTACGGCTGCGCGTGTGCGGACGCCGCGGAGCAGCAAGCACAGGGGCAGGTGGTGCATCCAGCGTGGGAGGCGGATCTGGCATGAGAGCAGCCCGCACTTGTGGAGCAGCCGGCCTGAGGAGCGTCGGCATAGGTGCAGCCATCCCGGGAGGTGCCAACACAAGTGCAGCCGGCACCTGTGAAGCAGTTGGTCTAGGCGCAGCCGACTCGGGAGAGGTCGGCAAAGATGGAGCAACCGGCACCGAAGCAGCCGGCTCGAGAGTGGCCGGCATCGAAGCAGCCAGCTCGGGAGTAGCCGGCCTAGAAGCTGTCGGCATAGACGCAGCCGGCTCCGACAGTGTAGCCGGCACAGGCGGCTCTTCCAACGTAGGTGGTGCATCTGGTAGGAGTTCCAGGCGAGCACCACGTCCAGTTCCTGCACCATGGTTAGGCAACAACACAGGCGAATATGCAACATCTTCAAATTGGCCAGGCATAAGAGGAGATGAATGCATAGGTGGGGCTGTGGTGATTGGCTGAGGCATGGCAGAAAACGGGAACACGTTCTCATCAAAGACAACATCACGAGATATGTAGACACGATTTGTTGGCACATGGAGGCACTTGTAGCCTTTATGGAGAGAACTATACCCTAAGAACACACATTTTTTGGACCGAAACTCAAGCTTTCAATCATTATATGGACGAAGGTGGGGCTAACAAGCACACCCAAACACTTTGAGAAAGGTATAGTCAGGAGTTTCATGCAAGAGAAGCTCAAGAGGATTTTTCATATTAAGAACACGCGTAGGCAATCTATTAATAAGAAAACATGCGGTGGCAAAGGCATCACTCCAAAAGCTGAAAGGTATAGAGGCGTGAGCTAGAAGTGTGAGACCAGTCTCAACTACATGGCGATGTTTACGCTCAACGGTGCCATTTTGCTGATGTGTATGTGGACATGATAAACGATGTGAGATCCCAAGCTTATTAAAAAAGGTATTGAGGTTGCGATACTCACCCCCCAATATGACTGAACATGGATGATTTTATGCTTGAGGAGGCGTTCAACATGCAATTGAAACTGAATAAATATATCAAACACATCAGATTTGCGCTTAAGGAGAAAAAGCCATGTGAAGCGACTATAAGCATCAACGAAACTGACGTAGTAGTTGTGACCACTAACAGATTTTTGTGCTGGACCCCACACATCAGAAAACACAATTTCAAGAGGACTTTTTACTTTTCTAATAGACGAAACAAAAGGAAGTTGATGACTTTTGCCTTGTTGACAGCCATCACACACGGACATCTCTGTATTGCTAGACTCTAATGGCAGCTCATGATGGTGGAGTATGTGGCGAACAATGAAGGTGGCGGAATGACCAAGACGAGAGTGCCACTAGGATGGAGACACACGAACACCACTGAAGACGCGCAGGGCGAATGGATCCTCCAGATGGTACAAGCCTTGGCTTAGACGGCCATTAAGCAGAACGTCCCGGGTTGCTTGGTCCTTAACAAAAAGATCAAAAGGGTGAAATTCACATAAGACACGATTATCAAGGGTGAGCTTGGGAACGGATAAAAGATACGAGTCATCGAAGGTACCCGCAAAACATCATGAAGGTGGAGCTTCCTAGAGGGATGACTAGTTAAAAGAGATGCTTGGCCAATGTGAGAGATGGGCATACCTACGCCATTGGCGGTGTGAACTTGATCAGGCCCATAGTAGGGCTGGTAGGTGGAAAGCTTGTTGAGCTCGTTCGTCATGTGATCTGTGGCGTCGGTGTCCATATACCATGCTGGATCAACAGGGTACGATGGCGTGTACCCCTGCTCCATGTGTGGACCCTTGCCCCTGGTGGCGGCATGGGCAATCGGACTGCCACCATGGGTGGCCGGGTCGGCTGCGTGTTGGCCGAAGTCGGCCATGGCAAACTGGCGCTCATTGCCCTTGCCATCATTACCAATACCGAGGAAGCTTTTCTGAAAACGACGGTGGCACAGGGAGGCGATGTGTTTCTCGCGGCCACAGAGTTGATAGACGCGGGAATCCACCCGGCCCATGGGAGGAGCCCCACCCGAGTTGGATGCAGGGGGCGGGGCAGACCAGCCGACCGATGGAGGAGCAGGCGACCGCTACCCGCGGGATGCCCAGAAGGCAGCCAGCTGTGCGGCGATAGTGACGGAGGAGCGACGAGCCTCGATTCGCTGCTCGGTGAAGAGAAGGCGGGAGTAGAGCTCGTGCGGGGGCATCGGCAGCTTGGCATTGTGGACGGCCTCCGCGAGATTGTCGTACTCGGCGTCGAGGCCCTTGATGACGAAGCCAGCAAACTCCTCGTCGCTGAGGGGCCGACCAATGGAGGTGAGCGTGTCCGCCAGGACCTTCATCTTGTTGAAGTAGGTCGTGGCGGAGGAGTCCAGTTTCTTGACGTCGCCAAGCTCGCTGCAAAGGGCCATCGAGCGAGAGGTGGAGACCTGGGCAAAGGCGTGCTCCAGGGTCGTCCAAGCATCTAGGGAGGTGGCAGCAAAGAGGCAAAGCCTAGCGACCCCGTCACCCAGGGAGCCTTGGATGGCAGAGAGGATCGCCTGGTCCTACTGCACCCACACATGGTGTTCCGGGTTGATGGCCGGCCCATGGATGGTTGGGACAACCTGCGGAGGGCACAGCAGGGAGCCATCAACGTACCCAAGGAGGGAGCGGCTGCGAAGCAGCGGTAGAACCTTGGCGCGCCAGAACAGGTAGTTATCCGGCGTGAGACGGATAGCGATCAGGTTGTCGAAGTGGAAAGGCCCGGCTGCCGCAACCGGCATGGGTGCAACCGGCGCAGGCGGAGCAGCCGGAGCGAGAGGAGCCGGCACGGGCACAGCCGGTACGAGTGCAGCGGCGTGCGGGGTAACTGGAGCCCCCGAGGCCACCGGGAGATCGGCGAGTGTCGTGGATGAGCCGGATGAGGCGGCCGGCAGCTCCGCGAATGGGTCTGTTGCCAGAGCGACCGAGATCGCAGGTGACAGCGGAGCCGAGAGGATCGACCCCACGACAGTGATGGCGAAGGAGGGAGGCATCGGGATGTTGAGGAAAGCGACAAGCGACGCAGGGATGGACCCGGAGCTGGCGGCGCTGGAAGCGGAAGCAGTCATGGTCGCGACGGCGGCGGCGGCGGCGGCCCTAGGGTTTAGGACGCGAGAGGATCTAGGTTAAGTTGATACCATGTAACACAAATGGTTTTGAGGGAACTGGCTCAACCCTCTATGGGGTGGCATATCTCATATATATATATGTACAAGATACAATAAAAGTCATATATCAATTAGGTATAGGTTACACGATGGACCATACTCAGGTTGGGGAGATGGGCGACGGGGTCGGAGTGTCCACCAGCGCAGGAGGGCGACGAAGCCATACTAGAAAAGATTATTACTTAGGCACAAACACAAACAGTCAAACAAAAATCATGCGCCCATTCTAGCACCAGTACCAAGTGAGAAATATTTACCTGCATATTCTAGCATATGTTTCCAAAGTATCATATCGCTTTGGCTCGACTAAATTTTTGCTAGTGCGACAAGCAATAGTGCAACTACCATTCCAAAAACTGCAGTGGATTTTACACTAGCAGAACATGCTGAAGATTTCTGAGTACAATACAGAATATTGAAAGTATCTTTCTACACCTGATCTTATATGCTTTTGATGTGAACGGTAAAAAAACATTTCCAAAGTTCTCAATTTTTTGTGGCATACTTTAAAGAATTTTTGTGGTGCATGTAAAATTTTATCACGAAATTACATTGTTGAAAATCGTGGCAAAAAAATCAGAGCTCCAAAATGCGTTTGAAAAAAACATTACAGAGCATCGATTTTGTTTTTTTACCATGCCTTCCACCAATGTCATTTCTTGATAAAAAAATCCATGCACAAAAACATTTCTTAAAGTATACCTAAAACAACAACAAAATTAAATTTATCTTCGATGATATTTATTTTACTATTCACAACAGTAACAAATGAGCTCAGTGCAAAAACTCTACGGTCTTTTCAGCCTTTGCTCTGTTTTCTGAATGTTCTCCCATCGACCGCCTCGGACAAATTTGCGAACGCATTGCCTTGACACGCACTATATGTACTAGCAATCAATGGTGGGAAGCCAAGTCAAATGCGCCCAAAAAAACATTCTTTTCGAGGCTACTGAAAAATGAAGATTTAGGCATGTATTTGGATTATCTAACCATTCTAGATGAGTTTGACCCTTGACTTGAAAAGTAAATAAGTAATCATACGTAGTAGAAAAGCACCCTTCAGAAAAAGATAAGGCGAAGGATAATCGTTCCAACCTACCAGGCTACAAGTAATTCTGAATGTTCTCTGACTGACCGCCTGAGGTAGCCCTGACACGCACTATTTGTGGCAATGAGAACAAGTCAAATGCTCCCAACAAAACAATTATTTCGAGGCTGCCGAGAAACGGAAGACTTAGGCATGAAGACTTAGGAGTATTTGGATTATCTGACCATTCTAGATGAGTTTGACCATTGACTTTGAAAGTACTACTGATCATCATAGAAAAGAACTTCAGAAAAGAAAGAAAAAAGGCGAATCATAATCATTCCAACCTACCATCATTTCGAGCAAGATCGATGCAAGCTGCCATGGCCGCGGTGCTTCCGCTCTACCTGCTTGTCGTGCTTCTCCTGGCCATCCCGCTCCTCTTCTTCAAGTCCAGGCACTCGGCGCCTCGTCGTGGCGCCGGCGGCAGGGCCGAGCGGCTCCCGCCGGGGCCGTGGGCGCTGCCGGTCATCGGCCACCTGCACCACCTCACCAGCGCCCTCCCGCACCGCGCTCTGCGCGACCTCGCGCGGCGCCACGGCCCGCTGATGATGCTCCGCCTCGGCGAACTCGACGCCGTGGTCGCGTCCTCCTCTGACGCCGCCCGCGAGATCATGAAGACCCACGACGCCTCCTTCGCGTCCAGGCCTCTGACCTCCATGCAGCAGTTGGCATACGGCGACACAGAGGGCCTCATCTTTGCGCCCTACGGCGACGCGTGGCGGCAGCTTCGCAAGATATGCACCGTCGAGATCCTCAGCTCCCGCCGCGTCCAGTCCTTCCGCCCCGCCCGCGAGGAGGAGCTCGGGCGCCTTCTCCGCTCCATCGCGGTGGCATCTACCTCGTCTTCGCCGGTCAACCTGACCGAGCGCATATCGGCGTTCGTGGCGGACTCCACGGTGCGCGCCATCGTCGGCAGCCGGTTCAAGCAGCGGGACACATACCTGAGGATGCTGCAAGAGGGGCTCAAGATCGTGCCCGGGATGACCCTTCCCGACATTTTCCCCTCCTCGCGCCTCGTGCGGCTCCTTAGCAGAGTCCCCGGCAGGATTCAGCGCCATAGCCAAGGCATGAAGAAGTTCATGGACACCATCATAGAGGAGCACCAGGAGAACAGAGGCCCCGACTGCGACGGCGAGAAAGAAGAAGACTTGCTCGACGTGCTCCTGAGACTGCAAAAGGAAGCGGACTCCCAGTATCCGCTCGCCACTGACAATATTAAGACCGTCATGCTGGTAAGCCCGGCTTTTGCGAAATCGCCGTCCTAGAAATTCCTCTCCGAAAATCCTTGATTAATTAGCTCCTCTCTTTTTTTTTCGTTGTTAGGACATGTTTGGCGCCGGCAGCGAGACGTCGGCTACGGCTCTGCAGTGGGCGATGGCGGAGCTGATACGGAACCCGAGGGTTATGCGGAAGGCGAAAGACGAGGTCCGCCAGCAACTCGCCGGGCGCGGCAAGGTGACGGAGGCCGACCTGACAGATCTGCATTACCTTGGGTTTGTCATCAAGGAGACGCTGAGGATGCACCCGCCGGCGCCACTGCTGCTGCCGCGCAGTTGCGGGAGCCCGTGTCAGGTTCTGGGCCTGGACGTGCCGGAGGGGGTCATGGTGATCGTGAACGCGTGGGCGATTGGCAGGGACCCGGCGCACTGGGACGCGCCCGAGGAGTTCGCGCCAGAGCGGTTCGAGCAGAACGGGAGGGACTTCAAGGGGGCGGACTTCGAGTTCGTGCCGTTCGGCGGCGGGAGGAGGATATGCCCCGGCATGGCGTTCGGGCTGGCGCACGTGGAGCTCGCGCTCGCGGCGCTGCTGTTCCACTTCGACTGGGAGCTGCCAGACGGGATGGCGGCCGAGGATCTGGACATGACGGAGGAGTTTGCTGTCACGGCACGCCTCCGGTCTGACCTTGTCTTGGTCGCCGTCCCTCGCGTCGCCGTGACCACGGAGTAAACGCACTTTTGCTATGTCACGAGTAGATTGACCCATCGTGCACGTCCGTATTTGGATTCCCCGGTTCAATCGTGGGTTGTTTTTTTAAGGTAAACATTTATTTCTCACTATAACTACTTGTAAGTTGCCTGAATTTTGAATGTGGATAAGTTAATTTCTTGACCGTTGATTTTTGCTATAAAATATGTGTTGTATTTCTTTTTCTAGCTCTGATGTTTGTTCTGCTGGGCCGGTTATTTTTTTAATGACCTCATATTTGGGTCATCGATTTGCTACTGCCGAAGCCTATTAAAGATGCGATCCATATTGTTGGGATGTGTATGAGTCTAAATGTATATTGTTTCCATATTATTACAAAAAGTGCAATTTTAGAGCAAAGTTGTATGCAAGTTTTCTTTTAAATCTTCATATTTATTCTTTAAAGGGTAATAACATTGCTACTAATTCATTGATCCTTAGTTTGATTTTTTAGTATTATTCCAACTGTGTTTCTTCTTCAAGGGTAAAACGAAAGACACCAATTTATTCTTTCTTAGGAATAGTGTATTCAAAAATTCCATTCATATATGCCTATTCTTGCATATTTTCCAAATTGCAATTTTTGAGATGTCGTTTGCACTTTTTTTTCTTAAAGGGTAATACCAATGCCCATAACTTTTTCTTAGAATATTTCATTGTTTCGAGTTAACTAATTTTTTCATTTCATTTCAATACCTATCTCACTAATTCATTCCTTATTAATTTGTTTTTTTGCAAAATTCACTATTATAGGCTTACTGTTGTATATTATAAAAAGCATAATATATGTGCAAACCGTGTGCAATTTTTCCATTTTTTTATTTATTTTCTCTTAAAGGGTAGTATCGATGCCACTAAGTTATTATTCCTTAGAAACTTTATTGTTAAGATTTTTCTTATTTTTTTGTTTCATTTTCTTTCTTCTTAAAAGAAATACAATTGCAACTAATTCAAATTTTCTTAGAATTTTTTTTTGTAAAAACATATCCGTTGTTATATATTTATCCTAGGATATTATACAAACACAATTCCTGAGCAAACTGTGTGTAATTTTTTTCATTATTTTGTTTCACTTTTTTTTCTTTCTTCTTTAAGAGCGCTACGAATTCCATTAATTCTGTCTTTCTTAAAAAACTTGACTATTTATTTTTCGTACTTTTATTATTTTGTTTATTTTGAAAGGTGGCACTAAGTTATTCTTCCTCAGGAAATTTTATTATTGTTGTTGTTGTTTTCTTTCTTTGAATGGGTAATACTAATGCCATAAATTCATTCCTTCTTAAAAAAATATTAAGGGTAATAGGAATGCCACTAATTCATTCTTCCTAATTAAAAAAATCATTCTTCCTTAGAAGGTTTCATTATTATTTTTTTATTTTTTATTTCTCCTGAGAGGGTAATACCAAATCTAATAATTCATTCTTTATTAGAATACTTTTTTTCTTCCTTCATTAAGGATAATATGAATGCCACTCATTTATTTCTGCTTAGAAAACTTCTTTTTGCAAAAATTCCACTATCTTATGTGTATTATTGGATATTATAAAAATGCGCGTTTTTTAAATGGTGTGCTATTTAGTCATTATTTGTTTTATTATTTTTTCTTCTTAATTGGTAATACCAATTACCCTAATTCAATAAGGCGGCACCACCACAAGGATTAGAATTGCAGGTGACCGATTCTTTTAACTCTAGGTAATTAAAAACCACGGTAGTTAAAAATATATGGTATTGTAAGAATATTTAGAAAATATTTTGCTATCAAATAGGGCCTTAGTTATATATGATCGAGCAAAGTTGTGTGGTTGAAAGAAATCTACGTCTCACTGTAAACATGTTCGGTACCAATATCCATGTAGGTGTAGCATTATTAGAGAAGTACTTCCGACCATGATGATGTTTTTAACCAACGAGACAGGAGCCGCTTTGTAACAGCGCAAGTGCATCCCCTTTGTAATATTTCATGTGTGAACCTTCAATGAATGCCATCATGTGGTTTGAGTAATAATAATTTGCTTCATGCCATTTTGCATCATGGCATCATAATCATCATTTCATAAGTTGCATCATGCCTTGCTTGTCATGCTTGTGAAGTGGGATGTGAGTGGGTGTGATTGTGGTGTTGGTGCGCAAAACTATGGTGTAAAAGCCTCTCCTCAATTTCTCAAAACCCTTGCCACCTCTTCTTATTTCAAAAATGCAACATGTGGTAATTTAACTTTTCCTATTCCATCTCATAGAAATGTTGCACTTCTTCTAAATATTCTGATTAGAATTGTTAATAAACTCTCAAACATGTTTGAAGATATTTTTCTTTTGAATCTTTGCAAAACTGATTGTTATTATAATATATCTTATTTATTTTGTTTGCTCTAAAGATGCCAAAACCATTTTTATCAATTGGGGCATATTTGTGTGGGTGCAAAACTAATTTTCTTCCTCAAAGTTTCTCTGTCAAACCTCCTTGGCTTATTTTAGTTTGTGGCTATTTTATTTAGAAGGAGAAGACCTTTTCTTTTCTGAGAGAGAGAGGCTAGTGCTGTTGGGCCTCCTCCCTCCCTCGCTGGCCCAGCAGCAGTGCCACGCAGCAGTCCAGCCAGCAAAGCCGCAGCCCAACCAGCCTCACACGAGTGTGTCGTCCCCCACCTCATGTGTGGCTTCCATCCACAGTAGCCACGTCGAGCTCCCGAGTGATTTGGCGTCCGGTGCTCGTCCTTAGCGCATATAAAGCTTGCCCCTAGCCCTAGCCCTAGCCTCCCTCGTCCCGTTTTCTCCCACTCCTCCTTGCGTCGCTGCCAGGTAAGCATCTCCAAGCTCACGCCATCGCCGCGCCTGCGATGCTCCGGCCGAGCTTCTGCTCGACCATGGGGTGACCTCCTCGGCCATTCTCCGTCGTGCTAGTGAAGCGGGAAGGACCCCCTGGTTCGTCATCTTCTTACTCGTCGACCAAGGGAGCGCCAGGACCTCGGGATCGGCGCAGCCCCGAGCCTCTTCTTCCTCTTCTTCCCGGACAGGAGCTCGCCGGAGTTCTTCGTATCATCGTCGTCGCCTCGGTGCAACCCCTTCGTCTCCGTATTGTCGTTAGGTAGATAGGTAACCTCCGTTGTCCTACCCATCGTTGCTCGTCACCGGTAGGTCTCCGTAGTCCGTGTCGTGCTCTTGCCTTGCCCGTGCTCTCCGTGCTCTGTGTGGATCCCTGAAGATGATCTTCAGAGAAGAGCTGCACCCTCCCTCTTCGAGTCAGGACCCCTCTCACATGTGCACGCACTAGTTTGCCTAGTCGTCCTTGATGTCTACTACACAACCTTCTTCTTGTAGACTCGTGTTGGGCCTCCAAGCGCAGAGTTTTGTAGGACAGCGGCAATTTTCCCTCAAGCGGATGACCTAAGGTTTATCAATCTGTGGGAGGTGTAGGATGAAGATGGTCTCTCTCAAACAACCTTGCGACCAAATAATAAAGAGTCTCTTGTGTCCCCAACACACCCAATACAATGGTAAATTGTATAGGTGCACTAGTTCAGCGAATAGATGGTGATACAAGTGCAATATGGATGGTAGATATAGGTTTTTGTAATCTGAAAATATAAAAACAGCAAGGTAACAAATAGTAAACAACGAGCAAAATGTTGTATAAATGCTTGGAAACAAGGCCTAGGGTCCATACTTTCACTAGTGCAATTTCTCTCAACATTACTAACATAGTTGAATCATATGTAAATACCTCTCGTGTGACAAAGAGTTCACTCCAGAGTCACAACTAGCGGAGAACTAATGAAGAAATTATTGTAGGGTACGAAACCACCTCAAAGTTATCTTTTCCGATCAATCTTATGAGCTATCCCTATAAGTGTCACGAACAGCCCTAGAGTTTGTACTAAAATAACACCTTAAGACACACATCAACCAAAACCCTAATGTCACCTAGATACTCCAATGTCACCACAAGTACCCATGGGCTTGATTATACGATATGCATCACATAATTTAGATTCATCATGTTCAATCCAACACAAAGAACTTCAAAGAGTGCCCCAAAGTTTCTACCGGAGATTCAAGACGAAAACATGTGCCAACCCCTATGCATAGATTCCCATGGTCACGGAACCCGCAAGCTGATCACCAAAACATACATCAAGTGGATCAATAGAACATCCCATTGTCACCACGGATATCCAATCGCAAGACATACATCAAGTGTTCTTAAATCCTTAAAGACTCAATATGATAAGAAAACTTCAAAGGGAAAACTCAATTCATCACAACAAGATAGAGAGGGGAAAACTCCATATGATTCATCACAACAAGTGATGGTTTCCCCCTCCGAAAGGGTGCTGGAACGGGCTCCCGATTGGTTTTTCGTGGCTCTGGAGGTTTGCAGCGGCATAACTCCCGATTTAGGTTTCTTTTTGGAGGTTTCTATATTTATAGGAATTTTTGGCGTTGGAATCACTTCAAGGGGTGCCACGAGGCGGTGACAAGCCTGCTAGGCGCGGCTAGGGGGTGGCCGCGCCTGGCAGGCTTGCGACCTCCTCGCTGCTCTTCTCGCCCAACTCCAATGCTTCGAGGGTCTCTTTTGGTCCAGAAAAAATCATACTAAATTTTCAGCCCATTCCGAAAACTTTTATTTCTACACAAAAAACTACACCATGGTAGTTCTGCTGAAAACAACGTCAGTCCGGGTTAGTTCTAATAAAATCATACCAAAATCATATAGAATTATTTTAAACATGGCATGAATACTTCATAAATTATAGATACGTTGGAGACATATCAGTCCTTGCCTCCCCTCCCGCTCAACGTCGCCCCGAGCTGAGCTCCTGCTCGAGCTTGAGCGCCACCCTGCTCTTTGTGCCCCCGCCTCGATCCAACGAGAATGGATTCCCCGCCAGGTTCCGTAGCCCCGCCATAGCACGATGACCCCGGTGGTCGCCAGAGGGCTCGCCGGCTTTCTCGTTGATTACTCTGCCGTTAGGTAGAGGAAATCCCCAACCTTTAATGGGATACAAGCCAAAGCACCCCCTTCTCTGTCGAGTAACCAAGCATAGCCCTGTGGTAGAACCCCTCACCCACAACAGGGGGGTCGTGGGTTTGATCCCCCGCGGGGACAAATAAAATCCCTCCATTTTCCCTTTTAGTCGAGCCACTGACGATGGGCCCACATGTCATTCCCCGTGATGCCCTGGTGACTATGCCAGGTGGGCCTCTGGTTTTTATTTTTGTTTTGTTTTTTATTTTATTTCTGTGTTGATTCTGAGATTATTTCCTTTTAAGGAAATAGTCCATATTTGTTATTTTCCAAATCTGTCAATGCCTATTTGGGACATGCCAAATCGGGCATGTACTATGTTATATGTGTATAGGCGGATTTTCAGTTTGAGTTTGAGGGAGTTTGGTCCATAAGACCATAGGCTTATGATAGATGATTTTGGGGTAGAAAAATCAAGTGAATTCAATGGTGGCATTGGTTTTATCATTTGAGCAAGTTTGCAAAAAATGTTGTTTTATGATTAGGTGGCATTTTGTCTTTTTCACATGATTTAATTCTTGCATCATATGATAAACTTGTCAACATGAAATATGTTCATTAGGGTGTGAGCTAGCCCCTGGTATTTTTGCATGCCATGATAGATCATGATATGGGTGGTATTCTTGCTGTCAACATGTCACCAAAATATTGCTTCACATGCTCAATTATTGCTAAGTGTTAGAATCTGTTATTTTGTTGCCATGTTGTCTTGATGATTCTCATGAATCCATTGCTCCTTTGAGGTTGGCATAATGTTATGAATTGATGAGCATGTTGTCCTCTGTTAGTTTGTGCCAAATGCTTGTAGGTTGAACTATTGCATCCTAATTAAAATTGCTATCAAACGTGTCATTCTGTTAAAAACTACCCTATTTTCCGCTTGTTGAATTTCACTAAGTCTGGAATACAGATATTCTCAATGTGCTATGTTGTGGAGATGATAGCCATTGATCTATGCATATTTTGATGTTGCCATAATGCAATTGTTTGAAGTACATGTTATCCTCTATCACCCTGTTAATTTTCATGCCATGAAAGTTCCTCTAGCATATCTAATTGTTGTTGTCAAGATGCCATCATGTTAAGTCAGATTCTGTAAAACTGGAATTTTCACGAAGTCCCTAAAAACTGTTTCAACATGCCATCTTATGAGCTCAATTTCCATTGATCCATGCTTCCTTTCATGTTTCTGTTAATAGATGAAAGGTTAAGAATGCTCTATAATTCATTTCCATGCCTTGGTTGTGATTTGAAACTTCTTGTAGCTCTGGTTATGTGTGTTACAAGATGACATGTTGTTGTTTGTGGACAGATTGTGTGTTTGAATGTTTTGTGACTTGTGGGAGCTATACTCCATTGTTTTGCATGATATTTAGGTCTATTCTTGATAGATTTTCGTTTCCAATCCAATGGCATACTTGGAATACCAAGGAATAGACCATGGCCTTCTTCAGCTTTGCATTTGTCTCCGTTTACGTTCATACCTTGCTGTGAGTGTACCGTGAGCTGCGTTACTCCGTTTGCGACGTTCGACATATGCATTTGCATCGTTTTTACATGAGGCAGTCATATTTTACATGATCATGCATGTTCAACTAACTAAACATGAGGTTCTGTTCAGAATACTAAGAACTTAATATTTGCCTAAGAAACATGACTTGCACAGGGTTGACATGTTATTTGCATCAATATGATCATGCATCATCTTGGTTGCGCATTGCACTTTGATTGTGTGTTTATTTGGTGTTGTTGCTCTTTTGTAGACCCGAGTGCCAAGCCTGAGTACGAGGATCCGGGAGAGAACGTCCACGAGGACCCAACTCTGTATCCCCCTGAAGACCCAACATGCAAGATGATCATATCCGGATCCCGACACTATTTTTTCTATGCTAGATGTCTCGCTTCTACCGTTATGTTTCGTTACCTAGCACTTACATGTCAAGCCTCCTAAATTGCCACGAAAGCCTTTAACCCCTCCACTACCTAGCAAACCTTGTTTTTCTAAGTTACCGCTGCTCGACCCCTCTTATAGCATTCTTAGTTGCAGGTGCAGGTTGTTTCCATGTGATAACATGGATATGTGGAGCTATCACAATATTTATTGCTATTTAATTTAATGCACCTATATACTTGGTAAAAGGTGGAAGGCTTGGTCTTTCGCCCGGTGTTTTGTTCCACTTTTGTCGTCCTAGTTACTTGTTATTGGTGTTATGTTCCATATTTTTGCGCTCCTAACATCCTTGGGGTTGTTATGGGGACCCCCTTGACTATTCGTTTTAGGATAAAGCTTGTCTGGCAAGACTCACCATCGGTACTATTTGCTAACAACCTAATTAAAATGCATAGGCCTTAGCTACCTCGTTGTTTAATCAATAACCCGGGCTAGTCCTCCTCATGAGTGTTGGTCCAACCCAGAGCAGCTTATTAACGTCGCCCAAGGCAACTTGGTGATTGGCGTGGTAACCATCACTCATCCGTCGTGTCCTCAGAACGAGATAGGCGGCCCCTGTCGGTTTCATTGAGACGTCGAACGGTCTTGCTGGACTTATTTTACCTTTCTCCAATGTCTTGTGCGAGGGATTCGAAGGATACTTTGGGATATCCCGAGGTTGAGGTGTTCCTATAGGATCTCCAAGGAGATCACGGGTTATCTGCGCTCGAGGTTATTCCACATGGTGTGTGTGTAGTTTGTGATGGATGAGTTGGGGCACCCCTGTAGGGTTAAATATTTTCGAGAAGTCATGCCCACTGTTATGTGGCAACTTGGAAATTTGTTCCACACCCGGTTATAGCAAACTTGAAGTAAACTCAAATAAAACACACAAACCATGTGCGTAACTCTGATTGTCTCTGCCCGTGAACATGAACCGAGAGAGAACATGATGGGGTTATGTTTGACATAAGTAGATGTTCAGGATCATGTGGTGATCATACTAGTTCACTATCGTTATATGTAGGCCACCATATTTACTTCTTATTCTCATAAGTTAGCCACTCCCATCATGATCCATCTCGCGATCCAATCACGATTAGGCCCCGCGATCCCATCACGATCCGTCTCACGATCTTGATCATAGTCCTTCCAATCTAGCGCCGAACGGATGGCACCTCCGGGTTCAACACACGTGCGGCTTGATGACGCCTTGACCTCCTCGATCCAGCGAGCGAGGGTGAAGTAGTAGATGAGTTCCGGCAGCACAACGGCGTGGTGACCGTGTTGGTGAAGAACAATCTCCGCAGGGCTTCGCCAAGCACAATGGAAACTATGACGAAGGAGAAATTAGAGGGACGGGGTTGTCGGCACACGGCTTTGGGATTCTTCATGTGTTCCAGGTGCTAGCCTCGCCCCTTTATTTATATGCTGAGCCCTAGGGTCAAAACTTGGAGAAAAATCCTCCTCAAGGTCGGTTTGCCCGCAAGGCAAGAGTCCTCCTCGGACTCCAGGACCAGACGCCAAGGTCCTCGGCATCTGGCCCCAGACGCCAGGGTCCCTGGCGTCTGGCCCCTGGCCTCCGCAAAACACCTTTTGCACTTTCCTAAAGCCTCATGGGCTTTACCCCTTGGCCCAAATAAAGTGTTCTTGTACCCCAAACATTTCGGGAAACATCCGAAACTCTTCGGGTGAATTCCAGAACCCTTTCGGAGACCAAACACTATTATACCATACATCAAACTTTACCTCTGGACTATTCTGGAGCTCCTCGTCATGTCCGGGATCTCATCCGAAACTTCGAACAACTTTCGGTCACCAACATAATAACTCAACTGTACTTATATCGTCACCAAATGTTAAGTGTGTAGACACTGCGGGTTCAAGAACTATGCAGACATGACCGAGACACCTCTAAGATCAATAACCAATAGCGGGACCTGGATGCCCATATTGGTTCCTACTTATTCTAGGAAGATCTTTATCGGTGGAACCTCTATGTCAAGGATTCAGTTAATCCCGTATGTTGTTCCCTTTGTTCTTTGGTATGTTACTTGCCCGAGATTCGATCATCGGTATCTCTATACCTAGTTCAATCTCGTTACCGGCAAGTCTCTTTCCTCATTCCGTAATAAAAAATGTCGTGGCTAACACTTAGTCACATTTCTTGCAAGGCTTTGTTGTGATGTTGTATTACCGAGTGGCCCCCGAGATACCTCTTCGTCACACGGAGTAACAAATCCCAGTCTTGATCCATGCCAACCCAGCAGACACCCTCGGAGATACCTATAGAGCACCTTTATAGTCACCCCAGTTGCGTTGCGACGTTTGATACACACAAGGCACTCCTCCGGTGTCAGTGATTTGCATGATCTCATGGTCATAGGAACAAATACTTGACATGCAGAAAACTGTAGCAATAAACTGACACGATCATATGCTACGTTTATAGATTGGGTCTTGTTCATCGCATCATTCTCCTAATGATGTGACCCCGTTATCAAATGACATCTCATGTCCATGGCTAGGAAACCATGACCATCTTTGATCAACGAGCTAGTCTACTAGAGGCATACTAAGGACATAATGTTGTCTATATACCCACACATGTATTTAGTTTCCGATCAATACAATTATAGCATGGATAATAAACAATTATCATGAACAAGGAAATATAATAATAACCAAATTATTATTGCCTCTGGGGCATATTTCCAACAGTTTCCCACTTGCACTAGTGTCAATAATCTAGTTCACATCACCATGTGATTTACATTGTTATGAATCTAACACCCAATAAGTTATGGGGTCCGATCATGCTTTGCATGTGAGAGGGGTATTTAGTCAACGGGTCCGCGACATTCAGATTCGTGTATACTTTGCAAATCTCTATGTCATACTGTAGATACTTCTACCACACTCTACTTCGAACTATTCCAAATGGCTGCTCCACAATACATATCTGGATTGCTACTCAGAGTCATCTGGATTGCTGTTTAAAGTTTGCATCGATGTAACCCTTTACAACAAACTCTTTAGCGCCTCCATAATCGAGAAATGTTTCCTTAGTCCTCTCGTTACTAAGGATAATTTTGACCATTGTCCAGTGATCAACTCTTGGATCACTCTTGTACCTCTTGACAGACTCATGGCAAGGCACACACACGTGCGTTACACATCATGGCATACTATATAGAGCCTATGTATAAAGCATGGGGGACGACCTTTGTCCTTTTTCTTTCTTATGCCATGGTCAAGATTTGAGTCTCACTCAACTCCACACCTTGCAAATGAGGCAAGAATTATTTCTTTGACTGATCCATTTTGAACTCTTTCAAAATCTTGTATAGATATGTACTCATTGAAAGTCTCATCAAGCATCTTGATCTATCTCTATAGATCTTGATGCCCAACAATTAAGTAGCTTTATCCAGGTCTTCCTTTGGAAAACTCTTTTGAAACAACCCTTTATGCTTTCTAGAAATTCTACATTATTTCCGATCAACAATATGTCAACCACATATACATATTAGAAATTCTATAGTGCTCCCACTCACTTTCTTGTAAATACAAGTTTCTCATAAACTTTGTATAAACCCAAAAACTTTGATTACCTCATCAAAGCGTATATTCCAACTCTGAGATGCTTTCTCCATCTCACAGAAGGATTGATGGAGCTTGCACACCTTTTAGCATCCTTAGGACTGACAAAACCTTCTGGTTGTATCACATACAACCTTTCCTCAAGTAAAACGATGTTTTGACATCCATCTGCCAGATTTCATAATTGAAAACTGCAGCAACTGCTAACATAATTCCAATAGACTTTAGCATCGCTACGAGTGAGAAAGTCTCATCGCAGTCAACTCCTTGAACTTGTTGGTAACTTCTTTGCGACAAGTCGAGCTTTATAAATGGTGACATTCACCATCAATGTCTATCTTCATCTTAAAGGTCCATTTGTACTCAACGACCTGCCATCCAACGGATAGGTCTACCAAAGTCTATACTTGGTTTTCATACATGGATCCTTTCTTGGATTTCATGGCCTCTAACCATTTGTTGGAATCCGGGCCCATCATCGCTTCTTCATAGTTCGTAGGCTCATCCTTGTCCAAAAGCATGACCTCCAAGAGAGGGTTACCGTATCACTCAGGAGCAATACGCGGTCTTGTCGACCCACGAGGTTCGATAGTAACTTGATCCGAAGCTTCATGACCATCATCATTAACTTCCTCTTCAACTAACATAGGCTCCACAGAAACATCTTTCTGCGTTGCGCTATTCTCTGGTTGAAACAAAGGTTCAACAACGTCATCAAGTTCTATCTTCCTCTCACTCAATTCTTTAGAGAGAAACTCTTTCTCGAGAAAGGACCATTTTAGCAACAAACACTTTGCACTCGGATCTGACATAGAAGGTATGCCAAACTGTTCTTAGGGTATTCTATGAAGATGCATTTGTCCGCTTTGGGTTCGAGCTCATTAGGTGAAAACATAAGTGTCGAAGCCCCAAACATTAAGAAATTATAGCTTAGGTTTCTATCAAACCATAATTCATATGGTGTCATCTCAACGGATTTAGATAGTGCCCCTTTCAAAGTGAATGTTGTTGTCTCTAATGCATAACCCCAAAACGATACTTGAAAATCGATAAGAGACATCATAGTTCATACCATATCCAATAGAGCACGACTACAACGTTCGGACACACCATCACACTATGGTGTTCCAGGCGGCGTGAGTTGTGAAACAACTTTCACATTGTCTAAACTTGTATGCCAAAATCATAACTCAAACTTCACTCTGAATTTGTTTGAACTTTTCAAACATTTCAAACTCATGTTTCATTAAGTAATTATACTCATATATACTCAAATCATTAGTGAAGGTAATAAAATAATGATATCCACTGTGTCGTGGATTTATCACGGCAGATGTCCGGGTGAACGGACTTGGATTCGAGGCCATCGCTAACGGGGTGGACTCAAAGGGGTTTATCAGGACGAAAGACACGGATTTACCCAGGTTCGGCCCCTCAAGTCGAGGCAATAGCCTACGTCCTGCTTGTGTTTGTATTGCTTGTGTATCGATTACAAGGAGCTAGAAGCTTGACCTAGTTCTCGATCACCTATCCTCTAAGTCGCCCCGGGTCTGCCTTTATATAGGAGGTCAGGACCACCGGGTCTTTACAATTATCTATCCGGGTCTTCCTTTGACTCCGAGTCTCTTTCTATCTTTCTGTCCAAGTTGTCCTTGAGGAGGCTTACACACCCGGGTCTTCTACATCCGGGCCATCATGCGGCCCACATCTTGAGCTGTCTATCTTCCTGGGCCACCAGTCTTACGGCTCACCCATGGGTCGGCTTACAAGTCATCAATATGAACCGGTGCCTCTAAGGCGGGTCATATTGCGGGGTTATATCCCCAACATTAGGCCCCAGGTTGAATTGAGCTTGCTCACTTTATCCTTCTCTTCTGATTTTGGCAAGCCGCCCGGAAATGACCCGACGTGACGTCATGAGATCTGCTGACGTATCACCGAATCTTTCATTAACCGTCATCCCGAGAATCGAGGCGTCCGCCTCGGTCAAACGTTGTCGTCGCCTGGATTTTCACACCTTCCTCATTCCTTCTTTAAATATGACTCGTGCGGGTCGAAGCTTTTTATCCTCCCGCTCGTGCCTCTTCTTCTTCTTCCTGTCGCCGCCCCAGCGTCTTGGAGCTTTGCTCCGGCGTCGTCCGTACGTCGTCCCCAACTTGGCCACTGCATCACCCTGAACGTACCAGAGATTCTTCCGCCTCCACTGCGCCTTCTCAGGTGAGTTCTCCAGTTTTCTAGATCACCACCGTCGTACTAGGGTTTTCACCGGGTGCTCCGCCATCGCTGCTCGGGCTCCGGAGCCCCCGCCTGCGGGTATACCCCGATGCCATAGGCGTTTTTAGAACGTGCGCTCGCTTCGCCGCCCCCCGCGGGCCGGCTGCACGCAATGCGTGGACCACGATGGCTGCGGTCCATTTCTTTCCTTTTGCTGTTCATCGCTAGGTCGGGATAAAATCTTTTCCTCCGTTTTTCTAGATCCGTAGCCATAGCAATAGTTTGCAGAATCTGTTTTTTAGGACTTAGCCGATTTTCAATCTTCCTTTCCCTGGATGAGTCGCTAAGCCACGTCCGACTCTTGTCACCCGGACGGAAGCATGATATCGTAGAGTCCTTAAAATTGTGAGCCGCCATAGATTCCTGCTTGTTCTTGACTTGCTGTCTTTATCTCCTTTGTACAATAGTTAAGCCGCCGTCATGTCTCGTGCGTCCAACTCATGCAACTGGGTTGGCTCCTGCGTCATGGAAGAATATTTAGCAGATCTTGTCGAAGCGGGCACTCTCCCTCCCAAAGAGGTTCTTCACTAGCGGGTTCTGGGTAATGAGACCCGGCCTGCACCCAAGAAAGGAGAAGTAGTCGTTTTCACCGACCACATTGAGCGAGGGTTCGTGCCACCCGGCTCTAAAAATTTTCGGGACATTCTTCATTTGTATAAGCTGCACCCTCAAGACTTGCCCCCCAACTCTATGTCGAATATATGCAACTTCCAAGTTCTCTGCGAAGCTTTTCTGCAGTTTAGAGCGTCTGTTGGTTTCTTTCGGGAGTACTTCTATGCCAACCGCCAAACTGAGGTGAAGGGTGGTCCGAGGATAGAGCTTGGAGGGATTTCTATTTAGCGTCACAGAGACATTACCTTCCCGGCTATGAGGATGCCGAGTCACCCAAAGGACTAGAATAAAACCTTGTTCTACTACAAGGATACTTCTCCTGAGGGTGAATGCCCCTTGCCGGGTTATCGTGCTTCCCGGCTCAAGACAGATTCGGAACTTCCAGGACGGCTCTCAGTATGAGAACGTGCCAAGTTGGAACTGGCTCACGCTAGGCTCAAGGCGCTCATGGCCAACGGATTAACAGGAATAGATCTGATCCGCTGTTGGGTTTCTTGGCGGATCATGCCCTTAAGCCGTAGGGGCCGGCTAATTTGCGAGTACGAAGGCAAGTATGATAGCTCCTTGTGCTTCAGCAAATCGACCTTGACAGAGGATGATATCGCCATGACCGTCCGGAGTCTTGTTCATGAAGCCCCCGACTCCTGCAGCACCATCGGGCTGGCGCCTTTCTCCGTCACTAACCCCACTCCAGACGTAAGTTGATCTCTTCATGTCTGTCTCTTGTATGTTGCTTGTAACTTGCTTATTCATTCCCCTTTTTTCCAGGTCACTTTTCTAGGCTGACTCAGACTTCTGGAAGAAGGAGTATGTCCCTCCTCCAAAGAAGGCCAAAAAGAAAACTACGGGCAAGAAGCCAAAGAAGAGCGCTCCACAGGAAAACTGGCTTGAGCCGCCTCCGTCGTCCGACTCAGAGGTAAAGTCTTGATTTGCTTGCTTGACCCTTTGCCCCCTGTGCTTGTTATTAATGTTTATTGTATTCGCAGGATGAAGTGGAAACCAGCCATGCCGATGCTCCCGAGGTAACTTATATTTCTTCCGACTCAGAACATTTTGTCCACCGAAAGCCGCGGCGAGTTATCCGAAAAGTTCCTCTTTCTCATCCTCTAGCTTACCTGGCTCCCGACTTTCTTTTCAAAAAGCAACAGCAGGCCGAGCATCGACAGACTCGGAGTACCGGCTCTACTGAGCTCGTGTTCGGGTTACCAAACTCTTCGGCTCCCAAGAAGCACCCCGCGGAGGTTTACGTCTCTACTTTTCTTTGTCTCTCCTTTGTAATCTTGATGCTTTTCTCATTTTTCCTGTTTCATTCTTTTAGAAAACCGCATCCTCTGGCGACTCTTCGACGTCGGCTCTACCACCGCCCAAGATCAATCCGCTGTAAGTATTCTATATCATGGCATCCGGATCTCCGGCTCTTAATATGATAGTAACCTCTTCAAATGCTGCTCTTTCCATTTTACAGTGCTCAAGCGAAGCGTCATAAGACCAACAAGCCCTCCCCCGGCCCTGTCATCCAAGACTAGGAAATCGACACCCGAAGGAGGTTCACCCGGAAGCAACTCCACCGGCTGCCTCTGCGGAGCCGGCCGCTGAAGATGTCATTATGGAGAGTCCTCCCAGAGCTCTTTCCAAGCCACCGACTCCTGCAAAAACTCCTGCAACCCCGAACGTTGTCATCACCGGGTCAGCTCAGCAGACGCCTCCGGCTCATGTGCTGACTAAACATACCGAACCGTCAGAGGCCTCGAGGAAATTAAACTTTGATTCTTTGTACGAGAAGATGACAGCTGATGAGCTCCATGACGGATATATGAACCGGCTAAATACCAGCCGTGACTTGGAGCTTTGGCTGGTGACTTTGATGAAAACCAAATATGAGGTACCTTTCCTTCTTACCATATCCTTACTTAGCCCCCAAGAGCCGGTTTAATCTAGTTGATAGTTGAACCGGGTGTTTCTATGACCTCTGTAGATATTGTCATGCCAAATTCACTTAGAATTGCTTTAGCTTAGTACTGTAGATAAAGTGAACCGCCAATCGTAGCCCCCAAGGGCCGTCTCAGATTTTATTTGAGTCGGGTCTTTAATGTAGACAGCTTGAAGATCTAGTCGTAGCCCCCAAGGGTCGAGTCAACTTTGAAAAAATTGAGTCGGATCTTTCATCAGGAGTAGTCTTTGAAAAGCCATAGTATAGCCCCTAAGTTCCGGATTAACTTCGAAGGAGATGACCCGGAACTGTACTGCATATTGAAAAAGCAAATATACATTAGCCCCCAAGTGTCAAATATATTGCTTGCAATCTGTTTGAGACTTGCAGAAATTCGCTTATAGTACTCGTCCTATATTTTGGCGACTTATCCTGTATTTTGATGTGTTATAGGAAGCTTTAAACGAAGTCGGGTCTCAGTTGACGGATCTGAAGGCCAACTTGGCGGTTCAGCAAGAAGCCCGAAGCATTGCTGACGAAAAGTCTTGGCTTCTCTCTGAGGAGCTGGCCAATGCCACTGCTGAGCTTACCTCTTTGAAAGAGACGGCAGAATCTGAAAAAGCCGCTCTCACCAAACGGGCGGACGATGCCGACCAGCGGCTTATAGTTGTGGCAGAGGAACTCCAAGGCCTGAAGCGACACATAGCGAAGATGTCAGCCACCCTATTTGGTAAGCTTCTGTTTTACTTTGTATTTTAACATTGCTATTGAAAAATTGGCGACTCGTTAGCTTTATCCGGCTTATCCAGGTCCCAGGAGCCGGTAGTTGGCTTCTGATAGCCTTCTGTCACTAAAGGCCATCTACACCTTTGCGAAACAACTATACTGCGGTGCCATCTTCACGATCAAGAGTGTTCAATATAAGGAGAAGATCCCCATCGCTCTGAAAGGGGTCTTGGAACTCTTCTCCACCATGGCAAAACAGATTCAAGAACTGAAGAAATTAGTTTTTGTCAAGGAGCAGTCGCCAGATTGAGCTGGGCTCTAGCCTTCGCCCCTGAGCTAACGCCGGCTAAAATGATGGATGGCTATCCATCGAAGAAAGACGACGACTCAGAATTCACAGAGGCGGACTACATCCAGTGTGTCAAGGACTCCCGTTTCTTGGCGTCTGTACTTGCAGATGAAGCCAACTTAAATGTCTACCAGGCGGCTTATGATGGCGAGGATAAGAGGATCCGCGGGCCTCTCTACGAGTGGAAATCTCTAACACCCGCCCACAGTAAGGAACTCTTTCCTAATGATCTCAACACGTCTCCCTCTTTTGAAGAAGGGTCCTTCGCCGCGCTGGCTGACTGCAACTGGGATTTGGAAACTCTCCAGATGAAGCCAGTAGAAGAGCCGGAGCAGGATGATCCGGCCGTCTGACTTTGCATTTTGTAACCTTCTGAGCGATGGCTCATGCAATGACCCGCCGTGGGCGGTAGAAACTTGGTAATGCCTTTGCTCCTTCTGAGAGCAATTTTTGTAATAGCTTAAGGATGACTCTGTCGTTCTAAAGATAGTGTCGGTTGTATATACTTCCATCTCTTTGTGTATACTTTCCGTCTCTCCGTGTTTCAATTTGATGTGTTGCCGGCTCTCCATTGATTGATCGCTCCTTTGCATAAATATACCTTGAGCTTTTCTGATGAGGGGTGTTTGTCTTTCAAAGACGTCATTCCTTCTCCAGAAGATTAGAGCCGGATAATATCTTTGAAAACTTGAATTTTGTTAACTGGATCAATATGGCTCCGGCTCTTGTCGGATAAATCTATTAAGGAGCCGGTTGTCTTAGTATAATGTAAGCTATACGTGATGGTAAGAAGCCTCTATCGACAACTACGGCTATTGATGAACCGGAAGCGGCCTAAAGCCGGCTGTATGAAGGGTAATGTAAGCTATACCTAACGGTAAGAAGCCTCCTTTTAACAACAAATGTTGTATGCACGAACACAGGCTGTCGATGGGAGATGTAAGCTATACCCCAAGGCAAGAAGCCTCCATCGACAGCCGCGGCTAATAATTAGCCTGAGATGGCATAAAGCCGGCGGTTTGAAAGGAGATGTAAGCTATACCCGAAGGCAAGAAGCCTCTTTCAACAGCTACAGTTGATAAGCAACTGAGTTTTGGCGTAAACGCCGGTTGTTAGGGTGAGATAAGCGAACCCGTCGGTAAGAAGCCCCCTTCGACAACCGTGGTTAATAACTAACCGGAAGTGGCATAAAGCCGGCCATTAGGGTGAGATAAGCGATACCCGTCGGTAAGAAGCCCCCTTCGATGGCCCCAGTTGATAAGCAACTGGAATTTGGTGTACACGCTGTTCACTTAGGGTCATGTAAGCTTTACCAAAGGTAAGAAGCCTCCATCAACAACAACGCTTCATGTAACCAAACTAGGCATAAAGCCAACTGTGCAAGGGAGATGTAAGCTATACCCGAAGGCAAGAAGCCTCCTTGCAACAATTTAATAACAGTTGGCTGTGCAAAGGAGATGTAAGCTACACCCGAAGGCAAGAAGCCTCTTTGCAACAGTGCTTAATTGGGCATAACGCCGGCTGTGCAAGGGAGATGTAAGCTATACCCGAAGGCAAGAAGCCTCCTTGCAACAGCGTAAAAGCAGACTGTGCAGGGGAGATGTAAGGTATACCCGAAGGCAAGAAGCCTCCCTGCAACAGCGCTTGATAGGGCATAAAGCCAACTGTGCAAGGGAGATGTAAGCTATACCCGAAGGCAAGAAGCCTCCTTGCAACAGTTTAATAATAGCTGGCTGTGCAAAGGAGATGTAAGCTATACCCGAAGGCAAGAAGCCTCTTTGAAATAGTGCTTAATTGGGCATAACGCCGGCTGTGCAAGGGAGATGTAAGCTATATCCGAAGGCAAGAAGCCTCCTTTCAACAGCGTAAAAGCAGACTGTGCAGGGGAGATGTAAGCTATACCCAAAGGCAAGAAGCCTCCCTGCAACAACGCTTGATAGGGCATAAAGCCGGATGATAGATCAGCCGTTTTGACGGCGAACAAACCACTTCAACTCAAATTTTTGAGCCAGAAAAATTTCATCTTGATTGCGCAAAGATATACATAAGAGTAGAGGCCCCGGTCTTTGCGGTGATGCTAGCTTTTACTCATGTAAACATGATATATACAATGATAGCGGCTTTCAACGCCTGCTAAGTAAAGTATGGTCGCAGATGCGCGATATTCCATGGATGCAACGTCTCTTGACCCGCGGTTTCCGACTCATCTCGGATATCAATGAGGTAATATGACCCATTGTTAAGGTTTCTGCTGATCACAAAAGGCCCCTCCCATGGTGGAGATAACTTATGCATTCCAGATTGGTCTTGAATCAAACGGAGCACCAGGTCACCTTCCTGGAATGTCCGGGTCTTCACCCTGCGACTATGATAGCGTCGCAGGTCTTGTTGATAAATTGCTGACCTGGCTGCTGCTAACTCTCGTGCTTCATCCAAGGCGTCCAACGCATCTTGGCGTGCTACCTCATTGTCCGTCTCAACATAAGACTCTACCCTTCGTGAGTCGTGCCGGATATCGCTGGGTAGAACCACCTCAGCACCATACACCATGAAGAAAGGCGTGAAACCTGTAGATCTATTAGGGGTAGTTCTGATGCTCCATAAGACGAAAGGCAACTCCTCAACCCAACATCCAGGTGTCCGCTTCAAAGGAACCATGAGCCGTGGTTTGACTCCTCTTAAAATTTCCTGATTAGCTCACTCTGCCTGACCATTAGACTGTGGATGTGCCATGGCTGAAACATCAAGACAGTTATGCTCCTTCTCACAAAACGCTTTCATAGCTCCTTTGGATAGATTTTTTCCATTGTCCGTAGTGATACTGTGCGGGTAACCAAAGCGATAGATCAGCTTCTTAATAAATTGAACTGCTGTAGCCGCGTCACATTTGCTGACCGGCTCTGCCTCTACCCACTTAGTAAATTTATCAATCGCCACCAGAAGGTGTGTTTTCTTATCCTTGGATCTCTTGAAAGGTCCTACCATATCAAGCCTCCAGACCGCAAACGGACAACTGATTGGTATCATCCTCAACTCTTGAGCCGGAACATGAGCACGCCGGCCAAACTTTTGACAACCATCACACTTACGGACTAAGTCTTCTGCATCCTTGTGAGCCGTCAACCAGAAAAACCCATGTCGAAAAACCTTGGCCACTAAAGATTTTGACCCGGCATGATGTCCACAGTCGCCAGCATGAATTTCACTCAAGATCTGCCACCCTCCTCCGGTGAAACGTAGTGCTGAAAGACACCCGTCACACTACACTTATGTAACTCACCATTGATAATCGTCATAGACTTAGAATGCCGGGTGATCTTCCTGGCCAGATCCTCCTCCCTGTAGGCAACTCGCCGCGTGTGAGATACACCAAATAAGGAATAGTCCAGTCTGGGATAGCATGCAGAGCCGCCACCAATTCCGCCTTCGGGTCAGGAATAGCCAGATCCTCCTCAAAGGGTATCTTGACAGTCGGATGATGCAATATGCCCAAAAAAACATTAGGTGGTACCGGCTTTCATTGAGAACCTAACCATGATAAGGCATCAGCCGCCTCATTCCTACGACGATCAATATGATCCACCTGGTACCCCTTGAAGTGACCGGCAATGATATCAACCACCTGTCGATAAGCCGCCATCTACGGATCCTTGGAGTCCCAAGTACCTGAAACTTGCTGAGCCACAAGATCTGAGTCGCCTAAACATCTGACCTGGATTAAGTTCATCTCTTTAGCGACTCTGAGACTATGGAGCAGTGCCTCATACTCATCTGCATTATTAGTACAAGGAAACATTAACCGGAGCACATAACAAAACTTGTCACCCTTTGGGGAGGTGAGAACAACCCCTGCACCGGACCCCTCTAGCCGCTTGGACCCATCAAAGTGTATAGTCCAATATGTGTTATCCGGCTTCTCTTCGGGAGCTTGACATTCTGTCCAATCATTTATGAAATCCACCAAAGCTTGAGACTTTATTGCTGTACGAGGAACATATTTGATGTTAAGAGGACCCAGCTCTAAGGCCCACTTGGCAATCCTCCCTATGGCTTCTCTATTTTGAATGGTATCTCCCAACGGGGCAGAATTGACCACGGTTATCTGGTGCCCCAAAAAGTAGTGTTTTAACTTGCGGTTAGCCATGAAAACTCCGTATACCAGCTTCTGCCAATGCGGATACCTCTGCTTAGACTCTGCGAAAACTTCACTGATGTAATAAACCGGCCTTCGCACATGATATTCCTTCCCTGCCTCTTTGTGCTCAACCACAATTGCTACACTGACCGCTCTGTTGCTAGCCGCCACATAAAGGAGCAACCGCTCTTTCTCAACCCGAGCGGCTAACACTGGCGGCTCAGTCAACTGTTTTTTAAGAGCTTCAAGTGCTTCAGCTGCTGCCTTGCTCCACTTAAACTTGTCTGTCTTCTTCATCATCTGGTATATGGGAATGGCCTTCTCCCCAAGTCGGCTTATGAACCGGCTCAACACGGCAATCCGTCCTGCAAGGCGCTGAACGTCATTAATGCACGTCGGCTCTCCTAAAGAAGTGATAGCCTTAATTTTATCTGGGTTAGCCTCGATGCCCCGCTCAGAGACCAAGAAACCCAAAAGCTTTCCTGCTGGAACACCAAAAACACACTTCGTTGGGTTAAGCATCATCTTGTAGACCCGGAGATTGTCAAAAGTTTCCTTCAGATCCTCTAGGAGAGTTTCTTTCTTTCTGGATTTAACCACGATGTCATCTACGTAAGCATGAACATTTCGGCCAATCTGACTGTGAAGGCAGTTCTGCACACATTGTTGGTAAGTCGCCTGGGCACTCTTGAGCCCGAAAGGCATGGAGACGTAGCAGAATGCCCCAAAGGGTGTAATAAACACCGTCTTCTCCTAATCTTTCACTGCCATCTTGATCTGATGATAACCTGAATATGCATCCAGGAAGCATAAACTTTCACACCCGGCTGTAGCATCAATAATCTGATCGATACGAGGGAGTGCATAAGGGTCAGCCGGGCAAGCCTTGTTAAGGTCCGTGTAGTCTATACACATACGCCAGGTGCTGCTCTTTTTTAGCACTAGCACCGGGTTAGCCAACCACTCCGGGTGAAAAACTTCCACTATAAAGCCTGCAGCCAAGAGCCGGGCAACTTCCTCCCCAATAGCTTTACGTCTGTCTTAGTTGAACCGTTGTAGAAACTGTTTAATCGGCTTAAACTTTGGATCCACATTAAGGTTGTGCTCAGCGAACTCTCTCGGTACACCCGGCATGTCAGAAGGCTTCCGTGTAAAGATGTCTTGATTCTCACGGATGAATTCGATGAGCGCGCTTTCCTATTTGGGATCCATGTGAGCCCCAATGATGAACTGCTTGGATGGGTCACCCGGATTGAAATCTACTTCCTTGGTATCATCCGCTGAAAACTTGAGTGGCGGCTCAACTTCCGTAGTAGGCTTCTTCAGCGGGGTCATATCCTCCGGGTCAACGTTCTCCTTGTAGAACTTCAGCTCCTCCTGGGCACAACTAGACTCTGCATACGCTGCATCTCCTTCCTCACACTCGAGAGCCGTTTTCCGACTACCGTGAACGGTAATTGTACCATTTAAGCCGGGAATTTTGAGTTGTAAATAAACATAGAAAGTCCTAGCCATAAATTTGGCATAAGCCGGCCTCCCAAATAGTGCATTATAGGGACTTTTGATTTTAACCACCTCAAACCACAAGGAATCCACCCTGTAATTATACTCATCGCCAAAAGCCACTTCCAAAGAAATCCGGCCCACCGGGTATGCCGACTTACCCGGGACCACACCATGAAAGATGGTGGAGGAAGGTTTAAGGTCTTTGTCAAGCAACTTCATCCTCCGGAAAGTGTCATAATAAAGGATGTTGATACTGCCGCCTCCGTCCATGAGCACCTTGTTCACCATATAGCCATTCACCTGAGGGGCCACAACTAAAGCCAGCCGGCCTGGGTCATCTACCCGCGGCGGGTGATCCTCTTGGCTCCACATTATGTCATACTCAGACCATGGTAAGTACCATGGGAGACCGGAGCAACCACATTAACCGCTCGCCTCCACAACTTCTCGTCTCGTTTACTGTGACCGGTCGTGAACACGTGATACTGTCCAGAACTGAGCTGCTTCGGGTTACTCTGAAACCCGGATTGATTGCGCTGCTGCTGCTGCTGATTGTTGTTATTGCTGTTGTTGCCAGGATGTTGTTGGTGCCCCCCTTGGTTATTCTGACCCGGATGCCTGGCTCCTGAAACGCCGACGCCGAATCCAGCCCCTGATCCGCCATGCCCTGAGCCGCCAGGCGGGCCACCGCCCTGGTTATTATGTGGTTGGGAATGCTGATTTTTGAATCTCTGCATGATAAAGTAATCACCCCACGCATGTAACGCCGGCTTATCAGGCGTGCCGTGCTCCGGACAAGGCTTCTTAAGCACTTCTTCTAAATTGAAAGGACCTCTGTTCCTTTGGTGAAACGGCCTGAATTTTCCGTTCCCCTTGGGATGGTTCTGTTCTGTGTTGGTGTTTGCCACTAGCTCTGACCTGCCATCAACATTCTTCCGTTTATTCTGATTCCCATTGTTCACAAAGCCTTTGCCTTGATTGTTCTTCTTCCCTTGATTGGCTTTCTCATCATCCGAGCCTGGATCCTTGGTGTTATCTGAGTCGGCATACTTTGTCAGGGCTGTCATGAGCTCTCCCATATCCTGACACGTGCACTTGAGCCGTCCGAGCTTCTGTTTCAATGGAACAAAATGACAATTCTTTTCCAGAATAAGCACCGCTTGAGCCGCCGTGATCTGCTCTGAAGAGTGAATAATGGTCGACACCCGCCGGACCCAATGATGGGCCGACTCATTTTCCTGTTGAACACAATGGTCCAAGTCTACAATGGTCATAGGCTACTTAGAGGTCCCGTGAAAATTCTTAATAAACTTTGCTCTCAGCTCCGCCCATGAACTTATCATGTTAGGCGGCAGACCTTTCAACCATGTGCGAGCCGGACCCTCAAGCATCATGATGAAATATTTTGCACATACCGCGTCACTGACGTCCAACATCTCCATGGCCAGCTCATAACTCTCAACCCAAGCCTCAGGGGGTAAATCAGCTGTGTAATTCGAAACTTTTCGAGGCCCCTTAAAATATTTCAGTAGTCGTTCACTTCTCAGAGCCAGAGTTAAACATGGCACCCCTACGGCTCTGGTACTAACAACTCCCATTGAGACGGAAAGTGCCGGCTCTGGACGGGTTGCCGCTATCTCCGCCTCTCGCCTGTTCCTCGCCCGGTCCGCGAGGGCTTGTGCATCTAGAGCAGCCTACTCGTCCTCCGGTGGTCCCCGACGTGGATGACTGCTGGAACACGCCGGCAACTCGTAGCGCCGGCTAAAACTTTGACTCGGGAGGGGGGTAGAGTGAACCCAGCTCCAGCTGTGAGCATATCTCTCTTGCTGGGCCATGGCCGTCTGTAAATATCCAATGGCGTTTCGCACGTCCTCCGCAAAGGGTGCTTCATCTAGGATGGGAATCGTCCCAAGCCGGGTGGCCGCCACCACCATGTTCTCGGCCGGGTTAGAGTAATGACCCGCCGGTGTCGGAAAAGCTTTAGGTGAAGTTTGGTTATGCTGGGGTGGATGAGTTGCCGGGCGTCCCATCGGGCGGCTTTCCGGTGCGCCCACAACCCGCCCCGCACCAGGGGTATTAAACAGGTTCCTTGCTTCGTAACGTTCTAGCAGACGGGATTGATGCCTCCTCCGGTGCACCGCGGCTATTGACCTTTGTTCCAGCTCTAGATGGAAAGCATCTGCCTTGATACGCTCCGTTTCTTCCTCCATCTGGATCTTCAGCTCAACCATCCTTTGTCGTTCCTCTGCCATCCGGCCCTTGATCCGTGCCACCTCTAGATTCCGGGCTGCTTGATTATCCGGTGTTACTTCCATGTCCATGAGAGCTGTAAGTTCGTCCATCAATTCCACTAGAACCTGAGCCGGTGGTGGTGGGCTATCACCCGCTGCGGCGGCTCTCGCAGTTGTGTGACCGGCGACTGGAGCCGATCCCGCCATGAACACCGCCGCATGAACCGGGGGTCTCAGAGCATCCGACTCAAAGCCCTCTACCTCAGAATAGGTGTCGTGGTAGCCCCCAAGGCCACTGTTACCGAGCCAATACACTGACTCTGTCTCCCCACTAGAGGACTCATCTTCCGAGCAAACAAGAGTTCCCTGTGACCCAGACGCTTCCAGGTCCATACCTTGAGTGAAGCCCACAAGAACATGCTTTTGACCTGGATGGGCACGGGCAGGCCGCACACCACTCGCAAATTAGAGACGCCGAGCCGGCTCGACAATGTTGGTGCAGATGTCCGGCCCGAGTGTAGATCCATCAACCTTTTCAATGAAAACCTGGATCCCGCCAAACGGAACCCGGAATCCATACTCCACAGAATCAGCATCAAGCCCCCAGCCGGCGTCGTCGATGTAGAGCCGACCGCGGTGACTCTTGCTCATCCTTCCAACCACGTATCCCTCGAGCCCTGGGAGAGAGCCCTTTGAGAACTCAACACCACCAAGCGCTTGCCCCATGGTGGGCGCCAACTGTCGTGGATTTATCACGGCAGATGTCCGAGTGAACGGACTTGGATTCGAGGCCATCTCTAACGGGGTGGACTCAAAGGGGTTGATCGGGACGAAAGACACGGATTTACCCAGGTTCGGCCCCTCAATTCGAGGTAATAGCCTACGTCCTGCTTGTGTTTGTATTGCTTGTGTATCGATTACAATGAGCTAGAAGCTTGACCTAGTTCTCGATCACCTATCCTCTAAGTCGCCCCGGGTCTGCCTTTATATAGGAGGTCAGGACCACCGGGTCTTTAAAATTATCTATCCGGATATTCCTGTGACTCCGAGTCTCTTTCTATCCTTCTATCCAAGTTGTCCTTCAGGCGTCTTACACACCCGGGTCTTCTACGTCCGGGCCATCATGCGGCCCACATCTTGAGCCGTCTATCTTCCTGGGCCACCAGTCTTACGGCTCACCCATGGGCCGGCTTACAAGTCATCAATATGAACCGGAGCCTCTAAGGCGGGTCATATTGCGGGGTTATATCCCCAACACACTGCATGCTACAACACTCATTGGACCGCATATATCAACATGTATCATTTCCAATGAGTTACTAGCCCGATCCATCATACAGAAACGGGGTCTTTAGTCATCTTGCCAATGAGGCATGGTCCTCATGTCTCAACCGATTCGAAATCGAATTAGTCCAAAGATCCATTAGCATGGAGTTTCTTCATGCGATTTACACCAATATGACATTTAGCGACAGTGCCACAAGTATGTGTTATTATCATTATTAACTTTGTATCCTTTGGCATCTATGTTATGAACATGTGTATTACTACGATCAAGATTTAATAAGACATTCTCATTGGGTGCATGACCATTGAAGGTATTATTCATGTAAACAGAATAACCATTATTTCCCAACTTAAATGAATAACCGTATTGCAATAAACACGATCTAATCACGTTCATGCTCAACGCAAACACCAAATAACATTTATTTAGGTTCGTCACTAATCCCGAAGGTAGAGAGAGCATGCGATGTTGATCACATCAACCTTGGAAACAATTCCAACACACATCGTCACCTCACCCTTAGCTAGTCTCCGTTTATTCCGTAGCTATTATTTTGAGTTACTAACATTTGGCAACCGAACTGGTATCCAATACCCAGGTGCTACTAGGAGTACTAGCAAGGTACACATCAATAACACGTATATCAAATATACTATTTGTTGGGGAACGTTGCATGGGAAACAAAAAATTTCCTATGCACATGCAAGATCTATCCATGGTGATGAGCTTCTACGAGAGGGAGAGTGGATCTACATAACCTTGTAGATCGCTAAGCGGGAAGCGTTAAGAAACACGATTGGTGTAGTCGAACATCTTCACGATCCAAATCGCCGAGCATCCCGCGATCTCATCACGATCCGTCCCGCAATCCAATCACGATCCGTCCTGCGAACTCATCACGATCCATCCCGTGAACTCATCACGATCTGTCTCGCGATCTTGATCATCCTTCTGATCTAGCGCCGAACGGACGACACCTCCGCGTTCAACACACGTACAGCTCGATGATGATCTCCGCCTTCTTGATCCAGAAAGAGGGAGCGGAGAGGTAGACAAGTTCTCCGGCAGCGCGACGGCGTTGCGGCGATGGTGGTGGAGCTATTCCGGCAGGGCTTCACCTAAGCACTGCAGAAACCCGATCAAGAGGAGAAACTATGCACTAGAGGAACGGGCAGCACGTGGCTAAAAATCTGGTGCCAAAAACCCTAAAACCTCCAGTGTATATAAGAGAAAGAGAGGAGGAGGCTTGTCTCCCAAGGAGCCAGCCCTTGGGTCGTCCGAACCAAGGAGGAGAGGAGGATTCCTCGTCCAATCCTAGTAGGACTACGATTCCTCTCTATTTTGCCTTTCCCACCTTTTTGTCTTTGGGTTGTCTCTCCAAGCCGCATGGGCCTTGTGTGGGACTTCCACCAGCCCACTAAGGGCTGGTATTCACTCCCCCACAGCCCATGTAGCCTCTTGGGTCGAAATACCCCTCCCGATGGTCTCCCGGTACAATAGCGGCACTCCCGGTACACTACCGATGAGCCCGAAACTTTTCCAATGACCAAAATAGGACTTCCTATATATCAATCTTTACCTCCGAACCATTTAGGAGCTCCTCGTGACATCCAGGATCTCATCCGGGACTCCGAACAACCTTCGATCACCACCATACATAACTCTATACAACCGAAACGTCACCAAACCTTAAGTGTGCAGACCCTGCGGGTTCGAGAACTATGTAGACATGACCGAGACACCTCTACGGTCAATAACCAATAGCGGGACCTGGATGTCCATATTGGTTCCTATATATTCTATGAAGATCTTTATCGGTCGAACCTCTATGTCAAGGATTCAGTTAATCCCGTATGATGTTCCCTTTGTTCTTCGATATGTTACTTATCTGAGTTTCGATCGTCGGTATCTCCATACCTAGTTCAACCTCGTTACCGGAAAGTCTATTTACTCGTTCCGTAATACAAGATCCCGTGACTAACACTTAGTAACATTGCTTGCAAGGCTTATTGTGACGTTGTATTACCGAGTGGGCCCTGAGATACCTCTCCGTCACACGGAGTAACAAATCCCAGTCTTGATCCATGCCAACCCAACGGACACTCTCGGAGGTACCTATAGATCACCTTTATAGTCACCCAGTTACGTTGCGATATTTGATACACACAAGGCACTCTTCCGGTGTCCGTGAGTTGCATGATCTCATGGTCATAGAAACATATACTTGACATGCAGAAAACAGTAGCAATAAACTGGCACGATCATATGCTACGTTTGTAGTTTGGGTCTTGTCCATCACACCATTCTCCTAATGATGTGATCCCGTTATCAAATGACATCTCATGTCCATGGCTAGGAAACCGTAACCATCTTTGATCAACGAGCTAGTCTATTAGAGGCATACTAGGGACATGGTTTTGTCTATGTATCCACACATACATCTAAGTCTCTGATCAATACAATTATAGCATGGATAATAAACGATTATCATGAACAAGGAAATATGATAATAAATAATTTATTATTGCCTCTAGGGCATATTTCCAACAGTCTCCCACTTGCACTAGAGTAAATAATCTAGTTCACATCACCATGTGATTCGCATTGTTATGAATCTAACACCTAATGAGTTCTGGGGCTCGATCATGCTTTGCATGTGAGAGAAGTCTTATAGTCAATGGGTCTGCGATATTTGGAGCCATGTGTACTTTGCAAATCTCTATGTCAAACTGTCAACACTTCTACCACACTCCAGTTCGTACTATTCCAAATGGCCGCTCCACTATACGTATCCAGATTGCTACTACGAGTCATCCAGATCGGTGTTACAGCTTGCGTCGACGTAGCTCTTTACAATGAACTCTTTATCACCTCCATAATTGAGAAACATCCCCTTAGTCTTTTAGTTATTAAGGATAATATTGACCGTTGTCCAGTGATCTACTCCTGTATCACTTTTGTACCCCTTGATAGACTCATGACAAGGCACACACCAGGTGCGGTACACAACATGACATAATATAGAGCCTATGGCTAAGGCATAGTGAACGACGTTCGTCCTTTCTCTTTCTTCTGCCATTGTCGAGCTTTGAGTCTCACTCAACTTCACACCTTACAAATCAGGCAAGAACTCTTTCTCTGACTGATCCCTTTTGAACTCTTTCAAAATCTTGTCAAGGTATGTACTCATTGAAAGTCTCATCAAGCATCTAGATTTATCTCTATAGATCTTGATGCTCAACAATTAGGTAGATTTATCTAGGTCTTCCTTTGAAAAACTCTTTTCAAACAACCGTTTATGCTTTCCAGAAATTCTACATCATTTCCGATCAACAATATGTCAACCACATATGCTTACCAGAAACTCTATAGTTCTCCCACTCACTTTATTGTAAATACAAGGTTCTCATAAACTTTGTCTAGACTCAAAACTTTGATCACCTCATAAAAGTGTATATTCCAACTCCGAGATGCTTGCTTCAGTCCATAGAAGGATCAGTGAAGCTTGCTCACCTTTTAGTATCCTTAGGACTGACAAAACCTTCTGGTTGAATCACATACAACCTTTCCTCAAGTAAACTGTTAAGGAAACAATGTTTTGACATCCATCTGCCAGATTTCATAATTGAAAAATGTAGCAACTGCTAACATAATTCCAATAGACTTTAGCATCGCTACGAGTGAGAAAGTCTCATCATAGTCAACTCCTTGAACTTGCCGGGAACTTCTTTGCGACAAGTTGAGCTTTATAAATGGTGACATTCACCATCAGCGTTTGTCTTCATTTTAAAGACCCATTTGTACTCAACGACCTGCCGTCCAACGAGCAAGTCCACTAAAGTCTATACTTGGTTTTCATACATGGATCCTTTCTCGGATTTCATGGCATCTAACCATTTGTCGGAATCCGGGCCCATCATCGCTTCTCCATATCTCGTAGGTTCATCGTTTCCCAACAACATGACCTCCAGGACAGGGTTGTCGTACCACTCAGGAGCAGTACGCATCCTTGTCGACCTACGAGGTTCGATAGTAACTTGATCCGAAGCTATATGATCATCATCATTTACTTCCTCTTCAACTGACGTAGGTTCCACATAAACATCTTTCTACGCTGCGCTACTCTCTGGTTGAAACAAAGGTTCAACAACCTCATCAAGTTCTATCTTCCTCCCACTCAATTCTTTCGAGAGAAACTCTTTCTTGGGAAAGGACCCGTTTTAGCAACAAACACTTTATGCTTGGATCTGAGATAGAAGGTTCACCCAACTGTTCTTAGGGTAATCTATGAAGATGCATTTGTCCGCTTTGGGTTCGAGCTCATTAGGTGAAAACATTTTTTCCACACAAGCATCGCAGCCCCAAACATTAAGAAATGACAGTTTAGGTTTCTATCAAACCATAATTCACACGGTGTCATCTCAACGGATTTAGATGGTGCCCTATTTAAAGTGAATGTAGTTGTCTCTAATGCATAACCCCAAAACTATAGTAGCAAAACAATAAGAGACATCATAGCCCGCACCATATCCAATAGAGCACGACTATGACGTTCGGACACACCATCACACTATGGTGTTCTAGGTGGCGTGAGTTGTGAAACAAATTTCACATTGTCTAAAGTTGTATGCCAAACTCGTAACTCAGATATTCACCTCCACGATCATATCACAGACATTTTTATCTTCTTGTCACGATGATCTTAAACTTCACTCTGAATTTGCCTGAACCTTTCAAACGATTCAGACATGTGTTTCATTAAATAAATATACACTATATATACTCAATTCATCAGTGAAGGTAAGAAAATAATGATATCCACCGCACGCTACAAGACTCATTGGATTGCATACGTCAACATGTATCATTTCCAATAAATCACTTGCCCGCTCCATCCATCTGGAAAACAGGGTCCTTAGTCATCTTGCCCAAGAGGCATGGTTTGCATGTCTCAACCGATTCGAAATCGAATGAGTCCAAAGATCCATAAGCATGGAGTTTCTTCATGCGCTTTATACCAATATGACACTTAGCGATAGTGCCACAAGTATCTGGTACTATAATTATTAACTTTGTATCTTTTGGCATCAATGTTATGAACATGTGTATTACTACGATCAAGATTCAACAAACCATTCTCACTGGGTGCATAACCATTGAAGGTATCATTCATGTAAACAGAATAACCATTATTCTCTAACTTAAATGAATAACCGTGTTGCAATAAACACGATCTAATCACGTTCATGCTCAACGCAAAGCACCAAATAACATTTATTTAGGTTCGTCACTAATCCCGAAGGTAGAGAGAGCATGCGATGTTGATCACATCAACCTTGGAAACATTTCCAACTCACATCGTCACCTCACCCTTAGCTAGTTCTCCATTTATTACGTAGCTTTTATTTCGAGTTACTAACATTTAGCATCCGAACTGGTATCCAATACCCAGGTGCTACTAGGAGTACTCGAAGGTACACATCATTAACACGTATATCAAATATTCTTCTGTCGACGTTGCCAGCCTTCTTATCTACCAAGTATCTAGGGTTGTTTCACTTCAGCGACCGCTCTCCTCATAATCGAAGCACTTAGTCTCGGGTTTGGGTTCAACTTTGGGTTGCTTCACTGGAGCAGCAAATGACTAGCTATCCATGAAGTTTCCCTCCTTGCTCTTGCCCTTCTCGAAACTAGTGGTTTGACTAACCATCAACACTTGACGCTCCTTCTCTATTTCTACCTTCACGGTGTCAAACATGGCGAACAGCTCAGGGATCATTATTTCTATCCCTGGCATTTTATAGTTCATCACCAAGTTCTAGTAGCTTAGTGACAGTGACTTGGAGAACTATATCAATCACTATCTTATCTGGAAGATCAACGCCCACTCGATTCATGCAATTGTAGCACCCAGACAATCTGAGCACATGCTCACCGACTGAGCTATTCTCTTTCATCTTGCAGGCAAAGAATCTTGTTGGAGATCTCATATCTCACAACACGGGCACGAGCCTGAGATCCTAATCTCAGCTCTTAGAACATCTCATATGTTCCATGACGTTCAAAATGTTTCAGAGCCTCAATTCTAAGCCATAAAGCATGACACACTAAACTATCAAGTAGTCACCAGAACATGCCTGTCAGATGTTCACAACATCTACAAACGACGCTAGAGGGGTTGGCGCACCGAGCGGTGCATTAAGGACATAAGCCTTCTGTCCAGCAATGAGGACAATCCTCAGATCAAAGACCTAGTCCTCAATATTGCTACCATCATCTGTCAACTCTATTTCTCTAGGAACATATAAAAATTCCAGGGAGCTACAGCGTGAGCAAGTAATCTACAACATAATTTGCAAAGACACTACTGACTATGTTCATGATAATGAGTTCAATTAATCATATTACTGAAGAACTCCCACTCAAATTGACATCCCTCCGGTCATTCGAGTGATACATGATCCAAATTTACAAACTCAAGTCCGATCATCACGTGATTTGAGGTGGTTACAATGGTGAACATCATCATGTTGATCATATCTACTATATGACTCATGTTCGACCTTTCGGTCTCTTGTGTTCTGAGGCCATGTCTGTACATGCTAGGCTCGTCAAGTTTAACCCGAGTGTTCGTCACGTGGTGTCTCGACACAACGAACTTTCGCAATGGTGCACACTCGGGGAGAACACAATTTATCTTGAAATTAAGTGAGTGGTCACCTTATAATGCTACCGGCGTCCTAAGCAAAACAAGGTGCATAAAAGGATTAACATCACATGCAAATCATAAGTGACATGATATGGCCATGCACTTGTGCTTTTGACCTCCATCTTGAAAGCACCGGCATGATCTCCATCGTCACCGGCATGACACCATGATCTCCATCATCTTGATCTCCATCAACGTGTCGCCATCGGGGTTGTCGCGCCCACCATGCTTCTACTACTATTGCTACCATTTAGCGATAAAGTAAAGCATTACATAGTGCTTAATGATTGAGACGTAGGTCATACAATAATTATAGAGAACCCTATGGCTCCTGCCGGTTGCCGTACTCATTGACATGCAAGTCGTGATATTCTATACAACACATGATCATATCATACATCACATATATCACAACATGTAATTGGCCATATCACATCACAACATACCCTGCAAAAACAAGTTAGACGTCCTCTAATTGTTGTTGCATGTTTTACGTGGCTTCTACGGGTATCTAGCAAGAACAATTCTCACCTACGCATAAACCACAATGGTGATACATAAGTTGCTTTTCAACCTTCTCAAGGACCGCCTTTGTCGAATCTGATCCAACTAAAGTAGGAGAAACTGCCACCCGCCAGCCAACTTTTGCAACAAGTTGTAGCTGAGGGAACCGGTCTCTCATAAGCGTATGAGTAATGTTGGTCCAGGCCACTTCATCCCACAATACCGTTGAAACAAAACACGACTAAGGGAGGAAGCAATCTAAGCATCAACGCCCACAAATTCTTTGTGTTCTACTCGAGATCTCATCTACACATAGACCTAGATCTGATACCACTGTTGGGGGACGTTGCATGGGGAAAAAAATTTCCTACACGCACGCAAGATCTATCCATGGTGATGAGCATCTACGAGAGGGAGAGTGGATCTACATACCCTTGTAGATCGCTAAGCGGAAAGCATTAATAAACGCGACTGGTGTAGTCGAACGTCATTACGATCCAAATCGCCGAGCATCTCGTGATCTCATCACGATCCGTCCTGCAATCCAATCATGATCAGTCCCACGAACTCATCACGATCCGTCTTGCAAACTCATCATGATCCGTCTCGTGATCTTGATCACGGTCCTTCCTATCTAGCACCGAACGGACGGCACCTCCGCGTTCAGCACACGTACAGCTCGATGACGATCTCCGCCTTCTTGATCCAGAAAGAGGGAGCGGAGAGGTAGACGAGTTCTCCGACAGCACGACGACGTTGCAGCGATGGTGGTGGATCTATTCCGGCAAAGCTTCGCCTAAGCACTACAGAAAACCGATCTAGAGGAAAAACTATGCACTAGAGGAACGGGTAGCACATGGCTGAAAATCTAGTGCCAAAACCCCCAAAACCTCCAGTATATATAGGAAGAAGATAGGAGGAGGCTTGGCCCTCAAGGTACCAGCCTTGGTTCGGCCGAATCAAGGAGGAGAGGAGGACTCCTCCTCCAATCCTAGTAGGACTAGGATTCCTCCCTATTTTGCCTTTTTCCACCTTTTTCTCTTTGGGTTTTCTCTCCCAGCCGCATGGTCCTTGTGTGGGACTTCCACCAGCCCACTAAGGGCTTGTATTCACTCTCCCACATCCCATGTAGCCTCTTGGGTCGAAATACCCCTCCCAATGGTCTCCGGGTACACTACCGGCACTCCCGATACTCTACCGATGAGCCCGAAACTTTTCCGGCGACCAAAATAGGACTTCCTATATATCAATCTTTACCTCTGGACCATTCCGGAGCTCCTCGTGACGTCCAGATCTCATCCGGGACTCTGAAAAACCTTCGGTCACCACCATACATAACTCTATACTACCGAAACGTCACCGAACCTTACGTGTGCAGACCCTACGGGTTCGAGAACTATGTAGACATGACCGAGACACCTCTATGGTCAATAACCAATAGCGGGACCTGGATGTCCATATTGGTTACTACATATTCTATGAAGATCTTTATCGGTCGAATCTCTATGTCAAGGATTCAGTTAATCCCGTATGATGTTCCATTTGTTCTTCGGTATGTTACTTGTCTGAGATTCGATCGTCGGTATCTCCATACCTAGTTCAACCTCATTACCGGAAAGTATATTTACTCGTTCCATAATACAAGATCCCGTGACTAACACTTAGTCACATTTCTTGCAAGGCTTATTGTGATGTTGTATTACTGAGTGGGCCCTGAGATACCTCTCTGTCACACGGAGTAACAAATCCCAGTCTTGATCCATGTCGACCCAACGGACACCCTCGGAGATACCTGTAGAGCACCTTTATAGTCACCCAATTACGTTGCGACGTTTGATACACACAAGGCACTCTTCCGGTGTCCGTGAGTTGCATGATCTCATGGTCATAGAAACATATACTTGACATGCAGAAAACAGTAGCAATAAACTGACACGATCATATGCTACGTTTGTAGTTTGGGTCTTGTCCATCACACCATTCTCCTAATGATGTGATCCCGTTATCAAATGACATCTCATGTCCATGGCTAGGAAACCTTAACCATCTTTGATCAACGAGCTAGTCTATTAGAGGCATACTAGGGACATGGTTTTGTCTATGTATCCACACATGCATCTAAGTCTCCGATCAATACAATTATAGCATGGATAATAAACGATTATCATGAACAAGGAAATATGATAATAACTAATTTATTATTGCCTCTAGGGCATATTTCCAACACTATTGTCGATGTTGTCAGCCTTCTTATCTACCACGTATCTAGGGTTGTTCCGCTTCAGCGACCGCTCTCCTCATAATAGAAGCACTTAGTCTCGGGTTTGGGTTTAACCTTGGGTTGCTTCACTAGAGCAGCAACTCACTTGCCATCCATGAAGTCTCCCTCCTAGCCCTTGCCCTTCTCGATACTAGTGGTTTCACTAACCATCAACACTTGATGCTCCTTCTTGATTTCTACCTTCCCGGTGTCAAACATCACGAATAGCTCAGGGATCATTATTTCCATCCCTGGCATTTTATAGTTCATCACGAAGCTCTAGTAGCTTAGTGAGAGTGACTTGGAGAACTATATCAATTGCTATCTTATCTGGAAGATCAACTCCCACTCGATTCAAGCGACTGTAGTACCCCGACAATCTGAGCACATGCTCAACGATTGAGCTATTCTCCTTCATCTTGCAGGCAAAGAATCATGTTGGAGATCTCATATCTCACAACACGGGCACGAGACAGAGATCCCAATTTCAGCTCTCAAAACATCTCATATGTTTCGTGACATTCAAAATGTTTCGGAGCCTCAATTCTAAGCCGTAATGCATGATGCACTGAACTATCAAGTAGTCATTGGAACGTGCCTGTTAGATGTTCACAACATCTACACACCACGCTAGAGGGGGTGGCGCATCGAGATGTGCATTAAGGACATAAGCCTTCTGTGTAGTAATGAGGGTAATCCTCAGATCACGGACCCAGTCCGCAATATTGCTACTAATGTCTACTACACAACTTTATTCTTGAAGACATGTGTTGGGCCTCCAAGCGCGAGTTTTGTAGGACAGTGGCAATTTTCCCTCAAGTGGATGACCTAAGGTTTATCAATCCATGAGAGGTGTAGGATTAAGATGGTCTCTCTCAAACGATATTGGAATGATTGAAAATAAGGCCTAGGGTCCGTACTTTTGCTAGTGCAATCTCTCAACAATGCTAACATAGTTGGATCATATAACCATCCCTCAACGTGCAACGAAGAATCACTCCAATGTTCCTATCTAGTGGAGAACATAAGAAGAAATTGTTTGTAGGGCATGAAACCACCTCAAAGCTACTCTTTCCATTCAATCTATCCTAGAGTTCGTACTAAAATAACCGAAGCTATTCTTTCCGATCGATCTAATCAAGAGTTCATACTAAAACAACACCAAATAATTTCATATTCATAATACTCAATCCAACACAAAGAACTTCAAGGAGTGCCCCAAGATTTCTACTGGAGAAATAAAGACAAGAACGTCCATCAACCCCTATGCATAGATTACCCCGATGTCACCGCGGGAATCCGCAAGTTGAATGCCAAAATACATATCAAGTGAATCAATAAGATACCCCATTGTCACCACAAGTATTCAATTGCAAGACATATATCAAGTTTTCTCAAATCCATTAAAGTATTCAATCCGATAACAACGAAATCTCAAAGGGAAAACTCAATTCATCACAAGAAGAGTATAGAGAGGAGAAACATCATATGATCCATCTATGTTAACAAAGCCCATGATATATCAAGATCGTGACATCTCAAGATCATGAGAGAGAGAGAGAGAGAGATTAAACACATAGCTGCTGGTACAAACCCTCAGCCCCGAGGGTGGACTACTCCCTCCTCATCGTGGTGGCCGTCGGGATGATGAAGATGGCCACTAGTGATGATCTCCCTCTCCGGCAGTGTGCCGGAACGGGCTCCCGGTTGGTTTTCGGTGGCTATTGAGGCTTGTAGTGGCAGAACTTCCGATCTAGGGCTAACCCGAAGGGTTTCGGAATATTTGGGAATTTATAGTGCAAAGAGGGGGTGCGGGAGGCCACCGAGGTGGGCACAACCCACCGGGGCGCGCCAAGGGATCCTGGCACGCCCTGGTGGGTTGTGCCCCGCTCGGGGCACCCCCAGGTGCAGCTCTAGCCCATTTGGTTCCTTCTAGTCCAAAAAAATCTCCAAAAAGTTTCGTGGTGTTTGGACTCCGTTTGATATTGATTTCCTGCGATGTAAAAAACAAGAAAAAAATGACAACTGGCACTGGGCACTAGGTCAATAGGTTAGTCCCAAAAAATGATATAAAGTAGCTATAAAATGATTGTAAAACATCCAAGAATGATAAAATAACAGCATGAATACTTCATAAATTATAGATACGTTGGAGACGTATCAGCATCACCAAGCTTAATTCCTACTCGTCCTCGAGTAGGTAAATGATAAAAGAAATAATTTATGAAGTGTGAATGCTAGCAAAGTGCATAATTTTGATCAATGATAATTTCAATCACTTTTCCTAGCATCATAATAGCAATTCTTTCTTATAAAACTTCTCATGTTAAAGTACCAACCAATTCACATGTTATGGTTCAAACCATGAATTCTCTTGAAACTCAACAACCTATGTTCTCAGTCACCGAGCAATTGCAATTCAACTTATTCAACAGAGTTTAAGTAAGAGCTCCACATACTCAACCATCATAGTCTTTTATGATTGCTAACACTCACCGTGTACAGATGAGCAATATGTTTCAACCGGACACATAGAAAGATAGGTGCTTATTGTTTTTCCTCCCAACGTATTAACCTTAAGGGTGATGTCAACAATAATAACTCATGCTACCATATTCAACTAGACATATGTGCCTAGATCTTTCCTCACCACATGATGCTTTCCAAAGGAGAAAAATAAAAATGAATCGAGAGAAAACTTTGACTCCTTGCATAAAAGTAAATACTGAAAAGTAAAAGATAGGCCCTTCGCAGAGGGAAGCAGAGGTTGCCATGCGCTTATTTGTTTGTATGCTCAACCCCTTAGTGCAAAATAGCGTCATGTTATATTGCCCCTTATGATAGCAACCTTTATTATGCAGTCCGTCGCTTTTATTACTTTGCCATCACAAGTTCGTACAACGCTCAATTTTCTCTTACACTAAATGATCTAACACTTTTAGAAGCAATTTTTATTGCCACACCGATGACAACTTACTTGAAGGATCTTGCTCAATCCTTAGGTAGGTATGGTGGACTCTTGAAAATAAGGTTTGGGTTTAAGGGTTTTTGGATGCACAAGTAGTATCTCTACTTGGTGCGGAATTTTTGGCTAGCAAAGATGGGGGGCAAGCACCACATGTTGAAGGATCTATGACAATATAAATTCTATGTGAATATGAACAAACATAAATCATTACATTGTCTTCCTTGTCCAACGTCAACAATTTTGGCATATAATATTTTGATGGGGGCTCACAATCACAAAAGATTTCCAGGATAGTGTATCTGCATGTGAAAGTTCTCTCCTTATACAAATTATTCGTGAATTGCTTGTATGCCCAATATTGTGAGTGTCAAGCCTCAAAAGATTTCACTTTTTAAACCCAATGTGAAGCTACCACTAGGAATGATATGTTTCAACTTCATGACATTCAATTTATTTAACAATTTACTCATAGGATATAAGTGAAGCACAATATGAAATGACATAGAAAAGAGCTTCGGTGACGGGATGTCAATGTCGCTTACTTAGCCTCCCTTGCAATTACTTGAGGATGCCATTTTATTTAAAAACTTTTAGATTTAATTATTTTATTAAAACAGCAAGCAAAAAAACAAAATAACATTTCAAGAATAGCACACATCATGTGAAGAAGCAAAAACTTAGGATCAACCGATACTAACCGATAATTGTTGATGAAGAAAGGTGGGATGCCTACTCGGGCATACCCAAGCTTAGATGCTTGACACTTCTTGAAATATTATCTTGGGATGCCTTGGTAATCCCCAAGCTTCAGCTTTTGTGTCTCCTTAATTCCTTTCATATCACGGTTTACCTAATACTGAAAACTTCATCCACACAAAACTCAACAAGAACTCGTGAGATAAGTTAGTATAAACTAATGCAAAAACCTTATCATTATCTACTATAGAAAATCACTAAAATTGTTATTAAACATTTCATACTATATACCTCTGCATATTTAACACTCCTATCCTCAAATAGAATCATTAAACAAGGAAACATATGCAAACAATGCAAACATAACGGCAATCTGCCAAAACAGTATAGTCTGTAAAGAATGCAAGAGTATCCATACTTATTCAACTTTAAAAATTCTGAAAAATTAACACACTGTAGAAAATTTATCATATCTTACTTTGCAGAAAAGTTCAACAATTTATCACATTCTGACTTTTCTAGGGAATTTTTGCAACAGCGATAAACTTTCTGTTTTCAAACAGCAACATGTAGACTTGCAAAATAAGTATGGTAAAGGCTATCCTTGACATTTTTATTGAAAATAAAGGTGAAAAACATTATTGTAAATAACAGAAAGAAAATCCTTGTAGGTAATTTGTTTATCAATCATCTGTAAAAATATCATGTCAAAATCACGTTCCAGTGAATTTTAGAAATTCCAGGACTAGGTGCAAAAGTTTCTGTTTTTGGACAGAATCAAGTCAACTATCATCCACACTATCCCAAAGGCTTTTCTTGAAACTTTATTGAAACAAAAACTATAAAACATGATTACCACAGTAGCCTAATCATGTGAACACACAAAAACAGTAGGTAAAAGTGTTGGGTTGTCTCCCAACAAACACTTTTCTTTAATGCCTTTAAGCTAGGCATGATGATTTCAATGATGCTCGCATAAAAGAACAAAATTGAAACATGAAGAGAGCATCATGAAACACATGTCAAGAACATTTAAATTTAACCCACTTACTATGCATAGGGATTTTGTGAGCAAGCAACCCATGAAAACAAGAACCAACTAGCATAGGAAGGCAAAACAAGTACAACTTCAAAACAATCAACACATAGAGAAGAAACTTGATATTATTGAGATATGTAAGAGCATAAGTTCCTCTCTCATAATAATTTTCAGAGGCATCATGAATGGATTGAAAAATATAACTATCACATGCAGCACTCTTTTCATGATGCACAAGCATAGAAAATTTATTACTCTTTATGGCATACATGTCATCATAATAATCATCATAGATAACAACTTTACTGTCATAGTCAATTGAAACCTCTTCCAAAATAGTGGATGTATCACTAAATAAAGTCATGAACTCTCCAAATCCACTTTCATCAATATTTTAATAAGATTCAACATCCTCCAAAATAGTTGGATCACTACTACCTAGAGCTGACACTCTTCCAAACCCACTTTCATCAATGTAATCATCATAAATAGGAGGCATGCTATCATCATAATAAATTTTCTTATTGAAAGCAGAAGGAATCAAAGGATCATATTCATTAAGAAAATCATCTCCAAGATTAGGACAAGCATTATTTCCATCAAATAAATCTTCAAACATATCATACTCATTAAACAAAGCATTCCCAAGCTTGTGGTATTGCATATCATCACAATCATTCTTAACAATAGCATGAATGGCACCAATAGTATAAAAAACATTATTATCATATTCTTCGAAGCAAGTGCTAAAAAGATTCTCAAGATCATAAGGAACATAATTTACTTCCCAATCATAATCATTACAACAAGTAGTAGGTATCACAAAATCATACTCAATATCATCATCCTCCATCAACATATTTGATTCACTTTCATGAGGCAGAATGGTGATAGGAGCACCATTATTTGGGAGAGATACCTTTTTACCTCTATTCTTTCTTCTTTTCTTCTTCACCACATCATGTGTGGGTTTAATTAATTTGTTCAAGCTTCTTGTTGAAGAGTTGATTGGATAGGAAGCTCCTCCTCGTTACCCGATTCATCATAATAAACACTAGGAGGGTATTGGGAAATATTTTCCCTTTCATTAGTACTCTCTTCATATTATATTTGTTTTACTGTCTTTAGATAGTTGGCAATATAAGGATTCTCAATGCAATTTACCGTACAAAACATATAAATTTCCTCTAGATCAAAAGTAAGAAATCTCTCAGGATTTGGAAAACCCTTAGTTATACGTTTCATTTCTTCATACCCCCAAAGAAGACTAAGATCTTTATGATACTCAAGGGTAATCAAGTTGTCACACTTTTTGGACACGATTTGATCATGAAATGATTTGCAATGGAGATTTAAATGACCATGTTCATTGAAAGTTCACAAGGATGGCGAAAGAAATTACATCTTTTAGCACAATCATCTAGCCTTTCTTGCAACGTTTTCGTTTCTAAATATTTATGCTTCTTACAAAATCTATCTTCCCTTTTGGTGTGCATTTGCACTCCCAATTCACTTCGCAAAAATTGACATGCTTATAAGAAACCCTTTTGTCATGACTTGTGCAATCATCATTAACATTTTGGATAATCAAAAAAATTCATACTAACAACATTGCAATCATGCTCATCATTCAAATATTTTGTGCCAAACATGTTATTGACTTCTTCTTCTAACAATTGAGCACAATTTTACGATCCATCATTTTCAAGAAAGATATTATGAAGATGATCAATAATATGATGCAACCTCAACTCCATTTTTTTGTTTTCTTTAATAAACAAAACTAGCTTACAGGAATCCAGTTATTTGCCGTCTGCCATGGCTGACGGCAAAGGGCAGGAAACCGGATGGCAAAGGCCTTTGTCGTCCATCATCAGACGGCAAAAATTCCAGCAAAGAAAAACCCGGTAAAGCGGTCCTTTACTGTCCGCCTCAGGACCACGTACGACAAAGAAACTTTGCTATGGGGGAGCGTACAACAAAGAGTTTGGACGACAGACCCAGGGGCTACGACCGTCAAGTGTTAACGACAGTTCTTTGCCGTCCGCTACCTTAGCCGTCGGCCTTCTAACCCCCTTGGTCATCGGTGGGTGGACGACAAAGGGTAAGGCCCTTTTCCCCTGGGGTCCCCCTTTGACATCGGCCTTGGGCCCCTACCTTTTTCATCGGCCTTGCCCACCCCTTTGCCGTCTGCCTTGCGCCCCTTTGCCGTCTATGGTCCGACGGCAAAAAGTGAGGCCATTTGCCCCTGGGGTCCACCTTCGCCGTCTGCCCAAGGCCCCCCACCGAGAGCCAAGAGTAAGGCCATTTTCCTTTTTTATTTTTTATTGAATCCATTTTCACAGCCATTTTCACAGCAATATGACATATATATATATATATATATTTCACAGGAATAAATCTGTTGCCATACTGATAACCATATTCAAAAAAGTTTCATCCATACATATTATGGAAGTTTCATCCATACCCAACCATATTACAATAGTTTCATCCATACATACATAGTTTCATATACATATGTATCAAGTGTCACATTGTTCATCGATACAAAATAAAAAATATAAGTAACCCAAGCACTCCATCAATGCAAACTTCCGTGAAGTGAATGTAATATGCAAAATGGGAAGCTCAAAAATTAGAAGAAGACTAGATGAAGAAGAGAAGGTAAAAATAGGTCATTTAGGAGCTAACTATGGTTGTTATGCCATTTTGAAGCTAAGTAAGCAAATTATAGGTCATTTAATAGCTAGCTTTGGTAAAATAGGTAATTTTGGAGCTATGTAAGCTTATTATGCCATTTTGGAGCTAACTAAGCGAAGTATAGGTCATTTTTGATTAAAATGGGCCATTTTGGAGCTAATTTAGCTTACTACATCATTTAGGAGTTAACTAAGCTAACTATATGTCATTTTAGAGCTAACTTAGGTAAAAATAGGTCATTTAGGAGATAACTTTGCTTATTATGACATTTTGGAGCTAAGTAAGCTAAGTATATGTCATTTAATAGCTAAGATAGGTAAAATAGACCATTTTGGAGCTAGGTAAGCTTATTATGTCATTTAGGAGAGGACTAAGCTAAATATAGGACATTTTTGATAAAATAGGCCATTTAGGAGCTAATTCAGCTTAGTATGTCATTTAGGAGGAAACTAAGCTAAATATATGTCATTTTAGGGCTAAATTAGGTAAAAATAGGTCACTTAGGAGCTAACTATGCTTATTATGCCATTTTGGAGCTAAGTAAGCTAAGTATAGGTCATTTAATGGGTAACTTTGGTAGAATAGGTCATTTTGGAGGTAGGTAAGCTTATTATGTCATTTTGGAGCTAACTAAGCGAAGTATAGGTCATTTTTTATAAAATAGGCCATTTTGGAGCTAATTTAGCTTACTACGTCATTTAGGAGGAAACTAAGCTAACTATATGTCATTTTAGAGGTAACTTAGGTAAAAATAGGTCACTTAGGAGATAACTATGCTTATTATGCCATTTTGGAGCTAAGTAAGCTAAGTATAGGTTATTTAATAGCTAAGCTAGGTAAAATAGGCCATTTTGGAGCTAGGTAAGCTTATTATGTCATTTAGGAGAGAACTAAGCTAAGTATAGGACATATTTGATAAAATAGGCCATTTAGGAGCTAATTCAGCTTACTATGCCATTTAGGAGGAAACTAAGCTAAATATATGTCATTTTAGAGCTAACTTAGGTGAAAATAGGTCATGTAGGAGCTATCTATGCTTATTATGCCATTTTGAAGCTAACTAAGCTAATTATAGATCATTTTATAGCTAACTTGGGTAACATAGGTCATTTTGGAGCTAACTAAGCTTATTATGCAAATTTGGAGCTACCTAAGCTTATTATGTCATTTAGGAGGAAACTAAGCTAAGTATGGGTCATTCTAGAGCTAACTTGGGTAAAATATGTCATTTTGGAGGTAAGGTAAGGTAAGTAACCATCATTATGCGGTTTTTAAGCAAAAACTAGAAAAACATACCATTCTCGTTAGCACGGAGGTGAAGCACAGTGGTTCTGGCTTGTTTCACCTAGAGAAGGCTCCCCTGTAGAAGGGTCGTGCGATGCGTTTCGGAAGATATTCTGCACCAAACAACATTTGCAATGTGTCGTTAGCATGATGACACTCAAAAGATCACTACATTGAAATGAAACTCACAGTCCCCGCCATGTTAATGACTAGCATCACCGGAGGGATGTGGCCAGTCTTTTCGCACATAGACTGTACATTTGGTTTTGACAAGTCAAACTTTTTATTTATTAATGAAAAACGAACATTAAAATGCAAGATTTGACAAATATGAAGAAGAAACTTACCATGATGAGCTCGTACATGGCCCTGATGGACGCATTGTTCCGTGCCCTCTCCGCCTCCATCAACGCAGCCGTCCTCTCCTCCAACTCCTTCATCTCCTTATCCTTCTCCGCCAAAAGTGTCTGCGTTGCCTCTCTCTCTTTCAGAATAGCGGCCTGCAAGACAACTCATTGTTAGAATTGTAATCATATTGGTTTGCACACACAACGTAATGCGGAAAGATAGTTGACTCCATTAAACTCACCTCGATGGCGAGCTCGACTGGCCGGGGGCGAGGTGTTATCTCAGGACAGGAGCTCGTTTGGCGTGCCTTTATCTACCAGAGAGTGCTAGGACAACATATAAGGCCGTATCCAATGGCGATCGAGCCATGGGGCCTCCCATTGGTAGCTATCATCACCAGCTCTGGATCAATAGGCCGTTGGCTCAGGTTAAAGTCCTCCCCTTTCCTCGCCTTCCCGCGATCTCTGTACTTCACGAGCTTGTGGTGGGAGGAGATGTTGGTGAAGTTTTTGGGATGATTGAGGTCAAACTCAGACAATGCCTTGACCTTCTTGTACGAGGCAGTATGGGCCATCGCATAGAGGTCGTACATCTCTTGCACCTCCGTCTTATTATGACGCGCCTAAAAGAGAGAGAGGACAAAAGTATTAGTAAAGGGCTAAAGCTAGCATTAAGAATGAATTGCATGAGTCATGAAGCAAACCACATACCCAGTTCTCACCAAACTCATTTAAGTTGACGCTCCCTTGATGGTGTGGCACACTAACCCTTTTGCCACGCCTATCCTTGGCATTGTTGTGGCTGGCCTCCCACTTTTCGAAGCACCACTGATCCACCAAGGCCTCCCAACAATCCATCTTATCCACACACCATCTCGGGGGCACCTAAGTTAATAAAGAGTAATTTGAGCACTATGCGTAAGAATCAAATCAAGGAAACTAACTAAAAGGCCTTAATAATATGTAATTACCTTCATGTAATGCTCCTTCTCCATCTTAGAATCGCAGCACTTCCCCTTTCCCTTCCTAATATGCCGCGAGGCGTAGTAGTCTCGAATGGCCTGCACCCGAGCCTCGTGCCTCCAGTTTTGAAGTAGGCGGCGGCATTCAGTTTCGATAACCTTTGTCGCGGCCTCCTCGTATCCCTCCTCAGACCTATAGAAGGTTTGCAAATGAGACAACACTGATTAGTACAATAACTAGCTATTTTTGATTTTTAATTGTGTAAAGGAGAAATTACCCAAAACTGTCTGATCACCATGTCGGCCCTCGTGTGGCACAAAACACCGTCGATCTCCACCTCCGGTGGGGCCGGGGCACCCAAGTAGTGCTCCCAGGTCATTCCGACCTCTCGACCCCGATCGGGCAACGTAACAAACCCCGGGAAGTTTTGCCGGCAAAGCACACAAAGGACGCTGTTGGGCTTGCGGACACCCTTGACAACAATCCAACCCCTGCAGTATGACAAATTAAAGCCAACACATTAGATATTTGAGAAAACGTGAAGGCAAAAGGTTAAATTAGAGTAAATGAACTTACTTGTCCCCACTTGGCTGAATCGACCACCTCTGCTCGTGGGTCGCCGGCATGAGCGGGAGCCCCGTACTACCACACTGGTAGAAGGTGGCCCCCTCACCCAGCTCCTCGTCGCTATCAACATGGCCACTTGGCTCCGGTTGACCCAGATCATGCCAGGTATCCCACTGGGTCTCTTGGGACGTACCCTCATCCCTGCTTTGCTCCGAAGTCTCCTGGAACAAAGCCTTTGGGACACGAGTCTCGTCGACCTGAGGCTTGTGAACCGGAGTCTGTGTAGTCTCCACCTCAGACGGGTCCACCCTAGCAGTCATGTGCTCAGGTGAATCAGCTGGGGTGGCGGCGAGGAAGGTATGGCAGCCACCCTAACTGTCCCACTGCCACGTGTACCTTTAGTAGCTCTCTTCTTCACGGGGGGTCGCCCTCCTCTCACGGGGGCCATGGTCATCGAAGAAGCAACCACTCCATGCAGAGTAGACAACAACGCTCTCTGGAGAGATGGGGCAGGAATGGGAGTAACCATCCCACCACCCGCCTACGAAGAAGGAGCCTCGGAGTGCTCTCGACCCTTTCCCACCATCTTTCAACACCCGCCGTGACAAATAGTAAACGAAATTAGTACAACATAAATACCAACATGGGTAATAAAATGTATATAATTTAAGTATATCATCATCATAAATACCAACATGAGTAATAATATTTTTGTATATGTATATAATAATAGTTGAATACCTGACATGAACAAATAATAATCTTGATCGTCTATATATGCTTCGGGATCAATAAATGCACCATGATCATCACTATCATCAATAAATGCAGCACCATCATCACTATCAGGAATAACATGTGGAAGGCCTACATTATGTAATCGGTCAAGAAGTGACAGGTCATCTATAGTAGTAACCTCTTCTTCTTTCGGCTCTTCCTGTTCCGGCTCGGGGACTAAGACGGATTCACTGTCGCTCTCTACTTCAATGTTCTGGGGTGAAGTAGAGAGTTTCTTGAAATGTTTTTTGGACATACGTGTTTGTTGGAAGAATTCTCCTTCATATGTGTCTGGTTAATGTGAGGTTCGCAATCCTCTTCATTGAGGATAGGTGGTCTAAAACTTGGCGGCACTTCATAAACGACATCCTAACCTTTCAGATTTGGATCAGTTTGGCAGGCCCACGGTAGATAGAAAACTTGTGTCGCCTGTTGAGCCGTAATATAGACATCGGGAACATCTAAATGGGTGCTTTGGTTGATCTTGACTAGCCCTATATGTTCATGAGTCCTTCTAGTCTCCTTCGTCTGAAACCAATAACATTTGAAGACTACGACGGTCGGTGGGTTTTCACCATAGAATAGAAGTTCATAATTTGCTTCAACTCTTCCATAATACTCGGTACCTCCTTCGCCGATAGCAGAGACACAACAATTTGTAGTCTTTATGTCGGGCATAGATAACTCTTTGCCAAAGGTACGAAAGCGATACCCATTGATGTCGTATTGTCAAATGAACGGACCTTATAGTTAAAACCATTAGCGACTTGTCTCAACTCGGCGTCCATAGACTTTGCATCAGCCTACAAGTTTAATATGGAAGAATGGATGCATTAGCCGCAAATTAGACCAAGAAATCAAATGGTCTAGTAATGGTAATTAATTACCCTTTGTTTGAACCAAGAGATGAAACCGGGATAGTCGCCTCCATGCTTTGCCAGAAGCTCATACTCTTTGACAGAAACCTTTTCGATGACCGCCCATCCGAGAATTCGGCGATATATCGACTATATCAAATATCCGGGAATAAGAGCAGTCCAAAGGAATTAGAAGTTGCGGAACAATAATTTACCAAGAACTTACTCGATGTACGGCCGCACTTATGTAAGGTTGTTGAAGATATACAATGAAATGGTCTACCATTCTTCGACATCCAACGATTTCCCTTTCGAAGCACCGGTTGGTGTGAGCTTTCCTTTGAATAGGCTGAGGTTGGATTGACCTTTTTTAGGCCCGCAATCATTGTACCAAGGCATCGGATTATGCAAATGATGATTTTTGGCTTCATAGTGTGTTGTCACGAAGTTTGTCGCCTCCTCAGTAATGAATGCCTCGGCCATCGATGCTTCAACTCTATGTTTATTTTTACATTTAGCTTGAAGTGTCTTCTACATCCTCTCAGTTGAGAAGCACCATCCATTTTGCCCACCCCCTCAATCTTGCCTCGGTCGGTAGATGCAAAATCAAATGCTACATTGGATTAAAGAAGCCCGATGGAAAGATCCTTTCTAATTTGCAGATCAACACCGGCACCAACTCTTCCATTTCATCTAGCACGCCAGGCGATAGTTCTTTCGCACAAAGAGAACAGAAGAAATAGTTCAGCTCTACCAGTACTAGCCATTCATCCTTAGGGATAAAGCCACGCAACATCACCGGCATTACCTGCTCAAGCCATATGTGCCAATCATGACTCTTGACACCAAATATTTTCAATTTTTCAAGACTCGCTCCCCTCTCTAGATTCGCAGCATACCCATCGGGGAACATCAACCGCATTTTCACCCACAATAGCATTTCCCTCATAGCTGGCCTTCCAAGATTGAACCAAGCCTTTGGCTTCGCTATGCTTTGCTTTCCTTTCCGTTGTCGCAAGTTTTGTAATGGTCTATCACATAGATCCTCCTGGTTAATTCTAGCCTTAGGATTATCCTTTGACTTCCCCTCTATGCCGAACAATGTACCAAAAATGGCCTCCGCCATATTCTTTTCAGCGTGCATCATGTCGATGTTGTGTGGGAAAATGAGGTCTTTGAAGTAAGGCAGATCCCATAAGCATGACTTGTGAGTCCTGACATGTTCCGTATTATACCCTTTGAAATACCCTGGACGCAAAGGATCAGGCTCGAGAGCGTTTAACTGATCAAGGGTCTGTTGGCCTATCAACGCAGGTGGTGCGGTGTTTTTGACAACTATACCTTTGATGAAATTCTTCTTGTCTTTTCTAAACTTATGGTCAGGATCCAAGAACTGTCTATGCATGTCGAAGGAAGAAAACTTGTGACCTGCTTGTAGCCAACGGAACTGAAGAGCTGCCTTGCATGTGGGGCATGGGAACCTTCCATGCACACACCAGCCAACGAATAGCGCATATGCTGGATAGTCATGTGTCGAGTACATGTACCACACATGCATTTTGAAGTTCTTTTTGGTAGCGACATCATATGTATTGATCCCATTATCCCAGGCTTCTTGCAATTCATCCTTAAGCAGATGCATGTACACATTCATATTCTTCCCCGAATATTTGGGCCCAGGAATTATCAACGTCAGGAAAATGTTCTTTATTTTCATAATCTCTCCGGGGGGAGATTGAGTGGAATGATAAATACAGACCAACAACTGTATTGTGCTGCTGTCATACCATACACATTGAACCCATCCATGCTGATGGCAACTCAAGGATGCCTTGGATCTACCGAATGATTCTTATGTAATGCATCGAAGTGCTTCCATGCAAAAGCATCTGAAGTGTGTACCAACATCTTGTTCCCATCCGCATCTACTTCGTTTCTTTTGCCCAATTTGTGCCATGTCATCTGTCTGGCTGTCTCTTCGACCATGAAAAGACGTTGAAGTCTTGGTACGATCGGCAGATACCTAAGAACATTAATGGCGATTTTGGTCTGAATCTTCTCACCCATACCATTGTCTACCACAATATACCTGGAAGAATTGCAAATGGGCAATAGTTCAAGGCCACATACTCAAGACTAAATAAGGCACATCCATTCTCACAGGCATGTATCTTCTCATAGGGCATCTTAAGTACACGAAGGATTTTGTCTGACTAGTACAAGTTTGCAGGCAGTACATGGCCTTTGGGTAGAAAGCGTCCAAATATCGTCATCATCGCGTCGTAGCATTCTCTGCCTAGGTTAAATTGAGCCTTAAGATCCATTACCTGCGCGATGGCATCCAGCTGACAAAGCTTAGTGTGCTCGTGGAGAGGACGTTTTGAAGACTCCAACATTTCATAGAAGGCCTTTGTAGATTCCTCCATCTCATTGTTCGAATCCCGAACATCATCAAAGTCTTGCACCATGTCTTCGATTTCGGTACCATGCTCGTCGGTGCGATGACGTACCACCTCATCTCTGGCACGTTGGTCAGACTCACCATGAAAAGTCCACACCGTATAATTAGGCGTAAAATCTCACTTCTACAGGTGTTTACCCATTTCAAACTATGTCTGCCCTTTAATGTTGTCGCATTTGGGACAGGGGCACCATGTTTTTTCCTGGCCATTTGCAAATGCGGCTCTCAAAAAAACCCTGGTTTTTCTTAACCATTCATTGGTCATGTCTTTCTGACTAGGGTGACCACTGTACATCCAAGCACGATCACTCATCTTGCCTACCTACTAAATACACAATATATATATATAATTCATCATCTATATTCATCTGGTAATCAAGTTTGTCAGTTTTATTATGTCCATGCAACCTACACGCTAATAGGTAGAGATATGTCCACCCGAGTATGTGTAGATTGGGTTCGTTTTCCCATGCTTTGCTCCAGATCCGATGCAGAATTTCGGCAACATCTCCCCATTGTTCTCCTGATACACGTCTCGGCAATGAGAAGAGAGGATGTGTACCCGGAGAACAACAGGGAGGCACTGACGAAATTCTGCATCGGATCCGGAGTAGAGCATATGGGAAAACGAACCCAATCCACACATACTCGGGCTGTCCATGGATAACGTTGGACAATTTAAAAGAATCATAGTTATAAATATGCAAATGCATGCATATTTAAAGATGTAACCCTTTCAAACGAGAGAGGCATACTGGTCACACATACTGATGATTGAAGACACCTATAGCTAGCAAGTTTCATCGGCACTAAGATCGGAACAGAGCAAATTTTGTTAAGGGGGGCGGGAAGGAGATGTCATTTGTCCTCACCAACGAATGCAGCCGGGGAGCTCTTCAAATGCATGGGGAGATTGTCAAACAATAGACCCTCGCAATGACCGAACAACTGCACATTGAAATGAAACTCGATGAACACAAATATGATGTTTTTCATAACAAAATTGAAAAATATATGACCTAACTCATAATTCACAAATATATGACCCCGTCGGCCTTTGGAAGGCCGAAGAGCACCTTTTTCGGGATTGGGATATCGGGGGTGTCGTGTCAGGGTCGGGGTGTCGGGGGTGTCGTGTCGGGGTAGGGGTGCTGTGTTGGGGTCGGGGGTGCCGTGTCGGGGTGTCGTGTCGGGGGTCGGGGTGTCTTTTTCTACTTTTCCTACTTCTTTTTTTCATCTTCTACTCCTACTTCTTTTTCTTCTTCTTCTTCTTCATTCTTCTTCTTCTCCTTTTCTTCTTCTTCTTCTTCTTCACCCTCCTCCTCTTCTTCTTCTTCTTTTCTCCTAGTTTTTTTCTTTTCTTCTTTTCTTCTAAGTTTTTTACTTTTCTATCTAAGTATTTTTCTAATTAACCTAGTAAACTAACTAAAAAAATAAACTAACTATTTAATTTAACAGAAAAAATAGAAAATAAACTAACTATCTAATTTATTCTAAGTGAGGGGGCGGCGGCCGGGCACTCACCGAAGTTGGGTGGGGATGGCCGGGGCGGCCGGGGGAGGAGAGCCACGGAGATGGGGGAGCTGCGGCGAGGGGGCGGCACCAGGAGCTGGCGAGTGGAGCGGGCGGCTCGGGGAGGGGGCTGCATGGGGGAGCCGCCGAGGGGAGGGGGTTGCACAGGGAGCGGCGCGACGACATGGTGGTGGGGGCGGCGCAGGGAGGGTGGCGGCGTGGTGGTGGGGCGGTGTAGGGAGGGGGGCGGCGAGGGGCGGGGGGCGGCACGGGGGAGCCGCCGAGGGAAGGGGCGGTGCGAGGAGGGAGACGTTCCGATGGTGTGGGTGGCGCGGTGGTGGGGGTGGTGGGAGGGGGATGGCGGCGGCGGTCACAGGGGGAGGGAGAGAGTGGAGTGGGGGGAGGGAGAGAGTGTGAGAGAGAGAGAGGAGTGGGGGCGGGGGATGGCCGTTACAGGCACGTCCCCTTTGTCATCTACTCTCGGACGACAAAGACAACAACAGCCGACAACAAAGGTCTAGCGGACGGCAAAGAGCCCTTCTGTTGGTCCTGGCCAGGCGCAAGGTCCAGTGGACCCACCTTGCCTCTATATCGTCTGCCCTTGGTCTTTTTGCCGTTTGGGCACAGACGGCAAAGAACTAGCAGATGGCAAACAGAGACTTTGCCATGCAACAGTTCTTTGTCGTCTGCTTTGCTTCAGCTGACGGCAAAGAGCATCTTTGCCATGTGCCAGCAGACGGCAAAGGCCTGGCACATGGCAAATAACTGGATTCTAGTAGTGTAGTGATAAAACAAGAAACTAAAAGATTCGATTGCAAGATCTAAAGATATACCTACATGCACTCACCTCCCCGGCAACGGCGCCAGAAAAGAGCTTGATGTCTACTATGCAACTTTATTATTGTAGACACGTGTTGGGCCTCCAAGCGCAGAGTTTTGTAGGATAGTAGCAATTTTCCCTCAAGTGGATGACCTAAGGTTTATCAATCCATGAGAGGTGTAGGATAAAGATGGTCTCTCTCAAACGACCCTGCAACCAAATACAAGAAATCTCTTGTGTCCCCAACACACCCAATACAATGGCAAATTGTATATGTGCACTAGTTCGGCAAAGTGTAATATGGATGGTAGAAATATATTTTTATAATCTGAATAAATAAAAACAGCAAGGTAGCAAATAACAAAAGTGAGCATGCACGATATTGCAATGATTGAAAATGAGGCCTAGGGTCCGTACTTTCACTAGTGCAATCTCTCAACAATGATAACATAGTTGGATCATATAACCATCCCTCAACGTGCAACGAAGAATCACTCCAAAGTTCCTATCTAGCAGAGAACATAAGAACAAATTTTTATAGGGTACGAAACCACCTCAAAGCTATTCTTTCCGTTCGATCTATCCTAGAGTTCATACTAAAATAATAGAAGCTATTCTTTCCGATCGATCTAATCAAGATTTTGTACTACAACAACACCAAATAATTTCAGATTCATAATACTCAATCCGACACAAAGAACTTCAAGGAGTGCCCCAAGATTTCTACCGGAGTTCATCATCATTATCGAACCTATTACCATTTGGAGGGTGGTGCCTCCTAGATTGGTTAGGTGTCGCTTGGGAGCCTCCTACTTCGTGTTGTGGAGTGAAGCAAGAAGTTTGTAAGGGCAAGGATATCGCCTACTTCGTGAAGATCTACCCCGAGGAAGGCTAGTCCTGCATGGACGTAGGCCATCATGGTATAGTCAAGGTTGCTTATTCATGGAACCCTTCATGGGTAGAGCCCTCTGTGGACTCTCACGACCGTTACCCTGGGTTGAAGACTCCATGAACGTGGATGTACGATAGCACCACCTATCGGAACCACGGGAAAAATCATTGTGTCTACAATTGTGTTTGATCTTCCTACCTTATCCTTTTCCTCATGCTTGTTGTTACTTTCCGCTACTATACTCTCAGACTTGCATGTGTAGGGTGTACTTGATATGCTATGAATGCTAAAACTTGCCAAGAATTAAAATTGGAAAAAGCATAGTTTTATTTGGTCAAGTAGTCTAATCACCCCCTCTAGACCTTGTTTTGATACTACACCCCACCCCTTTATTTATATGATGAGCCCTGGGGTTGAAACTTGGAGAAAAAGCCTCCCCAAGGTCGGTTTGCCTGCAAGGCAAGAGTCCTCCTCGGACTCCAGGACTAGACGCCAAGGTCCTTGGCGTTTGGCCCCATACGCTAGGGTCCTTGGCGTCTGGCCCCTAACCTCCGCAAAACACCTTTTGCACCTTCCTAAAGCCTCATGGGCTTTACCCCTTGGTCCAAATAAAGTGTTCTTGTACCCCGAACATTTCGGGAAACAACCGAAACTCATCGGGTGAATTCTGCAACCCTTCCAGAAACCAAACACTATTATCCCATATATCAATATTTACCTCCGGACTATTCCCGAGCTCCTTATTATGTCCAAGATCCCATCCGGTACTCCGAACAACTTTCACTCACCAACATAATAACTCAACTATACTTATATCGTCACGAAAGTGTGTAGACCCTGCGGGTTCGAGAACTATGCAGACATGACCAAGACACCTCTACGATCAATAGCCAATAGCGGGACTTGGATGCCCATATTGGTTCCTACATATTCTATGAAGATCTTTATCGGTTGAACCTCTATGTCAAGGATTCAGTTAATCCCGTATGTTGTTCCCTTTGTTCTTCGGTATGTTACTTGCCCAACATTCGATCGTCAGTATCTCTATACCTAGTTCAATCTTGTTACCAGCAAGTCTCTTTACTCGTTTAGTAATACAAAATCCCGTGGCTAACACTTAGTCACATTGCTTGCAAGGCTTTGTTGTGATGTTGTATTACCGAGTGGGCCCCGAGATACCTCTCTGTCACACGGAGTAACAAAATCCAGTCTTGATCCATGCCAACCCAACAGACACCCTTGGAGATACTTGTAGAGAACCTTTATAGTCACCCAACTACGTTGTGACATTTGATACACACAAGGCACTCCTCCGGTGTCAGTGAGTTGCATGATCTCGTGGTCATAGGAACAGATACTTGACATGCAGAAAACTGTAGCAATAAAATCACATGATCATCTGTTGTGTTTATAGATTGGGTCTTGTCCATCACATCATTCTCCTAATGATGTGACCCCATTATCAAATAAAATCTCATGTCCATGGCTAGGAAACCTTGACGATCTTTGATCAACGAGCTAGTCTACTAGAGGCATACTAGGGACATAATGTTGTCTATATACCCACACATGTATTTATTTTTCCAATCAATACAATTATAGCATGGATAATAAACGATTATCACGACCAAAGAAATATAATAATAATCAAATTATTATTGCCTATAGGGCATATTTCCAACAGTCTCCCACTTGCACTAGAGTCAATAATCTAGTTCACATCACCATGTGATTTACATTGTTATGAATCTAACACCCAATAAGTTCCGGGGTCCGATCATGCTTTGCATGTGAGAGAGGTCTTTAGTCAACGGGTCTACGACATTCAGATCCGTGTGTACTTTGCAAATCTATATGTCATAGTAGACACTTCTACGACACTCCACTCGGAACTATTCCAAATGGCTGCTCTACTATACGTATCCGGATTGCTACTCAGAGCCATCCGGATTGGTGTTTAAAGTTTGCATCGATGTAACCCTTTATGACGAGCTCTTTATCACCTCCATAATCGAGAAATATTTCCATAGTCATCCAGTTACTAAGGATAATGTTGACCACTATCCAGTGATCAACTCCTCGATCACTCTTGTACCCCTTGACAGACTCATGGCAAGGCACACTCACGTGTGGTACACAGCATGGCATACTATATAGAGCCTATGTATAAAGCATAGGCGACAACCTGCATCCTTTTTCTTTCTTCTTCCGTGGTCGAGCTTTGAGTCTCACTCAACTCCACACCTTTCAAATCAGGCAAGAACTCTTTCTTTGACTGATCCATTTTGAACTCTTTCAAAATCTTGTCTAGGTATGTACTAATTGAAAGTCTCATCAAGCATCTTGATCTATCTCTATAGATCTTGGTGTCCAACAATTAGGTAGCTTTATCCAGGTCTTCCTTTGAAAAACACGTTTCAAACAACCCTTTAGCTTTCTAGAAATTCTTAATTATTTCTGAGCAACAATATGTCAACCACATATACATATCAGAAATTCTATAGTGCTCCCACTCACTTTCTTGTGAATACAAGTTTCTTATAAACTTTGTATAAACCCAAAAACTTTGATTACCTCATCAAAGCGCATATTCCAACTCTGAGATGCTTGGTCTAGCCCACAGAAGGATTGCTGGAGCTTGCACACCTTTTAGCATCCTTAGGACTGACAAAATTTTCTGGTTGTATCACATACAACCTTTTCTCAAGTAAACCGTTATGGAAACGATGTTTTGACATCCCTCTGCTAGATTTCATAATTGAAAAATGCAGCAACTGCTAACGTAATTCCAACAAACTTTAGCATCGCTATGAGTGAGAAAGTCTCATCGCATTCAACTCCTTGAACTTGTGGGGAACTTCTTTGCGACAAGTCGAGCTTTATAAACGGTGAAGGTCCATTTGTACTCAACGATCTGCCATCCAACGAAGAAGTCTACCAACGTCTATACATGGATCCTTTCTTAGATTTCATGGCCTGTAACCATTTTTCGGAATCTGGGCCCATCATCGCTTCTTCATAGTTCGTAGGTTCATCGTTGTCCAAAAACATGACCTCCAAGACAGGGTTGCCGTATCAATCAGGAGCAATACCCGTCCTTGTCGACCCACGAGGTTCGATAGTAACTTGATCCAAAGCTTCATGATCATCATCATTAACTTCCTCTTCAACTAGTGTAGGCTCCACATAAACATCTTTCTGCGATGCTCTATTCTCTAGTTGAAACTAAGGTTCAACAACCTCATCAAGTTCTATCTTCCTCCCACTCAATTCTTTCAAGAGAAACTCTTTCTCGAGAAAGGACCCATTTTAGCAACAAACACTTTGCACTCGGATCTGAGATAGAAGGTATGCCAAACTGTTCTTAGGGTATTCTATGAAGATGCATTTGTCCGCTTTGGGTTCGAGCTCATTAGGTGAAAACATAAGCGTCGCAGCCCCAAACATTAAGAAATGACAGCTTAGGTTTCTATCAAATCATAATTCATATGATGTTCAAAGTGAATGGCGCCCCTTTCAAAGTGAATGTAGTTGTCTCTAATGCATAACCCCAAAATGATAGTGGCAAATCGATAAGAGACATCATAGTTCGTACCATATCGAATAGAACACGACTACGACATTCGGACACACCATCACAGTATGGTGTTCCAGGTGGCGTGAGTTGTGAAACAACTTTCATATTGTCTAAAGTTGTATGCCAAACTTGTAACTCAAACTTCACTCTGAATTTGTTTCAACTTTTCAAACGTTTCAGACTCTTGTTTCATTAAGTAAATATACTCATATATACTCAAATCATCAGTGGAGGTAAGAAAATAACGATATCCACGGCATGCTACAACACTCATCGGACCGCATACATCAACATGTATCATTTCCAGTAAGTTACTAGCCCTCTCCATCATACCGAAAACGGGATCTTTAGTCATCTTGCCCATGAGGCATGGTCCGCATGTCTCAACCGATTCGAAATCGAATGAGTCCAAAGATCCATCAGCATGGAGTTTATTCATGCGATTTACACCAATGTGATATTTAGCGGCCATGCCACAAGTATCTATTATTATCATTATTATCCTTGTATCATTTGGCATCTATGTTATAAACATGTGTATTACTACGATCAAGATTTAACAAACCAACCTCATTGGCTGCATGACCATTGAAGGTATTATTCATGTAAACGGAATAACCATTATTCTCTAACTTAAATGAATAACCGTATAGCAATAAACACGATCTAATCACATTCATGCTCAATGCAAACACCAAACAACATTTATTTAGGTTTGTCTCTAATCTCGGAGGTAGAGAGAGCGTGCGATGTTGATCACAGCAACCTTGGTAACGTTTCCAACACACATCGTCACCTCGACTTTAGCTAGTCTTTGTTTATTCCGTAGCTATTATTTCGAGTTACTAACATTTAGCAACCGAACCGGTATCCAATACCGAGGTGCTACTAGGAGTACTAGAAAGGTACACATCAATAACACGTATATCAAATATACTTCTGTCGACGTTGCCAACCTTCTTATCTACCAAGTATCTAGGGTTGTTCTACTTGACCGGCCGCTCTCCTCAAAATAAAAGCACTTAGTCTCGGGTTTGGGTTCAACCTTGGGTTGCCTCACTAGAGCAGCAACTGACTTGCCATCCATGAAGTTTACCTCCTAGCCCTTGCCCTTCTCAAAACTAGTGGTTTCGCTAACCATCAACACTTGATGCTCCTTCGATTTCTACCTTCGCGGTGTCAAAGATCGTGAATAGCTCAGGGATCATTATTTCCATCCCTAGCATTTAATAGTTCATCACGAAGCTCTAGTAGCTTACTAACAGTGACTTGGAGAACTATATCAATCACTATCTTATCTCGAAGATCAACTCCCACTCGATTCAAGCAATTGTAGTATCCAGACAATCTGAGCACATGTTGGAAGATTGAGCTATTCTCTTTCATCATGTAGGCAAAGAATCTTTTTGGAGATCTCATATCTCACAACATGGGCACAAGACTGAGATCCCAATTTCAGCTCTCAGAACATCTCATATTATCCCTGACGTTCAAAACATTTTGGAGCCTCAATTCTAAGTCGTAATGCATGACGCACTGAACTATCAAGTAGTCATCGGAACATGCCTGTCAGATGTTCACGACATCTACAGACAATGCTAGAGGGGGTGGCGCACCGAGCGATGCATTAAGGACATAAGCCTTCTGTGCAGCAATGAGGACAATCCTCAGATCACGGACCCAGTCCGCAATATTGCTACCATCATCTTTCAACTATATTTCTCTAGGAACATATAAATATTCAAGGGAGCTACAGCATGAGCTAGTAATCTACAACATAATTTGCAAAGACACTTTGACTATGTTCATGATAATGAGTTCAATTAATCATATTACTTAAGAACTCCCACTCAAATTGACATCCCTTCGGTCATTCGAGTGATAGATGATCCAAATTTACCAACTCAAGTCCGATCATCACGTGATTTGAGGTGGTTTCAATGGTGAACATCATTATGTTGATCATATCTGCTATATGATTCATGTTCAACCTTTCGGTCTCTTCTGTTCCGAGGCCATGTCTATACATGTTAGGCTCGTCAATTTTAGCCCGAGTGTTCCGCATGTGCAACACTGGCTTGCACCCGTAGTATGTGAACGTAGAGTCAATCACACCCGGTCATCACGTGGTGTCTCGACATGACAAACTTTCGCAACGGTGCACACTCGGGGAGAACACAATTTATCTTGAAATTTAAGCGAGCGATCACCTTATAATGCTACTGTTTTCCTAAGCAAAACAAGGTGCATAAAAGGATTAACCTCACATGCAAATCATAGGTGAAATGATATGGCCATGAACTTGTGCTTTTGATCTCCATCTTGAAAGCACCGGCATGATCTCCATTGTCACCGGCATGACACCATGATATCCATCAACATGTCACCATTGGGGTTGTTGCAATCACCATGCTTCTACTACTATTGCTACCGCTTAGCAATAGAGTAAAGCATTGCATAGCACTTAATGAGTGGCACGCAGGTCATACAATAGTTAAAGACAACCCTATGGCTCCTGCCGGTTGCCATACTCATCGACATGCAATTCGTGATATTCTATAATAAAAATGATCATCTCATCCATCACATATATCTCATCATGTAATTGGACATATCACATCCCAACATACCCTGCAAAAACAAGTTAGACGTCCTCTAATTGTTGTTGCAAGTTTTACGTGGCTGCTACGGGTATCTAGCAAGAACAATTCTCACCTGCGAAAAAACCACAATGGTGATACATAAGTTGCTCGTCAACCTTCTCAAGGACCGCCTTTGTCGAATTTGATCCAACTAAAGTAGGGGAAACAGACACCCGCCAGCCATCTTTGTGCAACAAAGTTACACGTCATTCGATGGAACCGGTCTCTCGTGAGCGTACGAGTAAGGTTGGTCCATGCCGCTTCATCCCGCAATACCGCTGAACCAAAACAGGACCAAGCGAGGAAGCAATCTAAGCATTAACGCTCACAAACTCATTTGTGTTCTACTCAAGATCTCATCTACACATAGACCTAGCTCATGATTCCACTATTTGGGAACGTTGCATGGGAAACAAAAAATTTCCTACACACACGCAAGATCTATCCATGGTGATGAGCATCTATGAGGGGAAGGGTGGATCTACATACCCTTGTAGATTGCTAAGCGGAAGCATTAAGAAACGCGGTTGATGTAGTCGAACGTCTTCACGTTCCAAATCGCTGAGCGTCCCGCGATACCATCATGATCCATCTCACGATCCAATCATGATCCGTCCTGCGATCCCATCACGATCCGTCTCGCGATCTTGATCAGGGTCCTTCCGATCTAGCGCCGAATGGACAACATCTCCACGTTCAACACATGTGTGGCTTGATGGCGCCTTCACCTCCTTGATCCAGCGAGCGATGGTGAAGTAGTAGATGAGTTCTGGCAGCACAACGGTGTGGTGACGGTGTTGATGAAGAACAATCTCCACAGGGCTTCGCCAAGCACAACAGAAACTATGGCGGAGGATAAACTAGAGGGACGGGGTTGTCGACACATGGCTTGGGGATTCTTGATGTGTTCCAGGTGCTAGCCCCGCCCCTTTATTTATATGATGAGCCCTAGGGTTGAAACTTGGAGAAAAATCCTCCTCAAGGTCGGTTTGCCCGCAAGGCAAGAGTCCTCCTCAGACTCCAAGACCAGACGCCAAGCTCCTCGGCGTTTGGCCCCAGACCCCGGGGTCCTTGGTGCCTGGCCCCTGGCCTCCGCAAACCACCTTTTGCACCTTCCTAAAGCCTCATGGGCTTTACCCCTTGGCCCAAATAAAGTGTTCTTGTACCCCGAACATTTCGGGAAACAACCAAAACTCTTCGGGTGAATTCTGGAACCCTTCTGGAGACCAAACACTATTATCCCATATATCAATATTTACCTCCGGACTATTTCGGAGCTCCTCATTATGTCCAGGGTCTCATCCAGGACTCTGAAAAACTTTTGGTCACCAACATAATAACTCAACTATACTTATATCGTCACCAAACGTTAAGTGTGTAGACCCTGCGGGTTCGAGAACTATGCAGACATGACCGAGACACCTCTACGATCAATAACCAATAGCGGGACCTGGATGCCCATATTGGTTCGTACATATACTACGAAGATCTTTATCGTTTGAACCTCTATGTCAAGGATTTAGTTAATCCCGTATGTTGTTCCCTTTGTTCTTCGGTATGTTACTTGCCCGAGATTCGATCGTCGGTATCTCTATACCTAGTTCAATCTCGTTACCAGCAAATCTCTTTACTCGTTCAGTAATACAAAATCCCGTGGCTAACACTTAGTCACATTGCTTGCAAGGCTTTGTTGTGATGTTGTATTACCGAGTGGGCCCCGAGATACCTCTCTGTCACACGGAGTAACAAATCCCAATCTTGATCCCTGCCAACCCAACACACACCCTCGGAGATACCTGTAGAGCACCTTTATAGTCACCCAGTTACATTGTGATGTTTGATACACAGAAGGCACTCCTCTGGCGTCAGTGTGTTGCATGATCTCATGGTCATAGGAACAGATACTTGAGATGCAGAAAACTGTAGCAATAAAGTGACACGATCATATATTATGTTTATAGATTGGGTCTTGTCCATCACATCATTCTCCTAATAATGTGACCTCGTTATCAAATGACATCTCATGTCCATGGCTAGGAAACCTTGACCATCTTTGATCAACGAGCTAGTCTACTAGAGGCATACTAGGGACATAATGTTGTTTATATACCCACACATGTATTTACTTTCCAATCAATACAATTATAGCATGGATAATAAACGATTATCACGAACAAGGAAATATAATAATAACCAAATTATATTGCCTCTAGGGCATATTTCCAACAGTCTCCCACTTGTACTAGAATCAATAATCTAATTCACATCACCATGTCATTTACATTGTTATGAATCTAACACCCAATAAGTTCTGGTTCCGATCATGCTTTGCATGTGAGAGAGGTCTTCCATCAACGGGTCTACGACATTCAGATCCGTGTGTACTTTGCAAATCTCAATGTCATATTGTAGACACTTCTACCACACTCCACTTGGAACTATTCCAAGTGGTTGCTCCACTATACGTATCCGGATTGCTACTCAAAGTCATTCGGATTGGTGTGTAAAGTTTGCATCGACGTAACCCTTTACGACGAACTCTTTATCACCTCCATAATCGAGAAATATTTCCTTAGTCCTCCAGCTACTAAGAATAATTTTGACCACTATCCAGTGATCAACTCCTGGATCACTCTTGTACCCATTGACAGACTCATGGCAAGGCACACACACGTGCGGTACACAGCATGGCATACTATATAGAGCCTATGTATAAAGCATAGGGGGTGACCTTCGTCCTTTTTCTTTCTTCTGCCGTGGTCGAGCTTTGAGTCTCACTCAACTCCACCTTGCAAATCAGGCAAGAACTCTTTCTTTGACTGATCCATTTTGAACTATTTCAAAACATTGTCTAGGTATGTACTCATTGAAAGTCTCATCAAGCTTCTTAATCTATCTCTATAGATCTTGATGCCCAAAAATTAGGTAGATTTATCTAGGTCTTCCTTTGAAAAACTCTTTTCAAACAACCCTTTATGCTTTTCAGAAATTCTACATTATTTCTGATCAACAATATGTCAACCACATATACATATCAGAAATTCTATAGTGCTCCCACTTACTGTTTTGTAAATACAAGTTTCTCATAAACTTTGTATAAACCCAAAAACTTTGATTACCTCATCAAAGCGTATATTCCAACTCTGAGATGTTTCCTCCAGCCCACAGAAGAATTGCTGGAGCTTGCACACCTTTTAGCATCCTTAGGACTGACAAAACCTTCTGGTTGTATCACATACAACATTTCCTCAAGTAAACCGTTAAGGAAAGTATGTTTTGACATCCATCTGCCAGATTTCATAATTAAAAAATGCAGCAACTGCTAACATAATTCCAACAGACTTTAGCATCGCTACGAGTGAGAAAGTCTCATCGTTGTCAACTCCTTGAACTTGTCAGAAACTTCTTTGCGACAAGTCGAGCTTTATAAATGGTGACATTCACCATCAACGTTTGTCTTCATCTTAAAGGTCCATTTGTACTCAACGACTTGCCATCCAACAGACAAGTCTACCAAAGTCTATACTTGGTTTTCATACATGGATCCTTTCTCGGATTTCAAGGCCTCTAACCATTTTTCAGAATCCGGGCCCATCATCGCTTCTTCATAGTTCGTAGGTTCATCGTTGTCCAAAAACATGACCTCCAAGATAGGGTTGCCGTATCACTCAGGATCAATACACGTCCTTGTCGACCCACAAGTGATGACCCACAAGTATAGGGGATCTATCATAGTCCTTTCGATAAGTAAGAGTGTGTAACCCAATGAGGAGCAGAAGGAAATGACAAGCGGTTCTCAGTAAGGTATTCTTTGCAAGCCCTGAAATTATTTGTAAGAGATAGTTTTGTGATAAGATAATTCATAACGGGTAGCAAGTAACAATTGTAACAAAGGTGCAGAAAGGTGGCCCAATCCCTTTTATAGCAAAGGACAAGCCTGGACAAATTCTTATATAAAGCAAGGAGCTCCCGAGGACACATGGGAATTTCTGTCAAGCTAGTTTTCAGCATGCATATATGATTCGCGTTCGTTACTTTGATAGTTTAACATGTGGGTGGAGCGGTGCTTGGGTTCTTCCCTTACTTGGACAAGAATCCCACTAATGATTAACCCCTCCGGCAAGCATCCGCAACTACGAAAGAAGAATTATGATAAATCTAACCATAGCACGAATCATGCGGATCCAAATCAGCCCCTTACGAAGCAACGCATAAACTAGGGTTTAAGCTTCTGTCACTCTAGCAACCCATCATCTACTTATTACTTCCCAATACCTTCCTCTAGGCCCAAACAATGGTGAGGTGTTATGTAGTCGACGTTCACATAACACCACTAGAGGAGAGACAACATACATCTCATCAAAATATCGAATGAATACCAAATTCACATGATTACTTATAACAAGACTTATCCCATGTCCTAGGGAACAAACATAAATAATCACAAAGCATATTCATGTTCATAATCAGAGGAGTATTAATGGTTATCAAGGATCTGAACATATGATCTTCCACCAAGTAAACCAACTAGTATCAACTACAAGGAGTAATCAACACTACTAGCAACCCACAGGTACCAATCTGAGGTTTTGAGACAAAGATCAGATACAAGAGATGAACAAGGCTTTGGAGAGGAGATGGTGCTGATGAAGATGTTGATGGAGATTGACACCCTCTCGATGAGAGCATCGTTGGTGATGATGATGGCTTCATTTCCCCCTCTCGGAGGTAAGTTTCCTCAACAGGATCGCCCCGCCGGAGCTCTAGATTGGTTCTACCCAAGTTTCGCCTCGAGACGGCGACGCTTCGTCCCGAAAGCTCTGCTCTGATTTTTTTCCAGGTCGAAACCCTCAATATAGCAGAAGATGGGCATCGGATGGCTGCCAGGTGGGCCACAAGCCCGAGGGGAGCGCCTAGGGGGGTAGGGCGCGCCCTGCAGGCTTGTGGCTGCCTAGTGGCCCCCTGATGTATTTCTTTCGTCCAATATTTTTTATATATTCCAAAATAATTCTCCGTAGATTTTCAGGACTTTTGGAGTTGTGCAGAATAGGCATCTCAGATTTGCTTCTTTTCCAGTCCAGAACTCCAGCTGCCGGCATTCTCCCTCTACATGTAAACCTTGTAAAATAAGAGAGAAAAGGCATAAGTGTTGTACCAAAATGTGTAATAACAGCCCATGATGCAATAACTATTAATATAAAATCATGATGCAAAATGTACGTATCAACTCCCCCAAGCTTAGACCTTGCTTGCCCTCAAGCGAAAGCCAAAATCGATAAATATGCCCACATGTTTAGAGACAGAGGTGTCGATAAAATAAAATATGGACATGAAGGCATCATGATCATCAACACATATTGACATATAATTTCTTATGCTAAAGTAACAATTCATTCACAATGGCAAAGTATGAATCAAGAACTCTATTGAGAACCGACAAACTATGATCTTAGTCATTGAAGCAATTCCAATTTATCATAACGTAGAAAAGAGTCAATATAAGAGCTTGTAAATCAAACCCACATACTCAATCATCCTTTAGTCTTTCACAATTGCTAACACTCACGAGGTACCTATGAGTTCAAAGTTTCAATCAGACACAAAGAAAGATAGGGGCTTATAGTGTTGCCTCCCAACTATTTACCTCAAAGGGTAATGTCAACAGTAATAACTCATGCTCGTCCACTTCCATGTGGATATATGTGCCTAGATCATTCCCCAACATGTGACGCTTGCCAGAAAATAAAGGCGAACATAGAGAAAGTGATGGATATCACCGCGACTTTTGCATAAAGGCAAGTACTAGAAAATAAAAGTAGCAGGTAGGCCCTTCGCAGAGGGAAGCGGAGGTTGTCATGCGCTTTTATAGTTGGATGCACAATCCCTTAATGCAAAAGAACGTCACTTTATATTGCCCCTTGTGATAAAGAAGTTTATTATGCAGTCCGTCGCTTTTATTTCTTCCCTATCACAAGTTCGTATAAAGTTTATTTTCCTCACATTAATAGATCACACATATTTAGAGAGCAATTTTTATTGCTTGCACCGATGACAACTTTCTTGAAGGATCTTATTATATCCTTAGGTAGGTATGGTGGACTCTCATGGCAAAACTGGGTTAAGGGTGTTTGGATGCCCAAGTAGTATCTCTACTTGGTGCAGAAGTTTTGGCTGATATGAGGTGGAAACAAGCGACACATGTTGAGGGAACTATTACAATATAACTTCTATTCGGAAATAAGCAAACATAACCATTATGTTGTCTTCCTTGTCTGACATCAACTTCTTAACATATAATATTTTAATGAGTGCTCACAATCGTAAAAGATGTCCAAGATAATATATTTATATGTGAACCTCTCTTTCTTTATTACTTCCTTTTAATTTCCCCAATGACCAACAACTATGTTTGTCAACCCACAACAGGTTTCAATCGACATACTTCCTGTATGTGAAGTCATCACTCCCCATAAGATTGTCATATGTACTCTTTTCTTTCATTCTATACTTCTTTCTACTTCATCTTTCCCAAGATCAAGATCATGCCAAACAAGCAAAAGCCCTCAACTCAAAAGCAATTTTTATTATATAACTCACGGACTTGCTTACATAGGAGGAATCATAAGGCAAAGACTCAAAACTAGATCTCACGACAACTTTATTATACTAGATCAAGATATAACCAAAAGGATCGAACTAAGGAAAGATGATAAAAATAAAAATAATAAAAATAAAAGATGTGATGGTGATACGATACCAGGGCACCTCCCCCAAGCTTGGCACAACCCAAGGGGAGTGCTCATACCCATGTATTTAGTTGTCTTGCTTCGGAGGTGGTGATGTTGGGGTTGTTGATGAGGTTGGAAGCTTGTCCTCCATCTTCCAAGGCATGGGCTCACCATCGTAAAAGGATGAATGAGTCTCCGGAATCCTCAAATCTGTAGCCAACTTATTCTCTTAAATTTTTATTCATACTCACAGTTTCGGTTTTGCAGGTCATAGATCTGGGCTTGGAGGTGCTCGATTTTATCATAAAGCTTAAAGATGTGCTCCCCGATTTGCTTGGCATCGAGCTTGTGATTGTTGGTAAACTCCGTGATCATCGTGTGATTGGCATTGAGTCCTTGTTCCACCATCCCTTGGCATTTGAAGACATGTTGCTCCATTGCTTCGAGCCTTGTCTCCATGCTTCCGGTCCTCTTGGGCCCCTCAACATCACGGATGTGCAGCACCCCCTCAGGCACCTCAATGGTTTGAGGGTGTTGCAGCACCTCTGCAAGGTAGAGGTTGATGGCCTTCTCGAAGAACTTGTCCTTTGAAACACTTGGGGACGTCATGTTGATCTAAAATTTCTACAGAAACAGCTCAAAGAGAAAATAGGAGGTATTGTCGTGATACGACAGTCAAAACCTTCAGGAGATTATATAATGAATTTTTACCGACCTGAAGGAGTATGCCACAAGAAAACGGAGTCCGGATGGCACACGAGGTGGCCACAAGCCCCAGGGGCGCACCCAGGGGGTAGGGCACGCCCTGTAGGCTTGTCGCCTCCTCGTGTACTATTCGGACTACTATAAATTCTCCTAATTTTTTAAATATTCCAAAACAGATAAAAAATGCCATTGAAAAAGTTTTGGAGTCTTTTTACTTACTATTCCTTTTCGGAGTCTGAAATGTTCCGGTAAGTCTCCTAATGTACTCCTCCGGAGTTATGGTATTGATGATATTGGTTTCAACATTTATGGCATTACCTGAGATGTAATATTTGATTCTTTGACCATTCACCACCTTCGGCGTTGTTAATCTTGATGGCACCGGAACGGTATACCTCCTAGATAATGTAAGGACCTTCCCATTTACACAGAACTTTTCCTGCAAAAAATCTCAAACGAGAATTGTATAGCAATACATGATCAGCTACATTAAATTCATGCTTTTGTATCCTTCTATCATGCCATCTCTTGACCTTTTATTTAAACAACTTGGCATTCTCATAGGCTTGGGTTCTCCATTCGTCAAGTGAGCTAATGTCAAATAACCTCTTCTCACCAGCAAGTTTGAAATCATAATTGAGCTCTTTGATTGCCCAATAAGCTTCATGTTCTAGTTCTAGAGGTAAGTGAGATGCTTCACCATAAACCATCTTATACGAAGACATACCCATAGGGTTTTTGTAAGCAGTTCTATAAGCCCACAATGCATCATCAAGTTTCTTAGACCAATTCTTCCTAGATCTATTAATAGTATTCTGCAAAATCAATTTAATTTCTCTATTGCTCAATTCTATTTGACCACTAGACTGAGGATGATAAGGAGATGCAATTCTATGATTAACATCATATTTAGCGAGCAATTTATGGAAATCACCATGAATAAAGTGTGAACCACCATCAGTCGTCAAATATATAGGGACTCCAAATCTAGGGAAAATAACTTCTTTAAGCATTTTAATAAAAGTGTTATGATCAGCGCTACTAGTTGGAATAGGTTCTACCCACTTAGTAACATAATCAATAGCAACTAGAATATGAGTATACCCGTTAAATTGCGGAAAAGGCCCCATATAATCAAAACCCCAAACATCAAATGGTTCAATAACAAGAGAGTAATTCATAGGCATTTCCTGACGTCTACTAATGTTACCAATTCTTTCACATTCATCACAAGACAAGACAAACTTACGAGCATCCTTGAAGAGAGTAGGCCAATAAAACCCAGATTGTAGTACCTTATGTGCAGTTTTATCTCCAGCATGGTGTCCTCCGTAGGCTTCGGAGTGTCACTTGCGTAAGATCTGTTCCTGTTCATGCTCAGGTACACAACGCCTATTATACCATCTACTCCTTCTTTATAAAGGTGTGGATCATCCCAACAGTAATGCCTTAAATCATAGAAGAACTTTTTCTTTTGTTGGTATGTGAAACTATGAGGTATAAATTTAGCAACAATGTAATTGTCATAATCAGCATACAAAGGAGCATTATGTGAAGCATTCACGACAGCTAATTGTTCATCAAGAAAGCTATCATCAATAGGTACTGCATCATAAAGAACATTTTCTAATCTAGACAAGTTATCTGCCACAGGGTTATCAGCATCCTTTCTATCAATTATATGCAAATCGAATTCTTGTAGCAGAAGGACCCACCTAATAAGTCTAGGTTTAGCATCTTTCTTCTCCATAAGGTACTTAATAGTAGCATGATCAGTGTGAACAGTTCCGATCCCGCGATCCTATCATGATCCGTCTCGCGATCTTGATCACGGTCCTTTCGATCTAGCGCCAAACGGACGACACCTCCGCGCTGAACACACATGCGGCTTGATGATGCCTTCACGTCCTTGATCCAGCGAGCGATGGTGAATTAGTAGATGAGTTCCGGCAGCACAACGGCATGGTGACGGTGTTGGTGAAGAACAATGTCTGCAGGGCTTCGCCAAGCACAACAGAAACTATGACGGAGGACAAACTAGAGGGACGGGGTTGCCGCATACGGCTTGGGTATTCTTGATGTGTTCCAGGTGATAGCCCCGTCCCTTTATTTATATGCTGAGCCCTAGGGTAACTTGGAGAAAAATCCTCCTCAAGGTCGGTTTGCCCGCAAGGCAAGAGTCCTCCTCGGACTCCAGGACCAGACACCAAGGTCCTCGATGTCTCGCCCCAGACGCCAGGGTCCCTAGCGTCTGGCCCCTGGCCTCCGCAAAACACCTTTTGCACATTCATAAAGCCTCATGAGCTTTACCCCTTAGCCCAAATAAAGTGTTCTTGTACCCCAAACATTTTGGGAAACATCCGAAACTCTTCGGGTGAATTCCGGAACCCTTTCGAAGACCAAACACTATTATCCCATATATCAATATTTACCTCCGGACAATTCCAGAGCTCCTCGTCATGTCAGCGATCTCATCCGGGACTCCAAACATCTTTGAGTCACCAACATAATAACTCAACTATACTTATATCGTCACCAAACGTTAAGTGTGTAGACCCTGCGGGTTCGAGAACTATGCAGACATGATCGAGACACCTCTACGATCAATAACCAATAGCAGGACCTGGATCCCCATATTGGTTCCTACATATTCTATGAAGATCTTTATCGGTTGAACCTCTAGGTCAAGGATTCACTTAATCCCGTATGTTGTTCCCTTTGTTCTTCGATATGTTACTTGCCCGATATTCGATCGTCGGTATCTCTATACCTAGTTCAATCTCGTTATCAGCAACTCTCTTTACTCATTCCATAATACAAAATCCCATGGCTAACACTTAGTCACATTTCTTGCAAGGCTTTGTTGTCATGTTGTATTACCGAGTGGGCCCCGAGGTACCTCTCTGTCACACGGAGTAACAAATCCCAGTCTTGATCCATGCCAACCCAGCAGCCACCCTCGGAGGTACCTGTAGAGCATCTTTATAGTCATCCATTTATGTTGCAACGTTTGATACACACAAGGCACTCCTCCGGTGTAAGTGAGTTGCATGATCTCATGGTCATAGGAACAGATACTTAACATGCAGAAAACTGTAGCAATAAACTGACACGATCATATGCTACGTTTATAGATTGGGTCTTATCCATCACATCATTCTCCTAATGATGTGACCCCATTATCAAATGGCATCTCATGTCCATGGCTAGGAAACCTTGACCATCATTAATCAACGAGCTAGCCTACTAGAGGCATACTAGGTACATAATGTTGTCTATATACCCACACATGTATTTAGTTTCCAATCAATACAATTATAGCATGGATAATAAATGATTATCACGAAAAGGAAATATAATAATAACCAAATTATTATTGCCTCTAGGGAATATTTCCAACAATCTCCCACTTGCACTAGAGGCAATAATCTAGTTCACATCACCATGTGATTTACATTGTTATGAATCTAACACCCAATAAGTTCTGGGTCCAATCATGCTTTACATGTGAGAGAGGTCTTTAGTCAACGAGTCTGCGACATTCAGATCCGTGTGCACTTTGCAAATCTCTATGTCATACTCTAGACACTTCTACAACACTCCACTTGGAACTATTACAAATGGCTACTCCACTATACGTATTCGGATTGCTACTCAGAGTTATCCAGATTGCTGTTTAAAGTATGCATTGATGTAACCCTTTACGACGAACTCTTTATCACCTCCATAATCGAGAAATATTTCCTTAATCCTTGAGTTACTAAGGATAATTTTGACCATTGTCCAGTGATCAACTCCTGGATCACTCTTGCACCCTTGACAGACTCATGGCAAGGCACACACACGTGCGGTACACAGCATGGCATACTATATAGAGCCTATGTATCAAGCATAGGGGACAACCTTCGTTCTTTTTCTTTCTTCTGTCGTGGTCGAGCTTTGAGTCTCACTCAACTCCACACCTTGCAAATCAGGCAAGTACTCTTTCTTTGACTGATCCATTTTGAAATCTTTCAAAATCTTGTCTAGGTATGTACTCATTGAAAGTCTCATCAAGCATCTTGATCTATCTCTATAGATCTTGATGCCCAACAATTAGGTATCTTTATCCAGGTCTTCGTTTGAAAAACTCTTTTCAAACAACCCTTTATGCTTTCCAAAAATTCTACATTATTTCCGATCAACAACATGTCAACCACATATACATATCAGAAATTCTATAGTGCTCCCACTCACTTTCTTGTAAATACAAGTTTCTCATAAATTTTGTATAAACCCAAAAACTTTGATTACCTCATCAAAGTGTATATTCCAACTCCGAGATGCTTGCTCCAGCCCACAGAAGGATTTCTGGAGCTTGCACACCTTTTAGCATCGTTAGGACTGACAAAACCTTCTGGTTGTATCACATACAACCTTTCCTCAAGTAAACCGTTAAGGAAACGATGTTTTGACATAAATCTGCCAGATTTCATAATTGAAAAATGCAGCAACTGCTAACATAATTCCAATAGACTTTAGCATCACTACGAGTGAGAAAGTCTCATTGCAATCAACTCCTTGAACTTGTCGGAAACTTCTTTGTGACAAGTCGAGCTTTATAAATGGTGACATTCACCATCAATGTCTCTCTTCATCTTAAAGGTCCATTTGTACTCAATGACCTGTCGTCCAACAGACAAGTCAACCAAAGTCTATACTTGGTTTTCATACAAGGATCCTTTCTCGGATTTCATGGCCTCTAACCATTTGTGGAAATCCGGGCCCATCATCGCTTCTTCATAGTTCGTAGGTTCATCGTTGTCCAAAAACATGACCTCCAAGACAGGGTTGCCATATCACTCAGGAGCAATACGCGTCCTTGTCGACCCACGAGGTTCGATAGTAACTTGACCCGAAGCTTCATGATCATCATCATTAACTTCCTCTTCAACGAACGTAGGCTCCACAGAAACATCTTTCTGCGTTGCACTATTCTCTGGTTGAAACAAAGGTTCAACAACCTCATCAAGTTCTATCTTCCTCCCACTCAATTCTTTCGAGAGAAACTATTTCTCGGGAAAGGACCCATTTTAGCAACAAACACTTTGCAATCGGATCTGAGATAGAAGCTATACCCAACTGTTCTTAGGGTATTCTATGAAGATGCAATTGTCCCCTTTGGGTTTGAGCTCATTAGGTGAAAACATAAGCGTCGCAACCCCAAACATTAAGAAATGACACCTTAGGTTTCTATCAAACCATAATTCATACGGTGTCATCTCAACGGATTTAGATAGTGCCCCTTTCCAAGTGAATGTAGTTGTCTCTAATGCATAACCCCAAAACAATAGTGGCAAATCGATAAGAGACATCATAGTTCGTACCATATCCAATAGAGCACGACTACGACGTTCGGACACACCATCACACTATGGTGTTCCGGGTGGCGTGAGTTGTGAAACAACTTTCACATTGTCTAAAGTTCTATGACAAACTCGTAACTCAAACTTCACTCTAAATTTGTTTGAACTTTTCAAATGTTTCAGACTTGTGTTTCATTAAGTAAATATACTCATATATACTCAAATCATCAGTGAAGGTAAGAAAATAACGATATCCACGGCATGCTACAACACTCATTGGACCGCATACATCAACATGTATCATTTCCAATAAGTTACTAGCCCGCTCCATCATACCGAAAAAGGGGTCTTTAGTCATCTTGCCCATGAGGCATGGTCCGCATGTCTCAACCGATTCGAAATCGAATGAGTCCAAAGATCCATCAGCATGGACTTTCTTCATGTGATTTACGCCAATATGACATTTAGCGGCAGTGCCACAAGTATGTGTTATTATCATTATTAACTTTGTATCCTTTGGCATCTATGTTATGAACATGTGTATTACTACGATCAACATTTAACACACCATTCTCATTGGGTGCAAGACCATTGAAGGTATTATTCGTGTAAACGGAATAACCACTATTACCTAACTTAATTGAATAACTGTATTGCAATAAACACGATCTAATCACGTTCATGCTCAATGCAAACACCAAATAACATTTATTTAGGTTCATCACTAATCTCGGAGGTAGAGAGCGTGCGACATTGATCACATCAGCCTTGGCAACATTTCCAACACACATCGTCACCTCACCCTTAGCTATTCTCCGTTTATTCCGTAGCTATTATTTCGAGTTACTAACATTTAGCAACCGAACCGGTATCCAATACCCAGGTGCTACTAGGAGTACTATCAAGGTACACATCAATAAAACGTATATCAAATATACTTTTGTTGACGTTGCCAGCCTTCTTATCTACCAAGTATCTAGGGTTGTTCCTTCAGCGACCGCTCTCCTCCCAATAGAAGCACTTAGTCTCGGGTTTGGGTTCAACCTTGGGTTGCTTCACTGGAGCAGCAACTGACTTGCCATCCATGAAGTTTCCCTCCTAGCCCTTGCCCTTATCGAAACTACTGGTTTCACTAATCATCAACATTTGATTCTCCTTATTGATTTCTAGCTTCGCGGTATCAAACATCACGAATAGCTCAGGGATCATTATTTCCATCCCTAGCATTTTATAGTTCATCACGAAGCTCTAGTAGCTTAGTGACAGTGACTTCGAGAACTATATCAATCACTATCTTATATGGAAGATCACTCCCACTCGATTCAAGTGATTGTAGTACCTAGACAATCTGATCACATGCTCAATGATTGAGCTATTCTCCTTCATCTTGCAGGCAAAGAATCTTGTTGGAGATCTCATATCTCACAACACGGGCATGAGACTGAGATCCAAATTTCAGCTCTCAGAACATCTCATATGTTCCGTGATGTTCAAAACGTTTTGGAGCCTTAGTTCTAAGCCGTAATGCATGGCGCACTGAACTATCAAGCAGTCATCAAAATGTGCCTGTTAGATGTTCACAACATCTACAGACGATGCTAGAGGGGGTGGCACACCGAGCGGTGCATTAAGGCCATAAGCCTTCTGTGCAGCAATGAGGACAATCCTCAGATCATGGACCCAGTCCACAATATTGCTACCATCATCTTTAAACTGTATTTCTCTAGGAACATATAAATATTCAAGGGAGCTACAGCGTGAGCTAGTAATCTACAACATAATTTGCAAAGACACTTTGACTATGGTCATGATAATGAGTTCAATTAGTCATATTACTTAAGAACTCCCACTCAAATTGACATCCCTCTGGTCATTCGAGTGATACATGATCCAAATTCACCAACTCAAGTCCGATCATCACGTGAGTTGAGGTGGTTTCAATGGTGAACATCACCATGTTGATCATATCTGCTATATGACTCATGTTCGACCTTTCGGTCTCTTGTGTTCCGAGGCCATGTCTGTACATGCTAGGCTCGTCAAGTTTAACCGGAGTGTTCCGCATGTGCAACACTGACTTGCACCTGTTGTATGTGAACATAGAGTCTATCACACCCAATCATCATGTGGTGTCTCGACACGATGAACTTTCTCAATGGTGCACAATCAGGGAGAACAAAATTTATCTTGCACCTGTTATAATGCTACCGTCGTCCTAAGCAAAACAAGGTTCATAAAAGGATTAACCTCACATGCAAATCATAAGTGACATGATATGGCCATGAACTTGTGCTTTTGATCTCCATGTTGAAAGCACCGGCATGATCTCCATCGTCACCGGCATGACACCATGATCTCCATCATCTTGATCTCCATCAACGTGTCACCATCGGGGTTGTTGCGCCCACCATGCTTCTACTACTATTGCTACCGCTTAGCTATAAAGTAAAGCATTACATCGCGCTTAATGAGTGACACGCAGGTCATACAATAATTAAAGACAACCGTATGGCTCCTGCCGGTTACCGTACTCATCGACATGCAAGTCGTTATATTCTATACAATACATGATCATCTCATACATCACATATATATCATCATGTAATTGGCCATATCACATCATAACATACCCTGCAAAAACAAGTTAGACGTCCTCTAATTGTTGTTGCAAGTTTTACACCGCTGCTACAGGTATCTAGCAAGAAAAATTCTCACCTACGATAAAACCATAATGGTGATACATAAGTTGCTTTTCAACCTTCTCAAGGACCGCCTTTGTTGAACCCAATCCAACTAAAGTAGGATAAACAGACACCCGCTACACATTTTTGTGCAACAAAGTTACACGTCAGTCGATGGAACCGGTCTCTCGTAAGCATACAAGTAAGGTTGATCCAGGCCGCTTCATCCCACAATACCGATGAACCAAAACACAACCAAGGGAGGAAGCAATCTAAGCATCAACACCCACAAACTCCTTTGTGTTCTACTCGAGATCTCATCTACACATAGACCTAGCTCAGGATGACACTTATGGGGAATGTTGCATGGGAAACAAAAAAATTCCTACACACACACAAGATCTATCCATGGTGATGAGCATCTACGAGGGGGGAGTGGATCTACATAACCTTGTAGATTGCAAAGCGGAAGCGTTAAGAAACGCGGTTGATGTAGTCAAACGTCTTTGCGATCCAAATCGCCGAGCGTCCCGCGATCCCATCATGATCCATCTCACGATCCAATCATGATCCGTCCCGCGATCCCATCACGATCCGTCCTGCGATCTTGATCACGGTCATTCCAATCTAGCGCCAAACGGACGACACCTCCACGTTCAACACACGTGTGGCTTGATGACGCCTTCACCTCCTCGATCCATTGAGCGATGGTGAAGTATTAGATGAGTTTCGGAAGCACAACGGCATGGTGACGGTGTTGGTGAAGAAAAATCTCTGCAGGGCTTCGCCAATCACAACAGAAACTATGATGGAGGATAAACTAGAGGGACGGGGTTGATGGAACACGGCTTGGGGATTCTTGATGTGTTCCAGGTGCTAGCCCCGCCCCTTTATTTATATGCTGAGCCCTGGGGTCGAAACCTGGAGAAAAATCCTCCTCAAGGTCGGTTTGCCCGCAAGGCAAGAGTCCTCCTCCGACTCTAGGACCACACTCCAAGGTCCTCGGCATCTGGCCCCAAATGCCAGGGTCCCTAGCATCTCGCCCCTGGCCTGCGCAAAACACATTTTGCACCTTCTTAAAGCCTCATGGGCTTTACCCCTTGGCCCAAATAAAGTGTTCTTGTACCCCAAACATTTCTAGAAACATCCAAAACTCTTCGGGTGAATTACGGAACCCTTCTGGAGACCAAACACTATTATCCCATATATCAATCTTTACCTCTAGACTATTCCAGAGCTCCTCGTCATTTCCAGGATCTCATCTGGGACTCCGAACAACTTTCGGTCACCAACACAATAACTCAACTATACTTATATCGTCACCAAACGTTAAGTGTGTAGACCCTACGGGTTCGGGAACTATGCAGACATGATCGAGACACCTCTACAATCAATAACCAATAGTGGGACCTAGATGCCCATATTGGTTCCTACATATTCTACAAAGATCTTTATCGGTTGAACCTCTATGTCAAGGATTCAGTTAATCCTGTATGTTGTTCCCTTTGTTCTACGGTATGTTACTATTGGAAATATGCCCTAGAGGCAATAATAAATTAGTTATTATCATATTTCCTTGTTCATGATAATCGTTTATTATCCATGCTATAATTGTGTTGATCGGAACTCAGATAAATGTGTGGATACATAGACAACACCATGTCCCTAGTTTGCCTCTAATAGACTAGCTCGTTGATTAAAGATGGCTACGGTTTCCTAGTCATGGACATGAGATGTCATTTGGTAACGGGATCACATCATTAGGAGAATTATGTGATGGACAAGACCCAAACTACAAACGTAGCATATGATCGTGTCAGTTTATTGCTACTGTTTTCTGCATGTCAAGTATATGTTCCTATGACCATGAGATCATGCAACTCACTGACACCGGAGGAGTACCTTGTGTGTATCAAACGTCACAACATAACTGGGTGACTATAAAGGTGCTCTACAGGTATCTCCAAGGGTATCTATTGGGTTGGCATGGATCAAGACTGAGATTTGTTACTCTGTGTGACGGAGAGGTATCTCGGGGCCCACTCGGTAATACAACATCACAATAAGCCTTGCAAGCAATGTGACTAAGTGTTAGTCATCGGATCTTGTATTACGGAACAAGTAAAGAGACTTGCCAGTAATGAGGTTGAACTAGGTATGGAGATACCGACGATCGAATCTCGGGCAAGTAACATACCGAAGAACAAAGGGAACATCATACGAGATTAACTAAATCCTTGACATAGAGGTTTGACCGATAAATATCTTTGTAAAATATGTAGGAACCAATATGGGCATCCAGGTCCTGCTATTTGTTATTGACCGTAGAGGTGCCTCGGTCATGTCTACATATTTCTCGAACCCACAGGGTCTGCACACTTAAGGTTCGATAATGTTTCGGTAGTATAGAGTTATGTATGGTGGTGACCGAATGTTATTCGGGGTCCCAGATGAGATCCCGGATGTCACGAGGAGCTCCGGAATGGTCCAGAGGTAAAGATTGATATATAGGAAGTCATGTTTTGGTCATCGGAAAAGTTTCAGGCTCATCGGTAGTGTACCGGGAGTGCCGGTAGTGTACGGGGAGACCATTGGGAGGGATATTTCTGTTGGGGAACATCGCATGGGAAACAAAAAAATTCCTACGCACACGCAGATCTATCCATGGTGATGAGCATCTACAAGAGGGAGAGTGGATCTACGTACCCTTGTAGATCGCTAAGCAGGAAGCATTAAGAAATGTGGTTGGTGTAGTCGAACGTCTTTGCGATTCAAATAGTCGTGCGTCCCGCAATCCAATCACGATCCGTCCCATGATCCAATCACGATCCGTCTCGTGATCCAATTAGGATTCGTCCCACGAACTTGATCATGATCCGTCCCACGAACTTGATCATGATCCGTCCCACGAACTTGATGACGATCCTTCCGATCTAGCGCCGAACGGACGGCACCACCGCGTTCAGCACACGTACAGCTTGATGACGATCTCCGTCGTCTTGATCCAACAAGAGGGAGCGGAGAGGAGGAAGAGTTCTCCGGCAGCGTGACGGCACTCCAAATCTCCGTGCAGACCCTGCGGGTTCGAGAACTATGTAGACATGACCGAGACACCTCCACGGTCAATAACCAATAGCGGGACCTAGATGCCCATATTGGTTCGTACATATTCTACAAAGATCTTTATTGGTCGAACCTCTATGTCAAGGATTCAGTTAATCCCGTATGATGTTCCCTTTGTTATTTGGTATGTTACTTGCCCGAGATTCGATCGTCGGTATCTCCATACCTAGTTCAACCTCGTTATCAGCAAGTCTCTTTACTCGTTCCATAATACAAGATCCCGCAACTAACAATTAGTCACATTGCTTGCAAGGCTTATCGTGATGTTGTATTACCGAGAGGGCCCTGAGATACCTCTCCATCACACGGAGTAACAAATCCCAGTCTTGATCCATGCCAACTCAACAGACACCATCGGAGATACTTGTAGAGCACCTTTATAGTCACCCAGTTACGTTGCGACATTTGATACACACAAGGCACTCCTCCGGTATCCGTGAGTTGCATGATCTCATGGTCGTATGAACATATACTTGACATGCGGAAAACAGTAGCAATAAACTGACACGATCAAATGCTACGTTTGTAGTTCGGGTCTTGTCCATCACATCATTATCCTAATGATGTGATCCCATTATAAAATGACATCTCATGTCAATGGCTAGGAAACCTTGACCATCTTTGATCAACGAGCTAGTTCACTAGAGGCATACTAGGGACAAAGTATTGACTATTTACCCACACATGTAATGTGTTTCCAATTAATACAATTATAGCATGGATAATAAACGATTATCATGAACAAGGAAATATAATAATAAACACTTTGTTTATTGCCTCTAGGGCATATTTCCAACAATTTCGACCCAAGAGGCTACATGGGCTGTGGGAGAGTGAATATCAGCCCTTAGTGGGCTGGTGGAAGTCCCACACAAGGCCCATGCAGATAGGAGAGAAAACCCAAAGAGAAAAGGTGGAAAAAAGGCAAAATAGGGAGGAATCGTAGTCCTACTAGGATTGGAGGAGGAGTCCTCCTCTCCTCCTTGATTCGGCCGAACCAAGGGCTGGCCCCTTGAGGGCCAAGCCTCCTCCTCTCTTCCTCCTATATATACTAGAGGTTTTAGGGGTTTTGGCACTAGATTTTCGGCCACGTGCTACCCGTTCCTCTAGTGCATAGTTTCTCCTCTAGATCGGTTTTCTACAGTGCTTAGGCGAAGCCCTGCCGGAAATGCTCCACCACCATCGTCGTGGCGCCGTAAGGCTACCGGAGAACTTGTCTACCTCTCCGCTCCCTCTTGCTGGATCAAGAAGGCGGAGATCGTCATCAAGCTGTAGGTGTGCTGAACGCGGAGGTGTCGTCCGTTCGGCGCTAGATCAGAAGGACCGTGATCAAGATCGTGAGACAGATCGTGATGAGATCACGGAACGGATCGTGATTGGATCACGGGACGGATCATGATGAGATTGCGGGACGCTCGGCGATTTGGATCACGAAGACGTTCGAGTACACCAACCGCGTTTCTTAATGCTTCCCGCTTAGCAATCTACAACGGTATGTAGGTCCACTCTCCCTCTCGTAGATGCTCATCGCCATGGATAGATCTTGCGTGTGCGTAGGAAAAATTTTGTTTCCCATGCAACGTTCCCCAATAGTGGCATCATGACCTAGGTCTATGTGTAGATGAGATCTCGAGTAGAACGCAAAGAGTTTGTGGGCGTTGATGCTTAGATTGCTTCCTCCCTTGGTTGTGTTTTGGTTCAGCGGTATTGTGGGATGAAGCGGCCTGGACCAACCTTACTCGTACGCTTACGAGAGACCGGTTCCATCAACTGACGTGTAACCTCGTTGCACAAAGATGGTTGGCGGGTGTCTGTTTCTCCTACTTTTGTTGGATCGGATTCGACAAAGGCGGTCCTTGAGAAGGTTGAAAAGCAACTTATGTATCACCGTTGTGGTTTTTGCATAGGTGAGAGTTGTTCTTGCTAGATACCCGTAGCAGCCACGTAAAACATGCAACAACAATTTGAGGACGTCTAACTTGTTTTTGCAGGGTATGTTGTGATGTGATATGGCCAATTACATGATGTGATATATGTGATGTATGAGATGATCATGTATTGTATAGAATATCATGACTTGCATGTCGATGAGTACGGCAATCGGCAGGAGCCATAAGGTTGTCTTAAATTATTGTATGACGTGCGTGTCAATCATTAAGCGCTATGTAATGCTTTACTTTATTGCTAAACGGTAGCAATAGTAGTAAAAGCATGATGGGCGCGACAACTCCGATGGCGACACATTGATGGAGATCAACATGATGATGATCATGGTGTCGTGCCGATGACGATGGAGATCATGCCGGTGCTTTCAAGATGGAGATCAAAAGCACAAGTTCATGGCCATATCATGTCACTTATGATTTGCATGTGATGTTAATCCTTTTATGCACCTTGTTTTGCTTAGGATGACGGTAGCATTATAAGGTGATCCCTCACTTGAATTTCAAGATAAATTGTGTTCTCCCCGAGTGTGCACTGTTGCGAAAGTTCGTCGTGTCGAGACACCACGTGATGATCGGGTATGATAGACTCTACGCTCACATACAATGGGTGCAAGCCAGTGTTGCACATGTAGAACACTCGGGTTAAACTTGACGAGCCTAGCATGTACAGACATGGCCTCGGAACACAAGAGACCAAAAGGTCGAACATGAGTCATATAGTAGATATGATCAACATGATGATGTTCACCATTGAAACCACCTCAACTCACGTGATGATCGGACTTGAGTTGGTGAATTTGGATCATGTGACACTTGGATGACCCTGAGGGATGTCAATTTGAGTGGGAGCTTTAGTAATTTGATTAACTAAACTCATTATCATGAACATAGTCAGTAGTGTCTTTGAAAAATTATGTTGTAGATTACTAGCTCACGTTGTAGCTCCGTTGAATTTTTATATGTTCCTAGAGAAATAGAGTTGAAAGATGATGGTAGCAATATTGCGGACTTGGGTCCGTGATCTGAGGATTGTCCTCATTACTGCACAGAAGGCTTATGTCCTTAATGCACCGCTCGGTGTGCCACCCCTCTAGCATCGTTTGTAGATGTTGTGAACATCTGACAGGCGCGTTTCGATGACTACTTGATAGTTTAGTGTGTCATGCATTACGGCTTAGAATTGAGGCTCCGAAACGTTTTGAACTTCACGGAACATATGAGATGTTCTAAGAGCTGAAATTAGGATCTCAGGCCCGTGCCCGTGTTGTGAGATATGAGATCTCCAACAAGATTCTTTTCCTGCAAGATAAAAGAGAATAGCTCAATCGTTGAGCATGTGCTCAGATTGTCTGGGTGCTACAATCGCTTGAATCGAGCGGGAGTTGATCTTCCAGATAAGATAGTGATTGATATAGTTCTCCAAGTCACTGTCACTAAGCTACTAGAACTTGGTGATGAACTATAAAATACCAGGGATAGAAATAATGATCCCTGAGCTATTCGGGATGTTTGACACCGCGAAGGTAGAAATCAAGAAGGAGCATCAAGTGTTGATGGTTAGTAAAACCACTAGTTTCGAGAAGGGCAAGGGCAAGGAGGGAAACTTCATGGATGGCAAGGCGGTTGCTGCTCCAATGAAGCAACCCAAATTTGAACCCAAACTCGAGACTAAGTGCTTCGATAATGAATAGAGCGGTCGCTGAAGCAGAACAAACCTAGATACTTGGTAGATAAGAAGGCTGGCAACATCGACAGAAGTATATTTGATATACGTGTTATTGATGTGTACCTTGCGAGTACTCATTGTAGCACCTGGGTATTGGATACCGGTTCGGTTGCTAAATGTTAGTAACTCGAAATAAAAGCTACGGAATGAATGGAGAACTAGCTAAGGGTGAGGTGACGATGTGTGTTGGAAATGTTTCCAAGGTTGATGTGATCAACATCGCACACTCTCTCTACCTTCGGGATTAGTGACAAACCTAAATAAATGTTACTTGGTGTCTTGCGTTGAGCATGAACGTGATTAGATCGTGTTTATTGCAACACGGCTATTCATTTAAGTTAGAGAATAATGGTTATTTTGTTTACATGAATAATACCTTCAATGGTCATGCACCCAGTGAGAATGGTTTGTTGCATCTTGATCGTAGTAATACACATATTCATAACATTGATGCCAAAAGATACAAAGTTAATAATGATAGTACCACATACTTGTGGCACTGCCGCTAAATGTCATATTGGTATAAAATGCATGAAGAAACTCCATGTTGATGGATCTTTGGACTCATTCGATTTCAAATCGGTTGAGACATGCGAACCATGCCTCTTGGTCAAGATGACTAAGGACCTCGTTTTCTAGTTTGATGGAGCAGGCAAGGGATTTATTGGAAATGATACATGTTGATGTATGCAATCCAATGAGTCTTGTAGCGTGCGGTGGATATCGTTATTTTCTCACTTTCACTGATGATTTGAGTAGATATAGTGTATATTTACTTAATGAAACACAAGTCTAAATCGTTGGAAAGGTTCAAGCAAATTCAGAGTGAAGTTTAAAGATCATCGTGACAAGAAGATGTCTGCGATATGATCGTGGAGGTGAATATCTGAGTTACGAGTTTGGCATACAACTTTAGACAATGTGAAAGTTGTTTCACAACTCACGCCACCTAGAACACCATAGTGTGATGGTGTGTCCGAATATCATAGTCGTGCTCTATTGGATACAACTACATTCACTTTAAATAGGGCACCATCTAAATCCGTTGAGATGGCACCATGTGAATTAGGGCTTGATAGAAACCCATGCTGTCATTTCTTAATGTTTGGGGCTGCGACGCTTGTGTGGAAAAATGTTTTCACCTAATGAGCTCGAACCCAAAGCGGACAAATGCATATTCATAGAATACCCTAAGAATAGTTGGGTAAACCTTCTATCTCAGATCCAAGCATAAAATGTTTGTTGCTAAAACGGATCCTTTCTTGAGAAAGAGTTTCTCTCGAAAGAATTGAGTGGGAGGAAGATAGAACTTGCTGAGGTTGTTGAACCTTTGTTCAACCAGAGAGTAGCGCAGCGTAGGAAGTTGTTTCTGTGAAGCCTACGTTAGTTGAAGAGGTTAATGATGATGATCATGAAGCTTCGGATCAAGTTACTATCGAACCTCGTAGGTCGACAAGGATGTGTACTGCTCCTGAGCGGTATGACAACCCTGTCTTGGAGGTAATGTTGTTGGACAACGATGAACCTACGAGCTGTGGAGAAGCGATGATGGGCCCGGATTCCGACAAATGGTTAGAGGCCATGCAATCCAACAAAGGATCCATGTATGAAAACCAAGTATAGACTTTGGTGGACTTGCTCGTTGGATGGCAGGTCGTTGAGTACAAATGGATCTTTAAAATAAAGACAGACGCTGATGGTGAATGTCACCATTTATAAAGCTCGACTTGTCGCAAAGAAGTTTCTGGCAAGTTCAAGGAGTTGACTACGATGAGACTTTCTCACTCGTAGTGATGCTAAAGTCTGTTGGAATTATGTTAGCAGTTGCTGCATTTTTCAATTATGAAATCTAGCAAATGGATGTCAAAACAATGTTTCCTTAACAGTTTACTTGAGGAAAGGTTGTATGTGATACAACCAGAAGGTTTTGTCAGTCCTAAGGATGCTAAAAGGTAAGCAAGCTTCAGTGATCCTTCTATGGACTGAAGCAAGCATCTCGGAGTTGGAATATACACTTTGATGAGGTGATCAAAGTTTTTGAGTCTATACAAAGTTTATGGGAAACTTGTATTTACAATAAAGTGAGTGGGAGCACTATAGAGTTTCTGATAAGCATATGTGGTTGACATATTGTTGATCGAAAATGATGTAGAATTTCTAGAAAGCATAAATGGTTGTTTGAAAAGAGTCTTTCAAAGGAAGACATGGATAAAGCTACCTAATTGTTGAGCATCAAGATCTATAGAGATAGATCAAGATGTTTGATGAGACTTTCAATGAGTACATACCTTGACAAGATTTTGAAAGAGTTCAAAATGGATCAGTTAGAGAAAGAGTTCTCGCTTGATTTGTAAGGTGTGAAGTTGAGTGAGACTCAAAGCTCGACCACGGCAGAAAAAAGAGAAAGGACAAACGTCGTCCCCTATGCCTTAGCCATAGGCTCTGTATAGTATGCCATGCTATGTACCACACATGTGTGTGCCTTGCCATGAGTCCATCAAGGGGTACAAGAGTGATCCAGGAGTGAATCACTGGACAGCGTTCAAGACTATGCTTAGTAACTAAAAGACTACGGAGATGTTTCTCGATTATGGAGGTGATAAAGAGTTCATCGTAAAGAGTTACGTCGATGCAAGCTTTAACACCAATCCGGATGACTCGTAGTAGCAATCTGGATACGTATAGTGGAGCAGCCATTTGGAGTACTACCAAGTGGAGTGTGGTGGCAGTGTTTACAGTTTGGCATAGAGATTTGCAAAGTACACATGATCTGAATGTCGCAGACCTGTTGACTATAAGACCTCTCTCACATGCAAAGCATGATCGAGCCCCAGAACTCATTGGGTGTTAGATTCATAACAATGGGAATCACATGGTGATGTGAACTAGATTATTGACTCTAGTGCAAGTGGGAGACTGTTGGAAATATGCCCTAGAGGCAATAATAAATTAGTTATTATCATATTTCCTTGTTCATGATAATCGTTTATTATCCATGCTATAATTGTGTTGATCGGAAACTCAGATACATGTGTGGATACATAGACAACACCATGTCCCTAGTATGCCTCTAATAGACTAGCTCATTGATCAAAGATGGCTATGGTTTCCGAGTCATGGACATGAGATGTCATTTGGTAATGGGATCACATCATTAGGAGAATGATGTGATGGACAAGACCCAAACTACAAACGTAGCATATGATCGTGTCAGTTTATTGCTACTGTTTTCTGCATGTCAAGTATATGTTCCTATGACCATGAGATCATGCAACTCACTGACACCGGAGGAGTACCTTATGTGTATCAAACATCGCAACATAACTGGGTGACTATAAGGGTGCTCTGCAGGTATCTCTGAGGGCGTCTGTTGGGTTGGCATGGATCAAGACTGGGATTTGTTACTCCGTGTGAAGGAGAGGTATCTCAGGGCCCACTCGGTAATACAGCATCACAATAAGCCTTGCAAGCAATGTGACTAAGTTTTAGTCACGGGATCTTGTATTATGGAACGAGTAAAGAGACTTGCCGGTAACGAGGTTAAACTAGGTATGGAGATACCAACGATCAAATCTCGGGCAAGTAACATACCGAAGAACAAAGGGAACATCATACGGGATTAACTGAATCCTAGACATAGAGGTTCGACCGATAAAGATCTTTGTAGAATATGTAGGAACCAATATGGGCATCCAGGTCCCGCTATTGTTTATTGACCATGGAGGTGTCTCGGTCATGTCTACATAGTTCTTGAACCCGTAGGGTCTACACACTTAAGGTTCGGTGATGTTTCGGTAGTATAGAGTTATGCATGGTGGTGACCGAAGGTTGTTCGGAGTCCCGGATGAGGTCCTGGACGTCACGAGGTGCTCCGGAATGGTCCAGAGGTAAAGATTGATATATAGGAAGTCCTATTTTGGTCACCGGAAAAGTTTCGGGCTCATCGATAGTGTACCGGGAGTGCCGGGAGTATACCGGGAGACCATCGGGAGGGGTATTTCGACCCAAGAGGCTACATGGGCTGTGGGAGAGTGAATACCAGCCCTTAGAGGATTGGTGGAAGTCCCATAGAAGGCCCATGCGGCTAGGAGAGAAAACCCAAAGAGAAAAGGTGGAAAAAAGGCAAAATAGGGAGGAATCCTAGTCCTACTAGGATTGGAGGAGGAGTCCTCCTCTCCTCCTTGATTCGGCCGAACCAAGGGCTGGCCCCTTGAGGGCCAAGCCTCCTCCTATCTTCCTCCTATATATACTAGAGGTTTTAGGGTTTTTGGCACTAGAGTTTCAGCCACGTGCTACCCGTTCCTCTAGTGCATAGTTTCTCCTCTAGATCGGTTTTCTGCAGTACTTAGGCGAAGCCCTGCCAGAATTGCTCCAGCACCATCGTCCCGGCGCCGTCACGCTGCCGGAGAACTTGTCTACCTCTCCGCTCCCTCTTGCTGGATCAAGAAGGCTGAGATCGTCATCAAGCTGTACGTGTGCTGAAGGCGGAGGTGTCGTCCGTTCCATGCTAGATCGGAAGGACCGTGATCAAGATCGCGAGACGGATTATGATGAGATCGCGGGATGGATTGTTATGAGTTCGCGGGACGGATCGTGATTGGATCACGGGATGTATCGTGATGAGATCGCGGGACGCTCGGCGATTTGGATCGCGAAGACGTTTGACTACACCAACCGTGTTTCTTAACGCTTCCCGCTTAGCGATCTACAAGGGTATGTAGATCCATTCTCCCTCTCGTAGATTCTCATCACCATGGATAGCTCTTGTGTGTGCATAGGAAAATTTTTGTTTCCCATGCAATGTTCTCCAACAGTTACTTGCCCGAGATTCGATCGTCGGTATCTCTATACCTAGTTCAATCTTGTTACCGTCAAGTCTCTTTACTCATTCTGTAATACAAAATCCCGTGGCTAACACTTAGTCACATTGCTTGCAAGGCTTTGTTGTGATGTTGTATTACCGAGTGGGCCCCGAGATACCTCTCTGTTACATGGAGTAACAAATCCCAGTCTTGATCCATGCCAACCCAACAGACACCCTCGGAGATACCTGTAGTGCACCTTTGTAGTCACCCAGTTACGTTGCGACGTTTGATACACACAAGGCACTCCTTCGGTGTCAGTGCGTTGCATCATCTCATGGTCATAGGAACAGATACTTGACATGCAGAAAACTGTAGCAATAAACTGACACGGTCATATGCTACGTTTATAGATTGGGTCTTGTCCATCACATCATTCTCCTAATGATGTGACCCCATTATAAAATGACATCACATGTCCATGGCTAGGAAAACTTGACCATCTTTGATCAATGAGCTAGTCTACTAGAGGCATACTAGGGACATAATGTTGTCTATATACCCACACATGTATTCAGTTTCCAAGCAATACAATTATAGCATGGATAATAAACGATTATCATGAGTTGGTTTTATCATTGATTTTATCATTTGAGCAACCTTGCAAAAAAATGTTGTTTTGTGATTAGGTGGCATTTTTTCTCTTTCACATGATTTAATTCTTGCATCATATGATAAACTTGTCAACATGAAATATGTTCATTAGGGTGTGAGCTAGCCCCTGATATTTTTCCGTGCCATGATAGATCATGATATGGGTGGTATTCTTGTTGTCAACATGTCACCAAAATATTGCTTCACATGCTCAATTATTTCTAAGTGTTAGAATCTGTTATTTTGTTGCCATGTTGTCTTGATGATTCTCATGAATCCATTGCTTCTTTGAGGTTGGCACAATGTTATGAATTGATGAGCATGTTTTCCTTTGTTAGTTTGTGCCAAATGCTTGTAGTTTGAACTATTGCATCCTAATTAAAAAATTTGTCAAACATGTCATTTTGTTAAAAACTACCCTGTTTGCCACTTGTTGAATTTCACTAAGTCTGGAATACAGATATTCTCAATATGCCATGTTGTGGAGATGATAGCCATTGATATATGCATATTTTGATGTTGCCATAATGCAATTGTTTGAAGTACATGTTATCCTCTATCACCCTGTTATTTTTCATGCCATGAAAGTTCCTCTAGCATATGCAGTTGTTGTTGTCAAGATGCCATCATGTTAAGTCAGATTCTGTAAAACTGGAATTTTCACCAAGTCCCTAAAAACTGTTTCAACATGCCATCTTGTGAGCTCAAATTCCATTGATCCATACTTCCTTTCATGTTTCTATTAATAGATGAAATGTTAAGAATGCTTTATAATTCATGTCCAAGCCTTGGTTGTGATTTCAAACTTGTTGTAGCTCTGGTTATGTGTGTTACAAGATGGCATGTTGCTGTTTGTGGACAGATTGTGTGTTTGAATGTTTTGTGGCTTGTGGGAGCTATACTCCATTGTTTTGCATGATATTTAGGTCTATTCTTGATAGATTTTCATTTACAATCCAGTGGCATACTTGGAATACCAAGGGATAGACCATGGCCTTCTTCAGCTTTGCATTTGTCTCCGTTTACGTTCATACCGTGCCGTGAGTGTACCGTGAGCTGCGTTACTCCGTTTGCGACGTTCTACATATGCATTTGCATCATTTTTACATGAAGCAGTCATATTTGCCATGATCATGCATGTTTAACTAACTAAACATGAGGTTCTATTCAGAATACTAAAGAACTTAATATTTGCATGAGAAACATGACTTGCACAGGGTTGTCATGTTATTTGCATCAATATGATCATGCATCATCTTGGTTGCGCATTACACTTTGATTGTGTGTTTATTTGGTGTTGTTTCTCTTCGGTAGACCCGAGTGTCGAGCCTGAGTACGAGGATCCCGGAGAGAATGTCTACGAGGACCCAAGTTGGTATCCCCCTGAAGACCCAACATGCAAGATGATCGTACCCGGATCCCGACACTATTTTTCTATGCTAGATGTCTCTCTTATACCGTTATGTTTCGTTACCTACCACTTACATGTCGAGCCTCCTAAATTGCCATGAAATCCTTTAACCCCTCCACTACCTAGCAAACCTTGTTTTGCTAAGTTACCACTGCTCGGCCCCTCTTATAGCGTTCTTAGTTGTAGGTGCAGGTTGTTTCCATGTGATAACATGGATATGTGGATCTATCACAATATTGATTGCTATTTAATTTAATGCACCTATGTACTTGGTAAAAGGTGGAAGGCTTGGTATTTTGCCTGGTGTTTTGTTCCACTTTTGTTGTCCTGGTTACCTTTTATCAGTGTTATGTTCCATATTTGCGCTCCTAACATGCTCGGGGTTGTTATGGGGACCCCCTTGACTATTAGTTTTAGGATAAAGCTTGTTTGGCAAGACCCAACATTGGTACTATTTGCTAACAACATAATTAAAATGCATAGGCCTTAGCTACCCCGTGGTTTAATCAACAACCCGGGCCAGTGCTCCTCATGAGTGTTGGTCCAACCCACAGCAGCTTAATAACGTCGCCCGGGGCAACTCGGTGATTGGCGTGGTAACCATCGCTCATATGTCTTGTCCTGAGAACGAGATAGGCGGCCCTTGTCGGGTTCATTGAGACGTCAGACAGTCTTGCTGGACTTATTTTACCTTTCTCCAATGTCTTGTGTGAGGGATTCCGAGGATACTTTGGGCTATCCCGAGGTTGAGGTGTTCCTACAGAATCTCCAAGGAGATCACGCGTTATCTGCGGTCGAGGTTATTCCACGTGGCGTGTGGTTAGTTTGTGATGGATGAGTTGGGGCACCCCTGCAGGGTTAAATCTTTTCGAGAAGCCGTGCCCGCTGTTATGTGGCAACTTGGAAATTTGGTTCACACCCGGTTATAGCAAACTTGAAGTAAACTCAAATAAAAGACACAAACCATGTGCGTAACTGTGATTGTCTCTGCTCGTGAACATGAACCAAGAGAGAACACGATGGGGTTATGTTTGACATAAGTAGATGTTTAGGATCACTTAGTGATCATACTAGTTCACGATCGTTATGCGTAGGCCACCATATTTACTTCTTGTTCTCGTAAGTTAGCCACTCCAACATATGCTTAGTGCTTGTTGCAGCCTCAACACTTAACCCATCCTCACCCATTGGCTTACATAATTTCGGTACTAGGGTTATGAGATTGCTAAGTCCATGTGGCTCACAAATTACTACAACACTACAAGTACAGGTTCTGATGAGATCTACCCCGTTGAGGCGCCCCAGCTCCAGTGGGAGTATGATGAAGAATGTGGTCATGTGTATGTTACGTATCTGGATTAGTAGGGAGGCTTCGTGGTTGTGTTCCTGGGCTAGCAAGACAGTTTCATTACTATCTTTTATCGTTTGATTTTGTCCGTAGCCGAACCCTGTCTTATGGATGATGTATGAATATTTATGTGAAATTGTAATTTAGTATGTGGCGAGTGTAAGCTAAATCCTATATTATTCTATTCATTACATGTATGCAATGATTTCTGTACTTGCGAAATGCCTAGATGCGCTTCTATACCCATCGATGACCTCGAGCCTTAATTGGGATAGTATCGCATCTTGGTAGTTACACGCTTGCAGAAGTGTCACTAGGGCATGTAGTCGCGCATGTGGGTAGCTAGTCATGCTTCAGAACAGTATTGTGTGATAGTACTCGTAGGTAGCTAACATATAGTTCACTAGTATATCTGGAGTAAAATACATCAATGGTCCTAAAAGTATTTCATGTGAGTCAAGTAGGTCTTACGAGTTTGAAATCGTTCACCGTGGTGTTGGGGAACGTTGCATGGGAAACAAAAAAATTCCTACACACGCACAAGATCTCTCCATGGATATGTATAGCTATGAGAGAGGAATTGCATATACATATCCTTGTAGATCACAAAGCGGGAAGCGTTAAGAAACGCAGTTGATGTAGTCGTACGTCTTCGCGATCCAATGACGATCCATCCCGATCTAGCACCGAATGGACGACACCTTCGCGTTCAGAACACGTACAACTTGATGACGTATCCGCCTCCTCGATCCAGCGAGCGCGGGCAGAGTGGTAGATGAGTTCTCCGACAGCACAACGGCGTGGTAGCGGTGGTGGTGGAGTAATCTCAGCAGGGCTTCGCCAAGCGCTGTCGCAGACGCGGCGGGAGGAGAAAACTAATCTAGAGGGAGAGGGAGGGCTGCACCATTGCTTGTGGTGTTGGCTGGCTCCCTCTCCTCCCATATATATAGGGGAAGGGGTGGAGGAGGCCGGCGCCCTAGGGTTTCCCCTAGGGTGGGACGTCGGCCTAGGAGGTGGCTTGCCACCCAAGTTAGGGTGGCGCCACCCCTAGGGTTTGCCCCACCGGCCCTTGGCCGCATGGGCCTAGGTGGGAGGGGTTCCCAGCCCACCAGGGGCTGGTGCGCACCCCTCTCAGCCCATGTGCCCCCCTGGGGCGGGTGGGCCACTTCCGGTTGACCCCCGGAACCCTTCCGGCACCCCTGGTATATTACCAGTGACGTTCGAACTCTTTCCGGTGACCAAAACAGAACTTCCCATATATTATTCTTTACCTCCGGACCATTCCGAAGCTCCTCTTCATGTCTGTGATCTCATCCGGGACTCCGTACAACTTTCGGTCACCAACATACATAACTCATTAATACCAAATTGTCATCGAACGTGAAGTGTGCGGACCCTACGAGTTCGAGAATGATGCAGACATGAACGAGATACTCTCTGACCAATAACCAATAGCGGGACCTGGATGGACATATTGATTCCTACATAATCTATGAATATCTTTATCGGTCGAACCACGATGTCAAGGATTCTGTCAATCCCGTATGCAGTTCCCTTTGTCCTTCGTTGTGTTTGCCCGAGATTCAGTCGTCGGTATCTCCATACCTAGTTCAATCTCGTTACCGGCAAGTGTCTTTACTCGTTCCGTAATACAAGATCCCGTGACTAATTCCTTAGTCATATTGTTTGCAAGCTTCTTGTGATGTTGCATTACCGAGTGGGCCCAAAGATACCTCTCCGTTATACGGAGTGACAAATCCCAGTCTCGATCCATGCCAACCCAACAGACACCCTCGGAGATACATGTAGAGCATCTTTATGATCACCCAATTACGTTGTGACGTTTGATGCACACAAGGCATTCCTCCGGTGTTAGGGAGTCGCATGATCTCATGGTTATAGGAATAGATAGTTGACATGAAGAAAGCAGTAGCAATCAAGTAACACGATCAGATGTTATTCTTACGGTTGGGTCTTGTCCATCATAAAATTCTCCCAATGATGTGATCCCGTTAACAAATGACAACTCATGTCTATGGTTAGGAAACCTTAACCATCTTTCATCAACGAGCTAGTCTAGTAGAGGCTCACTAGGAACACGGTGTTATCTATGCATCCACACATGTATGTGAGTTTCCGATCAATACAATTATAGCATGGATAATAGACGATTATCATGAACAAGGAAATATGATAATAACCAATTTATTATTGCCTCTATGGCATATTTCCAACACATGGGTCCTAAATGTGTAGTTTATCCGTGACTTTTTGGACCTACTTGACACACTTGAAATACTTTAGGACCCGTGGTGAATGACTTACTCACATTTAGGACATGCGGTGAACGGTTTCAATTTTTTAGGACCTAATTGACACACTTGAAATACTTTTAGGGTCATGGGTGTATTTTACTCAAAAGCAAAATAAAACAAAAGGAGTATTAACATAATGAAGCATGCACCATAAAACACATAACTTAGAGTGCTTATTGGCTCAACGGACACTCTAGCTTCTATTGAAGATGCAGTATGCACAAGCTAAAGTGAGTGCTAGACGTGACAATGTTATGTTTATTTGAATCCTATAGGATTAATAAGAAGTGTTTGATGTCACATGAAAAATAAAAAATTTATAAAAAATGGTTAGAATGTACGTTAGAATTTCTATGAAATACAGTGCAAAAGATTTCATATTTTTTTATAGGATCCAATCCTATAAATCAAATGACTAATGTAAGAAATTCTTTTAAAGATCTCAATCCTCAAAAAAAACCTATAAAATTTCCTTGAATCAAAAAAGCCCTTGGATCAGTCGACTGGACCAAAGTTGAATTTTTTTTTTTTTTTTTGGAACGACACCAAAGTTGATTTTCAGTCGATTACTAGTAGTCAGCCCCTTTATTTCTCATATAATCGTCTTATCATTTACAAGCTGGTGAGAAACAAAATCAAAATCATGGAGTCCTAAAAACTAGACAACTTAAGCTAAAGAAGAATGTTTCGCTAATGAAAACCGATTTAAAACAAATGACTGATTTTAAGTACGCGTCCACAGGGCCATGTGCCGTCCGATCCTGATAGTGTGATCCCGGTTCAATTATCGTCCGATACTAGAACGAGTTGTTTACCTTGTTTGCAGTCCATTTTAGGAGTTTGCCTTATAGATGCTCTTATCCTGTTAGTGTCCGTTTTAAGAGTTTGTGATTGTCTGTGTTCTATAACAGAAAATCATAACAGTCGAATGTCAGGTTTTAGGCACGCCAGTGGGCAGCGGTGTACCTTATCTTCTTTCTTATAGGGAGTGTTAGGAAATAATCAGCGTTCTATTTAGAATAAGTAGGCAGTTAGGATTGTGCTGTCTTATCTTAGCGTTGTCCAAACACCAAACTTCTTGGGGATGTGAACCCTGTAATCCACATTGTAAACACACATGTTTAGATACTATATAAGAGCATCTATAGTTAAAACTTGCAAATCAGGTCCCTCAAACGTCTGCGGACGCGCCCGATCAGTGGGCATGTCCCCTATTTGTCCGTTCATGCAGACACACTCCATATTTTTTTACCCATATGTTTGGTCACTTACACGTGGTGGAGAGGAAAAGAGAAAAAAGAATAAAGAAACACATTTGCTTCAATACACCCCTCCCTAAACACAAGAACGGTCCAGATTAGTCGATACCTCTTCGTAAGAAAGGATATGATAGTCATATCCGCGTATACGCTATTTCTTTTTTCATCAACGCGCACACCCTCCTGTATTGGGCCGGCCCATTCTTGCATTCTTCATTTTAAATACGCCAAAAAAAAGCACGCCCTTGGCAGGATTCGAGCCGCACTCATTCGTGAATTAACACAGCTACAATAACCAACTGGGCAGCACAATCCGACATTCTATGTATGTTTTCTAATTATAATAAGGCATACAAAAGTGCACTATTTCTGTTAGGTTTTCCTTCTCTCTTTTTTCCTTTTTAGATGCTTTAGATTTTTTAAAGTCTTATCTTTTTACACGAACCATGGTTTTAAAAAAAACGTCAATTATCCTTCAAAATCGGTGAGTTTTTTTTCCAATATTGATGAAGTTTGCTTTTCTAAATTTGTGGAATATTTTTCAAATCGGCGAACTTCTTTGAAAATCTATGAACTTTTTAGGAAATTGATGACATTTATTTACAATTAATAAACATTTTTCCAAACTGATGAACTTTTTTAAAAAAATGTGAACTTTTTGCCAAATTTGTGATGAACTTTTTTTCAAAATTGTGAAGTATTTTTCAAAATTAATGATGTCTTTTACATTTTCTTTTCAAATCTAGTGAACTTTTTGAATTTTAATGTGAAGGTCCTTGAATTCCTAATTATAAATTTCTAAAAATCATCTAGAAGTCAATGGTCAACCAATTATAAGTCAACTTGCAATTAAACTCACTCATATTTCTTAGTGAGCCTTCTTTGAAAAAAAAGTGTAAAGTAGGAAATAGAGCACAAGAAAAGAACCTCGTGAGGAAACAACATGTTTTCAAATGGGCCCATCTCGCACTACCCGAACAACATCTATTGTACATATTTTATTTTTGGACATTCTTAAAATACTTTAGCAAATGCAAAATTTGAAGATGTCGTCAGTTGGTTCCTTTTTCGACTCCCAGTTGTGTGTCTACGTTATATGCAAGTTGCAACACGACCGGGCATTTATCGATATTTTTTATGAAGAAAACTTTAACAAATGCAAAACTTAAAGGAAAAACAAGCATTCGACATGATGCCTTGAATTGGTCATACAAGGCAATGAAAATATTTGGGGTCATTGAAGGGATGTATAGAAACAAGTTGCTCCCAAATAGACTTTTCTCGCCTATCTAAACACCCTTCGTTGAGACTGTTCCAGTTTTGGACATACTTAAAATGAACCCAACTTTTGTAGGAAGGTGGCCATGCCCATGGTAGGAATCAATGCCAAATTTGAACGATTTTCGACATTGTATGCAAGTTGCACACGTCCGGTTATTTATCGTCCTTTTTCACCGAGAAAACTCCAGAAAACGCAAAAAATTGTGAAAAAACTCAAACAAATTGCCATGGTACCTTGAATTGGTCATAAAAGGTCATGGAAAAAATGCAAGCCATTTCAAGGATGTGGACAAACAACATGCTCTCAGACTGGACCTTCTAGCCTTGATCATGCTTTGTTTTTTGACATCTTTGAAATCACTTCAACTTCTGCAAGAAGGTGGGCATGTCCATTGTATGCATCCATGTCCGATTTCAACGATTTTCGACACTGTATGCAAATTGGGACACGCCCGGCCATTCATTGGCATTTTTCACGAGCAAAACTCCAAAAAAGAAAAAATATAGAAAACTCAAACAACTTAGCATGGTGACTTGAATTGGTCATACAGGTCATGGAAAAAATTAGAGTCATTTCAAGGATATCGAGAAACAACATGCTCTTAGACGTAACCTTCCTACCTATCCGAACACTCTCCGTTCAACATGGTCCATTTCCGTACATCCTTAAAATGATTCCTACTTTTACAAGCAGGTGGCCATGCCCATTGGCATCCATGTTAGGTTTGAAAGTTTTCCGACACCACCGTATGCAAGTTACGGCATGTCTAGCCATTTATTGGTCTTTTTCATTGGAAAAACTCCAGGAAATGCAAAATTGGCAGAAAATCAAAATAACTTGGAATGGTGCTGTCAATTCGTAACAAGGCCACGGAAAACTTTTGGGGTCATTTGATGGATGTCGAGAAATAACGTGCTCTCAAACATTGCCTTTTGGCCTATCCACACATCCTACATTGAACATGGTCTATTTTCAACATTCTTAAAATGAACCCAAATTTTGGAAGCAGGTGGGCATGCCCATGGTAGATATCAAAATTGGGGTTAAGGAAAATAGTATTCAAAAGGGTTTAATGAATATTTCAAGAAAAAATGATATTAAAACCATGATTTTAAACACTTACTTAAAATTGTTATTTTGGTATTCCAAATTTTTTTTAAATTTTTGATAGTTTTAAAAATGTTAATAAAGGGAGAAAGGGAGAAAAAATGAATTAGTCCTTGGCCCAACATGTTTCCTTTTTTTCAAACTTGTTCACAAACTAAAACAATATATGGGAAATTTCAAATGTGTTCCTGATTTCTAAAAGTTTCTGCACAAATACAAAAAAGAAAATCGAGAAAATTCACAAATTATTCATATTTTCTGATTTTTTAATACCAAATTTGTTTGTATTTTCAAATTTTGTTCGTCTTCAAAACATTGTTTTCTCTTTTTTAAAAATGTTCAAGTTTTGACATTTTGAGCAATTTTTGTTGGAAATATGCCCTAGAGGCAATAAATAAAGTGTTTATTATTATATTTCTTTGTTCATCATAATCGTTTATTATTCATGCTATAATTGTATTGATTGGAAACACATTACATGTGTGGGTAAATATACAACACTTTGTCCCTAGTATGCCTCTAGTGAACTAGCTCGTTGGTCAAAGATGGTCAAGGTTTCCTAGCCATTGACATGTGATGTCATTTGATAACGGGATCACATCATTAGGAGAATGATTTGATGGACATGACCCAAACTACAAACGTAGCATATGATCGTATCAGTTTATTGCTACTATTTTGTGCATGTCAAGTATATGTTTCTATGACCATGAGATCATGTAATTCACGGACACCAAAAGAGTGCATTGTGTGTATCAAACGTCGCAACGTAACAGGGTCACTATAAAAGTGCTCTACAGGTATCTCCGAGGGTGTCTGTTGGGTTCGCATGGATCAAGACTGGGATTTGTTACTCCGTGTGACAGAGAGGTATCTCAGGGCCTACTCGGTAATACAACATCACAATAAGCCATGCAAGCAATGTGACTAAGTGTTAGTCACGGGATCTTGTATTACGGAACGAGTAAAGAGACTTGCCGGTAAAGAGGTTGAACTAGGTATGGAGATACCGACGATCGAATCTTGGGCAAGTAACATACCGAAGAACAAAGGGAACATCATACGGGATTGACTGAATCCTTGACATAGAGGTTCGACCGATAAAGATCTTCGTAGAATATGTAGGAACCAATATGGGCATCCAAGTCCCGCTATTGGTTAAACTTGACTGTAGAGGTGTCTCGGTCATGTCTACATAGTTCTCGAACCCGTAGGGTCTGCACACTTAAGGTTTGGTGACGTTTCGGTAGTATAGAGTTATGCATGGTGGTGACTGAAGGTTGTTCGAAGTCCCATATGAGAACCCGGACGTCACGAGGAGCTACGTATCTGTCCGGAGGTAAAGATTGATATATAGGAAGTCATATTTTGGTCGTCGAAAAAGTTTTGGGCTCATCGGTGGTGTACCGGGAGTGCCGGTAGTGTACCGGGAGACCATCGGGAGGGGTATTTCAACCCAAAATGCTAAACGGGATGTGGGAGAGTGAACACCAGCCCTTAGTGGGCTGGTGGAAGTCCCACACAAGGCCCATGCGGCTGGAAAGAAAAGCCCAAAGAGAAAAAGGTGGAAAAAGGCAAAAAGGCAAAAATAAGGAGGAGTCCTACTCCTACTAGGATTGGAGGAGGAATCCTCCAATCCTCCTTGGTTCGGACGAAACCTACATGGCTTGGCCCTTGGGACAAGCCTCCTCCTCTCTTACTTTTATATATACTAGAGGTTTTAGGGTTTTTGCACTAGATTTTCAGCCATATGCTACCCGTTCCTCTAGTGCATAGTTTCTCCTCTAGATCGGTTTTCTGAAGTGCTTAGGTGAAGCCATACCAGAATTGCTCCACAACCATCGCCACGGTGCTGTCACGCTGCCGGAGAACTCGTCTACCTCTCTGCTCCCTCTTGCTGGATCAAGAAGGCGAAGATCGTCATCAAGCTGTACATGTGCTGAACGCGGAGGTGTCGTCCGTTCGGTGCTTGATTGGGACGGATCGTGATTGGATCGTGGGACGCTCGGCGATTTGGATCGTGAAGACGTTCGACTACACCAACCGCGTTTCTTAACGCTTCTCACTTAGAGATCTACAAGGGTATGTAGCTCCACTCTCCCTCTCGTAGATGCTCATCACCATGGATAGGTCTTGCGTGAACGTTGGAAATTTTTTGTTTCCCATGCAACGTTCCCCAACAGTGGCATCATGAGCTAGGTCTATGTGTAGATGAGATCTCGAGTAGAACACAAAGAGTTTGTGGGAACTGATACTTAGATTGCTTCCTCCCTTGGTCATGTTTTGGTTCAGCTGGTATTGTGGGATGAAGCGGCCCGGACCAACATTACTCGTATGCTTATGAGAGACCGGTTCCCTCAACTGCAACTTGTTGCATAGATGGTTGGCGGGTGCCAGTTTCTCCTACTTTAGTTGGATCGGATTCGACAAAGGTGGTCCTTGATAAGGTTTAAAAGCAACTAATGTATCACCATTGTGGTTTATGAGTAGGTGAGAATTGTTCTTGCTAGATACCCGTAGCAGCCACGTAAAACATGCAACAACAATTAGAGAACGTCTAACTTGTTTTTGCAGGGTATGTTGTGATGTGATATGGCCAATTACATGATGTGATATATGTGATGTATGAGATGATCATGTGTTGTATAGAATATCACGACTTGCATGTCGATGAGAATGGCAACCGACAGGAGCCATAGGGTTGTCTTTAATTATTGTATGACCTGCGTGTCAATCATTAAGCGCTATGTAATGCTTTACTTTATCACTAAATGGTAGCAATAGTATTACAAGCATGATGGGCGCGACAACCCCGATGGCAACACGTTGATGGAGATCAAGATGATGGAGATCATGGTGTCGTGCCGGTGACGATGGAGATCATGCCGGTGCTTTCAAGATGGAGATCAAAAGCACAAGTTCATGGCCATATCATGTCACTTATGATTTGCATGTGATGTTAATCCTTTTATGCACCTTGTTTTGCTTAGGACGACGGTAGCATTATAAGGTGATCCCTCACTTAAATTTCAAGATGAGTTGTGTTCTCCCCGAGTGTGCACCGTTGCGAAAGTTCGTCGTGTCGAGACACCACGTGATGATCGGGTGTGATAGACTCTACATTCACATGCAACGGGTGGAAGCCAGTGTTGCACATGCAGAACACTCGGGTTAAACTTGACGAGTCTAGCATGTACAGACATGGCCTCGGAACACAAGAGACCGAAAGGTCGAACATGAGTCATATAGTAGATATGATCAACATGATGATGTTCACCATTGAAACCACCTGAACTCACCTGATGATCGGACTTGAGTTGGTGAATTTGGATCATGTGACACTCAGATGACCTGAGGGATGTCAATTTGAGTGGGAGCTTTAGTAATTTGATTAACTAAACTCATTATCTTGAACAATAGTCTAAGTAACCTTTGCATATTTATGTTGTAGATCAATGGCTCGTGCAGTAGCACCCCTGAATTTTAATGCGTTCCTAGAGAAAGCTAAGTTGAAAGATGATGGAAGTAACTTTGTTGACTGGGCCCGTAATCTGAGGATTATCCTCACGGCTTCCCAGAAATCATATGTCCTTGATGCACCGCTTGGTGACCAACCAGAAGACATATCATCCGAAGACGTTAAGAATGCTTGGGAGGCACGTTCTGGAGATTACTCAATAGTTCAGTGTGCAATATTGTATGGCTTAGAACTGGGACTTCAAAGACGTTTTGAACGTCATGGAGCATATGAGATGTTCCGGGAGTTGAAGTTTATGTTTCAGAAGAATGCCCAGATCGAGAGGTATGAGACCTCCAATAAGTTCTATGCTTGCAAAATGGAAGAGAACGGGTCTATCAGTGAGCATATACTCAGAATGTCTGGGTATTCGAATCGTCTAGCAGAGTTGGGAATTGCCCTTCCGCCAGAGGCGATCACTGACAGAGTTCTTCAATCATTGCCACCTAGTTACAAGATCTTTGTGATGAACTATAACATGCACGGGATGAACAAGTCAGTCGTCGAGCTGTTTGCGATGCTAAAAGTCGCTGAGTCTGAAATCCAAAAAGAACATCAAGTGTTGATGGTAAATAAAACCACTAGTTTCAAGAAGAATGGCAACGGCAAGGGCAAGAAGGGTAAAACCAAGAAGGATGGCAAAGCAGTTGCCACTCCTGTAAAGAAGCCCAAGCATGGACCCAAGCCAGAAACTGAGCGCTTTCATTGCGAGGGAACTGGTCACTGGAAGCGGAACTGCCCCAAGTACCTGGCTGACAAGAAGGCAACCAACAACAAACAAGGTATATATGATATACATGTTATTGATGTGTACCTTACTAGCTCTCATTGTAGTGCCTGGGTATTTGATACTGGTTCGGTTGCTCACATTTGCAAATCAAAACAGGAACTACGAAATAAACGAAGGCTGGCAAAGGATAAAGTGACGATGCAAGTGGGAAATGGTTTCAAGGTTGATGTGATCGCGTTGGCACGCTCTCTCTTCGATTACCATCGGGATTAGTGATGAACCTGAATAATTGTTATTTAGTGTCTGCATTAAGCATGAACATTATATATGGATCTTGTTTATTGCGAGACGGTTACTCATTTAAGAAAAGAACCATTTGGGTAGCCAAGTCTATTGTGACTAACCTCTTAGGACCCAACTTGGTTGGGGACCAACAAGCTCAAACTTGATCAATAGGTATTGTTGGAGGGCATTGGTGACTTGGATACATCATGAAGAATTGAGGAATCTTCATCATGCATATTATCTCAAGCCAAGTCATGTGGATTATCAAGTTTCTCACTTATATCCAATGTTCCTCCTTACGGTAACATGTACTTAAATTGAATACATTGTTAGTTACTTGCCCCTTTGCATGTTGTGGTTTTGTACCTTGCATGCGTTTGTATATGTTGTGCTTCCTATTTGTTTATCTTGAGAAATCAAGCAGGTATGATGGGTTGCACATCATGTATGTGTGAGTCTTGTGTTGAGCCTTTTTGCATCTTGTCTTATCTTAGTTGGCTCTCTTGAGAGGTTAATGGATTATCCCATTTTGGGGGAGTGATGTACTTTGTGCACTTCACAATCCTAAAAATGTGTGTACATGAGGACTACCACTTAGTATTGATAGTCGAAGATTATCTAGCATCTATGTGGTATGTCGTCTCATGAGAAATTCAAATTCTAGAAGGTCGATTAATCATCTCCTATTGTACTTCATTTGGCACTTGTTATTATTGTTGGGTTACCACATTATGGGGGAGTAATATGCTATGTGCATATTACAATCCCAGAGAATGTGTACATTTGAGATATTGCCACTTAGGTTTGATATTATAATTTATCTTGTTCCTAGGTGGCATGTTAGCTCTACAAGTGTCATTTGCTTATGATTGAGGTGTAAAGATGATGTTGGATCTATTTGCAATCTACCAATGAGAATTATTTCCAAATACTTCTTGTCCTTGACAATTGGTATTACGTTTAAGTGGTAGAGATTGCTAATCATCTTTACAGAGGATTTTATTTATCGTTTGTCTTCCTTGCCTCTTATGGATCTTTTTTTAGCATGCCTAGTGTTTCTATAGATATAGGGAAAGTGATGATCCCATCCTGTGCTTTTGTATTCAAATGCAAATTCTATATAATGCGCATCTCTTGGGGGAGTTATCCTATTGTCTGTAGAACACTCTCTTTATGTGTTCATCATAAAATCTTTTGATCTTCATCAAGTGTGCATTGGTGGGAGGCAAGCCTTCTCTCTATGGTGCTTTGTGCCATCATGAAAATTTGCGGAGGGTTTGGTTTGTTTGCAACTGAGCTCTCTCTTGGGAACATGATACCTCTTGTTTTCCTTCAATTGGTATCTTGTTTCCTTCTATTTGGCATGTGTCAATGGATATCTCATTCCTTGATGTATCTTTTAGTTGGTATGCGTCTAGTGATAATTTTTCGTTTGGTATCTTATTTTCACTTGATATTTTTTTTGGTATCTTATCAACCGTGTGTTGAGTTGATTCTTGAAAGCTTTGAGCATGCATATTTACTACATATACTTTCGGTGGCATGTTCTCTTTCCTTGACCCAATATATAGGGGAAACTCCACTATGACATAAATTGGCTAAAGTGTGCATGAAATTCAATTTCATATCTATATGCACACATTTATGTGGAGGTTGTCCTATATATTGTTGTTCCACTAACTTTTGGTCCCTATAAGTTTGGGTACCACTTTGTTTGTGGTGTTGTTCTAGGAACAATTGGAGATACATTGGACACTCGGCTCACATACAAGGAAGGTGTTGACACCATGTGCTTATTGGAGCCCTGCTAGGATGATCGGAGAACCACTGTCTACTACATCAATCCAATGCTATCTCGGTAACAAGTATCTTCTTCTTGCATACATTTCTCGCATTCAACCTTGTATAGGCTGCATCATGGCATGAAGTTCTTGATTCATTCTTGTGGTACTTGTTTCCTTTCTCAAAGCATCTCAACAATGATTTCATATTGCTAGTTGGGATGTCTTTGATGTTCGTGTATTGGGAGTTCATTTATGTACAATAAGAGAACATTAGGCTATGTGCTATGCTTTCAAGCAAAGATCTTATTGGTTTATTTATGTCTTCCTTTAGGATATCATGTTTGCTCCTTCTTGTAACTATTTCGTGTGTACATTATTCTTTGTGGATATATCATCATGATTGCCTTCTACCTAGAATCTTATACACATGAGAGAAGTTACATCTCATATCCTCTTTTCTCTCTCATGCACCATTAAATTTCCTTATATTTACTTGGTGGTTTCTTGAAAGAATCTTTCTTGAGTGCGGATCTTATATCCTTACATTTTGATGCACTCCTTGGTGGTGAAGATTATTTTCCTCATGCTTGTCTTCACGAGGGTTTCGATTGGTATTCCTCCTCTTGACTAGGCTATCATGTTCATATCTTCACTAGGGTTTGTCACAAGCTTTGATTTTTAATTTCCCTATTAGTAAGATTGTGAACCCTTTTGCTAGTGGCTTGTGTGTGGGTAGGATATGGTTTGCACTGTGTGTCTCTCTTCATCAAGACTATGTTGATGCTTTATGCTCATCCTTATACTAGTCTTCTCAAGTGCGTTTCCATGACTCACACACATCATTTTGGTTGAGCCTTTTCTTAAGATTACCTCTTTTTCATGTTGCTCAACCATATGTTCAGTGCAAGTACTATGCTCTTTGTCTTATCCACTTGCTTGCACTTGTGGTGTGTTTATATGGATTTTGGGGGAGTCATGATCCTATTTGGTGCACTTGTATTCAAATACAAAAATTATTATTTGTGCACAAATCATGGGGAGCTCCTCTAGTTTCCTCATAAACACTCTTTTGCCCATATCATAATATCTTTTATTCATGTGGCTCATTGGTCCATGTGATTGATTGTTCCTTCTAGTATCTTTTGATTGATTGCTTCACTCCGGTGTATGTCTTTGTCACATACGATCCTTTGTGCAATCTTTGGGTTCTCAATATAGTTTGTCTTCCTCCAACTACTTATCATTGGATTTGTGTATTTCTTTGCACACGTATTTTGTAATAAACAAACTTCTTGGAGGAACACCTATTATATTGGCTTTCTAAACTCTTTGTCCATTTTGGGAATCGATGCCAATGGGGGAGAAGTTTAGAGAGTTTAGTTTGTAATGCTTTGAGAGTTTTGCTTTTGTTGTTAAGCATTTGCATCTCACATCCATGCATTGCATTTGTGTGTTGTGCCTATTTCCTTGTATAAACTCTCTTGAAATTGGTTGTCATCAATTACCAAAATGGGGGAGATTGTAAGAGCACATTTCTCCATGTGTGGTTTTGGTAATTGATGACACCCCTATGGACTAATGGTTGCCTTGAGTTATATTCGAAGGATTTGTCCATAGGCACTTCTTGAAGTCCATCTGTTGGGTTTCAAGGAGTTTATATGATGACCAAGGTGGTATTCAAGGTTTATCCTAAGTTTGGTCATGTGAGAGTTGAGCTTATTGCAATCATGTCTTGAAGAAGAAGATAGTGTGAGCATTCATGATTACCTTCAAGACATCATCTTTATGAAGAGAGAAGATAAGATACAAGGTTGATCAAGACTAAGTCAAAGAGTGAATCAAGTGATCAACACACAAAGCGTACAAGATGTACCGAGAGGGATCAAGTGATCCCATGGTATGGTAAGCATTGTCCATTACGCTTTGTGTACTAACCCATTTCCTCGTGAGAGTTCCTTGTGGGGTTAGGCATATTTCCATGGGATTGCATCAAGAGGAAGATCCCATACAACCCATGGAAGATGACATCAAGTGGTGATCATTATCAAGGTTGCGGTGTGCAAGTTCAAGTGAAGCATCACAGAGAGATCAGACTTGAAGCTTGCCATCCATTGTGGTGACAATGGACTTGTGAAGATGTGCCGCATAGTATCTCACCCATAGTGGAGTATGGGGGAGCAATCATCTAGTCTTCATCAAGCCAACGCAATCAAGAAAGGTGGTCCATCTTGAGGAAGTCAGGATCGTCATCATCTAGATCAAGTGGACTATGCGCAAGGCTAAGGTTTGACCTTGATAGGGTTTTCTATTTTACCGGTCTCATAGTGGTAGTTGGGAGACTGGGTTATAGGGTAGGTAACCGTGCTATCAAGGGGGCTCTCAAGTGAGTAGCTTGATCGTATCGTTCGTTGAGAGCTCAGACCATTGCATTCTTGGCATCATCATCTTTCTTGGTTCTTGGTTGGTTTTTCTCTTTGAGGTTTCTTGAGCTTATGGTCAACTTCATGACTAGCTCAAGTTCATCGAAAACGGAGTCCATATGCATATTCTATGATGTTTTCGATGTTGGAGTTATTGCCGATTCTTCATTGTAAGAGGTTTCCCATTCGCTGTTGGATAGCTCTTGTCAGCCTAAATCCAACAAGCTTGAGTTTGCTCAATTCGGAGCTCGCTTGCAGAAGTTATGACAATTCTGGTGTTGTTGTTCTGAGGTTTGCGGTAGTACCGCTCCTCCGAGCGGTAGTACCGCTCCCCCGAGCGGTAGTACCGCAAGTGGCACGGAAGTAATTTTTTACTTCCGCCCCGAGGGCGGTAGTACCGCATGTTGCACGGATGTAATTTTTTTACATCCGCCCTGCTGCGGTAGTACCGTGATTCCTGCACGGTACTATCGTGCGGACTTTTTTCGCACAGTTTCCTATGCGGAGGTTGGCACGGAAGTAATTTTTTACTTCCGTGCGCCTCCAGTACCTGCCTCTGCCGAGCCATGCGGTAGTACCGCACGGTCTCGCGGTAGTACCGCTGTGGCAGTCCTACCGCTAACGCCGTAGTGCTATTTGGCCATAGCCAGGTACTTCCGCACAAGCGGTAGTACCGGACTGCCCTGCGGTAGTACCGTAAGCCATCACAGTAGTACCATGGGTTCTGCGGTACTACCATAATGTGCGGGGCTGACAAGTGGGTAACGGTTGGATTTTTCCCCACCTATAAAAGGGGGTCTTCTTCCCCATTGAACCTAATCCTTTGAGCTCGTTTTTGCCCCCCATTGTTGACCTTCTTTGAGCTTGCTATCTCTCAATCCCTCCAATGATTCTTGCTCCATTTTGAGGGAAAAGAGAGAGGAGATCTAGATCCACATTTCCACCAGTCACTTTCTCCTCTGAGTGAGGGGAACCCTTTGGATCTAGATCTTGGAGTTCTTCGTGTTCTTCTTTGTTCTTCCTCTCATTTCCTCCCTAGCATTAGTTGCTTTGGTGGGATTTGGGAGAGAAGGACTTGGGTACTCCGTGTTCCCTTGCCATTGCATTTGGTGCATAGGTTTGAGTTCTCCACGGTGATACGTGGAAGTGAGAAGTTGAGAATCTATTACTCTTGGGTGTTTGTGCACCCTAGAGCTTGTTCCTCTTGGGTGCTTTGGCGCCCTAGACGGTTGGTGGTGCCTTGGAGCTCAATCATTGTGGTGCAAAGCTCCGGGCAAGCTTCGGGGTCTCCAATTAGGTTGTGGAGATTGCCCCGAGCATTTGAGGTCACCTCGGAGCCACAATCCATTGTGGTGAAGCTTCGTGGTGTCGTTGGGAACCTCCAATTCAGTTGTAGAGATTGCCCCAACCTTTTTTGTACGGGTTTGGTGACCACCCTCAAGGGTCCCTTAGTGGAATCACGGCATCTTGCATTGTGCGAGGGCGTGAGGAGATTACGGTGGCCCTAGTGGCTTCTTGGGGAGCATTGTGCCTCCACACCGCTCCGAACGGAGATTAGCATCCGCAAGGGTGTGAACTTCGGGATACATCGTCGTCTCCGCGTGCCTCGGTTATCTCTTACCCGAGCCCCTTTAATTATGCACTTTACTTTGTGATAGCCATAATGTTTCTTGTTATATATCTTGCTATCACCTAGTTGTATATCTTGCTTAGCATAAGTTGTTGGTGCACATAGGTGAGCCTAGTTGTTTTAGGTTTTGTGCTTGACTAATTAAATGATAGTTTTATTCCGCATTTGTTCAAGCCTAAACCGTAATTATCTTAAAACGCCTATTCACCCCCCTCTAGGCGACATCCACGTCCTTTCACCACCTTCATTGATGACTTAAGTACATATGGGTATATTTACTTAATGAAACACAAGTCTGAAACGTTTGAAAAGTTCAAGCAATTTCAGAGTGAAGTTGAGAATCATCGTAACAAGAAGATTAAATTCATGCGATCTGATCGAGGAGGTGAATATCTGAGTTATGAGTTTGGCAGTCACTTAAGACAGTGTGGAATTGTTTCACAGTTGACACCGCCCGAAACACCACAACGTAATGGTGTGTCCGAACATCGTAATCGAACCTTATTAGATATGGTGCATTCTATGATGTCTCTTGCTGATTTGCCACTATCGTTTTGGGGTTATGCATTAGAGACAGCTGGATTCACTTTAAATAGGGCACCATCGAAATCCGTTGAGACGACGCCATATGAACTATGGTTTGGCAAGAGGCCAAAGTTGTTGTTTCTTAAAGTTTGGGGATGTGATGCTTATGTCAAAAAGCTTCAGCCTGAAAAGCTGGAACCCAAAGCGGAGAAATGCGTCTTCATAGGATACCCGAAAGAGACAGTCGGGTATACCTCCTATCTCAGATCCGAAGGCAAAGTGTTTGTCGCTAAGAACGGAACATTTCTTGAAAAAGAGTTTCTCTCGAAAGAATTGAGTGGGAGGAAAATAGAGCTTGATGAGGTTATTGAACCTTTACTTCAACCAGAAAGTAGCGCAACGTAGAAAGATATTTGTATGGAACCTACGACAGTTGAAGAGGAAGTTAATGATGATGATTATGAAGCTTCGGATCAAGCTGCTATTGAACCTCGTAGGTCGACAAGGGCGCGTACTACTCCTGAGTGGTATGGCAACCCTGTCTTGGAGGTCATGTTGTTGGACAACAATGAACCTACGAGCTATGGAGGAGCGGTGATGGGCTCGGATTCCGAGAAATGGTTAGAGGCCATGAAATCCGAAATTGGATCCATGTATGAAAACAAAGTATGGACTTTGGAAGTATTACCTGAAGGGCGAAAGGCCATTCAGAACAAATGGATCTTTAAGAAGAAGACAGACGCGGACGGTAATGTTACCATCTATAAAGCTCGACTTATGGCAAAGGGTTTTTCACAAGTTCAAGGAGTTGACTACGATGAGACCTTCTCACCCGTAGCGATGCTTAAGTCTGTCAGAATCATGTTGGCAATAGCTGCTTATTTTGACTATGAAATTTGGCACATGGATGTCAAAACAGCGTTCCTCAACGGTTTCCTTGAGGAAGAGTTGTATATGATGCAACCAGAAGGTTTTGTCAATCCAGAGAATGCTGACAAAGTTTGCAAACTCCAACGATCCATTTATGGGCTGGTGCAAGCATCTCGGAGTTGGAATAAGCGTTTTGATGAGGTGATCAAAGCGTTTGAGTTTATACAAGTTTATGGAGAAGCTTGTATTTATAAGAAAGTGAGTGGAAGATCTATAGCATTTATAATATTATATGTCGATGACATATTGTTGATTGGAAACAATTAGAAATGCTGGAAAGTGTGAAGGAATATTTGAACAAGAGTTTTTCAATGAAGGACCTAGGAGAAGCTGCTTTCATATTAGGCATTAAGATCTATTGAGATAGATCGAGACGCTTAATAGCACATACCTTGATAAAGTTTTGAAGAAGTTCAAAATGGATCAGTCCAAGAAGGGGTTCTTGCCTGTGTTACATGGTGTGAAGTTGAGTAAGACTCAATGCCCAGTGACTGCAGAAGATAGAGAAAAGATGAGTGTCATCCCCTATGCTTCAGCCATAGGCTCTATCATGTATGCAATGTTGTGCACAAGACCCGATGTCAGCCTTGCCATAAGTATGGCCGGAAGGTTTCAAAGTGATCCTGAAATGGAGCATTGGGCAGCGGTCAAGAATATCCTTAAGTACCTGAAAAGGACTAAGGAGATGTTTCTCGTTTATGGAGGTGATGAAGAGCTCGTCGTAAAGGGTTACGTCGATGCAAGCTTTGACACTGATCCGGATGACTCTAAGTAGCAAACCGGATACGTATTTATTCTCAATGGGGGAGCGGTAAGCTGGTGCAGTTCCAAGCAAAGCGTGGTAGCCGATTCTACGTGCGAAGCGGAGTACATCGCAGCCTCGGAGGAGGCGAAGGAAGGTGTGTGGATGAAGCAGGTCTTGACAGATCTTGGAGTAGTGCCCAGTGCACTGAATCCAATGAACCTGTTCTGTGACAACACTAGTGCCATTGCTCTGGCCAAGGAACCAAGGTTTCACAAGAGGACCAGACACATAAAGCAACGCCTCAACTCCATCCGCGATTACACCGAGGACATAAATATTTGCAAAGTGCACATGGATCTGAATGTTGTAGACCCGTTAACTGAACCTCTTCCAAGGGCTAAACATGATCAACACCAGAACTACATGGGTGTTCGATTCATTACAATGTAAATCACATAGTGATTTCAACTAGATTATTGACTCTAGTGCAAGTGGGAGACTCTTGGAAATATGCCCTAGAGGCAATAAATAAAGTGTTTATTATTATATTTCCTTGTTCATGATAATCGTTTATTATCCATGCTATAATTGTATTGATTGGAAACACATTACATGTGTGGGTAAATAGACAACACTTTGTCCCTAGTATGCCTCTAGTGAACTAGCTCGTTGGTCAAAGATGGTTAAGGTTTTCTAGCCATTGACATGTGATGTCATTTGATAACGGGATCACATCATTAGGAGAATGATGTGATGGACAGGACCCAAACTACAAATGTAGCATATGATCGTATCAGTTTATTGCTACTATTTTGTGCATGCCAAGTATATGTTTCTATGACCATGAGATCATGTAATTCACGGACAACGGAAGAGTGTCTTGTGTGTATCAAACGTTGCAACATAACTGGATGACTATAAAGGTGCTCTACAGGTATCTCCGAGGGTGTTTGTTGGGTTGGCATGGATCAAGACTGGGATTTGTTACTCCGTGTGACAGAGAGGTATCTCAGGGCCCACTCGGTAATACAGTGCTTAGGCGAAGCCCTGCCGGAATTGCTTCACTACCATCGCCACGGCGTCGTCACGCTGCCGGAGAACTCGTCTACCTCTCCACTCCCTCTTGCTGGATCAAGAAGGCGGAGATCGTCATCAAGCTGTACGTGTGCTGAACGCGAAGGTGCCGTCCGTTCGGTGCTTGATTGGGACGGATCGTGATTGAATTGCGGGACGCTCGGCGATTTGGATCGCGAAGACGTTCGACTACACTAACCGCGTTTCTTAACGCTTCCCACTTAGCGATCTACAAGGGTATGTAGCTCCATTCTCCCTCTTGTAGATGCTCATCACCATGGATATGTCTTGCGTGAACGTAGGAAATTTTTTGTTTCCCATACGACATTCCCCAACAATTTTGATAAAAACTTGACTCACACATTCGCTAGCTTTGCCCGCTAGCTTTGGAAAATGTTCACAAGTTTGAAAAACAGTCCACTGACTCAAAAATTGTTCATGAATTAAATTTTAAACAGTTTATGAATTAGAAAAAGTTCACGACTTCGAAAAATTTTACGATTAAAAATTTAGAAAGGTCATGAATTTGGAAAATATCGTTATAAACTTCACGAATTCGATTCACTTTGGAATCGATAGGTGAACACGAAATCTTGTCTTGTTCCCCTTGGTTCCAAGTCGATTTCGCTTGTCAAAATCATTCAATCCATAAAAAATTTCCTATCAGTATTTGGGTCAGCTAAACACTTATTTTCTCTTTCAAAAGTGGTGATGGTGCGGATAAATTCAATTGATATCATGTTTCCCCTTTCCGAGGCAAATATCGGGGAAATCAGTGACGAATTGCTAGAAAGAGGGCTTTTCAAAAAGTTTGCAAATTTTAAAAAATGCGAATTTGAAAATTGTTCATGAGTTAAAATTTTCAAAAGTTCATGAAGTCAAAAAAAGTTATTGAGTTCGGAAAATGTTCACAAATTAGATAAAGTTCGAGGATTTAAAAAAAATACTTCGCGAAATTAAAAAAGACACAAATTCAAAATTCGTGAAAAAATAAATAAAAAGTAAAAGGAACGAAGAAAGGAAAAAAACGAGCGAAAACCATGCATGAAGAACCCAAAAGAAAAATTGCTCAGGAAGGCCTCCTAAAACCTGAATCGAAAAGTACACGACAAGGAGAAAAGGTAGAACTAATCACAAGTCGGGTGGTATGCCAGGTGGTAACTATTTTTTGAAGTAAACCTCTTGGTTATGTGTTCGAATCCTGGATGATTCACTTTTTTTAGGCTAAAAAATGTAAATGGCAGAAAGAAAAAAAAATGAATGGGCCGAGCCCATGACAGAGCATGGTCCTCAATCGATTATACGTACCCACATTACATACATAAGTGAAAAGGTTAATATTGTGCTTTATACGTTTTGTGAGGGAGGGTGTACCGAAGCAGGGGAAAAGGTGGTCCGGAATGGGGGCCGCGTCCTACGTGGCAGACTGACCGGCCGCGGCCGGGCGTGTCTGTGAGTCATCATATCTTCCTTATATTTGAGATGGATATTAGGTTTCGCGAACAGTCCGGACCTATAAAGATAATATGAGGGATCCAGATGGATCACTTTTTTTATTTTTCTTTCATGTTCGATCACTGACCAGACGTGTCCGTGATCGTACGAGGGGTTTGAGGCGTCCGGTTGCATATGCTTCAAAGCCTCAATAAGACTACTCCGTTCATTTCAATTTTTCTTTTCTTCTCACGTTATCATGCACGCATTGATCTAGAACAGAGTTTAGGCCAAGAAAAAGTAAGGTAAGAATATGGCAGACTTGCTTTCTCTTGCACACGCCTTCGTGCGTTTTCCCACATGGAGAGTCGCCGTCTCCATCCTGCTCGCTGTAGCTTCGTTGATCGTTGTGATTTTTCTACTCGCCGTGGCCTCACTGCCGTCTGTGGACGCCGACGCCGCTACTTCAACAGGGGCAATGGCTGTCTTCATGTTCCGCCCGTTTTCCGTCCCACTCTTTTTTTTTTGCGGGTGTTTTCCGTCCCACTCGCTCAGGACGCAGGCCTCGTCGCCCGTAACACCACCGTGGACACCGCTGGGTGCAGCGCGGCCACTTTCCTGGAGCGCCAGGACCAAGTACTAGGAGGACGAATTCAGTTTGGGGTCCTACGGCCTACCCCAGTCGCTCCTCCTCGATCCTCTTTGACCAGTAGGTCTGCGATGCCGATGCAGGCCATGGGACAAAAGGCCTAACAGGCCATGGTCCAATACTTCTTATAGCTCTCGTTAAAAGAAAGGAAAAACTCTAGCTGATTTACTATCTAGGCATTCATGCACATTGTATTTTCTGAGTGCAGATCTGCCCCTTTTTAGCATTATTAAGTGTGCTATAAATTTATGTTTAGGACCCTCAGTTTGTATTTTAGTCAGCTTAACCATCTATGGTGTTGTAAAAATATATTCTAGACCTCATGTCTATTAGAATTCAATTTTTTTAAATGACATGTTGTTAATACATTTGCCTTTAGCATATTCTAACATTTTATTTGATACAATAATTTAATTTTTGAATTTAAAATATATTTTTCTGGCACAACTTTCTCGTAAATATGAGATAAAAAGGCCAAATAAAATATGTGATTATTTTGAATCATGTTTGTGCAATCACGAGGTAATTCATCTTCTATATATTACGGATTGTCCATTATTTTCTGGCACATTTATACCTCCATAGTGCTCTTTCAAATATATTAATGTCAAAATATAACACAAGAGAGATGTATTCCATAAACTTGGAAATTATCTACAATGTGTTAACTTGAAATTCGATAATTAAAATATATATATATATATATATGGATTAAAATTATAAGTGTTCCTCCAGAACATATTTGATGTTTACCAAAATAAATTTTACTATCAAGTAAAATTAATCAAATGCATGATCATACATGCAGGAAATATGACTAACATCAATAAGAAAGAATTCCAAGAACTGCAAATAGATGGAACTAACTATCTATCATGGGCCATAGACATGAAAATATTCTTAAGTGGATGTAACCTTGGCCCTTGCATTGCCGGACCCCCCATCCCCCCCCCCCCCGAAAATACGCCAGAAATACCCCAAGTGGTAAAGTATGCAACATTGCGCTACATAAGGCACCACCTCAATCCTGATTTCAAAATTGAATATTTGATGAAGGAGGATCCATTAGCTTTATGGTTCTCCCTCAAGGAGGGATATGACCAACAAAGAGCAGTAATGTTGTCGGAAACCCAAAGAGAATGGTCTCTAATAAGGTTTCAGGACTTTAAGTCCGTAGCTGCATATAATTCTGGTGTGCATAAAATTGACTCCAAACTGAGATTTTGCAATCAACAAGTTTCACGTGCAGACTTATTAGAGAAAACTTTATGCACTTTCCACCCCTCGATGAGGATACTGCAACAACAGTATTGTCAACAGATATACACAAAGTATTTTGAGCTTATATACATATTACTTCAGGCCGAGAAGCATGATGAACTTCTGATGAAGAATCATGATGCTCACCCAACGGGTGCCATGCCTATCCCTGAAGCACATGTTAATGCTCATTTTACTAGTAAATTTGGAAACCGTAGAAGTAACTTCCAAGAATTCAAGGGAAATGGAAACAAAATAATGATCTGAAGACCAGCAGTTAAACTAAGGGGGGAGGTCATTTCAAGAAACATGATCAAAATGAATGCTCTCAAACTTGTCAAAGGTGTGGATGCATGAATCATCGTACTAATCAATGTCGAATTCCCAAGCACCGCCTTGTGGATCTATACATGAAATATGGAGAAAAAGGCAAACAAATCCATGGAAAGAAATCTGAAGCTCACTTCAACCCCATTCAAGATAACCCTCAAGCTGGTCCTTCTCAAAGCAATATTCAATTACATGAGCCAAAGAAAAATATCATCCTTGATGAAGACATGCTTGTGGATTACACCCAAGATGTTTTTGGGGACCTTGGTCAATCTCCGCAAACAAGTTGATGCCACTTAGCTATTTAAATACTACAAAATATTATATATTAAATAACAATAAGTAGAATACAATCTTTCAAACTATGTATATTGTATTATTTGAATCAGGCATAATATTGTAATTTACATTTGTAAATATAAATAACATGTATGTAATTTGATGAATATATGAATAAAATAAGATTTATTCTAAAATTTTATATTTCTATTTATAGGAATTTTCGGGAAACAATCTGATGGGGGGAAATTATGTTTAGTGAACAATGATACCACTAATACAGTTTTATGGGAAACAAAATACTTTCAAACAAAATATGTTCAAACTTATACCACTAATACAGTTAATACCATAAAGTATGTTTAGTGGAAAGAAAGATGTTATGACCATAACTGGTAGTAAGAAAGCAATTACTGGTTCAAGAAGAGCCACTTTCACACCTGATGGGCACTACTATCATAATTCAGAATGCCCCCTTGTATCGTTAATCTACTTGTACTCTTATAAGTTTCAAAGATATCTGATCTAACAATTTTCATCTAAGAACAGTAGAGGTGGATACGAAAGAATTTTTGTTTTAAACAAAAAAGCAACGGATATGAGCAAGAAACCTTTTAAAAATTCCCTTCATTCTCATCCGGATTATACTTGACATACATCAAACCCATACTTTATGTTGCATACACACTAATTCCATTGGTCACAACCTAAAAGTTGCAAAAGTCTCAAGTCATCAGATTTTTATGTGCACCACATGTGCCATGAAAAATGATTTTTTAGGACTCTCTCACCTTAAAATTCAGAAAGTGGTCACTTAAATTTCGTGAACACATCCAAGAAGATATATGTGAACTACTCAACTACTTTTGGGGCATATATTCATGGCATCCGTAGACATATAATATATGATCTTATGTAGGTCTATAATCTCCCCAAATCCATGATTTTGCTGAATTAATTGCTCAAATTATCAAATTATGAGCAAATTACCCTAGCATATGGGTTAAACCCATTTAAATGCCATTTTACGAGCATTTATGATTTTACTAAGTACCTCATGTACATACCCAAAAAGGTGCAACTAAATTCTTTATCAAAAGAATCAAACTAATCAAGTGATCACTTCTACAAAATTTTAATTTACCAACATCTTATTGGAGACATGTGGTCTTACACGTCGGAGATCTATTCACTATCATACCAACTGCATATCATATTGCTTCTCCTTGCAGTAAGTACATGGAAATCAAAAAGTATTTCTCATCTGCGATAATTCGGTTATATATCGATATCATCACTCCAACGTACGTTAACGGGCTCTGATATTAAATGTGGGATCCATATGAGTTATAACTATTTATTCATTTGTCAATCATAAATATCTGTCGCTCCTATCAGGGAAACTAGTTATAGCCTTTACGTTGATTACATTTGAAATAAGGACATTTTCGGCATTAGGGAGAGATTCGTACTATAGTGAATGTCGATAAATTAGAAATGTCATGGACTTTTAGTCATCATATTCATGTACTTCAAAATCTGAACGTGAAGTTCAATCATATATTTGCAACACATTGCAAATCTGCCACATACATTTACTCATGACAAAGACGTCCATGCAAGCAATGTGCCATAGAAAGTGGAAGTACCTCATACAGACACTATTCTCCCCAAATTAGAGCAAAAGGGGGAGAGACATGGACACATGAGAAATGAGTTCTCTTATGCATCCGCGAAATAGAGGAAATTATATTCTCAACTAGTAAATGTAGTTCAACCTCAAGTTGAATAAAACATAAGGGATGCTCATCATCCAAACCCAACATAAATGTGCACAATATTTGAAGTCTTGGAACATTGAAACACGTTGACTCCATTGTTATGAGAAACACAAGGAGTAAAAGAGGTAAATATTGTTTCCATAATTTTCATTGATTCAACAGAATCATATAACATAACATGAAGACTACATTTGTCGACAAATGTTTATTCTTAAATTGCTAAAACCTTTAGGAACCTAAACCAAAGTCCATGGCAGAGTGCCTCATACACTCATATATTGGTTCAACTAGAAGGAGGCCATTAAATAATAATAGCACTCGCTCGAAGAGAGTTGTTTACCACAGTAATACATTCTCCCCATAAATATTTTTCCTCCTGGAAGACTAATAACTTTTCGTTCATAATGAAAAACAACGAGGTGGTGAAAAAGCGAAGCTTGTAGCATAAGGTTCACGTAGAGACCCAACATTAATTATGATGTAAAATTACCCTCTTGGTATAAGTGGAATTAACTTTCAATATTAGTATTATTGGCAATTACATATAAACTATCTATGCAGTTGATAGACACAATGATTATATATTCATATGTATCACTTTATCTAAATAAATGTCCCTAACGAATCCAAAAACCAATCACAACATATATTGTGTAAAACACTAAATGACACTTCATGACTTAAAAGAGTCGAAAGTTGTGTGGTAGAATCTACTATGAGAGTTTCTTATTCAAAAGTATACTCGAATAAAGATTGTTTGCATGTAGTTATTAACAAACCACCCCATGTATTTTACATGATCTATATATATATTTATCGATGATTTTATCATCGAAGTTTATACAACACATGAAAAGTACTCACAATCATATCAAGACGGATATTATGTAGTTAAGATTCAATAGAATCACCTACCATTATCTATCAAGATAATACCACTTGTATTGCTCAACTGCATACGATTTATAGATAAAACAATATTGTAAATTGAGATTTTGCAAAGTTCAGGGGGAGAATACTCCTAGAACTAAACTTATTGACTATCATCCTATATATAAAATATTGTACTCTCTTCCCTATGAGTCTCCAACGGATTTCTCATAAAGGTTTTACTGAGACTAATACTATACTCACGGTATATCAAATTCCTATATTATCTCCTCATATTTTTCACAGTATCGTTGGTGGATATCAATTATACAAGATCAAGATTAAGTATTATGAAGATTATGCAGAGATTTTTCAGCACTTAAGGATACGTGACGAATTTCAAGATGATTGAAGTATCAAAAAGGTCGTGTTTGTTCAAGGGGGAGTGTTAGAAAATAATTAGCGTTTTATTTAGGCTAAGCGGACATTTAGGATTGTGTTGCCTTATCTTATCTTAGCGTTGTCCAAACGCCAAACATCCTGAATAGGCGTCCGTGCCTCTTTGAAGGGACGTGAACCTTGTAACCGACATTGTAAACACGCCTGTTCAGATACTATATAAGGCCTGAACAGTAAATTAATGAAACTACTGCATTCATTTCAATCTTTCTTTTCTTCTCAGAGAGAAAGTGAAACAGAGCTCTCTCTCACCCAATCGTCCCCATTCGTCTCTGTCACCGCCCTGGTCTTCCTCCCGCTCCGCCTCCTCCACGCCTCCGTCGCCCTCCAACTCCGGCGAGACGCCAACCACAGTGTGGCCAGATCTAATCTCTCGCCCTGTCAACAAAGCACCACAACGATGGCTCGAGCTCGAGCCCGACTGTGGCCAGATCTGTCGTGCAGTCTATGGACAGATATGGCGCCCCTCGGAGCCATGCCTGCCCCGTCATTCCTCACCTCCGCCGCGGGTCGCCAGCGCGGCCGTTTGGTCGTCGACTCGATTGAATTTGAGGTCCGTTTGCATTGGCCGCCCAGGCTCCCCGTGTGCGCCCGACCGCCACCTCGACGACGGGCTGCGTCGCGCTCGCGCCAGGTGCCAATAGCAGCCCAACCAGTGAGCGACTGGAGACGAGGACGTCCGCCAACCCCGCGGCGTCCGCACCCCCGCGGAGGGAGTTGAGGGAGAGGCCGTGCACTTCACCGTCATGTGGCGCCAGTGGTCGATCTATATGTGCCTGCTTCCAACTCGCGTCACCAATGTACGCCAAGTCCAACGCGCAACATCGACTTCGCCTCATACGTCATCGACGTTCAACACCCTCTCATCCCCTGCCTTCTTCATTTTGTTCTATCAGAATCACCCCTTGTAAATTTCATAGATGTGCCCTCATTGTATGCATGTTAGGTTGTTTTCATTTCCACTGTTTTTGAAAGATGCAACAAAAAGGAGGGGCGTTTTGGCTCTCGAAAGCATTTGCTCCCGGTTGAACAGTCTTAAAAAAATAGTGGTGAAATGTTTTTCAAAAATTCTGATTTTTTGGTGAATGTTAGTGTTAGTGTCGCAAACATGCTTGATAATTTTCATGTGAAACAGAGCAATAGTGTTTGATCGGTGAAAAAAACAAATTTGAGGTGACATTATGGGATAACATTTGATGTTCAAATTTGTTATCTTTATACAGACCAAAATTTTAACCTTTTTTCCTAAAAATTTGTAGGTAGCATTTAAATGTGACTATAAATACATAAAAAAATGTAAGAATTTTTTTGACATTTCAAAAATTATTTTTCATGCGCAGGAACAAATGCTCCTTGGAGTCAAATTGGATTTCCGCAAAAAAAGAAACATTAACCTACATGTGAATGTTGTGTTCGTTTGTATGGATGCAGGCACATTCGCCATCCTTTCAGCTATCTAGGAACGTACTACAAATGCGATCCTTTCAACTATCCAGGGAATTTTGCCTACATTTTTTTCTCAAGAAAAAAATCGATCGATTCATCTTCAATCATGGCACTACAAAGAATCCCAAAAATAATAAAAATTACATCCAAATTCGTAGGGCGGTTTGTGAAGATTACAAGCATTGTGCGAGCGCGCCGCTGTCATCGTCCCTTCCTCGCCGGAGCCGGACAAAACTTTTTGTAGTAGACAGTCAAAAATTCATAGTGCTAAGGCCACATAGAACCAGCACGGGAGAACAACAATCGTCGCTGATAAAGAGTAGAGTAGATCGGAAGAATCCAACCTGAATACACACGAACGTAGACGAACTACGGCCAGATCCAAGCAAATCCACAAATGACAGATTCGTCGGAGACACACCTCCACACGCCCACCGATGATGCTAGACACACCATCGAGATGAGGCTCGGCGGAAATAACCTTATTTCATCTTTAGAGAGACGCCATCGTTTTGTCTTCCTGAACAAGACACAAACCCTAACAAAGCTCCAAGAAACAATAGAAAACAGAGCCCTCCTGCTGGCAAGGGATGGTATCCATCACGCCACCATGACCCTAAGGCCACCGGAGACAACGTGGCCTGGCGGCAGCGCCGGTCGAAGGCAAAGGAACCCTAGGTTTTTCTTACTACAAGAGGCGACCATTAACCTGTTTTTAGACGCATAAATCTCTTCCATGTAATCCTAATTTTTCCTAACAACACAAAAATGTCTTAATTTTGCGATGTCATTTTTTTCGTACCGGTTCCATGACAAATATGGTGGCCGAAATCAATGTTTTGACCTTGTCAACAATCTCAGCACAAAATGACCTCTCTCGGAAATTGAAATGATCACAGGAAAGCAGCGCTGGCGGGCTCGGCATTCCTAAGTTCAACCGCAAGGCCAGAAGCCATGGAATTTCTAAAAGAGTCAAATTGTGAAATAATTTTTGGGAGAGGTCATTTTTTGTTCAAGTTTACTAGCAAGGTCAGAGAGATTTCGGCCAACTATGGTTCCCACAATCCTAGTAAATTATTATTGTTCGGCCAAGTATGGTTCCCACAATCCTAGTAAATTATTATTGCTGGACCATGGTAAATTTTTATGCTACACACAAATAATTTTCTCATATAGAAATATGGCAATCTTAAGTAAAAAATATGGCAAATTTTTGTTTGTAATTCTATGCTTGCACTGTCCATCTATTTCCCATGGCAATTTCTCATATACAAGCATTACAATCTTAAGTAAAAAAATACAATGGAAATTTTTAATATGGATATGCCATGGAAATTTTTTGGTTCATAATTCTGTGTTTACGCTGTCCATTCTATTTTCCCTGGCAATTTCTCATATACAAGCACGACAATCTTAAGATACCATGGGAAATTTTAATATGGACCTGCCATGGCATTTTTGTTCGTAATTCGCTGTTATTTTTTACATACACGATGAATGTGTGAAACCAAACATGGCGAATTTATTAAAAAACGATGGCAAATTTCCATCCTTTCAATTTTCTAGGAACATATTACAGACGTGATGCTTCCAACTATCCAGATTCCCCCCCTACAGTTACAACACAAAATTCCCTTGAGTTTTGCCATGGCAATTTATTGTTTTGTACTAGTCCCATGAAACATATGTTCCCCACAATTATGGAAAATAAAATGCTGGTCCATGGCAAGTTTCTATGCTACACATGACAAATTTTATCACGTAGAAACATGGCAATCTTAAGTAAAAATACCATGGAAATTTTCAATATGTATCTGCCGTGGCAAGTTCTTTCTCTCATAATTATGTGTTTACACTGTCCATTCTGTTTTCCATGGAAATTTCTCATATACAAGCATGCCGATATTAAAATAAAAATACTGTGGTAAACTTTAATATGTAACTGTTATGGCATTTTTTTTCATAATTCTGTGTTTGCATTGCTATTTTCCCATTGCTATTTTCTCATATACAAGCATGATAGTCTTAAGTAAGATACCATGATGTTTTTAATATGGATCCGCCATGGTAGACTTTCGTTCAAAATTCATGATATTTTTTAATATACACGGTGAATGTCTCAAACAAAACATGGCAATTTTAATAAAACCTACAAAACTTTTTAATACAAATCTGCTATGACATTGTTTTTCATATTTTTGTGTTTTGCACTATTTATTCTATTTTTCATGCCTGTTTCCATATAAAGCATGCCATTTTCAAGTAAAACACAATGGATTTTTTCATATCTTCGCGTTATTTTCTATGTACACAAAATATTTCTCATAGTAAACATGGTAATTTTAATTAAAATACCATGTCAACTTTTAATATAAATCTGTCGTGCCATTTTTTCTGTTCATAATTTATTTTTCTACTTTTCATTCATTTTTCAATGGCAATTTCCATACAAAGCATCACAATTTCAATTAAAACATCATGGAAAATTTTATTTTTGGACCATGGGACCACGGCAAATTATATTTTTCGATATGGCAAATTTGATTTTCTTTGTACCATGTCATCTTTGTATTCCTCTTTGACCATGGCGAATTATTATTTTTAGACCATGGGAAAGTTGTTTTCTGGGACACGATAAATTTGTTTTTTAAACAACAAGAAATTATTACCTTTTATACACATTCGTAAATTTTAATTTTCAGGATTATTTTTCAACATTTCACATTTTTTTATCAAATAATGGTGTATTATGTTCGTATACCACGATATAACTTTGTACGCCCTATTCGCAAATGACACAATGACAACTTCTAGGTTCAAACATAGTTGCAGTTTTTCATGCATGTTATTTTGTAACATTTGCATGTATGCAATTTTTTTGCATATATCCATCTAGTTTTAAGTTTCGAGACAAATTTATTGCCGTTTTGATATTTATTCAAAATCACGTAGGCTTGGAGACAAATTCTAGTTTTAAGCTTTTTCGGAGTCCAGCACGAACCCTTGGGCTTTTATTTTTTTTTGTTGTTGTTTGGTATAACGATGCCATTTAGAAAGACCTATTTTTCTCTGGAGCTAAATCTAGGTTTTTTTGGCGCATATCTTTTTGTTGGGCAACATTATTGTGTTCCGTCAAAGCAACGAGTTGAGGGGCACTCCAGGGTGAGCCACCCAAGGGTCACGCTGAGAGTGCGCTCCGTCACAGACGCTTCCTCTGGATTATTATTTTTCGCACGTGTTTTCGGCTTTTTAGATGATTTTTTTGTTTTTTGGCATTTCGGTTTTCCATCGATCTTTCCTAATTTTTGAACAGAAAACATTTTTTCCTTACGTGGAAGGCACGGATTTGTTTTGGCCAAATGCATGGTCGTGCCTCTCGGAAAAAAAATGGGTTTCGTTTTTGAAAGCATAACATGCTTTCTTGGTGGTTTTGATAATTCATGACAACATACACTGTATCTTGAATTAATACTTTTATCTAGTGTGTTTCACATAATAGTCCATGGAGAGTTGGGTTGGCAAAGAGATTGTGGAATACCCCAGATGCAAGGAAATGGATTGGGTAAGCTTCAAGCAAGAGGACTCTACATTTTATATTTTTGAGAAATCACTTTGAGTCCATAGGAAAGCCAATACTATTAAAAGGAGGTAAGGTTTTGTTGGTTAACAAAATGCTCATACGTATACAAGTGATAGTCACCAAAGACACCCACAAACTCTCCCACCAAAGTCTGTCCTAAGCCAAACATTCAAAATCGGTGCAACCAACATTCCACATTCGGTGTCACCGATTCCAAACCCTAGACAGACTCAGCCAAACCCTAGCCACTTCGGTGCAACCGATTCCATACCGGTGCCACTGAGTTCAGGCTGTCAACTTTCTGTTACGCAAGTTCACAGTTTCGGTCCCTTTGAGATTGTCGACTCGGCATCACCGAGATTGAGCATTCTGACCATTGGCCACCTTATCGGTGCAACCAAGATTCCTATATTGGTCTCACCAAGATTCAAAAGTTGCCACCTTTTAGTCACGTCGGTACCACCGAGATTAACACATCAGTGTCACCGAGTCTGACTTATTGTGTATAATGGTTGGATTTTTGGGGGTGCCTATATATACCCCTCCACCACCACCTACTCGAATGAGAAGCACTCAGGACTATTCCATACCTATCCTATCAGTTTTCTGAGAGAGAACCACCTACCCTTGTGTTGAGGTCAAGATATTCCACTCCAACCATATGGATCTTGATTTCTAGCCTCCCCAAGTTGCTTTCCACCAATCTCATCTCTTCTACCAAGACATATCTGTGAGAGAGTGATTGTGTGTTGAGGAGTCTATCATCTTGAAGCACAAGAGCAAGGAGTTCATCGACATTATCAAGCCTATTACCTTTTGGAGGGTGGTGCCTCCTAGATTGGTTAGGTATCGCTTAGGAGCCTCCTACTTCGTGTTGTGGAGTGAACCAAGAAGTTTGTAAGGGCAAGGAGATCGCATACTTCGTGAAGATCTACTCATAGTGAGGCTAGTCCTTCGTGGACGGAAGCCGTTATGGAATAGTCAAGGTTGCTACTTCGTGGACCCTTATGGGTGGAGCCCTCTGTGAACTCTCGCGACCGTTACCCTCCATGGGTTGAAGACTCCATAAACGTGGATGTACGATAGCACCACCTATCGGAACCACGGGAGAAATCTTTGCGTCTTCAAATGCGTTTGATCTCCATATCTCAACTCTTTAATTCATGTGCAATGCCTTTACTTTCCGCTGCTATATTTGTTGACATGCATGTGTAGGGTATATAGACTTGCTAGTCTTGCTAAAACTGTTAAAATCTGCCAACCAATTAACTTGGGAAAATGTTAGGTTTTAATTTTTTGCTAGTAGTCTATTCACCCCCCCTCTAGACACTCTTATAGTGATCTTTCAATTGGTACCAGAGCTTTGGTCTCCATTGCATCGATTTAATCACCCAGGAGAAAGATGGATGTGTCTAGTATAGGAAGTTTGAGTTGTAGAGTGCCTATTCTTGATGGAGAGCATTATAGTCAATGGAAAACTTTGATGCTTGAGCTGTTTAAAGAATTTCAATTGAGCAAATATGTTATGCGCTCCTATGAGCCTCCTATTGATGAATTGCATCCCACACACGAAGAGGAAATTAACATGCTTGGTAACCTAAGAACTGTCAATTTTATTGTTAGAGGCTTACCAAGATTCGTGATTTCTCAACTGAAGAACTTTGCATGTGCCTATACCTTGTGGACTGATTTGGAGAAACGATATCTAAATCTTCCATTAGGAGGTCTTAATGAAATTCTTCATAAAACTGTTGCTTTCCACAAAATGAAGCCTAATGATCCAAACTTTGATAAATGCCTATTTGAGCTTCGTGATCTTATGCGTGCTAAAGGAGATGTCACCACTATCAACAACATTATCTTTGAAGACATTCGCATTCATAAACTTGAACATTGTCATGATCACAATTCTAACGAATCTCTTGTTCTTTATGACGAGGATTTCCCACTTGATGATGACAATTTGGAACATGACTACCTTGGTAAAGATGAGTTGTCCGACATCGAGCATGAAAAGATCATGAAGAATCTGGGTCTAATGTCAAACTTCAATGATTATATGTCCGGAGGAAAAGAGTGAATTCTCGACAGTGGATGTACGGATCATATGACTGGTGATAAAGACATGTTCCAAGAGATCATGCCTAATCAAGGTCCTCGAAGGTACGTGAACTTTGGAGACAACTCTAAGGGTAAGGTACTTGGCCTTGGTAAGGTGGCCATATCCCATGATAGCTCTATTCAAAATGTTATGCTTGTTGAATCCCTTGGCTACAATCTTCTTTCCGTATCTAGCCTTGCCGATTTTGGTTTCAATGTGTTATTCACAAAAGTAGATTGCCAAGTGTTTCGTCAAGATAATCATAAAATGGTCTTTTCCGGTTTCCGTAGAGGTGATCTATACATTGTTGATTTCACTAAGAGATCCAAGCCTTGCACTTGTTTAATTGCTAAATCCTCTAAAGGTTGGCTATGGCATAGAAGAATTGGACATGCAGGCATGCGCAATCTAGATAAGCTAATCAAAGGTGATCATATACTTGGTGTTAAAGATGTTATCTTTGACAAAGATAGACTTTGTAGTGCTTGTCAAGTTGGAAAACAAGTAGGCAGAAGTCATCCCATTAAGAATATCATGACTACTAGGAGACCACTCGAATTACTTCACATGGATCTTTTCGGTCCCAATGCTTACAAGAGTCTCGGTGGAAATTCCTATGGTCTAGTTATAGTTGATGATTTTTTCAGATTTATGTGGGTATTTTTCGTTGATGATAAATCGCAGGTTCAAAATATCTTCAAGAACTTCGTTTGTAAAGCGCAAAATCAGTTTGAAGTGAAGATCAAGAAAGTTCGGAGCGATAATGGATCAGAGTTCAAGAACACCCATGTGGATACCTTTCTTGACGAAGAAGGTGTCTCACATGAGTTCTCAACTACATACACGCCTCAACAAAATGGAGTTGTTGAGAGGAAGAACCGGACGCTTATTGAGATGGCTAAAACGATGCTTGACGAATACAATACGCAAGACGCTTTTGGGCAGAAGCTGTGGAAACAACATGTCATGCCATAAACCGACTTTACTTCCACAAGCTTCTTGTTGAAGAGATGGTAGATGTGAAGTTTGGTGAATCTAATGGTTCGCAAGTCGAACAATTGCCAAATGATGTAGGTGATAAGGACCCCTCGGAAGCTATCCAAGACTTGTCTATTGGCAAAATTCGTCCCATGGAGGTGAAGGAAAGCACTTCACCAACCCAAGTGGAAGCTCCTACTTCGGATCAAGGCTACCGACAATACGACATGGAAGCATCCACAAGTGGCACACGTCAAGATGAAGAGGAGGATGAAGTACATCATGAAGATCTACCACAACCTCCTTCACCACCACCTCAAGGAGATGATCACGCTGACAACAACGAAGACAAAGGAAATGATGATGAAGAAGAAGCTCCACCATCCAACAATTAGAAGCTGACCCGAGTTCAAGCACAAGTGACCAAGAACCATCCCCTAAACCAAATCTTTGGAGATATCCAAACTGGGAGAATCACTCGCTCTAAAACTCGTCTAGCTAACTTTTGTGAGCATTATTCATTCATATCTAGCATTGAGCCTTTTAAGGTAGAACAAGCTCTTGAAGACGCGGATTGGGTGAACTCTATGCATGAAGAGCTTCACAACTTCGAAAGGTGGACACTCGCGGAGAAGCCCGAAGATGAGCACAACATCATCGGGACCAAATGGGTGTTTCGGAATAAGCAAGACGAAGACGGTCAAGTCATACACAACAATGCATGTCTCGTGGACCAAAGATATACTCAAGTCGAAGGTATGGACTACAGTGAGACTTATGCCCCCGTTGCTAGACTAGAAGCTATTCGAATAATTCTTGCCTATGCTAATCACCATGATATCACGCTTTATCATATGGACATTAAAAGTGCCTTTTTAAATGGTGAAATTGAAGAAGAGGTTTATGTTAAGCAACCACTTGGTTTTGTGAATCCTAAGAAACCTAATCATGTTTACAAGCTTCGTAAAGCCCTTTATGGTCTTAAGCAAGCCCCTCGTGCTTGGTACAAATGCTTAACGAAGTTTCTCATTGAAAAAGGCTTTGAAATTGGTAAAATTGATGCAACCTTGTTCAGTAAGAGAATTAATGGAGAATTATAAAATCTATGTGGATGATATTATCTTTGGTTCCACTAATCCTCAATTTAGTGAAAGATTTGGAAGGTTGATGTTCGAGAAGTATGAGATGTCCATGACTTGTGAGCTGAAATTCTTTCTTGGATTGCAAATCAAGCAATCAAGAGAAGGAACTTTCATCTCCCAAACTAAGTATACCAAGGACTTGATCAAGAAATTCAACATGCAAGAGTGCAAAGTTATGAAAACTCCCATGCCAACTAGTGGAAATGTTGATCTTACCAAGGAAGATGAATCGGTTGATCAAAAAGTTTATCGATCTATGATTGGTTCATTGCTATATCTATGTGCATCTCGTCCCGGTATTATGCTTAGTGTCTGCATGTGTGCTAGATATCAAGCTGCACCTAAGGAGTGTCATCTTTTGGCCGTGAAACATATTGTGAGATACTTGATACAAACACCAAGCTTTGGCATTTGGTATCCCAAGGGATCTTCTTTTAACCTTGTTGGCTATTCCGATTTGGACTATGCCGGTGACAAGGTTGATAGAAAATCCACCTTGGGTACTGGTCAATTTTTGGGTAGATCTCTTGTGTCTTGATCCTCCAAGAAACAAAACTCGGTATCTCTATCTACTGCCGAAGGTGAGTATATTTCTGTCGGATCTTGTTGTGCGCAGTTACTATGGATGACACAACCGCTTAAGGATTAAGGAATCCATGTTAAAAATGTTCCATTACTTTGTGACAATGAAAGTGCTATTAAGATTGGTCATAATCCTATGCAACATTCTCGAACTAAGCATATTCAAGTTTGACATCATTTCATTCGTGATCATGTTGCCAAAGGAGATATTAATCTTAAGCATGTTCGCACTAACAAGCAATTAGCCGACATCTTTACTAAGCCACTTGATGAGAAAACCTTTTGTCACTTGAGGAGTGAGTTGAACATCATTGATGCTTCAAACTTGAGCTAGACTCACTTGGATGCTTGCAAGGGCGTGAGCCTTCTTGATACTTCCATGATATTGCTAACATGTTATCATATGCCATGGAATTCTATGCTCCCTTGCATTGCATCTAACCGTTTGTTGCATTGCATCTAACCGTTTGTAGATACTTGGAAGAACTTCATTCCACGAAATTGCAACCAACTCCAATTATAAGCAATCTTGTCTTGACCAAGTATCCATAGCCCCTCTTGATGATGGAAGGAAGAAGACAACAAAAACCCTTGTAGATAACAAGTGTACTAGAACGAGAAGAATTGCTCCCAACTCACGATGTTCTTCATCAACCTCGAGCATCCTCAACAAGTTCACCGATGAGCAACGTCATCAACGTCACTCAAATGTATGCTCTCATATCCTTGGAAAGGCCTTACTCCAAGTCATGAGCTAAAGCAACTCAAGTGATATGAAGACATTAAAATGCTTAATCGAAAAATGGTAACCCCATTTTGAGCTTAACGTAGAGTATGACCTATGATCAAGTATTCTTGCTTGGCTCCTAAGTCAATATACTCTAATATAGGTGACCTAGTCACCGCCCATTACTAGTTAAGATTCTCGTGTGATTTGTTCTCTATCTGAATGATCTCTCGTAACCACTCAAATATTCTCTAAGATGATCTTCTTTTCTCTTTCCTTTGAAATCATTTTCTTTTGACACTTTGAAATTAGAAACTTGGTCCCTTATTCTTTTCTTTTCGATTTATCCTCGGAGTCGCCGACTCAGATATCTCGGTTCTATCAAAATTGCAGACAAGCTGCACTACAAAATCTTGGTACCACCGATCTATCTGTCTCGGAGTCACCGATTTGTTTTTCTTATATGTCCTTCTTCTGTTACTTCGATGATCCCTTCAAAAAAAGGGGTGAAGAATAACAACAAAACTTAGGGGGAGAAATTGTTTATTCAAGGATCACTAGGTCCAAGGAGGATAAGACTAATATTTTCCATAGGGAGGGAAATTACATTCAATGATTCCCTCAGTTCTTTTCTATGAACCTTACTTTCAATAACCCCTGTTCTCGAGGATCCCTTCCTTGTCAATGATCCCTGTGCCTACTCCTAAAATTTGACCTTTTTGGAAATTAATGACAAAGGAGGGGAATACCAAAGCTTCATGCTAAAGGGAGAGGTACATGCTTATGCAATGGGGAAGAGGAGAATATCGAAATTTTATACTTATATAAACAAGGGGAGAATACCAAAGTAAGGGGGAGAAAATTCCAAGCTCAATAATATTCTTGCTTATTTTATTTGATTGTTCACTTTAGAATTTTCTCACCCTATCCAATCCCAATATCTACATGCTGAGATTCAGGGGGAGAGGATGAACTACCACTTTCATATCTAAGGGGAGAAAGCTCTAAAAGATTAATGCTAAATGGGGAGACATATTAATCTTAAGGATCATCACATTTTATATGTTCCCCATATCTTGATATCTTTTGAGTTCTATTGCTTTTGATTAGTAGATTACTCTTGTGTTTTCTAACATTGTTTTCTCAAGTGTGTTTCTACTACTAGAATGCTCAAGAACTCAAAGTAAGTATATGCATCATATCTTTGATCAAGATGATCTCTTGCTTCTTGCACATATTGTTTGCAAGAGTGAAGTCTTGAAAGAGTATACATCTCATTCATATATTTTGATGCATATAGCCAAGATACACATGACTCCTTATATCCCTTCATCCATATGTGTGTCCATGCATTCCAAAGCAACTATCCTTTAAAGGATTGCACACATTAGGGGGAGCAAATCTAAGTCACGTGTCTCTCAAAGTCTTCATTATATTCACGCATATCTTTATTTGAAGCTTTTATTGTATGTTGTCATCAATTACCAAAAAGGGGGAGATTGAAAGCACAACATGCTCTCTTGGTGGTTTTGATAATTCATGACAACATACATTCTCTCTTGGACTAATACTTTTATCTAGTGTGTTTCAGATAATAGTCCATGGAGAGTTGGGTTGGCAAAGAGATTGTGGAATACCCCATATGCAAGGAAATGGATTGGCTAAGCTTCAAGCAAGAGGACTCTACATTTTATATTTGTGAGAAATCACTTTCAGTCCATAGGAAAGCCAATACTACTAAAAGGGGGTAAGGTTCTGTTGGTGAACAAAATGCTCATATGTGCACAAGTGATAGTCACCAAAGACACCCACAAACTCTCCCACCAAAGTCTGTCCTAAGCCAAACACTCAAAATTTGCGCAACCAACATTCCACATTCGGTGCCACCGATTCCAAACCCTAGACAGACTCAGCCAAACCCTAGCCACTTCGGTGCAACCGATTTCATACCGGTGCCACCGAGTTCAGGCTGCCAACTTTCTATTACGCAAGTTCACAGTTTCGGTCCCGCTGAGCTTGTCGAATCGGCGTCACCAAGATTGAGCATTCTGACCGTTGGCCAACTTATCGGTGCAAGCAAGATTCCTATATCGGTCTCACCGAGATTCAAAAGTTGTCACCTTTTAGTCACTTCAGTACCATCGAGATTAACACATCGGTGTCACCGAGTCTGACTTATTGTGTGTAACGGTTGGATTTTTGTGGATGCATATATATACTCCTCCACCACCCCCTACTCGAATGAGAAGCACTCAAGACTATTCCATACCTATCCTATCAGTTTTCTGAGAGAGAACCACCTACCTTGTGTTGAGGTCAAGATCTTCCACTCCAACCATATGGATCTTGATTTCTAGCCTCCCCAAGTTTCTTTCCACCAATCCCATCTCTTCTACCAAGCCATATCTGTGAGAGAGTAATTGTGTGTTGAGGAGTCTATCATCTTGAAGCACAAGAGCAAGGAGTTCATCGACATTATCAAGCCTATTACCTTTTGGAGGGTGGTGCCTCCTAGATTGGTTAGGTGTCTCTTGGGAGCCTCCTACTTCGTGTTGTAGAGTGAACCAAGAAGTTTGTAAGGGCAAGGAGATTGCCTACTTCGTGAAGATCTACTCATAGTGAGGCTAGTCCTTCGTGGACGGAAGCCGTTATGGAATAGTCAAGGTTGCTACTTTGTTGACCCTTATGGGTGGAGCCCTTCGTGGACTCTCGCGACCGTAACCCTTTGTGGGTTGAAGACTCCATAAACGTGGACGTACGGTAGCATCACCTATCGGAACCACGGGAGAAATCTTTGCGTCTCCAAATGCATTTGATCTCCATATCTCAACTCTTTACTTCGTGTACAGTGCCTTTACTTTCCGCTACTATATTTGTTGGCATGCATGTGTAAGGTATATAGACTTGCTAGTCTTACTAAAACTGTTAAAATCTGCCAACCAATTAACTTTGGAAAATGTTAGGTTTTAATTTTCTGCTAGTAGTCTATTCACCCCCCTCTAGACACTCTTCTAGTGATCCTTCTTTTCTTCCGCAAGAGGCACGGGTTTGTTTTCGCGAGAGACACAGTCGTGCCTATGGGAAACAGGAAAATACATTTTTTCTTCCTCAAGAGGCATGAGTTTGCTTCCATTAGAGGCATGGTCGTGCCTCTCGAAAAAGAAGAGTAAACACATTTTTATCCTTTCATGAAGGTTTCCGCGAGAGGCACAACCGTGTCTCTCGGAAAACAAAAAAACGTGTATTCTTTTTCCCTTTTTTGAGAGACATCGTTTTTTTTGCGAGAGACACTGACATGTCGGCACAACCGTGCCTCTTTTGAAAAAAGGAAAAAAAGTGCTCTCAGTTTAGTTTTTTCGTGATTTTTTTTCATCAAAACCTATCAACATGAGATCTAGCTTAAAAAATCTCGACGCGAGAAATCCAATAGTAAAAATGATTCGAGATTTGAACATACAATTCAAGAGATAAAGCATCTTAAATAAACATACCTAGAGAAAAAGGAAAACTCACAGGTTGCGACAAGTGGCACTATGTAGCGCGTCACTTATCGCAACTTGGGAGGTAAAAGTAACCTTTGTAAAGGGTACATGTATCCAACGAGTTCGTTCATTCCAGCGACCCTCCCAGAACGAAAAAAATCATTTGCTAGAAGGTCTTAGGGCTCCTTGGATTTAAAGGAATTTTATAGGATTTTTGAAGGATTGAAATTTATAGGATTTTTTTACATTGGTCATTTGATACATATGCTTTGGATACGATAGGAATTTTTTCTGTGAAATATTTTGTACTATATTTCATCAGAAATCCAACATCCACTCCAATCTTTCTTTACAATTTATTTGTTTTTTCCGTGACATCAAACACTTCTTACTAATTCTATAGAGTTCAAATGGACGTGCCACAAGGCTAGGGTCTCTCTTGCCGTTCGTCGGCGCCGTCATAGGTCTACCTCGTCTTTTGTGGTCTTAGGGTCATGGAGGTGTAGTGGATCCCGGTCTTTGCAGATGGGAGGGCTCTGTTTTCTGATGTTTTTTTGAGTTTTGGTAGAGTTTGTATCCTACTCAGAGATGCAAGGCGGATGCGGCTCTCTGCAGATGAAAATAAGGTTCTCCCCGCCTAGCCCCCGTTCCGATGGTGTTCCTAGCATCGTCAGAGGGTTTGTGGAGGTTTGTCGCCGGTGGATCCCATGGGATCCGGTTGGCGTTGATCTTTGGTGGATCCATGTGGATCTGGTCTTCGTTCGTCTGTGTTCGTATGTCTACATGTTGGATACTTCTGACCTACTCTTCTCTTCATCGACGAAGGTTGTTGTTTTGATGCGCTAGTTCTATGGGGTCTTAGCACGACGACTTTCCAACTGTCTACCGTAATAAGGTTTGCTCGGCTCCGTTGATGGAAGGGCGATGACGGTGGCGAGCGCTCGACTCGCTTCAGTGCTTGTATGCGTCGCTAGGTGGTCTATGGATCTGAAAATGTATTTTGTATTTCTAGTGTTCTTTATACTATCTTGACAGTTGATGAATAGATTAAAAGTTTTCCTGAAAAAAAACAAATGAACATGACACTTTGGTCCTATATTTTTTTATTCCTACGTTTTAAAAATCATGGGTGCCAAAAAGGCCCTAATATTCTTTTATTTTTTCTGTGATATTAAAAACTCCTTACTAGTTATTCTGTAGGGTTCTTCAATCCTATTTCTTTTCTATTTTTATGACCGCAACTGCCATTTGTTGTGCGCAGCCCGGATCCAAGAGACGAGAAGCAGGCAGGCACATGTTATGTCAAGTCATCACCCCTGTCCATGCTTCGGCATGTATGGAAGACGACGTACCCAGGTATGCACGAGCCGGTCCATCTTGGTTTTCCTCCGGCTTTTCCTGTCACGAGGCAGCTCCCATCGTATACGTTGCCACTCTCCCTGCGCGCATGCGGGCGGAGACCGGAATGGTGGAGCGTTGAAACTGAGCAGAGAGGGCCCCTGGACAGCATGGTGGTCACGGCCCGAGGAAAACGACGGGTCATGCCGTGGCCGCACCAGGCGATCTCACTGTGTGCACGCATATCATCATACGCATGGAGAAGATTGCACTCATCTTTAATCTCCTTTCCTCGTTCGTCTCTTTCTCTACGCATGCATGCACCTCACTTTGTTTATCCATGTTGCGTTGATTCAGGCAGGGCGGTCATGAAAGCTGTATGATCGATCACTTCACCTCATCATCATGGTCATGCATCAAGCCCATGACGTAGCCACCTGCGTATGCCCCGATCTCGGTCTCGTGGTGGTCTACGTAGCGGTCGGTCTCGGTGTGTACAGAGGTACTCCTACCACCTGGCTTGTTTATAAAGGCGCCGAGGTGGCCAGGGGACAGGGAAACAGGCACACAGCACCTGAGTGACTGAGGATCCAAGGTATCAGCACGTGAGACTGTATGAACAAGCTGGAGCTGGACGACGGCATGGTTGCCGGCAACGGCGACGACGTCCGACAGCGCCCCGCCGTGGCAACTTTAACACGACCCGACGGTACTCATCTTCCTGTTGCCTCCACCACCACCATAGGTACGTACGTGCTTGCTCGTGCTGCGGCATGCACTATATATGTTTCTTTCATATAGTTTCACTGCATGCATGTTGCTGACTTGGATCCATCGGCGCATGCTAGGTGCCGGCGGGGGCTTATTCACGGCGGCGCAATGGGTGGAGCTGCAACGGCAGTCGCTCATCTACAACCACATGGTTGCCTCGTCCCCCATCCCCTCATACCTCCTCTTCTCCGATATCACCCCGACTGCCGCCGCAGCCGCCGCCGCGCCTACCCAGCAAGCTGCATCGTCGTACTACTGCTGCTACAACGCCCCCCTGCTTGTCCACCATTACCAGGCCCAGCAGGCAGCGAGGATGTCCATGCTGCTGCAGTGCATGCAGCAGGCTGTGGCGAGGAGGTGCGGCCGTACAGACGGCAAGAAGTGGCGCTGCGCCAGGGACGCCGAGCCCGACCAGAAGTACTGCCAGCGCCACCTGAACCGCGTCGGCCGCACACGGCCCCCTGCCCCTGCAAGAAAGCAACAGCACCAGCATGCTGCTGCTGCGGTGGATGGTCATCATCGTGATCGGGACAAGTCCGCCATGACCGCCTCTGCTGCCACTCGTACCAGCCATGGTAACAAGTCTTCCGGGAATACGATGCGGGCGGACGACGACGACTACACGCGAGGCCTCTTGGACTTCACCGGTGGAGTTTGCCTTCCGGAGCAGCGCGAGAACCGGCTCAGTCTCAACTACGACAATATTGCCGAGCTCTACTGCAATAGGCAGGTGACCGCCACGCCCACGGCCGCTGGATCGGGGGCGTCGACAGCAACGGCCATGGACAACAATGTCATCGACCATGGAGCAGCAGCAACCTGGGTGGGCATCGGAGGACCCCTCGGCGAGGCGCTCGGTCTGGCTGTAGAGATTCAGTGGCCTGCTGGCTCCACCTAGCTCTAGTGCAAGTCGAAGTGTATCCGTACGCGTGTACTCCCTCCGATCCGGTGAAAAGTGTACCTCCTAGGCTCTTAACGGAGTATTACTGTACGAAAGGGGTTCCAAATGACAAGTTATTTTTCTTTCTTAAATCTGAACGTGCTAGATAAATATCTCTGATTGGACAGTTAGGAAGATAATTTATTCCTAGCCCATCAGAGTTGAAGTCCTATACTTGATGTTAGTATTCACATTTTTCCAAATTTATAGTAAACACTTGAGTGATGTGCGTTCAGCATAAAAAGAAATGGTTTCATTGATTATGAAGCCGTTTGTGTCGTAAATCTGAAGATGATGTGCCGCCGTGAGGAGTTAGCATATGATTTTTTGTCTCTGGCTCGCAAAGGCCAAGCCATTTTTGTGTTGTAATGCAAAAGATTGGCCTTAGAACCCTCATCCCACCTGATGTTTTTCCCATTGCTTTCTGTTAATGAATGAAATGCCAGAGATTTGTTGGATCTTTAAAAAAAATGCCGCCCGGAATTACTTATACTGATGACTTGAACTTCAACCGATAGGCAAACTTTTGCCGATCATATCTCCATATGACTTCTATTCATCTTTCGATGTGTCATGCTCTGAGCTCAGAAAGTTTTCGTCATAACTTCAAGACAACCATGTTTTTTTGTTTGCGTAGTCTAACCTTTCAACCGTCTTACACCTCGCATTCCATTTATACTGTGTGGACATGATACACTCCGAACGGCTATGTGTTATAGATAGTTACAACACTGGAAAGAGCACTTTTAACTTGATATTTTCTGTCGGAGATCACCCTAATAATTAACTGCCGCCCAATTAAAGGATGCAAATAACAAAGGAATAAATATCTCAGGTAATTTATAATAGCATGATATGGTATAGATCTTGGCGTTGGGGATGATTCTCCGAGATGATGTTGTAGCCACCACCATGATCTCATGCGCCTGGTGAAGCCACCTTACCCCGGTGATACGGGGCAAGCCCGGTAGCGTAGATCTTTTCACACATGGAGGGGGAAAAGGGAGAAATCAAGAGAGAAAGCACAAACTCACGAACGATCTCCGATCACACATCCATTAGAAACACACGAACACATGAGATACTTAGATCCACAATCAACAAAAGAATACACGTAACCGATAGTCTCCCACTCCGTAGAAGAGGGGCCTTGATATCCCGTGGGATCTTCCCTTGATAGGGGCCTTGGCATCCACTTCGGATCTTCTCACGTAGAGGTGTATCACTCCACGAGGGAAGGAAGTAGATGGAGCTATGCTCAACAATGTCAAATGCTAAACATAAGCTAACCCTAACTCGAGGTGTAAGAGGAGTATATATAGTCTGCGCCGAAATAGGAGCGAAGGGGTACATGGGCCATTAGGCCCGAGTGGCTGCGCGCAGGCATGACGAAAGTTTCGGCCAGATTCTAGGCTTTCCCGAGTCTTGGCGATGGCCTCGGAGGCTAGGCTCATGATGGGCCAGAAGTTCCGGGCTAGCCGAAAGTTCCAGGGGGTGGAGGTTTCAGGCCAGGTTCCGGGCTAGACATGAAGTCTGCATGCCCGGGGTCTATCCTGGGTCGTTGGGGGGGGGGGGGGAGTTCCGGGCTGGCTAGAGTGTTTCCTTTGGAGCTTGATCCCTCTTCTTCAACGCTTCTTCTTCGTTCGCCTCCGAGTTCCAGTTGGGGTCGAGATACGTGAGTATGCATAGAGTCTCTACTTGAGGTAGCATCAGAGTTCCAAGAGTATCAAAGGAAGAGTTGTAAAGGAGAGATGTCACCTCGTTTCGAATAGCATGTGCACACGCTCTTGTCATGGGTCCTTGCATAGCTTGAGGTGTTGGTGATGGGTCCATGGGGATGACCATGGGATGCTCCGCATCATCTTACCACCCCCTTGGGGAAGATCTGTTTTCGGATCAAGATCTTCATCACCATGAAAAGGGGATAAGTCCTTGACATTGAAGGTGTGGTTCACGTTATACTTGTCGCGTGGAATTTTGATCTTGTAGGCATTGTTGTTGTAGCATGTGAGCACCTTGAAGGGTCCATCGGCTCAAGGAAGTATCTTGGACTTGCGCTTGGCAGGGAAACAGACCTTGCGTAGGTGTAGCCATACAAGATCACCGGTCTTGAACACCATGGGGTGCTTGTGGATGTTGCGCTTGGCGGTGACTCATTCCACTTGACGTTTAACCTTGTGCCTTGTATCTTCATGCATTTTCTTGATATAGCTTGCGCTTGCACTTGCGTCTATGTTGACGCGCTCTTGGAGTGGTAGAGGAAGTATGTCCAATGGGGACAAAGCATTGAAGCCGTAGACCACTTCGAAAGGAGACTTGTCGGTGGTGGAGTGACTCGCGTGATTGTAGGTGTAATCGGTGATGGGGAGGCATTCTTCCCATTCCTTGATAGTCTTCTTAATTAGCATGCATAGGAGAGTAGACAGCGTTTGATTTGTCACCTTCGTTCGGCCATCGGTTTGTGGATGGTAGGCTGAAGAGAATAGGGTCTTCCAAAAGTAGCTTAGGAACTTGACGTCGCGATCCGAGACAATGGCCTTGGGGACGCCATGTAATCGTAAGATGTCCCTACAAAAGAGGTTTGCAATATGTGAATCATTGTCTATCTTATGACATGGAATGAAATGGTCCATCTTGGAAAAACGATCCACAATGACAAAAACGGAATCATGATCATTTTTAGTGCGTGGCAAACCAAGCACAAAATCCATACTAATGTCTTCCCAAGGTTGGAAAGGTATAGGAAGAGGCATGTAAAGACCATGGTATTGAGCTTTAGACTTAGCCTTGCGACATGTAGAGCATCTGTTGGTGAAGCGTGCAACATCACGAAACATCTTTTGCCAAAAGTACTTGTTGGATAGTGTGGCATGTCTTGTCACATCCAAAGTGACCCATAAGTCCTCCACCATGAGCTTCTTGCAAAAGCAATAAACGAAGAGAAGACCCGGGTATACAAAGTTTGTTAGCACACATAAGATAGTCATCTTTCATGTAATAGGTTTCCCAACAAGGTTTCACTTGGCACTTGGCATATGGAGTAGCAAAGGAAACATCATGCTCATACAAGTCATTTATATGCTCAAAACCAACGAAATTCAATTCAAGTTGAGTAACTAGCATGCATTTGCAGGAAAGAGCTTCTGCCACAACATTTTCTTTACCCTTAATGAATTTGATGACATAAGGAAAAGACTCAGTGAATTCACTCCATTTAGCATGCCGTTTGTTTAACTTAGTTTGACCCTTAAGATACTTGAGAGTTTCATGATCGGTATGAATGACAGATTCATGAGGGCGGAGATAATGCTCCCAAACATGTAACACTCTTACCAAAGCATACAATTCCTTATCATATATGGGGTAGTTAAGTTGTGCGCCGGAAAGTTTCTCACTAAAATACGCAAGTGGGTGCTTCTCTTGCATTAGCATACCACCTATGCTATTACCACTAGCGTCATAATGCACTTCAAAGGTTTTATCAAAATTGGGTAAGGCAAGCAAGGGTGCATGAGTAAGCAGATTTTTAATCTCGTGGAATGCGGTATCTTGGGATGGTCCCCCAAACAAATGGTGCATTCTTGTTGCTGAAAGCGTGTAGGGGAGATGCAATACTACTAAAGTCCTCAACAAATCGACGGTAGAAACTGGCTAGTCCTAAGAAACTATGCACTTTTTGCAAATTCGTCGATGTGGGCCAAGTTTTAATAGCATCAATTTTAGTTTCATCCACATGAACCCCCTTAGAAGAAACCACAAATCCTAGGAAAACAACCTTGTCAACACCAAAAGTGCGTTTTTCCATGTTAGCATACAATTGTTCTTTTCGAATAATTTGCAAAACTTCCCTACATGAGTAGCATGCTCCTCTAGAGACTCGCTAAAAACAAGAATGTCATCAAAATAGACCACAACACAATATCCAATTAAAGGGCCTAAGACATGATGCATGACACGCATAAATGTAACCGGTGCTTCCGATAAGCCTATAAGCCCATGGGCATCACTAGCATTCGTATAGACCAAACTTAGTTTTGAATGTCGTTTTCCACTCATCTCCCTCTTGTATGCGTATTTGATAGTAGCCACTTTTCAAGTCAATCTTGGAGAATATAGTGGCACCACTAAGTTCATCTAGCATATCATCTAGGCGAGGAATAGGGTGTCGATATTGAACAGTTATAGCATTGATAGGGTAGCAATCCAAACACAGGCGCATACTACCGTCTTTGTTAGGTACTAGTATCATGGGAACCGCACAAGGACTTAAGCTTTCACGTACATGCCCTTTATCTAGGAGTTTTTGGACTTGGCTTTGTATCTCCTTTGTTTCTTAGGGATTGACGCGGTAGGGTGCCTTGTTTGGAAGCAGTGCTCCGGGTATGAGGTTGATGTGGTGTTCGATCCCTCGTTTTGGTGGTATCCCCGGAGGTAGCTCATTGGGAAAAACGTCATGAAATTCCTGCAACAAATGAGATAACACAAGAATAAGATGTTTTGAAGGGTTAGGTTGTACGACGTCATCCTTGCACACAAGCACATAGTGAAGAACGGTCGATGGGATCTCACACACATCCCTCAAATCTCTTTTGCTGTCTAAAAGAACTAGATCTCTCATGTCCCTCACCGTGGTGTCACTCATTTTTGGTTTGTGGCGCTCACTCTCTTTGAGGTGGATCACTCTCTCACTTTTATCTCCATGATGGAATGAAGCTTGTTTGTCTATGGTCACTTGGCTTGGAGACACTGGGCAAAGCGCATACTCCTTGCCCTTCATTTTGAAGCTATAGTGATTGGTCCGACCATTGTGGATGGAACCCCGGTCGAATTGCCACGGTATCCCAAGGAGTAGATGGAAAACGGACATGGGAACCACATCACACTCCAAGGTGTCTTCGTAAGCACCTATCTTGAAGGAAACTTGCATGGTGTGATCAACTTGGATAGTGCTAGAGTTACTAAGCCATTGGACCTTGTAGGCACGGGGGTGCTTCTTCTTGACCAATTGGATCTTGGATCAAAGGTCTTCACTTGAAAAATTGTGGCAACTTCCTCCATCGATGATGACCTTGACTGGTTTTCCTTGGATGCCCACCTTGGTGTGGAAGATGTGTCAGCATTGGTCTTCATCTTCTTGTCATTGAAGTGTCAAAACCTTGGAAACAACAAGAGAGGGCCTTAGATCATTGTCACAAAAGGTTTGTGAATTTTCCTCTTCATTGACATGTAATTGCATGGCCACATGATCCAACACTTCCATCTCGTCATTGCTCATAGAGTCATAGGTGCTGTCGTCTTGAAGAATCATGGTCGATCTTGTTGGACACTCGTAGGTCTTGCGGCCACGGCCTTGGCACGTGAAACACTTGATGGAGCTTGATTTAGTGGCATCATCCGGTGTTGGTGTTGAGGATGAAGCCCTTGGCTTGTATTTGCTTGAAGTAGGATGACGGTTTGACAAAGTCATCTTTTCCTTGGAACTTGACTTGTCGCCGGTAGGTGTTGTAGATTTTGTATTCGAAGACGTCATAGTCGTAGAAGTTTGAGCACTTGAACCGTATGGGAACAGAACTCAGAATATCTGTATTTATCTTGCACTTGGCATTGCGCCTTGGTTGCTTGATGTACTAACTTGAGTAGGTTAGAGTATGTTTGTGTTGGGGAACATCGCATGGGAAACAAAAATTTTCCTACGCACACGCAAACCTATCCATGGTGATGAGCATCTACGAGAGGGAGAGTGGATCTACGTACCCTTGTAGATCGCTAAGCGGGAAGCGTTAAGAAACGCGGTTGGTGTAGTCGAACTTCTTCGCGATCCAAATCGCCGAGCGTCCTGCGATCCAATCACGAACCGTCCCGCGAACACATCATGATCCGTCCCGTGAACTCATCACGATCCGTCTCACGATCTTGATGACGATCTGTCTCGCGAACTCATCACGATCCGTTCCGTGATCACATCACGAACCGTCTCGCGATCTCGATCACGGTCCTTCCGATCTAGCGCCGAACGGACGGCACCTCCGCGTTCAGCACACGTGCAGCTTGATGATGATCTCCACTGTCTCGATCCAGCGAGAGGAGGTGGAGAGGAGAGAGAGTTCACCGGCAGCGTGACGGCGCTCCGGTGATGGTGGTGGAGCAATTCCGGCAGGGCTTCGCCTAAGCGCTGCGGAACTACGATCTAGAGGAGAAACTATGCACCGGTGGAACGGGTAGCACGTGGCCGGAAATTCTGTCCAAAAACCACCCAATCCACTAGTATATATAGGAGGATAGGATAGGAGAGGCAGCCAAGGCCTTTGGGTCGGCCGAAATAGGAGGTGGGAGCAATCCTACTTCACCTCCAATCCTAGTTGGAGTAGGATTGCCTCCTATTGGCTGATTTTCCACCTTTTGCTTTAGGACTTTCTCTCCTGCGCCATGGGCCTTTGTGGCTGTTTTCCCAGCCCACTAAGGGCTGGTTATTATTCTCCCACAGCCCATGGACCTCTTGGGGTCGAAATACCCCTCCCGGAGGTCCCCCGGTACACTACCGGCACTCCCGGTACACTACCGATGAGCCCGAAACTTTTCCGGCGACCAAACTGGGACATCCTATATATGAATCTTTACCTCCGGACCATTCCGGAGCTCCTCGTGATGTCCGAGATCTCATCCGGGACTCCGAACAACCTTCGGTCACCACCATACATAACTCTACACTACCGAAACGTCACCGAACCTTAAGTGTGCAGACCCTGCGGGTTCGAGAACTATGTAGACATGACCGAGACACCTCTACGGTCAATAACCAATGGCGGGACCTGGACGTCCACATTGGTTCCTACATATTCTACGAAGATCTTTATCGGTCGAACCTCTATGTCAAGGATTCAGTTAATCCCATATAACGTTCCCTTTGTTCTTCGGTATGTTACTTGCCCGAGATTCGATCGTCGGTATCTCCATACCTAGTTCAACCTCGTTACTGGCAAGTCTCTTTACTCGTTACGTAATACAAGATCCCGCAACTAACAATTAGTCACATTGCTTGCAAGGCTTATTGTGATGTTGCATTACCGAGTGGGCCCCGAGATACCTCTCCGTCACACGGAGTAACAAATCCCAGTCTCGATCCATGCCAACTCAACAGACACCATCGGAGATACCTGTAGAGCACCTTTATAGTCACCCAGTTACGTTGCGACGTTTGATACACACAAGGCACTCCTCCGATATCCGTGAGTTACATGATCTCATGGTCATAGGAACATATACTTGACATGCAGAAAACAGTAGCAATAAACTGACACGATCATATGCTATGTTTGTAGTTTGGGTCTTATCCATCACATCATTCTCCTAATGATGTGTTCCCGTTATCAAATGACATCTCATGTCCATGGCTAGGAAACCTTAACCATCCTTTGATCAACGAGCTAGTCCATTAGAGGCATACTAGGGACATGGTTTTGTCTATGTATCCACACATGCATTTAAGTCTCCGATCAATACAATTATAGCATGGATAATAAACGATTATCATGGACAAGGAAATATGATAATAACTAATTTATTATTGCCTCTAGGGCATATTTCCAACAGTCTCCCACTTGCACTAGAGTCAATAATCTAGTTCACATCACCATGTGATTCGCATTGTTATGAATCTAACGCCCAATGAGTTCTGGGGCTCGATCATGCTTTGCATGTGAGAGAGGTCTTATAGTCAACGGGTCTGCGATATTCAGATCTGTGTGTACTTTGCAAATCTCTATGTCAAACCGTAAACACTGCTACCACACTCCACTTGGTACTATTCCCAAATGGCTGCTCCACTATACGTATCCAGATTGCTACTATGAGTCATCCAGATTAGTGTTAAAGCTTGTATCGACGTAACTCCTTATGACGAACTCTTTATCACCTCCATAATCGAGAAACATCTCCTCAGTCTCTTAGTTACTGAGGATAATCTTGACCGCTGTCCAGTGATCCACTCCTGGTTCACTCTTGTACCCCCTGACGGACTCATGGCAAGGCACACACAGGTGCGGTACACAGCATGGCATAATATAGAGCCTATGGCTAAGGCATAGGGGACGACGTTCGTCCTTTCTCTTTCTTCTGCCGTTGTCGAGCATTGAGTCTCACTCAACTTTCACACCTTACAAATCAGGCGAGAACTCTTTCTCTGACTGATCCATTTTGAACTCTTTCAAAATCTTGTCAAGGTATGCACTCATTGAAAGTCTCATCGAGCATCTTGATCTATCTCCATAGATTTTGATGCTCAACAATTAGGTAGCTTCATCCAGGTCGTCCTTTGAAAATCACTTTCCAAATGACCGTTTTATGCTTTCCAGAAACTCTACATTATTTCTGATCAACAATATGTCATCCACATATACTTATCAGAAATTCTATAGTGCTCCGACTCACTTTATTGCAAATACAAGTTTCTCGTAAACTTTGTATAAACATCAAAACTTTGATCACCTCATCAAAGCGTATATTCCAACTCCAAGATGCTTGCTTCAGTCCATGGAAGGATCACCGAAGCTTGCACACCTTTTAGCATCCTTAGGCCTGACAAAACCTTCTGGTTGTATCACATACAACCTTTCCTTAAGTAAACCGTTAAGGAAACGATGTTTTGACATCCATCTGCTAGATTTCATAATTGAGCCCAAGTGGTGATAGGAGGTTCACCTCTTTCTCTTTGTTGCTCAATCACTTTTTCCCACCAAATAAGAACATAGTGTTGGAACTCAAGAGAGGCCATGGCAATCTTCTTCTCTTCCTCAAAGTTGTGCAAACGGAATATCTTGTCAACTTTGAGTTCCCATGAAAGGTAGTCTTCGGGGTCATTGCTTCCAGAGAACTTAGCATGATGAAATTGAGCTTGCCGAAGCGTTGTTCATCATTGTACTTGTTTTGGCGATGCCCTTGACAAGGAGGAGGTGTGTCAATGTAGTTTTTGGATTAACGTTGTGGTTGCCTTGGGGCGTCATCATCATTGTGCTTGTCGTGATGTGCTTGGGGTCGTTGACGAGGTCCTCGCACACGGCTTCTTCGTTCTTGTTGCTCCTCTTGGCGAGCGGCTTCTTCTTGTCGTTCTCGCTGGAGTGATTCTTGTTCTTGATGAGCTTGGTGGTTGCGCTATTCCAAGGCATGCGTAGCTTCTTGTAGGGCGTGGTGCACGTGAAGTGCTTGTTCATGGTGACGATGGTGTTCTTCTTGGCGTTGTTGTTCTTGCTCCAATGCATCGTGATCTTGTTGACGGTGACTGTCTCGAGCGCGGACACGATCTTGCAATCCATTTCCATGGGAATGGGTTCTACGTGGCTTGACTTTGACGACCTTAAGGCAAGCTTGGACCGGAGCGTTCGTATTGTTGATGAACACGTGGTCGCAGAGGACTTGCGTCGGACGAGTACTCCGACATGTGGCGACTTGAGTAATGCCGACTTGCCGAAGTAGATGATGAAGGAGCTCAGTTGACCATCAAGGACCGAAATTCCTACGTTTGGCTTGATAGCTTGGTGTCGAGGTAGTCCTGTATGTGCACCTCGGATTCACGCAAGTCGGTGGCGAGTTGTTCAATGCGGCCATTCAAGACATCTTGTGCTTGAGTAATTTCTTTGTTTGCGCCAAAGAAGTGCAACTTGGTGATGTGGGTATTCACGTCATCGTCATGCTCCTCGAAAGCCGGGTTCGACATGATGTTCCTATCCATAGCAGTCAACAAGATATAAGTGGAAGAGTTAGAAGACAATACCAATTAACGTTCCAAAAGTTGCAAGTAAGACAATGTAGATCAGAAGCAATGAGTATACATGGAAACACACACACCGATAGATAAGTGGGGTCGTGCAACCAAGGAATGAGCACAAAATGTGGAATCCATGGAAAATTGTCGTGTTGCACAACATTAGAGAGACACTAGCACGATTGCTCAAATGGGCATGATACAAACTTGTGCACAACCTATAAGAAAAAAAATGTGTCCTCTTTCTATTACCGCCTTACTATGTATGTATGAGGCACGTGTCACTCACTCAAGTGATCCAAGATGATCAAGTATGATATGAAAATTTGGCGATGCTATTGCTTTTGTTCTTTTGTCCTTGCTTAAAATATTTGCTTTTCTTTCTTTTAGCAATGATATTTGTAAGGTCAGTATGCGGGATGTGCACACCAAGATAGAAATTATGTATGCGAGTACTATTTTGTACACAAAAGATGATACTAAGATATATGCACGCAATTGACGCCATGCGGAGTATGTATGACTAAAGTGCACAAGTATCGTAGCCCGACAATACTCAATGGATAGTCTCGATACACAAGTAACGCACATAGGCTCAGGGTAATAATGCAATGGCAAGGATATATGACAAAAGTGTCATCGCGGTTATCGTCCTTGCTTACGGTTTGGTATCAATTAAGAGGTGGTTGGCGACAATCCGGGGTGATGTTGAGTGTCGGTGATGATGTAGAACCACTCCTAAGTAGCCGAAACACCTTAGCAAGTGGCGGGCTTGCAACTCAAAATCTCAAATGCGAATCGGTTGCGGAATAAAATGGTGGAGCTTTGCGAAAAATCTATGGTGGGGAAAACCAAGAAAATGGAAAAGTGTTGAGGCAAAGGTTTCTGTAAAGGCCGGAAGGTCCGGGCTGTCTGGAGGTTCCAGGGGCGGGAAGGTCTGGGGTTGCCACAGTGTCTGGGGGCCGGAAGTTCCCGGGGTCGGGAAAATTGGGACGAACCCTAATTTCCAGATCTGATACTTGGGCGAAAAAATGGGAGGAAAAACCCAAATTTGATGGGGAAAAGAAAAAATTGGTGTGGTTTGGATGGATGTAAAGCTAGATCCACACGTCCACAATGAAATCCACGGATGCAAATCAACAAAATCTCCTCAAATCCAATGAATCCAAGAAATTTTTGTATGGCTATTTTGGTGGGGATTTTCGAAATTAGGTCAAATCGAAGAAAAAATGGCTAGAAAGTGGAGGGAGATACTCCAAGGTGTGAATCAACCTGGCTCATGATACCAATATGATACGGGGCAAGCCGAGTAGCATAGATCTTTTCACACTTGGAGGGGAAAAAGGGAGAAATTAAGAGAGAAAACACAAACTCACGAATGATATCAGATCACACATTCACTAGAAACACACGAACACGTGAGATACTTAGGTCCACAATCAACAAAATGATACACGTAACCGATAGTCTCCCACTCCGTAGAGGAGGGTCCTTGATATCCTGTGGGATCTTCCCTTGATATGGGCCTTGGCATCCACTTCAGATCTTCTCACGTAGAGGTGTATCACTCAACGAGGGAAGGAAGTAGATGGAGCTATGCTCCATCTATGTCAAATGTTAAACATAAGCTAACCCTGACTCGAGGTGGAAGGTGAGTATATATAGTCTATGTCAAAATAGGAGCAAAGGGGTACATGGGACGTTGGGCCTGAGTGGCTGGGCGCAGGCATGCTGGAAATTCCGGGTCAGGCCTAAAGTTTCGGGGGCCGGAAGTTCCGGCCAGGTTTCGGGATTTCCCGAGTGTGGGTGATGGCCTCGGAGGCTGGGCTGATGATGGGCCAGAAGTTCCGGGCCGGACGGAAGTTCCTGGGGCCATTGGTTCTGGGCCAGGTTTTGGCCAGGTTTCGGGCTAGACAGGAAGTTTGCATGCCCAGGGTCGATCCTGGGTCACTGGGGGGTGGAGGTTCCAGGCAGGCCAGAAGTTCCATGCGGGTCGAAAGTTCCCGACTGGCCAAAGTGTTTCCCTTGGAGCTTGATCCCTCTTCTTCGAACGCTTCTTCTTCGTTCGCCTCCGAGTTCTGGTTGGGGTCGAGATACCCGAGTATGCACAGAGTCTCTACTTGAGGGAGCATCGGAGTTCCAAGAGTATCAAAGGAAGAGTCGTAAAGGAGAGATGTCACCTCATTTACAATAGCACGTGCTTGCGCTCTTGTCATGGGTCCTTTCATAGCTTGAGGTGTTGGTGATGGGTCCGTTGGGGTGACCATGGGATGCTCCGCATCACCCGGGGTCCTCCGTAGCACGTCCGTCACTCCCATCGATAAAATAATATAACGATTTTTGACACACATGTCATTAAAGTGGCAATCCCTTGGTGGCAGCCATCATGCAGCACTGTGATACACAAGCCATTTAATATTACAACATATAACCATCTCATAGATAAACTCATTATCATGATGTAGGCTATATCACATTGCATGCAACCTACAAAACCAAGTTAGATGTTCTCTACTCGGTTTGGCAAATTTTAATTGCGTGGCTTCTAGGGTTTTTGGATAACACTGGCTACTTACATCTACCATCAAGGCGATAATTCATGTTGCTAGATTAACTTTTGGGGTGTGTGAGGTAAGAGACTTAATTAAAAATCTCTAGCCCCATACTAAACTTCGTTAATACGCGTGACCCCCTAGAATACATAACATGTTCATTGTCCTCCCATGTTCATGACTATGATGAAGCTCAAAGAATCATTAGAAGATCGTTGACACCTAGAGCCCTTATCAAAACTTTGTACAAAGCTACATCATGCCGTCAATGAACTGAACCGTATAAACACTCTAGGGCGGCATAGTAAGAACATCAAACCCTCATATCCACATGTGATCTAGATATAAACTGCATCTACTCATAGAACCGCTCATGATGCCACTTTTCGGAAATGTAGTAGAAAACACAAAAAATCGCCCTACAATCAACCAGGAATACGCTGAATGTACAATAATGGTTTGGATCGGATTGTTACCAACTCTGAGTTGAAGCGGAAGAAGACCATTCATTGTAGATCGTACCTAAAGTCCCTCGAATTGTCGATGAATGATCTGTCGTACATAAGACTAAAAGCACGGCCTGTCCACAAAATGCAAGCATACAGTCTTTACGATCCGGGCAGCGGTTTGCCGTCCAAAGATAATCGTAGCCAGAGAATTAAAGGGATGATGTTAGATCCACATTGGGCTTCTAATTGTGAGGATTAAAGGATCTAGGTCTGGCTCTAATGATCAACTAGGATAAGCTAGAACTAGAACTAGAGAACTAGAGAAGGCTCCAAAAAATTGTGAATCGAAAAGTGCCAAAAACTCTAGTATATGTAAGTTGGAGGAGGGGGAGGGGCACGACACATGGTGGGAATGTTCCACTCTTAGTCGGTCATGAGAAGGGGGAAACCCCCTCCAATTCGGCCTCCCCTTTCCTTCATAAGGGGGAAGGGGGCGCCACTTCTATTGGGCCCAACTGGCCCAATATGCTTTCCTTCACTTGGCATTGTAAGATCCGTTGATATTTAAATAAATATAAAAGCCTCATAATCATATTTGGAGCCTTTTTAATACCAATTTATCATCACTAGAAACTATTTCCACCTATATATAATTTACCAGTATTACCTGGTAAACCCGGAACCCTTCCGATGACCCCGAAACACTTCCGGTTCCTTTCGAATCTATTTTGAATATTAATGAAACTATTTCATAAATATTTTTCCATTACTACTATCCTACTATCACTCTGCAGGTCATGATTACCTTAAGTTTGTGACCCTTTAAGTTCGGTAAAACATAGACATGAACAAAACCCCTTTTGTCCAATGACCGATAGCGGAACCGTGGACATCCATATCGATTCCTATGAGTACACGAATGACATTCGAGTGAACCATTGGTTATCATGTGATATTCCCTTTGCTTCGCGATACTTTACAAAACCCAAAGAGAGAGATGTCAGTATCCTCTTGAGTCATACATGTGCTCACTATACTAGCCTCCTTTTTACCAGTTTGGTTCTTCTTCCTTGTTGACATGTTCCGACATCCTCACGACCTAGTCACTTGTGTCTGGCCAGACAATGATGGATGTTGCCACACCGAGAGGGCCCTAAGAGTATCTCTCATCACCGAAGGAGAAAATCCCACCCTTGAGCTATCTAGTCCCTTGTGAAACTTTCTAGTTGTCGTTATGATCACCGTGTTACACATGTCGTTTGAGAAACCCCAAAGTTCATCATACGGTAAGAAGTGAATACAATACTCTCTTGGTCTAAGAAACTAAATCACACATTAACTCTTTGTATTATAACAATTAACTTCTAATGACGTTATCTCAAAGTATAACAAAAAAGTGTGGATCAATTCAATCTGATCGTTCTTCCAACATCATGCTCTCAAAGTTGTTTTAGGACCATCGTTACACTTAACGATATCCTATGATTCGAAAAGCATAATTACCAACAACAATTTATCTAGTCTTAGAGGTGAGACTAGAAATCTTATTTTATCGTTTATCATTCCACACATGCATATCAATTTTTCAGTAAATCACACATTCCAGGATCATAACAGCTATAGCGTATAATACATACTCTTAGTTATAAATATGGTAATATAATAATACAATATTATTGCCTCTGGGGCATATTTCCAACAAATACATCATATTAGTGTGATCGTGTAAGCAAACGTTTACAAAATCATGCATATGATTTACCTAACAAAATAAAATCACTTGTTTGGTAGAAATTTATTAGCTATCAAAGAAAACATAATTGTATTAGGTAATGCAACAATATGGGAGACAATTGCGACAATTTCAAGAAAAAAATGGTGAATAAAACTAGATCTAGGAGGGGGAAAGAAAGCAGAGAGAGGGGAAAACATATGTAAGGTTGGACGAAGTACTCTTCCTGGCAGAAAAAGAGCACTATTTCTTTAATAAGCATAAACAGTAGAGATTCAATAATATAGGGGAAGGAAATTAGGTGGAAGATCCATCGCGTATCATCAATTAATAGAGAGGGAAGATCCCTACTCATACTACATTGAATACTTCATCAAAAAAATAAAGGGCGATGAACTGAGACAAGTCGTGCTCACTAGTTGGCAAAGTGTGAGCCTGCTAGGGGCCTGCTTCACCATATTCAAAAAATTGTCATAGCTAGTTGTAGTCTATTGTACTGAAGCTGCTCTGGCGAAACTTCCCTCTCATCCTCTGGTTCATCGCCGGATCTGGAAGACATCATCAAGAAAAATGATGGGTTAGAGGACGGAAGATAAACCCTCCAGTGGAATGTAGGTTGAAGAGGCTAGTAGCCTCCAATGAGAAACCATCTCGGGAAAGACACGGAAGATGAACCACATGTCATACACGTAAAGATAGGTGCAATACGTCACCGAAGTTGCATCCCTCTAAATGACCATATAAAATTTTCAAATGCACCCCGTGGTTTTTGAGCTTAGTGCATGTGCAACTAAAACAGGCCGTCTAATTTGTTTATGCTTTTGTAGAACATCATCATAGGCACCGAATACATATTTATCTCTATAAAAAACCAATTAAGTAATGATCAGTGACGGAGTCAGGGTGCTAGTAGTAGTCATTGTTGGCGAACGTTGCATGGGAAACAAAAAAATTCCTACACACACGCAAGATCTATCCATGGTGATGAGCATCTACGAGAGGGAGAGTGGATCTATGTACCCTTGTAGATCGCTAAGAGGGAAGCATTAAGAAACGCGGTTGGAGTAGTCGAATGTCTTTGCGATCCAAATCGCCGAGCATCCCACGATCTCATCACGATCTGTCCCGCGATCCAATCACGATCCGTCCCGCGAACTCATCACGATCCGTCCCGCGAACTCATCACGATCCGTCCCGCGAACTGCACGATTCGTCCCGCGAACTCATCATGATCCGTCCCGCAACCTCATCATGATCCGTCCCGCAAACTCATCACGATCCGTCTCGCGATCTTGATCACAGTTCTTCCGATCTAGCGCCGAACGGACGACACCTCCGCGTTTAGCACACGTACAACTCGATGACGATCTCTGCCCTCTTGATCCAGCAAGAGGGAGCAGAGAGGTAGAAGAGTTCTCCGGCAGCGTGACGGCGCTCCAGAGATGGTGGTGGAGCTATTCTGGCAGGGCTTTGCCTAAGCAGTGCAGAAATCCGATCTAGAGGAGAAACTATGCACTAGAGGAACGGGCAGCACGTGGCTAAAAATTTGGTGCCAAAAACCCTAAAACCTCCAGTATATATAAGAGAAAGAGAGGAGGAGGCTTGGCTCCCAAGGAGCCAGCCCTTGGGTCATCCGAACCAAGGAGGAGAGGAGGATTCCTCGTCCAATCCTAGTAGGACTAGGATTCCTCCTTATTTTTGCCTTATTTTTGCCTTTTTCCACCTTTTTCTCTCTGGGCTTTTCTTCCCAGCCGCATGGGCCTTGTGTGGGACTTCCACCAGTCCACTAAGGGATGGTATTTACTCTCCCACAGCCCATGTAGCCTCTTGGGTCGATATACCCCTCCCGATGGTCTTCCGGTACACTACCAATAAGCCCGAAACTTTTCCGGTGACCAAAATAGGACTTCCTATATATCAATATTTACCTCCGGACCATTCCGGAGCTCCTCATGACGTCCGGCATCTCATACGGGACTCCGAACAATATTCGGTCACCACCATACATAACTCTATTCTACCAAAAACGTCACCAAACCTTAAGTGTGCAGACCCTACGGGTTCGAGAACTATGTAGACATGACCGAGACACCTCTATGGTCAATAACCAATAGCGGGACCTGGATGCCCATATTGGTTCCTACATATTCTACGAGGAACTTTATCGGTCGAACCTCTATGTCAAGGATTCAGTTAATCCCGTAAGATGTTCCCTTTGTTCTTCGGTATGTTACTTGCCCAAGATTCGATCGTCGGTATCTCCATACCTAGTTCAACCTCGTTACCGGAAAGTCTCTTCACTCGTTCCGTAATACAAGATCCCATGACTAACACTTAGTCACATTGCTTGCAAGGCTTGTTGTGATGTTGTATTACTGAGTGGGCCCTGAGATACCTCTCCGTCACACGGAGTAACAAATCCCAGTCTTGATCCATGCCAACTCAACAGACACCCTCGGAGATACCTGTAGAGCACCTTTATAGTCACCCAGTTACGTTGCGATGTTTGATACACACAAGGTACTCCTCCGGTGTCAGTGATTTGCATGATCTCATGGTCATAGGAACATATACTTGACATGTAGAAAACAGTAGCAATAAACTGACACGATCATATGCTACGTTCGTAGTTTGGGTCTTGTCCATCACATCATTCTCCTAATGATGTGATCCCGCTATAAAATGACATCTCATGTCCATGACTAGGAAACCATAGCCATCTTTGATCAACGAGCTAGTCTATTAGAGGCATACTAGGGACATGGTGTTGCCTATGTATCCACACATGTATCTGAGTTTCCGATTAATACAATTATAGCATGGATAATAAACGATTATCATGAAGAAGGAAATATGATAATAACCAATTTATTATTGCCTCTAGGGCATATTTCCAATAGTCTCCCACTTGCACTAGAGTCAATAATCTAGTTCACATCACCATGTGATTCGCATTGTTATGAATCTAACACCTAATGAGTTCTGGGGTTCGATCATGCTTCACATGTGAGAGAGGTCTTATAGTCAATGGGTCTGAGACATTCAGATCCGTGTGTACTTTGCAAATCTCTGTTTCAAACCGTAAACACTGCTACCACACTCCACTTGGAGCAGTTTCAAATGGCTGCTCTACTATACATATCCGGATTGCTACTAAGAGTCATCCGGACTAATGTTAAAGCTTGCATCAACGTAACTCTTTACGACGAACCCTTTATCACCTCCATAATCGAGAAACGTTTCCTTAGTCTTTTAGTCACTAAGGATAATATTGACTGTTGTCCAGTGATCGACTCCTGGATCACTCTTATACCTTTGACGGACTCATGGCAAGGCACACAACGGTGCAGTACACAGCATGGCATACTATATAGAGCCTATGGCTAAGGCATAGGGGATGACGTTCGTCCTTTCTCTTTCTTCTGCCGTTGTCGAGCTTTGAGTCTCACTCAACTTCACACCTTACAAATCAGGCGAGAACTCTTTCTCCGACTGATCCATTTTGAACTCTTTCAAAATCTTCTCAAGGTATGTACTCATTGAAAGTCTCATCTAGCATCTTGATCTATCTCTATAGATCTTGATGTTCAACAATTAGGTAGCTTTATCCAGGTCTTCCTTTGAAATACTCTTTTCAAACAACCATTTATGCTTTCCAGAAATTCTACATCATTTTCGATCAACAATATGTCAACCACATATGCTTATCAAAAACTCTATAGTGCTCCCACTCAGTTTGTCATAAATACAAGTTTCTCATAAACTTTGTATAGATTTAAAAACTTCGATCACCTCATCAAAGTGTATATTCCAACTCCGAGATGCTTGCTTCAGTTCATAGAAGAATCATTGAAGCTTGCACACCATTTAGCATCCTTAGGACTGACAAAACCTTCTGGTTGTATCACATACAACCTTTCCTCAAGTAAACCGTTAAGGAAATGACGTTTTGATATCCATCCGCCAGATTTCATCATTGAAAAATGCAGCAACTGCTAACATAATTCCAACAGACTTTACCATCGCTACGAGTGAGAAAGTCTCATCGCAGTCAACTCCTTGAACTTGCCGGAAACTTCTTTGCCACAAGTCGAGCTTTATAAATGGTGACATTCACCATCAGCGTCTGTCTTCATTTTAAAGATCCATTTGTACTCAACGACCTGCCGTCCATCGAGCAAGTCTACCAAAGTCTATACTTGGTTTTCATATATCGATCCTTTCTCGGATTTCATGGCCTCTAACCATCTGTCGGAATCCGGGCCCATCATCGCTTCTCCATAGCTCGTAGGTTCATTGTTGTCCAACAACATGACCTCCAAGACAGGGTTGTCGTACCGCTCAGGAGCAGTACACATCCTTGTCGACCTACGAGGTTTGATAGTAACTTGATCCGAAGCTTCGTGATCATCATCATTAACTTCCTCTTCAACTAACGTAGGCTTCACAGAAACATCTTCATGCACTGCGCTACTTTCTGGTTGAACAAAGGTTCAACAACCTCATCAAGTTCTATCTTCCTCCCACTCAATTCTTTCGAGAGAAACTCTTTCTTGAGAAAGGACCCAGTTTTAGCAACAAACATTTTATGCCTGGATCTGAGATAGAAGGTTTACCCAACTGTCTTTAGGGTATTCTATGAAGATGCATTTGTTCGCTTTGGGTTCGAGCTCATTAGGTGAAAACCCTTTTTCACATAAGTGTTGCAGCCCCAAACATTAAGAAATGACAGCTTAGGTTTCTATCAAACCATAATTCACACGGTGTCATCTCAACGGATTTAGATGGTGCCCTATCTAAAGTGAATGTAGTTTTCTCTAATGCATAACCCCAAAATGATCGTGGTAAAAGGATAAGAGACATCATAATTCGCACCATATCCAATAGAGCACGACTATGATGTTCGGACACGCCATCACACTATGGTGTTCCAGGTGGCGTGAGATGTGAAACAACTTTCACATTGTCTTAAGTTGTATACCAAACTGGTAACTCAGATATTCACCTCCACGATCATATCGCGGACATTTTATCTTCTTGTCACGATGATCTTAAACTTCACTCTGAATTTTCTTGAACTTTTTCAAACGATTCAGACTTGCGTTTCATTAAGTAAATATACACTATTATCTACTCAAATCATCAGTGAAGGTAAGAAAATAACGATATCCACCGCATGCTACAAGACTCATTCGATTGCATACATCAACATGTATCATTTCCAATAAATCACTTGCCCGCTCCATCAAACCAAAAAACGGGGTCCTTAGTCAACTTTCCCAAGAGGCATGGTTCGCATGTCTCAACCGATTCGAAATCGAATGAGTCCAACGATCCATCAGCATGGAGTTTCTTCATGCGCTTTATACCAATATGACATTTAGCGGAAGTGCCACAAGTATGTGGTACTATCATTATTAACTTTGCATCTTTTGGCATCAATGTTATGAACATGTGTATTACTACGATCAAGATTCAACAAACCATTATCACTGGGTGCATGACCATTGAGGGTATTATTCATGTAAACAGAATAATCATTATTCTTTAACTTAAATGAATAATCGTGTTGCAATAAACACGATCTAATCACGTTCATGCTCAACGCAAAACACCAAATAACATTTATTTAGGTTCGTCACTAATCCCCAAGGTAGAGAGAGCATGCGATGTTGATCACATCAACCTTGGAAACATTTCCAACACACATCGTCACCTCGCCCTTAGCTAGTGCTCCGTTATTCCGTAGCTTTTATTTCGAGTTACTAACATTTAGCAACCGAACCGGTATCCAATACCTAGGTGCTACTAGGAGTACTAGCAAGGTACACATAAATAACACGTATATCAAATATACTTCTATCGACCTTGCCAGCCTTCTTATCTACCAAGTATTTAGGGTTTTTCCGCTTCAGCGACCGCTCTCCTCATAATCGAAGCACTTAGTCTCGGGTTTGGGTTCAACTTTGGATTGCTTCACTGGAGCAGCAACTGACTTGCTATCCATGAAGTTTTCCCACCTTTCTACTGCCCTTCTCGAAACTAGTGGTTTGACTAACCATCAACACTTGACGCTCCTTCTTGCTTTCTACCTTCACGGTGTCAAACATCGCGAACAGCTCAGGGATCATTATTTCTATCCCTGGCAATTTATAGTTCATCACCAAGTTCTAGTAGCTTAGTGACAGTGACTTTGAGAACTATATCAATCACTATCTTATCTAGAAGATCAACTCCCACTCGATTCAAGCGATTGTAGCACCCAGACAATCTGAGCACATGCTCAACGATTGAGCTATTCTCTTTCATATTACAGACAAAGAATATTGTTGGAGACCTCATATCTCGCAACACGAGCATGAGCCTCAGATCCTAATTTCAGCTCTTAGAACATCTCATATGTTCTGTGACGTTCAAAACGTTTCGGAGCCTCAATTCTAAGCCATAATGCATGACACACTAAACTATCAAGTAGTCATCAGAACGTGCCTGTCAGATGTTCACAACATCTACAGACGACGCTAGAGGGGTTGGCGCACCGAGCGGTGCATTAAGGACATAAGCCTTCTGTGCAGCAACGAGGACAATCCTCAGATCACGGAGCTAGTCCGCAATATTGCTACCATCATCTTTCAACTCTATTATCTAGGAACATATAAAAATTCAAGGGAGCTACAGCGTGAGCTAGTAATCTACAACACAGTTTGCAAAGACACTACTGACTATGTTCATGATAATGAGTTCAATTAATCATATTACTTAAGAAATACCACTCAAATTGACATCCCTCCAGTCATTCGAGTGATACATGATCCAAATTCACCAACTCAAGTCCGATCATCACGTGAGTTGAGGTGGTTTCAATGGTGAACATCATCATGTTGATCATATTTACTATATGACTCATGTTTGACCTTTCGGACTCTTGTGTTCTGAGGCCATATCTGTACATGCTAGGCTCGTCAAGTTCAACCTGAGTGTTCTGCATGTGCAACACTGGCTTGCACCCGTTGTATGTGAACGTAGAGTCTATCACACCCGATCATCACGTGGTGTCTCAACATGATGAACTTTTGCAACGGTGCACACTCGGGGAGAACACAATTCATCTTGAAATTTAAGTGAGGGATCAGCTTATAATGCTACCGTCGTCCTAAGCAAAACAAGGTGCATAAAAGGATTAACATCACATGCAAATCATAAGTGACATGATATGGCCATGAACTTGTGCTTTTGATCTCCATATTGAAAGCACCGGCATGATCTTCATCGTCACCGGCACGACACCATGATCTCCATCATCTTGATCTCCATCAACGTGTCGCCATTGGGGTTGTCGCGCCCATCATGCTTGTCCTACTATTACTACCATTTAGCGATAAAGTAAAGCATTACATAGCGCTTAATGATTGACATGCAGGTCATATAATAATTGAAGACAACCCTATGGCTCCTGCCGGTTGCCGTACTCATCGACATGCAAGTCGTGATAATCTATACATCACATGATCATCTCATACATCACATATATCACATCATGTAATTGGCCATATCATATCACAACATACCCTGCAAAAACAAGTTAGACGTCCTCTAATTGTTGTTGCATGTTTTACGTGGCAGCTACAGGTATCTAGCAAGAACAATTCTCATCTACGCAAAAACCAAAACGGTGATACACTAGTTGCTTTTCGACCTTCTCAAGGACCGCCTTTGTCGAATCCGATCCAACTAAAGTGAGAGAAACTGGCACCCGCAAGCCATCTATGCAACAAGTTGCGGTCGAGGGAACCGGTCTCTTGTAAGCGTAGGAGTAATGTTGGTACGGGCCGCTTCATCTCACAATACTGCTGAACCAAAATCTGACCAAGGGAGGAAGCAATCTAAGCATCAACGCCCACAAACCTTTTGTGTTCTACTAGAGATCTCATCTACACATAGACCTAGCTCATGATGCCACTGTTGGGGAATGTTGCATGGGAAAAAAAATTCCTACGCACACTCAAGATCTATCCATGGTGATGAGCATCTACGAGAGGGAGAGTGGATCTACGTATCCTTGTAGATCGCTAAGCGGGAAGCGTTAATAAATGCGGTTGGTGTAGTCGAACGTCTTCGCGATCCAAACCGCTGAGCGTCCCACGATCTCATCATGATCCGTCCCGTGATCCGATCATGATCCGTCCTGCGAACTCATCACGAGTCGTCCCGCGAACTCATCACGATCCGTCCCGCGAACTCATCACGATCCGTCCCGCGAACTCATCACAATCTGTCCCGCGAACTCATCATGATCCGTCCCGCGAACTCATCACTATCCGTCTCGCGATCTTGATCATGGTCCTTCTGATCTAGCGCCGAACGGACGGCACCTCCGCGTTCAGCACACGTACAGCTCGATGACGATCTCCGCCTTCTTGATCCAGTAAGAAGGAGCAGAGGGGTAGAAGAGTTCTCCGGCAGCGTGACGACGCTCCGGAGATGGTGGTGGAGCTATTCCGGCAGGGCTTCGCCTAAGCACTGCAGAAATCCGATCTAGAGGAGAAACTATGCACTAGAGGAACGGGCAGCACGTGGCTAAATATCTGGTGCCAAAAACCCTAAAACCTCCACTATATATAAGAGAAAGAGAGGAGGAGGCTTGGCTCCCAAGGAGCCAGCCCTTGGGTAGTCCGAACCAAGGAGGAGAGGAGGATTCCTCGTCCAATCCTAGTAGGACTAGGATTCCTCCTTATTTTTGCCTTTTTTGCCTTTTTCCACCTTTTTCTCTTTGGGATTTTCTTCCCAGCCGCATGGGCCTTGTGTGGGACTTCCACCAGCCCACTAAGGGCTGGTATTTACTCTCCCACAGCCCATGTAGCCTCTTGGGTCGAAATACCCCTCCCGATGGTCTTCCGGTACACTACCGATAAGCCTGAAACTTTTCCGGTGACCAAAATAGGACTTCCTATATATATCAATCTTTACCTCCGGACCATTCCGGAGCTCCTCGTGACGTCCGGGATCTCATCCGGGACTCCGAACAACCTTCGGTCACCACCATACATAACTCTATACTACCAAAAACGTCACCAAACCTTAAGTGTGCAGACCCTACGGGTTCGAGAACTATGTAGACATGACCGAGACACCTCTACGGTCAATAACCAATAGCGGGACCTGGATGCCCATATTGGTTCCTACATATTCTACAAAGATCTTTATTGGTCGAACCTCTATGTCAAGGATTCAGTTAATCCCGTAAGATGTTCCCTTTGTTCTTCGGTATATTACTTGCCCGAGATTCGATCGTCGGTATCTCCATACCTAGTTCAACCTCGTTACCGGCAAGTCTCTTTAATCGTTCCGTAATACAAGATCCCATAACTAACACTTAGTCACATTGCTTGCAAGGCTTGTTGTGATGTTGTATTACCGATTGGGCCCTGAGATACCTCTCCGTCACACGGAGTAATAAATCCCAGTCTTGATCCATGCCAACTCAACAGACACCCTCGGAGATACCTGTAGAGCACCTTTATAGTCACCTAGTCACGTTGCGATGTTCGATACACACAAGGTACTCCTCCGGTGTCAGTGAGTTGCATGATCTCATGGTCACAGGAACATATACTGGACATGCAGAAACAGTAGCAATAAACTGACACGATCATATGCTACCTTCGTAGTTTGGGTCTTGTCCATCAAATCATTCTCCTAATGATGTGATCCCGCTATCAAATGACATCTCGTGTACATGACTAGGAAACCATAGCCATCTTTGATCAACGAGCTAGTCTATTAGAGGCATACTAGGGACATGGTGTTGTCTATGTATCCACACATGTATCTGAGTTTCTGATTAATACAATTATAGCATGGATAATAAACGATTATCATGAACAAGGAAATATGATAATAACCAATTTATTATTGCCTCTAGGGCATATTTCCAGCATTCATGCCCCCAAGCTCTCACAAACACACGCATTACTCCTCCTAATCATCTATTTATTTGAGAAACTAACTAAATGTAGGTGATTTGACCCCTCTTCTATATGACATGTTTCCCCCTCAATACATTGAGTTTTCTAGCACCACCAGTGGCGATGATTAGGTTTGCCTTGAGGTCAATTGTCTCATTTTCTATTAATGGTGGAGACTGAGATGTGTTTCTCATTGCCTAGTGCGTAGTAAATTATGTTCTGCACAAACAGTCTGATCAATCAGACACTTGGGGATACATCAAGCATCAATCTAAGTCAAGAAAGTAATTAGTTTTGTAAGATTTTTGTAAGTGTTTTTAGTCCATAATGGTGCACCTTCTTTTGCTAGTAACATATTTTTATTGATTATTTTTAGCCAACTTCTGCATTCACCCAACTCTCCATGATTAGGTTGGCTCTTGCGGCAATTTTAAATAGTTATTTCTCATCGCGTAAGAAACATTGCAACCGAGTTCTTTCTGCACCACCATAGGTCATATTACATAAATGGGCAATAGCATCTGCTGCAGCATTGCATACTCCTTGAATTAACTTAACCATATAAATCTAGTGTAAGCACTACAAAATACCATATGGCTCGAATCATAAATAGAATATATATATGTGTCATTCGAGTTGAGATGGTGATGTGCATATGATTTGTTTTACAAAATGATATGAGGGTGCATACCTAGTCCTAAATGGATACCTTGCGAGATTCAAATTTAGCTTCCTCTACACTATATTTTTTGCAAACACACTAATGTCCCACTGATACCATAAATGAAACCATTAGATTCCTGAATAAGAAGAACTCTGATGCTCCTCGGATGGCAAGATGACATGCAACCTATAATTATATTTTTATTGCAAACATGCAAATATACCAAATATTAAACAAAACTAACACTTGCAAGTTTGTCCTTACAAAAAACAAATATTACAACTTAGGCCTTCGATAATTTGATGTCGTCATCCTCTTGAAGAAGTTGGCGACGCATCATGAGCGAACCTCAATTACATGTTTGAACTTCGGACCACCATTGGAGCTAGAAAAACATTATTGGAGTGGCACACTTGCACTACTTGTGCAAGAGGTAATCTTTGTTGTCCTTTGGTTGTCTTAACCTTTTATCCAGCTTGTATAACTCTATGTTGGACCTAAAACTTTGCAATAAATTATGATCCCATGCATCATTCACTGCAAAGTCCTAGGTCTACCCTCCATTTCTATTTGGCATTGATCTTTTGTCCATCTAACTTAATGCAGTTTCATCTTTCAACCACTAGTCTGTATCCTTAGGCATTTGAATAAGAAAATGACAACCACAAGCCCATCATCCATTTATTTGCCTCCAACTTTTATAACTCTGTGTTGGACCTCAAACTTTGCAATACATGATAGGCACATGCATCAATCAATGCAGAGGCTCGAGTCTGCCATCCATTTCAGATTTTTTCCCCTTAAGACATTGATCTTTTTACCCTCTAGATGAATGGGAGGTTGTAGGATCAAAAGTATGACTAGAGAGGGGTGTGTGTGATTAGACTACTTGCCAAAATAAAAATCTAACCTTTTTCCCAATTTTAGTTATTGGCAGATTTTAGCAATTCTATCAAGTCAAGTTCACCCTACACATGCATGTATACAAGTATTGCAGCAAAAAGTAAAGACAATCATATGTAAGAGAATAGGGGTAAGAATATCAAACACAATTTGAAATCAAGAAGATTTTTCCCATGGTTCCGATAGGTGGTGTGATACGTCTCCAACGTATCTATAATTTTTGCTTGTTCCATGCTGTTATGTTATCATTCTTGGATGTTTTACAATCATTTTACCACAACTTCATATTATTTTTGGGACTAACCTATTAACCAAGAGCCCAGTGCCAGTTTCTATTTTTTCCTTGTTTTTGAGTTTTACAGAAAAGGAATATCAAACGGATTCCAAACGGAATAAAAATTTATGGTGATCTTTTATGAACCAGAAGACACCCACAAAGCTTGGAGGTGAAGCCATAAGATTCCCGAGGAGGCCACAAGCCTCAGGGGCACGACCACCCCCTGGGAGCGCCCACCAGGCTTGTGGGCCCCTCAAGAGTCTACCGACCTCCCTCTCAACTGTATAAAACCTCAAATATTCCAAAAAATTCCAAAAAACCCCAACGCAGAACCTAGAACGGGAGTTCCGCCGCCGTAAACCTCCAGAGCCACAGAAAACCAATCGGGTGCCCGTTCCGGCACCCTGCCGGAGGGGGAAACCATCACCGGAGGCCATCTTCATCATCCCAACGCTCTCTATGACAAGGAAAGAGTAGTTCACCCTCGGGGCTGAGGGTATGTACCAGTAGCTATGTGTTTGATCTCTCTCTCTCTCGTGTTCTTGAGATGGCACGATCTTGATGTACCGTGAGCTTTATTGATATAGATTGAATCATATGGAGTTTTCCCTCTCTATGTTGTTGTGATGAATTGAGTTTACCCTTTGAAGTTTTCTTATCGGATTGAGTCTTTAAGGATTTGAGAACACTTGATGTATGTCTTGCGATAGGATATCCGTGGTGACAATGGGATATTATATTGATTCACTTGATGTATATTTTGGTGATCAACTTGCGGATTTCGTGACCTTGGGAATCTATGCATAGGGGTTGGCACACGTTTTTGTACTTTCCGGTAGAAACTTTGGGGCACTCTTTGAAGTTCTTTGTGTTCGATTGAACATGATGAATCTAAAATTATGTGATGCATATCATATAATCAAGCCCATGGGTACTTGTGGTGATATTGGAGTATCTAGGTGACATTAGAGTTTTGATTGATGTGTGTCTTAAGGTGTTATTTTAGTACAAACTCTAGGGCTGTTTGTGACACTTATAGGGATAGCTCATAAGATTGATCAGAAAAGATAACTTTGAGGTGGTTTCATACCCTACAATAATTTCTTCGTTAGTTCTCCGGTATTTGTTACTTTGGAGTGAACTCTTTGTCACACGAGAGGTACTTACATATGATTCAACTATGTCAATATTGTTGAGAGAAATTGCACTAGTGAAAGTATGGATCCTAGGCCTTGTTTCCAAGCATTTATACAACATTTTGCTCGCTGTTTACTATTTGTTACCTTGCTGTTTTTATTTTTTCAGATTACAAAAAACTATATCTACCATCCATATTGCACTTCTATCACCATCTCTTTGCCGAACTAGTGCACCTATAGAATTTTCCATTGTATTGGGTGTGTTGGGGACAAAAGAGATTTCTTGTATTTGGTTGCAGGGTTGTTTGAGAGAGACCATCTTCATCCTACACCTCCCATGGATTGATAAACCTTAGGTCATCCACTTGTGGGAAAATTGCCGATGTCCTACAAAACTTTGCGCTTGGAGGCCCAACACGAGTCTACAAGAAGAAGGTTGTGTAGTAGACATCAAGCTCTTTTCTGGTGCCATTGCCTACGAGGTGAGTGCTTGAAGGTATATCTTTAGATCGTGCAATTTAATATTTTAGTTTCTTGTTTCTCACTAGTTTGGTTTTATAAAAGAAAACCACAAAAAATGGAATTTAAGTTGCCTCATATGCTTCATCTTTTTAATGTCTTTCGTGAAAATGATGGAAAGGAAAATTGTGCTCAAGTGTTAGAAGAAGAATTTATTAAAATGTTTGGCACTAAATCCTTGAGTGATGAGCATGATTGCAATGTTGTTAGTTTTGTGGTGTGCATAGAGTTTTTGAAGACATTCCTAAAAGGGAAGAAAGATTTTGTAAGAGGCACAAGTATTTAGAAACTAAATGGTTGCAAGAGAGGCTATATGTTTTGTGCTGAAAGACTTCATATTTCTCGCCGACCTTGTGAACTTTGCAATGAATGTGGTCATTATAATTTCCAATGTGAATTATTTCATGATCGAATTGTGTCCAAAAGTTGTGATAACCTCATTACCCTTGAGAATCATAATGAACTTAGTCTATTTTGGGGGTATGAAGAAATGAAGCGTGAAACTAAGGATGTTCCAGGATGGGCTCTCATGAAAATGATTGATTTTGATCTAAATGAAATCTATATGTATTGCATGGTAAATTTCATTGAGAATCCTTATATTGACAATTACTTAAATACAAGAAGACAAAAAGAATAGGAAGAGAATACTAATGAAGGGGAAGAGGTTTCCTAATATCCTCCTATTTTTTCTTATGATAAATCAGGTAACGAGGAGAAGCTTTTTATTCAACCAACCTCTTCAAAAAGAAGTTTTGAGGAATTAAATAAAGCCACACATAATGTGGTTAAGAAGAGTAAAGGTAAAGAGGTATCTCTCCCAAATAATGTTGCTCCCGTTATTGATAGGCCTCATGAGAATGAATCAAAAATAGTTGTGGAAGATGATACACTTGAGGACGATTTTGTTATGCCTATTGCTTGTTGTGATAATTATGATTGGGAATATAATTATACTTCTTATAATCTTGAAAATATTTATGGCACCAACTTGGCGGATGATGATAATAATTACTATACTATTGGTGCCATTCATACCATTAATGATGAGAGTGATTATGTTTATGATATACAAAGCCACAAGCTTGGGGATGCTATGTTTGATGAAAATGACATGTTTGAGAATTTATTTGCTGAAATTAATGTTTGTCCCAAGCTTGGGGATGCTATTCCTAATGAATATGATATTTTTATTCCCTCTACTTTGAATGATAAATTTGTTATAATGATTGCATGACTCCTACTTATGATGATTATTGTGATGATACTTATGCAATGAAAAAGAGTGAGGATTAATATTATGATACTTGCCACAATTATGAATATCCTTTTACTAAATATAACTCTTTTAGTGTGGAACCAATTTGTAGTATTCAAGTCTTTTATGATAATCCCACTATTAGTCATGAGAAGAACTTTGCTTATGTGGAGAGTAGTAAAATTTCTATGCTTGTAAATCATGAAAAGAATTATTTATTTTCTGGTTATACTATGGAATTCCTTCATGATGCTACTGGAAATTATTATGAGGGAGGAACAAATGCTTATAGGAATTGCAATAATATCAAGTTTCCTCTCCATGTGTTCAAATTCTTGAAGATATGCTTGCTTTCCCTTCCTATTCTAGATGATTATTGCTCCCATAAATAGTTTGATCACAAAATCCCTATTCATAGGAAGTGTGTTAGACTTAAATGTGCTTGTCATGAGATTCATGATGCTCTTTTGCATGTTTTGAATATAATTCCTATGTGAGCATCATTGAAATCATCATGCCTAGGTAAAAGGCTTTAAAGCGCTTGCTGGGAGACAACCCAACACTTTTACCTTCTGCTTTGATGTGTTCACATGATTAAGATACTCTATTAATCATGTTTCGTGTATTTTTTCCAATAAATTGCCAAGTAAAGCCTTTGGGATAGTGTTGACACTTGCTTGTTTGATTCTGTGCAAAAACAGAAAGTTTTGTCTCCAATATATGAATTATATGATTTTACTGAGGCGTCAAAAAATTCTGAATTTTTTACACAAAGTTTATATGCGAATTACTAATGTTTTCCTATTTTTTCAGAAGTTTTGGTGTCAGGTAAGTATGGTGCTCATTCATATCTTTACACACTGTTCTATTTTTGAAAGATTTTGTTTCGCATGCATAGTTTGGTTGTTTCAAGTGTTCCTATAGCTTATATTGAGTAATATAAATTGTGGGAATGATGTAATACACTAGGTATTATGTGAGAACAATTATTAATCTTGGCTTGACAGTACCAAAGTGAATGATCTTTGTTTGTTATACTAACCCATCTCATGAAGTTCCGTTAAGTTTTGTGTGATTGAAGTTTTCAAGTTTTGGGTGAGACACCAATATGAGAAGAATAAGAAGTGATAAAAACCTAATCCTGGGGATGACCAAGGCACCCTTAAGGTAATATCCAAGGACGACTCAAGCGCCTAAGCTTGGGGATGCCCCGGAAGGCATCCCCTCTTTCGTCTTCAACACTATCGGTATATCTTACTTGGAGCTATATTTTTATTCGTCACACAATATGTGCTTTGTTTGGATAGTCATTATAATTTTTTGCTTTCTGTTAGGTGTTATTTATAATCTTGTTTTTCAATAAGAAGTTCCAAGAATTGCCTTTAGGATGCTTGCATTGCATGTTTGGATGAGAGCTGTGTAAAAACAGAAACTTTGGCTGTAGTGTTTGAATTTTCATATTTTACTGGACCATGTAAAGTTTCTGAAATTCTTGAACAGTATGGTCATATAAATTTTATACGATGTCCTAAAGTTTCATAATTTTTCGAGTTAAATAAGTACACTGTTTTCATAAATGTCTACAGACTGTTCTGTTTCGACAGATTGCTGTCATAGTTACGTTATCTATTTATCCTATAGTTTCCATAGACTATATTGGCATATATAAATTGTGGAAATGATACTATACAGTACCTAATGTTTGAAAATTATTATGAAACTTATCGTGGCAGTACATAAAGAGTTGATTTATTATTATGTGTACCAACCTATCTCACGAGTTCTTTTTGAGTTTTGTGTGGATGAAGTTTTTGAGAATAGGTGAAACCGTGGTATGAGAGGATTGAATGAGATACAAAAGCTCATGTTTGGGGATGCCCACAACACCCCAAGTAAATATTTCAAGAACTCTTAAGCATCTAAGCTCGGGGATGCTACGCATCCCACCTCTCTTCGTCAACAATTATCGGTTAGCCTATGTTGAGCCTAAATTTTTATTCGTTCACTTGATGCGTGCTATTCTTGGAGTGCTGTTTTTCTTTTGCTTGCTGTTTGAATAAAGTACTTAAGATCTGAAAAAATTTATTGAGGGAGAGAGAGAGTCCTCACATAGCTCCTTAATTGTTTGACTTCTCATATCGTCTGAGAGTAGCTTGTCATTTGCTCATGTGCTTTACTTAAATTTGTTTGAGCTTGTCAAAAAAAACAATGGAATTACATGAAACTAGTCCCAAAGTGATAGATATCCAAGGAGGATATAATAAAAACTTTCATGAAGATCATGGGACAAATTAAACTTGATTCTTTGTAATAGTTTTGAAACATGATGATTGTAATATGTGAGTCATGTTAGTGAGTAATCATGCTTAATAAGAATATTGGTGTTAAGGTTTGTGATTCCCTATGCATTCACAAAAGTCAATAGTTATTCAATGAAGCTACATCCTACTCGTGGTGCATTATTCGGTGTTAGTTATGACTCAATGCTCATTTATGTGATTTTTCGTTCCTCAGTTTGGTTGCTTCCCAATCTATTTGCTAGCCTTTATTTGTACTAAGTAGAAATACTACTTGTGCATCCAAAATGCTTAAACCAAGTTTTTCCTTATGAGTCCACCATACCTATCTATATGCGGTATTTCCATGCCATTCCAAGAAAAAATTTATGTGCCATCCCTAAATGTTCAAAATAAATTTTCTCTTTTGTGTGCACGTACCTCTCATGAAACGGTGGGGAGTACCCAATATTTTTCCATGCTAGGTGTGCTATTCACACGATATGTGTTGATTCACTATCATTCTTGGGAAAGTGGCTGGTATTCGGGATGCCCAGTCCCATGCTCAAAAATCAAATCAAAATATAATGAAACAACCCCCCCAGGAATGTTGTTGGTATGGACGGTACCCGTGGATTCGGCTCGCCATGGAGTGTGATTGATTGGTGGAGGGGGAGTAAAAAATTTACTATTCTGTTTGGGAACCGCCTATAATGTATCTATCATTGAAAGTATTATGAGCTACTTTGTCATTTTTGTTGACAGGAAAAGCATGCAACTCAAAATATTTTTCTCTCTCAATATAAAACTTGAGCTCTGGCACCTCTATTTCCCTCTACGAAGGGCCTATCTATTTACTTTATGCAATTTTGTTTTTTTGTTTTGAGTCTGCATCTTCTCTTATAAGCAGCAACTAGGGGGCACTACGATCTTACTTGAGCATTGGGCATAGCTAATATTTGAGTGTGTTTCATGAATGGATCAATGATTGAGCATGATGGGCTAGGGATAACTTTCTTTAGTGTTGATATTTTGGAAGACATGGTTGCTTGTTGACATGCTTGAGTATTCAAGTCATTATCTTCAAACTAGACTATTGCTTTGAATCATTTACAAGTCCAAATGTCCATGCTATACAGAGAAGAAAAGAATATGATGAACATGTTAGGCAGCATTCCACATCAAAAATTCTGTTTTTATCATTTACCTTCTCGAGGACGAGCAGGAATTAATCTTAGGGATGCTGATATGTGTCCAACGTATCTATAATTTTTGCTTGTTCCATGCTGTTATGTTATCATTCTTGGATGTTTTACAATCATTTTACCACAACTTTATATTATTTTTGTGACTAACCTATTAACCCAGAATCCAGTGCTAGTTTCTTTTTTTCCTTGTTTTGACTTTTACAGAAAAGTAATATCAAACAGAGTCCAAACGGAATAAAAATTTATGGTGATTTTTTATGGACCAGAAGACACCCATGTATCTTGGAGATGAAGCCACAAGATTCCCGAGGAGGCAACAGGCCTTAGGGCCGCGACCACCCCCTAGGCGGGACCACCAGGCTTGTGGGCCCCTCGGGAGTCCATCGACCTCCCTCTCACCTCTATAAATCCCCAAATATTCCAAAACCCCCAACGCGGAACCTAGATTGGGTGTTCCACCACCGCAAACCTCCAGATCCACGAAAAACAAATCGGGAGCCCGTTCCGGCACCCTGCCGGAGGGGGAAACCATCACCGGAGGCCATATTCATCATCCCGACGCTCTCCATGACGAGGAGGGAGTAGTTCACCCTCATAGTTGAGGGTATTTACCAATAGCTATGTGTTTGATCTCTCTCTCTCTCTCTCTCTCGTGTTCTTGAGATGGCATGATCTTGATGTACCGCGAGCTTTATTGATATAGATTGAATCATATGGAGTTTTCCCCTCTCTATCTTGTTGTGACGAATTGAGTTTACCCTTTGAAGTTTTATTATCGGATTGAGTCTTTAAGGATTTGAGAACACTTTATGTATGTCTTGTCATGGGATATCAGTGGTGACAATGGGATGTTCTATTGATTCACTTGATGTTTGTTTTGGTGACCAACCTGCGGGTTTCGTGACCTTGGGAATCTATGCATAGGGGTTGGCACATGTTTTTGTCTTGACTTTCCGGTAGAAACTTTGGGGCACTCTTTGAAGTTCTTTGTGTTGGATTGAACATGACGAATCTGAAATTATGTGATGCATATCGTATAATCAAATCCATGGTTACTTGTGGTCACATTGGAGTATCTAGGTGACTTAGGGTTTTGGTTGATGTGTGTCTTAAGGTTTTATTTTATTACGAACTCTAGGGATGTTCGTGACACTTATTGGGATAGCTCAGAAGATTGATTAGAAAAGATAACTTTGAGGTGGTTTCGTACCCTATAATAATTTCTTTGTTAGTTCTCCGCTATTTGTTACTTTGGAGTGAACCCTTTGTCGCACGAGAGGTACTTACATATGATTCAAGTATGTCAATATTGTTGAGAGAAATTGCACTAGTGAAAGTATGGACCCTAGGCCTTGTTTCCAAGCATTTATACAAAGTTTTTCTCGCTGTTTACTATTTGTTACCTTGCTGTTTTTATATTTTCAGATTACAAAAACCTATATCTACCATCCATATTACACTTCTATCACCATCTCTTTGCCGAACTAGTGCACCTATAGAATTTTCCATTGTATTGGGTGTGTTGGGGACAAAAGATATTTCTTGTATTTGGTTGCAGGGTTGTTTGAGAGAGACCATCTTCATCCTACACCTCCCATGGATTGATAAACCTTAGGTCATCCACTTGTGGGAAAATTGCCGATGTCCTACAAAACTTTGCGCTTGGAGGCCCAACACGAGTCTACAAGAAGAAAGTTGTGTAGTAGACATCAAGCTCTTTTCTGGTGCCATTGCTGGGGAGGTGAGTGCTTGAAGGTATATCTTTAGATCTTTCAATTGAATCTTTTACTTTCTTGTTTTTCACTAGTTTGGTTTTATAAAAGAAAACCACAAAAAATGGAATTTACGTTGCCTCATATGCTTCATATTTTTAATGTCTTTCGTGAAAATGATGGAAAGGAAAATTGTGATCAAGTGTTAGAAGAAGAATTTATTAAAATGTTTGGCACTAAATACTTGAGTGATGAGCATGATTCCAATGTTGTTAGTATGAATTCTTTGAATATCCATAGTACTAATGATGATTGCACTAGTCATGATAAAAAGACTTCTTATAAGCATGTCAATTTTTGTGGTGTGCATAGAGTTTTTGAAGACATGCCTAAAAGGGAAGAAATATTTTGTAAGAGGCACAAGTATTTAGAAACTAAATGGTTGCAAGAGAGGCTATATGTTTGTGCCGAAAGATTTCACATTTCTCCCCGACCTTGTGAACTTTGCAATGAACGTGGTCATTATAATTTCCAATGTGAATTATTTCATGATCGAATTGTGTCCAAAATTTGTGATAACCTCATTACCCTTGATAATCATAATGAAATTAGTCTATTTTTGGGGTATGAAGAAATGAAACGTGAAACTAAGGATGTTCCAGCATGGGCTCTCATGAAAATGATTGATTTTGATATAAATGAAATCTATATGAATTGCATGGTAAATTGCATTGAGAATCCTTATATTTCCAATTACATAAATACAAGAAAATAATAGAAGAGTAAGAGAATACTAATGAAGGGGAAGAGGTTTCCCAATATCCTCTTATTTTTTCTTATGATAAATCAAGTAACGAGGAGAAGCTTTTTATTCAACCAACCTCTTCAAATAGAAGTTTGGAGGAATTAAATAAAGCCACACATAATGTGGTGAAGGATCATAAAAGAAGGAAAAGTAAAGGTAAAGAGGTATCTCTCCCAAATAATGTTGCTCCCGTTATTGATAGGCCTCATGAGAATGAATCAAAAAAAGTTGTGGAAGATGATACACTTGAGGACGATTTTGTTATGCCTATTGCTTGTTGTGATAATTATGATTGGGAAGATAATGATACTTATTTTAACCTTCAAAATATTTATGTCGCCAACTTGGAGGATGATGATAATAATTGCTATACTATTGGTGCTATTCATACCATTAATGATGAGAGTGATTATGTTTATGATATACAAAGCCACAAGCTTGGGGAGGCTATGTTTGATGAAAACGACATGTTTGAGAATTTAGTTGCTGCAATTAATGTTTGTCCCAAGCTTGGGGATGCTATTATTAAAGAGGATGGTCTTTTTATCCTCCCTACTTTGAATGATCAAATTTGTTATAATGATTGCATGCCTCCTACTTATGATGATTATTGTGATGATACTTATGCAATAAACAAGAGTGATTATTACTATTATGATACTTGTCATAATTATGAATATCCTTTTACTAAATATTACTCATTTAGTGTAGAACCAATTTGTAGTATTCAAGTCTTTTACGATACTCCCACTATTAGTCATGAGAAGAACTTTGCTTATGTGGAGAGTAGTAAAATTTCTATGATTGTAGATCATGAAATGAATGCTTTATGTTCTGGTTATACTGTGGGAATTCCTTCATTATGCTACTGAAATTTATTATGAGGGAGGAACATATGCTTATAGGAATTGCAATAATATCAAGTTTCCTCTCCATGTGTTCAAATTCTTGAAGATATGCTTGTTTTCCCTTCCTATGCTAGATGATTCTTGCTCCAATAAATAGTTTGATCACAAAATCCCTATTCATAGGAAGTGTTTTAGACTTAAATGTGCTTGTCATGAGATTCATGGTGCTGTTTTGCATGTTTCAAATATTATTCCTATGTGAGCATCATTGAAATCATCATGCCTAGCTAAAAGGCATTAAAGAAAAGCGCTTGTTGGGAGACAACCCAACACTTTTACCTTATGTTTTGATGTGTTAACATGATTAATATACTTTATTAATAATGTTTTGTGTCTTTTTTTCCAATAAAGTGCCAGGTAAAGCCTTTGGGATAGTGTTGATACTTGCTTGTTTGATTTTGTGCAAAAACAGAAAGTTTTGTGTCCAGTATATGAATTATATGATTTTACTGGGGAGTCAAAAAATTCTGAATTTTTTACACAAAGTTTATGTGAAAATTCCTTGAGTGTTTCGATTTGTTCAGAATTTTTAGGGTCAGGTAACTATGGTGATCATTCAGATCTTTACAGACTGTTCTGTTTTTGACAGATTCCCTTTTGCATGCATAGTTTGGTTGTTTCAAGTGTTACTATAGCTTATATTGAGTAATATAAATTGTGGGAATGATGTAATACACTAGGTATTATGTGAGAACAATTATGATTCTTGTCTTGACAGTACCAAATTGAATGATCTTTGTTTATTATACTAACCCATCTCATGAAGTTCCGTTAAGTTTTGTGTGATTGATGTTTTCAAGTTTTGGGTGAGATACCAATATGAGAAGAATAAGGAGTGACAAGAACCTAAGTTTGGGGATTCCCAAGGAACCCCCAAGGTAATATCCAAGGAATACTCAAGTGCTTAAGCTTGGGGATGCCCCGGAAGGCATCCCCTCTTTCGTCTTCAACACTATCGCTATATCTTACTTGGAGCTATATTTTTATTTGTCACACAATATGTGATTTTCTTGGATCGTCATCATAATTTTTTACTTTCTGTTAGTTGTTATTTATAATCTTGTTTTTCAATAGAAAGTTCCAAGAATTTCCTTTAGGATGCTTGCATTGCATGTTTTGATTAGTGTTGTGTAAAAACAGAAACTTTGGCTATAGTGTTTGAATTTTCATATTTTACTGAAACATGGAAAGTTTCTGAAATTTTTGCAAAGTATGGTAATATAAATTTTATAGCATTTACTAAATTTCACAATTTTTTCAGTTACATAAGTACACTATTTTCATAAATTTCTACAGACTGTTCTGTTTAGACAGATTGTTGCCATAGTTTCGTTATCTATTTATCCTATAGTTTCCATATACTATATTGGTAGATATAAATTGTGGAAATGATAGTATACAGTACCTAATGTGTGAAACTTATTATGAAACTTATCCTGGCAGTACATAAAGAGTTGATTTATTATTATGTGTACTAACCTATCTCACGAGTTCTTTTTGAGTTTTGTGTGGATGAAGTTGTTGAGAATAGGTGAAACCGTGGTATGAGAGGATTGAACGAGATACAAAAGCTCAAGTTTGGGGATGCCCAAGGCACCCCAAGTAAATATTTAAAGAACTCTCAAGCATATAAGCTTGGGGATGCTACGCATCCCACCTCTCTTCATCAACAATTATCGGTTAGCCCATGTTGAGCCTAAATTTTTATTCGCTCACTTGATGCATGCTATTCTTGGAGTGCTATTTTTCTTTTGCTTGCTGTTTGAATAAAGTACTTAAGATCTAAAAATATTTATTGAGGGAGATAGAGTCCTCACATAGCTCCTTAATTGTTTGACTACTCATATCCTTTGAGACTAGCTTGTCATTTGCTCATGTGCTTTACTTAAATTTGTTTGAGCTTGTCGAAAAAACAATGGCAATACATGAAGCTAGTCCCAAAGTGATAGATATCCAAGGAGGATATAATAAAAACTTTCATGAAGATCATGGGACAAATTAAACATGATTCTTTGTAATAGTTTTGAAACGTGATGATAGTAATATGTGAGTCATGTTAGTGACTAATTATGCTTAGTAAGAATATTGGTGTTAAGTTTTGTGATTCCCTATGCATGCACGAAAGTCAATAGTTATGCAATGAACTTACATCCTACTTGTGGTGAATTATTTGGTGTTAGTTATGACTCAATGATCACTTATGTGATTTTTAGTTCCTCGGTTTGGTTGCTTCCCAATCTATTTGCTAGCCTTCATTTGTACTAAGTAGAAATACTACTTGTGCATCCAAAATCCTTAAACCAAGTTTTGCCTTATGAGTCCACCATACCTACCTATATGCGGTATTTCCATGTTGTTCCAAGAAAATTTTTATGTGCTATCCCTAAATCTTCAAAATAAATTTTCTCTTTTGTGTGCACGTACCTCTCATGAAACGGTGGGGAGTATCTAGTGTTTTTCCATGCTAGGTGTGTTATTCTCCTGATATATGTTGATTCACTATCATTCATGAGAAAATGGCTGATATTCGGGATGCCTAGTCCCATGCTCAAAAATCAAATCAATATATAATTAAACAAAACTCCCCCGAGGAACATTGTTGGTATGGACGGTACCCGTGGATTCGGCTCGCCGTGGAGTGTGATTTATTGGTGGAAGGGGATTAAAAACTTTACTATTCTGTTTGGGAACCGCCTATAATGTATCTAGCATGGAAAGTATTGTGAGCTACTTCGTCGTTTTCGTTGACAGGAAAAGCATGCCACTCACAATATTTTTGTCTCTCAATATAAACCTTGAGCTCTGGCACCTCTACAAATCCCTACTTCCCTCTACGAAGGGCCTATCTATTTACTTTATGCAATTTTTATTTTTGCTTTGAATCTCCATCTTCTCTTATAAGCACCAACTAGGGGGCAGTATGATCGTACTTGAGCATTGGGAATAGCTAATATTTAAGTGTGTTTCATGAATGGATCAATGATTGAGCATGATGGGCTAGGAATAACTTTCTTTAGTGTTGATATTTTGAAAGACATGGTTGCTGGTTGACATGCTTGAATATTGAAGTCATTATGTTAAAACTAGACTACTGCTTTGAATCATGTACAAGTCCAAATGTCCATGCTATACAAAGAATAAAAGAATATGATGAACATGTTAGGCAGCATTCTACATCAAAAATTCTGTTTTTATCATTTACCTACTCGAGGACGAGCAGGAATTAAGCTTGGGGTTGCTGATACGTCTCCAACGTTTCTATAATTTTTGCTTGTTCCATGCTGTTATGTTATCATTCTTGGATGTTTTACAACCATTTTACCACAACTTTATATTATTTTTGTGACTAACCTATTAACCCAGAGGCTAGTGCCAGTTTCTGTTTTTTCCTTGTTTTGGGTATTATAGAAAATGAATATCAAACGGAGTCCACACGGAATAAAAATTTATGGTGATTTTTTATGGACTAGAAGACACCCACGGATCTTGGAGATGAAGCCATAATATTCCCGAGGAGGCAACAAGCCTCAAGGGCGCGACCACCCCCCGGGCACGCCCACCAGGCTTGTGAGCCCCTCGGGAGTCCACCGACCTTCCTCTCAGCTCTATGTTCAAATATTCCAAAACCCCCAACACAGAACCTAGATTGGGAGTTTCGCCACCGCAAACCTCTAGAGCCACAAAAAACCAATTGGGAGCCCGTTCCGGCACCCTGTCGGAGGGGGCAACCATCACCGGAGGCCATCTTCATCATCCCGGCACTCTCCATGACGAGGAGGGAGTAGTTCACCCTCGGGGTTGAGGGTATGTACCAGTAGCTATGTGTTTGATCTCTCTCTCTCTCTTGTGTTCTTGAGATGGCATGATCTTGATGTATCGCGAGCTTTATCGATATAGATTGAATCATATGGAGTTTCCCCTCTCTATCTTGTTGTGACGAATTGAGTTTACCCTTTGAAGTTTCCTTATCGGATTGAGTCTTTAAGGATTTGAGAACACTTGATGTATGTCTTGCCATGGGATATCCGTGGTGACAATGGGATGTTCTATTGATTCACTTGATGTATGTTTTGGTGATCAACTTGCGGGTTCCGTGACCTTGGGAATCTATGCATAGGGGTTGGCACACGTTTTTGTCTTGACTTTCCGTTATAAGCTTTTGGGCACTATTTGAAGTTCTTTGTGTTGGATTGAACATGATGAATCTGAAATCATGTGATGCATATCGTATAATCAATCACATGGGTACTTGTGGTGACATTGCAGTATCTAGGTGACATTAGGGTTTTGGTTGATGTGTGTCTTAAGGTGTTATTTTATTACGAACTTTAGGGCTGTTCGTGATACTTATAGGGATAGCTCATATGATTGATCAGAAAAGATAACTTTGAGGTGGTTTCGTACCCTACCATAATTTCTTCGTTAGTTCTCCACTATTTGTTACTTTGGAGTGAACTCTTTGTCGGATGAGAGGTACTTACATATGATTCAACCATGTCAATATTGCTGAGAGAAATTGCACTAGTGAAAGTATGGACCCTAGGCCTTATTTCCAAGCATTTATACAACATTTTGCTCGTTGTTTATTATTTGTTACCTTGCTGTTTTTATACTTTTCAGATTACAAAAACCTATATCTACCATCCATATTGCACCTGTATCACCATCTCTTCGCCGAACTAGTGCACCTATACAATTTGCCATTGTATTGGGTGTGTTGGGGAGACAAGAGATTGATTGTATTTGGTTACAGGTTTGTTTGAGAGAGACAATCTTCATCCTACACCTCCCACGGATTGATAAACCTTAGGTCATCCACTTGAGGGAAAATTGCCGCTGTCCTACAAAACTCTGCACTTGGAGGCCCAACATGAGTCTACAATAAGAATGTTGTGTAGTAGACATCATGGTGCTATCATATGTCCATGTTTATGGAGACTTCAGCGCGCAGAGGGTAACGGTCGTGAGAGTCCATGGAGGGATCCACCCACGAAGGGTCCATGAAGTAGCTACCTTGTCTATTCCATGATGGCCTACATCCACGAATGACTAGCCTGACTCGGGGTAGATCTTCACGAAATAGGAGATCTCCTTGCCCTTACAAACTTCTTGGTTCAACTCCACAACCACAACGAAGGAGGCTCTCAAGCGACACCTAACCAATCTAGCAGGCACCACCCTCCAAAAGGTAATAGGTGTGGTAGTATGGTGAACTCCTTGCTCTTGTGCTTCAAAAGGTAGTCTCCTCAAAACTCTCACATATTTGGCATGGGTAGAAGAGATTGATTAGGTGGAAAGCAACTTGGGGAGGATAGAAATCAAGATTCATATGGTTGGAGTCGATGACCTTAACCTCAACACAAGGGTAGGTGGTTCTCTCTCAGAATATTGGATATGGCAAGTGGGCGTGTGTTCTGAGTGCTTTTGTTGCCAGTGGGATGTGGTGGAGGGGTATATATAGGCATCTCCAAAAATCCAACCGTTACAACATTATTGACCATCTCGGTGAAACCAGAACAAAAACTCAGTTGCACCGACTAGTGCAAAATGTGGCAACCTTGGCGTTTTTGGTGATACTGATATACGAATCTTGGTGGTACCGATATAGGGTGACCTAGGCAGTTACCAAAACTTGGTGAGACCGATTAGTCAATTTCGGTGGGATCTATATTAAGTATTTGGTTAACACAGAGTTGGTCACTCGTTTCAGTTGCGTCGAATGATAACTTGGTAGTACTAAGATGTGGGTTTTGCTAGGGTTTCTGTCTAGGGTGAAACTCGATGGATCCGAATCAGAATGTCGGTGTCACCGAATTTGGCTTTTTTGCTTTGGACAAAGGGTTTTTGCGGGAAGTGGGTGAGTATTTTTGGTGGCTACCTCTAAGCACTTGAGCAACTAGATCATCATAAATACATCATCCCCTTTTAATAGTATTGGCTTTCCTATGGAATCAAAAGTGATTTCTCACAAAATGTAAAATGTAGAGTCCTCATCTTGAAGCATGGCCAATCCTATTCCTTCCTTTCCTTGGGGAGGTTCTCCACATAGACCTTTAGCCAACCCATCATTGAACTTTTTTCTGAGATACACTTGGTGGAAACATTAGTCCAATCAAATATATGTTGTTATTAATTACCCAAACCACCTAGGGAAAGTTGTGCTTTCAATCTCCCCTTTTTTGGTAATTGATGATAACATATAGATCAGAGCTTCGATAGAAGATATAATCAATGGTTAGCACTGTCGATTTGAGAAGTGTGTGATAAGCAAGATCTCCCCCTAAATTTTGCATTATTTTAAATTTGTGTTTGAATGTAAATGCACAATCGATAAGGATCATGGGTCAGTCTTCCATGTCACACACAACTTGGTGGTGCACAAAAATTATTATGAGTGAATTACATAAGCACATCACACCAAATATAAGTGAATGATCATCATATAAACATCTCACGGATAGCAACGTAGTAGCATCACACAGAAGTATATGATCAAACACCAACAATAGTTTCAAACAAACGATAAACCAAATGTATTTTAAAACTCAGAGAGAATCAAAATGCAACACACACACACTCTCTCTCTCTAAGCCCTATGATCTATAACCTCTCCCCCTTTGGCAACAAGTTACCAAAAAGTTCAAAGCTATAAAGCTAAACGTCACTTTGGGCATGGTCTCCTCCATGAGACGATGAAGCTGCTCCTGTAGATGTCGAATGAGTCAAGAGAAGAGCATCCACAAAAGCTTTAGCTGAAGTCCTCTGTGGTGGTGGAGTATATACTGGAGGTGCAGGAGGAACTGATGGAGCTGTGGCAGGTGTTGATGAAGTAGGCCTCGTCTCCGGAGCTGACACAGTTGGATTCTTGGCTTGGGTCTTGAACTGAGTGCTGGTTCTAAGAGGTGGACTATCATCATAATCATCATCATCGATAAAATGAGGGCTAGGCATAATATCCACTTCCTTCTTGATATCATCCACAAACGTCGTCAGCTCATCAACCTTGTTGTTCAGCATAGTGAGTCTATCTTCCACAATTCTCTCCAGGCTCTCCTGATTAAGCAAGATGTCCTTGATTTCCTTTTGCATACCCTAGATGGTGCTAATGAGAAGATCCATTTTCTCACCCTTGGTCCTTGGGACCTGAGCACTAGCGGCTTTAGCTGCCTCAGGCTCTGCCTGTGCAGTAGATGAAGTGGGATGACTGGGATCCATCGCCACCACATTGTCCTCGAAGTCTGGCTGGAGTGGCATCTGTGGACAATCAAGTGAATATACATTGTTCTCTAGCTTAGAGTTGATGAGCATCTGAATGTAAAGTGCATATCCACAAGATATCTTCTAATCCGCAGCAATCCTCATGATTGTCTCAACAATCAAATCCATGACTCTAAATCTGGCATCCATAGCAGTCTTCCTCATGGAGGCATATTGGTCATTTGCTCTCCACTTCCTCGGCCCTGAGTCTCTCATTTTCTTCATATCTTTAGCAATAGGATGAATGTTATCATGAGCAGGAAGGTGGGGCCTGAACTTCCTCAACATTGTCAAGTCTTCCTTAGCAATACTGGAAGAAGAACCCTTGTTCTTTGCAGCTACTGGAATGTCTCTGGTGGTTCTCTTGGGTTTAGGAGTTGTTGGCTTCTTGGGTGCAGACTGCTTGCTCTTGGATGGAGCTTTCTTGGGCATAACATCTGCAAGCAGTTTCTTCTTCTTGCCAAGAGGAGCATTTGCACCTGGCTCTTCCTCCACTTCCTCTTCCCCAGCTTCTATGGATCCTCAAACATGGAAGTGAGCCTTCCAATGACATGCAAAATCCTCTTCCTAGATCTCTTATTCTCACTTACCGTCTTTGGCATAGAGCTCTTTGAAGGCTCAATGGAAAAAAATGTGTTAGCTTAGGCACTCTCAGGTGCTCTCATTGCTTCAGATCTTGCATACCACTTGATAGAGGCAAGGGTCCCGATCTTTTGATGAGATAATAAATATTGATTTGGTGGAGACGACTTTGACGATCCGACTACAAACATGCACGACGTTGCGCCTTAGAAATCGCTAAACCAATCTCCAAGAGGTTATTGACCATGTCAGAGTACGATCAACCTGACCATGAAGGTCTATTCCTGCAAGCAATCGAAGAACAAGCAAGAATATGATAATGCAATATGAATATTGCAAATATAGATGAATTATTGATAATGGTGGGGTTACGAAAGCGGTCTTATTCTGGTCGTTGGACACAAACGAAGTACACGAATTTGCAATGGCTAACTTTTAACTAAACAAAACCCAAAGAAAAAGCTACTAGATTGATCTACTTATATAGGAGCAAAGAGTGGCGGACAAGGTGGTGGGAGGACGTCCAAGGCACCCTAAAACCAACCCTAGGTAGTACAAGGCCTATGGGCCCAAGTGGAGGTGATGCAACACCTTTGGACTTGTAGTTTGACTCGGATTCTGCTGCAATGTCAGATTGTTTCGTCAATATCTTCATGCTCCGGACATATTTGAAGAATAGAAAAAATGCCCGTGCATTGCAATGGGAGAAACATATACTTGCATGCCCCTTTACCTTCAAACATGAAACTGGAAAATCAGAGTATTTGGCAACATGGTCACAAAAAAGATTAGACATGAGGACAGATAGGAGGAGCTAGTGGTGGTAAGATGGAATGATGTGGGTTAGAATAAAGGGGTACAATATCCTCATTACCTTGCTCCCCTCTGCCATTCTTCTTCCTAACGCGACCTCTCTTCCTGCTCCTCCTCCTCCTCCTCTTGAGGACATTCAAAGGTTCCAGACAATTTCACCTTCACCTTCGCCACTTGTGTCTTGTCACTGTATGATCCTGCTCTCAAGCCTCCACCTCCACATCTAATTCTTTCTTCGGATCCTCCTCGACCTAAAATAGATGGGCTGACCTCCCTGCCGCTGAAGACCTCTTGGTCCTTCCATTCCTTCACAATCCATAATCCATCACGGTCGCCCCAAAGTTTGGATAAAAAAAAGATTAACAATCGTAATGAATTGCTAACATGCGAGCAACGACCTACCTTACTGTGTGGATGCAAAAGCAACATTTATGTATGGTTGGCCCTGTCTTATGATAAAGGACCTATGTTTCTTTAGGGCTAATAAGAAATAGGTACACAGCTAGTGACAAATCGATCCCTCCGATGGACTCCTTAAAAAAAACCAGGCGAGTCCGGGGAAACAAATACCCAGTAGGCCACACATGAAAGATCGATGTCTCCACAAGACGCATACCTTATTACTTTCTCCGAGTAGTATGGAAATTGGCAATGTTTACATGGTATATGCGACCTAGGTTTGTGCAAAGGAGTTCGATGGCATAGTTAATTTTATTATAGTTTTGACAATCTACTTGGAGGCCGAATTGATTACTAATGTACACATGAGACCCATTTGGCAGGATCCTATTAGATGCCCACATGCTTTAGGAGCCACGGCTTCGCTGAAGCGGTGCGGGTGGCAATGCCACACAGGCCGGCCCACTTCCTTGAACTGGTTTTCTCCTGTTTTTTTCTTTTATTGTTTTTTTTGATTTTCTTCTTTCGATCTCTTTTTTTTGCTTATTTCTTTTTTATTTTTTCTATTTTTTCCTTTTTATATCATAAATCCAAAAAATTCAAAAATTCCTCGACGTTCCAAAAAATGGAATTCGAAATTTTGTTCTTTTTCATGAACAAAAGTTTGCATTTTGCACACAAAAATCACGTTTCAAAAAATTTCAGGAAATGTTCTCTGTCATTAAAAAAATGTGCATTGTACATTTTAATCAATGTTCACTCTGCATTAAAAAATATTCTCTGTGTATAAAAATGTTCATCGTTGAAAGAAATTGTTCGTCATACATCAAATTCACTTTTCCTAAAAACATCATAGTTGACAAAAAATGTTTGGGAATTGAATATCTACACAATTTCTTTCTTATGTTTTCAAAAATTGTTTAGGTCTTCAAAATTTTCTTCAGATTTTCAAAAGTTGTTCACATTTGAAAATTGGTTTATTTATGTAAATTTCCATTAACTTTTCCTAAAGTTGTGTTATAATTCTATTCATGTTTTTTAAAAGTATATCACTTTTTCAAAAAATCAATTGACGTTTTTTTTTTCAAAATTTAATAACGTGTTCACTATTTCAAACACTACTCGCATTGCTTTAGAATTTCTTTTTACAGTTTAGAAATAAAAGGTTGATTTTTTTTTGATTTTTTTAATCTGCCGCTCCACTAGGTTCATATAATATTCATGTTGTCTATTAATTGTTGCACGCAATAGTTCAAGTGGTAATGAACACCGTGTGTGTTTCAAAGGGTTGTGAGTTCGATTCCATAAAATGCGCATTTTTTTAGATTTTCTGCTCGTATTGTGCCACTGAATGGGCCGACCCATTAAGTTCATGCCATGTGCTCTGGCTATTGACGGGTGTGCTTTGAGGGGTTGTGAGTTCGATTTCATAAAATGCACATTTTTTTTTAGATTTTCTGTTCGTATTGTGCCACTGAATGGGCTGGCCCATTAAGATCGTGCCCTCCGCTCTGGCTATTGACGGGCCAGACGTTTTTTTGCGATGGGCAGAAGGTAACTCGAGTACAAAAGTCGTATCTCTCTCCAAATAAATGGATGTATTCCTTCTCTTTCTCAAACAATGTAATTCTAGGTGAAGTTGTGGGAGCGTATGGGTGCCTTTCTTGTGTGCAAGGTGCGATTCCCTTACAACCCAATTTTTGCACGTCCCATTTTCTTCTAGATGTAACGGAAAGCAAAAAAACGGGGACGACGTGGGAAAGGGCAAACAAAAATCATTGATATACGTACGAAAAAGCGTTGTTGGACTAAAAAAGTGGAGAAACAATGCTCCCTTTAATAATAGGTAAAGATGAATCCAACTAGGCTGGAGCGCATATGAAATCTACTTTTCAGCAAAAAAGAATCACCCAATTCCGAGTCCGTATGGAAAAGTTTTTGATGTTTTGAGACAGGTATGTTTATGCAGTCCGAATCTGAGTCCAGAACGCGAGAGACTTGGACTCTATCTTCTCTTGGACCAAAAGTGACGTGAGAGAAATTCTTGAACATCACCTAATTATTTCCTTTGACATTATAGGACCTTTTGAATGGCACCCAACCATTTCCTCTTCCTTGGTCATCATACGTGGTTCATAGAAGTGTTCGACCATTCTGCATTTAGGCATAACATAAAAATAGGTGAAGTATTTTTGTTCCGGATAACATAAACAAATTATTGCATAATTTTTATAAGAAATCACCTCACAAATATGCGTGTACACAATATTTTTGGTTGTATCCAAGGTAGTCTTGTCCTCATCATTCTCCCCTTCTTGAAAAGAAAGCCGTCCTCGGTGTTGCTTAATGTGAAATGTGTCTAACAAAAGAGAAAAGGTTTACACATTGTATATGTATATGCCATCCATTTTTATTGTTCTCAGTTGTGACACATTTGACACATATGTACAAGGAAACTTATCACGTGTCATGAAATATAAAGCCAAAAGATTATGACAAGAAGTAGAAGGCATGACAATATTGCAACTCAGTTTGCACATATAAGTGAAGTCTTTATTCATATGAAAAGATTGATAATGTTCATCATTAAACCATCCCAATATTGGTAAATAAACATGAATCGTTTCGAATTTAGATTCTACAACATGCTTAAATAAGCAAACATGCAACATGTCATTTGACACATAATCATCACCAAGATTGAAGGTCATATCAAAATGATTAAACACCAGTAGAATTATTTTCAAACATATTTGATCCAAATTTGATTTATTTCCTGATTCACATGGTTCTTGCTCATCAATAGTTAATTCAATGGGTGCACTCACAATTGTTGATATTGTAGTTATTTGATCACATGAAAAAGTAAAATCATGAACATATTCCTCTAAAACAGGTGGTGTGATCAAAGTAATGGGTAGCTCATCACAGGGTACATTGGAATTGACAAGGCATTCATCATACTCATCTGGAGGTGGAAGATCAATACCTTTGCCATTACTTGTTATGACCAACTTAAATGATGTAGGCACTCTTGGTGGTGACGTGTCACATGGTGAAGGTGATGTAGCCCTCACAACAATTGATGTGGTTGTCATAGTATGCCTAGTAGTTGAAGGAAGAAGCATATCAACTCTTGGAATGTGCACCTTGTGCTCGTTATCCTTGTGGGCAACACGTTGTTTTATGTCATGTTCAGCTTTGCAAGCAACATGAAACAAACGATCCATAGGATAACACTTTTCATGAATTAGTATCTCCTGAATATCACGGTTTAATTCTCCCGAAAATCTATCTATAACATCTTCTTCACTTTCTTCTAACGAGGAATGCAACAAGGTCGTGTGTAAATCATCATAATATTTTGTTACGGTGTCACTACTTTGTTTGAAATGTTGTAACTTTTTAATCATGTCACGTGTATAATAAGTACGAACAAATGTGTGTATTGTGGAAAGTTTCAAATCATCCCAAGTAGAAGGTATATAATCAAGGTGTAACTGACAATATGTGCTCCACCAAACTGAAGCATAACCAATGAAAGAACCAATTGCAAACTTAACTTTCTTATGTTCAGCAAAATTATGGGAAGTAAATATATCATTTATTTCAAATTCCCATTCAATATATAAAGCAGGTCTAAAATGGCCATTAAATGGTGGTATAGAAACATTAACCTGGTCATGTGCATTTGGATCTCTTTGTATCTCGTATAGAGGTTGTTTTGGTGGCACGTCTCCCTTGATCGAATAAGCCCATGAGGTGACAACTTTGGATCCTGTCATGACTAGTAGAAACAAGAAACAAAGATCCAAGAATATTGTTCCTATGAACTACTGGGATGTGGTGGTAAAATGCTTATAGTAAAGCAAATATCAATGTCTTACAAATTCTTATCATGCAGAAGGTGGCGACCGACAGCCGAAGATGCAACAGGTGTCAACCGACCAAAATTCTCTCTACAACTTTCCTATGGAAGATACACCAAATCGGTAGTTATCATCTCATCGAAACATCGGGACCCTCGCCTCTATGAAATGACATGCAGAATCCTCTTCCTGGCTCTATTCTTCTCACCTACCTTATTTGGCATAGAGCTCTTTGAAGTCTCAATGGATAGAGATGTGTTAGCTTTGGCACTCTCAGGTGCTCTCGTTGCTTCAGAGCTTGCATACACCTTCCTTACTACCTTCTTGATAGTAGTAGCCAATGTAGCAGATTTCTTTTCAGCCCTCTCTTTCTGTTGATGCTTTTTTAGCTAGTAGCTCCTCTGGCACAAAGTCTGAATCCTCCTCATCTGAGTTCAACTTATTCCTTGTCCTGGTGGTAGCCTTGGGGAAATGTTGAGATCTTGGGGTGCCTATATCTTCTAAAGAAGAAGAATATGCACTTGGGCTACTGCCCGAGCTCATTTCTACTTGCCTCTCTCTGAAGTCATTCTGGTTGTCATCAGACCCATAGATGCTGACCCTGTGAATTAAGCATACACGAGTAGAGGGATTGAGCATCACAAAAATTCATATAGTTTTCTCAAAGTATGAACTCAGAATCTTAAGTTTAATCTGCAACAAACAGGATTTCGGTACCACCGAGTCAAAAAAATTGGAGACACCAAGATGCACATCCTCGTTAATAGAAACTTGGCAACCACTTCGGTTTCACAGAATGTGGCCACTCGGTTTCACTGAGACTGTCCTTAGTTACCCTAAATCAAAATCGATATAACCGACTTTTATGACTCGGTGTCATCGAGATTCAGATTGAGGATAGTTAAACCTAAAAAATCAGTTGTTCTCTAATCTAATGGAATCTATCGCGGAAGGAAATTGTTCACATGGTGGGAAGAAGATGGAACTTTATCTTCTGCACGTGAATCAGATGGGGTGTGCAAAGAATTTGAGGCATTACGCTAACTTGGTGAAGGGCTCCTACGGCGACGACGACGAGGCTGATTTCGATCGATGGTGAGGACCTCCTATGGTACAGACGCACGGGAGCGAGGGAGAAGTCCGAAGCGTTGTGCGACAACTAGGGTTTGCGGGGACTACATCATTTGAAGAAGTGATTTCAAAATCCGGTTTCACCAGATTATATACCCTTAGCCGTCGATGATACCCGTTCTAAAATATCAGTGCTACCAAGTTCCTCTAGTGTGATTTGACAGGGAAACTCGGTGACGCCAAGATTATGGAATCGGTATTACTGAGATGATAAAGCGGGATCAACCCTAGGCTTCAGTGGACGCCGAGATTGGTTACACCGAGATGCACTGTGGAGGTTTTGGAAGTTAGCTCTTAACGAAACAGAACCCCGAGTGCTCCTCACACAGAGGGTTCGAGAAGTTCTTGCTCAAATTTTCGTGATGAAGAAAGAATAAAATTTGAGACGAGAAATCATAGATAGTTAGAAAGAGGTACTTATGCATTCTTGCATATCCAATTGGACAAATAAAATGAAATCCAAATAACAAAAATTTGATATCCTCGATGAAAAGAAATATGCATACCAACATGCTCACACAATAAGATGTCAAATGAAATATGGTAAACATGCAAAACTACTCTAGTATTTACCAAGCACTTTGGCGATGACTGAGTCATCTATATATGAGTATATTGACTTAGGAGCCAAGTAAGAATACTTAATCATAGGTCATACTCATCATTTAGGCACAAGTGGGGTTTCCACTTTTAGATAAAGCATTTAATGTGTTCACATCTTTAAGAGATGCTTTATCTCAAGTCTTAGAGTAAAGCTCCCCCTTGATGTGACATCCCCCCTAAGAGGGATATTATGTCATAGAATACTTCATGTAGGTGATGTAGTGGTGGAAGCTCATAGTTGATGAAGATCATCTTGAGTTGGGAGCAATCCTTGTTGTTTCTCCTTCTTCTCGCCTACATGGGTTTGTACCACACATGCGACAAATAAAAGGATATCTATGGACATGGAGTGCAAAGCATATATGATGATGTCCATGGATTCTTTCATTACCTTGTACCTTGCTTACCTTTTGAGGGAATGTGTGACTTCTTGAACTATTGCATAAGGTTAATGTTGATTGCAAATAGTCCTTGCAAAAAAATGTGAGTGCATTTTGTTGGTGGAGTCACCCCTCAAGTACTTCTCCAGTTCTTCTTCTTTGGGACCCACATCAACTTGATGGGGATCCTTGGAGTTGAAGTAGCACTTGTAGAAGTTGAGCTTGTAGTAGCTTTGGGAACCCACTTGACCATGGCTTGGGATTCATCTTCATACCAGTCAATCTCCTCTTGAAGCTTGTCCTTGCCCTTGATCTTGTGGTCTTGTGGTGGAAGGTCATCTTGAGATTTTGTTCCCTTGGGAAGACTATGTTCATACTTCTACTTTTGGGGAACAAACTGACCTTCTTCCCATTCAACTCCATTAGCGTTGAAGTAGCTAATGCCATGTATCTTCCGATATCCTCCATGCTTGTGTACAATTTATTCAAATTGCTTACATCAGGCAAGACTTTTGTAGACACCTTTTTCTATAATACCTTTCAATATATAATTGTCTTGCTCAAGTGTAACTTGGCTAAGACAATCATTAGTGGAAGCAATATAACTACTAGAAGCAATATCATTGGATTTATTGTTTTTATTGCTACTTGTTGAAGAACATTTCTTGCCTTCGTTACTAGTTTATTTAGCCTTAACTTGTGGAATGAATATAGAGAAGAGTAGTCCTTTGGCTAGATAATAGGAAGTCTTCTTTCGAATATCTTCATTGATAGCTTTAAGAAATTCATGCTCTTGCTCCAAATTGAGCTTCTCGAAGCGTAGTTTCTCATGAGTTCTTACAAGCCCTCTATGATCTTCTAAAGTAGATTCATGGGCTAACTTAAGAGTGTATAATTCCTTAGTTAGTCGCTCTATTTCCTTCTTATCGTCATCACACGACTTATCTTAACTAGCATGATTATTATCAAGTTCATTTTGACTTATCTCACTGGAATTGTCAAATAGCAAGTCATCATCTCCAAGTAAGTCATCCTCATCGCTATTAAAGTCAATGTATTCGGGGTGTGATACCTTGGGGCCTTTAGCCGTGAAGCAACTTCCACTCCCTACATTTGGTGAATCAAATATGTCACATGAGTTGGAGGAAACGAGTGCAAGTCTGGCAACACCTTCATCTTTACTATAGTCAGAGTCGGAGTGATAACTTCTCTTGGATTGGTTGTCAAATTCGGAGCGGGAAACCCATTCACCAACATGAGCTTGATGTCTTCTTCTTGTGTAGCTCTTGGTGTACTTGTCCTTCTTCTCCGAGTCTTTACCTCTCCGAGAGGGTCTTCGTTCATAACGAATATCTCTACTCCTTCTCTCTCTTCGAGGTGACTCATCTCTTTTGCTCTTTCTTCTAGGTGACTCTTCCCTTCTTTTGTGGGGGCTCATGCACTCATTGGAGTAGTGTCCGGGTCTTCCACAATTGTAACAATTCCGGTCACGACTAGATGAATGCTTCTCTTCATATCTTCAGTTGGAGATTCTTTATTTGCCTCTACTCTTGTAGATCTTGTTGAATTTCTTGACCATGAGGCTTATCTCTTCATTGGTAACAAGGTTGTCACTTGATGTAGAGGAAGTGTCACTTGAGGCTTCGTAAGCACCGCTTGACTTGTTGTGAAGTTCTTCCTTGTCTTTGAGTGACATCACATGGGCAACATTCCTTAAGATGACTTCCGTGGGCTTGAGATCTGTGTAGTTTGGCATCATTTGGATCAATGTGCACATGGTGTCATATTTCACATCCAAGGCTCTAAGTATCTTCTTGATGATGAATTTGTTGTTCATCTCTTTGCTTCCTAAGCCGGCAATCTCATTTGTGATGAGAGCAAGCCTAGAGTACATTTCGGTGACTCCTTCACCATCCTTCATCTTGAACTTACCAAGTTGACTTTGAAGCACATCCAACTAAGATTCCTTGACGGATTCAGTACCTTCATGCATATCAACCAAAGTATTCCAAATTTCCTTTGCATTATCAAGATGACTAATCTTGTTAAATTCTTTTGGGCATCGGCAGTTGAATAGAATGTCACATGCGTGAGCATTGTATTACAACATCTTCAATTCTTCCACGGTCATTTCATGGCCCAGTTCCTTTCATGACCAAATAATTCACCTTGCAAGCCAAGATGAACAACAACCCATACGGTAGGGTTATGACCAAGAATATGCATTTTCATTTTATGCTTACAACTAGCAAAGTTTGTACCATCAAAATATGGACCTCTACGATGATAGTTTCCCTCACTAGACGCCATACTCACCTAGGTTGCGGGACCAATGCAATGGATACCAAGGCTCTGATACCACTTGTAAGATCAAAAGTGTGTCTAGATGGGGTGATTAGACTACTTGACCAAATAAAAATCTAAAATTTTACCAATTTTAGTTACTGACAGATTTTAGCAATTCTAGCAAGTCAAGTTCACCCTACACATGCATGTCTATGAGTATTGCAGCGGAAACTAAAGACAAGCATATGTAAGAGAATAGGGGTAAGACACTAGTAGAAAATAGGGTACTAGTCCCGATTCCAAAGGGCCTTTAGTCCCGGTTCTGGAACCGGGACAAAACAAGCAGGGGTAATACCCCAAACATTTAGTCTCGGTTTGCTTATGAACCGGGACCAAAGTGGCTCCACATGACGCCCAGGCAGCATGACCTTTCGTCCCGGTTGGTAACACTAACCAGGACCAAAAGGAGCTGGTTTTTTTGGAAGGTTTTTTTGGGGTTTTGGAGGGTTAATTAAGGGGTTTCGTATTGTTTGTTAGCTAGCTAATAGAGAGAAGTGACCTTTGTTTCTACGTGCTTGGTCGACGCTAGCTACTATATATACATATAGAGAGAACTCAACGCTAGCTACTAAGCAAATGAAGGAAACCATTAATTACACAAGATCATTCTGAACATATATAGAGAGAAGTGACATCTCTTTCTTCGTTCTTGGTCAAATAGCAAGTTTTCATATATCTATTCGATGCGACTACATATATACAATATAACGTCTCTTACTATCCCTAACATCATCTACCAAAGATCCAATCAAAATTCCACATGGTATTCTTCGTCTTGAGGTACGACGTGCTAAACAAAGAATCCCACCAATTCCTCTTGAATTGCTCGTATGCGATCATGTGGTAGGAGTTCATCCCGCATCTTCCAGATCTAATTTAAAGAAGGGGGTGAATACATATATATATGAATGAAACTCAACACAATTGATGGTAATATATAAACTAAAATTGTGAATATTATTTTTTTACTTCAAACTGTTTGTCAGAGAAGACCCTCTCACAAGTCGAGTGGCGAATGAACTCGCATATGTAATATCCACATAAAACAGCGTCGGGTGTGTGGTACAAGCACTTTACGAGAATAGAGTTCAATCAAACTGATAAGCAAGCATGATAATGTTATTGACGAAAATTAGAATCAATTAGAGATGCGCGGAACTAGCTAGTACTACTTACTTTGGGGTGTGTAAATCGTAGCTGTTTGTTTAGACCGGGAACCTTTCGGGTGAAATTTTTCCAAACCCTGCTAGACAAGGAAAATAATTACTTGATATCAGGAAATGAAGGAAATTTAGCGATATGATCCCGTATTGATTGAACTTACTTCTGGAGCATTGTAGTCAGGTCCGCATAATCCTCAGGATCTTTACGTCTCGAGTCTAAGACAGTTATGCCCCGTCAAGCTTAATGGATAGCAGAATAAAGTGATACATACGCACACATAACTCATCAATTACATTAATTAACCTTGTGTAAGCAAAACTAAATATGCAGAAGACAGTAACACTCACTAAAGTTGTAAGGAAAGAGTATTTACCTTTCGTTTTGATGTCTAAGGAATGATTGTAGCAAGTTCTCCTTGGTATCTTTGACTTTGTTTTGTACCAACCATTCATTTACAGCATTTGGGCTAATGAACCCAACGTCATAGATTCCTCCTTTTTTGCATTCGACGATCTTCAATCTGCATAATATAGTGAGGATAATTATATATACATGCAATGAATGAGCTGAGCTAGAGACTTAAGAAGTAATACTTACAGACAATAGCAAGTCATGAGTAGTTTGTCGAGGGCTTGTTGATTGAATAACTGAAATAACTCCACAAATTCAATAGGCATCAGGTCGAGTCCAATGAAGTCATGCTCTTTTTTTAATTCTGATGTACATACTGTCTTTCCCAGAGTCCCTACAGGTTTTGATGTACCACTCATACAAATTGTACATCATCGAGGAGGAGGATAAGGTTTGACAAGGGGCTTCCCATGCTCGTATCTAAAATCTTGTACTGCTACCTCAGACATTTCAAAATGTACATCATCGCCCAAGTAATCACGAGGATTGGTACTGGGCAGAAGCACCGGATGCTTAGCGATATCGCTAGACACCTTGAGCGGGGGGCCACGATTGCTTCTCCTATTCGCCGAGCTGGGGAATTCTTTTCCCACTTCTTTGTTCTTGGACTCTTGCAGGACTGGAAGTACTTCCCGACCGCTGCACTTCACTATATGTCTTTACAATACAGCGGTCATAGTTTGATTGCAGTGGAGGTGGTGATGGTCGCTTCAGGGCATCCAAAGTGCGCTTTGCTTTCACCGGATCTACCGCTTCCTTCGAAGGTGGATGTTTCCGTGCAAAATGGGCCTTCACTTCGGCTTTACTGATGTCATCGTTTTCTTTGTCAGTCCTCTTGTATGGTAACTTTGGAAGAGGCTTGAGGCTTGGACCAAATATGCATTTCTTCCCGGCTATTGTACTGCTAGCTACTGGTGAGGCGGCGTCTCTCTTCCGTCGTGGCTGACGCACCAGAGGAGGCGGAGTGCCCTGACGCGCCAGAGGAGGAGGAGGAGGTGGAGTGGCCTGGCACAATGGAGGAGGCGAAGGAGGAGGAGGCGGAGTGGCGACGCAACGGAGGATGCGGAGGAGGCGGAGTGGCCTGATGTGCCGGAGGAGCCAGAGGATGAGGCGGAGTGGCCTGACATGCCGGAGGAGGCAAAGGAGGAGGAGGAGGAGGCGGCGGAGTGGCTTCATGCGCGGGATGAGGATGAGGAGGAGGAGGTGGTGAAGTGTGCTGAGGCTTCCAGTTTGGAAGCTTGATGTACTCCTTTATCCATATACAGGTACTCCTCAAAGCATTTGCAGAAGAATAATATCCTATTCACGTGTAGGGTTGTCAAGCTCCAGCCCTTAAAATCCATCAATTATTTCATCCACCGTCACAACAGCATAGCCATGTGGAATAGGATGGCAATGGAAAGTTCCCTCAGCTCGAGGAGGTAGAATAGAGCCGACCGCCGCCTTGAAAGTCAGGTACTGGCATTTTGTCATTAGCTCATAATGTTGAGCCTCCGTGATACTATCCAGGGCATAGCGAGGAGCCGTGAAATCAGGCTGAAGGAGCTCCGTGGAAGCCATGCTGCTTCTCCAGTGAGATGGTGGGGTAGCTTCTGGGGCGGCGTCGAAGGAAGGATCTTTGGGCCGCTCAGATGGTTGGTCGGTATCTCGCTGGCTCTCAAGTTCCTCTAGTTTTGCTAATCTTGCACTGAGCTTCTGCATTTTGCTTGCTTCCTGTTTCCTCTTTCTCTCTCGGCTTCTATAGTCACCGCTGTTGGGAAACCCATGCTTCCACGGAACTGAGCCTGATGTGCATTGTGTTCGTACAAGGTGTTCAGGATTCGGAGGGCCTCTGTCAGCTCGTCCTTATCTCTGTCGGGAATGAAAGTCCCTTCCCATGCTGCCTTGATTGCTGCCTGAAGCTTTGTGATGGGTATTGCAAGTTGAGCTTTCATCGAGACACACTTCCCTGTTTCTGGGTCCAAAGTTCCCCGCAACCCCGAAGAACCAAGTCCTTGAACGATCTGGCCAGTGCAATGTCTCTGGGTGGACATTCTTAGCAAGCAGGTCTTGCTCAGCTTTGTCCCACAACGGCCGGGCATTGTAGTAGCCACCTGACCCCGTGTGATGGTGATACTTCTTCTCTATAGCATTTTTCTTGTTTGTTAGTGACATTTTCTTACTCTTCTCTGATTTCTTGTAGGCCACAAATTCGGTCCATTGATCTCTTATGTTCTCATATCGACCTTTGAATTCTGGAGTCTCATCTTTCTCGACAAACTTTGTGTTCAACTCTTTCTTCCAGTTCCTGAATAGTTCTGCCATCTTCTTAAGAGCCCACGCCTTGACCTTTCGCTCTATAACTGGGTTATTCGGATCCTCCTCTAGCGGTATGTTGAAATTTGTCATCAGCTCGGTCCAAAGAACATCTTTCTATCTATCATGGACATTAAACATAGGATCCTTATTATTTTTATTCCATTGTTGGGTGCTGATCAAGACATAGTCCCTAAAACCAACTCCACACTTATGTACAAATGCATCCTTGGTCCACTTGGGATCAATCGGTTCGCCATCGTTTGCTACTTCTGTGATCATGAACCTTTCATCCTGGCGCAACCTTTTCTTCGGGCCTTGTCTCCTTACCTTGCTGGACTTCGCAACAGTTGAGGATCCCTCCTCCGTTCTCTCACCGGAGCCATGATCATGATCTCTTTCCTCTGCCATTCGGTCACCGGAGCCGTGATCATGATCTCTTTCCTCTGCCATTCGGTCACCGGAGCCGTGATCATGATCTCCTTCCTCCGCCATTCGGTCACCAGAGCCGTCATGATCTCTTGCCTCCTCCATTATTGGATCACCAGAGCCTTCATCCTCTCCTTCCTAACCATCAGTGTCGCTGAGATACGCCAAGGTATTATACCCGCTGCGGATTATATCCCCCAACAAGTCTTCTTGTTCTATGTCTCTGTGATCCATAGTTTCTACAAATATTACGACATGGCAATATACAAACATGAGATATGTAAATTGATACAAGGCATTAATGCAACAATACATCATATAATATCACTAATTCATCATCGAATATTATCACTAATACATCTCGAATATTATTATATAATATCACTAATACACATGTAGTTGACGTCTAGCGGCGCATGCGGTGGACACGCAAAGAAAATGAACTATGATAGGATCATAGCTCGGGTGAGATACTTGAAGAACCTGCCAGGTATTGGAGAACTTGGCGTCCAACGCAGCCATTTAGAATTGGAAGTGCTTGTCCTCCTCCCTGACACGGCGACGTACCACCTCCGTGGGGGCCGACTCCCTATGCACCGACAATGGTCCATGCGACCGCCACAAAGAACCTCCAGCTCGATGATGGGACCCTGATTCTTCACCAAGATGGGCGCCCCCGAAGGCATCACCTCCCAGTGCCAGCCTGTCGGAGCCCAGTCCCAGACATGGCGCCTCTCAAGCAGGTGGTTGCCACCGAGTCAACGACGAGGATGCTGGCCGGGCATCGTCGACTCAATGGCTACACTACACAACTAAACAGTTAAACATCTAATTAAACATCATATCACATCACCGACAATCGTCGGGGGGTACTCTCCCTCACCGATGATCATCAGGGGGGGTACTCTCCCTCACCGACGATCGTTGGGGACTCCTTGATATCGCGTCACCGACGACCGACGATAGAACAACTAAAACATCTAAACAAATACACATATGCATCAACCAGAACATCCTCAAATATAAAACAAATACACATATGCATCAATATAACATACGCGTATGCATCAATATAACAAACATCAATATAAAACAAATACACATATGCATTTTATCTAACATACACATATGCATTTTATCTAACATACAAAAAATGAACAAAATTCGAGGAGGAGATGCCCACCGGCGACGACGGGCTCGGGGAGGAGGCATGGGCGACAACGACGGGGCTTGGGGAGGTGGAGGGGGCAGCATCCGGCATAGGGGCCGGCGACGATGTCTACAATGACAAGGAAGGGCACGGGGATGGGCTCGGGACGGCGGCAACGAGAATGGGCGCGCGGTGTCAGGCTCGGCGACGGCGGCAACGATGAGAACGGGCGGTGACAACGACGAGAACGGGAGGCAGGAGCAACGCGATGACGACGAGGAGGAGGGGCGCGGGGACGCGCTCGGGGCGGCGACAACGAGAACGGGCGCGCGGCGTCAGGCTCTGCGATGGTGACAACGACAAGAACGAGCTCTGGGGCACTGGCGACGATGAAACGGGCGGCAGGGGTGGCGGTGACGACGAGCGGCCTGGCGGCGTCAGGGCACGACATCGGCGCGGGGTGAAATTGGATAGGTTAGGGAGAACTTGACAACTCTCGCCTTATATGCGAGCACCTTTGGTCCCGGTTGGTTGCTACAACTGGGACTAATGCCCCCCTTTAGTACCGGTTGAAGCCACCAATCGGGATTAAAGGTCAATTTTAGCAGCCCAACGGGCGGGAAGTATAGGCCTTTGGTCCTGGTTGGTGGCACCAACCAGAACTAAAGGGTGGCCATTAGTCCCGGTTGGTGCCACCAACCGGGACTAAAGGTGTGGCACAGCGGTGTGGAATGTTTAGTCCCACCTCGCTAGTCGAGAGGCGCCCACACTAGTTTATGAGTCGCGTTTGCACCTAACTTGTCGAGCTCCTCTCTAATGCAGGCTATACATGCCTAACTTTTGTCTCTGCCATGTTGGGACTGCTGGACCCGCGGGCATGCATCCTGGCCCATGTAGAGATGGGTTTATAGTCGTATGCAGGCCGTCGTGGCCTAGTAGGCGGCATTTTTTTATTTTTATGTTATTTTAGTTGGTTTTAAAGCTTTTTAATCCTGGTTGGTGCCACCAACTGGGACTAAAGGGTTGGTCCTCGTTGTGGTGGGTGTTTAGTTCCACCTCGCCAAGCGAGAGGCACTCGCACCTGTTTATAAGCCCTCCCCTCTCTGCATTAGTTGCTCTCAAAGTGATAATAGATCCCTTATACAGGAAATTCAACCTAAATTCAAAATGCTAGTTGTGCGCCTAACTAGCACTTTGAATTTAGGTTGAATTTTCTCTATAAGCGCATCTATTTTCACTTTTGCTATTTTTTATGTTATTTTTTTGGATATTAAAATTTCGTAACAAACAATACTTTATGAATATTATTTTTGCTATTAAAGTTTTAATAAAAATAACTTTTATAATTTTAGTTGCATAAATTTTATATAATATTAAGTTAAATAACTTTTATCGGACGAAAGCACGTCTATTACAAAGGGATTTCAAAGTTTTAAACATATTTGAACTCAAGACTTTTTCTGCATTCAATATGCACCATTTAAAGCCACATAATCCCTTTTCAACCCTTGTCTGACTTCATTTGCTATTTTTCATGCATTTCATGATTTATTTTGAGCTAAAATGACCCTGAATTAAAAAGCACTGCAAATGAACTCTGAAATGGTTGAAAGTTGGCATGGTATCATCATTTCACCCACATAGCATGTGCTAAAAAGTTGAGAGGGTTACGGCAAAATCTGGATGCACTTCGTGTATAAAATGGACAATCTCTTTCGAAGTATCAGGGTTTCGGACGAAAACTCGTCTGTCACAAAAGGATTTCAATTTTTTAAACATATTTGAACTCAAGACTTTTTCTGCATTCAGTATGCACCATTCAAAGCCACATCACCCCTTTTCAACCCTTTTCTAACTTCATTTGCTATTTTCAAGGCATTTCATCATTTATTTTGAGCTAAAATGACCCTAAATTGAAAAGCACTGCAAATGAACTATGAAATGGTTGAAAGTTAGCATGGTACCATCATTTCACCCACATTGCATGTGCTAAAAAGTTGAGAGGATTACGACAAAAACTAGATGCACTTCGTGTACAAAATGGACAATCTGTTTCAAAGTATCCGGGTTTCGGACGAAAACTCGTCTGTTACAAAAGGCATTTCATTTCTTCATATATAACTGCAGTGATATTCTAGATCAAAGACATCATCAAAATAGTTGTGAAGAGAAAGTCTTCACTTTTACTTCGCGTGTGTCCCCTGATTATTCCGCTTCAACCATGGATAATCTTCATCGTTCAACAGGGTGCTTGGGTCAGCCTTCACTTTGAAGGGAGGAATTTCATGAAACTTTTCATAATCTGTAGACATGTCTGTCTTGCCCTCCACTCCAACAATGTCTCTTTTCCCTAAAAGAACTATGTGGCGGTTTGGCTCATCATATGATGTATTCGCTTCCTTATATTTTCTTTTTTCTCTGTTTGGTAGACATGTCATTCACATAGAAAACCTGCGCCACATCATTGGCTAGGACGAATGGTTCATCTTTGTACCCAAGATTGTTCAGATCCACTGTTGTCTTTCTATACTGTGGGTCTACCTATACCCCGCCTCCTGACATATTGTTCCATTTGCACCGAAACAAAGGGACCTTAAAATCATGTCCATAGTCAAGTTCCCATACGTCCACTATGTAACCATAATATGTGTCCTTTACCCTGTTGGTTGCTGCATCAAAGCGGACACCACTGTTTTGGTGGGTGCTCTTTTGATCCTAGGCGATCGTGTAAAATGTAGTCCCATATGTCTCGTACCCTTTCTAAGTCAATACAGTCGAAGATGGTCCCCTGGCCAACGAGTACAGCTCATCTGCAACAGTGGTGTTACCCTTGAGATGTGTTTGCAACCAACTGCCGAAAGTCCTGATGTGTTCACATGTAATACAGTCGTCACACTGCTCCGGGTGCTTGGAGTGCAGAATATTCTTGTGTTCATTGACATACGGGGTCACCAAGGTAGAATTCTTTAGAACTGTGTAGTGTGCTTGAGACCAAGAATGCCTGTCCCTACATATTATTATGTCTGGTCCTAGCATGACTTTTCCAGTCAGTCTCCCCTCATACCGCAATTGAGGGATACCAAACGGCTTAAGTTCAGGAAAGAAGTCAACACAAAACCCAATGACCTCCGCTGTTTGATGGCCCGTGGAGATGCTTCCTTCTGGCCTAGCATGATTATGGACATATTTCCTTAAGAATCCCATGAACCTCTCAAAGGGGAACATATTGTGTAGAAATATAGGGCCCATAATGCCAATCTCGTCGACTAGATGAACTAGGATGTGCGTCATGATATTTAAGAAGGATGGTGGGAACACCAGCTCAAAATTGACAAGACATTGCACCACATCACTCTTTAACCTTGGTAGGATTTCTGGATCGGTTACCTTCTAAGAGATTGCATTGAGGAATGCACATAGCTTCACAATGGCTAATTGAACGTTTTCTGGAAGAAGCCCCCTCAATGCAACCGGAAGCAATTGCGTCATAATCACATGGCAGTCATGAGACTTTAGGTTCTGGAACTTTTTCACTGCCATATTTATTATTCCCTTTATATTCCACGAGAAGCCAGACAGGACCTTCATACCGAGCAGGCACTCAAAGAAGATTTCCTTCTCTTCTTTGGTAAGAGTGTAGCTGGCAGGACCTTCATACTGCTTTGGATGCATGTCGTCTTTTTCGTGCACACGTTGCTGGTCCTCCCGTGCCTCCAGTGTATCTTTTGTCTTCCCATACACTCCCAAGAAGTCTAGCAGGTTCACACAAAGATTCTTCGTCACGTGCATCACGTTGATTGCAGAGCGAACCTCTAGGTCTTTTCCAATAGGGTAGGTCCCAAAATATAGATTTCTTCTTCCACATGGGTGCGTGTCCCTCAGCGTCACACGGAACAGATAGTCTGCAACGACCCATTCCAAAGATTACTTGTAAATCATTGACCATATCAATTATGTGATCAATAGTACGGAGGGCGGGCTTCTTCCGGTGATCTGCCTCACCTTTGAAATGCTTTCCTTTCTTTCAACATTGATGGTTGGTCGGAAGAAATCGACGATGCCCCAAGTACACATTCTTCCTACATTTGTCCAAATATATATACTTTCGGTGTCATCTAAACAGTGCGTGCATGCGTGGTATCCCTTGTTTGTTTGTCCTGAAAGGTTACTAAGAGCAGGCCAATCGTTGATGGTTACAAACAGCAACACATGCAGGTCAAATTCCTCCTGTTCGTTCTCATCCCACACACGTACACCTTTTCCATTCCATAGCTATAAAAGTTCATCAAATAATTGCCTTAGGTACACATCAATGTCATTGCCGGGTTGCTTAGGGCCTTGGGTGAGCACTGGTATCATAATGAACTTCCGCTTCATGCACAACCAAGGAGGAAGGTTATACATACATAGAGTCATAGGCCATGTGCTATGTTTGCTGCTCTGCTCCCCAAAAGGATTAACGCCATCTGCACTTAAACCAAACCATACGTTCCTTGGGTCACCTATAAACTCCCTCCACTTTCTCTTGTTCTTTCTCCACTGCGACCCGTCGGCGGGTGCTCTCAACTTTCTGTCTTTCTTACGGTCTTTTATGTGCCATCACATCAACTCGGCATGCTTTTTGTTTCTGAACAGACGTTTCAACCGTGGTATTATAGGAGCATACCACATCACCTTGGCAGGAACCCTCTTCCTGGTACGCTGGCCCTCAACATCACCAGGGTCATCTCGTCTGATCTTATACTGCAATGCACTGCATACCGGGCATGCATTCAAATCCTCATACTCACCACTGTAGAGGATGCAGTCATTAGGGCATGTATGTATCTTTTGCACCTCCAATCCTAGAGGGCATAGAACCTTCGTTTCTTTGTACGTACTATCGGGCAATTTGTTATCCTTTGGAAGCTTCTTCTTCATTATTTTCAGTAGCGAACCAAATCCCTTGTCATATACACCATTGTCCGCCTTCCATTGCAGCAATTCCAGTGTGGTACCGAGCTTTGTGTTGTCATCTTTGCAATTTGGTTACAATCCTTTTTTGTGATCCTCTAACATGCGATCAAACTTCAACTTCTCCCTTTCACTTTCCATTCTCTCTGTGCATCAACAATGACCCGGCGAAGATCATCATCGGGCACATCGTATGGTTCCTCTTGATCTTCAGCTTCCCCATTGCGGCATCACCATATTCAGGGGGCGGATAGTTCTCATCATCCTCTTCTTCTTCGTTGTCTTCCATCATAACCCCTCTTTATCCGTGCTTGGTCCAATCTTTATAGTGTGGCACGAAACCCTTCTCAAGCAGGTGGAAGTGAAGGGTTTTAGAGTTGGAGTAATCCTTCGTATTCCCACAGACAATACATGGACAATGCATAAAACCCTTCTACTTGTTTGCCTCAGCCGCTTTGAGAAAATTATGCAAGACCTTAATTTACTCGGAGGTGCGCCGATCATTGTACATCCATTGTCGGTTCATCTGCGTGCATTATATAATTAAGTGTATCAAAAACCATTACAGAACATCAAGAATAGAGAAGTGACCAAATTAATAGAAATTCATCATCACATCTATACCTACTAATAAAGCAAGGTGATATTTTTGGTTTCGTCCCGCTTAGGTGGTCTTTCGTCAATTTATATATACGCGAGGTGGTACTAATTCGCTGATAATCAATACATTTAAGGGTGGTGCGTCTCGCCCGACTGGTCCCAAAAGCGTTGATCTTTGTCTGTCCTCAACCCATGAAAGCATCATCAGCCCACGAAAGACTCCCGACCCAAACTGTGTCCCTCTCCAAAGTGCAAACATGTCACCCAATCGTCCTCTGATCGCTGCCTCCGCGTGCTCTCCAGGCACTGCATGCCGAGGCAGCCGTCGTCACCTCCATCATGATCGCTTTGGGCTCCAGGTGGATCTCCCCCAAGTTTTCGTCCACCGCGCAACCCTGCTCCTCACTCCACCCTCCTCGGATCTCCTTGCCTTCCAGGTGTTCGAGCTCAAGATGACCATGACGTCCATGACGCCAAGTCCGAATCGTTTTCTGATCGGGAGGCGAAGATCTCCGTGCTCCAGGATAAGGTTGCCACCCTTGAGGCCAGGCTGGGCATGCAGCGACCCGCCCTTTTCGAGCTACCGGAAGCTTTCACGGACGCTGCAATTGCTGCTACTGGCTGGACATGTCTCCAATACCGCTGTCGTCGCGTATCCCGATGAATAGGACTCAGTGAAAGTCCTGGCCTCGGCTCAGTGGTCCATGGCGCAAGGTCGAGGGACCATGGCCGTGGAGCAGCAAGGGGGCTTGGATGGACTTGGAGGTTTTGCTAGAGGGCACAACTCGCGGGCAGCCGGGGTCATGGACGTACACGTGGTGATGGCCGGAGGAGCAACAACAAGGTGGAGGGAAGCAGCAGGCAGAGGCCGTAGGAGACTCTGGTCGTGGTGGAGGCCTCGGGCAGGAAGACTCGAGCCGAGTTTGGTCGTGGCAATACGAAAAGGACCAACATCCATGGTGAACACAAGAGAAGGGAGGAAGGACGAGGCTCATTGGATTGGTGCATGCCAGAGAGCTCAAGGAGGACGGGGTCTAGGGCGAGCTGCATGCTACGGTGAGGGGGCGCGACAGCTGCAGCCATGATTGACGGACATGGTGCAGGCTCGGGAGCGAGGGCAGCGACGGCGCGTCTGAGCATGGTGCAAGCGAGGAGAGAAAGATGGAGAGGAGCCTTCAGTGTTCATCTGAATCGTCTCGACTGCAAAGCTCACATGGTGACAGAGGTGCACGTGGTGTTGGCGTGTTGCTCATCCCATGGCCTCACTCCAGGAATACTCTCTCGTGGCCACATGAGCCCTGAGCGGTGTACATACATGGCGGCGTGCATGGAGTATGCACCAAGTACAAGTTTGATGGAGTAGTAGCTCCTTGACTAATCTTTGTCCAAAGTTTCACAGCAATGATCGGTTTGGCAGGTAAATATGAAGCAGAATGCTAAAATTTTAATTTCAATGATCGATATGGCAGGTAAAGTTTGAAGTACATTGCTAAAGTTTGAATTTTCAGTGACCAGCATGGCAGGTAAAATTGGAAGCACAATGCTAAAGTTTCAATTTTTAGTGATTGGTCGGTATGGCTCGGGGACAGGCTTTATGTTCAGAAATTTGACATGCACATGGAGATTTAACGAAGAATATCCATGACTAATTACGGACACATACGATTACCGGGTACTGCATTCTTTAATCATGCAGAGAGCTCCGCTGGAAAGTTTCTGTTTAGTGGGAGACGTATGAGTGCAAGACGACTGGAAAAAACACAAAATAGTGTGCTATATATAGTCCCGTGGAGCAGACGAAATATTTTACATCCCATGATTTTCCTCCCAGCGACATGTTGTGCGTGCTGCTTGCTATGGAGGCTCCGTGACATCTGCCACGTGTGGTCATTATAAGCAGTCAATTTTTGTACTTCATTATTCCTACACTATTTTTTTCAGATAATCCGCCTATTTTTGGTCATGATATAGTAGAATAAAATGAAGCTATTTCGACGTGTTCGGGTTGACATCTTGCTTGGTCATCACATAGACATGCGTATATAATAATTTAATTTATCTAATTTAATTGATGACCTGAAATACAACTGCAACTTGACAATATATTTGGAGTGGTATCTGATGTCCATTTTGATGTGTTAATTTTTTAATAGGATATTGCAAACACGTAATGCTTTAGCGGACATATGTGGAGTTGGTATTGTTAATCAACAAAGAAAGTGCATCTCGATTGTAGCATGTCTGCCCAGCAATTTTGCATTAAAATAAAGATATGTCAAGGCAGAAGCATGCGGATCGGAAGCTACGTCTCAACAATGCAATGAGAAAGATACACTCTCAAATACCACACAAATCATTAAATTTATATCTTATACCCGTTGCAACGTACGAGCCTTCTTGCTAGTTAAAGCCAAAGTAAAGTAGTGACCAAAATAAATACATAAAGTTCATACATAGTTCTAATTGAACAACTATAGAGCATCTAATTAAAACATACATTCAATCTATGTAAAAAAATTAAATGCAACAACAAATGCGATCATAACCGCAACTAAGGTACCAATTGATCCAACAGCATAATGATACCAAGCCTTAATATGAATGACATATTTTCTAATCTTTTTAATCTTCAAGCGCATTGCATCCATCTTGATCTTGTGATCGTCGACGACATCGGCAACATGCAACTCCAATTTCATATTCTCCTCTTCAACTCTTTTTAATTTTTCTTTCAAGTAATTGTTTTCTTTTTCAATCAAATTTAACTTCTCGGCAAGAATTTCTATGTCGGTTGGAATTTCCGGTCCACATAACTCCTAGATAAAAACATCTATGTCACGTTGGTCGGCATAATTGTCATAAACACTAAATGAAACAAATAGTAATAAAATATAATATACCACATCCAAATCGTAGACAGGACGAGGGCCGACAAGGCCGGATACCAGAACCATGGCACTATATAATAACAAACAATAACAAAAGTAAGAAAATTATACAAGTATCTATCTAAATCATACAAGTAATAAATTTTTTTATCTTATTAAGAAGATAAGAACAAGAGGCTCACCACGGTGGTGCCGGTGACGATATTGGCATGGGCGATCGACGACGGTGAGGACGGGGACGGGACAGGACAGACTGCCAAACCTAGACAAATCTTGAGGAAAATAGAGCTTGAAGGTAGAGCTTGGAGAGGAGAAAGCTTAAGTGTGGCTTGGGCATTTCATCAAACACCTCATGTGCATAGGAGGTGAGAGCTAAAGCAACACACACCTCATGTGAACACGCCGACTGGCCAAAAAAACAGAGTGAGCGGGCAAGGGCGGCAGTATATATAGGCTAATATCTTTAGTCCCGGTTGGTGGCTAGAACCGGGACAGAAGGCTCATCTTTGGTCCCGGTTCCAACCACCAATCGGGACTAAAGGTGCTGGGCCAGGAGCGAGGCCCATTGGTCCCGGTTCTTGTCTAGAACCAGGACCAAAAGTGTCAAACGAAACAGGACCAATGGCCCCCGAGGCCCGGCCGGCGCCCTGGCCTCAAGAACGGGGACAGATGCACCCTTTGGTCCCGGTTCGTAAGTGAACCGGGATTAATGACCTTATCCTGGCCTCAACCAAAGCCCTGTTTTCTACAATTGAGAAGATCAAACATAATTTTGAGACACGAAGATTTTTCCCGTGGTTCCGATAGGTGGTGCTATCATACGTCCACGTTTATGGAGACTTCAACGCACGAAGGGTAATGGTCGCGGGAGTCCATAGAGGGCTCCACCCACGAAGGGTCCACGAAGTATCAACCTTGTATATTCCATGATGATCTATGTCCACGAAGGACTAGCCTTACTCGGGGTAGATCTTGATGAAGTAGGTGATCTCCTTGCCCTTACAAACTTCTTGGTCCAACTCCACAATCACGAAGAAGGAGGCTCCCAAGCGACACCTAACCAGTCTAGGAGGCACCACCGTCCAAAAGGTAATAAATGTGGTAGTATGATGAACTCCTTGATCCTGTGCTTCAAAAGATAGTCTCCTTAACACTCACGCACTGTCTCACAGATTCAGCATGGGTAGAAGAGATTGGTTGGGTGGAAAGCAACTTGCGGAGGCTATAAATCAAGATCCATATGGTTGGAGTGGATGATCTTGATCTCAACACAAGGGTAGGTTGTTCTCCCTTAGAATATTGGATATGGCAAGTGAGTTTGTGTTCTGAGTGCTTTTGTTGCGAGTGGGATGTGGTGGAGGGCTATATATAGGCATCTCCAAGAATCCAATTGTTACAACATTATTGCCCAACTTGGTGAAACCAGAGAAAAACTCGGTTGCATTGACTAGTGCAAAATGTGGCGACCTTGGAGTTTTCAGTGAGACCGATATATGAATCTCGGTGGTACCGATATAGGTGACCTAGGCAGTTACCAAAAATCGGTGAAACCGATTACTCAATCTTGGTGGGACCGATATTAAGTATTTGGTTAACAAAGTTGGTCACTAGTTTCGGTTGCACTGAATGAAAACTTGGTAGTACCTAGATGTGGGTTTGGCTAGGGTTTTTGTCTAGGAGGAAACTCGGTGGATCCGAATAAGAATCTTGGTGTCACCGAATTTGACTTTTGACTTTCTATAGAGGGTCTATGTGGGAAAGTGGGTGAGTATTTTTGGTGGCTACCTCTAAGCACTTGAGCAACCAGATCCTCATAAATTCCTCATCCCTTTTTAATAGTATTGGCTTTCCTATGGACTCAAAAGTGTTTTCTCACAAAATGTAAAATGTTGAGTCCTCAATCTTGAAGCATGGCCAATCCTATTCCTTTCTTTCCTTTGAGAGGTTCTCCACATAGACCTTTAACCAACCCATCATTGAAATTTTTCTTGGGATGCACTTGGTGGAAACATTAGTCCAATGAAATATATGTTGTTATTAATTACCCAAACCACCTAGGGAGAAGTTGTGCTTTTAGAGGTTCATCTTTTCAAGCACTAGTTTGCACCTTAGGTGTTTAAAAAAGAAGTTCACAAGAACAAGTCCACCATACATTTACTGGTATCCATCTTTTATAACTCTGTGTTGGACCGAAAAGTTTAAAGTAGATGATGGCCACATGCATCAATCAATGCAATGACCCAGTTTAGCCTTCATTCAAAGTTTTTATTTTGACATTCATCATTGCCATCCAACTTAGTGGAAGCTTAAACTTTCAAGTACTAATGTGCACCCTTAGGCATTCTAATAAGAAGAAATTTACAACAACAAGCTCACCATACGTTTACTGGTATCTTGGACACGCATGCCCAGACACAACATAGAAAGAGGGGGAGAAAGCACATATAATAGAAGCTACTAATAATCCCATAAAAAATTACTGAGACATTTAAAATAATAATTTTACTGATCATAGGCATATCTACCATGCTACAAAAATTCAATTTTAAGCTTACTATATAGTTTGAGAGAAGAAAAAGAAATGCGCACACATGCGGTAAAGTTTGGGCCAAATTCAAAACCACATTTAATTCGGCTTATGTTTGTAGCTAGTTTTGTATTTCATTTTATTTCTTGATTTGTTGGATTTTATGAGTTTTTCCAACCGGGCTCACACCCCTCTCCATTAATTTCTTAATTTAAATACAATAGTCTCAGCTATCTAGAGTTACATATTAGACCCGAGAAGCTAACATCAAAAGGAAACCAAAAGGGGAGAGCGAGTTGGGGCATCAGTATGAAACCGACCGTGAATAACTCTAAAACTAATCACCCACTGTGAGGCAAAAACCTATTGCGCAAACCACTTGACCTCAAAGGATCTAACACTACCAACTAACAACATTAGGAAACAATGAAAAACAAAATAAGACCACATGTAGCTCAGCGGGCATCAAACCCTAGTGAGAGAGACTATCAACCACCGAAAGGAATAGGTGCCGAACTCCTTTTTACACGCCCTAGTTTTGTCTTCCAGCGCCAGTCTGCCTCGTGGAGTCGAGTGATCCGTCAGCGAAGCCGCAACCTAGACCATCCTCCGCACCCCAACTTAAAAGCCTGATTTGTCCACTTTTTTTTAACAAACCTGACGAATACATAAAAAAACATGCGGTAAACACTCCCTCAAGAGGAGATCTCGCAATATGTCAAAGGTGACTTTGTTACAAGTGCACCAAATCCCCCCAACAAATAGTAGCAATAATGGTCATGTAGTGTTGTTTACCACCAGGCAAATGCTTATAGAACCAAACCAAACTTTGCCACAAGTATCTGGGACAGCAGGGAGCACCCATTGCCAACCGAAAAGGCCCCCAAACCGACCGAGCAAAAGCACACCCAAAGGAACAAACAAGATTTCCGAGTCGATTTCTTTTTCACATATTATATCTAGTAGGGATAGCATTTTGGAACAATTGCTACAAGAAGATTTTGATTTCTAGAGGAGCCTTGGCTTTTGAAATCCACTTACTTCCAGGCCTAGACAAATCTCTCTCCAACGATTCATAAACTAAATTAGTAGTGAATTCTCCTTTCTTGCTAGATCTCCAAAGTACCTTGTGAGAAGAAGGTTTAAGAGGGAACGCACTAGCCACATTAGAATATTTTTCCACCGATCATTCAAAGGAGGAAACAAGGCCCGCCTCAATTGCAAAGTGAAGTCATTCGTAGCAAATTCTGCAAAAGTACATTCCTGATCCCGACAGATATCAAATAAAATTGGATAGGATGACTTCAATGCTATATCGCTCATCCACGGATCGTGCCAGACCCTGGCCAAAACCCCCTTATTAATACTAATCATCCTACCTTCCATATATGCCTCCTTAGTTTTCATAATTACTTTCCAGACGGGAGAGTCATTAAATATAGTTTGAATATTAGCAAAAAAATTACGCTTAAGTATTGAGCGCAAATAGTGTGCTGCCACAGCCCAGCCCCAGTCTCCAATTTCCACCACCACTTGACCAGGAGGCTAACATTTTGGTTGTGGAGGTCCTTAATACCATCAAGGTCCTTAATACATTTCACCCCAATCCACGAACTTTTTTAGAGCGACAAACTCTGGTCCACTTGACCATATGATATGCACATTTTTTCTTTCCTTTTCTCCAGAAAAAGTGTCTACGATGAACATTCATTTTCTCTATGAAAGTCTTGTTAAGCAAGAACATGGATATAAAATAGGAAGGTATACCATCAAGGATAGAGTTAATAAGCGTAACTCTAGCCCCCGATGAGGTGATATAACTAATCCAGGCCACCAACCTCTTAAGAAGTTTTGCATCAGGGAAATCCCACCCCACACTTTTCAACATAGCATAAGTCACAAGGACCCCCAAATATTTCGTAAGAAGCTTCCCAACCTGTCAAGCAAACATCTCAACATAAGCCTAGTTAATATTATTGTCCCCACCAATAGTAAAGACCTCACTCTTATCAAAATAAACTTTCAGTCCCGACATCAACTCAAATAAGTATAGGAGCAATTTAAGATTCAAAGCTTTCTCCACATCGTGTGAGAAACATAACACCGTGTCATCTACATATTGCAGAATGCCCACCCCCCCTCATCAATAAGGTCAGGAGCCAACCCTTGAATCAAATTATTCTTTTGAGAAGCTAGAACCATTTTAGTTAGACATTTAGCAGCCAAGATAAACAAAAAGTGAGAAAGAGGATCCCCTTGCCTGACCCCTTTGGCACTCTGAATGTACGAGCCCAATTTATCATTAATTTTGACACTCATTGTGCCATCACGAAGGATCTACGATACCCACCTACAACATTTGTCATTAAACCCGCGCTTGGTATGACAATCAAGGAGGAAACCCCAGTTAACCTTGTCATATGCTTTCTCAAAGTCAAGCTTTAGTATTACACCGGTTTTCTTTTTTAATATGAGTGTAATGCATAATCTCATGCAATGAGAGTATCACATCCATTATATTTCTCCCCTTGATGAATGCATTTTGTTGAATACTAAACAATTTGAGGGCATAAATCTCCACCCTCCTATCCATGACTTTAGTGATCAACTTATATGGGCAACTAAGCAAGCAGATACATATGTATTGTTGTATCTTATTGACTACAGATTTTTTGGGCAACAAGGTAATAATACCATATTTTAATCGCTGCCCATCTAGTCTACCCTTAGGAAACCACTCACACAACCTAAGAAGATCATAGCGGACCATGTCCCAATAATGTTGGTAAACCTCAGCAGGAATGTTGTCCCGTCCAGGAGCATGATTACACTCCATGGAAAATAAGGCCTTCTTAATCTCATCAAGGGTAAATGGCCTAGTTAAATCCTCATTACCATCAGCTGACAGTCTCTCCTCCTGGGACCATGAATCTGTATCCACTTTGCAAATATTCCCAGGGGCTAGACCAAACAACTCTTTATAAAACTCAGTAGCATGGGGCAAAAGGTTTTCTGTCCCATCAATGATAACAGGTCCTCACTCCAACGAGTGCATAGCATTTTTCCTACGTCTCCCATTTGATACTTTATGAAAGAAATCAGTATTGTTACCCCCTTTAAGAATCCATCACTCATGGGATTTTTGATGCCAAAGGAGCTCCTCGTACATGAGCATGTTATTAAGCTCCACCATAATATCAAGTTTCCTAACACTACCCTCCCCGTACAATTCACATTGCTCCTCCAATAACTCTAGCTCCTGGAGCTCCATTCTGAGTATTTTTTTCTTAATTTTGTTATTACCAAACACATTCGATCTCCAACCTTTAAAGAACTGTTTAATCCTCTTCAACTTGATATTAAGGATGTCGATAGGATCATCCACATGTATAGGTTTAGACTAGATATCCGCAACTAATGGAAGGAAATCCACATTATTTAACCAAGAAACATCAAATCTAAAACACCTAGCACTGCGGGCCCTCGAAGGGGCATTCCCACTATCAAGCAGCAATGGGTTGTGATCAGAGAGCTCTTTAGCCAGTTTTGAACAGAGACAAGGGGATACAATTCCTCCCAATCAGGGGACATTAGGACTCTATCTAACTTTTCTGAAGTAGGGTGCTCTTGGTTATTGGACCAGGTGAAAAAGAAACCCGACATGAAGATTCCCCCCAGCCCCAGTAAATAGATAATAGAAATAAACACATCCAAAAAATGAGACAAGGGAGATTGTTTATTTTTGCCCGCAATGTCTAAGAATGTTAAAATCACCACCCTCTAAATAAGGAGTGTCTATCTTACTGCAAAATCTAGACATTTGAGCCAAAAATTCAGGTTTATGTTCATCATGAGCCGCACCATAAACAACAAGGAGATCCCACTTGCAGTTTGTAGCTTTATCAAACACATTCACCTGCAAGACATACTTGCCACACACAACACTAATGGTCTAAAACTTTTCAGTCCGCAAACCACACAAAATACACCCTAGATTTCCCACTAGATGGGGCGCATTCCCAGCAAAAATCAAGATGAGGGTCAAACTTTCTTTGAGAAGAGGTTTGAAATCCCTCTTCATGGTTTCTTGCAAACAAATAATGTCAACTCCATTGGCATTAATGATATCCATGAGACATGAAGCCATACGTTTCTTCCCTGCTCTCCTACAGTTCCAAAAAAGACCTATCATTTATAATGGCTAGGTTTGTCTTCCATTCTGGTAGGTCCACCAGGATCCACGGCATCCATACCAGTCGCCTCTAGTTTTTGTTTCCTAGTTAAATGCTGAGATAATTTCTTAGGGGATGAAATCACCACATTTTTCTTACTGTTAACCTTTCTATTGTTCTTCTTAGACTTGACAACTAAATGGGACCTCGTCCTCTCCCTCATGATCACCTCAGGTTAAGGAGAGGTGTAGAATTACCCATATAGCCCTTCACCAAAATTTTGGCAGGATCTGTATTTTTTCATGCAGTTATCTAGATGTTTCTAGTTCACGCTGCATATCAATGGTAGCAAAATTACCATCTGGAATTTGAACTCCCATAAGAGAAGCTCTCAACATATTCTTAGAATTGGACAAAACCGAGAACTGATTATTATCAGGGACAGGGGGAATACATTCACATTCGTGCTTCTTCATATGAGTAGCAGCCATATCCTCCACACGAGCTAGTTTCTGATATTGATTACGTGCCCCCATTTTCTCAGCTCCATCAACAACATTCTCATGAATTGGGGACCCTGTCGGAGAATCAACAGTGTAAGCACTGCGAGCCTCAACCCCCTCCAATGAACCTTCCTCAAGATCCACAACTGGTGGCAGAGAGGGCCACACAATGAAATCTGACAAATGAGGTATATTACCTACACCATAATTTCCAGCAAACTGCAAAAAATCAAGAGAAGGAGGCATATGTGTAACAGCCCAAGCAGTTGATCTCATCTTTTCAGAACCAGGAGAAGTACACGAGGAATCATTCAGTTCCATCTCATCATTAGATTTCCCATCACATAAATCTCCAACAGGGGACATAGGAGAGCTTTTGGCTGCATGTTCTATAGCCATGGAATCTTTGAACAATTGAGTATGATCCCTTTCATCACTATCATCTTCTTCCTCAGTTTCAAAAACAGTGAACAAATGTGAATTAGTAGTGTAATTCTGGGACGAAGAATTCCCCACCACAGAAGCACTAGTACCCACATGCTCATTAGTAGATTCATATCTAAAATCAAACTTAGATTTCTTAGCAGTAGATGGGGAAGAGCTGAAGATTGAGTAACTCCGGGAGGGCAACCACAATCTTTTCCACCTCATAATAGATTAAGTGTCACGACTTAAATCACACGGCAACGCCGAGATCATGGGGGCAACATGTACAAACGCATACGATTTTGAATTCGCCGCCGCTCCTTGACTTGGCACCGGAGCGCTGACCGTAGTGCCGCGGGACACGCTGCCACCCGTCCCTGCTGGTCTGACGACGTCTCTCCTCATTGGTGTCTCCTCGCCGCCGTCATCTAGCCCGATGTGGGGCCTGCTACCTCTTGAGCGTGCGTTGGTTTTCCTTTGAAGAGGAAAGAGTGATGCAGCAAAGTAGATAAGTATTTCCCTCAGTTGATGAGAACTAAGGTATCAATCCAATAGGAGGAACAAGTATGTCACCAATGGATGCACCTACACAAACACTCAAACTCTTGCACCCAACGCTATAAAGGGGTTGGCAATCCCTTCACGGTTATTTGCAAGGATGAGATCTGATAGAGATAGATGTAAAAGATTGCGGAAAGTGAAAAGTAAATAAATTGCAGCAAGGTATTTTTGGTATTTTTGGTTTATAGATCTAAAAATATAGTATGGAAAGTAGACCCGGGGGCCATAGGTTTCACTAGAGGCTTCTCTCTTGAAGGAAAATATCACGGTGGGTGAACAAATTACTGTTGAGCAATTGATAGAAAAGCAAATAATTATGAAGATATCCAAGGCAATGATTATGCATATAGGCATCACGTGCATGTCAAGTAGACCGAAACGATTCTGCATCTACTACTATTACTCCACACATCAACCGACTTCTGCCTGCATCTAGAGTTTTAAGTTCATGAAGAATAGAGTAATGCATTAGGTAAGATGACATGATGTAGAGGGATAAAACCAAGAACTATGATGAAAACCCCATCTTTTTATCCTTGATGGCAACAATACAATACGTGCCTCGCTACCCCTACTTTGTCACTGGGTGAGGACACCGCAAGATTGAACCCAAAACTAAGCACTTCTCCCATTGCAGGAATTACCAATCTAGTTGGCCAAACCAAACCAATACCTCGAACAGACTTGCAAAGATATGAAATCATGCATATAAGAATTAAGAAAAGACTCAAATAAAATTCATGGATAATCGGAACATAAACCCACAATTCATCAGATCTCGACAAACACACCGCAAAAGAGTATTACATCGGATAGATCTCCATGAAGATCATGAAGAACATGGTGTTGAAGCGCAAAGAGAGAGAAGAAGCCATCTAGCTACTAGCTATGGACCCATAGGTCTGTGGTGGACTACTCATGCATCGTCGGAGGGGTAATGGAGTTGATGCAGATGCCCTCCATGATCGAATCCCCCTCCGACAGATTACCGAAAAAGGCTCCAAGATTGGATCTCTCGGGAACGGAGGCTTCTGGCGGCAGAAAAGTATTTTCGTGGATATTTTTGGTATTGGGGGAATATTTGGGTGCTTATATGATGAAGATTAGGGCTAGGACTCCTTCCAGGGAGTCACAAGCCTGCCATGTGCGGCCAGGGGGGTGGACGTGCCCCCTGGCTTGTGACTTCTTGGCAAATGCTTTGCCTTGCACTCCAAGCCTGGTACATCTCTTCTGTTCATGGAAAAATCATCGCGAAGATTTTATTCCATTTGGACTCCGATTAATATTTCATATCTGCAATACTCAAAAACAAGGAAAAAACAAAACTGGCTAGGTTCTAGATTAATAGGTTAGTCCCGAAAATAATATAAAAATAGCATATTAATGCATATAAAACATTCAAAACAGATAATATAATAGCATGGAACAATAAAAAATTATAGATACGTTGGAGACATATCAGGGCCCTTCCTGCGCGCCGTTTTGCTAGAGCGATGTGGAGGACGACCTCGAGGAGCCCGACCCGATGGAGTTGTCGGCGTCCATGGCGCCGCCGTCGTTTTGGCGCGTTCTTGGCGGCGGCCCGGCCGGATAGGAATCGCCGGAATCCTCCCTAGCCACTGGCCCGGGTGGCCTTGGTTGCGGGAGGGTAGGGGAGTGCTCTCTGGCTCGGGGGCATTCGGGGCCCTCGGGCGGTGGATCCGGTCCGGCGTCGGGCGTCCCCTCCTCCGTGGTACCGGCGTGGTCGGTGGTCGCTGCGGCTTACCGGGAGTTGGCTATGCCGCCCCCGCTCGGGAGGGTTGAGCTCCCCTCACCTGGTCGGGGCCTATGCGGGCTGTTCTGCTCGGTGGGCCACTTGGGCCTGCGGAGTGGGGGAGGTGCGACCCATCTAGTGGTGGGCCTCCTGAGAGGCTGCCGCCTTTTGGGCCCGTGGCCAGGGTATACCGTGAATGGCTACTGGCTCCGACTAACCCTGACAGGTGGGTCTAGTTGGCCCGGCACGCCTCATCGCTGTCCCAAGGTTTTCCTGTGGCTAGGTTAGACGTCCAGCGCCATCGTGCTTCCGCCCGCATCGTGCGCTCCCTTCTACCGCCACCTCCTCTCATTCGGTCCTTCGCTGAGGTCACGATGGCACGCGAGTCCAGTGACAGAGCTCCCCGACCCAAGCACCCCCTTGCCGCCTCTTGCTCCCGTACCCGCTCGTCCCCTCATCATGGGGATCCTGACCCTCAACCCCGCTCGCCGCTGCGTGACTAGCCGACCCGTTCTTCTGTAGGCCCGGCCGGCCGCCTCCCTTCCCACGCGCCGTTGACTCCTCATGAGCCCCCTCCCCGGGATCCCTCCCACGACCCTAGGCTCCCGCTACCTGGGTCAGCTGGTGACCGGCACCGCTTGGAAGATGCGCCCCGTCGGTAGGATGAGGTAGAATGGGAGCGGGCTCTCCGGTGGGAGTTGGTGTCCCGACCACCCAGGTCCAAGGCGGTCCCTACTCTGGAAAGTTTGGTGGTGGACTCCCGCACGAGGACTGAGCCAGGGCCTGGCTCCGACCATCGCGGGGTGGGTCACCTTGACCGGTCACGCTTTGGACCGAGGGACTGGGAGGGTCGGTCGGACCCTCTCTCCCTCTGCTCGGACCAGGATTGGCGGCATGATGGTCAGCCACGGTGCTATTCCCCCCGTGACAGCTTCTCGATGCCCCGGCTGCCTATGGTCCCCCGAAGAAGAAGAAGAAGAAGGCCAAGAAGTGGTGAACAGGTGAGTCCTCGGGTGCGGCGGTGGTTCTGGCTGCCTCGGAGGCCACGCCCGGGGATGAGCTCATAGCTCCCATCGAGCCAGCAGTGAATGACCGCTCGGTGGCTCGGGCTTGGGCTTGGGAGTCGCAGTTGTGTGTCAACTATGGCGTTGCAGGTCACTTCTGCTCGGAGTGCATAGCACTCCTGCGATACCCGCTAACTCTAGAGCACGTGGGGTGTTACATCAACGGGGGCTTCTACTACATCAATTGGCCCCTATCGGCTCCCTTTGCCACCCCCACCTGGCCCCCATTACGGTGGGTCCTGATCAGGACCGCCCCCTCAGGGCACAATCACGGCCTCGATCAATGTTGAGGAGCTGCTTGACTTCAACGGCAAGGTCTCAGATGAGTCCTTCTCCTAGGTGGTGCGAGAGGTGTCTCGAGGGGTCTTCTCTGTGCCCTTCCCCTCGGAGGAAATGCTTTGCTTGTGCACCCGGTTTGACAAGATTCAACTTCGTCTTCACAAGTTTTGGGTCTCGGTTTTGGGAGGCTTCAGAGGTCCCTAAGCTAGAGTTATCCCTCTCTCGGGTCTGGATCTCTATCGCCGGGCTCCCGTCCTAGGCCAAGCTGGATTTCATTCTAAACATGGTCTCCGAGCCGATTTGGCAGGATGGTGGTTGTGGATGTGGGCTCGCTTGAGGTGGATGGCCCGTCTCGGATCCAAGTGCTCTGCATGGACCCGACTCAGATTGTTGGCATGGCCCTGCCCTTCTACTTCGATACTACGGGACTGGTGCTGACCTACAAGCTGGACATCAAGGACCCAGACATGGTGTTCGAGGGGGCATCGCCTAGGCCCCCTAGTCCCCCGTGCGTGGACCCAGAGGGCTCTGATTCTTTGGGAGGCTCTTCGGAGGATGGGGGACCTAGGAGTCTCAGCCCCGCTCTCCTGGCCACAACCCGATCACGAGCGTGAGGTCGTCAGGCCTGACTGTCGCGGCCTCTGTGTCCCTCGACCAGACCCTGGTGGGGCCTCCATCACTGGGATCCGGGTTAATGCTCCGTATGGCCTCCCCCTCCCCCCTGGAGGAGGATGCCCTGAGCGTAGGGATGGATGGCCATCCCCCATCTTCCCCGCACTCTCCGGGGGTGGTGTGCTACTCCCGCTCCCTCTCCCCTCTAGAGACACCCGTGGCAGCGACAACCCCTGCCATACCGACCCCTCCAGTGGGAGGGTCGTTGGCTTGCTCTGTCATCTCCATGGCCTCGCCCATGGCGAGCTCTCGTCTACGTCCGTCTCCGTCTCCCCCATCACGGCCCGCCAGAGTGCCAAGGAGGACTCGGGAGGACGTGTCCCTTCGATCTCGGAGAAGCCCGCGAAGCGTGCGGCAGCTCGCAACCTTGAGTTTGGTACGGCTTCCCCCCTCCTTCTGTGTAACATCCCAAATTTTGGAATGTTATAATAAATATTAGAAGGAATGCTTGTTTGCTTGAGTGATTGAAATTGAGTGAAAATTTGAAACTTTTGAAAACTTTTGAATGAGAGGGAATAAAATGACTTTCCCCTTTGTGTTTGAATTCAAACTCCTATATTTCAAATCAGTGAGAGAAGATGACATGACTTCGTCATTATAAAAGGATTTGAAAAGTGAATTTTGAAAACTATTTGAAAAATTTCTGATATGGAGATCACCTTCATATTTGATTTTCCTATTTGAAATTTGCAAGCATTCAAACCCCTTACAAGTTTTTGAGAGGAGTAATATGACACTCCAAACCAGGGGTAATTTTGTGAAGTATTTGAACCATCAAAACCAAGGGATTATTTGAAAAAAATATTTGCAAAAATAAATAAAGCCATTTAGGCATTTTCTGAAAATAAAATTTTTAAAAGTATTTATTTTGGCCGTGGAAAAATGTTCATTAAATGGCATTTATTTCCTTGATCATTTTAGTATATAAAACTTTATTTTTGGACAGGTTTTGAACGCCTTAATGATATTTTAATACTTGTAAATTAATAATAGGAAACTATTAACGAGTTATTAGCCCACCAGTCCATCTGCCCTAATCCCTCTCCCAAAATTCCTTCGCACCGGCCACCGCTGACCGCACCCTCTCTCTCTCTCTCGCTGACAACCGGACCCACCGACCGATCCCATAAACCCCGCGGTCAACCCCCTTCTCTCGCCCTGAACCTCGCCGGCGAGATCACCGGAGGTGCAATCTCCTCTCCCTTCCTTCCGTGACCCTCCTGACCTCTCCTGTAAATAGAGGAGCTCGGCCTCATTTTGTTCCTGCCCAAACCCCCAACTCTCATGCCCCCATGCTCGCCAAAATGCTAGCCGGAGCCACCGGACGCCGCCGCGCCATTGCCGACCCCGTGCTCGCCCTAGCCACTCCCCTCTCTACCCAAGCACGCCATCCTCTCCACCACCCTCGCCCGCACCTCCCCGCGCACTCGCCCGTGCTCCAAAGCCTCCGGAGCGACCTCCCCGTTGACACCCGAATGCCGCTGCCGCCTCGGAGCTCGTCGCCGACACCTCCGACCGCCTCCGTCAATGCCAAGACCACCCGCGTGATCGCCCCGCTCGTCTGGATCGACTGGACCCCTTCCCCGATGACGAAGACCACCGAAGTCGTCGCCTGCATCAAGCCAAGCTGCTGGCCACCGTCGAACTCGTCGAAGTTGACCTCCCGCCGCGGTGAGCTTCTCCCCTCCGTCCGATTTGATTGAACGGCCTCGATTAGATCATGCGTACCCCCTTCGGTTTAATTTAAATGAACTGACCGGTTTTCTGTTTAGTCTTTTAGCCGAAACGTTTTTCTCTAAGTTTTGGTCGTCCGCTCGTTTCAGTCTAGCACGCACCCCTCCGTAGCCTATCAGAACCTGCCACGTCACCCCCTGTCCGTTAGTTTAGTTTTTTCTTTTTTTTTGTGTTTTTGTTTTAGAAAACAGAATAGGTTCTGTTTTTATTTTTGTTATATCTTTTAGGATATTTAGAGTTTTTGATTGATTCTTTTTGCATTGTGTCAAAAATTAGTTCTAGTTTCTATAGATATCAAGTTTGACCAAATTTGAATAACTTAAAATTGATTTCAAACAGATTTGATTCAAATCTTATTTTCTGAAGATCTTGAGTTTAAGAATATATTTTGAGTTGATTCTTTTTGCTACTTGTCACTAGTGACCTGAGTTATCAGTAGGTAGAGTTTGGAAATTTTTAGAATATTTTATAGTAGTCTTTTCAAGCAAAACAGATTCTGTTTAGTTCTATTAGGTTTATTTATATTCCCTTTTGTTTTAAATTATTTTAAATTATTTTCTTTTATATTAGTGATAGACTTTTATAAAGTTTTCTTTTATATAATAGTATCCCTTCAAAACAAATAATATTTATTAGTTGATTGCATGAAAATCAATTCTAGTTCAATTATAACTTGCAATTGGATTTTCATTGCTAGTTTTGATCCACTATTTGAAAATAGTTTCCACAAATTGTTTTATAAGTTTGATTTTCTGTTAATCTAAGTTTAGACCAGAAACAATTTGTATTATAGTTGAGATTGTTTGTGGTTTAAGCCAAGGATGACCTTATCAAAAGAAGAACCTTTATAAAAGCTTTTCAACGTTCTTTTTGCAAAATAAAGATTTATGAGAAAATACTTTCTGTTAATTATTTGCTTTAAAATTTGTTTTTATTTTATTAACTTAGTTTTTTTCTTGCTAATATGTTCTAGTAGTTAAAAACTTAAGTTGCTAGAGTATTGTTTTCTTAGTTCCTTGTTGTTCTTCAAAAGTAATTCATTGTGCTAAGTAAAATATTTACTAAACTAATTTTGATTATATTTTACTTTGTTTTGAGTTTTTAATTTTGAAAATAGGACGTACTTGTAGAGAAGACCAACTTTGGTTGTGTTGATGAAGTTTTGTTAATTTTTGTCTTAAGTATTTCCTTCATCACAAATTTGTTGCTTTTGGTTTGGTGATACTTTTGATTGTTAGAATTGATTGCTAGAATGATTGCTTATATGAATGCAATGTTTGATTATATAGATTTTCATCGGAGAGTGACGAATAGTCTATCAGTTATCTCTGAGAGCGATATTATTCTTCATCAACAGTACAAGCAAGTCACTTTGACCATGTATACCTATGTTTTTATTGCATTAGTTCTACCATCTCCCCAATTGCATGCAAAGTAGGTAATTGGAAACTTGGTTACTTGATGTAGTATCATGTGGTAGGTCCCTATCAACCCTTGACACAATGACCCGGGAAACGTTGATTTAATTTTGCTATGCTATTAGTAGACGGGGTGGGTTGTGTGATTCATGAGAGTTGTGAGTTAATAATTTTCAAGACCTGCATTATGATCAAGACTTCAAGACTCCGAGTTTTCAACTTACCTCTGGGTCGATGATGGTTGAACGGCGCCCTGGAGAAACCAGTGGTTAGCCTAGGTGTTGCTGGGGAAGTGCCAGTATTCACATGGAAAGGTCCACCCAGGCACAAAGAGATGGATGGATGCTTCAAGACCCAAGGCTTACCTGCATAGCCACAAGCCAATATGGGCTCTGGCTTGGTTGGATATCGTGGTGACCCTGGACAGGCGGTGCTACGAGATGTAGAAGAACGGTAGGAAAGGATGGGCACCGACAGAGTCTTAGGGAAACCCTTTAGAAGACAATGTTTTGGTCATCCGTTTCTCAAACACCTTGAAGTGCGAGAAATCAAACGGAGGCGATCAAATCTTGTGGGGAACGTGTGCAAAACTCTATAGAGTACTAAAACCTAATCGATTAGCCGTGTCCACGGTCATGGACAACTTGAGCCAAAGGAACTGAAACTATCAGGAAGTCTCAACACAAAAATTATATGGATGAGGGTATTATTATTAACCTGGGTATGAGAATTGGTTGGTGGAACCATCTCATTAATCAACCAAATTTGTAGTTATAATTTCTGCATTACCCCTCTCTTGTTGTAGGAAAAATTTGCTTTGCGCAAAAACTTAAACTTATAGCCCCACCTGCCATATAAGCATATAGTATAGAAGATTATTTTCACCCCCTATTTTGTGACTTGCTGGCATATTCAAAATGCTGACCTACACGGCTGCAACGTCTTATGTTGCAGATAAGCTCTACGACGGGTAAGAGTACGATTCAGGGTTACGGTCTACACTCAACCTGCCGTTGGTGTTATTGGGACTCCACTCTCGTTGAATGTTTCCGCTGAGATTTTAAGGTATATATTAGTTTTACGTTAATTACATGGGATTGCACTTTGATATATACATTGATGTATTGTGTGTGCTAGCATACTGATCCAGGGATGGCACAGAACACATAGAGGCTTGACTCGTTTTGAGTCGGGTCGCTACATTCTGGCCCTTTGTCTGGCTCTAGATTTTCGGTGTTAGGTTCGGTTTCTCTGGGTCACTTGGGCGACGTGGCCTCAGATTCCGACATCGTGTTCCATGGGGAATGTGGGCCACGTCTAGAGCAAATTACAGCTATTTGTGCGAAGGATCAATTTGATGGGGCTCTTGCTGAGGCTCGAGCGCAGGCTGAGCGAGTGTCCCAGGAGGCCGGGACACCGGCTGACCCCGGGTATAGAGATCCCTGGATTGGAGACGACCCAGGCCCTAGTTCACATGGGAGGACGCTGCAGGTTTCTCTCCCTGTTCGGAGGTCTCTACGCAGTCGTCTGATGTCTACTACACAACCTTCTTCTTATAGACTCGTGTTGGGCCTCCAAGCGTAGAGTTTTGTAGGACAACGGCAATTTTCCATCAAGCGGATGACCTAAGGTTTATCAATCCGTGGGAGGTGTAGGATGAAGATGGTCTCTCTCAAACAACCCTGCAACCAAATAACAAAGAGTCTCTCGTGTCCCCAACACACCCAATACAATGGTAAATTGTATAGGTGCACTAGTTCGGTGAAGAGATGGTGATAGAAGTGCAATATGGATGGTAGATATAGGTTTTTGTAATCTAAAAATATAAAAACAGCAAGGTAACAAATAGTAAATAGCGACCAAAACATTGTATAAATGCTTGGAAACAAGGCCTAGGGTCCATACTTTGTATAAATGCAATTTCTCTCAACAATACTGACATAGTTGACTCGTATGTAAATACCTCTCGTGCGACAAAGATTTCACTCCAAAGTCACAAATAGTGGAGAACTAACGAAGAAATTATTGTAGGGTACGAAACCACCTCAAAGTTATCTTTTCTGATCAATCTTATGAGCTATCCCTATAAGTGTCACAAACAGCCCTAGAGTTTGTACTAAAATACAACCTTAAGATACACATAAACCAAAACCCTAATGTCACCTAGATACTCCAATGTCACCACAAGTACCCATGGGCTTGATTATACGATATGCATCACATAATTTCGGATTCATCATGTTCAATGCAACACAAAGAACTTCAAAGAGTACCCCAAAGTTTCTAGCAGAAAGTCAAGACAAGAACGTGCGCCAACCCCTATGCATAGATTCCCAAGGTCACGGAACCCGGAAGTTGATCACCAAAACATACATCAAGTGAATCAATAGAATATCCCATTGTCACCACGCATATCCCATCGCAAGATATACATCAAGTGTTCTCAAATCCTTAAGGACTCAATCCGATAAGAAAACTTCAAAGGGAAAACTTAATTCATCACAACAAGATAGAGAGGGGAAGACTCCATATGATTCATCTATATCAATAAAGCTCGCGGTACATCAAGGTCGTGCCATCTCAAGAACACAAGAGAGAGATAGAGATCAAACACATAGATACTGGTACATACCCTCAGCCCTGAGGGTGAACTACTCCCACCTCGTCATGGAGAGCGTTGGGATGATGAAGATGGCCTCCGATGATGGTTTCCCCCTCCGACAGGGTGACGGAACGGGCTCCTGATTGGTTTTTCGTGGCTCTGGAGGCTTGCGGTGGTGGAACTCCTGTTCTAGGTTTCTTTTTGGGGGGATTCTGTATTTATAAGAGTTTGTGGCGACGGAAACAAGTCCAGGGGGTCCACGAGGAAGTCACAAGCGAGGGGGCGCGCCCCTGTGGCTTGTGGCTTCCTCGGCCTTCCTCTCCGATGACTCTTCACTCTAGTTTTTTTTATATTTTCCAAAAATATTCTCCATAAATTTTTAGCTCATTCCGAGAACTTTTATTTCTGCACAAAAACAACACCACGGTAGTTCTACAGAAAATAGCATCAGTTTGGGTTAGTTCTAATAAAATCATACCTAAATCATACAGAATTATTTAAACATGGCATGAATACTTCATAAATTATATATACATTGGAGACGTATCATTGTCCTCCCACCAGGCTTCACTAGGTGGAACAACAAGAGATTGTTCCTAGGGCAGCTGACCCTGGGCCGTCGGGTGGTGTCCCCTCCGTTCATCTCCAGGCGAGTGGGGCTAGGAGCGACCACCCCCCTAAGTCCTTGTTTTGGTCCTCAATTGGTGGTAGGACCCGCCCGACTCCACGCCAAGGAGTCACCGCCCAGGTATTTTCCCCATGAAGTTATTATGATGGATGATACGTTTCCAATGTATCTATAATTTATGAAGTATTCATGCCATGTTTACAATAATTCTATATTATTTTGGTATGATTTTATTAGAACTAACCCGGACTGACGTTGTTTTCAGCAGAACTACCATGGTGGTGTTTTTGTGCAGAAATAAAAGTTCTCGAAATGAGCTGAAAATTTACGGAGAATATTTTTGGAAAATATAAAAAATACTGGAGCAAAGAGTCACCGGAGAGGAAGGCCGAGGAGGTCACAAGCCTCAGGGGCACAGCCACCCCCTAGGGTGCACCACCCCAAGCTTGTGGGCCCCTCGGGATAAATCCTGAAATATTCCAAAACCCCCAAGGCGTAACCTAGATCGGGAGTTCCGCCGTCACACACCTCCAAAGCCATGAAAAAATAATCTAGGCCCTCTCCGGCACCCTGCCAGAGGGGGTCACCATCACCGGAGGCCATATTCATCGTCCCGGAGGGGCCATCAACACCATGGAGGCCAAGGACCAGAGGGATAACCTCTCCCCAAAGCGGGGGGGTCATGGAGGAGGAAGCACGAGGTTCTCCCCCTCTCTCCCGATGGTGCCAGAGTGCCATCGGGGGAACCATCGCCGCGGTGATCGTCTTCATCAACATCACCTTCTTCATCACCATCCTCATCTCCTTTTAGCGGTCCACTCTCCAGCACCCCGTTGTAATCATCTACTTGAACATGGTGCTTTATGCTACACATTATGATCCAATGATGTGTTGCCATCCTATGATGTTTTGAGTAGATTACTTTTGTCCTTTGGGTTGATTGATGATCTAGATTGGTTTGAGTTGCATATTTTATTATTGGTGCTATCCTATTGTGCCTTCCATGCCACGCACACGTGAGGGATCCCCGTTATAGGGTTTGCAATATGTTTATGGTTCGCTTATGGTGGGTGGCGTGAGTGGCAGAAGCACAGACCCGAGTAAGTAGGTTGTTTGCGTATGGGATAAAGGGGACTTGATGCTTTAATGCTATGGTTGGGTTTTACCTTAATGATCTCTAGTAGTTGCAGATGCTTTCTAGAGGTCCAATCATAAGTACATATGATCCAAGTAGAGAAAGTATGTTAGCTTATGCCTCTCCCTCATATAAAATTGCAATAATGATTTCCGATCTTGTTAACAATTTCCTAGGATAATTCTGCACACCGACCCATCATTATTCCACACTCGCTATTTGTAATATATTGTAATATTATGATAAAAGCACCTATATTTATATTTTAGTTCTCCGATATCATGCAAATCTATCCTCTTCATACCCACAATGTAGTTTTATTTCTCGTTTCTAGATGGAAGCAAACATTCAGTATACATAGAGTCGTATTGGTGGTAGATAGGACTTGAGAGAATATTGATCTTACCTTTAGATACTCATGGATTGGACACTCCATACTTATCACTTCCACCTTTGGAAACTGCTACGATGATTCCTTGCAGTTGGGGATTATCAAGCTCTTTTCTAGCACCTTTGCTGGGGAGCAATAGCGCGGGGTTGATATTCTCGTGTATGCGTGTTTGCTTTCTTCACTAAACAGGTTTTGTTTTCCCTTTTTACTTTCTGTAGTTGTGGGTGAAAAAAATATTAAAAAATAAAAATACAAAAAGAGTTACTTGCCCCTTTTTCCTAAGAAGTTTTTCAAAAAGAGAAGTGATTGGAAGGTTGTGCATTGGAGAAGTGAGGGTCGACCTTGAACACTCGTGTTCATGCTCATGGATTATAGCCTTGTATATATCCATTGTATTATAAAAATAATGTGCCAAAATTTAGTTTAGGATGATTAGATAGCTTGTTTGGTGTGTGCAGCGCAAAAAACAAAAACTTTGGTTGTAGTGCGTGAATTTACATTTTCTACTGGAACGTCAAATGTTTATGAAATTTTTACATAGTACTTCTATGCATTTTTTTAATTGTTCCTAAATTTTCAGAATTATTTGAGTTACAGAAGTACACAAAGTTCCAAGATTACTACAAACTGTCCTATTTTTAACAGATTCTGTTTTCTATGGATTGTTCTCTTATTTTGATGAATCTATGGCTTATATCAGGGGGTATGAACCATGGTGAAGTGGGACTACAGTAGATATAATGCTAATATGAATTTTGAATTATTTCACAACAGTACTTAAAGTAGTAATTTGCTTTGTTATACTAACGGATCTCACGAGGGTTTTGTTAAGTTTTGTGTGAATGAAGTGTTCAAAGATCGCGGAGGTATCGATATAAGAAGAATACAAAGAGACAAGAGTTCAAGCTTGGGGATGCCCAAGGCATACCAAGTAAATATTTCAAGGAGAATCAATAACCTAAGCTTGGGGATGCCTCGGAAGGCATCCCAACTTTATTCTTTAACAATTATCGGTATACCTTGGTTTTTGTTTTGTTCACATGACATGTGTCTTTAATGTTTGTCTTTTCCTTTATGCTCCCTTCTAGTATGAGATAGTCATTGATGGATTTGTAGAATTCTCTTTGTTATTCACTTAAATATTTTGAGTACGGATTTGGAGAATACTCTTCGTGCCTCACTTAAATTTTCGAGTATGGCTTTATAGAATGCTCTTTGTGCTTCACTTAAATCTTTTGAGTATGGTTTTATAGGATGTGTTGTATGCTTCACTTATATTTTTTGAGATTGGATGTTGGTTAATATATATTAATTAAGAATGCTCTATGAACTTCACTTATATCTTTTAGAGTATGAATATAATAATCATCGGAATTTGGCTTCGAAGAGTATCATTGAAATATCATGCCTAGCTAAAAAGGCATTAAAGAAAAGTGCTTGTTGGGAGACAACCCAATACTTTTAATTTCTGTTTTGATGTATTAACATGATTAATATACTGTAGTAATCATGTTTTGTTCCTTTCATTTCAATAAAGTGCCAAGTAAAGCCTTTGGGATAGTGTGGATACTTACTTGTTTGATTCTGTGCAAAAACAGGAAGTTTTGCGTCCAGTATTTGAATTGTCCAATTTTACTGGAGAGTCAAACAATTATGAAATTTTTAAAAAACATTCTATGAAAATTCTGTTATATATCCTAATTTTTCAGAATTTTTAGAGTCATGCAAGTATGGTGATCATTCAGATCTTTACAGACTGTTCTATTTTTGACACATTCTGTTTTGCATGCATAGTTTGCTTGTTTCAAGTGTTACTATAGCTTATATTGAGTAACATAAATTATGGGAATGAGATAATACAGTAGGTATAATGGGGGAACAATTATGAATCTTGTCTTGATAGTACCTAAGTGAATGATTTATCTTTATTACACTAACCCTTCTCACGAAGTTCCGTTAAGTTTTGTGTGATTGAAGTTTTCAAGTTTTGGGTGAGATACCGATATGAGGGGAATAAATAGTGACAAGAACCCAAGATTGGGGATGCCCAAGGCACCCCAAGGTAATATTAAAGGAACAAACAAGTGTCTAAGCTTGGGGATGCCATGGAAGGCATCCCCTCTTTCGTCTTCAACACTATCGATATATCTTACTTGGAGCTATATTTTTATTCGTCACATAATATGAGTTTTGCTTGGATCCTCATTTTATTTTTGTTTTTCTCTGTATTGTAGGACTCATTCTCCATAGAGGACATGGACCGAGGGGAGTTCTTCCTCAGCATGTCTTTGACCGATCGACGGTTGAATCTCAGTTGGGAGGTGATAATCGTCTATGGCCCGGTAGACCATGGGTGGTCGGCCGCCTTCCTCAAGGATCTCCAAGTGAAGGTGGACTGTTGCCTAACCCCAGAAAAAATTTACACTAATGTTGATGTGTCCCGCATGCATATGTTTAATGATTATATCACAGAGATGGCACTTCAAGAGATTGCTCGCATTGGGGCGAGGTTCATGTGGACTAATAAACAGACATCCCCCATCTAGAGTGTGCTTGATTGTGTTCTCGTCTTATCCTCTTGGGGGGCCTTGTTCCCTCTCTGCTCCCTTAGGGAAGTCACCGGCATCGGCTCTAACCATTCCCCATGCTCTTCTCCTTTGGGGATGAGTCCCCTCCATGGACCTCTCTCTTCCACTTTGAGCCATCTTGGTTACTGTAACCAGGCTTTGTGGAAGCGGTGACTCTCAGGTGGTCGGAGGCGGAGATGGCTCGCCGATGGACCTTCTGTGCGGTGGATATTTGGCACCATTGTGCCAAAATAGCTAGACAATTCATGCGGGGTTTGGGAGCTAATTTAAGGGCCTCCCACCATGGTCAAAACGGGGTGCTCCTTGACCAGATCAAGGCGTTGGACCTTCGAGCGGATGCCGCTAGGCCCTCAGCCGATGACTAGAATCAGCGCTACTCTTTGGAGGCGGCGTTGATCAAAATTTACCGTGGCGAGGAGTTGTTTTGGCAACGCCGTGGAGGTCATAAATGGCTCCTCGAGGGAGATGTTAATACTGCTTACTTCCAGGCGATTGCGAATGGGCGGCAATGTAGGTGCTCCATCCCATGCCTTTGGGGGGCTCGCTCCTTGAGCATCCGGATGAGATAAAGGCTCATATATACTCCTTTTACAAGCATCTCTTCTCGTCCGCCCCCAGGAGGGGTGCGTCTCTCGCTTCTGACTTCTGGTCGCCAGATGAGTGGGTGATAGAGGAAGAGAATATGGGCTTGACACTCTAGGATCGAAAGTATGTCTAGAGGGGGGGGTTTAGACTACTTGACAAAATAAAAATTCTACCTTTTCCCAATTTCAAGTGTTGAAAGATTTTAGCATAGATAGCAAGTCAAGCACACCCTACACATGCATGTCTACAAGTATACCACCGGAAACTAACAACAAGCATGAGTAGTAAAGGAAGGGTAGGAAGATCAAACGCAGTTTGGAGACACGAAGATTTTTCCCGTGGTTTTGATAGGTGGTGCTATCGTACGTCCATGTTTATGGAGTCTTCAACCCACAGAGGGTAACGGTTGCGAGAGTCCATGGAGGGATCTACCCATGGAGGGTTCCACGAAGAAGCACCCTTGACTATACCATGATGGCCTACGTCCACGGTGGACTAGCCTAACTCGGGGTAGATCTTCACGAAGTAGGCGATCTCCTTGCCCTTAGAAACTTCTTAGTTTACTCCACAACATGAAGTAGGAGGCTCCCAAGCAACACCTAGCCAATCTAGGAGGCGCCACTCTCCAAAAGGTAATAGGCTCAATAATGTTGATGAACTCCTTGCTCTTCGGCTTCAAGATGATAGACTCCTCAACACACAATCACTCTCTCATAGATTTGGCTTTGGTGGAAGATATTGATTGGGTGGAAAGCAACTTGGGGAGGCTAGAGATCAAGATTCATATGGTTGGAATGGAATGGCATGATCTCAACACATGAGTAGGTGGCTCTCTCTTAGAAAATCAGTTGGTATGAGTGGGGATCTGTACTGAGTGCTTCTCATTCGAGTAGGTGGTGGTGGAGGGGTATATATAGGCATCTCCAAAAATCCAACCGTTACACCTAATAAGTCAGACCTGGTGACACCAATGTGTTAATCTTGATGGTATCGAGTTGCCTCAAAGGTAGCAACTTTTGAATCTCGGTGAGACCAATACATAAAACTCGGTTGCACCGATAAGGTGACCAACGGTGAGATTGCCAAACTCGGTGACGCCGGTTCAACAAACTCGGCGGGACCAATTTTGTGAATTTGCATAAAAGGAAGTTAGCAACCCACTGGTAACGGTCGCGAGAGTTCACGGAGGGCTCTACCCACGGAGGGTTCACGAATAGGCAGCCTTGTCTATACCATGATGGACTACGTCCACCAACAGTACCTTACCCCCTTTTAATAGTATTGGCTTTTCCTATGGACTGAAAGTGATTTCTTACAAAGTAAAATGTAGAGTCAACTTGCTTGAAGCTTTGCCAATTCAATTCCTTGCATCTAGGGGATTCTCCACAATCCTTTTTCCAACCCATCATTGAACTTTTCCTGAAATATTCTTAGTGGAAATATTAGTTCAATGATATATATGTTGTTATTAATTACCAAAACCACCAAGGGAGCAAATGTGCTTTCAGTCTCCCCCTTTTTGGTAATTGATGACAACATATAGATCAAAGCTTCAACATATGTTATAATCAATGAATATAATCATCGCTTTGAGAAGTATGTGATAAGCAAGAGCTCCCCCTAACTTTGTGCATTATTTTGAATTTGCGTTTGAATGCAAATGCATAATCGATTAGGTACATGGGTCACTTATTTCATGTCACATACATCTTGGTGCTGTGCCAGAATAATAAGAATGCATATCATAGCACAACACAATCAAGCAACATGAATGATCATGTCATAAGAATCATAACGATAGGAAATAGTAGCAACACACATCAAGTGTATGATCAAACACCGACAAAGTTTAACACATCCAAACCAAAATATATAAAATGTTTCTGAAAAAGCAATAAAAAACCAATGCTCTCTCTCTCTCATCCCTAATGATCTTGATCTATACAACTTCTCCCCCTTTGGCAACAAGTTACCAAAAATTTCAAAGGTATAGAGCTAAACACTCTTCTGGGGATGAGCTCCTCCGGTAGCTGAAGTTGGAGTCGAGAGAACTGCATCGGCGAAGACTTCCACAAATGTCATGGACAGAGTTGGTGTAGCAATTGGAGGAACTGGTGGAGCTGAGGGAGCTGACGTAGCTGGAGCTGGAGCTGATGAAGAAGGTCTCAACTCTAGAGTTATCACTGTGGGAGTCCAGGACTGAGTCTTGAACTGAGTGGTCGTCCTGAGAGGTACCCAATCCTCATCATCATCATCATCTATAGATTGAGGTCTAGGAACTACATCAACTTCCTTCTTAAGCTCATTCACTGTCACTATAAGCCCATCCACCTTGTTGTTGAGACTATGAAACTTGTCATCAACAATCCTCGCAAGGCTCTCCTGGTTCTTCAGGATGTTGGTCATGTCCTTCTAATCAATTCATGATTTATGCATGTCTCTCTCAAAAGATGTGTGCATCAAGGATGATTGTGTCCAACTAAAAAGCAAAGACTCATATCATACATGATGCTCCAAGCAAAACACATATCATGTGGTGAATAAAAATATAGCCTCAAGTAAATTTACCGATGGATTGAAGACGAAAGAGGGGATGCCTTCCGGGGGATCCCCAAGCTTAGTCTCTTTGGCATCCTTGAATATGTCTTGGGGTTCCTTGGGCATCCCCAATCTTAGGCTCTTGCCACTCCATATTCAATAGTCCATCAAATCTTTACCCAAAACTTGAAAACTTCACAACACAAAACTCAACAGAAAACTCGTGAGATCCGTTAGTATAAGAAAAATAAATCGCTACTTTAGGTACTGTTTTGAACTCATTCTTTATTTATATTGGTGTAATATCTATTGTATTCTAACTTCTCCATGGTTCATACCCCCTGATACGACCCATAGGTACATCAAAATAGGTAAACAACACAAAGAAAAGAGAATCTGTCAAAAACAGAACAGTCTGTAGCAATCTGGAAACTTTGTATACTTCCGTAACTCCAAAAATTCTGAAACATTAATAAATCTGGGGAAATTTGTAATCAATCTTGTGTAACAAAATTAGACTCATTCGATGCTCTGATAAATTTATAAAATTCCTGGACTGGGCGCAAAAGTTTTTGTTTTTCAGCAAGATTAAATCAATAATCACCATAGACCATCCCAAAGGTCTTACTTGGCTGAAACACTAATTAAAATACCAAAACACAATTACTAAAGAGGTAATAATGTGTGAAACACTCAAAAATAGAAGCAAAAAAAGATCATAAAAATAACATTGGGTTGCCTCCCAACAAGTGCTATTGTTTAACGCCCCTAGCTAGGCATAATGATTTCAATTATGCTCACATAAAAATTAGTATTTAAAACAAGCAAGAGAGCATCATGAATCTCATGACAATAACGTTTGAGTCTAAGAAACTTCCTATGCATAGCGATTTCGTGAGCAAACAATTTATGGGACCAAGAATCAACTAGCATAAGAAGGCAAAACAAACATAACTTCAAAACTTTTAACACATAGAGAGGAAACTTGATATTATTGCAATTCCTACAAGCATATGTTCCTCCCTCATAATAATTTTCAGTAGCATCATGAAGGAATCCCACAATATAACTATCACATAAAGGATTATTTTCATGATCAATTATAGCATACGTGTCATCACCAAAACATGGGGAACAAAAAATATCATCTTCATCAAGCATAGCATCCCCAAGCTTGTGGTTTTGCATATCATTAGCATCATGGATATTCATAGAATTGATACTAACAACATGGTAATCATGATTTTCATTCAAGGAACTATCATGAATCTCCTTATAAATTTCTTCTTTCAATACTTCATCAAAAATTTCAGATTCATAATTTTCAAACAAAACTTCATGGAAATAATCAAGTGCACTCAACTCGCTTGCAATTGGTTCATCCTAATTTGCTCTTTTGAAAAGATTAGAAAGTGGATGAGGATCCATATCAATAGGTTTTTATCAAGCGAAGATGCAAGCAAATAGAAGGCACTTGTCAACACAAGCAAACATAGCAAACAAGAGATCTGACGAGAAAAAGGCAAACAAAAAAGAGAGGGCGAATAAAATGGCAAATCTTTTTGGTATTTTCTGAAAATCGTTTTAGAAGTGGGAGAGAGGAAAACGAGAGGCAAATGGGAAATAATGTAAATGCAAGAGATGAGTTTGTGATGGGTACTTGGTAGGCTTGATGTAGATCTCCCCGACAATGGCGCCGGAAATCCTTCTTGCTACCTCTTGAGCTTGCGTTGGTTTTCCCTTAAAGAGGAAAGGGTGATACAAGGAAGTAGATAAGTATTTCCCTCAGTTGATGAGAACCAAGGTATCAATCCAGTTGGAGGAACAAGCAAGTTACCATTGGATGCACCTACAAAAACAATCAAACTCTTGCACCCAGCGCTATAAAGGGGTTGTCAATCCCTTCACAGTTATTTGCAAGGATTAGATCTGATAGAGATAGATGTAAAATATTGCATAAAATAAAACGTAAATAAATTGCAGCATGGTATTTTTGGTATTTTTTTTATACATCTTAAAATATAATATGGAAAGTAGACTCGGGGGCCTTAGGTTTCACTAGAGGCTTCTCTCTTGAAGGAAAATAATACGGTGGGTGAACAAATTACTGTCGAGCAATTGATAGAAAAGCGAATAATTATGATGATATCCAAGGCAATGATTATGCATATAGGCATCACATCCGTGTCAAGTAGACCGAAATGATTCTGCATCTAGTACTATTACTCCACACATCAACCGACGCGTACATCTAGAGTATTAAGTTCATGAAGAATAGAGTAACGCATTAAGTAAGATGACATGATGTAGAGGTATAAACTCAACCAATATGATAAAAAACATCTATTTACCCTTGATGGCAACAATAAAATACGTGCCTCGCTACCCCTACTTTGTCACTTGGTGAGGACATAGCAAGATTGAACCCAAAACTAAGCACTTGTCCCATTGCAAGAATTGCCAATCTAGTTGGCCAAACCAAATCAATAACTCGAAGAGACTTACAAATATATGAAATCATGCATATAAGAATTCAGAGAAGAACCAAATAATATTCATAGATAAGCTGATCATAAACACACAATTCATTAGATCTTGACAAACACACCATGAAAGAGTATTACATCGGATAGATCTCCATGAAGATCATGAAGAACATGGTATTGAAGAACAAAGAGAGAGAAGAAGCCATCTAGATACTAGCTATGGACCCATAGGTCTGTGGTGAACTACTCACGCATCATCGGAGGGGCAATGGAGTTGATGTAGATGCCCTTCGTGATTGAATCCCTTTTCGACAGATTACCGGAAAAGGCTCCAAGATTGGATCTCTCGTTAACAGAGGGTTGAGGGGGCGGAAAAGTATTTGTTTGGCCCTTTTTGGTATTGGGGGAATATTTGGGTATTTATAGGGCGAAGATTAGGGTTAGGAGACCTGCTAGGGGGCCACAAGCCTGCCAGTCGTGGCCAGGGGTGGTGGCTGCGCCCCCTGGCTTGTGACCTCCTGGTAGGTCCCTTACCTTGCACTCCAAGTTTGGTAGATGTCTTTTGGTCCAAGAAAAATCATCGTGAAGATTTTATTCTGTCTGGACTCCGTTTAATATTCCTTATCTGCAATACTCAAAACAAGGAAAAAACAAAAACTGGCACTAGTCTCTAGATTAATAGGTTAGTCCCAAAAATAATATAAAATAGCATATTAATGCATATAAAATATCCAAAACAGAAAATATAATAGGATGGAACAATCAAAAATTATAGATACGTTGGAGACGTATCAAGCATCCCCAAGCTTAATTCCTGCTCGTCCTCGAGTAGGTAAATGATAAAAACAGAATATTTGATGTGGAATGCTACCTGACATATTTATCCATGTAATATTCTTTATTCTGGCATGAATGTTCAGATCCGTAAGACTCAAAACAAAATATTAATGTTGACATAAAAACAACAATATTTCAAGCATACTAGCAAAGCAATTGTATCTCTTCAAAATATATTGGCAAAAGAAAGTTATCCTTACAGTATCATATGGTCTGGCTATGCTCCATCTTCCCCCACACAAAGTATTTATATCATCCACAACCCCGATGACAAGTCAAGAAATTGTTTCACACCTTTTATTTTCTCAAACTTTTTCAACTCTCGCGCAATACATGAGCGTGAGCCATGGATATAACACTATAGGTGGAATAGAATATGGTGGAGGTTGTGAAGAAAAAGGAGAAGACAGTCTCACATCAACTAGGCATATCAACGGGCTATGGAGATGCACATTAATAGATATCAATGTGAGTGAGTAGGGATTTCCATGCAATGGATGCACTAGAGCTATAAGTGTATTAAAGCTCAAAAGGAAACTAAGTGGGTGTGCATCCAACTTGCTTGCTCATGAAGACCTAGGGAAATTTTACAAAGCCCATCATTGGAATATACAAGCCAACTTATATAATGAAAAATTCCCACTTGTATATGAAAGTGACAAAATAGGAGACTCTCTATCATGAAGATCATGGTGCTGCTTTGAAGCACAAGTGTGGAAAAAGATAGTAGCATTGTCCCTTCTCTCTTTTTCTCATTTTTTATTTTGGTGGGCATCTAAGGCCTCTTTTAATTACTTGGGCATCGTTGGCCTCTTTTATTTTTCATAAAGTCCAGAGTCTCATACCCACTTGTGAGGGAATCATAGCTTCCATCATCCTTTCCTCACATGGGACAATGTTGTAACAATGATGGTCATCACACTTTTATGTACTTACAACTCAAGAATTACAACTCGATATTTGGAACAAAATATGACTCTATAAGAATGCTTCTAGAGGTGTACGGGATATACAAAGATCTAGCATAGCAAATGACATCAAAAGCGGACAAGCCATGAAAACATCATGCTAGCTATCTTATGATCATGCGAAGCAATATGAAAATGATGGTGCGTGTCATAATAAGAGGAACGATGGAAGTTGCATGGAAATATATCTTGGAATGGCTATGTAAATGCCATAATAGGTAGGTGTGGTGGCTTTTTTGAGGAAAGATATATGGTGGGTTTAATGCACTGGCGAAAGTTGCGCGGTACTAGAGAGGCTAGCAAAAGTGGAAGAGTGAGAGTGCGTATAATCCATTGGATTTACATTAGTCATAAAGAACTCACTTACTTATTGCAAAAGTCTATTTGTCATTGAAGCAAAGTATTAGGCGCATGCTCCTAGGGGATAGGTTTGTAGGAGTAAACCATGGCGCGCTCCCGACCCTCACACAAAGGTCGGCAATCAATAAACAAGTCATGCTCCGACTTACTTACATAACTGTTCACCATACGTGCATGCTACGGCAATCACAAACCTTTACAAAAGTATTTTTACCAATGCAAAATTACTTCCTAACATGACTCTTAATATTACTATTTTATATCTCAAAACTTTGTGCAAGGAATTAAACTTCTCATAATACTCAATGCACTTAATATGGAAGTTTTTATTATATCCCCCTTGGATGCCTATCATATTAGGACTAAATTCATAACCTAAACCAATTACCTGTTGTTTAAGGACTCTCAAAATAATGTAAGTGAGGTACGAGAGTTCAATTATTTCTATAAAACCAAACACCACCATGCACTAAAAAGATATAAGTGAAGCACTAGAGCAAAATTGCCTATCTCAAAAGATATAAGTGAAGCACATAGAGTATTCTAATAAATTCACGATTCATGTGTGTCTCTGTCAAAATTTTTGTGCATCAAGGATGATTGTGTCCAACTAAAAAGCAAAGACTCATATCATACAAGACGCTCCAAGCAAAACACATATCATGTGGTGAATAAAAATATAGCCTCAAGTAAATTTACCGATGGATTGAAGACGAAAGAGGGCATGCCTTCCGGGGCATCCCCAAGCTTAGGCTCTTTGGCATTCTTGAATATGTCTTGGGTTGCCTTGGGCATCCCCAAGCTTAGGCTCTTGCCACACCTTATTCCGTAGTCCATCAAATCTTTACCCAAAACTTGAAAACTTCACAACACAAAACTCAACAGAAAACTCGTGAGATCCGTTAGTATAAGAAAAATAAATCACCACTTTAGGTACTGTTGCGAACTCATTCTTTATTTATATTGGTGTAATATCTACTGTATTCTAACTTCTCCATGGTTCATACCCCCCGATACGACCCATAGGTACATCAAAATAGGTAAACAACACAAAGAAAACGGCATCTATCAAAAATAGAATAGTCTGTAGCAATCTGGACACTTTGTATACTTCTATAACTTCAAAAATTCTGAAACATTATGACACCCAGGGCAATTTCTAATCAATATTGTTTAAAAAAATTAGACTCATTCGATGCTCTGATAAATTCAGAAAATTCCTGGACTGGGCGCAAAAGTTTCTGTTTTTCAGCAAGATCAAATCAATAATCACCATAGACCATCTCAAAAGTCTTACTTGAGTCAAACACTAATTAAAACACCAAAACAAAATTACTACAGAGGTAATAATGTGTGAAACACTCAAAAACAGAAGCAAAAAATGGAACATAAAAATAAAATTGGGTTGCCTCCCAACAAGCGCTATTGTTTAACGCCCCTAGCTAGGCATAATGATTTAAATGATGCTCACATAAAAAGTAGTATTTAAAACATGCAATAGATCATCATGAATCTCATGACAAGCACATTTAAGTCTAAGACACTTCCTATGCATAGGGATTTTGTGAGCAAACAATTTATGGGAGCAAGAATCAACTAGCATAGGAAGGCAAAACAAACATAACTTCAAATTTTTAACACATAGAGAGGAAACTTGATATTATTGCTATTCCTACAAGCATATGTTCCTCCCTCATAATAATTTTCAGTAGCATCATGAAGGAATCTCAGAATATAACTATCACATAAAGGGTTCTTTTCATGATCAATTATAGCGTATGTGTCATCACCAAAACTTGGGGAACAAAAAATATCATCTTCATCAAGCATAGCATCCCTAAGCTTGTGGTTTAGCATGTCATTAGCTTCATGGATATTCAAAGAATTCATACTAACAACATGGTAATCATGCTTTTCATTCAAGGGACTATCATGAATCTCCTTATAAATTTCTTCTTTCAATACTTCATCAAAATTTTGAGATTCATAATTTTCAAACAAAACTTCATAGAGATAATCAAGTGCACTCAACTCGCTAGCAATTGGTTCATCCTAATTTGGTCTTTTGAAAAGATTAGCAAGTGGATGAGGATCCATATCAATAGATTTTTAGCAAGCGAATATGCAAGCAAATAGAAGGCACATGGCAACACAAGCAAACATAGCGAACAAGAGATCTGACGAGAAAAAGGCAAACGAAAAAGAGAGGGCGAATAAAGCGGCAAATCTTTTTGGTATTTTCTGAAATCATTTTAGAAGTGGGTGGGAGGAAAACGAGAGGCAAATGGAAAATAATGTAAATGTAAGAGATGAGTTTGTGATGGGTACATGGTAGGCTTGATGTAGATCTCCCCGGCAACGGCGCCGGAGATCGTTCTTGCTACCTCTTGAGCTTGCGTTGGTTTTCCCTTGAAGAGGCAAGGGTGATACAGGGAAGTAGATAAGTATTTCCCTCAGTTGATGAGAACCAAGGTATCAATCCAGTAGGAGGAACAAGCAAGTTACCAATGGATGCACCTACACAAACAATCAAACTCTTGAACCCAACGCTACAAAGGGGTTGTCAATCCCTTCATAGTTATTAGCAAGGATTAGATTCAATAGAGATAGATGTAAAAGATTGCGGAAAATAAAAAAGTAAATAAATTGAAGCAAGGTATTTTTGGTATTTTTGGTTTACAGATCTGAAAATATAATACGGAAAGTAGACCCGGGGGCCATAGGTTTCACTAGAGGCTTCTCTCTTGAAGGAAAATAATACGGTGGGTGAACAAATTACTGTCGAGCAATTGATAGAAAAGCGAATGATTATGATGATATCCAAGGCAATGATTATGCATATAGGCATCACGTCCATGTCTAGTAGACTGAAACGATTATGCATCTACTACTATTACTCCACACATCGATCGACTCGTGCCTGCATCTAGAGTATTAAGTTCATGAAGAACAGAGTAATGCATTAAGTAAGATGACATGATGTAGAGGGATAAACTCAAGAAATATGATGAAAACCACATCTTTTTACCCTTGATGGCAACAATAAAATAGGTGCCTCACTACCCCTACTTTGTCAATTGGCGAGGACACAACAAGATTGAACCCAAAACTAAGCATTTCTCCCATTGCAAGAATTACCAATCTAGTTGGCCAAACCAAATGAATAACTCGAAGAGACTTAAAAAGATATGAAATCATGCTTATAAGAATTCAAATAAGAAGCGAATAATATTCATAGATAAGCTAATCATAAACCCACAATTCATCGAATCTCGACAAACACACCGTAAAAGAGTATTACATCGGATTGATCTCCATGAATATCATGAAGAACATGGTATTGAAGCACAAAGAGAGAGAAGAAGCCATCTAGCTACTAGCTATGGACCCATAGGTCTGTGGTGAGCTACTCACGCATCATCGGAGGGGCAATGGAGTTGATGTAGATGCCCTCTGTGATCAAACCCCCCTCTGGTAGAGTACCAAAAAAAGCTCCAAGATTGGATCTCTCGGGAACAGAAGGTTGAGGCGGCGAAAAAGTATTTGCGTGGCCCTTTTTGGTTTTGGGGGAATATTTGGGTATTTATAGGACGAGGATTAGGGTTACGAGACCTGTTGGGGGGCCACAAGCCTGCCAGTCGCAGCCAGGGGTGGTGGCCACGCCCCTGGCTTGTGACCTCCTAGAAGGTCCTTTGCCTTGCACTCCAGGTCTGGTAGATGTCTTCTGGTCCAAGAAAATTCATTGCGAACATTTATTTTGTTTGGACTCCGTTTAATATTCCTTATCTGCAATACTCAAAAACAAGGAAAAATAGAAACTAGCACTGGGTTCTAGATTAATAGGTTAGTCCCAAAAATAATATAAAATAGCATATTAATGCATATAAAACATCCAAAACAGATAATATAATAGGATGGAACAATCAAAAATTATGGCTACATTGGAGATGTATCATTGATCTAGATGGAGCAGCATGTTAATGGAGTAGCCTCTGACCATCTTCTCATCACCAGACTTAGGCAACAAGGTGTGCCTTGAGATAGTGTTGATCGTGCGTAGAAGAGACTAGAGGAAATAAATAGATCCTAGCTTGTGAGAATTCAGATGTGCAGCAGGAATCTCCTTGTACATGGTATTCATGGCATTGTGTCCTGCCTTGGGCTTAGAGTACACATCAATGTCACCATCTTCCACCTCTAGGACTCCTAAAATGGCAGCCCACTCATCAACTGTGGATTCATACCTGGCACCTTCAGTCATCCACACAATTATACCATCTCTGTAAAAATGAGTAGTGGATTAGAATTGCATGATGATTTCATCATTCCAGGCTGTGAACTCCTTGCTAACAAACTTATCAAGTCCAATGCAATGAATGTTGTCTTGCACACTTGGTAAAGTAATCCTCATTGTCCTTGATGTACTTCTAGTCCACATATCTCATGTCACTCACAGCAGGGCTCTTGTCAAGCAAAATTGTTTCATAGAAGTCTTGTTGTTCCTTTGTATATAACCTATAGTTCACCACAGTATTCCTCCTCTATGAATATGGATCAATAGCTCTCCAGTCTCTTAGTCCTTGGTCCTTCCTCTTCTTCATGTCCCCAACTAGCAATTGGCTAGTATTATGCTCTGGAAGGTGTGGTCTTAGCTTCATCAAGGAAGACATAGCATCCTTCTCTGGATCTCTGGATGAAGATCCCTTGTTCTTCTTAGAAGCTGGGATGTCTCTAGTAATCCTCTTGGGTTTGGGAGCAGAGGGCTTCTTGGATCCAGCTGGCTTGCCCTTGGGAGTTGCTTGGCTAGGCATAGCATCTGACATCAATTTCTTCTTCTTCTTCTTGGGAGGAGCCTTTGCATCTGGATCTTCTCCTCCTCAGTAGCAGACGCCTCTGCTAGGTCCTCAAACATAGAGGTAGGCCTACCAGTAACATGAATTATCCTCTTTCTGCTCTTCTTCTCTCCAGCCTTCTTGGGCATGGATTTCTTGGGAGGCTCAATGGTCATGGTGCCCCTAGAGCTCTCTACTGCTCTCATAGTGTCTGAGGGGCATACTCCTTCCTGACCACCTTCTTGGAAGAGGTAGCCTCAGTTGTAGGCTTCCTGGCATTCTTCTCAGCCTTGTCCTGCTTATCCTTGACAGGAACTTCGTCAGGCAAAAAATCAGAGTATTATTCCTCTAAATTGAGATTCCTCCTAGTCCTTGTTGCTACCTTGGGCAGGTCTGGAGATCTAGGAACATCATCAACAAAAGATGAGCTCTTGCCTGGACTAGTGTCTGGATTTGTGTCAACACTAAGCTCCTTGAGGTTGTTCTGACTGTCTCCTGATTCAGACATTTCTGACCCTATGAATACAATATAGAGGAGCGGATAGATTAAGTCATCACAAAATTTTAGAAGGTTTTCTCAAAGATTTGAACTAAAATTTCTCAAGATTTGCATTCTGCCAAGTGAATTTCGATACTACCGATGCAAACTTTTCGGACCCACCGAGACAAACAACCTGATAAACAAAAACTTGGCACCACTTTCGATGAGACCAAAAATGGGCACTCTATTTCACTAAGGTTGTTCTCAGTTGACCTGAAAATGGAATTGGTGATGCCAATTCTTTTGCTTCGGTGTCACTGAGATTCAAGTTGCACATGGCAAACCCTAATTTTCTTCCGTTCGCTAGTCTAATGGAATTTCTAGTGGATAGATCGATGTCAAAGATTTTATTATAGGTGGAAAAGTCCAAATGTGCAAGACTCAGAGGGAGGAGCGCAAGAGGGGTCGAAACCGTACCCTAACTTGGTGACGATCTTGCTACGGTGGCGACGGGGGGGATAATCCATCGACGGCATGGACCTCCAATGGCGGAGGCGCTCGAGAAAATGAAGGCGATGACCAGGGGTCATGTTCGGTTGCTACGTTTTTTAGAGGGGATGACGTTTAAGAAATAAATTTCAAAAGTCGAGTCCACCTCATTATATACCCATGGCTGTCGGTGACGCCGATTCTAATTTATTAGTATCATCGAGTTCCTCAACTGTCAGTTGACATGGAAACTTGGTGTAACCGGGAAAAAGGAATTGGTGATACCGAGTGTGAAAACCAGATCAACCATAGGCATTCAGTGAGACCGAGAATTTTGGATTGGTTCCACCAAGATGCACTTGGGAGGTTTTAATGTTCAGTCCTTTGTCGATACGGAACTACGAGTGTTCCTCACACAGAGATATCGAAAAGTACTTGTTCAAATTTTGTGATGCAGCATGAATAGAATATGAGACGAGAAATCATCGATAGATAGAAAAGGGTCATTGGAATTCTTGTCCATCCAATTGGAAAAACAAAATCAAAGTCCAAATAACAACAATTGGATGTCCTCGAATGGATAAAGAATTGCAGACCAACATGCTCACACAATAGGATGACAAATGAAATCATGACAAACATGCACATACATACTAGCATCTATCAAGCATTTTGGCGATGACATAGTCATCTACATATGAGTATATTGACTTAGGAGACAAGTAAGAATACTTGATCATAGGTCATACTCATCATTTAACCACGAGTGGGGTTACCACTTTTACATAAAGCTTGTTAATGTTGTCACATTCTATGAGATGCTTTGACTCGTGTCTTAGAGTAAAGCTCCCCCTTGATGTGACATCCCCCTTGAGAGGGATAAACTAACCTTGGGTTTTGTCTATGAAGACTTCATGTAGGTGATGTAGTGGTGGATGCTCAAGGTTGATGAAGATCACCATGAGTTGGGAGCATCCTTGTTGTTTCTTAGTCTTCTCACCTACATGGGTTAGTCCCAACACACAAGAGGCAAATACAAGGATATCTATGGACATGGAGTGCAAATCATACATGATGATGTCCATGGATTTTTGATTACCTTGTCCCTTGCTTTCCTTTGAGGGAATGTGTTACTCCTTGAACTATTGCATAATGTTGATGTTTATTGCAACTAGTTCTTGCCAATAATGAATGTGAGTGAATTTCATTGGCGGAGACACCCCTCAAGAACTTCTCTAGTTCTTCTTCTTGGGGACCCACATCAAGTTGATGGGGATCATTGGTGTTGAAGTGTCACTTGTAGAAGTTGAGCTTGAAGTAGCCTTGGGAACCCACTTCACCAAAGCTTGGGATTCATCTTCATATGAGTCAATGTCCTCTTGAAGCTTGTTCTTGCCCTTGAGCTTGTGGTCTTGTGGTGGAAGGTCATCTTGATCTTTTGTTCCCTTGGGAAGAGCATTTTCATACTTCTCCCTTTGAGGAACAAACTTGGGCTTGGGGTATTGACCTTCTTCACATTCAACTCCATTAGCGTTGAAGTAGCCAATGCCATGGTTCTTCTAGTATCTTCCATGCTTGCGTACAATTTCCTCAAATTGCTTACACCCGGCAAGACCCTTGTAGATACCTTTCTCTATAATCCCTTTCAAAAGTTTATTTTCTTGCTCAAGTGCAACTTCGCTAAGAGAAGTGTTAGTGGGATCAATAGAACTACTAGAAGCAATATCATTGGATTTATCATTTTTATTGCTACTAGTTGCAGAACCTTTCTTGCCTTTGTTACTAGTTTGCTTAGCCTTAACTTGTGGAATGAATGTAGACAAGAGAAGTCGTTTGGCTAGATAAGAGGAAGTCTTCTTTCGAAGATCATCATTGATAGTTGTAAGGAATTCATGCTCTTGCTCAAAATTGAGCTTCTTGAAGTGGAGGTTCTCATGTGTCCCTTCAAGCTCTCTATGATCTTGTAGAGTAGACTCGTGAGCTAACTTAAGAGTGTTTAGTTCTTGAGTTAGTTGTTCTATTTACAACTTATCATCATCACACGGCTTATCTTGACTAGAATGATTACTAACAAGTTCATCTTGACTAACATTACTTGATTTGTCAAATAGCAAGTCATCATCTCCTAACATGTCATCCTCCTCACTATTCATGAAGTAACTTCCACTCCCTTCATTTGGTGAATCAAATATGTCGTAGGAGTTGGTTGTCACTAGTGCAAGTCCGGCAACACCTTCATCTTGACTATAGTCGGAGTTGGAATGATAGCTTCTCTCGGAGTGGTTGTCGGATTCAGAGCCGGAAACCCATTCACCAATATGAGCTTGATGTCTTCTTCTTCAGTAGCTCTTGGTGTACTTATAATGTCTCGGACACACCCGCCGGTGGTCGTTACTCCTGACGGGATCTAGACTGGCCTCACATATCAATATTAGCCTTTTCTGCGCACTTTGTCCTCACTCACGCGCACCCGGGACCAACTTCCCGGTCGGTCACTCATCCTAGAACTACTCCAAGCTAAGCACGCTTAACCTGAGAGTTCTATTTGAACGAGCTCCCGGAAAAGAAGGAGTTCCTTATTGATATGAGTAGTCTATCATCCCTAACGTCCCGGACACATCCGCCGGTGGTCGCTACTCCTGGCGGGATCTAGACTGGCCTCACACATCAATACTAGCCTTTTCTACGCACTTTGTCCTCACTCATGCACACCCGGGACCAACTTCGAATGGGCTCCTACAAAAGAAGGAAATCCTTATTGGTATGAGTAGTCTATCATCCCTAATAAGCTAGGCTATCACAGTACTTTTCCTTCTTCTCCGAGTCCCTACTTCTCCTTGAGGGTCTTTGTTCATAACGATCATCTCTACTCCTTCTCTCTTTACGAGGTGACTCATCTCTTGAGCTTCGTATTCTTGGTGACTCTTCTTTTCTTTTGTAGAGAGCCGTGCACTCATTGGAGCGGGCTTCCCATAATTGTAGCAGTTTTGGTCACAACTTGACAAATGCTTCTCTTCATATCTTGAGTAGGAGCTTTGATCTCTGCCTCTATTCTGGTAGAATATGTTGAATTTGTTAACCATGAGGCTTATCTCCTCATTTGTGACAAGGTTGTCACTTGAAGTTGCGGGAGCATCACTTGTGGCTTTGTAAGCACCGCTAGAATTATTTTGAAGCTCTTCCTTGTCCTTGAGTGTTATCTCACGAGCAACAATCCTTCCAATCACTTCCGTAGGCTTGAGATCTTTTTAGTTGGGCATCATTCAGATCAATGTGCACACGGTGTCATATCTCTCATCCAAAGCTCCAAGTATCTTCATTATGATGAATTTGTTGGTCATTTCTTTGCTTCCTAAGCCGGCAATCTCATTGGTGATAAGAGCTAGCCTAGAGTACATCTCTGTGACTCCATCACCATCCTTCATCTTGAAACTGTCAAGCTGACTCTGAAGAACATCCAACTTGGATTCCCTCGCGGATTCGGTACCTTTGTGCATATCAACCAAAGTATCCCAAATATCTTTTGCATTCTCAAGACGGTTGATTTTGTTGAATTATTCGGGGCATAGGCAGTTGAAGAGAATGTCACATGCTTGAGCATTGTATTGCAACATATTCAATTCATCTACGGTCGCTTCACGATTCGGTTCCCTTCCATCAACAAAGAATTCACCTTGCAATCCAACACGAACAATAGCCCAAATGGCAGTGTTATGACCAAGAATATGCATTTTCATTTTGTGCTTACAACTAGCAAAATTTGTGCCATCAAAGTACGAACCTCTGCGGTGATAATTTCCCTTGCTAGACGCCATACTCTCCTAGGTTGTGAAACCAATGCAATGGAGACCAAAACTCTGATACCACTTGTAGAATCGAAAGTATGTGTAGAGGGAGTGATTAGACTACTTGACCAAATAAAAATTCTACCCTTTTATCAATTTTAAGTGTTGGCAGATTTTAGCATAGATAGCAAGTCAAGCACACCCTACACATGCATGTCTACGAGTATACCACTGGAAAGTAACAACAAGCATGAGTAGTAAAGGAAGGGTAGGAAGATGTAACACAGTGTGGAGACACGAAGATTTTTCCCGTGGTTCCAATAGGTTGTGCTATCGTACGTCCATGTTTATGGAGACTTCAACCCACTGGGTAACGGTCATGAGAGTCCACGGAGGGCTCTACCTACGGAGGGTTCATGAAGAGAAAACCTTGTCTATACCATGATGGCCTACGTCCACGGAGGACTAGCCTAAGTCGGGGTAGATCTTCACGAAGTAGGCGATCTCCTTGCCCTTACAAACTTTTTGGTTCACTCCACAACATGAAGTAGGAGGCTCCCAAGAGACACCTAACCAATCTAGGAGGCACCACCCTCCAAAGGTAATAGGCTCGATAGTGTCGATGAACTCCTTGCTCTTGTGCTTCAAGATTATAGACTCCTCAACACTTAATCACTCTTTCACATATTTGGCTTTGGTGGAAGAGATTGATTGGGTGGAAAGCAACTTGAGGAGGCTGGAGATCAAGATTCATATGGTTGGAATGGAATGGCATGATCTCAACACATGAGTAGGTGTCTCTCTCTCAGAAAATCTGATGGGATAAGTGGGGATCTGTTCTAAGTGCTTCTCTTGCGAGTGATTAGTGGTGGAGGGGTATATATCGCCATCTCCAAAAATCCAACCGTTACACCTAAAGTGACCAACTCGGTGACACCGATGTGTGAATCTCGGTGGTATCGATTTGCTCCAAAGGTAGAAACTTTTGAATCTCGGTGAGAACGATATAGAAATCTCAGCAGTACCGATCAGGTGTCCAACAGTCAGAATCCAAATCTCGGTGACGCCGATCCAAAAACTCGGAAGTTCTGATTTTGTGAATCGAGGTAATAGAGAGTTGGCAAGATGAACTCGGTGGCACCAAAGTGGGATCCGTTGCACTGATGTGCTAGGGTTTGGCAGGGTTCTGCCTGAGTTGGGAAATCGGTGCGACCAAGTGGAATATGTTGGCTTCAACGATTTTCATGAAATGCTTGGACAGAGATTTCTGGGAGAGTTTGTGGGTGTTTTTGGTGACTATCACTTGTGCACGTGGATCATCTTGTTCACAAACAGTACCTTACCCCCTTTTAATAGTATTGGCTTTTCCTATGAACTGAAAGTGATTTCTCACAAAGTAAAATGTAGAGTCATCTTTCTTGAAGCATTGCCAATTCAATTCCTTGCATCTCGGGGATTCTCCACAATCCTTTTGCAAACCCATCATTGAGCTTTTCCTGAAATATGCTTAGTGGAAATATTAGTTCAATGATATATATGTTGTTATTAATTAACAAAACCACCACGGGAGCAAATGTGCTTTTAGACACTCCCGTTCTCGGACGAGGAGGTCTTTGGGGCTATCTCGGTGATGAAGGTTGCTTCTACCCCGGGTCCCGATGGTCTGTCTGTCATCTTCTTCCAAAACTTTTGGCCTGTCATTAGACCGGTTATTATGAAGATGTTCTAGGAATTCTACATCAGAACTCTAGATGTGGCGTGGATTAAGTATGTCATTATCTCCCTGACCCCCAAAGTAGTTGGGGCTACGGATATTCGCCAGTACAGGCCTATCACGGCCATTAATGTCATGGAACAGATCCTTGCAAAGGTGTGCGTGATTCGGCTGGCACCTATTGCGGAGACCCGATCTCCCCGCTATTATTCAACCTGGCGGTTGACGCCCTGACCTTTATTCTAGACAAGGCTAGGGCAGCGGGCCACATACACGGAGTGGTACCCCACCTCATTCCAGGTGGCGGGGTTACTCATCTCCAGTATGCTGATGATACCATGATAATGGTTGAGGGGTCTGACCTAGATATAATAAATCTTAAGTTTATTCCTCTTTGCTTCGAAGGGATGACAGGACTTAAGATCAACTTCGATAAGATCGAAGTTATCGTCCTGGGATACCCCGAGGCTAAAAAACAACGGACTACGGATAACCTAAATTGCAGGTTGGCTGCCTTCGCTATAGATTACCTAGACATGCCAGTCTCAGACTCTAAGGTCCTCATGAGTGTGTTTGCCCCCCTAGTGGAGAAGGTTGGAGTGCGGGCGGAACCATGGTGTGGTAGATTTACCTCCAAAGGAATTAAGACCGTCCTAATTGGCTCCAACCTCTCCATCCTCCCCATGTATATCATGGGGATATATTCCCTCCCTGAAGGGGTGCATGCGGCGTTTGATAAAGCCCTAGCCCGCTTCTTCTGGCAGGCGATGAACGGCCACCAAAAATATGACATGGTAAAATGGGCCGACATCTGCCTCCCCAAGGAGTGTGGAGGGCTTGGGATCGTGGCGTCCCGCCGAATGAACATTGCTCTCATGCTTAGATGGGTCTGGCGAATCATCTGCAATGATGGGGGCCTTTGCCTTCAGCTTCTTCAGGCCAAGTACCTTCGGGGCTTGCCGCTCTTAGCGTGTGACTCTATGGACGGTTCCTAGTTTTGGCGATCCATCAAGAAGATCAAACACGGCATCCGACTAGGTCTGGCATTCTCCCTCTGCAATGGAGAGGGGACTCAGTTCTGGTTGGACCCTTGGGTTCAGGATATCCCTCTCTCTAGGGTGTGCCCTCGTCTTTTTGCTATTTGTGTCAACGCTTCTCTTCGGGTCTCGAATGCGATACGGGGAGGCCAATGGAACATCTTGTTCCGCCGCTCTCTGGGTCCCGCGGAAGTGCTTGAATGGTCCAATCTCTTGGCCACCCTTTCGCCAGTCATCGGGAGTGACCCGGATCGGGCCCGTTGGCTCCTCTCTCCCTCGGGAGACTTCTTTGTGGCTTTGGCGTATCGTGCCCTATGTCGTACTTCTACTGTCCGGTGGATAGCGCCCCTCTGGAAGGCGCCACTACCGCTGAAAATCAAGATCTTCGTCTGGCAGCTACCGAGGGATCTCCTCCCTTCTGGTACGGAGGTGATCAAACGACAGGGCCCGGGTAATGGGCTTTGTCCCTTGTGTCATGTCGTGGAAACGGAACTCACATTATCTTCTCTTGTACGGCTGCTAGGTCTCTCTGGATGTTTTTCTGGGATGCACTTGGACCTCAGTGGAAGGCATGTGACCTGGCCGAGTTCTTGCAGGCCAAGGCACTGTAGCCGGACAACAATAAGTGCCTTTTTTGGCTGATCTTCGCTGCGATGTCATGGACCCTTGGGACTACGAGGAATAAGATGGTGATTGAGAGAGTTTTCTTGCGGCATGCCTTGATGCTTTTTTCAAATTTCTCGTTTTCCTACAGCACTGGCACCCGTTGGCTAGGCCAAGGGATCAGGCGTGTCTTGGACGGATGTTTGATGCTCTTCACACCTCAGCTCGTCGTCTGGCCAACCCGCCTTCGGCAGGATGATATGACCACTTTGTGAACTTTTTTTCCTTTCTTCTTCGGTTCTTTTGGGTTTGCTTGTGTTGTGACCCAGCAGACTATGGATTTTATGTTCGTACCTCTGATTGTAGACTTGTTGCCTTATTTATAAAGCATGACGAAAGCCTATTTTGTGACTTAATTCACACATAGCATATCCATGTCCCTAACCTTTTTGGAATTTTCCACAACCTTTTGTTGTTGTTCTCCAAGCTTGATACATGTTACATCGTCTCGAAACCTTTCACCCCGCTTCAGGAATCAAGCCCAAACTAGCGAACGGATAAAATCGATGAAATAATCATGTTAGAAAGCAGAACAAAATGAAGTAAACATCCAAAAGCCTAGCCCAAAGTCAAGCAAGAGTACAAAGGGTACATACAGACATGTCGCGAAAGAGAGTCCTCCTAGGTTCCCAAAATCTAGTAGGAGCACCCATGGACGCACAAAAGATTCTAGATCATTTGAGAAACCGCTCAACTGCAATAAAAGAAAATTTGTTTGCGCACTGCAATAAACTTTGACACTTTAAACGTCTTTGACGTGAGCTGCACAAAGGGATGCATAACAATTGTGTGATGCTTTATGCATAACAGATTCGCAAAAATAAAATAAAATAAAAGATCGGACAAAGATAGACACTACTGCACGCTGATATAGCTTGTACCTTTTGGGCTTGTTGCTCCTCCCGCGCCCGAGCCATCGAGCTGCCATGGACGCCGACGTCCCGCTCCACCTGCTGCTGCTCGTACCTGTCCTTGCCATCATACCCCTCATTTTGTTCGCCTCAAGAAGATGGAGGCCGCCTGAGTCACCCGGCATCGCAAGGCTCCCGCCAGGGCCGTGGGCGCTGCCGGTGATCGGCCACCTGCACCACCTCGCGGGCGCGATCCCTCACCACGCGTTGCGCGACCTGGCGCGGCGCCACGGCCCGCTGATGCTGCTCCGTTTCGGCGAGGTCACGGCCGTGGTGGCCTCGTCCCCGGACGCGGCGCGCGAGATCTTGAAGACGCAAGACCCGGCCTTCGCGTCTCGGCCCGTCGGACCCATGTCGCGCCTCTGGTTCCAGGGCTCCGAGGGCCTCGTCTTCGCGCCCTTCGGCGACGCGTGGCGCCATCTCCGCAAGATCTGCACCCAGGAGCTCTTGAGCGCTCGCCGTGTCCACTCCTTCCGCCCCGTCCGCCAGGACGAGCTCGGCCGCCTCCTCCGCTCCGTCGCCTCGTCCTCACCGTCGCCGTCCGAGCGTCGACCGGTGAACCTGACAGAGATTATCGCGGCGTACATCGCCGACTCCACCGTGCGCGCCATCATCGGCAGCAGGCCGTTCAAGGGCCGCGACGCGTGCCTGAAGCTGTTCGAGGACATGTTCCGTATGAGGCCCGGGCTGAGCCTGCCGGACCTGTTTCCGTCATCGCGCCTCGCGATGCTCGTCAGCCGCGAGCCCGGCCGGATCAAGCGCTGCCGCCGCGAGATGCTGCAGATCATGGACGTCGTGATCCAGGAGCACCGGGAGAGGAAAGCCGCCGGCGAGGGAGAAGCAGAAGACGAAGACCTGGTCGACGTGCTCCTAGGACTCCAGGAAGAAGTGGGCTCCCAGCACCCACTGACCACCGAGAACATAAAATTCGTTATCATTGTAAGGTCTTCCAGTGATTGGCCGACGCGACAATTTAGCTGCGATCTCCACGCCACGCCATGCATGCGCGCCACGGAATTAATCTTTAGCTACTCTGTTTCTCTCGCACGTACAGGACATGTTCGCCGCGGGCAGCGAGACGGCAACGACGGCGCTCCAGTGGGTAATGGCGGAGCTCATGCGGAACCCGAGGGTTCGGCATAAGGCGCAGGAGGAGGTCCGGCGAGCACTGGACGGCCAACGCAAGGTGACGGAGGACGGCCTCGGCAACCTCCACTACCTGCACATGGTCGTCAAGGAGTCTCTCCGGCTTCACGTGCCGGGCCCGCTGCTGACGCTCCGCCAGTGCCGGAGCCCGTGCCAGGTGCTCGGGTACGACGTGCCCGTGGGCGCCACGGTGCTGGTGAACACGTGGGCGATCGCCAGGGACCCCGCGCACTGGGACGCACCGGAGGAGTTTCTGCCGGAGAGGTTTGATCAGGAGCAAGGTGGCGCTGGGAGGGACTTCAAGGGGACAGACTTTGAGTTCATACCGTTCGGAGCAGGGCGGAGGATGTGCCCGGGGATGACGTTTGGGCTGGCGCACATCGAGCTCGCGCTCGCCGCGCTGCTGTTCCACTTCGACCTGGAACTGCCTGCAGGCGTGGACGCGGCGGGGCTGGACATGACGGAGGAGGCTGGCATCACCACGCGGAGGAGGTCCCAGCTTCTCGTGGTGGCCACCACGCGTGTTCCTGTACCAGAGTAGATATCAAGAGTAGATATCAGTATTCAATTGATCACTACTATGGCCAACTTCAGCACGCGACTCCATTCTGACGTCCGTTTTGTCCGGATTCTGTCCGTTTGGGACGGACGATGGGATCGTGTTCGATGCGGTGGCCGTGCGCCTAACGCGCGGATGCATCGTTCGGTCGCATCCTGTTCGTTACGGCCAATATGCTCATATATTCATATTTGTCAATATTTTAAACAAGTTTGCACGTTCAAAATATCAATTGTCTCGAACAAAAATGATTTTAACAACCCAATCAAAATTGTCTTGAATAAAATAATTTTACAACCAAATCGAAATTGTCTTGAATAAAATAGTTTTACAACCAAATCGAAATTGTCTTGAATAAAGATAATTAAGCAATACATCTATTGGTTTCCAATGTGATCCCACGTGTGCTCAACCAAGTCATTTTGAAGCTGCAAATGAGTGTGTCAATCACGGATTTCACGATGGAATTGGGTAAACTGCTCAAACGTGGCCGGTTGTTGATGTAGGGGCTCAACATTGTTACCTTGAAAATCAAATCCTTGGTCAAAAATGGAGTCATCACGCTCGTCCTCGACGATCATGTTATACATGATCACACAAGCAGTCATCACCTCTCAAAGCTTTCCTTCATTCAATGTCAATGCAGGGTTTCGAACGATATCTCTCTTTTTTGTCTTTTCTCACCTCGGGGGTCGAAGATTGTCTTGACAAAAGTTGACCACTGAGGATATATACCATCAGTCAGGAAGTATCCCTTGTTGTAGTGGTGGCCATTGATCTCAAAGTTGACAGGTGGGGAGTGGCCTTCTGCAAGCCTCGCGAACACTGGGGAACGCTGCAGCACGTTGATATCATTGTGAGAACCGGCCATGCCGAATAAAGAATGTCATATCCAAAGATCTTGCAAAGCCATCGCTTCTAATATGACAGTGCACGCTTTCCCATGGCCCTTGTACCGGCCCTGCCAAGTAAATGGACAGTTCTTGCACTTCCCAATGCATACAATCTATGCTGCCAAGCATGCCTGGAAAGCCTCTATCGGCGTTGATCGCCAACAGCATTTCTGTGCCAGCGGCATTTGGCTGCCTCAAGTACTCGGGGCCAAACACCACTACCACGGCCTTGCAGAAGTTGTACATTGACAGCAGACATGTGGACTCACTCATGCGCACGTACTCATCCATAAGATCGCCTGGAATTCCATATGCAAGCATGCGAATGGTAGCGGTGCATTTCTGATAAGAGGAGAATCCAAGCTTGCCAAGGGCATCTGTTTTGCACTCAAAGAATGGGTCATGCTGAACTACTCCCTCACAGATGCAATTGAACACATGCCTTGACATACGAAAACGACGACGGAATTTCTCCAGTTTGAAGAGTGCGGTATTCTCAAAGTAATCAGCATAGAGCAAGGACTGGCCTCTCTCTCTCTCTGGCAGTTTAGGTTGGGCGCACGGCCAGGCACTGATCCCCTGTACGGAGGCCGCTGCCTTTGAATGTGGTCATGAACGACTAGTGTAGCAACCACAATTTCTTCGTCATCCGAGGACGAATCATCCGATGAACAAATGAAGTAGTTGAAGAAAAATTCATCTCCACTGTCCATACCTTTGTGGGCAAAGTGTCAAACACCTTGCGGTCGTGATGGCGAAGAGGCCACGAATCACCTCGAGGCAGCCGGGGCGGATGGCGGCCGGCTACAGGTCGCTCTGTAGCACCACCGACAGAAGTTGTCGTTGTCGATGGGCGTCATCGGCGGTCGTATCCCCTCTAAGACCGAATCCAACGGTGACGGCTAAAACACCTCCAAATGACGACCAAAACTCCTACCAAACGGTGGTGGCCATGGTGAGACGTGTTTTGGTATGGATGACCAAGGGGCGAGCAGCTAGAAGGCGGTCGGATAAATAGTGGTGGCGTCGGCAGTGGGGTTGGGCGGGGAGGGGCCGATGGAGGCTTGGGGTGAATGAATTGGCAGAGTCCCCGACAAGCGGGCCAAGGGAGGACAAGGGTGTGCGTCCCGCGCATTCGTGCACTGTCCATTTCTCCCCAAATGCCACGCAACTTTGGGCTGGGAATGGGTCGAAAACGGACAAAAAAACAAACATTTGTCCGTTTGGGGCCGCGCATTGGGCCGCGCTATTCGTTCGTTTTACCCCAAACGGACGCACCTGGACAGGATGGGGTCACGCGTAGGAGTTGGCCTTACATATATTTGGTAGTTTAGAATTTATAATTAATTTTCAATCTTATTTTTAGGAGAGACTTTTTGTTCTTTAAATCTGTACTGCTATATATACTCGCCCGTGAGGCTCAATACAACATTCATCGAATTACGTCAATCCCGTCCTATTCCCTTTTAACATGGTATCAGTCTAACTCATCAAACCCTAGCCGCCGTCCACCACTTCCGCTTCGCGCCATTTTCGAGGTGGTAGGTTTCAATGATCGCTGCCCGTACCTAGGGTTCATCCGCCGGTTGTGTTGACTGGCTGGCTAGCGAGTCTTTTTTCCGATCCCTTGATCCAGGTTTTTCTCTCTCCCCAGTCGTCTTGAGCGTTTCTATTTGGTTTATGTGAACTAAGATCGGTTTACGTCGCCTGCCATCGCCATTGACCTCGTGCCTCTACTCCAACACTGGCGTGAGCACCCGACCTCTTCTCTGACCAGACAGCGGCATGACGTGGTGGCCCGTCACGGTCGTCGTTCGCGCATCTGCCCGTTCGGTCATTCTGCACCAGCCGTTGCCGCCCCGCTCCGAACAGGACTCCTGCATCACCTACCGTTTTTGCCGCCGTTCGCTATCTGCCTCGGGATCGCCGGCTGCGTTGGGCTCGCCGGCTGCCTCGGGCTCTCGATCCCCTCACCGGCCTTCATCAGCATATCGTTCCTCGATGGCCTTCATCGCCTTGGTCTTCTTGACCACTCCGCTTCTCTCTTTGTGATACCATCATCATCACCGAGCAGCAGCCCCCGACCTCGTGTGCGATCAGATTGACCACCTGCTCGCCATGATCCGCTCCATCCGCGTCACGTCACTGACCTTATCAGTCGGTTTCAAGCACCTCTGTAGGTCCCGTGAAGGTTGTCCTTGAGTACAGCGCGCCCCGTGATTCTCCCCATGGTTGCACAGACTCGCGCGTTGTCGTTGCGTCGCCCCTTCGGGCGGTAGTGCCACCACATGTGGTGCATGCTGCCACCCCGAGGCTGTTCCCCCAGTTGCACCGACCCTTGCGTCATCGCTGCGTCGCCCCTTCGGGTCGTAGCACCGTGGAACACGATCAACGGCGCCGCCCTGAGGTCTTCCCGTTGTCTCCCTGACCCACATACTGCCGCTATGTCGCCCCTTCGGGCCACAACGCCGCGGCCCACAGTCCACTCCGCCGTCCCCGTGCGTCGACTTCTCGTGGTATGTGTCGTGCCGCTTCCCTCGACGCGGGAACACCATCGCCCGCGCCGGTCTTCGTCACGCTATCGGGTTCTTCCTCTCCTACTTCGAGCATCGATGCCACACTCCTAACCCAGCCACCACCGCCACCGCCAGGCCATGGCCGCTGCTCTTCTTCGGCGCCGTTGTTGCCCGCTCACCCGAGCCGCGCCGCTCGTCCATCACCTTCATCTTCGACCAACACCAGCTCATCGCCAGCATCGTCATCATCTAGCCCGATCACTTCATCTACCCCGACAACCCCGGGACACATCTCCCCCCACGATTTACACCGCAACCGTCGTCGAGTCCTTCTCTTCTAGCCCCCTGGACATGGCGTACAAACTCGTGCAAGTCCCCGTTTATGCATGCCCGATGCTGGCAACACTGACACGTGCCTTCATCCCCGATGTGTTCCTAGGCATGGCAAGCCTGGAGCAACACATCATCAGCGTTGCCTTCATCCGTATGCGCATGCCCAATGCTGACAACACTGGTGCATGCCTTCCTCCATGATGAATCCCTGGGCTTGGCAAACCCAGTGCGACGCATCGTCATTAACATCTTCTCGGCATACCACTACTTCGAGACCACTACGCCCATGACTAACCCGGTACCTCTTTGTGCCCGCAGTTCCACGGCGACTTCCTCGACACCGACCACCCCGACTCGACATCGACCACGACGTATTTCGCACGGCTACCTCGACCACGGCTACACCACCCACGCTCTCGGTTACCTCGACAACAGCACAAAGGGCTATCACCTCGCTTGAGCAACTCATCAGTTTCCTCTACCGCTCACGCATCCGTGTCGACACCGGTCCCGCTGCGATTGCGTGGGGGGGGGGAGTCAGACCATCGACTATTATTCTCTCCAGTCTGACAGTTCTGCGACGCTCCTATTGTTTACAATGCTACCGCTACGACTACGGGGGATGTTTGAGATTTATTTGAATTACATGTATTTGGTAATTTAGGATTTGTAACCCTCCTCCTACCTTATCTCTAGGAGAGGCTTCTTACCCTCCAAGTCTGTACTCCTATATATACTCATTCGTGAGGCCCGATACAAGATCCATTACGTCAATCCCTCTATATTCCTTTCTAACAAGGTGAGTCACTTTTCCCTAGCAAAGGGATATACATCACACATGTTGTGCTAGTTACTTCACTTAGCTGGATAGGTAGGAGTAAACTAAGTATTCCTTCAGCCCCCTTCCGCCCCGTCTTATTTTTTTGACACTACGCTAATATCAAAAAAATCCTACATTAGTACAAAATACTAAAGTATTAACCGGTAATATAGAACAACCTGCACATGCATGCATCCGCCATGTCGACCCATGCATTACATTTCACATGCATGCGATGTCCATGTCAGGTGCATTGGTGCATGCATGAATGTATATGGAGGGGACTTGTGTAAGATCCCGCATTTGATGAGATCTATCAGATTGATTTTTATAAACATGTTCAAACATTCTTAACAAAATTATAGACAAACATTTATTTTGACGTACAACCCCAAAAAATCCAGCCCCTCATTCAATTTACATTAATAGAAACAAAAAGGAGAAAATCAGATGTATTTAGTGTCAAAGTACTATTCACATTCGAATTTGTTTTTTCCCTTGAATCTGTAAATGTACATCGAGTTCTGAGCTGATTATTTTCGGAGCTGTAGATATAACCCACATGGATGTTGTCAAATAATTTCAGATCTTTTTGAAATGTCTAAATATGATTTTTTGGAGTTGATCTCACAATCTCACCTAAATCTCACATAAGTCTCCCCCTATGTATGTAGCTTGGAGTATGTTATTTAACAATGAATTAGTTTAAAGTTTGAATAATAAATAAATTGAAATAAAGAGTATAACATAATTTAAATAATTATTTTGAAATAAGAATGATTAGTGACTTTTGTATTATCATTAAGAAAAAAGAAACAAATGTAAGAAGACAACATTGAGAAAATTTGCACATAATTCACACAAAAATTATGTTTTTTATATTATGCAAGAATAAACACATAATAGTAGAACTTTAAAAAAATCATGTTTCCGAAAAAGGAATGCATTATTGGCATTGGTATTACCCTTAAGTAAAAAAGGAAAATAAAACCAAAAATATAATAATTTTTTTAACAAAGAATGATTTAGTGGCATTGTTATTACCCCTAAAGAAGGAATGCAATGAAAATAGAAACTTTGAGGAAATAAAAATAATTAATTCTCCTAAGTAAGTATCAATCAGTGGCATCGATACTAAGCTTTGAAAAATAAAATGAAATAAAAATTTAAAAATTCTACGGGATTTTTAAAGAAAGGAATAAAACAAATAAAACCAAACAAAATCAAAATAATGAACTTTTCTAAGAAAGTATGAATTACTGGCATTAGTATTACCCTTTAATAAGAACAAAACGAGAACAAAATCTATTACAAACAGTGATTTTTTGCACACAATATAAAATGAATGTGCTCTTTTATAATATGCAAGAATAAGCATATAATAGTGTATTTTTTTTGCAAAAATGAAACTTCTTGAAAAGGAATGAATTACCAGCATTGCTATTACCCACAAGGAAGAAGAAGAATGAAATAAAAAATCAAAATAAGATTTTTTTAAAGAAAAATGAATTAATGACATTCACATTACCCCACAAGAAGAAAGAAAATAAAAAAAATCTAAACCAAACAATAAAAAACTTGCTCACAATATAGAAAAAAATACATTATGATATGCAAGAATAAGCATATAGTAGAGAATTTTCCGAAAATAATGTTATCTAAGAAGGAATGACCTAATGGCATTGATTGTATCCTTAAAGAAGAAATGAAATGAAATTAAACTAAATTATAAAAATAATGATGTTTTATAAGAAAGGATGAATGTTTCCTTTTGTATTACCCTTTAAAGAAAGATAAATGAAATAAAACTAAAACAAAATCACATTTGAGCTTCTCTGGATGTATAGATAAGACTAGAGGAGACATGCATGTCACATAGATAGGCAAAAATACAGTACACAAAAAATAAATTTAGGGCTAGTCGATTGCCTAAAAACAAATAACAACCAAATTTGCACATAATTTACACATAAGTTGTGATTTTTTTGTAATAGCAAACAATATGCCTATAATAGTGTTTTCACAAAAGGAAGTTTGTATTACTATTAGTGGCATTTATTACCCTTAAAAATAGAGAAAAGAAAAACCATTAAACAAAATTAAAATAACAAAGTTTTCTAAGCAAGAAATAACTAGTAGAATTGGTATTACCCTTTCATAAAAAAGAAAACGAGTTAGTGGCATCAATATTACCCTTTCAGGAGAAGGAAAATAATAAATAAATAAATAAAAATAATGAAGTTTTCAAGGAAAACTAAATTAGGGGCGTTGGTTCTACCCTTTCAAAAGAAACACGCAATAAAAAAACTAAAACAAAATGAAAATAATCAAGTTTTTAAGGAAGACTAGATTAGTGGAATTGATATTAACCTTAAATAGGAGATAAATGATATAAAAACTAAAAGAAAATAATGACAAAATTTGCACATGAATTACGCTTTATAAATGCATGCATAAACATGTAATAGTGAATTTCTTTGCAAAAATTGAAGTTATCTAAAGAAAGAATGAATTTGTCGCATTGGTATTTGATCCATATTGTCTCTACTCCTATGAATCAAAATAATGAATTAGCAGTATAGGCACTACTATTCAAGAAGAAAGAAAAGAAAGAACAAAAATTGCACGCAATTTGCATAGAAATTGTGTTTTTTAAATATGCAAGAATAATCACAAAAAGTGAAATTTTGCCAAAAAAACGAGTTTCCTAAGTAGTATGAGTGAATTAGTGGTATTGATATTACCATTAACGAAGAAAATAAAAGTATAATAATGAAGTTTTCTAAGAAAGAATAAATTAGTGTCATCGTTTTTCTTCAAGAGGAAAGAAACTGAAAAATAATAAAACAACTAATGATTTTTCGCAAACAATTTACAAAGAAGTTGAAATTTTTATAATATATAAGAGTAAGAATATAATAGTGTAATTTCACCAAAAATAGTTTCATAAGAAAAATGAATTTGTGGCATTGGTATTATCAAGGAAATAAAACTAGAAATATCAAAATACCAAAGTTTTAAAGAAAGAAGGAAGTAGTGGATTAGGTATTACTCTTTAAGAAAAATGAAACAGAATCAAAACTAGAAAAAATCAAATTAATGTAGTTTTCTAACAAAGAATAAATTGTTGACATTGTATTACCTTTTAGAAGAAAGAAAATATATAGAAAATAATTAGATTTTCTAAGGAATAATAAATTTGTGTCATTAGTATTACCCTTTAAGAAGAAACAAAAAGGAAATAATAAAGTAAATAATAATAACTTAGAATGAGGAACAATGAATTAGTAGCGTTATTATTACGCTTTCAAAAAGAAATATAAAGTAAAAAACTTCACACAACTTTGCTCTTAAATTGTACTTTTTAAGTTGCAAACAATAATCATATGATAGTGTAATTTTCACACATATTGCAAGTATTACATTACACTCACCCAATATCCCAAAAATATCCACAAAAGAAGAGGTCAAACCCGCTAATAAAGAGAAAAATGAAACAGAAGCAAAGAAACATAGAAATAGAAAAAACTTTAAAGAGAAGAGGGTTGGATCACATAGTTAATGAGATCGGCCCACAAGGAAAACGACTGACCCAAATATAAAATCTAGTTGAATGACATATAGTTAAAGCGAAGATCTATACAAACATACAAAGGTATTAAATATAATCATCTTGTGAAATTGCTTCGGGGTGGCTGGCCAAACAAAATGTTGTTGATATTTATTAGATACTTAAAAACTAAGATGATAGTACCTCATGCATTGCCGTGTGCATCGGTTGCAATGACATTTATTTGATTGTGTGGAGCATGAATATTCGAATTTGTGGGATCACTAGAAGAGTATGTCTAGAGGGGGGGTGAATAGACTACTAGAAGGAATTTAAAATCTACACAAGGTAAAGTTAAGTGTTGACAGATTTTAGCAATTACAACAATTCTAGTACACCCTAGACATGCAAGTCATCACGTATAGCAGTGGAAAGTAAAGACATTGCACATGGAAGTAAGGAGATGAGATAGGGAGATCAAACACATGAAGGACACGAAGATTTTTCCCGTAGTTCCGATAGGTGGTGCTATCGTAAATCCACATTTATGGAGTCTTCAACCCATGGAGGGTAACAGCCACGAGAGTCCACGAAGGGTTCTACGAAGAAGCAACCTTGACTATACCATGAAAGCCTCTGTCCACGGAGGACTAGCCTAGCTTAGGATAGATCTTCACGAAGTAGACGATCTCCTTGCCCTTACAAACTTCTTGATTCACTCCACAACACGAAGTAGGAGGCTCCCAAGCGACACCTAACCAATCGAGGAGGCACCACCCTCCAAAAGGTAATAGGCTCGATAATGTCGAAGAACTCCTTGCTCTTGTGCTTGAAGATGATAGACTCCTCAACACACAATCACTCTCTCAAGGATTTGGCTTTGGTGGAAGAGATTGATTGGGTGGAAAGAAACTTTGGGAGGCTAGAGATCAAGATTCCTATGGTTGGAATGGAATGGCATGATCTCAACACATGAGTAGGTGGCTCTCTCTCAGAAAATCAGTTGGTATGAGTGGGGATATGTTCTGAGTGCTTCTCATACGAGTGAGTGGTGGTGCAGGGGTATATATAGGCATCTCCAAAAATCCAACCGTTACACCTTAAGTGACCAACTCGATGACACCGATGTGTGAATCTCAGTGGTACCGAGTTGCTCCAAAGGTAGCAAATTTTGAATCTCGGTGAGACGGATACATAAATCTCGGTTGCACCGATTAGGTGACTAACAGTCAGATTGCACAACTTGGTGGCGCCGACCCAAGAAACTCAGTGGGACCGATTTTGTGAATCGAGGTAACAGGAAGTTGGCAACCCAAACTCGGCGGCACCGAAGAAGAATTGGTTGCACCGAATGGCTAGGGTTTGGCATGGGTCTGTCTGAGTTTGTGAATCGGTGGTACTGAGTGGGAAATGTTGGTTGCACCGATTTTAAATATTTGGCTTTGGACAGAGTTTTGTGAAAGACCTTGTGGGTGTATTTGGTGACTATCACTTGTGCATGTATGATCATTTTGTTCACCAAAAGTACCTTACCCCCTTTTAATAGTATTGGGTTTCCTATGGACTCAAAGTGATTTCACACAAATTAAAATGTAGGGTCCTCTTGCTTGAAGCTGTTTCCAATGCTATTCCTTGTCCTTCTTCTTCTGGGTATACTCTCCACACTCCTTTTGTCAACCCATCTCTCTGTATGGACTTTCACCTGAAATACACTTGGTAAAAGTATTAGTCCAAGAGACAGTGTATGTTGTCATGAATTATCAAAACCACCAAGGGAGCATATGTGCTTTCAATCTCCACCTTTTTGGTAATTTATGACAACATACATTCAAATCTTTAAATGAATATATGCATGTATATAATGAAGACTTTGAGAGACACATGACTTAGACTTGCTCCCCCTAAATGTGTGCAATCCCGTTAAAGGATAGTTGCTTTGGAATGCATGGACACACATATAGTAGAAGGGATATAATGAGTCATGTGTATCTTGGCTATATGCATCAAATGTATATGAATGAGGTGTATCCTTGTTCAAGAATTCACTCTTGCAAATAATATGTGCAAGAAGCAAGAGATCATCTTGATCAAAGATATGATGCATATACTTACCTTGAGTTCTTGAGCATCCTTGTACTAGAAATACACTTGAGAAAACAATGTTAGGAAACACAAGAGTATTCTACTAATCAAAAGCAATAGAACTCAAAAGTACCAAGATATGGAGAACATATAGAAGATAGCATTCCTTAGGATTGATATGTCTCCAGGAACATTTAGATCTTTCTCCCCTAGATATGAAATAGTAGGTCATCCTCTCCTCAATCTTAGCATGTAGATATTGGTATTGGATAGGGTGAGAAAACTCTAACATGAGTAGTCAAATGAAATAAACACAACTTTCTCCTAAACATATGTTTCTCCCCTATTTTGGTATTCTCTCCCCCTAGATTATATCTCCCCTTTGCCTAAGCATGTATCTCCCCCTTTAGCTTTTGAAGCTTTGGTATTTCTCCCCCTTTGGCATTAATTTCCAAAAAGGTCATACATAGGGTTAGATACATGGATCATTGATCAATAAGGGATCCTTGAGACCAAGGGTCATGGAATGTAGGGTCCACAGAATATGAAAATTATAGACGGCATGAGAAAAATGAGGGAATCATTGAAAATAATTTATCTCCCTTTGGCTACACCGAGAGTTTGTAATACTTCTCCTCCTTTGAGTTAGGGATCCTTGAATTAATTTCTCCCCTTTTTTATGAACTTGAAGGGATCATCGAAGAAATGAAAATATCTTAATGAGATAATCAAGGAAACAAAGTTTTACTGACATGAACACAGACTGAAAAGATACCAAATCGTTGACTCCAAGACAAACAAGTCGGTGGTACTGGTATGTTGTTGTGCAGCTCATCTGCTTAATCGGTAGAACCGAGTCATTTGGATCGGAGGCTCCGAGGCTAAACAGAAACTTGGCAATCTTTGAGAAACTTGAAAATTTATTTGAAAATGTAACAAAGTGTCAAAAGGATTTGTTAGAAGGGGAATTCATAAGATTTTACAAAAGGATATCAACTAGAGAAAATTTGAGTGGTTCCAAGAAATCTTGCAAAATAGAGAATGAACCAAACAAGATTCTTATCTAGATGATTGGCGGTGACTAGGTCACCTATATAAGAGTTTATTGACTTAGGAGACAAGCAAGAATACTTGATCATATGTTATACTCATCATTAATCTCAAAATGGGGTTACCATTTTTTTTATTAAGCATTTAATGTCTTCATATCACTTGAGTTTCTTTATCTCATGACTTGGAGTAAATCTATATCAAGGACATGAGTACATACCATAGAGTGATTTTGATGACATAGCTTGTAGGTGAACTTGATGAGGATGTTCTAAGTTGATGAAGTTCATCTTGAGTTGGAGCAATCCTTGTTGTGTTCGTTCACTTTTCACCAACATAGGTTTGTCACGCAAGGAAGAACATGATATATCCAAATGACACGATAAAAATTGTGAGTTGATACCAATTGAGAAATATATGTCAAGGATATGTTTTGTTGTCTTCTTCCTATCATCATCAAAGAGAGGTTGTGGATACTTGGTCATGACAAGATTGCTTAGGATATGAGTTGTTGGCAATCTTGTAGAGTGTTGTTCTTCCAAGTACCTACAAAAGGGTTAGATGCAAGAAAAGGGAGCATAGAATTCCAGGATATATGATATTCAAGATAATAGTAGCACGCAATACATAAGAAAGCTCATACCCTTGCATTTATTCGAGTGAGCTTAGCTCAAGTTTGAAGCATCAATGATGTTCAACTCACTCCTCAAGTGACAAAACACTTTTTCATCAAGAGGCTTAGTAAAGATATCGACCAATTGTTTATTAATATGAACATGCTTAAGATTAGTATCTCCTTTGGCAACATGATCACGAATGAAATAATGTCGAACTTGAATATGCTTGGTTCGAGAATGTTGCACATGATTATGACCAATATTAATAGATCTCTCATTGTCACAAAGTAATGGCACATTTTTCACATAGATTCTATAATCCTTAAGCGTTTGTGTCACCATAGTAATTGCGCACAACATGATCCGGCAGCAATATTTTCAGCTTCAATGGTAGATAGAGATACTGAGTTTTGTTTCTTGGAGGACCAAGACACAAGATATCTTCCAAGAAATTGACATGTACCCGAGGTGGATTTTCTATCAACCTTGTCAATGGCATAGTCCGAGTTGGAGTAGCCAACAAGATTAAAAGAAGATCCATTAGGATACCAAATGACAAAGTTTGGTGTGTGTATCAAGTATCTCACAATGCGTTTCACAACCTTAAGATGACATTCTTTAGGTGCAGCTTGATATCGGGCACACATGCATACACTAAGCATAATATCAGGACGGGAGGCACATAGATATAGCACTGAACCAATCATTGATCGTTAAACCTTTTGACCAACCGGTTCACCCTTCTTAGTGAGATCGTCCTGTCCACTAGTGGGCATGGGAGTTTTCATACATTTGCACTCTTGCATGTTGAACTTCTTGATATAGTCCTTGGTGTACTTGGTTTGAGATATGAATGTACCTTCTCCCATTTTCTTGATTTGTAGACCAAGGAAGAATTTCAGCTCACACATCATAGACATCTCATACTTCTCTGACATCAACCTCCCAAATTTCTCACTAAATTGTGGGTTAGTAGATCCAAAGATAATATCATCCACATAAATTTGGCACACAAATAATTCACCATTAACTCTCTTTGTGAATAAGGTTGCGTCAATTTTGCCAATTTCAAAGCCTTTTTCAATGAGAAACTTTGTTAGGCATTTATACCAAGCACGAGGAGCTTGCTTAAGATCATATAAAGCTTTGCGAAGTTTGTAAACATGGTTAGGTTTCTTAGGATTGACAAAACCAGGTGGTTGCTTAACATAGACCTCTTCTTAAATCTCACCATTTAAAAATGCACTTTTAATATCCATTTGGTAAAGGGTGATGTCATGGTGATTTGCATAAGCAAGAAGGATTCGAATAGCTTTCAATCTAGCAATGGGGGGTAAGTCTCACCATAGTCCATACCTTCGACTTGTGTATATCCTTGGGCTATGAGATGAGCCTTGTTGTGTATGACTTTACCGTCTTCATCTTGCTTGTTCCGAAACACCCATTTCGTGTCGATGATGTTTTTGCTCGTCCTTGGGCTTCTCCACGAGTGTCCGCACTTTGTTCCTCTCGAAGTTGTGAAGCCCTTCATGCATAGCGTTCACCCAATCCGCGTCTTCAAGAGCTTGTTGAACCTTCAAGGGTTCAATGCCAGAGATGAAATAATAATGCTCACAAAAGTTTGCTAAGTGAGTTATAGAGAGAGTGATCCTCCCTGTTTGTATATTACCAAAGGTTTGGTTTAGGGGATGGTTCTTGGTCACTTGTGCTCAAACTTGGGGTATCTTTGGCTTGTTGGATAGCAGAGCTTCTCCTTCGTCATCTCCTTCATCTTTGTTGTTGTCAAAATGGTCATCTCTTTGAGGTGGGGTGAAGGAGGTTGTGGTGGATCTTCATGATGTACTTCCTCCTCCCCTTCATGTTGTCGTGTACCACTTGTGGATGCTTCCATGTCGTTTTGTCGGTAGACTTGATACGAAGTAGGAACTTTCACTTGGTTTGATGAAGTACTTTCCTTCACCTTCATGAAACGAATCTTGCCAATGGGAAATCTTGAATAGCTTCCGAAGGATCTTTATCACCTACATTATTTGGCAATTGTTCGACTTGCGAACCGCTAGATTCATCAAACTTCACATCTACCGTCTCTTCAACTTTTCAAGTGAAGTTGTTGTAGACATGGTAGGTGTGAGAGTTCGATCCATAACCAAGAAGGAAACCTTCATGAGACTTGGGAGCAAATTTAGCACGATGATGCTTATCAAGAATGTAACACTTGGAGCCAAATACCCGAAAGTATCCAACTTGGGGTTTGTTACCGGTGAGAATCTCATATACCGTTTTATCAAGAAGCTTGTGCAAGTAGAGTCGGTTTGTGGCATGACACACTGTTTCCACGACTTTTGCCCAAAAGTGTCTTGGTATCTTCTATTCGTCAAGCATTGTTCTTGCCATTTCAATGAGGGTTCGGTTCTTCCTCTCAACAACTCCATTTTATTGAGGTGTGTATGTAGCCGAGAACTCATGTGAAATACCCTCTTCGTAAAGAAAGGTATCCACATGGGTGTTCTTGAACTCCAATCCGTTATCGCTTCGAACCTTCTTGATCTTCACTTAAAATTGATTTTGTGCTTTGCGTGCAAAGTTCTTGAAGATCTTTTGTACCTGTGACTTATCATCAAGAAAGAATGCCCACGTAAACCTGGAAAAATCATCAACTATAACTAGACCATAAGAGTTTCCACCGAGACTCTTGTAAGCATTGGGACCAAAAAGATCCATATGAAGTAACTCAAGTGGTTTCCTAGTGGTCATGATGTTCTTGACCGGATGACTTCCACCTACTTGCTTTCCTTCTTGACAAGCGTTGCAAAGCCTATATTTGTCAAAGATACCATATTTAACACCAACAGTGTGATCGCCCTTTATAAGCTTATCTAGATTGCACATGCCTACATGTCCTATCCTTCTATGCCAAAGCCAACCTTTAGATGATTTTGCAATAAGACAAGTATGAGGTTGAGCCTTTTTAGTGAAATCAACAATGTATAGATCACCTGTACGAATACCGGTAAAGACAATTTTATGATTGTCAAAGCAAAACACTTGGCAATCTACTTTGGTAAATAGCACATTGAAACCGAAGTCTGCTAGTCTAGATACGGAAATAAGATTGTAGCCAAGGGATTAAACAAGCATCACATTTTGAATAGAGATATCATGAGATATGGCCACCTTACCAAGGCCAAGTACCTTAACCTTAGAGTTGTCTCCAAAGGTCACCTACCTCCGAGGACCTTGATTAGGCGTGATCTCTTGGAACATGTCTTTATCACCCGTCATGTGATCGATGCATCCACTGTCGAGAATCCACTCTTTTCCACCGAACATGTAATCCTTGAATATTGCCATTAGACTTAGATTCTTCATGATCTTTTCATGCTTGATGTCGAACAACTCATGTTTATCACAGTAGTCATGTTCTTCATGGTCATTATTTGGTGGAATCTCCTCGTCATAGAAACCATGAGACTCGTTAGAATCGTAACCATGACAATGTTCAAGTTTATGAATATGAATGGCTTCAATAATAATGTTGTTGATAGTTGTGACATATCCTTTAGCACGCATAAGATCACGAAGCTTAAATAGGCATTTATCAAAGTTTGGATCACTAGGCTTCATTTTGTGAAAAGCAAAAGTTTTATGAAGAATTTCATTAAGATTACTTAATGTAAGATTTGGATATCATTTCTCCAAATCATTCCACAAATTATAAGCACATGCAAAGTTCTTCAATTGAGAAAGCACAAATCTCGGTAAACCTCTAACAATTAGATTGACAGTTCTAAGGTTACCAATCATGTCAATTTCCTCTTTGTGTGTGGGATGCAATTCATCAAAATACATAGGAATTTTCAATATTTTTTCTCAAATGAAATTTGTCAAATAGACCAATCATAGCATTCTTCCATTGACTATAGTACTCTCCATAAAAAATGGGCACTCTACAATACAAACTTTCCACACTAGACACATCATCTTCCTCCATGGTGATGAAACCGAACAATGCAGACCAATGCTCTGATACCAATTGTGGGATCACTAGAAGAGTATGTCTAGAGGGGGGTGAATAGACTACTAACAGGAATTTAAAATCTACACAAGGTAAAGTTAAGTGTTCACAGATTTTAGCAATTAAAGCAAGTCTAGCACACCCTACACATGCAAGTCATCAAGTATAGCAGCAGAAAGTAAGACTTGCACATGGAAGTAAGGAGATGAGATAGGGAGATCAAACACATGAAAGACACGAAGATTTTTCCCGTGGTTCCGATAGGTGGTGCTATCGTACGTCCACGTTTATGGAGTCTTCAACCCACGGAGGGTAATGGTCACAAGAGTCCATGAAGGGCTCTACCCACGGAGGGTTCCACGAAGAAGCAACCTTGACTATACCATGATGGCCTACGTCCATGGAGGACTAGCCTAACTCGGGGTAGATTTTCACAAAGTAGGCGATCTCCTTACCCTTACAAACTTCTTGGTTCACTCCAAAACACGAACTAGGAGGCTCCCAAGCGACACCTAACCAATCTAGGAGGCACCATCCTCCAAAAGGTAATAGGCTCGATAATGTCGATGAACTCCTTGCTCTTGTGCTTCAAGATGATAGACTCCTCAACAAACAATCACTCTCTCACATATTTGGCATTGGTGGAAGAGATTGATTGGGTGGAAAGCAACTTGGGAAGGCTAGAGATCAAGATCCATATGGTTGGAATGGAATGACATGATCTCAACACATGAGTAGGTGGCTCTCTCTCAGAAATTAGTTGGTATGAGTGGGGATCTGTTCTGAGTGCTTCTCATACGAGTGAGTGGTGGTGGAGGGGTATATATAGGCATCTCTAAAAATCTAACCGTTAAACCTTAAGTGACCAACTCGGTGACACCGATGTGTGAATGTTAGTGGTACCAAGTTGCTCCAAAGGTAGCACCTTTCGAATCTCGATGAGACCGATACATAAATCCCGATTGTATCGATTAGGTGACCAACGGTCAGATTGCGCAACTCGGTGACGCTGATCCAACAAACTCGGTGGGACCGGTTTTGTGAATCGAGGTAACAGGAAGTTGGCAACCCAAACTCGGTGGTACTGAAGCAGAATCGGTTGCACCGAATGGCTAGGGTTTGGCATGGGTCTGTCTGAGTTTGTGAATCAGTGGCACCGAGTGAGAAACATTGGTTGCACCGATTTTGAATATTTGGCTTTGAACAGACTTTTGTGGAAAAGCTTGTGGGTGTATTTGGTGACTATCACTTGTGCACGTATGAGCATTTTGTTCACCAACAGTACCTTATCCCCTTTTAATAGTTTTGGCTTTCCTATGGACTCAAAGTGATTTGACACAAATTAAAATGTAGAGTCCTCTTGTTTGAACCTTTTGCCAATGCTATTCCTTCTCCTTCTCCTCCTGGGATACTCTCCACACTCGTTTTGCCAACCCATCTCTCTCTATGGACTTTCACCTAAAATACGCTTGGTAAAAGTATTAGTCCAAGAGACAGTGTATGTTGTCATGAATTATCAAAACAATCAAGGGGGCATATGTGCTTTCAGAATTGAAAATATATTATGAACTAAAACAAAAATAATACCGATTATAAATGAAACCTCCTGGCTAGAGAACGTTCTCCAGATTGGTGACACATGGAGTATATAACAAAAAATTACCATATTACAGACATTACCACAAGAAACTATCATTTTTTTTTTAATTTTCAAAAAAACTACCACACAATTGGTGGACTGTTCCAAAAGAACAAGTGACCGAACAATTATTGTCTTGATCCAGATTATGACATGGAGGGCCGCTCGTCGGGTCCACGTGGCAAAAAAGTCAAGACCGTTAAGTAAACAGTTAGTTGACCGTTATGACCGAGTGAGGCCCACATGTCATCTTCTTCTCCTCCTCCCATTTTTTCTGCAGGTCGCGTGAGCAATGTCGGCTAATGGTGCCTACCGGTGGTGCAACAACAAGCAGCAACGACAAGCACCTAGAGGTAGCGAGAGAGGAGCAGCAGCACGAGCCGCCGGAAAGGAGCAGCAAAGCCAGCGGCAAGCACTAGCAGCATCATGGAGCAACAGCGACAGGGAGCCGTAGCACCAGCCGTCAGAAAAGGGGCGACAGCGGGAGCAGCAACGACATGGAGCGGCAACGGCAAGCAGTAGCAACGTGTAGTCGGCATAAATGTGTTAGTTAGCAGTGGACGTAAAGCTCCGTAGAGTTGCAGCGGCCGAGTCTTGTGGCAGATAGAGAGTGGAGGTAGAAGCAAAAGCAGATAGTCGAGACGTGCGTCAAGTGTGCCATTGTGTGGGCAAGCTCCTAGTGTGCTACATACTTAGGAATGACTCAAGCTTGTGACGTGCGTGAGCTGTTGGAGTAAGAATCGGATCAAGCCCATATGTGTGGCTGAACCGTTCTAGGTGCGTACATGGAGAAGTAGATTAGTTCATGCAGCTAGGTAGTTTGTTAGTGGGTTATTGTGTGCGTGGGTGTGTTGGCCGAGTCACTTGGATATTAAAGCCCATGTATCTGCATTGTGATTGAGAGATAAAAGAGTAAGAGAAAAGGTAGAAGCACGTTGCCGGAAAAACTCTGTGTCTTCTTGTGTCCAGTGTGTGCTGTGTGAGTCTTCACCCCTCGGATGTGCCAACATTTTATATTCAGATCTTCGTTGCGATGCTGCCGGGGGCCATGTCCATCATCCCGTATGGTGCCGAAGGGAGCACGGTGTCGCTCCTAGTGTCGATGCTCACCAGTGACAACTACACCGTGTGGGCAATCAAGGTGGAGGCGAACCTCGATGCGAGGGGTTGTGGGAAGCGATGGTTCTGGCGGAGGACGCGGCGGCGGCGGTCACCACGAAGAAGGACAAGATGGCGAGGGCATAGATCCTAGGAGCGCTCTCCGAAGACATCCTGCTGCAGGTGTCGCCGAAGATGACGGCGGCGGAGATATGGGCGAGCCTCAAGACGCGGTTCGTCGGCGCGGATCGTGTGAGGGCGGCATGACTCTCCACTCTCCATGGCGAGTTTGATCGCTTGCGCATGGAGGAGGGCGTCAAGATGGATGCGTATGCTAGGAGGATCAGCGTCATGGCGGCAAGGTATGCGGCTCTCAGAGCGACGCTCGATGACGCAGCAATAGTGAAGAAACTGCTCGACGCCGTCACAGACCGGCTATATGCAGTGGTGGCCAGAATTGAGTACTTCTGCGACGTCGACAAGATGCTATTCGAGGAGGCACTCGGGCGGCTAAAGGCGTTTGAGGAGCGGACGAGGCAGCACACTCAGGATAGCGGCGGACGGGGCGGCAACCAGCTCATCCTCACGGCAACGCAGTGGGAGGCGAGGAATCGTCAGCGCGGTGGTGTGATACGTCTCTGTCGTATCTATAATTTTTGATTGTTTCAAGCCAATATTCTACAACTTTCATATACTTTTGACAACTTTTTATATTATTTTTGGGACTAACATATTGATCCAGTGCCCAGTGCCAGTTCCTGTTTGTTGCATGTTTTTTGTTTCGTAGAAAATCCATATCAAACGAAGTCCAAACGAGATAAAAAATATACGGAGATTTTTTTGGAATATATATATTTTTAGGAAAAAGAATCAACATGAGACGATGCCCAAGGTGACCACAAGCCAGAGGGGCGTGTCCTACCCCCTGGCCCTGCCCTGGGCCCTTGTGGTCACCCCGTAAGGCGTTTGCTACCCTTATTTCGCTGCAAGAAAGCTATTATCTGGAAACAAATCCCCTCAAAATTTCAGCCCGATCGGAGTTACGGATCTCTGGATATTTAAGAAACGGTGAAAGGCCAGAATCAGGAAACGAAGAGAGAGAGAGAGAGAGAGAGAGAGAGATCCAATCTCGGAGGGGCTTCCGCCCCTCCCCTGCCATGGAGGCCAAGGACCAGAGGGGAAACCCTCCTCCCATCTAAGGGGGAGGTCAAGGAAGAAGAATAAGGAGGGGGGTGCTCTCTCCCCCTCTCTCCCGGTGGCACCAAAACATCATCGGGGCTATCATCGTGACGACGATCTACTCCAACAACTCTGTCATCTTCACCAACACCTCCATCACCTTCCACCATCTATCTAGAGCGGTCCACTCTCCCGCAACCCACTGTACCCTCTACTTGAACATGGTGCTTTATGCTTCATATTATTATCCAATGATGTGTTGCCATCCTATGATGTCTGAGTAGATTTTTGTTGTCCTATGGGTTGATTGATGATCATGATTGGTTTGAGTTGCATGTTTTATTATTGGTGCTATCCTATGGTGCTCTCCGTGTCGCGCAAGCGTGAGGGATCCTCGCTGTTGGGTGTTGCAATGTGTTCATGATTTGCCTATGGTGGTTCGCTTGAGTGTTAGAAGCATAAACCTGAGTAGGTGGGTTGTTGCATATAGGAGTAAAGAGGAGTTGATACCTTATAATGCTATGGTTTGGTTTTATCTTAATGATCTTTAGTAGTTGGAGATGCTTGCTAGAGTTCCAATCATAAGTGCATATGATCCAAGTAGAGAAAGTTTGTTAGCTTATTCCTCTCCCTCATATAAAATTGCATTAATGATTACTACACTAGTAGAAAACGGCCCATTTGTCCCTGTCCCAGAGGTCCATTTGTCCCGGTTCTGGAACCGGAACTAAAGGGTCGGGACTGAATCCCTAAACCTTTAGTCCTGGTTCGCTTACGAACTGGGACCAAAAGGGCTCCACGTGGCCGCTACGGGAGCCCAGGCAGGAGGACCTTTAGTCCCAGTTTGTAACACCAACCGGGACCAAAAGGCATCCACGCGCCAGCATCTGGCAGGAGCTGTTTTTTTTTGAAAGGGGAGGTTTAGGGGGTTTTGAAGGGTTAATTTAGGGTTTCATATTGTGTTAGCTAGCTAATAGAGAGAAGTGATCTCTCTTTTCTGTGCTTGGTCGACGCTAGCTACTATACATATAGAGAACTCGACGCTAGCTAGTAAGCAAATGACGAAAAACCATTAATTACACAAGATCTAACAACTCATCATCATCTTAAGTAGACAAAGTTAAAGTCTCATAAAACAAAACAAAAAAGATAAAATGACATAGTCCTCCCTCATAGGACCTACTCCCGCCTCTTAGGTAAAATGGCATAAAAAAGAATCACACCAATGTCTCCATGATGAAGCAAAGAGATCCAACAGTCTCCAACTTGTGGCTTGCGATCCTTCTTTATTTGTCCCCATGCTTCAATTTGGAGTCTTCTTGGTGGTTTGCGCTCAGTCGAGTATGCAAAAGATAACTCGGGATGGAAGGGGCTTTTTATTGTCATATTACCTTCGAGTTGCATCAACGGTGGCACAACTTCATTTGGCAATTTCTGTTCAAGAACATAATATATAGTAGCCTAGTTAGCAATGTAATCAATACCATTTACGCAACAGTACTAGTGTACTTAATTAGCAACTCTTACCAAGATATTTCGGTGAATGTCATCCGCCCTCAACCTATGCACTAGTGTCCTGTACAATGTATAATTTGGGCCAGTTTCCAAATTATACGGGAAGATGTCTCTACCAGCTATGACACCAATAATAAAGTAGATAAGATCATCCTTCTCCTCCCAAGTTAGATGTGATCCATAACTGTAGTGTGTCATGTCGATTATGTTCTGTATTTCACTCGAAGAAATGAAATAAGCTGTAAATTAAAAATTAACAAATTTAGTACGCATGAATACCTAATATATATATATATATAATGCAAATTACTTGACAAATATGCATGGTTGACAAACTCACATGGAGGTAAAACAGGAAACATATCGACATCCACCCAAATGTCGATGTTTCCTTCAATATGATCTTCGAGACGAAGATCAAAGGTTATTTCCATATCTTCCTGAAATCCATATGACTTGCAAAGAGCTTCCCAATTTGAGCACCCTATTTCTGCGTTATTAGGTGCATTCATTACCTTCACAAGAAATGTGTGACCATGTTTAGTCCTTAGGTTGGCTGGCCTCGTCTCAAAACTCTCGTGCTCTTCGAAACCGAGCCTCTCCAAGAAATACCGTCTTGCATGACAGGGGACGAACTAGTCGAATTGTAGAAAACAGAAATTACGCGTTGAAGGAAAGAAACAGAAGTCATGCTTAATTACGAAAAAACAGTTGTCATCGTTGCGTACCGTAGAAATATCAAAGTCCTCATCAAGCTTCATGGTGAAGAACCTGCCGTCTCGCAGCCCAGTCTGGTCACAAAGACCTTTATCTTCACCGCAAAATTCACACGCTTGGATCCCATCGTCGTCTGATGACGACGACATTTCCTGTGTTCATGATTCAAGAATTACGGCACGGGATCATAGTTGAAACATTCAAAATCGATTGAAGGAAACTACGAGAAAACTGGTCAACACACAGATCACTATTACTCAATATGCAATGGGTTGACTTTAGGTCTGTCGAGTCTTTCCTTCCTAAACTCTCATCTCACGTATATGGTGGGCACTCTCTCTGATATTGCAACCGTCGGTGATGGTGGCTCCTCCATTCGTCCCCGAGTGCATTGCACCAAAATGTCTAGCACACGGGAACGAAGGAGAAGCGATCCCCACGACAACAGTCAGGATTCTTCCTCTCTCATATATATACATATGGTGGACACTCTTCCTCACTGAAAGACACACAATGAGCCAAAATAGACCTAGAGTCAACCCGTTTCATATATCTAGCAATGACATAGAAAAAAATACTGAAATGACTTGCAAATCACAAATACATTTATAATGAACTTGAATATAATATCACTAATACATCATCCCGAATAATCCAGTTCAAGAATTACGACACGCTTTGGATCTTAATTAATGCATGTGTGACTTTCGATACATCGAGGCTTTCCTTAAATAACTCTCATATCTCATGGTGTGTTGGTGAGCACTCTCTCACATTGATACGATGGTGTACATATGTTGGTGGACACTCTCTCACAGTAATAGTTCGACCGTTCATGATGGACGCCTCCCCTCTCCTCTTCTTGCGCAATATATCAACGAGTATATCGCGAGGAAGAGAAGAAAGAAGAGGCGCCCCCCACGACAACAGTCAGGATTCCTCCATCAAGAATACACATGAAAGTTATCTAAGGAAAGCCTCGACTGACCAAAATTCACATACGCATTATACCTATAAAATATCACTAATACATTAATATTTATAATGACCTCGAATATAATATCACTAATACAGATCGAATATCCTAGAATCCAAAATGGAGGACGGTGAACTCGGTTCACTAGCGGTCTCTGAGTCGCCGGCGATGGACACCCAAAGATAAGGAACCATCACGGGATCATAACTCAAGTGAGATCCCTGAAGGATCTGCCAGGTATTGTCAAACCGGGCGTCCAACGCCGCCATGTAGCGACGGACATGCTCGTCCTCCTCCCTGACACGGCGACGTACCACCTCCGCGGATGCTAGCTCCCTCCGCACCGAAAGTGGCCCACGTGACCACCACCACAGAAGGTCCGGGTCGATGACGATACCTACATTCCTCACCAACCTCCGAGCCCGGGAAGGTATCACCTCCCAGTGCCAGCCCGGCGGAGCCCAGTCCCGAACATGGCGCCTATCAAGCAGGCTCTCGTGGACTACTCGACGACGAGGATGCGGGCCGGGCATCGTCGACTAATTTTTCATAAAACCAAAAATCAACATACACATACTAATCTAACATAAACATACTAATCTACTTTAAAAAAAGCATAAACATACTAATCTAACATACACATACTAATCAAGCTAACATAAACATACTAAAAAAGCATAAACATACTAATCTAACATACACATACTAATCTAGCTAACATAAACATACTAATCTAACATGCATACACATACTAAAAAGGCATAAAAATCAACATATATTTAAAAAATTGCAACGAGCCGCGGCGGCGGCGGCTCACAGTGGGGGCGTCGACGGGGCGATGACGGGGGCGGGGCGGCGGCGACGACGGGGCGGGGCGGCGACGGGGGCGGCGGGGGAGGCGACGGAGGAGGGGCGGCGACGGGAGCGGGGGGCGACGGGTGAGGCGACGGGGGCAGCGACGGGGACGGTGGGGGAGGCGATGGGGACGGCGGGGGAGGCAACATGGAGGTGGGGAAGGCGACGGAGGTGGCAGGGGAGGCGACGGGGGCGACGGGGGAGGCAACGGGGGCGGCAGGGGAGGCGACGGGGCAGCGGGGGAGGCGACAGGGCAGCAACGGGGGCAGCGGGGGCGGCGACGGGGACGGGAACGGCGACGGCGGGCTCGGGGCGGCGACAAGGGCAAAGTGGAATGAAAACTGCGAATTTTGCTAAGTGCTTGTCATATAGAAGGAGCATTGGTCCCGGTTGGTGGCCCCAACCAGGACAAATGCTACCTTTAGTCCCGGTTTGTTGCACCAACCAGGACCAATGCCCTATTTTCCGCCGCCCAAAGGGCGCGAAACAGGGACCTTTGGTCCCGGTTGGTGCCACCGACCGGGACCAAAGCCCTGTTTTCAGCAGCCCAAAGGGCGGGAAACAGACCCTTTGGTCCCGGTTGGTGGAACAAACCGGGACGAAAGGGTGGCATTGGTCCCGGTTGGGGCCACCAACCGAGACCAATGGCCTTGCACAACGGTGTGGTGGGAGTTTAGTCCCATCTCGCCAAGCGAAGGTTGCCAGAACCTGCTTATAAGCCCCACCGCGGCTGTTATGTTGAGCTCCTCTGATAGTGATAATAGATGCATTGATACTGAAATTCGGCCTAAATTCAAAAGGCTAGTTAGGTGCCTAACTAGCACTTTGAATTTAGGCTGAATTTCAGTGTAAGCGCATCTATTTTCACTTTTGCTATTTTTTACGTTATTTCTTTGCATATTAAAAGTTGTTAACAAAAAATACTTTATGAATATTTTTTTTGCTATTAATTTTTTTAACAAAAATAATTGATAATTTTAGTTGCATGAATTGTATATAATATCAAGTTTCTTTCGAAGTATCGTGTACAAAACGGACAGTCTCTTTCGAAGTATCGGGGTTTCGGACGGAAACTCATCGGTTACAAAAGGCATTTCATTTCTTGAACTTATTTGAACTCTAGGCTTTTCGTGTGTTCAAAATGTACCATTCTAAGCCATATCATCAATTTTTCAACCCTTTCTGAGTTCATTTGATATTTTTCATGCATTTACTGTTTTTTTTGAGCTAAATGACCCTAAAATTGAAAAGCACTTCAAATGAACTTTGAAAAGGTTGAAAGTTTGCATGGTATCATCATTTAACCCACATAGCATGTGCTAAAAAGTTGAGAGTGTTACGACAAAAGCGGGATGCATTTCGCGTACAAAACGGACAGACTCTTTCGAAGTATCGGGGTTCCGGACGGAAACTCATCGGTTAGAAAAGGCATTTCATTTTCTTGAACTTATTTGAACTCCAGGCTTTTTGTGTGTTCAAAATGCACCGTTCAAAGCCACATCATCAATTTTCAACCCTTTCTGACTTCATTAGATATTCTTCATGCATTTACTGATTTTTTGCGCTAAATGACTCTGAAATTGAAAAGCACTTCAAATGAAGTCTGAAAAGGTTGAAAGTTGGCATGGTATCAAAATTTCACCCACATAGCATGTGCTAAAAAGTTTGGAGGGTTACGGCAAAAGCAGGATGCACTTCGCGTACAAAACGGACAGACTCTTTCGAAGTATCGGGGTTTCGGACGGAAACTCATCGGTTACAAAAGGCAGTTCATTTTCTTAAACTTATTTGAACTCCAGTATTTTCTTGTGTTCAAAATGCACCATTAAAAGCCACATCATCAATTTTTCAACCCTTTCTGACTTCATTTGATATTTTTCATGCATTTACTGTTTTTTGAGCTAAATGACCCTGAAATTGAAAAGCACTTCAAATAAACTCTTAGAAGGTTGAAAGTTGGCATGGTATCATCATTTCACCCACATAGCATGTGCTAAAAAGTTGAGAAGGTTACGGAAAAAGCAGGATGGACTTCGCGTACAAAACGGACAGACTCTTTCGAAGTATCAGGGTTTCGGACGGAAACTCGGCGGGTAGAAAAGGCATTTCATTTTATTGAACTTATTTGAACTCCAGGCTTTTTGTGTGGTCAAAATGCACCATTCAAAGCCACATCATCAATTTTCAACCCTTTCTAACTTCATTTGATATTTTTCATGCATTTACTGATTTTTTTTGAGCTAAATGACCCTGAAATTGAAAAGCACTTCAAATGAAGTCTGAAAAGGTTGAAAGTTGGCATGGTATCAATATTTCAACCACATAGCATGTGCTAAAATGTTGGGAGGGTTAGGACAAAAGCAGGATGCACTTCGCGTACAAAACGGACAGATTCTTTCGAAGTATCGGGGTTTCGGACGGAAACTCATCGGTTACAAAAGGCATTTCATTTTCTTGAACTTATTTGAACTCCAGGCTTTTTGTGTGTTCAAAATGCACCATTCAAAGCCACATCATCAATTTTCAACCCTTGCTGACTTCATTTGATTTTTTTCATGCATTTACTGTTTTTTGAGCTAAATGACCCTGAAATTGAAAAACACTTCAAATGAACTCTGAAAGGTTGAAAGGTGGCATGGTATCATCATTTCACCCACATAGCATGTGCTAAAAAGTTGAGAGGGTTACGACAAAAGCAGGATGCACTTCGCGTACAAAACAGACAGACTCTTTCGAAGTATCGGGGTTTCGGACGGAAACTCGGCGGGTAGAAAAGGCATTTCATTTTCTTGAACTTATTTGAACTCCAGGCTTTTTGTGTGTTCAAAATGCACCATTCAAAGCCACATCATCAATTTTCAACCCTTTCTGACTTCATTTGATATTTTTCATGCATTTACTGATATTTTTGAGCTAAATGACCCTGAAATTGAAAAGCACTTCAAATGAAGTCTGAAAAGGTTGAAAGTTGGCATGGTATCAACATTTCACCCACATAGCATGTGCTAAAAAGTTGGGAGGGTTACAGCAAAAGCAGGATGCACTTCGTGTACAAAACAGACAGACTCTTTCGAAGTATCGGGGTTTCGGACGGAAACTCATCGGTTACAAAAGGCATTTCATTTTCTTGAACTTATTTGAACTCCATGATTTTCGTGTGTTCAAAATGCACCATTCAAAGCCACATCATCAATTTTCAACCCTTTCTGACTTCATTTGATATTTTTCATGCATTTACTTTTTTTAAGCTAAATGACCCTGAAATTGAAAAGCACTTCAAATGAAGTCTGAAAAGGTTAAAAGTTGGCATGGTGTGTGTGTGCTTGTTGCCAACGATGACAACCCACTTTTTTATTGCACATTGTTCTCGGCCACAATCGGAATTTAAGAAAAACCTGAATTGAAAAGCACTACAAATATATAATAGCTAGAGAGATATGTAATATATAATAGTGCAGATATCCATTACAGAAAGTACTCGTCCAAGCGAACATTACTATCTAGTCTGAATTAGAAGAATATCCGCCCCATGGTGGTGGTGGTGCGAGGTGACGCTACCCATAGTTCACGGTTCGAATCTTGCGGTACAACTCATATGCAACTTATGCATCTTTTGCTGCATACTCAATGTTCATAGGTTGAAGTGGGGTCCTCTCCCACTCTTTGTGCTGCGTTGGGGGAAATTTGCTCTTCATATCTCCGTAATAGTCGTCGATCAAGGCGACTGCCATGGAAGCCATCGAAGTCCTCTCATACCGAAGCCTGAATATGTCTTGGATATCAATAAGGCGGCCAGCTCGTATCTCAATACCGAAGCTGCACCTCATCTTCAGCTTGTCATTCCTTACATCAACGCTAGAAAAATGTATGCCGTTGCGTAGGAAGTCCATGAGTGCTGGGCAGTGCTTGTCACTACTGCAACATCAACAAATTAAAATGGAACAAATGTTAAATACGGCTACAACAAGTACATTTTGGCAGAATTATAATATGCAACTATATAAAGGAAAATTATTTCGCTGCAACAAAAGAGGAATACGTAGAGTTTTTGCTCCCGGGCTCATTTGAGCCCGGTGAACAGTAATTAATAACATAAAAAAATCGAAAATTATTTCACTACAACTTAAGAGAAATTGATCTTTGCCATAGGATTCAAAATAGAACATATATATTGCTATATCCTATGTATATGCAATTTTCATATCCTATGAATTGATGAAGAAACCCTAAATTAAGTATATGACATATATGTTCTCCCATGTTTTGCAACAAGGAAAATTGTTATTCACTACAAACTTAAAAGAAATATTGATCTTTCCAATAGGATTCAAAATGCAACATATTTCTATCCTATGCAATTTTCATCACAATCTATAAATTATTAATTGATCAAAGAAAACCCTCAAAACTCACCTTGCACATTGGAAGATCATCACATGTTTCTTGAAACATAGGTGGATGACGGCAACATCTTCTTGCTTGGCCGTGTACTCGAGATCAAGCCCTATGAACTTGTCTTTCTCATCCACCACTTCAAGCCATTTCTGCAAAAGGGAAAGAAAACGCGGCACCATGGCGCTGTCGTTCGTGTAGACGACATCGAGATTGGTCGTGCCATGTGCGAGCACCTCCCTGTAGCGAGTGATTGGATTCATGGTAGAAGATATGGGGAAGAAGAGAGGAGAATGGAGGAGAAGAAGAGAGGAGAATGGAGGAGAAGAAGAGAGGAGAAGAAGAGAAATGGGCGAAGTGCTCGGAACAGTTGCCTCTTCCTCAAACTGTGAAACGTCGTGGGATGCGAACTGTTCGAACCTTTAGTCCTGGTTTGAGCCACCAACCGGGACTAAAGGGGCTCGCACCAGGCGAATGGTCACCCCCTTTGGTCCCGGTTCTAGCCACGAACCGGGACCAATGGTTGTGGGCCAGGAGCAAGGCACATTGGTCCTGGTTCGTGTATGGAACCGGGACCAAAGGTGTCCTACGAACCGGGACCAATGCCCCATGTGGCCCGCCCGGCCCCCTGGCCTCCCGAACTGGGACTGTTGCTCCCATCAGTCTCGGTTCATGACTGAACCGGGACTAATGGGCTGGCCGGCCCGAACCGATGCCCTGTTTTCTACTAGTGCTAGTCTAGTTATCGATTGCCTAGGGACAATTCCGCAACTCCTACCATCACTTTTCCACACTCATTAAACTAACTTAATTGTTACTTTATCCAAGAAGCCCCTAGTTTTTATTTACGTGTTCTTTTTTATCTTGCAAACCTATCCCGTTACACCTACAAAGTACTTCTAGTTTCATACTTGTTCTAGGTAAAGTGAACGTTAAGTGTGCGTAGAGTTGTATCGATGGTCAATAGAACTTGAGGGAATATTTGTTCTTATCGATAAAGGCTACAATTGATCCCCTATAGTTGTGGGTTATTAAGACCTTTTTCTGGCGCCGTTGCTGGGGAGCAATAGCGTGGGGGTGAATATTCTCCTGTGTGCTTGGTTGCTTTATCACCAAGTAGATTTTATTTGTTGTTCTAAGTTGTTCTCTAACTTTAGTTATGGATATGGAACACGAAATACCAAAAAATTAGGTGTACTTGCTACTCATGGAGATGGGGAACCTCCTAAAACCCTCGATGCTCGTTATGTGGAAAATATTATGCACTACTTTGATAATCCTGAGAAAACCCCATTTAACTTGATAATGGGATACATGTTGGATCAACGTGAATACTTTAGGGATTATCGCTTATCTCAGAAAGGGAAACACTTATGTGATCAAATTAGAATATTGGAATGGTTTGCTTGGGATGCATGCTCGAGATGTGACTTGTTGCTTTAATACAGAAGCTGGACACATTCCCTTTCAATGAAAATTTAATGATAATGAAACATTAGCTTCTTATGATCAAGGTATTTATGATTACTATGATGTGGAATGAATAGAAGAATTTGTTGTTTTTAAAGGTGCTTATGAAATTGCTTCTTTGCTTGAAAAGTATGATGATGATGTTCCTTATGAATCTGTATTTTTTGCCATACTTAAATATTGCTATGAGAATTATGATTGCAATGCTAATATTATTGAATTTATTGAGAGAATGTCTGCTGCCTTGGAAGAGATTAAAATTTTGCAGGAATCTATGGAAGAAGAAATTGCTGAAACTGTGAGCTCATTAGATGAAAAAGATGAGGAGGAGAGCAAAGAACAAAAGGCGGAAGAGCGGACTAGATACCCGTGACCACCTTCTAATGAGAGTAACTTTTCAACTCATACATTGTTTAATTTCCCTTCATGCTTACTGAAGGATGAATGCGATGATGATTGCTATGATCCCTTGGATTCACTTGAAATATCCCTTTTTGATGAACTTGATGCTTGCTATGCTTGTGGCCATGATGCCAATATGAATGATGCTTATGGAGATGAACTTGCTATAGTTCCTTATGTTAAACATGAAATTATTGCTATTGCACCCACATATGATAGTCCTATTATATTTTTGAATTCTCCCAACTACACTATATCGAAGAAGTTTGCACTTATTAAAGATTATATTGATGGGTTGCGTTTTCCTATTGCACATGATGATTTTAATGAATATAATATGCATTTGCTTGCTGCTCCTACTTGCAATTATTATGAGAGGAACTACATATCCACCTATCTATGTTTCCAATACGATAAAATTGCAAGAACTATTTATACTATGCATTGGCCTTTACTTTGTGTGCATGAATTGTTCTTGTACTCCCTCCGGTCCTTTTTAGTCTGCATATAAGTTTTGTCCAAAGTCAAAGTATCTCTACTTTGACCAACATTATAGAAAAAAAAGTATCAACATTCACAACACCAAATAAATATTGTTAGATTCATTATTAAATTTAGTTTCATAGTATATATGTTTGATATTGTAAATGTTGATACTTTTTAATATAAATTTGGTCAAACTTTGTAGAGTTTGACTTGATACAAATCTAATACGCAGAGTAAAAAGGACCAAAGGGAGTATGACATGCCAATGCATAGGAAGATAGTTAGACTTCGTTGTCACATGATTTATATAACTTTGTGCTCACTACTTAATTACAAATCATTATTAATTAAAATTGGCTTTGATATACCTTGGGATCCGGGTAGATCCACTACTTGAGCACTTTATGCCTAGCTTAATGACTTTAAAGAAAGCGTTGCCAGGGATACAACCCGGAAGTTTTTGAGAGTCATTTTATTCTGTTGTGTGCTTTTATTTAGTTTGAAAACAAGACAATAAAGTGGGGAACTTAAAAAAGTCCAAAAAGAAAAGTGAAAGTGAAAAAGACGAGCAATGTTGAAGTGGGGGCTAGCCTTGAACTTTGTTCATGCCCATGAAAACTTTGTGAATCTTGATTATAGAAACGTTTCAACAAAAATAATCATCCCCTTGTATAAATCCATTGTATTATAAAAATAATGTGCCAAGATTTGCCTTTAGGATGATTAGATTGCTTGTTTGGTGTGTGCAGTGCAAAAACAAAAACTTTGGCTGTAGTGCGTGAATTTACATTTTTTACTGGAATGTCAAAAGTTTATGAAAATTTTAAACATTACTGCTATGCAAATTATTCATTTTATCCTAATTTTTAAGAATTTATAGAGTTACATAAGTATGGTGAATGTTCAGATTACTATAGACTGTCCTGTTTTTGACACGTTCTATTTTTGGTGCATTGTTTTGCTCGTTTTGATGAAACTATCGATTGTATCGGTGGTATAAGCCATGGAAAAGTTATATTACATGAGCTAAAATGCAAAAACAAAATATGAATTGGTTGGTAATAGTACTTAAAGTGGTGATTTGTTTTATTATACTAACGTATCTCACGAGGGTTTTGTTATGGTTTGTGTGATTGAAGTTTTCAAGTTTTGGGTGAGATCCCGATGGATGAAGGAATAAGGAGTGGAAAGAGACTAAGATTGGGGATGCCCGAGGCAACCAAAGGTAATATTCAAGTACTACCAATAAACTAAGTTTGGGGATGCCCCGGAAGGCATCCCCTCTTTCCTCTAACAACCATCGGTAATTTTACTTGGAACTAGATTTTTATTTGTCACATGACATGCGTAAATCTTGGAGCGTCGTGTGCTTTTTATTTTTATTTTAATAATGCAACATTCTGGCATGAGAAAGTCCTTGGTTGATTTATAGAAGGCTCTTTGCACCTCACTTATATCTTTTGAGTATGGCTTTATAGAATGCTTCATGTGCTTCACTTATATCATTTGAAGTTTGGATTGCCTGTTTCTCACACGTACAAAACCGCCATTTGTAGAATGCTCTTTTGCTTCACTTATCTTTGTTAGATCGTGGGCATATCTTTTGTAGAAAGAATTAAACTATCATGCTTCACTTATATCTATTTAGAGAGTTAACAGGAGTTGGTCATTCATATGGTTAGTCATAAAATCCTACATAAAACTTGTAGATCCTTGAATATGATGTGTTTGATTCCTTACAATAGTTTTACGATATAAGGATGGTGATATTAGAGTCATGCTAGTGAGTAATTGTGGATTGGTAGAAATACTTGTGTAAAGGTTTTTGATTCACGTAGCGTGGTCGTATGGTGAACCGCTATGTAAGGAAGTTGGAGCATGATTTGTTTATTGATTGTCAACCTTTGTGTCAGGGTGGGAGCGCGCGATGGTTAACTCCTACCAACCTCTCGCCTAGGATCATGCGTCTAATACTTTGCTTTGATGACTAATAGAATTTTGCAATAAGTATGTGAGTTCTTTATGACTAATGTGAGTCCATGAATTATACGCACTCTCACCCTTCCACCTTTGCTAGCCTTTCTTGTACCGTGCAACTTTTGCCGGTGCATTACACCCACCATATATCCTTTCTCAAAAAAGCCACCATACCTACCTATTATGTCATTTACATAGCCATTCCGAGATATATTGCCATGCAACTTCCACCGTTCCGTTTATTATGACACGCACCATCATTGTCATATTGCTTTGCATGATCGTAAGATAGTTAGTGTGATGTTTTCATGGCTTGTACATTTTTTGAATGCATTGCTATGCTAGATCATTGCACATTCCGGTACACTGCCAGAGGCATTCATGTAGAGTCATATTTTGTTCTAGTATCGAGTTGTAATTCTTGAGCTGTAAGTAAATAAAAGTGTGATGATCATCATTATTAGATCATTGTCCCATATGAGGAAAGGATGATGAAGCTATGATTCCCTCACAAGTTGGGATGAGTCTCTGGACTTTACAAAAAAAAGAGGCCAAAGAAGCCCAAATAAAAAAGAGGCCAAAGATGCCCACCAAAAATAATAAATATAATAAATAAAAAAAGAGAGAAGGGACAATGCTACTATCCTTTTTCCACACTTGTGCTTCAAAGTAGCACCATGATCTTCATGATAGAGAGTCTCCTATTTTGTCATTTTCATATACTAGTGGGAATTTTTCATTATATAACTTGGCTTGTATATTCCAATGATGGGCTTTCTCAAATTGCCCTAGGTCTTCGTGAGCAAGCAAGTTGGATGCACATCCACGTAGTTTCTTTTTGAGCTTTCATACACTTATAGCTCTAGTGCATCCATTGCATGGCAATCCCTACTCATTCACATTAATATCTATTAATGGGCATCTCCATAGCCCGTTGATACGCCTAGTTGATGTTAGACTATCTTCTCTTTTTTATTCACAACCTCCACCATATTCTATTCCACCTATAGTGTTATATCCATGGCCCACGCTCATGTATTGCGTCAGAGTTGAAAATGTTTGAGAATATAAAAGGTGTGAAACAATTGCTTGACTTGTCATCGGGGTTATGCATAATATAAATACTTTGTGTGGGGAAGATGGAGCATAGCCAGACTATATGATATTATAGGGATAACTTTCTTTTGCCATTATATTTTGAAGAGATACAATTGCTTCATTAATATGCTTGAAGTATTATTGTCTTAATGTCAAATGATAAACTATTGCTTTGAATCACCCATGTCTTAATATTCATGCCATGATTAGATTATATGAACAAGATTATGCTAGGTAGCATTTCACATCCAAAATTATCTTTTTTATCATTTACCTACTCGCCGACGAGTAGGAATTAGGCTTGGGGATGTTGATACGTCTCCATCGTATCTATAACTTTTGATTGTTTCATGCCAATATTCTACAACTTTCATATACTTTTGGAAACTTTTTATACTATTTTTGGGACTAACATATTGATCCAGTGCCCAGTGCCAGTTCATGTTTGTTGCATGTTTTTTGTTTTGCAAAAAATCCATATCAAACGAAGTCCAAATATGATAAAAACATACGGATCGAGATGTTTTTTTTGGAATATATGTCATTTTTAGGAAAAATAATCAACGTGAGACGATGCCCGAGGTGACCACAAGCCAGGGGGCGCGGCCTACCCCCTGGCCGCTCCCTGGGCCCTTGTGGTCAACCTGTAAGGCGGTTGGTGCCCTTCCTTTGCCGCAAGAAAGCTAATATCCGGGTAAAAACCCTTAAAATTTTAGCCCGATCGGAGTTACGTATCTCCAGATATTTAAGAAACGGTGGAAGTCCAAAATCATGGAACGCATAAACAGAAGCAAACAGAGAGAGAGAGAGAGATCCAATCTCGGAGGGGCTCCCGCCCCTCCGCCGCCATGGAGGCCAAGGAACATAGGAGAAACCCTCCTCCCATCTAGGGGGAGGTCAAGGAAGAAGAAGAAGGAGGGGGGCTCTCTCCCTCTCTCTCCCGATGGCACCGGAATGCCACCGGGGCCATCATCGTGACGGCGATCTACTCCAACAGCTCTCTCATCTTCACCAACACCTCCATCACCTTCCACCATCTATCTAGAGCGGTCCACTCTCCCGCAACCCGTTGTACCCTGTAGCGACCCGACCTGAAAGGTCGAATCTTCGGTGTTTCCGTACCATCCCAAGATCATGCTGGTACACACACGGTACATCAATGTATATATCAAAGGGAAATCACACAGCGTTATATTAATCAAAAATCTCATATCGAGTCCTTTATTACAATAAAGATTACAATAAAGTGGCTGAAGGCCAACTCATGACAATAACTAAGTCTTGCGGAAGCGTCGAAGGTAGATGAGTCCATCTGACTCCAAGGGCATCTCACCGAGCGTAGAACGCGTCCTCACTCCTGGTCGGAAAAGTACTCTGCAACATGATACGTTGTAGCCGTGTAGGTCAGCATATGGAATATGCCGGCAAAGTCACAAGAGAGGGGTGAAAAGATAATCATCTAGTCTATATGCTTATATGGCAGGTGGGGTGGTAAGTTTTTGCGTAAAGCCAAATTTTTTTCCTACAACAAGAGAGGGCTAAGAAAAATTATTACTAAGTTGGTTGTTTAATGAGATGGTTCCACCAACCAATTCTCATACCCAAGTTATTAATACCCACATCATCATATTAATTGTGTTGAGAGTTCCGGAAGTTTCAGTTCCTTTGGTTCAAGTCGTCCATGACCGTGGACACGGCTAATCGATTAGGTTTGAGTACTCTGCAGAGCTTTGCACACGTTCCCCACAAGATTTGGTCGCCTCCGTTTGATTTCTCGCACTTCAGGGTGTTTGAGAAACGGATGACCAAAACATGGTTTTCCAAAGGGTTTCCCTGCGACACTGTCGGTGCCCATCCTTTCCTACCGTTCTTCTACATCTCGTAGCACCGCCTGTCCAGGGTCACCACGATATCCAACCAAGCCAGAGCCCATAATGACTTGTGGCTGTGCAGGTAAGCCTTGGGTTTTGAAGCATCCATCCATCTCTTTGTGCCTGGGTGGACCTTTCCGCGTGAATACTGGCCATCTCCAGCAACACCTAGGCAAATCCACTGGTTTCTCCAGGGTGCCGTTCAACCATCTATCTAGAGCGGTCCACTCTCCTGCAACCCGTTGTACCCTCTACTTGAACATGATGCCTTATGCGTCATATTATTATCCAATGATGTGTTGCCATCCTATGATGTCTGAGTAGATTTTTGTTGTCCTATGGGTTGATTGATGATCATGATTGGTTTGAGTTGCATGCTTTATTATTGGTGCTGTCCTATGGTGCTCTCCGTGCCGCGCAAGAGTGAGGGATCCTCGCTATAGGGTGTTGCAATGTGTTCATGATTTGCCTATGATGGGTTGCTTGAGTGACAGAAGCATAAACCCGAGTAGGTGGGTTGTTGCATATGGGAGTAAAGAGTACTTGAGATCTTATAATGCTATGATTGGGTTTTATCTTAATGATTTTTAGTAGTTGCGGATGCTTGCTAGAGTTCCAATCATAAGTGCATATGATCCAAATAGAGAAATTATGTTAGCTTATGCCTCTCCCTCATATAAAATTGCAATAATGATTACCGGTCTACTTATCGATTGCCTAGGGAAAATTCCGCAACTTCTACCATCATTTTCCCACACTCGTTAAACTAACTTAATTGATACTTTATCCAAGCAGCCCCTAGTTTTTATTTACGTGTTCTTTTTATCTTACAAATCTATCTAGTTACACCTACAAAGTACTTCCAGTTTCATACTTGTTCTAGGTAAAGCGAACATTAAGCGTGCGTAGAGTTGTATCGGTGGTCGATAGAACTTGAGGAAATATTTGTTCTACCTTTAGCTCTTCGTTGGGTTCGACACTCTTACTTATCGAGAACGGCTACAATTGATCCCCTATACTTGTGGGTTATCATGGTGCCGACAAGAAGAGGAGCAACTTCGACATCCGCAAAATGCGTTGCTACAACTGCCAAGACTACGAGCATTATGCGAAAGATTGCACCGTACCAAGGAAGGAGCAAGCCCATTTCACCGTCGTGGACACCGATGACGAGCCAATGCTGCTTTGAAGATCGCCGTGGAGGTGGTCGAATAAATGACAACAAGGTTAGGAAGGTGATTGTTAGAGCTAACCTTGTTGTCTAGGTGTTCATCATGTTTATTTCATCGCATTACTTCGTTCATGCATGTAGTCGGGTTAGCATCAGCTGAGTGCCAAGCACATACGTGTAGTCTGCATAAAGGTGTTAGCAGCGGACGTAAGGCTCCGTAGTGCAGCGGCCGAGTCTTCTGGCAGATAGAGAGTGGAGCTAGAAGCGGACGCAGATAGTCGAGACGTGCATCAAGTGTGCCTTGTGTGGGCAAGCTCCTACAACCTGTTTGGTTGGGGGTAATTAGAGTTAGGGAATGAGAATTAAAGGGGTACGAGACTTTTAGTCTATTGTTTGGTTAGGGGGATTGGGAATTTATAAAGGAATAGGCATGGGACTTGAGACACCAACTCCCACCGTTTTATTAACAGGGGAGGGGGTGGGAGTTGTGAGGGAATTGTTTAAGTGAATCAATCTTAACCCTTCATCATAACTTATGTTCACTTCCCTGATCTAGTCCCTCATCAATTCCCATTAACCAAACAAGGAAATACAAATTCTCCTCAAATTCCCACACATAATTCCTATCATGTACCAAACAAGGGATCGGGAATAAAACGACTCAACCCATGTCTAATCTCAATACAACTCCCTACGTTAAACTCCCATTTTTCTTCCCAAATATTGCCAAACGCGCTGCTAGTGTGCATCAAGTGTGACTTGGAAATGACTCAAGCTTGTGAAGTGCGTGAGTTGTTGGAGTAAGAATCGGATCAAGCCGATATGTGTGGCTGAACCGTTCTGGACGCGTACATGCAGAAGTGGATAAGTGCATGCAGCTAGGTAGTTTGTTAGTGGGTTAGTGCGTGCGTGGATGTGTTGGTCGAGTCACTTGGCTATTAAAGGCCATATATCTGCGTTGTGATTGAGCGAGAAAAAAGTAAAAGAAAAGGCAAAAGTGCGTTGCCGGAAAAACTCTATGTCTTCTTGTGTCCAGTGTGTGCTGTGTGAGTCTTCTCCCCTCGGTTGTGCCAACAAGGAAGCTGCGCACCAGCCATGCCCAGGAGCTTGAGCCACCGCGTCCAGCCGTTGGCCATGCCGAGGAGCTCCGGTCGCGTGCCCCATGCCCAGGAGCTCGAGCCGCCGCTATTGAAGGGCGTCCGACGACGGCAGAACAACAGGAGCAGCAGGTCCGCCACGTGCAGCAGCCTGCATGCCCTCGAGCTCCGCCACCAGTGCAAGGCCGACCGACGCGCGCGGGTCCCTTCGTCGGCTCCGGCAAGCTCCTCTCCGGCGGGGACCTCGTTTGCTTTTATATTTTTTGAAAATGACCCGATTGCTTTTGTAAAAAAAGTACAGGGATCCGATTGCTTTTATTTTTCTATATGGGACCTGATTGCCTTTTATAAATATATGGGACCCATTTGTCATAACATGTCAATGGCCAACCTGACTGTTAACCCAACAAGTGGGCCTAACCTGTAATAACCTCGCTTAAATTTTAACCGTTCGGTCGCTTGGTTTTTTTTGGAACAACCAACCGATTTTATGGTAGTTTCTTGAAAATTAAAGAAGATTGTAGTTTCTTGTAGTCAACGTCTACAATGTGGTAGTCTTTTTGCTATATACTCTACCACATGCAAACGATTCAATGGTAGTTTTAGTTGTGATAAAGTGAAGAGAGGTGACATTTTGTTCAGAATACATTGCAATTTCTCTTCGCGAAGAGAATTTTGGTTTAAAAATGATCGTCGTTTGATCTTCTTTTACAACTAAAACTGGCAGCAAAGATGGTCTCGCTTGCCACCCCTCCTCTTCTAGTGAACGTTTGTCAGGTACAATTACCGTTATACGGAGTATATAGCATTTCATGACAATATTGTCAAATCATATGAACCTACCAAAGGAATGAACGTATTTTCGCATTTCCGAGAGATGGACACGACCGCACAACGGCACAAGTAGATATTTTGGCCGGGGACTGTTTGGACAAACGAGAAATTATATGTGGTTTCAGCTACAGCCTCTTAACACTACCCGTCCTCCCAATCAGCCAACGTGAGAAGCAGAGCGATCACTGCCCAGGATCCACATACTCGAGTCCAGAGCAAGAGCGCTCGGCACATCAAGTAGGCGACCATGGCGGCCCCGGTGGCTCTCACCATCTTCCTGCTGATCCTCCTCCCAGCGCACCATGCCCTGGCCGCGGCGGCCGGGGACGCGCACCCAGGCTACGTGGACGCGGAGACCGACACCTGCGGGCCGGCGCTGGACCTGGGCGGCTCCTCTTCTGCAGGCGCGGCCGGTCGGCGTTACGGCCCGGGGCTGGAGGAGTACGGCGGCGGGCGCATAGTGGACATCACGCACGCGTTCCGGCCTGGCATGCCGGCGTACGCGCCGGGCGCGACGGTGGGGCCCCTGGTGCGGCTCAAGGAGTCGATGGAGAACGGGTCAGACTACAACTTGTCAGAGCTCAGTATGGAGTGCCATATAGGAACCCACGTCGACGCGCCGGGGCACTTCAACCAGGCCCACTTCGCCGCAGGCCTCGACGTCGACACTCTCGACCTCGATGTCCTCAACGGTGAGCTCTCTGCTCCCCGGTTTTCTCCGACCAAAGCCAAGCTTTGATGATTTTGCACTCTCCGGCCTGCCACTGCCACTGCCTCGGTTAAATGGTTGGCGAGTACTGATATAGTGCAAAAGACAACGGGAACTTTTGAGACATGTAGGATGAGAAGAACATGGAGAGGAATGGGCGAAGATGGGATGGGAATCATACCTACTAATTCATGCATGCAACTCGTTGATGTATCCTCTTATTCAGAAAAGTTGTGAAACAAATAATCCACAAAAATGATTTGAAACTCTGTTTTTCAACATAAAATAGCATGTCTTCGGTGCATTATTACAGTTATACTTGTGAATGGATGTGAGCATCTGCAATTGCACTACATTAAAAAAACATCTTAAAGTTGTGCAATCTCAAATCTAACATATTTCTGTGGTTTTTATTGCTGGACAGGTCCTGCATTACTGGTCGATGTTCCGAGACACACAAATATAACAGGTAGCGCATGCAAGTTTTTTGTTCCTTCCATGGAGCTCCAGCTCCTCCATGACATCATTGGTCACCTTGCTAGAAAAGTTCTTATATCATCTTAGAGATTAATTTAACACGTTGGCTCAAGCAAACGGAGTAGGTCCTCGTCAGCTATCATCATTTAGCCAATCAACGTGGACATCTTGATCGTTGGCCGTCTGGTTGCCACCTGAAAACACACCTCAAAGAAAGGGAGAGGTGTCATACAAAATCTAGGTGATCCGAGGAGTATCACAACTTGATAAACTTGCTTTAGGTGATAACGTCAGGCCTACCCTCCATTTGATCAAACCCAAATCACATTGGTTGACTAACACCAACTACAACCACCACATAGTAGTAGTCCCTCCGGATGCACAAACTTCGAAGAACCCCCCCCCCCCCCACCCACACACACAAGAGGTGTGATGCATAGTAACATCATTGTCTAATCCCCTAGAGGGTTTTGGGTTTTCGTCGGAGTTACCACTCGCCTACGACGCCTTCAAGAATCAAGCGGCTCCCACGGGATCACTCTCGTATGTCCTCGGTTTGACCGAAAGCATGGGTTTCACTCTGGTTGCATCGCTAGACAGACCACTGGGCTTTGAAATAGGGTTGAAGGAGGGCAGTTAGACCACCGATGTTGTTGGCACGGGCCCTGCGAACACTGCCCCATGCGCAACAAATAGTCGCAGTCGTCACTAGAACTAGATGTTGGACCCATAACCACATCAAGTTGGGCCAGCTTGTCGCAGCGCCAACCCCCATCTCTTCCTCCCCTAATCACGCTTGAGAAAAGCCCAACACACACCCCTTAATATGCATGGCGACCATTGGCACCACATGCACCCACGTCCGTCACAACAACCGCCATATCTAGGTGCTGGGACCTAGACCTCGATGCACCAAGTCGCATTGTAGCTTGTTGTTCCCTAGCTTCCCTCGTCATGCCGACAAGAAGACCTCCACCAGGGCCACCACCTTGCCTTTTGTCGATCTTCTTCATTGTCATAGCCTCATCCGGATGCGACGAGAGGTGGGGTGGAGAGAGAGTCCCTTTTTTAAGATATGGTGATTTGATGAATTCATTACACACTAAGAATACTAGACGATACCACGTGGGTTGCTTTGGGAATTTTTGTGATAAATTTCAATGAGATTTGGTTAATGAACATGAATATTTTGATTAATACTAAACGGGCTAAAAATGAAAATGCATACAGTTGTTACATAATTAGGAAATGTTTATTGAATGTAAGTACCATAATATAACAAAAACATTTGAGCATTTGTGCATTTGTGGTTGGATTTTTAGCTGGGCCTTTTTGCATCCATTGTTGCATGTTGATGTGACATTGCTGCATGTTGAGATAAATATGTTAACTGAGAATCTTGTAGTTAGTTATACAAGATGATACTCCCCACATTGTTGCCGAAAGTTTTGGATATATATTTCACTGAAGTTGGGACATGAATACTTGATTATTATATAAATATAAGGTATTTGTGAAATATAAGTACTGTAATAGTTTTCCCATGCATGGATGCATGTTGTGGTGAATCTTTTTCAATGCATGTGCATGTCGTTGTGAATCTTTTCATATGCATGTTAGGATGTCATGATGGCTCTTTTTGCATGCATGTTGCATGTTGTGGTGGCATAGTTGCATGTTGAGATAAATAGAATTAGTGTGGATCACTCTCATATTTACAATAGCATATGATTCTAGTGATTACCATTTCCCTTTTCAACAGAATTATAATTGTTGGCATTTGTACTGACTAATTATATTATAGTTGTCATGGATGTCACCTAACATCCGGTAGATGATTCTCCAATAACTCTATGCAGCTCAAGCAATGGAATCCCTAAATATACCGAAAGGTGTTCGTCGAGTTCTCTTCAGGACATTGAACACAGACAGGTATGACCTCTTTTTAGGGCACATATTCAAGTACATAATGTATTTTTTCACTATATCACACTACATGCATCTACGCAAATGATATATAGGGGACTCATGTGGAAGGAAGGAGGTGATATGAGTTACGTTGGATTCACGGAGGATGGTGCCCATTGGCTAGTTGACAACACCGACATCAAGCTAGTTGGTAAGTGGCTTTATATTGGAATTACATATGACATGATGGTATTTATATATTTCTTCATCATGATTTGGTGTATATTTTCTGTTATATTTTATCAGTTGTATGGCCTTTTCGCTTGGTAGGTCAAATAAACGCATTCCCTTACCTTATCAAGCATAAAAATTAACATGGTGATATTGGTAAATCTGCAGGTCTCGACTATTTATCAGTTGCATCATTTGATCACGCGCGCTCTGCCCATGTGGTCTTCTTAAAAAATGCGGTAAGATGCTAGCATGCTTCCCTGACGCAAGTGCAAAAAGAAGTAAATAGTGATCGGCATCGGTTAACCTTGATGCCCTTTAGTCGATAGTCATGTAGCCATATACGACATATTTTCCTACTGTACTGTCAAAAACTACCTTCTCAATGAACTTACCTTGCAAAAGGTTGTGTTATTGATTGAATGGATTGCTTGATTCACATAGTTTTTTTAGGATATCATCTTAGTCGAACATCTGAAGCTAGAATACGTCAAGACCGGATTATACATGTTGCACTGCTTACCTCTAAGATTGGTTGGATCAGACGGTTCACCAATCAGGTGCATTCTTATCAAGTGATCACATGTTCCCGGAGGTTGTAATATATCATGCCCGCTCATTCTACATATATACTCCACTTATGTAATTTAAATGTTTCATGTCATGTGAATATGTTTTGTAGTATCCATAAAGTATTTCAAACGACAACAAAAGTGTAGAATTACTACAGATAAGTCACGGGTGCAACAGAGACGTGTTGTATGTAATGGCAAAACAATTATATTTATTTCTATACATGCATAGCCAAAGTAGCATTAATGTTATGCTAAATTATAAAACAAGGTCATGAGATAAAATGACTTCATATGTTGTATTCTTTCTTAATTTGGCAAAACCTTAATGTAAGTTTAACCAATCTGGTATAGAAACTAATCTAATTATTGTAGCTATAATGGTGAATATTGTGTGTCCATCGGTGTAAACTTATGATACCTAGCTCCGAATGCTAATAAGCAACTAGGAGATGACTTGATCAAATCTTACTACAGATAGCAAGAGAAACGATGATATTAATTTTTTTTAGAAAAGAAGTGTTACCTCCGGCCTCTGCATCAGTGAGATGCATACGACGCCTTTATTAAAAGAACGAAGTCAAAAAGTCTGCTGATACAACCGAGCTCTGAAGGAGCTATCACAAATTGTAAAGTAAAGCTAAAAAAGCCACAACCGCTAAAATAAGCATAGATGCCTATCCATCTATCCTATTAGTGGACCGCCATCCAAACCGGTTGAATATATCCCGCGCTACCATCTCCCACCGGGCATACCCAGTAACCAAAGGCTCCATGGCTTCCGCAGGAGTGAGTAACGACCATGTACGGATCCACGCCCATGCCCTGAATAGCACCTGCAAGAAATGAATATGTGTCTATCTGTTAAGTGTCATGTCATTCCTACAGTTCCATATAGCCCAAAGAAGTACACAAACTCCTATGCTTATATGTTTTGCTACGTTAATATCCACTCCATTTAGCCACGTCCCAAATAACGTGTCTATGCTATCTGGAGGTTTAATATTGAAAGTAATTCTGACCGTTTGCCATAAAAGTTTTGCGAGTGGGCAATGGAAGAAAAGGTGTTCGATTGTCTTGTGATGATCACAAAAGCTACATCTCATGCATCCTAGCCAATTGTGCTTTGTGAGGTTATCCTTAGTAAGAATCACCTTCTTGTGAACGAACCACATGAATACTTTGATTCTCAAAGGGACTTTGACCTTCCAAATATGGGTAGCTTTGGTCAGTGCCGTTGTATTTATGAGGTCGAGATACATAGATTTAACTGAAAATGTGCCAGCTGAAGAAAGTTGCCAAACAACCTTGTCAGCCTCTTCCCTTAGCTGCACATCCATAAGTCTTCTGACTAGATGTAACCCACTCCGCCCACCGATGGCCTATCAATGTGCGCCTAAACTGGATGTTTAGAGGGGTGGACTATAATACTGTGGCCACATATCTCTCTTTATGTTGAACATTATTATATAGAGTTGGATATTGTACGGCCAGGGGCATGTCCCCCAACCACGTATCTTCCCAAAACTGGGTTGTCTCTCCATTTCCAATAATGAACTTCGTTCTATGGAAAAACTGAGGCTTGACCTTCATCAAACCTTTCCAGAATGGAGAATCAGTCGGCCTAGCCGTGACTTGGGCCAAAGTTTTGTTGTGTAGGTACTTATTACGCAGAATTTGGACCCACATGCCCTCAGTCTCAACCAATAATCTGTACATCCACTTGCTGAGTAGACATCAATTCTTGACTTCAAGATTTTCAATTCCAAGTCCTCCCTGGTCTTTGGGTCGACATATAATGTCCCATCTAGTCAGTCTATATTTTTTCTTAATCTCATCACTCTGCCAAAAGAAACGGGATTGATAAAAGTCTAGTATTTTCCATACCCCTATTGGTACCTCAAAGAAGGACAAGAGGAACATCGGCATGCTTGTGAGAACCGAGTTAATCAAAATTAACCTTCCTCCGTAAGATAGCAGCTTGCCCTTCCAGCAGCTAAGCTTCTTCTCGAATCAATCCTCTATCATTTTCCATTCTTGATTTGATAATTTGCGATGATGAATAGGTATGCCCAGGTAGCTAAACGGCAAAGTACCCAATTCACATCCAAACAACTGTTTATAATTCTCTTGTTCCTCTTTGGCTCTCCCAAAGCAGAACAATTCGCTCTTATGAAAATTGATTTTCAAACCTGGCAGTTGTTCAAATGCGTAGAGAATGAGTTTCATATTTCCGGCTTTCGCTATATCATGCTCCATGAACAGAATAGTGTCATCTGCATATTGTAGGATTGAAACCCCATCATCGACTAAATGGGGCACTAATCCACCTATAAGGCCTTCCTGTTTAGCCCTTCCTATCAAAACAGCAAGCATATCTGCGACAACATTGAATAGGATAGGGGACATTGGGTCTCCCTGTCAAAGCCCCTTTTGAGTTTGGAAAAAACGACCCATGTCGTCATTCACTTTAATCCCAACACTCCCGTTTTGTATGAAGGATTCGACTTGCTTTCTTCATACCTCATCAAACCCCTTCATTCGTAACGCTTGTTGAAGGAAAGGCCACTTAACTTTATCATATGCCTTCTGGAAATCCACTTTGAAGATAACCCCATCTAGTTTCTTCGAATGAATTTCGTGAAGGGTTTCACGGAGCACAACCACCCCCTCCAGAATATTACGATCAGACATAAACGCTGATTGGATCGGTTGCACCACTGTGTGTGCGATCTGCGTCAGGCTGTTTGTTCCAACTTTCTTGAAAATTTTAAAACTCACATTCAGTAAGCATATAGGCCTGAATTGTTCAATACGCACCGCCCCTCCTTCTTTGGCAAGAATGTGATAGTCCTAAAGTTAAGATGGCATAACTGCAAGTGCCCGTTGAACAAATCATGAAACATTGGCAAAACATCACCTTTAATAATATGCCAACATTTCTTATAGAATTCAGCTGGAAAACCATCCGGTCCGGGAGCCTTATTATTCTTCATCTGCGCAATAGCATCGAACACCTCTTTCTCCGTGAATGGTGCGGTTAATATCTCATTCTCGTCCGTCCCGAGTTGAGGAATATCATCGACAAACTGTTGATCCATTGTCACCGTGTTATCCTCCGGTGGCCCGAACAATTTCTTGTAATATTCGGAGATGTACAACTTTAGGTTATCTTGCCCAACGATTGTACCCTCGTCCTGTTCTAGCTGATAGATTCTCTTATTTCTATGTTTTCCATTAGCAATAAGATGGAAAAATTGCGTATTATCATCTCCATCCATAACTTGTCTCACTTTTTCTATGAGGGCCCATTTTAGCTCCTCTTCTCTAAGAATTTTCTTAAGATCAAGTTCTACTTCTGCTTTGGACGCTCTCTCATTGTCATCCAACAACATGGTTTCAGCCTTGATGTCAAGGCGATCAATAAGCTCCACAAGCTTTTGTTTTTTGAGTTTATAAGCTCCGCTCTCATTCTTCGCCCAACATCGAAGAAATTGTCTTAGATGCCGAATCTTATTTTGCCATCTGTCAATATTAGATCCACCCCTGGAAACTAGCCCCCATTCTCTCGCTATGAGGTTGATGAAGCCTTCTTGTTCGAACCATGCCAACTGAAACGAGAAAGCATCTTTGTTGCCCACATGGGTCGCCCCTCCAGAGTCCACAAATAATGGGGTATGGTCCGAGATCACCCTTGGCAATGCTCGGACTGTCACTCGTGGGAATTTCTACTCCCATTCTACACTGGTTAGGACTCTATCCAATTTCTCGAAGGTTGGCTTAGGTAACGAGTTAGCCCATGTGAATTTTCTGCCTGTGAATTCTATCTGCCTTAGATCAAGGCTTTCGATGATAGTATTAAACATGAATGACCATCTGCCATCAAAGTTGTCATTATTTTTTTATCTCAACGCCTGATGATATTAAAGTCACCACCCACTAGGATTGGTAACCTCTCATTTCCACATATTCGAACCAAGTCTGTCGGGAAGTCCATTTTGAATTCTGGTTGCGCCGCACCATATACGGCCACTAGCACCCAAAGGAACCCATCCTATTTGGACCGTACTCTAAACTTGACTGCAAAGTCCCCCAAAGCCACATTCCGTACTTCCAGGGTCTCGCATCGTACCCCAAGTAAGATCCCTTCGGATCTTACTCTTGGGGGTAAGCAATGCCAGTCAAAATCAGCACCACCCAAAATCATGCTAAGAAACTAGGAGGTAAAGTTGTCTCTACCCGTTTCCAATATGCTATGAAGTCCAGCTTGTGCTCGATTGTTGCTTCTGAAAGAAATCTCCTTTTAGCCAAGTCTCCAAGACCTCTGCTATTCCAGAATATGCCTTTCATATTTCATCATGGAATTTCTTTGCAGTCTTGAATCTAGCACTCCAGCGAACTGCCGACACTGGGTATACTTTTCTTTTCCAAGATCTTTTGGGTCTTTCAAGGACTGCATCCTAGTCCACATAACCAGGTGCTGGAAGAGAACTCCCATTCAGTTCCGGTGGGGCCACATACCCCTCCGTACTTATGTTATCATCGTCCTCAACTACTAGTGATGGAGGAACAAGGTCTTCACATAGACGTTCCATGTCATCCATCCCTAGCTCATTAATCTCATCATCGTTCATAGGCTTTACGGATGCAATCTTATGCAACATGATCATGGCTCTCTCAGCCTCTAAGTCTAACAGGTTATTAATTGAATTAGAAACCTCCTTCCCATTGCTACCCAAAGATACCCCTAACAAATTTGCATTTGAAATAATATCTGTATCTAAAAAGTGCAATATTGAACAGGTCATATTAATGGTCATACCTGTCGTGGCCTCGATATCACACAGCTTAGCTGCCCTCATAGCACGGCCCATCATTAGGTCGTTTGCGTCCGGCTGCTCCTGAAGGCATCGACTTGATCGCCTATCGCCGGTAGCCGGATCCTGAATGCCACCATAGGCGACCATTTCCGCGGTCGAAGGCCCGGTGGGAAGTGGGCCTCCTACCCCTTGCCGGACCGTGTGGTCACACGCCACCATCGACGGCTCGTATATGCCGTCACCTTTGGGTCTGCCCTCTGTAGGCCTCTGCTGGGAGCCATCACTCGGGCGGCTGACCACCGTCGGCCGCACATCCTCAGCCTGACCAGTTCTGGCGGTCCTCATGGCGCCTCTAGCCGTGTGACCACCTATCGACGGCCTCGCGCCATAGTGCCGAGTAGGTGCATTTGCCGTCCCCGGCCGTCCCCCAGTCACCAGATCGACCGGACTAGGGTCGGCCCCCATAGTCACCAGTCCTATGCTCACCGGTCCCGCACTGCCAGCGGGAGTCGCATGATCCGACCCTACACCTCTGAAAGTCTCTCCTCCGACCTCAAGCTTTGCATGATCGGGAGCCCGAGAAGTGATAGAACCCGCCTTAGTTCCCAAATCACTTATTCGTGATGGTGCACCGTCCCCCATAGCTGACTCAACAGGACATAGGAAAGCACTCTTATCCCCCATTTGCGCTGATGGCAACGGTAGCAACGGAGGTGGGGTTGCCGGTGGTGATATCGGGCCCGTGAGTGAAACGGGCGGCAGCTCGTGTTCCACCGGGTCCTCACTGTCCACCCTCAACCCCCACTACTTGCTTGGTGCCGAAAATGCGCCAAACGAACCAAACTGCACCTGCTGGGTGGAAGAAGAACCATGGGGCCGGTCACTACCTTCCGCCGTGTCTGCCTTCTTGGCCGGCGGCATAGCACCCGTTCCCCTCTAAGCACTCATTGGTCCCTCCTGCGGCAGCCAATCCCCACCGTTTCCCTCATCAGTATCCATGTCCACCTGCCTTGCCAAGTCTTGAAACTCAGCATTCTCCTCGATCTCAATATCCAACATGTAGAACTTACCATCATAAATCCATCTGACCGAGTCTGGAATATGCTCAATACTAATAACACTTACAAACAAACGAGCCACTCCATTGGCACGTGTGAAAGGCATGCCCACCTTCTCCGTCTTACCAATAAGTGAACCAAGGCTCCAAGTAATCCTGACATCATCTAGTGCCACCTGGGGTGCCCCTGAAAGCTGAATCCAAAGCCGCGGTAAAGGAATTCCTACTGGCTCCTGGCGAGTCCACGGTTCAAACTCAAGCACACATGGACTGTTCGGAACCTTGCTCATTCCAAAAGTCAGCAGGCGCCCAAGATCCTCCTTGGTGGGAAACTCCACCCTAAACACCTGATCCTCCAGACTGACCAGGTCCCACTGGAATGTCGCGGGCACCAACTCTCGTAGGCGCTGCAGCACCTGTTCAGACGTCATCCTTCCACGAGTAACACGAACAACCCCAGCCCGGGAACTCTCCGGAATGGGCGTCGTTGAAGATGAACTGGAGGACTCGAAGAACATCAGTTCTAGACAGCAGACTCCATATATGTTAACCATAGGCTTAGGCCCTAGAAGAAACGGGCAATCCCCTATATCATGCTTAGGTTTTCTGCACAAGTCGCACAACTCGACCTTGCGCTCCGCAGTGAAGTGTCCCGGGCCATCGCACCGGTAGCACGACATCTTCTCTTTCTTCCTAGCCCAATTGGTAGTTCTTTCGCCTTCAGCTTTGTCGGACACCTCAGTATCATTAGGCACGTCACAAGTGTTAATCCCCTTCTTGGGAACTTGGACTGCAGCTAAGTCCTTCACAACCTTAGCCGCTTCCCCCGTCAACACGGGAGTAGACCTGGCTCCCGTAGGCTATTGATGCGGCCTGTCTCGTGTCGGTGGCGCCTCCACTGTGTTGGATGGAACCTCTGCAGGCGGCAGTGGTGGTGGAGGACCGCGACCTCTTCCCCGTCCTCTGCCCCTCGGGCGGAACCAGTGTCTTTGCCTATTAGTCGGACCCGACGCCCCTTGTATAAAAGGCCTCGGCAGACCATCGAAGCCACGACGAGCACCGTGAAGCATACCGCCACCAGTCGAGGACGAACCCCGGTGGATGCCATCACCGTACGCGTTGTAGCCATCGTCGCCCCAATGCCCGCGGCGATCATGCTGGGAGGCACCGCCTCTCCCAGCGTTCCAGTAGTCCTGCCCGCGTCCGACCCCTTGGCCGGCTGTTTCGTCGGCTCTTGCCGCCCTTCCCGCTTGCGCTGGCGGGTTTGGAGGCCGATGCAGCCTTGCTACCAGAGCCCCCGTTCTTCCTGCTGGAGCACCGCAGCCAGCCATGATGGGGCCCTACGTCGACGAAGAAGCCGCCGGCGCACATACTCGTCCTGCTCTCCTCGTAGCGATAGAAGGAAACCCCAGCAGGCAAAAACCCTAGGAGTGTTGTCAGCGTCGCTGCTAAGTTAGACATAGTGGACGGATCAACCGTGGCTAGTGAGCCTACCAGCTGGGCCACATACCTAGCCCCGTGGCAGCCCAACTCGACCACGTCGATCTGCGGCCCATTAGCGCCAAGTAGATGATTCAAACTCGTGATCCTCTGATCGCGGATCGAGGTCACCTGACCGATCGCCGGCGACTCCCTGGGGATGGCTGGGCCTCTCCTCTTTTGTCTTCCTTATACTACCTTCCAAGATGATGCATCGATGAAATCCGCTAGCGTAGGTTTTAGGCAATCGTACCTTAGGTATTGGTCCGATCCATGGCCGAAGCGCTGTCTTGGAGGTCCAGCGATGGACAAGCCGTCGCACCACTTCGTTCTTCTCTGTCTCCGGCAAGCCATGCTAGGCTGGGTCCTCCTGCGAAACGAACAAGTCTAAATGGCCGACAATCGATTCCTCTGACTCACCTTCCTGGAGTGCCTTGCATATCTTGTTTGATGGAGTAGGTGAGATCTTCCCCGGATCAAGATCATCGTCGTTGGACTCCTCCTCGGAGTGATCCACCAGAGTCTAGAACCGTCCCCCTTTTCGCCGTTGGCCTCCGGTCGAGAAGCCGGCGGCATTCACCGCGGCCATCTCCGGAGCAGCCCCCTTCGCGGTCGCCTCTCACGGTCACCTCCACCAGCGCTTTGTTACCAAACAATGACTACATTTGAACCCATCTTCCCATAGGAGGGATTAACCTGAAGTAAGTCCGAACTAACTCCATTATGAATGTTACTAAAAATATCAACACATTATAACATATAAGAGAAGAAAAAGGCAATAGCCCATAAATACTGACATATGACAAATGTAGTTAAGCAACCGATAATGGATTAAATAAGGTCATAGGATACGATTCATGGACATTGTCACCCCATCATCACTTTCTTGCTCCATTACTTGCGGCAAGTCTGGATGCCTTTTTCAGCACCCTACCAGAGGGAAATCGATCACGGAGGGCTTCCACATCAACCTTACTGAAGCTCCGATGATGTGTGAGTAATCTATCATGAACCTACGGGTACATAGTGATTAGCTAGATGACTTTTTCTATCCATTTGATCTTCAATATCATGTTCTTTTTGGAGATATATTCGATGTAATCCTTTTGTGTGGTGTGTTTGTTCGGACCCGATGAATTGTGAGTTTATGAACAGATTATTCATTGAGAGTAATTGAGTCAATTCTAAACTTCATTATGTGTGATTTATATAGCTATGTAATTCTTTCCGATCTATAGGTTCTGTTTGGACAAGTTGATCTATCGATCTTAAGTGGAAGTGGTGCATAGTAATGGGTTCAATCTTACGGTGTCCTCACTTGATGACAGAAGGGGTAGCAAGGCACGTATTTTATTGTTGCTACTAAGGATAAAACGACAAGGTATGATTATATTGCTTGTATTACTTTGTCTACATTATGTCATCTTGCTTAAAGTGTTACTTTGTTTGTCATGAACTTTATACCATAGATGCACGCAGGAGTTGGTCAATTGGTCGAGTAATAGTAGTAGATGCAGGCAGGAGCCATTCTACTTGCCATGAACATAATGCTTATGTATATGATTATGCCAGGAATAACGTCATAATTATGAGCTTTTCTATTAATTTTCCAACAGTAATTTGTTTGCCCACTATATGCTATGCTAAAAGAGAGAAGCCTCTAATGAAAGCTATGTCCCCTAGGTCTACTTTAATCATATTATTAAACCAAAAATACCTTGCTGCAATTTATTTACTTTTATTTTACTTTGTAAAATATCTATCTATCACTATCGTATTTAATCCTTATGGTCGACGAGTACAAGGGGATTGACAACCCTCTTGCCTGCGTTGGGTGCAAGTATTTTGTGTTGGGTTCTACCGTAGGTGCATCACATGCAAATAATTTTTTTTCCTACGTGCAGAACATCCAAGAACATGCTATGGAGATGGATCACAGATTGTTACCACTAGACGCGCAGTGTCATACATCAGAAGTAGAGTTGGGACAGCGCGTTCGTGTGGTACGTCTCCTCCTCGTCCGATCTCCCTTGAACAGCCATTCCGACCTCCCTCGAACTACTGGTTACCAGATCCCACGTACAGGTTCTCCGGAGCGGCGCAAGTGCACCGCCTCTAACGGTATCCATGCGTACAGGAGGAACACCCGTGCGGCGGACTGCTAGGTCCGATCACACGGTCGGCGGCGGCAAGTGGAGGTGGTTAGTTGCAACTCATGCAAATCCCTAATGACGGCGTTGAAGCGATCAACCGGATGGGTGTGCCGCACCTCCACTATATATAGGCATCCGGCGCAGGCTCAACTCTTGGGCCTCGCACGGATCGTAAAGCCCACGTGTTCCTTCCCTTAAGCGTGCGACCCTTTAGGTTCCCGTTCACTTGGTCGCGAGTCAGTTCACAATTGACTTGACCAGTCGGTAGAGGGCTCTAGCAAAACGTGTCGACTCCAAGTGTCCGATGAAGCCGGTTAGGCGAACTTGTACTTCACACTTCTGTTCCCTTTACCACACGATATATCTTGTCGTGCACAAGGCGATATGGTCATCCTTGTTGTAGCATGACCTCTTTCTCGTTCCGGTGAATCCGACCAACATTTGGATTATCTCATAATCCTCATCGCATGGCCATGCTTATCCAGGTCGGATCACCCGAGGGGGCCTAGAGTATATATATCTCCTGGTAGGAGGGGCAAATCCCATCTTGCACGACCATGTCTCGCAGCATGGGCCTGGACAAGCCCGAAACCTACCTATGTAACTACCCAGTCATGGAGTAGTGTTTGGTCGGCCCAAAGCAAGTCTGTCACCATCCCGAGTACATGCGCCAGCTCAGATCTTAGGAAATAGAACATATGTTGTACTAGAGACTCACAGATGACCTATCGCTACGTCTCATAGTTGGGTCTGTCCAACTCAGACCTTATCTCGACTCGGATCCGACTATGTTGAATCCGGCTAGACCTTTGTGATTCCATATTATTCGGCTAGCATCTAATGCTACATGGTTAGTGAGACCAGACCATCCACCGTGTCATATGCTAGTCTAACTGGCTGCGCGTCCACACAACCCTTTCAACTAGGGACCATTTAGGACAATCATCATACAATGCATAGTCTCACAAACAAGTCACATACTTGTTAATACACATCAATGATAATGTCCAAGGACTATCTTTATTCATAAACACGTAGGAAATATCATCATACATGATTGCCTCTAGGGCATATCTCCAACATTTTGCTCTTTTGTGTGTAGGTGATGTTGAGGGTTGTTTGCTTGGTTGTCCTACTGGTTCAATAAACCTTGGTTCTTAACTGAGGAAAATACTTTTCGCTACTTTACTACATTGCCCTACCTCTTCGGAGAAAATCTTAACGCATTACAAGTAGAAGAAGAATTTTTGGCACTGTTGCTAGGGAGTAGCATCAAACAACTCGAGGTACCTACACACACACCTCAATTACTTGTTCTACTTTTGACTTTTGTAGTTATGTTATACTTATCATTAACACACAAGAACAGAAACTAAAAATAGCAAGCAAGATAAATGGATCCTCATCCGCTTGCTAATCTTTCCAAACTTCCTGCTTATTGTAAACCGATAGATAATAATGAAGTGATAAATTAAAATGCTATTGAGATACATTTAATGAATGAAAAGCATTTTTGCAAGGTTGTTAGTGTAAATCCTATGAATATCAATTGTGCTAATGATCATTATTGGGGTGATAATCATGATGTTTCTTGTGATCTTAAGAATTCTGAGCCTCATAATGAATCTGTTGATGATGATACAATTTGCAATACTGTTAAGTGTGGGTTTTGAAAAGTGTCAACTTTAGGTAAGAATCCCACATATTCAAAGAGTGTTCAATCTTATGAAAATTTTGGTAAAAGTGGGTTTGGAGAGGTCATGACTTTAGATGATCTTAATCCCATCATCTTGGAACATTATAAAACTTTCATGTATGTGGATCACGAAGAGAATATTTTATATGATGGCTACATTGTTGAATTTGATTATGATCCTACATGTAACTATTATGAGAGAGGTAAATATTGTTATAGGAATTTTCGTGTTCAATTACCTCTCTTGTTGTTCAAAATGTTAATGCTTCATTCTTCCTATTTGCATATGCTAGATACGTCTTGTCTTGATAATTTTTTTGCTTACAAAATTCCTATGCATAGGAAGTATGTTAGACTTAAATGTGTTTATAACATGTTTTATGATGCTTTCTTTTTTGCTTCAATTCATGTCTTTTATATGAGCATAATTATTATCCCAAGCCTATCTTAATGGCTATAAAGAATGAGCTTCTTGAGAGACAACCCAATATTTTATGTTTTTGTGTGATGTGGTGATTGTTGCTACTATAATAATTATGTGAAAGGGTCGATATGGTTGACTAGAGGGGGTTGAATAGGCAACTACCGATTTTTAGCTTTTCTTATCAAATTAGGTTTAGCAACAAATAGGTTGTCTAGATATGCAACTAGGTGAGCAAGCATATGATGCTAACAACAACAATAATACACACAAGCACAAAGATCATACAAGTAATACAAGCACAAAGTAAAGGTAAGAAATAACCACAAGTTGAACCGATGAAGACGAGGATGTGTTACCGAAGTTTCTTCCCTTTGAGGGGAAGTACGTCTCTGTTAGAGCGGCGTGGAGGCACAATGCTCCCCAAGATGCCACTGAGGTCACAATATTGTTCTCACACACTCACACAATGAAAGGTGCCGTGATTCCACTAGTGGTGCCCTTGAAGGCGGCGATCGAACCTTTACAAACAAGGTTGGGGCAATCTCTACAACTTAATTTGAGGCTCCCAACAACGCCACAAAGCTTCACCATAATGGATTGTGGCTCCGAGGTGACCTCAATCGTCTAGGGTGATCAAGAACCCAAGAGTAAAAAAGATCTGCAAGGGATTAGTGGGGGGAATCAAATTTCTCTTGGTGGAAGTGTAGATCAGGGCCTTCTCAACCAAACCCTAGATAAGCAACAAGATGTGTTGTCTAGGGAGAGGGATCGGGTGAAAATGGAGCTTGGAGCAACAATGGAGCTTTGGGAAGGAAGAGGTGGTGTTATTGAAGAAGAAGACCACGTTTATATAGTGGGGGGGGGGACAAATCGAACCGTTATCCCCACACATGCCGCACATAAGCGGTACTACCCCTCCGAATGGCGGTACTACCGCTAGGCGGCAGAGCCATCCACAAAGTGCAAAGTCATGAGGCCGCATAATGGTAGTGCCGCCAGAGCGGTACTACCGCTAGGGTTGCAGTGTAGCGGCCCACGGATCTAGAGAGGAAGCAGCAGAGAGGTAGTTCCACCGGAGCGGTACTACCACTGCCAGGAGCGGTACTACCGCCTAGAAGTGGTAGTGTCGCTTCCTACTACTGCTCATTATCCGCTGAGGATTCCAGGCCCAGATAGATGGGCGGAAGTGGCGCGGTAGTAACAAGCGGTACTACCGCTAGGAACTATCGGCCAGAAACAGCCCAGTCCGACACGAAAAATGTCAAGGCCCTGAAGTCAATGGTACAACCCACGGCACTAGGCGAGGGTGCTACTTCTTGAGCTTGTGTTGGTTTTTCCTTGAAGAGGAAAGGGTGATGTAGCAAAGTAGATAAGTATTTCCCTCAGTTGTTGAGAACCAAGGTATCAATCCAGTAGGAGGAACAAGCAAGTCACCAATAGATGAACCTACACAAACAATCAAACACATGCACCCAATGCTATAAAGGGGTTGTCAATCCCTTCATGATTACTTGCAAGGATTAGATCTGATAGAGATAGATGTAAAAGATTACAAAACGTGAAAAGGGTAAATAAATTGTAACAAGGTATTTTTGGTATATTGATCTAAAAATATAATATGGAAAATAAATTGCAACTAGAGGCTTCTCTCTTGAAGGAAAATAACACGGTAGGTGAAGAAATTACCGTCGAGCAATTGATAGAAAAGTGCATAGTTATGACGATATCCAAGGCAATGATTATGCATATAGGCATCATGTCTGTGTCAAGTAGACCGAAACGATTCTGCATCTACTACTATTACTCCACACATCGACCGACTCCTGCCTGCATCTAGAGTATTAAATTCATGAAGAATAGAGTAACGCATTAAGTAAGATGACATGATGTAGAGGGATAAAATCAAGCAATATGATGAAACCCCCATCTTTTTACCCTTGATGGCAACAATAAAATACGTGCCTCGCTACCCCTAATTTGTCACTGGGTGAGGACACCGCAATATTGAACCCAAAACTAAGCACACTCCATTGTAAGAATTACCAATCTAGTTGGGCAAACCAAACCAATAACTTGAAGAGACTTGCAAAGATATGAAATCATGCATATAAGAACTCAGAGAAGAACAAAATAATATTCATAGATAAGCTGATCATAAACCCACAATTCATCGAATCTCGACAAATACACCGCAAAAGAGTATTACATCGGATAGATCCCCATGAAGATCATGGAGAACATGGTGTTGAAGCACTAAGAGAGAGAGAAGAAGCCATGTAGCTACTAGCTATGGACCCGTAGGTATGTGGTGGACTACTCACACATCATTAGAGGGGCAATGGATTTGATGTGGATGCCCTCCGTGATCGAATCCCTCTCCGACAGATTACTAGAAAAGACTCCAAGATTGGATCTCTCGAGAACGGAGGCTTCCAGCGGTGGAAAAGTATTATCATGTCTCTCTTTGGTATTGGCGGAATATTTGTGTCGTGGGGAATGAACACCTATGGGATCGAAGGGATCCCTTTTGGTTCGGCGGGGGATAAGGCTCGCACAAAGAGCAGATCTGATGAGCAACATGCGTGGATTTTACCCAGGTTCGGGCCGCAAAGATGCGTAAAACCCTACTCCTTCTTGGTGTATTGTGGGTATTCTTAGGGTTCTAGCTACACGAGCACTGTGAGCAGCTGCCACACGAGTGAGCTAGAAGATCCAAAGTCGAAAAGCCAAAATACTAAAAGTCCAAAAGTCCCCTACGTATCGCCCTGGGCCTCCTTTTATACTCTGAAGGGGATCCCAACAGTGGTGTCAGAACGTACACGGGGTGTACAGAGCTACAGTGCTATCATACCTAACATTGACGGAGTAGGACAGACACATTTAATGCACCGTCAGGCATCTCTGACTGTCCACGGGATGGGACAGGAGCCCTTCCCATTGGCGCCACTTAGCCCCTCCATCGCCGACGCTGCGACACGTGCCTAGACGGGGTGACACCTGGCCTGTGCGCTGTTGGGGCCTTGCCACGGCTTCGCCTTGCCGGGGCCTTGCCTTGCCGGGTCTTGTTGGGGCTTTGTCTTGCCTAAGGGTTCGATGGCCATCCCGGAAAGGTCTTGCTCGGGGTCCTGACTCTCCTGTGGTTGTACCTGGCAACTCCCTGCTGGGCCTCGTTGCCAAGGTGGCTACTACTTCCCGTGCACGAGTAAGGGGCACTAGACAGCCCAAAACTCTAGTGCACCAACAGGAGCCCCCGGGCCTGGGCCACACACGCCGCAAGGTGTTGTTGGGCTAGTCCCAAACAGTGCACAGGCACGTGTGGCAGGGCCCTACGGTCGTGATCATTGCGCTTGCTACGCCTCCCCATGATGCCCATTGAGTGCGGGACGTGGGATACGTGATCGCGCATCCATCAAATTTTCTTACCGCGTCAGGTCGTTTTCGCCACACGCGCCACATGCATAGCGGGGAGCCAACAACGGGCGCCCGTGACTTAAAGTCCCTGGGAAAGGCAGTAACTGCAGCGCCATGGATTGGAGCAACGGGGCGGTTGCTATTCGCCCCGTTATCGAGGGTGCCGCTATTGGAGGAGGTGGGTGGAAACCCTTGGAGTGGGGGAGAGCCAGCCCTCACGCTTTCCCCCTATAAATTGAGGGATAGAGAGGGCAGTGCTCATCCATCCTTCCTCCCTCCTCCGAGTGTGAACCTCCTCAACTTGTCCTTCCACGTCTTCCCAACCTTCGAGTGGCACTCGCCTTTGGCCATGAACAGGGGGCGAGTGTCGGCTTTCTGGGAATGGGGGTACCCAGACCTGCCTACCTGTGTCCTAGGGCATGGCCCACTTCATCAAGAAAATGGGACTAGGCGAGGCCCCACTCAAGACAAGGCCCTCGCGAGAGCCCTAGCCTCACGAGGAAGGACATCAACAAGCCCGCGAAGGATGGGCCTCCTCAGGACCCTTCTAGAGCGGTGGAGGTTCCTATGCAAGGCCCGGCCTCAGGAGTCAAAGATGACGCAAGGAAGGACAGGCGAGCACCAGTGTGTCATGCGGTGTAGTTTCCCCTTTGGTGCAAGGAGAGCAAGGACATACACAGGTTCCCAAAGCACCCCCAAAGGTTTCCATTCCGGTGCAACAAGACCGCAACCACCAGCTCCGCAGGATGGACATTATCGCTGGGCCCGTCCCTGCGCAGTCGATAACTACTTTGCACGCGAAGACCGCCTTTGGGCAGGGCGAGCACCAACCCCTACCCCCCTTCGAAATTGGCTGCTGTGGGATCCCTTCCCTCCATTGTGATAAGGGATGAGGACCCAGGCCACTGCTATATATAGAGGGTAGGTTGCTTCGTAGATAAGGACCGACGACCGACGACGGACGACTGACGGCCGATCCGATCCAACACTTAGTCACTCCACGCATCACCACGAGATAGCCAGCCAAGAACACATCTTGAGCGCCCTCACGAGGCTCAAGCACATTGTACTAGTTCATCCACCCAAACCTCCATGAGAGGCAATCCACCAAAGCAGGAGTAGGGTATTATGCTTTGCAGCGGCCCGAACCTGGGTAAACTGTCGTGTTCATCTTCTTCCTCGTCATCGCACGAGTTCTTTGCTGTGTTCATCGAGTAGCGAGCTAGCCGGGCGAGGCTACAAGGGATCTTCGCACACGCCCCTTTGTTTGAATCTTAAGGGTTTTGCAGAGCCTGAAATCCAACATTTTGTGCACCAGGTAGGGGGCGTTTCAGAGCTTACCCAGTTGCGGTGAAGGCCAAGCCTCGACTCAGCAACTCCATGGTGGGCGTGATCCCCGACGACCGCTGGCCCCCAGCGCGAGATGGTGTTCGGGCGCGTAGGGCCGCCCTTGTGGTCACGTGCATCCTCGGTGGGTCGCATGCACCACCCTCCGTTCGCCATGTCAAGCGCTTGCTACGCCATGTGGGAGCGTTTCAGCCACGGCCCGGGCCCGCGGGGCGCCGCGCGTGGCCGAAAATCGACATCACCTTCGGCCCCGACGACCACCCCAAGACCACGTCGGCCGCTAGGGCACTTCCCATGTTGTGCACACTGACCATACGTGGCGTGGCCATCTCCAAGACCCTCATCAACGGCGGCGCCGGCCTCAACATCATCTCTGTGGAGGCCTTCGATGCCCTGCAGTTACCTCACGAGCAGCTCGCACCTTCAAGGCCTTCTCTGGGGTGGTGGACGGGTCCGTCGTTCCCGTGGGGCGGGTTCGCCTCCCCGTCACTTTCGGCACCCGCTCCAACTTCTGCACTGAGCAGGTCGACTTTGATGTCGCGCACATCCACCTCCCGTACAATGTGATACTTGGGTACCCCGCCTCGCTTAGTTCATGCCAGTAACGCACCCGGTCTACAACGTCTTCAAGATGCCCAAGAGTGGCGGCGTCCTCACCGTCGTGGGGGATATCAAGGACGCGTTCCACGTACTCAAGCTCTCCTACAAGACCGCAGCCGCGGCACACACCAGTGTCAGGGACGCGGCGCGGGCCATAGAGGACCCCGGGGGCGTCCCTGACGTCGTGCCCGTGAAGAAGAAGCAGCCATTCTCCCAGAACCGGGCGAAAACAAAGTGGGTACCAGTGAACGAGGGAAGTTCGAGCCGAACTTTCACCATCGGGGCCGATTTTCCTCAAGACCAAGAGGAGGCGTTGGTGACCTTCCTCAGGGCGAACAAAGGCACGTTCGCATGGAGCGCCTCCGACTTGGTGGGGGTCCCGAGGGACGTAATCGAGAACCACCTCGTGGTGTGCCCGAACGCACGCCTGGTGAAGAAAAAGGCAAGGAGGCAGGCTCCGGAGAAGCAGGCATTCATTGCTCAAGAGGTCGACAAGCTGAAGGAGGCAGGGGTCATCCGGGAGGTGCGTTTCCCAGAATGGGTTGCCAACCCGGTGGTCGTCCCAAAGAAGTGCGGGAAGGAGCGCATGTGTGTCGACTTCATGAGCCTCAACAAGGCTTTCCCACATGACCCATTCCCACTGCCGCACATCAACCAGATCGTGGACTCCACCGCGGAGTGCGATCTCCTGTGCTTCCTGGACGCCTTCTCGGGTTACCACCAGATCAAGATGGCGGTGAAGGATGTTGAGAAGATGGCCTTCATCACCACGTGTGGGGTATTCTTATACACGCGCATGTCTTCTAGGCTGCGGAACGCTAAGGCAACCTTCCAGTGACTGATGCACATCGCCTTGGGGCCGTAGCTTGGGAGGAATGCAGAAGCCTACGTCGACGACATTGTAGTCAAGTCCAGGGCGGCCAAGACCCTGGTTGATGACTTGAAGGAGACCTTCGCCAGCGTAAGGGAGGTAAATCTGAAGCTCAACCCCGAAAGTGTGTCTTCGGGGTTCCCTCGGGCAAGTTGCTTGGTTTCCTGGTGTCGCACCAGGGAATCAAGGCGAACCCGGAGCAGATCAAGGCCATAAACAAGATGAGCGCGCCCCAAACCCTCAAGGAAATGCAAAAGTTGGAAGGGTGCATGACCTCCTTGGGGCGTTTCATGTCCAAGCTCAACGAGCGGGCCCTGCCTTTCTTCAAGATCATGAAGAGCAAGGGCCCTTTCAAATTGACCCCAGAGGCCAACGCAGCCTTCGACGAACTCAAGCGGTACCTCACGAGCCCACCGGTGATGATGGCGGCTCACCCACGGGAACCCTTGTTGCTATACCTGGCTGTCACCCCCCACTCTGCCAGCGCTGCACTAGTGGCAGTCAAGAAGGAGCAAACCGGTGCGTGCACCACATCGAAGGGCACCGGCGGGCCCCTACACGCGGAGCTAGGGGGTTTGCATGATCAACAAGAGACAACTCCCCCTCAAGCTAGGGAACCCGAAGCTCAAGCCGCGCTGACGGACCAGGAAGCGCCTGACCATCCTGAGGCCCTGGCTTCTTCCCCAGACTACGAGGCGCCCAAGCCTCCTGAGCCGGCTATGGGGCAGGACGCATCAGGTGACCTCACCCTCGTCGAGCACCCAATGTACTACATTAGCATGGTGCTACGGGATGCATGTTCATGTTATCCCATGCAACAGAAGCTTCTCTTAGCGCTCCTCGTCTCTTCAAGAAAACCATGCCACTACTTCTAGGGGCATCCAATCAAGGTCATCTCTGCTTACCCCCTGGAGAAGATCCTGCACAACCCCATTGCAGCGGGGAGGGTAGCCGAATGGAAGATTGAACTGTAGGCCTTCAACATAGAGTTCAGCATGACTAGGTTCATCAGAGGAGCAACCCTAGCGGACTTCGTGGCGGAATGGACGGACTCCCTGGACCGGGGGATGGAAGGGAGCCAGTCCCTCACTCCCGGCGACGAAGCACTTGAAGCGTGGACCATGCATTTCGACGGGGCCTTCACGCGCAAGGGAGCAGGAGCTAGGGTCATGCTCACTTCCCCGATAGGAGACGGGCTCACCTACGCTATGCAGCTCTACTTCCAACATGGGGAGAAGGTCTCCAACAACATCGCGGAGTACAAAGGCCTCATCACGGGCCTCAAGGCGGCGGCGGCCTTGGGGGTTCGGTGCCTCACCGTCAAGGGCGACTCCCATCTCCTTGTCAACTTCTCCAAAAAAGAGTATACACCCAAGTACGAGCACATGGAGGCGTATCTGGAAGAGGTACGTAAAAAATTAAAACGTTTTCAGGGCTTGGAGCTACAGCACGTCCCGCGCGGCACGAACAAGGAGGCGGATGACATCTCCAAGAGAGCTTCGCATCGCGAACCTCAGGAGCTAGGCGTCTTCGAGGAGTGACTCTTCAAGCCCTCCGCCACACTGCCTACCAAAGGCCGGGCGCCTCGGAGTGAGGAGCTTCCTCCAGCACCGCCCTCGGGGCTTCGGACTGTGGCCAGGCTAGGGGGCTCGACTACTCCTTGCCATGGAGCCCTAGACTGACGACTGGATGCAAGAACTCTAGGCGTACGTGCTCAACGGCACGCTACCGGAGAGGTAGGAGGACGCGGAGCACGTAGCCCGACAAGCCACATCCTACTACTTGCAAGACGACGATTTGTACCGCAGGCGCTCGAATGGCATCGCGCTGCGGTACATCTCCAAGGAGCAAGGATGCGAATTGCTGTCCGACATCCACGCAGGAGACTACGAGCATCACTCTTCCTTGCGCATGCTTGCAGGGAAGGCGTTCCGATTAGGCCTCTACTGGCCTTTAGTGCTCGATGATGCCACTGATTTGGTTCGGTCTTGCGAGGCCTGCCAGTTTCATGCCAAGCAGATTCACCAGCTTGAGCAGGGCCTTCAAACCATCCCACTTTCCTGGCCCTTTGCGGTCTGAGGGCTAGACATACTAGGGCCCTTCCCGCGAGCAGTGGGTGGATACCGCTACCTCTACGTCGCCATCGACAAGTTCACCAAGTGGGCGGAGGTGGAACCCGTGCACACCATCCCGGCCGGGTCGGCCGTCAATTTCATCAAGGGCCTCGTAATCCGCTTCGGCGTCCCCAACCGCATCATCACTAACAATAGTTTGCGGTTCACAAGACACCTCTTCAAGACTTATTGTGCTAACCCTGGAACGCAGATATGTTATGCTTCGGTAGCCCACCCGTGAAGCAACGGCCAGGCGGAGCGCGCCAATGCGGAGGTCCTGCAAGGCCTCAAGGCAAGGAGCTTCAAGAAGAAGCTTGAAGCTTGCGGCAGGGGTTGGGTCGATGAGCTTCAGTCGGTGTTGTCGTCCATCCGCACCACCGCGACTAAGCCCACCGGTGAAACCCAATTCTTCCTCGTCTACGGAGCCGAAGCAGTCCTTCCCCATGAGGTCAAGCACCAGTCCTCGTGGGTCTTGGCATTTGACGAGGAGCGTTAGGATACTGTGCGGGAAACGGACCTCGTGCTTGGAGAGGAGGCGCATCACCGGGCCTCGCTCCGGGCTGCGTGGTATCAGCAAGCCTTATGGCGCTACCACTATCGTAACGTCCGCTCCAGGACCCTCAAAGTTGGTGAACTCGTCCTAAGGCAGGTTCTCTCTAGGGAGGGCTTGCACAAGGTCTCGCCCATGTGGGAGGGTCCGTTCAAGGTCGCTCATGTCTCCAGGCCTGGCTCTATGCGCTTGGAGACTCGGGACGGGGTCCCCATCCAGAACGCCTGGAACATCGAGCACCTCCGGAAGTTCTACCCGTGACACTCTCATGTAATAATGAGCGGGCTGTACACGCCCAGGGCCCCCCGAGGACGCAGAGGGCTCCCTCCCATGCAATGTGGCAGCCACAGCCCGGAGCTGGTGGAGAAGACAACACTACCCATCAATGGCTATGCCCATGCAACGTGGATGCCCTACGCTCAGCACTAGGGGAAGACGAAGGGCCATCTTAGTGTCGGATGCGGCCGTTATTTGTGTTTCTCTTGCTTGGATTTTCCATCTTTTACGAAAACAATCCGGGGTCTTCCCAAATCGCGTTTTAATCAAAAAGGCCAAAGTTTTGTTTTCTTGCCATTTCTGGTGTTCTTCTCTTTCTCTAAAGTCAAGCATTCGCCTGCTCCCCTTCCCCTCATACCCCGCGAGCGGGGGTTGGGGGTACGGTACTTACACCTTGCCAAGGCCTAGGCGCCTGGATCCTCGCATGGTACTCACGGGTGGGCTAGTAGGCGCATACCACCTCGTACTCGCCCAGAGGCTCCATTCCCGGCCCGACGCGCAATCTCAGAAAGGAAACAAATTTTTTCTTCAGACAACTTGAGCGTCTAAGGGGGATCCTGAGCATCGAGCCTCAGGAGCCTTACCGGTCGCAATGCCACTCAACCCTCCTGGTGCATCAGGAATGTTATGGTCTCGCCTCGTGAAGTGCATCCTTGGTTTTCGGTCATACCTAACATGGTGGGGAAATGCGCGGGACTGGGACCTGTTGACGTAGGGCTACTTGGACTACAACTCGAAGCCTTAGGAAGCCCAGCCTTCTTAGAGCAGGAAGCGGGATTTTCGGAGAGGGCCGCTTGAGCGTCTAAGGGGGATCCTGAGCATTGATCCTCAGGAGCCTTACTGGTCGCAATGCCACTCAACCCTCCTGGTGCATCAGGAATGTTGTGGTCTCGCCTCGTGAAGTGCATCCTTGGTTTTTGGTCATACCTAACGTGGTGGGGAAATGCGTGGGACTGGGACCTGTTGACGTAGGGCTACTTGGACTACAACTCAAAGCCTTAGGAAGCCCCAGGAAGCCCAGCCTTCTCGGAGCAGGAAGCGGGATTTTCGGAGGGGGCCGCTTGAGCGTCTAAGGGGGATCCTGAGCATCGAGCCTCAGGAGCCTTACTGGTCGCAATGCCACTCAACCCTCCTGGTGCATCAGGAATGTTCTGGTCTCGCCTCGTGAAGTGCATCCTTGGTTTTCGGTCATACCTAACGTGGTGGGGAAATGCACGGGACTGGGACCTGTTGACGTAGGGCTACTTGGACTACAACTCGAAGCCTTAGGAAGCCCCAGGAAGCCCAACCTTCTCGGAGCAGGAAGCGGGATTTTCGGAGGGGGCCGCTTGAGCGTCTAAGGGGGATCCTGAGCATCGCGCCTCAGGAGCCTTACCGGTCATAATGCCACCCGACTTCCTAGTGTCGTCCTTGGTTTCCGGTCGGCATCAGGAGTACTGGGGCCCCGCCTCATGAGGAACGTCCATGGCAAGATGGTCATACCCCAGGATGGTAGGGAAATGCGCGAGACTGGGACTTGCTGACGTAGAGTAGCTTGAGTGTCAAAGGGGGCTCCTGAGCATCGCGCCTCAAGAGCCTTACCGGTCAGAAGGCCAGTCGACCCCCTGGTGCCGTCCTTGGTTTCTGGTCGGCATCTGGAGCATCGGGGCCCCGCCTCATGGGGAGCACCCAGGGTAAGATGCGTGCACCCCATAATGGTAGGGAAATGCGCGAGACTGGGACCTGCAGACATTTGGCGTCGTTTGAGCCCCCCAAGTCACCTCAATCGCAAGAAGAAGAAGCAGCCGACCAAGCGAACGGACCCTCCGGGCACCATAGCCGCACCCCAAAACCCGAAAGCCTATCGCGGGCCTATCAAGCTAGTTACCCTAATCGTGACTGGGAAATGACTCCAATTAATGAAATGTAGAAGGTACTAATAAAGAGGGGCATACACCCAAATGTGTTGCACGCCCACAGGGCCTTCTTTTTGTGTTGCAGGCGCGAAAGGAAAGGAGGAGAAAGAAAGTGAGAAGCCGCATGCGGGCTGTCGCCTCAGGAGCCCGACGCTAGCGTGCCGACGTTCAGTCGATGTCCTCCTCCTCCTTCACGGTCCCTTGGAAGCACCCCGGGGTGGATGTCCCCGGAGCGGGAGAATGACACCTTGGCGGCGGACTGCCCCCCGAGACCCGGGCGCGTCGGTGTGGTGGTGCGCCATAGCTGATGTCACTCGGGCTCCCCTCATAGGGGGTGTCTCTGTTGCTGGAGGTGTGGCACCCGTCATGAAGGGCAAGCTCGTCTCCAGGATTGCCACGGTCAACATCCTCCGGGCAGCACCCCAGGCGCTTGTCCTCGCTCCTGACGATCTTGACAAGGAGCGTCGCCTCTCCGTCGTACTTGAAGTGGAAGCTGCGCCTCCCCCTCAAGCCATGGGCGCGGGCGAACGTTTGCCACCCGTGGTTTAGGTACACATAGCCTTCGAGGGTGACCTCGAGCTCCGCCCAGCATGCCCCATTGCAGCAGCCGTCGGCCTACAAGCCCTCCGGCTGGCAGGGCCCTCGCGAAGAAGTTCGGGAGCTGGAACCAAGCGGCTTCCGGCATATCCGCCCACGTCATGAACTCTAGGGCCGAGTCGTCCAAGTGGATTCATGGGCGCGGCGGCCGGGTGGCCATCATCAACCTCCCTCCTCGGCCGTCACCGCGTTCACCGCTATAGCTGCCCGCGCTGGATGAAGTTCCCCTGCAGCCGCCATGGCGCACTTGAGCACGGCCACGCTCACCGAGAGCCACCGTCAGCGTCACGATATATTTCCGGGGGCGACCACGTCCCCTCCGAGGCGGCGGGGCGGAGGGGCCATCCCCGGGAGCCTTCCCCTTCTCTGCAGTGGAAAACATGCTTGTTAGCGCCATTGTTGGGAGAGGCAGTTCGAGAGGTGTGGAGACAGAGAAGACGAAGATGGATGAGGGTTTTCTCGGCCTCGCCAGTTTATATACAGCCAGAGGCCGCCCGGCGCCCCCTTGCGTTCCGGGGGCACGCGGCCCGTTGAAGGGTCACATCCGTGTGGCCCAGGGCAGTAGCAACATTCAATGGGACGCAATGATGACCGACACTGTGCCCAGGCATCGCATCGGTTTGACTGGGAGTGGTTCTGGATGCCCTCGGGGAACGGAGGTGCCGCCGCCGAGGCGTTTGACGCGTGCCAAGCCTGGACCGCAGGCGTTTGGGGCCCGCGGCGCTTCGGGTTGTCCTCCAAGCTTCGCCCGTAAGCCAGCTCGAGCGCGCCTTGGGCCCGGGGGCTACTGTCGGCGTTCTAGGCACGGGGGTACCCAGACTTGCCTGCCTACGGCCCAGGGCATGGCCCACTTCGTCAAGCAAATGGGATTGGGTGAGGCCCCACTCAAGACAAGGCCCTCACGAGAGCCCTAGCCTCGCGAGGAAGGACAGCGACAAGACCCACGAAGGATGGGCCTCCTCAGGACCCTTCTAGAGCGGCGGAGGTTCCTATGCAAGCCCCATCCTCAGGAGTCAAAGATTACACAAGGAAGTACAGGCGAGCACCAGTGTGTCAGGCGGCGTAGTTTCCCCTTTGGTGCAAGGAGAGCAAGGACATACGTGGGTTCCCGAAGCACCCCCAAAGGTTTCCATTCCGGTGCAACAAGACTGCAACCACCAGCTCCGCAGGACGGACGTCATCGCTGGGCCCATCCCTGCGAGTCGACAGCTACTATGCAGGCGAAGACCGCCTTTGGGCAGGCCGAGCACCAACCCCTACCCCCCTTCGAAATTTTCTACCGTGGGATCCCTTCACACCATTGTGATAAGGGATGAGGACCCGGGCCACCGCTATATATAGAGGGTAGGTTGCTTCATAGAGAAGGATAGACGACCGACGACGAACGACCGACAACCGACGACTGATCTGATCCAACACTTAGTCACTCCATGCATCACCACGAGATAGCCACCCAAGACCACATCTTGAGCGCCCTCACAAGGCTCAAGCACATTGTACTAGTTTATCCACCCTAACCTCCATGAGAGGCAATCAACCAAAGCATGAGTAGGGTATTACGTTTCGCAGCGGCTCGAACCTGGGTAAACTGCCGTGTTCATCTTCTTCCTCGTCATCGTGCGAGTTCTTTGATGTGTTCATCGAGTAGCAAGCTAGGTCGGGTGAGGCTGCAGGGGATCTTCCTACACGCCCCTATGTTCGAATCTTAAGGGTTTTGCGGAGCCCGAAATCCAACAGCGAGGGCGGCCACCGTTCTCCGCTCCGAGAAGGAGTTCTCATCGGGATCATGCCACCGCTTCAGCCACATAGGTGGAGGGCAGCCCGAGCGCGCGTGGTGGAAGAGGCGCGAGGGGTCATGGCCATCATGGAGGCCGAGGTCGGGGGAGGCGGAGCACTACCCCACCTCCTCCTCCGACACCGGGCCTCTTCCTTGAAGAGACCCACGCCGAGGGGACGACGCTATAGTTTGTCCTCGAGCTGGCCGGTCCCGTCCGGAGCCATCTGCGCCTCCCTCGCCCTTTCGCTAGGGCGGTGGAGGCCGACGAGCCGCCCATCCTCTGGTTACGGGCGCATGGTTGTTGTAATGGCACGACGCAGGTGGACGTTGAGTACCCAGCGAGTCGCATCATGTTCCTCAGGCGCGGTTGGAAGACCTTCGCCCACGCCCACAACCTCTAGGAAGGGCATGTACTTCATTTTAAAATGACGGAGGCCAACCTGCTCTCCATCAAGATTTATGGGCGCTTAGGCATCCATCTCAGCTACTGCGAAGAGAGCTCGAGTGGCTCCGAAAGCTCCTCCTCGAGTGAGAGTGATGAGGAGGAAAGTGGCAAAGACGATGACGATGAGTCCGGTCTTTGGGTCGTCAAGTCGGAGCCCGGCGACTCGAGCCTGGACTGACCGTTGGCCGCACCATCACCGCCAGCCTCACGCCTCTTCCCCTCCCCGCAGGACGACCTTGCCGGGGGCCTTTGTCCCGGGCGCTGGCTCATCTTCTAGCTGGATCTTCCGGCAGGCCCGTAGACTTCGGCTTCTGGTATCCATCCCCCTTTTCGCCCACGCTGGCCCTCTCCTCCGTGCAATGCTGGTCCAGGAGGGGCCAGGCTCTTTCCTGGCCATCTGGAAGCCCTGCCCCTCCGTGCAGTGGTGGTCCAGAGGGGTCAGGCTGGGCTTCTGCCAGGGGCCTCCCGCCATCTTTTTCTTCTTGTAGCCTGTCTCCCCTTTCCATCTTTTTCTTCTTGTAATCTCCCCTAGGGGAGAAAGTCAAATAAAGATGTACTTAGGAAAAGGCGACATCTCATGTAAATTTCACCCTATTTCGAATTCTTGTATATTATCTTCCTTGTTAGATTGTTTCCTTGCATGGAACTTTCCCTATGCCCTTTCGGAAGAATCTTGCCGACGTGTGTAGTCCTACCGTGAGCACTTTGAGGAACGGGTCCATAGCAGCCTGCTGGCGGTGCCACTGCCGGCAAGATACCTTGGCATTCTTGGCATAGCCGCTCAAGGTGTTGGTCACGCTCGATACAGAATAAGGGCACGAGCGTTGTCACTTGAGTCATTGAGCGGACTCGAAATGAAGCAAGGAGCGCGGGCGCGGCCACTTAAGCCGTTAAGCGGACCCAAAACATAGTGAGGGCGCAGCCAATTGCGGCCAGGTTCCTTAGTGTGCAGGTTTTTCATACGAAAGCGAAATCATCCAAGGAAAATAATTCTAAAGTAAGAATTCACTTGGGGTTTTGCAACTTATCTTTTCGTTGTCGTACTCCTTCCAGCAAGATTTTCTTTTGATGTCCCCCGTAGGTATCCATACCACCTTCCCCCCGGCAAAGCTGCATGCGAGGTAACCTTCTGTCCTTTGAGAAAACGAAAGAAGAGAAAATATGGATATGGAACCTTGGCGGTTCGTTATCTCTTGCCGGGAGTAACCGTAATACAATATCTCACACAAATATGCACATAAGTAAACATGATAATCAATCAAGATTTGCGGAACACTTAACTTTATTCAACCAGGGTCTATGCCTGGCTTTGTATTGAGGATTACATGCTTCAGCGGCAAGCTTGTACAAAAGGTGGTTGCTTGGAGGCCCGACAACCGCGCCTCATGGGTAGAACTTACGAAGATGTTCGATATTCCAAGAGTTGCTCACTAGGATGCCATCTTCGGTCTCCAAGCAGACTGTGCTAGGCCTAGTGACCCGTACTACCTGATAAGGGCCTTTCCACTTTAGCGTCAACTTATTGGAATTCTTGGCAGACTGAACTCGCCGAAGAACAACATCGCCTTCCTTAAGACTTCTAGCATTAACTTTGTGGCTATGGTAGCGGCGCAAGGCTTGCTGGTAGCGTGCAGCTCTTACAGCAGCCTGAAGACGAAGGAGCGTCACGTCATCTTGCCGCAACTGCTCTTGCTCAAGCTCATCATAAGCGAGCACTTGAGGTGACCCGTATATGAGTTCCGTGGGGAGAACCCCCTCCGCCCCATATACGAGGGAGAAGGGTGTCTGGCCGGTAGCTCAATTTGGTGTCGTTCTGATTGACCAAAGAACCACCGGCAACTCATCAATCCAGTGCCTTCCGCACTTGTGCAGCTTGTCAAAAGTTCTCGTCTTGAGGCCTCGCAACACTTCAACATTATCCCTTTACGCTTGGCCGTTGCTCTTGGATGGGCAACGGAAGAAAAACAGATCTTGCTGCCAAGGTCTTGGACATACTACATGAAGGTGCGGCTCGTGAACTGTGTGTCATTGTCAGTGATGATCCTGTGGGGAACACCAAAGCGACAGACTAGTCCTTTGAAGAACTTGACGGCTGACTATGCTGTCACCTTTCTCACTGCTTCCACTTCCGGCCACTTTGTGAACTTGTCGATTGCAACGTACAAGTACTCAAAGCCCCCGACAACACGGGGGAAGGGGCCCAAGATGTCCAGCCCCCAGATAGAAAATGTCCAGGAGAGAGGGATTGTTTGAAGGGCTTGAGCTAGTTGATGTAATTACTTTGAATGAAACTATCATGCTTCACACTTGGTTATTAACGCAGTTGCATCCTAGAGGACAGTGGGCCAAAAGAAACCTTACCGGAATGCCTTACCGGCAAGCGCTCTTGAGCCTATGCGAGAGCCACATATGCCTCCATGTATCTCCGCCAATAGCTCCAGTCCATCTTCCCGGGAAATGCACTTGAGTTTCACACCGTTCGGCCTCTTTCTGTACAGGACATTGTCCACGAACTGATACATACGAGACCGGTGGGCTACTTTCTCTGCTTCTTCTTGTTCCTCGGGAAGTTTTCCTGTTTGAAGGAAATGGACGATGTGCTATGCCCATGTTGGATCCTAGGGCTCGACAACAAGGACCAAAGTCATATCCTTTTCCGGGGAAGCATTTGTCTCAACGGCATGGGCTTGAGGCCCCGCCGGAGCCTGCTGCCCGCCGGTAAGCTTGGCAGGAGCGTGCGCTTCCACGACAAGAGCATGAGGCTTTACCGGAGCATGGCGCTCACCGGCAAGCCTGACATCATCCCCGTCAATCTCCTCACCGGCGGCTTCTGGGAGCTCTACCGGGAAATACTTGCTGGAGCCCAACTTTCTTCTCTTCTCTTGTCTAGTTGATGGTATCACAGATGGTTGAGTCAATCGGAGCACGAAAGTTCCTGGTTCCATAGGCAAGTTAAGGGCAGCACACTTTGATAGGCCATCAGCAATGATGTTCTCTGCGTGCGGAACATGCTCCATTTGTAGGCCGTCAAAACATTCTTCCAACTTCCTTACTTCATCTACACAAGCTTCCATCAAAGGACTCTGATAATCCTTGATTACTTGCCTGATGACAAGCTGAAAATCGCCCCTGACAATAAGTTTATTGATCCCAAAGTCTGCCACGATCCTAAGACCGGCAAGCAGCCCTTCTTACTCAGTAGTATTGTTCGTTGATCTCTCCTGGGGAAAGTGCATCTGAATCACATATTTGAGGTGCTCTCCGGTGGGTGCGACAAGCAGCACTCCGGTACCGTCGCCTTGCACCGAGAAAGCCCCATCAAAATACATGACCCACTCTTGATCGGTTTCCTTGCCGAGGAGAGTTGATTCTGGAACTTCTTCATGCGGCGTTGGGGTCCATTTTGCAATGAACTCCGCCAAGGCTCTGCTCTAGATGGTCGAAGTGCTTTCAAACTTGAGACCAAAGCTTGACTGTTCTAAAGCCCACTTTACAATCCTGCCGGTAGCTTCTCGGTTCCGCAGGATTCGTTGCAGCGGGAAGCGAGTGACAACGGCGATCTCATGTGCTTGGAAGTAATGGCGCAACTTCCTTGAGGACATAAGAAAGCCGAAGATCAACTTTTGCACACCATAATATCTTGACCTAGCCCCCTGCAAAAGGGAGCTGAGAATATAGACCGGCCGCTGCACCACCTTCTTCTTTTGAATTGTCTCATTCAACTGCGCAAATCCTTCTTTGTCGGCACCCGACCTCACCAGGGAATGTCCTGGCTTGTCACTTGGCGGTCTTGCCGCTACTGCTGCTTCCTCACCAACTTCTCTTTCAACCACCAGTGCAGCACTCACCACTTGATTTGTTGCCGCTAGATATAGCAGCAACGGCTCTTGTGGTTTTGGTGCGACTAGGACTGGCAGAGGGGAGAGGTACTCCTTCAAATCCTGCAGAGCTGCCTCTGCTTTGTAGCGACCCGACTCAAAACGAGTCAAGCCTTTGTGTGTTCTGTGCCATCCCTGGATCAGTATGCTGGCACACACAGTACATTAATGTATATATCAAAGTGCAATCACATGTAATAACGTAAAACTGATATATACCTTAAAATAGCAGCAGATACAGTCAACGGGAGTGGAGTCCCAATAACACCAACGGCAAGTTGAGTGCAGATCGTAACCCTGAATCGTACTCTTACCCGTCGTAGAAGAGTATCTGCAACATGATACGTTGCAGCCATATAGGTTAGTACATTGAATGTACTGGCAAGATCACCATAGTAGAACAGAAGAATAAAGACTATTCTATATGCAAAGGCTTTGTGGCTTTGTGTCTGAGTTTTTGCATAAAAGCTAATTTTCTTTTTCCTACAACAAAAGGAATATCAGGAATTTCACTATGGAGTTACCTATCATGACATGGTTCTGCCAACCAATGTCTCAATGCCCATAAGTATCATTAAGTTGTCCACAATTAGTTATCAGTCCAGTGTTGAGAGTTCAGAGATAGATCCAAGTCTAGAAGCTCAAATTGTCCGTAACCGGGGACACGGCTAATCGATTAGGTTTAACTCTGCAGAGTGTTGTGTACTTTACCCACAAGATTCGTTCCCTCCTGGTAAGTCCTCGCACTGCCTGGTGTTTGAGAACCGGATGAACGAAACATGGTCTTTCAAAGTGTTTCCCTGACTGTCCGACAGTGCCCATCCAATCCTAACGTCGACTACATCTCGTAGCATTGCCCAGCAGAGTCACAACAAAGATCAACCAAGCCAGAGCCCATAATGACTTGTGGCTAGATAGGTAAGCTTCCGAGCATGAAGTATTCATCCTTCTCTTTGAGTCTGGGTGAGGCTTTCCGCGTGAATACTGGCCATCTCCTGCAACACCTAGGCAAATCCACTGGTTTCTCCAGGGTGCCGTTCCAACCATCCCTCACCCAGTAGTGTGTATTGAAAACTTGTCTTCTCGAGTCTCGAAGTCTTGAGGTCTTGAAGATGCAGGACTTGAAGATGTCTTCATGAAGTTGTCGTCTTGACGTAGAATCCTTCTTCACACCACTCACAAACACTCATACCAAACCTCGTCTACTTTAGCATAGCATAAAAGTAACTAACATTCCCGGGGCTTTAGTAACAAGTGGTGGGTTCCTACCTCATGCATTCTACTCAACTACAAGAATTTCAATAACACTACGGGAGGGATTTGTTGAATGATGTCACTACATGCAATAAAAACATAGGTATGAAATAGATGGTCAAAGTGTACTTGCCTGTATTGTTGATGAAGATAAAGATCGCTCTCATAAATAACTTGATAGACTATTCGTCCCTCTCCGATGAAAATCTATATAAACATTGCATTTATATAAGAAATCATTCTAACACTCAATACTAACATTCAATAAGAAACACCAAACTGAAACACAAAAGTTGTGATGAAGGAAATACTCAAGACAAAAGTTGAAATCAACAAAACTTCATCAAAGCAACTGACGATTGGTTTTATCTACAAACAATTATTTTGAAGTGTAACAAAATAAAATAAATAAAATAAAATAAAATATAATGAAAGTATTTTAATAAATATTTTATTAGTAAAAAGAATCACTTTTGAAGAACAATTAGTAATCATGAAAACAACACCCTAAGCATTATAAGTGTTTGCCTAATAACTTTTCAACCAGCACAAACATAAACTAAGTGAAAACCAATTTTAAAACTACTAAGTTAACAGAAAGTAAGTAACAGAATTAATTCATTTAATTTTTTTTTGTGAAAATAATTTCTGCTAGAACTAAATTGTTTTATAAAACATAATCTAATGAAGAGGAATATAGTTTTTCTACAACAAAAGAGTAAAACTAAACTATTTTTATAAATAAAACATTTCCTAACAGAAAGGAAATTTCTGAAAACTTTATTTGAAAATAGAATCAAATTATTTAAAAGTTTTGATAAAAGAATCATTACTAACAAATTTGTGCTTAGTAAACTATACCTAATTGAATAATAGGTTATTAGACTACACAAATTATTTTTGTTAAGAGCAAGTATAAAATCTAAATTTAGAACAACAGAACTAAATTAATTCTAAAACATAATATAAATCATATTCAGATTTTCAAAATAACTAAAGAAAAAAAATTAAACTAACTAAACAACATAGGAACTAAATAGAATATGTTTTAGTTGAAAACATGATTTAAAATATACTAAAAAAATTCTCAAACTCTTCCTAATGATAAACAATATCACTAGTGACAAATAGCAAAAAGAATCAATCAAAAATACATTTTAAAACTCAAGATATTCAGAAAACAAAATTTAAATCAAATCTGTTTAAATTCAAATTTAAATATTCAAACATGGTCAAACTTGGCATCAACAGAAACTAGATAAAAATTGTGACCTAATGCAAAAAGAATCAATTTAAAATAGTTAAAAATATAAAAGATATAAGCAATACAAATCAGAAACTATTCTGTTTTTGAAATTAAGACATAAAAAGAAAAAAGTGTTTCTAACAGACAGGGGGTACACGTGGCATCTCCTGATTGGCTACGGGTGTGTGCGTGAGTGAGCTAGCAAGCGGACGGCCGACGTCTAACCGAAAACACTTCGGTCTAAAAAACAGAAAAGAAAAATCGAGCGGTTCTTTTAAAATAAACCGAAGGGGTATCCTATTCTAATCTACACCATTCATTCGAGATCGGACGGAGGAGGGTGCTCACCGTGGACGGAGGTCGCCGGTGAGGGCTCCGGCGACGGCGACGGCTCGGGATCGAAGCGGGCATCAACTCCAGGGGTCTCCGGCGATGGCGTTGGCTTCGTTCGACGCAGGGGAGCATGGCGAAGGCGATGGTGGCGTCGGAGGGGCCTCGGGACGACGGTGACGAGCGACACGAGCTTGGGGGTGGTTCGGACTCCGGCGAGGTCGATGGCTACGGCGTTCCAGGGGGTCCGGGGCTCGGGCAGGTTGTTGTGGAGGTGCGGGCGAGTGCGGCGAGGTCGTCTGCGGCCTCAGAGGGCTCGGGGATGGTGAGGTGGGGTGGTAGGGGAGCAAGAGCGCGGCGGCTACCGGTTGCTCCGGCGAGCGATTCCGGCAAGGAGAGATGTCGGGGTTGGGGGCAACGAGGGGGAATGGGAAGAGGGGAACGAGGGCTATTTATAGGAGGGGTCAGGTGCTCGGGGAAGGGGAGGAATCAATGGATGCGATGATGGCTCCGGCGAGATGCTCGGGAGGGAGAGAGAGGGAGCGAGAGGAGGGAGATGAGCGCGGGATTGGCGCTGTCGGACGGTGGGGCCAGGGCGTCAGTGGGAGAGAGGGAGGGGCGCGGTTATCGGGCGACCGTTACAGAGGAATTTTGGAAGGGTATTAAAGAGGTGGGCCAGCCCGTTTTATTATAAAACCGTTACCGTTTTCTTTATTAATTTCCAGCGCGTTTCAAAATCATTTAAAGCATTCAAACCGTTTCTAAATATAGGGAATAAATATATCAAAATTAACAGAATAATAAATGCCATTTATTGAACATTTTTATTCTGTCATTTGATAACTTTAAAAAAATATTATTTTCAGAAAAATGCCTATTTGGTTTTAAATCTTTTTGCAAATATCTTTCAAATGACCCTTTGGGTTTTATGGTTCAAATACTTCACAAAATTTCCCCTGGTTTGGAGTGTCATATTACTACTCTCAAATTTTTGTCAGGGGTTTGAATACTTTGAAAATTTGAATAGGAACCAAATATGAAATGATTCCAAAAGAAAATCCAGAGATTTTCACATTCACTTTTCAAAGCTTTATTTTAAACTTCCAACTCATATTTCATATAATTTGAAGAAGTCATTTTATCTTCTCTCATGAAAATCATTGAGTTGCTTAAAGTTTCTGAATTTGAAATATTTTCAAATGAAAATTCAAATCATTTTCAAATCCCTTTTCATTTCTTTAAATGGAAGAAGTCCTGTCATCTTCACTCTAGGGTTTTGTGTTGAAAAGAATTTGAATTCCTGGTGATCAAAATGCCGATTGAAAGTTTTGGGAAAGTCATTTCATTCCCTCTCATTAAACTTTCAAAAGTTTCAAAAAGTTTCAAATTTCACTCAAATTCAATTACTAAAGAAAACAAACAATCATTCTAATAATTATTATAACATTCCAAAGTTTGGGATGTTACATGCTTCCAGAGGCAATTTCATCGGACTTGCCTTCGTCAAGATTTTGAAAAAGGGCAGGGCGCACTCAACAGACTTTGACAAGAACCTACTTAGAGCAGCAACGTAGCCGGCAAGATGACGCACATCCGTGACATGTCTTGGTGCTTCAATTTGCTCAATTGCTTTGATCTTGTCGGGATTTGCTTCAATTCCACGTTGAGACACAAAGAACCCGAGAATCTTGCCGGATGGGACATCGAACACATACTTCTCAGGGTTGAGCTTCATGTTGATCTTGCACAGACTTGCAAATGTTTCTTCTAGGTCTGGTATGAGCGTAGCCTTGTCCTTGGTTTTGACCACTATGCCATCCATATAAACCTCCATATTTCTATGTAGCTGGGGCTCAAAACCAATCTGGACCGCTCTTGCAAATGTAGAACCAACACTTTTCAACGCAAAGGGCATACATAAAAAATAATACGTACCACATGGGGTGATAAATGCGGTCTTCTCCTCGTCTTCCTTGGCCATCAAAATCCGATGATAGCCTGATAGGCGTGAAGGAAAGACAACAAGTCGCGGCCGGCGGTGGAGTCCACAATCTGGTCGATGCGTGGCAAGGGAAAAGGATCTTTGGGGCAGGCTTTGTTGATGTCTGTGAAGTCAATGCACAACCTCTATTTTCCATTCGCCTTGCGCACTACAACTGGATTGACCAACCACGTTGGATGGATTACTCCTCTGATCAAGCCAGCTGGTTCTAATTTCTTGATCTCCTCAGCAATAAACTGTTGCCGCTCCAAAGCTTGCTTCTAGACCTTCTGCTTCACGGGACGCGAGTGTGGGAAAATGACAAGGTGGTGCTCAATCACCTTGCTGCGAACACCGGGGATATCAGATGGTTGCCATGCAAACACATCGACATTCGCCCACAGGAAGGCGACGAGCGTGCTTTCCTATTTGTCGTCAAGGATGGAACTTATGGTGAAAGTTCCTCCCGTACCATCCTCCTTGGCAGGCACCTTTTTAGTCTCTGGTGGAGCTGCCTTGAACTTCTTGCTCTTTCCTGTGGAGCTCTCCGACACATCGTCAACGGGAGCACAACACCCCGAGGAGGCGCACTTCCCGGAATGTGCGCCAGAGGCCTTGTCGGTCTTCTTCCCCCGGGAGCTTCAGCGGCAGGAGCAAGTGCCTCGGCAGCATGTGCTGCAACTACCTCCCGATAGAGTTGGTCGGCACAGATAAGTGCGCCTTTCTTATCGGAGTTGATCATGATGAAGCTCATCAGCCCGGGCATCTGCAACACATTGTAAGTGAAGTGGGTGGCCGCCATGAACTTGGCTAGTGCCATGCGACCAAGGATGCCGTTGTATGGCAATGAGATCTTGGCGACATAAAAAATGATCTTCTCTATTCTGAAATTTATATCACTGCCAAACGTCATCGGCAGCGTGATCTTGCCCTTCGGTTGAGTTCTCCCTGAATTGACCCCTTGCAAAGAGCTTGTGGGCTCGATATTTTCATCAGGAATTTGCAGCCTCTGGATGACATCAGGCGAGATCAGGTTCAGGATGGCTCCACTGTCGACTAGCATCTTCGTCAACTTGAGGTTGCGAATTGTTGGCAAAACCAACAATGGCAGGCACCCGACCATAGTCATTCAATCAGGGTGATCCTCGCCATCAAAAATGATAGGAGTGTTGGACCACTTCAGAGGTCTCTGGGAGGGCTTCGCCGTGTTAACCTCGCACGCCCACTATTTAAGTTGGCAGTGAGAGGAATGCGACGAGGCACCTCCCTCGATGCACATCATCTCTGTAGCCTTATGGAACTCATGATCGCTGGACTCGTTGTCACCCTCTTGCTTGTCACGGCCATGGGCGGGCCGGTCTTTTTGTTGGTTGGGCTTGCCGCGGCAACCTCCTTGGCCAACGCGCTTCTTGCCAGACCCCTTAGCACCATCCTGGCCTTTATCCTTACTCGACTCTCATACTCGGCTTTTTGCTTCTCGGCAAGCTGCTCAACTTGCCGACAGTCTTGGAGATCGTGACCCATGGTGCAATGGATCTTGCATTACTGCTTGCCGGAGCCTTCTGGCTTGTCGGCAGCCGCCATAGCATGGCAGGAGGCGCACCCGTCAACATGCTTGCGGGGGTCATCAACCTTGCCCTTCTTGGCAGTACCGGGGTTTACGGATCCCTCGACGACAAGCACGGCCATGCTCTTGCGCTTCTTGTTGCGTCGCCGGCCCTTCTTTGCCGGACTGGCAGTGTCTTCATCCTCAGCCCCTACTCCAGCGTCTTCGCTGGGGAGCCTCCTCCCTTCTTGTGCGCGAGTACATTTTTCTACCAGAGCATAAAGCTCGACAACATCCCTGACCTTGTTCATCGCCAACTCTTCTCGCATCCTACGGTTGCGCATGTTCTGATGAAATGCGCTGATAACTATGGCAGGATGAACATCTGGTATGTTGTGGTGCACGCGGCTGAACCTTTGGATGTACTTGCGCCAAGTCTCGCCCTCCTTCTGAGGGATGATGTGCAAATCACTTTCTTGACCAGGAGCTTGGTGGCCCCTGGTAAAGGCGCCAATGTACTCATGGCACAGATCTGCCTAGGAGGTGATGGATCCTTCCGGTAGGTGCATCAACAAACGACCTGACGTTGGGCTTAAGCACCAGCGGGAAGTATTTGGCTAGTATCTTGTCGTCACGAGCCCAGACAGCCTGCACCGCAATGGTGTAGATGCTCAAGAATTCTAACGGGTGAGTCTTGCCATCATACTTCTGCGGGACCTCTGGCTTGAACGTGCGGAAATCGGGCCACTAGACTTGCCGCAGCTCACGGGTAAACTCTGGACAACCCACCTCGTAAGGTAGGCTGGCAGGATACCCTGGCTCGGGCTCGTCTATAGTGGGCCCCCTCGTGCTTATCAGATTGGTGGTGCGCTTCTTGCCGCTCAATTGTAGTTCGAGCGTCTTCCTTGCTTCGTTCCCGAAGAACTTGACGTTGGTCGCAGCGAGTCCGTGGATCGGATGACACCGTCAAATAACCATCATAAGCATCAGTCCATCGAGTCGGTGACTGGCATTGTTGCTGTGGAGGAGAGTGCACCGTGGTCGCACCACCTCCGGCCTTCTCACCTCTCGCGTGAGCTGGCTTGGTGGTCCGAAACTTATCTGCGAGGCTGAGGAGGCTCTGAATGGTGGCCCTCCATTCGTCGAGCTTCTCCACAACAGGAGGGATGTTTAGGAGTAGCTGTGCTGGCTCCATTGCTTCTTCTGATGTGGTCGGCAGTGAATGGCGCGAGGAACGTGAGATTCTTTGACTACCAACTGGGTTAGAAGGAGCTCCATCGCGGTCCTATGATGGCACACCACTCCCACTAGCATGCTGGTCCCGCGCACCTTGGGAGTGATGCAGAGGAGCTTTTCCATGGGGACGTTGAGAACCGCGGGTGTCGTGGCGCGGCTCTTTGCGCGCATCCTGAGAAGGTCACAATGTAGGTGCCAGCGTGGGTGTCCTAGAAGATACCCTTCCGTCCCCGAAGTTCACCGTACCCCCCGCAGGCGGTACAACCCCGTCCTAAGACCCAGTGGGGCAGTGGTTCCTGCCGCCACCATGGGCGTCTCCGCAGCGAGCGTCGCCGCTTGCTTGGCCTTGTTCACCGGAGCATCACGGAAGTTCTGAACCTCCGCCTCCTCCTCCACCCGTGTCTATGCCATCGCCTGTCTGTGTAGATACAGGGACAACGGACACGGATGGGCCAATCGCCATCAGGCCCTTCTTCTTGGGGGCCATGGCGATGATCAGTATGAAGGAACTGGCACACTGATCACCAGAACAGGTTCACACGACCTATCTACCCCTACCTGGCATGCCAAAGATGTCATGGGGAATGAACACCTATGGGATCGGAGGGATCCCTTGTGGTTCGGCGGGGGATAAGGATCGCACAAAGAGCAGGTCTGATGAACAACATGCAGGAATTTTACCCAGGTTCGGGCCGCAAAGATGCGTAAAACCCTACTCCTGCTTGGTTCTATTATGGGTGTTCATAGCGTTCTAGCTACATGAGCGTTGTGAGCAGTTGCCACGCGTGTGATCTAGAAGGTCCAAATTCGAAAAGCCAAAAGACTAAAAGTACCAAAGTCCCCTACCGTATCACCTCGGGCCTCCTTTTATACTCTGAAGGGGATCCCAACAGTGGCGTACAGTGCGTATACGGGGTGTACAGAGCTACAGTGCTATCATACCTAACACTGACAAAGTAGGACATGCGCATTTAATGCACTGCCAGACATCTCTGACTGTCCACAGGATGGGACATGAGCCCATCCCATCGATGCCGCTTAGCCCCTCCATCACCGACGCCGAGACACATGCCCAGGCAGGGCGACACCTAGCCTGTGCGCCGGTGGGGCCTTGCCGGGGCTTCGCCTTGCCGGGCCTTTGCCTTGCCAGGTCTTGCCAGGAATTTGTCTTGCCTGAGGGTTCGATGGCCATCCCAGCAAGGTCTTGTCGGGGGTCTTGACTCTCATGTGCTTGTACCTAGCAACTCCCTGCCGGGCCTCGTCACCAAGGTGGCTGCTACTGCCCGTGCACGAGTAAGGGGCACTGGAGATCCCAAAACTCTAGTGCACCGACATTTGGGAATTTATAGGCCGAAGATTAGGGTTAGAGGAGCTGCAGGGGGCACACAAGCCAGGGGGCACGACCCCTCCCCCTGGCCGCGCTAGGGTGGCTTGTGACCTCCTGGCAGGTCTCTTCCCTTCCTCTCCAAGTCCGATAGATGTCTTTTGGTCCAAGAAAAATCATCGCGAAGATTTTATTCCGTTTGGACTCGGTTTAATATTCCTTATCTGCAATACTCAAAAACAAAGAAAAAACAAAAACTGGCACTAGGCTCTAGGTTAATAGGTTAGTCCCAAAAATAATATAAAATGGCATATTAATGCATATAAAACATCCAAAATAGATAATATAATAGCATGGAACAATCAAAAAGTATAGATACATTGGAGACATATCAGCATCCCCAAGCTTAATTCCTGCTCGTCCTCGAGTAGGTAAATGATAAAAATAGAATTTTTGATGTGGAATTGTCACGCCCAAGATGCGGTCCTATCCTTATTTCGGCACGAGTACCTCAACAGGGATAGAAGCGCATCTCGACGCGTTCGCAAGAATGGATATTATTACAAGTACATGTACATAAGAGATGAGTATATGGAATTGGCTTACACTCGCCACAAGCTACATCAGAGTCACATCAATACAAGAACATAATCAAGATCATACAGAAGAGCAGGGTCCGACTACGGACGAAATCAAACGATAAAATGACATCCACCCTTGCTATCCTAGGATGCCGCCTGGAACCCATCCTAGATTGATGATGATGAAGAAGAAGAAGAACTCCAATCAAATCAAGCAACGCGCTCACGTTCTACGATCGCATTACCTGCACCTACAACTGTTGTTGTAGTAATCTGTGAGTCACAGGGACTCATCAATCTCTTTTCCAAGGGTATCAAGACTATTAAAGCATAATAGGTGAGGTATGGTTAAGTGGTGAGGCTGCAGCAAGCGACTAAGCATATATTGGAGTGGCTAACTTACGAGTACAGAAAGTAAAGTATGGTGGTCTACGCATAACGGACGTGATCTAGTAATGATCACTAACTGATCCTGAGCACCTACTTACGTCAAACATAACCCCACCGTGTTCTCTTTCGGATAAGGACTCACGAGAAGAGACAGTCACGGTTACGCACACAGTTGGTGTGTTTTATTAGAGTTTACTTCAAGTTTTCTATGACCGGGTGTTAAACAAATTATCCAAGTTTGCCACATAACTGCGGGCATGGCTTCTCGAAAAGATTTAACCCTGCAAGGGTGCTCCAACTCGTCCATCACAAATTAACCACACGCAGCGGGAATAACCTCGAGCATGGATCTCGCGATCTTCCTAGGCAATTCCAAAGGAAATCCAACACCTCGAGATAGCCCGAAGAAGATCAGAATTCCTCACTCAAGATGTTCGAGAAAGGTAAAAAAAATCCAGCAAGGCCTCCCGACGTGTCGACGAACCCGATAAGAGCCGCGTATCTCAGTCTGAGGACACGACGGATTGTCCAAACTTCCGGTAGGCCAAACACAGAGTTGCCCCTGGTGGCCCCCATTGTTGACATTTTGGACCAACACTCATGCGGAGCACTGGCCCGAGGGTTGATTAAATTATCCACGGAGTCCGGAAAGCCCCTATGCAAGTTCATTAGTTATTAGGCAAATGTAGTATCAATGTTGGGCCTTGCCAGACAATCTTTATTCCAACCCGAAAATCAAGGGGGTCCCCATAACAACCCCGAGCATGTTAGGAGCGCTCAATTATGGAACATAACACCGATTTACAAGTAACTAGGGCGGCGAGAGCGGAAAAAAACACCGAGCAAAAAGCCCAAGCCTTCCACCCTTTACCAAGTATATATGTGCATTAAAATTAAATACCAGCAATATTGTGATATAACAAAAGAATGTCCATGTTGACACATGGAAGCAATTGCACCTGCAGCTAGAAATTCTATAAGAAGGGCTGAGCAAGCGGTAACATAGCCAAACAAAGGTTTGTTGGGATGTGGAGGGGTTAGAGGCTTTTCATGGCAATGTTGGGAGGCTTATCAAATAAGTGGTAGGTAGCGCGACATAGCGATATAAAGACGAGACAACTAGCATGGCAATGATAGTAATGGTATCCAAGGAAATGAGTCATCTTGCCTGAGATCTCACTCGAAAGAAGACCGAGTCCATGAAGAAGACGAGCCAACGAAGTCGAACGAATCCTCACACTTCGAACGCTTTCGGAACTCTATCGAGGAGAAGCAATCCAAAACAAACAATCAACACAAGATACGCCACAACCTATGAAAGACATGATGCACAAACAAATATGATGCATGTCCGGTTTAATATGCAATGCATGACAACTTACCTCAAACAACTTCTACACATTAAAGTGAAGCTCAATATGCAACGAGTTGCATATTAACGAAACTTCACATTTGAATTATTAGGTACACGACAATATTAAATGTTGTTAAACATGGCAAGAGGTGAAACATAAGTAAACTATACTATCTAGGCATCTTAAATGAGGCTAGAAACAACTTATAGCATTTCCGAAACGACCTCATATGTTAATTTCGAAATTGGTCCAGATCTGAACTAATCATATTTTATATTGGTTAAACAATAGAATAAAGGGTGCCATGTAATTCTACACGTAATTCTAGTCGATTTACATATATGGAACATCTCAAACGGAGCTACGGCCTAAAAGATATGAGTAATGCAAGATGCACATGTCATGAATGCAAATGCATGGGAAATACCATCACAAACATTTCAAATCATGAATGCAGCAAGTTATTATTAAACTAAATGATATTCTAAGCAAGTTTCATATGCAACATGTTCAAAACGGAGCTACGGTTCAACCACAAACACCACAACGAGTTTTATACTAAATCTGTCCAAAACAACAACTTAGCATTTTGCACATGTGAAAACATCAAGCTACAAGATTCTAAAAAGCACAAACTAAGCATGAGGCAGTACTATATGACACACACTTCATTTCATCTTCACGTATCATATTCAAAACATGCATGGATCACTTGGTAGGAAGCTCACAAGATGGCTACTTGAAAACAGTTTCAGACTTAGTGAAAATAGCAGTTTTTGACAATGCAGTTTTTATCACGAAGGCATATTGACAGCAGTAAAACTATATGCTATAGGTCATATTATGGCATGAAATTTAACAGAATACTAAAGGACAATATCAACTACAAATAACTCCATTACACCTACCACAAAAGGGTTCTAGAACACTAGCAAAACACATGGCAAGTTAGCAACAAAATATTACAGATTCCAGACTTGAAAATATTTTGGACCCTCTAAACAGCAGAATTTTATAGCAAGTTGACAACAACAAAATAACAACTATACCTGCATTTCTATGACAAGCAAAATGTCCAGGGGCTAGGACACGTATCAAAGGGCATATCTCAAGTTCAAAATTATTTCAAATCATGCATGTATTAAATCACACAAAAATAACAAAAGGGCATCACAGCAAAAATGACATGCACACAAAATGCTCAAACGACAAAACTAAATGCACAGATAATTCCTATGGATTTTTCTACCCCGAGAACATATATAATATGCATAGGTTCATGTGGAAAATGAACCACAATTAATTATGCAAGAGTGGCCTAATCATCTTATAGCAAGTCATTTATGCAAATCAAATGCAAACATCATGCCAATATTTTTATCATGCATCAAAATGCGATGCCGATGGTATGAACATTTTAATAAAAGCTTTTACTTAATTCCGACGCACGAACAAATAATTATGCGTAATGCGAAAATATGACATATATGCAAAATGATGCAAACCACAAGATTAAGTATTTTAAACAGAGATGAAAGTTGATTGTTGTGAAACTAGATGAAATTCTACACATTTTAGATGTTCAAAGTTATTACATGCGATGCACGGATTAATCAAAATGAGCATTTTAAAAATGCAATAGGGTCTGGCAAAAAAATAATAAAATGCGGGGGATCTACTGGGCTCACCATGGGCCAAGGCCCATTCGGTAGGGGAGCTGGGCCAGGGAAGCTGCTGGGCCGCTAGGGCGAGACCGGCCCACGCGGGTCGACGCGAGCGCTCGAGCACTCGTCCTCCTGCTCATTCCCGAGCAGCGTAGGGCAGTGGCGGCGGCGCTGGGCAGCCCGGCGGCGGCTGGCTGCAGGGAGGAGGCGGCAGCGGAGGGAGGCCGGGGACGGCCAGATCCGGCAAGGGGGGAGGACATTCCCAGAGGCGGCGAGTCAAGAGGCGACGGCGACGAGCTCCCTGCGGGCAAGAAAGAGGCGAGGTGAGGCCAGGGAAGGAGAAGGAAGGGAGGAGAGGGAGGAGAGGAGGTCCGGCGGCGCTGGTCTCCGGCGACGGCTGCTCCGGCGAGGACCGGCGGTTGCCTTGGCACGGACGGGGCTGGGGCTTGGCTGCGCCATGGGAGGCACGTGTGAGCTCGGCTGATTCGGGCCCGGGCGGGCCCAGATGGGCTTTCACGGGCCTGGCGGCTGGAGGAGGGAGAAGCTGCGGCTGGGACTGGTTTGGCACGGGGAACGAGGTGGATTAGGGTTGGCTGCCCAATTATTAAGGGGAGGGGGTCTATTTATAGCTTAGGGGCTAGGGCTGACGGTCTCTGTCCGTTTTGGGACCACCGGCTGACGATTCGACGGTCCGAAAGTGGAGGGGGGCTACGGTGGCTGTGCAGAGGGGCTAGGTGGGGAAGAGAGGGAAGTGCGGCCCGTGACACAAAGGTTTTAAAACACCGACAACGTCCGACGAAATACCGATGACGACACTGCTACGGTTGACCGACGGGGTATCAAACGAACTCGGAACGCGACGAAATTCGACGGGCGGTCTACCTACAACATAACAAGACCGCACGCCAAGTTCCGACCCAATCAAAGAATATTTTTAGCGCTCTGTTTAAAAACGGTTTTAGTTAACGATGTCGCGGGCACGTGCGTGTGTGGTTGGTCTCGAAACGGCAACGGCGAGAACGGAGAGAACCGGCAACTATGAATGGATGCAAGTTTTGAAAACGAGTGGCAATGCAATGCAGATGATGCGATGATGAATGCAACAACCAAACGAATCACAGACGAGAACGGAAAGAAAGGAGAATCTTCTGGAATCTTCTGGAGCGTCGGTCCCGGGCTGTTACAACTCTCCTCGACTACACGAGGATCTCGACCCGAGATCTAGAATGAAAAGGGGAAGAGAAAGAGCAAAAGGTAAAACTTAGTTGCTTCTTGACAAACGAGTGAAACCATGAATCTTGAATGATGCAAAGAGATGAAGAATGAAGAACAAGCAAGAATTCACAAGAAATTTCGGCAGCACTTCGGTAGGAAAGAGAGGCAAAATTTGATACGATCGGACAAATTGAAAGGAAGGCACCAAACTTTGGTTGGAATAGAATCAGACTTTCATAAGATGGAAGGATCATGAAAAGATTTCACAGCACTCCGGTTAAATGAATAAGCAAGAAAGAACATGATCTTGAAAAAAAAGATGATGGATTGAAGTGAGCAACATCACAAGGCCTCCGGAAGAAAAGAATAGAAACTAGATAGACGGGAGGAAAAGAACGGATAAGAACATGAGAACTTTCAGCACAAATGAATTTGAAAAGCATGGATGAACGGAGTTGATGGAGAATCAACAATGAAAAGAATAGCTTGTTATGGGCTTATGGAAAACATCTTGAAATAATGAGGTGACAACCTGCCACAACAGAAACAATTGATTGCTTGAGAGGAACAAGATATACAAAACTTTTTTCACCAAGAGGAGGAGGAGAAAGCATGGCAAGAGGTGAAGCATAAGTAAACTATACTATCTATGCATCTTAAATGAGACCGGAAACAACTTATAGCATTTCCAAAACGACCTCATATGTTAATTTCGTAATTGGTCCAGATCTGAACTAATCATATTTTATATTGGTTAAACGATAGAATAAACCATACCATGCAATTCTACACGTAATTCTAGTCGATTTACATATATGGAACATCTCAAACGGAGCTACGGCCTAAAAGATATGAGTAACACAAGATGCACATGTCATGAATGCAAATGCATGGGAAATACCATCACAATAATTTCAAATCATGAATGCAGCAAGTTATTATTAAACTAAATGAGATTCTAAGCAAGTTTCATATGCAACATGTTCAAAACGGAGCTACGGTTCAACCAAAAACACCACAATGAGTTTTATACTAAATCTGTCCAAAACAGCAACTTAGCATTTTGCACATGTAAAAACATCAAGCTACAAGATTCTAAAAAGCACAAACTAAGCACGGGGCAGTAGTATATGACACACACTTCATTTCATCTTCACATATCATATTCAAAACATGCATGGATCACTTGGTAGGAAGCTCACAAGATGGCTACTTGAAAACCGTTTCAGACTTAGTGAAAATAGCAGTTTTTGACAGTGTAGTTTTTATCACGAAGGCATATTGACAGCAATAAAAACTATATGCTAGAGGTCATATTATGTCATGAAACTTAACAGCATACTAAAGGACAATATCAACTACAAATAACTCCATTACACCTACCACAAAAGGGTTCTAGAACACTAGCAAAACACATGGCAAGTCAGCAACAAAATATTACAGATTCCAGACATGGAAATATTTTGGACCCTCTAAACAGCAGAATTTTATAGCAAGTTGACAACAAGAAAATAACAACTATACCTGCATTTCTATGACAAGCAAAATGTCTAGGGGCTAGGACACATGTCAAAGGGCATATCTCAAGTTTAAAATTATTTCAAATCATGCATGTATTAAATCACACAAAAATAAAAAAGGGTATCACAGCAAAAATGACATGCACACAAATGCTCAAACGACAAAACTAAATGCACAGATAATTCCTATGGATTTTTCTACCCCGAGAACATATATAATATGCATAGGTTCATGTGGAAAATGAACCACAATTAATTATGCAAGAGTGGCCTAATCATCTTATAGCAAGTCATTTATGCAAATCAAATGCAAACATCATGCCAATATTCTTATCATGCATGAAAATATGATGCCGATGAGATGCACATTTTAATAGAAGCTTTTACTTAATTCCGATGCACGAACAAATAATTATGCGTAATGCGAAAATATGACATATATGCAAAATGATGCAAACCACAAGATTAAGTATTTTAAACAGAGATGAAAGTTGATTATTGTGAAACTAGATGAAATTCTACACATTTTACATGTTCAAAGTTATTACATGCGATGCACGGATTAATCAAAATGAGCATTTTAAAAATGCAATAGGGGCTGGCAAAAAAATAATAAAATGCGGGGGGTCTACTGGGCTCACCATGGGCCAAGGCCCATTCGGCAGGGGAGCTGGGCCGGGGAAGCTACTGGGCCGCTGGGGCGAGACCGGCCCACGCGGGTCAACGCGAGCGCTTGAGCGCTTGTCCTCCTGCTCGTTCCCGAGCAGCACAGGGCAGCAACGGCGACGCTGGGCAGCTCGGCGGCGGCTGGCTGCAGGTAGGAGGCGGCGATGGAGGGAGGCCAGGTATGGCCAGATCTGGCGAGGGGGAGGACATTCCCGGCGGCGGTGAGGCCAGGTGGAGGCGGGGCAAGAGGCGACGGCGACAAGCTCCCTGCGGGCAAGAAAGAGGCGAGGTGAGGCCGGGGAAGGACAAGGAAGGGAGGAGAGGGAGGAGAGGAGGTCCGGCGGCGCTGGTCTCCGGCTCCGGCTGCTCCGGCGAGGGTCGGCGGTGGCCCTGGCACGGACGGGGCTGGGGGTTGGCTGCGCCATGGGAGGCACAAGGGAGCTCGGCTGATTCGGGCCCGGGCAGGCCCAGATGGGCTTTCGCAGACCTGGTGGCTAGAGGAGGGAGAAGCTGCGGCTGGGACTGGTTTGGCACGGGGAATAAGGAGGATTAGGGTTGGCTGCCCAATTAGGAAGGGGAGGGGTTCTATTTATAGCTTAGGGGCTAGGGCTGACAGTCTCTGTCCGTTTTCGGACCGCCAGCTGACGATTCGACGGTCCAGAAGTGGAGGGGGGCTACGGTGGCTGTGTAGAGGGGCTAGGTGGGGAAGAGAAGGAAGTGCGGCCCATGACAGGAAGGTTTTAAAACACCGACAACGTCCGACGAAATACCGATGACGACATTGCTACGGTTGACCGACGGGGTATCAAACGAACTCGGAACGCGACGAAATTCGACGGGCGGTCTACCTACAACATAGCAAGACCGCACGCCAAGTTTCAACCCAATCCAAGTATATTTTTAGCGCGCTTTTTAAAAATGGTTTTATTTAACGATGCCGCGGGCGCGTGCGTGTGTGGTTGGTCTCGAAATGGCAACGGCAAGAACGGAGAGAACCGACAACTACAAACGAATGTTTTTATCATATTTGGACTTCGTTTGATATGGATTTTCTGCAAAACAAAAAACATGCAACAAACATGAACTGACACTGGGCACTGGATCAATATGTTAGTCCCAAAAAAAGTATAAAAAGTTCCCAAAAGTATATGAAAGTTGTAGAATATTGGCATGAAACAATCAAAAATTATAGATATGACGGAGACATATCAACATCCCCAAGCTTAATTCCTGCTCGTCCTCGAGTAAGTAAATGATAAAAAAGATAATTTTGGATGTGAAATGCTACCTAGCATAATCTTGTTCATATAATCTAATCATGGCATGAATATTAAGACATGGGTGATTCAAAGCAATAGTTCACCATTCGACATTAAGACAATAATACTTCAAGCATACAAATAAAGCAATTGTATCTCTTCGAAATATAATGGCAAAAGAAAGTTATCCCTATAATATCATATAGTCTGGCTATGCTCCATCTTCCCCACACAAAGTATTTATATCATGCATAACCCTGATGACAAGTCAAGCAATTGTTTCACACCTTTTATGTTCTCAAACTTTTACAACTCTCACGCAATACATGAGCGTGAGCCATGGATATAGCACTATAGGTGGTATAGAATATGGTGGAGGTTGTGAAGAGAAAGGAGAAGATAGTCTCACATCAACTAGGGGTATCAATGGGCTATGGAGATGCCCATTAATATATATCAATGTGAGTGAGTAAGGATTGCCATGAAACGGATGCACTAGAGCTATAAGTGTACGAAATCTCAAAAAGAAACTAAGTGGGTGTGCATCCAACTTGCTTGCTAAAGAAGACCTAGGGAATTTTGAGGAAGCCCATCATTGGAATATACAAGCCAAGTTATATAATGAAAAATCCCACTAGCATATGAAAATGACAAAATAGGAGACTCTCTATAATGAAGGTCATGGTTCTACCTTGAAGCACATGTGTGGAAAAAAAGATAGTAGCATCGTACCTTCTCTCTTTTCTCTCATTTTTTGGTGGGCATCAATGGCCTCTTTTTTTATTTGGGCTTCGCTGGCCTCTTTTATTTTTCATAAAGTCCGGAGTCTCATCCCCACTTGTGAGGTAATCATAGCTTCCATCATCCTTTCCTCACATGGGACAATACTCTAATAATGATTGTCATCACACTTTTATTTACTTACAACTCAAGAATTAAAACTCGATATCTAGAACAAAATATGACTCTATATGAATGCCTCCGGTGACATACTGGAATTTGCAATGATCTAGCATAGCAAATGATGTCAAAAATGGGCAAGCCATGAAAACATCATGCTAGCTATCTTACGATCATGCAAAGCAATATGAAAATGATGGTGCGTCTCATAATAAATGGAACGGTGAAAGTTGCATGGCAATATATCTCAAAATGGATATGGAAATTCCATAACAGGTAGGTATGATGGCTGTTTTGAGGAAGGATATATGGTGGGCTTAATGCATTCGTGAAATTTGTGCGGTACTAGAGAGGCTAGCAAAGGTGGAAGGGTGAGAGTACGTATAATCCATGGACTCACATTACTCATAAAGAACTCACATACTTATTGCAAAAGTCTATTAGTCATCAAAACAAAGTATTAGATGCATGCTCCTAGGGGAGAGGTTGGTAGGAGTAAACCATCCCGTGCTCCCGACCCTCACACGAAGGTTGACAATCAATAAACAAATCATCCTCTGACTTCCTTACATAACGGTTCACAATACGTGCATGCTACGGGAATCACAAACCTTTACACAAGTATTTCTACCAATCCACAATTACTTCCTAACATGACTCTAATATCACCATCTTTATATCTCAAATGTTTATGCAAGGAATCAAACTTCTCAAAATATTCAATGCACTTTATATGAAAGTTTTTATTATACCCCTCTTGGATGCCTATTATATTAGGACTAAATTCATAACCTAAACCAATTACCATGCTTTTTAAAGACTCTCAAAAAACTATAACTAAGGTGCGAGAGCTCAGTTATTTCTATAAAACAAAACACCACCATGCTCTAAAAAGATATAAGTGAAGCACTAGAGCAAAATTGCCTAGCTCAAAAGATATACGTGAAGCACATAGAGTATTCTAATAAATTCACGATTCATGCGTGTCTCTCTCAAAGTATGTGTTCAGCAAGGATGATTGTGGCAAACTAAAAGGCAAAGACTCATATCATACAAGACGCTCCAAGCAAATCACATATCATGTGGTGAATAAAAATATAGCCTCAAGTAGATTTACCGATGGGTTCAAGTTGAAAGAGGGCATGCCTTCTGGGGCATCCCCAAGATTAAGCTTTTTGGCATCCTTGATTCCTTCCAAATCTTAGGATTTTCCCACTCCTTATTGGATAGTCCATCAAATCTTTACCCAAAACTTGAAAACTTCACAACACAAAACTTAACAGAAAACTCGTGAGATCCGTTAGAATAAGAAAATAAATCACCACCTTAGGTACTATTGTGAATTATTTATTTATTTATATTGGTTTAATATCTACTGTATTCCAACTTCTCCATGGTTCATACCCCCTGATACGACCCATAGATACATCAAAATAGGTAAACAACACAAAGAAAACAGAATCTCTCTAAAACAGAACAATGTGTAGCAATTGGAAACTTCGCATACTTATGTAAATCCAGAACTTCTGACAAATTAGGAAACCCCGGGGAATTTTTATATAAATCTTTTGTAAAAATTTCAGACTCATTCCAAGCGCTGATAAATTTATAAAATTCCTAAGTTGGCAATTTTTTCTATTTTTCAACAAGATCAAATCAACAATCATCATAGACCATCCCAAAGGTCTTACTTGGCTCAAACACTAATTAAACAACCAAAACACAATTACTAAAGAGGTAATAATGTGTGAAACACTCAATAACAGAAACAAAAAACAAAAACTTAAAAGTAAAATTGGGTTGCCTCCCAACAAGCGCTATTGTTTAATGCCCCTAGCCGGGCATACCAATTTCAATGATGCTCACATAAAAAGTAGTAATTGACATATGAAAAATAGCATCATGGATATCATGAAAAACACATTTAAGTCTAAGACACTTCCTATGCATAGGGATTTTGTGAGCAAACAATTTATGGTAACAAGAATCAACTAGCATAGGAAGGCAAAACAAGCATAACTTCAAAACTTTAGACACATAGAGAAGAAACTTGATATTATTGGAATTCCTACAAGCATATGTTCCCCCCTCATAATGAATTTCAGTAGCATCATGAAGTAATTAAACAATATAACTATCACATAAATCATTATTTTCATATTTCACAAGCATAGAATTTTCATTACTCTCCACATAAGCAAATTCCTTATCATCCATGGTAGTGGGAGCAAACTCAACAAAATAACTATCATGAGACCCTTGATTGACACAACCACATTACATATTAAAATCATGATGATAAGTTTCATGGTTATCATTACTCATTATAGCATACGTGTCATCACCATCACCATAAATAGGAGGCATGCAATCATCATAATAATTTTTCTCATCAAAACTTGGGGGACAAAAAATATCATCTTCATCAAGCATAGCATCCCCAAGCTTGTGGCTTTGCATATCATAAGCATCATGAATATTTAGAGAATTCATACTAGTAACATTGGTATCATTCTCATCATTCATGGGACTATCATGAATCACCTTATAAATTTCTTCTTTCAACAATTCATCAAAATTTCCAGATTCATGATTTTCAAACAAAACTTCGTAGAGATAATCAAGTGCACTCAACTCAGTAGCAATTGGTTCATCACAATTTGGCCTTTTGAAAATATTATCAAGTGGATGAGGATCCATATCAATAGATGTTTAGCAAGGTAAGATGCAAGCAAATAGAAGGCACATGGCAACACAAGCAAACAAAAAGAGATCCGGCGAGAAAAAGGGCAAACGAAAAAGAGAAGGCGAATAAAACGACAAATTGGTGAAGTGGGGGAGAGGAAAACAAGAGGCAAATGGCAAATAATGTAAATGCAAGAGATGAGTTTGTGATGGGTACTTGGTAGGCTTGATGTGCATCCTCCCCGGCAACGGCGCCAGAAATCCTTCTTGCTACTTCTTGAGCTTGCGTTGGTTTTCCCTTGAAGAGCAAAGGGTGATGCAGCAAAGTAGATAAGTATTTCCCTCAGTTGTTCAGAACCAAGGTATCAATCCAGTAGGAGGAACAAGCAAGTCAACAATAGATGCACCTATACAAACAATCAAACACTTGCACCCAACGCAATAAAGGGTTTGTCGATCCCTTCATGATTACTTGCAAGGATTAGATTTAATTGAGATAGATGTAAAAGATTGCGGAAAGTGAAAAGGGTAAATAAATTGCAGCAAGATATTTTTGGTATGTAGATCTTAAAATATAATATGGAAAATAGATCCCTGGGCCATAGGTTTCACTAGAGGCTTCTTTCTTGAAGGAAAATAACACGATGCGTGAACAAATTACTATCGAGCAATTGATAGAAAAGTGCATAGTTATGACGATATACAAGGCAATTATTATGCATATAGGCATCACGTCCGTGTCAAGTAGACCGAAACAATTCTACATCTACTACTATTACTCCACACATCGACCAACTCCTGCGTGCATCTAGAGTATTAAGCTCATGAAGAACAGAGTAAGGCATTAAGTAAGATGACATGATGTAGAGGGATAAACTCAAGCAATATTATGAAAACCCCATCTTTTTACCCTTGATGGCAACAATAAAATACATGCCTCGCTACCCCAACTTTGTCACTAGGTGAGGACACAGCAAGATTGAACCCAAAACTAAGCACTTCTTCCATTGCAAGAATTACCAATGTAGTTGGCCAAACCAAACCAATAACTCAAAGAGACTTGAAAAGATATGAAATCATGCATATAAGAATTCAGAGAAGAACCAAATAATATTCATAGATAAGCTAATCATAAAGCCACAATTCATCGGATCTTGACAAACACACCGCAAAAGAGTATTACATCGGATAGATCCCCATGAAAATCATGGAGAACATGGTATTGACGCACAAAGATAGAGAAGAAGGCATCTAGCTACTAGCTATGGACCTGTAGGTATGTGGTGGAATACTCAGGCATCATCGGAGGGGCAATGGAGTTGATGTAGATGCCCTCCGTGATCGAATCCCCCTCCAGTAGATTACTGGAAAAGGCTCCAAGATTGGATCTCTCGGTAACGGAGCCTTCCGGCGGCGAAAAAGTATTATCATGGCTCTCTTTGGTACTGGGGGAATATTTGGGAATTTATAGGCCAAAGATTAGGGTTAGAGGATCTTCTGGGGGGGCACAAGGTAGTGGGGCATGCCCCTGGCCGCGCCAGGGTGGCTTGTGACCTCCTGGCAGGTCTCCTGCCTTCCTCTCCAAGTCTTGTAGATGTCTTTTGGTCCAAGAAAAATCATCGCGAAGATTTTATTCCGTTTGGACCCTGTTTAATATTCCTTATCAACAATACTCAAAAATAAGGAAAAAACAGAAACTAGCACTAGGCTCTAGATTAGTAGGTTAGTTCGAGAAATAATATAAAACAACATATTAATGAATATAAAACATCCAAAACAGATAATATAATTGCATGGAACAATAAAAAATTATAGATACGTTGGAGACATATCAGGGGGCACTACCGCCCAGACGCGGTACTACCGCTGTCCGGGGCAGTACAACCGCTTATAGATGGTATTACCGCTGCCCTGAGTTGTACTACCGCTTGGGTCTATGTGGACCAGAACAAAGACAAGGTTGGAGCTCCAAAGTGTGGGAAAGAAACATGGGTGCGAAAGAATGTGTACTTATTGATTCCAGCCAAACCTTTGTGATGCAAACCCCTCTTAATAGTATGATTTTTCCTATGACTAAGATATAGCGGAAGGAAACGCAAGAAAAAACCCATCTTCAGCCTAATCCACTAAGGGGCAAGAATTTTCTTGTGCCACATGATGAAATATCTGAATGGCTTAATGTACACGATTAGTCTGCAAATGTATTGTCATCAACCACCAAAAGCAAGAAGGGTAGAAATATGCCCTTAATCTCCCCATTTTTGGTGGATTGATGAGAACATGAGATTTGCAAAAGCAATATCATGAGAGAGAAAGCAAACCCCAACATCTACAAAATATAGATGGGTTCCCCCTAGATGTGTGCACTGTTTTAGGTATGCTTTTAGAATGCAAAGTGCACACACTAGGATTAACTCCCCCCTATATTTTATAGGCATGCACTACTTGCATTAAGAGAATATGAGATAAATATTAGTGCAAGAAGTTACATGTGAGCATAAACAAAGAGTACAAGATAAGCATCTCACAAACTAAGACATATAAGGATAATTAAAGGGTAACATATGTCTCACACCATATGTCGTGGTCCCACTTAAGTCTCACAGAAATAAACCAAACCAAACCAAATGATAGAAGATTTCATGAGCGAATAAAGCAAATCATAAACTCTCTCTCCCTTTGGCATCGAGACACGAAAATGGCAGAGAGGACTAAGAATATCTCGGGTGGTAGCAACTTGGGTGGCCATCTTCAATATTCTTCGGACTCAGGGTTGTGAGTAACTGTGCCAGGTGGAGCTGAGGAGCCAAGCTGCCCCACATCGGAATCCCATAGGAAGTTGCGAGAAATCTGAATCTCCTTGACAAAGCGCCAACCCATAGTCTTGTGACGGATAATAGCCGCCTTCTCTGCATAATGAGCCTTGTACTGACCATGTGCCTACATGAAAAATAGCGGCTTCATCTTCTCCTCGAGCTTGTTAGCCCAAGATGGCTCAACAATGGAGGGCACGAAACTAGAACCAACGCCACCTTCGGCCACATAGTCCTCATCATCCTCACGTATATCCATCTCAAGAGCAGTATGAGTGACCCACTTGTGTTTTTGCCTCAGCTACACAACCTTATGTGGGACCAAATCACCACATCAAACATAATGCCTCAAAAGGCCTTGATCCAGGTGGTCTCAATCATATGCACCAGGTAGGCTCCATAGATAGGACACTTGCGCTCAAAAACTGTAGAGAGGAGCTGAAAGCACATGACATGAGATATATCTAACGAATCCACCTTAGTGTTGTTCCTCACATGTTGACAAATATAGAAGAATATCCACCATATATGTGTGTACCATATCCAAATTACCAACACGTGGAAAGAGAGTGTGTTGAAGATGCGGTGCATAATGTCAAGGAATGGTTCCAGCACATAGGTAGACTTGCTAGTGGTGGAGGAGATCTTCTTAGTGCTTAAGGGATAGAGATGGATCTTGGGAGTGGAAGCAGTCTCCTTGTGTGGGTGAAATCCAAGTGGGTTATGGAGCCCCTTATCATCATAACCTAGCAGATTCATGAATTCTTCCAAGTAGCAGACATCAGCTTCCCATTGGTCATCCAGGTCAACGTCCTGGCCTCATCGGTCCCAAGATGGAACATAGAGAATAACACAGCCACCAATTCTGCATCAAAGTCCTTATTGAACTGTATAATGTTGACAAGACCAAGCTTCTCACACAGGTTGAGAGCACTACCAAAGTAGTGAGCATTGTTCTCTAAATATTCCACATCAATGGACTTGACATTGGGAACATGTAAGTTCTCCTTGTGCTCGAGTACATAATTGTAGATGGAAAGCTGCTGCCAGGTCCAGAAGGGACGATTGCATAGAGTAGAATCTTGAGGTGCATCATAGGGATTGCAATGACAAACAAGCCAGAACTCTTTGCTGGGCAACTGCGTCGTGGCTTGGGACCTCTTGGGCCTGACTGCAGGTTGCTTGCCCTTTTGCTTGGGAGGTGGGTGACTGGAGTTGTCTTCCTGTGAGGAGGTAGTGCTTACAGCTCCCATGACTTGGATTCATTATATGCTCCTGATGAGCTGATCTGCCACCACCTGGAGTCCAAAACACAGAATAAGGGACAAGCATATGTAAAAGATTTGCATAAGACAAGAGGGAAAAAGAAAGAGTAAAACTGAAGTGGAATGAGAGTACATGTGTGTTTGCCGTCACAAGTGGTAGTACCACTGACCAGAGTGGTAGTACCGCCCATAAGTGGTACTACCTCTTGTAAGAGTGGTAATACTGATCGTGCGGGTGCCACGGGGTCTACTACTACCGCCAGTAAGATCTGGTACTACCGGTGATGCCAAACGCAAATATTCTCCAATAGAACTTGAACTCTACTCCCTAGAGCGTTCCATACCCTACTCATGCCTCGAATTAAAAAAACTTGGAGAATGCATATCATATTTCCCTAAACCTAGATCCAAGAAATAGAACCATAATAGAGAATCACAGGGTCAATACCGGCATCCATGGCAAGAGGAGATGGTGGGGATCGAGTCCACCGGTCATAATCAAGGAAGAACGGCCAAAAACGGAAATCTGGCGGCAGCCTCCGAAGCACTGTGTCGCCTTGAGAGAGAGAGCATTGCAGGAAGGAAAGGGGTGAATGGGTATAGGGAGTGGAAACTGCCTCGGCCCTCCCCATATCCCCCTGCCCCCATGCGTCTTCACAAGCAGTGGTACCACCCCGGTACTACTGCGCAGCAGGAGGCCGGGTAGTATCGCTCCACCAGTAGTACCGTGGATATAGGCGGTAGTACCGCTAATTAGAGGTAGTAGCGCCCAGAGCCCCATTAGTACTGCTTAAGACAACCACAAGGCTAAAAAAGCACCACGAAGAACGGCTTATGCATGCAATTGTTGATTTCAAGATGAGAGACGGCTTGATATGGAGACTCAAACACCAGCAATTGAGAGGGGATACTCCAAGTTTTAAAGAGTCAAAAATGAAGAAAACACAAACTTGGAGTGACACAAAAAAATGAACCGGCTCTCAAAAAGCAAATACCTCATGAGAAGGGGGCAGTGGCCGAAGCCACCTATGTGTGAGCCAATTTGTATGGCACCGTGAATATTTAAACCTTGGGCTCATGACCCAAACTTGTTTGTGAAGCACAAGTACCATCAAGAATGGTTAACTTTAAAGAGTTGACCTATTTATGCATAATAAGGGGAGGGAGAGTTCATTGAGAGAACAACACTCCCCCTAAATCCTTGCCTACATCTAAACAATACAATATGGTGAGTGTGGTGGGGTGTGCAATACTTCAATCCACATATCTTTAATGAATGATATTTAGCTCAGGAATTAACTCATGAAATATTGCTTCATACAATGGCTTCGTGAATATATGTACAAGTTAATCAAGAGTGTTGAGATGAATAAGACCAATTTCCCCACGCTTGACATGATCCCAGAAGAAGTGATGACGATTCTCAATAGGCTTCATCTTGCAATGTTGAACCGGGTTGTTGAAGATTTGTATAGCACTCTCATTGTCATAGTAAAGAGGCACTTTTTCAGAAGTGACACCATAATTATTTAAAGTTTGCCTCAACCAAAGCAACTATGCACAACAACTTGCGGCGGATACATACTCAGCCTCGGTGGAGGAGAGAGAAACACAATTTTGTTTGTTGGAAGATCAAGTTCCCAAAGAGCGACCAAGGAATTGGCAACCTCCGTAAGTTGACTTCCTCTTGACACGATCTCCCGTCCAATCTGAGTCGAAATATCCAATGAGATCGAATGAAGCACCTTTGGGGTACCATAAACCAAATTTTGGGGTATTAGCCGAATATCAAAAGATTCGCTTGATCGCCACATAGTGGCTTTCCTTAGGTGCGAATTGGAATCATGCACAAATTCCCACACTCAACATAATACCAGCTCTAGATGCACAAAGGTAAAGCAAGGATCCAATCATGGAGCGGTATACCTTTTGATCCAGGTCTCTACCATTGGGATCATTGTCAAGTTGGCATTTGAGAGGCATGGGAGTGTTGGCCTTGGCTGGCTTGAGTTCATCCAACTTGAAACTCTTGAGAATGTCTTGAGTTCATCGGTATGTTACTTGGAGATATATTTTTATTCATCACATGATATGAGTTTTGCTTGGAGCTTCATGTATTACAGTTTTATTTTGTTCAATTGTTAGTTTCCCATAATCATTGTTTGTTGGATACACCCTTTTAGAGACACACACATTCATCATAATTAGTTAGACTACCCACAAGGGGGAGTAATTTAGAATAGTAGCATGTATATGTTACTAGCTATGTTACTACCTCTATAGTGGGGATTAACATACATACAGACTCATCTTGTCTTGATATGGGTGATGTTACTCATAGTATGAGTAACTAGTTATCTTACTCAATTTGTCTCTCTCCGCATTAATTTTATGCCACATCATTGTTTTTCTTAGGTGTCATCTATGTTACTCCCAATATGGGTAGTGTTAGAATACTCTATGTGCTTCACTTATATATCTTGAGCTATGCAGTTGCTCATGTGATTCACTTATATCTATAGAGCACAGTGGCGGTTATATTTTATAAAAATGATTGCACTCTCATGCTTCACTTAAATATTTTTGACAGTCTTAAATAGGAAGTGGTAATATGCAGTGGTTATAGAGTCTAGTCTTAAAATGATAGGCGTATAAGAGTGATATAGTAAAAACTTTGATGTGGATCACTAAATATGACTTGCGTGATATGATTATATTGATGTAGTAATATGAAAGGGTATATATTCATGATCATTGGTTAGTAAATATATTGATATTAAAGCTTGTTATTAACTGCTCATTTAAGTGTCGGTCATGGCATGGCTGAGATGTTGGAGCACTTTTATTCCTTGTTTAAATCCTTGTGTTGTTTGAGTCGGGGCCGCGCGATGGTTAACTCCTACTTACCTCCTCCCTAGGGGCATGCGAGTAGTACTTTGCTTCAAGGGATAATAAAGCTTTCACAATAAGTATGTGAGTTCTTTATGACTAATGTGAGTTCATGGACTATATGCACTCCCACCTTTCCGCATATTGCTAGCCTCTTTGGTACCATGCATTGCCCTTTATCACCTTGAGAATTGGTGAAAACATCATCGGTGCATACAAACCCCTTGATATGATACACACTATTACACATAATCCTCCTTATATCTTCCTCAAAACAACCACCATAGCTACCTATTATGGCATTTCCATAGCCATTCTAATATATATTGCCATGCAACCTCCACCATTCCGTTTCATGGTGTGTTCATCAATATATTGCTTTGCATGATCATGTAGAGATGACATGATATTTGTGGCAAGTCACTGTTCATCATTGTAATACATGTTACTCTAGATCATTGCACATCCTGGTAAAGTGCCAGAGCCATTCATATAGAGTCATATTTTGTTCTAGGTTTACCGAGTTGTAAGTAAATAAAAGTTTGATGATCATCATTATTAGAACATCGTCTCAGTGAGGAAAAATGAATGATTGAGGCTAATGATTCATCCAAAGAATGAGAATGAGGTTCTAGACTATGAGAGATAAAAAATAGAGAGAGAAGGGGCAATGCTACTGTCATTTACCACACTTGTGCTTCAAAGTAGCACCAAGTTCATCATATAAAGAGTCTCCCGATTTGTCACTTATGTATACTAGTGGGGATATCATTATAAAACTTGGCTTGTATATTACCGATAACGGGCTTCCTCAAATGCCCAAGCTCTTCGTGAGCAAGCAAGTTGGATGCACACCCCCGGTTAGTTTCAGTTTGAGCTATCATATACTTATAGCTCTAGTGCATTTAGTTGCATGCCAATCCCTACTCCATGCATTGTTATCGGTTGATGGGCCTCTCCATTGCCTATTTGATCCACCTAGTTGATGGGAGATTTTCTCCACTTTTGTATTCCCTTATTAATCTCTACCGCCATATTATATTCCACCCGTAGCACTATGTCCATGGCTCACGCTCATGTATTGAGTGTAGTTGAAAATGCTGAAGCTCTTGAAAAAGTATGATCCAATTACCTGACTTGACACTGGGGTGCTCATGATTTGTACTTGTGTTCAGAAGATGGAGGCATGTCATGCTTACATAATTCAGTGAGTAGGGATAACTTTCTTTATGCATCATATATTTTGAAACAATAAACATTATGTTCTTATATTAATGGATATTATTATGTTGATATCAATTACTTCATCGTTTGTCAATATTCATTCCATACAAGAGATTACATGATAAACATGCTAGGTAGCATTCAACATCAAAAATTCTGTTTTTATCATTTACCTACTTGAACGAGCAGGAATTAAGTTTGGGGTGCTAATACGTCTCCAACATATCTATAATATTTTATTGTTCCATGCTATTATATCATCAATCTTAAATATTTTTATGTAATTTTACGTCATTTTTGCGGACTAACCTATTAACCCAGTGCCTAGTGTCAGTTGTTGTGTTTAGCCTGTTTTTGGTATCATAGAAAGTCCATACCAAACGGACTCCAAACGCTATGAAACTTTTTGATGATTTTTTTCTGGTCAAGAGGGGCCCTAGAAGCTTCGGGAGGAGACCATGCATGAAACGAGGAGACAACAAGACAACAGGGCGTGACCAGGGGTGGTCGCGCCCTGATGTCTTATGGGCCCCTCATGGCTCCATTTGACCTAATCCCAACTCTGTAAATCCCAAATATTTTGAAACCGCCTAGATAACCACCCGAAACAATCGTTTCGTAGTTGCAATTCATTGTTCTTCCATGATCTCATCTGGATGCCTTTTTTGGCATCCCGTCGGAGGGGGATTCGATCACGAAGGGCTTGTACATCAACCTTGTTGCACCTCCGATGATGTGTGAGTAGTTCACCATAGACCTACTGGTCCATGGTGATTAGATGGCTTCTTCTCTCTCTTTGATCTTCAATACCATGTTCTCTTCGAAGATCTATGTTGGGTTCTACCATAGGTGCATCGCACGCAAATTAAAATTTTCCTACGCGCAGAACATCCAAGAACATGCTACGGAGATGGATCACAGATTGTTACCACTGGATGCGCAGTGCCGTGCAGCGGAAGTAGAGTTGGGGTAGCGCGTTCGTGTGGTACGTCTCCTCCTTGTCTAATCTCCCTCGAAAAGCCATTCTGATCTCCCTCGAACAGCCGGTCGCCAGATCCCACGTACAGGTTAGCCGAAGCGACGCAAGTGCATCACCTCTAACGGTATCCGCGCGTGCAAGAGGAACACCCGTGCGGCGGACTGCTAGGTCCGATCACACGGTCGGCGGTGACGAAGGGGGTGGCTAGTTGCAACTCATGCGAAGCCCTAATGATGGCGCCGATGCGATCAACCGGATGGGTGTGCCACACCTCCACTATATATAGGCATCCGGCGCGGGCTCAACTCTTGGGCCTCGCATGGATCCTAAAGCCCACGTGTTCCTTCCCTTAAGCGTGCGACCCTTTAGGTTCTCGTCCACTTGGTCGCGAGTCAGATGACATCCGACTCGACCGGTCGGTAGCGGCCTCTAGCAAGACGTGTCGACTCCAAGTGTCCGATGAAGCTGGCTAGGCGAACCTGTACTTCACACTTCTGTTCCCTTTGCCACACGATATATGTTGTCATGCACAAGGTGATATGTCCATCCTTGTTGTAGCATGACCTCTTTCTTGTTCCGGTGAATCCGACCAACACTTTGGATTATCTCATAATCCTCATCGCATGGCCATGCTTATCCAGGTCGGATCACCCGAGGGGGCCTAGAGTATATCTCTCCTGGTAGGAGGGGCAAATCCCATCTTGCTCGACCATGTCTTGCAGCATGGGTCTGGACAAGCCCGAAACCTACCTTTGTAACTACCCAGTCATGGAGTAGAGTTTGGTCGGCCCAAAGATAGTCTGTCACCATCCCGACTACATGCGCCAGCTCAGGTCTTAGGACATAGAACATATGTTGTACTAGAGACTCATAGATGACCTATTGCCGCGTCTCATAGTTGGGTCTGTCCAACTCAGACATTATCTCGACTCGGATCTGACTACGTCGAATCTGACCAGACTTTTCTGAGTCCATGTTATCCGGCTAGCATCCAATGCTACATGGTCAGTGAGACCGGACCATCCACCATGTCATATGCTAGTCTAACTGGCTGCGTGTCCACTGAACCCTTTCGACTAGGGACCATTTTGGACAGTCATCATACAATGCATAGTCTCACAAACAAGTCACATACTTATTAATACACATCAATGATAATGTCCAAGGACTATCTTTATTCATAAAGACACAGGAAATATGATCATACATGTGTTGACACTTGATTTTGGCATGGTGCAAAATGCAGTAAAGATGGACTCAAACGAAAAGGTTTTATTTACAAGAAAGTTCATATTGCCGAATGAATAAACCTTGATGTTTAGGCCATCACCATTCGGCATCATTTCCTGGGCCAAATTACACTTGGATTCTCATGTAGATGTTTTGAGTGCTTTTTGGTCGATTACGCCTCCAAGACAACCTCGAATGAAGGAATGTTCTATATTGATTGTCTTCGACTCGTCAAGCTGATTGATTTTGATATATAGATTGTCTCAATCCGAGATCGTATGCAAAAGTTAGATCCATCGGAATGCAGCCCTCACACGAGGCGAAATATGGCGCCCCCCACCAGACACTTGTCTGATGGGTCGCGCGAGTCATTCGGCCCTCAAGACGTCCTCGGATGAAAAAACTTACAACATGAAAAAGTTTCACGTCGTCGAGGAAATTAATTTTTCTATATATTTCTTCTCAATCTGAGGTTGTATGCGACCTGGAGAGGCAAAACAAAATCAGCCTAAAGTTTCACGCGGGACTTCCGAGTGAAAGTTTGTCGGCTGAGTGAAACGTTTGCCGTCTGGTCGAGTGTAAAGTTTTCCGTCCGGCCGAGTGAAATTGCCGTCCAAGTAAAAAGTACCGGTTGAGTGAAAGTACTAGCCGAGTGCAATTTCCATCCGAGTGAAAGTCACCGTCCGAGTGAAAAGTACCGGTCGATTATATTCCACCCGTAGCACTATGTCCACCGGCCAGCTGTCTTGGATATCCGCGTTGCTGGTCGGTCCTCCTTCGACATGAGCTGTGGTGCATCACCCCCGGTGTCGAGGGTACACGGTGATGTGTTCGTGTGTCAACAACATGATTGCCTCTAGGTCATATCTCTAACAGTCTCCCACTTGCACTAGAGTCAATCAAATAGACATTGAATGCCCATAGCTCTAACATGCCCCTCATGCTTGGGTTGTGGAAGCGGCTTAATCAACAGACCTGCAACATTTACATCCATGTGAATCTTGCATAAATTAGTATCACCTTTCTATACGAGCTTTCGTATCAGGTGATATTTTTGGTCTATGTGCCTGGTCTTGTGGTGTTGTCTTGGCTCCTTGGCCTGTGCGATGGCACCTGAATTATCGCAATAAAGGTCCAACGGTTTTGACCATCCTAGGAACACACCAACATCTTCCAGGAACTTTCGAATCCAAACACCTTCCTTTGCGGCTTCACAAGCCGCAATGTATTCGGCTTCTGTTGTGGATTCAGCCATCGTATCTTGCTTGGAACTCATCCCGCTCACTGCTCCTCCATTCGGCTACTGAAAGGAGCGGTACTACCAGAGCGGTACAACGACTAAATAAGTGATACTACCATGAATTATCAATGGGTAAACATAGAATCTAATGGCAGTAGGCGTGACACAAGAGCGGAAATACCGCACAAGCAATACTGCCATTAGCGTTGGCGGTATTGCCACGAAGTACTAGATGCCTAATAGGGAACCACCCGATAGTGCTCGCAACACAACGGCGGAAGTACTGCACAAGCGGTACTACTGCCAGGTGCAAGCGGTACTACCGTGAATTCTCGGAGGCCTAACAAAGAACCAAATGGTTGTATCCGCAGTACAACCAACAAAAGTTTGTGCGGTACTATCATGGGTAATAGTGATACTACTGCTTGGTAGCTGAAGGTAGGACAAAAACACAAAAGTTGAACTGCTCCAAAGCTGGGAAGGGAATTTGGGTGCATTAAGTTGTGTATGTGTTGATTCCACCCATACCCTCCAACGCGGACCCCCTCTTAATATTACGGATTTCCTACGACTCAAATCAAAAGAAAAGAAACACCAGAAAAACCGTCTTTGCTCTTTTCTTATCCAAGGGGAATCAAACCGTCTTCTGCCATAGATTTAAATATCTGAAATGCTCAATGCACACAGTTAGTCCGGAAAAGCATTGTCATCAACACCAAAACCACTTAGGGAGAGACATACCCTTTCAATATATTATTCATCTCGTATTGTTGGCTTCCCAACTAATATGAGAATAGTTGTACTTGTCAATATGCGACAAACATTTTAAATGAAAACTTCTCCGCAAGTGTCAGTGAACCATTGACCCTATAGCCACCAGTCATAGTAAAGTTGCAACAACGTTTACTATTGTAATTGTTAAAGAGGCAACACACATTCTTTTCATTCGCTCTTTAATTTTCTATTATTCTCAAGCTAGTTATCATTCTCGTAAGAGGTTTCAGTTTCCCGAACCGAACAACTCATAGTTTTCATCGTGTGTGTGTGTGTGTGAGAGAGAGAGATAGAGAGAGAGAATAGTTGTGCATATGTATGGGTATGAGGATTTAGTTACGACCTTATACTTGCACATATGATCTTATCTTAATTTACAACATGGTTCCGGTAGATATCATTGTGTTGTATTACCAACGATTAGATGTGGCGAGATGCGTCCAAATAACATCATGACCAGTCAAAAACTTGCATCGTGAGTCTGTTATCCAACGAGGACCCTTACCGCCGCGCAGGGTCACCTCAACTATTAATAATTTCTCCAGACCAACACATTGGGTGTTTAATAACTGGACCTCATGATCTCCGAGGACATACTTTTTGCTACCACACTAATCCTTACTATCACCGGCGTTGGGTGTAGCCTTCTGCATGCCCCCACACTCTACCTCCGTTTGGATTGAATTAAGGGTTCCTGGTAACTAAGGAGTATTAGAACAAGAATAAGACAAGAGATAAATTTGTGAACAAGACATATGAATAACGTCAATTTAAGAAAAGTCTACCAACGATCATGTGCACAAGTATATAGGGTTGCAAGGCTATGCCTCAAGCCATTTCCTGAGGGGATCACTCACACATCGCAATCAGATCACAAATGAAAAACTAAAAGTATGGCTGATGATGGGGAGAATGGCATTGATGAAAGATTGTATAAAGTCTTACAATGTTGCCTTATGTGATGGATCAACTAAAAGTATGGTTGATGGTGGGGAGAATGGCTATGGAGTTGAATATGGTGGCGGCGATGGTAGTAGGTAGGGATTCCCAAAATGGACGATGATGATTTTGGACCTCTGTTGCAAGTAGGGAATCACCCTTTATATGAAGTTTGTGGGGAATGGCGTCATGTTGTTGATGGCGCATTTACAAACATTGTCTTTGGCTTTGTATATTTTGTGGGGCTTACCTTTGATATGGCCTAATCTCCTTTCTTCATATTTACATATATCACTTCATTTCCTTCCCTTTATGGTCCAAAACCTACGAAAATAAATTATATGAAGGGATATGCATTCTTTTGCATTTATTATTCATTATTGATGAAATCAGAGTGATTATCTTGGAATATCTTGTTTCAACAATGATGGAATGAATGTACGAAATACGCTCATCAGGCCCATGTGGCCAAGGGGTGGCCGCTTTGGGTGACTTTCTTGCCCCCTAGCACTCCGTTCCACTGCCTCTCGACGCTCACGTCATTATATGCTATTGAAAACCTCAATTTTTTACATTGAGGAATTCTTACGACATGGCACTGATGACCCACAAGTATAGGGGATCAATCATAGTCCTTTCGATAAGCAAGAGTATCGAACCCAACGAGGAGCAGAAGAAAATGACAACCGGTTTTCAGCAAGGTATTCTCTGCAAATGGTGTAAGTAACAGTGATAGATAGTTTTGTGGCAAGATAATTCGTAACAACTGACAAATAAAAAAGTAGCAACTATGTAGCAAGGTATCCCAGTATGTTTTATAGCAAAATACATGCCTAAAAGTTCTCCTATATAAAGCAAAGTGCTCTCGAGGACACATAGGAATTTTCGTCTAGTCATGTTCATCATGTTGAGTTGATTCACGTTCGTTACTTTGATAATTTGATATGTGGCTGGACCTGTGCTTAGATGTTTTTCTTACTTGAACAAAAAACCTACTTATGATTACCCCCTCTCTCAAGCATCCACACTTATGAAAGAAAAAATTAAGATAAATCTAACCATAGCTCGAAAATTATGGATCCAAATCAGCCCCTTATGGAATAACGCATAAACTAGGGTTTAAGATTCTATCACTTTCGCAACCCATCATGTAATTATTACTCCACAATGCCTTCCCTTAGGCACAATGGTGAAGTGTCATGTAGTCGATGTTCACATGACACTGATAAAGCAGGCAACAACATACATATCATTAAAATATCGAACGAATACCAACTTCACATGATTACTTATAACTACACTTCTCCCATGTCCTAGAGAACAAAAGTAACTACTCACAAGTCATCACAATGTTCAAGATCAGAGGAGTAATGAATATGGTAAAGGATTTGAACATATTGTCTTCCACCAAATAAACCAACAAGCATCAACTACGAGATGTAATCAACACTACTAGTAACCAACATGTACCAATCAGAGGTATTGAGACAAAGATTAAATACAAGAGATGGGATGGTGCTTGTGAAGATGTTTATGAAGATTGGTCCTCCCATGAAGGAGGAAGTGTTGGTGATGACGATGGCTTTGGTTTCCCCCACCCGGAGGAAAATTTCCATAACAGAATCGCTCTGTCGGAGAGCAAAAGGGATCATGCCGAGGTTTCCACCTCAAGAAGTTGGCGCTTCGCCCCAAAAGTATCCTCCTTATTTGTTTTCTCAGTCAAAACTCTTAATATACCAGAAGAGGGGCATCGGAGGATGCTTGTGGGCCTCTGCTAGTTCTTGAGCTTGCGTTGGTTTTCCCTTGAAGAGGAAAGGGTGATGCAACGAAGCAGATAAGTATTTCCCTTAGTTGTTGAGAACCAAGGTATCAATCCAGTAGGAGGAACAAGCAATGCCCCAATTTATGTACCTACACAAACAGTCAAACACTTGCACCCAACTCTATAATTGGACTGTTAATCCCTTCAAGGTTACTTCCAAGGATTAGATGTAAAAAACAAAGATATAAAAGATTGCTAGAAGTAAAACGTAAATAAAATTGCAGCAAGGTATTTTTGATATTTTTGGTTTATAGATCTGAAAATATAATATGGAAAATAGACCCGGTGGCCATAGGTTTCACTAGAGGCTTCTCTCTCGAAGGAAAATAATACGGTGGGTAAACAAATTACTGTTGAGCAATTGATAGAAAAGCGCATAGTTATGATGATATACAAGGCAATGATTATGCATATAGGCATCACGTCCATGTCAAGTAGACCGAAACGATTCTCCATCTACTACAATTACTCCACACATCGACCGACTCCTCACTGCATCTAGAGTATTAAGTTCATGAAGAATAGAGTAACACATTAGGTAAGATGACATGATGTAGAGGGATAAACTTAAGAAATATGATGAAGACCCCATATTTTTATCCTTGATGTCAACAATACAAATACATGCCTCGCTCCCCCTACTATGTCACTGGGTGAGGACACCACAAGATTGAACCCAAAACTAAGCACTTCTCCCATTGCAAGATATACCAATCTAGTTGGCCAAACCAAACTAATAACTCAAAGAGACTTGCAAAGGAATCAGGCATATAAGAATTCAGAAAAGACTCAAATAATATTCATAGATAATCTGATCATAAACCCACAATTCATTGGATCTCGACAAACACACCGCAAAAGAGTATTACATCGGATAGATCCCATGAAGATCATGGAGAACATGGTATTGAAGAACATAGAGAGATAAGAAGCCATCTAGCTACTAGCTATGGACCCGTAGGTCTTTGGTGAACTGGTCACGCATCATCGTAAGGGCAATGGAGTTGATTTGGAGGCCCTCCGTGATCGAATCCCCCTCTAGCATATTACCGGAAAAGGCTCCAAGCTTGGATCTCTCGGGAACGGAGGCTTCCAGCGGCGGAAAAGTATTATCGTGGCTCTTTTTGGTATTGGGGGGATATTTCTGAATTTATAGGCCGAGGTTTAGGGTTGGAAGAGCTAACGGGGACCCACAAGTCGGGGGCGCCCCCTGGCCACGCCAGGGTGGCTTGTGGCCCACCCGTGGCTCTTCTGGCCTTTTCCCCAAGTCTGTTGGGTTTCTTCTGGTCCAAGAAAAATCATCGTAGAATTTTATTCTGTTTGGACTCCGTTTGATATTCCTTTTCTACAATACTCAAAAACAAGCAAAAACAGAAACTGACATTGGCCCTAGGTTAATAGGTTTGTCCCAAAAATAATACTCCCTGCGTTCCTAAATATAGGGTGTATAGTTTTGGCACGGAAATTAAAGAACGCGCATGGAGGGAAAATTTCACAAGTCTTGGGCAAGATTACACTTGACTAATTGACATGAAAAAATAGAGGAGCTTGTCTGATATAAGGAAATGTAATCAAACCCCTAAAAGAAATATTCAAACGAGTGGTGCAACACAATACACCTTATATTTTTGATTTTTTTCAAAAATCTATACACCTTATATCAAGGAACGGAGAGAGTATATAATAGCATATTAATTCATATACAACATCCAAAGTAGATAATATAATATCATGGAACAATAAAAAATTATAGATACGTTGGAGACGTATCAACATCCCCAAGCTTTATTCATGCTCGTCCTCGAATAGGTAAATGATAAAAATAGAAGTTTTGATGTGGAATGCGATCTAACATATTTATCCATGTAATATTATTTATTGTGGCATGAATGTTCAGATCCATAAGACTCAAAACAAAATCTTAATGTTGGCATAAAAATAGTAATATTTCAACATAGTAAGAAAGCAATTGTGTCTCTTCAAAATACCATGGAAAAAGAAAGTTATCCCTACAAAATCATATAGTCTGGCTATGCTCCATCTTCCCCACACAAAGTATTTATATCATGCACAACTACAATGACAATTCAAGCAATTGTTTCACACCTTTTATGTTCTCAAACCTTTTCAACTCTCACGGAATACATGAGCGTGAGCCATGGATATAGCACTATATGTGGAATAGAATATGGTGGAGGTTGTAAGGAAAAGGAGAAGATAGTCTCACATGAACTAGGCGTATCAATGGGCTATGGAGATTCCCATTAATAGATATCAATGTGAGTTAGTAGGGATTGCCATGCAATAGATGCACTAGAGCTATAAGTGTATGAAAGATCAAAAAGAAACTAAGTGGGTGTGCATCCAAGTCGCTCGCTCAAGAAGACCTAGGGCAATTTGAGGAAGCCCATCATGGGAATATACAAGAAAGGCTAATTTTGGCAAAATAAAAAGCAAAGACTCAGATCATAGAAGACGCTCCAAGCAAAACACATACGATATGGTGAATAAAAATATAGCCTCATGTAAATTTACCGATGGATTGAAGACGAAAGAGGGGATGCCTTCTGGGGCATCCCCAAGCTTAGGCTCTTTGGCATCCTTGATTCCTTGGGGTGCCTTCGGCATCCCCAAGCTTAGGCTCTTGCCACTCCTTATTCCATAGTCCATCAAATCTTTACCCAAAACTTGAAAACTTCACAACAGAAAACTCAACAGAAAACTTGTGAGATCCGTTAGTGTAAGAAAAATAAATCACCACTTTAGGTACTGTTATGAACTCATTCTTTATTTATAATTCTGTAATATCTACTATATTCCAACTTCTCCATGGTTCATACCCCCTGATACAACCCATAGATACATCAAAATAAGTAGACAACACAAAGAAAACAGAATCTGTCAAAAATAGAACAATTTGTAGAAATTTGTAAACTTCGAATACTTCTGTAACTCCAAAAATTATAAAAAATTATAAAAACCTGGGATATTTGTATATAAATATTTTGTAAAAATTTTAGACTCATTAAGCGCTCTGATAAAATTATAAAGTTCCTGGACTCGGCGCAAAAGTTTCTGTCTTTCAGCAAGATCAAATCAACAATCACCATAGACCATCCCAAAGGTTTTACTTGGCTCAAACACTAATAAAAACACCAAAACACAATTACTACAAAGGTAATAATGTCTGAAGACTCAAAAACAGAATAAAAACAAAAACATAAAAGTAAAATTGGGTTGCCTCCTAACAAGCGCTATTGTTTAACGCCCCTAGCTAGGCATAACACAATAGATCAAGGTATTGTCATCTTTGGTATGCAACTCGTTCTCAACCCTATCTTCTAAAACCCTTTTAGAAAATCTTTTATTTCCTTACTCTCATTTATAATAAGAAAACTTAGTTCATGAAAATGAGTTTGATTAGTATCTTTGACACTCTTAAGCTCATAATCTGGATAATCACCATAAATATCATCATATAAAACGTGTATCTCATTTTTAACGGGTTCCCTGATTTTTTCTTCTAACCAATCATCATTGAATCTTACATAAATGCCCCTAGTGATCCAATCAAATTCATCGTAGGTATCAAGGTAAATGGTTTGGGTAAATTCGGAATTGGGAACTCTTCTTCTAAGATTATCATGGTAAGATTGATAATCCCTAGACTCAGAGCTACGCAAGGTTTCTTTATCATGTAGGATTTCTTCAATCGGAGGGTGTTCAACATACTTTTTTATAGAAAGCAAAAATTTCCCTAGCTTCTTGTATGATAAAATCAAATTCATACATAAAGATGATAGTAGCAATAATTTTAGCCTTAGGATGATTAGTTTTGGGAAGTTCATAAAACACCTTTTGCAAAGCGGGATGAACGTGCACAAATTTTCTTTTGAATTTTTCAATGAGCATGACAAAAGCATCTACATAAAAAATTGTGCTAATAAGACTATATCCCTTCTTCATAGGCATTACCACCATACAATCAAATAACTCTCGAATAACACTCTTCCCAATAATATTACCATTTCCCACTTGAAAAGTTTTAGCTTTATAATTAGGAGGCGGTTTAATTTCATGATCTAGAGAGCAAGATCCAAATTTTTTTCAACATTTGTACTAGCAATACCCTCAAAATTTTCACTGATAATTCCCAGATTTGAACATGGTGGCAACGAATCGATCTAGCACACAAGCAAACAAAACGAAAAGGCGAACGGAAGAAGGGCGGTTAAAAAGGCAAATCTTTTTGTTTTTTTTAAAATCGTTTTAGAAGTGGGGGAGAGGAAAACGAGAGGCAAATGGAAAATAATTTAAATGCAAGAGACGAGTTTGTGATGGGCACTTGGTAGGCTTGATGTGTATCCTCCCCCGCAACGGCGCTAGAAATCCTTCTTGCTACTTCTTGAGCTTGCGTCAATTTTCCCTTGAAGAGGAAATGGTGATGCAGCGAAGTAGATACGTATTTCCATCAATTTTTGAGAACCAAGGTAAGAATCCAGTAGGAGGAACAAGCAAGGCCCAAATTTATGTACCTACACAAACAATCAAACACTTGCACCCAACGCTATAAAGGGGTTATCAATCCCTTCACGGTTATTTGCAAGGATTAGATTTGAAAGAGAAAGATATAAAAGATTGCTAGAAGTAAAAATTAAATACAATGATAGCAAGATATTTTTGATATTTTTGGTTTATAGATCTGGAAATATAATATGGAAAATAGACCAGGGGACCATAGGTTTCCCTAGAGGCTTCTCTCTTGAAGGAAAATAATACGGTGGGTGAACAAATTATTGCCGAGCAACTGATAGAAAAGTGCATAGTTATGGCGCTATCCAAGGCAATGATTGTGCATATAAGCATCATGTTCATGACAAGCAGACCGAAACGATTCTGCATCTACAATTATTACTCCACACATCGACCGACTCCTGCCTTCATCTAGAGTATTAAGTTCATGAAGGACAGAGTAACACATTAGGTAAAATGACATGATGTAGATGGACAAACTCAAGAAATATGATGAAACCCCCATATTTTTATCCTTGATGGCAACAATACAAATACATGCCTCGCTACCCCTACTATGTCACTGGGTGAGGACACCACAAGATTGAACCCAAAACTAAGAACTTCTCCCATTGCAAGAATTGCCAATCTAGTTGGCCAAACCAAACCAATAACTCAAAGAGACTTGAAAAGATATGAAATCATGCGTATAAGAATTAGGAAAAGACTCAAATAATATTCATAGATAATCTGATCGTAAACCCGCAATTCATCGGATGCCAACAAACACACCACAAAAGAGTATTACATCGGATAGATCCCCATGATGATCATGGAGAATATGGTATTAAAGAACATTGAGAGAGAAGAATCCATCTAGCTACTAGCTATGGACCCGTAGGTCTGTGGTGAACTACTCACGCATCATCGGAAGGGCAATGGAGTTGATGTAGAGGCTCTCCATGATCGAATCCCACTGTGGTAGATTACCAGAAAAGGCTCCAAGATTGGATCTCTCGAGAATGGAGGCTTCCGGCGACAGAAGAGTATTATCGTGGCTCTTTTTAGTATTGGGGGAATATTTCCAAATTTATAGGCCGACGATTAGGGTTGGAAGAGCTACGGGTGGCTTGTATCCCACCCGTGGCTCTTCTGGTTTGTTCTCCAAGTCTGCTGGGTTTCTTCTGGTCTAAGAAAAACCATCGTAGAATTTTATTCCGTTTGGACTCTGTTTGATATTCCTTTTCTGCAATACTCAGAAACAAGGAAGAAACAAAAACTGGCACTGGGCACTAGGTTAATAGGTTAGTCCCAAAAATAATATAAAATAGCATATTAATGCATATAAAACATCCAAAACAGATAATATAATAGCATGGAACAATCAAATATTATAGATACGTTCGAGACGTATCAGCCTCCCAAGGCAAGAGGATGCGCCTAGGGGGTAGGCAGACCGTGTTGCCTTGGGGCCAACAAGTGGCCCCCTCTGATGGTTCTTGGATCCAATATTTTTTATATATTCCATAAAATATCTATGTGAAGTTTCAGATAATTAGGAGTCGAGAAGTTTTTCAGCTTTTTCCATAGCTTTCATGTCTAGAGTTCCAGTTTCCGGTGATTTCCCTCTTTCTGTAAACCTTGCAAATTAAGAGGGAAAAGGCATTAGGATTGTATCACAAAGTGGACAAGTGACCAAAAATAATATAAATATCAATAGGAATTCATGATGCAAAATAGACGTATCAACTCCCCCAAGCTTAACCTCGCTTGTCCTCAAGCGAAAGCCGAGCTTGATAATAATGTTCACATGTTTTAGAGAGAGAGGTGTCGAAAAAACAAAATACGAACATGAAATCATCATGATTATTAATATAGCAGCAATTTCTCATCATATAGCTTCTCATAAACAAGTAACAATCCATCCACAACTGTTAAAGTATGACGCATAAGCTTTATTGATAACCAACAAACTATGTTCTTAGCCATTGAGACAATCACAATTCATCATATTTCAGAGAAGAGTCTGTGTAAGAGATTTCCTTAGCAAGTTCACATACTCAACTATCATTTAGTCTTCTATGATTGCTGACAGTCAATGCATGTTTTTGGAGCAAACGTTTCCATCGCACACATAGGAATATACTAGATTTATTGTTTTCACTTCCCAACTTTGTTTACCTCTAGGATAGTGTCAACAATAATGACTCATGATCACCTACATACCACTGGATATATATGCCTGGATCTTTCCCCAACACATAATGCTTGCCAACTAGGGAGTTAATACGATGGAATAGGGATGAACATTACTAACTCTTGCATAAAAGTAAATACAAAGAAGTAAAATATAGGTCCTTCGCAGAGGGAAGCAGAGGTTTTCATGCGCTTTTCAATTTGGTATGTGCAAACTCTTATTGTAAAGTAACGTCAGTTTATATTGCCCCTTATGATAGCAACCTTTATTATGCAGTTTGTCGCTTTTATTTCTTTGCCATCACAAGTTTTTTACAAAGCTTATTTTCCCTTACAATAAAAGATCATACCTATTTAGGCGCAATTTTTATTGCTTTATGCACCAATGACAACTTACTTGAAGGATCTTATTCAATCCATAGATAGGTATGGTGGATTCTCATGGGAAGAAACCGCGTTTAGGGGTTATGGATGTACAAGTAGTATCTCTACTTAGTGCGAATTTGGTCTAGCAAAAGATGCTAGACAGGCGCCACATGTTTGAGAATCCATGACAATAACTTCTATGTGGATGTAAACAAACATAACTCATTACATTGTCTTCCTTGTCCAGCATCAACTATTCGATCGTATAGAAAACATTTGATGGGGGATCACAATCATGAAAGATGCCCAAGATAGTATATTTGTATGTGAACCTCCTCTCCCCTTTCATAGTTCTATATGAATTGTATCAGTGACTAACATTGTGTTTGTTAATTCCCAACAATTTTTATCAACATACTCCTTTTATGTGAAGTCATTACTCCCTATGGGATTAGCATATGATATTTTTATTTCTTTATTTTATTGCTATGATTGATGTATGAGAGTAAAGCAAGCAAACTCAAACTAATCATTATTATATAACTCTCAAAATTGATTACAGCGATAGATAGATCATAAAGCAAGCACTCTAAGCAAAGAGATACTAAAATTTATTCTTCTCAATCACAAAATAGCTAAGGATCGAACTAAGATATATGATATTGGTAAAATTGATGGTGATACGATACCGGGGCAACTCCCCCAAGTTTGGAACAAGCTAAGGGTGGTGCCAATACCCATGTACTCAAGTGCCCTTCTTAGGTGATGGCAGTGATGAATTAGTAGGCATGTCCTCCGTCTTCCATGACATAGGCTCCCAACGAGGAAGGAATGCCGAGTCTCTAGAATTCTGAAATCTACAACAAGGCTCATTCTCTTGAAAGGGATTCATACTCATAGTTTTGGTTTTGTAGATCATAAATTTGGGCCTGAATATCTTGAAGCTGGGTGTGGAGCTTGAAGATTACCTCCACAATAACCTTGTTGTCCATCTTGTGTTCACGGATGAAATCCATGATCATGGAGCGGTTTGCGCTAAGTCCATGCTCCACCAACCCTTGACACTTTAAGATCTCTTGTTCCACTGATGCAAGCCTGGCCTTCTCGCTTCCCTCCTTCTTTGGTCCTTGAATGTCCTAGATGTGAAGCACCCCTCACGCATCTCAATGGATTGAGGGTGTTTCATCACCTCCGAAAGGTAAGGGTTAATGACCTTCTCATAAAACTTGTCCTTGGAGGAGCTTGATGGCGTCATGGTGTTCTAGATCTGTCAGAAAAATAGTCTAAAACAAGAACAGAGGAGAAACTAGCGATGCGGTGGTAAAAACATATGGGAGTCTAGATAACGTATTTTTCTAGGTCAGAATACGTTTCTAGGAAGAAAACGAAGTCGGGGAGGCACACGAGTTACTCCCAAGGCAACCAGGTGCACCTAGGGGGTAGGGTGTGCCTTGTTTCCTTGGGATTCTCTCGTTGCTCCCCTCGACTGGTTCTTAGATTGTAATTTTTTTAATATTTCAAAACAAACATAAATTATTTTTATGGAATTTTTGGAGCCGGTTTACTTACCGTATCACATACCTACTCCTTTTCAGGGTTTTGGAGAGTTCCGAAAGGTCTCTTCTATATATTCTTCCGATGACATCACTTGAATAATATTAATTTCAACATTAATGGGCATACCTGAGATATAATGCTAAATTCTTTTCCCATTAACCGCTCTAGGATTTGTGTCTTCGGCATTGTTGATCTTAATAGCTTCGGAGCGATAAACTTCTTTGATGATATATGGTACTTCCCATTTGGAGAGAAGTTCTCCTACAAAAAATCAGAAACGATAATTGTACAAAGAGAACTTGATGCCCAATTTTAAATTCTCGTTTTTGGATTGTTTTGTCATGCGATCTTTAACTTTTTTCTTTAAAGAACTTAGCATTTTCACAAGCTTGTGTCCTCCATTCATCTAGAGAGATAATATCTAACCTCTTCTCCCCGACAAGTTTGAAATCATACTTATGTTCTTTAATTTCCCAATAAGCATTGTGTTCTAGCTCAAGAGGTCAATGACATGTTTTTCCATAGACCATTTTATACGGGGACATTCCCATATGATATTTATAAGCAGTTCTATATGCCCATAATGCATCATCAAGTTTCTTAGACCAATTATTTATAGATCTATTAACACTCTTTTGCAAGATCAATTTTATTGCTCTATTACTCAACTCAACTTGGTCGTTAGATTGAGGATGATACGGTGATGCAATTCTATGGATGACATCATATTTACCTAGAAGTTTACGGAAAGCACCATGAATAAAATGTGAACCACCATCAATCACTAAATATCTAACGACTCCAAACCTGGGGAAAATAACATTTTAAGCATTTTAAAAGAGGTATTATGATCAGCAGTACTAGTTGGAATAGCTTCTACCCACCTAGTAACATAAATCAACAAAACTAGATATGAGTATACCCATTAGACGAAGGAAGAGGTCACATATAATCAAAGCCCCAAACATCAAATGGTTCAATAACAAGTGAATAATTCATAGGAATTTCTTGACACCTACCAATATTCCCAATTCTTTGACATTCATCACAAGAGAATACAAACTTACGAGCATCTTTGAAAAGAGTAGACTAATAAAAACAAGACTATAGTACCTTATGTGTAGTTGTGTCACCCATGTGGTGCCCTACCTATGCCTCGGAATGACACTTACCTAAGATTTTTTTCTTGTTCATGCTTACACAACGTCTAATAACACCATATACTCCCTCTTTATACAGATGTGGATGATCCCAAAAGTAATGGCTTGAATCAAAGAAGAACCATTCCTTTTGTTGGTATGTGAAACTAGGTGGTATATATTTAGAAACAACGTAATTATCATACGCTTCATACCAAGGAGTATTGCGTAAAGCATTTTTAATAGCTAAATGTTCATCAGGAAAATTATCCTCAATAGGAAGTGGATCATCAAGAGCATTTTCCATCCTACACAAGTTATCTGATACAAGATTCTCAGCACCCTTTGTATCAACAATATGCAAATCAAATTCTTGAAGTAAGAGAACCCACCTAATTAGTCTAGGATTAGCATCCTTATTTTCCATCAAATATTTAATAGAAGCATGATTAGTGTGAATAGTAACTTTGGAATCAACAATATAAGGTCTGAACTTATCACATGCAAACACAACTACTAAAAATTCATTCTTGGTGGTAGCATAATTTCTTTGAGACCTGTCTAAAGTCTTACTAGCATAATTAATGACATTCAATTTCTTGTCTACTCTTTGGCCTAGGACAACATCGACAACATAATCAGCGTCAGACATGATTTCAAATGTTAAGTTCCATTCAGGTGGTTCACAATAGGTGCACAAATTTAAACTTTCTTAAGTATTTCGAAGGCCTATACACAATCATCAGCAAAAACAAATGGAATATCTTTTTGAAGAAGATTAGTTAATGGCCTAGAGATCTTTGAGAAATCTTTAATAAATCTTCTATACAAACCAACATGGCCAAGGATACTTCTTGTACATTTTACATCTCTAGGACATGGCATTTTCTCAATTGCTTCAATTTTAGCTTTGTCTACCTCAATACCTCGTCCGGAGATCCTATGTCCAAGTACTATGCCTTCATTCACCATAAAGTGGCACTTCTCCCAATTCAAGACAAGATTAGTTTCTTTGCATCTCTGTAGAACTCGATCAAGGTTGCTCATGCAATCATTAAAAGAAGTCTAATAAACGGAAAAATAGTCCATGAATACCTTAAGAATCTTTTCACAAAAGTCAGACAATATAGAAGTCATACATCTTTGAAAGGTAGAAGGTGCATTACATAAACCAAAAGGCATACGTCTATAAGCACTAGTCCCAAAAGGACAAGTCAAGGTAGTTTTCTCTCCATCTTCTTTTGACACCGGTATTTAATAAAAAAACTATAACATCCATAGAGGAAACAAAAGTGTGTATGCTTAGATAATCTTTCTAACATTTGATCATTAAAAGGCAAGGAGTAATGATCTTTTCTAGTAGCTTCGTTTAGTTTCTTGAAATCAATTACAATCCTATAAACAATTACAATCCTTTGTGGGATAAGTTCATTTTTATCATTACGAACAACAAAGATGCCTCCTTTCATAGGAACACAATGAACAAGATCTACCCATCTACTATCATCAATGGGATAGATCATACCTGCCTCCAAACGGTTTATTATCTCATTCTTACAACTTCCTTCATTTTAGGATTCAAACGATGTTGATAATCAATGACGGGTATAGCATCCGAATCGATATTAATCTTATGCTGATGTAGAGTGGGAGTAATGCCCTTAAGATCATCGAGAGTATGTCTAATAGCAGCTCAGTGCTTCTTTGGAGTTTTGAGTAATCTCTTTTCCTCATGTCTAAAAGGTTAGCTCTAATAATAACAAGATATATCTTGTTTTCATCAAGATAGGCATATTTTAATGCATTAGGTAATTTCTTTAATTCAAACATGGGATCTCCCTTAGGCGGAGGATGATCTCCTAAAATGTCAACATGCAAATTGTGTTTAAGAATAAGTGCTTTCCTAAAGAATATCTCATCTATTTCATTCCTTTCATTCATATGCACATCATTTTCATGTTCTAGCAAATATTATTCTAACGGATGAGTAGGAGGCACGAAAATAGAAGCAAGACCAATAATTTCATCTTTACTAGATAATTCTTTCTCATGTGGTTGTCTACCTTAGAGAAATTAAACTCATGAGACACATGACCGAAACTCGCTTGAACCTTCTCTGTAACACAATCAATTTCAGCATTAATGATATCCAAGAAAGGTCTACCAAATATAATGGGACAAAAGTTATCTTGTAATGTACCAAGTACTAATAAATCATAGGGTATTCGCTTTTGCACACATTACTTCAATATCTTTAACGATCCCAAGTGGTCAAATAGTATCTCTATTTGCAAGTTTAGCAGTAACATTGATGTCTTCCATCTCAAAGGGTGCTATATCGTTCATAATTTCTTGATATAAGGTAAAAGTAATAGCACTTGCACAAGCACCCATGTAAAATAAATCATGATAGCAATGATCTCCATTTTTAACAGAAACAACAGGCATGCCAACAACAGGTTTATTCTTATCTAGCACATGATGTTCGTTTCTTGCAGGTTTTGTGATTCTAGCAGCCTCATTGGAGAAGTAAATGACCTTCCCATCAATATTATGAACCAAGAGATCTTTAACCATCACAATATTAGGTTCTACATTTTTTTATCAGAAGGTTTGGGTGTTCTAACATAGCTTTTATTAAACATAGTTGTAGCCTTAGCATGTTCCTTAATCTTGACAGGGAAAGGTGGTTTCTCAATTTAAGTAGTGGGCACAACTGGATCGACATTATAGACAATTGTTTCATCTTCATCAATAATAAGTTCCTCCAAGAATTTTTGAATGGATGGATGATATTTACACCACTTCTCCTTGGGGAGATGAAAATGAGCAGCAAAAGTTTCGCAAAAGGAACCAACTATCTCAGAGTCAAGTCCATATTTAGCGCTAAACTTATGGAAAGCATCAGTTTCCATAAAAGATTTAACACAATCGAACTCAAGTTTTATACCTCATTCTTTACCTTTGTTGATCTCCCAATCTTCATAGTTGTGTTTAACACTTTCCACAAGACCCCATTTGAATCCAATAGTTCTCTTCATGAAAGAACCAGTAGAAAAAGAATCGAGCATTAATTGACCATCATAAGAAAGTCGAGCATAAAAGTTATGTAGAATTATTTATCTTGTGACCTCATGATTGGGGCAAGTGTGCATCATAGGTTTAAGCCTCCCCAATCTTGAGCGATTCTTTCTCCTTCGCGAGGCCAAAAATTATATATATATATATAATTCTGATCATGATCAACTATATGCATATTATAATACTTCTGGTGAAATTCCAGCTTCAACCGATTAAAGTTCCATGTTCCAGCATCATCCAATAGCATGTACCAAATCAGTGCCTTTCCCTCCAAAGATAAAGGGGACACCTTCTTCTCAACTCTATCCTTGGATAAACCTGCAAGCTTAAATAATCCACAAATCTCATATGTATATATAAAGTGCAAATTAGGATGAGTTGTTCTGTCTCCTGCATAAGGATTAGCTAGCAGTTTCTCTAACATACCCATAGGAATCTTATAATAATTTTGTTCAGAAAGTTTATTAGGTTGGGGAGTAGTCTTTTCCACTTCCATTCGAGGTGAAGATACCCTGAACAAACCTCTATATCAATTATCATCTGTAGTAACAAGCAACAAAAAATGTTATCACGTACCAAAAATGTTTCCTTACCAAATCCCACTCACTAAAGGCACTTCACTTCCTAGCAATGGCGTGAGAAAAGAATCCTCATGACCCACAAGTATAGGGGATTAACCATAGTCCTTTCAATAAGTAAGAGTGTCAAACCCAACAAGGAGGAGAAGGAAATGACAAGAAGTTTTCAGCAAGGCATTCTCTGCAAGTGATGTAAGTAACAGTAATAGATAGTTTCATAGAGAGATAATTCGTAACAAGTGACAACTAACAAAAGTAGCAACTATGCAGCAAGCTAGCCCAATCCTTTTTATAGGAAAGGATAGGCATGAAAGTTCTCTTATATAAAGCTAAGTGATCTTGAGGACACATACGAATTTCCTTCTAGTCATGTTCATCATGTTGAGTTGATTCCCGTTCGTTACTTTCATAATTTGCTATGTGGGTGGATCGGTGGTTAGGTGTTGTTCTTACTTGAACTGGAGACGTACTTACGATTACCCCCTCTTGCAAGAGTCTACAACTATGAAAGAAGAATTAAGATAAATCTAACCATAGCATTAAATATATGGATCCAAATCAGCCCCTTACAGAATAATGCATGAACTAGGGTTTAAGCTTTTTTCACTCTCGAAACCCATCCGCAACCTATTACTCCACAATGCCTTTCCTTAGGCCCAAAGAATGGTGAAGTGTCATGTAGTCGATGTTCACATGACACCACTAAAGGAAGCAACAACATACGTATCATCAGAATGTCGAATGAATACTAACTTCACACGATTACTTATAACTAGACTGCTCCCATGTTCTCGACAACAAAATATGATAAAAGATCTGAACATATTATATTCCACCACATAAACCAACAAGCATCAACTACAATATATAATCAACACTACTAGTAACCCACAAGTAGCTATCTGAGGTTTTGAGACGAAGACTGAATACAAGAGATGAACTAGGGTTTAAGATGAGATGGTGCTGGTGAAGATGCTAGTGAAGATGTTGATGACGATTATTGCTCCCACGAAGAATGAGGCATTGGTGATGACGGTGGATTTGATTTCCCCTTCTTGAAGGGATGTTTCCCAAGAAGAACCGCTCGACCGTAGAGCAAAAGGGCTCCTGCCCAGGTTTCCACCTCTATATGGCGGCGCTTTATCCCAAAAGTATCCTCCTTATTTTTTCTTGGTCAAAACCTTTAATATAGGAGAAGAGGGGCACTAGAGGCTGCCTATGGGCCTCCTAAGGCAAGAGGGCACGCCCAGTAGAATCGCACCCGGAGGCTTCCATTCCCCCCCCCCACACACAAAGGAATTTTCCCTAGCAGAGTCACTCTGCCGAAGAGCAAAAGGGCTCCTGCCTAGGTTTCCACCTTGATATTGTGGTGTTTCGTCCCGAAAGTATCAGGGGGTGGGCGTGCCATGTTGCCATGAGGGAAATAGGTGGAACCCCTCTGGTGGTTCTTCGCTCCAATAATTATTATATATTCCATAGAAAATCTCCGCGAAGTTTTGTATCATTTGGAGCCTAGAAGTTTTTCAGCTTTTTTCATGGCCTTCGGGTCCAGAATTCCAGTTTCCGGCGATTTCCCTGTTTGTGTAAACCTTGCAAATTAAGAGAGAAAAGGCATTACAATTGTATCATAAAGTGGACTAATGACTAAAAACAATATAAATATCAATAGGAATTCATGATGCAAAATGGACATATCAGGCACCTCTCTGTTCCACCGCAATACAATATAGAGGCCGTTTTTGCTACTCTAGCTGAGGGAGAATTCATCACAATGGCCATCTATATAAACCTTATTGGCAACATGGTTGCTTGTGAGTAGTTTTTGTTGGATTTCGGGCTCCGCAAAACCCTGAAGGTTCAAACACAAGGGCGTGTGCGACGATCCCTATAGCCTCGCCCTACCTAGCTCGCTACTCAATGGGTATCACGACAAAGTTGCACGATGACGAGCAACAAGATGAACATAGTAGTTTACACAGGTTCGTGCCGCTATAAAGCGTAATACCCTACTCCTGCTTTGGTTGATTGCCTCTCGGGGAGGTGTGGTGGATGAACTAGTACAGTGAGCTCGAGCCTCGCGAGGGTGCTCAAGTGGTGTTCTTGGTCTCTGCCTTGTCTGGTGGTTTGTAGGGTGGCTAAGTCATGGATCGCCCCCCTACAGTGTGACCTAGCCTCTATATATTGCGGTGGCCCGGGTCCTCTTCCCTTATCACAATCGCGGGAATGGATCCCACAACGGACAAATTTAAAGGGGGACATGAGTACATCCCCGCCCTGTCCCAAGGTGGTCTTCGCTTGCAAAGTGGCTGTCGATGATGCAGTGGTGGGCTCGGTGATGACATCCGCCCTGCGGGGCTCGTGGTTATGGTCTTGTTGCACTGGAATGGAAAATGTTGGGCGGCGCTTCGGGAACCCATGTACATCCTTGCTCCCTTTGCAATAATGGAGAAACTACACCACCTGGCACGCTGGCGCCTGCCTATCCTTCCCTGCATCATCCTTGACTCCTAAGACTGGGTTCTACATAGAGATCTCCGCTGCTCCGGTGGGGGCCTGAGGAGGCCCATCCTTCCTGGTCTTGGTGTCGTTCTTCCTCGCTAGCCCACGGCCCTCATGAGGGCCTTGTCTTGAGCGGAGCTGCGCAAGGCCGCGTCTGGCTAACTAAGTGGTCCACGCCCTGGTCCTCAGGCAGGTAGGTCTGGGTTCCCCCATTCCCAGAACACCGACAGTAGCCCCAGGACTAAGGCGCGCTCGTGCTGGCTTCGAGGCGAAGCCTTGAGGACAGCCCGAAGCACCACGGGCCCCAAATGCCTACGGGCTGGGATTTAGACGCATCGAACGCTTGAGTGATGACGCCTCCGCTCCCCAAAGGCGCCAAGAACCGCCATGGGTGAAACTGATGCGACGCATGTGCGCAGCGCCGTCCATCATTATCCTTCCTTTAATGTCGTCGCTCCCTTGTGCCTCCAATCCTTGGGCCATGCGGATGTGACCCGACAGTGTCAGGTGAGGCGACGTGAGGCAAGGCCGCGCGCCGATCGAGCCGACCCTTTCGGCGCGTGAGGGGCGCACATCACTTTCTCTCCCATGATGCTTTGAGGCCTCGGTCACGCCTATAAATCCGCCTTCTCTGGGGGCTTGCTGTATCAAAGCACCCGCCTGTTCCCGTTGCTCCAGATAAAACCCTCTCCCTCTCCTCAGCTTCCCCTTTTCCTCATAGCATCTGGAGGAAGCGTCGTCGGTACAGGGGAGCGTGCGGGGCCGTCAGCCCCCTCGCCCTCCTCCGAAGGCAGTGGTGGGGGGCCATCAGGGTCTGCGCAGGTTCGTCGACGCTGGGTCATGGTGGATGAGTGAGTGCTCTGTTGTTTTCCTTATTTCTTCGTCGACGTGTCCAATGCATTGGGCTTGATCATCTCTTCCTTCCAGGGTGTCGACGGCCAAGAAGCGCGAGCACGGTGGGCTCCAGGAGGAGGTGGACATGCTATGGGCCTAGCTGGCGACCGCTGATGTTGCCTTGCAAGCCGCCCCGATCGGCGAAGCAGAGGCCAGGGCAGAGCTAGCGTCTCTCCAGACCTAGGTCCAGTAAGCAGCTCACGCCGTGCATGCCGCGCAGGACGAGGCGGCCTATGGCAAGATGCTGGAGCCCTAGTAGGCCAAGTAGTACCTCGACATCTCCCACCACGCAGCCGGCGAGGTGAACGAGTTCATCGGGGAAGCCCTCGCTCTCCCCAACATGCAAGGGGACGGGGGGCTACCTCGACTTCTTCCACCGGGTGGTGGAGAAGCTGGAAACCGGCGTCTCCCAGATGAACGCAAACAGCAAGGCTGATGCGTGGGACCTCCTGGAGCTTGCCTTGACGCACGTCTTCTCCAACCTGTGCCTCCTTGTCCCGGAGTTCAACCTCTAGCGCGTCGTCGAGCGGGTGCCGGAGGGGCTCTAGAGGCCCCTCCGGGACAAGGTGCGCCCGCACGTGGAGTCCCTGGTCGAGCGGTTCATCCAGGTGCCGCTCCCCGAGAGGAGGGAGGCCCCGGCGCCGTGGCGGACGTCGACTCGGACGACGACAGTGAATCCTCCGACAGACTCCCCTGCTTCTCCCTCCTGGTACTTGTAACAGTTTAAGAAGAACTTGGCACCGGTGGGCATTGATCTTTTGCACATTACCTTTGCATCTATTTCTTGTTCTTGAACCCCTGTTGGTCGCTTGCAGTTATGCAATTTAGTTTTCTTGCGTGAGGTCCGGCGACGACAACAGGTTGGACCTTCATGGGGCACCCCCTCCCGAGGGGTAGCCCGTGGCCGCTTCACGAGGTGCCCCTCCTAAGGGGTAGCCCGTGGCCGCCTGCCCTGGGTTCGTGGCCTTGCTACTCATCGTTGCAGGGTCTCTATCCTCGTGTTGTTTCCCCTTCCGCTTCAAGCCTCAGGGGCTTGGTAGCCGTGCGTAGTGGCCCGTAGTACCTTGTGGGTTATAGATGATCTCGTGTGCCGCGAGGCAGGGCCGAGTTTCCCAGATAATATGTTGTTCCGCCTGGGGGTTCTTCTTTTCTTATGGGTGTGACGTCTTGGGGGCCCTTTCGGCGCTCTGTGTCTGTAGACCCTAGTCCCGGACATTGCCCTACCACCGTACTGTACCAGTGGCCAAGGTCGCAACTACGAGGTGATGCCCCGACACCCTCGATGCTGACCGGATCACCAAGGACAGCATCATGGGTGCCGAGTGGCTATATGACCAGTAAGGCTCCTGAGGCATGCTGCTTAGGAGCCCCCTTTGATGCTCAAGCAGCTCTACGTCGACAGGTCCCAGTCCCATACATTTCCCTACCGCCGTAGTGTATGACCGGATCACCAAGGACGCAACTACGGGGTGAGGCCCCGACACCCTCGATGCCGACCGGATCACCAAGGACGGCATCGAGGGTGCTGAGTGGCTACATGACCGGCAAGGCACCTGAGGTGAGCTGCTCAGGAGCCCCCCTTGATGCTTGAGCAGCCCCCATTCCGCCCTACCGGGTTCTTCCTCAGGAGGCCTAGGCACCGGGGCCTCCCGAGACTCCATGATATGGTGTCGTGTCGCGATCGGAGCCCATGAGCGGGGGTGGGATGCCCAAAGATGCAAGCCCCCGAGGCGAGAGAATCTAACTATCCAGGGCCGAGGTGCCCCGGAGAGGGCCGTAATGTGCGGCCTCTTGCAAAACACCGATCTAGAAAAAGGAGAACTCAAGATCGGTAAAAAAGAGCGTGCTATGAGAGAAAAGTCCCCGTCCCATTTTCTTTTAAATATATAACTCTAAACTCTTCAAACCTGATTCCAAAATGTGGCAACTCGAAGAAAAAAGAAGCAAGCAAACTTCGCGTCTGACACCTAGGCTGGTCTTCGTCTTCCCCCAGCACTGAGCGTAGGGCATCCACGTTGCATGGGCATAGCCATTAATGGGCAGTGTTGACTTCTCCACTAGCGCGGAGCATGGGTCTGCCACATTGCGTGGGTGGGAACCCCTCCGCGTCCTTGGGGGGCTCCGGGCGTATACAGCCCGCTCATTATTACGTGAGAGTGTCACGGGCGTAGATAGCTGGGAAAACCCCGGGACGCTGAGCCCGGTAGCCCCCAACTCCGTCAAGAACCACCCATGCATTTCTGCTCGGTTGCGCGCCTCCATGACCTAAACCCGAATGCATTATTCCCCACGTATACATGGGATTGTGCTCCCGCGGCCCAAACATGAGCACAACGCGCCCGACGCAACCATGGAGGTGTTTCCCGATGAAGCCGTCCTGCGAGGTGTCGGGTCATCGTCCAGACAGGGCCTTGGGAGCCTCGTGAGGCCTAGCCTCCGGAGGCTATGCTGGCACTCCGATTTCCGCGGTGGCCCGCGTTACCTGTGTCTTGCTGCCCCTCCCCCAGGCCGTCACTCTTGAGGCCTCGAGGCTCGGCTCGGCGTCGCTTGCTCGCGAGGATGACAACTTGCGCCGTGACCCCATGGGCCTAGGGACGTCCTCCCTCCTTCCCCTACTTGTGTCGTCTAGACTTGGTGCTTCATTAGGGGGAAGCCCCTAAGACTAGTTTGGTGAGGACACCCGGGGCTTCCTCTATTCTTGGGGGGTGCTGGCACCCGCGATAGGCACGTGATCCGGGCTGGGATCCCTAGGCACGATGTAGCATGGTACATAGGGCTCTACATAGGGGCCCGGTTCTCCTCCCGATCCATCTGACGGAACACTAGGGACGACCCCTCTAGGTGGTGACTAGGCGCCGCCCTGCCCGTGCAGCCTGTGGACCCTCTTGTGCAAGGCATCACAGCGAAGTTGCTTACCTCTGCCAGTGCCGTTGGGTGGGCCGCGTGCCTCCTGACGTGGATTGCTTCCTCGGCGATCCGACGCGCCTTCACTGTTATTGCTTCTTTGTCCGGACGCCTGTCCCACTTGCCCCCTGCGTAGGATAGCACGCTCTCATCGGGTTAATCCAGGTTGTTGAAGGTCCACGTAGTCACGTTGGTGCGCACGTGGGGTGCCCTGTAGTTTCCTTCACGTGCTCGTTCATCGTGGCTAGGTTATGTCTCGAAGTTGGTCACTGGAATTCGTAGGAGGAGGAGCATGGCACGTGGTGGGGCCCGCTCGGGCTCGCCTGGGGCTAGAGGGGGCGTACCGTTTTGGGGGTAGGCACAGCAGAGGAGCCCCTAGCGCCCGAAGAGGGGTAAGGAGACACAACCCTCCGTGCAACAACGATCAGCTCCGTGACATGGTCGGCCCACGCGTCGAAGCCCCCATGCATTGGGCGGTGGTGGAGCATCTCGCTTGCCAAAAGCAGCGCACCGTGCGCGTCGAGGTCCTCCACGTAGGTGCGTTGTGACGTCGATGCTGAAGGTGCCACCCGCACGCCATGTGCTTCAGCGGTGCGAGGGGCGGTGATGGCGGAGGCGATACTGGTGGCCTGATACTGTCCGCCCATCACCATCCCGCTGGGGTGCGGGTCTCTGGTGGCAGCGGTGGAACCGAATAGAACCAATCCGCCGCGGCGCGGGAAGCTTGTTGGGTACCGGCCATTGGTGTAGTGGAGCGGGGGAAGAGCGAGGCCTGGAGAAGGCTCCGACATGCCCCCTACCTGGCCTGCCAAATATCGGATTTGGGGATCCGCAAAACCCTCAAGGTTCACACACAGTGGTGTGTGCGAAGATCCCTATAGCCTCGCCCTACATAGCTCGCTACTCGATGGGTATCACAGCAAACTCGCACAATGACGAGGAAGAAGATGAACACGACAGTTTACCCAGGTTCAGGCCGTTGTGAAGCGTAATACCATAATCCTTATTTGGTGGATTCCCTCTTGGGGAGGTGTAGTGGATGAACTAGTATAGTGATCTCAAGCCTCGCGAGGGTGCTCAAGTGGTGTTCTTGGATCTCTGTCTTGTCTGGGGCTTTGTAGAGTGGCTAAGTCGTGGATCCCCCCTGCGGTGTGACCTAGCCTGTATATATAGCGTTGGCTCAGGTCCTCTTCCCTCATCACGATGGCGGGAAGGGATACCTCAATGGACAAATTTAAAGGAGGATAGGAGTACATCCACGCTCTGTCCAAAGGTGATCTTCGCCTGCAAAGTGGATGCCGATGATGCAGTGGTGGGCTCGGTAATGGCATCCGCCTTGTGAGGCTCATGGTTGTGGTCTTGATGCACTGGAATGGAAACCTTTGGGCGGCGTTCGGAAACCCGTGTACGTCCTTGCTCCCTTTGCACTAAAGGGGGAAACTGCACGCTTGGCGTGCTGGTGCCCGCCTTTCCTTCCTTGAGACATCCTTGAATCCTAAGGCTGGGTTCTGCATAAAGATCTCCCCTGCTCTGGAGGGGTCCTGAGGAGGCCCATCCTTGCTGGTGTTGGTGTCGTTCTTCCTCGTGAGCCCAAGGCCTCGCGAGGGCCTTATCTTGAGCGGAGCTCCTCTAGGCCGCGTCTAGCTGACGAAGTGGGCCACCCCCTGGTCCGCACTTAGGCAGGTCTTGGTACCCCTATTCCCGGAATTTCGATAGTTTTGTTTGGATGATGTGTCCATAGAAGTAGCTAGATGGCAAATGCTCCCTTGTTCTTAAATACAATGATCACATGAGTTGCCATACATGATTGTGATCCATTTGATGTAATATTTGTTATTGTGTTTGTGGTCGTGTGATGAATTGCATGTTTATGATCACATCTACATATGTTTATTCATGGATTCATATATATTTTATCATAAAGTGGCAATTCAACACACCAAGTTTAGATCTCTAGGATCATCAGAACTGTATGACCAGAAGAGTGCCTAGAGACCCTAGAGCCTCACAACCTGTTACACTAAGTGGGCATTGATATGTCTCCAACGTATCTATAATTTTTATGATGGATATTATATTATCTGTTTTGGATGTTTTATATGCATTCATATGCTATTTTATATTATTTTGGGACTAACCTATTAACCTAGAGGCAAGTGCCAGTTTCCGTTTTTTCCTAGTTTTTGAGTTTTGCAGATATGGAATATTAAACAGAGTCCAAACGGAATAAAAACTTCAGAAGGAATTTTTGTGGAAGGAAACAAGTCATCCAAGCTTGGAGTGCACGTAAGGGGAGGTGCCAGGGCGTCACAAGCCTCCTAGGCGCGCCCCCTGGCCGCGCCTAGCAGGCTTGTCGCCTCCTGGCAGGTCTCCTAACACTAATTCTTGTCCTATAAATACCCAAATATTCCCCCAACATCAAAAAGAGCAACGCAAATCCTTTTCTGCCGCGGGAAGCCTCCATTCCCGAGAGATCCAATCTTGGAGCCTTTTTCAGTAATCTGTCGGAGGGGGTTTCGATCATGGAGGGCATCTACATCAACTCCATTGCCCATCCGATGATGCGTAAGTAGTCCACCACGGACCTACGGGTCCATAGCTAGTAGCTAGATGGCTTCTTCTCTCTCTTTGATCTTCAATACCATGTTCTTCATGATCTTCTTGGAGATCTATCCGATGTAATCCTCTTTTCTTGTGTGTTTGTCAAGATCCGATGAATTGTGAGTTTATGTTCAGAGTATCCATGAATCTTATTTGGATCTCCTCTGATTTCTTATATGCATGATTTCATATCCTTGCAAGTCTCTTCGAGTTAAGGGTTTTGTTTGGCCAACTAGATTGGTAATTCTTGTAATGGAAGAAGTGCTTGGTTTTGGGTTCAATCTTGCGGTGTCCTAACCCAATGACATAGTGGGGTTAGCGAGGCACGTATTGTATTGTTGCCATAAAGGGTAAAAAGATTGGTTTTTATCATATTTCTTGAGTTTATCCCTCTACATCATGTCATCTTTCTTAATGCGTGAATCTGTTCTTCACAAACTTAATACTCTAGATGTAGGCAGGAGTCACTCGATGTGTGGAGTAATAGTAGTAGATGCAAAATTGTTTCGGTCCACTTGTCACGGACGTGATGCCTATATGCATGATCATTGCCTTGGATACCTACATGATTATTCACTTTTCTATCAATTGCTTGATAGTAATTTGTTTACCCACTATGATATTTGCCTTCAAGAGAGAAGCCTCTAGTGAAACCTATGTCCTCGGGTCTATTTTCCATCATATAATTTCACATGTATACTTGCTGAAATTTATTTACCTTTTACTTTCCACACTCGTTACATCTATATCTATCGGATCTAATCCTTGCAAATAACCATGAAGGGATTGACAAGCCCTTCATAGCGTTGGGTGCAAGAGTTTGATTATTTGTGTAGGTGCATACATTGGTGACTTGCTTGTTCCTCCTACTAGATTGATATCTTGGTTCTCAAAAATTGAGGGAAATACTTATCTACTTTGCTACATCACCCTTTCCTCTTCAAGGGAAACCAACACATGTTCAAGAGGTAGCAAGAAGGATTTCTAGTGCCATTGCCGGGAGGATACACATCAAGGCTTCCAAGTACCCATCACAAACTCATCTCTTGCATTTAATTTATTTGCCATTTGCCTCTCCTTTTCCTATCACCCACTTCTAAAATGATTTTTAGAAAATACCAAAAATATTTGCCTTTGTTTCATTTGTCTTTCGTTTGCTTGTGTGCTTGATTGCCTGCTTTGTCAAGATGTCTGAGAATACCAAGTTTTGTGACTTTTCCAATACTAATAATAATGATTTTTTTAGTACTCCTATTGCTCCTGCCACTAATGCGAAATCTTATGAAATCAATGCTGCCTTGCTAAATCATGTTATGAAAGAACAATTTTCTGGCCTTCCTAGTGAAGTTGCCGCATCCCATCCAAATACTTTCATTGAGTTGTGTGATATGCAAAATAAGAAAGATGTGGATAATGATATTGTTAAATTGAAGCTATTTCCATTCTCTCTACGAGATCGTGCTAAAACTTGGTTTTCATCTATGGCTAAAAATAGTATTGATTCATGGAATAACTGTAAAGATGCTTTTATTTCCAAGTACTTTCTGCCCGCTCAGATCATCTCCCTTAGGAACGATATAATGAATTTTAAGTAACTTGATCATGAGCATGTTTTGCAATCTTGGGAGAGGATGAAATTAAAGATTAGGAATTGTCCCGCACATGGTTTGAGTTTATGGATGATTATACCAATTTTCTATGCGGGATTGAATATTGCATTTAGAAATCTTTTATGGAAATCACTTTAGGAGAAGCTACTAAAATCCTAGATAATATCATGACAAACTACTCTCAATGGCACACCGAAAGATCTCCTAGTAGTAAAAAGGTGCATGCTATTGAAGAAATAAACACTTTGAGTGAAAAGATGGATAAATTGATGAAATTGTTTGCTAGTAAGAGTGCTCCTATTGATCCTAATTATATGTCTTCTTTGATTGGAAATAATAATGAACCTATGGATGTGAATTTTGTTGGTAGGAAGAATTTTTGTAACAATGCGTATAGAGGTAATTTCAACCCAAGGTCGTTTCCTAGTAATTCCTCTAATAATTTTGGTAATTCTGACAACAACTCCCTTAGAATTTATAATAATATGCCCTCTTATCTTGAGAATATTGTTAAAGATTTTATTGGTTTGCAAAAAGTTTGTAATGCTACTATTGAAGAAAAAGTGCTTAAGATTGATGATTTGGCTAAGAGCGTTGATAGAATTTCTCTTGAGATTGATTCTTTGAAAGCTGGATGTACTCCACCCAAGCATGATATTAATGAGTCTTTAAAATCTATGAGAATTTCTATTGATGAAAGTATTGAAAGAATCGCTAGAATTCGTGCTAAGTGTGAATGGCTTGAAAAGGTGTTTTCTCGCAACAATAATGATGAAGATCTTAAAGTGATTGATGTGGGTCCTATTGAATCTTTTTTTTTCAAAATAAACCTTGAAAATGATGGGACTGGAGATAAGTCAACTTTAGTTACAAGGCATCCCAACGATTTGGAGTCTATAAATCTTAATGCTAAGATTGATAAAAGTGGGATTGAAGAGGTCAAAACTTTAAATAGCAATGAACCCACCCTTTTGGATTTCAAGGACTTTAATTATAATAGCTGCTCTTTGATTGATTGTATTTCCTCGCTTCAATCCATATTGAATTATCCTCATGCTTATAGTCAAAATAAGGCTTTTACTAAACATATAGTTGATGCTATGATGAAATCTTTTGAAGAAAAACCTGAGCTAGAAGTTCCTATTCTTAGAAATATTCATGATGAGTGGGAACCTACTATTAAGATTAAAATCAAATATTATTAGTGCCATTCTTTGTGTGATTTGGGTGCTAGTGTTTCCACGATTCTGAAAACTTTATGTGATGTGCTAGGTTACCATGATCTTGACGATTGCTCTCTAAATTAGCATCTTGCGGATTCCACTATTAAGAAACCAATGGGAAGGATTAATGACGTTATTATTGTTGCAAATAGGAATTATGTGCCTATAGATTTCATTGTTCTGGATATAGAGTGCAATCCTATATGTCCTATAATTCCTGGTAGACCTTTCCTTAGAACTGTTGGTGCAATTATTGACATGAAAGAAGGAAACATTAGATTCCAATTTCCATTAAGGAAAGGCATGGAACACTTTCCTAGAAATAAAATAAGATTGAGTTATGAATCTATTATGAGAGCTACTTATGAGTTGCATACCAAAGATGACAATACCTAGACTTATTGTGTTTTGCCTAGCTAGGGGCGTTAAACAATAGCGCCTGTTGGGAGGCAACCCAATTTTATTTTTGTGTTCTGTTTTGCTTCTGTTTTTGAGTGTTTACCACATTATTAATTCTGTAGTAATTTTGATTTTGTGTTTTAATTAGTGTTTGAGCCAAGTAAAACCTTTAGGGTGATCTATGATAGTTGTTGATTTGATCTTGCTGAAAAACAAAAACTTTTGTGCTCAGTCCAGGAATTTTCCAATTTTTAAGAGAATATAATTGATATCAAATTTTTACAAAAGATTGATATATAAAATTCTCAGGTTATTATAATTTTTCAGAATTGTTTGAGTTACAAAAGTATACGAAGTTTCCAGATTGCTACAGACTGTTCTGTTTTTGACAGATTCTGTTTTCTTTGAGTTGTTTGCCTATTATGAATCTATGGATAAGTTAGATTACAGTAAGTATAACACCAATATAAATAAATAATGAGTTAATAATAGTACCTAAAGTGGTGATTTATTTTCTTATACTAACGAATCTCACAAGTTTTCTGTTAAGTTTTGTGTTGTGAAGTTTTCAAGTTTTGGGTAAAGATTGGATGGACTATGGAATAAGGAGTGGCAAGAGCCTAAGATTGGGGATGCCCAAGGCACCCCAAGTCATATTCAAGGATGCCAAAGAGCCTAAGCTTGGGTATGCCCTGGAAGGCATCCCCTCTTTCGTCTTCAATCCATCGGTAAATTTACTTGAGGCTATATTTTTATTCACCACATGATATGTGTTTTGCTTGGAGCGTCTTGTATGATATGAGTCTTTTCTTTTTAGTTTTCCACAAACATCCTTGTTGCACACATATTTTGAGAGAGACACGTTGAATCGTGTATTTATTATAATACTCTTTGTGCTTCACTTATATCTTTTGAGTTGGGCAATTTTGCTCTATATGCTTCACTTATATCTTTTAGAGCACGGTGGTGTTTTCGTTTTATAGAAATACTTTAACTCTCGTACCTCACTTATACTATTTTGAGAGTTTCTAAAAACAGCATGGTAATTTGCCTAGGTTATGAATTTAGTCCTAATATGATAGGCATCCAAAAGGGATATAATAAAAACTTCCATATTAAGTGCGTTGAGTGTTTATGAGAAGTTTGATTCCTTGCATAAAGATTTGAGATATAAAGATGGTAATGTTAAGAGACATGTTAGGAAGTAAATTGTGATTTGGTAAAAAATACTTGTGTAAAGGTTTGTGATTCCCGTAGCATACACGTATGGTGAACCGCTATGTAATGAAGTCAGAGCATGACTTGTTTATAGATTGTCGACCTTTGCATGAGGGTCGGGGGCGAGCGATGGTTAACTTCTACAAACCTCCCCCCTAGGAGCATGCATTTAATGCTTTGCTTCAATGACTAACAGACTTTTGCAATAAGTATGTGAGTTCTTTATGACTAATGTTGAGTCCATGGATTATACGCACTCTCACCCTTCCACTTTTGCTAGCCTTTCTAAGTACCACGCAACTTTCGCCGGTGCACCATATACCTTCCTCAAAACAGCCACCATATACCTTCTTCAAAACAGCCACCATATACCTTCCTCAAAAAGCCACCATATATCTTTGCTCAAAACAGCCATCATACCTACCTATTATGGCATGTCTATAGCCATTCCGAGATATATTGCCATGCAACTTCCATCGTTTCCTTTTATGACATGCACCATCACTTCCATATTGCATATAGAGTCATATTTTGTCATAGGTATCGGGTTGTAATTTTCCTTTTGAGTTGTAAGTAAATAAAAGTGTGATGATTTTCATTATATAGCATGTCCCATGTGAGGAAAGGATGATGGAAGCTATGATTCCCTTACTAGTAGGGATGAGAGTCCGGACTTTATGAAAAATAAATGAGGCCAGCGAAGCCCAAATAAAAAATGAATAAAAGAGGCCTTAGATGCCCAAAAAAACAAAAAAACAAAAAAATGATAGAAAAGAGAGAAGGGACATTGCTACTACCTTTTGCCACACTTGTGCTTCAAAGTAGCACCATGATCTTCATGATAGAGAGTCTCCTATTTTGTCACTTTCATATAGCTAGTGGAATATTTTTCTTCATGATGCACATCCACTTAGTTTCTTTTTGAGCTTTCATACACTTATAGCTCTAGTGCATCTGTTGCATGGCAACCCCTACTCACTCACATTGACATCTATTGATGGGCATCTCCAAAGCCCGTTGGTACACCTAGTTGATGTGTGACTATCTTATCCATTTTCCTTGACAACCTCTACCATATTCTATTCCACCTATAGTGCTATATCCATGGCTTATGCTCATGTATTGCATGAGAGTTGAAAAAGTTTGAGAAAATAAAGGTGTGAAAACAATTGCTTGACTTTTCATCGGGGTTGTGCATGATGTAAATAATTTGTGTGGGGAATATGGAGCATAGCCAGACCATATGATATTGTAGGGATAACTTTCTTTTGCCATTATATTTTGAAGAGATACAATTGCTTTGCTAGTATGCTTGAAATGTTATTGTTTCTATATCAATTAAGCTTTTGTTTTTAGTCTTACGGATCTTAATATTCATGCCACAATAAAGAATATTACTTGGATAAATAAGTTTAGGTAGCATTCCGCATCAAAAATTCTGTTTTTGTCATTTACCTACTCGAGGACGAGAAGGAATTAAGCTTGGGGATGCTGATATGTCTCAAACGTATCTATAATTTTTGATGATGGCATGCTATTATATTATCTGTTTTGGATGTTTTATATGCATTAATATGCTATTTTATATTATTTTTGCGACTAACCTATTAATCTAGAGCCAAGTGATAGTTTCTGTTTTTTCCTTGTTTTTGAGTTTTGCATATATGGAATATGAAACGGAAGCCAAACGGAATAAAACCTTCGGAAGGAATTTTTCTTGAAGGAAACAAGTCATCCAAGCTTGGAGTGCACGTCAGGGGAGGTGCCAGGGCGCCACAAGCCTGCTAGGTGTGGGCCCCCTGGCCACGCCTTGCAGGCTTGTCACCTCCTAGCAGGTCTTCGAACCCTAATTCTTGGCCTATAAATACCGAAATATTCCCCCAACATCAAAAGGAGCAACGCAAATACTTTTCCGCCACCAGAAACCTCCGTTCCCGAGAGATCCAATCTGGGAGCCTTTTCCGGTAATCTGTCGGAGGGGGTTTCGATCACGGAGGGCATCTACATCAACTCCATTTCCCCTCTGATGATGCGTGAGTACTCCACCATAGACCTACGTGTCCATAGCTAGTATATAGATGGCTTCTTCTCTCTCTTTGATCTTCAATACCATGTTCATCGTGATCTTCATGGAGATCTATCCGATGTAATCCTCTTTTGTGGTGTGTTTGTCGAGATCAGATGAATTGTGAGTTTATGTTCAGATTATCCATGAATCTTATTTGAATCTCCTTCGATATCTTATATGCATGATTTCATATCCTTCAAGTCTCTTCTAGTTATTGGTTTGGTTTGGCCAACTAGATTGGTAATTCGTGCAATGGGAGAAGTGCTTGGTTTTGGGTTCAATCTTGCGGTGTCCTCACCCAGTGACAAAGTAGGGGTAGCGAGGCACATATTGTATTGTTGCCATTAAGGGTAACAAGATGGGGTTTTCATCACATTGCTTGAGCTTATCCCTCTACATCATGTCATCTTTCTTAATGCGTTACTCTTTTCTTCATGAACTTAATACTCTAGATATAGGGAGGTGTCGGTCAATGTGTGAAGTAATAGTAGTAGATACAGAATCGTTTCGGTCTACTTGTCACGGACGTGATGCCTATATGCGTGATCATTTGCTTGGATAACTGCATGATTATTCACTTTTCTATCAATTGCTTGACAATAATTTGTTTACCCAGCATGATATTTGCCTTCAAGAGAGAAGACTCTAGTGAAACCTATGCCCCCGGGTCTATTTTGCATCATATATTTTCAGATCTATACTTGCTGCAATTTATTTACCTTTTAATTTCCGCACTCATTACATCTATCTCTATTGGATCTAATCCTTGCAAATAACCGTGAAGGGATTGACAACCCGTTTATAGCGTTGGGTGGAAGAGTTTTATTATTTGTGTAGGTGAATCCATTGGTGACTTGCTTGTTCCTCCTACTGGATTGATACCTTGGTTCTCAAAAACTGAGGGAAATACTTATCTACTTCGCTGCATCACCCTTTCCTCTTCAAGGGAAACCATCGTATTCTCAAGAGGTAGCAAGCATCTAGAGGACATAAGGGATATTACACTATGCTGGGGATGTATGGTTATGGGAGATACCTTTCCCTAAATCATGGGATTACCCTTTTCATTTCATATCCCCCAAATATACCTACCAAAAATAATATCCCTTGTCCACATATATAAAGTGATGACGAAGCTCCACTGGAGGAGTCAATAATCTAGGTAAAGATATCACGCCATTGTAATCCTTTTATTGGTCAATAAAGATAGATACATATGACTTAAGGCTTTTTACCCATCCAGTAGTTGGTTTGGACCTGGGTTAAAGCACCATTTCACCTTCATCATTGATGATACACCTCCATTGATCACATATCCCTCTACTTTTGTCCATGACCACGAGTAGACTTTAAGATTGGTGCTCCATGAATCATTTACAATTGGTGCCGACCAAGGGGGGCACATGGATCAAGACCATGAATATGACGCTAACTTCCCTAGCCTTGCCCACCTTCATCTTTTTTGCATAAGGGTTTTTAGTTCCACTCCAGCCTCAATCCTCAGAAAGTGGCCGCGAGCAACTCGCTAGGGGCTTGACACCTTGGATGTGGGGGAAATAAACCCATATCCCATACTGAGCTCTTTTATGGCTCATATGAGCCATATCCCTAGATGGTCTGTGTGATGAAAAAAACTAAATCTGGGAACAAGGGAGATACAACTAGAATAAATACTCAAGGCAATACTTGTTAAATGGGGGCAATGGCACCAAAAAATGGGTCATTGTCTGTGGAGATGAACTCAGACACGTTGGATGAGGAGGCAAAACTAGAGAAATAGCTAAGGGAAGAAGTGAAGGCCCCAGTGTTCAGGCATGTTGATGCGCTAGAAGGGTAAATTCCCATTTCCCTAGAGGGGATCAAGAATCTTGTCCCTTCACACCATCATTGAAAACAAATGTGTAGGGAGCATGTGATCATATCACTAAGGACCACTGAAAGCGCCAGTTTTGGTACATGAGGAAGTTTTGGTGAATGGCCAAGCCTCCTGAAAAAAGAGTTATGGGGGAGGAGTGGGTCTCATCTTGAACCCAGCACATATGAGGACCAGAGCTCCTATCATTTGAGGGATATGTTGAATAGATGAAGAGGGTGTCAATCGTACTTATCCATATACATGTCCGAAGGGATCTTCCCAGCTACTCCAATACCCCCTCCCACACCCGACAAGATCGTTTCTCCCGGCGATGAATTCATGTTTGCCTGACCTCGGTAGAAGAACTTTTAGACACTCCTTGTTTGAAGCGCTTGTGAGTCCTCACCACTGAGTGTTTTGAAGAACCTGTGGATCCCAAAGAATACCTACATACATATGACACGACCACAGAGGTTGCTCGCGGTAATGACCGGGTTATAGCCAAATACCTAATTGTGTGTATGTTATCATTGGAAGCGGAAACGGGGATGCATTATTCGTTGGGACATAAAAAAATATGAACTAATGTTCGTTGGTAGATCCTATGACGAGCCCCGGTCGTTGCGGTCTGCAGTGATTACTACCTTATCATTGATGTCGGCAAGGACATGGTCATAAGTTTGACTTTTTTATTCGAGGATAGTTTTATTTTTCTAAAAAATAATAGCAGTCTTTATAAAAAAAATATCGTTTTCCCGCTCCACATCCCCCCATTTTGTTTCAGATCACCCCATCTCCTACAAGACCATCTCCTCCCCTCAAATGCCAATTTTTTTACATCAAGCCCCTTCCCACGTTCTCATTGCCATCTTCGCCATCAAGCCCCCCCGACCCATTCATGAAGCTGCATTGTCGACATTCTTATCTATTAGTACATCCTCCTCATTTTGAATTTCCTCTCAAGAAGAAAGGAAGTGTGTCAAAACAACTCTGGCAGAACCATCAAAGATATGGATCACCATAATCATGATGGATGCAATCGCTGTATAATATTGAGACTCTAGATCTTAGGCGCAAACTCAGAATTGGCAAAATACAATCTCCAAAATTTTATTTCGTATGGGACCCATATGTCATTAGCTAACTCCATCCTCCCCAATTATACATTCACCAACGGACACTATGCATAATTTTTTCTTCAAGAGATAACAAATTCATGTAAACTACAATTACAAACAATTTCATTCGTAGAAACGGGAAAAACGACTCATATTGCAACATTTAGTACAACTTAATAAAGTGAAATAACTAAACTAGTTGTGGCGGCGACGGGCGGGACTTGCTAGCACGACATGAGGTATTGGAGGCATCAATCTCACAGAAACACGCCAAAGATGGTCTTGTCCCATGCCGGCCATGCATGGACGCCTACATTGCAGTCCAGTGCGGGTGTATGCCACTTTGCTCATATACCATTGTTGACGGCATCGTGGGCAAGCACATAGTCCCAAATCTGGCGGTCCCACATTGGGCTGTCTGTCTTAGCATTCATCTTCTAAGCAGCCTCCACATCCATCTCTAATTCAAGCCGACTCGCTTCCTAGTCCTACATGTCTTTGCCCTCCTCTTGCTCCTCCACTAGCACATCCATCTCATCATGCTTTATGGGTGGTGGCTTGTCTGACGTCGGTGGCCATGGTGTTCGATGCATCACTGAGGGGAGTGTTGACGTGGAGTGGGAGTTGCAAGAGAGGGTCTTGGATAAGTTAATGTAGCGACCCGACCTGAAGGTCAAGTCTCCGGTGTTTCCGTACCATCCCAAGATCATGCTGGTACACACACGGTACATCCATGTATATATCAAAGGGAAATCACACAACATTATATTAATCGAAATCTCATGTCGAGTCCTTTATTACAATAAAAATTACAATAAAGTGGCCAAAGGCCAACTCATGAGAATATCTAAATCTTGCGGAAACGTCGACGGTAGATGAGTCCATCCGACTCCAAGGGCATCTCACTTAGCATAGAACGCGTCCTCACTCCTGGTCGGAAAAATACTCTGCAACATGATACGTTGCAGCCGTGTAGGTCAGCATATGGAATATGCCGGCAAAGTCACAGTAGAGGTGTGAAAATAATCAACTAGTCTATATGCATATATGGCAGGTGGGGTGGTAAGTTTTGCGTAAAGCCAATTTTTCCTACATCAAGAAAAGGGGCTAAGCAAAATATTACTAAGTTGGTTGATTAATGAGATGGTTCCACCAACCACTTCTCATACCCAAAATTATTAATACCCACATCATCATATTAATTGTGTTGAGAGTTCCGGAAGTTCCAATTCCTTTGGCTCAAGTCGTCCATGACCGTGGACACGGCTAATCGATTAGGTTTGAAATACTCTGCAGAGTTTTGCACACGTTCCCCACAAGATTTGGTCGCCTCCGTTTGATTTCTCGCACTTCAGGGTGTTTGACAAACGGATGACCAAAACATGGTCTTCCAAAGGGTTTCCCTGCGACTCTGTCGGTGCCCATCCTTTCCTACCGTTCTTCTACCTCTCGTAGCACCGCCTGTCCAGGGTCACCACGATATCCAACCAAGCGAGAGCCCATAATGACTTGTGGCTGTGCAGGTAAGCCTTCGGTTTTAAAGCATCCATCCATCTCTTTGTGCCTAGGTGGACCTTTCCGCGTGAATACTGGCCATCTCCAGCATCACCTAGGCAAATCCACTGGTTTCTCCAGGGTGCCGTTCAACCATCATCCACCCAGAGGTATGTTGAAAACTCGGAGTCTTAAATCTTGATCATTATGTAGGTCTTGAAATTATTAACTCTCTCAACTCTCATGAATCACACAACCAACCCCGTCTACTAATAGCATAGCAAAAAGTAAAACGACGTTTCCCGGGGCCAATGTGTCAAAGAGGTTGAGGGGGGGGGGTACCTACCACATGATACTACTACAATGTAACCAAGTTTCCAACTAACCTATCTTGCATGCAATTGGGGAGATGGTAGAACTAATGCATATAAAACATGGGTAAACATGGTCAAAGTGACTTGCCTGATTGATGATCTTCGTACGTGAGTGACTCTAAGTAACAAGCTTCGCACTCCGAATAATCTAACGAAGCAAACAAGCACTCAAGTAAGCATACAACCAAAATAAGTACTCATAACATTCAGCAAAGAAGTACTAAACAATCAAGGCAAACAATGCACAAAAGTCTCTAGCAAGTAAAACACACAAGGTTTTGTTTTCCAAAGGAGATGATGAAAACACTACTACATAATAAAACTATTTTGAAATAACAAGACAATTGTTGATAGCAAGGCAACAATAGAATATTTTAATATTAAACAAAACAAAATCAATTTAATTTTGTTGGGAAAACTTTAGTAAAGTTTGTAAAAGTTTTGATAAACACTATATGAATCAACTATAGATATATTAACAAAAGAATGAAAAACTAAACTTATTATTTATTTGTAAAACATGTTCTTAACAGGAAATAATTTACAATTATATCTGTCTTAGAAAACAGAAACAAAATATACAAAACTTTGTTTGAAAACAAAACTATTACTAGTTAGTTGTTTAGTCAAATTAAGCCTATTTGAAAAGACATTGTGATTCCTATGTTAAATAAAAATTAAACTAAGCAAATTTATATTTTTTTATTAGCAGTGAGTGAAGAAACTAAGTGTTTACTACAGAACCTAATAAACAAATAAAACCAAATTCTAAAACAAACTAATTAAAATCAAGTTTATAAAACTATATTATAATACTAGACAGATTCCGGTTTTGGTTAAAACATTAATCAAATATATCCTGAAAATCCTCAAACTAAACATGAAGATAGTCCTAACTAATACCAAACAGTAGCAAAAAGATTCACATCAAAATCTATTTTGAAACTCTAGTTATTCGGATTTGAAGATTTTAAGCAAATTTGATTCAATTCAAATTTTATAGGTCAAATTTGAAATTTAAAAGTACAGGGTGAAACTACATGAAAATTGTGAGCTAGTGCAAAAAGAATCAACTCAAAACACTAAATAGGTTAAAAGATATAAGCAAAACAAAATTTAGAAACATTCTGTTAATTAAAACAAAACTGAAAAAGAAAAATAATTTGCGATGGCAGGGGGCTACATGGCACTGTCCGATTGGCTAGCGAGCGCGTGCGGTAGGTGATTTAGAGCGGGCGAGCGATTGGAAGAGGATACCGGTTCGGACTTAAGCCCGTTCTAATCTGGGTCGTTGGTTCGGGATCCGATGGTCGAGGGAGCTTACGGAGGGAGGTTGCCGGCGTCGGGGTTTCTCCGGCGATCCGAAGGCGGCGAGGACGACGGCGAGGCGCTCCGGTGGTCGGGGAGGACGGGGAAATGGTCCGGGCGACGGCGACGGTTCTCCGGAGTCGACTGGTGGCAACAATGGGGTGAACGGTGGTCGGACGTGGTGGCTACGGTCGACGGCGAGCTCCGGTGGGGGAGTAGCTCCGGCGAGCAATTGATAGCGTCTCGGCGAGAGAGAAAAAGGGGACTCGGGGTGAACGGATGCAGGAAGTGGCCGGCTACTTATAGGGCGCTCGAGCGGTGCGGGGGAGTGATGGGGAGCGAGATCCGCGGAGGTGGAAGAAACGGCCGGCGAGGGTCCGGCGCGCGCGGGGAGGAGGGCGATGACCGTTTCGGGGCAACAGTCGGTCGGGTGTGGGACCTAGCGTCAGAGAGAGAGGGAGGCGTTACTGCGCTTGGTCGGCCGGCTTCTAGTTAATTCGCGAGTAACTGTCGTGGGCCGGCCCGTTTAATACCGGAAACGGTTACCGTTTCTTTTTAATAATTTTCCAGAGACATTCAAATACATTTAAAGCATTCAAATCGTCTCTAAATATAGGGGTATTATATATCAAAATTAACAGAATAATAAATGCTATTTAATGAACATTTCTATTCTGTCATTTGAGTACTTTGAAAAAAATAATATTTTCAGAAATTGCCTAATTGTTTTTAAACCCTTTTTGCAAATATTTTCAAAATAACCCCTGGTTATTACTGTTCAAATATATCACCAATTAGTCCCTGGTGTGGAGTGTCATGTTCCTCCTCTCTTATTTGAACTTTTAACCAAAATTTCCAATAGGTGAAAGCAACATAGGGAATAGTAGAAAGGACTTTCAGAAAGTCAGAAAAGGCATTTCAACAAACACATACATTCAAGCAATGATGCTGTTAGATGCATAGCTATAATCGTAACATTCCAAAATGAAATTTTGGGATGTTACAAACCTACCCACCTTAAGATGAATCTCGCCCTCGAGATTCGGGTTGGCTAGAAAATAGGTGCGGATGGTCTCTACGAAGATCTTCTTCGCGTTCCCACGTGGCTTCTTCCTCGGTATGGTGACTCCACAAAACTTTACAGAACTTGATAATCTTTCTGCGTGTAACTCAGTTGAATGTCTCGAGGATCTTGACAGGCTTCTCCTCGTAAGTTAGATCACTTTCAAGCTGTATGGCCTCTAGGGGCACTGTGTCTCGCAAAGGGATGTCAGTCATCTCAGCATGGCATTTCTTCAGCTGGGAAACATGGAACACATCATGAACTTCGGATAATCCTTCCGGCAATTCCAGTTTGTAAGCAACTTCGCCTCTACGTTCAAGAATTTTGTAGGGTCCTATGAATCTGGGTGCTAATTTCCCTTTAACACCAAATCTCTTGATTCCACGAAGCAGGGATACACGAAGATATGCTCGGTCTCCCACTTCATACGTCACTTCCTTGCGCTTGCTGTCAGCATAACTCTTCTGTCGGGATTGAGCTATCTTGAGTCTGTCACGAATCAACATAACTTTCTCTTCCAAATCTTGGATAAGGTCGGGACCAAAAAGTTTTCGGTCTCCAACACCATCCCATGTCAGTGGTGTTCTGCACCTCCTTCCGTATAGAGCTTCGAAAGGGGCCATCTTTAGACTGGTCTGATAACTGTTGGTGTACGAAAATTCTGCGTAAGGTAAGTTGTCATCCCAACTAGATCCATAATCTAGCGCACAAGCTCTCAACATATCTTCCAGAATCTGGTTGACTCTCTCAGTCTGTCCATCTGTCTGCGGATGAAAAGCTGTACTGAACTCTAGCCTTGTACCCAAAGTTTCATGTAACTGATGCCAAAACTTTGAGGTAAATTGTGTTCCTCTATCTGACACGATACTCCTCGGAACTCCATGCAGACATACGATCCTGGTCATATATATCTTGGCTAGCTTAGCACTGGTATAGGTGGTCTTTACCGGGATGAAATGAGCCACCTTGGTCAAGCGATCAACCACTACCCAGATAGAATCATAACCTGAACGGGTCCTGGGCAATCCTGTGATGAAATCCATACCAAGCTTTTCCCATTTCCACTCGGGTATCGGCAAAGGTTGGAGTAACCCTGCTGGTTTCTGATGTTCTGCCTTCAATCGCTGACAAACATCACATATTGCAACATGTTCCGCAATATCTTTCTTCATACCTGTCCACCAATAACTTTCCTTTAAATCCAGATACATCTTGGTGTTACCTGGGTGTATCGAGTAAGGTGAATCGTGGGCTTCCTGAAATATCAACTTCCTGAGCTCTGGTTCATTGGGCACATAGATTCGGTTCTCAAACCACAAAGTTCCATGTTCATCCTCACGAAAACCTTTAGCTTTACCATCTTCCATTCTCTGTTTAATCTCAGCTATCTCCTTGTCCGATTTCTGGGCTTCACGAATTCTTTCGGTCAAGGTGGACTGAATTTCCAGTGTACCAACATATCCTCTTGGAACTATCTCTAGCTTGAGCCCTCTGAGATCATCGACTAAATCTTGGGGTAATCCTCCCGTTGTGAGTGTGTTCACATAAGTTTTACGACTCAAGGCATCGGCTACAACATTAGCCTTACCTGGATGGTAGTGTAATCTCATGTCATAGTCCTTGATTAACTCTAACCATCGTCTCTGTCTGAGGTTCAACTCTTCCTGCGTGAAAATATACTTCAGGCTCTTATGGTCGGTGTAAACATCACAACTATTTCCGATAAGAAAATGTCTCCAAGTCTTGAGTGCGTGCACTACGGCTGCTAACTCGAAGTCATGGGTGGCATAATTTAACTCATGAGGTCGTAGCTGTCTGGAAGCATAGGCTACAACTTTTCCATCTTGCATAAGTACTCCTCCGAGTCCTTGACGTGAGGCATCACAATAAACTTGGAAATCCTTCCGAATATCGGGCAAGATCAATACTGGGGCTGTGACCAAACGTTCCTTCAACTCTTGGAAACTGGTTTCACATTCCTCGGTCCAAACATACTTGGATTCTTTCTTTAACAACTCTGTCATGGGCTTGGCAATCTTTGAGAAATTCTCAATGAATCTCCGGTAATATCCAGCAAGTCCAAGGAAACTGCGGATCTCCTTAACTGAGGTGGGTGACTTCCACTTGGTGACGGCTTCAACCTTAGCAGGGTCCACTGCTATTCCTTCTTCGGAAATAACATGTCCAAGGAATCCGACTTCCGTCAGCCAAAATTCACATTTGCTAAACTTGGCATATAATTGATGCTCTCTCAGCTTCTCCAGAACTAAACGCAAATGTTCCTTATGCTCTTCCTCGTTCTTGTAGAATATCAAAATGTCATCGATGAATACCACAACAAACTTGTCCAAATATTCCATGAACACTTTGTTCATCAAATTCATGAAGTAGGCAGGAGCATTAGTCAATCCAAAAGACATGACCGTATACTCATACAAGCCATACCTCGTGGTGAAAGCTGTTTTGGGTATATCCTGTTCACGAATTTTCAACTGGTGATACCCTGATCGAAGATCGATCTTGGAGAATACTTTGGCTCCTACTAGCTGATCAAACAAATCATTAATCATCGGCAGAGGGTACTTGTTCTTGATAGTCACCTCGTTCAAGGCACGATAGTCCACTACCATTCTCAAGGTTTTATCCTTCTTCTCCACCAAAAGAACTGGGGCTCCCCAAGGTGAAGAACTTGGGCGAATATAACCCTTGTCCAATAACTCCTTAATTTCCTTCTTGATTTCCAACAGATCATTTGCGGGCATCCGATAGGGTCTCTTAGAAATTGGGGTTGTCCCTGGCTGTAGCTCTATTAAGAACTCAATTTCCCTATCTGGTGGCATGCCTAGTAATTCTTCCGGAAATACATCCAGATAATCTTTTACCATAGGTACTTCCTCCTGAACAACTCCTGTGAGGGCATTTAACCTAGCACTCATACGTGTGCGTCGGGATACATACTTAATCCTCTTGTTCTCCGGGGTGGTGAGTGAAACAGACTTGCTGAGGCAATCAAGATTTCCTTCATACTTGGTCATCCAATCCATGCCTAGGATTACATCCAATCCTTGTGACTCTAAGACGATGAGGTCGGTGGGAAAAACATGGTTTCCTATATTGAGTTTCAAGGCATGGCATCCTATCCCTGCCATCATCATACCTCCTGGAGAACTAACCTTAATGGGCTGACTAAGGGTTTTGGTGGGCAAACCATACTTATCCACAACTACCCTTGATATGAATGAATGAGTTGCACCAGAATCAAAAAGTACTGTAACAGGACATGAATGCAATAAAAACTTACCAACCACAGTCTCGGGTTGATCATAGACTTCTTCCACGTCGATGTGATTCACTTGAGCACGGGGAAACGGATTGGGTTTCTTGGCTGCGGAGTTGCCGTTTCCATTGCTTTGCTTGCTCTGGGGACACTCAGTAGCATAGTGCCCTCTCTTCTGACACTTGAAACAGGTGATGTGACTCAGATCCTTCTGAGCAGGAGCGTGACGGTGCTGGTTGTTATTCCCATTCCCATTGTCAGTCTTGAAGTTACCATGGTTGGAACGCTTGTTCCCATTTCCTCCATGATGGTGGCCTCCATGGTTATGCACAGCATGAGTGTGCTTTCCAAACTTACTGTTTCCTGATCCGGTATTCCCGGAGTACGGGGAGTAACGAGGCTTCTGATGAGTTCCAGAGTTGAACTTCCCCTGAGTGTACTTCCGCTTGCGGTTTTCAATCTGCTGTTGTTTACCTTCCAAAATGAGGGCCTTATCCACCAGATCTTGGTAGTTGTTGAAATTAGCCACTACCAGTAGTATGCTCAACTCGTCGTTGAGTCCTTCCAGAAACTTTTCTTGCTTGGCCGCATCATCGGCCACGTCTCCTGGTGCATAACGTGCCAATGTGCTGAAGTCATCCACGTACTGGGCCACAGAGCGATTTCCCTGGCGCAAGTTGCGAAACTCGCGCTTCTTCAGACTCATGGCTCCAGCTGAAACATGAGCGGTGCGGAAAGCTTGCTGGAACTGCTTCCAAGTTACATCAGCAATAGGATAAGTGGTGGTGTAGTTCTCCCACCATGAAGCTGCTGGTCCTTCCAGTTGATGTGCGGCAAAGCGCACCTTCTCAGCATCAGTACATCCAGCGGTGACAAGTTCTCTCTCCATCCTACGGAGCCAGTCATCTGCCACAATAGGCTCAGTACTGCTGGAGAAAGTTGGAGGGTTCAACCTCAGAAAACGGGTGAGATTGTAAGTTTGGGGTGGATGGTGATGGTTATTGTTGTTCTGATTCTGAATCAATAGTTGCATCAGTGCATTCTGTTGCTGAAGGAGTTGAGTGAGTTCCGGTGGGAAAGTGAAGTCGGTCTCACGTCGTGGAGGCATCTTGTTGTTTTCAGAGGGGTGAGAATTAGAATAGAACAAGGGTCTAGAAGAAATTCACTACCTATATGCAATGCAACAAACATATCACACCAAACACTCATTCATTTATTCAATCAATGTCAAACATCGGGAATACAAATCTCAAACAACTAAGCATCGACCTACTCTTTAACGACGAAAATAAAAGATACATGGAGGGCATAACTAATGTTTTCCTCAAAAGTGCATAGTCGTAGGTCCTCCTGTGGTGCTTTCCTCATAGTCTTCATCGTCGCTGATGAAGGGTGCCAAGTCTCCTTTGGGGTGAAGGTTTTCCCCCATGTCTAGCTGCTCCTCCAAAGTTGCGATGCGTGCACTCTGCTCATCAATCCTCTCTAGGAAGTCCTTCACTTCATGCTCGTGTTCATAGTTGGCCTCTCGCAGATCAGCTTCAAGGTCCAGCTCGCGGTTCATCAGATTCTTGATAGTCTTCGTGTCAGCACGAACTCGAAGCTCCAGAGTCCTGATGTGAGTCTCCAGGGTCTGGATATAGGAAATAGTGGTGTCTGCAGTGGGAGGAGTTATGATGTTTCCATTGGCATCTCTGCGACAAACCACGCTGAGTCCTGGTGAAATGGTTCCACCTCTGTATTCCTCCTGAATACATCCAAGGGCAAGATGAATGGCCATGTCTCTTCCAAGTATCCAACTGGGTGCCACGAACTTGAGGTCGATGGGTTCCTTCCGGTTCCCAAAAGTCTTCCCTGGGATATGCACCTCGATCCTGTAGCGTCCATCTTGGGGAAATGACATGATAGGAATCCCGGTGATGCTCGGCAAAGCAATCCTTACGTCCTTGACGATCCTCATCAGCTCCTTACCAAAAGGCATCGTTGCGTCAGGCTGGCAAAACTCCGTGATCAACACTGGGATGAAAGTGGCCATCTATAAATTTTGAAATAATCGGAGAGGAATCAGAAACGAATAGATGAGAGTAAAAGATATTTAAATACAAGGAGAAACAATCCTAAGGCTTTCCAATCCTAGAGGTTACGTCCTACGGTCAGCGTGTGCTCTGATACCATTTCTGTAGCGACCCGACCTGAAGGTCAAGTCTCCGGTGTTTCCGTACCATCCCAAGATCATGCTGGTACACACACGGTACATCCATGTATATATCAAAGGGAAATCACACAGCATTATATTAATCGAAATCTCATGTCGAGTCCTTTATTATAATAAAAATTACAATAAAGTGGCCAAAGACCAACTCATGAGAATATCTAAATCTTGCGGAAACGTCGACGGTAGATGAGTCCATCCGACTCCAAGGGCATCTCACTGAGCATAGAACGCGTCCTCACTCCTGGTCAGAAAAATACTCTACAACATGATACGTTGCAGCCGTGTAGGTCAGCATATGGAATATGCCGGCAAAGTCACAGCAGAGGTATGAAAATAATCAGCTAGTCTATATGCATATATGGCAGGTGGGGTGGTAAGTTTTGCGTAAAGCCAATTTTTCCTACATCAAGAAAAGGGGCTAAGCAAAATATTACTAAGTTGGTTGATTAATGAGATGGTTCCACCAACCACTTCTCATACCCAAAATTATTAATACCCACATCATCATATTAATTGTGTTGAGAGTTCCGGAAGTTCCAATTCCTTTGGCTCAAGTCGTCCATGACCGTGGACACGGCTAATCGATTAGGTTTGAAATACTCTGCAGAGTTTTGCACACGTTCCCCACAAGATTTGGTCGCCTCCGTTTGATTTCTCGCACTTTAGGGTGTTTGAGAAACGGATGACCAAAACATGGTCTTCCAAAGGGTTTCCCTGCGACTCTGTCGGTGCCCATCCTTTCCTACCGTTCTTCTACCTCTCGTAGCACCGCCTGTCCAGGGTCACCACGATATCCAACCAAGCGAGAGCCCATAATGACTTGTGGCTGTGCAGGTAAGCCTTGGGTTTTAAAGCATCCATCCATCTCTTTGTGCCTGGGTGGACCTTTCCGCGTGAATACTGGCCATCTCCAGCATCACCTAGGCAAATCCACTGGTTTCTCCAGGGTGCCGTTCAACCATCATCCACCCAGAGGTATGTTGAAAACTCGGAGTCTTAAATCTTGATCATTATGTAGGTCTTGAAATTATTAACTCTCTCAACTCTCATGAATCACACAACCAACCCCGTCTACTAATAGCATAGCAAAATGTAAAACGACGTTTCCCGGGGCCAATGTGTCAAAGAGGTTGAGGGGGGGTACCTACCACATGATACTACTACAATGTAACCAAGTTTCCAACTAACCTATCTTGCATGCAATTGGGGAGATGGTAGAACTAATGCATATAAAACATGGGTAAACATGGTCAAAGTGACTTGCCTGATTGATGATCTTCGTACGTGAGTGACTCTAAGTAACAAGCTTCGCACTCCGAATAATCTAACGAAGCAAACAAGCACTCAAATAAGCATACAACCAAAATAAGTACTCATAACATTCAGCAAAGAAGTACTAAACAATCAAAGTAAACAATGTACAAAAGTCTCTAGCAAGTAAAACACACAAGGTTTTGTTTTCCAAAGGAGATGATGAAAACACTACTACATAATAAAACTATTTTGAAATAACAAGACAATTGTTGATAGCAAGGCAACAATAGAATATTTTAATATTAAACAAAACAAAATCAATTTAATTTTGTTGGGAAAACTTTAGTAAAGTTTGTAAAAGTTTTGATAAACACTATATGAATCAACTATAGTTATATTAACAAAAGAATGAAAAACTAAACTTATTATTTATTTGTAAAACATGTTCTTAACAGGAAATAATTTACAATTAAATCTGTCTTAGAAAACAGAAACTAAATATACAAAACTTTGTTTGAAAACAAAACTATTACAAGTTAGTTGTTTAGTCAAATTAAGCCTATTTGAAAAGACATTGTGATTCCTATGTTAAATAAAAATTAAACTAAGCAAATTTATATTTTTTTATTAGCAGTGAGTGAAGACACTAAGTGTTTACTACAGAACCTAATAAACAAATAAAACCAAATTCTAAAACAAACTAATTAAAATCAAGTTTATAAAACTATATTATAATACTAGACAGATTCCGGTTTTGGTTAAAACATTAATCAAATATATCCTGAAAATCCTCAAACTAAACATGAAGATAGTCCTAACTAATACCAAACAGTAGCAAAAAGATTCACATCAAAATCTATTTTCAAACTCTAGTTATTCCGATTTGAAGATTTTAAGCAAATTTGATTCAATTCAAATTTTATAGTTCAAATTTGAAATTTAAAAGTACAGGGTCAAACTACATGAAAATTGTGAGCTATTGCAAAAAGAATCAACTCAAAACACTAAATAGATTAAAAGATATAAGCAAAACAAAATTCGAAAACATTCTGTTAATTAAAACAAAACTGAAAAAGAAAAATAATTTGCGACGGTCAGGGGGCTACGTGGCACTGTCCGATTGGCTAGCGAGCACGTGCGGTAGGTGATTTAGAGCGGGCGACCGATTGGAAGAGGATACCGGTTCGGACTTAAGCCCGTTCTAATCTGGGTCGTTGGTTCGGGATCCGATGGTCGAGGGAGCTTACGGAGGGAGGTTGCCGGCGTCGGGGTTTCTCCGGCGATCCGAAGGCGGCGAGGACGACGGCGAGGCGCTCCGGTGGTCGGGGAGGACGGGGAAATGGTCCGGGCGACGGCGACGGTTCTCCGGAGTCGACTGGTGGCAACAATGGGGCGAACGGTGGTCGGACGTGGTGGCTACGGTCGACGGCGAGCTCCGGTGGGGGAGTAGCTCCGGCGAGCAATTGACAGCGTCTCGACGAGAGAGAAAAAGGGGACTCGGGGTGAACGGATGCAGGAAGTGGCCGGCTACTTATAGGGCGCTCGAGGGGTGCGGGGGAGTGATGGGGAGCGAGATCCGCGGAGGTGGAAGAAACGGCCGGCGAGGGTCCGACGCGCGCGGGGAGGAGGGCGTTGACCGTTTCGGGGCAACGGTCGGTCGGGTGTGGGACCTAGCGTCAGAGAGAGAGGGAGGCGTTACTGCGCTAGGTCGGCCGGCTTCTAGTTAATTCGCGAGTAACTGTCGTGGGCCGGCCCGTTTAATACCGGAAACGGTTACCGTTTCTTTTTAATAATTTTCCAGAGACATTCAAATACATTTAAAGCATTCAAATCGTCTCTAAATATAGGGGTATTATATCTCATAATTAACATAATAATAAATGCTATTTAATGAACATTTCTATTCTGTCATTTGAGTACTTTGAAAAAAATAATATTTTCAGAAATTGCCTAATTGTTTTTAAACCCTTTTTGCAAATATTTTCAAAATAACCCCTGGTTATTACTGTTCAAATATATCACCAATTAGTCCCTGGTGTGGAGTGTCATGTTCCTCCTCTCTTATTTGAACTTTTAACCAAAATTTCCAATAGGTGAAAGCAACATAGGGAATAGTAGAAAGGACTTTCAGAAAGTCAGAAAAGGCATTTCAACAAACACATACATTCAAGCAATGATGCTGTTAGATGCATAGCTATAATCATAACATTCCAAAATGAAATTTTGGGATGTTACAGTTAAGGGGACATGATACATCTCCAACGTATCTATAATTTTTTATCGTTCCATGCTATTATATTATCATTCTTGCATACTTTATATGCATTTTTATGTTGTTTTATATCATTTTGGGGAACTGAACTATTAACCGACTGCCTAGTGCCAGTTGTCATTTTCTATGTGTTTTTGGCTTTTCAGGAAATCGGTACCAAACGAAGTCCAAATGCAACAAAACTTTTTGACATGTTTTGGAAAAAATAAGACCTGGAAGCTTGGGAGGGAGACCGAACTCCACACGAAGTGGTGCCAGGCGAACAGGGCACGACTAGGGGGGTGGTCATGCCCTGATGGCTTCGGACCACCTCCTGGTGCCTCCTGGACTAGATCTTCCTCTATAAATTCCCAAAAATTGCTAGAACACTAGATAGCCACCCGAAACACTTTTTTCGCCATCGCAAGTGTAGCGACCCGACCTGAAAGGTCGAATCTCCGGTGTTTCCGTACCATCCCAAGATCATGCTGGTACACACACGGTACATCAACGTATATATCAAAGGGAAATCACACAACATTATATTAATCGAAATCTCATATCGAGTCCTTTATTACAATAAAAAATTACAATAAAGTGGCTAAAAGCCAACTCATGAGAATGTCTAAATCTTGCGGAAGCGTCGAAGGTAGATGAGTCCATCTGACTCCAAGGGCATCTCACCGAGCGTAGAACGTGTCCTCACTCCTGGTCGGAAAAGTACTCTGCAACATGATACGTTGCAGCCATGTAGGTCAGCATATGGAATATGCCGGCAAAGTCACAAGAGAGGGGTGAAAAGATAATCATCTAATCTACATGCTTATATGGCAGGTGGGGTGGTAAGTTTTTGTGTAAAGCCAATTTTTCCTACATCAAGAGAGGGCTAAGAAAAAATATTACTAAGTTGGTTGATTAATGAGATGGTTCCACCAACCAATTCTCATACCCAATTGTTAAATACCCACATCATCATATTAATTGTGTTGAGAATTCCGAATGTTTCAGTTCCTTTGGCTGAAGTCGTCCATGGCCGTGGACACGGCTAATCGATTAGGTTTGAGTACTCTGCAGAGTTTTGCACACGTTCCCCACAAGATTTGGTCGCCTCCGTTTAATTTCTCGCACTTTAGGGTGTTTGAGAAACGGATGACCAAAACATGGTCTTCCAAAGGGTTTCCCTGCGACTCTGTCGGTGCCCATCCTTTCCTACCGTTCTTCTACATCTCGTAGCACCGCCTGTCCAGGGTCACCACGATATCCAACCAAGCCAGAGCCCATAATGACTTGTGGCTGTGCAGGTAAGCCTTGGGTCTTGAAGCACCCATCCATCTCTTTGTGCCTGGGTGGATCTTTCCGCGTGAATACTGGCCATCTCCAGCATCACCTAGGCAATCCACTGGTTTCTCCAGGGTGCCGTTCAACCATCATCCACCCAGAGGTATGTTGAAAACTCGGAGTCTTGAAATCTTGATCATTATGTAGGTATTGAAATTATTAACTCTCTCAACTCTCATGAATCACACAACCAACCCCGTCTACTAATAGCATAGCAAAAAGTAAAACAACGTTTCCTGGGGCCAATGTGTCCAAGAGTTTGAGGGGGTACCTACCACATGATACTACTACAATGTAACCAAGTTTCCAACTAACCTATCTTGCATGCAATTGGGGAAAATGGTAGAACTAATGCATATAAACATGGGTAATCATGATCAAAGTGACTTGCTTGATTGATGATCTTCGTACTTGTGGGACTCTAAGTAACAAGCTTCGCACTCCGGATAATCTAACGAAGAAAACAAGCACTCAATAAGCATACAACAGAATATTGTAACCCACAAACATCAATCAAAAACTAGTAAACAGTCAAGACAAAACAATGCACAAATCACAAGGAAGGAAAACACACAAAGTTTTGTTTACTAGGAGGTGACTGATAAAACACTACTAACATAATAAAACTATTTTGAAATAATCAAAACAATTGTTGACAGCAAGGAAACAATAAAATATTTCTATTAATAAACAGAAGAAAATCAATTTAAGTTTGTTGAGAAAACTTTTGTAAAGTTTGTAAAAGTTTTGATAAACACTATATGAATCAACTGTAGTTTTACTATCAAAAGAGCAAAACAAAACTTACTATTTATTAGCAAAACATGTTCTTAACAGAAAAGAATTTACAAATAAACTTGTCTTAGAAAACAGAATTAAATTATATAAAACTCTATTAAAAGAATCTATTACTAAACTAGTTGTTTTAATCAAAATAAACCTATTTGAAAAGAAATTGTGATTCCTATATTAACCAAGAGATAACTAAACAATTTTATAGTTTTATTAACAATTGGTAAAACACTAAATTTTTAAATCAACAGAACCTACTAAACAAATTAAAACTAAATCTAAGTTAAACTAACTAAAACTAAGTAAATGAAACTATACTATAATACTAGGCAGATTCTATTTATAGCTAGAACACTAATCAAAATCATTCTAAAAATTCTCAAACTAAACATGGAGGTAGTCCTAACTAATACCAAACAGTAGCAAAAAGATTCATTTCAAAATCTATTTTCAAACTCTAGTTATTCAGATTTGAATGATTTGAGAAAATTTGATTCAATACAAATTTATAGTTCAAATTTAAAATTTAAAAGTACAGGGTGAAACTACATGAAAAATGTGAGCTATTGCAAAAAGAATCAACTCAAAACATTAAATAGATTAAAAGTTATAGGCAAAACAAAATCATAACAGGTTCTGTTTAGTAAACAAAAATCAGCAAAAGGAAATATCTATCGGACGGCCAGGGGGCTACGTGGCGCTTTCCTATTGGTTGCGGGCGTGTGCGCGCGAGAGGTTACGGGCGGGCGACCGGTCGGTAGAGGAAAACGATTCGGAATTAAATCCGATCTAATCTAACGCGTTGATTATTGATCCGACGGTCCAGGGAGCTTACGGAGGAAAGGTCGCCGGCGTCGGAGGTCTCCGGTGGGTCCGAAGGCGGCAAAGAGGACGGCGAGGAGCTCCGGTGGTCGAGGAAAGTAGCGAAGTGGTCCGGGCGACGGAGCTTGACGTCCGGCGTCGATTGGTGGCAACGGTGGGGCGAGGGGTGGACGGAGTCGACGGCAATGGCGATGGGGAGGTCCGGTGATAGTGGCAACTCCGGCGAGCAATTGCGGCAGCCTTCCAGCAAGATAGGAGAGGGGTTTGGGGGGAAATGGATGCGGGGGGGTGGCCGGCTTTTATAGGAGTGCGGGGGAGCGAGGGGGGTTAAGAGGGGCGAGATCCGCGGGGAAGAAGAAACTGCCGGCGATGGATCTCCGGCGCGCGCGGGGAAGAAGAAAGGCGACCGAGCGGAGCAACGGTCGGTCGAGTGGGACCCGGTGGCAGCGAGAGGGAGGGCGAGGTTTCCGCGTCGGTCGGCCGGCGCGTATTGAATTCGCGAAATAAAGCCTGTGGGCCGGCCCGTTTTAATTCTAAAACCGTTACCGTTTTCTTTTAATGATTTTCCAGAGCGTTTCAAAAACCTTTAAAGCATTCATATCATCTCTAAATATAGGAGTATTATATATCAAAATTAACAAAATAATAAATGTTATTTAATGAACATTTTTATTCTGTCATTTAAACACATTGAGAAAATAATATTTTCAGAAATTGCCTAATTTTTTTAAATCCTTTTTGCAAATATTTTCAAAATAACTCCTGGTTATTTTTGTTCAAATAGATCACCAAGATGACCCTGGTGTGGAGTGTCATGTTACTCCCCTCTTATTTTGAACATTTTACCAAGATTTCAAATAGGTGAAAGCAACACATTGAAAGTAGAAAGGGGTTTTAGAAATTTAGAAAGAACATTTCAACAATACATGTATTCAAGCAATGATGATGATGGATGCATAGGTATATTTCATAACATTCCAAAATGAAATTTTGGGATGTTACAAACCTACCCACCTTAAGATGAATCTGGCCTTCGAGATTCGGGTTGGCTAGAAAATAGGTGCGGGTGGTCTCTACGAAGATCTTCTTTGCGTTCCCAGGTGGCTTCTTCCTCAGTGTGGTGACTCCACAGTACCTTACAAAACTTGATGATCTTGCTGCGGGTAACTCTCTTGTTAGTCTCAAGGATTCTGACAGGCTTCTCCTCGTAGGTCAGATCATTGTCAAGTTGTATGGCCTCTAGGGGCACTGTGTCTCTCAAAGGAATATAAGCTATCTCAGCATGACATTTCTTCCGCTGGGATACATGGAAAACATCATGTACTCCGGATAATCCTTCCGGCAATTCCAAATGGTATGCAACTTCGCCTCTACTTTCAAGAATTTTGTAGGGGCCTATGTATCTGGGTGCTAATTTTCCTTTAACACCAAACCTCTTGATTCCTCGAAGCGGGGACACACGAAGATATTGTCCGGTCTCCCACTTTATACGACACTTCTTTACGTTTGCTGTCAGCATAACTCTTCTGTCGAGATTGAGCTATCTTGAGTCTATCGCGAATCAACCTGACTTTCTCTTCAGAATCTCGGATAAGGTCGGGACCAAAAAGTTGTCGGTCTCCAAAACCATCCCATGTCAACGGTGTTCTGCATCTCCTTCCGTATAAAGCTTCAAAAGGGGCCATCTTCAGACTGGTCTGATAACTGTTGTTGTACGAGAATTCTGCGTAAGGTAAGTTGTCATCCCAGCTAGATCCATAATCTAGCGCACAAGCTCTCAACATGTCTTCCAGAATCTGGTTGACTCTCTCAGTCTGTCCATCTGTCTGCGGATGAAAAGCTGTACTGAACTCCAGCCTTGTACCCAAAGTTTCATGTAACTGATGCCAAAACTTTGAGGTAAATTGTGTTCCTCTATCTGACACGATACTCCTCGGAACTCCATGTAGACATACGATCCTGGTCATATATATCTTGGCTGGCTTAGCACTGGTATAGGTGGTCTTCACTGGAATGAAATGAGCTACCTTGGTCAAGCGATCTACCACTACCCAGATGGAATCATAACCTGAACGGGTCCTAGGTAATCCCTTGATGAAGTCCATACCAAGCTTTTCCCATTTCCACTCGGGTATCGGCAAAGGTTGGAGTAACCCTGCTGGTTTCTGATGTTCAGACTTTACTCGTTGACAAACATCAGATATTGCAACATGTTCCGCAATATCCTTCTTCATACCTGTCCACCAGTAACTTTCTTTTAAATCCAGATACATCTTGGTATTGCGTGGGTGTATCGAGTAAGGTGAATCGTGGCCTTCCTGAAGTATCAACTTCCTGAGCTCTGGGTCATTGGGCACATAGATTCGGTTCTCAAACCACAAAGTTCCGTGTTCATCCTCACGAAAACCTTTAGCCTTACCATCTTCCATTCTCTGCTTTATCTCAGCTACCTCCTTGTTCGATTTCTGGGCTTCACGAATTCTTTCGGTCAAGGTGGACTGAATATCCAGTGTGGCAACATATCCTCTTGGAACTATCTCTAGCTTGAGCTCTCTGAGATCATCGGCTAACTCTTGGGGTAATCCTCCCGCTGTGAGGGTGCTTACATAAGTTTTCTGACTCAAGGCATCGGCTACAACATTGGCCTTACCTGGATGGTAATGTAATCTCATGTCATAGTCCTTGATTAACTCTAACCATCTCCTCTGTCTGAGGTTCAACTCCTTCTGAGTGAAAATATATTTCAGGCTCTTATGATCAGTGTAAACATCACAACTATTTCCGATAAGGAAATGTCTCCAGGTCTTGAGTGCGTGCACTACGGCTGCTAGTTCCAAATCATGGGTGGCATAATTCAACTCATGAGGTCGTAGTTGTCTAGATGCATAAGGTACAACCTTTCCATCTTGCATGAGTACTCCTCCATGTCCTTGACGTGAAGCATCACAATAAACCTGGAAGTCCTTCCGAATATTGGGCAAAATCAACACTGGGGCTGTGACCAAACGTTTCTTCAACTCCTGGAAACTGGCTTCACATTCCTCAGTCCAAACATACTTGGATTCTTTCTTCAACAACTCTGTCATGGGCTTGGCTATCTTTGAGAAATTCTCAATGAATCTCCGATAATATCCGGCAAGTCCGAGGAAACTGCGGATCTCCTTAACTGAGGTGGGTGACTTCCACTCGGTGACGGCTTCAACCTTAGCGGGGTCTACGGCTATTCCTTCTCCGGAAATAACATGTCCAAGGAATCCGACTTCCGTCAGCCAAAATTCACATTTGCTGAACTTGGCATATAACTGATGCTCTCTTAGCTTTTCCAGAACTAAACGCAGATGTTCCTTGTGTTCTTCCTCGTTCTTGGAGAATATCAAAATGTCATCGATGAACACCATGAAAAACTTGTCCAAATATTCCATAAACACCTTGTTTATCAAATTCATGAAGTAGGCAGGAGCATTAGTCAAACCAAAGGACATGACAGTATACTCATACAAGCCATACCTTGTGGTGAAAGCTGTTTTGTGTATATCCTGTTCACGAATCTTCAGTTGGTGATACCCTGATCAAAGATCGATCTTAGAGAATACTTTGGAGCCTACTAGCTGATCAAACAAGTCATTAATCATCGGCAGAGGGTACTTGTTCTTGATAGTCACCTCGTTCAAGGCACGATAATCGACTACCATTCTCAAGGTTTTATCCTTCTTCTCCACCAAAAGAACTGGGGCTCCCCAAGGTGAAGAACTTGGGCGTATATAACCTTTGTCCAATAACTCCTTAATTTGCTTCTTGATTTCCAACAGATCATTTGCGGGCATCCGATAGGGTCTCTTGGAAATTGGTGCTGTCCCTGGCTGTAGCTCTATTAGGAACTCAATCTCCCTATCTGGTGGCATGCCTGGTAATTCTTCCGGAAATACATCCAGAAAGTCTTTTACCACAGGTACTTCCTCCTGAACAACTCCTGTGAGGGAATTTAACCGTGCACTCATCTGGGTGCGTCGGGATACATACTTAATCCTCTTGTTCTCCGGGGTGGTGAGTGAAACAGACTTGCTAGGACAATCAAGATTTCCTTCATACTTGGTCATCCAATCCATTCCTAGGATTACATCCAATCCCTGGGATTCTAAGACGATGAGGTCGGTGGGAAAAACATGGTTTCCTATATTGAGTTTCAGGGCATGGCATCCTATTCCTGCCATCATCATACCTCCTGGGGAATTGACCTTAATGGGCTGACTAAGGGTTTTGGTGGGCAAACCATACTTATCCACAACTACCCTTGATATGAATGAATGAGTTGCACCGGAATCAAAAAGTACTGTAACTGGACGTGAATGCAATAAAAACTTACCAACCACAGTCTCGGGTTGATCATAAACTTCTTCCACGTCAAGGTGGTTCACCTGGGCACGAGGAAAAGGGTTTGGCTTCTTGGCTGCAGAGTTGCCGTTTCCATTTCCTTGCTTGCTCTGGGGACACTCAGTAGCATAGTGCCCTGTCTTCTGGCACTTGAAACACGTGATGTGGCTCAGATCCTTATGAGTAGGAACGTGACGGTGCTGGTTGTTGTTCCCATTCCCATTGTCAGTCTTGAAATTGCCATGGTTGGGACGGTTGTTCCCATTTCCTCCATGGTTGTGCACAACATGAGTGTGCCTTCCAAACTTACCGGTCCCTGATCCGGTATTCCCTGAGTACGGGGAGTAGCGGGGCTTCTGATGAGCTCCAGAGTTAAACTTCCCCTGAGTGTACTTCCGCTTGCGATTCTCAATTTGCTGCTGTTTTCCCTCCAAGATGAGGGCCTTGTCCACCAGCTCTTGGTAGTTGTTGAAAGTAGCCACTACCAGCTGCATGCTCAACTCATCGTTGAGTCCTTCCAGAAACTTTTCTTGCTTGGCCGCATCATCGGCCACGTCTCCTGGTGCATAACGTGCCAATGTGCTGAAGTCATCCACGTACTGGGCCACAGAGCGATTTCCCTGGCGCAAGTTGCGAAACTCGCGCTTCTTCAGACTCATGGCTCCAGCTGAAACATGTGCGATGCGGAAAGCTTGCTGGAACTGCTCCCAAGTTACATCAGCAATAGGATATGTGGTGGTGTAGTTCTCCCACCATGAAGCTGCTGGTCCTTCCAGTTGATGTGTGGCAAATCGCACCTTCTCAGCATCAGTACATCCAGCGGTGACAAGTTCTCTCTCCATCTTACGGAGCCAGTCATCTGCCACAATGGGCTCAGTACTGCTGGAGAAAGTTGGAGGATTCAACCTCAGAAAACGGGTGAGATTGTCAGCCTGGGGTGGATGTTGGTGCTTGTTGTTGTTCTGGTTGTTGGTCTGATTCTGGATCAATAGCTGCATCAGTGCATTCTGCTACTGAAGGAGTTGCGTGAGTTCTGGCGGGAAAGTGAAGTCGGTCTCACGTCGTGGAGGCATCTTGCTGTTTCCCGAGGGGTGAGAATTAGAATAGAACAAGGGCCTAAAAGGAGATATTCACTACCCACATGCAATGCAACAAACATATCACACCAAACACTCATTCATTTATTCAATCAATGTCAAACATCGGGAATACAAGTCTCAATCAAACTACTCATCGACCTATGCTCTTAACGTTGAAAATAAAAGATACATGGAGGGCATAACTAAAGTTTTCCTCAGAAGTACATGGTGACTGAGTCTCCTCCAGTGGTGCTCTCCTCATAGTCATCATCGTCGCTGATGAAAGGAGCCAAGTCTCCCTCAGGATGAAGATTTTCTCCCATGTCCATCTGTTCCTCCAAAGTGGCGATACGAATGTTCAGCTTGTCGATCCTCTCTAAGAAATCCTTCACCTCATATTCATGTTCATACTTGGCTTCCCGCAAATCAGCTTCAAGGTCAATCTCACGGTTCATCAGATTCTTGATTGTCTTCGTATCAGCACGAACTCGAAGCTCCAGAGTCCTGATGTGAGTCTCCAGGGTCTGGATATATGACATGGTGGAGTCTCCAGTGGGGTTGGTGATGATGTTGCCATGGGCATCTCTGCGGCAAACCATGCTGAGTCCTGGTGAAATGGTTCCACCTCTATATTCCTCCTGAATACGTCCAAGGGCACGATGAATGGCAATGTCTCTTCCAAGTATCGAGCTGGGTGCCACAAACTTGAAGTCGATGGGTTCCTTCCGATTCCCAAAGGTCTTCCCTGGGATGTGCACCTCGATCCTGTAGCGTCCATCTTCTGGAAATGACATGATAGGAGTCCCGGTGATGCTCGGCAAAGCAATCCTCACGTCCTTGATGATCCTCATCAGCTCCTTACCAAAAGGCATTGTTGCGTCAGGCTGACAAAACTCCGTGATCAACACTGGGATGAAGGTGGCCATCTATAAATTTTGAAATAATCGGAGAGAAATCAGAAATGAGTAGATGAGAGTATAAGAATTTTAAAGACAAAGAGATACAATCCTAAGGCTTTCCAATCCTAGAGGTTACGTCCTACGGTCAGCGTGTGCTCTGATACCATTTCTGTAGCGACCCGACGTGAAAGGTCGAATCTCCGGTGTTTCCGTACCATCCCAAGATCATGCTGGTACACACACGGTACATCAATGTATATATCAAAGTTTTGTTTACTAGGAGGTGATTATAAAACACTACTAACATAATAAAACTATTTTGAAATAATCAAAACAATTGTTGACAGCAAGGAAACAATAAAATATTTCTATTAATAAACAGAAGAAAATCAATTTAAGTTTGTTGAGAAAACTTTTGTAAAGTTTGTAAAAGTTTTGATAAACACTATATGAATCAACTATAGTTTTACTATCAAAAGAGCAAAACAAAACTTATTATTTATTAACAAAACATGTTCTTAACAGAAAAGAATTTACAAATAAACTTGTCTTAGAAAACAGAATTAAATTATATAAAACCCTATTAAAAGAATCTATTACTAAACTAGTTGTTTTAATCGAAATAAACCTATTTGAAAACAAATTGTGATTCCTATATTAACCAAGAGATAACTAAACAATTTTATATTTTTATTAACAATAGGTAAAACACTAAATTTTTAAATCAACAGAACCTACTAAACAAATTAAAACTAAATCTAAGTTAAACTAACTAAAACTAAGTAAATGAAACTATACTATAATACTAGGCAGATTCTATTTATAGCTAGAACACTAATCAAAATCATCCTAAAAATTCTCAAACTAAACATGGGGGTAGTCCTAACTAATACCAAACAGTAGCAAAAAGATTCATTTCAAAATCTATTTTCAAACTCTAGTTATCAGATTTGAATGATTTGAGCAAATTTGATTCAATACAAATTTTAGAGTTCAAATTTAAAATTTAAAAGTACAGGGTGAAACTACATGAAAAATGTGAGCTATTGCAAAAAGAATCAACTCGAAACATTAAATAGATTAAAAGTTATAGGCAAAATAAAATCATAACAGGTTCTGTTTAGTAAACAAAAATCAGCAAAAGGAAATATCTAACGGACGGCCAGGGGGCTACGTGGCGCTTTCCTATTGGTTGCGGGCGTGTGCGCGTGAGAGGTTACGGGCGGGCAACCGGTTGGTAGAGGAAAACGATTCGGAATTAAATCCGATCTAATCTAATGCGTTGATTATTGATCCGACGGTCCAGGGAGCTTACGGAGGAAAGGTCGCCGGCGTTGGAGGTCTCCGGTGGGTCCGAAGGCGGCGAAGACGACGGCGAGCAGCTCCGGTGGTCGAGGAAAGCAGCGAAGTGGTCCGGGCGACGGAGCTTGATGTCCGGCGTCGATTGGTGTCAACGGTGGGGCGAGGGGTGGACGGAGTCGACGGCAATGGCGATGGGGAGGTCCGGTGATAGTGGCAACTCCGGCAAGCAATTGCGACAGCCTTCCGATGAGATAGGAGAGGGGTTTGGGGGAAATGGATGCGGGGGGGGGGGGGGTGGCCGGCTTTTATAGGAGTGCGGGGGAGCGAGGGGGGTTAAGAGGGGCGAGATCCGCGGGGAAGAAGAAACTGCCGGCGATGGATCTCCGACGCGCGCGGGGAAGAAGAAAGGCGACCGAGCGGAGCAACTGTCGGTCGAGTGGGACCCGGTGGCAGCGAGAGGGAGGGCGAGGTTTCCGCGTCGGTCGGCCGGCGCGTATTGAATTCGCGAAATAAAGCCTGTGGGCCGGCCCGTTTTAATTCTAAAACCGTTACCGTTTTCTTTTAATGATTTTCCAGAGCGTTTCAAAAACATTTAAAGCATTCAAATCATCTCTAAATATAGGAGTATTATATATCAAAATTAACATAATAATAAATTCTATTTACTGAACATTTTTATTCTGTCATTTGAACACTTTGAAAAAATAATATTTTCAGAAATTGCCTAATTGTTTTTAAATCCTTTTTGCAAATATTTTCAAAATAACTCCTGGTTATTTTTGTTCAAATAGATCACCAAGATGACCCTGGTGTGGAGTGTGACGTTACTCCCCTCTTATTTTGAACATTTTACAAAGATTTCAAATAGGTGAAAGCAACACATTAAAAGTAGAAAGGGGTTTCAGAAATTTAGAAAGAACATTTCAACAATACATGTATTAAAGCAATGATGATGATGGATGCATAGCTATATTTCATAACATTACAAAATGAAATTTTGGGATGTTACAGCAAGTCTCTGTTCTACCGTGTTCCCATCTAGAGCCCTGTTCTGGTGCCCTACTGGAGGGGGGTCGATCAAAGAGGGCCTCTACATCAACTTTGTTTGTCCCATGGTGATGTGTGAGTAGTTCACCGTCGACCTACAGGTCCATAGCTAGTACCTTGATGGATTTCTCTCTCTATGATCTTCAATACAAAGTTCATTGCGATTCCCGTAGTGATTTATTCGACGTAATCTTCTTTGCGGTGTGTTTGTTGCGATCCGATGAATTCTGGGTTTATGATCAGATTATTCTTGAATAATATTTGAGTCATCTCATAATAATTTTATACATGATTGTTATGGCTTCATATTACTCTCCAGTCTATCAGTTTGGTTTGACCAACTAAATTGATTTATCTTCAGTGGGAGTGGTGCGTTGTGATGGGTTCAATCTTGCGGTGCTTAATCCCAGTGAAAGAAAGGGACATGACATGTATTGTTTTTATGACATTAAGGATAAAATGATGGGGTCTATTCATACTAAATGTGTTTACTTTTTCTACATCATGTCATCTTGCTCCAAACATTACTCTGTTTTTACTTAATAATCTAGATGCATGCTTGATAGCGGTCGATGGGTAGAGTAATAGTCGTGGATGCAGGCAGTAGTCGGGTTACTTTCTTATGCACGTGATGCCTATGTACATGATCATTGCCATGAATTAATATTTCATAACTATGTGATTTTCTATCTGTTTCCCAATAGTAATTTGTTTACCCATCGTATGCTTTCTGAGAGAGAGAGGCCTCTAGCGAAAACTATGGCCTCCGGGTCTTCACAAATATTATTCCAAAATTCCAAAAATATTGCTGCCACTATTTATTTTTATTTTATTCTTTATTTATATCTATCCAACTATCAGTATTTAATCGTTGCAAGTAACGAGTTCAAGGGGCTTGACAATCCTCTTTCCCGCGTTGGGTGCAAGTGTTTGATTCTGTGTGTGTAGGTGTTGATGACGGGAGTTTGCATGATTCTCCTATTGGTTCGATAATATTTTTTATCATTGAGGGAAATACTTATCTCTATTGTGATGCATCTCCTTTCCTATTCGGGAAAAAACCCAACGTAGCTTACAAGTAACGGGAAGAATTTCTGGCGCCGTTGCTAGGGAGACATCATCAAATTATTATCAGGTAACTACACCCACATTATCATTCATTTTTTCCACTATTTACCTTCCTATCAATGCTATGTTTATATTTGTCACACAAAAACATAAGATAAACAAAATTTTAAGTAAATGGATCCTCATCCACTTGCTAATCTTTTCAAAAGACCCGATTATGTTGAACCAATTTCTAGTGCGAGTGCACGAGATTATCTTTATGAGGTCTTGCTTGAAATTTGTGAATCTAAAATTTGTGATGAAGTTATAAATTCTATGAATATCAATTGTGCTAATGATCATGATTGGGGCGATGATCATGATAATTCGTGTGATCTTGAGAATTCTGAGCTTCATGTTGAATCTACTATTGGCAATTATATTTGCAATGCTGCTAAAAGTGGGTTTGGAAGAGCATCAACTTTAGGAAATAGTGGTCCCACAACTTTGGAGAATGATCAATCTTATGATTTTTTGATAAAAGTGGGTTTGGAGAGGTCACGGCTTTAGTTAATGTGAATCCCACCATCTTGGAAGATTGTAAAACTTTTGTGCATGTGGGTCATGGAGAAAATATTTCATACAATAGCTATATTGTTGAATTTGAATACGATCCTACATGTATTTATTATGAGAAAGGCAAATATGGTTATAGAAATTTTCATGTTACTAACTTACCTCTCTTGATATTCAAATTGTTAGTGCTTTATTCCTCCTACTTCCATATGCTAAATGATACGTATCCAACGTATCTATAATTTATGAAGTATTCATGCCATATTCACGTATGTTTACAATATTTTATATGGTTTTGATGCACTATATATGATTTATTTAGAACTAACCCGGACTGACGCTATTTTCAGCACAACTACCGTGGTGTTGTTTTTAGGCAGAAAACGAAAGTTGTCGAAATCGCCCGAAATTTTTTGATGATTTTTTTGGAACAAAATAGGCACTAGACGCTTCGTGGGAGGGGCACAAGAGTTACGAGGTGGACACTCTCCATCAGGGCACTCTAGGCCCCTAAACTATGCCCTGGTGGAGCGTGCTCACCTTGTGGCCCATCTCCACGTGAAACCAACGCCAAAAATTCCTATAAATATAGAAACCGTCATAAATAACTCTAGACTCCTCGTTTTGCCACCACAAGGCCTCTATATTGATGAAAAACCAATCTAGGGAGAAAACATTATCTCCGGTGGCCATCTTCATCATCCCGACGAAGTCCATGATGAGGAGGGAGTAGTCCACCCTCGGGGCTGACGGTTTGTACCAGTAGCTATGTGTTCACTCTATCTCTCTCTCTTGTTCTTGACATGACATGATTTTTATGTATCATGGGTTATGTTAATATAGTTAGATCAGATGGTGTTTTCCCCTCTCTATCTTGTTGTGATGAATTGAGTTCTCCCTTTGAGATTTTTGTTGTTATCGGATTGAATACTTTTATGGATTTGAGAGCACTTGATGTATGTCTTGCGTGCGGATACCATTAGTGACATTGGGGTATTCAACTGATTCACTTGATATATGTTATGTACTCAACTTGTGGATTCTTGAGGTGACATTGGGGTAATCTATGCATAGGGGTTGATACACGTTCTTGTCCTATCTTCTCCGGTAGAAATCTTGGGGAACTCTTTGAGGTTCTTTGTCTTCGATTGAGTATTATGAATATGAAATTGTTTGATGTGTATCGTATAATTAACTCATGGATGCTTTTGGTGAAATTGGAGTATCTAGGTGACATTAGAGTTGGTTGATGCGTTGCATATGGTGTTATTCTAGTATGAACTCTTAGATAGATCGTTCGGAAAGGATAACTTGGTTATTTTTGAACGAACTCTTGGATAGATGGATCGGAAAGGATAACTTTAAGGTGGTTTCGTACCCTACCAACAATTTCTTCTTATGCTCTCCGCTAGATAAGAACTTTGGAGTGACTCTTCGTTGCACATTGAGGGATGGTTATGTGATCCAATTATATTCGCAATGTTGAGAGATTGCACTAGCGAAAGTACGGACCCTAGGCCTTATTTCCAAGCATTTATACACCATTTTGGTTGCTGTTTTACATTTGCTACCTTGCCGTTTTTATATATTCATATTACAAAATCCTATATCTATCATTTATATTGCACTTGTATCATCATCTCTTCGCCAAACTAGTGAACCTATAGAATTTGCCATTGTATTGGAAGTGGTGGGGACACAAAATATTTCTTGTATTTGATTGCAAGGATGTTTGAGAGAGACCATCTTCATCCTACACCTCCCACGGATTGATAAACCTTAGGTTATCCACTTGAGAGAAAATAGTCATTGTCCTACAAAACTATGTGCTTGGAGGCCCAACACGAGTTTACAAGAATAAAGTTGCATAGTAGACATCAAGCTCTTTTCTGGCGCCGTTACCAGGGAGGTGAGTGCTTGAAGCTATATATTTAGATCTTGCAATTAAATCTTTTAGTTTATTGTTTTTCACTAGTTTGGTTTTATAAAATAAAACTAAACAAAACATGAGTTTAGGTTGCATCAATTCTTTATTCTCTTTAATGTCTTTCGTGAAAATGATGGTTCGAAAAATTGTGCTCAATTGGTAGAGGAAGAATTTATGAAAATACGTGATGAGAATTCCTAGAATGATGAGCATGATAGAAATATTGTTAGTATGAATTCTCTGAATATTCATGATGCTAATGATATGCAAAGCCACAACCTTGGGGATGCTATGTTTCATGAAGATGATATCTTTAGTGCCCAGAGTTTTGATGAGCAAAACTATTATGATGATAGCATCCTCGTATGTATGATGATTATTGTGATGACATGTATGCTATAAAGAGTAATGACAACCATGAAACTTGTCATCATGATTTTAATATTCAAAGTGGTTATGTCTATCAAGTACCTCATGATAGTTATTTCGTTGAGTTTGCTCCCACTATTATGAATGAGAAGAAGTTTGCTTATGTGGAGAGTGATAAAAATTCTATGGTTGTGTATCATGAAAAGAATGATTTATGTGATATTTATATTGTTGAATTACTTCATGATGCTACTAAAAATTATTATGAGGGACGAACATATGCTTGTAGGAATTGCAATAATATCAAGTTTCCTCCCTATATGTTGAAAATCTTGAAGTTGTGCTTGTTTTGCCTTCCTATTGTAGTTGATTCTTGCTCCCATGAATTGTTTGCTCACAAGTCCATATGCATAGGAAGTGAGTTATACTTAAATGTGCTTTTCATGAGATTCATGATGCTCTCTTGCATGTTTCAATTACTACTTTTTATTTTAGCATCATTGAAATCATCATGCCTAGCTCAAATGCATTAAAGAAAAGCGCTTGTTGGGAGACAACCCAACACTTTTACTTTCTGTGTTTATGTGTTCACATGATTAAGCTACTGTATTAATCATGTTTTGTGTCTTTTATTTCAATAAAGTGCCAAGTAAAGCCTTTGGGATAGTGTGGATACTTGCTTGTTTGATTCTGTGTAAAAACAAAAAGTTTTGCGTCCAATATATGAATTATATAATTTTACTAGGAAGTCAAAAAATTCTGAAAGTTTTAAAAAAGAATTCTATGAAAATTCTATGCGTTGTCCAAATTTTTGAGAATGTTTAGTCACGTAAGTACGATGATCATTCAGATCTTTATAAACTGTTGTGTTTTTGACAAATTCTGTTTTGCATGCATAGTTTGCTTGTTTCAAGTGTTTCCATAGCTTATATGTGATAATATAAATTGTGAGAAAAATAATTAATCTTCTCTTGACAGTACCTAAGTGAATGATCTATATTTACTATACTAACCCATCTCACGAAATTCCGTTAAGTTTTGTGTGATTAAAGTTTTCAAGTTTTGGGTGAGATATCGATATGCGGTGAATAAGGAGAAGAAAGGAACTAAGCTTGGGGATTAGCAAGGCACCCCCAATGTAATATCCAAGGAAGACTCAAACGTCTAAGCTTGGGGATGCCCTAGAAGGCATCCCCTCTTTCGTCTCCAACATTATCGGTATATCTTACTTGGAGCTATATTTTATTCGTCACATGATATGTGTTTTTCTTGGAGCGTCATTATAATTTGTTGTTATCTCTTAGATGTTATTTATAATATGTGCAGTTCAATCTCTCTCTCTCTCGTATTCTTGAGATGGCACGATCTTGATGTATCGCCGACTTTGTTAATATAGTTGGATCACCTGGTGTTTTATCCTCTCTATCTTGTTGTGATGAAAAGAGTTTTCCCTTTGAGATTTTGTTGTTATCATATTGAATACTTTTATGGATTTGAGAGCACTTGATGCATGTCTTGCATGCGGATACCGATAGTGACATTGGGGTATCCGGTTGGAAAAAGCGGTAGGCGTAAGCGAGGTGGTTGGCCATCTCCTAGTGCCTAGGCGGTGCTTAAGCGCCCTAGGCGTGCTTAGACGATAATATAGTTTTTAGTATTAGTGGTTCATATATGTGTATTATCTTAATTCAAGGAATATACATATAAGTTAACTACCAACTACTGATATCGGAATGTGTCACTTTTTGCATATTAGTGCAATATGCCATGATTTGGTTTTTGGTTAGAAAATTTCTTGCTTGCCCTGCCTAGACTATCGCTTATGTGCAAGCGAGGCGTTCTACCATCGCCTAGTGACTAGGCGTGCCTAAGCGCCGCCTAGGCACTGCCTTTTCCAATAGAGGGTATTCGAGTGATTCACTTGAAATATGTTATGTACTCAACTTGTGGATTCCTGAGGTAACATTGGGGTAATCTATGCATAGGGGTTGACACACGTTCTTGTCCTAGCTTCTCCGGTAGAAATCTTGGGGAACAATTTGAGGTTCTTTGTGTTGGATTGAGTATTATGAATATAAAAATGTTTGATGTGTATCGTATAATTAACTCATGGATACTTTTGGTGACATTGGATTATCTAGGTGACATTAGCATTGGTTGATGCATATCATATGGTGTTATTCCAGTATGAACTCTTAGATAGATCGTTCGGAAAGGCTAACTTGGTTATTCTAGTATGAACTCTTAGATAGATCGATCAGAAAGGATAAGTTGGTTATATTAGTATGACCTCTTGGATAGATCGATCGGAAAGGATAACTTTAAGGTTGTTTCGTACCCTACAAACAATTTCTTCTTATGCTCTCCGCGAGATAAGAACTTTGAAGTGATTCTTCATTGCATGTTGAGGGATGGTTATGTGATCCAATTATATTAGCATTTTGCGAGATTGCACTAGCAAAAGGATGGACACTAGGCCTTATTTCCATGCATTTATACACCGTTTTCTCGCTATTTAACATTTGCTACCTTGCTTTTTTTATATTTTCAGATTACAAAAACCTATATCTATCTATCGGATTTCGGGCTCCGCAAAACCCTCAAGGTTGGAACACAGGGGCGTGTGCAAAGATCCCCTGTAGCCTCTCCCTACCTAGCTCGCTACTCAGTAGTTACCACGGCAAGCTCGCATGATGATGAGGAAGAAGATGAACACGACAGTTTACCCAGGTTCGGGCCGCTGTGAAGCATAATACCCTACTCCTGCTTTGGTGGATTGCCTCTTGGGGAGCTGTGGTCGATGAACTAGTAGAGTGGTCTCGAGCCTTGCGTGGGGGCTCGAGTGGTGTTCTTGGCTCTCTGCCTTATCTGGTGGTTCGTTGGGTGGCTAAGTCATCGATCCAATCCCCTCTATGGTGTGACCTAGCCTATATATATAGGAGCAGCCTGGGTCCTCTTCCCTTATCACAATGGCAGGAAGGGATCCCACAACGGCCAAATTTGAAGGGGGACAGGAGTACATACGCGCCGTGTCCAAAGGTGGTCTTCACCTGCAAAGTGGTTGTCGATGATGTAGTGGTGGGCTCGGCAATGACATCGTCCCTGCGGGGCTTGTGGTCGTGGTCTTGTTGCATTGGAATGGAAACCTTTTGGTGGCGTCTCACGAACCCGCGTACGTCCTTGCTCCCTATGCACCAAAGGGGAAACTGCACCACCTGTCGCGCTAGCACCCGCCTATCCTCCCCTGCATGACCTCTGACTCCTGAGGCCGGGCTCTGCATAGAGATCTCCACTGCTCCGGAGGGGGCCTGCGGGGCCCATCCTTGCCAGTCTTGGCGTTGTTCTTCCTCGCGAGCCTGGGGTCCTCGTGGGGGCCTTGTCTTGAGTGGAGCCACGCCAAGCCACACTTGGCTAACGAGGTGGGCCATGCCCAGGGTCGCAGGCCGACAGGTCTGGTTACCCCCATTCCCAGAACGCCGAAAGTAGCGCCTGTGTCCAAGGCGTGCCCGAGTTGGCTTCTAGGTGAAGCTGCCAAAGGTAGCTCGAAGCGCCACGGGCCCCAATCACCTGCGGGCAATGTAACAACCCGGGACCGATGCTCCAGAAGATTCCCCTTTTATTTCCTTTCTTTATTGTGTTTCGTTCAGTTGTTGCATTCATCATCACATCATTTGCATCATTGGCATAGCATCGTCAATTGTTTCAAAAACTTGCATCCGTTCGTAGTCGCCGGTTCTCTCCGTTCTTGCTGTTGCCCATTTAGAGACCAACCACACACGCACGCGCCCGTGACATTGTTTATAAAAAACCGTTTTAAAGGCGCGCTAAATATATTCTCGGATTGGGTTGAAAGTTGGCGTGCCGTCTTATTATATGGTAGCTAGACCGCCTGTCTAATTTCGTCACATTCCGAGTTCGTTTGATACGCCCATCGGTCAGTCATTGTAGTGCGGTCATCTATTATTCGTGGGACGTTTTTAGTGTTTTAAAACCTCACGTCACGGGCCGCACTTCCCTCTCATTCCCACCTAGCCCATCTACACAGCAACCGCAGCCCACCTAGTCCCCCTCCGCTTTCGGAGCCGTCCGATCGAGATCGAACGGTCCGAAAATGGACAAACCCCCCTAACCTAGCCCCCATTTCCTATTTAAGCTCCCCTAACCTGCCCCTAATGGAAACCCTAATCCCCACCTCATTTTCTGCACCTCCAAACCCTCAGCCACCGCCTGTCTCCCTCTTCCTCGCGCCAGGCCCGCCTGGACCGCACAGGGGCCCTGGGAAGGCCATCTGGGCCCGAGGGTTGCCACCGTCGCCCGAGCAGAGGAGCTCCTCCTGCGCTCCTCCCTTGGTGCCCGAGCCCGCAGCCTCATGCCCCGGCTGACCCTGTAGGCCGTCACCGACCGCCGGAGCACTGCCGCCGACGAGGACCTTGTCACCCCTCTCCTTCCTTCTCTTCTCTCTCTCCCTGCGCTAACTCCCTCTCTCTCCCTCGATGGTGAGTCGCCGCTGTCTTGGAAGCCCCCCAAGCTCGCCTTAGCTCAGATGTGGCGGACGGGAGGCTGGATCCCATCGCCCCCGGCTCGTTCCCGGTGACCCCCGCCGGAATCTGCGCTGGAGGGGCCTCCCGCAAGCCGTGCCACCGTGCCATGGCGCCTCGTCTCCTTTGGCTTGGGAGCGGAACGAAGCCATAGCCGCCGCCCATTAACCGCCGGCGCCCCGCATGGGCCTCGCCTCACCTGTGCGGCCCAGCCGCCCTCCAACCGGCTCAAGGCCTAGGGTGAGCTGCCCCTATCTAGCGCCCCTGCGTCGTATTGCTATATTGCGCTCGCCTCTGTTAGGCCCGTGTAGCTCCAGATGCGGCCCAATGCTCTTTTTTTCCTGCTGTGATTTTTCAAATTATCGAATTAATTACAGAATTACAGAAAAAACCCTATTTTAATAATGCTCATATATAATTAACCGTGCATCACATGTAAAAACTTTATATATGAAACTTGACTAGAATTTCGTGTAGATTCATAATATCAAACTTTCACACATGATAAAAATACTTAAACTTGCTGTTTGCATTGATTTGCATGAATGACATGCTAAAATGATTTATTTGATAACTACTAAACCGTAGCTCTGTTAAAAATGTTCCACATATGTAACTTGGCTAGAAAAATGCGTAGAATCACATGGTGACATTTATTTTGCTGTTTAACAACTCTAAAATATGGTTAGTAAAGTTCTGGAAGAAATTCATAATATGCATATGGGGTTGTTTCAGAAATGTTATATATTGCTTCCGGCCTCATTTAAAATGCCTAGATGTTGTAGTTGGTTGTGCTTCACCTCTTGCCATGTCTAACAACATTTAATTTTGATGAGTACCTAATGGGAGTGAACTAAGTAATTCAACATGGATTTTCGTCAATATGCAACTCGTTGATATTGAGCTTCACTTTAATGTGTAGTAGTTGTTTGATGTGAATTGTCATGCCTTGCATATTTAAACTGGACATGCATCATATTTGTTTGCACATCATGTCATGCATGTGTTGTCGTGTATCTTGTGTTGATTGTTGTTTCCAGTTTGCTTCTTCTCGATAGAGTTCCGAAAGCGTTCGGAGTGTGAGGATTTGTTTGACTACGTTGGATCGTCTTCTTCATGGACTCGTTCTTCTTCCGAGCGGGATCTCAGGCAAGATGACCCATTTCCCTGGACACCATTACTATCATTGCAATGCTAGATGTCTCGTTTTCTATCATTACGTCTTCCTACCTACCACTTGTTTGTCAAGCCTCCCAACATTGTCATGAAAGCCTCTAACCCCTCCACATCCTAGCAAACTGTTGTTTGGCTATGTTACCGCTTGCTCAGCTCTTCTTATAGCATTTCTAGCTACAGGTGCAATTGCTTCCATGTGAAAACATGGACATTCTTTTGTTATCACAATATTATTGCTATTTAATTTAATGCACTTATACACTTGGTAAAGCGTGTAATGCTTGGCCTTTTGCTCGGTGTTTTGTTCCACTCTTGCCGCCCTTGTTACTTGTGAACCGGTGTTATGTTCCATAATTGAGCACTCCTAACATGCTCGGGGTTGTTATGGGGACCCCCTTGATTTTTTTTTAGGATAAACCTTGTCTGGCAAGGCCCAACATTGGTACTATTTGCTTAATAACAATTAAAATTTGCATAGGGCATGATCACCACGTGGATTAATCAACAACCCGGGCCAGTGCTCCTCATGAGTGTTGGTACAACCCAGAGTAGCTTAGTAATGCTACCCGGGGAAACTCGGTGTTTGGCGTGGTAACCATCGCTCATACGGTTGTGCCCACAGAATGAGATACGCGGCTCCTATTGGGATTGTCGGCACGTCGGGCGGTCTTGCTGGATTTGTTTTACCTTTCTCGAATGTGTTGCGTGAGGAACTCTAATCTTCTTCGGGCTATCTCGAGCATCTTATGTCAGGAACTCTGATCTTCTTCGGGCTATCTCGAGGTGTCGGAATTCCTTTGGAATTGCCTAGGATGATCACGAGATCCGTGGTCGAGGTTATTCCCACGGTGTGTGGTTAATGTATGATGGATGAGTTGGAGCACCCTTGCAGGGTTAAATCTTTCGGAAAGCCATGCCCGCGGTTATGTGGCAAACTCGGATACTTTGTATAACACCTGGTCATAGCAAACTTGAAGTAAACTCAAATAAAATACACCAATTGTGTGCATAACCATGATTGTCTCTTCTCGTGAGTCCTTATCCGAGAGAGAACATGGTGGAGTTATGTTTGACGTAAGTAGGTGTTCAAGATCAGTTGGTGAACATTACTAGTTCTCGTCCGTTATGCGTAGACCACCATACTTTACTTTCTGTATTCGTAAGTTAGCCACTCAAATAAATGCGTCGCTTGCTACAGCCTCACCACTTAACCATACCTCACCAATTAAGCTTTAATAGTCTTGATACCCTTGGAAATGAGATTGTTGAGTCCCTGTGGCTCACAGATTACTACAACAACAGTTGCAGGTACATGTAATGTGGTGATTTGACGTGAGCGCGATGTTTTGTTTGATTTGGAGTTCTGCTTCTTCTTCATCAATCTAGGATGGGTTCCATGCGGCAACCTAGGATAGCAAGGATGGATGTCATTTTGTCGTTTGTTTCGTCCATAGTCAGACCCTGCTCTTCTGTATGATGATTCAGTATGTTATTGTATTGATGTGACTCTGATGTAGCTTGTGGCGAGTGTAAGCCAATTCCATATACTCATCTCTTCTGTACATGTACTTGTAATGATATCCATTCTTGCAACACGACGAGATGCGCTTCTATCCCTGTCGAGGCCCTTGTGCCGAAATAAGGATAGGACCGCATCTTGGGCATGACAAGTTGGTATCATTGCCTGTACCGACCTAGGAGCCCCCTTGTTTGATCGAACTTGGCCGAGTCGATGTAGAAAAAAACTATTTTTGAGTCTAGTTATATCGGAGAGTAGGATTGTTTTTACTCCTCTTCTATGCTCTGGTGAGGTAATCGAATTAGGAATTTTTATTCTACTCCCCTTCTCGCTAAAATAAATTAGGATCACGCGGTTATTTTGGAAACTATATGATACGGATGTGACGGATTTCTGTCTTGGTGCCTCCTGTGTGACTTGATTTCTTCCGGAGAGTTGAGCTCCAAGGAATTCTTGGCACATCGTTATCATTCAGCTTCCTTAGTATCTCAGGACGGAGGATGTTCGGAATTTCTCAATACTTGTCATGGTGAGATAAGGTCGGAGTCACCCAGTATTGGGGAGGCATCAGGGGTACCACCATGGTTAGTATCGTTGTGCTTTCGAGGATTCGAGTTAGCTGGATTTGCGAAAGCCCCTGGTTATGTGTTGAAGGATGGATACATTTGGGGTGTAGGTTTGCTAGTTGTGTGATATATTTCCTCCTTGTATCCCCCACACCGGATTGCATAACCAGAAAGTTTTTGGAAGTTCTTAGGTGGTATTTCAAGTAGGTACCTAGGATTATCTTCCCAACAAGTGCATAGTGGGTATGTATTTGTTCTGGCTTGTTTCTTAAGCCTCATCCTTTGTTGTTTACGAATATGGTAATTTGAGTTGCTTCGATGTCAAGTGGTGATTTCATATCTTGCGAAGTAGTGTTCTCATATTTCTGTGGGATTGCTAATTCTTGTGCTCAATCAAGTTATCATATCAATTCTTTTCCTACTGGTGTGCTTCTCTTGAAGATAATTCTATCCTCCTCAATATTGCAAGATCAATCCTCTTATTCTTATCTGCAGTTCGTCTCATCTGTCTCAAGTTGTCTTTGTTTTTCCCACCATCCCGTCCTTTTTCTTCAATGATTAAATTCTCTTCCAAGTGCCTTTATCTTCATCAATGCTTCCGCAATCATTTCTTCATACTGTATCCGATGATTCTTGTGGAGTTTGTCACGAGTTTCAATTTCAAGGTCTCTCCTCATTTTCTTTGTTCTCGTTGTTATTCTTGCCCGGTGGATTCAATTCAAGCTTCGGTGCTCATGATATCCTTTCTCATTCATTCAATGGTTTCCATGTTGGAATTTCTTTCCAAGCCTCTCTTGTTTATTCGTCTCTCTCTGTTTAATCCGAAGTGTTGAAGATATCTCAGAAGAAATTCATTTTCATTCTTGTCCTCTTAAATTATTTCGAGGTTCTCACTTCATCAAGTTCTTAATTTGTATCGGTGCAATCTCTCTTTTAATCAATTGTTTCAACAGCGGTTTCTTTTGAGTGGGCCCATAACCCACAGGTTTTTTCCCAGGATCTTACCTGGCTCTTCTAATCTTTCCGGAGGTGTTCTTAAGTTCTCTTCAAATATGATGTAAGAATGAATTTCATCAGTCATATGCCTTCGTGAAGATCGCTTCTAAATTATTTTCATTGTTGGATCATCCTTTCCTTATTCATTATTCTGGTGTGTCTCGGTAATTCATGATGTTGTTTCTCGTCATCATTCTCTGTGTTGAAGACCGAAGGAGAGTTCTCTTAAATCTTAATCCATTCTCCTAGAGATTCACGGTTTCAGCTTGTTGTTATCATCTCAAATTGTTTCCATTCATGGGAAGTGTCTCCCATATCTATCCGGTGCATTCAGAATTATTTTCATTTCTAGATCCTTCCGAAGGCCATCATTTTAGAAGATTCCTCGTTCTCAGCTTTCAGCTTTCGTTCTCAAATTCTTCTCAATTGTTGTATCTTTGTTCAACTCTCAATTATTCCGGTGCCTTTTTCAGTTTCTATTAGGCAAATCTTGATCTCTTCATTCTCATGTATCCTCTTTAGTTTCTTATTCTTTCCGGTGTATCGTTCAAGACCTCTTCAAGTTTGTGTTCTATCTCTCTCTTCAATCTTTTCAAGAAGAATAAGTGGTGTGCGAAATCCATTGCTTGTCATTAATTTAACTTGATGAAGGATAGTCATATCATAATTCTTATTCTTGTTTCATCCAAGTGATCTCAATCCTTCTTCCGGAGTGGTTCATGATATCAAATTCCTTATCCCAAGTGCTCATCTTTCTTTTCCGGAGTTCCTAGTTGTCGCAAGTATCTCTTCACGAAGTTCCATCTCAATCTTTGAAAGGCCTCAATCTTGTTCATTTTGCAACCTTCACTTCGTTACTATCTTCCTTTCATCCTGGTGTTCTACAAGAAGTCCTTCATGGTGGTTTGCTAATGATGTAATTCTTTCTCGAAGTGTTCTTCAAGATTCTTGTTGGAGAATCTCAACCATTATTTTCTTGCATTTCTAAGTTCAATTCCTTCTCCATTGTCTTTTGAGGTGGTGTTATTAAATTCTTGATTATGAGGAGTCTTGAAGGAAATATTGTCAAGAAAAAGATAAGTAAGCCCATCTTGTATACTCGGAGTTATCTTGGGTTGGATTTCACCTAAAGCATTTCCTAAGGATTGTTGCTATTATGGTGTCATAAACGATCCAAGTTTTGTCCTCCTCTTCTTGGTGAAGAAGTTTTGCATATCTTGTTGTTCTCAAGCAATCAACTGTTCCTGTTGTGGCAGGTTGTCACCGCATAATTTTGAGTTGTTTTCCATAAGCCCATAACAAGATATTATTTTCATTGTGGATTCTCCATCGAATCCGTTCAACCATGCTTTTCAAATTCATTGATGGTATAAGTTGTCTTTTTCTTCTCCGTTCTCTTCGGTCCAAAGATCTAGTTTCTATTCTTTTCTTCCGGAGGCATTGTCATGTTGTTCTCTTTCAACCATCATCTAGTTTGATTAAGTTCATGACTTCCCTTGCTTGTCCATTAACCGGAGTGTTGTGCAATGTTTTCATGATCCTGTCATCTTGTGAAGTTTTGATTCTTATTCAACCGAAGTTTGGTGTCTCTCTTTCAATTCTTTCCATCATATCTAATTTTTCCTCTCTATCCTACCGAAGTGCTGCCGAAATTTCTTTTGAAATCTTGCTTGTTCCTCATGTCATTCTTCATCTCATTAAAACATTCAATGATCATTGGTTTCACTCATTTGTTAGAGAAGTAACTAAGTTTTACCTTTTGCTCTTTGTCTTCCCCTTCTCATTCTAGATCTCGGGATGAGATCCTCGTGTAGTGGAGGAGAGTTGTAACAGCCTAGGATCGATGCTCCAGAAGATTCCCCTTTTGTTTCCTTTCTCGTCTGTGTTTCATTTGGTTGTTGCATTCATCATCGCATCATTTGCATCATCGGCATAGCATCTTCACTTGCTTTCGAAAACTTGCATCCGTTCATAGTCACCGGTTCTCTCCGTTCTTGCCGTTGCCCGTTTCAAGACCAACCACACATGCACGCGCCCGTGACATAGTTTATAGAAAACCATTTTAAAGGCGCGCTAAATATATTCTTGGATTGGGTTGAAAGTTGGCATGCGGTCTTATTATATGGTAGGTAGACCGCCTGTCGAATTTTGTCGCATTCCGAGTTCATTTGATACCCCCATCGGTCAGTTGTTGCAGTGTGGTCATCAGTTATTCGTCAGACGTTTTCGGTGTTTTAAAACCTCGCGTCATGGGCCGCACTTCCCTCTCATCCCCACCTAGCCCATATACACAGCCACCGCAGCCCACCTAGTCCACCTCCGCTTCCGGAGCCGTCCGATCGATATCGAACGGTCCAAAAACGGACAAACCCCCCTAACCTAGCCCTCGTTTCCTATTTAAGCTCCCCTAACCTGCCCCTAATGGAAACCCTAATCCCCACCTCGTTTTCCGTGCCCCCAAGCCCTCAGTCGTCGCCTGTCTCCCTCTTCCTCGCGCTAGACCCGCCAGGCCCGCACAGGGGCCCTGGGAAGCCCATCTGGCCCCGAGGGGAGCCCCTGTTGCCCGAGCAGAGGAGCTCCTCCCGAGCGCCTCCCATGGTGCCCCAGCCGACCCTGCAGGCCGTCGCCAACCGATGGACTGCCGCCGCTGACAAGGACCTTGCCGCCCCTCTCCTTCCTTCTCTTCTCTCTCCCTGCGCTAACTCGATGGTGCAGTCGCCGCCGCCTTGGAAGACCCCCAAGCTCGCCGTAGCTCAGATCCCGTCGCCCCCGGCTCGTTCCCGATGAACCCTGCCGGAATCCGCGTTGGAGGGGCCTCTCGCGAGCCGCGCCTTCGCGCCATGGCGCCTCCTTTCCTCTGGCTCCGAAGCGGAATGAAGCCACAACCGCCGCCCGTTGACCGCCAGCGCCCCGCATGGGCCTTGCCTTGCCTGTGCGGCCCAGCCGCCCCAGCCGGCCTAGCCGCCCTCCGACCGGCCCAAGGCCTAGGGTGAGCTGCCCCTATCCAGCGCCTCTGCGTCTTATTGATATATTGCACTCACCTCTGTTAGGCCCGTGTAGCTCCAGATTCGGCCCAATGCTCTTTTTTTTCTTGCTGCGATTTTTCTAATTATCCAATGAATTATAGAATTATGGGAAAACACCTATTTTAATAATGCTCATATATAATCAACCGTGCATCACATGTAAAAACTTTATATATGAAACTTGACAAGACTTTTGTGTAGATTCACAAAATCCAACTTTCACACATGATAAAAATACTTAAACTTGTTGTTTGCATTGATTTGCGTGAATGACATGCTAAAATGATTTAATTCGTAACTACTAAACCATAGCTCCGTTAAAAATGTTCCACATATCTAACTTGGCTAAAAAATGTGTAGAATATCATGGTGACATTTATTTTGATGTTTAACAACTCTAAAATATGGTTGGTACAGATCTGGACCAAATTCATAATATGCATATGGGGTTGTTTCGGAAATGTTATATATTGCTTCCGGACTCATTTAAATGCCTAGATGTTGTAGTTGGTTGTGCTTGACCTCTTGCCATGCCTAAAAACATTTAATATTGATGTGTACCTAACGAGAGTGAACTAAGTAATTCAACGTGGAGTTTCGTCAATATGCAACGAGAGTTATGTTTGATGTAAGTAGGTGTTCAAGACTAGTTCTCGTCCGTTATGCATAGACCACCATACTTTACTTTCTGTATTCATAACTTAGCCACTCAAATAAATGCTTAGTCGCTTGCTGCAGCCTCACCACTTAACCATACCTCACCTATTAAGCTTTAATAGTCTTGATACCCTTGGAAATGAGATTGCTGAGTCCCTGTGGCTCACAGATTACTACAACAACAGTTGGAGGTACATGTAATGCGGTGATTTGACGTCAGCGCGATGTTTTGTGTGATTTGGAGTTATGCTTCTTCTCCCTTGAGTTGGTCTCGCGGAACAGTGCTCCAAGTGTGTGTCCCTCCGGGATCGCGGCCCCCGCCATTCCCCTCCATATCTAGGCCCTTGATGCCAGACTCTCCCAGAGGCAGAAGGGTTCTGGCGGCAGTGGGTGTACGTCGATGCAGCTAAGGTCGCCCCCCTGTTTCAACCTCCGCCATCCCTCGCAGCGCCGCACCATGGGTGGATGCGTGAGGAGCTTGCCAATCCACAGCATGCACGGGTTCTAGCCAGGCTAGCAAGGCTGAAGGAGGCAAGCGTGACGATGGCGATGGTGGTGCAGGAGTTTGTACGCAGACGAATCGCCCCTCCAGCGCCATTCCCGCCCAATGTGGGTCTTCACAGGTCCCCACGATTCCATGAGGATCCAGGTCCCGTCTCTTTCTCCCGACGTGTTGTGCGAGCTGCTACGCCGCCTGACCGGTGGTGAACCTGGCAAGCTCCCTCATGGCGGCCTCCCCATGTATAACTACAAGGACCGGGAAGCCCTTGTCCTGAAGATGCCATGCTTCGACGAGTGGGGGTTCCTTCCTCTTGAGGGGTCACATCCTCAGGGTGTCCCCACATTAGGGCCCCCGACCACCCAGGGTCCTGAGGGTGCTGCTCTTCCCGTGGTCAAGACGGGGAGCCCTTCGCCGCCTGCTTCTCTGGTTCCCACCCACGCTCCTGAGTGTAAGGCGTCGGTTGTAAATTCGTCGGCCGTTATCCAGCACCTTGGGTGCCGGTGAAGAGGAAGTTGATCGCCGTGGATGAGTAAGTGCCTGCGTCCCCTTGTCCTCCTCTTCGGCGCCCTCTTTCTGAGCTTGTTTTTCGCAGGCTCCCTCATAATGAAGGAGGAGCCAAGTAGACGTCACGTGCCTTCACGGCCGGCGAGCTTCTGGCGGCCACGCCTCTCGTCGGTCGTGGGGTTCTGGCAGCCAGGTCGCCCGTGGCCAAGCCTACTCGTCCATCAGGGGGCCTCGAGCATGAGCCCCTACAATCTTCTTTACATGCGGTCTTCGGCTCCCTGGGATGGGGTAGCGCCCCCCATGGTGTCCTTCCCTGGAGATACACCATGCAGTGACCTTGGACCCCCTTTGCTTGATGACGTGGGACCCCAGGATGTGGGGATCCCGACTCATAAATCATGTTCACCGAATGCACGTGTACAGTGATCCCAAAGATCAATGCTCACTGAACACACAAAAGCTGAATAATAAGAGTCTTACATCCACATTTAGCGTCTTACACAAATAAAGACCATGAAGGTCCAGTCTTACATAGATAGGGCCACAAGGGCCAAACGCTCAAATAGAACAAGCAGCAAAAATCTTGGTCGGGAGCGTGAACCCATGCCATCTACCTTAAGCTATAGGCATTCTAACTGGGAGGCATCCTAGTTCGCATGTTCTTCACCAATGAACTCTTCAACATACTCCTGTTCGTCCATGCCTGGCCAATTAAATAACCAATGGCAAGCCAATGAGTACTTTGAATGTACTCGCAAGCAACCCAAGTTGTGGAACAAGGTAATAATGATGCATGCTATAGCACTAGTAGGTAAATTTGCGGAAAGCTAATTTTAAATGCAATGACATGATCAAGTAACTAGCAAGCATGCCTGAACAATAGGCGAATATCCATATGAACAAGATACAGATATCATCATAAGTAGGAGTTGAACAACTCATGTTAATTCATCATGCTAATTCATCGGACTTAGTTCAAATCCCATGCTAAGTCATCGGACTTAGCTCATGTGACTTCTTTGTCACCATCACATCCCAACTCACACCAAGTTGTACGAAAACATTCGGACGTGGCATAAGAAGCACAACCCAACTGTCCTTGACCATGGACACAGCTATACGAATAGTTTTACACTCTACAAAGGTTGCACACTTTACCCACAAGACTCGGGGAACTTCCATGTCATTCACGACTCGCCGTACATCATGTACCCGAGATAAGCACCCGAACAATGCCTTTCCCATGGTGATACTAAACAAATAGTCCACTCATTGGTGCCATCCCTCATGATGTACATCACACGTATCATCCATGAGGGCATGCAACGATGTTCCCGGTGCCTGTAAAGACAGTGCATGGCCTTCCATTTCCGGGACGACCCCTTCTCAAGAGTGATCACTTCACTCTTTCCACTAGTAATGCGGGCTCCTTGCTAGCACTAACCACAGTAATCAACAAAGCCCCGTCCCATAAGGGGTATCATGGTTGCGCATGTAAGGTTGGGACGGTCGACAAATCCTAAACCCTCCGTTTTTGGAAAACACACCTTCATCTTATTCTGGCACACCACTTCTTGCTCAAGTGGTCACCCAACTCATCATCATCTCCCTCGGGCATTAGTGGCACCCGACGAGTTTTCGAAAAAGTCTTAGAAATCATTTGCGTTCGCATGACCATGCGTACACCCGAACCATTTGCATAGGACCTACTAGCATCCTATCTACACCCACCTGCATAACCCTCATAAGGTGGTAGGTTCATGCTTTATGCAAGTGGCAATGGTAAAAGTATTGGAGGCAACCCACCGAAGGGGGTGCACCACATCATGATCGATCATCGAAATAACAAGTGCTATATGACATGCATAAAAAAGTTTCTTAACATGGTCAAAGGGATGCTTGCCTGGCTCAAAAAAGTCTCCGGGGTCTTTGAATTCTTCCGCTCCAACTTCTTCGTCAACCGTGCAATCTCTCATAGTGAATAAAAGCGATAAAAATAGGCAACACACAAAAACAAAGCACACAAACTACTGTCAAAAATGCTACCCTACTCTGATAAATACCGCAAGCTATACTAAAAATATTTCTATGTTTTTGAACTTAAAAAGATTTTCAAAACTATTTAAAATAGAAGCTTATAGTGCTAATTAGACGTTTGAAATTAATATAGTACTAAAAATATTTTCAAACATTCTTACAAGTGGCATTAGTAAATTCTACGGATTATTCTAAGAATTTAGGTGGAAAATATTTGGAATTAGATTTAATTTGTGCCCAGTGGATTTTTTGGAAGAAAAACAGAAAAAGGAAAAAGAAACAGGGCACTGTGCCCCTCGGGCCAAAAACACCCAGCCGAACCGGCCCACAGGGGAAAGCCGGCCCAGGCGAGGCGCCGGGCGCGGCAGGTTTACTTTTAAACCTGCCCGCGGGCCCTGCTTGCCAGCAAGAGAGGAGGGGGTGAGGGGATGACAGGTGGTCCCCACCTGTCATCCCTCTCCTCGCGATAGGAGCGGGGGAGGGCTGACCGTCGGCGCCTCTGGCCATGGCGGTCCAAGCGGAGGGTACCGGTGCACTCAAGAGGCTCCCGCACGTTGGTGGGTGGCTGAGGGGGTCGCCGGGGAAGAGGGAAACGCCAGTGAGGGGTAAGGACCGATGGTGGCAAGGGTTTGCTCCAGCCTCGGCTTCCCGTCCATGGGGGCGAAGGGGCTAGGTACAGGGAAGAAGCTGAGGGGAGGAGGGAGCAAGGAGAGAGGAGCAGGAGGAGCGGGGGGCCCTTTTTATAGGTGGGCTTAGGTTCACCGCAGGCATGGTGCACCAGCGAGGACGTGGCTGTCGCCACAGGCACAGGGGAGGTCCAGGCGGTGTCTGGGGGGTTCGTGGACTCAGTCCGCGCCCAGGGGAAGGCAAGGGCAGCCAGGACGGGGGCCGGAGGTGAGCGCGTGTGAGCGCGGCCATTGGCCGGCTCGGGCGGTGTCGTGCGTGCGCGAAGGAGGGGAGAGAGGAGGGGCCCGAGGAGCACCCGCATTGCGTACGTCGAGGGGGGCATGGGCATACACGCTAGGGAGCCCCGAGGCTGTTGGGGGGCACCGGGCAGGGGCAGCTACAGTGCAGGAGCGCACTGTAGCGCGCTCCAGAGCGCCCATATGGCGTTCCCTAGCATATAATATGCCCACCCACATGTCTTCTTGTGTCTTGGGGCTATTGGAGATGCCCAAGGGCTAGGATAAGCTAGGGGAGGGCTCTGGAGGAGCCTTAGGGTAGAAGAAAAGGGGGAGAGGGAGAGAAATGGTGTTGTCCAGGTGGTAAATGGGGGTTTACCCCACCTTCCAATGGCTTGATGGCTTGGGTTTTTCACTGGGGTTGCTTGGGCACTACCAGAAGGTGTGGTAGAGATTTGGAGGCAAGGGTAAAAGAGGAAGGGGTAGAAATAGAGACTTTACTAATTCACTAAAAGGTGTTTGATAGGGTTTTGGGCAAGAAGAAATTACCATCTTACTGAGATATTCAACAGGGTCAAGGGCTAGGTAAAAATGAGAGGATTCACCATGTTTGAGATCAAGTGAGAGAAGTTGACAATGGAGACTTGGTAAACCCTAGAAACTAACAGATTCAGGTTTCTGTTGATCTAGTGATGCTAGGCTTTAACCCTTGATGCACCACTTAGTGTAGCATTACTATTTGGTCATTAGAGCATGCCCACAAAGTTTGGATTCAAGGGGAGAAACTTCAGAATGTAAAGTTGCTCAAATTTGAATCTGCACAAGAAGGGTCTTGGGGTGGTTTGATGAACCAAATCAACTTGAATTGATATGAAACTTTGGAAGATAATCACCTATGATAGTGTTGACTTGGTGGAATTTTCCTAGAATTTATTGAGAATATTTCTTACAGAAATATTCCAAAGTTTGATTTGAACATAAAGGGTTTTGAGGGGGTTTTCCCATGATTTGAACATGCCCGTGAGTTGAAACTCATAAATATGGAAAATATATGTCCACTGAGTTTCCCTAAATTTTCTCAAATATTTTCAAAGCATTTAAATAATTTTTCCCTAGGAAAAACCATTTCTGGCCTTAAGAAAAAGCCTTTATATAAAATATAAAAATAATCTTTAAAATCAATATTTTGTGGTTGTGGGAAGTCTTATATATAGTAGGTTTGAAATAAAGCCTTTGGGGTAGAAGGATCCACCTAATTTGAGGACTTGATGTGAAATCCTCACTTCAGGGGGTTTTGAAAACCTAATTGGGATAAATCCCATATGGTCAAAATAAAATTTGATAAAAATTAGTTTTGGGCACTATTCACATGGCATGATCATTGGGCAAGAGGTTTGGGACAAGGAAGATGAATATGAAGCGGAATAGAATCTAGGAGTGCCACAACCACAATCATCAAGCAAGCAAACATCATTGCAACCAAGCACAATGACTGTGATAAAGTTTTAGTTGGCTCCAAATTTTATAAATCCAAACATATCAAGGTGATACAAACACAGGGTGTGACAGACCTTCCCGCCTTACAAGAATCTCGTCCCTGAGATTCCTTGGCTAAGCTCTAAAAAGATAAGGGAACTCAGATCTAAGATAGTCTTCATGCTCCCAAGTTGCTTCAGCTTCAGTATGGTTGCTCCACTGGACCTTGAAGTACTTGATGGTGCGGCTTCGGGTGCAACGCTCGGCTTCATCCAAAATGCGAACTGGCCTCTCATGATAAGTGAGGTCTGGCTCAAGATTGGGCTTGATGGTCGATATCCTTGTAGAGGTCGGGGCGGTTGGGAACTTGCAGACACTACCGGAGTTGTGACACGTGAAAGACGTTGTGCATATCCGATAACTCTGAAGGTAGCTCTAGCTTATAGGCAAATTTTCCTCGCATTGCGGTGATCTTGAAAGATACGTTGGTGGAAGCTTTCCTTTGACGTGGAAACGCTTGGTCCCTTTGAGTGGCGTGACTCGGAGGTAGACATGGTCACCGACACAGAAGCTCACTTCTCGGCGGTGAGAGTCGGCATGGCTCTTCTGTGTTGATTTGGCGGCCTCCAAACGTTCTCGGACGAGTTGAACTTGCTCTCCTGCCTCGCGGAGGATATCTGGTCCAAAGACCAATCCTTCTCCGGTCTTTGACCAGTTGAGGGGAGTACGACACTTGCATCCATACAACACCAAAAATGGTGCCATCTGAAGACTCGACTGATAGCTATTGTTGTGTTGTTGTAGGAGAACTCGGCGAATGGTAGGCAATCTTCCTACTTGGCTCCATATGCCAAGACACAAGCGCAGAGCATATCTTGGAGTATTTGATTTACTCGCTCTATTTGCCCACCGGTCTGGGGGTGAAAGGCAGTGTTGAAGGAGAGCTTAGTTCCCATAGCTTCTAGAAACTTCTTCCAGAATCTTGAGGTGAATTGGGTTCCTCGATCCCACACAATCTCCTTTAGAACTCTGGGAAGACTCACGATGTGGTTGATGTAGAGGTTCGCGAGCTGGCTTCCATCATAGGTGGTTGTGACGGGAATGAAGTGGGCTACCTTGGTTATTGGTCGACGATGACCAAAATGGAATCATGTCCCTTACTCGACTTTGTCCCACTTCCATTCAGGCACTTTGAGAGGTTGAAATAGACCAGCAGGTCACTGATGCTCGGCCTTGACTCTCTAGCATATGTCACACTTAGCAACGAACATGCCTATCTCCTGTTTCATGTCGTGCCACGAGAATCTTGTCTTGAGGTCTTGATACATCTTGGTTCCTCCAAGATGGATGGAGTAGGGAGTGTCATGAGATTCTTGCAAGATTAGGTTCTTGAGCTCCTCCTTGTTGGGTATGCAGATGTGATTCCCGAACCATACTACTCCTTGCTCATCCACTGAGAATCATGGGGCCTTGCCTGCCTTGATCTTCCTTTTGATGCCTTCAATGCTCTCGTGCCCCTTCTGAGCTTCTTTGATATCATCCATCAAGGTAGGCTTTTCTTTGAGGTTGGCGAGGAATCCGGGTGCAACCAGTTCCAAGCCAAAGCTTTCAAGTTCTTCATACAGGGCGGGTAGCCTTTCCTTAATCATAGCATTCAAGGAACAAGCCTTTCTGCTTAGGGCATCTGCTACCACGTTGGCCTTTCTGGGGTGGTATTGAACACTGAGGTCGTAATCCTTGATCCATTCCAACCATCTTCATTACCTCATGTTCAATTCACTTTGAGTGAAAATGTATTTCAAACTCTTGTGGTTGGTGAATATCTCACATCGCTTCCCCAGAAGGTAATGTCGCCATGTCTTCAAGGAGTGAACCATGGCTGCCAACTCGAGATCATGAGTTGCGTAGTTCTCTTCATGAGGTCGTAGTTGTATGGATAGATATGCTACAACTCTGCCTTCTTGCATTAGAACACCTCCAAGCCCGGTTCTTGATGCGTCACAATAAATCATAAACTCCTTGTGAATATCGGGGGTGGCCAAAACTGGGGTTGTGGTCAGTCTCTTCTTGAGCTCCTGGAAGCCTTCTTTGCACTTGGCAGTCCATTCGAACTTCTTGTCCTTTTTCAAAAGCTGAGTCATGGGTCGGGCAATGCTTGAAAACCCTTCCATGAACTTGCGGTAATAACTCGCGAGTCCGAGGAAGCTCCTGACTTCCTTCATGGTGGTTGGGGCTTGCCATTCTGTCACGACTTCAATCTTGGCAGGATCCACTGATAATCCTTCTGCAGTCAACACATGACCGAAGAATCCAACTTCATGCAGCCAGAATTCACACTTGTTGAACTTGGCATAAAGCTGGTACTCTTGAAGCTTCTCTAGGACCAATCTCAAGTGTTCCTCATGTTCTTCTTAAGACTTGGAGAAGACGAGTATGTCATCAATGAAGACGACGATGAACTTGTCCAAGTACTCCATGAAGACCTTGTGCATGAGGTACATGAAGTAGGCAGGGGCATTAGTTAATCCGAATGACATGACCATGTCTTCATAAAGTCTGTACCGGGTTACAAACACCGTCTTCGAAATGTCTTGGGGTCTGATGTTCAGTTGGTAGTACCCAGACCTGAGGTCGATCTTGGAGAATACCTTGGCTCCATTCAACTGATCAAACAGGTCTTCAATCTTGGGGAGTGGGTACTTGTTCTTTATCGTGACTTCATTGAGAGAATGGTAATCGACACAGAGTTTGATAATTCCGTCCCTCTTTGACACAAATAGAACAGGCGATCCCCAAGGAGAGGCACTAGGGCGAATATTTTTCTGAGCTGCTCTGCAAGTTGCTTCTTTAATTCAGCCAACTCTTCGGATCCCATCCTGTAGGACTTCTTATAGATGGGCCTTGACCCGGGCATAAGCTCAATGATGAACTCAATGTCGCGGCCAGGAGGCATTCCGGGCAGCTCATCAGGAAACACATCCGGGTACTCACATACCACTGGCACTAGATCCAACTCAACTCCCGACGGACAGTTAGCCTGAGGGGCTTGAGTGGAGGCAAGGTTGGGAACATACTTGACTTCCACTCCTTAGCTATTGGTCATGGTAACTATCCTCTTGGCACAGTCTAACATGCCTTGGTGCTTGGTCAACCAATTCATGCCAAGGATGGCGTTCAAGTCTGGTGAATCCAGAACTATAAGGTCTGCTTGGAAGTCTACCCCATTGATGTCAATATTTACTCCCTTACAACCTATCCCAGACTTCATAACTAATCCCGGGGTTGGTATCAACATACGACTACCCAGGGGTGTAGGTTTCATGCCACTGTCTAATGCAAACTTTTGGGTGAAAAAAGAATGTGAAGCTCCACAATCAAACAGTACCGTTGCTGGGGTGGAGTTGATGAGGAACGTACCCAGTATGACGTTCGGGTCTTCCTGGACTTCCTTTGTGGTGACGTGATTCACACGACCCTTGCCATTGTTGGGCTGGTTGTGGGGAGCTGGGTTCCTTGGTGGTGCTCCACGAACTTGACCTTGGTTTGGCGCATTGGGGCGTGCCACATCTGGCTTCCTGTTGGGGCGAAGCTTAGAGATGTGTCCGGACTGATCACGTCCAAAGCAAGTGGCTTTCCCAGGGTTGTTGTTAAAGTTTCTTCCACCATTATTGTTGTTGGGGTTGTTGTTGTAAGCTGGCCTGGGATTGGCATACTGCTGAGGCTAGTAGCCCGAACGAGGTGCAGGAGGTCTGGCCTGCTGTGGCTGATAGGTTGGCTTGGTTGTGGCTGGCTGCCAGGGGCGAGTCATCTGGTTGCTTGAGCTACCCTTGCTGATCATCTTGCGCTTGCAAGTGTCGTCTATGGCACGACGCTTGTCTTCCAGCATGAGGGCCTTGTTCACCAAGTCGAAGAAGGTATGACAGTCATAGACGATGAGCTGATACTATAGGGTCTGTTGAAGTCCTTCCATGAATTGTTCCTTGTTGGCAGCCTTCGTGTTGACATCTTCTGGTGCATACCTTGACAGCAGGTTGAACTTCTGTAGGTACTCCTTGATAGAGCCACTTCCTTGCTTTAGCGCTCGGAATTCTCTCTTCTTGATAGACATGATCCCGGAAGGAATGTGGGCGGTGCGGAATCCTTCCTTGAAGTCGTTCCAAGTGATCACACGCTCTCCTTGCATGACCTTGAATCCATCCCACCAACCTCGGGCGGTACCTCAAAGGCAGTGAGAGGCATACATCACCTTCTCACGGTCCTCATTGCAATTGACCAAAGAAAGGAGGTCCTTGAGTGTGCGGATCCATTTATCAACATCCAACGGTTCAGCAGTCTCGGTGAAGGTTGGGGGTGAATTCCTCATGAACTCAGACAGGGTGGAGCGGCCATTGTCGTTCCTGCCTTGCTGCTGGTTGTTCACAAGGGCATGACCCATCTGCTGGATAGAAGCATTGTTGGCTTGGCATTCCTCCCAGAGAACTTGGAGAAACTGAGCTATGGTCATGTTCTCCGGTAGAGGTGGTGGCGGGGGAATGTCACCTTGTGGCTGCTCCTGGTGTCCTCCAGCATGAGGAGCCCCACTAGCTCCCTGTTGCTAGCTTGAGTTGCCGGCTTTAGGGTTGGTGAAGGAGCTATTGCGGGTAGCAGTCACCATCCTATTTGGAGCAGCCAGGTCAAACAACTGGGATAGACGAGAGGAAAAGCAATAACAGAAAAGCGCGCCTAAGGGGGTTGGTCGAGTGCAAGTGTGTTAAAACAAAGGTCAACGGACCAATATATATTAAGATGGACGATGGAGTCGCTTACATATTGCCTAAGGAAAAAGCGTGACTTACATCGGAACACAAACAACAAAACAAACAACAAGCACACATGGTTTCATATGAACCATTACACGGAATCGACTTTGCATGAGGGGTACATGACTGATCCTACCCGAGGGGTTCTCGGACTCAGTTGGTGGAGTGCTCGTTCTCGTAGTCACGCTCCTCTAGGTCTTCCTCCTGTTCATCATCTGAACGGGCATCGATCCCGGTCGAAGGGGTCAGGGAATGTGGAGGTCCATCCTGACAATGCTTTGCAGGCAGGTCAGTGAAGAGCTGATGGTACTCCTTTGCACTCATGCGATGACGAAGAGTGGGTGCATCACTAGCTGGGGCTACTCCTCCTCGATAAGCAACAGCTGGTCATCCTTCGGGGGCTCCATCCTTCTTGATCTTGTCTGGCTTCGTCTTGTCTTGCCGAAGTAGCTCTCAGGTGTGGTGAAGTTCCTCGCGGAGCTTCATGGACTCCTTCATCAGGTTATGAACCAAGCTGTCGGCGGAGAGGCTGAAGTAGGTCTGGAACCTGAGTGGTGTGCCATCTTCCTTGGTCGAAATCAGCATCCAACTCTTGCCAAGGTCATCCTTCCTAAAGGTAAGGAAGCGAGTAGCCGGGTTGTCAGCCATCTCTGGAATGATGTCTCAAAGGTGTAGGAGTGCCTTGCATGCAGCTGTCTCGACCGCAAGTATAGGGTCTCCCTCCATGGTCCCTCAAAGAACCAACTGGTAAGGGATTCATTTGCCTTCACAGCCACAGCCACGTGGTACTCCTTCATGACGGCATCGACCCAGTGCTCCTGGTAGAGGAAAATGGGTGGTTGGCAAAACTGGCACTTCTCCAGGCTATCCCACGGAAGAAAGGGAAAGCCGGATGTCAGGAAGGCTTCGGGTACGACAGCCATCTACAAAGGTTTGAAAGGAGGAGAGTCAACAAAGTATTGTGTGAAGAATAGAAAAGGCAAAGGATTGTGGGGACCCCGACTCATTAGTCGTGATCACCGAATGCACGTGTACAGTGATCCCAGAGATCAATGCTCACTTAACACACAGAAGCTGAATAATAAGAGTCTTACATCCACATTTAGCGTCTTACACAAGTAAAGACCATGAAGGTCTAGTCTTACATAGATAGGGCCACAAGGTCCAAACGCTCAAATAGAACAAGCAGCGGAAATCTTGGTCGGGAGCATGAACCCATGCCATCTGCCTTAACCTACATGCATTTTGACTGGGAGACGTCCTAGTTCGCATGTTCGTCACCAACGAACTCTTCAACATACTCCTGTTCTTCCATGCCTGACCAATTAAATAACCAGTGGAAAGCCAATGAGTACTTTGAATGTACTCGCAAGCAAACCAAGTTGTGGAACAAGGAAATAATGATGCATGATATAGCACTAGTAGGTAAATTTGCGGAAAGCTAATTTTAAATGCAATGACATGATCAAGTAACTAGCAAGCATGCGTCAACAATAGGCAGATATCCATATGAACAAGATCCAGATGTCATCATAAGTAGGAGTTGAACACCTCATGTTCATTCATCATGCTAAGTCATCGGACTTAGTTCAAATCTAATGCTAAGTCATCGGACATAGCTCATGTGACCTCTTTGTCACCATCACATCCCAACTCACACCAAGTTTTATGAAAACATCCGGACGTGGCATAATCAGCACCACCCAACTGTCCTTGACCATGGACATGCTATTCAAATAGTTTGACACTCTGTAGAGGTTGCACACTTTACCCACCAGACTCGGGGAACTTTCGTGTCATTCACGACTCGCGGTACATCATGTACCCGAGGTAAGCACCCAAACAATGCCTTTCCCATGGTGATACTAAACAAAGAGTCCACTCGTTGGTGCCATCCCTCATGATATACATCACACGTATCATCCATGAGGGAACACAACGGTGTGCCCGATGCCTGTAAAGACTGCGCATGGCCTTCCACTTCCGGGACGACCCCTTCTCAAGAGTGATCACTTCACTCTTGCCACTAGTAATGCGGGCTCCTTGCTAGCACTAACCACAGTAATCAACAAAGCCCCGTCCCATAAGGGGTATCATGGTTGCGCATGTAAGGTTGGGACAGTCGACAAATCCTAAACCCTTCGTTTTTGGAAAACACACCTTCATCTTATTCTGGCACACCACTTCTTGCTCAAGTGGTCACCCAACTCATCATCATCTCCCTCGGGCATTAGTGGCACCCGACGAGTTTTCGAAAAAGTCTTAGAAATCATTTGCGTTCGCATGACCATGCGTACACCCGAACCATTTGCATAGGACCTACTAGCATCCTATCTACACCCACCTGCATAACCCTCATAAGGTGGTAGGGTTATGCTTGATGCAAGTGTCAATGGTAAAACTATCGGAGGCAACCCACCGAAGGGGGTGCACCACATCATGATCGATCATCGAAACAACAATTGCTATATGACATGCATGAAAAAGTTTCTTAACATGGTCAAAGCGCTGCTTGCCTGGCTCAACAAAGTCTCTGGGGTCTTAGAAGTCTTTGGGTCCAACTTCTTCATCAACCTAGCAATCTATCGTCGCGAATAAAAGCGATAAAAATATGCAACACACAAAACCACAACACACAAACTACTGTCAAAAATGCTACCCTACTCTGATAAATACCAGAAGCTATACTAAAGATATTTGTCTATGTTTTTGAACTTAAAACATTTTCAAAACTATTTAAAACAAGAGCTTATAGTGCTAATTAGAGGTTTTAAATTAAAACAATACTAAAAATATTTTCAAACATTCTTACAAGTGGCACTAGTAAATTCTATGGATTATTCTAAGAATTTAGGTGGAAAAATATTTGTAATTATATTTAATTTGTGCCCTCTAGATTTTTTGGAATAAAAACAAAAAAAGAAAAATAAACAGGGCATTGTGCCCCTCGGGCCGAAAACACCCAGCCGAACCGGCCCACAGGGGAAAGCCGGCCCAGGCGAGGCGCCGCGCACGACAGGTTTACTTTTAAACCTGCCTGCGGGCCCTGCTTGCTAGCGAGAGAGGAGGTGGTCCACACTTGTCATCCCTCTCCTCACGACAGGAGCAGGGGAGGGCTCACCGTCGGCAACTTCGGCCACGGCGGTCCAAGCGAAGGGCACCGGCGTGCTCAGGGGGCTCCCGCGCGTCGGTGCGTGGACGAGGGGGTCAATGGGGAAGAGGGAAATGCAGGCGAGGGGCAAGGCCCGACGGCGGCAAGGGTTTGCTCCGGCAGCGGGTTCCCGTCCACGGGGGTGAAGGGGCTGGGCATAGGGAAGAAGCTGAGGGGAGGAGGGAGTGAGGAGAGAGGAGCAGGAGGAGCGAGGGGCCCTTTTTATAGGTGGGCTTCGGTCCACCGCGGGTGTGGTATGCTGGCGAGGACGTGGCCGTCGCCACAGGTCATGGGAGAGCTCTAGCCGGTGTCTAGGGGGTTCATGGACTAAGTCTGTGCCTAGGGGAAGGGAAGGGCAGCCAGGAGGGGGACCGAAGGTGCGCGCGTGGGAGCGCGGCCATTGGCCCGTTTGGGCAGTGCCGTGTGCGCGCGAAGTAGGGGAGGGAGGAGGGGCCCGAGCAGCACCCGCATGCATACGTCGAGGGGGACACGAGGGACAAACTGGGGAGCCCCGAGGCTGTCGGGTGGCGCCGGGCAGGGGCGGCTGTAGTGCGGGAGCACACTGTAGCCCGCTCCAAAGCTCCCATATGGCGTGCCCTGGCATATAATATGCCCACCCGCATGTCTTCTTGTGTCTTGGGGCTATTGGAGATGCCCAAGGGCTAGGATAAGCTAGGGGAGGGCTCTGGAGGAGCCTTGGGGTAGAAGAAAAGGGGGAGAGGGAGAGAAATGGTGTTATCAAGGGGGGTACATGGGGGTTTTACCCCACCTTCCAATGGCTTGATGACCTGGTTTTTTTACTGGGGGTTCTTGGGCTAGGTAAAAATGAGAGGACTCACCAAGGGCTCGGTAAAAATGAGAGGACTCACCAAGTTTGAGCTCCAGTGAGAGAAGTTGACAATGGAGACTTGGTAAACCCTAGAAACTAACTGATTCAGGTTTCTGTTGATCTAGTGATGCTAGGATTTAACCCTTGATGCACCACTTAGTGTAGCATCACTATTTGGTCATTAGCGCATGCCCACAAAGTTTGGGGTCAAGGGGAGAAACTTCACAACGTGAAGTTGCTCAAATTTGAATCTGAACAGGAAGGGTCTTGGGTGGTTTGATGAACCAAATCAACTTGGATTGTGATGAAACTTTGCAAGATCATCACCTATGATAGTTTTGACTTGCTGGAATTTTCCTGGAATTTATTGAGAATATTTCTTATAGAAATATTCCAAAAGTTTGATTTGAACAGAAAGGGTTTTGAGGGGTTTTGCCCATGATTTGAACATGCCCTTGAGTTGAAACTCATATATATGGAAAATATATGTCCACTCAGTTTCCCTAAACTTTCGCAAACATTTTTAAAAATTTAAATAGTTTTGCCTATGGAAAACTATTTCTGGCCTTAAGAAAAATCCTTTAAATAAAATATAAAAATAATCTTTAAAATTAATATTTTCTGGTTTTGGGAAGTCTTATATATAGTAGGTTTGAAATAAAGCCTTTGGGGAGGAAGGATCCACCTAATTTGAGGACTTGCAGTGAAATCCTCACTTCAGGGTTTTTTGAAAACCTAATTGGAATAAATCCCATTTGGTCAAAATAAAATTTGATAAAAATTAGTTTTGGGCACTATTCATATGGCATGATCATTGGGCAAGAGGTTTGGGACAAGGAAGATGAATATGAAGTGGAATAGAATCTAGGAGTGCCACAACCACAACCATCAAGCAAGCAAACATCATTGCAACCAAGCACAAGCACTTTGAAATTTTTTTAGTTGGCTCCAAATTTTATAAATCCAAACATATCAAGGTGATACAAACATAGGGTGTGACACATGAGGTGCATCATTCTTCCGGAGTGGTTATGGGGGAGCTGTCGTGGGAACAAGTCTGACAGTAGAAAGTAGGGGTACGAAGGGAGAGGGCAGAGTCCTAGCTACGACGAGGATGTACAAACGAATGTATGAGTTCACGCCCCTCTGGTGGAGGTAATTGCCCTACGTTTCAGTGCTCGGGAGCTCTCGTCGTGTGGAGAGTATAAGTTACAGTAGGTGTGAGCCCTTGTGCCAGAGAGAAGGGGTGGCTTATATAGAGTTTGCTGCCCCTCATAAGTGTCGGGCATCTAAGGGTCCGATTGTGGGTATAAAGACGAGCGTTACTGGTAACGTACATCATAATTGCTACTAATGATGACTGGCCTAGCGCCTTCCTATTGGCCTCCCTGGAGGGGCTTCTGGTCTTCTAGCGTCGACTGGAAGCGAGTTCTTCCGAGTGACAGGTGGTTGTCGAGTGGAGGGGGAAGATATCGAGTGGATTAAATGTTGAGTGACTTGAGCGCCATGATGAATCCAGTCGGAACCTCTCTTGTAATATTTAAGTCCTCCAATATAGTGTCCTTAGGTAGGGTATGTAGGTCAGGCCTAGGACCCTACCCTAGGTACATATCCTCATCATTACCCCCCGAATGGATCGGGGTTCGAGTGAGAAAGAGGATCGATGGCAGTTTTGATAAGGCACGAAGCTTCCGAATGTACTTCGGGTCTTCAATGAAATTTGTGTCAATTGAAATCTTTGTCGTTCGCTCGGATCGATTCTGCCTTGAAAGTGTCTGAATGAATTCTTAGCATCAATTATATTACAAGTGACTTGAAAGGATGTTTGGATGCGAAGGGTGCTTTGTCAGACCCGGATTTCAGGGGATTTGAAAAGTTGGAAAGAGTGCGCGTCCGCGATGATGACGCCACGACTGGGGCAAGTAGGAACACAACGCCTCGATTCACACGCCGCCCATTTCGCCACGTACCGTGCAACATCTGCGATCGAGATACGCGGGGATTTAGCGGGTCCACTAGTCAGTGAGACACTCAACAAAGTATAAAATCCCGCCGCACTGTGGTCCGCATAGTCTTCTTCCTCCAAATCTCCTCTCTTCCTCCACCTCCCCTGCTCTTAGCACACTGCTCTGCTCTGCCTCGATGACCGCCGCCACCGCGATGATGAAGGGGAAGTCCGAGAGGCTGGAGCGCGCTAAAAAGGTGGTCATGAAGGGCAAGGAAAAGAAGCCGTCGAGCGCGCGGTTCACCGTGCTGGCAGGGTGGATCCAGGGGGATTTTCTCACATTGACGGTCACCTCCACGGACATTGAGAATCTCGTCATCGACGGGCTCGTAGATGAGGGCTCGTGGAGGCTGTCAGAGGTAGCAATTGAGCCGGAGCCGCGTGAGGGGGAGCGGGTCCTTCTCCTCACCCACGTCGAGAGAGGTTTCTCCATGCCCCCTCCATCCTTTCTTCCGAGGGTTTCTGAATTTCTTCGGTGCCCAACTTCGTCATTTTCCTCCGTATGCAATCTCTTATGTTTCTGCATTTATCACCATGTGTGAGTGTTTCTTGGGTTGTTCTCCCCACTGGGGTCTTTTCAAAGACATCTTCACCATCAGATCTCAGTCGGTCAAGAAAGCCGACCCTGAGGATGATAAAACCCATGTCATTAAATTATGTGGTGGCTTGGGGATCCAAAAGAGAGCTAGGAGTTCCTTTCCCTCCATGACCTTCCCATAATATATTAGGGGTTGCCAGTCGACCTGGTTCTACTACAAAGATGTAGCATCTTCCAACATGTTGACGGGTCTTTCACCATTCACGTTAGATCGACCCACCGTTCCCAAATCTTTGACAGTGTTAGAGGGGGGAAAAGTCCAGGTGGGGATCCTAGTGGATGTCGTAGTGGCCATTGTCCGTGGTGGAGTGACTGGCATGGTGTAGGACCAAAAGTAGGTCTAGAGGTGGGGTTGATTAGACTACTTGACCAAATAAAAGTTTTGCCTATACCAAGTTTTAGGGTTGACAATTTTTAGAATTTCATGGCAAGTCAAGTACACCCTACACATGCAAGTCTAAGAGTATATAGCAGCAGAAAGGAACAACATGCATGTATAGAAGGGATAGGGTAGGAAGATCAAACGCAGTTGTAGACACGATGATTTTTCCCGTGGTTCCGATAGGTGGCGCTATCGTACATCCACATTTATGGAGTCTTCAACCCATGAAGGGTAACGGTCGCGAGAGTCCATGGAGGGCTCCACCCAAAAGGTTCCACGAAGTAGCAACCTTTACTATTCCACACGGCTTCCGTCCACGAAGGACTAGCCTCACTATGGGTAGATCTTCACGAAGTAGGCAATCACCTTGCCCTTACAAACTTCTTGGTTCACTCCACAACACGAAGTAGGAGGCTCCCAAGCGACACCTAACCAATGTAGGAGGCACCACCCTCCAAAAGGTCATAGGCTCGGTAATGACGATGAACTCCTTGCTCTTGTGCTTCAAGATGATAGACTCCTCAACACCCAATCCCTCTCTCACATATTTGGCATGGTGGAAGAGATGGGATTCGTGGAAAGCTACTTGGGGAGGCTATAAATCAAGATCCATATGATTGGAGTGGAAGATCTTGACCTCAACACAAGGGTAGGTGATTCTCTCTCAGAAAATCTGATAGGATAGGTATGGAATAGTTCTGAGTGCTTCTCTCTCGAGTAACTGGTGGTGAAGGGGTATATATAGGCATCGGCAAAAATCCAACCGTTACACACAAAATGACCAACTCGGTGACACCGATATGTTAATCTCAGTGGTACCAAAGTGACCAAAAGGTGGCTACTTTTGAATCTCCATAAAGCCGATATAGGAAACATGGTTGCACCGATAAGGTGACCAACGGTTAGATTTCCAATCTCGGTGACGCCAATCCAACATTCTCAATGGGACCGAAAATGTGAATTTGCGTAACAGAAAGTTGGCAACCTAAACTTGGTGGCACCGGTATGGAATCGGTTGTACCGAAGTGGCTAGGGTTTGGCCTGAGTCTGTCTAGGTTCTGGAATCGGTGGCACCGGTATGGGAAAGTTGGTTGCACCGATTTTGAGTGGTAGGTATAGAACATACTTTGGTGGGAGAGTTTGTGGATGTTTTTGGCGACTGTCACTTGTGCACATTTGAGCATATTGTTCACCAACAAAACCTTACCCCCTTTTAATAGTATTAGCTTTCCTATGGACTCAAAGTGATTTCTCACAAATATAAAATGTAGAGTCCTCTTGCTTGAATCCTAGCCAACCTATTTCCTTGAATCTTGGGGTATGTCCACAATCTCCTTTTGCCAATCCTATCATTGAACATTTCCTGAAATATACTTGGTGGAAACATTAGTTCAGTGACTTATATGTTGTTATTAATTACCAAACCACCAAGGGAGCAAATGTGCTTTCAATCTCCCCCTTTTTGGTAATTTATGACAACATATAGATCAAAGCTTCGACATATGATAAATGCAATGAATATAATCATTGCTTTGAGAGCCATGTGATAAGCAAGAGCTCCCCTTAAATTTGTGCATTATTTTGAATTTTCGTTTGAATGCAAATTAAAAAACGATTAGGTATATGGGGCACTTCCATGTCACATACAACATGGTGGTGTGCGAGAATATTTTAGAATGAATAACATGGCACAACACACACAAGCAAATGTGAATGATCATCTCATAGCATTAAGCTGATAGAAAATAGTTGCACCACACATAACGTAGTAGCATAACACACACAAAAGTATCTCACATCAAACCAAAAGAACCAAATGTTTGAAAAGCAATAAAAACCAAATCGCTCTCTCGCTCGAAGCCTATTAATCTATATACACTTCTCCCCCGTTGGCAACAAGTTACCAAAAAGTTCAAAGGCATACATCTAAGCGTTCTTGGGCATATCTCCTCCGGTTGTTGATGAAGGAGTCGAGATGACCGCATCGGCGAAGATCTCTGCAGATGTCGTGGATGGAGCTGGAGTGGTCACTGATGGAGGAGAAGTTGATGGAGCTGATGGAGCTGGCATAGTGGCTAATCTGGCCTGAGTGGTGAACTGAGTGCCTGGCCTGAGAGGTGATTCATCCTCATCCTCATCATCATCATCATCATTGTCACCATCTGAAGTAGAAGAGACCCAAGGGATGTGCACGAAGTCAACTTCCTTCTGAAGCTCTGAACAGATGATATCAGTGTATCCATTTGCTTGTTCCTGGATCTAGGGACCTGAGCACTAGTGGCTCTAACTGCCTGTGCTGCTTCATGAGCTGCAGCAGAAGTGAGATGATCAACATCCATCACCACAACATTGTCTTCAAGATCTAGCTGTAGGGGCAAATGTGGGTGATCTAGGGCAAATATGTGCTTCTCCAGTCTTGAGTTGATGAGCATCTGAATGTAGGGTGCATAACAGCAGGAGTGCTTCTGGTCAGCAGCAACCCTCTTGATTGTCTCAACAATCAGATCCACGACTCTGATCCTGGTGTGACTGTCAAGGTGGATCAACATGTTGATGGAGTGGCCTCGGATCATCTTGTCGTCTCCTGACTTGGGCATCAAGGTATGCCTCAGTATGGTGTTCATCATGCGGAGGCCAGCCTGAAGAAAATAGATTGATCCGAGCCTGTGAGACTTCACATTTGCAGCAGGGATCTCCTTGTACATCTTAGCCATAGCATTGTGGCTAGCCTTGGATTCTGAGTAAACATCCAAGTCACCATCCCGTGCTTCAGGAACTCCTAAGATATCAGACCATTCCTCAACAGTTGATTCATATCTCGCACCTTCAGTCATCCACACAATTCTACCATCTCCGTAGAAGTGTGCAGTGGAGTAGAACTGCATGATCATCTCATCATTCCATGCTGTGAATTCTCTGCTAACGAACTCATCCAGACCTATGCAGTGGAAGTTGTCCTGGACACTTGGAAAGTAGTCCTCATTCTCCTTAATGAACTTCCAATCAATGTAACGCATGTCACTGACAGCTGGACTCTTGTCAAAGAGCATAGTCTCGTAGAAGTCTTGTTGCTCCTTGGTATAGAACCTATAGTCTACAGCTGTTTTCTTCCTCTGGGCATAAGGATCTATTGCTCTCCATGCCCTCAATCCAGAATCCTTCCTCTTCTTCATGTCCTCAGCTAGTGGGTAGCCGGCATTGTGTACTGGAAGGTGTGGTTTGAGCTTCATCAGTGTTGTCAAGTCATCCACATATTCAACTCTAGAAGCAGTTCCGTTGTTCTTTTCAAAAGCTAGAATCTTCCTAGTCGTCCTCTTAGGCTTCTCAGCAGCCTTCTTGGATGTGCTGGTCTTAGGCATAGCATCTGACATAAGCTTCGTTACCTTCTTCTTGGGAGGAGCCTTTGTATCTGGCTCAACCTCCCATTCCTCAGCAGCAACAGCAGCTTCCTCTGGATCTTCATATGTAGAAGTGGGCCTGCCAGTCACATGAATGATCCTCTTCCTTGACTTCTTCTCTCCTGCCTTCTTAGGCATAGCCTTCTTGGGGACCTCAACACATATTGTTGCTCTGGCAGTCTCATGAGCCTTGAAGGTGGAAAAAGGATCATAAACCTTGCTGACAACTCTTCGAGAGGAAGTAGCTTCAGTTGTAGCCTTCTTCGCAACCTTCTCTTTCTTCTTAGCAAGAATCTCTTTTGGAACGAAGTCTAAATCCTCTTCATCTGAGTTCAACCTCTTCCTGGTTATAGTGACAGCCTTGGGAAATCCATGAGAGCTGGGGGTGCGTGGGTCTGAGAAAGAACTGGCTTCTGGGCTTGTTCCAGAACTCATATCAACTCCCTGCTCTGGCACATTCTGACTATCCTCTGAGCCTGACATACTGACCCTATGAATAGAGTGAAGATGAGCAGAAGTAGATGAGTTATCACAAAATGAGGTTGGTTTTTAAAATTTGAGCAATGAGTTTTCAAAAGTTTTGCAATTTGTCAAATACATATCGGTGCAGCCGAAAACAATTTTTCGGTGAGACCGAGACAGACTTACTCGTTAACACAAACTTGGCAGCCTTTTCAGTAGGACCGAAAAGAGATACTCGGTTCCACCGAGTCAGTTCTCGCCCTCACCGAAAAACATATCGGTGAGACCGATATTTCCGTTTCGGTTCCACCGAGATATATTGGGCGGACAGCAAAACCCTAGAAAATCCATCTAACTCGAGATTTTGTAGTTGTGGGTGGATGAATATGTAAGCAAAGGGTTCAAAGATGATAATCTAGAATCTAATGTGCAAGAATCTGATGGGGAGCGCACTAGAGATCGAATCTATACCCTAGCTTGGCGCAGATCCTCTACGGCGGCGATGATGGAGTGCATTGCATTGACGGCCGCGATTCCCAACGGTAGAGGAGCATGGGAGGACAAGGGCGATGACCAGGGGTCTCGAGGCGGCAGCTTAGGGTTCTGAGGCGTGACGTTGAAGATTGAATTTCAAAGCGTCGGGGTCCACAACATATATACCATTCACTGTCAGTGATACCGATTTTATGTTTTCGGTGTCACCGAGTTCCACAACTGTCAGCTGACAGGGAAACTCTGTGTAACCGAGAATATGAAATTGGTAGTACTGAGATTGAAAAACAGATCAACCCTAGACATTCGGTGAGACCGAGATTGTGGGGTTGGTTCTACCAAGATGCACTTGGGAGGTTTTATTGGTCAGTCCTTGTCGATACGAAACTCCGAGTGCTCCACACACAGAGGGATCAAAAACACTTGTTCAAATTTTGTGATGCAGCATGAATGGAATATGAGGTGAGAAAGCATAGATAGCTAAAGAGTGGTCCTAGGAATTCTTGTCCATCCAATTGGCAAAAGATAAATCAAAATCCAAATAGCAACAATTGGAAGTCCTTGAAGAGAAAATAAATGCATACCAACATGCTTACACAATAAGATGTCAAAAGAAATCATGACATACATGCACAAACACACTAGCATCTAACAAGCACTTGGGCAATGATGAAGTCATCTATATATGAGTATTTGACTTAGGAGCCAAGTAAGAGTACTTGATCATAGGTCATACTCATCGTTTAAGCACAAGTGGGGTTACCACTTTTTCATAAAGCTTTTACTATTGCCACACACTAAGAGATGCTTTGACTCAAGTCTTAGAGTAAAGCTCCCCCTTAATGTGACATCCCCCATAAGAGGGATAAACTAACCTTGGTTTTTGTCGATGAAGACTTCATGTTTGTGAGGTAGTTGTGGATGCTCCATGTTGATGAAGATCACCAAGAGTTGGGAGCATCCTTGTTGTTTCTTTACACTTCTCACCTACATGGGTTAGTCCCAACATACAAGAGACAAATATGAGGATATCTATGGACATGGAGTGCAATGCATATGTTATGATGTCCATTGATTTGATGATTACCTTGTCCCTTGCTTACCTTTGAGGGAATGTGTGACTCCTTGAACTATTGCATTGAGCTGATGTTGAGTGCAAAAAGTCCTTGCCAATAATGAATGTGAGTGAATTTCATTGGCAGATTCACCCCTCAAGAACCTACTAGTTCTTCTTCTTGGGAACCCACATCAAGTTGGTGGGGATCCTTGGTGTTGAAGTGGCCATTGTAGTAGTTGAGCTTGAAGTAACCTTGGGAACCCACTCCACCAAAGCTAGGGGTTGATCTTCATAAGAGTCAATGTCCTCTTCAAGCTTGTTCTTGCCCTTGAGCTTGTGGACTTGTGGTGGCAGGTCATCTTGAGTGTTTGTTCCCTTGGGAAGAGTATTTTCATACTTCTCCTTTGAGGAACAAACCTGGGCTTGGGATATTAACCTTCTTCCCACTCAACTCCATTAGCGTCGAAGTAGCCAACACCATGATTCTTCCGGTATCCTCCGTGCTTGCGTACAATTTCCTCAAATTGCTTACATCTGGCAAGACTCTTGTAGATACCCTTTTCTATAATTCCTTTCACTAAAGCGTTTTCTTGCTCAAGTGTAACTTGGCTAAGAGAATCATCATTATTGGAATCAATAGAACTACTAGAAGCAACATCATTGGGTCTAGCATTTTTATTGTTGCTACTAGATGAAAAACCTTTCTTGCCTTTGTTACTAGATTGCTTAGTTTTAACTTGGGGCATAAAGGTAGACAAGAGTGGTCATTTGGCTAGATAAGATGAAGTCTTCTTTCGGAGATCGTCATTGATAGCTTTGAGAAACTCATGCTCTTGCTCCAAGTTGAGCTTCTCGAAGCGTAGCTTCTCATGAGTTCTCACAAGCTCTCTATGATCTTCGAGAGTAGATTCATGAGCTAACTTAAGAGTGTTTAGTTCTTTAGTTAGTTGTTCTATTTTCATATTGTCATCATCAAATGACTCATCTTGACTAGCATGAGAATTATCAAGTTCGTTTTGATCAACATCACTAGTTTTATCACAAAGCAAGTCATCATCACAAAGCAAATCATCTTCATCACTATCAAAATCAAGATACTCGGGGTGTGATACCATGGGGCCTTTAGCCATGAAGCAACTTCCACTCCCTTCGTTTGGTGAATCAAATAGATCGTAGGAGTTGGTAGTCGCTAGAGCAATTCCGGCAACACCATCATCTTGACTACGGTCGGAGTCGGAGTGATAGCTTCCCTCAGAGTTGTTGTCGGAGTCGGAGCCAGAAACCCATTCACCAACATGAGCTTGATGTTTTATTCTTGTGTAGCTCTTGGTGTACTTGTCCTTCTTCTCCGAATCTCCACTTCTCCTTGAGTGTCTTCGTTCATAACGATCATCTCTGCTCCTTCTCTCTCTTTGTGGTGACTCATTTCTTGAGCTTTGTCTTCAAGGTGACTTTTCTCTTCTTTTGTAGGGAGACGTGCACTCATTTGAGTAGTGTCCGGGCTTCCCACAATTTTAGCAATTGCGGTCACGACTTGACGAAAGCTTCTCTTCATATCTTGAGTTGGAGTTTCTTTCTTTGCTTCTATTCTTGTAGAACTTGTTGAATTTCTTGACCATGAGGCTTATCTCTTCGTTAGTGACAAGGTTGTTGCTTGAAGTTGCGAGAGCATCACTTGTGGCTTTGTAAGCACCGCTAGACTTATGATGAAGTTCTTCTTTATCTTTGAGTGTCATCTCATGAGCAACAATCCTTCCAATGACTTCCGTAGGGTTGAGATCTTTGTAGTTTGTCATCATTTGGATTAATGTGCACAAGGTGTCGTATCTCTCAGCCAAAGCTCTAAGTATCTTCTTAATGATGAATTTGTTGGTCATTTCTTTGGTTCCTAATCCGGCAATCTCATTTGTGATGATAGCTAGCCTAGAGTACATCTTTGCGACTCCTTCACCATCCTTCATCTTGAACTTGTCAAGCTGACCTTGAAGAACATCTAACTTGGATTCTCTCACGGACTCGGTTCCTTTGTGCATATCAACCAAAGTATCCCAAATCTCTTTTGCATTCTCAAGACGGCTGATTTTGTTGAATTCTTCGGGGCATAAGCAGTTGAAGAGAATATCGCATGCTTGATCATTGAATTACAATATCTTTAATTCGTCCGCGGCCGCTTCACGATATGGTTCCCGTCCATCCGCAAAGAACTCACCTTGAAAGCCAACACGAACAACAGCCCAAATGGTGGGGTTATGACCAAGAATATGCATTTTCATTTTGTGCTTCCAACTAGCAAAATTAGTGCCATTAAAGTACTGACCTCTACGGTGATAACTTTCCTCACTAGACGCCATACTTCTCCTAGGTTGTGAGACCTAAGAAATGGAGACCAAGGCTCTGATACCACTTGTAGGACCGAAAGTAGGTCTAGAAGGGGGGTTAGACTACTTGACCAAATAAAAGTTTTGCCTATACCAAGTTTTAAGGTTGACAGCTTTTAGCATTTCATGGCAAGTCAAGTACACCCTACACATGCAAGTCTAAGTGTATATAGCAGCGGAAAGTAACAACATGCATGTATAGAAGGGATAGGGTAGGAAGATCAAACGCAGTTGTAGACACGATGATTTTTATCGTGGTTCCGATAGGTGGCGCTATCAACCATCCACGTTTATGGAGTCTTCAACCCATGAAGGGTAACGGTCGCGAGATTCCACGGAGGGCTCCACCCAAAAGGGTCCACGAAGTAGCAACGTTGACTATTCCATACGGCTTCCGCCCACAAAGGACTAGCCTAACGATGGGTAGATCTTCATGAAGTAGGCAATCTCCTTGCCCTTAAAAACTTCTTGGTTCACTCCAAAACACGAAGTAGGAGGCTCCCAAGTGACACCTAACCAATCAAGGAGGCACCACCCTCAAAAAGGTAATAGGCTCGGTAATGACGAGGAACTCCTTGCTCTTGTGCTTCAAGATGATAGACTCCTCAGCACCCAATCACTCTCTCATAGATTTGGCATGGTGGAAGAGATGGGATTGGTGGAAAGCTACTTGGGGAGGCTAGAAATCAAGATCCATATGATTGGAATGGAAGATGTTGACCTCAACACAAGGGTAGGTGGTTCTCTCTCAGAAAATCTAATAGGATAGGTATGGAATAGTTCTGAGTGCTTCTCTCTCAAGTAAGTTGTGGAGAAGGGGTATATATAGGCATCCCCAAAAATCCAACCGTTACACACAAAATGACCAACTCGGTGACAGCGATGTGTTAATCTCGGTGGTACCAAGTGAGCAAAAGGTGGCAACTTTTGAATCTCGGTAAAGCCGATATAGGAAACATGGATGCACCGATAAGGTGACCAATGGTCAGATTTCCAATCTCGGTGACGCCGATCCAACATTCTCGGTGGGACCAAAAATGTGAATTTGCGTAACAGACAGTTGGCAACCTAAACTCGGTGGCACCGGTATGGAATCGGTTGCACCGAAGTGGCTAGGGTTTAGCTTGAGTGTGTCTAGGTTGTGGAATCGGTGGCACTGGTATGGGAAAGTTGGTTGCACCGATTTTGAGTGGTAGGTATAGAACAGACTTTGGTGGGAGAGTTTGTGGATGTTTTTGGCAACTATCACTTGTGCACGTTTGAGCATATTGTTCACCAACAAAACCTTACCCCCTTTTAATAGTATTGGCTTTCCTATGGACTCAAAGTTATTTCTCACAAATATAAAATGTAGAGTCCTCTTGCTTGAAGCGTAGCCAACCCATTTCCTTGAATCTTGGGGTATGTCCACAATCTCCTTTTGCCAATCCTATCATTGAACATTTCGTGAAATATACTTGGTGGAAACATTAGTTCAATGACTTATATGTTGTTATTAATTACCAAAACCACCAAGGGAGCAAATGTGATTTCACATGAACCTTCTGGAGACATTCCTCAGTCGACGGATCCAGCCCCTCTAGGCAAGGGACCATGCTATGTGGCATTATTTAGGCACCAAGGACACGACTCGGATGCACCCAGAAGAAGTCCCTTAGAAAACTGTTGAACAATGGCTTCAGAGCATCACGGGAGCCTACAACCACCCCTTGGGAGCCAAGAGGATCAAGCCTTACTCTACTAATCATCCACCAACAAATCTAGTAAACAACATCTTTGTTGACTCCTATACTATTCTGTCGAGTGGTTGAATTGTCGATTGACGGACTTTGATGTTTGGATCTTGTAGGAATGGACGAGCATGTACTCGCCTGTCCCAAACGGGAATCAGCTGGAAGATGGAGGGGAGAGCGAGGGTGGCAGAGTGGACGTCGATTACGCCGATGACAGTGAGGATGACTACAAGTGCTTAGACAAGGAAGAAGAAGAAGTCGAGTCTCCTCTGTGCACTGAGCATCGCTCCAAGCTGCGTCAGGACCCCGCAGAGATCATTCAACTGGAGGATGACGAAGAGCCATCTCGGAGTATGAGGGTGGAGGTGTAACCTCAGGCACTCCACGCGTACGCGCTCGAAGAACACAATCAGCACAAACGCCTTAGAAGTCGACTGGTGCATCATCCCATGGGGTAGGCGACTCAGCCCGAGCTAGAACCGAGATCGCGGCTCCGTTGTCGAGTGTTCCACTAGCTGCTTCGACCATCGTGGCCTTGACACCAGTCGGACAACTCCAGACCACCTCAGCTACTCCAACCGCAGCAATGATTCAGTCGGTGACTGCCTTTCCGCTGCATGATGTCCAAAAGACGAAACCGGAGCTGCTAAGGAAGCCATGATCCAGGTGGAGCAAATAATGCTGCGCACAAAGGAGGCGTACGAGTCCAGCAAGCTGGCTTATGATGTTAGCGTGGCGCTTCGCACCAATGTCCGAGTAAGTGCGATTGTAAGTGCATTTCCAATTGAATTCCTGTCTTTCTTGTTTGTACACCCAGTGGGTGTTTTGCTTTTGTAGAATACGTGTACATTCTCCACTCGAATAGATCATCTCTTAGTCGAGTAGAATTCGGTCCAGTGGGGCACGCTAAGTGCACCCACTAGGTTTAGTCCCTGAGACCCCTGTCGAATGGTGATGACATCAGCAAGGGTCTTAGAGTTGTTTTGCTAACCACTCAACATATCGAGTGATAAAAGGTCCAGTGGGGGCACGCTGAGCGCACCCATTGGGTGTAGTCCCTAATACTGTTGTCGAGTTCTTGCACTGGCGGGGGTCTTAATAGAGACAATATTCACATGCTTGCGTACTTTTTTTCCTGCCACCCGATAGATCGAGTGTTAGCAGATCAATTGGGAACGATGAGTGCACCCACTGGGTGTAGTCCCCGAGATCATCGTCGAGTGCTTGCATCAGTGGGGGTCTGATAGAGACCATCATATGCTCAGACAGGGCCGACCTTTTCGAGTGATTTAGGAACCAGTGGGGCCACGCTGAGTGCACCCACTGGGTGTAGTCCCCGAGATTATTGTTAATCGTTGACGATGAGTAGTAGTCTTAAGAACTTGAACTCACGGTTCTTTGTCATACGCGAAGTACGCTTGCCACTCGACGTGTCGAGTGAACTCTTTGCTTTAGCGATACCACCCTGAAACTACCTTGTAGGTTTCATGGATATCATTGCCATCAACCATGATATGACGTAGGTTTCATGGAGATCATTTCATCAACCATGATATGTCGCTATTTCAGGAGTGTGGGGTGGGGCGGCGGGCCGCCATATAGTCGACTGTTCTTGACTCTTTCCACTCGGGAGTGGAGGAATTTTCCTGTCGACTGTACTAGTTTTTTGTTGTTTTCAAAGAGCGTGCGAACTTGGCACCCAGTACAAGGACTTGGAGAAGGAACGGAACCAGCTGCGATTGGACCTGTAAATCTCCGAGAGGAACCTGGATCGTGTGCAGACTGAGCTGAAGACCCTAGGAGGTAATCTTTGTTGACCAATTGCACTCTTACTTTCACATTCCGTTCTTTGAACTATGTGCTCTCACTTGATCAGACGTGCGTGATGAAAATCGTCAACTCCAAGCGCGACTCAACAATGCTATTTCTTAAATACCATGAAGAAAGCGCTAGAGGAGAAGGACATGTCGCTTGCTGATGCTCAAAAGGTGGCAAAGGAGAAAACTAAAGCCACCGAGAAGAAGCTTACCGCAAAAAAGAAGATTGAAGAGGAAAACTTCAAGTTGAAACTGGAACGGAGTGAGATGATCAAGAAGACTGAATAGCTGACCAGGAGGAGCAATGGACTGGAGGAGCACTTGGGAGATTTCGCAAAGAAGATGTTCATCATGCTCGATGGTAACTTCCTTTGTCGAGTGAATTTCCTTAATTCCCATAACCTCGTAATGTAACCATCTTTCCATTCCTCCCTCCATACATAATTCTGCCAGGACTTCATAAAGAGACCGAAGAGATCGAGCCCAATCTAGATCCCACTAACTCACCTGTTGGAGATGTTGTGTCCATGAACATGTTCCGCCTCAACGTCCACCTCCAAAGCGTTCAAGCATACATCATTCGACTGAAGGCTGCTCTGGGGAAGATTGACATGGAACTATGGCCTGAAGACACTCTCTAGAGTGATCTTGCATCCATGATGAATCATCTCAATGAGATCCCCAGTTGAGTGCAATCTTGGAAGAAGTCAGCCGCCCACTGCAGAGACGATGTGGCGCTCTCACTTGTCAGAGTCCATTGCAAGGAAGCAAGAGAGGACAAGTTGAAGGACCTCTCAGTGATTAACACGGAGAAACTTCAGTTTGAAGACTTTATGGAGACCTTTATCGATGCAGCCAATCAGATCGCAGATGGGATTGACTTGGACACCTTCGTCGAGCCAGCAAGTCCGTCTCGTGCTTGAAGAAATTTATTCACAGTAAAAACTTTATTTGCCTCGGAATGCCGAATGGAACTGTAATGGTCGTAAAACTTCATTCAGGCCTTAAGCCTGAGTACCTTTGCTTGCACGTGAAACTTCTGCTCGCATTGAAACCTTTGTATTTATCTGCATTTCGCTTTCAATCGTTTGCATGACTAAATTTGTTTTTTTGAACCCCCGGATGATAAGTATATTCATCACTCGGGCTTAATTTTTACCTAAGGAAAAGGCTGGTTCGCAGTTAAGCCTCCGAGTGTGAGGATCGCTCAACACTCGGAGATGTTTAGGACTTAGACGAAAACTGGTTCGTAGCTAAGTTTTCGAGTGAGTGGAATGTTATCCACTCGGAAAGTTTGTTTAACTTAGGCGAAAGCTGGTTCGCGGCTAAGCCTCCAAGTGTGAGGATCGCTCAACACTCGGAGAAGTTTTAAATTTAGACGAAGGCTGGTTTGTAGCTAAGTTTCCGAGTTAATGGAATGATACCCACTCGAATTTTTTTTAACTTTCGCAGAAGCTGGTTCGCAACTAAGCCCCCGAGTGTGTGGATCGGTGAACACTCGGAGAAGTTTTGAACTTAGACAAATACTGGTTCGTGGCTAGGTTTCCGAGTGAATGGACAGAAATCCACTCGGAAGGGTTTTTAACTTAGGCAAAAGTGTTTTCGCAGCTAATCCCCCGAGTGTGAGGATCGCTCAACACTCGGAGGAGTTTTGAACTTAGATGATGACTAGTTCGTAGCTAAGTTTCCGAGTGAATGGATTGCTATCCACTAAGAAGGGTTTTTAACTTAGGCGAAAGCGTGTTCGCAGCTAAGCCCCCGAATGTGAGGATCGCTCAACACTCGGAGAAATTTTGAACTTAGACAAAGACTGATTCGTAGCTAAGTTTCCGAGTGAATGGATTGCTATCCACTCGGAAGGGTTTTTAACTTAGGTGAAAGCGTGTGCGCAGCTAAGCCGTCGAGTGTGAGGATCGCTCGCCACTCAGAGTGTTCCCAAATGGGAAATTGTGCGATTGGAATTGACGAAAGACTGTGGAAGTCATATTTGCATAAATGACATTGTCTGAAATGCTCTTATTACATCAACACAACTCTGCTTTCAGGTATAGAAATAACAGAGCAACTCTGCATTCGAGGCTCGCGGCTCGTCGATCTTCTTCTTGAGGTTGTAGAGATGATAAGCTCCATTGTTCAACACCTTAGTGAGATGAAATGTCCTTCACACGCCAGGGCAATCTTGTGAGGACGATGTTGATCCACTCGGAGTACCAAATCACCTTCATGAAATGACCGACTCTTAACGTGCTTCGCGTGGAAACATCACATATCTTGCTGGTATGTAGTCGTCCAAATCAAAGCCATCTCTCGTTCTTCTTATAGGAGATCTACGCCATCTCGTCTTGCTTTCTTAGCTTCAGCTTCGGAATATAGGTCCACCCGAGGGGAATTATGAAACAAGTCACTCGGCGGGATAGCTTCAGCTCCATAGACCAGGAAAAAGGATTTCGTCTAGTCGACCAATTAGGAGTTGTTCTCAAGCCCCACAAAACAAACGACAGTTCGGACACCCAGGCTCTGGTTGCATGTTCCAAATCTCGCATGAGATGAGGCTTTAGACCTTGAAACATGAGGCCATTGGCTTGCTCAGCTTGGCCATTGGTTTGGGGGTGTGCAACGGATGCATAATCCACCCGAGTGCCTTCGGAGAAGCAAAAGTGTCTAAACTCTTCCGAGTCGAAGTTTGAGCTATTATCTGTGATAATACTATGGATAACTCCATACCGGTAGATTATCTCTCTCATGAATTTGATCGCAGTGCGAGATTTCAATTTCTTTATAGGCTTGGCCTCAATCCACTATGTAAACTTGTTGACTGGAACAAGCAAATGAGTAAATCCACTCTGTCCTGTCTGAAAGGGACCAACCATACCAAACCCCAGACAGCGAATGACCATGCGAGGGTAATGGTCTTTAGAGCATATACAGATTTGTGAGATAAGTTTGCGTAGAACTGGCATCCTTCACAGTGGTCAACAATGTCTTTGGCCATCTCATTCGCACGCGGCCAGAAGAAACCAGCTCAATATGCTTTAGCCACAATTGTCCGAGAGGACGCATGATGGCCGCAAGTTCCCGAGTGGATTTCTTCCAGGATCATTCGACCTTCTTCAGGGGAAATGCATCGCTGCGTCACGCCAGTTACACTTTATCTTTATAGTTAATCATCCATCACAGTAAAAGCTTTGGATCTGCACACAATCTGCCGGGCTTCAACTTCATCCTCAGGGAGTTCTTGCCTCAAAATATATGCAATATAGGGCACTGTCCAGTCGGGAATGATGACTAGAACCTCCATAACCAGATCAATAACCACAGGGACATCAACCTCAGTCGGATTATAGGCGCTCATAGGTTGTGGGGGATCTGCGGTGAAAGGATCTTCCTGCAACGAAGGAGTATGAAGATGCTCTAAAAATACATTACTAGGGACAGGTCTCCGAGTGGATCCGATCTTTGCCATCTCACGAGCTGCTTGATTCTTCACTCGAGGAACATGATGGAGTTCCAAACCTTCAAATCTCTTCTCAAGTTTTCTAACAGCATTACAATATCCAGTCATAGCGGGGTTCCGAACATCCCACAATTTCATCACTTGATTGACCACCAAATCCGAGTCGCCGTAGACAATCAAGCGCTTGACACCGAGTGAAATGGCCATGCGCAACCCATACAAGAGTGCTTCATATTCTGCTTCATTGTTGGAGGAATCAAAATGAATCTGCAGGACATAACTGAGCTTGTCACCTTTTGGGGATACCAAAACCACGCCAGCACCAGGCCCAATCAGCATTTTCGATCCATCAAAGAACATGGTCCAGTGCGTCGAGTGAATCTGGATTGGCTGTTGTTGTTCAACCCACTCGGCCAAGAAATCAGCCAATGCTTGAGACTTGATCGCCTTCTTGGCATCGAATTTGATGTCAAAGTACAATAGCTCAATCGCCCATTTAGCCACTCGACCAGTCGCATCTTGATTTTTGAGGATCTCAAACAATGGAGCATCACTAACGGCTGAAATTGAGTGGTCTTGAAAGTAGTGTGCCACCTTCTTCGCTCACAGATAGATACCATAGACAAGCTTCTGGTAATGCGGGTACCTTTTCTTTGAAGGATTCAGCACTTCAAAGATGTAGTAGACTGGACGTTGAACCTTGTAGTCCATGCCTTCCTCTTCTTGCTCGACAGTTAAAACTGTACTGACGAACAAATTAGTGGCCATGATGTACAGGAGCAAAGGCTCTTTGCTATGAGGAGCAGGAAGCACCAGCTAGGTGGAAAGCAGGGCTTTGAGATGAACAAACGCCGCTTCAGCCTCTGGAGTTCATTCAAACGTGTCTGACTTCTTCATCAATCGGTATAAAGGCAATGCATTCTCACTGAGATGGGAAATGAATCGACTCAATGCTGCCAAGCAACCTGTGAGCTTCTGAACATCATGCACTCGCACAGGACTTTTCATTCGGGTAATGGCACTAATTTCCTCAGGGTTGAGGTTGATTCCCCATTCCGAAACGAGAAAATTGAGTAACTTGCCGCCAGGAACATCGAAGGTGCACTTAGACGGATTCAGTTTGATATCATATCTCCACAGATTGGCGAATGTCTCAGCCAAGTCAGCCAGCAGGTCGGAACCTTTGCGGGACTTGATGAGAATATTGTCCATGTAAGCTTCAACATTCTGAGGGATCTGGTCAAGTAAACACTTCTGAATCATGCACATGAAAGTAGCACCGACATTCTTCAAACCAAAAGGCATGGTGATATAGCAGAAACACTTGAATGGGGTGATGAAGGCTATTTTCATTTCATCCAGGCCAAACAGACGGATCTGATGGTAACTGGAGTATGCATCTAGAAATGGTAAACGCTCGCAACCCGCAGTCGAGTCGACAATCTGATCGATGTGAGGGAGCGGGAAATGATCTTTCGGGCAGACCCGATTGATATGCTTGAAGTCAATACACATGCGGACAGACTTATCCTTCTTGGGGACCATGACGACAGTCAAGAGCCACTCAGAGTGGTAAATCTCCCGAATGAACTTAGCTGCCAAGAGACGAGCCACCTCTTTGACGATTGCTTTGCGCTTCTCCGCTGCCAACCGACGCATTTCAGCAGGCTTCCATGCGAAGATATCCCAGTTCTCATAGAGGAACTAGATGACATCGGCTTCCTATTTGCCATCGAGTGTTGTTGATATGTTGGTCGGGGCACCAATTGAATCCGTCGGGTGAATGTGCACCTTTTTTACTTCCCTTACCGACTGGAAAGCTGACTCTGAAGCGGGCTTCTTAGCATGCAGGAAATTAGCAGGGTTACCACTCTTCTTGTACTCTTCTAGCTTGACCATAGCCATCTGATGATCGGCAATATTGGAGCCATGCTGAAGGCACTCCTCAACCCTCTGTCGATTGCCGGTGACTGTGATCACACCCTTGGGTCCAGACATCTTCATTTTTAGACACACGTAACATGGATGGGCCATGAAATAGGCATAAGCTGGTCGACCAAGGATAGCATGGTACGTGCGTTGGAAGTCCATGATTTAAACCTCAATTTCTCTTTATGAAAATTTTATCTGTCCTGAACACCACATCTAGTGCAATCTGGCCGACTGACCTCGCTTTCTTCCCTAGGATAACTCCATGGAACTGCATGTTGGTCTCACTGAGTCGGTACATCGGAATGCCCATCCCCTTAAGGGTATCTGCATATAGAATGTCCAGCCTGCTTCCTGCGTCCATGAGGACCTTGCGGAGTTGATTGCCTCCCACAACAGGATCGACCACCAAAGCATTCCGAAGGAGAGTGGCAACATGAGCAGGAACGGCCATGTTGACCACTTGAGGTATATGGGGGTTGTAGGAACGGCCATGTTGACCTCTCTGTTTATGACCTTTAATCGACTCTTGCTTTCAACATCAGCAAAAATCATCAATGTGGCGTTGACATTGGGAAAAGTTTCTTTGTCTTCATCATCATCTTTTTCAGGGGTTTTCTCACTCGACGGGCCTTCCTTAAATTGCTGGATCAGTAGACGGCACTGTCGAGTGGTATGCTTGGGCCTATCGAGTGGTATGCTTGGGCAATATTAAATTTCCTTCTTCATCTTTCCTCATGTGGATCGCACACGGTAAATCCATAACATCAGGTCCTGGCTGATTTTTTCCCTTGCGCCGCCAGAGTAGCTGCCTCTGCCTGAACAGGGCCATCAGCCTTCCGCTTCTGCTTTCGACTGGGATTGTCATCGGCATTATTGTCGATTCCTTTTCCTTTGCTGTTGCAAAGGCGCTCTTCTTCTTCGCCATTCGCGTACCGAGTGGCGATTTCCATCATCTTGCTTAGCGAAATATCACCTGTTCACCCAAACTTCAAGTAAAACTCTCTATACTTCACTCCGGCCTTGAAAGCACAAACAACCTGATGCTCGGAAACATTCTCCACTGTATGATGCAGAGTGGACCTCAATGACTCGTTGGGCTTCTGAACACAATGTTGCAAATTGTTCAAACCAGCAGGGCGCTTGCAAGCGCCCTCGAACGTTTTAATGAACACTCGGGCAAGATCCTCCCAGCAGTGGATGCTAGAAGGAGCCAAGCGATTCAGCCATGCATGGGCAGAACCACACAACATCAAGGACAAATGCTTCATTGCAATGTTGTCGTTGCCGCCACCAATTTGAACAGCCACTCGATAATCATCCAACCACTTATCCCGCTTTGACTTGCCAGAAAACTTACCAATCTCAGCCGCCAACCTGAAGTTGGGGGAATCTCTGCAGAACGAATAGCTCTGCTAAAGCACTCGGGACCAGAAATAGCAACATTGCTACTACTCGAGTAATCTCTATCGAAACCATCTCTGTGGGCTGTGCCTTTGTCGAATCGTCTCTGAGTGAGGACGTCTCTTGCATCAAACCCTGGATTTCTCTCCTCACCGAACGGGCGCCTAACATCCTGGTGTCGGGGCACGTACGGACCACTCTGCGAAGGAGTGGGCACTCGACGGTGGTCATCACAGTAAAACTGATCTCGTCCCTGATCCCTATAGTGATCCTCTCGGAAACCTCTGCCCCTGCAACGTTGAGGCGAACCAGAACTGTGTGCCGACTGAACAGTCTCTGCTCTTGGTGAATTACTGTGTATTCTATTGCGTGACTGTGAAACAACTGACTTTTGTCGCTGCTCTGCGTCAAGCAACGTTCTGATCTGTAGCAAACCACTACCAGCCTCTAAGCGTGACGGCTGAATCAAATCTGCTATCCTAGCTGATGCTGCAACATTTAAAACTAGAGTACGGTATACCTCAATGTTGTTCTTTGAACCACTCGGGAACAGCTATCGCTACCGTTGACTCAGAGGTGGTGGACGCCGGTGAGCGCGCTCGTCAAGTTCCCTCTAGATCTCTTCGAGCCGAATGCATGTGGCCTCCAAGGCTTGAGCCTCAGTAGTCGCACCGATGATGGGCATATGGACGACCTCTTCATCTCGGCGCGGCTGCTCATTCGATGCCCCACCAGCCTCTCGCCTGCCGCGGTCGAAACCAGGCGGCGGCCTCTGATGTGAACCAGCCATGAGAACCTCCGCTACAGGACGCAGCTCTCGCACTCGGAGGGAATGTCAGACTGATCGGGAATGTCAGACCAACCCAAACACGCCGTTAAGTGACTCGGCCTGCTCGATTGCCGCAATCTACGGAGATGAAACCTGGCGGGCCGGCGCAAGCCACACCCAGCGCTAGATCCATGAGCGACCGGATCGCTTATGACGGCAAACAACAGGGAGAGCCGAGGAGTACGGAGTCAACGGCGGTCGGAAAAGAATTTTGCAGGAACTCACGCGGAAGTTTGTAGTCTTCCGAATCGGGAGCGCCTCAACGTCAAGAGGCACTTCCTGGAGCCATACCGAATCGTCGGCAATGAAGGTGAGCACTCTAAAACGGATCTCGTGGCCCAAATACAAACCATCACGAGAAGACATGACGAAGGGAAAAAATGCAACCTCACCGTAAGTTGCTTAGACGCCTGCCCCATGGTGGGCGCCAACTATCGTGGGAATGAGTCTGACAGTGAAACTAGGGGTACGAAGGGAGAGGGCAGGGTCCTAGATACGGCGAGGATGTACAGATGAATATACGAGTTCTGGCCCCTCTCATGGAGGTAACAGCCCCGCGTCTCAGTGCTCGGGAGCTCTTGTCATGTGGAGGGTATAAGTTACAGTAGGTGCGAACCCTTGTGCTAGAGGCGAGGGGTGGCTTATATAGAGTTCACTGCCCCTCATAAGTGCCGGGTATCCAAGGGTGCGATCATGGGTATAAAGACGGGCGTTTCTGGTAACGTACGTCATAATTGCTACTAATGACGACTGGCCTAACGCCTGCCTATTGGCCTCCCTAGAGTGGCTTCTGGTCTTCTGGCATCAATTGGAAGCGGGGTCTTCCGAGTGACAGGTGGCTGTCGAGTGGAGGGAGAAGATACCGAGTGGATTAAATGTCGAGTGACTTGAGCGCCATGATGAATCCAGTCGGAACCTCTCTTGTAATCTTTAGGTCCTCCAATATAGTGTCCTTAGGTAGGGTATGTAGGTCAGGCCTAGGACGCTACCCTAGGTACATATCCTCGTCCGGAGGCCTTAGCCCCGAGGGACGCGTCCGGGATGGGCGGTCGTCTGCATGCCTCCCTAGGGCGTCATGAGGAAGGTGGGGACCCCGGCTGGGCCCTTGACCTCGTGAGTGAACAGAGCACCATGCGGGAGGGGGGGGGTTGCTCCAAACCGCGACGGAGGCGCTGGGACGTCTGGGGGTGGAGCTTGCCAACAGTGACGCCCGGTTAGAGACGGAGCGTCAATGCCTTGCGTGGGAATGTCATCATCTTGAGGTTGCCGTGAACTTTGGGCGCTTGAAGAGTGAGCGCGCCTGTGCGAAGGATGAGGAGTCCCTTGTTTTGGCAGTGGAGGCCCACAAGCGCGCCCTTGCTGAAGCTCGGGAAGCCGACTGCCAGCACAGGGCCTCGGAGGAACGCCTCGAAGAGCTCCTAGCCTTCAGTGCCGCCCTTGAAAGGCAGATACAGGCACGGAAGACCATGCTTGATGGTTTTGCACCCGAGTTCCTCCCCGCCTGTGTAGACCCCGCATGCCCTTGGACTCTTTAGGGATCGAGGCGCTGGAGTAGAGGCTAGAGAAGGAGAGGCTGGAGGCAAGGGAGCACCAAGTGTCTCTTGCCGAGGAGTCCCTCCCCTCTTGTGAGGCGAGGTTCCAAGAGGAGGTCAACGACAAGGTGGCAGAGGTCCGACATTCCCTTCTCTAGGACTACCATGCGAAGCTGAAGTTCCAGGAGTCCAGGTTCTACAAGCGACGTGACCTCCTGAAGGATGAGTTTGATGCCTTTAAGAAAAGCTTAGATCAAGAGGAAAGGCGTAGACGAGCCACGATGGATGCCAAGGCCGCTGCCGAGGCCGAGTTAGCTTTTCTTCATCGACAAGTAAAGGGCGTTGCTTCCCTGGCGAAGGAGACTTCGGACGAGGTGGGCCACACTAGCAGCCTCCACCACACGCGTTCCTAGATGTTCCAATCCCTTGAGAGGAGGGCATCCCGGGCCTTGGGCGACATCTACGGCGCGAGCGTCTCGAGCCCCTTGGTTACGGACGATGCTGGGTACCTAGGCTTCTTTTACTGGGTCGTCGAGCGATTGAGGGGGCGCGTAGAAGGTCCTCACACTTGTGGAGGAGAAACGCCATGAACTCCTCGCATGGGCGGCTTCGAACATCTTTAGCCACCTCCTCCGCCTCAACCCACACTTTTGATTTCGGAGCGGTGCTTTGTCCCATGCCGAAAATGACTTGCGCCGCCCTTGCCGAGCGGGTCAAGGGCCACATGGAAGACTTGATAGCAGAGCTATCATCTAGCGAGGCCGAGGGTTAATCTAGATGCGGGAAGCACAAAGCTGCCAGTGACGGTGATGGCGACAGTGGTGATGACTACGTGTACCCTTGAGCAGCCTTCTCATTTTCCTGGCAAGGTTATGCATGTGGCCCAGTTGACAGGGTTATTACCCCTGGGTAGGCCAAAGCATTGGGGTTCTCTTCCCACTTCAAGAAACTAGCGCATGACCGGCTCCTTACGACCGGCTGGCATGTAGCCGGCGGATGCATTGTCGGCTGGGTCAAGGCCGGCTGGACGAGGAGCCAGCCCGCCCCCCGGCCGGCTAAGCATCGCCGGCTGCCTTCGAGCCGCCTCCTCCGTTGACCCCTGGGCGTACAAGCAACATTCCGTACCTCTATGCCCAGGTACAGCAACACAAAGTGACCGCCATGACGAGCGTCGTTGTAATCACAGTGGCGGCTGACGCGCAGGCTCGCGTGGCTACAGTTCGGCCATCCGAACCGCTGACCTTGGTGACCGCGACCAGGCGGGGAAATAGTGCAGACATGCCCCCGCCCACTCGATTATCTACTCTGGCGTGGCTATAGTGCAGCCGGCCGTACCGGAGACTTCCACCGCCTCACACTAGACGATGCCACCCAGGCAACCCGTGCCGTAGCAGGTGGGCAGGGGCCAATCGCGGAGCCGGCTGGCAGGCCCCATCAGGCGATGGGACCGCTCAGCCTGTGGACCCTACAAGCGACAAGACGGCTGGAGGGGCGGGACCCCCTGGTCAGCCGGAGAGGCTGCCAGCTGGGCCCCTCACTTGTGTACCTCGGGAATATTGTAAGTTGGGGGGTTGGCCTATAAAATCCCCCGAGCCCCCCATGCAACGGGGACAAACTCTCTCATGCACACACACCTACGGGACATCCCCCTCACACTCACTCTCCACAGCATAGGAAGGCGAGCCGGCTGCTCCCTCTTCCTCCTCTAGACATAGCTCCAAGAGCAACCTTATAAACATACTCATCCATCAACTAGACCAAGCAGGACTAGGGGTGTTACCTCCCATGAAGGGCCCCGAACCTGGGTACATCGTGTGTCACCACTGCTTGTCACCTCCCGTTCGCCGCCGCACGTCCAGGTGAAACCACGGGCTCGTGGGTCATGCTCCGGCAGGCCCTGCGGGCAGCTCTGTCGACCTCGCGGTCGACATCGACGTGCTCACCGAGAGCTTCGGCAGGCTAAGCCTCACCGAAGCTCCGGTCGCCGACGAGTACCCTAGCTAGGTGCTCGTCTGCGCCGATCCGCCCACGCCTGTGGGCGCACTCACTGTGACCCAGTCTAGCGGCCCCCACGATCACGTGGGAGCTATGGCCATCATCTCCTCCACCTCCACCGGACGTGCACGGGCCGAGGTCGACACTACTGCGGCCCATGTCGGCACCTCTGGCCCGCTCGGTGCGGCCCTTTGGGGCCTGAGCATGCCTATTGCCCCGACGGCAAACCCTAATGTTGCCACGACCAAGCTGGAGCTGGCTCGCCGCCTCCTGTTCGAGGACGCTAGCGCCCTCGTGGCCACGCGGTGCCGTATCAAGGCCACTCAGCGGAAGTACGCCTCTGCCTATAGTCTCACCCTGGCTGGCTTCGAGCCCAGCTGATGTGGGGCTGTGCGTGACCACGGCCGCGCGGTCGCCGAAATCATGGGTGGCAACATGCCCGTCTACGACACCCCCAAAGCCAACTTGCGGGCCGAAAAGGTAGCCTATGAGGACTTGGCTACCTTGGAGGGCAAATAGTGTGCCGCCCGTGAGCGTCACATCAAGGACCTCATTGACGCCGCTAACGCGCAGCAACATCTGCTCGTGACAGGCGGCGCCGCCTCCGAAGGCCACCGGCTCGAGCATGAGGGCACGGGGACTGTTGGCCGTCAGCCGGCTTAGCACTCCTGCTCCCCTCGCATCCCTGGCCGTTGGGTCAAGGCAACCAACCCCCAGCCCTCTCAGTTGTCAGGGAACGAGCAGCCGGCTTACCAATGACCCGCCTTGCAGCAGCCACCACCATGATGCACCGGCTGCTGGCAGCCGGCGCAGCCGCCGGCACATGCTGGCCCCGCGGCGCGAGCCGGAATGGTCGGTTCCGCCAGTTATCTGCCCCGACCTCTCGGCTCGGCGCGAACCACGTGTCCCCCACGGCGAGAATGATGCCTGCCTCCACATCGACTGGCTCGCGCATTTGTCCATCCTCAAGGAGGAGGGCTCAATTGGTCGGGCGTGTTTCGGCCCTCGGTTCTGCAACGAGCCATTCCCAACCAGCTTCATGCTCCCTCGAGACACCCTGAAGTACAACAGGGCCGCCAAACCCGAAGACTGGCTGATCGACTATACCACCGCAGACAGCATCGCCAGGGGGAACAAGCGCGTAGCCGTCCGCCTTCAGGCGGTCTTGGGCTGCCTGCCCATACACCAGCTAGGCGCTGAGCCGGTCCCTCTCCTGGGTGACCGCCTGGACGCTCTGCGCCAGCCCGTCCCGCACAGAGACCGCCCGGTCTTCTCCGCCCGGAGGGTGGCCAGCTCCTCTTCAAATAAAAATGGGCATCAGTTATTCATTCTAGGCCCGTTCCGGCTGCCAGAAAGCCGGACCGGCTCCCAGGGGCTACGTGCCCCTCCCCACAAGACCTGACATACCTTGCACCCGCGCCAGCTCCTCCTCCAGCCGGTAGAAGCCGTCCTTGCTGCTGTCGTGGATGGAGTTCCCCTCCTGCCACATGAAGGCAAAATTAGAAGACGCACAAGGAGATCCGGCCTGGCTACCCCATAGCCGGTCAGCCGCCCCGCATCTTTGGGGCTACACCCAGTGAGTGCGCTCGCACGTCCCCACTGAAAATTTCAACAAGGATAACGACGCTCACCTCCGCGCGCTGCAGGGTGGTGTCGGGCGCCTCCACAAACCGGGCCAGCTCCTGGCGCCACCGACCCAGGACGCTCCCCAACTCCCCAAAAACGGGGACCGGGCCGCCGGCCGGGGGAGTTGGAAGGGTTCGGACACGCACCAACGCCTCCCTGTCTCGGATCATGTCCTGCATGGACCTCCGGGCCCGGCCACCGTCGCCGCCCGTCCCGACGTTTGCCATAGTGACAGCCATCGGAGGAGGCTTGGTGATGGCGAGGCCACGAGAATCGGTCCCCGATTGCCCCTCGCTCAGCACTACTACTGCCTCCTTCTCCTGTCGGCCCGACACGGCGACCGCTATGGACGGAGCCTCCGTCTCCATGGGCGCCGCCTCCGGGGCTGCCGGAGTCTCAGGCATGTCAACCTGGGTCGGCTCGTCCACGGCTGGCGTCACGTCTGGCACCATCGGCCGGGTCACCTCGGGGAACGGCTCTGGGGTCGCCGCCCCCGTTCGGGCCGCCTCCTTCGTAGGCGGGGGCGCAGCCGGCCCTGTAGCCCCACCTCATGGCTTGCTCAACGGGGGCCTCGACAGGCGGGTCGATTTCGCCACCGAATCGTACGTCGGCGCAGGGTCCACGGACCTCCTCCGCCTCCTGCTGCTCGAGGTCCCAGAGTGTGAGGTCCCACCTTGTGCTCTGGCCTTCGAGGCTCGCAGATCCGCGAGCCTCCTCTTCTCCTCCCGCTGTGTGACCACATGCTCGCGGGTCAGCCAGCTTGCTGTGTCCGTCGGGATAACCCCCGAGTCCACTTCATGGAGTTTGATGGGGTCCCTTTGACGCACAAGGGTCAAACACCCACCGACCCATGACTCGGAAAGGAACACACGCAAAAAAAGGGGAAAGGTCACGTACACGGTAACGAAGGGTAGAACCCACCTGGCGCGTGCCGGTGGCTTCTGTACGGCCACTTTCACCCGCTTACGGGCAAGTGGCAGGACCGCTGGCTCCGCCTTAGGCGGCCTCTTCCCTCGGCTAGTGGCTCTGGCAGTCGGGGCCTGAGCCGGTCACTCCTCGCTCTGCTCGCGCCGGCCCTATAGAACTGAGGGGGTGCACGTTCAAGATCATCACATCATCATCGTCATCGTCATGATCGGTCCAGTCCCTGATCGTGGGACCCCTAGGGTACTCACCGGCTCCGCTGGGCTCTCCGACTATGTCGGAACCTCCCGCTCTGCTGGGCCCACTGGCTCCCGGGTCTGCCGCCTCCTTGACATGATCCCGAGGGGTCAACCCCTTCTTCGGGCGGGCCTCCCTACTCGTAGTCTTCAGAGTCGAAGTAGTCGCGCTCCGCCTCGACGATCTGGGGGTGTGGGCCATCCAACATATTTTGTCGCATGAACAACTGTGGTCAGCACGGAGAAGTAAGGTCGGATGTCGGTTGTCGGCTGGGGGAATTCGAACAAAAAAGGTCCGCCTCGATGAAACATACCAGGGGAGGTCGGTTGAGGCGGTCGTATGGCTCCTTGCCGAAGGTCCATGACGCTGGCGCCAGCTTGAACGTCGTGATGGCGTTCACCCGCTTCACCACCTGAGTCGGCATCAGGTCAACAGTCATCAGCCGACAAGGGTCCTGACGGCCGTACATGTCGCAGATCCGGTGCGGCCTCATCTGGAGAGGCAGCATTTGGCGTGTGATGAAGGCCGCCACCAGATTAGAGGCTACCAGCCCCTCCCTGCTCTTCAACTGCGCGAGCTGGCCGAGCTCCACAAGAGCCACTCCCCGAGGGGTGGCTACCGACCAGTTCGCTCTGAGGAAAGTGCGTTGACAAATGCCGGCAGCCGAATGAAGTCTAGCTGCGGGTTTGCGTTCTTCACGTAGAAGAACGTCCGATGCCACCCCTTGACAGAGTCGATGAGGGAGAAATGCGGGAAGCACGTGCCGTGGCAGCACACCGTTGTACCCCCACGGGCGTTGCTCTTCAACGCCTTGAGATAGAATAGCGCGTTGAAGAAGTTGATGAAGGGGAGAATCCCCAAGTACCCCTCGCACAGCGTCACGAAGCCCGCGACGTAGAGGATGGCATTGGGGCCGAGGTGGTGTGGTTGAAGTTTGAATGTGTCCATCATCAGACGAAAGAAGTGGTTCACCGGGAGCCAAAAGCCATGGGAGAAGTGCCATGTGAAGAAGACGAACTCTCCCGTCTGCAGCTCGGGCACCAGCTCGTCGCCCGGTGCGCGAGCGATCATGCGCTCCGTCGGAGGCAGCATGCACGCGTGGTGGAGATCTGTGATGGTGCCCTCGGTGACCAAGGATCCGGCCCAGCTTCCTCCGTGCCCTTCAGCCATTGCGACGACGGGATGGCGTGCGAGCGCGGTTACATGCAAGAAGAGCAGTGGCGTGCGAGGGAGCGAAGAAGACGAAGAGAAGAGGAAACGAGGGGGCAAATGAGGTGCGGGTGCCTCCGCCCTCCGTCCGCTATGAAATGGGGAGGCCATGACCGGGGGACATGGGGATTAACCGCGCCCACTCCCGGTGGAATCTTCGTGCACGCACGGCCGTCTTGGGCCGTAACCACCGCTTCGGGGCGTAGAGGATCTCTCCCTGCGCCGCAAGGCCTACTGGACTACACCCGTGGCCTAGCGGGCTAGGCCTAGGGCGACGTCCCGTCTGCCCAGGTACGCGGGACCCATGCCATCATTGCTCACCTCGTGGCGGGCGACAGGCCGGCCCGGGTCCCAGGGCGTCACGACGGGACTCGAGGCGTCGGGTTCGGTTGCTGGCCCGACTAGCTTTTCAGCGTCGCGCCGGAGGCGGGTACCACGGGGGAGAAGCCGCCGGCTCCCCTCCGTCTGCCGGATGTAGGCCCCCGCCGACTTCGAGGACTACTGACGGGGTTATTACCCCTAGGTAGGGCAAAGCATCGGGGTTCTCTCCCCTCTTCAAGAAATTAGCGCGTGACCGGATGCTTATGGCCGGCAGGCGCGCAGCCGGCGGACGCATTGCCAGCTGGGCCAAGGCTGGCTGGATGAGGAGCCGGCCCGGCCCCCAGCCGGCTAAGCATCGTCAGCTGCCTTCAAGCCACCTCCTCCGTTGGCCCGTGGGAGGACAAGCAATGTCCCGTCCCTCTGCGCGCGGGTATGGCGACATGATGTGACCGCCACGGCAGGCGCCGCTATAGCCACAGCGGTCGCTGACGTGCGGGCGCGTGTGACTATAGTTCGGCCGTCCGATCTGCTGACCTTGGTGACCGTGACCGGGCGGGGAAACAGTGCTAGCACCCCCACCCCCCTGCCCACTCGATTATCTGCTCCGGCATGGCTACAGTGCAGCTGGTTGTACCAGATATTTCGGTCGGCTGGCACTAGACGACGGCACCCGGGCAACCCGTGCCTTAGCAGGTGGGCAGGGGCCAATCACAGAGCTGGCTCACGGGCCCCAACGGGCGATGGGACCGCTCAGCCGATGGACCCTATGGGCGACGAGACGGCTTGAGGGGTGGGACCGCCTGGTCAGCCGGAGAGGCTTCTAACCGGGCCCCTAACTTGTGTACCTCACGAATATTGTAAGCTGGGGGATTGGCCTATAACCCCCCCCCCGAGCCCGCCATATAACGGGAATGAGCTCTTTCACGCACACACACCTACGGGACACTCCCCTCACACTCACTCTCCATAGCAAAGGAAGGCGAGCCAGCTGCTTCTTCTGCCGCCTCTAGACATAGCTCCAAGAGCAACCTTGTAAACATACTCATCCATCAACTAGACCAAGTAGGACTAGGGGTGTTACCTCCCACGGAGGGCCCTGAACCTGGGTACATCATGTGTCACCATTGCTTGTACCTAATCCTGCTCCCATAGCCCGTTGGCATCCTTCGGCCCCAACCACCTACTTTAAGCCTACCCATGGCATCTGTCGTGAGAAAATGACGACACCAGTGGAAACTTTAATTTATTTTCGAGAATACCTTTGAGTGTGCTTCCGAGCGATAGGGTGTATTATGCCGTGCTTCCTTTTGCCTGGGGTTGCTGCCAATCCGATTAGCATGCATGTGACAGCCTTCTGCGTTAGGGAGGTTTTGCAGTGGCACCAGGGGGCCCCGGACACCCTGAGCGCTTCTCTTCCTCTTGCGTGTGAGGCAGGTCGGGAGCCCTTTCGGCACTCTGTGTCTACAGGCCCTAGTCTGGCACATTTCCCTACCACCGTAGTGTACAACCAGATCACCAAGGATGCAACTAAGGGGTGAGGCCCAGACACCCTCGATGCCTACTGGATCACCAAGGACGGCATCAAGGGTGTCGAGTGGCTATATGACCGGTAAGGCTCCTGAGGCTTGCTGCTCAGGTGTCCCCTTTGACACTCAAGTAGCTCTACATCGCCAGGTCCCAGTCCCGCACATTTCCCTACCACCATGGTATAAGACCGGATCACTAGGATGCAACCATGAGGTGAGGCCCCAACACCCTCGAAGCCGACTGGATCACCAACGATGGCATCAAGGGTGTCGAGTGGCTATATGACCGATAAGGTTCCCAAGGCGCGTTGCTCAGGAGCCCCCCACGACGCTCAAGCGATCCCTATTCTGCCCTACTGGGTTCCGCCTCAGGAGGCACTAGGGCCTCCTGAGGCTCCATGCCATGGTATCATGCTGCAGTTGGAGCCCCCAAGCGAGGGTCGGTTGCCTACAGATGCAAGACCCTGAGGCGACAGGGCCTTGCTATCTAGCTCTGAGGTGCCCCGAAGAGGGTCGCAGTGCACAGCCTCTTCCGAAACACCGATCCAAAAAAAGGAGAACTCAAGATTGGTAAAAAAGAGAGTGCAATGGGAAAAAAGTCCCCGCCCCCTTTTATTTTTAAATATAGAGCTCTGAACTCTTCAAACTTCATTCCAAAAAGTGGCAATTTGAACACAAAAAGAAGCAAGCAAATGCCGCGTCAGGCACCTAGCTAGTCTTCTTCTTCCTCCGGTGCTGAGCGTAGGGCATCCATTTTGCATGGGCATAGCCATTGGTCGGCAGTGTTGACTTCTCCGCCAGCGTGGAGCTTGGGGCTGCCACATTGCATGGGTGGGAGCCCCTCCATGTCCTCGGAGGGCTCCGGGCGTATACAACCCACTCATTATTACATGAGAGTGTCATGGGTTGGTGAAGTAGGGTCGGTTTGGGATGGGCCCTCGGGTGTAGAGGCAGCCCCCCACACCCCAAAGCCCATGACCCGGATGCGTCACCGTAGTGAAGGCGTAACCCCCCGCGCCACAGGCCGTGCCAGGCAAGGCCCATTGCACATGAGGCCAGCACCTAGGGCAGTGCTCCAGTGGGCCTCAGTGGGGTGCCCGGGGTCCTGATGCGGGTACTCGAAGCACCGCCTCCAGGCCGGGCAAACCGGGCCTGTGGACATGGGCGAGTACAGGATCGCCCGCTGGTGACCAAGCGAAACCCGTCTCAGAGACATGGGCGTATGTTCCACCCTCTGTCTCCAAGAGGGCGTCGCGCGCCCTAGAGACAGGGTCGTGTGTTCCACACCCCGTCTCCAGGTTGGGATCATCTGGCCCAAAGACATAGGCGTGTGTTCCACCCTCCGTCTCCAAGCTAGGCCCACTGGACCCGGGAACGTTGGTGCGTGTTCTGCCCTCCATTCCCAGGTTAGTGACCCCCGGTGCCTAGACCCAAATGCCTGCTCAATGCAGCTCTCTACTAGCAGGTGCGCCTCGCGAATGTTCCTGTGTCGGGCTTCCTCACGAGGCCAGTCCCTCAAACCGCTCTCACGAGGCTGCGCATGCCACCTCCCGCGAGAGACACTCACGAATTCATGTGCGTGCCGCCTGTAGCCGTGGTAGCCGGTTGTCGTGGTTTTATCACGGCAGATGTCCGGGTGAACGGACTTAGGTTCGAGGCCATCGCTAACGGGGTGGACTCAAAGGGGTTAGTCGAGACGAAAGACACAGATTTACCCAGGTTTGCCCGTCAAATCGAGGTAATAGCCTACGTCCTACTTGTGTTTGTATTCCTTGTGTATCGATTACAAGGAGCTAGAAGCTTGACCTAGTTCTCGATCGCCCCCTCTAAGTTGCCCCGGGTCTGCCTTTATATAAGAGGTCAGGACCACCGGGTCGTTACAATTTCTAGCCGAGTCTCTCTCTATCCTCTTGCCCAAGCCGTCTGTGAGTCGGCTTGCACGCCCGGGTCTTCTCCGTCCGGGCCGTCTGTACGGCCCACACCTTAGGCCGCCTATCTTCCTGGGCCACCAGTCTTATGGCTCACCTTTGGGCCGGCTCACGAGCCAGCAACATGACATGGAGCCTCTAGGGCGGGTAGTATCGTGGGGCATATCCCCAACATTAGGCCCTAGGTTGAATTGAGCTTGCTCACTTCCTCCTTCTCTTCCGTTTTTGGCGAGTCGCCCGGAAATGACCCGGCATGACGTCATGAGATCTGATGACAAATCACCAAATCTTTCATTAACTGTTATCCCGAGAATCGAAGCGTCCGCCTCGGTCAAACGGTGCCATCGCCTGGATTTTCGCGCCTTCCTTAACCCCCTTTTAAATATGACCCGTGCGGGTCGGAGTTTCCCATCCTCCCGCTCGTGCCTCTTCTTCTTCGTCTACTTCCTGTCACCACCCCAACGTCTTCGAGCTTCGCTCCAGCGCCGTCCGTACGACGTCCCCAACTTGGCCGCTGCATCACCCTGAACGTACCAGAGATTCGTCCGCCTCTACTGCACCATCTCCGGTGAGTTCTCCTGCTCCTTAGATTGCCGCTGTCATAGTAGGGTTTTCACTGGGGGCTCTGCCGCCGCCGCTCGGGCTCCGGCACCGCCATCGCGAGTGTATCTCGATGCTGCTAACGCCTTTAAAATGCGCTCTTGCTTTGCCGCCACGCGCGGGGCGGCCGCGCGTAACGCGCAGACCATGATGGCTCCAGTCCATCTTCTTTTCTTCCGCTGTTCATCGCTAGGTCAGGATAAAATTTATTTTCTCTGGTTGTGTAGATCCATAGACATAGTAATATTTTGCCGAATCTGTTTTTTAGGACTTAGCCAATTTTCAATCTTCCTTCCTCTGTATGAGTCGCTATGCCTCGTCCGACTCTTGTCACCCGGACAGAAGCATGATATCATAGAGTCCTTAAAATTGTAAGCCGCCGCAGATTCCTGCTTGTTCTTGATTTGCTGACTTTATCTCCTTTGTACAGTAGTTAAGCCGATGTCATGTCTCGTGCGTCCAACTCTTGCAACTGGGTTGGCTCCTGCATCACGGGAGAATATTTAGCAGATCTTGTCGAAGCGGGCACTCCCCATCCCAAAGAGGATCTTCACTGGCGGGCTCCAGGTAATGAGACCTGGCGTGTACCCAAAAAAGGAGAAGTAGTCGTTTTCACCGACCACATTGAGCGAGGGTTCATGCCGCCCGCCTCTCAATTTTTCCGGGACATTCTAAATTTGTATAAGCTGCACCCTCAGGACTTGGCCCCCAACGCTGTTTCAAATATATGCAACTTCCAAGTGCTCTGCGAGGCTTATCTGCAGTCCAGGCCGTCTGTGGGATTCTTTCGGGAATTCTTTTATGCCAACCGCCAAACTGAGATGAAGGGCGGTCAAAGTCTGGAGCTTGGAAGGATCTCTATTCAGAGTCGTAGAGACATCATTTTTCGTCTACGCAAATGCCGAGTCACCCAAAGGACTGGAATAAAACCTGGTTCTACTACAAGGATACCTCTCCTGAGGGTGAACGCCCCTTGTCAGGCTATCGTCCTTCCTGACTCAAGACAGATTTAGAGCTTCTGGGCCGGCTCACAACCACGGAGCATGCCATATTTGAACCAGCTCATACCAAGCTCAAGGCGCTCATGGCCAATGGACTAACAGGAATAGACTTGATCCGCTGCTGGGTTTCTTGGCGGGTCATGCCCTTAAGCCACAGGGGCCGGCTTATGTATGAATACGAAGGCAAGTACGACAGTTCCTTGTGCTTTAGTAAATGAATTTTGACCGAAGATGACATCACTATGACCATCCCGAGCCTTGTCCACGAAGCCTCCGGCTCTTGCAGCGCCATCGGGCTAGCGCCTTTCTGCATCAATCATCCGGCTCCAGATGTAAGTTAATCTCTTCCCATCCATCTCTTGGATGTTACTTGTTCTTTGCTAATTTATTACTCCTTCCCCGGGTCACTCCTGTAGGCCGACTCAGACTTGTGGAAGAAGGAATATGTTGCCCCTCCGAAGAAATCCAAGAAGAAGGTCGCGACTAAGAAGGCTAAAAATGATGCCCCGCAAGACAATTTGTTTGACCCGCCATCATCATCCAGCTCAGAGGTAAAGTTTTAACTGCCTTGTTTGATTTTTACCTTCCTGCTTTATTAATGCTTGTTTTACTCATAGGATGAAGTGGAAACCAGCCGTGCCAATGCTCCTGAGGTAAATTACATTTCTTCCGGCTCAGAATGTTTCGTCACCCGAAAGCCATGGCGGGCTATCAGAAAAGTTCCTCTTTCTCACCCTCCTGCTTATCTAGCTCCCAATTTTCTCTTAAAAAAGCAACAGCAAGTCGAGCGTCGATAGACTCAAAGCACTGGCTCTACTGAGCTCGTGTCTGGGCTACCAAACTCTCCGGCTCCAAAGAAACGCCCCGCCGAGGTTTAAGTCTCTACTTTTCTTTTGACTTTCCTTTGTAAGATTGATACTTTCTTCACCTTTCTGTTATATTCTTTTTAGAAATCCCCTTCCTCCGGCGACTCTTCGGTGTCAATTCTACCACCGCCCAAGAACAATCTGATGTAAGCATTCCTTAGCATGATATCTGGATCTCCGGCTGTTAATATGATAGCAACATCTTCAACTGTTGATCCTTCTATTTGCAGTGCTCAAGCTAAACGTCGCAAAACCAATAAGCCCTCCTCCGGCCCAGTTATCGAAGAGCTGGAGCCTCAACAACCGGAGGAGACTCAACTAGAAGAAAACCCGCCGACTGCCTCCACTGAGCCAGCCGCTGAAGATGTCATCAAGAAGAGCCCTCCAAGGGCTCGTTCAAAGCCGGCGACTCCTGCCAAGACCCGTGAAACTCCCGATGTTGTTATCACCGGGTCTGGTCATTAAACGCCTCTAGCTCACATGTTAAACAAACATGTAGAGCCGGCTGAAGCCTCAAAGAAGCTGAACTTTGACTCTTCGTACGAGAACATGATAGCCGAAGAGCTCCACGCCGGGTATATAAACCGGGTTACCACCAGCCGGGATCTGGAACTTCGGTTGGTCTCTTCAATGAAGACAAAATATGAGGTACCTTTCCTTCTTACCATATCCTTACTTAGCCCCCAAGAGCCGGTTTAACGTACTCAATCATTGATCGTTGAGCCGGGTCTTTCTGTGACCTCTGTAGATATTGTCATGCCAAATTCCCTTAGAATTGCTTTAGCTTAGTACTGTAGATAAAGTGAACCGCCAATCGTAGCCCCCAAGGGCCGTCTCAGATTATATTTGAGTCGGGTCTTTAATATAGACAGCTTGAAGATCTAATCGTAGCCCCCAAGGGTCGGCTCGAACTTGATCAAGTTGAGTCGATGCTTCCATTATTAGTACACTGAAGAGCCATAGTGTAGCCCCGAGGTTCCGGATTAGCTTCGAAGGAGATGAACCGGAACTGCATTGCATACTAAAAGATCAAATATACATTAGCCCCCAAGTGTCAAATATATTGCTTGCAATCTGTTTGAGACTTGTATAAATTTGCTTTTAACACTTGTCCTGTATTTTGATGTATTATATGAAGCTTTAAATGACGCCGGTTCTCAATTGACGAATTTGAAGGCCAATCTGGTGGCTCAGCAAGAAGCCCGAAGCATTGCTACCGAAAAGTGCTGGCTTCTCTCTGAGGAGCTGGCCAATGTCACTTCTGAGCTTACTTCCTTGAAAGAGACGGCTGAATCTGAAAAGGCCACTCTGACCAAACAGGCGGACGATGCCGAGCAGCGGCTTACAACTGTGGCGGAGGAACTCCAAGGCCTGAAGCTGCATATAGCGAAGATGTCAGCCGCCCTATTTGGTACGTTTCTGTTTTACTTTGTACTTTTAACATTGCTAGTGAAAAACTGGTGACTCATTAACTTTATCCGACTTATCCAGGTCCCAAGAGCCGCCAGTTGGCTTCTGATAGCCTTCTGCCACTGAAGGCCAGCTACACCTTTGTGGAACAGCTATACTACGGCACGATCTTCACGATCAAGAGCTTGCAATATAAGGAGAAGATCCCCACTGCTCTCAAATTGGTCTTCGAACTCTTCTCCACAATGCCCAAGCAGATAGAAGAGCTAAAGAAGTCCGCCTTCCGACAAGGAGCCGGCACTGGATTGAGCCGGGCTCTGGCCTTCGCCCCCGAGCTAACGCCGGCTGAAATGATGGATGGTTACCCGCCTAAAAGAGATGACGGCTCAAAATTCACCGAAGAAGATTACATCCGGTGTGTCAAAGAGTCGCGGTATCTGGCCTCTGTACTGGCGGATGAAGCTGACTTGAACACTTATCAGGCGGCTTATGATGCAGAGGAGAAGAGGATCCGCGGGCCTCTCTACGAGTGGAAGGATCTGACACCCGCCTGAAGTAAGGACCTCCTCCCTTGTGGGCTTGACGCGTCCCGTTCCTTGAAGGGCCTTTGGCTACGCTGGCTGACTGTAATTGGGATTTGGGAAATCTCCAGATAAAGCCAGCAGAAGAACCGGAGCGGGATGAGCCGGCCAATAGCTGAAAGTTGTTCTTTTAATCTTTCTAAGCACCGAGTCATGTAATGACCCGCCGTGAGCGGTTGAAACTTGGCAATGCCTTTTCCTCCTTCTGAGAGTAGTTTTTCTAAAGTATGACCCTGCCGTTTGGCGGCTATATAATTTTTTTACCTCTCTGTGTGCACTTTCCTTCTCTCTGTGTTTCAAATTTAATGTGTTGCTAGCTCTCCATGGATATACCTTGAGCTTTTCTGATGAGGGGTGTTTGTTTTTGAAAACAACATTCCTTCTCTAGAATATTAGAGTCGGATAATCTCTTTGAAAAACTCAATTATTGTCAACCGGAGCAACATGGCTCCATTCTTGTCGGATGAACCCATTAAGGAGCCGATTGTCGTAGGATAATGTAAGCTATACCTGATGCTAAGAAGCCTCTATCGACAACTGCGGCTATTGATGAACCAAAACTTTTGAGGAGAATTGCGGCTGTGTAGCCCCCAAGTGCCGAGTAGTTCTGCCTGCAGCAACCTGGGACTTATAATTGCCTTTGCTCTAACCCGACTTGATAAACCGGCATGATACAATATGTGATGATGATCTTTCTTTCCTCAAAAAATCCATATGATGGCTCTTCTGCGTGGATTCGAATGGTTGAACTCATACCAGTTCAGGGTCTCTATCGAGATTGGCCGTCAATTTCTTGAACTGGCTCAGGGTCCCTAGGCGAGATTGGTCATCAATTTCTTTAACCGGCTCAGGGTCTCTAGGCGAGATTGACTGGTAAGAGTGCAGCGAACGCCGGCTGTCGATGGGAGATGTAAGCTATACCTTAAGGCAAGAAGCCTCCATTGACAGCCACGGCTAATAATCAGCCTGAGACGACATAAAGCTGGCGGTTTGGAAGGAGAAGTAAGCTATACCCAAAGGCAAGAAGCCTCTTTCAACAGCTACATTTGATAAGCAACTAAGTATTGGCGTAAACACCGGTTGATACGGTGAGATAAGCGAACCCGTCGGTAAGAAGCCCCTTTCAACAACCGCGGTTAATAAGTAACAGGAAGTGACATAAAGCCGGCCATTAGGGTGAGATAAGCGATTCCCGTCGGTAAGAAGCCCCCTTCGATGGCCGCAGTTGATAAGCAACTGGAATTTGGTGTACACGCTGTTGTCTTAGGGTCCTGTAAGCTATACCAAGGTAAGAAGCCTCCATCAACAACAATGCTTCATGTAACCAAACTAGGCATAAAGCCAACTGTGCAAGGGAGAAGTAAGCTATACCCGGAGGCAAGAAGCCTCCTTGCAACAGTTTAATAACAGCTGGCTGTGCAAAGGAGAAGTAAGATATACCCGAAGGCAAGAAGCCTCTTTGCAACAGTGCTTAATTGGGCATATCGCCGGCTGTGCAAGGGAGAAGTGAGCTATACCCGAAGGCAAGAAGCCTCCTTGCATCAGTGTAAAAGCTGACTATGCAGGGGAGATGTGAGCTATACCAGAAGGCAAGAAGCCTCCCTGCTATAGCGCTTGATAAGGCATAAAGCCGGATCAGCCGTTTTGATGGCGAGTAAACCACTTTAACTCAAATTTTTGAGCCAAAAAAAATTTCATCTTGAATGCACAAAGGTATACATAAGAGCGGAGGCCCCTGTCTTTTTGGGGATGCTAGCTTTTACTCATGCAAGCATGATCTATACAATGATAACGGCTTTCAATGCCTGCTAAGTAAAGTATGGTCGCAAATGTGCGATATTCCATGGCCGCAATGTCTCTTGACCCACGGTTTCCGATTCATCTCGGATGTCAATGAGGTAATATGACCCATTGTTAAGGTTTCTGCTGATCACAAAAGGCCCCTCCCATGGTGGAGATAACTTATGCATTCCAGATTGGTCTTGAATCAACTGGAGCACCAGGTCACCCTCCTGGAACGTCCGGATCTTCACCCTACAGCTATGATAGCGTCGCAGGTCTTGTTGATAAATTGCCGACCTGGCTGCTGCTAACTCTCCTGCTTCATCCAAGGCGTCCAACGCATGTTGGCGTGCTACCTCATTGTCCGTTTCAACATAAGCCGCCACCCTTGGATATCGCTGGGTAGAACCGCCTCACCACCATACACCATGAAGAAAGGCGTGAAACGTGTAGATCTGTTAGGGGTAGTTCGGATGCTCCATAAGACGGAGGGCAACTCCTCAACCAAACATCCGGGTGTCCGCTTCATAGGAACCATGAGCCATGGTTTGACTCCTCTTAAGATTTCCTGATTGGCTCGTTCCGCCTGACCATTAGACTGTGGATGTGCCACGGCTGAAACATCAAGCCGGATATGCTCCTTCTCATAGAACGCTTTCATAGCTCCTTTGGATAGATTTGTTCCATTGTCCGTAATGATACTGTGCGGGTAACCAAAGCGATAGATCAGCTTCTTAATAAATTGAACCACTGTAGCTGCGTCACATTTGCTGACCGGCTCTACCTCTACCCACCTAGTAAATTTGTCAAACGCCACCAGAAGGTGTGTTTTCTTATACTTGGATCTCTTGAAAGGTCCTACCATATCGAGCCCCCAGACCGCAAACGGCCAAGTGATCGGTATCATCCTCAACTCTTGAGCCGGAACGTGAGCACGCCGGCCGAACTTCTGACAGCCGTCACACTTACGGACTAAGTCTTCTGCATCCTTGTGAGAAGTCAACCAGAAAAACCCATGTCGAAAAGCCATGGCCACTAAAGATTTTGACCCGGCATGATGTCCACAGTCGCCAGCATGAATTTCACTCAAGATCTGCCGGCCCTCCTCCGGTGAGACGTAGCGCTGAAAGACACCCGTCACACTACACTTATGTAACTCACCATTGATAACCCTCATAGACTTAGAATGCCAGGTAATCTTCCTGGCCAGATCCTCCTCCTGAGGTAACTCGCCGCCTGTCATATACGCCAAATAAGGAATAGTCCAGTCTGGGGTAGCATGCAGAGTCGCCACCAATTCCGCTTCCGGGTCAGGAATAGCTAGATCCTCCTTAGAAGGTAACTTGACAGTCGGATGATGCAATACATCTAGAAAAACATTAGATGGTACCGGGTTTCATTGAGAGCCTAACCGTGACAAAGCATCAGCCGCCTCATGCTTGCGACGATCAATGTGATCCACCTGGTACCCCTTGAAGTGACCGACAATGATGTCAACCGCGTGTCAATAAGCCTCCATCCGCGGATCCTTGGAGTCCCAAGTGCCTGTAACTTGCTGAGCCACCAGATCTGAGTCACCTAAACATCGGACCCGGCTTAAATTCATCTCTTTAGCAACTCTTAGACCATGGAGCAGTGCTTCATACTCTGCTGCATTATTAGTGCAAGGGAACATTAACCAGAGCACATAACAAAACTTATCACCCTTGGGGGAGGTGAGAGCAACTCCTTCACCGGACCCCTCTAGCTGCTTGGACCCATCAAAGTGTATAGTCCAATACGTGTTATCCGGCTTCTCTTCGGGGGCTTGACATTCGGTCCAATCATTTATGAAATCCACCAAAGCTTGAGACTTAATTGCTTCCTTCATGGCCCGGGCACTCGTCAACATGGTCATTGTAGAGTTTGCTGAGCCCCCAGGCACCGCCATAGTCGAGCCTATGGTCCTCCTCCTTGGTTCTGGCAGGAGTGCTAAGGGGCACGAGGGGACGCCCCTCTTGTGCGGGAAGCACCCTCCCCCGGTCCCTGCCAGCGCCTGCGGCCAGCTCCCGTGCCCCCGGCGCCCCAGGCTAGGACCAAGGAGTGCGCAGGTCATCGCAGACGTCCCGAGCGCATCCGTGCGCCCGAGCGTTTATCCTACCGGTTGAGTGGCTTCACGGGCACGAGCCTAGATTATGTACACCGGGGCCCCGCTGGTGGCGGTGACGTGCCAAGGGGCATGCCTGGCCCAGGCATCGCGGCGGTCACGTGTCATGCGGTGGCATTGTAGCTCGTGCACCACGAGGAGTGCGACGTGTCTGTGCGTTGGGTCGTGTCAGTCCTATAAAGGCAGCAGTGCGTCTCGGGAGCGGGGAAGGGCCTTTGGCGACGAGGCATGTCGTGTGGCTGGTGAAGGAGGCAGACCCCGGCGCCCATTGAGGGCCTGGCGGGTGATGATGCCCGCTGACGGAGAGGTTGGATGATGCGGTGCGTCAAGGCCCACCGACAACACCCAAGTCAGGCAGGCAACACGCCACTCAACATGGGCTCAACGTCCTTTTCCCATGAGTGCGTCGAGCAGAGGCGGGTGAGACTTGAGAAAGACTTCGACGCGTCCCCTACCCGGCGCGCCAAATGTCGGATTTCGGTCTCCGCAAAACCCTCATGGTTCGAACACAGGGGCATGTGTGAATATCCCCTGCAGACTCTCCCTACCTAGCTCGCTACTCGATAGTTACCATGGCAAGCTGGCATGATGGCGAGGAAGAAGATGAACACTGTAGTTTACCCAAGTTCGGGTCGCTGTGAAGCATAATACCCTACTCCTGCTTTGGTGGATTGCCTCTCGAGGAGGTGTGGTGGATGAACTAGTACAATGGTCTCGAGCCTCACGAGGGCTATCGAGTGGTGTTCTTGGCTCTCTGCCTTGTCCGGTGGTTCGGCAGGTGGCTAAGTCGTGGATCCGATCCGCTCTACGGTCTGACCTAGCCTCTATATATAGCAGCGCCTCGGGTCCGTTTACCTTATCACAATGGCGGGAAGGGATCCCACAACGGCCAAATTTGAAGGGGGAAAGGAGTACATCCTCACCCTTTCCAAAGGTGCTCTTCACCTGCAAAGTGGTTGTCGATGATGCAGTGGTGGACTCGGCGATGACATCCGCCCTACGGGGCTCGTGGTTGTGGTCCTGTTGCACTGGAATGGAAACCTTTGGGCGGCGCTTCAGGACCCGCGTACGTCCTTGCCCCCTTTTCACCAAAGGGGAAACTGCACCGCCTGGCCCGTTGGCACCCGCCTATCCTCCCCTGCGTCACCATCGACTCTTGAGGTCAGGCTCTGCATAGAGATCTCCGCTTCTCTGGAGGGGGCCTAAGAAGGGCCATCCTTGCTGGTATTGGCGTCGTTCTTCCTCACGACCCTGGGGTCCTCGCGGGGGCCTTGTCTTGAGTGGAGCCGCGCCAAGCCGAGCTTGGCTAACGAGGTGGGCCATGCCCTGGGTCGTAGGCCGGAAGTTCTGGGTACCCCCGTTCCCAGAACACCGACACTATCATTCATATTGCACTTGTATCATCATCTATTTGCCAAACTAGTGCACCTATACAATTTGCCATTGTATTGGGTGAGTTGGGGACACAAGGGATTTATTGTATTTGATTGTAGGGTTGTTTGAGAGAGACCATCTTCATCCTACACCTCCCATAGATTTATGAACCTTTGATCATCCACTTGAGGGAAAATTGCTACTGTCCTACAAAACTCCGCGCTAGGAGGCCCAACACGGGTCTACAAGAATAAAGTTGCATAGTAGACATCACTAGACACTTCTTATATTTATAAAATGTTTTTTATAGAATTCATATGCATAGGAAGTATGTTAGACTTAAATGTGTCTATCACATGTTTTATGATGCTCTATTTGTGCTTCAATTCTTGTCTTTTACGTGACCATCATAATTATCCCAAGGCTATCTTAATGGCTATAAAGAAGGAGCTTGTTGGGAGACAACCCAATACTTTATGATTTGGAATGTTGACATGATTATTGCTACTTTAATGATTATTTTCTTATGTTTTAATTAGTGTTTATGTCAAATAAAGCCTTTGGGATTGATTTGGAAGATAGTAGAATTGATAAGTTGCAAAAACAGAAACTTTTGGGCCCAGTGCAGAATTTCTCTGATTTTACTATAATGTCTTTTTGATATCAAAGTTTTACAAAGTATTAGTATACATATTTCCCAGGTTGTCCCAGTTTTTCAAAAAAATTGGAGTTACACGAGTATTGTTTCTTTATAAATCTTTACAGACTGTTCTGTTTTAGACACCTTCTGTTTTTTGCTTGCATAGGTTGCTTGTTTTGGTGATGCTATGGATGGTATCGGAGGTATAAACCATCGAGGAGTTAGAATAAAGTACCTATTATGCAATAATTAAATATGAATCAATTTATAATAGTACATAAAGTATTTTATATGTTCATTATACTAACGGATCTCGCGAGGTTTTGTTGAGTTTTGTGTGCTAAAGTTGTCATGTTTCGGGTACGATCACGATAGATGAAGGAATAAGGAGCGGGAAGAGCCTAAACTTGGGGATGCCCAAGTAACCCCAAGGTCAAATTCTAGGAAGACTCAAGAATCTAAGCTTGGGGATGCCCCATAAGGCATCCCCTCTTTCGTGTCCATTCCATCGGCATGTCACTTGGAGCTGTATTTTTATTCATCACATGATATGTGTTTTGCTTGCAGCGTCGTGTATTATAGTTTGGTTTATTTTTAGCTTGCCACAATCATGGTTTTATGTACACACCTATTTTATTGAGACACGGGTTCATCATGATTTGTTAGAATATTCTATGTGCTTCACTTATATCTTTTGAGCTAAGCAGTTGCTCTAGTGCTTCACTTGTATCTTTTAGAGCACGATGGCATGTAGATTTTATAAAAATAATTGAACTCTCATGCTTCACTTAAACTTTTTTGAGAATATAATAAATATTAATGGTAATTTGCATGTGTTATAAGACAAGTCCAAAAAGGATAGGTATTCAAGGAGTGTATAATCAAAACATTCATGTAGCTCACCTTATAAGAGAAAGTGTGAGTTAATGATACTCATGTAGTAATATGAAAAGGCATGACTACATGATTTTTGGTTAGAAGAAATATCGGTGCTTAAATCCTATTGCTTGTTGCTCATGTAAATATTGTTTATGGCATGATGATGATGTGTGAGCATTCTTATTCCTCATTGAAATCCTTGTGATGTTCGAGTCGGGGGCACGCGATGGTTAACTCCTACCAACCTCCTCCCTAGGGGCATGCAGTAGTACTTTGCTTCATGAGAGCTACTAAAGATTTGCATTAAGTAGATGAGTTTTTTATGACTAATGTGATTCCATGGATGTATGCACACTCACCTTTCCATATATTGCTAGCCTCTTTGGTATCGTGCATTGCCCATTCTCACCTCGAGGATCGGTGCAGCCTCCGCTAGTGCATCCAAACCCGGTGATATGATACACTCTATCACACATAAGCTTCCTTATATCTTCCGAAAAACAGCCACCATACCTATCTATTATGGCATTTCCATAGCCATTCCGAGATATATTGACATGCAACTTCCACCATTTCATCACGTGAATTGCGTGTTCATCATCATATTGCTTTGCATGATCATGTCGCTAACATAGTATTTGGGGCAAAGCCACCGTTCATCACTATTTACATGTTACACTAGATAATTACACATCCCGGTACACTGTGAGAGGCATTCGTATGGAGTCATTTCTTTTTCATCATTGATTTGTTATATTGACTTGTAAGTACATAAAAGTGTGATCATCATCATTATTAGAGCATTGTCCTAGTAAGGAAAGTATGATGAAGACTATGATTCCCCCCACAAGTCGGGATGAGACTCCAAACAAAAAATAAAATCAAAAAAATGGGGGAGGCAAAAAAAGAAAAAATCCACCATGACCAAAAAATGAGGGAAAAGAGAGATGGAACTTTACTACTATCCTTTACCACACTTGTGCTTCAAACTAGCATCGTGTTCTTGATATAGAGAGTCTCATGAGTTATCACTTTCATATGCTAGTGGGAATTTTTCATTATAGAACTTGTCTTGTATATTTCGATGACGGGCTTCCTCAAATGCCCGAGGTCTTTATGAGCAAGCAAGGTGGATGCACACCCACTTAGCTTCTGTTGATCTTTCATATACTTATAGCTCTAGTGCATCCGTTGCATGGCAATCCCTAATCCTCACATTGATATCGATTTATGGTCATCTCCATAGCCTGTTGGTCCGCCTAGTTGATACGAAACTTTTGTTCCACTTTGAATCCCTTTGATCTCTACCACCATATTCTATTCCACGCACATATTATATCCGTGGTTCATGCTCATGTACTTAGTGAGGTTGAAAATCCTGAAGAGTGTTAGAAGTACAATCCAATTGCCTGGCTTGACATTGTGGTGCTCATGATTTGTACTTATGTGGTGAAGATGGAGTCATGCCATGATAATATGATAAAATGAGTGGGGAGTAACATTCTTTAAGGATCATATATTTCGAAAATTAATGATCATGTTATTTATGTTTCTGGATATTACTATGTTGATGTTTATTAGTTCATCATTTCTCAAATATCATACCTAAAAGAGATTACATGTTGGGTAGCATGTCACATCAAAAAATTTGTTTTTTTATCATTCACCTACTTGAGGACAAGCAGGAATTAAGCTTGGGGATGCCAATACGTCTCCGATGTATCTATAATTTTTTATTGTTCCGTGCTATTATATTATCATTCTTGCATACTTTATATGCATTTTTATGTTGTTTTATATCATTTTTGGAACTAGCCTATTAACCCAGTGCCCAGTGCTAGTTGTTGTTTTCTGCGTGTTTTTGGCTTTTCTAGAAATTAGTACCAAAGGAAGTCCAAATGCGACAAAACTTTTTGACGATTTTTTCTAGACAAAAATAAGACCTAGAAGCTTCAGAGGGAGACCGGATGCCACACAAAGTGGTGCGAAGACAACAGGGTGCGCTAGAGGGTGCTCATGCCCTGATGTCTTGGGACCTCCTACTGGCACCTCCAGACCTAGCTTTTTCTCAATAAATTCCCAAAAATCGAGAAAACACCAGATAGCCACCAGAAACAGATTTTCCGCCATCGAAAGTCTCTGTTATGCCGTGTGCCCATCAGGAACCCTGTTTCGGTGCCCTGCTGGAGGGGGTCGACCATGATGGGCCTCTACATCCATCTTGTTTCTCCCATGCTGATGTGTGAGTAGTTCACCACAGACCTACGGGTCCATAGCTAGTACATATGGATTTCTCTATCTCTATGATCGTCAATACAAAGTTCATCGTGATTCTTGCGATGATCCATTCGACGTAATCTTCTTTGCGGTGTGTTTGTTGGGTTCCGTTGAATCATGGGTTAATGATCAGATTATTCATGCATAATATTTGAGTCATCTCTGAATTATTTTATGCATGATTATTATAGCTTCTAATTTCTCTCTGATCTATCGGTTTGGCTTGGCCAACTAGATTGATTTATCTTCAGTGGGAGTGGTGCGTTGTGATGTGTTCAATCTTGCGGTTCTCAATCCCACTCAAAAAAGGGACATGACACGTATTATATTTTTTTCATTAAGTATAAAATAATTGGTTTATTCCTATTGGTTGAGTTAACTTTGTCTACATCATGTCATCTTGCTCCAAGCATTACTATTTTTTTAGTTAATCTCTAAATGCATGCTAGATAGCGCTTGATGGCTGGAGTAATAGTAGTAGATGTAGGTAGGAGTCGATCTACTTGCTTATGGACGTGATACCTATACACATGATCATGTTGGTAATATGCCCTAGAGGCAATAATAAAGCGGTTATTATCATATTTCCTTGTTCATGATAATCGTTCATTATCCATGTTAGAATTGTATTGACCGGAAACATAAATACATCTGTGGATACATGGACAACAATGTGTCCCTAGTGAGCCTCTACTACACTAGTGATAACCCACAAGTATAGGGGATCAATTGTAGCCTTTCTCAATAAGTAAGAGTGTCGAACCCAACGAGGAGCTAAAGGTAGAACAAATATTCCCTCAAGTTCTATCGGCCGCTGATACAACTCTACGCATGCTTAACATTCGATTTACCTAGAACAAGTATGAAACTAGAAGTACTTTCTAGGTGTAACGGGATAGGACCTGCCGGCCTACAGCCCAGGGCATGGCCCACTTCATCGATCAAACACTGCCAGGCATGGCCTCACTCAAGACAGGGCCCTCACGAGGCCCAAGGCTCGTGAGGAGGAACAACCTCAGGACCGACAAGGGATGGGCCTCCTTTGGCCCCCTCCGGAGCGGCGGAGATCTCCATGCAAGGCCTGGCCTCGGGAGTCAAGGGTGACACAATGAGGGTTAGGCGGGCGCCAGCGTGCCAGGCGACGCAGTTTTCCCTTTGGTGCAAAGGGAGGAGGGACGCACGCGGGTTCCCAAACAACCCCCGAAAGGTTTCCATTCCAGTGCAACAAGACTGCTGACGGGGTTATTACCCCCGGGTAGGCCAAAGCCACGGGGTTCTCTCCCCCGCTTCAAAAAAACACATGGCCGGATGCTTCTCGGCGGTCTGGCACGCAGCCGGCACACACGTTGCCAGCTGACTCGAGGCTGGCTGTCCAAGGAGCCGGCTCGACCAGTGACCCTTGGACAGACAAGTTCCCGTCCCATCCCTCTGCACGCGGGTACGGAGACAAGACGAGACCCCCACGACAGGCCCCAAGGTAGCCACGATGATCGCTGACGCGCAGTTGCGCATGGCTACAATTCAGCCGGTCGTGCCGCTGACCTCGGCTGACCGCGACTGGGCAGGGCAACTCTGTCGTCATGCCTTCGCCCACTCGATTACTTGCCCTGGTGTGGCTATAGTGCAGTTGGTCGTATCGGAGACTTCGGCCGGCTGGCGTAAGACGACGCCGCCCGGGCGGCCCGTGTCGTAGCAAGTGGGCGCGGGCCAATCGCGGAGCCAGCTGGTGGGCCCCAGCGGGCGATGGGACCGCGTAGCCGGTGGACCCTATGAGCGACGAGACAGCACAAGAGCGGGGGGGGGGGGGGGGGGGCTGGCCAGCCGGAGAGGCTGCCAGCTGGGTCCTCCCGCTGTGTACCTTAAGGATATTGTAAGCCGAGGGGTTGGCCAGTAAAACACCCCGACCCCCCCATGTAACAGGGACGACAGATTCACACACACACTTCCACGAGACACTTCCCTCACATCCACCCACACAGCGAAGGAAGGCGAGCCGGCTGCTCCCTCTTCCACCTCTAAACAACATCTATAGGAGCAACCTTCTAACCATACCCATCTACCAACTAGACCAAGCAGGACTAGGGGTATTACCTCCCACGGAGGGCCCTGAACCTGGGTACATCGCGTGTCATCACCGCTTGTGCCTAATCCCGCACCCGGAGCCCGTCAGCGTCCTCCGGCCCCAACCACCTTTGATAATCCTACCCATGGCATATGTCATGAGAAAACAACCACAGTTGGCGCCCATCGTGGGGCCGTACGTGGTGCCGTTCGGAGTCACGCTCTGGGAGGGACCCTTCACCATGTCCCTCGTCCGCCGTGCATCTAGGCGGAACCGCTGGCTCGTGGGGCTTGCTCCAGCAGGCCCTGCAGGCAGCGCTGTCGACCCCAGGCTCGACATCGACTCGCGCGTCGAGTGCTTTGGTAGGCTGAGCCTCGCCGACGCACCGGCGGCCAACGAGTACCCTGGCCTGTAGGACCAAAAGTTTGTCTAGAGGAGGGGGGTGATTAGACTACTTGACCAATTAAAAGTTTTGCCTATACCAAGTTTTAGGGTTGACAGTTTTTAGCATTTCATGGCAAGTTAAGTACACCCTACACATGCAATTCTAAGAGTATATAGCAGCAAAAAGTAACTACAATCATGTATAGAAGGGATAGGGTAGGAAGATCAAACGCAGTTGTAGACACGATGATTTTTCCCATGGTTCCGATAGGTGGCGCTATCGTACATCCCGTTTATGGAGTCTTCAACCCACGGAGGGTAACGGTCACGAGAGTCCACGGAGGGCTCCACCCAAAAGGGTCCACGAAGTAGCAACCTTGACTATTCCATAACGGCTTCCGTCCATGAAGGACTAGCCTCACTATGGGTAGATCTTCACGAAGTAGGCGATCTCCTTGCCCTTACAAACTTCTTGGTTCACTCCACAACACGAAGTAGGAGGCTCCCAAGCGACACCTAGCCAATCTAGGAGGCACCACCCTCCAAAAGGTAATAGGCTCGGTAATGACGATGGACTCCTTGCTCTTGTGCTTCAAGATGATAGACTCCTCAGCACCCAATCACTCTCTCACAGATTTGGCCTGGTGGAAGAGATGGGATTGGTGGAAAGCTACTTGGGGAGGCTAGAGATCAAGATTGATATGATTGGAGTGGAAGATGTTGACCTCAACACAAGGGTAGGTGGTTCTCTCTCAGAAAATCTGATAGGATAGGTATGGAATAGTTCTCAGTGCTTCTCTCTCGAGTAGGTGGTGATGAAGGGGTATATATAGGCATCCCCCAAAAATCCAACCGTTACACACAAAATTACCAACTCGGTGACACCGATGTGTTAATCTTGGTGGTACCGAAGTGACCAAAAGGTTGCAACTTTTGAATCTCGGTGAGACCGATATAGGAAACTCGGTTGCACCGATAAGGTGACCAATGGTCAGATTTCCAATCTCGGTGATGCCGATCCAACATTCTCGGTGGGACCAAAAATTTGAATTTGCGTAACAAAAAGTTGGCAACCTAAACTCGGTGGCACCGGTATGGAATCGGTTGCACCGAAGTGGCTAGGGTTTGGCAGAGTGTGTCTAGGTTCTGGAATCGGTGGCACCGGTATGGGAAAGTTGGTTGCACCGATTTTGAGTGTTAGGTATAGAACAGACTTTGGTGGGAGAGTTTGTGGATGTTTTTGGTGACTATCAGTTGTGCACGTTTGAGCATATTGTTCACCAACAAAACCTTACCCCCTTTTAATAGTATTGGCTTTCCTATGGACTCAAAGTGATTTCTCACAAATATAAAATGTAGAGTTCTCTTGCTTGAAGCTTGACCAACCTATTTCCTTGCTTCTTGGGGTATGTCCACAATCTCCTTTTGCCAATCCTATCATTGAAAATTTCTTGAAATATACTTGGTGGAAACATTAGTTCAATGACTTATATGTTGTTATTAATTACCAAAACCAACAAGGCAGCAAATGTTCTTTCAATCTCCCCCTTTTTGGTAATTGATGACAACATATAGATCAAAGTTTAGACATATGATAAAATCAGTGAATATAATCGTCGCTTTGAGAGGTATGTGATAAGCAAGAGCTTCCCCTAAATTTGTGCATTATTTTGAATTTGCGTTTTAATGCAAATGCACAATCGATTAGGCATATGGGGCACTTCTTCCATGTCACATACAACTTGGCGGTGTGCGAGAATAATTAGAATGAATAACAACGCACAACACAATCAAGCAAAGGATCATCTCATAAGCATTAAGATGATAGGAAATAGTTGCATCACACATAAAAATGTGTGATCACAGATAAACACAAAAGTATCTCACGTCAAACCAAAAGAACCAAATGTTTTGAAAAGCAACAAACACCAAAACTCTCTCTCGCTCGTTGCCTAAAGATCTATATACACTTCTCCCCCTTTGGCAACAAGTTACCAAAAAGTTCAAAGGCATACATCTAAACGTTCTTGGGCTGATCTCCTCTGGTTGTTGATGAAGGAGTCGAGATAACAGCGTCGGCGAAGATCTCAGCAGATGTCGTGGATGGAGCTGGAGTGGTCACTAGAGGAACTAGAGCTGAGGGAGCTGGCACAGTGGCTGATCTAGCCTGAGTGGTGTACTGAGTGCCTAGTTTTAGAGGTGATTCATCCTCCTCCTCATCATCATCGTCATCTTACGAACTGGTGTGAGGAAGTGGCACTGAGTCAACTTCCTTCTGGAGCTTTGTGACTATCTTAGTTAGCCTGTCCACCTTATCAGTAAGGGTCTTGATTCTGGTTTCAAAGATCCTGACAAGAATCCCCTTAATGTCCTTCTGCATGCCGTGAACTGATGATATCAACAGATCCATTTTCTCATTCCTAGATCTAGGGACTTGAGCACTAGTGGCTCTAACTGCCTCTACTTCTTCTTGAGCTGCAGCTGATGTGGGATGATCAGCATCCATCACCACAACATTGTCCTCAAGATCTGGCTGTAGGGGCAAATGTGGTTGATCTAGAGCAAAGATGTGCTTCTCTAGTTTTGAGTTGATAAGCATCTGGATGTAGGGTGCATAACAGTAGGAGCGCTTCTAGTCAGCAGCAACCCTCTTGACTGTCTCAACAATCAAATCCATGACTCTGATCTTGGTATGTCTGTTAAGGTGAATCAACATGTTGATGGAGTGGCATCGGATCATCTTGTCATCTCCTGACTTGGGCATCAGCGTATGCCTCAGAATTGTGTTCATCGTACGGAGGCCAGCCTAAAGAAAGTAGATAGATCCTAGCCTGTGAGACTTCACATTTGCAGCGGGGTTCTCCTTGTACATATTTGCCATAGCATTTGTGGCTTGCCTTGAATTCTGAGCATACATCCAAGTCACCATCCTGTGCTTCAGGAACTCCTAAGATATCACACCATTCTTCAACAGTAGATTCATACCTTGCACATTCAGTCATCCATAGAATTCTACCATCTCCATAGAAGTGTGCAGTGGAGTGGAATTGCATGATCATCTCATCATTCCAAGCTGTGAATTCTGTGCCAACAAACTCATCTAGCCCTATGCAATGCAAATTGTCTTGGACATTTGGAAAGTAGTCCTAGTTTCCTTGATGAATTTCCAATCAACCTAACGCATATCACTCACAGCTGGACTCTTGTCAAAGAGCACAGTCTCATAGAAATCATGTTGCTCTCTGGTATAGAATCTGTAGTCCACAGTTGTCTTCTTCCTCTAGGCATAAGGATCTATAGCTCTCCAAGCTCTCAATCCAAAATCCTTCCTCTTCCTCATATCTTCAGCTAGTGGGTAGCTGGCATTGTGTACTGGAAGATGTGGTCTGATCTTCATCAAAGTTGTCAGGTCATCTACATCTTCAACTCTAGAAGCAGTTCCTTTGTTCTTCTCAGAAGCTGGAATCTGCCTAGTTGTCCTCTTAGGTTTCTCAACAGCAGCCTTCTTGGATGTGCTAGTCTTTGGCATAGCATCAGACATTAGTTTATTTGCCTTCTTCTTGGGAGGAGCCTTTGTAGCTGGCTCATCCTCCTCTTCCTCAGCAGCAGCACCAGTTGCTTCCTCTGGATCTTCATACATGGAAGTAGGCCTGCCAGTCACATAAATAATCCTCTTTCTGGACTTTTTCTCCCCTGCCTTCTTAGGCATAGCTCTCTTGGGGACCTCAACTGAAATTGTTGCTTTGGTAGTCTCATGAGCCTTGAAGGTTGAAGCAGGTGCATAGATCTTGCTCACAACTCTCCTGGAAGAAGTAGCTTCAGTAGCAGACTTCTTAGCAGCTTTCTCTTGCTTCTTAGCAAGAATCTCCTCAGGGATAAATTCTCAATCCTCCTCATTTGAATTCAGCCTCTTTCTGGTCCTTGTAGCACCTTTGGGTAACCCATGGGAGCTGGGGGTGCCTGGATCTAAAAATGACCTGGCACTGGGCTTGTGCCTGAACTCATGTCTGCACCCTGTTCTGGCATGTTCTGATGGAATATAGATGAGCAGAAGTAGATGAGTCATCACAAAATTTTCAGCAGGTTTTTGAAATTTTGAACAAAGATTTTCAAAGTTTTGCATTCTATCAGAAACAAATCGGTAAGACCGAAGCAAAAGTTTCGATGACACCGAGACTGACTATCCCTCTTAACAGAAACTTAGCACCCTTTTCCGTGAGACCGAAAAGGGGTGCCCCCGTTTCACCGAGACAGTTCTCAGCACACAGAAACGAAAATCGGTGGTATCGATTTTCTTGATTTGGTTCTACCGAGTTGCGTCGCGCGGAAGGCAAAATCCTAGAAATTAATGGTTCTCTAGCCTATGGAGATTCTTGTGGATAGGAATAAGTGCAATTGGTGGCTTATAGATAAAATTAAGTGCAATGAGCAATAATCAGAAGGGAAAGCACAAGGGTGGTCGAATCCATACCCTAACTTGGTGCGGGCTCGCTATGGTGGCAACGATGGAGCAGATTTCGTCGATAACAGCGATTCCCAGCGGCGGAGGAGCGCAGGAAGACAAGGACGACGACCAGGGGTCTCGAGGTGGCAGCTTAGGGTTCTGAGGCGTGATGTTTGAAGATTAAATTTCAAAGCATTGGGGTCCACAACATATATACCCTCCATTGTCGGTGATACTGATTTTATGTTTTCGGTGTCACCGAGTTCCAGAACTGTCAGCTGATAGGGAAACTCGGTGTAACCGAGAATATGAAATCGGAAGTACCGAGATTGAAAACCAGATCAACCCTAGGCAATCGATGAGACCGAGATTGTGGGGTTGGTTCCACCGGGATGCACTTAGGAGGTTTTAAACGCCAGTCCTTGTCGATACGGAACTCCGAGTGCTCCACACACAGAGGGATTAAAAAGTACTTGTTCAAATGTTGTGATGCAGCATGAATAGAATATGAGGTGAGAAAGCATAGATAGCTAAAGAGTGGTCCTAGGCATTCTTGTCCATCCAATTGGCAAAAGATAAATCAAAAGCCAAATAGCAACAATTGGATATCCTCGAATGAGAAAATAAATGCATACCAACATGCTCACACAATAAGATGTCAAAAGTAATCATGACAAACATGCACAAACACACTAGCATCTAACAAGCACTTGGGCGATGACGAATTCATCTATATATGAGTATTTGACTTAGGACCAAGTAAGAGTACTTGATCATAGGTCATACTCATTGTTTAAGCACAAGTGGGGTTACCACTTTTACATAAAGAATTTAATGTTGTCGCATACTAAGAGATGCTTTGACTCAAGTTTTAGAGTAAAGCACCCCCTTAATGATACATCCCCCCATGAGAGGGATAAAATAACCTTGGGTTTTGTCGATGAAGACTTCATGTTGGTGAGGTAGTTGTAGATGCTCAATGTTTATGAAGATCACCAAGAGTTGGGAGCATCCTTGTCGTTTCCTTCCTCCTGTCACCTACATGGGTTAGTCCCAACACACAAAACAGAAATACAAGGATATGTATGGACATGGAGTGCAAAGCATATGTTATGATGTCCATTGATTAGTTCATTACCTTGTCCCTTGCTTACCTTTGAGGGAATGTGTGACTCCTTGAACTATTGCATTGAGTTGATGTTGAGTGCAAAAAGTCGGTGCCAATAATGAATGTGAGTGAATTTCATTGGCGGAGTCACCCCTCAAGAACTTACTAGTTCTTCTTCTTGGGGACCCACATCAAGTTGATGGGGATCCTTGGTGTTGAAGTAGCCTTTGTAGTAGTTTAGCTCGAAGTAGCCTTGGGAACCCACTCCACCAAAGCTACGGGTTCATCTTCATATGAGTCAATGTCCTCTTGAAGCTTGTTCTTGCCCTTGAGCTTGTGGTCTTGTGGTGGAAGGTCATCTTGAGTGTTTGTCCCCTTGGGAAGAGTATTTTCATACTTCTTATTTTGAGGAACAAACTTGGGCTTGGGATATTGACCTTCTTCCCACTCAACTCCATTAGCGTTGAAGTAGCCAACACCACGATTCTTCCGGTATCCTCCGTGCTTGCGTACAATTTCCTCAAATTGCTTACATCCGGCAAGACTCTTGTAGATACCTTTTTCTATAATTCCTTTCAATAAAGCATTTTCTTGCTCAAGTGTGAGTTGGCTAAGAGAATCATCATTAGTGGAATCAATAGAACTACTAGAAGCAACATCATTGGGTTTAGCATTTTTACTGTTGCTACTAGATGAAAGTACCTTTCTTGCCTTTGTTAGTAGATTGCTTAGTTTTAACTTGAGGCATGAAAGTAGACAAGCGTAGACGTTTGGCTAGATAAGATGAAGTCTTCTTTCGGAGATTGTCATTGTTAGCTTTGAGAAACTCATGCTCTTGCTCCAAGTTGAGCTTCTCGAAGTGTAGCTTCTCATGAGTTCTCAGAGGCTCTCTATGATCTTCGAGAGTAGATTCATGAGCTAACTTAACAGTGTTTAGTTCTTTAGTTAGTTGTTCTATTTTCATCTTATCATCATGAAATGACTCATCTTGACTAGCGTGAGAATTATCAAGTTCATTTTGATCAACATAACTAGTTTTATCATAAAGCAAGTCATCATCACAAAGCAAATCATCTTCATCACTATCAAAATCAAGATACTCGGGGTGTGATACCTTGGGGCCTTTAGCCATGAAGCAACTTCCACTCCCTTCGTTTGGTGAATCAAATAGATCATAGGAGTTGGTACTCACTAGAGCAATTCCGGCAACACCATCATCTTGACTATAGTCGGAGTCAGAGTGATAGCTTCTCTCAGATTTGTTGTTAGAGTCAGAGCCAGAAACCCATTCACCAACATGAGCTTGATGTTTTCTTCTTGTGTAGATCTTGGTGTACTTGTCATTCTTCTCTGAATCTCTACTTCTCCTTGAGTGTCTTCGTTCATAACGATCATCTCTACTCCTTCTCTCTCTTTATGGTGACTCATTCCTTGAGCTTCGTCTTTCAGGTAACTCTTCTCTTCTTTTGTAGGGAGCCGTGCACTCATTTGAGTAGTGTCCGGGCTTCCCACAATTGTAGCAATTGCGGTCACGACTTGACGAATGCTTCTATTCATATCTTGAGTTGGAGTTTCTTTCTTTGCCTCTATTCTTATAGAAATTGTTGAATTTCTTGACCATGAGGCTTATCTCTTCATCGGTGACAAGGTTGTTGCTTGAACTTGCGGGAGCATCACTTGGGGCTTCGTAAGCACAGCTAGACTTGTGATGAAGTTCTTTCTTATCTTTGAGTGTCATCTCATGAGCAACAATATTCCAATGACTTCCGTAGGCTTGAGATCTTTGTAGTTTGCCATCATTTGGATCAATGTGCACATGATGTCGTATCTGTCATCCAAAGCTCTAAGTATCTTCTTGATGATGAATCTTTCGGTCATTTCTTCGCTTCCTAAGACGGCAATCTCATTTGTGATGAGAGCTAGCCTAGAGTACATCTCTGTGACTCCTTCACCATCCTTCATCTTGAACTTTTCAAGCCGACCTTGAAGAACATCTAACTTGGATTCTCTCATGGACTCGGTTCCTTCGTGAATATCAACCAAAGTATCCCAAGTCTCTTTTGCAATCTCAAGACGGCTGATTTTGTTGAATTCTTCGGGGCATAAGCAGTTGAAGAGAATGTCGCATGCTTGAGAATTGAGTTGCAACATCTTCAACTCATCCACGGTCACTTCACGATCCGATTCCCGTCCATCCGCAAAGAATTCAACTTGCAAGCCAACACGAAAAATAGCCCAAACGGCAGGGTTATGACCAAGAATATGCATTTTCATTTTGTGCTTCCAACTAGTGAAATTAGTGCCATCAAAGTACGTACCTCTACGGTGATAACTTCCCTCAATAGACGCCATACTCTCCTAGGTTGTGATACCTAATAAATGGAGACCAAAGATCTGATACCACTTGTAGGACTGAAAGTATGTCTAGAGGGGGTGACTAGACTACTTGACCAATTAAAAGTTTTGCCTATACCAAGTTTTAGGGTTGACAATTTTTAGCATTACATGGAAAGTCAAGTACACCCTACACATGCAAGTCTAAGAGTATATAGAAGCATAAAGTAACAACAAGCATGTATAGAAGGGATAGGGTAGGAAGATCAAACGCGGTTGTAGTTTTTACACGATGATTTTTCCCGTGGTTCTGATAGGTGGTGCTATCGTACATCCACGTTTATGGAGTCTTCAGCCCATCAAGGGTAATGGTCGCGAGAGTCCATGGAGGGCTCCACCCAAAAGGGTCCATGAAGTAGCAACCTTGACTATTCCATAATCGCTTCCATCCACGAAGGACTAGCCTCACCATGGGTAGATCTTTACGAAGTAGGTGATCTCCTTGCCCTTACAAACTTCTTGGTTCACTCCAAAACACGAAGTAGGAGCCTCCCAAGCGACACCTAAGCAATCTAGGAGGCACCACCCTCCAAAAGGTAATAGGCTCGGTAATGACGATGAACTCCTTGCTCTTGTGCTTCAAGATGATAGACTCCTCAGCAACCAATCACTCTCTCATAGATTTGGCATGGCGGAAGAGACGGGAGTGGTGCAAAGCTACTTGGGGAGGCTAGAGATCAAGATCCATATGATTGGAGTGGAAGATCTTGACCTCAACACAAGGGTAGGTGGTTCTCTCTCAGAAAATCTGATAGGATAGGTATGGAATAGTTTTGAGTGCTTCTCTCTCAAGTAGGTGGTGGTGAAGGGGTATATTTAGGCATCCCCAAAAATACAACCATTACACACAAAATGACCAACTCGGTGACACCGATGTGTTAATCCCGGTGGTACCGAAGTGACCAAAAGGTGGAAACGTTTGAATCTTGGTGAGACCGATATAGGAAACTCTATTGCACCAATAAGGTGACCAACGGTCATATTTCCAATATCGGTGACGCCGATCCAACATTCTCGGTGGGACCGAAAATGTGAATTTGTGTAATAGAAAGTTGGCAACCTAAACTCGGTGGCACCGGTATGGAATCGGTTGCACCAAAGTGGCTAGGGTTTGACAGAGTCTGTCTAGGTTTTGGAATCGGTGGCACCGGTATGGGAAAGTTGGTTGCACCGATTTTGAGTGTTAGGTATAGAACAAACTTTGGTGGGAGAGTTTGTGGATGTTTTTGGCGACTATCAGTTGTGCACGTTTGAGCATATTGTTCACCAACAAAACCTTACCCCCTTTTAATAGTATTGGCTTTCCTATGGACTCAAAGTGATTTCTCACAAATATAAAATGTAGAGTCCTCTTGCTTGAAGCTTGGCCAACCTATTTCCTTGCATCTTGTGGTATGTCCCCAATCTCTTTTTACCAATCATATCATTGAACATTTCCTGAAATATACTTTGTGGAAACATTAGTTCAATGACTTATATGTTGTTATTAATTACCAAAATCACCAAGGGAGCAAATGTGCTTTCATGGCCGGGTGCTCGACTGCACCGACCTTCCCACGGCTATCGGCGCACTCGCGACTGCCGAGTCTAACGGCCCCCGCGTCGGGGTGATGGTCATCACTTCCACCACCTTGTCTGGCCGAGCGCAGGCCAAGGCCGACGCCGCCACGGCCCGCGTCGTCTCCTCCAATCCGCTTCGCGCGGCCCTTCAGGGCCTAAGCACCCTCATCGCTCCAACGACGAACCCCGACGTCGCCATGGCTAAGCTGGAGGCAGCTCGCCGCCTCCTGTTCGAGGACGCTAGCACCCTCGTGGCCACATGGTGCCGCATGGAGGCTGGTCAGCGGGAGTACGCCTCCGCCTACAATCTCACCCCAGCTAGCACCAAGCCCAGCCGGCGTGGGGCCGTGCGCGACCGCGGTCGTGTGGTCGCCGAAATCTTGGGCGGCAACATGCCCGTCTACGACAGCCCCACGGCCAACCTGCAGGCCGCCAAGGTACCCTACGAAGATCTCGCTACCTTGGAGGGCAAAGAACGTGCCGCCCGTGGGAGTCACATCAAAGACCTCATCGACGCCGCCAACGCGCAGCAGCAGCAGCTCGTGGCGGGCGGAGTCGCCTCCGAAGACCCTCGGCCCGAGGGCGAGGGCACTAGGACTGCTGGCCGTCAGCTGGGTCAGCACTCCTGCTCCCCTCACGCCTCCGGCCGGCGGGTCGAGCCAAGCAACCCTCGGTGCTCCTAGCTGCCGGGGAACGAGCAGCCGACTGTGAATAGCCGACGCACCAACCACCCGGCTACCATCAACTGCCGCAACGCGGCACCGGCTACCGGTAGTTGGCACAGCCATGGTCACAGCCCGCCTCCTCGGCACGAGCCGGCGCGGTCGATCCCACCTGCCATCCGCCCCGAACTTTTGGCCCGGCTCGGACCACAAACCCCCCACAGCGAAAATGACGCCCGCCTCCTCATCGACCGGCTCGATTGGCCCGGTGTGCTTCGGCCTCCAGATCCACAATGAACTGTTCCCAACTGTCTTCACGCTCCCCTGGGACACCCAGGAATACAATGGGGCCGCAAAACCCAAGGACTGGCTGATCGAGTACATGACCGCGGTCGGCAACGCTAGGGGGAACAAGAGCATGGCCGTACTCTATGCTCCCCTCATGCTGATCGGCTCGGCCCGCACGTGGCTCAACAGCCTGGCAGCTGGCAGCATCAACACCTGGCCGGACTTCGAGCAAGCCTTTGTCCGCAACTTCACCGGCACGTACAAGCGGCCCTATCGTCCCCGTGAACTCGCCATGTGCATTCAGGGGCCAGACAAGTAACTCCGCGACTACCTCACCCGATGGACCGAGCTCCGCAACTCCTGCGAGGGGGTTCACAAGGTGCAAGCCATACAATACTTCATCAAAGGCTCTCGCGACGACACTCCCATCAAACACAAGCTCCTGGGCTCTGAGCCGGCTATGCTAGCCGAGCTCATGACCAAGTTGGACAAGTACGCCACGACTGACTCCGCCATTCGGGTCAAGACAACCCCCCCTGCCAAGGCAACGCCAACGCCGGCAGCATCCCGACCAGCTGCCGACAAACGGCAGCCGTCGATCAACAAGCGCAAGAATGACCAGCTATGGGAGCCTGTAGGTTGCCACCATCGAGGAGCAAGAGTCGGCTGCCCACCCTTCTAGTCAGCGCCAGCCCACTGGCAAGGCTGCCTAGCAGCCCAAGCTCATGTTCGAGCAGATGCTCGACCTCCCATAAAAGAACCACTCTGGGGACAAGCCCTTCATGCACATGCTCCGGCAGTGCAGCTTCTAACAGAGATTGGCCCGGGAGGACGGCCTTCCGGCTCCTCCCGTGCCGCCTGCCCGCGCGTCGGCCCTGGCCCCAACACCAGCTGCCGCCCCGGCGCCGACTCCGGCCCCGACCCAAAATGATGGTCACCTGCACGACCAATTCCCCAACTAGGATGGTTGCTACATCGTCTTCACCAGTGAAGAGACGAGCAAACATGCCCAGCGCCGGCTCCATCATGAGGTGAATGCCACCATGTCGGCAACTCCCCAGTTCATGCACTAGTCGAAGAAGCTGGTCACCTGGAGTCGCGCAGACCACCCGGCTATGATGCCGAGTCCTGGCAGTTACGCCCTATTCCTCGACCCCACCATCGCCACTGAGAAGAGCACCTCCCGCTTCACACGGGTGCTGATTGATGGTGGTAGCAGCATCAACATCCTATAAATTGACACGATGCGCAAGCTGGGGCTGAAGATAGAAGACCTGCAGGCGAGTCGAACGGTCATCCATGGCAACGTGAGGGGAAAGTCCTGCTCCCATGTCAGCAAGATCAAGCTCGACGTCCTCTTCAGTAGTCCTGGTCACTTTCGCCGCGAGCCGGTATGGTTCGAGGTAGTGGACCTCGAGAGTCCCTACCACGCGATGTTGGGCCAACCAACTCTCGTCAAGTTCATGGAGGTCCCCCATTACACCTACCTCAAGCTCAAGATGTCGGGCCCTAAGGGAATCATCACCATCGCAGGTGACTACAAGATGTCGCTCGAGTGCGCTCGGGACGACAGCTGGCTGGCTGAGGCCCTGGAGATAGCTGATGAAAAGCGGCAGCTCAACCGGCTCGTGGCCCTCGTTGCCAGCCAGCCGGGCCGTGCGGGATCCTCCCTCATAGTCAGTCGGCGAGGCCTCCTGCCAACAGTCCAAGGACACCCAGCAGATCCCACTTGACCCAGAAAACCCCGCGCAGTGCGTCACCATCGGCTCCCACCTCGATAGCAAATAGGAAGGCGAGCTCGTCGATTTCCTACGTGAGAATTGGGACATCTTCGCATGGTCCGCCAAGGACATGCCGGGTGTTCCGAGGAAGTTCGTTGAGCATAAGCTTCACGTTCGGCGAGACGCTAAACCGGTCAAGCAACCCCTACGCCATTTCTCTGAGGAGAAACAACGCACTATAGGAGACGAGATCGCCCGGTTGCTCGCACCTGGCTTAATCATGGAAGTTTTCAACCCGGACTGGCTGGCCAACCCAGTCCTGGTGCTTAAGAAGAACAAGACCTGACGCATGTGCATCGACTACACCAGCCTGAACAAGGCATGCCCCAAGGACCCATTCGCCCTGACGCAGATCGATCAAGTCATCGACTCTACGGCCGGATGCGATTTGTTGTCTTTCTTGGACGCCTACTCCGGCTACCACCAGATCAAGCTGGACCCGGATGACCGGCTCAAGACCTCCTTCATCACATCCTTCGGGGCCTACTGCTACATCACCATGTTCTTCAGCCTGAAGAATGCAGGCGCTACCTTCCAGTGATGCATGCGAAAGTGCCTCTTGCCTCAGATAAGCAGGAACGTCCACGTCTATGTCAATGACATCGTCGTCAAGACCAAGAAGCACTTAAGCCTCCTCAACGATCTTCGGGAGACATTCGCGAACCTGGGTGAATACAAGATCAAGCTCAACCCGAAGAAGTGTGTCTTCGGTGTCCCAGTCGGCCAGCTCTTGGGTTTCTTCGTGTCCGCTCGCGGCATCGAAGCCAGCCCGGAGAAGATCAGCACGATCGAGCGCATGCCCAAGCCGACCCAGCTCCGCATGTCCAGAAGTTCACCGGCTATCTCGCCTCCCTCAGCCGATTCATCAGTCGGCTGGGGGGAAAAGGCTTTGCCCCTCTATGGGCTCCTTCACAAGACAAATCTGGTAGAGCCGGGCCACATGAAAAAGTCGGGCATGTTCGACTGGCCCAACTAGGCGGAGGATGCCTTTCGCGGACTCAGGCAGGCCCTCACCCACGTGCCCATCCTGGCCGCGTCGGGTGAGAAGGAGCTGTTGCTCGCCTACTTCATGGCAACCATGCGCTTCATTAGCGTCATCCTGGTGATCGAGCAGCCGTAGGAGGGCAAGTCCTAGCCGGTCTAACGTCCCGTCTACTACCTCAGCGAGGTCCTCTCCGCCTCCAAGCAAAACTACCCCCACTACCAGAAGATGTGCTACGACATCTACTTTGGTGCCAAGAAGGTCACGCAATACTTCCAGGAGCACACCATCACCATGTTGATCACGGCCCCGCTCAACGAGATCATGAGTGGCCGAGATTCCACTGGCGGGATCACCAAATGGGTCATCTCCCTCGCCGACCACGAAATCCGGTACGAGCCGCGTACCGCCATCAAGTCACAGGCGGTGGCCGACTTCCTCGTCGACTGGGCGGAGACCGAGTTCATGCCGCCTCCCGAGACTCCGCACATTGGCGCATGCAGTTCGACGACTCAAAGATGAGGGTTGGCCTAGGTGCCGGCATAGTCCTCTCCCCCCCCAAATGGTGACCAACTCAAGTATGCACTCCAGATCCATTTCGCCGCCTCCAACAACATGGCCGAGTACGAAGTGCTCGTCCACGGCCTCCGACTCGCCAAGGAAATTGGCATCAGGCGCATCCTGTGCTTCGTCGACTCCGACCTCGTGGTGCAGCAGGTCTCTGGCGAATGGGACGCCAGAGACACCAACATGATCAGCTATCGCTTCCTCGTCCAGCATCTCACCGGCTCCATCAACCTCGGCTGCCTTGCCGGCACTGGCTCCACCGGTCCAGCCGGCTGTGTCGGATGCAACTGGCTCTGACGCCACGGAGGTCAGGATGATGATCGACGCCCCTCCCACCGTCTCCAACTCGGGGGCTGGCAAGCCGGTCCCAAGGAATGGCGAGCCGGTCCCGGGGGCTGATCCTGCAGCACGGGAGCTCCAGAGCCGGCCCCCATCTCGGCTTCCTCATGGGCCCAACCCATCTTGGCGTTCCTTCTGCGTGGCGATCTACCTCCGGACGAGTCCACAGCAAGACAAATCCAGTGCCGGGCTCCGGCCTACAACATCATCAATCACGAGCTCGTCCACCGCAGCACCACCAGCGTCTTCCAACGGTGCGCCGAGCCAAAAAAGGGTCAGGAGATCCTCCTCGACATCCACTAGGGTGAGTGTGTGCACCACGCCGCCTCCAGGACCCTGGTGGCCAAGGCCTTCCGCCATGGTTTCTACTGGCCGACCGCCCTGGAGGAGGCCAAGAAGTTGGTCGACGAGTGCGAGGGCTGCCAGCCCTTCAGCACGCGGAGCCACCTGCCGGCTTCGACCCTCCAGACCATCCCCCTCTCGTGGCCCTTCGCCGTCTGGGGGATGGACATGGTGGGTCCCTTCAAGACCGCACGAGGGCGGCATGACACACGTGTTGGTGGCCGTCGACAAATTCACCAAGTGGATCGAGGCGAGGCCAATCAAGAAACTCCCCACGACCATCCAGTTCATCAAAGATATCACGGTTCTCTACGGTGTTCCCCATAGCATCATCACCGATAATGGCACGAACTTCGCCAAGGGCGCGTTGGCTCGTTTCTGTGCCAAACATGGCATTCGGCTCGACTTGGTGTCCGCCGCGCGTCGACAGTCAAACAGCCAGGTCGAGAGAGAAAACATCCTAATCCTGTCCGGCATCAAGCCCTGACTCGTAACGCCATTGGTCAGGTCGGCTGGCTACTGGATCGACGAATTACGGAGCCTTAGGACCATGCCCAACCAGCTACACACCCTTCTTTCTCGTGTAGGCAATCATCCCCACTGACATCAAGTTTGACTCGCCCCGGGTCACCCTGTACATGGAGAAGGACGCAAAGGAGGCAAGAGAAGATGGCATCGACCTACTCGAATAAGCACGCGAGTTGGCCTTGAGCCGGACATCCATCTACCACCAAAAGCTTCGGCACTACCACAGCAAGCGGATCCGGCCACTCTCCTTCCGCGAAGGGGATCTGGTGCTCAGGCAGATCCAGCAAACAGCCGACCAGCACAAGTTGTCCTCCCCATAGGAGGGCCCATTCATCATCAGCAAGGCACTGCACAACAACGCGTACTACCTAATAGATGCCCAGAAGTCACAGAAGCGCAAGAGAGACGCCTACGGCGAGGAGACGGAGCGCCTGTGGAACGCGCGCTCCTTCGCCCATTTTACTGCTAAAAAACCAGTGTATGTATGTATATTTCCCTCTTTGGAGCTTATTAATGCAATGGGTGCCCAAGACAGCTCTTGGGGCACAACCTTTTCGTTTCCATTCAAAGTTCCCTCACTCACCGGCTCTCGGACTCGGGCTCCTGGGACCTGGGGCTCTCCGGCCGGTCCTAGGCTGCCTCCCCTAAAACCAACCAAGTAGTGTGAGCTAAACAAGCCCTCCCACCCCTCCCGGCTACAGACCGACTCTCGATTGTCCAGTTGGCGGGGCCTCGGGGCGGCAAAACTTAGCGCACACGAAAAATCGATCGCAAGGGGGTTGGCGCCTAGGGCTAGCCGGACCACATCCTCGCCGCTGCCACTCAACTTACCCAAAAGACTCTCGCGGTTCCTAAGCTCAAAACCGGCTCCCTCGAGGTGGACGCCCTGACACAGCTACAGACCAGCTCCCGGCTATCGGGCTGGCGGGGCCGAACCCAAAGGGGGAAAGGGGCCAAGCAAACGGAACTGGGGGGCAAAAAAGGGGTAAGAACGAGCCGACACGCATGATAAATAACACCTTAAGCATTCAAAGCACAAGTTAAAGATAGTAAAGTCCATCAGCCATATGTTCATTACAATACATCCCCGGTGGGTGCAAATGAGTCTAACATGCAGCAAAAGTAAAGACAAGTAAAAACGCCCGGGGGCTCAAGCTACCAGCGCTTTGCTAGCCGGCGTGCCGCCAGCCGGCTCAACGTGTGGCCCGGAAGAGGTTGCGGCCTCCAGGTCCACTTTCGTGGTTCCCTCCGTCTCGTTGCTGTTGTCGGTGCTGGAGTCGGTACTCTCATCGGCGAGCTCCTCGTCCTTCGGACCTTGGGGGTTGCCGAAGGAATCCTCAGCGACCGGCTTGTCATCCTCGCCGAGATCCAGAAGGAGCTTGTCTTGGTCAACATACGAGGCAAGCTCGTTGGCCCGACGGACTAGGGCGGTCTCGCGTGCCGCCCGTTCCTCCTCCGGGTCATCCCGCATGGTGGCCACCCGGTCCAAGTCGATGCCACGGTACCAGGACGTGACGAACCGGAGCGCCATCTGCGCGCCAGCTCGAGCTGCTAACACCTTCCAGACCTTGAGTCGGGCCACAGTGTTATCCATCGACAAGGCCATGAGGCTCCCCTGAGCCCCACGACCCGGCCACAGGGAGGCGATGACCTCCTTGCCGGCCGTCTTCAGTCGCTTCATGCTCCACTCGACGTGGATCAGCCGGTTTTCATTGCCAGCCCAAGCTCCGCCATGTCCCAACAGGCATCCTCCTCGATGTCACACCCACGCCCCTGGAGATATTCCTGATGTTCCTTGACGGCGCGCTCAACACGGCGCTGGGTTTCCGGGAAGCGTTCTAGAAAAGAGAGGGGAGAATCAGAAGAAGGCAACTCAAATCCGAGAAGAATACGGTCGGCTAAAGAAGAAAAAAAACCAAGACTTACATTGGAAGGAGTCGTCCAGCTTGATGGCAAAGTGGAGTGACGAGTCCCGCTCCGACACCTACGCTGCCTCCGCCTCGGCTAGGGAAGCCTTGCACTCCTCGAGCGTCCTCTTGAGGTGGGTCACCTTGCTTTGGGGGCGGCGGTCCGTTGGGCGGCGTCAGCTGCCTTCTTGGTGGCCTTCTCCTTAGCCGCCACCTCTCGCGCCACGTCGGCCCTCAGGCGGTCTTGGGCCGCCTGCCCGTCCACCAGCAGGGTGCCCAGCCGGTCCCTTTCCAGGGTGATCGTATGGACGCTCTGCGTCAGCCGGTCCCACTCGGAGACCACATCAGCCTTCTCCCTCGGGAGGGTGGTCAGCTCTTCTACAAAGCAAAACCAGCGTCAATTAAGACATTCCAGACCCGGCCTGGCTGCCAAGCAGCCGGCCTGACTCTCGGGGGCTACATGCCCCCACCGGACCAAGCATACCTCGGACCCTCGTCGACTCTTGCTCCAACCGGTAGAAGCCATGCTTGCCATGGTTGTGGATGGCGACCGCCTCGTCGAACAGCTCCTGCCGCCAGGGGGTTCCCGCCTGCCACAGGAGGCTAAAGTCAGATTATGCACAAAGAGATATGTTTTGGCTACCACACAGCCTGTCAGTCGGCCCGCATCTCGGGGGCTACACCTAGTGGGTGCGCTCGCATTCCCCCACTGAAAAATTTAACGAAGACAAGCGATGCCTACCTCCGCACACTACAGGGTGTCGTCGGCCGCCTCCGCGAACCGGGCCAGCTCCTCACAACACCGCACCAGGACGGTGCCAGCTCCCCAAACGCCGAGACCGGCCCGCCTACTGGCGGAGCCAAGATGGCAGGGACGCACACCAGCGCTTCCCAGTCCCGGATCACATCCAACCTGGACCTCCGGGACCAGCTCAACTCGCCGCCCTCCCAGCATTCGTCACGACACCGGCTACAGGGGGAGGGTTGTGAACAAGGAGGGCGCAGGAATCGGCTCCCAGGTGCCCCTCGTTTGGTGCCAATGCTGCGTACCCCTCTGGTCGTCTCGGCATGATGACTGCAGCCTTGGGCCTCTCTGTCTCCACAACCGGCACCTCCGGCGATGCCTTCGATTGTTCCTCCGGAGCCATCGGGGCCTCCGGCATGTCAACCTAGGCTGGCTCGGCAGCAGGCAGTGTCGCGTCCGGCACCACCGGTCGGGTCTCCTTGCGAGCCGGCTCCATAGCAACCGCCCCTGGCTAGGCTGTTTCCTCCACGAACGGAGGCGTGGCCGGCTCCGTGGCCACCCCTCATGGCTCACCCGACGGGGGCCTCGACATGCGAGTCGACTCCGTTGCCGAGTCTGATGCTCGCGCTGGGTCCGCGGACCTCCTCCGCCTCTCGTCGCTCGAGGTCCCGGAGCATTGGGGGTCGCCCTGAATTCCGGACTTTGAGGCCCGCAGCTCCGTGAGCCTCCTCTTCTCCTCGCGCTGCGTGGCCGCGTGCTCACGGGCCAGCCGGCTGGCGGCCTCCACCGGGTCGGTAGTCGACTCCATGTCGTGGAGCTCGATGGGGTCCCTAGGGAAGAAAGGACTCAACCGCCTGCCGACACATGACCCGGGGAGAAACCCACGCAATAAATAGAACACTTACCCGGTAACGATGGGAAGAGCCCGCCTGGCATGCATCGGCGGCTTCGACGCGGCCTCCTTCACCCGCTTGTGCCAGCCGCCGGATCCCCCTGAGCCGGCCTCTTCCCCGACTGGAGGTCCCAACCGTCGGGGCACGCACCAGCTACTCCTTGCTCCGCCCACACGGGCCCTACCGAACTATGGGGGAGGCGCGTTCAGGATCCGAACATCGTCATCATCATCATCGTTCAGGAAACTCACTGGCTGCGCTGGGGCCTTTGGCTCTCGGGTCGGCCGCCGCCTCAGCATCTCGTGAGTAGTCAACCCCCTCTTCGGGCGCGCCACCCAGCACGTAGTCCTCAGAGTCGGACTAGGCACGCTCCACATCGAAGATCTGGGGGTGCAGGTCATCCGACGTGTTCTGTCACATGAACAACTGAATTGAACACAGAAAGTAAGGTCAGGAGCCGGCTGGAAGGATTCAGAAAAGAAAGGGTGCCCCGACGGAACATACCAGGGGTGCTCAATGGTGCCTATCGTATGGCTCCTTGCCGAAGATCCACGTCGCTGGCGCCAGCTGGAAGGTCGTGATGGCATTCACTTGCTTCACCACCTGCGCCGGCCTTAGGTCAATGGTCGTCAACCGGAGGGGTCCCTACGGCCAGATATGTCAGAGATCGGATGCGGCCTCAGCTAGAGAGGCAGCACCTGGCACGCGATGAACGCGGCCACCAGGTCGGCGGCGACATGGCCTTCCCCGCTCCTCATCTCCACGAGCCGGCCGAGCTCTTCGAGTCTGGTTCCTCGCGGGGTGATCCCCGACCAATTCACCCCGCAGGATGGGGCATTGACGTACGCCGGGAGCCGTATGTAATCCCGCATCGGGTCGGCATTCTTCACGTAGAAGAACGTCCGGTGCCAGCCCTTGACGGACACGATGAGGCTAAAGTGTGGGAAGTGCGAACCGCGGCAGGCATACGGCTCCTCGGCGCTTTTCAGCACCTTGAAGAAATCCACGAAGGGGAGCATCCTCAGGTAGCCCTCACACAGCTTCGCGAAGCCCGCAATGTAAAGGATGGCATTGGGACCGAGGTGGTGCGGCTGGAGGTCGAACGTATCTATCATCAGGCGGAAGAAGAGGCTCACCGACAGCCCGAATCCACAAGATAAGTGCCAAGGGAAGATGACGAGCTCCCCTACCTGCGGCGCGGGCACCACTTCGTCAATCAGTGCGCATGCGATCACGCGCTCCTCCGACGGCAACATGCGCGCACAGCGGAGCTCTGCAATGGTGCCCTCTGTGATGAGGAAGCCAGCCCAGTTCCCCGAGTGACCTTCCGCCATCGCGTTGTCGGGGCTGTGCGAGGAGGCAAGCAAGCGGAGTTGCGCGAGAAGAGCGGCAGCGCGAGGGGGAGCTGAGAAGACGAAGAAGAGGGAAACCGAGGGGGCAAATGGGCGTGGTTACCTCCTCCCCTTGCCTTCTCCCCTTTTAAAACAAGTAGGCCACGACCAGGCGAGGTGGGGATTAACTGTGCCCACTCCCCAGAAATCTCTGCGCGCGCGTGGGCATCCTGGGCTGCAACAGCCGTGCCGGGGCGTAGAGGATCCTGGGCTGCGCCTTGTGGCCTACTAGGCTATGCCCGTGGCCTCGTGGGTTTGGCCCAGGGTGATGTCCCGTCTGACCATGTGTGCAGGCCCCCGGCATCATTACTCACCGCTTGGTACGTTGTGGGCCGGCCCGGGTCCCGGAGTGATGCATCGGAACCCTAGGCGTCGGGAGCGGCCGCCGACCCAGCCGGCTATTCAGCTTCGTGCGGGAGGCAAACACTGCATGGGGGAAGTCGTCGGCTCCCCTATGTCTGGCGGACGCAGGCCCCCGCGGGCATCGGGGACTACTGGCAGGGTTATTACCCCTGGGTAGGATTGACCCTGACCGGCTGGGCACGGTCGGCTGCCTTTGGACCGGCTCCTCTGTTGACCCTTGTACGAAGAAGCTCCCATCCCATCCCTCTGCACGTGGGTACGGCGACAAGACGAGACCCCCACGACGGGCCCTAATGTGGCCACAGTAACCGCTGACGCGTAGTGCGCATGGCTACAGTTCAGTCGGTCCTGCCACTAACCTCGGCCAACCGCGACTGGGCAGGACAAAAGTGTCGGCACGCCTCCGCCCACTCGATTACCTGCCCCGATGTGGCTACTGTGCAGCCAGTCATACCAGAGACTTCAACCGGCTGGCGCAAGACGACGCCGCCCGAGCGGCCCGTGCCGTAGCAGGTGGGCGCGAGCCAATCATGCAGCCGGCTGGCAGGCCCCAGTAGGCGATGGGACCACGTAGCCGGTGAACCATACAGGCGAGGAGACGACTCAAGCGGGGGGACCCCCTGGCCAGCCAGAGAGGCTGCCAGCTGGGTCCTCCTGCTGTGTACCTTAAGGATATTGTAAGCCGGGGGGTTGGCCTATTAAACCCCCAAGCCCCCCATGCAACAGGGACGGCGGATTCTCGCACACACATCCATGGGACACTTCCCTCACATCCACCCACACAGCGAAGGAAGGCGACCGACTGCTCCCTCTTCCACCTCTAGACAACAACTCCAGGAGCAACCTTATAACCATACCCATCTATCAACTACACCAAGGAGGACTAGGGGTATTACCTCCCACGGAGGGCCCTGAACCTGGGTACATCGCGTATCATCACCGCTTGTGCCTAATCCCGCACCCGAAGCCCGTCGGCGTCCTCCGGCCCTAACCACCTTCGATAAGCCTACCCATGGCATCTGTCTTGAGAAAACAACGACAACCGCAACCACCCGCCCCGCAAGGCGGATGTCATTGCTGAGCCCAAACCTACGCCATCAACAGCTACTTTGTAGGCGAAGACCGCCTATGGGTAGGCAAGCACGTACTCCTATCGCCCTTCAAAATTGGTCGCTGTGGGATCCCATCCCGCCATTGCGATAAGGGAAGAAGACCTGGGCCACCGCTATATATAGAGGGTAGGTTGCACCATGGAGAGAGGGTCAAATCCATTCCACCACTCACCCATCACCAAGTGCAAAGGGCCACGAACACCTCGAAGGGAGCCTGCATGAGACCCTAAAACACTATACTAGTGCATCTACACCACCTTCCTGAGAGGCAATCCACTAAAGCAGGAGTAGGGTATTATGCTTCGCAGCGGCCCGACCCTGGGTAAACTGTCGTGTTCATCCTCTTCCTCGTCATCGTCCGAGATCTTTGTTGTGTTCATACACGCCCTTGTATTTGAATCTTAAGGGTTTTGCGGAGCCCGAAATCTGACATTTGGCGCGCCAGGTAGGGGGCACGTCAGAGTCTCCCTCGAGCGAAGATCTTCTCCCACCTCATTATTCCGATGTTTGACGCTCGCCGATCCTGCGCTGAGCGTCGAGCCACCCGCGTCGCCCAGATGGAGCCGGTAGGTCGCGCCGGTGCACGTAGGTCGCCCTCGCCTATGGCGAATGCCGCCACGAGCCCCGACGCCCATGAGCAACAGGACTCCTCCCAGCCGGTCACCGCGCAGCGCGACGACCACACTGCCTCTCCGTTGATCATCCCAGCTTCAGGGCATCTTCCCATATTCGGCCCAGGCTGGTGCGCGACCAAGGCACGGTCGCCATGGCTAACAAGCTCCTTCGCTACCACCCCGCCCCCCACCACTTCGACGACTGGCTTCGGCGCATTGCGGAGCACATCAGCGCTGCCAGCGATGCTTCGGCGCTGTCACACCCTATGTTTTTCCTCTCATGACTAAGTTATCATGACTCACAAATTAGGACCAATTAAAACTTTTTGAGTGCACTTGAATGTTTGAATTGTGTGCTATATGCTTGCTTGTTTGATTTGCTTGCTAGTGCTCTATAATTCATAAAACTCTCTCCCACTCTCAAAACCCTCTTTCTTGATCCCCACTCTTGTCCATTGATCATGCCATGTGAATAAGACTTAATTATATTTTTACAAAGTATTATTTTGGCCAAAAAAAGGTTTTATTCAAATTAGGTTTGCAAAACCCCTTGATTTGGGATTTGCACTGCAAGTCCCCAAATTGGGTGGATCCTTTTTCCCAAAGTGCTTTATTTGGAACCTACTATATATATAACTTCCCAAAACCACAAAATATTATTTTTAAAGATTATTTTCAGAATTTATTTAAAAGCTTTTTCTTCAGGCCAGAAATGGTTTTTAATAGGGAAAAATTATTTAAATGATTTATAAATATTTGAGAAAATTTAGGGAAAGTCAGTGGACATATATTATCCATAGATAAGAGTTTCACCACATGGTCATGTTCAAAATATTGGACAAAACCCTACAAAACCATATCTGTCTGTTTCAAGGTTTTGAAATATTTCTATAAGAAATCTTTAGAATTAAATCCTAGAAAATTCTATCATGTCACATGTGATATATGTGGTCATATTGCAAAGTTTCATATCAATCCCAATTGTTTTGGTTCACCAAAATATCCCAAAACCGTCTTTGTCCAGATTCAAATTTGAGCAACTCTACATTACCAGTAGTCTCCCCTTCAGCTCAAACTTTGTGGACATGCTATAATCCTCCAATAATGCATCCAAACCAAGTGGTGAATAAAGGAGAACAGGGTAACTTGTCCAAATCCCCTCAAAACCATTTCTATTGATTTCAAGAATTTGGTAATATTACATTGCCAAGTTTCCCCATTGGGCCCCAAACTTTTTGTGCATGTTATATTCCCTAAAATGTGTCACCACATCAAGTGGTGCATCAAGGGGAATGGATTTGCATAGCTAGATCTGAGAAAATCTATTTCTAGGGTTTACAACATTTGTACTGCCAACTTTTCTCAAAAGAGCTCAAAACTTGTGATGACTCCTATTTTTACACATGATTTTATCCTGTTAAATCGCACACCAATTGGAGGTCTTTTGGTTGTCCAAAACTCTATTAAACAACATCTGGCAGAAAACCAAAACTGGTGTTTTCACCTCTTCCATTGATCTCCTTAGCCTCAAATTTTTACCAGAGCGCTTAGTAGTTCCCCTTTACCTCCAGTAAGAAACCCAGCCCCCAGACTCAATGATTTGTGTGGTAACAGCCCCATTTTTACCCCATGGACAGCAAGTTTTCCCTATCTCTCATATTATATCAGCCACGCAGGGCATCCAAGGCTAGTGAGACTTATTTTAGACTATCCTGGATAACCTAGACACCAGTGGCCGCGCCCTACATGCCAAAGACATGCCCTAGCATGCAAGGCTCGTGCTCTGGAGCACGCTACAGTGCACCCGCGCACTGTAGCTTGTAGAAATCAGAGGCACCCGACAACCTTGGGTGCCGGGGTCGTATCTCCCGAGGTCGACTCGACGTCCTCGTCATGCCACATGGTTAGGCCCCTCCTCTTCTGCTCTCCTCTCTCCCCTGCCAGGCATGCCCGAGCACCTCCTGTGGACATGGTCCATGGTATGACTTGTGCCGGCTATAAGAGACCCCGTGGGGCATCCCTCTCGCTCCCTTTGCTCTCTCCCTTCCCCCGTGAACTACCCGAACATCCCCGTTTGCCCTGCCGTGCCCTGCATCCGCCCCATGGCTGCCATGTCCCCGTCGCATCCACCGCTTGAATCCGAGCTCCCCGGTGCTCCCTCTCTTCCTCTGGACGGCTTGGAGCCTTCCCCTTGACTCCTTGAAGCCCTCCCCCTGTTGTTTCTCTGTGAGGTCGACCGTGTGCCCGGAGCCACGGCGGCCTGACGGCCTCCCTACGGCCATCCCGAGCCGCCGCCGCCTCAGCTCTGCCCCATGAGCATGCTGCACCCAGGCAGACATCGCTCACCGCCCCGAGCACGTCTGAGCCGGAGCGCCGTTGGGGATAGCTGGCGCCGCCGGGGGCGGGTGCCGAAGCTGCTCGGCTCTGCCTCCGTTGCTCCTCCTTTGCTCGAGCGGGAGGAGGAAGGAGGGCCTGACGGGCGGGGCCGGCGCGTCGGCGACCCAGATGGCCGGGCCCGCCGGTTTAAGTGGAGGCGGGTCATTGGTGGCCGCCTCCCCACCGGGAAGGCATGCTCCCCAGGAGTACGCTTTCGACGTGGCATGCGCGCACAGAGCCGGACGGCTAGGCCGACTCATTTGCTGTCCTGCCACCTATGCGCAGGATAGCCATTTAAGTATAACTATTTTTGCTCTTTTTCTTTTTCTAGAGAGACTCATAAATCCATAGAAAAATCATTTGAAGCTCAAATTTAGTGATTCAAATTTCTATAGGTTCCTAAAATCTTGAACTATCCAAATATGTGCATTGCACATTTTTCCTACAACTTTTGTGTAGGATCCAAATTCAAATTTGAATTTGAACTTTGAATGCCCCACTTGTAAAAATCCCTAGAGCATTCATTATGGCTCCAATTGGAGTGATTCAAAATCCTAGGTGTATCTAAATTCATGCACTAAGTGGTGAGCATTTTTCCTTACACTTTTTCTGCCATGTCAATTATTGGACCATTTATTCATATGTGACCCACTTTGAAAATCCCTAGGATATTCTTACCCACTCCAAAACCAGAAAAACCACTTCCTTAATGCGTTGAAAATCATGCCCTATTAAAGGTGTGCCTTCACCCATATTTGTAAACATCTTTTCTGTAGACATCTTATCGAGACATCAATTCCTCTATTCCTCCATTCCAAAATCATCGTTGATCCAACTCTAGTCCGTGTGTCCACTATGCGAAGTCGAGTCCATGTGATGGTTCGAACGGAACCATGATGTGTGTTGCTTGTATTTCCTGTTTGTGCTTTGTTGTAAGTCACACTTTTTCCCTAGGCAACAAGTGCGCGACTATATCACCTACCTTACCTTGATGTTTGTGTTTAGCCTTTTCGGCACTTGCTTGATTGCACTTGCACTATACCACCCCCTTAGGCACTCCTCTCTATGCAACTTTCCCTCTTCCTCGTCTCATCAACTGAAGACCAGCAAGACAAGATGCACCAAGGATCCACCTCGATGGACAGCTAGCGATGTAGACTAGGACTACAACGGACTCAACCAAATGCAACCCCGTAGAGTCATGCTTTTCCCTCAAGATTGGAAAACCCCTCCCTTGCCCAACCTATACCTCACAAGCTCCCCAGCACAAGTCTCTGATCACGTGTTTAATACACAGATTTGCCAAAGTACTTATTGAGTATCAATAACCCCTGCCATGCACTAGGTTCATTATGGAGCTAGTGATCATAGTGAACAAACATCCTTCATTGTTATGCTAGCACTAGAACCTAGATGCTATAGAAAGGATCATTCTGAGGATATACTATTTGCTGACAGTGATTTGATTTGGCCGTAATAGATGTCTTGAGGAGACAGTTGAGACCCTTGAGTGGATTATGAGGCTTAATGTTGGTAGATGAGCTTGGTGGATCAAGATTGATAGAGTAGCATAACTTACTTGTCCCTTGAGCAAAATTGGATTAGCAGGACAAATATGGTCACAAGCTGGAATTCTTGGTGGTTTTATGACTTGACTCTGGCAAGTAACATTTGATGGTGGGTTGATGGTGATATGATAGTAACTGGAGTAACTAGTAGGGAATTCTTACTAGATGTAAGCCATGGATTTAAATAGGTGATTCTAATAGGTACTCAAGCTCAATTAAACCACATGGTTCGGAGTAATCTGGATTTGGTTTGGTGATCTTGATCATGATACCCTGTATCTCGGTGGATAATAAGTAGAATTGGATGATGATAGCGATAATTTAAGGATCTATGTAAGCTCGACCTTGGAGTATAGTTGGCCATGAGATTGGAAGTTCATGATAATAGTCCTTGCAATGTTATGTGGATTATATGAACTCGAGGAGATTATGTTGGGCACCATCGATGCTGGATTTGTAGCAGTAATGAATCATGTAATAGTAGATGATATTCGAGGATCGGTTAATTGGATTCGTAGGAAGGAAACAAGATCTTGGATTGGTAATGTATTGATCAAGCTTAGCGTCTTGTAAATTATCCCGAGGATTTTTATATAGGGATATATGTGAGTTAGCTATAATATGCATATGAGATTTTCAGCATAGTCCTTTCCTCAAGCCCTGCACATATTGGAGTTTACTTATATGAGATGATACCTTCGAGGATATAGGGTGATTTTTTTGTTTGAAGTGTTAGGAAATACTATTGGCATCTAATAGTTGTGCTCAGAATAAGATGTTAGACATTCACTCACATCCTAAGCTCCTTGAAACCCCGAAGCTTTACTAGACCATGAGGCGGTTAGATAATGATGATAGGCCTTGGACTATAAGTCCTTAGACCATGGTCGATACCCCATCGTGAACACCACCCACCCTTTCCATAAGGAAGGTGTCCACGCAGACCTCTATTAGGATGGACTGCAAACCCTTGATACTAGTGACCATCCGGGATGAGTGCCCGCTCCTCTCACATATCCCATGAGCAATGTGTTTATGTGATACTTCGGGAAATAGGGTGTTGTCCTTAGGGATGACATACTTACTTACCCAATGAGAAGAGGAACAACTTAGTCCAGTTTGGACCACCCCCAGGAACACTAACTGCCATGCCTCTAGTATAAGGTCTCACTTTGGAGGAGTTGGACTCCGCGAAGAACCCTCCCTACAAAAGAAGAGTTTCTTGCCCAAGCAAGATGAAGGACCAATACGATCGCAGAGCCGTGACAACGATGAAGAAGAAGTCAACCTCCACTCCTCTACCGACTTCATCAACTATACTAAATCAAGAAGCACCGACGTCCAACCATGATGAAGCCATTGCACAACAAGAGGTTTGAAGAACCCCTTGCCATGATCGGTCAACCATCAGTTCATGACTAAGGGGGGAACCGAGGAGCTGATACCACCCCTTACTCCACCACCTTGATGGTGTACGTTAAGCATGACGTCCCTGCTCCCTCTAGATGCCTGGAACGGAGTAGAACAACTATCATGACCTCATTGCTAGCCCCTTTTTGATTCAATCAGGGACATGAACATGACTCGATCATGGTAACCCCCCTGGCCAAGGTAGTTCACCCCTCTTGCCAAGTGTCGGACCTTGGGGATTAGATGGCTGATCTATACTCTGAATAGTCAGCTTATCTAGAACCCCACTAAATCCTTCCCAGATGGTAGAACCCATTTTGACACCAAGTTTTTAAGCTCAGCCTTAGGGGTGAGAACCAGCACAGACCTTGCCATGAAGTGACGAATATACCAAACACCCGAAGACCCTCCAGAAACGTGCGTCCATGACAATGAAGACAAACGAGCAAGAAGAATGAAGAATCTACCTAGGTAGTTACTCAAGCAGAAGATATCAAGGAGAAGCCCACGACGACACACCTCAACACTCTCAAGGAAGGAGACCACCTATGGCTGACGACCCCTGCATTAAGGAAGCTAAGGACTTCCCCGCCAACGGGAAGCTACATTGAGACTCAACCCTTCTATTCTAACGCAAGACATCTAGATGTCACTAACCAACATGAGTAGTCCGACGACCAGCACACAGACACACTACTTGGCCACGTATTCCGACCTTGGAATACACATGCAAGTCAGGCCCTTGCCAAAACCCCACTCACCCTATGTCGTGGATTTATCCCGGCAGATGTGCGGGTGAACGGACTTGGATTCGAGGCCATCGCTAACGGGGTGGACTCAAAGGGGTTGATCGGGACAAAAGACACGGATTTACCCAGGTTCGGCCCCTCAAGTCGAGGTAATAGCCTACGTCTTGCTTGTGTTTGTATTGCTTGTGTATCGATTACAACTAGCTAGAAGCTTGACCTAGTTCTCGATTACCTGTCCTCTAAGTCGCCCCGGGTCTGCCTTTATATAGGAGGTCAGGACCACCGGGTCGTTACAATTGTTAACCGAGTCTTATTGTATGTCCGAGTCTCTCTCTATCTTCTTGTCCAAGCTGTCTTTGAGACGGCTTACACGCCCGGGTCTTCTCCGACCGGGCCGTCGTACGATCCACACCTTGAACCGCCTATCTTCCTAGGCCACCAGTCTTACGGCTCACCCTTGGGCCGGCTTACGAGCCAGCAACATGACCCGGAGCCACCAGGGCGGGTCATATTGCGGGGTTATATCCCCAACATTAGGCCCCAGGTTGAATTGAGTTTGCTCACTTCATCCTTCTCTTCTGATTTTGGCGAGTCGCCCGGAAATGACCCGGCGTGACGTCATGAGTTCTGCTGACGTACCACTGAATCTTTCATTAACTGTCATTCCGAGAATCGAGGCGTCCGCCTCGGTCAAACATTGTCGTCGCCTGGATTTTCGCGCCTTCCTCGTCCATACTTTTAAATATGACTCGTGCGGGGCGAAGCTTTTCATCCTTCCGCTCGTGCCTCTTCTCCTTCTTCCTGTCACCGCCGCTCCAGCGTCCTCGTCATCCGGCGCCGTCTTCGTAGCTACACCGATCGGGCCGCTGCATCACCCTGATTCGAACCAGAGACCTTCCGCCTCCGCCGCGACATGTCCGGTGAGTTCTCCTTCTTCTTATATCGCCCACCACCGTAGTAGGGTTTCACCGGGGGCTCCGTCGCCGCCGCTCGGGCTCCGGCACAGCCACCGCGAGTATATCTCGACACCGTTGGCGCCTTTAGAGTGCGCTCTCGCCTCGCCGCGGCACGCGGGCCGGCTGCGCATAATGCGTGGACCGCGATGGCTCTGGTCCATTTTCTTTTCTTCCGCTGTTCATCGCTAGATCAGGATTAAAATCCTTTTCTCCGCTTTTGTAGATCCGTAGCCATAGTAGTAATTTGCGGAATCTATTTTTTAGGACTTAGCCGATTTTCAATTTTTCTTTCCTCTATTGAGTCGCTAAGCTTCTCTGGCTCTCATCAACCGGGTCTTTCCACATTATCCGTAGAACCCTTAAACCTGTAAGCCGTCATAAATATTTTCTTGCACTTGACTCATCACGCCCTTTACCTTGCACAGTTTTTAAGCCGCCAATATGTCTCGTGCGTCCAACTCATGCAACTAGGTTAGTTCTTGCGTTACGGAGGAGTACTTAGCAGGTTATGTTGAAGCGGGTACTCTCCCTTCAAAAGAGGTCCTCACTTGGCGGGTTCCGGGTAAAGAGACCTGGCCTTCTCCCCAAAAAGGAGAGATAGTAGTCGTCATTGATCACATCAAGCGATGGTTCGTGCCGCCCGGCTCTAAGTTTTTCCGGGATGTTCTTCATTTCTACAAGCTGCATCCTCAAGACTTGGCACCCAACTCCTTCTCAAACATCTGCAACTTCCAAGTTCTCTGCGAAGCTTATCTACAAACTAAGCCCCGTGGGGTTATTTCGAGAGTTCTTCTATGCCAACCGCCAAACTGAAATGAAGGGTGGTCCAAGTCTGGAGCTGGGCGGCATTTCTATTCAATGCCGCCGAGACATCATCTTTCTTGCCACTCCAATGCCAAGTCACCCAAAGGATTGGAATAAGACGTGGTTCTACTGCCAAGAGACCTCTACTGAGAAAGAGCACTCGTTGGCGGGTTACCGCCCCTCCCGGCTTAGGACAGACACAGAGCTTCCCAGCTGGCTCTCAGCCTCAGAGCGTGCCAGATACGAGCCGTTCCACGCCAAGATCAAAGCGCTCCTGGCCAACGGATTAATAGGATTGGATTTGATCCGCTGCTGGATTTCTTGGTGGATCATGCCTTTAAGCCGCAGAGGTCAGCTTATGTGTGAGTATGAAGGCAAATATGACAGCTCGTTGTGCTTCAGCGAGTCAACGCTGACAGAGGATGATATTACCACTACCATCCGGAGCCTTGTCCACGAAGCCTTTGGCTCATGCAGTGCCATCGGCCTGGCGCCTTTCTGCGTCAATAATCTGGCTCCCGATGTAAGTTAATCCCTTCCCATCCGTCCCTTTGATGTTGCTTGTACTTTGCTGATTTGCTATTCATTCTCCGGGTCATTCCTGTAGGCCGACTCAGACTTCTGGAAGAAGGAATATGTTGCCCCTCCAAAGAAATCCAGGAAGAAGGGCGCGATCAAGGGGGCTAAAAAAGATGCCCCACAAGAGAATTTGTTTGACCCGCCACCATCATCCAGCTCAGAGGTAATACTTTAATATCCTTGCTTGATCTTTTACCTTCCTGCTTTATTAATACTTGTTTTACTCGCAGGATGAAGTGGAAACCATCCGTGCCAATGCTCCTGAGGTAAATGATGCTTCTTCCGTCTCAGAATGTTTCGTCCCCCAAAAGCCACAGCGGGTTATCAGAAAAGTTCCTCTTTCTCACCCTCTTGCTTACCTTGCTCCCGATTTTCTCTTGAAAAAGCAACACCACGTCGAGCGTCAACAGACTCGAAGCACCGGCTCTACTGAGCTTGTGTCCGGGTTGCCAAATTCTCCAGCTCCAAAGAAACGCCCCGCAGAGGTTTATGTCTCTACTTTTCCTTTAACTTTCCTTTGTAAACTTTGACACTTTCTCATCTATCTATTTTATTCTTTTTAGAAATCCCCTTCCTCCGGCGACTCCTTGGCATCAGTTCTACCACCGCCCAAGATCAATCCGCTATAAGCATTCCTTACTATGATATCCAGACATCTAGCTCTTAATATGATAGCAACATCTTCGACTGCTGATCCTTCTATTTTGAAGTGCTCAAGCCAAGTGTCGCAAGACCAACAAGCCCTCCCCCGACCCTGTTATCCAAGAGCCGGAGCTCGAACAACCGGAGGAGGCTGAAGCAGAAGAAAATCCACAAGCTGCCTCCACAGAACCGGTTGTTGTCGATGTCATCATGGAGAGCCCTTCAAGGGCTCCTTCAAAGCCAGCGACTCCTGCCAAGACCCCTGCAACTCCAGATGTTGTTATCATCGGGTCTGGTCATCAAACTCCTCTGGCTCATGTGTTGACCAAGCATACAGAGCCGACCGAGGCCTCGAAGAAGCTGAACTTTGACTCTTCGTACGAGAAGATGACAACCAAGGAGCTCCACGCCGGGTATATAAACCAGGTTACCACCAGTCGGGATCTGGAACTTCGGCTGGTCTCTTTAATGAAGACAAAATATGAGGTACTCTTCTTGCGGCCATACCCTTATTTAGGCCCCAAGGGCCGGTTCAATATACTCAATCGTTGAACCGGGTCTTTGTTTAACTTTCTGTTAGAAAAAATGCATAGCCATTGTCCCCTAGAGTTGGCTTAATTTGCCAAAGTTGAGTCGGGTCTTCCTTTAGATAACTTAAACCGCCAGTCGTAGCCCCCAAGGGCCGGCTCAAGCTTGATAAAGTTGAGTCAGATCTTTAGTGTAGATATCTTGAAGAATCGGCTGTAGCCCCCAAGGGCCGACTCAAAACTTAACAAAGTTTGAGTCGCAACTTCCATTAGAAGTAAAGTCAAGAGCCATAGTGTAGCCCCCGAGTTCCGTATTAACTTTGAAGAAGATGAACCAGAACTACATTGCATACTCAAAGATCAAACATACATTAGCCCCCAAGTGTCAAATATATTGCTTGCAATCTGTTTGAGACTTGCATAATCTTTGCTGTCAACACTCATCATTTGATATGACCTTTCCTTCGGCGGCTTATCCTATATTTTGATGTTTTGCAGGAATTTTATAAGCGAAGCCGGGTCTCAATTGGCGGATCTGAAGGCCAACTTGGCGGCTCAGCAAGAAGCCCGAAGCATTGCTGACGAAAAGTGTCGCCTTCTCTCTGAGGAGTTGGCCAATGCCACTGCTGAGCTTACCTCTTTGAAAGAAATGGCAGAATCTGAAAAGGCCGCTCTGACCAAACGGGCGGACGACACCGACCAGCGGCTTACAGCTGTGGTGGAGGAACTCCAAGGCCTGAAGCAGCACATAGCGAAGATGTCAGTCACCCTATTTGGTAAGCTTCTATTTTACTTTGTATTCTAACATTGCTAGTGAAAAAACTGGCGACTCATTAGCTTTATCCGGCTTATCCAGGTCCCAGGAGCCGACAGTTGGCTTCTGATAGCCTTCTACCACTTAAGGCCATCTACACCTTTGCGGAACTACTACACTATGGCGCCATCTTCACGATCAAGAGTGTTCAATATAAGGAGAAGATACCCACCTCTATGAAAGGGGTCTTGGAACTCTTCTCCACCATGCCAAAACAGATTGAAGAACTGAAGAAATCAGCTTTTCGTCAAGGAGCAGTCGCCGGGTTGAGCCGGGCTCTGGCCTTCGCCCCTGAGCTGACGCCGGCTGAAATGATGGATGGCTATCCATCAAAGAAAGATGACGGCTCAGAATTCACAGAGGCGGACTCCATCCAGTGTGTCAAGGACTCCCGCTTCTTGGCATCTGTACTTGCAGATGAAGACAACTTAGATGTCTACCTGGCGGCTTATGATGGCGAGGATAAGAGGATCCGCGAGCCTCTCTACGAGTGGAAATCTCTAACACCCGCCCATAGTAAGGAACTCTTTCCTAATGATCTCGACACGTCTCCCTTTTTTGAGGAAGGGTCCTTCGCCGCGCTGGCTGACTGCAACTGGGATTTGGAAACTCTCAAGATGAAGCCAGTAGAAGAGCCGGAGGAGGATGACCCGGCCGTCTAACTTTGCATTTTGTAACCTTCTGAGCGATGGCTCATGCAATGACCCGCCGTGGGTGGTTGAAACTTGGTAATGCCTTTGCTCCTTCTGAGAGCAATTTTTAAAATAGCTTAAGGATGACTCTGTTGTTCTAAAGATAGTGCCGGTTGTATATATTTCCATCTCTTTGTGTATATTTTACTACTCTCCGTGTTTCAATTTGATGTCTTGCCAGCTCTCCATTGATTGCTCGCTCCTTTGCATAAATATACCTTGAGCTTTTCTGATGAGGGGTGTTTGTCTTTGAAGACGTCATTCCTTCTCCAGAAGATTAGAGTCGGATAATATCTTTGAAAACTTGAATTTTGTCAACTGGAGCAACATGGCTCCGGCTCTTGTCGGTTGAATCCATTAAGGAGCCGGTTGTCTTAGGATAATGTAAGCTATACCTCATGGTAAGAAACCTCTATCGACAACTGCGGCTATTGATGAACCGGAAGCGGCCTAAAGCCAGCTGTATGAAGGGTAATGTAAGCTATACCTGATGGTAAGAAGCCTCCTTTTAACAGAAAATGTTGTATGCGCGAACGCTGGCTGTTGATGGGAGATGTAAGCTATACCCCAAGGCAAGAAGCCTCCATCGACAGCCGCGGCCAAATATTAGCCTGAGACGGCATAAAGCCAGCTGTTTTGAAAGGAGATGTAAGCTATACCCGAAGGCAAGAAGCCTCTTTCAACAGCTACAGTTGATAAGCAACTGAGTTTTGGCGTAAACGCCGGTTGTTAGGGTGAGATAAGCGAACCCATCGGTAAGAAGCCCCCTTCGACAACCGTGGTTAATAAGTAACCGGAAGTGGCATAAAGCCAGCCATTAGGGTGAGATAAGCGAATCCGTCGGTAAGAAGCCCCCTTCAATGGCCGCAGTTGATAAGCAACTAGAATTTGGTGTACACGCTGTTGTCTTAGGGTAATGTAAGCTATACCAACGGTAAGAAGCCTCCATCAACAACAACGCTTAATGTAACCAAACTAGGCATAAAGCCAACTGTGCAAGGGAGATGTAAGCTATACGCGAAGGCAAGAAGCCTCCTTGTAACAGTTTAATAATAACTGGTTGTGCAAAGGAGATGTAAGCTATACTCAAAGGCAAGAAGCCTCTTTGCAACAGTGCTTAATTGTGCATAACATTGGCTATGCAAGGGAGATGTAAGCTATACCCGAAGGCAATAAGCCTCCTTGCAACAACATAAAAGCAGACTGTGTAGGGGAGATGAGAGCTATACCCGAAGGCAAGAAGCCTCCCTGTAATAGTGCTTGATAGGGCATAAAGCCGGATGATAGATCAGCCGTTTTGACTACGAACAAACCACTTCAACTCAAATTTTTGAGCCGGAATTTTATAATCTTGATTGCACAAAGACATACATAAGAGCAGAGGCCCCAGTCTTTGCGGGGATGCTAGCTTTACTCATGTAAACATGATATATACAATGATAGCGGCTTTCAACCCCTGCTAAGTAAAGTATGGTCGTAGATGTGCGATATTCCATGGCCGCAACGTCTCTTGACCCGCGGTTTCCGACTCATCTCGGATATCAATGAGGTAATATGACCCATTGTTAAGGTTTCTGCTGATCACAAAAGGCCCCTCCCATAGTGGAGATAACTTATGCATTCCAGATTGGTCTTGAATCACAGGAGCACCAGGTCACCTTCCTGGAACGTCCGGGTCTTCACCCTACGGCTATGATAGCATCGCAGGTCTTCCTGATAAATTGCCGACCTGGCTGCTGCTAACTCTCGGGCTTCATCCAAGGCGTCCAACGCATCTTGGCGTGCTACCTCATTGTCCGTCTCAACATAAGCCGCCACCCTTGGTGAGTCGTGCCGGATATCGCTGGGTAGAACCGCCTCAACACCATACACCATGAAGAAAGGCGTGAAACCTGTAGATCTGTTAGGGGTAGTTCTGATGCTCCATAATACGGAAGGCAACTCCTCAACCCAACATCCGGGTGTCCACTTCAAAGGAACCATGAGCCGTGCTTTGACTCCTCTTAAAATTTCCTGATTGGCTCGCTCCGCCTGACCATTAGACTGTGGATGTGCCACGGCTAAAACATCAAGCCGAATATGCTCCTTCTCACAGAACGCTTTCATAGCTCCCTTGGATAGATTTGTTCCATTGTCCGTAATGATACTGTGCGGGTAACCAAAGCGATAGATCAGCTTCTTAATAAATTGAACCGCTGTAGCCGCGTCACATTTACTGACCGGCTCTGCCTCTACCCACTTAGTAAATTTATCAATTGCCACCAGAAGGTGTGTTTTCTTATTCTTGGATCTCTTGAAAGGTCCTACCATATCAAGCCCCCATACCGCAAATGGACAAGTGATTGGTATCATCCTCAAGTCTTGAGCCGAAACGTGAGCACGCCGGCCATACTTCTGACAACAGTCACACTTACGGACTAAGTCTTCTGGATCCTTGTGAGCCGTCAACCAGAAAAACCCATGTCAAAAAGCCTTGGCCACTAAAGATTTTGACCCGGCATGATGTCCGCAGTCGCCAGCATGAATTTCACTCAAGATCTGCCGGCCCTCCTTCGGTGAGACGCATCGTTGAAAGACACTCATCACACTACACTTATGTAACTCACCATTGATAATCGTCATAGACTTAGAATGTTGGGTGATCTTCCTGGCCAGATCCTCCTCCTGAGGCAACTCGGGGCGTGTTAGATATGCCAAATAAGGAATAGTCCAGTCTGGGATAGCATGCAGAGCCGCCACCAATTCCGCCTCCGGGTCAGGAATAGCCAGATCCTCCTCAGAGCGTATCTTGATAGTCGGATGATGTTATACGTCCAGAAAAACATTAGGTGGTACCGTCTTCCGTTGAGAACCTAACCGTGATAAGGGATTAGCCGCCTAATTCCTGCGACGATCAATATGATCCACCTGGTACCCCTTGAAGTGACCGGCAATGATATCAACCGCATGTCGATAAGCCGCCATCCGCGGATCTTTGGAGTCCCAAGTACCTGAAACTTGCTGAGCGACAAGATCTGAGTCACCTAAACATCTGACCCGGCTTAAGTTCATCTCTTTAGCGACTCTGAGACCATGGAGTAGTGCCTCATACTCAGCTGCATTATTAGTACAAAGAAACATTAACCGGAGCACATAACAACACTTGTCACCCTTCGAGGAGGTAAGAACAACCCCTGCACCGGACCCCTCTAGCTGCTTGGACCCATCAAATTGTATAGTCCAATATGTGTTATCCGGCTTCTCTTCGGGAGCTTGACATTCTGTCCAATCATTTATGAAATCCACCAAAGCTTGAGACTTTATTGCTCTACGGGGAACATATTTGATGTTAAGAGGACCCAGCTCTAAGGCCCACTTGGCAATCCTCCCTGTGGCTTCTCTATTTTGAATGATATCTCCCAGCGGGGCAGAACTGACCACGGTTATTTGGTGCCCCAAAAAGTAGTGTTTTAACTTGCGGTTAGCCATGAAAACTCCGTATACCAGCTTCTGCCAATGCGGATACCTCTGCTTAGACTTTGCCAAAACTTCACTGGTGTAATAAACCGGCCTTTGCACAGGATACTCCTTCCCTGCCTCCTTGCGCTCAACCACAATTGCTACATTGACCGATCTGTTGTTAGCCGCCACATAAAGGAGCAACGGCTCTTTCTCAACCGGAGCGGCTAACACTGGCGGCTCAGTCAACAGTTTTTTAAGAGTTTCATGTGCTTCAGCCACTGCCTTGCTCCACTTAAACTTGTCTGTCTTCTTCATCATCTGGTATATGGGAATGGCCTTCTCCCCAAGCCGGCTTATGAACCGGCTCAACGCAGCAATCCGTCCTGCAAGGCGCTGAATGCTATTAATGCACGTCGGCTCTCCTAAAAAAGTGATAGCCTTAATTTTATCTAGGTTAGCCTCGATGCCCCGCTCAGAGACCAAGAAACCCAAAAGCTTTCCTATTGGAACACCAAAAACACACTTCATCGGGTTAAGCATCATCTTGTAGACCTGGAGATTGTCAAAAGTTTCCTTCAGATCCTCTAGGAGAGTTTCTTTCTTTCTTGATTTAACCACGATGTCATTACGTAAGCATGAACATTTTGGCTAATCTGATTGTGAAGGCAGTTCTGCACACATCGTTGGTAAGTCGCTTGGGCACTCTTGAGCCCGAAAGGCATGGAGACGTAGCAGAATGCCCCAAAGGGTGTAATAAACGCCATCTTCTCCTGATCTTTCATTGCCATCTTGATCTCATGATAACCTAAATATGCATCTAGGAAGCATAAACTTTCACACCCGGCTGTAGCATCGATAATCTGATCGATACAAGGGAGTGCAAAAGGGTCAGCCGGGCAAGCCTTGTTAAGGTCCGTGTAATCTATACACATACGCCAGGTGCCGTTCTTTTTTAGCACTAGAACCGGTTTAGCCAACCACTCCGGGTGAAAAACTTCCACTATAAAGCCTGCAGCCAAGAGCCGGGCAACTTCCTCCCCAATAGCTTTACGTCTCTCTTTGTTGAACCGTCGAAGAAACTGTTTAATCGGCTTAAACTTCGGATCCACATTAAGGTTGTGCTCAGCGAACTCTCTCGGTACACCCGGCATGTTAGAAGGCTTCCATGCAAAGATGTTCTGATTCTCACGGATGAATTTGATGAGCGCGCTTTCCTATTTGGGCTCCATGGGAGCCCCAATGATGAACTGCTTGGATGAGTCGCCCGGATTGAAATCTACTGCCTTGGTAGCATCTGCTGAAAACTTGAGTGGCGGCTCAACTTCCGTAGTAGGCTTCTTCAGCGGGGTCATATCCCTGGGTCAACGTTCTCCTTGTAGAACTTCAGCTCCTCCTAGGCACAACTAGACTCTGCAGACGCCGCATCTCCTTCCTCACACTCGAGAGCCATTTTCCGATTACCGTGAACGGTAATTGTACCATTTAAGCCGGGCATTTTGAGTTGTAAATAAACATAGCAAGGCCTAGCCATAAATTTGGCATAAGCCGGCCTCCCAAACAGTGCATTATAGGGACTTTTGATTTTAACCTCCTCAAACCACAAGGACTCCACCCTGTAATTATACTCATCACCAAAAGACGGTGGAGGAAGGTTTAAGGTCTTTGTCCAGCAACTTCATCCGCCGGAAAGTGTCGTAATAAAGGATGTTGATACTGTTGCCTCCGTCCATGACACCTTGTTCACCATATAGCCATTCACCTGAGGGGACACAACTAGCGCCAGCCGGCCCGGGTCATCTACCCGCGGCAGGTGATCCTCCCAGCTCCACATTATGTCATACTCAGACCATGGTAAGTACCACGGGAGAGCCGGAGCAACTGCAGTAACTGCTCGCCTCTGCAACTTCTCGTCTCGTTTACTGTGATCGGTCGTGAACACGTGATACTGTCCAGAACTGAGCTACTTCGGGTTACTCTGAAACCCGGATTGATTGCGCTGCTGCTGATTGTTGTTATTGCTGTTGTTGCCAGGATGCTGCTGGTGCTCCTGAGCCAACTGCGCCGAATCCAGCCCCTGATCCACCGTGCCCTGAGCCGCCAGGCGAGCCACCGCCCTGGTTATTGCGTGGGTGGGAATACTGGTTTTTGAATCTCCGCATGATAAAGCAATCACCCCACGCACGTAACGCCGGCCTATCAGGCGTGCCGTGCTCCAGGCAAGGCTTCTTAAGCACTTCTTCTAAATTGAAAGGACCTCTATTCCTTTGGCGATACGACCTAAATTTTCCGTTCCCCTTGGGATGGTTCTGTTCTGTGTTGGTGTTTGCCACTAGCTCTGACCCGCCATCAATGTTCTTCCGTTTATTCTGATTCCCGTTGTTCACAAAGCCTTTGCCTTGATCGTTCTTCTTCCCTTGATTGGCTTTCTCATCATCCGAGCCTGGATCCTTGGTGTTATCTGAGTCGGCATACTTTGTCAGGGCCGTCATGAGCTCTCCCATATCCTAACACGTGCGCTTGAGCCGGCCGAGCTTCTGTTTCAATGGAACAAAATGACAGTTCTTTTCCATAATAAGCACCGCTTGAGCCGCCGTGATCTGCTCTGAAGAGTGAATAATGGTCGACACCCGCCGGACCCAATGATGGGCCGACTCATTCTCCTGTTGAACACAATGGTCCAAGTCTACTATGGTCATAGGCTGCTTACAGGTCCCCTGAAAATTCTTAATAAACTTTGCTCTTAGCTCCGCCCATGAACTTATCATGTTAGGCGGCGGACCTATCAACCATGTGCGAGTCGGACCCTCAAGCATCATGATGAAATATTTTGCACATACCACTTCACTAACGTCCAGCATCTCCATGGCCAGCTCATAACTCTCAACCCAAGCCTCAGGGGGTAGATCAGCAGTGTAATTCGGAACTTTTCGTGGCCCCTTAAAATCTTTCGGTAGTCGTTCACTTCTCAGAGCCGGAGTTAAACATGGCACCCCTATGGCTCTGGTACTAACTACTCCCATTGAGACGAAAAGCACCGGCTCTGGACGAGTTGCCGCTATCTCCGCCTCTCGCCTATTCCTCGCCCGATTCACGAGGGTTTCTGCATCTAGAGCCGCCTGCTCGTCCTCTGGTGGTCCCCGACGTGGATGACTGCTGGAACACGCCGGTGACTCGTAGCGCCGGCTGAAACTTTGGCTGGGGAGGGGGTAGAGTGAACCCGGCTCCAGCTGTGAGCATATCTCTCTTGTTGGGCCATGGCCGTTTGTAAATATCCAATGGCGTTTCGCACGTCCTCCGCAAAGGGTGCTTCATCTTGGATGGGAATCATCCCAAGCCAGGTGGCCGCCACCACCATGTTCTCAGCCGGGTTAGAGTAATGACCCGCCGGTGTCGGAAAAGCTCTAGGTGAAGTTTGGTTATGCTGGGGTGGATGAGTTGCTGGGCGTTCCATCAGGCGGCTTTCCGGCGCGCCCGTAACCCGCCCCGCACCAGGGGTATTAAATAGGTTCCTTGCTTCGTAACGTTCTGGCAGAAGGGATTGATGCCTCCTCCGGTGCACCGCGGCTGCTAACCTTTGTTCCAGCTCCAGATGGAAAGCATCTGCGTTGATACGCTCCGCATCTTCCTCCATCCGAATCTTCAGCTCAGCCATCCTTTGCCGTTCCTCTGCCATCTGGCCCTTGATCCGTGCCACCTCTAAATTCCGGGCTGCTTGATTGTCCGGTCTTACTTCCGTGGCTATGAGAGCTGTAAGCTCGTGCATCAATTCCACTAGGACCTGAGCCGGCGGTGGCGAGCTATCACCCGCTGCGGCGGCTCCCGCAGCTGTGTCACCGGCGGCTGGAGCCAATCCCGCCATGAACACCGCCGCATGAACCGGGGGTCTCGGATCATCCGACTCAAAGCCCTCTACCTCAGAATAGGTGTCGTAGTAGCCCCCAAGGCCACCGTTACTAAGCCGATACACTGACTCTATCTCCCCACTGGAGGACTCGTCTTTCGAGCAAACAAGAGTTCCCTGTGACCCGGACGCTTCCAGGTCCATACCTTGAGTGAAGCCCACGAGAACATGCCTTTAATCTGGATGGGCACGGGCAGGCCACACACCACTCGCAGATTGGACATGCCGAGCCGGCTCGATGATGTTGGTTCAGATGTCCGGCCCGGGTGTAGGTCGATCAACCTTTCCAATGAAAACCTGGATCCCGCCGAATGGAACAGGGAATCCATACTCCACAAAATCAACATCAAGCCCCCAGTCGGCGTCATCGATGTAGAGTCGGCCGCGGCGACTCTTGCTCATCCTTCCAACCACGTATCCCTCAAGCCCTGTGAGAGAGCCCTTTGAGAACTCAACACCACCAAGCGCTAGCCCCACGGTGGGCGCCAACTGTCGTGGATTTATCACAGCAGATGTCTGGGTGAACGGACTTGGATTCGAGGCCCTCGCTAACGGGGTGGACTCAAAGGGGTTGATCGGGACGAAAGACACAGATTTACCCAGGTTCGGCCCCTCAAGTCGAGGTAATAGCCTATGTCCTGCTTGTGTTTGTATTGCTTGTGTATCGATTAGAAGGAGCTAGAAGCTTGACCTAGTTCTCAATCACCTGTCCTCTAAGTCGCCCCGGGTCTGCCTTTATATAGGAGGTCAGGACCACTGGGTCGTTACAATTGTTAACCGAGTCTTATTGTATGTCCTAGTCTCTCTCTATCTTCTTGTCCAAGCTGTCTTTGAGACGGCTTACACGCCCGGGTCTTCTCTATCCGGGCCGTCGTACGGCCCACACCTTGAACCGCCTATCTTCCTGGGCCACCAGTCTTACGGCTCACCCTTGGACCGGCTCATGAGCCAACAACATGACTCGGAGCCTCCAGGGCGGGTCATATTGCGGGGTTATATCCCCAACACCCTAAGACGAAGTCAACACTGCACTCGAAGACATATCATCAAGCACTTCAAGGCCTAGAAGGACAACCACGCTGGGGCGGAAACAACATGGAATTTGAAGACTACCTCGCCTCTGAATTTCCGCATCTCTTCTACGCCTAGCCTAGGAATCTCGGGGATGATATTCTTGTAAGGGGGTAGGTCTATAACACCCTACGTTTTGCCTCTCATGACTAAGTTATCACGACTAAAAAAATAGGATCAATAAAAACTTTTTGAGTGCACTTGAATGTTTGAATTGTGTGCTATATGCTTGCTTGTTTGATTTGCTTGGTAGTGCTCTATAACTCATAAAACTCTCTCCTACTCTCAAAACCGTTTTTATTGTATCCCCACTCTTGTCCAATAATCATGCCATGTGAATAGTACTGAATTATATCTTTACAAAGTATTATTTTGGCCAAAAAAGGTTTTATTCAAATTAGGTTTGCAAAACCACCTGGTTTGGGATTTGCACTTCAAGTCCCCAAATTGGGTGGATTTTTTCCCTAAATGCTTTATTTGGAACCTACTATATATATAACTTCCCAAAACCACAAAATATTATTTTAAAAGATTATTCTCAGAATTTATTTAAAAGCTTTTTCTTAAGGCCAGAAATGATTTTTCATAGGGAAAACATATTTAAATGATTTATAGATATTTGAGAAAATTTAGCAAAACTCAGTGGACATATGTAATCCATATACAAGAGTTTCAACACATGGTCATGTTCAAAATACTGGACAAAACCCTTCAAAACCATATGTGTCTGTTTCAAGGTTTTGAAATATTTCTATAAGAAATCTTCTCAATTAAATCCTAGAAAATTGTATCATGTCAAATATGACATATGTGGTCATATTGCCAAGTTTCATATCAATCCCAATTGTTTCGGTTCACCAAAATATCCCAAAACCCTCTTTGTCCAGATTCAAATTTGAGCAACTCTACATTACCAACTGTCTCCCCTTAAGCTCAAACTTTCTGGACATGTTATAATCCTTCAATAATGCATCCAAACCAAGTGGTGCATCAAGGAGAACAGGGTAACTTGTCCAAATCCGCTCAAAACCATTTTTGTTGATTTCAAGAATTTGGTAATATTACATTGCCAAGTTTCCCCATGGGGCCCCAGACTTTTTGTGCATGTTATATTTCCTAAAATGTGTCACCACATCAACCGGTGCATCAAGGGGAATGGATTTGCACAGCTAGATCTAAGAAAGTCCATTTCTGCCCATTTCTAGGGTTTACAACATTTGTACTGCCAACTTTTCTCAAAAGAGTTCAAAACTTGTGATCACTCCTATTTTTACCCATATTTTTATCCTGTTAAATCCCACAGCAAGTGGAGGTATTTTGCTTGTCCAAAACTCTATCAAACACCAACTGACAGAAAACCAAAACTGATGTTTTCACCTCTTCCATTGATCTCCTTAGCCTCCAATTTTTACCAGAGCCCTTAGTAGTTCCCCTTTACCTCCAGTAAGAAACCCAGCCCCCAGCTCGATGATTTGTGTGGTAACAGCCCCATTTTTACCCCATGGACAGCAAGTTTTCCCTCTCTCTCATATTATACCAGCCACCCAGGGCATCCAAGGCCGGTGAGACTTATTTTAGACCATCCTAGATACCCTAGACACTAGTGGCCACACCCTACATTCCAAAGACATGCATTGGCATGCAAGGCTTGCACTCTGGAGCATGCTACAGTGCAACCGTGCACTATAGCTTGCCCTATCACAGGCACCCGACAGCCTTGGGCGCCGGGGTCGTGTCTCCCGAGGTCGGCTCTATGTCCTCGTCACGCCACACGGTCGGGACCCTCCTATCCTGCCCTCCTCTCTCCCCTGCCGGGCGTGCCCGAGCACCTCCCGTGCACATGGTCCATAGTATAACCTGTTCTGGCTATAAGATACCCCATGGGGCATCCCTCTCGCTCCCTTTGCTCTCTGCCTTCCATCGTGAACCACCCGGACATCCCTGTTTGCCCCGTCGTGCCCTGCATCCGCCCCATGGCCGCCATGTCCCCGCCGGGTCCACCGCTCGAATCCGAGCTCCCAGGTACTCCCTCTCTTCCTCCGTCCAGGTTGGAGCCTTCCCCTTGACTCCTTGAAGCCCTCCCCCTTGTTGTTTCTCCGTGAGGTCGACCGTGCGCCCGGAGCCACGGCGACCCGACGGCCTCCCTGCGGCCATCCCGAGCCGCCGTCGCCTCGGCTCTCCCCCATGAGCGTGCCGCACCTAGGTAGACGCGGCTCACCGCCCCGATCGCGCCTAAGCTGGAGCACCACTGGTGATGGCTGGCGCCACCGAGGGCGGGCGCCGGAGCTGCCCGGCTCTGCCTCCGCTGATCCTCCTCTGCTCGAGCGGGAGGAGGAAGGAGGGCCTGATGGGCGGGGCCCGTGCGTTGACGACCCAGATGGCCGGGCCCACCGGTTTAAGTGGAGGCGAGTCACTGGTGGCCGCCTCCCCACCGGGAAGGCGTACACCCCAGGAGTACGCTTCCGACGTGGCGTGCGTGCGCAGAGCCGGACGGCTGGGCCGGCCCATTTGCTGTCCTGCCACCTGTGCGCAGGATAGCCATTTAGGTATAACTATTTTTGCTCTTTTTATTTTTCCAGAGATTTTCATAAATTATTTCAAGCCCAAATTTAGTGATTCAAATTTCTATAGGTTCCTAAAATCTTGAACTATCCAAATATATGCACTGCACATTTTTCCTGCAACTTTTGTGTAGGATCCAAATTCAAATTTGAATTTGAACTTTTAATGCACCACTTGTAAAAATACCTAGAGCATTCATTATGGCTCCAATTGAGTGATTCAAAATCCTAGGTGTATCTAAATTCATGCACTAAGTGGTGAGCATTTTTCCTTACACTTTTTCTGCCATGTCAATTATTGGACCATTTATTCATATGTGACCCACTTTGAAAATCCCTAGGATATTCTTACCAACTCCAAAACCAGAAAAACCACTTCGTTAATGTTTCTAAAATCATGCCCTATTAAATGGGTGCCTTCCCCATATTTGTAAACATCTTTTCTGTAGACATATTATCGGGACATCAATTCCTCCATTCCTCCATTCCAATATCATCGTTGATCCAACTCTAGTTCAGCCATTTTATATTATTTTTCTCATGACCAGAGAGGTCTATGAATAATATATTTCCTATTTATAGAGCACTTTTATTTTCTCCTTGTTGTGTTGCATATTGCGGTTGTTTCCGGCGATAGTTGGCAAAGTAGATGAAATGCTCGGAGTGGACAAGCAGCGGGTGAAGACCTTGAAGACATTAATAAGCCAGCCAAGCAGCCCTTTAACCATGATAAGAAACCATTTTATTGCATGACATATATCACTCTACTTTCATCGTATTTGATCATGTGTTGTGGTGTTCCCCTTTTGCTGGGATGCCTCCGATACTTTTCCTCTGGCACTTGCATCGTGCATGACCCTACCACCTTATGAGCGTTATGCGGATGGGTATAGTTAGGTTGCTAATAGACGCTACGATGAATGGGATGGTATTTATGCATGGTGATGGAAAGAAATGAGTTCAAAGATTCTTTCGAAAACCCCATCGGGTGCCACTAATGCCCGAGGGAGATGATGATGAGTTGAGTAACCTCTTGAGAAAGAGGTGGTATGCCAGAGCAAGTGAGTGTGTGTTTTAGAAAATGGAGTGTTCTAAGGTCTGCTGACCATCCCAATATTACATGCGCAACCACAATACACCTTATGGGACGGGGCATCTTTTATTACTATGCTTGGTACTATCAAGGATCCCGCATTACTAGTGGCAAGAGTGAACTGGTCACTCTTGAGACGGGATCATCCCAGAGTGGAATGCCATGCGCTGTCTTTACAGGCACTGGGCACACGATTGCGTGCCCTCATGGATGATATGAGTGATGTATATCATGAGGGATGGCACCAAATAGTGGACTCTTTGTTTAGTATCACTATGGGAAAGGCATTGTTCGGGTTCTTACCTCGAGTATGTTATATACCGCGAGTCGTGGATGACATGGAAGTTCCCCGAGTCTTGTGGGTAAAGTGTGCAACCTCTACAGAGTGTAAAACTATTCAAATAGCAGTGTCCGCGGTCATGGATAGTTGGAGGTCCTTCTTAGACTATGTCCAAATGTTTTCGCAAACTTGGTGTGTGTGTGTGGTGACAAGGATGATACTTGAGTCGAGTCAGTTGACTTGGCATGATGACTGAACATTACATGTTCAGACGGTACATGAGACAAGTTGGAGGACTTGGTGTGATGGGGGAACATGGGACGTCCCACCCCCTACTTATGATGATGACTGTGACGTGTTCTTATGAACACTTGTCTATGGTTGATGCAAGCTTACTTAAGTTACATGATCATGTCATTGCACTCAAAACTAGCTTTCTGCAAAACTTAACTATTAGTGATATATCATGCATTGTTATTGCCTTGTTCCAAACATGGGTTGCTTGCGAGTACATTCAAAGTACCCATTGGCTTGCCACTGGTTATTTTATTGGCCAGGCATGAAAGATCAGGTTATGAGGAAGATTACCTTGGTGATGGACATGCGAGCTAGGATGCTTCCCAGTCAGAATGCCTGTAGGGTTAAAGAAGATGGCATGGGATCATGCTATCATTGAAGATTTTTGCTGCAATCATGTGAAGCCTTGGCCATAAAGGCCATAATTGAGTAAACCGGTATGTAACGGATGTAAGACTCTTTTTATTCAGTTTCTGTGTGTTCAGTGAGCATTGATCTCTGGGATCACTGTGCACGTACATTCGGTGATCACGACTTATGGGTCAGGGTCCCCATAGGCGCTCTCCAACTCGCTTCGACCCCAACCATCCCTGGCGGACGACTTGGCACACGCGCACCCCCGTGACCGGCCTCGCGAACACAGGCAAGGCTGGGAGATGAAGTTAGCTGCCAGGTGGTCCCCCGGCCACGCGTCGACGCACGCGCATTCCCCATGTTGCCGACCTAGCGCCACAACCGGGTACCACACCAGGAGGCATCGCAGGAGCGTCAAGGCGAGAACCCTCCAGCGCACGCCGCACCCGTCCAGCCGATGGGGTGCCTCTCCATCGCCCTGGTGGGGTGGCCTTGCAAGTTCAATCCTGACCTGCCCCCGTGCTATGATGGTACCCTAGATCCAGCAGAGTTCCTACAGCTCTATTCCCTGAGCATCCGGGCGGCTAGAGGAGACGACGAGGTCATGGCATGCTGGTTCCCCATGGCGCTCAAGGGCTACGCACTCTCCTGGCTCTTCAACCTCCCGGAGGAATGTATCACCTCCTGGGAAGGCCTGCTCAAACGCTTCATCGCCAACTTCCAAGGCACCCGCGACCGCGCGCCCACCGTCAAGGACCTGCGGTGAATCAAGCAGTAGGAGGGAGAGACCCTGCACAAGTTTATACAACGACTAACGACCACTCGCCTCGAGATCCCGAGGTCTTCAGATGAATTCATCATCTCAGCATTCACCGACGGAGTCACCGACCTCAAGATGAAGGAGGAGCTCTCCATGAATGACGAACTATGCTCTGCCCTAGAGATGTTTAATTTGGCGAACAAGTGCGACAAGGCAGAGGAGGGCAGCCTGTCGCTCCGCGAGCCTCCGTCGGTGGAGCCAAAAAAAAGAAGACCAAGGCCAAGGAGGCGAAACGTAAGGCCCTCGTAGTGCTTGCGGCCGAAACTGAGGCGAAGCGCAGTCGGGGTGAGGAACACCCCCCCGGAGGAAAGCCCACCTGCATCTTCCATGGCACCAACAACCATGACACTGCCGATTGCCAGGAACTCAGGCTGATCCGCGCTGAGCACTTCAGACCGAGGAGGACCGCTGGAGCGATCAGGCTCAAGACGACCACAGGCACGACCAGCCTCATGAGGACTGCTGGCATCATGACCCTCCTAAGGGGTCGCGATGCGGCCAGCCTTGCAAGGTTTGCCCTCCACCGCTACCACCTCCACCCAGAAGGAAGGAAGAGGACAGGAAGGATGATGAGGCTGGGGGCTTCCAGGAGATTAGGGTCGTGGCCTGTATCCTGGGCGGTGCCCAGGCCCCCGCATCAAACCGTGCCTTCAAGCAATTCGCACAGGAGGTGAATGCAGCTCTCCCGAAGCTCGAAGCAATGCGCCCCCTCAATTGGTCCCAGACCGCCATCACCTTGGACTCGAGGGACCAGCTCAGATGCTCGGCCGTGGTCGCAAGCTCCTCATGTTGTGCCCTTCGACCATCAGCACCGTCCTCTTCACCAAGACCATCATCAACAGTGGAGCAAGGCTCAACATCCTCTCCATTGAGACCTTCGAGATGCTCCAGGTACCTTATGAGAAGCTCATGTCGACCAAGCCTTTCTCAGGGGTCATGGACGGATCCACCGTGCCCACCGGGCAGGTGCGTCTGCCTGTCACATTTGGTGGGTGCCAGAACTACCACACCAAGATCATCGTCTTCGGCATCACGCACATGCACATTCCATACAACGCGATCCTTGGGTACCCGGCCCTTCCCAAGTTCATGGCGGTGACCCACCACGGCTACAACATCCTCAAGATGCCAGGGAGTGCTGGTGTCATCACCATCGCTTGTGATGAAAAAGATGATGTCTGCACCCTCGAGCGTGCTTACCGTGCCGCGGCTGCCGAACGCTCGAACAACGAGGAGGACGCCCCGCCCCTGAGAACCCGCAAAAGAAGAAGCAACTCAACTCCACGGGGCGTCGGAGGCCTCGAGCTCTGCATCTAGGGATGGGGCCCCAGCCCCCATCGCATAGGAAGACGCGCTCGGCACCACTCTTGGGTCGGGCCTAGGGGCTCCCACCCAGGGAGCTTCAGGCTTAGCCAGTGAGACAAGAGAGGCGCTCGAGCACAACATGAAGGAGCAGTCTGGCGCGTCGGCCTGAACCGGGAACGCGGCACGGGGGCGCCGAGCTTGCGAGAGTCCGTCATAAGAGCGATCGAGGAGCTTCGAGAAGCACAGGCCGTGCAAGGCGGAGGATTCCCAGCACCACCAATCGCAGCCGCCGTCATCGACACGATCGACCAGCCATCCGTCTGCGTCAACACGCTCACGATTAACAGTGCTGCAGCCCATGGCCCCTTTTGTCTAGCACGTGTCGATCATGAATGGGTCAACCCGAACGCCTATGTCTGCATGCACTTCGGACTGGTGAACACAAACGTCACATTTCAGTGCCTTTACCAAGCCATGCTCGTGCCTTGCCTAGCAAGGCACGACGAGGAGTTGGAGGAGATGCTCGGACCTGGCGAAGGTTCCGAGCCTCGGGAGATGATGGACCCATGAAGGTTGCGCTCGTGGAGGTGAAAGATCAGGCTAAGACGACACCTTCGACTCATCAGTGGCATGGCCACCAGGTGACCTTTTTGCTGGCTGTTGCCAGCTAATTTTTTGGTTTACTCCATTTGAGGGTGCCCGCTGGGTCACATTATCCTCAGGTGATCAAGGCACACCTCTGCAGTCATCGCTTTTATGTGTAATTCAATAGTTTCTCATGTATCTAGTCTGCTTTCTAACGTTCTGTCATGCCTGCATGGCTCCTTGCCAGCATGAATGCGCCATACCAGTCTCTCTGGGTTGGTGCTTTGCAAGGGGTTGTGCATTATGGCCCTTCCCGGGGCACCCCGAAACTGAGATGCAAGGACCTGTAGCCTCAGGGACTTGCATCTTGGGGCGGTCGACCCCCGCTCAGGGTTCCGGCCGCAGCACGGTGCCTCGACACGGAGTCTCAGGGGGCATGGTCTCTTGAGGCAGCAGCAGACATGGTGGAATCAGGGTTGCTCGAGTGTCAAAGGGGGATCCTAAGCATCACGCCTCAGGAGTCTTACCAGTCACATAGCCACTCGTCCCCTTGGTGTCGTCCTTGGTTTCCAGTCAGCATCAAGGGTGTTGGGGCCTTGCCCCATAGTTGCGTCCTTGGTTTTTGGTTGTGTACTGCGGCAGTAGGGAAATGTGCGGGACTGGGACCTATAGACATAGAGCCACTTGTGCGTCAAAGGGGGCTCCTCAGTATCCTTACTGGTCATAATGCCACTCGACCCCCTGATGCCGTCCTTGGTTTCCGGTCGGCGTCAGGAGTGTTGGGGCCTCTCCTCGTGAAGTGCGTCCTTGATTTCTGGTCGTACCTAACGGTGGTGGGGAAATGTGCGGGGCCTAGACATGTAGATGTAGAGTGCCCAAAGGACTCCCAACCTGCGTCACTCAAGAAGAAGAAGCCGGCAAGGCCTCAGATGGCCCCATCTACAAGGAGACTAGGGTGCAAACCGCCTTTGAGGTAGAGACCTCGCGAGGCTAAAGCGCCCTCGCGAGCTCCTAGATACACCTCCCAGTTCTGTCGTGCCAGCCACGCGCACGAACTTTATGGGTTGTACACGCCCGGGGGCCCCCGAGGACGCGGAGGGGTCCCTTCCCATGCAATGTGGCAGCCACAGCCCAGCGCTGGCGGAGAAGTCAGCACGGTCCACCAATGATTATTCCCACGCAATGTGGAAGCCACAACCCCATGCTGGCGGTCAACACGGTCCACCAATGACTATGCCCATGCAATGTAGAAGCCAAAGCTCTGTGCTAGCGGTCAACACGGCCCTCCAATGGCTATGCCCACGCAATGTGGAAGCCCCACGCCCCGCACGGAGGGATAAACAACTGAGGGTGCCCCCAGCGGCTGCATCCAACCTCAAGGAGGTCCCTAGTGACCCTTTTGCATGTTGCGTTCCCCGGGGATGCATGCGGGAGGGTGCTACACGGGGGCTGCCACCAGGCCAAGCCTGGTACACGCCACCTTGCCAGGTCTGCCGAACCTGGTCATCACGCGCCCATCTCCAGAAAAGATGGTGAGGAAAGGTATGGGAGCTGCTCGTACATCAAGGGGGACTCGTGAGCATCGCGACTCATGAGCCTAACTAGACCCGTAGCCCCTCACTCCTTGGACCTTCCTTGGAGAGCTGGTCGGCTCTACGGCGGTTTAGGTATGCGCGGGTCGGGCCTTGCCGACGCTGAGCGCTAAAGGTGTTCGAAAGTATCAAGGTAACCCGATCTCCATCGTGTCCCCTTCATGAGGGTTGCTCGCACGTCAAGGGGGACTCCTAAGCATCGCGACCCAGGAGCCTAACTGGACACATAGCCCCTCACCCCTTGGACCGTCCTTGGTGATCCGGTCGGCCCAACGGCGGTGGAGGTATGCGCGGGTCGGGCCGTGTCGACACAGAGCATCACAGCAAGCAAGAAGGAAACAAGGCGAAGAGAGCAATCCCACAGTTAAACAGTTATTACAAGCATTAAGAACTTTCGGTAACACAAACAAGTTTAATGCCTCCATGAGGCACGATGTGCATTGCAGGAAAGGAGTAGGAAAGAGGAGTCAGGGGGAACCACCGCCACCACTTGTCCTGTCCTTAGGGGGCTCATCATCGACATTGCTGGCATCATCTTCCTTGCTGCCAAACCTAGCATCATCCGGAGGCGGAGAAACCGTAACGGGAGCTAACTCTTCACCAGCGTCTCCACGGTGCCCTTCACCACCGCCACGGCACTGACATGGACCTCAGGGGCGACCGGACGAATCACGGAGTCAAAGTCAAACCCTGGCTCGCGAAGATGAAGATGGCTGAAGAAGCGTGTCGCGGCCTCGGAAAAGAGGTCACGACAATCACTCTCTAGGACCCTCTCCACCTGGACGACGGCGCCCTCCAGCACCTCGATAAGCTTCGAGGCGAGCACCGCGAGCCGCTCTTCGGGGTCGCTAGGGGCTCCGCGAACCCGTCCCGACAAAGGGCATGAAGTGCTCGGCGAAGCTTGAGCTCGACGACAGGGAAGGCACTCAGCTCTGCAGCCTTTTTCTCCTCGTTCGCGGAAAGAATTCCCCCCTGGCATCAAGAAGGTCCTTCTTTGAAGCAATCTCCTCCCTCTCCGCGTCCAGGCGCATCCGCTCCGCGTCCTGGCGGATCGCCACCTAGGACAGCTTAGAGTCCCGAGCGGCAAGCTTGGCCTCGTGGGCCTTGAGGTCCTCCTCCCGCTGATGAAGCTGCCCCACAAGCTTGGCCTGCTCCTCATGGGAGGCCTTCTGACGGGCTTCCGTCTCTTTGCGACGCTCGGAGGCAAATGTCGCATCAATCAGCTCCTCTGCGCGTGCTGCCCGGGCGGTCACGGCTTCCTTCTCGCTCTTCGCCGCGGCAGCCTCATCCAGGCCCTAAGCCGCCTCAATAGAGGCGACGACCTAGAGCCATCCCGAGAGGAGCTCTAGGCGCCCACTCGCGGGGCGATCGTCGGCACTCCTGAAGGCGTCACGAACCTGATCCAGAGCAGCGAAGGCCCAGTCTAGGACATCGAGGCCGCACGCCGGAGGCATCAAAGGGCCCCTCCGGAGGAGTCCCCTGTGCGATCATAGGGGGCGACCCTGGTGGGGCAATGACGCGAGGAGCAGGCCGCTTTGGAAACCGCTCGGTGACCATGGACATGGATGAATCGGCAAGCGGCTGGCCCTTAGGCGCTACCCCCCCATACATTGGCTCCACAGCGCTCTCGAGGGAAGGAGCGACCACGCCTGTGGGCACTGGGGGCTCACGGGGCTTCGTGATGACGACAAGGGAGGCAGCCTCGTGAGCCCCATCGCCTTCAGCAGCAGGCAATGGCGTGTCGGTGGGAGCAGGTGGCGCGTCGGGAGTCACCTTCGGCTTAACTCCCACCTTCTTCCTCCTCATCTTTGGCATAGCGGCATCCCTGGTCACAAAACAAAGGAAGGGGATCAATGCACAAGGCACAGGAATGCGAGCCAAGCCAAGCCGGCCCACTTACTCCTCGACGTCGAACCACTTCCTCTTCCTCTTCGCTCCGATAGCGACGGAGGCGCCCAAGCCCACCTCAGCAGGGGAACCACCACGCGGGGGAGCCGGGGCACTGCCCGCGGGGGCGGCCACCAAAGGGATCGCCGCGGCCGTGGCCTCGCTCGCCTCACCTACGAGTTGCGGTCCGGGCGAGGGCGAGGCCGATACTTTGACCGCCTTGCCTGTAGAGGCAGGGCACACTGAAGAAGACTCCACTCCGCGCTTCCGGGGAGTCATCACTCGCGAAGGGGGAGACACCCGTACCAGGCCATCGTCAGCGGTCTTCTCCGAGTCCTCCCCGTGCGAGGTGTCACCGGAGGACACCATCATCGAGGAACTAAGGCCCTCTGTACGGAGAAGTCATAATTCATTGAAGACAGGCATTGCGGCAACCAGATCGGCCCCGTCGTCACGACAGTACAGTAGGGCGTGGGCCTCAGGGAGGCCGTCAGGATCACCGTTAAGTAGGGTCGCCACAACCCTTCTCAATTCCTTGGGGGTTATGTGCGCAGACCGAAGCCTGAGGTTGTCGTCGTTGCCCTGATAGTCCCACAAGGGCCTAGAATGGGCGTGGAGGGGTGCTAGGCGCTGCGCCCAGAAGTCCTTCACTATCACCCCCCGAGTCAGCTTCCTGACGCTGATGTCGCGGGAGAAGCGCTCCAGGACGGGCCCGGCTCGGGGGTCAGAAGGCTTCACGGAGCTCCACGCATGGGTCTTCTCCGATAGCCCTTTCGGCAGACCCAACCAGGGGTTGGTGCTCTTGAGATCCATGAGGACCCAGTGGTGCTTGAAGTTCTCCACCTTCTTCCCAGCCTTTAGGAGCATATTGTTGCTTTGGACCATGACAAAGGAGACACACACTGACCGTTGAGCGCCATCGTGCAAACGCAAGCCGAAGATATGGCGGAAGAGGGACACCGAAGGCCGCATGCCCACAAAGGCCTCGTAGTAGGAGGCAAAGATGGATACGAGCAAGATGGAGTATGGTTGGAGATGAAGGGCCTGGATCCTTTAGTGGTCAAGGATGGCGGTGAAGAATGCAGAGAAGGGCGGGACAAGCCCGACAAAGACATTGTGAAGGAAGAAGGGGGAGACCGCTTAGGACGAGGGCCGCTTCGCCAAGGAGCCACCCCAAATCAAGGTCCGCCCCTGCTCGTTGGACCCATCAACCGTCCATGGGAGCACTGGAAGGAGGTCCTCATCCTTGGCAATAGTAGACCCCAAGAGCGCCGGCGAGATGGGGTGGGGGCAAAGCCTTGCGCCTTGAGAAGCGCGCGGGACCGAGGAAGCAAGGAGAAGAACAGAGTGGTGCCAGATCTGGGGATACGCCTACTAGATCTGGAGACCTAGAAAGAAAGAGCAGGTGCACAAGAAAGGGAAGCAGTAATGGCATAGAGCTGGAAGTCAGGCTCTTGTCGATTCGAGCGGAGGCCGAAGGGGCGAAGGACACCCAACACCAACTGTGCGATGCGCGCTAAGCCTGGACCGCACACGCTTGGGGCCCCGGCACTCCAAGGCACCCCCGAGGCTTCGCCCTGAGGCCAGATCGTGCGCGCCTTGGGCCCGCGGGCTACTATCGGTGTTCCGGGAACGGGGGTACCCAGACCTGCCTACCTGCGGCCAAGGGCATGGCCTAGTTCATCGACCAAACATGGCCAGGCATGGCCTCACTCAAGACAAGGCCCTCGCGAGGAGGAATAGCGTCAGGACCGACAAGGGATGGGCCTCCTTAGGCCCCCTTCGGAGATGCGGAGATCTCCATGCAAGGCTCGGCCTCAAGAGTCAAGGGTGATGCAATTAGGGGCAGGTGGGCGCCATCGCGCGAGGCGGTGAAGTTTCCCCTTTGGTGCAAAGGGAGCAGGAACGTACGCGTGTTCCCAAAGCACCCCCAAAGGTTTTCATTCTGGTGCAACAAGACCGCAACCACCCACCCCGTAGGGCAGATGTCATTGCTGAGACCATCCCTGCGCCATCGACAGCTACTTTGCAGGCGAAGACCGCCTTTGCGCAGGGCTAGCACGTACTCCTGTCCCCCTTCAAAATTGGCTGTTGTGGGATCCCTTCCCAGCAATAAGGGAAGAGGATCCGGGCCATCGCTATATATAGAAGGTAGGTTGCACTATAGAGAGAGGGCCAAAATCCATTCCACCACTCACACATCACCAAGTCGCAGAGGTCCACGAACACCTCGAAGGGATCCCTCACGAGGCCCTAAAACACTTCACTAGTTCATCTACACCACCTCCCCGAGAGGCAATCCACCAAAGCAGGAGTAGGGTATTACGCTTCCCAGCGGCCCGAAACTGGGTAAATTGTCATGTTCATCCTCTTCCTCATCATCGTGCGAGTTCTTTGCTGTGTTCATCGAGTAGGTAGCTAGGTTGGTCAAGGCCACAGGGGATCTTCGCACACGCCCCTGTGTTCAAATCTTAAGGGTTTTGCGGATCCCAAAATCCGAGAAATAAAGAGCACGTAAATAAAAACTAGGGGCTGCTAAGATAAAGAAACAACAAATTTAGTTTCAGAAGTGTGGAAAAATGGTGGTAGGAGTTGTAGAATTGTCCCTAGGCAATCGATAACTAGACAGGTCATCATTATTGCAATTTTATATGAGGGAGAGGCATAAGCTAACATACTTTCTCTACTTGGATCATATGCACTTATGATTGGAACTCTAGCAAGAATCCACAACTACTAAAGATCATTAAGGTAAAACCAAACCATAGCATTATAAGGAATCAAGTCATCTTTACTCCCATATGCAACAACCCACCTACTCGGGTTTATACTTCTTTCACTCATGCAACCCACCATAGGAAAATCATGAAAACATTGCTACACCCTATAGCGAGGATCCCTCACGCTTGTGCAATACGGAGAGCACCATAGGACATCACCAATAATAAAACATGCAACTCAAACCAATCATGATCATGATCATCAATCAACCCATAGGACAACAAAAATCTACTCAGACATCATAGGATGGTAGCACATCATTGGATAATAATATGGAGCATAAAGCATCATGTTATGTAGAGGGTACAGCGGGTTGCAGGAGAGTGGACCGATGTAGATAGATGGGGGAAGGTGATGGAGGTGTTGGTGAAGATGACGGGGTTGTTGGAGTAGATCGTCGTCGCGATGATGGCCCCGGCGGCATTCCGGCGCAATCGACCGAGAGGGGGAGAGAGCCCCCCTCCTTCTTATTCTTCCTTGACCTTCCCCTTAGATGGGAGAAGGGTTTCCCCTACGGTCCATGGCAGCCATGGCGGCACAGGGGCGAGAGCGCCTCTGAGATTGGATGTCTCTCTCTCAGTTTCCTTCTATTTCTCCGCTCCTAGATTCTGGCCTTTCATCGTTTATTAAATATCAAGATATCCGTAAGTCCGATCGGGCTGAAATTTTGAGGGGATTTTATCTGGATATTAGCTTTCTTATGGCCAGATAAGGGCACCAACCACCTTACGAGGTGACCACAATGGCCCAGGGCGCGGCCAGAGGGTAGGTGGCACCCCCTGGCTTGTGGTCACCTTAGGCATCGTCTGGGGTTGATTATTTTCCCAAAAATCACATATATTCCAAAAAAAATCTTCGTAAGTTTGTATCGCGTTTGGATTTCATTTGATATGGATTTTCTGCGAAACAAAAAACATGCAACAAATAGGAACTGACACTGGGCACTGGATCAATAATATATTAGTCCCAAAAATAGTATAAAAAGTTGCCAAAAGTATATGAAAGTTGTAGAATATTGGTATGAACTCTGTTGGAAAAGGCAGTGCCTAGGAGGCATTTAGGCACGCCTAGGCACTAGGCGATGGCCAATCGCCTCGCCTAGGGCATAAGCAAAAGTCTAGGTAGGGAAAGCAAGAAATTGTCTACCTAGGAGAGACCTCATGTCATTTTGTACTAATGTGCCAAACAATCCATATTCCAATGGCAGCAGCTAGTAGTTATTGTATATATCCACCATGAATTAAGAGAACACACATAAAATAAACACATATACACCCTAATTGTAGAACTATATTACCGCGTAGGCTGCGCCTAGGACGCTTAAGCACCACCTAGGCACTAGGTGAAGGCCAACCGGCTCGCTTACGCCTATCGCTTTTTCCAACCTTGGGTATGAAACAAGCAAAAATTATAGATACGAAGGAGACATATCAGCATCCCCAAGCTTAATTCATGATCGTCCTCGAGTAGCTTAATGATAAAAAAGATAATTTTTGATGTGGAATGCTACCTAGCATAATTGTCTTCATATAATCTAATCATGGCATGAATATTAAGACATGAGTGATTCAAAGCAATAGTCTATCATTTGACATTAATACAATAATACTTCAAGCATACTAATAAAGCAATTGCATCTCTTCAAAATATAATGGCAAAAGAAATCTATCACTACAATATCATATAGTCTGGCTATGCTGCATCTTCCCCACACAAAGTATTTATATCATGCACAACTCCGATGAGAAGTCAAGCAATTGTTTCACACCTTTTCAGTTCTCAAACTTTTTCAACTCTCACGCAATGAGCGTGAGCCAGGGATATAACACTATAGGTGGAATAGAATATGGTGGAGGTTGTGAAGAAAAAGGAGAAGATAGTCTCACATCAACTAGGTGTATCAATGGGCTATGGATATGCCCGTTAATAGATATTAATGTGAGTGAGTAGGGATTTCCATGCAATGGATGCACTAGAGCTATAAGTGTATGAAAGCTCAAACTGAATATTAAGTGGGTGTGCATCCAACTTGCTTGCTCTTGAAGACCTAGGGAAATTTGAGGAAGCCCATCATTGGAATATACAAGCCAAGTTGTATAATGAAAAATTCACACTAGTATATGAAAAGTGACAAAATAGGAGACTCTTTATCATGAAGATCATGGTGCTACTTTGAAGCACAAGTGTGAAAAAAGGATAGTAGCATTATCCCTTCTCTATTTTCTATCTTTATTTATTTATTTATTTTGTGGGCATCTAAGGCCTCTTTATTTATTTGGGATTCGCTGGCCTCTTTTATTTTTCATAAAGTCCGGAGTCTTATCCCAACTTCTGAGGGAATCATAGCTTCCATCATCCTTTCCTCACATGGGACAATGCTCTTATATTGATGGTCATCACACTTTTATTTAATTACAACTCAAGAGTTACAAGTTGATATCTAGAACAAGATATGACTCTATATGAATGCCTCCTGCGGTGTACCGGGATATGCAATGATCTAGCATAACAGATGACATCAAAAAATGGACAAGCCATGAAAACATCATGCTAGCTATCTTACGATCATGCAAAGCAATATGAAAATGATGTTGCATGTCATAATAAATGGAACGGTGGAAGTTCCATGGCAATATATCTCGGAATAGATATGTAAATGACATAATAGGTAGGTATGTTGGCTGTTTTGAGGGCGGATATATGGTGGGTTTAATGCACCGGCAAAAGTTGCATGGTACTAGAAAGGCTAGCAAAGGTGGAAGGGTGAGAGTGTGTATAATCCATGGACTCACATTAGTTATAAAGAACTCACATACTTATTGCAACAGTCCATTAGTCATCGAAGCAAAGTATTAGACGCATGCTCCTAAGGGAGAGGTTGGTAGGATTTAACCATCGCGCGCTCCCAACCCTCATACAAAGGTTGACAATAAATAAACAAATCATGCTCCGACCTCCTTACATAACGGTTCACCATACGTGCATGCTACGGGAATCACAAACCTTTACACAATTATTTCTACTAATCCACAATTACTCACTAGCATGACTCTAATAGCACCATCTTTATATCGCAAAACTATTGCAAGGAATCAAACACATCATATTTTGTGATCTAAAATTTTTATGTAGGATTTTATGACTAACCATGTGAATCACCAACTCCTATTAACTCTCTAAATAGATATAAGTGAAGCATGAGAGTTTAATTATTTCTACAAAATATATGCCCATGCTCTAACAAATATAAGTGAAGCAAAAGAGCATTCTACAAATGGCGGTTTTCTATGTCTAGAGAAACAGGCAATCCAAACTTCAAATGATATAAATGAAGCACATGAAGCATTCTATAAAGCTATACTCAAAAGATATAAGTGAGGTGCAAAGAGCCTTATATAAATCAACCAAGGACTTTATCATACCAGCATGGTGCATTGTTAAAAGAAAAATAAAAAGCACACGACGCTCCAAGATTTACGCATATCATGTGACGAATAAAAATATAGATCCAAGTAAAATCACTATTGGTTGTTAGAAGAAATAGGGATGCCTTCCGGGGCATTCCCAATCTTAGTTTCTTGGGATTTCTTGAATATTACCTTGGGGTGCCTCATGCATCCCACATCTTAGTCTCTTTCCACTTCTTATTCCTTCATCCATCGTGATCTCACCCAAAACTTGAAAACTTCAATCACACAAAACTTAATAAAACCCTCGTGAGATCCGCTAGTAATAATAAAGCAAATTACAACTTTAAGTACTATTGCAAACCAATTAATATTTTAATTTTGCATTTCAGCTTCTGTAATATAACTTTTCCATGGCTTATACCACCGATAAAATCGATAGTTTCATCAAAACGAGCAAAACAATGCATCAAAACATAGAATCTGTCAAAAACAGGACAGTCTATAGTAATCTGAACATTCACCATACTTATGTAACGCTAAAAATTCTTAAAAATTAGGAAAAAATAAAAAACATTTCATAGCACATTTCATAGTAATGTGTGGAAATTTCAGAAATTTTTGACATTCTAGTAAAAAATGTAAATTCACGCACTACAGCCAAAGTTTCTGTTTTTGCACTACACACACCAAACAAGCAATCTAATCATCCTAAAGGAAAATCTTGGCACATTATTTTTATAATGCAATGGATTTATAGAAGGGGATAATTATATTTTTTGAAAATTTTATTTTATCAAGATTCACAAAGTCTCCACGGGCATGAACAAAGTTCAAGGCTAGCCCCCACTTCAACGATGCTCATCTTTCTCACTTTCACTTCTCTTCTTGAAAAAGTTTTAGGTTCCCTCTTTATTTTTATTTTTTTAACTATATAAAAGTACACAACAGAATAAAATTACTCACTAAAACTTCTGGGTGTCTCCCTGGAGCGCTTTCTTTAAAGCCATTAAGCTAGGCATAAAGTGCTCAAGTAGTGGATCCACCCAGATCCCAAGGTATATTAAAGACAATTTTAATTAGCAATGATTTGTAACTAAGTAGTGAGCACAAAGTGATATAAATCATGTGACAACAAATTCCAACTCTCTTCCTATGCATTGGCATGTCATACAAGAACAATTCATTCATACCCAGTAAAGGCGAATGCATAACATACATAGTTTCTTGCAATTTTATTGTATCAGAAACATAGAGAGGTGAAGATGTAGTTCCTTTCTCATAATAATTGCAAGTAAGAGCAGCAAGCACATGCATTTTATATTCATTAAAATTGTCATGTGCAATAGTAAAAGGCAACCCATCTATATAATCCTTAATAAGTGCAAACTTCTCCGATATAGTGTAGTTGGGAAATTCAAAAAGATAATAGGACTATCATGCATGGGTGCAATAGCAACAATTTCATTCTTAACATAGGAAACTATAGCAAGTTCATCTCCATAAGCATAATTCATATTGGCATCGTGTCCACAAGTATAGCAAGCATCAATTTCATCAAAAGGGATATTTCAAATGAATGCAAGGGCTAATGGCAATCAACATAGCATTCATCCTTCGGTAAGCACGAAGGGAAATTAAAGAATGTATGAGTTGAAGAGTTACTCTCATTAGAAGGTGGGCACAGGTAGCGTCAGGGATATACCCCACGGTATGACCCGGCCGGAAGTATGACACACCCGGGACTTGGCGACTCACTAGACCCTCGTCGAACTTAACGATTCATTGGTGACCCGGTCGGAGGCATGACCCGGCTCATCATTATGGCAGCTCATGCATCGCCTCTACTACCGGGTCACAGGACGACCAGGCCCATGGCCCAGCGTGTAAGCCAGTGCAAGGCGGCTCGTGGACGAGCCTAGAGGGGCGACTCACAAGAGAAGGCCCAAGGAGAGAAAGGAAAGACTCCCTCACAAAGGTAACAAGACCCGGATTAGGATTCGTGAAAGACTAGTCCTAGTCCTACTCCCAGTAGGACTCCACATGTAAACCCACCCCTTCCACTTATATAAGGAGGGGTAAGGCGCCCCAAGAGGGACAAGTTCACAAGTTAAGACAGACACAAGCCATTAGAGATTGACAGATTAGAGGTTGTCAAGATTAGAGGTAGCAAGACAGCACCCTTGTAACCGAGAGATCTTCCTCATCATCAATACAAGACAAGCAAGACATAAGCTTTTACCTCCATCAGAGGGGACAGACCTGGGTAAACTCGCGTCTCTCGATTCCGACAAACCCCTCTCAAGCCGCCACATAGTTGTGATGGCATCACACCTAAGTTCGTTAACCCGGACTTCTTGCCGTGACAAATCCATGACATTTGGCGCCCACCGTGGGGCTCCCGCATGGTGATGTTTTGTTCTTGAAGGTATTTCTTACAAGGATCGAGATGCCTGCAAACAATGGATGAATATTTTTTACTGTGAACGCATCTTCATTGACAAGCTCCAACTAGGGTTTTCTAGATGAGCTTGCTGCAAAGTCTCGCCAGACAGACCCGGTCGAAGATTCCGACAAAGCTTCATCTATGTCACATCACATCGGTTACCCTCATCCAGACCGAAATAAAAAAGCCAGGCGGCGGCGACACTCAACCCTAAATTCCAGTTGCCAACAGCTACACATTAGGAGGCAGCACGCGGTAACACAAAAATCATGAGTTCTACTACTACAGCATGGCCCTTGATCGCTTCCTCAAAAGAAAAAAGAAAAAAGGATTATGGAAGGCCGGGCACGAAGAAACAAACTGCAGGCCAAATAGTTTGCATGTGATAAAAAAACTACCACGACCAGGAGGTGGAAACGTATGCGGATGCACAAGTTGGCCCCGCCTCCGGGTCAAAATCGCACCTGCCCATCGCCGTCGTGACCTCCTCTCCGAGCTTCCAACCTCTCGTCCCCCGAGAGTATTTGTAGATGCATGGTTTCCAGCTGAATTTGAAATCACCGACTACTGTCATCTTTGCGATTCAGACGAGTGTTCTTGGAAGTTTAAAGTCATGAGATCAACCACAGATGAGAATTTTCAGGTAGTTGATACTAAGGTGGAGGTGGAAATTGGTCCACACAAGCAAAATGAAGCTCTCATGTGTTAGCTTGAAGACAGGCGATCACATCAAATAAGCATCATACTGGATGCTACTACTAGTACTCATGTTGTTAAATCACGACTACCAGGACCTCTGCGTCCGGTGTCTTAGCAGCATCTATGTCTGACCATCCGGCGGCCCCTGCATCGCCAGCCGGCAAAATCAACCACGTTCATAACCAGATGTGGTGTCTACTAACGTATAGAGCCAGTCAGTTTCCAAGGCGGCAGTGCAGACGGATCAACATCAAGCCCAATCATTCTTTTTCTGACAGAGGCGGATAAATCATACTGCAAGAATAAGTTATCTCACGTTTTGATTCATAAAATACCTAAAGTTGGAGCGTCAACAATCTTCAGTAATCTAGTTAAACTAGCACTATAGCTCGTGCACGCGTCAGAGGAAACTGGAGCTTGCTAATCCAAGTACTACTTTTAGTTCACAGTATCACGTTAAAGAAAAAGAGGAAGGAAGTAGAGGTCACATGGAGGATGAATCGACTTGTACTACTATATAGCAGTACTGGTAATATTTCATTATTGCTTCTTTGTCCAAATTAAGACCAACAGAGGAACAAGTATATCCGGCACCAGGGCTCTCATTCGTCCGACAAAAATACCAGGTGCTATCAGACATATTTATTTCACCAGCATACTTTAAATAATCTTAGAACAATTACCCTCACGTGTATATTTTAATATGCAGGACAATGTTCACTATGAAAGTGATGCCGTACCACGGAATCAGACGCGCACAAGCTACCGGCCCTGCAACCCGGTTTATGTCAACATACTAGTACGGCACTTGCTCACCCGAGCCGTGCAACGGACGTTCATGTGGCATCATCTTGCAGTCCAGCCTACATCAACATGCCACAAATGGCCCGCATGTCTGCACCGGTCTATAAATACCACGGGCAAATCACCGATTGTGCCGGATTAATAACGCCACGGTGACTTGCCGTCCATGCTGGTTTCCAATGCCATGGGCGACTCACCGTTTGCGTCGGCCTACAACGCCGCGACCGTCTCTCGTGACCGCACCGGTTTACAACGCTGTGGCCGCTCTCGCGACCGTGCCGTCTTCAAACGTCGCGATCTGATCTACATCAACATATCGATGCAGTGCTCGCCTGTATGAGCTGCCCAACGGACGTGCGCAAGTCGCCGCCCGCGGTGTGATCTACATCAACATATCGGTGCAGTGCTCGCCTGTATGAGCCGCCCAACGGACAAGCGCAAGTCGCCGCCCATGGTTTGATCTACATCAACATATCGGTGCAGTGCTCGTCTATATGAGCCACCCAATGGACAAGCGCAAGACGCCACCCGTGTTCTAATCTACATCAGCATATTGGTGCAGTGCTCGTCTATACGAGCTGCCCAAACGGACAGGTGCACAAGTCGCCGTCACTATAGTTTGGTTAACTTCAACAACCAGCCGGGACGAACCATCGACTGGATTATCAAAACAATTCAGACGGGATCATCTATAACCCACCATGGTCAAGTATGGAGAATCTCAAGCTGCCTCTTCGAGTCAACTTAAGACTCGGGGGCTACACACATGGCTCGACACGTTTGGTCGTTTTCAGCAAGAACCCTGAGTCATTGCAAGGAAGTTAACCCAATCCCAGGGGCTACTACATTATTGGCAGAAGAATATAAGTTACCCAAGAGGATGAGCCGCCGTGATGCACCGTTCAAACATGGGTGCCCGAATTTATTGGATCATCATAAAGTAACTTGGAGTTTTTGTTGTCTATGCATTTCAGGTGGTGCAAAGGCGGATAGTTCAACAAAGGTCATTTGGGGGCATCCAACCCATCGGGTTTAGCTTGCTCACCCTCTTGATCGGCTCTTCAGCCACAATAGCAAATAGGACGGCAAATTACAAGTTGGCGGTCCACAGGACGGCGACTTACATGTTGGTGATCCACAAGACAGCGGCTCACAAGATGAAGCACAAGTGCATATCATCAACATGGTCGTTTGGGGGCTTTCAACCCGCCGGGTTAAGCTTCAACCGTCTCGATCAGGACTTTCATCCACTGTAAGGCAGGTCGGGAACCCAAATTCTGACTCCGTTACACCAGATCATTAGGGGTGCAGCGAGTTATATACTTACCCCCTTTTGATGGCCTCTCCAATAGGTGACCCACCGAACTCTTACCAGTTAATCACCGCTTAGAGACACTGTCTGACCAACAGACCAGTCAGTTAATCTCGCCAGGAGACCCTGAGCACTGGTTAAGGTTCAAATGATGGACTTTGTCTCATGAGAGGGGGTTTCTGGGCCCTAGGGATACTCATGCCCTGTTGTGTCTCTTGCTGGGACGCTGCACTCATCAATCCTCGCATGGAAACCGAGTATTGTTATGAGTTCAAGTAGCGAGTCCACTCAGCGGAACCAGCGTCCGTGTCTCCTTCTGGGACATTGCACTCTTCAGTCTCGCCTGGAAACCGAGTATTGTTTGAGTTTAAGCAATGGTTCCACTCAGCGGAACCGGAAGATGTGTCTCTTTCTGTTTTGTTGCGCTCTTATCAGTTAATTTCGCATAGGGACCCTGAGCCGCTCAAAAGAGTTGACGGTCACTCTCGTTAGAGACCCTACACTTTTATGAGTTCAAGCATCGAGTCCAGCCAGGAAGAACCATCATATGAGTTTTTGTAGATGACAAACAAAGCAAGAACATCATACATTGCATCATACATTGCATCGTGCATTTCCATCATAAATTGCATCATGCATTGCATCATACTTACCTATCACGCCGGTTTGCCAAACCGGGTCAAAGCAAGATTATGAAAGAAGAAGCAAGGCAATAAAATAATTTAACATCTCCGGGTTGTGCTTTTTCTAGCCTCCCTTACAACAATGCGGAATATATTCTGCCTTGGTTATTTTTGCAGGTCTTGTCTCTTAATATGAGGCGCCGTTAAGCATGATGAAAAAACTTCTGCAGGAACAAATAGATCCTTAATAGTCAACATGGCTGGATCTTTATGATGGTTTATCATAACTGGTATTAAATGATTGGGATTTTTGTAAGCCAGCTTGGAAGATTGATTATTCTTGAAGAGTCGCCCTATCAGATATAATGCCGGGTAATTTAATTGACCGGCTATTGGTTTTCTTCAACCTGTGCTCTATAGTATACTACAATGCTCATGGATTTCACACATATATATTTGCCCGGTTATACCGCAAGCACGAGCAGGGATTTCATATCAAAGACAACGGAATTATTCCAGGATATTTATTCTGGGTTATATTACAACCACTGGCAAGGATTCATTCAACAAATTATGATGAGTAGTATTATTCTCATTCTGTCCCGAGTCGCCATAGGCAGACGACCCGACACTTGGGAGCTACTTTATTCAAGTCCAGTTTATATCAAATATGCAAGTCCATGTCACTGCAAGCATGCAGCACGACACTTGGGGGCTAATGCAAGCTACTTTTCAAGTCATTACATTCTCAATAGACCCTGTTGTCTCAAGGAGATGAGCCCACTTTCTATATTTTTCTAAAATCTCAGCCAAGTACTTCGTACTAACCCGGCACTTGGAGGCTACAGTATTCAACTGTTTAACGTATTATGAGGTTCAAATTGAATACCCGACCCATCACATACTGATGAGACGGCCCTTAGGGGCTACACCAGTTGAAGCTTTATAAAGTATAAGACGGTTACAAGTCCTAGGCTGCTGCAGACAAGATAACCTGGTACTTGGGGGCTACACAATCAAAGATATTATTGCAAAGCGCCAAGTCATCACGGATAAACATGGAGCTTGGGGCTATACGTAATATGGATTCTTTACTCGAAGCATTAAAAGACCAGCTCTTCATGAGATGGATTTTCATCCCAATATTTTTATCAAGTCAGCTGGAGTCTAGTTATTTGACCTGGTGTCACCAACAATCAGGACCCGGCATTGTCAAAAGATCATGACCCGGCAGATTCTATATGAGAAACCCGGCTTCATAGGTTGAAGTGGTGTAATAGTGGACGAAGTTCTATTCTCAATGTTTTTATCAAGCCCAAGCAATGGAAGCCGGCCCAACTTCATATGGTTTTCTTATCTCCAATAATTTCATGAAGTCAAAGTTTTGGAGGCGGACTCAATGGCATATGGATGTTTTACTCCCAATATTTTTTCCTTCAAAGGACATTGACAAGCAAGACAATTGAGAAGACGACTCGTTCATATGAAGAAGAAACCCGGATTTTTGAGGATCCGCTTCAGTGAAATAAGCTGGCCAGGGGAGTGAGCCGGTCACTTAGCATATTATTGTTCTTATTTTAGGAGCTTACCATGAATAAATTCGAGCTAACCTGGGGGCTAATGTCGGGGATATACCCCACGCTATGACCCGACCGGAAGTATGACCCGCCTGGGACTTGGCTACTCACTAGAGCCTTGGCCGAACTTGACGATTCATTGGTGACCCGGGTGGAGGCATGACCCGGCTCATCAGTATGGCGGCTCATGCGTCGCCTCTACTACCGGGTCATAGGACGACCATGCCCATGGCCCAGCATGCGAGACGGTGCAAGGCGCCTCGTGGACGAGCCTGGTGGGGCAGCTCACAAGAGAAGGCCCAAGGAGAGAAAGGAAAGACTCCCTCACAAAGGAAACAAGACCCGGATTAGGATTCGTGAAAGACTAGTCCTAGTCCTACTCCTACGCCCAGTAGGACTCTACATGTAAACCTACCCCTTCCACTTATATACGAAGGGGTAAGGTGCCCCAAGAGGGACAAGTTCACAAGTTAAGATAGACACGAGTCATTAGAGATAGAAAGATTAGAGGCCCTCGAGATTACAGGTAGCAAGACAGCACCCTTGTAACCGAGAGATCTTCCTCATCATAAATAAAGGACAAGCAGGATGTAAGCTTTTACCTCCATCGAAGGGGTCGAACCTAGGTAAACTCGTGTCTCTCGATTCCGACCAACCCCTCTCAAGCCACCACATAGATGTGATGGCCTCACACCTAAGTCCGTTAACCCAGACATCTTGCCATGACAAATCCACGACAGGTAGCTAATCTGCTCTTCCTCCTTTTGTTCTTCGCTCTGCTCCTCATGTTTGTCATCTAATGAGCTCACAGTTTCAGCAATTTCTTGTTCCATAGATTCCTGCAAAATATTAATATCTTCCAAGGCAGCAGTCAGTCTTTCAATAAACTCTTTAACATAAGCATTAGAAGCATAGTTCTCATAGCAATATTTAAGTATGGCAAATTTTTCAGATTTGTAAAGAGTAGCATCATACTTTTCAATGAAAGAACCAATTTCATAGGCACCCTTAAAAGCAATAAATTCTTCAATTTCTTCAACATCATTATAGCAATAGGCCTCCTTGGCGTTAGAGGATAAGATTTCATTATCATTAAACACACATTGGTAGGGAAGGTGTTTTTTAGCTTCTTTAGAACAACAAGTAAAATCATGCAATTCACACAAGTTCCAAGCATAACAACACAAAGTATTAATTTGATGCCACAAGAGTTCCCCTTTTTGAGATATTCGGTGTCGCGCATAATGAGCATGCTCATTTAATGACTTCCCCTCAACTACGGTAGTTGGGTTTTCAGCATGAGCACAAGTGGATCGAAGACAACCCAAGTAATATTCTTCGGTCGTACGGAACACTAGTGGTTCCTCAACTTTTGGAACAGCAAGTACAACTATTTTTTGGTATTTTACATTTCCTACCCATATCTAAAGATAGAAAACAACTTAGAATAGCAAATAAAATCTACTTAGTGATAAAAGCAAACAAGCTCACACGAGAATATTCACCCCACGCTATTGCTCCCCGACAACGATGCCAGAAAAATGTCTTCATAACCCACAAGTATAGGGGATCAATTGTAGCCTTTCTTGATAAGTAAGAGTGTCGAACCCAACGAGGAGCTAAAGGTAGAACAAATATTCCCTCAAGTTCTATCGACCATCGATACAACTCTACGCATGCTTAACATTCGCTTTACCTAGAACAATTATGAAACTAGAAGTACTTTGTAGGTGTAACGGGATAGGTTTGCAAGATAATAAAGAGCACGTAAATAAAAACTAGGGGCTGCTAAGATAAAGAAACAACTAAGTTAGTTTAACGAGTGTGGAAAAGTGGTGGTAGGAGTTGTGGAATTGTCCCTAGGCAATCGATAACTAGACCGGTCATCATTATTGCAATTTTATATGAGGGAGAGGCATAAGCTAATATACTTTCTCTACTTGGATCATATGAACTTATGATTGTAACTCTAGCAAGCATCTGCAACTACTAAAGATCATTAACATACAACCCAACCATAGCATCATAAGGTATCAAGTCCTCTTTACTCCCATATGCAACAACCCACCTACTCGGGTTTATGCTTCTATCACTCACGCAAACCACTATAGGCAAATCATGAACACATTGGTACACCCTACAATGAGGATCCCTCACGCTTGCGCGAGATGGGGAGCACCATAGGACAACACCAATAATAAAACATGCAACTCAAAGTAATCATGATCATCAATCAACCCATAGGACAACAGAAATGTACTCAAACATCATAGGATGGCAACACATCACTGGATAATAACTTGAAGCATAAGGCACCATGTTCAAGTAGAGGGTACATCGGTTTGCGGGAGAGTGGAACGTTGTAGATAGATGGGGGAAGCTGATGGAGGTGTTGGTGAAGATGAAGGAGTTTTGGGAGTAGATCGCCGTCAGGATGATGGCCTCGATGGCGTTCCGGCGCCACCGGGGGAGAAGGGGAGAGAGCCCCCCTCCTTCTACTTCTTATTCTTCCTTGACCTTCCCCCTAGATGGGAGAAGGGTTTCCCCTATAGTCCATGGCCTCCATGGTCGTGGAGGGGTGACGGGGTTATTACCCCTGGGTAGGCCAAAGCAACGGAGTTTTCTCCCCCTCTTCAAGAAAAAGTACATGGTTGGCTACTTCCTGGCCGGCTGGCTCGCAACCGGCAGTTGCATTGCTGGCTGGCTCGAGGACGAATGGTCAAGGAGCCGGCTCGACCCCCGACCGGCTAGACGCTGCCGGCTGCCTTCGACCCACCTCCTTCGTTGACCCCTAGGCAAACAAGCTCCCATCCCATCCCTCTGCCCATAGGTACGGCGACACGATGGGGCCCTCACGGAGGGCACCAATGTAGCCACAGTAACCGCTGACGCACGGGCGCGTGTGGCTACAGTTTGGCTGGTCATACCGCTGACCTTGGCCGACCGCGACCGGGCGGGGCAACAGTGCCGGCATGCCTCCGCCCACTCGATTACCTGCTCCGGCGTGGCTACAGTGCAGCCGGCTGGCACAAGACGACGCCACCCAGGCTACCCGTGCCGTAGCAGGTAGGCGGGGACCAATCATGGAGCCAGCTGGCGGGGCCCAGCGGGCGATAGGAGCACATAGCCGGTGGACCCTACGGACGACGAGACGGCCCATGGGGCGGGACCCCCTGGCCAGCCGGGGAGGCTGTCAGCCGGGTCCCCCATTCCATACCCTAAGAATATTGTAAGCCGGGGGTTGGCCTATAAAACCCCCCGAGCCCCCCATGCAACGGGGACGAGGGATCTCACGCACACACACACACACACAGGACACTTCCCACATAGCCATCTTGGTGGTGGAGGAAGGCGAGCCGGCTGCTCCCTCTTCCTCCTCTAGACAACAGCTCAAGGAGTAACCTTGTAAACACACCCATCCATCAACTAGACCAAGTAGGACTAGGGGTGTTACCTCCCACGGAGGGCCCTGAACCTGGGTACATCTCGTGTCACCACCGCTTGTGCCTAATCCCGCTCCCGAAGCCCGCTGGCGTCCTCCGGCCCCAACCACCTTCGATAAGCCTACCCATGGTATCTGTCGTGAGAAAACGATGACAGTTGGCGCCCACCTTGGGGCCGTACGTGGTAGCGGCCGGATTCATGCTTCGGGTGGGACCCCTCGCCAATCCCCGCCGCTGCCGCACGACCAGGCGGAACCGCAGGCTCGTGGGGCTTGCTCCGGGAGGCCCTACGGGTAGCGTCGCCGGCCGCATGCTCTACATCGACGTGCTCGCTGAGCACTTCGGCAGGCTAAGCCTTGCCGAAGCCCCAGTCCCTGACGAGTACCCTAGCCAGGTGTTCAACTACGCCGACCCGCCCACTGCTGTGGGCGCACTCATTGCGACCCAGTCCGGTAGCTTCCACATCCGCGTGGGAGCGATGGCCATCATCTCCTCCACCTCTTCTGGTCGTGTGTGGCCGAGGCTGACGCAGCCGTGGCCCGTGTTAGCACTTCCGATCCGCTCGACATGACCCTTTGAGGCCTGAGCACCCCATTGCCCCGACGGCGAGCCCTGACGTCGCCAAAGCCGAGCTGGAGGCGGCTCGCCGCCTCCTGTTCGAGGACGCCAGCACCCTCGTAGCCACGCGGCTCTACATGGAGGCCACTCAGCAGGATTACGCCTCTGCCTACGGTCTCACCCCGGCTGGCACCGAGCCCAGCCGGTGTGGGGTTGTATGCGACCGCGGTCGTGTGGTCGCCAAAATCTTGGGCGGCAACATGCCCGTCTATGACATACCCGTGGCCAACCTACGGTCTGCCAAGGTAGCCTATGAGGATTTGGCTACCTTGGAAGGCGAAGAATGTGCCGCCCATGAGCGTCTCATCAAGGACCGCATTGACGCCGCCGACACGCAGCAACATCAGCTCACGGCGGGTGGCACCGCCTCTGAAGGCCCCCGGCTCGAGCACGAGGGCACAAGGACTGCTGGCCGTTAGCTGGCTCAGTACTCCTACTCCCCTCTTGCCTCCGGCCGCCGGGTCAAGGTAAGCAACCCCCAGCACTCTCAGCTGCCAGGGAACGAGCAGCCGGTTGTAAATAGCCGGCGCACCAACAACCAGCCTTGCAACGACCGCCACCACGAGGCTCCGGCTGCCGGTAGCCGGCGCAGCCGTGGGCACACGTTGCCCCCAAGGCGCGAGCCGGAACGGTCAGTTCCGCCTATCATCCGCCTCGAACTCTCGGCCCGGCTCGGACCGCATGTCCCCCACAGCGAGAATGACGCCCATCTCCGCATCGAACGACTCGCGTAGTCGGCCGTCCTCGAGGAGGAGGGCTCGATTGGCCCGACACATTTTGGCCCTCGGATCTGCAATGAGCCTTTCCCGACCAGCTTCACACTCCCCAGAGACACGCCGAAGTACAATGGGGCCACCAAACCCGAAGATTGGCTGTTCGACTACACCACAGCAGTCGCCATTGCCAGGGGGAATAAGCGCATAGCCGTCCGCTACGCTCCCCTCATGCTGATCGGCTCGTCTCACACCTGGCTTAAGAGTCTAGCGGCCGGCAACATCAACACCTAGACGGTCTTCGAGGAAGCCTTCGTCCGCAACTTCACCGCCACCTACAAGTGGCCCGGCCGCCCCCGCGAACTAGCCATGTGCATTCAGGGGCTGGACGAGTGCCTCTACGACTACCTCACCCGATGGACCGAACTCCGGAAGTCCTGTGAGGGGGTGCACAAGGTGACGGCCATACAGTACTTCATCGAAGGCTGTCGTGACGGCACCCCCCTCAAGCACAAGCTCCTGTGCTCTGAGCCGGCTACTCTAGCCGAGCTCATGACCAAGGCGGACAAGTACGCCACGGCCGACTCCACCATTCAGGTCAAAACGACTCCACCCGCTAAGGCAACGCCGATGCCGGCAGCGTCCCAACCGATTGCCGACGATCGGCTGCCGCAGAACAACAAGCACAAGAATGACCAGCCTGACTCCCGCTACGGGAGCCGACAGGTTGCCACCAACGAGGAGCAGGAGCCGGCTGCCCAGTCTTCTAGCCAGTGCCAGTGCACTGGCAAGGACGCCTGGCAGCCCAACCTCACATTCCAGCAGATGTTCGACCTCCCCTACAAGAACCACTCTGGGGCCAAGCCCTCTATGCACATGCTACAACAGTGTAGCTTCCCACAGCTACTGGCCCGGGGGGATGGCCTTCCGGCTCCTCCCACGCCGCCAGCCCATGCGCTGGCCCCTGCACCAGCTGCCACCCCGGCGCCGGCTCTGGCTCCGGCCCAGAATGACGGTCGCCTACATGACCAATTCCCCAACCAGGACGGTTGCTACGTTGTATTCACCAGTGAAGAGACGAGCAAACACGCTCAACACCGGCACCATCGTGAGGTGAACGCCACCATGCCGGCAACTCCCCAGTTCATGCACTGGTCAGAGAAGCTGGTCACTTGGAGCCGGGCAAATCACCCGTCCGTGATGTCCAGTCCCGGTAGCTATGCCCTAGTCCTGGACCCCACCATCGCCACCGAGAAGCATACCTTCTGCTTCTCATGGGTACTGATTGATGGTGGTGGCAGCATCAACATCCTCTACCTCGACACGATGATCAAGCTGGGTTGAAAATAGAAGACCTTCAGGCAAGCCGGACGGTTTTCCACGGCATCGTGCCAGGAAAGTACGGCACCCCTATCGGCAATATCCAGCTTGATGTCCTCTTGGGCGGCCCCGGTCACTTCCACCGCGAGCCGGTGCTGTTCAAGGTTGGACCTCCTGAGTCCCTACCACGCGCTGCTAGGCCGGACCGCTCTCGTTAAGTTCATGGCGATCCCCCATTATGCCTACCTCAAGCTCAAGATGTCGGGCCCCAAGAGAATCATGACCATCGCGGAGACTACAAGATGTTGCTCGAGTGCGCTCGAGACGGCAGCCGGCTAGCCGAGGCCCTGGAGATAGCCGAGAAAAAGTGGCAGCTCGACCGGCTCATTACCCTTGCTGCCAGCCAGCTGGCCGTATCGGCTCCTCCCTTGCAGTCGGTCGGCAAGGCCTCCTTCCAGCCGTCTAAGGACACCAAGAAGATCCCGCTCAACCCGACCAACCCTGCTCTGTGCGTCACCATCGGCTCACGCCTCGACAGCAAATAGGAAGGCGAGCTCATCGACTTCCTCCATGAGAATCATGACATCTTTGCGTGGTTCCCCAAGGACATGTCGGGTGTTCCGAGAAAGTTCGCCGCGCACAAACTACATGTCCAGCCGGACGCTAAACCGGTCAAGCAACCCCTATGTCGTTTCTTTGAGGAGAAGCGGCGTACTATAGGAGAAGAGATCGCCCGGATGCTCACAGCCGGCTTCATCATGGAAGTTTTCCACCCAGACTGGCTGGCTAACCCAGTCTTGGTGCTGAAGAAGAACAAGACCTGGTGCATGTGCATCGAGTACACCAGCTTGAACAAGGCATGCCCCAAGGACCCGTTCGCCTTAGCGCGGATCGATCAAGTCATCGACTCCACGGCTGGCTGCGATTTGCTGTCCTTCTTGGACGCCTACTTCGGCTACCACCAGATCAAGCTAGATCCGGAGGACCGGCTTAAGACCTCCTTCATCATGCCTTTTGGGGCCTACAGCTACATCACCATGTCCTTCGGCCTAAAGAATGCCGGCGTCACCTTCCAACGGTGCATGCAGAAGTGCCTCCTGCCTCAGATATGCAGGAACGTCCATGTCTACGTCAACGACATCGTCGTCAAGACCAAGAAGCATTTCAGCCTCCTCGACAATCTCCGGGAGACCTTCGCGAACCTGCACTAGTACAAGATCAAGCTCAACCCAGAGAAGTGTGTCTTCGGCATCCCAGCCGGCCAGCTCCTGGGTTTCTTCGTGTCGGATCGCGGCATCAGCCGACCCGACTCCATGACATTCAGAAGTTCACTGGTTGCCTTGCCTCACTCAGCCGGCTGGGGGAGAAGGCCTTGCCCCTCTACGGGCTCCTTCGCAAGACGGCTCTGGTCAAGCCGGGCCGCACAAAGAAGTTGGGCATGTTCGACTGGACCGACGAGGCGGATGAGGCCTTCCGTGGCCTCAAGCGGGCTCTCACCCGCACGCCCATCCTGGCCGCGCCGGCTGAGAAGGAGCCCTTGCTCGCCTACATCACGGCAACCACTCGCGTCAACAGTGTCGTCTTGGTGGTCGAGCGCTCGAGGAGGGAAAATCCCTTCCAATCCAGCGCCCCGTCTACTACCTTAGCGAGGTCCTCTCCGCCTCTAAGCAAAACTACCCCCATTACCAGAAGATGTGCTATGGCATTTATTTCGTCGCCAAGAAGGTTAAGTCGTACTTCCAGGAGCACACCATCCCCATGGTGAGCATGGCTCCGCTGGGAGATATCATGAGCGGCCAGCACTCCACCGGCCGGATCGCCAAATGGGTCATCGCCCTTGCCGACCCCGAGATTAGGTACGAGCCGCGTACCACCATCAAGTCGCAGGCGCTGGCCGACTTCCTCGTCCATTGGACAGAGACCAAGTTCGTGCCGCCTCCCCCAGACTCAATACATAAGCGCATGCATTTCGACGGCTCGAAACTGAGGACCGGCCTGGGTGCCGGCATAGTCCTCTCCTGCCCAAAAGGCTACCAGCTCAAGTACGCCCTCCAGATCCACTCCGCCGCCTCCAATAACGTGGCCGAATACGAGGACATCGTCCACGGCCTCCGGCTCGCCAAGGAGATCGGCATTAGGCGCATCCTATGCTTCGGTGACTCCGACCTCGTGGTGTAGCAGGTCTCTGGCGAATGGGACGCCAGGGACGCCAACATGGCCAGCTACCGCTTCCTTGCACAGCAACTCACCGGCTCCTTCGAGGGTAGTGAGTTCCACCACATCCCACGGGCGGACAACGAGGCGGCGGACACACTGGCGAAGATCGGCTCCACCCGGCAGGCCATCCTAGCCGGCGTATCCCTCGAGCGGCTGCTCAAACCGTCAGTCAAGCCTTTCCCCGAATCGGAGTCCATCTTCGTACCGGCCAATGCTGCCGGCCCATCAGCGTCTCCGACTACTCCCTCGGCATCTTCGCCACCGGCTCCGACGCCACGGCTGTCATGACGGCAGTCAATACCCCTCCGGCCGCACCCGACTTGGGGGCTGGCGAGCCGGCCTCGAGGGCTAGCGAGCCGGTCTCGGGGACTGATCACCCAGGCCCGGGGGCTCCCAAGCCGGCCCCGTCTCGGCTCTCTCACGGGCCCAACCCATCCTGGTGTTCCTTCTGCGCGGCGAGCTCCCCCTGGACGAGGCCACTGCAAGACAAATCCAGCGCCGGACCTCGGCCTATAGCATCATCAATCGCGAGCTCATCCACCGCAGCACCACCGGCATCTTCCAATGGTGCGTAGAGCCGGAGAAGGGTCAGGAGATCCTCCTCGACATCCACCAGGGCGAGTGCGGGCACCATGCGCCTCCAGGATCTTGGTGGCCAAGGCCTTCCGACACGGTTTCTACTGGCTGACCACTTTGGAGGCGGCCAAGAAGTTGGTCGACGAGTGCGAGGGGTGCCAGCGCTTTAGCACGCAGAGCCACCTACTGGCCACGGCCCTCCAGACCATCCCCCTCTCATGGCCTTTTGCAGTCTAGGGGCAGGACATGACGGGTCCCTTCAAGACCGCACGAGGCGGCATGATGCATCTGCTAGTGGCCGTCGACAAATTCACCAAATGGATCGAGGCCAGGCCAATTAAAAAGCTAGACGGCCCCACGGCCATCCAGTTCATAGACACCATCACGGTTCGCTACAGCGTCCCCCACAGCATCATCATCGACAACGTCACGAATTTCGCCAAGGGCGTGCTCGCGTGTTTCTGCTCCAAGCAGGGCATCCGGCTCGACCTGGCGTCTGTCGGTCACCCACAGTCAAACGGCCAGGTCGAGAGGGCAAACGCCCTAATCCTATCCGGCATCAAGCCCCGACTCGTAACGCTGCTGGTGTGGTCAGCCGGCTGCTGGGTCGATGAGCTGCCGGTTGTCCTTTGGAGCCACAGGACCACTCCCAACCGATCAATCGGCTACACACCCTTCTTCCTTGTGTACAGGTCCGAGGCGATCATTCCCACCGATATCGAGTTTGACTCGCCTCGGGTCACCCTATACACGGAGAAGGACGTAAAGGAAGCGAGAGAGGACGGCGTCGACCTACTCGAAGAAGCCCGCAAACTGGCCTTGAGCTAGACGGCCATCTATCAGTAGAAGCTCCGGTACTAACACAACAAACGGATCCGACTGCTCTCCTTCTGCGAAGGGGACCTGGTGCTCAGGCAGATCCAGTGGACGAACGACCAGCACATGTTGTCCTCCTCATGGGAGGTCCCGTTCATCATCAGCAAGGTGTTGCACAACAATGCGTACTACCTGATAGACGCCCAGAAGCCGCAGAAGCGCAAGAGAGACACCTCCGACGAGGAGACCGAGCGCCCATGGAACGCGGTGCTCCTCCTTCCATTTTACTACTGAAAGAACCAGTGTATGTATGTATCCTTCCCCTTTTGGGCTTACGAATGCAATGGGTGCCCCAAGCCAGCTCTTGGGACATGCCCCTTTCCACTTCAAAGCTTGTCAATTCAATTCACCGGGCCCCGAATCCGGCCCCGGGCCTCGGGGGCTTGCTGGCTAGTCTTAACATCGTCCCTCGAGGTAGATCAAGTAGTGTGAGCTAAGTAAGTCCACCCACCCCTCCCAGCTACAAACCGGCCCCCGGCTGTCCAACTCGCGGGGTCCGGAGGCAAAGCTTGGTTCACACAAAAAACCGATCACTAGGGGGTCGCCGGCTAAGTCTAGCCGATTCATATTCCTGCCTCTGTCACTTGCCTTACTGAAAAAGTCCTCACAGTTCCTAAACTCAGAGTTGACTCCCTCGAGGCGGATGCCTCATCCCAGCTACAGACCGGCTCTCGGCTGGCGGGGTCGAAACAAAGGGGGAAAAGGACTTGAGCTAACGAAACCAAAGGGGCAAAGAAGGGAAGGGCAAGCCGGCATGCATAAAAACTGACTTTGGAACAACCAGAAACTTCATAAATTCAAAAAGGCCCACGGCCATCACAATTCATTACAATACACCCCTAGTGGGTGGACTTGAGTCTAACATGCAGAAAAAAAGACAAGCAAAGACACCCGGGGGCTCAGGCCCCCGACACGTCACTAGCCGGCGCACCGCCAGTCGGCTCGATGCTCGGCGCGGAGGTGGTCGCAGCCTTCGGGTCGGCTTCCATGGCCTTCGAGGCAGCCTCCGTGGTCCCAGCCGTCTTGCCGCCACTATCAGTGCTGGAGTCGGTGCTCTCATCGGCGACCTCCTCGTCCTCCGGACCTTGTGGGTTGCCGAAGGAGTCCTCAGCCACCGGCTCGCCGTCCTCACCAAGGGCCGACAAGTGCTCGTTCGTGTCGACGTATGTGGTCAGCTCGTTGGCCCAGCAGACGAGGACGGGCTCACATGTCGCCCGCTCCTTAGCCGGCTCATCCCGCATGGTGGCCAGCCGGTCTAGGTCAACGCTGTGGTACCACGACGTGACGAACCAGAGCGCCATCTGCGCGCCGGCTCGAACCGCTGACGCCTTCCAGACCTCGAGTCGGGCCACGACATTCTCCAGCCACAAAGCCACGCGGCTCTCCAGAGCACCACGACCTGCCCACAAGGTGGTGATGACCTCCTTGTTGGCCATCTTCAGCCGCTCCACGCTCCGCTCGAGGTGGATCAGCCTGTTTTCTATGGCCAGCCCAAGCTCCACCATATCCCAAGCGACATCCCCCTCGATGGTGCACCCACGCCCCCAAAGATATTCTCGGTGCTCCTCGACGGCATGCTCAGCACGGCGCCGAGTGTCCGAGAAGCGTCCTAAAGAAGAAAGGGAAGAATGAGAAGAGGGCAACTCAAGGACAAGAAGAAAGCAGTCGGCTGAAAAAGAAAATTTAGTACTTACGCTCACAGGAGTCATCCAGTTCAATGGCGAAGTGGAGAGACAAGTCCCGCTCCGACACCAGTGCCGCCTAAGCCTCAGCGAGGGAAACCCTATGCTCCTCGAGCGTCCTCTCGAGGAGGGTCGCCTCGTTTTGGAGGGCGGCAGTCCGTTGGGAGACGTTAGCCGCTTCCTTGACGGCTTTCTCCTTGGGCGTCACCTCACGTGCCACGTCAGCTCTCAGGCGGTCTTGGGCTGCCTACCTATACACCAGCAGGGTACCCAGCCGGTCCCTCTCCTGGGTGACCGCTTGGACGCTCTGCGCCATCTGGTCCCGCTCGGAGACCTCTCCGGATTTCTCAACCTCGAGGGTGGTCAGCTCACCTGTGAAGCAAAACCGGCGTCAGCCAGACATTCCAGGCTCGTCCAGGCTGCCGAACAGCCGGCCCGGCTCCCGGGGGCCACGCACGCCCCACAAGACCAAACATACCTCGCACCCTCGCCAGCTCCTTCACCAACCGGTAGAAGCCATGCTTGTCGTGGTTGTGGATGGCGACCGCCTTGTCGAACAGCTCATGCCACTGGACGTTCCTCGCCTGTCACAGGAGGCCAAAGTCAGAAGGCGCACAAGGAGATCCGGCCCAGCTACCCCATAGCCGGTCAGTCGGCCTGCATCTCGGGGGCTACACCCAATGGGTGCGCTCGCGCGGCCCCACTGAAAATTTCAAGAAGGACACGCAATGCTTACCTCTGCACGCCGCAAGGTGTTGTCAGCCGCCTCCGCGAACCGGGCCAGCTCGTGACGGCACCGCTCCAGGATGCTCCCCAGCTCCCCAAGGGCGGGGACCGGGCCACCTGTCAGGGGAGCCGGAAGGGTAGGGACGCACGCTAGCGCCTCCTAGTCCTGAATAATGTCTAGCATAGACCTCTAGGTCCGGCTATCGTCGCCACCATTCCCGGCATTCGTCACGGTGTTGGCTGTCGAGGGAGGATTGATAACAGCGAGGGTGCGGGAATCGGTCCCTAGTTTCCCCTCGCTCGGCACTGGTGCCTCCGTCTGCATGGCTGGCGCGAAAGACTGTGCCTCCGTCTGCATGGCTGGCGCCTCTGGCGCCACCGGAACCTCCGGCACGTCGACCCAGGTTGGCTCGGCCACGGGCGGCGTCACGTCCGGCACCATCGGAAGGGTCTCCGCAAGGGCCGGCTCCGTAGCCGCCGGCCCCGATTGGGCCGCCTCCTCCGCGAACGAGGGTGCGGCCGGCTCCGTGGTCACCCCTCGTGGCTCGCTCGATGGGGGCCTCGACATGCGAGTCAATTCTTCCACCAAGTCATATGCTTGCGCGGGGTCCGCGAACCTTCTCTGCCTCCTGCCGCTTGAGGTCCCGGAGCGTGAGGACCCGCCATGGGCTTCGGACTTCGAGGGCTCGCCATGATGTGTGGTTGCGTGAGGACCCGCCATGATGTGTGGTTGCGTGCTCGCGGGCCAGCCGGCTGGCGGCTTCCGTCGGGTCGACCGTCGACTCCACGTCGTGGAGTTTGATGGGGTCCCTGAAGCGCATAGGGGTCAAACACCCTCCAACCCACAACTAGGAAAGGAACCCACGCAAGAAGAAGGCCACTTACCTGGTGACGACGGGTAGAGCCCTCCTGGCGCGCACCGGTTGCTTCGGCACGGCCGCCTTCACCTGCTTGCGGGAAGGCGGTGGGGCCGCTGGCTCTTCCGGAGTCGGCATCTTCCCCCGGCTGGTGGCTCCGGCCGTCGGGGCATGAGCCGGCTGCTCCTTGCTCAACCCGTGCCAGCCCTGCTGAACTGAGGGGTAGGCGCATTCAAGATCTGAACATCATCATCATCATCATCATAATCATCATCAGTCTAGTCCCTGATCGTGGGACCGAGAGGATACTCATCGGTTGCGTTGCGGCCGCCGGCTCCTGGGTCGACCGCCTCCTCGGCCTCCCCTGAGGAATCGACCCCCTCTTCGGACGGGCCTCCCTGCTCGTTGTCCTTAGACTCAGAATGGTCGCGCTCTGCCTCAAAGACCTTGGGGTGCAGGCCATCCAGCGTGTTCTGTCGCACGAACAACTATGGTCAGCATAGAAAAGTAAGATCGGGCATCGGCTGGAGGGATTCGAACAAGAAGGGCCATCTTGACGGAACGTAACAGGAGTGCTCGGTAGTGATGATCGTACGGCTCCTTGCCGAAGGTCCACGACGCCGGCACCAACTTGAAGGTCATGATGGCATTCACCCGCTTCGCCACCTAAGCCGGCGTCAGGTCGACGGTCGTCAGCCGGCAAGGGTCCTGGCGGTCGGACATGTCACAGATCCGATGCAGCCTCATCTGGAGACACACCACCCGGCGCGCGATGAAGGATGCCACCAGATCGGAGGCGACCAGCCCCTGCCCGTTCCTCAGCTCCATGAGCCAGCCAAGCTCTACGAGAGCGGTTCCGCGTGGGGCGGTCCCTGACCAATTCACCTTGGAGGACGGGGCGTTGACGTACTCCGGCAGCCGGATGTAATCCCGCTGCGGGTCGGCGGTCTTCACATAGAAGAATGTCCGATGCCAGCCCTTAATGGAGTCGATGAGGCTTAAGTGCGAGAAGCGCGAACCGCGGCAGCACACTGCCGCGCCCCCGCAGGCGAATGGCTCCTCGGCGCTTTTTAGCGCCTTGAGGTAGAGCAGCGCCTTGAAGAATTGAAGAAGTCCACTAAGGGGAGCATCCCCAAGTAACCCTCGCACAACGTCACGAAGCCTGCAATGTAGAGGATGGCATTGGGGGCGAGGTGATGCGGTTGGAGGTCAAAGGTGTCCATCATGAGACGAAAGAAGTGGCTCACCAGAAGCCCAAAGCCGCGGGAGAAGTGGCAGGAGAAGACGACGAACTCCCCCTCTTGCAGCTTAGGCACCACCTCGTCGCTCGGTGCACGGGCAGTCATGCGCTCCACTGGCGGTAGCATGCGCGCGCGGAGGAGCTCCGCGATGGTGGCCTCTGTGACCACGGAACCGTCCCAGCTCCCCAAGCGTCCTTCGGCCATCATGATGGCGGGGCTGCGTGTGAGCGGGGTCATGAGCGAGAAGAACGGCGTCACGCGAGGGAGCGAAGAAGACGAGAGAAAGGAAGACGAGGGGCCAAATGGGGCGCAGGTGCTTCCGCCCTTTGCCCTCCCCCCCTTTTAAATGGGGAGGCCACGACCAGGGGACGTGGGGATTAAGTACGCCCACTCCCCCAGAATCTCCACGCGCACGTGGGCTTCTTGGGTCATAACCGCCGCATCGGGGCGTAGAAGATCTCCGCCTGCGTCCCGAGGCCTACTAGGCTACGCTCGAGGCCTAGCGGGCTAGGCCCAGGGCGACATCCTGTCTGCCCGCGTGCGCGGGACCCACGGCATCATTACTTTCCGCGTGGCGCGCTACGGATCGGCCCGGGTCCCGGGTCGATGCGTCAGGACACGAGGCGTCAGGTGCGGCCCCCACCAGCTTCGGGGACTACTGACAGGGTTATTATCCCTGGGTAGGCCAAAGCAACGGAGTTTTCTCCCCCGCTTCAAGAAAAAAGTACATGGTCGGCTGCTTCCCAGCCGGCTGGCGCGCAGCCAGCAGGTGCGTTGTCGGCTGGCTCGACGACATCTGGTCAAGGAGCCGGCTTGGCCCCCAGCCAGCTGGACGCGGCCAGCTGCCTTTGAGCCGCCTCCTCCGTTGACCCCTGGGCGGACAAGCTCCCATCCCATCCCTCTTCCCATGGGTACAGCAACACGACGAGACCCCACAACGGGCACCAATGTAGCCACAGTGATCGCTGACGCACGTGCGCGTGTGCCTACGGTTCGATCGGTCGTACCGCTGACCTTGGCCGACCGCGACCGGGAGGGGCAACAATGCCGGTGCGCTCCCGCCCACTCGATTACTTGCTCCGGCGTGGCTATAGTGCAGTCGGACGTACCGAAGACTTCGGCCGGCTGGCACAAGACGATGCCACTCGGGCGGCCCGTGCCGTAGCAGGTGGGCGGGGGCCAATCATGGAGTTGGCTAGTGGGCCCCAGCGGGCGATGGGACCGCACAACCGGTGGACCCTACGGTCGACGAGATGGCCCATGGGGAGAGACCCCCTGGTGAGCCGGAGAGGCTGTCAGTCGGGTCCGCCCATTCTGTACCCTAAGAATATTGTAAGACGGGGGGTTGGCCTATAAAAAACCCCGAGACGCCCATGCAACGGGGACTAGGGATCTCACACACACGCACACACGGGACACTTCCCAAATATCCACCTTGGTAGTGGAGGAAGGCGAGCCGGCTGCTCCTTCTTCCTCCTCTAAACAACAGCTCCAGGAGCAACCTTGTAAACACACTCATCCATCAACTAGACTAAGCGGGACTAGGGGTGTTACCTCCCACGGAGGGCCCTGAACCTAGGTACATCACGTGTCACCACCGCTTGTGCCTAATCCCGCTCCCGAAGCCCGTCGGCGTCCTCCATCCCCAACCACCTTCGATAAGCCTACCCATGGCATCTGTCGTGAGAAAACGACGACAAGGTGCGAGAGCCCCTCCTAGATTGGATCTCCCTCTCTATGTGTTTCCTTCTGTATCTACACTCATAGATTCTGTCCTTTAACCATTTCTTAAATATCTGCAGATCCGTAACTCTGATCGGGCTGGAAATTTGAGGGGATTTTTATCCGGATATTAGCTTTCCTGCAGCGAAAGAAGGGCATCAACCACCTTACGGGGTGACCACAAGGGCCCAGGGCACGGCCAGGGGGTAGGACACACCCCATGGCTTGTGGTCACCTCGGGCATCGTCCCACGTTGATTCTTTTTCCCAAAGATAACATGTATTCCAGAAAAAAATCTTTGTAAGTTTTTATCGCGTTTGGACATTGTTTTATATGGATTTTCTACGAAACAAAAAACATGCAACAAAGAGGAATTGGCACTGGGCACTGGATCAATATGGTAGTCCCAAAAATAGTATAAAAATTTGCCAAAAGTATATGAAAGTTGTAGAATATTGGCATGAAACAATCAAAAATTATAGATACGACAGAGACATATCAACTATAGCGTTGATTAAAGATGGTTAAGGCTTCCTAAGTATAGAGATGTGTTGTCACTTGATAATGGGATCACATCATTAGGAGAATCATGTGATGGTATCACTTAGTTTATTGCTACTGTTTTCTTCATGTTAAGTATATGTTCCTAAGACCATGAGATCATGCAACTCCCAGACACCGGAGGAATGCTTTGTGTGTACCAAAAATCACTTCATGACTGGGTGATCATAAATGTACTCTATAGGTATCTCCGAGGGTGTCTGTTAGGTTGGCATGGATTGATACTGGGATTTGTCACTCCGTATGACGAAGAGGTATCTCTAGGCCCTTTTGGTAATACAACATCACAAGAAGCTTGCAAACAATGTAACGAAGGAGTTATTCATGGGATCTTGTATTCTGGAATGAGTAAAGAGACTTGCTGGTAACGAGATTGAACTAGTTATGGAGATATAGCTGATTGAATCTCTGACAAGTAACATACCGATGGACAAAGGGAACTGCATACGGGCTTGATTGAATACTTGGCATCGTGGTTCGATCGATAAAGATCTTCATGGAATATATGGGAACCAATATGGTCATACAGGTCCCGTTGTTGGTTATTTATCAGAGAGGTGTCTTAGTCATGTCACATGATTCTCGAGCCCATAGGGTATGCACGCTTAACATTCAATGAAGATATAATATTGTTAGGTTATGTATGTTGGTGATCGAATGTTGTTCGGAGTTCCGGATGAGATCCGAACGTCATGAGGAGCTCCGGAATGGTCCGAAGGTAAAGATTTATATATGGGAAGTCATATTTTGGCTACCGGAAAAGTTTTGGGTTGTGCATCTATTTTACCGAGAAGCTTTTAGAAGGTTCCAGAAACTTCTGGAGGAGTCCGTGTTGGGGAACGTTGCATGGGAAATAAAAAATTCCTACGAACACCCAAGATCTATCTATGGATATCAACAACTGTGAGAGGGGGAGTGCATCTACATACCCTTGAAGGTCGCTAAGTGGGAAACGTTAAGAAACGCGGTTGATGTAGTCGAACGTCTTCGCGATCGAATCACAATTTGTCCCATGATCCAATCACGATCCGTCCCGATCTAGCACCGTATGAACGCCACCTTCGTGTTCAGCACACATACAGCTCGATGATGACTTCGCCACCTCGATCCAGTGAACGAAGGTGAAATAGTAGCTTGAGTTGTTCGGCAGCATGACGGCATGGTGGCAGTGGTGGTGGAGATGTCCTAGCAGGGCTTCGCCAAGCGGTATCGCAACAGGAGGGAGAAGAACTACAAGAGGGAGAAGTGGGATGTGTCATGGATCGGGTGCGGCTGCCCTCCCTCCCCTCTCATATATATATGGGCAAGGGGGAGGGGAGGCCACCCTAGGTTTCCCTAGGCTTAGCCGCGGCGGCCTAGAGGGCTGCCTTGGCCCCCAAGGAAGGGGGTGCGGCAGCCACCCTAGGGCGAGTCCTTGCCCTTTGTTCGGATGGATGGGCCCTTGGGAAGCGGGGCACCCACCTCACTAGGGACTAGTGCTCCTCCCTCTCAGCCCATGGGGCCCTCCGGGGCAGTTGGACCCCCGAAACCCTTTTCGGTACTCCTGACAAAATTCGGCAAATCCTGATACTATTCCGAAACCCGAACATCAACTGCCCATATATAAATCTTTACGTCCAGACCATTGTGGGGCTCCACATGACTTCCGGGATCTCATCCGGGGCTCCGAACTTTCGGTCACCAACATATATAACTTAGCAATACTATATCGTCACCGAACGTTAAGTTTGCGGACACAGCGGGTTCGATAATGATGCAGACATGACCGAGACACTCTCCTACCAATAACCAATAGCGGGACCTGGATGCCCATATTGGTTCCTACATATTCCGCAAAGATCTTTATCGGTCGAACCACGATGTCAAGGATTCAGACCATCCCGTATATAGTTCCCTTTGTCCATCTGAATGTTACTTCCCCGAGATTCGATCGTCGGTATCTCTATACCTAGTTCAATCTTGTTGTCGGTAAGTCTCTTTTACTTGTTCCGTAATACAAGATCTCGTGACTAACTCCTTAGTCACATTGTTGTTGGAGATATGCCCTAGAGGCAATCATGTATGATGATATTTCCTATGTGTTTACGAATAAAGATAGTCCTTAGACATTATCAATGATGTGTATTAACAATTACGTGACTTGTTTGTGAGACTATGCATTGTCTGATGACTGTCCTAAGTGGTCCCTAGTCGGAAGGGTTGTGTGGACGCGCAACCAGTTAGACTAGCATATGACACGGTGGATGGTCTGGTCTCACTGACCATGTAGCATTGGATGCTAGCCAGATAATATGGACTCGAGAAGATCTGGTCAGATTCAACATAGTCGGATCCGAGTCAAGATAAGGTCTGGGTTGGCCAGACCCAACTACGAGACGCAACGATAGGTTATCTGCGAGTCTCTAGTACAACATATGTTCCATGTCCTAAGACCTAAGCTGGTGCATGTACTCGTGATGGTGACAGACTTTCTTTGGGCCGACCAAATGCTACTCTGTGACTGGGTAGTTACAAAGGTAGGTTTTGGGTTTGTCCAGACCCATGTTGTGATACATGGTCGAGCAAGATGAGATTTTCCCCACCTACCATGAGAGATATACTCTGGGCCCCTTGGGTGATCCGACCTGGATAAGCATGGCCATGCGATGAGGATCATGAGACAATCTGAATCTTGGTCGGATTCCCCGCAACGGTAAAGATGTCGTGCTACAACAAGGATGACCATGTAGCCTTGTGCAAGACAACATATATCGTGTGGCAAGGCGAACAGAAGTATGAAGTATAGGTTCGCCTAACCAGCTTCATTGGACACTTTAGGCGGCATGCTTTGCTAGAAGCCGCTACCGACTAGCCGAGTCGGATGTGATCTGACTCGCGACCAAGTGAATGAGAACCTAAGGGGTCGTCTGCTTAAGGTAAGGAACATGTGGGCTTTAGGATACGTGCGAGGCCCAAGAGTTGAGTCCATGATGGATGCCTATATATAGTCAAGGTGCGACACACCCACCTGGTTGATCGCTTCGGTGCTATCATTAGGTTCTGCATGTGTTGCAAGTAGCCACCTCCACTCGCCACTGAACTATGTGATAGGACCTAGCAGTCCGCCGCACTGTGTTCCTCTTGCATGCACGGATACTATTAGAGGCGGTGCACTTGCATCGCTCCGGCGAACCTATACGTGGAATCCGATGACCGGCTGTTCAAGGGAGAGGATCCGGTGATCGGCGGTTCGAGGGAAATCGGAAAAGGAGGAGACGGACCACGTGAATGCGCTGCCCCAACTCTACTTCCGCTGCATGGCACTGCGCATCTAGTGGTAATGATCTGTGATCCATCTCCATAGCATGATCTTGGATGCTCTGCACATAGGAATTTTTTAATTTGCATGCGATGCACCTACAGTAGAACCCAACAATTGCTTGCAATCTCCTTGTGATTCTATATTACCGAGTGGGCCCAGAGATACCTCTCTGTCATACGGAGTGACAAATCCCAGTCTTGATCCATGCCAACCCAACACACACCCTCGGAGATACCTGTAGAGCACCTTTATAGTCACCCATTTGCGTTGTGACGTTTGATACACACAAGGCATTCCTCCGGTGTCAGGGAGTTGCATGATCTCATGGTCGTAGGAACAGATACTTGACACGGATAAAGCAGTAGCAATAAACTAACACGATCAAATGCTATGCTTACGGTTGGGTCTTGTCCATCACATCATTCTCCTAATGATGTGATCCCATTATCAAATGAATACTCATGTCTATGGTCAGGAAACCTTGACCATGTTTGATCAACGAGCTAGTCTAGTAAAGGCTCACTAGGGACATAGTGTTGTCTATGTATCCACACATATATCTGGGTTTCCGATCAATACAATTATAGCATGGATAATAAATGATCATCATGAATAAGGAAATATTATAATAACCACTTTATTATTGCGTCTAGTGCATATTTCCAACAGTCCAAAAGTCCACCAAGGGTTCCACCACGTCCCAAGGGTTTGCATGGGCTGAGGGGAGGCGCCCTGACCTTATTGGGCCAGGCGCACATGCCCCTCAAGGACCATGTGGCTTGGGAGAGGTGGAAAGTCCACCTGTGTATGGGAAGGGAGGTAATTGGACTAGGACTCCAACTCCTTGCCCTTGGTTGCGCCCCTAGGGTTTGGAGGTCTGGCCACCACGCCCCTCCACCTATATATAGAGAAGAGGGGTGCCCCAAGAGGACACACCAAGCCCTTAGCACCCCTCTCTCTCCCGTTGCTCCATTGCACCTCCGTTCGGAGTTCTAGTAGCGCTTAGCGAAGCACTACTGGCACTATTCCACCACCATCTCCACCATGTCTTTGTGTTTGTTGAGAACCCATATACTACCCCACCATCGCTCGCTCGATCGAGGAGGCGAAGATGTCATCAATCCGTGCGTGCGCTGAACACGAAGGTGTTGTTCGTTCGGCGCTAGATTGGATTGGATCACGATTGGACCGTGAAGAGTATGACTACATCAACCACATTATACATGCTTTCGCTTAGCGATCTATAGGGGTATGTATATACACTGCCCCTCTGCTAGCTATGCATCTCTATGGATAGATCTTGTGTGTGTAGGAAATTATTTTTTCCCATGCAATGTTCTCCAATAGTGGCATCATGAGCTAGGTCTATGCGTAGATGATATGCACGAGTAGAACACAAAGTTTTTGTGGGCATTGATGTTCAGATTGCTTACCTCCTTAGTCTTATTTTGATTCTGTAGTATTGTGGGATGAAGCGGCTCGGACCAACCTTACTTGTCCTCGCACAAGAGACCGGTTCCACCGACTCACATGTAACTTGTTTGCGTAAAGGTGGCTAGCGGGTGTTTGTCTCTCCTACTTTAGTTGAGTCGGATTCGATAGAGGCGGTCCTTGTAGAAGGTTAAAAGGCAACTTTAATATCACCTTTGTGGCTTCGCGTAGGTAAGAACGGTTCTTGCTAGTTGCCCATAGCAGCCATGTAAAACTTGCAACAACAAAATAAAGGACGTCTAACTTGTTTTTCCAGGGCATGTTGTGTTGATATGGCCAAGACGTGATTTTATATATGTGATGTATGAGATGATCATGTTTTGTAATAGTTATCACGACTTGTATGTCAATGAGTACGACAACTGGCAGGAGCCATAGGGTTGTCTTTAATTTATTTTATGCCATTTTCTTTACTTTATTGCTATGAGTTAGCAATAGTTATAGAAGCAAGAGTGGGCACTAAAACAACATGACGACATGATGATGGAGATCATGATGATGGAGATCATAGTGTCATGTCGGTGACGATGGAGATCATGCTGGTGCTTTGAAGATGGAGATCGAAAGCACAAGATGATGATGGCAATATCATTTCACTTATATTATTTGCTTGTGATGTTTATCCTTTTATGCATCTTATTTTGCTTAGGATGACGGTAGAATTATAAGATGATTCCACACTAAAATTTCAAGATAAAATTGTGTTCTCCCCAAGTATGCACCATTGCGAAAGTTCTTTGTTTCGTGGCACCTCGTGATGATTGGGTGTGATAGACTTTTTGTTTGCATACAACGAGTGTAAGCCAGTTTTAAACATGCGGAATGCTTGGTTTAAACTTGATGATCCTAGCATTTACAGACATGGCCTCGGAACATACGAGACTGAAAGGTCGAACATGAGTCATATAGTAGATATGATCAACATGGAGATGTTCACCATTGAAACCACCTCATCTCATGTGATGATTGAACTTGGGTTGGTGGATATGGATCATGTTACACTTACACAACCTTAGGGATGTAGATTTCAGTGGGAGTTCATTAGTAATTTGATTAACTGAACTAATTATCATGAACATAGTCAAAATGTCTTTGCAATTTATGTTGTAGATCAATAGCTCACGTTATAGCTCCCCTGTATTTTGATATGTTCCTAGACAAAACTAAGTTTAAAGATGATGGTAGCAATTATGCGGACTGTGTGACAGCCCGAGACCGACGTTCCAGAAGATTCCAGAAGATTCCCCTTTCTTTTCCGTTTTCGTCTGAGTTTCGTTTTGGCTGTTGCATTCGTCATCGCATCATTCGCATCATCTGCATAGCATCGTCACCCGTTTTCGAAAACTTGCATCCGTTCGTAGTAGCCGGTTCTCTGCGTTCTTGCCGTTGCCCGTTTCGAGACCAACCACACACGCCCACGCCCGCGGCACCGTTAAATAAAACCGTTTTTAAGCGCGCGCAAAAATATTCTCGGATCGAGTTGAAACTTGTCGTGCGGTCTTGTTATAGCTTAGGTAGACCGCTTGTCGAATTTCGTCGTGATCCGAGCTCGTTAGATACCACGTCGGTCAGTCGCAGCAGAGAGGTTATCGGTGGTTTATCGATTATCGTTGGACGTTTCTCGGTATTTTAAATCTTCGTGTCACGGGTCGCAGACTTCTCTCTCTCTTTCTTCCCCACTTAGCCCTCTGCACAGCTGCCGCGGCCCGACCCTCTCCGCTTCCGCACAGTCGGACCGACACCCGGCAATCCGAAACGCAGTGTCGTAGCCCCCAGCCCCGATCCCTATATATAGACCCCTCGTTTCGCGTGCAAACCCTAGCCAGCACCCACCTTCTCCCTCCTCTAGCCTCCAGCCCTCCCGAGCCCATCTGGGCCTGTTCGAGCCCATCCGGGCCCGAGATGGCCGTTCCGGAGCTCCCCGAGCCTCCCATGGTGCTCCTCCATGGCTCCTCCCGTCCCTGTGGTGAGCCCCTCGCCAGAGTGGCCCCTGGCCGGAGCAGGTCGCCGGAGCCGCGCCAGTCACCCGCCGGCCTCTCCTCCTCTCCTCTCCCTTCTTCCCTTCTCCTCCCCTTCCCTAACCCCGCTGCGGCGCTCTTCTCCCGCAGGTCCTCTAGCCGGCCACCATGGCGCCGCCACCGGAGCTCCCTCGCTACCTGCTCGCCGGATCCGGCCTACCCCGACCCTCTGCCGGCCATCCTCGTGCTCCCCCACCGCCGTCCGGCCCTCCCTCGCGCCTGGCCGCGCCCGCCGGTTTGCGCCACCGCCAGCCTCGCCATGGATCGGCGAGAGCAGCGCTCCCGCTGCGCGTTGACCTCGCGGTCGCCAGCGTGGGCCGCTCCCACCGGCCCATCTCGGCCTCGCCCAGCCTCTGCCCCTCCGAGCCGAATGGGCCAGATCAGGCCCATGTGAGCAGACCCCCCCCCCCTTTTGTTTTTTTTGCGTGTATTTATAACTGCTAATAACTATTAAACCGTGCATGTTTTGAAAATAATTTCAACATGAAAAATGGCTAGAATAATATGTAGTTTAATAATATGTCATTTTCACCATGCCTAAAATTATTTAACATGTCATTTTGCATTTTTGCATTAATTGCATTTTCACAATTAATTAACCGTGCATCGAAATTAAAGATATCACATATTAAAAAATGTTCATCTTATTTGCACTGCATTTTCATGCATGATAAAAATGTTGTCATGATAGTTGCATTTAATTTTGCATCAATGCATTGCTATAAGATGATTAGGCCTATTACTCGCATAATTAATTGTGATTAATTTTCTACATGAACCTAATCATATTATATATGTTTTCGGGGTAGAAAAATCCATTGGTTTTATCGGTGCATTTAGTTTTTCCATTTGAGCATGTTTGTGTGGATGTCATTTATGCCGTGATGTCCTTTTGTCTTTTTCGTAGGAATTAATCCGGGCATGATATGAATTAATTTTCAACATGGAAGTTGCTCTTTGCCATGTGTCCTAGCCCATGGACATTTTTGCTTGTCATAGAAATGCATGTTTAGGTGTTGTTTTGTTGTTGTCAACTTGCTATGAAAATCTGTTAGTTTGAGGGTCCAAAATATTTCTTAGTCTGGAATCTGTATATTTTGTTGCTGTCTTGCCATGGGATTTGCTAGTGATCTAGAACTCTTTTGTGGTAGGTGTAATGGAGTTATTCGTTGTTGATATTGCCCTATAGTATGTTGTTAAGTTTCATGCCATTTCATGACCTGTAACATATATTTTCACTACTGTCAATATGCCTTCATGATAAAAACTGCACTGTCTAAAACTGCTATTTTTCACTAAGTCTGAAACTGTTTTCAAGTAGCCCTCTTGTGAGCTTACTACCAAGTGATCCATGCATGTTTTGAATATGATTTGTGAAGTTGAAATGAAGTGGATGTTGTATCCTATTGCCCCATACTTAGTTTGTGCATTTTAGAATCTTGTAGCTTGTTGTTTTCATGTGTTCAAAATGCTATGTTGCTGTTTTGGCAGATTTCAACTAAAACTTGTTTTGATGATTGTGATTGAATCGTAGCTCCGTTTTGGGCATTCCATATATGAAACTTGCTTCGAATCTCATGTAGTTTCATAATAACTTTCTGCATTCTTGTTTTGAGATGTTTGTGATCGCATTTTCCATGCATTTGCATTCATGACATGTGCATCTTGTTTTGCTCATATCTCTTAGACCGTAGCTCCGTTTGAGATGTTCTATATATGTATATCAACTAGAATGACGTGTAGAATAACATGGTGATTTATTTTTCTGTTTAACAAATATTAAATATGATTAGTTCCATCTGGACCAATTTTGAAATTAACATATGAGGTCGTTTCGGAAATTCTATAAGTTGTTTCCGGCCTCATTTAACATGCCTAGATAGTTAGTTTACTTATGCTTCACCTCTTGCCATGTTTAACAACATTTAATATTGTCGGGTACCTAAGGTGAGTGAACTAAATAATTCGAGTGTGGAGTTTCGTCAATATGCAACTCGTTGCATATTGAGCTTCACTTTAATGTGTAGTATTTGATTGTGGTGATTTGTCATGCATTGCATATTTAAACCGGACATGCATCATATTGTTGTGCATCGTGTCTTGCATATGTTGTGGTGTATCTTGTGTTGATTGTTTGTTTCGGATTGCTTCCTCTCGATAGAGTTCTGAAAGCGTTCGGAGTGTGAGGATTCGTTCGACTACGTTGGTTCGTCTTCTTCATGGACTCGGTCTTCTTCCGAGCGGGATCTCAGGCAAGATGACACATTTCCCTGGATACCATTACTATCATTGCCATGCTAGTTGTCTCGTCTTTTACCGTTATGTCTCGCTACCTACCACTTGTTTGATAAGCCTCCCAACATTGCCATGATAAGCCTCTAACCCCTCCACATCCAAGCAAACCTTTGTTTGGCTATGTTACAGCTTGATCAGCCCTTCTTATAGCGTTTCTAGTTGCAGGTGCAGTTGCTTCCATGTGTCAACATGTACTTTCCTTGTTATATCACAATATTGCTGCTATTTAATTTAATGTACATATACACTTGGTAAAGGGTGGAAGGCTTGGCCTTTTGCTTGGTGTTTTGTTCCACTCTTGCCACCCTTAGTTACTTGTGAACCGGTGTTATGTTCCAGAAACGAGCGCTCCTAACATGCTTGGGGTTGTTATGGGGACCCCCTGGATTTTCGGGTTAGAATAAAGCTTGTCTGGCAAGGCCCAACATTGGTACTACATTTTCCTAATAACTAATGAACTTGCATAGGGCATGATCACCCCGTGGATAATTTAATCAACCCCCGGGCCAGTGCTCATCATGAGTGTTGGTCCAAACTTGAGCACTGTGCGGGGCCAACCCAGGGCAACTTGGGAGATTTCTATCAGGCCTCCGTACACTAGCTTATCCGCCGTGTCCTGAGAACGAGATACGCGGCTCATATCAGGATTGTCGACACGTCGGGAGGCCTTGCTCGATTTGTTTTACCTTTCTCGAACGTCTTGAGTGAGGAACTCTGATTTTCCTTGGGTTATCTCGAGGTGTTGGATTTCCTTTGGAGTGGCCTAGGACGATCACGAGATCCATGGTTGAGGTTATTCCCGCTGAGTGTGGTTAATTTGTGATGGATGAGTTGGAGCACCCCTGCAGGGTTAAATCTTTTCGAGAAGCCGTGCCCGCGGTTATGTGGCAAATTTGGATACTTTGTTTAACACCTGGTCATAGCAAACTTGAAGTAAACTCTAATAAAATACACCAACTGTGTGCGTATCCGTGAATGTCTCTTTTCATGAGTCCTTATCCGAAAGAGAACACGGTGGGGTTATGTTTGATGTAAGTAGGTGTTTCAGGATCAGTTAGTGGTCATTACTAGTTCACGTCCGTTATGTGTAGACCACCATATTTTAAATTCTATGACACGGTGGGGTTGTATTCGCAAGTTAGCCACTCAAACAAATGCTTAGTCGCTTGCTGCAGCCTCACCACTTAACCATGCCTTACCTATTAAGCTTTAATAGTCTTGATACCCTTGGAAATGAGATTACTGAGTCCCTGTGGCTCACAGATTACTACTAGTTGCAGGTACAGGTAATGTGATGATTTTACGTGAGCACGTTGCTTGATTTGATTTGGAGTTCTTCTTCTTCTTCTTCAATCTTGGATGGGTTCCAGGCGGCAGCCTGGGATAGCAAGGGTGGATGTCATTTTATCGTTTGATTTTGTTCGTAGTCGAACCCTGCTCTTATGTATAATGTTTGAGATGTTATTGTATTGATGTGACTCTAATGTAGCTTGTGGCGAGTGTAAGCCAATTCCATATACTCATCTCTTCTGTACATGTACTTGTAATGATATCCATTCTTGCGAACGCATCGAGATGCGCTTCTATCCCTGTCGAGGCCCTCGTGCTAAAATAAGGATAGGACCGCATCTTGGGTGTGACAAGTTGGTATCAGAGCCTGTACCGACCTAGGAGCCCCCTTGATTGATCGAACTTGGACGAGTCGAGTCTAGTATAAAAAACTATTTTGAGTCTAGTTATATCGGAGAGTAGGTTTCTTTTTACTCCTCTTCTATGCTCTGGTGAGGTATTCAACTTAGGAATTTTGATTCTACTCCTCTTCTCGCTCAAAAAAATTGTTAGGATCACGCGGGTATTTTGGAAACTATATGATGCCGATGTGACAGAGTTCTATCTTGGTGCCTCCTGTCTGACTTGATTTCTTCCGGGGAGTTGAGCTCCGAGGGATTCTTGACACATCGTTATCATTCAGCTTCCTTGATATCTCATGATGGAGGATGTTCGAAATTACTTCAATACTTATTGTGGTGAGATAAGGTCGGAGTCACCCAGTACTAGGGAGGCGTCCGGGGTACCACCATGGTTTAGTATCGTTGTGAGTTCGAGGATTCGAGATTAGACGAGTTTGCGGAAATTTCTTGAATTATGTTGTGGAAGGTTGCGGATGCAGTTGCAGCTGATTGCCTAGGGCAGGTTCCTGATTCTACAACCCAAATCGCATAAACAAGAAAGCTTTCGGAAGTTCTTAGGTGGGAATTCAAGTAGTTACCTAGAATTAACTTTCCAACAAGTGCATAGTGGATATGTATTTGTTTCTGGCTTGCTTCATAAGCCTCATCCTTTGTTTTGTTTTGAATATAGTAATTCAAGTTGCTTTGATGTCAAGTGATGATTTCATATCTTGCTAAGTAGTGTTCTCATATTTCTGTGGGAATGCTAATTCTTTTGCCCAATAAAGTTATCATATCAATTCTTTTCCTACCGATGTGCTTCTCTTCAAGATAATTCTATCCTCTTTAATATTGCAAAATCAATCCTCTTATTCTTCCTGGAGTTGTCTCATCTGTTCCAAGTTTTCTTTGTTTTTCCCGCCCTTACGCCCTTTTTCTTCAGTGATTAAATTCTCATCCAAGTGTCTTGTCCATTCATGTGATGCCTCAGCTATCATTTCGTTTGTTTTGTTTCCGGTGATTTCTTGTGGACATTCTCAAGAGTTTCATTTCAAGATCTATCGTCATATTATTTGTTCTTGTTGTTATTCTTCTCTTCTGATTCTTTATGAAGATGCTTAGTGATCAAGTTATCATTGTTATTATTCATCCTTGTTTTCTTTTCCGATGGATTCAATTCTAGTTCTTGGTGTTCTTCATATCATTATCATTCTCTATTTGCTCTTCCATGTTGTAATTCGTTGTCAAGCTTCTCTTGTTTATTCATGCCTCTCTATTCTATCCGGAGTGTTGAAGTTATCTCATAAGACATTCATTTTCATTCTTGTCCTTCTTAATTATTTCAGGGGTCTCATATCATCAAGTTCTTAATTTGTACCGGGGCAATCTCTCTTTTAATCAATGGTTTCAACGGTGGTTTCTTTGAGTGGGCCCATAACCCACAGGTCTTTTCCCAGGATCATACCTGACTCTTCTAATCTTTCCGGAGATGTCCTCAAGTTCTTTTCAATATGATGTAAGAATGATTTCCATTAGTCATATTCCTCTTCCATGATGGCTTCTAAATCATTTTCATTGCTGGCTCAACCTTTCTTTATTCATTATTTCGGAGTGTCTCAGTAATTCAGGGTGTTGTTTCTCGTCTTCATTCTGTGCTCAAAGATCGAAGGAGAGTTTCTCTGAAATCATTGTTCGTTCTTCCAAAGGTTCATGGTTTCAGCTTGTTGCTTTCATCTCAAAATATTTTGATCATGAGTCATTCCTCCTATATCTATCCGGTGCATTCAGATTTGTTTTCATTTCTCGATCCTTCCGAAGGCCATCATTTTAGAAGATTTCTTCGTTCTCAGCTTTCAGCTTTCATTCTCAATTCTTCTCAATTGTTGTTCCTTCGTTCGTATCTTAGTTATTCCGGTGCCGTGTTCAGTTTCTATTAGGCAAATCTTGATCTCTTCGTTTTCATGTGTCCTCTTTAGTTTCTAATTCTTTCCGGTGCCTTGTGAAGTTTTCTATTAGGTGGGTCATGCTCTCTTCGTTCTCATGCTATATCATTCATTGGTAGTATCCTCTCTTGTTGTGAATTCTTCCGGTGTTCTCGTGCAAGTCATCTTCAAGTTTGTGCTCTACCTCTCTCTTCATTCTTTTTCAAGAAGAATAAGTGATGTGTGACTCCGTTGCTTGTCATCAATTTAACTTGATGAAGGATAGTCATATCATAATTTTTATTCTTGTTCATTCAAGTGATTTTGATCCTTCTTCCGGAGTTGTTCATGATATCAAATTCCTTATCCCAAGTGGTCATCTTTCTTTTCCGGAGTTCAGGTTGCTCAAATATCTCTTTGCGAAGCATCATCTTATTCATGGACTCAGTCTTCTTCCGAGCGGGATCTCAGGCAAGATGACACATTTCCCTGGATACCATTACTATCATTGCCATGCTAGTTGTCTCGTATTTTACCGTTATGTCTCGCTACCTACCACTTGTTTGATAAGCCTCCCAACATTGCCATGATAAGCCTCTAACCCCTCCACATCCCAGTGAACCTTTGTTTGGCTATGTTACAGCTTGCTCAGCCCTTCTTATAGCGTTTCTAGTTGCAGGTGCAGTTGCTTCCATGTGTCAACATGGACTTTCCTTGTTATATCACAATATTGATGCTCTTTACTTCAATGTACATATACACTTGGTAAAGGGTGGAAGGCTTGGCTTTTGCTTGGTGTTTTGTTCCACTCTTGCCACCCTTAGTTACTTGTGAACCGGTGTTATGTTCCAGAAACGAGCGCTCCTAACATGCTCGGGGTTGTTATGGGGACCCCCTGGATTTTCGGGTTAGAATAAAGCTTGCCTGGCAAGGCCCAACATTGGTACTATATTTGCCTAATAACTAATGAACTTGCATAGGGCATGATCACCCCGTGGATAATTTAATCAACCCCCGGGCCAGTGCTTGTCATGAGTGTTGGTCCAAACTAGAGCACTGTGCGGGGCCAACCCAGGGCAACTTGGGAGATTTCTATCAGGCCTCCGTACACTAGCTTATCCGCCATGTCCTGAGAACGAGATACGCGGCTCCTATCGGGATTGTCGACACGTCGGGAGGCCTTGCTGGATTTGTTTTACCTTTCTCGAACGTCTTTAGTGAGGAACTCTGATTTTCTTTGGGTTATCTCGAGGTGTTGGATTTCCTTTGGAGTGGCCTAGGAAGATCACGAGATCCGTGGTTGAGGTTACTCCCACTGAGTGTGGTTAATTTGTGAAGGATGAGTTGGAGCACCCCTACAAGGTTAAATCTTTTCGAGAAGTCGTGCCCGCGGTTATGTGGCAAACTTGGATACTTTGTTTAACACCCGGTCATAGCAAACTTGAAGTAAACTCTAATAAAATACACCAACTGTGTGCGTATCCGTGTCTGTCTCTTTTCGTGAGTCCTTATCCGAAAGAGAACACGGTGGGGTTATGTTTGGCGTAAGTAGGTGTTTCAGGATCAGTTAGTGGTCATTACTAGTTCACGTTCGTTATGCGTAGACCACCATATTTTAAATTCTGTATTCGCAAGTTAGCCACTCAACAAATGCTTAGTCGCTTGCTGCAGCCTCACCACTTAACCATGCCTTACCTATTAAGCTTTAATAGTCTTGATACCCTTGGAAATGAGATTGCTGAGTCCCTATGGCTCACAGATTACTACAACACTAGTTGCAAGTACAGGTAATGTGATGATTTGACGTGAGCACGTTGCTTGATTTGATTTGGAGTCCTTCTTCTTCTTCTTCAATCTTGGATGGGTTCCAGGTGGCAGCCTGGGATAACAAGGGTGGATGTCATTTTATCGTTTGATTTTGTCCGTAGTCGGACCCTGCTCTTATGTATGATGTTTGAGATGTTATTGTATTGATGTGACTCTGATGTAGCTTGTGGCGAGTGTAAGCCAATTCAATATACTCATCTCTTCTGTACATGTACTTGTAATGATATCCATTCTTGCGAACGCATCGAGATGCGCTTCTATCCCTGTCGAGGCCCTCGTGCCCAAATAAGGATAGGACCACATCTTGGGCGTGACAGACTGGGTCCGTGATCTGAGGATTGTCGTCATTGCTGCGTAGAAGGCTTATGTCCTTGATGGACCGCTTGGGGCGCCACCACCTCAAGCGTCATCTATAGATGCTATGAACATCTAACATGCACGTTCTGATGAGTACTTGGTAGTTCATTGTGTCATGCATTACGGCTTAGAATTGAGGCTCCAAAGACATTTTGAATGTCATGGAGCATATGAGATTATCCAAGAGCTGAAATTGGAATTTGAGGCTCATGCCCGTGTAGAGAGGTATGAGACCTCTGAGAAGTTCTTTGCTTGCAATATGGAGGAGAATACCTCACTTGGTGTCGGGGATATACCCCGCGGTGTAACCCGCCTATTGGGTTGGGTCAGTATATTGGCGGCTTAAGAATCATACTCAAGATGGGTCGCGTTGTTGACAATAAGGCAAGTGAGGCGACTTACTAAGTAAGTCGATTCATGGCCCAGCACATGAAGATGGCGACTCAAGGCCCAAGAGGTAGAAGACGCTAGGAGCTTTCCTTGCTTGAGAGACAACTCAAGTTAGAGATGTATTAGGTAACGAGTCATAACATGACCTGGACTCTTGTAAGCCTAGGGTCTCGGTCTGTATATAAAGGCGGTCCCCTAAGGCTAATAGACTTAAGTTACACACCCTTGAAAGCTAGGTTAGTGATTCCGCACCCTTGTAATCAAAATAACCGACAATATAGACACAAAATCAGGATGTAGGATTGTACCTCCATCGGAGGAGCCGAACCTGGGTAAATCCGTCTCTCGTTCCCGATCAACCCCTTCGAGTTGCCACACAGTGATGATGGCCTCACACCCAAGTTCTCCTATGAGGCCATCCGCCATGACAAAACCACGACAGTTGGCGCCCATCATGGGGCTATCGCATGGTGGAGTTGAGGTCTCGAAGGGAGCTCTTCTAGGGTTCTAGAGCTATGCGGTGGCTCAGATGACCAAGAGCCGAGGCGGCAGGCTCTACATCGCAATTCAAGCTGGGGCCCCAAGGCCGACTCAGTCAAGTCTGGGTACCGGGTCCCATTTGGCAAGATCCATGTCTTCATCGACAAGATCGGCATGTCAGTACCCGAGCCGTATATCTGCACCAACATCGTTGAGCCGGCTAGGCACACCCGACCCGACCGACATCAAGCCGGCCTATGTTAGGTCTTTGTAGGTTTCACCGAAGGAGTCAGCCTTCCGGATGAGTCAGCATGTAGCAAGGGCACCCCCATCAATTCTAACTGCGAGTCATCCATGGGAGACACCAAATCAATTTGTCCCCTCTATGTTGACAGACTTGGAGGCTGCTCGGAAGCGGAAGACGCCAAGGAGTCGTATGAGCCGCCTTGCCAAGTCACCATCCACATGGTTGGAACCGTGGTGGCTCAAGATCCGTCGACAGCAGCACCCGCAAACAGTGTTCGCGGGTCAGACAAGACGCCGGCTCAGGCCATGAGCGACTTGATGGCTAAGATGGCCAAACTCTTGGAGAATCCTGACACTACGGAGAACCAGGAAGCTCATAACGTGGAACTAGTAAAACTTTGCGCTGAGACGACCAAGGTTCAAGGACAGATTGATGCTGAAAATATTTGAATAACTGAAATACAGGCTCGTATCCATAACGAGTCAGAGTGTTTGATGGCCGAGGCTTGGCATGTGGGGCTTCATCGGAATGCCTCTAAGGCGGTTTACCAAAGGAGACACCGGAGCCGGCTACCAATAGGCCTCGAGTTGACTCAATTATTTACCATTCCAGCAACACCTGGGGCGGGATAGGATCCACCTTGTCATGCAGAGTGGCAGGTAGAGCCGGCTCAACCACAGCTGGTTCAGTCGCCAACTCAGCGTTTTTAGATGCCCCAAGGCCACTTCTCCAACCCTGTTGACAACATGTTGGCAGCAACACGCAATTTGGAGGCGCCCCCAATTCACGAGAATACCCCAGTTGAGATCGAGGCAAGGAACGCCATCGAAATGCTGAAAACAATAGTGGTAGAACAAGTGCAATATTCTTACAGCCATGATCGCATGCATTCCACGTCGTATGCCAGCAATAGCCGCCATGAGGAGTCTCCGGCCATTTCCTGTAGTAGGCACCAGCAGCAGCCTCGGGTTTCCCCAACCTGGCCTGTGTTACCCAATGCTCAACAGGTCATCGACGCGGCAAGAGCATCCCGGCAAGCGGAGGCAGAGGCAGCAGCAATATGGGCGACTCAACATCGCATGACAGAGCCCTTGTTAGCAAAGCTAGGGGCTAGAGTCAACAAGTGGACAATCAACATCCCTTGTTTTTCTCCGGATCTTCGTAGTGAGCCCATGCCTAAGGACTTCAAAGGGCCTTGTAAGGTGCCAAACTACATAGCCGACCTTGAGCCAGCAGCATGGGCCGAAAGTTATGAGTTAGCCATGGACATGCTCGACGTCAGTGACATGGTGTGGGCTAAGTATTTGACAATGATGCTAGAAGGGCCGGCTCATACATGGCTGAAAAACTTTCCACCTAACTCCATCAACACTTGGTCAGAGCTGAAGGAGTGGTTCACAAAAAAATTCCAAGGATAGTGCAAACGACCAATCACAATTGTAGATCTTCAACATTGTATCCAACACGCGGACGAGTTGGCACATCATTATACTCAGCAGGTTGCCGAAATCATCCACTCATCGAACAACATCACGGCAGCTCAGATCATGCTCATCCTAGAGAAAAACTGCCACTTTTAGTCCCTGGTCTAGAAGATTGGCCGATTGAAACGTTAGGTACAAGACATGGGCGACTTGATGGACGTTCTTACCACGTATGCCGAGTCAGACTGCACAAAGGATCCCAGCTCACACAAGGACAAAACTAGCAAGAACAAGAAAGGCGAAGGTGGCAAGGGTAACTATTAAGGTGGAAACCCTGGAAGTCAAAGCAATAATAACAAATGGAAATAGCCCGATGGCGCGTTGGAATTTGTGGCCAATACCAACACTGGTTTCAAAAACCAGCGCTGGAATAACCGTACTAGAGGGCCTTACAATGGGAATAAGCCGTGCAACTACGAGGAGGCACTCAAGGCACCTTGTTCCAAGCATAGTACCCAGGATAAGCCGGCTACCCACTCATGGGAAATTGTTACATCATGTAGGAGTTCTGTAACCAGGCTCTTTAGAGTCATCAAAGGGGCTATGGTGGAGGACATCTGAGTCAGTATGGGTCAAGAAGCTCATAGAGAGGTTAACCTGGTGGATTTTCAAGATTTGGTTTTAATGAATAGGGTGGCTCGGGATCAGGGTTTCAACACCAAGGAAACAATGGCAATGGGTAGCATTCTGGTCAGGGCAAAAACAACAGCTGAATGGTGCTCCGTACCATGTTTTTACTACTAACACTTGCAAACGAGACAAAAAAATCACGCAGAGAACCATAAACATGGTCAAACCAGCCGATCCCAGATACCTCAATTGGTCTGAGCAGCCAATCACCTGGAGCAGAGAGGATCACCCTCCCCCTCCCGGGTTGATAACCCATGAGATCTAGCCTTGGTGGTGGCGCCTTAGGTGGGTGGTGATACATCTCCGATGTATCGATAATTTATGAAGTATTAATGCCATATTCACCTATGCTTACAATACTTTATATGGTTTTGATGCACTTTATATGATTTATCTAGAACTAACCTGGACTAGCACTGTTTTCAACAGAACTACCATGGTGTTGTTTTTTTGTGTAGAAAATTAAAGTTCTCGGAATCGCCCGAAACTTATTGATGATTTTTTTGGAACAAAAGAGGCATTTGTCGCTTCGTGGGAGGGATAAAAGAGTCACAAGGTAGCCACCCTCCACCAGGGCGCGCCAGGACCCCAAACCCCCTAGTGGAGGGTACTCACCTCGTGGCCCATCTCCGCGTGAAACCAACGCCAAAAATTCCTATAAATATAGAAACCATCAGAAATAACCCTAGACTCCTCGTTTCGTCGCTGCAAGGCCTCTGTATTAACGAAAAACCAATCTGGAGATAAAACATCACCCTGCCAGAGAGGGTAGATCATCTCCAGTGGCCATCTTCAGCATCCCGACGGAGTCCATGATGAGGAGGGAGTAGTCCACCCTCGGGGCTGACGGTTTGTACTAGTAGCTATGTGTTGAATATCTCTCTCGTGTTCTTGAGATGGCATGATCTTGATGTATCCCAGGATTTGCTAATATAGTTGGATCACATGGTGTTTTCCCCTATCTATCTTGTTGTTATGAATTGAGTTTTCCCTTTGAGATTTTGTTATGTTGGATTGAATATTAGATTTGACAACACTTGATATATGCCTTGCATGCGGATATCCATAGTGACATTGGGGTATTCAAGTGATTCACTTGATCTATGTCTTGGTACTCATCTTGCGGATTCTCGAGGTGACATCAGGGTAATCTAGTCATAGGGGCTGATACACGTTCTTGTCCTATCTTCGCCGATAGAAATCTTGGGGCACTCTCTAAGGTTCTTTGTGTTGGACTGGGTATTATGAATCTGAAATTATTTGGTGCGTATCGTATAATTAACTCATGGATACTTGTGGTGACATTGGAGTATATACGTCACATTAGAGTTGGTTGATGTGTAACATATGGTGTTATTCTAGTACGAACTCTTAGATAGATCGATCATAAAGGATAACTTCGTTATTTTAGTACAAACTCTCGGATAGATCGGTCTGAAAGGATAACTTGGTTATGTTAGTACGAACCCTTGGATAGATCAATCGAAAAGGATAACTTTCAGGTGGTTTCGTACCCTACAAACAATTTCTTCTTATACTCTCCGCTAGATAAGAACTTTGGAGTGATTATTCCTTGCACGTTGAGGGATGGTTATGTCATCCAATTATATTAGCATTGTTGAGATATTGCACTGGCGAAAGTACATACCGTAGGCCTTGTTTTCAATAATTGCAATACCGTTTGTGCTCACTTTTGTCACTTTCTACCTTGCTGTTTTATATTTTCAGATTACAAAAATCAATATCTACTATCATTATTGCATGTGTATCACCATCTCTTCGCCGAACTAGTGCACCTATTCAATTTGCCATTGTATTGGGTGTGTTGGGGACACAAGAGATTTCTTGTATTTGATTGCAGGGTTGTTTGAGAGATACCATCTTCATGCTACACCTCCCACGGATTGATAAACCTTAGGTCATCTACTTGAGGGAAAATTGCCACTGTCCTACAAAACTCTGCGCTTGGAGGCCGAGCACGTGTGTACAAGAATAAAGCTGTGTAGTAGACATCAAGCTCTTTTCTGGTGTTGTTGCCGAGGAGGTAAGTGCTTGAAGGTATATCTTTAGATCTTGAATTAAATCTTTTAGTTTCTTGTTTTTCACTAGTTTGGAGTTATAAAATAAAACTACAAAAAATGAAGTTTAGGTTGCATCAATTGTTTCGTCTCTTTAATGTCTTCCGTGAAAATGATGGTTTGAAAATTTGTGGTGAATTGGTAGAGGAAGAATTTATGAAAATACTTGATGAGAATTCCTTCAATGATGAGCATGATACAAATATTCTTAGTATGAATTCTATGAATATCCAAAATACTAATAATGATTGCACTAGTTATGGCATGTCAAGCCACAAGCTTGGGAATGCTATGTTTGATGAAAATGACATGTTTGAGATTTTATTTGCTGCAATTAATGTTTGTCCCAAGCTTGGGGTTGATATGCTTAATTAAGATTATCTTTTTAGTTCCCCTACATTGAATGATCAAATTTGTTATGATGATTGCATGCCTCCTATTTTTGATGATTGCGATATTTATGAAAGTGGGATTGTAAGAGTGTCAACTTTAGATAAATATTATCCCACTATTTTGGAGGGTTTTGAATTTTGTTGTAATGATTAAAGTGGATTTTTGTAGGTCATGACTTTATTTAGTAATGATTCCACTATTTCAGAAGAGGTTTCACTTGACTATGATGAGAACAAAGTTGCTACTTATGATGATCATTGTGATGATACTTATGATGATCATTGTCATAATTTTGAATATCATTTTACTGAACATTACTCTTTTAATGTGGAAACAATTTGTAGTATTCGATTCTCATTTGTTGATCCCACTATTATGAATGAGAAGAAATTTCCTTATGTGGGTAGTAATAAAAATTATATGCTTGTGAATCATGAAAATACTGTTGTATGTGATAGTTATGTCGTTGAATTCCTTCATGATGCTACTGAAAACTATTATGAGGGAGGAACATATGAATGTAGGAATTGTAGTAATATCAAGTTTCCTCCCTATGTGTTCAAAGTTTTGAAGTTATGCTTGTTTTGCCTTCCTATGCAATTTGATTCTTGCTCCCATGAATTGTTTGATCAAAAAATCCCTATGCATAAGAAGTGGGTTATACTTAAATGTGCTTGTCATGTGATTCATGGTGCTCTCTTGCATGTTTCAACTATTATTCCTATACGAGCATCATTGAAATCATCATGCCTAGCTAAAAGGCATTAAAGAAAAGCGCTTGTTGGGAGACAACCCAAAACTTCTCCTTCTATTTTTGTGTGTTAAAATGATTAATATACTTAAAAATCATGTTGTGTGTCCTTTATTTTAATAAAGTTCCAAGTAAAGCCTTCAGGATAGTGTGGATACTTAATTGTTTGATGATGTGCAAAAACAGAAAGTTTTGTGTCCGGTATATGAATTATATGATTTTACTGGAGCCTCAAAAATTTCTGAAATTTTTACAAAAACTTTCTACACAATTTTATTTTATTTTTCCTATTTTTCATAATTTTACTAGTCAGGTAAGTATGGTGATCATTTAGATCTTCACAGACTGATCTGCTTTTTGATAGATTGTGTTTGGCATGCATAGTTTGCTTGTTTCAAGTGTTTACATAGCTTATATTGGTTATATAAATTTTCGTAATGATGGAATACAGTAGGTATTATGTGAGAAAAATTATGAATCTTGTCTTGATAGTACCTAAGTGAATGATCTATCTTTACTACACTAACCCATCTCATGAAGTTCCGTTAAGTTTTGTGTGATTGAAGTTTTCACATTTTGGGTGAGATACCAATATGAGGTGAATAAGGAGCAGAAAGAACCTTAAGATTGTGTATGTCCAAGTAATCCCAAGGTAATATTTAAGGAATACTCAAGCGTCTAAGCTTGGGGATGCCCTAGAAGGCATCCCCTCTTTCGTCTCCAACATTATCGGTACATCTTACATGAAGCTATATTTTTATTCGTCACATGATATGTGTTTTGCTTGGAGCGTCATTATAATTTTTTATTTATTTTATATGTTATTTATAATCTTGTTTCCAATAAAAGTTCCAAGAATTGTATTAGGATGCTTGAATTCATGTTTGATATGTGCTGTATAAAAACAGAAACTTCTGCTGCAGTGTTTGAATTTTCATATTTTACTGGAACATGGAAAGTTTCCGAAATTTTTGCACGGTGTTTTAACATAAATTATTTAGTACTTCATAAATTTTCAGAATTTTTTGAGTTACATAGGTATATTAGTTTAATAGATTTCTACAGACTGTTCTGTTTGGACAGATTTCTGTCATAGTTTTGCTATCTATTTATCCTAGAGTTTCCGTAGCTTATGTTATTAGATATAAATTGTGGAAATGATATTATACATTACCTAATATTTGAAAATTATTTTTCAACTTGTCTTGGCAGTACATGAAGTTTTGATTTATTCTTATGTGTACTAACCTATCTCACGAGTTCTTTTCAAGTTTTGTGTGGATGAAGTTTTTGAGAATAGGTGAAACCGCGATATGAGAGGATTGAACGAGATACAAAAGATCAAGCTTGTGGATGTCCAAGGCACCCCAAGTATATATTTAAACAATTCTCAAGCATCTAATCTTGGGTATGCTACGCATCCCACCTCTCTTCATCAAAAAATATCGGTTAGTATCGGTTGAGCCTAAGTTTTTGCTTCTTCACATGATGTGTGATATTCTTGGAATGTCATTTTATTTTGTTTTTCTTGCAGTTTTAATAAATACTCAGATCTGAAAATATTTATTAAGATAGAGAGTCCTCACATAGATACTTGATTGTTTACCTACTCATTGATCTTCTCTTATATCTTTTGAAGAGTAGTTTGATGTTTACTCTTGTGCTTCACTTATATTCTAAGAGTAAATTGTGAATCAATGAAATATCATAAATATGAAACTATAAATGTGCTTTATGCTTAGTAGTAGCTTCACATCTGGTTTATAAAGTAAAATATATTGAAGTTTGACAATCACAATATTGGTCATACAAGCAATTTGTGAATGATTAATATAAGGAAGGAAACTTTCACATACAAATATATTATATTGGACATCTCCATGATTGTGAATACCCATTAATTATTTCCAAGCTTGATAAAATTAGTTGAAGTTGGAAAAGGAAGACAACATAATGAGTTATGGTTGTGTATATTTGCATAGAAGTTATATTGTTATAGACCCTCCAACATGTGGTGCTTGTTTAGAACCTTTTGTTAGCCAAAAAATTCGTACTAAGTAGATATACTACTTGTGCATCCAAAAACCCTTAAACCCAGTTTCTTGCCATCAAAGTCCACTATATGCGGTATTACCCTACCGTTCCAAGAAAATTTGCATGTGCCACCTCTAAAATTTCAAATGAACATCTGTCTTGTGTGTCCGGACCGCTCATGGAGCGACAAGGGGTGGTTAGTATCTTCCATGTTAAGCGGGTTATTCTCACGATGAGTGTTTATTCACTTGTACTTGCACGAGAGGGGCGGTAATAGGGATTCCCAATCCCAAAATAAAAAATTCAAACAATTAAATAAAACTCCCCTAGGAATGTTTTTGGTATGGACGGTACCCATGGATTCGGCTAGCCGTGGAGTGTGTTTGTTGGTGGAGGGGGAGTAAACCTTTACTTTTACCGCTTGGGAACCGCCACTAATGTGTTTAACATGGAAGATATTGATAACTCTTGGTAGTAATGTTGACAAGAAGGGTGCACCTCCCAAAATTATATTTATATCTGTTTTAAACAATGAGCTCTGGAACATTTGCAAATACATGCTTCCCTCTGTGAAGGGACAATCTATTTAATTCCATGTTATTTACTTTTCATGTTGAGTCAACTTCTTACTCGAACCTACTTCTATCAGTTGGCAAGCATCATGTGGTGGTGAAAGATCTAAGCACATATGGCCAGTCAAATATATTTGATCATGACTTATTATTGTTGACAATTATCTTTATGATAAGTATGTTGGGAGGCAAAACATTAAGCCCCTATCTTTCTATGAGTTTGATGGATGCCATTTGTTCTAAAAATATTCTTTGAGTACTTGCAATCATAGAAGAGTATATGATGATTGAGTATGTGGAGATCTTACTTAGACTTTGTTGAGATTAAGTTGAATTTCAATTGTTTGGTGACTAATAACATAGGTTGTTAAGTTTCAAGCTAATTAATTGTTTGAACCATAACATGTGAATTGGTTGCTACTTTATCAAGATGAGTTTTATGAGAAAGAGTTGTTGTTATGATGCTAGGAAAAGTGGTTGAAATTATCATTCATCAAACTTATGCACTATGCTAGCATTCACACTTCATAAATTATTTCTTTTATCATTTACCTACTCGAAAATGAGTAGGAATTAAGTTTGGGGATGCTGATACGTCTCCAATGTATCGATAATGGATGAATTATTCATGCCATATTCACCTATGTTTACAATACTTTTATATGGTTTTGATGCACTTCATATGATTCATTTAGAACTAACCTGGACTGGAGCTTTTCAATAGAACTACTGTGGTGTTGGTTTTTGGTGCCGAAAATGAAAGTTCTCGGAATCGCCCAAAACTTTTTGACGATTTTTTGGAACAAAATAGGCACTAGACGCTTTGTCGGAGGGCCATAAGAGTAACAAGGTGGCCACCCTCTACCAGGGCGCGTCAGGCCCCAAAACGTGCCCTGGTGGAGGGTGCTCACCTTGTGGCCCATCTCCGTGTGAAACCAACACCAACAATTCCTATCAGAAACCATCATAAATAACCCTAGACTCCTTGTTATTCCATCGCAAGGCCTCTGTATTAACGAAAAATCAATCTGGATAGAAAACAGTACCTTGTCGGGGAGGGTAGATCCGCTCCGGTGGCCATCTTCATCATCCCGGCGGAGTCCATCATGAGGAGAGAGTAGTCCACCCTCGGGGCTGACCGTTTGTACCAGTAGCTATGTGTTCAATATCTCTCTATCTATCTATCTATCTCTCGTGTTCTTGAGATGGCACGATCTTGATGTATCACGGACTTTGTTAATATAGTTGGATTAGATGGTGTTTTCCCCTCTCTATCTTGTTGTGATGAATTGAGTTTTCCCTTTGAGATTTCATTATGTTGGACTAAATATTGGATTTGAGAACACTTGATATATGTCTTGCATGCGGATACCCGTAGTGACATTGGGTATTCAAGTGACTCACTTGATCTATCTCTTGGTACTCAACTTGCGGATTCCCGAGGTGACATTGGGGTAATCTATGCAGAGGGATTGATACACGTTCTTGTCCTAGCTTCTCTGGTAGAAATCTTAGCGCACTCTTTGAGGTTCTTTGTGTTGGGTTGAGTATTATGAATCTGAAATTGTTTGATGTGTGTCGCATAATTAACTCATGGATACTTGTGGTGACATTGGAGTATCTAGGTGACATTAGAGTTGGTTGACGCGTATCATATGGTGTTATTCTAGTATGAACTCTTAGATAGATCGATCGGAAAGGATAATTTGGTTATTTTAGTACGAACTCTTGGATAGATTGACCGGAAAGGATAACTTGGTTATGTTAGTATGAACTCCTGGATAGATCGATCGGAAAGGATAACTTTAAGGTGGTTTCGTACCCTACAAACAATTTCATCTTGCGCTCTCTGCTAGATAAGAACTTTGGAGTGATTATTCGTTGCATGTTGAGGGATGGTTATGTGATCCAATTATATTAGCATTGTTGAGAGATTGCACTACAGAAAGTACAGACCATAGGCCTTGGTTTCAAGCATTGCAATGCCATTTGTGCTCACTTTTGTCACTTGTTACCTTGCTGTTTTCATATATTCAGATTACAAATATGAATATCTACTATCATTATTGCACTTGTATCACAATCGCTTTGCCGAACTAGTGCACCTATACAAGTCGCCATTGTATTGGGTGTGTTGGGCACACAAGAGATTTCTTTATTTGATTGCAGGGTTGTTTGAGAGAGACCATCTTCATGCTACACCTCCCATGTATTGATAAACCTTAGGTCATCCACTTGAGGGGAAATTTCTACTGTCCTACAAAACTCTATGCTTGGAGGCCCAACACGAGTCTACGGTAATAAAGTTGCGTAGTAGACATTAGGTGGCTATACCCTCACAAAGTGTTAGTGCATCTAGTGCCCCTTAGTGATTTTGGTGTATTGAAGACTTATAGGTTAAGGAACTAATGTGTTTGTGAGTGTACACAGGCTCTATAAGTCGATGAGGATTTTGATATATTCGGAGATTATCGACCCCTAAAAATGTATATCTTCAACTCAAGACTTTGGTGAAGACTTTGCTGAAGACTTTGGTATTCCCTGAAGACTTTGAAAATGAATAAGTTGGTGTGACCTTGAAGATATCAATGAGAACTATGAAGCGTGAAGACTTTTGTTTTCGTAGTTTCATTTCCTTTCTTTGAGTCATAGGAAACACCGTACTATTAAAGGGGGCCGAGGTAATACTAAGGAAAATTTCCAATTGATGCTCAACTCAAAATCCTCAACCTAACCAATCCTTCGAGTGAAGCCTTTGGAAATCTCTTGCGGTTCAGTCAAGTTCTTCAGTAACATAGACGAAGTTCTTCTGGTCTCTAAGGAAATTGATCTGACTAAGGAGTTAGGATTTCGCCATTACGAATTGCCTACAAGTAAGGAACATGATAAGCCTAAGGACTTTCATAGTTCGAAATTCCGGCCGTTGTTGTGCTTAGCGCCAGTTGTCCCCAATCATAACATCCACATAACGGTCATATCATTGGGGGAATTTATGTCTTATCATGTCAGGTTGCACCTTGGCTATAAATAGCCAACCCACACAACCACTGGTTGGTGGCTGCTCCGAGGGAGAACTGACACTTGTCATTTGAGAGCAACCCATCCGCCGAGGAATTTGAGAGAAAATCATCAGTGAGGAAAAACCCACAACTAAACCACCAAACCCAAAGTGATTAAGCATCACTAAACAAATTCTTGTGTGGAACCGACGCTTGTTACCTTTGAGGACTATGCATCCTCCAGACGGTTAGGCGCCATGGTCTAGTGCATCCTGCAGTCAATTGGGGATCACGAAGTGACCGTGGTCTAGAGCATCCAGCAGTAAATGGTGGATCGCCGGGTGACCAGTTTGTGAGGTTTTTTTAAGTCTACCCTGAAGACTTACCATGAGTGTTGGGCGAGGACTGTGTGACCTTAGCTCAAGGAGAATACGGTATGGACTGTGTGTCCTGGGACTATGTTTCCTCTGGTTTAAATACTAGGCCGCTCCAAACCAGACGTACGACTGTCAGAGCAGTTGGAACTGGGTCATCAAACCATTGTCTTCATCGAGCTACCTGGTTCTATTTCCTCAACCCCTCTATTCCTCATATACTTGTTGATGAAATTGATCATTACTATTTGAAGAATTTGACTGAAGACTTTCACAATTTCCTCACCTCAAATTCTTCAAGTTACCTTGTTCATCACTGCTTATCCTGTATCACGCTACTTGTAATTTGTTCATGTTTCATTTCATCATGATGACTATGTTGTTACTATGTTCCTCATGCACTTGAGCACTTATTCTGCTGCTAGTTATTCATCAAATTTCAAATTCCTCAAAGTTGAAATTCCTCAAGTGATGAATTTGTAAAAATGGCCTATTCACCCCCCCCCTCTAGTCGATATAACGCACTTTCAATTGGTATCAGAGCAAGGTACTCCCTTGTTCTATGTGATTTTTGTTTAACCACCTGGAGTTCTAGTTATGTCGAGTGCAGGTATGATCAAGGTTTCCGTGGGATGTCCTACCTTCGATGGAACTGACTACCCCTACTGGAAGAACAAGATGCGCATGCATCTTGAGGCAATTGACAACGATCTCTGGTATGTTGTGGAAAATGGTGTTACCTGCATTTCTCCGACTGTTACTGCTACTGATACGAAGAGATTCAATCAACTCAATTCTCAAGCGAAGAATATCATCTGTGGCCATCTGAGCAAAGGTCAGCATGGCAGAGTGAGTGATTTGGAAACTGCTAAGCTTATCTGGGATAGGCTATCCAAAGTCAACGAAGGTGTTTCCACTCAACGTGACTCTCATGTTGATGTTCTTCGCAATCTCTTCAAATGCTTCAAGAGACTTGACAATGAAAATGTTCAGCAAACTTTTGATCGTCTTACTGATATCTCCATTGAGCTTCAAGCACTGGGTGCCACCAATATCACTGACCATGAAGTGGTGAAGAAACTGCTAAGATCTCTTGACTCCTCATTCGATACTCTAGCCTTGATGATCCAAGAACGTGGAGACTACAAGTCACTTGATCCTGCTGATATTCTTGAGAGACTTAATACCCATGAATTCCAACAAGATGAGAACAGAGACCTCTACGGGCCAAGCTATGGAAGGTCTCGTGCTCTGAAGGCAAAAGCAATTTCCTCATCCGAAGAAGAAGATTCTAACAACAGCCTTGGTGATCCTGAAGAACTAAGTCAGGAGCTAGCTATGCTCGTGAGGAAATTCCAGAAGTTCTCAGGGAGAGGTGGATTTGGAAAGTCATCAAAAGGTAGTTTGAGGAAATCAGATTCCTTAGAAGACTGCAAGAAAAGAACCTATCATCGTTGCAAGAAGCCTGGTCACTTTATCTCTGACTGTCCTCTTTGGGAAAAAGATTCAAAGAAGAAGATGAAATACAAGGATGATAGTTCTGATGACTCGAAGAAAAAGAAGAAATCTTCAAAGTCCTCATCTTCAAAGTCCTCAAAGCACAAGAAGAATGGTTCCAGAAAGGCTCGAGCATTCATTGGCAAGCAAATGGATTCTGAAGAAGAATCTGAAGAATATGAAGAAGAGGAACAATCTGAGGTGGAATCTGAATCTGGTGTCACTAGGCTTGCTCTCGCTACTGCTTTCATCAGCAAGTCCATCTTCAACGATGAAGAATATGACTACTCCAACGACTCTGATGTTAGCAATGATGATTATGCTCCCACCTATTGCTTCATGGCAAATGGCTCAAAGGTACACAAACATCATTCCTCTTCTGAATCAAGTGAAGGTGAATCTGATGAATATGTGAAACCTAGCTATGCTAAACTTGTTAAACTTGCCACTAAGCAACAAAGTGCACTTGAAAATCTTCAGAAAATGCTAGACAAAAGCGATGATCTGTTGAACGATGAAGTGGATCAGACTCAAACTCTGTCTGGCAATCTCAAAAGTCTTCAGAGAAAGTATGATGACCTTCAGAGTCATCATAATGACCTCTTAGCCAATCATGAGAAGCTCTCTTATGAATTTCTTCAAAGAAAGCAAGATCTTGAGAAACTAAGGGTGTCACATGAGGATCTCGAAAGGGAAAACGATTCCTTACTGGCTCAACAGATCAATACCGCTCAGGAAGAATTTGTTCCACCCTGTTTGAAATGCATCGAACGTGAAATTATTAATTCTTCAACTAAATGTTCAAATGCTTCTATTGCTGCAAATTCTTCAACTATTCCAGTGGTCTCATAGTCCTCATCTGAGGATACCAAAAGTATCACTAACGAAAATGCACGATTGAAGGAATTGTATGTGACAGGCATGTACAAAAGTCTCAAAGGGCATCAAAAACCTTTGCGATGTCCTCAAAAAGCAAATTCTGAACAGGAACCCTAGGAAAGAGGGTATTGCCTTTGTGAGGAAACTCAATGCTGGTGGATCCTACTGGACACCTAAGCAGTACCCCAAAACCTCATGGGTTGCTACAAAAGGACCTCCTGTAGATCCATCCACTTTATCTGGCTTTACTTGTGAAACTTCATATTCCTCTGATGAGTCACTTGAATCCAACTACAAATTCTTCAAAAATCATAAAGGTGAAGTATTTGCTAGATTTGTTGGAACTAACTGTAGGAACGGTTCACCTATGAAGAAAATCTGGGTTTCCAAGAGTTACCTACAAAATCTTCAAGCGAATGTCCACACGACACCTCTCATGAAGAACAGGAACCCCAGATCAAATTCCTCATATGGACCAAAGTCTTCACATGGACCAAATTTCTCAAATGGAAAAAAATATCATTCTCATGCTAATGCCTCTGTTTCGCAGGGAAAATCTAAGAGTCATGAATATGTGCATTATTCTTCAAACCATTATGTTCATAAGTGCTCGAAGAATTTCTCTGCTTATACATATGAGTACTCTAACCCTCGCCCTGTGAAATGAAGCGCACTTGCTTCAATGCCTCCCTTATCATATGGTGCTCACAAAATGATGAACTCTTTACCACCCCTTCAGATGTGGGTGGTGAAGAAATTGAACTAATCTCTTATGTAGGGTCAGGTATCTAGATGAACTTAAACATCTAATGAATTTGTTGGAGACCTGAGGAAATGCTTGAAAGGACGCAAGCTAACCTTGTAGAAATGAATTCTTCATTTCTCACATCCTCACACTACTTGCTTACTATATTGTGTGATGAAATTATGTCTGATGAAATTGATGTCATATTCTTCACTCTGAAGCATATGAGTTCGTAAGTTGTACTAATTCATCTACAGGATGATACTCCAAAAGCTACTGAGTGGGTCCTTGACAGTGGATGCACAAACCACATGACTGGTGACAAGAGTCTTCTGATGAATTTGCCACTTGCTCCATCTCATCTGAAGCATATCATCTACGTAGATAAAGGAAAAAAGCAAGGTATTGGGTCTAGGTAAGGTTGCAATCTCAAAGGACCGAACCATGGATAAGGTGATTCTTGTCAAATCCTAGGGTTCAACCTTATGTCTGTCTCAATGCTTTGTGGTCTTGATATGATTGTCGTATTTGGAAAATATCGCTGTGTTGTCATCATGGAATCTCACAACTCCAAAGTCTTCGAAGGCTTTAGGAGAGGACACTTGTATATTGTTGATTTCTCTATAGGTCCTCAGCCTGCCACATGCCTACTTGCAAAGTCCTCAGAAGGCTGGCTATGGTATCGACGGCTTGGACATGCTGGTATGAGGTACTTGCACACGCTCGTGAAGAAAAAACACGTCATTAGCATTGAAGGTGTCAAATTCCTCAAGGACCACCACTGTGGTGCATGTGAGTCTAGGAAGATGACTAGATCCAAGAATCCCACAAAGACAATCATGACCACAACTCGACCCTTTGAATTGCTTCACATGGATCTCTTTGGCCCCAATCATTACTCCACACTAACAAATTCTTCAAGTTTGTATGGCTTTGTCATTGTTGATGATTACTCTCATTACACTTGGGTGCATATTATTCTATACAAGTCTGAAGTGCAGGATGTCTTCAGATGATTTGCTTCAAGGGCCTCCACCAACTTCGGCGTCAAGATCAAGCATATCAGGAGTGATAATGGGACTGAGTTCAAGAACACAAATCTTGATGAACTTGGTATTACTCATGGGTTATCTGTCCCTTATACTCCTCAACAGAATGGTGTCGTGGAGTGCAAGAACAGGACTCTTGTTGAGATGGCTCGCCAGCTTGATGAATACAAGACTCCTCGTCGCTTCTGGCCTGAAGCAATTGATACTGCATGCCACATCATCAATAGGGTATATCTTCACAAATTCTTCAAGAAGAATTCATATGAACTTATGACTGGCAAGAAGCCCAATGTAAGTTATCTCAAAATCTTCGGTGCAAAATGCTGGATTAGAGATCCTCACCACAGTTCTAAATTTGCACCGAAAGCACTTGAAGGTTTTAAGCTTGGTTACAGAAAGGAATCGCACACCTACAAAGTCTTCAACACCTACCACCACAAGGTTGTTGAAACTATAGATGTGCGGTTTGATGAAACTGATGGCTCACAAAGAGAGCACCTGCCTTCTATGTTAGATGAACAGTCTCCTAAGGAATCCATTAAGCTGAAGGCTACTGAAGACATCATACCCACTGAGGAAGTCATTCCAACGAATGAAGACATTCATGCTCATACACCTAAAGAAAATAGTGTTGAAGAAAATCCTTAGCCACGTCAACCTGCTCATCCAAAAGTTGCAAATGAAGTGCAGATTGACAAAATCAACGATGACATCAATGCACCAGGTCCTCTCACTCTCTCAAAAGCTTCACATTTGACTAACTTTTGTGGGCACTTTGCCTTTTTCTCTATCATAGATCCCACCAAAATTGATGAAGCATTCAAGGAGCCTGAGTGGATTCAAGCTATGCAAGAGGAATTCCATCAGTTCAAGCTCAACAATATGTGGGAACTTGTCAAGCGGCCAGATCCTCGCAAGCATAACATCATAGGTACCAAGTGGATCTACTACAACAAGCAAGATGAAAATGGCCTTGTGGTAATGAATAAGGTTCGTCTTGTAGCTCAAGGCTACACATAGGTTGAGGGAATTGACTTTGATGAAACTTTTGCACCTGTTGCTAGACTTGAAGCTATTCGCATATTGCTTGCTTATGCTAACCGTCATGATATCATCTTATATCAAATGGATGTGAAAAGTGGATTCCTCAATGGTAAGCTTGAGGAAGAATTATATGTTGCTCAACCCCTAGGTTGTGAAGACCCTAAGCATCATGACAAAGTCTTCAGACTCAACAAGGCCCTTTATTGCCTCGAGCAGGCCCCTCAGGCGTGGTACAACACTCTGAAGGAATTCCTCATGAAGAAAGGCTTCAAACCCGGTTCAGTCGAACCAACTCTTTTCACAAAATCCTATGATAATGAACTATTCATATGTCAAATATACGTAGATGATATTATCTTTGGCTGTAGTGACAAACGTTATAGTGATGAGTTTGCCTATATGATGAGTGAAGAATATAAAATGACTATGATAGGAGAGTGTTGGAAATATGCCCCATAGACAAAACCATGTCCCTAGTATGCCTCTAATAGACTAGCTCGTTGATCAAAGGATGGTTAAGGTTTCCTAGCCATGGACATGAGATGTCATTTGATAACGGGATCACATCATTGGGAGAATGATGTCATGGACAAGACCCAAATTACAAACGTAGCATATGATCGTGTCAGTTTATTGCTGTTGTTTTCCGCATGTCAAGTATATGTTCCTATGACCATGAGATCATGCAACTCACTGACACCGGAGGGATACTTTGTGCATATCAAACGTCACAATGTAACTGGGTGACTATAAAGGTGCACTACAGGTATCTCCGAAGGTGTCTGTTGAGTTGGCATGGATCAAGACTGGGATTTGTTACTCCGTGTGACGGAGAGGTATCTCAAGGCCCACTCGGTAATGCAACATCACAACAAGCCTTGCAAGCAATGTGACTAATATGTTAGCCACGGGATCTTGCATTACGGAACGAGTAAAGAGACTTGCCGGTAACGAGGTTGAACTAGGTATGGAGATACCGACGATCGAATCTCGGGCAAGTAACATACCGAAGAACAAAGGGAACGTTATACGGGATTGATTGAATCCTTGACATAGAGGTTTGACCGATGAAGATCTTCGTAGAATATGTAGGAACCAATGTGGTCGTCCAAGTCCCGCCATTGGTTATTGTCCGTAGAGGTGTCTCGGTCATGTCTACATAGTTCTCGAACCCGCAGGGTCTGCACACTTAAGGTTCGATGACGTTTCGGTAGTGTAGAGTTATGTATGGTGGTGACCGAAGGTTGTTCGGAGTCCCGGATGAGATCCTGGACGTCACGAGGAGCTCCGCAATGGTCTGGAGGTAAAGATTCATATATAGGAAGTCCCAGTTTGGTCACCGAAAAAGTTTCGGGCTCATCGGTAGTGTACCGGGAGTGTCAGTAGTGTACCGGGAGACCACCGGGAGGGGTATTTCGACCTAAGAGGCTTTATGGGATGTAGGAGGATGAATACCAGCCCTTAGTGTTCTGGTGGAAGTCCTACACGAAGCCCATGAGGCTGGGAAGAAAATACCAAAAGGAAAAAGGTGGAAAAAGGCAAAAAAGGGCCAAATAAGGAAGGAGTCCTAATCCTACTAGGAGTGGAGGAGGAGGACTCCTCCCTCCTTGGTTTGGCCGACCCAAGGGCTGCCTTTTTGGAAGCAAAGCCTCCTCCTCCTCTCCTCCTATATATACTAGAGGATTTTAGGGTTTTGGCACAAGATTTTCAGCCACGTGCCACCCGTTCCTCTAGTGCATAGCTTCTCCTCTAGATCGGTTTTCTGCAGTGCTTAGGCAAAGCCCTGTCGGAATAGCTCCACCACCATCGCCGGAGCGCCGTCATGCTGCCGGAGAACTCTTCCTCCTCTCCGCCTCCTCTTTCTGGATCAAGATGGTGGAGATCGTCATCAAGCTACACGTGTGCTGAACGCGGAGGTGCCGTCCGTTCGGTACTAGATCGGAAGGATCGTGATCAAGGCCACGGGACGTTCGTGATCGGATCGCGGGACGGATCGTGACGAGATCGCGGGACGGTTCATGATTGTTTCGCGGGACGGTTCGTGATTAGAACGCGGGACGCTCGGCGATTTGGATCGCGAAGAAGTTTGACTACACCAACCGCGTTTCTTAACGCTTCCCGCTTAGCGATCTACAAGGGTACGTAGATCCACTCTCCCTCTCGTAGATGCTCATCACCATGGGTAGGTTTGCATGTGCGTAGGAAAAATTTTGTTTCCCATGCGACGTTCCCCAACAGTGGCATCATGAGCTAGGTTGATGGTTCGATGAGATCTCGAGTAGAACACAAAAGGTTTGTGGGCATTGATGCTTAGATTGCTTCCTCCCTTGGTCGTGTTTTGGTTCAGCGGTATTGTGGGATGAAGCGGCCCGGACCAACCTTACTCGTACGCTTACAAGAGACCGGTTCCCTCAACTGCACTTGTTGCAAAAGATGGCTAGCGGGTGTCAGTTTCTCCTAGTTTAGTTGGATCGGATTCGACAAAGGCGGTCCTTGAGAAGGTTGAAAAGCAAACTAGTGTATCACCGTTGTGGTTTATGCGTAGGTGAGAATCATTCTTGCTAGATACCCGTAGCAGCCACGTAAAACATGCAACAACAATTAGAGGACGTCTAACTTGTTTTTGCAGGGTATGTTATGATGTGATATGGCCAATTACATGATGTGATATATGTGATGTATGAGATGATCATGTGATGTATAGAATTTCACGACTTGCATGTCGATGAGTACAGCAACCGGCAGGAGCCATAGGGCTGTCTTTAATTATTGTATGACCTGCGTGTCAATCATTAAGCGCTATGTAATGCTTTACTTTATCGCTAAGCGGTAGCAATAGAAGTAGAAGCAGGGCTGGCGCCACAACCCCAATGGCAGCACATTGATGGAGATCAAGATGATGGAGATCATGGTGTTGTGCCGGTGACGATGGAGATCATGCCGGTGTTTTGAAGATGGAGATCTTAAACACAAATTCATGGCCATATCATGTCACTTATGATTTGCATGTGATGTTAATCCTTTTTATACACCTTGTTTTGCTTAGGACGACGGTGGCATTATAAGGTGATCCCTCGCTTAATTTCAAGATAAATTGTGTTCTCCCCGAGTGTGCACCGTTGCGAAAGTTCGTCCTGTTGAGACACCACGTGATGATCGGGTGTGATAGACTCTACTTTCACATACAACGGGGGCAAGCCAGATTTGCACGTGCAGAACACTCGGGTTAAACTTGACGAGCCTAGCATGTACAGACATGGCCTCGGAACACAAGAGACCGAAAGGTCGAACATGAGTCATATAGTAGATATGATCAACATAATGATGTTCACCATTGCAGCCACCTCAACTCATGTGATGATCGGACTTGAGTTGGTGAATTTGGATCATGTATCACTCGAATGATTGGAGGGATGTCAATTTGAGTGGGAGTTCTTAAGTAATATGATTAATTGAACTCATTATCATGAACATAGTCAATAGTGTGTTTGCAAATTATGTTGTAGATTACTAGCTCACGCTGTAGCTCCCTTAAATTTTTATATGTTCCTAGAGAAATAGAGTTGAAAGATGTTGGTAGCAATATTGCGGACAGGGTCCGTGATCTGAGGATTGTCCTCATTGCTGCACAGAAGGCTTATGTCCTTAATGCACCGCTCAGTGCGCCACCCCCTCTAGCGTCGTCTGTAGATGTTGTGAACATCTGACAGACATGTTTCGATGACTAATTGATAGTTTAGTGCGTCATGCATTACGGCTTAGAATTGAGGCTCCGAAATGTTTTGAACGTCACGGAACATATGAGATGTTCTAGGAGCAGAGATTGTGATCTCAAGCTCGTGCCTGTGTTGCGAGATATGAGACCTCCAACAAGATTCTTTGCCTGTAAGATGAAGGAGAATAGCTCAATCGTTGAGCATGTACTCAGATTGTCTGGGTACTACAATCGCTTGAATCAAGTGGCAATTGATCTTCCAAATAAGATAGTGATTGATATAGTTCTCCAAGTCACTGTCACTAAAGCTACTAGAACTTAGTGATGAACTATAAAACACCAGGGATAGAAGTATTGATCCCTGAGCTGTTCGCGATGTTTGACACCGCGAAGGTAGAAATCAAGAAGGAGCGTCAAGTGTTGATGGTTAATCAAACCACTAGTTTCAAAAAGGGCAAGAGCAAGGAGGGAAACTTCATGGATAGCAAGTCAGTTGCTGCTCCAGTAAAGCAACCCAAAGTTGAACTCAAACCCAAGACTAAGTGCTTCTATTATGAGGTGAGAGGTCGCTGAAGCGGAACAACCCTAGATACTTGGTAGATAAGAAGGCTGGCAACATCGACAGAAGTATATTTGATATACGAGTTATTGATGTGTACCTTTCTAGTACTCCTAGTCGCCCCTAGGTATTGGATACCGGTTCGGTTGCTAAATGTTAGTGACTCGAAATAAAAGCTACAGAATAAACGGAGAACTAGCTAAGGGTGAGGTGACGATGTGTGTTGGAAATGTTTCCAAGGTTTATGTGATCAACATCGCACGCTCTCTCTGCCTTTAGGATTAGTGACGAACCTAAATAAATGTTATTTGGTGTTTTGCGTTGAGCATGAACATGATTAGATCATGTTTGTTGCAATACGGTTATTCATTTAAGTCAGAGAATAATGGTTATTCTATTTACATGAATAATACCTTCAATGGTCATGCACCCAGTGAGAATGGTTTGTTGAAATCTTGATCGTAGTAATACACATGTTCATAACATTGATATCAAAATGTAACATCCCAAAATTCTATTTTGGAATGTTATGTTATAGATATGCATCTATCATCATCATTACTTGATTGTATGTGTTAGTTGAAATGCCTCTCCTGAATTCCAGAAAGTCCTTTCTACTTTTCACTAAGTTGCTTTCACCTATTTGAAATTTTGGTTAAAAGTTCAAATAAGAGAGGAGGAACATGACACTCCACACCAGGGACTAATTGGTGGTTTATTTGAACAATAATAACCAGGGGTTATTTTGAAAATATTTGCAAAAAGGGTTTAAAAACAATTAGGCAATTTCTGAAAATATTATTTTTCTCAAAGTGTTCAAATGACAGAATAGAAATGTTCATTAAATAGCATTTATTATTCTGTTAATTTTGATATATAATACCCCTATATTTAGAGACGATTTGAATGCTTTAAAAGCTTTTGAGAATCTCTGGAAAATTATTAAAAGGAAACGGTAACCGTTTCCGGTATTAAACGGGCCGGCCCACGGGCAGTTACTCGCGTATTGATTAGAAGCCGGTCGACCGACGCGCAGTAACTGCATACTCTCTCGCTGACACCGGGTCCCACCGACCGACCGTTTCTACCGACCGGTCACCCTCTTCCTCGCGCGCGCGCCGGATCCCTCGCCGGCCGTTTATTTCTCTTCACCGGATCTCTCTCCTCTCTTCTCCCCCGCACCCCTCGAGCCCCCTATAAGTACCGGCCAGCCCCGCCTTTCATTTCCCTCCCAAACCCCTCTTCCCTCTCGCCGGAAGGCTACGCAATTCCTCGCCGGAGCTCCCACCCCACCGGACCTCCCGTCGACCGTAGCCACCGATTCCGACCACCCCTCGCCCAACCGACCTCACCAATCGACTCCGGAGACCCGTCGCCGTCGCCCGAACCACTCCACTGTCTTCCCCGACCACCGGAGCACCACGCCGTCGACTTCGCCACTTCCGGACTCGCCGGAGATCCCTCGCCGGCGACCTCTTAACACTGTGAGCATCCCCACTCGTTCGATCTGGAATCGACGACCCAGATTAGATCGGATTTAATCCGAACCGTTTTCCTTTACGGACCGGTCGCCCGTCCATAACCCTTGAGCGCACACCCCCCGTTAGCCAATAGGACAGCGCCACGTAGCCCCATGACCGTCGCAAATCTTTTTTCTTTTTCTGTTTTTGTTTTAATTAACAAAATGTTTTCAAAATTTGTTTTGCTTATATCTTTTAATCTATTTAGTGTTTTGAGTTGATTCTTTTTGCAATAGCTCACATTTTACATGTAGTTTCACCCTGTACTTTTAAATTTCAAATTTGAACTATAAAATTTGAATTGAATCAAATTTGCTTAAAATCTTCAAATCTGTATAACTAGAGTTTGAAAATAGATTTTGACATGAATCTTTTTGCTACTATTTGGTATTAGTTAGGACTACCTTCATGCTTAGTTTGAAGATATTTAGGATATATTTGATTAATGTTTTAACCAAAAACAGAATCTGCCTAGTATTACAATATAGTTTTATATACTTAATTTTAATTAGTTTGATTTAGAATTTGGTTTTATTTGTTTATTAGGTTCTGTTAGTAAACATTTAGTGTTTTCACTCACTGTTAATAAAAATATAAATTTGCTTAGTTTAATTTTATTTAACATAGGAATCACAACTTATTTTCAAATAGGTTTATTTTGATTAAAACAACTAACTAGTAATAGTTTTGTTTTCACACAAAGTTTTGTATATTTTAATTCTGTTTTCTAAGACAGATTTAATTAAAAATTATTTCCTATTAAGAACATGTTCTACAAATAAATAATAAGTTTAGTTTTTCATTCTTTTGTTAATATAACTATAATTGATTCATATAGTGTTTATCACAAACTTGTATAAACTTTACTAAACTTTTCCCAACAAACTTAAATTGATTATATTCTGTTTATTAATAAAATATTCTATTGTTTCCTTGCTGACAACAATTGTTTTGTTATTACAAATGGTTTCATTATGTCAGTAGTGTTTTCATTCCTCACCTTTTGAAAACAAAACTTTGTGTGTTTTCCTACTTGAGATTTGTGCATTGTTTTGTCTTGATTGTTTACTAGTTCTTGGTTGATGTTTGTGAGTTACAATATTCTGTTGTATGCTTATTGAGTGCTTGTTTGCTTCGTTAGATTATCCGGAGTGCGAAGCTTGTTACTTAGAGTCACTCACGTACGAAGATCATCAATCAGGCAAGTCACTTTGACCATGTTTACCCATGTTTTATATGCATTAGTTCTACCATCTCCCCAAATTGCATGCAAGATAGGTTAGTTGGAAACTTGGTTACAGTGTAGTAGTATCATGTGGTAGGTACCCCCTCAACCTCTTGACACATTGGCCCCGGGAAACGTTGTTTTACCTTTTGCTATGCTATTAGTAGACGGGGTTGGTTGTGTGATTCATGAGAGTTGAGAGAGTTAATAATTTCAAGACCTACATAATGATCAAGATTTAAGACTCCGAGTTTTCAACATACCTCTGGGTGGATGATGGTTGAACGGCACCCTGGAGAAACCAGTGGATTTGCCTAGGTGATGCTGGAGATGGCCAGTATTCACGCGGAAAGGTCCACCCAGGCACAAAGAGATGGATGGGTGCTTCAAGACCCAAGGCTTACCTGCACAGCCACAAGTCATTATGGGCTCTGGCTTGGTTGGAAATCGTGGTGACCCTGGACAGGCGGTGCTACGAGAGGTAGAAGAACGGTAGGAAAGGATGGGCACCGACAGAGTCGCAGGGAAACCCTTTGGAAGACCATGTTTTGGTCATCCGTTTCTCAAACACCCTGAAGTGCGAGAAATCAAACGGAGGCGACCAAATCTTGTGGGGAACGTGTGCAAAACTCTGCAGAGTATTCCAAACCTAATCGATTAGCCGTGTCCACGGTCATGGACGACTTGAGCCAAAGGAATTGAAACTTCCGGAACTCTCAACACAATTAATATGATGATGTGGGTATTTAATAATTTTGGGTATGAGAATTGGTTGGTGGAACCATATCATTAATCAACCAACTTAGTAATATTTTGCTTAGCCCCTTTCTTGATGTAGGAAAAAAATGGCTTTACGCAAAAACTTACCACCCCACCTGCCATATATGCATATAGACTAGATGATTATCTTTTCACCCCTCTCTTGTGACCTTGCCGGCATATTCCATATGCTGACCTACACGGCTGCAACGTATCATGTTGCAGAGTACTTTTCCGACCAGGAGTGAGGACACGTTCTATGCTCAGTGAGATGCCCTTGGAGTCAGATGGACTCATCTACCTTCGACGCTTCCGCAAGATTTAGATATTCTCATGAGTTGGCTTTTAGCCACTTTATTGTAATTTTTATTGTAATAAAGGACTCGATATGAGATTTCGATTAATATAATGCTGTGTGATTTCCCATTGATATATACATGGATGTACCGTGTGTGTACCAGCATGATCTTGGGATGGTACGGAAACACCGGAGACTTGACCTTTCAGGTCGGGTCACTACAGAAATGGTATCAGAGCCAGGTTGACCGTAGGACGTAACCTCTAGGATTGGAAAGCCTTAGGATTGTTTCTCTTTGTCTTTAAATATCTTATACTCTCATCTATTCATTTCTGACTCCTCTCCGATTATTTCAAAATTTATAGATGGCCACCTTCATCCCAGTGTTGATCACGGAGTTTTGCCAGCCTGACGCAACGATGCCCTTTGGTAAGGAGCTGATGAGGATCGTCAAGGACGTAAGGATTGCTTTGCCGAGCATCACCGGGATTCCTATCATGTCATTTCCCCAAGATGGACGCTAGAGGATTGAGGTGCATATTCCAGGGAAGACTTTTGGGAATCGGAAGGAACCCATCGATCTCAAGTTCGTGGCACCCAGTTGGATACTTGGAAGAGACATGGCCATTCATCGTGCCCTTGGACGTATCCAGGAGGAATACAGAGGTGGAACCATTTCACCAGGACTCAGCATGGTTTGCCGCAGAGATGCTCATGGAAACATCATAACTCCTCCCACTACAGACACCAATATTTCCTATATCCAGACCCTAGAGACTCACATCAGAACTCTGGAGCTTCGAGTTCGTGCTGATACGAAGACAATCAAGAATCTGATGAACCGCGAGCTGGACCTTGAAGCTGATCTGCGAGAGGCCAACTATGAACACGAGCATGAAGTGAAGGACTTCCTAGAGAGGATTGATGAGCAGAATGCACGCATCGCAACTCTGGAGGAGCAGCTAGACATGGGGGAAAACCTTCACCCCGAAGGAGACATGGCACCCTTCATCAGCGACGATGAAGACTATGAGGAAAGCACCACCGGAGGACCTACGACTATGCACTTTTGAGGAGAACCTTAGTTATGCCCTCCAATGTATCTTTTATTTTCGTCGTTAAAGCGTAGGTCGATGCTTAGTTGTTTGAGATTTGTATTCCCGATGTTTGACGTTGATTGAATAAATGAATAAGTGTTTGGTGTGATATGTTTGTTGCATTGCATATGGGTAGTGAATTTCTCCTTTTAGGCCCTTGTTCTATTCTAATTCTCACCCCTCTGAAAACAGCAAGATGCCTCCACGACGTGAGACCGACTTCACTTTCCCGCCGAAACTCACACAACTTCTTCAGCAGCAGAATGCACTGATGCAGTTATTGATTCAGAATCAGAACAACCACAACCACCATCCACCCCAGACTGACAATCTCACCCGTTTTCTGAGGTTGAACCCTCCAACTTTCTCTAGCAGTACTGAGCCCATTGTGGCAGATGACTGGCTCCATAAGGTGGAGAGAGAACTTGTCACCGCTGGATGCACTGACGCTCAGAAAGTGCGATTTGCCGCACATCAACTGGAAGGACCAGCAGCATCATGGTGGGAGAATTACACCACCACTTATCCTATTGCAGATGTGACTTGGGAGCAGTTCAAGCTTGCTTTCCGCACCGCTCATGTCTCAGCTGGAGCCATGAGTCTAAAGAAGCGCGAGTTTCGCAACTTGCGCCAGGGTAATCGCTCTGTGGCCCAATATGTGGAAGAGTTCAGCATGTTGGCCCGTTATGCCCCAGGAGATGTGGCTGATGATGCGGCCAAGCAAGAAAAGTTTCTGGAAGGACTCAATGACGAGTTGAGCATACAGCTGGTAGTGGCTACTTTCAACAACTACCAAGAGCTGGTGGACAAGGCCCTTATTCTGGAGGGTAAACAACAGCAGATTGAGAACCACAAGCGGAAGTACACTCAGGGGAAGTTCAGCTCTGGAGCTCATCAGAAGCTTCGCTACTCCCCGTACTCAGGGAATACCGGATCAGGGACCGGTAAGTTTGGAAGACACACTCATGTTGTGCCCAACCATGGAGGCCACCATCATGGAGGAAATGGGAACAACCGTCTCAACCATGGCAATTTCAAGACTGACAATGGGAATGGGAACAACAACCAGCACCGTCACGCTCCTGCTCAGAAGGATCTGAGTCATATTACCTGTTTCAAGTGTCAGAAGACAGGGCACTATGCTAATGAGTGTCCCCAGAGCAAGCAAGCCAATGGAAACGGCAACAACAACGGCAACTCCGCAGCCAAGAAGCCAAACCCTTTTCCTCGTGCCCAGGTGAACCATCTCGACGTGGAAGAAGTCTATGATCAACCCGAGACTGTGGTTGGTAAGTTTTTATTGCATTCACGTCCAGTTACAGTACTTTTTGATTCCGGTGCAACTCATTCATTCATATCAAGGGTAGTTGTGGATAAGTATGGCTTGCCCACCAAAACCCTTAGTCATCCCATTAAGGTCAGTTCCCCAGGAGGTATGATGATGGCAGGGATAGGATGCCATGCCTTGAAACTCAATATAGGAAACCATGTTTTTCCCACTGACCTCATCGTCTTAGAATCCCAGGGATTGGATGTAATCCTAGGCATGGATTGGATGACCAAGTATGAAGGAAATCTTGATTGCCTCAGCAAGTCTATTTCACTCACCACCCCCGAGAACAAGAGGATTAAGTATGTATCCCGACGCACACGTATGAGTGCTAGGTTAAATGCCCTCACAGGAGTTGTTCAGGAGGAAGTACCTGTGGTAAAAGACTTTCCAGATGTATTTCCGGAAGAATTACCAGGAATGCCACCAGATAGGGAGATTGAGTTCCTAATAGAGCTACAGCCAGGGACAGCTCCAATTTCCAAGAGACCCTATCGGATGCCCGCAAATGATCTGTTGGAAATCAAGAAGCAGATTAAGGAGTTATTGGACAAAGGTTATATTCGCCCAAGTTCATCACCTTGGGGAGCCCCAGTACTTTTGGTGGAGAAGAAGGATAAATCTTTGAGAATGGTAGTTGACTATCGTGCCTTGAACGAGGTGACTATCAAGAACAAGTATCCTCTACCGATGATTAATGATTTGTTTGATCAGCTCGTAGGAGCCAAAGTATTCTCCAAGATCGATCTTCGATCAGGGTATCACCAGTTGAAAATTCGTGAACAGGATATACCCAAAACAGCTTTCACCATGAGGTATGGCTTGTATGAGTATACGATCATGTCTTTTGGATTGACTAATGCTCCTGCCTACTTCATGAATTTGATGAACAAAGTATTCATGGAATACCTAGACAAGTTTGTTGTGGTGTTCATCGATGACATTCTGATATTCTCCAAGAACGAGGAAGAGCATAAGGAACATTTGCGTTTAGTTCTGGAGAAGCTGAGAGAGCATCAACTATATGCCAAGTTCAGCAAATGTGAATTTTGGCTGACGGAAGTCGGATTCCTTGGACATGTTATTTCCGGAGATGGAATAGCAGTGGACCCCGCTAAGGTTAAAGCCGTCACCGAGTGGAAATCACCCACCTCAGTTAAGGAGATCCGCAGTTTCCTCGGACTTGCCGGTTATTACCGGAGGTTCATTGAGAATTTCTCAAAGATTGCCAAGCCCATGACAGAGTTGTTGAAGAAAGAATCTAAGTATGTTTGGACTGAGGAATGTGAAGCCAGTTTTCAGGAGTTGAAGAAACGTTTGGTCACAGCCCTAGTGTTGATTTTGCCCAATATTCGGAAGGACTTCCAGGTTTACTGTGATGCTTCACGTCAAGGACTTGGAGGAGTACTTATGCAGGATGGAAAAGTTGTAGCCTATGCATCCAGACAACTACGACCTCATGAGTTGAATTATGCCACCCATGATTTGGAACTAGCAGCCGTAGTGCACGCACTCAAGACCTGGAGACATTTCCTTATCGGAAATAGTTGTGATGTTTACACCGACCATAAGAGCCTGAAATATATCTTCACGCAGAAAGAGTTGAACCTCAGACAAAGGAGATGGTTAGAGTTAATCAAGGACTATGACATGAGATTACATTACCATCCAGGTAAGGCTAATGTTGTAGCCGATGCCTTGAGTCGGAAAACTTATGTAAACACACTCACAGCTGGAGGATTACCCCAAGAGTTAGCCGATGATCTCAGAGAGCTCAAGCTAGAGATAGTTCCAAGAGGATATGTTGGTATACTAGAGATCCAGTCCACCTTGACCGAAAGAATTCGTAAAGCCTAGAAATCGGACAAGGAGATAGCTGAGATTAAACAGAGAATGGAAGATGGTAAAGCTAAAGGTTTTCGTGAGGATGAACACGGAACTTTGTGGTTTGAGAACCGAATCTATGTGCCCAATGACCCAGAGCTCGGGAAGTTGATACTTCAGGAAGCCCACGATTCACCTTACTCGATACACCCAGGCAACACCAAGATGTATCTGGATTTAAAGGAAAGTTATTGGTGGATAGGTATGAAGAAAGATATTGCGGAACATGTTGCAATATGTGATGTTTGTCAGAGAGTAAAGGCAGAACATCAGAAACCAGCAGGGTTACTCCAACCTTTGCAGATACCCGAGTGGAAATGGGAAAAGCTTGGTATGCATTTCATCACAGGATTGCCCAGGACCCGTTCAGGTTATGATTCCATCTGGGTAGTGGTAGATCGCTTGACCAAGGTAGCTCATTTCATTCCAGTGAAAACCACTTATACCAGTGCTAAGCTAGCCAAGATATATATGACCAGGATCGTACGTTTACATGGAGTTCCGAGGAGTATCGTGTCAGATAGAGGAACACAATTTACCTCAAAGTTTTGGCATCAGTTACATGAAACTTTGGGTACAAGGCTAGAGTTCAGTACAGCCTTTCATCCGCAGACAGATGCATAGACTGAGAGAGTCAACCAGATTCTGGAATACATGTTGAGAGCTTGTGCGATAGATTATGGATCTAGTTGGGATGACAACTTACCTTACACAGAATTTTAGTACAACAACAGTTATCAGACCAGTCTAAAGATGGCCCCTTTCGAAGCTTTATACGGAAGGAGGTGCAGAACACCACTGACGTGGGATGGTGTTGGAGACCGACAACTTTTTGGTCTCGACCTTATCCGAGATTCTGAAGAGAAAGTCAAGTTGATTCGTGACAGACTCAAGATAGCTCAATCTCGACAGAAGAGTTATGCTGACAACAAGCGCAAGGAAGTGACGTATGAAGTGGGAGACCGAGCTTATCTTCGTGTGTCCCCGCTTCGTGGAATCAAGAGGTTTGGTGTTAAAGGAAAATTAGCACCCAGATTCATAGGCCCCTACAAAATTCTTGAACGTAGAGGCGAAGTTGCATACAAACTGGAATTGCCGGAAGGATTATCCGAAGTTCATAATGTGTTCCACGTGTCCCAGCTGAAGAAATGCCATGCTGAGATGGCTGATATCCCTTTGAGAGACACCGTGCCCCTACAGGCCATACAGCTTGAAAGTGATCTGACCTATGAGGAGAAGCCTGTCAGAATCCTTGAGACTAACAACAGGGTTACCCGCAGCAAGATCATCAAGTTCTGCAAAGTTCTGTGGAGTCACCACACCGAGGAAGAAACCACCTGGGAACGCGAAGAAGATCTTTGTAGAGACCATCCGCACCTATTTTCTAGCCAACCCGAATCTCGAGGGCGAGATTCATCTTAAGGTGGGTAGGTTTGTAACATCCCAAAATTCTATTTTGGAATGTTATGTTATAGCTATGCATCTATCATCATCATTACTTGATTGTATGTGTTAGTTGAAATGCCTCTCCTGAATTCCAGAAAGTCCTTTCTACTTTTCACTAAGTTGCTTTCACCTATTTGAAATTTTGGTTAAAAGTTCAAATAAGAGAGGAGGAACATGGCACTCCACACCAAGGACTAATTGGTGGTTTATTTGAACAATAATAACCAGGGGTTATTTTGAAAATATTTGCAAAAAGGGTTTAAAAACAATTAGGCAATTTCTGAAAAATATTATTTCTTTCAAATTGTTCAAATGACAGAATAGAAATGTTCATTAAATAGAATTTATTATTCTGTTAATTTTGATATATAATACCCCTTTATTTAGAGACGATTTGAATGCTTTAAAAGCTTTTGAATGTCTCTGGAAAATTATTAAAAGGAAACGGTAACCGTTTCCGGTATTAAACGGGCCGGCCCACGGGCAGTTACTCGCGTATTGATTAGAAGCCGGTCGACCGACGCGCAGTAACTGCGTACTCTCTCGCTGACACCGGGTCCCACCGACCGACCGTTTCTACCGACCGGTCACCCTCTTCCTCGCGCGCGCCCCGGATCCCTCGCCGGCCGTTTATTTCTCTTCACCGGATCTCTCTCCTCTCTTCTCCCCCGCACCCCTCGAGCCCCCTATAAGTACCGGCCAGCCCCGCCTTTCATTTCCCTCCCAAACCCCTCTTCCCTCTCGCCGGAAGGCTACGCAATTCCTCGCCGGAGCTCCCACCCCACCGGACCTCCCGTCGACCGTAGCCACCGATTCCGACCACCCCTCGCCCAACCGACCTCACCAATCGACTCCGGAGACCCGTCGCCGTCGCCCGGACCACTCCACTGTCTTCCCCGACCACCGGAGCACCACGCCGTCGACTTCGCCACTTCCGGACTCGCCGGAGATCCCTCGCCGGCGACCTCTTAACACTGTGAGCATCCCCACTCGTTCGATCTGGAATCGACGACCCAGATTAGATCGGATTTAATCCGAACCATTTTCCTTTACGGACCGGTCGCCCGCCCGTAACCCTTGAGCACACACCCCCCCATTAGCGAATAGGACAGCGCCACGTACCCCCTGACCGTCGCAAATCTTTTTTCTTTTTCTGTTTTTGTTTTAATTAACAGAATGTTTTCAAAATTTGTTTTGCTTATATCTTTTAATCTATTTAGTTTTTTGAGTTGATTCTTTTTGCAATAGCTCACATTTTACATGTAGTTTCACCCTGTACTTTTAAATTTCAAATTTGAACTATAAAATTTGAATTGAATCAAATTTCCTTAAAATCTTCAAATCTGTATAACTAGAGTTTGAAAATAGATTTTGACATGAATCTTTTTGCTACTGTTTGGTATTAGTTAGGACTACCTTCATGCTTAGTTTGAAGATATTTAGGATATATTTGATTAATGTTTTAACCAAAAACAGAATCTGCCTAGTATTACAATATAGTTTTCTATACTTAATTTTAATTAGTTTGATTTAGAATTTGGTTTTATTTGTTTATTAGGTTCTGTTAGTAAACATTTAGTGTTTTCACTCACTGTTAATAAAAATATAAATTTGCTTAGTTTAATTTTATTTAACATAGGAATCACAACTTATTTTCAAATAGGTTTATTTTGATTAAAACAACTAACTAGTAATAGTTTTGTTTTCAAACAAAGTTTTGTATATTTTAATTCTGTTTTCTAAGACAGATTTAATTGTAAATTATTTCCTGTTAAGAACATGTTTTACAAATAAATAATAAGTTTAGTTTTTCATTCTTTTGTTAATATAACTATAGTTGATTCATATAGTGTTTATCACAAACTTGTATAAACTTTACTAAACTTTTCCCAACAAACTTAAATTGATTATATTCTGTTTATTAATAAAATATTCTATTGTTTCCTTGCTGACAACAATTGTTTTGTTATTACAAATGGTTTCATTATGTCAGTAGTGTTTTCATTCCTCACCTTTTGAAAACAAAACTTTGTGTGTTTTCCTACTTGAGATTTGTGCATTGTTTTGTCTTGATTGTTTACTAGTTCTTGGTTGATGTTTGTGAGTTACAATATTCTGTTGTATGCTTATTGAGTGCTTGTTTGCTTCGTTAGATTATCCGGAGTGCGAAGCTTGTTACTTAGAGTCACTCACGTACGAAGATCATCAATCAGGCAAGTCACTTTGACCATGTTTACCCATGTTTTATATGCATTAGTTCTACCATCTCCCCAGATTGCTTGCAGGATAGGTTAGTTGGAAACTTGGTTACATTGTAGTAGTATCATGTGGTAGGTACCCCCTCAACCTCTTGACACATTGGCCCCGGGAAACATTGTTTTACCTTTTGCTATGCTATTAGTAGACGGGGTTGGTTGTGTGATTCATGAGAGTTGAGAGAGTTAATAATTTCAAGACCTACATAATGATCAAGATTTAAGACTCCGAGTTTTCAACATACCTCTAGGTGGATGATGGTTGAACGGCACCCTGGAGAAACCAGTGGATTTGCCTAGGTGATGCTGGAGATGGCCAGTATTCACGCGGAAAGGTCCACCCAGGCACAAAGAGATGGATGGGTGCTTCAAGACCCAAGGCTTACCTGCACAGCCACAAGTCATTATGGGCTCTGGCTTGGTTGGAAATCGTGGTGACCCTGGACAGGCGGTGCTACGAGAGGTAGAAGAACGGTAGGAAAGGATGGGCACCGACAGAGTCGCAGGGAAACCCTTTGGAAGACCATGTTTTGGTCATCCGTTTCTCAAACACCCTGAAGTGCGAGAAATCAAACGGAGGCGACCAAATCTTGTGGGGAACGTGTGCAAAACTCTGCAGAGTATTCCAAACCTAATCGATTAGCCGTGTCCACGGTCATGGACGACTTGAGCCAAAGGAATTGAAACTTCCGGAACTCTCAACACAATTAATATGATGATGTGGGTATTTAATAATTTTGGGTATGAGAATTGGTTGGTGGAACCATATCATTAATCAACCAACTTAGTAATATTTTGCTTAGCCCCTTTCTTGATGTAGGAAAAAAATTGGCTTTACGCAAAAACTTACCACCCCACCTGCCATATATGCATATAGACTAGATGATTATCTTTTCACCCCTCTCTTGTGACCTTGCCGGCATATTCCATATGCTGACCTACACGGCTGCAACGTATCATGTTGCAGAGTACCTTTCCGACCAGGAGTGAGGACACGTTCTATGCTCAGTGAGATGCCCTTGGAGTCAGATGGACTCATCTACCTTCGACGCTTCCGCAAGATTTAGATATTCTCATGAGTTGGCTTTTAGCCACTTTATTGTAATTTTTATTGTAATAAAGGACTCGATATGAGATTTCGATTAATATAATGCTGTGTGATTTCCCATTGATATATACATGGATGTACCGTGTGTGTACCAGCATGATCTTGGGATGGTACGGAAACACCGGAGACTTGACCTTTCAGGGCGGGTCGCTACACAAAAGATACAAAGTTAAATAATGATAGTACCACATACTTGTGGCACTGCCGCAAAATGTCATATTGGTATAAAGCGCATGAAGAAACTCCATGCTGATGGATACTTGGACTCATTTGATTTCGAATCGGTTGAGACATGCGAACCATGTCAATTGGGCAAGATGACTAAAGGACCCCGTTGGATGGAGAGGGCAAGTGATTCATTGGAAATGATACATGTTGATGTATGCAATCTAGTGAGTCTTGTAGCGTGCAGTGGATATCGTTATTTCTTACCTTCACTGATGATTTGAGTAGATATAGTGTATATTTACTTAATGAAACACAAGTCTGAATCGTTTGAAAGGTTCAAGCAAATTCAGAGTGAAGTTTAAGATCATCGTGACAAGAAGATAAAAATGACTGCGATATGATCGTGGAGGTGAATATCTGAGTCACGAGTTTGGCATACAACTTAAGACAATGTGAAAGTTGTTTCACAACTAAACGCCACCTGGAACACCATAGTGTGATGGTGTGTCCGAACATCATAGTTATGCTCTATTGGACTTGGTGCGTGCTATGATGTCTTTTATTGTTTTACTACTATAATTTTGGGGTTATGCATTAGAGACAACTACATTCACTTTAAATAGGGCACCATCTAAATCCGTTGAGATGACACCGTGTGAATTATGGTTTGATAGAAACCTAAGCTGTCATTTCTTAATATTTGGGGCTGCGACACTTGTGTGGAAAATGTTTTCACCTAATGAGGTCGAACCGAAGGCGGACAAATGCATCGTCATAGAATACCCTAAGATCAGTTGGGTGAACCTTCTATCTCAGATCCACGTGCAAAGTGTTTGTTACTAAAACGAATCCTTTCTCGAGGAAAAGATTCTCTCGAAAGAATTGAGTGGGAGGAAGATAGAACTTGATGAGGTTGTTAAACCTTTGTTCAACCAGAGAGTAGCGCAGCGCAGAATGTTGTTTCTGTGAAGCCTACGTTAGTTGAAGAGGAAGTTAATGATGATGATCATGAAGCTTCAGGATCAAGTTACTATCGAACTTCGTAGGTCGACAAGGATGTGTACTGCTCCTAAGCTGTACGACAACCCTGTCTTGGAGGTCATGTTGTTGGACAACGATGAACCTACGAGCTATGGAGAAGCGATGATGGGCCCAGATTCCGACAAATGGTTGGAGGCCATGAAATCCGAGATAGAATCCATGTATGAAAACCAAGTATAGACTTTGGTAGACTTGCTCATTGGACGGCAGGTTGTTGAGTACAAATGGATCTTTAAAATGAAGACAGACGCTGATGGTAATTATCACCATTTGTAAAGCTCGACTTGTTGCAAAGTTGTTTGTGACAAGTACAAGGAGTTGACTGCGATGAGACTTTCTCACTCGTAGCGATGCTAAAGTTTGTTGGAAAGATGTTAGCAGTTGCTGCATTTTTCAATTATGAAATCTGGCAAATGGATGTCAAAACATCGTTTCCTTAACGGTTTTACTTGAGGAAAGGTTGTATGTGATACAACCAGAAGGTCTTGTCAGTCCTAAGGATGCTAAAAGGTGTACAAGCTTCAGTGATCCTTCTATGGACTGATGAAGATCTTCGTAGAGGTTCGACCGATGAAGATCTTCGTAGAATATGTAGGAACCAATGTGGACGTCCAGGTCCCGCCATTGGTTATTGGTCGTAGAGGTGTCTCGGTCATGTCTACATAGTTCTCGAACCCGCAGGGTCTGCACACTTAAGGTTCGATGACGTTTCGATAGTGTAGAGTTATGTACGTTGGTGATCGAAGGTTGTTCGGAGTCCCAGATGAGATCCCGGATGTCACGAGGAGCTCCGGAATGGTCCGGAGGTAAAGATTCATATATAGGAAGTGTTGGAAATATGCCCTAGAGGCAATAATAAAATGGTTATTATTGTATTTCCTTGTTCATGATAATTGTCTATTGTTCATGCTATAATTGTGTTAACCGGAAACCATAATACATGTGTGAATACATAGACCACAACATGTCCCTAGCGAGCCTCTAGTTGACTAGCTCGTTGATCAATAGATGGTCACGGTTTCATGACCATGGACATTGGATGTCGTTGATAATGGGATCACATCATTAGGAGAATGATGTGATGGACAAGACCCAATCCTAAGCATAGCACAAGATCGTGTAGTTCGTTTGCTAAAGCTTTTCAATGTCAAGTATCGTTTCCTTAGACCATGAGATTGTGCAACTCCCGGATACTGTAGGAATGCTTTGGGTGTGCCAAACATCACAACGTAACTGGGTGGCTATAAAGGTGCACTACGGGTATCTCCGAAAGTATCTGTTGGGTTGGCACGAATCGAGACTGGGATTTGTCACTCCGTGTGACGGAGAGGTATCTCTGGGCCCACTCGGTAAGACATCATCATAATGAGCTCAATGTGACTAAGGAGTTAGACACGGGATGATGTATTACGAAACGAGTAAAGAGACTTGCCAGTAACGAGATTGAACAAGGTATAGGGATACCGACGATCGAATCTCGGGCAAGTACCATACCGATAGACAAAGGGAATTGTATACGGGATTAATTGAATCCCCGACATCGTGGTTCATCCGATGAGATCATCGTGGAGTATGTGGGAGCCAACATGGGTATCCATATCCCGCTGTTGGTTATTGGCCGGAGAAGTGTCTCGGTCATGTCTACGTGTCTCCCGAACCCGTAGGGTCTACACACTTAAGGTTCGATGACGCTAGGGTTATAGGGAAAAGGTATACGTGATTACCGAAGGTTGTTCGGAGTCCCGGATGAGATCCCGGACGTCACAAGGAGCTCCGGAATGGTCCGGAGGTAAAGATTGATATATAGGAAGTCCAGTTTTGGTCACCGGAAAGTTTTCGGGCTCATCGGTAGTGTACCGGGAGTGCCGGGAGGGTGCCGGAGGACCCCCAGGAGGGGTGTGACGACCAAAGGACCACATGGGCTGTTATATAAAGTGTGCCAGCCCTTATTGGGCTGGGCAAGACTTTTGCTAAAGGCCCATGCGGCTGGAGATAAGGAGATAAGGCAAAAAGGATTTAAAAGGAGGAGATCCACCTCCCTTGTGGGAGGTGGACTCTCCCTTTAATTCGGCCGGCCATCTCCTCTTTGGAGTAGAGGTCAAGCCAGCCCTCCACGTCCCTCCTCCTATATATACTTGAGGTTTTGGATGTTTTGAGACAGGATTTGATCTCTCTCTCTCACGGCAAAGCCCTACCTCTCTTCTTCCTCCTCCGCAGCGCTTAGGCGAAGCCCTATCGGAATACCTTGCTACTCCACCACCACCACGCCGTCGTGCTGCTGTTGGAGCCCTTCCCCAACCTCTCCTTCCTCCTTGCTGGATCAAGGTGTTCGAGACGTCACCGGGCTGCACGTGTGTTGAACGCGGAGGTGCCGTCCGTTCGGCACTTGATCGGATCTACCGCGATCTGAATCGCTGCGAGTACGACTCCATCAACCGCGTTCTTGTAACGCTTCCGTTTAGCGATCTTCAAAGGTATGAAGATGCAATCTCTCCCCTCTCGTTGCTGGTTTCTCCATAGATAGATCTTGGTGAACGCGTAGGAAATTTTTTGATTTACTACTACGTCTCCCAACAGGAAGTCCCAGTTTGGTCGCCGGAAAAGTTCCGGGCTCATCGGTAGTGTACCGGGAGTGTCGGTAGTGTACCGGGAGACCACCGGGAGGGGTATTTCGACCTAAGAGGCTTTATGGGATGTAGGAGGATGAATACCAGCCCTTAGTGGGCTGGTGGAAGTCCTACACAAAGCCCATGAGGCTGGGAAGAAAATACCAAAAGGAAAAAGGTGGAAAAAGGCAAAAAAGGGCCAAATAAGGAAGGAGTCCTAATCCTACTAGGAGTGGAGGAGGAGGACTCCTCCCTCCTTGGTTTGGACGACCCAAGGGCTGCCTTTTTGGCAGCCAAGCCTCCTCCTCCTCTCCTCCTCGCAGGACGCTCGGCGATTTGGATCGCGAAGAAGTTCGACTACACCAACCGCGTTTCTTAATGCTTCCCGCTTAGCGATCTACAAGGGTACGTAGATCCACTCTCCCTCCCGTAGTTGCTCATCACCATGGGTAGGTTTGCGTGTGCGTAGGTATTTTTTTGTTTCCCATGCAACATTCCCCAACAGAGAGTTGAAATTCTTCTTAGGTATTCAAATTCGTCGACAAGACAACGGCATCTTCATCTCACAAGAGAAATACCTCAAGGATGTTCTGAGGAAATTCGACATGCAATATTGCAAAGGCAACAAAACTCCAATGCCTTCAAAAGGCCACCTCTGCACTGACGAAAATGGTAAAGATTTTGACCATAAGGTATATCGCTCCATGATTGGCTCATTATTGTATCTATGTGCATCTAGGCTTGATATTATGCTGAGTGTTTGCATGTGTGCCCGGTTCCAAGCAACACCGAAGGAATCACACCATAAGGCTGTGGAACATATTCTTCGATACTTAGCTCACACACCAATGCTTGGATTTGGTATCCCAAGGGCTCAAATCTTCACCTTGTCGGATACTCTGATCCGGACTATGCTGGAGATCGTGTGGATCGCAAGTCAACCTCGGGCACATGTCATTTCCTCATACGATCCTTAGTCTATTGGTCCTCGAAGAAGCAGAACTGTGTTTCACTATCTACTACTGAAGCTGAGTACATTGCTGCTGGTTCATGTTGCGCTCAGTTACTATGGATGAAGCAAACCCTCAAGGATAACAGCATCAAGTTGAAGAATGTGCCTCTCTACTGCAACAACGAGAGTGCCATGAAGATTGCTTACAACCCAGTTCAGCATTCCAAGACCAAGCACATCCAGATTCGTCATTATTTTCTTCGAGATCATGTACTCAAGGGCGACATCTCCATCAACCACATCCCCACTAAAGAACAACTGGCCGATATCTTCACAAAGCCCTTGGATGAAAAGAGATTTTGCAAGTTGCGGTGTGAGCTAAATATCTTAGAATCTTCGAATGTTCTTTGAAAAAGGACACACATCCTAACACTTATGCAAAATTGATGACTTAGATGTGCAACACATGAAGTAACATTTTTCTTCAATCAATGAAGAATAACCCTCTGAGTGTGAAGAGATTAATGAAGAATTTGATTCCCAAAACGCTACGACAATTGTACACGGTGTCTGAAGTCATCATTCTTATACGGTGGGTCACGCCACCAACCATAGTTGAAATTCATGAAAGTTGAGTTTTTCGTCGTTTTGCAAATTCTTCAAAATTTTCAAATTCCTCAAATTTACAAATTCCAAAACTTTTCAAATTCATCAACTTGTCAAATTCTTCAAACTATGAAACTCATGTTCTTCATTGACTATATATATATATATATATGAGTTTTCAATGTCCTCAAAAGCATTCACTTATTGCTAATTCTTCAAATTGATTTTCTTCTAAGTGAATGTGATCGGACCCTTTGCCCTCTATGCTAAACTCAACCCAGTATGTTCACAAATTCTTCATATGCGTTCTACTTTGAAACTCATTCAAAGTCTTCACTGTGTCCTTAACAGCTGAAGAATTTGTGAACGGAAACTTTAAAATTTTCACTATCAAAAATTTCCGCGTTTCCCACTCAATTGGTTCCGATTCCCACGACTGGATAACCCATGATCCCCCACCATCACCACTACTCAGAACGTGGGTGACACATGTCGCGAGGAGAGCAAGGGTCAAGGGCAATCTGGTCCAAAATCTTTGGACAGATTGGTTTTCACCTCCACTATAAATACCCCTCCCCTTTCACTGTGCTCGGTTACTCCTCACTTCTACTCTCTCCTGAGCTCCGACCTAGTGCCACTGCTAAAATCACCACCGCCGGTGTGGAAGAGCTTCACTGCCTCGACCTTGCCATCTCCATACTCGCATCGGCTGCGGAAGTCTTCACCCCGCCGCCGCTGTAGCTGTCTCCCTCTGTTGAGCTAGGGCGTGGGAGATTTGGACTGACAAACTTCCTTAATCTCATCTCATAGTTCGTCATGTTCTTCATCAGGGTAAATAAAATTTATTTTTACTGCCCTTATTTGATCTTGAAGTTTTCCTAAATCTTCATAAAGGTGTTTATTATTCATGAATCTCATTCTAAAGCACCTTACATGTTCATTCACTTGATGACTTTCTCTAAGTTATGATTTTCTTCAAGATTCCTCAATTGTGTGAATCCTCAAATTTTCACAACTCTGGAACCTAAGACAAAGAACACTTAGTGAAATTCCTCAAGACACCAATGGTCAAATTCCTCACACCTATTTTTATTGAAAAATTTCTAAGAACGCATATGACCTCTTCAAATTCCTCGCACCTATACTCTGTTCATAGGTACAAACATGTCCGCTGATGAATCACTAGGTTCTCATCAACTTAACTCATTTGCAGCGTTTCTTGAGGAAAACCGTGCACTTCTTCAGAGTCCTCAAGAGTTCAAAATCCTCAGCTGAAGAAAATGGCTGATGGGAAGAAGCCACAAAAAGGTGGAAAGAAGGCTAAACAGAATACTGCCTTTGAGATTCCTGAACATCTGTATGTTGGTTACTGTACACCAGATGAATCCATATATGGCAAAGAGATAAAAGAACAAAGAAAGATTAGAATTCAGAGGATTGAACGGAGGTGGGTGAGGGAATGGAAGGAGTATCTCTATGTTACTCCCAAATACATGAAGAAATTCGCACTCAAACCCCCTTGCATTAGGGCTCCTCCAGCTGATGATCAAGTGGTTGATCCCACCAGTGTTGCTCACGGTGAAGATTATCCCGCGGAGTGGGCAAAGCATCAACTCAAACTGCAAAGAGCTGTCGAAGCTATAGTGAAGAAACTCAATGAAGACTCTGCTGTTGCTGCCACTGTCAGAGCCGCTGCAGGTGCTCCGAAGAAATCTATGATGAAGAAATCTGCTGTGAAGCCAAATTCTTCATCTTCAAAGTCATCACAACAGATTCCTCAAGCTCAAAGGCCTCAGCTCTCAAAGGCCTCATCTGTTGTTATAGATGCTGCTCAGTCCTCGGTTGCTGCTGCTAAGTCCTCAACTCCTGTGCACCTTGCCTCAAGCCAACGGACTAAAGGATTTTCAATTGCTTTAGGGGCATCAGCAAGTTCTTCAGCCCAAACTCATTCCTCAAGCGGTCCTTCTCTAAGGAAAAAGAAAGCAACTGCTGGACGAGGCATTCGACCAAGTCCTCAAACCAAGAAGGTGGCTTTCACAATACCTTCATAATCCTCAGATGAAGCTGATGATGAGGAACTGGAAGCTATCATCAGAAACAAGCAACAACGAGTGGCTGAAGCAAAGGGATCTCAAATTCCTCTTCTGCTTGATCCTAAACAAGTGCTTAACTTCATTGATATCTGGCACAAGGATCCCAAGATGCCCATTGATGACTTGAAACTACCTCCTGGTCCTGATCAGGTCCTCACATCTTTCATAGCTGAAGAAAGATGGAAATATGAGAAGGCTAGACAAACCAAGAAGGATCAGTACAAGAAAGAGCATTACTTGAAGAAGAATGTTTTGAATTTGTCTCCTAAGGAACTTGTGAGGGTGCAGTGTGAGATCCAAAGCCTCAGTGAGGAATTAAATTCATACTATGCTGATTGCCAAGGCGCCAAAGTTTGCTTCATCAACATTGCTGACAAAGTCATCACTGACCACAACTCAAGAGTTGCATCTCGCTCCCACCAACAAATACCTCAAGCTGAGGAAACTGCCAGCGCTGCTGAAGAAAGTCAGACCGCTGAAGAACCTACCAGGGTACCCTCGACTGGTGCGCCTGATGAAACTGAACCCGCAAGGACGACTGCATCAGTCGTGCCTAAAGAAATTGTACCACCCTCACCTTCAGCTAAATCAGACAAATCATCAAAGGTGAAGACAATCAACCTTCCTTCTGCATCAGAAGTGAAGAAAACTAAAGCTGCTGAGAAGAAGTAACTGAACAGAAAAGCTTCAACTTTAGATTCCTCAGGTGTGAAGAAGTTGAAGACTTTGCCAAAGTCCTCAACTAAACCATTTGATGCCACTCCACTCTTCTCAACACCCGCCTATGAGATCATTTCATTTGGCGTTGACTATGTCATCCCAGATGAAGAAAATGAAGAAGATCATTCTGCTGCTTCGACAGAGCAGATTGATGAAGACACTGAGGTTGAAGAAAATTCTTCAACTCCTCAGGTATCATCGCCCCAGCCTCAGTTCACTGCTGAAGAGGCCGGGATTGAAGAAATTGATGAGGATGTAGACATCGAAAATACAACTCCTGTCAGTAACGATGAATATTGGGAAACAACTCACCCAAATTCACCAATGACTACTTCTATGTCACAGATTCCTTAGTCCCCAGCCCAGACTGAAGAAATTCTTGAAGGATCTAATGACTTGACCACCAAACTCACTAAAGATATTCCAGCTGCATCAATTGATGACTTTGCTGCTCTAACTTCCACTGAGGAACCTGCAACGCAAATTCCTCACACTGAAGAAATTCCTCCCATGCCAAAGGAAATCAAGGGCTGCTTCAAGCCAAATCTTCAGCCAAAGCCCAGAATGCCATTCAAAGGCTCAATGTGCCCAAAATTCCTCAAAAGAAATTTCTTCAACGAGCACATTTTCTTCACTGGTCCCAATCCGTATGACTCCGCAAGGGCCGGTCGAAGCAGATTCTGGACTGCCACTCAGATGAATTACTATGCATCTGTTCTGTTCGACAAGAAGAAAGTCTTCAAGCACCATCAAATTCCTCATGCTGATATGGAAACACTTCCATCATTCATGCCGGTGCTCCAAGTTCTTCACGATGCAGGAATTCTTCCCTTTTGCGTAGACATCTACGATTGGAATGAAGAACTCATTCTTCAATTCTATGTCACTCTACACATCAGAGGAAATGTTTCTGACATCAACTCCTGGGTTTTGGACTGGATGACAGGATCAACACATCTCACTGCTCAAGCATCTGAATTACTTCAATTTGTCCCAGTGCGAATTCCTTCAGAAGAAGCTCGTCGTCTATTTGATGAACCTTCTCTTCCAAATCAATTGATGCAAGTGTTGATGAAGCCATTGGCTCCTAGAAAGCCTCAACAGAAAACCTTCCTTGTGAAGGATTTGCTATATGTGCCCAGGACGGTCTACCGCATTCTCACAAATACTCTATGTCCTTAGAAGGGCCACAACTCTGAAGAAGAGGAAGTGGAGGGAGTCATGAAGAATATGATGTTCAACATCATACATTTGATTCCCATCAACTTCCACGATTTCTTCATGAGGACATTGGCTAATGTTGCTCAAGCCCCATTTGAACATAAGCCTTATGCACCTTGGATCATGAAGTTCATCAGAGCAAAGTCTTCAGTTCCCTTCAAGGCGGACTTCCAGAATCATTTTGGCTTCCTGCCTCCGATCAAAGTCCTCAAGAGCACAATTGCCTCAGTGGAAGGAAAAGGAAAGGCTGTCATTGATGAAGGCACTCATCCATTGGATGGACAGTTTCGCAAAACTACATCCTTCTCCACCAATGATGACACTGCAACCCAGGACTCAGAAGCAAAGGCCTCAGCTCAAAAACCTCAAGAGTCTGCCCCTTGTGTGATGACTGATCGTGAGCTTCTCATAAGTCTTCATCAAAAGGTCGATCGCAATCACAAGTGGGTGAAGCGTCAGCTTGGTTACATTTTGCAAAACATGACTGTGACACAGAACTCTATGAAGAAGAATCACTACTATGCACATGAAACCCTCAACCGCACTTGGGCTATATTGTCTGACCTCAAGACTCCTGAAGAACTGACGGAGCTGGACCTTGAGGAACATCTTGACAAGGCTCGTCAACCACAGAAGAAATTCAAGAAAGTTCAAGTTCCTCTGATGGTCACAAGTTCATATTCTTCATCGTGTGAGACGGATGAAGCTAAGGACAATGACAACATTGCGGCAGGCCATGCATCGACAAACGACCCCGACAACGCTGGCGCTCCTTCCTCACCAACACGATCAAATTCTTCAAGGGGCATTAGTCCTCAATTTTTCGTCCCTTTTGGTCTTCGATGACAAAGGGGGAGAAAATTTGAGTTAGTCTTCAAGTGGGTCACTATATATGGGTTGTTTTTGTTTAAGTTGCGGATTCCCGAGGTGACATTGGGGTAATCTGTGCATAGGGATTGATACACGTTCTTGTCCTAGCTTCTCCGGTAGAAATCTTAGCACACTCTTTGAGGTTCTTTGTGTTGGGTTGAGTATTATGAATCTGAAATTGTTTGATGTGTATCGTATAATTAACTTATGGATACTTGTGGTGACATTGGAGTATCTAGGTGACATTAGAGTTGGTTGATGCGTATCATATGGTGTTATTCTAGTACAAAATCTTAGATAGATTGATTGGAAAGGATAACTTGGTTATTTTAGTACGAACTCTTGGATAGATTGATCGGAAAGGATAACTTGGTTATGTTAGTAACTCCTGGATAGATCGATCGGAAAGGATAACTTTAAGGTGGTTTCGTACCCTACAAACAATTTCATCTTATGCTCTCCGCTAGATAAGAACTTTGGAGTGATTATTCATTGCATGTTGAGGGATGGTTATGTGATCCAATTATATTAGCATTGTTGAGAGATTGCACTATAGAAAGTACAGACCATAGGCCTTGGTTTCAAGCATTGCAATACCATTACTTTTGTCACTTGTTACCTTGCTGTTTTTATATATTCAGGTTACAAATATCAATATCTACTATCATATTTGCACTTGTATCACAATCTCTTTGCCAAAATAGTGCACCTATACAAGTTGCCATTGTATTGGGTGTGTTGGGGACACAAGAGATTTCTTGTATTTGATTGCAGGGTTTTTTGAGAGAGACCATCTTCGTGGTACACCTCTCATGGATTGATAAACCTTAGGTCATCCACTTGAGGGGAAATTTTTACTGTACTACAAAACTCTATGCTTGGAGGCCCAACATGAGTCTACGGTAATAAAGTTGCATAGTAGACATCAGGTGGCTATGCCCTCACAAAGTGTTAGTGCATCTAGTGCCCCTTAGTGATTTTGGTGTATTGAATACTTATAGGTTAAGGAACTAATGTATTTGTGAGTGTACACAGGCTCTACAAGTCGATGAGGAGTTTGATATATTCGTAGATTATCGACCCCTAAAAATGTATGTCTTCAACTGAAGACTTTGGTGAAGACTTTGCTGAAGACTTTGGTATTCCCTAGAGACTTTGAAAATGAAGAAGTTGGTGTGACCTTGAAGATATCAACAAGGACTGTGAAGCGTGAAGATATTTGTTTTCGTAGTTTCATTTCCTTTCTTTGAGTCATAGGAAACACCGTACTGTTAAAAGGGGGGCGAGGTAATACTAAGGAAAATTTTCAACTGATGCTCAACTCAAAATCCTCAACCTAACCAATCCTTCGAGTGAAGCCTTTGGAAATCTCTTGCGGTTCAGTCAAGTTCTTCAGTGACATAGATGAAGTTGTTCTGGTCTCTAAGGAAATTGATCTGACTTAGGAGTTAGGATTTCACCAGTGTGAATTGCCTACAAGTAAGGAACATGATAAGCCTGAGGACTTTCATAGTTTGAAATTCTGACCGTTGCTGTGCTTAGCGCCAGTTGTCCCTAATCATAACATCCACATAACGATCATATCATTGGGGGCATTTATGTTTTATCATGTCAGGTTGCACCCTGGCTATAAATAGCCACCCCCCACAACCACTAGTTGGTTGGCTGCTCCGAGAGAGAACTGACACTTGTCATTTGAGAGCAACCCATCCTCCGAGGAATTTGAGAGAAAATCATCAATGAGGATAAACCCACAACTAAACCACCAAACCCAAAGTGATTGAGCACCACTAAAGAAATTCATGTGTGGAACCGATGCTCGTTACCTTTGAGGACTGTGCATCCTCCAGACGGTTAGGCGCCTTGGTCTAGAGCATCCAGCAGAAATTGTGGATCGTCGGGTGACCAGTTTGTGAGGGTTTTGTAAGTCTACCATGAAGACTTACCACGAGTGTTGGGCGAGGACTGTGTGACCTTAGCTCAAGGAGAATACGGTATGGACTCTGTGTCCTGGGACTGTGTGTCCTCTGGTTTAAATACCAGGCCGCTCCAAACCAGACGTACGACTGTCACAGCAGTTGGAACTGGGTCATCAAGCCATTGCCTTCATCGAGCTACCTGGTTCTATTTCCTCAACCCCTCTATTCCTCATATACTTGTTGATGAAATTGATCGCTACTGTTTGAAAATTTTGACTGAAGACTTCCAAAATTTCCTCACCTCAAATTCTTCAAGTTACCTTGTTCATCATTGCTTATCCTGTATCACGCTACTTGTAATTTGTGCATGTTTCATTTCATCATGATGACTATGCTGTTACTATGTTCCTCATGCACTTGAGTACTTATTCCGCTGCTAGTTATTCATCACATTTCAAATTCCTCAAGTGATGAATTTGTAAAAATCACCTATTCACCCCCCCTCCCCTCTAGTCGATATAACGCACTTTCCCAAAGGTCCTCATGGATGGTGGTAGCAGCCTCAACATCTTGTATTACGACACCTTTTGGCGGATGAGCCTCCTAGATAGTAGTTTGCAAACTTCAACCATGATTTTTCATGGCATTGTTCCTGGGAAGTCAGCATGCCTAGTTGGGTGGATTAAGCTTGACGTCGCTTTTGGTGACGGACATAAATACAGATGCGAGCCCTTAACCTTTGAGGTGGTAAAAATAAAAAGCCCTTACCACGCTCTTTTCAGAATGCCGACTTACGCTCGTTTCATGGCTCGTCCCTGCTATGTCTACTTCAAGCTCATGATGTCGGGTCCCAAAGGCACTATAACCGTGGGAGGCAGCAGGAAGATAGCATTAGAGTATGAGGAAGGAGATGCGGCTTATGCTGACTCGGCCTGCATCGTCGAAGAGCTGAAATTCAATATAGCTAATGTTGGTCCGGCTGATGAGAGTCCCCTCAAGAAAAACAGCAATTGAGTGAGTTGATCCGGCTCACCTTGAGTCTTATTATACTTAGAGCCACTAGCTCACTATCTTTATACCAACCCCCAATTTATGTACATACTTCTATATGTTTCAATATAATAAAGCCGGCATCCCCGAAACTCTAAGTTTCTGTCCTTTCAGACTATAAATTGAGCATGAGTCTTTATTGTTTGGAACATACTAATTGGGGGCTTCCGGCTCAATGAATCATCAAACTATTATGATCAATGGAATAAAGCCAGCTCATATGGACCCCACATGTTTTGTAGTAGTAGCATTGTCTCCTATATATCCTATGTTGAGCTTTTCCATGATCATAGGTCACTTGGCGGCTTCCAACTCATCGAGTTTAGCTTTATCACCCTCTTGACTTGGTGAGGGAGTCCTAGATTAAGGGGTCCTCGGATAGCCGACCCATTGTTCATGGGCCGGACTGTATGGGCCGCTAGGCAGGCATCGGAGGATCGAGGACCACCTGCGCTAGGACGGAAGCCTCATGAAGTCAAGACGTATTCTCCAAGTTATTGGTTGTAGTTAGGCAAGTTATTTCTTTGGCATGTAATTGACCTTGTGTAAGCCAAGGACACCCCGGGACTCTATATAAGCCGAAGGATTTTAGGGCATAGGGGGGAATAACTCATCTAGGGTTAGACATACGATCTCGAGGTAGATCAACTTTGTAACCCCTTACACCATCAATACAATCAAGCCGGACGTAGGGTATTACCTCCATTAGAGGGCCCGAACCTGGGTAAACTCGTGTCCCCTTCGTCTCCTGTTACCGTCGATACTAGCCTCACAGTTCGGGACCTGCTACCTGAGATCCACCGGTTTTGACACCGACATTAGTGCTTTCATTGAGAGTTCCTCTGTGAGCACCAAAGGAATCGATGGCTCGCCCCATTGCAAATAGCGAGATCTGTATTGAGGGGAATCTCGCCCTTGATCAGAATTTCATCGGCAACGACATCTTGTTGCACGTCGGCCCGATCGGCCGTCATGGTTAGACCGGAAGGTTTCCCCCCAATCAGTGTATTATGTTTGGAACCCTTCAGTTCGCGGTTGATTCATGGGGAACACTCGTTCCAATGGAACCCTCAACCTTCAAAGGAAGACTTATTAATATGGATGCTTTGACGTCCAATACATCAGGTCCCATGGTGGAAAGGAACACAGATCCGCTTCGGCATAAGTATGGAACTGACACACCACTTGACGAATCCACTCGCATTAGCGAAATGCATCCTCCCATCGCCTCGTTCTTGAACGAGTTGTTCAATCAGATCAAAGCCATGCGTATATTGGATGAACAGGTTCCGATCTATGATTGGCTCAGACCCGATGATAGGGAGATTCATGTCCCTTTGGTCACCCACCTTGTCGCCATCGTCGAGTGTCCGGCCGCGGATTTTGCCCGACAGTCGGAATTGAAAACCTTCCATACCCCCATCCATGATCCCCAAGACACTGTCGGAGAATTGGAGGCGGGGAATCGCTTTAACACTGGACCTTCACTGGTCTAGGATCCGCCACGCAATTTGGAAACTGCACTTTCAAACACTTCTTGCGACAGGGAACGAAATTTTTTTCCCACCCACTGCCGAAGACGATTATCCAAGTATCGTGTCAAAGCCCATGTTTGCGGACTTTCGGGATATCAAGCAACTACAAGGAGAATCAGTCCACCACTTTTGGGCAAGACTCCTCCTCACTAGGAGCAGAGTAAAAGGTCTTAGTGACCAAGACGTAACGGCAATTTTCATCAGCAATTGCCATGATGAAGGGATTCTTAATGCACTAGCCCGCCGACGCATAAACGACTTTTTGGAGTTATCCGAATTGGTACAGAAGTATTGTGCCATGGAAAGTGTCTGGCAATCCGAGCGGTTGTTCCCGGAACCAAAATTCACCGAACACCTTAGAGGAGTTCGAAGAAAGAGGGTACCTCCAAATCGGCCAGCCAGGCACGAACCTGTCGAAAAAAGAAACAAGTCCCTTTTCGGGACCGGCGTCGTCCTTGACGGACTTTTAGATAAACCTTGCCCCATTCATTCCGTGTTGTTGAACAGAAACCCTACGCATAGCCTTCGAGCTTGCTGGGTCGTCAGGCAAGTCGCAAAAAGTGGCGAGACTATCCTCGACACACCTCCATTGAACATGCGCTCTCCTTCCCAAAATGGATTCGATGACGAAGTCCTGGCGGTCTATGAGGTCTTCCCCTCAAGGAGCAGGCGTAAACGAGCTCTTAGGGAGCATGAGCAGGTCTACCATGTGGCAGCTACTAGCCCATGGGCAGATGTACCGATTACTTTCGGGGACACTGACCAGCCGCCCACCCTTCCCAGTCACTCACCGGCCGTTCTAGTCTTGAATCCCATCATTGATGGATATAGACTACATAAGGTGCTCATGGACGGAGGCAATGGCCTAAACCTCATTTATGAGGCCACTCTATAGAAAATGCAGTTCGGCTAATCTCGCATCGAACATAGCAAAACAACCTTTCGGGGTATTATTCCAGGAAAAGAGGCACGTTGTTCCAGATGTATCATCCTGGACGTTGTGTTCGGCACGCCCGAAAATTACCGATCCGAAGAACTTCTCTTCCACATTGTCCCCTTCCCTAGTGGCTATCACGCCCTATTAGGACGCGACGCCTTTACAAAGTTCCAGGCTATACCCCATTACGAGTACATGAAACTCAAAATGCCAGGACCAAACGGAGTGATCACACTCGCCAGTGATCCGAATATAGCCCTCCGGGCCGAAAACAAGACGGCAATACTCGCCCTCGAGGCATTAGCAAAAACTTTTGCCACCGAGGAATTGACCGCCCTATGGTCGACAGTTAATAGCGATGATGTGATCCTCGATAAAAGGCCCAAAGTTCACGTTCTTTACACCCGTAGAGGAAATCGTCAAATTTCAGGTACATGCAACGGACTCCAATGAAACAGCGTCCATTGGAGCCCAGCTCGATCCCCTTATGGACGAGGCACTGCGGAATTTCCTCCACGAAAATTGGGACATTTTCGCTTGGCATCCTTACGATATGCCCGGTATCCCACGTCGGCTCGTCGAACACAGCCTGGACATTATTCTAGGCTTTAAGCCCGTGAAACAGACCATGCGCCGCTTCTCTGAACCCAAACGGCAAGCCATGGGTGAAGAATTAGCAAAAATTACTTGAGGCCGGATTTATTCAGGACATCAAACACCCCGAGTGGCTAGCAAACCTGGTGATGGTACCTAAGAAAGACAAATCCTGGCGTTGTGTATCAATTTCAAAGACCTCAACAAAGCATGCCCCAAGGACCCTTTTCCCTTACCACACACAGACCAGATCATTCATTCCATAGCTGTACATGATTTGTTGTGTTTCCTTGACGCTTACTCCGGATACCATCAAATTAAAATGAAGAGATCCAATCAGGCGGATATTGCATTCATCACCCCCTACGGGCCATTTTGCTTCAACACAATGCCCTTCGAGTAATAAACTTAATAAAGACCCGACTCATCTCAAGAAGATGACCCGGCCCTTGGTACTACTGATGAATGTCTTCAACATCAAGTGCAAATAAGCTTTGGACTTCTAGTTTGGTTTTCCCCTTTTCCTAATCTGCCGGCTTATCCTTGGCTACAATTTTTGCCAAGGAAGTGGAAATAACAGGAATCTGGAAGCACTCCTTGACAATCACAATATCTAGATCGCTCTGATCAGCCAGCGGAATGGGGTCATTAACATGGGATGACGGATTCGGAGGACATGCCAAGCTGGGCGGACGAGCAGATAAGTCAACCGAGGTGCCTTCAACATCCATTGTTGTTCCTATAGAAGTCGGTTCACTCGACCTGGGCACCTCAACGTCATCTACCGGCTCAACTATGGCATCAGGATCGTTGTTTCTAGAAGGATCAACTTCAACGGCTGTCCTCTTAGCAGGGGGGTTCTGAACATCTTGGCTTGCAGCACCTGAGGTCGACCCGACAGCATGCTTCGACACAAAAGCTTTTACCCTATAGTTGTCACAAATCATATGTTATACTCAGGAAGAAATAGTTCAATGGTCAAGTATGCAATAATTTGTGCAAAGTTCAGACACTTACCCGCGAATGGCGTTAAAAGCAGGAAGCTGCATTGCAGATGAGTCACTCAAAGACGAAGAAGATTCCTGATAAAGTAGGCTTGATAGACTAAGAGGTTGTTTAGAGAAAACGGCACTAAAATGAAAATTGGCTAGACTATTTGGCACCTCAAGGTGCGGCTTGCGAGCTGGCGGTGCGTGAGACAAGCCAGGGACTAAGTCGATCGAATCACTTCGGGTTTTGCGTTTTGGCTGGCCAGTAAATTGAGTCTTCTTCAAAAGAAAATCGGGAGATAAGTAAGCATTTGGAACAAAAATCTCTGAGGAATTGACAGAGATTGGCATTACCTCAATATTGCCGGGTTGGTTGGATTCTGAGTCGCACTTGATGAGGACATCACTCCTTCAGATACACACACAACTCTAGTGGATATACAAGGACCGATCACTAGAGCTCGAGCACGACAATTGAATTTAGAGGTGAGCTCGTTCCAAAGCACTTCTTTATATGTTCCTGAGAATAGATTGCTACATAATGATTATATTATGATTAGGAACCATGGAGAGGACCAGGAGATACTTCGAGAAGGGCTTGGAGGTGGAGAGGACCAGCAAAGGCGTCCAAGTCAAGGTGGAGGCCCAAACAAAGTTGACTTCGAGTCTGTTTTGGAGTTCAGGAGAAGTCTGCACTAAAACAGTTTTCCAGGTTGCATACGGCTCGGTTTTCGACGTTCTATATATGAGCGGATAGCTGGGAATATGACCTTTCCAATGGCGTTGGTCCCATGGTCAAATTCCTCCTGAATCAATGGGAATCATAGAAACAAAAGACATCGAGAATCTGTCTCGGTGCTGCGCCACCGTTTTTGGCCTTTGGGCCATGTATCTTTTTAAGCCCAATTAGCAGCGTGACCAGAGGCTCCTTGGTTAACCCTGGACCATATTTACAGCCGCTGGTGCTTAGGTTAGGGTTGGGTTTTGCTTAGATTATTCTGTCAAGAACAGTTTCGTCGTTCGTCGGTTTGTGAGACCCCAACTTCGTGAGATCAATGATACATCCGCAATTTGGTTGCATTGTTTCTTGTTCTTGCTTGTGTTCTTTGATTCTTAGGCAAGGATTATCCTTCTTGGAGAGGTCGACTGTGCAACATCGGTCGATAACCAGAGGAGACGTGGTGCTGTGATTGTGGGGTTCAGAACGTGGTGTTCGTGAGCCGGATCGAGTTGTGTCAAGTTTCCACCAAATCGAGAGTTATCAAAACCTTTCGCAAGATCGGGACACCCTTGTTCATATGAAGTGGTAATCAGAGACTTGGGTGTTACCGTCAGGCCCTTACCCTGGTTTGTTTGATTTCGCCTTTATCCTATTATCCACACAAAAAATCCAAAAACATATTAGCTATAGTTCTTTCCCGTCCCAGAACCTCGTTTAGCCTTTTGCATTATTCATTTTCAGAGTCTGTAGTGTTGAGTTTATGTCCTAGTATTGTTTTTGTTGCTGGTTTAGTTCGTGTTTTAGTCTAAGTAGTGTTTTCCATCGTGTTCCTTCATCTTGTGCGAAAGATCGCCTTTCACCCTGTTCTACTTCCATCACATACACGTCCTTGATCACCACACACCAACATAAGTCCAGTCCACAATCCTCTGCCACCATACCCCCCCCACACACCATTTTTCAACCATCAATTTTAATTCGGCGGCCACCAAAACATACCTCGAAGTGCTTCCCTTGAAACAGCCATACCTTTTGGCTACAGACTAGGAATCAGGCAAAGAGTGAATTGCGAAAAAGAGAAAGAAAAAAAAGTTGAGAGAGAAAAAAACAAAAAGGAAAGAAAAGGTCACATCTGTTGGTGCTCAGTTTCGCCGGGTTGGCGAATTTTGATTGGCAAAATTCTGCTAAGAAAACCGATTGTTCGTGCGATATAGTTTTAGCACGAATTGTACAACACGGTTTTGATTTTCTGCAGGCCGCATTGCCTATCATATTGAGTTGAGCCTTCATCTCCTGCTTGTGCAAAAAAATCAAAACAAAAGTGCAGGACCACAAATTATTATGCATTGAGTGTTGTGTTGAGCTATTGTCCTTACCTTTGTTCATGTCTGTTGTTGTCTTTGCCTCATACTTATTTTCTACCTTGTCATCCATATCACACTTGGTTTAGAACACGAGTAGGCCAGCAACTAGGACAAGCTTTTGGGACTTTTATTCAGCATTACTATCCGATTTTGAATTGTGTTCCACTCACATATATTGCCTTCCAAGCTCCACATACAACCTTCTGAGCAGGCACTGGTTTTTTACCCTCGCAATTGCCGGATTACACCTTCCAGGTATCCTTTGCTTTGGTAGTAAGAACTTTGTAAGAGCTTGGTAAGACGTTTCCATTTGCTGTGTTGAGAGGCTCCACTGCAACTGCATAGTAATTGATAGGGATAACCTTCCTAGTGTGTTCCTATTTTTGTGTTTACAATGGCAGGTGGCGACGAAAATGGCGATAGCACTCCCAAAGATTTCAAGGATTGTGTCAGATAGGAGCAACTACAAGCTGTTGTAGAAAAGATTCATGATGGGATGAACGAAGCAATCAAAAAGGTTGTCGCTGATGCGCTCATTGAGCTCAACCTTGGCAACAGCATTGAGCGGCTGGAAAATGGGATATCTATGTTAACCGTCAGGGTTACCGCGTTGGAAACATGTTTAACAACCAATGACGTCGGCATGTCCGGTCGCAACACCGGTGGACACATGCAAGAAGAGATGGTGTATGATTCTAATGGGAACATAGATCAAGAAGCTACACGAAAAGCAAGATTACGGCGACGTCTTCACTGTAACACTCAAGGTATGGGTAGTACAGGTAACCAATACCATCATCAAGGTAATAATAATCATGCTCCCTATGATCCCTATGCTAAGATTAAATTAACAATACCATCTTTTTCGGGTCATTATGAAGCTGAGGGTTACCTTGATTGGGAGATGACGGTAGAACAGAAGTTTAATGCCCACCTTGTTCCTGAGCATAGAGTTCGACTAGCTACTAGTGAGTTTAAGGACTTTGCTATTATTTGGTGGAATGGGCTAGCTAGACAGGGTGCTTTACCTGATACATGGGAACGACTTAAGGTAGCTATGCGTGATCGCTTTGTTCCTCCTTCGTATCATAGAGATTAACAAACTGTAGCGTTTAGAACAAGGAGAAAAACTTGTACAAGATTACTATGCTGAGCTTCAAAAGGATTTGACGCGTTCTGGTATAGTGGAGGGGCTTGAGGATTCCATTTGTCATTTTTATTCGGGTTTGAGGCGTGAGAATCAGGACATTGTTGATTATAAAGAATTTCATATTGTCAATAGTTGTTCCAGTTTTGTCGGGGATATACTCCGCGGTATGACCCAGCCTGGCAACTCATAGGAGACCTGGTCAAGACTTGGCATTTTATTGGTGACCCGGTAGGCGGGTTGCAGGACGACCAGGCCCAAGACCCGGCGTGCAAGTTGGCACCAGGCGGCTCACAAGAGAAGGCTCAAAGAGAAAGACTCCCTCACGAAGGAAACAAGACCCGGATTAGGATTCTAGAGACACTAGTCCTAGTCCTACTCCCAGTCGGACTCTATTTGTAAACCTACCCTCTCCACTTATATAAGGAGGGGTAAAGCACCCCTAGAAGGACAAGTTGACAAGTTCACAAGTTAAAATAGACATAAGAGATTAGAAATAGACAGATTAGAGGCTCTTGAGATTAGAGATAGCAAGACAACATCCTTGTAACCGAGAGATCTTCCTCATCATCAATACAAGACAAGCAGGACGTAGGCTTTACCTCCATCGGACGGGCCGAACCTGAATAAAACTCGCGTTTCTCGATTCTGACCAACCCCTTTCAAGCCGCCACATAGTTGCGACCGTCCCGAACCTAAGTCCGTTCATCCGGACATCTGCCGTGACTAATCCACGACAGTTGACGCCCACCATGAAGTCGTTGCACGATGGTGTTGTGTTCTTTAAAACATCTCTTCGGGGATCGAGAAGCTTGCCACTCGTTGGATGAAGAAAAGCTAGCTTAGATGGATCTACATCAGCCCCGAGTTCGTCAACTGAGAGGCCCCGAGGCGCAGGATACTAGTATTCATGTCCGTCAAAGTCTCTGTATATGGACGAAATCAGATCTATTCAGATTGAAAAGATATTTCCGGCGTTAATTACGCCGCGTCGAGCTGCCATGCATGGCGACTGTGTCTTTCCGCTGCGCGAGTAGCCAAGATCGGAAAAGGAAAAAATCTGCATGGCGACTCTAATGATTCACCACATGAATCAGTTGCGCTGGATCAGATTTCTCCAAAATGAAAAGAAGTTCCGTTTATCAGTACATGGGAAGTAAAATCAAAGTCAAAAACACCTCACGTCCAGCCAAAAGAAGCACCATAAATTAATCAATTGAAGTAGTATCTCTTGGGATAGCACATGCACAGATTACAAGAGGTGCAGCTACAGGTATTATGCCAGGCCACACTAAGGGAGAAGACCCCATCGCTCCCAACAATTCTATTGCTGCGGTCAACTCTGATCGAGAGAGTTAGGGTTGCGTCGGGTCGTCGCCGCAAGTCGTCGACACTGATAAGTTTTCTCCTGCTTAAATCAACTCGTACGAAATGGTGCAGATCGATTCTAATCCGGGCAGTACCTTTAGGCGGACACAGACCTGTTTCGTTGCACCACGGCTGTCAAATCCTCGGTCACCTCCATGGAGACAGGTAAAGAAAAAAAACCGATCAATTTCCGTTGCTGATGTGCACTGTTCTATGGCATCGAGTCCCGTGGCAGCATTTGCGCGTCACGCTGCTGCTGCTTCGTTCAAACCACCATCAAACAAACAAACAAAGGAGTGCTACTTATCACGTGGTGGTCAAGGCTGATCCATAAATCAGATTTTTTACTTCGTCCACAACTCGGACTCTGCGTCCGTGTTCATCAGGATAAATCACCGGGTTGCTCTGTCTGCGTTCGTGCCTATTCAAAAAAAAACAGATGATATTTATCATATCTATTTTTCAATACATAATTATTCGTCCGAGAACAGTTACTCGGCCCTGTAATATTTTACACAGGACAATTACTCAAGTGGCATCATATCGTGAAGATGAAGCGCATGACAACATTGATACGTATTGGTGTTCGTTTCTGACGTGTTACTCAACGGACGCGCGCAAGCTGCCGTCGTCGCGGCCGGTTTACATCAACGCATTGGTGCCGTGCGCGCTCACCCGCCTCTACAAGGCGCCCAATGGACATCCTCAAGCCGCCGACCGCGCAGTCGAGTCTACATCGACAATGTTGTAGCCGTTTCACGTTCTTCATGCCGGCTTACAATGCCGCGGACGGCTCGTGCATCAACAACGGTCTCCAACGGCACGGACGTTTTACCAATTGCACCGGCTTACAACGCCGCGGCCGTCTCTCACGACCGCACCGGCTTACAATGTCGTGGTCATTTCTCGCCATCCGCGCTGGTTTACAACACCGTGGCGTCTTTCACAACAGCACCGGCTTACAATGTCGCGACTAACTTTAACGTTTACATCAACACACTGGAGCTATCCACATAGACCGCCCGACGGACGCGTGCAAGATGCCGCCCGTGGTCTGATTTACATCGACATCTCAATACAGTGTGAGCCAGTATGAGCCGCCTGACGAACATGCGCATAAGTCGCCGCCACTGCAGTTTGGTTAACTTCAACAACCAGCCAGGACGAACCATCGACCGGGTTATTGAAACAATTCATACGGGATCATCTATAGACCTGCCATAGTCAACGTTAACCTTTAGAGATTCTCAAGCCGCCTCTTCGAGTCAACTTAAGACTCGGTGGCTACAAACATGACGAGACACATTTGGTCGTTTTCAATGAGAACCCCGGGTCGTTGCAAAGTTAACCCAACCTTGGAGGTTATTACATTATTGGCGGAAGAATTAAAAGTTGCCCAAGAGGACGAGTCGCCATGATGCACCGTTCAAACATGGGTATCCTCATTTATTTGATCATCATAAAGTAAATTAACTTGGAGTTTCTGTTGTTTATGTATTTCAGGTTGTGCAAAGGTGGATACTTCTACATGGTCACTTGAGGGCTTCCAGCCCGCCGGGTTTAGCTTGCTCACCCTTTTGGTCGGCTCTTCAGCCAAAATAGCACAATTGTGCGTCGACTTACAAGATGGCGATCTGCAGGATGACGACTTACAAACCGCGGCCCATGAGATGATGGCGAGCAAGATGGCGAGAGGCTTAAGGCCACCCAAGAGGGTGAGCCGCCACGTTGCGAGCCGTTCAAACATGGGTGCGCCGCCTTATGGACAAAACTTTTCCAGGTCACTCAAGAGGATGAACCGCCACGTTGTGAGCCATTCAAACATGGGTGCACCGCTTTATTAATGAAGGATGTAAGGTCACTCAAGAGGATGAGCCGCCACGATGTGAGCCATTCAAACATGGGTACCTTACCTTATCGGTGAAAGATCTCAAGTCGCTCAAGAGGGCGAGCCGCCATGATGCGAGTCGTTCAAACATGGGTGCCAAATCGCTCAAGAGGGCGAGCCTGCCATGATGCGAGCCGTTCAAACATGCGTGCCAAGTCGCTCAAGAGGGCGAGCCTCCATGATGCGAGTCATTCAAACATGGGTGCCAAGTCGCTCAAGAGGACGAGCCACCATGATGCGAGCCATTCAAACATGGGTGCCATGGGAGCCAAAGAGGATGAGCCACCAGGATGCGAGCCGTTCAAACATAGGTACCATGATGCAAGACGGATCTTGGACCCGAGAAAGGCGCCAGAGTGGGTGAAGGCCGTCCCACTCTTGGTAGGGTTGTACCTGCCTGTATGTAGCTGCCGCTCGGCTAGGGGTGCAGCGAGCTGTCAACTCACCCCCTCCGAGGGCCTCATACAGCGGTGAGGAAAGCTCTCTCATCTACTACGTACTCTCCGTGAAGTGGCCCATCGTACTCTTAAAAAGTGACGTTGTTTAAGGTCCAAACGATGGATTTATGTCACGTGAGAAGTAGCTTATGGGCCCCGGGGCACTCACCCCGTTATAAATTCTGGTCTGTTGTGCCCTTGACGGTTAATCTCGCCTAGAGACCCTGAGTCGTACAAGATTTGTGGTCACTCTCGTTAGAGACCCTGCACTGTTAAGAGGTTCAAAGCAACAGTTACCCCTCAGACGGGCCGGAATATGAGTTTTTGAAAAACAAAAAACAAGAGGAAAGCAAGACCATCTGCATTACATATTACATCATACATTGCATCACACATTGCATTCATGTTATGAGTCGGGACGGAGCAAGATTATGAAAGAAGTAGCAAGGCTATGAAAGATTTTAACATCTTCGGGTTATGCCGCCCTTACAATGATGTAGAAGATATTCTATCTTGTTTGTTTTTGCAGGTCTTATCTTTTAAGATGAGCCGTCGTTAAGTATGACGAAAGAACTTCTGTAGGAACTAATAGATCTTTGATAGCCAAAAATGGCTAGATCTTCATCATGGTTTATCATAACCAGTATTAAGTGATCGGGGTTTTTCAAGCCAAATTGTAAAGTTGATTATTCTTGAAGAGCCACCCTATCAGATATGATGCCGTATCATCTAGTTGACCGGTTCTCAGATTTCTTCAATTGTGCTTTGTAGTGATCTACATCACTCATGGATTTATCAAATATATATTTGCCGGGTTGCACCGCAACCGTGAGCAGGGATTTCATGTCAAAGACAAAGGTATTCTTCTAGGATATTCATACCGGGTTACAAACTGTGGTCAAAGGATTCATTGAACAAATTATGATGAGTCATATTATTCTCACATAAGTCCCGAGTCGCCACAGGCAGATGACCCGGCACTTGGGGGGGCTACACTATTCAAGTCCAATTTATATCAAATATGCAAGTCCCATGTCGCTGCAAGCACGCACCACGACACTGGGGGGCTAATGCAAGCCAGTTTTCAATCATTATATTGTCAGCAAGACCCTATTATCTCAAGGAGATGAGCTGGCCTTTCTATATTTTTCTAAAGTCCCATCCTAGTAATTTTTACTCACCCAACACTTGGGGGCTACACCGCTCAGGTCAAAAATTTCAAAGTCCCAAGTCACTGCAGGCATGCGACCTGGCACTTAGGGGCTACAGTATTCAGCTGTTTAACAGATTAAGAGGTTTAAATTGAAGACCCGACGCATCACATTCTGATGAGTTGGCCCTTGGGGGCTACACGTATTGAAGCTTTACAAGGTATAAGACAGTTACAAGTCTCAGGCTGCTGCAGGCATGACAACCTGGTACTTGGGGGCTACATAGTCCAATATGTTATTGCAAAGCACCAAGTCATCATGGATAATCTGGGAGCTTGGGGGCTACAGGTAATATGGAGATATCAAAAACTTGAGGAGAATTTTCAAAATGTTAATTATGGAGTTCAGTTGTTAGACCCGGCATCACCAACATTCATGACCCAACGTTATCAAAAGAATCATAACCCGCCAGAGTTTATATAAGCCGCCTTGCTTCACAACAATGGAAGTCCGGATCTATGTCATGAGGATTTCTTATTTTCAAGATTTTCATTAAGCCAAAGTATTGGAAGCCAACTCAATGGCATATGGGTATTATATTCCCAATATATTTCAAAGGACACTGACAAGCAAGACGATTCTCAAGACGATTCATTCATATGTAGAAAAGACCCGAAATTCTGAGGAGCCACTTCATAAGCCAGCCAAAGGAGCAAGCCGGCCACTTAACATATTTACTATTCTTATTTCAGGAGGTTACAATTAATAAATTAAAGCTAACCTGGGGGCTAATGTCGGGGATATACCCTGCGGTATGACCTGTCCTGGCGACTCATGGGAGACCTGGTCAAGACTTGGCGTTCTATTGGTGACCCGGCAGGCGGGTTGCAGGACGACCAGGCCCAAGACCTGGCGTGCAAGCCGGCGCCAGGCGACTCACAAGAGAAGGCTCAAAGAGAGAAAGACTCCCTCACGAAGGAAACAAGACCTAGATTAGGATTCTAGAGAGACTAGTCCTAATCCTACTCCCAGTAGGACTCTATTTGTAAACCTACCCTCTCCACTTATATAAGGAGGGGTAGAGCACCCCTAGAAGGACAAGTTGACAAGTTCACAAGTTAAAATAGACACAAGAGATTAGAGATAGACAGATTAGAGGCTCTCGAGATTAGGGGTAGCAAGACAACATCCTTGTAACCGAGAGATCTTCCTCATCATCAATACAAGACAAGCAGGACGTAGGCTTTTACCTCCATCGGAGGGGCCGAACCTGGGTAAAACTCGCGTCTCTGGATTCCGACCAACCCCTCTCAAGCCGCCACATAGTTGCGACCACCCCGAACCTAAGTCCGTTCACCCCGGACATCTGCTGTGACTAATCCACGACAAGTTTGCTATGCTTGTAGAGAAGGATTGCAGGGACATGAGCAGCGGAACAGGAGCAACGTCCACACCTCCTACACACCACGCACGACGGCTCCTTTGGGGATGCCTAAGCCATCCTCTTTCTGGGTGCCCCTAACAGTAGGCCAGCAAGCTTCTGCCTCAGCCAATCGTGTTACTACAACACCTAAACCACCTACTGTACGTCCTACATATTCAGGTAAAAATTCTTTGTAGGTTCCTGCCAATGGTGCTTCATTCGTCGCCTCGACGGGACGCACTTCCAGCATTCAGTGTCACCGCTACCAAGGACGTGGCCATATGCATAAGGATTGCCCAAGTCAACGGGCATATGTGGCAACCGAAGATTAAGGTTATATCAGCACCTCCGATGTGGAGGATGATGCTAATGATGATGATGTCGCTACCGCCGACGATGATGAGGGTCATATCCTTAGGGGCGCCGATACTTCAGGCTACATGAACATTATTGTTCAGTGTGTGCTCGGCACACAAATTCAGCAACCTGGGAAGCTACAACGCCACAACTTGTTTCAGATTTTCTTCGTCATCAAGAACCAACGAGCACGTGTTATCATTGATGGAGGAAGCTGCAACAATTTGGTGAGTTCTGATCTGGTCAAGAAGCCTGGTTTGACCACGCGACCACATCCACATCCATACCATATTCAGTGGTTAAATGACTCTTGAAAAGCTAAGGTAACACAAACATGCAGAGTTCCTTTTTCCATTGGTGCATATGTTGATTATGTTGCTTGTGATATCGTACCTATGCAAGCTTGTTCACTTTTGTTGGGTCGGCCTTGGGAACATGATAATGATGCTACACACCATGGAAGAAGTAATAAATACACTTTTTTGCTTAAAGGGCAGAAAATTACATTGGTACCTTTGACCCCTGCTGAAATTGTACAAGTTGGTAGAGAGCGAGTTGCTAGTTTGAGTGATGCTAAATCTGAAAATCAGCAAGTTGCTAATTCTGTTTTTCCACCTAAAAATCATAAGTCTACACCTATTTCTAAGGCAGAGGGAATTAAATTGAAGGGTGGTGTTATGCTTGCAACAAAATGTGACCTTGCTGAAATTTTGGATGATGATATTTGCTATGCTTTGATATGCAAACGAGCTTTGTTTCCACTTGATGATATTGCTAGTTTGTTGTCTCCTGCTATCACAAACCTTTTGCAGGATTTTGAGGACATTTTTCTAGATGAGATACCCCCGGGGCTGCCACCTATGAGAGGGATAGAGCATCAAATTGATTTGATTCCGGGTGCAACTTTGCCAAATCGTGCTGCCTATCGAACCAACCCCAAGGAGACCAAGGAAATTCAGCAACAAGTCCAAGACCTTTTGGACCGCGGGTATGTACGTGAAAGCCTTAGTTCTTGTGTTGTTCCTATACTTTTGGTCCTAAGAAAGATGGTACTTGGCGTCTGTGTACTGATTGTAGAGCCATCAATATTATTACTATTTGGTATCATCATCCTATTCCTAGGTTAGACGACATGCTTGATGAGTTGTGTGGTTCTGTAATTTTCACAAAGATTGACTTGCGTAGTGGATACCACCAAATTCAAATGAAACTTGGAGATGAATGGAAAATAGCTTTGAAAACTAAATTTGGGTTGTATGAGTGGTTGGTAATGCCTTTTGGCTTGACAAATGCACCTAGCACTTTCATGCGCTTAATGCATGAGGTTTTAAGAGCATTAATTGGTAGATTTGTGGTGGTTTACTTTGATGATATCTTAATTTACAGCAAGTATTTGGATGAACATATGGACCATTTACTTGTTGTTTTTAATGCTTTAAGGGATGCACGTTTATTTGGTAACCCTAAGGATGCATTTTTTGCACGGATCGAGTGTCTTTTCTTGGTTATGTTGTTACTCCATAGGGAATTGAGGTGGATGAGACAAAGATTGACGCCATATAGAGCTGGCCGGTACCCCAAGCTATCACACAGGTGAGGAGTTTTCTTGGTCTTGCAGGTTTCTACTGCCGTTTTGTCAAGGATTTTAGCACCATTGCTGCACAGCTCCATGAGTTGAGAAGAAGGGTGTGTTGTTCCATTGGGGGAAGGCACAAGAGGAGTCCTTTGGCACTTTGCAGGACAAGCTTACGCATGCGCCATTGCTGCAACTTCCTAACTTTGGTAAGACTTTTGAGCTAGAATGTGATGCTAGTGGAGTCGGTATTGGTGGTGTTTTGATGCAAGATGGTAAACCCATCGCATACTTTAGCGAAAAATTGCATGGTCCTGTTCTGAATTATTCCACATATGATAAGGAATTGTATGTAGTTGTACGTTCTTTAGAAACGTGAAGTCATTATTTGTGGCCTAAAGAATTTGTTAATCATTTGGATCATGAATCGCTTAAGTATCTTCGCTCTCAAAATAATTTGAATCGTAGGCATGCTAAGTGGGTTGAATTTATTGAATCTTTCCCTTATATCATCAAACACAAGTAAGGGAAAGATAATGTGATTGTTGATGCTTTGTCTAGATGATATACTTTGTTGTCTCAACTTGATTGTTGGATTTTTGGACTTAAGTCGATAAAAGAACAATATGCGCTTGATTCTGACTTTCAAGATGTTTTGCTGCAATGTAGAGGGGACGTACATGGAATAAATTTATCCTTAACGATGGGTTTTTGTTTAGAGTTAACCGTCTATGCATTCCAGCTGGTTCCATTCATGTTTTGTTGTTACAGGAGGCGCATGGAGGAGGATTGATGGGTCATTTCGATGCGAAGAAGATGAAGGACGTTCTGGCCACATATTTCTTTTGGCCAAAGATGAGGAGAGATGTTGAGAGGTTTGTGGCTCGCTGCACCACATGTCAAAAAGCTAAATCTTGCTTGAATCCACATGGGTTATACATGACTCTTCCAGTTCCCGTTCCTTGGGTGGATATTTCTATGGATTTTGTGTTAGGATTGCCTAGGACTAAGAGGGGAAGGGATAGTATTTTTTTTGGTGGATCGTTTTTCTAAGATGACACACTTTATACCATGTCATAAGAGTGATGATGTTGTTTATATTGCTAACCTCTTTTTCAAAGAGATTGTTCGTTTGCATGGTATGCCTTCTACTATTGTTTCAGATCGTGATGCAAAATTCTTGAGTCATTTTTGGCGCACCCTATGGAACAAGTTGGGTACAAAATTGTTGTTTTCCACAACTTGTCACCCACAAACTGATGGGCAAACTGAGGTGGTGAATCTCACTTTGGGCACCATGTTGAGGGCTGTTTTGAAGAAAAATTTGAAGATGTGGGAAGAATGTTTGCCTCATGTGGAGTTTGCATACAACCGGGCAACACATTCTACCACCAAGGTAAGTCCTTTTCAGGTAGTGTATGGTTTCAATCCCCGTGCTCCTATTGATATCTTGCCTTTACCTACAAGTGAGAGGGTTCAAAATGATGCCAAAGAATGTGCTGATTTTATCTTGAAAATGCATGAGACAACAAAGCACAATATTGAAACATTAATGATAAGTGTAGAATTGCTGGTAGTAAAGGTAGACAAGAATTTAAACTAGAACCGGGTGATTTGGTTTGGTTGCACTTGAGAAATGATAGGTTTCCAGATTTAAGAAAGTCTAAGTTGATGCCTAGAGCTGAAGGTCCTTTCAAAATACTTTGTCAAGATAAATGATAACACATATAAACTTGACTTGCCTCCCGAGTTTGGGGTTAGTCCCACCTTTAACATTTCATATTTCAGGCCATATTTTGGAGAAGAGGATGAGTTTGAGTCGAGGATGACTCCAATTCAAGAGGGGGAGGATGATGAGGACATCACTCCTTCGGATAGACACAAAACTCCACTGGATATACAAGGATCGATCACTAGAGCTCGAGCGCGACAATTGAATTTAGAGGTGAGCTCGTTCCTAAGCACTTCTTTATATGTTCCTGAGAATAGATTGCTACCTAATGATTATATTATGATTAGTAACCATGGAGAGCACCAGGAGATACTTGGAGAGGGGCTTGGAGGTGGAGAGGACCAGCAAAGGCGTCCAAGTCAAGGTGGAGGCCCAAACAAAGTTGACTTCGAGTCTGTTTCATAGTCTAGGAGCAGTCTACACTAAAACGGATGTACAGGTCACATACGGGCTCGGTTTTGGACGTTCTATATATGCACAGATAGCTGGGAAGATAATATTTCCAATGGCGCTGGTCCCATGATCAAATTCTTGGGAATCATCGAAACAAAAGACGTCCAGAATCTGTCTTAGTGCTGCGCCACCGTTTTTAGCCTTTGGGCCATGTATCTTTTTTAGCCCAAGTAGGGGCGTGACCAGAGGGTCCTTGGTTAACCCTAGACCATATTTACAGCTGTCGGTGCTTAGTTTAGGGTATGGGTTTTTCTTAGATTATTCTGTCGAGAACAGTTTCGCCGTTCGTCGGTTTGTGAGACCCCAACTTCGTGAGATCAATCATACATCTGTAATTTGGTTGCATTCTAGCTTGTTCTTGCTTGTGTTCTTCGATTCGCAGGCAAGGACTATCCTTCTTGGCGAGGTCGACCGTGCAATGCCGGTTGATAACCAGAGGAGACGTGGTGCTACGATTGCGGGGTTCAGAACATGGTGTTCGGGAGCCGGATCGAGTTGTGTCAAGTTTCCACCAAATCGAGAGTTATCAGAACCTTTCGGAAGAACGGGACACCCTTGTGCATAGACCTGACAACAAGGGGTGTCAGCAAAGTTTAATAAACAAAATGGCCAAGACACTCAAGTCCTACCTTAGAATGCTCCCCCGAAGATGATTCAAGAGGCAGGTCATCCTTTTGGCCTGATGAAGAAACAGGGGTCTGAGGCGTGACATTCCAGAAGTTAGAGCCCTCCGGCAGCAATATAAAGCATAATATAGTAAAGGCGGGTTAAATAAAATTGACATAGGAGGAAAATATACATGTCAAGATAGATCAAATACCATAGGTGGCCGATTCTGCAGATAGAATGGACCCAAGCTGGTGACAGCACATTTTTCCTTTGAATCGGCAAAGAATCTTTTTGTTTCCTTGTAAGGACGTCATTTGATAAGTCATCATTGGAAAATGCCAAGCATCGGACGGCCAGCATGAGTACTTACACATCAAGCTGCCTCTCACGCTAACGGGTTGGATCCACCATTTCAGCCAGCAACGGATCAAGTCAATCCCTATCAACCCATGCGCGTTCAGGGCCCTTAACTAGGTATGAAGAGGTGCCATCAGATCTCTTTCTTCATCAGAGGGCCAACTCGGAAATTTGATATTACTTCCAAGTCGTTCCATCCTGTAACCCGGAAGCGGAAATTTGATGCACACCCCACTTAGCTTCAGTTGAGCTTTCATACACTTATCGCTCTAGTGCATGATTTGCATGGCAATCCCTACTCCTCGCATTGATATCTACCGATGAGCATCTCCATAGCTCGTTGGTACGCCTAGTTGATGCGAGACTATCTTTTCCACTTTTTACCCCTTTGATACCTACCACCATACTCTATTCCACATATATACTATGTCCAATGGTTCACACTCATGTATTGCATGAAGAATAAAAAGTTGATGCATATTAAAAAAATATGATCCAATTGCGTGATTAGGACACCGTGGTGCTTAACATTTGTATCTATGTGGTGAAGATGGAGTCATGCCTTGCTAATATAATAAGATTAATAGGGGTAAACATTCTTTTAGGATCGCATACTTTGAAAGATTAATGATTTTGTTTCTTATACTTATAAATATTACTATGTTGTTGTTTGTTAATTCATCGTTTCTCAATGATCATAATACCAAAGATTACATAATTGGTAGCATGTTGAATCAAAAATTATGTTTTTATCATTTACCTACTCGAGGACGAGCAGGAATTATGCTTGGGGATGTTGATAGGTCTTTAACATATCTATAATTTTTTATGGTTCCATGCTGACATATTATCATTCCAGGATACTTTTTGGGTATTTATTTACCAATTTAAAATATTTTTGAGCACTAACCTATTGACACAGTGCCTAGTGTCGGTTCCTGTTTTCTGCGTGCTTTTGCCTTTTCAGAGTTACCATACCAAACGGAGTCCAATTGCCATGAAACTTTTTGGTGATTTTTTTAGACCAATACAAGAACTAGAAGCTTCGGAGGAGGGCTGGGATGTGCACTAGGGGCCCACCACATATCCAGCCGCCACCTAGGGGGCTCGACCAGATGTGTGGTGCCCCCCTGGAGCCCCTCCCGACGTCGTTATTTGTCCTATAAATTCCTATCTACCCTAAAAACACTAGAAGTGCTCCCAAAACACTTTTTCCTCCGCCTCGAGTCTCAGTTCGATGGGAGGCAATCTACACCGCCATTCCGGCACCCTGCCAAAGGGGAGATCGATCACGGAGGACCTGTTCATCAACCTTGCTGCCCTCACCATGATGTGTGAGTAGTTCACCACACACATACGGGTCCGTAGGTAGTACCTAGATGGCAATCTCTCTCTCTCTCTCGATCTTCAATACAATGTTCATCGCATCTTTGTCTTGATCTATCCGATGTAATCCCTTTCTATGGTGTGATTGTTGCGATCCGATGAATTATGAGTCTATGTTCAGATTATTCATGAAAAGTATTTGAGTCAAACCTGATTACTATGATTCTTATTTGCATGATCATTATAGCTTCGTAATGCTCTCTGATCTATTCAGATTGTTTGGCCAACTAGATTGATATTTCTTCAGTAGGAGTGGTGTGTTGTAGTAGGTTCAACCTGACGAGTTTTCATATCCCAGTGACAGAAGGGGACAAGTTGCATCTTTATGTTGTTGCTACTAAGGATAAAATGATGGGGTCTATTCATATTAGTTGAGTTTACTTTATCTACATCATGTCATCGTTCTCCAAGCATTACTCTGTTTTTCATGAACTTAATACGTAGAGAGGCAAGCATAGAAGTGCTCTTGAAGTGGAGTAATTGTAGTAGGTGCAGGCATGAAGACGGCGACTCAAGGCCCATAAGATAGAAGACGCCAAAAGTTTTCCTAACTTGGGAGACAAGATAAGGTAGAATTATAATAGGTCACGAGATGTAATATGACTCGGGCTCTTGTAAGCCCGAGGGCCTCGACCTGTATATAAAGGTGAGCCCCTGAGGTCAATAGGTTAGGTTTGAAACTCTCGAAAGCTAGGTCAGCGATTCCGCACCCTTCTAATGGAGATCTCCATCAATATAGACACCAAAGCAGGATGTAGGCTTTTACCTCCATTGGAGGGGGCGAACCTGGGTAAACTCGTCTCTCGTTCCCAATCAACCCCTTCGAGCCGCCACACAGCAGCGATGGCCTCACACCTAAGTTCTCCTATGAGAACATCTGCTGTGACAAAACCACGACAAGTTGGGAGGCCTTGACGTCATCCTCGAACTCCGGTGGTGCTCGACTAAGAAGAGGAGCGCGAGGAAGAAGAAGATGTGGAAAGTGAGTAACGGGCCTCTCATTGAATATTTATAAAGTAAATACCCGAAGGGGCAACTTGCAGGTGCAGGAAACAAGGAGGCACAATAAAGTTTGGAAATCGTAACGCCTCAATTTTTGGGATAAACGAATACGTGCAAAGATCTATTGTGATGTCATCATGGTTCTTCTAAAATTCCGACGGGTGATGTCACAAATGGATACGCGAGAAAAATTACAAGTCTTGAAGTATCATAAGCTGGCATTTGGAGATACAAACAAGAGATAAATATAAGATAGAAGATAAGTCGTCTGGTGAAGGAAAGGGAAATTGACATGAATAAATTCAAATCAACCTAGGGCCTAATGTTGGGGATATAACCCCGTGGTGTAACCCGCCTATTGAGTCGGGTCAGTGTATTGGCGGCTTAAGAATCATACTCAATATTTTGGGATCACTAGAAGAGTATGTCTAGAGGGGGGTGAATAGACTACTAGCACAAATTAAAATCTACACAATATCCAAATTTAATGGTTGGCAGATTTTAGCAATTTTAGCAAGTCTAGCACACCCTACACATGCAAGTCATCAAGTATAGGATCAGAAAGTAAAGACATTGCACATGGAAGTAAGGAGTTGAGATATGGAGATCAAACGCATGAGGGGCACAAAGATTTTTCCCGTGGTTTCGATAGGTGGTGCTATCGTATGTCCACGTTTATGGAGACTTCAACCCACGGAGGGTAACAGTCGCGAGAGTCCATGGAGGGCTCTACCCACGGAGGGTTCCACGAAGAAGCAACCTTGTCTATACCACGATGGCCTATGTCCACGGAGGACTAGCCTAACTCAGGGTAGATCTTCACAAAGTAGTCGATCTCCTTGTCCTTATTACAAACTTCTTGGTTCACTCCACAACATGAAGTAGGAGGCTCCCAAGCAAAACCTAACCAATCTAGGAGGCACCACCCTCCAAAGGGTAGTAGGCTCAATAATGCCGATGAACTCCTTGCTCTTGTGCTTAAAGATGATAGAATCCTCAACACTCAATCACTCTCTCACAGATTTGGCTTTGGTGGAAGAGATTGATTGGGTGGAAACCAACTTGGGTAGGCTATGAGTAGGTGGCTCTCTCTCAGAAAATCTGATGGGATAGGTGGGGATCTGTTCTGAGTGCTTCTCTTACGAGTCAGTGGTGGTGGAGGGGTATATATAGGCATCTCCAAAATCCAATCGTTACACCTAAAGTGACCAACTCGGTGACACCAAAGTGTAAATCTTTGTGGTACCGAGTTGCTCCAAAGGTAGCAATTTTTGAATCTCAATGAGACCGATACAAAGATCTTGGTGGTACCGATAAGGTGTCCAACGGTCAGAATCCACAACTCGGTGACGCCGATCCAAAATATAAAAATTTCCAATTTTAAGAATCGAGGTAACAGAAAGTTGGCAAGCTGAACTCGGTGGCGCCGCAACAGAATCGGTTGCACCGATGATCTAGGGTTTGGCAGGGTTCTATCTAAGTGGGCAATCGGTGGGACCAACTATAAATTGTTGGTTGCACCGATTTCATGATAAGCTTGGACAGACTGTTGTCGAAGAGTTTGTGGGTGTTTTTGGTGACTATCACTTGTGCACGTGGATCAACTTTGTTCACTAACAGTACCTTACCCGCTTTTAATAGTATTGGCTTTCCTATGGACTCAAAGTGATTTCTCACAAGGTAATATGTAGAGTCCTCTTGCTTGAAGATTTTCCAATCCTATTCCTTCTCCTTATTCTTCTTGGGAATACTCTTCACACTCTTAGCCAACTTTCTCTATGGACTTTATATGAAATATACTAGATAAAAGTATTAGTCCAAGAGACAATGTATGTTGTCATGAATTATCAAAACCACCCAGGGAGCATATTGTGCTTTCAATCTCTCCCTTTCTGGTAATTGATGAGAACATACAGTTAAATCTTCAATTTAAGATATGCAAAAGTATGTGAAGACTTTGAAGGATACATGACTAATACAAGCTCCCCCTAGATGTGTGAAATCCATTTAAAGGATAGTTGCTTTTGAATGCATGAGCACACACATAGTAGGAAGGACATGAGAAGTCATGTATATCTTGGCAACATGCATCAAATATATGTGAATCAAATGATTTCATGTTCAATATTCACTCTTGCAAACAATATGTGCGAGAAGCAAAAGGTCATCTTGAACAAGAATATGATGCATATACTTACCTTGAGGTCCTTGACCATTTAACAGTAGGAACACACTTGAGAAATCAATGATAGGAAACACAAGTGTGTTCTAATAGTTCAAATGCAGATGGAACCAAGAGTACCAAGATATGGAAGACATATAATAAATGATTTCTTGAGAATGATATGTCGCCAGATAAGTTTAAGGCTTTCTCCCCTAGATATGGATTTGAAAGTTTTCCTCTCTCCCTAAATCATAACATGTAGATATTGAGAGTAGGTAGGGATTATAAAAGTCTAAAACATATGAGAATCAAATTTAATCAAATTCATTCTTTATGCATTCTTCTTTCTTCTCCTTAAGAAGTGTTTTGTGATAAGGGATCCTTGATATTTCTCCCCCTTTATCTTGTTAAGTTTACACTTCTTCTTTTCATGATCATATCTCCCCCTGAAACATGAATGCTTAGATATTTTTCATTTTAGTACTATATCTCCTCCTTTGAGATTATCTACCCCTTTAGTATATGCTTTGAAGCTTTGATATTTGTCCCTCTTTTGCATTAATTTCCAAAAGGGTCTCTCAAGGTACAGATAAAAAGAATCATTAAATGGGAAGGGATACTAGAGATTTAGGGTCACTGAGAGCATTTGAGACAAGGGTTCCTTGAAAACAATTTTCTTCCCCTTAAGATTTGAAAGCTTTTAAGATTTCTCCTCCTTGGATGTAGGGATCCTTGATTATTTGAGATTATTTATTTAGGTGTTTCTCCCCCTAAATCATTGGAATCATTGAACTGGCCATAAGACCAAAAAAGACAAAATACATAGGTTTGGTGGCTCCAAGGCAAAAGGTGTCGGCAGCACCGATATGTGATTGCAGTGTAACTGCGTCATCGGTGAGATCGAGTTTTGTGATCGGAGGCTCCGAGTGGAAAAACAAAAACTTGGCAACTTTGTCAAATGCAATTTTTCAGAAATTCTCAAAAGATTTGCAATGCGTTTTCATAAAGATTTGCAATGAATTTTTAGAAAGATTTGTAATGAATTTTCACAAAGATTTGCAATGAAATTTTCGTAAATATTTACAATGAATTTTCATAAAGATTTTCAATGAATTTTTATCTAGGTTAGAGTTGAATGAGGATGTCAAAGAGCAACATAAGAAGGTTTCTCCATTCAATTCTTTTGACTAGACGATGGGTGGTGACTAGGTCACCTATGTTAGAGTATATTTACTTAAGGAGTCAAGTAAGAATACTTGATCATAGATCATACTCATCGTTAAGCTCGAAATGGGGTTACCATTTTTCGTTTAAGCATTTTGATGTCTTCATATCACTTGAGTTGCTTTATCGCATGTCTTGGAGTAAAGCTATATCAAGGATATGAGTACATACCTTTGAGTGATGTCGATGATGTGGCTTGTAGGTGAACTTGATGAGGATGCTCGAGGTTGATGAAGTTCATCTTGAGTTGACAGCAATCCTTTTTGTTTTCATTCACTTTTCACCTACATAGGTTAGTCATGCAAGGAAGAACATGATATATCCAAATGACTTGATTCCAATTGAATATTAGCAATTGTGATCACATCAAATATATGTCAAGGATATGTTTTGTAGTCTTCTTCCTTTCATCACCAAAGAGAGGTGTGGATATTTGGTCATGACAAGATTGCTTAAGATATGAGTTGATGTCAATCTTGTGGAGTTTTGTTCTTCCAAGTACCTACAACAGGGTTGGACGCAATACAAGGGAGCATAGAATTCCAAGATACCGTGATATTCATGGTGGTGATAGCATGGAATGGTTAAGTCAGCTCATTCCCTTGCATGCATCCGAGTGATATTAGCTCAAGTTTGGAGCATCAATGATGTTCAACTCACTCCTCAAGTGACAAAACACTTTTTCATCAAGTGGCTTAGTAAAGATATCGGTCAATTGCTTGTTAGTCCGGACATTCTTAAGATTGACGTCTCCTTTGGCAACATGATCACGAATGAAATGATGTCGAACTTGAATATGCTTAGTTCGAGAATGTTGCATAGGATTATGGCCAATCTTAATATTACTTTCATTTTCACAAAGTAATAGAACATTTCTCACATGGATTCCATAATCCTTAAGTGTTTGTGTCATCCATATCAATTGCATACAACACAATCCAGCGGCAATATACTCAGCTTCGGCGGTAGATAGAGATACCGAGTTTTGTTTCTTGGAGGAACAAGACACAAGAAATCTACCAAGAAATTGGCATATGCCCAAGGTGGATATTCTATCAACCTGGTCACTGGCATAGTCCGAATCAGAGTAGCTAACAAGATTAAAGGAAGATCCCTTGGGATACCAAATGCCAAAGTTTGGTGTATGTATCAAGTATCTCACAATAGGTTTCACAGCCAAGAGATGACACTATTTAGGTGCAGCTTGATATCGGGCACACATGCACACACTAAGCATATATCGAGATGGGAGGCACATAGATATAGCAATGAACCAATCATTGATCGATGAACGTTTTGATCAACCGGTTCGTCCTCCTTAGTGATATCAACATGTCCACCAGTGGGCCTGGGAGTTTTCATACCTTTGCACTCTTGCCTATTGAACTTCTTGATCAGTCCTTGGTGTACTTGGTTTGAGAGATAAATGTACCTTCTCTCGTTTGCTTTATTTGTAGGCCAAGGAAGAATTTCAGCTCACACATCATGAACATGTCATATTTCTCTGACATCAACCTTCCAAACTTCTCACTAAATTGTGGGTTAGTAGATCCAAAGATGATATCATCCACATAAATTTGGAACACAAGTAATCCACCATTAACTCTCTTTGTGAATAAGGTTGCGTCAATTTTACCAATTTCAAAACCTTTTTCAATAAGAAACTTAGTTAGGCATTTATACCAAGCACGAGGAGCTTGCTTCAGTCCATATAAAGCTTTGCGAAGTTTGTAAACGTGGTGAGGTTTCTTAGGATTCACAAATACGAGAGGTTGCTTAACATAGAATTCCTCTAAATATCCATTTAAAAACGCACTTTTGATATCCATTTGGTAAAGAGTGATGTCATGGTGATTGCCATAAGCAAGAAGAATTCGAATAGATTCAAGTCTAGAAACGGGGGCATAGCTCTCACCGTAGTCCATACCTTCGACTTGCGTATATCCTTGGGCTATGAGACTCGCCTTGTTGCGTACAACTTGACCATATTCATCTTGCTTGTTTCGAAACACCTATTTTGTATCGATGATGTTTTGCTCGTTCTTGGGCTTCTCCATGAGTGTCCACACTTCGTTCCTCTCGAAGTTGGGAAGATCTTCATGCATAGCGTTCACCCAATCTGGGTCTTCAAGAACGTGTTCAACCTTCAAGGGTTCAATGCTAGAGATGATAGAATAATGCTCACAAAATTTAGCTAAGCGTCTTTTGGAGCGAGTGATCCTCTCGGTTTGTATTTCACTGAAGATTTGGTTTAGAGGATGGTTCTTGGTCACTTGTGCTCGAACTCGGTGTAGCTTTGTCTTGCTAGATGGTGGAGCTTCTTCTTCATCGTCTCCTTCATCTTCATTGTTGTCGAAGGTGTCATCTCGTTGAGGTGGTGGTGAAGGAGGTTGTGGTGGATCTTCATGATGTACTTTCTTCCTCCTCTTCATCTTGTCATGTACCACTTTTGTATGCTTCCATGTCGTTTTATCGATAGCCTTGATGTGAGGTAGGGGCTTCCACTTGGGTTGATGAAGTACTTTCCTTCACCTCATTAGGACGAATCTTGTCGATGGGCAAGTCTTAGATAGCTTCCGAAGGATCCTTATCTCCTACATCATTTGGCAATTGTTCGACTTGCGAACCATTAGATTCATCAAACTTCCTATCTACCATCTCTTCGACTTTTCAAGTGAAGTTGTCGTAGACACGGTAAGTGTGAGAGTTTGATCCATAACCAAGTAGAAACCCTTCATGATATTTGGGAGAAAATTTAGCACCACGATGCTTATCAAGAATATAGCACTTACAGCCGAATACTCAAAAGTATCCAACTTGGGGTTTGTTACCGGTGAGTAGCTCGTATGTCGTTTTACCAAGAAGCTTATGCAAGTAGAGTCGGTTTATGGCATGACACGCTGTTTCCATGGCTTCTGCCCAAAAGTGTATTGGCCTCTTGTATTCGTCAAGCATCGTTCTTGCCATCTCAATGAGGGTTCGGTTCTTTCTCTCAACAACTCCGTTTTATTGAGGCGTGTATGTAGCCGATAACTCATGTGAAATACCTTCTTCATCAAGAAAGGTATCCACATGGGTGTTCTTGAACTCCGGTCCATTATCACTTCAAACCTTCTTGATCTTTACTTCAAATTGATTTTGCGCTTTGTGAGCAAAGTTCTTGAAGATCTTTTGTACCTCCGACTCATCATCAAGAAAGAATACCCATGTAAATCTAGAAAAACCATCAACTATAACTAGACCATAAGAGTTTCCACCAAGACTCTTGTAAGCATTGGGACCAAAAACATCCATATGAAGTAACTCGAGTGGTCTCCTAGCAGTCATGATGTTCTTAACTAGATGACTTCCACCTACTTGCTTTCCAGCTTGACAAGCGCTACAAAGCCTATATTTGTCAAAGGTAACATCTTTAACACCAAGAATGTGATCGCCTTTGATGAGCTTGTCTAGATTGCGCATGCCTACATGTCCTAGCCTTCTATGCCATAGCCAATCTTTAGATGACTTTGCAATGAGACAAGTATGATGTTGGGAATTTTAAGTGAAATCGACAATGTATAGATCACCTCTACAAATACCAGTAAAGAAAGTTTTATGATTATCATGACAAAACACTTGGCAATCCAATTTAGTAAATAGCACATTGAAACCAAAGTCTGCTAGTCTAGATACGGAAAGAACATTGTAACCAAGGGATTTGACAAGCATGAAGTTTTGAATAGAGCTATCATGAGATATGTCCACCTTACCAAGGCCAAGTCATTTACCCTTAGAGTTGTCTCCAAAGGTCACGTACCTCTGAGGTCCTTGATTAGGTGTGATCTCTTGGAACATGTCTTTATCTCCAGTCATATGATCAGTGCATCCACTGTCGAGAATCCATTCTTTTCAACCGGACATGTCATCCTTGAAGTTTGCCATGAGACTTAGGCACTTCATCGTCTTGGCACATTCGATGTTAAACATCTCATCATCATCATAGTATCCATGTTCTTCATTGTCATCATTTGGTAGAATCTCCTCGTCATAACCAAGAGATTCATTAGAATTTTGACTAAGACAATGTTCAAGATTATGTATGTGAATGGCTTCCACAACAATCTTGCTAATGGTAGTGACATCCCCTTTAGCACGCATAAGATCACGAAGCTCAAATAAGCATTTATCAAAGTTTGGATCACTAGGCTTCATTCCATGAAAAGCAACAGTCTTATGAAGAATTTCATCAAGACTACTTAATGAATAATTTGGATATCATTTCTCCAACTCATTCCACAAAGTATAAGCACATGTGAAATTCTTCAATTGAGTAATCACAAATCTTGGTAAACCTCTAATGATAAGATTGACAGTTCTAAGGTTACCAATCATGTCAATTTCCTCTTTGTATGTGGGATGTAAAGGATCAATGGGGAACACCTAGGGATTTTCAATATACTTTCTCAAATGGAATTTGTCAAATAGAACAATCATAGCATCTTTCCATTTACTATAGTACTCCCCATCAACAATAGGCACTCTACAACTCAAACTCTCCAAACTAGACACATCCATCTTCCTCCAAAGGTGATTAAATCAAGGTTATGGATACCTTGCTCTGATACCACTTGTGGGATCACTAGAAGAGTATGTCTAGAGGGGGCTGAATAGACTACTAGCACAAATTAAAATGTAGAGAATATCCAAAGTTAATGGTTGGCAGAATTTAGCAATTTTAGTAAGTCTAGCACACCCTACACATGCAAGTCATCAAGTATAGAAGAGGAAAGTAAAGACATTGCACATGGAAGTCAGAAGTTGAGATAGGGAGATCAAACGCATGAGGGACACCAAGATTTTTCACGTGGTTCCAATAGGTGGTGCTATCGTACGTCCATATTTATGAAGACTTCCACCCACAAAGGGTAATGGTCGCGAGAGTCCATGGAGGGTTCCATGAAGAATCAACCTTGTCTCTACCATGATGGCCTACGACCACAGAGGACTAGCCTAACTCGGGGTAGATCTTCACGAAGTAGACAATCTCCTTGCCCTTACAAACTTCTTGGTTCAATCCACAACATGAACTAGGAGGCTCCCATGTGACACCTAACCAATCTAGGAGGCACCACCCTCCAAAAGGTAATAGGCTCGATAATGTTGATGAACTCCTTGCTCTTGTGCTTCAAGATGATAGACCTTAACACTGAATCACTCTCTCATAGATTTGGCTTTGGTGCGAGATATTGATTCGGTGGAAAGCAACTTGGGGAGGCTAGAGATCAAGATTCATATGGTTGAAATGGAATGGCTTGATCTCAACACATGAGTAGGTGGCTCTCTCTTAGAAAATCTGATGCGATAAGTGGGGATCTATTCTAAGTGCTTCTCTTATGAATGACTGGTGGTGGACGGTATAGGCATCTCCAAAAATCCAACTGTTACACCTAAAGTGACCAACACATTGACACCAAAGTGTAAATCTCAGTGGTACCAACTTTCTCCAAAGGTAGCAACTTTTGAATCTCGGTGAGACCAATACAAAGATCTTGGCGGTACCGATAAGGTGTCCAACGGTCATAATCCACAACTCGGTGATGTCGATCCAAAATCTCGGAATTTCCGATTTTAAGAATCGAGGTAACAGAAAGATGGCAAGTTGAACTCGGTGGCACCGAAGTAGAATCGGTTGCACCGATGATCTAGGGTTTGGTAGGGTTCTGTGTGAGTGGGGAATCGGTGGGACTGAGTGGGAATTGTTGGTTGCACCGATTTTCATGATAAGTCTGGATGGACTTTTGTGGAAGAGTTTGTGGGCATTTTTGGTGACTATCAGTTGTGCATGTTGAGCATCTTTGTTCACCAATAGTACCTTACTCCCTTTTAATAGTATTGGCTTTCCTATGGGCTCAAAGTGATTTCTCATAAGGTAAAATGTAGAGTCCTCTTGATTGAAGCTTTACCAATCCTATTCCTTCTCCTTCTTATTCTTGGGGATACTCTTCACACCCCTTAGCCAACTTTCTCTTTGGAATTTATCTGAAATATACTAGATAAAAGTATTAGTCCAAGAGACAATGTATGTTGTCATGAATTATCAAAACCACCAAGGGAGCATATTGTGCTTTCAAAGATGCCCGCGTTGTTGACAATAAGGCAAGTGAGGCGACTTACCAAGTAAGTCGGCTAGCGGCCCAGCACATGAAGATGGTGACTCAAGGCCCAAGAGGTAGAAGACACCAGGAGCTTTCCTTGCTTGAGAGACAAGACAAGTTAGAGATGTATTAGGTCACGAGTCATAACATGACCCGGACTCTTGTATGCCCAGGGTCTGGATCAGTATATAAAGGCGAGCCCCTGAGGCCAATAGACTTAAGTTACAAACCCTCAAAATCTAGGTTAGAGATTATGCACCCTTGTAATTGAGATGATCAGCAATACAGACACAAAAGCAGGACATAGGCTTTTACCTCCATCGGATGGGTCGAACCTGGGTAAATCCATCTCTCGTTCCCGATCAACCCCTTCGAGTCGCCACACAGTGACGATAGCTTCACACCTAAGTTCTCCTATGAGGACATCTGTCGTGACAAAACCATGACACTCGGTGACCATGTGCTCAGAACGCCTAGGTGCTAAAATCGCTTGAATCAAGTGGGAGTTAATCTTCTAGATAAGATAGTGATTGACAAAGTTCTCCAAGTCATCGCCACCAAGCTACTAGAGCTTCGTGATGAACTACAACATATAAGGGGTGGAGAAGATTATCCCTGAGCTATTCGCAGTGTTTTACATCGCGAACATAGAAATAGAGAAGGAGCATCAAGTGTTGATGGTAAGACCACTAGTTTCAAGAAGGGCAAGGGCAAGAAGGGAAACTTCAAGAATGGCAAGCCAATTTCGGCTCCACTAAAGAAAACCAAGGTTGGACCCAAACCCAAGAGTGAGTGCGTCTATTGTATGGGGAGACAGTCACTGAAAGCGGAACTACCCCAATACTAGGCAGATAAGAAGGTTGGCAATGTCAACAAAAGTATATTTGATATACATGTTATTGATGTGTACCTTACTAGTGCTCATAGTAGCCCTTGGTATTTGATATCAGTTAAGTTGCTAATATTAGTAACACGAAACATGAGCTATGGAATAAATGAGATTGGCTAAGAACGAGGTGACGATGCGTGTTGGAAGTGTGGAAGAAAGGGGGAGAGCGAGAGCAAGATGGTGGTGTCCCTTCTGTGTGGATGAGTCATTACTAGAGAAAGCAGAACATGGATATCACCCGGAAAAATAGAACATCAATACAATAATTGGAATTGCGGTCAAATGGCAGCTCGCATAGGTCTCGAGCCTACTCTATGTGCCCTCCTGTCCACTCTGTTCTGTTTGCAAATGATCTTCTAGTTTGTGGACAAGCCACATTGCAAGAAGCAAGATCCATGGCCCAAATCATCAAAAAATGAGTCATTTTAGGTCAGACTCCAAACTAGTCTATATCTGCAATTCTATTAAGCACCCATGTTAATCAAGCTATTACTGTTGATATTAAAACCAATTTTCCAGACCCTGACATGGATAGAAATTTCACTCGGTTGGATCACCCACTCATTCTTCCTGCTAAGAATAGAGTTGATGCTTGCAGTATTGTTCTTGATAATTTTTTGGCAAAGCTTCCTACTTGTAAGGCTAATATGCTTTCTCATTCTTCCTGATTAGAACTGATTAGATTTGTTTTCTCCGACTTTCTTGTATACTATATGTCTAACATTTTGCCACCAATTTTTTTATTGCAAAGCTCAGCGCTATTAGTTATTTCTGGTGGATAGGAATCAGAGAGAACAATCTAAAAGCCTTTGCCGTAGGGCATGGGAAGATATTTGTACCTCCAAGCAAGAAGGGGGGCTGGGCATAAGAAATCTCCATGCCAATAACGAAGGCCCAATCCTTGATGTTGCCTGGAGTTTAGCAAACTCTCCCAACTCCTATTTGTATCTTGTGTTCAGGTCCAAATATTTTTTGGATTCATCTATTTGAACTGCCACTTCTACTGTTCCAAAATCTGGGTTTTGGTCTTCTATTCTTAAGATACTTACAAAATTAAAAGCCCATTCTTTCTACAAAATTATGCAAGGGGATATCTCTCTTTGGAGCACTCTTTGGTGTTCTTCATGGACCACTATTCATAATCATCTCATTATACAACCACATGGCTTCATTTATCCTGCTACAGTTAAGTATCTCTTGCTCCCAAGACAAAAAAAATTGGAATGACACTCTTATTCACACTCTCTTTCAAGAACCTTAGGCATTTGTTATTGCTCAAACCTCTATTATCAATGATGATAGTCCGGACTTTCTCTGGTGGGACCATACTCCAAATGGAAAATGTTCTTCAAAGTCCACTTACAAATTGTGCTTGCAGGATATCAATTCCCATTCCCATCCAAGAAATACTCCTACTCCGATTTATTTACGGGTTAAAGACCTTCTCAAACAAGTTTGGAAGCAAAAATTGATGGCACAATGAGTCCAAACTTTTGTGAGAAGCTCTTGCCACATGTTTGGGGGTTGGATGATTTTCAGTTCATATCTCCAAATCACGTTATTGATGTGCTAAGGATGAGAATGAAATGCATATCTTGTTTCTATATGATTTTGCTAGAGTTGCTTGGTTTGCTCACCCATGGTATATTAAAACTGGTCTTTTGGTTCAAAATCATTCCTCTATGCAAAGTGTTATTCTTAGCCTTCTGAATATGAGCCATCCCAATGCATCTATTCCTAACATTCTAAATTTTATGTGGTTCTTGTGGAAAGTGAGAAATGATTGTCTCTTTGATAGGCGAACCTCTTTTCCTCATCATATTCATATGGTTGATAATGCTTTGAGTAACGAGAACAAATCTATGTTTTTTTATCAAAAGTAGGTTGATATTTAAACTCAATCTCAAGATACAAATCTATGCAATACCTTCTCAAGGTGATACTCTTTGGAATAATCTTCTTATTGTAGGAGCTAAAGTTTTCTTTGATGCATCTTGTAAATGTACAAAAAAATCCAAGTCTTACTCGTGGAGCAACGACTATTGGTATTGAAGTTTTTTTTTTTTTTTGCAGGATAAAAAATAAGTGAATGTGCAAATTCAAACATCTGCTCCAGTCACCACCTCGCCTCTTCAAGTGGAGCCTCTTATCCTTATCCTTCCTGCCCAGGTTGACCATCGACTTAGGATCTCTCGTCCCACATTCTTATTGATTGCATATCGTTGGCAAAAGCAATGACAAATAGAAAAAATTTGGTTGTTTCTACTCCTTAGACCATTAGAACTATCCTAGCTTATTTCTTGTCCTATACATGTGATCTTCATCTACACGTGTTCCATATTATTTTTTGAAACTAGAAAAAATATTTGCCATTTTCATTGATTAAGACAAAAGTTTAGAGTTTGTGGCCGAGGCCAAAATACAAGATGCTACTCTCGCGGCATTATATTACCCAAATGCTTGGCACCCGCAAGGATCCAGAGCGAACATTCTTCCTTTATCTTGGCGACCAACACTCCCACCAGAACCACAGTGTTGCGGAAAAAACAGTCATTTCGTTCCTTCCAAATTTCCCAAGAGACAAGCAACATCAAAGAGATAAGTGGTCTGCGTGATTGGGTCCTTTGTGTGGCATTATGTCTCCACCAAGCCTTGACTAACTCCATTGTCACCCAATCTGTTGGTTGTACATAGTGTAGCCCAAGCCAACTCTTGAGCATGCCCCAAAACCTGATAGTGTATCTGCATTGAGAAAGGAGATGGGACGCCGATTCCTGTACTTGTTTGCATAGTGGGCATAAGTGGCAGTTGGGCCCACGGCGTTGGAGAATATCAGCCGTCCAGATCCTGTTGTTGATGACCAACCATGCGAAGAATTTGTACTTGGGCGGTGCCCAATTCTTCCAAATAATTTGGTTCATGTCCATGTCGATCAAGCCTAGGAACCGAGCACTATAAGTTGTGGTCGCAGAGTACTAACCATCTTTAGAGAACTTCTAGGAGATGGGATCCTAAATATCTGGGTTGAGATGAATGTGGTTGAGCCTTTCCCAAAGGGCAACAAACTGGGACATGTGTGCAGGGGTGATACCGGAGGAAATGTCCACCTCGGAGATCCAGTAATAATTGTGTAGGGCCTTTTGGACCGAGCACTTCTTCTTTTTAGAAATGTCGTAGATTTTCGAGGCCACGTCTTTCGGCCTCAAACCATCAAGCCAAGTCGACTCCAGAAGGATGCCCGAAGTCCATTACCCACCACCACCTTGGTGGCCACAGCAAAGATGTCCTAATCGTTCTTGTCACATGGGGTTCCCAAGCCTACCCACGGTTTGTCCGGATCAATCCATTCGAACCACAACCAACACAGACGAAGCGCAGAAGCAAATTTTGCAAGATTTAGCACACCTAGCCTGCCAAGCCGCTTGGACCTACAAACCTCCTCCTAGTTTATCTTACATTTTCCACCCATGACCTTGTCACAACTGGCCCAAGAAAAGCCTGTCGTAGTGCATCAATCTTCTTCATGACTTCCACCAGGACATTTAGAGTCGTCATGTAGTAAATGGCGATTGTCGTGATGACCCGACTGACTAGGACCGTATGGCCCGGTGAAGCAATGTGCATTCCCGTCCAAGGTGTTAGCTGAGCCACAATCTTGTCTTCAAGGGGTTGGAAGTGTATTATCTTTAGACGCGTGACCGTAAGAGATAAACCGAGGTACTTCATTGGGAAGGTGGAGCGATGTGTCAGGAAGGAATGAAGAATGTCCGTCGGGTCCAAGTTGTCACACCTAATTGGGGCAACCAAACTTTTGGCACAGTTCGTGATCAATCCAGAGATCTCCCCAAATCTAGATAGAGTGTCGGCAAAAAAATTGACAAACTCTTTGATGGGTGCCAAAAAAACAGCAGCAGCATCCGCATACAGGGAGGCCCGGATGGCCAAATCCTGGCTCCCAATAGGGTGGAGGTGTCCCTGTGTGGTGACCTTCTCGAGGATGTGATGTAGCGGATCGATGGCCAGCATGAAGAGAAGGGGAGAGAGAGGTTCTCCCTGCTGCAGGCCACGACCAAGCTTGAAGGGGTTGCCAGGCACACCGTTAAGTAGGACATGAGATGAAGTCGTGGACAGGAGGGTGTTGGGGAATGTTGCATGGGAAACAAAAAAATTCCTACGCACACACAAGATCTATCCATGGTGATGGGCATCTACGAGAGGGAGAGTGGATCTACGTACCCTTGTAGATCATTAAGTAGGAAGCATTAAGAAACGCGGTTGATGTAGTCAAATGTCTTCGCGATCCAAATCGGCGAGCGTCCCGCGATCCAATCATGATCCGTCCCGATCTAGCACCGAACGGACGGCACCTCCACGTTCAGCACACGTACGGCTTGACGACGATCTCCGCCTTCTTGATCCAGCAAGAGGGAGCGGAGAGGTAGACGAGTTCTCCGACAGCGCGATGGTGTTGCGGCGATGGTGGTGGAGTAATTTTAGTAGGGCTTCGCCTAAGCACTGCTGAAACCGATCTAGAGGAGAAACTACGGACTAGAGGGTAGGGTTGCACGTGGCTGAAAATCTATTGCAAAAACCCTAAAACCTCTAGTATATATAGGAGGAGGATATAAGGAGGCTTAGAGAAAGGACCAGCCCTCTTTGGTTCGGCCGAAGTGGAGAGGAGGAGTCCTCCTCCTCCACTCCTAGTAGGATTAGGACTCCTTCCTTATTTCCACCTTTTTTGCCTTTTTCCACTTTTTCCTCTTAGGAATTTCTTCCCAGACGCATGGACCTTCTTTAGGACTTTGGCCAGCCCACTAAGGGCTGGTATACCTTCTCCCGCAGCCCATGCAGCCTCTTGGGTCGAAATACCCTCTCCCGATGGTCCCCGGTACCCTCCCGACACTCCCGGTACACTACCGATGAGCCCAGAACTTTTCTGATGACCAAAACAAGACTTCCTATATATCAATCTTTACCTCCGGACCATTATGGAGCTCCTCGTGATGTCCGGGATCTCATCCAAGACTCCGAACAACCTTCGGTTACCACCATACATAACTCTATACTACCGAAACGTCACCGAACCTTAAGTGTGCAGACCCTGCGGGTTCGAGAACTATGTAGACATGACCGAGACACCTCTACGGTCAATAACCAATAGTGGGACCTAGATGCCCATATTTGTTCCTACATATTGTACGAAGATCTTTATCGGTCGAACCTCTATGTCAAGGATCATGTTTAGCCTTGGAAGAGGTTTAGTCAACGGGTCTACATCATTCAGATCCGTGTGCACTTTGCAAATATTTATGTCCTTCTCCTCGATGTAATCACGGATGGAATTGAAGCATCACTTTATGTGTCTGGTCCTCTTGTGAAACCTTGGTTCCTTGGCCAGAGCAATGGCACCAATGTTGTCACAGAACAGAGTCATTGGATTCAGTGCACTAGGCACTACTCCAAGATCTGTCATGAACTGCTTCATCCAGACACCTTCCTTCACTTCCTCTGAGGCTGCGATGTACTCCGCCTTACATGTAGAATCAGCTACCACGCTTTGCTTGGAACTGCACCAGCTTACCGCTCCCCCATTGAGAATATATATGTATCCGGTTTGCAACTTAGAGTCATCTGGATCAGTGTCAAAGCTTGCATCGTAGTAACCTTTTACGACGAGCTCTTCATCACCTTCATAAATGAGAAACATTTCCTTAGTCCTTTTCAGGTACTTAAGGATATTCTTGACCACCGTCTAGTGCTCCATTCCAGGATCACTTTGAAACCTTCCAGCCATACTTATGGCAAGGCTGACATCGGGTCTTGTGCACAGCATTGCATACATGATAGAGCCTATGGCTGAAGCATAGGGGATGACACTCATCTTCTCTCTATCTTCTACAGTCACTGGGCATTGAGTCTTACTCAACTTTATACCTTGTAATACAGGCAAGAACCCTTCTTGGACTGATCCATTTTGAACTTCTTCAAAACTTTAGCAAGGTATGTGCTTTGTGAAAGTGCTATTAAGCGTCTCGGTCTATCTCTATAGATCTTAATGCCTAATATGAAAGCAGCTTCTCCTAGGTCCTTCATTGAAAACTCTTGTTCAAATATCCCTTCACGCTTTCCAGCATTTCTATATTGTTTCCAATCAGCAATATGTCATCCACATATCATATTAGAAATGCTATAGAGCTCCCACTCACTTTCTTGTAAATACAAGCTTCTCCATAAACTTGTATAAACCCAAACGCTTTGATCACCTCATCAAAGCGCTCATTCCAACTCTGAAATGCTTGCACCAGTCCATAAATGGATCGCTGGAGTTTGCAAACTTTGTAAGCATTCTTTGGATCAACAAAACCTTCCGGTTGCATCATACACAACTCTTCCTCAAGGAAATCGTTGAGGAACGTTGTTTTGACATCCATCTGCCAAATTTCATAGTCGAAATATGCAGCTATTGCTAACATGATTCTAAAGGGCCTAAGCATTGCTACAGGTGAGAAGGTCTCGTCATAGTCAACTCCTTGAACTTGTGAAAAACCCTTTACCACAAGTCGAGCTTTATAGACGGTGACATTACCGGCCGTGTCCGTCTTCTTCTTAGAGATCCATTTGTTCTTAATGGCCTTTCGCCCTTCAGGTAATACTTCCAAAGTCCATACTTTGTTTTCATACATGGATCCTATCTCAGATTTCATGGCCTCTAACCATTTCTCAGAATCTGGGCCCATCATCGCTCCTCCATAGCTCGTAGGTTCATTGTTGTCCAACAACATGACCTCCAAGATAGGGTTGTCGTACCACTCAGGAGCAGTACACGCCCTTGTCGACCTACGAGGTTCAATACTGACTTGATCCTAAGCTTCATGATCATCATCATTAACTTCCTCTTCAACTATTGTAGGCTCCACAGAAACATGTTTCTGCGCTACACTACTCTATGGTTGAAGTAAAGGTTCAATAATCTCATCAAGCTCTATTTTCCTCCCACTCAATTCTTTCAAGAGAAACTCTTTCTCAAGAAATGTTTCATTCTTAGCGACAAACACTTTGCCTTTGGATCTAAGATAGAAGGTATACACAACTGTCTCTTTCGGCTATCCTATGAAGACGCATTTCTCTGCTTTGGGTTCCAGCTTTTCAGGATGATGCTTTTTGACATAAGCATCACATCCCCAAACTTTAAGAAACGTCAACTTTGGCCTCTTCCCAAACCACAGTTCATATGGCGTCATCTCAATGGATTTCAATGGTGCCCTATTTAAAGTGAATGCAATTGTCTCTAATGCATAACCCCAAAACAATAGCGGCAAATCGGCAAGAGACATCATAGAACGCACCATATCTAATAGGGATTGATTACGACGTTCGGACACACCATTACGCTGTGGTGTTCCGGGTGGTGTCAACTATGAAACAATTTCACACTGTCTTAAGTGACTGCCAAACTCATAACTCAGATATTCACCTCCTCGATCAGATCGTAGGAATTTGATCTTCTTGTTACGATGATTCTCAACTTCACTCTGAAATTGCTTGAACTTTTCAAATGTTTTAGACTTGTGTTTCATTAAGTAAATATACCCATATCTACTTAAGTCATTAGTGAAGGTGAGAAAATAATGATATCCACCGGGCGCTGCAACATTCATTGGACCACATACATCAGTATGTATGATTTCCAACAAGTCACTTGCCCGTTCCATTGTTTCGAAGAACGGCATTTTAGTCATCTTGCCCATGAGGCATGGTTCACATGTGTCAAGTGATTCAAAATCAAGTGACTCCAAAAGTCCATCAGTATGGAGCTTCCTCATGCGTTTTACACCAATATGACCCAAACAGCAGTGTCACAAGAAAGTGGTTCTATCATTATCAACTCTACATGTTTTGGCATCAATGTTATGAACATGTGTATCATCACTATCAAGATTCAATATGAATAAACCCCTCATATTGGGTGCATGACCATAAAAGATATCACTCATATAAATAGAACAGCCATTATCTTCTGATTTAAATGAGTAACCGTCTCGCAATAAACAAGATCCAAATATAATTTTCATGCTTAACGCAGGCACTAAATAACAATTATTCAGGTTCATCACTAATCCCGATGGTAATCGAAGAGAGAGCGTGCCGACGGATCACATCAACCTTGGAACCATTTCCCGCGCGCATCGTCACTTTGTCCTTTGCCAACCTCCGTCTATTCCATAGGTCCTGCTTTGAGTTGCAAATGTGAGCAACTGAACCGGTATCAAATACCCAGGCACTACAACGAGAGCTACTAAGGTACACATCAATAACATGTATATCATATATAGCTTGTTTGTCGTTGGCCGCCTTCTTGTTAGCCAGGTACATGGGGCAGTTCCGCTTCCAGTGACCAGTTCCCTTGCAGTGAAAGCACTCAGTTTCTGGCTTGGGTCCAGCCTTGGGTTTCTTTGCAAGAGGAGCAACTGCTTTGCCATCCTTCTTGGATTTACCCTTATTGCCCTTGCCCTTGCTATTCTTCTTGAAACTAGTGGTTTTAATGACCATCAACACTTGATGTTCTTTCTGGATTTCACACTCATGACTTTTAGCATCGCAAACAGCTCGGCGACTGACTTGTTCATCCCATGCATGTTATAGTTCATCACAAAGCTCTTGTAGCTAGGTGGCAGTGATTGAAGAACTTAGTAAGTGATCGCCTCTGGCGGAAGGGCAATTCCCAACTCTGCCAGACGAGTTGAATACTAAGACATTCTGAGTATATGTTCACTGATAGACCCGTTCTCCTCCATTTTGCAAGCATAGAACTTATCGGAGGTCTCATACCTCTCGATCCAGGCATTCTTTTGAAGTTAAACTTCAACTCCTAGAACATCTCATATGCTCCATGACGTTCAAAACGTCTTTGAAGTCCCGGTTCTAAGCCATACAATATTGCACACTGAACTATTGAGTAATCTCCAAAACGTGCCTCCCAAGCGTTCTTAACGTCTTCGGATGACATGTCTTCGGGTTGGTCACCAAGCGGTGCATCAAGGACATATGATTTCTGTCAAGCCGTGAGGATAATCCTCAGATTACGAGCCCAGTCCACAAAGTTACTTCCATCATCTTTCAACTTAGCTTTCTCAAGGAACGCATTAAAATTCAGGGGTGCTACTGCGCGAGCCGTTGATCTACAACATAAATATGCAAAGGTTACTAAGACTATTGTTCAAGATAATGAGTTTAGTTAATCAAATTACTAAAGCTCCCACTCAAATTGACATCCCTAAGGTCATCTGAGTGTCACATGATCCAAATTCACCAACTCAAGTCTGATCATCACGTGAGTTGAGGTGGTTTCAATGGTGAACATCATCATGTTGATCATATCTACTATATGACTCATATTCGACATTTCGGTCTCTTGTGTTCTGAGGCCATGTATGTACATGCTAGGCTCGTCAAGTTTAACCTGAGTGTTCTGCATGTGCAACACTGGCTTGCACCCATTGTATGTGAACGTAGAGTCTATCACACCCGATCATCACGTGGTGTCTCGACACAACGAACTTTCGCAACGGTACACACTCGGGGAGAACACAATTCATCTTGAAATTTAAGTGAGGGATCACCTTATAATGCTACTGTCGTCCTAAGCAAAACAAGGTGCATAAAAGGATTAACATCACATGCAAATCATAAGTGACATGATATGGCCATGAACTTGTGCTTTTGATCTCCATCTTGAAAGCACCGGCATGATCTCCATCGTCACCGGCATGACACCATGATCTCCATCATCTTGATCTCCATCAACGTGTCGCCATCGGGGTTGTTGCACCCACCATGCTTCTACTACTATTGCTACCGTTTAGTGATAAAGTAAAGCATTACATAGCGCTTAAAGATTGACACGCGGGTCATACAATAATTAAAGACAATCCCATGACTCCTGCCGGTTGCCATACTCATCGACATGCAAGCCGTGATATTCTATACAACACATGATCATCTCATACATCACATATATCTCATCATGTAATTGGCCATATCACATCACAACATATCCTGTAAAAACAAGTTAGACATTCTCTAATTGTTGTTGCATGTTTTACGTGGCTGCTACGGGTATCTAGCAAGAACAATTCTCACCTACGCATAAACCACAACGGTGATACATAAGTTGCTTTTCAACCTTCTCAAGGACCGCCTTAGTCAAATCCAATCCAACTAAAGTAGGAGAAATAGGCACTCGCCAGCAATCTTTGTGCAACTAAGTTATGCGTCAACCGATGGAACCGGTCTCTTGTAAGCGTACGAGTAAGGTTGGTGCGGGCCGCTTCATCCCACAATACCGCAGAACCAAAACACGACCAAGGGAGAAAGCAATCTAAGAATCAACGCCCACAAACTCTTCGTGTTCTACTCGAGATCTCATCTACACATAGACCTAGCTCTCATACCACTACTAGGGAACATTGCATGGGAAACGAAAAAATTCCTAAGCACACGCAAGATCTATCCATGGTGATGAGCATCTACGAGAGGGAGAGTGGATCTACATACCCTTGTAGATCACTAAGCGGGAAGCGCTAAGAAACGCGGTTGATGTAGTTGAACGTCTTTTCGATCCAAATCGCTGAGCGTCCCGCGATCCAATCACGATCCGTCCCGATCTAGCACCGAACGGACGGCACCTCCGCGTTCAGCACACGTACGGCTTGAGGAAGATCTCCGCCTTCTTGATCCATCAAGAGGGAGCGGAGAGGTAGACGAGTTCTCCGGCAGCGCGATGGTGTTGTGGCGATGGTGGTGAAGTAATTCCAGCAGGGCTTCGCCTAAGCACTGCTGAAACCGATCTAGAGGGGAAACTACAGACTAGAGGGTAGGGTTGCACGTGGCTGAAAATCTATTGCAAAAACCCTAAAACCTCTAGTATATATAGGGGGAGGAGAGGAGGAGGCCTGGCGCAAGGGCCAGCCCCTCTTTGGTTCGGCCGAAGTGGAGAGGAGGAGTCCTCCTCCACTCCTAGTAGGATTAGGACTCCTTCCTTATTTCCACCTTTTTTGCCTTTTTCCACTTTTCCTCTTAGGAATTTCTTCCCAGCCGCATGGTCCTTCTATAGGACTTTGGCCAGCCCCGTAAGGGCTGGTATACCTTCTCTCACAGACCATGTAGCCTCTTGGGTCGATACCCTCTCCCGATGGTCCCCGGTACCCTCTCGACACTCCCGGTACACTACCGATCAGCCCGAAACTTTTCCGGTGACCAAAACAGGACTTCCTATATATCAATCTTTACCTCCGGACCATTATGGAGCTCCTCGTGACATCCGGGATCTCATACGGGACTCCGAACAACCTTTGGTTACCACCATACATAACTCTATACTACCGAAACGTCACCGAACCTTAAGTGTGCAGACCCTGCGGGTTTGAGAACTATGTAGACATGACCAAGACACCTCTACGGTCAATAACCAATAGTGGGGTCTGGATGCCCATATTTGTTCCTACATATTCTACGAAGATCTTTATCGGTCGAACCTCTATGTCAAGGATTTAGTTAATCCTGTATGATGTTCCCTTTGTTCTTCGGTATGTTGATTGCCCGAGATTAGATCGTCGGTATATCCATACCTAGTTTAACCTTGTTACCGACAAGTCTCTTTACTCGTTCTGTAATACAAGATCCCATGGCTAACACTTAGTCACATTGCTTGCAAGGCTTATTGTGATGTTGTATTATTGAGTGGGCCCTGAGATACCTCTCCATCACACAGAGTAACAAATCCTAGTGTTGATTCATGCCAACTCAACAGACACCCTCGAAGATACCTGTAGAGTACCTTTATAGTCACCCAGTTATGTTGCGATGTTTGATACACACAAGGCATTCCTCCGGTGTGCGTGAGTTGCATGATCTCATGGTCATAGGAACATATACTTGACATGCAGAAAACTGTAGCAATAAACTGACACGATCATATGCTACGTTTATAGTTTGGGTCTCATCTATCCCATCATTCTCCTAATGATGTGATCTCATTATCAAATCACATCACATGTCAATGGCTAGGAAACCTTGACCATCTTTGATCAACAAGCTAGTTCACTAGAGGCATACTAGGACAAAGTGTTGTCTATTCATCCACACATGCAATGAGTTTCCAATTAATACAATTATAGCATGGATAATAAACAATTATCATGAACAAGGAAATATAATAATAAACACTTTATTTATTGCCTCTAGGGCATATTTCCAACAGAGGGTAGAAACCCAGCCGCAGAATCGAGGAGGGAAACCAACATGATTTAGCAAGTCTAGAAGGAACTACCAGCGCACCGAGTCGAAGGATTTTTTATGTCAATTTTGAAGAGGAGTGCTCGGGTCTTGTTGTGATGGAAGCATCTTGCAAGGTTGCGCACGTATGTGAAGTTGTCATGAATACACCTCTTTTTGATGAAGGCACTTTGAGCTTGCGAAACAAGATCACTCATGTGAGGGGCTAGCCATCTAGACATCATCTTTGCGATTAACTTAGCAATGGCATGGATGAGACTAACAGGGAGGAAGGCAGTGATGTCCTCAGCGCCTTCTTTCTTAGGGATTAGGGCTACATTAGCAGAGTTCAGCCAATGAAAGTGCATGGCATGCAAATCTGAAAAGTGGTTGACGGCAATCATGATGTCCGCTTTGATCGAATCCCAACATGCCTTGAAGAAGGCACCCGTGAATCCGTCCGGACCCGGTGCCTTATCGCCCGACATCACAAAAACTGCAGCCTTCACTTCCTCTTCGGTAAAGGTTTCGTCCAAGTCGTATAAGTCACAAGTGGGGGGGTAATTTCCCAGTTGATATCAATCGAGCGCGAGGGGCCTTTTTCGGCGATGTTCTTGAAAGGGTTGTGGACAATATTTTCTTTATCTTCATGCATGGCGACCCAGCCTTGGTTGTGCTTGAGGCGGTGTATGAAGTTTTTACGCCTGCGGTGATTGATGCGTAGGTGGAAATAGCAGGTGTTGGCGTCTTCTTCCTTGAGGTTTGTAATTCTTGAGTTTTGGCATTTTCTAGTCTTTTCAAGCGCCGCCAAACCAATGATCCTCCTTTTGAGCCTTTTATGAAGGTCTCTCTCATCCGGACTTAGGTCCCTCTGCTCTTGGTCCATGTCAAGGTGAAGAATTACCTCAAGGGTCATGTGAAGTTGGACCTTGGTATTAGCAAGTAGTGTATTGCTCCAAGAACGGAGTCGCTGACTTGTTATTTTGAGTTTGTGGAATAGTCCCTGGAAAGGTTCAATATGGGGTGAATTCTCCGTCCAAGCATCACTAACAACTTTCTGGAATCCGGACATCTTAATCAGTAATCTTCAAAAGCGAAAGGACTTATGTTTTTTGGTCTAGCATCATTAGCAAGCAAGAGGGGGCCGTGGTCTGAGAGCGACGAGGAGAGGGCATGGAGGATGTGTGTGGAAAATTCCAAGTCCCAGTCTTCATTGCAAAAGAAACTTTCAAGCTTGCTCATTGTCGGATTGTGTTGTTCGTTGCTCCACATGAATGTTCTGTTTTGCATATGGATCTCCTTGAGCTCACAGGTGTTCAAAGCATTACAAAAGCGCACAAGGCGGCTACAGTCGACGTTGTCGCAGTTCTTATCTCTGGCACGATAGATTTGGTTAAAACCGCCATTGACAAGCCATTTGATGCCAGGCGGTGGTTTTTGAGAAGTGAGGTCCAGGAAAAAGCATCCTTGTGGATACCTCTTGTTGGCCCATAGACGGTTGTCAACTTGAAAGATTTATCATCGCCGGAGTTTTTGATGACAACAGTTGCAGAGGAAGTAATCACCAATTTGGACATTAGAGACCGAAACAACATTGTCATCCCAGAGAAGTAAAATCCCTCCTTTCGTGCCATCCTCAGGTCTTTGAGAAAAAAAATTAGGCGTTGCCCACCAAGATAAGCAGCTATGAAGGGGGCGACGGACTAGAGTTTTGTTTCCTGCATGCACACCAATTGACGGGAGGAAGCAGCAATGGTTTCATGGACGGTAGCTTGACGATCTGGACAGTTCAGCCCATGAACACTCCAGCATAATATAGATAGATTTTGATCTAACATGGTTGCACTTGGCTTACATCAGAGTTAAATTGACACCTACAGGAACCCTTTGGTCTCGCCAGGACCACCATTAGATGTGCACAAACACAACAGCAAACAGACGTACAGAACACATTGAGTAGAACTAACATAGAAACTGGAGTACTACAAATTAGATGACCAGAACAATCAGGCGTCGCCCACGGTTGCATCGCCGGCAGCAGAATCTTCCAACCCTGGGCCTCCATCTCCTCCATGTTGCACCAGAGCATCCTCCACAGTTGTGGCCAAATCGCGGTCAAGCTTTAAGAGAGTCAGGAGCGCAGCGACAATGATGTCTGGCAGGCGCCCCTGGAACATAGCAGTGAACTTGGCAATGGCTGCCTCGGTGACTTGGGTACCATCAGGGATGATCCCCATGCGTTGGCACAATAGTTGTTCAGCTAGCTTGGCAATAGGCATGCTTCTCTTCTTGGATTGTAGACGTGTGCTGCGTCGATGAAGCTGGAAGCCGGTGACTCGGACAAGCATCTTGCGTCTTGTCTTGGGTGGTCTGGGTGGTGTTGAGCAAGGAGGAGGAGTTGTGAGTAGAGCCAGCAATCTGGGAACGAATATTGGTGTGTCCCTGCCATCATCTTCATTGTGTTCCTGCAACTGGGCAGCATCAGACACATCCTGAACAACAGATGGGGGAGGCGAGGCTGCCACGAACACTAGTGTGGAGACCTCCCAGGCAGTGGGGGGCACTTGAGCAGGATCATAGGCCGGAGTGGAGGCCCCCGAAATCACCACAAGCTCATCAGACTTGGCAGGAAGAGGCGATCCATCAGGAAGTGGGGAGACATGAAGTTGAGAAGCAGCAGCAACACATGGTAGCTTGAGCGGCTCCAGGTTGTGAGAGGGCTGAGTCTTGGTTCCCAGACAGGCCTCTCTACGCAGCCAGTCCAAAGCAGGTGAAGTTGGAGTGATGACTAGGACATCAGTAAAGGTAGTGCGCAGAGACGGCGGCGGGGAGCGGCCATGGGATTCCTCCATAACGATGGAGACAGTCAGCCTTGGGGAGTGGTCCAGAGGTCGATGATGAGCGCGGCGACCTGAGGCTGGGATCACCTCTCCAGATGGCAGCCGTTGCACACGACCCAGGTCCAGCTTGCGTCCTTCATCAGGCTTTCGCCCTAGCTCCCTTCGACGCCCATCCCTACGGTCTACACGGCGGTCCTCATGACATCCCCTATCGCCTCGGTGGGAGCCCTCATCAGGATGGCGCATTGGGGCACACAAGCAGCTTCAGAAGAGGTGCTCCTGCCAGGAGGAGGTCAGCCTGTCATCTTGGCGCCCATGACAGTCCTCTCTATCCCTGTCCTCATCGTCATCTCGCCGGTGCCTGCTCCGGTCTTCATCGTTGCAGCGACATGGCGCAGGCTCGTGCCAGCCTCTGACGTGATCCTCGCCATCTACCACCCCCAAGCGATGGTCAAAAGGATCCGACCAAGGCCGGCGTGGCACGTGACCAGAGGCATCAGGAGAGTAGTCTTCAAGGTGAGTGAGGTGGAAGAGCATGCACTTCTTGATGCCACCATGCCCAATCACCGACGACGGCGCGCCGCCGACGCCCGTGGCCACGCGAGGGGCGAAGGTGACTTGCAGCACCTTAGGGATGGCAGACGGGTTCTCGGACCATGCCCAGAGCTTGAGGCAGGAGGCATCTTCCCAATGGAGTGTCACAATGTCAAAGTAGTGGACAAAGGTGTTGGGGCCGAGCACCTACGCCGCCACGTAGTCGCACCACGCATTCAGCGGGATGTTCTCGATGCAAAGGTGGACATGGTAGTTGTCGCAAACCACGTCGTTGTGCGCATCGAACCTCTAGTTAGCATCATGGATCTCGACACCGGAGTGCCTGAAGTGTCCAAGGGAGGCCGTGACTCTGTCTCGCTGGTGTTGGTAGTCAAACAGGGCTAAGAGGTCTTTCGGGTAGTGAGGAACTGTTGGAAATATGCCCTAGAGGCAATAAATAAAGTGTTTATTATTGTATTTCCTTGTTCATGATAATCGTTTATTATCCATGCTATAATTGTATTAATTGGAAACATGGATACATGTGTGGATACATAGACAAACACAATGTCCCTAGTATGCCTCTAGTGAACTAGCTCGTTGATTGAAAGATGGTTAAGGTTTCCTAGCCATGGACATGAGATGTCATTTGATAACGGGATCACATCATTAGGAGAATGATGTTATGGACAAGACCCAAACTACAAACGTAGCTTATGATCGTGCCAGTTTATTGCTACTGTTTTCTGCATGTCAAGCATATGTTCCTATGACCATGAGATCATGCAACTCACAGATATCGGAGGAGTACCTTGTGTGTATCAAATGTCGCAACGTAATTGGGTGACTATAAAGGTGCTCTACATGTGTCTCCGAGGGTGTCTGTTGAGTTGGCATGGATCGAGACTGGGATTTGTTACTCCGTGTGACAGAGAGGTATCTCAGGGCCCACTCGGTAATCCAACATCACAATGAGCCTTGCAAGCAATGTGACTAATTGTTAGTTGCGGGATCTTGTATTACGGAACAAGTAAAGAGACTTGCCGGTAACGAGATTGAACTAGGTATGGAGATACCGACGATCGAATCTCGGGCAAGTAACATACCGAAGAACAAAGGGAACATCATACGGGATTAACTGAATCCTTGACATAGAGGTTCGAACGATAAAGATCTTCGTAGAATATGTAGGAACCAATGTGGACATCTAGGTCCCGCCATTGTTTATTGACCGTAGAGGTGTCTCGGTCATGTCTACATAGTTCTCGAACCCGCAGGGTCTGCACACTTAAGGTTTGGTGACGTTTCAGTAATATAGAGTTATGTATGGTGGTGACCAAAGTTTGTTCTAAGTCCCGGATGAGATCCTGGACGTCACGAGGAGCTCCGGAATGGTCCGGAGGTAAAGATTCATATATAGGAAGTCCCAGTTTGGTCGCCGGAAAAGTTTCGAGCTCATCGATAGTGTATCGGGAGTGCCGGTAGTGTACCGGGAGACCTTCGGGAGGGGTATTTCGACCTTAGAGGGTCCATGGTCTTTGGGAGATTAATAACCAGCCCTTAGTGGGCTGGTGGAACAGCCACAAAAGGCCCATGGCGCCAGGAGGAAAAAGGCCTAAGGAAAAGGTGAAAAAAAAGGGCCAATAGGGAGCAATCCTAGTCCAACTAGGATTGGAGAAGGAGAGTCCTTCTCTCCCTCCCTCTTGCGGCCGAATTGGCTTGTCCCTTGCGCCAAGCCAGCCCTCCTCCCTCCCTCCTTTATATACTGGTGGATTTGGGGCTGTTTGCACTAGTTTTTCCGGCCACGTGCTACCCGTTCCACTGGTGCATAGTTTCTCCTCTTGATCGTATTTCTGCAGTGCTTAGGCGAAGCCCTGCCGGAATTGCTCCACCACCATCGCTGGAGCACCGTCACGCTGCCGGTGAACTCTTCCTCCTCTCCACTTCTTCTTGCTGGATCAAGACGGTGGAGATCGTCATCAAGTTGCACGTGTGCTGAACGCGGAGGTGTCGTCCGTTCGGTACTAGATCGAAAGGACCGTGATCAAGGCCACGGGACGGTTCGTGATTGGATCGCGGGACGGATCGTGACAAGATCCCGGGACGGATCGTGATTGGATCGCGGGACGCTCGGCGATTTGAATCGTGAAGACGTTCGACTACACCAACCGTGTTTCTTAACGCTTCCCGCTTAGCGATCTACAAGGGTATGTAGATCAACTCCCCCTCTCATAGATGCTCATCACCATGGATAGGTTTGCGTGTGCGTAGGAAAAATTTTGTTTCCCATGCAATGTTCCCCAACAGTGGCATCATGAGCTAGGTTGATGGTTCGATGAGATCTCGAGTAGAACACAAAAGGTTTGTGGGCATTGATGCTTAGATTGCTTCCTTCCTTGGTCAGATTTTGGTTCAGCGGTATTGTGAGATGAAGCGGCCCGGACCAACATTACTCGTACGCTTACGAGAGACCGGTTCCCTCGACTCAACTTGGTGCCTAGATGGCTTGCGGGTGGTAGTTTCTCTCACTTTAGTTGGATCGGATTCGACAAAGGCGGTCCTTGAGAAGGTTGAAAAGAAAATTATGTATCACCGTTGTGGTTTATGCGTAGGTGAGAATCGTTCTTGCTAGAAACCCGTAGCAGCCACGTAAAACATGCAACAACAATTAGAGAACGTCTAACCTGTTTTTACAGGATATGTTGTGATGTGATATGGCCAATTACATGATGAGATATATGTGATGTATGAGATGATCATGTGATGTATAGAATATCACGACTTGCATGTCTATGAGTACGGCAACCGGCAGGAGCCATAGGGTTGTCTTTAATTATTGTATGACCTGCGTGTCAATCTTTAAGCGCTATGTAATGCTTTACTTTATCGCTAAACGGTAGCAATAGTAGTAGAAGCATGGTGGGCGTGACAACCTCGATGGCGACACGTTGATGGAGATCAAGATGATGGAGATCATGGTGTCATGCCGGTGACGATGGAGATCATGCCGGTGCTTTCAAGATGGAGATCAAAAGCACAAGTTCATGGCCATATCATGTCACTTATGATTTGCATGTGATGTTAATCCTTTTATGCACCTTGTTATGCTTAGTACGGCGGTAGCATTATAAGGTGATCCCTCCCTTAAATTTCAAGATAAAATTGTGTTCTCCCCGAGTGTGCACCATTGCGAAAGTTTGTCGTGTTGAGACACCACGTGATGATCGGGTGTGATACACTCTACGTTCACATACAACGGGTGCAAGCCAGTTTTGCACGCGCAGAACACTCGGGTTAAACTTGACGAGCCTAGCATGTACAGACATGGCCTCGGAACACAAGAGACCGAAAGGTCGAACATGAGTCATATAGTAGATATGATCAACATAATGATGTTCACCATTGAAGCCACCTCAACTCACGTGATGATCAGACTTGAGTTGGTGGATTTGGATCATGTGACACTCAGATGACCTGAGGGATGTCAATTTGAGTGGGAGCTTTAGTAATTTGATTAACTAAACTCATTATCTTGAACAATAGTCTAAATGAACTTTGCATATTTGTGTTGTAGATCAATGGCTCGCGCAGTAGCACCCCTGAATTTTAATGCGTTCCTAGAGAAAGCTAAACTGAAAGATGATGGAAGTAACTTTGTTGACTGGGCCCGTAATCTGAGGATTATCCTCACGGCTTCCTAGAAATCATATGTCCTTGATGCACCGCTTGGTGACCAACCAGAAGACATGACCTCCGAAGACGTTAAGAACACTTGGGAGGCACGTACTGGAGATTACTCAATAGTTCAGTGTGCAATATTGTATGGCTTAGAACCGGGACTTCAAAGACGTTTTGAACGTCATGGAGCATATGAGATGTTCCAGGAGTTGAAGTTTATCTTTCAGAAGAACGCCCGGATCGAGAGGTATGAAACCTCCGATAAGTTCTATGCTTGCAAGATGGAGGAGAACGGGTCTATAAGTGAACATATATTCAGAATGTCTGGGTATTCAACTCGTCTAGCGGAGTTGGGAATTGCCCTTCCGCCAGAGGCGATCGCTGACAGAGTTCTTCAATCACTGCCACCTAGTTACAAGAGCTTTGTAATGAACTATAACATGCATGGGATGAACAAGTCAGTCGCCGAGCTGTTTGCAATGCTAAAAGCCGCTGAGTCTGAAATCCAGAAAGAACATCAAGTGTTGATGGTTAATAAAACCACTAGTTTCAAGAAAAATGGCAAAGTTAAGGGCAAGGGAAAGAAGGGTAAAACCAAGAAGGATGGCAAAGCAGTTGCTACTCCTGCAAAGAAGCCCAAGCATGGACCCAAGCCAGAAACTAAGTGCTTTCATTGCAAAGGAACTGGTCACTCGAAGCGGAACTGCCCCAAGTACCTGGCTAACAAGAAGGCGACCAACGACAAACAAGGTATATATGATATACATGTTATTGATGTGTACCTTACTGGCTCTCGTAGTAGTGCCTGGGTATTTGATACCGGTTCGGTTGCTCACATTTGCAACTCAAAGCAGGAACTACGGAATAAACGAAGGCTGGCAAAGGACGAAATGACGATGCGCGTGGGAAATGGTTCCAAGGTTGATGTGATCGCCATCGGCACGCTCTCTCTTCGATTACCATCGGGATTAGTGATGAACCTGAATAATTGTTATTTAGTGCCTGCATTAAGCATGAACATTATATCTGGATCTTGTTTATTGCGAGACGGTTACTCATTTAGATCAGAGAATAAAGGTTGTTCTATTTGTATGAGTAATATCTTTTATGGTCATGCACCTAATGTTAGGGGTTTATTCATATTGAATCTTGATAGTAATGACACACATGTTCATAACATTGATGCCAAAAGATGTAGAATTGATAATGATAGTACCACTTTCTTGTGGCACTGCCGTTTAGGTCATATTGGTGTAAAACGCATGAGGAAGCTCCATGTTGATGGACTTTTGGAGTCACTTGATTTTGAATCACTTGACACATGTGAACCATGCCTCATGGGCAAGATGACTAAGACGTCGTTCTTTGGAACAATGGAACGGGCGAGTGACTTATTGGAAACCATACACACTGATGTGTGCGGTCCAATGAATGTTACAGCGCGTGGTGGATATCGTTATTTTCTCACCTTCACTGATGACTTAAGTAGATATGGGTATATTTACTTAATGAAACACAAGTCTGAAACATTTGAAAAGTTCAAGCAATTTCAGAGTGAAGTTGAGAATCATCGTAACAAGAAGATTAAGTTCCTACAATCTGATCGAGGAGGTGAATATCTGAGTTATGAGTTTGGCAGTCACTTAAGACAATGTGGAATTGTTTCACGGTTGACACCGCCCGGAACACCACAGCGTAATGGTGTGTCCGAACATCGTAATCAAACCTTATTAGATATGGTGCGTTCTATGATGTCCTTGCTGATTTGCCACTATCGTTTTGGGGTTATGCATTAGAGACAGCTGCATTCACTTTAAATAGGGCACCATCAAAATCCGTTGAGATGACACCATATGAACTGTGGTTTGTCAAGAAGCCAAAGTTATCGTTTCTTAAAATTTGGGGATGTGATGCTTATGTCAAAAAGCTTCAGCCTGAAAAGCTGGAACCCAAAGCGGAGAAATGCGTCTTGATAGGATACCCGAAAGAGACAGTCGGGTATACCTTCTATCTCAGATCCGAAGGCAAAGTGTTTGTCGCTAAAAACGGAACATTTCTTGAGAAAGAGTTTCTCTCGAAAGAATTGAGTGGGAGGAAAATAGAGCTTGATGAGGTTATTGAACCTATACTTCAACCAAACAGTAGCGCAGCGCAGAAAGATGTTTTTGTGGAATCTACGACGGTAGAAGAGGAAGTTAATGATGATGATCATGAAGCTTCAGATCAAGCAACTATTTAACCTCATAGGTCGACAAGGCCGCGTACTACCCCTGAGTGGTACGGCAACCCTGTCTTGGAGGTCATGTTGTTGGACAACAATGAACCTATGAGCTATGGAGGAGCAGTGATGGGCCTGGATTCCGAGAAATGGTTAGAGGCCATGAAATCCGAGATGGGATCCATGTATGAAAACAAAGTATGGACTTTGGAAGTATTACCTGAAGGGCGAAAGGCCATTCAGAACAAATGGATCTTTAAGAAGAAGACAGACGCGGACGGTAATGTCACCGTCTATATAGCTCGACTTGTGGCAAAGGGTTTTCACAAGTTCAAGGAGTTGACTACGATGATACTTTCTCACCCGTAGCGATGCTTAAGTCTGTCAAAATCATGTTAGCAATAGCTGCCTATTTTGACTATGAAATTTGGCAGATGGATGTACAAATAGTGTTCCTCAACGGTTTCCTTGAGGAAGAGTTGTATATGATGCAACCCGAAGGTTTTGTCGATCCAGAGAATGCTGACAAAGTTTGCAAACTCCAGCGATCCATTTATGGACTGGTGCAAGCATCTCGGAGTTGGAATAAGCGCTTTGATGAGGTGATCAAAGCGTTTGGGTTTATACAAGTTTACGGAGAAGCTTGTATTTACAAGAAAGTGAGTGGGAGCTCTATAGCGTTTCTAGTATTATATGTGGATGACATATTGCTGATTGGAAATAATATAGAAATGCTGGAAAGCGTGAAGGAATATTTGAACAAGATTTTTTCAATGAAGGACCTAGGAGAAGCTGCTTTCATATTAGGCATTAAGATCTATAGAGATAGATCAAGACGCTTAATAGCACTTTCGCAGAGCACATACCTTGATAAAGTTTTGAAGAAGTTCAAAATGGAACAGTCCAAGAAGGGGTTCTTGCCTGTATTACAAGGTGTGAAGTTGAGTAAAACTCAATGCCCAGTAACTACAGAAGATAGAGAAAAGACGAGTGTCATCCCCTATGCTTTAGCCATAGGCTCTATCATATATGCAATGCTGTGCACAAGACCCGATGTCAGCCTTGCCATAAGTATGGCCGGAAGGTTTCAAAGTGATCCTGGAATTGAGCACTGGCAAGCGGTCAAGAATATCCTTAAGTACCTGAAAAGGACTAAGGAAATGTTTCTCGTCTATGGAGGTGATGAAGAGCTCGTCGTAAAGGGTTACGTCGATGCAAGCTTTGACACTGATCCGAACGACTCTAAATCGCAAACCGGATACGTATTTATTCTTAACGAGGGAGCGGTAAGCTGGTGCAGTTCCAACCAAAGCGTGGTAGCTGACTCTACGTGCGAAGCGAAATACATCGCAGCCTCGGAGGCGGTGAAGGAAGGTGTCTGGATGAAGCAGTTCATGACAGATCTTGGAGTAGTGCCCAGTGCACTGAATCCAATGAACCTGTTCTATGACAACACTGGTGCCATTGCTCTGGCCAAGGAACCAAGGTTTCACAAGAGGACCAGACACATAAAGCGACGCTTCAACTCCATCCGCGATTACACCTTGGAGAAAGACATAAATATTTGCAAAGTGCACATGAATCTGAATGTTGCAGACCCGTTGACTAAACCTCTTTCAAGGGCTAAACATGATCAACACCAGAACTGCATGGGTGTTCGATTCATTACAATGTAAATCACATAGTGATGTGAACTAGATTATTGACTCTAGTGCAAGTGGGAGACTGCTAGAAATATGCCCTAGAGGCAATAAATAAAGTGTTTATTATCGTATTTCCTTGTTCATGATAATCGTTTATTATCCATGCTATAATTGTATTAATTGGAAACATGGATACATGTGTGGATACATAGACAAACACAATGTCCCTAGTATGCCTCTAGTGAACTAGCTCGTTGATTGAAAGATGGTTAAGGTTTCCTAGCCATGGACATGAGATGTCATTTGATAACGGGATCACATCATTAGGAGAATGATGTGATGGACAAGACCCAAACTACAAACGTCGCTTATGATCGTGCCAGTTTATTGCTACTATTTTCTGCATGTCAAGCATATGTTCCTATAACCATGAGATCATGCAACTCACAGATATCGGAGGAGTATCTTGTGTGTATCAAACGTCGCAACGTAACTGGGTGACTATAAAGGTGCTCTACAGGTGTCTCCGAGGGTGTCTGTTGAGTTGGCATGGATCAAGACTGGGATTTGTTACTCCGTGTGACAGAGAGGTATCTCAGGGCCCACTCGGTAATACAACATCACAATGAGCCTTGCAAGCAATGTGACTAATTGTTAGTTGCGGGATCTTGTATTACGGAACGAGTAAAGAGACTTGCCGGTAACGAGATTGAACTAGGTATGGAGATACCAACGATCGAATCTCGGGCAAGTAACATACCGAAGAACAAAGGGAACATCATACGGGATTAACTGAATCCTTGACATAGAGGTTCGACCGATAAAGATATTCGTAGAATATGTAGGAACCAATGTGGACATCCAGGTCCCACCATTTTTTATTGACCGTAGAGGTGTCTCGGTCATGTCTACATAGTTCTCGAACCCGCAGGGTCTGCACACTTAAGGTTTGGTGACGTTTCGGTAATATAGAGTTATGTATGGTGGTGACCAAAGTTTGTTCGGAGTCCCGGATGAGATCCTGGACGTCATGAGGAGCTCCGGAATGGTCTGGAGGTAAAGATTCATATATAGGAAGTCCCGGTTTGGTCGCCGGAAAAGTTTCGGGCTCATCGGTAGTGTACCGGGAGTGCCGGTAGTGTACCGGCAGACCTCTGGGAGGGGTATTTCGACCCTAGAGAGTCCATGGGCTGTGGGAGATTAATAACCAGCCCTTAGTGGGCTGGTGGAACAGCCACAAAAGGCCCATGGCGCCAGGAGAAAAAAGGCCTAAGGAAAAGGTGAAAAAAAAAGGGCCAATAGGGAGCAATCCTGGTCCAACTAGGATTGGAGAAGGAGAGTCCTTCTCTCCCTCCCTCTTGCGGCCGAATTGGCTTGGCCCTTGCGCCAAGCCAGCCCTCCTCCCTCCCTCCTTTATATACTGGTGGATTTGGGGCTGTTTGCACTAGTTTTTCCAGCCACGTGCTACCCGTTCCACCGGTGCATAGTTTCTCCTCTAGATCGTATTTCCGCAGTGCTTAGGCGAAGCCCTGCCGGAATTGCTCCACCACCATCGCTAGAGCACCGTCATGCTGCCGGCGAACTCTTCCTCCTCTCCACTTCTTCTTGCTAGATCAAGACGGTGGAGATCGTCATCAAGTTGCACGTGTGCTAAACGCGGAGGTGCCGTCCGTTCGGTACTAGATCGGAAGGACCATGATCAAGGCCACGGGACGGTTCGTGATTGGATCGTGGGACGGATCGTGATGAGATCACGGGACGGATCGTGATTGGATCGCGGTACGCTTGGCGATTTGAATAGCGAAGACGTTCGACTACACCAACCGCGTTTCTTAACACTTCCCGCTTAGCGATCTACAAGGGTACGTAGATCAACTCCCCCTCTCGTAGATGCTCATCACCATGGATAGGTTTGCGTGTGCGTAGGAAATTTTTTGTTTCCCATGCAACGTTCCCCAACAGGAACCACCTTCACGCAGTCGATGTCAAACTAGACTCGAAGAGCTTCACAAATCTCAGTGGTGTTGACGTCTGGCCGATTCCCAACGAGCCAGAGCACCGCGCCCAAAGCAGACAGACTAGCTTCATTGGCCTCCATCTCAGGGGTGGTGACAACGACGACGCGACCTTCCTCCGACCACAGCGACGAGTCCCCAACACGTAGGGGGTGACGAGGCATGGCATTGGGTCACCTGGCTGTAGAGGTTGGTGTAGATGCAGGGGAGGACGACCAGTGCCCTGATACGTCTCCAACGTATCTATAATTTTTGATGATGGCATGCTATTATATTATCTGTTTTGGATGTTTTATATGCATTAATATGCTATTTTATATTAGTTTTGGGACTAACATATTAATCTAGAGCCTAGTGCCAGTTTCTGTTTTTTCCTTGTTTTTGAGTTTTGCATATATGGAATATTAAACGGAGTCCAAACGGAATAAAACCTTCGGAAGGAATTTTTTGGAAAGAAACAAATCAACGAGGCTTGGAGTGCATGCCGGGACTTTTGCCAGGGAGCCACAAGCTTGCTAGGCGCGGGCCTCCCTCGTCATGCCTAGCAGGCTTTTCACCTCCCGGTAGGTCTCCTAACCCTAATATCTGGCCTATTAATTCCCAAATATCCCCCCAACATCAGAACAAGCCACATAGATACTTCTCCGCCGCCAGAAGCCTCTGTTCCTGAGAGATCCAATCTTGGAGCCTTTTTTGGTAATCTGCCGGAGGGGGTTTCGATCACGGAGGGCATCTACACCAACTCCATTGCCCCTCCGATGATGCATGAGTAGTCTACCACAGACTTACGGGCCCATAGCTAGTACCTAGATGGCTTGTTCTCTCTCTTTGATCTTCAATACCATGTTCTTCATGATCTTCATGGAGATCTATCCGATGTAATCCTCTTTTGTGGTGTGTTTGTCAAGATCCAACGAATTGTGAGTTTGTGTTCAGATTATCCATGAATCTTATTTGAATCTCCTCTGAATTCTTATTTTTATGATTTCATATCCTTGCAAGTCTCTTCGAGTTATTGGTTTGGTTTGGCCAACTAGATTGGTAATTCTTACAATGGGAGAAGTGCTTGGTTTTGGGTTCAATCCTGCGGTGTCCTCACCCAGTGGCATAGTAGGGGTAGCGAGGCACGTATTGTATTGTTGCCATCAAGGGTAACAAGATGGGGGTTTCATCATATGGCTTGAATTTATCCCTTTACATCATGTCATCTTTCTTAATGCATTACTCTGTTCTTCATGAACTTAATACTCTAGATGCAAGCAGGAGTCGGTCGATGTGTGGAGTAATAGTAGTAGATGCAGAATCATTTCGATCTACTTGATACGAACGTGATGCCTATATGCATGATCATTGCCTTCGATAACTACATGATTATTCGCTTTTCTATCAATTTCTTGATAGTAATTTGTTTACCCACCATGATATTTGCCTTCAAGAGAGAAGCCTCTAGTGAAACCTATGGCCCTCGGGTCTACTTTCCATCAATGTTGAGGATATTGCTTATCGTTATCGTCTCGGTCAGTAGGGGATTAGAGATTAATCGAAAATCAACCGATTAATCGATTTTATCGGTCGACTATTAATCGGCCATTTTTTGCAAACCTCGGGTTCTCAACATTGAAATATGCTATATTTAACACACACAAAAATATTATACAAAAGTGTTACCTTGATTCCTAGCCTTCGAATCCTCGTATAATCACAAATAAAATAGTGAAATAGTACATATTGCATAAAAAGTCCACAAAAACACAAATAAACATAATTTTTATAAACATAGCGCTAGGAATATGCTTGATTTATCGGAAGATTCCTGTTAGAGCGATAAATCGGCCCAAAAGATAAACAGTGAAGATAAGGCATAATCTTATCGGCCACCCCAGGAGTAGCGATAAATCGAACGATAAATCGTTGAATCAGAAGATTTTTTGAACAGTGCTTTCCATAATATACTTTCAAATCTATAAACCAAAAATACCAAAAATACTTTGCTGCAATTTATTTACCTTTTACTTTCCGTTCTTGTTTACATCTATATCTAGCGGATCTAATCCTTGCAAATAATCGTGAAGGGATTGACAACCCCTTTATATCGTTCGGTGCAAGAGTTTGATTGTTTGTGTAGGTGCATCCATTGGTGACTTACTTGTTCCTCCTACTGGATTGATACCTTGGTTCTCAACAACTAAGGGAAATACTTATCTACTTCGCGGCATCACCCTTTCCTCTTCAAGGAAAAACAAACGCAAGCTCAAGAGGTAGCACGCCTAGCGGTAGCCCGGGTTGATGGAGGCGGAGTAGGCGACACCGGGGGGTTGGAGCACTCGCGAGCTCGATGGCTGATTTGCCGACACCGGAGACAAGTGAACGGGTTCCTGCAGTCAGCTTTGTAGTGTCCCTTGAGCAAGCATCGGTGGCAGGCTCTATCTCTGTGTTTGACGAAGCTACGCTGCGCTGGGGGGATAAGAATACGCTGGACGGTGCGGTCTTGAATGATGTTTGTTGCTCGAGCAGAACTTCCTCCACCGGTACGTAGGCTGCACCAAATGCCATTCCGCTTTCCTGGCTGCCATAGCGGCAGGGGCGCGACTTGAATCCACAGCAGGGGGCTCGGGGCTCGAGGAAGCTTCACGCGGAGCACTCAACTTGAAGGAAGTTGACGCCGATTTCAGACTTGGCCGGTGGCACCGTGAATGGGGGGAGGAGGAGTGCCATCCAGCAAGACGACGTTGATGGCAAAGCTTATAATCCGGGCAAGAGAAGTCCCATCTGAGGAATCCATGCCTGGAGCGAATAGCAGGGCACCGCCCTGGACTGACAAATCTGGGATGGGCGGATCTGGGGCAAACCCAGCGACCTGTGGGAAGAGGGCCACACACAGCAAGGCCCGCGAGAACAGCGCCGAGGGGAAACCTGGGGAAACCACGGCAAGAGCGTGGAAGAAGAGGATGCGCAGGCGGTGGGCAGGGCAGCGACGGGGGTGACTGCGGACGCCAGAGCGGTGCGCCGCAGGAGCGTGGGCGTCATTTTGTCCGTCCTCCATATATCCAGATAAATAAACATCATAGCTCATAATGCCGCTCATTAGGTTCTCAGGGGTGCCCGAGAACCAAACATTTGTTGTTTTACTTCATCTCATAGGTGACTTTTCTCCTTAATGTTAGAGGATCCAGTTCCAGGAATATGACGTGTGGTGTAGTTCCTCTCCTTTCTAAATTCAATTTTCAGTGCTATGTACTCCATGTTGTGTTGTAAGATGCTAGAATAAAAGTTTGGCGCTTTCGTGCTCCTTTCCTTTGTAAAAAATGAAACGAAAAGAAATTTACATCCGTCAACCGCGAGACGCAGGGCAGTCGCACACGCATGCCACGTCGAGCGGGTGGGTTTGGGCAGGATAATAATAAGAGTGGTAAAAATAAAGAAAAAGAAAAACGTTTGGAGGTGAAAACCTAGCACCCCAGCCGAGTCCCTCGCTTCCATCCGTGTGCGCCGTGTGCGTTCTCCTCTTCCTCTCCTCTGCGTCGCTGCCGCCGCCAGTGCTCCCCTCGAAGGAGAGGGCACACGGGGACCAGAGGTGAGGACACACGACGAATGGAGGCGAGGAGCCATTCCCTTGGTCCGGGTGAGGACGCTCGAGACATGTGCCTCCACCAGGCCTCTTTCTCCATTGCTTTCCCACTTGATGGCTCCCACTGTCAATCTTGGTCGTGGCCGGTATGCCTCGTCACCGGCCGTCCGTTTTGTTGCGCTCAAGGTGGATCCCATTCTCTCTCTCACATGATGCGTCGCCTCTGCTCCTCGTGTCCCTCGCTGCCATCTACCGGACGGCCTTTGGCTTCCTTTGCCCAAAGATCTGTGCGTGTCGTGGTGGAAGATCTGGGAAGGGAGGCAAGTCTCTCCCACGGTGTTGTTGTTGCGTGTCTCATTCGTGTTCCTCTGACATGACTAGGTGGAGAAGCCGAAGGAAGAGAGACGGGATGAGGCCGAGGCCGAGGTCGCTGCCAAGATCATGGAGCTCTGCGCCGCGGTGGGCGACAGAAGCAGGGCCAAGGTGACGCCCAAGCGGCCGTCCAGTATCCTGCGTAGCCCGCGGTCACGGCCATGCTCCAATGGGGCTACAGGTTCATGGCCCCTAAGCTGGTGCTGGGCGCGACGGCGAACACATAGCAGAGGTGCACTACATTGCCCCGCACCAAGGAGTAGGTAACTATTACTGCTACTATGTTTCGATCAATTACCCACATCCATTCTTCACGTGAAGTACCTGGGACAATTTAACAATAGGAAGTAGCATTGAACCATGACTGTAGTGATAGTCTTGAGTTGGGATATTGTTTAACCTCTTTCCTCTGTTGAACATTCTTGATATAATGGACAGAAATTTAGGTAGGCCATCCATCCCGCAGCCTATTCATCCTCCACTTTTCCACACACCACAAGGGAGATCGACGTCATGGAGGCACGGTCGGCCGATCTGGCTAGAGCCAATGCCTCCTCTCCTTCCTTGGCCAGCCCCTCCCCATTGTTCCTTGTTAGGGTCAGGAAGACGTTGATGATGAACCATTGTTCCTTGTTAGGGTCAGGAGGACGTCGGTGATGTACCAGTACGTCCAGACCTAGTCAAATTTGCAATCGCCTTGAGACAAGTTGGAATGTACAAGTAAGTTATGTGTATGCTTTAAAGTAGGCATCCATATGTATATTCACTACCCATGCATCCCTCTATTTAACTTCAATTTTAGTTGTATAACTTCTCATATACTCCATATGTAAACTAATATAAGAGTGTTTAGATCATTAAAGTAGTGATCTAAACGCTCTTATATTAGTTTACGAAGGGAGTACTGTTCTGGTAGGTTAAGCAGTAAGATAACTTGTTGCCCTATGTGGACATTGATTTGCATGATGTTTAGGTACTGGCTTGATTTTGGTCTGATGTCTAATCCCGCTGCAGCCTTCATCCAGCGACGTGACGCTTCGTGGCCAGGTCCTTACTCCTTTCTTATTAATAGAAATAACAGAGTATGACCTCCATGCTACCCCAGATTATGTATTTTTATAAGCAAGCGGTTCATGTGTTCAGTTTCGAGCCAATTCAACACATAAGATGATAGTTGTTAGCCTGTTTGCACAATTAAGTTCATCTATAAGTTTCATAAACGCCCATCCAAAGATTATGCATGTATAAAAGGCACACCTAAAGTCGATATGATTATATAGAGATTCAACTAAGATCGGAACAACAGTATTTGCGTTGAGAATTTTTGTTCCCCCTTTGAGAATATAATTTGATGTACCTAAGGATCTAAATCGAATATAGTCATGGACGGTATGACCTGGTGTACAAAAGAATCAAAGATCTGATATTAGTTATCATCATCAGGCACCATTAGCTTACACAAATAAGTGAGCATCTGTAAAACCATTTACTTCCTCAATCCTAGATGCGAAATAGATATAAAAATTGCTTTACCTTCTGAATCCATCAGGACCTGACGATCCTATGGACTACAGATCCCCAAGCAGACTGTAATTTTCTTCCTATAGAAGGTTGCCCATCACAACTTTTTTGATGTTACTTTGTGGCCAAATTTAGTGCAGCTTCAACCGACTCCTGAAGTTAGCCTCTTTCCTAGATCACAGAACTGTTATGATTTAACAAAGTCACGGTCATATCTTATCAGAAACGTAGAGAGACCCAACAATAAATGGAAGTAACAAATTGCCACGTCGGTCTCTTGATAAGAGGTGTATGAATTAAGGACAGTAAAACCGAGCCTAAAGCGAGCTCTCTCAGCGATTTGCATTTCTGACCGTCCATTTTTACGATCTAGACGTTTTTGGCCGTCTGATCTAATGTGTACAGCCATCTTTCCCGCCTGTAGCTGTCCTAATGGGCTGCTATTCCAGAAGCCGAAAGCGAGCCCTATGATAAACTGGGCCTGTTCTCCCGGCCCATTATCTAATCGATGGTCGCCGACGCTCATAAAAAAAACTTCGCTCGAGGGGATCAAGCGGCGCATGATACAGAGGAGCGGGCGATCTGCTTCGATCCCATCACGCACCTCGCCAAGAGGGGAGAGGAATGGATCGATGGGATCGAGCGAACCCTTGCGCTCTCTAGAGGGGAGAGGAACAGATCGGTTGGTGATCCTCCAGCCCGTTGCTGCCATTAAGGACAGTAAGAGCTGTGGTGGGGGCTCTTCCTCTAGAGCCAGCGCAACCAGCACCGGCCGTGGTCGGCGCGCCCGAGCGATGAAAGCACCCCGGCGGCGGGTAGACGTATGACACGCACGGGGAGCCGACCGACCTCATGAACAATAAGGCGATGGTGGATGAATCACCACCGCCGACGCAGGTCCCAACTCCCAAATACTCGAGTGGGCATGAGCAGCATCGAGCGTGAGTGCCTCCACGTCGCCGAGGAGGAGGCATACGGTGGCGATGGCCAATTCTTAATCCAAGCAATTGCCTTGTCCTGATGTTCTCTTGCTAAAAAAAATACATACAGGTGGTGTTCATGCTGGCTAAGGTTAACTGATTTCGCCAGATCTTGGAACTTGGCGATCTACTTATTTGATTTTGCATGGACGGATGATCAGAACCAAAAGAATACTGATAATGTGTATCTTCTGTAACAGATGTGCGATGCTTACTTTTGTATACTGTTTCAGATTTGGAGCTGGAACAATATATGTTGTCTTTGGTTACAGACTTACACGTACACTCTTCTTTATTTCCTTCAAAAAATTTGTTTGTCCTTTGCATTCCAATTTATGTTATGGTGCCCCTGATATTCTGATGTTCATTTTATTTACTTTGTTTTGCGAAGGCCTTGCCAGTGCTCTTCTGGAATTGTATATTAGCAAGGGCAGCCTTGAAGGTACTCAGATGATCTTAACTTGTGGCTCCTTGTACTTTTTGCTTGACTTCAGTATCTTCTCATTTCTTCTGCCATAATCAAATATTATTCTAGAGAGCTTGTCAAATAAATAGAACTGGCCACATGGGGACATTTACCCTTGAAGAGATTAGGGCATGTTTACTGAAAGCTTTGCACCAACATTACTAAATCAGAAATAACACAAATGTTGGGTCCGATTTGTCAATCTCACTCTTTGCTATTGATATTTTTTATAACAATTATTTGTGAAATAGCTACCAGTACATCTGTACCGAATCATCAGTTGCCATGACATTGCTAATAATTGTCAGGACCTTGAATTTCCTGCCAAAACGTATTAATTTCTTTAATGATGGCTACTTATGCTATTTTCATTAGAGAGGATGTTTCATACAGTGGCTTCTCTAGAGGGTGGACAGAGTGGGGCGTGCGACATATGACTTCACATATCACCTACACAAGTAATGATCATATCCATTCCAAACAGAATCTGTCTCAACAACATGAACGGTAGTAGATATGTATCCCTCCATAAGCCTCCCTAGATACTCTGTTCCTGTGTCTATGTCGTTTCTTACCACTATCATTAAATAAAATTTGTAGCCAGAATTGCCTAAGTACAATTCATGTTTCAGTTATGGTTTATGCATCTTGGCCATGTTCTCAACTTTCTAGCAATAGAGGCATAGTATCTTTCATTTTTAGTTTGTGTACTTAATATCCATTGCTATATATCTCGCCATATCAGTAGTTGAATGTTCATTTTGTTCTTGTGTCAGAACTGCCCCGGTACATTTTCACTTTGTATGCACTAGGGGGAATGGTTTCTTTGTTCATTTATGATAAACAATAATTGACATTGTGCAAATGTTTTTAGTAAATCCGAAACAACCATTTAAAGCCATTCTTGGTATTTTCAGTTGTCCCTTTGGAGATTTTGCCCTGTCTTTTCTTTAAGGTTGTATGTTGCAGAGTGGTGAACGGAAATTTTTATTCATGGAGTTGCATTTTCAAGCTTAGTCAGCTGCATTACACAAGGAATACTTCAACCTTGAGGATGCAGGACTAGAGATGTTACTGTTTTTCTGCCATCATTGTACCATGTAAGTGAGATATGCACCTTTGTTTGTGCTTTTACTGGAAAAAAATTCAAGTGGTGTTGCTCATGTATTGTATAGTTCAAATTATCTATGGAGTGTTTTTGTCCCCTATCTCTTCAATACCAATGCAATTTTTCAATCTTTGTCAACTATGTTTGCATGCATCAAATTTCAGTTATTCTTGATTAACTGTTGTGTTCTCTGTTGGCAAAATCTCTTGCATTTATAGTCACGATCTATTGGAGGAACCGTGGAACTAGGATAATCGTTTGAGACGACACTAGCATTCCCTGTTGGTCTATATGCTATTATTCTGATACATTTCTAATGCCTCTCCCTTTGTAATTACTACCGAGGGAAGGTTAATTTGGCATGATGCTTATATTCTGACTTAATTAGACAAAACTCTAAATATATATTTGATTTCTTAGTTCTATTTGCATGCAAAACTATATATTTTCTTCATGTAATGCCTATTTAATTTTTCTTCTTGGTAAATTTGGTACTGAATATAAATACATACAATTCTATTGGATAAAGGAAGGGTTTTACTAGGGTCCATGTGCAATGCAAACAAATAAGGCCACAATCAGGCCAATGGAGACTCTGATGGAACTTCAGTTCTGCACTCTCTAATTTCAAAATAAATAGGAACTCCCTGTTTTACATAAATTTCTAACACTCTCAAACAACATTCAAAATGGACGGGCGCGGCAACGCGCGCCATCAATGATCTAGTGTCATTTAAAAGAGACCAACAAATGTTTGATTAGTGATATTGTTTGTTGCTATCAGTAAAGTTGTTTTATATTTTAACCATTGTCGCAGGGTCAGCACATTAACAGTAACAAAAGCTTGATTAGTGCATACAATAACGCGTCAAGAAACACCACCAGTGGCGCCCCTTCCACTAGTGCTTAGATACGTGTAGCGGAGCGGGTGGAGTGGGCCAGCAAAACCAACTCCCACGCGCCTGAATATCAGCCGTCTACAAGCGCAAGATCGGCGTCCGACGAGGAGACGCGATCCGTCCATCCGATCGAAGCCTGACAGAAGCAGCTAGCTTCTCAATTTGGTCAACCGAACTCGCGGTCCGTACTTATCGGCAGCCCCTTGTGGCCTTGTCCCATCCAGACTTCCGGCACCACTGTATTGTACTGGACTGACGCCAGAAATCAGGCGAGAGCAGCAGCTTCCTTCCTGGTACCATCACTCCCCAGAGTCCACGGGGTCCAGCGTGCGCGCTCGGCGCGGCAAGCCGGCGACCATGGCCGCGGCGGCTCTCACCCTCCTCCTGCTGCTGGTCCTCCTCCCGGCGCGCCATGCTCTCGCCACGGCGGCCGGCGACGCGCACCCGGGCTACGAGGGCGCGGAGGCCGACACCTGCGGCTCTCCCCCCGCCGGAGGAGGCGCGGCAGGCCGGCGCCACGGCCCGGCGCTGGAGGAGTACGGGGGCGGGCGCATCGTGGACATCACGCACGCCTACCGCCCGAGCATGCCGGCGTTCGCGCCCGGCGCCACGGTCGGCCCCCTCGTGCGGCTCAAGGCGTCCATGGAGGACGGGTCGGAGTACAACTTGTCGGAGCTCCGGATGGAGTGCCACATGGGCACCCACGTCGACGCGCCGGGCCACATGAACCAGGCCCACTTCGCCGCCGGCCTCGACGTCGACACGCTCGACCTCGATGTCCTCAACGGTGAGTGTCCCTGGTTTTCTCCGATCACACCTAGGCTTTGACCATTTTTATCAGTCTCCGGCCTGCCGTCTTTGCACATATATATGATCGCTTGATATCATTTAGATGGTTAGTTAGATGATGAGATGGGAAATTCTAGATGCCAATTCATACAGGCAACACGGCAGCCTGGACTGCGACCGCTTGATATCATTTTCTTGTAGCTGATGTCCTCTGAATCTGATCCGGAGTAGCTGTGAAACAGACTCTATCCGTTGAAATTTTGTTTAAAAAGGACAAAAGGCTCTTGCTCATTGAAATTAGCATTTTCTATATATTTTTCGGCCGGAAAATTTCCCTGCTAGACTTCATTGAAATTAGCATTGACAATTGACTTGCTCTTGTTTTTGGACAGGTCCTGCCTTGCTGGTCGATGTTCCAAGACACACAAACATAACAGGTAGGGACATTTTCTCTCTTTTTTAGAAGGATCTCAGCTCTTCAATCGCATCATCGATGAATCACCTTGCTAATAAACTTCTTCTCATATCATCATGTCACAAAATTAATTTAACCTTACAAGAGAGATACATGTGCATCATTAATATGGTTATGTATTCAGATATTGGTTTTTCTACCAAATTCATGTTTTTTTACGGTGGTTTGATGCAAATTCAATTATCACAGACCGACATCTGCATTTTATAAAAAATGAGTGCTGAGATTCTTACTAAAAATATTCGATTCACATCCATGCTGTCTAGTATTGGGTATATGATGCCTCACTAATTCTATGCAGCTGAATCCATGGAATCCCTAAATATACCGAAAGGTGTTCGTCGAGTTCTCTTCAGGACACTGAACACAGACAGGTATGATCTCTTTAAGAAGAGATATTCAAGTAGACGCTACATTTTTCACGATATCACCAGTCATTCTTTCTATAGGCTGTATTGAACATGTAAGTAAGCAAATGATATGTAGGGGGCTCATGTGGAAGGCAGCTGGTGATATGAGTTATGTTGGATTTACAGAGGATGGTGCACAGTGGTTAGTTGACAACACCGACATCAAGCTGGTTGGTAAGTAAACAGGAGCTGTACTAGTATTACACCACATTTGCTAGAACCTTGTGCAATTGTGAACTACCTAGGTTCAGTTAATTCATGACCTTTTCGCTTGGTGGCTCAATGTATGCATTTACTTGCCTTATCTGGTGTGAACTTAACATAGCGATATTGTCAATTCTGCAGGGATTGACTATATATCAGTAGCTTCGTTTGATCACTTGATCTCTTCCCATGTGGCCTTCTTCAAAAATGCGGTAAGATGCTACCCTTTCATGAGCTCAAAAAGAAATGTGAATTTGAAGCCACCCTTGTTGTTCTGTACTAATCTCTGATCGTATGCTGCTTAGCCCCCAAGCCTACTGCACAAAACACCTTCACGAGCATTACTGACTAACTAACCAACTCTGAAAACATGTTAGTACAGCATTGCATGTTGACAAGTTAACTGAAGTCTTGGTTCACAGATTCCTTGCTAATCAACCTCTTCTGGGGCTACCATGTTTCTTCACACAATTTTGATGCTCCTCTAGAGAACATTAGATTCACATATCAGTGATCAACTTACCTTCTTAGAGATTGCGTTATTGATTCAAACTATCCGGTTGGTTTACTTACTATGTTCTGTCAGGATATCATCCTAGTCGAAGCCCTGAAACTAGACAACGTCAGCACTGGACTATACATGCTGCACTGCTTACCTCTGAGACTGGTTGGATCCGAGGGTTCACCAATCAGGTGCATTCTTATCAAGTGATCATCGCATAGCGGCTGCTCTTGCCAAAGGCTGTAACGTATACGTATCGTGCCCGCAGATGCTACAACGTCTTTGTCCACGGTTCATCTTAGTGGAAAAAGAAAATGCCTCCTGTCATGCATATAAGTTTGTATTCTCAAATCAGCAAAGAAAATATGGCAATACTACAAATAAGCAAGTAGTGCAACAGCAAGACAGACTTATAGCGACTCATGTCAGCCTGCGTGCTCCGACGACGTCGCGCTGTAAACCGATGATGGACCACACAAGTTTGTTGGCTGTATACTGTAATTCCCAACAGAGTTCTGCAATTTTCAAGTGCATTTTCCCCTCGGACAATTTCTGCACCAATTTGACTGGATTCGTCGACGATGAAGCCTGCTAGAACTACCATCATTGCTGATATGTTGCACTGTTCTCTGTAATGCCAGCGTGCCAAACTGTTATAGCATATCTGCAGCTATGTTTCTTGTAAAGCAAAAGGATCTTTTGATACGAGTTCTCTTTTTTTTTCCTCTGTTCTTTGCATACTTACTAAAATTTCCGAGAGACGGGCACGGTTGGTAGATGTTTGTCCGGGACTGTTTGGACAGACAGGCTAAAATCATGTGGTTTTCAGACATCGCCCCTTTCACTGTCTGTTATCTCCTTCCCAGTCTGCCGGCCTGAGAGAAGCTTGGTGCGTACGTGTTCCATTCAGCAATGTATTGATCACCAGAAATCAAGGAAGAGCCGCAACTTCCCGTAACCATCACTAACCCAGAGTCCACGGACCAGAGAGTCCAGAGTGAGCGCTCGGCAGCATGGCGGCCGCGCCGGCTCTCCCCCTCCTGGTCCTGGTCCTCCTCCCGGCACACCAGGCGGGCTACGCGGGCGCGGAGGCCGACACCTGCGGGCCGGCGCTCGGAGACCCGACAGGCCGGCGCCATGGCCCCGGGCTGGAGGAGTACGGCGGCGGGCGCATCGTGGACATCACGCACGCGTACCGGCCGGGCATGCCGCCCGACGCGGCGGCGGGGCCGCTGGTGCGGCTCAAGGAGTCGATGGAGAACGGGTCGGACTACAACTTGTCGGAGCTCCGGATGAGCTGCCACATGGGCACCCACGTCGACGCGCCGGGCCACATGAACCAGGCCCACTTCGCCGCCGGCCTCGACGTCGACACGCTCGACCTCGATGTCCTCAACGGTGCGCGTCCCTGGTTTTCTCCGATCAGAACTAGGTTATGACTTTTTTTCTTTTTTGCGAATAGAACTAGGTTATGACTGTTTATGTGAATCTCCCGCGCGGTCTTGCAAATAAACCATGGTTAAATGGTTGGCTACAGCATATCTAAGCCCTTCACTATGTAGGCCAAAAGCGATGCCAAATTTATTTTCGATGCATTTGACACCGATGCCTTGTCCTCCATTGCCCAGTCGATGCCATAAAAAAATCAGAGCCCTGTCAAAAGTGTTTGAAGCGTCTCAATCTTCATACATGGAAACCCGCATGATATATATTGATCGGTCGAGGTAGACCCTTCGAGGGTGTTTACAGATATTCAGTTGGAGGAGCCAACCGTGAAAGGAGATACAGGAGGGAGATAAAGATAAGAAAGAGAGAGATCTTAAACAGGTAGAATCTATCCCTAACTCCTAGCTAACTTGCTATACACGACATAAAGGATTCGGTTTATACCAAACCATATACACCAACGTGACAGCAATAATGGTTGTTTAACAGCCTTCCTTAATCAAAACTTCACCAAGTTTAGATTACGCCTAAATCCTTCAAATAGTCGTGTAGGCAATGCCTTTGTGAAGCCATATGCAACTTGATTTCTTGAGTGAACAAAACGAATCTCCAATTCTTTATTGGCAACTCTCTCTCACACACACACAAAATGGTAATCAATTTCTATATGCTCTTGCATGAAAAACAGGATTAGCTGATAAGTATGTAGCACCAAGATTATCACATCAGAGACATGGAGTTTGAGTATGACATATTCCAAGTTCTTTCAGCATGGATTTGACCCAGATGATCTCTGCAGTTGTATTTGCCAATGCCTTATATTCCACCTCAGTGCTTGACCTGAACACTGTTGCTTGTTTCTTTGCACACGAGGATATTAAGTTTGGCCCAAAGAAAACTGCAAATCCACCTATTGACCTTCTATCATCTAAACAACCTGTCCAGTCTGAATCAAAAAACGCACTAACAAGGGTGGATGATGATTTACTGAAAGTTAGGCCAACACTTAAAGTGCTGCTCACATATCTCAGTATGCGTTTGGCAGCTGTCCAATGAGCAGTGGTTGGTGCATGAAGAAACTAACATACCTTATTTACAACAAAACAAATGCCAGGCCTAGTAAGTGTCAAATATTGAAGTGCACCTACCAAACTCCTGTATCTGGTTCCATCATCAAGACTAAGAGGTGCTCCTTCTGTGAGGAGAGTTTTTCAGAACTGGATAGTGGTGTGGGTGAGGGCTTACAATCGTGCAACCCAGTCCTACTCAATAGATCAAGTGCATATTTTTCCTGAGATAAATGAAGACCCCCTTCCTTGTTTCTTTTGACCACAATGCCAAGAAAGTAATGCAAGTCTCCTAGATCCTTAAGAGCAAACTCAGAGTTCAGATCCTTTAGCAGAGCAGTTATAGCTTCATTAGAGGAACTTGTAACAATAATGTCATCAACATATATGAGCACAGCGATGCATGTATTCAGTTTATTGTAAATAAACAGTGATGTATCAGACTTAGAGGATGCAAAACCAAGCATTTGCAACTTTGTGCTTAGTCAAGAGTACCATGCTCTGGGGGCTTGCTTCAGACCATAGAGTGATTGTCAAGCCTGCACACATGAAATGGTTTGTTTTTATCTTCAAAACCAGGAGGTTGCTTCATGTATACTTCTTCTTCCAGAACACCGTGAAGAAATGCATTCTGCACGTCTAGCTGTCTAAGACTCCATCCTCTGGACACGGCAATAGATAAAACAAGACGAATAGTAGCTGCTTTGACCATAGGACTAAAAGTATTCTCATAATCTATGTCGTACCTTTGCTTGAAGCCCTTAGCAACAAGTCTAGCTTTGTATCTGTCTATGGTGCCATCTGAATTTTTCTTTATTCTGAATACCCATTTGCAGTCAGTTAAATTTTTACCTCTAGGAGAATGAACTAGGTGCCAAGTTCTGTTTTTCTGAAGTGCCTGAAATTCTTCCTCCATAGCTTGTCTCCACTTGGGATCCGCAACTGCTTCATGAAGTGTGCGAGGTTCTCTTGTTGAACAAGTCAAGCCAAATTTAATCTTATAATTTTTATGTTGAATTACCCCTGATTTTAGTCCGGTGTGTGGCAGAGTGCTCGGAGGTTGGTCTGCTGCATGGGACTCCTGCATAGAAGATCACAGCACGCCCGAAGCATCTGCGGCTGGTTCTGTAGAGCCCTCGGGATCTTCTGTGGCTGGCGCTGAAGGAGATGGCACGTGAGGCGGCATAGAAGATCCGGGTGTAGAGCCCGCACCCGCGAACTGGCGAGAAGTCCGCTTGGTGTAGACCTGGGGGGCAGAGCCAAACCGACTGGTCGGTCTGTCTCCGAAAAGCGACGCACCGGTCGCGTTTGCAGGAGGACGCATGTCGAGGGGCTGGTGAGGAGCCATCGCTGCCCCAGAAAAATCGCCCGCCCTGCACTCTGGACGAGGCGGCGATCCCGGAGTGGATTCGCACCATGCAGACCCACCAGATCTCGAGGAGGATTCAGGAGGTTCTATGTCGCGCACAGGGGGCACATGAAATATGGCACATTATTGCTGATTTCGGCACCATTTCGTGTCAGATTTTTTTTCTGTGGCTTCGGGAATCTGTCCTGCATCATCACAAGCTTCATGTGCATGGTGAGAAGAGTTAGGCATGTGATCAGTACAATTGTTATCCTCATGATGCAATCCGGTCAAATGAGAGGGAAGAAGAAGGATTTCCTTCCATAAAAGAGCTCCGGCGTTAGGATGTAAATGAGCGAAAGGAAAAACTGTTTCATCAAAAACGACATCGCGAGATATATAAACACGACCAGTTGGAACATCTAGACATTTAACCCCTTTGTGTCGAGCACTATAACCAAGAAAAATGCATTGCTTGGATCGAAACATAAGTTTGTGTGAATTATAGGGACGAAGATTTGGCCAACAGGCGCAACCAAACACACGTAAAGAATTGTAGTCTGGTCTAGTACCAAGAAGTCGGTGCATGGGTGTTTCATTGTTAATGACATGACTAGGTAGCATATTAATGAGGTGAACAGCAGTGAGGAATGCCTCGTCCCAAAATTTGAGGGGTATAGAGACACCAACAAGGAGGGCAAGTCCTACCACAACAATATGCCTATGTTTCCGTTCGGCAGAGCCGTTTTGTTGATGTGGATGGGGGCATGAAACATGGTGAGAAACATGGTGAGCCGTTTGGAAGAAAGAGTTTAATTTCTCATACTCTCCACCCAATCAGATTGGATAGCTAGGATTTTGCTATCAAACTGGCGTTCAACAAGTGCTTGAAAATGATGAAAAACTTGAAAAACATCAGAACGTTTCTTGAGGAGGTATATCCAGGTGTATTTGCTAAAATCATCAATGAAACTAACATAGTACGTATGTCGACCAACAGAGGCAGGAGCTGGTCCCCATACATCAGAGAAAATAAGTTGCAATGGTTTGGTAGAAATACTAGTAGAAACAGGATATGGTAGTTGATGAGATTTAGCTTTTTAACAAGAATCATAAATAGTTTCATAACTACGCTCACCAACACATGAGAGCTAATTATTTCTAAGCACTTGTTGAACAATGATAAGAGATGGATAACCTATACGAGCATGACACCACTCCGATGAGAGTTTGATAACTCCATAAACTTGTTTATTGAACCTTTGAAATTGGGGAATCAACGGATAGAGTCCATGCACACATCTACCGCGATAGAGTATTTTCCTCGTGACCTGATCTCGAATAAAAAAGAAATAGGGGTGAAACTCTAGAAAGACTTTGTTATCAATGGCAAAGCGATGAACAGAAAGGAGATTTTTCGAGGTTTCTGGCACATGTAAGACATTTTTAAGATGAATATTGCGATGAGGAGTTTTAACAATTGCATGACCAACATGATTTATCTTCATACCTTCACCATTTGCATTGTGGACTTGGTCCGCCGTGGTATTTTTCATGCATCGTCACTTTCTCCAGCTCGCTGGTGATGTGGTTGGTGGCGCCGGAGTCGACATACTAGTTTGTATCAACTCCATAGGAAGTGTTTGTAGCTGCTGCAACTTTTTTTCATTGAGAATTGTTTTCGGCATAACGCCAATCACAATCCTTTGCAATATGATTGTCTTTTTTACAGATTTGACATTTGTTTACATACTCATCATAACCTTGAAACGGGCGCCCTCGGTTGTTGTTGTTGTAGTAGGGTCAACGCTAAGAGTTGTTGTTGCTGGCGTTCGGGTGGTGGCCACCACCACCACCGCCGCCGTTCAGGTAGTGGCCACCGCCACCACCACCACCATTCTGGTAGCCTCGGCCGCCAGCATTCTGGTAGTGGCCTCTGCCACCACCATCGTTGTTTTGATAATAGCTGCCGTGACCACCATTTCTGCCACCGCCACCGCGATAGCCCCCCCATTGGAGGAGTTTCTATAGTTCTTGGAAGAGCCGCCACCGTGACCTCTCGAGGCGACGTTAGCTAAGGATTTGAAGGTGCCCGCCCCTGTACCGTTGAACATCTCAACGCGCTGATCGAAATTTGAGACCATGCCGAAGAGTTCATCTATAGTGAGGGGATTAGTGCGGACATCAAGCGCTGAAATCAGCGGCTGGTAGTCCATGTCAAGGCCACCAACAATGAAGGAGACGAGCTCCTCTTCGCTGATGGGTTTGCCGGCAGCAGCCAGCTCATCTGACCACGATCTCATCTGCCCAAAGAAAGCAGTGGCGCTCTGGGAGCCTTTTCGGGCGTTGGAGAGAGCCTGACGACAGTTATTGACACGGGAGCGAGATTGGGCTGAAAACATGTTGGCAAGTGCTGACCAGATTGCATGGGAGGTTTCGAGCGAGGCTACTTGAACCAATACTTCTTTGGATAGGTTTCGAAGAAGATAGGCTACAATCTGCTGATCCTGGATCACCCATGGAGTGTGGGCAGGATTTGGAGCAGTCTGATCTTTTCCTTCAGAGTTTTTTGGTGGTAATGGTTTTGGGTGGTTTGGGAGTAGTCTGATCGATGTACCCATATAGTCCCGCTCCCATGATTTGGGAACGAGCTTGGGCTCGCCATAGGATATAGTTATTTCGGGAAAGAGGCCCAGATGTATTGTTGTTGAGGCCGGTGGAGAAGGGTTGGGTGGAGGACGACATGGTGTTGTCAGATGGGTTTTGCAGGTGCGGAGGCGAGAAGGGTGATGGCTAGACGTGGGGGAAGAAGATGGCTCTGATACCATGTCAAAAGTGTTTGAAGCTCAATCTCCATACATGGAGACCCACATGATATATATTGATCGGTCGAGGTAGACCACTCGAGGGTGTTTACAGATATTCAGTTAGAGGAGCCAACCGTGAGAGAAGATACAGGAGGGAGATAGAGATAAGAGAGAGAGATCTTAAACAGGTAGAATCTATCCCTAACTCTTAGCTAACTTGCTATACACGATAGAGAGGATTCGGTTTATACCAAACCATGTACACCAACGTGACAGCAATAATGGTTGTTTAACAAGCCCAGCTGGTGCGAGATGCAGAAAGTAGTAAACAATTTGCTCATGACCATTACAGAGAAAAAACCAAGCTAAAAAAACTAACATGAATAAGGCATCTGAGCCTCACTTTTTATCAGGCTGCAAACACAACATTGTGAGATCAATGCCAAATAAAATCCTCGGGATATCGCTGTCCAACTGATTATATTTTAATGCATTGGGCATTGACTACATAGTGGAAGGCCTAAATCCTTCAAAAGGTGTACTCACTCCATTTACTTATACAAGTCCACAAATTCAAATTATAGATACGAAAATAAAGTATTATTGTCTGCTTTGCGAGTTAGCTTGTCTTTTTGTTTGTCTGCTTAATTAATAGGGCACATGTCAAATTAGAGGAAATTAAGTGGACGTGATGAAGAAAGTAGTTGAGAGTGTCATTACCATGTACTGCATGTGAGTAGTTAAAATCATGGGTTGCTAGTGCGGGACAATCGTCATCAATTTTTAATGGCCTTGTATAAATGCAAAATGTATTTTTCAAATTGGCTTCATATTTAAAAATGAAAGGAGTATTTGAAAAAAAATATTTAAAAAAACTAAGTATCAGCTCCCAAATTCTCTAAACATATCAAAAATCTAACTTCTATATTCCTCAAAACCTTACACCATTTTCTATTTTAGGCAAAGAGGAGCAAGTATCTCCGTCTTCACTATCTCCACTGCTATTAAACAAGCGAGTTATGGTAGAAACATTTAATATCAGTCTTTTGTTATCTTAAATATGATGGCCTACATTGCTCTAATAATGTTGTACCAATTAAAGCATTGTAATTAACAATCAAAAACACCATCACTGGCATTAAAAAAACATTGTACCAATCAATCAAATCACTGAACTAACATTGTAAAATAGTAAACATTATGTCAATCAATCAAATCACTGTAATTAGCCATCAAAAAAATAGTATTCTGAAATGTTGTCAAACAAGTCGACCTAGTACCCAGACCACGACCATGTAAGACGCGAACCATGCCACCACCAGCGTCTCACCGCCTCCGTTGATGCCCAATCCCGCCTGTCCATAATCATCCTACCACTGAAATTCTACCGCCTGCCCATGGTAGAACACATGATCCGTTGGTTCACCACTTCATGTCCTATTTTTTTCTATTGGTCGTTCAGAAATTAATGCACTAATGCACGAAGTATTCAGATATGAGAATTATTCGGACATTAATATTGTTCTGCCACTTGCCATGATATTCTATGAATAAATCTATGCTATCATGCTCAAGTATGTGTTATATTTGCATTTAGTATAATATATGGTGCTATACTCAATTATATATATATGCAAAAGAAGGGTGTAGGCTATCAGGAAAAAATAGTCTTTGAAATTTGAATACACACACTTCAAATCTTGGGCTCGCCCTTGATTCCCTCTCTCGCAAAACTCTAGATACCAATTCATATGGGCAACGCAACAATCGATTTTCTTGGAGCTGACATTCTCTGATCCGGAGTCGCTTTGAAACAGGCTCCGTCCTTAAAGTTACTTAAGAAGGGCAAACAATATCGCCAATGACTTCTATAAAAACATAGTACACCTTTGACGTACTCTCAAGTCTCAAAGAGAAAATAACTATATTGCCAAATGCCTGCTGTATATGTTTTGACCCAAAGATTTCCTACTGGACTTCATTAAAATTACCATGGTACGTACTTGTGAATGATTTATTAACGGTCGACTTATTATTGTTTCTGGACAGGTCCTGCCTTGCTGGTCGATGTTCCAAGACACACAAATATAACAGGTACGGCCTGTGGATGTGTTCTCTCTTCTTTTACAAGGAGATGAACTCCTCTATTGCATCATTGATGATGAATCATCCTGTTAATGAACTTCTCATATCATTTCACAAGATTAATTTAACATGGCATTAGAGATAGATGTGCATTACTAATATGGTGTCATATTCAGATATCGGTTACTTCGTGTGTTCTTTACAGTGGGTTGTCGCAAATTCAGTAAGCATTTACCGGCATTTGCATTCTGAAAAAAATGGGAAGTGCTAATACTGATTACTAAAATTCGATTCACATCCATGATGTCTGGTATTTGGTATATGATGGCACCATTAATTCTATGCAGCTGAAGCAACAGAATCCCTAAGGGCTTCTTTGATTCGCAAGATTTTTAAAATACAAGAATAGGAAAAACACATGCTTTTAGAGAGTTATTATGTGTACATGAATCTTATAGGAGTAGAAAACCACAGGAATTAGCACCGAAGAGTGTTTGATACACCGCAGGAGAAACAAAGCACATAGTAAAAGGGGGTTGGGTGAACGGAAACTTTCCTCCAAAATAAAACTGCCGAGGATTCTTAGGAAAAATTCCCAAGGATTATATTCCTGTGAATCAAATGACCTACACAGGAAAACTCCTAAGGATTCTATTCCCCTTCTAACTCTATGCAGCTGAAGCAATGGATTCCCTAAACATACCAAAAGGTGTTCGTCGAGTGCTCTTCAGAACATTGAACACAGACAGGTATTGGCCTATTTGAAGGGCACATGTTCAAGTAGATAACATTTTTTGCCATGCCATTACTACATACATGTAAGCCAATGATCTGTAGGGGGCTCATGTGGAAGCAAGGAGGTGATATGAGTTTTGTTGGATTTACAGAGGACGGTGCGCAGTGGTTAGTTGACAACACCGACATCAAGTTGGTTGGTAAGTAAACAGGAGCTGTATTGGTATCACACCATATCTGCCAGAACCTTGTGAAACTGTGAACTGCCTAGGTTCAGCTGGTTCATGTCCTTTTAACTTGGAGGATCGACAACTTGTCTGATGTTAACTTAACACAGTGATAATTGACAATTATGCAGGGATCGACTATATATCAGTTGCTTCATTCGATCACTTGATCACCGCCCATGTGGCCTTCTTCAAAAACGCAGTAAGATGGTGCCCTTTCATGACCCCGAAAAGAAATCCATGTGAAACTGAAGCCACCAGTTACAACCTCCTAGTTCTGCACTAGTCTCTGGTCATATTCTGCTTATTCCCCAAGTCTGACAACATGTTAGTACAGCATTGCACGTTGACAAGTTGATCAAAGTCTTGGTTCCATTATTTCCTTGCTGATCAACCACTTTGGAGGCAACAATGCTTGATTGCGCTATTTTAATGCTCTTCCAGAGACATTTCACATATCGGTGACGAAGAACACAGATAACTTACCTTCTTAGAGATCGCATTGTTGATCGAAAGTGTCGGTTGGTTTACTTACTTTGTTCTGTCAGGATATCATCCCAGTCGAAGCCCTGAAACTAGACAACATCAACACTGGACTATACATGCTGCACTGCTTACCTCTAAGACTGATTGGCTCTGAGGGTTCACCAATCAGATGCATTCTTATCAAGTGATCACTTGGCGGCTGCTCTTGCCGAAGGCTGCAATGTAGTGTCAACAGATGCTACACCCTACTGGTGTCTTGGTGCACAGTCCATATCCGTAAAAATAAAATGCCTCATGTCATGTATACAAGTTTGTACTGCCAAATCAACATTCAAAATTTAGCACTACTAGAAATCAACAATGAACTTGTAGACTCATGGCAGTCTGGTTGCTCTGCCGCTGCCACTCTGTAACCCATGTTGAACCACATGAGTTCAGCAACTTTCAAGTACATGTTGGCATGTTGCGCTCAAGCGATTTCTGCAATATATTGACTCAACTTGACTATGATGAAATCTTTAGTGCTACTACCATTGATGATACGTTGAATGCTCACCGTATGAGTTCTCATGTTCCCTCTGGGTGCACATGGATGATAGTGATACAAAAGTAACATGAATATTGTCATGCACAGCCATATTAGCCCCCAGGTAAAATGACACAAGCCATTCTTTATAATGCTAGCATGTCAATCTGACATGTCTTTGCATTTACCATCTCATCCGTAATAATTGTATATCATGCATTACTTTATACGAGTAAAGTAATTGGATCATGTCTTGCAGGAGCAAAAAGAGGTAATCAGTCAATCTAATATATCTTTGGATGCTTACTATCTCATCAGTAACAGCGTACATTACTTTACAAGAGTAGGTGCAAAATTTGTATAATCATAAGCGATTACTCAGCCAGATCAGTATATAGCAAAGCAAACTACAAAAGCAATACACAAAAAGCACTCGAATATGGGGGGAACCAGCTAATCGAAGAATGGCTAATGAATCTAATAACTACAACACCATTTTAGCAATATCACCGATTGCCAACTTTTCTATGTAGATGTTTTCCGTTGCACCAATGACCCATTCAGCTACTAACTACAAGAGCGACGAACAGAGGCCGTACTTGGTATATCACAAGCAGGTAAACCTATAATATCATTCTGATGGATCACGCCATTATGTTGCAAATAGTGAGTGTGTAGCCTTGAGTTAGTACTTGATTACATGATGCCGCAGCCACAGCTCATACATAACCATGTGGAATGCATCATAAGGAACAGGAGGCGAGTGCCATACAAAGTGTTTCTGAACCTGCAATGCCAACTTAACATATTAGTATCGGACCGCACTAGAATTTTGATAACCATCTGGTTTTTGGTGCACTACAGAAGAAATAAAATAGACAAATCAAAGGTTCCAAGACTCAGTTCTTCGCTCTTGTTTTTCAGATGACAGCAGCTCATAGTCTAATGATAAGGCAGGTAACACATTAGAATCTCGACCCACGAATAAGCTCTTGTTACTTTGTACCCTGATCTTCTAGATCATTTTCCATCACAATTAGATTCAATATTTAACAGCATCCTTCCGATCTTGAATAACTACTCTATCTTGTAGATAAAGGAAGATGAATGCATAAATTGGGAATTCTATAATGATAAATCTACTACTCAGTTACTACTCAAAAGATGCATACCTGAACTAGAGATTTGTGCAATGCAACAAATTCTTGCTGTGATATAGATTTCAGGATACTCTTCAGTTCATATACGTCACGCTCCTTAAGTACAACAGCGAACTTTCTCCAGTCAAGAACATCATTGAAAGGCAAATCATAGTAGTCCGATAAAATAACTAAAAAGACACGATGGAGAGAATTAGAAAACAATAATATGGGGATTCAAAAAAATTGAGTGCCCGTGAAAGGGGAATAACAATAAGGAATGGTCATGGGTGACATGTACTTTGCATGTCAAAAATACTAACCAGGGACACAGCCATAGTGTATTGAATCAGATATACGAGCACTATTAACTTGAGAGCCACCAGGACAGATACAGAATTTAGTACGGTAGAACTGTTTCTGATAAACTAGCTCTCCAATAGCTCTATTAATCCGATTATTGCTAATAGCAAGCTCCGTATCGTTCTCCCAGACTCGTGCCAAAATAACTCGTATTTTTGAGTTGCGATGACCAGCCCAAAATCCAAGATTTGTCCTGTTTTCCATTGCAACAGAAGCAATTTAAGATATAGATTTGGCAAGAGTGCAAATAGATGTTTACGCCGTACTGGCGACCAGTTTATGGTTATCAATTACAAGCATCTCCCAAATTCCCATGTGCAATAGAAGAAAACATTGAGCACAGTGTAAAATCATGTACACTTCTGAACAAATCAGATTCAACGAGTATAAACTTCAATGCATGAATAAGGAGACAGTTGGGTAAATAAGAGTCTATTTCACAAAAATTCTGGCACAAAACAGATATTCATTTCGCAAGAGGCCATAGTTATTAGAGTCATACTGGAAGGCACCAAGCCACTAAGTCTAGCAAAAAAAAGTACTCAAGAGTTCCAAACAGTTAAGTGCTATGAATTTCTGACGTGTTCCAATGAATAAAAACTAGCATATAGATTTCTTTCCTTCTATATCACATATAGAGGCCCTTATGATTACATTATATAGCACAACAAATAGGAAGTGCCGTTTTAACCTGTTTTCAATGTCATTCCCTCCTTCGGGTAGAGCAAATGGCTGTAATACTTGAGGCAGAGCAACATCCTTATGAGGTATAAAGTCAACGTTATAGCTTGGTGAGCAGACAACTCTAATAGAGTTCTTCACCATGAATGCAAGTCCTTCGAACGCCCTCACGCCTACATCATGGCATGTGACAAAGAAGTGGTCTGCTCCTAGTGTGCGGTTCCAGTAAGGGTACTTGCTTATCAAGCCTTCGACATAATCCTTAACTATCATTGTCATATTTTCATATGAAGTACCCTGCAAGACTAAAAATGATGCATGTAAATAATTATCAGAGTGATTCAATCACAAGACCAGAACACAGGAAAAATAGGTAGCGTGTGAAATTCAAGTCACTTCTGGTTATGCAGGTATTCGCTAAACTTTTAAAAGAACAGTTCAACCATGCCAATCATAAGAAAGAATAGTTTTCCATTACTTTTGTGAGGAAGCAAGTTGAAGCACCGAACATCTTACGTCAGACTAATATAGCCAACCAAGTCAAATAAGCATCTAACATCGTTCTACTTTTGCTTCAGTTGTGATCTGTATACACATTAGCTAACATACCATGAGAATCCAATTACTTCAGAGTTTGACAATGTGCGTAGGTCGCTAGCTACACAGTAATACCAAGAACAGTACAATGCTGAAGGCGTCAAGCAGTAGGGTTAAGAGAGCGTTGGGGGGGGGGGGGGGGGGGGGGGACCTTGCCGCGCATCTTGTGGGGCGAGATGGGGACGAAGAAGAGGTCGGCCTTGCCGGGGTCTTCGGTGCGAAAGCGGCTTTCCCGAATGTTCTGGAAGAAGTATCCCTCGCTAGCGTACTTGCCCGTGAGCTTCCGGGGCGTCTGGTAGAAGGTCTTGGGGTCGCCGTCCGGGTAGATGTAGACCTTGAAGCTCCGCTCCATCTCCGCGTACCCCGCCGCGAACGCCTCGGGCGAGTGGTAAACCGACGGGCGCGACGACGGCGGAGGGGAGGAGAGCGGGAGGCGACGGGGTTCATCTAGGGGGAGGGAGGGGGCCGCGGCGGGGCGGAGCGAGCGCAGGGAGAGGAAGGATATAGAGAAGAGGGCTACCACGGCGAGGAGGAGGAGCGCGCGGGGGAGGGGCGAGGAAGCGCCGGCGCCGGCGAGGCGGCCGGCCATCGCCGGAGGTGAGGAGAGGAGTGTGGAGCGAGGGAGTGATGCGGGGTGCGGATTGAAAGGGAACGACGACTCGAGGGTGTTTTCTGTAACAAAGAGGCCGTTTAGATCTTCTGAGATCCTTTTTTTTCTTTTCTGAAAACATTTTTATGTCGTGGTCGATCTCAAGCGCTGGTTTCTGGATAAACGATTCTCGATTGGTTAGGTTGTCGTCAATATTCTTGATACACCACAACAAGCAAGCCAAAGAAAAAGTATATGCGTGCAAGAGCATTTACAAACCGATTTTGTAAATTCGGCTCATCAAACGCCAGCGGACACTGAGGTGAATAGTCCCTCAAAATAACCTTGTATCAGAGATGCTCAACTGGTCATTAGTTTTAATCTTGTTGTCGTCTTCCACCTAAGCTGTGTAGGAAAGGCCCAAAACCAATCCCAGGGCTAGAGGGTAAGGTGGATAGATAGAAGGCAAGGCTAATTGCAAAAGGTTATAAGAAGACGGGAGATAGACTATGATGAGACCTGACATGTCTCATATTTGGTATTCTGCATTCGCGTATCTCATATCAGACACCCTATATCCATACTACGAATGCAACGTTGAGCTGCTCTACGTGATCAAACATCATACAACAAAATTGGAAACAAACGAACACAAGATCGGCTGCAAACGGACACCAAACATCACCCAAAAGATTGTTGGGTAACGTTGCATGGGAAACAACAAATTTTCTACGCTTCACCTATCTAGGAGATGAGCATCTACGAGAGGAGAGATTGCATCTACATACCCTTGTAGATCGCTAAGCGGAAGCGTTGAGAAACGTGGTTGATGTAGTCGAATGTCTTCGCGATCCAATCACGATCCGTCTCGCGAACTCCCGATCAAGTGTCGAACGGACGGCACCTTCGCGTTCAACACACGTGCAGCTTGATGATGCATTCACCTCCTCGATCCAGCGAGTGATGGTGAAGTAGAAGCCCGAGTCCACCGGTAGCACAACGTCGTGGTGAGGTGGTGGTGATGACAACCAGTCAGGGCTTCGCGTGCGCTTTGAGGTGGAGAAGAACTACGAGGGAGAAGAGGGGAAGCGCCAAGGCACGTAAGGGTGCTGGTGCCCTCTCTCTCCCTCACTATATATAGGGGGGCATGGGAGATGCCCTAGGGTCCCCCTAGGGCCGGCGGCCAAGGTGTGGCGCGACCAGGGTTTGGGTGCCCCCCTAGGCGCCTTGCCTCCCAAGGAAGGGGTGGCCGACGGCGCTAGGGGGTGGGGTCCACCTCCCAGCCGAGTGGGCTGAGGTGGGGCGCGACGCCCAGCCCCTTGTGGGCTGGTGTGCCCCTCTCCTTGGCCCATGAGGCCCCCCAACACTGGTCGGGACCTGCCAAAACCCCTTTCGCTACTCCGTCGATTCCCCGGTATGCCCCGGAATACTTCCGGACTCCGATTCCCTTCATCCTATGTATCAATCTTCACCTCCGGACCATTCCGGAGTTCCTCGTCACATTCGGGATCTCATCCGGGACTCCGAACAACCTTCGGTCACCAACATAATAACTCAACTATACCTATATCGTCACCAAACGTTAAGTGTGTAAACCCCACGGGTTCGAGAACCATGCAGACATGACCGAGACACCTCTATGGTCAATAACCAATAACGGGACCTGGATGCCCATATTGGTTCCTGCATATTCTATGATGATCTTTATCGGTTGAACCTCGATGTTAAGGATTCAGTCAATCTAGTACGCGGTTCCCTTTGTTCATCGGTATGTTGCTTGCCCGAGATTCGATCGTCGGTATCTCCATACCTAGTTCAATCTCGTTACTGGCAAGTCTCTTTACTCGTTCTGTAATACAAGATCCCGTGGCTAACACTTTAGTCACTTTGTTTGCAAGCTCATTATGATGTTGTATTACGGAGTGGGCCCAGAGATACCTCTCCATCACACGGAGTAACAACTCCCAGTCTCGATCCATGCCAACTCAACAGACACTCTCGGAGATACCTATAGGGTACCTTTATAATCACCCAGTTACATTGCGACGTTTGATACACACAAGGTACTCCTGTGGTGTATGTGAGTTGCATGATCTCATGGTCATAGGAACAGATACTTGACATGCAGAAAACTATAACAATAATCTGACACGGTCATATGCTACGTTTATAGTTTGGGTCTTGTTCATCACATCATTCTCCCAATAATGTGATCCCGTTATCAAACGACATCCCATGTCCATCGCTAGGAAACCTCGACCATCTTTGAGCAACGAGCTAGTCCATTAGAGGCATACTAGGGACACAGTGTTGTCTATGTACCCACACATGTATTTGAGTTTCCAATCAATACAATTATATCATGGATAATAAACGTTTGTCACGAACAAGGAAATATAATAATAACTATTTTATTATTGCCTCTAGGGCATATGTTCAATAGTCTCCCACTTGCACTAGAGTCAATAATCTAGTTCACATCGTTATGTGATTTACATTGTAGTGAATCTAACACCCATATAGTTCCGGCATTGATCATGTTTTGCCCGTGGAAGAGGCTTAGTCAATGGGTCTACGACATTCAGATCCGTGTCTACTTTACAAATATTCATGTCCTCCTCCTTGATGTGATCGCAGATGGAATTGAAGTGTCGCTTTATGTGTCTGGTCCTCTTGTGAAACCTTGGTTCCTTGGCCAGAGCAATGGCACCAGTGCTGTCACACAACAGAGTCGTTGGGTCTAGTGCACTAGGCACAACTCCAAGATCTGTCATGAGCTGCTTCATCCAGACACCTTCCTTCGCCGCCTCTGAGGCAGCTATGTACTCCGCTTCGCATGTAGAATCAGCTACCACGCTTTGCTTTGAACTGCACCAGCTTATCACTCCCCCATTAAGAAGATATACGTATCCGGTTTGAGACTTTGAGTCATCAGGATCAGTGTCAAAGCTTGCATCGACGTAACCCTTTACGACGACCTCTTGATCACCTCCATAAACGAGAAACATTTCCTTAGTCCTTTTTAGGTACTTAAGGATATTCTTGACCACCGTCCAGTGTTCCATTCCTGGATCACTTTGAAAGGATGACATCTGGTCTTGTGCATAACATTGCATACATGATAGAGCCTATGGCTGAAGCATAGGGGATGACACTCATCTTTTCTCTATTCTCTGCAGTCACTGGTCATTGAGTCTTACTCAACTTCACACCTTGCAATATAGGCAACAACCCTTTCTTGGACTGATCCATTTTGAACTTCTTCAAAATTTTGTCAAGGTATGTGCTCTGTGAAAGTCCTATTAAGCGTCTTGATCTATCTCTATAGGTTTTGATGCCTAATATGAAAACAGCTTCTCCCAGGTCCTTCATTGAAAAACTCTTGTTCAAATATTCCTTCACGCTTTCCAAAAATTATATATTATTTCCATTTAGCAATATGTCATCCACATATAATATTGGAAACGCTATAGAGCTCCCACTCACTTTCTTGTAAATACAAGCTTCTCCGTAAACTTGTATAAACCCAAACGTCTTGATTACCTCATCAAAGCAAAGATTCCAACTCCGAGACGCTTGTACCAGCCCATAACTGGATCGCTGGAGTTTGCAAACTTTGTCAGCATTCTCTGGATCGACAAAACCTACTAGTTGCATCATATACAACTCTTCCTTAAGAAAACCATTAAGGAACGTTGTTTTGACATCCATCTACAAAATTTCATAATCGAAAAAGGCAGCTATTGCTAACATGATTCTGGCGGACTTAAGCATCGCTACGGGTGAGAAGGTATCATCGTAGTCAACTCCTTGAATTTGTGAAAAACCTTTTGCCACTAGTCGATCTTTATAGACAGTGATATTATCGTCTGAGTCCATCTTCTTCTTATAGATCCATTTATTCTAAATGGCCTTTCACCCTTCAGGTAATACTTCCAAAGTCCATACTTTGTTTTCATACATGGATCCCATCCCGGATTTCATGGCCTCTAACCATTTGTCAGAATCCGGGCCCACAATCACTTCTTCATAGCTCGTAGGTTCATCGTTGTCCAAAAACATGACCTCTAAGACAGGGTTACCATACCATTCAGGAGCAGTACATGTCCTTGTCGACCTACGAGGTTCGATAATAACTTGATTCGAAGCTCCATGATCACCATCATCAGCTTCCTCTTCAACCGATGTAGGCTCCATAGAAACATCTTTCTGCGATGCGCTACTCTCTAGTTGAAGTGAGGGTTCAACAACCTCATCAAGTTCTATCTTCCTCCCACTCAATTCTTTCGAGAGAAACTCTTTCTAGAGAAATGACATGTTCTTAGCGACAAACACCCTTGGATCTGATATATAAGGTATACCCAACCATCTCCGCATTTCTCCGCTCTGGGTTCGAGCTTTTCTGACTGAAGCTTTTTGACATAAGCATCGGAACCCCAAACTTTAAGAAACGACAACTTTGGTTTCTTGCCAAACCACAGTTCATATGGCGTCGTCTCAACGGATTTAGATGGTGCCCTATTTAAAGTGAATTTAGATGTCTCTAATGCATAACCCCAAAACTATAATGGCAAATCGGCAAGAGACATCATAGACCGCACCATATCCAATAAGGTTCGATTACGATGTTCAGACACACCATTACACTGTGGTGTTCCAGGTGGCATCAAGTGTGAAACAATTCCACATTGTCTTAAGTGATTGCCAAACTCATAATTTAGATACTCTCCTCCTCGATCAGATCATAGGAATTTGATCTTCTTGTTACGGTGATTCTCAACTTCACTCTGAAATTGCTTGAACTTTTCAAATGTTCCAGACTTGTGTTTCATTAAGTAAATATACCCATATCTAGTTAAGTCATTGGTGAAGGTGAGAAAGCAACGATATCCACCATGCGCATCAATGCTTATCGGACCGCACACATCAGTATATATTTCCATAAGTCACTTGCCCGTTCCATAGTTCCGGAGAACGGGATCTTAATCATCTCGCCCATGAGGCATGGTTCACATGTGTCAAGCGATTCAAAATCAAGTGACTCTAAAAGTCCATCGGCATGGAGCTTCTTCATGCGTTTTATACCAATATGACCTAAGCGGCAGTGCCACAAGAAAGTGGTACTATCATATGAACTCTACATCTTTTGGCATCAATGTTATGAACATGTGTACCACTACTATCGAGATTCAATAAGAATAAACCCCTCACATTGGGTGCATGATCACAAAAGATATTACTCATATAAATAAAACAACCATTATTCTCTGATTTAAATGAGTAACCGTCTCGCATCAAACAAGATCCGGATATAATGTTCATGCTTAACGCGGGCACTAAATAACAATTATTCAGGTTCATCACTAACCCCGATGGTACTCAAAGAGAGAGCGTGCCAACGGCGATCACATCAACCTTGGAACCATTTCCCACGCGCATTGTCACTTTTTTCTTTGCCAGCTTCCATCTATTCCGTAGTTCCTGCTTTGAGTTGCAAATGTAAGCAACCGAACCGGTATCAAATACACATGCACTACAACAAGAGTTGGTAAGGTACACATCAATAACATGTATATCATGTATATCATGTATATCCTGTTTGGTGTTGGCCGCCTTCTTGTCGGCCAGATACTTGGGGCAGTTCCGCTTCTAGTGGCCAGTTCCCTTGCAATGAAAGCACTCAGTTTTTGGCTTGGGTCCAGCCTTGGGTTTCTTCATGGGAGGGGCAACTGCTTTGCCACTCTTCTTGGAGTTACCCTTCTTAACCTTGCCATTCTTCTTGAAACTAGGGGTTTTATTGACCATCAACACTTGATGCTCCTTCTGTATTTCTAACTCAACGATTTTCAGCATTGCAAACAGCTCGACGACTGATTTGTTCATCCCTTGCATGTTATAGTTCATCACGAAGCTTTTGTAGCTAGGCGGCAGTGACTGAAGAACTCTGTCAGTGATCGCCTCTGGCGGGAGAGTAATTCCCAACTCATCCAAATGGTTGGAATACCCAAACATTCTGAGTATGTGCTCACTGACAGACCCGTTCTCCTCCATCTTTCAAGCATAGAACTTATCGGTGGTCTCATACCTCTCGATCTGGGCATACTTCTAAAAAATAAACTTCAACTCCTGGAACATCTCATATGCTCCATGACGTTCAAAATGTCTTTGAAGTCCCAGTTCTAAGACATACAACATTGCACACTGAACTATTGAGTAGTCATCAGAATGTGCCTGCTAGGCGTTAACAACGTCTGCAAACGACACTGGAGCGGGTGGCACACCGTGCATCAAGGACATAAGCCTTTTGGGAAGCCGTGAGGATAATCCTTAGATTACAGGCCCAGTCTACAAAGTTACTTCCATCATCTTTCAGCTTGGCTTTCTCTAGTAATGCATTGAAATTCAGAGGTGCTACTTCGCAAGCCATTGATCTACAACGTAAGTTTGCAAAGATTACTTGGACTATTGTTCAAGATAATGAGTTTAGTTAATCATATTACTCAAGAAAAAAACCACTCAAATTGAAATCCCTCCGGTCATCTGAGTGTTACATGGCCCAAATTCACTGGTTTCAATGGTGAACATCTCCATGTTGATCATATCTACTATATGACTCATGCTCGACCTTTCGGTCTCTTGTGTTCTGAGGCCATGTATGTACATTCTAGGCTCATCAAGTTTAACCCGAGTGTTCCACATGTGCAAAACTGTCTTGCACCCGTTGTATGCGAACGTAGAGTCTATCACACCCGATCATCATGTGGTGCTTCGAAACGACAAACTTTCGCAACGGTGCACACTCGGGGAGAACACAATTTTATCTTGAAATTTTAGTGAGGGATCACCTTATAATGCTACCATCGTCCTAAGCAAAATAAGATGCATAAAAGGATTAACATCACATGCAAATCATAAGTGACATGATATGGCCATGAACTTGTGCCTTTGATCTCCATCTCCAAAGCACCAGCATGATCTCCATCTTCACAGGCATAACACCATGATCTCCATGATCATGATCTCTATCATTGTGTCGCCATCGGGGTTGTCGCGCAAACCATGCTCCTACTACTATTGCTACAGCTTGATGACCCATAGGTGTAGGGGATCAATCGTAGTCCTTTCGATAAGTAAGAGCGTCGAACCCAACGAGGAGCAGACGAAAATGATAAGCTGTTTTTAGCGATGTAATTTCTGCAAGCACTAAAACTGTAAGTAGCAAGTAGTTTGATAGCAAGGTAATTTGTAACGATCAAGTAATAGTAACAATAGGTAAGGTGCAGCAAGGTAGCCCAATCCTTTTGTGGAAAAGGATAGGCCAAACTATCTCTTATGATAAGCAAAGTGTTCTTGAGGGTACACAGGAATTTCATCTAGTCACTTTCACCATGTTGGTTTGATTTGTGTTCGCTACTTTGATAATTGATATGTGAGTGGACTGGTGCTAAGGTGTTGTTCTTACTTGAACTAACAACCTACTTATGATTAACCCCCTCGCAAGCATCCGCAACTACGAGAACAGTATTAAGACAAAGTCTAACCATAGCATTAAACATGTGGACCCATATCAGCCCCTTACGAAGTAACGCATAAACTAGGGTTTAAGCTTCTGCCACTCTAGCAAATCATCATCTAATAACTAATCCAAAATTCATTCCCTCAGTCTCAAGGATGGTGAAGTGTCATGTAGTCAACGTTCACATGACACCACTAAGGGAATCACAACATACATATCATCAAAATATCGAACGCATATCAAATTCACATGATTACTTGCAACATGATTTCTCTCGTGACCTCAAGAACGAAGGTAACTACTCACAAATAATATTCATGTTCAAGATTATAGGGGTATTGAATATAATAATGGATCTAAACATATGATCTTTCACCAAATAAATCATATAGCAATCAACTACACAAGGTAATCAACACTACTAGTCACCCATAGGTACCAATCTGAGGTTCCGGTACAAAGATTGAACACAAGAGATGAACTAGGGTTTGAGAGGAGATGGTGATGTTGAAGATGTTGATGAATAATGGCCTCCCCCAGATGAGAGGGTTGTTGGTGATGACGATGGCTTTGATTTCCCTCTTCGAGAGGGAAGTTCCCCCGATGAAATCGCTTCGCCGGAGGGCAAAAGTGCTCCGGCCTAAGTTCCACCTCGAGGCAGCGGTGCTTCGTCCCGAAAGTCCTCCTCTTAATTTTTAGGGTTTTTAGGAATTTATACCAGAATATGGGCTCCGGAGGTGGGCCAGGGTGGGTACGCTCCACCAAGGCGCGCCCTGGTGGGTGGTCCCCACCTGGTGGCCCCCCTCCGATAGTTTTCATCTCTAGTATTTCTTATTTATTATATAAAAAATCTCCGTAAAATTTCAGCTTCATTGGGGATGTGCAGAATAGGTATCTCTAACATGCTTTTTTTAGGTACTGAATTCCAGTTGCCCGCATTCTCCCTCTTGGTGTAAACCTTGCAAATTGTGAGAGAAAAGGCATTAGAATTACTCCCCAAAGCATTATTGTGCATAAAAACATTATAAATAACAATAGGAAAACGTGATGCAAAATGGACGTATCAACTCCCCCAAGCTTAGACCTCGCTTGTCCTCAAGTGAAAGCCGATATTGAAGAACATGTCCACATGGTTTCAGAGAGAGGTGTCAATAAAAACAAAATACAGACATAGTATCATCATGCTTATTATTATAACAATGGAAAAAATTAACATACATATTTCTCATAATTTTTTTATTTCATAACAACATCATATAACTTCTCAGGAGAAAGTAATGATTCATCACAACATGGAAGTATAAAGCATAAACCTTATTGGAAACCAACAAATTATGTTCTCAGTCAACTTGCAACTACAATTCATCATATTTTAAGGAAGGGTCTCATGTAGGAGCCTTTTGTCAAGTCCACATACTCAACCATCATTTAGTCTTCTATGATTGCTAACACTCATAACATACCCATGGACAAAAAGTTTTAACCAGACACATAGAAAGATAGGGGCTTATAGTTTGCCTCCCAACGTATTCACCTCAAGGGTGATGTCAATAATAATAACTCATGCCCACTCATATCCAACTAGATATATGTGTTTAGATCTTTCCTCACCACATGATGCTTGCAAAAATAAAAAAATAAAAAATGAATAGAGAAGAATACTTTGACACTTACATGAAAGTAAATACACAAAAGTAAAAGATAGGCCCTTCACGGATGGAAGTAGAGGTTGTCATGCACTTTTTAGTTTGTATGCCAAATCCCTTAGCACAAAAGAATCTCACGTTGCATTGTCCCTTGTGATAGCAAGCTTTATTATGCGGTCTGTTTCTTCTATTACTTTGCCATCACAAGTTCGTGCAACGCTCAATTTTCTCTTACACTAATTGATCCAACACTTTTAGAAGCAATTTTTATTGCCTTGATGTGCCGATGACAACTTACTTGAAGGATCTTATTCAATCCATAGGTAGGTATGATAGACTCTCAAACATGAGTTTGGGTTTGGGGGTTTTGGATGCACAAGTAGTATCTCTACTTAGTGTGGAATTTTTGGCTAGCAAAGATATTGGGCAAGCACCACATGTTGAAGGATATATGACAATATAACTTCTATGTGAATATGAACAAGCATAAATCATTACGTTGTCTTCCTTGTCCTACGTCAACAATTTTGGAATGTAACATTTAATGGGGGCTTACAATCATAAAAGATGTCCATGATAGTATATTTGCATGTGAATCTTCTCTTCCCTAATTTATTATTTCATGAATTGCATCATTGACTAATGCTATGTTTGCCAATATCCAATAAATTTTACCACTTATACTTTTCTTTATTGTGATGTCATTACTCACCATAAGATTAGCATATGATCTTTTTCATTTATTATCTTTTATCAAGATTGCAACAAGAAAGTAAAGGGTAAAAGCTCAAACTAAACTTTATTATATAACTGTCACTCGATTACATAGATAGATGGATCATGAAACTGGAACTCAAAAATAGATTATACTAAACTTTTATTCAACTAAATCATGAAAAGGCTAAGGATCGAATGAAAAGCAAAGGTAAAAAGTGATGGTGATACGATACCGGGGCACCTCCCCCCAAGCTTGGCTCAAGCCAAGGGGAGTGCCCATACCCGTGCACTCAAGTCTCCTTTGGTGGTGAATATGATGAAGGTGGTGGTGATGAGGCAGTAGTAGGTTTATCCTACGGTTTGCTAGGCAAGGGATCACCATCAAAAGTTGACGCAGAGTCCCTGGAGTCCTGCAATTGGCAGCTAAACTCATACCTTTAAATCCTGCTTCATATTCAAAAACTTGATTTTGGAGATCATAAATTTGACTCTACAGAAAGTTGATTTTCTCATTGAAGTTGAACACGATGTCTTTCATGGACTGGCCATCCACCATATGATCATGGGTGAATTTTGTGATCATGGAGTGATTGGCACTAAGTCCACGCTCCACCATCCCTTTGCACTTGAAGATGTCTTGCTCCACCGCTTCCAGCCTGGCCTCCACACTTCCTGTATTCTTGGGCCCTTGAACATCCCGAATGTGGAGCACCCCCTCACACATCTCAATGGTTTGAGGGTGCTTCATCACCTCTGGCAAGTACGGGTTGATAACCTTCTCGAAGAACTTGTCCTTGGGAGAGCTTGGTGAAGCCATGAAGATCTAGATCTCACAGGAAAAATAGCATGAAACAAGAACAAAGGAAAATCTCGCGATGCGGTGGTCAAAACAATCGGGGATACATAGAGAGAATTTTTATTCTTGAAAATCAAGCGAACGGAAGGAAAACGGAGTCTGGAAGGTTCCCGAGGTGGGCACGCTTCACCAGGGCACGCCAGCAATGGCAACCGTGCTCTGGTGTATCGTGCTCACCTCGGTTGCCTTTTGGTTTATTTTTTATTTCCTAAAATTCTTAAATATTCCAAAACTGATAAAAAATATTTTTTCGGATTTTTTAGAGTCCGTTTACTTACTGTATCACGTACCTCTTATTTTTTTCATGACTCTGGAGTGTTCCAGAAGGTTTCTCTTATGTGTTCCTTCGGTGTCATGGTTTGGATAACATTGCTTTCAACATTAATAGGCATACCTAAGATATAGTGTTTAATTATTTGTCCATTGACCACCTTCGGGTTGGTACCTTCGGCATTATTAATCTTGATAGCTCGAGAGCAATAAACCTCTCCGATAACATAGGGTCCTTCCCATTTGGAGAGAAGTTTTCCTACAAAAAATCTGAAACAAGAATTGTACAAAACAACATATTCTCCAACTTTGAATTCTCGCTTTTGGATTCTTTTGTCATGCCATATTTTAACTTATTCCTTGAATAACTTGGCATGTTCATAAGCTTGGGTTCTCCATTCATCTAATGAGCTAATATCAAATAACCTCTTTTCATCGGCAAGTTTGAAGTCATAATTTAGTTCTTTAATTGCCCAAAATGCTTTATGTTCTAATTATAGAGGCAAATGACAAGCTTTCCCATATATCATCTTGTATGGAGACATACCCATAGGATTTTTATAAGCGGTTCTATAGGCCAAAAGTGCATCATCTAATTTCTTAGACCAATTCTTTCAAGACCTATTGATAGTTTTTTGTAATATCAATTTTATTTCTCTATTGCTATGTTCAACTTGACCACTAGATTGAGGATGATAGGGCGATGCAATTCTATGGTTAACACCATATTTAGCAAGCATTTTACGGAAAGCACAATGAATAAAGTGTGAACCACCATCAGTCGTTAGATACCTAGAGACTCCAAACCTTGGGAAATAACTTCTTTAAGCATTTTAATGGAAGTGTGATGATGAACACTACTAGTTGGAATAGCTTCTACCCACTTGGTGACATAATCAACAACAACCAAAATATGAGTATACCCATTAGAGGAAGAAAAAGGTCCCATATAATCAAAACCCAAACATCAAATGGTTCAACAACAAGTGAATAATTCATAGGCATTTCCCAATGCTTACCGATATTACCAATTCTTTGACATTCATAACAAGACAAGACAAACTTACGGGCATCCTTGAAGACAGTAGGCCAATAAAAACTAGATTGTAATACCTAATGAGTAGTTCTATCTCCAGCATGATGTCCTCCATAAGATTCGGAATGACATTTCCATAGGATTTGTTCCTATTCATGCTTAGGTACCCAACGTCTAATAATACCATCTACTCCTTGTTTATAAAGATGTGGGTCATCCCAAAAGTAATGTCTTAAATCATAGAAGAATTTTTTTCTTTTGTTGGTATGTGAAACTAGGTGGAATATATTTAGCAACAACGTAATTAGCATAATCAGCATACCATGGAGTGTTTTGGGAAACATTTATTGCAGCCAGTTTTTCATTAGGGAAACTATCATCAATAGGTAGTGGGTCATTAAGAATATTTTCTAACCTAGACAAGTTATCAGCTATGGGGTTCTCACCTCCGTTCCTATCAACGATATGTAAATCAAATTCCTGAAGCAAGAGAACCCCCTAATTAGTCTAGGTTTAGCATCCTTCTTTTCCATAACATACTTTATAGCAGCATGATCAGTGTGAACAATAAGGGAATCAACAATATAAGATCTGAATTTATCACAAGCAAACACGATTGCTAAAAATTCTTTTTTAGTAGTAGCATAATTTCTTTGGGCACTGTCTAGAGTTTTGCTAGCATAATGGATAACATTTAATTTCTTATCAACTATTTGTCCTAGAACAACACCAACAACATAATCACTAGCATCACTCATAATTTCAAAAGGCAAGTTCCAATCAGGTGGTTGAACAATAGGTGAAGTGGTTAAGGCTTTCTTTAGTGTTTCAAAGGCTTCCATGCAATCATAATCAAAAACAAAGGGAATATCCTTTTGTAAAAGATTAGTAAGAGGTCTAGAAATTTTTGAGAAGTTTTTAATAAACCTCCTAGAGAAACCAGCATGGCCAAGGAAACTTTGAATACCTTTGATATCTTTAGGACATGACATTTTCTCAATTGCATCAACTTTAGCTTGATCCACCTCAATACCTCATTCGGAGATTTTATTCCCCAATACAATACCTTCATTAACCATAAAGTGGAACTTCTCCCAATTCAAGACGAGATTAGTTTTTTACATCTCTACAAAACTCGATCAAGCTTTCTTAAGCAATCATCAAAACAAGTTCCGTAAACGGAGAAATCATCCATGAAAACCTCCACAATCTTTTCACAAAAATCAGAGAATATAGCAGTCATACATCTTTGAAAGGTAGCAGGTGCATTGCATAAACCAAAATGCATACGTCTATAAGCATAGGTTCCAAAAGGACATGTAAAGGTGGTTTTCTCTTGATCAGATTGTGACACAAGTATTTGAGAGAAACCAGAATATCCATCCAGGAGACACTAGTGTGTGTGCTTAGATAATATTTCAAGAATTTGATCAATAAAAGGCAAGGGGTAATGATCTTTTCTAGTAGCTTTATTTAATTTTCTAAAATCAATTACCATCCTATAGCCAGAAACAATTCTTTGTGGAATAAGCTCATTTTTACCATTGGGAACAACAGTAATACCTCCTTTCTTAGGGACACAATGAACGGGACTCACCCATCTACTATCATCTATAGGATAGATTATACATGCTTCCAGGAGCTTTAATATCTCAGTTCTTACCACTTCTTTCATCTTGGGATTCAATCATTGTTGGTGATCAACAACGGGTTTAGCATCAGGTTCCATATCGATCTTGTGCTGACATAGAGTGGGACTAATGCCCTTAAGATCATCAATAATATATCCAATAGCATCCCGGTGCTTCCTCGGAATTTTTACTAATCTTTCTTCTTCATGTTCTGGAAGGTTAGCACTAATAATAACATGATATATCTTTTCTCATCAAGATAAGCATACTTGAAAGTGTCAGGCAATTGTTTTAGTTCAAACACAGGATCACCTTTAGGTGGAGGAGGACCTCCAAGAGTTTTAATAGGCAAATTGTGTTTCAGTAGAGGTTGTTGTTCAAAGAATTTTTTATCTATTTCATTTCTTTCACGCAAGTGCATATCATTTTCATGGTCTAGCAAATATTGTTCTAATGGATCGGTAGGACGAATGACAATAGAAGCAAGACCAATTATTTCATCCTTACTAGGTAATTCTCTATCACGTGGTTGTATACTAAACTTAGAAAAAATGAACTCATGAGACACATCACCAAACTCAACACTGACGGTTTCTTTTTGACAATCTATCTTAGCACTAACAGTCTTCAAGAAAGGTATACCAAAGATAATGGGACAAAATTCATCTTGTGGGGAACCAAGAACTAGAAAATCAATAGGATATTTTATTTTCCCACCCAAGACTTCAACATCTCTAATAATCGCAAGTGGTGTGATGGTGTCTCTATTAGCAAGTTTAATAGTAACATCAATATCTTCTATTTCAGCAGGTGCTATGTCATTCATAATTTCTTGATATAAGGTAAAAGGAATAGAAGTCATACTAGCACCCAAGTCACAGAAGCCATGATAACAATGATCTCCTATTTTGACTGAGACAACAGGCAAGCCAACTATGGGTCTATATTTGTCTTTTTCATCTGTTTTAGCAATTCTAGCAGCTTGATCACAGAAGTAAATTGCATGCCCGTCAATATTTTTTACCAAGAGATATTTAACCATAGAAATACTAGGTTCTACCTTAATTTTTCCATAGGGCTTAGGTTCTCTAATATTACTTTTGCGAACCACAGTTGAACCTTAGCGTGTTCCTTTATCCTAACCAGAAAAGGTGGTTTCCCAATATAAGCAGTAGGCACAACTGGGTCAACATTGTAAATGATAGTTTCTTATTTAGCAATGACCGGTTCTTTAATTTCCTTTTTAATAGGGGGTATATTTAAACCACTTCTCTTTAAGGAGATCAACATGAGCAGCAAATGATTCACAAAAGGAGGGTGCTATCTCAGAGTCAAGTCCATATTTAGTGCTAAACTTGTGAAAAGCATCATTATTCATAAAAGATTTTACACAATCAAATTCAAGCTTAATACCTGAATCATTATCTTTGTCGAGTTCCCAATATTTAGAGTTGCATTTAATTCTTTCCAAGAGATCCCACTTGAATTCAATAGTCTTCTTCATAAAAGAACCAATACAAGAAGTATCAAGCATGGTTTGATCATTATGAGAAAGCCGAGCATAAAAATTCTGAATAATACCTTCTCTTGGGATATCGTGATTGGGACATGAATATAACATTGACTTAAGCCTCCCCCAAGCTAGAGCGATACTTTATCCTTCACGAGGCCAAAAATTATATATATATAATTCAGATCACGATGAACTAGATGCATTGGATAAAACTTTTGGCAGAATTCCAATTTCAAACGATTCCAATTCCGTGATCCAATATCATCACATGGCCTATACCATGTCAATCCTTTTCCCTTCAAAGATAAAGGGAAAACCTTCTTCTTAACTTCATCTCCGGATAAACATGCAAGCTTAAATAGTCCACAAATTTCTTCCACATGTATTAGGTGCATATCAGGATGTTCATTTCCGTCTCCTGTGTAAGGACTAGCTAGCAGTTGTTCTAACATACCTGAAGAAATTTCATAACCAATATATTCAATAGGTGATGTAGGTTGAGGGGCAACTAATTGTGGTTCGGGTTGACGTGAAGATACCCCAAACAAACCCCTCAAACGATTGCTCTTCATAGTAACAAGTGACAGTAAATTTCAGCACGTAGTATAAGTTTCTCCTTACCGATTTCCACTTACCAAGAGCGCTTCACTCCCTGGAAACACCACCAGAAAAGAGTCTTGATGACCCACAAGTGTAGGGGATTTCGATAAGTAAGAGTGTCAAACCCAACGAGAAGCAGAAGGAAATGATAAGTGGTTTTTAGCAAGGTAATTTCTACAAGCACTGAAAGAGTAAGTAGCAAGTAGTTTGATAGCAAGGTAATTTGTAATGAGCAAGTAATGGTAAAAATAGGTAAGGTGCAGCAAGGTAGAACAATCCTTTTGTGGCAAAGGATGCCAAAACTATCTCTTATGGTAAGCAAAGTGTTCTTGAGGGTACACCGGAATTTCATCTAGTCACTTTCATCATGCTGGTTTGATTTGTGTTCGCTACTTTGATAATTTGATATGTGGGTGGACCGGTGCTAAGGTGTTGTTATTACTTGAACTAACAATATACTTATGATTAACCCCTTCGCAAGCATCTGCAAGTACGATAAAAGTATTAAGACAAATTCTAACCATAGCATTAAACATGTGGACCCAAATCACCCCCTTACGAAGTAGTGCATAAACTAGGGTTTAAGCTTCTGTCACTCTAGCAACCCACCATCTAATAACTACTCCACAATGCATTCCATTAGGCCCAAGGATGGTGAAGTGTCATTTAGTCGACATTCACATGACACCACTAAGGGAATCACAACATACATATCATCAAAATATCGAACACATATCAAATTCACATGATTACTTGCAACATGATTTCTCCCGTGACCTCAAGAACGAAGGTAACTACTCACAAATAATATTAATGCTCAAGATCAGAGTGCTATTGAATAGGATAATGTATATAAACATATGATCTTCCACCAAATAAACCATATAGAAATCAACTACACAAGGTAATCAACACTACTAGTCACCCACAGGTACCAATTTGAGGTTTCGGTACAAAGATTGAACACAAGAGATGAACTAGGGTTTGAGAGGAGATGGTGTTGTTGAAGATGTTGATGACGAATGGCCTCCCCAATATGAGAGGGTTGTTGGTGATGACGATGGCTTTGATCCCCCGGGAGGGAAGTTCCCCCGGCGGAATCGCTCCGCCGGAGGGCAAAAGTGCTCCTGCCCAAGTTCCGCCTCGAGGTGGCAGCGCTTCGTTCCGAAAGTCCTCCTCTTATTTTTTAGTTTTTTCAGAATTTATATCAGAAGATGGGCTCCGGAGGTGGGCCAGGGTGAGCACGCTCCACCAGGGCGTGCCAAGGGGGCCTAGCGTGCCCTGGTGGGTGGTACCCACTTGGTGGCCCCCCTCTAGTAGTTTTCAACTCTAGTATTTCTTATTTATTATATTAAATATCTCCATGAAATTTCAGATTCATTGTGGATGTGCAGAATAGGTATCTCTGACATGCTTTTTTCAAGTACTGAATTCCAATTGCTGGCATTCTCCCTCTTGGTGTAAACCTTGAAAATTGTGAGAGAAAAGGCATTAGAATTACCCCCCAAAGCATTATTATGCATAAAAACATTATAAAGAATAGTAGGAAAACATGATGCAAAATGGATGTATCACCGCTTAGCGATAAAGTAAAACATTACATAGCGCTTAATGATTGACACACAAGTCATACAATAATTGAAGACAACCCTATGGCCCCTGCCGGTTGCCGTATGCATCGACATGCAAGTCGATATAAACTATTACAAACATGATCATCTGATACATATAATATATTTCATCATGTCTTTGGCCATATCATAACACAACATACCCATCAAAAACAAGTTAGATGTCCTCTAATTATTGTTGCATGTTTTACGTGGCTGCTATGGGTATCTAGCAAGAACGATTCTTAACTACGTAAAACCACAAGGTGATATACAAATTACTATTCAACCTTCTACAAGGACCGCCTTTGTTGAATCCGATTCAACTAAGGAGGGAGACACACACACCCGCCAACCATCTTATGCAACAAAGTCACATGTCAGTCGATGGAATCAGTCTCATGTACATGGACATGTAAAGTTGGTCCAGGCCCCTTCATCCCACAATACCGCTGAATCAAGAAAAGACCAAGGGAGGAAGCAATCTGAATATCAACACCCACAAACTTCTTTGTGTTCTACTTGTGATCTCATCTACGCATAGACTTAGCTCATGATGCCAATGTTCGGTAACATTGCACGTGAAACAAAAAAATGCCTACGCTTCACTAAGATCAATCTAGGAGATGAGCATCTACGAGAGGAGAGATTGCATCTACATACCCTTTTAGATCGCTAAGCAGAAGCGTTGAGAAACGCGATTGATGTAGTTGAACGTCTTCACGATCCAATCACAATCCATCCCGTGAACTCCCGATCAAGTGCCGAGCGGACGACACCTAGTCGTTCAACACACATGCAGCTTGATGACGCCTTGACCTCCTTAATCCAGCGAGCGATGGTGAAGTAGAAATCTGAGTCCTCCGGCAGCACGACGGCATGGTGTGGTGGTGGTGATGACAACCCGTTAGGGATTCGCCGTGCGCTTTGAGGTGGAGAAGAACTATGAGGGAGAAGAGGGGCAGCGCCAAGGCACGAAAGGGTGTGGCTGCCCTCTCTCTCCCTCACTATATATAGGGGGAGGAGGGGAGGCACCCTAGGGTTCCCCTAGGGACGACTTCCAAGGGGTGGCACGGCCAGGGTTTGGGTGACCCTCCCTAGGCGCCTTGCATCCCAAGGAAGGGGTGGCCGGCAGCACTAGGGGGTGAGGTCCACCTCCCAACCGAGTTGGCTAAGGTGCGGTGTGGCGCCCAACCCCTTGTGGGCTGGTGTGCCCCTCTCCTTGGCCCATGAGGCCCCCCAACACTTGTCGGGACCCCCCGAAACCCATTTTGGCACTCCGTCGAATCCCCGGTATGCCTCGGAACACTTCCGGACTCCGATTCCCATCATCCTATATATCAATCTTCACCTCCGGACCATTCTGGAGTTCCTCGTCAAGTTCGGGATCTCATCCAGGACTCTGAACAACCTTTATTCACCAACATAATAACTTGACTATACTTATATCGTTAGCAAACGTTAAGTGTGTAGACCCTGCGGGTTCGAGAACCATGCAGACATGACCGAGACACCTTTACGGGCAATAACCAATAGCGGGACCTAGATGCCCATATTGGTTTCTACATATTCTATGATGATCTTTATTGGTTGAACCTCGATGTCAAGGATTAGTCAATCCTGTACACAGTTCCCTTTGTTCATTGGTATGTTACTTGCCCGAGATTCGATCGTCGGTATCTCCATACCTAGTTCAATCTTGTTACTGGCAAGTCTCTTTACGTTCCGTAATACAAGATCCCGTGGCTAAATCTTTAGTCACTTTGATTGCAAGCTCATTATGATATTGTATTACCGAATGGGCCTAGAGATACCTCTCTGTCACACAGTGTAACAAATCCTAGTCTTGATCCATGCCAACTCAACAGACACCCTCTAAGATACCTATAGAGTACCTTTATAGCCACCCAGTTACGCTGCGACGTTTGATACACACAAGGTACTCCTCCGGTGTCAGTGAGTTGCATGATCTCATGGTCATAGGAACAGATACTTGACATGTAGAAACCTATAGCAATAAACTGACACGATCATATGCTACATTTATAGTTTGGGTCTTGTCCATCACATCATTCTCCCAGTGATGTGATCCCATTATAAAATGACATCTCATGTCCATGGCTAGGAAACCTCAACCATCTTTGATCAACGAGCTAGTATATTAGAGGCATACTAGGGACAAAGTGTTGTATATGTACCCACACATGTATTTGAGTTCCAATCAATACAATTATGGCATGGATAATAAACGATTATCATGAACAAGGAAATATAATAATAACTATTTTATTATTGCCTCTAGGGCATATTTCCAACAAATATCATCTTAAATTCATCGGACATAGTTCTTAAATTTCTACAACTAAAAACTATATAAACAATGCAGAGGGGGCGAGATCACCACTTCCTCGTCGGGCTTTTCCCTTTCGATCGTCGACGTAGCTGTAGACGTCCACGGCTGGGGAAGGGTCTTGGTCATCGAAGGAGGTGGTGCAACTAGCAATGTCTTCCTCATTGGAGTCAGAGAGGACGATGAGCCCTTTCATCCGAAGGACCGCCCTGTCGTTCTCCCGCTTCAACTTGGCAAGTTGAGCCTTCTCCATCGCTTCCTCCTTTGCCTCACGCTCCGACTGCTCAATAGCAAGCCAGAGCACCTTGGCGTTCTTCCATCGGAGGCACCGAGTTTCCGTCTCCACCGTCATGAGGGACTGGCAATACACCCATGCGATGAGGTGTTCGTCCTTGTAGGGCTCCGTCGGCATCCCGCGGGGGCGGCGTACGTACTAACCTACCGCTTCCCTCTCCCTTGCCCACTGCTTCTCACGGCAGCGACACACGTCTCCGATTCTAGAGTGCGCGTGTGGTCCGACCGTGTGGGCACTATCACCCACCATTGCCCGCATGGAGGAGCGACCGGCAGGGAAGGAGACGATGCGTGGCCGGTGCGAACTGTACAGTCCTGGTGTGCGCATTGCGCCGGTGCAGGAGCTGCGGTGTCGCTCCAGATCCAGAGTTGTCACTGGTGTCCACCTTGGACCGCTTCAAGGCAATGCAGAGGGCTAGCTCCTCGCCGTAGTCAACGTCGGAGTTGTCAGAGCCAAAGTGGTTGTCGAAGGTCGATATTGGAGTGGATGGGATCGAAATTGGAGTGGGGGAGGAGAAGACTGAGCGAGAGAGGGTGAGTTAGGATTCAGAATGGTGGGATCGATGATGGGCCGGGCCTGTCAATTAGGACATGACAAACACGCTCGGACGTGACACGGGTCATCCCATATCCACCCTAAATTTGGGCTGGATATGAGGGTGTTTGTCAGTCTGGACGTTTGAGATGGGTTTGAAAGGTACGGTTGTGTCTCTTTTTTGTGACCGGTCACAAACTCGACAGTCTATCCGGACGTTTGAGACGAGTAGGAGGGATTAGGTTGTAGATGCTTTAAGAGCGGGGCCTTCCATGAGGGTGTGCGTGGTGTGCGACCTGTGCCCCCCCAAAAAATAGTGGCCCCCAGATCCAATATTCGTGTAGTTCACAAATATCGATCTGACGAATTTGATTTGTAAAGGATCCACCATTAGAGCTACTCGGAAGATCTGGGACTTCTCTCCCACCAGAAAAAAGTAACTGGATCGTTATACCCTAGCGAGATGGGCCTTGGGCCTTTATTGTGTTACATTGATGGAGACTAAGAAGTGGCAGTGTGCTAGGATGAAATTAACAACAACCTTTTTCTCCCGAGAAAAAAGAAGCATCGATCATGCCAATTGAGTGCATCTCGAAGCGATGCCACATAGACTCCCTTGGCCCTAGCAGATGGAGCACATGCGACAAAGATCATAGAGCATCTCCAGCCATTCAGCCTACAAGGGCTTGAAATAGCGTTGTTTGAAGGCTAAACGGTGATAAATTTGGTGTGGGAGGGCTCAGGTGAGGGAGTCTAGGATTAAGGGGTCCTCGGACTGCCAACTTATTTCTTATGGGCCGGACTCATGGGCCGCTCGTTGAGGATCGGACTGATCGAAGGCCCCGTCGCTAGGGAGGAGACCTTAGGAGCCGTGGCGTGTCTTCCAAGTTTAAGATAGTATAATAGGCATGGTTTTCCCTTCGGTGGGCAACCGACTATGTGTAACCTTAGGGACCCCTAGCGTCTATATAAGCCAGAGGGTTTTAGATTGTAAGGCAGAGAAACTCATCTAGGGTTTTAGCCATCCGATTTAAAGGTAGATCAACTCTGTAACCTTCATATGCATCAATATAATCGAGCAGGACATAGGGTTTTACCTCCATAGGACGGCCTGAACCTGGGTAAACATCGTCTCCTTCGTCCTCTATTACCATTGATCCTAGACTCATAGCTCGGGTCCCCCTACCCGAGATCCGCCGGTTTTGACACCGACATGGGTGCTTTCATTGAGAGTTCCATTGTGATCGCCAAAGGAATTTATGGCTCACCTTATCATAAGCAATGAAATCTGCAGGAAGGATGTCTCCGTCCCTGGTCAGATCTCCGCAGGCAGCAACATCCTGTCGGGTGCCAATCCGACTGACCATCTTGGCCTCGGATCGGGCTTAAACCCGATGGTAGGGAGATTCACATCCCCTCAATCACTCACTTAGTCGCCACCGTCGAGTGTCCGGCTTGAGGCTCGTCCTCCCAACAACCGGAATTAAAGACAATTTATATCCCGGTTTCCCATCATCAAGATCTCTCTTGTAACCCGGACTCTGGAGTTCGTTCTGGTAATAGTTCGAGATCAATCCCGATCTAGCGTGCAACTCGAACCCCGCGTGGAAGGGTCCTATAGACAATACGAACTCCAACTCCCCCGCACCGAACCCCGTGATTCTAGACTCACATCATGGCGCGGAACCAAAAAATTTCCCACCCACCACCCAAGTCGAGCATCCATGCATCGCAGGAGAGTCCAAGTCTTGAGACTTACTGGGTGTTAAACAACTGCCAGGGGAGTCAGTTCATCATTTTTCGGCTAGACTCCTCCTTGTTATAGACAGAGTACTAGGCTCTAGTGACCAGGAGATAATGGCAACCTTCAGTCACAATTGTCATGATGAAGGGATCCTCAACGCTGTAGCCCATCGACACATTCACGACTTCACTGAGCTATCGGACCTGGTACAAACATATTGTGCCATGGAGAGCACCTAGCAAGCTGAACAACTACTTTCCAAACCAGTGTTTGCAGAATACCCTAGAGGAGATCAAAAAAAGTGGATACCTCTGAAGCGGCTGGCCGAACACGAAGCCGCTGAAAAAAGAAATAGACCCCCTATGGGAGTCAAAACTGTCCTTGATGGACTATTGGACAAGCCATGCCCTATACATTCTCTCTTGCTGAATGCAAGCCCGACTCACAGCCTCAGAGCTTGATGGGTTGTCAGGCAGGTCGCAAAAAGTGGAGAGGCCATCCTCGGGGCACTACCTCCAAACAGACGTTCAACAATGCCACCAGAATACAACACTGAAGTCATGACAATCTACGAAACGTTTCCCTCCAGGAACAGGAGGAAAAGAGCTCTTAGAGAACTCGAACGGGTCTACCATGTGGTGGCAACAAGTTCATGGGTAGACATACCCATCACCTTCGAAGAAACCGACCTACCAACCGCCCGCCCCAGTCAAACACCAGCCACACTGGTCCTAAACCCCATTGTCGATGGTTTGAGGTTACAAAAGGTGCTAGTGGATGGCGGCGGTGGTTTAAACCTCATCTACGAGGACACCCTGGAAAAAATGAAGTTCGACCGATCTCGCATCGAACATAGCAACACAACCTTCCGGGGGATCATCCCTGGGAAAGAGGCGCATTGTTCCGGACGCATCACCCTAAACGTGGTGTTCGGCACGCCCGAAAACTACTGATCTGAAGAACTTCTCTCCCATATCGTGCCCTTCCCTAGTGGCTACCACGCCCTATTGGGGCATGACGCCTTCACAAAGTTCCAGGCTATACCACATTACGGGTATATGAAGCTCAAGATGCCAGGCCCAAATGGGGTAATCACAATCACTAGTGACCCGAATATAGCCCTTAGAGATGAGAACAAAACAACAACGCTCGCCCTCGAGGCACTAGGCAAGACCTTTGCTGCAGAGGAATTGACCGCACTCCGGTCAATAGTGGACAAGGACGATGTGATCCTTAGTAAAAGGCCCACACCCACGTCCTTTAAACCCATAGAAGAAATTGTTAAATTTCAGGTACACCCAATGGACCCCAATAAAACAACGTCCATCTGACCTCAGTTGGACCCCATGGTGGACGAGGCACTATGAGCATTCTTACGAGAAAACTGGAACATCTTCGCTTGGCATCCTTCTGATATGCCAGGAATCCCACGGCGGCTAACAGAACATAGTCTGAACATAATCGCGGGCTTCAAGCCCGTCAAACAGACTCTACGCTGCTTTTTCGAGCCCAAACGACAAGCTATGGGCGAAGAACTAGCCAAATTGCTTGAGGTCAGATTCATACGGGAAATCAAGCACCCCGAATGGTTGGCAAACCTGGTAATGGTACCGAAGAAAGATAAATCCTGGCGGCTGTGCGTCGGCTTTAAAGTCCTTAATAAGGCCTGCCTTAAGGACCCTTTCCCCTTACCATGCATAGACCAGATTATTGACGCCATGGTCGGACATGACTCATTGTGCTTCCTCGACGCTTATTACAGATACCATTAGATCAAAATGAAGGAATCTGACCAAGCTGCAACCGCATTCATCACCCCCTATGGGCCATTCTGCTTCAACACAATGCCTTTCGGGCTAAAAATGCAGGGGCTACATACCAGCGCATGATTCAGACATGTCTCGAGAAATAAGTCGATAAAAAAGTCAAGGCATATGTGGACGACGTGATCATTAAAACCAAACACGTCAGCCAGTTGATTAATGACCTAAGGCAAACTTTTGCTAGCCTACATGAGTATGATACACGACTCAATCTGGAGAAATGTGTCTTCGGAGTTCCTGTTAGTAAACTACTCGGATTCATTGTTTCCCATGGAGGAATAGAAGCCAATCTGGCTAAGATCTGCGCCCTATTGGAACTTGCGATTCCTACAGAGCTAAAGCATGTCCAAAAGTTGGCGGGTTGCGTGGAGGCGTTAAGTTGCTTTATTTCCCACCTTGGTGAAAAGGCTTTACCGCTCTACAGGTTGTTGAAACAGACCAACAATTTCGAGTGGACCGATGAAGCAGTGGTTGCATTAGAGGAAATCAAAACACTATTGGCAAGCAACCCCATACTCACAACACCAGGAGCGATAAACCAATGTTATTGTACATATCAGCCACCAATCAAGTGGTTAGTGCAGTGCTCGTCATCGAATGAGAGGAGGAGGGTCACAAATTCCAGATACAGAAGCTGGTCTACCATGTGTCAGAAGTGCTAACGCAATGCAATTCTAGATACCCGCATTACCAGAAGATAGCCTATATAGTGTTTATGGCATCACGGAAGCTCAGACACTACTTTCGAGAGTGTTCGATCACGGCGGCATCCAAAGTACCCCTGAACGATATAATCAATAATAGGGACACCACCGGTGGCATAGCCAAATGGGCCATTGAACTCCTTCCTTTCGAAATCGCCTATAAGCCACTAATTCCTGCTCGTCCTCGAGTAGGTAAATGATAAAAAAGATAATCTTTGATATGGAATGCTACCTAGCATAATTTTGATCATATAATATAATCATGGCATGAATATTAAGACACGAGTGATTCAAAGCAATAGTCTATCATTTGAAATTAAGATAATAATACTTGAAGCATACTAATAAAGCAATTGTATCTCTTCAAAATATAATGGCAAAAGAAAGTTATCCCTACAATATCATATAGTCTGGCTATGCTCCATCTTCCCCAGACAAAGTATTTATATCATGCACAACCCCGATGACAAGTCAAGCAATTGTTTCACACCTTTTATGTTCTCAAACTTTTTTAACTCTCACGCAATACATGAGCGTGAGCCATGGATATAACGCTATAGGTGGAATAGCATATGGTGGAGGTTGTGAAAAAAAAGGAGAAGATAGTCTCACATTAACTAGGCGTATCAACGGGCTATGGAGATGCCTATTAATAGATATTAGTGTGAGTGAGAAGGGATTGCCATGCAACGGATGCACTAGATCTATAAGTGTATGAAAGCTCAAAAAGAAACTAAGTTGGTGTGCATCCAACTTGCTTGCTCATGAAGACCTAGGGAAATTTGAGGAAGCCCGTCATTGGAATATACAAGCCAAGTTATATAATGAAAAATTCCCACTAGTATATGAAAGTGACAAAATAGGAGACTCTCTATCATGAAGATCATGGTGCTACTTTGAAGCACGAGTGTGGAAAAAGGATAGTAGCATTGTCCCTTCTCTCTTTTCTCTTTTTTTGGTGGGCATCTAAGGCCTCTTTTTTATTTGGGCTTCACTGGCCTCTTTTATTTTTCATAAAGTCTAGAGTCTCATCCCAACTTGTGAGTGAATCATAGCTTCCATCATCCTTTCCTCACATGGGACAATGCTCTAATAATAATGGTCATAACACTTTTATTTACTTACAACTCAAGAATTACAACTCGATATCTAGAACAAAATATGACTATGTATGAATGCCTCTGTCGGTGTACCGAGATATGCAATGATCTAGCATAGAGAATGACATCAAAAAATGGACAAGCCATGGAAACATCATGCTAGCTATCTTACGATCATGCAAAGCAATATGAAAATGATGGTGCGTGTCATAATAAACAGAATGGTGGAACTTGCATGGCAATATATCTCGGAATGGCTATGGAAATTCCATAATAGGTAGGTATGGTGGCTATTTTGAGGGAGGATATATGGTGGGTTTAATGCACCGGCGAAAGTTGCACGGTACTAGAAAGGCTAGCAAAGGTGGAAGGGTGAGAGTGCATATAATCCATGGACTCACATTAGTCATAAAGAACTCACATACTTATTGCAAATGTCTATTAGTCATCGAAGCAACTTATTGGACACATGCTCCTAGGGTATAGGTTGGTAGGAGTTAACCATCACGCGCTCCCGATCCTCACACAAAGGTTGACAATCAATAAACAAATCATGCTCCGACTTCCTTACATAACAGTTCTACATACGTGCATGCTACGGGAATCACAAACCTTTACACAAGTGTTTCTACCAATCAACAATTACTCACTAGCATGACTCTAATATCACTATCTTTATATCACAAAACTATTGCAAGGAATCAAACACATCATATTCAGTGATCTACAAGTTTTATGTAGGAATTTATGACTAACCATGTGAATGACCAACTCCTGTTAACTCTCTAAATAGATATAAGTGAAGCATGAGAGTTTAATTCTTTCTACAAAAGATATGCCCACGCTCTAACAAATATAAGTGAAGCAAAAGAGCATTCTACAAATGGCGGTTTTCTATGTGTGAGAAACAGGCAATCCAAACTTCAAATGATATAAGTGAAGCACATGAAGCATTCTATAAAGCCATACTCAAAAGATATAAGCGAGGTGCAAAGAGACTTCTATAAATCAACAAAGGACTTTCTCATACCAGCATGGTGAATTATTAAAATAAAAATAAAAGGCACACGACGCTCCAAGATTTACGCATATCATGTGACGAGTAAAAATATAGCTCCAAGTAGAATTACAGATGGTTGTTAGAGGAAAAACGGATACCTTCCGGGGCATCCCCAAGCTTAGTTTATTGGGAGTCCTTGAATATTACCTTGGGGTGCCTCAGGCATCCCCAAGCTTAGTCTCTTTCCACTCCTTATCCCTTCATCCATCGTGATCTCACCCAAAACTTGAAAACTTCAATCACACAAAACTTAACAAAACCCTTGTGAGATATGTTAGTATAATAAAACAAATCACCACTTTAAGTATTCTTGAAAACCAATTCATATTTTGTTTTTTCATTGTATCTACTGTAATATAACTTTTCCATGGCTTATACCACCGATACAATCGATAGTTTCGTCAAAACGAGCAAAACAATGCATCAAAAACAGAATCTGTCAAAAACAGGACAATATGTAGTAATCTAAACATTCACCATACTTCTTTAACTCTAAAAATTCTGAAAAGTTAGGAAGTGGTCAATAATTTGTATAAAAGTATTGTGTAAAAAAATCAGAATTTTCGCATGCTCCAATAAAATATAGAAATTCAAACACTGCAGAATAAGTTTCTGTTTTTATACAACACATATCAAACAAGCAATTTAAACATCATAAAGGTAATTCTTGGCACATTATTTTTATAATACAATGGATTTTTACAAGGGGATAATTATTGTTGTTGAAATGTTTTTGTAATCAAGATTCACAAAGTTTCCATGGGTATGAACAAAGTTCAAGGCTAGCCCCCACTTGAATGTTGCTCGTGTTTCTCACTTTCACTTTCTTTTTGAAAAAGTTTTAAGTTCCCCACTTTATTTTTTTGTTTTTAATTATATAAAAGAACAAAATAGAATTAAATGACTCTCTAAAACTTCCAGGTTGTCTCCCTGACAGCGCTTTCTTTATAGCCATTAAGCTAGGCATATAGTGCTCAAGTAATTGATCCACCCAGATCCCAAGGTATATCGAAGACAATTTTAATTAACAATGATTTGTAATTAAATAGAGAGCACAAAGTGATATAGATCATGTGCAACGAAGTCTAACTCTCTTCCTATGGATTGGCATGTCATACAAGAACAATCCATTCACATTAAGTAAAGGCCAATGCATAGCATACATAGTTTCTTGCAATTTTATTGTATCAGAAACATAGAGAGGTGAAGATGTAGTTCCTCTCTCATAATAATTTCAAGTAGGAGAATCAAGCACATGCATATTATATTCATTAAAATCATCATTTGCAATAGGAAAACGCAACCCATCAATATAATCCTTAATAAGTGAAAACTTCTCTGATATAGTGTAGTTTGGAGAATTCAAAAAGATAATAGGACTATCATGTGTGGGTGCAATAGCAACAATTTCATGCTTAACATAAGGAACTATAGCAAGTTCATATTCATAAGCATAATTCATATTGGCATCATGGCCACAAGAATAGCAAGCATCAAGTTCATCAAAAAGGGACATTTCAAAAGAATCCAAGGGATCATAGCATTCATCCTTCGGTATGTGCGAAGGGTGATTAAACAATGTATGAGTTGAATAGTTACTCTCATTAGAAGGTGGGCATAGGTATCTAATCCTCTCTTCCTCCTTTTGTACTTGGTTCTCCTCCTCACCTTTTTCATCTAATGAGCTCGTAGTGTCAGGAATTTCTTCTTCCATAGATTCCTGCAAATATTAGTCTCTTCCAAGGCAGCGGTCAGTCTTTCAATAAGCTCTTTAACATAAGAATTACAAGCATAGTTTTCATAGCAATATTTAAGTATGACAAAATTTCCAGATTTGTAAAATGTAGCATCATACTTTTCAATGAAAGAAGCAATTTCATAGGCACCCTTAAAAGCAACAAGTTCTTCAATTTGTTCAACATCATTATAGCAATAGGCCTCCTTGGCATAAGAGGATAATATTTCATTATCATTAAACACACATTGGTAGGGAAGGTGTTTTTTTAGCTTCTTTAGAACAACAAGTAAAATCATGCAATTCACACAAGTTCCAAGCATAACAAAACAAAGTATTAATTTGATGCCACAAGAGTTTCCCTTTTTGAGATACTCGGCGTCGCACATATTGAGAATGCTCATTTAATGGCTTTCCCTCAACTAAGCTAGTTGGGTTTTTAGCATGAGCACAAGTGGAACGAAGATGACCCAAGTAATATTCTTCGGTGGTATGGAGCACTAGTGGTTCCTCAACTTTTGGAGCAACAAGTACAAATAATTTTTTGGTATTTTACGTTTCCTACCCAACTTAGAACAGAAAATAAAAATTACTTAGTGATAAAGCAAACAAGCACACACGAGGATATTCATGCCATGCTATTGCTCCCCGGAAACGGCACAAGAAAAAGGTCTTGATAACCCACAAGTATAGGGGATCAATTGTAGCCTTTCTCGATAAGTAAGAGTGTCGAACCCAACGAGGAGCTAAAGGTAGAACAAACATTCCCTCAAGTTCTATCGACCACCAATACAACTCTACGCACAGTTAACGTTCGCTTTACCTAGAACAGTTATGAAACTAGAAGTACTTTGTAGGTGTAACAGGATAGGTTTGCAAGATAATAAAGAGCACGTAAATAAAAACTAGGGGCTGCTAAGATAAAGAAACAACTAAGTTAGTTTAACGAGTGTGGAAAAGTGGTGGTAGGAGTTTCGAAATTGTCCCTAGGCAATTGATAACTGGACCGGTCATCATTATTGCAATTTTAGATGAGGGAGAGGCATAAGCTAACATACTTTCTCTACTTGGATCATATGCACTTATGATTGGAACTCTAGAAAGCATCCGCAACTACTAAAGATCATTAAGGTAAAACCCAACCATAGCATTATAAGGTATCAAGTCCTTTTTACTCCCATATGCAACAACCCACCTACTCGGGTTTATGCTTCTGTCACTCACGCTACCCACCATAGGCAAATCATGAACACATTGCTACACCCTACAACAAGGATCCTCACGCTTGCGCGACACAGAGAGCACCATAGGATAGCACCAGTAATAAAAACATGCAACTCAAACCAATCATGATCATCAATCAACCCATAGGACAACAAAAATCTAATCAGACATCATAGGATGGCAACACATCATTGGATAATAATATGAAGCAGAAAGCACCATGTTCAAGTAGAGGGTACAGCGGGTTGCGGGAGAGTGTACCGCTGTATATATATGGGGGAAGGTGATGGAGGTGTTGGTGAAGATGACAGAGTTGTTGGGGTAGATCGCCGTCATGATGATGGCCCAACGGCATTCCGACGCCACCAGGAGAGAGGGGGAGAGAGCCACCTCCTCCTTCTTATTCCTTGACCTTCCCCCTAGATGGGAGAAGGGTTTCCCCTCTGGTTCATGGACTCCATGGCAGCGGAGGGGCAAGATCCCCTCCGAGATTGGATCTCTCTCTCTGTTTCGTTCTGTTTCTGCGCTCCCCGATTGTGGCCTTTCACCATTTCTTAAATATCTGGAGATCCATAACTCTGATCGGGCTGAAATTTTGAGGGGATTTTTATCTGGATATTAGCATTCTTGCAGCGAAAGGAGAGCTCCAGCCGACCTAAGGGCTGGCCACAAGGGCACAGGGCGCGGCTAGGGGGTAGGCCGCGCCCCCTGGCTTGTGGTCACCTCGGTCATCGTCTCGCGTTGATTATTTTCCCTATAAATGAACCAGACGACCAAATCATCGGCGGCTCCGTAATGAATGAAACGCCTTTGGCTCACGAGGTCATGGCAGTAATTGTTGGAAATATGCCCTAGAGGCAATAATAAATTAGTTGTTATCATATTTCCTTATTCATGATGATCGTTTATTATCCATGCTATAATTGTGTTGATCGAAAACTCGGATACATGTGTGGATACATAGACAACACCATGTCCCTAGTATGCCTCTAATAGACTAGCTCGTTAATCAAAGATGGCTATGGTTTCCTAGTCATGGACATGAGATGTCATTTGGTAACGGGATCACATCATTAGGAGAATGATGTGATGGACAAGACCCAAACTACAAACGTAGCATATGATCATCTCAGTTTATTGCTACTGTTTTCTGCATGTCAAGTATATGTTCCTATGACCATGAGATCATGCAACTCATGGACATCGGAGGAGTGCCTTGTGTGTATCAAACGTCGCAACATAACTGGGTGAATATAAAGTTGATCTACAGGTATTTCCGAGGGTGTCTGTTGGGTTGGCATGGATCAAGACTGGGATTTGTTACTCCGTGTGACGGAGAGGTATCTCAGGGCCCACTCGGTAATGCAACATCACAATAAGCCTTGCAAGCAATGTGACTAAGTGTTAGTCATGGGATCTTGTATTACAGAACAAGTAAAGAGACTTGCCAATAACGAGGTTGAACTAGGTATGGAGATACCGACGATCGAACCTCGGGCAAGTAACATACCGAAGAACAAAGGGAACATCATACGGGATTAACTGAATCCTTGACATAGAGGTTCGACCGATAAAGATCTTCGTAGAATATGTAGGAACCAATATGGGCATCCAGGTCCCGCTATTGGTTATTGACCATAGAGGTGTCTCGGTCATGTCTACATAGTTCTCGAACCCGCAGGGTCTGCACACTTAAGGTTCGGTGACGTTTCGGTAGTATAGAGTTATGCATGATGGTGACCTAAGGTTGTTCGGAGTCCTGGATGAAATCCCGGACGTCACGAGGAGCTCCGGAATGGTCCGGAGGTAAATATTCATATATAGGAAGTCCTATTTTGGTCGCCGAAAAAGTTTCGGGCTCATCGGTAGTGTACCGGGAGTGCCGGTAGTGTATCGGGAGACCATCGGGAGGGGTATTTCGACCCAAGAGGCTACATGGGCTGTGGTAGAGTGAATACCAGCCCTTAGTGGGCTGGTGGAAGTCCCACACAAGGCCCATGCGGCTGGGAGAGAAAGCTCAAAGAGAAAAAGGTGGAAAAAGGCAAAAATAAGGCAAAAATAAGGAGGAGTCCTAGTCCTACTAGGATTGGAGGAGGAATCCTCCAATCCCACTAGGTTCGGCCCACCCAAGGGCTGCCTGTCTGGCAGTCAAGCCTCCTCCTCCTCTCCTCCTATATATACTAGAGGATTTTAGGGTTTTGGCACAGAATTTTTAGCCACGTGCTGCCCGTTCCTCTAGTGCATAGTTTCTCCACTAGATCGGTTTTCTGCAGCGCTTAGGCGAAGCCCTGCCGGAATTACTCCACCACCATCGCTGCAGCGCCGTCACGCTGCTGGAGAACTCGTCCACCTCTCCACTCCCTCTTGCTGGATCAAGAAGGCGGAGATCATCATCGAGCTGTACGTGTGCTGAACGCGGAGGTGCCGTCCGTTCGGCACTAGATCGGAAGGACCGTGATCAAGATCGCGAGATGGATCGTGATGAGTTCGCGAGACGGATCATGATGAGTTCGCGAGATAGATCGTGATGAGTTCACAGGACGGATCGTGATGAGTTCGTGGGACGGACCGTGATCAAGATCGCGAGACGGATCGTGATGAATTCGCGGGACGGATCGTGATGAGTTCACGGGACGGATCATGATTGGATCACAGGACGGATTGTGATGAGATCGCAGGACGCTCGGCGATTTGGATCGCAAAGACGTTCGACTACACCAACCGCGTTTCTTAACGCTTCCCGCTTAGCGATCTACAAGGGTACGTAGATCCACTCTCCCTCTCGTAGATGCTCATCACCATGGATAGATCTGCGTGTGCGTAGGAAATTTTTTGTTTCCCATGCAACGTTCCCCAACAGTGGCATCATGAGCTAGGTCTATGTGTAGATGAGATCTCGAGTAGAACACAAAAGGTTTGTGGGCGTTGATGCTTAGATTGCTTCCTCCCTTGGTTGGATTTTGGTTCAGCGGTGTTTTGAGATGAAGCGGCCCGGACCAACATTACTCGTACGCTTACGAGAGACCGGTACCCTCGACCGCAACTTGTTGCATAGATGGCTTGCTTTTCTCTCACTTTAGTTGGATCGGATTCGACAAAGGCGGTCCTTGAGAAGGTTGAAAAGCAACTAGTGTATCACCGTTGTGGTTTTTGCGTAGATGAGAATTGTTCTTACTAGATACCCGTAGCAGCCACGTAAAACATGCAACAACAATTAGAGGACGTCTAACTTGTTTTTGCAGGGTATGTTGTGATGTGATATGGCCAATTACATGATGTGATATATGTGATGTATGAGATGATCATGTGATGTATAGATTATCACGACTTGCATGTCGATGAGTACGGCAACCGACAGGAGCCATAGGGTTGTCTTTAATTATTGTATGACCTGCGTGTCAATCATTAAGCGCTATGTAATGCTTTACTTTATCGCTAAATGGTAGCAATAGTAGTAGAAGCATGGTGGGCACGACAACCCCGATGGCGACACATTGATGGAGATCATGGTGTCATGCCGGTGACGATGGAGATCATGCCGGTGCTTTCATGATGGAGATCAAAAGCACAAGTTCATGGCCATATCATGTCACTTATGATTTGCATGTGATGTTAATCCTATTATGCACCTTGTTTTAATTAGGAAGACGGTAGCATTATAAGGTGATCCCTCACTTAATTTCAAGATAAATTGTGTTCCCCCCGAGTGTGCACCGTTGCGAAAGTTCTTCGTGTCGAGACACCATGTGATGATCGGGTGTGATAGACTCTACGTTCACATACAACGGGTGCATGCCAGTGTTGCACATGCAGAACACTTGGGTTAAACTTGATGAGCCTAGCATGTACAGACATGGCCTCGGAACACAAGAGACCAAAAGGTCGAACATGAGTCATATAGTAGATATGATCAACATGATGATGTTCACCATTGTAACGACCTCAACTCACGTGATGATCGGACTTGAGTTGGTGAATTTGGATCATGTATCACTCGAATGACAAGAGGGATGTCAGTTTGAGTGGGAGTTCTTAAGTAATATGATTAATTGAACTCATTATCATGAACATAGTCAGTAGTGTCTTTGCAAATTATGTTGTAGATTACTTGCTCACGCTGTAGCTCCCTTGAATTTTTATATGTTCCTAGAGAAATAGAGTTGAAAGATGATGGTAGCAATATTGCGGACTGGCTCCGTGATCTGAGGTTTGTCCTCGTTGATGCATAGAAGGCTTATGTCCTTAATGCACCGCTCGGTGCACCAACCCCTCTAGCGTCGTCTGTAGATGTTGTGAACATCTGACAGGCACGTTCTGATGACTACTTGATAGTTTAGTGCGTCATGCATTACGGATTAGAATTGAGGCTCCAAAACGTTTTGAATGTCACGGAACATATGAGATGTTCTAAGAGCTGAAATTAGGATCTCAGGCTCGTGCCCGTGTTGCGAGATATGAGATCTCCAACAAGATTATTTGCCTGTAATATGAAAGAGAATAGCTCAATCGTTGAGCATGTGCTCAGATTGTGTGGGTGCTACAATCGCTTGAATCAAGTGGGAGTTGATCTTCCAGATAAGATAGTGATTAATATAGTTCTCCAAGTCACTGTCACTAAGCTACTAGAACTTGGTGATGAACTATAAAATGCCAGGGATAGAAATAATGATCCCTGAGCTGTTCGCGATGTTTGACACCGCGAAGGTAGAAATCAAAAAGGAGCGTCAAGTGTTGATGGTTAGTCAAACCACTAGTTTCAAGAAGGGCAGGAGCAAGGAGGGAAAACTTGATGGATAGCAGGTAAGTTGCTGCTCCAATGAAGCAAGCCAAAGTTGAACCCAAACCCGAGACTAAGTGCTTCGATTATGAGGAGAGCGTTCGCTGAAGCGGAACAACCCTAGATACTTGGTAGATAACAAGGCTGGCAACGTCGACAAAAGTATATTTGATGTACGTGTTATTTATGTGTACCTTGCTAGTACTCCTAGTAGCACCTGGGTATTGGATACCGGTTCGGTTGCTAAATGTTAGTAACTCAAAATAAAAGGTACGGAATAAACGGAGCACTAGCTAAGGGTGAGGTGACGATGTGTGTTGGAAATGTTTCCAAGGTTGATGTGACCAACATCGCATGCTCTTTCTACCTTCGGGATTAGTGACGAACCTAAATAAATGTTATTTGGTGTTTTGCGTTGAGCATGAACATGATTAGATCGTGTTTATTGCAACACGGTTACTCATTTAAGTTAAAGAATAATGGTTATTCTGTTTACATGAATAATACCTTCAATGGTCATGCACCCAGTGAGAATGGTTTGTGTAATCTTGATCGTAGTAATACACATGTTCATAACATTGATGCCAAAAGATACAAAGTTAATAATGATAATACCACATACTTGTGGCACTGCCGCTAAATGTCATATTGGTATAAAGCGCATGAAGAAACTCCATGCTGATGGTTCTTTGGACTCATTCGATTTCGAATAGGTTGAGACATGCGAACCATGCCTCTTGGGCAACATGACTAAGGACCCTGTTTTCTGGTTTGATGGAGCGGGCAAGTGATTTATTGGAAATGATACATGTTCATGTATGCAATCCAATGAGTCTTGTAGCATGCGGTGGATATCGTTGTTTTCTTACCTTCACTGATGATTTGAGTAGAGAATAGTGTATATTTACTTAATGAAATGCAAGTCCAAATCGTTTGAAGAAGTTCAAGCAAATTCGGAGTGAAGTTTAAGATCATCGTGACAAGAAGATAAAATGTCCGCGATATGATCGTGGAGGTGAATATCTGAGTTGCGAGTTTGGTATACAACTTAAGACAATGTGAAAGTTGTTTCACAACTCACGCCACCTGGAACACCATAGTGTGATGGTGTGTCCGAACGTCATAGTCGTGCTCTATTGGATATGGTGCGAGTTATGATGTCTCTTATGCTTTTACCACTATCGTTTTGGGGTTATGCATTAGAGACAACTACATTCACTTTAGATAGGGCGCCATCTAAATCCGTTGAGATGACACCGTGTGAATTATGGTTTGATAGAAACCTAAGCTGTCATTTCTTAATGTTTGGGGATGCAACACTTATGTGAAAAGGTTTTTTTCACCTAATGAGCTCGAACCCAAAGCGGACAAATGCATCTTCATAGAATACCCTAAAGACAGTTGGGTAAACCTTCTATCTCAGATCCAAGCATAAAATGTTTGTTGCTAAAACTGGGTCCTTTCTCGAGAAAGAGTTTCTCTCGAAAGAATTGAGTGGGAGGAAGATAGAACTTGATGAGGTTGTTGAACCTTTGTTCAACCAGAGAGTAGCGCAGCGCAGGAAGATGTTTTTGTGAAGCCTACGTTAGTTGAAGAGGAAGTTAATGATGATGATCATGAAGCTTCGAATCAAGTTATTATCGAACCTCGTAGATCGACAAGGATGTGTACTGCTCCTGAGCGGTATGACAACCCTGTCTTGGAGGTCATGTTGTTGGACAACGATGAACCTACAAGCTATGGAGAAGCGATGATGGGCTCGGATTCCGACAAATGGTTAGAGGCCATGAAATCCAAGAAAGGATCCATGTATGAAAACCAAGTATAGACTTTGGTAGACTTGCTCGTTGGATGGTAGGTCGTTGAGTACAAATGGATGTTTAAAATGAAGACAAACGCTCATGGTAAATGTCACCATTTGTAAAGCTCGACTTGTTGCAAAGAAGTTTACGACAAGTTCAAGGAGTTGACTACGATGAGACTTTCTCACTCATAGTGATGCTAAAGTCTGTTGGAATTATGTTAGCAGTTGCTGCATTTTTCAATTATGAAATCTGGCAGATGGATGCCAAAACATCGTTTCCTTCCTTAAGGAAAGGTTGTATGAGATACAACCAGAAGGTTTTGTCAGTCCTAAGGATGCTAAAAGGTGTGCAAGCTTCAGTGATTCTTCCATGAACTGAAGCAAGCATCTCGGAGTTGGAATATACACTTTGATGAGGTGATCAAAGTTTTTAAGTCTATACAAAGTTTACGAGAAACTTGTATTTGCAATAAAGTGAGTGGGAGCACTATAGAGTTTCTGATAAGTATATGTGGATGGCATATTGCTATTCAGAAATGATGTAGAATTTCTAGAGATCATAAACGGTTGTTTGAAAAGAGTTTTTCAAAGGAAGACCTGGATAAAGCTACCTAATTGTTGAGCATCAAGATCTATAAAGATAGATCAAGATGTTTGATAAGACTTTCAATGAGTACATACCTTGACAAGATTTTGAAAGAGTTCAAAATGGATTAGTCAGAGAGAAGTGTTCTCGCCTGCTTTGTAAGGTCTGAAGTTGAGTGAGACTCAAAGATCGACCACGGCAGAAGAAAGAGAAAGGACGAATGTCGTCCCCTATGCCTTAGCCATAGGCTCTGTATACTATGCCATGCTGTGTACCGCACCTGTGTGTGCCTTGCCATGAGTCCGTCAAGGGGTACAAGAGTGATCCAGGAGTGGATCACTGGACAACGGTCAAGATTATCCTTAGTAACTAAAAGACTAAGGAGATGTTTCTCGATTATGGAGGTGATAGAGTTCGTCGTAAAGAGTTACGTCGATGCAAGCTTTAACACCAATCCGGATGACCCGTAGTAGCAATTTGGATACATATAGTGGAGAAGCCATTTGGAATAGTACCAAGTGGAGTGTGGTAGCAGTGTTTACGGTTTGACATAGAGATTTGCAAAGTACACACGGATCTGAATGTCGCAGACCCGTTGACTATAAGACCTCTCTCACATGCAAAGCATGATCGAGCCCCAGAACTCACTGGGTGTTAGATTAATAACAATGTGAATCACATGGTGATGTGAACTACATTATTGACTCTAGTGCAAGTGGGAGACTGTTGGAATTATGCCCTAGAGGCAATAATAAATTAGTTGATATCATGTTTCCTTGTTCATGATGATCATTTATTATCCATGCTATAATTGTGTTGATCGGAAACTCGGATACATGTGTGGATACATAGACAACACCATGTCCCTAGTATGCCTCTAATAGACTAGCTTGTTAATCAAAGATGGCTATGGTTTCCTAGTCATGGACATGAGATGCCATTTGGTAATAGGATCACATCATTAGGAGAATGATGTGATGGAAAAGACCCAAACTACAAACGTAGCATATGATCATGTCAATTTATTGCTACTGTTTTCTGCATGTCAAGTATATGTTCCTATGACCATGAGATCATGCAACTCACAGACACCGAAGGAGTGCCTTGTGTGTATCAAACATCACAACGTAACTGGGTGACTATAAAGGTGCTCTACAGGTATCTCCGAGGATGTCTGTTGGGTTGGCATGGATCAAGACTGAGATTTGTTACTCCGTGTGACAGAGAGGTATCTCAGGGCCCACTCGGTAATGCAACATCACAATAAGCCTTGCAAGCAATGTGACTAAGTGTTAGTCATGGGATCTTGTATTACAGAACGAGTAAAGAGACTTGCCAGTAACAAGGTTGAACTAGGTATGGAGATACCGATGATCGAACCTCGCGCAAGTAACATACCGAAGAACAAAGGGAACATCATACGGGATTAACTGAATCCTTGACATAGAGGTTTGACCGATAAAGATCTTCGTAGAATATGTAGGAACCAATATGGGCATCCAGGTCCCGCTATTGGTTATTGACCGTAGAGGTGTCTCGGTCATGTCTACATAGTTCTCGAACCCGCAGGGTCTGCACACTTAAGGTTCGATGACGTTTCGGTAGTATAGAGTTATGCATGGTGGTGACCGAAGGTTGTTAGGAGTCCCATATGAAATCCCAGACGTCACGAGGAGCTCCGGAATGGTCCGGAGGTAAAGATTCATATATAGTAAGTCCTATTTTGGTCGCCGAAAAAGTTTCGGGCTCATCGGTAGTGTACTGGGAGTGCCGGTAGTGTATCGGGAGACCATCGGGAGGGGTATTTCGACCCAAGAGGCTACATGGGCTGTGGGAGAGTGAATACCAGCCCTTAGTGGGCTTGTGGAAGTCCCACACAAGGCCCATGCGTCTGGGAGAGAAAGCCCAAAGAGAAAAAGGTGGAAAAAGGCAAAATAAGGCAAAAATAAGGAGGAGTCCTAGTCCTACTAGGATTGGAGGAGGAATCCTCCAATCCCACTAGGTTCGGCCGACCCAAGGGCTGCCTCTTTGGCAGTCAAGCCTCCTCCTCCTCCCCTCCTATATATACTAGAGGATTTTAGGGTTTTGGCACAGAAATTTCAGCCACGTGCTGCCCGTTCCTCTAGTGCATAGTTTCTCCACTAGATCGGTTTTCTGCAGCGCTTAGGCGAAGCCCTGCCGGAATTACTCCACCACCATCGCTGTAGAGCCATCACGCTGCCGGAGAACTCGTCCACCTCTCCGCTCCCTCTTGCTGGATCAAGAAGGTGGAGATCGTCATCGAGCTGTACGTGTGCTGAACGCGGAGGTGCCGTCCGTTCGGCACTAGATCGGAAGGACCGTGATCAAGATCGCGAGACGGATCGTGATGAGTTCGCGGGACGGATCGTGATGAGTTCACGAGACAGATTGTGATGAGTTCACAGGACGGATCGTGATGAGTTCGTGGGACGGATCGTGATCAAGATCGCGAGACGGATCGTGATGAATTCGCGGGACGGATCGTGATTAGTTCACGGGACGGATCGTGATTGGATCACACGACGGATCGTGATGAGATTGCAGGACGCTCGGCGATTTGGATCACAAAGATGTTTGACTACACCAACTGCGTTTCTTAACGCTTCCCGCTTAGTGATCTACAAGGGTACGTAGATCCACTCTCCCTCTCGTAGATGCTCATCACCATGGATAGATCTGCGTGTGTGTAGGAATTTTTTTGTTTCCCATGCAACGTTCCCCAACGGTAATCGCACCATGGTCCGAGCCCTTCCTCGCTTACCTTCTTTTCCAAGAACTCCCCAGTGATCAGACAGAGGCAAGACGCATAATTGGGCAAACCATGGCTTATAAAGTCCAAGAGGGTGAGTTATACAAGGAAAGCACCACTGGAATACTCTAGTGGTGCATATCTGAGGAAGAAGGAAGCCAGCTTTTGGCGAAGTCCACACATGAATGAGTGGCCACCATGCCGTAGCAAGGGCCTTAGTAAGCAAGGCCTTTCGAGTTGGTTTCTTCTTGCCCACCGCTCAATCGGACGCCCAACCACTTGTCCAACATTGCGTGGGATGTCATCTATTTGCAAATCAAAGCCACATGCCCCCAACAACTCTTCCGACTATTCTGATTACCTTGCCTTTTGCGGTATGGGGGTTGGATATGGTCGAACCACTTAAAGGGGGGACAAATAAGAATAAATATCTACTGGTCATGGTTGACAAGTTTACCAAATGGATCGAAGCAAAATCTGTCAAATCAGCCAAGTCCGGACTAGTAGTCGACTTTATATCTAGCGTGGTACATCCTTACGGGGTCCCGCACAGTATAATAACGGACAATGGATCCAATTTCACCGCCCAAGAGGTAAAGGAGTGGTGCGCAAACATGGGCATCAAGCTTGATTACGCATCGGTGTATCACCCGTAGACCAATGGACAAGTCAAACGGGCCAACGGCCTCATCATGAGTGGTATTAAACCACGTCTGGTCCGGTCTCTTCATGAATTCGACTGCAATTGGGTAGAGGAGCTTGAATCCGTTCTGTGGGGTCTGCGTACCACCCCGAATCGACCAACGGAATACACACCGTTCTTTAGGGTCTACGGGGCAGAAGCAATCCTTCCCTGTGGTATTATTCACGACGCACCAAGGGTGCGCATATATGAAGAAAAGGAGGCCGAGTTAGATCGACAGGATGACTTAGATGCATTAGAAGGAGAGCATGACATAGCTCGGGCTTGCTCTACTTTTTATCAACAGCAGGCTCGGCGTTACCAGAGCAGGGAGGTCAGGGCAAAGGCGTATAATGTGGGTGAATTCGTCTTATGACTCCCAAAGAAGCAGAAGCATAAACTCAATCCCAAGTGGGAGGGCCCCTTCATAATTGACGAAGTACTCACAGGAGGCGCTTATCGTCTTCGCAACCCGCCGGATACCCGCCTCGAACCAAACCCATGGAACATAGCTCGTCTTTGGCGCTTTCACGGCTAGACCGGTGTCGTCATAATTTTTACCTTCCTTTTTTTCCTTTTCTTCCCTTCCTTTCATATTTCTTTCCCTTCCACCTTGATTTTGCAGGTTCGGATTTCTCCAAGTCTATGTTCGGCTAAACCGAGCTCGTGTTAAGTTTGTTGGCATACATCCTCAAATGTTAAACCCAAACAAAACACCTGGGGGCTTCTTCTTGAAGCCGATGATTATATATTTTAAGCATCTATTCACATTTATTGTGTACACATGTTTCCCTTGTCGATTTTAAGACATTATATGCATCAATTAGAACTAAGATTTTTGCCAAGCTGGGTTGCCTCGCTCCTGTGCTTACCCTCTGCGCCCCAATTGTTCATCTAGAGGGTAAAGGGGGCACCTTTGCGATTGTTACGACTGGATCACCCAGATACGTACCTCAGACGGGTGAAGCCAAAAGCTAGCTATCTTTAGCAGCCAATTAGGCGGATACGACGGAAGCAACAAATAAAAATTATGGTTGTTGTCACCATTACTTGGGCTTCTTTTCTCAATAAAGCCATTAGTCACATACTAACAGTATACACCTTACTATCTACGATTTATGTAGCAGCTTGAAGGAAGGTACCGATAGAGGTACTATTTTCTTTGGAAGATGCTTCTTATGCTAAGCAGTAATATAACATATCTCCCTGTGCATTTTCTGTCTATTCACACCAAATGGCTAGATTGCCTAGTTCCGCGAAAGTATTCCCTCTTATCGAAGGACATTCGATAAGGAACACTCCCAAGCTCTTAGCAAGGGAGGTCGAAGCCGATGGCCGGTTAACATAAAGTTTACAGCACAGACGAAGCAATTTTTGATTTTAAGTACATAGTTACATAAAACCACACATCTGGCTGCTAGTCTATTAAGGCATCCAGGGTGCAATCTTGTTGCAAGAGTCGATCGGCGGGCATCACTTGGTCGTACACCAAATGAAGCGGCACTTCTTGCCCATCCGTCCCTACCGGCCCAACCCGAGCCATATGCTCGGGGTTAAGACCGGTATAACGGGTCTTGATCATCTCACACGCCTCTCGTGATCCCTCTCGACAGGCCGATGTCTTCCATAATTCAAAATGACACCGGGCTCCCTTGAACCGATCAGCCAGTTCGGCCATCCCCTACAAAGGCTTCTCGGCAGGCCATAGCGCTTTCATCATGATCCTCATAGCCTTTCGGTCCCACTCATGTACGACGGACAGTTCCTTCATAAGGTTCCCCCGGTAGGATTCGATCTCTTCTTCAGGTCGCCCGGTCAGGAGACCTATACACGAGATGAAGCATGTCCATTACACTTCATGCATTAGAGGTACCCTTCGACATTATAGTCGCACTTACTAAACATGTCCCTCTATAATTTCTGGGTCTCTTCTTTGGTTTGAGCCAATTGAGTTTTTAAACTCTCAATTTCTTTGTTCCGTTGCCGGTTTTCCACGTGGAGACGTTTCTTCTCCTCAAGATTTCATGGCGACGAAAGGCAGCCGGTGATACGGGGCAAGCCCATGTGTGTCAATCTTTCACAAATTGGAGGGGGAAACCTCATGAACACGAAGAACACAAGGGATAAATCACCAGAAGAGACACTCAAGAACAAGTCCAATCACACATCCACTAGACTCACCACACACAAGATCCACAAGGTACAATAACAACAAAGGGAAAGGAAGATACATGGTAGAGTTCATCCCAAATCCCATAGGGAGATGGGGCCTTGAATACACTAGGGATCTTCCCTCTTGAGGGGCCTTGGCATCACTTGTATCTACTCCCAAAGGAGGACAAACTCCTCAAGAGAGTCAGGTGATGGAGCTATTCTCACAAGTGGAAAACAATAGCTAACCCTAGAGAGAGGGGGAGGACTTATATAGTGCTAGTGGAGATAGGGGAGAGAGAGAGGATACATGGGCCTCGGGCCCGTCCATGTGCACAGGCAGGCGCCGGATGTACGACCTGGGGCCGGATGTCCGGCCATTCACGAGGTGTCGGATGTCCTGGCTGTGCGACCGGATGTCTAGGGCTCGGCATCTGGCTCCGCTCCATTCGAGTGCGGAGGCACTAGATTTATGGTGGGGGGAACGCCGGATGTCTGGCCTTTCTTGTGGCACCGGATATCTGTGGGTCGGCCCGGATGTCGGGCCTGGAGTGGCCACGTCTGCGAGGTTCGAGCGACTTGTGCTGAATTTCTGGGGAGGAGGCGCCGGATGTCCGGAGGCCGACCGGATGACCGGCCGCTGTAGCTTGTCCACATCTTCATCTTCTTCCATCTCTGCTTCCAAGCTTCCCTCGCGGATGGTGTAGTAGTACGTAGGTGCTGGCACTCCTCCTTGTCATCCGTGAAGCTCCGACAATACCTATGCATGTACATGAGGGGAGTGTCAAGTAGTATACCATCCACGAAGGGGTCAAGTGAACACGTATAAAGGAGATGATTCACCTTTATGTATGTGAAGTAGATGTCGCACGTGTCACTTGCCAAAGGGACTCTTGCCATGGTGATGTCCATAGGATGCTCTGCATCATCCCCTCCCCCTTGGGAAAGATCCATCCTCGGATCAAAATCCAAGTCTCCATTGGAAGGAGATGGCATCGCCGTGTAGAAGTGGACGATCACCAAGAACTCATCATCATCAAGCTCTAAAGGGGCACTCTCCAATGTCTCACCATCTTGGAATTCCTTCAAAAGGAGCAAATACGAGAAACAGTTGGAAAAACAAATGTGGTTAGCGTTAGTGCAAAACCAAGCATTCAAGTGGTGAATCACCGCACTAGTGTCGTCATCATTCTTAACATATGGTGTGACAAGGCATTGTGTCATGGCATGTAAGCATATAAATTGAGCACACATAATTCTATCATGGAAACAAGGATGCCTAGAGGAGGTAGGGATGCCAATATGTGTGTCAATAGAACAAGCATCTACCTCAAGGTCATAGCACTCATGCACATAGCAATCAATGAAAGGTCTATGGTAGGAAAAGAAATCATTCACAACACAAAAGAAAATGACATGTCTAGACACATGGGGAAAGTGCAAGTTAATCCAAGCATAATGTGCACATGGTGTAGTGAAGATAGTGAGGCACTCAACACAATAGAAAGAGAAAGTGTTCAACATGTGTGAGGCAATCAATTCAAGCATGTAGCAAGCAATGTGGCAGGGAAAATGTGAAGAATGTACATTGTTGCAACCAAGCATATGATAAGATCAAACAATCCACAAGTTGGATGCAACACACAAGGCATATAAGTCACCATGGAACGATGGCAATCATGAGTGAAAGCAATATCTCTAACATGTGTGCAAGTAAGTGGTCCAAGATGACCAATGTATGTCATGGTACAAGCAACACAAGTAGGATGGGCCAAAATATCCATGCACAAGAAGGATGTCACCTCAAAAGCATGACCTTGTGCGTCCATCACAATGCCGATGCGCAAGCAAGTGCAATGTAGAAACACGTCAGTGTAGCATGGCTCGCTCGCAAGAGCTCGAATCATCAACTCACGTGAAGTGGAAGTTGACATGTAGTCAAAGTATCCTACACATACACACAACAAAGCAAAGAATGTATGTGCATGCTAGATAAACACATCATCCATCATAATGGTTCTCCTCTCTTGCACATAACCATTAGGAACAAAAGTGCATGAACAATATGGAACCATGGCTATATTCATGGCACTAGGCATATGGTGCAAAGAAGGAAGACAAGCATGTTTCACAGGAAAGATGTCAAAAACTCCAATAATATGTGAGAAATCTATGGGGGCTATCTCATTAGCAAAAGTAGAAGCATTGTTGCACTCAATACATGTCAAATCATATAGCAAGAAAGAGGCAACACATGAAGATATATGACCATATGAATATCAATCATGTGCAAAGCATGGCAATGGTTGTCATCACCGGCATAAAAGGAGAACATCGAAGATGCAACATAAGCAAGCATAGTGATCATGGCATGCAAACTAGTAGTGCGAAGATGCAACATACTAGAGGAAATCATGGTGATCATGTCATTTGAGAAAATAATAGGCCTAGACAATGCTGACATATCGCAAGCACAAGAACAAAACATGATTAATGTATCATCATAGGCATGGGTCACAAAGCAAACATGGCAAAAACAGGTAGTATCTCCACCAAGCTTGCAAATACACACACAAGTACGGTAACCATGGGTCGCGTGTAATGCAAAGCATGAGTCACAAATGCATGGCAATGGCATATTAATGAGCATATCATGCAAAGTGAACATGGCAATATGGGCAAAGGATATATAATGAATAATAAGCCATAACCATGTGAGAGCCATGTAGAAAAGGTGTGTGTAGTCCTTGCGTGAGGGTAATGGTTGGAGACACATTACGATGAATCCCCAAGCATCGTTGATCTCAAGAGCTATCTTCGTCTACTCATGGGATTGTGAGGTTGAGAAGTGTACCTACACACAACAAAGACAAAGGAAAAATTGTGTGCGCGTGGTATATGTACACATCATCCGTTAGGATGTGCATGTGCTTGTGTTCATTAGCACAAAATATCCAATGCTCAAATAAATTTGAGGCATGGTATAGAAATACGTCATCCATCATGCAATTATAGTTATTATGATCAACATGATTGGGATGCAACTTATAGCAAGTATGTGGCACAAGCATTTTATTCATATCAATGGCAAGCATATTGTGCACACAAATATGGAGATCATGCAAAGTGTAGGATGGATCAAAATCTCCTAGTATGTATGAGGAAACTATTGGGGTCTCCTCATGTGCAATAGCAGAAGCATAAGTCGGAGAATATGGATAACATCCAAAACAATGCATGTCTGAAGCTAGGTGGTCATGGCATGTCATATGAGAATTATTGCATAAATGATGCAAAGGAAGCATGGCAATATAATCACAAAAAAAGAAAATGCCAATAACCATGGGTTTGTCATCTATGCCATATGAGCAAACGGGATTTACTTTTATGGTATATGCATAGTCACTAGGGTGAGATTGCGAAGATGCAATATGTGAAATTTCACGCATAGCATATGACAAGTCAAGTAGATTGTCAAACATGATGTGACCAATAGAGTTTTCACATGATATCCTATGGAGTATAGCATCACAACTAGGTAATTCGACATGCTCATCATCATATTCATCATAAATAGGGGGCACATCTAAGCATGAAGAAGACATAGCATGTGAAGTATCCATAAGGTGATCAACATCATGCAAGCAATCAATGTCAAGATAGTCCACTAGTGGGACAAGAACATCATCTTCACCTATGTTACCTTTTTCATTCTACTCATGTGGTGTAGGTGAGGTGGTAGAAACCAGCTCGTGGTCATCTTCATCATGATGGAACCATGTGGTGGTGGTGGTGGGGGGGGGGTGCATGACATTCCATCACGACCATCGTCATTCCCATTGGAGGGATGGAATCGTCGAGGGTCGGCGCGTCATCATGCATGAGACCTTGTACCAAAGAAGAAGACACAATAGGAGTAGAGGTTAAGTTGTTAAAAAACATGGTGGCCTCGCATGCCCTCTCAACTACCTCACTCACTAAATGTTGTGGCTCACTCCCTCCCTCTAGGTAGTCGCATTCATACTCACAAATGGTGGAGTCACTCATTTCACTCAAGTGGTGGGGGTTGTGGCTCTCGTCACATGGAAAGTGTGGAAACTCATCATATATGGGGCTAGTGGTGGTCACACTCATCCTCTCATAGGAAATGCACTCAATGTCACATATGGTGGAGTCACTCATCTCAGTCATGTGGTGGTGGATATCCTCACATGGAAATTGGGGCATCTCGTCATATGTGGGTGTCGGAGAGATGTAGGTGCAAACGTCTCCATGCTTAACTCCTTTCGCCACCATGGTTGAAGGGATAGTATCATGCTCAACCGTCTCGCCGTCGTTGTGGATGAAGGCCAAAGATGGCACATCATCACTCGCCTCCCAGCCTGGCTTGGGGCCGGATGCCCGGCTATCCACGGGGTGTCGGATGTCCTAGCTGTGCGGCTGGATGTCCGGGGCTCGGCATCTGGTTCCGCTCGATTCGGGTGTGGAGGCGCTGGATTTCTGGGGGGGGGGCGCCGGATGTCCGGCCTGTCTTGTGGGGCCGAATGTCTGGGGGTCGGCCTAGAGTGGCCGCGTCTGTGAGGTTCGGGCCCCTTGCACCGGATTTCTGCGGAGGAGGCGCCGGATGTATGGAGGCCGGCCGAATGTCTGGCCGTTGTAGCTTGTCCACATCTTCGTCTTCTTCTGTCTCCACTTCCACGCTTCCCTCGCATGTGGTGTAGTAGTACGTAGGTGCTGGCACTCCTCATCATCATCCCTGAAGCTTCGACAATACCTATGCATGCACACGAGGGGAGTGTCAAGTAGTATACCATCCACGAAGGGGTCAAGTGAACACGTGTAGTCTCGCGTCAGCACGGGACTATATACTAAGATCGGAAAAATGAACATACTCACCATGCACCTCCCGGGTAAAATTCTTCACTTATTCAAGTTCGGCCTTCATGGCTTGCACCTACGTTCGGCTCACCTCCAGGTCATTGGCCAATTGCTCATTCTATTGCCTTGAAGCCTACATAATCAATAAAACAATATGTGGATCCTTAACTCGGCTGTCCCGACCAAATCAAGGCTCAGGGGCTACTGGGTTAATATGTGTGTCCGGATTATTAAAACCGATCACTCACCTCTAGGCTGGACGATATCAGTTTCACGGCTTCCCCAAGCCCATCTCGGGCAGCTCTGATGTACGAGTCTACCGAACATAGAGCATTAAACTCTTGTCCAGAAAACGCCTGGTGGCGCAGGGCTTCTTGTCACTGCCGGTGGTTCATTGCACTCTCTTCCTCGGAGTTAGTGACTGATACGTCTCCGGAATCTTCAGGAGCCTGATTGGCCACAGGGGCCTCTGCAGTAGGTTCAGCATGAGCATAAGACCTTGGTTCATGAGTGTTGCCAGGCACCCGAGAAACGCTCGCGACTGAAGATGGTTGTACTCGACTCTTGAGTATTTTGACATGAGAGCACTTGTGAATACCTATCTGTCATGGTAACAACAGATTAAGCGGCCGAATGAAGTACCTTTTGTTTCGACGAGTAGTCAGGGTCATCCCCGCGGTTGGCTCACATGAAGGATTCCTGTTGCTGTTCGGTCCGGGCATTGTTGCCGTAGTCGACGTTCGTCGCATGGACCGGCAACACTTGAGAATAGAAACCAGTACATTCGAGTCGACGGAGGTCGCTTGCCTTTTACGGGAAGAATTTTCTTTTTGCCTGTATTAGGGGAAGGGAGTGATCCGGGGTGATTGGCTATGATAGCAACCTTGGAACCATCAAGGCTCGCTTGGTAAAAGACCCCGTCTTTGTGCTCAATTGACAGCTCTGGATCGTCATGGAATCCTGGTTCGTCTTCATGAGAGTAGTTCTCTGGTTGAGGCACCAGACAGTTAACTGTCTCGACAAAGCACCTCCAGTTCTACTCACACAGAATGAAAGCTTCGGTCAAAAGGGGCAAGTAAAAAACCCGAACTCAGGTGACAAAGTTGAAAGGATTACCCATTAGATGGGGTTATAACCCGAGTAGCCCTCCTTAATCGGTAGCCGAACAAAGTCTTCTTCTCCCCCTTTGAACAGGTTGGCAAGTATGACCGCCATCCTCGCTTGATTTGCAGGGCCCAGCCGTCGCGAACGAGTGGTGTCACTTGTTCCGTTGTAACACCACAAAGGGTGTATCCTTTGCTGAAGGGGTTGAACGCATCGGGTGGTGGTGGCAGCCATCACATCAATAATGGTCAGCTTGTCATGAGCTAGCAGCCTTACTTGGGCAGCCAGGCGTTGCACTTCAGCACCTTCCTCTTGGGATGAACTCTTCGGTCACCAGTTATACCTTTTCCTCAAAGGGGCGTTGGAGTATTTGGGCAAACCCCTTCGAGCTAGATCGAATAGGGGGACATCCTCAATATAGAACCACTTCGAGGATCATTCTTCGGACTCCTTCGGAGTTCCCACTGGATACCCCGTCCCGGCTATACGACATACTTTGGCTCCTCCGACTTCTTGGATTGTCTCACCCCGAGTGGGGGGGACGAGGCAGAAGTAGTTCCTCCATAGTCCAAAGTGGGCCTCGCAGCCCAGAAACATCTCGCAAAGAGCAACAAAGCTCGAGATATGCAGAATAGATCTAGGGGGTAAGATGATGGAGCTGGATCGCGTAGAATTCCAATAGTCCCCTCAAGAAGGTATGAATGGGGAACACTAGGCCCCGCAAGAGGAAAGGCATGAAGCATACCCGCTCTCCCTTGTGTGGAGCAGGGAATTTCTCCGTGAAGGCCCCGTTGCCAAGAGAAGTTAATCCGGCGTGGGTAGCTGCCAGATCCGAGGAGGGAAGATAACCCTGGGTCTCGAGGTCGCACATTCAAAGGAGGGATACAGAGCAACTTTCCCAATCCCCGGGAAGGGTCCTGTAAGGACGCGAGGAAGAGCCAGGGACGCTTGCCATGTTTTTTGGTGATCTCTCGTTCGAAGCTTTTTTGATGGGGAAGAAGAGCAAGGGATAGCCCAAACCACGATTCAACCTGTTTAAATGGGTGGTGCATTCCTTGTGGGAAGGGCAGTCTTGTAAAAAAGTTTCTGGCCCGCCCTTCTCCCCTCGGCGCACAAGAATCGAGGGGCATCGAAGTTACTACAATGGGTCCCGCAAGTTCTCAACGATTGAGAGTTCACCGATGACGGGCTTGCTGCCGAACAAGAAGGGATAGATGGGCTTGCCTTGCAAGCCGAAGACTTTGATGCGCAAGACACTTTGGGTAATATACCTCGGCATTGGAGGCTAGTCCGGGGCTACTAAGGGAATCCGAGATTAAGGGGTACTTAGACTGCCGGCTTATTTCTTATGGGTCGGACTCATGGGCTGCTCGCTGAGGATTGGAATGATCGAAGGCCCCGTCGCTTGGGAGGATACCTCAGGAGCCGTGGCGTGTCTTCCAAGTTTAAGATAGTAGAATAGGCATGTTTTTCCCTTCGGTGGGAAACCGACTATGTGTAACCCTAGGGACCCGTGGCACCTATATAAGCCAGAGGGTTTTAGATTGTAAGGCATAGGAACTCATCTAGGGTTTTAGCTATCCGATCTCGAGGTAGATCAACTTTGTAACCTTCATACACATAAATATAATCGAGCAGGATGTAGGGTTTTACCTCCATAGGAGGGCCCAAACCTGGGGAAACATCGTCTCCTTCGCCCCCTATTACCATCAATCCTAGAGTCACAGCTCGGGACCCCCTACCCGAGATCCGCCGGTTTTGACACCGACATCGGGTTCCCAGCTGACCCCAAGTTCGCCCTCCAGTCGGCGATTTCGGCCCAAAATCACCCTAAATTCGGTCCAAATTTGGCACACTTCGGTCCAAATTGAAAAAAACTAATTTTCATGACAAAGTTCATCACATATATCAATACAAATTAAATAGTTCAACGAAGCAAGCTCATAATGTTGGGGAACGTTGCATGGGAAACAACAATTTTCCTATGAACACCCAAGATCTATCTATGGAGATCAACAGCTATGAGAGGGAGAGTGGATCTACATACACTTGTAGAACGCTAAGAGGCAAGAGTTAAGAAATGCGGTTGATGTAGTCGAACGTCCGCGCAATCCAATCACGATCCGTCCCGTGATCAAATCACTACCCGTCCCGATCTAGCGCCGAACGGACGGCACCTCCGCGTTCATCAATTGTACAGCTTGATGACATATCTGCCCTCTTGATCTAGAAAGCAAGGGTGGACAAGTAGATGAGTTCTCCGGCAGCACAACGACATGGTGGCGGTGGTGGTGGAGCAATCTCAGCAGGGTTTCGCCAAGCGCTGTCGCAGACGCGATTTGGAGGAGAAACATATATAGGGAGAGAGGGAGGGTTGTACCTATGCCTTGGGTGCGGCTGCCCTCCCTCTCCCTCTCTATATATAGGAGGAAGGGGGTAGGTGGGTTCAGCCTTGGCCCTCCTCCAATGAGTGCTGGTCGGCCAAGGTGGGGAGGAGTCCACCTCCCACAAGGGAGATGCGCGCCCTAGGGAGGACTCCTCCCTCCCCAAGGCACCTCCCCCACCTACCCTTGGGCGCATGGGCCCTTTGTGGTCGGTTTCCTAGCCCACTAGGCGCTGGTGCGTAACCTCTTAGGCCCATGTTCCCCCTGGTGGTGGGTGGGCCCCTCCCGATGGAACCTCGGAACCCTTTCGGCACTCCCGGTACAATACTGGAAACACCCGAAACTTTACCGGAACCCGAATACCACTTTCCTATATATAAATATTTACCTTCAGACCATTTCGGAGGTCCTCGTGACGTTCAGGATCTCATCCGGAACTCTAAACAACTTTCAGTCACCAACATATATACCTCAACAATACCAAATCGTTATCGAACGTTAAGTGTGCAGACCCCGTGGGTTCGAGAACTATGCATACATGACCGACAACCTCTATGGTCAATAACCAATAGTGGGACCTGGATGGCCATATAGGTTCCTACATATTCTACGAAGATCTTTACCAGTCGAACCATGATGTCAAGGATTCACACAATCTCGTATGCAGTTCCCTTTGTCCATCGGTATGTTACTTTCCTGAGATTCGATCGTCGGTATGTCCATACCTTGTTCAACACCGGTAAGTATCTTTACTCATTCCGTAATACAAGATCCCATGACTAAATCCTTAGTCACATTGCTTGCAAGCTTCTTGTGATGTTGTATTACCGAGTGGGCCCAGAGATACCTCTCCGTCATACGGAGTGACAAATCCCAGTCTCGATCCATGCCAACCCAATAGACACCCTCGGAGATACCTGTAGAGTACCTTTATAGTCACCTAGTTACATTGTGACGTTTGATACACACAAGGTATTCCTCATGTGTGAGGGAGTTGCATGATCTCATGGTCATAGGAACAGATACTTGACATGAATAAAGTAGTAGCAACAAACTGACATGGTCAACTGCTATGCTTATGGTTGGGTCTTGTCCATCACATTATTCTCTTAATGATGTGATCCCGTTATCAAATGACAACTGATGTCTATGGTCAGGAAACCTTCACCATGTTTGATCAATGAGCTAGTCTACCAGAGGCTCACTAGGGACGTAGTGTTGTCTATGTATCCACACATGTATCTGAGTTTCCGATCAATACAATTCTGGCATGGATAATAAACGATTATCATGAACAAGGAAATATGGTAACAACTAATTTATTATTGCCTCTAGGACATATTTCCAACAGTCTCACACTTGCACTAGAGTCAGTAATATAGTTCACATCACCATGTGATTTACACCCAATGAGTTCTGGGGTTTGATCATGTTTTGCTTGTGAGAGGTTATAGTCAACGGGTCTGCAACATTCAGATACGTTTGTACTTTTCAAATCTCTATGTCATACTGTAGATGCTGCTACCATGCTCCACTTGGAGCTATTCCAAACTAATGCTCCACTATACATATCCGGATTGCTACTCAAAGTCTTCCTGGTTGGTGTCAAAGCTTGCATCGACGCAACCCTTTACGACAAACTCTTTATCACCTCCATAATCGAGAAATGTTTCCCTAGTCCTCGAGTTACTAAGGATAATTTTGACCGCTGTCTAGTGATCCACTCCTAGATCACTCTTGAACCCCTTGACAGGCTCATGGCAAGGCACACACCAGGTGCGGTACACAGCATGGCATACTATATAGAGCCTACGACTAAGGCATAGGGGACGACCTTCATCCTTTATATTTCTACTTCCATGGTCGAGCTTTGAGTCTTACTCAAATTCATACCTTACAACACAACCAAGAACTCCTTCTTTGACTGATCTATTTTGAACTCCTTCAAAATCTTGTCAAGGTATGTATTCATTGAAAGTTTTATCAAGCGTCTTGATCTATATCTATAGATCTTGATGCCCAATATTTAAGTAGCTCCATTCTATATCTTCCTTTGAAAAACTCCTTTCAAACAGCCCTTTATGCTTTCTAGAAATTCTACATTATTTCCGATCAACAATATGTCAACCACATATACTTACCAGAAATTCTATAGTGTTATCACTCACTTTCTTGTAGTACAAGTTTCTTATAAACTTTGTATAAACCCAAAACCTTTGATTACCTCATCAAAGCGTATATTCAAACTCCAAGATGCTTGCTCCTATCCATAGAAGGATTGTTGGAGCTTGCATAAATTTTAACATACTTAGGATCGCCCAAACCTTCCGGTTAAATCACATACAACCTTTTCTCAAGGAAACCATTAAGGAAACGATGTTTTGACATCCATCTGCCAGATTTCATAATCGAAAAATGCAGCAACTGCTAACATAATTCCAACAGACTTTAGCATCACTACAGGTGAGAAAGTCTCATCGTAGTCAACTCCTTGAACTTGTCACAAACTTCTTTGCGACAATTCGAGCTTTATAAATGGTGTGACATTTACCATCGGCATCTGTCTTCTTCTGAAAGGCCCATTTGTACTTAACGACCAGTCATTCATCGGGCAAGTCTACCAAAGTCCATACTTGGTTTCCATACATGGATCCTTCCTCGGATTTCATGGCTCCTAGCCATTTGTGGAATCCGGGCCCACCATCACTTCTTCATAGCTCGTAGGCTCACTGTTGTCCAACAACATGACCTCCAAGACAAGATTGTCATGCCACTTAGGGGCGACACAAGTCCTTGTCGACCTACGAGGCTTGGTAGTAACTTTATCTGAAGCTTCATGATCATCATCATTTGCTTCCTCTTCACTTGGTGTAGGTGCCGCAGAAACATCTTTCTGCGTCGTGCTACTCTCCAACTTAAGTGACGGTTCAACAACCTCATCAAGTTCTACTTTCCTCCCAGTCAATTCTTTTAAGATAAACTCTTTCTCGAGAAAGGACCCGTTTTAGCAACAAACACTTTGACATCGGATCTGAGATAGAAGGCATAGCCAACTATTTCCTTAGGGTATCCTATGAAGATGCACTTTTCCGCTTTGGGTTCGAGCTTATTAGACATACGTGTCGCATTCTCAAACTCTAAGAAATGATAGCTTAGGTTTCTGCCAAACCATAATTCATATGGTGTCATCTCAACGGATTTAGATAGTGCCCTATTTAAAGTGAATGTAGTGGTCTCTGATGCATAACCCCAAAATGATAGTGGCAAAACCATAAGAGACATCATAGTACGCACCATATCCAATAGAGCACGACTATGACGTTTGCACACACCATTACACTATGGTGTTCCAGGTGGCGTGAGATGTGAAACAAGTTTCACAATGTCTTAAGTTGCATACCAAACTCGTAAATTATATATTCACCTCCACGATCATATCGTAGACATTTTATCTTCTTGTCACGATGATCTTAAACTTCACTCTGAATTTGCTTGAACTTTTCAAATGTTTCACACTTGTGTTTCATTAAGTAAATATACCCATACCTGCTCAAATCATCAGCAAAGGTATGAAAATGATGATATCCACCGCACGCTTCAACACTCATTGGACCACGTACATCAACATGTATCATTTCTCATAAGTCACTTTCCCGCTCCATCATATCGAAAACGGGGTCTAAGTCATCTTGCCCATGAGGCATGGTTTGCATGTCTCAACCGATTCGAAATCGTGTGAGTCCAAAGATCCATCAGCATGGAGTTTCTTCATGCGCTTTATACCAATATGACCCTAGTGGCAGTGCCACAAGTATGTGGTACTATCATTATTAACTTTGCATATTTTTGGCATCAATATTACGAACATGTGTATCACTACGATCGGGATTCAATAAACCATTGACATTAGGTGCATGACCATTGAAGGTATTATTCATGTAATCAGAATAACCATTATTGTAATACTTAAATGAATAACCGTATTGCGATAAAACAATCTTATCATATTCATGCTCTATGCAAACACCAAATAACATTTATTTAGGTTTAACTTTAATCCCGAAAGTAGAGGGAGCGTGCGATGGTGATCACATCAACCTTGGAAACACTTCCAACACACATCGTCACCTCGCCCTAGCTAGTCTCCATTTATTTCATAGCTTTTATTTCGAGTTACTAACATTAGAAACTAAACCGGTATCTAATACCCATATGCTGCTAGGAGTACTAGTAAGGTACACATCAATAACACGTATATCAAATATACTTCTGTTGACATTGTCAGCCTTCTTATCTACCAAGTATCTAGGGTTGTTCCACTTTAGTGACCGTTCTCCTCATAATAGAAGCACTTAGTCTCGGGTTTGGGTTCAACCTTGGGTTTCTTCATTGGAGCAGCAACTCGCTTGCCATTCATGAAGTTTCCCTTCTTGCCCTTCTCGAAACTAGTGGTTTTACTAACCATCAACATTTGATGCTCCTTCTTGATTTCTACCTTCGCGGTATAAAACATCACGAATAGATCAGGGATCATCCTCTCCATCCCTGGCATGTTTATAGTTCATCACAAAGCTCTAGTAGCTTTGTGGCAGTGACTTGGAGAACTATATCAATCACTATCTTATCTGGAAGATCAACTCCCACTTGATTCAAGCGATTGTAGCACCAAGACAATGTGAGCACACGCTCACTGGTTGAGCTATTCTCCTTCATCTTGCAGGCAAAGAATCTTGTTGGAGGTCTCATACCTCTCAACATGGGCACGCGCCTGAAATCCCAATTTCAGTTCTTGGAACATCTCATATGCTCTGTGACGTTCAAAACGTCTTTGAAGCCTCAATTCTAAGTCATAAAGCATGACACACTGAACTATCAAGTAGTCATGAAAATGTGCTTGTCTGATGTTCTGAACACCCCACAGATGACTCTTGAGGGGTTGGCGCAGGAGCGGTGCATCAAGGACATAAGCCTTCTATGTAGCAATGAGGACAATCCTCAGTTTACGGACCCAGTTCACATAATTGCTGCTGGGTTGTACCATAGGTGCATCGCATGCAAATCAAAAATTTCCTATGCACAAAACAACCAAGAACATGCTACGGAGATGGATCACAGATCATTACCACTAGACACACAATGCCGTGCAGCGGAAGTAGAGCTGGGGCAGCGCGTTCGTGTGGTACGTCTCCTCCTCGTCCGATGTCCCATGAACAGCCGATCCGACCTCCCTCACGCAACCCATCACAGGATCCCACATACAGATTCACCGGAGCAGCGCAAGTGCACCGGCTCTAACGGTATCTGCGCGTGCAGGAGGAACACCGTGCAGCGGACTGCTAGGTCCGGTCACACAGTCGGCGACGACAAGTGGAGGTGGCTAGTTGCAACACATGCAAAGCCCTAATGATGGTGCCGAAGTGATCAACCAGATGGGTGTGATGCACCTCCACAATATATAGGAATCCGGCATGGGCTCAACTCTAGGGCCTCGCATGGATCCTAGAGCACATGTGTTCCTTCCCTTAAGCGCATGGCCCCCTAGGTTCTCATTCACTTGGTTGTGAGTCAGATCACAGCCGGCTCGACCAGTCGGTAGCGGCCTCTAGAAAGGCATGCCGACTCCAAGTGTCCGATGAAGCTGGTTAGGCGAACATGTACTTCACATTTCTATTCCCTTTGCCACACGATATATGTTATCGTGCACAAGGTGACATGGTTATCCTTGTTGCAACACGATGATACGTTTCCAACGTACCTATCATTTATGAACTATTCATGCCATGTTTACAATAATTCTATATGATTTTGGTGTGATTTTATTAGAACTAACCTGGACTGACGTTGTTTTTAGCAGAACTACCATGGTGTTGTTTTTTGTGTAGAAATAAAAGTTCTTGGAATGGGCTGAAAATTTAGTATGATTTTTTGTGGACCAAAAGAGACCCCCAAGCATTGCAGTTGGGCTAGAAGAGCCACGAGGACGCGACAAGCCTGCTAGGCGTGGCCACCCCCCTCGTCGTGCCTAGGAGGCTTGCGACCGCCTTGTGGCACCCCTTGACATGACATTGACGCCAAAAAATCCTATAAATATAGAAACCTCCGAAAAGAAAGCTAGATCGGGAGTTCCGTCGCCGCAAACCTCCAGAGCCACGAAAAACCAATCGCGAGCCCGTTCTGGCACCCTGCTGGAGGGGGAAACCATCACCGGAGGCCATCTTCATCATCCCGGCAGTCTCCATGACGAGGAGGGCGTAGTTCACCCTCGGGGCTGAGGGTATGTACCGGTAGCCATGTGTTTGATCTCTATCTCTCTCGTGTTCTTGAGATGGCACGATCTTGATGTATCGCGAGCTTTATTGATATAGATGAATCATATGGAGTTTTCCCCTCAATAGTTGTGATGAATTGAGTTTTCCCTTTGAAGTTTTCTTATCAGATCGAGTCTTTAAGAATTTGGAACACTTGATGTATGTTGTGCGATGGGATATCCATGGTGACAATGGGATGTTCTATTGATACACTTGATGTATGTATTGGTGATCAACTTGCGGGTTCCGTGACCTTGGGAATCTATGCATAGGGGTTGTCACATGTTTTCATCTTGAAACCTCGGTAGAAACTTTGGGGCACTCTTTGAAGTTATTTGTGTTGGATTGAATATGATGAATCTGAAATTATGTGGTGCATATCGTACAATCAAGCCCATGGGTACTTGTGGTGACATTGGAGTATCTAGGTGACATTAGGGTTTTGGTTGATGTGTATCTTAAGGTGTTATTTTAGTGCGAACTCTAGGGCTGTCTGTGACACTTATAGGGATAGCTCATAAGATTGATCAGAAAAGATAACTTTGAGGTGGTTTCGTACTCTATAATAATTTCTTCGTTTGTTCTCCGCTATTTGTGACTTTGGAGTGAACTCTTTGTTGCACGAGAGGTATTTACATATGATTCAACTATGTTAGTATTGTTGAGAGAATTTGCACCAGTGAAAGTATGAACCCTAGGCCTTGTTTCTAAGCATTGCAATACCATTTGTGCTCACTTTTGTTACTTGTTACCTTGCTGTTTTTATGTTTTCAGATTACAAAAACCTATATCTACCATCCATATTACACTTGTATCACCATTTCTTTGCCGAACTAGTGGACCTATACAATTTACCATTGTATTGGGTGTGTTGGGGACACAAGAGACTCTTTGTTGTTTGGTTGCAGGGTTATTTGAGGGAGACCATCTTCATCCTACACCTCCCACGGATTGGTAAACCTTAGGTCATCCACTTGAGGGAAAATAGCCGCTGTCCTACAAAACTCTACGCTTGGAGGCCAAGCACGAGTCTACAAGAAGAAGGTTGTGTAGTAGACATCAAGCTCTTTTCTGGCGCCGTTGCTGGGGAGGTGAGTGCTTGAAGGTATTTCTTTAGATCTTGCAATCAAATCTTTTATTTTCTTGGTTTTCACTAGTTTGGTTTTATAAAAGAAAGCTACAAAAAAATGGAATTGAGGTTGCCTCATATTCTTCATCTTTTTAATGTCTTTCGTGAAAATGATGGTAAGGAAAATTGTGCTCAAGTGTTAGAAGAAGAAGTTATTAAAATGTTTAGCAGTAAATATTTGAGTGATGAGCATGATTGCAATGTTGTTAGTATGAATTCTCTGAATATCCATGATGCTAATGATATGCAAAGCCACAAGCTTGGGGATGCTATGTTTGATAAAGATGATATTTTTAGTCCCCCAAGTTTTGATGAGCAAAACTATTATGATGATGGCATGCCTCCTATCTATGATGATTATTGTGATGACATGTATGCTATAAATATTAATGACAACCATGAAACATATTATCATGATTTTAATATTCAATGTGGTTTTGTCAATCAAGTGTCACATGATAGTTATTTTGTTGAGTTTGCTCCCACTACTATGAATGAGAAGAAGTTTGCTTATGTGGAGAGTGATAAAATTTATATGCGTGTAGATCATGAAAAGAATGATGTATGTGATAGTTATATTGTGAAATTCCTTCATAATTCTAATGAAAATTATTATGAGGTAGGAACATATGCTTGTAGGAATTGCAGTAATATCAAGTTTCCTCCCTATGTGTTCAAGGTTTTGAAGTTATGCTTGTTTTACCTTCCTATGCTAGTTGATTCTTGATCCCATAATTTTTTTATCACAAAATCCCTATGCATAGTAAGTGGGTTAGACTTAAATGTGCTTGTCATGAGACTCATGATGCTCTTTTGCATGTTTCAACTATTATTCCTATACGAGCATCATTGAAATCATCATGCCTAGCTAAAAGGCATTAAAGAAAAGCGCTTGTTGGGAGACAACCCAACACTTTTACCTTATGTTTTGATATTTTAACATGATTAATCTACTGTATTAATAATGTTTTGTGTCTTTTATTTCAATAAAGTGCCAAGTAAAGTCTTTGGGATAGTGTGGATACTTGCCTGTTTGATCCTATGCAAAAACAGAAAGTTTTGCGTCCAATATATAAATTATCTGATTTTAATGGAGAGTCAAAAAATTATAAATTTTTTACACAACATCTATATACAAATTCCTTGAGTTTTCAAAACTTTTAAGAATTTTTACAGTTAGGGAAGTATGGTGATCATTCAGATCTTTACAGACTGTTCTGTTTTTGACAGATTCTGTTTTGCATGCATAATTTGCTTGTTTTAGTGTTTCCATAGCTTATATTTAGTGGTATAAATTAAGTGAATGATATAATACAGTAGGAATTATGTTGGAATAGTTATGAATCTTTCCTTGACAGTACCTAAGTGAATGATCTATCTTTATTACACTAACCCTTCTCACAAAGTTCCGTTAAGTTTTGTGTAATTGAAGTTTTCAAGTTTTGGGTGAGACACCGATATGAGGATAATAAAGAGTGACAAGAACCTAATCTTGGGGATGCCCAAGGCACCCCAAGGTAATATTCAAGGAATACTCAAGCGTCTAAGCTTGGGGATGCCCCAGAAGGCATCCCCTCTTTCATCTTCAACACTATCGGTATATCTCACTTGGAGCTACAATTTTATTCATCACATAATATGTGTTTTGCTTGGAGAATCATTTTTTATCTGTTAGGTGTTATTTATAATCTAGTTTTCAATAAAAAATTCCAAGAATTGCCTTTAGGATGCTTGAATTGCTTGTTTGATGTGTGTTGTGTAAAAACAGAAACTTCTTCTGTAGTGTTTGAATTATCATATTTTACTTGAAGGTGGAAAGTTTCTGAAATTTTTACACCGTATTTTCATATAAATTTTATAGCATTTCCTAAATTTGCATAATTTTTTGAGTTAAATAAGTACACTATTTTCATAAATTGCTACAGACTATTCTTTTTGGACAGATTGCTATCATAGTTTTGTTATCTACTTATCCTATAATTTCCATATCCTATATTGGTAGATATAAATTGTGGAAATGATAGTATACAGTACCTAATGTTTGAAAATTATTTTGAAACTTGTATTGGCAGTACATGAAGTGTTGATTTGTTCTTATGTGTACTAACCTATCTCACGAGTTCTTATTGAGTTTTGGGTGGATGAAGTTTTTGAGAATAGGTGAAACCTGGATATGAGAGGATTGAACGAGATACAAAAGATCAAGCTTGGGGATGCCCAAGGAACCCCAAGTAAATATTTCAAGAAGTCTCAAGCATCCAAGCTTGGGGATGCTACGCATCCCATCTCTCTTCATCAACAATTATCGGTTAGCCTATGTTAAGCCTAAAATTTTAATTCATTCACATGATGTGTGCTATTCTTGGAGTGCTATTTTTGTTTTGCTTGCTATTTAAATAAAATACTCAGATATGAAAAACTTTATTGAGATAGAGAGAAAGAGTCCTCACATGGCTACTTGATTGTTTACCTACTCATTGATCTTCACTTATATCCTTTTGGAGTAGTTTGTCTTTTCCTCTAGTGCTTCACTTATATCTTTGTAGAGTACGGCGGTGGTTTCATTTTATAGAAATGTTGAGCTATAATGCTTCACTTATATTATTTTTAGAGTTTCTAAATAGCATGATAATTGGTTTAGGTTATATACTTAGTCCTAATATAATGGACATCCTAGAGGGATATAATAAAAAACATTCATATAAAGTGCATTGAATACTATGAGAAGTTTGATTCCTTGCATAAAGTTTTGACATATAAAGATGATGATATTAGAATCATTCTAGTGAGTAATTTTGAATTGGTAGAAATACTTGTGCTAAAGGTTTGTGATTCCCGTAGCATGCACGCATGGTGAACCGTTATGTAACGAAGTCGGAGCATGATTTGTTTATTGATTGTCATCCTTTGTGTGAGGGCCGGGAGCGCACAATGGTTAACTCATACCAACCTATCCCCTAGAAGCATGCGTATAATACTTTTCTTTGATAACTAATAGACTTTTGCAATAAGTATGTGAGTTCTTTATGACTAATGTGAGTCCATGGATTATACGCACTTTCACCCTTCCACCTTTGCTAGCATCTCTAGTACCATGCAACTTTCGCCGGTGCATTAAACTCACCATATACCCTTCCTCAAAACAGCCACCATACCTACCTATTATAGCATTTCCATAGCTATTCCGAGATATATTGCCATGCAACTTCCATCGTTCCGTTTATGACACGCCTCATCATTGTCATATTGCTTTGTATGATCTTGTAGTTGACATCGTATTTGTGGAAAATCCACCGTTCATATTTTGTATACATGTCACTCTTGAGTCATTGCACATCCCTATACACCACCGGGAGCATTCATATAGACTCATATTTTGTTCTAAGTATCGAGTTGTAATTCTTGAGTTGTAAGTAAATATAAGTGTGATGATCATCATTATTAGAGCATTGTCCCATGTGAAGAAAGGATGATGGAAGCTATAATTCCCTCACAAGTTGGGATGAGTCTCTGGACTTTACAAAAAAAGAGGCCAAAGATGCCCACCAAAAAATGAAAAAAAATGAAAAAAATAAGAGAAATAAAAAATGAGAGAAAACAGAGAAGGGGCAATGCTACTATCCTTTACCACACTCGTGCTTCAGAGTAGCACCATGTTTTTCATATAGAGAGTCTCTTATATTGTCACTTTCATATAATAGTGGGAATTTTTCACTATAGAACTTGGCTTGTATATTCCAATGATGGGCTTCCTCAAATTTCCCTAGGTCTTCGTGAGCAAGCGAGTTGGATGCACACGCACTTAGTTTCTTTTTGAGCTTTCATACACTTATAGCTCTAGTGCATCTGTTGCATGGCAGTACCTACTCACTCACATTGATATCTATTAATGGGCATCTCCATAGCCCGTTGATACGCATAGTTGATGTGAGACTATCTTCTCCTTTTCTTCATAACCTCCACCATATTCTATTCCACCTATAGTGCTATATCCATGACTCATGCTCATGTATTGCGTGAGAGTTGAAAAGGTTTGAGGAAATAAAAGGTGTGAAACAATTGCTTGACTTGTCATCGGGGTTGTGCATGAAATAGATACTTTGTGTGGGGAAGATGGAGCATAGCCAAACTATATGATTTTGTCGGGATAACTTTCTTTTGCCATGTTATTTTGAAGAGACGCAATTGCTTTGTTAGTATGCTTGAAGTATTACTGTTTTATATCAACATTAAGCTTTTGTTTTGAGTCTTATGGATCTGAACATTCATGCCACAATAAAGATTATTACTTGGATAAATATGTTAGGTAGCATTCACACTTCATAAATTATTTCTTTTATCATTTACCTACTCGGGGACGAGCGGGAATTAAGCTTGGGGATGCTGATACATTTCCAACGTATCTATAATTTATGAAGTATTCACGCCATGTTTACAATAATTCTATATGATTTTGGTATGATTTTATTAGAACTAAACGGACTAATGTTGTTTTCAGCAAAACTACCATGGTGTCGTTTTTTGTGCAGCAATAAAAGTTCTTGGAATCGGATGAAAATTTAGTATGATTTTTTGTGGACCAAAAGACACCCCCGAAGCATTGGAGCTGGGCCAGAAGAGCCACGAGGAGGCAGCAAGCCTGCGAGGCGCGGCCACCCCCTGGTCGTGCCTAGCAGGCTTGCCACCGCCTCATGGCACCCCTTGACATGAGATCGACGCCAAAAATTCCTATAAATATAGAAACCTCCGAAAAGAAACCTAGATCGGGAGTTCCGCAGCCGCAAGCCTCCAGAGCCATGAAAAACTAATTGGGGGCCTGTTCCGGCACCCTGTCGGAGGGGGAAACCATCACCGGAGGCCATCTTCATCATCCCGGCGGTCTCCATGACAAGGAGAGAGTAGTTCACCCTCGGGGCTGAGGGTATATATAGGTAGCCATGTGTTTGATCTCTATCTCTCTCGTGTTCTTGAGATGGCACGATCTTGATGTATCGCGAGCTTTATAGATATAGATGAATCATATGGAATTTTCCCGTCTATAGTTGTGATGAATATAGTTTTCCCTTTGAAGTTTTCTTATCGGATCGAGTCTTTAAGGATTTGAGAACACTTGATGTATGTCGTGTGATGGGATATCCATGGTGACAATGGGATGTTCTATTGATACACTTGATGTATGTATTGGTGATCAACTTGCGGGTTCTGTGACCTTGGGAATCTATGCATAGCGGCTGGCACATGTTTTCGTCTTGAAACTCCGGTAGAAACTTTGGGGCACTCTTTGAAGTTCTTTCTATTAGATTGAATATGATGAATCTAAAATTATGTGATGTATATCGTATAATCAAGCCCATGGGTACTTGTGGTGACATTGGAGTATCTAGGTGACATTAGGGTTTTGGTTGATGTGTATCTTAAGGTGTTATTTTAGTGCGAACTCTAGGGCTGTTTGTGAAACTTATAGGGATAGCTCATAAGATTGATCAGTAAAGATAACTTTGAGGTGGTTTCGTACTCTACAATAATTTCTTCATTTTTTCTCCGCTATTTGTGACTTTGGAGTGAACTCTTTGTTGCACGAGAGGTATTTACATATGATTCAACTATGTTAGTATTGTTGAGAGAATTTGCACCAGTGAAAGTATGAACCCTAGGCCTTGTTTCTAAGAATTGCAATTCCATTTGTGCTCACTTTTGTTACTTGTTACCTTGATGTTTTTATATTTTCACATTACAACAACCTATATCTACCATCCATATTACACTTGCATCACCATTTCTTCGCCGAACTAGTGGACCTATACAATTTACCATTGTATTGGGTGTGTTGGGGACACAAGAGACTCTTTGTTATTTGGTTGCAGGGTTGTTTGAGGGAGACCATATTCATCCTACACCTCCCACGGATTGGTAAACCTTACGTCATCCACTTGAGGGAAAATTGCTACTGTCCTACAAAACTCTGCGCTTGGAGGCCCAACACGAGTCTACAAGAAGAAGGTTGTGTAGTAGACATCACATGACCTCTTTCTCGTTCTGGTGAATCCGACCAACATTTGGATTATCTAATAATCCTCATTGCATGGCCATGCTTATCCGGGTCGGATCACCCGAGGGGCCCAGACTATATCTCTCCTGATCGGTGGGGAAAATACCATCTTGCTCGACCATGTCTCGCGGCATGGGTCTGGATAAGCCCGAAACCTACCTTTGTAACTACCCAGTCATGGAGTAGTGTTTGGTTGGCCCAAAGCAAGTCTGTCACCATCCCAAGTACATGCGCCAGCTCAGGTCTTAGGACATAGAACGTATGTTGTACTAGAGACTCACAGATGACCTATCGCTGTGTCTCATAGTTGGATCTATCCAACTCAGACCTTATCTCGACTCGGATCTGACTACGTCGAATCTGACTAGACCTTTATGAGTCTCACAAAAAAGTCACATACTTGTTAATACACATCAATGATAATGTCCAAAGATTGTCTTTATTCATAAAAACATAGGAAATATCATCATACATGATTGCCTCTAGGGCATATCTCCAACAGTCTCCCACTTGCACTAGAGTCAATCAAATAGACATCAAATGCCCATAGCTCTAATGTGCCCCTCATGCTTGGGTTGTGGAAGAGGCTTAGTCAACGGATCTGCAACATTTGCATCCATATGAATCTTGCATAAATTGGTATCACCTTTTTCTACGAGCTTTTGTATCACGTGATATTTTCGGTCTATGTGCCTGGTCTTGTGGTGTTGTCTCAGATCCTTGGCATGTGCGATGGCACCTTAATTATTGTAATAAAGGTCCAATAGTTTTGACCAGCCCGGGAACACACCAACATATTCTAGGAACTTCTGAATCCAAACACCTTCCTTTGCGGCTTCACAAGCCACAATGTATTTGGCCTCTGTTGTGGAGTCGGCCACCGTATCTTGCTTGGAACTCGTCCAGCTCACCGCTCCTCCATTCATGACATACACAAATCCAGCCTGCGATCGACAATCATCCTTGTCGGTTTGGAAACTAGCATCAGTGTAACCCTTTACGCAGAGCTCCTCCTCACCTCCATAAACTAGGAACATCTCTTTAGTCCTTTTCAGGTATTTCAAGATAGTTTTCACCGCTGCCCAGTGACTCTCACCTGGGTCAGCCTGGTATCTGCTTGTTAAGCTTATCGCATAGGCAACATCAGGCCATGTACATAGCATGGCATATATGATGGATCCAATTGCCTAGGCATGTGGAATCCTACTCATCCGGTTTCGCTCATCAGAAGTTGTAGGACTCTGAGTCTTGCTTAGCGTTATACCATGTGAGATGGGCAAGAACCCTTTCTTGGCCTCACTCATGTTGAACCTCTTCAACACTTTCTCTATGTACGTGACCTGGCTTAAGCCGAGCTTCCTCCTTGATCTATCTCTATAGATCTTGATGCCTAAAATGTACACTGCCTCTCCAAGGTCTTTCATCGAAAACTTGCCATTCAATGATTCCTTGACCGAGTTCAGCATCAAAACATCATTTTTGATCAGCAGTATGTCATCCACATACAAGATCATAAATACTACCGAGCTCCCACTAGACTTCTTGTATGAACAATAGTCCTCTTCATTCTTGATGAAACCAAGGTCAACGATGACTTCATCAAAATGAATGTTCCAACTCCGAGCTGCTTGCTTCAATCCATAAATGAATCTCTTGAGCTTGCATATTTTACCAGCGTTAGTTGGATCGATAAAACCTTCGGGTTGTATCATGTATAAATCCTCTTTTAAATTTCCATGAAGAAAATTCGTTTTGACATCCATCTGCCATATCTCATAATCGAAATATGCAGCTATAGCTAGTATGATCCTCACCGACTTTAGCATCGCTATCGGCGAGTAGGTCTCGTCGTACTCAATTCCTTGAACTTGTCGATAACCTTTAGCGACAAGCCGAGCTTTGTGGATCTGAACATTTTCATCCACATCGGTTTTCTTCTTAAAGACCCATTTGCAACCAATGGCAACTACGCCAGGTGGCGGATCAACCAAGTCCCAGACTTGATTGTCATCCATGGACTTTAACTAGGATCTCATGGCCTCTAGCCATGCCTCGGAATCTGGGCTCACCATCGCTTCTGCATACGTGGCCGGCTCGTCGCTTTCTAGCAATAAAACGTCATGCACTCTGCGCAATCTTTCCAACCTTCATGGCTCTGGTGCCGACTCCACTGCGGGTTCTCTAACCGACTCCAGTGTGATCTCATCACCAACCGAGTTGTCCCCGAGTGGCTATCGAATTTCTTCGAATCACACCGTTCTCCCACTGGCCTCCCGACTGAGAAACTCTTTCTCTAGGAAAACCCTGTTCCAAGCAACAAACACTTTGTTATCTTCTCGGTTGTAGAAGTTATATCCGAAGGTTTCCCTCGGATATCCCACGAATATGCATTTATCCGACTTGGGTGTAAGTTTGTCCGACATGAGTCGCTTGACAAATGCTTCACAACCCCAAATCTTTAGAAAAGACAAACTAGGACTCTTCCCAGTCCACATTTCATGTGGTGTCTCGTCTATGGATTTTGATGCTACCCTATTAAGTGTGAAAGTTGCAGTTTCTAGAGCGTATCCCCAGAATGACAATGGTAAATCCAATTTTCTCATCATTGACCGGACCATGTCCAACAAGGTTCGATTTCTCCATTCTGACACACCATTTCTCTACAGCGTACCTGGAGGTCTGAGCTGAGATACTATACCTCTGCTTTTCAGATGATTATCAAACTCCTGGCGCATGTACTCACCTCCATGATCTGATCATAGAAGTTTTATCGTCTTGCCGAGCTGATTTTCAACCTCATTCTAAAACTCTTTGAATTTTTCAAAAGTTTCCGACTTGTGCCTCATCAAATAGATATATCCATATCTACTCAAGTCGTCGGTAAAAGTCACGAAGTACTGATAGCCACCTCTGGCTGTTGTGCTCATTGCACCACACACATCACTGTGTATAAGCTCCCACAGATCGGACGCCCTCTCACAACTCTTTGCAAAAGGTGACTTAGTCATCTTGCCTAGCAAGCATGATTCGCATGTCTCGAACGACCCAAAGTCGGACAAAGTTAGGAGTCCATCATCATGGAGTCTCTTCATGCGTTTCAGACTAATGTGTCCAAGCCGACGATGCCAGAAGTATGTCGGATTTATCTCATTAGGCTATGCCTGTTCACATTCACGTTATAGACTGGTTCCGTTTCTAGATTTAAAATAAATAGCCCATCTACTATGGGTGCATAGCCATGGAACATTCCATTCAAATAAAATGAACAACCATTTTCCTTTATATTGAATTCATAACCTTGACTCATCAAGCATGAGGCAGAAATAATGTTCCGACTAAGTGCAGGAATGTAATAACAATTATTCAATTCCAAAATAAATCCAGAAGGAAGCTTGAGCTGCATCATGCCGACCTCCAATGCAGTAACTCTTGCTTTGTTGCCAACCCTGATGTCAATCTCCCCTTGTGACACACGCCTAGTTCTTACCAACCCCTGCATCGAGTTGCAAATATGAACAACCGATCCGGTATCAAATACCCAAGGTCTACTGGGTATGTCAGCAAGGTAAATGTCTATAATATATGTAACAAGTGTACCTTTGCCTGAAGAAGCATCTCCGGCCTTCTTGCCGTGCTTAGCAAGCCACTTGCTACAGTTCCATTTCCAGTGACCAGATTCCTTGCAGTGAAAGCAAATGGTCTTTGAGTTCGGTCCGGACTTTGGCTCGGCGGTGGAGACAACCTTCTCCGTGCCCTTTGCCTTACCCTTTTTCTTGGACCGACTCTTCTTGAACTTAGCCGAGTTCTGCACCATCAACACTTGATGTGTGTCTTTCTTAATATCTTGCTCTGCCACCTTGAGCATCCCATGCAATTCAGTGAGATTCTTATCCATGCCGTGCATATGATAGTTTGAGACGAACGCCCCATAGCTAGGTGGAAGAGAACCCAAAATTGCATCCGTGGACAGCTCGTCCCCAAGTGTGGAAGCCTAACCGATCCAAAGCTTCCACGTACCCGATCATCTTGATCACGTGCGGGCTCAGTGGATCACCCTCTTTCATCTTACAATCCGTCAAGGATTGCCATACGTTGAACCTCTCGGTCCTAGCCTACACATGAAACATGCTCTTCAAACTCTCGATCATATCAAATGCCTAAATGTTTTCAAAATGCTATTGCAAATCGGGCTCCATACAAGCCAGCATGAGGCAGCTGATCTCGTTTGATTCATCAATGAGTTTCTGGTGGGCATTCTTGGTTGTGGCATCAGCATTCTCGGCAGGTTCCTCTGGAAGTGGATCTTATAGAACATGTTCCTTTTTATCGTGCTTGAGAACAATTCTCAAATTTCTATACCAGGTGGTAAAGTTTGTTCCATTCAGTTTATCCTTTCCCAGAATTGATTTCAATGCAAAGATGGGTTGATCAGGTGGTGCCTTTGATCTACAACAAAAAATATGCAATCACTAAGCAATGTGTTTCTGTAGAGTAATTCAAGCCTTAAACAGAACTACTCCCACTGAAGTCAGCATCCCTCCACAATCTCTCAGTGATTCAGGACCCGTCTAGCGTGAGCGACTAGTGAGCTTTAGCATCACTGCTAGCCAACTTGCCTATTCAGTAAGCAACTCCTTGCTAATCGTATCTCTATACGACTCCTGTCGGTCGGGTAGGTATCTTATACCCTGACTCCCAACCTTCTTTGCCCCAAGGCCCAAAACTGTTTTGATAGCCTTGTCAAGTTAACCTGATGCAGTGCATGTCTGTGTCCGACACGAACCCTCCAATTCAAGGACACCTAGTAGCACTTCAATTTTATGAGCCCACTACCAGATGTACTTGACGTGCGAAGGTGCAACATCCGTAATGGCAATGTGCTTGATATTAATGAGGGATCTTTCTACCATTATAACATCCATAGAAACAAGAAGCAATATCAATCACATATAAACATAAATATGTGAAATAGTATGGATCCTTCATGGGCGTCCTTCCATGGCCTGCTCCTACTCTGATGACCAAGGCGGAACTCCATCTTGTCCATCACGCCAGGACACCAAAGCCTTGAACTTGATTTCTATCCTCCAACTACTACAACTAGTAATGAATTTACAGAGAATCGCGAGTCGACATGCAGGTCATTATACAATATAATGACATCACTTTGGCTCCTGCCGGCTGGCAATCATGACACGTAGGTCATGTTAAGTTACACACATGCATCACATACATATGAGCCATACTATTCACATCAAACCTGCAAAACAAACTTGTGCATAGAATCGCATTCTACCGGTTTGTGTGATCGTGTACGAAATACAAGGCGCTACGCACGCGGCAGTCCCCGATGGCGGATACCGACCAGTAGGGGTAGGTTGTGTCACGGCCTCATCGATTCTGATTTACAGAAAAGATAGCCTCAATCTATCCCGATATGCAGTTGATCTCATTAACCGTGCACATAGCCGATCTCATGAACGACGACACATCTCATCCGCCGCCTCCACATATCTAATATGCATCCTACCTTAATCCAAATCCTATAACAGAGGCTCTGATACCACTGTTGAGTTCTACCATAGGTGCATCGCATGCAAATCAAAAATTTCCTACGCGCAGAACAACCAAGAACATGCTACGAAGATGGATCACAGATCGTTACCACTAGACGCGTAGTGTCGTGCAGCGGAAGTAGAGTTGGGGAAGTGTGTTCGTGTGGTATGTCTCCTCCTCGTCCGATCTCCCACGAACAGCCGATCCAATCTCCCTCGCGCAGCCAGTCGCCAGATCCCACATACAGGTTTGCCCGAGCAGCGCACGTGCACTGCCTCTAACGGTATCCGTGCGTGCAAGAGGAACACCGTGCGGCGGACTGCTAGGTCCGGTCACACAGTCGGCGGCGGAAAGTGGAGGTGGCTACTTGCAACATATGCAAAGTCCTAATGACGGTGCTGAAGTGATCAACCGGATGGGTGTGCCGCACCTCCACCATATATAGGCATCTGACACGGGCTCAACTCTTGGGCCTCGCACGGATCCCAAATCCCACGTGTTCCTTCCCTTAAGCGTGCGACCCCTTAGGTTCTCGTTCACTTGGTCACGAGTCAGATCACATCTGGCTCGACCAGTCGGTAGCGGCCTCTAGCAAGGTGTGTCGACTCCAAGTGGCTGATGAAGCTCTTTAGGCGAACCTGTACTTCACATTTCTATTCCCTTTGCCACACGATATATGTTGTCGTGCACAAGGCGACATGGTCATCCTTGTTGTAGCACAACCTCTTTCTCGTTCTAGTGAATCCGACCAACACTTTGGATTATCTCATAATCCTCATCGCATGGCCAGGATTATCCAGGTCGGATCACCCAAGGGGCCCAGAGTATACCATTTAGGACAGTCATCATACAATGCATAGTCTCACAAACAGGTCACATACTTGTTAATACACATCAATGTAATGTCCAAGGACTATATTTATTCATAAACACATAGGAAATATCATCATACATGATTGACTCTAGGGCATATCTCCAACAATTGCTACTACCATCTTTCAACTTAGGTTTTTTCTAGGAATGTATCAAAATATAGGGTAGCTACAGCGCGAGCTATTGATCTACAACATAATTTGCAAAGACAACTTAGACTATGTTCATGATAATGAGTTTAATTAATCATATTACATAAGAACTCCCACTCAAATCAACATCCCTCAGGTTGTCTATGTGTCACATGATCCAAATCCGCCAACCCAAATCTGATCATCAAGTGAAATGAGGTGGTTTCAATGGTGAACATCTCCATGTTGATCATATCTTCTATATGACTCATGTTCGACCTTTCAGTATCCCGTGTTTCGAGGCCATGGATGTACATGCTAGGTTCGTCAAGATTAACCCAAGTGTTCTACATGTGCAAAACTGGCTTACACCCATTGTATGCGAACGTAGAGTCTATCACACCCGATCATCACATGGTGCTTCGAAACGACGATCCTTCGCAACGGTGCACACTTGGGGAGAACACAATTTTATCTTGAAATTTTAGTGAGAGGTCATCTTATAATGCTACCGTCATCCTAAGCAAAATAAGATGCATAAAAGGATTAGCATCACATGCAAATCATATAAGTGACATGATATGACCATCATCATCTTGTGCTTTTGATCTCCATCTTCAAAGCACCAGCATGATCTTCGTCGTTACCGGCATGACACCATGATCTCCATCATTGTGTCGTCACGTGGTTGTCGGGATAACTATTGCTTCTACAACTATTGCTAAAGCATAGCGATAAAGTAAAAGCAATTACATGGCGTTTAGTGATTGACACGCATGTCATAATAAATTAAAGACAACCCTATGGCTCCTGTCGGTTGCCGTACTCATCGACATGCAAGTCGTGATAACTATTACAAAACATGACCATCTCATACATCAACATATATCAAATCATGTCTTGGCCATATCACATCACAACATGCGCTACAAAAACAAGTAAGACGCCATCTACTTTGTTGTTGCAAGTTTTATGTGGCTGCTATGGGAAACTAGTAACAACCGTTCTTACCTACGCAAAGCCACAATAGTGATATTCAAGTTGCCTTTTAACCTTCTACAAGGACTGCCTTGGTCGAATTCGATTCAACTAAAGTGGGAGAGACAAACACCCGCCAACCATATTTATGCAACAAGTTGCATGTCAGTTGATGGAACCGGTGAAAGGACGTGGATGTCGCCTAAAGGGGGGTGAATAGGCGCTTTAAAATAATTACGTTTTAGGCTTGAACAAATGCGGAATAAAACTATCATTTTAATTAGTCAAGCACAAAACCTTAAAACAACTAGGCTCACCTATGTGCACCAACAACTTATGCTAAGCAAGATAAACAACTAAGTGATAGCAAGATATATAACAAGAAACAATACGGCTATCACAAAGTAAAGTGCATAAGTAAATGGCTCGGGTAAGAGATAACCGAGGCATGAGGAGATGATGATGTATCCCGAAGTTCACACCCTTGCGGATGCTAATCTCCGTTCGGAGCGGTGTGTAGGCACAATGCTCCCCAAGAAGCCACTAGGGCCACTATAATCTCCTCACGCCCTCGCACAATGCTAGATGTCGTGATTCCACTAAGGGACCCTTGAGGGCGGTCACCGAACCCGTACAAACAAGGCTGGGGCAAACTCCACAACTTAATTGGAGGCTCCCAACAACACCACGAAGCTTCACCACAATGGATTGTGTCTCCGAGGTGACCTCAAATGCTCGAGGCAATCTCCACAACCTAATTGGAGACCCCGAAGCTTGCCCGGAGCTTGCACCACAATGATTGAGATCCGAGGCACCACCAACCGTCTAGGGCGCCAAAGCACCCAAGAGGAACAAGCTCTAGGGTGCTCAAACACCCAAGAGTAATAAGCTTCTCAAACTTCACTTCCACGTATCACCGTGGATAACTCAAACCTATGCACCAAATGCAATGGCAAGGGCACACAGAGTGCCCAAGTCCTTCTCTCCCAAATCCCACCACAACAACTAATGCTATGGAGGAAAGTGAGAGGAAGAACGAAGAAGAACATGAAGAACTCCAAGATCTAGATCCAAGGGGTTACCCTCACATAGAGGAGAAAGTGATTGGTGGAAATGTGGATCTGGATCTCCTCTCTGTTTTCCCTCAAAAAGGAGCAAGAATCATTGGAGGGATGGGAGATAGCAAGCTCAAAGAGGGTCAACAATGGGGGACAAACACGAGCTCAAAAGATGGGGACCATTGGGGAAGAAGACCCCCTTAAATAGGTCCCCACGAATCTGCTCGTTATGTGCAGAATAGCATACGGGTGGTACAACCGGTATGAAGACCGGTACAACCGGTCAAAGCAGACAAAACCAACCTGTAGCAAAAGCAATAAGCGGTACAACCGCCCTGTGCACCGGTAGTACCGGAATAACCAGAACAACCGGCCTACAACCGCCCAAGAATTGCTCCAAAACAGAAACTAGTCCGGTGGTAGAGCGGTATATGGCCGATACAACCTCCGGACCAATTCTGGAGCGGTACAACCGCTCCAAACACCGGTTGTACCGGTAAGCGGTACAACCACTCTATGGGGTGGTACAACCTCTCAATGTAAAACAGGTAATACTAAAATAGCCACAACTTTTGCATACGAGCTCCGATTTGAGCAAACTCTATGGGATAAAGGACAGCGAAAGCTATCCAACAACGACTAGTTAAATTAAGAAAAATAAATGGAGAATAAATGCCACTAGGATAAGGAAGATGTCCTTCCCAATAAATATCCGGCAAAATCTCCAACACCGAAAACACAATATGATGCATATGAAATCTGTTTTCGATGAGCTTGAACTTATCACGATGAAGACCGTCAGCCCAAAAAATCACATAGAGAAAAACCAAATAAGGACCAAGAAAGATGATGATACAAGGATGCAAATGGTCTGATCTCTCAACGAACGATATGATCAAGCTACTCACTTGAGAGCCCCCTTGATAGTACAACTATCGATCCTATAACCCGGTCTCCCAACTACCACTATGAGACCGGTAAAATGGAAAACCTTATCAAGGTCAAACCTTTGCCTTGCGCATAGTCCACTTGATCTAGATGATGACGATCTTGTCCTTCTCAAGATGGACCACCTATCTTGATTGCACCGGCTTGATGAAGACTAGTAGATTGCTCCCTCATACTCCACTATGGGCGATCCACTCCTCGGCACATCTTCACACGTCCATTGTCACACAATGGATGGAAAGCTTCAAGAATGATCTCTCCGTGATGATTCACTTGAACTTGCACACCGCAACCTTGATGATGATCACCATTTGATGTCATCTTCCATGGATTGTATTGCATCTTCCTGTTGATGCAATCCCATGGAAATATACCTAACCCACAAAGAACTCTCACAAGGAACATGGGTTAGTACACAAGGCATAATGGACAATTCTTACCATACCATGGGATCACTTGATCCCTCTTGGTACATCTTGTATGCTTTGTGTGTTGATCAACTTGATTCACTCTTTGACTTAGTCTTGATCAACCTTGTATCTTATCTTCTTTATTCATAAAGATGATGTCTTGAAGGTAATCATGAATGCTCACACAATCTTCTTCTTCAAGACATTCTTGCAATAAGCTCAACTCTCACATGACCAATCATTGGATAAACATTGAATATCACCTTGGTCATCATATAAACTCCTTGAAAACTCAATAGATGGACTTCAAGAAGTACCTATGGACAAATCCTTCGAATATAACTCAAGGCAACCATTAGTTCATAGGGGTGTCATCAATTACCAAAACCACACATGGAGAAATGTGCTCTTACAAGCGGTCTCTCGTACGTGGACGAGTAAGGTTAGTCCGAGCCACTTCATCCCACAATACCGTCGAATCAAGATAAGACTAAGGAGGTAAGCAATCTAAACATTAACGCCCACAAACTCTTTTGTGTTCTACTCATGCATGTTATCTACGCATAGACCTAGTCTCATACCACTGTTGGGGAACGTTGCATGGGAAACAAAAAAATCCCTACGAACACCCAAGATCTATCTATGGATATCAACAACTACGAGAGGCAGAGTGCATCTACATACCCTTGTAGATTGCTAAGCGGGAAGCATTAAGAAATGCGGTTGATGTAGTCGAACGTCTTCGCGATCCAATCACGATCCGTCCCGTGATCCAATCACTACCCAACCCGATATAGCGTCGAACGGACGACACCTCCGCATTCAACACACGTACAACTCAATGACGTCTCTGTCCTCTTGATCCAACAAGCAAGGGCAGAGAAGTAGATGAGTTCTCCGGCAGCACGACGATGCGGTGGAGGTGGTGGTGTAGCAATCTCAGTAGGGTTTCGCCAAGCGTTGCCACAATCACGATTTGGAGGAGAAAAAGATCTAGGGAGAGAGGGAGGGCTGCACCTATGCCTTGGAGTGCGGCTGCCCTCCCTCTCCCTCTCTATATATAGGAGGAAGGGGGTAGGTGGGCACAGCCTTGGACCCTCCTCCAAGGAGGGCTGGCTGGCCAAGGTGGGGAGTCCACCTCCCACAAGGGAGGTGGGCGCCCTAGGGAGGACTCCTCCCTCCCCAAGGCACCTCCCGCACCTACCCTTGGGCGCATGGGCCCTTTGTGCTCAGTTTCCCAGCCCACTAGGGGCTGGTGCGCAACCTCTTAGGCCCATGTGCCCACTGGGGTGGGTGGGGCCCTCCCGGTGGACCCCCGAAACCCTTTCGACACTCTCGATACAATACCGGAAACACCCTGAACTTTTCCGGAATCAGAATACCACTTTCCTATATATAAATCTTTACCTTCAGACCATTCTAGGTCTCCTCGTGATGTCCGGGATCTCATATGGGACTCCGAACAACTTTCGATCACCAACATATATACCTCAACAATACCAAATCGTCACCAAACGTCAAGTGTATAGACCCCGTGGGTTCGAGAACTATGCAGACATGACCGAGACATATCTATGGTCAATAACCAATAGCGGTACATGGATGCCCATATAGGTTCCTACATATTCTATGAAGATCTTTATCGGTCGAACCATGATGTCAAGGATTAAGACAATCATGTATGCAGTTCCCTTTGTCCATCGGTATGTTACTTGCACGAGATTCGATCGTCGGTATCTCCATACCTTGTTCAATCTCGTTATCGGCAAGTCTCTTTACTCGTCCTGTAATACAAGATCTCATGACTAAATCCATAGTCACATTGCTTGCAAGCTTTTTGTGATGTTGTATTACCGAGTGGGCCCAGAGATACCTCTCCGTCATACGGAGTGAGAAATCCCAGTCTCGATCCACGACAACCCAACAGACATCCTCGGAGATACCTTTAGAGTACCTTCATAGTCACCCAGTTACGTTGTGACGTTTGATACACACAAGGCATTCCTCCGGTGTGAGGGAGTTGCATGATCTCATGGTCGTAGGAACAGATACTTGACATGGATAAAGTAGTAGCAATAAACTGACACGATCAACTGCTATGTTTACGGTTGGGTCTTGTCCATCACATCATTCTCCTAATGATGTGATCCCGTTATCAAATGACAACTGATGTCTATGGTCAGGAAACCTTCATCATGTTTGATCAACGAGCTAGTCTACCAGAGGCTCACTAGGGACGTAGTGTTGTCTATGTATCCACACATGTATCCGAGTTTCCGATCAATACAGTCCTAGCATGGATAATAAACGACTATCGTGAATAACTAAATATTATAATAACTAATTTATTATTGCCTCTAGGGCATATTTCCAATACATAATTCGAACACAAATTAAAACACATCGAATTTAGCGTTGCCCTTGAGCCTCCATAGGTGTTCCACCAGATCGTCCTGCAGTTCTTAATGCACCTATGGGTCTTGGATCTCCTGGCACATAGTGACGAAGGCATCCCATGTTGCGGGTACCTGGAAATCAAAAATTGCAAGAGGACCCTGCCTGAAATATGGTTTAGTGTCAAACACTGACTCTTTCTGCTCGCTCTCAATGATCATGTTGTGCAAGATGACACATCAATTCATCACCTCCCACATCTGAGATTTTGACCAGGTTAGAGCGGGGTACCGGACAATGACAAATCAAGATTGGAGCACACCAAATGCCCGCTCAACATCCTTCCTGCAAGCCTCCTGGCACTTAGCAAAGTGTGACTTCTTTCTCCCGCCACAAGGTTTGAGATAGTCTTCACAAATGTGGACCATCTCAGATAGATGCCATCTGCTAGATAGTATCCCTTATTGTAGTGGTGCCCATTGACCCCGAAGTTCACTGGAGGAGCATGACCTTCAACAAGCTTGACAAATACATTCGAGCACTACAGTACGTTGATGTCATTGTGAGTTCCTGGCATACCAAAGAAAGAGTGCCAAATCCAGAGGTCATGTGTGGCCACTGCCTCAAGTACCACATTGCAAGCTCCTTTGACGCCTTTGTACATCCCCTGCCAAGCAAATGGGCAGTTTTTCCATGACCAATGCATGCAGTCGATGCTTCCAAGCATCTCAAGAAATCATCTTGTTGCGCTTTGTGCTAGGATCCAAGCAGTGTCTTCAGCATTGGGTGATCGCAAGTATTGTGGTCCAAACGCTCCCACCACTACCCTGCAGAACTTGTACAAACACTCAACAGTGGTGGACTCGGCCATGCGTCCATAGTTTTCTTGTATATCAGTGGGAGCTCCGTGTGCAAGCATCCTCATAGTTATCGTGAACTTCTAGAGTGAGGATAATCCAACTGTGTCGGTGCAATCCGTCTTGCAAATGAAATAGTTGTCGAACTCCCGGATGGCATTCACAATCTTGAGGAAGAATTTTAGGATCATCCGATAACAACACCGAATTATTTTATCGCCGTGCAAAGGAGCATCGGCAAAATAGTCGGCGAAGAGCAAGCAATAGCCCTCCATTCGATGCCTCTACTTGCTCTTACGACATCCCGGCGCCAAGCCATCTCGCCGTGGCTTGGCGTTGTTCGCGAAGAGGCCGGCCAGCACGGCGAGGATCATGAGGTGCTCTTCGTCATTGGTGTCGGCCTCGGCTTCCTCCTCCATCATAGTCGCAAATGCCTCCTCGTCGTCGGAGTCCATTGCTGTCGTGGATTTGTCACGGCAGATGTTCAGGTGAAAGGACTTAGGTTCAGGGCAGAGCGCAACTATGTGGTGCTTGGAGGGGTTGGTCGGAATCAACAGACATGGAGTATACCCAGGTTCGGCCCCTCCGATGGAGGTAAAAGTCTACGTCCTGCTTGTCTGGTATTGATGATGAAGGAGATCTCTTAGTTACAAGGGTGTTGTTTGCTACCTCTAATCATGAGAGCCTCTAATTTGTCTATCTCTAATCTCTTGTGTCTGTCTAAACTTGTGGACTTGTGAATCTATCTCTCTAAGGGCGCTCTACCCCTCCTTATATAAGTGGAGAGGGTAGGCTTACAAATAGAGTCCTACTCCCAGTAGGACTAGGACTAGTCTTTCATGAATCCTACTCCGGGTCTTATTTCCTTTGTGAAGGAATCATTTCTCTTCTTGGGCCTTCTCTTGTGGGCCGCCTGGGGTGGGCTTGCATGCCGAGTCTTGGGCCTGGTCGTCCTGCGACCCACCTACCGGGTCATCAATAAAACGTCATGTCTTGATCGGGTCTCCTGTGAGTCGCCAGGCCGGGTCATACGGCGGGGTATATCCCCGACAATTGCCGAACAGGCAAATCTACGAACACCTGGCGGGCGTGGTTGACGGTATCCCTGCATGCATGGTCATTGGAACCCTAAAAAGCTCGTCCATGAACGTGGTGGAGGTTGTCGCGGCGAAACCATCTCTTTCCGACGGGGAAATGTCCTTTATAGCGGCGGAGTAGTGGCTGTGGGCAGGTGGGCGGCGCCAGGATTGGCATGGCAGTGAAAGGGGCAGTGGCTTCCTGTGGTGCGCGGGTTGAATCTGGATGGGGAAAAGCGGTTCTCGCCTGACAATGATGTCCCACACGTCACTTTTCCTTCCTTCGGAGCCCCCAATTGCCTCCTAGTGCATTGGGTTCGGCCTGAGATCGCCGGTCCAAAAAATAGATCCAACCGATGGAATTCGGTGTCCTAGGGGCGCGACTATTTTTTTACAATGGCGATAAAAAAGGCACCCTGTGAGGCTTGTTGGGATGCGGCTGGAGATGCTCTTAGCAGCCAAGAGCAGCGGATACTGATGCACGTACATGGCCGACGGCAAGCAGACAAACGATGAGGGGGGTTATGCATAGTCGGATGGAAACGACAAGATTTTGGGTTGGAAGAACTAAGTTCACGGCATGACGTCTACAAGAAAGAGCAAAAGATTCCAACTGAATTGGCAACTCAAAAGGTATGATGTACCATGCATTCATTTATGCGTTTGCTTTGCGTACATGACTACATTATGTAAGGAGATCAAGAAGGGAATGAGGCAAACGAATTAGTTAATCTTTTCTTAACAGGTTAGTTAATCTGGAAGGAAGGAGAAACGATCAGCTGACCCAAAGCTCCCGCCGCCTGCCACTCCGGCCATGGCGGCCACCTCTCCCGCCGCCTGCCACTCCGGCCACGACGACCACCTCTCCACCGTCTGTTACTCCGGCAACGGCGGCTAGCTCTCCCGCCGTTTGCCACTCCGATGAAGGCAGCCACCTTTGAAGATGACGTCGTGCATATCCGAGTAGCGGCGTCTGCCGTATGCTCTTTGTCGGCTGCCCCCGGCGCATCGGTGGCTCTCCAGGCCCGCACGTCGCCGCGTTCATCTTCTAAGATAAGTGTTGTCACCTCCCACTATCCTAGGGTTTTACCTTGATGCATGCTTCTCTTCTTACTCTTGACCATCGTAGTAGCTACATAGTCTAGCATATTTCGTCACAGTGTTCTCGCTTCATGGCTGAGGGAGTTCTTTTTGAGGATCTCATGCTGTTGAGGTATGGTTGTGGCACTGTCGAAGCGATCGCCCGGCGTAGTTGCCCTGCCAGCCTTATCGCCGTCGTTGTAGGCGATGGGGTTCTTCTTTCCTCCTCTTTTTTTGAATCTTTGTTGGTCAACTCGTTCGGGGGTCATGCCAATGGCTACCAGTTCGGACCATCCAATGGGAGCACTTTCCGGTTCCAAGTTGCGCATGGCTGAGTGGCCAAAGAAATCGCCCTCCGTGGCAGGCAGACCTCAGGGCTGCTCCGTGTCGATTTCCGCTTGGACTTTGAGCGTTTGGTGGGATTTCCTCTGTCTACTACGGGCCGTTATGCAGCCTAGTTGCAGAACGCGACGAGGCCATCTCTGCTGGGTCCATGCCCGCATCAGCCTCTTCTGCATGCGGATCTCTCGGTTCCCTGCCCTCCAGATTTCCAGGGATCTGCTTCCATTCAGTTCGCGAGGTTCTCTGCTCCCCTCTCTAGCGCCTGCCCTAGCTCTCAATTGCCTTGTCCCTCGCCTCCTTCTATTGCGTCGGTGTCGCCCTTTCTTGCCCAATCTCAGTCGGTCAGCAGCCAACAGCTTGTCGCCATCTCCTCAACAAGTACCCCTTCGCCTGCCCTGCATGCAGTGCAGCATGGCTCCCTGTTCATTAACTCTTCTGGGAGAATGAGGAGATCCTACAAGGCGGCGCTCCTGTCCCGGAATCCTCCCCCTCCAATGCATTCAAGTGCCTCGTTCGTTGCTCCCAAGGCCATCATGACGCCTGCAAAGCCCAAAGACCTGCATAAGCGCTGCTTCCGGTGCTTGTCGTATCATCATCGTAGACGAGATTGCAGGGATTTCCTTGTGTGTTGGTCATGCCACCGCGTAGGCCATCTGCATTTTGAGTGCATGCTGCGTATGCATGCGCCTCGTCCTCTCTCTTCGCCATCTCCCTCCCCTTTTTATACCAGCGCACCAGCTCTTTCGGAATCATCCCACCCCACCTCTCCTCAACTCCCTGCCCTAGCTCCTTCTTACCTCTTGCATTCTCCCCTCGAGCCCCTTCTCTCAGCCATGGAGCCTATTGTCCACGGCCGCCCCACCTCCCTCGACGTGCACTAACCCATGGTGCCCAATCAGAACGCCCTCGTGTGCCTTGCCAACATCTCCCCTCCAATGGACAACTTCCTCCCCTGGCTTAAGCGCGCCCTGCTGCGATCGCTTGGCATTACCGCTATTCGCTTTGCAGGCTCCACAGTGGGCACCGTCTTCGTGATCTTCTAGAGGGAGGAGGACCAGGAGGCGGCGCTCCGGGCCAGCCTGATCGAGGTGGACCGCAACACCATTGTCATTCTGCCCCACTCTTCGGGAGACAACTCCTTCCCCTTCTTGTTTAGGCACGTCGTCAATCTCTCCCTCGAGAAGATGCCCTTGGAGCTCTGGAATAGGCAGGGGGGTGGCAGCAAGCATGGCAGGCTTTGCAACCCTGCTGCGCGTTGAACATGCATGTGTGCAAGGCAGCGACTTCTCTGGCATTTTCGTCTTGGTGAAGGTGGAAGCGCTCCAACACATCCCCCACCATCTCGCCTTCCACCGGGCTGATGGCGTGGGGGTGTACGCTAATGTCCTCATCAACGAGATCTGGGACGTGTCCCGCTCCCTTGGTGCGCCAACGGCCCCCTCGTCCACCGCGAAGCAACAACAGGGGAACGCCGCCTAGGGGAGTCCGCCATGGGCGTGCCAACCCTAGGCTACCGCGCCACATGGTGGTCCCCCTAGAATAGCTTAGCACAATGGCGAGAAGGGCATATAGGGCAATGCATCACCCGCACATGGCATCTATGAGCGACTACATGGCCATGCTGAAAATTCAGCAAAGCCAAGGTTGCGGAAGTGTGCCACCTTCCAGCTCCCCACCATCTAGTAGGTGGCTCATGAGGAGGAAGACGCGGGATGCCTCAAGCGCGTGCTCCTTGCGACCGAGGTGCGCATGCCGCACACTGCGGTCTCCTTCAATCCAGAAGAGATGCGTTTCTCCTTTGAGCTTGCCCTAAGCAATGGACGCACCACCTCGGGCACTATTCAAGTCCGTGGAGTTGCTGTTGATGATGGGTATTTTCTCTGCTTCGACCTATCCCATTCTGTTCTTGAGAGGCACAGCTGCCGCTCTTTTCTCTTCAAATGTTGGCCCAAGTCTCTTGATGGAAATCCTTGCACTCGCAGCCTCCCGCTTCTCCCGGTTGTCGAGGCCACTTATACCCCTAAGCCCAACGTCGCGGCTGGTATCCTGCCAACCGTCGGCCCTCTCCTCGCCCTGGACGGCAAGCAAATCTTCCCTCCTCTTGAGCACAATCTTGCTCTCGCTCATTTCATGGCCCAAAAGGTGCTCATCACCAAGCCCATTTGCAACCGGCCCACTCGTTTTATCCCTTCACCTGAGATTGGGCTGCTCACCACCACTCTCTTCTCTCTAGTCATATCTACTTACATCCACCATGGAGCTTGTGCTCTGCTCCCGCATCATGTGGCGGCCATGTTCTGCAACTGCAGGACGCAGGTGCAGGAGCTTGGCGCAGAGGACATCAACGATCTCCCCCCACCTTACCCCTCCTGCAGGACGACAGGGAGAGGGAAGAAATTGCTAATATTGCTACTCCACAGCTACAGCTGAACTGCCAGGCTGGCTTTGACATCAACATCGGCCCTTGGTGGATATGCCCCCCATGCGGGGGGTGTTGCAGCTCATGCGCATGCTCCTGCGCCGGCGGTTGTGGAACATAGCCAGCATATCTCTCCGGCGGCTTCTCTATGCCACAGCCCGCGCATCCGCCAAGCTTATGATGGGGTGTGGGTCAGATCGGTGGAGAGAGAATCCAAGAGGAAGGAAGCGGCTATGCCATCCAACTCCAGCCGTAGTAGCGGCTCTAGTCGCTCTAGCCACCAAGGCGGAGCACGCAAAAAGATCAAGTTTCAGGAAGTCTCCTCCCTGCTACAGCTACCGATCCAGCAAACCCCTAGGCCACTCACCAGGGCCAAGCTTCGGCAGCTAACCAAGTGTTGCGATCTCAATGCTAAAGAAATCATCTCACATGCATCGACCTCTTCGAACTCTGCAGCTGAGAACACTGCCACTGATGTTTAGTTGTTTCATCTTTGTTTGGTTGCTCTTGTTAACCATGGAGCCAGCATTTTTTCTTTTCTCAGCATGCATTAGAAGTCAGGTGTCTCTTCTTTTCGCTTATAGTGTCGCTGCGTCTAGGTTTAGACAGAGACTACTTAGTCCTGCCTTGCATTTGTACCTTGTGTGTTCCCTCTTAATTATGGATGGTTCTAGTCTTACTATCCTGCTGATGCACCTACTTTTACTTTGTTTGCAATCTCATGCATGCCCAACTTTTCAAACAACAAAACATAGCCATGATCCTCATGTCTGGCTATGTCATGCATTAGCTTGGGAGTTGACACATCTTAACTTATGAAGATTCTAAACTGGAATGTGCGTGGTCTTGGAGACCTTGATAAATGCATGCTCGCCAAACAAACCTTCACCTCATGTTCTCTGAGTATTTTATGTCTACAGGAAACAAAGCTGTCCACAATCAATCGTGTCAAGGAAAGAGCTTTTTTGCCTGCCAAGTTGCATTCTTTCTCCTACGTCCCAACGGAAGGTTCAGCAGGAGGGATCCTTCTAGCTTGGGATCAGTCAGCCTTCAAATGTCAAATATTGAGCCAACACAAGTACCACATTACGGCCAATTTTATGAGTACAAGCAGCAACACGAATTTCACGCTCACTACTGTTTATGCACCTTGTGAAGATGAGGGGAGAAGGGATTTCTTTCAAGTGATGGAACAGGTTGCTAATAATATCACAGGGCCATGGGTGTTGCTTGGTGACTTCAACATGTACAGGTTTGATTTTGAGAAATCCAGAGGTCGTTTGAATTGGAGCCTTATGGAAAAATTCAATGATTGGATCCGGTCTGCTGGGTTGGATGACATTAACACTCACAATAGGTAGTCCACATGGTCGAATAAGAGATCTCACCCAACCTTGGAGCGCATTGACACGTGTTTGGTTAACGGAGAATGGAACCTGGCGTATATGAATACTACAACTTCAGTTATTCCTGCTATTACTTCAGATGACACTCCGATTCTACTACAGTTTGATGGCCAAGTCCATAGGACCAAACTTTTCCGGTTTGAGAACTTCTGGCTGGAGAGGGAATATACTATGAAACTTATCACTAACGGTTGGAACCGAGGTCACAGGCACATCGCAGCTTCTCCCTCCTTGCTGAATTTCAAGATGACGTATCAGAGCTACTCTAAGAAACTGGAGTAAAAAGAGGCTTGGCATACCTCTACTCATTGAAAACAACAAGCATGTGGTCGCATATTTAGATGCAGTCGAGGAACAAAGAATACTCTCTCAGCTAGAGATCTCTCTGAGGAAGCATGCCACATCAAAAGTCAAGCAGCTGATTCTGTGGCAAACGGCAATGTGGAAAAGGTGAGCCAAGATTAGTTTTTGCATCGCTGGCGACGAGAATACAAGGTTCTTCCACGCTATTGCCAACAGCCATTCACGAAGTAATAGAATCAGGGTGCTTGTGCAGGGAGGGGTCGAACTTTTTGAGGACAAGGAAAAACTCCAAGTAGCCACGAACTATTACAAAGAGCTGTTGGGCACTACAACCCCATCTCTGCCTGGGGTTCAACTGCATACACTGTATAATCCTTCAGATCTGTCTAATGCCTCCTCTCCTTTCACGTGGGCTGAGATAGCTTTGGCAATTAAAAATCTACCAAATAACAAAAGCCTAGCGACAGATGGTTTCACCAATGAGTTCTACAAGAGATGCTCACACCTGATCAAGGAAGACTTGCTGAAGTTTTTTCACGAGTTTTATGATCTGAAAGCTGATCTAAGAGGGATAAATTCTGCTCTCATTACCCTGCTACCCAAGAAGGACACCTCTCTAGAAATCTCAGATTTTAGACCAATTTCCTTGGTCCACTCCGTTCCAAAGCTGCTTACAAAAGTTTTGGCCATCAGGCTGCAGAGTATCATCAGGGATCTAGTGCATGAGCTGCAATCGGGATTCTTGCCAACTCGATCTATCATAGAGAATTTTGCCCTCGTAGTCGAATTGGTACAGTGTGCTCACAAAAGGAAATTACCGATGATGGCTCTCAAGCTAGACTTCAGGAAGGCCTTTGACAGCATCAGTTGGACAACGTTGTTATCTATCCTACGAGCCAGAGGTTTTGATGAGCGATGGATTAGATGGATTGACTTACTCCTGTCATCTAACTCTTCTCAAGTTGTGATCAACGGTGATATTGGTGAATCCTTCAATCACAAATGCGGGTTGCGGCAAGGGGACTCGATCTCCCCCTACCTTTTTATTCTGATCGCAGATGTCCTACAACGCCTTTGTTGCAAGGCTCATCGGGAAGGCAGTTTATCTCACCCTCTCAACGTGAACTCCTTCCCCATGCTACAGTATGCTGATGACACACTCATTCTGTTTAAAGGGGATCTGGGCCAGGCTGGTGTCATCAAAGAAATACTAGACACCTTCTCCACTTTCTGTAGCCTCAAAATAAACTTCATTAAAAGCACTCTGGTGCCCATCAGCATGGAGGATTCTCAAGCAGTTTTGATTTTAGAGCTTTTGGGATGCCCACTATCTTGTTTCCCATGCACATACCTTGGCCTACCGCTCTCTACTTACAAGATCAAACATGCCTTGATAATGCCCATCATTCAGCGGGTAGACAAAAGATTGTCAGGATGGCTGGCTACTTTCCTCTCTTGGGGAGGAAGGGTCACTATGATAAACTCAGTGTTGGCAGCAATCCCCAATTATTATATGGCCTACTTCATATGGCCTAAAGAATCGATCCTTCAGCTAGAACGGCTGTTGAGATCATTCCTCTGACAGGGAAAGAATTCGGAAAATGGTGGCCACTGTCTGGTTGCATGGGATCAAATGATCACATCTACGCAAGCTGGGGGTCTGGGAATCAGGGACTTGACAACGCATAATGTTGCCCTCATATGCAAATTTGCAGCAAGGATCCTCCAAGCATCAACTCTTCCCTGCTATCAATGGTTTGGAAAAAGGTATTGTCAGCAAAAAATTGCCACAAAGAACTCCAACACGGATACTGTCTTCTGGAGGACAATCAAGGACGTTATCCCAATGATCCTGCATGCTTCTAGCTGCACATTGGGGGCTGGTTCACTCATCTCCTTTTGGCATGAAAAATGGTCTCACATGGGCAGGTTATAATTGACCTTTCCAACTTTATATACATATGCTCAGGAACCTTAGTGCAATATATCCTTTGAATACTCACAAGGTACCTGGACCGTGAAAACGCATGCCAACTTATCACCACAAGCAGCCACTGAGTTAGATTGCTTGCTTCTAGGACCGATAAACTATCAACCGAACAACAATATGAATGACACACGTTCCTCGTCAGTGTTTCATGGGAGTTTGACAGCAAAATCGTTCTACAGTCTGTTGACTTTCAGAGGAGTGACTTGGGAAGCTCATAAATGCATCTGGCACAAGGTCATCCCCCTCAAGCATAAGATCTTCCTATGGCTGGCATATAGGAATCGTCTAAACACCAAAGACAATATGGTCAGAAAGCACTCGACAGCTGCTGCCCTAGTGGTGGATTGTGATCTATGCCCAACCAGTGAAACTATCAGCCATATTATTCTGCATTGCCGGTATAACCAAATTCTTTGGGACAAGCTACAACTTACCGAGCTCGCAAATAGGGCACCAAGTATAGCTGCCTTTGTTGATCAAGTAGCTACATCACATACTCTGGGAAATCTATGGTATATCATCTTTGTGGCTTGCGTAGTCTCAGCATGGCAAGCCAGGAATGATCGGACTTTCAGTTCCATCTTATGGAATGGAAGACGCATCTGTTCTAACACAACCGTGTTGTTAAGACTGTGGAGCACGCGCGCTAAGAAGCATTCGGACCTAGACTTGATAAACATATGGGCAGAGAAATTCATAACTTGAGAAGCACCTTGTAATTCCTAACCTTACATACTCCTCTCTGATATGCCTCCTCCTGTAACTTTTCTCCTGGTCTGAAGCTTCTTGCTTCAACAAACAACACATGTAACTGACTTCGGTCATCCGAGCTACGGCTCATTTTGAATGCATAAGGTAGATCACGATCTACCTTTTCCTTCAAAAAAATAATTTTGATAAATTGATAGAAGTGACTTTTTCACAAAGAAAATGGAGAATCGCGAATAATACTGTAAGCAGTATCTCTTGACATCCTACTCTAGTTTAGTTATGATGTATAAGCAGATTATAGTTAGTTATGTTGATTGCATTTTATATCTGTTACCTCTTTCATGAGCATATTTAAAATATTTTCCGCCCACCACCATTTTTTTTAAACGAGGAAAAAGACTTGCCATTTTCATTGATTAAGAAGAAGAGAATTGCCTAGTTAATTGACGGAAAACCAGGCTAAAACCAATACAATCTCAACCCACATGACATGGGCGCCACCGGCCAACCTGGCCACCGACATGGGACACAAAGCTGCAAAGAAGAAAGACGTCCGTCGCGGAGTCATAAGCGTCGTCGTCATCACCGGTTGCCTCGAACGAGCGACTCTGACTTCACCATAGAGCTCCAACATCGAAGCCATCACACAAACGGCTGCATAGAAACCATGACGGCACATGCCATCGGACGGCCACACGCACAAGCAGCCGACAACTCTGACTTTGACGACGAGCATCACAAGGGAAATATGTAGAACTTACGCCAACCGTGCTCTAGAAGACCACCTCGGACACGCCGGGAAGAACCGACTACCAAAGTCCATGCCGCGACCCGAGCTCCTCTCAACGCCATCATCGTTGCCAAACAACAGCCAGCGCCCCACCTCAGTAAACCACGCGACGAAGATGCCGCCATCCACGCCAAAGATGCCACAAATCACTAGTCTCCCAGTCGTAGCCGGCTCCGAGACGATGCCCCCAAGGAGGAGAAAGACGCGGAGACGCCTCCATCACCCGATCCAACGGATCTGAGGTTTCCCTCCTGAGCCCAAGCCGTGGGGAGGAATAGCGCACCTTCATGACGACGCCTCCAATAAAGATAACGGCACCCACATGCATCGTCGGTGGCAGCTTCGATGAAGACCGAAGCAAAGATTTCTCCCGGAGCTGCGCCGAACACCCGCCACCACCGACCATCGCCCACCAACCACCAGTTGCCGGTGTCAAATCCGGCACATCTCGTAGTAGGGGTCCTAAGATAGGCGTCTTGGAGCGATGGTAACATGGACATAGAATTTGACCCAGGTTCGGGCTCTCTCAAGGAGATAATACCCTACGTCCTGCTTTTGATTGTGTTGATATGGGGATAGTACAGAGTACAGGTATCTACCACGAGATTGTAGTAATGAATATATATTCCTCTATAGACTAGTCTGGCCTCGGTTTGTATATGCATCGTAGGCCTAGGGTTTAGAGGAGTCCTTGTCTTGGGCGCCAAGTCTTGTGGAATCCTCCTTGTATTCGGCATGGGCTGCCCAAAGTGGCCCATTAGTGAGTCGCCCTGGGGGTCCTCAACCCAACCCACTGGTCGGGAGACGACGTGGTGAGTACACCCTAGTCCAGGACACCGTCAGTAGCCCCCTGAACCGGTCTTCAAGTTGGGGACGCTCCTCGGTTCTTCCGAACTGTTCTTCGTCTTTGGTCGTCGGTCTTGAAAACTGGTTCAACAAATCTTCCCATCTCCGATCTCGAGAATCACCGATGTGTATCCAAAGAGTTCATACATCGCGCATCCGAGGAGCCCCTTTAAATTATCGGCTTTTATCAATGCCTTGTATATTTTATGCCACACCTCGGGTAATGTTTTCCCGGGAGGGGGGGGCGATATCCTCTTGCATTCGAGCTCCAACGCCGAACTGCATCCGAGGTGTATTTTTAGCCGAGCTACAATGCTAGTCAGCACCCGAGGTGTCATAGACTACCTCGGTCATGAAAAGTTTGGAGGAGTTCAACCGAACATAATGCCGGAAAAGCCCTCTAGGGAGACAACCACTCACGCCCGAGCTTGATGCCGAACTGCATCCGAGGTGTCTTTTTGCCGCCGAAGTCTAATGTTGATCAACATCTGAGTGCCAATGACGGACTGCGTTTGAGCTCCAACGCCGGATTGTATCCGAGCTCCAACGCTGGTCAGCATCCGAGACCTCAATCTGGTCGTGGGATCCCAAGATCCACTATGACCAGACACACACCACCACCCTGGCCGAAGCCGCCGTCCACCACTGCAGCACCACCGCGAACACCACCATCGCAGCAACCAACGCCACATCGTGATGCACGGCGCCCAGATTGAAGCCAGCTCGCACCAGATCCGATCGAAGCCACACCAACGAAGGAGCGAAGCACACGAGACGAGCAAGGATCTCCTTCACAGCACACCTCTCACTCCAAAGCAGCACCTCCGCCACGTCGCCGGTCGCCGTGCCCGGCGCGCGCCAGCCGTTGCCGTGCCCGGCCATCGATCTGCGCCCCACGCACACATCCGGAGCCGGGCCGCCGCCGCGCGCATGCCCGCCGTCCACGCCCAGGACACGTGAGGAGCCCAGACTGAGGCAGCCGCCCCAACGCCCCACCCACGGCCCCGCAGTCAACGCCATCACTGGACGCCGGCCACCATCAGTCGCCCGTCGCCGCCAGCTCCCCCTAGCGAGCGACGCGGAAGAAGAGGCCCCGCTGCCGCCGGATCCGCGCGGGCTTAGCCCGGCGGAGTCCACCAACGACGGCGAGGGGAGGGGAGGGAGGAGGGGATGCGGTGTAGGAGAGCTTGGGAGCAACACGGGGGGAGGGGGTTGCCCACCACTATTTTATGAGTGGTCACCATCGCTAAAGGGTGGATTTTATTGACTCGCAATGTTTCAGAAAGAGAATACAATCACAGCAAGCACATGCCCATCGCTATTTAGGAGGCTACGAGCGGATGTCATTTTTGAATTTTAGGAGCCCATCTTGAAATATGCACCAGGGCCTTAAATTTCTGGAAACGGCCCTGTCTAAGAGCATCTCCAAAGGATGATGTAAAACAACTGTCACCAACAATTGGTGTCAAAAAACTTGCAGAAGTCCTAAATTTAAATTACGAGTGATATATATTTGCATCACCACTAGCAGCTGCCCTAAAACAAAAATGACTGTGACGAAAACCTAACCTAACTGTCACTATGAACTTTCACTGATGTCGTGCCGCCTCACCCTGCCATGACATAGGTCCATTCTGGCGGCCGACCACCAGGAACCCCATTGCGCCATACCACTCCTCGACGATCTTTGTCACGGCTACCCGGACCCCTCCAAGCTGGCAACACGGCCGCGCGCGTCCCGTCGACATTGTACGCCCCATCCCACCCTTCGGTGTCATCCGTCATGGTCCCCGTCCAGTAGACGTCGCCCCCTCCCCCCTCCCCAATCATGTTCTATCGCTACCGCCTGCCATAGTCATCCGTCTCTACCGATCTTGTGTCGCCATCCACGAGCATCGGCGGAGCTTAGTGCAACCCTGTAGCCCCCCCCCCCCTCGGTTTGGGTAAATTACTGAAGAATTTTTTTAGGGACAACATAGATTAGAAGAAACAGTCTGCTTGGCCCCTCCAAAAGTCCATATTTTCTAATTGACCCCCCCCCCCATTGAACCCTGTCAAGCTCCGCCACTGTCCACGAGCACCGCTCGCCGTCGTCCCCAAGATCCTGCCATCATCCCTACACTCCCTCGCTGTCGGATTCCACCATCATCGTCGCCGTCCCCGCCGAGCTTTTTTCCCGTCGTTGAGTCCACCTCCCGAAATTCCCGCCGTCGGATTGTCATGTTTTACGTGGTTAAAAAAAATAGAGAAAAGTCCACATTTCGACCCCAAACTAACCACTTGATTTGATTCACAACCCTCATCTTCAAAACCGGTTGCATTACACCCTCAACTAACCAAAAAGTTCAAAAGACAACCCTTGTCTTGGTTTTGGCATGGTCAACTGGTTTTGACTGAAGTCAAAACTGACTGGGGCAACAACACCTGGTTCAGGTTCTAGTAAGAACGGCAACAACAATGTCCCTGCCAAGCCGTGGGCGTCGTGGCGCATGCCATCGCTGCTCGGTTGTGCTCGCTATTGACTGTTGTTTTGTGCTGCTTGCTGCTTGCTGAGTTCGGCCGTCCCTTGCTGCTGCTCTGTCCGTCGCCACCGCCTGCTACTGCTCTGTCCGCCACCGCTTGCTGCTGCTGCGCTCCATGGAGACAAAGATAATTAGATTACCGAGCATTGTGGAGTTGCGACGCTATCGTCGTCGGTTGCTGCCGGCGGCCAGAGTCGGGGGCGGCGTGGACGGCGCCTGCAGAGCCCTGGAGGCTGCTGTGTGCGTGAGCAGCTCGGGTCGGGCTATGTGAATTTGGCCTAGTGAATGCCCATTCAGGCTTTGACTTTAGTCAAAACTGGTTGACCAGGCCAAAACCACGACAAGGGTTGTCTTTTGAACTTTATGATAAGTTCAGGGTCTAATATGGCCTGTTTTAAAGATAAGGGTGGTAAATCAAACCGAGTGGTTAGTTTGGTGCTGAAATGTGGACTTTTCTCAAAATTTTAGGGCATTAGTTTTACATTATTAAAAGCAAAAAAAAAAAGTCAGACTGGTGCTCAAAAACCTTCCCTCTCAGTTTTTAGGGCACCATGTTATACATTGAAGAGGATGCAATGTCTGTGCTTGCAACGAAGTGTTGTCAAACCAAAGCTCTCGTCATCATAAAATGGTGTTGCCTGGTTGAGACCGGAACACATGAGCCGATGAAGTGTAAAGAGGTTGAAGCCACGTGCAACTAGTTCCAACCACTTTGGCACTTTTATCCTGTTATAAAAACACAAGAATGACAGGCATGTAAATTACTGGAGTAGTTCCTACGCTATGGAATAAAATTAGAATCGATCAACATAATCAATTTGAAAGCTTCCACAAATTTACAAGCATTTATTTTGGAGTCCCGCTGAGGAATACTCGTGGATTCTAGGGAGTTAAGTGGGTGGCATGCACCATGAACTTTCGCAGTAGGGATCACTGCAGTCAGCTGCTGGGCCTTCATCGCCGGAGGTAGAGGAACAAAGCCGTGCAGGCCGCTGCTGCGTAAGGGAACACTGTCCAGATTCCCTAAGGAAGCATAATTTGGATTAGAGGGATTACGGCGGGGAGGGAGAAATGGAATTGTGGGGGGTGGTGGGTGTTGGGGAGATGGAAGATGTACCACAACAGCTGCAACGCTCGCAAGCGCCACGACAGGGCGTTCTCTGAGAAGAAATCCGACCGCTAACTGCAGTGAAACATCTTGAATGTCAGAGTACGGATGGACAGGTTCTTATCCGTCGATATGTGGTAAGTTCTTGTGATGATAAATCAAATGTCTGTACCAAAGTGGTCACTTTGGTTACTTACAGAAGTAACAGACAACGGTTCTGAAACCCAATAATGAGATCAGTGTCACTTTACCTGGATAGGGAGAGTAAATAGACAGCCGCAACAAATTCCAGCGAAATAACAGTCTGCTGATACGCCCTTTTTATAGTTAGCAATGATGTCAGTAACAAAGCATTGACCAGTATATTCGTTGAAAACTGGAAAGGAGAGTGAAGTCTGAAGGACTAACTACTGCGCCTGCCAGAAATCCTGTCGGATTCCTTACGCCGATTGAAAACCGTTCAACTGCAGTGAAAGGAACAGATAATGATGACTTAAAAGCTAAAACAATTGTCTACATACACAGAAGGTGCATTTTGTGGAATTTCCAGCATACGCGCTGTTTACCCAAAGCTTAATAATGATTGTGAAACTGCTAGTTCAGATGCATACCAAAGCCAATCAGGTTCCCGTACTTTTGTATAGCACGAGACACACTTAGGGCTTTCTCCTTGCTAATTCCAAGCTAAAAAAAGAACTGTAATTAGATCTCACTACAATGCATGAAAGGTTTATGCCAGGTGACTGATAAATCCTTGTCTAACCTTGCTGTATATGTCTTCAGATGCTCTTGTTTGTCTAAAAAGCTTACCAAGATAGAATGGAACCATATCGCTGATACAAACACCCCTGCACCAAAGGATAGTTTATGACAATAATTTGGATTAGTCTGTTCTGTACTATCTTCTGACGAAATGGTCTATAAACAGTTAAACACTAAACAGAGGACAGAGGATGGGCATACCAGTAAACCCACAACACTGTAGAAATTATATAAGATGCATTCGTCGAGAATGAGCTAACAAGAGATTGCCAAGTTCCATCCAAACAAAGGGTGCGTGCTAATGAGATCCCAACCTACATCATATAAAGAAGTCAATACGCTTATCAACAATGAAACCATCATGGACAGGTAGAAAGTTGTGCATGTGGAAAATAGAGTTGGAATACTAGATGAGCAGTCTGAGGTACCAGTACAGAGGACAGACCCAAACGTTTAAAGCTTCTTCACTAATAAACAGTCCAAATCCAGCAGCCATGAGCAACCAGAAGTAGACCCACCTGAAAACAAATTTAGCAAACCCAACATACTTAAAGAAGTTTCAATAAAAAATTGCAGTGATAAATGTAATGTTCTTGAAACCTTGCAAGGGAAAAAAAGCTAAGTCGTATAAGCAATTCTATATTTTGCAGTGATAAATAGGGAATGATGCTTGGAGGTTACAGGGTCATCTCAAAAGTTATTGCTGTACATCAACCATTGTATGTAGTGTCCAATTCAATCATGGTTCATGAAGGAATAGATCTGACACCTCACAGACTGAAAGTGGTTCATGAATACGTTTCAACAAAATTTTTTTTACTTCAACATCTATTTGTTCCTAGAATAACAACAGAAAGAAACAAAAGGATGACAAAAAAATGATCAAATGGACATACCCTGGCGTATATTCCGGAATTATGACCTTCTTCCCGAACTGAGAAAATGTATATCCGACAGTATCTGACTGCGCGGAGGCATCAATAATCTGTGGCAGGCTGAAAGAAGGACCAGAGGAAGGTTGCCTCATGAAGATGCACATCGCGGTGACCGTCACCGCAACACCCAAAGCCACTGCCACTTTTGCAAGGAAGGAAGCTTCAGGATTGCCAGGTTCCACTTCCACCGCGTCGATGATCTCGCTCGCATCGCCCCCGCCGCCAGCAGAAGGTTCTGCCCCGGACATCGCCTGCGCAGTCCATGGACCCAAACGGGACGCCCTGCGCAGACTGTTCATGTTTGCAGGAAAGAAATTTCAGGCATCCAATGTCACAATTTTCCCCAAAGCACACCCCTTCTGTAAGAAAAATCGAACCCTGAATCTACCAAAGATTATCGCAGAAAACCCACAGATTGCGGAGCATCTAAACTACAGAGGCCAAGCTATTAGCCAGAGATCGAAGCGTGGTGAGAAAGCGTCGTTTCTTCTAGCAGAGCTAGCTCCAAATTCGTCCAGGCGGAAGAAATTTTAGCCGCCTGCAGCAAACGCCTACTGAGAAAGACGCCACCGAGGCAGCTCCGGGAGGAGGAGAACCCGACCTCGTAACGCGACTGCGAGCGGCGGCAGACCGCCGGGAACCGGCGGAGAAGGTGGCGCGGCGGCGGGGGAGTCGAGGAGGAGGCGGTGGCGGAAGGCAGCCCAAGCGCGCGTGGACCGTCGCCATGAGTCTCAGAGGAGGATGCGTCGTCGCGCGTTTCAGGATCAGGGCTATCGGCGTATGTTTTGTGTGGCGCCAAAGCACCGTTGGTCGCTGGGCCGGAGGATGATTCGTGCAAATGGCATATGCCATGATCCTTCTGAAACTTTCAAGCCTATAAACTAAATATACTAATATACTAAATAAGCAAATAAATGGAGTAGATTCGTTCCAAAAAAAACTAAATTGATTATTTAGTCTATTTAAATTGAACTCTTCTGTTTGCTGTTTTTACTTCAGAAGAAGATGGTAAATTTCCAGTGCCTCGAAGAACGGGAGTAAAAGTACAGTTCCCTAAACATTTGAGAGCTCAGATTCAAACATGCACGGGATGAAACTTTCTGATGGTGTGTATTTATGTGCAGGTTGACGAGGAAGTATCTATCTTAAATAGCAATATGTTACAGAACAATTCAGGATGTGAGGAGAAGGATACATAAAAGGATATCATGTGGTAGTACAATGCCGGTCAGCAAGAAAAGAGATGATCAATGGAAGCTCGAGTACAACAAGGCAGCAATGCCAGCTGCTACCAAGAAGCAATTGCTGGCACTGGAGCTGGGTGGAGAGGAGCTGCTGTCAGCTACTTTCGGCGCCGCCTCCGGAGGGCTGCTAACCGAGATAGGCGGCAGGGGCGGGTCGATAACGTCGGTGGGTTCCAGCACGGGTGCTGGCGGGAGCGCCGGGGGCAGCGCGCCTGGAGGGACCATGCTCACCAGAGCACCGGGGCTTGCAGCCATGATTGTGTAGCTCAGGTTCTTTGTCGGATCACTGCATGGGCTCCCTGCAATTCATTCCGACAAGAGACAAGGGCTGTTACTCTGGCAACTAGTGCAAGTTATGCTCCGATGCGGTCTTCACAAAAGTAGGAGTAGTTGGGATTGCTTGAGCTGAGAAGCTCTTTCGTGCAGTAGCCGCAATCTGAAACTTGTTCAATGTGCATAGCGTCAAACAGGTACTTACTGAAGTATGTAGTTGCAGTGCCAGGGAACTCGGTCACAAGCCCATCGACGACCAATGCAGCAGAGTATGTAGCGATCTCGATCATCGGATCAGCAAAGTAGTCGAACCCAAAGTTTGTGAACTCATTCCTGAGCACACCGACGTGCACGGTCAAGTTTGCAGCGTGCAGATTCTCCACCAAATTAGTGAACCCTGTCAGGAAGAAGCCATTGACCTTCACGAGTGCACCGCGGGTCACCATCACTACATCCGCAAACTTCTTGATATCATCCACTGCAGGCTTGGAAGCATCACTTATTATGGGGCTAACAGTGAGAACCCGCTTAAACGATGGGAACTTCTTGAACGCTGAAAGCACTGCGGAGTCGTCTGACTCGATGAACACTTGCTGCTCGCTCTCCTTGTCGTAGCTGGCATTGACCAGTGCACCGGAGACTGCATCTACCAGGCCAAGACCTCTGGTTGCAAGGTATGGAGCATCCTGCTCTCAGCCAAGAATGTTCAGTTCAACAGATTTACGGAGATAACATGAGCAGACAGTAACTTCAGTGAAAAGGATGATACCTGTATCTCGATCAGTATACCAGAGACATTGCTAGTTTTGGCAAAGTCAAGGAATTCAGGCAAAGTAAAGAATTTGCCAGCATTCTTCGCTGCAGGATTTCTTTTCAGGCCTGCCTGAGCAAATGGACCATTAAGCTCGGCTGATCAGATGAACAAAAACAAGATGTTAGTGCATGACAAAGAAAGAATACATGAAGAAGTAACTTAATTGTTCTGTTCTTTACGTTTCAAGGTTTGGATCTCGCTCCATGTAAGATCAAACGAGAAAATGCCTGATTTATTCTGTATTTCACTGACAGTAACAACTTTTGTCATGAAAGTGGTTGCTGCCGTCGTGCTGGCAATGAGATCTGCAGAGCCCATGCAAAAGGCCACACCGTCTTTTGACATCCGAACCGAGCAATCTATTATGTCAGCACCATCTTTCACTGCTTGTTGGTAGGCAAGGTCCGTGCAGCCTGCGTACACGCCACTTGCGCCATTGTGCGTTATAATGAGTGGCCTCTCTCCATCTAATTGAATAGAGAAATTAGTTGATCGTAGGATGATGATGAGATAACAAAGTGCATGCTGCGACATAAAAAAACCCAGCTTACTTGCAGTAGAAGAAAGAGCATTTCGTTCATTATGTGCCAAGCACGCTGCAAAGATCCTCAAGATGTTATCAAGGAACAAATAAAAGATGAGAAATCATGCGTAATCAGTATGTTCCTATCACGCGTAATGTGATAATTAGCCTTTTGGGAGAACCCCTATGGTTAGTTGTGGCAATGCTAGACATCAACCAAATACGTACTTGGCTTTTTCAACATGGAATAGTTATTAGTGCTTACCGACAACTCCTGATGCAGTGGGCGGGAAGTCAGTCATCACACCATCTACATTGAAGTCATGGTTGTCTATAAACCGCAAGTATTCCTGAGCAGGATCATAGCTGTAGTTGTAACTCGTAAGTATATCATTGGAAAACCCTCCTACATGCACTTCCAGCTCTACGGTGTGTGCATCTTTGACCAAACTGGTAGATGGGAGCAAGTACTGATTGCTATTCACTGGCCAAATATAACTCCTGGGGACCAAAATTCCTGATGCAAAAGCCTTGACGGATTTCAGATCTTTCAATATTTCTCCATATGATTTCCTGATGCTAGTCTCGGTAACATTATCATTGAGACACCGCAAAATTATCTTAGTCTTGCCCTTAAGCTTTCCACCAATACTTTTCAAGAATGAAATATCTGGCGAGGATATGTAGGCAATAGGATAATCTTTGGGTAGTTTTAATAGGTAATCTTCGATATCTAAATTGTGACCCTTATAAAAACCATCGAACTGCAAAAGGAAACATGAACTTTATTAGATAGAAAACATAGTGCAGTAATAAGGGAGCCTTGGTGAACTTCCGAATATTAGTGAAATTGCATTTACCTCCACATTAACCCAAATTTGTTGTGGGCGGAGTCCAACCACATCATCAAGCGTAAACATTCCCATCATGGCATCAAATGTGCTTGGGCGAGAAAAAATAGTTTGGATCACTGAGGCATGATCAAACAACAGGACACGTCAATATTCCGCATCAACAAAAGTTTCAGAAGCTAAACGACAAAGAGGAATTTTAAGGTACACCCAAACTGATATGAGCCGTTAGTTCTGTGTGAACTAGTGGGGGCAGGGGGCATGCTAATATTATTAGTACCTTTTATACTAGTAGATGAGAGTCTATTAATGGTCCCATAGGGTTAATACGGACTTCACTAAGGTCTGGTGATAAATAAGGAAATAAACAAGGCTAATCAATGGGTTCTATTCTAGTTTTGGATTCACGATTAGCTAGCTCCCGTGTATAAAAATGTGTTAGGTTTTCTTTGGACTATGTAAATAGTCTGTGTGCCACTAGTAACACATCCATTAATACTTGGAAACTTCCAAATAATAATAACAATAATAATATGTGTGTATCATCAATAACTCAAGTAGGTAGTATATATACACCGCAAGAAGCATGAAAGGAAATAGATGGATTTACTTAACACACATCATTTGACTGTCCTTGCATTGTTGATATGTTGTGCAAGCTGCTACTCCCTCCATTTCTATAAATACGGCGTAATTTTTCATTTGCTAACCCCAAGGAGAGTCCTCGAGCGATGAAACTGACACATGCAACCCCTGAGAAAAAATCTCTCCTAGCATTAGTTAATGACATCCTCGCTTGTTGTACCTTGCTTCTCGTACCCCAGAACCACACAATGCACAGATCAAAAGGACTGCAGGGACCGCTTATCCATTCGGGAGAGATGGAGCGGAGAATCAGCACATCGCTGGAACTGAGGGAGATAAGACCGAGAGAGTAGGGGCAGTTTGGGGAGAAAGGGGTGTATGCTGCACCCTGCGGCTTGTTCAACGGAAAAATTGGAGAAAAAATTTACACCCTACTCACAGGAACAGAGGGAGTACACGTTATGTAAAGATAACATCACAGATATTCTTTTCGGATGCCACATGTGTTAAGATAATGCTACAAGTATTAATCCTAGTCTAGATGTATGGCCTAGGAAATTGGAAAATTCATCAAAACATATTAAACAAAATGACCTTTTCTTTATGCATTTTGGATGTTGTAAGAGAAAAGGTATACATAGATATATATAGTTCTTGCAATACATTCATGCGGTATGAATAAAAATGTTGGTCCATTTAGTTCTTTACTAGCATATATGAAAGGCCGTTGATTGTGAAGGGATAATTAGGTCCATCAACAACTTTCCGTTTTAACACAAACAAGAACTTGCTATAAGCTATTGGAATGCTCAAATAGCCAAAGCTGCCTTTGATCAATGGACAGCTAGGATTAAATACTAGTCTTACAGGTTGTAAGAGGTAAGTCGGTGTGTCTCATCTTAAAAGAGCTCAAATGGCAAACCAGCTACAAGGAGGCAAGGATACAATTCCAACCTCACGTGTTCCAAATATGGAAGAAAATTACGAGTGTTTTAACAGTTTTGATGCTTTAAAATTGCAAATCATCATGAAGCACAGATAAAATATAGAGTATTTTACTTTGCAGTTCAAAAAAATTCAAGAGTTTTGCATGCATACCTGTGACATTATTTATGAGCTCGTCTGAGGTGAAATCCACAGCAAACCACCCATGAACATCTTCTGTGCCCACCTTGTACGTTTTGTCCTTCTTAGGGTACACTTCAGCAATTAGTGTTGACTTATCAAGCGCTAAGCCACTTCTGCAGAAGCCCACACCGTCGCTGGATAATTGCAGATCACACTGCAGACAGACTCCAGGCATGCTAGCTGTCATGGCAAACTCATATGCGAACTTGCTTGCTTCCGGAAATAAGCCAGAGAAGCCTCCACGAGCGATGACTAGAGGAGGACGACCTGTAGGAGAATGAAAGGATGATTAGCACTTTAGCAGCATGGCCGCTGTGTGGTGGCAAATAAAAATGCTCGATCAATCGAGGGGAGGGGAAAATAGAAACTTAAGCAAGAGAAGGAAAGGGTAAGATGATGCTTACCATCCAGAGTCAGCCATTTCTCCTCAACCGGAGCATCATCTACAGCGGCATTGGCTCCATGAAGGAGTATGAGGATCAAAAGCATGTGAGGATATCTACCTCCCATTTAGCCAGGAGGAGCACCCTGCATCCCATAACACTCCCTTGAGCCCCGGAGAAGCAATCGCAATAATCATTTGGGCTTTGTTTACAAGGAAAACAGCGCAAGAAGATATATCTATGCACTCGAAAAATTATACAATAACTCAATTTTTCCATTGATCAAACTAAAAAGCATGCAAAAGGGCGGTCGAACCGAGAAACAGAAGACAGGAGGATCTGCTACAAGGAAAGATGAACGTAAAGCGGCTGCACAGTTGCAGGGGGGCAAACCCAATGAATGAATCAATCAATCTCTCACCAGACATGCAAAATTACAGGCCTCAAATTCTAATCCCAACAAGCCAAGCTAAGAAGAAGATTGCGATGAACAAAGCGGGACGGCGTTTTGATTGATTGATTGATTGAGGGAGAGAGGAGGGTGGCGCCTGACCCACCTCACATGAAACGACCGGAAGTAAAAATTTAGAGGAGGCGGCGATGATCTATCTCCAGCCCCACCCAGCCAAGGCTCGCGAAATGTCCCTATATGAGATTGTGGAGCGGAGAGAAAGGTGAAGGAAAAGGCGTCTAAAATTAGAGCGGAGACAAAGGTGTCCCTTTGGCATGCCTGCCTGCCTGCTTAATTTAGATTCGGAGGCCCCGTCTATCTAGCTTAGCTCTCTCTCGTGATCGGGAGTTTCTTTCTTGCTCCTCTCCTCTCCTCTCCTCCGCGTCAGGGACAAGGCACAGGGAGGAAGCACACGCATAACGCCCCCCCCCCCCCCCCTTCTTTCCTCTGCCTTAAAATACCATGGAATTGAAACGGGAGGGGGAGGGGGATGGCACTTCTTAACGGCTCTCACCTCGTAACTCCGCCCGTGGGCGCGGGGACACGCGGTGGCATCGAGGAGCGCGAGCGCGTGGGTGGCGGGCCGGCGCCCCCGGCAGTAGTAGGTTGCGGGGGAGCCCAGCGTCGAGAGTGAGTCGGCGTCGCCGCCAGCCATGGCTTCTCCAACTGGAATCGGGAGTCTTCCGCTACGATTGTTCCTCGCTTCTCTCGACGTATGCTCGGGCGTTGGTTCCTGCCGGTGGCCTTGCAGATGAATGGTGCCACCCCACCGTTGCACCTGCACCCCGTTGTCCCTTGGTCAGTTGCAGAGCACCGGAACAAGTCGGCTAGTAATTCAACAACTTGTTCAGTTTGATCAGTCAGAAAATAAAATAAATGAACAGTCTGAAACGCCACCGCATTTGCAAGGCATGCTTCTTTCTTCATTCATATAATGATGAAAAAGACAAGATTTCTTCAACTACATGGACCAGAAACTCTCATGTTTTCTATTCAAACAGCTGGGCGCATCCATCTTTTTGACCACTCATGCTGGCTCCCAATTTATTGAAATTTTGCACTACTCATTCATCATACATACAAAAGACCGACCATCCGTACACGACACTGTTCAAAGCTCTCGGAGTCCTGACTTTCCCATGCTGGTGCTTAAAGCTGTCCAGCATTCCTCCTTTCTCCAGATTTCCAAATGCTCCGTTTAGATTCCGTTGAGGGTGATCACGATTTTACGGTCGCTGGCATGATCCCGATGTTCACACAGCCATATGCCCTGAAAAGAAATAACTTCAGGTGAGATTTTGCACTCCCAAAACTGAACGTGTAATCTACAATAAGTATGGCTTCTTCGGTTCAGTTTGTTTGCTAGGGTTTCAACTACTACTGATATTCTTACAGAAACTAAGCTTCAACATCAGATACTACTCCCTCCGTTCCCAAATATAAGTCTACATACCAATATAGACTACATACCAAGCAAAACAAGTGAATCTACACTCTAAAATAAGTCTATATACATCCGTATGTAGTTCGTATTGAAATACCTAAAAAGACTTATATTTAGAAACGGAGGGAGTATAATGTATGCCAAAGATGCTTGTCCGTACAATGTATAGCCTTAGAAAACGATTTTGAATTCAGACCAAGCATAGTCAATATGAACCTCCTATACAAAATATTGTTTGCAATTTCATAACTTTTCATTCACCATCTGAGAATTCTATGCAAGCAATCCAGTCATGTTTGTGGTGTATCCAACAATATAGAGTATTGAGGATTGAATTGAAAGGAGACAACAAAACAACCACGATGATATGCTAATGAGTAAAGGCTGAAATGGCCAGATAGTAAGAAATGGTAAATTATGGAACATGTATATATATTTTTTCTTACCTGCCAAAGGCCCATGTTGAGATGTCCATCAGTTATAGGAATTCTGAAGAAATGTAGAGAAAGAATACAACTTATTATTTTTTGCAAAGTAAAAGAGAAAAGAAATGGGAGAAGAAGGAAGGTAGCAAACACATACGTCAGAGCACAACCAAACATTGATGATTTAATATGTGCTGGCATGTCATCCGGTCCTGGAATTACAACTGAACTATTATGATCTGATTATCTGAATGCAATTAAGGGACTAGTACGGTCACCACTAATAAAATCACCGCCATGCCATTGTAATTTAAAGTGCAGCATAGTCTACTGGTTTAGCTATAAACCCAAACAAATAACAATACTAACCTTCCATTGTATGCTTCCAAGGAGCAGATCGGCCCTGGCATCAATCAACACTCAGTGAAACAACAGTTAAGTGATCACACTTTTGAATAAAAAAAAAAAAATCAGAGCACTGACCTCTGGGACAATTTTGTTAAGGAAGGTTTCGGTGTCAGCCCGTACATCAGAGTCATAGTTCTCATTGATGGTCAGGGAAGCACTTGTGTGCCGCACTGCAGAGCGAAGAAACTTCATTACTACCAAAATACCTCGAGTATGCGTCCTCTACATGGTTACCAGCTTATCGGCATGCATATACAAAAATATTGCACCGTTCTCTACATGCTTAATTGGAGACAATTCGATATTTTTAGTTTCACGTGTCTACAGTGAAGTTTCATTCCTGATGCCTTGCTCCCATGCTCACTGTTGGTTTGATTATCATGCTCAATTTTCTTAACATAAAGTTATTTAACACGAAACAATGCCAAATGATGTAAGCCATGTAAAAGCTCTAACTTGTCGAATATGCTAACACTGTAAGACATCACACAAACACTATACTTGATTTCTTCATATAGGATGAAAACAAGAAACCTTGATACTATGCACACACGCGCTCATGGCTTTCCTTCCCTAAATACTGTGCACACACACTTTTTACAGTACAACAGACAAGAAAGCCTCCCTACGGCCCAAAAAACATGTAACCATGCTATACAAGCTAACATAATCTTATTAACATTGTAATAGTAAGAACAAAACCTCAAGGCTAGTGAATTTGACCAAGCTACTGAAGCCCAGTTCAGCAAATTTCTATCACATCTGTTTATATTCCCTTCTTTAAGAGAAACCTCGCTTTTTTACATAGGAAACTGTCTAGCATAATACAGTTTGTTCGAAGCCGAAGTCTCTAAACGAGAAGGAACAGATCGTAAGTTGATTCAATTAGGTATATCTGTACATACGGAAGAGATGTGCCAAGCCGCACTTGAACCCGGAGAGATCGTCCTCAATCTCCCTCAAAACCTGCAGCACTCGACATAAGAACAATAGAATCGCGATCAGCAGAAGGATGAAGCCCTGGATTGTACGAACGAGGCGGTGAGGCGAGCCGCGGCGCGGGCGAGATTGAGGGTGAATAAACCTTGGGGGTGATGAGGTGGCAGCCGCGGTCCTGGGCAGGGATGACGACGGTCTTCTGGGCCCACTTGGCGGCCATGGAGCAGGTCGGGGCCGGCGGGATGGGGTTGAGCGGCGGCGGCGGCGGCGATGAGGGTGAGCTTTGCGCACGCTGACACGCGGCACGGGAAGCAGCGAGCGATGGGGGCGTCGTGTCCGGGAGGGGATTTGTTCGTTCCCTGCTTCTGCTTCCGATGAACCAATTCAGCCTTCAGGGTTCGTGGCCGTCGGATGAGCTGATCAACGCTCCTCGCAGAGTTTCAGTGAAATTCTTGTCTTTAGAAACAGTTTAAGGAAGTTCATTTTACTACCTCGAAGAAATTTGGTGGTTCACATAAACTCCTGATGTATTTTTTTCTCCTCTACCCACCTCAACTATCCCATCCCGATTAAAAATATATTGATGGTTGGTTTAATCCGAACGGATGCTGACTGGACGAGGTGAAAACGGTATTTTTTCAATGAGGTCATTTCGTTAGGAGACCCATCAATGCCTCTCGATGACGCCGTAGATGGTTGGGGTGACGTCGCTAACTCAAACAACAGGAATGGACTTGGACCGAAGATGGAGGCCGATGGTGGGATCGTCAGACATCGAGGAGCTATTGCAAGAGGTCCGGAGGTGTTTGGCGGCGAGCTCCTGGACGGTGCAGAAGCGGCGAAGCGGCTGGCGACAAAGCATGGTTGGGCGTGAGAGGTCCCCGGTTGAAGGGCTTCAACGACGACGCAGCTGTGCGTAGATGAGGTCAGGGTTGTGGTCATGGCGACTGCAGGTGTCCTGTCCTCCCATCAACAAAGAGGCGGCCACCCATGGACGTGGAGGCGGTAGCAAGGTCAACGGGTGGGCAGAGCGACGACTGGGTGGCAGTGTCAACGTGTCAATGGAGCAGGGCTACGCACCGACGACGGGACGCGAGCAGGCAAGCCGAGGCACGTGTGGATTGTGCGAAACCGGTGTGCCGCGAGAAAAGGAGGAAGGAGCGATAGAACAAGGGTGCAAGGATCGTGGCGCTTCGTCGGCGGCGGCCAAGGCTGGGGTCACCAAGTGTTGCATGGGGTCATATGGTTGGCTGCAACTCCTGTTCCTGGTGACGACGCTATAGGAAATGAGAGAGGGAAAGGATTTAGTGTTTGGTGTTTCTGGGCCTTGGTCCTTGGGCCCCATTGGTCAAATACGGCTTTGAGCTCGTCCATGTTAGTGAACCACATGAGCAAACCCATCTAAAACGATTTCTGAACGGTATTGGATAGATCAGTGGGTTAAGGTGGCGCTTGGTTCTCAGGCTATCCCTCGATGGGATAGGGATGGCCAGATTTTCAGTGGATGCCATATGTTTGGAAGGAAAGATGTGTTGGCTAGGGATAACCAGTTCTGTGAATATTCGACCGAAAACTTGAGTGTTAATAGCCACGAGAAACTGGCAAACGAGGGCAACCACCCACCCGCACCGAAGCGTTTTCATCTTTCTCCTCCTGCAACAGACCGGGACCGACGCTCTACAAGATTCCCCTTTTATTTCAATTCTCGTCGTGTGGTTCGTTTGGTTGTCGCATTCAGCATTGCATCATTCACATCATATGCATACCATCGTCACTCGTTTTCGAAAACTTGCATCCGTCGTAGTTGCCGGTTCTCTTCATTTGTATCATCGACCGTTTCGAGACCAACCACACGCACGCACGCGCCCGCGACATCGTTAAAAAACCGTTTTTAAAGCGCACGAAAAATATTCTCTGATTGGGTCGAAACCTGGCATGCGGTCTTATTATAGTGTAGGTAGACCGCCTACCAAATTTCGTTGCATTCCAAGGTTGTTTGATACCCCATCGGTCAGTCTTAAAAGTGCGGTCATCACGTTATTATCGGGCGTATTTCGGTGTTTAAAACTCTGTCACGGGCCGCAAACCTCCCTCTCTCCTCAGCCCACACCCCCTCTACACAGCCCACTTAGCCCTGCTAGCCCCCCCTCCGCTTCCAGACTGTCGGATCGAGATCCGAAGGTCCAAAAACGGAGCCAAACTCCAAACCCTAGCCCTCCTTTCCTATTTAATCCCCCCTCCCCTTCCTAATTTGGCTAAACCTAATCCCTGCCTCGATTTCCGCATCACCGCCAGCCTCCCACCACCCCGCAGCCGCCAGCTCCTCCTCCCCCCTCGCGTGGGCCCACCGAGCCCATCTGGAGGCCCGTTTGGGCCCGAACCGTCGTGGCAGCTCCAGGGAGGGGCCTCCCCAGCGCCCCCTCAGATCGAAGGGAGGAGCCCTCAATCCCGAGCCCCGCCGTCGCGCCCCTCCGGCCACCAAGCCGCCGCCGTTGAGTCGACCTTGCCTCCCCTCGCCGTCCCTCTCACCCCGTTCGCCCCTCACCTCTCCCCTCATCCTTGTTCTGCAGGAGCTCCATGGCCGTGCCATCGAAGCCCGCCCGTCGCCACCACATGGAATTGGACGGATCCGTGGTGCATCACCCAGATCCGGCGTCCTTGACCCCGGATCCGTCTGTTCCCGTCGCCGGCCAGAGCCCGCTGTGCGTCGTTCATCGCCGTTGACCGCCGTGGATGCCTTCGTCTTCCTGTTCGTGTGGGAGGACGAAGCCTCCGCTCGCTAGCGCAGGCACCCGCATGGGCCAGCCGCCGCGGTGAGGCCCAGCTCGCCCTCTGCTAGCATGGGCTTGGCCCGCTAGGTGAGCTAGCCCAGCCACCCTATCCCTCGCCCGTGTGCACCATTTAATATGTTGCACCCATGTCCTTTGTGGGACCCTGGTTCAGATTCGGCCTGTAGACCTTTTTCTTTAAATCTGCGAATTTTGCTAATTAACCTGGAATTGTAGTTTTACAGAAAACCCCCTATTGATCATGCATTTAATATCTCTTCAACCGTGCACCATATGTAAAAACTTAATACATGAAAAATGACTAGAATTTCGTGTAGATTCACAATATCCAACTCTCACATGTGTTTAAAATGTTTAACTTGCTGATTTCATGCAATTTTCGTAAATGTCATGCTAAAATGATTTATATAATAACTTTTAAACCGTAGCTCCGATGCAAATGTTTTTTATATATATAAATTGACTAGAAAATTTTGTACAATCACATGGTGACATTTATTTTTCTGTTTAATAACTCTAAAATATGGTTAGTTCAGATCTGGACCAAACTAAAAATATGCATACGAGGTCGTTCCGGAATTGTTATTCGTTGCTTCCGCCTCATTTAAAGTGCCTAGGTAATGTAGTTTACTTATGCTTCACCTCTTGCCATGTTTAACAATATTTAATATTGATGAGTACCTAAACGGGAGTGAACTAAATAATTAGAACGTGGAGTTTCATCGATATGCAACTCGTTACATATTGAACTTCACTTAATATGTAATAGTTGTTTGTTGTGCTTGCCATGCCATGCCATGCCATGCGTTGTGTATTAAATCGGACATGCATCATAGTTGTTTGCGCATCATGTCATGCATATGTTGTGGTGTATCTTGTGCTGATTGTTTGTTTTGGATTGCTTCTTCTCGGTAGAGTTCCGAGAGCGTTCGGAGTGTGAGGATTCGTTCGACTATGTTGGCTCATCTTCTTCATGGACTCATGCTTCTTCCAAAAGGGATCTCAGGCAAGATGACACATTTCCCTAGATACCACTACTATCATTGCTATGCTAGTTATCCCGCTTTTATCGTTATGTCTTCTACCTACCACTTGTTTGTCAAGCCTCCCAACATTGCCATGAAAAGCCTCTAACCCTCCACCTTCCTAGCAAACCTTTGTTTGGCTATGTTACCGCTTGCTCATCCCTTCTTATAGCATATCTAGCTGCAGGTGCAATTTCTTCCATGTGTCAACATGGACATTCTTTTGTTATCGCAATATTATTGCTATTTAATTTAATGCACTTATACACTTGGTAAAGGGTGGAAGGCTTGGCCTTTTGCTCGGTGTTTTGTTCCACTCTTGTCGCCCTAGTTACTTGTGAACCGGTGTTATGTTCCATATTGAGCACTCCTAACATGCTAGGGGTTGTTATGGGGACCCCCCTGATTTTCGTTTTAGGATAAAGCTTGTCTGGCAAGGCCCAACATTGGTACTACATTTGCCTAATAACTAATAAACCTGCATAAGGGGTAATTAACTCGAGGACCTTAATCAACAACCCGGGCCAGTGCTCCTCATGAGTGTTAGTCCAAACTAGAGCACTGTGTGGGGCCACCCCAGGGCAACTTGGGGGATTTCTATCAGGCCACTGTATGTGTCGCTTATTCTCCGTGTCTTGAGAACAAGATACGCGGCTCCTATCGGGATCGTCGACACGTTGGAAGACCTTGCTGGACTTGTTTTACCTTTCTCGAATGTCTTGCGTGAGGAACTCTGATCTTCTTCGGGCTATCTCGAGGTGTCGGATTTCTTTTGGAATTGCCTAGGATGATCACGAGATCCGTGGTCGAGGTTATTCCCGTGGCGTGTGGTTAATTTGTGATTGATGAGTTGGAGCCCCCCTACAGGGTTAAATCTTTTGGAAATCCGTGCGTGCGGTTATGTGGAAAACTTGGAAAACTTTGTTTAACACCCGGTCATAGCAAACTTGAAGTAAACTCTAATAAAATCACCAACTGTGTGCGTTACCGCGACTGTCTCTTCTCGTGAGTTCTTATCCGAGAGAGAACACGATGGGGTTATGTTTGGCGTAAGTAGGTGTTTAGGATCAGTTCGTGATCATTACTAGTTCACGTCCGATATGCGTAGACCACCATATTTTACTTTCTGTATTATAAGTTAGCCACTCAAATAAATGCTTAGTCGCTTGCTGCAGCCTCACCACTTAACCATACCTCACCCATTAAGCTTTAATAGTTTTGATACCCTTGGAAATGAGATTGCTGAGTCCCTGTGGCTCACAGATTACTACAACAACAGTTGCAGGTACATTTAATGCGATGATTTGACGTGAGCGTGATGCTTGCTCTATTTGGAGTTATTCTTGTTCTTCTTCATCAATCTAGGATGGGTTCCAGGTGGTAGCCTGGGATAGCAAGGGTGGATGTCATTTTATCGTTTGATTTCGTCCGTAGTCAGACCCTGATCTTCTATATGATGTTTGAATATGGTGATGTATTGATGTGATATTGATGTAGCTAGTGGTGAGTTTAAGCCAATTCCATATACTCATCTCTTCTATACATGTACTTGTAATGATATCCATTCTTGCAACACGACAAGATGCGCTTCTATCCCTATCGAGGCCCTCATGCCAAAATAAGGATAGGATCGCATCTTGGGCATGAAAAGTTGGTATCAGAGCCTATACCGACCTAGGAGCCCCCTTGATTGATCGAACTTGGTTGAGTCGAGTCTAGTGAAAAACTATTTCGAGTCTAGTTATATCGGAGAGTAGGATTCTTTTACTTCTCTTCTATACTCTGGTGAGGAATTACGACTTAGGAATGTTGATTCTACTCTTCTTCTCGCTCAAAAAATTTTTAGGATCATACGGGTATTTTGGAAACTATATGATGCCGATGTGACGGAGTTCTGTCTTGGTGCCTCCTGTCTGACTTGATTTTTTCAGGGAGTTGAGCTCTAGGGGATTCTTGACACATCGTTATCGTTCAGTTTCCTTAGTATCTCAGGATGGAGGATGTTCGAAATTTCTTCAATACTGGTAGTGGCGAGAGGAGTGTGGCATCCCCAGTACTGGTGGAGAGAGTTCGGATGTACTGCCATTCTTAGTATCGTTGTGTTTTTGAGGGTTCGAGATAGATGAGTTTCCGAGACCTCTGGTTATGTGTTGACGGATGTGTTACACTGGAGCGTAGTATTATTGTTAGGAGTTGAGTGATGGATTTTGCTCCTTGTATCCGTGGACCCGATTGCATAACTAGAAAGTTTCGGGAGTTCTTAGGTGGGAATTCAAGTAGTTACCTAGGCTATCTTCCAACAGATCATGATGTGAGGTTGGGGTTCGACATCTAGTGGATTCGTTTGTTCACAGTCTTTCTTACAAAGGACATTCTTGATATATGTCATCACATATGCTTCGTCAAGCCTTGTAGTTCGCTACGCCTAGGGAGAATATTTGAGCGTCATTTCAATATGACAATCCAATGTACGATTGAGCCCGTGCGAACCTTACCACAAAAATATCGAGCGGAATCTCTGTCATGTATTTGTTCTGGATTGTTTCGTAAGCCTCATCCTTTGTTTTGTTTTTGAATATGGTAATCCAAGTTGCTCCGATGTCAAGTGGTGATTTCATATCTTTCCTAAGTGTTCTCATATGTCCCTGGGTTTGATAATTCTTTTGCCAATCAAGTTGTCATATCAATTCTTGTCATCCGGTGTGCTCTCTTCAAGTTAATTCTATCCTCTTCAATATTTGCAACATCAATCCTCATACTTTGTTTCGGAGTTTGTCTCATCTGCTCCAAGTTTTCTTTGTTTTCCCCACCCTCCCACCCATTCTCTTCATCGGGTAAATTCTCATCCAAGTGCCTTTCCTTTCATTGATGCTTCCGCTATCTTTCTTTCGTATCGTATCCGGTAATTCGTTGTGCAGATGCTCAGTGCTCATGTTTATCATTTATTAGTATTCATCTTTGTTTTCTTCTCCGGTGGATTCAATTCTAGATCTCGGTGTTCATCATATCTTTTTCATTCATTAAATGCTTTTCGTGTTCGAATTCTCATCAAGCCTCTCTTATTAATTCATCCCTCTATGTTCTATCCGGAGTGCTAAAGATATCTCAGAAGATTCATTATTTCTTTCAATCCTTCCAAATTATTTTGAGGCTCTCACCTCTTCAAGTTTTCATTTCTACCGGTGCAATCTCTCTTTTAATCAATCGTTTCAACGGAGTTTTCTTTGAGTGGGCCCATAACCCACTGGTTTTTCCCAGGATCTTACCCAGCTCTTGTAATATTTCCGGAGATGTCCTCAAGTTCTCTTATAATATGACGTAAGAATGAATTTCATCAGTCATATGCCTTCTCAAAGATCGCTTCTAAATAATTTTCATTGTTGGCTCAACCTTCTTTATTCATTATTTCAGAGTGTCTCAATAATTCACGGTGTTGCTTCTCGTCATCATTCTCTGCGCTGAAGACCGAAGGAGTGGTTCTCTTAAATCTCTGCTCATTATCTTGAAGATTCATGGTCTCAGCTTCGTCCTATCATCTCACATTGTTTCGATCATGAGTAATTTCTCCCATATCTATCCAGTGCATTCAGAGTTGTTTTCATTTCTTGATCCTCCTGAAAGCCATCATTTTAGAAGATTTCTTTGTTCTCAGCTTTCAGCTTTCATTCTCAAATTCTTCTCAAGTGTTGTTGCTTCGTTCGTATCTCAATTATTCCGGTGCCTTGTGAAGTTTTCCATTAGGTGGATCATGATCTCTTCGTTCCCATGTATCTTCGTTCAATCGTAGTATCCTCATTCGTTTGTGAATTCTTACCGGTGTTCTCGTGGAAGACTTCTTCAAGTTTGTGATCTCTCTCTTTCTCTTCAATTCTTTGCAACAAGAATAAGTGGTATGCCAAATCCGTTGTTTGTCATCAATTTAACTTGATGAAGGATAAGCATAACGTAATTCTTATTATAGTTTCATCGAGTGATTTCAATCCCTCTTCCGGAGTTGTGCATGATATCAATTCTGGGTTTCAAGTGTTCTCATCTTTCCTTTTCCGGAGTTCCTAGTTTTTCTCAAATATCTCTTCGCGAAGCTTCATCTAAAGCATAGCAAGGCCTCAATCTTGTCATTTCGCAACCTTCAATGTCAAGCTTCATCCTTTCATTCCGGAGTTCATCCCGATGGTTCTTCATGGTGGTTTGTTTAGGATGTAATTCTTCTCAAATTGTTCTTCAAGATCCTTGTTGGAGGTGCTCAAGTGTTCTTTATCTTGTATTTCTAAGTTCAATTCCTTCTACATTGTCTTTTGAGATGGTATTATCAAATTCTTGATTATGAGGAGTCTCGAAGGAAAATTGTCAAGAATAAAGATAACCATCTTGTTTTCTCGGAGTTATCTTGGGTTGGATTTCACCTAAAGCATTTCCTAAGGATTGTTGCTATCATAGTGTCATAAATGATTCAAGTGTCTCCTCCACCTCTTGGTGAAAGAAGTTGTGCATATCTTGTTGCTCTCAAGTAATCAATTGTTCCTGTTGTGGCAGGTTGTCACCTCATAATTTTGAGATGTTTTCCATAAGCCCGTAACAAGCTATTCTTTTTGTTGTCGATTCTCCATCAGCTCGTTCTATCCTTACTTCCAAGGGTGCTTTCAATTCAATTGTGGTAGAAATATGTCATTTTGTTCTCCATTCCTTCCTTTCCAATGATCTAGTTTCTATTTGTCTGATCCGGGGGTGCTCTCTTCGATTCATCTTCTCGAATTATCAAGATCATATTATTTTGCTCATCCATTTAACCGGAGTGTTGTGAAATATTTTCATGATCCTTCCACTTATGAAGTTTTGATTCTAATCCAACCGAAGTTTGGTGCCTCTCTTTCAATTCTCTCCATCATATCAAAATTTTCCTCTCTATCCTACCGAAGTGCTGCCCAAATTTCTTTTGAACTCTTGCTTGTTCCTCATGTCAGTCTTCGTCTCGTTGAAACCTTCAATGATCATTGGTTTCACTCGTTTGTCAAAGAAGCAACTAAGTTTTACCTCTTCCTTTCCTCTTGCTCTTTCTCTTCCTCTTATCATTCTAGATCTCGGGACGAGATTCTCGTGTAGTGGAGGAGAGTTGTAACAGCCCGGGACCGACGCTCCAGAAGATTCCCCTTTTACTTCCATTCTCGTCATGATTCGTTTGGTTGTCGCATTCAGCATTGCATCATTCGCATCATATGCATAGCATCATCACTCGTTTTTGAAAACTTGCATCCGTCGTAGTTGTCGGTTCTCTTTGTTTGTATCGCCGACCGTTTCGAGACCAACCACACACACGCACGCGCCCCCGACATCGTTAAAAAACCATTTTTAAAGCGCACAAAAAATATTCTCGGATTGGGTCAAAACCTGGCGTGCAGTCTTATTCTAGTGTAGGTAGACCGCCTGCCAAATTTCGTCACATTCCGAGGTCGATTGATACCCCATCGGCCAGTCTTAGCAGTGCGGTCATCGGGTTATTATCGGGCATTTTTTAGTGTTTAAAACTCTGTCACGGGCCGCAAACCTCCCTCTCTCCTCAGCCCACACCCCCTCTACACAACCCACTTAGCCCTGCTAGCACCCCTCCGCTTTCGGACCATCGGATCGAGATCCGAAGGTCCAAAAACGGAGCCAAACTCCAGACCCTAGCCCTCCTTTCCTACTTAATCCCCCTCCCCTTCCTCATTGGCTAAACCTAATCCGTGCCTCGATTTTTGTGCCACCGCCAGCCTCCCACCACCCCGCAGCCGCCAACTCCTCCTCTCACCTCGCGCGGGCCCGCCAAGCCCATCTGGAGGCCCATTCGGGCATTAACTGCTACTGCCGCTCCAGGGAGGGGCCTCCCTAGCACCCGCTCAGATCGATGGGGGGAGCCCCTCAATCTCGAGCCCCGCCATCGCGCCCCTACGGCCACCAAGCTGCCGCCGTTGGGTCGACCCTGCCTCCCCTCGCCGTCCCTCTCACCCTGTTCGCCCCTCACCTCTCCCCTCATCCTTGTCCACAGGAGCTCCATGGCCGCGCCACCGAAGCCCCGCCATCGCCACCACGTGGAACTAGCCGGATCCATCGTGCCTCGCCTAGATCCGGCATCCTTGACCCTGGATCCGTCTGTTCCCGTCGCCGGCCAGAGCCACCTATGTGTCGTCCGCCGCTGTTGACTGCCATGGACGCCTTCGTCTTCCTATTTGTGCGGGAGGACGAAGCCTCCGCTCGCCAGCACAGGCGCCCGCGTGGGCCAGCCGCTGCGGCGAGGCCCAGCTCGCCCTCTGCTAGCATGGGCTTGGCCCGCTAGGTGAGCTAGCCCAGCCGCCCTATCCCTTGCCCGTGTGCACCATTTAATATGTTGCGCCCATTTCCTCTGTTGTACCCTGGTCCAGATTCGGCCCGTAGACCTTTTTTTAAAATCTGCGAATTTTGCTAATTAACGTGTGAATTGTAGTTTTACAAAAAAGCCCCTAGTGATCATGCACTTAATATCTCTTCAATCGTGCACCATATGTAAAAACTTAATGCATGAAAAATGACTAGAATTTCATGTAGATTCACAATATCCAACTCTCACATGTGTTTAAAATGTTTAACTTCCCGATTTCATGCAATTTGCGTAAATGCCATGCTAAAATGATTTATATAATAACTTTTAAACTGTAGCTCCGATGCAAATGTTTTATATATATAACTTGACTAGAAATTTTTTTAGAATCACATGGTGACATTTATTTTGCTGTTTAATAACTCTAAAATATGGTTAGTTCAGATCTGGACCAAACTAAAAATATGCATATGAGGTCGTTCCGGAATTGTTATGCGTTGCTTCCGCCTCATTTGAAGTGCCTAGGTGATGTAGTTTACTTATGCTTCACCTCTTGCCATGTTTAACAACATTTAATATTGATGAGTACCTAGACGAGAGTGAACTAAATAATTAGAACGTGGAGTTTCATCAATATGCAACTCGTTGCATATTGAACTTCACTTAATATGTAGTAGTTGTTTGTTGTGCTTGCCATGCCATGCCATGCCATGCGTTGCATATTAAACCAAGCATGCATCATAGTTGTTTGCGCATCATGGCATGCATATGTTGTGGTGTATCTTGTTTGATTGTTTGTTTCGGATTGCTTCTTCTCAATAGAGTTCCGAAAGCGTTCGAAGTGTGAGGATTCGTTCGACTACGTTGACTCATCTTCTTCATGGACTCATGCTTCTTCCAAGAGGGATCTCAGGCAAGATGACATATTTCCCTGGGTACCACTACTATCATTGCTATGCTAGTTGTCCCGCTTTTATTGTTATGTCTCGCTACCTACCACTTGTTTGTCAAGCCTTCCAACATTGCCATGAAAAACCTCTAACCCTCCACCTGCCTAGCAAACCTTTGTTTGGCTATGTTACCACTTGCTAAGCCCTTCTTATTGTGTTTCTAGCTGCAGGTGCAATTGCTTCCATGTGACAACATGGACATTCTTTTGTTATCACAATATTATTGCTATTTAATTTAATGCACTTATACACTTGGTAAAGGGTGGAAGGCTTGGCCTTTTGCTCGGTGTTTTGTTCCACTCTTGCCGCCCTAGTTACTTGTGAACCGGTGTCATGTTCCATATTGAGCGCTCCTAACATGCTCGGCATTTGCCTAATAATTAATAAATCTGCATCGGGAGTAATTAACCCGAGGATCTTAATCAACAACCCGTGCTGGTGCTCCTCATGAGTGTTGGTCCAAACTAGAGCACTGTGCGGGGCCACCCCAAGGCAACTTGGGGGATTTCTATCATGCCACTGTACACGTCGCTGTCGTGTCATGAGAACGAGATACGCTGCTCCTATCGGGATCGTTGACACGTCGGGAGGCCTTGTTGGACTTGTTTTACCTTTCTCGAATATCTTGCGCGAGGAACTCTGATCTTCTTCGGGCTATCTCGAGGTGTCGGATTTCTTTTGGAATTGCCTAGGATGATCACGAGATCCGTGGTCGAGGTCATTCCCGCGGCATGTGGTTAATTTGTGATGGATGAGTTGGAGCACCCCTGCAGGGTTAAATCCTTCGGAAAGCCGTGCCCGCGGTTATGTGGCAAACTTGGAAAACTTTGTTTAACACCCGGTCATAGAAAACTTGAAGTAAACTCTAATAAAATCCACCAACCGTGTGCATAACCGTGTCTATCTCTTCTCGTGAGTCCTTATTCGAGAGAGAACACGGTGGGGTTATGTTTGACGTAAGTAGGTGTTCAGGATCAGTTAGTGATCATTACTAGTTCACGTCCGATATGCGTAGACCACCATTTTACTTTCTGTATTGTAAGTTAGCCACTCAAATAAATGATTAGTCACTTGCTACAGCCTCACCACTTAACCATACCTCACCCATTAAGATTTAATAGTGTTGATACCCTTGGAAATGAGATTGCTGAGTCCCTCTGTCTCACAAATTACTACAACAACAGTTGCAGGTACATGTAATGTGATGATTTGATGTGAGCGCGGTGCTTGTTGTATTTGGAGTTCTTCTTCTTCGTCATGATCAATCTTGGATGGGTTCCAGGAGGCAGCCTGGGATAGCAAGGGTGGATGCCATTTTATCGTTTGATTTCGTCCATAGTCGGACCCTGCTCTTCTGTATGATGTTTGAATATGGTGATGTATTGATGTGATATTGATGCAGTTTGTGGCGAGTGTAATCCAATTCCATATACTCATGTCTTCTGTACATGTACTTGTAATGATATCCATTCTTACAACATGACGAGATGCGCTTCTATAGGTGTCAAGGCCCTTGTGCCAAAATAAGGATAGGATCACATCTTGGGCGTGACACCACCCCACACGGAAAAGGTAACCCATGACAACGGAAGGCAGCAGCGGTAGCAGCGATTCCGGATCGGAGTGGCGGCCCTCGAGGACATCCCCTCCTCCACCTCCTCCTCTGTCTCTCTTGCCATTTCTGTCTAGCCCTCTCTGCTTCCCCTCTCACTCTTCCATCGCTCGCCCCAATGGCTGGTATGGACGTGAGCGCTGGCAATGGGTAACAGGGACAGAGTAGCTCGTTCCCTCTTTGTACTAGATCTGATGCATCTTGCCCTTTCTTTGCAGCTAGCACGGAGGAGCACCGAGACGACGAAGAGAATCAGCAAGGCAGTCCTGATCTACAGCTGACACAGAGCGTGTGTGTGTTTGCTGCACTTCTCATCCTTCTGGCCAAACAACAAAAATTGGTTATCCAACACAATCAATCCCATTCAACCAAACAACCAAATGTGGTTATCCCTAACCACATGGCTAGGGATATCACCAGCCATCCCAACTTCACCCGCGAACCAAACATAAAAAGAATGGTCAGATGATTATGTGAACCATCCATTTTGGTTAGGGTGATAAAATAGACTTTTTTCAAAAGATCTCTTCGATGCCATCGCACGCCACATGATTTTACCCCATAAGATGCCTCTCTGGGTTCGTATATCTTACTTAAAGTCGTGATTTTTTTAAAACTTCCAATCTATTCATCAAACATCAATGTAGTAAAAAGAACACGAGAAGTAACAAAAATTACATTTGGATCACCTTGCGATGACTACAAACACTGCAACACAAAGGATGAAGCCCTAGATTGTACGAGGCAGTGATGCAAGCCGCGATGCAGGCGAGATTGAGGGTGAATTAACATTGGGGTGATGAGGTGGCAGACGCAGCGCTGGGTAGGCATGACGACGGTCTTTGGGCCCCACTTGGGCGCCATGGAGCAGGGCGGGGCCTGTGGGATGGGGTTAAGCGGCAGCGGTGACGATGAGGGTGAGCTTTGTGCACGCTGACACGCGACACGGGAAGCAGCGAGCGATAGGGGCGTCGTGTCCTAGAGGGGATTGTTCATTCCCTACTTTTGCTTCCGATGAACAAATTCAACCTTCAAGGGTTCGTGCCGTCGGATGAGTTGATGAACGCTCCTCACATAGTTTCAGTGAAATCCTTGCCCTAAAAACATTTGGAAAAAAATTCATTTTACTACCATTAAGAAACTTGGTGGTTCATGTAAACCCATGTTTTTCTACTCCTTTACCCACCTCAACTATCCCATATGGTCAAAAAATGTTGATGGTTGGCTTGCCTCAATCGAATGTTGATTTGAACGAGGTGAACGCGTTATTTGCCCAATGGGGCCCTCTTGTTAGGTGACCCGTGAATGTCTCACGACGACGACATAGGTGGTTTGTGGTGGTGCAACTGACCGGAGCAGCAGGAATGGGTGCGGACCGGAGGTGGAGGCCAATGATGGGATCGTCAAACAATGGGGAGCTGTCGTAGAGGCCCGGAGGTGTTTGACTGTAATGCCCAAGATGCGTTACTATCATCATCCTGGCTTGAGGGCCTCGATAGGGATATAAGCACATCTTGTCGTTTCGCAAGAATGGATATTCTTACAAGTACATGTAAAGAGGAGATGAGTATATTGAATTACCTTACACTCTCCACAAGCTAAATCCTATCACCTCAATTACAATCCTCCATAGCAATTATCATACATAAAAGCAGGGTCCGACTACGAACGAAAACAAACGAGAAAAGTGACATCCATCTTTGCTAATCCTAGGCTACCGACCTGGAACCCATCCTATGATCGTTGAAGAAGAAGAACTCTAAATCAATCAAGCATCGCTCACATGTCAAAGCATTGCATTACCTGTACCTGTAACTGTTGTTGTAGTAATCCGTGAGTCACGGGGACTCAACAATCTCATTTCCAAGGGTATCAAGACTAGCAAAGCTTAATGGGCGAGGTATGTGTAAGAGCACATTTATCCATGTGTGGTTTTGGTAATTGATGACAATCCCTATGGACTAGTGGTTGCCTTGAGTTATATTGGAAGGATTTGTCCGTAGGTACTTCTTGAAGTCCATCTGTTGGTTTCAAGGAGTTTATATGGCGACCAAGGTGGTATTCAAGGTTTTATCCAAAGATTGGTCATGTGAGAGTTGAGCTTATTGCAAGCATGTCTTGAAGAAGAAGATTGTGTGAGCACTCATGTTTACCTTCAAGACATCACCTTTATGAAGAGAGAATATAAGATACAAGGTTGATCAAGACTAAGTCAAAGAGTGAACCAAGTCGATCAACACACAAAGCGTACACGATATATCGAGAGGGATCAAGTGATCCCATGGTATGATAAGCATTGTCCATTACGCTATGTGTACTAACCCATGGTCTACGTGAGTGTTCTTCGTAGGGTTAGGTATATTTCCATGGGATTGCATCAACAGGAAGATCCCATACAACCCATGGAAGATGACATCAAGTGGTGATCGTCATCAAGGTTGCGTTGTGCAAGTTCAAGTGAATTGTCACGGAGAGATCATACTTGAATCTTGCCGTCCATTGTGGTGACAATGGACTTGTGAAGATGTGCCGAAGAGTGGCTCACCCATAGTGGAGTATGGGGAGCAATCAACTAGTCTTCATCGAGCCGGTGCAATCAAGAAAGGTGGTCCATCTTGAGGAGGACAACATCGTCATCATCTAGCTCAAGTGAACTATGCACAAGGCAAAGGTTTGACCTTGATAAGGTTTTCCATTTTACCGATCTCATGGTGGTAGTTGGGAGACCGGGTTATATGATCAATAGCCGTACTATCAAGGGGGGGGGGATCTCAACCGAGTAGCTTGATTGTATCGTTTGTTGAGAGCTCAAACCATTTGCATCCTTGCATCATCATCTTTCTTGGTCTTTAGTCAGTTTTTCTCTATGTGAGTTCTTGAGCTTACGGTCTTCATCGTGATAAGTTCAAGCTCATCGAAAACAGATTTCGTATGCATCATATTGTGTTTTCAGTGTTGGAGATTTTGCCTGATATGTATTTGGAAGGTCATCTTCCTTATCCTAGTGTCATTTGTTATCCATTGCTTGTTCTTAAATTAACTAGTCATTGTTGGATAGCTCTCGTTGTCCTTTATCCAACAAGCTTGAGTTTGCTCAAATCGGAGCTCGTATGCGAAAGTTATGGCTGCTTTTAGTATTACTTGTTTTACGTAGAAGATTGTCATGCCCCGTAGAGAGCTTGAGATTGACCGGTACAACCGATGTTTGGAGTGGTTGTACCGCTCCAGATTTGGTTCGAAGGTTGTACCGGCCATGTACCGCTCTACCACCAGACTAGTTTCTATTGTGGTGCGGTTCTTGGGCGGTTGTGGGCCGGTTGTACTGCTTATTGCTTTATACCGGTTGTACCGGTGCTCATGGTAGTTGTACCGCTCCTATGTTATTCTCCACATAACGGGCAGATTTGTGGGAACCTATTTAAGGGGGTCTTCTTCCCTAATGGTTCCCCAACTCTTGAGCTCGTTTTGCCCCACATTGTCGACCTTCTTTGAGCTTGCTATCGCTCAATCCCTCCAATGATTCTTGCTAGTTCTTGAGGGAAAATGGAGAGGAGATCTAGATCCACATTTCCACCAATCACTTTCTTCTACATGTGAGGGGAACCCCTTGGATCTAGATCTTGAAGTTCTTCATGTTCTTCTTTGTTCTTCCTCTCATTTTCCTCCCTAACATTAGTTGCTTTGGTGAGATTTGGGAGAGAAGGACTTGGGAACTCCTTGTGCCCTTGACATTGCATTTGGTGCATAGGTTTGAGTTCTCCAAAGTGATACGTGGAAGTGATGTTTGAGAAGCTTGTTACTCTCTGGTGCTTGAGCACCCTAGATCTTGTTCCTCTTAGGTGACTTGGCACCCTAGACGGTTGGTGGTGCCTCAGAGGTCAATTATTGTGGTGTAAAGCTCCGAGCAAGCATCGGAGTCTCCAATTAGGTTGTGGAGATTGCCCCGAGCAATTTGTACGGGTACCGGTGACCTCCCCCAAGGGTTGCCAAAGTATACGGGTACCGGTGACCGCCCACATGGGTTGCCATTTGTACGGGTTCGGTGACCGTCCTCAAGAGTCCCTTAGTGGAATCACGACATCTTGCATTGCATGAGGGCGTGAGGAGATTACGGTGGCCCTAGTGGCTTCTTGGGGAGCATTGTGCCTCCACACCGCTCCGAACGGAGATTAGCATCCGCAAGGGTGTGAACTTCGGGATACATCATCGTCTCCACGTGCCTCGGTTATCTCTTACCCGAGCCCTTTACTTGTGCATTTTACTTTGTGATATCCATATTGTTTCTTGTTATTATCTTTCTATTACTTAGTTGTTATCTTGCTTCGCATAAGTTGTTGGTGCACATAGGTGAGCCTAGTTATTTTAGGTTTTCTGCTTGACATATTAAACGTTAGTTTTATTCCCCATTTATTCAAGCTTAAACCATAATTATTTTAAAGATCCTATTCACCCCCCTCTAGGCGACATCCATGTCCTTTCAATTGGTATCAGAGCTAGGTCTCTCATTATAAGGTTTAATCACCTAGAGAGTAAGGATGTCGACTAGGGGATTAGGATTCTCTGACACTCTTAGTTTCGATGGCACACATTTTCATGTTTGGGTAATTCGCATGCTTAATCTCTTTAGGGTCATGGACCCAAATTTGGAGCGGATTGTAGATATGGGTTTTTCTTCTCCAAAGGATTCTCAACACATATCTTTAGAGGATGAGAAAAACTCTTATCTCAATGCTCAAGCTTCCAATGTGCTTTTTTATGCTTTGATAAATTTAGTTATATTTCAACTAATGTCGTTCCGGGATGCTCATGAGTTGTGGACAAAGCTTCAAGATAAATATGGTATGTCCAAGATTTGTAGGGATGATCCTCCGGTCGTGTTGTCTTCTCAACTTCATCTACTTCACCTACATGTGGATTTCCACAAGGTGATGATATGGTGAGTAGTGGTTATCATTGTAATGATGATAGTGGGCTTATTGTTGATGATAATTCATCAATATCTTATTGTAATGCTTCATCTTTGGACCTTAACACTTCGAGCACTCTAAATGTTTCACATGCTTGTGTTGATAGTCCTTGCATATCATGTAGAAATTGCTTGACTAAATCTCATGATGATATGCTTGCCATGTCTTGTTGTCGTGATACAAATGCATCACTTTCCTCGAGTTGTTGTGCTAACAATGTAGAGGAAACCCAACACTCCATGGAACAAGATGTGGTCTTGAATGGTGCGTCAAGGGATCCTACATCATCATCTTATATTTCTCACTTTTGCCTTATGGCTAAGGCTTCAAAGGTATCTCATACTTTGAATCCCAATATATCTCATGATGATGATGTTGATGATAATAAAGATGAGGATAATTATGAAGAGATTGATAGTATTGATTCCTTAAAAATTAAGGGAGAAATGGTTTTTAAAGCACTGCATAAGATTAAAATTGCTCATTCCAACTTCATGGAAATCATGTCTATTGCCATTGAGGACAAGAAATATATTGAGGAGTTGGAAGCTCATGTCGAGGCGCATGAGGCCACCATTGATAAAATGGAAGTTCATGAGCGTGATTGTGCTAATGAGATTGAGGAGCTATCTCAAGCTATTGAAAATGAACAAACCACCAAGGAATCTCTTGAGGAGACCTTTGCTCTAGAATTATCTAGATTAAAGGAATCCCATGATAGAGCTCTCAAGGTTGCTAATTGTTGGAAATATGCCCTAGACGCAATAAATAAAGAGTTTATTATTATATTTCCTTGTTCATGATAATCGTTTATTATCCATGCTATAATTGTATTGATTGGAAACACATTACATGTGTGGGTAAATAGACAACACTATGTCCCTAGTATGCCTCTAGTGAACTAGCTCGTTGACTAAAGATGGTCAAGGTTTCCTGGCCATTCACATGTGATGTCATTCGATAACTGGATCACATCATTAGTAGAATGATGTGACGGACAAGACCCAAACTACAAACGTAGCATATGATCGTGTTAGTTTATTGCTACTGTTTTCTGCATGTCAAGTATATGTTCCTATGACCATGAGATCATGCAACTCACGAACATCGGAGGAGTGCCTTGTGTGTACCAAAGGTCGCAACATAACTGGGTGACTATAAATGTGCTCTACAGGTATCTCCGAGGGTGTCTGTTGAGTTGGCATGGATCAAGACTGGGATTTGTTACTCCGTGTGACGGAGAGGTATCTCAGGGCCCACTCGGTAATACAACATCACAATAAGCCTTGCAAGCAATGTGACTAAGTGTTAGTCACGGGATTTTGCATTATGGAATGAGTAAAGAGATTTGCCGGTAACAAGGTTGAACTAGGTATGGAGATACCGACGATCGAATCTCGGGCAAGTAACATACCGAAGAACAAAGGGAACATCATACAGGATTAACTGAATCCTTGACAAAGAGGTTCGACCGATAAAGATCTTCATAGAATATGTAGGAACCAATATGGGCATCCAGGTCCCGCTATTGGTTATTGACCTTAGAGGTGTCTCGGTCATGTCTACATAGTTCTCGAATCCGCAGGGTCTGCACACTTAAGGTTTGGTGACATTTCGGTAGTATAGAGTCATGTATGGTGGTGACCAAAGGTTGTTTAGAGTCCCGGATGAGATCCCGGACGTCACGAGGAGCTCCGGAATGCTCCGGAGGTAAATATTCATATATAGGAAGTCCTGTTTTGGTCGCCGAAAAAGTTTCGGGCTAATCGGTAGTGTACCGGGAGTGCCGGTAGTGTATTGGGAGACCATCGGGAGGGGTATTTCGACCCAAGAGGCTTCATGGGCTGTGGGAGAATAAATACCAGCCTTTTGTGGGCTGGTGGAAGTCCCACACAAGGCCCATGCGTCTAGGGAAGAAAAGCCCAAAGGGAAAAGGTGGAAAAAAGGCCAAAAAGGAGGAATCCTAGTCCTACTAGGATTGGAGGAGGAGTCCTCCTCTCCTCACCACTTTGGCCGAACCAAGGAGGCTTGGACCTTGCGCCAAGTCCTCTCCTCCCTCCCTCTTATATATACTGGAGGTTTGAGGGTTTTTGCATAGAATTTTCAGCCACGTGCTACCCGTTCCTCCAGTGCATAGTTTCTCCTCTAGATCGGATTTCTGCAGTGCTTAGGTAAAGCCCTGCCGGAAAAGCTCCACCACCATCGCCGGAGTGCCGTCATGCTGCCAGATAACTCTTCTTCCTCTCCGCTCCCTCTTGCTGGATCAAGACGACGGAGATCGTCATCAACCCGTATGTGTGCTAAATGCGGAGGTGCCGTCCGTTCGGCGCTAGATCGGAAGGATCGTGATCGAGTTCGCGGGACGGATCGTGATCAAGTTCGCGGGACGGATCGTGATTGGATCGCGGGACGCTCGGCGATTTGGATCGCAAAGACATTCGACTACACCAACCGCGTTTCTTAACGCTTCCCGCTTAGCGATCTACAAGGGTACGTAGATCCACTCTCCCTCTCGTAGATGCTCATCACCATGGATAAGTCTTGCGTGAACATAGGATTTTTTTTGTTTCCCATGCAACGTTCCCCAACAGTGGCATCATGAGCTAGGTCTATGTGTAGATGAGATCTCGAGTAGAACACAAAGAGTTTGTGGGCGTTGATGCTTAGATTGCTTCCTCCCTTGGTCGTGTTTTCGTTTAGCGGTATTGTGAGATGACCGGCCCCGATGGCGTGACAACCCCGATGGCGGCACGTTAATGGAGATCAAGATGATGGATATCATGGTGTCGTGCCGGTGACGATGGAGATCATGCCGGTGCTTTCTAGAGGGAGATCAAAAGCACAAGTTCATGGCCATATCATGTCACTTATGAATTACATGAGATGTTAATCCTTTTATGCACCTTGTTTTGCTTAGTACGACGGTAGCATTATAAGGTGACCCCTCACTTAAATTTCAAGATAAATTGTGCTCTCCCCGAGTGTGCACCGTTGCGAAAGTTCGTCGTGTCGAGACACCACGTGATGATCGGGTGTGATAGACTCTACGTTCACATACAACGGGTGCAAGCCAGATTTGCACGTGCAGAACACTCGGGTTAAACTTGACGAGCCTAGCATGTACAGACATGGCCACGGAACACAAAAGACTGAAAGGTCGAACATGAGTCATATAGTAGATATGATCAACATAATGATGTTCACCATTGAAGCCACCTTAACTCACGTGATGATCGGACTTGAGTTGGTGAATTTGGATCATGTGACACTTAGATGACTTGAGGGATGTCAATTTGAGTGGGAGATTTAGTAATTTGATTAACTAAACTCATTATCTTGAACAATAGTCTAAGTAAACCTTTGCATATTTATGTTGTAGATCAATGGCTCGCGGAGTAGCACCCCTGAATTTTAATGCGTTTGGAGAGAAAGCTAAGTTGAAAGATGATGGAAGTAACTTTGTTAACTAGGCTCGTAATCTGAGGATTATCCTCACGGCTTCCCAGAAATCATATGTCCTTGTTGCACCGCTTGGTGACCAGCCAGAAGACATGACCTCCGAAGACGTTAAGAACGCTTGGGAGGCACGTACTGGAGATTACTCAATAGATCAGTGTGCAATATTGTATGGCTTAGAAGCGGGACTTCAAAGACGTTTTGAAAGTCATGGAGCATATGAGATGTTCCAGGAGTTGAAGTTTATCTTTCAGAAGAATGCCCGGATCGAGAGGTATGAGACCTCCGATAAGTTCTATGCTTGCAAGATGGAGGAGAACGGGTCTATCAATGAAGATATACTCAGAATGTCTGGGTATTCAACTCGTCTAGTAGAGTTGGGAATTGCCCTTCCGCCAGAGGCGATCACTAACAGAGTTCTTCAATCACTGCCACCTAGTTACAAGAGCTTTGTGATGAACTATAACATGCATGAGATGAACAAGTCAGTCGACGAGCTGTTTGCGATGCTAAAAGTCGCTGAGTCTAAAATCTAGAAAGAATAATGGCAAGGGCAAGGGCAAGAAGGGTAAAACCAAGAAGGATGGCAAAGCAGTTGCTACTCCTATAAAGTAGCCCAAGTATGGACCTAAGCCAGAAACCGAGTGCTTTCATTGCAAGGGAACTGGTCACTGGAAGCGGAACTGCCCCAAGTACCTGGCTGACAAGAAGGCGGCCAACGACGAACAAGGTATATATTATATACATGTTATTGATGTGTACCTTACTAGCTCTCATTGTAGTGCCTGGGTATTTGATACGGGTTCGGTTGCTCACATTTGCAACTCAAAACATGAACTATGGAATAGACGAAGGCTGGCAAAGGATGAAGTGACGATGCGCGTGGGAAATGGTTCCAAGGTTGATGTGATTGCCGTCGGCACGCTCTCTCTTCGATTACCATCGGGATTAGTGATGAACCTGAATAATTGTTATTTAGTGCCTGCATTAAGCATGAACATTATATCTGGATCTTGTTTATTGTGAGACGGTTAGTCATTTAAATCGGAGAATAAAGGTTGTTCTATTTATACGAGTAATATCTTTTATGGTCATGCACCCAATGTGAGGGGTTTATTCATATTGAATCTTGATAGTGATGACACACATGTTCATAACATTGATGCCAAAAGATGTAGAGTTGATAATGATAGTACCACTTTCTTGTGGCACTGCCGTTTAGGTCATATTGGTGTAAAACGCATGAGGAAGCTCCATGCTGTTGGACTTTTGGAGTCACTTGATTTTGAATCACTTGACACATGTGAACCATGCCTGATGGGCAAGAAGACTAAAACGCCGTTCTCTGGAACAATGGAACGGGCGAGTGACTTATTGGAAATCATACATACTGGTGTGTGCGGTCCAATGAATGTTACAACGCGTGGTGGATATCGTTATTTTCCCACATTCACTGATGACTTAAGTAGATATGGGTATATTTACTTAATGAAACACAAGTCTGAAATGTTTGAAAAGTTCAAGCAATTTCAGAGTGAAGTTGAGAATCATCGTAACAAGAAGATTAAATTCCTGTGATCTGATCGAGGAGGTGAATATCTGAGTTATGAGTTTGGCAGTCACTTAAGACAGTGTGGAATTGTTTCACAGTTGACACCGCCTGGAACACCACAGCGCAATGGTGTGTCCGAACGTCGTAATCGAACCTTATTAGATATGGTGCGTTCTATGATGTCTCTTGCTGATTTGCCACTATCGTTTTGGGGTTATGCATTAGAGACAGCTACATTCACTTTAAATAGGGCACCATCAAAATCCGTTGAGACGACGCCACATGAGCTATGGTTTGGCAAGAGGCCAAAATTGTCGTTTCTTAAAGTTTGGGGATGTGATGCTTATGTCAAAAAGCTTCAGCCTGAAAAGCTGGAACCCAAAGCAGAGAAATGCGTCTTCATAGGATACCCGAAAGAGACAGTCGGGTATACCTTCTATCTCAGATCCGAAAGCAAAGTGTTTGTCGCTAAGAACGAAACATTTCTTGAGAAAGAGTTTCTCTTGAAAGAATTGAGTGGGAGGAAAATAGAGCTTGATGAGGTTATTGAACCTTTACTTCAACCAGAAAGTAGCGCAACACAGAAAGATGTTTCTGTGGAACCTACGATGGTAGAAGTGGAAGTTAATGATGATGATCATGAAGCTTCGGATAAAGCTACTATTGAACCTCGTAGGTCAACAAGGGCGCGCACTACTCCTGAGTGGTACGGCAACCCTGTCTTGGAGGTCATGTTGTTGGACAACAATGAGCCTACGAGCTATGGAGGAGCAGTGATGGGCCCGGATTTCGAGAAATCGTTAGAGGCCATGAAATCTGAGATGGGATCCATGTATGAAAACAAAGTATGGACTTTGGAGGTATTACCTGAAGGGCGAAAGGCCATTCAGAACAAATGGATCTTTAAGAAGACAGACGTGGACGGTAATGTCACCGTCTATAAAGCTCGACTTGTGGCAAAGGGTTTTTCACAAGTTCAAGGAGTTGACTACGATGAGACATTCTCACCCGTAGCGATGCTTAAGTCTGTCAGAATCATGTTGGCAATAACTGCTTATTTCGATTATGAAATTTGGCAAATGGATGTCAAAACGGCGTTCCTCAACGGTTTCCTTGAGGAAGAGTTGTATATGATGCAACTAGAAGGTTTTGTCGATCCAGCGAATGCTAACAAAGTTTGCAAACTCCAGCGATCCATTTATGGGCTGGTGCAAGCATCTCAGAGTTGGAATAAGCGCTTTGATGAGGTGATCAAAGCGTTTGAGTTTATACAAGTTTATGGAGAAGCTTTTATTTACAAGAAAGTGAGTGGGAGCTCTATAGCATTTCTAATATTATATGTGGATGACATATTGCTGATTGGAAACAATATAGAAATGCTGCAAAGCGTGAAGGAATATTTTAACAAGAGTTTTTCAATGAAGGACCTAGGAGAAGCTGCTTTCATATTAGGCATTAAGATCTATAGAGATAGATCGAGACGCTTAATAGCACTTTCATAGAGCACATACCTTGATAAAGTTTTGAAGAAGTTCAAAATGGATCGGTCCAAGAAGGGGTTCTTGCCTGTGTTACAAGATGTGAAGTTGAGTAAGACTCAATGCCCAGTGACTGCAAAAGATAGAGAAAAGATGAGTGTCATCCCCTATGCTTCAGCCATAGGCTCTATCATGTATGCAATGATGTGCACAAGACCGGATGTCAGCCTTGCCATAAGTATGGCCGGAAGGTTTCAAAGTGATCATGGAATGGAACACTGGGCAACGGTCAAGAATATCCTTAAGTACCTGAAAAGGACTAAGGAAATGTGTCTCGTTTATGGAGGTGATAAAGAGCTCGTCGTAAAGGGTTACGTTGATGCAAGCTTTGACACTGATCCGGATGACTCTAAGTCACAAACCAGATACGTATTTATTCTCAACGGGGGAGCGGTAAGCTGGTGCAGTTCCAAGCAAAGCGTGGTAGCTGATTCTACATGCGAAGCGAAGTACATCGCAGCCTCGGAGGCAGCGAAGGAAGGTGTATGGATGAAGCAGTTCATGACAGATCTTGGAGTAGTGCCCAGTGCACTGAATCCAATGAACCTATTCTGTGAAACACTGGTGCCATTGCTCTGGCCAAGGAACCAAGGTTTCACAAGAGGACCAGACACATAAAGCGACGCTTCAACTCCATCCGCGATTACATCAAGGAGAAGGACATAAATATTTGCAAAGTGCACACGGATCTGAATGTTGCAGACCCGTTGACTAAACCTCTTCCAAGTGCTAAACATGATCAACACCAGAACTGCTTGGGTGTTCACATAGTGATGTGAACTAGATTATTGACTCTAGTGCAAGTGGGAGACTGTTGGAAATATGCTCCAGAGGCAATAAATAAAGAGTTTATTATTATATTTCCTTGTTCATGACAATCGTTTATTATCCATGCTATAATTGTATTGATTGGAAACACATTACATGTGTGGGTAAATAGACAACACTATGTCCCTAGTATGCGTCTAGTGAACTAGCTCGTTGATCAAAGATGGTCAAGGTTTCCTAGCCATTGACATGTGATGTCATTTGATAATGGGATCACATCATTAGTAGAATGATGTGATGGACAAGACCTAAACTACAAACGTAGCATATGATCCTGTCAGTTTATTGCTACTATTTTTTGCATGTCAAGTATATGTTCCTACGACCATGAGATCATGTAACTCAGGACATCGGAGGAGTGCCTTGTGTGTATCAAATGTCGCAACGTAACTGGGTGACTATAAAGGTGCTCTACAGGTATATCCGAGGGTGTCTGTTGAGTTGGCATGGATCAAGACTAGGATTTGTTACTCCGTGTGACGGAGAGGTATCTCAGGGCCCTCTCGGTAATACAACATCACAATAAGCCTGGCAAGCAATGTGACTAAGTGTTAGTCATGGGATTTTGTATTAAGGAACGAGTAAAGAGACTTGCCGGTAACGAGGTTGAACTAGGTATGGAGATACCGACGATCGAATCTCGGGCAAGTAACATACCGAAGAACAAAGGGAACATCATACGAGATTAACTGAATCCTTGACATAGAGGTTCGACCGATAAAGATCTTAGTATAATATGTAGGAACTAATATGAGCATCCAGGTCCCGCTATTGGTTATTGACCGTAGAGGTGTCTCGGTCATGTCTACATAGTTCTCGAACCCGCAGGGTCTGCACACTTAAGGTTTGGTGACGTTTCGGTAGTATAGAGTTATGTATGGTGGTGACCGAAGGTTGTTCGGAGTCCCAGATGATATCCCGGACGTCACGAGGACCTCCGAAATGGTCTGGAGGTAAAGATTCATATATATGAAGTCCTGTTTTGGCCGCCGGAAAAGTTTCGGGCTAATCGGTAGTGTACCGGAGTGCCGGTAGTGTACCGGAGACCATCGGGAGGGGTATTTCGACCCAAGAGGCTTCATGGGCTGTGGGAGAATAAATACCAGCCTTTTGTGGGCTGGTGGAAGTCCCACACAAGGCCCATGCGTCTAGGGAAGAGAAGCCCAAAGGGAAATGGTAGAAAAAAGGCCAAAAAGGAGGAATCCTAGTCCTACTAGGATTGGAGGAGGAGTCCTCCTCTCCTCCCCACTTCGGCCGAACCAAGGAGGCTTGGCCCTTGCGCCAAGTCCTCTCCCCGCTCCCTCTTATATATACTGGAGGTTTGAGGGTTTTTGCACAGAATTTTCAGCCACGTGCTACCCGTTCCTCCAGTGCATAGTTTCTCCTCTAGATCGGATTTCTGCAGTGCTTCGACAAAGCCCTGCCGGAATAGCTCCACCACCATCACCGGAGCGCCGTCACGCTGCCGGAGAACTCTTCTTCCTCTCCGCTCCCTCTTGCTAGATCAAGACGGCGGAGATCGTCATCAAGTCGTACGTGTGCTGAATGCGGAGGTGCTGTCCGTTCGGCGCTAGATCAGAAGGATAGTGATCGAGTTCGCGGGACAGATCGTGATCGAGTTCGCGGGACAGATCATGATTGGATCGCAGGACGGATCGTGATTGGATCGTGGGTCGCTCGGCGATTTGGATCCCGAAGACGTTCGACTACACCAACCCCGTTTCTTAACGCTTCTCGCTTAGTGATCTACAAGGGTACGTAGATCCACTCCCCCTCTCGTAGATGCTCATCACCATGGATAGGTCTTGCGTGAACGTAGGAAAACTTTTGTTTCCCATGCAACGTTCCTCAACACTAATGATTTTAGAACTAAAAATGATAAGCTATAAGTTGCACATGCTAAACTCCTTGAGGACTTTGAGCACCTCGAAAATGGCTCAAGTGTCATTAAGAGTTCACTCATTGAACTCACCGAGTCTCATGTTCAACTTCAAGCTTCATATGCTAAAGAGCTTGCCAAGTTGCCTTCTCCTCTTGTTGTTAATGATGATGCTTGTGCTACTAACTCTATTCCTTGCGAAGCATCCATTTTGAAGGAGAATGTTGAGCTAAGGACTCAATTTGAGTTGCTATCTAGCAATTATGGGAAATTGGAAGAAAGTCATGAAAAGCTCTCGAGCTCTCATGGTGATCTTCTAGTATTCCCTAATGTGCTAAAAATAGCTCACGAGGATAATACTACCAAGGTAACATCTAGTGAGCTTCATGTGGACTTTAACACTACATCTAGTAGAAATGCTTTATTGCCATGTGCTAGTCCTCGTAGTTCATCTACTCATAATGGTGCTACATCCTATGATGAATTACTTTCCTCGCCTTTTTGCTCTAACGATGAAGCTTATACTTCCTCTAGTACTTGTGTTCATACTAACCATGTATAGGAAATCAATGAGCTCAAGGCAAGTCACTTGTTTGAAGAAAGACTTGGAAAACAGTCACGAAGGGAAGTCCACACTCAAAAATATCTTGAGTGTGCAAAAATCCCCAAATGACAAAGGTGGACTTGGATTCAACTTCTATAAGAAGGAGTCCAAGAGCAACAAGAAGAAGGACCAAGAACAAGTCAAGAACTCGACCAAAATTGTTCTTAAAGTGCAAAATAGAAGGGCACCATGTTAGATCTTTCCCATTGAAGAAGAAGCCCCATAGTGACAAACAACAAGGGAAGCGACCACAATCTCATGCTCAACCGCAAGTTGAAGCAAAGCATATTCCCAAGAAGACCCAAGTCAACACTCCTCAAGTTGAGAAATCAATTGAGAAGAAAGTAAAGGGTAAATGTTGCTACTTATGTCGTGAGAAGGGTCACTTTGCTTCTTCATGCACGAATGGTAACTTACCCAACCAAATTATTATTGGTGATATCTATTATCTTGGGAAGGATAAGGTTGGAAATGTGTTTGCCAAGTTTGTTGGTACTCAAAATGGTGTCAAGAAAAGAACCACTTGGGTAGCCAAGCCTATTGTGACTAACCTCTTAGGACCCAACTTGGTTGGGGACCAACAAGCTCAAAATTAGCAATAGGTGTTGTTGGAGGTCATTGGTGACTTGGCTACATCATGAAGAATTAAGGGATCTTCATCATTCATATTATCTCAAGCCAAGTCATTTGGATTATCGAGTTTCTATCTTATATCCAATATGCCTCGTTACAGTAACTTGTACTTAAACTGTTTACATTAATAGTTACTTGCCCCTTTGCATGTTGTGTTTTTTTACCTTGCATGTGTTCGTATATGTTGTGCTTCCTGTTTGTTTATCTTGAGTTATCAAGTATGTATGATGGGTTGCACATCATGTATGTGTAAGTCTTGTGTTGAGTCTTTTTTGCATTTTGTTTGTATCTTAGTTGGCTCTTTTAAGAGATTAATGGATTATCCCATTTTGGGGGAGTGATGTGCTTTGTGCACTTCACGATCCTAAAAATCTATGTACATGAGGAATACCACTTAGTACTGATATTACAAGATTATATAGCTTATATGTGGTATCTCTTTTCATGAGAAATTTAAATTCTAAATGCTCCATTAATTATCTCTTGTTGGATTTCATTTGCCTCTTGTTAATTATTTTGGGTTGTCACATTTCGGGGGAGTAATATGCTATGTGCATATTACAAGCCTAGAAAATGTGTACATTTTGAGGTATTTCCACTTAGTGTTGATATTATAAATTATCTTGTTCCTAGGTGGCATGTTAGCTCTATAAGTATCATTTGCTTGTGATTTAGGAGTAAAGGTGATGTTCGGTCTATTTGCAATCTACCAATGGGAATTATTTCCAAATACTTCTTGTCCTTTGACAATTGGTATTCCTTTTAAGCGGTAGAAATTGCTAATCATCTTTACATTGGATTTTGTTTATCATTTTTCTTCCTTGCCTGTTGTGGATTTTTTTGCATGTCTAGTGTTTCTATAGATATAAGGAAAGTGATGATCTCGTCTTGTGCATTTTGTATTCAAATGCAAATTCTATATAATGCACATGTCTTGGAGGATCTATCCTATTTTCTTTAGAACACTATCTTTATGCGTTGATCATTAAAACTTTTTGATCCCAAGTTTGTGTTGGTGGAAGTTAAAGCTTTTTCATTTTTGGTACTTTGTGCCATCATGAAAACTTGTCGAGGGTTTGGTTTGTTTGGAACCTAGCTCTCTTTTCGGAACTTGATACCTCTTGTTTCTTTTCCTTGTATTGGTATCTTGTTTCATTCTATTTGGCATATGGATATCTCATTCCATTATGTATGTTTTAATTGGTATCCTTCAAGTGATAGTTTTTTGTTGGGTATCTTATTTTCACTTGATACCTTTATTTTTGGTATATTATCAACTATGTGTTGATTTGGTTCTTGAAAGTCTTGAGCATGCATATTACTATATGTACTTTCTTTGGCATGCTTTCTCTCTTTGACCTAATATATAGGGGAAACTCCACTATGTCACAAATTGACTAAAGTGTGCATGCAATTCAATTTCATAACTGTATGCACATAGTTATGTGGAGTTTGTCCTATTTGTTGTTGGTCCACTAACTCTTTGGTCCCAATGAGTTTGGGTACCACTTTTTTTGTGTTGTTGTTCTAGGAATAATTGGATATACATTAGATGCTCGGCTCACTTACAAGGAAGGTGTTGACACCATGTGCTTATTGGAGCCAAGCTAGGATTATCGATGGACCATTACCTACTACATCAATCCAATGCTATCTCGGTAACAAGTATCTACTTCATGCATACATTTCTTGCATTCAAACTTTTATAGGTTGCATCATGGCATGCATTTCTTGAGTCATTCTTGTGGTACTTGTTTCCTTTATCAAAGCATCACAACGATGATCTTTTATTGCTAGTTGTGATGTCTTTGATGTTCGTGTGCTGGGAGTTCATTTATGTACAATAATAAAGTACTAGGCCATGTGCTATGCTTTCAAGCAAAGATATTATTGGTATATTTATGACTTCCTTTTGGATATCTTGTTCGTTCCTTCTTGTAACTATTTCGTGTGTACATCATTCTTTGTGGATATATCATCATGATTGTCCTTTACTTGGAATCTTATACACATGAGGGAAGTTACATCTCTAGTTGATATCCTCTTTTCTTTCATGTCCACCATTGCATTCCCTTTTTATTTCCTTGGTGATTTCGTGAAAGAATTTTTCTTGAGTGCAGATCTTATATCCTTGCACCTCTATGCACTCTTCCGTGGTGAAGATTATTTTCCTCATGCTTGTCTTCACGAGGGTTTTGCCATTTCGATTGGTATCCCTCCTCCTGACAAGGCTATTATTTCCTATCTTCACTAGGGGTTGTCACAAGCTTTGGTATTAAAATTTTCTTATTAGTAAGCTTGTCGCCCATTTGCTAGTGTTTTGTGTTTGTGGGAAGGATATGGCTTTACTTTGTGTCTCATTTCTTCAAGACTATGTTGTTGCTTAATGCTCATCCTTATACTAGTCTTCTCAAAGTGCTTTGCCATGACTCACACACATCATTTTGGTTGAGCCTATTCTTAAATTTCCTCTTTTACATGTTGCTCAAGCATATGTTTGGTGCAAGTGATATTCTTATTGTCTTATCTACTTGCTTGCACTTTTGTGTGTTTTATTGATTTTGAGGGAGTGATGATCCTATTTTGTGCTCTCGTATCCAAATACAAAAAAAATCTTAATAGTGCACAAATCATGGAGAGCTTCCCTATGTTCTCTAAAACACTCTATTACCCATATCATAATATATTTTATTCGTGTGGCTCGTAGGTCCATGTGATTATTTGTTCCAATTGGAATCTTTTGATTGCTTGCTTCTCTTTGTATGTCTGTGTGACATACGATCCTTTTTGTAAACTTTGGATCCTCAATATAGTTTGTTTTCCTCCAACTACTTATAATTGGATATGTGTACTTCATTGTACTCATATTTTAAGAAATACATACTTTTTGGAGGAGCACCTATTATATTGGCTTTCTAAGCTTTTCGTCCATTTTGGCAATCAATGCCAATGGGGGAGAAGTTTAGAGAGTTTAATTTGGAAAGTTTAGAGAGATTTGTGCTTGATTGCTTAAGCATTTGCATCTCACACCCATGCATTATTGCTTTGCATGTGTGTGCTTGGTTGTGCTTATTTCCTTATATAAACTCTATTGAAAGTGGTTGTCATCAATTACCAAAATGGGGGATATTTTAAGAGCACATTTATCCATGTGTGGTTTTGGTAATTGATGACAATCCCTATGGACTAATGATTTCCTTGAGTTACATTCGAAGGATTTTTCCGTATGTACTTCTTGAAGTTAATCTGTTTGTTTTAAGGAGTTTATATGGTGACCAAGGTGGTATTCATGGTTTTATCCAAATATTGGTCATGTGAGAGTTGAGCTTATTGCAAGCATGTCTTGCAGAAGAAGATTGTGTGAGCACTCATTTTTACCTTCAAGACATCATCTTTATGAAGAGAGAAGATAAGATGCAGGGTTGATCAAGACTAAGTTAAAGAGTGAACCAAGTTGATTAACACACAAAGCGTACAAGATATACCGAGAGGGGTCAAGTGATCCCATGGTATGGTAAGCATTGTTCATTACGCTTTGTGTACTAACCCATGGTCTACGTGAGTGTTCTTCAGAGGGTTAGTTATATTTCCATGGGATTGCATCAACAGGAAGATCCCATACAACCCATGGAAGATGACATCAAGTGGTGATCATCATCAAGGTTGCAGTGTGCAAGTTCAAGTGAATCATCATGGAGAGATCATGCTTGAAGCTTGTCGTCCATTGTGGTGACAATGGACTTGTGAAGATGTACCAAAGAGTGGCTTAGCCATAGTGGAGTATGGGGGAGCAATCTACTAGTCTTCATCAAGCCGGCACAATCAAGAAAGGTGGTCCATCTTGAGAAGGGCAAGATCGTCATCATCTAGCTCAAGTGGACTATGCACAAGGCAAAGGTTTGACCTTGATAATGTTTTCCATTTTGCCAGTCTCATGATGGTAGTTGGGAGACCGGGTTATAGGATCGATAGCCGTACTATCAAGGGGGGGGGGGGCTCTCAACTAAGTAGCTTGATCATATCGTTCCTTGAGAGCTCAAACCATTTGCATCCTTGCATCATCATCTTTCTTGGTCCTTATTTGTTTTTTCTCTATGTGAGTTTTTGAGCTTACAGTCTTCATTGTGATAAGTTCAAGCTCATCGAAAACAGATTTTGTATGCATCATATTGTGTTTTTGGTGTTGGAGATTTTGCCGAATATTTATTTGGAAGGTCATCTTCCTTATCCTAGTGGCATTTATTCTCTATTGCTCGTTCTTAATTTAACTAGTCATTGTTGGATAGCTCTCGTTGTCCTCTATCCAACAAGCTTGAGTTTTCTTAAATCGGAGCTCGTATGCGAAAGTTATGGTTGTTTTAGTATTACATGTTCTACATAGAGAGGTTGTACCGCCTCATAGAGAGGTTGTACCGGTCAACCGGTACAACCGGTGTCTGGAGCGGTTGGATCGCTCCAGATTTGGTCCGAAGGTTGTACCGGCCGTGTACTGCTCTACCACCGGACTAGTTTCTATTGTGGTGCGGTTCTTGGGCGGTTGTGGGCTGGTTGTACCGCTTATTGCTTTTTACCGGTTGTACCACTGCTCATAGCGGTTGTACTGCTCCTATGTTATTCTGCACGTAATGGGCAAATTCGTGGGGACCTATTTAAGGGGGTCTTCTTCCCCAATGGTTCCCCAACTCCTGAGCTCGTTTTTGACCCCATTGCTGACCTTCTTTGATCTTGCTATATCTCAATCCCTCCAATGATTCTTGCTAGTTCTTTAGGGAAAAGGGAGAGGAGATCTAGATCCACATTTCCACCAATCACTTTCTTCTCCATGTGAGGGGAACCCCTTGGATCTAGATCTTGGAGTTCTTCGTGTTCTTCTTTGTTCTTCCTCTCATTTTCCTCCCTAGCATTAGTTGCTTTGGTGGGATTAGGGACAGAAGGATTTGGGCACTCAGTGTGCCCTTGCCATTGCATTTGGTGCATAGGTTTGAATTTTCCACAGTGATACGTGGAAGTGACATTTGAGAAGCTTATTACTCTTGGGTTTTTCAGCACCCTAGAGCTTGTTCCTCTTGGGTGCCTTGGCCCCCTAGACGGTTGGTGGTGCCTCGAAGCTCAATCATTGTGGTGTAAAGCTCCGAGCAAGCGTTCGGGTCTCCAATTAGGTTGTGGACATTGCCCCAAGCAATTTGTACGGGTACTGGTGACCGCCCCCAAGGGTTGCCAAAGTATATGGGTATCGGTGACCGCCCCCATGGGTTGCCATTTGTACGGGTTCGGTGACCGCCCTCAAGGGTCCCTTAGTGGAATCACGACATCTTGCATTGTGCGAGGGCGTGAGGAGATTACGATGGCCCTAGTGGCTTCTTGGGGAGCATTGTGCCTCCACACCACTCCGAACAGAGATTAGCATCTGCAAGGGTGTGAACTTCGGGATACATCGTCGTCTCCACATGCGTCAGTTATCTCTTACCCAAGCCCTTTACTTGTGCACTTTACTTTGTGATAGACATATTGTTTCTTGTTATATATCTTGCTATTACTTAGTTGTTATCTTGCTTCGCATAAGTTATTGGTGCACATAGGTGAGCCTAGTTGTTTTAGGTTTTGTGCTCGACTTATTAAATGTTAGTTTTATTTTGTATTTGTTCAAGCCTAAACCGTAATTATTTTAAAGCGCCTATTCACCCCCTCTAGGAAACATCCATGTCCTTTCAGTATGGTTAAGTGGTGAGGCTGCGACAAACACTGAACATTTGATATCTGGCTAACTTACGAGTACAAGAATATGAAGAGTGATCTACGCATAAACGGACGTGATCTAGTAATGATCAAGAAGTGATCCTGACACCTACTTATGAGTCAAACATAACCCCACAGTGTTCCCTCCTTGGTTCAAACCTCACAAGAAGAGACAATCACAGTTACGCACACGGTTGGTGTATTTTATTTGAGTTTACTTCCAGTTTGCTACAACCGGATGTTAAACAATTTTCCAAGTTGCCACATAACCACAGGCATGGATTTCTGAAAGATATGACCCTGTAGGGGTGCACTAACTCATCCATCACAAACTAGCCACAAGTTGCGATGGAAAACCTCATCCGCGGGATAGCGCATAGTATCCTCGGAATCCCGATGCACAAGACGTTCTAGAAGGGTAAAACAGATCTAACAAGACCGCCCGACAGGCCAGATCCCAATAGGAGCCATGTGTATCTCTTTCTCAGGGCACTACCAGATGAGCTAGTGTATGGGGTCTGATAGAAATCTCCCGAGTTGCCCCGGGTCGGCCCCACACAGTGCTCTGTTTGGACCAACACTCATGAGGAGCACTGGTCCGAGGGTTGATTAATTATTCGTGGGTTAATTAATCCCAATGCAGGTTTATTAGTTATTAGGAAAATGTAGTACCAATGTTGGGCCTTGCCGGAAGAGTTTTATCCCAAATGAATAATCAAGGGGGTCCTCATAACAACCCCGAGCATGTTAGGAGTGCTCAATATGGAACATAACACTGGTAATCGGAACTAAGGCGAGAAAGGTGAAATAAAACACCGAGCAAAAGGCCAAGCCTTCCACCTTGTGCCAAGTGTATAGGCGCATTAAATTAAATAGCAAGAATATTGTGATATCCTAAAGATATCCATGTTATTACATGGAACAACCTGCACCTGCTACTAGCAACGTTGTAAGGTGGAGGGTTAGAGGCTTATCATGGCATTTTGGGGGCTTGAAAAACAAGTGGTACGTTGCAATCTTGGAGCTACATGAGCTAACAGAGGCGAGCATATCATAATAAACTGCACATGTGCGACCGATAGAGCAAAGGACTGGGATGGGGGTCCTCACCATGGGCATGAAAAAGCTGGGCCGGCTCGGTGATGCGGTGCTAGGCTGGGGCGAGGAGGCGAGGCGCATCGTGTCAGTGTCAAAACTGGTGGATCTCGGGTAGGGGGTCCCGAACTATGAGACTAGGATCGATGGTAATAGGAGACGAAGGGGACACAAGTTTACCCAGGTTCGGGCCCTCCAATGGAGGTAATACCCTGCATCCTGCTTGATTGTATTAATGGTGTAAGGGGTTATAGAGTTGATCTACCTCAAGATCGTATGTCTAACCCTAGATGAGTTGTCCTATATCTATGCCCTAAAACCCTCTGGCTTATATAGGTACCGAGGAGGCCTAGGGTTTACACATGGTTGGTTACATGCCGAAGAGATAACATGCCTATTTACTACATCACAAATGTGGAGCGCAAGCCATGCTCCTGGAAGCTTCCATCCTGGAAACTGGGCCTTCAAATCATCCAGTGTTCGGTAAGTAGCCCATATAGTCTGGCCCATAACCAACAGGCCGGTTCTCCGAGGACCCCCTAATCCGGGACTCCCTTAGTAGCCCCCGAACTTGCCTCCAACGCCAAGGGTCTTCAGCTCCAATTGCTTTGCGAACAGAGTCTTTGGCTTGCGAGGTGAGTTCCTTCCCGCCGAACCATAGTTCGGCCTTCGATGATAAGTAGTTTTCCGCATAGTGGCATGTCCGAACTCTACGAGAATAGTTGGCTTTGAAGGCCAAACATCAGGGGGGAAAGGGTAATATTTCCTAACGACCTTTCTGACGAAAGGTCATAACCCACCACGACTGATAGGCTAGTTACATGCACTCGATGCGTAGTTCGAGGCCATTCCATCCACACGATCTATCAACACGTCGATCGTGTCCCGTTTTATACAGGATATACTTAACCAGCACACGCAACCGCTCATGCATCTCGAGAAGTGGAGGGATTCACGGCGTAACAAGGGGAGCCTGAATCGGCAGACCTCATAAAAGGAGAAAGAAAACCCCAAAGGCCTTTCACGCTCTTCATTCGACTTCTCCGCCTCCTATTCCCTTGCGCCTCCAGAGCACAGGTCTAGGTTTCTCCACCCTCGCTCCCGAGCTCAGCAATGGCGGGCTCCAATGGCAAGTGGGAAGTTTCCACGGTCACCAATCAAGACATACTCGACCTCAAAAAGGCCGGTTACCTCCCCACCAACATCCCTCATTGCGCGACGGAGAATGGCCAAGTGATCCCTACCCCCAAGCCAGGCGAGCGGGTGGTGTTCATCCCCCACTTCATCAGGGGGTTGAGCTTCCCCCTCCACCCCTTCGTTAGGGGGTTAATGTTCTTATATGGCCTCGACTTCCACATCCTCCCGCTGAACTCCATCATGCACCTCTCAGCCTTCATCCTTGTCTATGAGGCCTTCCTGCATATCGAACCGCACTTCGGGCTCTGGCCGTAGGTCCTCAACATCAAGCCGAAGTGTGTCGGTGGCAAGCACACCCACTGTGGCAGGGCCATCATCGGCAAACTCACCCGCGTCGGGTGGCCGTCCGATACCCTCATCGACACAATCAAGGGGTGGCAAAAGGAATGGTTCTATGTCACCGAATCTCAAGAAGGAGGTCATCACCCCGCCGCCGCATTTAGATCCGGTCCCCCTACCAGACTGGCTTCATGGCTCAAAAAGGGCCTCGTCTGGAGATCGAGAAAGGAGGTGACCGATCTGCAGGAGCGCATCCGCTCCTTGGTTGAGGACGACACCACGCTGCCCGATGTGGTCCAGGTGATGATTCGGAGACGCATCCTCCCCTGCCACCACCGGGACACTCCCTTGTGGGCTCGAAACTCGAAGCCGAGCCCACAGTCCAGAACCTCTTTCGCACCACGAGGGAGAAGCTGTGGAAGGTGTTTTTCAAATCAATGAAGAGCTGGCCAGTCAAGGAGGAGGACAAGGCCTTGCACGCCACCAAGCCGTATTCCAAGGTACGATACACCCCGGCTTGGTCGGTCTTATTACATAGAAGATATATAACCATGTGTCCGATCTGTTTATGCAGAGATGGTTGAAGAAAGCCATCAACATCAGCAGTCCGGCTCCTCAGCCCGAAGACGAGAGGGCCAGTCTGCTAGCCAGGATGCTCGTGGAGAATCCTTACGAGGCTCCCACGAAGAAGGAGAAGAAGAAGAAACCAAGTCGGGCTGGCCTTCGCATCAAGGACCAGCCTGATGCCGCATCCGAAGACACCCCTACCTCCTCAAATCAGGAGGAGGCCGAAGAGGTGGAAGAGGAGGAGAAGGAGGTCGAGGGCGAGGGGGAGGAAACTTCCCCCACACCAAGAAGAGAGCGGCGTCTTCGGACGCCTCGAGGTAGGCATCTTCTCCTGCCCCGAAGAGGGTATGACAAGTGCGAATGGTCCTGTCCGACAACAGCTCGGACTCGAGATCCGCGTCCGAAGACCCCGCGGAGGTTCCTCGAAGGAGCCTAAGGGTCAAGCCCCCCATCCAGGCCAGGATCTGAAGACCCTCCTTCCTATAACTAGTAAATTTAGAATTTGCTAACACGCAGGTTATTGGTCCAACAGCCCCCCCACGCGTTATCCCCACCGAGGTGATATCGGATGGGGAGACCCCGCCCGCCGAACTAGCCGACAGCGGGGACGCTTCGCACCCCACCACTCCAGGCACCCCAAAGGACGTCGTGGAGGTGTCGTCTCAGCCTACTCCAATGGAGGCGGACACAGGGGGCAAGGGGGAAAGCATCGCGGTCGAGGCTAACGCATCGGCCGCCGAAGACCAGGGGGAAACGCCCCACCCGGACACCAAGGAGGCCGGCCGGACGGGCAACCAGTCCCTTCCGAGGACATATCTGGAGGGCACTGTACCTCCGGAGGCACCGGTCCAATCCCCGGTGGGCGATCGGGAAATCGATCATCCCCGGCCCCGCCGACCAACAGGTGGTCGGCCATGGAGGAGGCTCTCTCAAGCGCCTCCATCCCCGAGGATCACCGCACCCTTATGGGTGCGGTACTACAAAGCGTCCAATCCGTTGACAACGGACTGAAGGAGACCTTCAAAGGTCTCCTTGCGGGCTTTCAAGTAAGTCGCCCGATGTTTTTGCTAAGATTTTTATTAGTCGTATTGTATACATGGCAGCCCCGGAGCCCTAGATGAGGTGAACAAACTCGCCTAGGGGTCATATTTATAATTCAGGAAGTGAGTGCCGATGTGATGTATGCATTGTGTGTGTAATGTAGGCTTTGTCATCGGAAGCTCAAGCGCTATGAGGATGAGGTGGAAGCCCTCAACAAGAGGTTCGACGAGGCACAGGGTAAGTCCAAAAATTCGAATACTCTCCCCTGAATACTATTAATGCAGATTCCCTTTATATAAGGTTTTATTGTGTTGCAGCTTCGTCGAAAGAGATCGAAAAGCTCAAGGCCTAGCTTTAACGTGCCAAGGAAAAAAGCAAACGTTGAGAAGGCGGCGGCCAAAGAAGCGGCCACCACACTCTCCGCCCTACGAGCCACCAGTGATAAGCACCAGGCTCATGTGGCGGAGATACATGATGAGCTTAAGGACGCTAGCAACAAGTGCGAGGCCTT